>CP106722.1:62335688-67335688 GCA_025506655.1 Gossypium rotundifolium
TAATTGAAGATCAAACATAATTCTTCTAAGGCACCAAAGAAGAAAAAAGATGAACGAATTTGAAATATAAGAACAAAGCGAAAAAAAAAGCTAAGAACACAAAAGAGAGTTTTGAGAGAATGCTCTCAAGAATTTTATTACTCAATGAATTATTTACAATGAGGGGGAGAGGCCTTTATTTATAGTTGAGCCTCCTTAAAATCAACGGTATGAATTAAAGTACATCAATGGCTAGGATTAAAAGCTGTCATATCTCTAAGATTACATTTATTATATCTTCTAAACTTACAAGTTATCTCTAAGATTGCATATCTTTGACTTGGCCATACTTTGTAGATGAGCCTTCATTCTTCCCAAGCAATGGGTCAATTTGATTGGGCTAATATCCTCCATTGATCATGATGGATCATATAATTGAGCCATGGTTGCGGGCTCTCATGCGCAACCTATGACATTCTCCCCCATCTATTCTAGCAATGCCCTCGTCGTGTCTTCGGCTTAGAACTGGTATATCTTACCTTGAATCTGCCATAAGGCCTCGACAGGTTCCCAACTTGCTTCACTTTTAGGAAGTTTCTTCCATCACACAAAGTACTTATGCCTCTAATAATACTCTGGAATGACATATTTTTATGTATTAATTACATATTTATTTTGGGTATGATCCTACTAATTTGAGCTGTTTATGGTTTTTTATCTTGTAAGGACTAAATTGAAGGAAAAAGGAAATTTTGGGGCAAAAAGCGTGAATTTAAAGATAAAATGTGCCAGCATGCAAAATATGAAAGAAGTGGTACCAAAAAAGTAAAGTGCGGAAGACTTGGGGGCAAAAGTGTAAAAAAGAGATTTTATAAACACAAGACTCTATTTAAATTTTAATTATATTAGGATAATTGTTAAATATAATTATTTAGATTTAATTTTATCTTTTATCTTTATTCATCCTTATTTATCTTTATTTATTTTTAAGAATTTAATTAGGAATAGACTAGGTTTCCTAAGTACTATAAATAGGGGATGGAGTGACAAATTTAACTCATATTTTCTGTAAACACTCCTCCTAGAAAGCTTAGCCTTTGTTCTTTTCATATTATTTAATAAAAAATTCAATTTTCATTATGTTTATTTCTTTTTCCCCAAAAAGTATGAGCCACTAAATTTATCTAGCCAAAGGTTGTTGAAATTCCCCAAAAAGGGTTCATGAGGCTTAGAATCTGCGCTTAGCCTTCTCAACGAGTATTCATCATTTCTCCTCATTACGGGGTTGACGCTTCCATCCATGTCCCTTCAAAGGTGATCTTTTCAACTTGTGCAAAAAACGACCGCTTTGCATGTTTTGGGAAGGTTGCATAGTCGGTTCGTTAGCTTACTGCGTTAGTGGTTGTCGAGCCCAAGAGACAAAATGGCGTGGCATTCACCATTAAGAAGTGATGATCTAGTGTAAGACGGTCCCACAAAAGCGACGGTTGGCTAGAGTTATGTTCCTTTAAATCGTAAGTCTAAAATCTAAGTGGAGCTGGTAGTCGTAGGCGTCCTATTCCACTATAACTGGCTTATTCTGTTCGAGAAGGATCACCTAAAAGCCTAGGATTGAACCCAAGGAGGATCAAGACAACCGGAGGCTGGAATCTCTCCATTAAAAAACTCTATTTTCCCAACACTATTTATCTTTACAATTTTAATTTCAATTTTTGCAATTTCAATTCAATCAAACCTTTAATTTATTTTTATTTTTTTCCCATTTACACAGGTTTTCTTGGGCACGACTCTATTTGGGATCTCGAGGAATAGGAACTTGTGCAAATCCAGTCCTTGAGGATTTGACCCTACTTCCCTTATACTATTCTTTTCATTATTTTATAGGGATGGTATATTTTTGGTGCTCTCAACGACGTATCAAATTTTGGCACCATTGTCAGGGATTCGTAATGTACTAATCTTGTTTCTTTTGACTAGATCATCTCTAGGTATTCTTACGTTTGATTTAGAAATAGAGAAGACTATGAGAGCTAATCGCAATGAGACAAAGCTACGTAAAAAGCAGTCAGGGATGGTAGGAATTCAGGGTAACCCACTGCTGAAAATTAAAGTAGAAGACGAAGTTGAGTCTAGGGTTACTGAAAACCCTACTCAAACACTAGAAAGTGAAATAGTAGGAGTCAATCCACTAGAAGAAGTGCTTAACACTAGGGTTAACAAAAACTCGAATCTAACACATCAACCTATGGCTCAAACGATTCGACAATTGGCTGAAGCTCTAGCAGAACAATCGCCATTGTGCATTGCGTATCCTACCATGGATACTGATTTTGAATTGAAGTCAGGTTTAATCCAGTTATTGCCAACTTTTTATGGGCTGCAAAATGAAAATCCCGATAAACATCTAAAAGAGTTTCATATGGTTTGTCTTAAGATGAAACCTCAGGGTGTAACTGAGGATTAAATCAAATTGTGTACTTTCCTTTTTTCCCTAACAGATTCTACTAGGGAATGATTATTTTATCTATCCCTTAAATCTATTACAACTTGGACTGATCTTTTTCGTGTATTTCTCAACAAGTTTTTTCTAGCATCGCATGCAGTTGAGTTAAGAAGGGAGATTATTGGGATAAGGCAAAAAGAAGTAGAGTCTCTTTATGACTATTGGGAGCGATTTAAGAAGTTGTGTGCAAGTTGCCCACAGCATGGTATAACGGAACAGTCTCTACTTCAATACTTTTATGAAGGCTTGAAACCCATAGAAATGAATATGGTAGATGCCACCAGTGGAGGAGCGTTGGTCAACATGACTCCCCAACAAGCAAGGGACTTCATATACATGATGGCTACAAATACTCAGCAATTTCAAGCCAATCTTGAACCCACTAGAAGGGTTCACCAGCTAAGTATTTTAGCTTTAGAAGATAAAGTTGATCAACTTACTTATATCATGAATTCTCTTTTTGCAGTAAAAACAGGACCAACCCGACTGCACGGAATTTGTGCAACACCTGAACATACAACTGAGTTATGGGAAACTTTTCTGGACTGCCCCAAATACTGTGGGCTCTTGGACAATATTATAGCCTATTTAGATGCTGTGGGAAACTTTTTTGGACCGCCCCAAATGTGATATGACCCTTATACAAATATATATAACCCAGGATGGAAAGACCATCCTAACTTGAGTTATGGGGCAAACCTGCAGTATAACCATTCATACCAAAATCAGTTTCCACAACAGCCATGAGATTCAGGTACCTCTCTAGAAACCATGGTTAATAAATTAGCAGCTAATATGCTTGATTTTTAACAGAAAACCGAGGCATCTATAAGAGAATTGAGCACATCAATTGAGAAAATGAACTCACAAGGGAAGTTGCCGTCACAAACGAAACCTAATCCAAGACAACACGCAAATGTAGTGATGTTGTGAAGTGGAAAAGTACTGGAACCAATTCCTAAAAGAAATCTTGGCCAAGATTCCTCCCAAGAAAAGTATGAGAATGATGAATAGGTCTAAACAAAACCTCCATTGCCTAAAATTCAACCTCCATTTCCAGGACAATTGAACCAATGTCGAAAAGGTAAAGAAGACAAGGAGATTCTCGAAACATTCAAAAATGTTGAGATCAACATACCACTGTTGGATGCCATCAAACAAATTCTGCGACATGCCAAGTTCCTTAAAAAGCTCTGCACCAACAAGTGAAAATTAACTAGTAATGAAAGGGTAAGTGTTTGTGAGAATGTATCTACAGTGTTACAGCAGAAGATGCCAGCAAAATGCAAAGATAGGGGCATGTTCGCAATGCCATGCAAAATAGGTCATTTAGGAATTAAAAAAGCTATGTGTGATTTAGGGGCCTCCATAAATGTCATGCCTTTTTTATTTATGAATCACTTAACGCAGGTTTTTTGACGAAAACAGGTGTTATCATTCAGTTAGCAGACAGGTCTATTGTGCATCCCAAAGGAGTCCTCGAGGACGTATTGGTGAAAGTCAATGAAATTATATTTCCTGCTGACTTTTATATGATAAAAATGGAAGAGGATAACACTCCTAGATCTTCAGATATCTTCTTGGGCTGACATTTCCTTAGTACCGCTAGCACTAAGATTGACGTGCGTAGTGGAACTCTCACGATGGAGTTTGATAGGGAGATCGTGAAGTTTAACGTTTACGATGTTATTAGTCACCCAAGTGAAATCTTGAACGTAAACCGTGTCGACATAATTGACTCATTAGTAGAAGAAACTTTTGAGTCATCTTATGGAGATAAATCTAAAATGATGTTTGATGATTTTGAATCTGTTAATGAATTATTGGCTCCTATAGATACTAAACTTCTACCTTTTGTTATGCAGGCACCAGATCTAAAATTAAAACCACTTCTCGAGCATTTCAAGCATGCATTTTTGGAGAATTATAAGACCATTGCCAACTTAAAAGGGGTTAACCTCTTGACAGGCACACATAAGATTTTCTTGGAGGAAAAATATGAAACCAAAGAAAGAGGCGCAAGGATGATTGAACCTAAATATGGTGGATGTGGTAAAAAAGGAGAATTTTCAAGCCCATACAAACGAAAAAATTCAGCTGAAACAGCCCCAATACTAGTTGGGGTGTCAAGCTAACGACGTTAAACAAGCGCTTGTTGAGAGGCTACCCAATTTTTATTTTATTTTATTATTTATTTATTACTTTATTTTGTTTGGATATTAATAAATTTCTTTTCCTCCATCTAGGTAAACCGACGAGGAAAAAACTCAAGAATTCGCATTTTTTTACAAACATCCCTTATTCTATTCCTATTCCAAGTAGGAATAGCGCATCCCTGCTTTATACTTAAGCAAAACCTGCATCCAAACACCCACCCTACAGCCAAACACCCTTTCTTCTACACCTTCAAGCCCTAAATTTTTCCTCATTTTTCACCCCAATAACCCTCTAGCCGCCATGCCCCCTCTCTCTCCCCCCACCACCAATTTTTCCCACTACAATAGTTAGGACTAGAAGTCTTGTCACTACCGAACCCTTCAACACGTCAACTTAGTCGACAAATGCCTTCCTCTTCTTCCTTTCCTCCACGCGACGCTGAACGACAGTAACTACATGAGGAGTTTTTCTAAAACCTTTTTCGTTCATATATTTGTTTTCCTTTTCACATCGAGGACAATGTGTTTTAAGTAAGAAGAGGCATTCCTCATTATTTCTGTCATTTTATCTGCTATTTTTGTTGTTGTGTTGCTGTTGCTGCTGCCTTCTACTCGTTTCTACCCATATTTATTTTTTTTAGAATATTTTGCCTCTTTTCATGCCCAAGATTTTTATCAGGAATTGCCCACTGTTTGACCTGAGAGCATAATTCTTGTCTACTGAGTTAATTATGACTTTTCTAGATTGATTTCATCTCCACTGTTTTATTTCTATTAGGCTAAAATAATAATGATTAATAAAGTTAACCCTATCATGCTTTTAGTAAAATCGGTTAAGTCTAAATGCAAAAAGGACACTTAATACAATTGCATGCTAAAATTATGGTCATGATTGTTAGGTAGTTGCTGAAACTTATTTTTGAGACTTGATTGTTTTTCCTAGTCCTCCAAAATTAAAATTATGTTTCGTAATAATAAATTTTGATGTTTTCGTGGTTATGAGTACAGCTTAAAAATGTGACTAGCTGAGTAACCGGAGTAGGGTGCTTGGGTTGTCATCCTACTTCACTTCAAAAGGTTGAGTGGCGTGTTAGGTAAAACTTCGCTAATCGAAATTAAACAAAAAATATCTTAGGAAAGTGTTGGGTTGAGTAACCGGAGTGGGGTGCTTGGCTGTCATCTCTCTTCGCGTCAAAAGGTTCAATATATTCTTAAGCAAAAAAAAAAAAAGAAAAAAAAAGATGTATTTGAATTT
Source organism: Gossypium rotundifolium (assembly GCA_025506655.1). Lineage (NCBI taxonomy): Eukaryota > Viridiplantae > Streptophyta > Magnoliopsida > Malvales > Malvaceae > Gossypium > Gossypium rotundifolium. The sequence continues at coordinate 62,341,582 of CP106722.1, forward strand.
GGGGACTAAAGGTGGAAACAAATAGGGTGTCTTGGTAAGCTTAGTAAATTACCTAATTTTCATGAAATAATCCAAGTCGATTTTGATTTTTGTGTGATTAAATTGGAATACTTTTTCAGATTTACTTATAGCAAGCTAAAGGTTCTCTTTATTTTCATATGCATTAAGCCTAATTTTTATAAAACTTTAGAGTGATATTTCTTTCATGGCAAAACCTAAATTTCACAGTGGATAGGAACCATACTTGAGGGCAAGCATGGGCTAAGTAGGGGGAATTTGATAATACTCTGGAATGACATATTTTTATATATTAATTACATATTTATTTTGGGTATGATCCTACTAATTTAAGCTATTTCTGGTTTTTTATCTTGTAGGGACTAAATTGAAGGTAAAAGGAAATTTAGGGGGAAAAAGCATGAATTTAAAGATAAAATGTGCCAACATGTGAAATATGAAAGAAGTGGTGCCGAAAATGCAAAGTGTGGAAGACTTGGGGGCAAAAGTGCAAAAAAGAGATTTTATAAACACAAGACTATTTAAATTTTAATTATATTAGGAAAATTGTTAAATATTATTATTTAGATTTTATTTTATTTTTTATCTTTATTTATCTTTTAGAATTTAATTAGGAATAGACTAGGTTTCCTAAGTACTATAAATAGGGGATGGAGTGACACAAATTTCACTCATATTTTCTGTAAACACTTTTTCCAAAAAGCTTAGCCTTTGTTCCTTTCATATTATTTAATAAAAAAATTCCATTTTCATTACGTTTACTTCTTTTTCCCCAAAAAGCGTGAGCCACTAAATTTATCTAGCCAAAGGTTGTCAAAATTCCCAAAAAGGGTTCATGAGGCTTAAAATCCGCACTTAGCCTTCTCAATGAGTATTCATCATTTCTTCGCATTACTGGGCTAACGCTTCCGTCCATGTCTCTTCAAGGGTGATCTTTTCAACTTGTGCAAAGAACGGCCGCTTTGTATGTTTTGGAAAGGTTGCACAGTCGGTTCGTTAGCTTACTCGTCAGTGGTCGTCGAACCCAAGAGACAAAATGACGTGGCATTCGCCATTAAGAAGTGATGATCTAGTGTAAAATGGTCCCACAAAAGCGACAGTTGGCTAGAGTCAGGTTCCTCTAAATCGTAAGTCTAAAATCTAAGTAGAGCTGGTGGTCGTAGGCATCCTCTTCCTGGATTAAAAGCGTTACTAGACAGATCGGAAACTTTTACAGACATTTCATATTATAATTCACCAATCACAATCAAAGTGTCCCTTTTATAGGTCAACGAGACCTTAATCATGCTTTAGAATAGGGTCGGGACTAAACCGAACGCATATAAGATTTCTCATAAATTTAAAACTTTACTAAATTATAGAGGCCACACGCCCGTGTAGGCAGGTTGTGTGCCTTCCACATCTACCAGAGACACCCATGTGTATTGGCAGTGCCAAAACAGAGCTTGTATACTAACTTATCCACACGGCCACCAAACACGCCCATGTGCTATGGCCGTGTACACTTATGCTAGCTACTGACTTATTCACATGGCTACCAGGCATGCCCGTGTGCCATGGCCTTGTACACTTATGTTAGCTATTGATTCATTCACACGGCTTCCTAGCACGCCTGTGTGCCACAGCCGTATAGGCAAAACAGGCCACTTGCAAGGCCAAAATGCCACCCACACAAGGGTCAATCCCTACAAGCAAATTACCAATTCATTTCATACACACTTGACATCCAAAAACATGCCAAACAATCAACATATCTTCATATTCAGACTCATTTCCAATCATACTACTTTGCCCAACTAAAATCACAAATACATTCAAACATGATTCATCCACATTTACCTTTCATATAACCATTTCTTTTCTCAAACATACATTCTCATAATACATTCGTATGCTTATCATAGCTTGACCATTTCATTAGCTACCAAGTCATAACAAATCATGCATCATATAACATATTCACTCATACATATTACCAACATTTATCTAGCCCCATCTCATGGCTAATTTTATACATCTCAAACATAACTCAAAGTGACTAGCCTATACATGTCATATCTAGCTATATACACATTTCAAAAGTACCAAAATGAGTTTGAGTGGTGTGATGACGATCCTTGATGGTCCCCAAGCCTTCAGTAGCTTTAACGATCAATAAAACAGAGCAAACACACACACAGAGTAAGCTTTCAAAAACTTAGTAAGCCATATACAAATAAACTTCGCATAAAATGCACATAACCATATTGATACAATGACATTAATGGTTCTTATAGCAAATTCAACACATATATTTCTTTGGCTCATTTACTTAGCCATATCTTACCCCATTCTTCAACTCAAATGTCACATATACGCATAGCTCTTTTAAGTATCTCTTCACATATTATTCTATCATTTCATTTCACATATCTATCTTAGTAAGTTCATGTAGATACTTACTTTTCATACACACTTAGTGTACATATCAAACGCACCTGATTCAGATATACAGATCACATAGTTGTTCGTATCTAATATTTGCCCGTCGAACCGTTCAGAATCTAATAGGATACTCACAGTGCTCGGATTAATCGTACAATGCCAACATCCCAGACGTGGTCTTACATGTAATCAGATATCGATGCCACTGTCCCAAACAGGGTCTTGCACAAATCATTACGATGCCAATGTCCTAGACATAGTCTTACACGTAAATTCTCATATCGATGCCAACGTCCCAAACGTGGTCTTACACAAAATCTCAGATCAATGCCAACGTCCCAGACGTGGTCTTACATGATATCACATAACAGACACCTATGTCATGACATAGACTACCCTATCTATTCCTAGGTTCAAACGGGACTTCTCAGACATTGTCACTATATCGATTCTATCTCGGAGTTCTTGTATACATCATCTCATATGCATTCATCATTATCAATAGTCATAAGAACGTACATAATTCAATACAAATACATTTATTTGTATATTGACTTACCTCGGATTCAGATGTTTGTTCAGACTCTGTTATTCGACTACTTTCGCTTTGCCGCGATCTAAGTCCGTTTTCTTCGGTTCTTGATCTTAATTAAGCCAAATAGGTGCCGAATTTCACAAAGCTCCAACCCTTCTTTTTCTTTCAAATTTTCAGTGGATGAACACTAAATTAAAGACTTATTTTGAGCTTTGTTTTATTATAATCATATTATTATACCATTTACTAAAATATCCCTTCAATTAATAAATAATACAAACATACATTAAGGGCATTAATGTCCTTTATCCATCCACTATCTAAATATTGGCATAATTTCCTCATAAGGCCTCCTTATTTAAGAGCCATTCTCAAATAGGTGTCTTTTCATAAAGCATGCAAATTTTGTATTTAATGCAATTTAATCCTTTTATCAAATTAAGCATACAGACGAACAATTTAACTTACGGAACATTAACACATGCTAAATCACATATCAAGGGCACAGAAAATAATATTAAAATATTTTACTGACTCAAATTTGTGGTCCCAAAACCACTGTTTCGACTAGGGTCTAAACCGGACTGTTACAAAGACAACTGGAGGCTGGAATCTCTCCATAAAAAAACTTTCTTTTCCCAACACTGTTTATTTTTACAATTTTAATTTCAATTTTCGCAATTTCAATTCAATCAAACCTTTAATTCTATTTTTTTATTTTTTTTCCCAGGTACGCAGGTTTTCTTAGGCATGACTCTGTTCGGGATCTCGAGGAACAGGAACTTGTGCAAATCCAGTCCCTGAGAATTTGACCCTACTTCCCTTATACTATTCTTTTCATTATTTTATAGTGATAGGATTTTTTGGTGCTCTCAACGACGCATTAGCCTCAGCCTGTAGTACTTTCATCTAATCACACAGTCTACCTCGATACTGTCATCCTCACGATCGTAGGAGACTTTACCCCTATTAGTGCTCGTTCTGACTTGCCTCTATTTAGATCCTCTTGATCCTCCTGGAATGGCTTAAGCATACTCATATAAAACATTGGGTGGACTTTGAGCTTTGTCGGCAACTTCAGCTTGTAGGCCATCTTACCTACGTTATTCAATACTCGAAAATGTCCCTCATACTGATGCACATGCCCTTTGTGCAAGCCATTATGTTGCAAAATCAAGTGTAGTTTAGCAAGGACTGAATCACGAACCTAAAATCACACATCCCTTCGATTTTGATCGGCCCACTTCTTATTGTGCTTACCCACTTTATGTAGACAAGCTTTGGCTAAGTCATTCTTCTCTTGCCAATCCTTTGCAAATCGATAAGCTGCTGGATTCAATCCTGTATAATTGGTCACAACAGTATTGGGTGTGAGTGGTTGCTGCCCCATCACTATCTCGAATGGACCTTGATTCGTTGCAAGTTGTATGAGAATTGGGCTACGTCCAACAACTTTGGTTAGTCCTTTTATGTGGCACTCACATAGTGTCGAAGATATGTCTCCAATAATGCATTCAATCATTCAGTTTGCGGATACATACTAGTTGAAAATTTCAAGTCTAAACCCATTGACTTGAATAGCTCCGTCCAGATCCAGCTCGTGAATCGCCCTTCTTAATCACTAATAATAGATTGTGGCACTCCTTAATACTTCACCACGTGTCTAAGGAACAACTGAGTTTCCTCCTCAACAGGGCAATCCTTGGTTGTTGGAATGAAAGTTCCATACTTGGAAAACCTATCCACCACAACAAAAATACTCGCAAAACCATCAGACTTAGGCAAACCAACAATAAAGTCCATGGATACACTCTCCCATGGTCGTTCCAGAAAGGAAAAGGGTTGTAGCAAACTAGCTGGAGTCTTCAACTCAACCTTTTCTTGTTGGCATATTAGAAAAGTTTTCACATAGGTCTCAACATCTTCACCTATGTGAGACTAATAGTAACGATCCTCCAAAAGGGCCAAAGTGCGATGAATCCCTGGATAACCAGCCCATCTTGAGTCATGACACTATTTCATAACTTCCTTGCTCAATTTCCCATAATGAGGTGCATAAAGATGTGCCCATGAGTGCATAGCAACTCCCTCTCAAGCCAAAATCTCATCGTTTTCCCTTCATTGGCAAGCTCGATCAAGTTTTTGGCTATGGGATCCTAGGACAATCCTTCTCGAATCCACTCCAATGGGGAACCATCAGATTGGTTGATTGTCACAAACTCTATCTTTCGGCTAAGTGCATCAGCCACAGTGTTGACACCCCTCGATTTATACTCTATAGTAAAATCAAATTCTGTTAGAAAAAATTGCCAACGAGCTTGTTTGGGACACAACTTTTTCTATCTTAGAAAATAATTGTTTGCAACATTATTAATAAAGACCACAAACCTAGATCCTAACAAATAATGTCTCCATGTGTGTAAGCATTATACCACAGTAGTCATCTCTTTCTCTTGGATCGTGTATCGTTACTCTGTCTCATTAAGTTTTCGACTTTTAAAAGCAACTAGATGTCTATCTTGCATCAGTACTTCCCTAATGCATAGTCTGATGCATCTGTGCGTACCTCGTACGATTTCTAATAATCTAGTAAAGTAAGTATGGGCTCCATCGTCATTACTTGTTTCACTTTATTAAAAGCCTTCTCAAATTGGGGATCTAAATTTCACACCTTACCCTTCTTCAACAAGTCTGTCAAGGGTGTTGTGATTTTAGAGTAGCCTTCAATGAAGCGTCGGTAATAGTTCGCCAACCCAAGGAAAGATCTCAATTCTGTAACCTTGGTTGGTGGTTCCCAATCGACAATAGCCCGAATTTTACTTTTGTCAATCTAGATCTTGCCACCTCCCACAATATGGCCTAGGAATGGCACCTCTCGTTTGGCAAGCGAGCACTTCTCCTCTTTGACATACAGCTCATTCTCCCGCAAGGTTTGGAATACCTCCCTCAAATGCCTCACATGCTCCTCAAGAGACTTACTGTACACTACAATATCATCAAGATAAAAAACCACAAAACGATCTAGGAAAAGTTAAAGTACCTTAGTCATAAGGGTGTAGAATGTGGATGGAGCATTCGTTAGCCCAAATGGCATCACAAGAAACTCATACTAACCATAGCGCGTCACACAAGTTGTTTTTGGCTCGTCCCCTTTAGCTATTCAAACTTCATGGTACCTTGATCTTAAGTCTAACTTGGTGAACCATCTCGCACTACCAAGTTGATCAAACAAGCCTGCAATAAGGGGAATTGGGTACCTATTCTTTATAGTGATTTTGTTTAATGCCTGATAACTGATGCACATCTTCAATGTCCCAATCATGATTCTTTTGGAACAACACAGGCACACCAAACAGAGATTTAGATGGTCTAATGAATCTAACATATAAGAGCTTCTTTAATTGTTTTTGCAGTTCTTCTAAATTTGGTGGGGACATACGATATAAGGCCCTCACTAGCGGCTTTGACTTGGGCACTAACTCAATTCTGTGATCCACCTCTTTCTTTGGTGGTAATTCTTTGGGCAACTTGGTAGACATCACATCTCTGAAAGACTACAATAACTGGCTTACTTCTTTTGGAATATCACCAACAAACTTAAAGACTTCCTTGGCGATGTGGCTATGTAGGAAACTTAATCTCTACGGACTCCTTTGGCAAATTGGATCACCGATAATGTTTTTCCTTCCATACCTCATTTACTTTTCATTTGTACCATACATCGATGGTTTGGGCCTAATATCACCATATAATTGCCAAAAGGAAAAAAATATTTGCAGTAATCCAATCAAGAAAGCTTAATCCAACCACGAATTCAAATTCATCAAGTGGTATTACCTTAATGATGTCTTTATCAGTCCATTCGCCAAGTTAGATCTCAACTCCTTTGGCCACGCCCTCTATCTCAATAATTTTTGAATTTATGGTTTTGATCCAACCTGATTCCTTCTCTATTTTGAGCCCGAGATCACGAGCAATCTATTTTTTCATGAATAAATCTAACACACCTGTATCAACAAGTGCATTCAATCTTCTGCCCATCACAGTGATGTCTACAAACTTCAGCCCACGACTCGTCTTGTCTTTGACACCTCCCAGTATTGAATTGAAATTTTTGGTCGCCTCGTATTCCTTCTCATTTGCTTCCATGGCAGAAAGAGCAGCATTTTTTGGACAGTCCTTGATCATATGTGGACCATCACAAAGGAAACAAATTAAAAGCCCCTTCTTCTTTCTATCGTATGTTCTTTGAGCCTTACCATCATTATCTTTAGCGGACTATTCTTTGTCTCCCCCACCATTATCCCTTGGTTTGAATTTAGGTTTGGAAGACTTAGGCTTGTCTTTCCTCGGACCCAACTCGACAAAAGATTCTGCTATAGACATGGCTTTGGTAAGCTCTTGAACTCCTCGGCATTGTAACTCTTGCATCGCCCATGGTTTCAATCCATCCATAAAGGAAAAGAACGCCTCTTTCTCAACTATATCCGAGATTTGAAGAATGAGTTCGCTAAATTCCCACACCTAATATATGGATTTAAATGAGAATAAATTTAAAAAGATTCTACTAATTATAGAATGTGGGCAAAGAAAGAAAATTGTATACTTATAGTTGAGCAAAACACTGCGTTTTATATTCCGGTAGATGAAGTTCCCACCAATCGCGAACCCCTTTAATTTCCCTCCAAAACGCCTTTCAAGAATCCCTCCAGAATGCCTATGAAAAAACCCTGATATATACCTACACTAAATATTTTTCGATTTTCTTTTTCGATCATTTCATTTCATTTGATAAAAAGAGAGCATTAAAATCGTTGTCTTTTTAGCCTAAATCTGTTTTACTCAAACATCACTACCGATGACAAGCCACGAAGACGATCTTGATCTCCTTTTGTCTCTTCAACAGAGGGTTTTGGAAACGCCTCCTGCTTCCCCTTCAAGTCCCCACTCTCAGTCTCCAGGTAAACTTATCCACGCATTCTCATCACACTACATTTTTTTCCACACTTTGCTTTGGGTTTGTTTTGGATTTGTTCATTATAAAGGCCTCCTGGGTAACTTTTATTTCCCCTTTTTGGATTTGGGTTTCTGCTTCTGCCTCTGGCTCTGGCTCTGCGTTTTCCCAATTTTCTTTTATTTGTGGTTTGCTTCACATCTGGGTTTTGCCTATTCTTTTTATTGCTTTTGAATTTGATAATGGGTATCTCTCGGTTTATTGTTACAAGTTAGTTTGCCAAATTTTGTAGGCTACCTATCAGATGATGGATCGCCAAAGCGAAGAGGGAAAGCAGACTTGTCTGTTTTTAAGGATTTTGTCGAAGATTGCCTTGATTATGAACCCAAATCAGTTGAGAGAAATGCTAAGCCAAAGCCACAGAGTTCAAATGATATTCAAGTTGAGAAGTTTTCAGGTTTGCGTATAAGGTAAAACCAGACTAACAATGACTAGGATTGATTTGGGTGACTATTGTGATTATTGGAGGCAAAAAAATGGCTAAAAGATTTCACTCTTTTGATGCTTTATTTTTCCTCAAAGCTAGCCATGCATGCCAATTGTCAAATGGAAAAGCCCTGACAATTATCTTTTGATACTTCTTCTCTCATGTTTAGCTTATGTTTTTCTTCTGTTTGTTAGGAAGCAATTGGTCAGCCCTGCAGAGCTAAGTGAGCACTTGTCTGACATTCGTTTTGTTCGGCTACCGACTTTGAAGTATGCAATTTTACTTCTTTTAGTTGCAACATACGCTTTTATTGCTAGAATTCTGTTGAGGGGTCTGACCTTCAGGCCTCAACAAATCTGATATTGTCTTTGGTTGAGGTTGTCTTTCCATTCTGCTGAGATTCTTTAGTCGGTTCATGAAGTGGGATCTCAGTGTGTCTAAATAAGACTCAACCCTATGACTGATGGCATATAGATCATTTATGGGGGAGAATGCTACAATTTGAGCTAGCTAGTTCTCCTGCTTTTGGATTTTAAGTTCCCTTCAAAGTTGCCTTAGCTAGAATATTGCTTGCAAAGCCCTGAATGAAACATAGTTATGCATAAACTTCATGAGGTAGGTGACAATATATTTTGGCGATTTACAGGAATTTGTTGGTGGGAGACACCCTTTATGGATGTTGGGCAACCATAGGAGTACTGATTGAAAAGGGGATTCCAAAGACTAGCTCTATTGGGAAAAGCTATAGCATATGGAAAATTGGGTGCTTAGATGAAAATACTGTTTCTCTTTTCTTGTTTGGTGACGCTTATGAGCAGAACAGTAAGGAGCAGGTTGGAACCGTTTTTGCATTATTCAGTTGCACTGTTCGCAAAGACACCAAGGTATCAACTTTGTCGTATTTTAATTGGCTTCTGTTGGGTACCCTTCATGAAGAAAGTGATATCTTCTGTATTATTTAGTAGGGATCAGGGTTTTCCTTGAGTGTTGCTGCACCCAACCAAATTCTAAAGATTGGTACTTCAGCTGACTATGGAGTCTGCAAGGGAAGAAGAAAAGATGGGACTGCTTGCACAATCGTTGTAAATAAGTATGCTACAAGTCTTGCTTAGGTTCTTTTGATATATTGACTTTCTTTGAACAATTGATCACATACACTCTACCTTGCCTAGAAATGGGATTGAGAGAATCATCTTATTTTGCACCTAATGGTATATGTTTTAATTGATTAATCCAAGTAATGTTATAGTAACAAGCTTCTCAGCATCTAGTTTCAGCATTTACTACTGGAAAAAAGAAGCTTAAATGGAAAAGTGATTTGAATGATGCTAGTGAGCTTCCAAATGAATGGTTATGGCCCGTCCTTCTTGTGCTTGCATCATCAACAATCCATGATTTTAAACTTCCTTTAGTCATTACCTTGTTAGCGGTTTGCTTGTAGTGCATGGTAACTATCGGGTCAGAAGAGCAGAAATGCCTAACCCTTGTAGAAAATTTCTTGGTAGGTTCAGGTCTAAAGAGTCTGGTTTGTGCAAGAAGTAAATAAAACTGATTCTTTAGAAAATCTTTGATATAAAATTAGATGTGAAATCATGACTTCTCTTTGTTTAGATTGTTTTTGAAGCTATTTGTCAGCCTTATGCTTTTCGTCCAATGCAATTTGGCACTTATGTTTTGTCATGCATCTTGTTAAACAACTCTCTAATCAATTGAACACAAGGCTCTAAGTTATCCAGCTTTCTTTGTATGTTTGTCTGTGTAATTTCTCTCTTTATATTTTTACTTATAATGTCTTCATTTATTTCAGACGTCAAGGCGCTTGTTGTCAATATCACAAATCGGTAGGCATGACATTACTTTATCTTTATCTCTTGGGAGTAGGATGTATATTACCCCTAGATAACTCTTTTCTGTTATGTTCTGCAGAAAGTGTCAGAAAGATATTCCACAAAGCGAACTGAGCTAATGGGAGGGTAAGTGATCAATGCTCCATTTCATTTTTGTATCCTCGTATTAAATTAAATTGCTTAATTTATTCCTTTTCTAATTTTCATTATTGATGTTCTTTTCTCTAATCGTACAGGAACTTGAGAAGAGCATTTAGAAATCCTCCTAGATCGGAAGGAATATACATGGTTGATCCTCTATCTGATAGAACAAACACGAAAAAGGCCTCTAAGCCAGTTAAACTACTGTCTGTGGATGCACTCAAATGGGCATTAAGGTATGTAACTGATAGCATTGATTATATTTCTTCTGCAACTATAAGCCCCTTTGAAGATGGAACAAAGTTGAGAATCAACTGATTAGATTGAACTGCACTTGAATGAGCAGAAATGGAGATAAAGTGACAACAAATAGACACTCTCAAGGAATAAGGTTTCTTAATGCAGTTACAGGTGTTTGATTATAAACTGTCTCTGCTAATGCTGGTTGCAAATCTGTGCAATATCCTGTTATTGATAGTTATGTTGTAAATACAGGGGAAATGAGTTCTAAATTAGTAAATGGAGCATCCAAAAAGCCTGATCAACAAACGGTTGGCTCTGAAAAGAGGTAAATTGTACATTCTTGCTCATTGTCAGCAATTCATACTTTCTTGCCATCTTTCCGTTTACTTAAAGGATTCATCCATCATTGCTCAGGAAAGAGTCTAGAGTAAAACAAGATACATCTCTAAAAAGAAACAAACATCTGGATTCAAAAAGAAGGAAACTAGAGCAGGAGCAAACTTTGGAAGACCATTGGAACCAGCGATGGAAACTCGATTGACCATCATATTTTTAGTTCAGATGATGTTCAGTGTTATGGTGCACTGAAGTTAAACAATCCTTTGGCTTGAGTACACATAGGTCCTTATCTCTATAGTAGGTTTGCAAAGTTGGCTATGCAGGCTAGTTCTTGTTTTCCAAATTCTAATAACTCTTTAACTTGTAGTTTTCAAGCTGAAGGTATGTGGACATAAGTTGGATACAACACATGCAGTTTTCATTTCTTTGAACAACTATTAACTTAGTTCTTGTCAATTTATCGCTAGGATTAAAAATCATATTATTGTTTGAAGGGAGGTTAAGTTTGAGTCTCATTTGTGTCACCATGTGTGGGGTAGTTGAATTTTGTAATGATTTTTTATGGTAATTGTTGATATACTTCTAAACCGATTAGTTTGAAAGATTGTCATAAAAACTAAGAATCTAATGTAATATGATTCTTAGGGGACCCCAAATCCAAGTGTTAAATTGGTAATTCAAGCATAAAAAAATGATTGAGCTACCAACTAACCATTCTATGAACAAAAGAAAGATCATAATGTGTAAGAAATTGATTGGATATGCAGGTGATTGGTAGGAACAAACAAAGTAGGGGACACGGCATCTTATGACAGTGCTAGATACAACGATGTTCAATTGAGAGAGAAAAATAGTAGGAAAGAAGTTTGGTTACCCATGCACATGGAGTTGGTAGTAAATGGTCCATGTGCTTTGAGAAAAATTTAATGCTTGTTTTTCTAATTTTAATTATATATTGTTAGTTGGCCCAATTCTATAATTTAGATGATTAGGAATCATTAAATAAATCACAATTACACTTTGGCCACTAACTATCCCTACAACAACTCCCTTAATTTAAACATCCTAAATCATAAACAAAAGGAAAATGATTCTTGCCAATGTAAAATGTTTAGTCCTAACTCCAATGATTAATCATTTTGTAATGTTACAAAGTTTTCTCCATTACAAATTAATAATAGAATGTTGTTAGTTTCAAGAGTAGTGCTGGGGGTTATTTAGAAATTGATTTCAGAATTGGTGTGTAAACGATAATATTTAAATTTATCAGAAAATAAATCATACTAAAACTTAAATTGAAAATATAATCAAATACAAGATATTAAACCTTAAATAACCTCATGTGTCAGTATCAATAGCATCTGGTACCACAAATTAGTAGGCATTAATCGTGTCATTTAATCTGACTCTATTTCATTCATTATTATCCAAATTAATGGCAACAAAAACCCAAGTACTTTACGGTGATTTCTCACTTAACTTATGTCTTATTAGGCAAAATTCTAATACAATACTGATGTTAAGACAAATTTGTTTGGTAAGTGTAAATGAATTTTTGCTCACTTGTGAAACCAGCTGTGCTTGAGAAAAGAAAACACCAATTGACCAACAGAGATGAAGGGCCCGAGGGGTGGGGTTGGTAGCCATTTTATGCTGAGGTGTATATGCTTGGATTTTGGACTTCTATTATTCAAATTTGAATATTTCTTTTCTTTTTTCTTTTTTACTTAAAATTTGGACAACATGAAATGAAGTAATTATAAGTAAGCTTTTGGAACTGTTGAGTTTCATTGAGTAGAAACAACCTGGATATTTATTAAATAAAGTTTAAAAAGTTTTATCTTTTATTCAAGAATTTGATTTTACTTTCAGATATATGATACTAAAGAACCCAGAAACAAATTAAAGCATGGGGTCATAGTCTGGGCCCTGGAGTAACAAATAAGCGAGCGACCTTCATAAAATACTGAATAATATATAATGATGAAGCTATAAACTTTTGTTGAGATGTCGCAGTTGGATGATATAAGAACTCCTTCAATGTTGCAGTTCGATTAGGTGCCTTTTAACCAACTTAACAACCACCATTAACGAATTTAAGCTTGTTGGGTTTTCAATAGATTGTGATGGTTGATGATGCATAATTACCCTGCAGACAATGACAACGTTCCATCACGATTTTGCTATTTCTTTTTCTTTTTCTTTTTAAATTGAATTTGGATTATACCCCATTTTTAGGTGCCTTCTTCGGATTATTTCTTGAAACCCAAGATTCTCATCTCTATTTTTTTTTTTTTTTTTCCTTTTAAACTTTAGTTCGCGAAGAAGGGAAGCTGTCACCCACCTGTTTGTGATTTGGCCTGTGAGAGTGAAAGTCCATAGTTACATGGAAGATAATAATTTACACAACTTGTTTTTATATTCTTGCTGATGGCCCAAGCAATGGAGTTTTATTTGACTCTTTACAAATGTTAAAATATCTGAAGTATTATTTGACCTTTTGCCTTGAGTTTCATCCTACTTGAATTTGGATTTAATAGTATTATTTACTTTGATAAGGTCCAGACTTTTCAACCTTAAAGTTTCATGTAATAGTTAATTGGAGTTAATAATAATTAATTCTAATAAATTAGATGTAATGGTAATACACATTACACTCACAATGAGAAAATTCGAGTTGAAACATTGGAGGGGGCAACCACAAACTCTGAAATAATTAGATTTTATGTACGGTAAAACAATCATGAAAAATATCTTAATTTTAAAAATAAAAATTAGAATGATTGGTATAATTATAACTTTAAAGAAAAATATTTTCCTATATTATTTAGGTATGTTTTATAGTTCATAAAGACTAATCATTTCAATTTATGATTATGTCTTTGAATAATATTGAATCCAGATATTGTTTTAAGAGTTCTTTAAATAATTAATATTTTATTGACAAATTGAAATTAAATAGTGTTATATAGCAAATGTGGCTATGTAGTCACGGCTACATGTTGTGAAGGCGTAGTATTTTATACAAAATGAAGAACAGGCTCATTAAATTGGTTTCCAAATGAAATAGGAATGAGCGTGTAATAATGAATTAACCATGGAAGGAAAAATAAAAACAAATTGTTCATCAATTCTTCAATCTGTGGATTTTAATTAAAATAAAATCCTGAGATGCTAATAAATTCAGAATAAAACAAACGAGCTTTACGGTTCACATGCAAATTATTTAGGCATGTTGCCCCCTTTTTTCTTGATTTTTATCTATTTCTTCATCACCACCAATTTTCTCCAAAAATCACACGTATTTTTTTTATGGATTACTAAAAAAAATTAATTTCACCCCTCATTAAATTTCAAAATGTTTTAATAAAATTATCAATTTACTAATATCATATTTAAAACACATTCATCAAATTACAAGCTAAATTAAATATATATGCCTTTTTTTAAATATTTTTGATAGGGTTAACGTTAGGGTTTTATTAATTTTGCTAGGGTTAAGGTTTTTTAGGGTTTAGGATTTTGAAGGTGAAATCGCGAAAGTTTATATGTAGAATTGAGGGGCCAAGGATGTGAAAATGTATCTCAGAACACATATATTTCATATGTCATGTTGGGATAAGACTATTACCTCAAAAACTCATCCTATGGACGTCAGGTTTCGGGGTGGCAATACTTGATACGGTAACGGATTGAAGTCTAAGTGGAGGTCCCAGTAGGCAGTAGTGATGCGGCCACAAGTTCGAGTATAACCAAGGGCCAGTTGACGGTCATTATACGGTCACGAGTTCAAACTTTTTAGATACCCACAAATGATGTCTTATGTATATCATACACAAGATTGATGCCATAATCATAAGAAAAAACAGAGGGCTTTCCGGTGTAATCAACGTAAATTTTTTCTCTATTTCCATGCAACTAGTATCTTTAACCTTTCATTCTTATTTGAAAGCTGACACCGAGGTGGACACAAGAAACAGCAAATGTTTCAACACAATAGAAGTTAAACTCGGGTCGACGCAGTAACGATTGTAGTTATTAATGGGTTTTTAAATAATAGCAACCGTTGCCACCCCGAAAGGAGCATCACCTTTACTGCACCACAACAACTATTGTTCGTCTTAGAGTCCTTCTGCGTCCACGGCAGTGCTAACCTTCAGATAAGAAAGAAAGTTAAAGATATCAGCTGCGTAGAAATGGAGAAAAAAATTACGCCAATTATAGTGGGAAGCTCTGCAGTTTTTCCCTGTGATTATGCCCTCAAACTTCTATATTTCTCTATTTCCAGGCAGCCGATATTTTTAACCTTTTATTCTTATTTGAAAGCTAACACCGACGTGGACACAAGAGGTCTCTCAAGCGGAGAGCGGATGTTTTGGCATAATAGAAGTTAAACTCGGGTCGATACAGTAACGATTGTAGTTATTAATTAGTTTTTTAACAATGGCACCTTTATTGCACCGCAACAGCCGTTGTTCGTCTGTGAGTCCTTCTACATCCACGGTTGTGCCGACCTTCAGATAAGAAGGAAAGTTAAAGATATCGATTGCGAAGAAATAGAGAAAAAAATTATGCCGATTATAGCGGGAAGCTCCACAGTTTTTCCATATGATTATGCCCTCAAACTTCTATATGATATTTATAAGGCAACATTTTCGGGTATCTGAAAAGTTTGAGCTTCTGCTCGCGTAACGATCGTCAACTGGCTCCCTCGTTATACTCCGATCCATGACCGCATAATGGCCGTCAATTGAGACCTCTACGTAGACTTCCACCCATGATCGTACAAAGCAAAATAACCCTGAAACCCGACTTTCACAGATAGGTTTCAGTGGTAATGATCCCATCTCGATAGGATATATGAAATGTGTACGTCTCAAGATGATATTGCATCACCGATGATCAAGAATACCTCGACCCGAAAATTTTATTAGCAACAAAAATTTTTAACACTGAAGTAGGGAAGAAAATGGAGAGAGAAATATTGTAAAGTGGAGGGATGGAGGCCGGGAAAGATGTTGTTTTAGGGATGATGGAGTATGAAAGGGGAACCCCCTTTTATAGGTGTAGGGGAAGGGTGAGATTACAGATGAAAAAATATATGGGGTAAAAAACACGTCACATGACCAGCATTTTCATCGAATATCTTCAAAACGTACTTCAAATCTGTAAAAAAATTCCCAGGGCAGGGTACTTTTTTTTGCAAACTTTATGAAAATGTTAGTGAAAACTTGTCGAATTAGGTGCGTTTTCTTGCCATATCAGTAGGGAAGCTTACCAAGTTGGACAAGTTTTCACTAATATTTTCATAAATTCTAAAAAAAGCACCTGACCTTGAGAATCTTAGTTAAAATCTAAAGCACGTTTGAAGGCACTGAATACCCTCTAAAGCATGCGTCTGATGAAATTATTTGATCTGTGAAACACATTTTCGAGCACCAAATAGTGTTTCATTATCATTATTCGACGAAAGTGTGTCTTCAAAAATGGATTTTGAAGCATGCATTCCCTCTCTCATTGTTCTATTTTGCTATTAAAGTACTAAAATATTCAGAACTTAGACACGCAGCAAATTCATATCAAACATTGAAAAGTTGAGTTGCGAGAGTCATTTGCATTTCTTTGGATAATTGTTTGAAGATTTTTTTATTCTAAATATCCAATTCGTTTTAAATTGAAATGAGTCGACGAATGAAATCTGTGATTTACTATGATGGTCAAATCTGTAATACGGAAGTCAAGGTCATATTTCCAGGAGCCCATTCCATAGAATTGGCTTTCAACTGTACCATTCAATTGGGTAAACTACGAACTAGAATCAGAAGAAAAGTCGAGGGATTGAGTCGGGAAGGAATTTTGAGCTTTTAATGTAGAAAACTAGCATCGATTGACCACTTTAAATATGAGCTATTTGATGTGAAAGGCGAGCTCGAGATGGAGGCGATCATATCATCGTACTGCTCAAGAAGAAATATTGTAATAGAGTTATATGTTGAGTTTGCAAGACTGATGGAATTGGTCCATCATCAGCCACCATTGCAGTTAATGTTGGAATCGAAGCAGAAACAGAAAGCCCTACTACATGATTGTATGGTGGGTTCACTAGTTTGTTACAAAGCTCCTATTATGATGTCCCCAAAACATCAATGGGTAGACATTATTCAGTTTCCAGATTTTCAATTCAAGGCGTATGAACATTCACCCCACATGACCAACACTGACCTCTCCACCGATGGTGGTTTAGAGTTCCAGCAACTACTGTACAAAACACCTGACCATGCAAACTCATCGTCAAATGTCTGTGTATTAGAAATTGGCATGGAATACCCCAACAAAGATGCTTTTCTTGTTGCACTGAAGTAGTACAACTTTAGGAATGGTATGAACTATCAAGTCACAAAATATCGTTCGGAGAAATTCAAGGGACGTGTGCAATGCGCGACGGGAGGTGCAAATGGAAAATCATGGCATCTTTTCAGAAGAAGACGGGCTTGTGGATGATAAAGAAGTATTCCGATCCACATACTTATGTTGTAGTAGGTGCGTAAAGTGATCACCCAATTTTCTGACATAATGTGACCTGACTGGGGTCTTCGTTTTTCCCAATCACGTAACTTTAACTCGTCATTTGCAAGTGTAAGTCAGGATCAGTTGAGGCTACACTTTGACATTATATTTGACATTATTCTATCTATGGTGAATGTAAATCTTAGGATTCT
Organism: Gossypium rotundifolium; assembly: GCA_025506655.1. Taxonomy (NCBI): domain Eukaryota; kingdom Viridiplantae; phylum Streptophyta; class Magnoliopsida; order Malvales; family Malvaceae; genus Gossypium; species Gossypium rotundifolium. The sequence goes on from CP106722.1 coordinate 62,359,289, forward strand.
CATCCAGTGTTGATTGCCAAAATTCGTGGCCAGCATAATTACACATCATCGTACTACAAAGCATGGATCGCAAAATAAAAGGCTATTGATAAGTTGCATCATGGCTGGGACGGGTCATACAACAATTTATGACAAATGGTGTCAGGTACTAGATCGGTACGTACCAAGTTCCGTAACCGATTTGGAAACGTACCAAGTGTACTTCAGTGTTCTTTTGGTCTTTAGGAAAAAAAGTATTCTGCTAATTCTTTTAGATATCCGATCTGTAGCAGTCCGATTTTGACCCTAATCGGAAAATTAGTTTCGGGACCACAAATCTAACTCCGAAAAATATTTTAAAATTATTTTCCATATTTATTATGTGTGAATTTGTTTGTGTTAAATTTTCGTGACTTAATTTTGTTGTTTAGGTGTCCGATTAAATAAAAGGGCTTAATCGCGTAAAATATAAAAGTTACAAACTATAGTGTAAAATGCTTAGTTGATAGTGGCCTTTTAATATGGAATCCTTAAAGGGCAAATAGCCCATTTTCAAATGTAGTGGACGGCAACATGCCATCATTATATGTTTTATATATTATTTGTTATATTAAAAATATATATTAATGTATAATAATGTCATATTATAAATTATAATGACATAATAATAAAATAAGAAAGCCATAGTTCCATTTCCTTTCTTTCCATGCCAAATAACAAAGAAAAGAAAAAGAAAGAAACCAAGCTAGGTTTTGGCTCTTATTCAAGCTCAATCAAGGTTCGTTTTTGTTCGGTTTTTGATAATTTTTACGTTTTTGAGATCGTTGCTTAGAAATCTTCAACACCCATACTTTAATTTTTGAGTTTGATGAATATTTTGAGTTGAGCCATTGATGATAGTTTGTTGTTTATGTTGTTTGAGGATATATTATGATAAATATGTGTTAGATTAACATATGTTGTATTGGAGTTTTTGATGATTTTGAGTAATTAGGACTTAATTAAAAAAAATAGTATGAGGGACTAAAATATGAAATTAATGAATTATATGGGCTTGTATAGTCATGGGTAAAACTCGGCATAACTTGGGTATGAAGAAATTTGATGTATTTTGTGTTTTGTGCAATAGGGACTAATTTGTAAAAGTGTGAAATATTAGGGGCAAAAATGGTAATTTACTCATTTATGTGTTTTGGGATTAAATCGAATAGAAATGTGTTTGAATGAGCTTAATTTGAACATGTTTAGATCAAGAACAAAGAAAAACGGACTTGGATTGAGGAAAAATGAAAATTATCGAATAGCCGATTTTTGTTGTCCGTCGATATTTGAGGTAAGTCTCTAAGCAAATAATCATTGTAAATTATTTACGTAATTTAGTATATTTTGAAAATTGGAATCATCATAATTATATATGAATTAGCCGAATTTGGCTAAGTGTAATATTCGATTCGGATAGGTTATTGAATGATATGTGTTATTTGAATGTTCGTACAATAAGTTCGAAATGAGTAAAAGGTTCTATATATGAAATGATTCGTGTGAGAAATCTTAAAGTATAAATATACATGTGGGCCGAATGTGAAGTATGAGTTTATAGTGAATTTAATTTGGTTAATGTAATGTGAATATGTATGTTGGATTAATAGGTGAAAGGAAAATGAAGAATATGAGATGGTTGATATTTTAATACTAAGTAATGTGTATCGAAGGTTGAATGTGTTCATATTCGTGCTTCGTGCCTAGCGTGCTTAGTGCTTGGTGACATATTGGGGCTTCGTGCCTCAGCGTGCTTAGTGCCAGTGACATATTCGGCTTCGTGCCTCAATGTGCTTAGTGCGGTGACATATTCGAGCTTCGTGCTCAGCAGTGCTTAGTGCCGATGATATATTCGAGCTTCGAGCCCAGCGTGCCTTGTGCCGATGATCTATATCGGGCTTAATGCCCAGCGTGCCTTGTCTTTGATTTATATCGGCTTAATGCCCAATGTGCATTGTGTCGATGATTTATATCTGCTAAATGCCCAGCGTGCCTTGTGCTTGATTAAATATCGTGCCTCCGGTCAGCGTGCTTATAGTCGGTGAATGAATATCGACCTCGGTGTAGCGTGCTTAGTGGGTGTGTAATTCAGCTTATGCCTAGCGTGTTTTATACCGGTGATCTATAATACGAGTTTATGTTTATGAAATGATTGAGTTATGGTGGCCATTGAACGAGCTAAAGCTTATTTAAATGAATTAGATTAATTTCGACCATAAGGTATGTATTTACATAAGTACATGTTATATGTGATCTGTATCAAATACGTAAGTGATAGGTAATGTGTTTGTATATTCGGCATCTTCGATTATGTGGAAAATTTTTGTTTATATATTCGGTTACATGGAATTTTTGTATATTCATTTGGTCATGTGAAATATATACATATATATTTTTGGATATGTGAGATTACATTAATGCATACATTTGGTTATGTGGGCTTACTATGCATATTTATATGGAAATTGTTATTTGGTTGTATATGGAGCTATACATATGTATAATTATTAATCAATGTGCGTTTGATAAGTTCTACTTTTAAAGTAGATAATGATAAATGTTTTGACTATGAAAGGATATAGGCATTTGGCTATAATAATTCATATGTGTTATGTAAATAAATTAATGTTACAAATTTTCGGTTTAATTTGATTGATTATTCAATTGATTTGTTAAGTTTTCTTAAGACTTACTAAGCTTTAATAGCTTACTCTGTGTGTATTCTTGTTCATTCTGTTTATAGATTTGAATATACGTTACGAGCTCGGGGATCGTCAACAAGACTACTCACACTATCGACAGTTTCCTTTGGTATTTTACTAAGTTGAAAATTTTAATATATGGCATGTATAGCAAAGTAAAAAGGTGGAATAGTGGCCATGCGAAAATGGCTTATCTTCTTTTGATTGATTTGGGTTCCGTGTTTTTGGTTGTGATGGTCATTGGCATATTGTTTATGGTATAAGTTCATGATAGGTAAGTAAGCATGATGTTATAATTTGGACATGTTGAACTCGGTTTAGTGATATGTAAATGTTTATGTGTTGAGCATTGTGTGATGGGTTGATCTGTTTATTAAATGGACTAAAGTCGAATATATATACATATATATTTATGTTCGAAGTAAATAAATAGGTATAAAGTGCTGTTTACTCATTAAGTCCTTAATAAGTTGGTTTGAATTGAGGATGTTAAGTATGAGTGTTTAGTTATATACTTGTGATAAATAGTTAAATATGTGGTAAATGGATTTGGTATTGAGTTTAGATATGAAATTTGGTTTCATGATGTGATAATAATTTGAATGGACAATCTTGAATATATATTTATAAGTTATATTATGTTAAGTAATGGACATGTGGTTAATACATTATATATATATATGTGTGTATTTATTGGTTTTGAAAGGAAGCATGATTAGGAGCACCATTTACCTATCTAAATGATGGATATGCTATATAAGTTATCTAAGATAAATAGTATGATATTCAAATGGCATACAAAATGAATGATTAGATATGTGGTTTATTTGGTTAATGATATACTAAAATGACTAAGTATATAGTAAGTTTGATAATGATTAATTAACAATATTCAATTAATGGATGTCTTAATGCATACTAGGCATAAGATGATTATATGTTCGAATATACATAGGTTAATATGATTGGGTTGTAATGGCAAAGTATACAATTTTATTTTGTTTGAATGATTCAAGATATGTACTTTGGTTTGATTATAAAACATGTGAATTTGTTATATTATGAATTGATCTTTTCGTACATAAATATTAAATGTGATTACAGTAACATGCATATGTTATAATGTTATTAAGGCTATGTATAGCATTGTTGTAATGTGATATGATTTATTATTAAATATATATATAAATGCCTGTTCTGAGTTGTGTTTCGTTTGGTAATACCTCATAACTCTAATTCGGTGACGGATACGGGTTAGGGGTGTTACATTTGATTGGTATCAGAGCTATGGTTTAGTCGGTTCTAGGACTACCATAGCGTTTGTGAGTCTAGCTATACATGCCATATTAAATCTGCGATAGTGTGATATCTCTCGACTCTAACGAAGATTGTTTTGATGAAATAGATAAGTTTTTCAACTGAGCTAATTCTGACAGTACAAAAGCAATTATTCAAATAATTGAGTGGAGATGTTTTGATAATACGTTAAGACTCATAAAGGTAAGAATCAAATTTTATGATATGTTGTTATTGATAAATGTGGTAATTATATGAGCATATGAGATATGATATTTGAGTTATGATTGCTATCTGAAATGCTCTGGTTGTGAAATAGAGGTTTGAGTTGGTATATGAACAATGTGTTAATAATAAAAGTGATTAAAAGAAAAGAATATTAAATAATTTGAGAATGTGAAATTAGAAATGAACCGACTATTTGTGATAGTATGTATTATGTGCAATTATGTGAGAGTTAAATTTGAGACTTTATTACTCTCACCCCTTGTCGTAAAAAATGTTGCAATTTTATTATAAGAGTTGGAATGAAAAAAAGAGCTTATTAATGTGAAGTTTTAGAAATTCGTGTTTGAAAGATTAGTAATGTGGTCGGAAAAGAGAATGAATAGCAAATGAAGACAAGATTAAAAGAGATATTGGGCGCTCAAGATTATTGATTTTGCAAAGTTATTATTAAAGAAGAAGTTAACTCCGATTAAATGACTTATTCGGATATGTTATCTAATTAGAGTATTAACTCAAAGCTTTCTGAATTTATTTCATTAGTGATGGGATAATATGGAAATTTCGATGATGTAATTAGACTGTGGATTGATGTTTGAATTGTATTAATGATTAAATGCAATGGTTATAGTCGGCGATTATTATGATTCCATGGTGTGGATATGAAAGTCAACGGTAAAATCAGATGAGACTAATATTCTGCTCCTATTGGTTATTTCTCTGTTGAGAATATGTGAAGATTATATTACTTCACATCGTGGATTTTAGTATTTATGAACAACATTGATCTTTACGGATATTCCCGGATATCATCTAACTAATATCATTCTATATGATTTGTAAATTTTCAAATATCTGTATAACTCTAAATTATGAAATTTTGCTATTGCGATATTTTTATGACTCCATGTGATTATTTGCAAGAGATACCTATTTGATGAGATGACTATGTCTATTACGATTATAATTTCGACTTAAAAGTGAGAGTACAATTGGTACCGCCCTTAGAGTTATAGAAGATGTGTTTCTACAATGGTTGCTATTTAAATCATATTTGATTCCTTTCTGTGTTCAAATGCTTCATTAACAGCTGATATAATATTCATTATAGGATTGAGACATTGTTCCTAGTAGGCTCAATGATTTCTATTTGGATAAAGTGATTTTAGTAGAATTCAGAGTCTCAATGATTAATATATGAGACAGATTTACTATAAACACTTTTCTAGTTCTCGTGAAAGTTCGACAGTGATAAAAGTGAAAATGATAGAAGATCAAGACTAAATTGTACAAAGATATGTCTAGGGTCATCCTTCTAATGAGAAGAAAGATTTCTTTGAAAAGACCGATTCAAGAGTTAATATAATTAGAATTATTTGATTGAAAAGTTAATTGGGAAATATGTGTTTGAATCTACCTATGAATTGGAAACAAACTTTGAATGTACTTGTATGAATTGAAGGATGGTTTGAAAGAAGAATTTGTATTCTTAAAGACTCTAATGTATGTTTTCTAAACGAGGTACATACATTATAAGTTTCTGGTTATGTCTTTCGGACTTACTAATGCACCTACTATTTTATGGATTTGATGAATCGAATCTTCAGATAGTATCTTGATCGGTTTGTGGAATTATTCATAGATGACATTTTGATTTATTCCCGTGATGAAGCCGAACATCTGAGATTTGTGTTACAGACTTTGCGAGACAAACAGTGATATGTGAAATTCAGTAAATGTGAATTCTAGTTACGCGAAGTTAGTTTTCTAGGTTATGTTGTATCCGCATCGGGTATTCGGGTTGACCCGAGTAAAATTTTAGCTATACTTAATTGGAAACCTCCGAAAAATGTCTTCGAAGTTCAAAGTTTTTTTTAATGGGACTTGTTGGTTATTACAGACGGTTTGTGAAAGGTTTCTCTATGATCGCAACACTTATGACGATGTTGTTACAGAAAGAAGTTAAGTTCGAGTGGTCAGAAAAGTATCAGAAAAGTTTTGATTAGTTGAAAAATCTATTAGTGTTAATTCAGCTAGAATCGGGTAAAGAATTTGCTATTTACAGTGATGTATCTTTGAGTGGTCTGGGTTATGTTTTGATGCAGGAAAGCAGAGTTATAGCTTATATCTCAAGATAGTCAAAGTCACACTAAAAGAACTACCTGGGACATGATTTAGAGTTAGCAACTATTGTGTTCGCATTAAAAATTTGGCGTCACTATCTATTCGGTGAGAAATGTCATGTTTGTGTGCAATGAATGCGATATGGTGATATCGATGATGGCTCGATAATAGTGAATTAAAAGCAAGACATTATTTGTTCAACAAATTTGTGATACTCGTAAAGTTGACAATGAATTGTTAGCAAAGCGAGCTTAGTGTGAAATAAATGTTGAATCAATTCAATCGATAGAAATAAGTGTTTGAGGTTCGAGACCGAATATGTGTTTAAAGTAAATTTAGAGTTAATTTAGACGATTTTGAACGAAGCTTACAAGATCGATTATCTGCTCATCCGGTAGTATGAATATGTATGATGATTTAAAACATTCTATTTGTGGTCCGGTATAAGACATATCGACTTTGTTTCAAATGTTTAGTCATCGATAAGTAAAAGCCAAGCATCGTGTACCTTTTGAGTTATTGCAATCGTTATGATTCAAAATGTGTTCAAATTTAGGAATGTGTAGAGATATTTTGTAATTCTATACGCTTAAAGTCGCATAAAAAGTTATGTGATATATTTGATGACTATAAGAGTTTAAAGTGTTAATGTCGAGAAAGATTCAATTTGGGAATAACAAGATGCACAACAATCCGAGATATGATATCGATGATGAGTGTAAAATGTGATATTTCGATTTTGTTGATTATAGAATGGACGGTTGTTGTTATAAGCGTTATTGAACTCGCTATTTCAAGATCTAGCTCGTGAAAATATGATCCACGGATTAATATTGTCGAGAAATTGAATAGAAAATGAAAACAAACTAATACAGTTATAAACAGTCTCAGCTAGAGATGATGTACAGCGAAAGTCAGATCAGAATTTCAGTTGTGAGATTTGAAAGATTTGAAATCCGAAGTTATATGAGGATTTAAAATGTATACTGTGAAAGCAAATCCTTAATCTATTTTCTGGTTAGATTTTCGAGGACGAAAATCCCTAAGGGGGGAGAGTTGTAACAGTCGATTTTGACCCTAATCGGAAAATTGGTTTCGGGACCACAAATCTGACTCCGAAAAATATTTTAAAATTATTTTCCGTATTTATTATGTGTGAATTTGTTTGTGTTAAATTTTCGTGACTTAATTTTGTTGTTTAGGTGTCCGATTAAATAAAAGGACTTAATCGCGTAAAATATAAAAGTTACAAACTATAGTGTAAAGTGCTTAGTTGATAGTGGCCTTTTAATATGGAATCCTTAAAGGGCAAATAGCCCATTTTCAAATGTAGTGGACGGCAACATGCCATCATTATATGTTTTATATATTATTTGTTATATTAAAAATATATATTAATGTATAATAATGTCATATTATAAATTATAATGACATAATAATAAAATAAGAAAGCCATAGTTCCATTTCCTTTCTTTCCATGCCGAATAACAAAGAAAAGAAAAAGAAAAAACCAAGCTAGGTTTTGGTTCTTATTCAAGCTCTATCAAGGTTCGCTTTTGTTCGGGTTTTGATAATTTTACGCTTTTGAGATTGTTGCTTAGAAATCTTCAACACCCATACTTTAATTTTTGAGTTTGATGAATATTTTGAGTTGAGCCATTGATGATAGTTTGTTGTTTATGTTTTTGAGGATATATTATGATAAATATGTGTTAGATTAACATATGTTGTATTGGAGTTTTGATGATTTTGAGTAATTAGGACTTAATTAAAAAATAGTTTGAGGGACTAAAATATGAAATTAATGAATTATATGGGCTTTTATAGTCATGGGTAAAACTCGGCATAGCTTGGGTATGAAGAAATTTGATGTATTTTGTGTTTTGTGCAATAGGGACTAATTTGTAAAAGTGTGAAATATTAGGGGCAAAATGGTAATTTGCCCATTTATGTGTTTTGGGATTAAATCGAATAGAAATGTGTTTGAATGAGCTTAATTTGAACATGTTTAGATCAAGAACAAAGAAAAACAGACTTGGATCGAGGAAAAACGAAAATTATCGAATAGCCGGTTTTTGCTGTCCGTCGATATTTGAGGTAAGTCTCTAAGCAAATAATCATCGTAAATTATTTACGTAATTTAGTATATGTTGAAAATTGGAATCATCATAATTATATATGAATTAGCCGAATTTGGCTAAGTGTAATATTCGATTCGGATAGGTTATTGAATGATATGTGTTATTTGAATGTTCGTACAATAAGTTCGAAATGAGTAAAAGGTTCTATATATGAAATGATTCGTGTGAGAAATCTTAAAGTATAAATATACATGTGGGCCAAATGTGGAGTATGAGTTTATAGTGAATTTAATTTGGTTAATGTAATGTGAATATGTATGTTGGATTAATAGATGAAAGGAAAATGAAGAATATGAGATGGTTGATATTTTAATACTAAGTAATGTGTATCGAAAGGTTGAGTGTGTTCATATTCGGGCTTCGTGCCTAGCAGGCTTAGTGTCGGTGACATATTCGGGCTTCGTGTCTAGCAGGCTTAGTGCCGGTGATATATTCGGGCTTCGAGCCTAGCAGGCCTTGTGCCAGTGATCTATATCGGGCTTAATGCCTAGCAGGCCTTGTGCCGGTGATTTATATCGGGCTTAATGCCCAGGCATTGTGTCGATGATTTATATCGGGCTAAATGCCTAGCGTGCCTTGTGCTTTGATTAAATATCGGACCTCGGTCTAGCGTGCTTATAGCCGGTGAATGAATATCAAACCTCTAGTGTAGCGGTGCTTAGTGCTTGGTGTGTAATTCGTGCTTATGCCTAGCGTGTTTTATCTGGGTGATCTATAATACGAGTTTATGTTTATGAAATGATTGAGTTATGGTGGCCATTGAACGAGCTAAAGCTTATTTAAATGAATTAGATTAATTCCGCCATAAGGTATGTATTTACATAAGTACATGTTATATGTGATCCAGATCGAATCGTAAGTGATAGGTAATGTGTTTGTATATTCGGCATCTTCGATTATGTGGAAAATTTTTGTTTATATATTGATTACGTGGAATTTTATGTATATTCATTTGGTCATGTGAAATATATACATATATTTTTGGATATGTGAGATTACATTAATGCATACATTCGGTTATGTGGGCTTACTATGCATATTTATATGGAAATTGTTATTTGGTTGTATATGGAGCTATACATATGTATAATTATTAATCAATGTGCGTTTGATAAGTTCTACTTTTAAAGTAGATAATGATAAATGTTTTGACTATGAAAGGATATAGGTATTTGGCTATAATAATTCATATGTGTTATGTAAATAAATTAATGTTACAAATTGTCGGTTTAATTTGATTGATTATTCAATTGATTTGTTAAGTTTTCTTAAGACTTACTAAGCTTTAATAGCTTACTCTGTGTGTATTCTTGTTCATTCTGTTTATAGATTTGAATATACGTTATGAGCTCGGGGATCGTCAAGAAGACTACTCACACTATCGAGTTTCCTTTGGTATTTTACTAAGTTGAAAATTTTAATATATGGCATGTATAGCAAAGTAAAAGGTGGAATAGTGGCCATGCGAAAATGGCTTATCTTCTTTTGATTGATTTGGGTTCCGTGTTTTTGGTTGTGATGGTCATTGGAAATGAGTTTATACTTATGCATATTGTTTATGGTATATGTTCATGATAGGTAAGTAAGCATGATGTTATAATTTGGACATGTTGAACTCGGTTTAGTGATATGTAAATGTTTATGTGTTGAGCATTGTGTGATGGGTTGATCTGTTTATTAAATGGACTAAAGTCGAATATATATATATATATATGTTCGAAGTAAATAAATAGGTATAAAGTGCTGTTTACTCATTAAGTCCTTAATAAGTTGGTTTGAATTGAGGATGTTAAGTATGAGTGTTTAGTTATATACTTGTGATAAATAGTTAAATATGTGGTAAATGGATTTGGTATTGAGTTTAGATATGAAATTTGGTTTCATGATGTGATAATAATTTGAATGGACAATCTTGAATATATATTTATAAGTTATATTATGTTAAGTAATGGACATGTGGTTAATACATTATATATATATGTGTGTATTTATTGGTTTTGAAAGGAAGCATGATTAGGAGCACCATTTACCTATCTAAATGATGGATATGCTAAATAAGTTATCTAAGATAAATAGTATGATATTCAAATGGCATACAAAATGAATAATTAGATATGTGGTTTATTTGGTTAATGATATACTAAAATGACTAAGTATATAGTAAGTTTGATAATGGTTAATTAACAATATTCAATTAATGGATGTCTTAATGCATACTAGGCATAAGATGATTATATGTTCGAATATACATGGGTTAATATGATTGGGTTGTAATAGCAAAGTATACAACTTTATTTTGTTTGAATGATTCAAGATATGTACTTTGGTTTGATTATAAAACATGCAAATTTGTTATATTATGAATTGATCTTTTCGTACATAAATATTAAATGTGATTACAGTGACATGCGTATGTTATAATGTTATTAAGGCTATGTATAGAATTGTTGTAATGTGATATGATTTATTATTAAATATATATATAAATGCCTATTCTGAGTTGTGTTTCGTTTGGTAATACCTCATAACTCTAATTCGGTGACGGATACAGGTTAGGGGTGTTACACGATCAATGCATGAAATTTTTTCTGCACTGCAAGCTTTTAGTGCAAATTGACGACACCTGGTTGTACGGGAGGTACTAGCATCGGTTGTTGATGGTAATTACCCAGGATGGTAATCGAAGGATTTTGCCGATATCGTTTGCAATAACTCTCTCCAAAAAGGCAGATGACTAGGATTTCTTCCTTAGATGATTGCACTGACGCATTTGCCCACAGCCTGACATATGTACCATATCGGACAAGGGAATTGAAATCTTGTCCACTGTTGAGTGACAGGGTAGCCTTTGGGATCGTACCCACTATAGGTATTGTATATGATATGTCGACTCTAACTACCACACAAAATGACCTTCAAAAAGTGAGCGAAATCAATGCATTGAAATGGGTACGTAGTTTCCACTTTACCCACAATCATGCTAAACCATATATCATCATATATTATTTGCATTTATAGGTATACTTTTCTCGACAGGGTACGAACTTGTCCAACACCATTTTCATGAGATGTTGGATAACTTGCATGCTATCAACAGTGTCGATGTAGACTACCATGCCAACATACCCTTCTAACAAAAGACGCAACCATATGATGGAGGTTTACGGGAATGGCATATGACAACGAACTTAGCTGAATGCATCAATTCCGTACTGAAGGGGATGTGTCATTTGCCGATAACCTCGGTAGTTAAAGAAACATACTTTTACCTGGCTACCTTATTTTCAAAGCGGACGACGTCATATGTTAGGCAGCTAGCAGGTGGTTACATTTAGTGCGAGAATATCATGAAAGAAATTATACGAAATATAGTAAGAGCGAACACTATGTATATAGTGTGTCACTCGCATAGAAACTTGCAATTTCGGGTCACGGAGTACGCTAGGCCCAACCAGGACATGCTAGAGGCAGCATATCGTGTCGACCTACCAAAAAAGATTAACAATTATGAGATATTCTAAGCACTTCGATTCTCATGCACACATGTAATTGTCGTATGTGCGAATTTGCAAATCGAGTACACGTCTTATATCAACGATGTGTACAAACTAGAACGCATGCACAATGTATGGAGACCTGAATTCGCACCCGCCTTAGATGAGAATATGTGGCCACCAGTACCTAGCATGCCGTTCGAGTTGGCCCCGAACATGAAATTGCGTCACGTCCCAAAAAGTCACCCGAATTCCACTCGGATACGCACCAATAGAGATGTTCGAGAGAGGGACAATCAGTAGAAGTTATGCGGGTACTATAGAAACCAAGGGCATACAAAGGCAACATGTTCTGTATTAAGGGGTACATTCGGGCTTCAACGTCGCTAGCATTCATTTTTTTCAACGATATAAAATTGATTACAATGTTTCCTTTTTTGTGTAAAAAACGTGTTCTTCTTTTTTAACTTGCATTTCAACTGTATTTGTTACCGCCTACTAGCATTTATATAGTGTAAAAATTGATACTTTAAGCACTACTTCAAGTATCAATTACTATTTCTCGAGGAATTGAACTTTTTTCATTTTTACGGATTAATCCCTGTACATTTATTAATCACTAGTTCGATAAAAGATGTCTATCCAAAGTTACATATTTCATATCAAATATTATATATGGAAATTTACGTATAATTTACGTTAGAATTTAACAAAGAAAAGTATGAGTTGCAATAGAAATATACAAAAAAAAATTATTGTTTCTTTACTTATGCCATTTATATTTACATCGCAATAAGTAAATAAAAAAATACGTCATCGGGATGAATGTGTGCCTCAAGGCGATGGCTGACACGTAGGATTTTTACGCACAACTAGTGGTGTCGAAACCATTTTTAATTTTTTTTAAAAAAACGTGGTCGACTTTAAAAACAAAAATGGAGTCGCCACCAATCTTTTTTCGAGGTGTGATCGGGTCACCTTGAGATTAATCATTTTAATAAAACATTTTGATTTATTAAAATAATGATTTTGGTCTACAAAATTTGAGAAAACGGGTTCGGGAGTCGGTTACGCACGAGAAAGGATTAGCACCCTCGTAACACCCAAAAATTGGTACCTAATTGATTAATTAATGTCCTAATGTCAAAAATTTGAAAAGATTTTAAAACACGATCCTTTTGATTTTTAAAACTTATGTCCTTTAATTTTAAATGGACATTCAATTATTTGGATTTTAAAAGAAAAATCGAAACTCAGTAAGTTAGAGCACGATCTTTCAAAATTTCCAAACACCGAATATCCTTTGCTTTTTAGAAATCCTTGCCTTGAGATGATAAAACGTCGCATCCAGTGAGTTAGGACGCAACATCTTAAATTCTCAAGAATAGGTTTTTTATTTAAAAATTCATATGTTTAATTTCAAAAAGGGTACTCAATCATTTGGACTTAATGAGTAAAATTGAAACCCAGTAAGTTAGGGCATGAATTTCTCAAAACTCCCAAATATCGAATATTACCTTAAAATAAATAAAATAAAAGTGTGAAAATAAAATAAATCTCTATACGAAATAATAAATAAACGAATAAAATAAAAATAATAATTAATAATTAAACAATTAAGTGGATAAATAAAAAGGTTGAAAAAACAAAGATGAATGAAGAATAAAATAAGAACAAACCATAGAAAATAAGAAGGCTAGAGGGAGAGAAATTTGAGTGAATGCTCTCAAGAATTCTTATTGCTTCCCCAAAACTCAAGTGTCATTCAAGTGTCTACAATGAAGGGAGAGGCCTCTATTTATAGTTGAGCCTCTCCAAATCCAACGGTATAGATCAATTTCATCAACGGCTAAGATTAAAAGGTATCTACAAATTAAATCTCTAAGATTACAAAATCATATCTTTTAATATTACATACCATATCTTATAAGATTGCATATCATATCTAAGATTGCATACCATAACTTTTAGGATTGCATATCATATCTAAGATTTTCATATCATATCTAAGATTGCATACCATATCTTCTAGGATTGCATATCATATCTAAGATTTGCATATTATATCTAAGATTGCATATCCTTGAAGATTGTACTTCCATATATGTCAAACTTATAGATAGACCTTCAATCTTTTTAAGTAATGGGCCATTCCGATCAGGCCAAATGATATATTTTAGACTGGACTTGGACTTTATTTTATTATTTTGGGTTTATTATTTTTTGTATGGGCCCGGGCTAAATTGGCCTATTACAGCTACCCTTCTTTGCTCATTGTCGTGTAACGAGAATAGAGTAAAGACTATAAAAGGCCCAATTTTGCCTAGTCTTTGTCGAGCCTTGACTTCTTGGTCATTGCTTTCTTTAAATACTTCTATCCCATCTGTAATTCGGCTTCAATTTGCTTCACTGCAACTTTAGGAATGCCAGATCTGCTATCTTTGGTCTGCTCCACTGCAAACTTATAGAATGCAAGACTTTATGTCTTTGATCTGCTTTATTGTAATCTCAGGGAGACAAGACTATAATCTTTAGTCTGCTCTCTTGCTACATCAGGAAGAAAAGATTCACCAAATTCGATCTGCTCCGCTACTGCTTAGGGATATAAGATCTACAAACTTCAGTTTGCCCCACTACTATCTCGAGGGGACAAAATTGGAACTTTTCACTCTGCTTCCTCGCTATCTCAGAAAGACTTCAATCTTCAGTCCGCTCCACTATCATCTCTAGGGAATAAAATTTGAACTTTTAGTTTGCTTCCTTACCATTTCAAGAAGACTTCAATCTTCAGTTTACTCCACTACCATCTCTAGGGAACAAAATTTGAACTTTTTGGTTTTCTTCCTTACTATCTTCAGGAAAACTTCAATCTTCAGTTTGCTCCACTACCATCTCTGTGGAACAAAATCTGAACTTTTTGGTTTGCTTCCTTACTATCTTCAGGAAGACTTCAATCTTTAGTTTGCTCCACTACCATCTCTAGGGAACAAAATCTGAACTTTTCAATGTTGCTACACCGTCCTCTAAGGGACATGTCCTGTAGACTCGAATGTATTATGAATGACATTTGCATGAATGCAGAATGTCATGAGAATGATGATTAGGATGCATGATCGGAATGAATCTAATGATCCAAACTGAACGATATTAAAGATGACATTTGTATGAATGCAGAATGTCATAAGAATGATCTCCCTCTTTTTTTCTTCTTTTTTTTCTTTTTTCTTTTTTTAAAAAAATGATTAGGATACAATGATCAAAATGAATCAAATGCTCCTAATTGGTAGTGTATGAATGATATTTATATGAGAATGATCCCTTTTTACTGTTTGGGTTGTCACTGCTCATAGTTCATCAAGGTTCTATCACTGATGCGTTACCATGCTTTCTCGTTCAGCTGGTATCTTTGACAGAAAACCAAAGAACGATCATATTCTGCTCTGCAAGCTTGCCCCGCTGTAATTCTAGATCCCCTTCCACTGTACTTTCTGGGACAACTTCAGGGGAATAACATTTTGTTTCTTTCATCCAATCTGTTATCAATTTGATCTGTTACACCATCCCCTGGGTGTAATAACCAGATGTATGTGCCTTTCAATATTTCCAAACCTTAGGCTTGGTGAGTTCTAAACAATAGTCCTGTTTCAGATTCCTATATTATTTAAAAAACTTCTAGAGTAATGTACGAAACTCCTTCTATGAAAATATTATTAGTCCACCAATCGTTATTTCAATATAAAATGCTTGACAAAGATCACAACAATGGACAAGAAAGAAATTATTCAGGAGCATAGCTCGAAACAAATAAATTAATCAAAGATAACCAAGGCAATAAAAGAAAATTGATTTGAGATTATCTTAAAAAGAATAAAGCAATCAAAGATAGTAAATTCAAAAATGGGTAAGATAGAAGCTAGGTGCTTCAGATATCGCAGCCTGAGCTTCTCTGTTCAAACTTCTTGAGGAGCATTTTAAGCTCAATATGTGTTTAGGGATCCAGAGGACTTTGTCAATGGCCCAAGACGCAGCATACTTCCTCATTGTTAATTCAGGCATAGCAAGACTACCACATGCCCTATCTTTGATCAAAATTTGAGCCGTCCTTTTAGGTTTTCAGCTCAAAACCCATTTGGTCTCAAAGTGTCCTTTGCGGGTTTGGCCTCTCATCTTTTCTTTCTTTCTTTTTTTTTTTGAAATTTGATCTCAAGGCGCCCTTTGCGGGTTTTCACCTTAGCCTTTTCCCTTTCAGGTAAAACACTTCTTGTCTGAACCTGAATTCGTCGGATTGGGCAAGTCTTCACCATCCGTCTTGATGAATATCAATGTTCCTCTAGAACAGGCCCTACATAAAGATCCTTCCCAGTTTGACATCTATTTTCCTCATAAATTTTTTTTGTATAAGAAAGATCTTTTTCAATATCAGGTCCCTTTCATAGAATTCCCTATGATGAACTTCTTTAATGTAAGCTTGCATCAACTGGCTGTGACAGATAGCTTTTAACCTTTTCTTCGATTAGGTTCAATTGCCAAAATTTTTTCTATTCAAATGAGAAATGTGTTGCCCCAGCGAAGGTTATAGCCAACGTTCGATAAGACAGAGGGTAAATGGTAACTTCTTTATGTCAATCTTTACAAGTCTCAGTCATCTTTTCTACAATCCTTATTTTGTTTTTTTGTTTTTTATTTTTTGCTACCTTTGCTGCTATATAATATGACGTTTAATTTTTAAACAGACTACAAAATTTTGACTTTGTCCTTTTTGGCATTCTTTGTCGGCGCCTGATATTTTCTTTTTCTTTTTTCTTTTTAAATTTAATGAATTCAACCTTGTAACATTGGCATATGAAGCTACTTTCACCCTCTTAGTGAAGTAAACGACGATCATAATGATGAATCGATATTAGCTAAAAGCTTTTGACAATATTGGCCCCTTCACATTCATGCCCCATATATGGAAAATTTGTGAAGAACTGGAGAATGCACATAAATCTTGTCTCCTTAAATACGACATAACTGATACCATCCCTTTCTATGTAGATCAGCAGTACCTGATGCTCATGTTTAGCCCGCGTCTTAGTAGCCCAGGCATGTCTTGATATGATCGTGCCAAAAACATCTTTGAATTCTTGAAAATAACTCAATAATGTCTCGCATTATTTCTATGGTGAGCTGGGCTTCGATCTTCACCCCTTTTCTAGGCTCATAATATCTGCTGACCCTTTGTTGAGTAAGGTCTATTTTTCATCTTGTTAAACCATTCTTAACAAGTCAGAAGATATGTTACAATCTCTGTCATTTTCAAAGTCCTGAGATCCCCTAGACCCATATCTCATTCAAAAAGGGAGTTAATAACAACGTCGCTCATGTCGTTGATATTTAGGTACCTAGGTACGAAGGCAAAAAAATCCAAAGAATAAATGATTCTAAGGATGATTATTTGTATGGTATGGTCATGAATAAACAATGAAAGAATATTTAAAAAAAATAAAAGAATGTATAGTATGAAATGTAAAGAATGAAAAAATCTTTGCTTAAAAAAATGAATTTTATTGAAATAAAAATTTTGGACACAAGCCTATTTCACAAAAGGGTTCTTCTCACCTCTAGGCGTAAGACAACAAGCGTGTTTTGAATATTACTCTAGATTGGCTCTAAAAATACAAGGATCTCCTCCACAGTCCCATTATTCAAAACACTCTCAAGTATGCAAGGGTTTGGAAACTTTTATTCCCCTATTCCCTCTTCAGATATGTCATTAGGGATAATAGGTTTAGCAGGGTTATCTCCTGGGTTAGATCCTGAGCCAACTTGAACAATCATGGGTACCCCAATATCAGCTTGACTTTGTTGAAGCCTAATTGTAACAGATGACCTTTAAGGATGCACCTCAGGTTGTATCTGTACATACGGTGGGGTAAAACCTGGAGGATAGTCTTCATTATCCTCTCTAGCATTAGTCATGGGGCCCTTTCCTTTGTCCATTGTCCCGTTCAATAGTCGAGTCATTTGAACCACCATATTCCTTTGGGCTTCCATTATTTGGTCCCTTATATCTTGTTGGATTTTTGCCAACTCTGGAACTATTTGAGTCTTTGATCCATTTTTTTAGCGCGTGTACCGTAACGGTGTTTAGTCCCCATATTAACCTCCTCTCTTTCTCTGATAATTTCAACTAATTACTCTCTCTATAGACTTAAATGCATATGATGTGATGTAATGCAAATGCATGAAATGTAATGCAAAGGAATGAAATGCAAAAAGAGAGGTATTGATTCTGAATTCAATTCCATTAGAAAAACTTTACTAGAAAATAAATTTCTTTACACAAAACGGATTACATATGCGGCTTTGTCCTCATAGTCCAAGTGAAAACATCAATCCCCTTCTTCGCAAAAGATGTTATGGTCATGTCTCATGAACTTTCCCAATAGATGCCTCTTCTAGCTCCTTGTTACTTGATCCAGGCCGTGACCCTTCACTCACTTATTTCCACAAAGCTCGTAAGCCTCTTCAAGAAAGCCAAGACGTGGTGACTCTCGATAGTTTTTGTCAGCTTAAATCATTGGGCAATAAGGTCTTGTATTCCTTCACAGGCTATTAGTCTTCTCTTATTGTGTTTACTTGGACTATATTCGAACAACCGTATTATAATCCACTTAATCAAAAAATTTATTTTCTTATGACCAACTCTTCTATTTAGCAATCGAATTTGAATCAACACCTCTTTTTTATGATGTGAATGCAATGCAATCAAAACAAAAGAAAACACGTTAGTACAAGAGAAATAAATAACAAAATAGGGTACCTATCTGGGTGACCACTAGGGTTCAATATAACTCTATCTAGGGTTAGCTCTTAAGGATCACTATATGTGGCTTAGTTCTAAAGGGTGGATACTTGAACCAGCAGATTCCTCGATCTGCACCCATTATAGGCTCATATGGACCAAGTTTAGTTCAGGGGAATACATTTCCCTATGGCTGCACGGAGATGAAAATCTCACGAAGACATAGGTACAGATGTATCCCAAAAGCGATTCACTATCCTGTACGGAGGTGAAAACCTCACGAAGGAGTAGCTTCTCACTCCCACTTAAAAGGGTATGACCACAACGGTCATGCAATGCAATGCAAAGACATTTAAAAAAAAATTTAGAACCACATGCAATAAAAAGGATCATAGTTTTTTCAAATAAATTTGGACAAAAGGACAGGAAATAATCAATTTTACGGCTTGACTCTCTTATGTTCCCCAGTGGAGTTGTCAAGCTGTCGAAACCATTTTTAATTTTTTTTTAAAAATGGGGTCAACTTTAAAAACGAAAATGGAGTCGCCACCAATCTTTTTTCGAGGTGTGATCGGGTCACTTTGAGATTAATCATTTTAATAAAACATTTTGACTTATTAAAATAATGATTTTGGTGTACAAAATTTGAGAAAACGGGTTCGGGAGTCGGTTACGCACGAGGAAGGATTAGCACCCTCGTAACGCCCAAAAATTGGTACCTAATTGATTAATTAATGTCCTAATGTCAAAAATTTGAAAAGATTTTAAAACACGATCCTTTTGATTTTTAAAACTTATGTCCTTTAATTTTAAATGGACATTCAATTATTTGGATTTTAAAAGAAAAATCGAAACTCAGTAAGTTAGAGCACGATCTTTTGAATTTTCCAAACACTGAATATCCTTTACTTTTTAAAAATCATTGCCTCGAGATGATAAAACGTCACATCCAGTGAGTTAAGACACAACATCTTAAATTCCCGAGAATAGGTTTTTTATTTAAAAATTCATATGTTTAATTTCAAAAAGGATACCCAATCATTTAGACTTAATGAGAAAAATCAAAACCCAGTAAGTTAGGAGACGAATTTCTCAAAACTCCCAAATATCGAATATTGCCTTAAAATAAATAAAATAAAAGTGGGAAAATAAAATAAATCTCTATACAAAAATAATAAATAAACGAATAAAATAAAAAATTAATTAATAATTAAACAATTAAGTGGATAAATAAAAAGGTTGAAAAAACAAAGATGAATGAAGAATAAAATAAGAACAGACCATAGAAAATAAGAAGGCAAGAGGGAGAGAAATTTGAGTGAATGCTCTCAAGAATTCTTATTGCTTCCCCAAAACTCAAGTGTCATTCAAGTGTCTATAATGAAGGGAGAGGCCTCTATTTATATTTGAGCCTCCCCAAATCCAACGGTACAGATCAATTACATCAACGGCTAAGATTAAAAGGTATCTACAAATTAAATCTCTAAGATTACAAAATCATATCTTTAAATATTACATACCATATCTTCTAAGATTGCATATCATATCTAAGATTGCATACCATAACTTCTAGGATTACATATCATATCTAAGATTTGCATATCATATCTAAGATTGCATTCCATATCTTCTAGGATTGCATATCATATCTAAGATTGCATATCCTTAAAGATTGTACTTCCATATACGTCAAGCATGTAGATAGACCTTCAATCTTTTTAAGTAATGGGCCATTCCGATCGGGCCAAATGATATATTTTGGACTGGACTTGGGTTTATTTTATTATTTTGGGTTTATTATTTTTTGTATGAGCCCGGGCTAAATTGGCCTATTACAAGTGGTGCCAGCTCTTCCACTTGATCGTGACCATCGTCATCATCTTTTTCGTCTTCACATCTACCCTCATGCTTATCTTCATCTCCACTGTCAACTTCATTTTCGTCTTTGTCTCCATCACCTTCATCCGTGCTTGATTGCGATGTCGTCCTAGCCTTCCATCTTATATCCTCCACTCTACGAGAAGGCGGTGCTGATGACCCACGTTGATAAAATAATGACGCGATGGGTGTTTGTGACACTATCGGCGAATAACCGTACAATGTCACAATACTCAGATACGTCGACATTGATCTAGGGATCGATACTAGCATCAATGACGGCATTGGTATCGCCATAAATGATAGTACATGCGTCTACATATGGCTCGACATTTGTGTCGGCATGGGAGCGTAAAATACTGGGGACGGAGGTACCCCAAAATATGTACTTGCGGAAGGGTTAGAAGTAGGGTGTTGTGATAGTGCATAGTGTACTGCTTGTGAAAAAAAATGAGGTTAGTGAAATGAACAAGAATAAGTAGAGTAAACTAATCGGGATGTAGCGTAGACATTAGTGGCGCTTGTTAGGTTGGAGCTAGTGACGAACTTGTTGCGACACCTCTTTCGGACCTATATTGCTAGGCCGCTCGTCGTGGCTTCTTTTGACGAAGTTGCCTACTCCACGTCTCCACTGATAGTAGATATGGCTTACCGGCGACTCTGAACCAGGGCATGTACTCCAAACAGGTCACCATGTCTAATGAGAAAAAAGATTCGTGGATGGGTAATAATTTTATCCTACGATCCCAAATGTCAATGTACTCCTTGTGGTAATCTTGCCAATTCTCGTCGGTCTTCCACTGCAGATCCAACTTGTACAGTGCTTCCATGTATCGCGATGGTAGCAGAATTTGTTGCCTCTACCCAAATTGCTGCATCACTCGATCTGATTCGTGCATTTCCACCATCGTGTACATTATCAACGGCACATTTACGTCCCATATACTCCAAATGGCCAAAAATTATAGCAGGACACATTTTATGATATCCGACTCAGCGTATGGTATCCATCAAACCGTAGTACACAATTGCAAATTTTGTTATATACATAATTTTATTTTATAACTCATTGTATAATTATTATAAGTTTGAAAAAATAAGTAACTAACCTCGACTGCCGAGCGTTGATCTAACATTAGTCGGATATCTTCAAGCTACTCCAATAGTCCCACATAACTCGGCCATAGCTCTACCTATTCAAGTGATATGTTAATTCAAACATAAAATAAATAAACAACATGTATATAGGTCCATGGTTCCACCTATTCAAGTGATGTGTTACTTCGGCCCATGGTTCCACCTATTCTTCGAGCTGCTCATTGTCACTAATGGGAACGTATATGGGTCATTCACTTAGGGACGTAGAAATGGTAGTCGCCACCAAGGCCATGATTGTAGCAAGAGCAGGCAACCACTAACTGACATCTTATTCAGTTCTGTCGCTCGACACAACTTGCGATACAACATGGCAAACATAGTTGATCCCCAACTCAGTCGTCCACTTTCTTTGAAGTTGACTAGGTGTAGTAGCCACCTTATGTGTACCAAATTTCGAAAGTTATCGGGCATTAGAATACCCATAATTAACCTTAAAATGAATGCTTAGGCGTATTATTCTTTGACAATATCAAACGTGTTCTAAGGAAGATATTTGAAATTGGTTTCCAACAATTTCATATCTATCTGGCCACTGTAAAACTTATCTGACACCTTTCCCAAAATGCCTCGCAAAGGCCCTTTTTACTAGGAACAACCGCTAACCCCGTGACGACTGACCCATCTACCGGTAAACCGAGTTGTAAAGCTATGTCCTCCAGTGTGATTGTACACTCGCCGTATGGTAGATGAAAATTGTGTCTCGGGCCTCCATCTTTCCACCAATGCGCTGATGAGTGTAGGATCAAGTTTGCAGCCTCCTAATATATACGAGGCACATGTAAGAATCCATTGCCTTGCAAGTAACCACGAATTTCGGTATCTGGGCTCTTTGACAAGTTATGTATTAACCCCTCCAAAACACGATCATTCGCCTATTTACATCGACAAAATAAATTAATTTAAAAAATAAAAAACTTTAAATTTAAAGTAATTGAAAACAGTGAAATTTAAAATTTCGCCTTACAATTATCGCTTGAGTGATAGAAATGTGCTTGTTGTTGAAACGAATCAGAGAGGTTGTCATTCATGAAAATTTAATCAAAACGAATAATATACGAAATAATTAAATAAAACTATAATATTTTTAAACAAGCAAATCAGAAAATTTAGAATAAAATTTGAAAAAATTGAGAGAATTGAAAGAGTTAGATTTGAGTGAAAAGAATAAAAAATGGCTTGATATTTATAGAAACAAAATTATCGTTGGGGTCTTCAAAAAATTTACCGTTGCCAACGTTCAAAAAAGTGCGTCCAACTCTTTAAAAAAAAGGGTCTATTTCCCTAATTAAAAAAAATTAGCCTAAAAGCCCGTTTAAATAAAAAAGGGACATATTCTTTTATTAACCCAAATTACAAGTATATATGTATATCTATTATATGAACAATTTAGATATATCGTATTAAAAGAAAATGACATATTATTTTTCCAACACTAAATTCAAGTTGTTAACACGATTAGTACACATATCACCTGTTTTAAAAACGCATTTCATTAGATACATATTGATAGATAGCACTTATATTAGCAATTAAGCTAATGAAAATATTTGATTGATATCATACAAATATTTAATTCTTGAAGATAATATTATTGGAAAAGGTAATTACAAATCTTCAAATATGAAAAATATAAAATATCAAAATTATATTAAAATTTAAAGTTGAAATTAAAAATAAAATCATAATTTTGGACAACTAATACTTTTCAAATTAAAATAAAAGCTTGAAACTTGTTCCCATTTTCAGATATTTATATTTTAAAAATCAGAACTTTCTTATTTCACTGTTAATTTCCTTTTAATTGCATTTTCTATCATTCAATCATTCTTATCGAATCATTAAAATACATTATTATAAAAAACAAATAAAATATAAAATTTTAAAAATATGTCATACTTGAAATAGCTCAATGAGCCCTTCAATGAACTTTTTAGGTATAATAATAAAATAAAATAAAATAAAATAATAAATTATTTATGGAAAATATATTGTTGTAATGTAAGCAGATAGCTGTCCAAGAGCTGTCTTTCCTTTCCCTAATGATTCTCTCTCTTTCTTTCGGACAATGTCTTTGATGTCTTCCAGTTTTACTTAGTACTTCATCTTCTTCTTCTTCTTCTTCATCTTCATCTTCATCTTCATTTCAGTGTTTTTGGGTTTGTTTTTTTCCTATTGTTTTGGACAATAATTGAAGCAAGAGATAACCTTGGTGGCGGCGGCGGGGGGAGAGGAACATCTGTGAAATTACTTTCACTTTTGCCGGTGGGTGCAAAATGAGTGCATCAAGGTTCATCAAATGTGTCACTGTTGGTGACGGTGCCGTCGGCAAGACTTGCATGCTCATCTCCTACACCAGCAATACTTTCCCTACTGTGAGTTCCAAAAAGAAAGAAACTAACCCATTTTTTTTTTGTTTGGTCTCTGAGAAAATATGGGGAATGGAAAAGAAAGTTTGGCTGGCCCTTAACGTTTTCTTTACTTGGATTTTCATGGATTTTCTTTTCTTTTTCTTTCCCCTATTTTCTTGGCCACCAAGCAGACCCTACACTGGTTTCTGGTGGTCAATGTAACTTTGTTAAAGTTGTTTTCTTTATTGGGTTTTTTTTTTTTGTTCTTTTTCCCATTTGGTTGTACTTGTCTTTGGAATCTTGAATTTGGGGCATAGTATCTTTCTGAATAATAGAATCATTCTTCGTAAATTGTGTTCAAGTGAGCAATTTCTTGGGGTTTTTTGCTTCAAAAACTTGCAGAAAATTTATTGCCTTTTTGTAGTTTATACCTTCTTATTTCTTCTGTTTGTGTTTTGATGATGCATCATCTAGGATAAAGATTCTTTGTCTTGTAGGTTTTCATTTCAATTAGTGAGTTAAGGTTAAAAGTTAAAACTGGAAACATTATATCTTGCTACTCCCCTGTTTTTTGCTGGAGGAGAAAGAAAACAAATTGCTAAATCTGAAACTATTGCTGGTAGAAAGTCTCATTTAGAGATTTCATAATAGGTGCTTTCATTACTGCGAATCTTGGGTTATGGCCATCTATGTTAGTTGGAAATCGTGTGTATCGAGTACGAGTATCTGTCCGGCATGTATATGTTCAAATTTTCTAGTTTTTCATGCATTTGGAGGGTCCTTGGAGGGTTACTTCTTCATGCTCTTGTCCAGAAAATGTGTCTAATATAGTTTGTTCTTTTAGTAAACCTAACTTCATGTAGAGTTGATTGATGACATTATGATCATAATTGCCTAGTTCTTGCTTTATTCTTATGATTATTTGAAGATGACTTCTGGAGATATTGCTTATAACATGTTTTCCACATCCTCTGCAATGTCTTGGGGAAACAGGATTATGTGCCAACTGTCTTTGACAACTTTAGCGCAAATGTGGTTGTGGATGGCAACACTGTTAATCTTGGATTGTGGGATACTGCTGGTAAGTTTCAATTCCATTAATTTTCCTTATTCATATCTTAGAATGCTTATTGTGGTAGGTTTGATTTTATTGTTTATATTTTGTCTTGGAATAGGCCAGGAAGACTACAATAGATTAAGGCCTTTGAGCTATCGTGGAGCAGATGTCTTCTTGTTGGCATTCTCTCTCATTAGCAAAGCCAGCTACGAAAACGTTTCTAAGAAAGTGAGATTATTTGTTATTAGAAGCTTTTCACCGGTTTTTGAACAATATACTTTCAATTACTTGATCTGCTAATGCATTGTCTTCTTTTTGAATCCTCAGTGGATTCCGGAGTTGAGGCATTATGCACCTGGTGTTCCAATTATTCTTGTTGGGACTAAGCTTGGTTAGATTCTACTTCAATCTTTATTTTCAATACTTTAACATGTCTTGATCTGTTCCTTTCAGTATGCTCTTATGCAATGATTTTCTTATTTTCTTTTCATATAATGAGTTATGGGTAAGGCTAATGAATGCTATAGTTTGCAATATTTCCAACACCCTTTTATGTTGCCATTGAGAGAACGGCAGATGTACCTGTTGGTGGCTGAAGTAGTGTAGTCCTTTAGATGCCTCCTTGCCTCATAAGATTAGTCCATTCTAGCACCTAAAATCCTAAGCGTTTTTTTCTATATGATGGTGTTTTATTCGCAAGACTTCTATAAAGCTTCCTTCACCCTTACAACTATTGCTATTTTCTTTCAGTTTTCTTGTTAAGAGAGCAAACAATTAGACCTTTTACGGTTCAATTACTATTGCCCTTCGCCCAAACCTTCCTCCATTTTGTCTTCAAATAAACAGTAGAGGTTAGCCTCTTCTTCTTCCACAGTGGTTGTTAACTAATTTTCAGTAAGGAAAAACTTCTGTGGTTGCAGAAATGTGAAACAAGTCCATCTGTTCCAACTTTGCTTCGAATTTGCATGCTTTGTAATGCATTTGAAAGAATTCTTTAATATGACAAGTTTGGGAAACTTACTTGAGTTGTCCTGTGGAACTTAGGCTTTCTTGGTAGAGTGGAAATAAAATCGGAAAGATGGAAAATTGAAAGAGTAGAAAAAAAAAGATTTAAAATATATATTTTCTTTCCATTGATTTGCTATCATGCTTGGTAGAAATATGTAAAATTGAAAAAGAAAGTAAATTTCTTTCGTTCATTGCTTGATAGAGTTGAAAAATGAGACAAAAGAAAGCGCAACTTTTATAAATGGATAAATTTGAACTTACATCTCTCTTTCATGTTCTGTACTCGTATCAATCCAATTTGGAATGATTTGTTGTTATGTATTAGGATGAAAAATGATACTCTTTTTTATTTCTTTTCCTACCAAGCAATTTCTTTTCACTTTTCCACTCCCTCTTTCCATCCTATCAGTTTTCTACTCAACCAAGCCCACCCTTTTATATCTTGACAAAAACCTGAAATCAGTCTCGTCTTTTTTGAATTTTCCTCTAATTAGTATGTTTTCTAATGTATTTGAAAGAATACTTTGGAACCTTGCAGAACTTCAAATCCTGCTACAGTCCATTGCAGTATGTTATCCTCCAGTAAATTGTTTCTTCTAATGAGTCATCAAAAGTAATTTTTTTCTGATGCTCTTATGTCCTCCCCAGCCCCACCCTTCCCCAACTCGTGAACCAAGCAAGATTAAAACTAAAGTTCCATTGATAAAACAGCTGTTTGGGACCGCTATTTACTGGTTTTAACTAAGTCTCTGGGAATTGTATAAAAGTCGATGTGAACCAATCCTATGAGATGCTGAAGTAGAATGTGAACCAAGTATAATATTCATCATCTTATAGGAAGATGCTTGAAGAAAATGGGAAAGGTAGAAATAAGCAGAAAACTTTTAAACTTGGGCCTGGTCTATGTTCTTTTATTGAAATTTCACTCTCAGGTTTGGTTTCATATGAGTGTTATCATTTTATATTCTTGAGCTAGCTAAACTGTGGTTTGAATCATTAATCATGGAGGAATGAATCCATTACAAGGTTTGACAGAAAAAATTACAAATCCCATGGCAAATGAATAACAAGCAAAGAATGAAACCAATGTTAATCTTAAACGCTGCCACTCTATGTTTCATTAACAGCTGCCACATTTCTTACCGTAGATCTTCGGGATGATAAGCAGTTCTTCGTAGATCACCCTGGAGCAGTGCCCATTACCACAGCCCAGGTACTCTCAGCTGCTTCTTGTAGTAATAATTTCTAAGTTCCGTTATTGGCCATTCTTGTTGATACTTGATAACATCGAATCCTAATTTTGACTATGTTCTTTACCTTTTCATGTTGAAAGGGGGAGGAATTAAGAAAGCTGATTGGAGCCCCTGTTTACATTGAATGTAGTTCAAAGACACAGCAGGTATGTACATATATGACTGATCTACCATTGCATTTTGTTTTCAAGCCTTGGAAGTATGTTAATTACTTCTTGAAATACAGAACGTGAAAGCGGTCTTCGATGCAGCCATCAAAGTGGTTCTCCAGCCACCAAAGCAGAAGAAGAAAAAGAAGAGAAAGTCACAAAAGGCCTGCTCGATATTGTGATCACGCGATGGACGGTTATGGATGCCGGGGTGGATATCATGGCCCATTTAGCAACATAAATCTGTTAGTCTCTCACCATGTCTATCATCTCTTTCTCACCTTGAGAAAATAGCTCCTTTTGGTTTGTAGTCTGAACTAACAGAACTAGGATCTTTCCTATAATCATCTAAATTTGTGGTTTTTCTTCTCTTCTTTTTTTCTCTCATGGATTGTCTTTTGAATTTGTATATTGATGGCCCTTTGTGTTCTCACACTTTCCTTCAGTTACTTTGGATTTAGATATGTTTGATCTGTTAACTGGAACATGGAGAAATTGTTTCCTATTGTTTCTTGTGATGTAATCTGATCTAGTATGTTTTAATGAACTAATATTATATTTGTGGTTTTGGAGTTCACTAATTTCTTTTGCATACCTGATTGAATATTGTTTCTTCTACTTCATCTTGCCACTTCCATTCTCCCTTCTAACATCGAATTTATACGGATATAAAGGGAATGAGCCTCGGATCAAGTCTAGTTGGTTCATGAACTGCAAGAGTCATGCTTAAAAGATGGTAATCAGCAGGTTTGAGAATCGAATTCCAGCATATATACTCGATCCTTATTGTCAGGCTGTTGTAGTTCCCTTGGTTCAATTGTTTGTTGCTTCCACATGGTGTTCCATACAAATGGTTCTCTTTGATCTCATTGGCCTTATAGATTTCTACGGAAGATGAACTGAGATGCCATCTTTCTGCTTATACATAAATCAAAATGATGATTAGTCAGTTTTGAGGAAGTTAAAGTGAATATGGAACCAAAATAATTCTCCTTACCAAGATGGTGAGAAAGATGAATTAGAAAATGGCATCGCCATTTTAGTCATTGAAAAAGTCTTCGAGTTAAATCTTTAGATAACTTTTGCTTTTATACCCGAAAATTATAAATAAAGATATATGAGATGCCATTAATATCTTCCCAAGTTTTCCTCCTTTTATAAAGTTGTTGATTCTTCAAGTTGTACCCAATCATTAAGTCCATCAAACAAGGGGGATTCACAAATCAAAAGATGGTACAAAGGAATGAGATAAGGGCACTTAAATTTGTCTTTGTCCATTCAATTTTTGTCGACTTAAGCATCGGAAGGTGCCGTTCTTTCGATTCTCTTTCATTAACCTAGAATACCAACTTTTTCCTTGGAATTTATACGTGTCCACTTTCATCAATATGTAAAGAATTGGTGGACCTCTTTCTATCACATACTCCTACAATTCCTCCATTAAATAGAGCTACCATCTTCCCCCTTTGAACTTCTCCATTACATTTCTCCATTCTCCCTCTTCATATATATATTATATATATATAGGAACTTTATTAATGGCGTCAAAAAGAATACTGAAGGAGCTCAAGGACTTGCAAAGAGATCCTCCAGCTTCATGCAGTGCAGGTAAGAGTTAGAAAGAAACAAAATCGCATTGCAGCTAATCTCCATTGTTGTTTGCAAGGTAAATTCACTACGTAAGCTGTACTTTATCCAGGTCCAGTGGGTGAAAATATGTTTCATTGGCAGGCAACCATTATAGGTCCAAATGATAGTCCATATGCTGGTGGTGTTTTCCTTGTGACCATCCATTTCCCTCCTGATTACCCATTTAAACCTCCTAAGGTACCATAATCTAGCACCTAATGCTTCTCTATGGGCTTTTTAAGATAATAATGTTCACCAAATTGTTTTTCAGATTGCCTTCAGGACCAAGGTTTTCCATCCCAACATAAACAGTAATGGCAATATCTGCTTAGACATTCTCAAAGAACATTGGAGTCCTGCACTCACCATATCCAAGGTAGGTAAAGCTTGGATCAATAAAATTAAGAAAAAAAAAAAAAAAAAGAGTAAACTATACGCATAGTTACTCTAAAATAGGGTATGTCCTATTTTAGTCACATCAAAATTTATTCTTAATTTAATCACTTGAAAAAAGATAATTGTGCGACTGCCATTAAAATGTATGTTTTATTTTAATGGATTACTGATGTAGCACATTAGCACATTGAGTGATTGGCACGAGATATTTTTGGTTGACTTTTGACTAAAAGTTTAAGGACCTCCTTATAATTAGTCTAAAATTTTTTTCCCTAAACTTTATAGGGAGGTCCTAAATTTTAGTTAAAATTCAACAAAAAATACCACATGTTAATCACTCAATGTGCTAAAATGCCACGTCAACAATCCATTAAAAGAAAATGAAAATTTTAACAACAATGACTAATTTGTATAATTATCTTATTTAAAGTGACTAAATTGAGAAAAAAAAATTAGAGTGACCAAAATAGAATAGACCATATTTTAATGTTAAAACACATAAATTTGAAATCATATATATTTAAAAATATTCAAAACAAAATAAAAATAATTTAGTATGATAACTTGAATCATTAATTAACTTATTTAGATCCCAAAATTATTATTTTAGAAGAATCTTAATTTCTTTAATTTTTATATATTTTATTTTTTTAATTTTTTAAAATATATAAAATATAGAATTTTTAAATATTTTGAATTTTAAAATTGTATTGAATTTTGAAAATTATATTGAACTTTTTTTTGTAATTTTTTTTAGAAAGATATCAATTTGCTTATTTTTCAAACCCGATGGGACTAAAAGAGTATTTGCATTAATCCGTTATTCGAATTGTAAAATTTAACTCAATTCGAACTTGAAATTTAAATTACTTATTTGAGTCGACTCAAATAATTTGAATAACTCGATTCAATTAATTTGAAATCCAAATTATTTTCGATTTTTTCGAATCGAGTTTTACTCACCCCTAAATATAATTAAAAAAAATAAACAACATGTAAACTAATTAAATGCTATATTTATGTATATTGGGCTAATGCAGGTTTTACTGTCCATATGTTCACTGCTAACCGACCCAAACCCTGACGATCCTCTTGTACCGGAGATTGCTCGTATGTGCAAAGCTGACAAATTCAAGTATGAATCTACTGCTCGGAGCTGGACCCATAAATATGCCATGGGCTGAACTAGGTTTAAATATGCCCTCAGTCCCTGTACTTTTCATTATTTTGAAAGTTAGTCTCTCTGTTTTTATTTCTAAAACTATAGTCCCTTTGATTTGAAAATTAAAGTACAATTGACAATACTGTTAATGGATTTTGAATAATTTGAATATGTGACATGTTAGTATTCAAACCTTTGGTTTAAAGATTTGAAGTTTGATTGATTACACATATTCATATTTAATAGAAGACAGTGTTATCAATTTCACTTTAATTTTTAAATCAGATAAGTAGAGGAACCAAATTTCAAAAGTTAGAATAGCAAGGGATTGGTAGGTCTATTGATCATAGGGACTAGTACAAGTTATTCCAAACACTATTAAACGGATCAATATAATCATTGTGCTAGTAAAAGAATCAAATAAGACTAAACTCTAACAAAGTTAACATTTATTGTTTAAAAATATTATTTAATGTTTAACAAAGCTAATATTTTGAGCATTAAATGGTAAATGTTTACTTTGTTAAAATAGCCATGTTTGATTCTTTCATACTAGTATAGGGGATAAATTGATATATTTGACAGTATAAGAACTAATTTGAATCAGTTTCTATGATAGAGAGAGCTAATATGTAATTTCACCGTTCTCTTGCCTACTACTTTGTTGAGGGTATAGACTTAATAAATTCCCACTATTTCCAGGTATATTATTATGAAACGAAAAAGAAGAAACAAGAAAGTAGTGATAGTATAAGAAAAGTGCCACTTTGGTTTACCTATCGGCTTCTCCTTTGGTCCTTGGTTTCAACTTTCCCAAGGTGTTTTGTTTAATTACTCTGCTTTGCTTATAAAATAATGATATGAGATTACTAATTTCCAATCTCTTTAACCAACCAAATCTCTGAATCAAGTTCATGTTTCTAATTCAGGGTTTAAGCCGTGGGAATAGTAATCCCACCTAAGGATTTTATAGGTAAAAGTATCATAGAGGCCCCTATATTCTATTTAAATGGGTAAATTAATCCCTATATGTTAATCAAAGAGTAAACTGGTTCTTTTGTTAAAAATCTCAACCGTTTCTACTGTTAAAAACCAGTCTATGTACGTTGACATAATTTACATGTGGCATTTCTCATTTTACTAGTTTGTTATTTCGTTAACCGCTAATACAAGTGGATGAAATTTTAACAGAAAAGGTCAATATTTCCTTTCAACTATTATACAGAGACTAATTTATCTATTTGTTAAGTAGAGAGAACAATAATACAGTCTAATTCCTAATACAGATACCTCAATAGTACTTTTACCAAATTTTATAGATTTTCAATAAATTAAAGATGACAAGTAATTAAAATTTAAAAATTTAATTTTTCTCTCTCTATAGGAATTATAGTTCAATATTACAGGGAAGTTAAAAGGCTGACGGGCCCTCATCCCTAAACTCTTTCAGATTTTTTATTATCCTTGTTAATATACATCATATTATTACTTAAGTTAAAAGGTGAATTTGAAGTTAAAAAGTAGTGCGTTTATTTATTGTTAGTGTAAAAATAATAATAACGGTGAGATTAGATACTGCAGTGTAAGATAAAAAATAAGCTAAACGTATCATATCGCACCCAATCGTCCATTCAAACCCACCCTAAGTCAAGTTTAAAATAACAAATTTTTTTTGTGCAAAGTTGTATTTGACCTTTAACAATAAAGGCGTTTGAATTTTTTTTAATATTAGCAATCTTTTATATTCTTAACTATATTCTATAATTAAAATTAAATAAATTATATTCATTATATTTTAATAATTCTTTTCCTTTGATACAATAATAGAGACAAGGGATGGGGCTAAATAACCGTCAAGTTTTAATTATTGCTCCATTCAAATTAATAATTCTTTTAAATTAATTATATATATATACACTATTAGACCTTGTCTTGTATCTATATTATTTATAATTTTTTAATTAAATTGGTATTACAAATTAATCAAACACTAATTTAATTGAGAAGATACTAAAAAAACTAAATTTTATTATAAAAATATTTATATCTCTCAATAATTTTATATTTATTTAAAATTAAATAACTTAGACTAAAATTTTAAAAGAATTCCCAAAATGAATTAGTAATAAAGTTAGAAGAATTTCTTTCTACAAGTTCAATCCGGATTGGAGTTGATGTTGATTATATATATTTTTTTTCACTGCAATGCATATATTATATAATTTAAGTGTGAGTTTTGATATGATGTGTATGCGTTTAATTTACTTTTTATCTCATGTTATAATATTTAATCTTATCACAACGCATTGTCCATCTAAACCCATACTAATCCTACTTAAATAATTTAAATAAAAATATTCGATAAAACTACTTAAACAAACAAATAATAAAACAATGGAACCAACTAATTAATATAATGAATTTTTTTTTTTTTTTGCGTTAGATAAGCTTTTATTCACACTAACTTTTTTTATCAGTTAATTAATATAGCTGGTATGATTTTTTACTTTTGCTTCGCTTTGAGTTAAATATTTATTTTTTGTTAATTTATTAAATAAAATTTTAAAGGTTGCAATATGTTTTAAGTTCTTGTACTATTTATATATTTGTAACTTAGTCTTCGTATTTTTATTTTCGTGAATTTAGTCCTCTACTTTTATAATGAGCTTAAATTTAATAGTGTTAACAATTTTTAAAATCTACATTAACATTTTAGTCGGAATAAAGTATTTAAATTAACTAATGATATTATAAGAGGTTTTTTTTTTTTGCTCACCCAAAATAATAATTTATTAGCATTATAAGAGTTGATGTATCAAATTATTTTAAAATTGAAGTATAGAGATTAAATCTCAAATTTAAGTGAAGTATAAGGATTAAAATTAAAAGTTAATAATTCTTATACAATCTAAAAAAACAGAGAAATTAGAATTGAAATTTAACTATGTCAAAAAGAAAAGAAAAATAAAAGAAAATAATAATTGACAGGTGTTAAGTAAAATCTCAAAAAAAAAAGAAAAAGAAAAATTAGAATTGCAATTTAGCCAAGGAAAAAAAAGGAAATAGTAATGAAAAATAGAAAAAATTCTACCAAATCCTTCTATCACAATTAGGCTTGTTTATGGGTCGAGCTACCTGTTTAAGCTCGAAGAGTCGTAGGAAATTTGGGAGGATTTGAGCAAAAATATTAGGCTCGTTTAAAATATGGTTCAGGCTCGGGCTTGAACATTTAAGGCCCGAGCCCAGCTTGACTTGTTTTAAATTTATAATACTTTATATTTTTTTATTTTTATATATCATGTAATTTAGAACATATTACAAAATAAACTTATACTAAATATATAATACTACTCTAATGTAAATATTAAAGAAATGTCAAGATGACTATATAAAAATTTTCAATAAATAAAAAATGTATAAAATTATTAAATGAAATTGAGTTAGTCTTTTGCAAATATGAGCAAGTTTGGGCAAAATTTTAGACTCAAACTTCGGGCCGAACAAAGTTTAAACAAGCATAAGGTATGTTAATATTATATTTAAACCAGATTCAACTTGACCCATGAACACCACTAATCACAAGACTTCAGGTTATTTAGCTAGCTGCATATTCAATTTAATTTTAAAGGATCTTAATCACTATTTTACTAAAAAAGGCCCATTTCCTACTTTATTTACGGAAATGGGCCACTTTAAGCTTTATTTTTCGGAATGGGCCAAAAAACTAAAAATGTGTCCATGTAGGCGCGTTTTACGGGAAAATTTTAGAATAACGCGTCTCTGGATGAGCTCTTTTGCCATGTTAGCATAAAACGCGTTGACGTGGACGCATTTATTGACATGGCAAAAGCGCTCCCCCAAGGACGTGCTTTAGCCCGTGTTTTTCTATGGTGGGTTATTTGCATGTTTAGGGCTTATGGCTTAGAGGGTTTAGGGTTTTAAGGGTTTAAGGTAAGGTTTTTGTTAAAATAAATTAGGATTTATGGTTTTGGAGAAAATAAATTAGGGTTTAGGGTTTTTAAAAATAAATTAGAGTTTATGGTTTTTAAAAAATAAATTAAATTAGGATTTATTGTTTATAAAAAATAAATTAGGGTTTAGGGATTTTTAAAAATAAATTTGTGTTTAGGGTTTTAGAGTTTTTATAATAGTTTTAGGGATGAGTTTTGAAAAAATTATTTTGACGAGATTGGTTTTTTTTTTTTTGTTCAGTCAGTAAAAGTACTGAAAAAAGCTTATAGCTGGACGCTATTTTTCTACAGCAGTTTCTGAAAAAATAATTTTGATAAGATGGTTATGAAAAAAAGGAGTAAAAAACGCTTTAAGCAAAATGCACTGTCAGCAAAATAATTTTGAGAAAATGGTTCTGAGAAAATAGGGTAAAAAAATGCTTCAAGCAGGATGCACTTTCAGCAAAAGTACTGAAAAAAGCTCCCACATAGACGATATTTTTTTACAGGAGTTTTTGAAAAAATAATTTTGAAAAGATGGTTCTGAAAAAAGAGTGTAAAAAATGTTTCAAGCAGGATGTACTGTTAGCAAAAGTACTGAAAAAAAACTCTCACCTAGACACTCTTTTTATACAGTAGTTTTTGAAAAAAAATAATTTTGAGAAGATGATTCTGAAAAAATAGTGTAAAAAACATTTCAAACAGGATGCACTGTTAGCAAAAGTACTAAAAAAGCTCTAAGCTGGACGCTATTTTTCTACAGTAGTTTCTGAAAAAATAATTTTGAAATGATGGTTCTGAAAAAATAGTGTAAAAAACGCTTCAAGTAGGACTCACTGTCAATAAAATTACTGAAAAAAGTTCCCACTTGAACGCTCTTTTTATACAGTAGTTTCTAAAAAAATAATTTTAAGAAGATGATTCTGAAAAAATAGTGTAAAAAATGCTTCAAGCAGGATGCACTGTCAGCAAAAGTACTAAAAAAAACTTCAAGCTGGACGTTATTTTTCTACTGTAGTTTTTGAATAAATAATTTTGAGAAGATGGTTCTAAAAAAATAGTGTCAAAAACGCTTCAAACAGGATGCACTATCAGTAAAAGTACTGAAAAAAGCTCTCACCTGGATGCTCTTTTCTGCGGTACATCTTACTTGACCTTAGGCTATAAATGAGCCAAATTTCATTGTTATGTTACATAAGTTATAGCAAGAGAAATTAGAGAAGTTCAAAAGAATAGAAATTGAATAAGTTCAGAAGAATAGAAATTGAAGAAGTTGAGAAGGTATAGGTTGGTTTATTGTATTAATATTTATACGAATCATTATATTTTTGCATAAGATTTTTTTGTTTTGAATTTCTTTCGACAGATCATTTGGATGAAAATGAGTGAACGTATTAGTGCTAGTATTTTCTACGACAGTGAGGTCCGTGACACCGAGAACGACGTTATTTTTTATCAGAGAATACAACGCGAATGGTTTTTAACCAGAACATAGATTTGAAAGAACTTCATAAAAAAATTGGGCGCAAAATCTTCAGAACAACGCCAATGAGAGTTTCATCTATTAAATATTAATTTTGTGCTTCGGTTGATCCCGTGACATATGACTCATTTGATATCAAAGGTGCTCGTAGCTTGAAGGCGATGGTGCAGACTCATCTCGCTAGTGGATCACCCTATCTTGAGTTATATATACAATTTTCATCGCCATATGAAGCACTTACGACTTCAACATCTACTGCTGTTCGAGAAGAATACACTACTTCTGCCCGACACTCCGTTAGTAGGAGGTAGAACTTGGAAGCGTCCATGTTTGGTGGCAGTATGGAATACATGACCCCTGCACGACACTCCGTTAATAGCTGGGACATGCACCTTGGTGGGTCGATGTTCGATGTTGAAAATACGTACCGGGGAATGACATCAACTTCTAGTGGTTGGCAATTCACATTTGATTGGGGACGTTATGAAACATCCACGAGAAGGGATAATGTACTCCCTACGACGTCCACCTGCGAGGGGACCTCGTATGTTGCAGATGATGGTGGGTTGGATGATGAGTTTGATGTAGATCCATCTTGAGAGACTAGTCCTAATGGTGTAGAAGTTGCATTATTTTCTGATCCGGATCCTGTTCCAACCGAACCTGAAGACGGTGAAGGGAGTTTAGATGAAGAATAAGAAAATCTACGATTCACGATGTACTCGCTTCCAACCCATATGTATAATGTTGATCTATCGACAGATGATGCGTTGGAGTTTCTAGATCTACCACACAGAAGGTGTGACCATACAAGTTTGTCGTTGGATTCGGGTGAATTGGAAGTTGATAAGACGTTTTCCAGTAAGAAAAGTTTTCTCGGTGCATTGAAACAATATAGCATCATGAACGGGTTAACTACGACGT
This sequence comes from Gossypium rotundifolium, assembly GCA_025506655.1. Lineage (NCBI taxonomy): Eukaryota > Viridiplantae > Streptophyta > Magnoliopsida > Malvales > Malvaceae > Gossypium > Gossypium rotundifolium. The sequence continues at coordinate 62,396,471 of CP106722.1, forward strand.
GGTTAAATCCAAATCCAAGAAGTTTAAGGCCAAGTGTGTAGTGCGAGACGATACATGTTAATGAAAAATCATGGTTTCGATTAAGAAAAGGACAAGGTTATGGGAGATAAAAAAAGTTCAAAGGTCTACATACGTGTGTTGTCGGTATAGTATCACTGGTGTTTAGGGTTTTTAAATATTACTGTTATTATTTAATGTTGCACTATTTAACGTACTTATAGGTTGACAAGTGTTTCATAAGATTATCCAATATAGATTCAGATATGATAGCGGACATAATACTACCGATGGTAAAGGCGGATCTTAGGACTTCAGTGTTAGTCTTAATTGCCAATACTCGTAGCCAATTCAAGTACACACCTTCTTACCACAATGCTTGGATAGCTAAGCAGAAGGCGTTGGATAAGATGTACAATGGGTGAGACACTTTTAGGTTGAGGAGGCATGTTTGCCCCCAACCTAATACCTGCGTTATATCGGATCGGGGTATTGGAATACTAGTCACAATTGAGCGATAGGGAAGCTTATGCGATCGCGCACACCATCGGTATTGTCTAAGGCACATTGTGTCTAACTATTACGGGCAATATCGGTCTACCACTGAACGACGACAAGTGATTTGGTTCAGGCGGCGTTTCAGAGGAGGTTGTGGTTGTTCTGGTTGTGGGTGTTGGGAGGATGACCCACCTTTATAGAAAAAATATTGCGGAGGTGTTTGCATTACCCATTGCAGAGGTGTTTAAATCCCATAAGGTAATGGGGATTGGAAATGAGATAAGCTCCTCGATAATGCCTCGTACAATCCCTCTTGTGACGATGGCCTATATATCATCGATTGGGTCAGAGTCATTGGGAAAGGAGATGCACCGAGCCATGCATTTTAACCTGGCATAGGATTGAGAAAAGGAAACATATAAGGGTTAGGATACATATGAGGGCTAGGATATACACCTGGCATAATCTGAAGGGGCTGTGGTGTGGGTGTCATCGCTTGAGGCATGGGCGTTGGGCTCGATGAATACATGGGTGCTGTTGATGTGCCTACCCCGTCAACCCTTCTCGTTGGATTTAAAGGGCCCCGTCGTTCCCTTTCGACACGGATTTTTTGACGTCTCTGCTCTTTGGAGAGCAAATATGGCTTGCCATGAATACTAAACCATGGCATGTAACCCGACTCACACGCTAACTCTGGAACGATGGTCAGTTCACGAGTAGGTATATGATCATACCGATTTTCCCACATTTCGATATGATCCGAGAAGAACATCGACCAATGCGTATTCGATCGCCATAAGTCGATTTTGTGCTCTTCATCGAGCGCCTCAGGTGCCACGGGAATCAGTTGTCGAAATCCAAATTGTCGCAACACTCTATCTGTCTGGTGCATCTTAATAGTAGCATAGTTGATCAATGGAACCCTAACATGCCAGATGTTCGAATTATATAGGAATTCATCTGAAATTATTACCCGAATTGTCAGATCCTCGTATGGTGTCCATTCAAACTATACGAACGTAATAAAAATATTATTTATGTACATAATACCAAATACTAAATACGAAACGATTATGTTATGTATATATATTTCATTTATATATATACTTACATGCGCTTCTGTACGTTGGTCTAATAAAAGTCGTTTATCTTCAAGAGTAGTAGGTATTCCAACATAACTCGCCGAATGGTTCCACCTAATTAAATAAAATTTTAGCATAAAATTATATTTTAAATCTATGCAATAATTGTAAAATCTAATATAAATTTTACCTCGTTAAGAGTGGGAATATATACGGGTGGTTCACTTGATGACGTAAAAATAGAAAGGAAAATCGAGCCCACGATTGTAACAGTGATAGGCAACCTTTGATTTTAGCTTTACTTGGTTGCGACACCCGGCTCATCTCTCGGTACAATGTCGACAACACGGTAGACCCCCAACTGAGTTCACTAATTACTTTAAAATTGACGAGTTTCAGCAGCCATCTCAGATGTACGAGGTTTCGTGACAAGTCTGACATCAGATAACCTTCAATGATCTTAAGGATGTATGCCCGAGTGTGTCGCATTTTTTCTATTTTAGTCGAATCATCCCTCGGCTCCGGTAATGTGTCTCGTAACTAGCCCATCTTGATCCGACCATCGTAAATATTATCCAGAATCACACCTGTCGAAACCATTTTTATATTATTTTGAAAAAAACAGGGATCGACTTTGAAAAATGAAAACGGGAGTCGCCACCAATCCTTTTTTGGTTAGGTGTGATCGGACACCTTATAAAATGTTTTATTTCAAAACATTGATTTTGGCCTATGAAATTCAAGAAAACGGGTTCGGAATTCGGTACGTACGAGGAAGGATTAGTACCCTCGTAACGCCCAAAATTGATACTGGATTGATTAGTTATTGTCCTAATGTCGAAAATTCGAAAAGATTTGAAAACATGATTTCTTTAAAAACTTGAACAATTTGAGTTGGAACTTGTGATTTCTTTGTTTCGAAAGAATACAAACATAACATCCAATGCGTTAGGACATGATGTTTTAAATCCTCGAAATCAAAATCATCTCATAATTTACGAAATTCATTAAAATGATATTTAGTTATTTAGTCAAACGGAAAATCGTAACCCAGCACGTTAGGGCACTATTTCCCGAATTTCTAAACACAAAACATTGTCTTATTTAAGAAAAATATTGGATAAAATATAGTGTGATTTTATAATAAAATGGAGGATGAATTATAATACACATGCATAATAGAGTGAAACGAGAGAATATAAATTACAATAATAAATAAAAATTAAAACGAGTAATCTATATAAAATAATAAGTAAAAGATGACAAAATAAAATAAAAACAAAATTTAATAATAAATCAATAAAAAATAAATACATGTACAATAATAAAATAATAATAATAATAGTGATAAAAATACAATAATAATAAAATGTGTTAATAAACAAATAATAATAATAATAATAATAATAATAATAATAATAATAATAATATCAACATCAATAATAATAATAATAATAATAATAATAATAATAATAATAATAATAATAATAATAATAATGAAAAGGAAAGTAAAAAAAATAATACAAATGCGTATAATAATAATAAAGTTAATTATAAAAATAAATAAATAAATAGTAGTGGTAATGTTAAAATAATAGTAAAAGCAATAATATTAATATTAATAATAATAAGAATTAAAAAATAAAATTAATAATGAAATAACAAAAATCACAAAAGAAATAAAAAAGGGACGAAATTGAACTTAAAATAAAAGTTTGGGGGTAAATCCGAAAATAAATAAAAAATGAAGGGACCTATCCGCACGCGCGAATAACAAGGAGGGACTAAATGGGAAAATATCCCCTCCCTCCAAAATGCTGCGATTCGTGCAGGATTAAATTAAAACCGAAATAAAATATAGGGCCAAATTAAAAAATAAAAGAAACTTGATTATAAATTAATAAAAAAACGGAAGGGCTAAAACTGCAATTAGCCCTCCCGTAGAAAACATGCGGATCCTGGAACTGGGTCGGGTCAGCGCGCGTGTCAACGCCCGTGTCAGCATTGAAACGACGTCGTTTTCGACTATAGTAACCAGCCCCAAAACGGTACCGTTTTAGGTGCCTATATAAATAATTTTTTTTAAAAATTTTCATTCTTCACTTCAGCAGAAAAAAAAATGGAGAGCCTTCAAAAATGCTTTCCCCTTTGGGCGATTTTCGGCAGAACTCCGGTGAAGTTCCAGCGTGACCCGCTGTCGTACGCCGCCGTCACCGGCCACCGTGGAACTCCCAAAAGGTGAGTTTTTTCCTCCCTTTTTTTATTTATTTAGTATAAACTTTAATATATGTGAGAAAAAGAAAAAAGAAACTTAAAGAAAGAAGCACAGATTCGAAAGAGAAGAGAAATAACGAGGAAAAAAAAATCTTTTTGCTTGTCTGTTTCTTTTAAAAAATGTAGTGCTCTTGTATCTTTTCAAAGAAAGATCTTCCCTTTTTGTTTAGTTACATTCGATTTTTATAACTGAAATCAATCATAAAATAATAAATACAAGATCCCGATTTTCACTGTTAATTGCGTTTTTGCAAGCATGTAAGATGGCGATAAGGGTGCAATTCGCGCACTGATGACGGCGTGATGTTCGGCAGTGGGATACGTGGAGGGCGATGCGCGGTAGTGGTGGCGCGCGTGAGGAGGCTGGATGGTATTCCGGCGTAAGACTTTTTAGGGTTTCAAAAACCCTAAAGTTTCTAAAAAATTTTGATTTTTTTGGGCCTGTTGGGCCTTGTAGTTTTTGGGCATTTTGGGTTTGTGTAAAATGGATTGTTTAATGTAATTGAGTCTGGATACTTTTAATTTGGGCTTTTAATTTTATGTTGTTTTTGGGCCACTGGATTGTTTTAGAAGCCCTGGTAAAATTGGGCTATTACAACACCCAAAAGATTGTAGCATATGACTCCCCAATTAACAGATTGAGCAGACCCGGTGAGTACAGACCCATCCACCGGCAACCCTAATTGTAACTGCATGTCCTCCAAAGTGATGGTACACTCTTTGCATGGAAGATGGAATGTGTGCGTCTCGGGTCTCCACCTTTCTATGAACGCGCTGATGAGTTTCGAGTCCAACTTGCACCCTCGGCCTATATTGGCCACGTGCCAACAACTCGCTTCCCTTAAGTAATTTTCTATCAACGGTGATGGAGGACTAGACATATTACGAATATAACATTGTAACACCCGATCTGGCGACTGTTATAAAAAATTATAAAATAAATATTAACTAAAATAACATAAATGAAAAAAATATATTAAATGATATTAAAAAATTGAAATTAACCATTACCATTTTTATTTGCTCGACGGAGATATGTTTATGATTGAAATGAATTAATTCTCAGACTATTGCAAACACGATTTAATATCTTAGAAATTATAAAAAAAATACTAATTTAGAAAAAAAATTAAAGGAAATTGTGATTTAAAGACAGCTTTGAGAAATTTAGAGAGAAATTTGAGAGCTTTTTTTGAGAAATTTAGAGAGAAATTTGGAAGAAATTAAAGGAAATTGTGTGAAAAAATGGGTAGGGAAGTTTATAATTTTTTTTTAACTGTTGGCCCCTAACAGTCAAATTTTTAAATGATCGTTAGGGCCAAAAACACGGGCTAAAGCATCCTTGGGGAAACGCTTTTGCCATGTCAGCAAAGCGCGTTTATGTCGGTGCGTTTTATGCTGACATGACAAAAGTGTTTTTCCAAGAACGCTCTTTTCTGAAATTTCTCCTTAAAACACGCTTACGTGGATGCATTTTTTATTTTTTAGCCCATTCTTATAAATAAAATTTAAAATGACCTATTTTTGTAAATAAAATAATAGGAAATGAAATTTTTTTAATAAATAATTTATTAATTTTATATTATATCATAATTTAAGTACCATTCATTAGTGTTAGTGAAGTTTTAACTGGAGGATACATTCCTGTCATAATCATCATCAGTCTTTTCATTTTATATTTTTTGTCTAATATGTGGTAGAAGTTGGTCCATCAAAATTCGTATTCATTAAAAATCATTGATGCTATGCTTTATACAACATTCAATGGTTCAACCTTATTTAATTTTCATCAATTTGTTGATTACAATATGCAATTTATGCTAGACTTACATGAATAATAATAATATGGTGTGGCAACTACCAAATTGAAATTTACATAACATTTTGATGTTTGCTTTTATATTTTTCATATCTCATTTTAACCACACGGTTTACCATAGAATCTGTAAGCAGTCTTGTTCTACTAAAATTTTGTGGCGGAGAATTATTAATTTTCGAATGAATTAAAATCTAATTTTATTTTATGAATTAAAAGAATCAAAGTTTTACATTAGGTCATATTCAAATCTATTTAGAGATTTTTTCCATCACATCCAATAAATAAGATTCTTATTATATCTTTTTTTTTATACAATGCCTGAAACTATTTATAATCTCCCCTAATCTTTAAATAGAAGAATAATGCATTTCAGCACACTCGAATCCACGTCCGCAATAATCTTAATATTAGCTCTATAAAGATAGGACATTGACCGCCTCCGAACATATTAATGTCTAGAGTGTAAATACTACAACTAAATATATGGAATTGAGGTAGTGTCAGCAAGTATACGAGTCAAGTTGTAATATAGTTTTTACAACGAAATAGGTGAGTACTCCGAGAATCGTACCCAAGGGAGGCGGGTACTAAATTAAAGTTAATCTAAACACAAATAGAATTAATTAGTAATTAAATAAATTATATTACGAGTAAATATAAATAAGAGATTTTTTTTTTGTTTTTATAAATAAAGAATAAAAAATAAATAAATAAAGTGAATTTCGAAGAACTAAAATCTAAACCCAATCAAATCTAAAAATAGGTGACTAGCTCGCTTCGGTGGTCATAACTAATTCCTATTTCGAGTTTTTATTCAATGAACTAGCTGTTACCCTAGTAGGATCTCTCGATCTTCCACTAAACTAACGAGTTGACAAGAATTACTTATCTCTTAACCTCACAGTCTAGACCGGTTCGGGGCTGAGGTGTTCACGGATAGGCAATACCAAATTTGAGTTAATTCCTACCTAAATGACTTCCTAGGGTCGTCAAGCCTAAGGTTTAAGTTCTTCTTCTCCCAAACAACTGGTCCGCTAAGAAAACCCTGCATAGCAATTAGTTAATCACACCTCCACTCACTAACCCCCCATAAGAGAATTAGTTCCTCGTGGAATCTATAAACATATTGAACTTGATGATAAAGATATGCATGAAAAATAAATCAATAATAAGGTTTAGAGAATCTTGATTGTATTCAATTGATGAAGTGCATAAATCTCCAAATATTTAATTGCGTTTACAAACCAAGTTCTTTGAACAATACAAATGAAAAGAACTGGAAAGAAATCTAAAGCCTAAAATAAAAAAAAATTGAAAACTAAATTACAAGTAAAAACTGAGAATAGGAAAATTTATCACTAAATAAGTGTTTGAAGAGCCTATTTATAGAGTTAAAGTTGGTCGTCATCCTCAACCTTAAGTAATTGTTCCTGTATAGGGCCGATGTTGCGACACTAAAGACAGTATGCCTGGTTCAGGTTTGGCTTCAGGGGCATGTCGTGATATCCTATGGCTGTGTTGCGACACTAAAGGCAGACTTGAAATTCTTGTATTCTGCTCCTTATGTTGCAATATTGAACTTCCCATGTTGCAATACAATAACCAAGATTGAGTTCCTATGCCTTTGAATGGTATTCTGCACATTCACTAAGCACGTTAGCTCACCTTTAGGTCTCATTCGACCCCTAAAGTTATAAAAAGATTTAAAATACACTTTTTATTTAATTCAAAGCAAAGACAGAAAATTTAACTAAAACAAAATAAAAATGCTTGTATTTAGTCTCTTTAAATATGAAAATTAGTTTAATCTGCTACATAGTATTATGGCAGATCAAACACTTATTGTTCATACTTTAGAGACGATATTGTTAGAAGGAGTAGTTTTAAATCTCAAACATGAAGAAGAGGACACTTATCCAAATAAATTCACATTTATTTAAACTCAAAGAAGAAGAAAAAAAAACTCTACGATTTCTATAGCTGACCAACCCGCCAGCTAAACAACTTTCCCAACACTCTTAAGACTAAAATTAGTTGCTTTAAATTTTATTGTACATTGTCTTCACCTTCCGACCCTGCATCTTATATCAACAAAAGTAAACATTAATTAAACAAGCATGGATGAATGTTTAGTTTATATATGTATTCTTGTTTTCTACTTCATTCCTTTCGTCATCTTCTTTCCATGGAGCCACCATGGTTGTCGGCCATCACTTTTCTCTTTTTTCAAATATCATTATTATTATTATTACAATATCTTATAAAGATTCCGATACTTTCCACCTTTTCTTTTAGCCACCGTTGTTAACAACAATGGTTGTAAAGTCACTTTCTCTCTCAAGTGCATCTTAATTTCTATATCTTTTGTTATTAAATTTAGTATTATGAAATAGAGAAACTAATTTTTAAAGTATTATCCGAAACGTACAATTCTGACTTTTAATTTTAATTGAAATAATAAAAAAGAAGACGAAAAAGACACAAAGCATAGCACCGCCATTCTTTTTCTTCTTAATACAATTTTGCAAATAATTGATTAAATTATTTTAAAAATGGTGTGATCGAAAAATAAAAATAATTGCAATTGTGAAAATATGAACATGTGAGAATTCGCATCTACACAAAATCTAAAAATTTAACCCAACAAAAATAATATATATGATATTTAAAATAAGTATTTCATATTAATTTAATATTTTAGAGTAATTCATGACTTGCTCTCATTATTTCTTCCATAAATTTTTTTGATATTACAAAAGAAAGGAAGTAATAAAAACACCAGTACATTAAAATAAAGTCATAGGCGTAGCTACGAGGCTGGCAGGGGTCTCGGCCCCTTAAAATAGAATTTTTTTTAGTTAAGATCTTTAAAATTTTAAATTAGTAAAGGTAAAATTATATATTTTAGCCCCTAAAATGATAATAATTTGATTTAATACTTTAAAAATTATAAAGATATAAACTATTAAATAGTGAAATTGTATTTTACTATTCATAAAAATTACAATTTAATTTTAGCTCCCCAAATTTTTTTAACTTTACTCTCGAATAAAACTCAAATAATTATGTACCAAAGAAAAGGTATGAATGGTAAGTTAAAATGATATGAAAGAAAATGTAGGTGGAACAAAATTTTGATGAAAATATAAATATCACATATACAAATCATATCATTAAACATGAGCACAACTTAATGAATTCAATATAATATCAACAATGCTTTTCTTGAAAGTCTATAAACTCATATTTCTTTTCACCATAATAAAATCATAAACTCTCAACTAGAAAAGAATAATAGAACAAAGGACATGAAACCATTCAAGGAAGAAAGGGCAGTTTAGGAACTTCCTGTGGGAGTGTTTTCCTATCCCACAAAGCACTATTTATAGGAGTCGGGGGCCTGAAGATAAATCACCCTTATATGAATATTCTTTTTTTAACAATATGTTAATAATGCTTGTAAGCACTTAATCCATAAATTTACATAATAACATTTACGTATATTCGTAATTCATGAATTTTCAAATTTATGAATAACTACAAATATGGATCGAAAATCGCTAAAAATGATATTTTCATGTTGAAACAGTATATAAATAGTAATATATGGAGTATGATCAATCTCATAGAGATTAAAATATCTAAAATTATCATTCGGTTTAACCAGGTTACACGTCTAGGCAGCTGTCGTGCCCACGACATGAGATGATATGTGCAACAACAAAAAAGGGGGTTTTTAATATGATAAAAGTAGAAACACTAGAAATAATTAAAATTGAAATAACAGTATTACTAAATTAAATAAACTGATGTGATGAAATTCTAGCTTTAGGCTTGATTTTTGCTTCGGTTTCAAATTGGTGTTGATAATGAATCTTTTCCTTCAATCGATAAGTCAATTATAGTGATCGAGTACATCTTAGACTAACCCTTTTGTGTATACATTAGTTGCGGGAACGCTCAACAACTAACACTTACTAAATGAACAACCATGAAACACGTGCCTACGATTTAGCTTTCCAGTAGCCTTGCAAACTAGAAGGGCCCAACTCAAACAAACGGGCTCAAATGCGCGGGTCGTTTAAATTTGATTACTAATTCCCTTACGGATCCAACCAACACTTAATTGGACATACCAATATATTCTTCGATAGATTAAATACGACATATGATCGTATCAATTCTTTCATCTGTACACCTATCAACACTGAAACAACGAGCTCTTTTTGGCTTAGCATTAATACAACTTTATGAAACGACAATATCTATCTTCTAAACTAGAGAAATAACAAATATCGAAATGAAAGTTTTTAAGTACAATTTCAAATCTCGCGGCTCTCTTTTAGATTGTGACATCTCATTTAAAAATGAAAAATAAATATGTTAATTAGTCAAATTATCATTAATTTATGCATTGCAAATATTCATCCTTAAATACATTTTTCACAGTAAAAGCAATATTAGATTGGATTGACATAATATCGGCATTTTGGATTTTTACTAACATTATCAATTTTTCAATTTGCTTTTGTTTAAAGGACTTGTTTGTTTTTATAATTATTTTTTAAAGTTAAGGACTGCCCAAATACTTCTTACCTTTATAAAATCACTTTTATGTTTTTTTATCCAAAATGTAATTACTTTTTAAAAGAGTTTTTTTTTTTTTTTTTTTTTCACCTTTACACCATGAATTTGGATAAAAAATCTTTTCAACCCGACCGTTGGTAAAGCAGATTTGTAGACGCATGAACTGGTAAGATAATTTACACGTGGGATATTGCAGGGGGTTAGCCGGTGGATCCACACGTGTGATTGAAATGACAGCTGAACTATTAAAAATTTTAGAGGAGGAAAACGCCAAATGGTATTTTCGAAATCTGACCAAGCAATCAAAAATATGAAATTTTGGGCAACCATATATACTTTATAATATGAAAGTAATATTCCAACAAAATAAATTAAATGGAATTTGTTTAATATGCTTATGTACAAAGTGGTTGCCATTACTTTTTCAATTTTTGTCATCACTTTATTTTCTTCTTCTTTACATTTGAATCTTTTTAATTTCCAATTTACATTTTAACAAATTCAAATTTTAAATAATTTTTTAATTTTTGAATAATAATTTTCTTCAGATTAATTTTTTTGACAATTTAAAAAATAAATAAATTGGGCTGTAAATATGCTTAGGTGCACCAACAAGATAATTAAAAAAGGGCATATAGGTTAGGTTTGAGTAACATGTAAGGGACAAAAAAAAAAAAATGAAGACTTAAATGGAGAAAAGAACATGTGATTTCACTTCATCTCCACTATACTTGTATTTATCGCGTTTAAGATGTGAGTTTGCCTTACCTTAAGTACAGAAATAGTAAGATTCAAATCAACATGTTTTACCACCATACCTTTTGTATTTTTTATTTACTATTATAACCTTTAAATAATAAACTAGCTTAATATTAGGATATTTAAAATATATATATATATATATATTTGGTAATAATAATAAAGGAGAACCAAAACTGTAATTTACTTTTCTAAATAGCCCGTATAACATGCTAGATATTATAAAAAACAAAATTATTTACTTAATTGTTTAAAATCATTTATCAAAATTGAATAATATTTTAATAAATTCACATAACATCATTGGGATGGGTCAAAATCACTTTGATATCCCAAATCACATTAAATATAAAAAACAATTAATTAATACATTATTTTGAGATCCGATAATATTTTATTTAAAAATCCCTAGAAATCTAATAAATAAAATGATGAATAATGTTCAAGGATCTTGATGATTGGAATTGTGTATAAAATTGATAAAACCAGGTGTATTTGATGAAAATTAAAATGCACCAAATCTCATGTACACAAAAATGAAAATTAATTTCTTAATAAATATATTGGAGCAAAGCATGATGAGATTGTAATCAAACAGATATTAAACTAAAATAGGAATTTGACCCAGAATCTACTATAAGTTACAAATAAAGAAATTTAAACTTCCTTGCCTTAAGCTAACAATAAAAAAATTACCCCTTTGTAATACTAAATACTTTGCCTTTTAAAATATAAAAATAAACTAAAACTTTTATTCTTTTTTAATCTTTATAAAGAAAATAGAAAAACCCGAGTCAAGAGGATAAACCAGAGCCCAAAAGGGGTAGTACTCCTCAACCCGCAATAGCCGGTAAAAGCTTCGCTTCTGTCACTTCATTTCTCCCACAAAACGACCTGAGACCATGGGTTTCGCGCGAAATTTGCCGGTTCTTTAACGAACTTAATTTTTTTTAATTAATTAATTACTTTTATAGAGTCCCTATTTTTCCTCTTTTAATTCAGCACTGAAATTCGTTGCCCACTCTTCGCGGGAATTCCTTTTTTTTTTTTTTTTGGTACTTTGCCGACACTTTTATCTCAAGGGTTTCTTCACTCATGAACCATTTCCTAAAAAAAAAATTTAAAAAAATAAAAATAAAAAAATTTTTTATTTAAAAAATAAAGTAGATTGAATATCTTTATCATCACCCCAACATTTTCTTTTTAAATTTTTTATTGCTCAATAATTTATATACACAAAAGTGTATTGAAACTGGTTGTAGCAGGTAGAGGGGGTGATGTTCTTTGGCGGCAATATAATTTTACAAAAAAAACCCGTTTTGGATTAAAAAAAATTACGTATACGTACAAAATTGGCGCACTGATTTCAATTGTCTTCTTCTGTTTATCTTTTTTCTTTAATTCAAAGATTTTGGTAGATTTGTTTAGTCTATAAACAATCTGGGTTTCTTTTTTTTTTCTTTGAGTTTGGGTTTTCAAATCCAAATATGGTAATGGGGTTTCATTTATGATCACAAAGGGTTAAGTGCCTAGTGTTGTTGGGGTATGTTTAGATTTCTTTTTATGAACTAGAATGAAGATGGTGATGGTGGTTTCTATATGGAAGGACTAAATTGAATATTTCAGAAAGCTGGTAAGGTTCTAGATTTTCAGAAAACATGCCTTCTGATAAGAAGAAAAATGTATTGGTTGGGATTCGATTAGATAGTGAAAGCAGGGATTTGCTTAGTTGGGCTCTTGTAAAAGTTGCTCAACCTGGTGATTGTGTTGTAGCAATTCATGTTACCCGGAATTCAGGTAAGGCATTTTTGATTTCTTGACAGCGAACTTTGATGTTTTGTACGAGGTTTTTTTGTGCATTCTAATCTGAAATTTCGATGTAGATCATGCTTTGGGACAGAAATTGTTATTGGAGGGTTATTTAGAAGCATATGAAGGCCTGTGTTCTATAAAGAAGGTTGCTTTCATTACCAATAGTTCTGGCATTTATGAATTTTCACTTACCATGAATGAAAAAATTGATATTGATCATTATACATGGCTTGCAGGTTGATCTTAAAGGCCAGATTTATAAAGGAAATTCGATAAGAAAGGTTTTAATTCGAGAAGCAATAAACTATGGTGCTGTAGCTCTAGTTGTGGGTATAGACAAGAGGAGTCCTCTTGGGTAAGTCAGCAGTTAACAGACTCAAAATCATTTTGGTTGTTCAAAATTGGTGTGATTCTTTGTCTGATTACTCAAAAAACAGACATCATTTTCAGGGGTTGGACTTCCACGGCTAGATACTGCACGAAGCGGCTGCCAACAACCACCAATGTTGTGGCCATCAACAAGGGAAAAATAGTTTTCGAAAGGTCCAACAAGAATGAACTATCAGGTTTGCTTCTACCTATCCTAGGAATAATAGAGAACTGGTTTCTGTTTTCTACTATGGTCTTTAGAAGTAATAGATGATGTGTATGGGATTATGTCAGGTCTTAAAGGTGATCCAAGACCGAGTCTTTGTCTGACCGAAAACCTTGGTGCCAGAGAATGCCAATCAGAAAATGGGGATTCTGAAGTAGGGTCTGAGATATCCAGTTTCGAAGGGATTCAAAGCTCCAAAGACGGATCAAGAACCAGTAGTGAAGATTCGAAGATTGAAATATTGAGTGTTATTCATGAAGGGAAGAGAATCCCTTCGAGGTCCATTTCTCTTTTTGCAGGAGATAATATGGACTATAAGCCTGGTTGGCCCCTCCTCCTGAGGGCTAGTTCAGCAACACCACAAGCGAAGCATGCCAGGAGCATGTCGGTCGTGAAATGGGTAATGAACTTACCAAGTCGGTCTCCACATGATCATTCTCCTCGAGGTTCAACAATCAAGGAAATAGAGCTGAATCAACTTGGAGATGACAATGATGGGAATGAGACCAATTCATCTATGCAATATGAGTTGCAAAAATGCTTGGAGGTGCTCCTGAATAAGAATTCATCGGATTGCAGATGGTTTAGTTACGGAATTCTAAAAGCTGCAACTGATCAATTCTCCACAGGTTTTCATCCCAAACGTGCCTTGCAACCAGTGATGTATTCTTCATTACTTTATGTGTTTTTCTTTTATTTACTTTTCCAAGATTCTGTTTCATAGCAGAGAACTTGATTGGGAAAGGAGGGAGCAACCGCGTCTATAAAGGGATCCTTCCGGATAACAAAGCAGTGGCTGTGAAGATTCTGGAGTCATCAAAAGAGGCATGCAAGGATTTCGCAAACGAAATTGAAATAATCTCCTCACTGAAGCATAAACACATCATGCCTCTAATAGGTATCTGCATTAAAGATCATGATCTTATATCCGTCTACGATTTCTCGTCCAAGGGAAGCTTAGAAGAAATTCTGCATGGTACAACACTACAGCTTTGACAAGATCTGTGTTTTTTCTGTAAAAGTTGTCGTAAACCACTGATCCATGCTAACATATATTGTAGGGAAGAACAAAGGAAAACATGCCTTGCCATGGGAGCTCAGATATAACGTTGCTGTCGGGATTGCTGAAGGCCTAGATTACCTACATAATGAGCTTTCTCGACCTGTTATTCATAGGGATATCAAGTCTTCAAATATTCTTCTTTCAGATGGGTTCGAACCAAAGGTAACCCTGATGATACGCTATTCGAAAACGAAACATATCATGAATCAATCATATGATCATCATTTCTTTCAATGTGACAGTTATCTGACTTTGGGTTAGCAATATGGGGGCCAACTGATTCGTCATTTCTGATTCAAGCTGATGTTGTTGGAACATTTGGGTATTTAGCTCCTGAATATTTTATGTATGGTAAACTTAGCGACAAGATTGACGTCTACGCTTTCGGTGTTGTTCTACTCGAGTTGCTATCAGGAAAAAGACCGATAAGCTTTGAGAATCTAAAAGGCCAGCAAAGCTTGGTCATGTGGGTAAGTGTCTTCTCCGAAACAAAGAGTTCCTTTCACTTTGTACATCAACTATCAATCATACCAGTAAGTACTTCAAAATTTGCAGGCAAAGCCTATAATAGAGAGTGGAGATGTGAAAGGTATATTGGACCCCAATTTGAATGGGAACATCAATGAGACCCAAATGCATAGGATGGTTCGAGCTGCGACACTTTGCATCACACGTTCAGGTCGACTTCGGCCAAAGATGAGACAGGTAATGAAGCCTTTGCATCTAGGTTATCAAATAACATTTACAAGTTGCATTAATCCTTAATAAATTTGTGTAGATACTAGATCTGTTAAGAGGGGAAAAAGAAGTAGAAAAATGGGGAGAGACACCAAATGAGGAAATGGAAAGCCAAGAACAGCATGATGATGATGAAGTTTATCCAAATTCAAGGCCAGAGTTACATTTAAGTGTGGCAATGCTTGATGTTGATGATGATTGTACATCATTTAGTAGCATGGAGCAAAGCAGTAACTTTTCTACTGATGAATATTTAAAAGAAAGATGGAGCAGATCATCAAGCTTCAATTAGATTCTCTTTTTTTTGTTTGTTTGTATGGTTGGCATCTTTTGAAGTTGTTTAAAATCAAAGTTTGCCTCAAAAACCCAAATTTAGGATTTGTTTGTAATGTACAGTGAAGAGAGAAGAAAGAAAAAAGAAAATAGCAGCAGCACCCTGTGTTTTTAGAGGTGTAATTTGGAGATGTTGATTCTTGTCAAAATAATGATATTGATTGAACCTGTTTAAAACTGTCAAAAGGTTTTAGGATACTGTTTATGCAAAAATGGGACCCAATTATATTTTTATGCTTTATTGGAATATATTCCTAGTAATTTAAATTAGAATAAAATGTAGATTTTATAGAATTAAATATTAATATCTAAATCAATGTAACAAAATATTTGTAATTTGGGCCCAATAACTTAATGTTGATTCTAGTTAGGGCAAAACCCAATTCTTTTTCATGATCTTGACCCATAATTATCAAAAAAAGAGTTTTCTTTAGTCCATAAACAACAACAATACACCATAGCATCCGAAAAGACTGCATCTTTAAAAAAATTATTTTACAGTGAACTTAGCTTAAGTACCTATAAATTGAAATCCTTTGCAACTAAAGCGGATCTCTACTCTTTTTTTTTTGTCTACTTTGTTTCTGGTACGTCCATTTTAAGAATCTTCAAAATGCCATAAATGATGATGAATTTGCCATTTTTAATGACCTTATATTAAAAGTAGAGAATTTCTTCTTTTTTTCTTTTTCATAAAAAAAAAAACTTTCACTCTCTTGTAGAATCTTATATGATAACAATGTTCTTTTCCTGATTCTTTGTTCTTTTGGTTTCCTGTTGAACCTTAAATTGTCTCGACTCGTTCAATTTGCTGCGGTTTTCTTTTTCCCGAGTAAGACTTTTCTTCTTTTGTTGTTGGTGATAATTGTTTGCAATTGTCTTTTTACATTCTGCAATGATTGCTTCGGGAAAAAAATGTTTTGGGTTGTTACTGAATTGCTAATTGGGTTTACACATAATCTTAATTTGTTTCTTAGTGTTGCTAATTGAGCACGATTTATTATCTGGGTCAGGTTCAAAATCGTGAATTGATCTCTCCTTCACTAGATTTAAGTGTTTACCCTTGGATTCTCGGGGGGATTTCAATGGACGACGGGGAGCTTGATTTTTCGAACCAAGAAGTGTTTTCTGGCAATAACATGGGTGACATTCCTAGCAGTTGTTCAATGGACAGTTTTTTCGATGAATTACTCAATGATTCTCATGCATGTACTCATACACATACTTGCAACCCACCTGGACCTGATAACTCTCATACGCACACCTGTTTTCATTTTCATACCAAGATTGTGCCTGCCTCAAGTGAAGATAAGCCTGCTATTGATGACACCGCTGTGTCTGGGGAGAATAAATCGAAGAAACGTCCGTTAGGTAATCGAGAAGCTGTCAGGAAGTATAGGGAGAAGGTTAAGGCACGAGCTGCCTCTTTGGAGGACGAGGTTGTGAGACTGAGGGCATTGAACCAACAGCTGGTGAAAAGATTACAGGGTCAGGCTGCATTGGAGGCTGAGGTTGCAAGGCTAAAGTGTTTGCTTGTAGATATTAGAGGAAGAATCGAAGGGGAAATTGGACCGTTTCCTTATCAGAAACCAGCAACTAATGTTAACATGATGAATGTGCCTGGTGCTTATGTGATGAATCCCTGCAATGTGCAATGCAATGATCAGATGTATTGCCTTCATCCTGGAGTCGAAGATAAAACAGGAGAAGCTGCAGCACTGAATGGACAAGGATTTAATGGTTGTGACTTTGACAATATTCAGTGCTTGGCGAATCAGAACTCTACAGGTGGGATTGGAAGTGCAGGGTCGAATGGCAATTATTCTGGCACAAAAAGGAGGAAAGGTAAAAGTTTAGGAGTCTTTCTTTTGATTTTTTCGCATAATTTATGTCGATATTGGAATGTTAATCTCTGATTTGATTTATCTATTATGACTAGTATGTTGGCTTGGCTGTAGTTATTTACTTCACTAGTTTCTGGCTTGGAACTCTACAAGGAGTAGTTTTGTGCTTCTTTTACCTTGTTAGGACTGGTAATAACTAGGTTTTTCTCGCGTGTGTGTGTGTGTGTGTCTAGTATGAAGTTATTCCATTTACTGCTTTGCTGCTTCAACAATAAGGGCTCTTGATTGTTCTAAGTATACCAACCATCTGTAATTCTAGTTAGTAATCCATATTAACTATTGGAGTTTACGATGATTAGTAGAAGAGTGACAGAGGATTTACGTGAAAAATAAGGACCAACATGAGTGGTGCAACATTATTTGAATATTTAGGTGCTGTTTTATAATCACATGAATTGTTAGAAAGTTAGACAGTGTTGGTGACTTAGCTATGTTTAAAGTACTGAATATTTCCAAGTCCTTATGGTGTATGAACCATGCTTAGTGAGAGCCCTTTACACTGATGTTGGAACTTGTTCTTGCACTTGTCTGAATATTATGAGCTATTTCTGACTGCTTTGAACTGAATATAGATGTATAATGCGTAAACTCTGCTTTTGAATGTGCTGTGGCTGTGGTACTGATTTTTATTTTCCTGCGAGGTGTTCATTCTGCTACAGCAGGCTGAAAACTGTATGGAAGAGGGGTACATGTTTGTGTTCCAACAAGAAATTTTCTTGGGATGCGTCGCCTCTTCCTCCAGGTTGCATTGCTTTTTTTTATTTCCCTTCTTTTGTTCTTTTTTGGTTTTTTAGGATCTTCTTAGTTTATGCCAACATGCTTGGGAAGCCGAAACTTTTGGATTTATAATATGTAGCATTTATGAGTAGCGGTTTCTTACCAAGTATAATGCCATATCCAATCTTCTTGCCCACAATGTATGATATTCATCAGTAATATACTGTCACTGATGCTAAGCTTTGTAGACTTCATTACAAATTTATAAGTAATTGTTTGTAGTAGTGTTTTTCTTTCTTTATAAGCTCTAGTTCTTTCTAAGGTACATGAACTCTCTTATTGCTGAATGACAGAATTAGGGGAGATGGAATAACTTTGATGTTTTGGATAGTGTGAGCCCTTACCAGGTGAGTTACAAAGTTTCAGTCCTTGCACTCATAGGTTGTGGTTCACATTGGAAGCTACAAATTAGCTTGCTATGCTTTCAGCCATTCCTATTCCGGTTTTGCATGACATCGACAAAAGCACATGAAGTTTGCTTTTGCCATACCTATTGTTTAGGAAGGCGGGAGATGCAGAGTGGCCATCATTTAACCGAGATTTCTATCATCAGATGTCTGATGAAAACTCGAAAGTTGTATAAGACAGGGTCGATAAACATTTCTATGATATTCTCTTAAACTCATAATTAACCCCTGAGATTAACTGATTGCCTGCAATTGAAATAAAAAAGGAAAGGGAAATGTGGGTATATATGATAAGTTCAGAACATATGATGGCGTGAAAAAAGTAAATAGCTAATGCTTACTCATAAGAAGAAAAATGATATGAATGTGTGACCTTTTTATCTTAATGCTGGTTGTCATCATTATCAAAGATTGTTGTATGATCCAATTTTGGCCCGAGGCCCACACCAATACCAATAAAACAAAACAGTCCAATAAATAGGGCCCAAACCCAAAGCCCAACAGCTAATACAACCCACAAAAAATTTTTTCCCCTAGAAACCCTAGCAACTAGCAATGCGGCACCACCAACAGCTCCACGTCGCCCCGTTCTCCACATCGTGTGCCTCCAAGCCTCTTCCACGTAGCTGTACCTACGGAAAAAGAGGAAGCAATAGCACAACGAGTAACAACATAATAAGAATATTAGATTTTTTTTTTCTCATTTGATTTGGCTATAAAAATCGAAAATCACTTGTAAAATAGGGGGTACACGATTTAGACCGAGAAATATAGAGGCAATATACCCACAATTTCCAGAAACCAATACGAAATCAGTTGACTAAAGTAATTTCTTAGTAAAAAGTAGACAGACGTTCGAGTAGGAAACAGTTTTCAAAGGTAATTTTTGCATATCTTGTTTGTTTTATATAATTTTTTTTTTCATTTTCTAAAAGATCCAAAAACGAAGAGGAGGGTAAAGAAATTACAGCCTCTCAGATCTTGGCCTGTGATCAGGCGCCAGATCGGTGGAGATACTGGCGGTGGGCGAGAGGTTGAAGGGCACTAACCTTAAAGAGCAAAGAAAAGGAGAGTGGGGGTTCTGTTTTTCTAATTTGCGGAATCAGAAGCAAAAATGAAGGCAAAATGTTTTAAGGGTTTTAAACCCTAATATAAAAGCAGTCTTTGTTTGTTTTGTGCAAAGGATCTGCATAAATTTCCTTTAAATGGAAAATTTCGTAATAGGTCCTCCGGTTTGCACCATGGTTTTAATCGTGTCCCATTTCACTTTTTGTTTTAAATTCGGTCCCACGCTTCTGTTTTTGGTCTGATTTAAACCATTTTTAGTTATTTTTGGCGATTTTACCATTAAATTAATTATTTTTAATATTGTTTATTACTTTTATGTGTATATTATTATGACCGTATTCTCTATACTATATTTACTATTATTATATATATTATTATTTTTATTATTATATTTATCATTTATATTATTTTATTACTAATATTTTTCTTTATTTTTTACATACTATTATATCTATTATTATATATATTATGGTTTACTTTAGTTGTCTTATTATATATTATTATCTCTATATCTATTATTTTTCTTATTATCTGTATACCTTTATTTCTTTTAGTACTATTTTTTATTATTGTTAATATCATTACAATGATTTTTTTATATTCGTTATTAATTATTTATTAGTTTTATCTTTCATTATTTTTATTACTATTTATTTTATTTGTTACATATCGTTTTTATAATTGTAATATTATTGTTTTTCCTTTTTTGTATTTATTATTATTTCTTATTATCATCGTGTCTACATTTTTAACGTGTTTATTTTTTGCTTTTTTTTCAAAAACTTAAAAAATGTTTCAAAAGGGAATTTTGTGTGTTTGGAAGTTCAGGAAATCGTGCCCAATCGTGCTGGGTTTCGATTTTTCGTTCGTCTAAATCACTAAATATCCTTGAAAGATTTTGATCGTTTTTTTAAAATAAAGGCAATATTTCATTATTGGAAATTCAAGGAATCGTGCCCAATCGTGCTGGGTTTCGATTTTTCGTTTGGCCAAATAGTGAAATACCCTTTTTTTAAATTGCAAGACATGAATTTTGGAAATCATGAAATGATCTTGGTATCGATAGTTTGAAACATCGTGTCCTATCGTGCTGGATGTGGTATTTCAACTTTTCGGAACAAGAGAGTTTCGATATCCAATGCGAGTTATCTAAACACTTTTAAAGATTCATATTTTAAAATATTTTTTTTTAATTTTTGATATTAAGGACATTAATCAATCAATACGTTACCAATTTTGGGCGTTGCGAGGGTGCTAATCCTTTCTCGTGCGTAAACGACTCCCGAGCCCGTTTTCTTAAAATTCGTAGACCAACACGTTTTCAAAAGTGGCCCAATCACACTTCAAAAAAGATTGGTGGTGACTCCGTTTTTGTATTTTAAAGTCGGCCCGTTTTCCAAACAAAAAAAATGGTTTCGACAGCTTGGCGACTCCACTGGGGACAATAAGAGAGTCAAGCCGTAAAATTGGTTGATTAATGTCCTTTTTATCAAAAATAAAATATTTTTCGTTTTTCATTTGCATGAGTCTGTGTCGCGTCATATATCTGCTTTGGTTTGAGACACATAAAATATTTTTGCATTCATATTTCATGACCGTTGTGGTCACACCTTTAAGTGGGAGCGAGAAGCTATGCCTTCGTGAGGTTTTCACCTCCGCATGGGCTAGGGGACTGCTTCCGGGATACATCTGTACCTATGGTTCCGTGAGGTTTTCACCTCCGCATGGCCATAGGGAAATGTATCCCGAATGAACTCGATCCATATGAGCCTATAATGGGTGAGGATTGAGGAATCTACTTGCTGGTTCAGGTACCCTTCCTTTAGAACTAAACCACATATAGCGAACCTTAAGAGCCTACCTTAGGTAGGGCCATGCTGAACCTTAGTGGCTACCTATATAGTGGTTTGACATTTTTCACTTGCTTTGGTTGATACTAACCTGTTTTATTTTGGCCATGTTTTGAAACACCCCAAACCCGGCCCACGAGCCTTGACCGGATCTGGTATGTTCCCCGGTGTAAACCGTTTCAAATTCTTTTGTTACTTAGGAAAAACTTGTGTGATTTGGAAGAAAGATCGTTTTGGGTTGGGCTTGAGATGAAAACAGGTTTATTTCATTACTAAAATCCTTTACTTTAGGTGACAAAACGTTTGGGCTTTGTTTTAAAAATAGATTTACTTAATCTTTTAATAAATAAAAGTTTGTAAGCTTAATAAATAAAAACAGAATAAAATAGTTCTACTAAGGCCTTATTACATCAAATAATTCCCAAAATTTAAATTCAAAATACTTAAAGTAAAATAGTCCAAATAAAAGAAATCGAACTTCACATGGCCTCCACTAAGCATCTCGGCCGGTCCATCACCGATCGTCACGAAAAATAATCCCACAAGGGTGAGTCAAGCAGACTCAATGTGTAACCAACACTAAAATTTAACAGTTTAGGCATATGTTCACATATTACATGCATATTCATATAACAGATAGGAAATAATGATGCAACCCGAACCCAAACCTATATGCCATCCGCTACACACCACCCGTACCATCCTGCACACCGTGGGGACTACTAAGTCAACCCTCCATCCGCTACACACCATTGAAGGCAGTCGCTGCAGTCGACGTGCTCATCGCCCTTATAAAATTCGTGGTCTTAGGTCACCACATTCAGATATCGTGGTCTTAGGTCACCATATTCAGTTATCGTGGTCTTAGGTCACCACATTCAGTTATCGTGGTCTTAGGTCACCACATTTACTTATCGTGGTCTTAGGTCACCACATTTACTTCCCCTTTACATATAACCCATATGCCCCAAATCATACATAACATGCATTAAAATGCCAAATTCTTATTTCACATTATTAACACTTTTCACATGTTAAAAATAACATTTATTCATAATCCTTGTAGGAGTAGGAAACGTACCTGAGTACTGTGTACCATAACATGGTACCTTAGCCATTTTCACATTCTTATAATCATGCACATATTAATTATTGCCATAAATCTATTTATTAAAAAGTAGTGTGGGGTACACACTTGATTTGCTTAGTGATTCACTGAAATCTTGAAATCTGATCTACTGTCTTAGATCTCAATTCCTACATTCGACCAACCCTAATATATTAGCATAAAGCCTATTCGGCTATAAAACCAAATCCTAGTAGGATTTGTATTCTTAAAACCTACCTTGTTGCCGATTGGGACACCAACCAATCCCGAAATCTTTGCTTTTTCCTCCTTGTATTCGCCAAAGCTTTGAATCAATTAACTTGGTTAGTTTTCGCTTTTGAACATTTAAAGAACAGATCTAAATACTAATCTAGGCTTTTAGAATATACATAGGTGCTTACCTTCCAAATCTTAAATCCGAATTGGATCCTTGCTTCCTTAATGCTGTTGAAATTCCTATAACCATATGTTAGATTTAATCTAACATTAAAACATAAAACATGGCCTTTGGCCGAATATACATATGTCTTACCTTAGATCCTTGAAATCCCGAAAGATACCTTCTTGTAGTTGACAATTCTTAAATCCCGAATACACCCTTCCATAATTCAACCAAAATCAATAATAGAGATTAGTCCCTAGATTTTCGATAGGTCTAAAATATAAAAGAATTGAAACCAATTTTGGATCTTACCCTTTTAAGAAATCAAGAAGACACCTTGTTAAAAGCCCTTAAAGAATTGGCCTTGATGACTAGATGATAAGGTTTCGCTTTTGGGATTTAATGGAGAAGTCACTAGGGTTCTCTTGGGGTATTTGGTTTCCACAAAAATAAAGAAAAGAAAACTTGAGAATTTTGGCAATGGTGGACTATAGATTCGGCTTAACAAATGAAAGAGAAGAGAAGAGAGGAGAGCACTAAGAAATTGGCAGAGAGAAGAGGAGGAAGAAAATTGATGAGTAGCCCTATTCTTTCCCTCTTATAGCCGAAATTACTACTCAGAATCCCTTACTTGGCCACCACTCTTCTATTTTGATTACTTTATCCTTTGAATTATCACTTTATTAAAAGAATTAATCCAACAATTATCTCCTAAAATAATGATAAATAAATCTATTATTTATCTCCTATTTAGACAAAATTTAAAGAGAATAAAACTCTTCCCTTGGGTTCCTTAGTGCCGCCCACTTCCTGCTCTTTGTAGCAAAAATAAAACTCCTTTATTTGCTCCCCAAGTGACTCGAACCTAGGCCCAATACCCTTGTATGTGGCGTCACCCACAGGCCTCAAGTGATATCTTCAGCCACTTTTCCAAGCCTGTTTGTGTGTCAAATTCCTCCTATTAATTTTCTTAAGGCCACCTTGCCTTAGTTTCCTCTTTTAAACTTTAAAACTTGACATTTCCTTACATTTCCGTGTTTCCAAAATGTTCACTTTCCTCTTTAACTTAACATTTCCGTGTTTCCAAAATGTTCACTTTCTTCTTTAACTTAACATTTCCGTGTTTCCAAAATGTTCATTTTCCTCTTTAAACTTAACATTTCCAAGTTTCCAAAATGTTCATCATACATTCATAATACATAGGACATGCCATTTCAGTATAATTAAATCAAAATGCATAGGCCCATTTTCGGGATGTTACGCTTCTACCTCTAAAATAATTTCGTCCTCGAAATTACTTACTAACGAACAATCGTACAATCTAACTCACCACACTACGCTATTGTCGCAAGACTGATCTTAATAAAACTAACACATTTCTTATGCACAATTCCAAAGTTCACATCCAAGGTTTCATACCATTCACTAGCAATACAAGAACGAACTAGCTCTATAATAAACAAGGCAATAAAGGCATTAGGAAATAGAAACTTACCGTTGTCAATCGGCACATCACTCTCCTCGCGATGGCCAATCGCATAAACCAACCTTGGTCGCCTTGCATCCGAACCTTCAAAGACCTCCTCTTGGTGCTCCACGACCACTGGCCGAAACCATTTCCTCCATGGTTCGGACCACGACCCCGCTAAAGGTCATTGTCCACCTCTACCGGCTGATTAACATTTCGAGTTCTTGGTTGATTCTCATCTGGTCTCATCGGACGATCCTTAATCATATTGTCCTTTGACCCACACTTAAAACATCCTCCCGTTTTTCCAAAGACTCTCCTAAGTGCTTCTTTCCACACCGATCACAAGGACGACATCGCCTCCTGCACCAACTTGCGACCCTTCGCCCATCGATTCGGGCCTTTTCTGCACATTTTCCATCGATCCTGACGACCCATAATCCCTCTTGGGTCTATTCCTATCAGAGCTCTGCTTAACCGAATCCTTGATTCCCTCGGCTACCTTAGCCTTTTCTACCAACGCGAAAAACTCCCGTTCCTGATGTGGAGCTATCAATAACCTTAGGTTATCCCTTAGACCGTCTTCGAACTGTACACAGCGCTCATGCTCCGTAGCCACTATGCCTCGAGCATAATGGCTCAGCCTTAAAAATTCAGCTTCATACTCAGCTACGGACTTGTTTCCTTGAACTAGTCCTAGAAAAGCCTTTCTTTGGGCATCAATATAATGAGTGCCCACATACTTCTTCTGGTATGCTGCCTTAGCATACTCCCACGTGAGTTCCTCAGCCGTAGCACCATCTCGCACCGTGAGCCACCATTGATATGACTCATCGCGGAAAAGCGACGTGAATCCTTTCAGCTTTTCCTCGTCAGTTAAGTTGATCTCATCCATAATCCGCTCAGTTGCCTCCAACCAATACTCAGCGGTATTGGGTGCTACACTTGATACACCGCGGAACACTTCAGCTCCGTTGGCTCGGAGTCGCTCAGGTACCGACTTTCGAGCTCCCATGCCTCCACCGCTCCTCGCTACCCTTTCCAAGACTCGCAAAGATCGCCAGACATCTGCGTCATCCCGTGGTCTCGATATTCCACATCACCGATGGGGTGGTGGTGGTAGCATTACATTCTCAGATCCTTGACCCGATCTAACGGGTTCAGACACGATCATTCGGCCTCTTCCATGGCCACGTACGTTACGACCACGTCCCCTAGAATTCATACTTCCGCTTGCGTTTATCTGATTAAAGAATTTTATACATTAGTTTGGTTCCACTTGATTAACCACGAACAGTTTTATGTTTAATAGTTTTAAGGAGTAGTTCTTTCGTATTCATACATGCACACAGTCTTTACATTCATACATCCATCAATCAATTATGAACTTTCGTTCATTCAGAGAAATGTTGTAGTTTTCATTGTTGTTGTTTTTCCACTACCCAGGGGTATTTTCGTAATTTTCCCTACAGGGGTAT
Organism: Gossypium rotundifolium; assembly: GCA_025506655.1. NCBI lineage: Eukaryota > Viridiplantae > Streptophyta > Magnoliopsida > Malvales > Malvaceae > Gossypium > Gossypium rotundifolium. Next base: position 62,422,470 of record CP106722.1, read on the forward strand.
TTTCGTAATTTGTCAAAATAAGGTTCCTTGGTGATTTTGTCAATAAGAGTGTTCTGGTAATTTTTTATTCTCGGGGGTATTTTGGGAAATTTTGAAATCCGAGGGTATTTTGGTAATTAACCTGGGTAAATTTATAAATCTTGATAAATCAAGGGTACTTTGGAATTTACAAAACTTGAGGGTTGTTTTTGAGAATTTGTTTTCCAAATCAGTGTTGTTGCAAAAATTTTTGAAGATCGGGGGTCGTTCTGGTAATTTTATAACTCAGGGGTATTTCGGTAATTTGCAGGTTAGGGGTAATTTCGTAATTTTTTTTAAAATCAGGGTATTTTGTCATTTTGAAAATTAGGGTTTTTGAACGTTTTATAACGTAGTGAAATTTTGATAGGAACTGTGGATATTTTGAAAATTTCATAAACCAAGGGCATTTTTATAATTTTACCACTAGGGGTATTTTTGTGAATTTGTAAATCAGAAATATTTCATGAAAATTTATAAAAATAATCTTTTCAAACCAAGAGGGTAATTTAGAAATTTTAAAACTAGGGTTTCCATAAAATCTGACTAGTCCCTTTCGTGTTTTAGTTAGGGGTTTAGCAGTAGCTAAGTCCTCTTGGTTAGGGTGAACAGTAGCTACGCACAGGTAGGATTCAGTGGAGAGGAGGTGAGTCACGCGGATCGCTTAAATACCAAGCTCCCACCGAAATCAATCCTAGACATGCGCACCATGGTTACCACACCCTAACTCAGCGACTTAACCACAGGTTTGTTTAGTTAGACATTTAAGTCTTATGTTTTTGTTGGGGTACACTAGTCCTAGGGTTCAATGTACTTAATCTCTATTCTACGTTCCATTCCATTTCTACCCTTCTACAAATCATAACATAAATCACACAATGGATAGAAGTACTTACAGTGGACTTGGCCTGAGACTTAGTGGGCCATGCCAGAAAAACCTGCTTATTTCACAAAATTCCTTTTGGGCTTGACTTTGAAAACATTTTGGGCCCTAAACCCAAGGCCGAGAGTTTAAAACTGGGCTCTGATACCAAACTGAAACACCCCAAACCAAATTTCACGAGCCTTGACCGGATCTGGTATGTTCCTGTAAACTGCTCAAATTCTTTTGTTACTTAGGAAAAACTTGTGTGATTTGGAAGAAAGATCGTTTTGGGTTGGGCTTGAGATGAAAACAAGTTTATTTCATTAATAAAATCCTTTACTTTAGGTGACAAAACGTTTGGGCTTTGTTTTAAAAATAGATTTACTTAATCTTTTAATAAATAAAAGTTTGTAAGCTTAATATATAAAAGCAGAATAAAATAGTTCTACTAAGGCCTTATTACATCAAATAATTCCCAAAATTTAAATTCAAAATACTTAAAGTAAAATAGTCCAAATAAAAGAAATCAACTTCACATGGCCTCCACTAAGCATCTACCACCGGTGGTCCATCACCGATCGTCACCGAAAAATAATCCCACAAGGGTGAGTCAAGCAGACTCAATGTGTAACCAACACTAAAATTTAACAGTTTACGCATATGGTCACATATTACATGCATATTCATATAACAGATAGGAAATAATGATGCAACCAGAACCCAAACCTATATGCCATCCGCTACACACCAATTACCATCATCCTGCACAGTAGGGACTACTAAGTCAACCTCTATCCGCTACACACCATCGAAGCGGTCAATGCAATCGACGTGCTCATCGCCTCTTATAAAATTCGTGGTCTTAGGTCACCACATTCAGATATCGTGGTCTTAGGTCACTACATTCAGTTATCGTGGTCTTAGGTCACCACATTCAGTTATCGTGGTCTTAGGTCACCACATTTACTTATCGTGGTCTTAGGTCACTACATTTACTTCCCCTTTACATATAACCCATATGCCCCAAATCATACATAACATGCATTAAAATGCCAAATTCTTATTTCACATTATTAACACTTTTCACATGTTAAAATAACATTTATTCATAATCCTTGTAGGAGTAGGAAACGCACTGACAATCTTGTGTACCATAACATGGTACCTTAGCCATTTTCACATTCTTATAATCATGCACATATTAATTATTTCCATAAATCTATTTATTAAAAAGTAGTGTGGGGTACACACCTGATTTGCTTAGTGATTCACTGAAATCTCGAAATCTGATCTACTGTCTTAGATCTCAATTCCTACATTCGACCAACCCTAATATATTAGCATAAAGCCTATTCGGCTATAAAACCAAATCCTAGTAGGATTTGTATTCTTAAAACCTACCTTGTTGCCGATTGGAACACCAACCAATCCCGAAATCTTTGCTTTATTCCTCCTTGTATTCGGCCAGGCTTTGAATCAATTAACTTGGTTAGTTTTCGGCTTTTGAACATTTAAAGAACAGATCTAAATACTAATCTAGGCTTTAGCCGAATATACATAGGTGCTTACCTTCCAAATCTTAAATCCCGAATTGGATCCTTGCTTCCTTAATGCTGTTGAAATTCCTATAACCATATGTTAGATTTAATCTAACATTAAAACATAAAACATGGCCTTTGGCCGAATATACATATGTCTTACCTTAGATCCTTGAAATCCCGAAAGATACCTTCTTGTAGTTGACAATTCTTAAATCCCGAATAAACCCTTCCATAATTCGGCCAAAATCAATAATAGAGATTAGTCCCTAGATTTTCGATAGGTCTAAAATATAAAAGAATTGAAACCAATTTTGGATCTTACCCTTTTAAGAAATCGGCAGCACCCTTGTTAAAAGCCCCTTAAAGAATCGGCCTTGATGACTAGATGATAAGGTTTCGGCTTTTGGGATTTAATGGAGAAGACGGCTAGGGGTTCTCTTGGGGTATTCGGTTTCCACAAAAATAAAGAAAAGAAAACTTGAGAATTTTGGCAATGGTGGACTATAGATTCAGCTTAACAAATGAAAGAGAAGAGAAGAGAGGAGAGCACTAAGAAATTCGGCAGAGAGAAGAGGAGGAAGAAAAATTGATGAGTAGCCCTATTCTTTCCCTCTTATAGCCTAATTACTACTCGTAATCCCTTACTTGGCCACCACTCTTCTATTTTGATTACTTTATTCTTTGAATTATCACTTTATTAAAAGAATTAATCCAACAATTATCTCCTAAAATAATGATAAATAAATCTATTATTTATCTCCTATTTAGACGAAATTTAAAGAGAATAAAACTCTTCCCTTGGGTTCCTTAGTGCCGCCCACTTCCCCGCTCTTTGTAGCAAAAATAAAACTCCTTTATTTGCTCCCAAGTGACTCGAACCTAGGCCCAATACCCTTGTATGTGGCGTCACCTACCGGGCCTCAAGTGATATCTTGAGCAACTTTTCCAAGCCTGCTTTGTGTCAAATTCCTCCTATTAATTTTGTTAAGGCCACCTTGCCTTAGTTTCCTCTTTTAAACTTTAAAACTTGACATTTCCTTACATTTCCGGGTTTCCAAAATGTTCACTTTCCTCTTTTAACTTAACATTTCCGTGTTTCCAAAATGTTCACTTTCCTCTTTTAACTTAACATTTCGTGTTTCCAAAATGTTCACGTTCCTCTTTTAAACTTAACATTTCCAAGTTTCCAAAAATGTTCATCATACATTCATAATACATAGGACATGCCATTTCGTATAATTAAATCAAAAATGCATAGGCCCATTTTCAGGATGTTACATGTTTGCATATCATTTCATACTTAAAAGGCGTCGATTCCTGTTTTGATTACTAAGTTAGAAGGCTTGATATGAAGAACGAATTCCTTAATAAAGTAGAAGATAATGCGGCCGTGTGTATATGGTCAGGCTTGAGAAGGGATAGGCTGTATATGTGACTCTATTTTATGTAAAGGATTTTGTTTTTTAAATAAGTTTTCTAAAAGAAATTGAACCAGAATCGATGCTTTTTATTTTTTTTGCATTCATATCATGCATTTGCATCACATCGCATCATATGCATTTAATATCGCAAAACAACCTTATTAACTAAATATAATATTATAATGACCCTGGAACATCATTACTACACACGAATGTAGAAACGGCTAAGGATATAATGAAAACCTTGAGCATCAATGCCGTATTCGAGGAGGGATCGAATGAAGGAAACGTAGGAGGCATTCGCCCCTTTGAGCCTGGAAGTGTTCTAAACAACGGGACTGCGAAAGAAATTCTTGTAGTTTTTAGAGCTAACACAGAGTAATGTTCAAAACACACTTGTTGTTTTAAGCCTAGAAACAATAAGAATCTTTTGTGAAATAGGCTCCTGTTCAAACATCTTTATTTTCAATTAAAATGCATTTTTGTGTTTCATGCCGAGCAAATATTTTTTCATTTTTTTTTCTCTCCATGTCATACTATATATTCTTTTGTTCTTTGGAATGTTCTTTCATTTTTCATCCATGATTATAAATAATCATCTTCAGAACCATTTATTCTTTGGAATTTGCCTTTGTACCTACAATAGGTACCCAGATATCGGGACATGAGCAACGCTGTTACGGACTCCCTTTTGAGTGAAATATGGGTCTAAAAGGATCTAAATATGTTGAAGATGTCAGAGATTACAACTTACCCATTGATCTATTAAGGATGGTAAAACAAAATGAAAATAGACTCTACCGTACAAAGGGTCAGTGGACATTGCGAGTCAAGGAAAAGAGTGAAACATTGCCCACCATAGAAACAAAGTGAGACGACATTGAGTTATTCAAAGAATTCAAAGATGTCTTTGTGTGATCGCATCAAGATATGCTTAGGCACGATGAGGTTACCATGAAAGGGAGATTTCATCAGTGTTGCAGTAAATGCCAAATTGAGAAGACATGACTTATATGTTTTTTCTATACGTGGGGCGTAGATGTTACGGGGATGATTTCGTCAAAAGTATCTAGTTGACGCCTATTCATTTTTGTGATTGTCAACTATTCCACTAAGAGGGTGAGGGTCGGTTCATATGACAAAGTTATAGGGTCAATCATCAAGTTCAATTTCAACTTCGAGTTCAAGTTCAAATTTAAAAAAAAAAACAAAAGAAAAAGAAAAAGAAAGAAAGAAAGAAGAAAAGAAAGAAACCATCCCAAAAAAAAAAAAGATTTTGAAAGATGATGGAAACCTGTAAATATTGGCATAGACTAGTTACCATTTACCCTCTATGCTTCTCGAATGTTGGCGAGGACTTCCACCGGGGCAACACCCTTCTCATTGGTGTATGGATGGATACAGTCTTGCCCATCGAAGTTGAAATTCTTACTCTTTAGATTTTGTCGGAACTGAAGTTAGACGAAACAGAATGGGTTCACTCTCTGTATGATAAACTGAAACTGATCGAGGAAAAAGGTTAAGAGCCAACCGTCATGGTCAAATGTACCAGAAACAAATGATGCATGCTTATAACAAAAGTTCACCCCAGAGTGTTCTATATATTCTCCCTAGGCAAAAGGACTTCAGAGGAAAGTAGATGGGAATGACCTATGTCGAAAAGAGGGTCTTTTATAGAGGAGCATTGATACTAGCCAAGATGGACGGCAAGAGTCAGCCGAACCCAGTTAATCTGAGCTCGCTTAAGAAACACTTCGCTTAAGAAGGAAATAGGCCAAGGCGAAAACCCAAAAGGCGCTTTGAGGCTTTCACAAAAAAAAAAAACGGAGAGGCCAAGGTGAAAACCATAAAGGGTACTTTGAGACCAAAGGGCTTTGAGTGAAAACTTGAAAAGGCGGCTCAAGTTGTGATCAAATCATGATGGGGCATCTGAGAGTTTTGCTACGTTTGAATTAACAATGATGAAGTATGTTTCATCTTGGGGCATCGACAAAGTACTCCGGATCCCCTAAGCACATATTGAGCTTAAATGGTCCTCAAGAAGTTTGAACAGAGAAGCTCAGTCGGCGATATCTGGGGCACCTAATTGCCATCTTACCCATTCTTAATTTGCTCGTTTCAAAATACACTACCAATAAATTTCCTTCTTGATTGCATTTGCTATCTTATTCGTTTCGAGCTATGCTCCTAATTAATTTCTTTCTTGTCCATTATTATGATCTTTTCCAAGCATTTCATATTGAAATAATGATTATTGAACTAATAATGCTTTCACAAAAGAAGTTTTGCGCATTACTCTGAAAGTCTCTAAAAAATACAAGAATCCGAAATAGGACAATTGTTTAAAACTAACCAGGCTTAAAAGGGCCTAAGCAGTGACAACATCTTCGGATTCGCTGTTAGAGGTATCAGGTGAACAAAGAAGACATACGTCAGGGATATCACTTTAATAAACAACAAGCAATGACAGCCCAAGTGTTAAAAATGGATCATTCTCATGACATTTTACATCCATTCATAACATTCATGATACATATGGTTATGAGCATCTTTCATGACATACTAATCATTTGACATAAGCATAGACCCCATGAAGTCAATTCTACAGGTAGGTTCCCCAAAGGATAATGTAGCAAAGTTGATGGGAGTTACAGAAGAGTACAAATATTTTCTCTACTAAGCAAGAGTAGAGCAGATCGAAAGGCTGAAGCCTTATCTCTACTGAGCAGGAGTGGAGCAGGCTAAAGATATAGATCCTATCTCCACTGAGCAGGAGTGGAGCAGATTGAAAATAACAGATCTTATCTCTACTGAGCAGGAGTAGAGCAGATCGAAAGACTGATGCCTTATCTCTACTGAGCAGGAGTGGATCAAAGCTACAGATAGTAGATCCTATCTCCACCGAAAGAGAGTGGAGTGGATTGAAGACAACAGATCTTATCTCCTTGGCGAGTGAGAGGAACAGATCAAGATTGAAGCCTTATCTCTACTGAGTAGGAGTGGAGCAGGCTAAAGATAATAGATCCTATCTTCACTGAGCATGAGTGGAGCAGATTGAAGACAACAGATCTTATCTCTATCGAAAGGGAGTAGAGCAGATCAAAAGCAGCAGATCTTATCTCTACCGAAAGAGTGAGTGGAGCAGATCAAGATTGAAGCCTTATCTCTCTGGCGAAAGGTGTGGAGGAGAGCTAAAGATAGTAGATCCTATCTCCTTTGGCAGAGTGGAGCGGATTGAAGACAACAGATCTTATCTATCTTGAAAGGTGAGTAGAGCGGATCGAAAAGCAAGCAGATCTTATCTCCACCGAGCAGGAGTGGAGCGGATCAAGATTGAAGCCTTATCTCTACTGGAAAGGAGTGGAGTAGGCTAAAGATAGTAGATCCTATCTCTCTCGAAAGGTGAGTGGAGCGGATTGAAGGCAACATATCTTATCTCTACTAAGCGAGAGTAGAGCAGATCGAAGATCGATGCCTTATCTCTGCTGGCGAGTGAGCGAGCAAAGAAGATAGTAGATCCTATCTCCACCGAAAGGCGAGTGGAGCGGATTGAAGATAACAGATCTTATCTCTCTCGAAAGGAGTAGAGCGATCGAAGATCAAGCCTTATCTCTATCGAAAGGAGTGGAGCACGCTAAAGATAGTAGATCCTATCTACTTGAGCAAAGTGGAGCGGATTGAAGATAATGATCTTATCTCGATCGAGAGGAGTAGAGCGATCGAAAGATCAAGCCTTATCTCTCTCGAGTAGGAGTGGAGCAGCTAAAGATAGTAGATCCTATCTCCATCGAAAGAGGTGGGAGCAGATTGAAGATAACAGATCTTATCTCTGCGGCGAGAGTAGAGCAGATCGAAAGATCAAGCCTTATCTCTACCGAAAAGGAGTGGAGCAGATTAAAGATAGTAGATCCTATCTCCACCGAAAGGGAGTGGAGCGGATTGAAGATAACAGATCTTATCTCTCTTGGCGAGGAGTAGAGCGATCGAAGATCAAGCCTTATCTCTCCGAAAGGTGGAGGAGCAAAGCTAAAGATATAGATCCTAGATATAGATCCTATCTCCACTGAGTAGGAGTGGAGCGGATTGAAGACAACAGATCTTATCTCTACTGAGTAGGAGTAGAGCAGATCGAAAGACTGAAGCCTTATCTCTACTGAGCAGTAGTGGAGTAGGCTAAAGATATAGATCCTATCTCTACTGAGCAAGAGTGGAGCGGATTGAAGACAACAGATCTTATCTCTACTGAGCAGGAGTAGAGCAGATAGAAAGACTGAAGCCTTATCTCTACTGAGCAGGAGTGGAGCAGGCTAAAGATATAGATCCTATCTCCACTGAGCAAGAGTGGAGCGAATTGAAGACAACAGATCTTATCTCTCTCGAAAGCGGGAGTAGAGCGGATCGAAGATCAAGCCTTATCTCTACCGCGAGGAGTGGAGCAGTTAAAGATGAGATCCTATCTTCACCGAAAGGAGTGGAGCGGATCAAGACAACAGATCTTATCTCCACTGAGCAAGAGTGGGGCAGATCGAAGATAATGAGCCTTATCTCCACTGAGCAGTAGTAGAGCAAGCCAAAGATACAGATCTTATCTCTACTAAGCAGGAGTAGAGCAGATCGAAAGCAGCAAGTCTTATCTCCATGTATCGACAATGGAGTAGACTGAAGTTTATAGCCTTATCTCCACTGAGCAGGAGTGGAGCAGGCTGAATATACAGATCTTATCTTCATTGAGCAGGAGTGAAGCAGATCGAAAATTACAAGTCTTATCTCCATGTATCGGCAATGGAGCAGACTGAAGATACCAGCCTTAATTTTCTAAGCAGTAGGGTAACAGGCTGAAGAAGTAGATCTGATTTCCATCGAGCAGTAGTGGAGCAGATTTAAACAAAACTCTTATACCCTGAAGATGCAGTGGATGAAATGAAGTTACCTGAAGAAAGGAAGCACCGAGACTCAAAAAAAGGGGACAAAATTGGTCCTATCAAAATCTTTACTTCGTTCTCGCTACACGACAACAAGCAAAGAGGGGCAGCTGTATGATCCAATTTTGGCCCGAGGCCCACACCAATACCAATAAAACAAAACAGTCCAATAAACAGGCACAAACCCAAAGCCCAATAGCTAATACAACCCACAAAAATTTTTTTCCCCTAGAAACCCTAGCAGCTAGCAATCCGGCACCACCAACAGCTCCATGTCGCCCCGTTCTCCACATCGTGTGCCTCCAAGCCTCTTCCACGTAGCTGTACCGACGGAAAAAGAGGAAGCAATAGCACAATGAGTAACAACATAATAAGAATATTAGATTTTTTTTTCTCATTTGATTCGGCTATAAAAATCGAAAATCACTTGTAAAATAGGGGGTACACGATTTAAACCGAGAAATATAGAGGCAATATACCCACAATTTCCAGAAACCAATACGAAATCAGTTGACTAAAGTAATTTTTAGTAAAAAGTAGATGACGCTCGAGTAGGAAACAGTTTTCAAAGGTAATTTTGCATATCTTGTTTGTTTTATATAGTTTTTTTCCACTTTCTAAAAGATCCAAAAACGAAGAGGAGGATAAAGAACTTACTGTGCCTCTCTGATCAAGGCGATCGGTCTTGGATCGGTGGAGATACTGGTGGTGGGCCGAGAGGTTGAAGGGCACTAACCTTAAAGAGTAAAGAAAAGGAGAGTGGGGGTTTTGTTTTTCTAATTTTTGAATCAGAAGCAAAATGAAGGCAAAATGTTTTAAGGGTTTTAAACCCTAATATAAAACAGTCTTTGTTTGTTTTGTGTGCAAGGATCTGCATAAATTTCCTTTAAATGGAAAATTGCTAATAGGTCCTCCAGTTTGCACCATGGTTTTAATAGCGTCCCATTTCACTTTTTGTTTTAAATTCGGTCCCACGCTCGCTTTTTGATCCGATTTAAACCATTTTCAGTTATTTTGGTGATTTTACCATTAAATTAATTATTTTAATATTGTTTATTACTTTTATGTGTATATTATTATTATGACCGTATTCTCTATACTATATTTACTATTATTATATATTATTATTATTATTATATTTATCATTTATATTATTTTATTACTAATATTTTTTCTTTATTTTTTTACAAACTATTATATCTATTATTATATATATTATGGTTTACTTTAGTTGTCTTATTATATATTATTATCTCTATATCTATTATTTTTCTTATTATCTCATATACCTTTATTTCTTTTAGTACTATTTTTTATTCTCTGTTAATATCATTACAATGATTTTTTATATTCGTTATTAATTATTTATTAGTTTTATCTTTCATTATTTTTATTACTATTTATTTTATTTGTTACATATCGTTTTTATAATTGTAATATTATTGTTTTTCCTTTTTTGTATTTATTATTATTTCTTATTATCACGTGTGTACATTTTTAACGTGTTTATTTTTTGCTTTTTTTTCAAAAACTTAAAAAATGTTTCAAAAGGGAATTTTGTGTGTTTGAAAGTTCAGGAAATCGTGCCCAATAGTGCTGGGTTTCGATTTTTCGTTCGTCTAAATCGCTAAATATCCTTGAAAGATTTTGATCGTTTTTTTTTTTAAAATAAAGGCAATATTTCATTATTGGAAATTCAAGAAATCGTGCCCAATCGTGTTGGGTTTCGATTTTTCGTTTGGCCAAATAGTGAAATACCCTTTTTTTAAATTGCAAGACATGAATTTTGGAAATCATGAAATGATCTTGGTATCGATAGTTTGAAACATCGTGTCCTATCGTGCTGGATGTGGTATTTCAACTTTTCAGAACAAGAGAGTTTCGATCTCCAATGCGAGTTATCTAAACACTTTTAAAGATTCATATTTTAAAATATTTTTTTAATTTTTGATATTAAGGACATTAATTAATCAATACGGTGCCAATTTTGGGTGTCGCGAGGGTGCTAATCCTTCCTCGTGCGTAAACAACTCCCGAGCCCGTTTTCTTAAAATTCGTAGACCAACACGTTTTCAAAAGTGGCCCAATCACACTTCAAAAAAGATTGGTGGCGACTCCGTTTTTGTATTTTAAAATCGGCCCGTTTTCCAAACAAAAAAATGGTTTCGACAATTGTTACAGAAATATGGATGTCATTATCTTAGTAAAAACATTATTGTTTATCATGATTAAAAAGCCAGTTACGGTGTGAACGCTATAAGGACTGTTGACCCCTTTTCTGTGTGTGTGTGTGTGCATGTATGTTTTTGGCAAGTTGGTGAATGGATGAAGTTTGGAAAGACAGGAAAAGGTAATGCAATCAGTTACAAGTTTACTTAATTTTGAAGAATGTGAAATGCTAAGTGATTTTGACAATTTTTAGTGTTCTTAATTGTACTAGTAAAAATAATACATTTTCAAAACTAAATTACAATTCATGTATGATTTGGATTGTTTTTGTGCATTTTGGAAAATATTTTATTCTGTTAAATAAATTGACTAGCTTTTTTTTTAAATGATGTGATTATATATATATATATCTTGGCATCTTTTGTATAATATTATATTTTTCCTTTTCATTTATTTTTCTTAAAATATGCAAAAGTTTGTCTAATTACACCAAAAAAAAAACTCAATGTGTATATGTTAAGTCTTTACAAAGATATATAAGACATGCTAATTCATTTGACAAAGTTAACCTAAAAGTATGGCTTTTTACGTTAATATTATAAAAAATTTAATACTAAAATGGTATATCAATATAATTATATATGAAAATGGTATGCTTAGGGGTGGTGCCTTTCTTATAAGTCGCATCACCATTTTTTTAATAAATTTTATTATTTATTATTTATATTATTTTATTAGTGGTGTCATGTACATAGGTGACACCACTTGTAGAAATTATTCGGGTCTAGTACACGGTTCGTGTACAAATACAAAAATGATATAAAAGGGGTGGTACCTATATGGTAGGCGGCATTGGTGATTCCTATATGGTCGGCAGCACCAGTGGTCCAATTTTAGGGCTATTTAATGGTCTCGGTGGAGATGAGATGAGAATGAGGGTTTTAAAAAAAGAGCAAAAGAGAAGGAAAAAGAGAGGGAGAAGAAAGAAAGAAAGAAAGAAATGAGAAGAAAAAAGAATGATAAGGTATTTTTATTTTTATTTTTTAAAAATAGAATGGATTATGATGAGGATAAATTATTTTGTTAGTATTACGTAGTTTGTTTATTGTTATTTTGATGTTGTTTTTAATTTATTTTAAAGTTATTTTGTTAGTTACTATTATAAATTATTTGTTTAGTTTAATGTTTATTGTGATTTGTTAGGTTATGAATATAATTTTTATTAATATTGTTAATAAGTCTTGTGATTAGGTTAATTGTTTGTTTAGGGTTTATTGTGATTTGTTAGGTTATGAATGAAATATTTAATATTTTTAATTTATATGAAAGTTATTTTGTTAGTAACTATTATAAATTAATTATTAGTTAGTGATGACATTAGAGGAAAATAGATAAAAACTGAAAATCGAGAAAAAATTATTTTCTGTTATAGATATTGGTAGAAATGGCAATAAATTTAATATTGTTTCATGAGATAACGGCTATAGCACAAAGGAAGAAAGTTGATAAGATGATGAGAGAATGGCAAGATTTCAGAATGAAACCAGAAGAAGACATCGTTCAACACTTTATTATTGTAAATCAAAAGATGCAAGAAGTGTTATGGAAGAGTCATGAACTGATTAGAAAGAATAAAGTGCAATACTTGTCCCTTAGAGGGATATTAATAGAACGGGAGCATCAAATCATTTATACCAACTTTGGAAGACATTGGTACCACAAACCTATTGGAATATAGTTATATACTTCGGGAAGTTTATAATCTCTTATGGAGCAAGGAAAATACGAAACAAAGTGTAGGTTCGCGAAAGTTGACTGGGAAGTAAAATGTATTTGACATGCCATGGATGGATAAATTAGTTGTTAGAAAATTACCAACAGAATTTATAAATTCAATTCCCGTTATAAAGATTAAAGAGGAAGAAAATCATAAGGAATTTCTAAATTGGATTTGTAACACCCCAAACCCGGCCCATTAGTCCTGACCAGATCTGGTATGTCACGGAGTAAAATGATTTGAAACATTTTGAGTGTTTGGTGAAAACTTGATAAAATATGACTAAGGTAATAAAACAGGGTTTGATAAAACTCAGTTGGGATTTTTTTTTTTTGTAAACTGGGTTGTGTTGATAAACCCTTTGGAAACATTTGATCGTGTAAAATTTTAAAATTTGTCAAGGTTATAGTTGACTTGGTGTATTTTGTTACCCGATGGTAACATCTTTGAAAACTCGTAAAAGTTACTTAATTTGAAAATGTTGCTTTTAACCGATTTACTTAACATTTGCAAGTTCATTTGTAGTATAGCATAAGTAAAATAAAATAACTATGTAAACATCCAAATAAAAATTAGCGGCCTTATTACAACCCAAATTAAAAACTTAGAAAAGAAAATAAATAAACTTAACTATAATAAATTAAATTCAAATCTAACGATTAAGCATGGCCGCCTCGAGTCCTCTCCGGCTCCATCTCCGCGATCTACTCATCTGCAAAATAGTATGGAAAGGGGTGAGTCACCAAGACTCAGTGTGTAAATCCCCCACCTGGAAATGTAACTCATACACAGATTATTAATAAACATGCAACATGCAACCCAACTAACCATCCATACTCCTTTACTACCCCGTGTGGTCAAAACCACTGGTGGTCAAAACCACTGGTGACTAGAGTCACAAATCAAGTGATGGGGCCAACCCATCATGTGGTCAAAACCACTGATGACCATAGGTCACAAATATCATAATGTGGTCAAAACCACTGGTGGTACCAAACCACTGGGACCTAGTCATAATTTAACAACAGTGTGGTCAAAACCACTAGTGACCGAAGTCACAATAAATCTGATGGGGCCAACCCATCTTGTGGTCAAAACCACTGGTGATAGTCCATAAAAATTATCCCCCTCCTCTCATCAATCCCACCATCATCATGCTTACATCACAATTATCATATATCATGCATTTAACAGCATATGATGGCATACACATACATCATAGATCATGTAATAGGGGACTTACCCGAAATCCATGCTTAAACCCACAAGCAAATCTACCACAGTGATTTAAAAAGGCAACAATATAGTCATGTTACTAATAAAGTGTGTAGTGAATTTTACACACCTGTTACTACCACGAATCCTAGATCCCGAAGATCCGATCTACGATGCTAGATCCTTGACCCTAAATTCGGCCAATCATCAATGTTAGTGCCATAGGCCTATTCGGCCATAACAACTTAATACCAAAGGCTCTTACCTTAAACGGATTTGGTTTCCAAACAAATCCCGAAAACGTCACTTGATTAAGACTCTGCCGAAATTCTTTAAACAACCCACAAAAAGATCAGTCACCACTTATAATACATAACATGGCCTTTGGCCGAATGTGCTTAACCATTACCAAACTTATCGAAATCCCGAATTTGTCACTTGAGTCTTCGAGATCCCTACCAAAACACATGTTAAAATTGGCTTGCACACTTATACATAATCAAGGCCTATGGCCGAATGTTACTTACCACCCTATCTTAGGAAAACAAATCCCGAAAGCTTCCTTCAATCGACTATGGCTTCCCTACAATCGGCTTTTATCACTTCATTAGAGAACTTAAAGGCCATACGGCCAAAACATAAATCCCAGAAGGGGAAAAAGAGTTGCCGCACCCTTACCTTAAAGATGGATTCGACAAATCACACCAATATTCGGCACCCCTAATTGATGTCAATAGCTTTCGGCTCCTTCAAAGACCAAGAATGGGGTTTTAATACTAAGATTTAAAATGGAGAAAGAAGAGTAGTAAAGTTTAGTCACTACACAAAATCGATCAAGGGAAGAAAAGATTATCCTTACCAACAGATTTGGCCAACAAGAGAACTAGACTGAAATTTTGGCCCCCTTTCTATAGATGTTTGCGGACGAAAAAGATCAATGAAGTGGAAAAAAAGGGATTCGGCAGAGGGTTTGAGAGAAGAGAACGACAAAAAGAGGGTAAGGGTTTGATTATGGTGTTTTCGGCTCAATGGTAGAAAGAAAGGAACAAACAAAAGAGAAAGAGATGAGGGAGATGAGGGATTCAGCTAGGTACTTAAGAGAAAGAAAAATAAGCATCAAATGAGTTAAGAGGGAAGACATTCGGCTATACCAAGCTCCCAAAACCGATAGCCTCCTTTGCCTACAATCCCACCTTTGGCCAACTCTCACTCTTTTTGATAAACTTTATCTAATCACCTCTCATCTTTTGATTATCACCTATTTAGTTAAATTAAAAGCAATATCTATCTTCTATCTCCTCCTTTATCATCTCTTTAAAAAAAATAAAAAGAAATAAAGTAAAAATAAACACTCTTCTTAGCCGAAATAAACAAGGCTTATCCCTATCATAATAAGAGTCCTACATGCAAGCCACCAGCTCCCTCTCCCATGCACGCTAGTTTGCAAAAAAAAAATAAAATGCCACATGCTGCTTCTTTGGTTCAAACCTGGGACCTAAAGGAGCAACTGCCGCAGCCCCCTTACAACGCCCCATGCCACTCCACCATTTTGACTTTCATGTCATAAAACCTCGATATTTATTTATAAGACCTTCCTAGGCCGATTCCCTTCCTAAGGCAAAAAAAAAAATAAAACTCTCAAGGCACAACCTCGGCAGTTCAAACCCGAGACCTGTGCTCATTGCCACCTCCAAGCTCCTAAGTAGCGCATGACAGCCACTTTGCCAACTTATGCCTTGTGTCATGCCTCTCCCAAAATTTTACTTAACCCCTATCTCACCTAATTCCCTCCTTTAAAACACTTAAAAAGAAATTTTTAGTTCTAAGTCAGGCCTAGCTCGGGGTTATTTCTAGACCCTAGAACATGCTTAGCAATCATAATATTCATTTCTTCAAGCACACACATGGGAAAATAATTAAATTACAAATAACCCCTAATTTAGGATGTTACAGTTCTACCCCCCTTAAAAAGAATTTCAGCCTCGAAATTTCCTGGATCAGAAGAGTTGGGGGTATTGCTGCTGCATCACATCCTCGGGTTCCCATGTGGCCTCTTCCGTACCATGGTTTCGCCATAATACTTTTACCAATGGCACTGACTTCCTCCTCAGAACCTTGACATCTCGATCTAAAATCTGTACCAGCTCCTCCTCGAAAGACAAGTCCGCGTTCACTTCAATTTCCTCAATCGGCACAACGTGTGAGGGATCTGATCGATAGCGCCTCAGCATTGAAACATGAAAGACATCATGAATCTGGCTCAATTCCGCTGGCAACTCAAGCTGGTAAGCTATCGGTCCCACACGTTTCAACACCGTGTACGGTCCGATGAATCTAGGGCTTAGTTTGCCCTTCCGGCCAAACCTCACCACCTTCTTCCAAGGGGATACCTTCAAGAAGACCTTATCACCCACTGCGTACTCAACATCTCTACATTTAAGATCGGCGTAGGATTTCTGCCTGTCCGATGCCTCCTTAAGACGATCCCGAATTACTCTAA
This sequence comes from Gossypium rotundifolium, assembly GCA_025506655.1. Lineage (NCBI taxonomy): Eukaryota > Viridiplantae > Streptophyta > Magnoliopsida > Malvales > Malvaceae > Gossypium > Gossypium rotundifolium. Next base: position 62,438,898 of record CP106722.1, read on the forward strand.
CCTTATCCTCCGTCTCCGCTACTAACTCTGGACCCAACATCCGACGTTCTCCTAGCTCCGTCCAACATGTAGGAGTACGGCATTTTCGACCATATAGCGCCTCATACGGTGCCATCTGAATACTCGCTTGATAACTATTGTTATAAGCGAACTCTGCCAAAGGTAGGTACTCCTCCCAACTACCACGAAAATCCAAAACGCAGCCCCTAAACATGTCTTCCAACACTTGGATGACCCTCTCAGATTGTCCATCAGACTGCGGATGAAAAGCCGTGCTGAAATTCAACTTTGTGCCTAACTCCTGATGTAAGGCCTTCCAGAATCTTGACGTAAACCGAGGATCTCGATCTGAGATAATGGACACAGGTACTCCATGCAACCGTACTATCTCTGTGATATACAACTTGGCTAACCTTTGAAGCGAGTAGTCAACCCTCACCGGTATGAAATGAGCTGACTTAGTCAACCGGTCTACTACCACCCAAACTGTATCTTTCTTACTGGGCGTAAGGGAAGCTCACTTACGAAATCCATAGTAATCTCCTCCTACTTCCACTGTGGGATCTTTACTGGCTGCAACAGTCCCGATGGCAATTGATGCTCAGCCTTCACTTGCTGGCATGTCAGGCACTTGCCTACCAACTCGATCACTTCCCGCTTAAGACCCGGCCACCAAAATTGCTCTCTTAAATCCCGATACATCTTGCTGCTTCCTGGGTGCATAGCGTACGCACTGCTATGAGCTTCTTTAAGGATTCGCTGCCTCAAATCATCATCCTTAGGCATGCATACTTTCCCCTAAAAGTACAACACTCCATCACTGCCCAAGTTGAAACCTTCGGCCTCACCATTCTATACTTGCAACCTCCGAGTATTCAAAGCTTCATCGGTCATCTGTCTTTCTTTGACCTCATTAATCCAAGACGGCTTCACTTGCAATTCTGCCAAAAGGCTCCCATCCTCATAGAGACTTAGATGAGCAAACATTGCTCAGAATCCGCTACCACCTTAGGCTCAATGCATCGGCTACCACATTAGCCTTCCCCGGATGGTATTCGATTGAGCAGTCGTAGTCCTTCAACAACTCAATCCACCTCCGCTGCCTCAGATTTAAATCTTTCTGAGTCAGGAGGTACTTCAGACTCTTGTGATCTGTGTACACTACCGACTTCTCCCCATACAGATAGTGCCTCCAGATTTTCAAGGCAAATACCACAGCAGCCAATTCCAAGTCATGTGTCGGGTAGTTAGCTTCGTGAGGCCTCAACTGCCGTGACGCATAAGCGACCACCTTCCCTTCTTGCATCAACACACACCCTAAACCAAGATGCGATGCATCGCAATACACGATGAACTCCTTTCCGCCTCAAAGCAATTAAGACCGGTGCTTCACAAGATCCTCTTCACTTATCGAAACTCTCTTCGCTTCTCGGACCAAACAAACGGAACTCCTTTCCTCAACGGCTTAGTCAATCGGTCTTTGCGATTAAGGAGAAATTTTCCACAAATCTCCTATAATATCCTCGCCAACCCCGTAAAACTCAATTTTCAGAATCGACTTTGGTGGTTTCCATTCCAATATCGCTTCAATATTACGGGGATCCACCCTGATGCCCTCAGCTGAAACAACATCCCCTAGAAAAGTTACCTCATTGAGCCAAAACTCACACTTGCTGAATTTGACGTACAACTGTTTCTCCCTTAGAACTTGCAGAACCACATGAAGATGTGCGTCATGCTCCTCCTCAGACCTCGAGTACACCAAAATGTTGTCTATGAAAACCATGACGAACCGATCCAGATAGGGTTGGAAAATCCAGTTCATCATGTCCATAAACGCGGCCAGTGCATTCGTCAAACCAAAAGGCATTACCAGAAACTCGTAGTGCCCATACCGAGTACGGAATGCCGTCTTATGGACATCACCTCCTTCACCTTAAGTCGATGGTACCGACCTAAGGTCAATCTTAGAAAACACCGATGCTCCTTTGAGTTGATCGAACTGATCGTCAATCCTGGGCAAAGGATACCGGTTCTTTATTGTCAACTTGTTCAGCTGCCGATAGTCTATACACATCCTCATTGTCCCATCCTTCTTCTTGACAAAAAAGCACTGGAGCTCCCCAAGGTGATACACTTGGTCGGATGAACCCTCTATCCAACAATTCCTGAATCTATGCCTTCAACTCTACTGATTCTTTCGACGCCATTCGATACGGAGCTATAGATACTGGCGCGGTTTCGGGTAACAAGTTGATACCAAATTCAACCTCACGGTCCGGAGGTAGACCCGGAAGTTCCTCTAGAAACACATCAACATAGTCCCTTACAGTTCGGACATCTCCCACAGCAACATCCTTAGCTTCCAAAGCACAAACATGCACCACATAAGCTTCACAACCCTTCCTAACCATCCTTTTCGCCTTCAATGCTGAAACCAAATTAGATAGGTAATCTCTCCTTTTACCTATCATGACCACCTCATCACCTTCCCCGGTCTTTATTACCATACGCTTAGCTGCGCAATCCAGGCTAGCCTGATACTTTACTAGCCAATCCATCCCGAGGATTAGGTCGAACTCCCAGAACGACAGTTCCATCAAATCAGCCAAGAACACGACCCCTTGGAGTTCTAGGGGTACGTTCCTATAGAGTTTACTTACTTCTACAGAGTGGCTTAAAGGGCTTAATATAGTCATCTTCCTAGAAGTAAGCTCAGAGTCTAGATGCAGAGTTTCCACTACGCTACTAGCAATCTATGAGTGGGTTGAGCCAATGTCAATCAAAGTATTATAGGGTACACCAAAGATCAAGAACATACTGGGTTATAACGTCCAAGGCCGCCCTCCTCTTGACGCTCATGGCATAGACTAGACCGAGTTGCCTAGCCTTAGTACCACCGGTACCTCTCCTCAGTGCTCCACGACCTCTGCCAGCACCATTACCTCCTCTTCCTGCACCACGACCCCTCTGAGGCTATTGATTATCCCTTCTATTTGGTGCAGGATCCTGACCCTCTGCCCTCAGTCTAGCTGCTTTCTTCGGACAATCTCTAAATCGATGCTTCATGGACCCACACTCGAAGCATCCCCGATTACCATTCCAACACTCCCCCGTGTGAGACTTGCCACACCGAGCACACCGTGGCTGCCATTAAGGATTAGCAGCAGCAGCAAGCCTAGCAGCTTGATCCGACCCACCAAACCTTGTCCTCTTCTACTGATTACCAGAGAACCTTGAAGGTCCCGAGCTCCTCTTATTCCAATTCCTATCCTAGTTTCGTCTCACTGACTGTCTTACCCCTTCAGCAACCTTTGATTTCTCCACTAAGACGGTGAACTCCCGTTCCTGTTGTGGAGCTATCATCATCCTCAGCTCATCTCTCAGCCCATCTTCGAATCTAACACAGCATTCATGCTCGGTACCCACAATACCACGAGCATACCTACTCAACCGGAGAAATTTGGCCTCATACTCGGCCACTGTCTTACTGCCTTGAACCAGGTTTAAGAAAGCCTTCCACTGTGCATCCACGTAACTAGCTCCTATGTACTTCTTTTGGTAAGTGGCCTTAAAGAATTCCCACGTGAGATCCTCCGCCATTGCTCCATCTCTTACAGTGAGCCACCACTGGTATGACTCATCCCAAAGCAGAGAGATGATACCCTTCAACTTCTCCTCAGCTGTGAAATCCAGTCACCCGAATCCTTTCAGAGATTCTAACCAATATTCTCGCCAGACTGGGTGCCACTCCGAAACTCCTCGAACACCTCGCTCAGTTAGCAGGAGTCGTTCAACTACGAATTTACTGGGCCCTACACTGCGCCTCAAAGAACTCATTCCAATACCCGTAATCTGACTTGAGATCGACATCATTACCACCGTCGATCTTGAAATTAGGGCCACGCCGCGGATCCGGCATCTCATTTCTGACCCATGACTGGACCTGCTGGCTCGACAAGGTCATCCTACCTCTACCACGGCCATGTATGGGCGCCCACGACCTCTTGAACTCATTTCTAACGATTGCGTTTATCTGTTTAAGAATTTTATGCATTAGTACCTTTGTTCCACTTGATTATCCGCGAAGATATTTTATGATAGGAGTTTTAGGAGTGGTTCTTTCGTATCATACATGCACACAGTCCTTCTATTCATTCATTCAAAGAGACGTTGTAGTTTTCATTGTGATTGTTTTTCCCACTACCCAAGGTATTTTCGTAATTTGTCCTACAGGGGTATTTTTGTAATTTTCCAAAAATAGAAGTTCTCGGATGATTTTGTCAGGAAGTATTTTGGAGCTTTTAAATTCCTGAGGTATTTTGAAAAATTTTAAAGTCTGGGGGTATTTCGGTAATTTTGGACCTCAGGGGTATTTCGGTAATTTTTCACAAATCAGGGTGAATTTGTAAAATTTAATAAATCAGGGATATTTCAAAAGTTGTAAAACTTTGAGGGTTCTTTTTGAGAATTGCATTTTCCAAAATAGTGATGTTGCAAAATTTTGAAGATCAGGGTCATTCTGGTAATTTTGTTGGTTAGGGACAATTTTGTAATTTTCATAATCAGGGCATTTTCATAAAAAGATTTTCAAAATTTGGTTCTAATTGATTTCACAAAAGAAGGATATTTTGGAAGTCTTTCATACGGAGGGTGTTTTGGTAATTTACAAGCCAGGGGTATTTTGGTTATTTTTCAAACTAAGGGGTATTTTGGTCATTTTTTTAAATCCAAGGTTTTAATTACTTCAAAAACAAACGGCTAGTCCCTTTCGGGTTTTAATTATTAAGTTTAGCCTGTGAGTGTGTCGTCTCAGCTAGGATGAACCGTCACCACGCACCAGATAGGATTCGAGTGAGTAGGAGGTGAGTCACGAGGACTGCTTAAATACCAGGCCCCCACCGAATCCAATCCTAGACATGCGTATAACGATTTCCACATCCCTTGCTCAGTGACAACTCACAAGGTTGTTTAAGAAATTATTAAATCTTATGCATGGTTTGTTGGGGTATGCTAACCCTAGGGTTCAACAATTTCTATTCTAATAGTCTACGTTCCCAATTTACCCTTCTACCCCTCATCAAATATTCACAAAGAAAATAGATAGAATTACTTACAGGCGGATTGGTGCCGAGACTCGGTGCCATGTTTGTTCAAGCCAAAAACAGTTTCCCAAAACATTCTAATAAGGCCTACTAATAAAAACAAAACATTTTGGGCCTTGGGCCCCCACAGTCGAGTTTTAAACCGGGCTCTGATACCAAAAATGTAACACCCCAAACCTGGCCCATTAGTCCTCACCAGATCTGGTATGTCACGGAGTAAAATGATTTGAAACATTTTGAGTGTTTGGTGAAAACTTGATAAAATATGACTAAGGTATTAAAACAGGGTTTGATAAAACTCAGTTGGGATTATTTTTTTTTTTGTAAACCGGGTTGTGTTGATAAACCCTTTAGAAACATTTGATCGTGTAAAATTTTAAAATTTGTCAAGGTTATAGTTGACTTGGTGTATTTTGTTACCCGATGGTAACATCTTTGAAAACTCGTAAAAGTTACTTAATTTGAAAATGTTGCTTTTAACCGATTTACTTAACATTTGCAAGTTCATTTGTAGTATAGCATAAGTAAAATAAAATAACTATGTAAACATCCAAATAAAAATTAGCGGCCTTATTACAACCCAAATTAAAAACTTAGAAAAGAAAATAAATAAACTTAACTATAATAAATTAAATTCAAATCCAACGATTAAGCATGGCCGCCTCGAGTCCTCTCCGGCTCCATCTCCGCGATCTACTCATCTGCAAAATAGTATGGGAAGGGGTGAGTCACCAAGACTCAGTGTGTAAATCCCCCACCCGGAAATGTAACTCATACACAGATTATTAATAAACATGCAACATGCAACCCAACTAACCATCCATACTCCTTTACTACCCCGTGTGGTCAAAACCACTGGTGGTCAAAACCACTGGTGACTAGAGTCACAAATCAAGTGATGGGGCCAACCCATCGTGTGGTCAAAACCATCGATGACCATAGGTCACAAATATCATAATGTGGTCAAAACCACTGGTGGTACCAAACCACCGACCTAGTCACAATTTAACAACAGTGTGGTCAAAACCTTTGGTGACCAAGTCACAATAAATCGATGGGGCCAACCCATCTTGTGGTCAAAACCACCGTGACAGATCCATAAAAATCATCCCCTCCATCATCAATCCCACCATCATCATGCTTACATCACAATTATCATATATCATGCATTTAACAGCATATGATGGCATACACATACATCATAGATCATGTAATAGGGGACTTACCCGAAATCCATGCTTAAACCCACAAGCAAATCTACCACAATGATTTAAAAAGGCAACAATATAGTCATGTTACTAATAAAGTGTGTAGTGAATTTTACACACCTGTTACCATGAATCCTAGATCCCGAAGATCTGATCTACGATGCTAGATCCTTGACCCTAAATTCGGCCAATCATCAATGTTAGTGCCATAGGCCTATTCGGCCATAACAACTTAATACCAAAGGCTCTTACCTTAAACGGATTTGGTTTCCAAACAAATCCCGAAAACGTCACTTGATTAAAACTCTGCCGAAATTCCTTAAACAACCCATAAAAAGATCAGTCACCACTTATAATACATAACATGGCCTTTGGCCGAATGTGCTTAACCACTACCAAACTTACCGAAATCCCGAATTTGTCACTTGAGTCTTCGAGATCCCTACCAAAACACATGTTAAAATTGGCTTGCACACTTATACATAATCAAGGCCTATGGCCGAATGTTACTTACCACCCTATCTTAGGAAAACAAATCCCAAAAGCTTCGTTCAATCGACTATGGCTTCCCTACAATCGAATTTTATCACTTTATTAGAGAACTTAAAGGCCATACGGCCAAAACATAAATCCCGGAAGGGGAAAAAGAGTTGCCGCACCCTTACCTTAAAGATGGATTCGACAAATCACACCAATATTCGGCACCCTTAATTGATGTCAATAGCTTTCGGCTCCTTCAAAGACCAAGAACGGGGTTTTAATACTAAGATTTAAAATGGAGAAAGAAGAGTAGTAAAGTTTAGTCACTACACAAAATCGGTCAAGGGAAGAAAAGATTATCCTTACCAAATGATTTGGCCAACAAGAGAACTAGATGAAATTTTATTTTTCTCGTAGATGTTTGCGGACGAAAAAGATCAATGAAGTGGAAGAAAAGGGATTCGACAGAGGGTTTGAGAGAAGAGAACGACAAAAAGAGGGTAAGGGTTTGATTATGGTGTTTTCGGCTCAATGGTAGAAAGAAAGGAACAAACAAAAGAGAAAGAGATGAGGGAGATGAGGGATTCGGCTAGGTACTTGAGAGAAAGAAAAATGAGCATCAAATGAGTTAAGAGGGAAGACATTCGGCTATACCAAGCTCCCAAAACCGATAGCCTCCTTTGCCTACAATCCCACCTTTGGCCAACTCTCACTCTTTTTGATAAACTTTGTCTAATCACCTCTCATCTTTTGATTATCACCTATTTAGTTAAATTAAAAGCAATATCTATCTTCTATCTCCTCCTTTATCATCTCTTTAAAAAAAATAAAAAGAAATAAAGTAAAAATAAACACTCTTCTTAGCCAAAATAAACAAGGCTTATCCCTATCATAATAAGAGTCCTACATGCAAGCCACCAGCTCCCTCTCCCATGCACGCCAGTTTGCAAAAAAAATAAAATGCCACACTACTGCTTCTTTGGTTCGAACCTGGGACCTAAAGGAGCAACTGCCGCAGCCCCTTTACAACGCCCCATGCCACTCCACCATTTCGACTTTCATGTTATAAAACCTCGATATTTATTTATAAGACCTTCCTAAGCCGATTCCCTTCCTAAGGCAAAAGAAAATAAAACTCCCAAAGCGCAACCTCGACAGTTCGAACCCGAGACCTGCGCCCATTGCCACCTCCAAGCTCCTAAGTAGCGCATGACAGCCACTTTGCTAACTTATGCCTTGTGTCATGCCTCTCCCGAAATTTTACTTAACCCCTATCTCACCTAATTCCCTCCTTTAAAACACTTAAAAAGAAATTTTTAGATCTAAGTCAGGCCTAGCTTGGGGTTATTTCTAGACCCTAGAACATGCTTAGCAATCATAATATTCATTTCTTCAAGCACACACATGGGAAAATAATTAAATTACAAACAACCCCTAATTTAGGATGTTACAGGATTGTAGAAGAAAAATTTGAAGAGAATTCAGAATTTAATATAGAGAATTTCCTGGATGAAGATACAGAATCGGAGATGGAAGAAAACGTAGAAATGAGTTTAAGTGGTTAAATGTAAGGATAAATGTTAGAGAGTAGAGAATGTGAAAAAAATGAGTAAATATGGTTGTACATGTACGAAATGAGAATTGAAAAAGTCCGAGCTTATGAATGAAAAATTTTGTATATTGTTATAATTTTGGTATTTTTTTTCATTAAATTTTTTATGTAAGTATTCTTTTTTGCTGTTCGAAATTGTTTTGAGAATTTTTATTTATTTTTTAACAGATTTAGTATTGAAAATGGATAATCAGTTTTTCATATGCGTTTATTTCGATGGAGTAATTTTGACAACAACCGTGGGATGTATATTTGATAGTCACCAACAAATAGCAATGTGATTTAATAAAAATGTCACGTTTGGTGATATAAAGGAAATGATTAGTGCAAAAATTGTTAGACGTTGTCGGAGAAGGATCTCGAAACTTTTCTACAAGTTTTTAGTTTCGACAGATTTCATAAAATTCACCGAAATGGAAATTGTAGACGATGAAGACGCAGAAACAATGGTCGCTCTTTATTGTGGGAATCAGAGCAACCAAAATGCACCGATTCAGTTATTTACTAAGTTAGATAGTGTGGAGCCAACTAAAGATCCCACTCTATTAGGTGAAGAACGTGGAGCTCAAGAGCCATGTATGGTGGTTCCGATATCGTAAGTTGATAGTCAATCGACTGTACGCGGTATCGACATCGATCTTAATGTTGCACCCGAGACTGATATGGTTGGTGATGATGTATACAATAGTAGTGATCCTTCTGATCACGAGGTCAATAGTGATAGTGATTCCGATGTGGACAAGGTCCCGAATGATATTGACGACGAATGCGTGAATGGATGGAAACATTAAAGCGCCTTCAGTCTGTCGTATTGTGATACACAATAATCCTAGGGCACACATGTCGCAAATAAACCTCGACGCAGTGTACGCAGCTGAGTTTCCAGAGTACCCTGAAATACTATCTACTCATTGGCTGGCCGTAGATTCCGATCCTGAGGAGTTGTTCATGGGCCAGAGATTCAAAAGTAAGGAAAAGTGCCTATTTTCCATTACGCGGTGTAGCATGAATATATCAGTGGACTACAAGTCGCCGTGTCTAAACCGACATTATATATTGGGGAATGTTGGAGGTCGGCAGAAAGCTGCAATTAGTGGGTATAAGCCGCATTTATCCAGAAGTCACAGATGTGGGAAATACGAAAATTTGTTGGGTCTCACACATGTACTTCAACAAATATAACAGAAGATCATCGAAAACTTAATTCCAAAACTATCTGTATGTGCATCATGCCAATGGTGAAGGACATGCCGACCATTAAAGTTTTGGTACTGATTGTCAAAATGCAGGTACAATTCTAGTATCGAGTATCATACCGAAAGGTATGGATAACTAAATAGATGTTAATGGAGCAATCGTACTAAAATTTCAGTGCGTCGTACAATGAGGTACACGGATGAATAGATACTATGCGGGAGTAGGTGCCGAGGATTGTCATTGAATTGTAGACATGACCTTATTACAGCCCTGATGACCAACTACAACTGGGAAAATTTTTTTTCCAATGGATGTTCTGGATGTTTGATCCATGCATGCGCGTATTTCCCCACTACAAGCTGTTTGTGCAAGTAGAGGAGACCTGACTATATGACAAATGTACATAGATCCTACTTCTTGCGGTTGCTCAAGACGGGAATAAGAACATGTTCCCGATAGTGTTTACCATCGTAGATAAGGAGAATATGAAATCGTGAGAATTTTTCTTTATGAACCTGCGGAGGTATGTTATTAGTAACGATAATATTTGCATCATCTTCAATAGAGGGAAATGATTAATTGCCGCCATTAGGCATTCTGGTGTGCCATGGAGATCCGTTTACTACATCCAACACATCGCGGCTAACTTATACTGAGATTATAAGAATGCAGACTGGCGAAGACAAGTTGTGAGAATGGGTAAATGATAACCTTATCTTTTCAATATATAATCTAATGTTTTAGGGTAAAACTGTAACTTCTATTTTCTTAATACATACACACTGTACGAGCTAGAGCCACACATTTTCCGGTAAAAGATGACACGACTTGAGAGTGACATAGAAGGTTAAATGAACACACCTTTCCGATAATGGTTGGGTATAATGGAACCGTGAAAATAGGTTCAAAGTTTCAACGAGGGCTTTTGCTATGGTCATATGATCACTAACTTGGAAGAAGGGGTTAACTTTGTGTTGATGAAAATACATCTTCCGATTTCATCTATCTTCTCGACTACGTTTTATAGGTTGGCTACCTTGATGCCAAGAATGGGGCAGCAAATAGTTTTACAGGTGAGGTCGACGAATGGAGAAGTATATTCATGACGTAATGAAACGTTTCGAGTTATAGAAACCATCAGTCGTAGACCTAGTATACCACCTAGGTCCTACAGAGTTAATCTTCGAAACAGACGGTGCGATTGCAGGAGGTTGCAAACACTTCATTATCCATATGCACATATCATGGCAGCTTGTGCTAAAGTCTCCCTCAATGTTGAACAATTTATCGATGAGGAGTGCACCCTCGAGTGCACGTTACGTGTCTGGGAGAATGAGTTGCCCATCCTGCCTGACCTGTCTACATAGGAGATGCCTCCGACGACTTTCGAGCTTGTCCCAGACAAAGGGTTGTGTAGGAATTTGAAAGGTCGTCTGTAATCATCTAGAATCCATAATGAAATGGACATTAGGGAGAAATCCGACAAGAACCTATGTGGCGTATGCAGATTAGTTGGTCATAATCGAAATAAATACCTACACCGAAACTACCATATTGGACAATCGTCGCAATCAGGTAGGAATTGAGATGTTCATCAACCCTTATTAATCAGAGTAAATGCCCACATTAATTACATTCACTACATGTAGACAGGATTGGATCTAAAATTTGTCTAAAATTTCTTGCAATCAATCTAATTTGAATTACAAAGTTAGTCTAAATTTTGTTGCGTTTATATTTTTCTAGAATTAAATAAGCCCTTCAACTCACTATATTGTATTTAAATAAGCCCTTAACATATTTTTGTAGTTAAATAAGCCCTTAAATTATGATTTTTACTCATAAAATCCCTTTATTTTAATATTAAAGTAAATATATTTTACCTAAATTAAAGCTATTTAAAAAATATAAACTAATTAGCATTTTATGTTGATGTAAATTTGATGAGAATAGTTTATTAAATAAAAAATAAAATTTTTAAATTTCTTGAGAATAGTTTATGTGAATTTGTATTATTTATGCAAAAAAGTCATTAAATAAATACAAACTTGACTGTTTAAATTGCAAAAACACCTAAAATTGATGGTTTGATGGGGTGGTCCTAGGAATATATTTTTGTGGAGATCGACATTCACGTTGCGGGTGATTGCGACGATCAACGTTCTCTGCACCCGTATGTGGGGTGTGTGAAACATAGATGAAAAATTATATGCCTCAAACGCTATTGATGAAATTGAGCCGGAAGGAGTAGAGTACTGAGGTGGATACAAGCCGGGAGGAGTGGAGTACTGTGATGGTAGTGGGCTGAAGATATCAAACTCTGAATGATATCCGTGGCCTGACGAGCCCAGGAAATAGTCATCGCCCCCCAAGTCTGGATGATAAAAATTATCCTCAGAGTGTAGCTCTGGCTTTGGCTTGGGTGCAGGAGGCGAATGTGGAAAAGGGTGAAGGGTTGCCCAAGTCGTGTCATGTGCGGGGGGACTACTATCGACCGCCGACCAAGCAAAAATGGTTTTCCCATCTCAGAGTACCATTGTTTGTACTCTAATAAGGGCTACAGATCCAAAGCACGATCCATCTGAGGTACCTGGCCCAACCGATTGTTCCACATTGCAATATATTCTTCATGCACTTTCGCCCAATCATTTACATGTTTCCCATTTATTAATCCCATGGATGTCCCCCAATTGTACTGGTAGTGTCGGGATATATTGTTTGCAACTGAACTGCCGGAGTACTCGATTACCATGATACCATTCCACTATCTGGAAATTGATAACGAGTGCGTTAATGCACCATAGGTTTGAGTGAATGTGGGCAGACGAGGGAATAATCACTATAATTTATGGGACAGAATACGACAACCAAATGAACTGCACAGTTAATAACATGGTTATATTAACGCGGGTCAAGTAAGATAAAATAACAAAATGTCATGAATATTGGAAAAACTAACCCCCTCTCCAGCATGATTCTCAATCATCAGACGATATATCAGAATCGTATATGACCTCCCGATACTCATATTAGTGCTTAATCTACGAAAACAAATTTTTAGAATAATATCATCCAAAAAAAAAAAGTCAACTAATTGTTATAATGAGTAAAAATTCATCACCTATTCATGAGTGGAAATACATATGATTGGTGACTAATCGATGCCAAAAATGGCATCCAGTAAAGCGCTCAATATTTCAGCAATATGAGGCATTCGCCTATGTCTACCGCAGAAGGATTTTTCATCTAACAAAGTTCGCGATAAAACACAGCTAACACTGCAGACCCCTAACTGTACTAATGGATGTTATGCAAATCAGATAATAGGGGCAAGTACATCAATTAGACCTTGTTGTCGTTTGCATTCGGCATGAGTACACCCCCTATAATGTGTATAATGTAAGCTCGAATAACGCGTATCACCTCCCATTCACTGGCAGTACTTGGTTAATGCTCAAAATTGGCCTTTAGTCATGAAAACCTCAAACCCGTAAATTTTCCCTCATTAGGCGAGCGTCCATGTAAGTTATAGCAAAATGCGACTGACATAGAGATCAAACTTACGCCCGTGACTGCATTCCTATCGATAGGAAGCCCGAGCTACAGTGCAACATCCTGAAGAGTGGTGGTGCACTCCCCACACAGCAAATGAAATGTGTGGGCCTCTAGACGCCATTACTCGACCAAAGCGGATATTAAGTTGTCTCGCAAATCAAAGGTCCAGAACAACGCCACTGATCCAAATCTGGCTAACTCCAAGTATGGCATTAGGCGTTCATCTGACAGAAAGCCTACACCATTAACACGACCCCTCAATGCGCGGTACGGGCCCTGGCATTATTAAATTAGCAAAATAGTTAATATAATCTAATTTGATTCCGTAAATGACGTGAGTAACAAATAACAATTTTATTACTATCTCATTAATAGTACTTGATATGTGATCATCATTATTAATTAAAGAACTCATTTGTTGCAAATCGCAATTAAAAAAAAGAATTCATTTAGTTAGTTGCAAAAACACATAAATAATTTGGATTTTGAGAAACAAAAACACAAGTAAAAACATAGTAAATACATGAGTAACAAAGAATACAAGTAAAAACACAATAAAAAGTATGTTATAAAAACATACGAATCGCTAAAAATAAAATAGAAACACACATGTTTAGTTTCTTCCAAATAACTTATAAAATTATATAAAATAAATTTAATCATAAATAAAATTTACATTATAACAAATCACAATACACATTAAATGAATGATAATTTATAATCTAATCATAAATTAGTAACAAAATAACTTTAAAAAATTAAAAAAAATTACATTTATAACAAGTCACAATAAACACTAAACTAAATGCAAACAATTTATAATCTAATCATAAATTACTAACAAAATAAATTTAAAATAATTTAAAAACACAAAATTTTACATTTATAACAAGTCACAATAAACACTAAAATTTATAATCTAATCATAAATTACTAACAAAATAACTTTAAAAAACAAAAAAATTTCATTCATAAAAGATCACAATAAACACTAAACTAAACACAAATAATTTATAACCTAATCATAAATTACTAACAAAATAACTTTCAAATAATTAAAAGAAAACAAAAAATTGTACATTAATAAAAAATCACAGTAAACATTAAACTCAAGACACAAACAATTTATAACCTAACCATAAATTACTAACAAAATGACTTTAAAATAATTTAAAAATATAAAAAATTTAAATTCATAAAAATCACAAAACACTAAACTAAACACAAACAATTTATAACCTAACCATAAATTACTAATAAAATAACTATAAAATAATTAAAAAAATTACATTAATAAAAATTCACAAAACACTAAACTAAACACAAATAATTTATAACCTAGTTATAAATTACTACAAAATAACTTTAAAAAATTTAAAAAATTTAAAAAATTACATTCATAACAAATCACAAAACACTAAGCTAAATACAAAAAAAATCTTTTTAAATTAAAAAATTAATTACTAAAATAATACATACATTTTTTCTTTCTTTCTTCTCTTTCCTCTCCTTTCTTCGCCCTTCCTTTTTTTTCACTATTGACCCTTCTTCAAGGGGACCATGCTTATAAGGCCCCCATCCTTTTTTTTCTTTGAAGGGACTAATCACTGCAAAATGCAGTGTCTAGGCGCGCAGCGTAAGGGACTGGTACCAGTGCCACCTGTCAGGGTGGCATGACTGGTGCCGCTAGTCCAATAGGCGTCACCTGGGCGGGCCGATCTCGAGTCAACTTTGACCTATATTTTGACCGTATAAAAGAGATATAAAGTGGTGTCACTTATGTACATGACACTATTATTAAAATATTAATTTTTTAAAAAATAAAAAATAAAAAAAATTTAAAAAATAGTGGTGCTGCCTATGAGAAATGCACCACCCCTAAACATACCGTTATAATTATTCAGACATACTATTTTGATTTTTTTTTTTTTTTTTTTTTAATATGAACATATAAAAGCCTAAAAGTAGAGTAGAAGTGATGAAATTATAGTAAAAGAGGAGGAGTTCCAAACACACAGCTTTTGCAAGCAAAACTACTTTTAAAAAGTGCTTATGTGCTTATAGAGTTTGAAAAGTAAAAATACTTATCTGCCCTTATTCAATCTTTCATCTACTCCAACTAATAATTTCCTCCGAAATAAAAAATACTCTTTAAATTATAAACATTATGTTATATATTTTGTATGCATTGTTATTATATTGTATATTGCTAAGAGTAATTGCTATTATATTATAATAATATTTAAAATTAAATATTGTAAATAATTTATATTAATTATTTAAAAGATATTTAAAACCCATATTTCATATGTCCTTATATTAAATCATTTAAATTAATTAATTATTTATATAACAACGTAATTTTTTCAACAATATTAAACACGGGAAATAATTGTATGAAACAGTGATGCTATGTCATCTGTATCCCTTTTTCAATAGTTTTATGCCACATTAGTATTTTCATCCTGGAAAAAATTAAATCCAAATTAAAATCCTAAAAATCAAGATAAGAATCTTGATGTGATATAAAACTATTGAAAAGAGATAATATTACTGTTTTATACAATCCTTTCTCTATTAAACATTTAACAAATTATATTTTTTTCACAACACTTTTTAAATACAAATTTTTTTCAACTGTAACAATAATACCAAACTCACCTTGATACACAAAAATGCATGCTACAAGAAGTATAGAATTTGGCCTACAACTTATGTTTCACTTCAGCTCAAATCTCAGTATGTTTAGGTTGTTTCAATATATTCGGATCCACTTACTGATATGTATTACTTTAAATTTTACATTTTTAACTAGTTTTAGTATTTTATTTTTTAACTATTACATTGAAAATAAAATCTAATTATGTTATTTAACTTAATTAATAAATTTAAAATTTATACTTGCATATGGGTGGGATCTACTTACGTTCTTGTAAATTTATATTCTTATGTAATCTTTTATACAATTAATATTTTTAGAATTTAATTATTATATTTTATGCTCCATTCATGCAGATCATATAAAATTTTTATGATCTTGATCTTATGTATAAACAATAATTTTAAGATCTTTAGAGTAATATAATTTTCACAAATTTGAGAATTACGGAATTGGAGTTGATCATTGGGTTTGTTGAAAAAGAATATTAGATAAATTGCTTTCCATCTCTTGACCATTTCCCTTATATTACACAAACCTAAGAGAGGGAGGCGATATTTTTTAAAGTGAGTTTTTGTATGTAACCGTAATAGATGAAGAGAGGATCAATTTATAATGATCAATCTTTAACCTTGTACATCTATCAGGTAACTGAATAAACGGATAGAATTTTAACTTCTATTAAACTAAAACTTTATTTTCCTTAAATCAACACTATTTTAGACTTAATTGGGTCCACAAATCAAGCTAAAAAAATAATCTTACTAACCATAATGCATGTAAAATTTTGAAATTTTTTAAAAGTTTAACTATTTATTTTATGAAAAAATTTTAACCCTATAAATATAATATTATGTAATTGAGATATATTTACATATATACAATAAAATTTTATTTGATACACTTACAATATAGAATTTTATACAATGTGAATTGTCATTGAAAATGAATATATATAGATATATTAAAAAATTGACGTCACATTTTCTAGTTCATTAACTGTGTATAAAATTAGACACATAAAATATAAAGCTAATCTAATTCTAATATTATTTTTATTAAAGAGGTAGAAATTAATCTATAAATATACACACAAAATACTTGAAAATGTTGATAAATTAAAAATTATACATCAAAATGTATTAGTATTAATACAAGTAAGAAAATAAAAACATAGTAAGCACATTTGTGGTATGGCATTATAATTTAGATTCAATCCCAACTCAACCCTCAATTATCATAATAAAAACAATATGTCCAATCAATACAATAATGATATCTTTTGACAAATGACACTATATAAAAAGTCCATTATACTTTTGAATTAATGGTAAATTTACTGGCCAAAATATTAATAAATAATTTTTTTTAAAAAAAATTACGGAAATGGACCTATTATTTAATTATTTATCGGAACAAATTATTTTCCTCAAAAGCGAGTCCACATCAGCGCGATGTCAGAGTATGTGGCAGCAAAACGCGTCCTTGGGGGAGCGTTTTGCCCGTGTTAAAATCCCCAACGGCTAATTTTTTTTGACCGTTTGGCATCCAACAGTCAAAAAAAAAAAAAAACCATAAAAAGCCTCCTTTCATATTTTTCACACAAAAGTCATTTTATAATTTCTACAATTTCTCTTAACTTTCTCTCAACTTCTTCTCAAATTCCTCTTAAATTTCCCAAAAGTCCTTTACTTTTTACAAAAATCCCTGTTTAAAAGTTTTTTGAATTAGTTTTTATTTAAATTAAAAAATATTCGATCGTGTTAGCAATGACCGGAGAATTAATTCGTCTCGATAATAAACACATCTCCGTCGATCAAATGACAATGGTAAGTTATAATTTTAATTTATCAATACTATTTAATATTTTTTTCATTTATGTAATATTAATTAATTTTTATTTTATAATTTTTTATAACAGTCTGTAGATCGGGTGTTGCAATGCAATATTCGTAATATGCCTGGTCCGCCATCGCCGTTGATAGAGCATTACTTGCGGGAAGCGGGTTTTTGGCACGTGGCCACGATAGGCCGGGGGTGCAAGTTGGACCCGAAACTAATCAGTGCGTTGATAGAGAGGTGGAGGCCCGAGATGCACACTTTCCATCTTCCATGCGTAGAGTGTACTATCACTTTGGAAGACGTGCCGTTGCAATTGAGATTGTCGGTGGAGGGGTACGTAGTCACCGAGTCCGCAACTTCTGGTGATTGGGGAGCCATATGCTACGAGCTTTTGGGTGCTATTCCGGATAATATTAACGGAGGTCAGATCGAGATGGGCTGGTTACGAGACACATTCTCGGAGCCGGATAATGATTCGACTGAATTAGAAAGAATACGATATGCTCAGGCATACATTCTTGAGATGATTGGAGGTTATCTGATGCCGGACTTGTCACGAAACCTCGTACATCTGAGATGGCTACTGAAACTCGTTGATTTTAGAGCAGCCGGTGAATTAAGTTGGGGGTCTACCGTGCTAGCAAAATAGCATCGGGAGATGTGCAGGGCGACGCGACCGAATAAAGCCAAAATCGGAGGTTGCCTATCACTATTGCAATCATGGGCACAGTTTCATTTTCCATTTTTATGTCTTCGAGTGGACCACCTATATACATTCCCACTCATAACAAGGTAAATTTAATATTATATTTTACAATTATTATGTAGATTTAAAATACAACTGCATGCTAAAAATTTATTTAATTAGGTCAAACCATTTGGCGAGTTATGTTGGAATACCTACCTCGCTTGAAGATATACGGTTTCTATTAGACCAGCGGTCGGAAGCACAAGTAAGTATTAAATAAAATATATATACGTAATAAAATAGTCTTTTTGTATTTAGTATTTAGTATTTAGTATTTAGTATTATGTATATAACTAATGTTTTTATCATGTTCATATAGTTTTAATGGACACCATACGAGGATTCGACAATTCGAGCAGTAATTCCGGATGAATTCTTTCAAAATCTGAACATTTGGCATGTGAAGGTCCCATTGGTCAACTATGCCATCGTGGAGATGCATCAGTCAGATAGGGTTCTGCGACAATTTGGATTCCGACAACCGATTTGCGTGGCACCTGAAGTGCTCGATGATGAGCACAAAGTCGACTTACGGCAGTTGCATACGGATTGGCTGAGATTTTGGTCAGCATATATCGAATTGTGGGAAAACCGGTATGATTATATACCTAATCGGGAACCGATCATCGTTCCTGAGTTAGCGTGCATGCTGGAATACATGCCATGGTTTAGGATCCATGGCAAGCCGTATTTATTTTCGGAAGAGGAGGGGCGACGGTAACTTCGTCTACAAAGAGAACGATGGGGCCCTTTAAATCCAAGGAGAAGGGATGATGGGATGGGCCTATCAACAGCGCCGACACAATCACTGGCCCATCAACAACGCCCACATAGTCACTGGGCCCAACACCTCAGCCGACGACACCCACATCACAGCCTTTTCAGATTATGCCAGGTGCGTATCCTAGCCCTTATATGTATCCTAACCCTTATATTTTTCCTTTTCCCAGTCCTATGGCAGGTTGGAATGCATGGCCCGGTTCATCACCGTTCTCGATTACAACCCCAGCTGGAAGCTGGAACAAGGAGGAATCCAGCGCGTAACCTTCGACCACCCCCATGTGGCACTGATTTCGAACGGTACCAATATTGATTTTTTAATATATTTGTATAAACTCTTTTATATTGTTTCATTTAATAAAACAAAAAGTTGTTTTTAATATTTTAATTGTAATTTACTTTTTATATTTTTAATAAAATAAATGTAGTTTTTTATATTTTAATTGTAATTTATTTTGTATATTTTAATAATCATTTTATTTTGAATATGGTAATATTTTAATATATTTCTACAAACTTTTTATATTGTTACATTTAATAAAATAAAATTTATTTTTAATATTTTAATTGTAATTTAATTTTTATATTTTAATAAAATAAAAGTTTTTTTAATATCCTAATTGTATTGGTTCAAGTAAGGACTAAATCACAAATGTGAGAGAAGTTTTGTGGCTCAATAGTAAATATTCAAAATTTAAGGGGTTAAAATGTATATATGAAAAACTTGAAGGGCCAATAGTGTAAATATTTTAAGGGTGGAAGGATCTAGAAGCTAAGAAAAAATGGATGAACTAGGACTAAATTGAATAAGTGAAAAATATGAGGGGTTAATTTGTAATTTTATCATGATGGGTGTTGATCCAATGTAAGGAATTTTGAAGGATCAAAAGAGGCAAAATAATCATTTAGCAAGAAAGATAATTTTGAAGAATAATGATGATGGTGATATTTTAAATTAATTGAATATATATATATTTTTTTTGTTTTGCAACTTATTCCTTCTACAAAAGTTCACCATTTTCATCAAGAAATTAAAAGTACTTTCATAGCCACCAAGAGACAAAAATGATAAGGAGACTATCAACTATTTCGATTTGGACATGACCGAGATGTATGGCCTGGGTTCCTACACCATCCACATCACTTCCGTTGGTTGGCTGTTTCTCGGATATCCATATTGTTGCGTATTTTAGTTGAGCAATGTCAACCCTTTGGTTTGCGATGTAGTTCTCTATCCGGTAACAGCTTAAAAGGAGCAAGCGATACAGACAGCCACTTATGTTCATCTGGGACTGGTGGGAATACGTGTCTCCACATTTTGTACATGTATTCTATTTTGTACACTTCGTCGACATAGCTCATAGGATCCAGATGGAGATTCTGACAAGCTGCAATTACATGAGCGAATGGATAACGAAGTGCGTTAAATATCTCACAGTCGTAGGTCCTATTTCTCAAGTGTACACGATATTGCCCGCCAAGAATACCTTGGTTCGGTCTGTCAAACTCCGTCACACGAAACCATAGGTTGTCACGATCGTGACACACTGTGTGCATGGTGTTGGCCTGTGCCTTCGCCTTGTTAATTTCTCGCAATACCTTCCCGCACCATACATGGCCTCCCTACATTTGGCCTTTATAACTCGCTGCTTGCTTCGAAAATAGTGCCGCTAAACAAAAATATGTCTCTCGCACAATCGATGTTATCGGCAAATGACGCGTTCCTTTTAGAACAAAATTTATGCATTTAGCCAGGTTTGAGGTCATATGACCATATCGTAGGCCTCTGTCGTATGCTTGTGTCCACTGTTCGAAAGGTATGTTGCATAGATAGTTTGCACCTTCTTCGTTAACTGAGCACAAAATCACCAACATCTCGTTAAAATGGTCTTTATTTATTTCATATCCTGCCAATATAAGTTGATAGCGAATATTACATACCACTCTTCCATTAAGAATAAATTGAATATTACAAACGAAATTATATTAATAGAGATTACATACCCGTGTTGGTCACTTACCGTCGTTCACTTGTAGATCGATGTTGCCCATAGTAGTTGGACGCAACATGCCTTAGGCAATATCGATGGTGTGTGCGATGCCATGGGCTTCCCTGTCGCTCTATTGCAGCTAGTATTCCAGGGCCCCGATTCGATATAACGCATATATCAGGTTGGGGGCAGATATGCCTCCGTAACCTAGATAGAAAGAAATCTCAATCATCAGCTGACTCCCCCGGTGTTATTGTAAACGCAATTGGAAGGATTCTCCCACTGCCATTTTGTGCCACAGCTAGCAATAGCTGATGTGTATATCTACCATACATAAAGGTACCATCAATTTGTACCAATAACTTGCAGTATAGAAATGCGTCTCGGCATTACTTAAAAGTCCAGAATAGACGCTTGAACACTTGGCATCCACGGAGCAATCGATCGTTGTAGTATGCAGGTGTCGTTTCAAGGTCTGTTATGCAGCCTGGGACATATCTCTCCAGCACTTGAAACCACTGCCACACTTCATTATATGAAGCGTCCCACCGACCATGCAACTTTTCCAACGCCTTCTGCTTAGCTATCCAAGTCTTGCGGCTACGAATATTGGCAATGAAGACCAACACTGAAGTCTTGGGATCCGTCTTCACCGTCAGTGTTATTAAGCTAGCCAACATATCTGAATCCATCTTGGGATGATCTTGTGAAATACCTGTTAACGAAGTACGTTAAATAATGCAACATTATGTAATATCAGTATTATTCAAAAACCCTAAACACCTAGTGATACTGTACCAGCAATACATATATATGGACCTTTGTACTTTTTAATCTCCCACAAGCTTGTCCTTTTCCTCAACGAGGCCATGATTTTTCATGAACATGTACTGTCTTGCTCTGCACACTTGGCCTCATACTTATCAGGTTTGGATTTAACCTTGTTGTAATTAACCTTGTTCTTGATGCTATATTGTTTCAATGCACCAAGAAAACTATCCTTGTTGGAAAACTCTTTACCAACTTCCAATTCACCCGAATCCAATGAGGAACTTGTACGGTTACGCCTTCTGTGTGGTAGTTTTGGAAACTCCAACGCATTATCTTGAGATAGATCGACATTATACATGTGGACGGAAGGCGAGTACGCCCTAAGTCGTGAATCTTTTTCTTCTTCATCCAAGCCCCCTTCAACATCTTCAGGTATGGTTGGAACAGGCTCCTGTTTAGAAAGTAGTGCAACTTCTACACCATCGGGGCCAGGCTCTTGAGGTGGATCCACATCGGACTCATCATCCGACCCACCATCATCTGCAATGAACGAGGTCGCCTCACTGGTGGATGTCGTGGGGAGTACATTATCCCTTCTTAAAAAAATTTCGTAACGTCTCCTATCATATGTCGATTTCCAACCACTAGAAGTTGATGACGTTCCCCAATACGTATTTCAAGCATCGAATATCGACCCACCGATATGTATGTCCCATCCACCAATCCAGTGTCGTGCAGAGGTTGTGTTTTTCATACTACCACCAAACACAGGCACTTCCGTATTCTGCCTCCCGCTAACAGAGTGTCGACTTGGGGTCGTGTATTCCCCTCGAATAGCAGTAGATGTTGAAGTCGAAGGAATATCACTTGGCAATGAAAATTGTACATATACCTCAAGATAGGGTGATCCACTGGCAAGATGAGTCTCCACTATTGCCTCCAAGCTCCGAGGACCTTTGATGTCGAATGAGTCATATCTCACGGGATTAACCGAAGCATAAAATCTATACTTAATAGGCAGAACTTTGATTGGTGTTGTTTCAAAGATTTTACGCCTAATTCTTTTACGAAGTTCTGTCAAATCTATATTCTGGTTAAAAACCAGTCGCGCTGTGTTCTCCGATAAAAAAACAACACCGTTCTCGGTGTCACGAACCTCAACATCATAGTAAATAACATCACTAATACGTTCACTCATCTTCAGTTTCTATTAGACTTTTGCCTCAATTTCTCTTTCTGTAACTTATGCAACCTGAGAATGAAATTTGGCTCATTTATAGTCTAAGGCCAAATAGGAACTATTGTAGAAAAAGAGCATCCACGTGAGAGCTTTTTTCAGTACTCTTGCCGATAGTGCATCCTTGAAGCGTTTTGGTCACTATTTGTTCAGAAACGTCTTCTCAAAATTATCTTTTCAGATACTACTGTAGCAAAAAAGCGTCCACGTGGGAGCTTTTTTCAATACTCTTACTGACAATGCATCCTGCTTGAAGCATTTTGGTCACTATTTGTTCAGAAACGTCTTCTCAAAATTATCTTTTCAGATACTATTGTAGCAAAATAGCGTCCACGTGGGAGCTTTTTGATACTCTTCTTCGACAAATGCATCCTGCTTGAAGCGTTTTGGTCACTATTTGTTCAGAAACGTCTTCTCAAAATTATCTTTTCAGATACTACTATAGCAAAAGAGCGTCCATGTGGGAACTTTTTTCAGTACTCTTGTTGACAGTGCATCCTACTTGAAGCGTTTTGGATACTATTTGTTCAAAAACATCTTCTCAAAATTATTTTATCAGATACTACTGTAAAAAAAAATTATGTTAATATATTCTTCCCAAAACCTTAAATACAAAATTATTTTAATTAATTAACCTTAAACCCTAATTTTATTAATTTTTCACTAAAAATAATAAACCCAAAACCCTAAAATCCTAAAAAAACCTTAACCCTAAAAATAGATGAAAACCCAACGCATCGTCTTGAGATAGATCGATATTATGCATGTGGGCTGGAGGTGAGTACGCCCTGAATCGCGAATCTTCTTCTTCATCATTTGAACCCCCTTCAACATCTTCAAGTATGGTTGGAATAGGCTTTGGTTCAGAAAATAATGCAATTTCTGCACCTTCGGGGACGAGCTCTCTAGGTGGATCTACATCGGACTCATCATCCGACCTACCATCATCTGCAACGAACAAGGTCCCATCGCCGGTGGATGTCGTGGGGAGTACATTAACAACTTTCATAAATTCCCCAATCATATGTGGATTTCCAACTACTAGAAGTTGATAACATTCTCCAATACATATTTTTAGCACCGAACATCGACCCACTGATATGCATGTCCCATCCACCAATCGAGTGTCGTGCAGGGGTTGTGTTTTCCATATTTCCACCAAACATGGGCGCTTTCGTATTTTGCCTCCCACTAACAGAGTGTTGGCTTGGGGTCGTGTATTCCCCTCGAACAGCAGTAGATGTTGAAGTCGAAGGAATATCACTGGCCGATGAAAATTGTACATATACCTCAAGATAGGGTGATCCACTAGCAAAATGAGTCTCCACCATTGCCTCCAAGCTCCGAGGACCTTTGATGTCGAATGATTCATATCTCACGGGATCAACCAAAGCACAAAATCTATACTTAATAGACAGAGCTTTGATTGGTGTCGTTCCGAAGATTTTACGCTTAATTTTTTTACGAAGTTCTATCAAATCCATGTTCTGGTTAAAAACTAGTCGCGCTGTGTTCTCCGATAAAAAAACAACATCGTTCTCGGTGTCACGAACCTCACCATTATATAAATAACAACACTAATACGTTCACTCATCTTCAGTTCCTATTATACTTTTGCCTCAATTTCTCTTGCTGTAACTTATGCAACCTGAGAATGAAATTTGGCTCATTTATAGTCCAAGGTCAAATAGGAACTACTGTAGCAAAAGAGCGTCCATGGGGGAGCTTTTTTCAGTACTCTTGCCGACAGTGCATCCTGCTTGAAGCGTTTTAGTCACTATTTGTTTAGAAACGTCTTCTCAAAATTATCTTTTCAGATGCTACTGTAGCAAAAAAGCGTCCACATGGGAGCTTTTTTCAATACTCTTCTTGACGATGCATCTGCTTGAAGCGTTTTGGTCACTATTTGTTGAAGCGTCTTCTCAAAATTATCTTTTGAGATACTCATGTAGCAAAAGCGTCCACGTGGGAGCTTTTTGATACTCTTCTTGACGGTGCATCACGCTTGAAGCGTTTTGGTCACTATTTGTTCAGAAATGTCTTCTCAAAATTATCTTTTCAGATACTACTGTAGCAAAAGAGTGTCCACGTGGGAGCTTTTTTCAGTACTCTTGTTGACAGTGCATCCTACTTGAAGCGTTTTGGACACTATTTGTTCAGAAACGTCTTCTCAAAATTATTTTATCTAATACTGTTGTAAAAAAAAATATTGCTAATATTTTTTTCCCAAAATCCTAAATACAAAATTATTTAAATTAATTAACCCTAAACCCTAATTTTATTAATTTTCCCTAAAAATCCAAAACCTAAAACCTTAAAACCCTAACCCTAATCCTAAAAATAGCTAAAAACCCTAACGGAAAAAAAAAGGGGCAAAATCGTCCACAGGAGAGTGTTTGTCCACATCGACGAAGCGCGCCTTCAAGGAAGCGATTTGTGCTGACTTAGACAAACGCTCCCTTGAGGTCGCGTTTTGCTAAGCTCTCTCGACATCGCTATTGACGTGGGACGCGCTTTTGGGGAAAATGACCCATTCCGATAAATAATTAAATAATTAAATTTTTTATTTCATTAAGTTATTTGTACTCTAATTACTTTATTTTTAAATGTATTTAAGGTTAAGTATTTTCTAAATTGTACTTCTCTTCAGATATGTATTAAATATAAAAATAAATAAATTTTACTACAAAATTATTTAATTTATTTTATTAATAAATATAAAACTAATTTAACACTATGTTTTAGGTGAATCTTTGAAATTTGTTGTTATAATTTATTTTGATTTGATTTAAAAAAGTTAACAAGAAAAATATTTTATTTTAATGGGTAATAATAATAAGTTGATCTATAATATTAGAAATTAATAAATTAACTTAAATTTTTTATTTAAGGGAAGAATGACTTGAAATTTTAGAAATATTCAAGAATTTCATTTTTTTATAAAATATTCTTTTTATTAATTTCAAATATTATTTTATTTCCAAAATAAATTTGGATATGAAAATTAATAAAAAACAAAACAAATTTTAAACACAAAAATCAGTAGTAAATTTGGCCAATTTACCAGTAAATGCCCTTTTTTTTTTCAAAAATTATGGAAATAGACCTATTATTTAATTATTTACCGGAATAGGTCATTTTCCCCAAAAACGTGGCCATGTCAGCGTGATGTCAGGGTATACGCCAACAAAGCGTTCCCTCAAGGGAGCGTTTTGTCCTAGTCAGCACAAATCGCTTCCTTGAGGGTGCACTTTGTGCTGACGTGGACAAAGCGCTCCCCCAAGGACGCGTTTTGCTCGTTTTTTCCGTTCGGGTTTTTAGCTATTTTTAGGGTTAGGGTTAGGGTTTTTAGGGTTTTAGGTTTTGGGTTTTTAGGAAAAAAATAATAAAATTAAGGTTTAGGGTTAATTAATTAAAATAATTTTGTATTTAGGGTTTTGAAAAAAATATATTAGTAATATAAATTTTTTTACAGTAGTATCTGATAAAATAATTTTGAGACGACGTTTTTGAATAAATAGTGTCCAAAACGCTTCAAGCAGGATGCATTGTAAGCAAGAGTACTGAAAAAAGCTCCCATGTGAATGCTCTTTTGCTACAGTAGTATCTAAAAAGATAATTTTTGAGAAGACGTTTCTGAACAAATAGTGACCAAAAAGCTTCAAGGTGATGGATGTCAAGAAGAGTAATCAAAAAGCTCCCACATAGACGCCTTTGCTACAGTAGTATCTGAAAAGATAATTTTGAGAAGACGTTTCTGAACAAATAGTGACCAAAACGCTTCAAGCAGGATGCACTGTCAGCAAGAGTATTGAAAAAAGCTCCCATGTGAACGCTTTTTTGCTACAGTAGTATCTGAAAAGATAATTTTGAGAAGACGTTTCTGAACAAATAGTGACCAAAATGCTTCAAGCAGGATGCACTTTTGGCAAGAGTACTGAAAAAAGCTCCCATGTGCACGCCTTTTTGCTACAGTAGTTCCTATTTGGACTTGGACTATAAATGAGTCAAATTTCATTCTCAAGTTGCATAAGTTTTAGCAAGAGAAATTGAGGCAAAAGTATAATAGAAATTGAAGATGAGTGAACGTATTAGTGCTGTTATTTACTATGATGTTGAGGTTCGTGACACCGAGAACGGTGTTATTTTTTTATCGGAGAACACAGCGCGACTGATTTTTAACCAGAACATAGATTTGACAGAACTTCATAAAAGAATTAGGTGTAAAATCTTCGGAACGACACCAATCAAAGTTCTATCTATTAAGTGGGAGGCAGAATACGGAAGAGCCCGTGTTTGGTGGCAGTATGGAAAACACAACCCCTTGATCGTTGTTTTGTCAAGTTTTAACATTTATAAAGAGAATGATCGAACCTGGAAACCAACTCTGACAACGACTTAAGACAAGTGTACCTATTGAACAGTAGTATAGCTTAGGCAAGACCGGATTGTCAAACCCAAAGGAACTAAAAGTACTAATACTAACTTTCTTTTTATTATTTAGCCTAAAATAAGTAAAGTTGCTTTTATCTAAATTAACGACTACTAAACTAAAGATGCAAAGACAGAAAGAATGAATTGGAAAATAACTTGAAGGGAAACTCAGTTGATCATGATGATACCCTCAGGCAGAATCCACCTAGACTTCACTTGTTATTTGACACTGAACCATACGATTTATTCACTTAATTTGATCCGTAAGACTCTCTAACGTATATTAAACCCTCTCTCGAGGCGAATAACGTCTAACTGTAGGTTAATTAACGGAAATCTCTTTCTCAAATAATAACCCCCTAGAATAGCAGTAAATCAATCTATGGACTCCCATATTAGGTTTCACCCTAATCTGGCAAAATCTCGTCACCCTATCTCTATGCGTGCGATCAACTTCGCTTAATTATACTAGATATACTCTTAAGCAGGGTCTATTCTTCCTCCACCTAAGCACATCAGATTTGGATTAAGCATGCATAATTAAGAACAAACTAAGTATTTATCATATAATTCAGAAAATAATAACAAGATTCATCTAGGTTTCATCCCCTTCAGGTATCTGAAGGGTTTAGTTCATAATGAATAAAGAAAACAACTCAAGAGAAAAGATAAAACAAAACATAAGAAATCCCTAAAACCCCTTGAAGGAATTGAAGGAGAAATCTGCCGTTTTGAGTAGAATTTCAGCTTCTTGAGATGGATCAACTAGCTATCTTTGACTAATTCCCACAAATCTGGCCTTCTGGCTCGGCTTCTTGGCCTAGCTAACCGCCCCCTTTCAGGTTACACTTAGGGTGTTTATATAAACTTTTGGAATGCTTTACTTGGCCTCTAAGTGTCCTTATTCAAGTATACTTCCTACTCGGTGTTTGAATAAACTTTGGAATGTGTTTCTTTGCCTCAAAGTATCCAAATCTGAGTGAAATTCTTCTTTTCCACGACAGGGGCACGACCATGGTACACGCTCGTGTAAATTATTTTCAGGCCGTGCCTCGATTCTGTCGATTGAGGCACGGCCGTGTAAATCATGGCATGGCCATGTCTTAGTTAATTGTCGAAACACGGTCGTGTGGCTTGAAGTCTAGGCCGTGTCGATTTCCTCTTTGGCCCAAATTGGCCCGTTTTAAGCCCGTTTTTTATTTTTTTGTCCTCAAGTGCTTTCCTGAGTAAAACCATGAAAAGAAAGGATTAAGAGCACCTTTTTACATAAATCAAGGCTAAATCATCCAAAAGCATACTAAATGTCGGCTTAAAATATGTTACTTTTATGGTTTATCACCCCTGTACGACACTCGGTTGGTGGATGGGACATGCATATTGGTGGGTCGATGTTTGATGCTAGAACTACGTATTAGGGAACGTCATCAACTTCTAGTGGCTGGGAATACACATATGATTGGGGACGTTATGAAAGTTTTTTAAGAAGGGATAATGTACTCCCCACGACATCCACCGGCGAGGGTACCTTATTCGTTGCAGATGATGGTGGGTCGGATGATGAGTCTGATGTGGATCCACCTCGAGAGCCCAGCCCCGATGGTGCAGAAGTTGCATTATTTTTTGAACCGAAGCTTGTTCCAACCATACCTGAAGATGTTGAAGGGGGTTCAGATGAAGAAGAAGAAGATCCATGATTCAGGGCGTACTTGCCTCCAGCCCACATGCATAATGTCGATTTATTTCAAGACGATGGGTTGAAGTTTTCAAAACTACCACACAGAAGGCGTGACCGTACAAGTTCGTCCTTGGATTTGGGTGAATTGGAAGTTGGTAAAGAGTTTTCCAACAATGATAGTTTTCTTCGTGCATTGAAACAATATGGCATCAAGAACGGGGTTAACTACAATGTGGTTAAATCCAAACCCGATAAGTATGAGGCCAAGTATGTAGTGCAAAACGATACATGTTCATGGAAAATCATGGCCTCGTTGAGGAAAAAGACAGGCTTATGGGAGATTAAAAAGTACAAAGGTCCACATATATGTGTTGTCGGTACAGTATCATTAGGTGTTTATGGTTTTTGAATAATACTGATATTACGTAATGTTGCATTATTTAACGTACATAATTAATAGGTGTTTCACAAGATCATCCCAATATGGATTCAGATATGTTGGCTAGCCTAATAATACCGATGGTGAAGGTGGATCCCATGACTTCAGTGCCGGTCTTAATTGCCAATATTTGTAGCCAATTGGGGTACACACCCTCTTACCACAAGACTTGGATAGCTAAGTAGAAGGCGTTGGAAAAGTTGCATGGTCGGTGGGACGCTTCATATAATGAAGTGCGGCAGTGGTGTCATGTGCTAGAGAGATATGTCCCAGGCTGCATAACAGACCTTGAAACGACACCTGTGTACTACAACAATTGATTGCTCCGTGGATTCCAAGTGTTCAAGCGTCTGTTCTACACCTTTAAGCAATTCCGAGATGCATTTCTATACTACAAGCCATTGGTACAAATTGACGGTACCTTTATGTATGGTAGATATACACATTGCTTATTGCTAGCTGTGGCATAAGAAAGCAGTGGGAGAATCCTTCCAATTGCATTTGCAATAACATCGGGGGAGTTAGCTGATGAATGAGATTTCTTTCTATCTAGGTTAAGGAGGCATGTCTGCCCTCAACTTGATATATGCGTTATATCGAATCGGGGCCCTGGAATACAAGCTGCAATAGAGCGACAGGGAAGCCTATAGCATCGCACACACCATCGATATTGCCTAAGGCATGTTGCGTCCAACTACTACGGGGCAACATCGATCTACAAGTGAACGACGACAAGTGACCAATATGGGTATGTAATCTCTATTAATATAATTTCATTTGTAATATTCAATTTGTTCTTAATGGAAGAGTGATATGTAATATTCGCTATCAACTTAAATTGGTAGGGTACAAGATCAATACGGACCTTTTTAACAAGATGTTGGCGATTTTGCACTCAATTAACGAAGAAGGCGCAAACTGCCTATGCAACATACCTTTCGAATAGTGGACACAAGCATACGACGGCGGCCTACGATAAGGTCATATGACCTCAAACCTGGCTAAATGCATAAATTCTGTTATAAAAGGAACGCGTGATTTGCCGATAACATCGGTTGTGCGAGAGACATATTTTTGTTTAACGGCACTATTTTCGAAGCGAGCAGCGAGTTATAAAGGCCAAATGTAGGGAGGCCATGTATGGTGCGCGAATGTATTACGAGAAATTAACAAGGCGAAGGCAAGGGCCAACACCATGCACACAGTGTGTCACGATCGCGGCAACCTATTGTTTCGTGTGACGGAGTTTGACAGACCGAACCAAGGTATTCTTGGCGGGCAATATCGCGTACACTCGAGAAATAGGACCTGCGACTGTGGGATATTTGATGCACTTTGTTATCCATGCGTTCATGTAATTGCAGCTTGTTAGAATCTCCGTCTGGATCCCATGAGCTATGTCGATGAAGTGTACAAAATAGAATACATGTACAACGTGTGGAGACACGTATTCCCACCAGTCCCAGATAAACATAAGTGGTCGTTTGTATCGCTTGCTCCTTTTAAGCTGTTACCGGATAGAGAACTGCGTCGCAAACCAAAGGGTCGACCTTGCTCGACTAGAATACGCAACAATATGGATATCCGAGAAACAGCCAACCAACGGAAGTTACGCAGATGGTGTAGGAACCCAGGCCATACATCTCACTTAAGTCCAAATCGGAATAGTTGATAGTCTCCTTATCATTTTTGTCTCTTGGTGGCTATGAAAATTCTTTTAATTTCTTGATGAAAATGGTGCACTTTTGTAGAAGGACTACGTTATAAAAAAAAAAAAGTTATTCAATTAATCTAAAATATCACCATCATCATTATTCTTTAAAATTATCTTTCTTGCTAAATGATTATTTTGCCCCTTTTGATCCTTCAAAATTCCTACATTGGATCAACACCCATCGTGATAAAATTACAATTTAACCCCTCATACTTTTTCACTTATTCAATTTAGTCCTAATTCATCCATTTTTTTCTTAGTTTCTAGATCCTTCCACCCTTAAAATATTTACACTATTGGCCCTTCAAGTTTTTCATATATACATTTTAACCCTTCAAATTTTAAATATTTAGTATTGAGCTAGAAAACTTTTCTCACATTTGCGATTTAGTCCTTACTTGAACCAATACAATTAGGATATTAAAAAAAACTTTTATTTTATTAAAAATATAAAATTAAATTACAATTAAAATATTAAAAACAACTATTATTTTTTTAAAATATAAAAATTAAATTATAATTAAAATATTAAAACAAATTTTATTTTATTAAATGTAACAATATAAAAATGTTTGTAGAAATATATTAAAAATATAAAAATATTAAAATATTGCCTTATTCAAAATAAATTGATTTTATTAAAATATACAAAATAAATTACAATTTAAATATAAAAAACAACTTTTATTTTATTAAAAATATAAAAAGTAAATTACAATTAAAATATTAGAAACAACTTTTATTTTATTAAATGAAAAAATAAAAGAGTTTATACAAATATATTAAAAAAATCAATGTTGGTGCAGGTCGGAATCAGTGCCACATGGGGGTGGTCGACGGTTACACGCTGGATTCCTCCTTTTTCCAACTTTAATTTGGGTTGTGGTTGCTCGTGAGATTCAGTTCTTCCGTAGGGATCTGGTTGTGGGTGTTGGGAGGATGACCCACCTTGATAATATAATGACTGCGGAGGTGTTTGCATCACCCATGGTGGAGGTGTTTGAATCCCATAAGGCGAAGGAGATTGGTAAAAAGAAGAGCTTCTCAACGACGCCTCATGCGATCCCTCATGCGACGGCGGCCTATAGATCGACGGTCTACTCGGAGTAATCGGGAACGGAGATGAACCGGGCCATGCATTCCAACCTGTCATAGGACTAGGAAAAGGAAACATATAAGGGTTGGCATTATCTAAAAAGGCTGTGATGTGGGTGTCATCGGCTGAGGTGTTGGGCCCGGTATCTATGCGGGCGCTGTTGATGGGCCCAGTGATTGTGTCAGTGCTGTTGATGGGCCTGTCCCATCATCCCTTCTCATTGGATTTAAAGGGCCTCGTCGTTTCCTTTGCACACGAAGTTGTCATTGTCTCTCCTCTTCTGACAATAAATACAGCTTGCCATGGATCCTAAATCATGGCATGTATTCCGGCATGCACGCTAACTCAGGAACGATGATCGGCTCTCGATTAGGTATATAATCATAACGGTTTTCCCACAATTAGATATATGCTGACCAAAATCTCAGCCAATCCGTATGTAACTGCCGTAAGTCGACTTTGTGCTCATCATCAAGCACCTTAGGTGCCACGGGAATCGGTTGTCGGAATCTAAATTTTCACAGAACCCTATTTGACTGGTGCATCTCCACGGTGGCATAGTTGACCAATCAGACCTTCACATGCCAAATGTTCAGATTTTGAAAGAATTCATCTAGAATTAATGCCCGAATTGCCGGATCCTCGTATGGTGTCCATTGAAACTATATGAACATGATAAAAATATTAGTTACATACATTGTCGAAACTATTTTTTTGTAAAACGGGTCGAATTTGGTTTTTGAAAATGAAAACGAATATGGGAGTCGCTACCAATCCTTTTTGATTAGGTGTGATCGGGTCACCTCGTAAAACAGTTATTTCTAATAAACAGTTTGATTTATCAAAACAACGAATTTGGTCTACGAAACTCAAAAAATAGGTTCGGGAGTCGATTACGTACAAGGAAGGGTTAGCACCCTCAATATGCCCAAAATTGGTACCTAATTGATTAATTAACGTCTTAATGTCAAAAATTGAAAAGATTTCAAAATACGATCCTCTTTATTTGAAAACCCGAATGAATTAAAATGAATGCTAAGGCCCGCTTATTTCGAAGAAGTAGAACGTCATGCCTAGTGAGTTAGGATACGACATTTTGGAACCCTCGAAACTAAGCTTGTCTTTTGACCTTTAAAAGTCGTGCATTTAAGCTTGAGAAGGATATTCGGTTATTTGTGTCAAATGAAAAATTGGAACCCAGTAAGTTAGGGCACGATTTCTCGTAGTTTCAAATACAGAATATTGCCTTTATTTTAAGAAATCTTTTCCCGAGGTAACAAAATGTCTCATCCAATACGTTAGGACAAAACATCTCGAATTCTCGAGAAATAGCTTTCTTTTTATTCAAAACTTATTTATTTTAAAAGGATATTCCGCTATTTAGGTTAAACGAGAAAAATCGAAACCCAGTAAGTTAGGGCACGATTTCTCGAATTCCTAAATACGAAATATTGCCCTTATAAAAGAATCATTTTTGTATTGGGTAAAGGTTAATAGAACATAAATTTGTAATAAAATGAAAAGTAAATTACGGTATTAACAAACATAGTGGAATAATAATAAATGTGTAATGTAAATGACAATAATAAGAACGAAATAAAGAAGTAAAACCAAGCAGACTATGTAGGAAAAGATGGGTAAAATTAAATAATAAATAGATAAAAATGATAGAAATAAAAAAAAACTAATAGTATATACATGAAATAGTTGAAGATAATAATAATACTTATAATAATAACGTTAAAACATTAATATTAACAATACTAATGAAATACAATAGTAAAAGAGGATAATAGTAAATATAATATGGATAATAATAATAATAAAGTAGAAAATAATAAAATACATTAATAAGAAAATAATAATCTAATAATAATGATATAAAATGTAATAAATAATAATAGAAAAGGAATAAAACATAAAAAAATATAATGATAATAGTGATAGTAATAAAAGTAATAATACTAATGATATCAGCAAATATAATAGTAATAATAATAAGAATAATAATACTAATTTTGATAATAAAATAGCAAAAATGACTAAAAGGGATTAAATCAAACTTGAAACAAAAGTTTTGGGGCAAATTTGAAGTAAATAAGAGAGAAAAGGAGTAAATTGCATGTAAAAATAATCAAGAGGGACTAAAATAGGAAATAACCCCTCCCTGCAAAACGCGCAGCATCAGGGAGGGCCCAATTGAGCTCAAAACAAAATTTCGGGGCAAAATTAAAAGAATGAAAACCTGATTGGAAACCAAAAAAAAAAAGCGGAAGGGTTAAATTCATAAATATCCCCTTTGTGAAAAACACGCGGATCCTGCCTAGAGCGGGTCGGGTAATCGGGTCGCAGGCCCAAAACGACGCCGTTTTGGGCGTTTAGTGCCAGCTCCAAAACGACGTCGTTTTGGGGGCCTTATAAAAATCAAATTTTCACCAAAAAATTCATTTGGAGGGTTTGAAGTCCGGCGAGGGTTCCGATAGGATTCCGGCGCCGACCACCGGCGACCGCCATGCACGGCGGCGCTTAAGGTAAAATTTCTCCCCTTTTTTATGCGTAATATATATGCATATATATAATTAAAAAAAAGAAATCTAAATAAACCTCGGATTTAACAGTTTTAAAAAACAAGGAAATAGAGAAACTTAAATAACCTTCGCGCGTCTCTAATCTGCTCTGTAGGGATTTTTATTTTTATTTCTCAACTATTTGTGCTTTTTTTTTGTTTGAATCTTGTTCTTTTTTTATTCCAAAAAAATCCCCATACATTATATTTGTTTGGCTTTTTATAGCCATTTTACAAGATTTATTTTATTATTGACTGTATTGTCTTCTTTTCCCTGCAGGTGGCGGTGCTAATAAGACAAGGGCGGTGGCAGCAGGTTTCGGCAGGGGCAGTGGCAGAGCAAGTGGGACTAGGCTGCAGCGCCACTTGGATTAGGGGGGCTAGGGTTTTGCTTTTTTTTCTTTTTTTTTTCTGAAAAATTAGTGTTGGGTTAGTTTAGGTTTGGGTTTGGGCTTGAATTGTATTTGTAATTGGGTTTTGGTTTGGGTCTAGTTTGGGTTTAATGGGTTGTGGTTTAATTGGCTGTAATGGGTCTTGAGGGTTTGGAGTTGGGTTTAAGGTTGTAGAATGGGCCCCAGGCGAATTGGGCCTTCTACATACATAATACTAAATACTAAATACAAAGAAACTATTTTATTACGTACATATATTTTATTTAATACTTGTGCTTCTGACCGTTGGTCTAATAGAAGCCATATATCTTCAAGCGAGGTAGGTATTCCAACATAACTAGCCGAATGGTTCCACCTAATTAAATAAATTTTTAGCATACAATTGTATTTTAAATCTACGTAATAATTGTAAAATCTAATATTAAATTTACCTCGTTATGAGTGGAAATGTATATGGGTGGTCCACTCGAGGACGTAAAAATGGAAAGCGAAATCATGCCCATGATTGCAGTAGTGATAGGCAACCTCCGATTTTGGCTTTATTCGGTCGCGTCGCCCTGCACATCTCCTGGTACAATTTTGTTAGCACGGCAGTCCCCCAACTCAATTCACCGGCTGCTCTAAAATCAATGTGTTTCAGCAGCCATCTCAGATGTATGAGGTCTCGTGACAAGTCCAGCATCAGATAGCCTCCAATCATCTCAAGAATGTATGCCCGAGCATATTGTATTCTTTCTAATTCAGTCGAATCATTATCCGGCTCCGGGAATGCGTCTCGTAACCATCCCATCTCGATCCGACCTCAGTTAATATTATCCGGAATAGCACCTAAAAGCTCGTAGCATACGGCTCCCCAATCACCAGAAGTTGCGGACCCGGTGATTACGTACCCATCCACCAACAATCCCAATTGCAACTGTACGTCTTCCAGAGTGATAGTACACTCTCCGTATGGAAGATGGAAAGTGTGCGTCTCGGGTCTCCACCTCTCTATCAACGCATTGATTAGTTTCGGGTCCAATTTGCACCCCCGGCCTATCGTGGCCACGTGCCAAAAACTCGCTTCTCGCAGGTAATTCTCTATCAACGGAGATGGCGGACCAGGCATATTAAAAATATTGCATTGCAACACCCGATCTACAGACTGCTATAAAAA
This sequence comes from Gossypium rotundifolium, assembly GCA_025506655.1. Taxonomy (NCBI): domain Eukaryota; kingdom Viridiplantae; phylum Streptophyta; class Magnoliopsida; order Malvales; family Malvaceae; genus Gossypium; species Gossypium rotundifolium. The sequence goes on from CP106722.1 coordinate 62,475,555, forward strand.
ATTTTAAAATAAAAATTAATTAAAATTGCATAAATGAAAAAAATATTAAATTGTATTGATAAATTAAAATTGTAACTTACCATTGGCATTTGATCGACGGAGATATGTTTATTATTGAGACGAATTAATTCTTCGGCCATTGCTAACACGATCAAATATTTTTTAATTTAAATAAAAACTAATTCAAAAAACTTTTAAACAGGGCTTTTTTTTTTAAATTAAAGGATTTTTGTAAAATTTGAGAGGAATTTGAGAGAAATTTGAGAGAAAGTTGAGAGAAATTGTAAAAGGACTTTTGTGTGAAAAAATGCAAGAGGGGCTTTTTATAGTTTTTTTTTTTTTTTTTTTTTTTTTTTGTTGGAGGCCAAACGGTTAAAAAAAAATAGCCATTGGGGATTTTAACATGGGCAAAACGCTCCCCCAGGGACACGTTTTGTTACCACATACCCTGACATTGTGCTGACGTGGACGCGCTTTTGGGGAAAATGACCCATTCTGGTAAATAATTAAATAATAGGTTCATTTCCGTAATAATTGAAAAAAGAGTATTTATTGGTAAATTGGCCATAATTAAATTGTTTGAATATATTATATTGCAAATAACTAACATAATTATGTCAAAAAAGCAGCTTTTGTTTTCAATTTAGGTAAATAAAAATCCACAAAAGTGAATAAAGTTTATCTAAAATCTCTAGAAAAAGTAAACCATTAAATACTTGAAAAAAAAAAATAATTCCATATAAACAAAAACAAACATAATGTAAAAAATTAAAATAGTTACTTTAAAAAAATGATTTTAGGATTTGTCAAAGTTATTATTTTTAGTAGAAAATATAAAGATGTAAAAACTACATAAATTAAAACTCTTTTTATTTTTAAAATGTAAAATATTCAAACAGTTTATATAATACAAGTTTAAAAATTATAGTTACTTGAAAATGAATCAAATTTTATTATTTTATTTCATTTATAATTAATTTTATTCTTTATGATATAAAATAAAAATTATATTTAAAATATTGAAAATAATTTAAAAATTATTGAAATTTTATTATTATTTAGAAAGGTTTACAAAAAAAGCTTTAAAATATTTTCAAATAATATTTGAAAGTCATAAACCAAAGCTCATTTTGTCAAAACAAATCTAAAAATTCAAAACCAAAATTAATATGAAAAAATTCGAGAAATGAACCGAGCCAAGCTGAATTATGATGGACGATTCAAAAATCCAAAATCCGATTGAACCGAATCATTCTCACCCCTAGTCTATATAGGGTATAGTAAATAAATTTTAAAAAATAAATATATAAAAGGAATGTGACATGTTGTTGGATTAAAATCCTCAATTATGGGCACATATGTATAATGTATAATGCTATTATGAAGTGTTGTACAAAAGTAAGTGACCAATTATGTTATAAGTGTTGTCGAAACCATTTTTTTTCAATGTTTTGTAAAATAAGAATCGACTTTAAAAATATGGAAATGGAGTCGCCACCGATCTTTTGTTTAAGATGTGATCGGATCACCTTGAGATGAATTATTTTAATAAAATATTTTTATTAAAACAATAATTTTCGTCTACGAAATTTAAGAAAACGGGTTCGGGAGTCGGTTACACACGAGGAGGGATTAGCACCCTCGCAACGCCCAAAATCGGTACCAGATTGATTAATTAATGTCCTGATGTCGAAAATTTGAAAAGATTCTAGATTACGATCCATTTACTTAATATATATTTGGACAGAATCATATTGGATGCCAAACCTTCTTATTTCAAAGAAATAAAATTCCATACTCAGTAAGTTAGGGCACCACATCTTATATTCTCGAAATTAGGTTATTCCTTCGACATTCAATACTCATACAATTAAAAATAAGAAGGATATTCAATTATTTGGGTCAAATGAAAAATCGCAACCCAGTAAGTTAGGGCACTATTTCTCAAAATTCCCGAATACGGAATATTGCCTTTGTTCTTTTGAAATTCTTATCTCGAGATGATAAAATATCACACCCAGTAAGTTAGGGCGCAATATCTCAACTTCCCAAGAATAAGTTTTTTATTTAAAATATCGTGCATTTTGATTTAAAAGAGAAAGGATACTCAGTTACTAGGTTTTAAACGAGTAGAATCGGAACTCAGTAAGTTAGAGCACGATTTTCTCGAAACCCCTAAACACGAGCATTGCCTTATGATCTTAAAACCGAAATGACATTAAAACACTACATCTTTCGTAAGATACAATGGAATACTAATACGTAAAGCAATATATTAATCCATACATCAAACATTACAACAATGAATCACAAATAATTAATAATTACAAATTAACAAATTATAATCCATACAAGAGCAATAATCATATAACACAATTTCGATATTAGCAATTGAAGAAAATGGAGCAAAATAATATATAACCAATCACAAGAAATGAACCTAAGTCCAATAATAAATAAGTTTAAAACAGATGATGTAAAAAAAAAAAAAAGATTTGTAACACCCCAAACCTGGCCTAGAAGTTAGGCCCGAATCTGGCGTGTCACATGGAAGTGTTTTTTTTTCTTTTCAAAAACATCTTTGCCATTATTAAAAACTTGTTTGAGAATTACAGCCTCTTTGTTAAAGCCCAAAACACTTAAGCAATTGTTATCTACTTGAAAACGTAATTATCTTTAAAAACCTTTTTGGTTGCGAAAACATATTTGAAATAACAATTTACGAAAAGATGACGTTTGGAAATAGAGTTGCAGAATCATTTTGAAAATATTGCGGAAATGTAGATAAAATACAAGTATTTTTGAGAGGTTGGTTGATGAGTTGAAAATCGAAGTAGTGGACTTTAAAATCAGGACTTTTGAAAATGACGTTGAAATTTTGAAAGAGAATCCGAGTTAAATTATTTGTAAAAGTTTGCTATAAAATCCATCTATTAATCAATTTTGAAAACCATTATTTATATTTTTAGAAAATTCCTTTTTAAGCAATTTAAGAAGAATAATAAAAACACCCAAACATAAAGCAAAATAAAAATAGCCCAGAGGCCTTATTACAACTTTAAAACCCGAAACAATAAAAGTAATCAAATAAAACGGAAAGGTAGTTTACTAATATTCGAAAATGTTATTTCCGAAGCATGGCCTGTAACATCCTGAAAATGGGCCTATGCATTTTTGATTTAATTATACGAAATGGCACGACTTATGAATGTATGATGAACATTTTTGGAAACTTGGAAATGTTAAGTTAAAATAGGAAAGTGAACATTTTGGAAATCTGGAAATGTAAGGAAATGTCAAGTTTTAAAGTTTAAAAAAAGAGGAAACTAAGGCAAGGTGGCCTTAAGAAAATTAATAGGAGGAATTTGACACACAAACAGGCTTGGAAAAGTGGCTCAAGATATCACTTGAGGCCCGGTAGGTGACGCCACATACAAGGGTATTGGGCCTAGGTTCGAGTCACTTGGGAGCAAATAAAGGAGTTTTATTTTTGCTACAAAGAGCAGGAAGTGGGCGGCACTAAGGAACCCAAGGGAAGAGTTTTATTCTATTTAAATTTCGTCTAAATAGGAGATAAATAATAGATTTATTTATCATTATTTTTGGGAGATAATTGTTGGATTAATTCTTTTAATAAAGTGATAATTCAAAGGATAAAGTTATCAAAATAGAAGAGTGGTGACCAAGTAAGGGATTCTGAGTAGTAATTTTGGCTATAAGAGGGAAAGAATAGGGCTACTCATCAATTTTTCTTCCTCCTCTTCTCTCTGCCGAATTTCTTAGTGCTCTCCTCTCTTCTCTTCTCTTTCATTTGTTAAGCCGAATCTATAGTCCACCATTGCCAAAATTCTCAAGTTTTCTCTTCTTTATTTTTGTGGAAACCGAATACCCCAAGAGAACCCCTAGCCGACTTCTCCATTAAATTCCAAAAGCCGAAACCTTATCATCTAGTCATCAAGGCCGATTCTTTAAAGGGCTTTTAACAAGGGTGCTGCCGATTTCTTAAAAGGGTAAGATCCAAAATTAGTTTCAATTCTTTTATATTTTAGACCTATCGAAAATCTAGGGACTAATCTCTATTATTGATTTTGGCCGAATTATGGAAGGGTGTATTCGAGATTTAAGAATTGTCAACTACAAGAAGGTATCTTTCGGGATTTCAAGGATCTAAGGTAAGATATATGTATATTCGGCCAAAGGCCATGTTTTATGTTTTAATGTTAGATTAAATCTAACATATGGTTATAGGAATTTCAACAGCATAAAGGAAGCAAGGATTCAATTCAGGATTTACGATTTGGAAGGTAAGCACCTATGTATATTCGGCTAAAGCCTAGATTAGTATTTAGATCTGTTCTTTAAATGTTCAAAAGCTGAAAACTAACCAAGTTAATTGATTCAATGCCCGGCAGAATACAAAGAGGAATAAAGCAAAGATTTCGGGATTGGTTGGTGTCCCAATCGGCAACAAGGTAGGTTTTAAGAATACAAATCCTACTAGGATTTGGTTTTATAGCCGAATAGGCTTTATGCTAATATATTAGGGTTGGTCGAATGTAGGAATTGAGATCTAAGACAGTAGATCAGATTTCGAGATTTCAGTGAATCACTAAGTAAATCAGGTGTGTACCCCACACTACTTTTTAATAAATAGATTTATGGCAATGATTAATATGTGCATGATTATAAGAATGTGAATATGGCTAAGGTACGATGGTATGGTACACAGTACTCAGGTACGTTTTCTACTCCTACAAGGATTATGAATAAATGTTATTTTTAACATGTGAAAAGTGTTAATAATGTGAAATAAGAATTTGGCATTTTAATGCATGTTATGTATGATTTGGGGCATATAGGTTATATGAAAAGGGGAAGTTAATGTGGTGACCTAAGACCACGAAATCTGAATGTGGTGACTTAAGGCCACGAAAACTGAATGTGGTGACCTAAGACCACGATATCTGAATGTGGTGACCTAAGACCACGAATTCTGAATGTGGTGACCTAAGACCATGAATTTTATAAGGGCGATGAGCACGTCGACTGCAGCGACTGCCTTCGATGGTGTGTAGCGGATGGAGGGTTGACTTAGTAGTCCCCACGGTGTGCAGGATGGTACGGGTGGTGTGTAGCGGATGGCATATAGGTTTTGGTTCGGGTTGCATCATATTGTTTAAATGCTTTATGAACATGTATGATATTGTATGCCTGAAGTATTAAATTTTAGTGTTGGTTACACATTGAGTCTGTCGACTCACCCCGTTGTGGGATTACTTTTCAGGTGACGACCAGTGATGGACCGGGCCGGCAGATGATTAGTGGAGGCGATGTGAAGTTCAGATTTCTTTTATTTGGACTATTCTACTTTAAGTATTTTGAATTTAAATTTTGGGAAATATTTGATGTAATAAGGCCTTAGTAGAATTATTTTATTCTGTTTTTAATTATTAAGTTTACAAACTTTTATTTTTTAAAAGATTAAGTAAATCTATTTTTAAAACAAAGCCCAAACGTTTTGTCACCTAAAGTAAAGGATTTTTAATGATGAAATAAACCTGTTTTCATCTCAAGCCCAACCCAAAACAATCTTTCTTCCAAATCACACAAGTTTTTCCTAAGTAACAAAAGAATTTGAAACGGTTTACACCGGGGAACATACCAGATTCGGTCAGGGCTAGTGGGCCAGGTTTGGGGTGTTTCAATTTGGTATCAGAGCCCAGTTTTAAACTCTCAGCCTTGGGTTTAAGGCCCAAAACGTTTCCAAAGTTAAGCCCAAAAAGAATTTTGTGAATTAAGCAGGTTTTTCTAGCATGGCCCACTAAGTTTCCGACCCGAAGTCCACCAGGTAAGTACTTCTGACTTCTGAAATGATTTGAATATGTGAAATGTATGGGCTTTTATGGCAACGTAGATTAGTGAACTAGGATCTGTTGAACCCTAGGACTAGTCTACTCAAAAACACAAGTACATAAGACTTAAGGACCATTAGACAAACCTGTGATTAAGTCACCGAGCTAGGGTGTGGTAACTGTTGTGCGCATGTCTACGAGTGGATTCAGTAAGAGCTTGGTATTTAAGCAGTCCTAGCGACTCACCTCCTCTTTACTTGAATTCTACTTGGTGCGTAGTAACCGTTCACCCTAACCAAGAGGACTTAGTCATCGGCTAAACCAATGATTAAAACCCAAAGGGACTAGCCATATTTTTTATAAAAACCTTAGTTTTTTTAAAATCCTTAAATTAACCCTTCGATTTGCAACAAAATCTATTTTGAAAATTTCTCGAAAAAAAATTTTCGGTTTGCCAAAATTACTAAAATACCCCTGGCTGTAAAATTACAAAAAATGCCCTTGGTTTTTAAAATTACCATATTACCATCGATTTTAGTAAAATTTCTATATTTTGCAAAAGTGTCCAAAAACTCTATTTTACAAAAAATTCAAGGTACTTTGATTTGGGAAAATTACTAAAATGCCCCTGTGTTGTAAATTAATAAAATACCCTTAGTTTTTAAGATTTTCAAAACTACCCTCGAATTTTTGCTAAATTATTTCTACTTTACAAAAATATCAAAAACTTTTGTTTTACAAATATCAAGATACCCTGATTTGGAGAATTTATGAAAATGCCCCTAACTTCTAAAATTACAAAAATAGCCCCGATTTTTGAAATTTCTGCAACATCACTGATTTGGAAAACAAATTTTCAAGATAACCTCGAGTTTTTGTAAATTTTGAAATACTTTTGATTTATAAAGATTATTTTCGAATTGACCCTGATTTATTACCAAAATACCCTTATAGGAAAAATGACGAAATTACCCCTGGATGGGGAATGATCAGGAATGCCCAAAGTAGTGAAGTGAATGTTGTGAATAAATGTGTCTCTTTCGAGATGGATGAATGTGAATGTGAATGTGAATCTCTGAATTAGAATGGTGAACTTGAACTGAGACTTTGTTTGATCGAGAGAACCACTATTAAACTTCTTTTCATAAAACTGTTCGCGGATAAACAGTGGAACAAAGAACTAATGCATAAAACTTTTTAATCAGATTAAATCGCGACGTTAGTAATGAGTTCTAGTGGACGTGGTCGAGGTAGTATCTAAGAAATGTGTTAGTTTTGTTAAGATCAGAGTGCGCAGCAAAGGCATAGTGTGATGAGTTAGGTTTGAACGATAGTAAGCAATTTCGAGGACAAAATTATTTTAAGGGGGTAGAACTGTAACATCCTGAAAATGGGCCTATGCATTTTTGATTTAATTATACAAAACGGCATGACTTATGAATGTATGATGAACATTTTTGGAAACTTGGAAATGTTAAGTTAAAATAGGAAAGTGAACATTTTGGAAACTTGGAAATGTTAAGTTAAAATAGGAAAGTGAACATTTTTGGAAACCTGGAAATGTAAGGAAATGTCAAGTTTTAAAGTTTAAAAAGAGGAAACTAAGGCAAGGTGGCCTTAAGAAAATTAATAGGAGGAATTTGACACACAAACAGGCTTGGAAAAGTGGCCTGAAGATATCACTTGAGGCCCAGGTAGGTGACGCCACATACAAGGGTATTGGGCCTAGGTTCGAGTCACTTGGGGAGCAAATAAAGGAGTTTTATTTTTGCTACAAAGAGCAGGGAAGTGGACGGCACTAAGGAACCCAAGGGAAGAGTTTTATTCTCTTTAAATTTCATCTAAATAGGAGATAAATAATAGATTTATTTATCATTATTTTTGGGAGATAATTGTTGGATTAATTCTTTTAATAAAGTGATAATTCAAAGGATAAAGTTATCAAAATAGAAGAGTGGTGGCCAAGTAAGGGATTCTGAGTAGTAATTTCGGCTATAAGAGGGAAAGAATAGGGCTACTCATCAATTTTTCTTCCTCCTCTTCTCTCTGCCGAATTTTTTTGTGCTCTCCTCTCTTCTCTTCTCTTTCATTTGTTAAGCCGAATCTATAGTCCACCATTGCCAAAATTCTCAAGTTTTCTCTTCTTTATTTTTGTGGAAACTGAATACCCCAAGAGAACCCCTAGCCGACTTCTCCATTAAATCCCAAAAGCCGAAACCTTATCATCTAGTCATCAAGGCCGATTCTTTAAGGGGCTTTTAACAAGGGTGCTGCCGATTTCTTAAAAGGGTAAGATCCAAAATTGGTTTCAATTCTTTTATATTTTAGACCTATCGAAAATCTAGGGACTAATCTCTATTATTGATTTTGGCCGAATTATGGAAGGGTGTATTCGGGATTTAAGAATTGTCAACTACAAGAAGGTGTCTTTCGGGATTTCAAGGATCTAAGGTAAGATATATGTATATTCGGCCAAAGGCCATGTTTTATGTTTTAATGTTAGATTAAATCTAACATATGGTTATAGGAATTTCAACAGCATAAAGGAAGCAAGGATCCAATTCGGGATTTACGATTTGGAAGGTAAGCACCTATGTATATTCGGCTAAAGCCTAGATTAGTATTTAGATCTGTTCTTTAAATGTTCAAAAGCCGAAAACTAACCAAGTTAATTGATTCAATGCCTGGCCGAATACAAAGAGGAATAAAGCAAAGATTTCAAGATTGGTTGGTGTCCCAATCGGCAACAAGGTAGGTTTTAAGAATACAAATCCTACTAGGATTTGGTTTTATAGCCGAATAGGCTTTATGCTTATATATTAGGGTTGGTCGAATGTAGGAATTGAGATCTAAGACAGTAGATCAGATTTTGAGATTTCAGTGAATCACTAAGCAAATCAGGTGTGTACCCCACACTACTTTTTAATAAATAGATTTATGGCAATGATTAATATGTGCATGATTATAAGAATGTGAATATGGCTAAGGTACCATGGTATGGTACACAGTACTCAGGTACGTTTCCTACTCCTACAAGGATTATGAATAAATGTTATTTTTAACATGTGAAAAGTGTTAATAATGTGAAATAAGAATTTGGCATTTTAATGCATGTTATGTATGATTTGGGGCATATGGGTTATATGAAAAGGGGAAGTTAATGTGGTGACCTAAGACCACGAAATCTGAATGTGGTGACTTAAGACCACGAAAACTGAATGTGGTGACCTAAGACCACGATATCTGAATGTAGTGACCTAAGACCATGAATTCTGAATGTGGTGACCTAAGACCATAAATTTTATAAGGGCAATGAGCACGCCATTGCGGATGACGCCTTCGATGGTGTGTAGCGGATGGAGGGTTGACTTAGTAGTCCCCACAGTGTGCAGGATGGTACGGGTGGTGTGTAGCGGATGGCATATAGGTTTGTGTTCGAGTTGCATCATATTGTTTAAATGCTTTATGAACACGTATGATATTGTATGCCTGAAATGTTAAATTTTAGTGTTGGTTACACATTGAGTCTGTCGACTCACCCCGTTGTGGGATTACTTTTCAGGTGACGACCAGTGATGGACCGGGCCGGCAGATGATTAGTGGAGGCCATGTGAAGTTCAGATTTCTTTTATTTGGACTATTCTACTTTAAGTATTTTGAATTTAAATTTTGGGAAATATTTGATGTAATAAGGCCTTAGTAGAATTATTTTATTCTGGTTTTAATTATTAAGCTTACAAACTTTTATTTTTTAAAAGATTAAGTAAATCTATTTTTAAAACAAAGCCCAAACGTTTTGTCACCTAAAGTAAAGGATTTTTAATGATGAAATAAACCTGTTTTCATCTCAAGCCCAACCCAAAACAATCTTTCTTCCAAATCACACAAGTTTTTCCTAAGTAACAAAAGAATTTGAAACAGTTTACACTGGGGAACATACCAGATCCGGTCAAGGCTAGTGGGCCGGGTTTGGGGTGTTTCATGGCCTCCACCGAGTCATCCATGGCTCCAAGTCCTCGTCACTGAGCATTACCTATAAGGGTTAAGTGAAGGGGGTCAAGTTACAAGAACTCAGTGTATAATCCACTTACCATTATTCACTGGGCCAAAATCCCATTAAGCAATTAATTGGGCCAAAGCCCGCTTACAATAATATAAATGTATCATATATAATATGCATATGATATGCCATTCCCAAACCAAACCTAATTTTCCATCCGCTACACACCACCCGTACCAACCAACACACCTGTTGGGAGCTTTAGTCACCCACCCCGCCAATACACCAAAAGTAGGCATTAAGCCATTTATATCAAATTTGTGGACAAGCCACCAGATTAACAGAATTTACATGGCATTGCCATTTTTCAGATTTGTGGCAGAGCCACCAGATTTATGTAGCAGAGCTACCAGAACTTCTCTTCATCATCATCCCATCACATGCAAATCATGTATATAATGCATAACAAATCACAATAATTTATTCGGATATTTATTACAAAAGTACGGCTCATTATAACAAATTATCAATTAGGCCCATATAGCAAAATATCAGATTAGCCCATTTAGTAAAATATCAGATTGGCCCATTTATCAAAATATCAGATTGGCCCATTTAGCAAAATATCAGATTGGCCCATTTATCAAAATATGAGATTGGCCCATTTATCAAAATAACAGATTGGCCCATTTATCAAAATATCAGATTGGCCCATTATCAAAATATTAGATTGGCCCATTTATCAAAATAACAGATTGGCCCAATAACACTTTTGCAAATCGGCCCATTAGGGGCATTTTCGTAATTCGGCAATTTACCCACTAAGGGTAATTCGGTAATTTCGTAACCCAAACTTAACTACTAATTTGGGCATAACAATTTAAACTGTCCATCTGCATCGTACTAACTAAATTGATTATAACTTGGGTTAGGAATCTCAAAATCTAAATCCGTAAATTTTCCTTGAAACTAAACTCATATATCTTCTTGCTAAAATTTTTCCAGAATTTTTGTCTTAACCATTTAGTATAGTTTATGCCTTAAAGTTTCCCTTGTTTCACTGTCCAACGATTCTGACCTCTCTTACCCAAAATTCAAATATCTCACTGTACAGTTTTCATATGTTGTTCCCACTTGTTTATATTGAAAATAGGCTACTAAGGAATCTTTACATATAAACTATAACTCTTAATTCACTTTGTACAATTTTATACAATTTTTCTAAGACAGATCAGGGAACCACGAAATCATTCAGAACCAGTCTCACTAAAATTAAGATATCTCAGATTATAAAATTCCTTTTCCTTCTTTGTTTCTTCCATATCAAAATAGACACAGTAAGCTTTTATTCAATATCTCATTCACTTTCTAATTCCCTTTCGTCTATTTTTCGTGATTTTTCAAAAACATGTAACTGCTTCTAACTGAAACTGTTTTATTACAAAATGCATTTACCACTACGATCATACGCACGCCTGAGTGATCACGGATGCCCGTTTCTAGTTTTCTTCGCTATTTCGATTGATTCATAGAATATTTCATGCTAACTTTCCAAGAAGTGTGAGATTACACACCATTTCAGATATGTATACAAAAGGTACGGGATTACACACCTGATTTAAATTTCCTAACGAACCACTCGTCGTTGACCTAGAACAATACCAACCAAAAGTTAGCCTCGGATTTCCAAAAGATTTCGTATCACTTACACTTGAATCACTTACCACTATGTCTGAAGGTAGAATATATCGAGTGATTAGTCCCTAAAACATGTAGTCGATTATTTCACATTATTACTCTGTTAGCTACCAATCGAATATTGAATAATATCAATAATCCATAATAACTCCTTACCTTATTAATATTGGATCCGATTTCTAGTGATTATACGATGACTTCGAAAAAATCCAAGTTTTGGCCTTCCACTATATCTCTACGAGGAAGAAAAATGATTTCAAATGAGGGAAAGTAAGGTGATGGTTTAGGTCAAAATGACCATCCAAAACCAAAGAAAATAAAATATTGAGAAGAATACTTACCGATTGATCAAGAAACGGATGTTAATATGGATGAGAAGAAGAAATAAAGAAAAGATGAAAGTTTGGTTATGGAGGAAATTGTATGTTGATATTCGGCTATCAAGGAAGATGGACAAAAGGTGAATATGAAACCAATCCAAAGAGAAGAAAAATGCACTATTGTGCTAGAAGATTTCGGCAAAGAGAATAGCAAATTGGGAGAAGATGACACTAAAGTTGCAAATGTGATTTTTGGCCAAAACAATACCAAGACCCTACCAAATGCCAAAGTAAAATTTCAGCTACCTATCTACCCCAAAACCGTCCACATGCATAGTCATAAGGGTCAAAATTTTGCCAACCATACTTTCCATAGCATTCTCCATGAAATAAGCCACTTGTTCCCCTTACTTGCCTTTTCCTTTTGATTCCTTTCCCCAACCTCAACCTTTCCTTAATTCTTTAGCCACCATACCAAAAATAAAGAAGTCAAACTTGCCATAAAAACCTCTTGGTCGACACTTAAGGAAAGAGTGCAAAAATATTAGTCAAAAATTGCACACAAAGAGATTTGAACCTCTTCCCTCAAGGTACTTCACTTGATGCCATAACCTCTTTACTAATAGCTCATTTATGCAAGCACATTACTTATTTATTTCTATAAGCTTTGAAGCTACTTACCATCTCTCCTTACAGTGCTAAAATACCTAATTTTTCCTAAGGCCCAATTAAACCCGAGACTTCATAGAAACCTTGTAACCTTCCAAATTCACTTAACTAATAAGTCCAATTTGCAATAATGTCATTCTCTTGTTCTCAAAATTTTAAACATTCCTACGCCCAAGGCCTATTGGGCCCAATCCTACTAGGCCCAATTTTAGGATGTTACAATTCTACCCTCCTTAAAGAAATTTTGTCTTTGAAATTTCCAACCATCTACTAAACGCATTGCTCAAATCACACCACTAAGCTTTCGCTGCGCACTCTGATCTTAAAAAAACACAATGTACTTTTAACAAAATCTTGAATCCTCTTTCATACAACCAAACATCTAACCACAAAAGCAAACAGTTGTCAACCATTTATACTTAGAATTTTCTACATTCAATCATCACGTCCAACCAAAACATACCTGACTTGATGGTGATGTAACAATCCCGAGCCTTATGCTCCTTAGACCCGCATCTCAAGCATGCTCCTGACCTCTTCCAACATTCCCCCGGATGACGCCTTCTGCAATGATCGCAAGCTGGAAAGTTTGGATGTGCCTTCACATGCTTTACAAAATGAGACCGCGATCCAAAAGAACCACGATCTCCTTTCTTCTTAAAGTCCACAGACCCAACTCGAAGTGCTTCACTGATTTCCTTAACCTCCTTCAATACCTTCTTAACTATCTGAGTTAGCTCATCAACCCCAACTCGATCATGAGATCCCGTCTTAGCCACTAACAATGTCTGCGCCTCCCTTTCGGGCACATGCCTTGGTATCGAAGATCTAGCCCTAGCACCTCGGCCTCTACCACGTCCACGTCTACCGCGTCCTCGTCTTCTAGCGCTCATGTTCACTAAGTTGATATAATCTGATTAAGAGTTTTATGAATCATTATGCTATTCGATGTTTATTAAACGATATTTTATGGAGTATGATAGAAAAGTTGTTTTCGAGAGTCAAATTCGCATCCTAGAGTCTCAGTCTCTATAGTTTCAACTCCTAAAGCTAACAGTTCTAGAGTATTCTACTTTGTAGAATTTTCGTAACATAATAATCATAAAATGAAAACAAATACTTACTTGACTTGGTGCTGGATACTCGTGGTGCCATACTTCCTTTAGAACATATATTTATAAATCAAAATTCTAAACAGCTTTGGAAAACGCTTTTGAACCCAAACCATGGCCGAGTTTTGTAACTCGGCTCAGATACCATAAAATGTAACACCCTAAACCCGGCCCAGAAGTTAGGCCCGAATCTGGCCTGTCACATGAAAGTGTGTTTTTTTTCTTTTCAAAACCATCTTTGTGATTGTTAAAAACTTGTTTGAGAATTACAGCCTCTTTGTTAAAACCCAAAACAATTAAGCAATTGTTATCTACTTGAAAACGTAATTATCTTTAAAAACCTTTTTGGTTACGAAAACATATTTGAAATAACAATTTACGAAAATATGACGTTTAGAAATAGAGTTGCAGAAGCATTTCGAAAACATTGCGAAAACGTAGATAAAATACAAGTATTTTTGAGAGGTTGATTGATGAGTCAAAAATCGAAGTAGTGGACTTTAAAATCAGAACTTTTGGAAATGATGTTGAAATTTTGAAAGAGAATCCGAGTTAAATTATTTGTAAAAGTTTGCTATAAAATCCATTTATTAATCAATTTGAAAACCATTATTTATATTTTTAGAAAATTCCTTTTTAAACAATTTAAGAAGAAGAATAAAAACATCCCAAACATAAAGCAAAATAAAAATAGTCCAGAGGCCTTATTACAACTTTAAAACCCGAAACAATAAAAGTAATCAAATAAAACGGAAAGGTAGTTTACTAATATTTGAAAATGTTATTTCGAAGCATGGCCTCCACCGAGTCATCCATGGCTCCAAGTCCTCGTCACTGAGCATTACCTACAAGGGTTAAGAGAAGGGGGTGAGTTACAAGAACTCAGTGTATAATCCACTTACCATTGTTCACTGGGCCAAAATCCCATTAAGCAATTAATTGGGCCAAAGCCCGCTTACAATAATATAAATGTATCATATATAATATGCATATGATATGCAATTCCCAAACCAAACCTAATTTTCCATCCGCTACACACCACCCGTACCAACCAACACACCTGTGGGGAGCTTTAGTCACCCACCCGCCAACACACCAAAAGTAGGCATTAAGCCATTTATATCAAATTTGTGAACAAGCCACCAGATTAACAGAATTTACATGGCATTTCCATTTTTCAGATTTGTAGCAGAGCCACCAGATTTATGTAGCAGAGCTACCAGAACTTCTCTTCATCATCATCCCATCCCATGCAAATCATGTATATAATGCATAATAAATCACAATAATTTATTCGGATATTTATTACAAAAGAATGGCTCATTATAACAAATTATCAATTAGGCCCATATAGCAAAATATCAGATTAGCCCATTTAGCAAAATATCATATTGGCCCATTTATCAAAATATCAGATTGGCCCATTTATCAAAGTATCAGATTGGCCCATTTATCAAAATAACAGATTGGCCCATTTATCAAAATAACAGATTGGCCCATTAACACTTTTGCAAATTGGCCCATTAGGGGCATTTTTGTAATTCAAAAATTTACCCACTAAGAGTAATTCGGTAATTTCGCAATCCAGACTTAACTACTAATTTGGGCATAACAATTTAAACTGTCCATCTGCGTCGTACTAACTAAATTGACTATAACTTGGGTTAGGAATCTCGAAATCTAAATCCGTAAATTTTCTTGAAACTAAACTCATATATCTTCTTACTAAAACTTTTCCAGAATTTTTGTCTTAACCATTTAGTATAGTTTATTCCTTAAAGTTTCCCTTGTTTCACTGTCCAACAATTCTGACCTCTCTTACCAAAAATTCAAATATCTCACTGTACAGTTTTCATATGTTGTTCCCACTTATTGATGTTGAAAATAGACTCACTAAGGAATCTTTAAATATAAACTATAACTCTTAATTCACTTTGTACAATTTTATACGATTTTTCCAAAGCAGATCAGGGAACCATGAAATCATTCAGAACCAGTCTGTAACATCCTAAATTTTTGGGCCTATGCATTTAATGGGTGAATATGTGGAATAAGTTAATTTAAGTGTTAGGGGTCCAAATTGGGCTCAGGCTTAGGTAGAGGCCTTGATTAAAATTATCTGTTTGGGCATTATAGGGTTTAAAAGGTAATATCTATGTTTAAAATACCAAAGTGGGCTTGTGGCCCAATCTTAGGAGGTGACGCCACACACAAGGAGTAAGGGGCCCAAATTTAAGTTTCATAGAGCCCAATTCTTTTAATTTAAGTTAGCTAAATTTTGGGCATTAGGATTAGGTGGAGTGGATGGCAACAAGGCTAAAATTTAGGGGTTTTAATGTTTAAAATATGTGGATAATAAGCAGATAAAGGCTATTATTTAGGAATTTATTTTATGTGGATAATAAGCAGATAAAGGCTAAGATCTAGGGAGTTTTATGATTAAAATATGTGGATAAAATGCTGATAAAGGAGGGAGGAGTTAGAGATAATTAAGTCTCTTTTAGATGAGCTAGTAGATTAAGATAAAGGAGAAAAGTTAGAATTTATCTACAAAGAGAGTGATGGCCAAGAATCCATCATCGAGAGGAGTAAAGAAACTAGCTACTACATGGCAAAGGGTTGCCGAATTTCCTATAAATAGGGGCTAGCTCCTTGTTTCGACATTAAATCCTCCCCTTTGTGCCGAAATTCCTTAGCTTCTTTTCTCCAAATTTCTTTCTCCAATTTCTAAAAGCGAAAACTCCATTATTCTCTTCCTTCTAAAAGCAAATCTCTATAGTTTTATTTTATTCATCCTATTTGAGAAATTGTTCTATACTTCCAGATTTAAATCCTCCATTGACATTGTCGAATTCTCTCTCTAGTACTAGCCGAATCTCCTAAGTTAAGGTAAGAGTAGATTTTGATTAGTTCTCATAATCTATTCCCGATTTTTGAAAAGGCAAAAGCAAAGCTAATAGTTTAATGGTTTATGATGGGCGGCAAGTCGGGATTTGAAGGAAGCCTAGTCGACTAGATTTAAAAGCCGAAATTCATAGGTTTCCAATTTCGGGATTTTTAAGGTAAGAAGATTTTCCTAGATTTCTATTAGATGTCATCATTATATACAAGATTTTAACTTTATAAGGAGGATTAACGATTAAATATTATTATAGTAACTCGATAAGGATTTATGATGGAATTAAATATGGATCGTGCAAAAGAAAGAATCCTAAGTTTAAGAAACGAGCAAGATTCATTGCTCGAGATTGGCCAATTGGTTGTGGACCGGCTTCTGAACAACACCTTAGGCAGATAGTAGTTGTTTCGACTAAGGATAGCATAGATATAGAAAGCCTCGTTTTATCGGTAATCAGGTGTGTAGATTCTTGACACATAAGCTTTGTTATATTATATGTATGTTATGGGCTAAAATCTGGAAAAGGTGTGTAGATCTCTATCACACTAGTTAATCTGAATTATATGTATGTTATGGGCTAAAAGCCGGAAAATGAGGCTGTATGAACAGTCGTATTACCCAGAAAGGGTAGGCAAGGGATGCCAGGTACGTAATCATAGAAACTTATCTATGTGTATCGAAGTATGTAAAAATATGTGATCTGATTAGATAGTTTAATGTTCTGATTCTTGCATGTATGCATGGGATGGGATTGATTGATTTATGGAAGGGGAGCAGGTCGCGAGGCGATCGGTGGCTTTGCCACATAGGTCACATAGTGATCGGTCTTTATGACAGACAGCACAGCTGTCGATATATTATTAAGGTCGCACAGCGATCGGTGGCTTCGCCACATAGGTCACATAGTGATCGGTCTTTATGACAAAAAGACATGACTATCGATATGGTGTGTAGCGGATGGAGGGTTGATTGTAGAAATCCCACGGTGTGATGGTTGGTGCGGGGTGTGTAGAGGATGGACTCATAGGTTTGGGATGGGCCATGTTGCATATTTTGTTACCCTTGTATACGGGCCAAGGCTCATAATGTGTTTGTGGGCCTCAAGCCTTTTATGTATTCTCTGGATTTGAACATCGAGTCTTGGTGACTCAACCTTTTATTTTTCCCAACATTTCGGTGAGCAGAGATCGTGAACATGGGAGCGAGAAGCGGACTCGAGGGCCATCAAGTTTTATTTCTACAAATTATTTCGGATTTTTTAAGTTTATTTTATTTTTATTTGGGATTTTTTAAGGCCCTAGTTTTTATTCAACTAAGAAGTTTTCAATGTTATGCAACTTATAAATTTTATGTCAATGTTTATTTATACTTAGTAATACTAATATAAGATTTTATTTTTAAAATGTCACTTATTTACTCTAATAATGTGTAATTAACTTACGACTTCCAAAACCAACAAGGCAAAAGTTTTCAATGTACAAGCCGTGACACGCCAGATCCAGTCGAAATGCATGGGCCGGGTTTGGGGTGTTACAATTTTAGTATCAGAGCCCAGTTCAAAACTTGGGCTATGAAATGGGTCTAAAAATGTTTTAGAAATTTTTTGTTGGTTCGAAGACATGGCCTTCGAGTCTACCGGCACCCGATCCACCCAGCTAAGTATTCTAAACTCTTGCTGTGTTATTTATATGCGCTTAATGAGCTTTATGGGACGTAGACTATCTAGGTTAGAACTTGATGGACTCTAGGCTTAGGCAAACAACTCTTCAATTCCATAAGACTTAACTTCACTAAAACAAAACCTGTAAACGAGTCACAAGACTAAGGTGTGGCAACAGGCATATGCATGTCTAGGAGTAGATCCGGAAGAGCTTGGTATTTAAGCAGTCCAAGTGACTCACCTCCTCTTCTCTGGAATCCTACCTGGTGCGTAGTGACTGTTCACTCTAGCTATAAGGACTTGTTCATGGGCTGAACCCATAATTAAAACCCGAAAGGGACCAACCACCCTATTTTGCAAACAAAACCCCTAAGTTTTGTACACTTCCAGAAAAAAAAAATTTGATTTGAAAATGTTCGCAACTATGAAGAAAATTACCAAATTACCCTTATTATGCAAAATGACCAAAATAGCCCTGATTTGTAGAATTAGCAAATTACCCTTATTTTGTAAAATTACCGAAATACCCCTGAATCACAAAATTACCAAAATACCCTCAGATCTAAAAAATTATCGAAATACCCCCGAATTTCAAAATTACTGAAATACCCCAGAATTTCAAAATTACCGAAATACCCCCAAATTTCAAAATTACCGAAATGCACCTGAATTTCAAAATTATCAAAATACCCTCAGATTTCAAAATGAAACACCCCAAACTCGGCCCACAAGCCCTAACCGGATCTGGTATGCTACTAGAGAAAAGCCATTCAAAACTTTTTTTTTTTTTGGACTTTGCCAAAATAAAAGATCACTTGTGTGTTTTTGAAGAACCATTGATTTGGGTTGGGTTCAAAATTAAAACGGTGTTGATTAGGTGTCAAAACATTTAATATTTATATTTAAGAAAAATTGACTTTAACTTTAAATTAATAAAATCGATCATACTAAAATAATTAAAATGCATGCATAAACTGTTTAATACTTATGGCCTTATTACATCAAAACAAAACCGAAATAATTCAAAATACTTAAGTATGGAAAATTCAAAATGAAACAAATTCGAAATGAGCATGGCCACCATTGAGCTCCTGCCGACCGTCCATTCTTGTGTGTCACCGAAAATAATCCCACAATGGGGTGAGTCAAACAGACTCAGTGTGTAACAACCAACACAAGTTTCAATCAATTTAGGCATGTCAAATCATACATAATAAACATATATAATCAATGATGCAAACCCGAACCCAAACCTAGATAACCATCCGCTACACATCACCCGTACCAACCATCACACCGTGGGGACTACTAAGTCGACCCTCCATCCGCTACACATCATCGAAGGCAGTTGCTACAGACGACATGCTCATCGTCCTTATAAATATTGTGGCATAGCCACCAGATAATATTTTGTGACATAAGTCACCACATTCAGATTACGTGACATAAGTCACCACATTCAGATATTGTGGTATAAAACCACCAGATCACTTCCCCTTTACATATCACCCATATGCCCCATGTCATACAATTATGCTTTAACCATGTCATATTTCTTATTCACATTCTTATAGTTTCACATATATGCCATAATGGATCATATCATACTCATAGTAGGAGTGGGTAAACGACTGGTACTTTGTACCATTGCATGGTACTTTTAGCCATATCTTACATGTTCTCATTATTACATTTATTAAAACATAACCATAAATCTATTAAGGCTTAGTGTGGGGTACACACCTGATTTACTTAGCGAATTCACAGAAATCCCGAAAACCCGATCTAATGCTTTAGGTCCTTAGTTCCTTGTTGCCGATTTGATTATTAATCAAATCCTGAAAACTTTGTGATGACTCTTCTAGCAATCGGCTAGACACTAAACCACTGAACTAGTTAGTTTCGGCTTTTAAACGAAGTAAGAAATAGATCTAAGTCACTAAGTATGGTCTTAGCCGAATGTCAGATTCACTTACATTGCGGATCTAAATCCCGAATTAGCTTCTTGATTATGGTATTTGCCGAAATCCCTACAGATATATGTTAGATCCAATCTAACATTTAATCTCAATAAAATGGCCTATGGCCGAAAGTCAACACTTCCTTACCTTTGTAAAACTAAATCCCGAATCACCACTTGTCTATGAAGTTGACGAAATCCCTGCATGCCATATGTCAGGTTCGGCTTCAATACATAAATACTTATGAATAAAACCCTTGGCCGAAACTACGTTGCTTACCTTGAGTAATCGAATCCAAGAACTCCTTTGATGCTCCTTAACGTTGGCTACATACAAAAGAACACAATATTATGGCACTATGACATTCGACCATCTTAGAATCAAGGCCTACTCACTTGATTCGACACCCTCCTAAAAATGAGCCCAAAACCGATTGCTTAAGAAAGATGAATACTTACCACTATCACATGTTTTGAAAGGCCTAGGAGAAAGTAGTCAACCGCACTATACCCTTAGCTAAACGGATTTTGAGAACCAAGGTGGAGATGGTGTTTCAGCACTTTAATGGTGAAGAGAGAAAACGCATGAGTGGGGAGAGTTTAATGATTAAAGAATTTGGCCAAGAGTAGAACTAACTCCAAGTTTCGGCTTTTGTCAATAATGAGAAAAAGATTGGTCTTGGAGAAGATGATGATTCGAATGAACAAAAAAAGAAAAAGAGAAAAGAATGAGGCTATAAGGTTCGGCCAAGAAGCGAAATAGAGAAAGAAGAGAATGGATGTTCATTAAAAGAAAATTCGGCACTCACACCCTTGCCACACTTCAAAGCCGAAAAATGCAAGCCCCTAGAGTCCTCTATTCGGCCACTAGCTCCTTCTCTTATCATATCCCTTTTTCTGCTCCTATATTTTCTCTTCGACACTCATTCAAACAAATTTTGAATTAGTTAACCTTCATCCACCTACCTTAGCCGAATTTCAAAATGAAACCAAGCCTTATCTTATCCTTTTGAAAGTCCACTTGCCGTCCATCTCTTCCTCCCCTCCTTGACGCAAAAATAAAACTTTTATTTGCTTCCCTTGTGACTCGAACCTAGGCCCTTTCCCCTTGCTTGTGGCGTCACACTCTAAGGCCCTAAGTGGGGCCTCCAAGCCACTTTAACAAGCCCATGTTTGTGTCATATTTCACCTACTAGTTTTCTTAAGGCCTCTTAGGCTTAGCTCCCTCTTTTAAACTTAAAATCGAATAATTTCTAAGGCATTTCCTACACTTTAAAGTTCACAAAATTCATAAAACACCTTCATAATTTTCACTGGCATACAAGCACATGCAATTAGGCAAAAATGCACAAGCTCTAATTCCCAGATATTACACAAAATTTTTGAAATGCCCCGGATTCCAAAATTACCAAAATACCCTCAGTTTCCAAAATTACCAAAATACCCCCGAGAATGCAAAATTACCAAAATACCTTTATTTTATAAAATCATCAAGGAACCTCATTTCGAAAAAAATTTTATGAAAATGCCCCTGTAGGATAAAATTACGAAAATACCCCTGGGTAGTGGAAAACAACAACAATGACAACCACAACACTTTTCTGTAATGAACGCGAGTTCATGAATGTTGATGATTGAATGAATGAACTTGAGACAGTAGTGTGTGTATTAATTCGAAAGAACTACTTTTTAGAACTATTAATCATAAGACTGTTCGCAATAAATCAGTGGAAAGAAATAATGATTCATAAAATTTCTAATCAGATAAACGTGAATCGGTAGAATGAGTATAAGGGGACGAAGACACTTCAGATGCGAATAATGGTGCGTACCCTACCATAGTATACTAAGTGTTTATTTTGGCTTTAGAATTAGAGTGCGCAGCAAAAGCATAGTGGTGAGACTCAGGTAGAATGATTACTAGTCAGTTGGAAATTTCGAGGATGAAATTTCTTTAAGGAGGGTAGAACTGTAACATCCTAAATTTTTGGGCCTATGCGTTTAATGGGTGAATATGTGGAATAAGTTAATTTAAGTGTTAGGGGTCCAAATTGGGCTCAGGCTTAGACAGAGGCCTTGATTAAAATTATCTGTTTGGGCATTATAGGGTTTAAAAGGTAGTATCTATGTTTAAAATACCAAAGTGGGCTTGTGGCCCAATCTTAGGAGGTGACGCCACAGACAAGGAGTAAGGGGCCCAAATTTAAGTTTCATGGAGCCCAATTCTTTTAATTTAAGTTAGCTAAATTTTGGGCATTAGGATTAGGTGGAGTGGATGGCAACAAGGCTAAAATTTAGGGGTTTTAATGTTTAAAATATGTGGATAATAAGCAGATAAAGGCTATTATTTAGGAATTTATTTTATGTGGATAATAAGCAGATAAAGGCTAAGATCTAGGGATTTTTATGATTAAAATATGTGGATAATATGCTGATAAAGGAGGGAGGAGTTAGAGATAATTAAGTCTCTTTTAGATGAGCTAGTAGATTAAGATAAAGGAGAAAAGTTAGGAATTTATCTACAAAGAGAGTGATGGCCAAGAATCCATCACTGAGAGGAGTAAAGAAACCAGCTACTACATGGCAAAGGGTTGCCGAATTTCCTATAAATAGGGGGCTAGCTCCTTGTTTCTGACATTAAATCCTCTCCCTTTTGTGCCGAAATTCCTTAGCTTCTTTTCTCCAAATTTCTTTCTCCAATTTCTCTAAAAGCTGAAAACTCCATTATTCTCTTCCTTCTCTAAAAATTTGAAATCTCTATAGTTTTTATTTTATTCATCCTATTTGAGAAATTGTTCTATACTTTCGGCATTTAAATCCTCCATTGACATTGTCGAATTCTCTCTCTAGTACTAGCCGAATCTCCTAAGTTAAGGTAAGAGTAGATTTTTGATTAGTTCTCTTAATCTATTCTCGATTTTTGAAAAGGCAAAAGCTGAAAGCTAATAGTTTAATGGTTTATGATGGGCGGTAAGTCAGGATTTGAAGGAAGCCTAGTCGACTAGATCTAAAAGCTGAAATTCATAAGTCTCCAATTTCGGGATTTTTAAGGTAAGAAGATTTTCCAAGATTTCTATTAGATTTCATCATTATATATAAGATTTTAACTTTATAAGGAGGATTAACGATTAAATATTATTATAGTAACTCTGACAAGGATTTATGATGGAATTAAATATGGATCGTGCAAAAGAAAGAATCCTAAGTTTAAGAAACGAGCAAGATCTCATTGCTCGAGATTGGCCAATTGGTTGTGGACCGCTTCGAACAACACCTTAGGCAGATAGCAGTTTTGTGTCGACTAAGGATAGCGTCGATATAGAAAGCCTCATTTTATCAGAATCGGTGTGTAGATTCTTGACACATAAGCTTTGTTATATTATATGTATGTTATGGGCTAAAAGTCGGAAAAGGTGTGTAGATCTCTATCACACTAGTTAATCTGAATTATATGTATGTTATGGGCTAAAAGCCGAAAAATGAGGCTGTATGAACAGTCGTATTACCCAGAAAGGGTAGGCAAGGGATGCCAGGTACGTAATCATAGAAACTTCTAAATGTGTATCGAAGTATGTAAAAATATGTGATCTGATTAGATAGTTTAATGTTCTGATTCTTGCATGTATGCATGGGATGGGATTGATTGATTTATGGAAGGGGAGCAGGTCGTGAGGCGATCGGTGGCTTTGCCACATAGGTCACATAGTGATCGGTCTTTATGACAAGTAGCACAGCTGTCGATTATTAAGGTCGCACAGCGATCGATGGCTTCACCACATAGGTCATATAGTGATCGGTCTTTATGACAGGTAGCACAACTGTCGATATGGTGTGTAGCGGATGGAGGGTTGATTGTAGAAATCCCCACGGTGTGATGGTTGGTACGGGGGTGTGTAGAGGATGGACTCATAGGTTTGGGATGGGCCATGTTGCATATTTTGTTACCCTTGTATACGGGCCAAGGCTCATAATGTGTTTGTGGGCCTCAAGCCTTTTTATGTGTTCTCGGGATTTGCACACTGAGTCTTGGTGACTCAACCTTTTATTTTTCCTAACATTTCAGGTGAGCAGTAGATCGTGAACATGGGAGCCGAGGAGGACTCGAGGGGCCATCAAGTTTATTTCTACAAATTATTTCAGGATTTCTTTAAGTTTATTTTATTTTTTTGGGATTTTTTTAAGGCCCCTAGTTTTTATTCAACTAAGAAGTTTTCAATGTTATGCAACTTATAAATTTTATGTCAAGGTTTATTTATACTTAATAATACTAATATAAGATTTTATTTTTAAAATGTCACTTATTTACTCTAATAATGTCTAATTAACTTACGACTTCCAAAACCAACAAGGCAAAAGTTTTTAATGTACAAGCCGTGACACGCCAGATCTAGTCGAAACGCATGGGCCAGGTTTGGGGTGTTACACAGTCTCACTAAAATTAAGATATCTCAGATTATAAAATTCCTTTTCCTTCTCTGTTTCTTCCATATCAAAACAGACACAGTAAGCTTTTATTCTATATCTCATTCACTTTCTAATTCCCTTTCTTCTATTTTTTGTGATTTTTCAAAATCACGTCACTGCATCTAACCGAAACTATTTTATTACAAAATGCATTTACCACTACGATCATACACACTCCCGAGTGATCACGGATGCCAGTTTCTGGTTTCCTTCAATATTTTGACTGATTCACAGAATATTTCATACAAACTTTCTGAGAAGTGTGAGATTACACACCATTTTAGATATGTATACGAAAGGTATGAGATTACACACCTGATTTTAATTTCCTAACGAACCACTCGTCGTTGACCTAGAACAATACCAACCAAAAGTTAGCCTTGGATTTCCAAAAGATTTCGCATCACTTACACTTGAATCACTTATCACTATGTTCGAAGGTAGAATATATCGAGTGATTTGTCCCTAAAACATGTAGTCGATTATTTCACATTATTACTCCGTTAGCAACCAATCGAATATTGAATAATATCAATAATCCATAATAACTCCTTACCTTATTAATATTGGATCCGATTTCTAGCAATTATATGATGACTTCGGAAAAATCCAAGTTTCGGCCTTCCACTATATCTCTACGAGGAAGAAAAATTGCACACAAAGAGATTTGAACCTCTTCCCTCAAGGTAATTCACTTGATGCCATAACCTCTTTACCAATAACTCATTTAAGCAAGCACATTACTTATTTATTTCTATAAGCTTTGAAGTTGCTTACCATCTCTCCTTAAAGTGCTAAAATACCCAATTTTTCCTAAGGCCCAATTAAACCCGAGACTTCATAGAAACCTTGTAACCTTCCAAATTCACTTAACTAATAAGTCCAATTTGCAATAATGCCATTCTCTTGTTCTCAAAATTTTAAACATTCCTACGCCCAAGGCCCATTGGGCTCAATCCTACTAGGCCCAATTTTAGGATGTTACAAGATTTACAATAGATAAATAAAATCTAAAATAAAGCACATAAAATAATTTAATATAAAAGATATAAAAAGTTTAAAACAACATATACAAGAGAAAATTATGATATACAACAATTTTAAAGGAATAATATATATAAAAGGAACAAACTATATAATATGAAAACAATCTAAAATAAATAATATATGTAAGAGTTTATATATAATTATTTTAAATAAATAGTAAAATGGACTTTAATAAACATTATATTAAAACATCTTAAAGTAAATAATACATATACACAATAATTTAAAAACAAATAGTATAAATATTTTTTATGTCATGTGATGAAATAATTTAAAATCTAATTAATAAATAAGTTAAACAAAAAAAGGAAGGATTGTATATGAAAACAAAAAAAGGTACTTAATTGAAACAAAATAAAAATAAAAAGTCTATTTTATAATAAATATAATCATTTTAACATATGCGGGGATCGCACTGAAATGCGCGTAAACTATCAGGGACTAAATCAACAAATATTTCTGAAGTTCAAAACGCAGTGTTTAAGTTGGACTAAATTGAAATGGCACGAAAATTTTTGGGAAAATTAAAGAAAAAGAAATAAAAAGGGGGCCCAATCGAACGACAACATGAAACAAGAGGGACTGAGCGCGCAATTATCCCATCACCGTAAAAACACACAGATCCTATGGGTACTGGATCGGGTCAAGTCGGGTCACTTCATATGGCACCGTTTTGAGACTATGAAATTAAGTCCCAAACGACGTATTTTTCTTCATAAATTTTAATCCTTTTAAGCAGAGTTTAAACCATGTCTAATCTTTCGAAACCCTAGCCCCCTCTCTGTTTATTCTCTTAGCCGCAAAAAAGAAAATTCGGCCACTTCCACGCCATGATAATCGGCGATTAGTGACCGGTTCTGGCTCCTTTTCAAGCTAAAACCCGAAGGCTTCACGCCCTCCACCTCGAAAGATCACTCCTCTTCGATCTCCACGAAGTAAGCAGTCCGACGGGCGATATTTCAAAGGTAAGTCCTTGCCCCTTTTTATTTTCACGCTAGCAAACAGAACAAAGATTCCAAAATAAAAGAGAAAAGTGAAAAGAAAAAGATTATTGAGAACTAAGAATCACCTTGTAGAAACTATTTTCGATTTCTTTTTTTTTTTTTGTATTTAATATTCCTAATAACAATATGCGTAAAAACAAGGTTCGTAACCCTTTACAAAATTTTTTGGCTTTCTTTTTATAGCCAAGAATAAAAATAAAAATACAATCTTTTTTTTTATTTGCTGTCATTTCTGTTATTTGTTTGCAGGTATGGCCATCATACGAAGGCGGACGTGGCGCGCTTGTGGGCGTGGAGGCTCGCTGGCAGTACGGAGGCCGTATGGAGGTGCGCGTGGTGGCACGCATAGGTTGTTGAAGCGACGCAAGGTGCGCGTGTGAGGGACGCGGTGGCGGCGCTGGAAAGGGGAACCCTAGGGTTTCTATTTAGCCACTAGTTTTGGGCTATTCGTCATTGGGCCGTCACCATTGGTTTTGGGTTTTGTGGTTTAGGGCCAAAATCAGGATTGGGCTTGTAATTTTATTTCTGGGTTTTTGTAACTGTTTATGGACTTTTAAGGACTTTTGTTTTATTTGTTTTTTTTTGTATTTTATGGTTGTTTTTGTTTTTTTATATTTTGGTTCAATTTTGGTTTTAAAAAGGGGCCGGGCAAAAATTGGGTCTTACAAGTGTCATAGGTAATAAAGTATAGATACTATAGATTGTATTTATAATTTGATGAGGGGCCAAATTATAATACCCAAAATTGATTTAATAATTAGTTATTTTAAAAAGAGGTAGTGGTCCCCAAGAAATAGATATAAATTTTGTATTTCTTTTCATACCCATTAGAGAGAAATATACAAAAGAGAAAACCTATTTTCTTGGAAGATAAAAAAAAAACCTTTTGGGCAATCTCTAATAATGGATTCAGATACGCTTCTACATATATAGTTTTATTCTTAATGATTTGACATGACAGTTCTTGGTTTATATCAGATTCTTTTGGTTCTACCAAGTGGTATCCGAACCTGGTCATATTGAATCATTGAGAATGAATTGATTTTCTATTATTTTTAGATTAATCCATTCTTAAGAGTTTATGGATTTGATATATGGATTTAGTGTTTTGGTTGTACACATATTAAATCTTTTGAATTTAGGTTAAAATTTTAAGGTTGGATTTTCTATTTTTAATTAGTTGATTTGGTGTTAAACGTGTATATATGATGGTTTTATTTTTTGATAATTCATGATTGAAAAAATACGATAATTGATAGATGATTTGTAATGCCCTCAACTCGAACTGATTGCCGAATCTAGATCTCGGGTGTTACATTTTCCATTACAGACTTTTACTAACTTATAAAATTTTACAACTCAATTGAATAATCTTCTAACTAAATTTACATCTGGGGCACAATATATAATTACGTTGACCATGATGATAGTTTGACTTAGTTACATATAGAGGTGTTCATGGGTAGGGCCGGGCCCAACCAAAATTTTAAGCCTGTTTGCTAGGTCGGGGTCCAACCCAAAAAATGGGCCTAAAGTTTTGCCAAAGTCTGGCCCGGATAAACATGCTAAAACCCAAACCAATTTTATTAATTTTTATATTATTTTTTATATAATTGTTTTTAAAAATATAATCATCAAAAATACTAAAATATTAAAATAAATGTTTCCCAAAAAATTAAAAATAAATTAATATATATATATATATATGTATACTTAAATAACATTAAGATAGGTGCAACTTAACAAGCAAATGCCTCTAAAATAGCAACAAAATTAACAATAAAACAAGAGTTATAAAATATCCAAACAATAACAATATAGTAGCAACATAATAGTGAAATAGTAGTTAAAAAAGTGAAAAAAACAACAAGAAGATAGCAACAAAACAATAAAAAAAACAACTTTTTTTCCCAAACCTATTTTTCGAGCCTATATTTTTACCCAAACCCTCTCACTTTTTGGGTAGGCCTTCAAGCTGGGTGGCCGGGCCCATGAATAGGTCTAGCTACATAGTTCTATCATTTACTTCTAGGTGCTACCACTGGCTCGATCGTACTACTAACATGGTCTGTATACAACACTAAGCCTTAATTAAACGAATCTCTTAGTTGTTTACATTATTCCCATTAGACTTGATTACGCCAACCCAAGCTCGTTTTGCATGCAAATGGCCCAACTTGCCACACCCTTGGTGTAGCCCTAGCGTCGTCCCTCCTAACGTGGCTTTAAATCAGTTGACCTATGACATAAAAAACACAAAGGTAAGTTCATGAGAACTTAGTGAGTAAACCCTCTTTTACCTGTATCTTGTTCGAGAACTCCATTTTCTATCTCCTTGTTCCCATTCTTCAACATGACTCAGGCGGATCCCTTTAAGGTTTCATTTGTGATTCCATAGGTGTCACGCCTCACTCTGAGATCATAACTTATTTTTCATAACTTCAATATCTCATTCACGTTCTTCGTTTTGTGCTTTTATGATTCCTTAACCCTTCCTGTTACAAAGGGCCTTATAAACATAATACCTTTGGTTTGCCACTCATGCTGGCACAATGTTATTATTTTAATACTATAAGGGGTTCACCTTAACACCTCATACATAACTTTTCTTTCAGAGTTCTTTGTGCACATGGTTTCGTACAGAGTGTGCCGTAACTATTGTCTCTCAGAATGCCTTATAAGCCGTTTTATCAGAATTCGTCATATGTTCCTTTCTTTCATTTAGGATGTAACAACCCGATTTAGGGGTTAGTTGGAATAGTGATCTTGGGATCACTATTTTGAGATCGGAGAAATTATTTTCATGATATATTATGAGTTATAGCATGATATCATATGAGCATTAAAATTTTGGTATTTTAATTTTAACGTTTTCGTGTTAAATTTGTGAAAAAGGACTAAATCGCATAAAGTGCGAAAGTTCCATTCTATATGCTAAGAGTACCAAATGGCTATGCATTGTTAAATGGGGGTATTTAAAAGGAAATTTAGCCTTTGAAAGAGGCTTGGCCGGCCATAAGAGAGCATGGGAGGCAAAATTTTCAATTAGTGTCAAAGTTAGTAGTAGTAAGTGGACTAATTTGACTTTTAATAATAGAATAAGGAGAGAAAAGTTATCATATTTTTCTCCTATCATCCTCCACCAAAAATTTGCAGCAAATAAGGGGTAGAAACCTTAAAAAATTTCATCAAACTCTCATCCATTCAAGTAAGTGTTCTAGTGAACTTTTCTTGAAAATAATTGTACTTTTGAGATCTCTAAAGCTTAAGCTTCAAATGAGGGGACTATTGTGCAATGTTGTGAAAGGTTTAGAGTTTTAACATGAGAGCTACTTTAGTTGTTTGTTGCATTTTTAAGGAAGAACT
The DNA here is from genome assembly GCA_025506655.1 of Gossypium rotundifolium. Classification (NCBI taxonomy): domain Eukaryota; kingdom Viridiplantae; phylum Streptophyta; class Magnoliopsida; order Malvales; family Malvaceae; genus Gossypium; species Gossypium rotundifolium. The sequence goes on from CP106722.1 coordinate 62,505,606, forward strand.
TGACTCTTAGTTGTTAGATGAACAACTTTTAAAAAGGGTGTTAGCATGAGGACACTAAATAGGACCTTAATAAAAAGGTTATGAACTTGGTAGTAAGTATGTGAAATATTGATTGTTGATGATAGCTTTAAGAGCATTAAATGTTTGCCTAGGATTTTTGAAGATAAAAATGTGATTAGAATTAATTTCCGAGCCTAGGGGCAAAACGGTCATTTTTGCCAAAATCTAAGGGTAAAATGGTAATTTTGACTAAGTAAGACTATTGAGATGCTTATATTAATAAAATGATTAAAATGAGCTAATTTGCTATTATAGAGCAAGAGGAGACGAGAATTCACCTCAATCGTGGAAAGGATAAAGTCGTGGACTAAACCGAAGAACTAACTCATTTTGAAAACGAGGTAAGTTTGTATGATTTCTAAGCTTTATGATCACTATTATTGAGTTTCTTAGTATAATATACATTTTTATTTTGTAATGCCTATCGTTTTTGTGAACAAAGAGATTAAACATGAGCAAGCCCCGATTGAACATGAATTCCCCAAAATACCCGATATACCACACAAGATATCATGTAAGTCCAAGGAAAGCTTGGCATTGATCAAGATATCATGTAAGTCCAAGGAAAGCTTAGCATTGATCAAGATATCATGTAAGTCCAAGGCAAGCTTGGTATCGATCAAGATATCATGTACTTCCAAGGCAAGCTTGGCATTGATCAAGATATCATATAAGTCCAAGGCAAGCTTGGCATTGAGTAAGTTCAAGGGCAAGACTTCATGTAAGTCCATGTCAAGACATGGCCTTGAAACCAAGATGAGAAATTCCATGTAAGACCATGCCTAATATGTGGTTTTGGTGGCATGTGAAGTGGGAAGAGATCTAATATCCCCGGGTATTCGTAAAAGTTCATCGGGCAAACAAGTAAGGTTAATAATGAGGTAACAAGAGGGCTAAGAAATCAAAGCTAGCATCAAAATGAATTAAATATTACTCATGCTATGAATGAAGAATTAGAGATCATAATGATTATTGTTTAAGTACGCTGGTCAATGTGATCAAGTGACACAGGTATCATGTCTACTTTACAAAAATGAGTATAGTGAGTATCATGAGACATTTAAGAACCAAGTATGAGTAAGTAAGCTTTAGAGCTGAAATTATGATACTATTGTTATGCTAAATGGTTTTTATTAAGTAAGCTTATTGACATGTGCTTTACATGCAAACTTACTAAGCTAAATGCTTACGTATTTGATTGTTTCTTTCTATGTAGTCCCGCCAAGCTAATTTGTGGATCATCGGAGTCGAAGCTCGTAGCACACTATCAACTCTTATTTTGGTATAGCCAAGTTACTTTACTAAGTATGGCATGTATAGTAAACATTCATTTTTGTGGACATGTTGTTAGAAGGGCCTTTGTAAAAGCTATCAAGTTTATTATTCTTTTGTACATGGCTAAGTGATTGGCCAAATTTGACTAAGTATTTATGTTTATTGAGATCAATGAAGCATGTAGTATTATTCATAAAATTGGGTTGTTATTGCATTGTTGAATTGGGTATGGATATGATTTTCATTTCAGGGTGGCTAACGGCTTGGTAAATAGCCTATAAATGCCCACACGGTTGGACGCACGGGCATGTGTCAAGGCCGTGTTAACCCTGCACCTTAGTATTATGAATTAGAATAGGCCACGGCTAAATTCCACGGCCGTGTATAGGCCGTGTTATACACACGGTTGGACATGGGCGGGTGCCCAGACTGTAACACCCCTAACCCGTATCTGTCACCGAATTAGGGTTACGGGCATTTCCAGATAATCATTACTTTTATTCAATCAATTCAATCATATTTAAACAAGCTTATAATATAATACACATATATCATACCATTTAAATGCACTTTTATACTTATTACCATTTAAATATAGTATACCAAATCATATTATTGAAGAAAAGGCAATATCTGTAACATCCCCAAACCCGGCCCACGAGCCTTGACCGGATCTGGTTATGTCACTGCGGAAAAACGGTTGGAAAATCTTTGTCTTTAGGATAAACTTGAAAATTTTTGTTAACTTTTGGAAAATGTGTCCATTAAAAATTATTTAATACTGTAAGCCCGATGTAAAATATGTGAATTAAAACTTTATTATAATTTATTATATTATAAATCATTTGAAGGAAATATATCTAAGTATAATATAAACCCTAATTAAAAAGATAATAAAATGATCCCAACAATAAATAAAGAGGCCTTTTATTACAACCAATATTTAAACCAAAACTTAATATAAATAAGCTTTAAAATATTTAAACTCTTCCTTCTGCATGGGCCACCATGTGTCCTCTCCGACCCGGTCCGATCAACATGTCACCTGCGATGTTGGATACATAATTGGGTGAGTCATAATGACTCAGTGTGTAATTAAACCACTGATATCCACCCTCATGCTAGCCACAAATCAACCCCAATTATCAAATGCAACATATATAAATAATCATTTAGATATTACCACAATCTGGGCTTGGCCCACATTCAATCCACATTCAAGTACTGGGCTAGGCCCTTTTCTCATTAATCCACTGATTATTGGGCTTGGCCCATTTCCACGTATGTTCTCAAAACATACCTATTCATATTCCATATTGGGCTTGGCCCATTTCCATATCAATTTATAACAAAACCATGCAATATGAAACCCCAACCCAATCCTAAGGTCCATCCGCTACACACCCCCTTAACCAGCCTACCACACACCAGGGGACTATCGAGTCACCCTCTCCTTTTCCCTCCAAAAAGGCAACCAATGCCATCCACGATGTAGCGATAGCTAACATCAAACCACGATGGAGCACACAAGCAATCCATCAAGCCACGATATGGCATAAAGCCGATATCAATCAAGGTAACCACGCGAACTAAATCAAAAGATCCACAACGCGACCTCGGCCGGCGCCAATCCACGATGTAGCACAAAGTCGACATCAACCACGCATCAAGTACACCCGCATCTTCTTTCAAAAACCCACCCATGCACATGTAACATAATATAATGACATAATGAATAAAGCATGTACATGATATTCAGGCATACATTTATATTCATAGACATACTCACATACACGCATTCATAACCACATCTCAACAGATTTGATACTAACCTGTTTATCGACATACCCTTTAAGGGTATCCGGTTCACATAGCCACTGCACTTATTAACACATATTTAACACATACACCTATCGCATACATATCATATACCCGGAAATCGATGGGTTAATCACACACCTTATAACCTGAAGCTCTAAACCCTCGATCCTGACGCTATCACTTAGCGAGACTACCGTTATCTGCCTATCGTTTTCTGTTGCACGCCCACACCCCGGTGGCCAATCTCGTATAGCAGAAACCGATCTCTTCTTGAACTTCGGGATGGGAGTTTTCCCTTTCTCCTCTTGACTGGCACTCGCATCCATCGACGGCACTTAATCAGAACACTTCGTTAATTATCAATATACGCAACTTAAACCAAATATCTAAAACTTAACCTACTTACCGGAAAAGTCTTGAAATCCCGGAAGTTCCTTAATCACTGCCAAAACTCTTAAATGGTCAAGGTTAGAATCGGTTACCACAAATGCCAAATATGATTTATAACAGAAATCCATGAAAAGAGGACCCTTTAATAATAGCACCTAACCCTTACCGGAGTAACCGAATCAAACAGCCCTAAATGCTCCTCGTTGGCTACAATAGAAAAAACACATCACTTATAGTCTATAGAGCATTCGGCCAACCCACACTAAGGCCAACCATTCGGTTTTGGCCACAACAGGAGGGGTACATAAATCGATTGATCACAAAAGTACACTTACCACCTACGTGCTTTGCAGAGATTCAAGGGAAGTTTGCCTCGATCACGAACAAAATAGACTCAATGGTGAACAAGGTTTGGCTTTAAGCTTTGGTGAAATAAAAGAGAGAAATAGAAAGGCTCAAGGTTTCGGCCTAGTCAAGAAAAGTAAGAAATAAGGGTGGAAGAATGGAAGTAATAGGAAGAGAATAGTGGAAGAAATTTGGCACAAGAGAGAGTGGGACGAGAGAATGCACTTTCGGTTTTGGAGATTAAAAGAGGAAAAAGAATTTCAAAAGGGTGCTCTCCCTATATAAAGCATTCGGCACCCCCCACTCCCCTAGAAGACTCCAACGCCGACCAAGCACTCCAAGGCCCCCCCCATTCGGCCATGACTTCCACCAAACCCAAAATTCTTTCCTAAATTCACTCAATACCATCCAATTCAAAATAATAAAAAATCTAATAGCAACCATTATCACCTATTTTCTAATTCTAAAATAATTCTACACTTATCTAAAATAATAAAATAACAAACCCTTATCACTCCTTCAACTTAAAATACAAAAATAAAAATAAAGCTCATCCTTATCTTCCACCGAAATTGCAAAGACTGACCAAACCTACCTATTGAAGACTCCTTGTGCCATCCATCACCGCCAAATGCGCAAAATAAAAGAAGACCACCACGCCCATAGGTCTCGAACACGGGACCTGGGTAACCATCATCCAAGCAATACCAGGCCATTCGGCCACTTTGATTTTATGCTATAAGGCCCCAACATTTATTCTTAACCCTTCCTAGCCCAAATTTCATAACCGCATAAAATAAAATCACGCCTAAAATGTCGCTCCAGCGCCAAACCGCGACCTCCTTCCTTCCAAAGCCTAAGTAGCGCCTAAGAGCCACTCGCTAATTGAACTTTTATGTCCATCAACTTGGACATTTATTTTAAGCATACCGCCGAGTCCCCTAATTAGCGCAAAGATAAACAAAATTGCTGCTTTAGCACTCGAACCTTGACCCTTAGGCGCCACCTTCCCAAGCCCCAAGCAACGCCTTCATGCCATTTTGCCAACTCCTTTCTTGTGTCCTAAATTCCACCAATTTATTTTAAAGCCTACTTGCCCTAATTCCCCTTTTTACACTAAAAATCTAAAATTTTCTAAAGTCTTCCCCTTTCATCCAAACATTTCTAAAACCTCTAAAACACCTCCAAACACACCCAAAACCTACCAACACCGAATTATACTTAAATTACCTAGCCCCTAAACCAGGTGTTACAATTCTACCCTCCTTAAAATAATTTCGTCCTCGAAATTACTTATTACCGAATAATCATAACTCGCTATTCTACTTCTCCATCACAAGACTCGATCTTAGTCTATCATACTCCCCGCCACAGTCTTTAAGTTCTCTCCCAAGATCCAGATCATACAAGAAAGAGCTAACTTACAAACAAAGAAAGCAATTAAAGAATATTCCAAGACAAAGGAGCTTACCCGTTATCACATCCCTGCTGACTCGACTAAAACCGCTCCTTCCATGACTTGAACCACGACCCTCGTCGCCGAGGACGCTTCTTAACCAAATGCGCCTTCGACCCACACCTAAACATTTCTTATTATTTCTCCAACATTCTCCTGAATGAATTCTCCCACACTTAGCAGTGAATGATTCCCATCCATTGGTACAAGTGCACTTACAGGTTCTCGGTCCTTGGTCTTTTCTCGGCATTACCAAACGATGCCGATGGTCCAACATTTCTCTTATTCTCGCTCCTATTCTTCTCGGTTTTCTCTTATAGTCTTCTTAACCTCTTCACGATCCGAGCTTTCTCCACTAAAATGGCAAAGTCTCTTTCTCGTATGGAGCGATCAACTCCCGCAACTCATCTCGTAGCCCATCTTCGAATCGAACACTCCTTTCGTAGTCGGAGCCACGATTCCTTTGGCGCATCGACTCGACCGCACAAACTCAGCTTCATATTCCGCTACCGACTTATTCCTTGCACTAGATTTAGAAACGCTTTCCTTTGCGAGTCTAAATAATCGGCTCCTACATACTTCCCTTCAACTTGGCCTTAAAGAAATCCCAATCCAATCGATCTGCGCAGACACCTTGTTTGATAGTGAGCCACCAACGATAAGCTTCGTCAAGTAACGTAAACAAGCGCCCTTCACTTTTCTTCATTGGTGCAACCAAATCGTCCATGATTCTTTCAATCGCTTCTAGCCAATACTCCGCCACGTTAGGAGCTACTCCGACATTCCTCTAAAGATCTCATTCGCTCGATCTAAGCCTTTCCGATACCGACTTTCGAGTTCCATTTCTCTACTAACTCCCGCTACTCGCTCTAGCACTCGCAACATGGCCCGCGACATCTGCGCCATCTTCTCCTCGTCTCGATCTTGCCCTCTCCGTCCATCTTTGGCGGATTTCATTTTCGACCCATGGCTGACCCTATTTGCCCGATGTCGCCATTCTACTTCATCTGCGCCCCTAGAGCTCATCTCTATCGCCTTGATTTATCTGATTAAGAAGTTTTATGCATTAGTAATGGTTCCACTATTTAACCGCGAGCATATTTTATGAATGAAAGATTTTAGAAGTAGTTCTTTCGATCACACAAGGTTTCAGTTCGAGTTTTACTACCCTAATTCAGAGAATCACTTTCACATTCATCAATAGAGACACCTTCATTTCTCAATGAAGACACATTCATTCATCATCAAAACACATTCACTCCTCAGCAGAGGCACACTCAGTGGTATCTACCACCCACATTCACTATTCGGGCCTTCCTACCCGTTTCTACCCCAGGGGTATTTCCGTCATTTTTGTCCTACAGGGACATTTTCGTAATAAACCAAGGAAATTTTAAAACTTAACAAACCAGAACATTTTGAAATTTCCACATCGGGAGGGTATTTTTGAAAATTTGTCAAATTAGAGATACAGCAGAATTTTAGAAACCAGGGGTATTTTGGTAATTTTCAACACAGGGGTATTTTTGTAAATTTCCCCAAATCGGGGTATATTGATATTTTGAACACTAGAGATTTTAATATTTTGCAAAGTGAAAATCATTTTAACAAAAGTTGAGTGTAGTATGGTAATTTTATAATACAGGGGTATTTTTTTGTAATCTTGCCACTAGGGCATTTTGGTAATTCGAAAAAAAAAATGTTTTTTTTTTTCAAAACCAGATTTAGGGTTTATAAACCAAAAGGGTAAATTTAAAATTTTAAAACCAAGAATTTTAAAACAAGAAGGCTAATCCTTTTGGTTTTAAGAATTGGTTTAGCCTATGAACAAGTCCTCTGGTTAAGGTGAACCAGTAGCTACGCACTGTGTAGGATTCAAGTGGAGGGAGGTGAGTCACGTGGACTGCTTAAATACCAAGCTCCCACTGAATACCACTCCTAGACATGCGCACACAGGTTGCCACACCTTAACACGGCGACTTACTTCATAGGTTTGTTTAGTAACCTTAAGTCTTATGCACATGTTTGAGTAGACTAGCCTTAGGGTTCAACTGATCCTAATTCACTAATCTACGAGCCCAACAAAGCCCATAACAGTTCATATAACAAATTACTTCCCAAGTCCAAGTACTTACCGGTGGACTCGAGGCCGAGGTACAGTGCCATGCCGTAAAATCTGAAAAATTTCTTAAAAGCCCATATTTTTGAAAAGCCCATTTGAAAATGTTTTGGGCCCAAAACCCTCAAAGCCGAAGTTTTGAACCTGCTCGATATTAAATCAGAATATCCCAAACCCGCCCACGAGCCTTGACCGGATCTCGTTATGTCATCAATGAAAAACAGTTGGAAAATCTTTGTCTTTAGGATAAACTTGAAAATTTTTGTTAACTTTTGGAAAATGTGTCCATTAAAAATTATTTAATATCTGTAAGTCCGATGTAAAATATGTGAATTAAAACTTTATTATAATTTATTATATTATAAATCATTTGAAGGAAATATATCTAAGTATAATATAAACCCTAATTAAAAAGATAATAAAATGATCCCAACAATAAATAAAGAGGCCTTTTATTACAACCAATATTTAAACCAAAACTTAATATAAATAAGCTTTAAAATATTTAAACTCTTCCTTCTGCATGGGCCACCATGTGTCCTCTCCGACCCGGTCCGATCAACATGTCACCTGCGATGTTGGATACATAATTGGGTGAGTCATAATGACTCAGTGTGTAATTAAACCACTGATATCCACCCTCATGCTAGCCACAAATCAACCCCAATTATCAAATGCAACATATATAAATAATCATTTAGATATTACCACAATCTGGGCTTGGCCCACATTCAATCCACATTCAAGTGTGGGCTAGGCCCTTTTCTCATTAATCCATCGACATCGGGCTTGGCCCATTTCCACGTATGTTCTCAAAACATACCTATTCATATTCCATATTGGGCTTGGCCCATTTCCATATCAATTTATAACAAAACCATGCAATATGAAACCCCAACCCAATCCTAAGGTCCATCCGCTACACACCCCTTAACCAAACTTACCACACACCGGGGACTATCGAGTCACCCTCTCCTTTTCCCTCCAAAAGGCAACTAATGCCATCCACGATGTAGCGATAGCTAACATCAAACCACGATGGAGCACACAAGAATCCATCAAGCCACGATATGGCATAAAGCCGATATCAATCAAGGTAACCACGCGAACTAAATCAAGAAGATCCACAACGCGACCTCGGTCAACGCTAATCCACGATGTAGCACAAAGTCGACATCAACCACGCATCAAGTACACCTGCATCTTCTTTCAAAAACCCACCCATGCACATGTAACATAATATAATGACATAATGAATAAAGCATGTACATGATATTCGTGCATACATTTATATTCATAGACATACTCACATACACGCATTCATAACCACATCTCAACAGATTTGATACTAACTGTTTATCGACATACCCTTTAAGGGTATCCGGCTCACATAGCCACCGCACTTATTAACACATATTTAACACATACACCTATCGCATACATATCATATACCCTAAATCGATGGGTTAATCACACACCTTATAACTCAAGCTCTAAACCTCGATCCTCGACGCTATCACTTAGCGAGACTACCGTTATCCGCCTATCGTTTCATTGACGCCCACACCCGGTGGCCAATCTCGATAGCGTAAACCGATCTCTTCTTGAACTTCGGATGGGAGTTTTCCTTTCTCCTCTTGATCGGCACTCGCATCCATCGACGGACTTAATCGTAACACTTCGTTAATTATCAATATACGCAACTTAAACCAAATATCTAAAACTTAACCTACTTAGGAAAAGTCTTGAAATCCCAAGTTCCTTAATCAACGCCAAAACTCTTAAATGGTCAAGGTTAGAATCGGTTACCACAAATGCCAAATATGATTTATAATGTAAATCCATGAAAAGAGGACCCTTTGGCGAATAGCACCTAACCCTTACCGAGTAACCGAATCAATGAACACCCTAAATGCTCCCTTGCGTTGGCTACAATAGAAAAAACACATCACTTATAGTCTATAGAGCATTCGGCCAACCCACACTAAGGCCAACCATTCGGTTTTGGCCACAACAGAGGGGTACATAAATCGATTGATCACAAAAGTACACTTACCACCCACGTGCTTTGCAGAGATTCAAGGAAGTTTGCCTCGATCACGAACAAAATAGACTCAATGGTGAACAAGGTTTGGCTTTAAGCTTTGGTGAAATAAAGAGAGAAATAGAAAGGCTCAAGGTTTCGCCTAGTCAAGAAAAGTAAGAAATAAGGGTGGAAGAATGGAAGTAATAGGAAGAGAATAGTGGAAGAAATTTGGCACAAGAGAGAGTGGGACGAGAGAATGCACTTTCGGCTTTGGAGATTAAAAGAGGAAAAGAATTTCAAAAGGGTGCTCTCCCTATATAAAGCATTCGCACCCCCACTCCCTAGAAGACTCCAACGCCGACCAAGCACTCCAAGGCCCCCCCCATTCGGCCATGACTTCCACCAAACCCAAAATTCTTTCCTAAATTCACTCAATACCATCCAATTCAAAATAATAAAAATCTAATAGCAACCATTATCACCTATTTTCTAATTCTAAAATAATTCTACACTTATCTAAAATAATAAAATAACAAACCCTTATCACTCCTTCAACTTAAAATACAAAAATAAAATAAAGCTCATCCTTATCTTCCATCAAATTGCAAGACAAACCACCTACCTATTGAAGACTCCTTGTGCCATCCATCGCCGCCCAACACGCAAAATAAAAGAAGACCACCTGCTGCCCATAGGTCTCGAACACAGGACCTTGGGGTAACCATCATCCAAGCAGCGCCCCAGGCCATTCGGCCACTTTGATTTTTATGCTATAAGGCCCCAACATTTATTCTTAACCCTTCCTAGCCCAAATTTATAACCGCATAAAATAAAATCACGCCTAAAATGTCGCTCCAGCGCCAAACCGCGACCTCCTTCCTTCCAATACTTAAGTAGCGCCTAAGAGCCACTCGCTAATTGAACTTTTATGTCCATCAACTTGGACATTTATTTTTAAGCATACCGCCGAGTCCCCTAATTAGCTTAAAGATAAACAAAATTGCTGCCTTAGCAGCTCGAACCTTTGACCCCTTAGGCGTCACCTTCCCAAGCCCCAAGCAACGCCTTCATGCCATTTTGCCAACTCCTTTCTTGTGTCCTAAATTCCACCAATTTATTTGAAAGCCTACTTGCCTTAATTCCCCTTTTTACACTAAAAATCTAAAATTTTCTAAAGTCTTCCCCTTTCATCCAAACATTTCTAAAACCTCTAAAACACCTCCAAACACACCCAAAAACCTACCAACACCTGAATTATACTTAAATTACCTAGCCCCTAAACCAGGGTGCTACAATATCCCTAGTCGAATATCAAGTCATTCAATAATACTTCACAAATAAAATCATTTACAACTAGTGACACATTACTCATTGAATCATTCACCAACAAGGACTAAATAAGCATACATCATTATGGATTTTATAAATTCCTCATTTCTTTATCATTTAATATCATACCATTTGTGTATGTAACCATTTTTCATTATAACATAACATGTTTATAAATATCAACCGATTTATCAATTCACATTTTCATTCACCCCATTCGGCCATGACCATTTCCTACGTACATATACATATATACCTATGTAAATATAACCACATAATCATACCTTACTACTCATTTCACATAACCGAATATGGTTAGCATTCATATGTAAACCTAAACACCAACAAGTTCTACTCATAACCTATTATTATTTATTTATGCATTTAATATACAATACATGCAATTAGTGGTATCTATGTTCATCCAATTCTTAATTATAAAATATACCTAATTCAACATAGATTACATGCATTTATGCGTACCATAAGTGCTCTTATCAAATATAAAAGTTTTACTCTAATACTTACCACAAAGCCATACATCTTTAAGCATTATCATTTGACATTTTAATGCAAGCAACCATATCATATATGAAACCTAAACTTAACCAAAAACTCAAAAGCAACAAATTTTTATTCGCAAGGCCATATTTATATTTACAAACCGACATCATTCTTATTTATCAAAATAAAGCCTATACATGCCTTTGATTCAAAAGTTTACAAAACTATACCAAAGAGAGTGTTAGTGTGGTCGACTGTCTTGGTGATCCCCTGAGCCCGTAGTTGAAATATTGATCTATAAAATAGAACACAACATAAACAGAGTAAGCTCACTAGCTTAGTAAGTCCTAAGCACATATACTTACAATGAACATACAATTAAACACTTAACTTTTCAAACTAATAATATTGCACATAAATTTCTATATATGTATATATATATCAAATACACTAATGTAATACTAAGGTCACATTTGTATCTATTTTCATCACTATATCACTCGATCATAAGCTTTATCAACTTCACATATATGCTATGTATATTCACATCAAATTGATTCATAACAAAAAGAACTTAACTCACTTTCTTCCTTACTAATATAGTAGGCAAATTTTACCCTAACATTTAGTACATAACCACATATATATCTCACCTTGTTTGATCCTCAAAATCTCCACTTATGGCATATCACCCAAGACGAAGCCGCTAAGCGCTTAAGCCCGAATTAAATCATCAAGACAAAGCTCGCTAGGCATTATAGCCCGAGATAAATCATCAAGACGAAGCTCGCTAGGCATTATAGCCGAAATAAATCACCAAGACGAAGCTCGCTAGCATTATACCAATTAAATCACGCAAGACGAAGCTCGCTAGGCATTATAGCCCAAATAAATCATCGACACGAAGCTCGCTAGGCATTATAGTCGAAATAAATCACCAAGACGAAGCTCGCTAGGCATTATAGCGAAATAAATCACCAAGACGAAGCTCGCTAGGCTCAAAGTTCAAACAATATTATTATCATCTCATAAACATTACAAGAATGTCTTGCCCAAAATAACATAAATCACACATCATTCAAATCACTTTAACATACCAACTCGTTTAGAGATATAACAACATTTCATTTCAAATTCACTATCACTTATAATTCACGATTATATCGAATAACAAACCAAAACACTTATTCACATCACTTTAAATAAAATTCCAACCAATCCATACCAATACTTTCACATTCGGCTAACACAAGGTTTTATACGAAATTCTATTGAATAACTTCATTTAACACATTCATAAATAATTCGATAACCTATACTTGCTTAAGGACTTACCTCGGTTGTCGATAGTCCCATGAATCGGCTTATTCGAGAACCTTCGTCTTTCCCTTGCCTAATTCCGCTTTTCTTTGCTCTTGATCTAAAACACATTAGAATTTAGCTCATTTAATCGCATTTCATCTCAATTTAGTCCCAAAACACAAAAATGGGCAAATTACCATTTTGCCCCTAATGTTTCCCATTTTTACAAATTGGTCCTATTTACACAAAACACAAAATATGCAAAATTTACCAACACCATAGCTTGGCGAATCTTCCCCATAGCTATATGTGTCCATGCATTTCATTTATTTGTCATTTTAACCCTTCACAAATTTATTTTTTCAATTTAACCCTATTTACTTGAAATCTCCAAAACTTCAACACAAAACTTATAAATCTTTAACATATATTAAATCTAAAATCATCAAACATCAAAACTATCCAAGCATGTTAATGGCCGAATCCTATATACATAGTATTTTCAAAAATTTAGACATGGGTCGGGTAATATACGAAGCAACGATCTCAAAAATGTAAAAATTATCAAAACTAAAACCGACCATACCTTAATCAAGCTTTCTAACTTGTCAAACTTGAAGCTTTAACAATGGTGTTTTCTATCCTAACATTCTCGCTAGGAGAGAATAAAAGAGATGATGGCCTTATTTTTATGTTTATTTTATATAAATGCATTAACATTATTATAATATATAACATAACCTTATAATAAAATTTTATATAATTAAACTAACATATATAGGTAGCTAACTTGGCCCATTGTCAGTCCATTAATATGGTCAATGGGCTAATTGTCTTTGGGACACCCACTTAAAAAGCCACAAGCAATCTAGTACATTACACCTTAGCATGCTACTTTTACGCTTTTCGCGATTAAGTCCTTTTTTCAAATTAAGCACTTAAACAATAAAATTTTTCTACGAAACTTTCACACACATTAATTCACATTTAATAGACTCAAAATATAATATTAAAATATTTCTCAGACTCGGATTCGTGGTCCCGAAACCACCATTCCGACTAGGGTCAAATTCAGTCCGTTACAACTCTCCCCCCTTTAGGATTTTCGTCCCCGAAAATCTTACCGTTAAACAAGGTCGGATATTGTTGCCTCATTGAATCCTCAGGCTCCCACGTAGCCTCTTCAACTCCGTGACGATTCCATAGAACCTTCACTAACGGAATTCTTTTGTTTCTTAACTCTTTTATTTCCCGAGCTAAGATACGGATCGGTTCTTCATCATATGTTAAATCAGATTGGAGTTCAATCTCTGCCGGTGTGATCACATGAGACGGATCTGATTTGTACTTACGAAGCATCAAACGTGAAATACGTCATGTATCTTTTCTAACTCGAGGGCAATCTCAATCTATAAGCAACCGCCCAATACGCTCAATGATTTAATGACGGTCCGATAAATCTTGACTCAACTTGCCTTCCGACCAAATCGGAGTACCTTTTTCCACGGAGAAACTTTTAAGAACACCCGATCTCCGACCGAAATTCAATGTCCTTACGCTTCAAATCGGATAAGACTTTTGACGATCCGGCGGCTTTCAAATTACTCCTAATAACAACCACTTTCGCTCATTTCTTTAATCCAATCAACCCCTGTATCTTATTTTCACCGAGTTCACCAATACAATGGCGTGCGACATTTTCACCGCATAAGGCTTCATAAGGCGCCATTTTATGCTAGATTGGAAGCTATTATTGTAAGCAAATTCAATCAAAGGTAGGTATCGCTCCCACATACCTTCAAACTCGAGAACGCAACACCTCAACATGTCCTCAAGTATCAAAATAGTTCGCCGACCGACCGCCTGCTTGTCGATGGAAGGCTATACTAAAATGAAGTCTAGTACCTAGAGCATCTTGCAATTTCTTCCGAACCGCGATGTGAATCTCTGGTCCCTATCTCAAACAATGGAACTTCAGACACCGTGCAACCTTACAATCTGACACATACAATTCGGCAAGCTTAGCAAGTAAATAGTCAAGACGATTGGTATAAAATGAGCTGATTTAGTCACCTATCAACGATAACCCATACGGCATCTTTCTTACTCGGTGTCATAGGAAGACCGGATACAAAATCCATTGTAATTCTATCCCATTTCCATTCGTGGATCATGATTGGTTGAAGTAGTCCTGACGGTACACGATGCTCACTTTTACTTGTTGATGATTAAGCACTTGAAACAAACTCGATATATCTCGCTTCATGCCAGCCACCAATAGAACTGTTTCAAATCGTTATACATTTTAGTGCTACCCGGTGTATCGATAGTCGACCACTATGGGCCTTACTCGTAATCACTTGTATCAAATCGAGTTCTTTGGAACACACAATCGGCTTTTATAATTCAAACAATCATTTGCATCAATCAAAATCGATTCGCACTGCTTTCACATCGAATTCAATAGCAATCAAATTTTTGTCAACTTTCATGCATCACAAATTTGTGAATAAACATCGGTCTTGCTCGTAACTCGCTATGATCGAACCATCACTAGACATAGCCATCTCGTGCATTCATTACACGAA
This sequence comes from Gossypium rotundifolium, assembly GCA_025506655.1. Taxonomy (NCBI): domain Eukaryota; kingdom Viridiplantae; phylum Streptophyta; class Magnoliopsida; order Malvales; family Malvaceae; genus Gossypium; species Gossypium rotundifolium. The sequence goes on from CP106722.1 coordinate 62,520,821, forward strand.
GAGCAAATAATGATTTCGACTTAACGATCCGCAACAACATTAGCTTTTTCCGGTGATAGTCAATCACCAATTCATAGTCTTTCAATGCTTCTAGCCACTGCGTTGTCTCAAATTCGGTATTTCGAGTCATTAGATACTTGGACTTTTGTGATCCGTGTAAACATGGCATTTCTCGCCAAATAAGTAATGACGCCAAATCTTTAGTGCGAACACAATGGCTGCAAGCTCTAAATCATGCGTCGGGTAATTTCTTTCATGCGGCTTCAATTGGCTTGAAGCGTAGGCTACAACTTTGCCTTCCTACATCAAAACGCAGCCCAAACCATTTAAAGAAGCATCAGAATAAACAATAAATTCTTTACCCGATTCAGGCTGAACTAATACTGGAACTTCTGTCAAAAGGGCTTTCAGCTGATCAAAACTTTTCTGACACTTTTTTGACCACTCGAATCTGACATCTTTCTGTAATAACTTTGTCAACGGGGTAGCTATCATAGAAAAATCTTTCACAAATCGTCGATAGTAACCCGCAAGTCCCGTAAAACTTCAATCTCTAAACATTTTCTGGTGGCTTCTAATCAAGTATAATGAGATTTTGTTCGGATCAACTCGAATGCCCGATGTGAAACAACATGTCCTAAAAAGTGACCTCTTTCATCCAAAACTCACACTTACTAAACTTCGATACGGTGATGATCTCGCAAAGTTTGTAGCACTAACCTCAAATGTTCGTGTTCAATTTCATCTTTGGAGTAGATCAATATGTCATCAATAAACACCACCACAAATCGATCCAAAACTATCTAAAACCCGATTCATCAAATCCATAAAAATAGCAGTGCATTAGTAAGTCCAAAAGGCATAACCAAAAACTCAAAATGTCCGAACCTCGTCCTAATGCGTCTTTGGCACATCTCAGATCTCCGACTCAAGAATCGATAATAACCCGATCTCAAATCTATTTTTGAAAATATCAAGCCCTTTCAATCGATCAAACAAATCATCAATCCGAGGTAACGGTACTTATTCTTTATAGTTACCTTATTCAATTGCCGATAATCAATACACATTCGCATCATTCCATCTTTCTTTCTCATAAAAGAACGTGCACCCAAGGAGAGAAACTTGGTCGTGCAGCCCCTATCTGTTAACTCTTGCAATCGTGCTTTCAACTCTTTTAGCTCAAGAGGTGCCATCCGATATGGAGCTATTGAGATCGGAGTTGTTCCCAGACTAATTCAATGCCAAACTCAATCTCTCGTCGATTGGGGTAAACCCAGTAGTTCTTCAGAAACACATCCGAGTATTCACGTACTATCAGTGCAGATTCAATCTATTTTTCGGACAATTTATTATCCAAAGACATAAGCTAAATAAGCTTCGCACCCTTTTCTCACATACTTAGGGCTAACATTGAGGATATAATCGTAGGAAACCCACCTAAATCATCGGATTCAATTCTAATGATCTCACCGCTCGTGTCTCAAATCAATAAGCTTTCTTTTGCAATTCACCACAAGATCATGCGGTTAACTACCCATTCCCAAAATTATATCAAACTCATCGAAGGCAACAAAGATTAAATTGATCGGGAAGCAAAATCCCGAATCATCAATGGGCAACTTTACACACTTTATTAACAAACACACATCTACCCAAAGGGTTGGATACGCTGAATCACAAACTCAAGAGACTCAACTGGTAGAGTCTTCATCAATACCGTAGTTTCACATACATATGAATGAGTCGAACCAGATCAATCAATGCAATCACAGAGTATCATAAAGGGTGAAAGTACCAGTAATGACGTCGAGAAGCAAGATCCTCCCTAGCTCGAGTGACATAAGCTCTAGCGGAGCTCTAGCCTCGATCGAATCGCTGTGTTTTTCGTCCCTCTCGACTACCACCTACATTGCCAAAATGCTCGGGTGGTCCGCCTGCTAATGCCGCTTTGGTCTAGAATTCTCGTCAGATTCTACTCAGCTAACATCGGGCACTCTCGAATAAAATGGTCTGAGGATTCACATTTAAAGCAGGACCGATCACGAACTCTACAACTCCCAGAAAGCCATTTTCCACAATGTTTGCATTCAACTCGATTTTGTGGAACGTTATCGACATCGCCATCGAGGTAGCTCGGGAGCCCACTAAGGTCGATCATGTCTAGGTGAATCAAGTAGGTTTATGTGGTGAAGTCATCTCTAAACTTCTTAGATGTGGAGTGAAAATTCTTGCCCGACGGTCTTTTACGAGTATCTCTAGCTTCTGTCTCAGCCTTTCTTTTCTCTTTCCCAAGCTCTTCAGCTTTGCAAGCTCGCTCGACTAGTGTCACAAACTCCTTGATCTCAAGAATGCCAACTAGCAACTTTAAATCTTCATTCAAACCGTCTTCAAACCTTTTGCACATAATGGCTTGATTAATACACACTCCGAGCATATCCGCTCAATCGACAAATTTTCGCTCATATTCTATCACGGCCATTTTCCCTTGTTTCATTCAAGAAATTCTTTTCGCTTCGGTCGATGAACCTCTCGACCGATATATTTCTTGCGAATTCATTCGGAAGAAATCCCATGTCACTTTTCTTTTGGAACCATCGATACTAGTGTATTCCACGGTGATAGGCAAGTGTCCCAAGTAATGATATAGCACATTTTAAACATTCGTCTCGAGTGCAAGATAACTCATCAAGTACCGAATAGTGCTATCAAGCCACATTTCACTCGCTCGCATCATCATCATCATTAGCCTTGAATTCTTCGCCCCAAATTTCTTGATTTTATCAACAGGGGCCTACTAGATCTTATTGGATCTATCATCGAAGGTGTCAAGGTACGGAGTTGGATTATTCGGGGTGGAGGTTGTTGTACAGTAGGATTATTCGAACAAACTGGGTAAACCATTCATTCATCATTTGGTAGAAGGCTTGTTTAGCCTCTCCTCGTGGTTACCCGTAATTGGTTGAGAGTCTAATGGCACCGATCTATGTACGAGACCAAAGCGCAACACTCTCCACATCATCACTACTACTCTATCGGGATCTAATCCATTTACTATATAAAATACAATTGAAATTGTCAAGTCACCACACTATCACATATAAAATTCAAAGGCATGTATAGCTAGACTCTTACGTACTACGGTAGTCCTAGAATCGACTAAGCCGTAGCTCTGATACCAATGAAATGTAACACCCCTAACCCGTATCGTCGCCGAATTAGGGTTACAGGCATTTCTAGATAATCATTACTTTTATTCAATCAATTCAATCATATTTAAACAAGCTTATAATATAATACACATATATCATACCATTTAAATGCACTTTTATACTTATTACCATTTAAATATAGTATACCAAATCATATTATTGAAGAAAGGGCAATATCCCTAGTCGAATATCAAGTCATTCAATAATACTTCACAAATAAAATCATTTACAACTAGTGACACATTACTCATTGAATCATTCACCAACAAGGACTAAATAAGCATACATCATTATGGATTTTATAAATTCCTCATTTCTTTATCATTTAATATCATACCATTTGTGTATGTAACCATTTTTCATTATAACATAACATGTTTATAAATATCAACCGATTCATCAATTCACATTTTCATTCACCCCATTCGGCCATGACCATTTCCTACGTACATATACATATATACCTATGTAAATATAACCACATAATCATACCTTAATACTCATTTCACATAACCGAATATGGTTAGCATTCATATGTAAACCTAAACACCAACAAGTTCTACTCATAACCTATTATTATTTATTTATGCATTTAATATACAATACATGCAATTAGTGGTATCTATGTTCATCCAATTCTTAATTATAAAATATACCTAATTCAACATAGATTACATGCATTTATGCGCACTATAAGTACTCTTATCAAATATAAAAGTTTTACTCTAATACTTACCACAAAGCCATACATCTTTAAGCATTATCATTTGACATTTTAATGCAAGCAACCATATCATATATGAAACCTAAACTTAACCAAAAACTCAAAAGCAACAAAATTTTATTTGCAAGGCCATATTTATATTTACAAACCGACATCATTCTTATTTATCAAAATAAAGCCTATACATGCCTTTGATTCAAAAGTTTACAAAACTATACCAAAGAGAGTGTTAGTGTGGTCGACTGTCTTGGTGATCCTCTGAGCCCGTAGTTGAAATATTGATCTATAAAATAGAACACAACATAAACAGAGTAAGCTCACTGGCTTAGTAAGTCCTAAGCACATATACTTACAATGAACATACAATTAATCACTTAACTTTTCAAACTAATAATATTGCACATAAATTTCTCTATATATGTATATATATATATCAAATACACTAGCCTAATACTAAGGTCACATTTGTATCTATTTTCATCACTATATCACTCGATCATAAGCTTTACCAACTTCACATATATGCTATGTATATTCACATCAAATTGATTCATAACAAAAAGAACTTAACTCACTTTCTTCCTTACTAATATAGTAGGCAAATTCTTACCCAACATTTAGTACATAACCACATATATATCTTACCTTGTTTGATCCTCAAAATCTCCACTTATGGCATATCAAAGACGAAGCTCGCTAGGCGTTTAAGCCGGATTAAATCATCAAGACGAAGCTCGCTAGGCATTATAGCCCGAGATAAATCAAAGACGAAGCTCGCTAGGCATTATAGCCGAAATAAATCAATCAAGACGAAGCACGCTAGGCATTATAGCCCGAAATAAATCATCAAGACGAAGCTCGCTAGCTCAAAGTCTCAAACAATATTATTATCATCTCATAAACATTACAAGAATGTCTTGCCCAAAATAACATAAATCACAAATCATTCAAATCACTTTAACATACCAACTCGTTTAGAGATATAACAACATTTCATTTCAAATTCACTATCACTTATAATTCACGATTATATCGAATAACAAACCAAAACACTTATTCACATCACTTTAAATAAAATTCCAACCAATCCATACCAATACTTTCACATTCGGCTAACACAAGGTTTTATACAAAATTCTATTGAATAACATCATTTAACACATTCATAAATAATTCGATAACCTATACTTGCTTAAGGACTTACCTCGGTTGTCGATAGTCCGCATGAATCGGCTATTCGAGAACCTTCGTCTTTCCCTGCCTAATTCGCTTTTCTTTGCTCTTGATCTAAAACACATTAGAATTTAGCTCATTTAATCGCATTTCATCTCAATTTAGTCCCAAAACACAAAATGGGCAAATTACCATTTTGCCCCTAATGTTTCCCATTTTTACAAATTCGTCCTATTTACACAAAACACAAAATATGCAAAATTTACCAACACCATAGCTTGGACGAATCTTCCCCATAGCTATATGTGTCCATGCATTTCATTTATTTGTCATTTTAACCCTTCACAAATTTATTTTTTTCAATTTAACCCTATTTACTTGAAATCTCCAAAACTTCAACACAAAACTTATAAATCTTTAACATATATTAAATCTAAAATCATCAAACATCAAAACTATCCAAGCATGTTAATGGTCAATCCTATATACATAGTATTTTCAAAAATTTAGACATGGGTCTGTAATATACGAAGCAACGATCTCAAAAACGTAAAATTATCAAAACTAAAACCGACCATACCTTAATCAAGCTTTCTAACTTGTCAAACTTGAAGCTTTAATAATGGTGTTTTCTATCCTAACATTCGGCTAGGAGAGAATAAAAGAGATGATGGCCTTACTTTTATGTTTATTTTATATAAATGCATTAACATTATTATAATATATAACATAACCTTATAATAAAATTTTATATAATTAAACTAACATATATAGGTAGCTAACTTGGCCCATTGTCGTCCATTAATATGGTCAATGGGCTAATTGCCCTTTGGGACACCCACTTAAAAAGCCACAAGCAATCTAGTACATTACACCTTAGCATGCTACTTTTACGCCGCGATTAAGTCCTTTTTCAAATTAAGCACTTAAACAATAAAATTTTTCACTAAACTTTCACACACATTAATTCACATTTAATAGACTCAAAATATAATATTAAAATATTTATCAGAGTCGGATTCGTGGTCCCGAAGCCACCATTCCGACTAGGGTCAAATTCAATCCGTTACACAGACTGTGCTGATTTAGTCAGTATATCAAGGATTAGCACACAGTCTAAGCCCACGGGCGTGTCATGGCCGTGTGAAATTAATCAGTAGCTTCCCATAGTTTGAGGGTATGGGCGTGCTTAAGGGTACACGGGCGTGTTCCAAGTCACATGGGCGCGTGAACCCTACTTCAAAAACGAATTATTTGATTTAGTTTTGAAAGTTTTCAGACACGAGTTTAAGGCCTCATAGGCCCTTGTATTGTATGTGTTTACTAAGAAAGGGAAATTTTTAAGTTGGAATGAAATTTTATAGCTCGTAAGTACATGTTCAAGTGAGTTCAAGTATAGTAATGTCTCGTATCCAGATCCAGTATCGGTCTTGGGTGCGGGGTGTTTCATAGGATCCGCCACACAGGCATTCCCTTATATGATCACCACATAGGTCGTTCTTTAAATTGCGCCACATAGGCATTCCTTTTCAGAGATATCCACAAAGGCTTCTATGTCCAGAGATTTGCCACAGAGGTATTTCCTTCCAGACATTCGTCGCATAAGCTTACCTTTCTTGAGCTTTGCCACAAAGATGTTCCTTAACATTCAGTACTCGTTACAAAGGCTTTCCTGTCTAAATTTTTGCCACCAAAGCTTTCCTTCTCTTGGTAATTTAGGCAATAGGGATTTGCTTAGACTCACACTTAGTGAGGTTTGCCCCTCATTATCCTAGAACACACAGAGAATCACATTAAGTAATAACCTTCATTAAAAATTTCCATATAATGTCATAACCCACTAGTTACAGTCTTACACGATATGGACTTCTTTTAGTGCCATGGCCATGGACTTGTCCTTTCAGAGATTTGTGTTTTTAGTCCCAACGGGACCCTTTGATGACTTTGGAGACAAACGCAAACTCATCATACATTGACCCATCTGTAACACCCCAAAACCCAGCCTAGAAGTTTTGACTGAATCTCAGAGGTCACATTGGCCACTGAAATGACTCAAAACAAAACACAATTTTAAGTACAAAAAATTTCTATTGAAAATATTTTTCCCTCTCATGTGTAACGAAAATCTGATATAAACTTAACTTACATGATAAAACAATGATTTTAATTATCGTTAACATTTAAAATGGATACTTTCTAAATCGTTTTGAATACATTTCAGATATAAAGAATCGTCTCTCAAAATTTAAAGAAAATATCATTGTAGCTAAAGATCCGTCGTTTGACTGTGATTCAAAATTCATAGATTTGACATTTCAAAATTGGATCATTTAAAACATCATAGTCTAAAAAATTCATATTATTTCCATTTTCGTAAAAACCACGCATGAACTTCCGAAATTTAGGTTCAGTATAAAATCCGTAGTTTCTAAAGTCCAGTTCAAATAATACTTTACAAGAGTCCAAAAGAAAATTTATACCACAGTTCATATAAAGTATTTACAGTCCAAAATAGTTCAATTATTAAGAATTGAAGAAAAAATTTATTAGATTAATTCAAAACTTATCAATCTGAGACCTCCGACTGCCAAGTTTAGCTTCAAAACATGAAGATTGCCTGAAAGGAAGAAAAATTAAGGGGATGAGCTATACAAGCTCAGTGTAAGTCCGAAACATAAGCAAATGGCAAAAGACAGAGTAACACAACGAATATTCCAAAAAAGAATATGTATACAAATAACATACGAAAATCTCAAATCAGTAATCCAATATGCAAAATTTTTACATTAACAAAAGAACACAATTATATTATTCCCACATTCCCTTAGACAAACATATACTTAGTTATGTAATGAATGCAACGAACCAAAATCCCACCCAACCAACCAAACATCACTCCGACCACCTTGCACACCATAATTGGGCTATGATAGACCCATCCACCCTACACACCACAAAGGATTAGGTAAGCCCATCCACCTTACACACCACGATAGTGGAATTAAGCCACTCAAATGATAATATGCAGCTGAGCTGACATATATATACATTGCGGTATTACTGTTATAACAAAATTCTGCAGTTAAAATATCGGGTCAGACTTCCTTCTCTCCATAACCAAATCCCAAAATTTTCATGCAAATGCAAAAATGCACACCACATGCAGACAAACATACAGAAACAGAAATACACATATTTAGTTGATCAAATTCAGAATCGATTATACTTGTATTCAATTACTAGGTAACATCTCAAATTCATTTATCCCATCACATTAACACTTAAACAAATAGTTAAATTTAATCCTATAATTACAAATACACACACGAATCCAAGTTGAAACGGAGTCCCAAGCACATTTACAGAGGCCTCAACAAGCGTTGGATTACACAGGAACTAAAAACTGCAAACACAGGGCCACACGAGCTTGTGGCCCCAAAACCACACAAAAAATGGCTAGAAATGGTGAAATCAAGCATAAATAATTTAGTTTCAGAAACACACCTTAGAATGCGATTCCAACGCCAGAAACCAGTTGATTCGACTGAATCAACCAATTTGAAACTCAATTTTGAAAACGCACAATAAATTTAATAATTCCAATCGAAAACCAACAAAGAAACCAAAGCGAACAATTTAAATCACAAAAGAGACTATACTTACTCTAAATTGTTCCAACACTACGACAAGTGAATGAATCGAAGAACTACCAAAATCCGAAGACACGACGCAAAACTACCAAAAGGGTGAGTAAAGCAGCAGAGAAAATAAAAGAAGAAAACCAAAAACACATTTACAAATGGGATAAACAAATGGATACAAAAACAAGAAAAAAAAATCCCAAAAATCCAAAATTGACAGAATAACACAAAAACTATTGTGAGAAGAAGAGAAAGAACGTGAGAGAAAGAAAGTAAGTGGGGGAAAAACGTGGAAACGAATTTAGGGATATATATATTTTAATTTTAATTTAAAACTTAACTAACAAATAAATAAAAATAAGGAATTAATAATTTAGTTAATATCTCACAAAACCAATCAAATTTATTTCTTATTACTATCAAAGTAGATTTCAAAACAAAATAATCAATATCCAACTTGTCAAAACCCCTTTCAAAATTTAACTACCAAAGATACAAAAAAAAAAAACCCTCATTGCATACACATGATGAACTCGAACACAAGACAGAGGTAAGCTATCAAAGAGTTAGCCATTGAACCAACAGACTTATTTTTATCTTAAAGCGTGAAAACAAACTTAACAACCCCAATGAACCACTGATCCAACCAACTAACCTGAATAATTCTAACCCCAATTTTGGGGCGTTACAACTTACCACTCCTTAAAGAAACTTCGTCAAATAGTCAACTTCAACTATTTCTACAGAACATGAAGACTCACCAAGGTCACTTACAAACCCCTGTTTCCGTCATTTCTGACACTTAAAATCCCCTAGATAGAGCCTTATGTCCTTACCCTTGCCCGAACCTACTCTTTTACAACATAGTGTGGAGGTCATGGACCTTATCTTGGCATGAAGCCTTCATAGGTGGAGATCCAGATTAGCACCTCAACTTTCGTGAAGGAAGGAAGCACTCCAGATTGCTTAGACCAAAAAAATATTTCCTGAAGAAGGAGGAAAAACTCCCCTTCTTACCATTCCTAATTAACTAATATACTACCTTTATCTCTATAAGAACTTGACATGGGCTAAAATCCTATTCTATCTGCCATATGAGTGGTTTACAGCTGTAAGGAAATGTGTACAACAATCCACGATTATATGTATAAATAAATGTTTATGGGTCAAGCCCATCGTTCGTTCCTAACCATCTTATTAGAATATAACCAACACCTTAACTAGCCAAACTTGGCTTAAAACACCTTTCGACGATATCCCGATTTTCTCGTAATTTCTTAACACTTCACTTAGTTCCACTTCTAGAGATGTCTCAGTTTTTGAGACATTTTCACTCGTTACCCCAATGTTAATGGTTCGCCTAATATACCCGTCAAAGTATCATTTGCGCGGATAGGACTACACTATTACTTACCTCTGTCTGATTCGTTCGCCTAACCAAGACTTTGCCCAGTGGCGCACCTGTAGACTTCAACCTTTTGGTTAGGTCCAATACTTAACTTACTCAAAACCTATTCTGGAAATTCTTACTCTTAAAACAATACTCAAGCAATATGGCTTCGCTGGGCAGGATGATACATGGTTTATAACTTTAATCGTTTTGTTGGATTAGAAGAAAATCAAAATTGCCAAAGCCACTTGTTAATCTTGATTGTCTTAGGGTTAACGTTCTTATTTTACATAAAAGAAGATACGCATAGAATAATTATTTTGATAATGGATGAGTATTATCCTTATATTAATATCCATATGATTTTTACTCTGCTAACTTTTCATGGCTGGATTTCGAATGAATTCGTTGAGATTTAGTAAATTTAATTGTGTTGTTTTGGTATTTGTTTATTCAAATATATATTAATTTGTTTTTGGTATGTAAATTTAGACAAGCTTGCATTTTTTTAATTGAAAATTCAAATTCCTATGTTTTTTAGTTGAATCCACGTTAAACTCTTGGGCAAAGCATTAATATAAATTTTTTTTCTTTCTAATTTTTAAATATTTGATTAAATTATGATGATATGATTTATGGCATGAGTTGTGGGATATTCAACTATTATGATTTTGAATTTTGAGATATTTGGTTTAATGGTTTTAAATTTGGGTGAAAAAGAGTTTTAGTTGCATAGGGTTTTAGTTTTATTAAATAAAATTAGTTAAAGATTGAGGTTTTTATTTTTTATTACAACAATAAAAAATCTTATTTTGGGTTATTTGAAAATTGTATACGATAAAAGAATCTTAGTTTTGACTTTTGACAATTATGAAAATATTAAATATTTTGAAATAAATAAATTGATTTTGACTTTGGGTTATAATTAAGGATATCTAATATTTTAAATAAGCTAGTTGAAACAAAATACTACCAAAGTGACCTCTTTTGACACAGATTTGTTTATTCAAAATATCAAGATAATTATATGTATTTGTGATTCGTACGTTTATTAACTGACCCAAAGATAAGTTAATATTTAGCAGAATTTCAACGGCATTTGTGATGATAAATGCGTGACAATCTATGAAGTATGGGCACATACACGCAATACGGGTACGACACAATGCGGACACGAAGACATGGTAATTTTTAAAATCTGAGGACCGAATATGGAAGGATACGACAATAAAAAAACTATTTTAAATATTTTATTTTTTAATGTTAAAATACTTAATGTAAATGAAAATATTGATATTTTTCATTAATATATAATCAATTCTTTTCCATTAAGCTCTCATGCAATTACATAAAGTATGACAAAACATAGTAATACATTTTCCAAGTTCATTACACAAAACATGTCATATCAAATCTAAATTTGAAGGTCAACCTATATCCCTAAGAAGGCTTGTACAAAAAGAAGAAAAAAGAAAGCAATTTTCTAGTTCAATTCATAGCATTAGCATTTTCCATGTCTTCTTCTTCATTAGCAAAAATTATCATCTCCATCTCTGGTTCATCAAGAGATAAGCTAGCAACTTCAAGAACTCCAACTCCTTCAAATGAGTCAAATACATCACCTCCAATATCTCACATCTTGTTCTCTCCTTCTTTAAAATGAAGAATATTTCTTGAAAGTGATCGAAGATTAGTATACATAAATACTTAACCTTCAGCACGTTGACGATTAATCATGTTTCTCCTCAAGGAATGGATAAACGAATATGTATTCAAATTTCTCTTACAACAAGAAGATGAAGAAGGTTATCCAAGAAGTTTCAAAGCTAAATTTTGGAATAAAGGTATTGAAGCCTCATGAACTAACCACCAAGACTTGGGATCCAAAAATCATCTATCTTATAGTGAATCAAATGAACCAAAAGCACCTAATGCTCCTGAAAATATTCCTTTCTTCGATAGAAGGAAAGTATCTTCTTAAGCATTTATTCCTTTCATCTGATACTTCTACATCTTTATTTGGATGAAGGTGATTTGGAACCTCATTAAGCCAATCACTATAATAATACCTATATAAACAAATCAATTTAAAATTGTTTAATTAAGCATAAAAGAATAAAATAAGGAATATATGCTATCTAAGTTTACCTTGGATTTAAAGAATGAGCCATACAATGAAGTGGTGTACTACTTTTAGTCCATCGATAAAAAAAAATATCATATACCATTTCATAAAAGATTGATCTCTCATCTCCTTTCTTCCCTTCATGCCTATAAATGCTTGTCTTCACTTTTTCAATCATTTTATCCCACATCTCATAAACCAAGTGAAGATTAGGCCTATCCGTGTCCTCAACATTCCCTTTATAGGTTGTAACAACCTATATGTGTTTGCTCGTTCTTTTTGCAACAGTATAGTCCTTAAAGCATTATACCCTGAAGGTATGTAACTCGGAATCGAATTCTTGCTAGCTAAGGTGAATGCATTCACATAATGAGGGTTCCTAGCTAGATGAAAAGGCAATCCACCTAAATAAAATATTCGAGCAATTTCACTATCTAAATTCTCTCAAGCAGCAAGGTTTAATGATTGTTTTAAAAGGCCTTTTCTTCTTTCAGAACCTAAACTATGCACTTGAAGTGAGGTTGTGTTTGGCCTAAAGGAAGATGCTAGTGTTTGAGAACTAGGTGACAATGGGACTATTTTTTGTTGCAATTTGAGTTTCGCATCTTCAACTATTTTTTTGCATTTTAGCAAGATGTTGTACTGTTACTTTAGGACACACTCAAATTCATTTCCCATTTAGTTTCAATAAATGTGTTTTAACCCTAGAGTATAAGCCCTTATATGTAGCATTGCAAAAATTACACACAATACTAATATTCCCACCTCCTTCAACAGTTTTTGGTAATTTAGTAACATATCTCCAAAGAGGAGTGTTACTAATATAATCTTGAGACACACTAGTATTAGTAACATTATTTGATGAGCCAACATTTCCACTACTACTTTCAAATGTCATAATTAAAAACCTAAAGTATTAACAAAAAAAAAATCAATGTATACTTCAAGAGTGTTCATTACAAATAAAATATTTAACATAAAAATATACAAAAAAAAAAAAGAAAGAAAAGAAGTAACTAAACAAATAAAATAAGGCAACCCATTCAAACTTATCCCAAAAAAATGTAACCCATTCAAAGCATCAACAAAATAAAATATTAAACTTACCTTCAATTGCTTCAAACTTCCATATTCGTTGAAAGTAGAAAAATGGAAATAAGAGTGATAATGTTTAAAATATTTGTTGAAATGTGAAAAATGGAAACATCAAAGGTAGAAAAGTAAGCACAAAGCTTGAAAGCTTCTCAAATAAGCTATTTTTTAATTTTTATTTTACTATTTTCATTGGCTATTCAATGTTTTAACTTTTAAGTCTTTCCAATGTTTATATAGGCTGATAGTAAAACTCAACGTTTCTGTAACACCCCAAACCCGTCCTAGACGTTATGGCCGAATCTGGCGTGTCACATTGAAGTGTTTTTCAAAAACCATGTTTTCATTGGAAACCCTTCTTGAAATTTAAAACTTCTTTCCATTTAAAACTTGTTCAAAACCTCAGTTTGAGTTTGTTTATTTTCAATTGTAGTCTATTAAAAAGTTATTCCCTTTTAAAACGTTATTACCTTTAAAACCTTATTTGTTGCGGAAGCTTAATTTAAAACAAATAATTTATGAAAACGTGATATTTAAAAATTGAGTTGCAGAAATGTAGTGCTTGAAAATGTCATTGTTTTGGAAAACCGTGTTCTACTTCTAGCAGATATAAATCAAAATCAATAAAATCCCAAATTTTAAAATCTAGAAATTATAAAGGCCTTATTACAACCCGAATCAAAATCAAAGTGCTTAAGTAAATGAGCAAAATAGAATAAAACATGTGCAGTTGTGTGGCCCTCTCCGAGTCCTTCGCAGCTCCGAACTGCTAATCTTTGGGATTACGAAGGTTAAAAGCGGGTGAGTTTACGAAAACTCATGTGTAATCCCTTATTAAAGAAACAATCATTATCTGTAAGCGAGAATCGATGCAGGCTTGAGCCCTTTAATAGTAACGATGACAGATTCGATTCGAGCATATGTGGGCCAAAGCCCAAAGCAATATCATTTGGGTCACAGCCCATAACAGAATCAATTGGGCCTAGCCCATCATAGTAACCATCTCAGTATGAATGATGCATGATGCATGCAAACCCATCCAACCCTGCACTTGCCTTCGTCCAACCCTGTACTACCTGTGGGGAATAAATCACCCATGCCATCCCTACACTTACAAGATCAGACTTGGTTGCAAAGACTAACCGAAATGGCGAGAGTTGCTAGTATATATCTTGACTTTAAGCCTTCAGTAATGGTCTCATAATTGGCACATAGCCATTGGTAACTGTAATAAGATCGGCACATAGCCATCAGCTATGGTAATATAACCGACACACAACCATGGGTAAGTATGATCAACACAAAGTCATCAATAATTACGACTGGCACACAGCTATGGATAAATATGATCGACACAAAGTCGTAATCAAGACGGCACAGAGCCATAATTAGGTTCATTGGCTTAAAGCTATTGGTAGTTCCACAGTTATCTCGTGCGACCCGTGTGACCTTAACAGATCATTACTAGGTCCACAATCGTCTCGTGCGACCTGTGCGACCCTATCAGAACAGTACTTCCTCCATAACCAATATCCCAACCCCACGCAGTATGTCATGTATGCAGAATGTCTGACCCACAAATCATCATATCATTCACAGTTAAGTCAATCAAATCATAGTCATACAATCATAGTCAAATCAGTCAAATCATAGCACAAGTCAGTCATTTACCCTCGAGAGGCAAAATAGTCATTTACCCTAGATGTGCATTACGGTCATTTTACCCTACAAGGGCATTACGGTTAGTTTTACCCTATAGGGGCATTACGGTCATTTTACCCTACAAGGGTATTACGGTTATTTTACCCTATGGGGGTATTACGGTCATTTTACCCTATAGGGGTATTATGGTCATTTTACCCTATAGGGGCATTACAGTCATAACGGTGTAAATGAGCCCAAGGCTCAATATTCAGCCCAAGTGAGCCCACACGCTCGTGTAACCCATTTAGCCCAAATTCAGTAACGGCTATGCGAACTACATAGCCCAGTCCAGTATTTGCCACTTAACGTGGATTTTATCCGTGTGGGGCCTACGAGCCCATTAGGCCCACACGACCCATTTCAGCCAAACGAGGCCCAAGATTACGAGAACGCTCGTAGTGGCCTCTACAATCTATCGCCCATGATTTGTGGGCTCAGTTTACCACATGAGCGATCCCACGCTCATGAGGCCTTGAATGCCGAAGTTTCGACTTTTTGACTTTTTGGCTTTTACCTATTCACAGCAGAGATAGTGTGATTACACACCTTTTCGGGTTTTGACAGCAACAAATTTGGTGTATGGTTACACACCCTTTCAGCTTTTAAGATGATTATCATTTATGGAAAAGAGTTACACACCTGTTTAAGCAACCGTTCCAAGTTTCTTAAGCGCCCAACCTACATTCATTACACATACAGCCAGTCTTTCATATATTATTGTTCAGAGCACTTAATCCCCAAACAATAATCACTACCAACCTTGATTGAGTACCACACAATCTACTCCTTTTATATCGCTGACTAAGAACAATCTTATGTCTCTTGCTGATTTACTTCCTAACAACAGATCTTATTAGAAAGGATCGATTGTAAATGTGGCTTAAATCCATGAATACTATCCTCTCAAAAACAAATGAATATTCGGTTTACCAAAAAATAGGGCATCGTAATTACCTTAATCAAATAACAGAAGAATGAACCTCGACGGCTTGGTAAACCTTGCACCCCTTCACTTCTTGGAAACACCTAACCCATCGATCACCATATCACAAAGAAGGAACGAGAACCGCAGTCAGAGAACATATGGAGAAGAACATTTGGATTTTTAGAAAATGATTAGAGAGAACAGATTTGAATAAAAGGAGGAAATATGGACACTTACTGATTTTCCAGGAACACTTGCAGAACTGAAACAGAGAGGGATAGTGCTGAGATTCGGCCAAAGTATGAAACACCCGGTGAAAAGGGAAAAAACTGATTCGAGGAGGGAAGGGTAGAACTTTGGTCACAACCTACTAGAATGTCGAGAAAGAAAAAGAACAAGAAAGAGTAAAATAGGATGAATTCGGCCCTGAAAATAATAATCAATGGAGTAAAACAATAGGTAGGATATTCGGCCAAAACTTGGGAATCGAGAGGAGACAGGAGCAGAATTGGTGATTTCAGCATAGGTTGAAATAGAAGAAAGAGAACAGAATGGCTTAGAAAAAGGAACACAGAAAATTTGGTAGAATAATAGGAACCGAAACAACAAAAAAATGCACAAAAGATCAAATGCAAAATTCGGCACTACAGGGAGAAGAAAGGAAACAAATTGGTGGCAAAATAGAAATTGACCAAAAGTGAGAATTCTTTACCAAAACCAATTACTAGGGAGTTCAGAGTCTTAATTCGGCACATCTATTCCCTCACTTTCCCATCCTTCTTGATTTGCTCCGTAATCCTTTCCTTGATTTTCTCCAGCATCATCTCTTGACCAATTCAAATTCCACCTTGCAGAGTTGCAGTCGACTTCTGCTTCTCACATGGTAAGAGAGCAAAATAAATACTCTTTTTACCTTGCCATGACTTGAACCTTAGGCCTCGAGAGAACTCTACACGCCACCTTGCCACTAAATCACAGGCTCTTTTTGTTTCATAATTTAACCAAAAATATTTATGAACCTTCTATCTAGATCATAATGATTTTATTCACTAAAAATAATTTTTTTGCTAAATCACTTAACCACTGAAGCAGATAGTCAATTGTGTTATTTTATTGCACACATAAACTTTTATGTGTTCCTACGCTCAAGGTCTATTTTTTTAAGCCCAAATTCAGGACGTTACAGTTTCATTAATAGGAAATCCTAAATTTTACATTTCTTCTTTACATCATCTTCTTCCTATCGCTGACTCTTTATTTTCTACTTTTGAAAGCCAAAATTTCAGCTATTGTCCATCAGCCACCATCTACTTTTCCTGCGTCTGTCACATATCTATTTTTAGATACTCATGTTGTGATCGTGTTGGGACCATGTCTGACCTCTTTTTTTTGAAGTATTCTGGTGTGTCCTGTACGTATTCAGACGTGTTCGATGAGTGTTCGTGTTGGACACACGTACGACACCAGTGTGAAGAGGTATGAGTTGTTTCCGTGCTTCCTAGGTGACAATTATAGGGTGCTCTATGTGAGTAATATGTAAGTTCAAGGATTGATTTATTGTTTGACATAATTTATTGTCAGTGTTTGACTGCTACAACAAAAGTATTATTTACTGTTAATATTAATGTCCAAATACTTGATATTAATGTTCTGTTTGGTATCTTGATATAGAATGAGTCATTTTTTTATTAATGTCCAAATACTTGATATTACTGTTAATATTATGAATATTGATGTGAACTTATTTTTTATTTAATTTTGTTCTATATTCAACTAGTTCATCTTCTATTACCACAATATTGTTGGAAAATTTGCTCATATTGTAGTAAACATGTAACTGTTTTCTATTTATTTGAACGATGAATAAATAAATAAAGTTAATTTCATATTTCACTATTATGTCTTTTGTATTTATGTCTTTTATATTTTGCATGCATAGCAAAATTGTGACAAGCAAATATTAGCTCATTGAGTGTCTAAAGTTCAAATTGAAGATAAGTGGCATTGTAAAGAACGTTTACATTTCTAGAAAGATAACTTACTTCAGTAGATAATTTAAATGAGTCCGTAATCCCATAAAAGAATCAAAATGAGTATTTGATTCAAATACTGAGAATGATTATTATGTTATCTACAATTCCAATTGGGGAGATGGCTAGTCTTGGCTATCAGAGCAGTTGACTTCACAAGTAGAGATATAGATGTATTCATTGGTCGAATGATACATTGGACTAGACCCAAGATGAATTAATCATGAATCTGTTTGTGAATTAATTCACTTGTGATCTTCGTGGTGTGATTTACCTAAATCTTGAGTTAGTCACTGACCATGCATATGCAACTCATGTGCTTTGATATAAATGAAGGCTTATGCTCTAAAGATGATCGAGCCCATAGCCGGTATGTTGCGTACATGACATGTGTATGGCATGGCTTTGCTAGCAACAGTAGAATTCATATCTCAATTAAAGAGTTAATGATATCTTCTCATTGGCATTGTGTGGATTGATAAATATGGAACGCGGTCACGGGTTGTTTGTTCTCGAACGAGCAATTTATCATATTCATTTGTTGACAATTGTCATATTAATCATTAAGAAGACACAATGGTGACAATGAGATAAAATAGGATTGTGTTGAGTGAACAGATTTCACTCAAAGGAATAAGGATATCATATGAGGGTAACACATACATGACGAGGTCATTGGACAAAGAAGTTTGATGAATTGCTTTCGTAAAGTGTATACAATAAGGCCTTTTCAATCATGGTACTTCTTGTGGATTGACTGCATGATTATGTAACACCCCAAACCCGGCCTAGATGTTATGGCCGTATCTGGTAATGTCACACGATAGTGTTTTTGAAACCTCGTTGTTACGATGAAAACATTCCATGTTATTATCTTTAGTAAACCTTTGTTAGAACTTAGGAAGTCATCTTTATTCATTTAAAAAATTTGTTTTGAAACATCCCTCATTGCGGAAGCTTTAATAAAACAGTCTAGGTGGTCATGCGTTTAGAAATTACTTTAACTTTTTGAAAACTGAATTTCTTACGACCAGCAGGTATAAATCCATAAAGTAAAATAAATAAATAAAAACCCAAATTTAAAACCAAATTCTCAAAGACCTTAAAAGACAACCCAAATAATTAATAAAAATCAAATCATAAATTGTAAATTGAAAACCATGAAGTCCAAAAATTACTGTGGTCACTGCTGAGTCCTCCGTTGCATCCATCTGTCTAAGTCTGGGGATTACCTGTGCACATTAAACAAAAATGATGAGTTTACGTAAACTCAGTGTGTAGTCTCGAAGAAGCAAACAAATAATCAGTATTCACAGTGCACAGTTGAACAGCTTGGTCTTAAGCCTTTTTCAATATCAGTTACAGTTTGGGCCTTAGCCCATCTTAGTCTGATGTCAAAATGCAAGACGGCCTTAGCCCATCACAATGTCGAGTAATAATGATTATGCAAGAGCAAAATCCTACCCAACCAGCCTCTACACACCATCTCCATCCAACCCTACACTCCATGTGGGGATATAATCAACCCACCCATCCCTACACTCTAAGTAGTACCGAATGCGACACAATATAGTAGTTTGCAGCTGAGCTGCCAGTGAATTAGGCTTAAAGCCTTTCAGTACACTTCCTTCGAATAACGACCCCCAACCCAATGCAATGCAACACACAATGGATGACATGCTATTATGCAATTTCAGTACATATATTCAGTTCAGATGTTAACATGCCCAGTACAGATATCATTCAGTCAATTTCACACATTTAGGGGTCTAAGTAGGTTTACAGTCGACTTGCACAACCCGTGCAACGTTAAAAACATTTCCGTAAAAATGGGCCCACACGCCAATGTGATCTACCCGTGTGGGCCCAAATGCCTGTGTGGCCCAGTCGGTCCAAAATTGCATTGGCCGTGTGATCCATTTTTAAAGTAACCCATGCTAGCTCAATACTCATATATGTTTTCACTATTTACTTATATGTTCATTCAAAGCACTCTACTTGAGTCATTATCACTAAATTATTTATATCTTGAGCTACAGAATTCCAAATTAAGATCTGCTTGATGTTTTTGAAACTAGACTCAAATCCCTTTCTACCATAAAATTTTTAGAATTTATAGTTTATCAAATAAGTACAATAAAATCTTTAAATTTATCCCTATTCTGTTGTTTAACAGCTTCATCTTTTCCTTACTAAAAATTATTTATCTCTTAGTACGGAATTGAGATGATGTTTCTGTTTATTTCTCTTGAAAATAGACTCATTAAGAGTTTAAAAATATAAATTTAAGCCCCCAATTATTTTTTACAATTTTTGATGATTTTCCTAAGTCAGAACAGGGGAACCCGAAATCATTCTGACCTTGTCTCACAAAATTAATTATATCTCATTACTTGCAATTCCATTACTTACACTGTTTCTTCCATAAAAAATAGACTCAATAAAATTTAATTTCATATTTTATTCAACCTCTAACTCAATTCCCACTATTTTTTATGATTTTTAAAAGTTAGACTACTGCTGCTATCCAAAACTATTTTAGTGCAAAATGTTGATTTCCAAGTTTATAACACCATTATTTCCTTTCTCTACAATTTTTTCGCATCATTTTCTCATATTTCTCTTATTTCTCGACAGTAAGAAATTTCAGCTTTTCACCGAATCTCATTTTCTACATTTCGGGTACACACCTAGTATTGTTTCTGATGCGTAAGCATTCTTAAGCCTCTAGAACCTAAAAATTACCAACATATCTCCAAATTAATCACTTAATTCGTTTTTAATCAACAAATTTTGGAAGGAAATCGACTAAAAACCTAGCAAAACCCTTAACTCGCTTGAGTAACCAAGGCTTCACACAATCACAATGTCGATTCAAAACCACCAGCCCCTTGATTAACTCCTAAACACCAAAAAGGAATCTCCCTTTTAGAGATTAACCAAGAAAAATTAAAAATAGACAAAACCGTTACTTACCGAACACGTGTAACCAATAATGAACAACCGAATCAATTGGAAAAAAAGAGAAAGAAACGGTAGGGGAAAAAATAATGGAAATTTCAGCAGCAACTAGGGGAAAGAATCGGTAGAGGAGGGAAAAAAGAAGAAGAATAAAACGTCAAAAAAAGTACAGGGAATTAGAGAGAAAACCAAAACTTTACTTTTTTTTTTGCAACAAAAAAGATAATAAGATTATTTTTTGATAACCTCTCCCCAATTATCTCCTAAAATCACACCCTATTACCTACTAAAACACAACTACTCAGAATTTTGCCCCAACACAACTCGTAGCCGAAATTGGAGCAAAAATACTGAGAATTGACACAGGACCTCCAACACACCAACATTCCACTTAACCACCAAACTAGCAGACCCATTCTGATATAAACTTACCAACAATTAAACTTAAGCCCTTTGCACAAGGTTAAGGCTTTATTTATAAAAATATCAAAATTTGCCCAAGTAAGGCTTAAACTTGGGACCTCTCACACACACCCTGAACACATAACCACTAAAGCAGATAGACATTGTGTGTCACACATACACGAAATCAAAAATTAAAATTTTGGGGCATTACAGATTAAGTCAATGCGAATTATCAGAACAATGCTTCTGGATATAATTGGAATCACTAGAGCCTAATTGTAATTAAATTAGTCAAATAAATTAAAATTAATATAATATTTTTGGAAGTTAATTTTTAGGTCAGACAATTGACCCAATCGGTAATTGAACTTGAAAATTGGACCTAAGATCCTAAATTGGGCCCGGGAGCTCAAAATCGAGACCAAGACCCAAAAACTGGTCGAATTGGGCCCGGTATGTGAAATCGAGTCGACGATCCAATTGGTGGTTAGACAGGACCAGTCAGGTCGTCATTGACCCGGACGGAACTGGTAGCAGGAAAATCGGCTCAGGGTGCCGCACCTGCATCACTAGACATGGCGGTGCCGGTGGCTACGACGGTGGTGTCCTGATGGCCGGTGGTTGATGGTTGTCAGTAGTTGAGCAGTGGAAGAGCTACACTTGTACAAGGACTCTACTAGAGAATTTGATTTCAAATTAATTATTCCAAAAATATTATTATTTTAATAGTGTAATATTAAATTTAATTTAATACTGATTTGAACAGTATTTTATTAATTTAATATTCCCCTGCATGTTAGTTTTGCAAGTCAGTATGCTCAGTAGTAAACACACGGGCATAGACACGGCCATGTGTCTCAGTCGTGTGGAAGGCACGACCACAGACATAGGAGTGTGCCCAGGTCGTGTGAAGTCTGCACCTAAATTTTGGAATTTAATTCGCCACACGGTCGAAGGACACAGGCGTGTGACTGTCCGTATGATGCAAGTCAGTGTCGACCATGGGCGTGTGATATGTCACACGGGCGTGTCCCTTCCTCCACACGGGCATGTGGCCCTATTTAGGCAAAAATTTTCTAAGTGTGTAAAAGTCTTCGGTTTAATTCTGAGACCTTTCGTATGTATGTTTAGGGCTTCGTAGGCCCATAATAAGGATGTTATGAATATGAATGAGAAGTTTGAAGCTTAAATGGAATTTTATAGCCCGATATTGTATGTTTAAGCAAGTTAAGTTCGGTAATGCCTCGTATCCGATTCCGGCATTGAACACGGGTAAGGGGCGTTACAACATTCCTGAAACCTTTAGGCATACAGAGTCTGAATAGATTACTTAGGCCAAGGGTTTCCTTAACGAAATTGAGAAACATTTTTCCAAAAATGATAAGATTGAGATGACATTACTTTTGACTTCTTTAATGTCTATAAATTATAATGGTCAAGGAAATGTGAGGGAGTACATTATAGAGATGCTCTATGTTGCTTCAAGACTTAAGGAACTTAAAATTGAGCTTTTTGAAGAATTGTTTGTTCTTATGGTTTTGGTATCGCTTCCTGCACAGTTTAACCAATTCAAAATTAGTTACAATTTTCAAAAGGAGAAACAGACTCTGAATGAGCTCATTTCTTATTGTATGCAAGAGGAAGAAATGTTGAAGCATGATAAGTTTGAAAGTTTTCATTTGGCTTGTGCTTCTAAAGACAATGGTAAGAAAATAAAATATCATAATGAATTTGTTAAAAGTCTAACTCAAAAGAAACAACAACAGGTTAGAGAGAGTTGTGTTTTTTTTTTGTAACAAGTCTGGACACGTAAAGAAAGTATGTGACAAGTATCACGCCTGGCATGCAAAGAAAGGTATATTTCTTACTTTGGTCTGTTCTAAGGTTAATTTAGATTTAGTACCTAGAAACACTTGGTGGATAAATTCTAGTGCTACTACTCACAAGTGTTTCTATGCAGGGTTGTTTGAGCTACTGAAAGCTAAGTGATGGTGAAAGACACATCTTCGTGGGCAATGGAAAATTGGTGGAAGTGGAAACAATTGGGTATTTTAGGTTATTATTAGGAACTGATTTTTATTTTGATTTAAATGCCATTTTTGTAGTATCGTCTTTTAGACAAAATTTAGTTTCTATTTCTTTGTTGGACAAATTTGGATATTGTTGTTCATTTGGAAACAATCAATTTAGTTTGTCTTTAAACTCGAATGTTGTTAGAATTGGTTATGTAAATGCTTATGACAATCTTTAGTTTTTAGAAACAGTTGCATTCTATAATGAAACCTTACATATTGAATCACATGGTATTAAACGCAAATTAAATAAGGAAATTTGGGATCATTATGGCATAAGCGCTTAGGTCATGTCCTAAAAGGTAGAATTGAGTGCCTTGTATCTTATAGCATTTTAAAGACCCTTAACTTCACAAACTTTGATGCCTGTGTCGATTGTATCAAGGGAAAATAGAGAAAAACCAATAGATTATGTGCCAATAAATCTTTAAAAATCTACAGCATCCATGAATGGTCAACAATATTTCAAAACATTCATAGATACATACTCACGTTATGGGTATCTATATCTCATTCATAAGAACTCTAAGTCTCTGGAAGTGTTCAAAGCTTATAAAGTCGAAGTTGAAAATCAACTCAACAAAATGATTAAGAACATCATATCTGATCATGGTTGTGAGTACTACAGTAGATATGATAGCTCAGGTGAACAACATTCAAGATCATTTGCGAAATTCCTAGAGGAATGTGGTATTGCCCACACTACACATTGCCAAGGTCACCCAGTATGGATGGTGTAGTTGAAAGAAGAAATAGGACTCTTAAGGATATGGTAAGGAGCATAACTACTCATTCTACCTTACCTATGTCCTTCTAGGGAGAAGCATTAAAGACAACAACTTACATTACGAATAGAGTACCCACTAAAGCAGCTACAAAAATACCTTATGAGCTTCAGACAGGTCGAAAGCTAGTCTAAAACACTTTCACATTTGGGGATGTCCAACTGAGGTAAGGACTTATAGGCCACATGTAACACCCCAAACCCGGCCTGGACGTTATGGCCGAATCTGGCGAGGTTACATGATAGTGTTTTAGAAATCTATAACTTTGCTTAAAACATTTTGTTTAGAAATCCTCATTATCTTTTATTAACTCTAAAATTGTGACTCTAATTCAGTCGTTAGTTTTAAAACATCATACGTTTGCAGCAGCTCTTTAAGCAGTTTATGTCCTTGTGGGTATTTTTCTAAAACACATGCATTTCTTTTAAAAACCCGTGTCTTACCTACTTTTAGCAAATATAACAGAAAATAGTATAAAATCCAAATTCTTGGTAAAAATCCATAGAGGCCATTATTATAAAAAAATACCCCCAAAATAAAACTTAAAATTTTAAATAAGTATTCAATAGCCAAAAAGGAATCGTGTGGCCACCTTTGAGTCCTCTGCTGCACCGATTCCCCTATGTCTGGGGATTACCTATATAGGTTAAACAGAAAGGGTGAGTTTACGTAAACTTAGTGTGTAATCCTGATGCAAACAAATAGACAATAACAGATAATCTCAATTCGGGTGTAAGCCCTTTTCAATTTCAGTATCAGTATCGGTTTAGGCCTTAGCCTATTTTTGTAACAGTGAACACTAGGGCCTTAGCCCATCACATTATAGTAGCAGTAACAGATATGCAATCAGAAAATCCTACCCAACCAGCCTCTACACTCCATCTCTATCCAACCCTACACTCCATGTGGGCATATAATCGACCCACCCATCCCTACACTCCAAGTAGTACTAGTTACGGCACTAAAAAGTAATTGGTAGTTGTGTTGCCAGTAATTAGGATCGAATCCTTTCAGTACACTTCCTCTAATCAATTTTAATCCCCAACCCAATGTAATGCATCATACAGTTATGTCATGCCCAATCATGGTATATCACATTTGTACAGTACAATACAAACAGCATGCTCGATACACAATCATTTAGTTAGGAGTTTAGGTAATCTTACAGACCCTACAGTAGGTTCACAGTCGTCTCGGGCGACCAGTGCAACCTTAGCAATAAATCATTGAAAATGGGCTTACATGCCCATGTTGTCTGCCCGTGTGGCCCACACAGCCCAAATTGGAATCCCACACGCCCGTGTGGTTCATCCGTGTGGGCCCACACGACCCAATTGGTCGAGCCTGTGTCTCACACATGGCCTTACTCGGTCGTCACACGGTCGTGTCACTTAGCACGGCCTGGCTCGTCGATCAAACGACTGTGTCGTGGCTTTCAGCCCTACACATGGCCTACCATACAAGCTACCACATGCCCGTGTGGCGTCGATAGAGAGCTTTTTGGGCTTTTCGCTGAGACGTATTTTTAGTGTTTCGGGTACACACCTGTATCGTTCTTGATGCAAAATCAACTCCAAACAATCACAAACCTATAATAGACTAGTATTTTTGTTTAGTTAATCACTTAAACAAATGAACTACCAAAACTCAAAATGGAATATTCATCATTCGAGCGAAAACCTTTACCTTCAATTGAATATCAAAGATTCCATGCCCTCAAAACACCGATGCACGATATTCAGCCCCTCGAAAGACCCCTAAACACCAAGCGAACCCTTCTTAATGCTTATCCAAAACATAATTAAAGTTTAACAAAAAACTGAACTTACCGAATATGTGTAGTCTACGAAGCACCCCAGAAACAAGAGAAAAGAATTGGAAGAAGGAAAGGGTGAGGGAAAATTTAGTAGAAAATTTGGCAGCAAGAGCACAAAGAAATGGCAGAGACCAAAAAAAGGGAAAAGAAGAGAACAGTCTTTTTGGAAAAAAGGAAACCCCAAATCAAATTTTTGGATATTCCCCAATATCCTCAAATTCATTCTTAAATTCTCTCCATCAAACTCCCGCTACTCAGATTTTTAGTCCATCTCAAACTCTCACACAGCACAAGCAGCAAAATATATCTCAAGCACAGCTCGAACCCAAGACCTCTAACATAAAGGCACTCCACTTATCCACCAGACCAGCAGGCCTATTCTGACATTGTAATAATCCAATTAAGACCCTAGTAGGAACAGTGGTTTCGGGACCACAAATTTGAGTTAGAATAATATTTTAATATTATTTTCTGTACTTTTGATATGCGATTAAGCATGTACTAAATTTCTATGAATTAATTCGTCTGTCTATGTGCTTAAATTGAGAAAAAAGATTAAATTGCATTTAATGCAAAACTAGCATGCTAATTGTTAAAGTACCTATGTGTTATGGCCTTTTAAGGTGGAGGCCTTATGTTGCTATAAATCCATTTATAAGATAATGGATGATTAAATGACATAATGACCATAGTATTATTTTGTCTTATTTGATATATGGAAGGGTAAATTAGTAATTTGAGAAAAAAAAGATGATTAAACACATAACTAAGGCTAAAATGCTATCATCTTTATGCTTCATCACCGAAAATAAGAGCAAAGAAGAAGGGTTTGAATTCTTTTTACATTCGGCACATACTTGGGCTAGATTAAGGTATGTTTTGCTTTGGTTTTTGATAATTTTTATGTTTTTACAATCATTGCTTCGAAATATTTGAAACCCATGTTTTAATTTGAAGAATTGATGATGTTTATGAGTTGAGTCTTTGATGAACTCATGTGATTTATTATGCTTTATAGTGAAATATGAAAGATATGTATATGATTATCATAGTTTGTCTTTGGAGTTTTGTTGAATTTGAGTATATTGGGCTCAATTGAAAAAATAATTATTTGAGGGATTGAATTGTGAATTTGATGAAATGTTTGGACTTATATGAGATACATGAGCATTTGGCTAAGCATGGATATATGGTGATTTTGTATATTTGATGTTTTGAGAGAAATAGACTAAATTGATAAAATGTGCAAATGTGAGGGCTAGGTTGAAAATAGTCCTAAATGTGTATTCATGGATTGAATTGAATGAATTAGTGAATAAATGGATTACATTTGAACATGTATAGATCAAGAGCCGAAGAAAACGAATTTAGATCGCAGGAAAGCGAAAGTAGTTAAATAACCGAGTTCGAACGAATATCCTAATCCGAGGTAAGTCATTATACAAGTAAACGTGTTTGAATTGAATTATGTATGTTCATATGATTGTTGACAATGTTGAATGCACATGAGATGATGTACACATGAACTCCGAGATAGATTCGACATAGTGTTAATATCCGAGAAGTCCCGTACGAACCTAGGAATAGATAGGATTAACTATGTCATGACATAGGTGTCTGTTATGTGATATCATGTAAGACCATGTCTGGGACATTGGCGTTGATTTGAGATTTCATGTAAGACTACGTCTGAGACATTGGCATTGATATTAAATTTACATGTAAGACCATGTCTGGGACATTGGCATCGTATTTGATTCATGTAAGACCCTGCCTGGGACAATGGCATCGATATTTGAGTACATGTAAGACCTCGTCTGGGAAGTTGGCATTGTATGACTATTCCGAGTATTCTGAGTATCCTATTAGATTCCGTATGGTTCAATGGCAAATCTGATATACGAACAATTATGTGATCTATATATCCATTTCAGGTACGTTTGATATGTACACTAAGTGTGTACAAAAGGTAAGCATCTATATAAATTTACTATGATGAAGTGTGTTTTTGAATATGAGAACGTGAATGAGATCCAAGAATGGAAATATGTTTGAATGAGCTAAATACATATGTGATATGTGAATAGAAGTATGTGGCAAGCTTTGTGTAAGCAAATGTGCCAAAGATTATGTGATGAATTGGCTATGAGAACCATAAGTACCATTGTATTAATTTAGTTATATGCATTGTATGCTAAGTTTATTGGTATATGGCTTACTAAGCTTTTGAAAGCTTACTCTATGTGTGTTTGCTCTGTTTTATAGATCGTCAAAGCTACTGAAGGCTCGGGACCGTCGAGGATCATTATCACACTACTCAACTCATTTTGGTGCTTTTGAAATGTATATAGATAGATATGGCATGTATAGGCTATTCACTTGGTTTATGTTTGAAATGTGTATAATGTAGCCATCAGATGTGACTAGATAAGTGTGGATATATGCATGAGTAAATATGATACATGATGCATGTTTGTATGGCTTGATGGCAAGTGAAATGGTTAAGATTATGGGAAGTATATGAATGAAATATAAGTGCACATGTTTGATCAATGAAATGGTTGTATGTAGGGTAAGTTGTGGATGTAACATGCTTGAATATATTTGTGTTTTAGTTGTGCAAATTGGTAAGCAAATTAACATGTTTAGAAATGAGATTGAATGTGAAGATTTGATAATTATTGAACATGTCTTTGGTTGTCAATTGTGTATGAAATGAATTGGTAATTTGCTTGTAGGGATTGAATCTTGTGTGGGTGGCATTTGGACCTTGCAAGTGGTCTATTTTGCATACAAGACCGTGGCACACTTCATCATAGTAAATTTAATATTAAATGTACTCGGCCATGGAACGCCCTACAAAAGGTAAGTATCTATATAAATTTACGGCCGTGCCTAGTGGCCGTGGGTGTAAGTCAGTAGTCAGCCTAAGTACTCACGGCTATGGAATACGTGCGTGCCTAGTAATCGTGTGGTTAAGTCAGTAGCTAGCATAATGTTACACGGCCATGGCACACGGGCGTGCCTGGTGGCTGTGTGGATAAGTCAGTATACGTGCTTTGATTTGGCATGGCCAAGACACATCGGTGTGTCTAGTAGCCGTGGAAGGCACACGGCCTGTCCACACGGGCATGTGACCTCTGTAATATAGAAAAGTTTTAAATTTTTGAGAACTTTCATATGTGTTCGGTTTAGTCCCAACCCTATT
Source organism: Gossypium rotundifolium (assembly GCA_025506655.1). Classification (NCBI taxonomy): domain Eukaryota; kingdom Viridiplantae; phylum Streptophyta; class Magnoliopsida; order Malvales; family Malvaceae; genus Gossypium; species Gossypium rotundifolium. The sequence goes on from CP106722.1 coordinate 62,550,084, forward strand.
CTGAAGCATGATTAAGGTCTAGTTGACCTATAAAAAGGGACACTTGGTTGTGAATGATGATTGTATTATTAAAATGTCTGTAAAAGTTTTCGATCTGCCTGGTAATGCCTTTAACCTTATTTTGGTGACGAATACTCGTTAGGGGTGTTACATTTGATTGGTATCAGAGCTACGATTTAGTCGATTCTCGGACTAACGTAGCATGTCAGAGTCTAACTATGTATGCCATATATTTGAACTGTGATAGTGTGATGAATCCTGACGTGAAAAATGTGATTTTTATATAGTAATGGATCCTGAAAGAGCCGTGGCTGATGACATAGAAAGTAACGTGCCTTCTCCTGCGCAAGGGACAATGCCTTCTGATCCGAGACCGACTACGAGCGGTCAAGAGGGAGAAGCAAAACAAGCTTTCTTCCAGATGATCACTATCCAAGTATTTGATGAGATGTCTCTGACTCCGGAAGAAAGTATTACATGTGTTGTTTCGTTGCTAAGAGATGCGGCCTATCAGTGGTGGAAAACTCTAAATTCTTTTGTTCTGAAAGAACGAGTTACATGGGACTTCTTTCAGATTGAGTTCCTGAAGAAATACATTAGTGAGAGATTCATCGATCAGAAACAGAAAGAATTTTTGGAATTGAAGTAGGTCCGCATGTCAGTCACTGAATACGAACGAGAGTTCGTGAGGTTAATTCAGTATGCCCGAGAATGTGGATCATCTGAAGCAATAATGTGTAACACCCCAAACTCGGCCCATTCGTTACGACCGAATTTGAAATGCCACTGCAGAAAACGTTTGAAAATATCGACTTGTGGTGGAACTTGAAAATTTTGTTCTTATTCAAAAACCATGTCCATTTAAAAATTTTAAATAATATAAGCTTGATAAAATATCCAAAATAAAAAATTTATTATATCTGATTTAAGAAAATAAAACCATTGGCGAAAGATATCTCAATTGTCAATCCATAATAAAACATAACAATAAAGATACTTAAAAAATACTTAAATACTTTAATGGGCCTTATTACAATAAACACTTAATCCAAATCTGAAAATATAAATACTTAATTAATTAAATAAAATGTCTTCGCATGGGCCACCTCGTATCCACTCCAAACCCGGTCCAAACATCACCTGCGATGTTGATAAAAATTGGGTGAGTCATACAGACTCAGTGTGTAATTAAACCACTAATTTCCACCCACATGTTAACCCCATATTAACCCATATATCAGATAACAAATATCATAATCACATATTACCACATTATGGGCTTGGCCCACATTCATATCACATTCATATAATAGTGTAAATGTTTCCACATATTGGGCTTGGCCCATTACCACATTATTCCACATATCATATACTGGGCTTGGCCCATCTCTCATTCCAATCCACATTCACATTTTGGGCTTGGCCCATTTCCACATTAATACCTCATTTCACAGGTTACATAGAATTATGCAAAGTGCACCCAACCCAAACCTAGGGTCCATCCTCTACACACCCCCGTATCCAGCCTACCACACACCAGGGGGTTATCAAATCACCCTCTCCTTTTCACTCCAAAAAGGCAATAAATGCCATCCACGTGCAATAAAGCGCAGAATCCACAACGCGACCTCAGTCAGCGCCAATCCACGATGTAGCCGTAGCTAACACCAAAACCACGATGGGACACATAGTCACTCATCAACCGCGATATGGCACTTAGCTGATATCAACCACGATGAGGCACATAGCCACTCATCAAGCCACGCGAACTAAATCGCAATTAATCCACAACGTGACCTCAGTCAACGTCAATCCACGATGTAGCTCAAGGCTAACATCAAACCACGTACTCGAAGTACACCCGTACCTTCTTTCATATCCTAACCCATGCACATGCAACATGTAATAGTGGCATAATAATAATAAATGCATGCACATGTTATTAAGGTAGACCATCATATTTCCATAAGCATAGTCACATTCACATCGGCACTTTCACATTCGTATCAACAGATAATACTAACCTGATTATCGATATACCCCTTTTTAGGGTAATCACTACATAAGCGCCTTTGCCTTTGGTTAGCACATAATTCACACATGCAAATATAGCAAAAGTTAGAAAAGCGGTGGGTTAATCACACACCTTACAATTTAGCGAAATCCCAATTACTAGGATCTAACACGATGAGCAGGGTTTTCTTCCTCCTTAATCTTGATTTGGTCTCCTACCAAATCCAGAAGGCTTTGGTTATCTCTGCCGATTTACCCTAACATCCATAGATAGAATCGGTCATCCATTAAATACTAAATATGGCCTATGGCGAATTCTAGCAACTACTTACCCTGCTCTTCCAAATCCAAAGCGTCACTTGATCCTTGAGATCGTTGAAATCCTACATGCCATATGCCAAATTCGACAATACATAAATCTATGGAAAATGGCCCTTTGGTAGAATACCATATTGTCTTACCTTGATGAATCGACTCGAAAGACTCCTTCAAAGCACCTTGGCGTTATCTACCCACAAGTGATCACATCACTTATTGTCTTAAGGAAACATTCGCCAACCTATAACCAAAGTTTAATCACTTGATTCGGCACCCTTATGAAAAAGAATCCAAAATCGATTACTACAGAAATACTTACCATTACACGTTACCTGAAGAGCCTAGAAGAAAGACTCACACTAACGCTTTCGGCTCTTAAGTCTTGCGACAAAAAGAGAGAATGAGGCCACTATGGGATTCGGCTATGGCTTCTAAATGGCAAGGTATGTAGAATTAAAGTTGAAGAAAAGAGAAAGAATAGGGATAAGAAGTGAGAAGCAATTCAGCTCAAAGAGAGAATTAGAGGAACAATTTTTTGGCCAAGGAATATAAAATGAAGAAAAGAATTGCTTAAAAGATGGTCACCCCTATTTATACAACTCAAATTCGGCACTCCTACCTCCTCTCAAATTCCACTTCCTTCTCCTATAATAACTCTTGAACACATATTCAAAATATATAAAAATAAATCTATAATTATCTTCTATCTATCAACTTAAAATAAATCCACCATTATCAACTTAATAAAATAAAAATTATCCATCATTAATCCCTTATCAAACTCCTAAATCATCTCTTATCTACCTATAAAAGAATAATAAAAATAAATTAACTATTATGTACTACTTATCTAGCCGAAATTCAAAATAAAATCCAGCTTAATCCTTACGCAATTAGAGGTCCAATTGTCGTCCATTACTTCCTTCTCTCTTGGCGCCAAAAGCCAAAAATAAAACACCCAACTGCTGCTCACATGCCTTGAACCCAAGACCTGCTGGAACCCTTAACTGCAGGTAATGCCCCAGGCCACTTTGCCAAGGTGCCTCTTTATGACATAATTCACCCTGAATTTCTTTTAAGACCTACTTAGCCCAAGCGCCTTCTTGCTGCACAAAAATAAAATGCCCTTTCTTGCTTCCTTCGCAACTCGAACCTGGGCCCTCATTGCTGCAAGCCATATATAGCGCCCCAAGCCACTCTGCCATGGCCTTCTTTTATGACATAAGCTCGCCACAGTTTATTTTAAAGCCTCATTCCCTAGCTCCCTCTTGTCTTAACGCCAAAGCAAAATAAAAACACGCTCATACTGCCAACAGGATTCGAACCAAGGCCCTTGTCCAGGCGTCATTCCCAGGCCCTTAAGTGGCGCATGGAGGCCACTTTACCAAAGCCTGTTTTATGCCAAACACGCCTAAGATTTTTCCCTTAAGGCCTCCCTGGCCTTGCTCCCCTTCCAGGAGCAAAAAGAAAAACCCATTGCTTCCCTTTGCTCGAACCACATCCACTTAGCTCCTTGAGGCGTCACTCCCTAAGCACTAAGTGGCACCTCCTGGCCAATTTACCACTTGGATTTGTTGTGTCCTAAACTCTAGAAAATTTCCTTTAAGGCCTCCTTGCCTAGTTTCCCCTTTTCACTTAAAATTTCCATATTTTTCCAAAGCTTTCTTTTCTATCCTCGAGTTTCCAAAGGCCCTCCCTTATATTTTAAAGTTCCCTTAAAACATATCCAAACATACTCCAAGCCTACTATCACTCGAATTATGCACGAAAGCATAACCCCTAATCTAGGATGTTACATAATGTGCAAAAGATTCGAAGACGGTCTTAATGAAGATATCCGCTTGTTAGTCAGGATTTTAGAGATAAAAGAGTTTGTTGTACTTGTTGATCGAGCGTGCAAAGCTGAGGCACTCGGGAAAGATAAAAGAAAAGCGGAGTCTGAAGCCCGAGATGTGAGAAAGAGATTTCTGAGCAAATCATTTCAGTCTGTTTCAAAAAAATTTAGAGATAATCAAAGTCGTTCAAGAGATAATGTGGGACATTCGAATAGAAATCGAGCTAGATCAAAAATGAGCTCCAAAACTCTAGTGACTTTAGTAGCAAGTGTTGGAAATGTTTGATCCGAGAAACCTGAATGTAAGAATTATGGAAAAAGGCATCTAGAAAGTTGTAGATTAAATTACAGAGCTTGCTTCAGATGTGGATCATTTGATCATTTTATTGGTGATTGCCCAGAGTCTGTTGAGCCAGAAACTGCTCAGAATCAGAGATCCGATAATGCACCTGTGAGAGGTAGACCTTCCTGAAATGTAAAAAATGTCAGTGGTAGTCAGAGAACTATGAGAGATACTATTGCGTGATCCGAAGCTAGAGCGCCTGCCAGAGCATATGCTATCCGAGCTCGGGAGGAAGCTTCATCTCCAGATGTTATAATAGGTACATTTACACTTTATGATACTATTGTGATTGCATTGATAGACCCTGGTTCTACTCATTAGTATATATGCATGAACTTAGTATCCAGTAAGACTTTGCCTGTAGAGTCTACCGAATTTGTTATAAAAGTATCGAATCCCTTAGGTAAAAGCATTTTGGTTGACAAAGTATGCAAGAACTGTCTGTTAATGTTTCGAGATATCTATTTTCCTGCTAATTTGATGCTTTTGCCATTCGATGAGTTTGATATCATTATGGGTATGGACTGGTTAACATTACATGATGCTGTTGTGAATTGTAAAAGAAAGACTATTAATTTGAAATGTTCGAATGATGAAATAGTTCGAATTGAATCTAATGATTTCAATGGATTGCCTGCTATTTTTATGGATCTAATGAACAGAATTTTCAGACCGTACCTAGATCGATTTGTTGTAGTTTTCATCGATGACATTTTGATTTATTCACGTAATGAAACAAAACATGCTGAACATCTGAGAATTATGTTGCAAACTCTGAGAGAAAAGCAATTATATGCGAAATTCAGCAAATGTGAATTCTGGTTGCATGAAGTCAGTTTTCTGGGACATATAGTATCAGCTTTTGGAATACGAGTCAATCCGAACAAGATTTCTATTATTCTGGATTAGAAACATCCGAAGAATGTGTCTGAAGTCGAGGTTGAAGACACTGGCTGCTTTAGTAGGAATTGTCCTCATTACTTGCCACTGATAATTATTCAGTGCCATCTTTTCTATTGACTAAAATTATCTGCCAAAACTGAATAAAAGAAAAATTAGCAAACTAAAAAAAATAAAGATTAAATTTCAAAAAATAAAAAATAAAAAAAATGGCTAAAGTAATAAAAATAGAGTTTTCTTAATATTTTAATTCCCCGGCAACGGCACCAAAAACTTGATCGTCTGAATTGTCAAGTTTTAAAATTTATAATGAGAATGATCAAACCTAGAAACTATCTCTGACAACGACTTAAGGCAAGTGCACCTATCGAACAGTAGTATAGTTTAGGCAGGACCTGATTGTCGAACTCAAGGGAATTAAAAGTACTAATACTCACTTTCTTTCTATTATTTAGCCTAAATATAAGTGATTAATTGATTAAGCTAAAAACTAACTGACTACTAAGCTAAAGACGCAAAGACGAAAAGAACAAATTGAAGAAATAACTTTTGGAAAAACTCAATTGATCACGATGATACCTTAGAAGGAACCTCCTAGACTTCACTTGTTATCTAACACTGAACCAGACGATTTATTCACTTAGATTGATCTGTAAGACTCCCTAATTTATATTAAACCCTCTCTCGAGGTGAATAATGTCCAACCCTAGGTTGATTAATTGAAATCTCTTTCTAATTAAAACCCCTAGAATCGCATTAACTCGATCTATGGACTTCCATATTAGGTTTCACCCTAATCCGACAAAATCTCGTCACCCTATCTCTAGGCGCGCAATCAACTCCGCTTAATTATGCTAGATCTACTCTTAGGAAGGGAATTTTGCTCCACCACCTAAGCACATTCAACTTGAATCAATATCCCGGAAATATCAACACAAGAATTAAGCACACATAATTAAGAACAAACTAAGTATTTATCATATAGTTTAGAAAACAATAACAAGATTCATCTAGGTTTCATCCCCTTCAGGTATCTGAAAGGTTTAGTTCATAATGATAAAATAAAACATCTCAAGAGAAAAGATAAAACAAAACATAAGAAATCCCTAAAACCCCCTGAAGGAATTGAAGGAGAGACCCGCCGTCTTGAGTAGAATCTTGGCTTCTTAAGATGGATCAACTGGCTATCTTCGAGTGATTCCCATGAATCTGGCCTTTTGGCTCGGCTCCTTGGCCTAGCTAACTGCCTAACTGACCGCCAAAAGCCTTGGCAGAAGGCTTCTGCCGAACTCTCCGCTTAAGTTGCCCCCTTGGGTGTTTATATAGACTTTGAGATGCCTTACTTGGCCCCTAAATATCCTAATTCAAGTAGAATTCCTACTCGGGTGTTTGAATAGGCTTTGAAATGTGTCTCTTTACCTTCAAGTATCCAAATCTGAGTGAAATTCCTCTTGGCCACGACAGGGACACGCCTATGGCACACGCCAGTGTGAATCGACTTCAGGCCGTGTTCGGGTCTGTTGATGGAGGCACGGCTGTGTGAATCGTGGTTAGGCAGTGTTCGGACTTTTCTTAAGAGGCACGACCGTGTGGGCTTAAGTCCAGGCCGTGCTGATAAACCATAAAAGTAACATATTTTAATCCCACATTTAGTATGCTTTTGAATGATTTATCCCTGATTTATGTAAAAATGTTCTTTTAATCCTTTCTTTTCATGTCTTATACTCAGAAAAGCACCTAAGGATAAAAAGAACGTAAAACGGGCTTAAAACGGACCAAATTGGGCCATCCCAAGAAATCGACATGGCCTGGACTTCAAACCACACGGCCGTGCCTTACCATTTATTTAGAACACGGCTTCACCCTGATTTACATGGCCGTGCCTCGTCGACAAGAGTCCAACACGATCTGGCCACAACTTACACGGGCGTGTGCCATGGGCGTGCCCCTGCCATGGGAATAAGCAATTTCACTTGGATTTGGATGCTTAAAGCCAAAGAACCATACTCCTAAGTCTACTTAAACACTTTAATAGTAATTCTACTTGAAGGAGGTACTTAGGAGCCAAGTAAAGCATCTAAGGAGCCTATATAAACAACCTAGGGCAGCCATTCTAGATAATCATGTTTTAGGCAGAGTTTTCTGCCAGAGCTTCTATTCAGGGAATTACTCGAAGATAGCCAGTTGATCCATCTCAAGAAGCTAGAGTTCTACTCAAAACAGAGGATCTCCTCTTCAATTCCTTTAGGGGGTTTTAGGGATTTCTTATGTTTTGTTTTATCATTTCTCTTGAGATGTTTTCTTATTTTGTTATGAACTAAACCCTTCAGATACTTGAAGGGGATGAAACCTATGATGGATTTTGTTATTTGATTTCTAAATTATATGATAAGTACTTAGTTTGGTCTTAATTATGTTGCTTAATTTAATTTGATGTGCTTAGGTGGAGGAGGAATAGACCCTACCTAAGAGTAGATCTAGCATAATTAAGCAAAGTTGATCGCATGCCTAGAGATAGGTGACGAGATTTTACCGGATTAGGGTGAAACCTAATATGGGAGTCCATTGATCGATTTACTACTTCCTTAGGGGGTTATTATAAGAGAACGAGAGTTCCACTAATTAACCTAAAGTTAGACGTTATTCGCCTCGAGAGAGGGTTTAATATAGGTTAGGGAGTTTCATGGATCAAGCTAAGTAAAGAAGTCATATGAATTAAAAGTTAGATAACAAGAGAAGTCATAGGTGGATTCTTCTGAGGGTATCGTCGTGTCATCGAGTTTTTCCACGATCTTTTCCCAAAGTTTCGTTCTTTTATCTTTGCATCTAGTTTAGTTTTTTTTTCATTAGTTTTAGATTAATAAACCAATCACTCCATATTTTAGGCTAAATGATAGAAAGAAAGTGAGTAGTAGTACTTTAGGTTCCTTTGGGTTCGATAAAATAATCTTGCCTAACTATACTATTGTTCGATAGGTGCACTTGCTTCAATCATTGTCATAGTTAGTCTACAGGTTCGATCATTCTTAATAAATATTAAAACTCGACAGTTTGACACGATCACGTGCCATTTTCGTGATATGGCCCAATTGGTCTGTTTTAGGCTCGTTTCTCGTTCTTTTCGTCCCTAGGTGCTTTCCTGAGTATAAAACATGAAACAAGGATTAAGAGCACCTTTTTACACAAATCAAGGGCTAAATCATCCAAAAGTATGCTAAATGTGGGATTAAAATATGTTACTTTTATGGTTTATCAAATACCCCCACACTTAAGCTTTTGCTTGTCCTCAAGCAAAATTTTCAACTTACAATTAAAACGAACTTTCCACAATTCATAATTCTCATCAACAATGCCTCATCATAATTCATAGATAATTCATACATGGATAATTTTAACTCAAAGAGTCCTAAAGATTCAAACAATATAAGTCATACATTTGTAGCATGAAAAACATAAGCGCCTCCCCTATTCTAAATAATTACCTTTAATTCAAAACCGACAAGGATTGACATCCTCACTAAAGATTCACTCAAAACACTCGAAGTGTTTAAGGCTTAGGATAAAGCACTCATAAGTCGAACCTGAAAAGTTAACCCATAGGCTTGCCTGAAAATCAAATCTCCACCACCGTAATATGAGATGATACACAAATCAAAAGGTATTTTATCAGGGTTGTAAAGAGGCTTAGGTTAAAGGTGTGGATAAAGGCTGAATTAGAAGGTTAAAAATCAAGATTGAATTGACAAATCACCTAAATACAAATAATAAACTAGAAAATAAATGATTACATCAATTGAAACTTTGAAACTAAATATACGAGCTGTTTCTTTGATAATTGAAATTTAAATGTTCAAACTCACTTTTTATATTACTACTACTAAATATACTTGATTTTTATTTTTTTAAGAACAAACTAATAAATACATAATATAAGAAATAACTTTATCAACTGAAATAAAGTAATTAGGAAACTGATCAAATTAATTCTCGATAGAAGGGTAGTCAAAGGAATGGTAATAACAAATACGAGCGGGGTTTTGGGTTAATACTAATGGGTGAATTAATAAAAAGGGTTGTTAGGATCAATAGGGTTTACTAAGGGTTAATTATGAAGGTAGACTTTTTAGTGGACTGAATGGGTTAAAACCTAGGTGCCTTTATCATCTCAGTATATCAAATAAAAAATATGGTCTTGACATGTATAGTCGAGACAACTTCTAGAATAACAATTTAGTGTTGACGCACTCATAATCAATGAAGTGAGCATGAAAAGGAGTATATGCTCTATAAGGCTCAAAATCTCACAAAAATTGTGGGTTTATGATATCAATCCCTATAAATTTCAGACTTCAAGGTAATATTCAAATTCAGTTCAACAACGTAGATTTTTTTTTAAAAAAATAGACTTATCATGCTTGATTCTCTAGTATCTTAAAATTTAAATCATCAATGCACAATTATCTATATCTTAATCTAAGACAAATCAATAAAAATCATAAATCGTTAGTAATTTCATCCTAATTAGTAATATGAGGAAATTACTTAAGAACTAGATATAATTCAGGGATTTGAGAATAATGCAAAAAGTTAGGCACTTTTACCCCCCACACTTAAGATGTACATTGCCCTCAATGTACAAAGATAGATAAATATCAACATAGTAGAAAATCAAAAGATAGGGAGAAGTGAAACTTCCTGAATTTTGGATGAAGTTAATGAAAAGAATCCGAATAGGGTTGGAGGTGAACGTGGGGATGCGCCTCGAACCATTTGAGATTGAATCCTCGAAGTAGCCGGTCTGGTTTTATTGTATCCTAAGCTAAATCTAAATGGCATGAAGAATAAGAAGAAAATAATAAAGAAAATAAAAAATAAAAATAAAAGTAAAATTAAATAATGGAAAATGAAAGAAGAAAGAAAATTGGAAAATAAAAAGTAAGAAGGAGGTTTAAATAGAGATACGGCCCATGTTTTGGGAAAAATTTTGTCCTATTGCCACACGTCTACGGCCACGGCCATGTGCAAGGCCGTGTGGTCTAGAAATTTGAACTTTTGGTTTATTTGAATGCTAAAAAGGGAAAAAAATAAAAATAATAAAAATAATAAATAAAAATAGGGTTAGTGCTCGGGTTGCCTCTCAAGAAGCGCTCATTTAAAGTCTTGAGCTAGACTTACCTGTTATTTGTATGGTCATGGTGGTTTGAGGAGGCGAAAATCCTTTCTCATGTGATCAACTCAGTTTTTGATATAAAGTTTAAGTCGAGTAGTGTTTACCTTAAAGGTGTTGAATTTAGGATTGCTTACCTTGACTGAGCCATATAGGAAGACATTAAGTACCTCAAAAGTGATTTCTTCATTTGTCTTGAGGTCTGAATTGGCGATTCGAGGGTTTTCCTTATTCAACAATATTTGATCCCCTATTTTGAAGTGATTTGTTGTTCCTATCAGCTCGTCTGGGGGTTCCTTCGGTTTCACTTCGTGTATTCCTAGTTTCTCTTTAAAGTGTGTCTTCCACTCTTCTAGTTTGTCGACCTTAATGCTTCGTTCCTCATGTAATTCTTCTTTATTGGCACGAGGTCTATGATTTGGCTCAGGTTTGTTGCTTTGTGGTGTTCCTGTGGTGAAGGTTGAACAAATTTGTTATCAACTGAATTTACTTTCTCACCTTCATCAGTCAATGTTTTGGCCGAGTCAAGAGCTTGTAGACTGATTGATTCGTCACCTATACGAAGAATAAGTTCTCCTGTACTAACATCAATTTTAGTCCTGGCAGTTGCTAGAAAGGGTCTTCCTAAAATTAAAGGAATCGAATTGTCCTCATCCATGTTTAAAATGACAAAGTCTATTGGGAATACGAATTTATCAATTTTGATTAGAACATTTTCTATTATACCCTTAGGAATTCTGATAGTTTTATCAGTTAATTGAATGCTCATCCTAGTTTGTCTGGTTTCCCTAGAACTAGTTGTTTAAACATTTTATAAGGCATAACATTAATGCTTGCCCGTAAATCAGCTAAAGCATTATCAATAGATAAACTACCAATTAAACATGGAATTGTAAAACTCCCTGGATCTTTTAATTTCCGTGGCAGTTTATTTTGTAGAATTGCTGAGCATATTGCGTTTAGCTCCACATGTGATGCCTCGTCTAGCTTCCGTTTGTTTATCAACAGCTCTTTTAAAAATTTTTTATAATCGGGTATCTGCGAAAGAGCTTCGAGAAACGGTAAGTTAATATGTAATTTCTGTAAAAGTTTAAGAAACTTACCATACTATTCCTCTTTGTTGTCCTTCTTCATTGCTTCGGAATATAGTATACGAGGTTGGTACTCTGTAGTTGCCAGTTTTGGTATATCATGGCACACCTCAACCTTACCTTCACTTACCATAGGTTCTTCCCTTGGGTTTGGTACGTCTAACCCTTCACTATCGTAAATGGCTTGATTTTACTCTCTCGGGTTAGTTTCAGTATTGCTTGGCAAGCTTCCCTGTGGTAGTTTTGAGATCAGCTTAGCAAGTTGTGCAACTGACTTAGTAATTTCCCCAACTGACTTAGTAAGTTCACAAACTTGGTCCTTGATCCCTTCAATCGATGTTTGTCAATTCTTAAGGGTGGTCTCGGTGTCTTGGAGACGGGTATCTGTGGCTGCTATAAATTTTGTCAACATCTCTTCAATGTTCGACTCCTCTTCCTATTGGTGAGGTGGTTGTTGAAAATCTGGAGGGAGTTCCGGTCTTTGGCTATTTTGATCATCCCACAAGAAATTGGGATGGTACCTCCAACTTGCATTATAAGTGTCATTATAAAAATTATTTTGTGGTCTAGAATAGTTACCCGTATAGTGAGCTTGCTCGTTTTCCATGTCAAATCCATAAGGTGGGTATGCAGGATTCGCCACGCCTCCTAAATTCGAGTAATATTGTATTTCTGGGTGTACCTGCGAGAGACTATACGAACCATCAATCTTTTTATTTATCATCTCTAACTGATTAGATAACCTGGTGACCACGTCGAGGTTGAAGACACTAGCAGCTTTAGTAGGAATTGTGTAACATCCCCAAACCCGGCCCATGCATTTCGACTAGATCTGGTATGCTACGAGTTGTACATTGAAAACTTTTGCTTTGTTCGTTATGGAAATCGTAAGTCAATTAGACATTATTTGGATAAATAAGTGACATTTTAAAATTTAAAATCCCATGTATTACTATTATTAAGTATAAATAAACCTTATCATGAATTCATAAGTTGCATAACATTGAAAACTTCTTAGTTGAATAAAACTAGGGGCTTATTACATAAATATTCCCAAATAAAATAAAATAAAATTTAAAGAAATTCTAAAAATAATTTGTAGAAATAAAACTTGATGGCCCCTCGAGTCCGTCTCGGCTCCCATGTCCACGATCTACTGCTCATCTGGAAGAGTAGAGAAAAGGAAAGCGTGAGTCACCAAGACTCAGTGTATAAATCTCAAAACACACAATGACCCGAGCCCACAAACACATTATGGGCCCTGGCCCATACATGAAGGTAACAATCATAATCACATGGTAAACGATAAATAATGAATAACCCAACCCATCCTAGGTTTCCATCCTCTACACACCAACCTGTACCAACCATCACACCTTGGGGATTTCTACAATCAACCCTCCATCTGCTACACACCAAAATGACAGCCGCACTGCCTATTCCTATTAATTAGGAATCATTGAATGTGGCATAGCCACCGATCACTATGTGACCTAACATTTGTATATGTGAGATTTCCACCACCGATCACCAAGTGACCTATCATGCACTTCCCCTTCAATATCATATTCCCACCCCATGCATACACATAAAGAAATCATCATGCAGTCATATATATTTTCCGTTACACATAGGGAGTTCTATGTTTACATACCTGGCATCCTTGCCTAACCCTTTTAGGGTTCCATTCGACTGTCTATACAGCCTCATTCCGGCTTTTAAGCCCATAACATATACATAGTCATACATACAGGTTTATTAGTGTGTTACAGATCTATACACCTGATTACCAGAAAGACGATAAGATGATGCTTTCTATGTCGACGCTATCCTTAGTTGACACTAGTGCTATCTGCCTAAGGTGTTGTTCAGAAGTCGGTCCACAACCAAGTGGCCAATCTCGAATGGCAGATACTGCTCTTTTCTTAAACTTAGGTATTTTTCTCCTTTGCCTGATCCATATTTAATTCCATCACAAGTCCTTATCAGAACTACTATCACAATATTTAATCGTTAATTCTCAATATAACATTAAGATCTTGCATATAATGATCAAATCTAATAGAAATCTAAGGAAATCTTCTTACGTTAAAAATCTCAAAAGTGGAGACTAGCTATTTTCAGCTTTTAGATCTAATTGACCAAGCTTCCTTCAAATCCCGAATTACCGCCCAACATAAAACCATTAAACTATTAGCTTTCGGCTTTTGCCTTTCAAAAACTGAGAATAGATCATGAGAACTAATCAAAAATCAACACTTACCTTAGCATAGGAGATTCAACTAGCACTAGAAAGAAGATTCGGCAATGCCAATGGAAGATTTAAATGCCGGAAGTATAGAACTAATTCTCAAATAAGATGAATAAAAGAGAAGACTATGGATGCTTCGGCTTTTTAGAGAAATTGGCACAAGGAGGAAAAAGTGGAGAAGAGTTTTGGCTTTTGAAGAAATTGGAGAAAAGAAATTGGAGAGGGAGAGGCTAAGGAATTTCGACACAATGGGAGAAAAAATTAGGGTTTTCAATGTCAGAATCAAGGAGCTATCCCCCCTATTTATAGATATTTTGACACCTCATGTATAAAACTAAAAACGCCCTTCCTAATTAATTAAAATTCAAGCTAAATGAGAGGGAAAATTTGGCACCCCCTTTGCCATGCAGTAGCTAATTTCTACGCTCCTCTAGGTGATGGATTTTCAGCCATCACCTTCCTTGTAGATAAGCTCCTAACTTTTCTCCTTTTTATCTACTATTTTATCAATTATAAAATCCATCTAAATCTTCCTATTTTTGAGCCTTGTAGCCGTCCACCTCATCAAATCTTAATGCCTAAATTTAACTCACTTAAATTAAAAGATTTGGGCTTTATTAAACTTAAATTTTGGGCCCCTAACTCCTTGTGTGTGGCATCACTCCTTACTTTATTTTAGGTGCCGAAAATGGTCCTAAAAGCATGGGCTCCTTGCGGCCAAAACTTGGGCCTCTTTTATTGTTAATGACGCCACCTTAAAATAATTCAATCAAGGCCTTTGCCTAATCCTAAGCCCAATTTTGAACCCCTATCACTTAAATTAACAAATTAAACATATCCCCACACTAAATTTATAGGCCCATAAATTTAGGATGTTACAATTCTACCCCCTTAAAGAAATTTCATCCTCAAAATTTCCAATTAACTAGTAATCAAACTACCTAAGTCTCACTACTATGCTTTCGCTGTGCACTCTTATTCTAAAGCCAAAATAAACACTTAGTATACTATGGTAGGGTATGCACCGATATTCACATCTAGAGCGTCCTCGTCCCCTTGGTGACGTGTTGCATAGACCAAGGCTGGCTGCCTCGCCTCAGCATAGCCTGCACCTCCACGACCATGTCCTGTGCCATTGCCACCATTGACTTGACCATGGCCTCTTAGTGGTTGTTGACCTCCTCTTCCCAGCGGTGCATTCTCTTGACCTGTGGGCCCTTAATTGCCCCATTGCTGCAGACAGTTTCTAACTTGGTGGTCCGTAGATCCACACCTAAAACACTTCCCAGTGCTTGCCCAACACTCACCGGTATGGAACTTACCACATCGAGCACACTTTTGTATCTGGTTAGCAGCAGCCGGTCTCTTATCATGTTTCGGCCCGTCTGACCTAGGTTTTTTCTGAGTTTGCCAACTGCCCCTAGCAATTCAAAATTCCTCTTACTTCTACTCCTATCTTTATCCCGATTCAGTTTCTCAGTCCGCTTTACCTCCTCAGCTATCTTAGCCTTTTCCACAAGCACAGCAAATTCCCTCTCCCGCTGTGGGGCTATCAAAATACGCAAGTCATCCCTCAGGCCATCTTCGAAACTAACACAACGTTCATGCTCCGTGGCTACTATCCCATGAGCATAACGGCTAAGGTGTAAATTGACTTCATACTGTGACCACTAACCTACTCCCTTGAACAGATTGAGAATGCTCGGTATTGCGCATCCACATAACTCGATCCAATATACTTATTCTGAAATGCCATCTTAAATAAATCCCAGGTGATACGGTTAGCCACTGTACCATCCTTAACCGTAAGCCACCATTGATAGGCTTCATCCCTCAGGAGGGATACGACCCCTTTCAACTTCTCCTTCTCCGTGAAATCCAAATCATCCATTATTCGTTCTATCGCCTCCAACCAATACTCAGCTGAACTTGGGGCTACCTCAGAAATTCCCCTAAACACTTTTGCCCCATTGGCCCTAAGCCGCTCCGGCACAGATTTTTGGCTCTTGTGCCCATGCCTACTCCAGCAACCCTCTCTAAAACCCTTAACATCGCCTGAGATACAGCATCATCTCCAGCCGTCTGATCCTGACATTCGACCTCTTCAGCTGGCATTTCGTTTCCTAACACGTGGCCAGATCCTATGGTTCTGACAGAGTCATCCTACCCCTACCACGACCACGTGGCGGATGTCCTCGACCCCTTGTACTCATTCTATCGATTCGTGTTTATCTGATTAGAAATTTTATGAATTAGTAGTTTTCTTCTACTGATTAACCACGAACAGTCTTATGAATAATAGTTTTAAGAGTAGTTCTTTCAAATTTGCATTCACAATTCAGTCTCAAGTTCGTATCCTCTAAGAAACACATACATTCATCACCTAAGGGTGTTTTCGTTGTTTCACTACCCATGGGTATTTTCGTAATTTTATCCTACAAGGGTATTTTCGTAATTTTCCAAAATAAGGTTCCTTGGTGATTTTGTGAAATAAGGGTATTTTCGTAATTTTGTAATTCGAGGGTATTTCGATAAATTTGAAATTTGGGGGTATTTCGATAATTTTAAAATCAGAGGGTATTTTAGAAATTTTAAAATCCAGGGGTATTTCAATAATTTTGAAATTTGGGGGTATTTCAGAAATTTTGAAATTTGGAGGTATTTTGGTAATTTTACACATCAGGGGTAGTTTGGTGATTTTACAAATCAGGGTTATTTTGATGATGATGTTGTTTTTTTTATTTTTTCCAAAGGGGTATTTTGGAAAAAAATCTACTTACTCTTGTAAACATACGGTTTTTGGGTAAATTTTCAAAACATAGGCATTTTACAAATTCACTGTTGGTTGGGAATTTTCACAAATCAAGTGTATTTCTTTAGAAATTTACAAAACTTAGGGGTTTTGTTTGCAAAATAGGGTGGCTAGTCCCTTTCGGGTTTTAATTATAGGTTTGGCCCATCAACAAGTCCTCATAATTAGAGTGAGCGACCACTACGCACTGTAAGATTCGGTGAAAAGGAGGTGAGTCACTAAGATTGCTTAAATACCAAGCTCTTAGGATCTATTCCTAGACATACGTATGCTGTTGCCACACCTAGTCTTGCGACTCATTCATGGGTTTTGTTTAGTAAGGTTAAGTCTTACGAAATTTAAGGAGTTGTTTCATTAAGCCTAGAGTCCATCAAGTTCTAGATCTAATTAGTCTCGTCCCATAAAACCCATCAAGCCCACATAGATATATAACACACGAGAGTTCGAATACTTACTGCATGGATTAGGTGTAGGTGAACTCGAAAGCCATATCCTCAAACCAGACATTTTTCTAAATTTTTTTTCCAAAACACCTCTAGGCCCATTTCACAGCCCGAGTTTTGAACTGGGCTCTGATACCAAAATGTAACACCCCCAAACCCGGCCCATGCGTTTCGACAAAATCTGGTATGCTACGAGTTGTACATTGAAAATTTTTTCTTTGTTCGTTATGGAAATCGTAAGTCAATTGGACATTGTTTGGATAAATAAGTGACATTTTAAAATTTAAAATCCCTTACATTACTATTATTAAGTATAAATAAACCTTATCATGAATTCATAAGTTGCATAACATTGAAAACTTCTTAGTTGAATAAAACTAAGGGCCTTATTACATAAATATTCCCAAATAAAATAAAATAAAATTTAAAGAAATCCCAAAAATAATTTGTAGAAATAAAACTTGATGGCCCCTCGAGTCCGTCTCGGCTCCCATGTCCACAATCTACTGCTCATCTGGAAGAGTAGAGAAAAGGAAAACGTGAGTCACCAAGACTCAGTGTATAAATCTCAAAACACACAACGACCCGAGCCCACAAACACATTATGGGCCCTGGCCCATACATGAAGGTAACAATCATAATCACATGGTAAACGATAAATAATGAATAACCCAACCCATCCTAGGTTTCTATCCTCTACACACCAACCCGTACCAACCATCACACCTTGGGGATTTCTACAATCAACCCTCCATCCGCTACACACCAAAGCAGCGGACCCCTTTGCCTATTCCTATTAATTAAGAATCATTGAATGTGGCATAGCCACCGATCACTATGTGACCTAACATTTGTATATGTGTGATTTCCACCACCGATCACCAAGTGACCTATCATGCACTTCCCCTTCAATATCATATTCCCACCCCATGCATGCACATAAAGAAATCATCATGCAGTCATATATTTACACATAGGGAGTTCTATGTTTACGTACCTGGCATCCTTGCCTAACCCTTTTAGGGTTCCATTCGACTGTCTATACAGCCTCGTTCTGGCTTTTAAGCCCATAACATATACATAGTCATACATACAGGTTTATTAATGTGTTAGAGATCTACACACCTAATTACCGATAAGACGATGCTTTCTATGTCAACGCTATCCTTAGTAGACACTACTACTATTTGCCTAAGGTGTTGTTCAGAAGTCGGTGCACAACCAAGTGGCGAATCTCGAATGGTAGATACCGCTCTTTTCTTAAACTTAGGCATTTTTCTCCTTTGCCTGATCCATATTTAATTCCATCACAAGTCCTTATCAGAACTACTATCACAATATTTAATCGTTAATTCTCATTATAACATTAAGATCTTGCATATAATGATCAAATCTAATAGAAATCTAGGGAAATCTTCTTACCTTAAAAATCCTGAAAGTGGAGACTAACTATTTTCGGCTTTTAGATCTAATTGACCAAGCTTCCTTCAAATCCCGAATTGCCGCCCAACATAAAACCATTAACTATTAGCTTTCGGCTTTTGTTTTTCAAAAACCAGGAATATATCATGAGAACTAATCAAAAATCGACACTTACCTTAGCATAGGATATTTAGCTAGCACTAGAAAGAGGATTCGACAATGCCAATGGAAGATTTAAATGCCGGAAATGTAGAACTAATTCTCAAATAAGATGAATAAAAGACTATGGATGCTTCGACTTTTTAGAGAAATCGACACAAGGAGGAAAAAGTGGAGAAAAGTTTTGGCTTTTGAAGAAATTGGAGAAAAGAAATTGGAGAGGGAGAGGCTAAGGAATTTCGGCACAATGGGAGAAGAAATTAGCGTTTTCAATGTCAGAATCAAGGAGCTATCCCCCCTATTTATAGATATTTCGACACCTCATGTATAAAACCGAAAACGCCCTTCCTAATTAATTAAAATTCAAGCTAAATGAGAGGGAAAATTGGGCACCCCCTTTGCCATGCAGTAGCCGATTTCTACACTCCTCTAGGTGATGGATTTTCAGCCATCACCTCCCTTGTAGATAAGCTCCTAACTTTTCTCCTTTTTATCTACTATTTTATCAATTATAAAATCCATCTAAATCTTCCTATTTTTGAGCCTTGTAGCCGTCCACCTCATCAAATCTTAATGCCTAAATTTAACTCACTTAAATTAAAAGATTTGGGCTTTATTAAACTTAAATTTTGGGCCCCTAACTCCTTGTGTGTGGCATCACTCTGTGCTTCATTTTAGGTGCCAAAAATGGCCCTAAAAACATGGGCTCCTTGCGGCCAAAACTTGGGCCTCTTTTATTGTTAATGGCGCCACCTTAAAATAATTTAATCAAGGCCTTTGCCTAATCCTAAACCCAATTTTGAACCCCTATCACTTAAATTAACAAATTAAACATATCCCCACACTAAATGCATAGGCCCATAAATTTAGGATGTTACAAATTGTCCTTATTACTTGCCACTGATAATTATTCAGTGCCATCTTTTCTATAGACTAAAATTATCTACCAAAACCGAATAAAAGAAAATTAGCAAACTAAAAAAAAATAAAGATTAAATTGCAAAAAATAAAAAATAAAAAAAGGGCTAAAGTAATAAAAATAGAGTTTTCTTAATATTTTAATTCCCCGGCAACGGCGCCAAAAACTTGATCGTCTGAATTGTTGAGTTTTAAAATTTATAAAGAGAATGATCAAACCTGAAAACTATCTCTGACAACAACTTAAGGCAAGTGCACCTATCGAACAGTAGTATAGTTTAGGCAAGACCGGATTGTCGAACCCAAGGGAATTAAAAGTACTAATACTCACTTTCTTTCTATTATTTAGCCTAAATATGAAGTGATTGATTGATTAAACTAAAAACTAACTAACTACTAAGCTAAAGACGCAAAGACGAAAATAACAAATTGAAGAAATAACTTTTGAAAAAACTCAGTTGATCACGACGATACCTTAGAAGGAATCCTCCTAGACTTCACTTGTTATCTAACACTGAACCAAATGATTTGTTCACTTAGCTTGATCCGTAAGACTCCCTAATTTATATTAAACCCTCTCTTGAGCCGAATAACGTCTAACCCTAGGTTGATTAATTGAAATCTCTTTCTAATTAAAATCCCTAGAATCGCATTAACTCGATCTATGGATTCCCATATTAGGTTTCACCCTAATCCGACAAAATCTCGTCATCTTATCTCTAGGCGCGCGATCAACTCCGCTTAATTATGCTAGATCTACTCTTAGGTAGGGACTTTTGCACCACCACCTAAGCACATTCAACTTGAATCAATATCCCGGAAATATCAACACAAGAATTAAGCACACATAATTAAGAACAAACTAAGTATTTATCATATAGTTCAGAAAACAATAACAAGATTCATCTAGGTTTCATCCCCTTCAGGTATCTGAAGGGTTTATTTCATAATGATAAAATAAAACATCTCAAGAGAAAAGATAAAACAAAACATAAGAAATCCCTAAAACCTCTGAAGGAATTAAAGGAGAGACCCGCCGTCTTGAGTAGAATTTCGACTTCTTGAGATGGATCAACTAGCTATCTTCGAGTGATTCCCACGAATCTAGCCTTTTGGCTCGGCTCCTTGGCCTAGCTGACTGCCTAACTAACTACCAAAAGCCCTGGCAGAAGGCTTCTGTCGAACTCCCTGTTTAAGTTGCCCCATTGGGTGTTTATATAGACTTTGAGATGCCTTACTTGGCCCCTAAGTATCCTAATTCAAGTAGAATTCGTACTCGGGTGTTTGAATAGGCTTTGGAATGTGTTTCTTTGCCTTCAAGTTTCCAAATCCGAGTGAAATTCCTCTTGGTCGTGGCAGGGGCACACCCATGGCACTCTCCCGTGTAAATCGACTTCAGGCCGTGTTCGGGTCTGTTGATGGAGGCACGGCCGTGTGAATCGTGGTTAGGCTGTGTTCAGACTTCACTTAAGAGGCACG
This sequence comes from Gossypium rotundifolium, assembly GCA_025506655.1. NCBI lineage: Eukaryota > Viridiplantae > Streptophyta > Magnoliopsida > Malvales > Malvaceae > Gossypium > Gossypium rotundifolium. The sequence goes on from CP106722.1 coordinate 62,571,234, forward strand.
ACCGTGTGGGCTTAAGTCTAGGTCGTGCCGTTTTTTTGATATGGCCCAATTAGCCCGTTTTAAGCCCGTTTCTAGTTCTTTTCATCCCTAGGTGCTTTCCTGAGTATAAAACATGAAAAGAAAGGATTAAGGTCACCTTTTTACACAAATGAAGGGCTAAATCATCCAAAAGTATGCTAAATGTGGGATTAAAATATGTTACTTCTACGATTTATCAGGGACAAAAATCCCTAAGGGGGAGAATTGTAACAGTTTGATTTAGACCCTAGTCAGAACAGTGGTTTCAGGACCACAAATCTGAGTTAAAATAATATTTTAATATTATTTTCTGTACTTTTGATATGCGATTAAGCATGTGCTAAATTTCTGTGAATTAATCCATCTGTCTGTGTGCTTCAATTGAGAAAAAGATTAAATTGAATTTAATGCAAAACTAGCATGCTAATTGTTAAAGTACCTATGTGTTATGGCTTTTTAAGGTCGAGGCCTTATGTTGCTATAAATCCATTTATAAGATAATGGATGATTAAATGACATAATGACCATAGTATTATTTTGTCTTATTTAATATATGGAAGGGTAAATTAGTAATTTGAGAAAAAAAAGATGATTAAACACATAACTAAGGCTCGATCCAATATCTGAACCGGCTCCTCCTTGAAAGTCAGATCTGGTCTAACATCGATCTCCTCCATTGGAACAATATACGTGGGATCAGAGTGGTTGCGCCTCAACATAAAGATGTGGAACACGTCTTGAATTTGATCTAACTTTGGAGGTAACTCCAACTGGTAGGAAACCGGTGCCACACGTTTCAGTATGTGGTAAGGCCCAATAAAATGAAATCCCCCATAGAGTACTCAATCTCTCGACAATTTCGATTTGAATAAGACTTCTGTCTGTCTGATGCCGCTTTCAGTTGGTCTCAAATCAATCTAACTTTGTCCTCGGTATCAGAAACCAGTTCAGGGCCCAGAACACGTCGCTCGCCCAACTCAGTCCAACATGAAGGTGTGTGACACCAACGACCATATAATGCCTTGTAAGGTGCCATCTGGATGTTAGACTGGTAGCTGTTGTTATAACCAAACTCTACTAGTGGCAGGTAATCCTCTCAACTGCCTCAAAAATCAATCACATAACTCCTTAACATGTCCTTCAGTATCTGAATCACCCTCTCTGACTGACCATCTGTTTGAGGATGGAACGCAGTACTGAAGTCCAGTCTAGTACCCAGAGCTTCATGTAGCTTCTTCTAAAATCGAGACGTGAAGTGAGGATCCCTATCAGATATTATCGAAATCGGTACCCCATGCAGTCTCACTATCTCAGACACATATAGTTTAGCCAGCTTTTGCAGAAAGTAGTCAATACAAACCGGTATAAAATGGGAGGACTTGGTCAATCGATCCACAATGAACCATACTTAATCCTTCTTAGTGGGTGTGAGGGGTAGCCCACTAACGAAGTCCATAGTCACTCGCTCCTACTTCCAAAGTGGAATCTTAACTGGTTGAAGCAACCCTAAAGGTAATTGATGCTCGGCCTTAACCTACTAACATGTCATACATTTACCCACAAAGTCCCTAACCTCTCGCTTAAGACCTGGCCACCAGTATAACTCACGAAGGTCTTGGTACATCTTGTTTCCTCCAGGATACATAACATAAGGCTACTATGCGCCTTTCACAGTATAGACTGCCTCAACTCAGTATCCTTCGGTACATAGATTCTCCCACAGAAACAAAGTACCCCTTCGCTATTCAATCCAAAATCCACAGTATTCCCACTTTCAATTTGTCAGAAGTGAAGACCCAAAGACTCGTCCTCCAACTGTTTACTCTTAATTTGCTCTATCCACGATGGTTTAACTTGAAGTTCGACCAATAAACTACCATCATCAAATAAACTGAGACGAGCAAACATCGCCCTCAGATCAGTCACAGCCCTATGGCTCAGTTCATCAGCCACCACATTGGCCTTGCCAGGGTGGTATTCAATCGTACAATCATAGTCCTTAAGTAGCTCAATCCATCTACTCTGCCTAAGATTCAACTTCTTCTGAGTGAGGAGGTACTTAAGGCTCTTGTGATCAGTGTAAATGATACACTTCTCACTGTACAGATAATACCTTCAGATTTTCAGTGCAAATACCACAGCAGACAACTCCAAGTCATGTGTCGAATAATTCACCTCATGATTCTTAAGCTGACGAGACGCGTACGCTACCACCTTACCCTCTTGCATCAATACACATCCTAAACTGACATGTGATGCATCACTGTAAACGGTAAACTCCTTTCCAGACTTTAACTGTATCAAGACAGAGGCCTCAGTCAGTACAGTCTTGAGCTTCTCAAAGCTTTTTTGCTGTAAATCAATCCAGTTGAACGGTACGCCCTTACGTAATAGCTTAGTCAAGGGTGCAGCGATTAGTGAAAACCCCTCTACAAAACGTCGATAATATCCTGCCAGTCCCAGAAAACTGCGAAACTTCAATATAGTTTTAGGCAACTTACAATCCAAAACAGCCTCAATCTTTCGAGGATCGACCTAATCCCCTCAGTAGAAATAACATGGACCAGAAATGTTACTTCACGTAATCAGAAATCACATTTACTGAACTTGGCGTTCAGTTTTTTCTCTCGCAGAATCTGTAGAACCACTCGGAGGTGCTCATCGTGCTCATCCTCTGTCTTCGAGTAGATGATCGTTGGTCTGAAAGTCTTAAAATTTATATAATGAATGAGCGAGCCTAGAAACTAACTGTGACAACGATTGAGGAAAATGTACCTATCGAACAGTAGTAAAGTTTAGTGGCAAGACCGGAATGTCGAACCCAAGGGAACCAAAAGTACTAGTACTAACTCTCTTTTTATTATTTAGCCTTTAATCTAAAATTAACTAACTACTAGGCTAAAGATGCTAAGACACAGAGAATGAACTGGGAAATACTTTTGGGAAAAACAAATTGATTAAGACAATACCCGAGGAAGAATCCACATAGACTTCACTTTTTATTTAACTCTGAACCAGACGATTTATTCACTTGACTTGATCCGTAGGATTCCCTAATTTATTTTAATACCTCTCTTAAGGCTACTAATGTCTAACCCTAGGTTGATTAATTGAAATCTCTTTCTAATTAAAACCCTTAAAATTTTATTAACTCGATCTATGGACTCCCATAATAGGTTTGACGCTAATCCAGTAGATTTTCGTCATCTTATTTCTAGGGTTGCGATCAACTCCGCTTAATTATGCTAGATCTACTCTTAAACAGGGAATATTCCTCCACTGCCTAAGCACATCAATACTTGAATCAATATCCTGAAATATCAAAACAAGTATTAAAACACATAATTAAGAACAAATCAAGTATTTATCATATAGTTCAGAAAATAATAACAAGATCCGTATTAGGTTTCATCCCTTTCAGGTGTTTAAGGGGTTTAGTTCATGTTTATAAAATAAAACATCTCTGAAGAAAAATAACAAAACATAAAGAAAACCCTAAAACCCTCTGAAGGAAATTGAAGGGAAGATCTTCCTCTTGAGTATGACTCCGGCTTCTTGAGATGAATCAACTGGCTTACTTCGAGTAAATCCGACAATTCGGCCTCTCTGGCTTGGCTTCTCGGCCTACCTCAACCCCCTTGAAGGTTGGCCTCTAGGGTGTTTATATAGGCTTTTGGATTGTCTTTCTTTGCCTTTAAGTACCCTATTCGAATAGAATTAAAACAGGTCATGTCAGGGACACACCCATGTAGCACGCCCGTGTAAATCGAGTCTAGGTCGTGTTTGGGTCTGCTTAAGAGGCACGGTCTTGTGGGTTGGGCCCAGGCCATGTGCATTTTGTACTTTGGCCCATTTTCTCCATTTTTGGCCCATTTCTCGTTCTTTTCATCCTCCAGTGTTCTCCTAAGTGTAAAACATGAAAACAAAGGATTAGGAGCATCAAATTCCACAATAAAAGGGATAATCATCCAAAAGTATGCTAAATACGGGTTTAAAAATATGAATATATTATGGTTTATTAAATACCCCCACACTTAAGCTTTTGCTTGTCCTCAAGAAAAAATCTCAACACACAATTAGAATTAATTTCCCTCGATTCATAATTCTCATCAACAATGCCTCATCATAATTCATAGGTAATTTATACATGGATAATTTAACTCAAAGAGTCCTAAAGATTCAAAAAATCAAAGTCATAAGTTTGTAGCACAAAAACATAGGTGTTTCCCCTTATCCGAATAATTAATTTTGATTCAAAACTGATAAGGATTGACATCCTCACTAAAGATTCACTCAAATCACTCAAGGTGTTTAAGGTTCAAAATAAAGCACTCATCAGTCAAACATGAAAAGTTATTACCATAGGCTTGCATAAAAATCAAATCTCCACCACTATAAAATGAGATGATACACAAATCAAAAGTTCTTTAAAGGGTTGTAATGGGGCTTGGGTTAAAGGTGTGGATAAAGGCTAAATTAGAAGGTTAGAATTGAGATTAAATTGACAAATTACCTAACTAGAAACAATAAACTGATAATGAATAATTACATTACTCGAGCTTCTTCTAAAGATGTGAATTTAACTGTTTAAGCTCATATAACATAGAACTAATGATGAATAAATTTTCTAACTTTTTTTTTTCTTTAGAATTTACCAATTGAAATAAAGAATGTAGTTAGACAACTGATCAAATCAACTCTCGATATAAGGGTAGTCAAGAGAAATGGTGATAACAAATACAAGATGGGTTTTAGGTTAATATTAATGGGTGAGTCAAGAAACAGTTTGTTAAGATCAAAAGGGTTTACTAGGGGTTAATTATGAAGGTAGGCTTTTAGTGGAGTAAGTGGGTTAAATCCTAAGTGCCTTTATCATTTCTGTATATCAAATCAATGATGTGGTCTTGACATGTATAATCGAAGCAAGTTCTACAATAACAAATCAGCATTGACACACACATAATAAAAAAAGTGAGCATGAAAAATGTATACTCTTAAGGCTCAAAATCTCACAAAAAATATGGTTTTTGATGACAACCTTGCAAATTTCAAACTTCAAGGTAATATTCAAATTTAGGTCAACAACCTAGTAAATTTTTAATTATGAAAAATAGACTTATCATGCTTGATTCTCTAGTATCTTAACGTTTAAATTATCAATGCATAATTAACTATGACTTAATCCAAAACATATCAATCATAAATCATAAATCAACAGAAGTTTCATTCTAATTAGTGATATGAGAAAATTACTTAAGACAAGATATAATTCAGAGATTTGAGAATAATGCGAAAAGTTAAGAACTTTTCTAAATAAACTTCACCCCCCACACTTAAGATGTACATTGCCCTCAATGTAAAAAAGATAGATAATAATCATATAGTAAGAAAATCAAAAGATAAGGAGAGAAGTGAAACTTCCTAAATTTTTGGATGGAATCCTTGAGTTGGGAGTGTGGAAACTTGATTCAGAGGTAAAAGATGTTGGAAGAGGTATGGCATGTTTTCCTCAGTATAGATGGTTTTTCCAGAGTGCTATTTTAGGGTTTTCAACTGCGAGAAAATCATTAGGTTCTTCAGAATAGAAGGATTACTCAAATTTTGCCGGAAGATGCAAATTGGGTAATAGTTATGTGGAGCCTAAAAATATTCGTAATAAAGATAAGTCAAAATCAAAAATAAAAATAAAGAGAAAAGTACAACTAAAATAAGTCTTTTAGAAAAAATAAAAATAATATAAACATATGGGGAGAAAATGACTCAGAAGTCCTCATCGTCGACGGCTCGCGAGGTTGGGGGAGCGATGAAATGTGAAGGTACTGACATATCTGGTGTAGAATGGTGTCGATGTGATCGAAGCGCTGGAAGCAGTGCTACTGGAATTGTGTTAGGCGCTCAGATATGTCTGAAAGAGAAGCAGCTGCATGAACTGGTTGGCGAGGAGGGTGTGGCACTGAAGGTGGATCCTCGTGCTGTGGAGGGACATCATCAGTAATTTCCTCTAGGTCTTCGGTAGCTTGTGAAAGCCTATACTGGGGGGATCGTACCCACGAATACGCTCAATCATCCTTATATGGAGCATCATCTGGATGCCTTGTGGGGACATCTGTCCTATCAATGTGAGTGAGGAGGACTGAGTGGCAGTGTTTAGTAGCCCAAAATACCGAGGTAGACGTGTGATGTAGGGACCCATGGAGATGACCCCTTACGATGCCGCTCTGTTTGATGCTGGATGGTGAGAGCGATGAAGTAGGCAAGGTCAAAGACGTGCCCGTTCACCATGCACCATATGAAGTAGGCGTCATGAGTGTTAACTACCCCAGTGCTCTCTTGCCTTCCTGTTAATGTATGAGCTAAGATGGCGTGTAAGTACAACAAGGATGGGGCGAGAACTGTCCCCTTGGAGCAGCTAGCATCATAGGTGGCCGAGACGGGGGCTATATTATTCTAACATCTCATCGGGGAGTTATGGATATGGTGATAGAGGTCCTCGAGATCATATTCCCTCATGAACTCGTTTGTGTAGAGTTTCAGAGCAACTCCAAATTATGGGACACTTAGTTCAAGTATGATGCCTCCGAGACGGAATTGGATTGTGCCAGGATCATCATGGTGCGTCATCACCTTCTGGAGGTGAAATGTGAAACAGAGCTCCAAAGTGAGCTCTAGGTATGTGGGCTCGATGATCTCAAAGAATTTCCCCCATGGGTCGGTGGTTAGGAGGGCTCGTACGTTGTTGGCTAGTTGGCCCTGCTCCAAAGCGGCCCAATAAATGCACCTCCCCACACCAAGGGGTCGTGCACAAAGTATCTTGATCGTGTCAAACAGTTGAATTTTAATATTTATAAAAGAGTGATTGAACCTACACACTAACTGTGACAACGATAGAGGCAAGTGCACCTATCGAACAGTAGTATAGCTCAGGCAAGAATATCTTATCGAACCCAAGGGAACCTAAAAGTACTCCTACTCACTTTCTCTCTATTATTTAGCCTAAAATTTGGAGTGATTGAATTATTAAACTAACGAAATACTTAGACTAAATGCAAAGACAAAAGATTGAATTGGAGAAAGACTCTAAGAAAACTCAGTTGATAAAGACGATACCCTTAGGAAGAATCCACCTATGACTTCACTTATTATTTATTCCCCAAACCATATGGTTTCTTTACTTAGCTTGATCCGTGAGACTCCCTAACCTATATTAAATCCTTTCTCGAGGCGAATAATGTCTAACCTTAGGTTAATTAGTCAAACTCTCTTTCTCTTATAATAACCCCCTAAGGAAGTAGTAAATCGATCAATGGATTTCCATATTAGGTTTCACCCTAATCCAGTAAAATCTCGTAACCCTATCTCTAGGCGCTCGATCAACTCCGCTCAATTATGCTAGATCTACTCTTAGGTAGGGTCTATTCCTCCTCCACCTAAGCACATCATATTGAATTAAGCAACATAATTAAGAACAAACCAAGTACTTATCACATAATTTAGAAATCAAATAACAAAATCCATCATAGGTTTCATCCCCTTCAGGTATCTGAGGGGTTTAGTGCATAACTAAATACGAAAACATCTCAAGAGAAAAGAATAAACAAAACATAATAAATCCCTAAAACCCCCTGAAGGAATTGAAGGAGAGATCCTCCATCTTGAATGGTGTTTCGGCTTCTTGAGATGGATCAACTGGCTATCTTCAAGTGATTCCTAAGAAGATGAAAGCTTCGGCAAAAGCCTCTGCCCAAAAGCTCTCTTTTAATGTTTGCCTTGGGTTGTTTATATAGGCTTTGGGATGCTATCCTTGGCTCCTAAGTATCTCCTTCAAGTAGAATTACTATTAGGGTGTTGGAGTAGACTTAGGAGTATGCTTCTTTGGCTTCAAGCATCCAAATCCAAGTGAAATTACTCTCTCCCGCAACAGGGGCACGGCCATGGCACACGCCCGTGTAAATCGTGGTTGGGTCGTGTCTCGATTCTGTGGTTTTGGGCACAGCCGTGTGAATCAGGATTTAGGCCGTGCTTTAGGTCTGTCGATTTGGGCATGGCCATATAGATCACCAGGCACGTCCGTGTGATCAATGGATGTTGAACAGTCGTGTGTTACGTAGTTGAGGTCGTGCTCTTAGTAATTGGTGAGGCACAATCGTGTGGGCTTTGGGCCAGGCCGTGTTGATTGCTTGCTAAGGCCCAATTACTCCGTTTTAAGCCTATTTTGTGTTCTTTTTATCCTCGGATGTTTTACTGAGTATAAACATGAAAAGAAAGGATTGAAAGCACCTTTTTACATAAATCAAGGGATAAATCATCCAAAAGCCTATTAAATATGGGGTTAAAATATGTTACCTTTACGGTTTATCATATCTGAAAAATGTCCTCCTGGGATCCTGGAGGGAATCAAAGAAATGGGGTCGTACTTCAGCGAAGGCTCTAGATGATGTTGCACCAGTTCCCTTTCGTTTTTTGGATATGGGGACAGCGGTTTTCTTGCCACGTGAAAATGATATTATGTATCTGAAAATGTAAGCAATTCTCAATAAATCACATACTATTACCAGCCAACATTTATTATCCTATTATATTCTTACTGCCAAGAAAAACTACATTTATCTTTGGCAGTTCATTACTAAACAAGAAAGGCATGATAAACTAGCAATTAAAATAGGATTAGCAATCTAAATAATAAGATTAAAAAATAATTATAGACTAAAGAAACGAGAAATAATAGCAATGAGAATCATGCAAAATAAAATGGAGGGATGAAGGGGAGGTAACTAGTGGAGAGCGGTGGTCAGAGCACGGGCGTGGTGGTGGCACGCGGGCATGTCATCCTTACATGGTCGTGTACTGCGTGTGTTGGGTGTGGATGAGAAGAGAAAGATAGAGAAGGGAGATGGGAAAGAGGGAAAGTGAAGGGAGGAGAGAAAAGGGGGTGCCGGTGGCCGTGATGGGGAGGGGAGGAGGATTTGGGGATGCTTGGAGGAAACGGCTAGGGTTGGGGATTGGGGAAGAAGATTAATAGGAGGGGATTTAAATATGAAATCGATCACATGGGCAGGGGCCACGCCTGTGTTTTATTTTTTTGGGTCGTGTGTTTCGTGAATTTTGAATTTAGGCACGTCTGAATTGTCTCTCACGCCTGTGTAAAGGGTCTTACGCCCGTGTTCGGAAATCAATGTCATCCACGGCCTTAGAGCACGAGCATGTCAAACGCCTGTGTCCTTTACTCAATGTTGGCCACAGTTTAGATACACGGGCGTGTCACACGCCTGTGTCTGTAAATCAGTATAGGCCACGGTCGTATAGTATGGGCGTGTGGATTTATCGTTGCCTATGTTTTTTAGACAATTTCGACCACGGTCGCGTCACACGGCTATGGCAATTAGTTAGAGCCCGTGTCTTAGGGAAAATTTTTGTCCTGTTTCTGCACAATCTCTGCCATGCCCATGTACCCATTCGTGGTGTCCACACAGCCACGGCTATACCCGTGTGTAAGGCCGTGTGGTAGGGAAACATGCACTTTATTAAATTTTTTAATTTGTGGTTAAGTGCTAAAGATAAAAAATATGATATTAGTGAAGTTAGTGCTCGGGTTGCTTCCCAAGAAGCGCTCGTTTAAATTCTTAAGATAGACTTACCTTGTTTTCATTTCTAAATGAAGGTTCACGGAGCCGAAGCTCCTCTTTCATATCCCTAAAATCTTCACCATTAGAAATTTTTAGTCACTGACCGTTTACCTTGAATGTGCCACGAGTTGGATGAGCTACCTCGATTATACCGTAAAGAAAAATAGTTTTGATTACGAATGGACCTGACCATCTTGATTTTAGCTTTCTGGGAAACAATTTGAGCCTTGAATTGTATAGCAGGACTAAATCTCCTACTTCGAATTGTTTCGGTTGCTTTAAACGAGCATCATGGCGTCGCTTTGTTGCCTCTTTATATAGTCGTGAGTTCTCATAGACATTACCTCGCCATTCATCTAGCTCATTCAACTGCATCATCCTCTTCCCACCTGCAGTTTTAAGATCGTAATTTAAGAATTTTATAACCCAAAAAGCTTTGTGCTCTAACTCAAATGGTAGATGACAACTTTTTCTGTAGAGAAGTTTGTATGGGGGTGTTCCTATGGGAGTTTTAAATGTTGTTCTATAGGCCCATAAAGCATCGTCTACTTTTAATGCCCAATATTTCCTGTTTGATTCAACTGTTTTCTCTAGAATACGCTTAAGCTCTCGATTTACTACTTCCACTTGTCCACTGGTTTGAGGTTGATAAGGGGTAGCTATTTTGTGGTGTACTCCATATTTCTTTAAGACCTTGTCAAATTGAGCATTACAAAAATGAGTACCCCTATCACTAATAATTGCTCTGGCTATTCCAAATCGAGAGAAGAGTTTCTTAAGAAATTTCACTACCATTCTGGCATCATTAGTGGGTAAAGCTTGAGCTTCCATCCATTTTGACATATAGTCCACTGCTACTAGGATGTATTTATTCCCAAACGAGCTAGGGAATCGGCCCATAAAATCAATACCCCATACATCAAAAATTTTGAATGATAGCATGTATGTTTGGGGCATTTCATCGCATTTAGAGATATTACCTGTTCTCTGACATCTATCGCATGAAGCAACATACCTTTTAGCGTCTTTGAACAAGGTAGGCCAATAAAAACCTGATTCGAGCATTTTATGTGCTGTCTTGATTCTGCTGTAATGTCCTTCTGAAGATTCTGAATGACAATGTTCTAGGATTTTGCTTCCTTCTGCTTTTGTAACACATCTCTGAATTACTTGATCTGCACATATACGGAAAAGAAAAGGGTCCTCCCAAAAATAGTTTTTCGCATCAACAAAGAATCGCTTCTTTTGATGATGGGTTAACTCTTTTGGTAGGATGTTAGCAGCTAAATAATTCGCAATATCTGCAAACCAAGGTACCTCAGAGTTGCTTATAAAAAATTGTTGTTCTTCAGGAAACGAGTCATTTATCTCGCTCTCATCGATTTTTTTTTGATATTTGGATTTTCAAGCCTAGAAAGATGGTCTACCGCGAGATTTTCAACTCCCTTCTTATCCTGAATTTCTAAATCAAATTCCTGTAAGAGTAAAATCCATCTTATGAGTCGAGGTTTTGCATCAGATTTAGTTAAAAGATAATGAAGAGCTGAATGGTTAGTGTAAACGAAAACTTTAGATAATATCAAATACTGTCTAAATTTATCGAATGCAAAAACCACGGCTAGCAATTCTTTTTCTGTGGTGGTATAATTTTCTTGTGCGGCAGTCAGCATTTTGCTAGCATAATAAATTAGCTGAAAGTGCTTGTCTCTTCTCTGTCCCAAAACTACACCTGCTGCAAAATCACTCGCATCACACATTAGTTCAAAGAGTAAATTCCAATCAGGTGCAATTATAATTGGGTCATTTATCAATTTAGTTTTTATGGTATTAAATGCATCTAAACATTCCTGATCAAAATCGAAGGGCACATCTTTCTCTAATAGTTTTGTTAAAGGCTTAGCTATTTTAGAAAAGTCCTTAATAAATCTTCTATAAAATATAGCATGTCCTAAAAAGCTTCAAATAGCCTTAACTAAACTAGGAGGAGGTAATTTTTGTATGGTTTCAACTTTTGCTTTATCAACCTCAATTCATTTACTAGAAAATTTGTGGCTTAATACAATCCCCTTTCAAACCATAAAGTGACACTTTTCCAAATTAAGTACAAGGTTCGTTTCCTCACATCTCATTAGAACTCATTTTAAAATTTTAAGACAGAGATGGAAAGAATTACCGAATATCTAAAAGTCGTCCATAAATACCTCCATAATATCTTCTACGAGTTCATCAAAGAAGGCTAGCATGCAACTCTGAAAAGTAGCAGGAGAATTACATAATCCAAAAGGAATTCTACGATAAGCAAACATACCGTATGGACATGTAAATGTTGTCTTTTCTTGATCCTCAAGAGCTATTGGGATTTGGAAGTAGCCAGAGAGTCCGTCTAGGAAGCAGTAATACAAATGCCCAGATAATCTTTCTAACATCTGATCAATAAAGGGCAAAGGGAAGTGATCTTTTCTCGTGGCGTCATTCAACTTCCTATAGTCAATACAAGCTCTTCAACCTGTGACTGTTCTCGTAGGAATCAATTCATTCTTTTCGTTAGCTACAACAATCATGCCTCTTTTCTTTGGAACAACCTACACAGGACTCACCCAAGTACTGTCAGAAACAGGATAAATTATTCCAGCATCTAGAAGTTTAATTACCTCAGCTTTAACAACTTCTTTCATGTTGGGATTCAATCATCTTTGGGGTTGCACACATGGTTTATTCTCATCTTCCATTAAAATTTTGTGGGTGCAAAACGACAAACTTATTCCTTTAATATCAGAAATTTTCCAAGCTATGGCTCTTTTATGTTCCTTTAGAACCCGCAACAACTCGTCTTTCTCTTTGGGTTCTAGTTCTGAAGAGATGATTACTGGTAGTGTGGAATTATCCCCGAGGAATGCATATTCTAAATGATTTGGTAATTGTTTCAATTCCAATTTAGGTGGTTCTTCAATAGAGGGTTTCTATTTAAGTTCGTCATTTATTTCGATGCCCTCGTCTTTCTTTTGTCTAGGAGAAGATGTATTAGAATTCAATTCATTGGTATCACCATCTACCCCCTCACCTTGGGTAAGACACAGTTCCATCGTGTTGTCATGTATGATTTCCTGTAAAGAATCTTGAATAAAATGATCAATGGTATCAATAAAATAACATGAATCATCTTGCTCTCTAAAATATCACATAGCATCGTATATTTTAAAAGTGATTTCCTCATCGCCTACTCATAGTGCAAGTTTTCCATCACCTACATCAATAATAGCCCTGGCAGTAGTTAAAAAGGGGCGTCCTAAAATTAAAGGTACCTCAACAATCCTCATCCATGTCAAGCACAACAAAGTCAACAGGGAAAATGAAGTTGTCAACTTTTACCAGAATATCTTCAATAATTCCCCTAGGATATTTAATAGATCTGTCAGCTAATTGAATACTCATCCTAGTGGGTCTTGGTTCTCCAAGACTAAGCTGCTTGAACATTTTATAAGGCATTAAATTAATGTTGGCACCTAAATCAGCGAATGCTTTTTCAATGTTTAAACTACCAATTAAATAGGGAATAGTGAAACTTCCTGGATTTTTCAATTTGGCTGGTAGCTTATTTTGTAGAATAGCTGAACATTCCTAGTTGAGTTCCACGGTTGATATTTCTTCAAACTTCCTTTTATTTGTTAAGAGTTCTTTCAGGAATTTTGCATATGTCGGCATCTGTGAGATAGCTTCAACAAAAGGTAAATTAATATGTAATTGTTTCAAAAGTTCAAGAAATTTACCATACTGGGCGCCTATGCAGTCTTTCTTTAACTTTGCTGGATATGGGATCGGTGGTTTATGTTCTTTAGGTACTGTAGTTGCATTCTCGTTTACTTTTTCAGCCTTTGCCTCATCAGTTTCGTGTGGCATCTTGTAACGCCCCAAATTTGGGCCTAGAAGTATTGGGCTTATTGGGTTTTGGGCTTTGGATCTTAGAAAATTTTTAAGTGAGAGAGAAAATGACAATTGGCATGTGGGCTTTGAGGGTTTAATGAATTTGGGGTGTCTAGATGTGTTGGAGAAGCTCTGGGTTTTAGTTTTGTGGTGGAGGATTCGTAATTTATTTAATTAAGGAATCAGGGTGTGAAATAAAAAATAAGTGAAAAATGGCAAAAAGAAGCCTGTGGTGAAGTGGCTAAGTGACGCCACTAGGGTGTAGGGAGGTGGCGACATATGCATGCAGGGAGGTCTGAGGTTCGAGTGCTAGCTTAAGTTTTATTTTGGAGTTTAATTTTAGGCTTCTAGAAGGCTGGAAGTGGCGTGTAGAGGGATTCTAAAGAGAAGTGATCAGTAGAGAGAATTTAGAAGAAGGATAAGGGAGATATCATTGAGAAAAATTAAGAGATGAGCAGTGGATGAAGTGGTGCCGAATTGGACTCTAGGGGTGGCTAAGTTTTGGCTATAGGCTATAAAAGGAGGGGGCTGAATGCTTGAAAGGGTCTTTGAGCATTCTTTAGTTTTTCTTTCTCCCCTCTCAATCGGTTTCTCCTATAGCCAAATTTTTTTTCCATTTGCCGAAAATGAAACCCATCATTCTTTTTTCCAAAAATTCCTATCAGAGTTCTGCTCTGTTTCTGTCCCTGAAAGTCGAATACACCTTCTTATCATATAGCTTTACTTGTTCCAATTTTTAGTTAGTTCTCCTTTATCACAATCGATTGCTACCCACTTTTATTCAAGCCGAATCTTGTTTAGAAGTGATCTAGGTCGCAGGATCAAAGGAGAATTTTGGTAAGTGTTTAGCTAAAATTTTTAGTGCGTTTTGTTAAAATCCAAAGGGCTATCTAACCTCTCCTTGTTGTAACTTTGTATTAACAAGGGTAAGACTCAACAATCGCAAGCGTGGTAGGTAAGGATTGCTAACAAGGTGGTAAGTGTTCTCGACTCAGTCATGGTTTAGTAGATCGTCGAATCTAATGTGGCTTATAATGGTGACTTATGAACAATATGGGTCACTTGGTTTTGATGATATAGGTGTTTGAGTGTAGATCTAGAGGATAATCAAAATAGTAGCAAAGAAAGGGCTACTAGAACGTGAGGCACACGGTAAGGGTACAGTGAGGTTTTAGTTTTTGATAAGTATGTGTTAAAGCTTTGGTTAATCGCTAGTAATGTTGATTGTAGGTTCGTGACTAAGGGGTTTGCAGTACGCGAGGTTACCAGGTGTGTACAAACACTACACACACGATATCGGCAATGCCAAAAAATAGAAAAGCCAAAGGTGGCTAAATGGGCCCGGTAGGCCCTAAGGCTAGGTTTGATGAGTTTGTTTGGTTTGGTATACGAATTGAGTCAGTCAAGCATAATACAGGATCTGGAATTGTTTTGGGCCTAACAAGCCATAAGGATGTGATTTGGGCCTAATGGGTCGTAAGGATGTAATTTGGGTTTGATGGGCTTTATGGGGCCGTAGACAAGTATGCTAGGGTTTATGGACTTTAGGCCTAGTTTGAACAACTCTTAAATTTCATAAGACTTAATCTAATTAAACATGTCTGTGAACAAGTCGTTGGGTTAGGGTGTGACAGCGGACATACGCATGTCTAGGATTAGATCTAGGGAGAGCTTGGTACATAAGCGGTCCTAGTGTCCCACCTCCTCTTCTCTGGAATCATACCTGGTGCGTAGTGTCAGCTCACTTTAGCTGCGAAGACTTGTTGATGGGCCAAAGTTCACAACTAAAACCCGAGAGGGACCAAATACCCTTATATTTGTAAAATTACTAAAATACCCTTATATTTTTAAAATTGCTAAAATACCCTTAGGTCTAAAAAATTACCAAAATACCCTTATTTTGTAAAATTACCAAAATACCCTTATTTTGCAAAATTACCAAAATACCCCTATTTTGCAAAATTACCAAGATACCCTTAATTTTCCAAATTACCAAAATACCCCTGTAAGGTAGAATTACGAAGATACTCCTGGGCAGTAAAATGACAAAAATACCTCTATGTGATGAATATAAGTTTGTGGATGTTACTCATGTGTTTGATGCATTCATATGATAATCTGCTTAGGATGCATGTGGGTGGGATTTATGGTACGGAGGAAGATTTGAGGATCGCATAATCGTATGGCCATAGATCCATCAGAGGCTTTAATCTCAGTATATGATTAGCAGCTTTGCTGCAGCGTTAGGTAGTACCGCAATCTGGCTACATTTGGTGTGTAGAGGATGGGTGGGTTGATTTAGAAATCCCCAAAGGTGTGTAATGGTTGGAAGGGAAATAGTGTGTGTAGTGGATGGATTATTAGGATGGGTTTTGCATTATCTTGTTTTTATATGATATGATATGATATGATATGAGGTCATTGTGGGCTAAGGCCCAAGACCACCGATTTTTGATAAGGCTTAGGCCCAATGTGAATATTTGTATGTGATTTGATTGCCATGGGTTGTACACACTGATTTTCGAAACTCACACTCTTTAATTTATTGTTTCAGGTAATCCTAAATAGACGGCTCGACGTGGGAGAGGCTCAGAGATGGCCACACTACAAGCTGATCAAATGTTTTAATTTGTTCAAATTAATATGTTTTTAAATACTTCATTTTTTTTCATTGGATTGTAATAAGGCCATGTAACTCCTAATTGACTTTAGATTTCGAGTTTATTATTATTTTTTCAACTATTCGCTTAATAAATTTCATAAAATTTTTAAAGTTAGCATGGTTTTCGAAATAACTCAACATATGATCGTTTTCTTAAAATTTGGGTTTTTCCTCTTAACTTAACAAGATACAAGGGTTTTGGGCTTTTGGGCCTTAAATTGTTAAATTGTAAAGTCGTTTTGAAGTGTGCCTTTAATGTGACATTCTGGACTCGGGCCTAACTTCTAGGCCGAGTTTGGGGTGTTACACATCTTTTTCTTTGTTTCAACTAACTCCTTTCCACTCCTTAGTGTAAATGCCTTCACATGCTCTTTTTCACTAGGTAAACTTTATAGTTGCCTTTCAGAAATTAAATTAGTTAACTGTCCTATTTGATTTTTAAGCCCTTGAATTAATGTTTGCTGATTATTCAAAATCGTTTCAGTATTTTGGAAACGAGTTTCTGACACCTCTATAAATTTTGTCAACATCTCTTCAAGGTTTGGCCTTTTTTCTTATGGGTAGGGTTGTTGTCTTTGATTTCGTTGACCACCCCATGAGAAATTGGGATGGTTCTTCCAACCTAGATTGTAAGTACTACTATAAGGGTTATTTTGAGGTCTAAAATTGTAACCCATATAGTGAACTTGCTCGTTTTCAATGTTTGGGTTGTAAGGAGTATATTTTGTGTTGTTCATCCGTCTTCCATTCGTATTGCACTGCATAACTAAATGTACCTGCAAAGAACCACTTAAACCATCAATCTTTTAATTTAACAGTTCTACCTAATTTGACAACATGGTTACTGCGTCGAGGTTGAAAACGTTGGCGGCTTTCGTTGGCTTTGTTCTCATAACTTTCCACTGATAGTTATTCAGTGACATCTCCTCTATAAACTCATAAGCCGCCTCAGAAGTTTTGTTATTCAGTGTTCCGCCAGCGACTAAATTGATTAATTGCCTAGTCGAGGGGTTCACACCATTGTAGAAGGTTTGAAGCTGAAGCCACAAAGGTAACCCATGGTGAGGGCACCTTCTTAGTATGTCCTTGTATCTCTCCCATGCATCATAAAGTGTCTCTAAATCCATCTGCACAAAAAAAGAGATATCATTCCTTAACTTATTCATTTTAGCTGGAAGAAAATATTTTAATAAAATTTTTTTGGTCATTTATTCCCATGAGTGATTGATCCTCGTGGTAGAGAATTCAACCATTGTTTAGCTTTATTCCTCAAAGAAAAAGGAAATAATCGAAGACAGATGACATCATCAGAAACGCCATTTATTTTGTAGGTATCACAAAATTCTAGAAAATTTGCTAAATGGGTATTTGGGTCTTCGTCCTGCAAACCATCAAATTGAACAAATTGTTTAATAATTTGTATAGTGTTAGGTTTCAGTTCAAAATTATTAGCAGCTATAGCAGGCCTAACAATACTCGATTCAGCTCTTGTTAAATTTGGTTTAGCATAATCATACATAGTACGAGGAGCAGGATTTTGATTCACCGGGTCTGCGGTGACTACAGGAGGTAGCAGATTGTTATCAGCCATCTCTTCGGTAGTATTGGTTTCGTCTTCTTGCTCTTCTTCTATGTAATTTAAGCTTCGCCTTATTTCTCTACGATTTCTACGAACAGTACCTTCAATATCACTGTCGTAAATTAAGGGTCCTGTCGGGTTCCTTCTAGTCATAAACTAGAGGTACCTGCCAGAAGCAAAGAAGAAAATTTAGAAAAGTAAAAATAAAATTTAATTGCAAAAATAAAATATGGCTAAAGTAATAAAAATTGTGCATTCTTATTATTTCAGTTCCCCGGAAACGGCGCCAAAAACTTGATCGTTGGTTTGAAAGTCTTAAAATTTATATAATGAATGATCGAGCCTAGAAACTAACTGTGACTACGATTGAGGCAAGGACACCTATTGAACAGTAGTATAGTTTAATGGCAAGACCAGAATGTCGAACCCAAGGGAACCAAAAGTACTAGTACTAACTCTCTTTTTATTATTTAGCCTAAGAATTAAGGGAATTGTTATTTAATTTAAAATTAACTAACTACTAAGCTAAAGATGCTAAGACATAGAGAATGAATTGGGGAAAATAATTTTGGGAAAAACCAATTGATTAAAACAATACCTGAGGAAGAATGCACCTAAACTTCACTTGTTATTTAACTCTGGACCAAACGATTTATTCACTTGATCCGTAGGATTCCTTAATTTATATTAATACCTCTCTCGAGGTTGCTAACGTCTAAACCTAGGTTGATTAATTGAAATTTCTTTCTAATTAAAAACCCTAGAATTACATTAACTCGATCTATGGACTCCCATATTAGGTTTGACCCTAATCCGGTAGATTTTCGTCATCCTATCTCTAGGGTTGCGATCAACTCCGCTTAATTATGCTAGATATACTCTTAAACAAGGAATATTCCTCCACTGCCTAAGCACATCAATACTTGAATCAATATCCTAAAATATCAAAACAAGAATTAAGAACACATAATTAAGAACAAATCAAATATTTATCATATAGTTCAGAAAATAATAACAAGATCCGTCTTAGGTTTCATCCCCCTCAGGTATTTAAGGGGTTTAGTTCATGTTTATAAAAGAATACATCTTAGAAGAAAAATAACAAAACATAAAGAAAACCCTAAAACCCCTTGAAGGAAATTGAAGGGAAGATCTTTCATCTTGTGTGTTCGGGTCTGCTTAAGAGGCACGACCGTGTGGCTTGGACCCAGGCCGTATGCATTTTGTACTTTAGCCCATTTTCTCTATTTTTGGCTCGTTTCTCATTCTTTTCATCCTCCGGTGCTCTCCTAAGAGTAAAACATGAAAACAAAGTATTAGGAGCATCAAATTCCACAATAAAAGGGATAAATCATCCAAAAGTATGCCAAATGCGGGTTTAAAATATGTATATATTACGATTTATCAGTAGACCAGTATGTTGTCAACAAGCACCATTACGAACCGATCTAGATAGGGCTGGAACACTTGGTTCATTAGATCCATAAAAGCTACTGGCGCATTCATCAGTCCAAATGCCATCACTAGGAACTCATAGAGGTCGTAACAAGTCCTAAATACTGTCTTATACACGTCAGGCTCTTTAACTCTCGACTGGTGATAACCTGATCGTAGATAAATCTTAGAGAAAATCGAAGCTCCTCGGAACTGGTCAAACAGATCATCAATCCTCAGTAGGGAGTACTTATTCTTGATGGTTAGTTTGTTCAGTTGACGGTAGTCAATACACATATGCATGGATCCATCCCTCTTTTTCACAAAAAGTACAAGTGCTCCCTACGGAGACACACTAGGGCGGATGAACCCACAATCCAGTAACTCTTGGATCTAGGTCTTAAGTTCCACAAGTTCCTTTGGTGCCATTATATAAGGGGCGATGGACATCGGAGCTGTACCAGGAAGGAGCTCAATCCCAAACTCTGCTTTACGATTCGGAGGTAACCCAGGTAGCTCCTTAGGAAAAACATTTGGGAAGTTCTTAACCATATTTATATCCTTAACCGAAGAATCCCCAGAATTTGAAACACTAATGTAGGCTAGATACACCTCACATCCCTTACGAGTCAACTTTTTAGCCCGCAGTGCAAAAATAACATTCAATAAGTAGTTTCAACGTTCTCCAATTACGACTACCTCACTGTCCTCCTCAGTTCTCAGTACGACCCTTTTTGTGGCACAATCTAAGCTCACTCGATGTTTGACTAACCAATCCATTTCCAATATCAAATTAAACTCTCCAAAAGGCAATTCCATCAGATCAGCCAGAAAGATAACCCCTTGGACCTCTAAAAGGACATCTCTAAATAGTTTATTCACCCTTACCGATTGCCCCAAGGGACTCAGTACCATGACTTCACTCATAGAGCTTTCAACCAAGATACCCAAGTTCTCAGATACATTACAGGCTATATACGAGTGAGTAGATCCTATATCTATCAGTGCAGTATAGGGTACATTATAAATAAAGAAAGTGCCCGTAATAACATCTGGAGCATCACCCACCTCTCAGCGACGTGCAGCATAAATTAGAGCCAGCTGCCTCGCCTCAGTATGACCAGTACCTTTGCTCGGTGCTCTCTGACCATAACCTAAACATTACCACATCTGGCTTGACCACGACCCATCGGTGGCTGCCAAACTACCCTCAGTGGTGGTGCAGTACCCATGCAAAAAGCTTGCATTTGATCAGACCTCTGCGAACAATCCCTATTATGGTGCTCTAAAGAACCGCACCTCAAGCATGCCCTAGTTCTTTTCCAACACTCCCCAGATGGCGTCTACCACAATCAGTACACGATGACTATCCAGTAGCAGTAATAGGGGTCCCAACTCTAATCGACCCATAAACTCTGGCCTTTTTCTTATGCACCTGAATAGAACTTGAAGGCTCTAAATCCCGCCTATTCCTACCTCTCTCTCAGTTCTGGCGCTCAGCGCGCTTCACTTCCACGGTGATCTTTGCCTTATTAACCAGTACAATAAAGTCTCACTCCCTCTTTAGAGCTATCAGTACCCTTAGATTATCCTTGAGGCCATCCTCGAAGCGAACACATCGTTCGTACTCAGTCGCCACCATACCTCGCGCATAGCGGCTGAATCTCAGAAATTAGGCCTCATACTCGGCGACCGATCTATCCCCTTGGGTCAGATTTAGGAACTCTCTCCTATGGGCATCCACATAACTGGCACCCACATACTTCCTCTGGAAAGCGGTCTTAAAGAGCTCCCAGGTCAGTCGATCAAGCTGAGTGCCTTCCTTAACAGTAAGCCACCACTGATATGCCTCATCTCGTAGTAGCGATACAGCACCCTTTAATTTTTGCTTAAGAGTGCAGTCCAAGTCGTCCATAATTCTCTCTATGGCCTCTATCCAGTACTCAGCCACGTTAGGGGCAACTCCAGCAGTACCCCTAAAAATCTCAACTTTGTTGGACCGGAGTCGTTCCGTAATCGACCTTCGACCCCTAGTACCAGTATTGGCTCCAGCGACCCTCTCTAGAATCCTTATCATGGTTTGGGACAGTGCGTCGTCCCCAGCCGCTTGATCATGAGACCCAGTCTCAGTCACAGGTGAAGCCGGCGTCTCACTTGTATCCAAATTAGACAGGTTACCAGAGGATGAGGACCCAGCTCTGGCCCCTCTACGGCCTTTACCACGGCCTCTTGTAACCCATCCGCGAATACCTCTCGTGCTCATTGTCTAAACGCGTTTATCTGTACTAATAGTTTTATGCATCAGTTTATAGATTCAATATTTTATTAACAAATGTTTTATGCAAAATAGTATTAGTAATTTCGAAGTTCGTTTTCGTAAATCGCAGTCTCTCATCAGTTTTTAGTTCCTCTATAATCTCTCAGTATACACTAACTTAGAGTGTTTTCAGTGCAGTATACTACCAATAGTAGTTTCAGTTTCGTATCAGTTTTAGTTTAAACACATAACAGTTTCAAAGAACTTACAGGATCGGTGCCGAAGTCTCAATGTAACACACGTTCAATAAAAACATTTCAAATCATTAGAAAATATTTCTTAGATAACCCAACTTAAAACTCAAATCCACAGCCGAGTTTTGCAACTTGGCTCTGATACCACTAAATAATAACACCCAAAACCCGGCCTGGATATTATGGCTGAATCTGGCGAGGTCACATGGTAGTGTTTTAGAAAACTGTAACTTTGCTTAAAACATTTTGTGTTTAGAAATCCTCATTATCTTTTATTAACTCTAAAATCGTGACTCTAATTCAGTCGTTAGTTTCAAAACATCATACGTTTGCGGAAGCTTTTTAAACAGTTTGTGCCATTGTGGGTATTTTGCTAAAACACATGCATTTCTTTTAAAAACCCGTGTCTTACCTACTTCTAGCAAATATAATAGAAAACAGTATAAAATCCAAATTTTAGGTAAAAATCCATAGAGGCCATTATTATAGAAAAATACCCCAAAAATAAAACTTAAAATTTTAAATAAGTATTCAATAGCCAAAAAGAAGTCGTGTGGCCACCTCTGAGTTCTCTGCTACACCGATCCGTCTACGTCTAGGGATTACCTGTACAGATTAAACAGAAGGGGTGAGTTTACGTAAACTCAGTGTGTAATCCCCATGCAAACAAATAGAAAATAATAGATAATCTCAGTTCGGGCGTAAGCCCTTTCCAATTTCAGTATCAGTATCGGTTTAGGCCTTAGCCCATTTCTGTAACAGTGAACACTAGGGCCTTAGCCCATCACAGTATAGTAGCAGTAACAGCTATGCAACCAGCAAATCCTACCCAACCAGCCTCTACATTCCATCTCTGTCCAACCCTATACTCCATATGGGGATATAATCGACTCACCCATCCTTACACTCCAAGTAGTACTAGTTGTAGCACAAAACAGTAATTTGCAGTTATGCTGCTAGTAATTAGGCTCGAAGCCTTTCAATACACTTCCTTCAATCAATATCAATCCCAACCCAATGCAATGCATCATACAGTTATGTCATGCCCAATCATGGAATATCACATTTATATAGTACAGTACAAACAGCATGCTGGATACATAGTCATTTAGTTAGGAGTTTAGGTAATCTTATAGACCCTACAGTAGGTTCACAGTCGTCTCGGGCGACCCGTGCGACCTTAGCAATAAATCAGTGAAAATGGGCTCACACGCCCATGTTGTCTGCCCGTGTGGACCCAGCGGCCCAAATTGGAATACCACACGCCCGTGTGGTTCGCCTGTGTAGCCTACACGGCCCAATTGGTCAAGCCTGTGTTTCACACACGCCTTTTCGGCAAATCACACGGCCGTGTCGTCGCTTCAAGACGGCTGGCTCGTCGATCACACGACCGTGCTATGGCTTACAGCCCTACACACGACCTACCACACAGGCTACCACATGCCCGTGTGGCATCGACAGATAGCTTTTTTGACTTTTCACCGAGATAGATTTTCAGTGTTTCGGGTACACACCTATATCGTTCTTGTTGCAAAAGTAACTCCAAACAATCCCAAACCTATAATAGACAAGTATTTTCACTTAGTTAATCACTTAAACAACCGAACTACCAAAACTCGAAACGGAATAGTCATCATTTGAGCGAAAACCTTTACCTTTAATTGAATATCAGAGATTCCACGCCCTCAAAATGCCGATGCATGATACTCAGCCCCTCGAAAGACCCCTAAACACCAAGCAAACCCTTTTTAACGCTTATCCAAAACATAATTAAAGTTTAACCAAAAACTGAACTTATTGAATGCGTGTAGCCTACGAAGCACCACGGAAACGAGAGAAAAGAACTGGAAGAAACGGAAAATTTAGTAGAAAATTTGGCAGCAAGAGGGCAAAGAAACAGCTAAGACCAAGAACAGGGAAAAGAAGTGAACAGTCTTTTTGGCAAAAAGGAAACCCCAAATTAGATTTTTAGATATTCCCTAATATCCTCCAATTCACTTCTAAATTCTCTCCATCAAACTCCCACTACTCAGATTTCTAGTCCATCTCAAACTGTCACACGGCACAAGTAGCAAAATATATCTCAAGCACAGCTCGAACCCAAGACCTCTAACATAAAGGCACTCCACTTATCCACCAGACCAGCAGGCCCATTCTGACATACTTCACTAACATTTAATTAGAAGCATGCTGTCTAAATATAGGGCTTTATTCAAAGAAGAACAAAAACTTAGCCCAAGACTTCTCAGACACTCCCAGAGCACTTAACCACTAAAGTAGATACATATTTTATCACAAATATACGCAAATAAATATAAAAGATTTTTGGGGCATTACACCACATGAAAATAAATTGGACTCCAAAACAATGAGCAACTACTTTATTGATTATTTTGAGCAATCTAGGAGCTATAAGTTTTATGGTCCCACAATTAGGAATATTTTTTAGACAAAAACTACAACATTTTTTAAGGATGTTGAGTTTGAAGGTAGAAATAATGTTAGAGACATTGCTTTTCAGGAGGAATTGGATTCTAACTAAGTTCATGCTATCACTTTTGACGATATTCAAGTTCTTATACCTATCATTGATCAAGAAATGAATCTAGAACCTTAATAAGACAATGTTGAACAACTCCCTATTCAAGATGAGGTAATTGTTCTAGAAGAACAACCTCAACAACCTTAAGAAGTGTCATTAAGGAGGTTTACAAGTGAGAGGATAAATGTTATTTTAGATGATTACGTTGTATTTCTCCTAGAACATGAGGATGAAAATGAAATAATGGAAGATGATCCAATTAACTTTTGTCAGCCCATAAAAATTTCTAATTCTCAAAAGTGGTTTGATGTCATGCAAGAAGAGCCTAAGTTTATGCAAGATAATAAAGTTTGGGAACTTTCCCCATTACTTGAATGTGCAAAATCAATTAGTTGTAAATGCATATTTAAAACCAAGAGGGATGCAAATGGTAATGTAGAGAGGTATAAGGCGCATCTTGTAGCTAAATGATAGACTTAGAAAAAAAAATACATTGATTTTATAGAGATTTTCTCTCCAATTTCATCGAAAGACTCTTTCAAGACAATCATGGTGCTTGTTGCTCATCTTGATCTTGAGTTACATTAGATGGATGTTAAGACTATTTTTCTAAATGGAAACATTGAAGAAATAATTTATATGATGCAACTAGAAAACTTTGAGTCGGGAGACCCAAAGAATATGGTTTGCAAATTAACAAAATTCATTTATGGACTTAAACAAGCTTTTCGTTGGTACCACAAGTTTCATCAAGTAATTGTTTTGTTTGGTTTTGAGATGAATATCATTCTTAAACTTGATTATCAAGTTTAAGACTGATTGAACGGTTTTTGTGCCTGTGCAAAGGGAATTATAAATACATGTTCATCATTCTACTGGATGAACTCTCTTATATTTTTTCTTCCTTTCGTCTTCTTTTTCTTTGTTGGTTTGTTTTATAAGAGGGAAGTTTAAAAGATCGGTTTTCTTGGAGGGAAGAAACTTAAGTTCATGTATAAGAAACTAAAAATTCAACAAGCTAGATGAAAGCTAGAATGACAGAATCAATAGCGTAGTGAGTTTCTGAACTCCGAACCCTATTATTTGACTAGCTTGATTTAAGTTTTTTTGTGTCTTAGATACGTTTAATGCATATTCTGTTGTTCTTAAGGGTCGTTATATTTCTGGATTTCTATGGTAAGATTATGTATGCAAGACAGTTGTGTGTAAATGCATAATTGTTTGCAATCATATGCTCTGTTTATACAAGTAAAACTAGTTTAGTTAAAACAATGGAATGATGGTGTCATTCATGTCGTGTTATTGAATGGTATGATATTAAATGTTTATGATATAATGATTGAGAAAATGAACCACATGCGAAGTAAAAGGATTTAATCTCAGATATATAAAACCATGATTGGGTTGTGACATTATCTAAACAGGTTGCGAGGTAATTCGTGTATATATATAAATATATGAAAGTCCGCCATCAAGGCATAGATGGGAGTGCGAAACCACTAGCCGATGTAAGACTCTTTCAAGTTGCGTATGTAAGAAAGATATGTGAAAATACTTTGTATATGGGCATTTGTTTCTAAAGGGATTTCTCTCATGGATTTCGCAAATATTGAACCTGCCAAAATATACTGTATGAGAATTATGTAAAGAGTAGTAGTCTTCTATATCTAAAAGTTTCTTAACGAAGTAATGAGAGTTTCTATTTCAGGAAACAACCGCGTTGTAGTTCGTGTATCTGATGAAAGGGAAGTCTGGGAAGGACTATATGTTTTAGGAAGTCCGCCAAGGATGATCTTTTATTAGGAAATCTGTAAATGACGATCTTGAGGATTGAAAGTTCATCGGAACTATATTTCAATTATGGTTTCGCAAAGAAAAGAGGTTCATTCTTACGACAATCCGCCAAATCCTTTATATAAGGGTTTCATGTAAAGATTTTATATATATGGATTTCATATCTTAAAAATATTGCGAAAGATTCTAGGAAAGGTGTGAGTCCGCATTCGAAAACTTTTAGATAAACATATGGGTTTCCTTCTAAGAAAGTACTCGCGTAAGCTGAGTTATGTGAAAGAAGCTATCTGAATAATATTGTTAAGTCGATATGAGGATCGACATGGAAGGAAGATTAACAGGCAAGAGTCCAACATTATAGCGAAGTGTCCATGATTCCGCTAAAGCTAGACGATAACCTATGTGTCCACACAAGTGGCGATTTGCTAATAAGTCCATCAAGTAAGAAATATTATAAGTTGAGGATAAATGTTGACCAGAAGTCAAGCCTCTTATATGAGTTGTTAGAAAGTATACGACGGTTTAATTCGCAACCGATTTATCCACAAAGGAAGTGATTCAAGATGATTGTCAAACATCACCCACA
This sequence comes from Gossypium rotundifolium, assembly GCA_025506655.1. Lineage (NCBI taxonomy): Eukaryota > Viridiplantae > Streptophyta > Magnoliopsida > Malvales > Malvaceae > Gossypium > Gossypium rotundifolium. The sequence continues at coordinate 62,597,904 of CP106722.1, forward strand.
CCAGCAAAGAGCAAAATCCGCCAGAAATATTGGAAGCTTAATGCATATTTTAAATTCTTGATTCCTGATATGGAAGGGGTTATTTACAAATGTTGAGGCATGGATTCTCACTAAGTTCATTTGAACTTATCAGTGTTTTGCCTTGACTGCGGGATCATAAGTTGATACAAGGTTTTGGGAAGGGACTAAGCCGGGCTTCGTCAAGTTCAGGAGGGCAAAGTAGCTGCAATATCATCCATATTGATGGGTAACCTTTGAGCTAAGTCTCACGGTAAATGTTGCTGTGTCTAAGTAAGGATTTCAAAAATTTTAGTTTTGGGAGACAGAATACCCTGTTATAGCTTAAGAAATTTTTAATGTGAGCAAGTTACTTTTGACAGAGACTCATACAAGTTGTTAAAGTCCTATAACGAACATGGTATTTAAGAATTTGATATAAACTTGTATGTGGGAAAAAAATTTAATTCTATCGAAAGATGCATAATTTGCATAAGTTTGGAATTAGAAAACAACTATTAAATTAGCTTTATTTGATAAATTGCTTTAATATAACAAATAAAAATGTTTTTGAATAAATTTTATTTTTAATAAAGAAATTATAAAGTTCAAAGCATAAAAGTCATTTCAAGACTTCCAAGCATCTTAGAAAATGTTTTGACAAAGTTCAAAAACAGTTTCAATTGAAACATTTTTAAATCGATTGAAAATTTGCTCCCAACAAAAAGTATCAATACCTTTAATAATGTATTGATACCCATACAATTTTCATCGATATTGCTCATTGGCTCGAAACAAAAGTAGAACAATCACAAAAATTATTGATACCTTTTCAAAAAGCATCGAGACTTTTGTATTTTTATCGATATCATCTTTGATATTGATACCATTTTTTGCATTCTGACTTGATGGTTTTTCAAAAAATTACAAAAAGTATCAATACCTTTTCAAAAAGTATCGATACCTTTTACCAGGTATTAATAAAATGTCTTTGGTATCGTTGTAAACTAACTTTAATGGCTACTAAATCAAATATTAAATGCTAATAGTATCAATACTTGTACAAATAGTATCGATACCTTTTATTATTGCAGGTGAATTTAATGATTTGTTATTTTCATTACCAACGGCTCTATTCAATTCCTCAACAACAAGTGAGATTACAATTAATCAAGTGCTTCAACATACATTAAAAATCCATTACCAATCACTTTGTGCTTCAATTCTTTATCTTATTCTTTTAAATACTTGTGAGTATTCATTGTATTTTCTACCAACTCAAGTAACAACGAAGCCAAGTAGAGGCCCTGCGGGCCATGACCCTCCTAAAGTTTAAATTTTTTTTTTCAATTTAGTCCTTTCTAAATATACTATAGCCCTCCCAAAAATATAAGTAGGCCATCCAAGGTTTAAGATTTTTGTGATTTCTCCCTTTGTATATATATTATAGCCCTCCTAAAAATAGAAGTAGGCACCTCCAATATTTTTATAGTATTAAAAATAATATTAAAAAAATTAATCTTGATAAAAACAAAGGAAAAATCTTCTTAAATAAGCTAAATTACTCGTGTTGACTTTTGAATGATATTTTGTTAAACAATAATTTATTATTTATTTAATATTTTACTTAAAATAACAATATTTTATAAGTAATACAATAATATATATAAAGAAAAGAAAAGATGATAGATGACTAGACTTTTATCATCTTTCTTCTTCATATTGATGCTTAGCAAGAAAAGAAGAAAAAATTTCTTCATCATTTTTCCTCCAAATTATATGTAAAAGGTATGTTTTTCTTCAAATTTTTCACCGATTTTGAATATTTGAAACTTGTTTTACATATATGTGCCAATACTTTTTTTATTATTTTATCAAGTGTATTAGAAGTTGCCATTAGAGGTTATTGATGGAAGCTTATAAAATTAAGTAAAATGTGTATGTTTTTGGATGGAAAATGATTATGAGACGGTTTCTAACTTGTTAGAAGTGTAAACACGAAACAAAAATAAATAGATAATATTATAAAAAGTTTCTACCAAAGTGAAAGGGGGGAAGAAAACCTTGGTCACTTTATTTAAAATTATGTCAAATGATAGCTTGTGAAGCAGTGAGTATTTTGGTGAAAACGGAATAAAAAATGGTTAACCGAGTCGAAAGTTATGTAAATTTTGGATTAGAAAACTTAAGTTGTCAACTTGATAAACCATGTATATTCAAGCTTGTCATTAGTAGTTGATTTACCATATTTGGCTATATTATTTTATTTTTATGAATTTTGAATGATTTAGTTAGTATTTAAAATATTATGTTTCAATTGAAAACTATGGTTTCAATTATAAAATTAGTAAAATCTTGATTTTAAGTTGAATTTTAATATTACAATTTTTTGAATGGTTAAACAAGCACAAGCATAAATATGTTTGATTAAAAGTAAAAAATTATATTATGCGATTTATGATTTGAATATGAAACGAAATTGAAATGAGAATGATATGAAAATGAAAATGGATTATAGAATTTGATTTTACCCCGTTACACAAAGTTAGACTAAATTTGACACAGTTGGCATGTCATAGAGTCTTTACATTTTTTGTGACTTGCTACACCTTATTTCACTTATTCTCGGTGAAGTCTTCTCATTTTCTAGAATTCTCATTGTTGCAGGATGTTACAGTCATTTTACTTTTTTATAATTTTATAAAATTAAATTTCAGGTCAATTACAAAAAATGAAGAAGGTAAAGACAAATGATACTTTTTTTAAGAGGAAAAGTAGTGATACTTGTGATGCTAGTCGACTAGTGAACAATGAAGATTCTCCAACTATTGAAGTTAATACTTCTAAATGTCCAAGAGTTGAAAGTGAAGATCATCCAAATCTTTCTTTTGATATTAATAATCTAAAGCGGGATCCGAGATTACGTCCTAAAAAATGGGAATATCCTATTAATCAGCGAGATGAAGTCATTCAAGCATATTTAGAAATAAGGCTATATCAAATACGTTTATCTAAGTGCCCACTTTCTAGTGACAAGCATCCTCTAAGATTTCAATCTTCTTGGTTTGGAAAATTTCCTTGGTTGGAGTATTCCCCTACTAAAGATGCAACATATTGTTTCTCATGCTATCTTTTCTCAAAACATATTGTTCACTCATGAAACAGATGCATTCACTGTGAAAGGTTTTAATATTGGAAAAAAGTTAATGATGGAAAAATGTGTGCTTTCTTGAATATGTTGGCCAATGTCCAAGCTCTCCACATAATAATGCTAAGAAAAGTTGTCAAGATTAGTTAAATCAATCTTAGCACATTGACAAGGTTATCAATGCATAAAGTTTAGATAAACATAGAAGGTAACCGCTTATGGGTCAAGACTTCAGTTGATGTTGTTCGATGGTTAACTTTGCAAGGATGCTTTTAGAGGTCATGATTAAACCTCTAATTCAAGAAATTAAGGTAATTTTCTTGAATTGATTACATTGTTAGCTTCCTATAATGATAAAGTTTACAAAGTTGTTTTGGACAATGCTCCAAGAAATGCTAAATATACTTCTGATATGATCCAAAACTAGACTTTACATATTCTTGCAAATAAAGTGTCATAAGATTCGTGAAGACATTGGAGATTCTAAATTTTGTATCATTATTGATTAGGCACGTGATGTATCTAAAAGGGATCAAATGACTATTGTTTTGAGATATGTTGATGAGAAAGGATTTATAAAAGAGCGTTTCTTTGATCTTGTACATGTCCAAGATACTGCAGCAATAACTTTGAAAGAGTAAATAGGTGTTGTTCTTTCTTAGCATTGTCTTGATGTTCAAAATATCCGAGGTTAAGGATATGATGGTGCTAGCAACATGCGGGGTGAATGGAACGATTTGCAAGCATTGTTTTTAAATGATTGGGCCTATGTATATTATGTTCATTGCTTGGCTTATCGACTCTAGTTGGCATTAGTTGCTGCTTCTTGATAGGTAATTCATGTTCACAATTTTTTCTCTAATTTGAACTTCATTGTTAATATAATTAGTGCCTCTTGCAAATGCCATGATCAATTACTAGTTGCCCAAGCAATTGAAATTGCAAATATCACTACAACAAAATAGTCCTATAGCGACACTTTTTTTGACATAAGACGACGCAAAAAAGGTTGGCATAGGTTTCGCGACGCTTCGTCGGACGCTTTCAAAATGGTTGTATATAGTGCAGTTGGTATATGCATGGCGATGCTTTTGAAAAAGCGTCGCCATAAGTCAACATAGCCTACCCTTATTGAAGGGTTGTGAAAAGTTTAGTCAATGCCAACCTTTAAAAAAGGTTGGGAAAGACCTAGTCAAGTCCAACCTTTGAAAAAGGTTGTTATAGACATGTTTAAGGCAACCTTAAAAAGGTTGGTATAGTTCTTGTCTAAGGCAACTTTTAAAAACGGTTGGGATAGAGCCGTCTAAGGCAACCTTAAAAAAGTTGGGATAGACCTTGTTTAAGGCAAATTTTAAAAACGGTCAGGATAAAGCCGTCTAAGGCAACCTTAAAAAGGTTGGTATAGACCTTGTCTAAGACAACCTATAAAAAGGTTGGGATAGACTTATCTAAGGCAACCTTAAACAAGTTGGGATAGACCATGTCTAAGGCAACCTTTAAAAAAGATTGGGATAGACCTGTCTAAGGCAACCTTAAAAAGGTTGGGATAAACCTTGTCTAAAGCAACCTTTAAAAAAGGTTAGGATAAACCCGTCTAAAATAACCTTAAAAAGATTGGGATAGACACGTATACTGTAATTTTTTTATTTCAATATTAATATATTTTTATAAATATTTACAGTGAATAATGATAGGAATTGTGCTTTAAATACAACTAAAAAAATATAAAATTAAAATTAAAATAAATATTGAATATTCACTACAAAAATCGATCCAACAATTAAAATACACTAACATTTAGCTGAAATGTATACTACTAACATTCAACTCAATGTACAAAATTAAACAAATAAAAAACTACCTAAGATGATGGACATTGATAATGATGTTGTACTACATAAAAGCTAATACATTTTGAAACTACAACTTCAATTCCAAGAAACTCTGTTGATCTCTTATTTCTACGAATGTAGCCCCAAGAAACTTCAATTCCTTTCGTTAAGTTTTTTCTTCTTGTAATCATGTCCTGCAGCCTGCATTAAAGTAATAATAAGTTGGACATTGTAAGCCTGCAAGAAAGCCTGGTATGAAGATAAATGAACATAATTATATGAAAATAAATGAACGACATTGACACCTTTAAAGATAAATCAAAGTTCAGAACTTCAAATGCAGACCATTTGCAGATATAAAAAAAAAATCAATAATGTTAACAAGATAATTGAATGCCATAAAAAATTGAATACCAAGATAATTATCCATCCCATCCAGTAGTTAGCAAGAGAATTATAAATCATACCTGCACGACTCTTTGTTTCTTCCTGAACTTTATCAATTACCTAAAATTCAAATGGGAAAGTTACTAAAATTAATGGAATGGCTAAAGGATACTAAAATGGTTAGAGGACAAAGACAAGAAAACTATAACAAAACCAAGCAAACAATTTACATAAAACCTTTAAAATCCAAAGTCGATCAAGTAACAAGAACAAAATTTTGCATTTTACGATCCAAGTTTGTCAACTTGTTGTATAGTAAATCAAATTATCAATTTAGCTTCATATAAATGGATACTACTTTTTAACACCATAGAAGACAAAGAAAGCTTATTCAACAATGAAATAGCTAAAATTCCACTCTATCGTTTCATGGAAGCAACAAAAATCAAGCATTCACTACTACAAAAACAGGTTTAACGTAAAAAGCGTAGCGAAACATCTTTGCACTCATGTTGTTTAACATAATATAGAAATGTCTTATATAGCATAAAAGAGAACAATTAAGGCACATAAAAAAAGAAGAACACCAACCGCATCTCCCTTGTCAGGCCGCTTCTCTTCCAAATCTTGAAGAGATAAATCAAGCCGCTCGAGGACAAAGAAACAAAGTTCTAAAGTTATACGTATGATAGTTACAATGTCGCATAAGACATTGCAAAGTAAAACACAACAGATAAAAGGTTATTGCCCAAACATGTGAAAAAGGGTAACATAGGCAGTGCATTTGATTAGAACTTTGTGAAAAAGGGTATTATTTTTATTCCACAAGTAACTTTTAAAAACTATAATTTATTTTTTAAAAATACTTTTTTTAATATTTTATTACATCCCTATAAGAAACTTATTAATTTAGCTGTACCTGAGATACCGTACCAAATATTATTCCGGGAAAAACTGAGTCAAGTCAGGCCAAACAAACCAAAAGATCCTTGATTTCAAGCACCAAAAAAGGAGTAGAAAGGAAAAGGAATAGAAAGAACATAAATGCCATTCGCAGCATAAAGAAAGAGGCAGGATACACAGGAACCAAAAGAAAACGAGGTATTGATTCAAACACAAGCTTTTCAAACAAAATCCCCAACAACACAGGGCTATTAATGTAAGAGTGCAATTTACAAGAAACATAGTGATGAAGACGAAAGAACCACAATACTTATTGCAATGTTCCAGTCTCTATTTAAAGCTCATTGAAATACTAGATGCACCCTGAAAAAGGTTCTTACGTAAAATAAGTAAAACAGAAATAGAGAAAATGGTGATCTAGGAAAAGGCATATACAACCACATAAAACCAAACTTAAGCTAAAAATTCAAATAGATTATACATTAACATTCTCAAAATGAATAAGATATGCTATCAAGACCCATTAGCTTGAAAAATCGATAATTTCAAGAACAATTGTAAAAGGACAATTGTTTGAAGAAACTGTAACCTTCAATTACACTTGAAATTTCTATCATGCCTTGAGAAGGAAAATAGGAAGAAAAGGGCGGAGGGGAGGGCAACACATAGGCAAAATGTACTTTGAACTTACCTTAAATCAAAAGCATTACATTTTAACCTCTTATTTCATCAATTTAACATCATCTGGAAAAGTATATAAACATCAAGATCGAATGAAACGAGCAAATGCCACTATCCAAAGTCACAACGAGTTCCATGTAACATAATACTACCACCATCTTGTCAATATCACTCATTATAAATGGGATATATATATATATATATATATATATATATATATATGTATCATTGCATATTCAAAAGAAAACTTCTCCTACATTATCCAATTGGAAGAGAATAAACCACCTTTGAAATACACATGCAATTACCATAACAAGTGGATTAGAGGTGCCAAATTACACCCTCTATTTCGAAAATGAATTCATATAGCAGTACATAAGCTAGAGATTACCAAAACTATGAGAGGGTCGAGCGGTTGTACAAATACGATCATTAGTTTTAGACGCAAGGAAAACAATATGTGGTTATAAACAATAAAACATCCACCAAAGGTAAAGTTTTAATATCAAGTTAAATAATTACACCAACCTCCATGTTTTTGAGATTTCTTTCATTTGTTCGGTGAGTTCTTGCCTCTTCTTCTCAATTTGCATGCACCAAAGCCGGCAATTAACATCAACAAGGTCTTTCGTTGGCTTGTCGAGGATAATAGCGAGTTAAATTCACACGAAATGTAGAAAAAGATCATAGTAACAGACGAGACATGCACATAGCCATCTTGGAGATATCTTCTATCCTCTTTGATGTCCTCACAGCAAATCTTTGGAATGGAGGACTGAAAAATAAAAAAACATAATGTACAACCCCAATTTTGCCCGGACTTACAAGCCCATTTTAACCCAAACCAATTAACCCACAACCCATTAAACTAAAACCCAATTACCCTAGCCCACTAAACAACAAATCAGAAACAAAAAAGAAACAAAACCCAATATATTAAGCCCAAACCCGAAAGGCCCAATTAACCTAACCCAAATCAGAAAAACACACAAAAATAACAAAACCCTAGGTGCGCCGCACCTAGGGCCTTCTACTCTGACCCCTGACCTTCTGACACTACTGGCCTCCATCCCATCGCCACCGACCCCAGCCACTTGCCCTCTTTTTCCGACCTAGTCTTCTCCACCGCCAAAGACCGCCAAGCACGCAAGCATTAAACAAAGAAGTGACTGAAAGCTTGTAAACAATGGCTATAAAAGCCATTTCTAAACCGATTGTAAAGGAGGAGGGGAGGATTTTTTTTGAATACAATACGAGCATTTTCAAACACACAAAAAAAAAAAAAAAAAGATTTGAAAGCACACACACAAAAAAAAAAAAGGGATGTCAAACGCAACAAGAAGTCCGAATACAAGAAGGCAAACATTAAACAAAAACAACAAGATTCAAACACAACAAGGTAGAATATAAAAACAGAGAGATCGAAACAAAAGAACTAGAGATTAGAGAAAAGTACGCGTAAGGTAAACAAAAATCATTAAAAACCTAAGAATCAAAACAGAGGCCAAGGAGGTAACCTTATTTTCTTTCATTTTTAAGTTTTTTTTCTCTTTTCTTTTCGATCTATCCATAATATATTATTAAAGAATAAAAAATGTAATAAAAAATATACAAAATCTTACCTTCTCAGGCTCTGACCGCCGTGCATGGTAGCACCAGCGACAGAGCACGCGACGGAGGCGCGGTGGTTGCCTAGCCGGAGTTCCCCCTTCTGCAGAGAGAAAAAAAGAAAGGAGATGGTTTTTTAAAAAAAAAATACGAATGAAATGAATTTTTTTAGGGATATTTTGCCTTTTATAGGCACATGAAACAGCGCCGTTTTGGCCGGTGTCCTTAAGGCCCAAAACAACTTCGTTTCACTCGACCTGACCTGAATCCGACCCGTACCCTAAGAGGATCCGCGTGTTTTTAAAGGGAGGGGAATTGCGCAATCAGCCCTTCCGCATTTTTAGTTTTTTTCAAATCAAGTTTTCAGTATTCGCACATTGGCCCTAAAATTTTACACGCTTTCGCGATTTGGTCCTCCCTCAAAGCGCTGCGTTTAATTTGCTGGGAATATTACCTCTTTGGTCCCCCACCTTCTATGCACGTTTCTAATTTAGCCCCCAAACCTCTGTTTTATTTACAATTTGACCCGAAACTTTCGTTTGTAATGCAATTTAACCCATTTTTTAATTATTTTGCAATTTTTACTACTTTTACTATTATTTAATATTTTTATCGGTTATTTATTATTTATTTTATTTTTTATTTTCATTATATTTTACTACTATTTGTTTGTTATTATTTATTGTGTGTGTTATTATTTTATTTTTTCTACTAATATCATTATTTTATTTAGTATTATTATTATTTTGTTTTCATTATTATTATTATTATCTATTTTATTATTATATCATCATTATCATCACTAATATTATTATTATATTTATTACCACTATTAATGTATCTTTATATGTATATTGTTATTACTACGGTTTATTTTTCTTTTCTTTAAAATTATTACTCTTATTTTACTTCCATTATTATTATTTATTAGTATTATTATTATCGTTATTATTATCATGTTACTATTATTATTTCATCGTTATTTCTCTGCGGTTAATATACGTAATACTTTCAATATATTATCCTTACTTATACGTATATACATGTATGTGTCTTTCATTATCCTTTTCACGTGTAACATCTCATCATTTGTCGCACTAATCTTACCCGATTTATCAAATTTTCAAATAACTGATATTCCGTATTAAAGGTTCGAGGGAATCGAGCCCTAACTTACTGGGTTCCGGTTTCTGTCATTTAATTTGAATAACGGAATATCCTTTTTGAAATCGCAATACAAGTTTTAAATAAAATACTTTTCTTGGAAATTCGAAATGTTGCGCCCTAACTTACTAGACACGACATCTAGATACCCCGAGATGAGTTTTTTAAAAGTAAAAGAAATATTTCGTATTTGGAATTTCGAGAAAATCGAGCCCTAACTTACTGGGTCCTGGTTTCTTATTTGACAAGTAACGAAATATCGCCTTGAAATTTTTAGCCAAGTTTTAAAATCAAAGACAAGCTCAGTTTCGGGAGTCCAAAGCGTCGTACCTAACTTCATCGGATACGATGCTTTATCTCTTCGAAATAAGAAAGTCTTAGCATCCCTTCCAATCCCTTCAAGTTTTGAAAATAAAAGCATCTATTTTCGAATCATTTCAAAGTTTTCAACATTAGGACATCGATCAATGAATTTGGTACCAATTTTGGGCGTATCGAGGGTGCTAACCCTTCCTCGTGCGTAACCGACTCCCGAACTCATTTTCTGGATTTCGTAGACCAAAATCGTTGTTTTGATAAATCAAACTGTTTATTAAAAACAACTATTTTATGAGGTGACCCGATCACACCTCATCAAAAAAAAAGAAGATTGGTGGCGACTCCCTTCTTTTTCATTTTCAAAACCCGAGTCGACCGCGTCGTTTCCTGTTTTATCCAAAAAATGGTTACGACAGCTTGGCGACTCCACTGGGGAACTAGAGGGTCAGGCCATAGATTGATTGATTTTTGTCCTTTTGATTAAAAGTGGAAAATGGTTTCGAAAAATCATGCTTCTTTTAATGCACTTTCAATATTGGGTCTCGTAAATACTTTGGCATTGCATTGCATGACCGTTGTGGTCACACCTTTAAGTGGGAGCGAAAAGCTATGCCTTCGTGAGGTTTTCACCTCCGCATGGGCTAATGGACAACTTTCGGGATACATCCGTACCTATGTCTTCGTGAAGTTTTCACTTCCGCATGGCCATAGAGAAATGTATTCCCCTAAACTGAACTCAGTCCGTATAAGCCTATAATGGGGAGGATCGAGGAATCTGCTGGTTCGGGTACCTCAACTATAGAACTAAATCGCATATAGTGAACCCTAAAAGCCCACCTTAGGTAGAACTACGTCAAACCTTAGTAGTCACCCAGGTAGGTGTTTGTTCATTTTTAATGGCTTTATATTTTGCGATACTAGCTGGTTGTATTTTTTTTTTGTGCATATCATCTCATTTTTTATAGGTATCGATTCACGGTCAGTTTCTAAGTTAGAAAGTTGGTTATAGAAAACGGGTTCCTTGATAAAGTGGAAGACAATGCAGTCATTCGTATATAGTCAGAACCTAGGCAATTAGAAGCGTATGGATACATTTGAGCAAGAGGAAATGGGGCAGTGCTAAAATCTCAGCCACCTATGCTTCTTGATGTTGTTCTGATCAAAACTGAATTGGATGTGAAGAAGATTGTACGACATTTTATGGCAAGACAGGGTTTTGGAACTAAAAGATAGAAAGTAATTATACTCACCAATCACTTCAAAATGAGCGGGGAGGGTACGGATAGACACTTCCACCATTACAGCGTTCCTCTTTCATGTGAAGATAGTCACCCTGTAGATGGCAAGGGTGTTGGAAGAAAAGTGATTGGCAGAGTGCAAGGGACCTGTGACAATGAATTGGCTGGAAAGGACCTTGCTTACAACGAGCATAAGTTTACAGTGGTATTTGATGATGTTACATCTAATAGAAACAACGGTAATGCAAGACTTGATGTCCATAATGACTCAAATGGGAAAGTCATGAAGAGAATTAAACGGCCTTATCGGTCAAATCAGCTTTGTTACAAAGACACCCATGCAATCAACTCAAAATACTCGGTGCGGACAGGAATCTGAAAACTCTCAAGAAGCACTGAGGGTGATGGATGTCATTTTAAGGTAGCATGCTGCGAAATAGGGATGCCTATTTGCTTGCCAATCTTTCAAGATAATCAGAACAACTTCGCAGACATTGGAGGAGGTGCCCATGGCTATAGGGGTTTCCATTCAAGTTTCATATCCACTCAAGTAGGCCTTTCCCTGGATATTGACGATAATTCATCCTAGTCCGGTTGTAGATTTATTGCCAATCAGAACGTCGCAGATCCATACTCTCTGGACTGGACCATGGCTAAACGAAGCCTTAAGAACCTGAATAAAAGTCAGTCTATCCAATCATGAGTACAAGGTCACATGGATTGAACGAGCAGTTGTGCAAAGATCAGTTATTTTCATTAAAGCAGAAAATCATGAAGAATGTTAATGAGGAAGTTGAGAATCTAGAGATTACTGTCAACCATCACAACATACAGTTGCGCTATTCTGCAGACTTGCCTTGTATTAATGTCGAAAAGCCAAAACGGCCTGCATATATCCTTTTGGAGCTCTATTCCTTGATGCTTTGCAATTACCAAAGCGCTAACCACTTTTTAGAGCGCTTCCTTGGTTGAGACAAAAGCCTTAGGAAAGAATGAAAGTCTTATCCAATTCTTTATAGGGGAGCAACTACAGTGCTGAGCCGATGCTACGTTCTTGTGGTGTTTCTATCAGCACTAATTTTACCCAAGTCGAAGGTCGTATTCTGCCAATACCAAGGGGCAATGATGAAAATTTCTTTCCGAAGAATGGGCGTTGGAATTAGTGGAACCTTCTAGGATGGAAAGATAGGCTGTTGTGAACTTCTCGGCTTCTCGTGGTGGTCTAAGCAACATTGCGAGGTATCTGGTTCTTTGTGGAGAAACGAAAGGAATTTGTATTGACCCCATTTGATAGATTCAAAGAGATGAACCAGAATAGACTACTTTCACCTGCGGTTAGAATTGGGAAAGCTATTGAACAGATACAATCTAAAATGTCTAGAGCTCCACAATTCCTTTTTTGTCTAGAAAAACTCTAATCTTTATGAGCCATGGAAGCAGAAGAATCTCTCGGAGTTTGGCGCTAGCTAGAGTGAATGATCAATACTTTTCTGAAGAATTGATGCTAAGCTTGGAAAGTCTCTTCACTACCATTGAAGCTGTAACTCTGCAATCGAGTTGAAGTTAAGTCTGAACAAGATTAAGGAAATGAAGTGTAGGATCGAAGTTAGAAACAACATTACACAGTTGTAAACTTCAGATCAAGCTCACTGAAATAAGAGAAGGGCTTTGGAAGGAAGAGCTTCATCATTCCCAAGACCAAGTTAGAAGTCGGGGTTACCTCAAGGGTGAAGCAGTTGTTCAGAGGTAGCTGATCATCTACAAACTTTGGCATCACGGGCTGATACATTGAGCAAGCTACAGTTCGATCGTGGTCAAGAGCTAGCTCCATTGCTTAGGAAATCAAAACCTTTAGGACTTAGGACGAAAGCATATAGTAGTCCGTTTTATGTAAAATAATTTGTTTTTTAATAAAGTTTTCTAAAATGAAGTTGATCAGAATCGATACCTCTTTGCATTCATGCATTTGCATTGCATTCCATGCATTTGCATTGCATTTCATGCATTTGCATTACATTTCATCATATACATTAAAATTTGTGGAAAGGTCTTAATTAGGTGAAGTTATTTCAGTTAACCTAGAAAGTTATGGACCGAAGGTTGGAAAGGATAGAGCAAGTGCAAATGCAAATGCAAGATCAATTGATCAAAATTCAACAAGAAATGCGGGAACAAATGCTAGACTTCCAAAAGAACATGATGGGCCAGCTAACCCAGTTACTAGCCGGAGGACTTGAAAAAAGGAGTGACCCAGTGACCGACAATGTGGATAATGATGAAGACATCGTCTATTCCCCAATAAGTGTCCCGACTCAACCCGACGCGCATTCTCGTGTGGTACCTATCATTATCAGTCTCAATATAGGACTGATATCTCGGTACTGTTAAACTCTCTGATGGGCCCCGGTAATGATCAAGTCAATCGTGTTGTTATTGGCTTACCAGAGGCAAAAAAAAAAAGGGAGAGTGGCCTTCAAAGGCCCCGAAGAGGAAAGATAAGGAGGTGGATAACACGAGTGGGTACACCAAGGGTTATTCGAAGCCGTTTACAGTGAACCAGCCAAAGAAAGCAATTACCAGTCACCCGGTCCCCCCAAAGCAAAAACTGAATCCAAGATCGAGTTCAGACAAACTTCAGTTCACTCCTATTCCCATGACGTATAGGGAGTTATACTAGAACTTATTTGATATGCATGTTGTAGCTACTTATTATATAAAACCATTGCAACCTCCATACCTAGAATGGTATAACCTAAATGTCCAGTGCGAGTATCACGCGGGGGTTACAGGCCATTCGATAGAAAATTGCACAGCTTTCAAGAAGTTGGTGGAAAAATTCATCAAAATGGGTGTTGTGGAGATAGATGACGCACCAAAAGCAGAAGCATGAACCTGGAAGCGTTTTGAGCAATGAGACTGCGAAAGAAATTCCTATAGTATTTAGGAGCTTACCTAGAGTAATATACGAAGTATACTTGTTGCTTTAAGCCTAGAAGCAATAAGATCTCTTTTGTGAAATAGGCTCGTGTTCAGAATTACTATTTCAGTAAAATGCATCTTTTTGAACAAATATTTTTTTCCTACTATACATTCTATTCTTTTATTCTTCTGTAACACCCCAAACCCGGCCCAAACACTACAACCGGGTCTGGTATGTCACTGAGAAAAATTTCATAAAACCAATCGTATCGACAGAAAGCCCAAATAAGAATTACATAAAATGTGCCTTAATAATCAAAAGCCCAAAACTGAAATACATGTCCTTGAAAGTAATTAAAACGAGAATAAATAATAAAGGCCCATAATAAAACGAAAATGTAAACTAATGGCCCATGGCCTTATTACAACGTAGTTTAAATCCATCATATAAAATACTTTAAAAAAAAACTAATATGGGGAACTTTTCACCGGATCCACATTCTTTTGCATGGCCACCTTGCGCTCCACTCCGACCCGGTCCGTTGCACTAATTGTCACCTGGAAGGTTAGATTAATTTGGGTGAGTCGCGAGACTCAGTGTGCAACCTTCATGCACCACTAGATTTGGGCCTCATAAAACATAACAACAATTTCATTTACATGGATAATAAGTAATATGCAAAGCCCAACCCAATTGCCTAGGTTTCTATCCGCTACACGCCCCCGTACCAACCAACACACCATTGGGGATTTCTACAATCAACCCACACCGCTACACTCCAAGATGGCAGTCATGCTACTCATCAACATATATTGGCCGAAGCCCGTATAACAAATCACGGCATTAGCCGCTACAGTAATTCACGGTAAAAATCGTTACACATATACATATACATATAACTTCCTCCTCATATCACCCGACCCATGCAACATGCACAATAATTTAAAACATGTACAACAGTTTACTTGTAACATATAGTTAGATTATTTACTAACCTGAGGGTCCGCTGTTTAAATCCAAGATTTCAGCTTTTAATGTAACATATAAATCTTATGAATGCATATACATATATATATATATATATTTATTATAAATCAGGTCTAGACGGTGGAGAAGTATTACACACCTGATTCTTGCACTAATGCTTTCTCTACGTCTACGCTACTATTACTCGAAACAACTACTATTGGCCCACGATCTGACTTCGATTTTGGGCCACACCCCGTTGGCCAATCTCGCACTACCAAAACAGGTCGAATCTTGAATTTGGGTAACGGTTTTACAGATCCAACCTTCTCTGCTTGACTGTTAGTTGAGTCCATAACAATCCCTTAATCACTAAACCAAATAAACGATGAGATCTAACTTATTAGTTAATTGTAACCTTTAAAACAAACACTTACCTAGTTAGCCGAATCTCGAATATCTTTTAGAAATTGTCACCACCAACCTTCCTACATTCGGCCATCAACCAAATATCAAACCAACCGATACACACATTCAACCTAACCCTAAATAGTATTCGGCCAAAGCACAGAGAATCATGGAAGGCCATTCGGCCACACTTACCACTACCTACCTTCGACTTTTCCACAAAATCAACTTTAATGGGGCAGATTCGGCTTCAAGGGGTAAAGAGTATAATCGGTAGGGCCTTGGAAACAATGATTTAGATTAGGAGTTTGATAAGAATAAATGAATCACAGAAAAGGAGAAATCCCGAAACTCACCGGATTACTAAGGAGTATACGGCTTACAGTGCACCTTCGGGAAAACAGAGATCTCCCTTGTAGATTCAGCTATAGAGGAAGAAGATATGTACTAAGAGCATTCGGCTTTCAGATGGGTTTTTGAGGAGAAAAGAGAAGAGCTAGAGAGTTTTCAGTTTTGACAAGAAACAGAGGTACATAAGAGAAAGAATTTTTGGTTGAGGAGAATAGATGAGAAAGTGAGAAAAACCAAATGAAAAAGATGATATCTGGCCTCCCAATTTCGGCATATCATACCCATACACAGAGTTGGAGTTTCTGCCAACTCTCTCCCTCCTGATAGCCTTCATCTCACCTGATAACCCCAATCCTTATCTTACCCTTTTGAAGAGCCCTCACTAAAGCCAACTCCTCCCTCCTTGTTTATCATTTTATATCACTTAAATAAAAAGAAATAAAGCTCCTTAATTAGTAGCCTACATGCCGTCCACCCCCTTCCCATTTAAGTGCCAAATTTTGACCCATTTCTTAAGGCCTAATCGGCCACACAAGGGCCCAAACTCCTCCCCCCTTATGACGCTACCTTATGCCCACTTAAAGCACTTTAATTCTTTGGGCCACAAGCCCAGCTTGTCACTTAATTAACCATCTTCTTAAATTATAAGCTAACACCATTTATTAGCCACCTAACCCAAATTTTTAAAGCCTAATATTTCACTTTAAATTACCCAGAGCTCTAACTTTAGCCCTAATTCAAATATTTAATCAAAAAGTCAGCCCGATCCTTAAAATCCCAATTTAACATATTAGACTATCATATAAATGCGTAGGACTACTTTAAGGATGTTACAGTTCCACCCCCTTAAAATAAATTTCGACCTCAAAATTTACCTGGTCGGAAAAGATGGGGATACTGCTGGCGTATAACATCCTCTGGCTCCCACGTCGCCTCTTCTGCGCCGTAATTTTGCCACAAAACTTTAACCAACGGTACAGACTTCCTTCTCAACATTTTCACATCTCGATCCAGAATTTGTACTGGTTCCTCCTCAAAGGACAAGTCCTATTTTACTTCTATCTCTTCTACCGGCACTATGTGCGATGGGTCAGATCGATAACGTCTCAGCATCGAGACATGGAACACGTTATGTATCTGCTCTAACTCTGAAGGTAACTTCAACCGATAAGCCACTGGGCCCACACGTTCTAGTACCCGGTAAGGCCCAATAAACCATGGACTTAACTTCCCCTTTCGACCAAACCTCATTACCTTCTTCCACGGAGATCCCTTCAAGAATACTTGATCACCTACCGCGAATTCCAACTCCTTCCGCTTTAGATCCGCATAAGACTTCTGTCGATCCGACGCTTCTTTTAGTCGAGCCCGTATTAACTTCACTTTCTCCTCAGTTTCCAAAACTAACTCTAGACCTAACACCTTACGTTCACCCAACTCCGTCCAACATGTTGGAGTACGACATCTCCTTCCATATAACGCTTTATAAGGCACCATCTGAATGCTAGCTTGATAACTATTATTATATACAAATTCTGCCAAGGGCAAATACTCTTCCTAACAACCCCTAAAGTCGATAATGCAACCCCTTAGCATATCTTCCAAGATTTGAATTACCCTCTCGGACTGACCATCAGTCTGTAGGTGAAAAGCAGTACTAAAGTCTAACCTTGTTCCCATTGCTTGATGTAGAGCCTTCCAAAATCGTGACGTGAACCTAGGGTCCCTATCTGATATGATCGACACTGGCACACCATGCAATCTTACAACCTCAGCCACATACAATTTAGCCAGCTTTTGTAAAGAAAAGTCCACCCGAACCGGTATGAAGTGAGCAGACTTTGTCAGTCGGTCAACAATCACCCAAATTGCATCCTTTTTAGTTGGTGTAAGGGGTAACCCACTAACAAAATCCATCATGATTCTCTTCCATTTCCACTGGGGAATCTTCACCGGCTGCAACAATCCCGATGGCACTTGGTGTTCAGCTTTGACCTGCTTACACGTCAAACATTTTCCTACGACTTCTGTTACCTCTTTCTTCAGACCTGGCCACCAAAATTGTTCTTGCAAATCACTGTACATCTTGAATCCTCCAGGATGCATAGCATAAGGGCTACTATGCGACTCCCGAAGAATCCTCTGTCTTAGCTCATCATCCTTAGGCATGCAAATCTTCCCACAATAACACAGAACTCCATCCTTGTTCAGACTATAGTCCTCCATTCTACCATCTCTTACTCACAACTGTCGAGCACTCAAGTCTTTATCTCCTAACTGCTTATCCTTAACCTGACTTACCCATGTTGGCTTTACTTGTAACTCAGCCAGCCAACTCTCATCGTCGAATAAACTCAAATGGGCAAACATGGCTCTTAACTCCGATACTACCTTACGGCTTAGCGCATCTGCTAGCACATTCACTTTTTCAGGGTGATATTCAATCGAACAATCATAATCCTTCAGGAGCTCGATCCACCTACGTTGTCTTAAGTTCAGCTCCTTCTGGGTAAGGAGGTACTTCAGACTTTTATGGTCAGTGTAAATTACCGACTTCTCCCCATATAAGTAGTGCCTCCAAATCTTTAAGGCAAACACTACCGCCGCCAACTCCAAGTCATGTGTAGGGTAGTTCAACTCATGCGGTCTCAACTGTCGAGACGTATACGCCACCATCTTTCCTTCTTGCATCAGCACACACCCTAAACCCGTGTGTGACGCATCACAGTAGACTGTAAATTCCTTTCCTGCCTCCGACTGAATTAATACCGACACTTCCGTCAGGATTCTCTTTAGCTTCTCAAAGCTCCCCTGTTGTTTGTCGGTCCATATGAATAATACTCCCTTCCTCAACAACTTAGTCAGAGGAGCCGCTATTAGAGAAAACCCTACAACGAACCTTCAGTAATACCCTGCTAAACCTAAGAAACTCCAAACCTCCGCCACAGACTTTGGTGGTTTCCAATCCAATACAACCTCTATCTTTCGGGGTCCACCCTAATTCCCTCGACCGAAACCACATGTCCTAAGAAAGTCACTTCCTTCAGTCAGAACTCACACTTACTGAACTTTGCAAATAGCTGCTTCTCCCTCAGAGTTTGCAATACCACGCGAAGATGTTTGTCATGCTCCTCCTCCGACTTAGAGTAAACCAGGATATTGTTGATGAACACCATAACGAACCGATCACGATATGGCTGAAACACCTGGTTCATCATGTCCATAAAGGCCACTGGTGTGTTCGCCAACCTGAACGGCATTACTAAGAACTCATAATGCTCGTACCGAGTCCGAAACGCTGTCTTATGAATGTCTCCTTCTTTAACTTTTAATTGATGGTAACCAGACCTTAAGTCAATCTTAGAAAAGACCGATGCTCCTTTGAGCTGATCGAATAGGTCGTCGATC
This sequence comes from Gossypium rotundifolium, assembly GCA_025506655.1. Lineage (NCBI taxonomy): Eukaryota > Viridiplantae > Streptophyta > Magnoliopsida > Malvales > Malvaceae > Gossypium > Gossypium rotundifolium. Next base: position 62,617,233 of record CP106722.1, read on the forward strand.
CTCGGTAATGGGTACTTGTTTTTGATCATCAACTTGTTCAATTAACGATAGTCCATGCACATACGCATGGATCCGTCCTTCTTCTTCACGAACAAGACCGACGCTCCCCATGGAGACACACTCAGTCGAATGAACCCACGATCCAATAGTTCCTGAATCTGAGCCTTGAGCTCCACCAACTCCTTCGGCGCCATTCTATAGGGAGCAATAGATACTGGAGCTGTACCCGAAAGTAGGTCTATTCCAAATTCCACCTCGCGATCCGGGGGTAATCTTGGTAATTCTACCGAAAAGACATCCACAAAATTCTTGACTGTTTGGACCTCATTAACAGTCACCTCCTTAGCATCCAATGCATTAATAAAAGCCATATATGCACTACATCCCTTTCGAATCATCTTAATAGCTTTTAAGGAGGATATCACGCTGGACAAGTAATTCATCCTTTTTCCTAACACAACCACCTCCCGGTCTTCCGGGGTACCCAACATCATATGCTTGTTCTCACAGTGCAACTTGACACGATGCTTAGTTAACCAATCCATTCCTAAGATGAGGTCAAACTCTCCAAATGGCAATACCATCAAGTCTACCGGGAACACTACCCCTTGAGTCTCTAAAGGTACTTCCCTAAACAACTTGTCCACTACCCTAGATTGTCCTAGGGGACTAACCACGGTCATCTTCCTAGTGGTTATCTCATAATCTATACTTAGAGTCTCAGATACTGAGCATGCAACATAGGAGTGGGTTGACCCAATATCAATTAAAGTAAGAAAAGGGTTATCAGCGATAAGAAACGTACCGGTTATAACATCCAGTGCGTCGCCGTCCTCCCTTCAGTGAGTCGCATAAACTAAACCCAGCTGTCTTGCATCCGTATTACCTGTACCTCTGTCGGATACTCCACGACCCCGACCGGGTCTATTTCTTCCTCTAGCTGTACCTCTACCCCTTGGTCCAAGCTGATCACCTCTCTTAGCCTGATCAGAACCTCAGCCCGTTGGCTGGCCACGATCCATCTAAGGATCGTCCCTCATCAAATGTTCTGTGAATCCACACCTAAAGTATCCATCGATTTTCACTCTGCACTCCCCGTAATGGGTTCTCCCACATATAAAACATGCTTGACTCTGGCCCGATGGAGCACGACCTGGCCCATCAGTTCTAGGCCTCTTCTAAAAATTTCCAGTTGCTCTGGAGGGTCCAAAACTTCTCTTACTCCTACCCCGATCCTTATCCTTCTCTTGTCTCTCCACCCATTTCACTTCCTCAACTATTTTAACTTTATCCACTAGAACAGCAAAAATTCTCTCTAGTTGTGGCGCGATCAAAACCCTTAGCTCATTTCTTAGCCCATCCTCGAATCGAACGCATTGTTCATACTCCGTGGACACCATTCCTCGAGCGTAACGACTCAGGCGTAGTAACTCTACGTCATACTCAGCCACAGACTTACTCCCCTACACCAAATTTAGGAATGCTTTCCTTTGAGCATCTATATAACTAGCCCCAACGTACTTTCCCTGGAATGACTCCTTAAAGAAATCCCAGTCAATCAGGTCTGCGGCCGTACCCTCTTTCACTGTGAGCCACCATTGCTGGGCCTCGTCTCGAAGAAGAGACACGACCCCCTTCAGCTTCTCCTCCATCGTGAAGTCTAGGTCATCCATTATACGTTCCACCGCCTCCAACCAATATTCAGCGAAACTCGGGGATACGCCAGAGACTCCCCTAAATACTTCTGCCCCATTGTTCCTCAACCTCTCAAACACAGATTTTTGGGCTCCTATGCCCATACCAGCCTCAGCCACTCTTTCTAAAACCCTCAGTACAGCCTGAGACACCACGTCCTCTCCACTTGTCTGGTCTTGGAATTCCACCTCAGCAGCTGGTGGAACCAGTATCTCACTTTTGAACCCAAGACCCGATCCTACTGGTTTTGATACGGTCATCCTACCTCTACCACGTCCACGTGGTAGATGTCCTCGACCTCTTATACCCATTCTTCTAGTTCGCGTTTATCTGATTTAAAAATTTTATGAGTCATTAATTGTTTTCACTAATTATCCCCGAACAGTCTTATGAAACATAGTTTAAAAGTGATTCTTTTGAATTCGAACCTATCTACAGTTTTCAGTCTTCCTATTCTAGGAATTATGCACACACAACGTTCATACAAGTAACATTCATCACCTAAGGGTATTTTCATCATTTCGCTACCTAGGGGTATTTTCGTAATTTTATCCTACAGGGGTATTTTCGTAATTTTCCAAAATAAGGTCCCGGGTGATTTGGCAAAATAAGGGTATTTTGGTAATTTTCCAACTCGAGGGTATTCGATAATTTCACAAATTTGAGGGTATTTCGGTAATTCTGCAAATCCAGGATATTTCGGTAATTTATAAAATTTGGGGTTATTTCAGTAATTTTAAAAATCTGGGGGTGTCTCAGTAATTTTACCAATCAGGGGTATTTTGGTCATTTTGCAAATCAGGGGTGTCTTGGTCATTTACAACTCAGGGGTAATTTGGTAATTTTATAATTCAAAGATATTTTGATGTTGTTGTTGCGGTTTTTTGTTTTCTATGGAAAAATTCTGTTGACTTTGTAAATCGGGGTATATTCGCAAATCATAGGTATTTTTTTCAAAGTAAGGATATTCTAAAAAAAAAATTTTTTTTGTGAGAGAGAATAGGTGGCTGGTCCCTTTCGGGTTTCAATTGTAGTTTTGGCCTGTCAATACGTACTCGTAACTAGGGTGAATAGTCACTATGCACCAGGTAGGATTCTAGTGGAAAGGAGGTGAGTCACTAGGACTGCTTAAGTACCAAGCTTTCCCTGAATTCACTCCTAGACATGCATATGCCTATTACCACACCCTGTCATGGCTAAAGTGAATAATCACTATGCACTGTGAGATTCTGCGAAGAGGAGGTGAGTCACTCTGACTGCTTAAATACCAAACTCTTAGGATCTACTCCTAGACATGCATATGCTTGTTACCACACTTTAGTCTTGTGACTTGTTTACAGGTTTTGTTTAATAAAGTTAAGTCTTATGGATTTTTAAGAGTTTGTTTGTCTAAGCCTAGAGTCCATCAAGTTCTAACCTAAATAGTCTACGTCCCATAAGCCCGTTAAGCCCACATTTATATTCACAATCAGGAGTTTAGTATACTTACCTAGCGAACTTGGCCGGAGACGCAGGTGCCATGCTAGACTAACAAACCTTTACTAAGAGAAATCCATGTTTAAAAAAAAACCCATTTTTAAAAAATCTTTTGGGCCCCAAATCCCAAAGTCGAGTTTTGAATCGGGCTCTGATACCAATTTGTAACACCCCAATCCCGGCCCAAACACTACAACCGGGTCTGGTATGTCACTGAGAAAAGTTTTATAAAACCAATCGTGTTGACAGAAAGCCCAAATAAGAATTTCATAAAATGTGCCTTAATAATCAAAAGCCCAAAACTGAAATACATGTCCTTGAAAGTAATTAAAACGAGAATAAATAATAAAGGCCCATAATAAAACTAAAATGTAAACTAATGGCCCATGGCCTTATTACAACGTAGTTTAAATCCATCATATAAAATACTTTAGAAAAAACTAATATGGGGAACTTTTCGCCGGATCCACATTCTTTTGCATAGCCACCTTGCACTCCACACCGGCCCGGTCCGTTGCACTAATTGTCACCTGAAAGGTTAGATTAATTTGGGTGAGTTGCAAGACTCAGTGTGCAACTCTCATGCTCCACTAGATTTGGGCCTCATAAAACATAACAACAATTTCATTTACATGGATAACAAGTAATATGCAAAGCCCAACCTAATTGCCTAGCTTTCCATCCGCTACATGCCCTCGTACCAACCAACACACGATTGGGGATTTCTATAATCAACCCACACCGCTACACTCCAAGATGGCAGTCATGCTGCTCATCAACATATATTGGCCGAAGCCCGTATAACAAATCACGGTATTAGCCGCTACAGTAATTCATGATAAAAATCGTTACACATATACATATACATATAACTTCCTCCTTATATCACCCAACCCATGCAACATGCACAATAATTTAAAACATGTACAACAGTTTACTTGTAACATATAGTCAGATTATTTACTAACCTGAGGGTCCGCTGTTTAAATCCGAGATTTTGGATTTTAATGTAACATGTAAATCTTATGAACACATATACATATATATATTTATTATTAATCAGATCTAGACGGTGGGGAAGCATTACACACCTGATTCTCGTACTAATGCTTTCTCTACGTCTACGCTACTATTACTCGAAACAACTACTATTGGCCCACGATCTGACTTCAATTTCGGCACACACCCCATTGGCCAATCTCGCACTACCGAAACAGATCACTTCTTGAATTTGGGCGACGGTTTTACAGATCCAACCTTCTCTGCTTGACTGTTAGTTGAGTCCAAAACAATCCCTTAATCACTAAACCAAATAAACGATGAGATCTAACTTATTAGTTAAATGTAACCTTTAAAACGAACACTTACCTAGTTAGCCGAATCCCGAATATCCTTTAGAAATTGTCACCACCAACCTTCTTACATTCGGCCATCAACCAAATATCAAACCAACTGATACACACATTCAACCTAACCCCAAATAGTATTCGGCCAAAGCACAGAGAATCGTGGAAGGCCATTCGGCCACACTTACCACTACCTACCTTCAACTTTTCCACCAAATCGGCTTTAATGGGGCAGATTCGGCTTCAAGGGGTAAAGAGTATAATCAGCAGGGCCTTGGAAACAATGATTTAGATTAGGAGTTTGATAAGAATAAAGGAATCACAGAAAAGGAGAAATCCCAAAACTCACCAGATTACTAAGGAGTATACAGCTTACAGTGCACCTTCGGGAAAATGGAAATCTTCCTTGTAGATTCGGCTATAGAGGAAGAAGATATGCACCAAGAGCATTCGACTTTCAGAAGGGTTTTTGAGGAGAAAAGAGAAGAGCTAGAGAGTTTTTGGTTTTGACAAGAAACAGAGGTACATAAGAGAAAGAATTTTCGGTTGAGGAGAATAGATGAGAAAGTGAGAAAAACCAAATGAAAAAGATGATATTTGGCCTCCCAATTTCGGCATATCATACCCATACACAGAGTTGGAGTTTCTGCCAACTCTCTCCCTCCTGATAGCCTTCATCTCACCTGATAACCCCAATCCTTATCTTACCCTTTTGAAGAGCCCTCACTAAAGCCAACTCCTCCCTCCTTGTTTATCATCTTTTATCACTTAAATAAAAAGAAATAAAGCTCCTTAATTAGTAGCCTACATGCCGTCCACCCCCTTCCCATTAAGTGCCAAATTTTGACCCATTTCCTAAGGCCCAATCGGCCATATAAGGGCCCAAACTCCTCTCCCCTTATGACGCCACCTTATGCGCACTTAAAGCACTTTAATTCTTTAGGCCACAAGCCCAGCTTGTCACTTAATTAACCATCTTCTTAAATTATAAGCTAACACCATTTATTAGCCACCTAACCCAAAATTTTAAAGCCCAATATATCACTTTAAATTACCCAGATCTCTAACTTTAGCCCTAATTCAAATATTTAATCAAAAAGTCAGCCCGATCCTTAAAATCTCAATTTAACATATTAGACTATCATATAAATGCGTAGGCCTACTTTAAGGATGTTACATCTTCATTCACAAATAGCCATTCTTTGAATCATTTATTCTTTGGAATTTACTTTCATACCTACAATGGGTCTCAGATATCAATAACATAAACGACGCTGTTGCTGACTCCCTTTCTAGTGAGATATGTGTCTAGAAGGATCTAAGGACTTAGAAGATGACAGAGATTGCAACTTATTTCCTAACTTGTTAAAAATGGTAGATCCTACCTTGCGAAATATCAGCAGACACAACAAGCTAAACGAGGAAGATGAAGATGGAAGCTTAGCTCACCGTAGGAATAAGGCAAGACATTATTACATGATCACATCCAGACACGTCGGGGCTACTGAAACAAGAGTATGCTGTTAAGATTGATTTTTAAAGAACCCGTGTTAATGGTTCTACAACAACCAAGAGGTCCGAACTATCGGTTTACCAAGAAACAGAAATTAAATACAGGGCTCAGGCGCCTCATCTATTTCTTCACAGATTCCTATACGTGAGGCATGGACGCTATCAAGCCTGTCTCCTCAAAAGCTTTTAGCCAACATCGATTCATAGTCATGGCCTTTGGTTACCTCACTAGGAGGGTGAAGGTCGCTTCATATGCCAAAATTACAAATTTAGTAGTCATCAAATTCAAATTCAAATTCAAATTCAAATTCAAAAAAAAAAAGAAAAAGAAAAAATAAATAAAAACAGAATGACAATAAAGAATGCCCGGAAGAAACGTGTTTAACATGATGGCATGAATTTACAGTCTGTTCAAAGATCAGACACTATATCAATGCAGCAAGACATCCAAAAACCATTCAAATTTTTGAAAACAACTGATATTTGTAAAAGTTGGCATAGAGAAGTTACCATTCACCTTCTGTGTTTTGTGAGTGTTGGCGAAGACCTTTACCGGGGCAATGTCCTTCTCGTTGGTTCACAAAATGAACAATTATTGGAAGTTAAGATTATTTTTGGATGAAATAGAACATCTACAGTAAGCTTGATTAAAAGTATTCATGGTCAAACATACCAAAAAGGGGGATACAGGCTTACGATAAAAAAGGTTCGCGCAAAGGACCTGCATTAAGAAGGATTCTTCTTATCAAAACGAACCCTAGAGGAAGAGTAAAAGCCTTATACAGTAAAGAAGGCCTGTTTGGGGAAAATGGATACTAACCAAGATGGACGGCAAGGACGTGCCCAATCCTACGAGTTCAGATTTGATAAAAAAATGGGGGGTTTTCCAAAAAAAAAAGAAAAAAAAAAGAAAGAAAGAAGAAGAAGAATAAACAAAGAAGAAAAAGGAGAGGCCAAGATGAAAACCCGTAAAGGGCGCCTTGAGATCAAAGGGGATTTAAGTTGAAAACCCGATAAGGGTAGCTCAAACTTTGATCGAAGTGAGGCATACGGTAGTTTTGCTGCACTTGAGTTAACAATGAAGAAGTATCTTGCGTCTCGGGGCATCGACAAAGTACTCTGAATCCCGTAAACACATATTGAGCCTAAAATAGTCCTCAAGAAGTTTGAACAGAGAAGCTCAGGCTGCGATATCTGGGCACCTAGCATCTATTTTACCCATTTTTGTTATTTGTAGTTATTTTCCTTACAAAATACACTGCTAATAAATTTCATTCCTAATTGCATTTGTATTTGTTTAACCTATTTGTTTCGAGCTATGCTCCTAACTAGTTTCGTTCTCATCCATAGTTATGATCTCTTTCGAGCTTTTTGCATTGAAATAACGATTAATGGACTAACGACACTTTCACGAAAGAAGTTTCGCATATCACTCTTGAAACTTCTAAATAGTACCGGAATCTGAAATAGGACTATTGCTTAAAACTCCACGAGTTTAAGGGATAAAAATAATGGTGGACGAAAAGTCTAAATTGAGGCTATCTCTTCAGATTTTGTCAAAAAACGATGATCTCGACGAAAAAGGGCAATGTTAACCCATGTGTAAATGGGGAATCAATCGCGCGAAAATGATATTTTGTATCCATATTAGGATCATGCGTGCACACTTGGTCACGACCCCTGGGAATGGTAAGGTACAGTAGACCAAATCATTTACAAATTATATACCCCTGAGTCGTAGTGGGATGGATCAAAGATGACATAAATTCTATACCCTTAAGTCGTAATAGGATGGTCGGAAGAAGGTAAGCCTTAAAGTCCTATAGGTGCCGTGGAGTGGACCTTGAAGTTACATTGGGGCAACTTATTTGAGCAAAATATGATTGTTTCTTAGAGTTTCTGGCAAAGGTACCAGCAAGAGCGAGATATCAGCGTTGTACAACTCTGGTGTACGATGAGCAGTAACAACCCTAGGCATGAAAGGGGGTCATTTCATTTTTCATTCACTCATCATCATTAAGAGTGAGCGATCATTGTATCTTGATCCTAATACTTTTCTAACAAAGAATCACTATCATGACATTTTACGTTCATGCAAATGTCCTCCATGATACCATTTAGGTAGGAGCATTCAAATTACTACGATCATTGCATCTCAATCATTTTCATGACATGGCATTCATGTAAATGCGGGCCATAGCACATGTAGTTAGGAACATTTGAGTCATTCTGATCATAGCATCCTCATTATTTGCATAAGCACGTAAAAATAATTCTACATGACGAATTCCCCAGAGGACGATGTAGCAATATCGAAGATTTCAAACATTGCCCCCTAGCGGGGCAGACCAAAGACCAGATAACAGATTGGGCGTCCCTGAAGTTGCAGGGAGCAGATTGAGATAATAGAGTTGGCAATCCAGTTGGAGATTCCTGATGTTGCAGGAACAGATCGAAGATAGCAAGGCTGGCGTCCCTGATGTTGCAGGGAGCAGATTAAAATAATAGAGTTGATGATTCCTGATGTTGCAGGAACAGATCAAAGATATCAAGTCTGGCATTCCTGATGTTGCAGGGAGCAGATTGAAAATAACAGATTTGGCATTCCTGATGTTGCAGGGAGCAGATTGAATATGGCAGAACTTGTCTCCCTGAGTTTGCAGTGGAGCAAATCGAAGATAGCAAGTCTTGCGTTCCTGATGTTGCAGGGAGTAGATTGAAAATAATAGATTTGGTGTTCTTGATGTTGCAAGGAGCAGATTGAATATGGCAGATCTTGTCTCCTTGAGTTTTCAGTGGAGCAGATTGAAGATAGCAAGTCTGGCGTTCCTGATGTTGCAGGGAGTAGATTGACAATAACAGATTTGGCGTTCCTGATGTTGTAGGGAGCATATTGAATATGGTAGATCTTGTCTCCTCGAGTTTGCAGTGGAGCAGATTGAAGATAGCAAGTCTGGCATTCCTGATGTTGCAGGAAGCAGATTGAAAATAACAGATTTGGCGTTCCTGATGTTGCAGGGAGCAGATTGAATATGGCAGATCTTGTCTCTTTGAGTTTGCAGTGGAGCAGATTGAAGATAGTAAGTCTGGCGTTCCTGATGTTTTAGGGAGCAGATTGAAGATAGCAAGTCTGGCGTTCCTAATGTTGTAGGGAGCAAATTGAAAATAACAGATTGGCAGTCCTGATGTTGCAGGAAGCAGATTGAAGATGACAGATCTTGCCTCCTTGATGTTGTAGGGAGTAGATTGAAAATAACAGGTTTGGCGTTCCTGATGTTGCAGGGAGCAGATTGAAAATAACAGATTTGGCATTCCTGATGTTGCAGGAAGCAGATTGAAGATGGCAGATCTTGTCTCCCTGAGTTTGCAGTGGAGCAGATCGAAGATGGCAAGTCTGGCATTCCTGATGTTGCAGGGATCAGATTGGAGATAGCAAGTCCGGCATTCTTGATGTTGCAGGGAGTGGATCGAAGGTAGCAGGAGCAGATCGAAGTAGTAGATTAAAATGAAGAATCTTATACCTCTAAAGTTGCAGCAGTGAAGCGGATCGAAACAACAAGATGCGGTGGACTGGAATGAGGCTACTTGAAGAAGAGGGGTACCAAAGAAGTCAAGACTTAGCGGGACCGGGCAAAATTGGTCTTTCTTAAAAGTCTTTGCTCTGTTCCCGTTACACGACAACGAGCAAAGATGGGCAGCTGTACAACCCCAATTTTGCCCGGGCTTACAAGCCCATTTTAACCCAAACCAATTAACCCACAACCCATTAAACTAAAACCTAATTACCCTAGCCCACTGAACAACAAATCAAAAACAAAAAAGAAAAAAAACCCAATATATTAAGCCCAAACCCGAAAGGCCCAATTAACCCAACCCAAATCAGAAAAACACACAAAAATAACAAAACCCTAGGTGCGCCGCACCTAGGGCCTTCTACTCTGACCCCTGACCTTCTGACACCACTGGCCTCTGTCCCATTGCCACTGACCCCAGCCACTTGCCCTGTTTTCTGACCGGCAGTCTTCTCCACCACCCAGCACCATCCAAGCCTGCAAGCATTAAACAAAGAAGTGACAGAAAGCTTGTAAACAATGGCTATAAAATCCATTTCTAAACCGATTGTAAAGGAGGAGGGGAGGATTTTTTTTAATACAATACGAGCATTTTCGAACACAAAAAAAAATAGATTTGAAAGCACACAAAAAAAAGGGGGATGTCAAATGCAACAAGAAGTCTGAATACAAGAAGGCAAACATTAAACAAAAACAACGAGATTCAAACACAACAAGGCAGAATATAAAAACAGAGAGATCAAAACAAAAGAACAAGAGATTAGAGAAAAGTACGCTTAAGGTAAACAAAAATCACTAAAAACCTAAGAATCAAAACAGAGGCCAAGGAGGTAACCTTATTTTCTTTCATTTTTAAGTTTTTTTTTCTCTTTTCTTTTCGGTCTATCCATAATATATTATTAAAGAATAAAAAATTTAATAAAAAAATATAAAAAATCTTACCTTCTCAGGCTCCGACCGCTGTGCACGGTAGCACCGACGACGGAGCACGCGACGGAGGCGCGGTGGTTGCCTAGCCGGAGTTCCCCCTTCTGCAGAGAGAAAAAAAGAAAGGAGATGGTTTTTTTTTTTAAAAAAGGATGAAATGAATTTTTTTTAGGGATATTTTGCCTTTTATAGGCACATGAAACGGCGCCGTTTTGGCCGGTGTCTTTAAGGCCCAAAACGACGTCGTTTCACTCGACCCGCCCTGAATCCGACCCGTACCCTAAGAGGATCCGCGTGTTTTTAAAGGGAGGGGGAATTGTGCAATCAGCCCTTCCGCATTTTTAGTTTTTTTCAAATCAAGTTTTTAGTATTCGTACATTGGCCCTGAAATTTTACACACTTTCGCGATTTGGTCCTCCCTCAAAGCGCCGCGTTTAATTTGCTGGGAATATTACCTCTTTGGCCCCCTACCTTCTATGCACGTTTCTAATTTAGCCCCCAAACCTCTGTTTTATTTACAATTTGACCCGAAACTTCCATTTTTAATGCAATTTAACCCATTTTTTTAATTATTTTGCAATTTTACTACTTTTACTATTATTTAATATTTTATTGGTTATTTATTATTTATTATTATTATTATTTGTTATTTTCATTATATTTTACTACTATTTGTTTGTTATTATTTATTGTGTGTTATTATTTTATTTTTCTACTAATATCATTATTTTATTTAGTATTATTATTATTTTGTTTTCATTATTATTATTATTATCTATTTTATTATTATATCATCATTATCATCACTAATATTATTATTATTATATTTATTACCACTATTAATGTATCTTTATATGTATATTGTTATTACTACCATTTTATTTTTCTTTTCTTTAAAATTATTACTCTTATTTTACTCCCATTATTATTATTTATTAGTATTATTATTATCGTTATTATTATCATGTTACTATTATTATTTCATCGTTATTTCTCTGCAGTTAATATACATAATACTTTCAATATATTATCCTTACTTATACGTATATACATGTATGTGTCTTTCATTATCCTTTTCACGTGTAACATCTCATCATTTGTCGCACTAATCTTACCCGATTTATCAAATTTTCAAATAACAGATATTCCGTATTAAAGGTTCGAGGGAATCGAGCCCTAACTTACTGGGTTCCAGTTTCTCTCATTTAATCTAAATAACGGAATATCCTTTTTGAAATCGCAGTACAAGTTTTAAATAAAATACTTGTTCTTGGAAATTTGAAATGTTGCGCCCTAACTTACTGGACATGATATCTAGATACCCCAAGATGAGTTTTTTAAAAGTAAAGGAAATTATTCGTATTTGGAATTTCGAGAAAATCGAGCTCTAACTTACTAGGTTCCAGTTTCTCATTTGACAAGTAACGGAATATCGCCTTGAAATTTTTAGCCAAGTTTTAAAATCAAAGACAAGCTCAGTTTCGGGAGTCCAAAGCGTCGTACCCTAACTTACTGGATACGATGCTTTATCTCTTCAAATAAGAAAGTCTTAGCATCCTTCCAATCCTTCAAGTTTTGAAAATAAAAGTATCTATTTTCGAATCATTTCAAAGTTTTCAACATTAGGACATAGATCAATCAATTTGGTACCAATTTTGGGCGTATCGAGGGTGCTAACCCTTCCTCGTGCGTAACCGACTCCCGAACTCGTTTTCTAGATTTCGTAGACCAAAATTGTTGTTTTGATAAATCAAACTGTTTGTTAAAAACAACTGTTTTACGAGGTGACCCGATCACACCTCATCAAAAAAAAAAAGATTGGTGGCGACTCCCTTCTTTTTCATTTTCAAAACTCGAGTCGACCGCGTCGTTTCCTGTTTTATCCAAAAAATGGTTACGACACATAGAAAACCAAAGAAAAAAAAAGAAACAAAGGTTGGTCCTCGAAGGAATCATAGAGCAACGATTAATGTAAGCAAACAGACAATCAATGAAACTAGAAGGAAAAAGAACTCAGATTGCCTAAAACTATGAGAAAACTTTCTACCAGCTATTAAAGATCAAACTTCAACGTTCAATTATTTATTTTGTTCATATGAAAATTTTCTCAACCACCCCCTAAAAGAATCCAATTCTAGATATTTTACACTGGAGATAGCATATGCCTAACACTAATAACTCTATCGAAGCAAACCAAATTTCGGAATCCTTTTCCTAGATGATTCACAAACTTAAAAAACAAAATTTGGTGAATGCGAAGACGAACGCGAAGACGAACATGAAGACGAACGTGAATTTCTTGTGAGAGTGAAAGTGGGTACGAAGCTACGGCATCGTTCAGCACCGACGGCGAAGACGAACGCAATTAAATGGAGAGCAAAAATTTCCTTATTATGTGTGGAGAGCAAAGATGATGCCTAAAAATCCAGCATTTCAAATTACAAATTTGATAATAATATTAAAATGGAAAGAAAAAAAATAGTAATGCTAAAGTAGGAGGAGGAGGAGTTACTGCTGTTTTTAATAATGAAGAGGTTGAAAAGAAGATGAGCTTAAAGTAGCAAAAGTAGGGGAACGATGATGATGAAGACGGTGATGGCGGAGAGAAACACCTACAGGGTGTTTTGAGGATACCAATTTTAGGGGGGGAAATTAGGGTTTCAAGGGGGAAATTTGGTTTTACGGGGGAAATTTTATTTTATGGCGTTTTTAATAAAAACGCCACAAAAATCATTTCCTTTTAATCAAATCGACGCCGTTTTACTTTGTCAAAAATATTTTATTTTAAGTGATTTTATAAAATATTTTTATTACTATTTTTATAAATTATATTTTTATAAAAATCAAGTATTCTCAAAATAAATATCGTATATTTTAATAAGAAAACAAATGATTAAATGACTGTAATTAATTATTAAGTTAGAATTATCCAATGTAAGCAATCAATCTCTCACATATCAAATTTTTATTAAAGATTGAGACGTTAATCATGATTTTATATTATTCTTTTCCGATCTAATCTCCATTTCATTAGAGATATTTCTTCCTAACTAAAATATAACTATTTTGCTTAATGTTCGATGTGGAATGATTTTAGTTTTTGTATTTTATTTTTATTTGTTATAATTTGGTCCTATACAAAATAGATAGTTACTTATCCATATCATTTTGTTACTTTTTTATCAATTTTTTAAATCTAATATTTAAATATATCAAATGGTTTAGATTAAATATTTTTAAATATAAAAGTATTAATTAATTGTATAAAATTTCATCATTAACAAATCTCAAGTAAACCTTAAATCCTAAACCATTTAATATATATAAAGTTTATCATTTATCTATTAAATAATTTAAACTATAATCATAATTTTAATATATTAAAATTAATATTATCTCTTTTACAATTATATAATAAATTATTTAATATATAAATTAAAAGACCCTAAACCCTTAGCCTATGTCTTCTAAACCCTAAAACATTACACATAACCCCTTAATCACTAACCTTTAAAAACTTAACCCCTGAAACCTTAATCACTAGCCATTAACCCTTAAACCCCTAACCATTAAACCATAAACCATAATCCCTAAATATCAAAATAGTAACCCCTAAACCTTATACCCTAAACCATATAAATCTCAAATTATAAACCCTAAACTATAATGATAATTAATTCAATATTTAAAATTAATACTATCTCTTTTACGATTATATAAGAAATTATTTAATATATAAATTAAAAAAATCAGTCATATACCCTTTTTTTTCAATTTTTTGCGGCGTTTTTCAAAAAGTGTCACTAATGGTTGACCTATAGCGGTGTTTTTCAAAAAGCGTCGCTAATGCCCTTAAAGCTCATGGTTAATTTTTTTGTGAATTTTTTCAAAAAGCGCCGCTAATGCTCGATCTATAGTGGTGTTTTTAGAAAAGCGCCGCTAATGCTCGATCTATAGCGGCATTTTTCAAAAAGCGTCGTTAATGCTCGATCTATAGCGGCATTTTTTTGAAAAGCACCACTAATGCTCGATCTTTAGCGGCGTTTTTCAAAAAGCGTCGCTAATGCTTGTCTATAGCGGCATTTTTCAAAAAGCGCCGCTAATGCTCGATCTATAGCAGCGTTTTTTTTAAAGCGCCGCTAATGCTCGATCTGCTCCATCTATTGCGGCGTTTTTTGTCTAAACGCCGCAAAAAACGTCGCTAAAAACCTATTTTACTGTAGTGCAAAAAATGAGGGAAGAGAGAGATAGAGACAATCAATTGGCTTAAAAACCCTAAATGAAAAATGAAAAAGAAATCAAAAATACCAACAAGAGAAGAAACGGGATGTCTCTTCGGGTCATTTAACGTTTTTAATAAAAATGCCACAAAAAATTATTTTCTTTTAAACAAAACGATGTCATTTTACTCTGCTAAAAATCTTTTATTTTGTCTGTTAAAAATTATTAGTTAAATGATTTTATAAAACATTTATTATTACTAATTTTATAAATTGAATTTTTATAAAAAACAAAACCAAGTACTCTCAAAATAAATATAGTATATTTTAATAAGAAAACAAATGATTAAATGGTCAGTAATTAATTATTAAGTTAGAATTATCCAATGTAAGCAATCAATCTCTTACCTATCAAATTTATATTAAGGATTGAGACGTTAATCATGATTTTATATTATTCTTTTCCAATCTAATCTCCATTTCATTAGAGATATTTCTTCCTAACTAAAATATAACTATTTTGGTAGGTGTTCGATGTGGAATGATTTTAGTTTTTGTATTTCATTTTATTTATTATAATTTGGTCCTATTCAAAATAGATAGTTACCTATCCATATATCATTCTCTTACTCTTTTTTTTTTATCAATGTCTTTTTAAATCTTATATTTAAATATATCAAATGGTTTAGATTAAATATTTTAAATATAAAAGTATTAATTGATTGTATAAAATTTCATCATTTAACAAATCTAAAGTAAACCTTAAATCCTAAACCACTTAATAAATATAAATTTTATATATTATCTCTTAAATAATTTAAACTATAATCATAATATTATCTCTTTTACAATTATATAAGAAATTATTTAATATATAAATTAAAAGACACTAATTAATCTAAATCTTAAACCCCTAACTCCTATCCCTTAAACCCTAAATCAAAAACATAAACGCATAACCTTAAACCCATAAACCCCAAACCCCTAAACCTTAAACCCCAAACATTAACTATAAACCATAATCCCTAAACTTTAAAATAGTAGCTCTTAAACCTTAAACCCTAAACCATATTTTTTAAACTGTAAACCCTAAACTATAATGATAATTAATTCAATATTTTAAAATTAATAATATCTCATTCACGATTATATAAGAAATTATTTAATATATAAATTAAAAAACAATCAGTCATAAACCCAAAAACTTTAAAATTATTTTAAATAATATTATTTTAATTTTTCATTTTTAACATATATTTTCAATGTTTTTACTTTCAATTTTTTTCTAGGTGTCATTTTTTATTTTTTAATCCCTAAACCAGCCAAATGGTATAACCAGTTAACTCGTTCCAAAATTGGTTCATGGAAAAACATGGCTCAAGCATTCATAAAACAATACAGCCACGTGGTAGACATAGCACCCGACAGGATTACACTCCAGGACATGGAGAAGAAGACGAACGAAAGCTTTAGGCAGTATGCCCAGCGATGGAGGGAAGTGGCGGCGCAAGTCTAACCACCACTCTTAGAGAAAGAGGCGACCATGCTCTTCATCAGTACTTTGAAGGCTCCCTTCATCAACCACATGTTGGGAAGCGCTACTAAAAGATTTTCTGATATCGTAATTTCTGGAGAGATGATAGAAAATGCGATAAGATGTGGGAAGATTGAATCAGGGAAAAGGACCAAAAGATCAACCTCGAGAAATAGGGAAAATAAAGTGAACAGCTTGAGCATGCATTCCAAATCGGTCACTGTAGGTCAACCGATGGTTGTGACCACTGGTTATCAGGGCTCATCAAAACAAGAATCCAGTGCAAAGCAACTCCAGTTTACATCAATTCCAATGAGACATACAGGGAGTTGTATCAAAGCCTATTTGATACACGTGTGATGGCTCCTCATTACATGGAACCAATACAACCCCCATACCTTAAATGGTATGATTCAAATGCTCAATGCGAGTATTACACGGGAATAATGGGTCACTCAATCGATAACTGCATTGCATTTAAGAAATTGGTCGAAAGGCTTATTAAAATAGGGGTTGTGAAGCTCGAAGAGCCGAACGAAGCAGTAAATTGTGATAATTGAAGGAGGGGGCAGGAGAGTTGTGATTCCTTGAAGAAGTCATCAAAAGCCTAGAAATCTGGAAATCAGAACACCAATGGCGTATCCGAAGAGGGAACCGAGGAAGAAAAGTTTTCCAAGCATCGGCCTTTATATACTTGAGAGTGTTTTGAACAATGGGACTTTGGAAGAGACATGTATTTTTAAGGCTAATCTAGAATAATATTCAAAACACGCTTTTTGCTCTCAGCCTAGAAGTAATAAGAGTCATTTTGTGAAATAGGCTTGTGTTCAGAATCTTTATTTCAATAAAATGCATCTTTTTAAGCAAATATTTTTCCATTCTTTCTATTTATAGATTCTTTTGTGCTTTGGATTACTATTCAAATATTCTTTCATTCTTTTTTCATGATCATACCATACAAATAATCATCCTTAGAATCATTTATTCTTTGGATTTTCTGCCTTCATACCTAGGTACCCAGATATCAACGACATGAGCGACATTGTCACTGACTCCCTTTTTGAATGAAATATGGGTCTAAGGGGTCTCAGGACTTTGAAGATGACAAAAATTGTAACCTATCTTCTTATTTGTTAAGGATGATAGAACTGGATGAAAAACAGATCCTACGTCGCGAGCCAAGGAAGGAGATGAAGATCAAAGCCTAGCTCAATGCAGAAATAAGATTTCCTATATGTGGGGCATGGTTGTTATCAATCCAGTCTCATCAAAAGCTTCTGGCCAACATCGATTCATTTTCGAGGATGTCAGTTACTTCACTAAGATGGTAAAAGTTGCTTCATATGCCAATATTACAAAGTCGATAGTCATCAGAACAAAAAAGAGAAAAAGAAAGAAAGAATACCGAAAAAAATGTCAAAAAGATCATATTTAACCACACAATGTCAAAAGTTTGCGGTCTGTTCAAAGATCAGGTGCCACATCACAGTGCAGGAAAGGCAGCCAGTGAGGAAAAACAAAAAAAAAAAGAAGTGAAACAAGGATTATTAGGAAGATGACCTACACTTGTAAAGATTGGCATAAAGAAGTCACATTTACCCTCTATGCTTATCAAACATTGGCCAATACCTTCACAGGGGCAATGTCTTAGTTTGTGGAATAAAAGCATTTTGTATATTGAAGTCGACATTCTTTTCGAGTCTTGTCAGAACTCAAGATTGGAAGAGGTAGAAAGGACATAATCCCGATATGATCAGTTGAATTTGAAGAGAAAATGTTAAAAGCTATCTGTCACAGTCAGATGATGCGAGCTTACAACAAAAAAGGTTCGTCCTATAAAATTTCATGATAGGGCTTTGAAGAAGATTTTTCCTATGCAAAAGGGACTTCAAAAGAAAGTGGATGCCAAACTGGAAAGGACCTTATGCAGCAAAGAAGGTCTGTTCTGGGAAAGCATGGATTTTGATAGATGGCAAGGACCTGCCCAATTCAGTGAATTCAGATTCAATAAAAAGATTTAAAAAAAAAAACACAAAAAAGGAAAAGAAAGAAAAAAGAAGAAAAAGGAGAGGCTAAGGTGAAAACCCGCAAAGGGCGCTTTGAGACCAAAGGGGATTTGAGTTGAAAACCTGAAAAGGGTGGCTCAAATTTTGATCAAAGTGGGGCATACAACAGTCTTGCTATGATTAAATTAACAATAAAGAAGTATGCTACGTTTTGGGGCATCGAAAAAGTACTCTGGATCCCCTAAACGCATATCGAGTTTAAAATGGTTCTCAAGAAGTTTGAACAGAGAAGCTCAGGCTGCGATATCTGGGACACCTAGCTTCTATTTTACCCATTTTAAATTTGTTATTTGTGATTATATTATTCTTTTCAAAACATGTTCACAATAAATTTCCTTCGATTGCATTTTCTATCTTTGCTTAATTTATTTGTTTCAAGCTATGCTCCTAATTAATTTCATTCTTATCCATGGTTATGATCTTTTCAAGCATTTCACATTGAAATAACGATTAGTGGACTAATAACATTTTCACAAAATGAGTTTCCCATATTACTCTAGAAGCTTCTGAATAGTACAAGAACTTGAAATAGGACTATTGTTTAAAACCCACCAAGTTTAAGGAAGAGTCTAAACTGAGACTATCACTTCAGATTTTTGTCAAAAATGGTGGTTAAACAAATGACAAGATATTGCGTCAGTAATACAATCCTGACAAAAAAAAATGGGTATTGTTAACCCAAGTGTAAAACGGGAATCTTTCTAAAAAAATGATATTCTGCATTCATGCAAATATCATGCATACATATTTGGTTAGGTCACCTGGGGAGTGATCAGTTGAGGGAACAAGTTACAGATCCTATACTCCTGATTTACAGCAGGTTGGATTGAAGATGAAACAAATTCTATACCCTTGAGTTGTAGTGGGATGGATTGGAAATGATTAAGATTCTATACCCCTAAGTCACAATGAAATGAACCTTAAAATTACAGTAGGGCAAATTTGTTGAGCAAGATATAATTGTTTTCTCGGGTTTGCTGCCAAAATACTAGCCGAGCAAGATAGCAGCATACGTCAGTGATAAAGCCCTGATAAACAATGAGCAATGGCAACCCTAAGCATTTAAAAAGGGATCATTCTTATAAAATTCTACATTCATGCAAAACACATTTAGTTAGGAGTATTTAATTCATTCTGATCATTGCATCCTAATCATCATACATTTAAAAAGATCATTCTCATGACATTCTGCATTCATGCAAATGTCATCCAGTTAGGAGCATTTGATTCATTCTGATTATTGCGTCCTAATCGTTGTACCTTTAACAAAGGATCATTCTCATAACATTCTGCATTCATGCAAATGTTATCCATAACATCATTTAGTTAGGAGCATTTGATTCATTCTGATCATAGCATCCTAATCATAAGCATATAAAATCGCGTCTACAAGATATGTCCCCAGAGGACGGTGTAGCAACATCGATGAATTCACCAATCCTATCTCCTTGACCAGAGTGGAATAGGTTAAAGATTGTAGATCTTGTCACCCTAAGCAGTAGTGGAACAAAATCGAATGGCAAATCTTGTCTCCCTAAGTAGTAGTGGAACAGATTTAAGCCACCAGTCCTATCTCCCTGAGTAGTAGTGGAATAAGTCAAAGATTATAGATCTTGTCACCCTAAGCAGTAGTGGACCAAGATCGAATGACAAATCTTATCTCCCTAAGCAGTAGTGCAACAGATTTAAGCCACCAGTCCTATCTCCCTGACCAGTAGTGGAATAGGTTGAAGATTGTAGATCTTGTCACCCTAAGCAGTAGTGGACCAAGATCGAACGGTAAATCTTGTCTCCTTAAGCAATAGTGGAACAGATTTAAGCCACCAGCCCTATCTCCCTGACCAGCAGTGGAATAGGTCGAAGATTGTAGATCTTGTCACCCTAAGCAGTAATGGACCAAGATCAAACGGTAAATCTTGTCTCCTTAAGCAGTAGTGGAATAGATTTAAGCCACCAATCCTATCTCCCTGACTAGCAGTGGAATAGGTCGAAGATTGTAGATCTTGTCACCTTAAGCAGTAGTGGACCAAGATCGAATGACAAATCTTGTCTTCCTAAGCAGTAGTGGAACAGATTTAAGCCACCAGCCCTATCTCCCTGACCAGCATTGCAATAGTTTAAAGATTGTAAATCTTATCTCCCTAAGCTGTAACATCCTTAAAGTAGGCCTACGCATTTACATGATAGTCTAATATGTTAAATTGAGATTTTAAGGATCGGGCTAACTTTTTGATTAAATATTTGAATTAGGGCTAAAGTTAGAGCTCTGGGTAATTTAAAGTGAAATATTGGGCTTTAAAAATTTGGGTTAGGTGGCTAATAAATGGTGTTAGCTTATAATTTAAGAAGATGGTTAATTAAGTGACAAGCTGGGCTTGTGGCCCAAAGAATTGAAGTGCTTTAAGTGGGCATAAGGTGGCATTATAAAGGGGGAGGAGTTTGGGCCCTTGTGTGGCCGATTAGGCCTTAGGAAATGGGTCAAAATTTGGCACTTAAATGGAAAGGGGGTGGACGGCACGTAGGCTACTAATTAAGGAGCTTTATTTCTTTTTATTTAAGTGATAAAAGATAATAAACAAGGAGGGAGGAGTTGGCTTTAGTGAGGGCTCTTCAAAAGGGTAAGATAACAATTGGGGTTATCACGTGAGATGAAGGCTATCAGGAGGGAGAGAGTTGGCAGAAACTCCAACTCTGTGTATGGGTACGATATGCCAAAATTGGGAGGCCAGATATCATCTTTTTCATTTGGTTTTTCTCACTTTCTCATCTATTCTCCTCAACCGAAAATTCTTTCTCTTATGTACCTCTGTTTCTTGTCAAAACTGAAAACTCTCTAGCTCTTCTCTTTCCTCCTCAAAAACCCTTCTGAAAGTCGAATGCTCTTAGTGCATATCTTCTTCCTCTATAGCCGAATCTACAAGGGAGATCTCTGTTTTCCCGAAGGTGCACTATAAGCTGTATACTCCTTAGTAATCCGGTGAGTTTCGGGATTTCTCCTTTTCTGCAATTCCTTTATTCTTATCAAACTCCTAATCTAAATCATTGTTTCCAAGGCCCTGCCGATTATACTCTTTACCCCTTGAAGCCGAATCTGCCCCATTAAAGCCAATTTGGTGGAAAAGTCGAAGGTAGGTAGTGGTAAGTGTGGCCAAATGGCCTTCCATGATTCTCTGTGCTTTGGCCGAATACTATTTGGGGTTAGGTTGAATGTGTGTATCAGTTGGTTTGATATTTGGTTGATGGCCGAATGTAGGAAGGTTGGTGGTGACAATTTCTAAAAGATATTCGGGATTCGGTTAACTAGGTAAGTGTTCATTTTAAAGGTTACATTTAACTAATGAGTTAGATCTCATCGTTTATTTGGTTTAGTGATTAAGGGATTGTTATGGACTCAACTAACAGTCAAGTAGAGAAGGTTGGATCTGTAAAACCGTTGCCCAAATTCAAGAAGCGATCTGTTTCGATAGTGCGAGATTGGCCAACGGGGTGTGGGCCAAAATCGAAGTTAGATCGTGGGCCAATAGTAGTTGTTTCGAGTAATAGTAGCATAGACGTAGCGAAAGCCTTAGTACGTGAATCAGGTGTGTAATACTTCCCCACCGTCTAGATCTGATTAATAATAAATATATATATGTATATGTGTTCATAAGATTGATATGTTACATTAAAAGCTGAAATCTCAGATTTAAAAAGCGGACCCTCAGGTTAGTAAATAATCTGACTATATGTTACAAGTAAACTGTTGTACATGTTTTAAATTATTGTGCATGTTGCATGGGTTGGGTGATATGAGGAGGAAGTTATATGTATATGTATATGTGTAACGATTTTTACCGTGAATTACTGTAGTGGCTAATATCGTGATTTGTTGTGCGGGCTTCGGCCAATATATATTGATGAGCAGCATGACTGCCATCTTGGAGTGTAGCGGTGTGGGTTGATTGTAGAAATCCCCAATGGTGTGTTGGTTGGTACGGGGACGTGTAGCGGATAGAAACCTAGGCAATTGGGTTGGGCTTTGCATATTACTTGTTATCCATGTAAATGAAATTGTTGTTATGTTTTATGAGGCCCAAATCTAGTGGTGCATGAGGGTTGCACACTGAGTCTCGCTACTCACCCGAATTAATCTAACCTTTCAGGTGACAATTAGTGCAATGGACCGGGCCGGAGTGGAGCACAAGGTGGCCATGCAAAAGAATGTGGATCCGGCGAAAAGTTCCCCATATTAGTTTTTTTTTTAAGTATTTTATATGATGGATTTAAACTACGTTGTAATAAGGCCATGGGCCATTAGTTTACATTTTAGTTTTATTATAGGCCTTTATTATTTATTCTCGTTTTAATTACTTTCAAGGACATGTATTTCAGTTTTGGGCTTTTGATTATTAAGGCACATTTTATGTAATTCTTATTTGGGCTTTCTGGCGACACGATTGGTTTTATAAAATTTTTCTTAGTGACATACCAAACCCAGTTGTAGTGTTTGGGCCAGGTTTGGGGTGTTACAAATTGGGATCAGAGCCTGGTTCAAAATTCGACTTTGGGATTTTGGGCCCAAAAGATTTTCTAAAAATGGGTTTTTAAAATATGGATTTTTATTAGCAAAGGTTTATTAGTTCAGCATAGCACCTGCATCTCCGGCCAAGTTCGCCAGGTAAGTACTCTAAACCATTGTGTGATATAAATGTGGGCTTAATGGGCTTGTGGGACATAGACTATTTAGGTTAGAACTTGATGGACTCTAGGCTTAGACAAACAAACTCTTAAAAATCCATAAGACTTAACTTCATTAAACAAAACTCATAAACAAGTCACAAGACTAAAGTGTGGTAACAAGCATATGCATGTCTAGGAGTAGATCCCAAGAGCTTGGTATTTAAGCAATCGAGTGACTCACCTCCTCTTCGCAGGAATCTCACCTGGTGCATAGTGATTGTTCACTTTAGCCATGACAGGGTGTGGCAATAGGCATATGCATGTCTAGGAGTGGACTCGGGGAAAGCTTGGTACTTAAGCAGACCTAGTGACTCACCTCTTTTCCACTAGAATCCTACCTGGTGCGTAGTGACTATTCACCCTAATTACGAGTACGTGTTGACAGGCCAAAACTACAATTAAAACCCGAAAAGGACCAGCCACCTGTTCTCTCTCACAAAAATTATTAGAATATCCTTACTTTGAAAAAAAATACCAATGATTTGCGAATATACCCCGATTTACACATTCAACAGAATTTTTCCATAGAAAACAAAAACAACAACAACAACAATATCAAAATATCCTTGAATTGTAAAATTACCAAATTACCCCTGAGTTGTAAATGACCAAAACACCCTTAATTTGCAAATGACTAAAATACCCCTGATTGGCAAAAATTACTAAAACACCCCCAGATTTTCAAAATTACTGAAATAACCCCAGATTTTATAAATTACTGAAATATCCTGGATTTGCGAAATTATCGACATACCCTCAGATTTGTGAAATTACCGAAATACCCCCGAGTTGGAAAATTACCAAAATACCCTTATTTCGCCAAATCACCTGGAACCTTATTTTGGAAAATTACGAAAATACCCCTGTAGGTAAAATTACGAAAATACCCCTGAGTAGCGAAATGACAAAAATAACCTTAGGTGATGAATGTTACTTGTATGAATGTTGTGTGTGCATAATTCCTAGAATAGGAAGACTGAAAACTGTAGATAGGTTCGAATTCGAAAGAATCACTTTTAAACTATGTTCCATAAGATTGTTCGGGGATAATTAGTGGAAACAATTAATGACTCATAAAATTTTTAAATCAGATAAATGCGAACTAAAGGAATGAGTACAAGAGGTCGAGGACGTCCGCCACATGGTCGTGGTAGAGGTAGGATAACCGTGTCGAAACCCGTAGGATCGGGTCATGGGTTCGGAAGTGAGATACCGGTTCCACCAACTGCTGAGGTAGAATTCCAGGACCAGACAAGTGGAGAGGACGTGGTGTCTCAAGCTGTACTATGGGTTTTAGAAAGAGTGGCTGAGGCTGGTATGGGCATAGGAGCCCGAAAATCTGTGCCTGAGAGGTTGAGGAATAATGGGGCAGAAGTATTTAGGGGTGTCTCTGGCGTATCCCCGAGTTCCACTGAATATTGGTTGAAGGCTGTGGAACATATAATGGATGACCTAGACCTCACGGTGGAGGAGAAGCTGAAGGGGGTCGTGTCTCTTCTTCGAGACGAGGCCTACCAATGGTGGCTCACGGTGAAAGAGGGTACGACCGCGAACCTGATTGACTGGGATTTCTTTAAGGAGTCATTCCAAGGAAAGTACGTTGGGGCTAGTTATATAGATGCTCAAAGGAAAGCATTCCTGAATTTGGTACAGGGGAGTAAGTCTGTGGCTGAGTATGAGGCAGAGTTTCTATGCCTGAGCCGTTACGCTCGAGGAATGGTATCCACGGAGTATGAACGATGCATTCGGTTCGAGGATGGGCTAAGAAATGAGCTAAGGGTTTTGATCGCGCCACAATGAGAGAGAATTTTCGCGGTTCTAGTGGATAAAGTTAAAATAGCTGAGGAAGTGAAACGGGATAAGGATCAGGGCAGGAGTAAAAGAAACTTTGGACCCTCCAGAGCAACTAAAAATTTTTGGAAGAGGCCTAGAACTGATGGGCCAGTTCGTACTCTATCGGGCCAGAGTCAAGCATGTTCTATATGTGGGAGAACCCATTACGAGGAGTGCAGAGTGAAAACTGGTGGATGCTTTAGGTGTGGATCCATATAACATTTGATGAGGGACTGTCCTCAGATGGATCGTGGGCAGCCAACGGGCCGAGGTTCTAATCAGGATAGGAGAGGTGATCAGCTTGGACCAAGGGGTAGAGGTACAGCTAGATGAAGAAATGGATCCGATCGGGGTCGTGGAGCATCCGGCAGAGGTACAGGTAATACGGATGCAAGGTAGCCGGGTTTAGTTTATGCGGCTCGTCGAAGGAAGGACGGTGACGCACCGGATGTTATAATCGGTACGTTTCTTATCGCTGATAACCCTTTTCTTGCTTTAATTGATATTGGGTCAACCCACTCCTATGTTGCATGCTCAGTATCTGAGACTCTAAGTATAGATTATGAGATAACCACTAGGAAGATGACCGTGGTTAGTCCCCTAGGACAATCTAGGGTAGTGGAGAAGCTGTTTAGGGAAGTACCTTTAGAGACGCAAGGGGTAGTGTTCCCAGCAAACTTGATGGAATTGCCATTTAGAGAGTTTGACCTCATCTTGAGAATAGATTGGTTAACTAAGCATCGTGCCAAGTTGGACTGTGAGAACAAGCATATGATGTTGGGTACCCCGGAAGGCGGGGAGGTGGTTGTGTTAGGAGAAAGGAGGAATTACTTATCCAATGTGATATCCTCCTTAAAAGCTCTTAAGATGATTCGGAAGGGATGTAGTGCATATCTAGTTTTTATTAGTGCATTGGATGCTAAGGAGGTGACTGTTAATGAGGTCCGAACAGTCAAGGATTTCACGGATGTCTTTCCAGAGGAATTACCAAGATTACCCCCAGATCGCGAGGTGAAATTTGGAATAGACCTACTTCCAGGAACAGCTCCAGTATCTATTGCTCCTTATAGAATGGCGCCGAAGGAGTTGGTGGAACTCAAGGCTCAAATTCAGGAACTATTGGATCGTGGGTTCATTCGGCCGAGTGTGTCTCCATGGGGAGCGCCGGTCTTGTTCGTGAAGAAGAAGGACAGATCCATGCATATGTGCATGGACTATCGTCAATTGAATAAGTTGACGATCAAAAATAAGTACCCATTACCGAAGATCGACGACCTGTTCGATCAGCTCAAAGGAGCATCTGTCTTTTATAAGATTTACTTAGGGTCTGGTTACCTTCAATTAAAAGTTAAAGAAGGGGACATTCATAAGACGGCGTTTCAGACTCGATATAGGCATTATGAGTTCTTGGTAATGCCGTTTGGGTTGACGAACGCACCAGCGACCTTTATGGATATGATGAACCGGGTGTTTCAGCCATATCTTGATCGGTTCGTGGTGGTGTTCATCGACGAAATCTTGGTTTACTCTAAGTCAGAGGAGGAGCATGACGAACATCTTGGCGTGGTGTTGCAAACTCTAAGGGAGAAGCATTTGTTTGCAAAGTTCGAAGAAGTGTGAGTTCGGTGAAGGAAGTGACTTTTTAGGACATGTGGTTTCGCCGAGGAATCGGGTAGACCTCGAAAGATAGAGGTCAGTCTTGGATTGGAAACCACTAAAGTCGTGGCGGAGGTTCAAGTTTCTTAGGTTTAGCGAGGTATTACCGAAGGTTCGTTGAAGGTTTTTCTAATAGCGGCTCCTCGACTAAGTTCTTTGAGGAAGGAGTATTATTCGTATGGACCGACAAACAACAGGAAGCTTTGAGAAGCTAAAGAGAATCTGACGAAGTGCGATAATAATTTAGTCGGAGGCGAAAGAAATTTACCGTCTCATCGTGATGCGTCGCTTTACAGGTTTAGGGTGTGTCTTGATGCAAGAAGGAAAGGTGGTGACGTATGCGTCTCGACAGTTGAGACCGCATGAGTTGAACTACCCTACGCATGACTTGGAGTTGGCGGCGGTAGTGTTTGCCTTAAAGATTTGGAGGCACTACTTATATGGAGAGAAGTCGATAATTTACACCGACCATAAAAGTCTAAAGTACCTCCTTACCCAGAAGGAGCTGAACTTGAGACAACGTAGGTGGATCAAGCTCCTGAAGGATTATGATTGTTCGATCGAATATCACCCTAGAAAGGCGAATGTGGTAGCAGATGCGCTAAGCCGCAAGGTAGTATCGGAGTTAAGAGCCGTGTTTGCTCATTTGAGTTTATTCGATGATGGGAGTTTGCTGGCTGAGTTGCAAGTAAAGCCAACATGGGTAAGTCAGGTTAAGGATAAGCAGTTAGGAGATAAAGACTTGAGTGCTCGACTGTTGCGAGTAAGGGATGGTGGAATGGAGAACTATAGTCTGAATAAGGATGGAGTTTTGTGTTATCGTGGGAAGATTTGCATGCCTAAGGATGATGAGCTAAGACAGAGGATTCTTCAGGAATCACATAGTAGCCCTTATGCTATGCATCCTGGAGGAGTCAAGATGTATAGTGATTTGCGAGAACAATTTTGGTGGCCAGGTCTGAAGAAAGAGGTAACAAAAGTCGTAGAAAAATGTTTGACGTGTCAGCAGGTCAAAGCTGAACACCAAGTGCCATCGGGATTGTTGCAGCCGGTGAAGATTCCCCAGTGGAAATAGGAAAGAATCACGATGGATTTTGTTAGTGGGTTACCCCTTACACCCACTAAGAAGGATTCAATTTGGATGATTGTTGACCGACTGAAAAAGTCTGCTCACTTCATACCGGTTCGGGTGGACATATCTTTACAAAAGCTGGCTAAATTGTATGTGGCTGAGGTTGTAAGATTGCATGGTGTGCCAGTGTCGATCATATCAGATAGGGACCCTAGGTTCATGTCACGATTTTGGAAGGCTCTTCATCAAGCAATGGGAACAAGGTTAGACTTTAGTACTGCTTTTCACCCACAGACTGATGGTCAGTCCGAGAGGGTAATTCAAATCTTGGAAGATATGCTAAGGGGTTGCATTATCGACTTTAGGGGTAGTTGGGAAGAGTATTTGCCTTTGGCAGAATTTGCATATAATAACAGTTATCAAGCTAGCATTCAGATGGCGCCTTATGAAGTGTTATATGAAAGGAGATGTCGTACTCCAACATGTTGGACGGAGTTGGGTGAACGTAAGGTGTTAGGTCCAGAGTTAGTTTCGAAAATCGAGGAGAAAGTAAAGTTAATACGGGCTCGGCTAAAAGAAGCATCGGATCGACAGAAGTCTTACGCGGATCTAAAGTGGAAGGAGGTGGAATTCGCGGTAGGTGATCAAGTCTTCTTGAAGGTATCTCTTTGGAAGAAGGTAATGAGGTTTGGTCGAAAGGGGAAGTTAAGTCCACGGTTTATTGGGCCTTACCGGGTACTAGAATATGTGGGCCCAGTGGCTTATTGGTTGGAGTTACCTTCGGAGTTGGAACAGATACATGATGTGTTCCATGTCTCGATGCTGAGACGTTATCGATCTGACCTATCGCACATAGTGCCGGTAGAAGAGATAGAAGTAAAATCAGACTTGTCCTTTGAGGAGGAACCAGTACAAATTCTGGATCGAGATGTGAAAATGTTGAGAAGGAAGTCTGTTCCATTGGTTAAAGTTTTGTGGCAAAATCACGGCGTAGAAGAGGCGACGTGGGAGCCAGAGGATGTTATACGCCAGCAGTATCCCCATCTTTTCTGACCAGGTAAATTTTGAGGCCAAAATTTATTTTAAGGGGGTAGAACTGTAACATCCTTAAAGTAGGCCTACGCATTTATATGATAGTCTAATATGTTAAATTGAGATTTTAAGGATCGGGCTGACTTTTTGATTAAATATTTGAATTAGGGCTAAAGTTAGAGTCTGGGTAATTTAAAGTGAAATATTGGGCTTTAAAAATTTGGGTTAGGTGGCGTTAGCTTATAATTTAAGAAGATGGTTAATTAAGTGACAAGCTGGGCTTGTGGCCCAAAGAATTGAAGTGCTTTAAGTGGGCATAAGGTGGCGTCATAAAGGGGGAGGAGTTTGGGCCCTTGTGTGGCCGATTGGGCCTTAGGAAATGGGTCAAAATTTGACACATAAATGGGAAGGGCGTGGACGGCATGTAGGCTACTAATTAAGAAGCTTTAATTCTTTTTATTTAAGTGATAAAAGATGATAAACAATGAGGGATGAGTTGGCTTTAGTGAGGGCTCTTCAAAAGGGTAAGATAAGGATTGTGGTTATCAGGTGAGATGTAGGCTATCAGGAGGGAGAGAGTTGGTAGAAACTCCAACTCTATGTATGGGTATGATATGCCGAAATTGGGAGGCCAGATATCATCTTTTTCATTTGGTTTTTCTCGCTTTCTCATCTATTCTCCTCAACCAAAAATTCTTTCTCTGATGTACCTCTGTTTCTTGTCAAAATCGAAAACTCTCTAGCTCTTCTCTTTTCTCCTCAAAAACCCTTCTGAAAGCCGAATGCTCTTAGTGCTTATCTTCTTCCTCTATAGCCGAATCTACAAGGGAGATCTCTGTTTTCTCGAAGGTGCACTGTAAGCCGTATACTCCTTAGTAATCCGGTGAGTTTTGGGATTTCTCCTTTTTTACGATTCCTTTATTTTTATCAAACTCCTAATCTAAATCATTGTTTCCAAGGCCCTGCCGATTATACTCTTTACCCCTTGAAGCCGAATCTTCCCCATTAAAGCCGATTTGGTGGAAAAGTCGAAGGTAGGTAGTGGTAAGTGTGGCCGAATGACCTTCCATGATTCTCTGTGCTTTGGCCGAATACTATTTGGGGTTAGGTTGAATGTGTGTATCGGTTGGTTTCATATTTGGTTGATGGCCGAATGTAGGAAGGTTGGTGGTGGCAATTTCTAAAATATATTCGGGATTCGGCTAACTAGGTAAGTGTTCGTTTTAAAGGTTACATTTAACTAATGAGTTAGATCTCATCGTTTATTTGGTTTAGCGATTAAGGGATTGTTATGGACTCAACTAACAGTCAAGCAGAGAAGGTTGGATCTGTAAAATCGTCGCCCAAATTCAAGAAGCGATCTGTTTCGGTAGTGCAAGATTGGCCAACGGGGTGTGGGCCGAAATCGAAGTTAGATCGTGGGCCAATAGTAGTTGTTTCGAGTAATAGTAGCGTAGACGTAGCGAAAGCCTTAGTACGTGAATCAGGTGTGTAATACTTCCCCACCGTCTAGATCTGATTAATATATATATATATATATATATATATATATGTTCATAAGATTTATATGTTACATTAAAAGCTGAAATCTTGGATTTAAACAGCAGACCCTCAGGTTAGTAAATAATCTGACTATATGTTACAAGTAAACTATTGTACATGTTTTAAATTATTGTGCATGTTGCATGGGTTGGGTGATATGAGGAGGAAGTTATATGTATATGTATATGTGTAACAATTTTTACCGTGAATTATTGTAGCGGCTAATGCCGTGATTTGTTATACGGGCTTCGACCAATATATGTTGATGAGCAGCATGACTGCTATCTTGGAGTGTAGCGGTGTGGGTTGATTGTAGAAATCCCCAATGGTGTGTTGGTTGGTACGGGGGTGTGTAGCGGATGGAAACCTAGGCAATTGGGTTGGGCTTTGCTTATTACTTGTTATCCATGTAAATGAAATTGTTGTTATGTTTTATGAGGCCCAAATCTAGTGGTGCATGAGGGTTGCACACTGAGTCTCGCGACTCACCCAAATTAATCTAACCTTTCAGGTCACAATTAGTGCAACGGACCGGGCCGGAGTGGAGCGCAAGGTGGCCATGCAAAAGAATGTGGATCCGGCGAAAAGTTCCCAATATTAGTTTTTTTTTTTTAAAGTATTTTATATGATGGATTTAAACTACGTTGTAATAAGGCCATGGGCCATTAGTTTACATTTTAGTTTTATTATGGGCCATTTTTATTTATTCTCGTTTTAATTACTTTCAAGGACATGTATTTCAGTTTTTGGGCTTTTGATTATTAAGGCACATTTTATGTAATTCTTATTTGGGCTTTCTGTCGACACGATTGGTTTTATAAAATTTTTCTCAGTGACATACCAGACCTGGTTGAAGATAGCAGATCTTGCCTTCCTGGGCGAAGCAAATCGAAGATAGCAGATCTAGCATTCCTAAAGTTGCAGGAGCAGATCGAAGACATCAGATCTTGTCTCCCTGATTTTGCAGTGGAGCAAATTGAAGTTACAAGTCTAATTTCCTTGAGTTGGATCAAAGCGCTAGTTCCTGGGCCCCTGAAGATGTAGTGGAATGGAATGAAGCTGCTCGAAGAAGAAAAGCACCGAAAGAAGTGCAAAGAAGCCCAGACCAGACAAATTTGGCCCTCTTTTAAAGTCTTTGCTCTATTCTCGTAACACGACAAATGAGCAAAGAGGGGTAGCTGTAGGGCCCAAAATTTGCCCGGGCCCATTATAAACCATATTAACTAAAAAAATTAAACACAAAAACAAAATAAAAACAAATTAAGTTATAGTCCAAGTTACACAATTTTGGCCCAAACCAAATAAACCCGTTTCTAAACCCAGACCTAACAAAACCCGTTTCTAAATTAACCCAAAACTACATTCAACCTGAGCACAAATTACTAATTACATCGACCCAAATTGGCCCAAAAATTCAGCCCAGTACATTACAAGGCCCAAAAGGCCCAAAAATTTTTAACCTATCCAGAAACCCTAGGGGTTTCTGGAGTTTCATAGCACCGCAGCCCCTACTAGACGATTGGGCTACATTGTCCCTCACACACGCCCCATGCGTGTGTCGCCACGTCTGTGCGTTCAAGCCTCCGTACACTGCCACAGCTGGAGCGTCATACCTGCGAAAAGCACAACAAAAAATGACAGCGAATACAAAACAAAAAAAGCATTGTATTTTTTTCTCTTTCGGATATAAAAAGAAAGCAGGAAAACATTGTAACCCCCTTACGATTTTCGAATATCAATATAGAAAAGCAGAGGTATTCTTTAATTTTTTAGTTCATTCTTGCTTCGCATATAACGCATACATATAGAAATAGAATAGGCATTAAAGTGTTTTTACCTTTAGTGACAATCGAAAGCCGAAACTGAAGCGCTTTCGAGCCGAAACCGAAGCGTTTCTTACTTCTTTCGATTTTTTTTAGATGTTTTGGGTGTTTAAGGGGTAGATTTGGGCTTAAGGCACTTAAAGGTTTTCGAAACGACTTTTTTAACTTTCGCCATCACGCACGACAAACAGACGGTGGCGAGCACTGCAATGACTTGATGATGAAACTCGGTAGAACTCGGCCGGTGGTCGGAGGGTAGAGGTCCCTCTTTCAGAGGGTTTTAATTTTTTTATTTAGAAAGGCTGTTTAAATGATTTTTTTTTTGTTTTCTTAGTATTTATAACACCTCGGTGCGACATCATTTTGGTGTGGCCTGTTAATGACCAAAACAGCGTCGTTTAAGGCCCTAACCCGCGTGAGTGACCCGACCCGGGGAAGGATCCGCTCATTTTGGGTAAATGGTTTATTTAGGTTTTGAGTCCTTTCGTATATTATTTCTTTTAAATTAATTTTTTTCTTTTATTTTAATTTTGCCCAATAATTTAGTGTAGTTTTAATTTAATCCCTATTTAAACACTGCGTTTAATGACTCGGGTAAAATTGCTTTTAGCCCTCTTTAGTTTACGCGCATTGCATTTCAGTCCTTTTTTCGTTTTTATTTTATTGCTTTAGCTCTCTGATTTTGTGTTGATTTCAATACAGTCCTTTAATTAATTTATTTACTGATTATCCTTAAAACATTGTTTTGATTTTCAATTTCATCCCTAGTTTACTTAATTCATTTATTTATTTAGTTTTAAATCGTTTTATTATATGATATTTAAAAATATTTTCATACTATCTATTTTAAATTATTTTTATACATCATTTATTTTAACTCGGTCTTAATGTAATGTTTATTAAAATTTGTTTTACCATTTATTTAAAATTATTTTATACACCTTACTTTAGATTCTATATATTTATTTTAAAATGTTTCAATATTATTTTACACTTTTATATGTATATTTAAATGTTATATATATAATTTGTTTTAAATTATTGTATATTATTGATTCAGTAAAACTACTTTTTGCATTATTTATTTTAAATATATTCATTATTATTTTTAAATTGCTTATATTCTATTTATTTTAATTTGATTTATGTTTATTTTCTCTTGATGGTTATATATATTATTTAATCCATTTTATAAAATTTGTATTGTTTTTTTTTTAAGAAAAGGGTTTATTGGGCTTTGATTGATAATATCATTTAAATATGATGTGTTGTGAAGTTATCGCTATTGTATATTTCAAATTGTATTTGAGTATTGTTATCTTTGTCATTCATTTGTGTAATGTTCTATTTAGATATTATTATTCTATGTATGATACCATGCTTTTGTCTCCAACTTGGACCGACTTAGTTGTTTTTTTTTATCCCAAATAAGCTAAACGAAATGCATTTTGAGTCCATTTTATAATTGCTTAGTAAAAACTTTCAAAATAAGGCAATGTTTCGTGTTTGGGAAATTCGAGAGATCGTGCCCTAACGTGCTGGTTTCGGTTTTTTGTTTGACCAAATAATCGAATATCCTTTTAAGATTTCATTCGTGTTTTCTTAGCTTTAAAATAAGGCAATGTTTCGTGTCTGGAAATCCGAGAGATCGTGCCCTAACGTGCTGGGTTTTGCTTTTTTGTTTGACCAAATAACTGAATATCCTTTTAAGATTTCATGCGTGTTTTCTTAGCTTTAAAAATAAGGCAATATCTTGTGTTTGGAAATCTGAGAAATCGTTCCCTAACGTGTTGGCTTTTGGTTTTTCCGTATGATCGGACCCTCGAGTATCCTTTTAAAAAAATTTTCAATGCACAAAATTTTGAAATTACGAGATGATCTTGAAATCGTGGGTTTGAAATGTCATACCCTAACGTGTTGGGCATGAGATTTCATTCCTTCAGAATAAGAGAATTTCAATATCCACTTCAATTTTTTTAAAAGATATCGTATTCTAAATCTTTTCAAATTGTCGACGTTAGGACATTAATTAATCAATTTGGTACCAATTTTGGGCATTGTGAGGGTGCTAATCCTTCCTCGTACATAATCGACTCCTGAACCTACTTTCTTAGATTTTGTAGACCAAAATTATTGTTTTAATAAATCAAAATATTTTATTAAAATAATCTATTTCAAGGTGATCCGATCATACCTCGAATAAAAGATCGGTGGCGACTCTATATTTCGTTTTAAAGTCGATCCCCATTTTTTTCAAAACAATAAAAAATGGTTTCGACAGTACTCATATTAGCCCATATTTCTCATTTATTCACACTTTTAACCACTACATTTCACATTTTCTCAATTTAATCCCTTTTTGACATTTTTGTCAAAAATCACTTACAAAAGCTATTAATCTAACATTAAACCTTCCAAATCTATCATAATTCACCAAATTACTCAAGCATTCAACAATGTCAACATGATAAATCTTTAACAGTTTCGAAATCTACGGTACGGGCTAGCTAGAATACGAAGCAACGATCACAAAAACATAGAAATTATTAAAAACCGGACAAAACACATACAATTAGACAAGGATGAGCTTCCCGAAAGCTTGAGCATCAAAAATGGCTTCCTAAGCCTTAATTTTCGGTTATAAGTGATGAGAATAATGACGATACATAGTTTGTTTTATTATAATTATCATTAATTACCAATTTACTAAATTAACCTTAAAACTTAATAAAAATTTCAATAATGCCAAGCCAATATCATCCACTATCTATGTAATGGGCTATTTATCACATATGGTTCTATAGCTATTAGTCACCTTTAGCTAATAGAACTCAAGTTTTACACTTTACGAGATTTAGTCTTTTTTATCAAATTAAGCATTCAAACAATAAAATTTCTTAACGAAAATTTCACACAATCATACTATCATGCTGTAGACATTAAAATAATAATAAAATAAATATTTTGACATCAAATTTGTGGTCCCAAAACCACTATTCTGATTTGACTAAAAATGGGCTGTTACAGATAATATAATTGATGAAATAAAAAAGAAAAGACCCAGATTTATTAACCTAGATTTTCAATATAGCCATCGGAAGGAAAATGAAGCAGTACACACTCTCGCAGCACGAGGGCATGGTCTTTTTGGCCCGATCTACTAGATTGAAGAGGTACCTTTGGAAGGAGAATCTAATGTCATCAAATATCAAAGAAGGCTCTTGGGACAATAAAGGTTTATTTTTGTCTTTCTGAGTCCAGGGCCGGCTTCTTTCTACGACGAACTCAGTTATGGAGTGGTCTTGTATGGTGCTTTAAAGGAAAACACAACGATGGCAGTGCACCAGTAGACCCCGGTGTGTTTACATATGCAAAGAAAAGGAAATGTGTTTAGGAACATGAAAGGTTTTGTGGTTTAGTTGTTAGTTTTCTTTAATTTTTTGGAATTAAGGCTCTTTCATTTCTTTAGTTAATGTTTTAGGAAAGCCCGATGCATATTCTCAGTTACTAGTAGGCTTGTGACAACTGTTTCTTTCTGTTTACCTTGTGTGTTTCAATTTCCTTTTTTCAATGCATATTGGATTTGTTTCAATATATATATATATAATATATAACTATTAATAAAAATATTAATACATATATAACTATTTTTATGATATAGATTATAATAAAAGATATAGTATTACATGATATTATATTGTTTGTCATCGAGGACTTAGTGTTCTCATCTAACTTGACCTTAAACAAATATACTAAATTAGTATATTACTAATACACAAAATAATAATATAAGATATAACTATTACTAAAATATTAATACATAAATAACTATTATTATAATATGAATTATAATAAAAGATATAGTGTTACATGATATTATACTATTTGTTGTCAAAGACCTAGTGCGACTCATCTATTGTTTGAGGATGACAACTTCCTTTTTTTTTTTTTTTTTTTGAGCAACTATCCCTGAGTACAATACTATTAAAAGTGCTTTGATGCATTATGAGGTTGCCTTGGGTTAGACTATAAATTACCAGAAATTAGGTATTGCATTCAGTTCTAACATGTTAGCATCTGCTCGAGACACAATTATGAGTATCTTTGGAGTGTCCAATCTAGTTGACCATGGCCGTTATTTAGGTCTCCCTTCCATTATTGGGCGTAACAAGCATCAATTTTTTCTTTTCTACAAGAATGACTTAGTAAGCGCTTGTTGACTTGGAAGAATAAATTGTTGTCTAATCCAAGCAAAGAGTTTGTTATTAAAACGATAGCAAACATGTGATTTGTATGGCGCAGTATTTTAGGATCAAAACATATGATTTCACATGGTATGCGGTGGCGAGTTGGGAATGGCAATGATATTTTAGTATTTTATGACCCATGGTTGATTAATGACGTGAATTTTTACGTTGAGTCACTTCCATTAGTAGGTTTTGAGGATTTACGAGTTATTGATTTATTTAATGTTGATGGTTGTGTGCAATGACCCAGGTTTCAATGGTGTCACAGAATGCGATTTCAAAATCTTATTTTCATAAACCGAGTCTATAGATATTAAATAGATTATTTATGGGGTTAGTATAAAAATATATTGAAATCCAGTTAAGTAATTTAGCAGAAAAAGTGGTTAATTAAGGCCCAAGGACTAAATTGTAAATGTTTAATAACTATAGATTTTTAATTAGGAAAAGGCTTGGGGGACTTAGATAGCTATTATCCAAATTATTAAAATTATAAATAAAATAAATTAAAATAGATGATAGTGAGATTTGATGGTGGATGCCATTAGCTTAAGTTAATTAAGGGTTAATGTTATTTAATATTAAACTATGTTAATTAAAGTATAAATAGAAAAAAAATGGGAAAGAAAGATAAAATGCATTCATTTTCTTCTTCAAACCATGGAAAAAAAAAAAAGGAAAGCTTTTGAAACCCTTGGATATTCAGCTACCAAATTCAAGTAAGTCCCCAGTCATTTTTCTTTGATTTTTATGGAAATCGAATCATAGAAGCTTAATTTAGTTTTCCTATCTATCAATTTTTTCTATTAGTGAAATTTTGATAAGTTTCCATTATTGAGAATTTGATGAATTAAGTGCAAAATTGATAGAAATTAATCTTAAATTATGAAAAGGACTAAATTGTAAAGCTTAACAAGCTTAGTTGTTAGCTTCGTTACATTAGGGACCAAATTGAATCAATTGCAAACCTATTATGAAATTGTGGTAGGAATAGAAAGTAGAAGGTCCCTAATGAGTAAGCATGAAATCGAATTTTAATTCAAAACTTTAGATCGAAAGTTATGCTTGTCCCGGGTTAGGAACTAAATTGAATAAATTGCAAAATATGTTTGGTTTTGTATTTGAATGTGAATTGGATGAAATTTGATATTTTGTAGTTGTTGAATCATTATTCGTAGCTAGGTTTTAGTTCGTATTTCTATGATTCAAGATCAATTTAATTGTTGAATATTGTGATATTTTGCATAAGATGGCATTAAGTGAGTTGACAATGATTTTTTGAATTGAATTTCTATGTTTGAGTTTGAACATCGAGATAATGGACTAAATTAAATAGAATAGAAATTGCATGAATTAATTTATATATGTTATTTGATATGTGTCGAAACCATTTTTAAAAAAGTTGATTTAAAAAACGGGGATCGACTTTAAAAAACAAAAATGGAGTCGCCACCAATCACTTTTTACTTAAGTGTGATTGGATCACCTTATAAAATATTTTATTTCAAAACATTGATTTTTGGTCCACAAAATACCAGAAAACAGGTTCGGGAGTCAGTTACGTATGAGGAAGGATTAGCACCCTCATAACGCCCAAAATTTGGTACCTAATTGATAAAATCATGTCCTATTGTTAAAACTTTGAAAAATTTTAGAAAATGATCCTTTTATTTTTAAGAAAAAGACTAGACTTACCTATCTCGAAGAAATAAAACACCATACCCAGTAAGTTAGGATATAACAGCTCATGACTTAGAAACTAGGCATGTCTTTAGTTTAGAAAATTCCTACCTCGAGATATAAAATATCATATCCAGTAAGTTAGGACACAATGTTTTGAATTCTCAAGAATAGGTTTTTTATTATTCGAAATTTGTAAGTTTCGATTTTAAAAATGAAGGGATATCTAATACTTTAAGTTCTATGAGAAAAATCACAACCCAGTAAGTTAGGGCATGGTTCTTCTCGAAGAGCCCAAATATCACATATCTCCGTTAAAAATATTAAAAAAAATCTTTGATTTGAAAGGTATTTTTATAAAAAATGGTATGAGGAAGACATTGTACCATACATATCAATTGCAATTCTATGAATTATATTAATAATAAACAATAAAAGAATAATATAACATGAATAAATAAATTATAAGAAAAATGTTAAAGCAATAATATACGAATATAAAGATGCAAATAAATGTATATAATAATTAAAAAAGTCATAATATATAATAAAATAGTATAAAATAATTAATAATATATAAGGATTATACATAATAAAAAATAATTAGTAAATCTAATTTTAAATAAAACATATATATAAACATAATATATTAATCATAAAAATTAAATAATATAAATGAAGTAAGTTATATAATATAATAGACTTTGTACAAAAAAATTAAAAAATGATATATAATATAATATAATATAATACTATGTAATACAAAATTTTAAAAACATATAATATAGTAATTAATATATATAAATAAAATGTAATTAAAATAATTTTGAGCTAAATAAAAAATAAATAATAATCATTTAATATATATATATATACTATTAATATACTAATATGAATAATAAAGAAAATAATATAGACAATTTAATAAAATAATTTAATACAATATTAAAATAATAAAATAAAAGGATAAAGAAAACAAGGGCTAAAATAGTAATTAAAATAGATACAAAAGAACTAAATTAAAACGCACGTTAAATCCCAAGGACTAATGTGGCAATTAAGCCTCATTTTAAAACGACGTCGTTCTGATTTTTACCTTTAAGATGCTCGAGGATTCAATTGAAACAAAGTACAAATTTAAGGGCTAATTTAAAATTAAAGAAAATGTCAGATTGAATAAAATTAAAACAAATAAAATTTCAAAGGGGCTGAAATGGAAAATTGCCCTTTTAACCAAAACGCGCGGACCCTCTTCTGGATATCTGGGTCAACGTGCGGATCCTTTAGTCAAAATTGAGCCATTCTATACTTATTATATAAGAAAAAATTGGGTAAAAATCATTTCAAAACTGTTTTTCTTTAAAAAAAAAATCTCAAAAAAAACGCTCTCAGACCCTTTCTCCTCCTCGTCCAAGCTTCGAACATCGGGTCTTCGCACCACCACCTCACGCGCCTACGCACCATCGTCTACGGCGGTTCTCAGGTATGAAACTCATCCCTTTTTTATTATTTTGTAAAAAAAATGCATGAAACATAAAAATAAAAAAATAAAATATAATATAAATCACCTTAACAAAATTTGTATTCTGTTTCAATGTTTTCTTTTCTTTATTTCTATTTCTCTCTGTCTATCATCTCTGTTTACAGATTGGGTTTTTATACCCTTGAAAATAAAAATAAAAAAGGAATAAAATAGTTTGTCCAGTTTTCTGTCATAATCTGCTGCTGTTACTTCCTTTTTTGTGCAGGAGAATGGAGAGAATCTCGGTGGTGATGTGCGCTGAATATGGCGCGACTAGAGGCTTGGCGTGGGTGCAAGGAGTGCGGCGCAACTATTGGGTTCTTGCCATTACGGCGCCTAGGGTTTAAAAAACCCTAGGCCATTGCTAATTCTGTTTAATCATTGGGCCTTTTTGGGCCACGGTTAATTTTGGGTCTGGGTTAAAGTCTGTTGGGCTAATTGGGTAGTGGGTCGGTTTAGGTTTGTTCAGTATTTAGGTTTGGCTGTAATGGGTAATGGGTAGTTAGGGTTTTATTTTGGGTCAAAGGTTTAGGTTAGGTTGGGTATTCTGTAATTAGACTGTAAAGACTTTGGACATTTATTTATTTTTTGTTTCTATTTTGGTTAATTACAAGCCCAGTCAAAATTGGCTCTTATA
The DNA here is from genome assembly GCA_025506655.1 of Gossypium rotundifolium. Taxonomy (NCBI): domain Eukaryota; kingdom Viridiplantae; phylum Streptophyta; class Magnoliopsida; order Malvales; family Malvaceae; genus Gossypium; species Gossypium rotundifolium. The sequence goes on from CP106722.1 coordinate 62,657,344, forward strand.
GCTGCCCCTCTTTTCTCATTGTTGTGTAACAAGAATAGAGCAAATACTATAAAAAGACCAATTTTGATCGGTCTTGGCCAAGCCTCGACCTCTTGATCCTTGTATTCTTCAAATGACTCCAACTCCACTACAACTTCAACGGTATTGGAACTTCATCTTAATTTCAATAAGTTTGATAGCTTCAACTTCATGATGGCAGTATCCATTATCTTTTGATCTGCTCCACTGCAAACTCAGGGAAACAAGATCTGATTTTTTCGATCTACTTCTTGGAACCTCAAGAATGCCATATCTGTTGTCTTTCGATCTGCTTCCTGCAATTTCAGGAATTGCCTATCTCCAATCTGCTCCCTACAAGCTCAGGGATTGCCAGACTGATGTCTTAGATCTGCTTCCTGCAAACTCAGAAATTGTCAGACCTGCTATCTTCAATCTGCTCCCTGCAAACTCAGGGATATCCAGACTGATGTCTTCGATCTGCTTCCTACAATTTCAGGAATCACCAAATCTGCTATCTTCAATTTGCTCCCTGCAAACTCAGGGATTGCCAGACTGATGTCTTCGATATGCTTCCTGCAATTTCAGGAATCTCCAAATAAGCTTTCTTCAACCTGCTCCCTGCAAGCTCAGGGATTGCCAGACTGATGTCTTCGATCTGCTTTCTGCAAACTCAGGAATCGCCAAATCTGCTATCTCCAATCTACTCCCTGCAAGCTCAGGGATTGCCAGACTGATGTCTTCGATCTGCTTCCTGCAATTTCAAGAATCGCTGAATCTACTTTCTTCAATCTGCTCCCTGCAAGCTCAGGGATTGCTAGACTGATGTCTTCGATCTCCTTCCCGTAAACTCAGGAATCGCCAAATCTGCTATCTCCAATCTGCTCCCTAGAAGCTCAGGGATTGCTAGACTGATGTCTTCGATCTGCTTCCTGTAAACTCAAGAATCGCCAAATCTACTATCTCCAATCTACTCCCTAAAAGCTCAGGGATTGCCAGACTGATGTCTTCGATCTTGCTACATAACCTGTAGAATGGGTATATGCTTATGCCCTATAATTAGGATGCTTTGATCAAAATGCATCAAATGCATCTAATTAGACATGTTATGATATATAAATATGAAAATGTTATAAAAATGATTCTTGTTTCAAGGATTAGGATGCAATGACCAAAATGAATCAAATGCTCCTAATGAAATTTGCTATGATACAAAAATGTTATGAGTATGATTCCTATCCTAGGTGTTATCACCCATTTGTTTTTCATTCTTGTTCATGTTCTACTCAAATAATTTGCCCCATGGTAATTCTGAGTCCTCTCTACTTGAACCTTGGGACATGAATTTAGTATCTCCCACTGTAACTTTAGGGGAATAACTTTTAGTTTCTTCCATCTTTCTGTTACCACTCAGAGGTATAGAACTTGTATCACTTTCAATCTGTTACACCATTCCCTAGGTGTAATGACCAGATATATGTGTCTGAATGGATGCAGGGTATCCCGACAATAATCCCTTTTTACACCTGAATTGACCTTGTTCGTCATTTGCCGATATGGTGTCACCAACGAAATTGTCTTACCCAATAAGAATTTGAAGAGATAATCATTTTTCAATCTTTCCAGCCCTGAGGTTGGGTGAGTTTTGAACGATAGTCATGTTTCAAATTCCTCATATTATTTAGAAGCTTCTAGAGTAATATGTGAAACTCTTTTTATAAAAGTGTTATTAGTCCATAGATCGTTATTTCAATATAAATGCTTGAAAAAGAACACAAAAAATGGACGAAAAAGAAATTAGTCAGGAGCATAGCTCAGAAAAAATAATTTAATCAAAGATAACCCAGGCAATAAAAGAAAATTGATTTGGGTGTATCTCAAAAAGAATAAAGCAATCAAAGATAAAGAACTCAAAAAATGGATAAAATAAAAGCTAGGTGCCCCAGATATCACAGCCTGAGCTTCTATGTTCAAACATCTTGAGGACCATTTTAATCTCAATATGTGTTTAGGGGATCTTGAGTACTTTGTTGATTCCCCAAGACGTAACATACTTCCTCATTATTAATTCAAATGTAGCAACACTACTGTATGCCCCACTCTTGATCAAAATTTGAATCACCCTTTTCGGGTTTTCAGCTCAAAGCGCCCTTTGCGAGTTTTTGCCTTGGCCTCTCCTTCTTCTTTTTTTATTTTTTTTGTTTTTTTCTATTTTTGTTTTTTTTATTTCGAATTTGAATTTAGACTCAAGGTGCCCTTTGCGGGTTTTCACCTTGGCCCTTTTCCCTTTAAGGTAAAATCTTTCTTGACTGAACCTAAATTCGCCGGATTGGGCAAGTCTTTGCCATTTATCTCGGTCAATATCAATGCTCCTCTAGAACAGGCCCTACATTAGTCTTTCCCTGTTTAGCATATGATTTCTTCTAAAATTGTTTTTTAGAAGAAAAATCTTTTTCAACATCAGGTTTCTTCATGAAATTCCCTAAGATGAACTTCTTTAGCATAAGCTCGCATCATCTGGTCGTGGAAAATAGCTTTTAACCTTTCCTTCGATTAGGTTTAATCGATAAAAATGCTTCAAATTTATAAATCAATGTGTAAAATGTTGCCTCGACAAAGGTCCTAACCAACGTTCAATAATCATAGAGAGTAGTGATAGCTTCTTATGCTAATCTTTACAAGTCCTAGCCACCTTTTTTTTTTTTTTGACAACTTTTGTTGCACTGTGATATGCTGCTTGATCTTTGGACAAACTGTAAACTTTGACTTTGTACAGTTATTTAAACACGATCCTTTATGGCATTCTGCTAGTATCTGATTTTTTTTATGAATTTGATGACTTCGACCTTGTAACATTGGCATATGAAGCTACTTAATGAAGTAAACGATAACTATGCCGATGAGTCGATATTGGCTAAAAGCTTTTGACGAGATTGGCCCTATCACATCCATGCCCCACATATGGAAAAGTTATGAAGAACTAGAGTAGGCATATAAATCTTGTCTCCTTAAATTCAGCATAGCTGATACCACCCATTTCTATGTAGATCGACAGTGCCCGATCCTCATGTTTAGCCCGCATTTTATTAACCCTGGCATGTCCTGATGTTATCGTGCAAAAACATCTTTGAATTCTTAAAAATAACTCAATGATGTCTTGCATTATTTCTATATTGAGCTAGACTCCGATCTTTACCCACTTCCTAGGCTCATAATATTCAATGACCTTTTGTAGAGTAATGTCTGTTTTTCATCTTGTTCTACCATCCTTAACCAATCAGGAGGTAGGTTACAATCTCTGTCATCTTCAAAGTCCCTAGATCCCTTAGACCCATATCTGATTCAAAAAGGGAGTCAGTAACAACGTTGCTCATGTCATTGATATCTGGAGACCTATTGTAGGCTGAAGGAAGATTCTAAAAAATAAATGATTCAATAAATGGTTAAAAGAATATTTGAATAAAAGAGTCTATACATGGAAAGAATAAGAAGATATTTGTTCAAAAAGATACATTTTATTGAAATAAGAATTTAGGACACAAGCCTATTTTACAAAAGGGGTTCTTATTGCCTCTAGGCTTAAGGCAACAAGTATGTTTCGAATATTACTCTAGATCAGCTCAAAAAATATCGGGATCTCTTCCACAGTCCCATTATTCAAAACACTCCAAGTATCCAAGGGTTTGGAAACATTATTCCCTCTTCGCTTTTGATTCCTTCAAGGGTTTGGAATTCTTGCATTTGTTCCCGCATTTCTTGTTGAATCTTGGTTAATTGCCCCTGCATCTGTATTTGCATTTGCTCTACTCTCTCCAATCTTTATTCCATATTTTCTAGGTTAACTGAGGTAATTTTACCTAATTAAAGTCTAATGCAAATGATGTAATGCAAATGCATGAATGCAAAGAGGCATCCATTCTGATTCAACTTCATTTTAGAAAACTTTATTAGAAAACAAATTTCTTTACATAAAATGGACTACTATATACTTTCGCCCTAAGTCCTAAAGTTTTAATTTTCCAAAGCAATAGAGCTAGCTCTTGACTATAATCAGACTGTAGCTCATATTTCATGCTCAATGTATCAGCCTGTGATCCCAAAGTCTGTAGATAATCTACTTCCTCTTGAATCTGAACTCATGAGGTAATCCCGACTTGTAACTTGGTCATGAGAATGATGAAGCTTTCTTTCCAACGCTCCTCTCTTATTTCAAGAAACTCGATCCGAATTTCACAACCGTGTAATGCTGATTCTAACTCTTCAATCCTCCCCTTCATTTCCTCAATCGATTGCAGAATTACGGCTTCGATGGTAGTGAAGTGACTATCCAAGCTTAGCATTGATCTTCAGAAAAGTATTGATCATTCACCCTAGCTAGTGCCATACTCAGAAAGATTCTTCCGCTTCCCTTTTTCAATTCTAACCACAGGTAAAAGGCGTCTATTCTGGTTTAGCTCATTGAATATATCAAATGGGGAATCAATACAAATTCCTTTCATTTCTCCATAACGAATCAAATCCCTTGCAATGTTGTTTGGATCATAATGAAGAGCCGAGAAGTTTGGTAGCGGATCTATAGTAAATAAAATTTTTTCACCATCATAGGCAAAATTTTTTCCATCCAAATCAATTTTTTGTAGGTCTCATGCACTCTGTCAATCACTTTCCTTCCAACACCCTTACCATCTATAGGGCGACCATCTTCATATGAAAGAGAAACGCTGTAATGGTAGAAGTGTCCATCCATATTCCCTACACTCACTTCGAAGTGATTGGTGAGTATAGTTACCTTTTGTTCTTTAGTTCCAATACCACACCTTGCCATAGGGTGTCGTACAATCTTCTTCACATTCAATTTTTCTTTTATTAGAACAACATCAGGAGGCACAGGTGGCAGGGATTCTAGCACTGCCCCATTTTCTTCTTGCTAAAATGAATCCATACCCTTATTTCTCTAATTGCCTTTGCTATATGTGAGCGATTGCATTGTCTTCCACTTTATTAAGGAATTCATTCTCCATAACTAGCTTTCTAACTTAGAAACTGACCGTGAATCGATACCTCTTAAAGTATGAAATGATATGCACAAAAAAAAACACAACAAGTTAGTACCATGGAATATAAAGCAAGTAAAATAAACACCTATCTGGGTTACCACTAAGGTTTGACATAGTTCTACCTAGGGTAAGCCCTTAGGTTTACTACATGTGGTTTAGCTCTAAAGTTGAGGTACCCGAACCAGCAGATTCCTCGATCATCACCCATTATAGGCTCATACGGAGCGAGTTCAGTTCAAGGGAATACATTTCCCTATGGCTGCACGGAGGTGAAAACCTCAAGAAGACATAGGTACGAATGTATCTCGAAAGTGATTCACTATCTTGCACAGAGGTGAAAACCTCACGAAGGAGTAGCTTCTCACTCCAGCTTAAGGGTGAGACCACAATGGTCATGCAATGCAATGCAGAGACATTTTATAAAAATAGAACCACATGTAATAAAAAGAATCATAATTTTTCAAATCAGATTTTAAATTTGGACAAAAGGAAATGAAATCATCAATTTTACGGCTTGACTCTCTTATTGGTCCCCAGTGGAGTCGCCAAGTTGTCGAAACCATTTTTAAAAAAGTTGATTTAAAAAACGAGGATCGACTTTAAAAAACAAAAATGGAGTCACCACCAACCCCTTTTTACTTAGGTGTGATTGAATCACTTTATAAAACATTTTATTTCAAAACATTGATTTTTGGTCCACAAAATGCCAAAAAATAGGTTCGGGAGTCGGTTACGTATGAGGAAGGATTAGCACCCTCATAATGCCCAAAAATTGGTACCTAATTGTTAAAATCATGTCCTATTGTTAAAACTTTGAAAAATTTTAGAAACTGGTCCTTTTATTTTTAAGAAAAAGACTAGACTTACCTATCTCGAAGAAATAAAACACCATACCCAGTAAGTTAGGATATAGCATCTCATGACTTAGAAACTAGGCATGTAACATCCTGAACTAGGGGCTGTTTGCAATTTAATTATTTTTCCCATGTGTGTGCTTGAAGAAATATGTATGCTTGAATGCTTGACATATTCTAGGGTATAGTCATAACCCCGGGCTAGGTCTGACTTAGGGCTAGAAGTTTTTTTTAAGCACTTAAGAAGAGGAAGCTAAGTGAATGAGGCTTTAAAAATTAATTGGTGCAAAGCATGACACAAGAAATCATGTGATAAGGTGGCTTGGGACGCAACCTTAAGGGCTTGGAAGGTGGCATCAAAGGGGAGCTTCAAGGGAAGAGGTTCGAATCTTGGTAGTCACAAGGAGGTGTGTTTTATTTTTGGGCTTTTTGGGCGTTAAAGGAAGGGGCTATGTTAAGGAGGTTTCAAAAGGATTTTGTGGGTGATGTTGGACATGAAAGTCGAATTGGTAAAGTGGCTTGGGGCCTTGGTGAATGCCACCCAAGCAAGGGGGAGGAGGACTCGAGTTTGAGTCACGGTGATAGCATAGGGGTTTTTCTTTTATTTTTGCAAGTTGCCGCCATGGAGAGGGAAGTGTTGGACGGTAATTGGGACTTTGGAAGGATAGGGATAAACATCATTTTTTTTTCTATTTTATTTGAAGAAGAGATTAGATAAAATTTATCAAAAGGGGTGAGAGTTGGTCGTATAGTGGATTGTGGGCAAGAGGGCTATCGGTTTTAGAGAGTTCTTAGTAGGGCCGAATGCCTTAGACTCATTTGTTGATTGTTTTTCTTCTTTTCTCTCAAATAGCTAGCCAAAATTTCCATCACCTTCATCTCCCTCTTTTCCCTTTGAAGCTTTGAAGCCGAAATCACCACCCTCATCTTGTTTTTCTTCTCTCCTCTTCACCATATTTTGTGTGAAACCTCCAAGCTTTCCTTTTGTCTTGCTTTGGCCGAATAGCAAGAGAGCATGATTCTTTTCGGATTTTTTCTTCAAATCGGTCGATGAAGGGTAAGTGGACATGGTAGAATGACTTTTGTTTGGATTATGGTTATGGTAGAATGGCTATGACTCATATTAATGTGATTAAACCGATTGTAGGGAGGCCATAGCCGATTGAAGGAAGCTTTGGATTTGATTCCCCAAGGTAAGGTGGTAAGTAATATTCGGCCATAGGCCTTGATTGAGCATATATGTGCAAGCCGATTCTAACAAATGCTGTGGTAGGGATCTCGCCAAGTCAAGTGACAATTTCGGGATTTTGGTAAGTTTGGTAAGTGGTTAGTCATATTCGGCCAAAGGCCATTTTTGGTATCTAAAGTATAACCGGTTATGTGTCATGGATTTAGGGGCTAATCGGCCAAGGCAACCAAAAGCTTTCGGGATTTCGTTTTGCTTTGGTAAGTGATGATAAGATTTGGCCTAGGGCCATATTTTGGTTATGAACGCGATTAGTCCTTCGGGATCATTAGTTTAGCCGAATGGCTATTAGATCTAAGAGTTTATGTGTTGGCCGATTGTAGGGGGAAGCAACCTCTCGGGATTTCGCTAGTATATTCGGGATTTGCTAGTCTCACGAGTAGACAGGTGTGTAAAACTCTTTACACACTTTATTAGTTAGCATTGATATTACGTTGCCTTTTAATCATTGTGGTAGTGATTTGCTTGTGGACATGAGCATGGATTCTGGGTAAGTCCCCTATTACGTGATCTATGATGTATGTTTGTGTATGCCATCATATGCTGTTGAATGCTATGCTATACATAAATGCATGATATATGGGATTATGATATTTGTTATGTAAGTATGATGATGGTGGGATTGATGAGAGGAGGGGAATGATCTCTATGGACTGTCACCAGTGGTTTTGACCACAAGATGGGTTGGCCCCATCAGATTAATTGTGACTTCGGTCACCAGTGGTTTTGACCACACCGTTGATAAATTGTGACTAAGTCCTAGTGGTTTGGTACCACCAGTGGTTTTGACCACATATTGATAAATTGTGACCTATGGTCATCAGTGGTTTTGACCACACGATGGGTTGGCCCCATCATTTGATTTGTGACTCTAGTCACCAGTGGTTTTGACCACCAGTGGTTTTGACCACACGGGGTAGTTAAAGGAGTACGGATGGTTAGTGTGGGTTGCATGTTTGCATGTTTACTAATGATTTGTGTATGAGTTGCACTTTCGGGTTGGGGATTTATACACTGAGTCTTGGTGACTCACCCCTTCCCATATTATTTTGTAGATGAGTAAATCGCGGAGATGGAGCCGAAGAGGACTCGAGGCGGCCATGCTTGTTCCTTGGATTTGGAATTTTATTTGATTCAGTTCAAGTTTATTTATTTTCTAAATTTTTAATTTGGGTTGTAATAAGGCCGCTAGTTTATTATTTTGGATGTTTACATAGTTGTTTTTACTTTACTTATACTATATTGCAAATGAAACTATAAAATGTTAAGTGAATCGGTTAAAAGTAACATTTTCAAAATTCAGTAACTTCTACGAGTTTTCAAAGATGCTACCATCGGGTAGCAAAAAAGTCCACCCAGTCAACCATAACTTTGAAGGTTCTAAATAAAAATAAATGATCAAATGTTTTCGACGGTTTTCAACTCAAAATCAATCCCTCCCGAGTTTTATCAAACACTGTTTTATAACCTTAACAATATTTTTCAGTTTTCCCCAGAAAATTAAAATATTTCAAACATTTTATTTACTCCGTGACATATCAGATCCGGTCAGGGCTCATGGGTCGGGTTTGGGGTGTTACATTTTTGGTATCAGAGCCCGATTCAAAACTCGGCTATGGGGCCCAGGGCCCAAAATGTTTTTGTAGGCCTTTGTGAATTATTATGGAAATGGTTTTCAGTCTGAACAGCATGGCATCGAGTCTCCGGCACCTATCCGCCTAGGTAAATATCTCTGACTGTTCTGTGAATACTTGATAAGGGTAAAAGGGTAACTTGGGAACGTAGAATAGACTGATAGGTACTTGAACACTAGGACTAGTCTACCCCAACTACTTCATAAGACTTAATTGCTTAATTAAAACAAACCTGTGTCTAAGTCGCCGAGTTAGGGTGTGGTAACCACGGTGCGCATGTCTAGGATTGGTATTCGGTGGGAGCTTGGTATTTAAGCAGTCCGCGTGACTCACCTCTTCTCCACTCGAATCCTACCTGGTGCATAGCTTCGGTTCACCCTGACCGGGAGGACTTATTCATGGGCTAAACCCTAACTAAAACCCGAAAGGGAACTAGCCGTATTTTCATAAAAAACCCTAGTTTTAAAACTCTTAAAATTTCTTTTTAATTTGTGAGAACTATTGTTTTACAACATTTTTCTGAAAAATATCCGATTTGTGGAATTACTAAAATACCCTTAGTGGTAAAATTACAAAAATGCCCTTGGTTTATGAAATTCCCAAAATACCCATAGTTTTAATCAAAATTTCCATTACATATAAAGTGCCCAAAAACCTTAATTTGCAAAGTATCAAAAACATCAATGTTTTGGAAAATTACGAAATTGCCCCTAACCTACAAAATTACCAAAATGACCTTGATTTTCAAAAATTTTGCTACACCATCAACTTGGAAAACAAATTCTCAAAAAGAACCCTCAAAGTTTTGCAACATTTGGAAATACCCCGGAATTATCAAACTTTACAAGGTTACCCTGGTTTATTACCAAAATACCCCCGAGCTTCAAAATCACCAAAATACCCCCGAATTTCAAAATTTTTCAAAATACCCCGGGAATTTAAAAGTTCCAAAATATTTTTTGACAAAATCATCCGAGAACTTCTATTTTTGAAAATTTACAAAATACCCTCAGAGGTTAAAATTTGAAAATACCCCGAGTAGTGGAATGACGAAAATCTTCGCTACACGTTAGATATGGTCTGTGAATGTTGTTTGTGTGATGATGTACTTAGAACTAGGAGATAGGTGCAAGCTGGAACTATAGGTAGATTCGATTTGAAGAATCACTTCAAAATTATTTTCATAAAATTGCTCGTGGGTAAGCAGTGAACAGATTAACAATGCATAAAATTCTTAATCAGATAAACACGAACGAGAAGAATGAGTACAAGAGGTCGTGGACGTCCGCCGCGTGGCCGTGGCAGGGGTAGGATGACCTTGTCAGAGCCAGCAAGGTCTGATCGTGGGTTTGGAAATGTGATACCGGATCCGCATCGTAAAACCGAAGTTTTAAGATCGGAATCGATGGTAACGATGTAGTATCTCAAGTCGTACTACGAGTGTTGGAGCGAGTTGTCAAAGCGGTAGTGCAGGAGCCCGTAAATCGTGGTTGAACGACTCGACAACGGAGCGAAGTGTTTAAAGGAGTTTCGAGTGGCACCCGGTCTTGCGAGTATTGGTTGGAATCAACCGAGAGGATCATGGATGACCTAGATTTTACCGCTGAGGAAAAGTTGAAGGGTATAATCTCTCTGCTTCGGGATGAGTCATATCAGTGGTGGCTCATCGTAAGGGATGGAGCGATGGCAGAGGATCTTACATGGGAATTCTTTAAAGCTGCCTACCAAAAGAAATACATAGGAACTAGCTACGTGGATGCGCAGCGGAAGGCTTTCTTGAACCTGGTTCAGGGTAATAAGACAATGGCAGAGTATGAGGCCGAATTCCTCCGGTTGAGCAGTTATGCTCGTGGTATTGTGGGTACCGAGAATGAACACTGTGTTAGATTCGAGGATGGACTAAGAGATGAGCTGAGGATGATGATAGCTCCACAACAGGAACGGGAGTTCGCTGTCCTAGTGGAGAAATCGAAGGTTGCTAAAGGGGTAAGACAGTCAGTTAGGCGGAATCAGGATAGGAGTTGGAATAAGAGGAGCTCTGGATCTTCAAGGTTCTCTGGTAATCATCAGAAAAGGACGAGATATGGTGGGTCGGATCAAGCTGCTAGGCCTGCTGCTGCTGCTAATCCTCAATGGCCACTACGGTGTGCTCGGTGTAGGAAGTCTCACACGGGGGAGTGTTGAAATGGTAATCGGGGATGCTTTGAATGTGGGTCCATGGAACATCGAGTTAGAGATTGTCCGAAAAAGGCAGCTAGGCTGAGGTCAGAGGGTCAGGATCGTACACCGAATAGGAGGGATAACCAACAGCCACCGAGAGGTCGTGGTGCAGGAAGAGGAGGTAATGGTGTCGGCAAAGGTCGTGGGGCACCGAGGGGAGGTACTGGTGGTACTGAGGCTAGGCAACCTGGTTTGGTCTATTCCACGAGGCGTCAGGAGGAGGGCGACGCACCGGACGTCATAACCGGTATGTTTTTGATCTTTAGAGTATCCTATAGTACCTTAATTGACATTGGCTCAACCCACTCATATATTGCTAGTAGCGTAGTGGAAACTCTGCACTTAGACTCTGAGCTTACTTCTAGGAAGATTACTGTATTAAGCCCTCTAGGTCACTCTGCAGAAGTAAGTAAACTCTATAGGAGTGTACCCCTAGAACTCCAAGGGGTTGTGTTCTTGGCTGACTTGATGGAACTACTGTTTCGGGAGTTCGATCTAATCCTCGGGATGGATTGGATAGTAAAGTATCAGGCTAGCCTGGATTGCGCAGCTAAGCGCATGGTATTAAAGACCGTGGAAGGTGATGACGTGGTGATAATAGGTAAAAGGACAGATTACCTATCTAATCTGGTTTCTGTGTTGAAGGCAGAAAAGATGGTTAGGAAAGGTTGTGAAGCATATGTAGTGCATGTCTGTGCTTTGGAAGCTAAGGGTGTAGCTGTGAGAGATGTCCGGACCGTAAGGGATTATGTTGATGTGTTTCTAGAGGAACTTCCGGGTCTACCTCCGGACCGTGAGGTTGAATTTGGCATAGACTTGTTACCCGAAACTGCGCCAGTATCTATAACTCCGTATCGAATGGCGCCGAAAGAATTGGTGGAGTTGAAGGCACAGATCTAGGAATTGTTGGATAGAGGGTTCATCCGACCAAGTGTATCGCCTTGGGGAGCTCCAATGCTTTTTGTCAAGAAGAAGGATGGGACAATGAGAATGTGCATAGACTATCGACAGCTAAACAAGCTGACAATAAAGAATAGATATCCTTTGCCCAGGATTGATGATTTGTTCGATCAACTCAAGGGTGCATCGGTGTTTTCTAAGATTGACCTTAGGTCAGGGTACCATCAGCTTAAGGTGAAGGAGGCTGATATCCACAAGACAGCATTCCGTACTCGGTATGGGCACTACAAGTTTCTGGTAATGCCTTTTGGGTTGACAAATGCACCAGCCGCGTTTATGGACATGATGAACTGGGTTTTCCAACCCTATCTAGATCAGTTCGTCGTGGTGTTCATAGATGACATTTTGGTGTACTCGAAGTCAGAAGAGGAGCATGACGCGCATCTTCATGTGGTTCTGCAAGTTTTAAGGGAGAAACAGTTGTACACCAAATTCAGCAAGTGTGAGTTCTGGCTTAAGGAGGTAACTTTTCTAGGGCATGTTGTTTCAGACGAGGGAATCAGGGTGGATCCCCGTAAGATTGAGGCAGTATTAGAGTGGAAACCACCAAAGTCGGTTACAAAAATTCAGAGTTTTTTGGGGTTGGCAGGATATTATAGGAGATTCGTGGAAAATTTCTCTTTAATTGCAGCACCGTTGACCAAGCTGCTGAGGAAAGGAGTTCCGTTTGTGTGGTCTGAGAAGCATCAAGAGAGTTTCGATAAGCTGAAGACAATCTTGACAGAAGCACCAGTCTTGATTCAGCTTGAGGCAGGAAAGGAATTCACTATGTATTGTGATGCATCGCATACTGGTTTAGGGTGTGTGCTGATGCAAGAAGGGAAGGTGGTCGCTTATGCGTCACGGTAGTTGAGGCCTTACGAAGCCAACTATCCGACACATGATTTGGAATTGGCTGCTGTGGTTTTTGCCTTGAAGATTTGGAGGCACTATCTGTATGGGGAGAAGTCGATAGTGTACACAGATCACAAGAGTCTGAAGTACCTCTTGACTCAGAAAGATTTAAACCTGAGGCAGCGGAGGTGGATTGAGTTGCTGAAGGACTACAACTGCTCAATCGAATACCATCCGGGTAAGGCTAATGTGGTAGCTGATGCATTGAGCCGTAAGGTGGTAGCGGATTTACAAGCAATGTTTGCTCACCTAAGTCTCTATGAGGATGGGAGCCTTTTGGCAGAATTGCAAGTGAAACCGTCTTGGATTGATGAGGTCAAAAAAAGGCAGATGACCGACGAAGCTTTGAGTACTTAGAGGTTGCAAGTACAAAATGGTGAGGCCGAAGGGTTCAGCTTAGGTAGTGATGGAGTGTTGTATTTTCAAGGGAGAGTATGTATGCCTAAGGATGATGATTTGAGGCAGCGAATCCTTAAAGAAGCTCATAGCAGTCCGTACGCTATGCACCCGAGAAGCAATAAGATGTATCGGGATTTAAGGGAACAATTTTGGTGGCCGGGTCTTAAGCGGGAAGTAACCGAGTTAGTGGGCAAGTGCCGACATGCCTGCAAGTTAAGGCTGAGCATCAATTGCCATCAGGGCTGTTACAGTCGATAAAGATCCCACAGTGGAAGTGGGAGGAGATTACTATGGATTTCGTAAGTGGGCTTCCCCTTACGCCCAGTAAGAAAGATGCAGTTTGGGTGATAGTGGACTGGTTGACCAAGTCGACCCATTTCATACCAGTAAGGGTTGACTACTCGCTTCAAATGTTAGCCAAGCTATATTTAGCAGAGATAGTGCGGTTGTATGGAGTACCGGTGTCCATTATCTCAGATCGAGATCCTCGGTTCACGTCGAGATTCTGGAATGCTTTACATCAGGAGTTAGGCACGAAGTTGAATTTTAGCACGGCTTTTCATCCGCAGTTCGATGGACAATCTGAGAGGGTAATCCAAGTGTTGGAAGACATGTTAAGGGGCTGTGTTTTGGACTTCCGTGGTAGTTGGGAGGAGTACCTACCTTTGGCAGAGTTCACTTATAACAATACTTATCAAGCGAGTATTCAGATGGCACCGTATGAGGCGCTGTATGGTCAAAAATGTCGTACTCCTACATGTTGGATGGAGCTAGGAGAGCGACAGATGTTGGGTCCGGAGTTAGTGGCAGAGACAGAAGATAAGGTAAGAGTAATTTGGGCTCATCTTAAGGAGGAATCGGACAGGCAGAAATCCTACGCCGATCTTAAACGCAGAGATGTTGAGTATGCAGTGGGTGATAAGGTCTTCCTGAAGGTATCGCCTTGGAAGAAGGTGCTGAGGTTTGGCCGGAGGGGCAAGCTAAGCCCTAGGTTCATCGGGCTGTACACGGTGTTGAAACGTGTGGGACCGGTAGCTTACCAGCTTGAGTTGCCGGCAGAATTGAGCCAGATCCATGATGTTTCCCATGTTTCGATGCTGAGGCGCTATCGATCAGATCCCTCACACGTAGTGCCGGTTGCGAAAATTGAGGTGAACTCGAACTTGTCTTTCGAGGAGGAGCCAGTACAGATTTTGGATCGAGATGTCAAGGTTTTGAGGAGGAAGTCAGTGCCTTTGGTAAAAGTGCTATGGCGAAACCATGGTACGGAGGAGGCCACATGGGAACCCGAGGATGTGATGCGATAGCAATACCCCCAACTCTTCTGATCCAGGTAATTTCGAGGCCGAAATTATTTTTAAGGGGGTAGAACTGTAACATCCTGAACTAGGGGCTGTTTGCAATTTAATTATTTTTCCCATGTGTGTGCTTGAAGAAATATGTATGCTTGAATGCTTGACATATTCTAGGGTCTAGTCATAACCCCGGGCTAGGTCTGACTTAGGGCTAGAAGTTTTTTTTTTAAGCACTTGAGAAGAGGAAGCTAAGTGAATGAGGCTTTAAAAATTAATTGGTGCGAAGCATGACACAAGAAATCATGTGATAAGGTGGCTTGGGACGCAACCTTAAGGGCTTGGAAGGTAGCGTCAAAGGGGAGCTTCAAGGGAAGAGGTTCGAATCTTGGTAGTCACAAGGAGGTGTGTTTTATTTTTTGGCTTTTTGGGCGTTAAAGGAAGGGGCTATGTTAAGGAGGTTTCAAAAGGATTTTGTGGGTGATGTTGGACATGAAAGTCAAATTGGTAAAGTGGCTTGGGGCCTTGGTGAATGCCACCCAAGCAAGGGGGAGGAGGACTCGAGTTCGAGTCACGGTGATAGCATATGGGTTTTTCTTTTATTTTTACAAGTTGGTGCCATGGAGAGGGAAGTGTTGGACGGCAATTGGGGCTTTGGAAGGATAGGGATAAACATCATTTTTTTTCTATTTTATTTGAAGAAGAGATTAGATAAAATTTATCAAAAGGGGTGAGAGTTGGCCGTATAGTGGATTGTGGGCAAGAGGGCTATCGGTTTTAGGGAGTCCTTAGTAGGGCTGAATGCCTTAGACTCATTTGTTGATTGTTTTTCTTCTTTTCTCTCAAATAGCTAGCCAAAATTTCCATCACCTTCATCTCCCTCTTTTTCCTTTGAAGCTTTGAAGCCGAAATCACTACCCTCATCTTGTTTTTCTTCTCTCCTCTTCACCATATTTTGTGCCGAAACCTCCAAGCTTTCCTTTTGTCTTGCTTTGGCCGAATAGCAAGAAGTCTGATTCTTTTCGGGGTTTCTTCTTCAAATCGGTCAGTAAGGGGTAAGTGGACATGGCCGAATGACTTTTGTTTGAATTATGGTTATGGCCGAATGGCCTATGACTCATATCAATGTGATTAAATCGATTGTAGGGGAGGCCATAGCCGATTGAAGGAAGCTTTCGGGATTTGATTCCCCAAGGTAAGGTGGTAAGTAATATTCGGCCATAGGCCTTGATTGAGCATATATGTGCAAGCCGATTCTAACAAATGCTGTGGTAGCGATCTCGACAAGTCAAGTGACAATTTCGGGATTTCGGTAAGTTTGGTAAGTAGTTAGTCATATTCGGCCAAAGGCCATTTTTGGTATCTAAAGTATAACCGGTTATGTGTCATGGATTTAGGGGCTAATCGGCCAAGGCAACCAAAGGCTTCCAGGATTTCGTTTTGCCTTGGTAAGTGATGATAAGATTCGGCCTAGGGCCATATTTTGGTTATGAAGGCGATTAGTCCTTTGGGATCATTAGTTTAGCTGAATGGCTATTAGATCTAAGAGTTTATGTGTTGGCCGATTGTAGGGGGAAGCAACCTCTAGGGATTTCGCTAGTATATTCGGGATTTGCTAGTCTCACGAGTAGACAGGTGTGTAAAACTCTTTACACACTTTATTAGTTAGCATTGATATTACGTTGCCTTTTAATCATTGTGGTAGTGATTTGCTTGTGGACATGAGCATGGATTCCGGGTAAGTCCCCTATTACGTGATCTATGATGTATGTTTGTGTATGCCATCATATGCTGTTGAATACTATGCTATACATAAATGCATGATATATGGGATTATGATATTTGTTATGTAAGCATGATGATGGTGGGATTGATGAGAGGAGGGGGATGATCTCTATGGACTGTCACCAGTGGTTTTGACCACAAGATGGGTTGGCCCCATCAGAATAATTGTGACTTCGGTCACCAGTGGTTTTGACCACACCGTTGATAAATTGTGACTAAGTCCTAGTGGTTTGGTTCCACCAGTGGTTTTGACCACATATTGATAAATTGTGACCTATGGTCATCAGTGGTTTTGACCACACGATGGGTTGGCCCCATCATTTGATTTGTGACTCTAGTCACGGTGGTTTTGACCACCGGTGGTTTTGACCACGGGGTAGTTAAAGAGTACGGATGGTTAGTGTGGGTTGCATGTTTGCATGTTTACTAATGATTTGTGTATGAGTTGCACTTTCGGGTTGGGGATTTATACACTGAGTCTTGGTGACTCACCCTTTCCCATATTATTTTGTAGATGAGTAGATCGCGGAGATGGAGCCGGAGAGGACTCGAGGCGGCCATGCTTGTTCCTTGGATTTGGAATTTTATTTGATTCAGTTCAAGTTTATTTATTTTCTAAATTTTTAATTTGGGTTGTAATAAGGCCGCTAGTTTATTATTTTGGATGTTTACATAGTTGTTTTTACTTTACTTATACTATATTGCAAATGAAATTATAAAATGTTAAGTGAATCGATTAAAAGTAACATTTTCAAAATTCAGTAACTTCTACGAGTTTTCAAAGATGTTACCATCGGGTAGCAAAAAAATCCACCCAGTCAACCATAACTTTGAAGGTTCTAAATAAAAATAAATGATCAAATGTTTTCGAAGGTTTTCAACTCAAAATCAATCCCTCCCGAGTTTTATCAAACACTGTTTTATAACCTTAACAATATTTTTCAGTTTTCCCCAGAAAATCAAAATATTTCAAACATTTTATTTACTCCGTGACATACCAGATCCGGTCAGGGCTCATGGGCCGGGTTTGGGGTGTTACAAGGCACGTCTTTAGTTTAGAAAATTCCTACCTCGAGATATAAAACATCATATCCAGTAAGTTTGGACACAACGTTTTGAATTCTCAAGAATAGGTTTTTTATTATTCGAAATTTGTAAGTTTCGATTTTAAAAATGAAGGGATATCTAATACTTTAAATTCTATGAGAAAAAATCACAACCCAGTAAGTTAGGGCACGGTTCTTCTCGAAGAGCCCAAATATCACATATCACCGTTAAAAATATTTAAAAAATCTTTGATTTGAAAGGTATTTTTATAAAAAAATGGTATGAGCAAGACATTATAACATACATATCAATTGCAATTCTATGAATTATATTAACAATAAATAATAAAAGAATAATATAACATGAATAAATAAATTATAAGAAAAATATTAAAACAATAATATACGAATATAAAGATGCAAATAAATGTATATAATAATTAATAAAATCATAATATATAATAAAATAGTCTAAAATAATTAATAATATTTAAGGATTATACATAATAAAAATAGTTAGTAAATCTAATTTTAAATAAAAACATATATATACATAATATATTAATCATAAAAATTAAATAATATAAATGAAATAAGTTATATAATATAATAGACTTTATACGAAACAAAATTAAAAAATAATATATAATACAATATAATACTATGTAATATAAAAATTTTAAAACATATAATATAGTAATTAATATAAATAAATAATATGTAATTAAAATAATTTTGAGCTAAATAAAAAATAAATAATAATCATTTAATATATAAATATATATATTTATACTATTAATATATTGATATGAATAATAAAGAAAATAATATAGACAATTTAATAAAATAATTTAATACAATATTAAAAAAATAAAATAAAAGGATAAAGAAAACAAGGGTTAAAATAGCAATTAAAACAGATACAAAAGAACTAAATTAAAACGCGCGTTAAATCCCAGGGACTAATGTGGCAATTAAGCATCTTTTTAAAATGGCGTCGTTCCGATTTTTACCTTTAAGATGCTCGAGGATTCAATTGAAACAAAGTAAAAATTTAAGGGCTAATTTAAAATTAAAGAAAATGTCAGATTAAATAAAATTAAAACAAATAAAATTTCAAATGGGCTGAAATAGAAAATTACCCTTTTAACCAAAACGCGTGGATCCTCTTCTGGATATCTGGGTCAACGCGCGGATCCTTTAGTCAAAACGGCACCATTCTATACTTATTATATAAGAAAAAAGGGGTAAAAATCATTTCAAAACTGTTTTTTATAAAAAAATCTCAAAAAACGCTTTCAGACCCTTTCTCCTCCTCGTTCAGGCTTCAAACATCGAGTCTTCGCACCACCGCCTCACGCACCTATGCGCCGTCTTCTACGGCGGTTCTCAGGTATGAAACTCGTCCCTTTTTTATTATTTTGTAAAAAAACATGCACGAAACATAAAAATAAAAAAATAAAAAAAATATAAATCACCTTAACAAAATTTGTATTCTGTTTCAATGTTTTCTTTTTTTTTTTTTCCTATTTCTCTCTGTCCATCGTCTCTGTTTACAGATTGGGTTTTTATACCCTTGAAAATAAAAATAAAAAAGGAATAAAATATTTTGTCCAGTTTTTTGTCATAATCTGCTGCTGTTACTTCCTTTTTTGTGCAGAAGAATGGAGAGAATCTCGGTGGTGATGTGCGCTGAACGTGGCGCGACCGGAGGCTTGGTGTGGGTGCAAGGAGTGCAGCGCAACTGTTGGGTTCTTGCCATTGCAGCGCCTAGGGTTTCAGAAACCCTAGGCCATTACTGATTCTGTTTAATCATTGGGCCTTTTTGGGCTACGATTAATTTTGGGTCTGGGTTAGTTTGTTGGGCTAATTGGGTAGTGGGTCGGTTTGGGTTTGTTCAGTATTTGGGTTTGGCTGTAATGGGTAATGTGTAATTTGGGTTTTATTTTGGGTCAAAGGTTTAGGTTAGGTTGGGTATTCTATAATTGGACCGTAAAGACTTTGGGTATTTGTTTATTTTTTGTTTCTGTTTTGGTTAATTATAAGCCCGGTCAAAATTGGGCTCTTACAATATGGAAGTGAGTTAAAACATGTTATATGATATATTGAAATAGTGAAATTGATGATATGTTGTGAATGATAGAATGTGAATTGAAATATATGATGAAATTAGAAATTTGGTTACCCTATTAACTGTTTGGGCAAAGTTGGATATAGTTGGCATGCCATAGGATAGATTGAGTATGGGTTACTTCAATTATATGTCGTTGAACGCTTGGCACATTTTCCTTTGGTCGTCTCAATGAATGTTAGGCACAACATTTAATTCAGTTATATCGATGAGCGTTGGGAGAAATCTATTTACTTTGAACGTTTTGCTGAGGCACTAAGTACCAAATTAATGTGTTGGTTGGAATCTGTGTATCCGTTCAAGTCTGAGTCAAGTTTGTAAGGGATATAAATTGTGAATCGGTTGAATTATACTTGAAATGGATTTATGTTATGACATTGTATTACAAGTACATAAATGTGATATATGATTATTTCTAGCATGTGAAATACCATGCAAACTGGTTAAACGAGCCTGAGGGCTGATATGGAAAGATAACAAATGAATTGATTCGAATAGAAAATGAAATGGGATATGATCAAGTGTTAAAAATTGAATACAAATTCAAACATTATTGATATTGGTATGTAAGCATGATACATTCATTTAACTTGGATAATTAAAGTATTGTTTAGTCGATTCATATAATAAATTTGGTACACTTGTGGCACATATAAGTTGATACATTGAATGAGATTTGGCATGAATTGTATATAAGTTGGTTGACATATTAAATCAAATTTAATGTATGCAATTGATTGAAACTTATATTATATTGACTTGAATTGTCACACTCGGATTGTAACACCCCTAACCCATAACTGTAGCCAGAATAGGGTTAAGAGGCATTACCGATCATACCGAAACATTTACAATCATTTTACAACACAAAGTCTATTATCGTCAAAACATATAAAAATATATGCATATAGTCCCTTAATGAGGTCTACGAGACCTTAAACACATGTTAGAAATGGGTCGAGACTAAACCAAACACATATAAAATATTTGGAAAAATCAAACATTTTTTTAAGCTATAGAGGTCACATGCCTGTGTGGGTAGGTCGTGTGCCTCACACGGCCTCGGACACACCCATGTGTCCAAGTCATGGCAAAATAAGGCATACATATTGACTTGTCCAAACGGCCTGAGACACGCCCGTGTGCCTCACCCGTGGTCGACAATGACTTACACCACACGGCCAGTCACATGCCCGTGTGTCTAGCCCTTGTGTGAGCCTAACTTGTTTCAATTTGCAAACTTGAATGGCACGGTTGAGCCACACGCCCGTGTGCTTAACCATGTGGGCAATTATAGGCCATTTGCAAGGCCAAATTTGCCATCCCCATTTAGGATCACCTATAAGCATCAAACCAGCACAATTTATACCTCAAATGGCAACCAAAACATACCAATATATGCACTATTTAATCATCAACCACACCATTTATTTCCATACTCAATTTCAACTCAAATAAGTCCATCTAAAATATCAATTTCTCGTTCCAAATCATATAATCTACTCATCATTTAATCCAACCAAATATATTATGAAACATACCATTTTCATAATGCTAATTTATACCATAATGACCACTCACATAGAACATAATCATACACATATAAGTCATTCTTTTCATATGATCAAAACATATACCAACCATCAAACTACCAAGCCAACTCACATGGCTAAGCTTATACACTTCAAAACATGTCATGATCACAAGCCTATACATGCCATATACCAAATATATACATCTTTCGAAAAATACCAACATAGATAGTTGATAGTGTGATTGAGTCGCTGACGATCCCCGGATCCGAGCTAGCTTTAAAGACACTGTAAAACAAAGAAACACGTCACACAGTCAGCTTTAAAGCTTAGTAAGTTCATCATATAATACATTTAACTCAATAATTCAATTACAATACATAAATTAAACCATCACTTAGATCAATTCACAAATATACATCATATTATCCATAGCTAGTATGCTCACTCAATCATACATATATCCATTTACAAAATCATCAACCACATAGGTTCCATACATACCTTAGCCAACACATAGTTATTGACTATTCTTGCTACTGAATGCTCAATATCACATTTCGTTCAATCTTCGTCAATCATTCGATTTACTCGCACGCTTAGTGCCATATTCTTAGACGAAGCTTTAATATCATCACACACTTAGTGCCTTTATATTAAACCAAATTTAACTCGGTATCGTACACACAGTGCCAATCAATATAGTCGAGGCTTCATTTACTTCGCACACACAGTGCTATTCACCTCTGTCTCCAATCTAATTACGCACATTTAGTGTCACATTTCTCAATTCCACATATAGCATTTCTAATTAAATAACCACATATTCATTCATTTCATAACACATAGATATGAATTTAAATGATTCGTATTATACACGAACTTATCTCTGACATCGAAGTAACAAAACAAGTCGATTAATCGAGCACTTTATCTTTGCCTCGATCTCGATCCAAACCCCTCTTTTCTTGATCTATACATATTCAAATTTAGCTCATTCAATCACCAATTCATTCAATTTAGTCCAAACACACATATTTAGGGCATTTTACAAAATAGCCCTCATATTTTCACATTTTGACACTTTAGTCCCTATTTCATAAAATCACAAAATACACAAAATTTCCATTTACACTTGCTTATCTGAATTTCCCCCTAGCTCATACAAGCCCACATATTTCATTTATTTCACATTTTAGTTCTCCAATTTCTCATTTTTACAATTTAGCCAAATTACTCAATTTCACTAAAAATTTTAAGACAAAATATGTTAATCTATCACATATCTTTCATATTTCATCATCAACCATCACAAATCTCAAACATTCATCAATAACACATCTCAAAATCTTCATCAAATTCTAAAATTAAAGCATAGGCTAGCTAGAACACTAAGCAACGATCACAAAAACATAGAAATCACTAAAAATCAAGCTCAAAACATACCTTGATTGAGCCAACTTCTAGTCGAAACCCTTAAACTCTTCCTTTATTTTCTTGTGATTTTCAGCAAATAAAGATGAGAATATGGCTTGTTTTTCTTATTTGTTTTATTTAATACATATTATTTCATCATTTACTAAAATACCCTTTGTTAAAATATTATTATTTCATTCATTTAATGGCTATATATGTCAGCTTCCACTATCAAAGGTCTAATTACTACATAAGGACTCCTCATTTAAAAAGCCATGCCAAATAAACACTTTAACAATTAGCACAGAGCTTTTACATTTTATGCGATTAAGTCCTTTTTGCAAATTAAGCACACAATCAATATAATTTTCACACAAAATTTTCACACATGCTCAATCACATACTATGAACACCAAAAATAATATTAAAATATTTTTTGACCTCGGATTTGTGGTCCCAAAACCACTGTTCCGATTAGGGTCTAAACCGGACTGTTACACAGATTTTCTTAGAGATTCGAATTTATAAGAGCTTGGGAGTTAATTGAAAAAAGTAGAAAGTTGGCAGCCTCTACTGAGAATGTTGGGAATTTTTTTTGTGATATTCAGGTAAATAGTTAGGTTTCAAGTTTGGTTGGGTTAAGATGGAACCGGTTGGTTCCATAGTGGTAGACATAATGATTGCCGGTGATTTGCTAAAAGAGATTGAAAGATCGTGTATAGGATTTATATATAGGTAAGAGTGGACATTCTAGCAAAAAGGAAAAACTATCTTCAATTCTATCTACAAATTTCTTCTTACTTGCATTGTCTTTTTCGATTGTTACAAAAAAGAGGAGAATCCATGAAAGCTTTACATGGAGCAAAAGTCGTGAGAATTGGAGTCTGTGATTAGATAATTGAGAAACTGGTAAGCTTTCTTAACCTTCTGTACTCGAGGATTCAAGGAAGAAGAAAGTAAGGAATTCTTAAGGAGTTTTTGTAAGGTGGGTATTGGGTTTTAATGTTTAAATGCCTTCAATTTAACCGATGTATGATTGTCATGCTTAATTGTTAGGACGAAGGAGACTGTGGCATTGGGACAAGCTAAGCTGACAAGGAAGAAATATTTAAGGTGAGTTTTTGTACTCTACTTTTAGGTGATCAACGATGTTATGTCTTTGATTGAATCACATTTGTGTTTGTTCTGAGTTGTGTCCTAGACCATGATTGTGTATGAAAGTACTGAATGGGTAGGCTATGGTGCATAACCTTGTAAAAGTATGTGAAGGTTTGTAAGAATGATTGCTGATGGTCTGGTGGTTACCTCTTGGTGTTTAAATAATTGTCGTACTATGTGTTTGTAAATAACGCCTTACTTTTGTGTGAGATGCATGTCCATATTATATGTGAAGTACAAAGGACTTTACCTTGATGGGGTAGATGGAGATAGGAATAATTGACGTATTGGAGGAATGAGCAGATTGAAATGAGAGTTCAAGGGAGTTAGGCAACATCATAAAATGGTTACCGTCTGGCTAGCTAGAATGACACCATGACCACAGTTATGGATTGGTCCTTCGGGGTGACACCGTGATGACGGTTTATAGGGTTCATAGAGCAACATCGTGACAATGATATATAGGCTCTACGGAGCAACACCTCGAAAGAGGTTTAAAGACTCTCAGAGTTAGTAAACAGGAAAGTCCATCGGGACGGTAAAAACGAGGGAGTCTACTAGGATAATAAATATGGGTTACATAGTGTAAGATATCGAGGTAACATGTTGTAGTGCATTCAAGATATCGAGGTTGAAGATCCATCATAATTTTCTTTGCATTTTTGCCAAAGGGGGGAGTAAGATTTAGGGGGAGTAGTGCAAAAATGTTTTGGTTTTGTTCTCAACTTATCTTGGTATTAGTTTAATGTTTTTAGGGAGAGTTATGTTTTTTCTTTGTTTATTTTGGAACTTTATGTTTTGAACTTTATACTTCATCATTGATTTTTAAGTTTTGTAAGAGAGATATGCAATGTGAAATTGTTTATTCTAATCTCTCAATTTTCTATTATAAGTATTTTTTTATGTTTTGTAAATAATTTCAAATTAGGAGATTATTAGGATACAATTTGTGAAAGAAGTTGTAGCTTGTCTTGCTCCAACATTAAAACCACATGTAACACCCCAAAATTTTAGACTATTGTTTGTTAGATTCTGTCATTAGTTATGAATTTGCTTTAATGGCTAAGTGTTTTGTTTATGTGTGTTTGGGATCAGTGGTTCAAGTTCTGCTTTTAGAATTTTTTTTTATTCTTTTGATTCAACCCTTACTCTCATGTAAATCTGTGTCAAGAATGAGCCTGCTAGTTCGATGGTTAAGCTTCTGTATTGCCTTTGGTCTTGTGTTCAAGTATCTACGTAAATGATAAGGATATATTTTGTGCAGTGTGGTAGTTATTTTTTGTTAAACTCACATGTTAGTTAATTCTTTTTCTTTTTTTTTTTTTTTTACATTTTCTTTCCTTCTTCCCCTATTTCTTTTTACTATTTTCTTTTTCTTTGTATTTTTGTTTTTGCCTGCATTCGTGTAATCATCTTTTGCTCTTCTGCATTGTTTATTGTCAGATTGTACTGTCATAAGCTTGATTGTAATTGTCAGAGGTAAGGTTCGAATGTTTGTTTGTTCGTCTGATTTGTGGTGAAGTTGGGTTTTCCTTTAAGATTTGAAATTGTGTTTAATTTCTTTTGTTGTCGTGGTTACTTCGGTACATTGTAAGAGAAGGTCGAGAGACATTTAACATTCCTTCAACTGTCTAGTGTGTGGGCTTGTTGTGATTCATCGGTAAGCGTTGGTTCGCTGTAGGGGTTTTGAGTCGAAATTTTTGAAATAATTGGTTGAAAGTGTTTTGGTGTAAATTGTTTCGTTTAAGTCATTTAATTGGTTATTGGATGGTAGGTCCTAGGATTCTTCTGTGTTGTTCCTACGTTAAAACTATACCAGGTGTGTAACAAAAACCCGATTTTCTGCAAATTTCAAACATCGTGTGTCGGGTCGTGTGGTAAGTCGTGTAACTCACTGTTTTTGAATTAGGGTCACACGAGCCAGGGACACGAGCGTGTGTCCAGGTCGTGTAACTCACTGTTTATGAATTAGTGTCACATAGACTAGGGACACATGCATGTGTCCAAGATGTGTGAAAGATATTTTGAGATTTGAGTCACACGAGCATGTGTTTGGCCATGTGTCAGACCATGTAACTCCCTGTTTTGAGCCACATGGCTGTGTGTCAAGCCGTGTGTAGCATTAAAAGGGCCACACGAGCGTGTACCAGGCCGTGTGGACAACACGGGCATGTGCCAGGCCGTTTGGACCACACGAGCCAAAACACCCAGGCTGTGTGAATCCACATGGGCATGTCGGCTAGAATAATAAAATTTCCCCTAGGGCCATAAGCGTCGTTCGAATCGAACATAGGCCTACCATAGGGTCCATATGATCTGATTTAGACTGTATAACTTGATATCCAATATTTTGAGGCTAATAATCGATTATCTGTACGTATAATTGGTGCAATAACTATTAAATGATAATGGTCTGTATTATTTGATTATGAATTATATTGGATAACTGTATGTACATATTTGATATCTGATATTTTTAATCTATATCTGCATTGGGTGGGAATGGTATAAAGAAGGAAGTGTCGGCAGTTTAATGATCTACCGAATTGAGTGGTTAAGCCACAAATCTGTATCTGATCCTGACAATTTATCTCATACTGATATGACAGTTAGTCTGTAATCCCTCTAAAATGCATCATGCCGACACTAATTGGTGTGTAGGGCTGAATGGGTACTTGATACCCTATATAGTGTATTGGGATAGTCGGAGATGATGTGTAGCGGATGGGCACTTGATTTTGATATGTTCTACATCTATATCTGATCTATTTTGCATCTTATCTGAACTATTACGATGACACTAAGTATCATCTGTTTATGATTTTGTATCTAAAATTAGGAAATTACTGTCATATTTATATTGCTATTTTGCCTTATTATCTGTTACACACATTGAGTTATAAACTCATTCTACTTGGTAATTGAATTGCAGGTAACCCATAGACTTAGGAGGCTCGGCATGTCAGAAGCTTGGTCATTACTGTTTTCTAGTTATTTTACTATTTGTTTAAATTTGAACTAACATTTGTTTTATTTCGGACTACGGTTTGCAAGCTCGGATTTCCATGTAGGTTTAATTGGTTAAATGTTTTCTGTATGAAAGTTTAAAATACTTAAAAGTTAGTTTTTCCCTTAAATATTTTGATATGGCCTCCAGACTTTATCTTAACGCCTACGCCAGGTATAGGGTGTTACACTACATCTACCTACCACAACCTAATGTTTTTAGTTGGCAGCTTTTGACGTTTGTAGTTTCTAATGTTCTACATTGTAAATATGCAGCAAGAATTATGTATTTAGTTCTAGGCAAAGGAATTTATGGAGACTCCTCAAAAATCGAGACAATGATAATGGTTCATTCAAAAGATAATTGTTAAAGAAAAGTCCTATCAAGTTTGAAGACAATAAAATTTTCAAAATAAAGATAAGGATGTTAGATGACTTTTTTGAATAGAGAGTAAGCCATGCCTATTGAAACACGAAGATAAGTCATGATGTTGATCTTATAAGGTTATTTGTTAACCAAGAATGATTGGGCACAAAGTCAAGAGAAAAACAAAGAAAGTATTTTGTTCATTTAGGAATTAGTTGTAGAAAGGTTTTATCATTATAAAATGATTTGTTAGAAAATGCTTATTGTGTGATTGGGAAAACAAAATGTGAGAATAAATTAAGATGTACAAATGTGACGTCGTAACTCGAGTGAAGAGATTGGGCTTAAATTTGTGAGTTTTTTTTATTTTGTGAATTTTAGTGGATTGATTATCAAAGTAAGACTTCGCAGATGTAGGTTAAGTTTGAACTACGTAAACAACTCTTGTGTGTTTTATTTTGTTACAGTTGTTCTATTTATTGTGGCCACAACGCATACCATAACTTAACTAGAAAAAGATTTAGAGTTAATAGTCAGTTAACACACTATATTTTAATTAAAATAATCAACTTTGTTTTATATGTTTGGTTCATTTAAATTTAAACAAATTAATAAAATTACTAAATTAAATAGAAAGCTTAATAATTTAAATTTAAATCAATCAATAAAAATTATTAATTTTAATCTAATTTAATATCATGTAAAATCTATTTAAATATTTATTAATATAATTTTGAATAAAAGAATAATATTACATGCTTAAATATGATAACACTGTTATTTTCAAAAATTTTAAAAGTATTTTTGTTCACTTTTTTGTAACACCCCAAACCCGGTCTAAACGCTACAACCGGATCTGACGTGCCACGGAAAGGAAAAATGCTTTAAAATCGATTCATTGATTTTCGAAAAGGGAAAGTCGTTGTAAAACTAATAATTTTTTTCAGAAAACGTCGAGGTGTTTTGGAAAGGTGCAAAACATGTTGATATTCCGTATTATTTACTTAGGCATGGTATATATAAAAAAACAAGTACTTATCTAGTTTTTTAAAACATTCGATTCTAGTTTAATTAACATAGTAAATATGAACTTTAGAGTCTACTAAATAAAAACAACCCAAAATAAAGTTTAGGCGACCTTATTTACATAATGTGAACCAAAATTAAGCGAAATAACTAAGTTCGAATGAAAATTTTGTGATAAACCAAATGTTGTGCATGGCCACCTCGAGTCCTCTCGGCTCCATATCCACGGTCTAGGCACGATCGCAAAATGTAATGGAAAGGGTGAGTCACCGAGACTCGGTGTATAAATCCTATCCCAAAGAAATTATGCCCTTACACAAATTCATACATTAATATGCAAGTCATGCAACCCATCCAACCTAGTATCCATCCAAGTCTCCCAAATCTACCCTTGTGGTACCAAACCCTTTGGTGGTGCCAAACCACTCGTAACCGAAGTTACAAAAGAGATACATATGTGGTACCAAACCATTGGTGGTGCCAAACCACTGAGACTTAGTCACAATTTTAAACATTTGTGGGGCCAACCCACTGTGTGATACCAAATCCTTGGTGACGGTCTGATAGATCATACTTCCCCCTCCTCTCATCACCCATAACACATATTTATGGTAACAACATCAGTATGATCATGTTTAACATACTAAATTATGTATACAAGATAACATGCTTTCATAGATCACATACAACGCGAGTAATAGTAACAACTTACGGCATCCATTTGTTTCTCAAAAGGGTATTTCAATAACCATAGCCGTCATTCAGGATTTTAAACAACACACAACATTAACACATATTAAGTAAGAAAGTGTGTAAGAGTTACACACCTGGTTTTCGTACTAACACTTTTACTGCTTCTACGCTACTATCACTCGAAACTACCACGATTGGTCTACAATCCAACCCCGATGTTGGCCCACACCTGGATGGCCAATCGCTCACTCCTGACACAGATCGTTTTTTGTATTTTGACGTTGGGTTTACAGATCCAACCCCTCCTTCTGCTTGACTAGCTTTCAGATCCCGAAAGTCTTTAAGAAAGCTTCACACCCCCACCTACATTCGGCCA
Source organism: Gossypium rotundifolium (assembly GCA_025506655.1). Taxonomy (NCBI): domain Eukaryota; kingdom Viridiplantae; phylum Streptophyta; class Magnoliopsida; order Malvales; family Malvaceae; genus Gossypium; species Gossypium rotundifolium. The sequence goes on from CP106722.1 coordinate 62,686,433, forward strand.
ACACCAAACTATCAAACCGATCCCTTATTTGGAACCAAACACGTACCATATGACATTCAGCCAACCATAATTGAACAAGAAAGGCCATTCGGCCAAACCTACCATCAACCTACCTTCAGCTTTTCCACCAAATCGGCACTTCTGACTACTGATAGGCAGGATTTGGCTCTATGGACAGAGAAGAGAAATCGACAAGCCTTAAAACAAGTGATTTGGATTAGAGCTTGATAGAATCAAAGAAATCACAGAGGAAGGAAATCCCAAAACTCACCGGATTACAGAGGAGTATTTGGCTTACGATGAACCTTCGGGAAACAGAGAAACCACCTTGATGATTCGGCTATGGAGGAGGAATATGAGTAAAAAGGGGATTCAGCCTTTGGGAATACATTGAAGAGGAAAAGAATGCTAGGGGGTTTCGGTTTTGAACAAAAAGGCAGAGGCACAAAGGTGAAGAGAATTTCGGCTTGCTCAGAGTATAGGTGAGAAAAGAAAGAAAAATAAAAGTGAAAAAGATGATACTAACTACTAAATTTGGCAATACACAAGCACCCACACACACAGTTGGAATTTAGGCCAACTCTCCCCCTCCTGATAGCCCTTATCCTGCAAGATAATCCAATCTTTATCTCACCTATAGAAGAGACCACCTCTAAACCAACTTTCTCCCTACTTTTATCATCTTTTATCACTTAATTAAAAAAAATAAAGCTCCTAAATTGAAGCAAATGTGCCGTCCAACCCCCATCCCCTAGGAGTGCTGAATTTTACCCATCCATTTGGGCTTCAAGTGGCCATAATAGGCCCACTTCCTTCCTCCTTATGACGCCCTCTTAATACCCATCTAAAACACCTCCAATTTTTGGGCCACAAGCCCAGCTTGCTACTAAACATAATAATTTAAATTAAAAATACCACTAACTTCTTTTTTAAACAATTTAACTTTGATTTAAGCCCAAACCTGGGCCCAATCCAAACCTCAAAGCCTTCACCTACTAATTTAGCCATGCAACGTATCAAATGCACATACCCACGGAGTTAGGATATTATAGTTCTACCCTCCTTAAAATAAATTTTGACCTCAAAATTTACCTGGTCAAAAGAGTTGAGGGTATTGTTGTCGCATAACATCTTCTGGCTCCCATGTCACCTCTTCCGACCCATGGTTCCGCCATAGTACCTTTACCAAAGGAATAGATTTTCTACGCAAAACCTTAACATCCCGATCCAGGATCTGCACTGGTTCCTCCTCAAACGTTAAGTCTAGATTCACCTCTATCTCCTCCATCGGCACAACATGTGATGGATCCGAGCGATAGCGTCTAAGCATGGAAACATGAAACCCATCGTGGATTTGACCCAACTCTGGTGGCAACTCAAGTTGGTACGCCACTGGTCCTACCCGCTTCAACACCTGATAGGGCCCAATAAATCTAGGGCTTAACTTGCCTTTCCTACCAAACCTCAGAACCTTCTTCCACGGTGACACCTTCAAGAAAACCTTGTCACCTTCAGCAAACTCTATATCCTTCCGCTTGAGATCGGCATAAGACTTCTACCTGTCCGAGGCTTCTTTCAAACGAGCTCGAATCACTTCCACCTTATCCTCTGTCTCTATAACTGTAACACCCTTAACCTGTGTTCGTCGCCGAATTAGGGTTACGGGTATTACCATGTAAGTTCAAAACTTCAGTTCGCTCGATTGAAACTTAATCACACATTTTTTTTTTCAAATAATTTAATAATAACAAACAACAAATTTCACCTGTGTAATACATACTCGATACATTAATCCAAGTCATATACAACATAACCATTGATGTATTTAAAAAGACTATACAATGTATACTACAACATTATCACTTAACAATCTGATTTCATAAGGCATAAACCTAATTTCCACATAACCGAAATATGCAACTAATTACACAACTCATACATGCTTATAAATTTTGGCCGAATATACAAGACCTCATTTACAACATTTCATGTTGATTTCCTAGCACAAACCAAGTTTGGTAATCATGTACTCAAATAAAATAAGTGACTTCACAAGCAAAATATTTATAAACCATAGTTGTACACATCTTCTACATTCGACTATGGCCCTAAACAAATAATTCATTAAGCAAGATAATAACATGTATAACTTTCACCTAGGTTTGGCCGAATACACATACATGCATTACTCACATAATTCCTATCTAGCAAAACAATTTAAATTGTCACACTTATATAATTCCTGAATAAAGCTCAACTAACATATATCTATCTAGACTTATACATATAAAGATTAACTTGATTGCCAAACTATCTAACTAATTTAACACAAATGTTGGTTTTACAAACAGGCCATTATATAGAATGCATAAGATTAAAATAACGAAACAACCATGACCAAACCTTTAAAACCAAACACTTAAACCACATAGTCAAGAACAAATAAAGCCGAGCTTATAATATAAGTTTAAGCCATTTTCGCATGGCTATTTTATAAACACATATAAACATAACATCATTCCAACATTTAGCTAGCCTATACATGCCTTTGATTCCAAAATAACGAGCTCAAAAGTACCGAAAAGGGATGATAGTGTGGTTGACTTCTTCAATGATCCTTCGAGCCCGTAGCTTGACCAAAAATCTATAAAACGAACAATGAACACACTAAGTAAGCTCACTTGCTTAGTAAGTCTCAAGCAAATACAAATTGATATTCAAACATTTAACCTTTAATTAAACAATTCATAGAAAATGGATATAAACATTATAATTACAGAATGACATGGTCGAATACTATCCATAACCTTAACTTAAGGATTTCACTTATCTTCCATGAACATATACATCATTCATTTTATAGTTATCATAAATATTCCTATACTCCAAATCGAATAAACATCTCATACATATTAATCACATAATCTTTTTTTTATACGCACATAAAATCACATCCAAATTCATTTCTCAATAACGAATTTACTTATAGCCGAATCATTAAAACAACATATAGACATTAGGCTCAATTCATACACAACTATATATATATATAAAGGGTTCATGTTCATCCCTTATAAACTCGATAGATAATACACTTCAATCCATAATAAGCTAGTAGGATAACACTTACCTAGGCTAATGGAACATAGCATTAAATAATATGTCGCACCTCGTTTATTATATGAGCTCTCAGTTTATAGCTTATCACTGGCATTAAGCCTGCTAGACTAGAAGTCCGAAATAATTCACAAGACGAAGCACCTCGCTAGGCTTAAAGCCGAAATAGATCACGGCACAAGGCACGCTGGGCAATAAGCCGAATCAAATCAAGCACAAGGCACGCTAAGCAATAAGCGAATCAAATCAAGCACAAGGCACATTAGGCAATAAGCGAATCAAATCAAGCACAAGGCCTGCTAGGCTTTAATGCCTGAAATAATTCATAAACCAGTCCATCAAATTACATTTCTTAACACTATCATCACTAACTAAACATATACACAATTCACATTCACATATCACAACGAATGTACAAATTCTTATCACATATACAAAAACACATCTAATCCATTTTAAAGCCTTTACATTCGGCTAACACATATATTCATACTCAAATTTATCAAATAATTTCATTGAACCTATTCATAAATAATTCTTTAACATACTTTAGCTTAAGGACTTACCTCGATTAACAACGGACGACTTAAACCGGCTATTCTACAACCTTTGTCTTTCCCCGATTTAAATCTGATTTCCTTTGTTCTTGATCTAAACATATCAAAAATAGTCTCATTCAAGTACATTTCACTTCAATTTAGTCCCAAAACACATAAATATGCAATTTACCATTTTACCCCTAATGTTTCATATTTTTACAATTTAGTCCTATTTGCATAAAACACCAAATACACAAAATTTCCCCATACTACTCCAAGGCCGAATATTCCTAGGGACCTTACAAGCCCCTTTTTTCATTTATTTTGCAAATAAGCCCCTCTAAAAATTTATTTCCACAATTTAGCCCAAAAATACTCAAATTCACTAAAATTTCCAATGCAAAATATACTAATCTTAAACATATCTCTCATTTAAAATTACCAAACATCATGAATCACATGAACACTACAATGGCGAATATCAAACATGCTCGATTTGAAAATTTCAACATGGGTGCATTTACGGTTCAAGCAACGATCTCAAAACGTAAAATTAACAAAACCGAACAAGAACTAACCTTGAAATCAAGCTTATAGGTGTCAAACTTTCAAAGAAATAAAACCTTTCTTCCTTCTCTAATATTCGGCCAAGAACATGCAAAATGATAATGGACTTTTCTTTTGTTTTATTTAACGTATATTATGATTTTAAATCATTTACTATTTTAACCTTTAATAAAGTTTAAATTATAACATAATATTATGGACAAACTTGTCATGTACCGTCCACTTAATCTTAAAATGGGATATTTGTCCTTTTAATACTCCATACTAAAAGCCATAATCAATTAGGCACTTTTCACTCTAGTTTGCTACTTTTTCACCTTACGCGATTAAGTCCTTTTTGTTAAATTGAACACACAAACGATTAAATTTTTCTACGAAACTTTCACACACTTTAATTCACATATAATAAACACAAAATAAAATATTAAAAAATTTCTCAGACTCGGATTCGTGGTCCCGAAACCACCTTTCCAATTTGGGTCAAATTCGGTCTGTTACAACTCTCCCCCCTTAGGGATTTTCGTCCCCGAAAATCTTACCGTTAAACAAAGTCGGATGTTGTTGCCTCATTGAACTTCAGGCTCCCATGTAGCCTCTTCAACTCCGTGCCGATTCCATAAAACTTTCACTAATAGAATTCTCTTGTTTCTCAATTCTTTCATTTCCCGAGCTAGAATACGAATTGGTTCTTCCTCGTACGTCATATCAAGTCGGATTTCAATCTCTGACGGAGTGATTACATGTGACGGATTTGATCTGTACTTACGTAGCATTGAAACGTGAAATATATCATGTATCTTTTCTAATTCTGTGGGCAACTTCAATCTATAAGCAATAGGTCCAATTCGTTCGATAATTTCATACGGTCCGATGAATCTCGGACTCAGTTTGCCTTTCCGTCCAAATTGGAGTACTTTCTTCCACGGGGAAACTTTCAAAAACACTCGATCTCTGACTTGATATTCAACATCTTTACGTTTTAAATCAGCATAAGACTTTTGTCGATCCAAGGCGGCCTTCAAACTATCTTTGATTATAACCACTTTCTGTTCTATTTCTTTAACCAGATCAACCCCGTGTATTTTATTTTCACTAAGCTCTGTCCAGTACAACGGTGTACGGCACTTGCGGCAATATAGAGCTTTGTAAGGTGCCATTTTGATACTCGATTGAAAGCTGTTATTGTAAGCAAATTCAGTCAGAGGTAAGTATCGCTCCCACGTACCTTCAAACTCAAGAACGCAACATCTCAACATGTCCTCAAGTATCCGAATGGTTCGCTCAGACTGACCATCTGTCTGCGGATGGAAGGCTGTGCTAAAGTGGAGCTTAGTACCTAAAGCATCCTGTAATTTCTTCCAAAACCGCGATGTGAATCTCGGGTCTCTATTCGACACAATGGAACTTGGCACACCATGTAATCTCACAATCTGAGATACATACAACTCAGCAAGTTTATCGAGCGAATAATCCGTACGGACAGGTACAAAATGAGCTGATTTGGTCAATCGATCTACTATAACCCAAACTACATCTTTCTTGTTCGATGTCGTAGGCAAACCAGATACAAAATCCATAGTGATTCTATCCCACTTCCACTCCGGTATCATGATAGGTTGAAGCAACCCAGAAGGCACTTGATGTTCTGCTTTTACTTGCTGACAAACTAAACACTTCGAGACAAATTTAGATATATCTCGTTTCATGCCAGGCCACCAATAGAACTATTTCAAATCATTGTACATTTTCATGCTACCCGGATGTATCAAAAATCGACAATTATGAGCCTCACTCAAAATCATCTGAATCAAATTCACGTTCTTCGGAACACATATTCGACCTTTAAAGATCAAACAATCATTTGTATCAATATGAAACTCCGACTCTGCATCACTTTCACACTGGGCTCGTTTAGCAATCATATCTCTATCAATTCTTTGTGCATCACAAATTTGTTGGATAAACATCGGTCTTGCTATTAGCTCGGCTATAATCGAACCATCACTTGACATAACCATATGTGCGTTCAACGCACGAAGAGCAAATAATGATTTTCGACTTAATGCATCTGCAACAACATTTGCTTTCCTCGGATGGTAGTTAATCATTAGCTCATAGTCTTTCAACAGCTCTAACCATCTACGTTGTCTCAAGTTCAAATCTTTCTGAGTCATTAAGTACTTCAGGCTTTTGTGATCTGAGTAAACATGACATTTTTCCCCGAACAAGTAATGACGCCATATTTTTAAAGCGAAAACAATGGCTGCAAGCTCTAAATCATGAGTCGGATTAATTCTTTCGTGAGGCTTCAATTGTCTTGAAGCGTAGGCTATGACTTTGCCTTCCTGCATCAAAACGCAACCCAACCCATTCAATGAAGCATCACTAAAAACAATAAATTCTTTACCGATTCAGTTGAGCTAACACTTGGAGCTTGGTTAAAAGGACTTTCAAGCGATCAAAACTTTTTGACACTTTTCTGACCATTCAAACTTGACATCTTTCTGAAGTAGCTTTGTCAAAGGTGTAGCTATCATGGAAAAACCTTTAACAAATTGTCTGTAGTATCCCGCAAGTTCTAAAAAGCTTTGAATTTCAGAAACATTTCTTGGTGGCTTCCAATCGAGTATAGCTGATATTTTATTCGGATCAACCCGAATTCCTGAAGCTGAAACAACATGACCCAAAAAGCTTACTTCCTTCATCTAGAACTCACACTTACTGAACTTTGCATACAACTGCTGATCTCGCAAAGTCTGTAACACTAATCTCAAGTGTTCAGCGTGTTCGGTTTCATCTTTGGAGTAGATCAGTATATCATCAATAAACACTACTACAAACTGATCCAAAAACTGTCTGAAAACCCGATTCATTAGATCCATAAATACCGCAGGTGCATTAGAAAGTCCAAAAGGCATGATTAGGAACTCAAAATGCCCGTACCTCGTTTCAAATGCAGTCTTGGGCACATCAGAATCTCTGACTCGCAATTGATAGTAACTTGATCTCAAATCTATCTTCGAAAACACTGTAGCTCCTTTCAACTGATCAAATAAATCATCAATCCGAGGCAAAGGGTATTTATTCTTTATTGTTACCTTATTCATCTGTCGATAATCAATACACATTCACATAGTCCCATCTTTCTTTTTCACAAACAAAACTAGTGCACCCCAAGAAGAGAAACCCGGTCGTGCAAAGCCCCTAACTGTCAACTCTTGCAACTATGCTTTCAACTCCTTCAACTCCGTAGGTGCCATCCGATACGGAGCCATCGAGATCGGAGTCGTCCCCGGTACTAGTTCAATGCCAAACTATATTTCTCGTACTGGTGGTAAACCCGGTAATTCTTCAGGAAACACATCTGGGTATTCACATACAACTGGTACAGACTCAATTTACCTTTCAGACAGTTTATTATCCAGCACATAGGCTAAGTAAGCTTCATATCCCTTTCTCACATACTTTCGAGCTAACATCGAGGATATTACTGTAGGCAACCCTCTCAAATCATTAGATTCAACCTAAATGATTTCACCGTTCTGACATCTCAAATCAATAATCTTTCTTTTGCAGTTCACAACTGCATCATGTAAGGTTAACCAATCCATTCCCAAAATTATGTCGAACTCATCGAAAGGTAACAACATTAAATCGGCCGGAAAGCAAGAGTCTCGAATCATCAATGGTCAACCTTTACACACTTTATCAACAAGTACATATCTACCCAAAGGGTTGGACACACGAATCACAAACTCAGTAGACTCGACAGGCAGAGTCGTACTGGGTACCAAATTTTCACACACATATGAATGAGTAGAACCAGGATCAATTAATGCAATCACAGTAGTATCATAAAGTGTGAAAGTACCAGTAATAACATCTGGGGAAGAAGTATCCTCTCTAGCACGTATAGCATAAGCTCTAACCGGTGCTCGAGCCTCTGATCGAACTGCAGTATCTTTCGTTCCTCTCTGACTGCCACCTACATTCCCTGAATGTCTGGGTGGTATGCCTCATGCTATATTTTTATTCTGTTTAGTGTTCTGCGTCGTATTCTGCTCGGCTAACATCGGACACTCCCAAATAAAATGGTTTGATGATTCACATTTAAAACAAGACCGATCACGGAATCTACAGCTCCCAGAATGCCATTTCCCACAATGTTTGCACTCAGTCTGGTCCTGCTGAACGTTGCCAACACTAGCCATCGAGGTGGCTCGAGAACTCACAAGGGGTCAATCTCGTCTAGATAAGTCGGAGGTAGCTTTATGTCGGCTAAGATCATCTCTGAACTTCTTAGGTGCTGAATGGAACGTCTTGCTCAATGATCTTTTACGAGTGTCTCTAGCTTCTAATTCAGCCTTTCTTTTCTCTTTTCCGAGTTCTTCAGCTTTGCAAGCTCGCTCGACTAGTACCACAAACTTATTGATCTCAAGAATGCCCACAAGTAACTTTATGTCTTCATTCAGACCGTCTTCAAATCTTCTGCACATAATGACTTCAGAAGAAACACACTCTCTAGCATACCTGCTGAGTCTGACAAACTTCCGCTCATACTCTGTCACAGTCATTCGCCCTTGTTTCAGTTCGAGAAATTCTTTACATTTTTGATCGATGAATCGTTGGCTGATATATTTCTTTCGAAACTCAATTTGAAAGAAGTCCCAAGTCACCTTTTCTTTCGGAACTACAGATTCTAGCGTTTTCCACCAGTGATAGGCAGAGTCTCGAAGTAGGGATATAGCACACTTTAAGCACTTCTCGAAATTACAGAATAACTCATCAAGCACCCGAATAGTATTATCAAGCCACATCTCAGCTCATTCCGCATCATCATCGTCATTAGCTTTGAATTCTTCGGCCTCATATTTCCTGATTTTATCAATAGGAGGCCTACTAGATCTCATTGGATCTATCATCGGGGGTGCCAAAGGTATCGGAGTTGGATTATTCGGGGGTGGAGGTTGTTGTACAGCCGAGTTATTCTGAATAAACTGGGTAAACCACTCGTTCATCATCTGGTAGAAGGCTTGTTTAGCCTCCCCCTCGTGGCTACCCGAAACTGGTCAAGAGTCTACTGGCACTGATCCGCGTGCACGATCAGGCGTTACACTCTCTACATCATCCGCTACAGCTCTATCGAGATCATGATCCATTTAATATATAAAACACAGTTCAAAATGTCAGAAGTCACCACACTATCAAATATACAATAAAGGCATGTATAGCTAGACTCAAACATGCTACGGTAGTCCTAGAATTGACAAAATCGTAAGCTCTGATACCAATTAAATGTAACACCCTTAACCCGTGTTCGTCGCTGAATTAGGGTTATGGGTATTACCATGTAAGTTAAAAACTTCAGTTCGCTCGATTGAAACTTAATCACGCATTTTTTTCAAATAATTTAATAATAACAAACAACAAATTTCACCTGTGTACTACATACTCGATACATTAATCCAAGTCATAAACAACATAACCATTGATGTATTTAAAAAGACTATACAATGTATACTACAACATTATCACTTAACAATCTGATTTCATAAGGCATAAACCTAATTTCCACATAACAGAAATATGCAACTAATTACACAACTCATACATGCTTATAAATTTTGGCGAATATACAAGACCTCATTTACAACATTTCATGTTGATTTCCTACACAAACCAGTTTGGTAATCATGTACTCAAATAAAATAAGTGACTTCACAAGCAAAATATTTATAAACCATAGTTATACACATCTTCTATATTCGACTATGGCCCTAAACAAATAATTCATTAAACAAGATAATAACATGTATAACTTTCACCTAGGTTTGGCCGAATACACATACATGCATTACTCACATAATTCCTATCTAGCAAAACAATTTAAATTGTCACACTTATATAATTCCTGAATAAAGCTCAACTAACATATATCTATCTAGACTTATACATATAAAGATTAACTTGATTGCCAAACCATCTAACTAATTTAACACAAATGTTGGTTTTACAAACAGGCCATTATATAGAATGCATAAGATTAAAATAATGAAACAACCATGACCAAACCATTAAAACCAAACACTTAAACCACATAGTCAAGAACAAATAAAGCCGAGCTTATAATATAAGTTTAAGCCATTTTCGCATGGCTATTTTATAAATACATGTAAACATAACATCATTCCAACATTTAGCTAGCCTATACATGCCTTTGATTCCAAAATAACGAGCTCAAAAGTACGAAAAGGGATGATAGTGTGGTTGACTTCTTCAATGATCCTTGAGCCCGTAGCTTGACCAAAATCTATAAAGCGAACAATGAACACACTAAGTAAGCTCACTTGCTTAGTAAGTCTCAAGCAAATACAAATTGATATTGAGCGTTTAACCTTTAATTAAACAATTCATAGAAAATGAATATAAACATTATAATTCTGAGAATGACATGGTGAATACTATCCATAACCTTAACTTAAGGATTTCACTTATCTTCCATGAACATATACATCATTCATTTTATAGTTATCATAAATATTCCTATACTCCAAATCGAATAAACATCTCATACATATTAATCACATAATCTTTTTTTTTTATCGCACATAAAATCACATCCAAATTCATTTCTCAATAACGAATTTACTTATAGCGAATCATTAAAACAACATGTAGACATTAGGCTCAATTCATACATAGCTATATATATATATATATATATATATAAAGGGTTCATGTTCATCCTTTATAAACTCGATAGATAATACACTTCAATCCATAATAAGCTAGTAGGATAACACTTACCTGGGCTAATGGTACATAGCATTAAATAATATGTCGCATCTTGTTTATTATATGAGCTCTCAGTTTATAGCTTATCACTGGCATTAAGACTGCTAGACTAGAAGTCTGAAATAATTCATAAACACGAAGCACTGCTAGGCTCAAAGCTCGAAATAGATCACCAAGACAAGGCACCTGCTGAGCAATAAGCGAATCAAATCAAGCACAAGGCCTACTAGGCAATAAGCCTGAATCAAATCACCGGCACAAGGCCTGCTAGGCTTTAATGCCCAAAATAATTCATAAACCAGTCCAATTTATACATATCACTAACTAAACATATACACAATTCACATTCACATATCACAACGAATGTACAAATTCTTATCACATATACAAAAACACATCTAATCCATTTTAAAGCCTTTACATTCGGCTAACACATATATTCATACTCAAATTTATCAAATAATTTCATTGAACCTATTCATAAATAATTCTTTAACATACTTTAGCTTAAGGACTTACCTCGATTAACAACGGACGACTTAAACCTATTATTCTCGACCTTTATCTTTCCCCGATTTAAATCCAATTTCCTTTGTTCTTGATCTAAACATATCAAAAATAGTCTCATTCAAGTACATTTCACTTCAATTTAGTCCCAAAACACATAAATATGTAATTTACCATTTTACCCTAATGTTTCATATTTTTACAATTTAGTCCTATTTGCATAAAACACTAAATACACAAAATTTCCCATACTACTCCAAGGCGAATATTCCTAGGGACCTTACAAGCCCCTTTTTTTTCATTTATTTTGCAAATAAGCCCTCTAAAATTTATTTCCACAATTTAGCCCAAAATACTCAAATTCACTAAAATTTCCAATGCAAAATATACTAATCTTTAACATATCTCTCATTTAAAATTACCAAACATCATGAATCACATGAACACTACAATGGCCGAATATCAAACATGCTCAGATTTGAAAATTTCAACATGGGTCGACTACGGTTTGAAGCAACGATCTCAAAAACGTAAAAATTAACAAAAACCGAACAAGAACTAAACTTGAAATCAAGCTTATAGGTGTCGAACTTTCAAAGAAATAAAACCTTTCTTCCTTCTCTAATATTCGGCCAAGAACATGCAAAATGATAATGGACTTTTCTTTTGTTTTATTTAACATATATTATGATTTTAAATCATTTAATATTTTAACCTTTAATAAAGTTTAAATTATAACATAATATTACGGGCAAACTTGTCATGTACCGTCCACTTAATCTTAAAATGGGATATTTGTCCTTTTAATACTCCATACTAGCAAGCCATAATCAATTAGGCACTTTTCACTCTAGTTTGCTACTTTTTTACCTTACGCGATTAAGTCCTTTTTGTTAAATTGAACACACAAACGATTAAATTTTTCTACGAAACTTTCACACACATTAATTCACATATAATAAACACAAAATATAATATTAAAAATTTTCTCAGGCTCGGATTTGTGGTCCCGAAACCACCGTTCCAATTTGGGTCAAATTTGGTCTGTTACAGTAACCAGTCCGGACCCAACAACCGCCGCTCTCCCAATTCCGTCCAACATGTAGGGGTACGACATTTCTGACCATATAACGCTTCGTATGGAGCCGTCTTAATACTCTCCTGATAACTATTGTTATACGCGAACTCTGCCAACGGTAGGAATTCTTCCCAACTGCCCTTGAAATCTAAGACACATCCCCTTAGCATGTCCTCCAAAACTTGAATCACCCTCTCCGATTGTCCATTAGACTGGGAATGGAATGCCGTACTGAAATCTAATCTCGTGCCTAGTGTCTGGTGCAAAGCTTTCCAGAACCTTGATGTAAACCTTGGGTCTCTGCCTGAAATAATTGACACTGGCACCCCATGCAACTTTATAATTTCCGCTACATATAATTTTGCCAACTTCTAAAGAGAAAAATCCATGTGTACAGGTATGAAATGAGCCGACTTTGTCAGACGATCCACAATCACCCAAATTGAATCCTTCTTGGTAGGCGTCAGGGGTAGCCCACTCACAAAATCTATTGTAATCCTTTCCCATTTCCATTACGGAATCTTAATCGGTTGCAACAACCCCGAGGGTAACTGATGTTAACTTTAACCTGCTGACATGTCAGACACTTGCTCACAAATTTCGTTACTTCATGCTTAAGGCCCTGCCACCAAAACTGCTCCCGCAAATCCCGGTACATCTTACTACCTCCTGGATGCATAGTATATGGACTGTTATGTGGCTCTTGCAAAATCTTCTGCCTTAACTCCACATCCTTAGGCATATACACCTTCCCTTGAAAACACAGCACTCCATCACTGTTCAAGCTATACCCTTCCAATTCACCATTCAGTACTTGCAACCATCGAGCACTTAAAACTTCATCTGCCAGTTGTTTTTCCTTAACCTCGTTAATCCATGTTGTCTTTACTTGCAATTCCGCTAACAGGCTTTCATCCTCATACAGACTAAGGTGAGCAAACATGGCTCTTAAATCCGTCACAACCTTACGGCTCAAGGTGTCTGCTACCACATTTGCCTTTCCCGGGTGGTATTCAATCAAGCAGTCATAGTCCTTTAACAGCTCAATCCACCTCCTTTGCCTTAAATTCAACTCCTTCTACGTGAGAAGGTACTTTAAGCTCTTGTGATCCGTATACACTACCGACTTCTCTCCATACAAATAATGTCTCCAGATTTTCAGCGCGAAAACTACTGCAGCCAATTCCAGATCATGCGTCGGATAGTTCACTTCGTGAGGTCTTAACTGTCGAGAAGCGTATGCTACCACTTTTCCTTCTTACATCAGCACACAACCCAATCCTGTGTGGGATGCATCACAATAAACCGTAAATTCCTTTTTGGCTTTCAGTTGAATTAATATCGAGGCCTCCGTCAGAATTCTTTTTAACTTCTCAAAACTTTCCTGTTGCTTGTCTGACCACACGAACGGAACCCCTTTCCTCAGTAACTTGGTTAACGGTGCTGCAATCAGAGAAAATCCTTCCACGAACCTCCGGTAATACCCTGCTAGCCCTAGAAAACTCTGAATCTCAGCCACAGACTTTGGTGGCTTCCAATCCAAAACGACCTCAATCTTCCGAGGGTCGACTCTAATCCCCTTAACTGACACTACATGGCCGAAGAAAGTAACCTCCTTCAGCCAGAACTCGCACTTACTAAACTTGGCGTATAAACGCTTTTCCCTTAGAATCTACAACACCACTCGTAAATGCGCGTCATGCTCCTCCTCTAATTTCGAGTACACCAGATTATCGTCGATAAATACTACGACGAACCGATCCAAATACAGCTGGAACACCCGATTCATCATATCCATAAACGCTGCTGGTGCATTCGTCAACCCGAACGGCATAACCAAATATTCATAATGCCCGTATCGAGTACGAAATGCCATCTTATGGATATCCGCCTCCTTTACCTTAAGTTGGTGATACCCCGACCTCAAATCTATCTTGGAAAAGACCCATGCTCCCTTAAGCTGGTCTAACAAGTCGTCTATCCTAGGCAAAGGGTACTTGTTCTTAATCGTCAATTTATTCAACTGACGATAGTCTATGCACATACGCATCGACCCGTCCTTCTTCTTCACAAAGAGTATCGGCGCTCCCCACGGAGACGCACTTGGCCGGATGAAACCCCGATCCAGCAACTCCTAAATCTGTGCTTTCAACTCCACCAATACCTTTGGCGCCATCCTATACGGAGCAATCGACACTGGCGCTATTCCTGGTAAAAGGTCTATACCGAACTCTACTTCCCAATCCGGGGGTAAACCCGAAAGCTCTTCTGGGAAGACATCAACAAACTCATTCACTGCTCGAACACTTTCTATAGTCAGTTCCTTACCTTCCAAAGCACAAACATAAACTACAAACGTCTCACATCCTTTCCTTACCATCTTCTCTGCTTTCAGCGCGGACACCACATTAGATAGGTAATTCCTTCTCTCACCTATCATTACCACCTCTACACCCTCGACCGTTTTCAGCACCATGCGCTTAGCCGCACAGTCTAATTCTGCTTGGTACTTAACCAACCAATCCCTTCCTAAGATTAAATCGAACTCCCCAAAGGGTAGTTCCATCAAATCCGCTTGAAACAGGACCCCTTGAAGTTCTAGGGGTACATCCCTATATAGTTTGTCTACTACCATAGAGTGTCTTAGAGGGCTAACTACCATCATCTTCCTAGCAGATATCTCATAGGCTAATTTCAGATTTCCTACCACACTACTAGCAACATACGAGTGTGTCGAACCAATATCAATTAAAGTAATGTAAGGCAGCCTAGAAATTATAAATGTACCGGTTATGATGTCTGGTGCGTCGCCCTCCTTTTGACATTTGGCTGTGTAGACCAACCCAGGCTGCCTAGCATTAGCCCCTCTAGCACCTCGGCCAGGTGCTCCACGACCTCGACCATTGCCATTACTATTACCCCTAGCCGCACCTCGACCCCTCTGTGGTTGCTGGCCATCTCTCCTGAATTGACCACGTCCTTGACCCTCAGCTTGGATCCTAGCTAACTTCTGCGGACAGTCACTTACCCGGTGCTCCATTGACCCGCACTCAAAACATCCTCTATTACCAGCCCAACATTCACTCGAATGAGACTTCCCACATCGAGCACACCGGGGTGGCACTGAGTAGCAGCAGTAGGCCTCACAGCTTGATCCGACCGACCAAATCTAGTCCTTTTTTGAGCACTTCCTCCAGACCCTGATGGCCCAAAGCTCCTTTTATCCTTGCCCCTATCCTGATTTCGTTTCTCAGTCCACTTCACCTCCTCAGCTATTTTGGCCTTTTTCACGAGAACGGTAAATTCCTTTTCACACTGAGGTGTAATCAACACCCGCAGCTCATCTCTCAGGCCGTCCTCGAACTTAACACAGCGCTCATGTTCCGTGGCCACCATACCCCGAGCATACCTACTCAACCTCAAAAATTCAGCCTCGTACTCGGGTACCGACTTATTCCCTTGTACCAAATTTAGGAACGCTCTACGTTGTGCATCAGTATAGCCAGTCCCCACATACTTGCTCGATAGGTCGCCTAAAATAATCCCGGTGATATCACCGCCCTCGCACCATCCTCACTGTGAGCCACCACTGGTACGACTCATCCCGGAGAAGAGATTCTATCCCATTCAACTTCTCCTCAGTCGAGAAGTCTAAGTCATCCATTATTCACTCTGTTGCCTCCAACCAATACTCAGCAGCATTGGGAGCTACACCAGACACCCCCCTAAACACCTCCGCTCCGTTAGCTCGGAGTCGCTCAGCCACCGATTTGCGAGTTTCTACTCCCCCACCTACCTCGGTAACTCTTTCTAAAACTTACAGTACCGCCTGTGATACTACATCATTACCACCGATCTGGTCTTAAAACTCAGCTTCCGTCGCCGACAGATCCGGCATCACATTTTCGGACCCACGGCCAGACCCTGTTGGCTCCGACAAGGCCATCCTACCCCTACCACGGTCACGCGGTGGATGTCCACGACCTCGTGTACTCATTCTTCTCGTTCAGTTTATCTGATTAAGAATTTTATGAATTATTAACTCTGTTTACTGTTTATCTACGAACAATTTTATGAAAAATAGTTTTTAAAAGTGATTCTTTCACATTCGGACCTATCTACAGTTTTCACTCTTCCTAATTCTAGGAAACATGCACATTCAACATTCATACGAGCACATCTATCACCTAAAGGTATTTTCGTCATTTCACTACCCGAGGGTATTTTCGTAATTTTAACCTCCAGGGGTATTTTCGTAATTTTCCAAAATATGATTTCGGGTGATTTAGCGAAATAAGGGTATTTTGGTAATTATTTTTTAGCTCGGGGGTATTTCGGTAATTTTGCAAATTTGGGGGTATTTTGGTAATTTTGTAAATCCGGGGGTATTTCAAAAAATTTTACAAGTCAGAGTAATTTGGTAGTTTTATAAACCAAGGGTATTTTGGTCATTTTTTTCAATCTAAGGTAATTTTCACAAATTTAGGGGTTATTTGGTAATTTCAAAATTAGGGTTTTCACAAAACAGTGTGGCTGGTCCCTTTCGGGTTTTAGTTGTAAGTTTTGGCCTGTCGACACGCCCTCGTAACTAGGGTGAATACTCACTATGCACCAGGTAGGATTCTAGTGAAAAGGAGGTGAGTCACTAGGACTACTTAAATACCAAGCTTTTCCTGAATCCATTCCTAGACATGCATATGCCTATTGCCACACCCTAGCTTGGCTAAAGTGAACAGTCACTATGCACCAGGTAAGATTCTGCGAAGAGGAGGTGAGTCACTCGGATCGCTTAAATACCAAGCTCTTAGGATCTACTCCTAGACATGCATATGCTTGTTGCCACACTTTAGCCTTATGACTTGTCTCTGAGTTACATTTATTAAGGTTAAGTCTTATGGATTAGAAAGTTGTTTGTCTAACCTAGAGTCCATTGGTACTATCATCCTTAGCTACGTCTAAGCCCACAAAACCTAACAAATATATATCACAACAGAAGTTAGGGTACTTACCTGGGTGGATCGGCACCGGAGGCTCAGGTGCCATGCTTAATCATTTCACAAACCCAAAACATATTTTGGGCCCTAAGCCCACAACCGAGCTTTTAAACCGGGCTCTGATACCAAAATGTAACACCCTAAACCCGGTCTAAATGCTACAACCGGATCTGACGTGCCACGAAAAGGAAAAATGCTTTAAAACCTATTCGTTAATTTTCGAAAAGGGAAAGTCGTTGTAAAACTAATAATTTTTTTTCAGAAAATGTCGAGGTGTTTTGGAAAGGTGCAAAACATGTTGATATTCCGTATTATTTACTTAGGCATGGTATATATAAAAAAACAAGTACTTATCTAGTTTTTTTAAAACATTCAATTCCTAGTTTAATTAACATAGTAAATATGAACTTTAGAGTCTACTAAATAAAAACAACCCAAAATAAAGTTTAGGCGGCCTTATTTACATAACTGTGAACCAAAATTAAACGAAATAACTAAGTTCGAATGAAAATTTTGTGATAAACCAAATGCTGTGCATGGCCACCTCGAGTCCTCTCTGGCTCCATATCCACGATCTAGGCACGATCGCAAAATGTAATGGAAAGGGTGAGTCACCAAGACTCGGTGTATAAATCCCATCCCAAAGAAATTATGCCCTTACACAAATTCATACATTAATATGCAAGTCATGCAACCCATCCAACCTAGTATCCATCCGAGTCTCCCAAATCTACCCTTGTGGTACCAAACCACCGTAGTAGCGAAGTTACAAAGAGATACATATGTGGTACCAAACCACTGGTGGTGCCAAACCACTAAGACTTAGTCACAATTTTAAACATATGTTGGGCCAAGCCACTGTGTGATACCAAATCACTGGTGACAGTCTGAAAGATCATACTTTCCCCTCCTCTCATCACCCATAACACATATTTATGGTAACAACATCAGTATGATCATGTTTAGCATACTAAAGTATGTATACAAGATAACATGCTTTCATAGATCACATACAACGCGAGTAATAGTAACAACTTACCCGGCATCCACGCTTTTTCTCAAAAGGGTATTTCAATAACCATCGCCGTCATTCCGGCTTTTAAACAACACACAACATTAACACATATTAAGTAAGAAAGTGTGTAAGAGTTACACATCTGGTTTTCGTACTAACGCTTTTACTGCTTCTACGCTACTATCACTCGAAACTACCACGATTGGCCTACAATCCAACCCCGATGTTGGCCCACACCCGGATGGCCAATCGCGCACTCCTGACACAGATCGTTTTTTATATTTTGACGTTGGGTTTACAGATCCAACCCCTCCTTCTGCTTGCCTAGTTTTCAGATCCCGAAAGTCTTTAAGAAAGCTTCACACCCCCATCTACATTCGGCCAACACCAAACTATCAAACCGATCCCTTATTTGGAACCAAACACGTACCATATGACATTGACCAACCATAATTGAACAAGAAATGCCATTAAACCAAACCTACCATCAACCTACCTTGACTTTTCCACCAAATCGGCGCCGACCACCGATAGGCGTGGATTAAACTTCTATGGACAGAGAAGAGAAATCGACAAGCCTAAAACAAGTGATTTGGATTAGAGCTTGATAGAATCAAAGAAATCACAGAGGAAGGAAATCCGAAACTCACGGATTACGAGAGAGTATTTGGCTTACGATGAACCTTCGGAAACAGAGAAACCACGTTGATGACTCGGCTATGGAGGAAGAATATGAGTAAAAAGGGGATTCAGCCTTTGGGAATACGTTGAAGAGGAGAAGAATGCTAGGGAGTTTCGGTTTTGAACAAAAAGGCAGAGGCACAAAGGTGAAGAGAATTTTGGCTTGCTCAGAGTATATGTGAGAAAAGAAAGAAAGATAAAAGTGAAAAAGATGATACTAACTACTAAATTCGGCAATACACAAGCACCCACACACACAGTTGGAATTTCGGCCAACTCTCCCCTTCCTGATAGCCCTTATCCTGCAAGATAATCCAATCTTTATCTCACCTATAGAAGAGACCACCTCCAAACCAACTCTCTCCCTCCCTTTATCATCTTTTATCACTTAATTAAAAAAAAATAAAGCTCCTAAATTGAAGCAAATGTGCCGTCCAACCCCCATCGCCTAGGAGTGCCGAATTTTACCAATCCATTTGGGCTTCAAGTGGCCATACTAGGCCCACTTCCTTCCTCCTTGTGATGCCCTCTTAATACCCATCTAAAGCACCTCCAATTTTTGGGCCACAAGCCCAGCTTGCTACTAAACATAATAATTTAAATTAAAAATACCACTAACTTCTTTTTTAAACAATTTAACTTTGATTTAAGCCCAAACCTGGGCCCAATCCAAACCTCAAAGCCTTCACCTGCTAATTTAGCCATGCAACGTATCAAATGCACAGACCCACAAAGTTAGGATATTACACTTTTAGTAGTTTTAGAAGTCACACTTATATATTATATATAATTATTACTTTAAACTAATTAATAATAATTTTTCATAGATAGCCTCAATAGGTTTTAAAGTTTTTCCGAATAAAACTCTTAAAATTAAATGCATAGTATAAATACATATTTACTTTTTATATATGAATATTATAAACATTTAAAATTCAATATAATATTTTGAAAGGATATATATATATATATATATATATATATATATGCATAAGTTACATAAAATTATTTGCTTTATTTTAACCTTTTATATATCTCTCTATATATCAATAATTACAAATAATTAAAATTAAATATTTTAGAAGGATATTTTGGCCTATCACATTAAATAATTAATTCTTTGTAACAAATTTTATTAAAAATAAATCTAAAGATTTAGAATTTAATGGCTTGTAAGTTAACCTTAATATATTTAAATAAACTAATAAAATTGTATATTTAAATTTTATTATTAATTTTAATTTGGATTTATATTATGTGCTTAATTGTAACTTAACCTAATATATATTTAAATAAATTTAAAAATATATATTTAATTTATTATTAATTTTTAATGTGGATTTATAGTATTTGATTTTATTTTAAACATGCATTAGTTTAAGTTTAAATAAAATAATAAAATTACATATTTAGATAAAACTACTTTGTTAATTTTAAGAATTTAAAGGGTATCTACATAGTTTATACTTTTAATAGTTTTGATGTTCACTCTTATAATATATAGATAGATAGGTAGAAAGAGATGATTCAAGGGTATTTATGTTGTTAGCTTTTAATAGTTTTGAAGTTTGCACTTTATTATAGTATTAATTAAATATTTTAGAAGGATATTTTGGCCTCACTTCTTTTTTTTTTTTTTAATCTAATTCAATTGTTAAAGTATTTGAAAGTTTTTAAGTTGATACAATACATAAAACTACTCATAACTCACCCCAACTCTTAAATAAGAAGATAAACAAGCTTAAGTATACTAAAACTTGCATACTCATGCCTTGACAACAATGACAATATATACCTCAATAGGCTAATAAACTAATTTAATCTAAAGCTTTAGAATTTAATGGTAAGTTAACCTTAAAAATATTTAAATAAACTAATGACATTATATATTTAAATTTTATTATCAATTTTATGTGGATTTATATATGTGAACTTAATTATAACTTAACCTAATATATTTAAATAAATTTTAAAAATAAATTTTATAATTAATTTGAATGTGGATTTATATTATGTGAACTTTATTTTAAAAATGTGTTGATTTAAATTTAAATAAAATATTTAGATAAGAGAATTTAATCAGATAAAAGAGATTTGTTACTTTTAAACATTTAAAGAGTATCTGCCTTGTTTACTTTTAATAGTTTTGAATTTCACATTTATATATAATATAAGTAATAAAATGAAGATACATAATATAATATAGATAGATGATTAAAGGATATATATATGTATAAAATAATATATATTGGAAATACTGAATGTTGCTAATATTCATTAAATAAAAAAGTTTAACCAGAGAGATACAAAGGAGAAAACGTACCTTGGAGGGGAGAAATACAAATTTGTGTTGGGATGTTAAATTCCATGAAAATGCCTTGTCAAATGTATAGTCCCTTTGCTAATACCTCATTTTCATGGTCAGTTTCGACCTCAAAAATTTTATCAAGTTGTACCATCTTATTTTTTATTGTATTAGTCAAAGTAAACACGTCGCATATTTTTATTACAATAATTTAATCTTATTTTGGGTCTCATAACTCAACTTTACTTCTGCTTTCGGAGCTATCTACCCATGGTAGCTATATATGCATGCCATGTTATCTAACATTTTATTAACACCATATGAAAATAATTTATTTTCATTTTCATTTTTCATTATACTTTCCAAAAATAAAAAAATAAAAATAAAATCATTAATTCACCTGACATACAACAGCTAGCTAACAAATATTGTAGTACTAACCCAAGTCAGAAAAAGTTCCAGGGTATCTGTCGGATCAAAAATGGGAATTTTATGCACTTTTTTTTTTTTCATGAAAAATTTATCCACTTGCTTTATAAATATACAGATGCATAACAATAACGAGTAGGTGAACCAGTCAAAACTCTAAATTCACGTTTATTGGACACTCCACCAAACAGGTCCCAAGAAAAAGAAAAAAAGAGAGTAGTAAGCATGATATTTATTTGATTTTTGTCCTACACCACCAATCGAATTAAAATCACTACAATTTCTCAATCTAATTATAGGATTAAATATGTTATCTCCGATCTTTAGAAATTAAATTAATGAAATAAGATTAAAAAGCTTTTAGATTGAATCTAGTAGTTTAGGACAAGCCAATAAAGTAAAATAAAACATTTCATCATGTTTTTATACGATTAATGTAGCCAACAACTTCTTGTTGATACTGCATTAATATGTGACTAAAAGTTTCAGTTTAATCCCTAACAATCCTATCTTTTATATCTAAATATTAGATAAATAAATGTAACATGTTTAATGCACTTTCATAAATAATTAAACTTTTCATACACAAAAAAAAAAAAAAAAAAACATGTGTATATTACAAATGATCATATCTAAATTTTAACTGTATGTATAAATAGTAACTATTTGGATTTTTTTTTTGGTACATAAGTGTGTTACATTCTATCGTCAGTATTATTGTATCTTGTTCTTAAAGTTTGTGAGTAAAGGATTTATTAATAAGGCAAAGCTATTTGGTTGAAATAATATGGGAATAAGTAATTTTCTTCTCCTTTTGATATTATATATAAAAAATAAAGTTTCATTTTGTAATAATCCCAATTTTCGGATGGATTTTGGGGGCGTTAGTTACGTTCAATCCTTACAATTCATAAACTTGTGAAGGATCTTATATCACTATCAACAGCTACAAATTGGGAAAATAAAAATAAGTTGAAAAGACTGTATGGTCACTCAAAGATCTTCATGGATTAGTGGATTTAGATCATTTTTACCAACTCACGGATCTTCTTACACACACACATGTTACAAGTCTCTAACTCATAAAATTTGGAATTTCTTTTAACATTTTATGAATTTTGGGTATAACTATTATACAGAAATATTGATCTTATCACTTGATCACCGTAGGATTGATTATAAAACTTTTAAAACAGACCTTAAATATTAGTGAGGAACTATTCAAGTTTCAAGAGCATTCATCCCCATACATACCCTTAATGGCCAAATAACCCTTATGCCTAATCAAAACCAAATAGAGAAAACATGCACCGTTATTTAATGCTGTGACGTGAAGAATCAAATAAATAAAAAGAAAACTATTCAGCTGAGATTGAGACACACGTTATGGGATTAAAAATCCTAGTTATTATGGTTTACGCCTATTAGTTTGATAAGTTAGGGTTTTGTTTAACTATATATAAAAGTTCAGGTCGAACAGACAATGAAAATATAGGATAATCCAAAAAAGACTGCTCACTTGACAAGCATAGCATGGAATTCACTCACCCGATCATCATCATCGGTAACTGTTAACGGATCCAATCACCGTCTGATCGTACAAGTCCATTTCTCTTCTGGGACTAAAGTAACAATATATCAAATACAAGAAAAATAGTTGTGAATATTACCAAGTAATAATAAAGCATAGGATACTCACTGGTAAATAATATATAAGAAGACGTATCTATGCTCAGCCCAAGAGAGAAGAAAGGGAGCAAGGTTCTGTGGGATAAGGGTTGAACCAGAGCATATTATATAGAGATCATGTTGAAGGGTAAAATGAAATATTTGAAATAAAAAAAGAGAAAAGTTTTAATTTCATTAAATATCCATAGATATCTGCTACGATAATTGACACGTGATGAAGAAGTTTGACTATCGGTTGAAATGAGGGCTTTAACCACCACCAATTGTGGGCTTTCACGGTGGAGAAATTAATCAATCTAATTACAACCTCAGCCATCCACTATTTTGATGTCTTCTTCTTCTAAAATTAATTTCATGGTTATTGATTTCCCTTTTTCTTAATTCCAGAAAACGTTTCCCTTTTATTATCATTTTCATCCCTATTTTTCTGGTCAATTCCTACTCTACTCAAAACTTCACATGTTTATCGACTCAAGTGAGAAGAATGGAACTTTGGGTTTCCTTTAAAGAAAAAAAATTAAAAGCATTTTAGGGTAACTTAATTTTTTATTATCATATTTTCTTTGACATTAATTGAAACTCATGAGATTGTTTGGTTAACTCTAATGGTGACTGGTTAGTTTTGAATATTAATCATTTGAGGCCTCTCGTTCCATTATCAGAATTTAAAAATAATATTTTGCTATGTATTGTCTCTAGAGGTGTACATAGGCCGGGCTGGGCCTAACTAAAAATTTAGGCCATTTGTTAGGCTCAGGCCCGGCCCAAAAGATAAGCCTAAATTTTTTTTCCAAACTCGATCCGGATAAAAATGTTAAAACCCAGGTCCGATCCAGTCCGCTCATATTAATTTTTATATAATTTTAAAATATATATAATACATCAAAAATACTAAAAAATTAAAATAAATATTTCTCAACAAATTGAAAATAAATTTTAAAATATGTATATTCTTAAATAACACTAAGATAGTTGCAACTTAACAAACAAATGCCATTAAAATAATAACAAAATTAGCAAATGTCTTTAAAATAATAACAAAATTAACAATAAAATTAGTTTTACACAATTTCCAAGCAATAACAACAAAATAGTAAAATAGTAGCAAAATAGGGAAAAAACAATAAGAAAATTATATTTTTTAAAAAAGAATTTTTTCCTTTAGTAAATTCGGGACGGACCCGGGCAAAAAATGTCTTACCCGAAGCCCGGCCGTTTTTTAAATGGGCCTTATTTTTTTTGTCCAAGCCCATTTTTCGGGCCTATATTTTTGCCAAAACCCTCCTACATTTCGAGCGGGTCTTCGGCCCGGGTGGGGTGGCCCGGCCCATGAACAGGTCTAATTGTCCCTGTGATCTTTTATATTACTGGACTAATAACATAATAGTTAATGTCATAGATATTTCCTAAAAAGTAACAAAAATTAAAATTAAATCATCATATATATTAAGTTAGTCTAAAGAAGTAGTTGCTAATCGATTTCTAATAAAATAATAAGAAAAATAAACATCATATGCAATTTTATCTAATTGTTCTAATGTTCCAAATTTGTTGGATTATTCTCTCTTTAATATTTAACATAAGTTAATTTTCATCATATGTTGGTCTTTAACCGAGCTCATCTTCAACTGAATCTATATCATTAAGATTATCAAGATATCATTTTTCCATGTATTTTCGAAGTATAGATCATCCCAAATCCACCTATGAATGAAATTATGAAGTATGAAACATGTTTCTACAATCCAACCATGTTTTTTTTTTCTATTCTATACTAATGTGATATTGTTAATATGAGAAATATTTTTTTAGAACAATAAATATCCTCTCAACCACATTTTGAAACCTTGAATATCTCAAATTAAAGAGTTAGTGAGTCATCTTCAGTGCTTGTGTCTAGCTCCTTCTCTCAAATGGTACCATACCCCATGATATGGTGCAATAAATCCTTTGTATTTGCATAATTAGCATCTACCATATACAATTTGGATTCAAGGTGCAAATAGTCGTAGTTTTAATCATATATATATAATTAATTTGGAGAAAATTTTATGCTAAGTCATAATCCTTTTCTATGTAAATTAAGTAAAAATAATATAAAATTTATGATATATAGCTTTTATAAAATAATTTTTATAAAGTATCCAATAACTTTCATAATACTTCTTATAAATAATATCATTTTTCCATGACTTTAAAAAGTTATTTTCTTTTACAAATAAGTTATATAAAATGCTATAACAATTTTTGTTTATGAATAAGCATATTATTTTTATGATATATAGCATAGACATATAAATAAGTTATGTTCGCCATAAATTTTTATAAATAAATATATTATAATACTTTTATAACATGTAAATTATTTTTATAATAAAATTTTTACCATAACTTGAAAAATTTAGGATTTAAATAATATAATTTTTCGTTATAACTTTATAAAATACACATAAATTATTTTTATAATATATATTTTAAGATTTATAATATAACAAATCTTTGGTAATAGTCATCCCAAACACTCATAAAAAAATTATAACTTAAATTTGTATAAAAAATAAATTCTAAAAACTGATTTTTGGTATAATTTCCTACGTAATTATTCTAATTCTCAGCCCTAAGAATTAGAAAGTATAATTGGACGTTCCAATTAAACTCAATTTAGCGGGACCCATCAATTACAATAGTTATTCAAACATGTTACCTTATAATTGGACGTTCCAATTAAACTCAATTTAGCGGGACCCATCAATTACAATAGTTATTCAAACATGTTACCCTTACATGATTACAAATAATTACATTCAAATCTAATAATTGTGACTTTCCAAACACTACTTAAATGAGTATCACAAATTAAGTAAAATCTGACTTAATTTAAAATTTTACTTAAAAAATCAAAATAACAAAAGAAGAATTAAAGATAATAAATCTTTCACCATTTCACGTAAACAAATCCATTTCAATTTCTATCCCCAATACTGATGATCACAATGATAATGAAGTTATCCCAAATACTAACAACACCGATGCTAGTTGTGAAAATCCTTTCCCTGTTAATGATGAAGAAGAAGATTTTGATCCTCTCTATGGACAAAGATGCTGATAATGATGATTTAACCCCTCTGAAAGAAATCTTATAATGATTATTGTCGCTAGTGACCTCCCATCTATCCCACCATCCTTACCTGCTTCTGATAACCAGGCCCTAGCCATTATTTCGTGCCCAAGTTACACAGTTTCAAACCTTTTTACATTCCAACTTTTGGTCCATTTGCACCAAATGTTGAAGTTGATGACTCCATTTGAGCCTAATTCCCAACCCCGTTTACCAGAGCTAAAAGCCAACTATAAAAATGGATGGCTAACAGACAATACTGAGCAAATTGAATGGCTCATTGCTGAACCATCCACTCGTTTCCTTCCTAGAAGTGTCTACCTCAATTTGTAACCTTTTGCTATGGTTTCCATTCAACCCGTTGATAACAAATTAAGATCCATTTGTCTGCCAAACTTTGAAGTTGCCTTCACCAATTGTCGCCTCTTACTAGATGAATCCTCAAATCAGGCCGAATCCAACCGAGTTGGTGCTTTACGAAGCTTGAAAAGAGCTACACGTGACTACAATACCTCCTCGAACCTCTCCACTGATACAAGGATTCTTGGAAGCTCTGTTCCTTCTCCTTTTAATTTTTTCATGTTTTTAGACTACCAAAACATTGAAAGGGCTCGTGTAGGAAAAAACTTGATTTGAAAATAATTTTTTTGTACAGCGGAAAATTAAAATTTTAAAAATTGATTCGATTTATGATATTTATAACAATAAACCTTAACTGAATTCATACCTATGTTTTTGGATAAGTGGATCTTTGATGTTTCCTGGATTTCAACTAAACAATATTCTCTCTTATTCTTATACCACGAATTGTTTCGAGTGTGGGCTCGAACCAATTAAATCAAAACACAAAATTAGAAAAACTTTTATTTTTAGGGTGAAAACGAAAATTCTCTCTTCTTTACTTGAAATAGGTAAAATTGTTATCTTTAAAAATATATTTATAAGTTGAGAAATCATTCTCTCTATTTTTCAGCTGAATATCAATATCTCAAAAGTTGTGCTAATAGCTTTATTGGCGTCATCTATTTATAGAAAGAGAAGGTAGAATACTCATAGAGTTGTAAATGTCTATTTTAAATAGAAAAACAACATCCTACTTAAAGTAGAAGATGGGTGAATGACTTACCCTTGTATTTCTACTAGGGTTACTGCCCCTTAATGTTATATGAAGGGTTTTGGGCCTCTCTCACATCGGGTCCAATTACGAGTACTTCTTGGGCTTTTTTGACCTAGTACTCTGTAATGTGATCCAACCCAATTCAATTTTTATATTTCCCAAAATAAACTTTAATATTTACATATTAAATAATTTTCTCATCCCAATTTTACTCTAGTAAAATTATGACGATTTTACCCCAGGTAAAATTTCAAGAAAATTCGTTCAATATTCCACAACTCAACACTTTCACTATGACCGAATGATTTATTTTCATTTTCAGGCTTTCAAATAGTCCAAAAACAGAAACTCATTCGTCCATCATTTTTTTAAGTAATCCTATATAGGATTGCAAATTTCCATTTTCATTTCCATTTCCATTTTTGGAAACCTATATTCATTTCCAAATGGTTTCATTTCTCCATGTTGGGGAAAACCATAATCATTCTTGAATGTGTCCCATTTCTCTTATTTTATTGCGTTCATTTCCAGTTTTAACAAGCTAGCTGAGGGATCGATTGGTGTAACACCCCCAAACCCGGCTCATGCGTTTCGACCAAATCTGGTATGCTACGAGTTGTACATTGAAAACTTTTGATTTGTTCGTTATGGAAACCGTAAGTCAATTAGACATTATTTGGATAAATAAGTGACATTTTAAAATTTAAAATTGAAACACCCCACACCCGGCCCACGAGAATGAATCGGATCTGGTATGTTCCTAAAGTAAACCGGTTTCAAACATTTTCGTTACTTAGAGAAAATTTGTAAATTTTTAGAAAAACTATTGTTTTGAGTTGGGCTTAGGTTGTAAACCCATTTATTTATACTTGTAAACCCATTTAATTAAATACATCCAAAATAGTTCTTAGCATAAAACTTAATAGTAAAGCAAAAATAAAGAGAAATCCTTGGGCCTTATGGCCTTATTACATCAAGTAAAACCCAAAATAAAATAAAAGTAAAAGTCCAAACTAAATAAAATCTCCGAATGTAGCATGGCCACCTCAACGTTTACGCCCGGTCAAATCACTTGTTCATCACCGAAAAAGTTCCCACAACGGGTGAGTCAACAGACTCAATGTGCACACAATACTAACATTCAACAAATCGGGCATTCATGTTCAAATCATCGGATCCATATAAAATGAAATTATGATGCAGCCCAAACCCAATCCTAATGGTCCATCCGCTACACACCACCGTACACGCCATTCACACCGTGGGGACTACTAAGTCAACCCTCCATCCGCTACACACCATATTCAAATATTTGTGACCGTAGTCACCATATAACGTTGGTGAGACCAAGTCAACACCTTCAAATATAACGTTGGTGAGACCAAGTCAACACCTTCAAATATAACGTTGGTGAGACCAAGTCAACACCTTCAAATATAACGTTGGTGAGACCAAGTCAACACCTTCTTCCCTTTCACATAAATCCCGAATGCCCCAAATATATATATATATATCATGCTTAACATTCAAATATTCACATGTTATAAAATAACATATTTCATAATCCTATCAAGTAGGAAAGCGTGCACGAGTACTTTTGTACCACATTAGGGTACTTAGCCATATTCATATAATCATATAATAAAAATAATTGCCATATGAAATATCGAAAGTTAGTGTGCGTACACACCGATTTGTTTAGCGATTCCTTGAGATTCGAAAAGCTAGATCTAAAGTTTAGATCCTTAGTCCCTACATTTGATTCATCCTTTATTACTTAGCATAAATTCTATTTGGCTATGATATCCAAATCCTAGTAGGATTTGTAAAAGACTTACCTTTGATGCCGATTTGGTGTTTATTCAAATCCGAAAACTTGGTTTTCCTTCACTTGATATTCGCCAACCTTGAATCTCAATATGGGTTAGTTTTCGCTTTTTAATAATTAAAGAACTGATCTAGATAATCATACAACCTTTGGCGAATACTTTTAGGTACTTACCTTGTGGATCTTAAATCCCAAATTCACCGAATAACTAGGGAACACGTGGCCTATGGTGTACCTTCGGAAAAGAATTTCTTCTTCCATGATTCGCCAAGATTAATAATCGAAATTAGTCTCTAAATTTCAATAAGTCTAGAATATAAAAGAATGGAAAACTAAACTTGGATCTTACCCTTATTTGAAGGAATCGATTGCACCTTCACTTCAACCTTCGAGATTCGCTTAGAGACTTGATGAACAATCGGCTATGATTCCCTTATGTATTTGGTTTCAAAGATGAAAGAAGAGAGGAATAATAGGCTTAGAAGGAAATCGGCTAGGAGGCTAAAAGAAAAGAAGAAAAGAATGGATGCTCAAGAAGAATATTTGGCGGAGGAAAAGAGAGGAGAATGAATAATGAATGGCCCTATTCCCCTCCTTTTATAGCCGAATTTACTAGGCCAAGAATCCTTTACTTGGCCACCACTCTTCCTTATTTTCCTAATTAAAGAATAATTCTTCATTTATCCACCTATTTAGCCGAATTTTAAAGAGAATTAAACTCTTCCCTTAAGAGTCCTTATGATCTTCTAATTAGCCGAGTTTTAAAGAGAGTGAAACTCCTCTTTTGCAAGCCTTGTTCCGTCCACCTCTTGGGCCTCTAGAAGCAAAATAAAACTTATTTTATTTGCTTCTTATGTGACTCGAACTCAAGCCAAAACCTTTTGCATGTGGGCCATTTTCTAAGGCCTTAGGTGGCATCTTCAGGCCATTTTTCCAAGTCCGTTATTGGGTCAAATTTCATGTACTTTATATTTTAGGGTCACTTGGCCCTAAGTTCCCCTTTGGGCTCTAAAATTTGACATTCCGGGGTCATTTTTAAGTTTCCAAAAATTTTCACGCGGCTCTGAATTTTCCAAGTTTCCAAAATGTTTAGTTTCCTATTTTGGCTTGGTTTCCAAAATGTTTAGTTTCCTATTTTGGTTTGGTTTCCAAAATGTTTAGTTTTCTATTTTGGTTTGGTTTCCAAAATGTTTAGTTTCCTCTTTTGGCTTGGTTTCCAAAATGTTTAGTTTCCTCTTTTGGCTTGGTTTCCAAAATGTTCACTTTCCTAATTTACTTCGGTTTCTAAAATGGTCACTTTCCTATTTTAGTTTAGTTTCCAAAACTTAACATTTCTAAAGCATTTCCTTACATTTCCATACATCTCCTTACATTTCCACACATTTCCATACATTTCCTTACATTTCCTTACTTTTCCTTATATTTCCTTTCTTTTCCTTACATTTCCTTACATTTCCTTTCATTTTCTTTCATCTTAGGGTTCTTGAAACTCTTGAACACATCCAACACACCCTCGATCCCACTATCTCATGAATTATGCACGAACGCATAACCCCTAATCTAGGATGTTACAGTTCTACCCCTTAAAAATAATTTCGTCCTCGAAATTACTTACTATCGCTCATCCGCATACTAACTCACCACACTACGCTATTTCGCACACTCGATCTTAAAGAACTATCATACTTTCTAGGCACATTCTCTAAGTTCACGTTCCTTAGAACTCATTTCTAACGTCGCGATTTAATTAAAAGTTTTATGAATTAGTCCTTGTTTTACTTGATTACCCTGAAGAAGTTTTATGACAAGAATTTTAGAAGTGGTTCTTTCAGTATTCATACACGCATTACGTCTTCACATTCACTCATTCATCCATCAATCAATTATGAACCTTAGTTCATTCGGAGAAACGTTGTAGTTTTCATTTGTTGTTGTTTTCCCACTACCCGGGGTATTTTCGTAATTTGTCCTCTGAGGTATTTTCGTAATTTTTCAAAATAATGTTCCTTGGTGATTTTATCAACAATTATCTTGAAAATTTCAAAGTCTCGAGTAATTTAAAAAATTTGAAATCGGGGTATTTGGTGATTTTTGACCTCGTGGGTATTTTGGTAATTTTTCACAAATCAGGTAACTTTTGTAAATTTAACAAATTAGGGTTATTTCGAAGTTGTAGAACTTTGAGGGTTATTTTTTTTGAGAAATTTATTTTCCAAAACGATGAAGTTGCAAAAATTTTAGAAATCAGGGTCATTTTGGTAATTTTAGAAGTTAGGGGCAATTTTGTAATTTTCCAAAAATCAAAGTATTTTTATTTTGATAGTTTGCAAATTAGGGTTTTTAAACACTTTTACAAAATAAGGAAATTTTGGAAAAACTGTTGGGTAGTTGAACATTTTACAAACCAAGGGCATTTTTGTAATTTTACCACTAGGAGTATTTTAGTAATTCTACAAATCAGAAATTTTTCAGAAAAAAGTTGTAAAACAATAGTTCTCACAAATTAAAAAGAAATTTTAAGAGTTTTAAAACTAGGGTTTTTATGAAAATATGGCTAGTTCCCTTTCGGGTTTTAGTTAGGGTTTAGCTCATGAATAAGTCCTCTTGGTTAGGGTGAACCAAGTCTGCGCACTGTAGGATTCGAGTGGAGAGGAGGTGAGTCACGCGGACTGCTTAAATACCAAGCTCCCACCGAATACCAATCCTAGACATGCGCACAATGGTTGCCACACCCTAACTCGGCGACTTAATCACAGGTTTGTTTATTAGGCATTTAAGTCTTATGTGGTTTTGTGTTTGAGTAGTTTAACCCTAGGGTTCAAGTTTCCTATCATGCTATTCTCGTTCCATGCCTTTTCTACCCTTAAGCAGTTCACGAATCACACATATAGTTAGGGTACTTACCGGTGGATCATGGTTTGAGACTTATGGGCCATGTCTTTATACTGTCCATTTGTAAAAATACTTTCATAAAACTCATTTGGCCTTGTTTTAAAAACGTTTTGGGCCTTAGGCCATGTGCCGAGAGTTTGAACTGGCTCGATACCAAATTGAAACACCCCACACCGACCCACGAGAATGAACGGATCTGGTATGTTCCTAAAGTAAACCGGTTTCAAACATTTTCGTTACTTAGAGAAAATTTGTAAATTTTAGAAAAACTATTGTTTTGAGTTGGGCTTAGGTTGTAAACCCATTTATTTATACTTGTAAACCCATTTAATTAAATACATCCAAAATAGTTCTTAGCATAAAACTTAATAGTAAAGCAAAAATAAAGAGAAATCCATGGGCCTTATGGCCTTATTACATCAAGTAAAACCCAAAATAAAATAAAAGTAAAAAGTCCAAACTAAATAAAATCTCGAATGTAGCATGGCCACCTCAACGCTCACTGCCCGGTCCGTCACTTTGTTCATCACGAAAATAGTTCCCACAACGGGTGAGTCAACAGACTCAATGTGCACACAATACTAACATTCAACAAATCAGGCATTCATGTTCAAATCATCGGATCCATATAAAATGAAATTATGATGCAACCCAAACCCAATCCTAATGGTCCATCCGCTACACACCATTGCACGCCATTCACACCGTGGGGACTACTAAGTCAACCCTCCATCCGCTACACACCATATTCAAATATTTGTGACCGTAGTCACCATATAACGTTAGTGAGACCAAGTCAACACCTTCAAATATAACGTTGGTGAGACCAAGTCAACACCTTCAAATATAACGTTGGTGAGACCAAGTCAACACCTTCAAATATAACGTTGGTGAGACCAAGTCAACACCTTCTTCCCTTTCACATAAATCCCGAATGCCCCAAATATATATATCATGCTTAACATTCAAATATTCACATGTTATAAAATAACATATTTCATAATCCTATCGAAGTAGGAAAGCGTGCACGAGTACTTTTGTACCACATTAGGGTACTTAGCCATATTCATATAATCATATAATAAAATAATTGCCATATGAAATATCGAAAGTTAGTGTGCGTACATTGTTTAGCGATTCCTTGAGATTCTGAAAAGCTAGATCTAAAGTTTAGATCCTTAGTCCCTACATTTGATTCATCCTTTATTACTTAGCATAAATTCTATTTGGCTATGATATCCAAATCCTAGTAGGATTTGTAAAAGACTTACCTTTGATGCCGATTTGGTGTTTATTCAAATCCAAAACTTGGTTTTCCTTCACTTGATATTCGCCAACCTTGGATCTCAATATGGGTTAGTTTTCGCTTTTTAATAATTAAAGAACTGATCTAGATAATCATACAACCTTTGGCGAATACTTTTAGGTACTTACCTTGTGGATCTTAAATCCAAATTCACCGAATAACTAGGGAACACGTGGCCTATGGTGTACCTTCGGAAAAGAATTTCTTCTTCCATGATTCGCCAAGATTAATAATCGAAATTAGTCTCTAAATTTCAATAAGTCTAGAGTATAAAAGAATGGAAAACTAAACTTGGATCTTACCTTATTTGAAGGAATCGATTGCACCTTCACTTTAACCTTCAGAGAGATTGGCTTAGAGACTTGATGAACAATCGGCTATGATTCCCTTATGTATTTGGTTTCAAAGATGAAAGAAGAGAGGAATAATAGGCTTAGAAGGAAATCGGCTAGGAGGCTAAAAGAAAAGAAGAAAAAGAATGGATGCTCAAGAAGAATATTTGGCAGAGGAAAAGAGAGGGAGAATGAATAATGAATGGCCCTAGTCCCCTCCTTTTATAGCCGAATTTACTAGGCCAAGAATCCTTTACTTGGCCACCACTCTTCCTTATTTTCCTAATTAAAGAATAATTCTTCATTTATCCACCTATTTAGCCGAATTTTAAAGAGAATTAAACTCTTCCCTTAAGAGTCCTTATGATCTTCTAATTAGCCGAGTTTTAAAGAGAGTGAAACTCCTCTTTTGCAAGCCTTGTGCCGTCCACCTCTTGGGCTTCTAGAAGCAAAATAAAACTTATTTTATTTGCTTCTTATGTGACTCGAACTCAAGCCCAAAACCTTTTGCATGTGGGCCATTTTCTAAGGCCTTAGGTGGCATCTTCAGGCCACTTTTCCAAGTCCGTTATTGGGTCAAATTTCATGTACTTTATATTTTAGGGTCACTTGGCCCTAAGTTCCCTTTGGGCTCTAAAATTCGACATTCAGGGTCATTTTAAGTTTCCAAAAATTTTCGCGCGGCTCTGTATTTTCCAAGTTTCCAAAATGTTTAGTTTCCTATTTTGGTTTGGTTTCCAAAATGTTTAGTTTTCTATTTTGGTTTGGTTTCCAAAATGTTTAGTTTCCTCTTTTGGCTTGGTTTCCAAAATGTTTAGTTTCCTCTTTTGGCTTGGTTTCCAAAATGTTCACTTTCCTAATTTACTTCGGTTTCCAAAATGGTCACTTTCCTATTTTAGTTTAGTTTCCAAAACTTAACATTTCTAAAGCATTTCCTTACATTTCCATACATCTCCTTACATTTCCACACATTTCCATACATTTCCTTACATTTCCTTACTTTTCCTTATATTTCCTTTCTTTTCCTTACATTTCCTTACATTTCCTTTCATTTTCTTTCATCTTAGGGTTCTTGAAACTCTTCAGAACACATCCAACACACCCATTGATCCCACTATCTCATGAATTATGCACGAACGCATAACCCCTAATCTAGGATGTTACAAAAATCCCTTGTATTACTATTATTAAGTATAAATAAACCTTATCATGAATTCATAAGTTGCATAACATTGAAAACTTTTTAGTTGAATAAAATTAGGGGCCTTATTACATAAATATTCCCAAATAAAATAAAATAAAATTTAAAGATATCCCAAAAATAATTTGTAGAAATAAAACTTGATGGCCCATCGAGTCCGTCTCGGCTCCCATGTCCACGATCTACTGCTCATCTGGAATAGTAGAGAAAAGGAAAGCGTGAGTCACCAAGACTCAGTGTATAAATCTCAAAAACACACAATGACCCGAGCCCACAAATACATTATGGGCTCCGGCCCATACATGAAGGTAACAACCATAATCACATGGTAAATGATAAATAATGAATAACCCAACCCATCCTAGGTTTCTATCCTCTACACACCAACCCGTACCAACCATCACACCTTGGGGATTTCTACAATCAACCCTCCATCCTCTACACACCAAAACGACAGCCGCACTGCCTATTCCTATTAATTAGGAATCACTGAATGTGACATAGTCACCGATCACTATGTGACCTAACATTTGTATATGTGGGATTTCCACCACCGATCACCAAGTGACCTATCATGCACTTCCCATTCAATATCATATTCCCACCCCATGCATTCACATAAAGAAAACATCATGCAGTCATATATATTTTTCGATACACATAGGGAGTTCTATGTTTACGTACCTGGCATTCTTGCCTAACCCTTTTAGGGTTCCATTCGACTGTTGATACAACCTCATTCCGGCTTTTAAGCCCATAACATATATATTGTCATACATACATGTTTATTAGTGTGTTAGAGATCTACACACCTGATTACCGATAAGACGATGCTTTCTATATCGACGCTATCCTTAGTTGACACTACTGCTATCTGCCTAAGGTGTTGTTCAGATGCCGGTCCACAACCAAGTGGCAAATCTCGAATGGCAGATACTGCTCTTTTCTTAAACTTAGGTATTTTCTCCTTTGCCTGATCCATATTTAATTCCATCACAAGTCCTTATCAGAACTACTATCACAATATTTAATCGTTAATTCTCATTATAACCTTAAGATCTTGCATATAATGATCAAATCTAATAGAAATCTAGGGAAATCTTCTTACCTTAAAAATCCTAAAAGTGGAGACTAGCTATTTTCGGCTTTTAGATCTAATTGACCAAGCTTCCTTCAAATCCCGAATTGTCGCCCATCATAAAACTATTAAACTATTAGCTTTTGGCCTTTGCTTTTCAAAAATCGGGAATAGATCATGAGAACTAATAAAAAATTGACACTTACCTTAGCATAGGAGATTCAGCTAGCACTAGAAAGAGGATTCGGCAATGCCAATGGAAGATTTAAATGCCAGAAGTATAGAACTAATTCTCTAATAAGATGAATAAAAGAGAAGACTATGGATGCTTCGGCATTTTAGAGAAATCGGCACAAGGAGGAAAAAGTGGAGAAGAGTTTCGGCTTTTGAAGAAATTGGAGAAAAAAATTGGAGAGGGAGAGGCTAAGGAATTTCGACACAATGGGAGAAGAAATTAGGGTTTTCAATGTCAGAATCAAGGAGCTATCCCCCCTATTTATAGATATTTCGGCATCTACTGCTAAAAACCAAAAATGCCCTTAAATTTAAGCTAAAAGAGGGGGGAAATTTGGCACCCTCTTTGCCATGCAGTAGCCAAATTTTGCACTCCTCTAGCCAGTAGATTTTCGGCCATCACCTCTCTTGTAGATAGGCTCCTAACTTTTCACCTTTTTATCTACTATTTTATCAATTATAAAATCCATTTAAATCTTCCTATTTTTGAGCCTTGTAGCTGTCCACCTCATCAAATCTTAATGCCTAAATTTAACACACTTAAATTAAAAGATTTGGGCTTTATTAAACTTAAATTTTGGGCCCGACGCCACTCCTTGCTTCATTTTAGGTGCCGAAAATAGCCCTAAAAACATGGGCTCCTTGCGGCCAAAACTTGGGTCTCTTTTATTGTTAATGACGCCACCTTAAAATAATTCAATCAAGGCCTTTGCCTAATCCTAAGCCCAATTTTGAACCCCTATCGCTTAAATTAACAAATTAAACATATCCCCATACTAAATGCATAGGCCCATAAATTTAGGATGTTACAGTTTTACCCCCTTAAAGAAATTTCGTCCT
Organism: Gossypium rotundifolium; assembly: GCA_025506655.1. NCBI lineage: Eukaryota > Viridiplantae > Streptophyta > Magnoliopsida > Malvales > Malvaceae > Gossypium > Gossypium rotundifolium. Next base: position 62,724,095 of record CP106722.1, read on the forward strand.
CGAAATTTCCAATTAACTAGTAATCAAACTACCTAAGTCTCACTACTATGCTTTCATTGCAAGACTCTTATTCTAAAGCCAAAATAAACACTTAGTATACTATGGTAGGTACGCACCGATATTCATATCTAGAGCGTCCTCGTCCCCTTGGCGACGCGGTTGTATAGACCAAGGTGGGTGCCTCGCCCAAAGATAGCCTCGCACCTCCACGACCATGTCCTGTGCCATTGCCACCATTGACTTGACCACGACCCCTTGGTGGTTGTTGACCTCTTCTTCCCAGCGGTGCATTCTCTTGACCTGTGGGCCCTTCACTGCCCCGTTGCTGCGGATAATTTCTAACTTGGTGGTCCGTAGATCCACATCTAAAACACTTTTCAGTGCCTGCCCAACACTCACCGGTATAGAACTTACCACATCGAGCACACTTTTGTGTCTGGTTAGCAGTAGCCGGTCTCTCATCCCATTTCGGCCCGTCTGACCTAGGTCTTTTTTGAGTTTGCCCAACTGCCCCTAGCGATTCAAAATTCCTCTTACTTTCACTCCTATCTCTATCCCGATTCAATTTCTCAGTCCGCTTTACCTCCTCAGCTATCTTAGCCTTTTCCACAAGCACAGCAAATTCCCTCTCCCACTGTGGGGCTATCAAAACACGCAAATCATCCCTCAGACCATCTTCGAACCTAACACAATGTTCATGCTACGTGGCTACCATCCCACGAGCATAACGGCTAGGACGTAAAAATTTAGCTTCATACGCAGCCACTGACCTACTCCCTTGCACCAGATTCAGAAATGCTCTGCGCTGCGCATCCACATAACTTGATCCAATATACTTATTCTGAAACGCCATTTTAAAGAGATTCTAGGTAATACGGTCAGCCACTGTTCCATCCTTAACCGTAAGCCACCATTGGTAGGCTTCATCCCGCAGGAGAGATATAATTCCTTTCAACTTCTCGTCCTCCGTGAAATCCAAATCATACATTATTCGTTCTACCGCCTCCAACCAATACTCAGCTGAACTTGGGGCTACCTCAGAAATTCCCCTAAACACTTCTGCCCCATTGGCCCTAAGCCGTTCCAAGATGATTTACAGGCTCCGTGCCCATGCCTACTCCAGCAACCCTCTCTAAAACCCTCAACATTGCCTGAGATACAGTATCATCTCCAGTCGTCTGATTGACCCGTGGTCAGATCCTACTGGTTCTGAAAGGGTCATCCTACCCCTACCACGACTACGTGGCGGACGTCCTCTACCCCTTGTACTCATTCTACCGCTTCACATTTATCTGATTAGAAATTTTATGTACTATTAGTTTTCTTCCACTGATTAACCCCGAATAGTCTTATGGATAATAGTTTTAAAAGTAGTTCTTTCGAATTCGTATTCACAATACAGTCTCAAGTTCATATCCTCTAGGAAACACATACATTCAATCATCAACATCCATGAACTTACGTTCATCACAGAAAAGTGTTGTTGTTGTTGTTGTTGTTGTTGTTGTTGTTGTTTTACTACCCAGGGGTATTTTCGTAATTTTATCCTACATGGGTATTTTTGTAATTTTTCAAAATAAGGTTCCTTGGTGATTTTTTAAAATAAGGGTATTTTAGTAATTTTGCAATCTAGGGGTATTTCGATAATTTTTTAGATCCGGGGGTATTTCAATAATTTTGACATCTAGGGGTATTTCGGTAATTTTTCAAATCAGGGATATTTTGATGTTGTTGTCGTTGCGTTTTTTGTTTTTATTTTTTATTATTTTTTACGAAGGGGTTTTTGAAAAAAAATCTAGTTATTCTTGTAAACATACGATTTTTGGGTAAATTTTCAAAACATAGGCATTTTACAAATTCACTGTTGGTTGGAAATTTTCACAAATCAAGTGTATTTCTTTGGAAATTTACAAAACTTAGGGGTTTTTGTTTGCAAAATAGGGTGGCTGGTCCCTTTCGGGTTTTAATTATAGGTTTGGCCCATCAACAAGTCCTCATAATTACAGTGAACAGCCACTACGCACCAGGTAAGATTCTAGCGAAGAGGAGGTGAGTCACTAGGACTGTTTAAATACCAAGCTCTTCCGGATCTATTCCTAGACATGCGTATGCCTGTTGCCACACCCTAGTCTTGCGACTCATTCATGGGTCTTGTTTAGCGAGGTTAAGTCTTATGAAATTTAAGGAGTTGTTTCAGCTAAGCCTAGAGTCCATCAAGTTCTAGATCTAATTAGTCTACGTTCCAAAAAGCCCATCAAGCCCACATAGATATATAACACACAAAGAGTTCAGAATACTTACCTGCGTGGATCGGGTGCCAGTAGACTCGAAAGCCATATCCTCAAACCAGACATTTTTCTAAAAATTTTTTTTCCAAAACACATCTAGGCCCATTTCACAGCCCGAGTTTTGAACTGAGCTCTGATACCAAAATGTATCACCCTCAAACCCGACCCATACGTTTCGACCAGATCTGGTATGCTACGAGTTGTACATTGAAAACTTTTGCTTTGTTCGTTATGGAAATCGTAAGTCAATTGGACATTATTTGGATAAATAAGTGACATTTTAAAATTTAAAAGCCCTTGTATTACTATTATTAAGTATAAATAAACCTTATCATGGATTCATAAGTTGCATAACATTGAAAACTTCTTAGTTGAATAAAACTAGAGGCCTTATTACATAAATATTCCCAAATAAAATAAAATAAAATTTAAAGAAATCCCAAAAATAATTTGTAGAAATAAAACTTGATGGCCTCTCGAGTCCGTCTCGGCTCCCATGTCCACGATCTACTGCTCATCTGGAATAGTAGAGAAAAGGAAAGCGTGATTTGCCAAGACTCAGCACAATGACCCGAGCCCACAAACACATTATGGGCCCCGGCCCATACATGAAGGTAACAATCATAATCACATGGTAAACGATAAATAATGAATAACCCAACCCATCCTAGGTTTCCATCCTCTACACACCAACCCGTACCAACCATTACACCTTGGAGATTTCTACAATCAACCCTCCATCCGCTACACACCAAAACGACAGCCGCACTGCCTATTCCTATTAATTAGGAATCATTTAATGTGGCATAGCCACCGATCACTATGTGGCCTAACATTTGTATATGTGGGATTTCCACCACCGATCACCAAGTGACTTATCATACACTTCCCCCTCAATATCATATTCCCACCCCATGCATACACATAAAGAAAACATCATGCAGTCATATATATTTTTCGATACACGCAAGGAGTTCTATGTTTACGCACTGCATCCTTGCCTAACCCTTTTAGGGTTCCATTCGATTGCTTATACTGACCTCATTCCGCTTTTAAGCCCATAACATATATATAGTCATACATACAGGTTTATTAGTGTGTTAGAGATCTACACACGACACCGATAAGACGATGCTTTCTATGTCGACGCTATCCTTAGTCGACACTACTGCTATCTGCCTAAGGTGTTGTTCAGAAGCCGGTCCACAACCAAGTGGCCAATCTCGAATGGCAGACACTACTCTTTTCTTAAACTTAGGTATTTTCTCCTTTGCCTGATCCATATTTAATTCCATCACAAGTCCTTATCAGAACTACTATCACAATATTTAATCGTTAATTCTCATTATAACCTTAAGATCTTGAATATAATGATCAAATCTAATAGAAATCTAGGGAAATCTTTTTACCTTAAAAATCCCAAAAGTGGAGACTAGCTATTTTCGGCTTTTAGATCTAATTGACCAAGCTTCCTTCAAATCCTGAATGATCGCCCATCATAAAACCATTAAACTATTAGCTTTCGGCTTTTGCCTTTCAAAAACCGGGAATAGATCATGAGAACTAATCAAAAATCGACACTTACCTTAGCATAGGAGATTCAGCTAGCACTAGAAAGAGGATTCGGCAATGCCAATGGAAGATTTAAATACCGGAAGTATAGAACTAATTCTCAAATAAGATGAATAAAAGAGAAGACCATGGATGCTTCGGCATTTTAGAGAAATCGGCATAAGAAGGAAAAAGTAGAGAAGAGTTTCGGCTTTTGAAGAAATTGGAGAAAAGAAATTGGCGAGGGAGAGGCTAAGGAATTTCGGCACAATGGGAGAAGAAATTAGGGTTAATGTCAGAATCAAGGAGCTATCCCCCCTATTTATAGATATTTCGGCACCTACTGCTAAAAACTGAAAACGCCCTTAATTTCAAGCTAAAAGAGAGGGGAAATTCGGCACCCTCTTTGCCATGCAGTAGCCGAATTTCGCACTCCTCCAGGCAGTATATTTTTGGCCATCACCTCCCTTGTAGATAAGCTCCTAACTTTTCTCCTTTTTATCTACTATTTTATCAATTATAAAATCCATTTAAATCTTCCTATTTTTAAGCCTTGTAGCCGTCCACCTCATCAAATCTTAATGCCTAAATTTAACTCACTTAAATTAAAAGATTTGAGCTTTATTAAACTTAAATTTTGGGCCCCTAACTCCTTGTGTGTGGCGTCACTCCTTGCTTCATTTTAGGTGCCAAAAATGGCTTTAAAAACATGGGCTCCTTGCGGCCAAAACTTGGGCCTCTTTTATTGTTAATGACACCACCTTAAAATAACTCAATCAAGGCCTTTGCCTAATTCTAAGCCCAATTTTGAACCCCTATCACTTAAATTAACAAATTAAAAATATCTCCACACTAAATGCATAGGCCCATAAATTTAGGATGTTACAGTTCTACCCCCTTAAAGAAATTTCGTCCTCGAAATTTCCAGTTAACTAGTAATCAAACTACCTAAGTCTCACTACTATGCTTTCACTGCGCCCTCTTATTCTAAAGCCAAAATAAGTACTTAGTATACTATGGTAGGGTATGCACCGATATTCACATCTAGAGCGTCCTCGTCCCTTGGCGACGTGCTGCATAGACCAAGGCTGGCTGCCTCTATAACACCCCAAACCCGGCCCATGCGTTTCGACTGGATTTGGCGTGTCACGGCTTGTACATTGAAAACTTTTGCCTTGTTGGTTTTGGAAGTCGTAAGTTAATTAGACATTATTAGAGTAAATAAGTGGCATTTTAAAAATAAAATCTTATATTAGTATTATTAAGTATAAATAAACCTTGACATAAAATTTATAAGTTGCACAACATTGAAAACTTCTTAGTTGAATAAAAACTAGGGGCCTTAAAAAAATCCCAAATAAAAATAAAATAAACTTAAAGAAATCCCGAAATAATTTGTAGAAATAAAACTTGATGGCCCCTCGAGTCCGCCTCGGCTCCTATGTTCACGATCTACTGCTCAACTAAAATGTTGGGAAAAATAAAAGGTTGAGTCACCAAGACTCAGTGTGCAAATCCCAAGAACACATAAAAAAGCTTGAGGCCCACAAACATATTATGAGCCTTGGCCCATATACAAGGGTAACAAAATATGCAACATAGCCCATCCCAAACCTATGAGTCCATCCTCTACACACCCCAGTACCAACCATCACACTGTGGGGATTTCTACAATCAACCCTCCATCCACTACACACCATATCGACAGCTGTGCTGCCTATCATAAAGACCGATCACTATGTGACCTATGTGGCGAAGCCACTGATCGCTGTGCAACCTTAATAATATATCGATAGCTGTGTTGCCTGTCATAAAGACCAATCACTATCTGACCTATGTGGCAAAGCCACCGATCGCCTCGCGACCTGCTCCCTTTCCGTAAATCAATCAATCACATCCCATGCATACATGCAAGAATCAGAACATTAAACTATCTAAACAGATCACATATTTTTACATACTTCGATACACATAGAAGTTTCTATGATTACGCACTGCATCCCTTGCCTACCCTTTTCGGGTAATCTGATTGTTCATACACCTCATTTTCTTGCTTTTAGCCCAAAACATACATATAATTCAGATTAACTAGTGTGATAGAGATCTACACACCTTTTTTGACTTTTAGCCCATAACATACATATAATATAACAAAGCTTATGTGTCAAGAATCTACACACGATGACACGATAAAATGAGGCTTTCTATATCGACGCTATCCTTAGTCGACACAAGCGCTATCTCGCCTAAGGTATTGTTCGAAGCAGGTCCACAACCAATTGGCCAATCTCGAGCAAAGAGATCTCGCTCATTTCTTAAACTTAGGGATTCTTTCTTTTGCCTGATCCATATTTAATTCCATCATAAATCCTTATCAGAGTTACTATAATAATATTTAATCGTTAATCCTCCTTATAAAGTTAAAATCTTGTATATAATGATGAAATCTAATAGAAATCTAGGAAAATCTTCTTACCTTAAAAATCTCGAAATTGGAGACTTATGAATTTCGACTTTTAGATCTAGTCGACTAGGCTTCCTTCAAATCCCGACTTGCCGCCCATCATAAACCATTAAACTATTAGCTTTTGGCTTTTGCCTTTTCAAAAATCGGGAATAGATTATGAGAACTAATCAAAAATCTACTCTTACCTTAACTTAGGAGATTCGGCTAGTACTAGAGAGAGAATTCGACAATGTCAATGGAGGATTTAAATGCCGAAAGTATAGAACAATTTCTCAATTAGGATGAATAAAATAAAAACTATAGAGATTTCGGCCTTTTAGAGAAGGAAGAGAATAATGGAGTTTTCAGCTTTTAGAAGAAAGAAGAGAATAATGGAGTTTTCGGCTTTTAGGAGAAAGAGGAGAATAATGAAATTTTTGGCTTTTAGAAGAAAGAAGAGAATAATGGAATTTTCGGCTTTTAGAGAAATTGGAGAAAGAAATTTGGAGAAAAGAAGCTAAGGAATTTTGGCACAAAAATGAGAGGATTTAATGTCAGAAATAAGGAGCTAGCCCCCTATTTATAAGAAATTCGGCAACCCTTTGCCATGTAGTAGTTGGTTTCTTTACTCCTCTCAGTGATGGATTCTTGGCCATCACTCTCTTTGTAGATAAATTCCTAACTTTTCTCTTTTATCTTAATCTATTAGCTCATCTAAAAGAGACTTAATTATCTCTAACTCCTCCTCCTTTATCAAAGATATTATCCACATATTTTAATCATAAAATCCTAGATCTTAGCATTTATCGCTTATTATCCACATAAAATAAATTCCTAAATAATAGCCTTTATCTGCTTATTATCCACATATTTTGAACTTTAAAACCCCTAAATTTTAGCCTTGTTGCCATCCACTCCACCTAATCCTAATGCCCAAAATTTAGCTAACTTAAATTAAAAGAATTGGGCTCCATGAAACTTAAATTTGGGCCCCTTACTCCTTGTGTGTGGCGTCACTTCCTAAGATTGGGCCACAAGCCCACTTTGGTATTTTAAACATAGATACTACCTTTTAAACCCTATAATGCCCAAACAGATAATTTTAATCAAGGCCTCTGCCTAAGCCTGAGCCCAATTTGGACCCCTAACACTTAAATTAACTCATTCCACATATTCACCTGTTAAACGCATAGGCCCAAAAATTTAGGATGTTACAGTTCTACCCTCCTTAAAGAAATTTCGACCTCGAAATTTCCAACTAACTAGTAATCATTCTACCTAAGTCTCACCACTATGCTTTCACTGCGCACTCTACTTCTAAAGCCAAAATAAACACTTAGTATACTATGGTAGAGTACGCACCATTATTTGCATCTGAAGCGTCTTCGTCCCCTTGTACTCATTCTACCAATTTGCGTTTATCTGATTAGAAATTTTATGAATCATTATTTCTTTCCACCGATTTATTTGAGCAGTCTTATGATTAATAGTTCTAAAAGTAGTTCTTTCAATTCATACACGCACTACTGATCTCAAGTTCATTCATTCAATCATCAACATTCATGAACTCGCGTTCATTACGGAAAAATGTTGTGGTTGTCATTGTTGTTGTTTTCCACTACCCATGGGTATTTTCATAATTTTATCCTCTGAGGGCATTTTCGTAATTTTTTTGAAATGAGGTTCCTTGATGATTTTATAAAATAAGGGTATTTTGGTAATTTTGCATTCTTGGGGGTATTTTGGTAATTTTAGAAATTGAGGGTATTTTGGTAATTTTGGAATCTAGGGTATTTCGGTAATTTTGAAATTCGAGGGCATTTCGGTAATTTTGAAATTCGAGGGTATTTCAGTAATTTTGAAATTCTGGGGTATTTCGGTAATTTTACAAAACAAGGGTAATTTGGTAATTCTACAAATTAGGGCTATTTTGGTCATTTTGCATGACAAGGGTAATTTGGTGATTTTCTTCATAGTTGCGAACATTTTCAAATCAAATGTATTTTTTTCTAGAAGTGTACAAAACTTAGGGGTTTTGGTTGCAAAATAGGGTGGTTGGTCCCTTTCGGGTTTTAATTATGGGTTCAGCCCATGAACAAGTCCTTATAGCTAGAGTGAACAGTCACTACGCACCAGGTAAGATTCCTGTGAAGAGGAGGTGAGTCACTAGGACTGCTTAAATACCAAGCTCTCCCTGAATCCACTCCTAGGCATGCGTATGCCTATTGCCACACCCTGTCATGGCTATAGTGAATAGTCACTATGCACCAGGTAAGATTCCTGTGAAGAGGAGGTGAGTCACTTAGACTGCTTAAATACCAAGCTCTTCCGGATTTACTCCTAGACATGCATATGCCTGTTGCCACACCTTAGTCATGTGACTCGTTTACAGGTTTTGTTTTAGTGAAGTTAAGTCTTATGGAATTGAAGAGTTGTTTGCCTAAGCCTAGGGCCCATCAAGTTCTAACCTAGATAGTCTACGTCCTATAAAGCTCATTAAGCCCACATAAATAACACAGCAACAGTTTAGAATACTTACTTGGGCGGATCGGTGCTTGAGTAGACTCAAGGCCATGTCCTCGAACCAAAAAAAATTTCTAAAACATCTCTAGACCCATTTCACGATTTCGAGTTTTGAACTGGCTCGATATAAAATTGTAACACCCCAAACCCGGCCCATGCGTTTATTTGGATTTGGCGTGTCACGGCTTGTACATTGAAAACTTTTGCCTTGTTGGTTTTGGAAGTCGTAAGTTAATTAGAAATTATTAGAGTAAATAAGTGACATTTTAAAAATAAAATCTTATATTAGTATTATTAAGTATAAATAAAAATTTATAAGTTGCATAACATTGAAAACTTCTTAGTTGAATAAAAACTAGGGGCCTTAAAAAAATCCCAAATAAAAATAAAATAAACTTAAAGAAATCTCGAAATAATTTGTAGAAATAAAACTTGATGGCCCCTCGAGTCCGCCTCGGTTCCCATGTTCACGATCTACTGCTCACCTGAAATGTTGGGAAAAATAAAAGGTTGAGTCACCAAGACTCGGTGTGCAAATCCGAGAACACATAAAAGGCTTGAGGCCCACAAACATATTATGAGCCTTGGCCCGTATACAAGGGTAACAAAATATGCAACATGGCCCATCCCAAACCTATGAGTCCATCCTCTACACACCCCAAGTACCAACCATCACACCGTGGGATTTCTACAATCAACCCTCCATCCGCTACACACCATATCGACAATTTGGTTGCCTGTCATAAAGACCGATCACTATGTGAACTATGTGGCGAAGCCACCGATCACTGTGCGACCTTAATAATATATCGACAATTTGTCTTTTGTCATAAAGACCGATCACTATGTGACCTATGTGGCAAAGCCACCGATCGCCTCACGACCGCTCCCTTCCAGTAAATCAATCAATCCCATCCCATGCATACATGCAAGAATCAGAACATTAAACTATCTAAACAGATCACATATTTTTACATACTTCGATACACATAGAGAAGTTTCTATGATTACGTACCTAGCATCCCTTGCCTACCCTTTCTGGGTAATACGACTGTTCATACAACCTCATTTTTTGGCTTTTAGCCCATAACATACATATAATTCAGATTAACTAGTGTGATAGAGATTTACATACCTTTTCCGGCTTTTAGCCCATAACATACATATAATATAACAAAGCTTATGTGTCAAGAATCTACACACCTGATTACCGATAAAACGAGGCTTTCTATATTGACGCTATCCTTAGTCGACACAACTACTATCTGCCTAAGGTGTTGTTCAGAAGTCGGTCCACAACCAATTGGCCAATCTCGAGCAAGACATCGCTCGTTTCTTAAACTTAGGATTCTTTCTTTTGCACGATCCATATTTAATTCCATCATAAATCCTTATCAGAGTTACTATAATAATATTTAATCGCTAATCCTCCTTATAAAGTTAAAATCTTGTATATAATGATGAAATCTAATAGAAATCTAAGAAAATCTTCTTACCTTAAAAATCCCGAAATTGGAGACTTATGAATTTCGACTTTTAGATCTAGTCGACTAGGCTTCCTTCAAATCCCGACTTGCCGCCTATCATAAACCATTAAACTATTAGCTTTCGACTTTTGCCTTTTCAAAAATCGGGAATAGATTATGAGAACTAATAAAAAATCTACTCTTACCTTAACTTAGGAGATTCAGCTAGTACTAGAGAGAGAATTCGACAATGTCAATGGAGGATTTAAATGCCAGAAGTATAGAACAATTTCTCAAATAGGATGAATAAAATAAAAACTATAGAGATTTTAGCTTTTTAGAGAAGGAAGAGAATAATGGAGTTTTCAGCTTTTAGAAGAAAGAAGAGAATAATGGAGTTTTCGGCTTTTAGGAGAAAGAAGAGAATAATGGAGTTTTTGGCTTTTAGAAGAAAGAAGAGAATAATAGAGTTTTTGGTTTTTAGATAAATTGGAGAAAGAAATTTGGAGAAAAGAAGCTAAGGAATTTCGGCACAAAAGGGAGAGGATTTAATGTCGTAAACAAGGAGCTAGCCCCTATTTATAGGAAATTGGCAACCCTTTGCCATGTAGTAGTGGTTTCTTTTCTCCTCTCAATGATGGATTCTTGGCCATCACTCTCTTTGTAGATAAATTCTAACTTTTCTCCTTTATCTTAATCTACTAGCTCATCTAAAAGAGACTTAATTATCTCTAACTCCTCCCTCCTTTATCACTTATTATCCACATATTTTAATCATAAAATCCCTAAATCTTAGCCTTTATCGCTTATTATCCACATAAAATAAATTCCTAAATAATAGCCTTCATCGCTTATTATCCACATATTTTAAACTTTAAAACCCTAAATTTTAGCCTTGTTGCCATCCACTCCACCTAATCCTAATGCCCAAAATTTAGCTAACTTAAATTAAAAGAATTGGGCTCCATGAAACTTAAATTTGGGCCCCTTACTCCTTGTGTGTGGCGTCACCTCCTAAGATTGGGCCACAAGCCCACTTTGGTATTTTAAACAAAGATACTACCTTTTAAACCCTATAATGCCCAAACAGATAATTTTAATCAAGGCCTCTGCCTAAGCCTGAGCCCAATTTGGACCCCTAACACTTAAATTAACTCATTCCAAATATTCACCCATTAAACACATAGGCCCAAAAATTTAGGATGTTACAGCCTCGCCTCAGCATAGCTTGCACCTCCACAACCATGTCCTGTGCCATTGCCACCATTGACTTGACCACGGCCCCTTAGTGGTTGTTGATCTCTTCTTCCCGGCGGTGCATTCTCTTGACCTGTGGGCCCATCACTGCCCCATTGCTACAGACAGTTTCTAACTTGGTGGTCCGTTGATCCACACCTAAAACACTTCCCAGTGCTTGCCCAACACTCACCGGTATGGAACTTACCACATCGAGCACACTTTTGTGTCTGGTTAGCAGCAACCGGTCTCTCATCCTGTTTTGGCCCGTCTGACCTAGGTCTTTTCTGAGTTTGCCCAACTGCCCTTGATGATTCAAAATTCCTCTTACTTCCACTCCTATCTCTATCCCGATTCAATTTCTCAGTCTGCTTTACCTCCTCAGCTATCTTAGCCTTTTCCACAAGCACAGCAAATTCCCTCACCTACTTTGGGGCTATCAAAACACGCAAATCATCCCTCAGACCATTTTTGAACCTAACACAACGTTCACGCTTCGTGGCTACCATCCCACGAGCATAACGGCTAAGACGTAAAAATTCAGCTTCATACGCAACCATTGACCTACTCCCTTGCACCAGATTCATAAATGCTCTGCGCTGCGCATCCACATAACTTGATCCAATATACTTATTCTGAAACTCTATTTTAAAGAGATTCCAGGTAATACGGTCAGCCACTGTTCCATCCTTAACCATAAGCCACCATTGGTAGGCTTCATCCCGCAGGAGAGATATAATTTCTTTCAACTTCTCCTCCTCCGTGAAATCCAAATCATCCATTATTTGTTCTACCGCCTCCAACCAATACTCAGCTGAACTTGGGGCTACCTCAGAAATTCCCCTAAACACTTCTACCCCATTGGCCCTAAGCCGCTCCGGCACAGATTTCTGGGCTCCTGTGCCCATGCCTACTCCAGCAACCCTCTCTAAAACCCTCAACATCGCCTGAGATACAGCATCATCTTCGGTCGTCTGATCCTGACATTCGACCTCTTCAGCTGGCAATTGGTTTCCTGACCCGTGGCCAGAGCCTACTGGTTCTGAAAGGGTCATCCTAACCCTACCACGACCACGTGGCGGACGTCCTCTACCCCTTGTACTTATTCTACCGCTTCACGTTTATCTGATTAGAAATTTTATGAACTATTAGTTTTCTTCCACTGATTAACCACGAACAATCTTATGGATAATAGTTTTAAAAGTAGTTCTTTCGAATTCGTATTCACAATACAGTCTCAAGTTCACATCCTCTAGGAAACACAAACATTCAATCATCAACATCCATGAACTTACGTTCATCACAGAAAAGTGTTGTTGTTCTTGTTGTTGTTTTACTACCCAAAGGTATTTTCGTAATTTTATCCTACAGGGGTATTTTCGTAATTTTTCAAAATAAGGTTCCTTGGTGATTTTTTAAAATAAGGGTATTTTAGTAATTTTTCAATCCAGGGGTATTTCAGTAATTTTTGAGATCCGGGGGTATTTCAATAATTTTAACATCTAGTGGTATTTCAGTAATTTTTCAAATCAGGGATATTTTGATGTTGTTGTTGTCGTTGCGTTTTTTTTTATTTTTTTTGAAGGGGTATTTTGAAAAAAAAAATCTAGTTACTCTTGTAAACATACGGTTTTTGGGTAAATTTTCAAAACATAAGCATTTTACAAACTCACTGTTGGTTGGAAATTTTCACAAATCAAGTGTATTTCTTTGGAAATTTACAAAACTTAGGGGTTTTTGTTTGCAAAATAGGGTGGCTGGTCCCATTCGAGTTTTAATTATAGGTTTGGCCCATCAACAAGTCCTCATAATTAGAGTGAACAGCCACTACGCACCAGGTAAGATTCCAGCGAAGAGGAGGTGAGTCACTAGGACTGCTTAAATACAAAGCTCTTCCGGATCTATTCCTAGACATGCGTATGCCTGTTGCCACACCTTAGTCTTGCGACTCATTCATGGGTTTTGTTTAGCGAGGTTAAGTCTTATGAAATTTAAGGAGTTGTTTCAGCTAAGCCTAGAGTCCATCAAGTTCTAGATCTAATTAGTCTACGTCCCAAACAGCCCATCAAGCCCACATAGATATATAACACACAGAGAGTTCAGAATACTTACCTGCGTGGATCGGGTGCCGGTAGACTCAAAAGCCATATCCTCAAACCAGACAATTTTCTAAAATTTTTTTTCCAAAACACCTCTAGGCCCATTTCACAGCCCGAGTTTTGAACTGGGCTCTGATGCCAAAATGTAACACCCCTAAACCTGGCCCATGCGTTTCGACCAGATCTGGTATGCTACGAGTTGTACATTAAAAACTTCTGCTTTTCTCGTTATGGAAATCGTAAGTCAATTGGACATTATTTGGATAAATAAGTGACATTTTAAAATTTAAAATCCCTTGTATTACTATTATTAAGTATAAATAAACCTTATCATGAATTCATAAGTTGCATAACATTGAAAACTTCTTAGTTGAATAAAACTAGGGGCCTTATTACATAAATATTCCCAAATAAAATAAAATAAAATTTAAAGAAATCCCAAAAATAATTTGTAGAAATAAAACTTGATGGCCCCTCGAGTCCGTCTCAGCTCTCATGTCCACGATCTACTGCTCATCTGGAATAGTAGAGAAAAGGAAAGCATGAGTCACTAAGACTCAGTGTATAAATCTCAAAACACACAATGACCCGAGCCCACAAACACATTATGGGCCCCGGCCCATACATGAAGGTAACAATCATAATCACATGGTAAACGATAAATAATGAATAACCCAACCCATCCTAGGTTTCCATCCTCTACACACCAACCCGTACCAACCATCACACCTTGGGGATTTCTACAATTAACCCTCCATCCGCTACACACCAAAACGAAAGCCCCACTGCCTATTCCTATTAATTAGGAATCAATGAATGTGGCGTAGCCACCGATCACTATGTGACCTAACATTTGTATATGTGGGATTTCCACCACCGATCACCAAGTGACCTATCATGCACTTCCCCTTCAATATCATATTCCCACCCTATGCATACACATAAAGAAAACATCATGCAGTCATATATATTTTTCGATAGACATAGGGAGTTCTCATTTACGCACTGCATCCTTGCCTAACCCTTTTAGGGTTCCATTCATTGCTTATATAGCCTCATTCGGCTTTTAAGCCCATAACATATATATAGTCATACATACAGGTTTATTAGTGTGTTAGAGATATACACACCTGATTACCGATAAGACGATGCTTTCTATGTCGACGCTATCCTTAGTCGACACTACTGCTATCTGCCTAAGGTGTTGTTCAGAAGCCGGTCTACAACCAAGTGGCCAATCTCGAATGGTAGATACTGCTCTTTTCTTAAACTTGGTATTTTCTCCTTTGCCTGATCCATATTTAATTCCATCACAAGTCCTTATCAGAACTACTATCACAATATTTAATCGTTAATTCTCATTATAACCTTAAGATCTTGCATATAATGATCAAATCTAATAGAAATCTAGGGAAATCTTCTTACCTTAAAAATCCCGAAAGTGGAGACTAGCTATTTTCGGCTTTTAGATCTAATTGACCAAGCTTCCTTCAAATCCCGAATTGCCGCCCATCATAAAACCATTAAACTATTAGCTTTCGGCTTTTGCCTTTCAAAAATCGGGAATAGATCATGAGAACTAATCAAAAATTGACGCTTACCTTAGCATAGGAGATTCGGCTAGCACTAGAAAAAGGATTTGGCAATGCCAATGGAAGATTTAAATGCCGAAAGTATAGAACTAATTCTCGAATAAGATGAATAAAAGAGAAGACTATGGATGCTTTGGCTTTTTAGAGAAATCGGCACAAGGAGGAAAAAGTGGAGAAGAGTTTTGGCTTTTGAAGAAATTGGAGAAAAGAAATTGGAGAGGGAGAGGCTAAGGAATTTCGGCACAATGGGAGAAGAAATTAGGGTTTTCAATGTTAGAATCAAGGAGCTATCCCCCCTATTTATAGATATTTCGGCACCTACTGCTAAAAACTGAAAACACCCTTAAAATCAATCTAAAAGAGAGGGGAAATTTGGCACCCTCTTTGCCATGCAGTAGCCGAATTTTGCACTCCTCTAGGGAGTTGATTTCCAGCCATCACCTCCCTTGTAGATAAGCTCCTAACTTTTCTCATTTTTATCTACTATTTTATCAATTATAAAATTCATTTAAATCTTCCTATTTTTGAACCTTGTAGCCGTCCACCTCATCAAATCTTAATGCCTAAATTTAACTCACTTAAATTAAAAGATTTGGGATTTATTAAACTTAAATTTTGGGCCCCTAACTCCTTGTGTGTGGCGTCACTCCTTGCTTCATTTTAGGTGCCAAAAATGGCCCTAAAAACATGGGCTCTTTGAAGCCAAAACTTGGGACTCTTTTATTGTTAATGATGCCACCTTAAAATAATTCAATCAAGGCCTTTGCCTAATCCTAAGCCCAATTTTGAACCCCTATCACTTAAATTAACAAATTAAACATATCCCCACACTAAATGCATAGGCCCATAAATTTAGGATGTTACAATTGGACATATATAGTTGAGACTTAAATGATTTATAATTAAATTCTAACTTTTTGCCTATTAATTATAAACTCATTTAGTCACGAAGTCATTCCATTATAGTATCGTGACTGAGCTCTCCCCAACGACATACCATTACAAAAGCAACTACTCAGTGCTCGTCCAATGATCTTGTCATAAATGTGTTACCCTCATAGGATATCCTTGACCTTTTTAGGATAATATTCGTTCTCCTAATGTACAACCCCAATTTTGCCCGGGCTTACAAGCCCATTTTAACCCAAGCCTAATACAACCTACCCAGACCCAAAATTAAAACCCAACAGGCCCATTTTACAACCCAAAACCAACAATCAGACAACCCAAACCAACCTTACAAACCCAATAACCCACTAAATTATCCTAGCCCAACACAGCCCAATCAGCCTAACCCTAAATTAGAAACAAACAAAACCCTAGGTGTGCTGCACCTAGGGTCTTCTACTCTGACCCCTAGCCACTTGCCCGGTCCTCTGACTCGTCGCCTCTGACGATTGTCATGTCCGCCGCCCTTCCATCGCCTCTAACCTGCAAATAATAAACGAGAAAGGACAGAAAGCAGCAAGTTGTAAAAAAGGCAAAGGCTATGAAAGCCGATTTATTTCCTTGTAAAAAGGGTTCCTCTTTTAATCAATAAAAAACAGAAAAAAAAGCATAGAGATTCAAACAAAAAAGAAAATAGATCTGAAAATATCAAAAGAATAGAGTTTCTGTAGTAGACTTACCAACATAATAGAGGCATCGAAAACATTAAGAAACCACCAAAAATCGAAAAGACAGAGGCAAATAGGTGATTTTTTATTCGAAGTATATTTTGTTTCTATTTTTATTTTTCTCTTTTTTTCTTTCCTTCGACGCATATATATACCACTATTATAAAATATAAAAAAATTACAAATTTTACCCTTTTTTTGAACTTCCAGCCACTGCGTGCGGTAGCCGGCAACAGCGGAGCCGCGACGGACGACGACCGAAAACGACGCCTTATATAGCCCCTTATATAGCTCAGGAAAAAAAGAAGGAGACCTCTGTAGAGAAAAAAAAAAAGAAGTGCTTTTAAACACACAGCTCAAATGATTTTTTTTTTCTGAGCTTTAGGCCTTATATAGCCCCTTAAAACGACGCCATTTTGGGGCTGGCTTTTAACCCCCAAAACGACGCCGTTTCACTCGACCCGACCCGAATCTGACCCGTACCCTAAGAGGATTCGCGTGTTTTTAAGCCAGAGGGGAAATTACGCTACTGGTCCTTCCTTATTTTCATGTTTTTAAAATCAAATTTTTAATTATTGCAATATTGGCCCAGAAATTTCACGCGGTTTGCGATTCGGTCCTTCCCTCAAACGCGTTTAACTTATCGGGAATATTACTTTGGTCCCCCACCTTCTATGCGCGTTTTTAATTTAGCCCCCAAACCTCTGTTTTATTTATAATTTGACCCGAAACTTCTGTTTTTAATGCAATTTAACCCATTTTTCAATTATTTTGCAAGTTTTACTACTTTTACTATTATTTAATATTTTTATTATTATTGCTTATTTATTATTTATTATTATTGTTATTATTTGTTATTTTCATTATATTTTACTACTATTTGTTTGTTATTATTTATTGTGTGTGTTATTATCTTATTTTTTCTACTAATATCATTATTTTATTTAGTATTATTATTATTTTGTTTTCATTATTATTATTATTATTATCTATTTTATTATTATATCATCATTATCATCACTAATATTATTATATTTATTACCACTATTAATGTATCTTTATATGTATATTGTTATTACTACCATTTTATTTTTCTTTTCTTTAAAATTATTACTCTTATTTTACTTCCATTATTATTATTATTATTTATTATTATTATTATCGTTATTATTATCATGTTACTATTATTATTTCATCGTTATTTCTACTACGGTTAATGTACGTAATACTTTCAATATATTATCCTTACTTATACGTATATACATGTATGTGTCTTTCATTATCCTTTTCACGTGTAACATCTCATCATTTGTCGCACTAATCTTACCCGATTTATCAAATTTTCAAATAACCGATATTCCGTATTAAAGGTTCGAGCGAATCGAGCCCTAACTTACTGGGTTCCGGTTTCTCTCATTTAATCTGAATAACGAAATATCCTTTTTGAAATCGCAATATAAGTTTTAAATAAAACACTTGTTCTTGGAAATTCGAAATGTTGCGCCCTAACTTACTGGACACGACATCTAGATACCCCGAGATGAGTTTTTTAAAAGTAAAGAAAATATTCCGTATTTGGAATTTCGAGAAAATCGAGTCCTAACTTACTGGGTTCCGGTTTCTCATTTGACAAGTAACAGAATATCGCCTTGAAATTTTTAGCCAAGTTTTAAAATCAAAGACAAGCTCAGTGTCAGGAGTCTAAAGCGTCGTACCCTAACTTACTGGATATGATGCTTTATCTCTTCGAAATAAGAAAGTCTTAGCATCCCCTCCAATCCCTTCAAGTTTTGGAAATAACAGTATCTATTTTCAAATCATTTCAAAGTTTTCAACATTAAGACATCAATCAATCAATTTGGTGCCAATTTTGGGGGTATCGAGGGTGCTAACCCTTCCTCGTGCGTAACTGACTCCCGAACTCATTTTTTAGATTTCGAAAACCAAAATCGTTGTTTTGATAAATCAAACTATTTATTAAAAACAACTGTTTTACGAGGTGACCCGATCACACCTCATTAAAAAAAAGATTGGTGGCGACTCCTTTCTTTTTCATTTTCAAAACCCTAGTCGACCGCGTCGTTTCTTGTTTTATCCAAAAAATGGTTACGACAGCTTGGCGACTCCACTGGGGACTCAGCGGGTCAGGCCATAGATTGATTGATTTTTGTCCTTTTGATTAAAATTGGAAAATGGTTTCGAAAAATCATGCTTCTTTTAATGCACTTTCAATTTTGGGTCTCGTAAATACTTTGGCATTGCATTACATGATCGTTGTGGTCGTACCCTTTAAGTGGGAGTGAGAAGCTATGCCTTCGTGAGGTTTTCACCTCCGCATGGGCTAGTGGACTACTTTCGAGATACATCCATACCTGTGTCTTCGTGAAGTTTTCACTTTCGCATGGCCATAGGGAAATGTATTCCCCTGAATCGAACTCGGTCCGTATGAGCCTATAATGGGTGAGGATCGAGGAATCTACTGGTTCAAGTACCTCAAACTTTAGAACTCAACCACACGTAAAGAGCCTAAGAACCCACCCCGAACTGAACTATGCCAAACCTTAGTACTTACCCAGATAGACGTTTGTGTATTTTACATGCTTTATATCTCATTCTGTGGTGCTAATTGATGATGTTGTATTTCCTCTGCATGTCATTTCCATTTTTAAGAGGCATCAATTCACGGTCAGTTTCTGAGTTAGAAAGCTGGTTATGGAAAGCGAATTCCTTGATAAAGTGGAGGACAATGCGGCCGCCCGCACATAGTTAGAGGAAGCCAATTAGAAAAAGGGGACAGCTTAGCTGAGGGATATGTGTCAAAATTACGGGATTTCACCAATATCAGTGTCACGCAGAATGAACTCCAAGAGCTGAAAGAAATATGGACCCAGTGGGATGACGAGGCATAGCAGTGGTTCTATAGTACATACGGCGATCTACCATACCTGCTTGATGTCAAAATAGATAAGCACCTATTCCGAGCAATGACTCAGTTCTGGAATGCTTTTTATAGTTGTTTCTCATTCGGGAAAGTAGATTTGGTTCCCAGAGTAGAGGAATACACGACCTTGCTACGTTGTCCGAGAATTCAAGTTGATAAAGCTTATTCCAAAGTAGTTAATAGCCCGAGTTTTGTGAAGAAATTGATGAATATCACGGGAATGAGTGAACAATGGGTCTCAGCTAGAATGCAGAAGAAAGGCGAGGGTAAATGCATACCTTGGATATATTTGAGGGACCTGATCCTAACGCAACCTGATGCAAAGAAAAAAATTGACGTCTTAGCCTTGTGTATTTACGGTTTGGTGATCTTTCCAAAAGCTCTAAGACACATTGATGAAGCAGTTATTGATCTATTCGGCCAATTAGACAAAGGGGTCACACATGTTCCTGCCATCTTGGCCAAAACGTTCAGATCCTTGAATGCATGTCAGAGAATAAGTGAAGGCAGATTTATTAGATGTGCACAGTTGTTATTGGCCTGGTTCCATAATCACTTCTGGAAAGTGGAGAAAGTGTCTTATAGATTTTTGTCAGAGAATTAATCCCCGTTGAAAGAGATAGTAGCTACGCCTAGGAGAGAAGACGTGTTTGAAGAAAACTGGATAGCGCTCCTTCAAAACCTTCAAGAAGACGAAATCGAATGGAAAGCTCCTTGGATGATTCCCAAGAAGATCCTTTATCGTTGTGGAAACTTCGACTGGGTTCCTCTACTGGGAATTTGGGGTGCCACTGCATATGACCATTTGCTGGTCCTAAGACAATATAGTTCAAGACAGTTCATACCAATGACATACGGGCTGGCTCAATACGAGTTCTCATACGAAGGGGGAGCTATAAGAAAAAGGTTAAAGAGATCTCTAGTGCCTGGAATCAGATTCATTGAATGAAAAGGTTATCCGCAGGCCCGATGACAACCCCAGAGTACAGTGAATGGAGGATTAGAAGGATTAATGATCATGTCCCTGAGCCAAATATAGAGGGCGCCCGATCGAGAGAAGAATACTTGCGAGTGGTCCCATCAGAATTAGAGATTGTGAAACAAGATTTTGAACGGATGAGTTCGGAGCTTGGAAAAAGGATAGAAAAGCTGGAAGAAGAAAAGATGCTCCTCAAATTAGAGGTGGATGGTAAAAAATCAGAGGCCGAGAAACTTAGAAAGAAAAAATGAAAGGTAGAGGAAGACCGAGATAGCTTGAAGATGGAATACAAGAAGATGCGTCTGACGATAAAAAATACCGGAGCAGTGGCGACAAGAGATCCGAGAGGAAAGAGCCAGAGTTAGCAGTTGGGAGAAAAAGTTTCAAGAAATGCAAACACAAAACGAGGCCTTAGAGAAGGGCATGGTAGAAAGCCAAAAGGAGAAAAAGGGGACTAAAAGCTAGAGTGGCTGAGCTTAGGCGGTCTCTACACCACTATCAAAGTCAAGACTCAGGAAGCAAACTGAAATCAAGTCTGAACAGAATCAAGGAAATGAAAGGTAAGGTTGAAGAGCTAGAATCGACATTACACAGTGGTGAGCTCCTGATTGAGCTTCTGGAAACAAGAGAAAGGCATGGGGAGGAGGAGCTTCGACATTCTTGTGAGCAAGTTAGAAGCTGGAATTACCTCATGGGTGAAGCGATAATCCAGATTCGAGAGGTAGCTGATCACCTACAGACTTTGGCTACAGAGGCTGACATATTGAGCGTAAGATATGAGCTACAGTCGGGTTGTAATCAAGAGCTAATCTCTTCGCTTGGGAAAATCAAAACCTTAGGCCATAGGGCGAAAGCATATTTGTAGTCTATTTTATGTAAAGGATTTTGTTTTCTAATAAAGTTTTCTAAAATGAAGTTGAATCTGAATCGATGCCCTCTTTTTGTATTCATGCATTTGCATTGCATCATCAAAAAAAGGAGGTATTGATTAATATTCGGTTGCTAAATAGAAGAGTTTGTCATAAGGAAATGAATTTCTTGATAAAGTGAATTATAATACGATTACCCAAATATAGTCCAAGTAAACGACGAGAGAAGGCCGATAGTCCATAGAAGAACGCAAGACTTTGCCCGATGATTCAAGCCAACATGGATTATTCAAGAGTCCTCACATCTCGATTTTCTTAAAGAAGCTATGAATATCACGGATAATAAGTGAGTGAAGAGGTACGGCCTGAACTGAGCAACAAGGAGCTAAAAGAAGCATCTATGGAGAAAGTTTACGGACACGACCATAACATACAAATATGAAGAAAAAGACTGGTGTTTCCACTTGGATTATGATGACAAAACCGTATACGCAATCCGTTTTATGTAAAGAGCTGTATTTTCTAGAAAAGTTATTCTAATGGAATTGAATTTATAATCAGCGCCTATCTTTCTTTTCGCATTCTCTCTATGCATTTGAATGGCATTGCATCATCTTAGAAAGGAAGTGTTGATTCATATTCGGTTGCTAAATGGAATAGTTTGTCATAAGGAAATATGTTACTTGATAAAGTGGATTGTAATACGGTCGTTCGAACATAAGGACATGACCGTATATGCGATCCATTTTATGTAAAGAAACGTATCTTCTAGAAAAGTTCTTCTAATGGAATCAAATTCATGATCAACACCTCTCTTTTTTTTACATTCATGCCATGCGCCTGCATTGCATTTTATGCATTTGCATTACATCACATTATATGCATTTGGGTCCAAAGAAAGAGCCTAATAAGTTAAAATTATAGAAAAAGAAAATAGTTGCAGAAAGATCAAGAAAGGAGGATTACGAGAGCCTCAGGTTGGGAATCGGAATGAGAACCCATAGTGTATCCTCCTTTGTCAAAAACATTTACATCTGCAGGAATGATGTACCCAGGGAGAGATAATTCACGAAGCACATTGTTATGGATTGAAAGGGGTCTTCAGAACGTCAGTATAAATGTTGTTGACAAAGGGGATGATGCAATTGAAGATGTTTCAATGATACGCCCTTGTCCTCCTGGATTCATTTTGAACAATTGGACTACTGTGGATTTTCTTGTAGTTTCTAAGTCCTCTCTAGAGTAATGCTCAATGTTAACTCTTTTTTTGTGTGCCCCATTTGTGAGAGCTTATGTTTGCTATTTATCATTTAAATGAACATTAATGGAGATGCATTTTGTCATAGTCTTTTCATTCTTGTTAACTTCATAATTATTCCCTCTTCTCACAGCCTGTCCTTACATGTACCTCATATTATGCCATAACATTATGTTTGTTTGGTTCCAAAACTTTGATGCTCCTCTATAGTTTTCTTTTCCATTCACCTTTCAGGTGCTCAGATACCAACGACATGAACAATCCCGTTACAAGTCTTGAAATCGATTTAGAGAAAGCTATTTTGTTTAGGAGAATTCAAAGCTGAGGAAAATGCTGAAGATTATGTCTCGTCTCCTGACTTACTAAGAATGATAGAACAAAAAGATAAACAGATTCTACCCCATCAAGAATCTGTTGAGACAATGAACTTGAGAAATAAAGAAAAGAGGCAGGAAGTGAAGATTGGGACCTCCATTTCAGAGAAGACCAAACATGATTTGATCGCCTTGCTTCGTGAGTACAAAGATGTATTTTCATGGTCGTATCAGGATATGCCAGGGTTGAACGAGGATGTAATGGTCCATAGACTCCCACTAAAACTAGAATGCAAACCTATTTAACAGAGGTTAAGACGAATGGGGCCTGAAATGCTTTTAAAGATAAAAGAAGAAGTCAAGAAATAATTTGATGCTGGCTTCCTACAAGCCTCTAAATATCCATAATGGGTAGCTAATATAGTCCCAGTACCGAAGAAAGACGGCAAGGTATGAATGTGCGTAGATTATCGCGATCTAAATCGAGCAAGTCCTAAAGATAATTTTCCCTTACCACACATTGATACATTGGTGGATAACACAGCGAAACATTCATTGTTTTCTTTCATGGATGGATTTTCGGGCTATAATCTGATAAAGATGGCTCCCGAGGATATGGAGAAAACTACCTTCGTAATGATGTGGGGAACATTCTACTACAAGATGATGCCATTCAGATTAAAGAATGCCGGGGCAACCTATCAGAGGGCTATGGTGATGTTGTTCCATGACATGATGCATAAAAATAGAAGTCTACGTGATGATATGATTGCCAAATCTCGGGGGAAAGAGAACATGTTGAGAACTTCAGGAAATTGTTCGAAAGACTAAGAAAGTTTCAACTGAAGCTTAATCCAGCCAAGTGCAACCGGTGTGACCTAATTTTTTGACTCCTTCGAAAACACAATCCTGGAGAATGGAACGAGGAGTGCCAAGTGGCTTTTGATAAAATAAAATAGTATTTGTCTAGCCCCCCGGTGCTAGTACCGCCAACTCTCGGGAGACCGTTAATATTGTATCTGACTGTGTTTGAAAACTCAATGGGATGCGTACTGGGGCAACATGATGAGTCAGGGAAAAGAGAAAAGGTGATTTACTACCTTAGTAAGAAGTTCACAGAGTATGAAGCAAGGTACCCGTCAATTGAAAAATTCTGTTGTGCTTTGGTTTGGGTAGTTCGAAGGCTCAGACAATATATGCTGTATCATACGACGTGGTTAAATTTAAAATTGGACCCAATAAAGTACATGATGGAATCACCTGCACTCTCAGGAAGAATAGCACTATGGCAGATTTTACTATTAGAGTACGACGTCATATATGTGAGTCAAAAGTCGATAAAGGGGAGCGCGATAGCTGACTTCTTAGCAACTCAAACAACAGAGGAATACTAGCCATTGAGATTGGATTTCCTAGACAAAGACTAGATGTGCATTACAGAAAAATAGTGTGAGTCGTCAAAAGAGAAATCATGGAAGATGAGCTTCGACGGTGCATCAAACGCATTGGGGCATGGGATTGGAGCAGTCCTAGTGTCACCAGAGGGGAACCATTATCCGCTCACTGCCAGATTAAATTTCTTCTATACCAATAATGTTGCAGAATATGAGGCTTGCATCATGGGACTTTGTGCAGCCATTGAACGAAACATCAAAATCTTAGAAGTGTACGGGGACTCAGCGTTGGTGATTTACTAAATCCGTGGAGATTGGGAAGTGGGAGATTTGAATTGGTTAAATATCACGATCTTGTTGTGGAGTTGGTCAAAGAGTTCAAAGAAGTGACTTTTAATTACTTCCCATGAGAAGAAAACCAATTGGCTGATGCCCTGGCCACTTTGGCCTCAATGTTCAAAGTAAACAGAGAAACAAAAATAATGCCTCTCCAAATGAGCATATATAAGATCCCTGCACATTGTTTTAGCATTGAAAAAGAGGCAGATGGATAGCCATGGTTCCACGATATCTTAGAATATGTCAAGAATTAAAGATATCCCGAGCAAGCAAATGAGAACGACAAAAGAACAATCAGAAGAATGGCGGTGGGATTTGTTCTTGATGGAGACATCCTATACAAAAGAGGAAAAGATCAAGTGCTCCTGAGGTGCGCAGATGCTGTTGAAGCCAGAAAAATACTTGAAGATGCCCATGAAGGAGTTTGTGGAACGCATGCCAATGGTTTCACTATGGCCAGACATATTATGAGACTCGGTTATTACTGGCTGACAATGGAAAGTGACTACATTAGTTACACATGAAAGTGCCATAAATGTCAAATTTACGGCGATAAAATTCATGCAGCCCCTTTGCTCCTTCATGTCATGACTTTTCCGTGGCCTTTTTCTATGTGGGGCATGGATGTTATAAGGCTAATTTTCCCAAAAGCTTCTAATGGACACTGATTCATTTTTGTGGTCATAGATTACTTCACAAAATGGATAGAAGCCACTTCATTTGCTAATGTGACAAGGACCGCAGTTTGCAGGTTCTTAAAAAAGAAGATTATATGTCGATACGGTTTGCCTAAGAGAATCATTTCGGATAATGCTTTGAATCTAAACAACAAGATGATGAAGGAAGTGTGTGAGCAATTTCAAATAAAGCATCATAATTCCTTACCCTATCGCCCAAAGATGAACGGAGCAGTAGAAGCTGCTAACAAAAATATTAAGAAGATTATTGGGAAAATGACCGAGACGTATAAAGACTGGCACGAGAAGCTACCATTCGCTTTGTATGCATATCGCACATCTGTGCGTACATCTACGGGAGCAACTCCTTTCTCTCTAGTCTATAGAATGGAAGCTGTGCTGCCCATCGAAGTTGAGATCCCCTCTCTACGAGTCTTAATGGAGTCAAAACTAGAAGAATCAGAATGGGTTCGAGCTCGATATGACCAGCTAAATCTTATCGAAGAAAAACGCTTGAAGGCGATATGCCATGGACAAATGTACCAGAAGAGAATGATCACGACCCATGACAAGAAGGTGCGGCCAAGAGAATTTCACGAGGGAGAATTTGTACTGAGAAATATTCTCCCAATACAAAAAGATTTTTGAGGAAAATGGGCACCAAATTGGGAAGGGCTATACGTCGTAAAGAAGGCTTTCTCAGGTGGAGCTTTGATTCTCACTGAGTTTGTAGTGGAGCAGGTTGAAGATACCAGATTTGGCATTCCTGAAGTTGCAGGAAGTAGATCAAAGACATCAGATCTTGTCTCCCTGAAGTTGCAGGAAGAAGATCGAAGACGTTAGCTTTGGCTCTCTAAGTTTGCAGTAGAGCAAACTAAAAGACATCAGATTTGGCATTCCTGAAGTTGCAGTGAAACAGATCAGAGACAACAGATCTTACCTTCCTGAAGTTGCTGGAAGAATATCGAAGATGTTAGTTTTGGCTCTCTGAATTTGCAATAGAGCAAGCTAAAAGACAACAGATCTTGCCTTCTTGAGATTGTAGTGAAGCGGATCAAAGATACTAGTCTGACCTCCTTGAAGTTGCAGTGGAGCAGATTAAAGATAGCGGATATTGCCTTCCTGAAGTTGCAGTGAAGCAAATTGAAGCCATCAGACTTATTTCCAAAATTGAAATCAAGATAAAGTTCCAATATCGTTGAAGTTGCAGTGGAGTTGGAAGCCATTTGAAGAAGACGAGGACCAAGAAGTCAAGGCTCGGCAAAGACCGGGCAAAATTGAACCTTTTATAGTCTTTGCTCTATTCTCGTTACACGATAATGTGTAAATAGGGGCAGCTGTAATAAGCCCATTTTGCCCGGGACCATGAAAATAAGAAAAATAAATAAATAATAAAAATACCAAATGTCTAGTTTTTTTTAAAGTCCAGATTACAAAGGCCCAAATGCCACCCATGGCCCAACACTAGGCAAAATAGACTACTAAAAATAGATTACCCAAACCCAACCTATTACCAGTTTACCCGTAGCCCACTACTCTACCCCAAACCCGATTAGCCCAAAACCGATCCAACAAATTAAGCTGGCCCAGTGGCCCAAATAGCCTTTGGATGCAGGAAACCCTAGGTTTCCACTGAACCATAAGCGTCCAGCAGTCCCTTCCTCGCCCCCAAAACAAGCCACCAGTCGCGCCGTAGTTAGCGCAAGTCGTGCCCTATCACCGCCGCGTTTCTCGTTGTTCGACCTGCAAAAGGAAAGAAGCCACAACAGAGGGCAAAATAAAATCTGTACTTATTTTTTAGGGGGTTATAAAAAAACCCATTGTAATATGCAAACATACTACATTTTTTTTACACAGATACAAGCGAATAGATACAAAAAAGAATATAGAATACAAATAAAAAATCAAATAGAAGGTGATTTTCTAGTTATTTGGTTTTTTTTTTAATTTTCTTTTCTTTTTCGATTCATGTAAATACTTCTATACGAATACCACTAACAAAAAAAAAATAAGTTTAAGATTCGAAAAACAGAATTTTTTACCTTATGATCGTCGTGAACGACGACACAGGTGGCGCGTGCGGTGGCGCACGGCGGCTGGTCGGGCTGAAATCTTGGCCAAAGGCCAAAGACATAGAGGGTTTTTAAAAAAATTCGGAGTGTTTTTTTTTAAATGGTTTAAAATGATTTTTAAAAACAAAAACCAAGTTTTTATAAGGCCATCATACGACGTCGTTTTAGGATTAGCCATTAACTCCCAAAACGACGTCGTTTAAAGGCCAGATCCGCGTGTTGACCCGAAACTCGGGAAGGATCCTCGTGTTTTCATAAAATAGGGAATTTTCCCCTTTGGTCCATCCGAGATTTCATCGTTTTCAATTTAGTCCAATTTAAATTTTTATTTTTTATTAAATTAGTCCTAAAACTTATATTTTGTTACCATCTGGTCCTCGAGCTACCTAAAGGCCAATATCAGAACGGCGCTGTTTAAGAGATAAGGTATAATTGCCTAATGGGTCTATAACACCCCAAACCCGGCCTATGCATTAAGGCCAGTTTTGACATGCCACACAAAATAAATATACTTTGATTCCTTTTTAAGTAAAACCGATTTCAAAGTTTTGACGAAGTCTTTATCGAGTAAAAGATTTGAATAATAAATTGACAATTTGAGATGTAAGATCTTATAAATCAAAATTTAAAAATATCGTTTAACAGTTCGAGAAAAATTTTAAAAGAAATTAAAGATATTTTTGGAAAGAATTGATGAAAAACTTAAGAATAATTTTCGAGTTACAATTATGAAAATTTTTTGAAATCCTTTTATATTCTCATTTGGAATAAAACGTTTATTTTAGTTCTTAGAAAAAAATATAATCCCAATTTGAAATACTTAAAGCGGTTTATAATTTCATCAAACAAAACCAAATCAAAAAAAAAAATTTATCAAGAGGCCTTATTACAAACCTTAATTCAAAATAGCAAAATAATTAAAAGTATTAAAAGAAATCCAAATTTCCAAATTTAACCGTTTTTAAGTATGGCCTCCACCAAGATATCCACGGCCCAAGTCTCCATCAATGATCATTACCTGAAAGGGATAAGGAAAACGGAGTGAGTTACTAGAACTCAAATGTGTAACCCACTTACCATTGTCCATTGGGCCAAAAATCCAATTAAGCATTTATTGGGCGAAAGCCCATTTACAATTATATTATAATAACATGTATATAATATGCATGTGATATGCAATTCCCAAACCAAACCTAATTTCCATCCGCTACACACCACCCGTACCAACCAGCACACCTGTGAGGAGCTTTAGTCACCCACCCCGCCAACACACCAAAATAGGCATTAAGCCGTTTATAACAATTTATGGACAAGCCACCAGATTCACAGAGTTTACATGGCATTGCCATTTTTCAGATTTGTGGCAGAGCCACTAGAATTTTGTAGCAGAGCTACCAGAACTTCTCTTCGTCAATATCCCATCCCATGCAATTCATGTATATAATATATATTCATTTACAACAATTCATTCAAATATTTATTACGAACAATTTGGACCATTACAACAATTATCACAAGCTGGCCCATATCACAATCTGGCCCATATATTAAATATCACAATTGGGTCCATATAACCAATATCTCATTTTGGCCCATATAGCAAATATCACGCCCATATAGCAAATATCACAATTGGGCCCATATCACATTTTGGCCCATATAACAAATATCACATTTATCGGTTTGGCCCATTGAGGGTAATTTCGTAATTTTTACCATTTTAATACCGATTTTATAGTTTTTACCAAAATAGTGATAATTATGCCATTTTATCCGATTTCGCTAACAAGTGATTTAATCGAGCGATTAACTCAATATAATTATCTAACCCATGAAATACGGTGTGAGATTACACACCTGATTACGGTAAGCACTACACTTTCCTGATCGTCGTCACTTAAAAATATTTCAACTCTCGATTAGACAATGAACGTAACATAGTAAATTTACTCTAAGATAAACGATCTAAGTTTTTACCCTCGAAATCGTGAACAACTATGATTTGCCGGTTCTCCCCGGTTGACGGTCCATAACCCGGTGGATAATCCTAAATCGCTGATTCCTCACAATTGCGAACAACCTCGAATAGTTGTTTCTCATTGGATGAGGGTCCACAACCTAGTGGAAAGTCTTGAATCGCCGAAATATCCCTTCGTTTAAATCTAGAAGGGATCGTAAATCTGCTCCTTTTTTGATCACCAAACACTACCCTTTTTAATTCGATCTTGTTTGCCTCCATTGAAAATAAATATTAGTCCAAACTAATATTAAGTTGTTATAAGCGATTGATCTTAGGGGTGAAGTCGGCTTACCACAAGAATCCGTATGATCTCAAGATGAAAGATCGAGCGATAGAGTCCCTATAATAATATCAATTAATCAACACTATCTTAACGAATAAAAAGTGATTATAGAATCCTCAAAAAATCCTTACCTTAGAGATTTTTGGACCGAATTATAGCGATTAAATGATGACTTTGAAAACTCCAAGTTTCGGCCTTCCACTATATTTCTATGGCAGAGAAAAGTGATTTCGTAAAAGAGAAAGTATGGTGATGGTCTCGATCAATATGGCCATCCCACACCAAGGTAAAGATTCGACACTAAGAGAAAGAATAAAATAAAAAAATACAAAAAAAAAAAAGAAATGTTGAAATGGATCACTTACCGATTGATCAAAGTGTAAGTAGAAATATAGTTGAGAAGAAAATATGTATGAATGGAAGACTCAGCTATAGGGAGATGATCAATGATATTTGGCTATGGTGAGAATATTGGAAGGGGAGTGATGTTTGAAAGTTTTTGCAAAAGAAAAGAAGAAGAAAAAGAAGTAGAAGATATGGTGTTTAAGTTTCAGTTTTCAAGGATGAAAAATGAACAAGGAAAAAGGTCTTCAAGTTGGTATGCATTCGGCAAAGAGAAAGAAAAAAAATGAAAATGCCGTTTAAAGGTTGCATGGTTTCGGCAGAAAGAAGAAAGGAGTTTGGGGAGTATGAAAGATGATACCAAATTGGTCAAAAAGAAATGGCCAAAACAAACAAAAATTTACCTATTGCTATTGACCATATTCGGCTAGGGGAAAAGAGTTTTGGAGAAGAGAAATGATACACTAGTTGCTAATAGAATTGACCAAAACTAGCACCTAAACCTTACCAAAATGCTAATAAAATTCG
Source organism: Gossypium rotundifolium (assembly GCA_025506655.1). Lineage (NCBI taxonomy): Eukaryota > Viridiplantae > Streptophyta > Magnoliopsida > Malvales > Malvaceae > Gossypium > Gossypium rotundifolium. The sequence goes on from CP106722.1 coordinate 62,754,928, forward strand.
GTCATCTCCTTTAGCCCTAAAAATCGTCCAAATGCATAGCCAATTGGTCAAAAGTTTGGCTAACCAAACTTTCCAAAACATCACCCATGGAATAAGCCTTATGCTCCCCTTACATGCCATTTTCATTTGATTCCTTTCCCTAATTTCAATCTTGCCTTTTTCTCTTAGCCATCTTGCCATAAAAATAAAAGTCCAACTTACCATAAAATCATGCTTGGCCAACACTATAAGGAAGGAAAGCAAAAATAAAAATCACACATGCACTCAAAGGGATTCGAACTCCTTCCCTCAAGGTAACACATATGGCGCCATATCCCCTTTACTAATTGCTCACTTATGCTAGCTATTTACCACTTTATTACCTTAAGCTTTAAGGTCACTTACTCCATTTCCTTAAAGTACTAAATGCAAAAAATTTTACTAAATCCAAATAAATCCTGAGCCTTCTCAGGACTACCTAAACACACGTATTGGATAGTTTAACTAGCTAAGCACCAAAATAATGCAATATATAAAATTCAAATTTTAGGATGTTACAATTCTACCTCCCTTAAAGAAAATTTCATCCTCGAAATTTCCCTGATTAAAAGAGATGGGGATATTGTCGCCGAATCATCTCCTCAGGCTCCCATGTAGCTTCCTCCGCTCTATGATTACGCCATAGAACCTTGACTAATGGCACAGTCTTCCTTCTCAGTACCTTAACGTCCTGATCTAGAATTTGCATTGGTTCCTCCTCGAATGAAAAATCTGGTCTTATCTCAATTTCCTCTACCGGTACTATATGAGACGGATCCGATCGGTAACACCTTAACATTGAGACATGGAAAACACTATGTATCTTACTCAACTCCGGAGGTAACTCAAGCTAATAAGCCACTGGTCCTACACGCTTCAACACACGGTACGGTCCGATGAACCTAGGGCTCAACTTGCCCTTCCTTCCAAATCTGAAGATCTTCTTCCAAGGTGAGACCTTTAGAAAGACTTGATCTCCCACCGCAAACTCAATATCCTTACGCTTCAGATCCGCATAAGATTTTTGTCTATCTGAAGCTTTCTTTAACCGTGCCCGAATTACCTTTACTTTTTCCTTCGTCTCCAAAATCAGCTTAGGACCTAATAACTATCGTTCCCCCAATCAGTCCAACAAGTAAGAGTACAAAACCTACGACCATACAACGCCTCATAGGGTGCCATCTGGATACTGAATTGATAGCTATTGTTATAAACAAATTCTGCCAAAGGTAGAAAATCTTCCCAACTACCCCTGAAGTCAATCACACAGCCCCTTAACATTTCTTCCAGAATCTAGATTACTCTCTCCGACTGACCATCTAACTGAGGGTGAAATGCCGTACTGAAATTAAGCTTGGTTCCCAAAGCTTCATGTAAGGCTTTCCAAAACTGTGATGTAAACCTAGGGTTCCTATCCGATATAATCGACACTGGTACCCCATGCAACCTCACAATCTCTGCTACATACAACTTGACCAACTTCTGCAATGAGTAATCTGTACGAATAGGTAGAAACCGATCCACTATTACACAAACGAAATCTTTCTTAGTAGGCGATAAAGGTAACCCACAAACAAAGTCCATCGTTATCCGTTCCCATTTCCATAAGGGAATCTTCACCGGTTGTAGCAATCCCGACGGCGATTGATGTTCCACCTTCACTTGCTGACATGTCAAGCACTTACTCACATATTCAGTAACTTCCCGTTTTAACCCTGGCTACCAATACTGCTCACGGAGGTCTCGATACATTTTATTTTCCCTGGGATGCATAGCATAAGGGCTACTATGCGCCTCTCACAGGATCATTTGTCTCAATTTCGAATCTTTGGGCATACAAATTCTTCCGCGGAAACACAACACTCCATCATTATTCATTCTGAAATCCCCTTTCACACCACTTTCCACTTGCTGAAGTAAGGAACCCAACTTTTCATCTGATAACTGCTTTTCTTTAATCTGACCTAACCACAAAGGCTTCACCTGAAGTTCGTCTAACAGACTACCATCTTCATATAAGCTGAGATGAGCAAACATCGCTCTCAAATCTAATATCACCTTATGACTCAATGCGTCTGCCACCACGTTAGCCTTTCCGGGGTGATACTCGATTAAGAAGTCATAATCCTTCAATCGCTCTATCCACCTCTGCTGTCTTAAGTTCAACTCTTTTTGTGTAAGGAGATAATTTAGACTCTTATGGTCTGTATAAATGATCGATTTCTCACCGTAAAGGTAGTGTCTCCAAATCTTCAAAGCAAACACCACCGTAGCCAACTCCAGATCATGAGTGGGATAATTCACCTCGTGCAGTCTCAACTGACGAGATGCATATGCCACCACTTTTCCACCTTGCATCAACACACATCCCAAGCCCGTGTGTGACGCATCGCAGTAAACAATAAACTCTTTTCCAGCCTTAGGTTGAATCAGTACTGGCGCTTCCGTCAAAATCTTCTTCAATCTTTCGAAACTTTCATGCTGCCGATCTGACCACACAAATGGTACTCCCTTGTACAACAGTTTAGTTAGGGGTGCATTAATCAACGAAAACCCCTCACCAAAATGCCGATAATAACCAACCAACCCTAAGAAACTCTAAATTTCGGCCACTGACTCCAGTGGTTTCCAATCCAACACAGCCTCTACTTTTTGGAGATCAATTCTAATTCCTTCGGCCGACACAACATGCCCCAAGAAAGTCACTTTCTTTAGCCAAAATTCACACTTACTGAATTTGGCATAAAGTTGCTTTTCCTGCAATATTTGCAATACTATCCGCAGATGTGAATCATGCTCTTCTTCATTCTTCGAGTATACCAAGATTTCATCTATGAACACCACCATAAACCGGTCTAAATAGGGTTAGAAGACCCGGTTCATCATGTCCATTAATGCAGTTGGTGTATTGGTTAACCCAAACGGCACCACCAAGAACTCGTAGTGTCTATAACGAGTTCGAAACGCTGTCTTATGAATATCTACCTCCTTGACCTTAAGTTAGTGATAACCCGATCTCAAATCTATTTTCGAGAAAATTGAAGCTCCTCGTAGTTGGTCGAATAGGTCATCGATTCTCGGCAACGGATACCTGTTCTTGATTATTCAACTGCCTATAATCAACGCACATACGCATCGACCCATCCTTCTTCTTGACAAGCAAGACCGGTGTTCCCCACGGTGACACACTCAGTCGTATGAAACCCCAATCCAACAACTCCTGAATTTGAGCTTTAAGCTCTGGCAATTCTTTCGGCGCCATTCTATATGGAGCAATGGACATCGGAGCCGTTCTTGGCAATAATTCAATGCTAAACTCTACCTCTCGATTCGGAGGCAATCTAGAAAGTTCTTCGAAAAAGACGTCTGAAAACTCCTTCACCGTTCTAACACCTTCTACTAACACTTTCTTGGCATCCAACGCGCTAATGAAGTCTAGGAATGCTCCACACCCTTTTCGCACCAACTTTTCTGCCTTTAACGCAGATACCACATTTGATAGATAATTTCTCCTTTCACCTATCATCACCACTTCTTTATCTTCTGAAGTTCTTATCATCATCCTCTTTACAGTACAATCCAAGTTCGCACGGTGTTTCACCAACCAGTCCATGCCCAAAATAAGGTTGAACTCACCGAAAGGCAGATCCATCAAGTTCGCCAAAAATGTTTCTCCTTGAACTTCTAAGGGTACATCTCTAAATAATTTATTCACTAACACAGAGTGTCCTAAAGGACTAATTACTGTCATCTCCCTAGTAGTAATCACAAATCTAATGTTCAATTTTCTAGGTACAGCACTAGCAACATATGAATGGGTGGATCGGATATCTATCAAAGCAGTAACAGGCACATCAACTATGAAGAACGTACCAGTTATCACATCAGGTGCATTGCCATCCTCTCGGCGTCTGACCACATAAACCAGCCCTGACTGCCTCACCTCCGCGTTACCACCAAAACCAGTAACTTTACCCTGTGCACCCTGACCTCATCCTCCTCCATTATTACCTTGACCTGACCCACGGCCTCTCAGTGGCTGCTGAGCGGCTCTAACTAGCTGTGCTTCATAGTTACGAGCTTCCTGAGTCGGAGCAGTCCGTCGAGGACAATCTTTAAGCTGATGGTCCTTAGAACCACATTTGAAACAACCACCGGTTCTCTTCTAGCATTCACCAGGGTGTCGTCTTCCACAGTTAGCACATGGTTGTATTTGATTGGTAGCAACAGGTGTTCTAGTTTGAGCTGGCTCATTATTCCTGGGCCTCTTTTGAAACCTTTTAGCAGGACCCGGATACTTAAAGTCCCTCTTACTCTTGCCTCTATCTTTTTCTTAGTTTCACCGCTCTGAGTGCTTAGCCTCTTCGGCTATCTTCGATTTCTCCACAAGTGTGGCAAAGTTCTTTTTTACTGTGGGGCTATCAATACCCGTAACTCATCACTTAACCCGTCCTCAAAATGTACGCAGCGTTCGTAGTCAGTTGGCACAATACCTCAGGCATAACGACTCAGACGTAGGAATTTCGCTTCGTAGGCTGCCACAGTCTTACTTCCTTGAACCAAATTAAGGAATTCCTTCTTTCGAGCGTCCACATAGCTAGCCCCAACATATTTTCCTTGAAATGATGTTTTGAAGAAATCCCAAGTAAAGCGATCGGCCTGAATGCCCTCCCGAACAGTAAGCCACCATTGATATGCCTCGTCTCTCAACAAGGACACAACTCTTCTCAGTTTCTGCTCAGTGGTGCACTCAAAATTATCCATGATCTGTTCCACTGCCTCGACCCAATATTCTGCTACATTTAAGGCTACACCCGAGACACCCCTAAAAACCTCGGCACCGCTTAATCTAAGTCGTTTTGAAATTGATCCACGAGCTGCTGGCCCAGTTCTAGCCCCAGCAACCCTTTCTAAGACTCGTAACATTACTTGAGACAAGGCAATGTCCTCCCTCATACGGTCGTGTGATCCAGTCTCAGTCCCGGGTGATGCAGGTGCATCCATTTCTGGTATATAACCCGATGCTTCAGACGCAACCCTAGCACCTCGGCCTCTACAACGGCCACGTCTACCGCGTCCACATCCTCTAGCGCTCATATTTGGTAGTTCAATTTAATCTGATTAAAAGTCTTATGAATCACTATACCGTTTTGATATTTATTAAACAATATCTTATAAGGTATAAGAAGTAAAGTTGTTTTCGTAAACGCATCATATAGTTTCAATCTGTATAATTTTAACACCTAAAACTAAAAGTTCTAGAGTGTTCCTATAGTTATATCATAACAATTATAACCATACAATAACATACTTACTTGACTTGGTGCCGAATACCCGTAGTTCCATACTTCCTTTTTGAAACAATACATTTTAACTTTACAATTCAAAACAACTTTGGAAAATGTTTTTGAACCCAAACCACAGCCGAGTTTTGAACCGGGCTCTGATACCATAAAATGTAACACCCCAAACCTGGCCTATGCGTTAAGGCCAATTTTGACATGCCACACAAAATAAATATACTTTGATTCCTTTTTAAGTAAAACCGATTTCAAAGTTTTGACGAAGTCTTTATCGAATAAAAGATTTGAATAATAAATCGACAATTTGAGATGTAAGATCTTATAAATCGAAATTTGAAAATATCGTTTAACAGTTCGAGAAAAATTTTAAAAGAAATTAAAGATATTTTTTGAAAAGAATTGATGAAAAACTTAAGAATAATTTTCGAGTTACAATTATGAAAATTTTATGAAATCCTTTTATATACTCATTTGGAATAAAACGTTTATTTAAGTTTTAAGAAAAATATAATCCCAATTTGAAATACTTAAAGCGGTTTATAATTTCATCAAACAAAACCAAATCAAAAAAATTATCAAGAGGCCTTATTACAAACCTTAATTCAAAATAGCGAAATAATTAAAAGTATTAAAAGAAATCCAAATTTCCAAATTTAACTGCTTTTAAGTATGGCCTCCACCAAGATATCCACTACCAAGTCTCCATCAATGATTATTACGAAAGGGATAAGGAAAACGGGTGAGTTACTAGAACTCATGTGTAACCCACTTACCATTGTCCCTTGGGCCAAAAATCCAATTAAGCATTTATTGGGCCAAAGCCCATTTACAATTATAACATAATAACATGTATATAATATGCATGTGATATGTAATTCCCAAACCAAACCTAATTTCCATCCGCTACACACCACCCGTACCAACCAGTACACCTGTGGGGAGCTTTAGTCACCCACCCCACCAACACACCAAAATAGCATTAAGCCGTTTATAACAATTTGTGGACAAGCCACCAAATTCACAGAGTTTTCATGGCATTGCCATTTTTCAGATTTGTGGTAGAGCCACTAGAATTTTGTAGCAGAGCTACCAGAACTTCTCTTCATCAATATCTCATCCCATGCAATTCATGTATATAATATATATTCATTTACAACAATTCATTCAAATATTTATTACGAACAATTTGTACCACTATAACAATTATCACAAGCTGGCCCATATCACAATCTGGCCCATATATCAAATATCACAATTGGGCCCATATAACCAATATCTCATTTTGGCCCATATAGCAAATATCACAATTAGGCCCATATCACAATCTGGCCCATATAACAAATATAACATTTATCGGTTTGGCCCATTAAGGGTAATTTCATAATTTTCACCGTTTTAATACCGATTCCATAGTTTTTACTAAAATAGTGATAATTATGCCATTTTACCCAATTTCGCTAACATGTGATTTAATCGAGCGATTAACTCAATATAATTATCTAACCCGTGAAATACGGTGTGAGATTACACACCTGATTACGGTAAGCACTACACTGTCCTAATCGTCGTCACCTAAAAATATTTCAACTCTCGATTAGACAATGAACATGACATAGTAAATTTACTCTAAGATAAATGATCTAAGTTTTTACCCTCGGAATCGCGAACAACTATGATTTGCCGGTTCTCCCCGATTGACGGTCCACAACCTGGTGGATAATCCCAAATCATTGAAGCCTCACAATTGTGAACAACCTCGAATAGTTGTTTCTCACCGGATGAGGGTCCACAACCCGGTGGAAAGTCTCGAATTGCCGAAACAGCCCTTCGTTTCAATCTAGAAGGGATCGTAAATCCGCTCCTTTTTCGATCACCAAACACTACCCCTTTTGATTCGATCTTTTTTGCCTCCATTGAAAATAAATATTAGTCCAAACTAATATTACGTTGTTATAAATGATTGATCTTAGGGGTGAAGTCGGCTTACAACAAGAATCCGTATGATCTCAAGATGAAAGATCGAGCGATAGAGTCCCTATAATAATATTGATTAATCAACACTATCTTAACAAATAAAAAAGTGATTATAAAATCCTCGAAGAATCCTTACCTTAGAGATTTTTGGACCGAATTCTAGCGATTAAACGATGACTTCGAAAACTCCAAGTTTCGGCCTTCCACTATATTTCTATGGCAGAGAAAAGTGATTTCGTAAGAGAGAAAGTATGGTGATGGTCTCGATCAATATGGCCATCCCACACCAAGGTAAAGATTCGGCACTAAGAGAAAGAATAAAATAAAAAATAAAAAAAAAAAAAAGAAATGTTGAAATGGATCACTTACCGATTGATCAAAGTGTGAGTAGAAATATAGTTGAGAAGAAAATATGTATGAATGGAAGACTCGGCTATAGGGAGATGATTAATGATATTCGGCTATGGTGAGAATATTGGAAGGGGAGTGATGTTTGAAAGTTTTTTGCAAAAAGAAAAGAAGAAGAAAAAAGAAGTAGAAGACATGGTGTTTAAGTTTCAGTTTTCAAGGATGAAAAATGAACAAGGAAAAAGGTCTTCAAGATGGTATGCATTCGGCAAAAAGAAAGAAAAAAAATGAAAATGCCTTTTCAGGGTTGCATGGTTTCGGCACAAAGAAGAAAAGAGTTTGTGGAGAGATGATACCAAATTGGTCAAAAAGAAATGGCCAAAACAAACAAAAATGTACCTATTGCTATTGACCACATTCGGCTAGGGGAAAAGAGTTTTGGAGAAGAGAAATGATACACTAATTGCTAATAGAATTAACCAAAACTAGCACCTAAACCTTACCAAAATGCTAATAAAATTCGGCCATCCCCCTTAGCCCCAAAAACCGTCCAAATGCATAGCCAATTGGTCAAAAGTTTGGCCAACCAAACTTTCCAAAACATCACCCATGGAATAAGCCTTATGCTCCCCTTACATGCCATTTTCATTTGATTCCTTTCCCTAACTTCAATCTTGCCTTTTTCTCTTAGCCATCTTGCCATAAAAATAAAAGTCCAACTTACCATTAAATCATGCTTGGCCGACACTATAAGGAAGGAAAGCAAAAATAAAAATCACACATGCACTCAAAAGGATTCAAACTCCTTCCCTCAAGGTAACACATATGGCGCCATATCCCCTTTACTAATTGCTCACTTATGGTAGCTATTTACCACTTTATTACCTTAAGATTTAAGGTCACTTACTCCATTTCCTTAAAGTACTAAATGCCAAAAATTTTACTAAATCCAAATAAATCCCGAGCCTTCTCAGGACTACCTAAACACACACATTGGATAGTTTAACTAGCTGAGCACCAAAATAATGCAACATATAAAATTCAAATTTTAGGATGTTACAAGGTCCCTAAAGTGTGACGCGCGTTTTGATTTAGCCCTTTTACATTTACTTATATTTTTATTTAACCCATGTTTCTTTGTTTATCTTTAAACCTTTTTATCTTATTTTTTATTTTTAAATTATTTTAACACTATATTAAATTATTTTATCATATTAAAAATTCTATTTTTTACTATTTGTATATTAATTTATTAATAGTATAAGGTTTTTATGTATTTTTTAATACATACTATTTTTATATATTAAATTATTACTATTTATTATTTATACTAGGTTATTTTATTTAGGTTAATATTATTTATATATATTACATATTATTTATAATTTATATATTAGTTATTATATTATACATTTAAAAATTTTGTATATTATATATTATTATATAATTTAAATTATTTTGTCCTTTACATTATATAAAATTTTTATATTGTATAACATATATTATTTATATTGTTTATATTAAATATGTAGTTTTCATGATTATTTTATTATAAATATATTTTTATTTAAAGTTACATAGGTTATTTCCTTATAACTTTTTTATTGTATATTATTTTTATTTATATATATGCTAAATTATTAAATTATATATTTAATATAAGTATCCCTATATTTTTATATACTCTAAGTTTTTATATTATTCATTTAAAATATATTGTTTATACATATTAATTTTTTTAAAATTATCATATTTTTATTTTCCTTTTATTTTTTATTTTGTTTTGTTATAATATTTATTCAGTGTTTAAATATATGGTTCATTTATTTACTCACATATTCGATCTTGTTTGTAGGGTTTTATATTTATTTCTTAATTTTTATCTTTCATATAGATTTTTACTAATTATTTTATATCTTGTATTTGTTTATTTATGTTCCATATTTACTTAATATTGTTTTAACATAGTCTTTTTATTATGTGTATCATTTGCCATGTTATAATAGTATTTCGTTAATTGTCTATATTAGTATTATTTGTAAATATAATTTGTAGTTAGGAGAATTGCTATTTGGAATTGATGTTTTGTATATATATATATATATATATATATATATATATATATATATATATATATCTTACTCCAAAATCATTTTTTTTATAAAAACATATTTAACTGCATTGACGCATTTTAGTCAAAGGTTTTTAAATATAGTGATACATGACATTTGGGGACTTCGAGAAAAATTATACCCTAACTCACTGGATTTTAATTTTCTCGTGGAACTTAAGGTATCAAGAATCCTTTTTAAACCCATAAACTTCAAAACAAAACTTAATATCGAAAATTCAAGATGAATATCTTAACTTATTAGATATAAAGTTTCGTATCTCGAGGTAAGAATTTTCTACAAATAAAGGCAAACTTAGTATCAAAGTTTTGAGATGTTGCATTTTAACTTATTGGGTGTGGCATTTTATTTATTTGAGATAAGTAAGTCTTGGCTTTCTTTCGAATAAAAGGATCGTATTTTAAATTTTAATTTTCGACATTAGGACATTATTTAATCAAATCGGTACCAATTTTGGACGTTTTGAGGGTGCTAATCCTTCCTCGTACGTAACCGACTCCTAAACCTATTTTCTTGAATTTCGTAGGCCAAAATTTGTAACACCCCAAACCTGGCCTAAACACTACGACCGAATCTGGTATGTCACTAAGAAAATTTAATAAAACATGTCGCATTTTTGGAAAATATTTTACTTGAGTTTAACGTTTTATTCGGGAAAAATTAATAGGTTGCTAATTTAGATAAGCTATAAATTCTATGAGATGCTTTTATGAATTAAAAACCGAAACTTAAATACATGCTTTAGAAAAAAAAAAATGTAAACTTAAAATGTCTGATAATAATAATAAAAGCCCAAAATTAAAAGCGAACAGAAATATAAAGCTAATGACTCGTGGCCTTATTACATTGAAATTTAAAACCCATTAAATAAAGATATAAAATAATAAACTAAAGTATTTTCTTTGAATCCAAATGTTCTTTTGCATGGCCACCTTGCGCCCTCTCTAGCTCGGTCTGATGCACTAGGTGCTACCTGAAAAAATATTAAATAATAGGTTGAGTCACGAGACTCAGTGTGCAACCCTCATGCACCATTAGATTTGGGCCTTAGCCCCACAGAATAGAATAACAGATTAATATATATATAACAAAAATTATGCAAGCCCAACCCAAATCCTAGGTTTCCATCCGCTACACGCCAATTGCATCGACCATTCACACCATTGGGGATTTCTACGATCAACCACACCGCTATATCGCCATCGATGGCGGTCGTGCTGCTCATCGTCAGATCATGGCAATAGCCACTACAACAGATCATGGCAAAAGCCACTACACAGAACACTTCCCCTTTCATCAAACCCAACCCCGTGCAATCACAGAAATCGGCATACTTATAAAACATATCATCTTAGCAAGAACATTCACTGAAGAATGGCAGAGATCACTAACCTGGTGATTCACTTTTACCCTTCTCGGGTTTCGAACGTTATGCCGAGATTTCGGCATTTAACAGAATATAAGCAGATTTATTAACACATATTAACAGACAATCTAATGGTGTGAAAAGTTACACACCTGATAAATACGTAGGACTACCCGCTACGTCGATACCCTCGTTAATCAGATCTATTGCCCTTTGTCTACAACTTTGCTCAAAAGCCGGAAGAACACAAAGACATGGCCTTCCTTAAAATCCTGAAAGTAATTTGATCCGAGTCCTACTGAACTCTAGCTTAGAAATCTAAGCAATTGGATCCCCTTCAAATCCTGGAATGCCGCAAATGAGAGAAAACACCCGATTAGTTAACCATATAGCCATTCTGCTAAGATCTCTAAAAGCTGAAAAAAGATTGAAATCTCACAAATCGACACTTACCTATACAAATGGTTTCGGCTGTCCCTTGTAGGAAGATTCAGCAATCACAGTAGAAGATCGAAGCGTAGAAGATTAGAGATCTAAGAATTTCGGCTTTTAAGAAAATCCCGAAAAAGATGAACAAGAGGAAGATTTTGGCTACAAGAACAAACAAGAGTGTAGTTTCGGCTTTTAGTGAATGGGAGAAGAATAACAATAGAGATCAGAAGATTCAGCTAACAGGAAATTTCAAAGAAAGAAGAAAGGGTGAAGGAGGTGGTGATTTTGACTTTTGAAAGAAAGTTGATGAAATTGTGGAGGAGAGATCGAGAATTTTGGCACAAAGAATGAAGAAAAGTAGGGTTCAAATGCGAAATTGATGAGCTATTCCCCCTATTTATAAAAAATTCGGCACCCCCTATGGCTATTAGAAACCGATTTCTTTACTCCTCTAGGTGATGGAATTTCGGCCAACTCTGCTCTTAGTAGATAGCTCCTACTTTTTCTTCTTTTATCTTACATATTATCAACTATATTATCTACATTATCCCATTCTCATAAATCCTACTATTTTTGAGCCTTGTACCCGTCCACTCCACCTAACCCTAATGCCAAAAATTAGCTAACTTGAATCCAAGGAATTGGGCTCCTTGAAACTTAAATTTGGGCCCCTTACTCCCTGGTGTGGCGTCACCTCATTGTTCCCTTAGTGGCGCTACTGACCATTGGGCCACAAGCCCATTTTGATGTTTTAAACACAGGTACTACCTTTTTAAGTCCTATAATGCCAAAACAGAAAACTTAATTAGGGCCTCAACCCAAACCTAATAGTCCATTTTTGTGTCCTCTCTTTTCTTAATCTGCTTATGAGGCCTCATGCCTGAGACTAGGGTCCACTAAGTAAGAACATAAAATTTTCCTATGGTCTCCCCTAACTCTAAGGCTTCAACTAATCCCGATAATACCTTAATATTATTATTCTAAGTGCTACACATACATATTAACTCCCATGCACAGAAATTAAAAGTTTCGAGATTTTTGGGGTGTTACAACCTAATAAGCCCAAATCTACTAGGACCAAATTCGGGATGTTACAAAAATAATTTTTTAAACAAAACATGTTTTTTAAGGTGATCTGATCACACCTGAGCAAAAAAAGGATCGGTGGCGACTCCCGTTTTCATTTTTTTAGTCGATCCTTGTTTTTCATAAAAACTTAAAAACAGTTTCGACAGCTTAAAAATGATTCCGACACTTATACTTCATATATTAAAGTTTTTTTAATATACTAATCGTTTAAAATGTAACATCCTAGATTAGGGGTTGTGCGTTTGGAGCATAACTCAAGTGTTAATAGGCTTTAAGTGTGGTTGGTGATATTTTAAAGGTTTTTAAAACTCTAGGATTAAAAGGGGGATGCAATGGAAATTTTTGAAATTTTAAGTTAAAAGGGGAAATTAAGGCAAGGTGGCATTAAGAGAAAAAGTATGTGAAATTTGACACACAAACAGGCTTGGAAAAGTGGCCTGAAGATGCCACTTAAGGCCTCTGGAAATGGCGCCACATGCAAGGGTGTTGGGCCTGAGTTCGAGTCACATGGGAAGCAAATAAAAGAAGTTTTACTTTTGCTTCCAGAAGCACAGAGGTGGACGGCAATAAGGCTCTTAAAAAGGGAGTTGTATTCTCTTTAAAATTCGGCTAAATAGGGATAAATGATGATTTATCTTAAGTATTTTTAAAGAGATAAATAAGGATTTATTTATCATTATTCCCATGAGATAAAGGTTGGATTAAACTCTTTTATTTTATGATAATTAAAGGATAAAGCTATCAAATAGAAGAGTGGTGGCCAAGTAAGGATTCCTTAGATGATAATTTCGTCTATAAAAGGAAGGAAGGAGGGCTACTCATTAATTTTCTTCCTTCTCTCTCTCTCTGTCGAAATTCTTAGGGTTCTCTTCTCTTTCTTCTCTTCTCTTCTCTTCTCTTTTCTTTTGTCTAGCCGAATTTCCTAGCCTCCTCTCTCTTTTATTCAAAACCAAAAACAAAATCCAACCTAGCAATTCTTCATAGTACAAAAGTGAAATTCGCCAAAGTCAATCTTTGTTGTGATGAAGGGTGTTGCCGATTTCATCCAAAAAGGTAAGATCAACTATTATTTGATTTTCAATCTCTCTTTAGCGAAATATAGGAATCTAACTCCTTTAGAATTCCATGGCCGAAATTTGGAAGGTTTTCTTCAGGATCTAGTAGTTGTCGACTACAAGGAGCGGTTTCGGGATTTAGATCCGTAAGGAAAGAGTTCTACAATCGCAAAGGTGCAAATCGTTAGACGTGGGTTTCGGGATTTAGTCAATTGTGCTAATCAGGTGCGTAGTTATCGCACTATTCTCCTGTTATTGTATGTTGTTAAGTATGTTTGATTATGATGTGTATGTTAGCCGGAAATAATGGCTAAGATACCCGTAGTGGGTAATCGATTAATCAAGTCGGTGCTCTATTTTGCCTATGATATATGTGTGATATTTGTGGTGAGCATGTGATAAATATTTACTCTGATTGTTAATCTGACATGATACACATATATGTATGGGACTTGGGATGTGAAAATTGAAGGAAAGGGTGTACATCATTATGTACGTGGTCTAATGCTAGCCTCGTGCTACATTAGCTCTTGATGTTAGCTATGTGCTTCATCAAGGGAGGTGTTGGCTAAGTGCCCATCTCGGCGGTTGATAGTGTGTGCATCACCGTGGGTGATTGATATGTGGGATCCTATGGGATCGGTGGCTCGACCACGACCTTGAGCAAACAAGTCTGCCAAGGTAAGATATGTAGATCATTATGTGATCGGTGGTGGATTAGCCACGGCCTTGGCGAAGTGCCAAGGTAGGTGTAATGGATGGACTCTAGGTTGGGATGGGCTTCACAATTGCATATTTAAGTATATGGATTTGTGTGGATATGGGCCACGCCCATATGTGGAGATATGTGAAATGACTATGCCTTTGAGTCGGTTTGACTCACCCAATATTTTAAACCTTTCGGTGATGCGTAAAGCTTGGACCGGGTTGGAGTGGATACAAAGGTGGCCATGCGTATGCATTTTCATGCGAAAGATATTTTAATTAATTAAGCATTTATATCTTGAAGACTTTGATTATTCAATTATTGTAATAAGGCCCTAAAAGTATTTAAAGTCATTTAAGTGTTTCTCATTAAGTTTATTATTGTGTTTTATTATGGATTGACAATTGAGGAATTATTTGCAAACGATTTCTATTTAAATCTATATATACTAAAGTTTTAATCCGGATATATTTATAAACACCACACCTTACTTAAGAATTTTAATGAACACTGTTTTCTAAACTTAACAAAATTTTCATGTTTTATCCTTAAGTTCATATTTATTTCAAACGTTTTTCGCAGTGGCATTTCAAATTTGGTCATAGTGAATGGGCCGGGTTTGGGGTGTTACAAATTTGTATCAGAGCCCGGTTCAAAACTCGGCTTGAGGGTTGTGGGGCCCAAAAATGTTTTCAAAAATTGGCTTTTCGAAAAAATGGGCTTTTAGAAATTTTTCAGTTATTCTAGCATGGCACCTAAGTCTCAACCATGATCCACCGTGTAAGTACCGAACTATCTCGTGTGATTATGTGAATTATAGAAGGGTAGAAAAGGAATGGAGCGTAGAATAGCATGATAGGAACTTGAACCTAAGATTAGTCTACTCAAACACAAATACATAAGACTTAATGCACTAAACAAACCTATGGCTAAGTCAATCGAGTTAGGGTGTGGTAACCATGGTACACATGTCTAGGATTGGATCCGGAAGAGCACAGTATTTAAGCAGATCCTAGTGACTCACCTCCTCTTGCAGAATCCTACAGTGCGTAGCTTCGGTTCACCCTAACCCGTAAGACTTGTGGGTGTGGCAACCTCTGTGCGCATGTCTAGGAATGGTTTCGGTGGGAGCTTGGTATTTAAGCGGTCAGTGTGACTCACCTCCTCTCCACTCGAATCTCGCCTAGTACGTAGCTTTAGTTCACCCCGACCAAGAAGACTCGGTCATAGGCTAAACTCAATAACTAAAACCCGAAAGGAACTAGCCATATTTTTTTATAAGAACCTTAATTTTAAACTCTTAAAATCATTTTCTTTAATTGTGGAAACTATCTTTTCTACACAATTTTGAAAAACTTCGATTTATAAAATTCTTGAAATACCCTAGTTGTAAAATTACAAAATGCCATTGGTTTATAAAATGTCTAAAATACCCACAGTTTTAATCAACATTATTTTATAACAAGTTCAAAAAAAAACCTAATTTGCAAATTAGCAAAAATACCTTGATTTTGGAAGAACTACAAAATTGCCCTAACTTACAAAATTACCAAAATGACCTTGATTTCCAAAATTTTTGCAACTTCATCGTTTTGGAAAATAAATTTCTCAAAAAGAACCCTCAAAGTTTTGCAAATTTTGAAATATCCTTGAATTATTAAACTTAACAAATTTACCCTGGCTTATTACCAAATTACCCCCGAAATTAAAAATTACCGAAATACCCCTGGAATTTCCAAATTTACCAAAGAACCCCGGGACTATAAAATTTTTGAAATACTTCTTGACAAAATTATCAAAGAACCTTATTTGAAAAATTACGAAAATATCCTCAGAGGACAAATTACATAAATACCCACAGGTAGTGGAAAAACAACAACAATGAAAACTACAACATATCTCCGAATGAGCGAAGGTTCATAATTGGTTGATGGATGTATGAATGAATGAAAAGGCTGTGTGCATGTGTGAATACGAAAGAACCACTCCTAAATTCCTTTTCATAAAATTTCTTCGCAGTAATCAAGTGAAACAAAAGTACTAATTCATAAAACTTTCTCAAATCAGTTAAAGCGCGATTAGATATGAATTCTAGAGGACGCGATCGTCGTGGACCTTGTAGAGGAAGAATGACTAGGTCGAACCCGTTGGATTGGGTCAAGGGTGCGATAATGAGGTACCACCGCCCCACCACTTCCAATTTGTTGGTGTGGGCAGCAAGCTCAAACGGGAAGATCTTTGTGTCGCAGTTGTCTTGCGAGTTCTTGAGTTGGTGGCTGGTGCAGGAGGAAATTTGGGAGCTCGAAAGTCTGTACCCGAGCGACTCCTAGCCAACGGAGCTGAGGTGTTTCGGGGCGTATCAGGTGTGGCACCCAGTACGGCTGGATATTGGTTGGAAGCAACCGAGTGAATTATGGATGAGCTCGATCTGACCGCTGAGGAGAAAGTGAAAGGAATGGTGGCACTACTTTGCGACGAGGCATATCAATGGTGGCTAACGATTCGGGATAGTGCCACGGCAGAGGATCTCACCAGGAGTGCGTTAAGGCGCGTACGGAAGAAGTATGTCGGTACTCATTATATTGATCTTGAGAGGAAGGCGTTTCGGGTGGTTCAAGGAACAAGTCCGTAGCGGAATCGAGGTGAATTCTTAAGGTTAAGCCGATATGCTCGAGGGTAGTTGCTACGGAGCATGAACGATGTGTCCGGTTCAAGGACGGATTAAGGGACGACCTGAGGTTATTGATAGCTCCTCATCAGGAACGAAAGTTCGCTGTGTTAGTCAAAAAGGCTAAGGTAGTGAAGGATTAAGGACTCGGTGAGGCGTAATGAGATAAGGATAGGAACCGGATAGGAGGAATTTTGGATCGTCTGAATCATCTGAGGGTCTTCAGAAAAGACTGAGGGTTGAAAATTCTGTTCGTGTTGCTAAGCCAGCTATGGAAAATCTGGACCGTTCGTGTGCTCGGTGTGGAAGGTATCATGTTGGCGAGTGCTGGAACCAGGATCGAGAATGTTTTAGGTGTAAGTCTAAGTCTCATTTGATTAAAGACTATCCTCAGGATCCGAATAGGGCTCGGACAACAGGCCAAGGTTATGTGCAGTTGGGTAGAGATGGTCAGCAAGCGACAAGGGGTCGTGGTCCGAACTATGGAGGAAATGGTTCAGGCCGAGGTCATGGAGCACCAAACAGAGAGGTTGAAGGTGCAAATGCAAGGCAGCCAAGGTTGGTTTATGCAGTCGGCTGTCACGAAGGGGAAGATGTGCCCGAGGTGACAACGGGTAAGTTTCTTATTTCTGGATTATCCTTCATTGCTTTGTTCATTATAAGGTCGATTCGTTCCTATGATTGCTAATGGTATATGGAACCTTGATTGCGAACTTAGAGAATGTGCCTAGGTAGTATAATAGTTCTTTAAGATCGAGTCTTGTGACGATGGAGTAAGTAGGGTAAGTTAGGATGTAGGGATGCTCGTTAGTAAGTAATTTCGAGGACGAAATTATTTTAAGGAGGGTAGAACTATAACATCCTAGATTAGGGGTTGTGCGTTTGGAGCATAACTCAAGTGTTAATAGGCTTTAAGTGTGGTTGGTGATATTTTAAAGTTTTTAAAACTCTAGGATTAAAAGGGGGATGCATTGGAAATTTTTGAAATTTTAAGTTAAAAGGGGAAATTAAGGCAAGGTGGCCTTAAGAGAAAAAGTATGTGAAATTTAACACACAAACAGGCTTGGAAAAGTGGCCTAAAGATGCCACTTAGGGCCTCTAGAAATGGCGCCACATGCAAGGGTGTTGGGCCTGAGTTCGAGTCACATGGGAAGCAAATAAAAGAAGTTTTATTTTGCTTCCGAAGCCTGAAGGTGGACGGCAACAAGGCTCTTAAAAGGGAGTTTTATTCTCTTTAAAATTGGCTAAATAGGGATAAATGATGATTTATCTTAAGTATTTTTAAAGAGATAAATAAGGGATTTATTTATCATTATTCCCATGAGATAAAGGTTGGATTAAACTCTTTTATTTTATGATAATTAAAGGATAAAGCTATCAAATAGAAGAGTGGTGGCCAAGTAAAGGATTCTTAGATGATAATTTAAATCTATAAAAGGAAGGAAGGAGGGCTACTCATTAATTTTCTTCCTTCTCTTCTCTCTCTGCCGAAATTCTTAGGGTTCTCTTCTCTTCTCTTCTCTTCTCTTCTCTTCTCTTTTCTTTTGTCTAGCCGAATTCCCTAGCCTCCTCTCTCTTTTATTCAAAACCAAAAACACAATCCAACCTAGCCGAATTCTTCATAGCACCAAAAGCTGAAATTCTGCCAAAATCGAATCTTTGTTGTGACAGAAGGGTGTTGCCGATTTCATCCAAAAAGGTAAGATCAACTATTATTTGATTTTCAATCTCTCTTTAGCCGAAATATAGGAATCTAACTCCTTTAGAATTCCATGGCCGAAATTTGGAAGGTTTTCTTCAGGATCTAGTAGTTGTCGACTACAAGGAGCAGTTTCGGGATTTAGATCCGTAAGGAAGGAGTTCTACAATCGCAAAGGTGCAAATCGTTAGACGTGGGTTTCGGGATTTAGTCAATTGTGCTAATCAGGTGCGTAGTTATCGCACTATTCTCCTGTTATTGTATGTTGTTAAGTATGTTTGATTATGATGTGTATGTTAGCCGAAAATAATGGCTAAGATGGTGGATACCCGTAATGGGTAATCGATTAATCAGGTCGGTGCTCTATTTTGCCTATGATATATGTGTGATATTTGTGGTGAGCATGTGATAAATATTTACTCTGATTGTTAATCTGACATGATACACATATATGCATGGGACTTGGGATGTGAAAATTGAAGGAAAGGGTGTACATCATTATGTACGTGGTCTAATGCTAGCCTCGTGCTACATTAGCTCTTGATGTTAGCTATGTGCTTCATCAAGGGAGGTGTTGGCTAAGTGCCCATCTCGGTGGTTGATAGCTGTGTGCATCACCGTGGACTGATTGATATGTGGGATCCCTATGGGATCGGTGGCTCAGCCACGGCCTTGAGTAGCAAGTCTGCCAAGGTAAGATATGTGGATCATTATGTGATCGGTGGTGGATTAGCCACGGCCTTGAGCATGGGGTCTGCCAAGGTAGGTGTAATGGATGGACTCTAGGTTGGGATGGGCTTCATAATTGCATATTTATGTGTATGGACTGTGTGGATATGGGCCAAGCCCATATGTGGAGATATGTGAAATGACTATGCACTGAGTCGGTTTGACTCACCCAATATTTTAAACCTTTCGGTGATGCGTAAAGCTTGGACCGGGTTGGAGTGGATACAAAGGTGGCCATGCGAATGATTTTCATGCGAGAAAGATATTTTAATTAATTAAGCATTTATATCTTGATTACTTTGATTATTCAATTATTGTAATAAGGCCCTAAAAGTATTTAAAGTCTATTTAAGTGTTTCTCATTAAGTTTATTATTGTGTTTTATTATGGATTGACAATTGAGGAATTATTTGCAAGCGATTTTTATTTAAATCTATATATACTAAAGTTTTAATCCGGATATTTTATAAACACCACACCTTACTTAAGAATTTTAATGAATCTTGTTTTCTAAACTTAACAAAATTTTCGTGTTTTATCCTTAAGTTCAAATTTGTTTCAAAGCGTTTTCATGAGTGGCATTTCAAATTTGGTCGTAGTGAATGGGCCGGGTTTGGGGTGTTACATAAAATATATATTTATTTTATATATATGTCCATTTTAGATTTTGATATGTCTTTTTTTTTATATATGGTTTTTCATTTATAGCATTTATTTATTATTTGGCATATGTCATTCATTTTATATTGATGTTTTATTTTTATATTAGATCTTACTTGTAAAGTTTCATATTTATTTAGTAGTTTTTTTTTTTTATCTTTCGTTATTTATTATATCTTTTATTTGTTTATCCATGCTCTTTTATTTATTTATTATTCTTGTGTTTGCTTTAGTATAGTTATTTTATTATTTATATTATTCGTTATTTTATATTATTATTTCTTTAATTGTCTATATTAGTATTAATCGTTAATATGACTTGTAATTATGGTGAATTGCTATTTGGTATTTATGTTTTGTAATGTATCAATGCAATATTTTACTCAAATCATTGTTAATAAAAATGCATTTTGCTAAATTATCGCATTTTATTCAAAAGATTTTTTAAAAAATAGGGTACAGCGATACATAATATTTGAAAGTTTCGAGAAAAATTCTACCCTAACTCACTGGGTTTCGATTTTTTTATTGGACTTAAGATATTAAGTATTTCTTTTTTAAATTGAAACCCATAAATTTTAAATCAAAAACTTATTCTCGAGAACTCGAGATATTATGTCCTAACTTATTGGATATGATGTTTTGTGACTCGAGGTAAGGATTTTCTACAAATAAGGTAAGCTTAGTTTCGAAGTTTTGAAGTGTCGCATCTTAACTTATTGGGTGTGGCATTATATTTCTTTGAGATAAGCGAGTCTTGGCTTTCTTTCGAATAAAAGAATCGTATTTTTTTTTTCAAATTTTCAATATTATGACATGAGTTTATCAATTAGGTACCAATTTTTGGGCGTTACGAGGGTGCTAACCCTTCCTCGTACGTAACCGACTCCCGAACCCGTTTTCTTAAATTTCGTAGGCCAAAATCAATGTTTTGATATAAAATGTTTTATAAGGTGATCCGATCAAACCTAAGCAAAAGGGGATTGGTGGCGACTCCCGTTTTTGTTTTTCAAAGTCGATCCCCATTTTTTAAAAATTAAAATGGTTTCGACAGCTTGGCGACTCCACTAGGGAACAATAAGAGAGTCAAGCCGTAAAATTGATTATTTTTTATCCTTTTTTGGAAATTTGAAAATTTGATCCTTTTGTTACATTTGTTTGTGTCATTGCATATGATTGTTATTTTCTTGTGCACATTGCATTGCATGACCGTTGTGGTCACACCTTGAAGTGGGAGTGAGAAACTATACCTTCGTGAGTTTTTCACCTCCGCATGGGTTAGTGGATTGCTTCTGGGATACATTTGTACCTATGTCTTCATGAAGTTTTCACTTTCGCATGGTCATAAGGAAATGTATTCCCTTGAACTGAACTCGGTCCGTATGAGCCTATAATGGGTGAGGATCGAGGAATCTGCTGGTTCAGGTGCCTCAAATTTAGAGCTAAACCACACGTAGAAAACATAAGGACTCACCCTAAGTAGAACTATGCCAAACCTTAGTGGTCACCCAGATATGTGTTTGTTTATTTTATTTTCTTTATGTTTTATTTCATGGCACTAACTTGTTGTGCTTTATTTTTGGTGCATGTCATTTTATATTTTAAAGAAGTATTGATTCATGGTTAGTTTCTAAGTTAGAAAGCTGGTTATGGAGAATGAATTCCTTGATAAAGTGGAAGACAATGAAGCCGTAAGCATGTGGTCAAAGCAAATGCAATTAGAGAAAGGAAATAGCTTAGTTGAGGGGTATGTGTTGGAACTATAAGATTTCACTCGTATTAGTATCACGCAAAATGAGTTCCAAGAGTTGAAAGAAATATGGACCCAGTGGAATGATGAGGCTAAGCAGTTGTTCTATCATAATTATGGCGATCTACCCTACTTGCTCGACATCAAGGTAGACAAGCATCTGTTCCGGGCTATGACTCAGTTTTGGAACTCTGCCTATAGTTGTTTCACTTTCAGGAAAGTAGATTTAGTGCCCACGGTAGAGGAATATACAACCTTGCTTCCTTGTTCAAGGATCCAAGTAGACAAAGCTTATTCTAGGGCCGCTAGTGTCCCAACTTTTGTGAATAAGTTAATGAATATCACAGGGATGAGTGAACAGTGGGTTGTAGCCAGAATTTAGAAGAAAGGTAAGGGTAAATGCATTCCTTGGGTAATTTGAAGGACCTGATCTTAGTACATCCAAATGTAAAGAAAAATATTAACGTCTTTGCCTTGTGTATTTATGGTTGGGTAATTTTCCCTAAGGCTCTAAGACATGTAGATGAAGCAGTCACTGATTTATTCGATCGACTTGACAAAAGGGTCACGCTTGTACCTGTGATCTTAACCGAGACATTTAGATCTTTGAATGCATGTCGGAGAGCAGTAGAGGGTAGGTTCATTGGATGCATGTAGTTGTTATTAGCTTGGTTCCATAGTCATTTTTGGAAGGTGGAGAAAGTTTCTTATCGGGTTTTCTCTAAGAGTTATTCTCCATTAAAAGAGATAGTAGCTAAACCAAGGAGAGAGGATGTATCTGAGGAAAACTGGATGGCACTCCTTCAAAACCTTCAAGAGGAAGACATCGAGTGGAGAGCTCATTGGATGATTCCCGACGAAATTCTTTATCGATATAGGAATTTTGACTGGGTTCTTTTACTTGGGATTTGAGGAGTCGTTGGGTATGCTCATTTGCTCGTGCTAAGGCAATATGGATCAAGACAGGTCGTACCAGCAACATATGGACTGGCACAATGTGAGTTCTCATACAGAGGGGATAACTATAAGAAAAAGGTTAAGGAGATTTCTAGTGCTTGGAATCAAACTCGTAGGATGAAGAGATTATCCGCAGGCCCAATGACAACCCCAAAATACAGTGGATGGAGGATTAGAAGGATTAATGATAACATCCCTGAACTGAATCCAGAAGGCGCTCGATCAAGAGAGGAATACTTGCAAGTGGTCCCATCAGAATTAGAGATTATAAAATAAGATTTCTAAAGGATGAGTTCAGAGCTCGGAAAGAGGATGGAGAGGTTGGAAGAAGAAAAAATGTACCTGAGATTAGATGTGGATATTCAGAAATCAAAGGCTGAAAAATTAAGAAAAGGGAAGAAAATGGTCGAGGAAGATCTGGATAGTCTAAAGATAGAATATAAGAAGCTACGTCTCTCAATGAAAAATGTCGGATTGAGGAAGACTTCGGAACAGTGGCAACAACAGATTCAAGAGGAAAAGGCCAAATCTGACCATTGGGAAAGGAAGTTCCAAGAGATGCAGATGCGAAATGAGGCCCTAGAAAAAAGTTTGGAAGAAAGCCAAAAGGAGAAATGTGGATTAAAAGCTAGAGTGGCTGAACTGGGACAGTCTCTTCACCATCATCGAAGCCATAATTTTACAATCGAGCTGAAGTCAAGTCTGAACAAGATTGAGGAAATGAATGGCACGATCAAAAATTTAGAATCAACATTGCAAAAGTATGAACTCCGGATCGAGCTTCTTGAAGCAAGAGAAGGGCATTGGAAGGAAGAGCTCCACCATTCCTATGATCAAGTTAGAAATAGGGATTATCTCATGGGTGAAGCCATAGTTCAGATTGGAGAGGTAGCTGATCATTACAGACTTTGGTAGTACAGGCTGATACATTGAGCATGAAATATGAGCAACAGTTAGATCGTGGTCAAGAGCTAGCCTTGTTGTTTAGGAAAGTTAAAACTTTGGGCATTAGGGCGAAAGCATATTTGTAGTCCGTTTTATGTAAAAGATTTTGTTTTCTAATAAAGTTTTTTAAATGAGATTGAATCTGAATCGATGCCTTTTTTGAATTCATGCATTTGCATTGCATCAAATCATATGCATTTAAGTCTATAGAAAGATCCTAATTAGTTGAAACTATTACATAGAGAGAGAGAAAGTAGGAAAAATCTAGAAACTAAACACCATTACGGTACACGTGCTAAGAAAAAAAATATGGATCAAAGACTCAAACAGTTCCAGAGAGACATGTAAGACCAGATGCAAGAGCAATTGGCAAAGCTCCAGCAAGAGATGAGAGATTAAATGCTAGAAGCCCAAAGAAATATGATGACTCAAATGGCTCAGCTACTGAACGGGGCGATGGACAAAGGTAAAGGTCCCATGACTAATACCGAAGAAGATAAAGAGGACTTTCCTCCGGGTTTTACCCCACCACAAGCACAAACACAACCTGAGGTGTATCCCCAAAGGCCATCTGTCACGATTAGGCCTCAACAAGGGCAAACTGATAATGGAGTGCCCATGAACTTCCAAGTTGGCACAGGATATAACTCGGGAGATAACCCTGCTAATCTTGTTATCCCTGATTTAGATATAGCAGAGGGGGAAGGGACAAGAATTGAATCCTCAATGTAGTTAGAAGATCTTTGTAGATGGTTGGAAGAAAAGTTCAAGGCTTTGGAAAATACTGATAATAATCATGAAATTGATGCTAAAAACTTGAGCTTGGTTCAAGATTTAGTGTTTCCTCATAAGTTCAAAATGTCAGAATTCGAGAAATACAATGGGACTAGCTGCCCTAAAGCCCACATTACCATGTTCTATAGACAGATGACCAGTTATGTTAATAATGATCAACTCTTGATTCATTGTTTCCAAGATAGTTTTGTGAGGGCAGCGTCCAGGTGGTACAATCAACTGAGCCGTGCTAGGATTAGCTCCTGGAGAGACCTAGCCCAAGCTTTTATGAAGCAATACAATCATGTCACAGACATGATGCCTGACAGAATCACTTTGCAGAATATGGAGAAGAAGTCAAATGAAAGCTTCAGGTAGTATGCGCAAAGATGGAGGGAGATTTCCATGCAAGTTCAGCCACTGCTCCTAGAAAAGGAAACTACAATGCTTTTTATCAATACCTTGGGGGCCCCATTCATTACTCACATGATAGGAAGTACCACCAAGAGCTTTGCGGATATAGTGATGGCAGGAGAAATGATTGAAAATGCCATAAATGTGGCAAGATTGAAGCAGGGGAAACCACTAAAAGGTTTGCTACAAGGAAAAAGAGAATGATGTGAATAACACGAGTACATACAACAAAGGGTACTTGAAGGCAATCATTGTTAGCCAACCAAAAGTAGTTACTGAGGGGCAATAAGGGTCGGGAAGACAGGAATCGGGCACAAGGCAAAACTCTGAAAAGCTCCAATTTATGCCAATCCCAATGACGTATAAGGAGCTATATCAAAGTTTATTTGACGCACATGTGGTGTCCTTATTTTATCTAAAACTGCTACAACCCCCATATCCCAAATGGTATGATTCAAACGCTCAATGTGATTATCATGTAGGAATACTAGGGCATTCAATAGAAAACTGCACTGCCTTCAAAAAGGTAGTCGAGAGACTTATCAAGATGGGGATTGTAAAGTTTGATGATACACCCAGTACAAAGAACCAATTACCTAACCATGGAGATAAGAGGATAAATACGACTGGTGAAAATATCATGAGAAGGATCAAGGAGGATATTACGGAAGTAAAAACCCCACTGAGACTGGTCTGGATAGAAATGATAGGAAAAGGATTGGTAGAATCAGATTCTGTAGAAGGATGCGAAGGAGTAAGGGACTACTGTGAGTTCCACAAAGTAGAAGGGCACGAAATCCAAGAATGTGTTGAGTTTAGGGACCTAGTGCAGAGCCTTATAGGCAATAAGAAATTAAAAGTTTATAAGGAAGGCTTAGAGGGGGAAAGTATATGCGTGATAGAAGGAGAATTGGCAAACCAAAAAGTCAATTATTCGAGGATCATCATCAACTGACCAAGAAACACGGAAGGAGGAATACAAATGGCGCCAAAGGTCGTAATCTAGAAACCTATTTCCTTTCTTATGAGGATAACAAAATGGTACCTTGGAATTACGAATGTAATGTGACAATAGCAAGAGGGGAAATCCTAGCTAGTGATTCCAAGGAGGACCAAAATGATCTTACACATGTAGTGGAAGGCGTTACAATTCGGTAAACGTCAGAACTGAGCCTGTGAAAGCAAAGACCTTGGTAGTTGAGTGAGAGAAAGGGGCTGAGGCAC
The DNA here is from genome assembly GCA_025506655.1 of Gossypium rotundifolium. NCBI lineage: Eukaryota > Viridiplantae > Streptophyta > Magnoliopsida > Malvales > Malvaceae > Gossypium > Gossypium rotundifolium. Next base: position 62,781,171 of record CP106722.1, read on the forward strand.
TTATCAATGAACCTGTAAAGGAGGAAGAGGCTAAAAAATTTTTGAAATTCTTGAAGCACAGTAAATATAGCGTGGTAGAGCAGCTGTACAAACAACCGACTCGTATATCAGTGCTAGCCTTGCTTTTAAGTTCAGAAGTGCGTAAGGCATTAATGAAATTGCTGAATAAAACTTACGTTACTAAAGATATATCTGTCAATAAATTAGACCATCTGGTTAGTCATATAAGTGCCTACAATTTTATTTATTTGAGTGATGATAAAATTCCACCTAGGGGCATAGGAGCGACTAAGGCTTTGCACCTCACTACTCGTTGCAAAGGATATACCCTACCAAGAGTGTTAATCGATAATGGATCAGCTTTGAATGTCTTACCATTATCTACGCTGAAAAGATTGCCTATACACAGTTCTCACATGAAGACATGCTAAAACATAGTGAGAGCATTTGATGGCACTGAGAGAAGAGTGATGGGAAGGATTGACATACCGTTGCTGATTGGGCCAAACACATATGAAGTGGATTTTTTGGTGATGGATATCAAGCCCTCCTATAACTGCTTGTTGGCAAGACCCTGGATTCATTCGGCAGGGGCAGTGCCCTCATCACTGCACCAAAAATTGAAACTAGTAACAGAAGGACGACTAGTTACTATAAATACAGAGGAGGATATCATAGCGACTGTTACCAACAACACACCATACTTAGAGGCAAATGAGGAGGCCACTGAGTGTTTCTTTCGATCTTTAGAGTTTGTGAATGCAACATTCATCTTGGAAGGAAATAAGGTTCCGATGCCTATGATATCCAGGACCACGAGAATGGGCGTACAAATGATGGTGGGGAAAGGTGCCTTACCGAAAAAAAAGATTGGGTAGGCATCTCCAAGGAGGGATTCAAGTTTCGATGCTGAAAGAGAAAAGAGACCGTTTTGGCTTGGGTTTCAGGCCAGATTCTAGACAAAGGAAGAAGAAAATAGAGAAGAAGTAAGAGAGAAAAAGAGCACGGCTGAATGGGGAAGAAGTCAAGTGGGAATTGATGACATTCCCTCACATATCCCATACTTTTGTATCAGGAGGGATAATTCACCCTGAGAGAGGATTGTTGGAAAATGAAAACCTTCACATCAATGCCATACACGAGGAAGGAATTGAGAAAAGAAACATGTTGGACATTCATCCTTATGAACCTGAAAGTGTTTTGAACAACTGGACAGCAGAGGAACTTCCTATAGTATTTAGAGATTGCACAGAGTAATGTTCAGAACACAGTTGTTACTGAAGAGCCTATGAGCAATAAGATTTCTTTTGTGAAATAGGCTCATGTTCAGACATCTTTTGTTTTAATAGAATACATATTTAATGATCAATTCGAGCAAATATTCTTTCATTTTTTATATTCTTTTGATCTTCTAATTTCATTCCAAAATTTTTTGTTATTCTCATTCATATCATGTGAATAGTTATTCTTGAATTCATTTGTTCTTTGTACATTCTTTTGTGCCTACCACAGGTCCCTAGATATCAATGACATGAGCAACGATACTACAGATTCAGAGGTCCTTTTTTAGTAAGACATGTGTTTAGAGGAATCTTAGGATTTTGAGGGTAACAGAGATTGTAACTTGTCTCTAGATTTGTTAAGAATGATAAAGCAAGAAGGGAAATAGATTTTACCCCATGAAGAGGTGGTAGAGAATGTAGTTTTATAAGAAGGAAAGGTTGTGAAAATTGGAACATGCATAGTCGAGGAGACGAAGCAAGACTTCGTTGAGTTATTGCAGGAATTCAAAGACGTCTTTGCATGGTCATAGCAAGATATGCCTGGGCTAAGTACTGATATTGTAGTGCATCACCTTCCCATAAGAGAAGAATGCAAACCAGTTTAGCAAAAGCTACGAAGAATGAGGCCTGATGTGGTGTTAAAAATGAAAGAAGAAGTCAAGAAACAGTTTGATACTGGTTTTCTACAGGTTGTAAAATACTCAGAATGGGTAGCCAGCATTGTACTTGTTCTTAAGAAAGATGGAAAGGTTCGGATGTGTGTACACTACAGAGACTTAAATAAAGCCAGCCTGGAGGACAACTTCCCATTGCCTCATATTGACACTTTGGTAGATAATACGGTGGGATACTCATTGTTTTCTTTCATGGATATTTTTTCGGGATACAATCAGATTAAGATGCACCATGAGGATATGGAGAAAACTACTTTCATAACATTGTGGGGTACCTTTTGTTATAAGGTGATGCCATTCGGGCTAAAGAATGCAGGAGCAACATATCAAAGGGCCCTAGTAACTTTATTCCATGACATGATGCACAAAGAGATTGAAGTATATGTTGATGACATAATCACCAAATCTCGAACAAAAAAGGAACACATTAAAGTTTTGAAGAAGTTATTTTTGAGATTGAGAAAATTTCAATTAAAGCTCAACCCGGCAAAGTGTACTTTTGGAGCTCGGTTAGGGAAATTACTGGGCTTCGTAGTTAGTGAGAGAGGAATCAAAATTGACTCAAATAAGGTCAAAGCTATACAAGAATTGTCTCCACTGCGCACTCAAAAGGAAGTTCGAGGTTTTCTTGGAAGGTTAAATTACATTGCTTGGTTTGTTTCACAATTAACTGAGTAATGTAACCCCATATTTCGTCTCCTTAAGAAACACAACCAAGGAATATGGGATGATGAGTGCCAGAAAGCTTTTGAAAAAGTCAAACAATATCTGTCAAATGCCCCAGTACTATCTCCGCCTAATCCAGATAGACCACTAATATTGTACTTGACAGTGTTCAGTAACTCTATGGGATGTGTGCTTGGTCAACATGATGAGTCAGGAAGAAAAGAAAAGGCAATATACTATCTCAGTAAAAAGTTCACTGAATGTGAAATGAGATATTCGTCAATTGAAAAATTATGTTGCGCCTTGATTTGGACAACTCAGAGATTGAGGCAGTATATGCTATATCATACAACCTGGTTAATTTCGAAGCTTGAACCATTAAAGTATATGATGGAGTCAACTGCTCTGAATGGAAGAATGGCAAGGTGATAGATTCTGCTTTCTGAATTTGATATAGTCTATGTGAACCAAAAGGCTATAAAAGGGAGCGCAATAGCGGAATTTCTGGCTAGCAAGGCTTTAGAGGATTATGAACCATTGAGCTTTGATTTCCCCAATGAAGAGCTAATGTATGTGGCAACTACTAAAGAGCATCCATGAAAGCTAAATTTTGATAGAGCGTCAAACGCTGTGGGAAATGGAATTGGGGCAGTGTTGGTATCCCCTAGTGGTGATCATTATCCATTTACATGCAAATTGGATTTTGATTGCACAAATAACATGGCACAGTATGAAGCATGCATCATGGGAATTCGAGCAGCTGTAGAGCGTAAAATCAGAGTGCTAGAAGTATATGGAGATTCTGCATTAGTAATCTACCAGCTTAAAGGAGAATAGGAGACAAGAGACCCCAAACTAATCGATTACTGAAAAATAATTCTGGGGTTGATTGAGGAGTTTGATGACATCACTTTTAATTATCTCCCACGAGATAAAAACCAGATGGTAGATGCTTTGGCAACTCTAGCTTCCATGATTAAAGTAAACAAATAAGAGAATGTGAGACCTATTCAGATGAGTATTTTTGAGGTTCTAGCTCACTGTTACAACATGGAAGAGGAGGAAAAGGATGATTACCTTTGGTATCATGATATATTGTTCTACATAAGAAACCATGAGTACCTTGATCATGCAACGGAGAATGACAAAAGGACGTTAAGATGATTAGCCTGTAACTATGTTTTAGATGGGGATATCTTGTACAAAAAGAGAAAAGATCAGGTACTATTGAGATGTGTTGACGCTATTGAAGCTAGAAAAATCTTGGAAGAAGTTCATAAGGGTGTTTGTGGAACACATGCTAATGGATTCACAATGGCTAGACAAATAATGAGATTCAGATATTATTGGTCCACCATGGAAGAAGATTGTATCAACTATGCCAAAAGATATCATAAATGTCAGATTTATGGAGACAAAATTCACGTACCACCTTCACATTTGCATGTTATGACTTCTCCATGGCCTTTTTCCATGTGGGGCATGGATGTCATTGGGCCGATCTCACCAAAAGCTTCGAATGGGCATCGATTTATCTTTGTAGTTATTGACTACTTCACGAAATAGGTAGAGGTTGCTTCATACGCTAGCGTTACTAAGTCAGCAGTTAGTCAGTTTTTAAAGAAGGAGATCATTTGTCGATATGGAATGCCCGAAAGGATCATATCAGACAACGCACTAAACTTAAACAATAGCACGATAGCGAAAGTTTGTAGTCAATTCAAGATCAAACACCACAACTCGTCTCCGTATCATCCAAAAATGAATGGGGCAGTGGAAGTGGCTAATAAAAATATCAAGAAGATAGTAGGGAAAATGACTGAGACTTATAAAGATTAGCATGAGAAATTACCATTTGCACTCTATGCTTATCGAACGTCCATCAGAACTTCTACTAGGGTAACTCCTTTCTTATTGGTTTATGGGATGGAGGCAGTTATACCTATTGAAGTAGAGATACCTTCTTTTCCAGTTTTGTCAGAGATAAAGTTGGATGAAGTGGAATGAATCTAGTCTCAATACAATCAGTTGAACTTAATTGAGGAAAAGAGGCTAAGAGCTATTCGTCACGGTCAGATGTACCAAAAATGAATGATGCGAGCCTATGATAAAAAATTCTGCCCAAGAGAGTTTCACGAGGGGGACCTTGTACTGAAAAAGATCCTTCCCATACAAAGGGATTTCAGAAGAAAATGGATGCTGAATTGAGAAAGACCATATATGGTGAAAAAGGCTTTCTCTGGAGGAGCACTGATTTTGATCGAAATAGATGGGAAAAGCTTACCTAATCCAGTGAATTCGGATGCAGTCAAAAAATATTTTGCTTAAAAAGGAGAAAAGGCCAAGGTGAAAACCCACAAAGAGCGCTTTGAGACTTCAAAAAAAAAAAAAAAGGAGAGGCTAAGGCAAAATTCTGCAAAGGGCGCCTTGAGACCAAAGGGGTTTTGAGTTGAAAACCCGAAAGGGCGGCTCAAATTTTGAAGGGCATGCAGTGATCTTACTATACCTGAATCAACAAGAAATGAAGTATGTTACATATTGAGGCATCAACAAAGTACTTTGGATCTTCTAAACGCATGTTAAGCTCAAAGCAGTTTTCATGGATTTTGTGTATAGAAGCCCAATCTGCGATATCTAGGGCACCTGATCTTTGTCCTATTCAAATTAATTCACTATCTTTGGATTCTTTTTCTTCTCAAAGATATATTCCCAGTTAATTTCCTTTGTATTTTTGATAATTTATTTAACTCTAACTATCCTTGAGATCAGTTTATTTGTTACCCATTATTCATAAGCATGTTGCATTGAAATAATGATTGATGAACTAATAATATTTTCACAAAAGAAGTTCTGTATATTACTCTAGAAATTTCTAGATAATACAAGAAACTAAAATAGGACAATTGTTTAAGAATTTCCATGTGTGAGGATTGGAAGTCTAGATTGTGACTATTTTTTCGAATTCTTTGTCTAAATGGTGATTGGACAAAATAATGAGTTGTTGCGACAAAAAAGAAGCAATATTAATCCTAAGAGAGGATCATTTTACAAGCATTCTCATTGGGTCATAACGTTCAGAGAATGGTATGATAGATCAAGTTAACGGGAAAAGATTCAAAAACCCTAAAATGCAGTGGAATGAATTGAAGTTGAAACAGATCCTGTAGGAATGGATTAAATCCTGTGATCTTGGTGGGATGGTTTGAAGGCGGTATAAGCCTTATGTCCCTAAAGTTCAAGTGGAGTGAGCCCTAAAATTTCCATGGGGCAAATTATTTGAGCAGAATATGATGCTTCAAGAGGAACGAAGATGAAACCTTGACGAATAAATAAGTGATGACACCTGAAATAGGAATCATTCTCATAACATTTTTGCATTCATATATCATAGCATGTCTAAATAGGAGCATTTGACTCATTTCGACCAGGGCATCCTAATTATTAGGCATAAGCATATACCCATTCTACAGGTCATGTCCTCTATAGGACAATGTAGTAGGGTAAATTGACACTTTCAGCCTTGTCTCTTTGAAGTTGCAGTGGAGCAGACTGAAATCAACAGATCTTACCTTCCTAAAGTTGCAGGAAGAAGATTGAAAACATCATCCTTATCTCCCTGAAGTTACAGCAAAGCAAACTGAAGACAACAGATCTTACCTTCTTGAAATTGCAGGAAAAAGATCGAAAACATTAGCCTTGTCTCCCTGAAGTTACAACGAAGCAGACTGAAGATAGCAAATCTGGCATTCTTAAGGTTGCAGTGAAGCAGATCAAAGACATCATTTTTGTCTCCCTGAGTTTACTGCGAAGCAGACTGAAGATAGCAGATCTTACCTTCCTGAAAGTTGCAGGAAGAATATCGAAGACACCAGTCTGGCATCCCTGGGTTTTCAGTGGAGCAAACTAAAGATAGCAGATCTTGTCTTCCTGAGATTATAGCGAAGCGGATCAAGGATACTAGTTTGGGCATCCCCGAGTTTGCAGTGGAACAGACTAAAGATAGCAGATCTTGTCTTCCTGAGATTGCAGTGAAGCAGATCGAAGATATCAGTTTGGCACCGCTGAGTTTGCAGTGGAGCAACAGATCTTGTCTTCCTGAGTTTGTAGTGAAACGGATCAAAGATATCAACCTGGCATCCTTGAGTTTGCAGTGGAGCAGATTGAAGATAGCAGATCTTGTCTTCCTGAGATTGCAGTGAAACAGATCAAATAAGCTAGTCTGGCATCTCTGAGTTTCCAGTGGAGCAGGCTAAAAGAAAGCAGATCTGGTCTTCCTGAAGTTATAGTGAAGCAGATCAAAGATATTATCCTATCTCCCTGAAGATATAGCCATTTGACAAGGCAGGGCAAAATTGGTCCTCTTATCGTTTTTGCTCTATTCTCGTTACACGACAATGAGCAGAAAAGGGCAGATGTAATAGCCCATTTGTGCCCGGGCCCTAATAAATAAAAAATAAAAAAATAAAATAACCAAATGTCTAGAGTTTTACAATCCACTTATAGCCCAAACTAAACAGATTACCCAAAGCCCATTACACCCAGACCCAACTAAGTCTAATACCTAAAACCCAAATGGCCCAATGGCCCAATAGCAGCGCCTGGCCCAGTGCCCAAACTGTTTCAGCAATTAGAAACCCTGAACCCTAGGGTTTCCTTCCTCGCGCCGTTACTTGCTGTGCTAGCCATCACCACCAGACATCGCGCCACCATCAGCGTGCTTTATCACCACCGTGATTCTCGCCATTCACATGCAAAACAAGGAAAGAATACCGACAGTAGTAGCAAAATAGGATTTTATATCTATTTTTCGATTTATTTCTTGGGTTATAAAAACCCTAACGAAATCTATAAAACAGGATATACACGAAAAAATACAGTGAATATACAGAGAACACAAGAAAAATAAGAGAGCAAAGGTGATTTTTTTTTGTTATTTTCATTTTTTACACGCATACAATATACCATCAAAAATAGTTTTTTTTTTAAAAAAAAAAAATCAAAGGGAAACAGTCCCTTTTTTTAAACTAATTTTTATGCAAAATATTATAATAAAAAAATATAATAAGAAAGAGGACTACCTTCGATTCGGCTTCAAAACGGAGAAATTTGGCTTTCCGACCGCCGTCTTAGGTGGAGCATACGGTGACGCGTGCGGTGGCACGTGCGACGACTCGTCACCGGAGCTCGAGCCAGGTTTTGGCCTCAGGCTGAGGGAAAGGGAGCCTCTCGGGTTTTTTTTTTTAAGAGTGTTTAAAATGATTTTTTTGAGGCTAATTTTAGTTTATATAGGCCATCTATACGACGCTATTTTGGGGATCACCTTTAAAGGCCAAAATGACGTCGTTAAAGGCCAGGATCCACGCGTTGACCCGATACCCGGGGAGGATCCGCGTGTTTTATAAAAGGGGCAATTTTCCTCTTTGGTCCTTCTGTAATTTTATTATTTTTAATTTCGTTCAATTTAAGTTTTCTATTATTTTTAATTCAGCCATGAAATTTATAATTCTTGCAAACTGATCCTCGGGCTATTTAAAGGCAAGAGATGGAACGACGTTGTTTAGGAGATAAGGCATAATTGCCTAATGGGTCCCTACAGTGTGACGCGTGTTTTAATCTAGTCCTTTTACATTTTACTTTTATTTCTATTTAATCCATGTTTCTTTGATTTTTTTTAAAAAAAATCTCCTTTTTTATTTCTATTTTATTTTATTTTTAAATTGTTTTAACATTATATCTAATTATTTTATTTTTATTAAAAATTTTGTATTATTTTAATTTTAAAATTTGTATAGTATATATTACTTAAATTAATTTATTAATAATATAAAGATTTTTATGTATTGTTTGTTTTAAATACGCATTATTTTTATATGTATTAAATTGTTATATTACATCCCTTATACTTATATTTTATATATTCAAGTTTTTTTATATACTAACCGTTTAAAATATATATTTATTTTATATATTTGTCCATTTTAGATTTTGATATGTCATTTTTTTATATATGTTTTTAATTTATAGTATTTATTTATTATTTGGCATATGCCATTCATTTTATATTGATGTTTTATTTTTATATTAGATCTTGCTTGTAAAGTTTCATATTTATTTAGTAGTTTTTTTTATCTTTCGTTATTTTTTGCTTTATATCTTTTATTTGTTTATCCATGCTCTTTTATTTATTTATTATTCTTGTGTTTGCTTTAGTATAGTTATTTTATTATTTATATCATTCGTTATTTTATATTATTATTTTTTAATTGTCTATATTAGTATTAATCGTTAATATGACTTGTAATTATGGTGAATTGCTATTTGGTATTTATGTTTTGTAATGAATCAATGTAATATTTTACTCAAATAATTTTTAATAAAAAATGCATTTTGCTAAATTATTGCATTTTATTCAAAGGATTTTTAAAAATGGGTGCTGACGATACATAATATTTGAAAGTCTCGAGAAAAATTCTACCCTAACTCATTGGGTTTCGATTTTTCTCATTAGACTTAAGATATTAAGTATTTCTTTTTGAAATTGAAACCCATAAATTTTAAATAAAAAACTTATTCTCGGGAACTCGAGATATTATGTCCTAACTTATTGGATATGATGTTTTGTGACTCGAGGTAAGGATTTTCTACAAATAAAAGTAAGCTTAGTTTCGAAGTTTTGAAGTGTCGCATCTTAACTTATTGGGTGTGGAATTATATTTCTTTGAGATAAGCGAGTCTTGGCTTTCTTTCCAATAAAAATTAATTAAGAATTCATATGGACATTCATTAAAGAACAAGAAAATTCTTTAATTTAAATAATTCTCATTTGTTGTTTGTTCTCAATGAAAATTGATTATTAGAAACACACAACGACCCGAGCCCACAAACATATTATGGGCCCTGTCCCATACATGAAGGTAACAATCATAATCACATGGTAAACGATAAATAATGAATAACCCAGCCCATCCTAGGTTTCTATCCTCTACACACTAACCCATACCAACCATCACACCTTGGGGATTTCTACAATCAACCCTCCATCCGCTACACACCAAAACGACACCAAGACCGCCTATTCCTATTAATTAGGAATCATTGAATGTGGCATAGCCACCGATCACTATGTGACCTAACATTTGTATATGTGGGATTTCCACCACCGATCACCAAGTGACCTATCATGCACTTCCCCTTCAATATCATATTCCCACCCCATGCATACACATAAAGAAAACATCATGCAGTCATATATGTTTTCCAATACACATAGGAAGTTCTATGTTTACGTACCTAGCATCCTTGCCTAACCCTTTTAGGGTTCCATTCAACTGTCTATACAGCCTCATTCCGGCTTTTAAGCCCATAACATATATATATATAGTCATACATACAGGTTTATTAGTGTGTTAGAGATCTACACACCTGATTACCGTTAGAACGAGGCCCTCTAAGTCGACGCTATCTGTAGCCAACACCACCGCTATCTGCCTTGAAATCCTAAAAAGTGATATGAGATTCAGGGACTAGTGTTTCTGACTTTTAGATCTAAGAGATCTTGCTAGAGAAGATTCGGCTATTCCCAGAGGGTTCTGGCTTTTTGCGAAAATTAGGAAGAGAAGATGATTCATAGAAGTCTATAGTGATTCGGCTTTTAATGAAGAAATTGACAGGAAGAACAAAAGAGAATAATGGAGTTTTCACGTTTTAGAAGAAAGAAGAGAAAAGAATAATGGAGTTTTTAGCTTTTAGAAGAAAGAAGAGAATAATGGAGTTTTCAGATTTTAAAAGAAAGAAGAGAAAAGAATAATGGAGTTTTCGGCTTTTAGAAGAAAGAAGAGAATAATAGAGTTTTCGGCTTTTAGAAGAAAGAAGAGAATAATGGAGTTTTCAACTTTTGAAGAAATTGGAGAAGAGAAATTGGAGAGGGACAGGCTAGGGAATTTTGGCACAATGGGAGAGGAATTTAGGGTTTTCAGTGTCAGAATCAAGAAGCTAGCCTCTCCTATTTATAGATATTTCGGCACCTACTGCTAAAAATCGAAAATGCCCTTAAAATTCAAGCTAAAAGAGAGAGGAAATTCGACACCCTCTTTTCCATACAGTAGCCGAATTTTACACTCCTCTAGGTGGTGAATTTTCGGCCAACACTTCCCTTGAAGATAAGCTCCTAACTTTTCTCCTTTTTATCTATGATATTATCACTTATAAAATCCACATAATTTCTTCTATTTTTGAGCCTTGTAGACGTCCACCTCTAATAACCCTAGTGCCAAAATTTAACTCACTTAAATTAAAAGATTTGGGCCTCATTAAACGTAAATTTTGGGCCCCTACCCCTTGTGTGTGGCGTCACCTTCTACTTCCCTTGCAGTGCCACCTTTTGTTGGGCCACAAGCCCATGCGGGTATTTTAAACACAATTACCACCTTTTAAGCCCTATAGTGCCCAATTAGATAATTTAAACAAGACCTTTCCCTAAACCTGAGCCCAATTTGGACCCCTATCACTTAAATGAACTCATTACACATATTCACCCATTAAACGCATAGGCCTAAAAATTTAGGATGTTACAGTTCTACCCCCTTAAAGAAATTCCGTCCTCGAAATTTCCAACTAACTAGTAATCATACTACCTAAATCTCACCACTATGCTTTCGCTGTGCATTCTAATTCTAAAGCCAAAATAAACACTTAGTATACTACGGTAGGGTACGCACCATTATTTGCATCTGGAGCGTCTTCGTCCCCTTGTACTTGTAACATCCTAAAATTTGAGTATAGATATGATGCATGTTTTGGTGCTTAACTTGTGTATAATTAAATTTTTCATGATTAGTATAGTCTTGAGAAGACTTGAGAATTATTCGGAATTAGAATAAATTTTTGTAATGAGTACTTAATTGAAGTGGATCAAGTGACTTTGAGGTTTAAGTAAATTTAAGTGTCAAAAATTAGCATAAAATGAGCTAGTAGCAAGGTGGTGTTGGCGCATGTATGTTTGCTTGAGGGAAAAGGTTCGAATCCTTAGATGTGCATTAAGTTTGTTTTTATTTTTGTTTCCTCTTTCAAAGTGTCGGTCATGGATAAGGTTAAAGGATGAGTTGGATAACATTTTTGGCAAGAAGACCAAAGGAAAAAGGTAAGTAAAAGTGTAAGGAAAAGAATCTCATGATTAAAGGTGATAAGGGGACATAAGGCATGAATCAAGGGCTTTGTTTTGGAAGCTTTGAATGGCCAATTGTCCATGAACATGGACGGTTTTGTGGACTAAAGAGGGAGCCAAAATTTTTGAAGAAAGTTTTGGAAAAGTGGGTAGCTTGAGAGAATTTTCATTTTGGTCATTTGCTCTCCCAAAAAGCAATTTTTTCTCTCATCTTTTCCTTTTGTCCGAATGTGCTTATGATTAAGAGGAAAACCATCTTTGCTTTGTTTCTTTTGGTTATCCTTTTTGACCATTTGGTCATTTTTGCTAATCACTCAAGTAGCCCATTTGGTGTTCTCATCTAGTGCCTAAAACATCAAATACAAACAACATTTCTTCTCTCTTCTCTTGGCCGAATGAACCATTGTTCAAACTCTCATCCTTTGTTTTTCTTTATTTCGAAAATTTAATCATAAACCTCTCATCCTCATTTTCTTCCTTTCATCATTTTAAATTTTCTTTTCAAACATACTTTCAACATTTTCTTCTCCCTTGGCCAAATGTTAGACTACCTCCATAGCCGAATCTTTCCTTTCTCTCTTTTGTTTTAGCATAACTGAATCTTCCATTCTCCATAACATCTATTTTTTTTGGATCATCGGTAAGTATCAATTCTTTGTCTTTTCTTTTGATATTTGGTCACTATGGTCGAATGTTAGAATGTCTTTGGAAGAGACTTTTTAACCGATTAACCAATCTTTATTCAAACGTTTTCTTTCGTTATTCTTAGTGAAATAGTGAAAGGGTCAAATCATCATCTTTTCGAAGTAATCTTGAAGTTCATTTAAGATTTGATAATAACGTACAAAGGATTCTCTTGAGATCTTTCGGAATATTAAGGTAAGCCGATTTCACTCTTTAATTCTTTAGTCTTAAGATTTTCGATATATTGTTAAGACTAATGATCTTTTGTCCAATAGAGACAATCAAGATAGGGACAAAAAGGGCAGTAAATAGTGTTCGAAAGAGGGGTGGTTCCGCTATTCCCCCTAAGTTTAAGAGAAGGACTGTTTCGGGAATCTGAGACTTTCCACCGGGTTGTGGACCCTCATCCGGCGAAAATCAATTATTCGAAGTCGTACGTACCCTCGAACCATTGTTTACTCGTGGTTCTGAACTTTTGAGCAGAGAGAAATCGCAAATAATGGTTGTTTGAGATTCCGAGGGTAAGGATCTAAATCAATAATCATTAGAATAGTTTTATATTAAATAGTAGTGTTCTAATCCATCATGATGTGTGTTTAGATATCGACGAGCGGGAAAGTGTAGTTCTCACCGTAATCAGGTGTGTAACTTCACACTTTTCTCTTGGGTTATACCATATCGTAAGCGTTATAATCTAAATCATAAATCCGATGAGATTGAAAAATACGTTATACAAATTCTTTTATGTGAATGCATGAAACCAAAAATCGAGGATGTGGAAAATTATGGATTTGCCCTTAATGGGTTATTTGTGAAAGAAAGTGATAATTGGGCCATATGTGATAATTGATAAATGGGCCATATGTGATAATCGATAAATGGGTCATATGTGATATTTGATATTTGGGCCATATGTGATATTTGATAATTGGACAATTTGGGCCATATGTGATAATTGATAAATGGGCCATATGTGATAATCGATAAATGGGCCATATGTGATATTTGATAATTGGGCCATATATGATAATTGATATATGGGTCATATGTGATATGAGATTTTGTGGGCCCAAATGTGAAATGGGCCAGATTGTAATAACTCTTATAATGGGCCTTATGTTGGAATAATTATATGAATGGATTATTATGCATATTATATACATGATTGCATGGGTTGGGCTATTTGACGAAGAGAAGTTCTGGTAGCTTTGCTACAATATTTTGGTGGCTCTGCCACAATTCTGAAAAATGGAAAATGCCATGTAAACTCTGTGAACTCAGTGGCTTGTCCACAAAATTTGAAATACGGCTTAATGCCTACTTCGGTGTGTTGGCGAGGTGGGTGACTAAAGCTCCCCACAGATGTGCTGGTTGGTACGGGTGATGTGTAGCGGATGGAAATTTAGGTTTGGTTTTGGGAATTGCATATCACTTGCATTTCATACGTGCTAAATTATTATATTTGTAATGGGCTTAGGCCCAAATAAATGCTTAAATGGTTTTGGCCCAGTGGACTAAGGTAAGTGAGTTACACACTGAGTTCTAAGTAACTCACCCCAATTTTTTTTACCCCTCTCAGGTAATAATAATTGATGGAGACTTGGGTCGGAGATGACTTCATGTGGAGGCTATACTACAAATGGTGGTTTATAAAACTTTAAGACTTCTTTAATAATTTTTATTAAGCACTATTTTTATGGCAATGTAATAAGGCCTCTTTAATTATGGATTTTATTATGTGGATGGATTTTATTATGTTTTAGTTTTTCTAAGTTGGATTGGTTTAGTTTTTATAAATGTTTTCTAAAAATCTCATATAAAATAAAGGTTATTCTTAAATATTACTGAAAATTTAGGAAAGTCTTTTAAAACTTTTCGATAAAATATTTCAATTAAATAAATCCAAAGTTTTAATCAATTAATACTTTATAGATCAAATGATAAACTCTTGTGTTTTTAATTATGGTTTTAATGAACTTCTATTTTTCGATAAAGTCTTACTCTTAATCATTTTGAAGATTTGATTTCCTACGTCGTTGATGATTTGAATGCACGTTCAAATTGTGTGGCATGCCAAAATTCGGGCTTAATGCATAGGCCGGGTTTGGGTGGTTACATTTTATGGTATCAGAGCCCAGTTTCAAAACTCGGCTGTGGTTTGGGTTCAACAATGTTTTGTTTAAAAACTACTTAATTTTTCTAAACTTTATGTTTTAAAGGTAGTATGGCACCACGAGCATCCGACACCAAGTCAAGTAAGTATTTGTTTATTAAATGTTTATTATTGTGATGAGAGCTTAGGAACACTCTAGAACTTCTAGTTTTAGGTGTTGGAAACGATAGAGATCGAGACTATAGGATCTGATTGCGAAAACAACCCTATCTCTTATATCTCATAAAATGTCGTTAATAAACACTGAAATAATATTCTGATTCATAAAACTTATAATCAGATTAAAAGCGAATTAGTCAATATGAGCACTAGAGGACGTGGTCGTAGACGCGGTAGACGTGGCCGTGGTAAAGGACGAGGTGCTGAGCCTGAAGCACCGGGTCATATACCGAAAATGGATGCACCTGCGTCATTTGAGAGCGAAACTGGATCTCATGATCATGCGAATGAGGATAATGCTTTGACTCAAGCAATGTTGCGAGTCTTAGAAAGAGTAGTGGGGCGAATCGGGCGAGAGCTCGCAGATCAATATCGAACGACTCAAGTCTAGTGGTGCGAAGTTTTAGAGGTGTCTCTAGTGTAGCTCGAATGTGGCGTAATATTAGCTTGAGGTCAGAGAACGAATTATGGATGATCTGGAGTGTACCGTCGATCAGAAACTGAGAGGAGCCGTGTCTTTGCTAAGATACGAGGCGTATCAATGGTGGCTTACTGTTCGAAAAAGCACCGAGGCTGCATTGGTTGATTGGGATTTCTTTAAAGCTGCTTTCCAAGGGAAGTATGTTGGGACAAGTTATGTAGATGCCCGGAGGAAGGAAATCCTGAATTTGGTTCAAGAAAGTAAGACTGTGGCAGCTTACGAGGCAGAATTTCTTCGTTTGAGTCGTTATGCTCGTACTATAGTGCAGACTGATCATGAGCACTGTGTACGCTTTGGGGATGGGCTGAATGATGAGTTACGGGTACTGATAGCCCCACAACAAGTACGGACTTTTACCTCGCTTGTAGAGAAAGCTAAGATAGCCAAAGAGGCTAAGAATTCAGAATGCCAGAACCGAGAAAAAGTCAGAGGAAAAAGGGATTTTAAGTACTCTGGTTCTTCTAAAAGGTTTCACAAGAGGCCACGGAATGATAAGCCAGTTCAAGCTAGAGCACTTGTAACTACTAATCAGAGTCGAGAATGTGCCGATTGTGGAAGACGACATCCCGGAGAATGTTGGATAAAAATTAGAGCCTACTTTAAATGTGGATCCAAGGATCATCAGTTTAAGAATTGCCCTCGACGGATTGATACGACTCAGGAAACTCGTAACCCTGATGCTCAACCAGCTAGAGGTACTCAGCAGCCACCAAGAGGTCGTGGACCAGGTCGTGGTGGTAATGGTAACGGTCATGGACAAGGTGCACCGGGTCAAGGTAATGGTGTTAGAAGTAACACAGAGGCAAGACAGCCAGGATTGGTCTATGCTGTCAGGTGTCGTGAAGACGGTGATGCACCTGATCTGATAACTGGTACGTTCTTCATCTCGATGTATGTATTCTTATCGCTTTGATAGATATCGGGTCTACTCAGTCGTATGTTGCTAGTGCCATATCTGGAAACCTAAATATTAGATCTAAGATTGCCGATAGAGAGATGACGGTAATTAGTCCTTTAGAATAGTCGGTAATAGTGAATAAATTATTTAGAGATGTGCCTTTGGAGATTCAAAGAGGGGTATTTCTAGCGGACTTGATGGAATTACCTTTCGGCGAGTTTGATCTTATTTTGGGCATGGATTGGTTGGTGAAGCATCGGGCGCAATTGGATTGTGCCGAAAAGCGAATGTCAATAAGGACTGTGGATGATGAGGAGGTAATAATGATAGGCGAAAGAAGAAAACTTTTTGGCAAATGTAATATCTGCTTTGAAGGCAGAAAAGTTGGTGCGGAAAGGGAATAGAGCATTCCTAGCATTCATCAATGCTTTGGATGCCAAGGATTTATCAGTAGAAGGTGTGAGAACGGTGAAAGAATTTCCAGATGTCTTTCCCGAAGAACTTCCGGGTCTACCTCCAGATTGGGAAGTAGAATTTGGCATTGAGCTTTTGCCCGGAACTGCTCTGGTGTCCATTGCTCCTTATAGAATGGCGCCGAAGGAGTTAGTGGAGCTTAAAGCTCAAATTCAAGAACTGCTAGATCGGGGATTTATTCGACCAAGTGTGTCTCCGTGGGGAGCACCGATTTTGTTCGTCAAGAAAAATGATGGGTCGATGCATATGTGCATTGATTATAGGCAATTGAATAAGTTGACGATCAAGAATAGGTATCCATTTCCGAGAATCGATGACCTATTTGATCAATTAAGAGGAGCTTCAGTCTTCTCCAAGATTGATTTGAGATCAGGTTATCATCAACTCAAGGTGAAAGAGGCAGATATTCATAAGACGGCATTTTGAACTCGTTATGGACATTATGAGTTTTTAGTGATGCCGTTTGGTTTGACCAATGTACCAGCTGCATTTATGGACATGATGAACCGAGTCTTTCAACCCTATTTAGACCGGTTCGTAGTAGTGTTCATAGATGACATCTTGGTATAATCGAGGAATGAAGAAGAGCATGACTCTCATTTGCGCACTGTGTTGTAAATTTTGCGAGATAAGCAACTTTATGCCAAATTCAGTACGTGTGAATTTTAGTTAAAGGAAGTGACTTTCTTGGGTCATGTAGTGTCAGCTGAAGGTATAAGAGTTGATCCTCGAAAGGTAGAGGCTGTGTTGGATTGGAAACCGCCGAAGTCAGTAGCTGGGATTCGAAGTTTATTGGGTTTGGCTGGTTATTATAGACGCTTTGTTAAGGGATTTTCGTTGATTGCTACACCCCTAACTAAGCTGTTGCAAAAGGAAGTACCGTATGTATGGATCGATAAACAACAAGAAAGTTTCGAGAAACTGAAGAAGATTCTAACGGAAGCGCTAGTACTGATTCAACCAGAGGCCGAAAAAAAGTTTACCGTTTACTGTGATGTGTCACACACAGGATTAGGATGTGTACTGATGCAAGGTGGAAAAGTGGTAGCTTATACTTCTAGACAGTTGAGGCCACATGAAGTCAACTATCCTACTCATGATTTGGAGTTGGCTGCGGTGGTGTTTGCATTAAAGGTTTGGAGGCATTATCTCTACGGTGAGAAGTCAATCATTTATACGGACCATAAGAGTCTTAAGTATCTCCTTACCCAAAAGGAGTTGAATTTAAGATAATGGAGATGGGTGGAGCTGTTAAAGGATTATGATTTCTCAATCGAGTATCATCCTGGAAAGGCTAACGTTGTGGCAGACGCGTTGAGTCGTAAGGTTGTATCAGAGTTAAGAGCAATGTTTGCTCATCTCAATTTGTATGAGGATGGCAGTCTGCTAGCGAAACTTTAGGTGAAGCCTCTATGGTTGGAGCAAATTAAGGAAAAGCAATTATCCGATGAAAAGTTAGGTCCTTTAATACAACAAGCTGAAAGTGGTGTAATAGGGGATTTTGGTTTGAACAAGAATGGTGTACTGTGTTTTCGTGGAAGGGTTTGTATGCCCAAGGATTCGGATTTGAGGCAAATGATTCTTCTTGAGGCACATAGTAGCCCTTATGCTATGCACCCTAGAGGAAATAAGATGTATCGGGATCTCCGTGAACAGTATTGGTGGCCAAAGTTAAAACGGGAAGTTATTGATTTAGTGGGAAAGTGTTTGACTTCTCAACAAGTAAAGGTGGAACATCAATTACCGTCGGGATTGTTGCAACCAATAAAGATTCCATTATGGAAATGGGAGCGGATAACGATGAATTTTGTTAGTGGGTTACCCTTAACACCTACTAAGAAAGATTCTGTCTGGGTGGTAGTAGATCGATTAATGAAGACCGCTCATTTTCTACCGGTTCATACGGATTACTCGTTGCGTAAATTGGTGAATCAGTATGTATCCGAAATCGTGAGGTTGCATGGGGTACCGGTTCATCATATCGGACAGGATCCTAGGTTTACATCACGATTTTGGAAAGATTTGCATGAGGCTCGGGTACAAAGTTAAACTTCAAGACGGCTTTTCATCCTCATCGGATGGTCATCGAAAGAGTAATCTAGATTTTGGAAGACATGTTAAGGGTTGTGTGATTAATTTGAGAGGTAGTTGGGAGGATTTTCACTGTTGGCGAGTTTATGATAACAACAGCTTATCAATCCAAGATTCAGATGGCACCCTATGAAGCGCTTATATGTGCGTGAGGTGTCGTACTCTACTTGTTGGACTGAATTGGGGGAACGACAGCTTTTGGGTCCTGAATTGATATCAGAGACGGAAGAAAAAGTAAAGGTAATTCGAGTGCGATTAAAGGAAGCTTCAGATAGATAAAAGTCGTATACGGATCTAGAGCGTAAAGATATTGAGTTTGAGGTGGGAGATCAGGTCTTTTTGAAAGTTTCACCTTGGAAGAAGATCTTCAGATTCTGAAGGAAAGGCAAGTTGAGCCCTAGGTTCATTGGACCGTACCGTATGTTGAAGCGTGTAGGACCAGTGGCCTATCAACTTGATTTACCTCCGAAGTTAAGTCAGATTCATAGTGTCTTCCATGTTTCTATGCTGAGACGCTATAGATCGGATCCATCGCACATAGTTCCGGTAGAATAAGTGGAATTAAGGCCAGATTTGTCTTTCGAGGAGGAACCAGTGAAAATTTTAGATAGCGATGTTAAGATGTTAAGAAAGAAGACTGTGCTGTTAGTTAAGGTTCTTTGGCGTAATCACGGAGCAGAGGAAGCTACGTGGGAGCCTGAGGATGCAATTCGAAAACAATATCCTCATCTCTTTTAGTCAGGTAAATTTCGAGGACGAAATTTTCTTTAAGGAGGGTAGAGTTGTAACATTCTAAAATTTGAGTATTGATATGATGCATGTTTTGGTGCTTAACTTGTGTATAATTAAATTTTTCATGATTAGTATAGTCTTGAGAAGACTTGAGAATTATTCAGAATTAGAATAAATTTTTGTAATGAGTACTTAATTAAAGTGGATCAAGTGACTTTGAGGTTTAAGTAAATTTAAGTGTCAAAAACTAGCATAAGATGAGCTAGTAGCAAGGTGGTGTTGGCGCATGTATGTTTGCTTGAGGGAAAATGTTCGAATCCTTAGATGTGCATTAAGTTTGTTTTTATTTTTGTTTCCTCTTTCAAAGTGTCGGTCATGGATAAGGTTAAAGGATGAGTTGGATAACATTTTTGGCAAGAAGACCAAAGGAAAAAAGTAAGTAAAAGTTTAAGGAAAAGAATCTCATGATTAAAGGTGATAAAGGGACATAAGGCATGAATCAAGGGCTTTGTTTTGGAAGCTTTGAATGGCCAATTGTCCATGAACATGGACGGTTTTGTGGACTAAAGAGGGAGCCAAAATTTTGGTAGTAAGTTTTGGAAAAGTGGGTAGCTTGAGAGAATTTTCATTTTGGTCATTTGCTCTCCCAAAAACCAAATTTTTCTCTCATCTTTTCCTCTTGGCCGAATGTGCTTATGATTAAGAGGAAAACCATCTTTGCTTTGTTTCTTTTGGTTATCCGTTTTGACCATTTGGTCATTTTTGCTAATTACTCAAGTAGCCCATTTGGTGTTCTCGTCTAGTGCCTAAAACATCAAATACAAACAACATTTTCTTCTCTCTTCTCTTGACCGAATGTACCATTGTTCAAACTCTCATCCTTTGTTTTTCTTTATTTCGAAAATTTAATCATAAACCTCTCATCCTCATTTTCTTCCTTTCATCATTTTAAATTTTCTTTTCAAACATACTTTCAACATTTTCTTCTCCCTTGGCCGAATGTTAGACTACCTCCATAGCCGAATCTTTCCTTTCTCTCCTTTGTTTTAGCATAGCCGAATCTTCCATTCTCCATAACATCTATTTTTTTTTTTTGGATCATCGGTAAGTATCAATTTTTTGTCTTTTCTTTTGATATTTGGTGAGTATGGCCGAATGTTAGAATGTCTTTGGAAGAGACTTTTTAACGGATTAACCAATCTTTATTCAAACGTTTTCTTTCGTTATTCTTAGTGAAATAGTGGAAGGGTCGAATCATCATCATTTTGGAGTAATCTTGAAGTTCATTTAAGATTTGATAATAACGTACAAAGGATTCTCTTGAGATCTTTTGGAATATTAAGGTAAGCCAATTTCACTCTTTAAGTCTTTAGTCTTAAGATTTTCGATATATTGTTAAGACTAATGATCTTTTGTCAATAGAGACAATCAAGATAGGGACAAAAAGGGTAGTAAATAGTGTTCGAAAGAGGGGTGGTTCCGCTATTCCCCCTAAGTTTAAGAGAAGGACTATTTCGGGAATCCGAGACTTTCCACTGGGTTGTGGACCCTCATCCGACAAAAATCAGTTATTCGAAGTCGTACGTATCCTCGAACCATTGTTTACTCGTGGTTCTAAACTTTTGATCGGAGAGAAATCATAAATAGTGGTTGTTCGAGATTCCGAGGGTAAGGTTCTAAATCGATAATCATTAGAATAGTTTTATATTAAATATTAGTGTTCTAATCCATCGTGATGTGTGTTTAGATATCGACGAGTGGGAAAGTGTAGTTCTCACCGTAATCAGGTGTGTAACTTCACACTTATCTCTTGGGTTATACCATATCGTAAGCGTTATAATCAAAATCATAAATCTGGTGAGATTGAAAACTACGTTATACAAATTCTTTTATGTGAATGCATGAAACCAAAAATCGAGAATGTGGAAAATTACGGATTTTGAAACACCCCAAACCCGGCCCACGAGCCTTGACCAGATCTGGTATGTTCCTCGGTGTAAATTGTTTCAAATTCTTTTGTTACTTAGGAAAAACTTGTGTGATTTGGAAGAAAGATCATTTTGGGTTGGGCTTGAGTTGAAAACAAGTTTAATTCATTGTTAAAAATCCTTTACTTTAGGTGGCAAAACATTTGGTTTTTTTTTTTAAAAAAAAAAACAATTTACTTAATCTTTTAATAAAATGAGGTTTGTAAGCTTAACAAATAAAAATAGAATAAAATAATTCTACTAAGGCCTTATTACATCAAATAATTCCCAAAATTTAAATTCAAAATACTTAAAGTAAAATAGTCCAAATAAAAGAAATCAATTTCACATGGCCTCCACTAAGCATCTGCCGTACCTTGGTCCATCACCGGTCGTCACGAAAAGTAATCCCATAACGGGTGAGTCACAGACTCAATGTGTAACCAACACTAAAATTTAATATTTCAGGTATACAATATCATACATGTTCATAAAGCATTTAAACAATATGATGCAACCCGAACCCAAACCTATATGCCATCCGCTACACACCACCTGTACCATCTTGCACACCGTGAGGACTACTAAGTCGACCCTCCTTCCACTACACTCCATATCGCGGTCTTAGGTCACCGTATTCGTGGTCTTAGGTCACCACGTTCAGATTTCTGTGGTCTTAGGTCACTACATTCAGATTACTGTGGTCTTAGGTCACCACATTCATAATCCTAGTAGGAGTAGGAAACGTACCTGAGTACTTTGTACTATAACATGGTACCTTAGCCATATTCACATTCTTATACACATACTTATATTTAAACATTGCCATAAATCTTATTAAGAGATAGTGTGGGGTACACACAGTACCTTAGCCATATTCTTACACTTTCATATTAACACATATAATGAATTAAAACCGTAAATCTATTGAGATTTAGTGTGGGGTACACACCTGATTCGCTTAACAACTTCACTGAAAATCCGAAATCCGATCTACTGCTTTAAGTTTTTAATGCCTACATTCGGCCAACATGGTATATTTAGTAAAGGCCTATTTGGCCAAACTTAGTGTTTTCTTTTAAAGCCTAATCGGCTATAACCGAAATCCCGAAGGATTAATCATACTTAAATCCTTACCTTGCTTGTCGAATTGACTAGTAGCAAATCCCGAAAACTTTGTTTTTTTCTTCTCCTTGTATTCGGCCAAATCCTAAATCCCTTGAATCAGTTAGTTTTCGATTAAATAGATCTAAATACTTAAGATTGGGCCTTGGCCGAATATGTGAATACACTTACCTTGGAGTTCTCAAATCCCGAAATTGATCTTTGCTTCCTTAATGTTGTCGAAATTCCTTTAACCATATGTTAGATTTGATCTAATATTAAAGTAGGGAATAGACCTTTGGCCGAATGTACATATATGTACTTACCTTGTTTTCGAATCCCGAATGATCCTTAGTAATAATCGACTATGGCTCTCATAAGTAACACAAAGTTTCGGCCTTGAGACTTGGAGGAGAATCGGCTATGGTCACTTAGGTATTCGGCTTCAACAAGGACTGAAAAGAAAGAATGATCTAAGGCCTTGAAGGAGGATCGGCTAAGAGTTATTTTTGAGGTTTCAGTTTTTGGTGAATTGAAACAAAGAAGAAGAATAGGGATAGGGGATTCGGCAATGGTGAGTGTGAGAGAGAGCTTGCGGTTTTGGTCAACAAAAGAGAATGGAGAAGATGACAAGGGAAATTTCGACAGAGACTTTCAAAAGAAACAAATGGCCATTACTCCTTTTTAGCTGATATTACCACACTTAGTTCCCCCTATTCGGCCAACTCTCCCTTATTTTGATAAAGTTCATCTTTTATTTATCACTTAATTAATCTCATCAATAATCTACTTAAAATAATCTATCATTAAATCTGTTACTTATCCCCTATTTAGCCGAAATTTTAAAGGGAATAAAACTCTTCTTTTGCAAGCCTTGTGCCGTCCACCTCTGTGTTTCTAGAAGCAAAAATAAAACTTCTTTTATTTGCTTCCTAAGTGACTCGAACTCAGGCCCAACACCCATGCATGTGGCACCATTTCCAGAGGCCCTATGTGGCATCTTCAGGCCACTTTTCCAAGCATGTTTGTGTGTCAAATTTCACATACTCTTTCTCTTAAGGCCACCTTGCCTTAATTTCCTCTTTCAAACTTTAAAACTTGACATTTATAAGTCATTTCTAAGTTTCCAAAAATTTTCGTTTGGCTCTTTAAACTCGACATTTCCTTACATATCCAAGTTTCCAAAATGTTCACTTTCCTATTTTACTTAGGTTTCCAAAATGTTCACTTTCCTATTTTGCTTAGGTTTCCAAAATGTTCACTTTCCTATTTTACTTAGGTTTCCAAAATGTTCACATAACATTTCTATACATTCTTAGGTTTCCAAAAATATTCAAAATTTATTCATAACACATAAGACATGTCATTATGTACAATTAAACCGAAAATGCATAGGCCCTTTTCAAGATGTTTCAGATTTGCCCTTAATGTGTTATTTGTGAAAGAAAGTGATAATTGGGCCATATGTGATATTTGATAATTGGACAATTTGGGCCATATGTGATAATTGATAAATGGGCCATATGTGATAATCGATAAATGGGCCATATGTGATATTTGATATTTGGGCCATATGTGATATTTGATAATTGGGCCATATGTGATATTTGATAATTGGGCCATATATGATATTTGATAATTGGACAATTTGGGCCATATGTGATAATTGATAAATGGGCCATATGTGATAATAGATAAATGGGCCATATGTGATATTTGATAATTGGGCCATATATGATAATTGATATATGGGTCATATGTGATATGAGATTTCATGGGCCAAAATGTGAAATGGGCCAGATTGTAATAACTTTTATAATGGGCCTTATGTTGGAATAATTATATGAATGGATTGTTATGCATATTATATACATGATTGCATGGGTTGGGCTATTTGACGAAGAGAAGTTCTGGTAACTTTGCTACAATATTTTGGTGGCTCTGCCACAATTCTGAAAAATGGAAAATGCCATGTAAACTCTGTGAATTCGGTGGCTTGTCCACAAAATTTGAAATACGGCTTAATGCCTACTTCGGTGTGTTGGCGGGGTGGGTGACTAAAGCTCCGACAGTGTGTTGGTTAATGTGTGTGTGTGTCGTGGATGGAAATTTAGGTTTGGTTTTGGGAATTGCATATCACTTGCATTTCATACGTGCTAAATTATTATATTTGTAATGGGCTTAGGCCCAAATAAATGCTCAAATGGTTTTGGCCCAGTGGACTAAGGTAAGTGAGTTACACACTGAGTTCTAAGTAACTCACCCTAATTTTTTTTACCCTCTCAGGTAATAATAATTGATGGAGACTTGGGTCGGAGATGACTTCGTGTGGAGGCTATACTACAAATGGTGGTTTATAAAACTTTAAGATTTCTTTAATAATTTTTATTAAGTACTATTTTTATGGTAATGTAATAAGGCCTATTTAATTATGGATTTTATTATGTGGATGGATTTTATTATGTTTTAGTTTTTCTAAGTTGGATTGGTTTAGTTTTTATAAATGTTTTTCTAAAAACTCTCGTATAAAATAAAGGTTTTTTTAAATATTACTAAAAATTTAGGAAAGTCTTTTAAAACTTTTCGATAAAATATTTCAACTAAATAAATCCAAAGTTTTAATCAATTAATACTCTATAGATCAAATGATAAACTCTTGTGTTTTTAATTATGGTTTTCAATGAACTTCGATTTTTCGATAAAGTCTTACTCTTAATCGTTTTGAAGATTTGATTTCCTACATCGTTGATGATTTGAATGCACAGTCAAATTGTGTGGCATGCCAAAATCCGGGCTTAATGCATAGGCCGGGTTGGGGGTGTTACAGTACTCATTCTATCGATTCACGTTTATCTGGTTAGAAATTTTATGAATTATTAATTTCTTTCACTGATTAATAACGAACAATCTTATGGAAAGTAGTTTCAAGAGTAGTTCTTTCGAATTCGAAGTTATACCTACGGGTACCAGTCTCAAGTCTGTATCTCCTAGTTCTAGGAACCACATACATTCAACCTTCATACATCATCACACAAGCAGCATCCATGAACTCACATTCATCACATAAGGGTATTTTCGTCATTTCACTACCCAGGGGTATTTTGGTAATTTATCCTATAGGGGTATTTTTGTAATTTTCTAAAATAAGGTGTCTTGGTGATTTTTTAAAATAGGGGTATTTTGGTAATTCTACATTCGGGGGGTATTTCGGTAATTTTTTCATACCGGGGGTATTTCGATAATTTTTCATACCGAGGGTATTTCGATAATTTTTCATACCGGGGGTATTTTGGTAATTTTCCATACCAGAGGTATTTTGGTAATTTTTCATACCAAGGGTATTTCGATAATTTTACAAATTTTGATAATTTCTAAATCAAGGGCGTTTTGGTAATTTTCCAAATCAAGGGCATTTTGGTAATTTTACAAAACTAGGGGTATTGTAGTAATTTTACAAAATAGGGTGGTTGGTCCCTTTCGGGCTTTAGTTAGAAATTTTGGCCAGTTTACAAGTCCTCGTGGCTAAGGTGAACAGTCACTATGCACCAGGTAGGATTCTAGCGAAGAGGAGGTGAGTCACTAGGACTGCTTAAGTACCAAACTTTCTCTGAATCCAATCCTAGACATGCGTACGCCTGTTGCCACACCCTAACTCGGTGACTTGTTCACAGGTTTGTTTGGTTGGATTAAGTCTTATGAAATTAAAGAGTGATTTAAACCAAGCCTAAAGTCCATCAATGTCTAATATGCTAGCCTACGTCCATCAAGCCCATTAAGCCCACATGTATAACACAACAAGAGTTTAGAATACTTACCTGCGTGGATCGGGTGCCGGTAGACTCGAAGGCCATATCTTCTTCCAGAATTTTTTTTTTCAAATTCACTTCAACTTTACAAAACATTACTAGGCCCATTTCACAGCCCGAGTTTTGAACTGGGCTCTGATACCAAAATGTAACACCCCCAAACCTGGCCCATGCATTTCGACCAGATCTGGTATGCTACGAGTTGTACATTGAAAACTTTTGCTTTGTTCGTTATGGAAATCGTAAGTCAATTGGACATTATTTGGATAAATAAGTGGCATTTTAAAACTTAAAATCCCTTGTATTACTATTATAAAGTATAAATAAACCTTATCATGAATTCATAAGTTGCATAACATTGAAAACTTCTTAGTTGAATAAAACTAGGGGCCGTATTACATAAATATTCCCAAATAAAATAAAATAAAATTTAAAGAAATCCCAAAAATAATTTGTAGAAATAAAGTTTGATGGCCCCTCGAGTCCGTATCGGCTCCCATGTCCACGATCTACTGCTCATCTGGAAGAGTAGAGAAAAGGAAAGCATGAGTCACCAAGACTCAGTGTATAAATCTCAAAACACAGAACGACCCGAGCCCACAAACATATTATGGACCCTGGCCCATACATAAAGGTAACAATCATAATCACATGGTAAACGATAAATAATGAATAACCCAACCCATCCTAGGTTTCCATCCTCTACACACCAACCCGTACCAACCATCACACCTTGGGGATTTCTACAATCAACCCTCCATCCGCTACACACCAAAACGACAGCTGCACTGCCTATTCCTATTAATTAGGAATCATTGAATGTGGCATAGCCACCGATCACTATGTGACCTAACATTTGTATATGTGGGATTTCCACCACCGATCACCAAGTGACCTATCATGCACTTCCCCTTCAATATCATATTCCCACCCCATGCATACACATAAAGAAAACATCATGCAGTCATATATGTTTTCCGATACACATAGGGAGTTCTATGTTTACGTACCTGGCATCCTTGCCTAACCCTTTTAGGGTTCCATTCGACTGTCTATACAGCCTCATTCCGACTTTTAAGCCCATAACATATATATAGTCATACATACAGGTTTATTAGTGTGTTAGAGATCTACACACCTGATTACCGTTAGAACGAGGCCCTCTAAGTCGACGCTATCCGTAGCCAACACCACTGATATCTGCCTTGAAATCCTGAAAAACGATATGAGATTCAAGGACTAGTGTTTCCGACTTTTAGATCTAACAGATCTTGCTAGAGAAGATTCGGCTATTCCCAGAGGGTTCCGGCTTTTTGTGAAAATTAGGAAAAGAAGATGATTCAAAGAAGTCTATGGTGATTCGGCTTTTAATGAAGAAATCGACAGGAAGAACAAAAGAGAATAATGGAGTTTTTGGGTTTTAGAAGAAAGAAGAGAAAAGAATAATGGAGTTTTCAGTTTTTAGAAGAAAGAAGAGAAAAGAATAATGGAGTTTTCAGCTTTTAGAAGAAAGAAGAGAATAATGGAGTTTTCAGCTTTTAAAAGAAAGAAGAGAAAAGAATAATGAAGTTTTTGGCTTTTAGAAAAAGGAAGAGAATAATGGAGTTTTCGGCTTTTAGAAGAAAGAAAAGAATAATGGAGTTTTCAGCTTTTGAAGAAATTGGAGAAAAGAAATTGGAGAGGGAGAGGCTAGGGAATTTCGGCACAATGGGAGAGGAATTTAGGGTTTTCAGTGTCAGAATCAAGAAGCTAGCCCCTCCTATTTATAGATATTTCGGCACCTACTGCTAAAAACTGAAAACGCCCTTAAAATTCAAGCTAAAAGAGGAGGAAATTGGCACCCTCTTTTCCATGCAAGAGTCAATTTTACACTCCTCTAGGTGGTGGATTTTCGCCAACACTTCCTTGAAGATAAGCTCCTAAATTTTCTCCTTTTTATCTATGATATTATCACTTATAAAATCCACATAATTTCTCCTATTTTTGAGCCTTGTAGCCGTCCACCTCTACTAACCCTAGTGTCGAAATTTAACTCACTTAAATTAAAATATTTGGGCCTCATTAAACCTAAATTTTGGGCCCCTACCCCTTGTGTGTGGCGTCACCTTCTACTTCCCTTGCAGTGCCACCTTTTGTTGGGCCATAAGCCCATGCGGGTATTTTAAACACAATTACCACCTTTTAAGCCCTATAATGCCCAATTAGATAATTTAACCAAGACCTTTGCCTAAACCTGAGCCCAATTTGGACCCCTATCACTTAAATTAACTCATTACACATATTCACCCATTAAACGCATAAGCCCAAAAATTCAGGATGTTACATTCTATCTACAATGATAGAATTTATTACCACATTCTCATATCATTCCTCAAAGAATATTAATAGGAACAAAATTGGTCAATAATCATTTATATCACATTGATAACATAAATTATTTTTACCCTTTGAAGAGTTATCTTGAGAACTCTCATTGTTCTGTTATTTATTACTATGTTCCCACTTTTAGTGGTCCATGATTATATATTTTATTTTCTTTATGTTTGCATTCACTTTAGGGAATGAAATAAATCTGTTAGGAAGGACTTCTAAACGCCTCCATTGATTCTTTGTCATAATCACCATCGCAAAACATGCATGGATTTTAAATCAAAATTTATCTATTCATGTTGTAATGATTAGTCTCTAATCACATCCTCAATTACAACAACAATCATGATCTCTGTATTTTCATTTGTCATAATTGTTATATACTGCTACATTCACTTCAAAGAATGAAACAAAACTAGTGGAAATAATTTCATAGTTTTTCATTAGTAAATTATTATTTTGCTTAGTCACTAGAACGTATGAGATCGTTCGAAAATACTGTTAAAGTCATTTTCACAATATTGCTCTGCAAGAGCATGTTAGATATTTCAATCATATAGTGTAATGTACTCCTTCGGGAATATATATAATACAAATACATGAGTATCTCATGTTATTTCTAAATATGGTTTTAATGTAAAACACATAAAAGTTTTATTCAACTTATATCTTCTTGATCTGAAAAATAATATTATATTTTACAAAATTTTGCATCACAAGGAGGTAAAATATTAGCTCTTAAAGAGCTTTTTACAATTTGATGCAATATTAGCTCTTCAGAGCATATAATCATTTTATTATATAACATTAATGAATGATTAATTTATTTTAAATAATATACAATTTTGCAATTCTTTTTAACATGAATGATAAAAATTTCGATCTTCTAAAATTTTATTTATTCATATAAAATAAAATGAATATGTATAAGTAAAACATATATTAAACATAACAAATAATAAATTTATATTACTAATAAATCATTGTGGTTAGATAATATATATTTTATATACCATGACACAACAAAATTCAAAATATTATAATGTCAAATTAAAATAATTTTACACTATAAAGGTTTAAACATAAACATTTTCTAAACCCCACCTTTTATGACATAATTTCATTTCAAATTTTACAATGATATGAAATTATCACAAACAGGTGAATATCACAAAGTTCATGACAAGTAAATATTTTTACTCATATTCCGCAATAATCATATATATTAATCAAAATCAAAATTAAACCAATCAATTCTATTAAAATGAAAAAAAAGTTATCTCCACATAAAAATCGATATGGATAGTAAATTATATAAATTGAACTTTTAATAGAAATCAAATCAAATTTCAAAAGAAGTTGATTAAATTGACTTACTTTACCATGGATGAGAAGTAGTGATTATAAACATCTTTTGTAATGAAGAGAAAGAGATCATCCCCTAGCAAATATCAAAAAGTAGACTTTGAGAGTGGATCTTATTTCTTGATTTCATATAGATAATAAAGATCAAATATTTCACCATCCTTAAGAATAAAAAGTAAAATAAGTTAATTAAAACAATGGTAACGAATAATGAAATAAGAATGAAAAATAATAATCAGATATGAAACATTAAATAAAAGAAATTTCCTGTAAAAACTTTGCGTCTTGCCTTCAAAGATATTGGAAATCATGGAGGATAAATTTGATTATCGATAAAAGGAACTATCACTTTGAGCAAGATCGTGCTGATAACATGTTATAAAATAAATAGAAAAAGAGTAAAGAACAAAGAGAGAGCATATTTTATTGATCAATGGGATACAATGCTTCATCAAAGTCTCTATTTATAGGCATAAGAAGTATAAAAGGAGTAGATATCTAATTCTAATAACTATTAGAATTTAAAGTACCCCAAATTATCTTGATCATAATGGACATCCACTTAATAAGATATTCATAACAGTATAATATTTTTTTATAATTTTTCAAATATATATTATAGTGAAATGTAACTAATTTATTAATAATATATTCAATTTTTTCTTACAATTTGAAACACCCCAAAACCCGGCCCAGAAGTTTCGACTAGTTTTCGGAGGTAACATTGGCCACCAAAAGTGGCGGAAACAAAAACTTTGATTCAAACAAAGAAAATTCTTTGTTAACACATTTTGCTTCTTAATTTAGAAAATTAAATAAAAATTATTTATATTTCGAAATAGTATTTAATTGACCATAGGTCGTTTCTCAAAAATGTACGTGTAACACCTCGAACCCAGCCTAGAAGTTAGGCCCGAATCTGGCATGTCACAAAAAAAACTCGTTTAAAATTTTAGCCTCTTTGTTAAAACCCAAAACACTTAAGCAAATGTTAACTACTTGAAAATGTAATTATCTTTTAAGAAAAACCATTTTGGTGACGAAAACGTATTTGAAATAAACGATTTTCAAATAAGTGATGTTTAGAAAGAGAGTTGCAGAAGTATTTTGAAATCGTTGCGGAAACGTAGATAAAATACAAGTATTTTTGAGAGATTGATTGATGAGTCAACAATCAAGGTAGTGAACTTTAAAACCATGACTTTTGAAAATATTGTTTGATAGTTCGAGAAAATAACTTCCGTGTTAAAATATTTATAAAGTTTATTATGAAATTCATTTGTTAATCGATTTTGGAAAACATTTATTTAAGTTTTAGAAAATTCTTGTTTAAAACAAATTAAGCAAAATAATAAGTATATCAACCATAAAGCAAATAACAAAATACTCCAGAGGCCTTATTACAACTTAAACCAATATAGCAAAATAATAAAATAAACGGAAATAGAAATTTAAAATTTAATAACACCATTTCTGAAGTATGGCATCCACCGAGTCATCCATGGCCCAAGTCCACCTCACGGAGCATTACCTACAGGGTTAAGAAAGAAGGGGGTGAGTTACAAGAACTCAGTGTGAAATCCCCTTACCATTGCTCACTGGGCCAAAATCTCATTAAGCAATTATTTGGGCCTAAGCCCACAGACAATAATAATAATGTAATGAATATAACATGAATATGAAATGCAATTCCCAAACCAAACCTAGTTTTCCATCCGCTACACTTCACCCGTACCAACCAACACACCTGTAGGGAGCTTGAGTCACCCACCCCGCCAACACACCAAATGTAGGCATTAAGCCATTTATAACAGATTATTTGTGGACAAGCCACCAGAATAACAGAATTTACGTGGCATAGCCACCAGACAGATTGTGACAGAGTCACCAAATATGTGGCAGAGCCACCAAAATTATGTAGCAAAGCTACCAAAACTTCTCTTCATCATTATCCCATCCCATGCAATTCATGTATATGCATCATACATATCAAATCATGATATTTACAAATATAATAACAATAATTAAAAATTCAGAAATTTATGAAAAACAAATTGGCCCAATAACACTTTGCAAAATCGGCCCCTTTAGAGCAATATATCAAATTGGCCCATTTTATCACATATCCATTCGGCCCATTTAATCACATATCAATTCGGCCCATTTAGTCACATATCAAATTGGCCCATTTAGTCACATATCAAATTGCTCATATAGCAAAATATCATATCGGCCCATATAGCAAAATATCATATTGGCCCATTAATCAATATGTCTAATCGGCCCATAAGGCAAAATGTCAATTCAGTCCATTAAGCAATATCGTATTTCGGCCCTTTAGGGGCATTTCGGTAATTCGGTAATCTTACCCACTAAGGGTATTTCGATAATTCGGCCCATAGGGGCATTTTCGTAAATTGGTAATATTACCCACTAAGGGTATTTCAGTAATTCGGCCCATAGGGGCATTTTCGTAAATTGGTAATATTACCCACTAAGGCTAATTTGGTAATTTCGCCATCCAGACTTAACTACTAATTTGGGTATAAAAATTTAAACTGTCCATCTGCGTCGTACTGACTAAATTGACTATAACTTGAGTTAGGCAACTCGAAATCTAAATCCGTAAATTTTTCTTGAAACTAGACTCATATATCTTCTTACTACAATTTTTCCAGAATTTTTGGCTTAACCATTTAGTACAGTTTATTCCTTAAAGTTTCCCTTGTTTCACTGTCCAACGATTAGGACCTCTCCTTCCTTAATTTCAAATATCTCACTGTACGGTTCTCATATACTGCTCCCACTTGTTTCTATTGAAAATAGGCTCACCAAGGAATCCATAAATATAAATTATATCCCATAATTCACTTGGTACAATTTAATATGATTTTTCCAAGACAGATCAGGGAACCACGAAATCATTCAGAACCAGTCTCACTAAAATTAACATATGTCAGAATATAAAATTCCTTTTCCTTCTCCGTTTCTTCCTTATCAAAATAGACACAGTAAGATTTTATTTGATATCTCATTCACTTTCTAATTCTCTTTCTCCTATTTTTTGTGATTTTTCAAAAATACGTCACTGTTTCTAACTGAAACTATTTTATTACAAAATATAATTACCACTACGATCATACGCACGCCCGAGTGATTACGGATGCCAATTTTTGGTTTTCCTCCGTATTTCGACCGATTCACAGAATATTTCATACAAACTTTCAAAGAAGTGTGAGATTACACACCATTTCAGATATGTATACGGAAGGTACGGGATTACACACCTTATTATGGGATCCGTAACACGATACCCTTCGCGGCACCTAAAAGTACAATCGGTCAACAATTAGTCCAAACTCAATTTACAACTTCATCCAAGTATTGCGATTGATTAACAATCTATATCACTTACCAACAATCCGAGTCTCTTATTACGAGGGATAGATCGAGCGATTTAGTCCCTAAAAATATAATCGATTAGTCACAACCACTATCTCGTTAAGCAAAATAACCGGTCAACGAACAGATCCAAAAAGAATCATGATGAATCCCTTACCTTAACGATATTAGTTCCGATTTCTAACGATTGTACAATGGCTACGGATGAGTCAAAGTTTCGGCCTTCCACTATAACTCGATTGATCAAACGAGTGAGTGTCAACACAAATGAGTAGAAATGATTAAAAGAAAGGAGAAGATGTATCAAGGTGTTTGAAGTGTTTCGGTTTTCAAGAAGGATAAGTGAACAAAAGAAATGGTCTCAAAGTTTGGGGTACAATCGGCAAGAAGAAAGAAATGGAATTTGCACTCTCCAAGTTGTGTAGATCCGGCAAGGAGAAGAAAAGGAGTTTGGGGAGAAAAGAAAAATGATACCAAATTGTCAATAAAGAATTGGCCAAAACAACCAAAATCTTACCAATTACCAATGACCATATTTGGCTAGGAGAGGGAGTTTTGAGAGAAAAAACACAATGATGGTATTGGTATTTTGACCCAAAACTAACACTTTTGTTTTTACCAAAACATCAAGCACCAAATTGGCTATCATCCTAGCCCCAAGCCGTCCACATTCATCCCCCCTAGGATAAGAGTTTGGCCACTCAAACTTTCCAAAACACCACCCACGAAATAAGCCTCTTGTCCCCCTTACTTACCTATTCCTTTTGATTCCTTTCCCTAACCTCAACCTTGTCTTATTCTTTTAGCCACCTTACCAAAAAAATAATGAAGTCCACCCTTGCCATAAATACTCCTTGACCGACACATTAAGGAAGGAAAGAAAAAAAATAAAAGTCACAATGCACACAAAGGGATTCGAACCTCTTCCCTCAAGGTTATACATGTGGCATCATAACCTCTTTACTAATAGCTCACTTATGCTAATCATTTACTCATTTATTTCCATAAGCTTTAAGGTCACTTACTCTCTCTCCTTAATAGGCTTAAACACAAAATTTTTTCCTATAGCCAAACTTGAACCCGAAGCTTCCTAGGACCCCGTAAATTTTCAAAATCACCTTCCTAATAAGTCCAACTTGAAATAATGCCATTCTCTTGTTCTCAAAAATTTTTAAACACTCCTACACCCAAGGCCCATTAGGCCCAATTCTTCTAGGCCCAATTTCGGGATGTTACAGTACAAACTTTGGAATAATAGCAGTAAGCCTAATTAAAAATCGTGCGCAAAACTTTCGAAATGTTGTTCAAAACTGAAAACACGTAGTTTAACGAAAAGTCCAAACCCACCCATACCACAGTTTGTATAATCTCCTTACAAATAATCTTAAAACCAACCGTATTAAACTTATGGCAATTTTAATTAATCTAGACCTTAACCACACAAATTACTTGAAAAGAAGAGACTAAAAGGGAGTGAGCTATGTGAGCTCAGTGTGAGTCTTGAAACTAAGCAGTTAAAACAGGTTGAGACAAAATTTAACGAATGTAAACAGAGTAACAAAATAGCTTGCAAATTGGAAACTCCACTGAATCAACTTACTCGCAAAATCAATGTTCCTAACAAATGTGCGAACTGAAAACACGCAGGACTACACAGATCCATATAATGCAT
Source organism: Gossypium rotundifolium (assembly GCA_025506655.1). Classification (NCBI taxonomy): domain Eukaryota; kingdom Viridiplantae; phylum Streptophyta; class Magnoliopsida; order Malvales; family Malvaceae; genus Gossypium; species Gossypium rotundifolium. The sequence continues at coordinate 62,816,335 of CP106722.1, forward strand.
TATACCTTACCATAATAACATAACACCTTATTACTAATGATCTAACATTCATATTCAAATATAAAACCCACAAAGAATCATGCCCGAGATGAGTAGCAAATTAAAAACTCACCCAAGAAACCAAACACCACTTCGTCCACCCTACACACCACATTAGGGCTACAGTAGGCCCATCCAACTTACACCACATAGGACCATAATAAGCCCATCCACCCTACACACCACAAATGTGGAACTAAGGCACTCAAATAATAATACGTAGCTGAGCCGATGTATGTATTATATAATGCGGTAAACCGCTGTACAGAAACATTGCAGTTAAATTGCCAATTCAGTCTTTCTTCTCTTCACAACCAAAATCCAAGATTTTTATTCAAATGTAGGAATGCACACAATTAGCTAACTGACTCACGGAAACAATGATTCATATTCAGTCGGACAGTTTCAAAATCAATAACACTTGTACACATTTAATAAGTAACGATAACAAGAAAATATCTCAAGCTCATTCATCATATCACATCAATACATTTCCCGATTAACTAAACTTAATCTTCACAAGAACACACACATACTTGAATCCAAGTTGTAGCGAAGTCCCAAACACAATTACAAAGGCTTAACCGAGGGTTGGATTACACAAGAACTAAGGCAAGTCAATTTTTCGACACAGAACAAAAATCTACAAAATAGAGCCACACAGCGGTGTGCCCAGGCCGTGTGAAGGAGTCCATACCGTGTGAGGGGCCTACACAGTCGTGTGGGGAGTGACATGCCCATGTGACAGAGGCACACAGCCCATGTGGTTGAGACACACGCCCGTATGACAAGGTTACATGGACGTGTGGCCAGCCCGTGTAACTTAATGTGCAATTGCAAAATTTAGCAAAATTTGGGAAGCGGAGTAGACACGGTCATGTGGCAAACTCACACACCCGTGTGGCTAAGAAACACGGCCGTGTGAAAAATGATTAAATCCCCAGACAATAGCCTCACGGCCATGTGGCACACCCCAGACTGTGTGACCCAAAAATTACCCTAATTTCAAAGCGACACACGGTAGTGTAGACTGCCCATGTGCAGCACACACCCGTGTGACTACCCATGTGGTCATGAAACCACACCAAAATAGGCTGGAAATCATGAATTCGCTACAGCAAAACAATCCCTAACCACTAATAGTTTAGAAACACACCTGATTTTGATCTAGAGCCCCCAAAAATTAACCGACACATCTCAATTCCACCAATTATGTAAACTCATTAACCAACATAATAATTAAGCATTCACCCAAATCGGTATTAACGAATCAACTAAAGCAATTAATCTAAAACTTAGAGAGAAACAATAAAACAATATTAGTACTTACCTGATTTCACACCTAACAATTGAGCATACAAATCCTCTAATGAAGTGACCGTCACCAAGGTTTTAATGCACGACCAAAATGGCAAAAATGCTACAGGATCTTGATACTCTAATAATGACGCACGGATAACCAAAGAACAAAAGAATAAAGGCACAAAGAAAGAAGAAAAACCAATTAAAATTGAAATAGAAAATTTGAAGAAGAAGCAGACGTGAGAGAGAAAGTAAATTGAAAAAAAAAAAAAGAAACCTGAAGACAATTTAGAAAATTCTTTTCTTATTATTATTTTTTTTAAAAAAATAAATTCCAAAACAAGATAAATAGTATCAATTTTATCAAAATCTTGCAGGTTTTAAATACATACATTTTAAAAGAATTAAAACCAAAAAGGTTAAAAAGATTAATTCCCTCATTGCACACATGTGGACTCAAACTCCAAACCAAAGGCTACGCTACCAAAGACTTAGCCACTGAACTAGTAAACTCATTTTGACATTAAAACGAGAAAATAAACTTAACAATCCTCACCAAACCTCTGACCCAACCAACTAACCTGAATAATTCTAACCCGAAATTTCAAGATGTTACACAATTATATAACAATGAAATCGAAATCCAAATTTATTCCAACGCAACATAAAAAAAATCATGATTAGAACTATTTCTTAATCTTTTAGCATCATCCCCATCAGCTGAGGCACTAAGCAAACTCTAAATTACAACACCTTACGTAAAATTTAAATGTCGACAATGACAATATATAAAGATCGCAAAGCAAAAAGAAAAATAAGAACACATATTTTACGTGGAAACCCTTTCGGGGGAAAACCACAGGCAGAGGAGAAGAAAATTCACTAATGTCGAATTCGAATAATACAAGAGGAGTTTAGACTACATCTATTTATAGGTTGAAAAACCTTATTCTAATCAATGTCAAATAGAAGCAGTATAGTAAGGTTGAAACACCTTATTCTAATCAATATCAAATAGAAGAAGTGTACTTCTATATGGATTCTACTTGTATAACCTGTACTTCGACCCTCGGCTTTTGCCCCCACATATCCCTCTATTTTGCCACTGTTTTTTTTTAACAATAATTTGGGTCACACAACTCTAACATCTTATTTAAACAACTCTTCGTTTTCATAGTCACATAAGTTTATTTTATAATTTTTATTCATAAAAATTCTATTTTAAATTGAATAATAATATTTTTTAATTTTAAACCATCTAGCATTTCGTGTTAATGTGAAAGTTTAACATGATAAAATTGTTGGATAATATGAATATATATATATATATATATATATATATATATATAATAAAAAATTTGTTTGTTATTTATGTATATTATTATATATAAAAGGAAGGCTTTAAGACATACCACTGTCTGTTGTTTTTCTTATATGAAAACATAATGAGTTAATTCTAATCCTCTAATTTTTTAAGATTATAAGAGTAGTTAAATTTCAATTTCATCCTTACAAAACCATTGCTTTTTCTTTTTCTTTTTACGAGAATATAATGGGTAAATTTCAATTCCAATCCTCTAGTTTTTAAGACTATAAGAATGGTTGAATTTCAACTTATTGATCCTTATATTCACTCAAATTTGATATTTAATTTATATACTTTTATTTTTTATAATTTGGTACCTCAACTTTTATAATGTTATTAGTTAGTCTAAATACTTTATTGTAATTAAAATGATTATGTGAACTTTTAAGAATTGTTAGCACTGTTAATTTTTTTATTAAATTCGTATGTTACAATATTATTTTTTGTTACATGGATACCAAGTGAGTATTTTTTTTTCAAAATGTCACACTAGAAATTTAGCAAAAGAATTTCAATAATGTTAACATATTAACCTAATTTTTAAATTAAAAATTAGAATGATTAAATTCCTAAAAATAAAAGTATGGAGATTAAATTCCAAATATATGAATAGTACAAGAACTTTGATTTTTTACTCTATAATTTAGTAAGAAATAAATAATTAACCCAACACGAAGTGTAGGTGGAAACCATACTAGTTTACTATCATTAAAAGTCATATTAAAAGTGATCTAATTTGATTAAGACTTATTGACTTTAATTATTAAATAAAGTATGGACCAAATATGTCTAGATACTCTAGTAACTAATTTGTAATTGATAATGGGTTTATTAGAAATTCAGGTTAATGTGCAAAAGTTATATATTATGGTTATGGTCCCCAAATTATACATTCATAACTTTTCTGACATCCCATCTTCAATTACAAGATTTCAATATATCGATGGATTCAAGTACGCTTTCACATATAGTTTTTGTACTTTGATAATTTGACATGATAGATCACGATTAATTAAGTTTAATATCAAAATTTTACAATTTTAACAAGTGACACCTGAGCCTCGTTGTAACACTCCCAACTCGGCCTAGGAGTTTCGGCTAAGTCAAAGGCATCATGTTCGATCACCGAAGTGATCCTGTAAATCCACTCTTTCAGATACATTGGATTTTGAATAGAAAACGCACTTTTGTATTTAGGAAAACATTCATTAATTATGTCATCTTTTCTTAGAAATTTAATTATGATATTATTATCGTGACATTTTGAAAACGGTTAAGGCTTTCAAGAAAAGATTTATTAGAACTTTAACTATTTTGTAAAGCAGCAGAAAAAATTTAAAATAATAGTTTCCTAAACTGAATAGCATTCAAATATTAGAGTGATAACTAAGTAACCTGCTTAATATAAATAAGCTAAACAATCTCGGACCTAAGATATAAAAGCAAGAATGATTAATAATTACAACCCAAAAACAAAACGGTTACAGAAAAAATTTAATGAAAACTTTTAAATATGAAGAAAAATAAGCTACTAATCTGAGGTTCCTCCAATGCCATTCCGAGACATAGGTCTTTGCGCTACCTAAGAGATAAAAAAAAGGGGGAGTGAGCTCATGACAGCTCAATATGAGTCTTATTTTTAAACCATTATATATAATCGTACAAATTGTAAAGCATTCAATTTATGGCATAATGACAAATTAAGCATAATATAAGAAATATATAATAATCAATGCATATATAAATTGTATATGATGCAATGCAATTATGGTTTTAATTTCTCACCCTTTCATCCTATCAGCCCACGAACATCGCTCGACACACCAAAACACATACCAATAACTAATCATCCCGGACTTCCCAGTGAAGATAATCGTTTACTTGTCATCTGTGACGATGATTTTTACTACAATAACTTACCATCCCAGTTTTGATGGCTTTTTGAACTATTATCCCTATTTATCTGGTTCTGATGATATTGTCGCCTACGTCGTGCAGTACTAGCGTTTGATGTAGACATAAATTGCCACTATCTCCTAAAAAACTCTTCCGTCCTCCATACCCAACTTCATGTAATTATGCACATATACTTAGCATATTATGCTATTTATCATCAGTCAGTGCTACATTCAATATTTCATACTAACATTTAGTGGCATGTATTCATTCTGATCAATTTCACATATACAATTAATTTATGCGAACTAAAAACAATTTCACATATATAGTATTTTCATGCGAATTGACATGCTTAGTTCGGCTAACACATACATAAGTAAGGTTTGCACATACAAGGTTTGCGCAAGTAGGGCTTGCTCATATGGGTTCGCACATCTATGGTTTACTTGTATCAAGGTTCGCACGTATGATTTGCATCTAGGGGTTTCATGCATAAGGGTTCGCTCATGTAGAGGTGTAACATCCTGGATTTTGGGGTTCTACTTTTAATGTGTGTTGTGTGTGTATGCTATGCTCTGTGTGTTAATTTGGTGTGTTTGAGGGTCTCGAAAAGGCTCGGGGTTAAGCCGAAGCCTTGGAAAAAATTTTAATTTTAGGCACTTTAGGGGAGAGCTAGCTAGGGCAGGCTTTAAGGATTAATGTTTGTGTTTGTTGACATAAGATATGCAGTGGTAAAGTGGCACGGAGACGCCACTTATGATGTAGGTAGGTGATGCCACAGGGGAGCAGTGTGGGAGCAGGTTCGAGTCGCATCGTCAGCAATGTAGAGTTTTATTTTTACGCTTAAGGAGATTGGGTGGTGGATTCGGCAGGGGCACTGCATGGAGGGGTGTTGAATGAGTCAAATGATTTGAATGAGAGGCCATGAGGGAAAGGGGGAGTTTGAATTATTCAAACTATTTTGAATGGATGAACAAGAGTGAATGTAGGAGCAAAGTAAGGGATTTTCAAGTGGATGGAGATAATGGCCGGTTTGGAGAAGCTTGAGATGGGGGAGACATTTCGGTTAGAGTCTAGTGGGGTGTGAGCTAAATTCTTAAGGCTAGTGGCTGGGTTTTTCTTTTGGGAGGTGGTTCAATCGGACTTAGGGGTGTATTTGTGCCCATTTTTCTGATTAGAATCACTTTGAGCTTAGTGATAGGAAGACAGATTAGTGAAACACTCATCTCACTCTTTTGTTTTAAACCTTTTTCTTCATTTCTCTGCTAATCAAAACCGAAACACTTTTGTTTCTTTTCTCTTTATTTTCCCTCAGTTTGCCGCAACCTCCAAGATGACTTTGGTTTATTTTGTATTTGGTAAAAGCCAAAATCTTTGACACTCTTTTCTTCCTTCCTCTTTTCCCCTGATCATTCAATTCTCTTATCTTAAACACTATAACCGCACCTCTCTTCCTTCATCTTCTCCCTTGCCAAGTCGAAACTTCTTAAGCACCCTCTTCCTTCAATTCTTTTCTTTCTTTCTTCTTTCATTTGTCCCTTATAGCTGAATCTTCATCTCACTCTTTGGTGAGTGATTAATCTTTCTTTTCTATTTCTTCTCCACAAGGCTGAATCAATTCCTCATATCTCCTTTTTAGTTTTGCTTTCATTTTTTCTTTCTCTATAGTCGAATCTCTGACTGTTGTTTCCATTTTCTTCTCCTAGAGATATCATCAGTGAGCCGAATCTTCTCTGCTTTTGTGGCTAGTGCCGAACCTTTGTTCGGCTTCTCTTGGGTTGAGGTAAGGTGGTTTCGTTTCAATTTCTTTTCATCTCCCCTACTCTCTTTTGGTCAATCGGTCACTCTTTCTTCCATAACTAAGGGAGTGTTCCCTATCATACCAAAGTACTTCGCCTATTGGTAATATATTTCTATTCTTTCTTTCATATATCTTTGCTAGTGGCCGAGTAACTATTAGGGAGGTGCTAATAGTTCTTGGTTGCTAGGGGTTTCCGTTCAAGCAGTCGTGCGGATTCGCGTTGGTAATAAAAGGTAAGGGATCCCTTTCTAGTTATTCGATCGACCTTTCTTTTCGTTATTCACTGCCTTAACCCAACATTGTTGTTAAACAACCGCTGCCTTATTATTATATCTTCTGACCAAGATCTCTTTCATGGAATCAAATACCAGCCAAGCAAAAGAGGGGGTTAGACTCGTAGTCCCTACCCCTAAGTTTAAAAAACGTGTAGTGTCTGCCGTTCGAGACATTCCACAGAGTTGTGGGCTAACTTCAGAGAAGGATAAGCAGATCACTGTGATCCCTGCGAGTGAAGGTGTTAACGAGATCGATAGTTTAGTTCTTCGTGTTTACAGGTGTGAAATTTCACACTCTACGATTAGTTTGTGCTATTAACTGTTTGGGCTGTAAAGCCAAAGTGACTGAGAAGGCAGTCGCAAAACCCTTATGGGTATAGTTGGGGATACCAGGTAAGTGACGTTAACATTCTATTTATGAGTATATAAATGTATGTTGTAATCTGTTACTTTGCTTGATAGCTTGTTGCATTCATTTGATATGTATGTTATGCATGGGTTCAATTTATGATGCGAAAAGGGAAGTGTTATTAAATATTGTCACAGTGGTTTGGTACCACAGTGGGTTGACCCCACATATCTGATTCAGTGACTAAGTCTCAGTGGTTTGGCACCACGATGGTTTGACACCACATACATATACATCTGATTCTGTGACTTATCCCAGTGGGTTGGCCTCACATATACGATTATGAAAGATTGTCACCAATGGCTTGGTACCACGTATGAGGCGTGTAGCGGATGGAGGGTTGATTGTAGAAATCCCCACGGTGTGTTGGGCTGGTACGGGTGGCGTGTAGAGGACGAAAAATTAGGTTGGGCTGGGACACTTTACATTCATATTTTGTGTATGTCATATTAAGTGGGCTAAGGCCCAACGTGTGATTGTGGGCTTGAAGCTGTTTATGTGATATAAGGGGAAATACATACTGAGTCTTGGTGACTCACCCCTTTGCTTTACTTACAGGTAATCAGTAGATCGTGGGTCTGGGAGCCGTGGCAGACTCGTGGAGGCCATAAGATATTTTTTTACGTAAACTCGTTTCCTTTATATAAATTATTTAAATTGGGGATATTGTTATCTAATAAGGCCTTCTAAAATTTAATAACTATTTTTATTAAAATTATTATTTACTCATGTTATGACATTATTATATACAAAAGCTAAAATGGAGTTTTTAAAACATTCGTAACATAAATGACCGTTTTCTCTCAAATGCCAACAACGATAACAAACTTTTGATTAACTCAACTCGGAAATTTTTCTTAAAACTACAAATCACTATTTTTATAATATCACCGAAAACGACTAACTTTATATTCATGGTTTTTCTTAAAATTTCCAAAGTCCCTTTTTATAACCTTTTCCTGTGACATACCAGATCTGGCCGTAACGTCTAGACCGGGTTTGGGGTGTTACAATTTTGGTATCAGAGCCTAGGTTGCAAAACTCGGCTGTGAAATGGGTTTCAATAATGTTTTATAAAGTCGATTTAAAATATTATTTAAGGAAATGTTTTAGTTGATGTATGGCACCCGAGTCTACCAGCACCCAATCCACGCGGTAAGTATTCTAATTGTTGGTTGTTTTGCATGAAATAATTATGTTGTGTTATGATTACTAGTATTAAGAGATCCAAAATTTAGAGACTGAAACCTCTAGGTATAGATATGAATTTGAGAGAATTACTTTTTAATGCTATTTTTCATAAGACTGCTCGGTATTAAACAAGTGAAAGAAAATACTAATTCATAAAAAACTATTAATCAGATTAAGTCGTATCAGTAGCCATGAGTACTAGGGGACGTGGACGTGCTGTGCACGGTCGTGGTAGAGGTTAGAGTGTTGGGTCTGAATCTTTGGAATTAGGACATGGTTCAGAAAATGATATGCTAATACCTCCAGTTGCGGAAGGGGATTTTCAAGATCAAACAGGCAGAGACGATGCTGTGTCTCAGGCGATGTTACGTGTGTTGGAGAGAGTTGCTAGAGCGAGCATGGGATCGGAGGCACGAAAATCTATGTCTGAATGACTCCGAGCCAATGGAGCAAAAATGTTTAGGGGCGTTTCTAGTGTAGCTCCTAAATAGCTAAGTATTGGTTAGAAGCGGTTGAGCGTATTATGGATGACCTTGATTTTACGGTGGAAGAGGAGTTGAAAGGAGTTGTGCCTCTTCTTCGGGATGAGGCATATCAGTGGTGGCTTACGGTTAGGGATGTTATAGTGGCTGACCGTATTACCTGGGATTTCCTCAAGACAACATTCCAGGGGAAATACATTGGATTAAGTTATGTGGACACGCAGCGTAAGGCATTTCTAAATTTGGTTCAAGGGAATAAGTCAGTGGCCGAGTATAAGGCAAAATTTTTACGTCTAATCTGTTATGCCCGGGGCATTATTGCCACAGACCATAAGCTTTGTGTTCGATTTGAGGATGGTCTGAGGGATAAATTACGAGTGCTGATAGCTCCGCAGCGAGAAAGAGAATTTACTGTTCTAGTGGAAAAGGCTAAGATAGCTGAGGAGGTGAAGTGGTCTGAAAAGAAGAATCAAGAGAGGGATAGAGGTAGAAATAAAAGGAATTTTGGATCGTCGGGATCAGCTGGGGGTTTTCAGAAGAGGCCTAGGTTGGATGGGCCGAGTCATGTTGAGAGACTTGTTGTTGATGGTCGGCCTCAGAGGTGTGCTCGATGTGGTAAATTTCATTCGGGTGAATGTTGGACGAGTAATAGAGGATGTTTCAGGTGTGGGTCTACTGATCATTGGATAAGGGACTGTCCACAGGAGTTGAGCAGAGCATGACCAGTGGGTCAGGGTTATGTTCAGCCTGGTAGAGGTGGTCAGCAACCACAGAGAGGTCGTGGTCCAGCCAGAGGAGGTAATGGGTTCGGTCGGGGACGTAGAGCACCGGGTAGAAGTGTTGTGAACACAGATGCAAGACAACCTGGATTGGTCTATACAGCTAGACGTCGAGAGGAGGGCGAGGCACCGGACGTCATAACTGGTACGTTTCTTATTTATAGGTTGCCTTATATTGGACTGATTGATATTGGATCAACACATTCTTATGTTGCTAATCAGATCGGAACTCGAACATAGACTCGAGATTGCTTCTAGGAGATGACCTGTACTTATCCTTTTAGGATAATCTGTAGTGGTGAATAAACTCTTTAGGGATGTGCCTCTAGAAGTTCAAGGGATGGTTTTCCCGACTGATCTGATGGAACTGCCGTTTGGGGAGTTCGATATAATCTTGGGTATGGACTGGCTAGTGAAGTATCGAGCAAACTTGGATTGTGCTGCCAAGTGCATGGTGTTGAGGACTCCTGAGGATGATGAGGTGGTGGTGATAGGTGAAATGAGGAACTACTTGTCTAATGTAGTGTCCGCTTTAAAGGCTGAAAGAATGGTGAGGAAAGGATGTGAGGCATTCATAACTTTTGTTTTTGCTCTGAAGGCCAGGGAGTTAACTGTAGGGGATGTTAGAATAGTGAAAGAGTTCTCTGATGTTTTCCCAGAAGAGCTTCCAAGATTACCTCCGGATCGCGAGGTGAAATTCGGTATTGATCTTTTTCCAGGGACAGCGCCCATGTCTATTGCCCTATATAGAATGGCACCGAACGAGTTGGTGGAACTGAAAGCCTAAATTCAAGAACGGTTGGATCGGGGTTTTATCTGATCGAGTGTGTCACCTTGGGGAACACCAGTGCTATTCGTTAAGAAGAAAGACGGATTAATGCGTATGTGCATTAACTGCCGTCAGTTGAATAAGTTGACCATCAAGAATAAATACCCGCTGCCGAGGATTGACGATTTGTTCGATCAATTGAAGGGGGCCTCAGTCTTCTCGAAGATAGATTTGAAGTCGGGATGTCATCAGCTTAAGGTCAAGGAAGCAGATATTTATAAGACGGCATTTCAAACTCGTTACGGTCATTATGAGTTTTTGGTGATTCCGTTTAGATTGACCAATGCACCAGCAGCGTTTATGGATATGATGAACTGGGTATTCCAACCCTATTTGGACCGGTTTGTTGTGGTATTTATAGACGATATCCTGGTTTATTCAAGATCGGAAGAAGAGCATGATTCGCATCTTCGAGTGGTTCTACAAATTCTGAGAGAGAAACAGCTATACGAAAAATTCAGTAAATGTGAATTCTGGCTGAGGGAAGTTACCTTTCTGGGCCATGTTGTGTCTGCTGAGGGGATTACGGTTGATCCCCAAAAAATTAAAGTTGTGTTGGACTGGAAACCTCCTAAGTCTGTGGTGGAGATTCGAAGTTTCTTAGGTTTGGCAGGATACTACAGAAGGTTCGTTGAGGGATTCTCCTTAATTGCGGCACCCTTAACTAAGCTGTTGTGAAAAGGTGTACCATTTGTTTGGACTGACAAGCAGCAGGAAAGCTTTAAGAAGCTGAAAAGGATCTTAACAGAGGCTCCGATTTTAATTCAGCCTGAGGTGGGGAAAGAGTTCGTAGTTTATTGTGATGCTTCACACACGGGGCTAGGGTGTGTGCTGATGCAAGACTGAAAGGTGGTTGCGCATGCATCTCGACAGTTAAGACCTCATGAGATGAACTATCCTACGCATGATCTGGAGTTGGCTGTGGTAGTGTTCGCTCTGAAGATCTGGAGACATTACCTGTATGGAGAGAAGTTTGTTATCTACACCAACCACAAGAGTTTGAAATATCTCCTCACCTAGAAAGAGTTGAATTTAAGGCAACATAAGTGGATTGAGCTATTGAAGGACCACGATTGTTCGATCGAATACCATCTGGGTAAGGCTAATGTGGTGGCAGATGCGTTAAGTCAAAAGATAATATCATATTTGAGTGCGATGTTTGCCCATCTCAGTCTGTATGATAATGGGAGTTTGTTAGCTGAACTTCAGGTGAAACCGACTTGGATAAGTCAGATTAAAGAGAAGCAATTGTTGGACGATATCTTGAGTGCTCGAATTCTGCAAGTACAGAATGGTGGGGTAGAGGATTATAGTCTAAACAGTGATAGGGTTTTGTGTTTTCGCGAGAGGGTTTGCATGCCGAAGGATGTTGGGTTAAGACAGATGATTCTCTAAGAGGCACATAGCAGCCCATACGCTATGCATCCTGGTGGGAGTAAGATGTATCAGGATCTGCGTGAACAGTTTTGGTAGCCTGGCTTGAAGCGAGAGATTACCGAGCTTGTGGTTAAATATTTGACGTGTCAGCAGGTGAAAGTGGAACATCAGTTGCCTTCGAGATTATCACAGCCGGTGAAGACCCTGCAGTGGAAGTGGGAAAGGATTACGATGGACTTTGTTAGTGGGCTACCTCTTACGCCTACTAAGAAAGATTCGGTATGGGTGATTGTTGATCGGTTGATGAAGTCTGCCCATTTTATACCTGTTCGTGTTGATTATTCCTTACAGAAGTTAGCTAAGCTGTATGTGGCAGAGATTGTAAGGCTACATGAGGTGCCATTGTCGATCATATCAGATAGATACCCTAGGTTTACATCGCGTTTTTGGAAGGCACTACATTAAGCATTGGGTACAAGACTGGACTTCAGCACAGCCTTTCATCTACAGACGGATGGTCAGTCTGAGAGGGTAATTCAGATCTTGAAGGATATATTGAGAGGTTGTGTCATCGACTTCCGGGGTAGTTGGGAGGAGTTCTTACCATTGGCAAAATTCGCATACAACAACAGCTACCAGTCTAGTATTCAGATGGCGCCTTACGAAGCGTTGTATGGACGGAGATGTCGTACTTTTACTTGCTGGACAGAATTGGGTGAGCGTCAGATCTTAGGTTCGAAATTGGTTTCAGAGACAGAGGAAAAAGTTAAATTAATTTGAACTCAGTTGAAGGAAGCGTCTGATAGGCAGAAATCATATGCAGATCTGAAGCAAAAGGAGATAGAGTTTGCAATGGGTGATCAAGTTTTCTTGAAAGTTTTACCGTGGAAGAAGGTGATGAGGTTTGGACGGAAGGGTAAGCTAAGTCCCAGATTTATCGGGCCTTATCAAATTTTGAAACGTGTGGGACCAGTGGCGTATCAGCTCGATTTACATTCAGAATTGAAATAGATACATGATGTGTTCCATGTCTCGATATTGAGGTGATACCGTTCAGATCCGTCTCACATTGTGCTGGTGGAAGAAATTGAAGCAAGACCAGACCTGTCCTTTTAAGAGGAACCAGTGCAGATCTTAAATCGAGACGTTAAGGTGTTGAGGAGGAAATCATTCCCTTTGGTCAAAGTTTTGTGGCGGAACCACGGTTCAGAGGAGGCAACGTGGGAGCCAGAGGATGTTATGCGGCAGCAATACCCCCATCTCTTTTGACCAGGTAATTTCGAGGCCGAAATTTCTTTAAGAGGGGTAGAACTGTAACATCCTGGATTTTGGGGTTCTGCTTTTAATGTACGTTGTGTGTGTATGCTATGCTCTGTGTGTTAATTTGGTGTGTTTGGGGGTCTCAGGAAGGCTTAGGGTTAAGCCAAAGCCTTGGCAAAAATTTCAATTTTAGGCACTTTAGGGGAGAGCTAGTTGGGGCAAGCTTTAAGGATTAATGCTTGTGTTTGTTGACACAAGATGTGCAGTGGTAAAGTGGCAAGGAGACGCCACTTATGATGCAGGTAGGTGACGCCACAGGGGAGCAGTGTGGGAGTAGGTTCGAGTCACATCGTCAGTAATGTGGAGTTTTATTTTTGTGCTTAAAGAGCTTGGGTAGTGGATTCGGCAAGGGCACTGCATGGAGGGGTGTTGAATGAGTCAAATGATTTGAATGAGAGGCCATGAGGGAAAGGGGGAGTTTGAATTATTCAAACTATTTTGAATGGATGAATAAGAGTGAATGTAGGAGCAAAGTAAGGGATTTTCAAGTGGATGGAGGTAATGGCCGATTTGGGGAAGCTTGAGATGGGGGAGACATTTCAGTTGGAGTCTAGTGGGGTGTGAGCCGAAATCTAAAGGCTAGTGGCTGGGTTTTTCTTTTGGGAGGTGGTTCAATCAGTCTTAGGGGTGTCTTCGTGCCCATTTTTCTTATTAGAATCACTTTGAGCTTAGTGATAGGAAGACCGATTAGTGAAACACTCATCTCACTATTTTGTTTTGAACCTTTTTCTTCATTTCTCTTCTAATCAAAACCGAAACACTTTTGTTTCTTTTCTCTTCATTTTCCCTCAGTTTGCTGCAACCTCCAAGATCAATTTGGTTCATTTTCTATTTGGTAAAAGCCAAAATCTGTGACACTCTTTTTTTTTTTTTTCTTTCCTCTTTTCCCCTCATCATTCAATTCTCTTCTCTTAAACACTATAACTGCACCTCTCTTCCTTCATCTTCTCCCTTGCCAAGCTGAAACTTCTTAGGCACCCTCTTCCTTCAATTCTTTTCTTTCTTTCTTCTCTCATTTGTCCCTTATAGCTGAATCTTCATCTCACTCTTTGGTGTGTGATTAATCTTTCTTTTCTATTTCTTCTCCTCAGGGCCGAATCAATTTCTCATATCTTCTTTTTAGTTTTGCTTTCATTTCTTCTTTCTCTATAGCTGAATCTTTGACTATTGTTTCCCTTTTCTTCTCCTAGAGATATCATCAGTGAGCCGAATCTTCTCTGCTTTTGTGGCTAGTGTCGAACCTTTGTTCGTCTTCTCTTGGGTTGAGGTAAGGTGGTTTCGTTTCAATTTCTTTTCATCTCCCCTACTCTCTTTTGGTCAATCGGTCACTCTTTCTTCCATAACTGAGGGAATGTTCCCTATCATACCAAAATACTTCGCCCAATGGTAACATATTTCTATTCTTTCTTTCATATCTCTTTGCTAGTGGCCGAATATCTATTAGGGAGGTGCTAAGAGTTCTTGGTTGCTGGGGATTTCTGTTCAAGCAGTTATGTGGATTCGCGTTGGTAATAAAAGGTAAGGGATCCCTTTCTAGTTATTCGATCGACCTTTCTTTTGGTTATTCGCTGCCATAACCCATCGTTGTTGTTAAACAACCGCTGTCTTGTTATAGTATCTTCTGACCAAGATCTCTTTCATGGAATCAAATACTAGCCAAGCAAAGGAGGGGGTTGGACTCATAGTCCCTACCCTTAAGTTTAAAAAACGTGCAGTGTCCGCCGTTTGAGACTTTCCACCGGGTTATGGGCCGACTTCGGAGAAGGATAAGGAGATCGTTGTGATCCCTGTGAGTGAAGGTGTTAACGAGATCGATAGTTTAGTTCTTCGTGTTTACAGGTGTGTAAATTTCACACTCTGCTATTAGTTTGTGCTATTAACTGTTTGGGCTGTAAAGCCGAAGTGATTGGGAAGACAGTCGCAAAACCCTTGTGGGTATAGTTTTGGATACCAGGTAAGTGACGTTAAAGTTCTATTTATGAGTATATAAATGTATGCTGTAATCTGTTACTTTGCTTGATAGTATGTTGCATTCATTTGATATATATATTATGCATGGGTTCGGTTTATGATGCGAAAGGGGAAGTGCTATTAAAGACTGTCACAGTGGTTTGGTACCACAGTGGGTTGACCCCACATATCTGATTCAGTGACTAATTCTCAGTGTTTTGGCACCACGATGGTTTTACACCACATACATATACATCTGATTCTGTGACTTATCCCAGTGGTTTGGTACCACAGTGGGTTGGCCCCACATATACTATTATTAGGGATTGTCACCAGTGGCTTGGTGCCACGTATGAGGCGTGTAACGGATGGAGGGTTGATGGTAGAAATCCCCACGGTGTGTTGGGCTGGTGCGGGTGGCGTGTAGAGGACGAAAAATTAGGTTGGGCTGGGACACTTTACATTCATATTTTGTGTATGTCATATTAAGTGGGCTAAGGCCCAACATGTGATTGTGGGCTTAAAGCCGTTTATGTGATATAAGGGGAAATACACACTGAGTCTTGGTGACTCACCCCTCTGCTTTACTTGCAGGTAAGCAGTAGATCGTGGGTTTGGGAGCCGAGGCAGACTCGTGGAGGCCATAAGATATTTTTTTACGTAAACTCGTTTCCTTTCTATAAATTATTTTAATATTTGGGGATATTGTTATGTAAAAAGGCCTTCTAAAATTTAATAACTGTTTTTTTAAATTATTATTTACTCATGTTATGACATTATTATATATGAAAGCTAAAATGGAGTTTTTAAAACATTCGTAACATAAACGACCATTTTCTCTCAAATGCCAACAAGGATAACAAACTTTCGATTAACTCAACTCAGAAATTTTTCTTAAAACTAAAAATCACTGTTTTTATAATATCACCGAAAAAGACTAACTTTATATTCATGGTTTTTCTTAAAATTTCCAAAGTCCCTTTTTATAACCTTTCCTTGTGACATACCAGATCTGGTCGTAATGTCTAGACCGGGTTTGGGGTGTTACAAGGGGTCCATATGGGGGTTCGCATAAGGGTTTGTATGGTGGTTCGCATATCACTCCTTAGGGGTTCGCAAAGTACAATATGTAAGGTTCGCTTCTTATGGCATCTATGGTTCACATAATATATAGGGTTCGAATACTTTATCATGTAGGGTTCGCATATTAAATCATGTACTAAAAATCATGAGGGTTCGTATATGTATATACAAGCTACAGCTCCCCTATCCATTTACAATAGGGTTCGCATGATATTTCCTATATGGTTCGCATAAAATTTCCTATGAGTTCGCATGTTATATATGGCTCATATAGTTACCTAGAGTTCACATGATATATATAAAATGAGAGTTCACATACTTAGTCCTAAGAGGATTTGCATATGGGTTCGCCTACAAGCTCACATACAAGTTTGCATGCATGGGGCTTTACACTCATGGTTTCGCACACAGGGGTCGCCTATAGGGGTTCACATAAAGGCTCACTATAGGGGTTAGCAACTCAGGCATGTTCTCAATGTAGGGGGTTCACACACGCAAGGGATTTCGCAACTCAAGAGGGGTTCACACATGTAGTTCTCATACAATAACTTACGTGAGGGTTGGCATATATATAATCTACTATTTGCCTATCGAGTTACAACTGGGTTCACATGTATATCAATGTATGTAGGGGTTTGTGCAATTATACTAAAGGTTCACCTAGCATTTACTAAGGGTTCGCATGCAATTCTCTAAGTGTCTGCAATACAGGGGGCCGCATAGCATAGGGGTCCACATAACAGAGTGCTCGCACACACGTGTAGGTCACACACTGGGGGTTTGCATATACTGAAACCTACTTCCTAACACTTTAATTAATTAAACACAATGATTTAAGTTTAGATCCCACACCTTATTTGAAAACACAAAAACCTTAATCGAATGAGGAGATTGATAATCGACTCAGGAGGAAAGGGACGATTTTGAAAACTTTGAATTCTTTTTGCTTGAAGGTTGATTTGGTAATGGTGGAGAAAAGAAAGAACTTGGGAGTTTTTCTTGAAAATTTTGCTAGATAAAAATTCTAGGGTTTGAAAATATTTCCTATTTATAAACTATCTTTCCCTAATTGATAGGTTTTAGGAATTTATGTAGAATAAGAACTATTTTAAAATAAGGACTAAACTAAAAAAAAACAATTTTGGATGAGATATTTTGAAAATTCAGCACTTTCATAGGATAAAAATAGGAAAATAAAATATTTTAGTTGAATGCACACACAAGGGATTTCAAACTTAGGATTTAAAGATATGACTTTACCACTAACCAACAAGCTCATTCTTTTTTTTTTTTAACACAAATAATTTTTAAGGTCTTCTAATTCTCTTACCCTATGCTTTAAAAAAAAAATTTAAATTTTATCCATATTTCTTCTATCCCTATTTTTGGGATGTGACACCCGTCATGTCAAATCATTCAAAATTAATCAAATTTTTATTCTTTTTAAAACAATTCATTCATGAAATTTTATGGGTTTGATATTTTGATTGATGGTTCAAACTCATATTAAACTTTTAGGTTTTGATTAAAATTTGGGTTTTATAAGTATTATGATTATTTTAATACGCATTATAAAGTATTGGAAGTATACTTGTACGCATAAAACGAGATTCTTGGATAAAGCCATGTATGTGAATTTAGAGTGTATAATAAATTGTCAGTCTAGTTGGAAGGTGATAATAAATTGTCGTATTGAGTAAAAGATATTAGAAGGCACGTTTAAAAGGGTAATTATCCTAAAAATATTAAAAAAATATAAAAAATTATGGAATTGAGCTGTTTTTCAGAAAATTTACGGAAAATGGTCGTTTCTTTTCAAAACGCGTCCACGTCGGTGCGTTTTGAAGGAATGTTAAAGAAAGCGCGTCCCCTAGGGGCGCTTTGCTAGAAAAATTTATTTTAATTTAAAACTAAATTATAAAAAAATAAAAATAACTTTTATCTATTTAAAATATTAAAACTAAATTATAATAAAATAAAAATAAAAAACAACTTCTTATTTTATTACATATATTAAAATTAAATTACAAAAAATAAAAATAAAGAAAACTTCTTATAGTTTTAATATATTAAAACTAATTTACAAAAAAATAAAAATAAAGAAAACTTCTTATTTTATTACATATATTAAAATTAAATTAAAATAAAATAAAAATAAAGAAAACTTCTTATTTATTTAATATATTAAAACTAAATTACAAAAAAGAAAAAGAAAAGAAAACTTCTTTGCTTGTAAACAATTATTCTTTACTTTTCCTTGTAAATAATCATTCTTTCCTTTTTCTTATCAAATTAAATTTTAAAAAATTAAACAAATTCTATTTAATAAAATATATTAAAATTAAATTACAAAAACATATAAGCAACTATTATTTTATTAAAATATAAAAAATCTTATTTATTAAATATATTAAAACTAAATTACAAAAAATAAAAATTAAAAAACTTCTTATTTTATTAAATATATTAAAACTAAATTGCAAAAAATAAAAAATAAAAATAACTTCTAATTTTATTACATATATTAAAATTAAATTACAATAAAATAAAAATAAAGAAAACTTCTTATTTATTTAATATATTAAAACTAAATTACAAAAAATAAAAAGAAAAAGAAAACTTCTTTCCTTGTAAATAATCATTTTTGCTTTTCCTTGTAAATAATCATTCTTTGCTTTTCCTTGTCAAATTAAATTTTCATTTTCCTTGTAAATAATCATTCTTTGCTTTTTCTTGTAAAATTAAAATTTTCTTTTCCTTGTAAATAAATCATTCTTTGCTTTTCCTTGCTACAGTAGTCTGTCGCAATCCTTACATTATAAATCAGACAAAATTTATTGTCAAGTTGCATAACAGAAATTGAGGCAAAAGAAAAATAGAAATTGAAAATGAGTGAACGTATTAATGCCGTTATTTACTACGACGGTGAGGTTTGTGACACCGAAAATGGTGTTGTTTTTTTATCGGAGAACACCGTGCGACTGAGTTTTAATCGGAACGTAGATTTGTCAGAACTTCGCAAAAGAATTAGGCGCAAAATCTTCGAAACAACGCCAATAAAAGTTCAGTCTATTAAGTATAGATTTTGCGCTTCGGTTGATCCGGTGAGATATGAATCATTTGACATCAAAGGTCCTCGGAGCCTTGAGGCAATGGTGGAGACTCATCTTGCCAGTGGATCACCCTATCTTGAAGTATATGTACAATTTTCATCGCCAAGTGATCATTCTTCGACCTCAACATCTACTTCTGTTCAGGGGGAATACACGGCCCCAAGCCGACACTCTATTAGTGGGAGGCAGACGGAAGTGCCCGTGTTTGGTGGTAGAATGGAAAGCATAACCCCCGCACGACACTCGGTTGGTGGATGGGATATGCATATCCTTCCTTCGACGTCCGATGATAGAAATACGTATTGGGGAACATCATCAACTTCTAGTGTTTGGCAATCCATATAAGATTGGGAACGTTACGAAAGATGTTTAAGGAGGGATAATGTACTCCC
Source organism: Gossypium rotundifolium (assembly GCA_025506655.1). Classification (NCBI taxonomy): domain Eukaryota; kingdom Viridiplantae; phylum Streptophyta; class Magnoliopsida; order Malvales; family Malvaceae; genus Gossypium; species Gossypium rotundifolium. The sequence continues at coordinate 62,835,942 of CP106722.1, forward strand.
CACGACATCCACCGGCGAGGGGCCCTCGTTCGTTGCAGATTATAGTGGATCGGATGATGAGTCGGATGTGGATCCACCTCGAGTGCTCGGGCTCGATGGTGGATAAGTTGGACTATTTTCTGAACCGGAGCCTATTCTAATAGTACCTGAAGATGTTGAGGGCGGTTCAGACGAAGAAGAAGAAGATCCGTTATTCAGGGCGTACTCGCCTCCAGCCAACATGCATAATGTCGATCTATTCCAAGACGATGCATTGGAGTTCCTGAACTACCACACCGGACGCGTGGCCGTACAACTTCGTCGTTAGATTCGAGCGAATTAGAAGTTGGTAACGAATTTTCCAACAATGATGCTTTTATTGCTGCATTGAAACAATACAGCATCAAGAACGGGGTTAACTATATCATGGTTAAATCTAAGCTCGATAAGTACTAGGCAAAGTGTGCAGTACAAGATGGTACGTGTTCATGGAAAATCATGGCCTCGTTGAGGAAAAGGACTGGCTTGTGGGACATCAAAAAGTACAAAGGTCCACATACATGTCTTGCCGGTACAGTATCACGATGTCTTCAATGTTTTTGAATAATACTAATATTACGTAATGTTGCATTATTTAACGTACTTTGATGACAGGTGTTACACAAGTTTTTTTTTTTGTAATTTAGTTCTAATATATTTAATAAATAAGAAGTTTTTTTTTTTGTAATTTAGATTTAATATATTTAACAAATAAGAAGTTATTTTTAATTTTATTTTTTGTAATGTAGTTTTAATATATTTAATAAATAAGAATTTTTTATTTTTTAATAAAATAATAGTTGCTTATATGTTTTTGTAATTTAATTTTAATATCTTTTATTAAATAGAATTTGTTTAATTTTTTTAAATTTAATTTGACAAGGAAAAGCAAAGAATGATTAATTACAAGGAAAACAAAGAATGATTATTTACAAGCAAATAAGTTTTTTTTTTTTTTTTTTGTAATTTAGTTTTAATATATTAAATAAATAAGAAGTTTTCATTATTTTTATTTTATTGTAATTTAATTTTAATATATGTAATAAAATAAGAAGTTTTCTTTATTTTTTATGTTTTTGGAAATTAGTTTTAATATATTAAAACTATAAGAAGTTTTCTTTATTTTTATTTTTGTAATTTAATTTTAATATATGTAATAAAATAAGAAGTTGTTTTTATTTTTATTTTATTATAATTTAGTTTTAATATTTTAAATAGATAAAAGTTATTTTTATTTTTTATTTTTTATAATTTAGTTTTTAAATTAAAATAAATTTTTAAGAAAAGCGCCTTTAGGGAAGCGCTTTGTATCCATCGCCAAGAAAGCGCATCCACGTAGGCGCTGCTTTTGTCGACGTAGTACACAAAAGCGTCCCAAAGGCGCTTTATCGGCATTTCTAAACGCTACTGATGTGGACGTTTTGAGGGGAAACGGCCCTTTTCCGTAAATTTTTTAAAAAACGACCCAATTTTGTATTTTTTATTTTTTGGTATTTTAGGATAATTACCCATTTAAAATGCCAAAATTATTTATAGATACAAGAATATAACATCGATAAAATTTAAAGCATATTGTCTTGATGTTTAATACGCCACTCACATGATATTACAATTTTAAAATTGTTCTTAAATCTTATATTATATTTTTGTATTTTATATTTAGGTCACTTAAAAATTATAATTTGATCATTAATATTTATAAAATTATTGATATTTTATTTACACATTATGAAATTTTCAAATTTTAGTTAGAAATTTTTAATTGACTGATGTATTACTTAAATATGTGATGATTTGGATATTAAATACTTAAAAGTGATGAATTTTAATAGTTTTAGTAATCGATTTTATTATAAAAAATTAAAATGTATAATTATAGTAAAGTAAATTAAAATGTAATTTTGATGTTATAAAATGAAAAATTGAAGGTTTTTTAAAATTTTATAAAATTTAAATGATTATTTATTTTATCTTAACGTGTTTAATATAAAAATAACAAAAATAATTTATAATATTGAATTAAATATATATTACTGTTAAATCGTTACAAAAGTCATGTCCACAATAAATCATTGACAATAGAGACTAAATATTAATAAAATAAAATCTGACAAGTATAAAATTAGTGATCAAATTATAAATTTTTAAATTTGATAATTAAATAAAACTTATTAAGAAGTTAAGTTATCAAAACTATAATTTATTTACTTTTAATTTAAAAATTATAATAGCAAGTGGATAAAATTACATGATATATTCTAAAATGTGATAATGTCACGTGTCATTTAACAAGCATCATGATATTATTATGCTCTCTAATTGTAAATATTAACGATTAAGTGACTAAAATTTTTATGACTTTAATATTAACCCTCAAATTGGTTTTTTTTTTAATAGTTGAGTGGTAAATTTCAGACTCCTCAAATAGATTATTCACAACATATGATAAACTTCTTAATTAAAAATAAAAAATTATAAAATAATAATATATAATAAATAACAAATTAAATTATTAATAAAAAAATAGTAAATGATTCATAATATAACAATGCCTAATAAAATTATAGCAAAAATGCTACAATTGTACATTATAGATATTTGATAGTAGAGGTGCTCGTGGGCCGGGTTGAGTCGGGCTCAACTAAAAATTTAGATCCATTTACTAGGCCTAGGTCAAGCTCATTTCGAAAAATGGGCCTAAAATTTTGGCCAAACCCAACCCGGATAAAAATGCTAAAACCCGAGCCGATCCAGCCCACCTATATTAATTTTTATATTATTTTTATATAATTTTTAAATATATATAATACATCAAAAATACTAAAAACATCAAAATAAATATTTCCCAACAAATTGAAAATAAATTTTAAAAATATGTAGACTTAAATAACACTAAGATAAATACAACTTAACAAACAAATGCCTCTAAAATAATAATACAATTAACAAATGCCTTTAAAATAATAACAAAATTAACAATAAAATAAGTTTTATACAATATCCAAACAATAACAATAAAATAGTAGCAACATAATAGCAAAATAGAAGCAAAACAGGGAGAAAATAACAAGAAAATAACATTAAAAAAAAGAGCAAATCTTTTTTGTCTTTTAGTGAATTTGGCCCGAGCCTGGGCCAAAAATACCTTACCCAAAATGGGCCTTATTTTTTTGTTCAAGTCCATTTTTCAGGCCTATATTTTTACTCAAACCTTCCTACATTTCGGGCTGGCCTTCAGGCTAGGTCGAGTGGTTTGACCCATGATCAGGTCTATTTGATAGTATAGAAATAAATTATTGATTACACATTGTAATTTTTATGATACCAAATGTAGTTACATTTTAAGGTTTGTAATGTAATATTCAATAGGTTAATTCATTGAATTACATGTATTTAGATTGAAAAGTTTTATTAATGTGACAATTATTTTCTTCTTTTAGATGTTAAAATTTTAAATAAATTTATTTGTTTAAAATTTATATATTTATATATTTTGTTAGGCTCAAAAATATCAAGAGGAGGAGTGAATTGATATTTCAAAAATATTTACAAACATTTCTAAATAATGAGGGAAAGAAAAAAAAACTTGGACAATTCAATTTATAGTGGTTCGACTCCAATTGCCTACCTCCATTACTTAGTATACCTTAAACAAGGATTTACCAATTCACTACACCTAAAATTATTATCTTGCAAGGATAAGGTGTAACCTTTACAATCCCTTATCTTTTTCATAAGGATGAGATAGAACATCCCCCCTAGTTTTTGTGGTTAAACAAGAACCTTCTAGTTTTTATAACGCTCAACTATAACCTTTTACAAATTACTTAAAGTTTTATACCTCAAAAACCTTAAGTGGCTCTTACAATACAAAGAAAATATGTAAACAGTGAAGGCCTATTAAAGGTGTATGTTTACAAGTGTTAAGCTCTCTCTCTTAAAGATCAACAATAAGCACCTACGAGATATGTGCAAGAGAAAATGAGAAAATGAAGAATTTGAGGCTTTTCTCTTGATTTATATGCTTGGATTTTCATCTCTTGTATCTTGAAGTGTATATATAATAAGGGGAAAAATTGTGACTGTTTATAACCATCGGGGATGATTTCTAGCCGTTAGAAGCATTACAGACAAACTTGTGTCGAAACCATTTTTAAATCGGGTTTTAAAAAATGGGGATCGACTTTAAAAACCAAAAACGGGAGTCGCCACCAATCTTTTTACTTAGGTGTGATTGGATCACCTTGTAAAACATTTTATTTTAAAAACATTTTTGGTCCACGAAAACAAGTTCGGGAGTCGGTTACGTATGAGGAAGGGTTAGCACCCTCATAACGCCCAAAAATTGGTATCAAATCGATAAAATCATGTCCAAATGTTGAAAATAAGAAAATTATAAAATATGATCCTTTTATTTGAAAGAAAACCAAGACTTACCTATCTCAAAGAAATAAAGTACTTTACCCAGTAAGTTAAGGTGTAATATCCCGAAATTGGGCCTAGTAGGATTGGGCCGATTGGGCCTTGGGCTTTAGGAAAAATTTGAGTGTCATCTTGTTGATTGTGTTAGCTCGGATATGATTTTGTTGTATGCCTAATATAGTCTTGAGAAGGCTTGGAATTAATTGGTTTAGAATAATTTTTAGTATGGAGAATTTAGTGAAGTGGATCAAGTGATTATGATGCTTAAGTTAATTTAAGTGTTTAATGTTAGCATAAATGAGCTAGTAGTAAAGTGGTGTTGGCGCATGAGTAATTGCATGAGGGAAGAGGTTCGAATCCCATGAATGGCTATAAGGTGACTTTTATTTTTGCATGTGTATGGCATGTGTCGGTCAACTCTAATTAAGATAAGGTTGGACTTTATCATTTATGGATAGTAGACTAAAAGAATAAGGCAAATTATTAGTTAAGGTATGGAATCAAGAAAATATGGTATGATAAGGGGACAAAAGGCATGGATTAAGGGATGAGGTTTGGAAACTTTTTAATGGCATTTTGTCCATGAATATGGACGGTTTCATGGACTAGGGGGGAGTTGGCCAAATGTTTTTTGGAAGGAATTAGGAGGAGGGATAAGGGGAGAGATTTGAGGAAAGTTTTAAGGGATTTGGGTGAGGAAATTGGTGTTGGCCAAATTTGAGGCTTGGAAGGATGGCATTTTCGGTTTTGGTAATAGTAGGATAGGTGTGCCAAAATTGAATCTTTCTCATCTTATTCAGTTGTGCCAAAAATCACTAGGAATACAACTTGTGTTCTTTTCTCATATTATTTTCTTTGTGCCGAAAATTGTTCCTCTCATTCTCTCATTGTGCCGTTTTCTTTTTGAGGAAGCCATTTAGTTTCGGCTTGTTTATTCTTTTATTGTTGACCGAAACTTTAAAGAGCATCAAGGCCATTGTGTTTTATTTTTCTTTTCTCTATTTGTTTCTTGACCGAACCTATATCTTTTTCCAAGTTTTTTTTCTTTTATTTGGTGTTAGCCAAATACTCCATTCCGTAATTTTGATGCCATAGTTGATTGCAACTTTTGTCTTGGAGCCGATTCATTCTTTAAACCAAGAGCCGGAAATCAAACTCTCTCTCTTGCTCTTGAAACGTGGGATTGGTGGTAAGGAAATTATTCTTTGGTAGTTGGTTTCACTTTCTTTTTGAAGAGCCGAAATCAAGTGTTGGACCTTGATTTCTAGGGGTGGCCGAATGGTCTTTAAAGCCATAATATGTGCGTCTGTTATGTGTAGCCAACGTTAAGGAGCAGTAGAAGACTTTCGGGATTTGAAGGGTTCAAGGATTTCGACAGTCTCAAGGAGCAATCAAGTATTTTGGGATTTGGTAAGCAAGGTAAGGAAGTGTTGACATTCGGCCATAGGCCATAGTTGGTATTCTAGTGTGACCGATTGGTGGCTATGGTTTAGGGACAAATCGACAGTGATTAAGAGGAACTTTCGGGATTTGATCGATTGTGCCAAAGAAAAGGTGCGTAGTTATCGTACTATTCTCTTATTGTGTGTATGTGTTATATTTATGTATATGTGACATAATGTGAATGGTAGCCGAAGTAATGGCTAAAATGGTGGATACCCATGATGGGTAATCTTTCAACCAGGTCAGTATTTTATGACGTTGATTTACATTTGATATATGTATGAAATATGATGGCATGTGATGTATAATTGTTCAAGTGATATGTTGCCATGATATATATATATATATGTATGCATGGGACTTGGGATGTAACTATCGAAGGAAAGGGTGTACATTATGTACGTGGTCTAATGTTAGCCTTGTGCTACATTGGCGCTTATGTTGGCTATGTTCCTCATCAAGAGAGGTGTTGGCTAGGTGCCACATCTCGACGGTTGATAGCTGTGTGCATCACCGTGGACTGATTGATATGTGGGATCACTTATGTGATCGGTGGCTCAGCCACGGCCTTGTGCAGCAGGTCTACCAAGGTAAGATATGTGGATCACTTGGTTGATCTATGGATTAGATTATTACGACCTGGGCAATGGGTCTGCCAAGGTAGGTGTGATGGATGGACATTAGATTGGGTTGGGCTTCATGTTGCATGATTATGTATGTGGACTGTGTGGATGTGGGCCATGCCCATATGTGGAGACATGTGAAATAACTATGCACTGAGTCTGTTTGACTCACCCAATTTTTACCAACACCGCAGGTGATGCATAAAGCTTGGACCAGGATGGAGTGGATACGAGGTGGCCCATGCAGAAGATGTTTTTAATTATTTGCGTATTTTATATTTTCAGTTTTTTAAAGTAAGGTTTATTGTAATAAGGGCCTTTTAAGGCATTTGAAGTTTATTATTATGTTTAAAGCGGATTGACGATTAAAGTATTATTTGAAAATGTTCTTATTTTTGGCAACTTACATCTTTAGAATATATAATAAAGTTTTCAAATCGGATATTTTATAACAACTAAATTTTTAATGGGCTTTTAATTATACAATATTTTTCCAAAGATAATAAATTTATACGTTTTCACCTTTAAGTCAAATTTTTTTCAAACATCTTCCGCAGTGGCATTTCAAATTCGGTTGTAGTGAATGGGCCGGGTTTAGGGTGTTACATTTTGGTACCAGAGCCCAGTTCAAAACTCAGCTTTGAGGGTTTTGGGCCCAAAAACATTATTTTTAAGGTGGGCTTTTCAAAGATTTGGGCTTTCATAAATTTTTCAGGTTTATTCGGGCATGGCACCTGTATCTCCGAACCGAAGTCTGCCAGGTAAGTACCTCTGACTATTGAAGTGATTTGTATATGTGAATGTTATGGGCATATTTGGGCTCGTAGATTAGAATATTAGGGCTATTGAACCCTAGGGCTAGTGCACTCAAACACATGCATAAGACTTAAGAATAACCGAACAAACCTGTGAAGTAAGTCGCCGAGTTAGGGTGTGGCAACCATTGTGCGCATGTCTAGGATTGGATCCGGAAGAGCCTGGTACTTAAGCAGTCCTCGTGACTCACCTCCTCTTATTTGAATCCTACCGGTGCATAGTTACGGTCACCCTAACCAAGAGGACCTATTCACTGCTAAACCCGATAACTAAAACCCGAAAGGGACTAGCCATCTTGTTTCATAAAGATCTTAGTTTTAAATTTACCAAATTACCCCTCTGATTTATAAAATCCTTTTAGACTTGAAAATTTTCTGACATACACCCGATTTACAAAATTACTAAAATGCCCCCGAGCTGTAAAATTACAAAAATGCCCTTGGTTTGTAAAATTTCCATATTACCCTCGATTTTAATAAAATTTCTCTATTTTGCAAAAGTGTCCAAAAACTCTATTTTGCAAAAATTCAAGGTACTTTGATTTGAGAAAATTACTAAAATGCCTCTATGTTGTAAATCACTAAAATACCCTTAGTTTTTAAGATTTTCAAAAATACCCTCGACTTTTCCTAAAATGTTTCTACTTTACAAAAATACCAGAAACTTCTATTTTACAAATATCAAGATACCCTAATTTGGAGAATTTACGAAAATGCCCCTGACTTCTAAAATTACCGGAATAACCCCGATTTTCAAAATTTCTGCAATACCCTTGATTCGAAGAATATTTTCCAAAATACCCTCGAGACTTTGAGATTTCAAAATGCCTTGATTTGTAAAGATTATTTTCAAGTTGACCCCAATTAATTACGAAAATACCCCTATAAGGAATATGACGAAATTACCCCTGGGTCGGGAATGGTCAGAAATGCCCATAATTGTGGATGAATGTGAATGTGATTCTCTGAATTAGAATAGTGAACTTGAACCTGAAATTTTGATCGAAAGAACTACTTCTGAAAACTTCTTTCATAAAATTTGCTCGTGGATAAACAGTGGAACAAAATTTCTAATGCATAAAACTTCTTAATCAGATTAAATCGCGACGTTAGTAATGAGTTCTAGTGAACGTGGTCGAGGTAGAATGTCAGTATCAAAACCAGTAGGGTCTGGCCATGGGTCAGAAAATGATGTGCCGCCGCCAGCAGTGGGTGCAAAGGATCAAGATCAGACTGGAGGAGATGACGCAGTATTGTTGGCCATGTTGTGAGTGCTAGAGCGAGTGGCAGGAGCTAATGTGAGCAATGGAGCTCGAAAATTAGTGCCTGAAAGACTTAAGTCAAACGGAGCTGAGATTTTTAGAGGAGTGTCTGGTGTAGATCCGAACATGGCAGAGTATTGGCTAGAAACAGTTGAAAGGATTATGGATGATTTGGACCTAACGGCGGAAGAAAAATTGAAAGGTGCTGTCTCGTCGCTCCTGGATGAAGCTTATCGATGGTGGCTCACTGTTAGACAAGGTACCCTTGCAGATCGAGTAGATTGGGAGTACTTTAAGGTTAAGTTCGAAGGAAAATACGTTAGAGCTAGTTATTTAGACTCGCAAAGGAAGGCGTTTCTAAATTTGGTACAAGGAAGTATGTAGGTAGCGGAGTACAAAGCAGAATTTGTACGGTTAAGTCAATATGCTAAAGGAATCGTGGCCACTGATTACGAAAGGTGTGCCCGATTCGAAGATGAATTGCGGGATGAGCTGTGAGTGTTGATCGCTCCGCAGAGAGAACGAGATTTTGCAATTCTAGTAGAGAAAGCTCGGATAGCTGAAGAAGTTAAGAAGACTGTGAGGCAAAACCGAGAAAAGAATAGGAACCGGAATAAGAGAAGTTTTGGATCGTCGAAATCATCTGAAGGTTTTCATAAAAGGCCAAGGATTGAGAATTCTATACGTGTACCTGTACCAGCTACGGAGAATCAGAGTCGTCTATGTGCCCAATGTGGGAGAGCTCATGTAGGAGAATGTTGGGGAAATAGTAAGGAATGTTTTCGGTGTGGGTCTAAGGCTCATTTGGTTAAGAAATGTCCTCAAGTGATGGATAGGGCACGAGTCCAAGGACGTGGAACACCAAGCAAAGGTGCTGAAGGTTCGGATGCAAGGCAACCAAGGTTGGCTTAGGCAATCAGTCATAGTGTAACACCCTTATCCTGAGTCCATCACCGGATTAGGTTTAAGGGCATTACCTGTCATAGCACAAGGTATTGCATATAATTACTATTTACTAAGTCATAGTCAATTTCATTAAAGATAATAAAGTACTATTTAAAGGTAAACTCATTAACTGAATACATATATATATTGACTTTACTTAAACAATTCATCAGCCACCAATGCCAAAAAAAAATAAAATATCTATGTACATATTCTTTCAAGACTTATCGACACAAAATATACCAACTTCAATACCAACAAATGAACATTTCGTCATAATTTAAATCACTTCTTTTGTACGAACATAGTTAAAACAATAAGATCAAACACACCTCTTACTAACCAAAAACATGTGAATCTAAGCTCAATTCATATTGCACATGAGAAAACATGGCCGAATATGCCCAACTCAAGCACATGACCTATACAACTTTTCATACCGAATATACACACTTGTTTACCACTTAATACAACCCCATGTTTGAGTATCACGTCTATAATTTAACTTTAAACAATCAAACCATTTAACCTAAATACCATACATAAATACATTCTAAGGCATAATTTCTTATTCCTTTAATAACATGACCGAATATAACAAGTAATTATATTATATCTTGATCATTCATATATATCACACCTAATTTAAAAGAAATAATCTCTCATGATATGTATATACCATAACCTAACATGCACAGATAATAGTACTACACTCACGCATGATTAAACCATATTCAAGCATAAATGATAATTCATGGCATGAGCAAACTATATCATCAAAACACGAAACAAGTTATCCAAAATAGATAGCCATTTTCGCATGGCTAGCATATTTACACGATTACAAAACATTAGTTATACTGTTCAGCCTAACCGATACATGCCCTTTTTAATACAAAACTAAGTTATTCAATACCAAAAGAAAGTCGATAGTGCGGTTGACTTCTTCCCGGATCCTTCAAGTCCGACTTGAACCTAAATCTATAAAACAAGGGTAAACAAGAATACACACAATAAGCTTGCTAGCTTAGTAAGTCTCAAGCAGTATTTATGACATATACACACATATGTACCATCATGGCCGAATATCAATGTTCATATACAGTGAAACCTTATTCATCGTATACTTAACTTGTAAGAGTTATCGAAAGTACCTTGATCGATAAATAAAGTCATATGCATTTCCACATACAACCGAATAACATCTTCAATGTACATTTAAAATGATCTCACATAATTGAATGTATACAAATATATATATGTATAAAGCATGGCCGAAACTATATATATATATATAATAATTTCTCCTATATGCAAACAATCCACATCAACTCAATGTCATTATTAATCGCATACCTTACATATCGAATGCACCAACACATTTCTATCAACTTACGATTTGATCAACATCACATATATCATGAACTTGATTCAATACATACCTTTTGGCCGAACATAATCAATCATATAAAATATATAATTTAACTTTCATTATTACAAATACATAAATAGGCCAAATCATGTATATGTTCAAATAGGTTAACACATAATTCATATTTACATAACCATTTATCATTTCAAATAATCAACTTACCTTGTCACTTACCAATATAATAAGTTAATTTCTTCTTCTTCTTTTTTTTTTTTTCTTCTTAGAGCTTATAGCTCAATCTACTATGTATATACCTCTCCAATTCTCTGTTTTAACTTATCACCTAAGCAAAAAGCACGCTAGGCATTAAAGCCGAATTAAGTCACCAAGACGAGGCCTTCTAGGCAAGAAACTGAAATGAATCACCAAGCACTAGGCACGCTAGGCACAAAGCGACATATAACACCCAAGACAAAGCACGCTAGGCATTAAAGCCTTAAATGAATCACCAAGACAGGCACTGCTAGGCTTAAAGCACGAAATAAGTCACCCAAGACTAGGCCCGCTAGGCTTAAAGCCGAGATATCATCATTTTCAACATTTCAATGAACATTTCAATAGTATCATAGCCACTTATCACTTAGATTTCATAATTCTATCACATTTCCAATTCAACTAAGCTCATTCATTTTTCACAAATAAAACTATTATAACATTGTATAATAAAACACTACATTCGACTATCACATGAAAATATACCCAAATTTATCAAAAATTGTCATTTAATACTTTCATAAAGCATTCTTTAATATAATCCAGCTTAGGGACTTACCTCGGCTGTCGATAGACCGTGCGAATCGGCTATTCGAGAACCTTCGTCTTTCCTCGATCTAAATCCATTTTTCTTTGCTCTTGATCTAAAACACATTAAAATTTAACTCATTAAAGTAAATTTCATCTCAATTTAGTCCCTAAGCACATAAATAGGCAATTTACCATTTTACCCCTACTATTTCAAATTTTTACAATTTAGTCCTATTTGCCTAAAACACAAAATACACCAAATTTCTCAATACCCCTCAAGGGCCGAATATGTATAGGGGCTATACAAGCCCTTTTCCTCCAATTGTTTAGCAAATAAGTCCCTCTAAAAATTTACTTTTACAAATTAGCCCTAAATACTAAAATTCACTAAAATTTCTAATACAAAACATATCAATCCTTAACATATCTCTTATTTAAAATCATCAAACATCAAAAACCTCAAGAATTCATCAATGGCAAAATCATATATACACACTAATCTTAGAAATTCTAGCATGGGTCGGGTAATAAACTAAGCAACGATCTCAAAAACGTAAAAATTAACAAAAACCGAGCTAGATTTCTTACCTAATTAAGCTTGAATAAGGCCAAATGTTTCAAAGCTTTTCTCCCCTTTTGTTTCTCTTTTCTTTCGGCAAAATAAGCATGCAATGGCTTTATTTTATGAATTGTTTAACTAATAATAACATAATTTAATTATTACCATTTTAACCTTATGTTATAAAATATTAAACATTATAAACTAAGGTTAGTTATGTACTTGGCCGGCCACTTACTATAGAATTTGGCTATTTGTCCTTTTAGGACTTCAATTTAAAAAGCCACCATCACATTAGGACTTTTCACTATAATTTGCAACTTTTGCACTTTACACGATTAAGTCCTTTTTATCAAATTAAGTGCTTAAACGAAAAAATTTTTCTACGAAACTTTCACACACATTAATTCACATATAATAAACACATAATATAATCTTTAAAATTTTTTTCAGACTCAGATTCGTGGTCCCGAAACCACCGTTCCGATTAGGGTCAAATTCGATCTGTTACACATAGTAAGGAGGAAGTTGGCCTAGATAGGATCAGGTATGTTCCCTAATCCTGGAATTTCTTTATTACTTTGGTTGTTATAAAGCTAGTTCGTTCTTGTGATGTAAGCGAAGTATATGGAATCTTGACTGTGAACTTTGGGATTTTGCAAAAGAAATGTGCTAGTTTTATTAAGATCAGAGTGCGCAGCAGTAGCGTAGTGTGGTGAGTTAGGACGTACGATTGTTTGTTAGTAAGCAATTTTGAGGACGAACTTATTTTTAAGGAGGGTAGAATTGTAATATCCTGAAATTGGGCCTAGTAGGATTGGGCCGGTTGGGCCTTGGGCTTTAGAAAAAATTTGAGTGTCATCTTGTTGATTGTGTTAGCTCGGATATGATTTTGTTGTATGCCTAATATAGTCTTGAGAAGGCTTGGAATTAATTGGTTTAGAATAATTTTTAGTATGAAGAATTTAGTGAAGTGGATCAAGTGATTATGATGCTTAAGTTAATTTAAGTGTTTAATGTTAGCATAAATGAGCTAGTAGTAAAGTGGTGTTGGCGCATGAGTAATTGCATGAGGGAAGAGGTTCGAATCCCATGAATGGCAATAAGGTGACTTTTATTTTTGCATGTGTATGGCATGTGTCGGTCAACTCTAATTAAGATAAGGTTGGACTTTATCATTTATGGATAGTAGACTAAAGGAATAAGGCAAATTATTAGTTAAGGTATGGAATCAAGAAAATATGGTATGATAAGGGGACAAAAGGCATGGATTAAGGGATGAGGTTTGGAAACTTTTTAATGGCATTTTGTCCATGAACATAGACGGTTTCATGGACTAGGGGGAGTTGGCCGAATTTTTTTGGAAGGAATTAGGAGGAGGGATAAGGGAAGAGATTTGAGGAAAGTTTTAAGGGATTTGGGCGAGGAAATTGGTGTTGGCCAAATTTGAGGCTTGGAAGGATGGCATTTTCGGTTTTGGTAATAGTAGGATAGGTGTGCCAAAATTGAATCTTTCTCATCTTATTCAGTTGTGCCAAAAATCACTAGGAATAAAACATGTGTTCTTTTCTCATATTATTTTCTTTGTGCCGAAAATTGTTCCTCTCATTCTCTCATTGTGCCGTTTTCTTTTTGATGAAGCCATTTAGTTTCGGCTTGTTTATTCTTTTATTGTTGACTGAAACTTCAAAGAGCATCAAGGCCATTGTGTTTTATTTTTATTTTCTCTATTTGTTTCTTGACCGAGCCTATATCTTTTTCCAAGTTTTTTTTCTTTTATTTGGTGTTAGCCAAATACTCCATTCCCTAAGTTTGATGCCATAGCCGATTGCAACTTTTGTCTTGGAGCCGATTCATTCTTTAGACCAAGAGCCGAAAATTAAACTCTCTCTCTTGCTCTTCAAACGTGGGATTGGTGGTATGGACATTATTCTTTGGTAGTTGGTTTCACTTTCTTTTTGAAGAGCCAAAATCAAGTGTTGGACCTTGATTTCTAGGGGTGGCCGAATGGTCTTTAAAGCCATAATAAGTGTGTCTGTTATGTGTAGCCAACATCAAGGAGCATTAGGAGACTTTCAGGATTTGAAGGGTTCAAGGATTTCGACAGTCTCAAGGAGCAAGCAAGTATTTCGGGATTTGGTAAGCAAGGTAAGGAAGTGTTGACATTCGACCATAGGCCATAGTTGGTATTCTAGTGTGACCGATTGGTGGCTATGGTTTAGGGACAGATCGACAGTGATTAAGAGGAACTTTCGGGATTTGATCGATTGTGCCAAAGAAAAGGTGCGTAGTTATCGCACTGTTCTCTTATTGTGTGTATGTGTTATATTTATGTATATGTGACATGATGTGAATGGTAGCCGAAGTAACGGCTAAAATGGTGGATACCCATGATGGGTAATCTTTCAACCAGGTCAGTATTTTATGACGTTGATTTACATTTGATATATGTATGAAATATGATGGCATGTGATGTATAATTGCTCAAGTGATATGTTGCCATGATATATATATATATGTATGCATGGGACTTGGGATGTAACTATCGAAGGAAAGGGTGTACTTTATGTACGTGGTCTAATGTTAGCCTTGTGCTACATTGGCGCTTGATGTTGGCTATGTGCCTCATCAAGGGAGGTGTTGGCTAGGTGCCACATCTCGGCGGTTGATAGCTGTGTGCATCACCGTGGACTGATTGATATGTGGGATCACTTATGTGATCAGTGGCTTAGCCACTACCTTGTGCAAACAGGTCTGCCAAGGTAAGATATATGGATCACTTGGTTGATCGATTGGATTAATACGGCCTTGGGCAGCGGGTCTGCCAAGGTAGGTGTGACGGATGGACATTAGGTTGGGTTGGGCTTCATGTTGTATGATTATGTATGTGGACTGTGTGGATGTGGGCCATGCCCATATGTAGAGACATGTGAAATAACTATGCACTGAGTCTGTTTGACTCACCCAATTTTTACCAACATCGTAGGTGATGCATAAAGCTTGGACCGGGTTAGAGTGGATACGAGGTGGCCCATACAGAAGATGTTTTTAATTATTTACGTATTTTATATTTTTTAGTATTTTAAAGTAAGGTTTATTGTAATAAGGGCCTTTTAAGGGATTTGAAGTTTATTATTATGTTTAAAGTGGATTGACGATTAAAGTATTATTTGAAAATGTTCGTATTCTCGGTAACTTACATCTTTAGAATATATAATAAAGTTTTCAAATCGGATATTTTATAACAACTAAATTTTTAATGGGCTTTTAATTATACAATATTTTTCCAAAGACAATAAATTTATACGTTTTCACCTTTAAGTCAAATTTTTTTCAAACATCTTCCGCAGTGGCATTTCAAATCCGGACGTAGTGAATGGGCCAGGTTTGGGGTGTTACATTTTGGTATCAGAGCCCAGTTC
This sequence comes from Gossypium rotundifolium, assembly GCA_025506655.1. NCBI lineage: Eukaryota > Viridiplantae > Streptophyta > Magnoliopsida > Malvales > Malvaceae > Gossypium > Gossypium rotundifolium. The sequence continues at coordinate 62,851,627 of CP106722.1, forward strand.
AAAACTCAGCTTTGAGGGTTTTGGGCCCAAAAACATTATTTTTAAGGTGGGCTTTTCAAAGATTTGGGCTTTCATAAATTTTTCAGGTTTATTCGGGCATGGCACCTGTATCTCCGACCCGAAGTCTGCCAGGTAAGTACCTCTGACTATTGAAGTGATTTGTATATGTGAATGTTATGGGCATATTTGGGCTCGTAGATTAGAAGATTAGGGCTATTGAACCCTAGGGCTAGTGCACTCAAACACATGCATAAGACTTAAGAACAACCAAACAAACCTATGAAGTAAGTCGTCGAGTTAGGGTGTGGCAACCATTGTGTGCATGTCTAGGATTGGATCCGGAAGAGCCTGGTACTTAAGCAGTCCTCGTGACTCACCTCCTCTTCACTGGAATCCTATCTGGTGCGTAGTTACGGGTCACCCTAACCAAGAGGACCTATTCACGGGCTAACCCCGATAACTAAAACCCGAAAGGGACTAGCCATACTGTTTCATAAAGATCTTAGTTTTAAATTTACCAAATTACCCCTCTGATTTATAAAATCCTTTTAGACTTGAAAATTTTCTGAAATACACCCGATTTACAAAATCACTAAAATACCCCCGAGCTGTAAAATTACGAAAATGCCCTTCGTTTGTAAAATTTCCATATTACCCTCGATTTTAATAAAATTTCTCTATTTTGCAAAAGCGTCCAAAAACTCTATTTTACGAAAATTCAAGGTACTTTGATTTGAGAAAATTACTAAAATGCCTCTGTGTTGTAAATCACTAAAATACCCTTAGTTTTTAAGATTTTTAAAAATACCCTCGACTTTTCCTAAAATGTTTCTACTTTACAAAAATACTAGGAACTTCTGTTTTGCAAATATCAAGATACCCTGATTTGTAGAATTTATGAAAATGCCCTTGACTTCTAAAATTACCGGAATAACCCCGATTTTCAAAATTTCTACACTACCCTTGATTCGAAGAATATTTTCCAAAATACCCTCGAGACTTTGAGATTTCAAAATGCCTTGATTTCTAAAGATTATTTTCAAGTTAACCCCGATTAATTACGAAAATACCCCTATAAGGAATATGAAGAAATTACCCCTGGGTCGGGAATGGTCAGAAATGCCCATAATGATTGTGGATGAATGTGAATGTGATTCTCTGAATTAGAATAGTGAACTTGAATCTAAAATTTTGATCGAAAGAACTACTTCTGAAAACTTCTTTCATAAAATTTGCTCGTGGATAAACAGTGGAACAAAATTTCTAATGCATAAAACTTCTTAATCAGATTAAATCGCGACGTTAGTAATGAGTTCTAGTGAACGTGGTCGAGGTAGAATGTCGATGCTCGGAACCAAGAGGGTCCGCCATGGGTCGAAAATGATGTCTTGCGCCGCGTGATGGTAGGCGCAGAGGATCAAGATCAGACTGGAGGAGATGACGCAGTATTGTTGGCCATGTTGCGAGTGCTAGAGCGAGTGGCAGGAGCTAATGTGAGCAATGGAGCTCGTAAATCGATGCTCGAAAGACTTAAGTCAAAGCGAATGAGATTTTTAGAGGAGTGTCGGTGTAGCTCGAACATGGCGAGTATTGGCTAGAAGCGATTGAAAGGATTATGGATGATTTGGATCTAACGGCAAAAGAAAAATTGAAAGGTGCTGTCTCGTCGCTCCTGGATGAAGCTTATCGATGGTGGCTCACTGTTAGACAAGGTACCCCTGCAGATCGAGTAGATTGGGAGTACTTTAAGGTTAAGTTCGAAGGAAAATACGTTAGAGCTAGTTATTTAGACTCGCAAAGGAAGGCGTTTCTAAATTTGGTACAAGGAAGTATGTCGGTAGCGGAGTACGAAGCAGAATTTGTTCGGTTAAGTCAATATGCTAAAAGAATCGTGGCCACTAATTACGAAAGGTGTATCCGATTCGAAGATGGATTGCGGGATGAGCTGTGAGTGTTGATCGCTCTGCAGAGAGAACGAGATTTTGCAATTCTAGTAGAGAAAGCACGGATAGCTGAAGAAGTTAAGAAGACTGTGAGGCAAAACTGAGAAAAGAATAGGAACCAGAATAAGAGAAGTTTTGGATCGTCGAAATCATCTGAAGGTTTTCGAAAAAGGCCAAGGATTGAGAATTCTATACGTGTACCTGTACCAGTTGCGGAGAATCGGAGTCGTCTATGTGCCCAATGTGGGAGAGCTCCTGCAGGAGAATGTTGGGGAAATAGTAAGGAATGTTTTCAGTGTGGGTCTAAGGCTCATTTGATTAAGAAATGTCCTCAAGTGATGGATAGGGCACGAGTCCAAGGACGTGGAACACCAAGAAAAGGTGCTGAAGGTTCGGATGCAAGGCAACCAAGGTTGGCTTAGGCAATTAGTCATAGTAAGGAGGAAGTTGGCCTAGATAGGATTGGGTATGTTCCCTAATCCTGGAATTTCTTTATTACTTTGGTTGTTATAAAGCTAGTTCGTTCTTGTGATGTTAGCGAAGTACATGGAATCTTGACTGTGAACTTTGGGATTTTGCAAAAGAAATGTGCTAGTTTTATTAAGATCGAGTCTTGTGATGAGAGTGTGATGTGGTGAGTTAGGACGTACGATTGTTCATTAGTAAGCAATTTCGAGGATGAAATTATTTTTAAAGAGGGTAGAATTGTAATATCCTAAAATTGGGCCTAGTATGATTGGGCCGATTGGGCCTTGGGCTTTAGGAAAAATTTGAGTGTCATCTTGTTGATTGTGTTAGCTCGGATATGATTTTGTTGTATGCCTAATATAGTCTTGAGAAGGCTTGGAATTAATTGGTTTAGAATAATTTTTAGTATGGAGAATTTAGTGAAGTGGACCAAGTGATTATGATGCTTAAGTTAATTTAAGTGTTTAATGTTAGCATAAATGAGCTAGTAGTAAAGTGGTGTTGGCACATGAGTAACTACATGGGGGAAGAGGTTCGAATCCCATGAATGGCAATAAGGTGACTTTTATTTTTGCATGTGTATGGCATGTGTCGGTCAACTCTAATTAAGATAAGATTGGACTCTATCATTTATGGATAGTAGACTAAAGGAATAAGGCAAATTATTAGTTAAGGTATGGAATCAAGAAAATATGGTATGATAAGGGGACAAAAGGCATGGATTAAAGGATGAGGTTTGGAAACTTTTTAATGGCATTTTGTCCATGAACATGGACGGTTTCATGGACTAGGGGGAGTTGGCCGAATTTTTTGGGAAGGAATTAGGAGGAGGGATAAGGTGAGAGATTTGAGGAAAGTTTTAAGGGATTTGGGCGAGGAAATTGGTGTTGGCCGAATTGAGGCTTGGAAGGATGGCATTTTCGGTTTTGGTAATAGTAGGATAGGTGTGCCAAAATTGAATCTTTCTCATCTTATTCAGTTGTGCCAAAAATCACTAGGAATACAACTTGTGTTCTTTTCTCATATTATTTTCTTTGTGCCGAAAATTGTTCCTCTCATTCTCTCATTGTGCCGTTTTCTTTTTGAGGAAGCCATTTAGTTTCGGCTTGTTTATTCTTTTATTGTTGACCGAAACTTCAAAGAGCATCAAGGCCATTGTGTTTTATTTTTCTTTTCTCTATTTGTTTCTTGACCGAACATATATTTTTTTCCAAGTTTTTTTTCTTTTATTTGGTTTTAGCCAAATACTCCATTCCCTAATTTTGATGCCATAGCCGATTGCAACTTTTGTCTTGGAGCCGATTCATTCTTTAGACCAAGAGCCGAAAATTAAACTCTTTCTCTTGCTCTTCAAACGTAGGATTGGTGGTAAGGAAATTATTCTTTGGTAGTTGGTTTCACTTTCTTTTTGAAGAGCCGAAATCAAGTGTTGGACCTTGATTTCTAGGGGTGGCCGAATGGTCTTTAAAGCCATAATATGTGTGTCTGTTATGTGTAGCCAACGTTAAGGAGTAGTAGGAGACTTTCGGGATTTGAAGGGTTCAAGGATTTTGACAGTCTCAAGGAGCAAGCAAGTATTTCGAGATTTGGTAAGCAAGGTAAGGAAGTGTTGACATTCGGCCATAGGCCATAGTTGGTATTCTAGTGTGACAGATTGGTGGCTATGGTTTAGGGACAGATCGACAGTGATTAAGAGGAACTTTCGGGATTTGATCGATTGTGCCAAAGAAAAGGTGCGTAGTTATCGCACTGTTCTCTTATTGTGTGCATGTGTTATATTTATGTATATGTGATATGATGTGAATGGTAGCCGAAGTAACGGCTAAAATGGTGGATACCCATGATGGGTAATCTTTCAACTAGGTCAGTATTTTATGACGTTGATTTACATTTGATATATGTATAAAATATGATGGCATGTGATGTATAATTGTTCAAGTGATATGTTGCCATGATATATATATGTATGCATCGGACTTGGGATGTAACTATCGAAGGAAAGGGTGTACTTTATGTACGTGGTCTAATGTTAGCCTTGTGCTACATTGGCGCTTGATGTTGGCTATGTGCCTCATCAAGGGAGGTGTTGGCTAGGTGCCACATCTCGGCGGTTGATAGCTGTGTGCATCACCGTGGACTGATTGATATGTGGGATCACTTATGTGATCGGTGGCTCAGCCACGGCCTTGTGCAGCAGGTCTGCCAAGGTAAGATATGTGGATCACTTGGTTGATCGGTGGATTAGCCACGGCCTTGGGCAGTGGGTCTGCCAAGGTAGGTGTGACGGATGGACATTAGGTTGGGTTGGGCTTCATGTTGCATGATTATGTATGTGGACTGTGTGGATGTGGGCCATGCCCATATGTGGAGACATGTGAAATAACTATGCACTGAGTCTGTTTGACTCACCCAATTTTTACCAACATCGCAGGTGATGCATAAAGCTTGGACCGGGTTGGAGTGGATACGAGGTGGCCCATGCAGAAGATGTTTTTAATTATTTACGTATTTTATATTTTCAGTATTTTAAAGTAAGGTTTATTGTAATAAGGGCCTTTTAAGGCATTTGAAGTTTATTATTATGTTTAAATTGGATTGACGATTAAAGTATTAGTTGAAAATGTTCTTATTTTCGGCAACTTACATCTTTAGAATATATAATAAAGTTTTCAAATCGGATATTTTATAACAACTAAATTTTTAATGGGCTTTTAATTATACAATATTTTTCCAAAGACAATAAATTTATACGTTTTCACCTTTAAGTCAAATTTTTTTCAAACATCTTCCGTAGTGGCATTTCAAATTCGGTCGTAGTGAATGGGCCGGGTTTGGGGTGTTACATTTTGGTATCAGAGCCCAATTCAAAACTCAGCTTTGAGGGTTTTGGGCCCAAAAACATTATTTTTAAGGTGGGATTTTCAAAGATTTGGGCTTTCATAAATTTTTCAGGTTTATTCGGGCATGGCTTTGTATCTCAGGCCAAGTCCGCTGTAAGTACCTCTGACTATTGAAGTGATTTGTATATGTGAATGTTATGGGCATATTTGGGCTCGTAGATTAGAAGATTAGGGCTATTGAACCCTAGGGCTAGTGCACTCAAACACATGCATAAGACTTGAGAACAACCAAACAAACCTGTGAAGTAAGTCGCCGAGTTAGGGTGTGGCAACCATTGTGCGCATGTCTAGGATTGGATCCAGAAGAGCCTGGTACTTAAGCAATCCTCGTGACTCACCTCCTCTTCGCTGGAATCCTATCTGGTGCGCAGTTAAGGGTCACACTAACCAAGAGGACCTATTCACGGGCTAAACCCGATAACTAAAACCCGAAAGGGACTAGCCATACTGTTTCATAAAGATCTTAGTTTTAAATTTACCAAATTACCCCTCTGATTTATAAAATCCTTTTAGGCTTGAAAATTTTCTGAAATACACCCGATTTACAAAATTACTAAAATACCCCCGAGCTGTAAAATTACGAAAATGCCCTTGGTTTGTAAAATTTCCATATTACTCTCGATTTTAATAAAATTTCTCTATTTTGCAAAAGTGTCCAAAAACTCTATTTTGCGAAAATTCAAGGTACTTTGATTTGAGAAAATTACTAAAATGCCTCTGTGTTGTAAATCACTAAAATACCCTTAGTTTTTAAGATTTTCAAAAATACCCTCGACTTTTCCTAAAATGTTTCTACTTTACAAAAATACCAGAAACTTCTATTTTACAAATATCAAGATACCCTGATTTGGTGGATTTACGAAAATGCCCCTGACTTCTAAAATTACCAGAATAACCCCGATTTTCAAAATTTCTGCAATACCCTTGATTCGAAGAATATTTTCCAAAATACCCTCGAGACTTTGAGATTTCAAAATCCCTTGATTTGTAAAGATTATTTTCAAGTTAACCCCGATTAATTACGAAAATACCTCTATAAGGAATATGATGAAATTACCCCTGGGTCGGGAATGGTCAAAAATGCCCATAATGATGTGTTGAATGTTGTGGATGAATGTGAATGTGATTCTCTGAATTAGAATAGTTAACTTGAACCTGAAATTTTGATCGAAAGAACTACTTCTGAAAACTTCTTTCATAAAATTTGCTCGTGGATAAACAGTGGAACAAAATTTCTAATGCATAAAACTTCTTAATCAGATTAAATCGCGACGTTAGTAATGAGTTCTAGTGAATGTGGTCGAGGTAGAATGTCAGTATCGGAACTAGTAGGGTCTGGCCATGGGTTAGAAAATGATGTGTCGCCGCCAAAGGTATGAGAGGATCAAGATCAGTGGAGGAGATGACGTGAGATTGTTGGCCATGTTATGAGTGCTAGAGCGAGTGGCGAGGAGCTAATGTGAGCAATGGAGCTCGAAAATCAGTGCCTGAAAGACTTAAGTCAAACGGAGCTGAGATTTTTAGAGGAGTGTCTGGTGTAGCTCCGAACATAGCGGAGTATTAGCTAGAAGCAGTTGAAAGGATAATGGATGATTTGGATCTAACGGTGGAAGAAAAATTGAAAGGTGCTGTCTCGTCACTCCTGGATGAAGCTTATCGATGGCGGCTCACTGTTAGACAAGGTACCCCTACAGATCGAGTAGATTGGGAGTACTTTAAGGTTAAGTTCGAAGGAAAATACGTTAGAGCTAGTTATTTAGACTCGCAAAGGAAGGCGTTTCTAAATTTGGTACAAGGAAGTATGTCGGTAGCGGAGTACGAAGAAGAATTTGTACGGTTAAGTCAATATGCTAAAGGAATCGTGGCCACTGATTGTGAAAGGTGTGTCCGATTCGAAGATGGATTGCGGGATCAGCTGTGAGTGTTGATCGCTCCGCAGAGAGAATGAGATTTTGCAATTCTAGTAGAGAAAGCTCGGATAGCTGAAGAAGTTAAGAAGACTGTGAGGTAAAACTGAGAAAAGAATAGGAACCAAAATAAGAGAAATTTTGGATCGTCGAAATCATCTGAAGGTTTTCGAAAAAGGCCAAGGATTGAGAATTCTGTACGTGTACCTGTACTAGTTGCGGAGAATCAGAGTCGTCTATGTGCCCAATGTGGGAGAGCTCATGTAGGAGAATGTTGGGGAAATAGTAAGGAATGTTTCCGGTGTGGGTCTAAGGCTCATTTGGTTAAGAAATGTCCTCAAGTGATGGATAGGGCACGAGTCCAAGGATGTGGAACACCAAGCAAAGGTGCTGAAGGTTCGGATGCAAGGCAACCAAGGTTGGCTTAGGCAATCAGTCATAGTAAGGAGGAAGTTGGCCTAGATAGGATCGGGTATGTTCCCTAATCCTGGAATTTCTTTATTACTTTGGTTGTTATAAAGCTAGTTCGATCTTGTGATGTTAGCAAAGTATATGGAATCTTGACTCTGAACTTTGGGATTTTGCAAAAGAAATGTGCTAGTTTTATTAAGATCAGAGTGCGCAGCAGTAGCGTAGTGTGGTGAGTTAGGACGTACGATTGTTCGTTAGTAAGCAATTTCGAGGGTGAAATTATTTTTAAGGAGGGTAGAATTGTAATATCCAAAATTTGGGCCTAGTAGGATTGGGCCGATTGGGCCTTGGGCTTTAGGAAAAATTTGAGTGTCATCTTGTTGATTGTGTTAGCTCGGATATGATTTTGTTGTATGCCTAATATAGTCTTGAGAAGGCTTGGAATTAATTGGTTTAGAATAATTTTTAGTATGGAGAATTTAGTGAAGTGGATCAAGTGATTATGATGCTTAAGTTAATTTAAGTGTTTAATGTTAGCATAAATGAGCTAGTAGTAAAGTGGTGTTGGCGCATGAGTAATTGTATGAGGGAAGAGGTTCGAATCCCATGAATGGCAATAAGGTGACTTTTATTTTTGCATGTGTATGGCATGTGTCGGTCAACTCTAATTAAGATAAGGTTGGACTTTATCATTTATGGATAGTAGACTAAAGGAATAAGGCAAATTATTAGTTAAGGTATGGAATCAAGAAAATATGGTATGATAAGGGGACAAAAGGCATGGATTAAGGGATGAGGTTTGAAAACTTTTTAATGGCATTTTGTCCATGAACATGGACGGTTTCATGGACTAGGGGGGAGTTGGCCGAATTTTTTTGGAAGGAATTAGGAGGAGGGATAAGGGGAGAGATTTGAGGAAAGTTTTAAGGGATTTGGGTGAGGAAATTGGTGTTGGCCAAATTTGAGGCTGGGAAGGATGGCATTTTCGATTTTGGTAATAGTAGGATAGGTGTGCCAAAATTGAATCTTTCTCATATTATTTTCTTTGTGCCGAAAATTGTTCCTCTCATTCTCTCATTGTGTCGTTTTCTTTTTGAGGAAGCCATTTAGTTTTGGCTTGTTTATTCTTTTATTGTTGACCGAAACTTCAAAGAGCATCAAGGCCATTGTGGTTTATTTTTCTTTTCTCTATTTGTTTCTTGACCGAACCTATATCTTTTTCCAAGTTTTTTTTTCTTTTATTTGGTTTTAGCCAAATACTCCATTCCCTAATTTTGATGCCATAGCCGATTGCAACTTTTGTCTTGGAGCCGATTCATTCTTTAGACCAAGAGCCGAAAATCAAACTCTCTCTCTTACTCTTCAAACGTGGGATTGGTGGTAAGGAAATTATTCTTTGGTAGTTGGTTTCACTTTCTTTTTGAAGAGCCGAAATCAAGTGTTGGACCTTGATTTCTAGGGGTGGCCGAATGGTCTTTAAAGGCATAATATGTGTGTCTGTTATGTGTAGCCAACTTTAAGGAGCAGTAGGAGACTTTCGGGATTTGAAGGGTTCAAGGATTTCGACAGTCTCAAGGAGCAAGCAAGTATTTCGGGATTTGGTAAGCAAGGTAAGGAAGTGTTGACATTCGGCCATAGACCATAGTTGGTATTCTAGTGTGACCGATTGGTGGCTATGGTTTAGGGACAGATCGACAGTGATTAAGAGGAACTTTCGGGATTTGATCAATTGTGCCAAAGAAAAGGCGCGCAGTTATCGCACTGTTCTCTTATTGTGTGCATGTGTTATATTTATGTATATGTGACATGATGTGAATGGTAGCCGAAGTAACGGCTAAAATGGTGGATGCCCATGATGGGTAATCTTTCAACCAGGTCAGTATTTTATGACGTTGATTTACATTTGATATATGTATGAAATATGATGGCATGTGATGTATAATTGTTCAAGTGATATGTTGCCATGATATATATATATGCATGCATGGGACTTGGGATGTAGCTATCGAAGGAAAGGGTGTACTTTATGTACGTGGTCTAATGTTAGCCTTGTGCTACATTGGCGCTTGATGTTGGCTATGTGCCTCATCAAGGGAGGTGTTGGCTAGGTGCCACATCTCGGCGGTTGATAGCTGTGTGCATCACCATGGACTGATTGATATGTGGGATCACTTATGTGATCGGTGGCTCAGCCACGACCTTGTGCAGCAGGTCTGCCAAGGTAAGATATGTGGATCACTTGGTTGATCGGTGGATTAGCCATGGCCTTGGGCAGCGGGTCTACCAAGGTAGGTGTGACGGATGGACATTAGGTTGGGTTGGGCTTCATGTTGCATGATTATGTATGTGGACTGTGTGGATGTGGGCTATGCCCATATGTGGAGACATGTGAAATAACTATGCACTGAATCTGTTTGACTCACCCAATTTTTACCAACATCGCAGGTGATGCATAAAGCTTGGACCGGGTTGGAGTGGATACGAGGTGGCCCATGCAGAAGATGTTTTTAATTATTTACGTATTTTATATTTTCAGTATTTTAAAGTAAGGTTTATTGTAATAAGGGCCTTTTAAGGGATTTGAAGTTTATTATTATGTTTAAAGTGGACTGACGATTAAAGTATTATTTGAAAATGTTCTTATTTTCGGCAACTTACATCTTTAGAATATATAATAAAGTTTTCAAATCGGATATTTTATAACAACTAAATTTTTAATGGGCTTTTAATTATACAATATTTTTCCAAAGACAATAAATTTATACGTTTTCACCTTTAAGTCAAATTTTTTTCAAACATCTTCCACAGTGGCATTTCAAATTCGGTCGTAGTGAATGGGCCGGGTTTGGGGTGTTACATAAGGTATTGCACCTCATGACTTTAAAATTAAGCTCGTATTTATTTGAGGAAATTCCTATCTCGAGACGCAAAATGTCGAACCCAATAAGTTAAGGCAAAACACTTTGAATTCCCAAGAATAGGTTTTTTATTTTGAAATTAATAAACCTTAAATTTCTTAAAAAAAAGAGATATGTAATACCTGAAGTTTCACGAGAAAAATCGAACCCAATAAGTTAGGGCAAATTCTTCTCGAAATTCCCCAAATATCACATATCATCATATTTTAAAAATCATTTGAAATAAATTTAGAAAAGGGAGATACGTAATACCTAAAGTTTCACGAGAAAAATCAAACCCAATAAGTTAGGGTAAAATTCTTCTCGAAATTCCCCAAATATCACATATCACCATACTTTGAAAATCATTTGAAATAAAAGGTGTCGATTCAAAATATGTTTTTATAAAAGATTGATTTGAGTGAAACATAACATGAATATATCACAACATATATATTTAATAGTAATTTTACAAAATTACAAATTACACTAACAATAAATAATAAAAGGATAATATAACATAAATATATAATGGACTATGTTAAACAATAATAAATGATCTAAATAATATAAATAAACATGTAATATAGCAAATATTGAAATTTTCACGAAATAACAAAATTAAATGAAAATGGAATAACATATTTAAACATTAAAAATGTGGTGACTTTTAAAATGATTTAATATATATACATTAAAAGTAAAAAAAAAAAACTTATCATAAATATATACATAATTTAGTAATCTAATACATGTATAAATAACTATATATAATAAAAAATAATTAATAAATAGTATATAATAATTTTATATAAAACACACATATATAATATATTAATATATTATAACAATTTTTTTAAATGATATGGATAAATAAATAAAAAGTTTAAAAAAAATGCATAAGTCAATCTTACTCCCGTAATATGAGGATTCAACAAAATTCCTCTACCGAAATCTAACTCGAACGGAAGCAACTCAAAAAGAAACGAAGATGAGTGAAGAACAGAATAAGAATAAGCCACAGAAAATAAGAACGCAAGAGGGAGAGAAATTTGAGTGAATGCTCTCAAGAATTCTTATTGCTTTCAAAACTCCACCCCTTTACAATGAAGGGAGAGGCCTCTATTTATAGTTGAGCCTCCCCAAATCCAACGGTACAGATCAATTACATCAACGGCTAAGATTAAAAAGTATCTACAAATTAAATCTCTAAGATTACAAAATCATATCTTTTAATATTACATACCATATCTTCTAAGATTGCATACCATAACTTCTAAGATTGCATATCATATCTAAGATTGTATATCATATCTAAGATTGTATATCCTTGAAGATTGTACTTCCATATACGTCAAGCTTGTAGATAGACCTTCAATCTTTTTAAGTAATGGGCCATTCCGATCGGGCTAAATGATATATTTTGGATTGGACTTGGACTTTATTTTATTATTTCGGGTTTATTATTTTTGTATCACAAGATGTATGCGTAGAAGTGGACTTGTATCGATAGAAGTGGACTTGTATGGGTGGAAGTCCCCTTAAGTATCATTAGAAGTCTAGAGGTATGATTGAAGAGCTCTCTGACTTACTTTTACCAGTAGAACTTCCCTTAAGTATTGATATAATTTCTTAGACTTGTATAAAATGAGTTTAAAACACTAAAAAATTTTTTAGATTGATTCAAATACATTTAGATAAATTAAAACACATTTAAAACATATTTTGAGTATTTTTACAAGTCTTTGAAATGCTTTGAAAATGTTTAACAAAATTTTCAATAATTATTTTCACCAAATGACTTAGAAAATACTCAAAATAAATTTTTATCTTAGATGTTATAATATCAAAAGTTTGAGACATCACAACTAATATATTTCTATATATATATATATATATATATAACAAGGTACATGAACTAAAATTACAACAAGTGGCAATTTCTCCTTTTTATATTTATATTTTAATTTTAATTACCCATTAAATTTATTTTTAATAAAATTATATTATAAACATATCATAAATTTTAAATAAAAATAATTCAAAGTAATTTAAGGTAATGTGTTAAACTTCTATTTTTAAATATGTAATGTAAATATATTTTTAATGAAAATAATTCAAATACTAGGAAAATCAAGTGGGACACTAATCCAAGGCCAAGCAACACTGATCCAAGGTCAAGCAGCAATGTTAAAGAATTTGAAAAAGGCATAATTGCAAAAAAAAAAAAAAAAAAAACCTTAATGCTTGGGGCTTTTGGGTTTGAGCCCTTAACCTTTTTTTTATTGACACCCTCAATGCTACGATTTTTTCAAAAATCAGTTCAATTTTAACGGTCAACGTGAGTTGACCGTTAATCAAACTGCATGTCAACATAGTAGCCTATATGGCATGCCACATAAGCCTATAGTGGCTCTTTGGCTGCTATTTTTAGCAAATTTCAGCTGCCACATTCAGCTATAAAAATCCCCCTTGGCTGATCATTCAAAGCATCCCTCATCCTTCATTCACAGTCTCATTCTCTCTTCTCCTTTCTCACTTTCTCTCAACTTTTCCTTCCCATTTCCCCTTTTGTTCAAGTGTCAATTTCTTCTCTTAGGAAAGATGTCCTCATCGGCCATCATTGAGAAGCAATTAAAGTGTTCATAAGCCACCTTGATAGCCGAGGACAATGGAGGACGAAGAACGGAGCAATCAGTCAAGCTACGGAGAAACACCGGATTTGTTTCTTGTTCCCTATCTCTTTAAATTTCGTTGTTGTTTTGAAAAACATGTTTATGAATATTTATGCTATTGGAATGATTAATTTAATCAGCTTAGCTTGAAATTAATTTGTGTTGGGTTGATTGCATTTCGTCCTTCTAAATTATTAAAATTGTATTTATGCTGTTATAGGCCTCGGTAAAATGCTTGATTAAGTAAAATCATGCTGAAGTTATTTTGGCATTATAATTGTTTAGATACCTAAATAATTAATTATTTAAACGCATTGAAATTGTAACTAATAGACACAATACTTAGTCAGTGCATGTTTAATTCTTCTAAGGTAGTTGAAAATTAAATTAGCATTGTATTTGGCAATACATATGCCTTGCATACCTTGCAAGATTATTGTGATTAAACTGTTTCACGGTAAGGATACTTTGTTACCTCACATAGTCTTTTATATGCTTATTAGGTTGAATTAATAGTTTGAATCGACATAAGAATATGCGAGAGATTGTTTAATTTAATAAGTATGTATGTGCAATAACATGTTTACATTTATAAATATGTTTTATCGGTCAAATTGACATAGGAATATGTACAATAGATGAATGGATTTTTGATTTGTAAATATGTTCATAAGTTAGCAAATTACCGAGTTGCCGTGATTTATTTGTAACAAGTATAAGTATAAGTTTAATGATTCTAAGGTAAGGAAATATAATTAATCCAACACAATTATATCATCTTGATTAAAATTAGCTTTGGAAATCGTGCATTAGAACTTTATTTTACTTTGTTTTCTAGTTTTTAATCATTTCTCAAATCCAAATATTTTTCCTTCACCAAAGTGTTTAAAATTATTTTCATAAATAATTCTTTTACAGTCCCTATGGGTACGATAACTCGACATTTACTTGTCACTTTATTACTTGTTGCGATTGTGTACACTTGCACATTTCCACCGTTCCAAGTTTTTGGCGCCGTTGCCGGGGACTATTTTTCAAAAGCCATTATTTGTGAATATGTTTTTACATTTTGGTTTATTTATTTCCCTGTTTAAATCTTTGCTTACGTAATTTTTCCGTGATTATTTCAGGTGTTTATGAGTATTGACCAGATTATTGACTTACTCCCTGTGGACCCTAAAATTGAACGAACCTTTCGACAGTGAAGAAGACAAGCGAACCAGAGAAAGACCGAAGAGATGAACTTCGAGAATATGAATCAAGGAAACAGAGCAAACCTTGCTCAGAATCTGATTCTTATTGCTGATGATAGGGATAGAGCTTTACGATAGTATGCTATGCCAGTATTTAACGATCTTAATCTAGGTATTAGAAGACCCAAAATCGAGGCACAACAATTCGAGCTGAATCCAGTTATGTTCCAGATGCTTCAAACTGTGGGCCAATTCAGTGGAATGCCTACTGAAGATCCTCATCTTCACTTAAGACTATTTATGGAAGTGAGCGATTCTTTCAAGTTAGCTGGAGTTCCCGAAAATGCCTTATGATTGAAGCTGTTCCCATATTCGTTAAGGGGCAGAGCTTGTTCCTAGTTGAACTATTGCCACCGAACTCCATTTCTACATGGCAAGAATTAGCCGAGAGATTCCTCATGAAGTATGTCCCGCCAAGCAAGAATGCTAAGGTAAGGAACGAGATCACTGCCTTCCACCAAATGGATGATAAGTCCTTTTATGAGGCATGAGAAAGATTTAAAGAGCTATTACGAAAGTACCCTCATCATGGAATCCCACATAGCATTCAACTCGAGACATTCTATAATGGTCTCAACGCTCACACAAGGATGGTAGTGGACGCCTCTGCTAATGGTGCTCTCCTTTCTAAGTCTTATAACGAGGCTTATGAAATTATTGAGAGGATTGCCAGCAACAATTATAAATGGCCAACCAGTCGGGCGGCATTAGAAAGACGAGTCGCTAGAATACATGAAGTAGACGCTCTTACTTCACTCGTATCTCAGGTATCATCAATATCCTCAATGCTTAAAAATCTTACTACTAATGGGTCTAATAGTTTTGCAGCACAGCCACCTAATCAATTTGAGAATATAGCCTGTGTCTATTGTAGGGAGGGACATTTGTTTGAAGAATGTTCGTCGAACCCAGAATCTGTATACTACATGGGTAATCAGAACCAAAATCGAGGAAGGCAAGGGCTGCAATCCAATTTTTATAAGCCATCGTTGAGAAACCACCTGAATTTCTCTTGGAGTAACCAAGGGGTTGGGACTAGTACCACTTACACCCAACCCGAACCAACCCAACTGACTAGTTTCCCTCAACAAGTTCAGAAACCAGTTCAAGCTGAAGCATCCAATAGCTTGGAGAGTTTGTTGAAGGCATACATGGCAAAGAATGATGCCTTAATCCAGAGCCAAGCAGCTACATTGAAGAATCTGGAAAACCAAATGGGCCAGCTTGCAACTGAACTTAGGAACTGACCACAGGGCACCTTACCCAGTGATACGAAAAATCTAAGAAATCTAGGAAAGGAGCACTACAAAGCGTTGACACTGAGGAGTGGAAAGACGATAGAGCCTGTCGAAACCATTTTTAAGTTTTTTTTTTAAAAAACGGGGATCAACTTCAAAAACAAAAATGGAGTCGCCACCAATTCCTTTTTGCTTAGGTGTGATCAGATCACCTTATAAAACATTTTATTTCAAAATACTGATTTTGGCCTACGAAATTCAAGAAAACGGGTTCGGGAGTCGGTTACGTACAAGGAAGGATTAGCACCCTCGTAACGCCCAAAATTGGTACCGGATTGATTAGTTATTTTCCTAATGTCGAAAATTCGAAAAGACTTGAAAACATGATTTCTTTAAAAACTTGAACAATTTGAGTTGGAACTTGAGATTCCTTTGTTTCGAAAGAATACAAATATCACATCCAGCACGTTAGGACATGATGTTTTAAACCCCCGTAGCCAACATCATCTCATGATTTACAAAATTCATTAAAAGGATATTTAGTTATTTAGTCAAACGGAAAATCGAAACCCAACATGTTAGGGCACTATTTCCTGAATTTCTAAGCACAAAACATTGCCTTATTTAAGAAAAACTTTTGGATAAAATGTAGTAATTAAAGGAGATAGATATTTTTAAACAAAGATTTAAAAAAAATAACATTAAGTTATTTCAAAAAGTGCAATTTACTAAAGTTACAGGTCATATTAACAATTAGCACTAACATAAAAATTAAGTAAAAGAATGACAAGCAATAATAATGTTAAGGTAAACAAAGATAATGGATTCATTTTTTTTTTAAATGAACAATCAAAATAAAAAATATAGAGTAGATAATAACAATTTTAAAAGAATCTATGGAAAAATTTAAAAAATTTTATTCACAAAATTAAATTCATGTATAAATAATAATAATAATAATAATAATAATGTAATGTAAATAATATACTCAAAACAATTAATGAATATTATAACAATTTAAAAAATAAAAAAGTATAAAATGATATGGATAAATAAAAAAAGTTAAAAAAAACACATAAGTCAACCTATCTCTCGCAATATGAGGATTAAATGAAATTCCTCCACCAAAATCTAACTCGAACGGAAGCAATTCAAAAAGAAACGAAGATGAGTGAAAAACAAAATAAGAACAAGCCATAGAGAATAAGAACGCAAAAGAGAGAGAAATTTGAGCGAATGCTCTCAAGAATTTTTATTACTCAAAATTCAAGTGTGTTTTACAATGAAGGGAGAGACCTCTATTTATAGTTGAGCCTCCCCAAATCCAACGGTACAGATCAATTACATCAACGGCTAAGATTAAAAGGTATCTATAAATTAAATCTCTAAGATTACAAAATCATATCTTCTAAGATTGCATACCATAACTTCTAAGATTGCATATCATATCTAATATTTGCATATCATATCTAAGATTGCATACCATATCTTCTAGGATTGCATATCATATCTAAGATTTGCATATCATATCTGAGATTGCATGTCCTTGAAGATTGTGTTCCCATATACGTCAAGCTTGTGGATGGACCTTCAATCTTTTAATGGGTCATTCCAATCGAGCCAAATGATATATTTTGGACTGGACTTGGACTTTGTTTTATTATTTTGGGTTTATTATTTTTTGTATGGGCCCGAGCTAAATTGGCCTATTACAGCTGCCTCTATTTGCTCATTGTCGTGTAACGAGAATGGAGCAAAGACTATAAAAGGACCAATTTTGCCCGGTCTTGCCGAGCCTTAACTTCTTGATCCTTATCTTCTTCAAGTAGTCTCTAACCCAACTACAACTTCAAGGAGATTGAATCTGTAGCTTTAATCTTATTCTACTGCAACTTCGGGAGATAAGACCTGCTCTTGTTTAATCCATCCTACTATAACTTCAGGAAAGTGACACTAGTATCTTTGATCTTGCTTCACTGCAATATTTAGGAAGACAAGATCTACTATTTTCATTCTGCTCTGCTGCAACTTCAAGGAGGCAAGGCTGACATTTTTTATCTGCTTCCTGCAACTTCAGGAAGATAAGATCTGATGTCTTCAGTCTGCTCCCTTGCTACATCATGAAGATAAGGCTAGTGGCTAAAATCTGCTCCCTTGCTACATCAAGAAGATAAGATTCGTCAAATTCAATCTGCTCTGCTACCGCTTAGGGAGATAAGATCTACAATCTTCAGTCTGCCCCACTACTATCTCGAGAGGAAAAAATCTGAACTTTTCAGTCTGCTTCCTTACTATCTCAGGAAGACTTCAATATTCAATCTGCTCCACTACTATCTCGAGGGAACAAAATCTGAACTTTCCAATTTGCTTCCTTACTATCTCAGGAAGACTTCAATCTTCAGTCTGCTCTACTACCATCTCGAGGGAACAAAATCTGAACTTTCCAATTTGCTTCCATACTATCTCAGGAAGACTTCAATCTTCAGTCTACTCAACTATCATCTCGAGGGAAGAAAATCTGAACTTTCCAATTTACTTCCTTACTATCTCAGGAAGACTTCAATCTTTAGTCTGCTCCACTACTATCTCGAGGGAACAAAATCTGAACTTTTCAATTTGCTTCCTTACTATCTCAAAGAAGACTTCAATCTTCAATTTGCTCTACTACCATCTCGAGGGAACAAAATCTGAACTTTCCAATTTGCTTTCTTACTATCTCGGGAAGACTTCAATCTTCAATCTACTCCACTACCATCTCGAGGGAACAAAATCTGAACTTTTCAATTTGCTTCCTTACTATCTCAAGAAGACTTCAATCTTCAGTCTGCTCCACTACCATCTCGAGGGAACAAAATCTGAACTTTTCATTTACTTCCTTACTATCTCAAGAAGACTTCAATCTACAGCCTGATCCACTACCATCTCGAGGGAACAAAATCTGAACTTTTCAATTTGCTTCCTTACTATCTTAGGAAGACTTCAATCTCTAGTCAGCTCCACTACCATCTTGAGGGAACAAAATCTGAACTTTCCAATTTGATTCCTTACTATCTCAGGAAGACTTCAATCTTCAGTCTGCTCCACTACCATCTCGAGGGAACAAAATCTGAACTTTCCAATTTGCTTCCTTACTATCTCAGGAAGACTTCAATCTTCAGTCTGCTCCACTACCATCTCTAGGGAACAAAATCTGAACTTTTCAATTTGCTTCCTTACTATCTTAGGAAGACTTCAATCTTCAGTCTGCTCCATTACCATCTCGAAGGAACAAAATCTGAACTTTCCAATTTGCTTCCTTACTATCTCAGGAAGACTTCAATCTTAAGTCTGCTCCACTACCATCCCGAGAGAGATAAGACTGATGCTTAAATCTACTCTGCTGCTTCATGGAGATAAAATTCACCGTTCGATCTTCTTCCACTACTGCTTAGGGAGATAAGATTTGCCGTTCGATCTTTTCCACTACTACTTAATGTGACAAGATCTACAATCTTTGACCTATTCCCCTGCTGGTTAGAGAGATAGGACTGGTGAATTCACCGATGTTGCTACACTGTCCTCTGGGGGACATGTCATGTAGACTTGAATGTATTATGGAAAACATTTGCATGAATGCAAAATGTCATAAGAATGATCCCTTTTTTAAATGTAAAATGATTAGGATGCAATTATCAGAATGAATCAAATGCTCCAAACTAAATGATATTATGGATGACATTTACATGAATGCAGAATGTCATGAGAATGATCTCCTTCTTTTTCTCTCTCTTTTTTTAATGTACAATGATTAGGATACAATGATCGGAATGAATCAAATGCTCCTAATTGGAAGTGTATGAATGATATTTACATGAGAATGATCCCTTTTTAATGTTTGGGTTGTCACTGCTCATAGTTCATCAAGGTTTTATCACTGACGCATTACCATGCTTTCTTGTTCAGCAGGTATCTTTGACAAAAAATCCAAAGAAACGATCAGATTCTGCTCAGCAAGCTTGCCCCGCTATAATTTCACAGTTCTTTCCACTGTACCTTTTGGGACATAAAGTTTGTACCTCCCATTGCAACTTCATGGGAATAACATTTGGTTTCTTTCATCCATCCTATTACCACTCAGAGGTATGAAATTTGTATCATCTTCAATCAAGTTGATCTTTTACACCATTCCCTGGGTGTAATGACCCGATGTATGTTCCTGAAATTTGTGTGAATGCAAGGTATCATTTTATTTTCCCAAGAATGATCCCCTTTTACACCTAGGTTACCCAATAAAAATTTGAAGAGATAATCATCTTTCAATATTTCCAACCCTTAGGCTTGGTGAGTTCTAAACAAAAGTCCTATTTCAGATTCTCATATTATTTAGAAGCTTCCAGATTAATATGCGAAACTCTTTTTATGAAAGTATTATTAGTCCATTAACCGTTATTTCAATATAAAATGCTTGAAAAAAATCACAACAATGGACGTGTAAGAAATTAATCAGGAGCATAGCTCGAAAAAAATAAGTTAATCAAAGATAACAAAGGCAATAAAAGAAAATTGATTGGTTTATCTTGAAAAGATAAAGTAAGCAAAGATAGGCTATAAAATAAAATTGATTGGGGTGTATCTTTGAAAAGAAAAAAAAAGTAATCAAAGACAGCAAATTCAAAAATGGATAAGATAGAAGATAGGTGCCCCAGATATCGCAGCATGAGCTTCTCTGTACAAACTTCTTGAGGACCATTTTGAGCTCAATACTTGTTTAGAGGATTTGGAGTACTTTGTCAATGCCCCAAGACGTAGCATACTTCCTCACTATTAATTCAGACATAACAAAACTACCACATGCCCTATTTTTTTATCAAAATTTGACCTATCCTTTTAGGTTTTCGGTTGAAAACCCCTTTGGTCTCAAAGTGCCCTTTGCGGGTTTTCACCTTGGCCTTTTCCTTTTCAGGTAAAATACTTCTTGAACGAACCTGAATTCACCGGATTGGGCAAGTCTTTGGCATCCATCTCGGTTAATATCAATGCTCCTCCAGAATAGGCCTTCTCTACAACATAAGGTCCTTCCCAATTTGGCATCTGCTTTTCTCTGAAATCCTTTTGTAAAAGAAAGATCAGGTTCCCCTCGTGGAATTCTCTAGGATAAACATCTTTGTCGTAAGCTTACATCATCTGGCCATGATGAATAACTTTTAACCTTTTCTTCGATCAAGTTCAATTGGCAAAAAATGCTTCCATTCCATAAACCAATGGGTAAGATGTTGCCCTAGAAAAAAAAGTCCTGGCCAACACTCGATAATCATAGAAGATAAATAGTAACTTCTTTATGCCAATCTTTACAAGTCTCGGTCATCTTTTCTACAATCCTTGTTTTGTTTTGTTTTTTTTTTCTTTTTGACTGCCTTTGTTGCTCTATAATATGTCATCTGATCTTTGAACAGACTACAAATTTTTGACTTTGTCCTTTTTGGCATTCTTTGTCGGCGCCTATTTTTTTTTACTTCGACCTTGTAACATTGGCATATGAAGCTGCTTTCACCCTCTTAGTGAAGTAAACGATGACCACGACGATGAATCAATATCGACTAAAAGCTTTTGATGAGATTAGCTCCATAATATCCATGCCCCACATATAGAAAAGTCTGTGAAGAAAATGGAAGAGTCACATAAATCTCGTCTTCTTCAATTCAGTATTTGCAGTATAACTGATGCAATCCCTTTTCATGGTAGACCAACAGTGCCCGATCCTTATGTTTAGCTCGTGTCTTATTAGCCTAGGCATGTCCTCTTTTCTAGGCTCATAATGTCCAATGACCCTTTGTAGAGTAGGGTCTGTTTTTCATCTTGTTCTAACCTTTTTAACAAATCAGAAGATAGGTTACAATCTCTGTCATCTTCAAAGTCCTGAGATCCTTCTATACACATATCTTACTTGAAAGGAAACTCTAAGTTAGTAGCAGCATTGCTCACATCATTAATATCTGGAGACCTACTTTAGGTTCGAAGGAAGATTTCAAAGAATAAATGATTGAAAGAATGATCATTTATATGGTCATAAATGGAGAATGAAAGAATACTTGAAAGAAACAAAAGAATGTACAATATGAAATGTAAAGAATGAAAAAAAAAATATTTGCTTAAAAAAAAGATACATTTTATTGAAATAAAAATTCTGGACATAAACCTATTTCACAAAAAGATTCTTATTGTCTCTAAGCTTAAGGCAACGAGCGTGTTTTGAATATTACTCTAGATCAGCTCTTAAAATATAGGGATCTCTTCCATATTCCCATTATTTAAAACTCTCCCAAGTATGCAAGGGCTTGGAAACTTTTATTCCCCGATTCCCTCTTCAGATATATCATTAGTGTTCAGATTCCCAATATCAGTTCTTGTAGTAAAGCCCTGAACTTGATGCATTCTTGAATCTCATAGATCTCACCCTTTCACCTATATGGTTGGCTGACAGATTTTCTACCCCAGAGAGATCATCGAATTTGACAATACCCATTTTGACAAGACTTTCAATCATCTTTTTGAAAGTGGTGCAGTTCTCGATCGAGTGTCTTGTGATTCCTGCATGGTATTCGCATTGAGCATTTGTGTCGTACCATTTAGGGTATGGAGGTTGTATAGGTCTTAGGTAGAAAGGGAATAGTACATGTGCATCAAACAAAATTTGGTACAGCTCCCTATACGTAATTGGGATGGGCGAGAATTGGGATTTTCTGAGTTCGGTCTTAGATTGGGTTCTTGCCCTGAGGTGACCTGATGCTGTTGGGGTTTGATAGTAATGGTTACCACTTTTGGATATGTGTCTGGTTGAGTCTGGACGCTTATTGGAGTAAAACCTGGGGGATAAACGAGGTCTTCATTATCGTTTCCACTATTGACTACTATGCCTTTCCTCTCTTCAAGCTTTTCAACTAGTAAATGACTTAACTAGTCAATCACATTCTTTTGGAATTCCTGCATGTCTTGTTGAATTTTGGTCAATTGCTCTTGCATCTGTATTTGTCTTTGCTCTAATCTCTCCAATTTTTGTTCCATGTTTTCCAAGTTAACTCACTGTCTTTCTTTCTCCTTTCTTCTGTGATAATTTCAACTAATTAGGCTCTCTCTATGGACTTAAATGCATATGATGTGATGTAATGCAAATGCGTGAAATGTAATGCAAATGAATGAAATGCAAAAAGAGAGGTGTTGATTCTGAATTCAATTCCATTAGAAAAACTTTACTAGAAAATAAATTTCTTTACACAAAACGGATTACATATGCGGTTTTGTCCTCATAGTCCAAGTGAAAAAATCAATCCCCTTCTTCGCAAAGGATGTTATGGTCGTGTCCCATGAACTTTCCCAATAAATGCCTTTTCTAACTCCTTGTTACTTGATCCAGGCCGTGACTCTTCATTCACTTATTTCCATAAAGCTCGTTAGCCTCTTCAAGAAAGCCAAGACGAGGTAATTCTCGAATAGTCTTTGTCAGCTTGAATCCTTGGGCAATAAAATCTTGTTTTTCTTCATGGACTATCAGTCTTCTCTCATCGTGTTTACTTGGACCATATTCGAACAACCGTATTATAATCCACTTTATCAAGAAATCCATTTTCTCATGACCAACTCTTCTATTTAGCAATCAAATTTGAATCAACACCTCTTTTCTATGATATGAATGCAATGTAATCAAAACAAAAGAAAACACGTTAGTACAAGAGAAATCAATAACAAAATATGGTACCTATCTGGGTGACCACTAGGGTTCAATATAACTCTATCATAGGGTTGGCTCTTAAGGATCACTATATGTGGCTTAGTTCTAAAGGGTAGGTACCTAAACCAGCAGATTCCTCAATCCTCATCCATTGTAGGCTCATATGGATCGAGTTTAGTTCAAGGGAATACATTTCCCTATGGCCATGCGGAGGTGAAAACCTCACGAAGACATAGGTAGAATGTATCTCGAAAGTAGTCCACTAGCCCATGCGGAGGTGAAAACCTCACGAAGGCATAGTTTCTTACTCCCACTTAAAAGGTTTGACCACAACAGTCGTGCAATATGATTGCTAGGGTTAGGCATAGTTCTACCTAGGGTAAGCTCTTAGGGCTTTCTACATGCGGTTTGGCTCTAAAGTTGAGGTACCTGAACCAGCAGATTCCTCGATCCTCACCCATTATAGGCTCATACAGACCAAGTTCAATTCTGTAACATCCTGAAAAGGGCCTATGCATTTTGGCCTAATTGTACAAAAAGACATCTTTTATGTGTTTTGGAATAAATTTGGAATGATTTTTGGAAACCTGAGAATGCATGGAAATGTTATGTTGAAAATAGGAAAATGAACATTTTTGGAAACCTGAACATTTTTGGAAATGATCCAAAAATGGAAACTTGAACATTTTGGAAACCAAACCAAAATAGGAAACTAAACATTTTGGAAACCAAACCAAAATAGGAAACTAAACATTTTGGAAACCAAGCCAAAATAGGAAACTAAACATTTTGGAAACTTGGAAAATCTGAGCATGCGAAAATTTTGGAAACTTAAAATGACCCCGAATGTCGAATTTTGGAGCCCAAAGGGAACTTAAGGCCAAATGACCCTAAAATATAAAGTACATGAAATTTGACCCAATAACGGACTTGGAAATGTGGCTGAAGATGCCACCTAAGGCCTTAGGAAATGGCCCAAATGCAAGAGGTTTTTGGGCTGAGTTTGAGTCATCTAGGAAGCAAATAAAAGAAGTTTTATTTTGCTTCCATGAGTGGGGAGTTGACGGCACAAGGAATCTAAGAGGAGGAGTTTTATTTGGTTAAAACTTGATTAATAAGTGATAAATAAGGGATTTTAAATTTGGATTATCGAGGAGATAATTGATGGATTAAATGCTTTTATTTTTAGATAAAGGAGATAATATTATCTTAAGGAGAGTGGTGGCCAAGTCAAGGACTCTTGGCCTAGCAAATTTGGCTATAAAAGGAGAACCCAAGGTCTTTTCTCTCATCTTTCCAAGTAGCCGAAAATCCCTTGCTCTCTCCCCTCTTTGCGAATTTCTCTTTAAGCAAAATCCATCTCTTCTTCTTCTATTTTCTTCTCCTCTCCTTTGTCATCGTTAAGCCAAAACCCTTTTCTTTTGATCCTGTTAAATCTCCATAGCGAATCTCTGTGACTCTAGGCAAGGAAGCAATCGATTAAAGGCATCAAGGTTTCTACAATTACCGAATATAAGGATCAAGGATCTAAGGTAAGGAATATAAATATTCGGTCAAGGTTTTGATTATGTCTCAATATTAAAATAAATCGACATGAAGTTATAGGGATTTGACGGATATTCAAGACAAGGAAACTTTCGGATTTGGAAACTATAAGGTAAGTACATAGATCCAATCGGCCTAGGGTTATATTGGTATTATTTTCCATTTACTCAAAAGTTAGAAACCGACATAATTACCCGATTTAGTGGCTAGCCAATTTAAGGAAGAATCTTGTCAATTTTCGGCATTTGATTTACAATCTTTCTATTCAAACAACAAGGTAAGTAATACAAATCCTACTAGGATTTGGTTTTGTTTTAAGCCAAATAGGTTTATTAATGTGACTTATATGATGGCGAATATAGGAGTTAACGGATCTAAAGTTAGATCGGGTTTTCGAGATCTCAAGGAACCTTTTAAGCAAATCGTGTGTACGCACACTAACTTTCGATATTTCATTTGGCAATTATTTTATTATGTGATTATACGTAAGAATATGAATATGGCTAAGTACCCTAATGTGGTACAAAAGTATTCGTGCACGTTTCCTACTTAGATAGGATTATGAAATATGTTATTTTATAACATGTGAATATATGTATATGATTATGAAATTAAGTATGTTATGCATGATATATATTTTTGGGGCATTCGGATTTATGTGAAAGGGAAGAAGGTGTTGACTTGATCTCACCAACGTTTGAAGGTGTTGACTTGGTCTCACCAACGAAGGTGTTGACTTCGGTCTCACCAATGAAATATGGTGACTACGGTCACATTATTTGAATATGGTAACCGGTTACATTATCTGAATTTGGTAACTCCGGTTACATTATTTGAATATAGTGTCTAATGACACGACGTATATGGGCGACTGCCTTCGATGGTGTGTAGCGGATGGAGGGTTAACTTAGTAGTCCCCACGGTGTGAATGGCAGGTACGGGTGGTGTGTAGCGGATGGACCATTAGGATTGGGTTTGGGTTGCATCATAACTTATTTTATATGAATGAGAATTTGATATGAGCGTGTATGCACGATTTGTTGAATGTTAGTCTTGTGTGCACATTGAGTCATTGACTCACCCCACTGTGGGAATTATTTTCGGTGATGAGCGGTGTGATTTGGTAGGTGGACCTTGAGGTGGCCATGCTACATTTGGAGATTTTATTTTATTTGGACTTTATTTCATTTGGTACCCTTAATTATATTTCTTTTGGGTTTTATTTGATGTAATAAGGCCATAAGGCCCAGTGGATTATTCTTTATTTTTACTTTACTTTTAAATATTGTGCTAAGAACTATTTTGGACGTAACAAATCAAATTGGATTTACAAGTTTAATAAAATGGGTTTCCAATCTAAGCCCAATCCACAACAACATTTTTCTAAATATTTTTTTTTAATTTCTCTAAGTATCGAAACTTTTTGAAACCGGTTTACTTTAGGAACATACCAGATCCGGTTCGGGCTCGTGGGTAGGGTGTGGAGTGTTTCAATTTGGTATCGAGCAGTTTTAAACTCTCTACTGTGGTCTAAGGCCCAAAACGTTTTCAAAGCGAGCCAAATGATTATCTTTGAAAAATAAGCGGGTTTTCGGCATGGCACCTAAGTCTCAACCCATGATCCACCGGTAAGTACCCTAACTATATGTATGATTACGTGAATTGTTTAAGGGTAGAAAAGGCATGGAGCGTAGAATAGAATGATAGGAACTTGAACCTAGGATTAGACTACTCAAACACAAAACCACATAAGACTTAATGCCTTGAACAAACCTATGGCTAAGTCACTTGAGCCAGAGTGTGGCAACCTCATGCGCATGTCTAGGAATGGTTTTGGTGGGAGCTGGTATTTAAGCGGTCCCGTGACTCACCTCCTCTCCTCGAATCACGCCAGTGCGTAGCTTTGGTTCACCACGACCAAGAGGGCTCGGTCATAGGCTAAACATAATGACTAAAACCCGAAAGGGAACTAGCCATGTTTGAAACCTTACTATTGAAATTCTTAAATCATTTTTCCTTAATTCACAAAAACTATTTCTTATACACAATTTTCTCCAAAAATTTCCAACTTACAAAATTACGAACATACCACAGTGGTAAAATTAGAAAAATGCCCCTGGTTATAAAATGTTCAACTACTCAATGACTTTACCAAAATGTCATTATGTTATAAAAGTCCAAAACCCTAATTTGCAAACTATCAAAATACCGTGACTTTTGGAAAATTACAAAATTGCCCCTAACTTACCAAAATTTCCAAAATGACCCCGATTTCCAAAATTTTGCAACTTCATCGTCTTTGGAAAATAAATTTCTCAAAAGAACCCTCAAATTTTGCAACTTCTAAAATATCCCTGATTTATTAAAATTTTACAATTTACCGGTTTGTGGAAAAATTACCAAAATACCCCAAGGTCTAAAATTTTCGAAATACCCTCGATTTCAAAAATTTTCCAAAATACCAGGAACTTAAAAGGACCAAAAATACCTTGTGACAAAATCACCAAGGAACCTTATTTTGACAAATTACGAAAATACCCCTGTAGGACAAATTACGAAAATACCCCCGGGTAGTGGAAAAACAACAAATGAAAAACTACAACGTTTCTCTGAATGAACTAAGGTTCATAATTGTTTTATGGATGTGTGAATGAATGAGAAGACTGTGTGCATGTATGAATCTGAAAGAACCACTCCTAAACTCTTTTTCATAAAATTTCTTCATGAGTAATAAAGTGAAACAAAATTTTTAATACATAAAAATTCTTAATCGATTAAATCATGACGTTAGAAATGAGTTCTAAGGGACTTAAACTTAGAGATTGTGCCTAGAAAGTATGATAGTTCTTTAAGATCGAGTCTTGTGACAATAGCGTAGTGTGGTGAGTTAGACTATGCGGATGAGCGATAGTAAGTAATTTCAAGGACGAAATTATTTTTAAGGGGTAGAAGCGTAACATCCTGAAAAGGGCCTATGCATTTTGGCCTAATTGTACAAAAGACATCTTTTATGTGTTTTGGAATAAATTTGGAATGATTTTTGGAAACACGAGAATGCATGGAAATGTTATGTTGGAAATAGGAAAATGAACATTTTGGAAACTTGGAAAATCTGAGCATATGAAAATTTTTGGAAACTTAAAATGACCCGAATGTCGAATTTTGGAGCCCAAAGGGAACTTAGGGCCAAATGACCCTAAAATATAAAGTACATGAAATTTGACCCAATAACGGACTTGGAAATGTGGCTGAAGATGCCACCTAAGGCCTTAGGAAATGGCCCAAATGCAAGAGGTTTTGGGCCTGAGTTTGAGTCATCTAGGAAGCAAATAAAGAAGTTTTATTTTGCTTCCATGAGTGGGGAGTTGACGGCACAAGGGAATCTAAGAGGAGGAGTTTTATTTGGTTAAAACTTGATTAATAAGTGATAAATAAGGGATTTTAAATTTGGATTATCGAGGAGATAATTGATGGATTAAATGCTTTTATTTTTAGATAAAGGAGATAATATTATCTTAAGGGAGAGTGGTGGCCAAGTCAAGGACTCTTGGCCTAGCAAATTTGGCTATAAAAGGAGAACCCAAGGTCTTTTTCTCTCATCTTTCCAAGTAGCCGAAAATTCCTTGCTCTCTCCCCTCTTGCTCAATTTCTCTTTAAGCAAAATCCATCTCTTCTTCTTCTATTTTCTTCTCCTCTCCTTTGTCATCGTTAAGCCAAAACCCTTTTCTTTTGATCCCTGTTAAATCTCCATAGCCAAATCTCTGTGACTCTAGGCAAGGAAGCAATCGATTAAAGGCATCAATGTTTCTACAATTACCGAATATAAGGATCAAGGATCTAAGGTAAGGAATATAAATATTCGGTCAAGGTTTTGATTATGTCTCAATATTAAAATAAATCGACATGAAGTTATAGGGATTTGACGGATATTCAAGACAAGGAAACTTTCGGATTTGGAAACTATAAGGTAAGTACATAGATCCAATCGGCCTAGGGTTATATTGGTATTATTTTCCATTTACTCAAAAGTTAGAAAGCGGCATAATTACCCGATTTAGTGGCTAGCCGATTTAAGGAAGAATCTTGTCAATTTTGGCATTTGATTTACAATCTTTCTATTCGGCAACAAGGTAAGTAATACAAATCCTACAAGGATTTGGTTTTGTTTAAGCCAAATAGGTTTATTAATGTGACTTATATGATGGCCGAATATAGGAGTTAACAGATCTAAAGTTAGATCGGGGTTTTCGAGATCTCAAGGAACCTTTTTAAGCAAATCAGGTATGTACACACACTAACTTTCGATATTTCATTTGGCAATTATTTTATTATGTGATTATACATAAGAATATGAATATGGCTAAGTACCCTAATGTGGTACAAAAGTATTCAGGTACGTTTCCTACTTCCGATAGGATTATGAAATATGTTATTTTATAACATGTGAATATATGTATATGATTATGAAATTAAGTATGTTATGCATGATATATATTTTTGGGGCATTCGGGATTTATGTGAAAGGGGAAGAAGGTGTTGACTTCGGTCTCACCAACGTTTGAAGGTGTTGACTTCGGTCTCACCAACGAATGTGTTGACTTCGGTCTCACCAATGAAATATGGTGACTACGGTCACATTATTTGAATATGGTAACTTCGGTTACATTATCTGAATTTGGTAACTCCGGTTACATTATTTGAATATAGTGTCTAATGACACAACGTATATGGGCGAACGCCTTGATGGTGTGTAGCGGATGGAGGGTTGACTTAGTAGTCCCACGGTGTGAATGGCGGTACTGGTGGTGTGTAGCGGATGGACCATTAGGATTGGGTTTGGGTTGCATCATAACTTATTTTATATGAATGAGAATTTGATATGAGCGTGTATGCCCGATTTGTTGAATGTTAGTCTTGTGTGCACATTGAGTCATTGACTCACCCATTGTGGGAATTATTTTCGGTGATGAGCGATTTGACCGGCGGTGGACCTTGAGGTGGCCATGCTACATTTGGAGATTTTATTTTATTTGGACTTTATTTCATTTGGTACCCTTAATTATATTTCTTTTGGGTTTTATTTGATGTAATAAGGCCATAAGGCCCAATGGATTATTCTTTATTTTACTTTACTTTTAAATATTGTGCTAAGAACTATTTTGGACGTAACAAATCAAATTGGATTTACAAGTTTAACAAAATGGGTTTCCAATCTAAGCCCAATCCACAACAACATTTTTCTAAATATTTTTTAATTTCTCTAAGTATCGAAACTTTTTGAAACCGGTTTACTTTAGGAACATACGGATCCGGTTCGGGCTCGTGGTAGGGTGTGGGGTGTTTCAAGTTCAGGGGAATACATTTCCCTATGGCTGCACGAAGATGAAAATCTCATGAAGACATAGGTACAGATGTATGCCGAAAGCGATTCACTATCCTGCATGGAGGTGAAAACCTCACGAAGGAGTAGCTTCTCACTTCCACTTAAAAGGGTGTGACCACAACGGTCATGCAATGCAATGCAATGATATTTAAAAAAAATTAGAACCACATGCAATAAAAAGGGTCATAGTTTTTCAAATTAAATTTTTAAATTCGAACAGAAGGACATGAAATTAGCAATTTTACGGCTTGACTCTCTTATTGGTCCCCAATGGAGTTGCCAAGCCGTCGAAACCATTTTTAAGTTTTTTTTTAAAAAAAACAGGGATCGACTTTAAAAACGAAAATGGAGTCGCCACCAATCCCTTTTTGTTTAGGTGTGATCAGATCACCTTATAAAACATTTTATTTCAAAATATTGATTTTGGCATACAAAATTCAAGAAAATGAGTTTGGGAGTCAGTTACGTACGAGGAAGGATTAGCACCCTCGTAACGCCCAAAATTGGTACCAGGGTGATTAGTTATTGTCCTAATGTCGAAAATTCGAAAAGATTTGAAAACATGATTTCTTTAAAAACTTGAACAATTTGATTTGGAACTTGAGATTCTTTTGTTCCAAAAGAATACAAACATCACATCCAGCACGTTAGAACCTGATGTTTTAAACCCTCGTAGCCAACATCATCTCATGATTTACAAAATTCACTAAAAGGATATTTAGTTATTTAGTCAAATGGAAAATCGAATCCCAACACGTTAGGGCACTATTTCCCGAATTTCTAAACACAAAACATTGCCTTATTTAAGAAAAACTTTTGGATAAAATGTAGTAATTAAAGGAGATAGATATTTTTAAACAAATATTTAAAAAAATAACATTAAGTTATTTAAAAAGTGCAATTTACTAAAGTTACAGGTCATATTAACAATTAGCATCGACATAAACAATTAAGTAAAAGAATGACAAGCAATAATAATAATGTTAAGGTAAACAAAGATAATTGAATTCAAAAAAAATTTAAAAAAATGAACAATCAAAATAAAAAATATAGAGTAGATAATAGCAATTTTAAAAGAATCTATGGAAAAATTAAAAAAAATTATTCACAAGATTAAATTCATGTATAAAAATAATAACAATATAATGTAAATAATATACTCAAAACAATTAATGAATATTATAACAATTTAAAAAAATAGGAAAAAGTATAAAAATGATATGGATAAATAAAAAAAGTTAAAAAAAAACACATAAGTCAACCTATCTCCCGCAATATGAGGATTCAATGAAATTCCTCCACCAAAATCTAACTCGAACGGAAGCAATTCAAAAAGAAACGAAGATGAGTGAAGAACAAAATAAGAACAAGCCATAGAAAATAAGAATGCAAAAGAGAGAGAAATTTGAGCAAATGTTCTCAAGAATTTTTATTACTCAAAACTCAAGTGTGTTTTACAATGAAGGGAGATGCCTCTATTTATAGTTGAGCCTCCCCAAATCAAATGGTACGATCAATTACAATAACGGCTAAGACTAAAAGGTATCTACAAATTAAATCTCTAAGATTACAAAATCATATCTTCTAAGATTGCATACCATATCTTCTAAGATTGCATATCATATCTAAGATTTGCATATCACATTTAAGATTACATACCATATCTTCTAGGATTGCATATCATATCTAAGATTTGCATATCATATCTAAGATTGCATACCATATCTTTTAGGATTGCATATCATATCTAAGATTGCATATTCTTGAAGATTGTGTTCCCATATACGTCAAGCTTGTAGATGGACCTTCAATCTTTTAATGGGTCATTCCAATCAGGCCAAATGATATATTTTGGACTGGACTTGGACTTTATCTTATTATTTTGGGGTTATTATTTTTTGTATGGGCCCGGGCTAAATTGGCCTATTATAGAGCCCAATACCATTAAAGCTAAAAAGGAGCAAGCTGATGCTCAAGACTCAGAAGAAGTTCAACCAAGTGTTGAAAACCCAGTTTCACCAGAACCGGAATCTACAAAACCCGACAAAGTAACCTCAGGACCAGCTAATTCAGATCAACTAACAACTTCGTTAGGTGTAGAATTGTCGCCAAAGATCAATCAACCAGAATCAGTTCCAGTAATGAAACCACCACCACCCTACCCTCAAAGGCTTCAGAAGCAGAATCAGGAGATTCAATACAAGAAGTTCCTTGACGTAATCAAGCAACTTCCTATCAACATCCCGTTGGTTGAAGCACTTGAGAAAATGCAAACTATGTCAAGTTCATGAAAGATATCTTGTCTAAGAAACGAAGACTTGGAGAATTTAAGACAGTAGCTCTGACAAAGGAATACAGTGCATATCTTCAAGACAAACTACCCCCAAAATTGAAGAATCATGGATGTTTTACCATACCGTGCAACATTGGAGCAACATATTGTTGTAAGGCATTATGTGACTTAAGTGCAAGTATCAACTTAATGCCTATGTCAATATTTAGGAAGTTGGGAATAGGAGAAGTTAGACCAACTACAGTTACGCTTCAACTAGCAGATCGATCCTTAGTACATCCAAAAGGAAAAATCGAGGATGTATTGGTACGTGTAGATAATTTTATCTTTCCTTCTGACTTTGTAATTCTAGATTTTGAAGCAGACAAAGAAGTACCAATCATCCTAGGAAGGTCATTCCTAGCAACTGGAAGAACCCTTATTGATGTGCAAAAGGGCAAGCTCACTATGCGTGTTCAGGATCATAAGGTAATATTTAACGTCTTTAAGTCTATGAGATTTCCTAACACAATTGATGATTGCTCTACAGTGTCTGATTTAGAGGATTTAATAGTGGAGAAGGAACTCAACTGTGTTGAAGACCCACTGGAAAGAATTTTGACATCGGATCCCCCAAATGATGAAAAGGAGGCTAAATACTTAGCTCTGCTAGAAGCTAATCAAAAGGGATTTAATTTGCAATCCCGTTTTGAATCTTTGGAATTAGAGAAAAGGGATTACACCCAGCCAAAAGCATCAATCGAGGAGCCACCTAAGTTAGAACTCTAGGTATTACCTACACACTTAAAATATGTTTATTTCAGTAGCACCTCTACTCTGCCTGTGATTGTTTCAGTAGAATTAACTACTCAAGAATAAGAGAAACTTATCATGGTTTTGAAACAATTCAAGAAGGCTATCGGATAGACCATGGCCAATATTCGCAGTATTAGCCCATCTGTATGCATGCAAATATCATATTAGAAGATGGCGAGAGAGGAACGATTATGGACAACAGAGACTGAACCTAATCATGAATGATGTAGTAAAAAAGGAAATTATCAAGTGGTTGGATAAGGGTATAATTTACCCCATCTCAGATAGTTCATGGGTGAATCCGGTCCAGTGCATGCCAAAAAAAATAGGTATCACAGTCGTAGAGAACGAGGACGATGAGTTGATACCAATTAGAACGGTTACGGGATGGAGAATCTACATTGATTATCGGAAGCTAAACAAGGCGACTAGGAAAGATCACTTCCCTTTGCCGTTCTTAGACCAGATTCTAGATAGAATCGCAGGACATGATTACTACTATTTTCTCGATGGATACTCAGGGTATAATCAGATTACAATAGCACCAGAAGATCAACACAAAATGACATTCACCTGCCTGTACGGTACGTTTGCATTTAGATGCATGCCATTTAGTTTATGTAATGCACCTGTTACATTTCAAAGATGTATAATGTCTATTTTTACTGACATGGTTTAAAAGTATTTGGAAGTTTTTATGGATGATTTTTTAGTAGTCGGAGATACTTAGATGATTGCTTAGCCAATCTAGCTAAGGTACTAAGGCGATGCGAAGAAACGAATCTCGTACTCAACTGGGAAAAGTGCCATTTTATGGTACGAGAAGGAATTGTTCTTGGCCATCGGATAACGAGACATGTGATAGAGGTAGACAAAGCAAAGGTAGACGTTAGACGTTATTGAGAAACTCCCACCTCCAACATCTGTAAAAGGTGTTAGGAGCTTTTTGGGCCACACTGGTTTTTATCGAAGATTTATCAAGGACTTCTCCAAAGTGGCTAAACCCTTATGCAAACTATTAGAGAAGGACTCGATATTCAAGTTTGATAAGGAATGCTTAAAAGCCTTCAACGATTTGAAGAGTCGATTAGTCAAGGCACCCATAATCGTCGCACCAAACTGGGATTTGCCATTCGTATTGATGTGTGACGCAAGTGACTTCGCAATTGGAGCTGTCTTAGGCCAGCGAAGGAACAAAGTTTTTCATCCCATCTACTACACAAGTCTAACTCTAACCAGAGCTCAACTGAATTATACAGTAATAGAAAAAGAGTTACTTGCTATTGTGTTTGCTTTCAACAAGTTTCGATCTTATCTTGTAGGTACCAAAGTGATTGTCTATACGGACCACTTAGCAATTAAGTACTTACTGGCCAAGAAAGATGCTAAGCCGAGATTGATCACATGGGTACTTCTACTTCAAGAGTTCGATCTAAAAATTCAAGATCAAAAGAGAGTAGAAAACCAAGTAGAAGATCACTTGTCCAGATTAGAGCCACAAGAGGAAAATTCTCCACTTATACGATTCATGAGACATTTCCAGATGAACACATACTGAAGGTAAATCATGTCCATAATATTCCTTGGTTTGCTGATATTGCTAACTATTTAGCTTGTGGCTTGATGCCGATTGATAAAACATATCAACAAAGGAAAAAGTTTCTTCACGATGTGAAGTACTATTTCTAGGAAGAGCCATATTTGTTTAAAAAGTGTGCAGATCAGATGATCAGGAGATGTGTAGCAGAAGATGAAATACTGAAGATTTTATACCACTGTCACTCAGCTCCGAGTGGGGGACACTTTGGAGGTACACGTACAACGGCCAAAGTATTCCAAGCTGAATTCTTTTGGCCAACACTATTTAAGGATGCATACGCTTACGTAAAGAGTTGTGATCGATGTCAAAGGGTTGGAAATGTTACCAACAGAAATGAGATGCCTCGAACAAATATCATTGAGGTAGAATTGTTTGATGTTTGGGGTATTGACTTTCTTGGTCCTTTCCCTTCGTCTTTTGGTCACAAGTACATATTGGTAGCAGTAGATTATGTGTCCAAATGGGTCGAGGCTGAAGCTTATCCGATGAACGATGCTAAAGTTATGATGAAGTTCTTGCAGAAACACGCGTTAACAAGGTTTAAAACCCCAAGAGCTATTATTAGCGATGAAGGAACCAATTTGTCAACAAGTGGTTAAAGTGGTTGTTAGATAAACATGGAGTGAAACATAAGGTTGCTATAGCTTACCATCCACAGACAAATGGGCAAGCTGAGCTGGCGAATAAAGAGATCAAATGCATACTTGAGAAAGTAGTTTGCCCGAACTGACGAGATTGGTCCAAGAGACTAGATGATGTTTTATGGGCTTACAGAGCAGCATACAAGACACCTTTAGGATTGTCACCCTATAGGTTGGTCTTTGGGAAAGCCTACCATCTACCTCTAGAGTTAGAGCACAAAGCTTACTGGACTCTTCGACGACTCAACTTGGATCTTAAGCTTGCTAGAGAGAAACGGATGCTCCAACTCAATGAGCTAAAGGAATTCCAAATGTTCTCATACGAAAATGCCAAATTACTCAAGGAAAGACTCAAGAAATGGCATGACAAACACATTCGAGTTAGAGAATTTGAAGCAGGTCAGCAAGTCTTGTTATTTAATTCCAGATTGAAGTTCTTCCCAGGTAAGTTAAAATCACGTTGGTCCGGTCCATTCACGATTCATCGCGTCTATCCGTATGGAGTTGTTGAACTCCAAGGTAAGGGAGGTACTTTTCAAGTCAATGCTCAACGTTTGAAACATTACTACGGAGAAAGACCTGAACGGGATCAAATCATGTTCAGTTTATCAGATATTTAAATTTTCTTGTTTTTAATAAATTATTTAGGGTATATTTTCAGGTTAATTATGTTTAAATAAATTCTTTCTGGGAGATTAGAACTTAAGCGGGTCCGCTTGTGACCCCTCCAATCTTTCCTGGGAATTGATTTTTACATAATTTTCGAGAAATTAGTCCCTAAATGACAAAATAAATTTTTGGTTTTTCAAATAAAAAGGTCAATTTTGACCCAAGTCTTAAATTGCAACTCAATTTCAAATTTTCATTAAGTCTAGGGACTTAATTGAATTATTTTAAAATTTTGGTTACTAATTAGTAAATAATATAAACTAGATGCCTCTTTTGTAAATGTTTTAAAGGCATCTAGAATAAATATTTTACTTAATAATATATATTTATAAATTGTTGATAAACTTTAATAAATAATTATATCCATTATAATTTATATATTAATTTTTATCAACTTAGCTTAGATTAGGATTAATTTTATTTAATTATATTCTATGCTTATCTTAATAATTTAATAGCAATTGATAATTTAATATGCATATATTTGATTATTCAATTGTTGTTAACATTGAGTAGAATTAGAATTAGAATATTTTAAATTATTAAATTTCTTTAAGAAGCCTACTCTAATTCCTACTGCTCTCATTATAAATTCCCCCCATACTTCTCCCATTTATTCATCACTCAAAACCCCAAAATCTTAAGTGCCGAAACCTCCTAGCTAAGCACCTAGACGCATGCCCTAGCAACCAGCAGCTCTTGCATACTGCTCGGCCAGTAGCCTCAGCACGCCACATGCCCCAGCCCAGTGATCGCCCAGGCGGTGTCTCGCTCTCTCTGCGCCAGACTAGCGTCCCAACAAGATCAGCCCGCCTGTCGAAGGGCCCTCACGTTGCTACTTGCGCGCAGCCCCTACCACGTGTTGCAGCTTCCTTCCACCCGCGCACCTAGTAGCCTTTCAACACCCGAGCAGGACATCTCTTTCACCGACGCACCAAGCCCTTAAGTCTCCCTCCTTTTATATTTCTATCTTTTGTTTCATAAGTATATTTTATTTTAGGAGTTCTTAATTTTTACAAGGAAGGTGGTAAGAACAATTTTTTTCTTAAGTTTTAATTTTATTCAATTATTTAATTTTTCAATTTATTGAAATATTAGTAATTTTTATTAATTAAATTTTTGAGAAAATAATTTTTCCCATCTTATGTTCAGTTCAATCATGCCTCGCAAGAGAACTCGTGCTTCCACCCAAATCGATGAAACGCAAAATAAGTTCGACTGTGAAGAAGCCAAAGCAAGATACGAAAGTATCTTCAAGAATCAACAGATGCATCCAGAGAAAGGCTTCACATTGAAGGAAAGAAACTACAGAGACTTTATGGCACGTATTCGTCAAGTTGTTGAAGCCCTCAATTGGGAATTATTTTTTGAAAAGAGACCAAGTGTGCATGAGTAACTAGTTCATGAATTTTATGCGAACTTAACCTCAAGCGAACTGACCAAAGTTCCAGTTCGCGGAATCAAGGTACCAATAAATTCAAATGCTATTAATGAGTTCTTTGAATTACCTGATTTTGAAAATGATGAATATTCTTCTTTGTTGAGCAACATTAAGCCTGAAAATTTGCAAGAAATTCTCGAGGAGCTTACAGTTCCAGGTTCTAAGTGGACCGTGTCAAAGCAAGGAGTCCACACATGTCGAAGAGAATATTTGACACCACTTGGGAAGGTATGGTTCTATTTCATCCATTTTAGCCTTATGCCTAGTTCGCATGGGACTACAATCTCATTAGAGCAAATGGTCCTATTGTACTCGATTCTAACTGGAAAGACCATTGATGTGGGAAAAATCATCCTAATAGAAATGAGAAATTATGCCGTTAGACATCCTGGCCCAGCCTATTTCCCCTTTACGATAACAATTATGTGCTTAAAAGCAAAAATTCTTGCGAACGTGAAGAAGACAAGGCATAGTCAAGGCACAATCACCGATTGGGATCTCTACCGAATAGCTAGAGATTCTATTCTACAACAATGAGTTGAAGAGAGTGAGGATCCCAAAGAAGCAGAAGATGACCCCACAGAGATCCTGTCAGAGCAATCAACTGAAGTCCCTAATGAGGCAGAACTAATGGAACCAGAAGCTGAACCTGATATCAAAACCTCAATGTTTGGAGCTCCACCGCCTAGCCTAGATCTTCGAGATGAGCTGTTAAAGCTGATGGACTTAATGCAACACATGCAATGGCAGCAACAAGCCTACTGGAGATACTCAAAAATAAGAGATGACTCAATGAGGAGTGCCCTTAGGAAAATTTATAATGACCCATTTATTTTGTGTGCCTGAGTTTCTAGATTTCATATTTGAACCATGGAGTTCATCATCGAAGAGGGAGCAAAGCGATTCATGCAAAGGCAATAATGATGGAGCAAAAGATGAGTAGAATTCGAAAGGATCGACAAACAAATAAAAAAAGGGAGGATCTCAAATTTATTTTATTTTTAGTCTTAAGTTATTTTAGGATTAGGTTAATTAGGAATTTTTATTTTTGCACAATAAAACAAGAGATAGGAATCATGAATAAAAGCTGAACAAGTCACAAAGGCTAAAGTGTGGCAATAGGTATATACATGTCTAGGATTGGATTTTAGAGAGAGCTTGGTACGTAAGCTGTAACACCCCTAACCCAAACCCCTAACCCATATCCATCACCGGATTAGGGTTACGGGTATTACCATGTAATTTCAGACTTCAGTTCAATCAATTTATTCTTAGTAGATCATCTTTGTTAAGTAATCTAATCATAAACACACAATTCGCACACATATATATATATATATCACATACTTGTTACATTAATCCAAGTCATATACGATATAATCATCAATGAACATAAAATGACCATATAATGTATATTACTACAATATCACATAACAATATAGATTTTATACGCCACATTTATCAAAATGATCTTGATCTATGAAATATATAAACAACTAAATTATTCGTACTAATTAACCAAATGGGTATACTTCGAATGTCAATGTATAATACTTTCTATTAAAACCCAATTTCATATGGCATAAAAGTAACCGAATATATACAACTTATTACACATCACATGCATACTTATGTATTTGGCCGAATATACCAGGTCTTATTTATAACATTTCATGTTCATTACTTAGCACAAACCGAGCTTGGTAGTTTCATGCAAACAATCAATTTAAGCAATCTCATAAGCCAAATATACATAAAAATGTATACATCATACTTATGCACATTTTCTATATTCGACTGT
This sequence comes from Gossypium rotundifolium, assembly GCA_025506655.1. Taxonomy (NCBI): domain Eukaryota; kingdom Viridiplantae; phylum Streptophyta; class Magnoliopsida; order Malvales; family Malvaceae; genus Gossypium; species Gossypium rotundifolium. Next base: position 62,891,192 of record CP106722.1, read on the forward strand.
GAACTTAAACTCCTTTAAACATGTCAACTACCTTTGCAATTATCACCTAAGTTTGGCCGAACACACATATGTGCATTACTCAATGTAATTCATACTTCGTAAATCAACTAAAGTTGACACACATACATAAATTCCAAATGATGCTCTACTAACATATCCCTACCTTGAATTATACATGCAAAGGTTAACATAAATATCGAAACACCTGACTGATTTAACACAAACATTAATAGTACAAGCAAGAATTCAAATGGAACTCATAATCTATAAACTTGAAATAAAGAAACAACCTATGGTCAAATCGTTGAAACCAAACACTTCAATCACATTGTCAAGAGTAAATAGAACCGAACATATAATAAATGTTTAAGCCATTTTCGCATGGCTATTATATATATATATATATATATACAAAACATCATTCCAACACTTAGCTAGCCTATACATGCCTTTAATTCAAAAATAACTAGTTTAAAGTACCAAAAAGGGATGATAGTGTGGTTGACTTCACAGACGATCCTCCGAGCCCGTAGCTTGACCAAAATCTATAAAACAAATCATTTAACACATAGAGTAAGCTTACTAGCTTAGTAAGTCCTATGCAAACTTATTAAAACAATCAATTAACCAAGCATTATAGACAGCCATTTCATAACATTGAATAAACATAGCTTAATTTGTAAATGCATTATAGCCGAATATTCTACCTCATTTAATCTTTCTACTTCCATTTACTCACCAAGTCACACCGTTTCCAAATGTATATATATAACTCAATTCATACATATTCATATACCTTTACAAATACCTTTAACCACTTATGCTTATAATTATTCTTGTACGAATACTTACTTCTTTCATGATTATCTACAACCAAATTAATCATAGTATATATATATATATACATCAAATTCCATCCATCATATGTATATCACTTTCTTTCACTATTTCATTTACTTATCATCATGGCATATAATCATAACATTAAAGTATGCTTAATACATACCTTATAGCCGAACTCATAAGTTTCTTTCATAAGCTTAAACTTGCATGATTGTTTCATAAATTTACCATTTCATAACTAAAGTTCGGGAATCGAAAACTCACCAGCATATAACAAGCTGTGCACTAATTCGAATCCCATACACCGGCACCTTGCCTGCTAGACTTGAAGTCTGAGATTTAAAACACCGACATTTAGCCTGCTAGGCATCAAGCCCGACATATTCACCGGCACAAGGCCTGCTAGGCATTTAGCCCAAAATAGATCACCGGCACAAGGCCTGCTAGGCTTTAAGCCCGATATAACTCACCGGTACAAGGCCTGCTAGGCTCGAAGCCCGAATATCAACATTATTAACTATTCATTTCACATTACTTTGTGCTAAATTCACAACATTCCATATCCTTCGTATTTCCTCGACATATCAACCGAACTTAATTATTCATATTACTATAAACAAAATAAAGCCAATCCAATAATACATAATACCATATTCGGCCATCACATAAATTTATACTCGAAATTATTAAATATTATCATTTAATATGTTCACAATTAATGCTTTAACATATATTTGCTTAAGGACTTACCTCGATTATCAACGGCAACTTAAACTGACTATTCGACAACCTTCGTCTTTCCCCGATCCAAATCCATTTTTCTTTGTTCTTGATCTAAACATATCAAAAATAAACTCATTCAAGTACATTTCATTTCAATTTAGTCCCAAAGCACATAAATGGGTAAATTACCATTTTACCCCTAATGTTTCACACTTTTACAATTTAGTCCTATTTGCATAAAACACAAAATACACAAAATTTCTCAATACTACTCAAGGGCCGAAATGCATAGGGACTATACAAGTCCATTTCTTTCATTTATTTTGCAAATAAGCCCCTCTAAAAATTTATTTTTACAAATTAGCCCTAAATACTCAATTCACCAAAACTTCCAATACAAAACATACTAATCTTTAACATATCTTTAATATAAAATCATAAAACATCAAAAACCACAAGAACATAACAATGGCTGAACATCAAGCATGCTTATTTTTAAAATTCTAACATGGGTCACCATCGCTCAAGCAACGATCTCAAAACGTAAAAATTAACAAAATCAAATCAAACTAACCTTGAATTTAAGCTTCTAAATGCCGAAAATCAAAAGAATTCAAACCCTTCTTCTTTCTCAATATTCAGGAAGCAAAATAAAAGATGATAATGGCCATACTTTTATGTTTTATTTAACATATATTATGACATTTAATCATTTACTATTATAACATTATTATATAAAATTATATAATATAAAACTTAAGGTTAATCTTGTCATATGCCACCCACTAACTTAAAAATGGGCTATTTACCCATTTAATACCTCATATTAAAAAGCCATCCTCATTTAAGCACTTTCCACTATAGAATGCAACTTTTACACTTTATGCGATTTAGCCCTTTTTGTTAAATTGAACACACAAATGGTTAAATTTTTCTACGAAACTTTCACACACATTAAATCACATATAATAAGCACAGAATATATCATTTAAATATATTTCAGACTCAGATTCGTGGTCCCAAAACCACTGTTACGATTAGGGTCAAATTCAGACTGTTACAACTCTCCCCCCTTAAGGATTTTCGTCCCCGAAAATCTTACCGTTAAACAAAGTCGGATATTGTTGCCTCATTGAATCCTCAGGCTCCCACGTAGCCTCTTCAATTCTGTGCTGATTCCATAATATTTTCACTAATAGAATTCTCTTGTTCCTCAACTCTTTCATTTCCCGAGCTAAAATACGGATCAGTTCTTCCTCATATGTCATATCGGATCGAATTTCAATCTCAGATGGAGCGATCACATGTGACGGATCTGATCTATATCTACGAAGCATCGAAACGTGAAATACGTTGTGTATCTTTTCTAATTCAAAGGGCAATTTCAATCTATAAGCAACAGGCCCAATACGTTCAATGATCTCGTACGGTCCGATGAACCTCGGACTTAGTTTGCCTTTCCGACCAAATCGGAGTACCTTCTTCCACGGAGAAACTTTCAAGAATACCCGGTCTCCGATCTGAAACTCAATGTCTTTGTGCTTTGAATCAGCATAGGACTTTTGACGATCCGAGGCAGCTTTTAAACTATCTCTGATTATAGCCACCTTCTGTTCTGCCTCTTTAATCAAATCAACCCCGTGTATCTTGTTCTCACTGAGCTCGGTCCAGTATAATGGTGTACGACACTTGCGGCCATATAGAGCTTCGTAAGGTGCCATTTTGATACTCGATTGAAAACTATTATTATAAGCAAATTCAATCAATGGTAAGTATCTTTCCCACGTACCTTCAAACTCAAGAACGCAACATCTCAACATGTCCTCAAGTATCTGAATGGTTCGTTCGGACTGACCATCTGTCTGCGGATGGAAGGCTATACTAAAGTGGAGTTTAGTACCTAAAGCATCTTGCAACTTCTTCCAAAACCGCAACGTGAATCTCGGGTCTCTGTCTGAAACAATAGAACTCGGCACACCATGTAACCTCACAATCTGTGATACATATAATTCAGTAAGTTTATCAAGTGAATAGTCTGTATGAACTGGCACAAAGTGAGCTGATTTGGTCAGTCTATCTACTATAACCTGACTGCATCTCTCTTGCTCGGTGTCATAGGCAAACCGGATACAAAATCCATAGTAAATCTATCCCATTTCCATTCGTATCATGATCTATCAAGTAATCCGAAGGCACCGATGCTCGACTTTTACTTGCCGACATATTAAACACTTCGAAACAAATTCAGATATATCCCTTTTCATGCCAGGCCACCAATAGAACTGTTTCAAATCATTATACATTTTTGTGCTACCCGGATGTACTGATAATCAGCTACTATGAGCCTCGTTCAAAATCATCTGAATCAAATCCACATTGTTCAGAACACATATTCGGCCTTTAAAGCTCAAACAATCATTTTCATCAATTTGAAACTCTGACTTTGCATCATTTTCACACTGAACTCGTCTAGAAATTATATCTTTGTCAATTTTCTATGCATCACAAATTTGCTGAATAAGCAACGGTCTCGCCTTTAACTCGGCTATGATCGAACCATCACCGACATAACCATATGTGCATTCAACGCACGAAGAGAAAATAATGATTTTCTACTTAAGGCATCTGCAACAATGTTAGTTTTTCCCGGATGGTAGTCAACCACTAATTCATAGTCTTCCAGTAGTTCTAACCACCTGCGTTGTCTCAAGTTCAAGTCTTTCTGAGTCATCAAATACTTTAGATTTTTGTGATCCGAATAAACGTGACATTTCTCACCAAACAAGTAATGACGTTAAATTTTCAACGCCAATACAATAGCTGCTAATTCCAAATCATGAGTCGGGTAATTTTTTTCATAAGGCTTCAATTGTTTCGAAGCGTAGGCTATGACTTTGCCTTCCTGCATCAAAACACAACCCAAATCATTCAAAGAAGCATCACTATAAACAACAAATTCTTTACCCGATTCTGGCTAAACTAACACTGGAGCTTTGGTTAAAAGAGCTTTCAACTGATCGAAACTTTTCTGATACTTTTCCAACCATTCAAATCTAACATCTTTCTGTAATAGCTTTGTTAACAGGGTAGCTATTATAGAAAAATCTTTCACAAATCTTCTGTAATAACCAGCAAGTCCTAGAAATCTCCAAATTTTGGAAACATTCTTTGGTGGCTTCCAATCAAGTATAGCTGATATTTTGTTCAAATCAACCCGAATACCTAACGCTGAAACAGCATGTCCCAAAAAAGCTGACTTCATTCATCCAAAACTCACACTTATTGAACTTTGCATACAACTACTGATCTCACAAAGTCTATAGCACTAATCTCAAACGCTTAGCATGTTCGGTTTCATCTTTAGAGTAGATCAGTATATCATCAATAAACACTACTACAAATCGGTCCAAATACTGTCTGAAAATCTGATTCATCAAATCCATAAAAATAACAGGTGCATTAGTAAGTCGAAAAGGCATAACCAGAAACTCAAAATGTCCGTACCTCATTCGGAATGCAGTCTTTGGCACGTCAGAATCTCTGACTCGTAACTGATAATAACCCGATCTCAGATCTATCTTTGAGAACATTGATGCTCCTTTCAACTGGTCAAATAAGTCATTAATTCGAGGCAACGGGTATTTATTCTTTATTGTCACTTTATTCAACTGCCGATAATCAATACACACTCGCATAGTCCCATCTTTCTTTTTCACAAACAGAACTGGCGTACCCTAGGGAGAAAAACTCGGGCATGCAAAGCCTCTATCTGTCAACTCTTGCAACTGTGCTTTCAACTCTTTCAACTCAGTAGGTGCCATCCGATATGGGGCCATTGAAATCGGAGTCGTCCGTAATTCAATGCCGAACTCAATCTTTCTTACTGGTGGTAAACCCGGTAATTCTTCAGGAAACACATCTGAGTAATCACAAACAACTGGTACAGATTCGATCTATTTTTTAGACGCCTTATTATCCAACACATAAGCCAAATAAGCTTCACACCCCTTTCTCACATACTTTCAGGCTAACATCGAGGATATTATTGTAGGCAATCTGCTCAAATCATTAGATTCAACCCGGATGATTTCACCATTCTGACATCTCAAATCAATAATTTTTCTTTTGCAATTCACCACGATATCATGCAAAGTTAACCAATCCATTCCCAAAATTGTATCGAACTCGTCAAAAGGCAACAACATTAAATCAGCTGGAAAACAGGAGTCCCGAATCATCAATGGGCAACCTTTACACACTTTATCAACAAGTACACATCGACCCAAGGGGTTGGACACACGAATCACAAACTCAGTAGACTCAACAGGCAGAGTCGTACTGGCCACCATAGTTTCACACACATATGAATGAGTCGAACCAGGATCAATCAATGTAATTATAGTAGTATCATAGAGTGTGAAAATACCGGTAATAACATCTAGGGAAGAAGTATCCTCTCTGGCACGTATAGCATAAGCTCTAGCTGGTGCTCGAGCCTCTGATCGAACTACAGTGTCCCTCGTTCCTCTCTAACTGCCACCTACACTCCCTGCATGTCTGGGTGGTCTACCTCGTGCTGATACGTTGCTAGGTTTAGTGTTCTGAGTCGTATTTTCCTCGACTAGCATCGGGCACTCTCGAATAAAATGGTCCGACGATCCACATTTAAAGCAGGACCGATCACAGAATCTACAACTCCCGGAATTCCATTTACCATAATGCTTGCATTCAACTCGATTCTGCTGAAATTACCAACACTGGCCATTGAAGTGGCTCGAGAACTCATTGGAGGTCGATCTCGTCTAGATAGGTCTGAAGTAGCTTTATGTCGGTCGAAGTCATCTTTGAACTTCTTAGGTGCTGAATGGAAAGTCTTACTTGATGATCTTTTATGAGTGTCTCTAGCTTCCATTTCAGCCTTTCTTTTCTCTTTTCCGAGCTCTTCAGCTTTACAAGCTCTCTCGACCAGTACCACGAACTCTTTGATCTCAAGAATGCCCACAAGCAACTTTATGTCTTCATTTAGACCGTCTTCAAATCTTTTGCACATAATGGCTTCAGTTGATACACACCCTCGGGCAATCGGCTCAATCTGACAAACTTCCACTCATATTCCGTCATAGTCATACGACCCTGTTTTAGTTCTAGAAATTCTTTTCGTTTCTAATCGATGAATCTCTGACTGATATATTTCTTACGGAACTCGATTTGGAAGAAATCCCAAGTCACTTTTTCTTTCAGAACCACTGATACTAGTGTAATCCACCAATGATATGTAGTGTCTCGAAGTAGAGATATATCACACTTTAGGTATTCATCTGGAGTACAGGATAACTCATCAAGTACTCGAATAGTGTTATCGAGCCACATCTCAGCTCGCTCTGCGTCGTCATCATCATTAGCTTTGAATTCTTCAGCCCCATGTTTCCTGATTTTATCAACGGGAGGCCCACTAGATCTCATCGGATCTATCATCGGAGGTGCGGAAGGTATTGGAATTGGATTATTCGGGGGTGGAGGTTGTTGTACAGTCAGGATAGTCTGAATAAACTGGGTAAACCATTCGTTCATCATCTGGTAGAAGGCTTGTTTAGCCTCTCCCTCATGGCTACCCGAAACTGGTCGAGAGTCTACCGACGCTAATCCGTGTGCACGATCAGGCGCTACACTCTATACATCATCTGCTACGGCTCTGCCAGGATCAGAATCCATTTACTATATAAAACATAATTTGGGATGTCAGAAGTCACCACACTATCAAATATATAATAAAGGCATGTATAGCTAGACTCGCACGCGCTCGGTAGTCCTAGAACCGACTAAACCGTAAGCTCTGATACCAATCAAATGTAACACCCCTAACCCATATCCATCGTCGGATTAGGGTTACGGGTTTTACCATGTAATTTCAGACTTCAGTTTAACCAATTTATTCTTAGTAGATCATCTTTGTTAAGTAACCTAATCATAAACACACAATTCGCACATATATATATATATATATCACACACTTCTTACATTAATCCAAGTCATATACGATATAATCATTGATGAACATAAAATGACCATATAATGTATATTACTACAATATCACATAGCAATATAGATTTCATATGCCATATTTATCAAAATGATCTTGATCTATGAAAGATATAAACAACTAAATTATTTGTACTAATTAACCAAATGAGTATACTTCGAATGTCAATGTATAATACTTTCTATTAAAACCCAATTTCATATGGCATAAAAGTAACCTAATATATACAACTTATTACACATCACATACATACTTATGTATTTGGCCGAATATGCCAGGTCTTATTTATAACATTTCATGTTCATTACTTAGCACAAACCGAGCTTGGTAGTTTCATGCAAACATTCAATTTAAACAATCTCACAAGCCAAATATACATAAAAATGTATACATCATACTTATGCACATTTTCTATATTCGACTATGAACTTAAACTCCTTTAAACATGTCAACTACCTTTGCAATTATCACCTAAGTTTGGCCGAATACACATACATGCATTACTCAATGCTCTACTAACATATCCCTACCTTGAATTATACATGCAAAGGTTAACACAAATGCCGAAACACCTGACTGATTTAACACAAACATTAACAGTACAAGCAAGAATTCAAATGGAACTCATAATCTATAAGCTTGAAATAAAGAAACAACCTATAGTCAAATCGTTGAAACCAAACACTTCAATCACATTGTCAAGAGTAAATAGAACCGAACATATAATAAATGTTTAAGCCATTTTTGCATGGCTATTATATATATATATATACAAAACATCATTCCAACACTTAGCTAGCCTATACATGCCTTTAATTCAAAAATAACTAGTTTAAAGTACCAAAAAGGGATGATAGTGTGGTTGACTTCACCGACGATCCTCCGAGCCCGTAGCTTGACCAAAATCTATAAAACAAATCATTTAACACATAGAGTAAGCTTACTAGCTTAGTAAGTCCTATGCAAACTTATTAAAACAATCAATTAACTAAGCATTATAAACAGCTATTTCATAACATTGAATAAACATAGCTTAATTTGTAAATGCATTATAGCCGAATATTCTACCTCATTTAATCTTTCTACTTTCATTTGCTCACCAAGTCACACCGTTTCCAAATGTATATATATATATATATATATAACTCAATTCATACATATTCATATACCTTTACAAATACCTTTAACCACTTATGCTTATGATTATTCTTGTACGAATACTTACTTCTTTCATGATTATCTACAACCAAATTCATCATAGTATATATATATACACATCAAATTCCATCCATCATATGTATATCACTTTCTTTCACTATTTCATTTACTTATCATCATGGCATATAATCATAACATTAAAGTATGCTTAATACATACCTTATAGCCAAACTCATAAGTTTCTTTCATAAACTTAAACTTGCATGATTGTTTTATAACTTTACCATTTCATAACTAAAGTTCGGGAATCGAAAACTCACCAGCATATAACAAGCTGTGCACTAATTTGAATCCCATACATCGGCACCTTGCCTTCTAGACTTGAAGTCTTAGATTTAAAACACCGGCATTTAGCCTGCTAGGCATCAAGCCCGACATATTCACCGGCACAAGGCCTACTGGGCATTTAGCCTGAAATAGATCACTGGTACAAGGCCTGCTAGGCTTTAAGCCCGATATAACTCACCGGCACAAGGCTTGCTAGGCTCGAAGCCCGAATATCAATATTATTAACCATTCATTTCACATTACTTTGTGCTAAATTCACAACATTTCGTATCCTTCGTATTTCTTCCACATATCAACCAAACTTAATTATTCATATTACTATAAACAAAATAAAGTCAATCCAATAATACATAATACCACATTCGGCCATCACATAAATTTATACTCGAAATTATTAAATATTATCATTTAATATGTTCACAATTAATGCTTTAACATATACTTGCTTAAGGACTTACCTCGATTATCAACGACAACTTAAACCGACTATTCAACAACCTTCGTCTTTCCCCAATCCAAATCCATTTTTCTTTGTTCTTGATCTAAACATATCAAAAATAAAATCATTCAAGTACATTTCATTTCAATTTAGTCCCAAAGCACCTAAATGGGCAAATTACCATTTTACCCCTAATGTTTCACACTTTTACAATTTAATCCTATTGCATAAAACACAAAATACACAAAATTTCTCAATACTACTCAAGGGCCGAATATGCATAGGGACTATACAAGTCCATTTCTTTCATTTATTTTGCAAATAAGCCCCTTTAAAAATTTATTTTTACAAATTAGCCCTAAATACTCAATTTCACCAAAACTTCCAATACAAAATATACTAATCTTTAACATATCTTTAATATAAAATCATAAAACATCAAAAACCACAAGAACATAACAATGGCTGAACATCAAGCATGCTTATTTTTAAAAATTCTAACATGGGTCAGCTACTGTTTGAAGCAACGATCTCAAAAACGTAAAAATTAACAAAAATCGAAATCAAACTAACCTTGAATTTAAGCTTCTAAATGCTGAAAATCAAAAGAATTCAAACCCTTCTTCTTTCTCAATATTCAGCCAAGCAAAATAAAAGATGATAATGGCCATACTTTTATGTTTTATGACATTTAATCATTTACTATTATAATCTTATTATATAAAATTATATAATATAAAACTTAAGTTTAATCTTGTCATATGCACCCACTAACTTAAAAATGGGCTATTTACCCATTTAATACCTCATATTAAAAAGCCATCCTCATTTAAGTACTTTCCACTATAGAATGCAACTTTTACACTTTATGCGATTTAGCCCTTTTTGTTAAATTGAACACACAAACGGTTAAATTTTTTTACGAAACTTTCACACACATTAAATCACATATAATAAGCACAGAATATATCATTTAAATATATTTCAAACTCGAATTCGTGGTCCCGAAACTACCGTTTCGATTAGGGTCAAATTCGGACCGTTACATAAGCAGTCAATTTGACTCACTTCCTCTTTTCTAAAATCCTACCTGGTGTATAGTATCTATTCACTTTAAACAATGAGAACATTGTTCACTTTAAGTAGGGGGACCGAAAATTTGAATTAATTCCACTCGAATAAAATTTTCTTTTAATTATGATTAGGATATATTTTGTTCAATAATTTAAAATTTTCTTAAGTATGCTAAACTTCAAGATTAATAAAGTTCTATTATTTCAATAAGTTATCATGTTATCTTAATAATGATATGAATGTATTTTTAATAAAGCATGCAAATTTGTACCATAAAATTTTTAGTTCGCTACGAAAAAAAATTAGGCATGCATGAAAGTTTAAGTCTTTAGAATTGACTTAGTAATTTCTTGAGACGAAATCCTAGGAAGCCTGGAATATTGAAAATGATTTAGACAATTATTGTTTGGACCGTTTGAGCCTTTCAAGCCGACCATGATAAAATTATCCTTTGAAACCCAACTTTGAGACTATATGGCCTAGTTTTATTTGGACCTTTGCAATATTTAGCCATCACTTTTCTCTTCATTATCTTTAAAATTGTCCCAAACACTAAACTTAACACTATTCAAAATATCGTTAAAAATAAGTTTGGGAGAGTTGAAATGAAGTATCAATTGCTCGAAAATTGTAGTACATGAAGCAAGTGCTTGAAAATGCTTGAAAAAAAATGTACTCGAAAGAAAATAGATGTACAAAAGAGCATGTGAAAGTATAATAAGTCGGTGTATTGAAGGTAAAAATTCTGAAGGTTCGATTTACATTGAGTGTAGGGTTTTTAAGCCAAAATTTATCTATCTTTTACCTACCCATAGCCTAGCCACGTTACAACCCTGTTAAAGACCTATTGATTCAATGTTCTACATTTACCTACATTAGTGGAGAGAAATTGCTCTGTTCAACATATGAAGACATCAGTTAAGCTTAATGATTGTAGTTTAATTTTGAATAAGGGAATAAAATCAAAATGGTAGGGATTAACATGTCTTTATTAAGAAACATTTAGTCAAATTTTGCTATTGTAGTAATTGTTGAGATTAATTTGAACGACATATATACTTGAATAGCATAATTATCAAATTTCTTGTTTTTGAGCATAAGTATATTGATTTCATGATTTTGGGAAGAATGTTGTTCTGAAGGAGTTTTTCAAAAGTGTTTTCGAGAAAATTCTTTTCAAATTTGTGCATTACTCGGGACGAGCAATGAATTAAGTTTGGGGTGCGGAAACACGAAAATTTATGTGTTTTTACATGCCCTTTTAACTTAAAATCATGCTATTCCAGTTAAATTCTTGTCAAAAATAATTAAATATTATAAAATAATTAAAAATTATGTTAAAAATATGAACATCATGAATTTTAATTAATTTTATAGTTAATTTTTATTTATTTTGACTATTTTTGACAGATTCACACAAAGGGCGAAAATTGGCTTGGCAGACACTGCTTGAAGAACAAAACTGAAAAGCAATTCGAAGTAACAAGGCGAAATAATTTCCAGCCTAAGATGGTCCAAATATGTGTATTAAATCATAAATTTATTAATTTTAAAATATTCCCAATTTAATTTGGGCTAAATAAATAAATTTTAATTAATTATAGAAAAAGGGCCAAATTGAACCAAACCGATTGAACCGAACTGATCAAAGAATTGGGCAGCCCAAACCGTCCATATGCTGACCCAAATCAGCTTATTAGCTGATTAATTAAGCTTGCAAAGAGGCCCTTGAAGACTTGTCAAAGTTGCATTCAACCCCCTCCACAATTAGTGGCTTTGTAGATTTGCCCCATGCCATATTTAGAAAAGTTGAAGCCATCAACTTTGCCACATAGGTGGCCGGCCAAGGGGTGGCTCTTTGGCTGCTATTTTTAGCAAATTTCAGCTGCCACATTCAGCTATAAAAATCCCCCTTGGCTGATCATTCAAAGCATCCCTCATCCTTCATTCACAGTCTCATTCTCTCTTCTCCTCTCTCCCTTTCTCTCAACTTTTCCTTCCCATTTCCCCTTTTGTTCAAGTGTCGATTTCTTATCTTGTGAAAGAGGTCCTCATCGGCCATCATTAAGCAGCAATTAAAGTGTTCATAAGCCACCTTGATAGCCGAGGACAACGGAGGATGAAGAACGGAGCAATCAGTCAAGCCACGGAGGATTTGCTTCTTGTTCCCTATCTCTTTAAATTTTGTTTTTGTTTTGACAAACATGTTTATGAATATTTATGCTATTGGAATGGTTAATTTAATCAGCTTAGCTTGAAATTAATTCGTGTTGGGTTGATTGCATTTCGTCCTTTTAAATTATTAAAATTGTGTTTATGCTGTTATAGGCCTCAGTAAAATGCTTGATTAAGTAAAATCATGCTGAAGTTATTGTGTCGATGGAATTTGGGATTAGAAATGAAAGCAGAAGAGGCAAAATGGAAAGAAAATGAAAAAACTAATTCTATTAAATAAATGACGACATCTATGACGTCGTACGCATATGTGGCATGCCGGTTTGATTAACGGTCAACACACATTGACCATTAAAATTAAACCAATTTTTGAAAAAATCGTAACGTTGAGGGTGTCAATAAAAAAAAGGTTTAAGGGCTCAAACCCAAAAACCCCCCCAAATGTTTAGGGCTTTTTTTTACAATTATGCATGTGAAAAATTAAGTGGGATAGTGAACCAATGAGCTGAGAAGTAGACCCCAAGGTGGTTTACGAAGTGATACAAAAAATCTAAGAAATGCAAGTAAAGAACATTGCAAAGCCATCACCTTGAGAAGTGGGAAGACATTGGAGTCCAAGGAGTTTGAAGCTGAAAATGAACCCTCTGTTATTCAAAATATAGAGAAAATTCAACCTAATCATGAAATCCCCCCATTAAAAAAGTTTGTTCTTGCGACCTCTGCTGAAATAGTATAGCAACAAAGTAGTCCTGAGAAGTCAACATCGACGACTAAGGTTGCAGTTGTACTGTAACAGTGTTGTCTAGACAGATTTAAAATCCCATAACCTCCATATCCTTAACGATTCCTGAAGCAGAAGCAAGAGGTTCAATTTAAGAAGTTCTTGGATGTGTTGAAATAGTTACATATCAGCATTCCACTTGTGGAAGCTCTTGAGCAGGCGTTGAATTACGTGAAGTTTATGAAGGACACTCTCTCCAAAAAGAAAAGTTTGGAGGAATTTGAGACAGTCGCTTTGACAAAGAAATGCAGTGCACTTCTGCAAAACAAGTTGCTTTTCAAAATGAAAAACCTAAGGAGTTTCAGTTACCATGCAACATTGGAGACTCCTATCATGGAATGACTCTACGCGATTTGGAAGCCAGTATCAATTTAATGTCCATGTCTGTGTTTAGGTGATTGGGTATTGGTGAGGTCAGACCGACCATGGTTACACTTCAATTGGCAAACAGGTCATTAGCACATCCTAAAGGGAATATCAAAGACGTATTGTTACGTGTGGATAAATTTATATTTCCAACTAATTTTTTTTTGTATTGGATTTTGAGGCAGATAAAGAAGTATCAATCATTCTAGGGAGACCTTTCTTGGCAACTAGTATAACATTGATCGATGTGCAGAAAGGTGACCTCACCATGCAAGTTCAAGATGATCAAGTGACATTCAATGTTTCAAGGCCATGATACTTCCATTTGCAATTAAAGAATGTTTCGCTATATCCAAGACAAAAATGTTGGTTTATATAGAATAGGAGCTTAACTCTATAGATGATCCGTTGGAACGCATTTTAGTATCCGACCCACCAAATAACGATGAAGATGATAAATATTTGTCTTTGTTAAAGGCCAATTCGAGGGAATTTTCTTCACAACCAAATCATTGGAGTTAGCATCTCGTGAGTATACACAACCGAAGATGTCGATCTAGGAACCACCTGAATTGGAGTTAAAGGTACCTCCTTCTCATTTGAAATATGCTTATTTGGGTCCCTCTTCGACTTTGTATGTCATCATTTCTGCTGAGCTAACTGAAAAACAAGAAGAAAAGTTGGTTGATGTATTGAAGAAGTTTAAGAAAGCAGTCAGTTAGACAATTGCTGATATTCGACGTATCAGTCCATCTTTGTGTATGCATAAAATATTACTAGAAGATGGTGAAAAGGCATCGATTGATGACCAGGGTTATATATTGAAAAGTTACAAATGTTATATAATTTTTTAACAACTAAATATAAAATATTAAAATTGATACATACAACATAACGCATGGGATAAAAAACTAGTGTAGTTATATTTTAAGGTTTGTAATGTAATATTTAATAGGTTTGTTAACTGAATTACATGTTTTTAGATTTAAAAGTTTTATTAATGGATTAACTTGTAAATATTTTCAACTTATGTTCTTTTAGATGCTACAAATTTTAAACAAAATTATTTGTTTAAGAGTTATATATTTATAAATATAATTATATTTATAATACCGACTGCCGCAAGATGTACGAACGTCTGGACTGGAAATACTACAGCAAATAAATACACGATTAAATAGCGGTGTCCGCAAGTATATGGGTCAAATTGTAATATAGAATAATATACAATAAAACACTCCAGAAAGTATTCCAATGATCGTACCCAATGGAGGTTGAATTAAATTAATTTTCTACACTAATAGGGCTAAATAATACTAATTTAAAATTATATTACGAACAACCAAATTAAAATTGATAAACAAAATTAACATAAATTATCTAAAATGAAAATAACCAGTTAACAATCGAAATTACTTCCAATAAAACAAGCAGGAGATTAACTCACTTCGGTGTTCCTAATTAACTTCAGAACTCGAGTTTTATAGAGTTAGCTATTAATTAACTAGTTATTGCCTCTTGACCTCTAACTAATTAACTAATTGACCAAAACATGCTTACCTCTCGGCCTCACTTTCTTGATCGGGATAAATTATGATTTTCTCGGTAAACTTATCTCTCGATCTCGTTTATCCTAAATTACTTCCTAGGCTCATCACTTTTTAGGGTTTAATCGCACATAATTTAAACCAACTAACTTGGATTTAAACCCTAATTCATTCGCTAATTAGTCACACATCCGTTTGTTAATCTCCCTAAGGAAATTAGTCACTCATAGGTCTAAATGCAATAATCCCTAAACTCACATTTAACATACAAAATAGTAAATTAAATAAAAGAAGGGAATAAGAAAATAAATCCATTTTGGTATCAATTTGTGCGCGAAAGTGGGATTTTCTTTAACAGTTGCAACGATAACTCTGATTGCAATTGGAATCCAAAAGAAATAAAGAAAAACTATGAAATTGAAAGCTTGGATCTAAATCGAATCCAAGTTAAACAAGAACAAAAATTATTTTAAGGACTAAATTGAACGAAAATCAAAACTAAAGTAAAAACCTAAAATTAACTAAGTGACTCACTTGGACAAGGCTCCCAAAATGAGGCTAAACATGTCTATTTATAGAGATTATGCTCTGACCAAATTAGAGTTGCTTAACAACCCAAAAACCTAATTACATTTCATCATGTGGACTAAAATATCCATAATTAAAATTTCTAATCGTCACTCAATGGGCAAAGATGTCTACATATAGTTTGAAGATCTATCTCTTAGCTTCAAAAATCACTTTGAATCACTGAATTTCAAGTTTGGGAGCTCAAGTTATGACCGTTTTAGTGAAGACTGGGCGAGCAAAATTTATGGACGGGATTATGATGAAAATTTCAAATTTCGAGCTTTTAATTCGAGTTTAAATCATATTGGGTTCAGTTTTTAAGCTTAATTTTTATTATATATGAGCCCAATATTGTATTTTTTGGGTTTTATTATTTTATTATTTATTTATTCTGAATTTTGGATATTATTTAAGTATTTCAAGTTGTTTAGGAGTTTTTGTTTCTTAGTCAAACAAGAAAAATCAATTTAAAACTATTTCTTGTTTAGACTAATTAGAGTTTCAGTATACTTTAGAGTTTTATATGGATGTTCTTAGCTAACCTATATAAAGACTTCTTCATTGTTCATTAAGCAGACAAACTTTTTTATTAATAAAGTTTCTCTAGGAGTTAATTTCTTTGTGCAATATTTTCTTCTCGATTTTCTTTAAGGGGTCATGGGAGTTCATTCTTCACCCTTCAATTTTCCAATTATTATTTCTTGGAAGGTTGATTAGAACCATTAATTGAGTTTTTTGGGATTTATATCTCAAAGGGTTCAATGGGACATTTATCCTTCTATCCATCATATCCATCGATTTATCGTTCCATCTCCTACTTTGTTTTTTTTTTTTATTTCTATTTCTTATTTATTTATAATTTTTATTTGTTCTTTGTTCTCAAATTTCTTATGGGTTAATTTATTAATTTGGGAAAAAAATTAGATGTTGGAGTGATCCTTGGACTCCAAAAGTGGGACTTTTGGTTCGCTTAATTCCTGGACATTCTAATATGGATATGGATTGCATGCTAAATGATATGGTCTTAGGCAATGGTGAATGGAATATTGACCTTTTTCATCTTTGGCTATCAGATGACATAATCAGAAGAATTGCAGGGATTCCGCCTCTCCACTCAATTGCAGGAGTTGATAGAATTATATGGGGGTAACTCGACAAGTTGTTTCTTAAACAAGAGTGCTTTTGGGAAATTACAGGAAGGAACATTGAATCAGAAAGAATTAAGATACGACATCCCTTGGAAATTTCAAGGACCCCAACTGGTCAGGTTCTTTACCTGGCTTGTTCTTAAACACCGGTTACTGACTAAGGAAGAAATGGTTCGTAGAGGCTTAGGACATGACTCGACTTGTGAAGTCTATGGGCATGTTTCTGAAGATGTTCGCCATGTTCTTAGGGATTGTACTACTGCAAGGAATATTTGGGACCTCTTAATTCCATATGATTAGCTAACTGGTTTTTATTCGAGTAGTTTGCAAGATTAACTTGTTATTAATTTGTAGGGTCATTAGGATTGGTACATGGGAGATGTAGATTGGAAATGCCTCTTCGGGATTATTGCGTGGCACCTTTAGAAGAACCGTAACCTCTTTATTTTTCAAGGGGTTACTTGGAATGCTGAGGTATTCATTAAGGTATCATTTAGTTGGGCAAGACAGTATATCTCCCTCAACAAGGAATCATCGGTCAGGTCACTGGACGTGCTTGAATATAGATGGATCTGTGAGAAATGAAGGTATTGTTTTGCTATAGCGTGGGGTATAGCGAAAAACCGTGAAGGAGAATGGATCTTGGGCTTTAATAGATTTTTGGGGACATGTTCCATTTTTATGCCGAATTGTAGGGCATCATAGATAGCTTGACTCTTCTTTGTAAACGTGGCTTTGGTAACGTTTTAATTGAGACGGATAATCTTGAGGCAGTAAAAGCTATTCAAGAAAGGACAACAAATGGCTTTAATTCTGCCTTGATCGGAAGAATTCATCAGTTTTTGTTACGTTTTGAACAATGGAACGTTCGCCATATTCCCAGGGAAGACAATCAGGATGCTGACAGAATGTTTGAACTAGCACATCACATATCTTATGATTTATGCTTGTATGAGATCTCTCCATTAGGAGGATGATTTAGATTTTGTAATTAATTTAAGTACTCTTTCTTTTATCACAAAAAAAAAAAAAAAATGAGTGATCAAATTCAAACCTCTCAAATAATTTAATGATAAATAACTTTAACTGTAATTTAACTAATAAATTTATGTAAATATGATATAATAGTAACCACAGATATCATAGAAATAAATTGTTGACTACATACCATATTTTTGAAAAATAAAATGTAATTATACTTTAAATTTTAGAATACGATCCTTATGAGTTAACTTATTAATTTTGTGTATTTTAAAATTAAGTTTTTATAAAGATGTTAATTTATAATTAGTTTTCATCATATATATATACGTGTTTATTTTAATTAGTAAAATTATTAGTAAAATTTGCATAAATGATTGATAGCTGTTAACAAATTTAATATTTTAAAGATACATAATTATAAATTAATAATATATGGTGTTTAACATATAGCAATTGATAATATTTTGTAATCAAATAATAAAGAGGTAAACACTTCATAACTTAGTAATAAATAATTTATAACACACAGGTAAAAAATATTATGGACAAAAAAATTAAATAATAAATATAATATAAAACTAAATAGTTAATAAGAATATAGTAATAAACTTTATCATTATAATTATAAAAATATATATAATTTATTGATTAAGTAGAAAGTGTATATATTTTAAAAATATTACCTAATTGAAAATGAATTCTAACTTAATGTCTAATTGTAAATACATTATTTTAATTAATAAAATATTATAAATTCCACATTTTAAATAATTCACGTAGATAAAAATTTTAAAATAAAGAAATATTAAATATGTTTTTCTATTAATATTAAAATTTAATTGTTATGCCATGTTTTATTTATATTTTGGATTTAAATGTATAGTTTTATATTAATATTATATAATCAAAATGATTTTAATTATATTTCAATAAAAATATTGAATTAAATTACATGCTATAATTTGATAATATCTAGTACCACGGGAGAATAAAATAAATACATAGAGAGAGAGAGAGAGAGAGAGAGAGAGAGAGAGAGAGAGAGAGAGAGATCTCACCAGAAATGGGGCACCAGGCATCACGCCGTTTTAAAGGTGGTTTTGGAAGAATTAAGGCTTAAAATCGATTTGAAGGTGTTGAATTCCATGCAAAGCCTTTGTCAAATCAATAGCCTCTTGCTTCAAACCTCATTTTCGCTCTCAGATCGACCTTAGACTTTACCACCTTATTATATAGGAACTCCATTTCTTTCTTTCTCCTTTGTTTTTCTATAATGTTTGCTAAAGCTATCTCAATGCTGTAAATTTTTCTACACATTGCAACTAATCTATATATGTAAAGTCAACAGGTTTATCCACGAATTGGAGAAAAAAGACAACTAGTGAACTATTTGACTAGTAAATTAAGAAACACACACAACCTTATATCTATATGCACAAATAGTCAAAGCTTTCTAGTTGGATTTTCCTATAGGAGAAGCAAAGTAGCAATCAGCAATGTCAAGTCAAGCTAAGAGTAATTTGGGTTTTATATATGTATGGGTATGCTTCAAGTTCAACCCTTGCTAACTTGTAAATGAGGAAGATGCATGAGCTTCATACCTTCAAATGGCTTTAACCATGGCGGAGAACCCATCATACAAGTGTTAAAGTGATGGGTCACAACCATTCTAAAATTTGTTAGTAGGATGGTCCCTTTGTTTGGATGTCTAGGTTATAGACTTATAGTTTGATTTGCACGATATTATTACATCAGAATCTGCCTAAAGCTTAATCAAATCCTGTTTACAGCCATCAGATTTGAACAACCACGTATCCTCAATCAAAAGACTAGGACTTCAAATCTAAAATAATTCATTTCATGAATGCCCCATAAGCTATTAATCTTTATAGAATTCACTTAAGATGCCGAAAGGCAAAAGCATGAACAAAAGACCTCATGTTGAAGTATACTGAAACCTCTCGTGGTTCCTTCCCTGATTCAGATAGTAAATGGTAACATTAGAGATTACTATTAGCAAGCTAGACTTTAGAGGTGCATGAAAGGTGAGTACTTGAACCAATCATATGGTAGTTTGACATGTTTCCTTTAGTTGCTAACTTGCACCGCACCCTACAGTCATCTAGCAAAGCAACCGTAGTAGCTAAAGGAAATCACAAGGTTATTCACACCTACCAATACCACGCATGCCTATTCAAAGTTCAAACATAAAAAGAAAAAAGTACCTAGATCATATATGCAGGTTCCCATAGGAATATGTGAAGATCAAAAGGGTAACTAAGCAAAGATGGAATTGGAATAGATATATGGGTTCAGTATGAGTGTTATTTCAACTATGTGTTGATTAAACCTTGTTATAAAGATGTGTTCAAGGTCGAACAGACAACGAAAGAAAGGATTAACCCGCAAAAGGCTGCTCACTTGACAAGCATGGCATGGAAATCACTCACCAGTTAGTGATTGAAGAAAATCTCCAATTTGCTGGTTAACTCCAGGAATCTCTCTCTGCATAAAACAATGGAAGAAAAAAAATGGGAAAGAAAAGAAAAGGAAAATAAGGAATCATGAAGCTGTGCAACTGGACCGAAAGCGAGTTTGATATGATGTGTTAGAGCGTAAAGGTAAGCTTGATTTATAGAAATGAACGAGATACGGTAACAAAGTTATGGTAACAGGGAAAGCATGTTGAGTGTTGTCCCTTTATGAGCAATTTGGTACCCTCTGGACACGTGAGGAGCTTTGACTCGTGGGTGACACATTACGTATTGGAGGGGAAGGGTGTGCATGTGCATTTTCCTGGTAACAACCATCGATCGCGATTGAATTAATTAAGAATTAAGAGAAGAGAGAGAGAGAGAGAGAGAGAGAAGAAGAAAGCAAAGCAAAGGGTTGGTTTTTGACATCAATCGTCAAGAGCTGAGTAGGAATCAAAAAGGAGAGGTTAGCTAAGAAAGCTAACCTCACATGATCCCCCACTCTCATCTACCATCCCCAAGCACTTCCTGTAACACAACTGTCCCTTTTAATTAATTACTCTCACTTTCTTTTTCTTTTTTTCTTTTTTTTATATTAACAATTTACCATTTTCAACTATTTCTTGTTTCTGATTTCCATGCTACCATATAATATAAGGCTATTAGTATTTGCTAATAAATAGTTCTTTAAGGACTATTTATGTTCAGTCAGGTTTTTTTTAGATTTTATAATTAAATAAATATAAAGTACTGATGTATGAACTATGAAGTATCTAAATATAATAAAACAACCTACATATAATTAAATTAAAGACTCAAACATGACAATTACATAAGATAAAATTTAACCTGGGCACATAAGAATAGAGGGACTCGGCCTATAGCAACAATGCCAAGGCCTCAATCACGATGAATTCTGTTCTAAGTTAACAGAAAAATTAAAATTAAAACTTCATTTAGCAATAAGATTAAAAAATAGTGAAATTAATTATTCTGTTAATAAGATTAAAATTGGCTACAAAATATGTATCTGAATTTATACATGATTGTCATGGGGAGGTGCTAATAAGAATTATCATTACAAATATTAAATTAAAATTTTATATAATGAGTTTATAAAATGTGAAGGATTAATTACTAAATTTCTTTTCAGTAAATATGTTGAAAAACCAAAATATATATATATATATATATATATATATATATATATATATATATATATAATATTATTTTTATTTATTTAATGTCAATGAAATTGTTAAAATATGTCAAATTATTTTTATTAATAGAAAAATTTATATCATAACATTTTTGTCTTTATTTTCATATTAATGTAATTTTAATTATTATCTATTTAAATAATTATTTACATAAATCCAATTGTATTTATAATTTTCTTTTTGTATTTATCCACTTGGGTCACAAATAAAAATGAAAAAAAATTAGTAAGGTTGTTTATGAAAATAATTTAATATTGGTGGAAAAAGAAAAAATAAAAGTATATAGAATAATTATTCAATAAATAAAATCATAAAAGTAAGTTTATAAGAGCCGAGCTGGTAATGGTAACGGGGGTTACAACCACCACTATTCATATGTTAGGGAGGCATTTTTAATAAATCTCACCTATCCAAACAAACTTATGGAACAATTGTAGGTAAATTGACCTGAACACAATAAAACACTTGTACATTTAATTGAAAAAGTTAGAAATATCTTCAAAGGTGATGTAACGTCTTTCACTCAGTCCGGTCATCAGACTCAAGTTATAGGGAGCTATCAAAATCGGCAAAACAATTACACACGACCAAGTACAAGCTGAGTTAGCTTCGCATTTTGTGCGTTTACGGAAGATTTACAATATATATTTATATATATATACTGGTAAATATAAAGACTTCTTATAATTTGATAATTTAACTCCATACATTCAACTTAACAGTTATCACAAAGTTTAAAATGAGTTCTTCTCAAAAGTACGATACGAGAGTTTAAACCCACTGGATGCTATACATGTTACAAACAGAAGATGTCAAGCTCACACTAGGCTTGAAAACTCTGGCTTAGTCTCTCTTATCGTCGCACAACAGTTTAGATTACCTGAATCAAAGGAGAGAATCATGGTAAGTTCATAAGGAGTTTAGTGAGTTCAAAAATAAGTTCCTTCCCTTTTTTCTGGCTAGCTTAAGAGCTTGCCACGAGTCGCACTTAGACAAAACTTGTGCATTCATATAGTGTACATGGAAATAAAGCATGTAAAATATAGCTTTCGCAACTTATACTTAAGCTTGAATTTCACAACGATGCAATACATAGAGCATGAATGTTCCTTCCGCATAAGACCACAACTTGTTGTGAGTAAACTTGGTAGATAACCTACCATGTGGATAGATACATTACGGATTCACTTAGCGAACAGTCCCGCGGACTTTTACATGTGGATTCATAAATGCCTTGACCACACAGTTGCCACACAACTACAGTCTATTACATGGCCTGACCATACGGTTGTGTAACCCCTCCACATGGTTTATAGCTTTTCACACGGGCGTATGACACATGTTTTACAGTTTTACCCAGAATTTTGTGAATTGTTTAGTTAAGTGCCTGTATAATCCCCGAATTATTTTTGGAGATTTTATACACTCGATTAGGTCCCTGATATTATGAACATGCTAGAATCTGTGAGTTGATGATTGAATTGCTACTGTACAATGATGATATGTGAATGTTACATGCCTACTGTCATTGTTTTTCTGATGAACTGATATTGTTATTCTTACCACTGTATTACCGATTGCATGTTCAACATGCCTACTGTTACTGTTGAGCCGAGAACATGTTAAGCATGCCTACTGTTACTGTTGAACTGAATACATGTTAAGCATGTCTACTGTTACTGTTGAACCCAATACATGTTAAGCATGTCTACTGCTACTGTTGAATTGAATACATGTTAAGCATGTCTACTATTTTTACATTATATTGTTACAAGCAAGTCATACTACATTGCACGGGGTGGGATGATTGGAAGAAGGAAGTACTGGTAGTTTAATAATCTGAAACACTGGTGGTTCATCCACAAATTACTAGTAGCTTGTCTACAAACATTTTAAACTGAAAATACTAGTGCTTCATCCAAGAATTTTACTACTAGCAGTTTATCTGCAAATACTGGTGGTTCATCCACAAACTGGAGTGTTATGGTTGGAAGAGTTTTGGAGAACTCTTACTGAGGAGTGTAGCAGAGTATGGGTAGGAACTTTCTTGTTATTTATGCATTTCATTGACATTCATAAGCATGCTCGAATGAACTGTCGAATTCTACTATGCTACATGTTTGCAATTGTTTTGAGAATCATATTTAGTATGCTTTGTTTATTATTCTACATTGGTTTACTTGTGATCAGACTCACACTAAGCTTCTTAAGCTCACTCCCTTTTGTTTTCCATCTTTATAGATAACCCTCTAGGTTAGGATGCAGATTCGGCATCCAGAAGGTCTCGGCTCTAAATTTTTTTTAAAAATCTTAGATTTATTATTTGTATTTTCTGTTATTTAGAGACTATATTGTTTTTTTTATTGTGACATAGGACTTAGGTTTTGGAATTTATATATCATACATGACATTTTATTTGATTTAAATATGGTTTTTATTAAAATTTTGCTAGATATCACTTTTCTGCTTCATGTATAAGTGAATAAGGTTTAGAAAAACATATAAATTAAAAATCACCTTTTTACAAACCAATCATTAAGATCAATCGACTTTTGAAATTTAAATGTAACCTTTCCAGAAACACGTTAAGTTTTTTACAGAAATTAAAGCAAATATTGTAAACAACTAGTTTTAAAATTCGATAGTTCTGCTAGGCCATTTCGGTGGCCAATACAATCTTCTGAATTCAAGCTTAAAATCTAGGTCCGATTGGGAAGATTACAAATACACACTAAACAGTTTTCTAATTAGGTACCCAAGATCTAGAATTATATATTTATTTAACTCATAACTTTTCTTCAAAAGTGACTCTACACAACTTTTAATATCTTCGAGTGTGAAAATTCTCTAACCCTTAAAGGAAATTTCAGCCTCCATATTTTTTACTCACAAAACAGATGGGGGTATTGTTCCCTCATGGAGCTCTCTCTTTCCCAAGTAACCTTGTAACAGCCCGATTTGGCCCTAATCGGAACGGTGGTTTCGGGACCACAAATCCGAGTCAAAAAAATTTTTAAATATTATTTTTCGTGTTTATTATATGTGAAATTTCATGTGTGAAATTTTCGTATGAGATTTTGATTGTTTGTATGCTTAATTTAATAATAGGACTTAATCGCGTAAAATAAAAATTTAGTGGTTATTTGTAAAAAGGGCCGAATAGTGATTGTTTTATTAATTTGGAGATTTTAAGTGGTAAATTACCCATAATAGCTTGTAGTGGACGGTGAAAGACAACCATTACATGTTTTATTATTATTTTATAAAGGTTTATTAAATATTTATAATTTTGGTTAATAAAGTTTTATTATAAAAACATATTATAATAAAAGAACAAAGCCATGGTTTTCTCACCTTTGCATGACCGAATAAAAAAAAAAGAAAGAAGAAATAAGAGCTCCTTAGGTTCATCCATCTTTGGAGTTTGATTAAGGTTAGTAATTGAGCTCGATTTTTGATAATTTTTACGTTTTTGAGATCGTTGCTTCGAATACTATCCAACCCATGTTAAAATTTTGTTAATAATGCATGTGTGATGTTCGGCAATTTAAGAAGGCTTGTGATTTGTGATGTTTAATGGATTTGTTTAAAAGATATGTTTTAGATTAACATGTTTTATATTGGAAATTTTGATAATTTTGAGTAATTAGGACTAAATTGTGAAAATTGTAAATTGAAGGGTTAAAATGTGAAATAAATAAATTGAATATTCTTGTATGGGCATGGATAGTATTCGGCCCTAAAGGAATATGTCCAAATTTTGTATATTTTGTGTTTTATGCAATAGGGATTAAATTGTAAAAATTGTAAATGTCAAGGGTAAAATTGTAATTTACCCAATTATGTGTTTTTGGATTAAATTGAATGAAAAAAATGTTGAATGAATCCATTTTTGAAATGATTAGATCAAGAACAAAAAGAAACGGGATTGGATTGGGGAAAAGCTAAGTTGAACGAATAGCTGGAAAACCTAAACCGTCAATTTTCGAGGTAAGTTTTAAGCAATTGGATGAAATGAAATTTGAATATATATTTAATGTTTGTATGAATAACTGAATTAAGCATATTAAAATACATTTGTCGAATGTGAAATGGAATGGGATCAAATATTTATAAATTAGCCGAATGTAAAGTTGGTGTATATATAAATGTATAAGTGTTGGTTCATGGAGTAATGTGAGTATATGAATGAGTAAAAAGGTAGCTAAATGTGAATATGAAATAAAAGAGATGTTTGTTTTGAATAGATGGATGCAAATATATATATATATACATGTATATTAATTGTGCCGAATGAAATGGTATGACATAATGAAATTGAGTTGTTGTTGGATATTTGAATATTTGTGTATGTATGTATGAGAATGAAATTTTAAGTGTTCACATAAATAAAGAAAGGTTCGAATAAGAAGCACTATGTGTGCGAGCTTAAACACCGAGCACTGTGTGTGCGAAATCGGTTGAATGGCACTCTGTGTGCAGAAAATGAGTAATGGCACTAAGTGTGCAATACATTATCGGAAGATGGCACTATGTGTGCGAATTATCAAGTAACGGCACTAAGTGTGCGATACGTTACATGAGTTGCACTGTGTGTGTGCAGATTATTGAACCTCTCAAGGACATGAACCAATGAATGAATATAACCAAAAGAGACATGTAGGTAAGTGATGCATGGAAATTGAATAACGTGGTGCTAATGAGGTAAGTTGCTTTTGTATACTAAATTATGGAAATATGATCAATTCATTAACCTTTGAGCTTCTTTGAAATGGATATAGGGCTTGTGATCATTCGGTTTTGGAGATCTAATGAATATGATATTGTTGTATAGTAAAATGCTATATGTAATGCTTATACGAACCGGTTAATGATCAAGTTGAATTGATTAAAATTGTATAATGATCTGTTGTATATATTTTCTTTTGCTTATAATTTACTAAGCTGTATTAGCTTACTATACATGTGTTTATTTGACTATTGTATAGATCTTGAAGTCTAAGTGTGTGAATTTTAAAATACCGAGCACTAAGTGTGCGAAATCGGTCGATATGCACTATGTGTGCGAAATCAGACAAGGAGCACTAAGTGTGCGATTAATTTTTATATCTTGGATTGAATTTTAGGTAAGTAGATATTATGAGATGATATTAATTGAAATCAAATAAGAGTGATAAATTAGTTTGGATGGAGTAATGCTTACAAAATCTCATTGATTTATACATGGATTTTATATATTGTATTCGGCCATGTGGAAGTTTGTATAAAGAATTCATCTGATTAGTTTTAAATCTTGAATATGTGATTTTTATGGTTTTGAAGTGCAAGTATAAGTTCGGTAAGTAAAATATATATATGCATGTGAAACCTATTATTGAAGGTTTGGAAGTTCGGCCTTTGGGATATGAAACGAGAAAGATTTCGAAAGGTGATATGAACAAAAGTCATGGTTATAAACCTTGGTTGTGAGTATATTATTCTGACTTTGCTAGTGTAGTGTTATAATGCATTATTGTTGTGAAATTGCTTATAACTTACTAAGCTTTCAAATCTTACTTTGTGTATTTTTCTTATGATTATAGAGTTTCAGAGACTTGCTCGGGTTGGAAGTCGAAGGAGATCTCATCACACTATCTAGTTTTCGCTTCGGTAAATAAATGCTTGAAGATTTGGTTATGTGGCATAGACTAGTTATGATATGGTTGGTTTTGAAATTATATATATAGCCATGCAAAAATGGCTTGATTATGATGTTAATGGTTGCGTATTCGGTCTTGTCTTAAGTTTAATTTGGAAGTATGTTTTATGGTAAATATGTTTGTAATGTGGTTATATGATTTTGCAATGGAACAGTTTTTGGTTAGCAGTAGTGACGTGACTTTGAAAAATCACTAAAAATAGGAAATATGGAATTAGAAAGTGAATAGGATATAGAATTAAATCTTATTGCGTCTATTTTTATATGAAAGAAACACAGTAGGCAAAGGAATTTTATATTATGAGATATTTACATTTTAGTGATACTGGTTCTGAATGACTTCGTGATTTCCTGTTCTGTCTTGGAAAAATTATTAAAAGTTGTACAAAAATAATTATGGAGCATAGTTTATATTCTTAGAACCCTCAATAAGTCTATTTTTTATTGGAATAAATGAGACATTAATTTAATTCTGTACAATGTGATAACTAAGTTTTTGTAAGGATAGGTTAGAACTATCAAACAATGAAACAGGGGAAATTTTAATGAATAAACTGTACTAATTGGCCAAATTACAAATTCTGGAAAAATTATAGTAAGAAGATATATGAGTCTAGTTTCAAGGAAAATTTATAGATCTAAATTTCGAGTTTCGTAACTCGAGTTATAGTCAATTTAGTCAACATGACGCAGATGGATAGTGATCGTGTGTCTATCGAGTTTTAAAATTTATAATGAATGTGATCGAACCTGGAGGCTAACTCTGACAATGATTTAAGGCAAGTGTACCTATCGAACAGTAGTATAGATTAGGCAAGACTGGATTGTCAAACCCAAAGGAACTAAAAGTACTAATACTAACTTTCTTTTTATTATTTAACCTAGAATATGGAGTGATTGGTTGATTTAATCTAATTTAACGACTACTAAACTAAAGACTCAAAGACAAAAGAGAATGAATTTGGAAATAACTTGATGAAAAACTCAGTTGATCACGACGATACCCTCAGGAAGAATCCACCTAGACTTCACTTGTTATCTAACACTGAACCATACGATTTATTCACTTAGTTTGATCCGCGAGACTCCCTAAAGTATATGAAACCCTCTATCGAGGCTAATAACGTCTAACCCTAGGTTAATTAGTGGAACTCTCATTCTCTTATAATAATCCCCTAGAATAGAAGTAAATCGATCTATGGATTCCCATATTAGGTTTCACCCTAATCCGAAAAAATCTCGTCACCCTATCTCTTGGCGTGCGATCAACTCCGCTTAATTATGCTAGTTCTACTCTTAGGCAGGGTCTATTCCTACTCCACCTAAGCACATCAGAATTTGGATTAAGCATGCACAATTAAGAACAAGCTAAGTATTTATCATATAATTCAGAAAATAATAACAAGATTTATCTAGGTTTCATCCCCTTCAGGTATCTGAAGGGTTTAGTTCATAACTTTAAAACAAAACATCTCAAGAGAAAAGATAAAACAAAATATAAGAAATCCCTAAAACCCCCTGAAGGAATTGAAGGAGGGATCCACCATCTTGAGTAGAATTCCGGCTTCTTAAGATGGATCAATTGGCTATCTTCGAGTAATTCCTTGAATTAACTGCTCTGGCTTCGACTCTTCGGCCTAGCTCACCGCCCTCTTTCAGGATACACTTAGGGTGTTTATATAGGCTCTTAGAATGTTTTACTTGGCCTCTAAATGTCCTAATTTAAGTCTGCTTCTTACTCGATGTTTGAATACACTTTGGAATATGTTTCTTTGGCTCAAAGTATCCAAATCTGAGTGAAATTGCTCTCTTATGTGACAGGGGCACGGCCATGGCACACGCCCGTGTAAATCATTTTCAGGTCGTGTCTCGATTCTGTCGATTGGGGCATAGCCGTGTAAATCGTGGCATGGCCGTGTCTTAATTAATTGTCGAGGCACGGCCGTGTGGCTTGAAGTCCAGGCCATAATTGGCCCGTTTTAAACCATTTTTCTCGTTCTTTTCGTCCTCGGGTGCTTTCCTGAGTATAAACATGAAAAGAAAGGATTAAAAACACCTTTTTACATAAATCAAGGGCTGAATCATCCAAAAGCATACTAAATGTGGGCCTAGAATATGTTACTTTTACGGTTTATCAAATAGCCCCCACACTTAAGATTTTGCTTGTCCTCAAGCAAAATTCTCAATCTTAGAATTATAACAAACTTTCCATAATTCGTAATTCCTATCAATAATGCCTCATCATAATTCATAGATAATTCATACATGGATAATTTAACTCAAAGACTCCTAAAGATTCAAACAATTCTAAGCCGTATAGTTTGTAGCTCGAAAACATAGGCGTCTCCCCTCAACTAAATAATTACCTTTAATTCAAAATCGACAAGGATTGACATCCTCACTAACGATTCACTCAAAGCACTCGAAATGTTTAAGTTTCAACAAAAAGCACTCATAAGTCGAACCTGAAAAGTTAATCCCATAGGCTTGCCTGGAAATCAAATTTCCACCACTGTAATATGAGATGATAAAAAATCAAAAGGTCTTTGACAGGGTTGAAATGGGGCTTAGGTTAAAGGTGTGGATAAAGGCTGAATTAGAAGGTTTGAAATCGAGATTGACCTGACCAATTACCTAACAAGAATAATGAACTAGAAAATAACTGATTGCTTTGAAACTAGTAATACTACTATTGATAATACTTGTAATACGAGCTTTTCTTCAATAATTGGAATTTAAACGCATAAGCTCCTGTAATCATAAACTAATGCTTGAATATACTTCGGTTTTTTCTTTTTAGAACAAACTAAGTAAATACATAATAAAGAAAGAACTTTATCAACTGAAAAAAACTAATTCGGTAACTGATCAAATCAATTCTCAATAGAAGGGTAGTTAAAAAGAATGATGATAACAAATACAAAGGGTTTTGGGTTAAAATTTAGAGGGTAAATCAATAAAAGGGTTGTTAGGATCAAATGGGTTCACTAAGGGTTAATTTGTGAAGCTAGGCTTTTTAGTGGAGTGAATGGGTTAAAACCTAGGTGCATTTATCATCTCAGTATATCAAATCATTAATGTGGTCTCGATATGTATAATCTAGACAAGTTCCAGAATTACAATTCAGTGTTGAGACACTCATAATCAATAAAGTGAGCACGGAAAAGAATATATGCTCTATAAGGCTCAAAATCTCACAAAAATTATGGGTATTTGGCATCAATCCTGTAAGTTTCAAACTTCAAGGTAATATTCAAATCCAGTTCAACAACCTATAAATTTTTTTATTTTTGAAAAAAATAGACTTATCATGCTTGATTCTCTAGTATTCTTCATGTATAAATCATCAATGCACAATTATCAATGACTTATTCAAGAGCTTATCAATAAAAATTATAAATTATTAGAAATTTCACCTTAATTAATAATATGAGAAACTTACTCAGGAACAAGACTAAAATTCAGGATTTTGAGAATAATGCAAAAAGTCAAGTACTTTTACCCCCCACACTTAAGATGTACATTGTCCTCAATGTACAAAGATAGATAACTAATAATGTAATCAAAAGAGAAGGGGAGAAGTGACACTTCCTGAATTTTGGATGATCCCGGGAGTTGGCAGAGGTCGTGGTGGCGTTTTCTATGGGCCTGGTAGGGTGATTACCGATGAGTTTTGTGCTAGATAAAGAAATTGGGTAGCCTGCAAAGATATAGCCAAGAAATCTAAAGAAACATTAATAATATACTAATACTATAATTAAAGACAAAGAAAATAAAGAGAATGAGACTAAGAAGAAAACTGAAATTAAAAGAAAATACTAATAGACTAAGGAGTCCTTATTGTTGGATGGTTCGCGAGGTGGGTGTGACCTCTAAGGCTGTGGTGCGTGATTCCCAAGCAGCCTTTAGAACCTAAAACAAAGAAATTAAAACCAAATAAACTAGATTAAGCATAAGAGAGTCAAAGGGAAGGAAATTGAAGCAAAAGAGAAAAGAAAAATAAAACCGAAAAGGTCTCAAAGACCCTTGGCTTGGTGTTTGGATGAAGCGGCCGGCATGAACTTATGTGTAGTGTCTCCATTGAGGAGACTGTGATTGGACTCTTCCGCTTCTTCGGCATTTTCTTGGTGTAGCTCAAGGGTCTGAACACTTTTCTTAAAGGAATAAGAGAAATTTTTTAGAGAAAAGGAAGGAAGAAAGAATGAGAGGAGAAGGAGAAGGGCTATAGGGAATGAAGGTGGGTGGGAAGAGGGAGAAAGAATGGGTTTAAATAGAATTTTGGTTTCTGGCACCTTCCCACGCCGGTGTATTCAAGGCGTGTTATTTTACACGGCTGTCTCGCACGATCGTGTTTAATAGTGTATTGTGTTTTAAATATCCGTGTTCATATTGCCACTCCCGTGGACAATAAGTCAGTGTCTGCACACGGTCGCATCGCACGGCCGTGTACTAGGCTTGTTGGTATGCCATGCCCGTTCCTCCATTGCCACGTCCATTCCTGAAATGGCAGTATCGACCCACGGCCACCACGCACAGCCGTGGTAGGGTAGGTAGGCCCGTGACTTTCGAAAGTTGGGGCAGGATTTGTACCATCTCTGCTATGTCAGTACGGTGATTTAGAGTACCCACACGGTCACGGCCACGGCTGTGTGCTAGGCCGTGTGATCTGGGAATCTGCCCTTTCAATTTATTGAAATTCTAAAAGAGAAAATAAAAATAAAGGAAAACAAAAACCACAAAATAAAAATTTATGTTAGTGTTCGGGTTGCCTCTTGAGAAGCGCTCGTTTAAAGTCTTAAGCTAGACATTTCTTGACATTTGAAAAAGATCAAGGAGGTTAAAGGTTTGAACATCTCCCCTCATGCTTATAGTTTTATTTTCTTGACAAAGTTCAAGTCGAGAAGCCTTTACCTTAGAGGTGTCGAATGTTGGGTTGCTTAACTCGACTGTTCCATGGGGGAAGATATCGTGTACCTTAAGAGGAATTTCTTTGCTTACATTTAGGTCTGTTGTGATGATGCGAGGATCTACTTTGTCGAGCAGCACCTGGTCTCCTATTTTGAAGTGATTTGATGTTCCTACGAGTTCTTCTGGTGGTTCTTCTGGTGTTACTTCGTGTGGATCCGATTGTTTTTTGACTTGTGTCCTCTGCTCTTCTAAATTGTCGATCCTAAGGTCTTATTCCTTGTGTGATTCTTCTTTGTCGCTTTGGGATCTGTGAGTCAGCTTAGGGTTGTGCCTTTGTGGTGTTTCCTGCAATAAAGGTTGAACAATTTGATTATCATCTGTATTCACTTTCTTACCTTCATCGATTGTTGTCTTGGTCGAGTCAAAAGCTTGAAGACTGATTGATTCGTCACCTACACAAAGTATGAGTTCTCCTGTGACAATATCAATTTTAGTCTTGGCAGTTGCTAGAAAAGGTCTTCTTAAAATTAAGGGGATTGTATTATCCTCATCCATATCTAAAACAACAAAATCTACTGGGAAAAAAATTTATTGATTTTGACAAGAACATCTTCGATAATGCCCTTAGGAATTCTAATAGTTTTATCAGCTAATTGTATACTCATCCTAGTTTGTTTGGGCTTCCCTAGACCTAGTCGTTTAAATAATGTATAAGGCATGACATTTATGCTTGCCCCTAAATCAGCTAATGCATTATCAATAGCTAAACTACCAATTAAACATGGAATTGTAAAACTCCCTGGATCTTTTAGCTTTCGTGGTAGTCTCTTCTATAACATTGCTGAGCATGTTGCGTTTAATTCCACGTGGTGCTCTTCGTCTAATTTGCGTTTGTTAGTCAAGAGCTGTTTTAAAAATTTCCTCGAGTCTGGCATCTGAAAAAGAGCTTCAAGAACGGGTAAGTTAATATGTAATTTCGTTAAGAGTTTAAGAAACTTACCGAACTATTCTTCTGAATCATCTCTTTTTATCACTTCGAGATAAGGTATGCGAGGTTGGTATTCCTTGATTACTGGTTTTGGCTTTTCTTGTGTTACCTCTACCTTACCTTTATCTACCTTATATTCTTGTATTGGAATGGGTTCCTCTAACCCCTTACTATCTTAAGCTGAGATGACTTGAATTTGCTCCTTTGGGTTAATCTCGGTGTTACTTGGTAGACGTCCTAACGGTCATACTGACATTAGCTTTGCGAGTTGTTCGACTGCATTAGTGGCTTCCTTAATTGACTTAGTAAGTTTCCCGATTCGGCTCTCGTTACTTTTAATTGTTTTCTCAGTTTCTTGGAAGCGCTTTTCTGTGTCTAACGTGAATTTTGTCAGCATCTCTTTGAGGTTTGGCTTCTTCTTTTGCAGATATGGCTGATTTTAGAAATTTGGAAGAGGTTGCTGCTTTGATTTCCCTGATTTCCTTGGCCTCCCCATGAAAAATTTGGGTGGTTCCTCCAACCTGGATTGTAGTTATTACTATAAGGATTATTATTGGATTGGAAATTATTGCGTATATAGTTCATCTGTTCGCTCTCTGCGTCCGGTTGGTAGGGTGGGTACTCAGGATTCACCACAGTTCCACTTGCGTTGCACTGTATCACTGGGTGTACCTACGAGGAACATAAACTGTCAAGCTTTTTATTCATCAACTCTACCTGATTTGACAACATGGTCACTGCATTGAGGTTGTAAACTCCGGCTGATTTTGTCGGTTTTGTCCTTGTAACTTCCTACTGATAGTTATTCAGTGACATCTCTTCAATGAACTTGTAAGCTGCTTCAGGAGTTTTGTTGTTCAGGGTTCCACCGGCGGCTGAATCAATTAGTTGCCTCGTTGAGGGGCTTACACCATTATAGAAAGTTTGGACTTGTAACCACAAGGGTAAACCATGGTGTAGACACCTTCTCAAGAGATCCTTGTATCTCTCCCATGCGTCGTATAATGTCTCTAAATCCATCTGCACAAAAGAAGAGATATCATTCCGTAATTTGGACGTTTTGGCCAGTGGAAAATATTTTAATAAAATTTTTTTGGTCATTTGTTCCCATGTAGTGATTGACCCTCGTGGTAACGAGTTCAACCACTGTTTGGCTTTATTCCTTAATGAAAAGGGAAATAACCGAAGACGAATGGCATCATCAGAAACGCCATTTATTTTAAAAGTATCAAGAACTCTAAAAAATTTGCTAAATGAGTGTTCGGGTCTTCGTCCTGCAAACCATCAAATTGAACAAATTGTTGAATCATTTGTATTGTGTTAGACTTTAATTCAAAATTATTAGCGGCTATAGCAGGCCTAACAATACTAGATTCAGCTCCTGTTAAATGAGGTTTAGCATAATCATACATAGTGCGTGGAGCATTGTTTTCTTCCACATCTCGTGGTGGATTATTCTCGTCCATCCCTTCAGTAGGATTGGATCTATCTTCTCACTCTTCTTCCTTGTAATTTAGGGCTTGCCTAATTTCTCTGCGATTTCTCTGAGCGGTAGCTTCAATTTCACTATCGTATACTAGTGGTCCTGTCGAGTTCCTTCTAGTCATAAACTAGAGGTACCTTCTAGGAAAAAGGAAGAAATAAAATTAGCAAAAATAATAAAATAAAATAAATTACGAAATAAATAAAATAAAATAATAAAAATAAAAATAATGGCTAAAGTAATAAAAATAGAGCTTTCTTAATATTTTAGTTCCCTGGCAACGGCGCCAAAAACTTGATCGTGTGTCTATCGAGTTTTAAAATTTATAATGAATGTGATCGAACCTAGAGACTAATTCTGACAATGATTTAAAGCAAGTGTACCTATCGAACAGTAGTATAGCTTAGGCAAGACCGGATTGTCGAACCCAAAGGAACTAAAAGTACTAATACTAACTTTCTTTTTATTATTTAGCCTAAAATATGGAGTAATTGGTTGATTTAATCTAATTTAACGACAACTAAACTAAAGACTCAAAGACAAAAGAGAATGAATTTGGAAATAACTTGATGAAAAACTCAGTTGATCACGACGATACCCTCAGGAAGAATCCACCTAGACTTTACTTGTTATCTAACACTGAACCATATGATTTATTCACTTAGTTTGATCCGTGAGACTCCCTAACGTATATTAAACCCTCTCTCAAGGCGAATAACGTCTAACCCTAAGTTAATTAGTGGAACTCTCGTTCTCTCATAATAACCCCCTAGAATAGGAGTAAATCGATCTATGGATTCCCATATTAGGTTTCACCCTAATCCGGCAAAATCTCGTCACCCTATCTCTAGGCGTGCGATCAACTCCGCTTAATTATGCTAGATCTACTCTTAGGCAGGGTCTATTCCTCCTCCACCTAAGCACATCAGAATTTGGATTAAGCATGCTCAATTAAGAACAAACTAAGTATTTATCATATAATTCAGAAAACAATAACAAGATTCATCTAGGTTTCATCCCCTTCAGGTATCTGAAGGGTTTAGTTCATAACTTTAAAATAAAACATCTCAAGAGAAAAGATAAAACAAAACATAAGAAATCCTTAAAACCCCCTAAAGGAATTGAAGGAGAGATCCACCGTCTTGAATAGAATTCTGGCTTCTTGAGATGGATTAACTGGCAATCTTCGAGTAATTCTCTGAATTGACTGCTCTGGCTTCGGCTCTTTGGCCTAGCTCACAGCCCTCTTTCAGGATACACTTAGGGTGTTTATATAGGCTCTTGGAATGTCTTACTTGGCCTCTAAGTGTCCTAATTTAAGTCTGCTTCTTACTCGGTGTTTGAATACACTTTGGAATATGTTTCTTTGGCTCAAAGTATCCAAATCCAAGTGAAATTGCTCTCTCCCGCGGCAGGGGCACGGCCATGGCACACGCCCGTGTAAATCATTTTTAGGCCGTGTCTCGATTTTGTCAGTTAGGGAACGGTAATTGTCGAGGTACGGTCGTGTGGCTTGAAGT
Source organism: Gossypium rotundifolium (assembly GCA_025506655.1). NCBI lineage: Eukaryota > Viridiplantae > Streptophyta > Magnoliopsida > Malvales > Malvaceae > Gossypium > Gossypium rotundifolium. The sequence continues at coordinate 62,927,679 of CP106722.1, forward strand.
CCAGGCCGTGTCGATTTCCTTTTTGGCCCATATTTGGCCCATTTTAAGCTCGTTTCTCATTCTTTTCGTCCTCGGGTGCTTTCCTGAGTATAAACATGAAAAGAAAGAATTAAAAGCACCTTTTTACATAAATCAAGGGCTGAATCATCCAAAAGCATACTAAATGTGGGCCTAGAATATGTTAGTTTTACGGTTTATCAGATAGTTTCAATTTTTATGCTTCGAATTAATAGTTAAGTCTAGTAATGCCTCATGCTCGACTCCGGCAACGGTCTCGGGTAAGAGGTGTTACAAACCTCTTCCACTTTATGGATTTGCCAAAGAACCTTCACCAAGGAAAGTTTCTTGTTCCCAAGTTCCTTAAATTCCCTAGCCAAGATTTTCACAGGTTCCTCTTTATAGGATAGATTAGGTTCTACTTCTAGGTTTTCTAGCTGGACCATATGATCTAGGTCTGAGCGATACTTCCTTAGCATGGAAACATGAAAGACATTGTGGATTCGGGATAGTTCTGGCAGCAATGTCAATCAATAAGCAACTGGCCCTACTCACTCCAAAATTTCATAAGGCCAAATGAATCTCGAGCTTAGCTTGCCTTTTAACCCTAAACGAATAACTTTTTCCATGGAGATACCATAAGAAATATCTTATCACCAATCTCGTGCCATGTATCTTTTCTTTTTAGATCCATATGAGGCTTCTGACGATCTTGAGCTCAGCATAATTAATTATGGATGAATTTGATCTTTTCCTCTGTATCACGTACCAAATCAAACCCAATCATCTTACTTTCTTTTAGCCATACCCACCATGCTGAAGACTTACATTGTCTTCCATAGAGGGCTTCAAAAGGGGACATACCTAAGCTAGATTGATAGTTGTTTTTATAGGCCAACTCCACCAAAGGAAGGTATTTATCCCACCCTAAGTTGAAATCAATTACACAACCACAAAGCATATCTTCCAATACTTGTACCACTCTCTCCAACTAACCATCAATTTGGGGGTGGAAGACAGTGCTAAAATGGAGTTTTGTTCCTAGGGACTCTTGTAATTGCTTTCAAAATCTGGATGTGAACCTCGAATCCCTATCTGACATGATGGATGAAGGAATCCCATGGAGGTGTACTATCTCCACAGTATAAAGCTCCGCAAGTTTCTCCAAAGAATAATCCATAAGGACTGCAATAAAATTAGTTGATTTGGTGAATCTATCCACAACCACCCATATAGCATTTTTCCTCGAGGAAGTGGGCAGTAAGCCAGAAACAAAATCCACCAAGATTTTTTCCCACTACTGTTTCTATATTTCCAAAGGGTATAGAATTCTGAATGAAATTTAGTCCTTAGCCTTAACTCATTAACAAGTTAAACATTAAGTAACAAATTCAAATATCACCCTCTTCATTCCGGGCCACCAACATAGTTCTCGAAAATCTCAATACATCTTAACACTTCTTGGATAGTGTAAATTATCTTTGATGAGCTTCCTTCAAAATTTCAAGCCTAACGTTTCAACTTTCCAGAACATTCAATCTCCCCATGTAGTGTAACTCACCATTACTGTCGAGACTAAAATTTATCGAGTCCTTCAAACCAACACGATTTATCCATTCCTTACACTTTTGATTTTCCATCTATAACTCAACAATCTATTGGAGATAAATGGGTCGCACCTTCAATTCGGCTAAGAGAGATCCATCCCTTCCCAAATTAATTTAAGCCCTTAAAGATGCCAGAGCCACCATTGATTTTCTATTTAGTGCATCAACCACAACAGTTTTTTTAGATGATATTCAATTTTCAAATCATAATCCTTCAACAGTTCCATCTAGCGTTGCTACCGCAAGTTTAACTCCTTTTGGGTGAGGAGGTACTTTAAACTCTTATGATCTGTGAAGATACGGAACTTCTCACCATACAAGTAATGTATCCAAAATTTTAATGCTAGCACAACAGTAGCTAATTCGAGGTCGTGGGTGGATTAATTCCCTTCATGTGGTTTGAGTTGACGAGACGCATACATTATCACCTTCTTTCTCTGCATAAGTACACATCCAAGGCCAAGAAGTGATGCATCATATATACCACATATTTGATCCTGGGTACAGGTTGCGGTAAGATAAGGGCTTCAGTTAAAAGAATATTCAATTTTTCAAAACTTCTTTGAAGATCCTCATGGATAAGTGATGTCACATTAACTTATTATTTCCTCAAACAAAATTTTCCTTTTATTAAAAACAAAATTTTTTCTACTTAACATAAATACCATAAACCAAATATAATTTTTTTTCAAAAAATTAAACACATTTTAAAAATATACGAAAACATTTTCTAGATGCTCAAACCAAACAAATACATAAAAAGGACTTTAAGTTGCTCAAAAAACTTAAAAGCACAAACCTTTTGTAAATTAAAGGATAGGAATCTTGTTTAAAGTTGTAACATCCCAAATTTTGGAGTTAGAAGTTTTGGGATTTTATGGTTAGGGTCGTAGAAAAAGGCGTGCTTTGGTGTTTAGTCATGCGATTCAGTGTCAGAATGGGCCTGCTAGTCTGGTGGTTGAGTGTGTGTTAGTGTATCCCAAGGTTCTGGGTTTGTGTCTTTGGGTGCGCATTTTTGGGGATGCAATTTATTTTGCCTTGTTTTAAGTTAATATTTTTATTAACTTTATTTTTTTATTTATTATTGATGATTTTTTTTGGGGTTACACGTTCTCCCCTCCCTCTCCCTCTCTTTGTTTTTCTTTTTACTCTTTTCTTTTTGCAAAAACGATTTTTGTCTGTGATATTTGGAGAGCTTCATTTCCTCATCGACAAGTCAGAGTCTAAACATCTTGGATCACGAGATAGGTGTGGGTTCTAAAACTTTCCTATGTTATTTGCAAAATTAATTTTGTTAGAATGTAGCAATCTTGGTGGCCTTTGGAAATTGATCGTCTAAGTATGGTAGTACTATCAAATGGCATGGAATTCACTTTGGTTAGTGCGATTCTGAGTTCCACTGGTTGAGGGTCGACGTAGTGACTAGAAAACTCGTTTTTCAAGCTGGTTTAGGGTGGTTTCGTGGACACTGGGGTTTCCACACAGGAGCGTGCCAGTTCACACGGCTGTGTGCCTTTGAGAATTAGGGTTTTTGAGCCAATTTTGGTGCCACACGGCCTTGTGGCTGACTTGGGGATTTTATCGTTTCTCACATGGTCGTGTCCCTCGGGCACATGGGTGTGTCAGTTTGGGGATTAGGGTTTGATAGATTTAGTGTCACACGGCCATGTAGTTAACTTGGGGATTTAGGGATTTCATACGGGCGTGTGTTTTGGACACACGGCCGTGTCTGGTGGACACACAGGCGAGTGAGACCCTCACACGACCATGTCCCTTGTCCACATGGGTGTGTGCCTCTCTTCACACAGGCGTGTGCCACAGTCACACGGCCGGGTGCCCCTTTTTCAGGGGCTTTTAACATCCCACACGACCAGAGCACACGGGCATGTGGTCTTAAGACACTTATATTGGTTCGGTGTGCCTTTTTGATCTGAAAATGTGTTGTGCACTTCAACCCTTGGCTAAGCTTAAAAAAGGGTAGTTAAGAATTCTGATCTGGGCTTTGGCTTGAGTGTATCTATGTGACTGTCATGTGAAGTGTTTGAATCAATCATTACATTGGGTGTGTGTGCAGCCTATTTCGTCTGATCATTCGATATTGTGTATCTGTTATGTGAGATTGTATGCATACATACCTCTGCATAAAATATTTTGGGATGGGATTGTGAAGAGAAGGGAGACTGATTCTGATCTGATCTGGCAATTAAGCTGTAATTTATCGGTATAGCGGTTTACCACATCGTACTGTACCGTATGTACGTTAGCTATGATACGTACCCTTATATGATCTGGCAGTTAAGCTACAAATTCACTGGTCTAGCAGTGTATCGCATTGTACTGTACCGCATGTACGTTAGCTATGCTACGTATATATATATCTGATCTGGCAGTTCAAACTGCAATTTGCATGTACTACGGATTTCTGTACTGCACTGTATAACACATTCGTCAGCCTTGCTGCGTATATTTATCTAATCTGGCAGTTCAACTGCATTTTGATAAGTCATTGTTGCCGGGCAACCCGGGATGACTCTATATGGTGTGTAGGGTTGGATGGGCCTACTTGGTCCTAATTGATGTGTTTGGTTGGATGAGCTTTAATAGCTCTTGTAACACCCCTTACCGTAATCAACATTGGAACCCAGTACGAGGCATTAACGGACTTAACTTACTCAAACATACAACATCGGGCTTAAAATTTCGTTTCAACTCAACACTTTTCATTTGAATTCATAACATCCCTCATATAGGTCTACGGGACCTTAAACATACTTACGGAGTGGCTCAGGACTGAGCTGGAAACTTTTGCACACTCAGAAATTTTTTACACAAAACAGGACCACACGCTCGTGTGATGAAGGACACGCCCGGGTGGGCAGGCTATGTGGTTACACATGCCCATGTCCCTAGTCCGTGTGAATTTTATTTTTTCATTTTGAACCTACAGGGGTTTTCACACGGCCAGACACACGCCCGTGTTCATGACCCGTGTCCTTCACACGGCCACAACACGCCAGTGTCTTAGCTCGTGTGCAAAAACCTTGACATTCTACTTCTGACGTCATCATCCTATTATGGTCGCACAGCCAAGGCACACGCCCGTGTCCTTAGACCGTATGGTGAATTAAATTCCTAAATTCAGGTGCAGACTTCACACGGCCTGGGCACATGCCCATGCCTTAGGCCGTATCTCCCACACTGTTGAGACACACGGTCGTGTCTCCACTCGTGTGTTTACTACTGAGCATACTGACTTGCCAACTTAGCATGCAGGGGAACACACGGCCTAACCACATGCCCATTAGGCTGACCGTGTGTCACACACGGCCTAGACACAGGCCCGTGTGTCTACCCATGTGTACAAGAACAAGGCTATTTACCAAGCCCTTACTGCCACCCCTACTTACACCATCATAAACCACGTTAAGTAACCAACTTGTTTATGCATAAATACCTCAATTAAACAACCATACAACTTGCACATTCATGAATAACCTCATCATTTCATAGATTAATAAGAAAGAGCCATCAACTATGGTCTTATACAAAAGAATTCATCCTCAAATGAGCCAACACCTTTGGCTAAAACAATATGGCATTCAACTAAAACTAAGTCCCTATACATGCCATACTCAAAATGCTAAATCAAACTATACCAAGATGTGCTGATAGTGTGGGTGATCCTCTGATTATCTCCGTATCCTGAGCTGGCTCTTCGATACTATAAAATAAGGGAAAAGAGAAGGGAGTAAGCTTTAAGCTTAGTAAGTCTATATGTAAACAATAAGCATCATACCAAATACTTATTAATCAAAAACATTACATACTATGTAAAAGCAATTCATATCCTCATAATCATGCTTACTCATTTCAAACCTTACCACATCCCAAACACATATCATAAACATTGCTCACATTTACTTGCACTTATACCCTGCACTTATCACCACAAAGCCACGTGTAATTTCCCTTAGACAAGTTTCTCGATGAACACTTCGAAATAAACTTGGATACTCGGTGGTTTCGCACACAGCCCACCATTTAATAATTAACAAACTGGTATCACACACAGCCCACCAATAATTACACGTTTACGGTGGTATCGCACACAGCCCACCAATGATAATACATATGATGGTATCGTACACAGCCCATCATTAATAAACAACAAGGTGGTATCACACACAGCCCACCAACAATAATAATTATGGTGGTATCGCACGCAGCCCACAATAATTACATATTTACGGATATTTATTCGTACCCATATTCCTATCCCGAAGGTTCATCCGAGAATTTCCTCATTTTCTACCATTTTTAATAAATCTCACCAATAAGCATTCACATCCACACAATGCATTAATAAGTAAAAACATACGTAATAAGGATGTATCGTTTACACATAAACTTACCTCGATACAAAATATGTCAGTTTGCAATTTAGTCCGTAACCTTGCCTTTTCCCCGGTCAAGGTTGATTCCATGTTCTTCTTAATCTATAATGACATGTTTAACTTATTAAATCGCCACATTATTCAAAACATTTCAAAGTTTCCATTTTGGCAAAATTAAAATTTTGCCCTTATACTTTCATAAAATTACACTTTTACCCTTAGGCTCGTAAAATGAAATGTATTCATTTTTCACATAGCCGAGCCTAGCCAATTCATATCCCCTCTTATAGCAACCCAAGATTTCAATTATCATACACATTTACTACCTATTTTACAACATTTACAAAAAGGTCATTTTAGGTGTTTTCATGGAAATACATTTCACAAAAGTTGTTTATTTAACAACCATAATTCATTTTCTTCCCTAAAAACTCACAAAAAACATAAGCAATCTCATGGAAAAACCCTAAACTTTCAACCATTTTGCAAAATAGTCCCCTCATTAGCTAGCTTAAGTTTTAGGGGTTCCAAAAGTACAAATATTATCAAGAAAAACCACCAAAATCACTTACTTGCAAGGAAGATATGTTGCTGAAAATTTCAAGCTCCTAAACTCCTATTCTTGCTAGAATTTTCAGTGGAGGAAGAAGATAATAAAAAAATATGATAGCTTTCTTGTTTTTGTTTTATTTTATTCCTTAATCACCTAATACCACAAAACATTGACTAATTTAAGCCTTTTGCCCCCCCTATGGCCGACTATGACCTTTAGAAAGGCCAAATTTCACATTAAGGACCTTCAATTAAAATTCTATAGCTATTTGGCACCTCTAGCTTGTAAATTAAAAATTTTGCACTTTATGTGATTTAGTCATTTTTCGCGATTAAGCATGTAATCACCAAAATTAATGCACCAAAATTTTCATGCACTCATATAATCATGATGTAACACATAAAATAATATTAAAAAAATAATTTCTCTGTCTCAGATTAGTGGTTCCGAAACCACTATTCTGACTAGCCCCAAAATCAAGCTGTTATAGCTCTTTTGGGGTGTGATCGGGGGACGGAGAGGTGTGTTGGCTGGATAGGTGGGTTTTTATTAGACTGCATACACCCGCATCTGTCTATGAGTTATGACTGAAAGACTAGTGGTCTGTGATCTGTTTGTCTGAAAAACTTCTGTGTAAACCTAATGTGCTTAGATTGTTAAGCTTTGTTTGGACACCAGTTCCGATGTGATTTCTGATTCTGTGTGTGTTTGAACTCACACTGAGCTTGAGTAGCTCACCTCTTTTTAGTGTTTTCTTTTCAGGTACTCTTTTGAATTCTGATGCTGGTCTCGGTATGCGAAAGTCTCAGACAGTCTCGGGAAAAAAATTAGTAAACGTTATATGTTCTGTTTCTATTTTATCATTCAGAGTTTTGAAATGTAAGGTTTTATAATACCGTGGTACAAATTTTGAGTTAAGTTTTAAATCGTTTTAATTTCGCTTATTATATACTAAACTTAACGTAATTTAGTTGTCCGTATTTTAAATGATTAAATGTTTTGATACGACGTGATAACTTATTTTTGTAAAAATTTACCTATGATCACTTCAGTGATCAATGTGACATCCGAGATTCGGTCTAAACTTGGGTGTTACAAAAGTCATATTACACTTTTTATCCATTATTGAGGTCTTGTATCACTTTCAAATAATTTCTAAAGTTTTATTACGAAGAAACTATGTTTAGTCCTTATTCGAGGCTTTTTGGGGACACAAAAAAACTTAATTTTTAAGCTCAGGGACATACATGTTTTACTGTAGCAATTTAGCTATTAACTTCAATGTCTCAAGACCAGAAGGTCCTAGTCTCGAGACTTGATGTACGGGACCTCAAAATAGGTTCAAAAATACTTCAAAACATCCCTAAACAAAGTTACACTTTTCAAAGAACTTAATGAATCCCTTAATACATTACTCAATTTCTATGCATAAAACTTATGTACATGCCATTCTTGAGTTCGTGAATTGTACAAACTCTTATCCTCATCTTACTTAGATATAATCCTAGTATTTGGAAAAACTAAAATTAACTCTCTCTTTCTAAAGTAAAATAAACTCACATCAGGAAGAGTAGATATCATATTTATTTTGTTGTAACATCATCCAATTTCTCCCTTTTTTTTTCATCAAATAACTACCAAATTATCATTGCCTAAGGTAATTAACAAATCATTATGCAAGGCCATTTCTTAATCTTTAATCGGTTGGATAACTTGGATTCCAACTCGAAGTTTAGAGATGACTCGATTGTGCAAGTGGATGCAATAAAAAACTCTATCATCCATTGATTGGACAATAATAGATATCTTACAAGACTAGCTATAGAGATCACTTCAAAAGTAGTTATTACAATCTCAATAGCATGTTCTTCTTCGCCTTCTTCAGGTTGATCCTCAAGGGCTACAGAAGCATGTTTCCTTTAAAACATTTTGGAAAGAACTTAAATGCAACATCAATTTTCTCAAGTTGCTCAATGGCTCAAAAAATTGTAAGATTCTTCTTCTAAAGGACTTGAAAAATTATGGATGGAAATGGGTGCCTATTTTGTGTGCTTAGGGATTTCCTAGTATGTACCTATTTCGTGTGCTTAGTGATTTCCTTGTAAATGATATGGCTAATATCAAACCTGACCATCTCTACCACTTTTCGTATTAGGATAGTAGCCTTCTTGCTTATCACATCTCTTTGACTATTTGACAACCAATTCCTTGTTACAGTTGCAAATAAGGCACCATATGCGGTGCTTAGAGATAAGGCATGTATTGCACCTTTTAAAGGTTGAGTTGGATGGATTCTTTTTATAATGATTGCAATAGCGTTGTCTTCAGATTATTCAAATTAAAACATATTCAAAAAGAAATAGTTTAACACTTTCCTGATCTAACCAGGACTGAATCATGCCACACACCACTTAAAAAACTTTGTGGTATAGCTAGATTTTTTTCATCTTTGATACTACGCAGTATGTTAGCATAGAACTCGAGCACAACCTTTCTAACATATGGATTAATAAAACTAACTGGCCCCATAAGTCCATTGTTCTCTAATAAAGTTTCTATACCATTCTCAGTAAACTAACTTCATATATATTCAACTCTTAATAAAACTTTTCTTAAGCAAGGAAAGATACCTCTAAAAAAAATAGGAGTCAAGAAAGTATGGTCTTGTTTCTCCAGGAGAGTGGCTTATTCTTCTTTGGCTTTCATTGTAGCTTTTGTGAGCATAGAGGAAATGCTAGCTTGTTTCACCCTCTTTTCTTTTCCTTTTTTGAGTTGTTATAGGAACATTTGGACGTTTGGTTTTGGCCTTTCCCCTAAAAGCCACTTTATCAGACAAATCAAATTAACTTTCTTCCTCTACTTTCAATCTCTTCAAAGTTCTTGGTTGGATGGGAGCCTTCCCTTGATAAGTCTCTCTTTTTTTTTTTTTTTTGCAAAAGAAAGGCTCTCTAACTCCTTTACAATGATAGAGGGAGTTCTCTTTAGCTCTACTTTAGTAGTGCCTATAGTAGTGAGCATTATAGGTGTAACTATGGTAACTTGAACCTCATCCTTAGAGGTATTAGGTTCAACTTCATTCTTAAAGAGATTAATATTAAGGTTTCCAAGGACAATCAAAGCTTGTACTAACTCTTCTATAGGTTTATATCACTTCAAACTCAACAACATTTGTTGTGAATTCAGATAAACTGATAGGGCTTTCAGAAGTGGTTAAATTAGTTTTGACAACAATATACACAAGGTTTTTATCAATAATAGGAACAAAATTACCTTAACTAGTAATGAATTCAATCAAGACAACAATTTTATCACCTGACACAAAGACATGTTCAAGGATTTGTGAACCATTCAACAGTGTATCGATCTCAACAACCACTTGTTGAACCTTTCTGAAGGTTGAATCTCTACAATAGCAACATCCATGGACATTGACGAGGTTTCTCCCATTACCTCTATAGCAATTTCATGCATAGACTCCTCTGAATATGTAACATCCAAAAATTTTCGATGAAACATGTGTCACTATTCTGATAGCGGATATAGTGAATTTTTGAGAAAATTGGAAAATCATCCAATTCAATTCTTATTAAAATAAAGTGATTTTAAATATGGAAATTTGTGAAAAGAATTTTTAAAAGTAAAAACATAAGGAAAAGACCAAATCACAAATTTTGAAAAGTCTAAGGACTAAAGTGAAAAATTAACCAAAATGGGAAAAGTGAATTATTTATGATGAATTGGCATAAGTATAAGTTGGAATATGTTGTGACGTGATGAAAATCGGTTTTGGGGATAAAATGGAAAGATTGAAAGGTATAAGGACTAAATTATAAAATTTTCATTTTGTCGAGAAACTGGTAAATGTGTAATTTTCACTATTCATAGATTCATTTTAAAGGCTATATGTGAATTAGGATGTTTGTTTTGGATAAATGCTTGTTATTTTGAACAAAATGTACTTTGAGGTTAAAACTGGCAAGTGCACCGATCAAATCGTTCATAATAAAATAACACCAAAACTATCTATATAAATTAATTCAGCGGTGTCCGCAAGTGCATAGGTTAAATTGTAATACAGTGTAGTTTACAACGAAACACTTAGAAGTATTATGAGGATTGTGCCTAAGGGAGGATGGAATAAATCTATAAAAACCTTTTTACACTAATAAGTCCAATTAGTATTAATTAAATCCTATATTACGACAAATCATAAAATAGATTAATGAGAGAATTTAAATAACTAAAATGAATAAAAAAGAAAAAAATGACTAAAATCAATAAACCAATCAGGAAGAATAACTCTTTTCAAGGTTTGTAATTAACTTCGGATTAAGGTTTTAGGGTGGATTAGCTATCGATTAACCAATTATTACCTCCTGACCTCTAACTATTTAATCAATTGGTTGATACTTGTTTATCTCCCGACCTCACTTTCTCAACCAAGATAAATTACGACTTACTTGATTCGACTTATCTCCTGATCTCGTCTAACCTGTGATAACTTCCTAAGGTTGTCAAGCCTAGGGTTTAAGAACATGTAACCTATACCAACTATTCCTCCCGGGGAACCCTAACTCCTCCGTTAATCACATCCCATCCACTCATTAATCTCCCCTAAAGGATTTAGTCACTCATGTTATTCATAATCTCTAACTCAATTGAATAAATCATGTAGAGTACATGATTGAATCGAAAGAGAAACGAGATTAGAATAATCATGGATTTGATATAGAATGGTGAATGGAGTAGCAAATCGATTGATCAGAATAATGAAATATGTCGATTGCAAATAAGAAATGAATTGAATACTTTAATAATATAAAATAACTCTTGGATTGAAACTGATTCCAAGAGGAAAAACAAATAGTTCAGAAAAGCTGAAAGAAAACTAATCTAATCCTACACCTAAACTACTAGGGTTTTTTATTGCGTCTAAGACAACTTAGTTACATCAAACCCGTAATGTCTCAAATTATGTCTTTGGCACATCCTAGGTCTTCGTATAAAGTTGATTGTGAGGATGAAAATAGCCTTGCCATCCTTGGGCCTCATGTCAACCTATGTTGCGCCATAGGCCTTGCATAGCGTGACACGAAAATAATTTTAACAAGAAATAAACATGCAGAGAAAAGAAAATGTACTTGAGCTAGTTTGATACAGTAAATTGAATAGAAATATATTAACAAGATAATGTAAATAAACATATAATTCTAGAGTGATATACAATTGAGTCACAAATTCTAAAATGAGATGGGTTAGTTCAATAAATTATAAAATAAACAAATAAAAGAATGTTAAGTATAAATTTCCATCAAAACAAATATACATGTATGTTCAAATGAATATAGGTGGTAAAAATATCAGAACTTGGCATAATTTCATCCACATAAGGTACTACCTAAGTCACATAGGACATTTCGGCTTGTAACATTCTGCAGCTTAGGTTGGTTAGGAATTCAAAGAATATGTTCGACGAAACGGCTAAGCACAAAAGTAGTTTGGCACATTTTATTGTCCCTGATACTCCCCCGAGTATATATATAGCTCACCACCTTATATCCACTTCGCTCAGCTTCTTTATTTCTCCATTTACTAAGGTATCATATAGTATTTATGAGTATAATCATCCAAACTCGTATTTTTTTCAAAAAAATGTGAGTGTACTTTTTTTCCAACTCACTTTGTTTTTATTTTTCATCAAGATTCTCTCGATTGGCATTTTGCCTTTTTTCCTTCAAGCTCAAAATTCGTATATTCACAATACCATACCATTCCTTAATCACTCAATTTTTTTCTTTTTTTGAAACCACCGAAATGTATCTACCTAACCCCTCAATATCAATGGCCAGACGTCTAAATTCGTGCAAGGACCAAGAAATAAAGGATCAAATAGAATATACAATAGGCTTACGGTTTCATTTACAGTTCATCAAGGAAATTACTTAAGGCTCAAAATACGTACTAGGGAAAATATTCACAGGATAGCTTCTTAGCTCAAAAAATTGTCTACTAAACAATGCCTTAGGTTGTCCCTAGGTAATTCTATACATTGATTAAATCGGTCAAGTCTATCAATTTCTACAGCCTGTAATTCAAGTAAACATGCATGCTATTTATAAACTTATTTACCATGTGGTATACTTAACACCTTAAATCTATTCACAATGTAATAAATTGAAATAAGTAGTCTAAAGTTAAAAAATTTAGAATCAATTATTTATCAAACTAAATTTACAATTTATTCACAAAATCCTATTAACATGCTCCTAACCAAGCACTTGTATTTCTACAAGCTCAAGCACATAAAAAAATATGCAATAAAAATTTTAAAACTATTAAAAACAAATAAAATAACAGAAAAAGAATTTTTTTAAAATTTTCCTAAGTCCCCCCCCCCACACTTTATTCGGCATATTGTCTCTAATGTGCACTAAAAATATAAAGGAAAGAGGTTACCCGATTGGCGTGATGCATGCATCACAAAAATGGTGGGACTACTTCTCCTTTCGATTTTGGCTTGGTCTTGTACTTACTACCTTCAAAAATTGTGGGGTTCCTACAAAGAAAAATTAAAAGCACACAAACATTTTATGAAAAATACTAAATCCTAACTAATTAAAAACTAAAACAAAAATTAAAAATCATCCCAAATAAAAATAAAGTTACAAAGTTCAAATAATTTTTTTTGAAATGTTCAGAATTAGTCAGAATCAGTGTCTGGCTCCTCCATCATCGGTGTCTTGCCCGTATTGGAAATTTAAGTTTTGAAAATGTAACACCCCAAACTCGGCCTAGACCTTATGATTGAATTGTGGAGGTTATATCGTTCATGAAAAAACTAATTCTTAATTTTGGTGAAAACCCATTTCCAGCTTAAAGAAAACCAATTCTGAATACCTTATTGAAAATGTATCGATTTCCAAAAACCCGTGAGTATTTTGAGGAAAAACCATGCTTAATAGCGTTTACTAAAAATAGATCCAATTTACTTAAATCATTTATGAGTTGAAACATTCTAGCGGATTTCGACACAATTTGGTAGCGGAAACCTTTTAGCAACTTGGTCTTATTTACCCTTAGTTTATTGTTAGTCGTCCTATTTTAAACACCGATTAAAACCAAAGCTTTTGCAGAACCAAATGCCAAAATAAATTTTGAAGTCCCAAACAAAATTAAAATGTACCATAAGTTCAAAAAAGTCCATAAAAATATAATTCCATAACATACTAAACCAAAAGCATGAAAAATGAGCTCCAGTGTCGCCGTCCAATCCTAAGTCGAAGGATCACCTGAAATGAAACAAACAAACGCCTAGTGTGTGATTGGACTCATATATCATGGTAAATATATATGTATCAAAATGTATCAAAGCATATCAAATTTCATATCGAAACATATCTTATATCATATCATATCATATCGGATTTCATATCATGTCGTAGCATATTTCATATCATATCTCATACCATATCACATAATATCTCTTATCATATCATATTATATCATATCCCATCTGCTACACACCATCTCCGTCCAACCAATCACACCAATTAGGACTACAAGAGTCCATCCATCCAATCATAGCAATATGTGGTGATATGCCACTCATAAATATGCAACTAAGCTGCCAGACAAAAATTTGCAGTCTAGTCACCATAGTTGCTGTAAAAACTGCCATATAGCACTTCTTCCATCATGTCAAATCCCACCCCAAAACTTAGTCATAATATCATACATACATACATATATCATAACTCCTATAGCATGTATACACATATTCTCTTTTAAGAAACATAGCGTAGCATATAGTTTATACACAACAAAACTTAATTAACATAATTCCTAAGCTTACCATTGAGTATATACGTACTAAAACTTACATTTTTTCAAGCCTACATGATACCCACAGACCCAATTTTTAGTCTCTTATTCAGGTCCTAATTAGGCCATAAAATTGGCCCAAAAGGCCCACACGGCCCAAAAAGCTAGCCCGTATAGTCCACACAACCTACCAACACAAGCCGTCTACTCCACAAGGTCTGGCACATGGCCGTCTGGTGCTAGGCATTTTCAAAAATAGCCATTTTTTCGCAATTTTCTTGGGTTTCGAGTGAGGTTTCCGGTTAGTTTCACACACCTGACAACGAGATTGATCAACCACATGTTTATAACTCATGAAACCTATATTCATTCCATAAATCAGACCAATTAACCATCAAAAGATCCATCCTAGATATCATATAATTGTCAAAATTTCAGTCCCCAAAACCAAGACTAAGTTCTTACCACTCGAAGAACAGCGTCTGAAATATGACGTAGTCCACTAGAGGTAATCAAGTTTTTCCTCCTTTGCCTAACAAAAACACAACGTTTAAACTACTAAAAACACGAATTAATCATTAATATGACCCCCAAATTGATTAAGAAATTAAATGAAAGAAAACAAAATAACAAAAAATAATTAAATTGAACTTACACCCCGATTAACACGATCAGAAACGATTGCCGAAACAAACACAAAAGAAAATGCAATGGCAGCAAGTGAAACAAGAACAACGGAAGAAAAGAAAAGAAGACTTCAACCTAAAAAAGAAGAAAAGAGAGCAAAGGAAGAAAGAACAAAACAAAAGAAACGTGGGAGTAAGGGGGTGGACCGTTGGGAGTGGGAGAAAATTTAGGGATAGGTTTTTTTGATTTTTTTTAATTTTGAAATAACATAAAATTATCTGAAAATAGAATATTTTGTCAAAATCCTTTCAGCTCTAATAGAATTTGAATATACAACTTTTATCCCATGGTAAGAAACAAAAAGAATTCCAACAATGCACACACAAAGACTCAAACCCAAAACCAAAGCGAACAACCCAAGGCACTTCACCAACACACCATAACAAATTACTTGATACACTTAAACAATCAAAATTTAATAAATTTGGGATGTTACAAAAAAATGCAGTGAAAAATAAATTTAGGGAAAAACCAGAGTTTTAAAAAAATTCCAAAACAAGAATTTGGTTGTGATGTCATCAGTAATAAACACTTAATCAAAATTGTACATTTTCGATTCGTTTAGGATGAACTCTTCGACTGAGTCTTCTTCTCCGCTATCCTCAAGCTCACATGTGTCGAGTGTGGGCTCACTTTGAATCAGAGAATTTTCCAAAAAAATTACCAATGGGGTAATTTCGTAATTTCTCTAAATTTTGAGCCAAGTTGTAACTAAGAAAAATATCTCTAGAAATTTTCTGAAATAATTTCTTCAGAGAATTTTCTTTCTACAACTTTCTCTTGAATTGAAGTGTGTGTCAAATAATGACCTAAGGCTCTCTTTATATAGGGAGGGTTTAGAGAGTTCAACTATAATTAAACTTAATCACTTTTGATCGTGTCTGAGAGTTTTAATATTTATATATAATGAATTATCGAGCCTAGAAACTAACTATCACCACAATTGAGGCAAGCGCACCTATCGAACAGTAGTATAGTTTAGTGGCAAGACCGGAATGTCGAACCCAAGGGAACCAAAAGTACTAGTACTAACTTTCTTTTTATTATCTAGCCTAAGATAAAGAGGATTGATGTTTATCTAACTAATTCCGAAACTAAGGATGCCAAGACACAGAGAATGAATTGGGAAAATACTTTTGAGAAAATCAATTGATTAAGATAATACCCAAGGAAGAATCCACCTAGACTTCACTTGTTATTTAACTCTGAACCAGATGATTTATTTACTTGACTTGATCCGTAGGATTCCTTAATTTACATTAATACCTCTTTTGAGGCTACTAACGTCTAACCTTAGGTGGATTAATTGAAATCTCTTTCTAATTAAAACCCCTAGTGTTGCATTAACTCGATTTATGGACTCCCATATTAGGTTTGACCCTAATTCGGTAAATTTTCATCATCCTATCACTAGGAGTGCGATCAACTCCGCTTAATTATGCTAGGTCTACTCTTAAACAGGGACTTTTTCTCCTCTAAATAAGCACATCAATACTTGAATCAATATCCTGAAATATTAAAGCAAGAATTAAGAACACATAATTAAGAACAAATCAAGTATTTGTCATACAGTTCAGAAAACAATAACAATATTCATCTTAGGCTTCATCCCCCTCAGGTATTTGAGGGGTTTAGTTCATGTTTATAAAAGAATACATCTCAGAAGAAATTAAATAACAAAACATAAAAGAAAACCCTAAAACCCTTTGAAGAAATTTGAAAGGAAAATCCTCAGTCTTGAGTGTGACTCCGGCTTCTGAGATGGATCAACTGGATTTCTTCGAGTAATTCCCTATATTCAGCCCTCTCTGGCTTCGCTCCTCATCAACAGCCCTGACAGAAGCCTTCTGTCGAACTCCCCTTTTAGGTTGCCCTCTAGGGTGTTTATATAGGCTTTCGGGATGCCTTACTTGGCCCACAAGTATCCTACTCCGAGTGGAATTAAAACGGGTCACAGTAGGGACACGCTCATGTGAAATGCCCGTGTGAATAGAGCCCAGGGCCGTGTTCAAGTCTGCTAAAGTGGCATGGCCGTGTGGTTTACCCGTGTGGTGAACTCCAGGCCATGTTCATTTCTTACTTTGGCCCATTTTCTCCGTTTTTGGCCCGTTTCTCGTTCTTTTCATCCTTCTATGCTCTTCTAAGTATAAAACATGAAATTAAAGTATTAGGAGCATCAAATTCCACAATTCAAGGGATAAATCATCCAAAAGTATGTCAAATATGGGATTAAAATATGTATATATTACGATTTATCAAATACCCCCACACTTAAGCATTTGCTTGTCCTCAAGCAAAATTCTCAACTCACAATTGAAATTCATTCTTCTCAACTTATAACTCTTATCAATAATGTTTTGAAATAATACATAGGTAATCATACATTGAGAATTCAACTAAAAGAACATCAAAGTTTCAAACAATCCAAGTTGAGCATTTTATTCATGGAAAAACATAAGTATTCCCCCTTATCTAAGTAATGACCTTTGATTCGAAATATCACAGAGTTAAAATCCTCACTAAGGATTCACTCAAATCACTCAAATTGTTTAAGGGACAATAAATTAAGCACTCAATAGTCAACATGAAAAGTTATTACCATAGGCTTGCATGAAAATCAAATCTCCACCACTATAAATTAAGATGATGCATCGATTAAAAGGTCTTTAAAAAGGGTTGTAACGTGGCTTGGGTTTAAGGTGTGGATAAAGGTTGAATTAAAGGGTTAAAATCGAGATCGAATTGACAAATTTCCTAACTAGAAAAATTGACTGATACTAAATAATTACAATAAACACGAGCTTCTTCTCAAGATGTGAAATTAATTGCTTAAGCTTAAATAACTTAGAACTAATAATGAATATACTTTCAATTTTTTTTAAAAAAAACAAGTACAATAATAAGAATTTAACAACTGGAATGGAAAACATAGTTAGGCAACTTCTCAAATCAAATCTCGATAAAAAGGTTAATACAATAGGAAAAATTCTTAATGAATCAAAAAGAGTAAGGCTTGGATTAATATTAAGGGTAAATCAATGAATGGTTTATTAGGATCAAAGGGGTTCACTAGGGGTTAATTATGAAGGTAGGCCTTTTGGAAAGTAAGTGGGTTAAATCGTAGGTGCCTTTATCATCTCAGTATATCAAATCAAAAGTGTGGTCTTGACATGCATAATCGAAGCAAGTTTTAGAATAACAAATCAATATTGACTCACTCAAAGAAACAATAAAAGTGAGCAAGAAAAGAAAATGCTCTTAAAGGCTCAAGATCTCACAGAAATTATGGTTTTTGATGTCAACCCTGTGAACTTCAAACTTCAAGATAATACCTAAACTTGGGAAAACAACCTAGCAAATTTTTAATTTTCAAAAATCAACTTATCATGCTTGATTCTCTAAAGCCTTCAAGTTTAAACAATCAATGCACAATTGCCTATGTTTTAATTCAAGACATATCAATAAAAATCATAAATCAATCAGAATTTGTTCTAACAATGATATGAGAAAGAAAAGACAAAATTTAGGGAATTAAGAATAATGCAAAAAGTTAGGAACTTTTTTGAATAAAAATTCACCCCTCCACACTTAAGATGTACATTGCCCTCAATGTACAAAAATGTATGATACAATATAGTTAGAAATCATAAGAGAGGGAGAGAAGTGAAACTTCCTGAATTTTGGATGGAGTGAAAGAGAAGAAACGGGGGAAATTCGGGTCGAGTTGGAGGAGGGTATTCCAGTGGAGGTGGATACTAGGGTCGTGGTGTGGTGATTCCCTAGCAGTCTTTTGAACCTAAATCAAAGAAAACAAAATATAATAATATAAATTAAGCACAATAAAGATAAAGAGAAGGAAAATAAAGGATAAGAGAAACGAAAAAGAAAAAATAGATGGACTCAAAGGTCCTTGTCTTGTCGAGGGAATAAAGCGACCAGCATGAACTTATGGAGATTGATCTCCACGAGGAGACTGTGCTAGGGTCCTTTCGCTTCTTCGACATGGAGATAGTGGTTTTGAGAAAGAATGAGGGAAAGAGGAAGAGGAAAATTTGAAGGATAAAGGTAATAGAAAGGAAGAGGGGTGCGGTAGTTGAAAAAGAATTTGGGGAGAAGGTGAGAAGAAGGGGGTTTTTAATAGAGTCAGGGATCTGGTTGTTGCCCACGCCCGTGTAGTGGTCACCACGCCCATGTTGATAAATCAGTGTCGACCACGGCTGTATCGCACGGTCGTGGCATTTTATCGCCGACCGTGGTTTGGAGATTTTTCGTCCTTGGTTCGTACGATCTCTGTAACATCCTAAATTTTTGGGCCTATGCATTTAATGGGTGAATATGTGGAATGAGTTAATTTAAGTGTTAGGGGCCCAAATTTAAAGTTTTATGGAGCCCAAATCTTCTAATTTAAGTAGTTAAATTTGGCATTAGGGATTAGGGAAGTGGACGGCACAAGGCTATTTTTTTGGGGAATTTTATTATATTTATTCTATGTGGATAATAAGGAGATAAAGGCTATTATTTAGGGATTTAGTCTTTACGGATAATAAACAGATAAAGACTATTTTTGAGGAGATAATAAATTAAGATAAGGGAAAAGGGATAGGAGCTATCATGAGTGGCAGTGTTGGCTGAAAATCAATCTCTGCTAAAGAGAGGAATCGATTTTCTATATAAAGAGGGGGTGTGCCGAAATTTTGGAAGCATTTCTTTTATTTTCTTTTCTCGTCTTCTTCCTCTCAAAAGCCGAAAACCACCATTTTCTTCACCCTTTCTTCCTCTCTAAAATTTCCTGGTTGGTCGAATCTTTTAACCTCTATTGTTATTTTTCTTCTAATCCCTAAAACCCGAAATCACATCTTTATTATTCTATTCTTCTCCTTAATATTCATTGGCCAAATCTCTCTTAGCCATCTCTTCAATTCTTAAATCTTCTAAAAATCGAAATTCTTAGATCTTACCTCCGAAGTTGCCAATTTTTTCAAGAAAGTCGCCAGCCGAATCAAGAAAACAATAGAGGAGTCCAACGCTTAGATCTCTAAGTCAAAGATCAAGAACACTCAAGTCGTGTTATTTTCGTGGATTTCAAGGAGAGGCCCTATTTTCACATCTTTCCGGCTTTTTGAGCAAAGTTGTAGATCGGGATAACAAGGATATCGACTAAGAATATTGGATTTCACGATATCGTGTGTAACACTTTCCCACCATCTAGATCTGTTTGATTAATATATGATTATAAGTCTTATATGTTTTGATAAATGCCAAATCCGGGCATAATAGAGGAAACCAAAGAGGTAAAACAAATCATCGTGTTAGTGAATGTTCGATTAAACGATATAAGTATATTGATTTTATGTGATTACATGGGTTGGGTTTGATGAAAGGAGGAAGTTATATGTTGTAGCGGTTTTCACCTTGATCATTGTAGCGGTTTTCTTGTGATCCGTTATAGCGGTTTTACCGTGATCATTAGCGCTTTTGCCGTGATCTGTTGTAGTGGCTATGGCCATGATCTGATGATGAGTAGCACGACTGCCATCAAGGCGTGTAGCGGTATGGGTTGATTGTAGAAATCCCCAATGGTGTGAATGGCTAGTACGGGGGCGTGTAGCGGATGAAAACCTAGGATTTGGGTTGGGCTTGCATATTATTTTTATTATGTATATTAATTCTGATTATTTTAGTTTTATGGGGCTAAGGCGAAATCTAATGGTGCATGAGGGTTTACACACTTGAGTCTCATGACTCAACCAATTAATTAACATTTGGTAGCATTTAATGCATCGAACCAAATTTGGAGAGGGCGCAAGGTGGCCATGCAAAAGAACACTTGGATCCAGCAAAAAGACTCTAGTTATTATTTTATATTCTTATTTAATAGATTTTAAATCTCGTTGTAATAAGGCCATGGGCCACTAGTTTATATTTTGTTTTATTACGGGCTTTTATTACTTTTAGTTATTTAAATTTTTATTTTTAATTGAACTAAGGCATGTATTTAAATTTGGGTTTTTAATTCATAAAGGCATATTTTATTTAAAACTATAAATTATAAATTTTTCCCGAATAAAAGGTTAAACTTTACCAAAATATTTTTCTAAAAATGCGACATGTTTTACAAAATTTCCTTAGTGACATACCAGATCCGGTTGTAGTGTTTGGGCCGGGTTTGGGGTGTTACAATCTCTGCCACGCCAGTGTGTAAATCCATGGAGTCCACATAGCCACGGCCACACCCGTGTGTAAGGCCGTGTGGTAGGGAAACATATGTTTCATTAATTTGGTTAGTTTGTAGTTAGATGCTAAAAGTAAAAATAAAAATAAAAATAAAAATAAAAAATATGAAAATTAATTGGTTAGTGTTCGGGTTGCCTCCCGAGAAGCGCTCGTTTAAATTCTTAAGCTAGACTTACCTCTCATTCGCACATTCATGGTGGCTTGAGGAGTTGAAACTCCTCTCCCCTGCTATCAGTTTTATGATCATTATATAGTTCGAGTCGAGTAGTGTTTACCTTAAAAGTGCCAAATTTAGGATTAGTTACCTCGACTATTCCATATGGATAGATATTCAGTACCTCAAAAGGGATTTCTTCGTTTGTATCAAGGTCTGAAGTGGCGATCTCAAGGTCTGTTTTACTCAACAATACCTAATCTCCGATCTTAAATTGATTTGGCTTATGGTGTTGCCTCCGTTTTGCTTCGCGTGTTCCTAGTTTCTCTTTGAAATGCGTCTTCCACTCGTCTAGTTCATCGATCTGAAGCCTCCATTCCTCATGAGTTATTTCCTTGTTGGCATGAGGTCTAGGAGCTGGCTCAGTTGTGTAGTTCTGTGGTGCTTCCTGAAAAGAAGGTTTAACCGATGGTCATTAATAGAATTTATGTTCTCACCTTTATTACTTGATGTCCTAGCCGAGTCAAGAGCTTGAAAAGTGATCGTCTCGTCACCTACACGAAGTATAAGTTCTCCTGTACCAATATCAATTTTAGTTCTAGCAGTTGTTAAAAAGGGTCTTCCTAAAATTAAAGGAATATTATTGTCCTCATCCATGTCTAAAATGACAAAGTCTACTGGGAATATAAATTTATCAATTTTCACGACTACATCTTCAGTTATACCCCTAGGAATTCTAATAGTTTTATTAGCTAATTGAATGCTCATCCTAGTCTGTTTGGGTTTCCCAAGACCTAGCTGTTTAAACATTTTTTAAGGCATAACATTTATGATCGCCCCCAGATTAGCTAAAGCATTATTAATAGATAAGCTACCAATTAAGCACGGAATTGTAAAACTCCCTGGTTCTTTTAACTTTTGTGGTAGTTTATTTTGTAAAATTGCTGAGCACACTGCATTTAGCTCCACATGCGATGTATCGTCTAACCTCCGTTTGTTTGTCAGAAGCTCTTTTAAAAATTTCCTTGAATTGGGCATCTGCGAAAGAGCTTCAAGAAACGGTAAGTTAATATGTAATTTCTTTAAAAGTTTAAGAAATTTACCAAATTGTTCATCTGTGAGGTCGTTCTTTATCGCATTGGGGTATGGCACACGAGGTTGGTACTCTTTAATGATAGGTTTCTGTCTATCATGGATTACCTTAACCTTACCTTTATTGACCACAGGTTCTTGCCTTGGTTCAGATTCAAATTCCGCTAACCCTTCTTCGTCGCATGTTGTGATAGCGTGAAGTTGCTCCCTTGGGTTAGGTTCGGTGTTGCTTGGCAAGCTACCTTGTGGTCATTCTGAGATTAGCTTAGAAAGCTGACCTAGTTGGTTTTCAATCCCTTGAATTGATGCTTGCTGGTTTTTTAGGGTTGTTTCGGTGTTTTGGAAGCGTGTTTCTGACACCGCGATAAATTTCGTAAGCATCTCTTCGAGGTTTAGCTTTTTCTCCTATGGGTAGTGTTGTTGTTGGAAGCCTGGAGGGGGTTGTTGTCTTTGATTTCCTTGACCACCCCATGAGAAATTCGGGTGGTTCCTCCAACCTAGATTGTAAGTATTATTATATGGGTTATTTTGAGGTCTAAAATTATTACCCATATAGTGAACTTGTTCGTTTTCAGCGCTCGGGTTGTAAGGTGGATATTATGTATTGCTCATCCCTCCTCCATTCATATCACACTGCATTACTGGATGTACCTGCGAAGAACTACACAAACCATCAATCTTTTTATTCAAAAGCTCTACTTGGTTTGATAGCATAGTGACTGCGTCGAGGTTGAAAACATTGGCAGCTTTTGTCGACTTTGTCCTCATAATTTTCCACTGATAGTTATTCAGTGACATCTCTTCAATAAATTCGAAAGCCGCTTCTGGGATTTTGTTATTTAGGGTTCCACCGGCAGCTGCATCAATAAGCTGCTTAGTTGAAGGGCTCACACCATTATAAAAGGTTTGAACCTATAGCCATAATGGTAGCCCATAATGAGGGTACCTTCTTAGTAAATCCTTGTATCTCTCCCATGCATCATAAAGTGACTCTAGATCCATCTGCACAAAAGAAGAAATAACATTTCTCAACTTATCCGTTTTAGTAGGCGAAAAATATTTTAATAAGAACTTTTCGGTCATTTGTTCCCATGTGGTGATTGATCCTCATGGTAACGAGTTTAACCACTATTTTGCTTTGCTCCTCAATGAAAAGGGAAACAACCAAAGCCGAATGGCATCATCAGAAACACCATTGATTTTAAACATATCGCATAATTCCAAAAAGTTCGTTAAGTGTGAGTTAGGATCCTTATCCTACAAACCATCAAACTGAACAAACTGTTGTATCACCTGTATAGTGTTAGGTTTCAATTCGAAATTATTTGTAGCAATAGTATGTCTAACAATACTTAATTTAGTACCGGCTAAACTAGGCTTAGCATAATGATACAAAGTACAAGGGGCAGGATTTTGATTCACCGGATTTCCCATAGCCGCCGGAGGTAATGGATTATTCTGATTTTCAACCATCTCTTCAGAAGGATTGGTTATGTTTTCTTGCTCTTCCTCTATGTATTGTAAACTTCGCCTAATTTCTCTTCTGTTTCTGCGAACGGTTGCCTCGATCTCACTGTCAAAAAGTAATGGTCCTGACGGATTCCTCCTAGTTATAAACTAGAAAAACCTATCAGAACAAATAATAGAGAGATTAGAAAACTAAAAATAAAAATTAGAAAGAAATAAATAAATAATAAAAGAAAAATGGCTAAAGTAATAAAAATTGAGCGTTCCTAATATTTCAGCTCTCCGGCAACAGCGCCAAAAACTTGATCGTGTCTGAGAGTTTTAATATTTATATAATGAATGATCGAGCCTAGAAACTAACTATCACCACGATTGAGGCAAGTGCACCTATCGAATAGTAGTATAGTTTAGTGGCAAGACCGGAATGTCGAACCCAAGGGAACCAAAAGTACTAGTACTAACTTTCTTTTTATTATCTAGCCTAAGATAAAGAGGATTGATGTTTATCTAACTAATTCCTAAACTAAGGATGCCAAGACACAGAGAATGAATTGGGAAAATACTTTTGAGAAAATCAATTGATTAAGACAATACCTGAGGAAGAATCCACCTAGACTTCACTTGTTATTTAACTCTGAACCAGACGATTTATTCACTTGACTTGATCCGTAGGATTCCCTAATTTACATTAATACCTCTTTCGAGGCTACTAACGTCTAACCTTAGGTTGATTAATTGAAATCTCTTTCTAATTAGAACCCCTAGTGCTGCATTAACTCAATTTATGGACTCCCATATTAGGTTTGACCCTAATCCGGTAGATTTTAGTCATCCTATCTCTAGGAGTGCGATCAACTCTACTTAATTATGCTAGATCTACTCTTAAACAAGGACTTTTGCTCCTCTAAATAAGCACATCAATACTTGAATCAATATCCTGAAATATTAAAGGAAGAATTAAGAACATATAATTAAGAACAAATCAAGTATTTATCATACAGTTCAGAAAACAATAACAAGATCCGTCTTAGGCTTCATCCCCCTTAGGTATTTGAGGGGTTTAGTTCATGTTTATAAAAGAATACATCTCAGAAGAAATTAAATAACAAAACATAAAAGAAAAACCCTAAAACCCCCTGAAGGAATTTGAAAGGAAAATCCTCAGTCTTGAGTGTGACTCCGGCTTCTGATATGGATCAACTGGCTTTCTTCGAGTAATTCCCTATATTCAGCCCTCTCTGGCTTCGCTCCTCGTCAACAGCCCTGACAGAAGCCTTCTGTCGAACTCCCCTTTTAGGTTGCCCTCTAGGGTGTTTATATAGGCTTTCGGGATGCCTCACTTAGCCCACAAGTATCCTATTCTGAATGAAATTAAAACCGGTCATGGCAAGGACTCGCCCGTGTGAATCGAGCCTAGGGCCATGTTCAAGTCTGCTAAAGTGGCACGGCCGTGTGGTTTACCTGTGTGGTGAACTCCAAGCGGTGTTGATTTCTTACTTTGGCCCATTTTCTCCGTTTTTGGCCCGTTTCTCTTTCTTTTCATCCTCCTGTACTCTCCTAAGTATAAAACATGAAATTAAAGGATTAGGAGCATCAAATTCCACAATTCAAGGGATAAATCATCCAAAAGTATGTCAAATGTGGGATTAAAATATGTATATATTACGATTTATCAACTTTAATATTAAATTTAATCTAATATTTGATCAATATTATATTAATTTTATATTAAATCTTATTAAACTAATAGAATATTTATTTACAAGATAAACATTAAATTTAATTTAATTTTAAGATAATCTCTTTAATAGTAGGGATTCACCTTCGTATTATTTAAAATTGGTGATTTCTCGCCTAAGTTGAATGGTTCGACTAATCGAGAAAATTTTAGAAAGAAACTTTCCACTAAATCTTTCCATTAATGGAACCTGGTCCTAATGAGTCTAACCAATTGGTCGCATTGTCACATAATGAGAATTGTAATAACCGAAGATGCACTGCATCATCGAATACCCCATTATACTTGAAGGTATCGTAGAGTTGTAATAATCACTTCAAGTGTTGGTTCGGGTCTTCCACCATGTTCCGTTTCAACTGTAACGTATCTTGGATCATCTAAATCGTGGTCGCCTTTATTTCAAAATTATCAGCATTAATCGTCGGCCTTTTTGTGCTTCCTCGCACCGCATCTAGTGTAGGTAGGGCGTACCCACACAATGTCCACTGATCTATTGGGACTTCTTCCTGGTTATTTCCACATCGCTCTTGTCGATCTTCAAATAACGGGTTTTCCCACGGTAAATTAATTACCACGGTTGGATCGGTGTTCATGAGTTGACAATAACGCCTAATGATTTGCTTCGAATCTGGGTATGGTTTGATTTGAGTGCTGGAGCTTTAGGTCATAAACAACCTGAAAAGAAAATAAAAATAAAATAACTTATCTATAGGTTTTAGCTTTCATACTTATCATATTAATTGTAAAAATATTTTCAAGATCTATTTCTAAAACCTCCCTGGCAACGGTGCCAACAACTTGACTACCTATAAACGAGTTATCGTTTATAGTAAAAATAACACCAAAAATATATATAAATTAATTCGGTGGTGTCCGCAAATGCAAGGGTAAAATTGAAATATAGTATAGTTTACAACGAAACACTTGAAAGTATTCCGAGGATCGTACCCAAGGGAGGATGGAATAAATCTATAAAAACCTTTTTTTTACAATAATAAGTCTAAATAGTATTAATTAAATCTTATATTATGACAAATCATAAAATAGATTAATGAGAGAATTTAAATAACTAAAATAAATAAACAAGAAAAATAAAAAATGACTAAAATCAATAAACCAATCAAGGCGATTAACTTGTTTCAAAGTTTGTAATTAACTTTGGATTAGGGTTTTAGGGTGGATTAGCTATCGATTAACCAATTATTACCTCCTGGCCTCTAACTAATTAATCAATTGGTTGGTACTCGATTATCTCCCAACCTTACTTTCTCAACCAGGATAAACTATGATTTACTTGGTTCGACTTATCTCCCATCTCGTCTAACCTATGATAACTTCTTAGGGTTGTCAAGCTTAGGGTTTAAGAACACATAATCTATACCAAGTAATACTCTCGGGAAACCCTAACTCCTCCGTTAATCACATCCCCATCCACTCGTTAATCTCCCCTAAGGAATTTAGCCACTCATGTTATTCATAATCTCTAACTCAATTGAATAAATCATATAAAGAACACGATTGAATCGAAAGAGAAACGAGATTAGAATAATCATGGATTTGATATCGAATGGAGAACGGAGTAGCAAATTGATTGATCGGAATAATGAAATATGTCAATTGCAAATAAGAAATAAACTGAATACTTTAATAATATAAAATAACTCTTGGATCGAAACCGATTCCAATAGGAAAAACAAATAGTTTAGAAAAGCCTAAAGAAAACTAATATAATCCTACTCCTAAACTACTAGGGTTTTTTATTGCGTCTAAGATGACTTATTTACATCAAACCCCTATGTCTTATTTATAGGAGTGTTGGTAGCCCAAATTAGGACTTCAGCATGTTCTAGGTCCTCATATAAAGTTAATTGTGCAAACAAAAATAGCCTTGATATCCTTGGGCCTCATGTCGACCTATGTCGCGCTATAGGCCTTGCATGGCGTGACACGACGACATTTTTATGCCTTTTTGGTTCTGTTTCATACTTTGACAGCTCGAGAACCTTGTGCATCACCCTTCCCTTGCTTCCACGTCAATTGGGCTTATAATTCATCATCCTACACACTCAATTTAACATATTAGAACTACCTAAGGCCCATGTCGGCCTAATCGGTCACAACACTCTCAAAATGTGTTAAAAATGATTGTTTTTACTAATATTTAATTCTAACTACTAAATACCGAAAAAATAATATTAAATACAAAAGTGCATAGAAAACAAGCATCTTAAGTGCGTAAATAGACCGAATTAATTACTACATTTGACTACAGGTCATTTACCCTGAAAGAATATTTTGGTCATTTTCCAATAATTTAATTTCAGAAATAATAATGGGAATGGATCTTTAGGCCATGAAATAAAGAAGTAGGCCACAAATGTTTTACACTTGAACTTTGGGTGTTAGACATGGGCTGCTTAGTCCACTTGGTGTATTTTAAAAGGAAGAGGAGATGATAAGAGACCCCCTTCCAACCTCTTCTCTTGTTGTTGCCACCTCACCCCTTCTTTCATGGTTTCTCTCTTCTTTTTTTTCCTTTTCTTTACTTTTCTCTTCAATTTTTCTAAAAACGCAACAACAAAATTTTGAGATTTTGCTAAAATCTCGGAGGAAACAACCTCCATGCTAGTTTTCAATTATCATTCCTCAAATTTCAGCAAGGATTTTTATAAGTTTTAGCAAGAGAAGTTGAAGTTAAAAAGAGAAAGCTTTAAGAAGGTAAGAAATTATGTTTTCTCCTTCTCTTGGCTTAGTATTTGTGAATTGTGTCATGAGAAAGCTATGAAAGCTTGATGATTAATATTTTATCATATTTTAATTTATGAGAAAAATTGGAAATGATGGTAATAAAGTTTTCAAGCTTGGATGAAAGAAGATTCAAGGTCTTAGGAAGTTAATCTTTAATCTTTTTTACAAACAAGAGGTAGTACTCTTAGATAATATTACTTTTTCTATTTTAATATGTCTAAGAAATTGATGGAATGGTATAATGATGCGAGTTTAGTTATTTAAATGGATATGTATATAAAACTTGTCTTGAAAGTGGTTAAAGTAATAAGTTGGGATAATGGCTTGATTATGAAATGTTATATTAAGTAAGAAGGTGTTATGGTAAAATTTAGTTTCCATGAATTAATTTATCAAAATTATGTGGCATATGTGAATATGTATGAATTATGATTTTAAAAGAATAATTGTATTAGTATGTTAATGATTAATATGTCAATATGGCCACCTTGTTCAATAAAGGAAATTGGCATGTGATAATAGATATATGATTTATTAATGAAAGCATAAATTTAAGATTGAATATTAAGAGTAAATGTGGAAATGTTGTTAAGAGCACCCAGTGCTTGAACATGTTGATAAATAAATATGCTAATTGATGTGGAAATTAAGAATGTGAGATAATAGATGAAAGCTTGAAAAGTACCAATGTTGAAATTTTGATATCAGCTCTATATCATTAACTATGATATATCTTAAATTGTATGGAAACCATACTATAATTTTGGTGAAATTATGTTGTGGAATGTCGTAGTAGATTTACTGATTAATGAGGATATAATTGACATGACATAGAGGTCATTAGTGCACGTATGTCAGGAGATGCGATTTCGACAGTGTTTAAAGCCTTAGGGCTCAGCACTTTTGTGTCTTATGTATCTGTTTCTTCATGTCTTCTGACGTAAGTGCTTTTAAGATGTTATTATTGATGTTTTTAGGTTGGGTTCCTTGCGTATCCAGTCTTATGTTACTACTTTATTAAGGGTGAAACAAATTCAAATTCCATAATGAATTATTCTAAATTTGAATATAAGACTTTAAAAGAAAGTAAATGTGTTGCATGCTAACAGAAAAAGACCTAAAAGGTTTATAATAAAAATAAATAAATGCTTAAGATAAGAATTTAATATATCATGATATTAAGTTCTGATTAATGGTAATACAATTATATTAATTGTTCTTAATCTTTGCTTTATTTTAGTCCATTGTACTTGAAAAACTTGGAGACATTAATTTTGTATTTTCATTTTTGATAGATTTTAGTTTTAGTTTTAGTTTTAGTTTAATTTATTTTGTTTTTTTCTTTTTTTTTCTATTTTTAGGTATTCACCTCACTTGAGGAGAACTTTTTTTCAAGATGGGACTAATTAGGCAAGGACAGGCGACTTCAATCTACATTCTGAACGCTTATTCAGGGAATTTTTCTTAATATTTGCTCTACTTGGTACACTGAGGATAATGGTCAATTTAAGGCTCTGTTTGTTTCAATGTAAAAATTTTTATGGAAAATATTTTCAGCCTTTTCCAATGTTTGTTTCATGTAAAATAGGATAGTTAACATAAAAGGTTTTCTAGTCAACATAAAATTACCCTTTTATTCTTGTAAAATGTCTTACCAATTTTTTTTCCGTAAGACATTTTCCAAACTGATAAGGCTTTATTCATTGTAACACACCCATATTCGACCTGAGCATCGGGTCAAAACACCGAGATGTTACATTCTCTACTACATTTTTACTTATCAAATATTTTCTTCTAAACTTTTATAACTTTTCAATTTAGTCCCTTTTTGTCATAAAAGTTCAATATTCACTAATTAATCATATTAAATCAATTTTGTTTCTCGTTACGCTTTGATCACATAATTTATCTCAATATCTTATTTCACATATCAAATTTCTATATTTTTTGGAAATCTGTCAAACAACAAAAAAATATTTTATATAAATTCATCCAAACACCAAAAAATATTAGTTTTCCAAAAATTATTTTTCAGAAGCCGTTTTCAGTAAAGCAAAAGGAGCCTAAGTGTCGGATGAATAGAATTGCATGCATTTTTTAAATTTTTGGAATATTTTTCTTATTATTTAAAAAAATCCATTTAGTTTATATGAAATTTTGACTTGATTATGTAGTTGGAATATGTTTTGTTATATCCCTTTGGAGATCATGAGCTTATTTAGTGAACATTTTGAAACTTTTAAGTTGACTAAACGTAATATGTAGCTTTGAATTATGTTCTTGAGATGTTTGTTAGAATAATAGATTTTTCATAAGATTTTTAGAGTTAAATATTTTTAAAATCTCACTATTTTTCATATGATTAATTTTAGGATTTTCAAAAGAATGATTTTTATTTGAGCATGATACTAAGGTATAACCTAAAAAAAATCTTTGGATTGATTAAACTTCATGAAATTTTTATTTTTTATTTTTTGAACTTAAGATAGAACTAAAATATATGAGCTTTATTAAATACAGTACGAAGTATGTGATTATTCCATTGCCTATTTTATGATTTTTTTTAATGTAAAAGTTAAAGGCTCAACTAAGTAAACGAGGTTAGCTATCATCTACCTTCATGCCAATAGGTTTAGTGTTTCTTAGTACATTCCACTGTTATAACCATGAGTAAAGTCAAAGGTTGTTTAAATATGATCGATTG
The DNA here is from genome assembly GCA_025506655.1 of Gossypium rotundifolium. Lineage (NCBI taxonomy): Eukaryota > Viridiplantae > Streptophyta > Magnoliopsida > Malvales > Malvaceae > Gossypium > Gossypium rotundifolium. Next base: position 62,958,875 of record CP106722.1, read on the forward strand.
AGTAATTTAAGGTAGGTGCTGTGAGTTTTCATCTACACACTCACGTTCAAAGATAATCACTCTAAATTAACAATAATATAATTGCTATTCTCGAATAAAGGGAGGAAAGAAGAATCAATTTTTATTCTCAATTCAAAGAAGTTAAGTTACCTTGAAAATATGTTCTAACTTGGTTGTTTCTGTTGATTATTTTGAATTTGGTTATGTCTTTTAATTTCATAAATTATTGTTGATGTTGTGTTTTATTTAGTTTATAGAATTTCAACTTTATTCATTGTAATTTGTTCATGAAATCTAGTTGTATATAATTATGTTTCCAACTATCGAAGTTAAGTTAAATATTTTCATAGGATGCATTAGTTAGGATCATTGTTTTCTTGAAGGCAAACAAATTTAAGTGCAGGGGTATGATGAGTCCTCATTTTATAAATATAATTATACTCTTTTCACTTGTATTTATGTAAATTTTAAGTAAAATGTTGTATTTAGTTGCATAATTAGAATAGATTCCAAACATTGCATCTTTTTACATTTTATATTATTTTTACTTGTTTTTATTTAAATTTTAATTATTTTAAGCAATAAATATTTTTTTTTTTTTTTACTTGAATTAGGTTTAACTTGGCATGATGAGAAAGTTAGAATATGAGCAGAAGCAAGACGGGAACCGAAAAAAGGAGAAGACCCGCGAGTATGTGCGTTGGGCATGCAACACAAAACGGCCATGTCATTGGTCGTCTTTTCACGCACAATTTCATTTCTTTGCGCCTGAGTCGAATTAAGCCCTAATTAGGTCAACATAATGTTATAAATAGTAATCTTTAAGTCTCAACTAAAAAGGTTGAAAAGAATCAACATTAGTTTTATTTTTATTAAGTTTTTCTTCTAGGTTTTCTTTTTAATTTTCTTTCAAAGTAAATGTAGCTGCCATGCTAGCGTGAGTTGAAGTAATGCTTGTATTGATATTTGAGATACAATTATTCAATAATATTTTTCTTTTCTCTTAATATATTTTCAATTTTTGTTCTTATGATTTTTTTTATTTATTACTTTTGTTGTTTCATTGTTCATTATGAACTAACTACGCAAGCACTGGTCAAGTGCATCAGAAGCTAATGGGTTATTGATCAAAATAAGTTAGAGGTAAGTTTAGGTTAGTGGCAAGATTATTTGTTCAATTTGTTCTTCATAATTTGAGGGAGATTTAAACTTTGAGAGTGTTTGCTTAACCTTAGCAATCTAGTTGAATAGTTACCTAAACCTGCTAAGATATACACCAACTAACTATGCTCCTTATAATTTATACACTAAGTTAGGTAGTGGGAGTTGATGAGAGCAATGGTTTAAGGTTTAGTTAATTCCTACACGACATACACTAACATAAGGTTCTCTAAACACCTGTAATCCATACACCAACGCAGGTACCTATATTTTGATGTTTATCTCAACCATGAAACTTAGACTTATCAATAATTGGATTGTATAGTAAACCAAAACATATGAATAATAAGCTAACCCATAATTACTAACTAATGAACTCTAAACCCTAACCTCAAAATTAAACAACATAAACTACAACCAATGAACCCAAAACATTTAATGTAATCTTCTTCATGGCAAACCACGTAAAAAACAATGCAAGAACCAAGAAAATAACAAAAATACTCTCTTCCTCTTCATTCCCCTCTCTAATGTTCTTGTCTTTCTTAAGAGCCCAAGGATTACAACTTTAGCGCGAGGAACTATAAGAGGATCATACCAAGAAAAAATTAACATGAAAAATGTTGAGTAATATTTTCTCGTGTCTTATTGATAGGAATGTTGGGGTATTTATACATGCGGTTACAGGTACTATTACAGCTCATAGCAGGCCCACTACTTTGTCTTGATTCTATTACCTTCGCTACTGACATTCATTATCCCTAATACCGACATTCTCTGTGAACTCCAGGCTTGTTGGACACGTGTCCACAGAGCACGCGGTCCTTTCTGTTCCTAGGACTGATATCCTGAGCGGGCTCCGTACCTGTTGAACATATGTTTGGGTGGCCTGCGGGGTACACAGCCCTTTCTATGCACTCATTGGATGCGTGCGAGCTGAGGCCGTGGCCCTCCCTAAATTCCTGCGAGCTTGATCTGTGACCTATGCTCGTGGACCCCTTTAATGAGTCATATCTGTGAGCTCTCCTTACGAGCTATGTATGTGAACCCGTTTCGCTGTCCTCTTGTAATTATTCCTCTACTTACTCTTCGAGTGGGATCTATCTAGGTCATGGATCAAAAATTTGGATCCTTTCCAGGGCTCGGGTCGTGGTAACTAATGTATAACAATCAAGTCTCCCCCTAAACGGGCCTAAAGGGTGTTATAAAGTGGCGCTCCTTAGGTCCACTTGTCAAATTTAAATGCAACTTTCTAGGTACGTTACGAGCTGTGATACACAACAATTGTTTTGCCATGTAGGCGTGCTGGTATTGAGTGTGTGTATCTGACCGTTGAGATTCAAAGCATTTTTATCTATCCATCTTTGGGCCGTCAATCTTTCTTGGTCATGTGAATCGTCAAGGAGCGGGAAAGGAAATCCTTCTTTAAAAGGTGGACCTTCGATGCCCTAAATTTTTACTCTCAACATTTTCAAGAATTTTTCAAAAAGGTAATTCCAAAAAACACTTGCTCCTTGATTTCTGTTTTTCTTTTCTTTCATCGATAGTATGGTGAGAATGAGAGGAACTGGTAACTGCCTCGTCTTAGTCCATCGGTCATGGACACAACTGTCTCCAAGTCTAGTGACAGAGAAATCCTACGCTTACACCACTAAATAGGTGGAGTTGGAACGAGTCCTGGCAGTGTGGGGAATAAAACTCCCCAACTTAGTGTATGAGTTCTCCCTTCTAGAGGGGTCACATCAGCTATGTGAGACCACCAAAGATAGCTTCCTACTTCCGGTTAATGCACTTGAGGATGAGTTTCATTTACCACTACATCCTTTATTTTGTAGCCTTGTGGATGACTATAACATTGCTCATGGCCAAGTCTCGGGCTTTTCTAGGTGGCTTGCTATGGCGTACTTCCTTAACTGCTGTCAGCGCAACGAGGTACCTATGCTCGATATTTTCCAACATTTGTACTAGTTGGAGGGCTGTGATTTGGGGAGTTTTTCGGGGTTCTACTACTTCTCCCCTCGTAAGAAGGTGCAAAAAATTATTTGGAACCACTATTCCAACCTTCGCTTGAACCGAGAAAAGTACATTCGGTTTCACAATTTGCTTGGCGAAAACTTCAGGTTCCCAATAAAGTGGTCCTCACCTAGTAAGGATATGTGCATGTTTTAATGAAGCCTCACCACAGATAAAGCTATTGCCCAGTTTTAATGGCTTCGTGTTGGTCGTTCGCTGATTATGGAGACTCTGATCACAGCGATGAATGTCTTCAGATATTGTTTGAAGGGTTTTAGCCCTAATGGATGGAGGCCTGGTAATAACCAGAAGGTCGTTAAGTCAGTTGGTGCATTGTCTGAGTGTGCTACTTAGCCTCATGACTCATTCGATCGGTTGGCTCAAATACTATTGGGTTATATGTCGAAGCCCTTTAACTTCTTCTATGACTTCGGCCAGATGAAGCTTCGTCTTTTTGTTCTTACTAAGTTTACACAAGGGGGTTGTTGGGTCAAATACTAATTTGTTAACTTCTCCCACTGATCATAGGGTTATTACTAGTGCAGGAATTGATCAAGGCTCGGAGAACACTTTAAGTAGGATTGATAGCATATCTCGCAAGTTCAACGAGGTCACTAATATTGATTTGTTGGTCAGTAGGGCGTGTAAGAAGTGCAAGACTACCGCAGAGCTGTGCATATTGGCTCTACGAGTAAGGAGAAGGGGAATAGTGCACAGTAGGAGCATCATAAAAAAAGGAGAATAGATCCTGTTGGGGTTGCTACTACTATTGCTAGAACCTCGAGTCCTTCAAGTTTTCCACCATCGAACTTGCGATATGTTCCCCCTACTAGTTCGTCGATTACCGTTGATGTGGATACCCCCACCTACTGCTTGTGCTTCCCCTTCTGTGCCCATCATTAGAGAAATGTCGATCAGGGGTAATGGAGGTTCGTTCTCTGGGCATAAGGACTCAAGCGTGCAGGGCTACCCTTACAACCCTAATGTCACGACCCTCGAATAGGAGGCTTTAGTGCCAAAGGCTGTGAGACCAAGCAGTGCACAACTACCATCAGCATCAAACATGTGTTCTTCTCTGCAATTCTTACTCTCTGATGCCAATATATTGGGATTGAGGTACGAGGAGGCCCGTCAGAAGGAGCTCGTGGACACTAAGGTGGATTTGGTGAAAGTTCGCGAGCAACATCACAAGATGATAGAGGAAAATGAGGTTATCATTAAGCAAAATGAAGATCTCACGGAATGTTTGGCCATCGTTGAGACTAAAGTGGAGGGGTTAGAGCGTGACGTGGCCACTGAAAGGGAAAGCAAAGAGGCTTTGCTAGCTTAGATAGATAGACTTATAGAGGAGCACGTAGCTGAAACGGATAGAATTATCTGGGAGTGCCAAGATCAAGTAGCTAACACGATTAAGGAGCAGCTTTGGGTCCTAGAGGATTTTAAGAAAAAGACAGCTGAGAATGTTATGAACTCTATGTCAAATCTGAAGATGAATATACTACTCCATGCCCAAGGCATTGGTGGTCCCTTCGATGTTCATCAAATGGATCTCGATGCTCTTGAGGGGGTGAATATGAGTAAGCTCGCTTTGATGTGTTATATCCCTCGGGCGCTGCATGGAACTCTTTTGTTTCTTCCTAGAAAAATTCTCTAGCTTTCTACTTAAAGGATGACTCAATTGAGTATAACACTTTGGTCCCTTCTATTGGAAACGCGACCTTCCTTTTTGTTGATGGTGATGTGGCCCCTATTGCTGGTAATGACGATGTGGGTCAGAGAGCTGAAAGGGAAACTGAAGTACTTTAGCTTTCTAATGTTTTGTACATCTTTCATTGAATGAATTAAAAATTTGTTTCTATTATTATAGTGTTGTTATCTTTCGTCTATTTTTTATATCCTTTACACGACTTCATTGTTATTGTAAAAATATTAGATAACTTTGTAAAATTCGTTAGTTGGGAACGTTAATCCGTGAGCTATTTTATACTTAAGAAAAATCTTGAAAGATAATAAACTGAGGCTGTGAATCCGCAAGCTGTTTCATACTTGTAAGAGCCCAATTTTAACCGGGCTTTGAAATAAACCAAATAAATAAAAAAATAGTGATTTTAAATTGTCCCATTACAGACCTCAAATAATAAAGTCCAGTTACACCCTAATCTAGAGCCCAATTACAATTAGCCTTAAAACCCAAACAGACTGAACCAAACTCAAAACAGGTTTTAACTACCCAGACCCAAATTCGTGTGCCCTATATGGCCCAATGCCTAAACAGCTAACAGAAGACCTAGGGTTTCTAAAAACCCTAGGCGTCGCAGGACTTTATCTCAGCAAGCGCCACAAGCCTTCGTGCCCCAGCAGGATCCCAACTGTTGCACCGCAAACTTCGCCCTAGCCTCGCGCCACAACCATATCCTCGCATCCGCACCTTCGATCATGCCACAGTCACCACCAGGATCCTCGCTCAAACCTGCAATAGGAAACAAATCACAGCAAAGAGGGCAAAACAGTGGCGAAAATAAAATTTTTGTTTCCTTTTTCTTTAATTTTTCGGGTTATAAAAACCTTAGAACAGACTTGTAAATGGGATACGAAATACAGAGAGAAATAAAAAAGAAACCTTTGAAATAGAATACAGAGTTTTTTAAACAGAGGTGATTCTTTATTTTTCGATTCATTTTTTTTATTTTTATTTATGCATGTTATATACGCAAAATAACAAAACAAAAAAAAAGAATATAAGAAAAGGGCGAGATTTCATACCTGTGTGCCCTGTGGACGATGGTAGCGTAAGCGCGTCTTGGTAGCGTGTAGTCTGTTGACCCCTCGTCGAGTCTGGCCTAAAGGCCAAAGGACAGAGAATTTTCAAAACAAAATCTATTTTTTTTCTCTGAACTGATAAAAATGATTTTTTTAACTGTTTTTTTATTTATATAGTTAACTGGGAACGACTCCGTTTTGGTTTAATTTAATAAGCCTAAAACGACGTTGTTTTAAAAGGCAACTCGCGCGTTGACCCGAAGACCTGAACAGGATCCGCGTGTTTTCAAAAAATGGAAAATTTGTCCTTTTAGCCCTTCCGCATTATTTTGATTTTATAATTAAGTCCTTTTTCATTTTAAATATTTTACAAATGCGCCTAGAATTATTTCTGGTGTTCTAATTAAGTCCTTCTTACATCTGTTTTTATTTAATTCTTTTTTATTCTTTTTTAGTATTATTATTTTATTAAAAATATTATATTTATTATTTATATATTAATTTGTTTATGGTATAAAATTTATATATATATATAGTTTTATATGTATTAATTTTATATATATATGTAATTATTATTTATTACCTATATTATATAAATTAGCATATTATTTATTATATTATATATTTCTAATTATTAGTATATTATTATTTTATTTTAGTTTAATTATTTTCTTTATTTACTTATAAAATTATTTTTTATGTTATATTTTAAAATTTTGTATATTATATAATATTATATCGTATATTATTTTTAATTAAAATTTATTTATATTGTATGACTTATTCTATTTACATTATTTATAATATATGTGTGTGTGTGTGTGTGTGTGTGTGTGTGTGTGTGTGTGTGTGTGTGTGTGTGTGTGTGTGTGTGTGTGTTTTATATATCTTTATTTAAAATCATTATATATTATTTTTATTTTATACATTGTTTACATTGTTTATATTATATATGTATGTAAGTTTTTTTATTTATTTGTTTATTATTTAATCTTGCATGAAATTTTTCATATTTATTTAATAATTTTCTTTTATTTTGATATTATTGTTTTATGTATATATATTTTCCTATATTCTCTCATTTATTTATTTATGATTATCATTGTGTAGTTATTTCTATTAATCATTATTCTAAATTATTATTACTTTATTATTTATGCTATAATTGATTTTGATATTGTATTTTGATAATGTATAAATGCAATGTTGTCACATGGTTATTGATTAAAATAAAATCCATTTTTTGCAAAATTACTATATTCTATTTAAAAGTTTTTTTTAAAATAAGGCAATGTTTTGGTATTTAGAAATTCAGGAAATAGTGCCCTAACGTGTTGGGTTGCAATTTTTCGTTTGGCTAAATAACTAAATATCCATTTACAAGTTTTATAAACCGTAAGATGACTTTGATTACGAAGGTTTTAAAATATCGTGTCCTAACGTATTGGATGTGATGTTTATATTCCCTCAGAACAAAGAAATCTCAAGTTTTAATTTAAATGGCTCGTAGTTTTTTTAAAAAGAAATCATATTTAAATTTCAAACATTTGGACATGATTTTACCAATTGGGTACCAATTTTTGGGCGTTATGAGGGTGCTAACCCTTCCTCATATGTAAGCGACTCTAGAACCCGTTTTCTTGTTTTTGTGGACCAAAATGTTTTAAAATAAAACGTTTTGCAAGGTGATCCAATCACACCTATATAAAAAGGGATTAGTGGCGACTCCCATTTTTGCTTTTAAAAGTCGACCCCGTTTTTACCAAGATTTTAAAAATGGTTTCGACAGCTTGGCGACTCCGCTGGGGGCAATAAAAGAGTCAAGTCGTAAAATTGATAATTTCATGTCCTTTTGTTCGAATTTAAAATTCTATTTTTTTTAAACATGATCCTTTTATTGCATGTGATTCTAAATATATCTTTCTGCATTGCACTGCATGACTGTTGTGGTCACACCCTTAAGTGGGAGCGAGAAGCTATGCTTTCGTGAGGTTTTCACCTCCGCAAGGGCTAGTGGACTGCTTCCAAGATACACCCATACCTATGTCTTCGTGAGGTTTTCACCTCTGTGCAACCATAGGGAAATGTATTCCCCTGAACCGAACTCGGTCCGTATGAGCCTATAATGGGTGAGGATCGAGGAATCTGCTGGTTCGGGTACCTCAAATTTAGATCTGAACCACACGTAAAGAACCTAGGAACCCAACCTAAGTAGAACTACATCGAACCTTAGTAGTTACCTAGGTAGATGTTTATTTACTTTGCTTACTTTATATGTTGCGACACTAACTTGTTATGTTTCATCTTTTTGTGCATATCATTTCATATTTAAAGAGGTATCGATTCATGGTTAGTTTCTAGAGTTAGAAAGCTGGTTATGGAGAACGAATTCATTGATAAAGTGGAAGACAATGCAATCATTCACATATAGCAAAGGCAATTAGAGAAAGAAGGGTATGGTTTTGTTGGAGCAAGAGGGGAATAGGGGCAATATTAGTATCATTGCCTCCTCAGTCACCTATGCCTCTTGATGTTGTTCCGACCAAAGCAGAATCGGATGTGAAGAAGATTGTATGACACCCTATAGCAAGGCGTAGTGTTGGAACTAAAGGGCAAAAGGTAATTATACTCGCCAATCATTTCAAAGTGCGCGTGGGGAATACGGATAGACACTTCTACCAGTACAGAGTTTCTCTTTCACATGAAGATGGTCACCCTGTGGACGGTAAGAGTGTTGGAGGGAAAGTAACTGATAGAGTGCATGAGACCTACAAAAATGATTTGGATGGGAAGAATTTTGCCTATGATAGGTCTACTACCAAAACTTCTCGGCTCCTCGTTGTGATCCAAACAACATTGCAAGGGATTTGATTCATTGTGAAGAAATGAAAGGAATTCGTATTGATCCCCCATTTGATATATTCAAAGAGATGAACCAGAATAGATGCCTCTCACCTATGGTTAGAGTTGGAAAAATGTTTAAACAGATACAGTTTAAACTTCCTGGAGCTCCACAGTTCTTTTTTTGTCTAGGAAAAATTCTGATCTTTATGAGCCATGGAAGCGGAAGAATCTCTCTGAGTATAGCGCTAGCTAGGGTGAATGATCAATACTTTTCTGAAGATCGATGCTAAGCTTGGACAGTCGCTTCACTACCATCAAAGCTGTAATTCTGCAATCGATTGAGGAAATGAAGGGTAGGATTGAAGAGTTAGAATCAGAATTACACAGTTGTAAACTTCAGATCGAGTTTCTTGAAACAAGAGAGGAGCGTTCGAAAAAGGAGCTTCATCATTCTCATGATCAAGTTAGAAGTCGGGATTACCACATAAATTCAGATTCGAGAGATAGCTGATCATCTACAGACTTTGGCATCATAGGCTGATGCGTCAAGCATGAAGTATGAGTTACAGTCCGATCGTAGTCGAGAGCTAGCTCCATTGCTTTAGGATTTAGGGCGAAAGCATATAGTAGTCCGTTTTATGTAAAGGATTTTATTTTCTAATAAAGTTTTCTAAAATGAAGTTGAATCAGAATCGATGCCTCTTTGCATTCATTTGCATTACATTGCATCATTCGCATTAGACTTTTACAAAAGGACCCTAATTAGGTAAAATATTTCAGTTAACCTGGAAAACATGGAAAAAAGATTGGAAAGAATAGAGCAAATGCAAATACAGATGCAGGGGTAATTGACTGAAATTTAACAAGAAATGCGGGAATTTCAAAAGAATAGCATAGGCCAGCTAACCAAGTTACTAGCCAGAGGACTTGGAAAAAAGGGAGGCCCAGTAGTCAACGATGTGGATGATGATGAAGACATTGTTTATTCCCCGATAGGTGTCCCAACTAAACCAGACGCGCATTCGCATGAGGTACCTATCATTATTGAACCCCATGTCAAACTAATACTTCGACCCTATTAAATTTCCCAATAGGTTCAGGTTTGGACCCGAATGATGATCAGGCCAAATAGGTTGTTCTGGTAGAAACAAGGGAAAGAGGAGAATAGACCTCAAAGGCCCAAAAGAAGAAGGAAAAGGAAGCGAATGGTACGAGTAGGTATAGCAAAGGCCATTCAAAACTGATTACAATAAACCAGCCAAGGACAGTAATTACCAGCCATGGAGTTTCCCCAAGGCAAGAACCCAATTCAAGATCGAACATAGAGAAACCTCAGTTCGCACCCATTCCAGTCACGTATGGGGAGTTGTACCGAATTCTGTTTGACGCACAGGTCATATCCCCTTTTTATATAGAACCAATACAGTCCCCATACCCCAAATGGTACGATGTAAATGGTCAATGCGAATACCATGAGAGAATCACAGGACATTCGATCAAAAATTGTGTCACTTTTAAAAAGACGATTGAAAGACTCATCAAATTGGGTGTCGTAAAATTCGATGATCCCTCTGGTGCAGAAGATTCGCTACCCAACCTTTCTATTAAAGGGGTAAACATTGTGAATTCCATGATAGATAGGGGTAGGAGATCTAAGAATGCATCGAGCTCAGGACCCTAGTGCAAGGCTTGATTAAGGAGATCAAGGACCCGATGGGAATGTTGGGGAATCTAAGCATTAATGACACATTTGAAGAGAGAATCAGGGAATAAAAGTTTCCAAATCCTTACATACTTGAGAAGATTTTAAACAATCGAACTGTGGAAAGGATCTTTGTATTTTTTAGAAGCGGACCTAGAGTAATATTCAAAACATGCTTGTAGTCTTAAGCCTAGAGGCAATAAGAATTCTTTTGTGAAATAGGCTCATGTCCGAAATTTTTATTTCAATAAAATGCATCATTTTGAATACATATTCTTTTATTATTTACATTTCATACTGTACATTTTTTTACCAATATTCTTTCATTCTTTATTTGTGACTATACTATCCAAATAATCATCCTCAAAATCATTTATTCTTTGGATTTGTTCGCCTTCGTACCTAGGTACCCAGATATCAACGTCATGAGCAATGTTGTTACTGACCCTCTTTTTGAACGAGATATAGATTTAGGGCATATCAGGACTTTGAAGATGACAGAGATTGTGACATATCTTCTGACTTGTTAAGAATGGTTTAACAAGATGAAAAACAAACCTTACTCTACAAAGGGTCATTGGATATTGCGAGCCTAGGAAAGGGGTGAAGATCGAAGCCCAGCTTACCATAGAAATAATGCGAGACATCATTGAGTTATTTTCAAAAAGACTCAAAGATGTTTTGCACGATCATATCAGGACATGCCTAGGATACTAAGATCTTTGGCTAAACATGAGAATTAAGCACTGCCGATCTATATAGAAAGGGGTGGTATCAGCTATGCCGAATATAAGGAGACAAGATCCATATGCCTACTCTAGTTTTTCACAAATTTTCCATATGTGGGGCATGGATGTGATGGGGTCAATCTCATCAAACGCTTCTAGTTGATTCATCGTCGTGGTCATCATTTACTTCACTAAGAGAGTGGAAGTAGCTTCATATGCCAATATTACAAGTTCGAAGTCATCAAATTCAAAAAAAAAGGAAAAGATCAGATGCTAGCAGAATGCCATAAAAGATTGCGTTTAAATAACTGTACAAAGTCAAAGTTTACAGTTTGTCCAAAGATCAGATGGCATATCACAGTGCAACAAAAGTTACCAAAAAAAAAGGTGGCTAAGACTTGTAAAGATTGGCATAAGAAGCTATCACTACTCTCTATGATTATCGAACGTAGGCCAGAACCTTTTCCGGGGCAACATCTTACACATTGGTTTATAGATTTGAAACATTTTTTATCAATTAAACCTAATCGAAGGAAAGGTTAAAAGCTATTTTCCACGACCAGATAATGCGAGCTTATCTTAGGGAATTCCACGAAGAAACCTGATGTTGAAAAAGATTTTTCCTCTACAAAATGATTTTAAAGGAAAGCATATGCCAAACTGGGAAGGACTTATGTAGGGCCGGTTCTAGAGGAGCATTGATATTGACCGAGATGGATGGCGAAGACTTGCCCAATCCGATGAATTCAGGTTTAGTCAGGAAATATTTTACTTGAAAGAGGAAAGAGAGGCCAAGGTGAAAACCCACAAGAGGCGCTTTGAGACCAAAGGGGCGTTGAGTTGAAAACCCGAAAAGGGCGGCTCAAATTTTGACCAAAAAATGGGGCATACAGTAGTCTTGCTACGACTGAATTAGCAATGAGGAAGTATGTTACGTCTTAGGGCATTGACAAAGTACTCCGGATCCCCGAAACACATATTGAGTTTAAAATGGTCCTCAAGAAGTTGGAACAAAGAAGCTCAAGCTACGATATCTAGGGCACCAAGCTTCATTCTTACCCATTTTTGAATTCTTTATCTTTGATTGTTTTATTCTTTTTTGAGATACTCCCAAATCAATTTTCTTTTATTGCCTAGGTTATCTTTGATTAAATTATTTTTCTGAGCTATGCTGTTGACTAATTTCTTTATCGTCCATTTTTTGTGTTCTTTTTCAAGCATTTATATTGAAATAACGATCTATGGACTAATAACACTTTCATGAAAGGAGTTTTACATATTACTCTAGAAGTTTCTAAATAATATAAGGAATCTGAAACATGACTATTGTTTAGAATTCACCAAGCCTAAGGGCTGGAAACATTGAAAAATGATTATCTCTTTAGATTTTTATTGGATAAGACAATTTTATTTGGTGACAACATATCAGTTAATGACGAACAAGGTCAATCTAAGTGTAAAAGGGATCATTGTCGGGATACCCTGCATTCATACAGTTGTTCATTACACCCAGGGAATGGTGTAACAGATTAAAAGTGATACAAGTTCTGTACCTCTGAGTGGTAACAGAAATATGAAAGAAACCAAATGTCATTCCCTTGAAGTTGCAGTGAGAGATACCAACTTCATGTCCCAAGGTTCAAGCGGGGCTGACTTAGAAAGTACATTGAGGCAAGCTGGTTAAGCAGAACATGATTGATGAACAAGAATGGAAAAACAAATGAGTGATAACACCTAGAATAGGAATCATACTCATAACATTTTTGTATCATAGTAATTTTCATTAGGAGCATTTGATTCATTTCGGTCATTACATCCTAATCTTTGAAAAAGGAATCATCTTCGTAACATTTTCATATTCATATATCATAACATGTCTAATTAGAGGCATTTGATGCATTTCGATCAAAGCATCCTAATTATAGGGTATAAGCATATACCCATTCTACAGATTATGTAGTAAGGTAAAAAATAGTAGACCTGACAATTCCTGAGTTTGCAGGAAGCAGATCGAAGACATCAGTCTGGTGATCCCTGAGTTTGCAGGGATCAGATTGAAAATAGTAGATCTGACAATTCATGAGTTTGCAGGAAGCAGATCGAAGACATCAGTCTGGTGATCCCTGAGTTTGCAGGGATCAGATTGAAAATAGCAGATCTGTTAATTCCTGAGTTTGCAGGAGGCAGATCGAAGACATCAATCTGGTGATCCCTGAGTTTGCAGGTATCAGGTTGAAAATAGCAGATCTGACAATTCCTGAGTTTACAGGAAACAGATCGAAGACATCAGTCTGGTGATCTCTAAGTTTGCAAGGATTAGATTGAAAATAGTAGATCTGACAATTCCTGAGTTTGCAGGAAGCAGATCGGGTAATTCCTGAGTTTGCAGGAAGCAGATCGAAGACATCAGTCTGGTGATCCCTGAGTTTGCAGGAATCAGATTGAAAATAGCAGATCGGGTAATGCCTGATTTTGCAGGAAGCAGATCGAAGACATCAGTCTGGTGATCCCTGAGTTTGCAGGGATCAGATTGAAAATAGAAGATCTGGCAATTCCTGAGTTTGCAGGAAGCAGATCGAAAACATCAGATCTTGCCTCCTTGAGTTTGCAGTAGAGCAAGTCGAAGATAACAGATTTGGCATTCTTAATTTTGTTCCCTGAGTTTGCAGTGGAGCAGATCAAAAGATAGTTGATATTGCCTTCATGAAGTTGAAGCTATCAAATTTATTGAAATCGAGATGAAAGTTCCAAAACCATTGAAGTTGCAGTGGAGTTGGAGTCATTTGAAGAAGACAAAGATCAAGAAGTTGAGGCTTGGCCAAGACCGGTCAAAATTGGTCCTTTTATAGTCTTGTCTCTATTCTCGTTACACGACAATGAGCAAAGAGGGCAGCTGTAAGAGCCCAATTTTGATCGGGCTTTGAAATAAACCAAATAAAAAAAAAAGTGTTTTGAAATTGCCCCATTACAGACCTCAAATAATAAAGCCCAGTTACACCCTAGTCCAGCAGCCCAATTACAATTAGCCTTAAAACCCAAATAGACTGACCCAGACTCGAAACAGGTTTTAACTACCCAGACCCAAATTCGCGTGGCCCAAATGGCCCAATGCCTAAACAGGTAACAGAAGACCTAGGGTTTCTGAAAACCCTAGGCTCCACAGGACTCTATCTCAGCAAGCGCCGCAAGCCTTCGTGCCCTAGCAGGATCCCAACCGTCGCACCGCAAACTTCGCCCTAGCCTCACGCTGTAACTAGATCCTCGCATCCGCGCCTCCAATCACGCCACAGTCACCACCAAGATCCTCGCTCAAACCTGCAATAGGAAACAAATCGCAACAAAGAGGGCAAAACAGTGGCGAAAATAAAATATTTGTTTCCTTTTTCTTTCATTTTTCAGGTTATAAAAACCCTATAACAGACTTGTAAATGGGATACGAAATACAGAGAGAAATAAAAAAGAAACCTTTGAAACAGAATATAGAGTTTTTTAAACAGAGGTGATTCTTTATTTTCCGATTCGTTTTTTTATTTTTATTTATGCATGTTATATACGCAAAATAACAAAACAAAAAAAAAGAATATAAGAAAAGGGCGAGATTTCATACCTGTGTGCCCCTGTGGACGATGGCGCGTAAGCGCGTGTGGCGCGTGGAGTGCGACTGACCCCCTCGTCAGAGTCCTGGCCTGAAGGCCAAAGGACAGAGAATTTTCAAAACCAAATCTATTTTTTTTTCTCTGAACTGATAAAAATGATTTTTTAACTGTTTTTTTATTTATATAGTTAACTGGGAACGACACCGTTTTAGTTTAATTTAATAAGCCTAAAACGACGTCGTTTCAAAAGGCAACCCGCGCGTTGACCGGAAGACCTGAACAGGGTCCGCGTGTTTTCAGAAAATAGGAAATTTTTCCTTTTAGCCCTTTCGCATTATTTCGATTTCACAATTAAGTCCTTTTTCATTTTAAATATTTTACAAATGGGCCTAGAATTATTTCTGGTATTCTAATTTAGTCCTTCTTACATCTGTTTTTATTTAATTCTTTTTTATTCTTTTTTAGTATTATTATTTTATTAAAAATATTATATTTATTATTTATATATTAATTTGTTTATGGTATAAAATTTATATATATATAGTTTTATATGTATTAATTTTATATATATGTAATTATTATTTATTACCTATATTATATAAATTAGCATATTATTTATTATATTATATGTTTCTAATTATTTGTATATTATTATTTTATTTTAGTTTAATTATTTTCTTTATTTACATATAAAATTATTTTTTATGTTATATTTTTAAAATTTTGTATATTATATAATATTATATATTATATTATTTTTAATTAAAATTTATTTATATTGTATGACTTATTCTATTTGCATTATTTATACCGTATATATATGTGTTGTTTTATATATCTTTATTTAAAATCATTATATATTATTTTTATTTTACACATTGTTTACTTGTTTATATTATATATGTATGTAAGTTTTTTTATTTATTTGTTTATTATTTAATCTTGCATGAAATTTTTCATATTTATTTAATAATTTTCTTTTATTTTGATATTATTGTTTTATGTATATATATTTGCCTATATTCTCTCATTTATTTATTTATGATTATCATTGTGTAGTTATTTCTATTAATAATTATTCTAAATTATTATTACTTTATTATTTATGCTATAATTGATTTTGATATTGTATTTTTGACAATGTATAAATGCAATGTTGTCACATGGTTATTGATTAAAATAAAATCCATTTTTTGCAAAACTACTATATTCTATTTAAAAGTTTTTTTTTAAAATAAGGCAATGTTTTGGTATTTAGAAATTCGGGAAATAGTGCCCTAACGTGCTGGGTTGCGATTTTTCGTTTGGCTAAATAACTAAATATCCTTTTACAAGTTTTATAAATCATAAGGTGACTTTGATTACGAAGGTTTTAAAATATCGTATCCTAACGTACTGGATGTGATATTTATATTATCTCGGAACAAAGAAATCTCAAGTTTTAATTTAAATGGCTCGTAGTTTTTTTTAAAAAGAAATCATATTTAAATTTCAAACATTTGGACATGATTTTACCAATTAGGTACCAATTTTTGGACGTTATGAGGGTGCTAACTAGGGGTGAGCGTTCGGTCGAATCGAATCAAATCGAATGAAAAAATTTCAAGTTAATCGAGTTGACGAATCATATTTTATCATCCTAATTTGATTTGAAATTTTCTCGAATCGAGTCGAGTGAGATGGTGAAACACCCCACACTCGGCCCACGAGCCTGAACCGGATCTGGTATGTTCCTAAAGTAAACCGGTTTCAAAGATTTTCGTTACTTAGAGAAAATTTGTAAAATATTTAGAAAAATGTTGTTGTGAATTGGGCTTAGATTGGAAACCCATTTAATTAATCTTGTAAATCCAATTTTTATTAAGGTGACAAAATAATTTTTAGGGTTTAAAAGAAAATAACATTTAACTTTTAGTCATAATAGTTCGAAACATAACAATTTAAAGTAAAGCAGGATAAGAAAAATCCACTGGGCCTTATGGCCTTATTACATCAAGTAAAACCCAAAACAAAAAAATAAAGTCCAAATCGAATAAAATCTTAAATTGGAACATGGCCACCTCAAGGTCTATCGTCCCGGTCCATCACTATTCATCACCTGAAAATATTTCCCACAACGGGGTGAGTCAACAGACTCAATGTGCACACAGTACTAACATTCACCAAATCAGGCATTCATGTTCATATCAAATTCATATTCATATAAAAATAAATGATGATGCAACCCAAACCCAAGCCTATTTGTCCATTCGCTACACACCACCCGTACCTGCCAGTCACACCGTGGGGACTACTAAGTCAACCCTCCATCCGCTACACACCATCGAAGGCAGTCGCTGCAGTCGACGTGCTCATCGCCCATATAAAATTCGTGGCATAGCCACCAGATAATTGTGTCATGAGACACCATATTCAAATAATGTAACCGAAGTTACCAAATTCAGATAATGTAACCGGAGTTACCATATTCAAATTTTGTGACCGTAGTCACCATATTCCGTTGGTGAGACCGAAGTCAACACCTTCTTCCCCTTTCACATAGATCCCGAATGCCCCATAAATTTTATATCATGCATAACATACTTAATTCTCATTCATGTTACTATTCATATGTTCAAAATATATCATATTCATAATCCTATCGAAGTAGGAAAGCGTGCACAGGTACTCTTACCACATCTGTGGTACTTAGCCACATTCACATTCTTATGCATATTCATATATTAAAATAATTGCCATATGATATATCGAAAGTTAGTGTGCGTACACACCTGATTTGCTTAATAGATTCCTTGGAATCCCGAAGAACGATCTACCGATCTAGATCTTAGATCTGTTAATTCCTATATTCGGCCCATCATATAAAACACATTAATAACCTTTTCGCTTTTAAAACCAAATCCTAATAGGAATGGTATTACTAGTACTTACCTTGTCTGCCGATTTGATTGGTGATCAAATCCCAAAGATTTGTGTTCTTCTCCCTTGAAATCGGCTAACCATTAAATCCATTGATTTGATTAGTCTCTGGTTAAAACAAATAGATCTAGAAAGAGAGAACCTTGGCCGATTATAACCACTTACCTTATGATGAGATTCCCAAAATCGATTCCTTGCTCCCTTAGTGATGTCGAAATTCCTAAAATTCATATGTTAGATCTGATCTAACTTTAATAAATAAAGTTTGGCCTTTGGCCGAATGTGCCTCACCTTAAATTCCTTGAATCTGAAATCCCGAAACTCTTCCTTTGATATTCGGCCAAGAGACATAAAAGAGGTTATTTCCTTAGATCTTGATTAAAAGAATTAGAAGAACAAAAATTAATTGTTCTTACCTTAGATCCTTGATCCTTATATTTGGTAATTGTAAAAGCCTGAGAGATCCTTGTAGATTCGGCCATGAACAAGAATAGGGATTAGTACCCTGATTTTGGTAAAAAGAAAAGGAATAGAAATTGATTGACCACAGATCTTACTCTTTTGATGTTGTAGTTGATTGCTCCTTTGCTTAGAATCAACAAAGATTCGGCTTTGACAGTAGAAACGGAGAAGAAAATAGAAGAAGAGAGGATGGATTTTGCTTAAAGAAAATTCGGCAGAGAGGGGGAGAGAGCTAGGAAAATTTCGGCAAGGCTTAGAAAAGATGAGAGAATAGCCTAAATTCTCCTCCTTTAACTGAAATTGCTAGACCAAGAGTCCTTGACTTGGCCACTACTCCCCATAAGTGATAATATTATCTTTTAATTATCACCTTATTTAAATTAAAAGTATTTAATCCATCCTTTATCTCCTCAATTATCATCCTTTATTTATCACTTAATTTATCCAGTTTTAACAGAAATAAAACTCCTCCTTTTCTAGAAATAGGTGCCGTCCACCCCTTAGCCTTGGAAGCAAAAATAAAGCCTTCATTATATGCTTCCCAAGTGACTCGAACTCAGGCCCATTCCTCTTACACATGGCGCCATTTCCATAGGCCTTAAGTGACACCTTCAGGCCACTTTTCCAAGCCTGTTTGTGTGTCAAATCTCACCAACTTTTTCTTTTAAGGCCCTCTTGCCCTTATTTCCTATTTTGAACTTTAAAATTTGTCATTCCGGTATTATTTCTAAGTTTCCTAAAATTTTCGATCGGCTCTGTAACTTGCCATTTTTCTTACATGTTCAGGTTTCCAAAATGTTCAGGTTTCCAAAATATGCATTTCCAGGTTTCCAAAAATATCAAAAATTTATTCTTAGTGCTTAAACTTGTCATTTCATACAATTAAACTAAAAATGCATAGGCCCTATTCAGGATGTTACAGATGGAATTTGAATCGAATCAAATCAAATATATTTATTTTAGTTAAATTTTAAAAAATAATTTTGGGTCCTTGTAACCATTGTCACACATCGTAATAAAATTTATCCACCTTAACCAAATTTTTTTATTAACTTTCATCACCAAATAATTTATTTATTAATATTTTATATCTGGGTTAGCTTCTTTGCTTGGTTAGTTCTATCAATTATCTTGATTCTTGTCACTATGTATTTTGGAAATAAAATATATTAAATGTAAAATGTGATTTTTAATAAAAGATATATTTAAGATAAAATGTGAAATTGATACCATTATAAAATTTTAACATGAATATTTTATGGCATTATTAATAATTCAATTTTAATATAAATATTCAATATGACTAAACAATTCAATAATATAAAGAATATAAAATGTGAAATTTAATTTAATAATATAAATAGTAGATATAAAAAAATATTACTATTTATATTTAGTGATTTTTTTTGGATAATTTTGATTTTTATTTGAGAGTAAAAGGTGAGAAGTAAAAGTTTAGGGGGGAAATAAAAAGTTTTGGAGAATAAAAGTTTGAGGGAAAATAAATAGGGGGAGTAAAATTTTGAAGGGAAAATATTAAAAAAATTGGAGGGGGGATGGGTTTGGGGTAGATGGGAAGGGAGTAAAAATTTTAGGGGAAAAGTGGGAGGGAGTAAAAATTTTGGGGGAAAATTAAAATTTTTTTAGGGTTTTTGGGAGTAAAATTTTGAGAAAAAGTAAATGGGAGAGTAAAATTTTGGTGGGAAATGAATTTTGGGTAGATTGGGGGGTTGGGATGGGAGGGAGTAAAAGTTTTGGGGAGAAAGTGGGAAGCAGTAAAAGTTTTGAGGGAAAAGTAAAAAGGTTTGGGAGTTTGGGGTAAAAATGTAAAATATTGTAGTTTGATATTCGAATTATTCAAATTATTCGAGTTATTCGAATTCGAAAACTCAACTCGGTTCGAACTCGAAATTCGAAAAAAAAATTGAGTTGACTCGAATAACTCGATTCGTTTAACTCGAAATTCAATTTGTTTTCAATTTTTTTGAGTCAAATCGAATTTTGCTCACCCTTAGTGCTAACCCTTCCTCATACGTAATCGACTCTCGAACCCGTTTTCTTGTTTTTGTGGACCAAAATGTTTTAAAATAAAACGTTTTGCAAGGTGATCCAATCACACCTATATAAAAAGGGATTGGTGGCGACTCTCATTTTTGCTTTTAAAAGTCAACCCCGTTTTTACCAAGATTTTAAAAATGGTTTCGACAATACTTAAGAAAATTTTGAAAGATAACATAGCTGAGATGTTACTCCGCGAGTTGTTTTATACTTAAGAAAATTTGAAAGATAACACAAATGTGGATGTTACTCCACGAGTTGTTTTATACTTAAGAAAATTTTGAAATATAACACAGCTGGGAGTTTTTAATTCTCACTAACTGTGTTGAAGGCTATAGCTCTTCACTTATGAGCCTTAATATGACAGCTAGGAGCTTTGCTCTCGCTAACTATGTTGGAGGTTGCGGCTCTTCATCTGCGAGCATTAATATGACAATTGGGAGCTTTGCTCTCACTAACTTTGTTGAAGGCTATGGCTCTTCGCTTAGGAGCATTAATATGACAGCTGGGAGATTTACTCCCGCTAACTGTGTTAGAGGCTACGACTCTTCGCGTGTGAACCTTAATATGACAATTGGGAGCTTTGCTCTCGCTAAATATGTTTGAGGCTATGGCTCTTCGCCTACATGCCTTAATATGACAATTGAGAGCTTTACTCTCGCTAACTGTGTTGGATGTTGTGGCTTTTCTCCTACGAGCCTTAATATGATAACTGGGAGCTTTGCTCTCTCTAAATCTGTTAGAGGCTGCGACTCTTTACCTGCGAACCTTAATATGACAACTAGGAGCTTTGCTCTCATTAACTGTGTTAGAGGCTGCGGCTCTTCATCTGCATGCCTTAATATGACAGCTGGGAGCTTTGCTCTCACTAATTGTGTTGGAGGCTGCGACTCTTCGCTTGTGAGCCTTAGTATTACACGAATGTTATTTGGAATTTTTTTTCATTCATTGGATAAGGAGTTATACATAGTATTTTTTTAGATGCCAGGTGTTCCAAGTTCACAGTACAACTGTGCCCTCCATCCTTGCTAGTTTATATACTCCATAACCTATTTTTCTATCACTTCGTATGGCCCTTCCCAATTTGGGGTCATTTTTCCTAGTTGGGAAATGAGTAGACTAGCCTCGGTATTTCTTAAGACAAGATTGCCCACTTGAAATTGTTTGTTTCTGACTTTGGAATTATAATAGCAAGCTACCTATTGGGCTCGCACTACATTTCTAACTTCGGTTGTTTCTCTGAGTTCGTCAATCTGATCGAGGTTAAGCCTGAAAGCCTCTTGAGTAGCTTCTTCCTCGAAATGCTATGTTTTGTGCGACCTCAAACTAATTTTTGTAAGAATTACCGCTTTTGCATCGTAGACAAAAGGGAAAGTTGTTTCTCCTGTCGCAGTGTGGAGTATTGTTCGTAGGGCTCATAAAATTTCGTGCAAGTCTTCCAACCAAGTGCCCTTAGCTTCTCCAACTTTTTTCTTAAGGGCTATTAGAATTTTTTTTGTTCATCGCTTCTACTTGCCCATTGGTCTGTGGCATTTTTACTGAGCTTTGAGCTAGAGCTATTTGAAGGTCAATACAGAATTTTTTGAATTTTCCCTGAAATTGTGTGTCGTTGTCTATGATGATTGTGTGAGGTATCCCAAACCTACAGACAATTTCCAAAGGAAATACACCATCTGCTTTTCTGTAACGGTTAAGAAATTTGTAAATGGTTAATTAAGTAAAAAGGATTAAATCGTAAAAGTTACAAAAGTTGATGTTTATTAGCTAAAAGCATTAAATGGTTATAGAACATTAAACTAATGGACTTACTGGGTAAATATACCATATCATTAGTTAGTGGGAGAGCATGGCATGGTTTTTGGTGTTATTTTGATAATTTAAAAGGGCTAATTTTGTAATTACGTAAATTAAAAATTAAGTAAAAGATATAGTGTATCATCATCTTCCTCCTTTCTTTTTCTTTTTTGAAACCATGAAAACCATAGCCAAGGGAAGAACTAGGTTCGGCCAAGCTCATTTCTATTGCATGGTGTGTAGTTTTGTCCCATTTTTAGTGATTTTTATGTTTTTGAGCTCGTATTAGCTTAATCTTGCTAGCCCGAGGGTCAATTTGTAAAACTGTTAAATGTTTAGGGACTTTCCATGAATAAGTTTCTAGTGCTAGTGAATTTAATTGATGAATTATTGAGCTTGGTTGTTAAATAGACACATTTTCTTAAGTGATTTTTAATGAATTTGAGCTAAGGACTTATTAAAAAAATGGTAAAATTCAATGATAATTTTATGAATAATTAAATATATGGGCTGTAAAGGACCTTATAGAAAACTAGCTATCATGATATTTCATTAATTGTGGTTTAATGGTGAGTTTGAGATTTAGGGACTATTTTGCATAAAAGTTAAAATGTTAGGGGTAAATTCGTAATTTTACATTAAGATGGATTATAAGTTAGAATCTATAAAGTTAAGCTATTGAATTATTTAATTGAGTTAAATTATTATTTAGATCAAGAAAAGAATCAATTGGACTTGAATTAGGGAAAGGCAAAAATCTTGGATTAACTATCAATGTAGTTGTAACAACCGTGGTGATCAAGGTAAGTTCGTATAGAGATAAAAAAATTGTTAATGTTCTGAATTGAGTTTACTTATTGTAACATATTAGATTTACTTTGACTCGATGATTATGATAATATTTCAGAATGTTGAAGGTTAATTAATCTCGTTTAAACCTTAAGAATTCTTAGGATACAAATGACATGTCATTAGGGGTTTCATGTTTTGGGTGCTAGTCTTGAATGTCCTACCGATGGCTAAGGTCCCGCATTTTTTATGGATTCTCCACAGCTAGTGTGAGCAGCATCATATAGCTAACATTCTGACCCACAGATCATGTGAGCATTATAGAAAAAGGAAAGGTTACAATTATATGGAAAGGCACACTATGTGTGAGTATTCCTGAATATCCAATGCAATTCTGGGTAAGAAAAAGGAAATGAAAAGGCTTGTATGCAATGTCATAGATATTTATGTTCATAAGATAAGAAAGTTAATATGTGCCATGGATGAAAAGATTATTGAATATTCATATGGGCAAGGTAAATTAATGCAATTCACTTTATGGTATTTGTTGTGTTTTATGATGTTATATGATTAAATCTTCTACTAATGGTGTGGAATATATTGAATAGGAATATCAAGTATTTGTATGAACTACTAAGCATGATTGAATGTTTAATGTGGTGAAATGGTAAGTTTAATTTTCTCTTTTACGAGCTTACTAAGCATGAGTTGCTTACATAGTTATTTTTCCTCTATTTTGTAGATTGTTGGAAGCTCGATTAGTTGGAAGCTTGTTGAAGTTCTATCACACTATCGAACAATCACTTTAGTAGCTTTTGATTATCTTGGCTATGGTTATAAATGGCATGTATAGAACTTTTTATAATCGAAGTTTTTGAATAATCAACTTGGTATGAATATGCCTTTGGAGTATACATTTTGGTTGTTTGGACTTATAGTGCTTTGGCAAGTTTGTGTCCTTTGGTTACTTTTAAGTACTTTGAAATATATGGTGTCGTTGGTTTGTTTATATGTTAAAAGCCAAATGATTATGGTCAATTTGGTATGTTTATTTTGAAAGGTGAATGGATGGACAATTGTTGTTATTAGGTAGCTAAATTACCTATGTTTTGTGTTTGAGATGTGGCATGGTAACCTTGTTTTGATTGATGTTGTTTTGGTATAAATGAGGTGTATTTGAATGGCATATTGGTTAGGAGAACTAGGTTGATTGAATTGGTATATTTATATGTGTTTGAAATGTGTTTGGTTCCATTTAATGTATGCACAAATGATGTAGTTTGTTGGGCAAGGTTTGGTCTTAAAATGGCTTGTTTTAGGGTCTAATTATGGAGCACGTAGCCTGGGACATAGGCCGTCACATGGCCATATGTTGCTTATTATTTTAGGGAGAGGATCATACGATCTAAGACATGGTTATGTGTATCAAGTCAATGAGTTACACGGTCTGGCACACAGTCTACAACACGACCGTGTGACTCAAGTTAGTGAGATACACAGTTTAAGACATGGGCTGGGACACGGCCGTGTGTCCTATTAATCGAATACTACACGGTCTGGGCTATGCCAAACAGCCGTGTGTTCCCCGTTTTCAAATTTCCAAGTTTTTTTTTCAAATTTTTTGCATTATTTTAAATTAGTCCCAGATTGATCCTGAACTATTTTTTAAGCCTTGAGGGCTCGATTTAAGTCTCAAATGTGATGTTTGTTGGGTTTCTAATGAGTTTTAAGTAATTAATATTAAATATCATTATTAATCTATTTTGATGTTATTTGTTCTGATTTGCACGGTAATGCTCCGTAAACCTAGTCCGACGACGGGAAATAGTTAGGGGTATTACATAACTGGTAGGCGTCTTCCTAAACTATAGGCCAGTAGTACCCTTGTCTAAAGATTTTTTGTGCAAGCAATCTGCCTCCTAAGTGATTGCAACAAATTCCCTTGTGGATCTCTCTCATAACATACTCCACTTCAGGTGCCGATAAGCATCGCAATAGTGGATACAAAAAGCCTTTTCTATACGTTACACCCTCCAAAAAGGTGTATCTATTAATCGTAGGATAAAATACGTTTTAATTCATCATGCAATGAGCTTGCAGTATTCAAATATTCAATTCATATAATGGGAGTTTAGCAAATATTAACAATTTGTGATAATGGCATACCTTGGTTTGCAAGCTCTTTTCTATCTCGGTTGTCTTGTTTGCCTTAGACTGTGCGGATTATTGGTGTCATCCAAGTCTCCTTCTGAACCATGCAGAGTACTTCGAGCTCATCGTAGCTCGAGGTTTCCCTATGCTCGAGTAGGATTTTTCCTCTTTGGTCGATGATAACAGAGGATGTTAATTTTGACAAAGCGTCTGCGCGTGTGTTGTCATTTCTTGGGAGCTATTTAATTTGAGCTTTGTTGAATCTTGTGAGAAAAGTCGCCATTGTATGTTTTTTTTTAGCACTGCTTCTTTTGCGTCGTATTCACCATTCATCTGCTTTGCCACCAATTGTGAATCTATAAGGACAATTAGATCATTTGCCCCTATTTGTCGTGCTAACTGCAATCCTGACACCAAGGCTTCATACTCAACGATTTTATTCGATGTTTGGAATTTAAATGACAATACATACTACCACTCATTGCCACTGGGGTCGATTATGAGTGCTCTTTCCCCTGATCCTGTTTTGGCTGCGAAGCCATCAATGTAAACTACCCAACTTTTTGGATTGTCATTTACATGTGTACTTTCTGGGGAGGGGTTAGCTATTAAACGATGTTCAACAAATGAAAAAGCAATTTTAGTATAAAATGCAAAACACGTGGTTTCTCATCATAAAATATAACTCATTGAATCATTAACATGTCATGCTTTGTCATAATTATAGCAGATCAAGTTGTTAACATTCATCAAATTTCATATAGCGTACCATTTTTAAAAGACATATGTTATCCAGCAATTCAAATCGTAGCCCACGTTACCTATGGCGTTGACAATTCTTTCGAAGGAACATTCCACTATGAAATCAGCCAGCACCAGTCCCTTTATTGCAGTTCGCGGGGCGAAGTCAATCTTATATTCAGCGAACTCAATACTCTACTTTGTTACCCTTCCCAAAGTATCCGCCTTGGATGGTACTTCTTTCATAGGCTGATTGGTGATCACAAAAATCAGATGGGCTTGGAAGTATGGTCGTAATTTGTGAGCTGAAAAAATTAAAGCATAAATACATTTTTCTATTTTTGAGTACCTCAGTTCACCATTTTGGAGTACCTTGCTGACATAATATACTGGGAACTCATGCACACCCTCTGGCTTAACTAGTACTACTACAACTATCTCTTCTGAGGTAGCCTAGTATAGATAGAGTGTTTCTCCTACCTAAGGCGATTTCAACAGTGGAGGGGAGGAGAGGTATAGCTTTAGTTCCTCGAAGGTTGCTTGACACTCTTCTGTCCATGAGAAGGAGGCTCTTAAAGCTCTGAAGAATAGGAGGCACTTGTCTGCCATTCTTGAGATAAATCTGTTTAGTGCTACTACTCTTCCAGTAAGACGTTCTATATCTTTTATCGTCCGCGGAGGGGATATTTTCATGATTGCTTTAATTTTCTCTGGGTTTACCTCTATTCCCCTTTCTAAAATCATAAAACCTAAGAACCTACTAGCTTGCACCCTAAAAGCACACTTCTCCAGATTTAGTTTCATGCCGTAAGCTCTTAGGATTGCAAATGTCTCTGATAAGTTTCACACGTGCTCACCCATGGACGTGCTTTTCACTAACATGTCATCGACGTAGACTTCTAGGTCGCGGTCTATTTGGTCCTTGAATATCTTATTTACCAACCTCTAATAGGGCACGCCCGCGTTCTTGAGACCGAAGGGCATAACCTGGTAGCAAAACAGTCTTTTTTTTTTGTGATGAAGGCTATTTTTTCCTGGTCGTCTTATTCCAACATGATCTGATTGTAACCCGAGAAGGCATCCATAGAGCTCATGAACTTGTGGCTCGCTGAAGCGTCGACCAATCGATTGATCGAGGGTAGGGGGCATTATCTTTGGGACATGCCTTATTGAAGTTGGTGAAGTTGATACACATCCTCTATTTACCGTTCACGTTCTTCACCATTACCACATTTAAGACCCAATCTGGATATTCTACCTCCCGATGAACCATGCCGATAACAACTTAGCGACCTCTTGTCTCACTGCTTCTACCACTTGAGGCTCGAACTTTCTTCTCTTCTGTTTTACTGGCTTCACCTCGAGGAAAATGTTCAACTTGTGACCAATCACTTGGGTGTCTATGCCCGACATGTCTGCTGTGGACCAGGCAAAAACATCTGTGTTTTTCCTCAAACATCTGACTAGCATGTTCTTATCTTCCTATTTCAATGCTGAAGAAATTTTGACAGTTCTTTCTTTGTTGTCTTAAAATAGCTACAGGGTCTCAGTATGCTCCGTAGCTTTAGTTTTTTGCTCCTGTACTCGTCTTTTATGTTTAGACTATCCAAATCTAGAGCTTGAGTTGCTAACTTAGCCTTTTGCGAGCTCTGCCCCTCAACCGCAGGTTCTCCCACTTGCTCTACAAATAACATGTGACATTGCCTCGTGGTACGCCGATCAGATCGTGGAAACCCAACCCCAGTCTTTGTTGAGAACTTAATTTTCATATAGAATATTACGATCACCATCCTTGTCATCCTCATTATTGGTCTTCCAAAAATGGCGTTGTATGGCATCAGGTAGTCCACCACATAGAACTAAATGTACTCTATGGTAGTGTGTTCCCCATCCCCCAAGATGACTGGCAGGGTGATTGAGCCTTTCACCTTGACTGAGTGGTTCATAAAACAGTACAACGGACCAGCTCTGGACAAAGATTGTTCTTTTAATCCCATTTTCCTGTATGCTTCCCAGGATAGCACTTCCACTACTACACTGCCGCTATCAACAAGTATTCTTTTAACCTCAAAACTGACGACCGTTACTAAGACCACTATCGAGTCATTTCCCTCTTTATTGCGCACTAACTCTTCGTCGTCACCACTAAACTCGATACTCTATTTTCCTATCGGCGCGGCCTCTTGAGAGCACTAATTGACATTACGCTCTTCATGTGTGCCCTTTTTTTGTGTTAGAACCTGCCCATTCGTTGTCTGTTCCTACGATCACATGGATGGTGGCTCAAACCTTTTGATTTCCCTTGGGGTCACCACATGAGCTTTAACCTTGTTACGAACCACTTTGATTCACGTATTCTATGAGCTCACAGTTCTAAACTGCTTCCTCTATGGCATTATTTAACGTGAAATAATCTTCGGTCTTGTGCCCTATATCATCATAGAAGGCACATTGATCCCTCTAGTTTACCTTTCTCCCCATGCTCCTCATCAAGGATGGCTTTGGCAAGGTGTCGAGGCTCTTAACCTGACTGAGGATGTAAGTTAGCGTAGCGTTCAAGGGGTATAAGCCTCAAACCTTCCCTAGCGAGCGTATCTTCTGGCGTGCTCTTGTTGGGTTCTTTGGGATGCCCTAAATGTATCACTCTTGGTCTGACTTCTTTACGACCTAACGTTTCTTACTCACAATGACTGGCTAGGGGGTCTTTGCCAGCTGCGAGGTCCTTCTCTATTCCAGAACTCCCTTTCTTCCCTCTGAAATGTGACACGTGATGCTCTCTTGATTTCTTTTGCTTCTGTAAACTTTTGAACTCGCGCATACAAATTGGCTAGACTCTACGGTCTATTATCCGTAAAGGAATATTGGACGTGGTTGTTTTGCACTCCCATGATGAATGCCTTTATGGTCCACTAGTCCTTTAAGTTTTTTGTGTTTAGGGTCGTCGCATAAAATCTTTTTACGTAATCCTGAAGGGACTCGCCTTCCCTCTGCTTCACTGACATTAGGCCCATAGGCGTATTCATAATTGCCCTATGGGCCCTAAATCTGCCCAAGAACATTTGACCTAACTGTGAGAAGTTTCAAATAGAACCTTATGGAAGGGAGAGGTATTAGTCATTGACACTTCCTTTGAGTGTTGTGGAAAAAACTTTACACTTTGCTGCGTCTGATACTCCCAGCACATTCATATAATCATTATACTGCATCAGATGAGCTCGTGGGTCCCTTTTTCCTTTGAACATATCTTTCGAGACCTTGAAGTTGCGTGGTAAACTTACCGTCGCGATCTCAGTGGCCAGTGGGTTATTAGAACAGAATAACTAGTCCATGTCTTGTGATTTAGGGTGTAACGCCCGCATGTCCCTCCTCAGCTCGTCCATCTCTCGTTTTGCCATTCTTTCGCTGGGGTTCGTCCTGTTTGTTTACATTGCCTTAGGAACCGAAGTTACCAACATGCATCTTCCTTCGCAACTCCTCATTCTGTTTCAACAACTCCTATTGAAAGGCTTGTTGTTCCACGAACCGTGCCTCTTAAGCGGACATCTATTCCCTCATGAACTTCACTTGCTCTTGGATGGCCAAGAACTGTTAGGGGTGCCTCTTAGTTGAAAGAGAGTGGCGACTCCTAGCCAGTAGAGAGGTTCAAATCCAAAGGAACAAAAGTTCCTCGATAAATCGCATTGTCAAACTTTTTCGGTCTATCGGCGAACCATCCAACAAACAAGTCTGTTTCGTCGTGCTGGGCACCGAAACCTGGCACTTCAGCCTGTCCTGATGATGAGTTGATGGGGGATTTTCATTCGGGTGAGCCATTTTGTTTCCAGAAATGAAGAAACTTAATCAAACTCGAAAAATTTGATGATCCATGTTCACCGCACCAATTGTTGAGTAATATTTTCTCGTCTCTTATTGAAAAGAATGTTGGGGTATTTATACATGTGGTAACAGGTACTATTACAGCTCATAACAGAGCCCGACTACTTTGTCTTGATTCTATTACCTCTAGTACTGACATTCTCTACGAACTCCAAGCCTGTTGGACACATGTTTACAGAGCACATGGTCCTTCCTGTTCTTAGGATTGATATCCTGAGCAGGCTCTGTACCTATTGAACATGTGTTTAGGTAGCCTGCGAGGCACGCGATCCTTTCTGCGCATTCCTTGGGTGCATACGAGCTGAAGCCGTGGCCCTCCCTAGATTCCTACGAGCTTGATCTGCGACCTGTGCTCGTAATCCCCTTTAGCGACCTGTGTCCAAGAGCTCTCCTTGCGAGCTATGTCTGTGAACCCGCATTGCTGTCCTCTTGTGATTCCAATAAGATTGGCAACCAAAAAATCCCCTATCTAAATTTTCATTTGATAAGGACATTTTTAAATTAGTCAGCAATCCACAATGACATACTCGAATCACGCTAGGAACCTCCCTTTTTCTTCTCTCTTTTTTCCTCCTATTTCGTTCCCTTGAAGATTTCATTGGTTCAAGTTTGAAAAGATGAAGAATACAAACCTTACTCCAAAATATTTTAGGGTTCACGGGAGATTTTATGGGTTTTATAAATAATTGGGTTTATAATTTTTTATTAAATTAAATTATGTGGCTGTTATTTGGAAATTAGGTTACAAATTAAAATGGCCACGTGGGACTCCTTTATTGAAAAAAAATAAATTTAAAAAATTAAATTATTATTTTGTAATATTTCATTATTGAGTGATAATAAAGAAAAAGAAACATAGTTAAGTGTAGTGCATTTTGTTCTTTGTTTATTCAATTGGCTAAAACGATTCCCCCCGCCCCAAGAAAAAAAAGTAGAATTGCTTTTTGGGTTTATACTGTTGGGGTTAAGGAGAAGGGTATTGGGCAACCAGTGCCAAATTCCGAAAATTGGGTTCTCCATATATCAGTTACCAGTAAGGTAGTAACCTTCAATCCACCTATTTATCTTGTTTTCATGTTCTTTTCTTCTTCTTTTTTTAAATTAATTTTTTTTGGCTAGAATAACCGTATGGGTCGATATTCTTAATCTAAAACCCTGCTGGGTGGCCTTTAAAACATCTACTATTTTGTTTTTAATCTGTTGCGTCAGGTAGCAATTTCCCATATAGTTTTCTGACGCTTTTGGGATGTTACTGAGAGGTATCTGTTAGTAGGTAATATCAGAAAGCTCACTGGGCTACAAGAGCTTAACACACAGAGATTTCATGTCTGGAATTCTTTCTTTTTCCTCAATGGTTTTGCCTGATTGGTGTTCAACTTCAAGGTAAATTGTTTTCTTCTTTTTTTTATTCTTTTAATTATAGATTGCCCTTTTTGTTTAGCAGTTGGTTGAGCCTGATTTTATTGGTGCGTAGTTGTAGGCGTGGTGTTAGAATGGCTGCTGCTCACACTACACATGCTGGACTGTCGTTGGAAGCCATGGCAATAAAGCCTCCTTCACACCCTACATATGATTTAAAGGGCATCATTAAACTTGCCCTTGCTGAAGATGCTGGAAATCGAGGTTTAGCTATCTTTTTTTTTTAGTTTACAATGTTTTTCCTTGCTTTTATTGTGTTGCCGTTATCCGTGCTTTCATATTTCATAATCTTAGCTCCCCTAAGTTCATAATGATGAGCTAAAGGTTTTGGTGAAGAGGGTTCAAATATTCAGTTAAATCTCTCATTTTTTTTTTCTACATTTTGTTTCATTTGGGTTCATTTGCAGGGGATGTAACTTGTATGGCCACCATTCCAGTTGACATGGAAGTGGAAGCCTGTTTTTTGGCAAAGGAGGATGGTATCATTGCTGGCATTGCACTTGCAGAGATGGTGTTTCAAGAGGTTGATCCTTCTTTGAAGGTAAAGAACTGCGTTTTCTGTCTTTGGATCATCTTTATGGTTTTTGTGCTTGGACCACACACTCCATCCTTTTGTACATTTTGATATCAGGTGGAGTGGTCTCGAAAGGATGGAGATTATGTTTGCAAGGGACTGCAGTTTGGAAAAGTTTATGGTAAGTCAATAAGGCGGTTTCTTAAATTTTTACAAGAAGGCCCTACTAAAATTACACACTCTCTCCATATAGGAAGAGCACACAGCATTGTTGTAGCGGAAAGAATAGCTCTCAACTTTATGCAGCGGATGAGTGGTATAGCTACACTAACTAAGGTGCTTCCATTTCTTTGAATTTTGTAAATGAAGCAAACAAAAGAGTTCTCATAATCATATCTATGTTTCTTTGTTGTAATCAAACAAATCTTGATTTATCATATAGGGCAGATGACAGGATGGCAATAGGAAAACCCGAACTGCTTATGTTTCATTTTAGATTGCTGTGGATTGAATGCAAAACAATATGGTGGATGAGTATAAATTTTACTGACAAAATAAGATTCATCAACTGTTGATGTCATTATTTAGTCAACTATGTTAAACTATGAATTCAGTCATGAATTGCAAATTATTGCATGCATGTTCAATAACTATACTAAAGAAACAAGACACCTAGCAAAAGCTTATCATTGCAATAACTTTTTGAGGGTAGAAAAGTGTTTTAGAATGTTAATTGTTCCTGCAGGCAATGGCTGATGCTGCATACCCTGCATACATCTTAGAGACAAGAAAAACAGCTCCAGGCTTACGTTTGGTGGACAAGTGGGCGGTAAGATCATTTCCTTGATCCTTCTCTTATGCCTTAGGTTGATATTGTTGAAATTTTCTTTCTGTAGGTACTAATTGGTGGAGGAAGAAATCATAGACTGGGTTTGTTTGATATGGTGTTGATAAAGGATAATCATATATCAATAGCTGGGGGAATCAGCAATGCCCTTAGATCTGTTGACCAGTATTTAGAGCGGGAAAATCTTCAAATGGAAGTTGAGGTAATTTCTTCATATGTTAAGAATAGAGTCAATTAAAATTTTGTGCAGTGGACTAGTTTAACAGAATTGGGTACAAATCTGTTAATTTCTGTGTGGTAAATATGTATCCTGTTATATGATTCAACTCTCTGTTCCGAAATTCGAAGCATTGCTGAAAAATATATTCAACTGGAATTTTGTGATCAAATACAGCTTGCTTCTTAATTTGCAATGCTTTGGAGTGGTTCTCTTCTATCTGCATGTGCGTCTGTGAGTGTGTGTGAAAATGAATTAATCTGTCGTTGCATTGTGGCAACTGTAACAGATATGTTCACAATGTCTTTTTGAAGGTTGAGACCCGGACGCTTGTGGAAGTAAAGGAAGTATTGCGGTACGCATCACAAATGAAGACTTCATTGACCCGGATAATGTTGGATAATATGGTTATACCACTTCCAAATGGAGATGTTGATGTGTCTATGCTTAAAGAGGCTGTGGAGCTAATCAATGGGAACTTTGAGACAGAGGTATCTCATGAATCATGATTTTATCGTGTACTTCTCAGTTCATTTATTTAGTGCCTACAGACTTTGCAAGAAGGTATTGCGAATAAATTACTCCTGCTGAAGTGATGTGTTACTTATCAGATGCTTGTTCTTTCATTTTCTTTATTTGAGGGTCATGGAGGGGTGTGTGGCGCAATGATTCACTCTATTTGCTTGCTGTTTTGGTCTTTAAATATGTGAAACATGAGCAAATTATACAAAAAAGATTTATATGAAAGCTCTTGCTACTTAAATTTTTTTAACAATTTCTAAATTGTAATTTGTTTTTGGTGATTTACCTTGGCATTCTTGCTAGTGTAGTTGTCAAATGCCATCTATAGTTTTACATGGTAACTTATATTTTAATGTTCTACTTTGAACTTTTCTGATGCTTGTAAGTGATGTATCTATTTAATTGTGGTAGGCATCCGGAAATGTTACTCTTAAAACCGTACATAAAATCGGACAAACTGGAGTTACCTACATATCCAGGTAAGGCAGTGCAACTTTTTTATTTCGTAATGTATATTCTTCTTGTAAACAGAAAAATTCTAAGATTACTGAACTTTAGCCGAACCATGGAGGTGATTGTCCTGGAAAAACCTTATCATCCTCTCACTGGGTTTATTTTACTTCTAAAACTGGTTCTAGTGGTATTGAGAAGTGCCAGAATTCAGTATAAAGATAAACAGATATCACTTTCCTAGACAGATATATAAATGTATATACGTGCAAGCATCAAATATCCTAATATTTAACAAGGGCACTCAAATGAGTGAGAATGTGCCCCATTGCTGGTAATTAGGCTATGCTACTACTTTCTTTGGCACCATTAGGGGAGCATGTCTCTATAGCCACAGAGGTTGATAAATTTCTGAGTCATTAAAAGTTTTATTATAAATGCAGGGGCTATTCTTACACCAACGATCAATTCTTTTGCATTTAGACAGTTGAGTTTATTTTACTGGAACTATTTATCACTAAGTTATCCATTGCACCAATTCAAATATATATGGGGGTTAGGCATCAAATCTGAACTTTATCAAAAGCATATGGATTTACCTACATTTGAAATGCATGACAAACTATATCAATTAGAGATGTAGGAGGAAGAGTGGATTTCAAATCCATGATTTCTCATTATTGGGTTTTGTTTTTCTTTCAAAAAATTATGACTGATACTGATACACACTCGACGGGTCCACATTTTAGTTGTATATAGAACTTCAAAATGTTGAGAAACTATGCAAGCAATAGTATAAGACGGTTCATTCCGTAGGAAGTAGTTTAGAACTTTCCGACATTTTTATCGAAATGTTAGCCTAAGTTATTAACCAACTTTGTACTAAAACTCTTGGTATGTCTTACTGTTTCTAACCCTTGGGTGTTTGCAGCGGGGCACTCACCCATTCTGTGACAGCACTTGATATATCACTCAAAATTGATACGGAATTGGCACTTGAAGTTGGAAGGCGAACGAAACGGGCATAGTCGGTTCATCTTTACGCCCTTATTGAATAAGGAAAGCTCTTCTCCACCCCCAAAAGGAATGATTTACGAATTACATCATTAGTTTTTCTCTTCCCATGCTCTAATAATGGTTTAAAGAATTGATAGATGATAAACCGCTTTATGAAAGATATAGGGAGTATTAAGTGTATGCATGATGCTAATGTTAGTTGGACTCTTCTTAATGTACGTACATGATGTCTTGTAAAATAAAATTTGGTGCAACATATGATGTCTTGTGGCCGAAGTGAAGCATTGTCTGATGATGATATAATACCACTTTAAAAGCACAGTTTTAATTAAGGATTGGTTCAGAGCTTTAGTGGGGAATGGGGATGGTTAAGCACGTGACTTCGCATCATCATGCATTACCATTGCCAACCATTACTTATCAAACACTAAAAGTTAACAAAAACTAATAATAAAAAAAAACCTTATCTCTTTGCCATTTCCAAAAACATGGACAACTTTCCGTATCTCTAAAGGAGTCACTAATTTATTGTTTCATTTTAATTATTCTAATTTAATTTATGATTTTGACCTTGCAGTGCATCCTCACTTTTGA
Organism: Gossypium rotundifolium; assembly: GCA_025506655.1. Taxonomy (NCBI): domain Eukaryota; kingdom Viridiplantae; phylum Streptophyta; class Magnoliopsida; order Malvales; family Malvaceae; genus Gossypium; species Gossypium rotundifolium. The sequence goes on from CP106722.1 coordinate 62,994,049, forward strand.
TTCTCCCTAACCTTTTCTATTTGATGGAAAATTGTATCTAATTGGATGAAGTCAATTTTAGTGTTCTTTTTTTTTTTTTATTCAACAACATTTACCTTCAAATAATAATTTGAATAGAATGAAATTAGATTGAAGGATCCCAGAAGCTAGTCCATCCACAAATTTAATAAAAAATGTGAGGCTCATTATTATTATTATCTAATAAATATAATTATTCTAAAAGCAAATAGGAGGGAGGGGCATCAACCGTCAAGAACCAGTCAAATTTTGGAAATTTCAAAATACACTAAATTGAACTCATGAGGGTTTCTTCTCTTCTTCTTCTTCCTTTTTTTTTTTTTTTTTTTAAATAAACACACTTGTACAACTCATTATCATGTGTAATAAATAAAACTAATACACACTTTAGTTCTTAAATTTTTTTTTTTTTTTAGTTTGTTCTTTAATTTTTTCTGTTTCACTTTAATCCCTAAAGTTATCAAGTATTCACAAGTTAGTCCTTTAGACATGAAAAACTAACGGTTGACATATCCAACTAATTATATATTGCCACATTTCATATGATGATGTTATAGTGATATCATCATTGGAAAAACTTAGAAATGAAAAAAGTATAGAAAATTTTTACAAAAATTATTAAAATTATTTAAAATAGAACAAATTTATAAAATTACAAATTATTATAAAATTATTAAAATATTATTTTATAAAAATTATTTTTATGATATACAAGTTTTAAATCATTTTTTTAATATTTTGAGAAGGTACACTTTATTCCAAGTTCCAACAATTTATAAAATTTTAATTTTTACAATGTTTTACAATTTCTAATATTTTTATTTTTACAATTTTTTAAAATATTCTAACATATTTTTATTTTTTAGATATATATTTATCATTTTATTCATTTTTGCATTTTTATATTTTTAAAGTTTTTAGATTTTTCCTTATGATGGTATTATGTGGCATTGATGTATGCCACGTGATAATTTATGATTAATTGGATATCCCAGATAATTTTTTAAAGTTCAAATGATTAGACCGAAAATGTTCGATAACATTAGAAATTTAACTAGGAATGTTGAATAACATTAGAGGTTAAAATGGACGAAAAAAACATTTAAGTACCAAAGTAAAAAAATAATATACTTTAGGGACTGAAGTAAGCATTAAACCTAAAAATATGGTATTCCACAAATTAAAGAGATAAAATTTTACAACTAAATATTGGTTGCAATGGTACATTATGCTTTTAATGGGAGGATTTTGATTCCAACCTCAAGTATAACATTATTAGGAGAACAATCACGACTTTTTAAAAATACAAAAGTAGACTTGATTTGGTTTTAGTAAACGAAAATCTTTTTCATTTTCTTAAAAATGGAAAAGTATTCAATAAAACATGTATGAGTGAAAGATTTAAAATAGATTTTGTTTTTGTTTTTATCTATTAAACATATTTTTAATTTCTAAAATAAAATTTTTAGAAAGCAAAACAACCCTATACTTCTTTATTAGAGTTGTTTTATTATATTGATAATCCAAAAATAAAAAACATGACGTTAAGCGAAAAACATCCAAATCGAATGAGGTAGAGTTGATTATCATCATCATAATTGTCGAAACCTTTTTAAAATCTTCTTTAAAAAATGGGGATCGACTTTTTAAAAACGAAAGTGGGAGTCGTCACCAATCCCTTTTTACTTAGGTGTGATTGGATCACCTTGTAAAACATTTTATTTTAAAAACATTCAATTTTGGTCCACAAAAACAAGAAAACGGGTTCGGGAGTCGGTTACGTATGAGGAAGGATTAACACCCTCATAACGCCCAAAATTGGTACCTAATCGATAAAATCATGTCTGAATATTGAAAATAAAGAAAATTACAAAATATGATCCTTTTATTAGAAAAAAAACTAAGATTTACCTATCCCAAAAAAATAAAATACTATACCAAGTAAGTTAGGGTATAGCATCTCATGACTTTGAAACTAAGCAATTTTTATTTTAGAAAATTCCTACTTTGGGACGCAAGAAGTTAAACCTAGTAAGTTAGGACACAACGCTTTAAATTCCTAAGAATAGGTTTTTAAATTTGAAATTGGTAAATCTCAGTTTTTTTCTTAAATAAAAAAAAAAGGATATGTAATACCTAAAGTTTCACGAGAAAAATCGAATCCAGTAAGTTAGGGCAAAATTCTTCTCGAAATCTTCTAAATATCACATATCACCATATTTTGAAAATCATTTGAAATAAATATTTTAATTCAAAAGGTATTTTTATAAAAATAGTTCGAGTGAATCATACATTACAACATATATGTCAAATATTAGTTTATCATAATTACCAACTATATCAACAATTTCTACTAATAAAAATAATAAGAAATAATGAATGATTTAAACAATAGAAATATAATACTAAAACCTGCAATTAAAGAATGAAAATAAACAAACATGAAGTATAGTGTAATAAATAACCAAAGATAAAAGTTATAAGATAATATACATACATATAAATCATGATAATGAAAATAATTATAATAAGTAATACATGTAAAATATATAAATGCAATAATTATGAAAATATATGTAATAGATAATGAAATATATTGCATAATATAAATAATATTTATACAAAAATAATTTTTTAAAATAATATACGTATAATATAAAGTCAAAAAATATAGTAAATAATATATGAATTATAAAATAATATATTAACCAAATAGATAAAATATAATAATAATTAAATATAGAAGAATAATAAATGTAAAATATATGAATTTTATACTATTTCACAAAATTAATATATAAATAATAATAATATAAAATTTTAATATAATAAATTAATTAAATATAATATTTAAATAAAATAAAAAAGGTTGTAATTATTTGGACTTAATTGAATTTTTGAAAAATGCGGAAGGGCTTTTGATGCAATTTGACCATTAGTATAAAAGCACGCGGATCTTTTTCGGGTAATCGGGTCAACGCGCGGATCCTTTTAATCCAAAACGACGACATTCTCCTTTTTCTATATAAGTCAGTGTTTTTTAAAAAAAAATCATTTTAAGCCTGAGTTTAAAAAAAAACTTCAAAATATCCTCTGAAATCCTCGTCTCATCCCTGAGCTCCGATCGCCTGGTTTCTGCACCACGTGCCTCCATGGCCGGTGGCCGAAGGCCTAACACCTCCGTTTCCGGTCGTCTCCGAAAGGTAAACCTCTTTCCCTTTATACTTTTCTTTTAAAAATAGTTATATATGCGCAGAATATATATATAAAAAATAATAAAAAAAAAATATAAACAAAGCGAGAATCACCTTGTTGAAATCACTGACTGTTATTCCACCAAACTTTCTAGCAACTCACTGACTTTGAGTGTAAAAATCTATGTTTTTCGTATATCAGTAACCTTTTTATTTCTGTAACAGTCTCTGTGTATTTGCTTTTTTTCTCTCCCCGTGTGTGTGTCTTTTTACAGGTTTTTGTAAGGCTTTTTATAGCCTTTGAAATAAACAAATAAAAAAGGAAACAAAATACTGCCATGCTTGCTGTGATCTGCTTCCTTTTTCGTGCAGGTGAGGAGTGATGAGGATCTCGGCGATGGTAAGGCTGTGATAGCGGCGCGATTCGCTGCTTGACGAGGGCGTGAGGAGATGTTGGGCGCTGGTATTGCGGCGCGACGATCAGTCTTCTATCGTTGTGGCGCCTAGGGTTTCTGGAGAACCCTAGGTCTCTGTTTCTGTCAAAGGTTTGGGCCCCTTTGGGCCAAGTCCGAGTCTGGGTCTAGGTTGCTGGTCTTATTGGGTCACAGGTTTAAAAATTGGGCTCGGGTGTAATGGGTACTGGGTAACTGTTTTAGGAATGTTTTGGGTTGTTCGGTTTAGTGTATTGGGCTATTGGATTGGGCTTGTAACAGGGTCTGTGAACTGAACATTTATTTTTTATTTTGGTTTGCTTAAGCCCGGTCAAAATTGGGCTCTTACAGCTACCCCTCTTTGCTTATTGTCGTGTAACGAGAATAGAGCAAAGACTATAAAAGGACCAATTTTGCCCGGCTTTGGCAAAACTTTGGCTTCTTGGTCTTCTTCAAATGGCTTCTAACTCCACTGTAACTCTAAGGAGATAAAGCTGAAAGTGCTTTTGATCTGCTTCCTGCAATTTCAGGAAGATAGGATCTTATGTCTTCGATTTGCTCCACTCCAACTTTAGGGAGATAAAATCTTTTGTCTTTATTCTACTCTACTGCAACTTCAGGGAGATAAGACTAAAAATGTCTTCGATCTGCTTTCTATAACTTCAGGAAGATAAGATCTTCTGTTTTCGATTTGCTCCACTGCAACTTCAGGGAGATAAAATCTTCTATCTTTAGTTTACTCCACTGCAACTTCAGGAAGATAAGACTGAAAATGTCTTTGATCTGCTTTCTACAACTTTAGGAAGATAAGATCTTCTGTTTTCGATTTGCTCCATTGCAACTTTAGGGAGATAAAATCTTCTGTCTTTAGTCTACTCCACTGCAACTTCAGGGAGATAAGACTAAAAATATCTTCGATCTGCTTCCCGTAACTTCAGGAAGATAAGATCTTCTATTTTTAGTCTACTCCACTACAACTTTAGGGAGACAAGACTAGAAGTGATTTTGATCTGCTTCCTGCAACTTCAGGAAGATAAGATCTTCTTTCTTCAATATACTCCACTGCAACTTCAGGGAGATAAGACTGAAAGGGTCTTTGATCTGCTTCCTACAACTTCAGGAAGATGAGATCTGAAAATTCACCGATATTGCTACACCATCCACTAAAGGACATGTCCTGTAGACTCGGTTCCATATGTTCATGTCACATAACTAAGATGATATGATCAGAATGAATCAAATGCTTCTAGCTACATGTGTTATGAGTGACATGAATGCAACATGTCATGAAAATGATTCCTTTTAAAGGATTATGATTAAAATGCAATGATTGGAATGAATCAAATGCACCTAATAAAATTTGCTATGATACAAAAATGTTATGAGAATGATTCCTACTCTAAGTGTTATCACTCATTTGTTCTCCATTCTTGTTCATCAATCACCTTTTGCTTAAAAGCTTGCCCCAATGTATTTTTCGAGTCAACTTTGCTTGGATCTTGAGAACACAAGGCATGTACCCTCCTAACACAATGAGAGTCAAAACTCTTCCTATCCAACTATAATTTCAGGGTATAGGGTTTATTTCGAATTCGACCCATTCCACCACAACTCAGGGTTTCTTAGTTCATCACACCACCCCCACATGTTATGATCTGCTAACATCACGTCCACTCATCAACTGGACAAAGAATTCACAGAAATAGTCTCTATCCAGACTCTTCTTTCTCAAATATTTCTATGCACATGGAAATTCTAAACAATTGTCCTGTTTTGGCTCCTTGTCTTATCTAGAAATTTCCAAAGTAATATGTAAAACTTCTTTTTGTGAAATTATTAGTTCGTCAATCATTATTTCAATGCAACACATTCATGAATAATGGGTAACAAATAAATTGATCTCAAAAGAAGGGTTAAAATTTGAATAAATTTACAAATAAAAATTAATTGGAACACATCTTTGATAAGAAAAAGAATCCAAAGATAGTAAAATGAATAGGACAAAAATCAGATGCCTTAGATATCGTCGATTGAGCTTCTATAAACTTTATGAAGACTGTCTTGAGTTTAACATGTGTTTAGAAGACCCAAAGTATTTTGTTGATGCCCCAATATGCAACATTCTTCCTTTCATTGTTGATTCAAGTGTAGCAAGATGATTGCGTGTCCTTTCAGAATTTGAGCTGGCCTTTTCGGGTTTTCAACTCAAAACCTTTTTGGTCTCAAAGCGCCCTTTGCGGGTTTTCGCCTTGGCCTCTCTATTCTTTTTTTTTAAGAAACTCAAAGTGCCCTTTGCAGGTTTTCACTTTAGCCTCTTCTCCCTTTCAAGCAAAATACTTTTTGACTGAGTTAGAATTCACAGGATTGTGTAAACTTTTCCCATCCATTTCAGTCAAGATCAGTGCACATCTAGAGAAAGCCTTCTTCACCACATATGGTCCTTCCCAATTTGGTATCCATTTTCCTCTGAATCCTTTTGTATGGGAAGGATCTCTTTCAATACAAGGTCCCCTCATGAAATTCTCTTGGGCAAACTTTCTTATTGTAGGCTCGCATTATTCATTTATGGTACATCTGACCGTGACGAATAGCCCTTAGCCTCTTTTCTTCAATTAAGTTCAACTAATCATACCTAGCCTGAATCTATTCAGCTTTATCTAGCTTTATTTCTGACAAAACTCGAAGAGAAGGAATTTCCACTTCAATGGGTAGAACAGCCTCCATCCAATAAACCAACGAGAAAGGCGTTGCCCCAGTAGAGGTTCTGACGGACGTCTGATAAGCATAGAGTGCAAACGGTAGTTTCTCATGCCAATCCTTATAAGTCTCAGTCATCTTCCCCACTATCTTCTTGATGTTTTTGTTAGCCGCTTTCACTGCCCCATTCATTTTTGGTCGGTATGGAGATGAATTGTAGTGTTTGATCCCAAATTGGCTACAAATTTCTGCTATCGAGCTATTTTTTAAGTTCTGCGCGTTCTCTTATATGATCCTCTCAGGCATTCTATATTGACAAATAATCTCCTTCTCCAAGAACCGACTAACTGCTGACTTAGTAACGTTAGCGTATGAAGCAGCTTCGACCCATTTCGTGAAGTAGTCAATTACTACAAAGATAAATCGATGCCCATTCGAAGCTTTTGGTGAGATTGGCCCAATAACATCCATGCCCCACATAGAAAAAAGCCAAGGGGAAGTCATTACATGCAAAGGTGACAGAGGCACATGAATTTTATCTCCATAAATCTGGCATTTGTGACATCTCTTAGCATAGTTGATACAGTCTTCTTCCATGGTGGACCAATAATACCCAAATCTCATTATCTGTCTGGCCATTGTGAATCCATTAGCATGTGTCCCACAAACGCCCTCATGAACTTCTTCAAGGATTTGCTTAGCTTCAACAGCATCAACACATCTCAATAGAACTTGATCTTTTCCTTTTTTGTACAAAATATCCCCATCTAAGACATAGTCAGAAGCCATTCTTCTTAAAGTCCTTTTTTCATTCTCAGTGGCATGCTCTGGGTAATCACGGCTCTTTACATATAATAATACACCCTGATACCAAGGGTGATCATCTTTTTCCTCTTCTTCCACATTATAACAATGAGCGGGAACTTCAAAGATACTCATTTGAATAGGTCTCATATCCTCTGGTCTGTTCACGTTAATCATAGAAACTAAGGTCGTCAAAGCATCTAACATCTGATTTTTGTCACGTGGGAAATAATTGAAAGTAATGTCATCAAATTCCTCAATCAATCCCAGAACTATTTTTCGATAATAAATTAGTTTAGGATCTCTTGTCTCCCATTCTCCTTTAAGCTGGTAGATTACTAAAGCAAAATCTCTATATACTTCTAGTACTCTGATCTTACGCTCTATGGCTGCTCGAATTCCTATGATGCATGCTTCATATTCCGCCATGTTATTCGTGCAATCAAAATCCAATCTGCATATGAATGGATAATAATCACCATCAAGGGATACCAAGACTACCCCAATTCCATTTCCCACAGCATTGGATGCTCCATCAAAATTTAACTTCCACAGGCCATCTTCAGTATTTTCCACATACATCAACTCCTCATTTGGGAAATCGAAGCTCAACGGTTTGTAATCTTCTAAAGCTCTGCTAGCCAAAAATTCTGCTACTGCGCTCCCTTTTATAGTCTTTTGGTTCACATAGTCTATATCAAATTCAGATAGCAAAATCTGCCACCTAGCCATCCTCCCATTTAAAGCAGTAGACTCCATCATATACTTTAATGGATCGAGCTTAGAAATTAACCAAGTAGTATGATATAGCATATACTGTGTCAACCTTCGAGTTGTCCAAATCAAGGCGCAACACAATTTTTTAATCGACGAATACCTCATTTCACAATCAGTGAACTTTTTGCTAAGGTAGTATATCGCCTTTTCTTTTCTTCCTGTCTCATTGTGTTGTCCCAGCACACGTCCCATAGAGTTATTGAATATGACAAATACAATATCAATGGTCTATCTAGATTAGGCGGAGATAGTACTGGTGCATTTGACAGATATTGTTTAACTTTTTCAAAAGCTCTCTGGCATTCATCATCCTATACACCTTGGTTGTGTTTCTTGAGAAGACGAAATACGGGATCACATTTCTCAGTTAATTGTGAAATAAACCGAGCAATGTAATTTAACCTTCCAAGAAAACCTCAGACTTCCTTCTGACCATGCGGTGGAGGCAATTCTTGTATAGCTTTGACTTTACTTGAGTCAACTTTAATTCCTCTCTCGTTAACCACAAATCCCAGCAATTTCCCTGACCGAGCTCCAAAAGTACATTTTGTTGGGTTGAGCTTTAATTGGAATCTTCTCAACCGTAGAAACAACTTCTTCAAAACCTCGATGTGCTCATTTTCTGTTAGAGATTTGGCGATCATGTCATCAACATACACTTCAATCTCCTTGTGCATCATATCATGGAACAAGGTTACCATGTCCCTTTGATATGTTGCCCGAGCATTCTTTAATCCGAAAGGCATTACTTTATAGAAAAAGGTACCCCATAGTGTTATGAAGGTAGTTTTCTCTATATCCTTAAGGTGCATCTTGATCTGATTGTATCTTGAAAAGCCATCCATGAAGGAAAACAATGAAAATCCTGCCGTATTATCCACCAACGTATCAATATGCGGCAAAGGGAAATTGACTTTTGGGCTAGCCTTATTTAGATCCATGTAATCTACACACATCCGGATATTTCGTCCTTCTTAGGAATAGGAACAATGTTGGCAACCCATTCTGAGTACTTGACCACTTGTAGAAAACCAGCATCAAACTATTTATGGACTTCTTCTTTTATTTTCAATACTATATTAGGCCTCATCCTTCGGAGCTTTTGTTGAACTGGCTTGCACTCTTCCCTTATGAGAAGGCGATGTACTACAATATTAGTGCTTAATCCGGGCATATCTTAGTATGGCCACGCAAAGACGTCTTTAAACTCTCGCAGTAAATCAACAAGATCTTGTTTCGTCCTATTGGCTATACGCGTCCCAATTTTCACAACATTTCCTTCTTCCAATGCTATGCTCTCTATTTCTTCCTCATAGGGCGAGATCTGTTTCTCTTCTTACTTTACCATTATTAATAAATCTAGAGATAAGTCACAATCTCGGTCATCTTCAAAATCCCGAGATTCTCTAAACACATGTCTTGCTCAAAATGGACCTCTGAATCCGTATTCTTACTCATGTCATTGATATCTGGGGACTTATAATGGATACCAAAGAATGTTCAAAGAACAAATAAATTTGAGAATAACTATTCACATGATATGAATGAAAAATTTGGGATGAAATTAGAAAGTCAAAAGAATGAAAGAATATTTACTCAAGTTTAATTATTAAAATGTATTTTATTGAAATAACAACTTCTGAACATGAGCCTATTTCACAAAAGAAATCTTTATTGTTCCTAGGTTAAAAAACAACAAGAGCATTCTGAATATTACTCTGTATGATTTCTAAAAACTACAGGAAGTTCCTCTGCAGTCTAATTGTCCAAAACGCTTCCAAGTTCATAAGGGTGAATGCCCAACAGGTTTTTCTGTTCATCTTCCTCGTGTATAGCATTGATGCGAGGACTTTCAAATAACCCTCTCTCAGGGTGAATTATCCCTCCGGATACAAAAGTCCGAGATATGTGAGAGAATGTCATTGGCTCCCACTGGATTTCTTCTCTATTCAAGCATGCCCTTCTTCTCTCCTACTTTATCTCTATTTCCCTTCTTCTCTGTTTAGTATCTGGCTTAAAACCTAAGCCAAAACGATCTCTTCTCCTTCAACATCGATACTTGAATCTCCCCTTGGAGATGTCTGCCCAATCCTTTTCCTGGTAAGGCTCCTTTCCCCACCATCATTTGTAGACCCATTCTCGTGGTCTTGGATATTTTGGGCACCAAAATTTCATTCCCTTCTGAAATGAATGTTACGTTTACGAATTCCAAAGATCGAAAAGAACACTCAATGGCCTCCTCATTTGTATCCACATATGGCGTATCATTGGTAACAGTTGCTATAATGTCTTCCTCTGCGTTTATAGTGATCAACCGACCATCTATTACCAGTTTCAGCTTTTGGTGCAAGGATGAGGGCACTGCCCCTGCCGAATGAATCCAGGGTCTCCCAAACAAGCAGTTATAAGCTGGTTTTATATCCATTACCAGAAAATCCACCTCATATGTGTTTGGCCCAATCTACAATGGTATATCGATTCTTCCCATCACTCTTCTCCCGGTGCCGTCAAACGCTCTCACTACGTTCTGGCATATCTTCATGTAAGAACTGTCTATCGGTAACCTCTTCAGCGTTGACAATGGTAAGACATTCAAGGCTGATCCATTGTCGATTAATACACTTAGGAGAGTGTATCCCTTGCAACGAGTGGTGATGTGCAAAGCTTTGGTTAATCTCATACCCCCAGGTAGAATTTCATCATCACTGAAGGAAATAAAGTTGTCAACACTTATGTTACTAACCAATCGGTCGAGTTTATTAACAAATATATCTTTAGTAACATAAGTCTCGTTTAGCACTTTCATCAATGCCTCACGATGTACTTCAGGACTTAAAAGTAAGGCTAGCACCGAAATATAAGCAGGTTGTTTGCGCAACTGCTCCATCACACTGTATTCACTGTGCTTTAAGAATTTTAAAAATTCTTTAGCCTCTTCCTCCTTCATAGGTACATTGATAAGGTTATCAAGTCTTTCTTCTGGTTCAATTGATACATCCTTTGACTTTGCTGGTTCTGCTCTGCCGTTTACTGAGTCGTAACGCCTCCCATTTCGTGTGTAGAACTTTTTAGACCTCCTTGGAAGTACTAGCTGAGATTTCTATTCCCGTTGCTACGTTACAATTATAAGTCCATGGTACCATCTTGTTGTCCTTATAAGGAAAGGACACAGGTTTCTGAATTACCACTTTAGGCGAGATTTGTGCTCCGCCTTCTACATTCCTCGGTTGGGAGATAATGACCCTCGGGTAATTAACTCTGTGACTTGTCAACTCTCCTTCGGTTGCATGTATGTGTCCTCCCTATGAGCCTTCTTCGTAAAATTCCAGCTCCTTATTATCCATAAGGCTCTGTATCATCGCCCTAAACCCAGCACATTCTTGGATTTCATGTCCATCAGCTTCTTGGAACTCACAGTAGTTTCTTAGTTCTTCACTTCTTTATCTGAGACTTGATTTTATTAGTCCCCTTCTTGCCATTTCCCTCCAAATTATTCTTAACGGGGTCTTTACTTCCAAGAATCCCCCTTGATCTTTCTTACAAGATTTTTTCCAATCGCGTTTACTTTCTTATCTCCATGATTGGGCAATGAGTTCTCTGCACTGGGTGTATCATCTAACTTGACAACTCTCAACTTAAGAAGCCTCTCAACTACCTTTTTAAAGGCAGTACAGTTTTCTATTGAATGTCCCTTTATTCCTGTATGGTAATCACATTGGGCGTTTGAGTCATACCATTTAGGGTACAGGGGTTGTAATGGTTGTAGATAATATGAGGACACCACACGTGCCTCTAATAAAGTATGATACAGCTCCTTATACGTCATTGGGATTGGCATAAATTAGATTTTTTCAGCACTTTGTCTAAGACCTGATTCTTGTCTTGTCGATCCTTATTGTCCGGCAGCAACTATTTTAGGCTGACTAACAGTAACTGCCTTTGAGTACCCTTTATTGTATGTACTCGTATTGTTCACCTCATTATCTTTTTTCCTAGGAGCAGATCTCCTAGTGGTTTCTCCTGTTTCGATCTTGCCACCCCTTATGGCATTTTCTATCATTTCACCTGCCATGACTATATCCACAAAGCTTTTAGTGGTGCTTCCTATCATATGGGTGATAAAAGGCGTCTTTAGAGTGTTGATAAACAACATGGTGGTTTCTTTTTCCAAGAGAGGTGGTTGTACTTGCATGGAAACTTCCCTCCATCTCTGGGCATATTGTCTGAAGCTTTCATTTGGTTTCTTTTCCATGTTTTACAACATGATTCTACCAGGCGTCATGTCTATGACATGATTGTATTGCTTCATGAAGGCTTGAGTTAAGTCCCTCCATGAGCTAATATTAGTGCGGCTAAGTTGATTGTACCACCTAGACGCTGCTCCCGTCAAACTATCTTGAAAATAATGAATCAAAAATTGATCATTGTTCACATAGCCCGTCATACATCTACAGAACATAGTGATATGGGCTTCAGGGCAACTAGTCCCATTGTACTTCTCAAATTCTGACATCTTGAATTTATGAGGAAGTACCATATCCGGGACCAGACTCAAGTCCTTAGCGTCAATACCATGATGATGGTCGGCATTTTCCAGAACCTTGAATTTTTCCTCCAACCATCTACAGCGATCTTCTAACAGTCTTGAAGATTCAGTTCTAATCCTTCTCTCTTCGCCATGTTTAGGTTAGGGATAACAGGATTGGCTGAGTTATCCCCTAGATTAGATCCTGAGCCAACTTGGAAATTCATGGGCGGTCTAATATCAGCTTGCCCTTGTTGAGGCCTTATTGTGATAGATGGCCTTTAGGGATACTCTTCAGGCTGTGCTGGCACATGTGGTGGGGTAAAACCCCGGGGATTGCCTTCGCTCTCTTCTCCAGTAATGGCCATAGTACTCTTTCCTTTGTCCATCATCCCGCTCATCATCTGGGCCATTTGGGCCATCATGTTCTTTTGGACTTCTAACATCTGGTCCCTCATCTCTTGCTGGAACTTTTCCATCTACTCTTGCTTCTGGTCTTACATGTCTCTTTGAAATTGTTCCATCCTTTGGTCTATTTTCCTTGATTTAGCACGTGTACCATAGGGGTGTTCAGCTTCTAGGTTTTCCTTTCATTTTTCCTCTCTCTCTCTCTCTTACTGTTATAATTTCGACTAATTAGACCCTCTTTATGGACTTAAATGCAAATGATATGATACAAATGCAAATGCATAAATGTAAAGAGGCATCGATTCTAATTCAACTTCACTTTAGAAAACTTTATTAGAAAACAAAATCTTTTACATAAAACGGATTACAAATATGCTTTCGCCCTAAGTCCTAAAGTTTTAATTTTCCCTAATAACTAAACTAGCTCTTGACTATGATCTGATTGTAGCTCATATTTCATGCTCAATACGTCAGCCTGTGCTACCAAAGTCTGTGCTACCTCTCGAATCTGAATTATGGCTTCCCCCATGAGATAATCCCGGCTTCTAACTTGATTATGTGAATGGTGGAGCTCTTCCTTCAAACACCATTCTCTTGTTTCAAAAAGCTCTATTTGGAGTTCACAGTTGTGCAATGCTGATTCTAATTCTTCGATTTTGCCCTTCATTTCCTCAATCTTGCTCAAACTTAACTTCAGCTCAGCTACAGAATTACGACTTCGATGATGATGAAGAGACTGTCCCAACCCAGCGACTTTAACCTTCAATCCACTTTTCTCTTTTTGGCTTTCGGCCAAACTCCTTTCTATAGTCTTATTCTGCATCAGTATCTCTAGGAACTTCTTCTCCCAATAGTCAGCCCTAGCCTTTTCCTCTTGCACTTCTTGTTGCCATTGTTGCGAAGTCTTCCTCAATCCGGTATTCTTCATCGATAGACACATCCTCTTATATTCAGTCTTCAAGCTATCTCGATCTTCCTCTTCTCTTTTCTTACTTTCTCGACTTCTGATTTCTGAACATCCACATCTAACCTCAAGTACATCTTTTCTTCTTCTAGCTCCTCTATCCTCTTTTCAAGCTCTGAATTTCTCCTTTCAAAATCTTGTTTCATCATCTCCACTTCTGATGGGACCACTTGTAGAAATTCTTCAATCGATCGAGCATCTTCTAAACTTGACACAGGGATATTGCCGTTAACTCTCTTACTCCACTATCCACAATACTCTGGAGTTGTCATTGGGCCCACGTCTACTCTCTTAATGTGACGGGTCTGATTTCAAGCATTAGAAATCTCTTTAACCCTCTTCTTGTAACTATTTCCTTTATACAAAAACTCACTTTGAGCTAGTCCGTGTGTAGCCGGTACAAATTACCTCGATCTGAATTGCCTTAATATAAGCAAATGCGCATATCTAGTGGCTCCCCAAATTCCAAGTAGAGGGACCCAATCAAAACTCCCACACCGATACAAAACTTCATCAGGAATCATCTAAGAAGCTCTCCATTCAACATCTTCTTCCCGGAGATTTCGTAGAAGCGCTGTCCAATTTTTCTCGACTATGTCGTCTCTCCTTGGAGTGGTCACTATCTCCTTTGATGGAGAGTAATTTTTTGAGAATACCCTATAAGAAACCTTGTCCACTTTCCAAAAGTGACTATAGAACTAAGCCAACAATAACTGTGCATATCCTATGAATATGCCCTCCTTAGCTTTCCTACATGCACTCAATGACCGAAATGTTTCTGCCAAGATCACCGAAACAGGTGTGACTTGCCTGTCAAGTCGATAAAAAATATCTGAGACAGCTTCATCCATATATCCCAATGCCCTCGAAAAGATCGTTAATCCATATATACTCAAAGCAAATATATTGACTTTCTTTTTTATGTCAGGATGTTCTAAAATCAAATCATTCAAAACTTTCCATGAGATGCAGTTATACTCACCTTTTTATTTGATTCTGGTTGTAACCCACTGCTCACTCATCCCCTTAATATTCATCAGTTTTCTCACGAAGGTTATAACATTAGGGGCCCTCGAGTAAACCTTATCAACTTGAATCTTAGGACATCACAAGAGAGCTGTTTACTCCTCTACCGTAGGCACCAAATCGACCCTTCCGAATGTAAAGTAACTATACGTAGGAGTCCAATATTGAGTAATAGCTCGAAATAAATGTCCATCTACCTGAATATCTAGTAAGTACGACAAGTCCCCATAGCTGCTGTAAAACAACTGCTTAGTCGCGTCACTCCACTGATCCCATATCTCCCTTAACTCTTGAAGATTGTTCTACGTCACACTGATGCGAGTGTAATCCCATAATTCTGACGTGTGCCCCTCAGCTAGACTATCCCCTTTCTCTAGTTGTGTCTGTTCTGACCACTTACGGGCGGTTGCATTGTCCTCCGCTTTATTAAGGAATTCATTCTCCATAACCAGCTTTCTAAATTAGAAACTGACCGTAAATCTGATACCTCTTTAAAATATGAAATGACATGCAACAAAATAAAACACAATTGATCAGTAACATGAAATAAAGTATAAAGCAAATAATTCATCGCCTATTTGGGTAATTGCTAAAGTTTGGTATAGATCTACCTAGGGTAAGCACTTAGGTTTTCTATATGTGGTTTTAGCTTTAAAGTTAAAGTACCTGAACCAGCAAATTCCTCGATCCTCACCCATTATAGGCTCATATGGATCGAGTTCAGTTCAGGGGAATACATTTCCCTATGGCTACACGGAGATGAAAATCTCACAAAGACATAGATACGGATGTATCCCGAAAGCAATTCACTATCCTGCACGGAGGTGAAAACCTCGCGAATGAGTAGTTTCTCGCTCCCACTTAAGGGTGCGACCACAACGGTCATGCAAAATGTAATGCAAAGATATTTTATAAAAAAATGCAATAAAAGGATGATGATTTTTTCAAATCAGAATTTCAAAGTTTCAACAATAGGACATGAAATTATCGATTTTACGACTTGACTCTTTTATTGTTCCCCAGTGGAGTCGCCAAGCTGTCAAAACCTTTTTAAAATCTTATTTAATAAACGGGGATCGACTTTTTAAAACCGAAAGTGGGAGTCGCCACCAATCCCTTTTTACTTAGGTGTGATTGGATCACCTTGTAAAACGTTTTATTTTAAAAACACTCAATTTTGGTCCACAAAAATAAGAAAACGGGTTCGAGAGTCGGTTACGTATGAGGAAGGGTTAGCACCCTCATAACGCCCAAAATTGGTACCTAATCGATAAAATCATGTCCGAATGTTGAAAATAAAGAAAATTACAAAATATGATCCTTTTATTAGAAAGAAAACCAAGACTTACATATCCCAAAGAAATAAAATACTATACCCAATAAGTTAGGGTATAGCATCTCATGACTTTGAAACTAAGCACGTCTTTATTTTAGAAAATTCCTACCTCGGGACGCAAGACGTTGAACCCAGTAAGTTAGAGCACAACGTTTTGAATTCCTAAGAATAGGTTTTTCAATTTGAAATAGGTAAATCTCAGTTTTTTCTTAAATAAAAAAAAGGGGACTTTAAAAATCGTGAGGGTTCAAGTCGCTCTATCCCCAACCCAAAAAAGCCCGTTTGCTGTCTATTTATTTTATCCTACCTTTTTTGTTAGTGGTTCAACTGTTGTAGGGGATTTTTTGAAACCATTGAATTCGGAATATGGTAAGGTAGCCCCTGGATGGGGAACGACTCCTTTGATGGGTGTCGCAATGGCTTTATTTGCGATATTCTTATCTATTATTTTGGAGATTTATAATTCTTCCGTTTTACTGGATGGAATTTCAAATTACAATTATACATTATACAATTCTAAGTACAATTAGAAATTAAAAATTATATGTAAATTTTTTATTTATTATTTTTTTATTATCTATAATTGTCTCAAAAAGTCCAATATACATACATTATTGGACCTTTTGAATAACAGTCGAGAAGACCTTATGAAAATTGAACACCTAAAGTTTCACGAAAAAAATCGAACCCAGTAAGTTAGGGCAAAATTCTTCTCGAAATCCCCCAAATATCACATATCACCATATTTTGAAAATCATTTGAAATAAATATTTTAATTCAAAAGGTATTTTTATAAAAATAGTTCGAGTGAATCATACATTACAACATATATGCCAAATATCGTTTATCATAATTATCAAGTATATTAACAATTTCTACTAATAAAGAATAATAAGAAATAATGAATGATTTAAACAATAGAAATATAATACTAAAACCTGCAATTAAAGAATAAAATAACCAAACATGAAGTATAGTGTAATAAATAACCAAAGATAAAAGTTATAAGATAATATACATACATATAAATCATGATAATGAAAATAATTATAATAAGTAATACATGTAAAATATATAAATGTAATAATTATGAAAATATATGTAATAGATAATGAAATATATTGCATAATATAAATAATATTTATACAAAAATAATTTTTTAAAATAATATACGTATAATATAAAGTCAAAAAATATAGTAAATAATATATGAATTATAAAATAATACATATAATATATTAACCAAATAGATAAATATAATAATAATTAAATATATAAGAATAATATATGTAAAATATATGAATTTTATACTATTTCACAAAATTAATATATAAATAATAATAATATAAAATTTTAATATAATAAAATAATTAAATATAATATTTAAATAAAATAAAAAAGGTTTTAATTATTCGGACTTAATTGAATTTTTGAAAAATGCGGAAGGGCTTTTGATGCAATTAGACCATTAGTATAAAAACACGTGGATCCTTTTCGGGTAATTGGATCGGCGCGCGGATCCTTTTAATCCAAAACAACGACGTTCTCCTTTTTCTATATAAGTCAGTGTTTTAAAAAACAAATTCATTTTAAGCCTGAGTTTAAAAAAAAAAAAAAAACTTCAAAATATCCTCTGAAATCCTCGTCTCATCCCTGAGCTCTGATCGCCTGGTTTCTGCGCCACGTGCCACGTGCCCGGAGACCTAACACCTCCGTTTCTGGTTGTCTCCAAAAGGTAAACCTCTTTCCCTTTATACTTTTCTTTTAAAAATAGTTATATATGCGCAGAATATACATATATATATATAATAATAAAAAATATAAACAAAATGAGAATCACCTTGTTGAAACGACTGACTGTTATTCCACCAAACTTTCTAGCAACTCATTGACTTTGAGTGTAAAAATCTATCTTTTTCGTATATCAGTAACCTTTTTTATTTCTGTATCAGTCTCTGTGTATTTGTTTTTTTTCTCTCCCCGTGTGTGTGTCTTTTTACAGGTTTTGTAAGGCTTTTTATAGCCTTTGAAATAAACAAATAAAAAAGGAAACAAAATATCGCCATTCTTGCTGTGATCTGCTTCCTTTTTCGTGCAGGTGAAGAGCGATGAGGATCTCGGCGATGGTGAGGTTGTGATAGCGGCGTGATTCGCGGCTTGACGAGGGCGTGAGGAGCTGTTGGGCACTGGTATTGCGGCGCGACGATCAGTCTTCTATCGTTGCGGCGCCTAGGGTTTCTGGAGAACCCTAGGTCTCTATTTCTGTCAAAAATTTGGGCCCCTTTGGGCCAAGTCCGAGTCTGGGTCTAGGTTGCTGGGTATTGGGTCACAGGTTTAAAAATTGGGCTCGGGTGTAATGGGTATTGGGTAGCTATTTTAGGAATGTTTTGGGTTGTTCGGTTTAGTGTACTGGGCTACTGGATTGGGCTTGTAACAGGACTGTGAATTGAACATTTATTTTTTATTTTGGTTTGCTTAAATCCGGTCAAAATTGGGCTCTTATAATAATAATAATAATAATAATTATTATTATTATTATTATTATTATTATTATTATTATGAGCGCCTACCCGTGAACTATTTGAATTAAAAATTCAGTTTTATCTCTTTTGAAAGCTTGCGAAGACTAATTTGTAAAAATGATTAATTTTTTTGTTAAGAGTTAAAATCTGTCATCTTCTTCCTCTTCTCTTAACATTACATAAATAAATGTGAATTTAATTTGTGAATATATTACACTAATTGCCAAAGCTTTAAATTCAAGCCTTCTTCTATAAATTTAATTTGATATTTTATATAAATATATATATTGAAAATCACTTTATTATATTTTAGTCAAGAATATATTCTTACAAAAATATTTGTTATCTGACAATTTATTGTTTCTGACCAATGAAAGAAGTTGAGGTAAATTTTGAGTTTGACTCTTACCTTATGTAAAATGTGTTGGGTATTTATTTTGGTTCGATAGTTACTTAAATTAATTGTTAAGTTCATTATGTGATCCAATGCTTGTAATAATTATTTGTATTAGAATAGTTGTAAGTTGTTGATACTAGGTAACAATGAGGAGAAGGTTACTTGGAGAAGAATAATATGCTTGTTCTCTTGTGCATTCAAGTTTATATAGGGAGTTGTCCTTATCTCATAGCGCCAAGTAGCGAGCCGCATGGTTGTGTGGACAAGTTAGAGGTTAGGGGTCACATGCTAAGTGCCAAACGGGTACTACTATTGCAGGTAGGTTGTTGTAATGATACGTGTTGTGTGGTTTCGCTTGTGTCATAGGCAGGGCCGGCCCTGGGGCAGGGTAGGTGGGGCCCCTGCCCAAGGCCCAACAGAAAAATTTTTAAATTTCATTAAAAAAATTCAGTTCGGAGCCCATTTTTTTGAAGAAAAGAAGTGCGTTAGGGCCCATTTTAAAAAAAAAAATTCAGTGCGAAGTGCGTTAGGAACCTATTTTTTTTTTAAAAAAATTCAGGGCCCAAAGAAGAAGTGCGTTAGGGGCCTATTTTTTTTAGTTCGCCCTGGGCCAAAGAAAATTCAGGGACGGCTCTGATCATAGGTTGTCTTATTCTAACATCACCATACCATTCTTAAGACATCACTGTTTTATGAGAGGTCATCGTAAAGAATTCAAATAAAAATACGAGAAAAGGAGTATAACATAAATTTAAAAATATTTTACAAATTTATAAAATAATATTCATATTTAATATTTTAAAATTTTCAATTTGAGTGATAAAAGACATTGTATGGGAGAAGAAAAATAAAGGTGTTTTGTTATTAAAATAAACAAAAAGATGGATAAATTTATAGAAACAAAATGATTAGGTATTTAAATGTTATTAAAATAAGTTTTGTATTTCTTTAAATGAAATTTCTTAGAGATTTATGTTTTTCAACAATTGAATGTGAGGCCAATCTGATCCATTTAATCAATTTTTTTGTTTGGTAAGTTAAATATGCAAATTTTACAACAATATTTTTATTATTTATTTCAGTAGGTGCTGTTATTCAATTTCTTACCAAAATTTCATTTTTCAATAAATATTTTTAGAACATTCAATTAATTTCATAATCAAATTTTGCACGCAAACATTTAAACATAAAATAAAATACCATTCTAAAAACACAAATACAACAAATATTTTAAATTACATGTAATATATAACTCATTATTAATTTTAGTTTCTTAATAAATTATATATTTATATGCAAATAAAAATTTTAATATTATTAATTAGATTCAATAATTACATTCTAAATTTAAATATGATTTTTAAATTGTTTAATTGAATTTTAAAAACATAAGATAAGAACGTGGTAAAGTTTGAAATCCTAAATTCAATCGTCCTGTATAAATTTTCATCCGGGTAAAATAATATAATATAATACATTAATTTTTTATATCGAAATAAATATAAAAATTCTATAATAAGGATGAAAATTTGTCATAATTTTAAATACCAACTACAAGCACGTGTTAATTCAATGTATTAAATATGTATATATATGATATTGTTTGAAGAAATGAGTGATATGAAAGCACAACAACACTTTTTCCCCAATTTGTGAAGCATAGTTTTGATGGAGTACCAAAAGGGATATTTTTACTGCTAAACCCTTTTTCATTTTTAAGGACTAATTATTCCATCATGCATAGCAAAAAGTGGATAATGACATTATAACATCATCACTACTCTTTCTTTCAATTTATTTTGTTGGTGGATAATGGAATCAAATTACATTAATAATGGACTAAATCTTTTATTTATTATGTGCAATATCACCAACGCACTATTATTTTATAATTATTTAGGTAAAATGTATTATGGAGGATGTAGCGCTAAAAATTAAATTACTACTTAAAATATGAGTAAATTAGCTTTTATACATTAGATCAAATAATAAATTGGTTCTTTTGTTAAAATTCATCTATTTTTATTGTTAATTTATTTCATGTACGTCAGTATGAGGTACACATGGCATCTCAAATGTAACTTTTTAGTTATTTCGTCAACCACTCCAATTTTTAATAGTAGACATAGATTAATTTTTTAACAAAAAATATTAGTTTGCTCTTTGATTTAATGTGCATGGATTAATTTGTCCATTTTTTTAAGTAAATGAGACAAAATACAATTTCACTCCTACTACAAATGTCACGGGGCTAGAATTTTAGTCTAGCAAACCGGGCGGCCTTAAGCGATTCTTTGCTTTAAATCCACCTAAGTCAGCTTAACTCTCTAAAATGAGAATTCACAAAAGAATTTGTCTAAGGTACCGAAATAAAGTGGAAGCAACTCGAAAAGGCGAAGGGACTTGAATCGAACAAAAAAACCACAAAAAAAATAATAGCACACTAAGTGTTTGAGTAAATGCTTTCAAAAATATTTTTAACTCAAGAATGAAAGTGATTACAAATGAAGGGAGAGGGCTCTATTTATAGTTAAGTTCTCCTAGATCCAACAGTACAAATCAAATTACATTAATGACTAAGATTAGTTCTCATCTATAATAAGAGAGCCCTAAGGGATTAAAACTCTATACATTTTTATCCTTTAGGATTTACAATAATTATCTTGGTAAAAATACAATTTACTAAAGTGTTTGCATTTTAACTAGGATCCAAGTAGATGGACCTTGAGTCTCTTCTAAGCAATAGGCCAATATTGTCGAGTTGAATGACCTTAAAGGAACATGAAGGATCTGAAATGTGCGCATTAGTTGTAGGCTACTTTGCGCGGCCCGTGACATTCTCCCCCACCTGTTCTCGTGACGCCCTCGTCGCATCCTCAAAATGGAACTAGTCTATCTTCTCTTGGAACTGCCATAAAGCCTTGCCAAGTTCTCAACTAGCCTCATTGTTGGAAAGTCCCTTCCATCAAATAAGGTACTCATGACTCGACCTATAATACTTCCATCGAATCACTCGGTCTGCCATGATGCATCCAACTTCATGATCATAAGAGACTTTTACCCCCATTGGCACTTGTTCGAACTTGTCTCGATTTGTATCCTCCTGATCCTCATGGAATGGCTTAAACATACAAACATCGAACATCGAATGAACCTTAAATTTTGTTAGCAACTTTAGTTTGTAGGCCACCTTATGTACCCTTTTCAAAACTCTAAAAGGTCCCTCATACGTATGCACCTCATACGGTTTAGTATAATCCAGTAAGAAAAGCACAAGCTCTTTATGATGGATCTGGTACCCTAAGTGTAACACCCCAAACCCGGCCCATTCACTACGACCGAATTTGAAATGCCACTGCGGAAAATGTTTGAAACAAATTTGAACTTAAGGATAAAACACGAAAATTTTGTTAAGTTTAGAAAACAGTGTTCATTAAAATTCTTAAGTAAGGTGTGGTGTTTATAAAAATATCCGGATTAAATCTTTAGTATATATAGATTTAAATAAAAATCGTTTGCAAATAATTCCTCAATTGTCAATCCATAATAAAACACAATAATAAACTTAATGAGAAACACTTAAGCAGACTTTAAATACTTTTGGGGCCTTATTACAATAATTGAATAATCAAAGTAATCAAGATATAAATGCTTAATTAATTAAAAATATCTTTTCGCATGAAAATCGCTTCGCATGGCCACCTTTGTATCCACTCCAACCCGGTCCAAGCTTTACGCATCACCGAAAGGTTTAAAATATTGGGTGAGTCAAACCGACTCAAGGCATAGTCATTTCACATATCTCCACATATGGGCTTGGCCCATATCCACACAAATCCATACACATAAATATGCAATTATGAAGCCCATCCCAACCTAAGGTCCATCCATTACACCTACCTTGGCAGCACTTCGCTCAAGGCCGTGGCTAATCCACCACCGATCACATAATGATCCACATATCTTACCTTGGCGCACTTGTTGCTCAAGGTCGTGGTCGAGCCACCGATCCCATAGGGATCCCACATATCAATTAGTCCACAGTGATGCACATAGCTATCAACCGCCGAGATGGGCACTTAGCCAACACCTCCCTTGATGAAGCACATAGCTAACATCAAGCGCTAATGTAGCACGAGGCTAGCATTAGACCACGTACATAATGATGTACACCCTTTCCTTCAATTTTCACATCCCAAGTCCCATGCATATATGTGTATCATGTCAGATTAACAATCAAAGTAAATATTTATCACATGCTCACCACAAATATCACACATATATCATAGGCAAAATAGAGCACTGACCTGATTAATCGATTACCCACTACGGGTATCCACCATCTTAGCCATTATTTCCGGCTAACATACACATCATAATCAAACATACTTAACAACATACAATAACAGGAGAATAGTGCGATAACTACGCACCTGATTAGCACAATTGACTAAATCCCGAAACCCACGTCTAACGATTTGCACCTTTGCGATTTTAGAACTCCTTCCTACACCACCTAAGTCAGAATCGGCTAACTTTATATACCAAAATGGCCTATGCCGAAAATCACTACTGCCTTACCTTACGGATCTAAATCCCGAAACCGCTCCTTATAGTCGACAACTACTAGATCCCGAAGAAAACCTTCCAAAATTCGGCCATGGAATTCTAAAAGAGTTAGATTCCTATATTTCGGCTAAAGAGAGATTGAAAATCAAATAATAGTTGATCTTACCTTTTGGATGAAATCGGCAACACCTTCCGTCACAACAAAGATTCTTTGGCGAATTTTGCTTTTGGTGCTATGAAGAATTCACTAGGTTGGATTGTGTTTTGGTTTTGAATAAAAGAGAAAGGAGGCTAGGAATTCGCTAGATAAAAGAAAAGAGAAGAGAAGAGAAGAGAACCCTAAGAATTTCGCAGAGAGAGAAGAGAAAGAAGAAAATTAATGAGTAGCCCTCCTTCCTTCCTTTTATGTATTTAAATTATCATCTAAGGAATCCCTTACTTGGCCACCACTCTTCTATTTGATAGCTTTATCCTTTAATTATCATAAAATAAAAGAGTTTAATCCAACCTTTATCTCATGGGAATAATGATAAATAAATTCCTTATTTATCTTTTTAAAAATACTTAAGATAAATCATCATTTATCCCTATTTAGCCGAATTTTAAAGAGAATAAAACTCCCTTTTTAAGAGCATTGTTGCCGTCCACCTCTATGCTTCTGGAAGCAAAAATAAAACTTCTTTTATTTGCTTCCCATGTGACTCGAACTCAGGCCCAACACCCTTGCATGTGGCGCCATTTCAGAGGCCCTAAGTGGCATCTTCAGCCACTTTTCCAAGCCTGCTTGTGTGTCAAATTTCACATACTTTTTCTCTTAAGGCCACCTTGCCTTAATTTCCCTTTAACTTAAAATTTCAAAATTTCAGTGCATCCCCTTTTAATCCTAGAGTTTTAAAACCTTTAAAACATCACCAACCACACTTAAAGCCTATTAACACTTGAGTTATGCTCCAAACGCACAACCCCTAATCTAGGATGTTACACTAAGTGAAGTATATTTGTTTGTATACTTGTATTTTTTAAACAAATTGGTTTAATAAAATTATTCATAAATTACATTAATACCATTTATATATTGTCCTTAATGATTTTTGTATGTAAAGCAAAATAGAAGAAAATATTAGCTCACTAACTATCTAATGTTTAACTAATACTAAGTGGTATTACGTGATCGAATTGTAATATGGAAAGACAACTTATATTAGTAGATGAGTTTAAACATGTCCTAGTCTAATTGAAAATGAGCAAATTGATTGAAAGACTAATATGTTGTCTATAAAGTCCAATTGGGGAGATGTTTTGTCTTAAGCATTAGAGTGAATGACTCCCAGAAGATAGAGACATATATGTGATTGACTGGACTGACAGCACATTAGATAGGACCCAAGTAGAATAGATCCTAAATTTTTTTGTGGATTTATTGACTTGTGACATTTATAGTGTGACATACCTTAATCCTGAATGGATGATGGACTAACATACCTTAATCCTGAATGGATGATGGACTATGTATGTGTGACTCATATATTTTGATGTAAGTAAAAGCCTGAGTTCAAATAGATAAGGAACTGAAATTTGGTGCATTTGGTATAAGACTTTTGTAGTATGTATCTTCATTCACAATAGTGGAATTCATAAACCAAGAAATGGGACAATGATATCCTCTCATTGGCATTACATGATAGATGAAAAGTAAACGTGGTCACAAGTCGTTTGTCTTTGTGATGAATAACTTAATTACTATTTAATAGTACTTGACTTTTCATGAAGGAAGATGTAATTGTTACTATGAGATAAAATAGGATCATATTAGTAGAATGGATTTATCTCAAAAAGATTAAGGATATCCTGTGAAGGTAACACACTTATGACAAGGTCAGTGATCGAGCACTGATCGAGTAACTTTTGTAATGGTATGTAATTGAGGAGAGCTCAGTAACAATACTATAGTGGAATGACTTCGTGACTAAGTGAGTTTATGATTAATAGGTGAAAAGCTGGAACTTAATTATAAACCATTTGAGCGTTAATTACATATGTGCAATCAGTCTATCCACTAGCTGGTTGAAACCATAAATAAATTGCATATAGAACCAAATGAACAGAAATGGATAGATATGATGAAATTAGAGAAATAGGTTAGATTCAAAAATGAATATGGTTTTCATTAAGTGTAAAAATGACTTGAGAATTAATTTAAGTTTTTGAATTATTATTTAATTAAATAATTGAAGTTCGAACATGGAATTAAATTAATTGGTCATTGTGAATATATTGAATATAAAATTAAATATATTTTCTCATAGATTCTTTTACGGTAAAGTTACCATAACTTTAACGAACTTAGAAATGGGTTGAGAAAATTATTTAATTGGAAAATTAATTAATTAAAATTAATTTAATAACTAATATTTATTTTGGAAATAGAAAATTATATCTTGAGTTAGATTAAATTATAAAGTGCGTGGTTAAAAGTTCAATAAGCACATATAATTGGACCCAATACATGAGAGGCCCAATACTACCCGCTTCTCGACTAGTTTTTCTATCAAATAAGTATTATTTGTATTCTATTAATTCAACCAGATTCTCCTATCTCACCCTATAAATAGATAACATTGGTATGACTAAAATAACATAAGTTTTCAATATTGTTCTTCTTCCGAAAATAGTCGAATTTATTTCTAAGTATAAATTCTATTTTCTGGGAATAACAATTCTACTGATTTCTATAAGAGAGAGAGTTCCACTAAAAGTAATAAAATTATTTTTGGTTGTGTTTGATTCAAAATTGTTTGAGCTCACACTCAAAGTGATTTGTGGTACAAGAATAGCGGATAAGATTGTTCGGTTGAAAGCCGAGAACATCAAGGATTCGTCTCACTCAAATCATAGATACTTTCAGGAAAAGTTTATTACTATAAATATCACAAACCGGTTCAACTTTCAACTTTTCATTTTTTTCATTGTGCAAGAAAACTATTTTCAAATCGGATTTTTTCCAACACTTTGGTCATTACTCGTTTCACTTGATCAAAGGCTTTCTGACACTATTTATTCTAATCACACATCTTACTTCTTCAATAAATTTGTCAAAGGTGTGGTGATTATGGACACTTATCCTTCTATCCATCATATTCATCGGTTAATTCAATCGATCTTTCACTTTTAAATTTCGTTTAGTTATTTATTTATTATTTTGAATATTTATTCTTAGTTCTTAAATTTCTTCTTTTAGTGTGTTCGTTTTCTTTAATTTCTAAATTTGTTTATTTCTTCTTTTAGGTCAGATCCAGATATTTCTTTTTCGAGTCGAACAACTTGAACACGATCCTTTTTTCGCACCTACTTTATCATTTGGCATCAAATTTGGGTGTTTTGAGTGTTTTTTATGTTCTTATAAACTGAGTTTCAGCAAATGGCCTCAAAACAATTTTTTTTCTTTTTACCCAAAAAGTTTTTTGGAAAAAATATTTTTCAGTGGGTAAAAGTTTTCCAAATACGATTTGAAATTTTACATGTTGATTTTTGGCATTCTCTTAAAATATAAAAAAAAATATTTCCAATAAACAAAGTGATCGAAAAAGTGCAAATGGAAACTAATAATGATAAACATTGGGCAAAACATAAATGTCATATTTGTAAAAAGATCCGTACGAACATGTTGTTTCTAATGTCGTTCAACCTTCTATTGTTCATGGACTTGTCAAGAAAGACATTGGTACAAAAAACCATAGCATCTTCTACGAGCTTAAACGACTTATGGCAGAACAAAGAGAACGAGCTAGCAAGTGCATGTGGTGTAATGCGAAGGATCACAAAGCCTCTGAATGTCCAACACATTCATTTAAGAAAACATCCTTACAAGCCGAGGAACGTAAATATGACACAAAGCTTATTGAGGAGTCTTCGTCTACTGTTATCATTGACAATGATGATATAAATGAGCAAGAAACTTCGAGTGACACCGTCTGAAAAGACAGTAAGTGTGATTTTGTGCCTATTGTTGAGTCTAGATCTAACATTGCACCTTGTTTCAAAGTTGATGTCGAAGAAGTTGATAGTAATAGTGGGAGCTATGATGATAGTAATAGTGCAAACTATGATGATAGTGATAGTGAACTTTGTGAACTGAAAAAAGTTGATAGTGAGATTGTTTCCTAGAGTGTATGAATCTGGATGTGTAACACCCCTTACCCGTGTCCAATACCGGGACAGGATACGAGGCATTACCGGACTTAACTTGCTTGAACATACATTATCAAGCTATAAAATTTCTTTTCAAACTTAAAACTTTTCATTCATATCCATAATATCCTTATTATGGGCCTACGAGGCCCTAAACATACATACAGGAGGTTTCGAAATTAATTCGGAAACTTTTACACTCTTAGAAATTTTTTGCCTAAACAGGGGCCACACGCCGGTGTGAAATGGGACACGCCCGTGTGGGCAGGCCGTGTGGTCACACACGCCCATGTGGAATTTATTTTTTTCATTTCGAACCTACAGGGGTTTTCACACGGCTGAACACACGCCCATGTCTTTAGTCGGTGTCCATCACACGGCCTAGACACGCCTGTGTCCTCACCCATGTGTGAAATCCTTAGCATTCTATTTATGACGTCAACAAACTCTTAAGGGCACACGGCCTAGGCACACGCCCGTGTGCTGGCCCGTGTGACGAATCGAATTCTCGTAAATTTGATGCAGGGGACACACAGTCTATCAACACACCTATAGGGGTTGGTCGTGTATCACACACGGCCTAGACACACGCCCGTGTGTCTACTCGTGTGGGCAATTAGAAGGCTATTTATCAAGCCAATTGCCACCCTGAAACATAAACACACATATACCAACACAAGCAATACATGATAAGACAATAATACCCTATAAAGAACCACTAATCATCATTCAAACGGTTCACATTTTACCTCATCCTTTGCATAAACTTATCATTCAAACACTTCACATTTTACCTCATCCTTTGCATAAACTTTCCCTTCATAAACTTATCATCATTAAAATATGAAACTTGACAAATATTTGTCAATTCCCTATGACCATATAAAAAATGTGTGTATAACATTAGTAGCCAACACTTTGGCTCTCAAATATGGCAAGGAACAAAATGACTAAGTTCCTATACATGTCATACTCAAATAAATCAACTTTACTATACCAAAAGAATGATTGATAGTATGATTCGAGTTCCAGCATTCTACGATCCCCGAGCTAGCTTAGTGATACTACAAGGAAGAGGGAAAAGAGAGGTGTAAACATATAGCTTAGTAAGTTTTCATGAATTAAAATAGCAACATAAGTGTTAATGGTAAAAATCCATCCATCTCATAGAACAATAACAACAAAAGTTCTCAAGTGCTTAGGCATACTTACTCATACTTACTCTTACCCATCACATATCACATTATAGTTTCATAACTTGTATTTTTAATCATGGTACCTATATCACTTCATCACATAATTTACCACTTATGCTAATTTGAACATAAACTTAAATCATTATCATCCTTAACATAAATGGAATTCTTGATCATTCTTGTATAACTTAGCTCTTTATTATCTTTACATACTTAGCTCTTTTGCCCGTTGAACTACTCAGAATATTGAAGGATACTCAATCTCACCATACATGTATCATGATGGCAATGCCATATCCCAAATATGGTATTACATGGGATCTCCTCTCAATGCTGATGCCATATCCCAAATATGGTCTTACACGGGATCTCTTAGCTCGATGTCAATGCCATGTCCCAGACATGGTCTTATACGAGATCGTACATAGATGTCGATGCCATGTCCTGGACATGGCCTTACACGCCATGTCCAAGACATGGTCTTACACGGGACCTTCCTTATTCGATGCCGATGCCATGTCCCAGACATGGTTTTATACGGGATCTACATTCAGTGCCGATGCCATGTCCCAGACATGGTCTTATACAGGACCTACATTCGGTGTCGAGGTCATGTCCCAGACATGGTCTTATACGGGACCTTCCTTATCTCATGTTGTGACATAGGTATTCTCGTTATTCTGAAATTTCAACCGGGACTTCATTTAGCATATTCTCGTTATTTTCTCATCAAAACATCATTAATCAACATCATGAAAATAATATGCGTTTCTCAAAATAATAAGTAATTTAAACATAATAACATATGTAGCCTTAATTTCACACAAACTTACCTCGGTACTCAAAATGCGTGTAGATGTTCGATTTAGTCCAACACTTTGTTCTTGCCTCGGTTTCGATCTGGGCTTCATGTTTCTTGATCTATAATAATAATTTCACTTGTTTAATACTCATATTGACAAAATTGACTCATAATTCATGCTTTAGAAAAATTACAATTTTGCCCCTAAACTTTCACATAATTACACTTTTGCCCCTAGGCTTGTAAAATGATTTTTATGCAACTTTCTTGTATTTCAAGCCTAGCTGAATTATTTTCTTAACTACAACAACCTTAAATATCCACTATTTCACTCATATATGACCATTTTTATAACTTTTATAATTTTGGTCCTTTTATGCATTTTTCATGAAAATCACTTAGAAAAAGATGTTTATCACACATCAAACTTTCATATTCTTCCATAAAACATCAAAATACATGCATGTCATACATGGGTAAATTTTTGAATATGAACCCTAGCTCAAAATATAGCTAGAAATAGCTAAATCAAGTTATGATGATCACAAAAATACGAAGAACATTAAAAATGGGGCTAGGGTGCACTTACTATCAAGCTTGCAAGTTAAAGAAACCCTAGCTATGGAGAACTTGAAATTTTCGGCCCTATATTGAAGAAGATGAGAAAATTTTGCTTCATTTTTCCCTTTTTAATCTTTTATTAACCAAATGACTAAAATGCCCTTAAGTCCCTTTCTTGAGATTTTTTTCCTTCCCATGCCCATTTTTGTCCATCTTGACATTTAATGGTCTAATTGCTAAATAAGGACTTCTAATAATTTCTATGATGCTATTTCATACTTAAATCTTCTAAAATCTCATATTTTCTAATCTTTGCAATTTAGTCCTAATAGGCAAATTGATCACCAATAAATAAATTTTCCTCATGAAATTTTCACACAATCATGAAAACACATCATAAGCCTCATAAAAATCATAAAACACATATTTTTACTTCGAATTTGTGGTCTCGCACCACTATTCCGACTAGGCCCTAAATCGGGTTGTTATAGGATGGGTTAGACATCTATTCTTCTCATACAAAGTTATATTATGATGAATTCAATGTTCAAAATTTTTGTGAGGGGTTGAATTGAAATAAGGATGATTTATGGAAAAAGATTGAGAAAAAAGATACTTTGAGTGATAAAAGTCAATTTGATGATCGAACTTTGGTGAGTAAAAATTGCTATGAGGATAAATTAGAGAGTTCAATTCACATTGAAAAAGAGAAAAAAAAAAGAGAGAAAGAAAGAACCTATCTGAAAGAGAGGAATGATTATGTTTTCACTAACCTTAACTTGAATTTGTCTAGTGGACTTGTTTCATTCTTTTAGGAATTTGTTGATTCTTTACGAGGAGCTCTATTAAACCATTCCACCTATGATAAAGATTCTTTCTTATTCAACCAAAGACAAGGTCCGAGGATGAATCTTTTCAAGGAAAAGGGGAATGATACATGCATGGATGGGGTGAAATTTATTAAATTCCCTTCACTAAAGCTGTTAATTTTCAATTTTAGAAAATCAATCGACTTGCGACGACTTTTTGTATAGGATCTAGACAATTCTGGCTTTATATGTCATACAATTCGAAGATCTATCTCTTAGGTTCGAAACGCACTTTGAATCACTCAATTTTGATTTCAAGAGCTCAAGTTATGACTGTTTTAGTTAAGAATGTGCGAGTATAATTTCTGGACGAGATTATTATGGAAATTACAAGTTTCGGGCTTTTAATTCGAGTTTAAATCAAATTAAGTTCGGTTTTCAGGCTTAATTTTTATTATATATAAGTCCAAAATTTTATTTATTAGGTTTTATTATTTTATTATTTATTTATTCCGAATTTTGGATATTGTTTAAGTATTTTTAATTTGTTTAGAGTTTTGTTTCTTAATCAAACAAGAAAGTTTAGTTTAAAACTACTTCTTGTTTAGATTAATTAGAATTTCAGATATTTTAGAGTTTTATTTTTATATACTTAGCTAGCCTATATAAAGACTTCTTCATTGTTCATTAAGCAAACAATTGTTTTTTATTAATAAAGTGAGTTAGTTTCTTTGTGCAATATTTCTTTCTTATGATTTTTAAAAGTAGCTTTTTTCTTGATTTTCTTCAAGGAGTCATTAGAATTTATTCTTCACCCTTCAATTTGCCAAGAATCATTTCTTGAAGGGTTGATTAGAGTCATTAATTGAGTTTGTTGGGATTTTTATCTTAAAGGGTTTAATTAGACATTTATCCTTCTATCTATTATATCCATCGGTTTATTCAATCCATCTTCCACTTTTAAATTTTATTTAGTTATTTATTTATTATTTTGAATATTTATTCTTTATTTTTAAATTTTTTTTTTGTTATTTTCTTTTTTTTTTTCTAAATCTATTTGGTTTCTTCCTTTTAGGTCACATCCAAATCTTTATCTCTTGAATTGAACAAATTGACTATGATCCTGATCCGCTTCCTTTAGCCTTCTTTTTCTGCCTCCTTTCTCTCAATCCTTTATCACTATGGCTTCGTTTTCTTACTTCATCCTAGTTTCAAGAGCATCATTCTTTTTCGTCAACTTACCCATAGTAATATTGAATAACGCTGGCAACGTGTCCATGTTGGAACTAAGGGCTTCCGCCACATATTTCCTGAGCTACTCTTTCATAGGGTCTAACTCATCTGTGTCCCTTAACTGTCTCGAGTGTTTACTTCACTTCACCCGTGGATTTCTTGAGGCAGACTGTATGACTTTCCAAAGTCGACAACATACCCTTGATCTGTTATTTTTCCTGCCCTTCCCAGCACGAGTCTCCATTGGGACATTTTGCTCGTCTACTCCTTTCGTCATTTTAACCGGCGCCTTCGAACACTGGCTTGGGTACCAACTGTGACAGGGCTAGAATTTTAGTTTGGCAAACTGCCCGACCTTAGGCGTTTTCTTTGCTTCAAATCCACCTAAGTTAGCCTAACTTTCGAAAATGAGAATTCACAAAGGAATTTGTCTAAGGCACCAAAATAAAGCAGAAGCAACTTAAAAAGGCAAAAGGACTTGAATCAAACGGAAAAACCACAAGAAAAATAATAGCACACCAAGTGTTCGAGTAAATGCTTTCAAAAATATTCTTAACTCAAGAATGAAAGTGATTACAAATGAAGGCGGAGGGTTCTATTTATAGTTGAATTCCCCCAAATCCAACGGTACAGATCGAATTACATCCATGACTAAGATTAGTTCTTATCTACAATAAGAAAGCCCTAAAGGATTAAAACTCTATACATCTTTATCCTTTCGAATTTACAATAATTTTCTTGGTAAAAATACAATTTACTGGAGTGATGGACCTTGAGTCTCTTCCAAGCAATATGTCAGTCTTGTCGGGCCGAATGACCCTAAAGGAACATGAAGGGTCTGAAATGTGCGCATCAGTTGAGAGCTCCTTTGTGTGGCCCGTGAGAACATGAAAACAACTTTATTATTATATATACAAATAATTATATTTATCTAACAAGAAAACAACTTTATTTATCTGTTTTTTTTTCAAATATGCACAGTTAAATAATTGAAAAAAAAATAAATTTTCACGTGAACAAATGTTAAAATTAAATTTTTTTATATTATATTACACATTAAATCAAAATTCATCTATAATTTTAGATTTAATTGATTTTTTAGTTTTTATTGTATGTAGAATGGCATGGTTCTAATGTTATGCAGTCAATATAATTATATATGTTAATATACTGCTTGATCATTGAGTTTGACTTCAATCTTTAATTTGATTTTTAGTGTATTTTTCTTAGTTATTAGAGCACATTGTTAAATATTTATTAGAGCACATGATGCCATTTAGTTTAGGTAATAAAATATATATTGAAATCAAATTGAAGTATCAAAATAGAAAAAAACTTAAAACCAAATTCATCATTAAAACTAAATTTAAGAAGGAAATAATATATTAAGTTGATAAGGTTATTTTAGGATTTTCAATCTGCAAAGACAAAAAAGAAAAGAGGAAAGGGAAAGGAAAAAGTTTGTTTTACCTCTGATTTCTTTTCCGTCAATTTTAATCTGCAAAACTAGAAGGAATGAAATGTATGAGTGGGGCCTTGTAGCCCTAATTTGACAAGCACTATCACATTTATTTATTTTCCTTAATAAAGGAGATGGCATACACCAAAAGTAAATCAACAAAATATATTCTGATAAATCGAGTGTAATAGTAAAATGTACTGGTTGAGATGACATTATCAAGAAACTTTTCAAAAAATAAAAAACACCTTAATTATTACAAATAAATATGATGATGAAGAAGAAAAAAACTAGGGGTGCCTCATCCCTTGCTTTAATTGATTATACTTTATGTACAATTTAGCAAGGCTGTAATTTTCAATGCTATGGAATATATTTCAACTTCTAATTTCAGAAATTTGGGTACAAATGGAAATAACTGGAATCCAGGATGTGAAAATGGATATTTTATATTCAAAATAATTTAAAAGTTTTTTTACAAAATTCATATATTTTATTACTTCAAATATTATTTACTTCGAAATTTTATCATTAAAACAATAAATCCAAAACTTTATAACTCAAAATAAAAACTAAACCAAATAAAACAATTCAAATATTTTAAAATCCATTGAATTGAATTCACCCTAATTTTATATGATTGACATATGCTTAAAATCTTGTTGGAGATTGTTAGTTTGTAACCTACAATATTATCGAGTATTTGGTATATAAGTAATATATATTTTTTATTTTACAAGTAATTTTAAAATTTTGATATATATTCTTTTCAATATATATTTTAATATTTTATTGTACATGTATAAGATATTTGTTAACTTTCTATTTTTGCTTGTGGATTTTAAAACTCTATTGATAGTGTACTAAATATTTTTCTTGTTTTATAACATTCATAAATATCCACTTAAAATATTGGATCAATTTGAGATAAAATTTTGAAAATAAAAACATTTTCAAAAAAAATTGGAATGTGTTGAACTCTAAATCCAGATTAAATCAAATCAATTTTATCTTATCTCCAAGACGAATGATTAATATGTAGATTTAACTTGTATGACACTTTTATTATATGTATGTGTACATGTGAGTTATAATTATATAAAAATTATGAAAAATATCGTAGCATAGTAACGTGTAACAAAAAAAAATTATTAATTGAATATTAGCTTAATTGGCATGAGTACTGTTGTTAATGCAGAATGACGTGGATTTAAATACGTTAAAATACATTATCATTTTTTTTATGAATTAGAGAATGGCATTTCAAAAAAAATAAAAGGTGAGATCATGGCAACACAAATATGCACAAATAATGGTTTTCCAAACCCACCTTACCTGTAAAATTTGGTCATGAGACATGCCTTACTACACTACCTCTATATAAAGATCTGTTAAATTAAAAATTAAATTTAATCATTAATAATTTATCTAATTAAAACACGACTGATGGTGAAATTAATACTACCAATTAAAACCCATGAAACCATGTCTTTCCGTTCATTAACAGCCACCCGTAATTAAATATTTAATCAAATACTTATTTATTAGTCATAATATTTTTCCTGCATTAAATTTAATTCATTAAATGCTATGTTAAAGTTGAATTCGACTCCTAATTTAGGTTACTTTGATTTTTTTATGATTTCATATAAAATATATCAAATATTTTTTTAACAACTAGATCGTGAATTTTATTATATAATAAGTTAATTTGAGATTTAAAATTAAATCTTATTTTTATTTAAAAATCTAATCGTAAGTATGTTAAATTAAAATTTTCGACAAAAATTATTAATGAAGATAATGATTAGATTAAAATTTTAAATCAAAAAATAAACATGAATAAAATCTTAAATTTTATACAAATACAGCAACTAGCGTTGCTAATATTTTAATTTAAATTAAAAATCGATGAAGATGTTTGATGTGAAAAAAGGCATGGTTTTTAAGTGTATTTATGTTAACAATATTCTAATAGCTTAAATAGAAAAAGAACTAGAATTTATTTTTCATGTCGATAACAGTTTGTAGTTAAAAATAAAATACAATTTGTATAAAAATATGTTTATATTTAAATAGTTCGTTATGTTATGTTTATATTCATTAATTAAAATAAAAGTTAAGGGTATAAGAAAAAAAAAATTGGTACTAAAAAGAATAAAAAGAAGTAGAATTATCATTGATGATAACCCCCCTAGTTAAAACAAAGAAGGAAAGAGATATATTATTATAGAGAGAGAGCGAGGGGGGAAGTAGAAGGAAGGGGGGGAAATGAAAGAGGAGAAAATAGGTGATAAAATAATAATAAGGAAAATAAAAGGGGGAAGGAAAATAATAAGAAAAGGGAAAGGAAGAGTATAGTTGAGGAAGAAAAGGAAATAATAAGAAAAGGGAACCTTCTCTGCACTTCTTCTTTTCCTCCTTTTTCATCCTATTTTGCCTCCTAATCTTCTCTCTTCTCTTTTACTTTTAATTTCTCTTTCTATCACTAAGCGTTCTTTCTTTCTTTTTTTCCCTTTCCTTGCCTTGTTTTACTGCTAAATTTCTTCTAGTGTTTGAACTTTAGTTCTCTTTATGTTTGTTCTGAAAAACTAAAACCCATCATAAGTCACTGTAATTTTGGTGCTTGACTTGATCTATGGATGCATAAATCTGGGATTGGTTAAGCTCTGAACTTTCCTTTTTTTTTTTTTTTTTCCATTTCGGGTCAATTTTCTGCGGGATTTTTGAATTTTCGGGTTTATGTTGTAGTTGAAGTCGTGTTGTGAAATTTGATGTTGTTGTGATTTTTTTTATGTGTAAATATTGTTATTCTGTGATTTGTGATGTAGTGAAAAAGAAAAGTTGTGGGGAAGATCGATTTAAGTTTCTTCCTTGGAAATATTTTGGGATTCCTTGGAGTATTTTTATTCCATTTTCTTAAATTGACACCTTTGAGAAAAGAAAAAAAAATTGAAGCGGTCAAAATAAATCAATTTTAAGCTCATAAAAAATACTTACCCTGAAAAATAATTAAAACTCACCATTTTTATTGTGGGTTTTCTTATATTTTTAATATTTCCATATTAAACTGCTGATTATTATTATTTTCTTAAATACTGATTTTTAGAAGAAGAAGGACTAGGAGAAAGAGCGTAGTTTCTTAGTGTGTGGGGGTTGTTTGGGATTCTTCTGGGAGTACCTGATAGTTCACTATTAGATCTAATAGAAAAAGCTAGGTCTTGGATTTCATTGGGAGCTAGTGATCTTTCCTGTTTCACTGGTGAAGAATTTCTGATGCTAAAAAACGGTGTTTGCCAAAAAATGTGTTGCTCTGAATGTTATACGAAGTTTGCTGATGAATTCTCTCATAGATACCCCTGCCAAAGTTGTGGTCGTTGGTTATGTTCTAAATGTGTTGAAAGATATGAATCCCATGTTGTTGATGATGTATATCAATCAGATAATGCAAAAAGTAATGATTTTTCAAAGATGATGAGTGTTAAATGTTGCAAATTTTGCTGTGATGGGGTTAATGCAAGGCCTGAAAGTGGAGGAAGGAAGTATTCTGAGAAGGTGCATCCTTCTGAGTCTCCCCGGGAGAGCCCGGAACCACCATCTCCTTGTTCTATGAATATTGAATCCATTAGAAGTGATCATCTTGCTCAACATCTTGAGGCACATGATTGTGGGTTTCCTCTGCCGGTGGTAGCTGGCAAGAGTATGGCTTCAGTTAGTACTCATCCTTCTTCCATATCTACTCAGCAATCTGCCAGCAGGTATACTTTTGCTCAGATAACATAATTATGCTAAAAAATATTATTTATGCATATAGGAGACACCTCATTAACCTCCTAAAGTTGGTATTTTTGTTATCCTTATTTTGTCCCTTCGGGGACATCCGATAAAATTTACTCCCTGGTAGTGGATTTGTTGTTATATGTGTATTTTGTTATTAATTCTTCTAACCCTCCGGCAATGAATGTATTTTTATCTGTGGGTTTCTTTGGTGTAGGAGTGATGAAGAAGATGCTGATGGTTCTGGTGAGCAGTTTTATAGCCCTTCAGCTGAATACAGTCAAGATGTTTCGGATATAGATTCTTGTAGTATTAGTGCTAGACATGAGTTTAATAGTTGTAAATCTGTGGGATCAAGTCCTTCAGTTAGCCCCTCTAGGAACAGTTTTACTCCTTATAGAGATGGGCATTCTGTACAGCAGAGGCAAGAAGGGAGCCCAATGGCACAATGTGTTGGTCCCTTTGATCAAGAAAACATGGCTGTTTTAAGAAAGCCACCAGAGACAGTGATGGAACAAGAGAATACTGATGATTACTCAGATGATGCGTCTATTGTGGGTAATCAATCTTCAAAGTTGCAAAAGCCATTAGATTTTGAGAACAATGGCCTAATATGGTATCCGCCACCCGCTGAGGATGAGAATGATGAGGCAGAGAGCAACTTCTTTACATATGATGATGAAGATGATGATGTTGGGGATTCTGGTGCAATGTTCTCATCAAGTAGTAGCCTTTCAAGTATGTTCCCAGCAAAGGAGAAACAAGAGGGAAACAAAGAACCTATTAGAGCTGTAATACAGGGACACTTTAGGGCTCTTGTGTCACAACTTTTACTGGGTGAAGGTATCAAAGTTGAAGATAATGCCGGAGGATGGCTTGACATTGTGACAGCAGTAGCATGGCAAGCTGCGAATTTTGTGAAACCAGATACTAGCAGAGGA
Organism: Gossypium rotundifolium; assembly: GCA_025506655.1. Lineage (NCBI taxonomy): Eukaryota > Viridiplantae > Streptophyta > Magnoliopsida > Malvales > Malvaceae > Gossypium > Gossypium rotundifolium. The sequence continues at coordinate 63,032,683 of CP106722.1, forward strand.
GGCAGTATGGATCCTGGGGATTATGTGAAGGTCAAGTGTATAGCATCAGGAACACCCAGTGAGAGGTGAGGGCTGCTTTAACTTTCTTCTGGTATTCAATAGTTCAAATGTTCTATTGTTTTTCCCTTTTTGTCTCTTATTATATGGGTTCCTAACTTGTGGGTTCCATCATTGTTGCAGCACCCTTGTCAAGGGAGTGGTCTGTACGAAAAATGTAAAGCACAAGCGTATGACCTCACAATACAAAAATCCTAGATTACTTCTTTTAGGAGGAGCCCTTGAATTTCTAAAAGTTCCAAACCAGCTGGCTTCTTTTAGTACATTACTTCAACAGGTTCATTAAAAAATTTTAACCTCTTTATGCCAGTCAATAGAAGCTTTTTACGTGATCAAAGCAATTGCATATATGTGTGTTCTGAATGTTTGCATTTGGACAGGAAAATGATCACCTCAAGACGATCATTGCAAAGATTGAGGCCCTACGGCCCAATGTTCTGCTGGTAGAAAAGAGTGCGTCTTCATATGCCCAAGAGTATCTACTTGCTAAGGAAATTTCGTTAGTGCTCAATGTGAAAAGGCCATTACTTGAGCGTATAGCAAGGTGCACTGGAGCTCTTGTTTGTCCATCTATTGATGATTTATCTACTACACGATTGGGGCACTGTGAACTGTTCCGGTTGGAGAAAGTATCTGAAGAACATGAGATGGCCAATCAGTTTAACAAGAAACCATCAAAAACACTGATGTTCTTTGAAGGTTGTCCCAGGCGTTTATGTTGCACGGTAATTTTTTCTTTTTATGCATGTGATTCATTTGTTATGTCATCTGAATTGTGGTTTTTGAACCAAGCTTCCATATTCTTCTGGACGTTTGATAGGGTGTCTACATGTTTAAGTTATGATCATTTTGATGCTTTAGTTCCTTCCAGTCCTAAAACTGTTCTTGTTATATATTCAGTGCTGAAATTGTAAAAGGAAAATAGTGTAGAAAGATTGTAAGTAATCTAGTTAATTTTCCTCTGATCAGTACTGGCTGTTGAGGGTTGTAATTGATTTGTTTATGTGAATGGTGAAATAGCATGGAGCAAGCAAATATATAGATGTCTTATTGTATGATAAGATAAATGTTAAACTTTCTTATGAGTATGTAATGTATTCATTGATCTGTATTTTAATGAAATATATGTGATCTTCTTGCCCTGTTTCTCTTTATAGGTACTGCTGAGGGGCAGATGTCGTGAAGAACTAAAGAAGGTTAAACATGTTGTCCAGTATGCTATTTTTGCTGCCTATCACTTATCTCTTGAGACTTCCTTCCTTGCTGATGAAGGTGCTACTCTGCCTAAGATGAAAGTAAAGCATTTGATTTCCATGCCAGAGAAAATTCAGGCTGACAGTACTGTTTCAGTTGTTCCTAATTCCTATCCTCCATCCAGTTTCGATGCAATAGTCAATGCTTCTGCTCAGAATGATATATCTCCTTGTCTTGATCCAGCGCAAGGAGGAATGGCATCATTGTCTGAGCAGTGCGGTCAAAGTCATCTTTTTCCTTCTTCTGGTGGTTCTATTCTTGATGTATACAATGATGATTGGTCACCTATTGCGGGTTTGGACACGTATTCTTCAGAAGATTTCAAGGATTCAAAGCTGTCCAGTATGTTGCCTGATATTAGAGATTTTCCACGATCTGAATTGCAAGAAACCATGACAGAAGAGGAGACTCGTCTTGGTGAGATTCATGAATTGGTGAAACCTGAAAAGATTGATGAAGATGAGAATTCCAGTGAATACTTTTCAGCCACTGATACACACCAGAGTATATTGGTTTCATTTTCAAGCCGGTGTGTGCTGAAAGGAACTGTATGCGAACGTGCGAGGCTCTTGCGAATAAAGTTTTATGGTTCTTTTGATAAACCACTGGGAAGATATCTTCATGATGATCTGTTTGATCAAGTAAGTCATTCCGATTTTGCTTCATTCGAAATTACTGGTTCTATGTTTCACTTAATTTAATTGTTCTTTGCAGGCATCATGTTGCAGGTCATGTAATGAGCCAGCTGAAGCCCATGTAATATGTTATACCCACCAACAAGGAAATCTCACAATCAATGTAAGACGCCTTTCCTCTCTTAGGTTGCCTGGTGAACGAGATGGGAAGATATGGATGTGGCACCGGTGCCTAAAGTGCGTTCATATAAATGGGGTTCCTCCAGCAACTCATAGAGTAGTTATGTCTGATGCTGCATGGGGACTTTCTTTTGGAAAGTTTTTGGAGCTTAGTTTTTCAAATCATGCGACTGCTAATCGTGTTGCAACATGTGGTCATTCATTGCAGAGGGACTGCCTTAGGTTCTATGGGTAAATTTTGAAAAACTTTGAATATTTAACCATTTTTTACTGTTAAGTATGATGTTGGTAGTTATGAGGAGTATCTTTTCCTAGATTTGGCAACATGGTTGCATTCTTCCGCTATTCTCCAATTGATATTCTATCGGTACATTTGCCCCCATCAACACTTGAATTTTGTGGAAACATTCAGCAGGAATGGACCAGAAAAGAGGCAACTGAGGTTTGTTATGTATTTTCCCTCTTGTTCTTATACCTTTGGAATCAGCTGATTATGAAATGACTGACTATTCTTTCTCTTGTAGCTAATGGTCAAAATGGAAATGTCATATGTGGAGGTATCTGATGTACTCGACGGCATTGAACAGAAGAGTAATTCTGCTGGCTGTCAATCATCAAATGCTAGTGATTTATCAGATCACATCGTGGAATTGAGAGAACAGATTCAAAAGGAGAGAGATGATTACAATGTAAGAACAACCACATACTAGTTACCCATGTGACCCTGAATATTACTTGGTAGCATGTATTTGATATTTTTTATGTATTTTATCTTTGGTCAGTGCTGTTGAAAAAGGGGAATTTTACCATTTGTTGACCTCTTTTTTCTGGTTTAGGGTTTGCTACAACCAGTTGTTAAAGAATCTTCACAACTGGGTCCAACAGCTGTAGACATCCTAGAGCTGAATCGCTTAAGGCGTTCACTTCTAATCAGTTTGTATGTTTGGGATCAGCAACTTCATTCATTGGAGTCCCATATTAAGAAAGGTTCTGCTGTCAAAGTTAAAGCAGATCATTCCAATGATGGTAAACTTGGTGCTTGCGAGCAAAATGTCTACAGATCCCCAGATTCACAGGAGCCTCCTAAGAATGACATACAGTCAGAGAATAACAATATTCTATCAAACTTGGAATCTGTTGTGCCAAAAGAATCTGACTTAGTGTTGTATAATAAGATAGACGAGGATGTGCAGTCAGATGGAAACATCACGTCTCCTGCATCTGCTTTATCTGAACGAATAGATTCTGCTTGGACGGGTACTGATCTACTTACCTTGAAAGTTCAAACCACAGAAGCATTTCAAGAAGATGAGCTCCCAGCTGGTTTGATCAGGCAAATGAATAAAATCAGCGATCTTCATTTGAGGAATGTAGCATCTCCAAGGAGGCTTCACTCTTTTGATTCTGCATTGAGATTCCAAGAAAGAATTAAAAAAGGATTGCACCCCTCTTCAAGTCCTTTGTCAGTGCTTAGATCTTTCCATGCTTCTGGAGATTACAGAAGTATGGTTCGAGATCCTGTTTCTAATGTAACAAGGACTTACTCCCATGTATTGCCACTAGAGGCACAAAAGTTGAATTTGTTACTCAGTTCCACACCCACTATGATCACCTCTGCATCTCATGTGGCTGAAGGGACTCGGCTGCTTCTTTCGCAGAGGGGTCATAGTGATATTGTTATTGCTGTTTATGACACTGATCCTGCAAGTATAATTTCGTATGCTCTTAGTTCCAAAGAGTATAATGAGTGGGTTACTGGTAAGTCCAGTGAAATTGGAGGAGGCTGGAGTGTTAGTGAAAAGAGCAAAGAAGATTCTGCTACTTCCAGCTTTTCACCCTGGCAGTCATTTGGCTCTCTTGACCTGGATTATATACAGTATGGAAGTTTTAGCTCTGAAGATGCCTCATCATCTGGGGGTTCCACATTTGCTGATACAAAAAGGTCTCCACATTTAACAGTTTCTTTCGGAGATGATTCTGCTGCTGCTGGTGGCAAAGTGAAGTTTTCAGTGACTTGTTATTTTGCAAAACAATTTGATTCTCTTAGAAGAAAATGTTGCCCCAGTGAAGTGGATTTTCTGCGTTCCTTGAGCCGCTGTAAGAAATGGAGCGCACAAGGGGGAAAGAGCAATGTGTATTTTGCCAAAACATTTGATGAGAGATTCATTATAAAACAAGTCCAAAAGACAGAGTTAGAATCATTTGATGAATTTGCTCTGGAATACTTTAAGTATTTGACAGATTCTGTTAGTTCAGGAAGCCCTACTTGCCTTGCGAAAATTCTTGGCATTTATCAGGTTTGTCCTCACACTTTACCTTTTAAAAGCACAGTTTTTGGGCATCTAGTTGAGTTGTGGAGGGTCAAATATATAGAGCCTTGTTATAATTCTTTGTGGTTTGCTTGTTGACAGGTCTCTGTAAAACACCTGAAAGGTGGCAAAGAAACAAAAATGGATCTTATAGTGATGGAGAACCTATTTTTCAGGAGAAGTATCTCAACAGTTTATGATCTTAAGGGTTCCATAAGATCACGATACAATCCGGATACATCAGGGACAAACAAAGTACTGTTAGATATGAATCTGTTGGAAACGCTGCGAACAGAGCCTATTTTTCTCGGAAGCAAGGCAAAGAGAAACCTCGAGAGAGCTATTTGGAATGATACATCTTTTCTGGCAGTAAGTTGCTTTTTCCCATGAGAACTTGTCAAAAATGGTTTGTAGTCTTTCAAATTCTTACTGGTATGCTGGAGTAATAACAAGATTTGAATGTGACACTGTATCTAAAATATTCACAGTTTTCAGCAAGTTCTTCCACTGATTTAAGAATATTAAGTAATAAACATTTTCTGTGTATTTTCAGTCGGTCGATGTCATGGACTATTCATTACTCGTTGGGGTGGATGAGGAGCGCAAAGAGCTGGTTTTGGGAATTATCGATTTCATGAGACAATATACTTGGGACAAGCACTTGGAGACATGGGTTAAGGCATCAGGGATACTAGGTGGCCCGAAGAATGCATCCCCAACAATAATTTCTCCGAAACAGTACAAGAAAAGATTCAGAAAGGCGATGACTACATATTTTCTAACCATACCCGATCAATGGAGTTCATGACCTGTTTCATCATTGATTCATTGGTTCATTAATAACGGCATTAGAAACTGTAATTGCCTGCTAAATTTGAAGCGAGCTCGCTCTCCCTCTCCCTTCGGGTATTCTTCTATTATATCCTTGTGTTTTTCTGTCAACAGATTTCTTTTGGTTGTGGTTAGTAAATAGGCCTACAACTAAAAAATGTACACTATGGGGGGAGAGGGGGGGACATTGTTTTCTTTTGAGGACTCCTTTTAATGACCTCTGAAGAAAGGGAAGAATTTAGGGCTGTGTGTGTATATTTTGTTGTGCATGTGCTAAAGTACTTTATTTTTATTTTTATTTTTATTTAACATTAATTAATTAGGAGTGTGGGAAACGGCACCTTAAGTTGTAAATTTGTAAGCAGTGGTTGAGATGGAGAGGCTATTTAATTTTCCGTATAAAAATAGGTTTTGAAATGGGCATCTCAAGTCTTAAAACTTGTACTGTTATTAGTGTCCCTTCTAGAGGATTTAAAAATCAGAATTTAGATTTCTTATTAAGGACTTCAGTTTGAACCACTAATATCAGTTTTTTGAGTTGGAAAGAATTTAAAATTGATAATGGATCTTATTATTCTGAAAAATAATTGAAAATGAATCTGCAATTATTTAAATTTTTCTTCTTTTTTTTAAAAAAAAGGAGGAGGAGAAATCTGTAATTAGCTCAATTTTAAAGTAATGGAAATTAAGGCTGGTTTGATTTATTGAAAATGATTATCGGAAAATAAATTTTTTTTGAAAAAGTTAATATTTATTTTATAATAAGAAAATATTTTGTAATAATTAATGTCATATATAAACTTAATAATAAATAACGCTTAATTAAAATCTAAGTTACATATATTACATATATGAGATCGCATATTGACACTTTAAAATATGTTATAAGTCTTTATACTCTCAGTAAATTTGAAATTTAGTCCATTTACTTTTATTTTTGGGTTAGTTCTACTTTTTAAATATCATAATTTAGGCTCATTTGTTAGCATTATTAAAAATATTCCATTAAATTCATGTTCATTATAACGTCATTTTTGAGTTACATGAATAGTAATTATTTTTATTTGAAAATATGATATCAACAAAATTGACAAAAAATATAACAATGTTAACAATTGAACTTGATTTTGAATTTGAAAAATAGAGACTAAATTCTTGGAAATAAAATTATAATGATTAAATTCTAAATTTGTGAAGAGGTACATAAACTTATGACATATTTTAATTTTTATACTACAAAACATTAATTATTAATATATATAATTGTAATAATTATTTATTATTAAAATATTAATATTGGATGTTTCTTAATATTATGTGAAGAATATTATTTTATAATTATTATTTTATAATTTATTATTAAAATAAAATTAAAATATTAAAATAATTTATTAAATGATTAGATATAGAAACTAAATATATTTAATAATATTAAAATTATAATATTTTATATTAATATTTTATTAATTTTAAATATTTTAATAAAAATATTATTAATATAATAATATTAGTTAATTTTTATATAAAAGTAAAATCACTAATAAAAGAGCTGTCTTTTAAAAAATAACTTACGCTTTTTAAAATAGTAAATTATTTTACAAGAAAAAAATTTATTTTTCATTAACTTATAAGTTATTTTCTATTAATCAAATTATTTTTTATGAAATAAATATAGAAAACTATTGAGAGAGAAACAAATAGATACAAAATAGTGACTGAAAATCAAATAAAGAAGTCACTCAAGTCGCTTTTTGTCGCCTCTGCTTTGTTGTCTTTGGTTGTAAGTAGAATTTGAAATGAGGGAGGAGCTATTTATGAATTTAAGAATTTTATGTTTCTTTATTTTTCTTTTTGCAATCCAAAATTAATTATTAATGGAGGAGCTATTTATGCATTGAAAGTTGAAGGACATTTTGTTACTACTTTTTTAATAAATAATACAAAAAACATTTCCAACAATTAACTTAGTTCAAAATATTTGAAACTGTACCTCGCCTAGGCGAATCCAATGATGCCAAAATACAAATAATAATTATAAAAGAAATCACCAACTGTTTTTCTTTGACCATATACGATGAATTTATTTACTACTAGTTATTGGTTAAATTATGTTGTTAGTATATGTACTTCTATAGGGCACTTTAAAAGTTCAAAATTAAATTCTCCATACCTTTTTAATTTTAAAATCCTAGTCCAATTATTATTGTTGTCAGTTGTTTCCATCAAAATTTGTCCACTTAACATGTTTATTGTCTATCAATCATATACTACTTATGAGAACAACCTAATTAATATGTCAAGTTGACAAATTTTGACAAAAATATTAACAATGTTAATTATTGGAGTGATATTTTAAATTAAAAAAAGTAAGATTTAATTTTAACCTTTTAAATACATGGATTAGATCTCAATTTTTTTTTTATCAAAGTACAAAAGCTATCGGATATTTAAACCAACTTAATTTTCCAAACTACAACTAACATCATATATATATATATATTCTTTATATTCTACTTTACTATAGTTGTAAACTATTAATCAAGGTGTCACACCTCAAAATATAGGGGTTAATTGAAATAATTAACCAAGTAATGACCAAGGCTTGATGGTTAAGTAGTTAGTGTTCCCTTAAGAATTCCAAATTTTAAGCCACACTCTTCCCGTTTTCTTTTCTTTTTCAGCAATCAAGGAACAAAATCATACTCGGATATCTAATAGTTTGGGCAAAAACATAACAAGTATGAGTAACATCCCAAATGGTTAAACATCTATTTTCCCTATATTACCTAGGTTTGAATCACGCCATTCTCCTTACTATTTCTTTTATTTTCGGTAGAATGGATTAATTGCTCAAACAACCCCTAAAGTTTGAAAACCCTAGATATTTATCTCTTTTTCAAATCATAATAGAACTATAATTTCCCTTTCCCAATTAAACTAAAAGTTTTGCTTTCTTTTTCCTTTCTTTTCCATCTTCTTCTTTGTAAATATTTTTCTCCCATTGCTGAAATTATCTTTCTTTATGTAACCCGAATCAAAGTCCATCCCCGATATTAACTCGTTTTCTTGACGGAATCAAAATCATCGTTAGAAACGTTCCCAATCCTTGCCAAGAATCAGTAAGTTCAATTCAAACCTGATTAATCTTTAATTCTTGTAGTAATTACATCCAGTATTAATCGTTCATCCAAATTAATAAATCCTCTACGAATTTTCCCAAAAATCTTGATTTTTCTTGAAATCCGTTATTAATTCTCGTATAATTTTTGGTTGAAAGACTCGTTGTAGGTATCCCAGATCAAATTTAGACGTGAGGATTATCGCTCAGTCTCCCAGTAACAGATGAGTGTTCTTTTACAAGTGAATTGAGACAAAACCATGCCTAAGATAGGGCCACACAGTCTGCCACACAAACGTGTAGGCCACCCTTGTAGACCATACGACCCCCTCACATGACCATGTCCACTTTGAAACCCTAAGAGTTTGATTCGCACACGGCCTGAACCACGGCTTGCCATACAGTTGTTTCTCCCATGCACAATGATTTTGAAAATTCCACACAACCTCAGTTTGTTACACAGCTTGGCCACATGGTCGTGTACCCCTTCAACACGGCCTAGGCTTCCCATATACTCCGGACACACGACCGTGTGTCCTCTGATTCTTAGATTTTATAGTTTTGCCCAGAAAAAAGAAATTATCTATAAATCTAAGAAAAGATATAACATGCAGAAAATAATGACTAAGGAAAACCTAATCTTTAAACCCAACAAAATCTAAGCATGGATGATTAGCTCGCTTAAGTGATTATAACTAATTCTTATTTTGGTTTTCTACTCAATCAACTAGTCGTTACCCTAGCAGGATCTCTCGATCTTCCACTAAACTAATGAGTCGACAATAACTACTTATCTCTCGACCTCATAGTCCAGACTGGATTGGGGTAAGGGGTTCACGAATAGGCAATACCTATTTTGGGTTAATTCCCACCTAGATGACTTTCTAGGGTTGTCAGACCTAAGGTTTAAGTTCTTCCTATCCCAAACAACTAATTCACTAAGAAACCCTACATAGAAATTAATTAATCACACTTCCACTCACTAATCCCCTATAAGAGGATTAGTTCCTCATGGATTTCATAAACATAATATACTTGATAAAATAAATAAACATTAAGAACAAATCAAGAATAAGATTTTAAAGAGAAATCCTAATTGTATTCAATAGACGAAGTGCAGAATCCAAAAATCAGCTTCGTCGACACGAATGAAAATAACTAAAAAGAAAACCTAAATCTAAAAAGAATTGAAAATTGAAATCTAAATTACAAAGAAAGTTCTAAATTATGAAAAGTTGTCATTTTTCAAGTGCCTAAAGAGTCTATTTATAGATTTAGGGTTGACCGTCGTCCTTAGCTCTAGGTCAACTGATGTTTTTCTATAAAAGTACATTGTGGGGACCAAAAAGCCCTCAGCTCATAATTCTTTCCCGTATAGGGTCAGTGTCACAACATATAGTACTTGTGCCGTGACATCAAAGGCAGTTTACTTGGCTTCGAGTTCAACTTCAAGGGTGTGTTACAACATCCTTTGGCTGTGTCGCGACACCAAAGGCAGTCTTGGAATTCTTGCATTCTACTCCCTATGTTGCGGCATTAGACTTTCGTGTTGCAACATGACGACTAGCCTCGAGCTATTATGCCTTTGAATGATGTCCTGCACTCTCACTAAGTACGTTAGCCCTCCTTTAGGCCTTTATTCGACCCCTAAGGTCATAAAACGACTCAAATTACACTTTTATTAAATTAAAACTAAATTGGAAAAACTACTTAAAACATAACAAAATTGTTCATATTCAAGCTCATTAAGTATGAAAACTAGTTTAATCTATTACAACGAATTACGACAGATCAAATCCAGAATTGGGCTTCGAACCTTCATATTAGAAAAGACAAATTCATAAGGGTCATCAACAAGCTCAAAACTGGGTTCAACTTTCCCACCTTCTGGTCTCTATCCCGAGAAGATGTTTGTGCACAAAATCAGCTTGTTGACACAAAGGTTGCATGGATCTAGTATAAATTGTAACAGTCCGGTTTAGACCCTAGTCGGAACAGTGATTTCGGGACCACAAATCCGAGTCAGTAAAATATTTAAATATTATTTTCTATGCTCTTGATATGTGATTAAGCATGTGTAAAAGTTTTGTGAGTTAATTTGTTTGTTTTTATGTTTAATTAGAGAAAAAGGGCTTAATCGCATAAAAGGAAAGTTTGATGGTTAAATGTGAAAGTATCAAATTGTTGATGTTTTGATTATGTGAAGTCCTTAATAGGCAATAAGCCCATTAGTGAAGTAAGTGGATGATAATGGTCACAAATGACCTTGTGTGCATATGTTATATATATTATTATGAAAGGTTATTTTTATACTTAATAATTATGTTAATTATAATAAAAACAAAGCTTGAAATTGGCCATTATATGAGTGTTAAGAAAAGAAAAAGGGTTTAGCTTGGTTATATTCGGCATTTCAAGCCTTGATTCAAGGTATGTTTTTAATCGATTTTTAATAATTTCTACGTTTTTACAATCGTTGTTTCGTACACTTCAAAACCCATGTCTTAATTTTGTGTATTGATGATGTTTATGAAATGTGCCATTAATGTAATGGTGAGTTTTGTGATGAGTTTAGATATTAAATGAAAGATATGTGTTTAATGAACATGTTTTGTTCTTGAACTTTTGATGAATTTAGATAATTAGGGCTAAATTGAGAAAATAGCTTTTTGAGGGACTAATTTGTAAATTTGATGAAATGTTTGGACTTGTATGAGATATATAAGCATTTGGCTAAGCATGGGTATATGATGATTTTGTATATTTGATGTTTTGAGAAAAATAGACTAAATTGTTAAAATGTGCAAATGTGAGGGCTAAGTTGCAAATAGCCCTAAATATATGTTTTTGGATTGAAATGAATATGTTGATAAATAAAAGGGTTAAATTTTAATATGTATAGATCAAGAACCGAAGAAAACAGACTTAGATCGCGAGAAAGTGAAAGTAGTCGAATAACCGAATCCGAACGAATATTCGAATCCGAGGTAAGTCATTATACAAATAAACGCGTCTGAATTGAATTATGTACATTCATATGACTATTGATAATGTTGAATGCACATAAGATGATGTATATATGAACTCCGATATAGATTCGACATAGTGTTAATATCTGAGAAGTCCCGTACGAACCTAGGAATAGATAGGATTAACTATGTCATGACATAGGTGTCTGTTATGTGATATCATGTAAGACCACGTCTGGGACGGCGTTGATTTGAGATTTCGTGTAAGACCATGTCTGGGATGTTGGCATCGATATGAGATTTACGTGTAAGACCATGTCTGGGACATTGGCATCGTATTTGATTCCTGTAAGACCCTATCTGGGATAGTGGCATCAATATTTAAGTACATGTAAGACCTCGTCTGGGACATTGGCGGTGTATGACTATTCCGAGCATTCTGAGCATTCCTATTAGATTCCTTATAGTTGAACGGGCAAATCTGAGATACGAACGATTATGTGATCTGTATATCTTGTTTCAGGTACGTTTGATATGTACACTAAGTGTGTATAAAAGGTAAGTATCTATATGAATTAACTATGATGAAATGTGTTTTTGAATATGAGAATGTGAATGAAATGCAAGTATGGAAATATGCTTGAATAGGCTAAGTACATATGTGATATGTGAATAGAAGTATGTGGCAAGCTTTATGTAAGCAAATGTGCCAAAGTTCATGCGATGAATTGGTTATGAGAACTATAAGTACCATTGTATTAATTTGGTTATATGCATTGTATGCTAAGTTTATTTTGTATATGACTTACTAAGCTTTGAAAGCTTACTCTCTGTGTGTGTGTTTGTTCTGTTTATAGATCGTCAAAACTACTGAAGGCTCGGGGACCGTCAAGGATCATCATCACACTACTCAACTTGTTTTGGTACTTTTGAAATATGTATATAGCTAGATATGGCATGTATAGGCTAGTCATTTTGGTTATGTTTGAAATGTGTAAAATAGCCATGAGATGTGGCTAGATAAGTATTGGTAATAAGCTTGGGCATATTTATGAAAATGATGCATGTTTTGGTATGGCTAGATAGCTTATGAAATGGTTAAACATATGGTAAGTATATGAATGCATTATGAGTATGTTTGATTGATCAAAGAAGTGGATATATGAAAGGTAAAGGTAGATGAATCATGCTTAATTGCATATGTGTTTAATTATACAATTTGGCATGGTTGGAGTTGTAATTGTAGGTGAAGATTTGATGATTACTTTGATATGTTTTGGTTGTAAAATATGCATGAAATTATTTGGTAATTTGTTTGTAGAGATTGACCCTTGGTGGATAGCATTTTGGCCTTGCACATGGTCTGTTTTGCTTGCACGGTTGTGGCACACAAGCGTGCGTAGTGACCGTGGGATTAAGTCAGTAATCAGCCTATGTGTGCACGGCCTTGGCACACGAACGTGCTTGGTAGTCATAAGATTTGGTCAGTATATAGCTTATGAGCACACGGCCATAGTGCACGGACGTGTCAAGTGGCTGTGTCGGTTGATTAGTATGCTTGCTCTGATTTGGCACGGCCAGGACACATGGGTGTGTCTAGTAGCCGTGGAAGGCACACGGCCTGCCAACACGGGCATGTGACCTCTGTAATATAGAAAAGTTTTAAATTTTTGAGAACTTTCATATGTGTTTGGTTTAGTCCCGACCCTACTCTAAAGCATGATTAAGGTCTCGTTGACCTATGTAAGGGACACTTTATTTGTGATTGATAAATGGTTATATGAAATGTCTGTAAAAGTTTTCGATCTATCCGGTAACGCTTTTAACCCTAATTTTGCGACGGATACGGGTTAAGGGTGTTACATAAATAGTTAAGAGTGGGGCATGTACTAGAATTGAGAGAGATTATCATTGTCATCAAATATTGTTTGTAAGGATTAAGCCCCAATGGTCACCAAGCTAATGAACTTCTATTGTGGACGAATTCTCAGAACGTTTTTTTGTTGAAGGGGTCTGGCCCCATAACTACTCCAATGAAGATCTAGCATGAATTCTAGTAGGGAGAATGAAAGAACCTCATTTCTTTTTATATGACACTTGTGGGATTTACCCACGCCACTAGAATATTATAAGTCATGGTACATCTTCTACTTCTCCCAGTCGGGCTAACTCTCCTATTTATGGTGCAGGGTCTTCTTCAAATTCTTATACCACTATGCTCGTTCCAGCAAACAATATAGATGTCTTAGCTATTTTAGTGAGGCTCATGCAAACGAAGGTGCTACTGTTGCTCCACTGAGAAAAATGACGGTTAAGAAAACTCAAAAGAGACCAAGGATGGAGGGGAGAACCTAAGATACTGAGGATAGTGATCGCCCATAGCTGGCACTATGTAGACTTAGAAAAGGGTCTGTTCATCCGAGAGTTAACACTTCTCTGTTTGCAGTTGGCAAGTTCTACCTTGATCTGCTGAACACGAGGTCCATTAGCAATAGAGAATCATTCTTTGATATCCTCTCATAAATCTTTTGCAATCTCCATATAAGTTATAGTAGATCGTAGCGTTGGCTCGATTGTGTTGAGCATCCATTAAACTAACATAGAATTTACAGTCCACCAATCCTCCAATTCAGAGGAATCATCATTAGGTTGTTCAATTATTCCATCAATAAATCCAAATTTATTCTTGGCCCTTAACACAATTCACATTATTTAAGCCCATTCATCATATTTGTCTTATTTCAATTGCATCTGAGTAATTATATTACCAGGATTATCGCTCGAAGTCAACACGTAGGTGGAAACAAGTTTCTTTCCTTCGCTATTTATGACTATTTTTTTTCTCTGGCTCTTAATATATTCCTTGATTCCTTTCCTAATAGTCACTTTTCAATGGAAATAAAAAATCCATAGATGTTATCCTAATCAATATTTGAACTAACTTATCTTTTCCTTTTTGACCTAGTAATAGGCCCAAGATAACCTTCCATTGCTAGCTTGCCTTTGTTCTTTGTAATACTTTGAACATCTCAACAAGGGTCTGTTTCACATGATTAGTCCAAAAATTAGTTTAAGGTATTAAACATACCTTTCTTGATTAGGACAAAAATTAGTTTAAGATTGACTAGGGTTATATCTAAGTAAAGGATTCTCACTTTCTTGATGTTGTTGTTAGAAAACACTGAAGAAATTTTTTAAAGAGAAATGTCAATCATAATCATTTTATGAAATATATGCAGGTAGAAGATTTAGATGCCACAACGCCACCCAAATTGACGTCTTTAGTGTTGCAAACGATATCGTATTGATTGTTGCGACCAAAATGACATCAACAACCTTTCACCAATGAGACAAGGTCAAGGGTGGCTGAGGAAGCTTGAGGTGGGGCAAATGGTGGATACGAAGCTGCATGTAGTGGCATCCCCAAAGTGGAGACCATACCAAAATGGGGGAGTGGTAATAGAGCCTCCATCATAGCCAGTGGCGAAATAGGAGAGTGTTGTGGCAAAGATAGTGCCAACGATGGATACGGTGGTTAAAGTCATTTGTGTTCACACTAAGCCATATTATTCACTATCAGGGGAACAAAAATTTAGCATTCTTCAAGTACTAGTGGATTTTTAATTGAAGGAAAAGAGTGTTAGAAAATGCTCATTTAGTGGAACATCAAACTTAAGTGAAGTTGAAAAAATTTGAACAAAAAAAAGTGAAGATAAAGAAAATAGGGTTTGGTAGTAATTACCTGCATACTATTTTGGTTACTGGTATTGAATGTGATAGCGGTTAAGGGTGAATATTTTTACCGATTCAGTTATTATATATCAAGAATTGAATAAATTAATTAATTCACCAAAACCGATTTAAACTGAATCGATTTTGAATCAAAAATGAATAAATCAAACTAAAATTTTCTGGTCCAATTGAGTTGATTTTTCGATTTTTTATGATTTATTTATTTATAAAAGAAAAGAAAAATTACCATTTAAATGATTTTTAGAATTTTATTTGATTCTAACCAATTTCTATATTATTGTATTTCTAATTAACAAATAAAAAGTAAAATAGTTATAAAATAAAATAATATGCTAATAGATTTGTAATAGGCCCAATTCGCCTGGGCCCATTAACCAGAATAAAATCAAAAAAAAACAATAACAAAAAAACCAATAATAATAAAACCAATAATAATAGTCCAATAATAAAACAGTCCAAATACAATTATAAACCCAATAACTAAAAACAAATAACAGCCCAAATACCAAAACCCAATTCCTAAACCCAAAGCCCAAATGCCAAACAAGGCCCAATACTGAATAGGCCCGAAATTTTCATTAGTTTCCAAAAAACCCTAGGGGTTTCCAGAAATAGTTAGCGCTGCAGTAGCTTCCAGCCTTCCTCCATGCGCGCTGTTCTTCTCCAGCAACCACCATCGACGTCCTCCAGTTATACCTACAACAAACAGCAACAGAAAGCAGCAATTTGACAGCAAATACTAGGAGAAAAAAATAAAGAAATAAAAATTTTCTATTTTGTTTTTATTTGGCTATAAAAGGAGGTCGATTGTGTACTGTAAAGGGGGATCCGATTTCTTGTATATACGCACCCATATACAAAAAAATACGCAATCAAAAGCAAGAGAAATTGTTTAAAGGTGATCTCAGATTTCAAATCTTTTCTTTCGATTTCGAATTCTATTTCTTTTCCGTTTGCTTTTTAGTTTTTTTCTTACTATTGCATGTGGAAATAAAAAGGAGAAAGCGAAACCTTACCTTACGAATATGCCATGGGTTTCCTTTTGCTTCGTTGAAATCGAGGCTGAGAGGGGATCTTAAGGCTAAAAAACATTCACCAAGGCTCGAGTACGCTAATCGCCGTCTATGGTGGTGGATCGATGTTTAAGGGGATGTATCTATTTCGGCCGATTAGAGAGGAATAGGAGATTAGGGTTCTCTTTTTAATTTTTTTGTTTTGTTTTAGAAATGACTGAGTGCTCTAATTTTTAGGTTTTGTTTTAGTTTTTATATAGCATGAAACGGCACTGTTTAGGGCCAGTTTCCATGGTTCTAAAACGGCGCCGTGTGGAGTGACCTGATGACTCGACCCATATCTGTTGAGATCCGGGTTTTGGTCTTCGAGGTATATTTGTGCACTTAGTCCCTATATTTTGCGCCATTAATTGATTGAGCTCGCTTTTATTTCTTTCATTCTTTAATTTTTCCTTGAATGTTGTGTACTTGTTTTAAATTAGTCCAATTTTGAACTCCGCGCTTTGAGAATGAAGATATTTGCATTTTAGTCCTCGTCGTTTTCACTCATTATGTTTTGGTTCTTAATTATGCTTTAATAACTTCGTTTGTTTGTAAATCCTCTTTTGACTTTGTTTTTATGTCAATTAAGTCTTTTTTTATTTCAGGTTTATGTTTTCTATTTCTTTATAATTTATTCATTATTTATTTAATTTTCAAATAAAAGTTGATTTAATATATCATTTTAAACTATTTATAGGGTGTCATATTGATTTGGTTTTTTTTTTATATATGTATAATTCTTTCGTTTTATTTTATATTTATATATTACTCATTTCTAAAAAGGGAATGTATCTTAATATATTATGGTGAATTATTTCATTAATTTTTACAATGTTTTGATTTATTATATTATTTTTTGTATAAATTTGTAAAAGAATTATATAGTTGTTCTATTTTAAAACTCATTGTCTACTATTTTATCTAAAGATTCATATAATATTTAATTTTAATGCTTATATAATATTATTTTATGCATGCGTTTGTATTATATAAAAGTTTTGTTTTCATTTTATATAAACCTTATTGGCTCATATAAATTTATTTATATATTTTCTTAAAATTATTCACATATATAAAGTTTCTTTTAAATAAATTTATTTATATATTTCTATTTTAATTTTAGTATACATAATTTATTTCTTTAAAAATCATATTTTATTATATATGTATTGTAACATCCTAAAAATTGAGTATCGATATGTTGCATGTTTTTGGTGTTTAGTTTGTGAATGATTCAAATTGTGTGTTTAATATAGTCTTGAGAAGGCTTGGGATTTATTCGGAATTAGAATAAATTTTAGTAATGAGTACTTTATTGAAGTGGATCAAGTGACCTTGATGTTTAAGGAAATTAAATGACTAAAACTAGCATAAGATGAGCTAGTAGTAAAGTGGAGTTGGCGCCATAAGTGTGCTTGAGGGAAGAGGTTCGAATCCCATGGAATGCATTTTGGTGGCTTTTATTTTTGCACCTTTATAGCATGTGTCGGTCAAGTCTTATTTATGGTAAGGTTGGACTATTTCTTTCATGGTAAGGTGGCTAATGGTTAAGGTAAGCTTGAACTTGGGGAAAGAAATCCTAAGCTTATGGAAGGTAAGGGGAACACAAGGCACCTTTTAAGGGTTGTGTTTTGGAAAGTTTGGCATGGCCAAACTTTGACTATGAACATGGACAATTTTGTGGTTTAGGGGGGGATGGCTGAATATTTTTGGTAGCATAGGTAAAGATGGTAGTATGTTTTGGTCACTTTCATTTGGTCATTTTGGTTTTTTTTCATAAAACTTTTCTTCTCATTTTTCTCTCCCTAACCGAATGCAATTGGTGCATTGTGAGCATTTTTGTTTTCTTCTTTTGGTCATTGTTTTTGACCATTTGGTCTCAATTTTTGCCTAACCTCTCAAGTTCTTCCTCTCCAGTGCCTAAATCACCATAGCACAAAGGCCATTTTTCTTTTCTTTCTTTTCTACTATTTGGCCGAATGCTCCCTTGTCCCAAATCCCTCCCTTTGTTTCTTTTTCATCCTTGAAAAATCGAAACACATTTTCTCTCTTCTATTTTTCTCCATGGTTGAATGTTGCTAGCACCTTTTCCATCAAAAGATTCTTCTTAGCCGAATCCTCCTCCTCACATATTTTTCTCTTGTTAATCATTCTTTTAATTTTCGTTTAAATCAAGTGGTAAGAACCCTTTTCATTCCTTTATTTTCTTTTTGTTTTTAGCGAATATCTGATTGTTTAGAGGGTCTTTTGATGAAAATAGCATCCTTATTCCTTTCTTTTAAACAATCCTATTCATATTAATAGTGTTATAGAGAAGGCCGAACTCGGAGTATTCGTAATCATCGTGACTTGCTAGAAATCAAATCGAAGTGTTAAGATAAGGATTTCTATCAAGGACTTCCATATTATTTCGTTATCTTGTCAAAGATGGGTTATTAATCGATTTTATCCTAGGGACGTTAACGCCCGATTTTCATTCCGCTAACGCAAATATATTTTTGTGGTAAGCCGATTTCGCCTTAAAACAATAGTCTTAAATTCCAATATAGTAGTTGGACTAATAATCTTTTGTCAATGGAGGCAAACAAGATAGAGTCGAAAAGAGTGGTGAATAGTGATCGAAAGAGGGGCGGTTTCGCTATTCCCTCTAGATTCAAGCGAAGGGCTGTTTCAGCAATCTGAGACTTTCCACCGGGTTGTGGACCCTCATCCGAGGAGAATCGATTATTCGAAGTTGTTCGTAGTTCGGAGCTATTGACTGTTCGTGGTTTTTCAACGAGTTATAAACCATCAATCGGGGAGAAACCACAAATAGTTGTTGTTCGAAATTCCAAGGGTAAAGATCTAGATCACTTATCTTTAGTATAGATTTATATTAAGTATTAGTGCTCTAATCAAGCGTGACACGTATTTAGGTATCGACGAGCGGGAAAGTATAGTTCTCACCGTAAACAGGTGTGTAATTTCACACTTATCTTTTGGGTTAGATGATATACCGTAAGCATTAAAATAAAAAAAATCGTAATGTTGGTAAAATCGAAAAATATGGTATATTAATATTTTTGTGTAAATGCATGAAATCGGTATTAAAGTCATGGAAATTACGGAATCGCCCTCGATGGGCTAATTTGATAAAGAGTAATTTTTGGGCCTCATGTGATTAATGGGCCAAATTGCTAGATTGCTTAATGGACCAAATTGTTAGATTGCTTAATGGACCGAATTGCTAGATTGCTTAAGGAGTCGATTTGATAAATTACCATATGGGCCAAAAATGAGAAATAGGCCAACTTGTAGTATGGGCCTTATGTTGAAATTATTATATGAATATTGTTATGTTTGGTATATGTACACATGTTTGCATGGGTTGGGATAAAATTGAAGAGAAGTTCGAGTGACTCTGTCACAATCTAGTTCGGGTGGCTCTGCCACAATCATTTTAAATGGCTTTATGCCTGCGATTGGTGTGTTGGCGGGGTGGGTTGACTTGATCCTCACAGGTGTGCTGGTTGGTACGGGTGGTGTGTAGCAGATGGAAATTTAGGCTTGGTTGGGAATTGCATTTCACATGCATTTTTTTTTTCAATTACTATATTGTTATATTCGTAAATGGGTTCAAGCCCAATTAAATGTTTATATGGTTTTGGCCCAGTGGACACGGTAAGTGGGTTACACACTGAGTTCTAAGTAACCCACCCTGTTTTCTTACCCTTCTCAGGTAATGATAATTGATGGAGGCTTACGCCGGGGTTGACTTCGCGTGGAGGCTATACTACGAATGATGGTTTATATAAACTTTGAACTTCTTTTAAGTATTTCTATTTAAGTACTATTTCAGTTGCGATGTAATAAGGCCTCTGGTATTATTATAAGGATTTTTACTCGTGGATGGATTTTAATTATGTTTTAGATACTTAAAGGGAACTATTTTAAATTTATAAATGTTTTCTTTAATTTTCGTATAAAAAGGGGTTTTTCTTAAAAGTCACTAACTCGTAAAAATTTCTGTGGAAACTCTTTTATAAATTTTATTTTCAAACTCCTTTTGAATTCTTTCAAACTTCTTTTAAAATTTAACCAATTATTTCTCTGAGACTAAAATATAATCTCTTATGTTCTTAAATCATAGATTTCAAATAAATTCTAGATTTTTGATAAACTCCATCTTCAAAATAGTTTTCGAAGACCTATTTTATTTAATTCATTAAATGATTAGATGTATGTTCAATTTGTGTGACATACCAAGTCTGGTCTTAACGCATAGACCGGGTTTGGGGCGTTACATTTTATGGTATCAGAGTCGGTTTCAAAACTCGGTTGTGGTTTGGGTTCAACAACAATTTTTGTTTAAAAAAAAACTGTTTAAAATTCTAGACTTTATGTTTTAAAGGTAGTATGGCACCACGAGCATCCGGTACCAAGTCAAGTAAGTATTTGTGTATTGAATGTTTATTATTGTGATATGATCATAGGAACACTCTAGAACTTCTAGTTTTAGGTGTTGAAAACGGTAGAGATCGAGATTATAGGACGTGATTGCGAAAACAACTCTATCTCTTATATCTCATAAAATATCTTTAATAAACACTGGAATAGTATTCTGATTCATAAAACTTGTAATTAGATTAAATCGAATTAGTCATTATGAGCACTAGAGGACGTGGACGTAGACGCGGTAGACGTGGCCGTGGTAGAGGACGAGGTGCTAGGGTTACGTTTGAAGCGCCGGGTCATATGCCAGAAATGGATGTACCTGCGTCACCCGGGAGTGAGACTGGATCACATGACCATACGAGAGAGGACAATGCTTTGACACAAGCAATGTTGCGAGTCCTAGAAAGGGTTGCTGGGACTAGAACTGGCTCAGCAGTTCGTGGATCAATTTCGGAATGGCTTAAATCAAGTGGTGCCGAGGTTTTTAGAGGTGTCTTCGGTGTAGCTTCGAATGTTACAGAATATTGGTTCGAGGCTGTAGAGCGGATTATGGATGATCTGGAGTGCATCGTCAAGTGGAAACTGAGAGGAGCGGTATCCTTGCTAAGGGATGAGTCGTATCAATGGTGGCTTACGGTTCGAGAAGGCACTGAGGCTGCATTTGTCACTTGGGATTTTTTCAAAACTACTTTCCAAGGGAAGTATGTAGGGACAAGTTATGTAGATGCTCGGAGGAAGGGATTTCCAATTTTGGTTCAAGAAAATAAGATGGTGACAGCTTATGAGGCAGAATTTATGCTTGGACAATAGTGCTGACTGATTATGAGCGCTATATACGCTTTGAAGATGGGCTGAATGATGAGTTGCTGGTATTGATAGCCCCACAACAAGTAAGGACTTTTGCCTCGCTTGTGGAGAAAGCCAAGATAGCAGAAGAGGCTAAGAACTCAGAACGCCAGAACCGGGAAAGAGTCAGAGGCAAGAAGGATTTTAAGTACACATGTTCTACTAAAAGGTTCTAAAAGAGGCCTCGAAATGATGAGCCAGCTCAAGCTAGAGCACCTGTGACTACCAATCAGAGTCGAGACTGTGCTGACTGTGGGAAACAACACCCCGAGGAATGCTGGAGGAGAACTGGTGGTTGTTATAAATGTGGTTCCAAGGATCATCAGTATAAGAATTGCCCTCGACGGACTGCTCTGACTTAAGAAGCTCGTAACCCTGATGCACAGCCAGCCAGAGGTGCTCAACAGTCACCGAGAGGCCGTGGACCAGGTCGTGGTGGTAATGGTGTTGGACGTGGTCAAGGTACACCGGGTCGAGGTAATGGCTCTAGAGGTAACGCGGAGGCAAGACAGCCAGGGTTGGTTTATGCAGTCAGGCGTCGTGAAGATGGCGATGCACCTGATGTGATAGCTGGTACGTTCTTCATCTTTGATGTACCTGTTACTGCTTTGATAGATATTGGGTCTACCCACTCGTATGTTGCTAGTGCCATATCTGGAAATCTGAATATTAGATCTGAGATTACCAATAGAGAGATGACGGTAATTAGTCCTTTAGGACAGTCTGTAATCGTGAACAAATTTTTTAGAGACGTGCCCTTAGAAATCCAAAGAGAAATATTTCTAGCGGATTTGATGGAATTGCCTTTTGGTGAGTTCAATCTTATTTTGGGCATGGATTGGTTGGTGAAGCACCGGGCGCAATTGGATTGTGTTGAAAAGCGGATGTCAATAAGGACTGTGGATGATGAGGAAGTAGTAATGATAGGCGAACGAAAGAACTTTTTAGAAAATGTGGTGTCTGCTTTAAAGGCAGAGAAGTTGGTATGGAAAGGGTGTGAAGCGTTCCTATCCTTCATTAGTGCTTTGGATGCCAAGGAATTATCGGTGGAAGGTGTGAGAACGATGAAAGAATTTCCAGATGTCTTTCCCGAAGAACTTTCGGCTCTACCTCCAGATTAGAAAGTAAAATTTGGCATTGAGCTTTTACCTGGAATGACTCCAGTGTCTATTGCTCCTTATAGAATGGCGCCGAAGGAGTTAGCGGAGCTTAAAGCTCAAATTCAAGAATTGTTGGATCGGGGATTTATCCGATCGAGTGTGTCTCCGTGGGGAGCACCAATTTTGTTCGTCAAGAAGAAGGATGGGTCGATGCATATGTGCATTGATTATAGGCAGTTGAATAAATTAACGATCAAGAATAGGTATCCATTGCCAAGAATCGACGACCTGTTTGATAAATTTAGAGGAGCTTCAGGTTTCTCCAAGATTGATTTGAGATCGGGTTATCATCAACTCAAGGTTAAAGAGGCAGATATTCATAAGACGGCATTCTGAACTCGTTATGGACATTATGAGTTTTTAGTGATGCCGTTTGGTTTGACCAATGCACCAGCTACATTTATGGACATAATGAACTGAGTCTTTCAACCCTATCTAGACCGGTTCGTAGTGGTGTTCATAAGATGATATCTTGGTATATTCGAGGAATGAAGAAGAGCATGACTCACATTTGCGCATTGTGTTGCAAATTTTACGAGATAAGGAACTTTATGCCAAATTTAGTAAATGTGAATTTTGGTTAAGGGAAGTGACTTTCTTGGGTCATGTGGTGTCAGTCGAAGGAATAAGAGTTGATCCTCGGAAGGTAGAGGCTGTGATGGATTGGAAACCACCGAAGTTAGTGGCTAAGATTCAGAGTTTCTTGGGCTTGGCTGGTTACTATAGACACTTTGTTGAAGGGTTTTCATTGATTACTGCACCCCTAACTAAGCTGTTGCGAAAGGGAGTACCGTATGTTTGGACCGATAAACAACAAGAAAGTTTCGAGAAACTGAAGAAGATTTTGATGGAAGAGCCAGTACTGATTCAGCCTGAGGCTGGAAAAGAGTTTATAGTTTATTGTGATGTGTCACACACGAGTTTAGGATGTGTGTTGATGCAAGGAGGAAAAGTGGTGGCTTATGCTTCTCGTCAGTTAAGGCCGCACGAAGTTAACTATCCTACTCATGATTTGGAGTTGGCTGTGGTAGTGTTTGCTTTAAAGATTTGGAGGCACTATCTCTACGGTGAGAAGTCGATCATTTATACAGACCATAAGAGCCTTAAGTACCTCCTTACCCAAAAGGAGTTGAACTTGAGACAACAGAGATGGGTGGAGTTGTTAAAGGATTATGACTTCTCAATCGAGTACCATCCTGGAAAGGCTAACGTGGTGGCAGACGCGTTGAGTCATAAGGTAGTATCAGAGTTAAGAGCGATGTTTGCTCATCTCACTTTGTATGAGGATGACAGTCTGCTAGTGGAACTTCAAGTGAAGCCATTGTGGTTAGATCAGATTAAGGAAAAGCAGTTATCAGATTAAAAGTTGGGTCCTTTAATGCAACAAGTTGAAAGTGATATAATAGGGGACTTTGGATTGAACAAGGATGGCGTGCTTTGTTTTCTTAGAAGAGCTTGTATGCCCATGGATTCAGATTTGAGACAAATGATTCTACGAGAGGCGCATAGTTACCCTTATGCTATGCACCCCAGAGGAAGTAAGATGTATCGAGATCTCCGTAAGCAGTATTGGTGGCCAGGGTTGAAGCGAGAGGTTACTAATTTTGTGGGGAAGTGTTTGACTTGTCAACAAGTGAAGGCGGAACATCAATTGCAACTGGTAAAGATTCCTCTATGGAAATGGGAGCGGATAACAATGGATTTTATTGGTGGGTTACCCTTAACACCTACTAAAAAAGATTCTGTTTGGGTAGTAGTTGATCGATTAACGAAGACTGCTCATTTTCTACCAGTTCGTACGGATTACTCGCTACAGAAGTTGGCTAAGCTGTATGTATCTGAGATCGTGAGGTTGCATGGGGTACCAGTGTCATTATTTCAGACAGGGATCCTAGGTTTACATCACGGTTTTGGAAAGCTTTACATGAGGCTCTGGGAACAAAGTTAAACTTCAGTATGGCTTTTCATCCTTAGTCTGATGGTCAGTCAGAAAGAGTAATTTAGATTTTGGAAGACATGTTAAGGGGTTGTGTGATCGACTTCAGAGGTAGTTGGGAGGATTTCCTACCGTTGGCAGAGTTCGCGAATAATAACAGTTACCAATCTAGTATCCAAATGGCGCCTTATGAAGCGTTATAAGGTCGTAGGTGTCGTACCCCTACTTGTTGGACTGAATTGGGGGAACGGCAGTTGTTGGGTCCTAAATTGATATCTGAGACGGAAGAAAAGGTAAAGGTGATTCGAGCACGGTTAAAGGAAGCTTCGGATAGACAAAAGTCGTATGCGGATCTGAAGCGTAAGGATATTGAGTTTGCGGTGGGAGATCAGGTCCTTCTGAAAGTCTCACATTGGAAGAAGATTTTCAGATTTGGTAGGAAGGGCAAGTTGAGCCCTAGGTTCATTGGATCGTACCGTGTGTTGAAGCGTGTAGGACCAGTGGCCTATCAACTTGAATTACCTCCGGAATTGAGTCAGATTCATAGTATTTTCTATGTTTCTATGTTGAGGCATTATAGATCGGATCCGCCTCACATAGTACCGATAGAAGAAGTGGAGTTAAGGCCAGACTTGTCTTTCGAGGAGGAACCAGTGAAAATTTTAGACCGTGATGTTAAGGTGCTAAGAAAGAAGACTCTGCCATTGGTTAAGGTTCAATGGTGTAATCACGAAACAGAGGAAGCTACGTGGGAGCCTGAGGATGCAATTCGGCAACAATATCCTCACCTCATTTAACCAGGTAAATTTTGAGGACGAAATTTTCATTAAGGGGGGTAGAATTGTAACATCCTAAAAATTGAGTATCGATATGTTGCATGTTTTTGGTGCTTAGTTTGTGAATAATTCAAATTGTGTGTTTAATATAGTCTTGAGAAGGCTCGAGATTTATTCGGAATTAGAATAAATTTTAGTAATGAGTACTTTATTGAAGTGGATCAAGTGACCTTGATGTTTAAGGAAATTAAGTGACTAAAACTAGCATAAGATGAGCTAGTAGTAAAGTGGAGTTGGCGCCATAAGTGTGCTTGAGGGAAGAGGTTCGAATCCCATAAAATGCATTTTGGTGACTTTTATTTTTGCACCTTTATAGCATGTGTCGGTCAAGTCTTATTTATGGTAAGGTTGGACTATTTCTTTTATGGTAAGGTGGCTAATGGTTAAGGTAAGCTTGAACTTGGGGAAAGAAATCCTAAGCTTATGGAAGGTAAGGGGAACACAAGGCACCTTTTAAGGGTTGTGTTTTGGAAAGTTTGGCATGGCCAAACTTTGACTATGAACATGGACGGTTTTGTGGTTTAGGGGGGGATGGCTGAATATTTTTGGTAGCATAGGTAAGGATGGTAGTATGTTTTGGTCACTTTCATTTGGTCATTTTGGTTTTTTTTTCATAAAACTTTTCTTCTCATTTTTCTCTCCCTAACCGAATGCAATTGGTGCATTGTAAGCATTTTTGTTTTCTTCTTTTGGTCATTGTTTTTGACCATTTGGTCTCAATTTTTGCCTAACCTCTCAAGTTCTTCCTCTCTAGTGCCGAAATCACCATAGCACAAAGGCCATTTTTCTTTTCTTTCTTTTCTACTATTTGGCCGAATGCTCTCTTGTCCCAAATCCCTCCCTATGTTTCTTTTTCATCCTTGAAAAATCGAAACACATTTTCTCTCTTCTATTTTTCTTCATGGTTGAATGTTGCTAGCATCTTTTCCATCAAAAGATTCTTTTTTGCCGAATCCTTCTCCTCGCATATTTTTCTCTTGTTAATCATTCTTTCAATTTTCGTTTAAATCAAGTGGTAAGAACCCTTTTCATTCCTTTATTTTCTTCTTTGTTTTTAGCCGAATATACAGATTGTTTAGAGGGTCTTTTGACCTAAAATAGCATCCCTTATTCCTTTCTTTTAAACAATCCTATTCATCTTAATAGTGTTATAGAGAAGGCTGAACTTGGAGTATTCGTAATCATCATGACTTGATAGAAATCGACTCGAAGTGTTAAGGTAAAGATTTCTATCAAGGAATTCCATATTATTTCGTTATCTCGTCAAAGATGGGTTATTAATTGATTTTATCCTAGGGACATTAACGCTCGATTTTCATTCTGCGAACGCAAATATATTTTTGTGGTAAGCCAATTTCGCCTTAAAACAATAGTCTTAAATTCCAATATAGTAGTTGGACTAATAATCTTTTGTCAGTGGAGGCAAACAAGATAGCGTCGAAAAGAGTGGTGAATAGTGATCGGAAGAGGGGCGGTTTCACTATTCCCTCTAGATTCAAGCGAATGGCTGTTTCAGCAATCCGAGACTTTCCACTGGGTTGTGGACCCTCATTCGAGGAGAATCGATTATTCAAAGTTGTTCGTAGTTCGGAGCGATTGACTGTTCGTGGTTCTTCAACGGGTTATGAACCATCAATCGGGAGAAACCACAAATAGTTGTTGTTCGAAATTCCAATGGTAAGGATCTAGATCACTTATCTTTAGTATAGATTTATATTAAGTATTAGTGCTCTAATCAAGCGTGACACGTATTTAGGTATCGACGAGCGGGAAAGTATAGTTCTCACCGTAAACAAGTGTGGAATTTCACACTTATCTCTTGGGTTAGATGATATACCGTAAGCATTAAAATAAAAAAAATCGTAATGTTGGTAAAATCAGAAAATACGGTATATTAACATTTTTGTTTAAATGCATGAAATCGGTATTAAAGTCGTGGAAATTATGGAATCGCCCTCGATGGGCTAATTTGATAAAAAGTAATTTTTGGGCCCCACGTGATTAATGGGCCAAATTGCTAGATTGCTTAGTGGGCCAAATTGTTAGATTGCTTAATGGGCCAAATTGCTAGATTGCTTAAGGAGCCGATTTGATAAATTACCATATGGGCCAAAGATGAGAAATGGGCCAACTTGTAGTATGGGCCTTATGTTGAAATTATTATATGAATATTGTTATGTTTGGTATATGTACACATGTTTGCATGGGTTGGGATAAAATTGAAGAGAAGTTCGGGTGGCTCTGCCACAATCTAGTTCTGGTGGCTCAGCCACAAACATTTTAAATGGCTTTATGCCTGCGATTGGTGTGTTGGAGGGGTGGGTTGACTTGATCCCCACATGTGTGCTAGTTGGTACGGGTGGTGTGTAGCGGATGGAAATTTAGGCTTGGTTGGGAATTGCATTTCACATGCATTTTTTTAATTACTATATTGTTATATTCGTAAATGGGTTCAAGCCCAATTAAATGTTTATATGGTTTTGGCTCAGTGGACACGGTAAGTGGGTTACACACTGAGTTCTAAGTAACTCACCCCGTTTTCTTACCCTTCTCAGGTAATGATAATTGATGGAGGCTTGGGCCCGGGATGACTTCGCGTGGAGGCCATACTACGAATGATGGTTTATATAAACTTTGAACTTCTTTTAAGTATTTCTATTTAAGTACTATTTCAATTGCGATGTAATAAGGCCTCTGGTATTATTATAAGGATTTTTACTCGTGGATAGATTTTAATTATGTTTTAGATACTTAAAGGGAAGTATTTTAAATTTATAAATGTTTTCTTTAATTTTCGTATAAAAAGGGGTTTTTCTTAAAAATCACTAACTCGTAAAAATTTCTGTGGAAACTCTTTTATAAATTTTATTTTCAAACTCCTTTTGAATTCTTTCAAACTTCTTTTAAAATTTAACCAATTATTTCTCTGAGACTAAAATATAATCTCTTATGTTCTTAAATCATAGATTTCAAATAAATTCTAGATTTTTGATAAACTCCATCTTCAAAATAGTTTTCGAAGACCTGTTTTATTTAATTCATTAAATGATTAGATGTATGTTCGATTTGTGTGACATACCAAGTCTGGTCTTAACGCATAGACCGGGTTTGGGGTGTTACATGTTAGTTTATTTCAGATACTTTTTATATATATGTTATTACTTGTATATGTTTTTATATATATTTATCTTTAAATTCATATATTATGTTTTTTGTATATTATTCATTTCAATTTTTTTCATAAACTCATTTACAAATTATTCCATTAATTAATATTCATTTTAAATAGTTTCATAAATTGTAGATTTCAAACTCCAGCGTATTCGAATCTTTACTAAATGTTTCATTTTTTTATTACAAATAAACCAAATAAAATGCATTTTGAGCTAATTTTAAAATTGATTATTTGAAAAGTTTTCAAGATAAGGCAATATTTGTGTGCTTGGAAATATGAAAAATTGCGCCCTAACTTTCTGGGTGTCAATTTTTCGTGCTACCAAAAAACCAAATACCCTTTTAATTGTATGTTTTGAAAATCAAAGATGATCTTGGTATCAAAGTATAAATGTGTCATATCCTAACGTGTTAGATGTGGTGTTTTTATTCCTTTGGAACGAGTGAATCTTGAGATTGAATTCAAAATTAATTAACATTCTTTAACCATTGTATAGTCATCTAACCCATGAGATATAGTGTGAGATTACACACCTGATTACGGTGAGAACTACACTCTCCCGCTCGTCGATATCTAAACACACATTACGAAGGATTAGAACACTAAAATTTGATATTAAACTATTCTAATATTGAATGATCTAAATCTTACCCTCGGAATCTCGAATAACCGCTATTTGCGATTTCTCTCCAACCAAAGGTTTTATACCCCGAGTAAACAGTGGTTCGGGAGTACGTACGACTTCGAATATTTGATTTTCGCCGGATGAAGGTCCACAACCCGGTGGAAAATCTCGGATTCCTGAAACAGTCCTTCTCTTAAACTTAGGGGGATTAATAGAACCACCCATCTTCCGAGTACTATTTACTGCCCTTTTCGTCCCTATTTTGATTGCCTCTAATGACAAAAGATCATTAGTCTTAATAATAAACTGTCGAAATTTGACCAAAAATTTTAAAGAGTGGGATTAACTTACCACAAATACCCTCGTTCCACAATATGTCAATCGAGCGATAACTTCTCCTAAAATGAAATCGATTAATAAACCATTCATAACCATATGTCGAACAATATGAAAATCCTTAATAATCCCTTACCTTAATACCTTAAATCTAATTTCAACGATCCACGATCTTTACGAATACTTGAGTTTCGACCCTCTACTAAGTTTTGATTGATTAAAGTTTGAGTAGAAGAAAAGAAAAATAGATGCTTATGGAGAATAGAAGATTCGGCTATGCAAAAACAAAGGAGAGGAAGAATTGATTCGGCTATGGTGAATGGTTACCAATATTCGGCCATGAAGGAAAAGAGAATAAGAAGGAGAGAAAATAATAAAGATAAAACAAAAGAACTTTGAGATCAAGAGTGTAATCGGCAATGATGAGGGAAAAGAGAAGAAAAGAAATGGTCTAAAATGGCTATATGGTTTCTAACACAAAGAAGAGAGAAAAGACTTGATGATAATAATCAAACTAAGACCAAAATGGTCAAAAAGGGAGAAATGGTAAAAAGATGCAATTGTTTCCTTAAGGCTTAAGGCATATTCGGCTAGGAAGAGAGCAAATTTTGAAAGAAAATTTGATAAGAAAAACACTAATTGACCAAAAAGAAAAATGCTCATCCAACACCCAAACCTACCAAGCCAACAACAAAAATCCGGCCATCCCCCTAGCCCCCTATGCCGTCCACATACATGGTCAATAGGCCATTAAAAAGTTTCCAAAACATCTTCCCTTAATCCAAGCCTTATGTCCCCTTATCATACCAAAATTTCTTGATTACCTTAAGTTAGTACTTACCTTATTCCTTAGTCTACTTTCCATAAATGAAAAGTCCATCCTTACCATAAGTATTGCTTGACCGACACTTGCCATACAAGTGCAAAAAATAAAATCATCTAATTGCTATCCAAGGATTCAACATCTCCCTCATGCAATTACTCATGCGCCAACACCACCTTGCCAATTACTCATCTTATGCTAATTTTAGACACTTAATTTAACTTAAGTATTAAGGTCACTTGATCCACTTCAATAAATTCCCAATACTAAAAATTATTCAATACCCGAATAATTCTATGCCCTTTTCAAAGCTATAATAATCACGAAAAAGAAGGAAAGAAAATTTTCATTCATAAGCTAAACACCAAAACATACAATATATCGATACTCAAATTTTTTTAGGGTGTTACAACTCTACCCTCCTAAAAGAAAATTTCGTCCTCGAAATTTATCTGATTAAAAGAGGTGAGGATATTGTTGCTGAATTGCATCCCCAGGCTCCCACGTAGCTTCCTCCACTCCGTGATTACGCCATAAAACTTTGACCAACGGTACAGTCTTCTTTCTTAGCACTTTAACATCTCTGTCTAAAATTTCCACTGGTTCCTCCTCGAAAGACAAATCTGGCCCTAATTCCACTTCTTCTACCGGTACTATGTGCGATGGATCCGATCTATAGTGTCTCAACATAGAAATATGGAAAACACTATGAATCGACTCAATTCGAGGTAAATCAAGTTGATAGGCTCTTTGGTCCTACACGCTTCAAAGACACCTGTATGCGGCCCAATGAACCTAGGGCTCAACTTGCCTTTTCTTAGAATCAAAATCTTTTCCACGGTGAAACTTTCAAAAAGACCTGATCTCCCACTGCAAACTCAATATCTTTACGCTTCAGATCTGCGTATGACTTTTGTCTATCCGAGGCTTCCTTTAACCGTGCTCGAATAATTTTTACTTTTTCTTCCGTCTCTGATATCAATTCAGGACCCAACAACTGTCGTTCCCCTAATTCAGTCCAACAAGTAGAGTACGACACCCACGACCATATAACGCTTCATAGGGTGCCATCCGAATCTTGGATTGATAACTATTGTTATCATAAACTCGCCAGCGGTAGAAAATCCTCCCAACTACCTCTGAAATCAATCACACAACCTCTTAACATGTCTTCCAAAATCTGGATTACTCTTTTCGACTGACCATCTGACTGAGGGTGAAAAGCTGTATTGAAGTTTAACTTTGTACCCAGAGCCTCATGCAAAGCTTTCAAAACCATGATGTAAACTGAGGATCCCTGTCCGATATGATAGACACTGGTACCCCATGCAACCTCACGATTTCAGATACATACAGTTTAGCCAACTTTTACAACGAGTAATTCGTACGAACTGGTAGAAAATGAGCAGTCTTCGTTAATCGATCTACTACCACCCAGACAGAATCTTTCTTAGTAGGTGTTAAGGGTAGCCCACTAACAAAATCCATCGTTATCCATTCCCATTTCCATAATGGAATCTTTACTGGTTGCAATAATCCCGACGGTAGTTGATGTTCCGCTTTTACTTGTTGACAAGTCAAACACTTTCCCACAAAATCAGTAACTTTTCGTTTTAACTTTGGCCACCAATACTGTTCACGGAGATCCCGATACATCTTATTTCCTCTGGGATGCATAGCATAAGGGCTACTATACGCCTCTAGAAGAATCATTCGCCTCAATTCCGAATCCTCGGGCATACAAACCCTTCCACGAAAACACAGTACACCTTCTTTGTTCAAACCAAAATCTCCTATTACACCACCTTCAAATTGTTGTATTAAAGGACCCAACTTTTCATCGGATAATTGCTTTTCCTTGATTTGTTCCAACCACAGAGGCTTCACCTGAAGTTCCGCTAACAAACTGCCATCCTCATACAAACTGAGATGAGCAAACATTGCTCTTAACTCCGATACAACCTTTCGACTCAACGCGTCTGCCACAACGTTAGCCTTTCCAGGATGATACTCGATTGAGAAATCACAATCCTTTAACAACTCCACCCATTTCCGTTGTCTTAAATTCAACTCTTTTTGGGTTAGGAGATACTTAAGACTCTTATGGTCCGTATAAATGATTGACTTCTCACTGTATAGATAATGCCTCCAAATCTTTAATGCAAACACTACCGCAGCCAATTCCAAATCATGAGTAGGATAATTGACTTCATGCGACCTCAACTGTCGAGAAGCATAAGCTATCACTTTTCCACTTTGCATCAGTACACATCCTAAACCCGTGTGTGACGCATCACAGTAAACGATAAACTTTTTTTCGGCCTCTGGTTAAATCAGTACTGGCGCTTCCGTTAGAATCTTCTTCAGTTTCTCAAAACTTTCTTATTGTTTATCGGTCTATACATACGGTACTTCCTTCCGTAACAACTTAGTTAGGGGTGCAACAATCAACGAAAACCCCTCAACAAAGCGTCTATAATAACCAGCCAAACCCAAGAAACTTCGGATCTTAGCTACTGACTTTGGCAGTTTCCAATCCAACACAGCCTCTACCTTTCGAGGATCAACTCTTATTCCTTCAGCTGACACTACATGACCCAAGAAAGTCACTTCCTTCAACCAAAATTCACACTTACTGAATTTGGCATAAAGTTGCTTATCTCGCAAAATCTGCAACACAGTGCGCAAATGAGAGTCATGCTCTTCTTCATTCCTCGAATATACCAAGATGTCATCTATGAACACTACTACGAACTGGTCTAAATAGGGCTGAAAGACTCGGTTCATCATGTCCCTAAATGCAGCTGGTGTATTTGTCAAACCAAACGGCATTACTAAAAACTCATAATGTCCATAACGAGTTCGAAATGCCGTCTTATGAATATCTGCCTCCTTCACCTTGAGTTGATGATAACCCGGTCTCAAATCAATCTTGGAAAAGACTGAAGCTCCTCTTAATTGATCAAACAGGTCATCGATTCTCGACAATGGATACTTATTCTTAATCGTCAATTTATTCAACTGCCTATAATCAATGCACATACGCATCGACCCATCCTTCTTCTTGACGAACAAAACCGGTGCTCTCCACGGAGACACACTTGGTGGAATAAATCCCCGATCTAGCAGTTCTTGAATTTGAGCTTTAAGCTCCGCTAACTCCTTCAGTGCCATTCTATAAGGAGCAATGGACACCGGAGCAGTTCCGGGTAAAAGCTCAATGCCAAATTCTACTTCTCGATCTGGAGGTAGACCCGGAAGTTCTTCGGGAAAGACATCTGGAAATTCTTTCACCGTTCTTACACTTTCTACTGATAAATCCTTGGTATCCAAAGCACTGATGAATGCTAGGAATGCTCTATTCCCTTTCTGCACCAACTTTTCTACCTTCAAAGCAGATACCACATTTGCCAAAAAGTTTCTTCGCTCGCCTATCATTATTATCTCCTTATCATCCACAATCCTAATTGACCTCCGCTTTTTGGCACAATTCAATTACGCCCGATACTTCACCAACCAATCCATGCCCAAAATAAGATCAAACTCACCGAAAGGTAATTCCATCAAGTCTGCTAGAAATACCTCTCTTTGAATCTCTAAAGGCACATCTCTGAATAACTTATTCACTATTATCGACTGTCCTAAAGGACTAATTACCGTCATCTCTCTATCGGTAATCTCAGATCTAATGCTTAGGTTTACAGATATAGCACTAGCAACATATGAGTGGGTAGATCCGATATCTATCAAAGCAGTAACAGGTACATCAGAGATGAAGAACGTACCAGTTATCACATCAGGTGCATCGTCATCCTCACGACGCCTGACACCATAGACCAATCCTAGCTGTCTTGCCTCCGTGTTACCTCTAACACCATTACCTCGACCCGGTGCACCTTGTCCATGTCTGTTACCATTACCACCACGACCCGGTCCACGACCTCTTGGTGGTCAGCTGAAAGTACCTCTAGTGGTGAGCCTCGTGGTTACTGAGCTTTCGAGTCGTTTCGGTCAAAGTCGAAGACAATTCTTAAACCGATGATCCTTAGATCCACATTTAAAATAGGCTCTAGTTTTCCTCCAACATTCTCCGGGATGTCGTCTACCACAGTCGGCACATTCTCGAATCTGATTGGTAGTCACAGGTACCCTAACTTGAACTGCCTCATCATTCCATGGCCTCTTTTGAAACCTTTTAGAAGAACCAGAATACTTAAAATCCCTCTTGCCTCTAACTTTTTCCCAATTTTGGCGTTCTGAAATCTTAGCCTCTTCGGCTATCTTAGCTTTCTCTACTAGCGAGGTAAAAGTCCGCACTTGTTGTGGGGCTATCAGTACCCGCAACTCATCATTCAGTCCATCCTCAAAGCGTACACAGCGCTCATGATTAGTCTGCACTATAGTACGAGCATAACGACTTAAACAAAGAAATTCTACCTCGTAAGCTGCTACAGTTTTACTTCCTTGAGCCAAATTCAGGAATTCCTTCCTCCGGGCATCTACATAACTTGTCCCGACGTACTTCTCTTGGAAAGCAGCTTTAAAGAAACTCCAATTAACCAATGCAGCCTCGGTGCCTTCTCGGACAGTAAGCCACCATTGATACGCCTCGTCTCTTAACAAAGACACGGCTCCTCTCAGTTTCTGCTCGACGGTGCATTCCAAATCATCCATAATTCGTTCTACAACCTCAAGCCAATATTCTGCCACATTCGGGGCTACACCAGAGGCACCTCTAAAAACTTCTGCACCACTAGACTTGAGTCGCTCTGATATTGATCCGCGAATTACTGGCCCAGTTCTGGCTCCAGCTACTCTTTCTAAGACTCGCAACATTGCTTAAGTCAAAGCATTATCCTCATTCGCATGATCATGAGATCCAGTTTCGCTCTCAAATGACGCAGGTGCATCCATTTCCGGTATATGACCCGGTGCTTCAGACGCAACACCTCGGCCTCTACCACGGCCACGTCTACCGCGTCCACGACCACGTCCTCTAGAGCTCATTTTGACTAATTCGCTTTAATCTGATTACAAGTTTTATGAATCAGAATATTATTTCAGTGTTTATTAATGATATTTTATGAGATATAAGAGATAGAGTTATTTTCGCAATCACATCCTATAGTCTCGATCTCTATCGTTTTCAACACCTAAAACTAGAAGTTCTAGAGTGTTCCTTAGGTCTCATCACAATAATAAACATTTAATAAACAAATACTTACTGAACATACTTACTTGACTTGATGTCGGATGCTCGTGGTGCCATACTACCTTTAAAACATAAAGTCTAGAAATTTAAGTGGCTTTTAACCAAAAATCATCGTTGAACCCAAACCACAGCCGAGTTTTGAAACTGGGCTCTGATACCATAAAATGTAACACCCCAAACCTGGCCTATGCATTAAGCCCAAATTTCGGCATGCCACACAATTTTATCGAACATTCAAAACATTTAACGAAGTAAAATCAAATTGCAAAATGATTAAGAACATTACTTTATCGAAAAATCGAGGTTTATTTGAAATGCTTGATTTAAAAACACAAGAATTTGTCGTTTGATATATATAAAGTAGTAATCGATAAAAACTTTAGATTTATTAAATCAGAATATTTCATCAAAAAGTTTTAAAAGAATTTTCTAAGTTTCTAGATAAGAAAAACTTTTATTTGAAACGAGGGTTATAGAAATTCATTTACTGAAAAACAAAATCAATCCAACTTAAATAAACTAAAACATAAATAAATCCATCCACACAATAAAATCCATAATTAAAAGGCCTTATTACATCGCCATTAATAATACTTAATAGAAATTATAAAAGAAGTCTCAAAGTTTTATGAACCACCATTTGTAGTATAGCCACCCCACGAAGTCATCTCCGAACCAGTCTCCATCAATTGTTATTACACGAGAGGTAAAAAAATGGGGTGAGTTACTTAGAACTCGATGTGCAACTCACTTACCATAGTTCACTTGGGCCAAGACCATTTAAACATTTATTTGGGCTAAGCCCATTTCAAAATATAATAATTTAGTATTTAAAAAATAATAATGCAAATGATATGCAATTCCCAAAACCAAACCTAGATTTCCATCCACTACACACCCCGCACTCCAACCAAAGACACCTGTAGGGAGCTTTAGTCACCCACCCCGCCATCACAATCAAGTAGGCTTTAAGCCCAATATCATATTTGTGGCAACGACCATTTAAATAATTGTGGTAGAACCACCGATCTAGATTTCAGACACGACCATTGTGATTTGAGTCACCTATCTAGAATTCTGGCATTAAGCCTTTCTTCTTTTCATAATTGATCCCAACCCATGCAATCATGTTTATGCATTTCAAAATATTCGTAGAGTATATCATATTATAGTTTATAGATTTCGGCCCATTAAAACACATTTCATATATAACCCATTTATCAATTATCATAAATGGCCCAATTATAAATTTTCACTTGAGGCCCATTTATCGATTATCACATGTGGCCCAAATTCTCAATTATCACATATGGCCCAATTTGTCAAATAACACATATGGCCCAAATTTGCCAAATAACACATATGGCCCAAATTTGCCAAATAACACATATGGCCCAAATTTGCCAAATAACGCATATGGCCCAAATTTGCCAAATAACACATGTGGCCCAAATTTACCAAATATCACATATGGCCCAAATTTGCCAAATAACACATATGGCCCAAATTTACCAAATAACACATATGCCCCAAATTTACCAAATATCACATATGGCCCAAATTTACCAAATAACACATATGGCCCAATTTGTCACTTATTATCGTTTTAACCATTAAGGGCGATTTTCAAAATTTCATGATCTTACTACCGATTTCGAGATTTTAACACTAAGTGTCAATAATGTCATATTTTTCGATTTCACCAACTTTGCGATTTTTAATCCAACTTTAACCATTGTATAGTCATCTAACCCATGAGATATAGTGTGAGATTACACACCTGATTACGGTGAGAACTACACTCTCCCACTCGTCGATATCTAAACACACATTACGAAGGATTAGAACACTAAAATTTGATATTAAACTATTCTAATATTGAACGATCTAAATCTTACCCTCGGAATCTCGAATAACCACTATTTGCGATTTCTCTCCAACCAAAGGTTCTATACCCGAGTAAGCAAGTGGTTCGAGAGTACGTACGACTTGAATATTTGATTTTCGACGGATGAAGGTCCACAACCCGGTGGAAAATCTCGGATTCCCAAAACAGTCCTTCTCTTAAACTTAAGGGGATTAATAGAACCACCCCTCTTCTGAGTACTATTTACTGCCCTTTTCGTCCCTATTTTGATTGCCTCTAATGACAAAAGATTATTAGTCTTAATAATAAACTGTCAAAATTTGACTAAAAATTTTAAAGAGTGGGATTAACTTACCACAAATACCCTCGTTCCACAATATGTCAATCGAGCGATAACTTCTCCTAAAACGAAATCGATTAATAAACCATTCATAACCATATGTCAAACAATATGAAAATCCTTAATAATCCCTTACCTTAATACCTTAAACCCGATTTCAATGATCCACGATCTTTACGAATACTTGAGTTTCGACCCTCTACTAAGTTTCGATTGATTAAAGTTTGAGTAGAAGAAAAGAAAAATAGATGCTTATGGAGAATAGAAGATTCGGCTATGCAAAAACAAAGGAGAGGAAGAATTGATTCGGCTATGGTGAATGGTTACCAATATTCGGCCATGAAGGAAAAGAGAATAAGAAGGAGAGAAAATAACAAAGATAAAACAAAAGAACTTTGAGATCAAGAGTGTAATCGGCAATGATGAGGGAAAAGAGAAGAAAAGAAATGGTCTAAAATGGCTATATGGTTTCTAACACAAAGAAGAGAGAAAAGACTTGATGATAATAATCAAACTAAGACCAAAATGGTCAAAAAGGGAGAAATGGTAAAAAGATGCAATTGTTTCCTCAAGGCTTAAGGTATATTCGGCTAGGAAGAGAGCAAATTTTGAAAGAAAATTTGATAAGAAAAACTCTAATTGACCAAAAAGAAAAAATGCTCATCCAACACCCAAACCTACCAAGCCAACAACAAAAATCTGGCCATCCCCCCTAGCCCCCTATGCCGTCCACATACATGGTCAATAGGCCATTAAAAAGTTTCCAAAACATCTTCCCTTAATCCAAGCCTTATGTCCCCTTATCATACCAAAATTTCTTGATTCCATACCTTAAGTTAGTACTTACCTTATTCCCTTAGTCTACTTTCCATAAATGAAAAAGTCCATCCTTACCATAAGTATTGCTTGACCGACACTTGCCATACAAGTGCAAAAAAATAAAAATCATCTAATTGCTATCCAAGGGTTTCGAACATCTCCCCTCATGCAATTACTCATGCGCCAACACCACCTTGTCAATTACTCATCTTATGCTAATTTTAGACACTTAAATTAACTTAAGTATTAGGGTCACTTGATCCACTTCAATAAATTCCCAATACTAAAAATTATTCAATACCCGAATAATTCTATGCCCTTTTCAAAGCTATAATAATCACGAAAAAGAAGGAAAGAAAATTTTTATTCATAAGCTAAACACCAAAACATACAATATATCGATACTCGGATTTTTTTTTGGGTGTTACACATGCCACATTGGATAAAAATATTAACTGTTAGTTAACAGATAATTTTAATTAATTTTGATCTTATTTGAATTTTTGTTTGTGGCATTACTAATAAAAGTAAAAAAAAAAGTTAAAGATTAAAAATGAAAACAAAATAGGATTTTGCAATTCCACCTCCTTTAAACTATCATTTTGAAGTCAGTTTTGCATGGATGATTATTATATTAGTTTTTTTTTTTTTTATGATTGTTGCATATTTATTTAAGAATGCATAATTGTGGCTAATGAAAAGTTTGAGCATAATTGATGATTGAGTTCATATAGCTAGGGTGAATCTAGTTCTGATCAATTCGTTTATTATGTCATAGGATTTTGTGAATTTTTTTGTTATAGGTTTTGTCAAAAATGGAAGATTTTTTTAGAAATTTTGACTATTCAACTTATTGTTGCGACATACATTTTAATATATTTGTATAACAATAAATACATCTTTTGTGATTTTGATTTGTAATATTATGAATATTTTGTTGTTATTTTGTGTTAGGCAATAAATGCAAAATTTGCTATACAAAGGGAATTAGATAAAATTTTGTTAGAGTCCAACTGTTAGAAAACAAGAACAAAATTAAAATTTGATCTTTTAAGGGTCAAATCTGATTTAAGTTATGAAGTGAAATTCGAAAATTAGAAACAATAACATTATGTGATTGCAATCACGCATTGAACTTCAGAGCTCTTCAAAGTAGAGTAATCCTGAGACATCATTAGGAGCATATTTTACCATTTGGTCGGCACCTTCGTTTAAAGATCCCCTTTTTGTATACCACGAGATGGCCGAAAAGGTTATGTAACTGCACTATTCTAGAGAACCTGAAGGGATGACGATGACACACAATTTAAAATCATTGTGATCAACAAACACGGTAGCCTAGCTTCAACCAGTGTGTCCTCCAAAAAAATCCCATCTGGTCATATCATAAGCTTTTTCTAGATCAATCTTCAAAGTCATTCTCATCTTTCTACCTTTGAAACTCTGCATAGAATGAACAGCCTCTTGTGCAATTACAATGTTATCCGATATACTTCTACCAGGAATAAATGTTGTTTGACTCTACTTAACAAGCTTTCCCATCATCAACCTTAATCTGTTAATTACCTTTGTAACAACCTTATATAATACCGTACACAAGCTTGTTGACTGAAATTGATAATTTCTTTTGGACTTTGAACTTTTGGTAGAAGAATCAGTAAAGTTCTTTTAAGCCATGAGTTCAACTGACGCCCCTTTAAAACTTGCCTCACCATACAACAAACTGAAATGCCAAGTATATCCTATTGTGGCTGATAAAATTTGGCATGAAAACCATCTACTCCTAGTGCTTTCCACGGGGCCATTGCAGAAATTGCCTTGTGAATTTCCTCATCACCGATTCCCAATAATAGATTAACTTTCTCGGTTAATAAAAGCGAACGGAACCTTCCTTGGAAAAGGTAGACTCCATTCATTGAATAATCCATAGAATAAGGACCCTTAAAAAAAATCCACCACATGTTGTTGAAGGACCTCTGCATCGAAACACCATTCCTCATTTTTAACTTTAAGACCTTCAACCTTATTTTTTTTCCGCCTACCCATAATACGACTATAAAAATATCTTATATTTCTATCACCACTTGTAAGCCATTCCGTTCTTGATTTTTGAAACCATAACAACTCTTCATGCTTTAAAACATCCTGAATCTTTTTCCATAATTCTAACTCACGGTCTCAAAGTCTTTCTGAGTCTCTGAATTCCAAAATTCCTTGTATATGCTCAAGTTTTGAAATCAACCTCCGCTTATGGACAAAAATATTTCAGAGAACATGCTTATTCCATTCTTGGAGATCTTTTTGGAAATGCTCTAAGTTAGTAAACACATCCATATAATTTTTCTAACTACTACTTACGAGACCCTTAAACTCCGCATGAAGCAACCAATTAGCCAAACAACGAAAAAGTCTAGTACCTCTGCTTTGCAACGGATTGAGGGAAACCAAAATCGACTGATGATCTGACTTTAGATGATGCAAATTACTTATTGAGCAATTCGACGCAAAATCATACCAACCCAAATTACATATAGCTCTATCCAAACGTTGTGAGAAATTAGATCTGATCTAGGTGAATCGAGGCTCGCAGAAACCCAAGTCTTGAAGACCATTATCAAACAGGAAATTCTGAAAACCATTACATCCACTTCTTACGCTTGCTGCACCACATGCCCATTTTGAAAGCTCCAGAATCAAATTAAAATCTCTTTCTATAACCCACAATTCCCAATAGTTTTAGCAAGAAAATAAAAATACTTCTATAACTTCCATTGCGTTGCTGATTGTGGGCTAGCATACACTACTGAACACAAAAACTTAGAGGGTCCTTGTCTGTTTCTCACCCTCATAAGAATCACCTGTGGATGCAAATCCAGAATATCAACGAAGACATTGTCACTCCAGAGAATCAAAATCCTCCCAAAAAACCCCATTGCTTCAATTCTTAATGAATTTGCGAACCCAAGTTTTGCAATAATTCCATTCGCCTAAATACCACTGACCTGTGTCTCAAAAAACACATTACATCTAGGCAAAACTCTCTCCTATACTAAGCCACAAAATTATGAAAAAGGGGATGCCCTATTCCTTGGAAATTCCAGAAAAAAAGTTTTAAATCCATAAACCAAATAACAATAGAAAACACGAACAAGCCAACACAAGTTGTACAAACAAACTTAACAACTAATCTCATTATTACCAATATCATCATCATCTATAACTTCCACATCCAAAAGCAGCACATCCGTAGGAAGATCAGCATCGTGTT
This sequence comes from Gossypium rotundifolium, assembly GCA_025506655.1. Classification (NCBI taxonomy): domain Eukaryota; kingdom Viridiplantae; phylum Streptophyta; class Magnoliopsida; order Malvales; family Malvaceae; genus Gossypium; species Gossypium rotundifolium. The sequence continues at coordinate 63,074,521 of CP106722.1, forward strand.
CCAGCACAATACCCTCCAATGCCGCCAATAACTCCAATATGTGATTCACAGAACCTCCCAGCTCGTGATTTGATGATTTCTTCCTTTGAACGTTACCGTCTTCAAAAGTTTGCACTTATGGATTTGAACACCCAATACTTGACTCTCTAAATTATAACACACTTTTTTCTTTCCCTTTTATAGCATCGTACTCTTCACTCTCAACTACCCAAACTGCCATATGTTTGTTTCTGTCCAATTCCAGTTGTCCAATTTCGACTAGAAAGTCACAAGCAAAAAATTGAAACTTTTATCCTAATAGTTGAGACAAGTGGGCCCATTCTAAAGGCATCATCAAACCCATTTCCCCCATTCTTAGCAATTGACCCAATATTGGTATTAGTGGGTCGTAATACTTTTGGACCAACTCTAGGTTTACTTCTAATCACAATCCCTTTACCATTAGATTTAGCCGTCCTTTTCATCCCAAATATGTCTTTTTTTTGCCCAAATTTCCCAACCTTTGTGATATGGTTCTTCCCTAATCATGCCTTTTGATTTGATTATGCTAGCTCCCTCTATTCACGACGTTAATTTTAGGATTAGATTCACTCGAATCCACTGCCAGAGCTAAAAACCATGAGCCCCATTGTCAGAAACGTCATTTCTCACTATTCCTGTACTCCGAACCTTCCATCTATGTCAATGCTCCACAAGTATCCATGGCTCATATGGTTCCTCTTTTGCACACCATTGATGACCCCTTTTTTTGACCATCGATTCTGTAACACCCCTTAACCCTTATTCGTCGCCAAAACAGGGTTACGGAGCATTACCAGATTATTCAGATCAATTCTGAATAATACATATACATATATATAATTATCATTCACGTCATAATTTAATTATAATGTCCCTTTAATGAGCCATCAAGGCCCAAAAACAAATGTTCGAAACAAATCGGGACTTAATCAAAAGTTCGGAGAATTTTTCGTGAAAGTTTAAATTTTTTTTAGGTACAGGGCACACACGCCCGTGTGGTTTAGGGACACGCTCGTGTGACCCTATGACATGACCGTGTCCTAACTTAGGTGCTCTCTGACTTACCTCACACGGCCAAGCCACACGCCTGTGTGCTAGGCCATGTGATCCATTTATTTTTGGAAAATTAACTACAGTTTTCACACGGCCAAGACACATGCCCGTGTATTAGGCCGTGTCCCTCACAAGGTTGAGACACACGCCCGTGTCTCTGCTCCTGTGGTAAAACTTGAGCATTCTATTTTGAGAAATTAAAATTGCAGGAGACACACGACCTATCCACACACCCATGTATAAGTTGTGTGTCTCACACAGTCTGGTCACACACCCGTGTGCCAGGCCGTGTGGACTCAAAATGAACCTTATACATCAAGTTTACCAACCTTATAAATTTTAACAATAAGCAATTCATTTACCAATCTTTCAACCAATCTAAAACACAAACAAATACACCTAAAACATGTTAAATTACTCATTCTAAGGACCTAATCCATATGCTTTCATAAGTATTTCAAATATACTAATTAAGTCAATTCCATTCAAGCCAATTTCAATTTCATATAAGTTTACTACTAAACTTGTCATTTGATAACTTATCATTTATATAAATATATGTAACCTTTATCATATTATGACATCATTTACAAACATTTCCAAAATGACAAATACAACACCCTAGGTACATGCCATATACCAAAAGAAAAGTACTTCACCACAATGTGTTCGGGATCGACCTTAGATGTTGATTCGTTAATTTGACTTTTACCTAACCTGCGCATGGAAATAAACCGTACGCTGAGTATAAAACACAGTGGTATTTCTATAATCCTAATACTTATTAAACAAAAATTTATAATATTAACACATATTTAATCACACATAACTAAATATCATTAATTCAAGTAATCAATTTCATAAATCACCATTCATAACACTTTCAATTCTCATCAATTGCTATTCAAATAGCTTTTCTCAATAGAATTCACATATCACCTCATAATATCAATAACCATATCATGAACCCATTGGTTCATACACTTCAATTTCATAACTTAATTCAATATCATAATTCAATTCATATTCAAAGTCATCCAATATCATTCATATCGCCAATTCATTTATATACCCCTATTAACAAGACTCGGACTTTGGCGGATACACGGATCCAACCAAAACACACCAGTATGGCACGCAATGCCTCATCGAATAATTCGAAGTAATAAGTTGACACCCAGTGTCTCATCGGCCTTGCTGAAGTAAGTTGGTACCCATTACCTCATCGAAATTATCCGAAGTAATAATATGACACCCAGTGTCTCATCGACTCGAAGTCGAAGTATCCCTGAACACTTCCAATCCTATGGCATGCCAACTATATCTAACTCAGCCCGATACAGTTAGTAGGGTATTCAAATCACTTTTCAATTTTTTAATTCAATTTCAATCAAAATTCACACCAATCACAAATTCTCAAAATTTCAATTCAATTATTCATGTATGCTCATAAAATTCAATTCCATTCAAATCAATATCTTAATGTCAATACTTACCTCAATTCCACTTACCATACATATAAATAATAAATACAACAAATAATTATTAAATTCAGATTATAGAAATACAAACCGAAATTTTCCGAACTAATCCTCGTTGACTTTATCTTTTCCTTTCCTAGTCGAGCTCTCCGGTTAAACGTTTGCTACGGAATTAAAATAATTGAAATTCATCAATACAGCACAATTTAACATTGAATATTTCAATTTATATTCAACTTTTACCAAAATTCCAATTTAGTCCTTAAATCACAACTAAATCTTTTTCTTACCAAACAAATTCCATATCTCATTCAATTTCTACTTTAAACTAATATCAACTTTCTAATTTCATCATAAAACCCTAATTTCAAAATTCTTTCAATTTAGTCCCTATTACTCAAAATTTATGATTTATTTTACAATTCAATCTCTTTTCTACTTCTAACTTGAAATTCTATCAATTTAACCCCTAACATTTATAATTATTCAACATGAACAACATCTAAAAATTTACTAACTTTCAAAATTTCAACTTAAATAAAGTAATATTTTATTCTAAGATTCTAAAACATTAAAATTACAAAGAAAAGAGCTAAATTAACTTACCAAATTAAATTTAAACTCAAAACCCTAAATTTTCTCTCTTTTCTTTCTTTCTTTCCTTTCTTTGTTTCGTCCCCTTTTCTCTTCTTTTTCTATTTTATTTCTTTTATTTCTTTGTTTTATTTACTTTATTTTATGTAATATAATATAATAATATAATATAATATTAATATTTTATATATATACTTAGTTATTAAGCATATATTTAATATAAACAATTATATGTATATTATACATACACATGGAAGTATATTTTCCATACACTTGTCTCTTTTGGTTTTTTCCTTAATTAGTCCCTTAAATTTTCTTTAGTTTATAATTAAACTTTCTCATTTATTCAATTTAATCCTTATACCTAACTAATCCTAATTTAGACAAATTCACCTAACCAAAACCTAATTAACCACACAACTAACCTTGTAAATATTTTAATAAATACTTACGAGTCCGTTTTACAAAAACGATGACCCGAAAATATACTTTTCGATAACCCGGCTATCGGATCATTACAGGTTCTCCCCTGCCAACACCTCTTCAATGAGTTGCTTTTGTTTTCTGCGCACAAATCTGTATAATGGCCATAAATCCCACATTTAAAGTAGACAATCGGAAGTGACTCATATTTGATTCTCTGAATACGACCACTAATCTTGATTTTTGACACAGTGGTTTCCTTAAGTCCACACATATTGCCAACCTAGCGAAATGTCTCTGCCTTCCACTACTTGTAGGGGTAAGCGTTTGATCGAATCGAGTGAAACAATTTCAAGTTAATCGAGTTGACGAGTCTTATTTTATCATCCTAACTTGATTTGAATTTTTTTCAAATCGAGTCGAGTGAAATAAAATTTGAGTCGAGTCGAACCAAGTAAAATTATTTGAATTAAATTAAAAAATTAAATATCTCAAATGAAAATCTTATTATAGTATAATTAATTCCATATTAGAGCACATAAATTTCAAACTATATATATTTGATAACTTTTTCAAAGCAAAATAATAAAAAAACATTTTAGTATAATAAACTTAAATCATTAATTAACTTATTTAGTTCCCCAAATTATTATTCTAGAATTTTTTATTTTTTAACTTTCTTTATATATTTTTTAAAATTTAAAAAATATAAATTTTGAAATTTTATAAATATTTTGAATTTTTAAAATTATTTTGAATTATTTTGTAATTTTTGTTTAGGAGAGATCAATTTGCTCATTTTCAAACTTGACAGGGACCAAAAGGGTATTTACACCAATCTGTTATTCGAATTAATCGAGTTATTCGAATTGTAAAATTCAACTTGATTTGAACTCGAAACTCGAATTACTTACTCGAGTTGACTCGAATAATTCGAACAACTCAATTTGATTAACTCAAAATTCGAATTTGTTTTTAATTTTTTCGAATCGAATTGAGTTTTGCTCACCTCTAACTGCTTGTACGAACATCAAGCTTGACCACTGGCCCCATGGCTTGGCCAATAGCACGAAGTAAGAAATTTGAGTAATAGCCTTCCGACAGACCAGGTAACCTAATCCACACTACTTGAACATCCACTTCATTGTCCGACATTAAAAAATCCAGCGACCATGGTCGTACGATCAGATATTGACAAAAAATCATCCAAGGTCCCCCCTACCAATACCTTATTAAAATCTCCCTCATCTTGGAAACAGACTAGATAGTAGTCATTTTCTAAGTCAATAAGTTGCATATGATTTCTGAGACTCCATAGTGTTGTCACTGTGAAAAATAGAATATCGGTAATGACAATGTATCGTAAAGAAAAGATGAACACAGATTTTTATGTGGAAACCTTTTTGGGAAAAAATCACAGGCAGATGAGAAGATAATTCATATGTTGAATTCGAATGATTACAAGAGGAGTAGACTATGGCTATTTATAGGCTTGTAAAACCATATTCTAATAGAATGAGTGTAGTAAGGTTGAAACACCTTATTCTAATCAATATCAAATAGATGAAGTGTAACAAGGTTGAAAAATTTTATTCTAAAATAAAATAAAAGAAGTGTAGTTCTATATAGAATTTACTTTTATTTTATTTTACCACAATGTTTTATTTTAATAAGGATTCGGGTCACTCAATTCTAACAATCACCTTATTAAGAAGAGTATTAAAACCAATCTTCCTGCCCAACAGTTTGACAATGATGATCCTTGCCATGTTTCTCTCGATGAACTGATGAACATGATCAAAAAAGGTAATAAACGGAATTCCCTCAACCAATTCCGTGACCACAACTCCATCCTAAAGATTAAATTCCTCCTCTATCCTATTCGGTGAAGTGGCATCTGGTGGAGTCCCCATCAACATAGACTTATACGAAATCTTATTAACTCTCACATCTTCAAGCTTCTGACCATTCACATCCATTGTCGGATCATCTGTGTCCGATGATACTTCTGTCCTCCTAACCTTCTTAGTTGCTCGACCAACGCCACTATTCGAACCCGTAATTGTCTTCCCGACCACAAAGTTCCTTGAAGACAGAGGATCACTCATGGCTACCATTAACGACGTAATACTTTTGTTATTATTTATCCGAAAATTAACTCATTGTTTCAATTTTGAAAAAAACCAAAGCAAATAAAGGGTAATCTTCTTATTATACATTGAATTGTACTCAAAAAATTTATTCTCTGTAATAATAAAATTCTTTAAATCAAATTGCGTCTCGTTATTTATTTTGAAACATAAATTTTGACAAATAAAATAATGGGAAACCCAAAATGTTTTTTCATTTCATCTCTAACTCTTAGCTCCTATAAAACTAACATTCCCCTACATTTGTTGCTACGTATGTACACAAAAAGCAGCAGCATATAGGGCGAGCTCAGAGAGGATATCTTCAATCTTCCATGGCCTCATTAATTTATTTGATTTCTCTCTGCTCCTGAACCTACTTCTATTTGGCTCCCACCTCCTTCCTTCACTGTCACGAAACTCACCCGTTTCTGCAACACCAAAAATAAATCTACCTTCTTTAAAAGAGGAAAATATTATATATGAAAAGACGTGCATGCATGTTTAGAAAAAAAGTTCAAAGTAAACCAGTTTGGTCAAAATTAATTTTCTTCCTAGCAGTAAAGAAAAAGAAAGGTCCACTATCTTTTTTCAATCACAAATAATATTATATTTTAAATATAAATATTGTGTTATTTGATTCAATAAATAATATCAATTCAATTTTGATCTTACAAAAATACTTTAAATTAATAACCGAAACTACTTGTTTTATATTTTCTGAAAACACCATTTTCCATAGGTCATATCGTTCACACTATGCAACTACAGAGATAGCAATAAATGTCAACTCCAATAACCATTTTCTAATAAACAGTGTGTAAATAAATAAATAAAGTGCGTGGCATGAAAACAGGTTCACTGTCTATGGGAATGAGCTAACCTCACGTGCCTTGAAACCTTCTCCGGTGCTTCCATGGCTACCCTCCCAACGCACTTGTTGTTTCCCCTTCACCGCACCTTCACGTGGGCTGTTCCCACCATTGGCCGTGCAAAGCTGCATGATTTTCTCAGCTACCTCTCCTTCGTTTTCACTCTCTTTCATCAACCTCTCCACCTCCGCCTTGGGCACCCTCAACCTCACCCTCATTGCCCCACTTTCACCTTTCTCGGCCCCCGTGCTTTCCCCTTTCATCAGCGTGAGGTCCGACACCGATCTCCTCGACAACATCAAGCTCTCCAGCCTGTCTTTAGCACTCATGTTCACACCCGACCGAACCCTCCTTGGAACCCTCTCCTTGGGACCTTCGGGCAACACTACCAAGAAGTAAAGCCTCTTAGGCTCCAATTTGTGATGTGCCTCCAATGGCTTCGCTCGAGCACCGAAATGCTTAACAGCTTCGGATTCAAGCAACACATGCCCTGGATAATCCTTCACCACATCTTCAGCTCTCACCGGCGTCTTTAGCTTCAATGTTTCCCCGTTTATTTTCATCACCTTGGTCGTCTTTTTCGCAGCCAGGCTATTCCCCATTTTCAACTATTAAATGGCACAAACTGGGTTTGGTTGGCTGATAAAGGGTTTATAAGGGGATCACTAGTCAACAATGAGGGCAAAGGTTTTGAAAAAGAATGGCCGTAATTTATGTTTTACAATGCAAAATATGAAGACAAAAAAAAAAAAAAATAAGTACGTAAGATATCGCTTTCCAATTTTTGTGGTTTTTAAAACTATTAAGTCCTATAACGAACTCCATTTTCAGGGTTTACAAATTTACCAAACACTAAAAACGTAGGTTTGAAATTTACGGCCAACCCAACCACCAAATGAAAATAATTTGTACTCAATTTCCCCTGATTTGTGAGGAAACGAAAATTCCAATCACTCAAGGTTGTGTTTGATAAATTTATTAAAAAATCAATTCAAACTTTACAAATCAACTTTACTATTTAAACCAAAATTTTATAAATAAATGTGATAATTTTAAATAATTAATGAATTTCATCACCACAATCGGAATAAAGTTTAGAAAAGTAGTTTAGTCCACCTTACGAGGTATTAAAACGACAGCTACAAAACATTGATTTGTCTCATCAAGTGAAAGACAGCTTCTTCTTTTTTTCATTATTTTTCAAGGACACAAACCAAGGGTCCAAATTGACAGTCGGCTCATCAGCTTGGAACTCCTTTCCTATGCATTACACTCCTCTCTCATATTTTCATTCTCTCTATTTTTTTTTTTTTTTTTTGAATTTTGACCTTCTATTATGTTGAAATTGGAGCTTCATGATTAGTAAGTTTTGGGTTGCCTTTTATTCATGATCTAAAATATATGCAATCTTTTTTGTTAGCTTCAATACCCAATATTCATGGGCATGGTCAAGTTCTACAACCAATCAAAATTTAGTCCCATTTTTTGGCTTAGGTAGATTTCTTCTAGAATATTATTTATTTTGCTAAAATGCCCCTAGGGAAAACATATGTAAAAGGAGTTGGTCCAATTCGTGATTTAGGAATAGCTTTGCTTATGAAATTATTTCCTTAAAAGCCTATCCTAGCTCAAGTGATATTAGATTTATTTGAGTTGTTTTATGGGATTATAAATTTCTCAATCACATCACTTATTTTATTCTAAAAATTCACATCAAATTATATAAATATTTTTAAATCGAAAGTAAAAATATGTATCTTTAAATTTACTGATTTTTTATTATTAAAATAGTAATAATATCAATTGAGTTAAGGTTCAAATCACAACATATTTTGATATTTTAATTAGGTTTAATATATCATTTGGTATTTAAATTTGATACTTTTTTTTAATGTGGTACTGTATTATTTTAGATCTAATCTAGTATTATATTTGATAAAATTTATATATTTTGGTGCCCAAAGGTAATAGTGTTAACTTTTTGGTGTTTGATTTGAATTTTAGGACTGATTTTATGAAAGTTGATTGCTAATAATATCAGTTTGAATTTTTCATGATGTTGCTAATAGAATAATTTTAGTGTTAATTGTGGATTTGTTTAATTTTATGTTTATTTTATCAAATACGGATGGATGTGATTTAATTTCGATTTTAAGGTTGGTTTGTGAAAGTTAATTGTTAATATTATTAGCTAATTATAAAATTTCATTAAATTAAACACTAAAAATTAACAATGTTATTGTCAAGTACCAAAATATATTACTTTTTATCAAAATACAAGTACTACAATAGAAAAAAAATAAAATAAGTACCACATTAAAAATGTTAAACTTATGCATTAAGCATTTTAATTATTAGAAAGAAATTATATTTTTAATTTTTAATTTTTAGAAGCAAACAAATTCTTATATTCTCCTATCAAGAATAAGGATTGGAGAATAAATGCCGATGGCTTAGCTACCAGTCCAAGCTCACAATTTCCATTACTTAGGGCTTTTAAGTAAATATTTATAAAAAAAAATTATTGCATACAAAATAGTGTTTCGTTTATTGTGCTTTTGCCAAATGTAATTGGAGTGTGCGATAATAAACTTTCATCAATCAACACAACCTTCTTAAAGTAAAAACAAAAATGGTTCTAAATTTCATGTATTAAGCAAAATATCTAAACTTCTCACTGTGATAATAAATTTATTCAGAAAATACTTGGTAAATTAAAAATGACAAAATACTAAAAACAATTATTCTTTAAGTTAAATCATTATTGAAATCAAATGAACTTTTTACACACTCATCAATAAAAGAAATGAATACGTAGAGAGCAATGAGAATGGCTTTGTATCTCATGCTCGTCTCCTCAATTCTCATGACTGAAAGGAATAGAATTATGCCAGTTTTGTCAAACAATAACTGTTAAAAGAAAAAAAAAAACTTTTAACAAACTGAACTCTCTAGTTAACAACCAAAAAAGGGTCAAAGCTGCTGTAATTTTCGAAGATGCTCCAACAATGAAGTAGCCTTCCGCTTGGCCCTTTCTGTGCCACTCTTGGTGAGCTCCGTCAATGGTATGGCAGCACCAAGCCTACTAATGCATGCCAGATTCTCAGCATCTCTCTTACACAAACAAAGTAAAATGGCAGCTGCATTTTCTTTGTTTCTAGGTAAACCTGTTCTCAGAAGATCGATCAAAACAGGTATGGTGCTAGCCTTTACTATAGCTGCCTTAGCATCATGGTTGCTAGCCAGGATTGACAGTATTGTCAAAGCCTCATCGACCATGCAGTTTCTTGAATCCGTAAGTATATTCAGCAGTGCTGTAATAATTCCGGCTCTGACGGCGCGGCCCTTGTTCCCCTGATAAATGCATAGATTGAATAGAGCAGTTGCGGCATCTTTCTTCCCTCGATTGCTTCCATTTTGTAACAAATCTATCAAGGCTGGTATTGCCCCTGATGAACCGATTATTATTTTGTTCTCATCTGCAAGTGATAAACTAAAAAGGGTAGCCGCTGCATTCTCTCTTGCTTCCATGCTTCCGGCACGGAGGACTTGGACAATGGAAGGAACGGCACCAGCAAGCATTATAAGAGACTTGTTATTTTCGAATATGGAAAGGTTAAGAATAGAAGTTACTGCATGTTCTTGTATTGATGCATCATCTGTTGTTAAAAGGTTGACCAGAACAGGTATCGCTCCTGTGTCTGCTATTAGTATCCTGTTATCTGTGCTTCGTTTTGATAGTGATCGGATTTCAGCCACAGCTGCCCTACGTTCCTCTAAGCACCGGCTCGACAGCTTAGAGACCAGTTCCTGGATGGCTGCCATGTCGCCACTAACATCACAGAAAGACCCATCGCTCTTTTTGAGCCTACCATTTGCTAATCCGCTTGGCTGCTCAATGTTATGTTTAGCACACCATTGATTTATTACACTTCTAAGAACATAGTTTGGGGTTAGAGTTAAATTCTCCAGCTTCTGCTGAGTTTTTGGACACGTTACATTGCCACAATCCATCCATCTCTGTATGTAAGATCTCTCATATGTCTGTAAAGTCAAAACAATGATTAATCAGAACGCAGGGCAAAAAGGAAGGGCAGAAGGCGAAAACTGATCACAGAAAAATGAAAATCGAAATGATAAGTAGTCATCTCAGGCACAACTATACCTGTCCTGTAGCCACAATCACTGGATCCCTCATTAGTTCCAAAGATATAGGGCATAGAAAATCAACAGGTATTACTAGTGTATCGGGTTTCTTGGTTTGTTCAGCACCATTAGCAGCCAGATTGTCTTGCCCTTTGGAATCAACCTCATTTGATAGGCAGACCTCAGAAGGAATTGAAGAGCTATTCACCCTTTCCAATATCTTAGTTGCCTTATCAGCAGCATGTCTTAGAGTAGTACAACTTTCTGGAATGCTATCCAGCTTCGCTGAAATTTCATGGTTGGTATTGCTGCGCTCTTTTTCCGGTAGCTGGGAAATGGCATTCGAAACTTTTCTTGAATTCAAAGACCCATATCTTTCAGTCGCTCTTCTCAATTGTGCTCTCACCAATGCGACCTGAAAAAAGAAATGGAAGCTGGCGTTAAAAAGGCAAAGTCAATGTAGAAAAAGAAATGAAGAGCACATTATAAATTTTGGAGCTAAACCTGTTCTTGAACCTCCTCTGAGATTTGAAACTGATCAAATGGAATTTTGGCTAAACTTTTCTCCAACTTCCATGTAACACATTGAAATTGGAAAGAGATTCTTTTGGCAGCTCCATCCTTAAATTAAGATATATCAAATTTCAGAGACGTACCTATAACATAACATATTAAGAACAAATACATATAACCACAATAAAATCCCAGCAACAATCACTCTGGTAACAAAAAAAAAAAAAAAAAAACCAATTCAATTAGTTAATTGGAATTGTGACAATTAGTGAGACAAAATCTAGCAATCGACAATATCGCGGAGAAGTTCATATTAATAAAATCAAGAAATAGACTTAGCACGCGGATAGATTATGTTATTCAAACCCTTATTTCTCTTAAAATACTCTATCTAACACCTATATTCAACACATATATAGAGGTAAATGATCCTAAAAACTTTACACAAAATCGAGTATGCCCCTGTTTGACAAATACTCACTCCGGATAACATGGCAGATAGCTTAACTCGAAAATTTTTAGCCCAAAAGTTGTTTCTATATGCATACTTTTTCCGAAATGGAGCTAACAATGTCAGTTAATGCAAACTGAGCCAGTAATTAGAATGTGGAACATTATCCGAGGAAGAAACAAGTCGAAAAATTCTGTCAATTTTGCAATACAATGAGCCTGTCAGTTAAAACCAAAATGAAACATATTTGCGGGACTTAGCAAAACATTAAAAAGCGTATTAATCGAATCATATATAGCACTTAATGTTCTTTTATATATATATAAGAAGAGGAGATGGGGCTTTACAGAGAAATTAACGGAATGGTGAGCGGAGGCGGCGGACAAAAGACGCTTTGCAGCCTGCAGAGCAACGGCGAGATCAGCCGACCATGAAGAGGAAGAGGAAGAGGAGGAGGAAGCGTGAGGATGATCAGACGCAGCAAAATCCCTGATTTCCTCAAGCAAATGCGTGAATAGAGCTATCCTCCTTACCAGATCCGTGCAATCCTTTTTAAACATCCCGGCAGCCACATTCCCGAGGACAATATCGTGGACAAGGTTGAGCAAGAACGCGGCAGAAGCGTCGGAGACGACTCCGGCAGCCATTAGTGAAAAAGCCAGGCGTCGCCTCGTGATTGGATTGATAGGAGCAGAACAGAGATGTGATTATGATGATGTTGAAAGAAAAGGAAGGACATGCATTTTGAGAGAAAGAGAGAGAGAGAGAAGGATGAGTTATTAAAAAAAAAAGAATAATTAGATTGGAGGGTATTAAGAGAGAGATTCGCGGTGAGCCAAAATGCAAGGAAAGGGGATACAGTTGGCTTTGGAATCTTATGATTTGTATTTCAACAACTACCCCATTATTCTTTTATTCTTATTTATGCGGGTTTTAAGATATATAAAAATATAAGTTAAAAAATAAATTTATTTTTTTAGATTAATAATTTTTTGTCATTGTTCGCCCGAATTTACTAAAAGATAAATTTTTAATATTATTTTTATTATTTTCTACTTATTTTGTTACATTGTAATATTATGTTGCTATTATTTTATTATTTTTATTTGGATATTGTATAAAATTTATTTTATTGTTAATTTTGTTATTATTTTAAAGATATTTATTAATTTTATTATTATTTTAAAGTTATTTACTTGTTAAATTGTATTTATCTTAGTGTTATTTAATTATATATATATATTTTAAATTTTATTTTAATTTGTTAAGAAATATTTATTTCAATATTTTTAATATTTTTGATGTATTATATATATATTTTAAAATTATATAAAAATTAATATAGGCGATCTGGGCTGGGCCAGTGTTTTAACATTTTTATTCAAGTTGAATTTAGACAAAATTTTAGTCCCATTTTTCGAGTCAAGCCCGAACCTAATAAACGGGCCTAAATTTTTAGTTAAACCTAACCCGAATTCAGCTCAACCCATGTACAACTCTACTCTTCATTTTATCATGTCATCCAACTTACTCTTGAATTTAAAATTGATTAGTATTTTCCCTTCAATATATTTATGATTTTGGATGTATTACAAATTTATTTTTGCTATATTCTTGCTAGCCTGTAAAGTTGTTCATTATTGCCATGCTCTCATTTTGTCCACCACCAGCTATATATAATTAAAATAAAGAATGTCCAAACTATTATACTTTATTTATTTTTGCATGTTGTACAACAACTGCATTAGTTTTAAGAAATAATATTTAGGGATCATCCTTTTTAATCCTTAATAAATAATTAAGCTTTTATGAAAATTAGAGTTCTCTAATATGCAAAAAATTTGAGTGTGAGAAGACGTGGTTAGCAAAAACTATGCCGACGAAGGAAAAAAAAAAAAAAAACACAAAACAAAGGTTTGACGATAACAAACAACCGCAACGAACTACAAAACGAGTAAAGCTGGCGGCTGACAGCTGTGTTTCTCTGATTTTGCGGCGGCAAATATTACTTTTTCGTCCTTTTCCCCCCTTTAAATCGCTATATATAATTCCTCATAATCTCTTGTTTTTAATGGCGGATAAAATTAAGGGCAGGCCGAGGCGAACTCTTACATATATATATATATATATATGGGATGAATTATAAGAGAATGATAAAATCTTAATAGTAATTAGATTAAGATTTTGTTTAGCATTATTTTTAAAAGTATTTTTAAGGTTTAAAGTACTTTTAAAATTAAAATAATGCTAAACAGATAATTTTAAATTAAAAATACTTTTAAAAATACTTTTCAACACTTTTAAACAATATTTTCAACCCAGGAGTAAAAGTATTTTTTTAACTTTTGTTTTTGATAAAAATACTTTTAAGAATAAATGATAATTTTAACCATTATAGTGTATTTTATATAATATTTATATAGTGTATGTAATTATTTTCTTATTAAAATTTATTATATATATAATTTTATATATTTAAATATTTATTGGTCATATTTTATTATTTAAAACATAATTTATATATTCGAATTAAATTTTATAAATAATTAATTTTAATTACTTAAAAATATTTAAAATTTATATTTCATATATTAAAATATCAACAACAAATTGTAATAAATTATTTTTATATTCTTACTAAGATATCATAATATTAATCAATTTGAACATTATTTAAATACATATTTATTACTTTATAACATAATGTTTAAAATTGACATTTTATTTATTAAAAATATTTTTGACAGCAATACTAAATACTTAAATATTAAACTAAACTTTTCAAAATATTTCGAAAATCACTTTTCCATAACACTTTCCAAATCAAAAGCAATACTAAATTAGCCTTAACACTATACAAATCTAGGTAACACTTAAAACATTAAACATTCAAATCATCAGAGCAATATAAGTTTCGCCAACTCTCATATTTTATTTTAATATTCACACTTGTAATTAATTTTAAATATTTCGAAATGCCTAAATCATTTATTCCCTTTCTATAAATGTTTAAGCGCTTAAAAGTCCCATAAAACAAATTAAACAAACGGAAATCAATAAAAATTGATGTGATAATTAAGAAGCAACTCACGTAGAAAAAATGATTGATGTCACATTTGATATAACAAAAATTGATTTGAATGTTTTAATTGAATTTTAATGATTTTAAACCTAAAAATTGTTAAAATATTATAGTAAATTTGGAAAATTATAAAATTATAGGAAAACTTTAAAATTTATTTAAAAATTAAAATATTTTATAAATTTAGAAAAATTATTATATATTATTAATATGTTATGAAAATATTAACATTTTAGAAATTATATAAAATATTATAAAATTATAGAAATATTTTAAAAAATATAAAATACTATAAAAGGTCATAGAAAATTATATAAAATTTATTAAAATGATAAAATATAAAAAATTATAAAAATCATAAATATTTTTTTTGTTATTTTGAAGGTTTGGAGTAGCCCTGATTATGGATCGGGCTAACTCGATGTAACATTTTAAGCCCATTTTCTGTGCTCGAGCTCGACCTAGCCCAAAAAGTGGGCCTAAACTTTTTCCCAAACCCAACCCACCCATATTAGAATTTTTATATAAAAATAAATTTAAAAATATAATACATCAAATACACTAAAAACGTTAAAATAATTTTTCCCAACAAATTGAAAATACATTAAAAATAGTCTTTATACTTAAATAAAACTAAGATAGTTGCAATTTAGAAAACAAATGCCCCTAAAATAGTAGCAATATTAACAATAAAGTAAGAGTTATACAATATCCAAACAATAACAAGAAAATAGTAGAAATATAATAGCAAAATGACATCAAAACAACAGCAAACGACATCAAAAATAAATTAACTAGATTTGGGCTAGGCCTAGCCCGGGTAAAAAAAATCTTACCTGAGGCTTGGCTTGTTTAGAAAACAGGCATTTTTTTTTTGTTCAAGCTCATTTTTTGAGCATATATTTTTGCCCAAACCCTCTCATTTTTCGGGTAAACCTTCGAGCTTGGGCGAGTGACCTGACCGATGATCAATCTAGTTTGGAGTCTTTAGTTTTGGTAATAAGGAAATAAAAGAACTTATGGTGGTTTTGGATGGGCGGTGCATATACCTGCAGTTAGTGTAAAAACAATGGTGGCAATGAGATTAGATACTATAGCGTGAGACAAAAAGTAAACTAAACGCACCGTACCCCACCTTCCATCCAAACCCACCATTAAAGTGTGATGGTAAATAAACTTGTATGAAGTGCCAAGTCTGGTCATCATTACACTTTAAGTTCTCTATTTCCTTTTTATCAAAAACAATGATTTCAAATCTTCAAAATAACAAAAGTTTTCTTTAATTTTAATAACTTTTTAAAATTATTTTAATCATTTTTATATAATATTTATAACTTTTCATAGTTTTTGTAACACCCCAAACATGGCCTAGACGTTATGGTCGAATCCGAGAGTGTTACGAGGAAGGGTTTTGAAACCGACAGTACCTCAATAAAATAATGATTAGTTACTTAATCACAGCGGAAGTTCGAAAATTGTTTAAAACAAAACCAAGCTCGTTTTTTCCAAAAAACCATTTGTTAAAACCATTGTTTGCGTAAAGTGTTTTTGTCAACGTTTGAAGAAAAGAAAACAAAATTAAATCCAAACCCAACTGTAACACCCCAAACCCAGCCTAGAAGTTAGGCTCGAATCTGGCGTGTCACATTGATGTGTTTTTTTAAAAATCGCGTTTTCATTGAAAACCCCTCCTGATATTTAAAAACTAAAGTCCCAGTTTGCGATTGTTATTATTAATCGACATTTATTAAGAAGTCATTACCTTCAAAACCTTGTTCGTTGCGGAAGCTTAATTTAAAACAACTGACTTATAAAACGTGATATTTACAACTTGATTGCGAAAACGTAGTGTTATGAAAACAGATATTGTTTTAGAAAACCGTGATTCAATGTTGGGCAGATTTAAAACATAATAAATTAAAAATCCCAAGCTATACCAGAATTTAAGAGAGGCCTTATTACAACCCAATAAAAACAGTTTAATAAAGTAAAGTAGAATACTAAAATCTAAAACTGCTTGTAGTGTGGCCACCTTTGAGTCCTCCAATACGTCGAACCGCCTACTGAAGGTTACCTGGAAAAATTAAAAAGAGGGGGTGAGTTTGCGAAAACTCAGTGTGTACAACCCTCATCAGTAAAAAATATGTATCACAACAATCCGGGCCGAAACCCATTACAATAACGGTGGCAATTGGGCCTTAGCCCAAAATAGCCTCGATTGGGCCTTAACCCATATCATATGTCACATATCATAAATATCTGGGCCTATAATCGATATATGCAATGCATTAATGCCCATACCAACCTTGCACTCCGTCTCCTGTCCAACCGTGCACTCCTGTGGGGATTTAATCGACCCACCCATCCGTACACTCCTTATGTAGCACCGGTTGCAGCACTAACTTATCGGTGCAGCATGGTTGCTCGGTGGCTAAAAAGCCTTCAATGGATCCACAGTCGTCAAGCGACCATGCGATCCTATTAGCACTTCCTCCATATTAATAATCCCATTCCCATGCAACATAATAACACATGAATGCATCATACAATAATAAACATACCATAATAATCATAAATCGCATACAAGAATAACCATATAACATGTAGGGGCGTTTCCGTCATCTTGCCTTTCAGGGGCATATCGGTCATTTTACCCATCGAGGGTATTTCGATAATTTCGCAAACTAGGGGTATTTCGATAATTTTGCAAATTAGGGGTATTTCAGTAATTTCACAAACTAGGGGTATTTCGGTAATTTTGCAAACCAAGGGTATTTCGATAATTTGCAAAACAGGGTTATTTTGGTAATTTCGTAAACTAGAGGTATTTCGGTAATTTAATAAATTAGGGGTATTTCGATAATTTTACAAACTAGGGGTATTTTGGTAATTTTGCAAACCAAAGGTATTTCGGTAATTTTGTAAACCAGGGGTGCTTCAATAATTTCGCAAACCAGGAGTATTTTGGTAATTTTACAAACTAGGGGTATTTCGATAATTTTGCAAACTAGGGGTATTTTGATAATTTCGCAAACTAGGGGTGTTTCGATAATTTTACAAACCAGGGGTATTTTGATAATTTTACAAACTAAGGGTATTTCGATAATTTTGCAAACCAGGGGTATTTCGATAATTTTGTAAATCAAGGGTATTTCAGTAATTTACCCATCGAAGGTACTTTGGTAATTTCGCATTTAACAGCCTTTCCAAAGGCCTCTTGCCGCCCCGAGCGACTCAGATAACCTAAATGGTCATAACGGTGTAAATGGGCCCGAGGTCCCTTATTCGGCCCACGTGGGCCCACACGCTCATGTGGCGCACTCAGCCCAAATCTAGCCATAGATACGAGATTCCCATAGTCCAGTTCACTATCTACTACACAATCATACAATTTATTCATATGGGCCTACGGGCCCATTGGGCCCCTTTCAGCCCAAACAGCCTAAACGCACAACGCACAAGAACACTCAAGTTGGCCTCAACTATCACGTCGAAGCTCCAACACGTGCGCTCGTGTGGCTACCATCGCCCTGTGATCGACATTTAGGCATTTGCCGCTCTACAGCTAGAGTAGAGAGAATACACATCTGATAGGATTCTGAAGCTAATCCACATTCAATGCTCCTATGCCAAACGCCCACCAAGGTATGCTTCTCTCTTCATAGATGACTCCATTTATAGCCAGCTTCTCACCTTCCCTCTTACTATCTTTCTGATGTGGGATTCCTCCGTCAGTAGAGTTTAAATCCAACTCAAACTCTGGCTGTCCAATCCGCAAAATAAATACTCCCCTGCTTGTCATGAGATTCGAACCCAGGCTCCCTTGCACTCTTAATGATGCCTTGCCACTAAACCACTCACTTCCTTGTGTCTAACATCATGCGCAACTAAATATAAATCTATGGGCCAAAGTCCAAGTTCACTTAAAAATAAATCAAAATGAAATGCCAGCACCAAGGCTTGAACCTTGGACCCCTTACTTCCTTGTGGCGTCACCTCCTTGTCTCTTATGTGGCGTTACTTTGCCACTACACCACAAGTTCTTTTTGTGTCATTTCTTCCCACATTTTATTCTTAAGGCCTACCTACTATCTCCTAGGGTTTTATTCACCTAAAATCAAATTTTTTTCTATAGCCTAAGTTTGATCTCGGGACTTCATAGAAGCCCCCTAACCTTCCGAAATCACCTCCCTAACAGGTCTAACTTGAAATACTGCCATTCTCTTAATCCCAAAAATTTAAAACGCTCCCATGGCCAAGGCCCAATGGGCCCAATCCTACTAGGCCAAAATTCAGGGTGTTACACCAACAGTTAAACCATACAGTCCTGAGAGTCCCAAAAATTACAAACTCTCAAGAAAAACCCAATTTTAAAATTTAATCATTATTACTAAATAAAAATAGATCTCGATAGAGTGGGCACTACTGAGCCTCTGCCGCACCAACCCGCTTAAGTCTGTGGATTACCTGAACATAACAGACAAACATATGTGAGTTCTCGTAAACTCAATGTGTAACCCAACAGAAGTAGACATGCAATGAACACAGAAATATCATATACAGTCAGATACAGATCTGGACCTAAGTCCA
Source organism: Gossypium rotundifolium (assembly GCA_025506655.1). Classification (NCBI taxonomy): domain Eukaryota; kingdom Viridiplantae; phylum Streptophyta; class Magnoliopsida; order Malvales; family Malvaceae; genus Gossypium; species Gossypium rotundifolium. Next base: position 63,093,876 of record CP106722.1, read on the forward strand.
TGATAGATACATATAGTAGAATCAAATAAGTAGAACAAATATCTAGAGTCCTACCTCCATCCTTTACACACCATGTCCGACCATCCTATCACACCATGGGTTAAAAACACCCACCCATCCCTACACACCATATAGTATCGATGCGACACATGATAGATAATACGCAGTCAAGCTGCCAGAATATAGGCGAAAAGTTGCCATACAGATCACTTCATCCACATATCCAATTCTCACCCCAATCATAGATACATAATACAGATATGGAAATATCATGCTTAACATGCTCGTATACAAATAACATATATACTCAAACAGAATAGTCAAACATACATATCATTGTCCTACTCAGAGCAGACTATCAGAATACCAGATCACATGATTTAGTCGTTACTGACCTTACGGTAGGCCCACAGTAGATTGAAATGACCCGTACAATCCTAAGGAAAATTTTAAAATTATGGACCCGCATACCCGTGTGGCCCACACGCCCAAATTGGCCTTGCCCTTGTCGCCCACAGGGCCATACTCACACCATCGCACGATCGTGTCTTGTGCACGGCCACACCTTCATCAATCACACGATCGTGTCTCACACACAGCCAACCATACGGCCGGTCGCGCGCCCTGTGGCGTCGACAAACCCCATTTTTGAATTTCATCGAAACTCAATTTTTCGTGTTAAGAGTACACACCTAGTTCGATTTTGTTGCGAAAGCAATCCTAAGACCTTTCAAACCTAAAAATAGTATACCAAACACCTTTTGTTATCAATCTAATTACAAAATCATCAATACAAAACCAAGCAACGTGTATACACTTACCACTATCAAACCCAATTACGCGCACAGATTAGCTCGATTGAGCAAAACCACCGTCTCACTGCCTTCTCCTATACAAAAAGTTTACAAAGAATTACTTTCCCTTACAACCCATACTCAGAATATAAGAGAAAAAAGAGAACCCAATAGCTTACTAAAACGGAACCAATCTACAAGTGAAAACCTCTCACTTACCTTACCACATGAAACACAAAAATCCTGAATTGCACACGATAAACAAAAAGAGGGTACAAATTGAAAAGAAAAATGATAGAAGAAGGGAAGAGTGGAGGAAAATAAAATGAATGTCAAAAATTTGGAAGAGAGAGAGAGAGCCGAAATTTTGAAAAAAAATTAAAATTAAATCAAATAAATATCTATCCTAACCTCCCACTAACCCACTAATTCTCAACTTCTTCAGAAATTCACTTCCACCCAACCTCTATCTCACAACCGAAACAAAAATATCGTCCACGCTCTCACAGGGAATCAAACACAGGACCTCCAACAAGCTAACTCCTTACCACTCGAACTAGTAGGCTAATTCTGATATGAGTTTACTAAAGATAAAATATAACCCAACCCACCAAGGATAAGGCTAGGATAAAAAATAACCAAAATTTTCCAAATGTGAGACTTGAACCCAAGACCTCATACACACACCCAGAACACTTGACCACTGAAACAGATACTCATTCATGTCAAATTTCACAAAAATAGATTTAAATTATTCAAGGCATTACAACTCTACCCCCTAAAAGAAATTTTGGCCTCGAAATTTACCTGATCTGAACAGATGAGGATACTACTGAAGCATCGAGTTCTCAGGTTCCCACATGGCTTCTTCAGTGCCATGATTCTGCCATAGAACCTTAACCAACGGTATGGACTTCCTCCTTAGAACCTTAATATCTAGATCCAAAATTTGAACCTCCTCCTCCTCAAAAGTAAAGTCCGCTAACCTCGATCTTATCAACAGAGACAACGTGAGATAGATCAGACTGGTACTACCTCAACATCGAGACGTGAAACACATCATGGATACGGTCTAACTCTGGTAGTAGCTCTAACTAATAAGTGACCAGTCCTAATGAACCTAGGGCTCAACTTGCCCTTACGACCGAACCTCAGAACTTTTTTCCACAGAGATACCTTAAGAAATACGAAGTCACCCTCAGCGTACTAGATATCCCTCATTTTTAGATTCGAATAGGACTTCTGTCTATCAAAAGTCGCCTTCAGATGATCCCAAATCAGCCTAACTTTATCTTTAGTCTCGAAAACCAATTTTGGACCCAAAATTTGTCGCTCACCCAACTCAGTCCAACATAGCAGTGTAACATCCTAAATTGGGGGCTCTACATTTGAAATGTGTTATGTGTGTATGCTGTGCTATGTGTGTTATTCTGGTGTGTTTAAAGGTTTCGGGAAGGCTCGAGGTTAAGCCTGAGCCTTGGTAAAAATTTTATTTTTAGGCACTGCAAGAGAGAGCTAGTTGAAGTGGGCCTTAAGGGTACTTAAGTGGGGTAGTTGACACAAGAATTTAATTAGTAAAGTGGCAAGGAGGCGCCACTCAAGGTGTAGGTAGGTGACGCCATAGGGAGGTTGTGAGAGAGCAGGTCCGAATTGCATTGACAGCAAATGGGAGTGTTATTTTTGCGCCTAAGGAGCCTGAGTGATGGATTCGGCTGGGACTATGCATGGGTGAGTATGGATTAAGTCCAAAGATATGAAGATGAGGCTAAGAGGAAAACGTGGGGTAAGATATGGGTGTAGGTGGTGGTCGAATGTTGGACACTAGGAGCAAGGGGGAGGAATCGATTTTGGATGGTTAAGGGTGTGCCAAATGTCTTGAGGTCTTAAGCTTTGTTGCTTGTGATCAATGTGTATTTTTGGTTACTAGGGGTAAGTACCGAATTTACTGAGCCAATTTCTTTTGTTCCTCTTTTGCTTTCTAGCCGAATTTGCTTAGACCATTAGTGTTTCTTTTTCTCTTTCTCTCTTCTTCCCCCCTCTCTTCACAAAAGACCTCTAAGCCGAAATCATTTTTCCTCTCTAAACTCTTCTTCAGAGCCGAACCCTCTCATCATCTTTTCCACTTTTCGTTCTCTTCTTTTCATTGCTCTATTTAAACGCTGAAATCTCACCTTTCTTCTCTTCTTCTTCTTGACCAAATTCTCCCTTAAAGACCAATCATCTCTTTAATTCCGTCTTACTTAACCGAATCTCATAAGCCTTTCTCCTTGACTCTCTTTTGCCGAAGCATGTCCTGCCCCTTCTCATAGTAGTTATCGTCACTCTACTCCACAACTCTGCCAATCAGATTCTTTTGATCAGGGTAGGTATTATTCTTTTTATCTCAATTCTCTTTTCTCTCTTTTATGGATGCCGAAAGCATTAATCTTGTCTTATAGCTTTGACCGATCGAAGTAGGGGCTTGTCTTTGCATTTTCAGCTTTTGGTCGGCGATTGAAGGGTGTTAAAGGGCATTCGGTTCTAGTCGACTTAGACATTTAATCGGTGCTTAATCCAAGTTTTATAGTCTTCGGGATCTATTGATCTAGGTAAGGGATCTTTACTTTGAGTGTTTATTCGTCTTCGTTCTTTGCTTCAATGTTTTAATCTGGTCTATTGACCAAGATCTTTTTCATGGATACAAATGCTAGTCAAGCAAAGGAAGGGGTTGGACCTGTAGTCTCAGCCCCAAAGTTCAAGAAACGCGCGGTGTCTGCTGTTCGAGATTGGCCACCGAGTTGTGGGTTGGCTTTTGAGCAGAATAGTAGACAGATAGCAGTGGTTCCTATTATCGATAGTGTCGACATAGAAAGCGTGGTATTGCACGTTATCAGGTGTGTAAACCTATACACACTTTACTTTATCTGTACTAACAATTGTATGGGCTAAAAGGCCGGAAAAGGCTGTGTAGACAGTCGTGATGCCCTTAGGGGTAAAGCTAGGAATGCCAGGTACGTGACCGTATCGTTTTCTTTGCATGGGCAAATATATGTATGGTAATCTGTTGTGTTATGGATAGCATGTTGCATTCGTTAGGATATGTATGTAGTCCATGTGGTATGGGTTTGATATGAAGGGGAAGTGCATGATTATTTGGTCACGTAGTGATCGGTGGCTATGCCATGATATATATATATGTACATACATTAATTGGGTCACATAGTGATCGGTGGTTAAGCCACGATATATATATTATTGGGTCACATTGTGATCGGTGGCTAAGCCACGATGTATTATTTGGTCACCTAGTGATCGGTTTATAATTGGCAGCATGACTACCGAAATGGAGTGTAGCGGATGGAGGGTTGATTGTAGAAATCCCCACGGTGTGATGGGTTGGTACGGGTTGGCGTGTAGAGGATGAAAAAACTAGTTTGGGTTGGGCTTATTGCATTCATGTGTTTGTATGTTTTTTTATATGGGCTAAGGCCCAATGTGTGATTGTGGGCCACGAGCCATTTGTATAATGTGGGAGAATTTACACATTGAGTCCCGGTGACTCACCCCTTCTTTAATTTTTCAGGTAATCAGTAGATCGTGGATGTGGGAGCCGAGGCAGGCTCGTGGAGGCCATAATACCCTTTTCTTTCATAAACTCATTTCTTACTATACTTTATTTTAAATTGGGACTTTTGTTATGTAATAAGGCCTTTCTAAGTTAAACTTGGGGTTTATTAGCTATTGTTTATTTCAAATTCGACACTTAATCATTAAAGAGGAAATGGAGTTTCTCAAAAACATACGGGCAACAAAAAATAGTCATTTCTCTTTAAAGTATCAACAAATGTAATGAATGTTCGATTATCATAACTTGGGAATTTCCTTAATCTACGTATTGTTATTTTCAAGACTATGCCTTAATCAAAAAGTTTTTCAAACCTCCGATTTTTCCTAAATTCAACAAATCTCGTTTTTACTTCACCCTGTAACATACCAGATTCGGTCGTAACGTTTAGGCCTGATTTGGGGTGTTACAAGCAGAGTACGACACTTACGACCATACAAAGCATCATAAGGTGCCATCTGGATGCTAGATTGGAAACTGTTATTGTAGGCGAACTCAGCTAATGATAAAAAATCCTCCAAACTACCTCGAAAATCAATTACACAACTCCGAAGCATATCCTTCAGTATCTGAATCACTCTCTCGAACTGACCATCGGTCTGAGGGTGGAACGCAGTACTGAAATCCAATCTTGAACCTAAAGCCTCATGCAGTTTCTTCTAGAATCGAGAAGTGAAACTAGGAGCCCTATCAGAGATTATCGAAACTGGAACCCCATGCATTCTTACAATCTCAGAGATGTAAAGCTTCGCTAACTTTTGCTGTGAATAATTCATCCAAACCGAAATGAAATAGGTAAACTTGGTCAATCGATGCACGATGACCCAAACAGAATCCTTTTTAGTAGGTGTCAAGGGCAACCACTAACAAAGTCCATTGTCACGCGCTCCCATTTCCATAAAGGAATTTTTGTAACAGCTCGTTTTTAGTCAAATTGAAATAGTAGTTTTGAGACCATAAATATAAGGTTAAAAAATTATTTTAATATTAATTCAAGTGTTTACAGTATGATAGTATGTATGTGTGAAAGTTTCGTGAAGAAATTTTATCGTTTGAATAGTTAATTTGATAAAAAGGACTAAATTGCGTAAAGCGTAAAACTTGAGTTCTAATAGCTAAAGGTGTCTAATAGCTATAGAAACTTAAAGTTAAGGTCCTTAAATGGTAATTAGACCATTTTAATTATGAGTGGACATTTATGGGCATAAAACATGTGAATTTTAATGTTTTAAACTAAGGTTAATTTAGTAATTTATGAAATAAAGTTAATTGAATAAAACAAAAACCAAATTAAAGATTCATTGTCATCTTCTTTGGCCGAATATTGAAGAAGAAGAAAAACACTTTATTTTTTTAGGGTTCGGTCACTTTGAAGCTTAATTGGTAAGTGTTTTGACTCAGTTTTTAATGATTTCTATGTTTTTGTGATCGTTGTAACTAGTACTAGCTATCCCAGGGACTAATTTGCAAAATTGTTAAAGTTTTTGAAAGTTTTAATTGATGAATATGTATGATTTTTGATGTTTAATGATAGATTAGGAATATTTGATGTTAGTTAAACAAGTTTTGTTAAGTGATTTTTGGTGAAAATGCAAATTAGGGGCTAAATTGTGAAATGTAAAATATGTGTGGTTAAAATGTAAAATAAATGAAAATTATGGGCTTCTAGGGGTATAATGGTAATTTGGCTAAGCATGGGTGTTTTGAAATTTTTATGAATTTGTGATTTAATTAAATAAGGACTAAATTGTAAAAATGTGAAAGTTTAGAGGCTAATGTGTAAAATAGCTCAAATGTATATTTTGGATTGAATTGAATAAATAGAAGAATAAATAAGTTGATTTATAGATCATCAAAAGAGAAATTTAGACTTAGATCGGGGAAAAAGCAAAGTAATTGAATAGTCTGTCCGTTTCGTCATTTCCATAAACGAGGTAAGTTCGTATAATTGAACTTGAATGTGTATTTATTCAATTTATGGATGTTATTAAGATTTTATTTATCCTATGGCTAAATGTGTTGAATTTGATTTAAATGTACGGTTTAAGTCGACAAGATGCTGAATAAGACCACACTTGGGCTATGACAATCAGATAATAAGACCATAACCGGGTTATGGCATGTGAATGTAAGACCACGGTAGGGCCTTGGTAATGTATGTGTAAGACCATAGTTGGACTATGGCATCGGAAAAATTGATGAATTTGTATCGTAAGCATTTATAAGCCGGAGTGGTTTGATAATAGAATTGTTGAGAAATATATAAGTATTAGTACAGGTATGTACGAAAAACTGCTCAAGTAACGTGTTAGAAGAAGTTGAGGACTTATGAGTTACAATGTGGTTAAACTATATGTTAACTCATTGATTAATGCTCTAAATGCTAATTATGTTTTTTATTTTGAAATGTTAATAAATATTGAGATTATCTCATATTTATTTACGAACTTACTAAGCTTTATAGCTTACTTTATTTATTTTCTTCTATGTTTTATAGTATATCGAAGCTAGCTTAGAACAGGAGATTGTCAGAGACTTCATCGCACTATCGGACATCTATTTTGGTACTTTTGAGTTATGTATATATGGTATATGGCATGTATAGGCTTTGGTCATTTTGGTATGTTTAATAGAAATGTATTTTGAGCCATAAGAGGTAGCTTATGGAAGTTATGTGGTTTGTTGTGTATATTGCCATGTGATATAGTTGATGTTAAATTATGAAACTCAAATGTTTATTAAGGTATGAGGTATTTATTTGGTTGAGATATGTTTGATGTGGATTGGTTTTGGATGATGAATTAGATGTATTCTGTTTAGTAAAGTAAGTTGAATTGATAGGTATTTGAATAGGTAAATGGAATTGAATTGAGTATTGAAATAGTGGATATAGATATAGTATGAATTGTGTATTGATTGATGACTTTTGGCTGCATATTTGTGTCTTAAAATGGTACCATTTGATTTTGAGTAGGTAAGTGCAAAATGAGTGGCAAAATGGCTTGGTAAATAGCCTATTTTTGTCCACACGGGCAAAAACACGGGCTGTGTATCAGCCGTGTGTGACACACGGCCATGTTACATGGCCATGTGTCCCTTGGTGTTGAAATTAAAATGAAGTCAGTATACTCCATACGGTCACACACACAGGCATGTGATAGGCCGTGTGGCACAAGTTAGTATACCCCCTAATTGGCACACAGCCTGGCACATGGGCATGTGACTTGGCCGTGTTGCATAAGTCAGTCTACCCTACAGGTTTGGCACAGCCTAATACACGGTTTGGCACAAGGGCGTGTGTGGCCACTTCGAAGGGCACACGGGCTAGATGTAACACCCCTTACCCGTATTCAAAGCCGGAACCGGGTTTGTGGCATTACTTAACTTATCTTGCTAAAACATATCACATTGAGTTATTAAATTTCATTTAAGCCTGTCTCTTGCTCATTTTCGGCCTACGAGGCCCTAAACATACCTCCAAGAGGTTTCAAGATTTAACCGGAAGCTTTTACGAACTTAGAAAACTTTTCATCAAAACAGGGGCCACACGCCCGTGTTGATTTAGGACATGCCCGTGTTCACCACTCGTGGTTGACACTGACTTATTTCATATGGCCGGACACATGCCCGTGTCCCTCACACGGCCTCGACACGCCTGTGTGCAAAACCTTGGCATTCTGTTTATGACGTCATCACTTCACTAAGGCCACACGGCCAAGGCACACGCCCGTGTCCTTAGGCCGTGTATTAAATTCCACATTTATTGTGCAGACTTCACACGGCTAGGGCACACGCCCATGTCCTAGGCCATGTCATCCACACGGCTGAGACACACGGCCATGTCTCTGCTCGTGTGTTTATTACTAAGCATACTGACTTGTAAGCCTATCATGCAAGGGGACACACGGTCGATCAACACGCCTATGGGGTTGACCGTGTGTCTCACACGGCCTAGACACACGCCCGTGTGTCTACCCGTGTGGACAATTAGATGGCTATATGGGGTTGACCGTGTGTCTCACACGGCCTAGACACACGCCCGTGTGTCTACCCGTGTGGACAATTAGATGGCTATCTACCAAGCCATTTGCCACCCTAACAAGAAATTATACTCATACCAAAACATTCCAATCTATAAAATGACCAAAGGTATCTCTAAAAATCAAAAGAATCAAGACATACACAAGGGCATACACTTCATGAAATTCATCTTCATTAAGCATAAAAAATTGCCAAGTATCGGCCTAACTTGTAAGACCATTTACAAAATGAATTCAATAACATACATAACCAACACTTAGGCTAACAATTATGAACTAACAAAATACCCAAGTCCTATACATGCCATACCCAAAATAATTCTAAATTTTCATACCAAAGTGATGTCAATGGTGTGATTTCTGAACTCCAACGTTCCACGTTCCTCGAGTTATCTTGGCAATACTACAAGGAAAAAGGGCAATGAAAAGGGGTAAGCATAAATCTTAGTAAGTTTGCATGGAAATAGATAGCAAAAATGAGCTCATGATAAAATCCATCCATGGCATTAATTAAACATACACAATGTATTAGGCTTCTAGCCAACTTACTCATACTTGCCCTTATATAACACATACCGTGTCACATATCGAAATGTTCTGCCGTGACTTACTTATGGGTACCTATATTCACTCATTCACATGACTTTGGTACTAATCTCATTCCTACTTCCCAACTCATCTACTTATCCCATTAATCACTAGGGATACTCAAAGATGCATAATATCGCCATTAATATAAGTACGAGGCTAATGCCATATCCCAGAGGTGGTCTTACATGGAGTCACCTCTGAATGCCGATGCCATATCCCGGATGTGGTCTTATAAAGAAATTTCACATCAAGTATCGATGCCATATCCTGGATATGGTCTTATACGATTTTCGTATTCATTATCGAAGTCATATCCCGAACATGGTCTTATACGAGACCTTATCCATTTCATACCTCGATGATAGCAATTTTACATATTCGTTATAGTCCTCTAGGACTTCAACATCTTTTTCAACATCAGTTACTCAATTTAGTAAAGTATCATGCATCAATATAATACCAAGCATTGTCAACATGCTAACATAAATGTTGAATCTATCACATACAAACTTACCTTGATCTCGAAATGAGCTAGCTCGTTGGTCTAATCTGAGATTTTGTTCTTTCCCCGATCGAGGTGAATTCTTGGTTCTTCTTGCTCTATAATAGCAAATTTAGCTCATTTTAATCATCACATAAATAAAAGCATTTTAATTATCATGCTTTGGTAAAAGTACTATTTTGCCCTTAGACTTTGGCAAAATGACCATTTTGCCCCTAGGATCGAAAATTAATTCTAATCATATTTTTACCTTCAACAAGCCTAGGTGGACATTTGATACTCTTATGGAAATCATCAAAAAAAAAAAAACAACCCTTCGCACATTTACTACCATTTTTATAACCTTTACTACAAGGTCCAATTAGGTGTTTTCATGGCAACACCTTTCACAAAAGTTGTTCATCTAACAACCAACACTCATTTTCTCCAATAAAAATGCAGCAAACAACTTAAAAGCTCACATGGAAAATCCCTAGAGTTTTCACCATAATGTAAGATAGTCCCCTCTTTAGAAGCTTAAGCTTTAAGGGTCTCAAAAGTACAACTATCTTCAGGAAAAACCATTAAAATCGCTTACTAGGATGGAGGAGAGCTTGTTGAAAATTTGAGCTTTCAAAACCCCTATTTTGTTTGTTATTTTCGGTGGAGAAGTATGGAGAGAAAAGATGATATCTTTTTATTTTATTTTATTAATACTAGTCAAATTAGTCACCAACTATGACTAACTTTGACCAATTTTGTCCATCTTTGTCTCCTAGCATCTCCTATGGCCGATCAACTATCTATCAAGGGGCTAATTTTATTTTAAAGACCTCCAATTTACAATCCATGGTTGTTTGGAACCTTTAGCCAATAGAATGGAACTTTCGCACTTTATGCGATTTAGTCCTTTTTTGCGATTAAGCAAGAAATTGATAAAATTAAAGCACCAAAATTTTCATGCACTAATATAATCATACTCTGACTCATAAAATATCATAAAAATGATTTTTTCTAACCTCGAATTAGTGACCCTGAGATCACTGTTCTGACTAGCCCCTAATTTAGGCTGTTACAATAGACACACGGGCGTGTGGTTGGCCGTGTGACCCAAGTCAGTATGTACCCCCTATTTTCACACGGCCTGTGACACGGGCGTGTCTAGCCACATGGGCGTGTGTCCTCTGTTTGAAGCTAAAATTTTCTAAGTTTCACAAAAATTTCTCGAGTTATTAGTTTAGTCCCGAACCATTTCTAATGCATGTTTAAGACCTCGTAGGCTCGTTAAAGGGACACTATCATTGGTTGTGATTGAATTGTATTTGGTATGAAAATTTTTATATGAAATGTATGTTTATAAGTGTTGTAAGTCCGATAATGCTTCGTAACCCTATTCTGGCGTTGAATACGGGTGAGGGGTGTTACATTTATTGGTATCAGAGCTACGATTTAGTCGATTCTAGGACTAACGTGCATGTGTGAGAGTTTAGCTATACATGCCATATATAGCCTGTGATTGTGTGATGAATCCTGACATTATAAACTATGTTTTCGTATAGTAATGAATCCCAAACGAGCTGTAGCAGACGATGTTGAGAGTAATGTGCCAACTCCTACTCAATGGAGAGCGCCTTCTAAATCTAGACCCATGTCGAGTAGTCACGGAAGTGAGCATAAAGAAGCCTTCTTTCAAATGATGAACGAGTGGTTTACTCAATATGTCCAGACAAATTCGGCTGCTCAACAACCTCCATCCCCGCCAAATCCTCAACCAATCCCCGTAATTCATCAAGTTATTGATCCAATACTATTGAACAAACCGCCAGTCAATAAAATTCATAAGTATGGGGCTGAAGAGTTCAGGGCTACTATTGATGATGATCCTGAGAGAGCCGAGTTTTGGCTTGAAAATACGATTTGAGTGTTTGATAAACTTTCCTGCACACCGGTTGAATGTTTAAAGTGTGCTATATCCCTTTTGAGAGACACTACATACCAGTGGTGGAATACATTAATATCTGTGGTGTCGAGAGAGAGAGTCACCTAGGAGTTCTTTCAGACTGAGTTCTAAAAAAGGTACATAAGTCAACGATTTCTGGATCAAAAGCATAAAAAGTTTTAGAACTAAAACAAGGCCGCATGATGGTAACCGAGTACGAGAGAGAATTTGTATGGCTAAGTAAATATGCTCGAGAGTATGTTTCGATTGAAGAGATAATGTGCAAACGGTTTGTTGACAGGTTGAACGAAGATATTAAACTTTTGGTTAGGATGTCATTGTGTTAGTTGAGCGTAATTGTAAAGCTGAAGAACTGGGTAAAGAAAAGAGAAAGGCTGATTCTGAAGCTAGAGATTTGGGGGAAGAGATTAATGAATAAACCTTATCACTCTTCATCAAAGAAATCCCGAGATTCGTATATTCGATCAAATGCATCAATGGAGTACTCTAATAGAGATCTTGTGAAGCAATTTATAGGTTTAAAAACTTCAGCCATATCAGCGGCAAGTGTGGTAAATGTTTGATCGAATAAACCTGAATGTGGACGATGTGGAAAATGACATTTTAAAGAGTGTAGACTGAATGATAAAGCCTGTTTTAAATGTGGTTCACACGAACATTTCATTCGAGATTGTCCTGAGTTAGATGAGAAAGATAAATCTCAGAATGTAAGATCAAGCAACACGACTATAAGAGGAAGACCACCCCGTAATGTTGGAAATGTGAGTGGTGGTAGAGGAGCAACACGAGATAATACTGTGAGATCTGAGGCTAGAGCACCTGCCAGAACTTATGCTATTCGCGCTCGTGAAGAAGCGTCATCTCCAAATGTTATTACCGGTACATTCTCTCTTTATGACACGGATGTAGTTGCATTGATAGATCTTAGATCAACTTATTCATATATATATATGTGTAAACTTATTGTCTAGTATGAATTTACTTGTTGGTTCTACTGAGTTTGTTATAAAAGTGTCGAACCCTTTAGGCAAATATGTCCTGGTTGACAAAGTTTGCAAGAATTGTTCGTTGACGACTCAGGGTTATTATTTATGGATGATTTGATGTTGTTTTTGTTTGATGAGTTTGATGTTATTCTGGGTATGGACTGGTTGATGTTGCATGATACAGTAGTAAATTGTATACGAAAGACAATTCAGTTGAAATGCCAGAATAATGAAACTCTCCAAATTGAATCAAATGATTTGAAGGGTTTACCAGCTGTAATTTAGTCGATGTTAGCTCAGAAATATGTGAAAAAGGGATGCAATGCATATCTTGCATATGTATTTGATACAAAAGTGTCAGAAACAAAGATTGAATCAGTACCAGTTGTTTGCGAGTATCCAGATGTGATTCCAAAAGAGTTACCGAGATTGCCACTGATCAGAGAGGTTGAATTTGGTATTAAATTAGTACCCGGAACAACACTGATATCGATAGCTCCGTACAGAATGGCTCTAACAGAATTAAAAGAGTTGAAAGCTTAGTTGCAAGAATTGACAGATAGAGGTTTTGCACGACCGAGTTATTCACCCTGGGGTGCACCGGTATTGTTTGTAAAGAAGAAAGATAGCACGATGAGAATGTGTATCGATTACAGATTGCTGAATAAAGTGACTATAAATAACAAATACCTTCTACCGCAGATTGATGATTTATTTGATCAGTTAAAAGGTGCAACAATGTTTTCAACGATTGATTTGAGATCGGGTTATTATCAGTTGCGAGTTAAGGACTTAGATGTACAAAAAATAGCATTTAGAATGAGGTACGGGCAATATGAATTCCTTATTATGCCTTTCGGATTAACTAATGCTCCTGCAGTATTTAGACAGATTCGTTGTTGTATTCATTGACAATATTCTAATCTATTCGCTAGATGAATCTGAACATACCGAGCACTTGAGAATTATGTTACAAACTCTACGTGATAAGAAATTATTTGTAAAGTTCAGTAAATATGAGTTCTGCCTCCAGGAGGTTGGATTTCTGGGGCATATCTTTTCAGCTGAAGGTATTAGAGTTGACCCGAGCAAGATTTTTGCAATTATAGATTGGAAACCTTCGAGAAATGTATCTGAAGTCTGAAGTTTTCTGGGACTAGCCTGTTATTATCGACGTTTTATGAAAGGATTTTCTATGATTACAACACCGATGACTCGATTACTTCAGAAAGATGTAAAGTTTGAATGGTCTGAGAAGTGTCAACAAAGTTTCGAACAGTTGAAAGCGCTATTGACAGGGGCACCAGTGTTAGTACAACCTGAGTTGGGTAAAAAATTCGTAATTTTCAGTGATGCGTCGTTGAGTGGTCTGGGTTGTGTACTGATGCAGGAAGGGTCGTTGAACGTTGATAGCTTATACTTCTAGATAGTTAAAATCGCATGAAAAGAATTACCCGATGCATGATTTAGAGTTGGCTGCTATTGTGTTTGCATTAAAGATTTAGCGACATTACTTGTTTGGTGAGAAATGCCACATTTATACATATCACAAGAGTTTAAAGTATTTAATGACTTAGAAAGACTTGAATTTGTGACAACGAAGATGACTTGAATTATTGAAAGAATATGAGCTAGTAATTGATTATCATCCCAAAAAAGCGAACATGGTTGCAGATGCTCTGAGTAGAAAGTCATTATTTTCTTTGAGTGCGATGAATACATAGTTAGCTTTGTCTGAAAACGGTTCGATTGTAGCTGAGTTGAAAGTGAGACCATTATTTCTTCAGCAAATCGGTGAAGCATAGAAATGTGATAAAGAATTGCAAGTTAAACGAGTTTAATGTGAGTCGACTTCTGATTTAGAATTTCAAATCAGACCTGATGATTGTTTGATGTTTTGAGGAAGAATTTGTGTACCGAGAAATTTCAAGCTTATTCAAAAGATTTTAAACGAAGCACATAATAGTTGTTTATCCGTACATCCGGGAAGCACTAAAATGTACAACGATTTAAAGCAGTTATATTGGTGGTTAGGTATGAAACGAGACATTTCAGAGTTTGTTTCTAAATGTTTGATTTGTTAGCAAGTCAAAGCTGAACATCAAGTACCATCGGGTTTACTGCATCCTGTGATGATTCCCGAGTGGAAATGGGATAGAGTTACAATGGATTTTGTGTCAGGATTGCCCCTAACTCTGAAAAAGAAAGATGTTGTCTGGATTCTCATTGATTGACTAACGAAATCTGCTCATTTCATACCAGTACGTACAGATTATTCACTTGATACACTAGCTGAATTGTACATTTATGAGATTGTTTGATTGCACGAGGTGCCAGCTTTTATTATTTTAGATAGAGATCCAAGATTCACATCGCGATTTTAGAAGAAGTTGCAAGAAGCTTTGGGAACAAAGTTGAATTGTAGTACAGCTTTTCATCCGCAAACAAACGGTCAATTTGAGCGAGTAATTCAGATTCTCGAAGATATGCTCTGATGTTGTGTTTTAGAGCTCGAAGGCAATAGGGAGAAATATTTACCATTGGTTGAATTTACGTATAAAAATAGTTTCTAATCGAGTATAAAGATGACACCGTATGAAGCTTTATATGGTCGTAAATGCCGAACTCCATTGTATTCATTTGAACTTTGTGAGAAATAGATTCACGGGGTTGAAAGTGAAAGTAATTCGCAACTGTTTGAAAGTAGCTTCAAATCGTCAGAAATCCAAAACAAAAAGATATTGAATTCTAAATCGGTGACAAAGTGTTCTTGAAAGTATCTCCATGGAAGAAAATACTTCGATTTGGTCATCGCAAAAACCACTACTTATATGCCTCATCGCGAAGCAAAGAGATTGCACCCATTAATTTCTACTCAGGAGTGCAATCGATGTCATTCATAATCCTCTTAGTGGCCTCCAACCATTACTCAGCCACAGTAGGGGCGACTCCAATGACACCCCTAAACAATTCAGCTCCATTGGACCGAAGTCATTCAATTACCGACCCACGACCCCTAGATCCAGAATGGGGTCCAGAGACCCTTTCCAACACTCTCAACAAGGATTGGGACAGTGCGTCGTCCCCAGCCGAGTGGCTTTGAGACCCAGTCTCAGTAGTAGGTTAAACTGATGTCTCACTCGTATCTAAGTTTAGCATACTACCTAGAGAGGAAGACTCAGCTCGAGCCCCTTACGGTGCCCGCCGCGCCCACGAATACCACGATCGCGAGTTCCACGAGTGCTCATCGTAATATCAAATTTATCCACATTATAAACTTTTATGCATTAGTTCCAGTGTTTATTAACATATATTTTATGCTCAATTTATCAGAAGTTTAGAAGTATTTCATGTAACACCCTTTACCCGTATCCGACGCCGGAATAGGGTACGAGGCATTACCAGACTTATTCATAAGCAAACCTTCAAAACCAAGACACGAATTTCCACTCAAATTTAAAACATTTCAAAAAAATTCATATCATCCTTAAAAAGAGCCTACGAGGCCTAAAACATGCACCGAAAGTGGTTCGACACAAAACCAAAAACTTTGAAAACTTTTGGTGAACTTAGAAAATTTTTCATGAAAAAGGGGTCACACGCCTGTGTGGGTTCAGGACATGCTCTTGTGACCCTATGACACGCCCGTACTTCAGGCTGTGTTTAAATTAGGGGACATTCTGTTTATGATGTCATCATCAAATTGAGGTAACACGGCCAAGTCACACGCCCGTGTGCTTAGGACGTGTGATCGAATAAATTTTTATAAATTTTCATAAAATAGGTGCAGACTCAACACGGCTAGGGTACACGCCCGTGTTCGAGGCCGTACCGTCTACACGGCTGAGACACATGCCCGTGTCTCTACCCGTGTGCTCATTACTGAGCATTCTATTTTGTAACAATTAAGGTGCAGGGGACACAAGACCGAAACACATGCCTGTGGGGCAGACCGTGTGTCGCAAACGGCCTAGACACACGTCTGTGTGTCTACCTGTTTAGACAAATATAAGGCTATTCACCAAGCCTTTTTGCCACCCTTCCATGCACCAACTTACACAACAAAACATAGCACTAATCCAAGCATATACTTTTGACCCAATCAGCCATACACCAGGCATCCACATATCATTTACATGCTACCATCGCATACCTAGCATCTCAAACCATGCAATTTCCCACATACATGAAAACATCATCATATGTATATATACTTAACCAATATTAGCCAATATCAAATGGCCATTTAAAAAATGAATTATCAACTATTAAAGCCATCACTTATGGCCAAATCAATTATGACACATAACCAAAAGACCAAGTCCCTATACATGCCATAACTCAAAATATTGAAATCATAAGTACTCAAAATGATAATTTGATAGTGAGAATGAATCTCCGATCGTCTTCGATCCCCGAGCTGGCTTGGTGATACTATAAGACAAGAGAAAAAGAAAGGGAGCAAGCTTTAAAGCTTTGTAAGTTCCTATGCAAATGATAAGAATCATACACACTTTAACATATAGTTAACATAAATGTCATTGTAAATTCATAATCAAGCTTAGCATAGATGTTATTAAAATCTTAACATCATAACTTACTCAATCGAACCAATCCGAGGTTTCATCACATATCTAGCTCATTAAGCATGATTTTTATGTACATACCTGTACCAACTTGCAACTTACCATAATATTTCACATCATACCATAGTCTTTCACAACTTAAACTTTTCCGTTAAGTTTCCCGTTGAACCACTTGGAATACAAAAAGATACTTGGGAAATCTCACACACATAGTACTATACAATTGCCATATCCCAGATATGGTCCTACATGGGATCTCATATCGATGCCAATAGCCCAACTATGGTCTTACACGAAATCTCAAATCGCTGTCATATCCCAGATATGGTCTTACACGTAATCTCAACTAACCCTAATGTCATGACATTTGTATCCTATTTATTCCTAATGTTCAACCAGGATATTTCTCACTTGTCGAAACTTCGTCGAATTACATCCAAAGTGTAAATCACAATCATGCAATACTAAAGCAATTAAAGCATAAATATGATGTATTATTTACATAGGAACTTACCTCGGTACAAAAATAGTAGAAATAAACCAAATTGTCAATAACCTTGTTTTTTTCCCGATCAAGGTCCGAACCTTTCTTTCTTGATCTATAATAGAAAATTTAACTTATTTATTATTTAAATTATTCAATTCAATCCAAAAATCACATTATGGAAAAATTACATTTTTACCCCAAACTTTAACATATTTACATTTTTACCCCTAGGCTCGTAAAATGAAAAGTGTGCAATTTCTTTAATGTAAAAGTCTAGCCGAATCATTTTTATAACTGTAACAGCACACGATTTCCATTAAAACAAACTTTTACTACGTATTTTATAACTTTTACAAATAGGTCCTTTTTAAGCATTTTCATCAAAAATCACTTAGTAAAAGTTTTTTTATTACACATCAGACTTTCATTTTCTACCATAAAACATCAAAATACATGCATGTCATACATGAGTCAAATTTAAAACATGAACCCTAATTCAAAATAATGCTAGAAATAGAAAGATCGGGTAAATACGACTTCAAAAACATAAAGAGCATTGAAAACGAGGCTAGGATGTACTTACAATCAAGCTTGAAAGTTGAAGAAAACCCTAGCTATGGTGTCTTGCAAAATTTGGCCAAGGTTGAAGAAGATGGACAAAATTTTGGCTTTATTTTACCTTGTTATTATTTTATTAACCAAATGACCAAAATGCCCTTTTTGCCTAACTTTAAAATTTTATCTCACCATGTCTATTTTTGTCCACTATCTTATGAAGTGGTCTAATTACCATCTAAGGACATTCAATTTAAAATTTCATAGAAATTAGGCACCTCTAGCATGTAGAACTCAACTTTTACAATTTTTACAATTTAATCCTTTTGACAAAATTGAGTGCCCAAACGTTAAAATTTTCGAATGAAATTTTCACAAAATCATTCCGTGAAATTGTAGACCATAAAAATATAATAAAAATGAAGTTTCCTACGTCGGATTTGTGGTCCCAAAACCATTGTTCCGACTAGGCCCAAAATCGAGCTGTTAGAACTCTCCCCCATCAGGGATTTTCGTCTCCGAAAATCTTAACAGAGAATAGGTTTGGGTACTATTTTCACATAGCTTCCTCAAGTTCCCACGTAGCCTCTTCGACTCCGTGTCGTTGCCATAATACTTTCACTAGGGCTATACTTTTATTTCTCAACTATTTAACTTCTCGAGCCAAAATCTTGATCGGTTCTTCACCATAAGTCATATCAGGTCGAATCTCAACCTCTGTCGGAGAAATGAAAAGTGAAGGGTCTAATCGATAACGTCACAGCATAGACACATGAAACACATTATGTATTCTTCCCAACTCTGTCGGTAAAGCTAACCGATATGCCATTGGCCCTATTCTTTCAATAACTTCATACGACCCAATGAAACGTGGACTCAACTTGCCTTTACGGCCAAATCTTAGAATCTTCTTCCACAGAGATACTTTTAGAAAGACTTTGTCACTTACCTAAAATTCGATCTCTTTCCTTTTCATGTCTGCATACGAATTTTGTTGATCTGAAGCTGCTTTCAAGCAATCTCGGATTACCTTTACTTTTTCTTTGGTTTCCTTAACCAAGTCAACCTTGTGAGTTTGTTTCTCACTGAGCTCGGTCCAATACAAGGGTGTTCGTCACTTGCGACCATACAATGCCTCATAAGGCGCCATCTTTATACTCTACTGAAAACTATTGTTATAAGCAAATTCGACTAAAGGTAGATATTTCTCCCAACTACCTTCAAATTCTAAAACACAACATCGAAGCATATCTTTGAGAATCTGTATTACCTTTTTGGATTGCCCGTCGGTCTGTGGATGAAATGCAATACTAAAATTCAATTTCGTACCCAAAGCCTTTTGTAGCTTTTTCCAAAATCTCGAAGTGAACCTCAGATCTCTATCCAAAATAATCGAAGTAGGCACCCCGTGCAATCTTATAGTCTAAAAAATGTACAACTCAGCTAGCTTATCAAGTGAATAATCGGAACGTTCCAAAATAAAATGAGCCGATTTTGTCAATCTATCAACAACGACCCAAACGACATCTTTCTTTTTCAGAGTCGGAGGTAATCCAGTTACGAAATCCATCGTAATTCTATCCCGTTTCCATTCGGGTACCATCACTAGCTGAAGTAAACCTGAAGGTACTTGGTGTTCGGCTTTTACTTGTTGACAAATCAAACATTTGAAAACAAACTTGGAGATATCTCTTTTCATACCTGGCCACTAGTACAATGCCTTCAAATTGTTATACATTTTTGTACTACCCGGATGCACAGACAAGCAACCATTATGTGCCTCATGAAGAATTTTTTAAATAAGTTCATCATTTTTTGGTACACAAACTCTACCTCGAAACATCAGACAATCATTGGATCCTATATGAAAATCTGTATCACTGCCCGATTCACACTGAGTTCCCTCAGCTTGCAAATAATTGTTACATTTCTGAGCTTCACAAATCCGTTGAAGGAACAACGGTCTAGCTCTCAACTCATCTAGAATCGAACCATTACTGGACAAAGTCAACCGTGTATTCATCTCTCTCAAAGCGAATAAAGATTTCCTACTCAAGGCGTTGGCGACTACATTCGCCTTTCTCGGGTGATAATCAATCACCAACTCATAGTCTTTCAGTAACACAAGCGATCTTCGTTGCCGCAAATTTAAATCTTTCTGAGTCATCAAATACTTCAAACTCTTGTGATCAGTAAAAACATGGCATTTCTCCCCGTACAAATGATGTCTCCAAATTTTTAGAGCACACACAATAGCAACTAATTCCAAATCATGCGTCGGGTAATTCTTCTCACATGGCTTCAATTGTCTCGAGGCATAGGCTATCACTTTTCTTTCTTGCATCAACACATATCCCAATCCATTCAGTGACGCGTCGCTATAAATCACAAACTCCTTTCCCAGTTCAAGTTACACTAAAACCGGTGCCTCAGACAATAAAGCTTTCAACTTCTCAAAACTTTACTGACATTTTTTGGATCATACAAATTTAACATCTTTTTGCAACAGCTTGGTCATAGGGATAGCAATCATCGAAAACCCTTTGACAAACCGGTTGTAGTACCCGACTAAGCCTAAAAAGCTTCTAACTTCAGATCCATTCCTTGGCGGTTTCCAATCAACAATTGCCGAAATCCTACTTGGGTCAACCCGAATACCAGCACCTGAGACAATATGTCCTAAAAATTCGACTTCTAGGAGCCAAAACTCACTTTTACTCAACTTAGCATACAATTTATTATCTCTCAAAGTCTGCAAAACAATTCTCAAGTGTTCAGCATGCTCGGACTCATTACGAGAATAAATCAGTATGTCATCAGTAAAAACAACTACAAACTTGTCCAAATACGGTCTAAAGATTCGATTCATTAGGTCCATAAAAACTGAAGGAGCATTCGTTGGTCCAAAAGTCATAACAAGAAATTCATAGTGTTCGTACCTTGTTTTGAAAGCGGTTTTGGCACATCCGACTCTTTTACTCTCAACAGATAGTAACTAGATCTCAAATCTATCTTCGAGAATACTGTCGCTCTTTTTAGTTGGTCAAATAAATCATCAATCCTCGGCAAAGGATACTTGTTCTTAATGGTTACCTTATTGAGCTGTCGGTAATTTATACACAGTCTCATAGTGCCGTCTTTCTTCTTTACGAACAGTACTGGAGCACCTCAGGGAGAATAACTTGGTCTCACAAAACCTTTATCTATCAGCTCTTGCAACTAAGTCTTTAACTCTTTCAATTCGGTCGGAGCCATTCTATATGGAGCAATAGATATCGGCGAGGTCCCTGGTACTAAGTCAATACCAAACTCAATTTCTCTAACTGGTGGTAACCCAAGCAATTCTTCCGGGAACACATCCGGATATTCACAAACTATCAGTACTGATTTAATTTTCAATTTCGATTCTTTTGTATTCAACACATAAGCAAGGTAAGCTTCACAACCTTTTCTTAAGTATCTTTAGGCAGTCATCAAAGAAATCATAACGGGTAACTCACCCGACTCATCTAAATCAATCCGAAGAATTTCACCATTTTCACATTTCAGTTGAATAATCTTTCTTTTATAGCTCACTACGACATCATGCAATGTTAACCAATCCATGCCCAAAATTACATCGAATTCATCAAATGGAAACAACATTAAATTCGCCAAAAAACAGTGACCTCGAATCATTAATGGATAATTTTTGCAAACTCTATCAACTAGTACATGTTTGCCTAAGGGGTTTGACACTCTAATCACTAACTCAGTAAATTCAACAGGCAAGTTCTTACTAGTTGCCAATTTCACACATACAAAAGAATGCGTCGATCCAAGATCGATCAATGCAAGCATATTAGTATTATAGAGAGAAAAAGTACCAGTGATAACATCAGGAGATGTCGCTTCTTCGCGAGCACGGATGGCATAGGCTCCAGCAGGTGCTCGAGCTTCGAGTCTCACAGTTGTATTCTTTGTAACACCTTTACTAATAGCTCCATTTTCGGTATTTCTCGATGGCCTACCTTTATTAGCAGTATTACTTAGCCTCACACACTGGATTTTTTCTTTTTCAGCATTTCAAAACAATATCAGATAAAGTGCTCTTGAGAGCCACACTTGAAAAAAGCCCGGTCATTCATCCTACACTTACCGGGATGTCTTCTTCCACATTGTTGACATTCGGGTCTATTAGACTTTACATTACCCATACTTGCCATTGAAGTAGCATGAGATTTAAAACTCGAATGTTGTTTTTCACGATCCTTGCGTGAATACCCTGCTAAACATTCGAACGGAATACATCTCTTTCGATTTCTTAGACTGAGATGCGAATGAATTACTCATTGGCCTTTTCCTTGAGTCTCTAGCTTCAAGATCAGATTTCCTTTTCTCTTTGTTCAATTCTTTGGTCTTACAAGCCTGTTCAACCAATACCATAAGCTCTTTCAGCTCTAAGATCCCGACTAACATACTAATATCTTCATTCAATCCATCCTCGAATCTTTTGCACATAATAGCCTCTGTAGAAACACACTCTCGAGCGTATTTGCTCAGTCTGACAAATTCTCGCTCATATTTGGTCACTGTCATACGGCCCTATTTCAGCTCAAGAAATTTTTTACGTTTCTGGTCGATGAACCGTTGGCTAATATACTTCTTTCGAAACTCCTCTTGAAAGAAGTCCCAAGTGACCCTTTCTCTCGAAACTACGGATACAAGTGTATTCCACCAATAGTATGCAGAATCTCTTAGAAGTGAGATAGCACACTTTAAACACTCATTTGGTGTGTAGGACAACTTATCAAATACCCTAATGGAGTTTTCGAGCCAAAACTCAGCTCTCTCGGGATTATCATCCACATTAGCTCAAAAATCTTCAGCCCTATGCTTTCGAATCTTATCAACCAGGGGCTTATTCATTCTTAAAAAGTCCATACTTTGTGAGGTTACGGGACCCAGTCGAGGAATGGTGGGCGTGGAGGAGGTTGGGCATTTGGATTCGTTCAAAAAAATTCCATATACCACTCATTTATCATATGGAGAAAGCCTTCCCTGCTTCCTTCTCTTTGACTAACAGTCGGGGGTCTACTATCAGACGGTGCTGCCCCTTGAGCGGGAGCCGGCGCATTACTTTCGACTTCATCAGCTTCAGCTCGATTGGGATCCATTACTATATGAAAACACAATTTAAAGTTGTCAGGAGTCATCACACTATCACAGTTTATTTATGGCTTGTATAGCTAGACTCTTACACATGCTACGTTAGTTTGAGAATCGACTAAACCGTAGCTCTGATACCACTAAATGTAACGCCCTTTACCTATATTCGACGCCAGAATAGGGTACGAGGCATTACCGAACTTACTCAAAAGCGAACCTTCAAAACCAAGACACAAGTTTCCACTTAAATTTAAAACTTTTCAAAAATATTCATATCATCCCTAAAACGAGCCTACAAGGCCCAAAACATGCATCGAAAGTGGTTTATGACTAAACCAAAAACTTTGGAAACTTTTGGAGAACTTAGAAAAGATTTCATGAAAAAGGACTCACAAGCACGTGTGACCCTATGACACACCTGTGCTTTAGGCCGTGTTCAAATTAGGGACATTCTGTTTATGACGTCATCATCAAATTGAAGTCACATGGCCAAGTCACACGCTCGTGTGCTTAGGCTGTGTGATCGATTAAATTTTTGTAATTTTTCATAAAATAGGTGCAGACTTCACACAGCCAGGGCACACGCCTGTGTTCTAGGCCGTGCCATCCACACGGGTGAGACACACGCCCGTGTCTCTGCCCGTGTGCTCATTACTGAGCATTCTATTTTGCAACAATTAAGGTGTAGGGGACACACGGACGAAACACATGCTTGTGGGGTAGACCGTGTGTCGCACACGGCCTAGACACATACCCGTATGTCTACCCGTGTGGACAAATATAAGGTTATTTTACCAAGCTTTTTTGACACCCTTTCATGCACCAACTTACACAAAAAAACATAGCACCAATCCAAGCATATACTTTCAACCCAATCAGCCGTACACAAGGCATCCACATATCATTTACATGCTACCATCACATACCTAGCATCTCAAACCATGCAATTTCCCACATACATGAAAACATCATCATATGTATATATACTTAACCAATATTAGCCAATATCAAATGGCCATTTAAAAAATGAATTATCAACTATTAAAGCCATCACTTATGACCAAATCAATTATGACACATAACAAAAAG
The DNA here is from genome assembly GCA_025506655.1 of Gossypium rotundifolium. NCBI lineage: Eukaryota > Viridiplantae > Streptophyta > Magnoliopsida > Malvales > Malvaceae > Gossypium > Gossypium rotundifolium. The sequence goes on from CP106722.1 coordinate 63,118,197, forward strand.
ACCAAGTCCCTATACATGCCATAACTCAAAATATTGAAATTATAAGTACCCAAATGATAATTTGATAGTGTGAATGAATCTCTGACTGTCTTCGATCCCCGAGCTGGCTTGGTGATACTATAATACAAAAGAAAAAGAAAGGGAGTAAGCTTTAAAGCTTAGTAAGTTCCTATGCAAATGATAAGCATTATATACACTTTAACATATAGTTAACATAAATGTCATTGTAAATTCATAATCAAGCTTAGCATAGATGTTAATAAAATCTTAACATCATAACTTACTCAATCGAACCAATCTGAGGTTTCATCACATATCGAGTTCATTAAGCATAATTTTTATGTACATGCCTGTACCAATTTGCAACCTACCATAATCTTTCACATCATACCATAGTCTTTCACAACTTAAACTTTTTCGTTAAGTTTCCCGTTGAACCACTTGGAATACTAAAGGATACTCAGGAAATCTCACACACATAGTACTATACCAATGCTACCAATGCCATATCCTAGATATGGTCTTACATGGGATCTCATATCGATGCCAATAGCCCAGCTATGGTCTTACACGAAATCTCAAATCGATGCCATATCCCAGATATGGTCTTACACGTAATCTCAACTAACCCTAATGTTATGACATTTGTATTCTATCTATTCTTAAAGTTCAACCGTGATATTTCTCACTTGTCGAAACTTCGTCAAATTACATTCAATGTGTAAATCAGAATTCATGCAATAGTAAAGCAATTAAAGAATAAATAACAATGTATTATTTACATACGAACTTACCTCGGTACAAAAATAGTAGAAATGGACCTAATTGTCAATAACTTTATTTTCCCCTGATCAAGTTCCGAACCTCATCTTTCTTGACCTATAATAGCAAATTTAACTTATTTATTATTCAAATTATTCAATTCAGTCCAAAAATCACATTATGGAAAAATTACATTTTTGCCCCAAAATTTAACATATTTACATTTTTGCCCCTAGGCTTGTAAAATGAAACGTGTGCAATTTATTTAAAGTAAAAGTCTAGCCAAATCATTTTTATAACTATAACAACCCACAATTTCCATTAAAACACACTTTTACTACATGTTTTATAACTTTTATAAATAGGTCCCTTTTAAGCATTTTCATCAAAAATCACTTAGTAAAAGTTATTTATTACATATCAGACTTTCATTTTTTACCATAAAACATCAAAACACATGAATGTCATACATGGGAAAAATTTAAAACATGAACCCTACTTCAAAATAATGGTACAAATAGAAAGATCAAGTGAATACGACTTTAAAACGTAAAGAGCATTGAAAACGTGGCTAGGATGTACTTACAATCAAGCTTGAAAGTTGAAGAAAACCCTAGCTATGGTGTCTTGTAAAATTCAGCCGAGGTTGGAAAAGATGGACAAAATTTTGGCTTTATTTTCCCTTTTTATTTTTTTATTAACCAAATGACCAAACTGCCCTTTTTGCCAAACTTTAAAATTTTATCTCACCATGTCCATTTTGGTCCACTATCTTATGAAGTGGTCTAGTTACCATCTAAGGACATTCAATTTAAAATTTCATAGAAATTAGACACTTTTTACACTTTTTACAATTTAGTCCTTTTGACTAAATTGAGTGCCCAAATGTCAAAATTTTCAAATGAAATTTTTAAAAAATCATTCTGTGAAACTGTAGACCATAAAAATATAATAAAAATGAACTTTTATGCGTCGAATTTGTGGTCCCGAAACCACTGTTCCGAATTAGGCCCAAAATCGGCATGTTACATTTCAGAGGTTTCAGTTTCTAACTTAACTTAGTGTAGTTTTAGGAATTACTAACTAAAATGTTTTCTAAATTCAGAGATACTTATAGGATCGGCATCGGAGACTCAGTGTACCACATACTTATTCAAAATGATCCAAATTATTTAAAAACTAGTTCTTTTTTAAAACACAATTTTGGAACCCAAAATTCACTACCTGAGTTTTGCAACTAAGCTCTGATACCACTAAATGTAACACCCCAAACACGGCCTAAATATTATGGCCAAATCTGGGAGTAGTACGAAGAAGGATTTTGAAACTGACAGTACCTCGATAAAACCACGATTAGTTAGTTAATCAAACGTCCAAGTGTTATAAAACATTTTCGTTTATACATATACATTGTTGGAATCGTTTCAGTTGTTCTTTGAAATCAACCGCTTATTTTACAGCGGAAGTTCACAAATCGTTTAAAATAAAACTAAGCTCGTTTTTTCCAAAAAACCATTTGTTAAAACGATTGCTTGTGTAAAATGTTTTTGTCAACGTTTGAAGAAAAGAAAACAAAATGAAATCCAAACCCAACAGTTAAACCATGCAGTCCAAAGAGTCCCAAAAATTATAAACTCTCAAGAAAAAACCAATTTTAAAATTTAATCATTATTACTAAATAAAAACAGATCTTGATAGAGTGGACATCGTTGAGCCTCCGCCGTTCTGGCCCGCCTAAGTCTGTGGATTACTTGAAAAGAGCAGACAAAAAAATGTGAGTTTTTGTAAAATCAGTGTGTAACCTAATAGAAGTAGACATGCAATAAACATAGAAATCTCATATACAGTCAGATACAGATTCAAACCTAAGACTATGATAGATACAGATAGCAGAATCAGAGAAGCAGAACAGACATCCAGAATCCTATCCCCATGCTCTACACACCATTTCGACCATCCTATCACACCATATGGGGTTAAAAACACCTACCATCCCTATACACCATATAGTGTCGATGCGACACATGACAGATAATACACACTCAAGTTGCCAGAATATAGGTGAAAAGTCGCCATACAGATCACTTTCTCCATATATCCAGTTCCCACCCCAATGATAGATACATAATACAGATACAAAAATATCATGCTTAACATGGTCATATACAGATAACATATATACTCAAACAGAACAGTCAGACATACATATCAATGTCCTACTCAGAGCAGACTAACAGAATGCCATATCACATGATTTAGGGGTTGGTTAGCCAGAGTCGATCGAAATGACCCGTGTGACCCTAGAAAAAATTTTAGAATTATGGGCCCGCATGTCCATTTGGGCCCATACGCCCAAATTGGCCTTGCTCGTGTGGCCCATATGGCCGCACTCACACAATCACATGGCCGTGTCTTGTGTACAACCATACCTTCATCAGTCACACAGCCGTGTCTCGCACACAGCCAACCACATAACTGGCCATACACCCGTGTGACGTCCTAAAAATAGTATACCAAACACCGTTTTTTGCAATTTAATTACAAAATTGTCAGTACAAAACCGAGCAACGTGCATACACTTACCGCTATCAAACCCCGATCACGCGCACAGATTAGCCCGATTGAGTGAAACCACTGTTTCACCGCCTTCTCCTATACAAAATGTTTACAGAGAATTACTTTCCTTTACAACCCATACTAAGAATACAAGCGAAAAGGAGAACCCAATGGCTTACTAAAACAAAACCAATCTACAAGTGAAAACCTCCCACTTACCTGACCACACGAAATATCAAAATCTTGAATCGCACACGATGAACAAAAAAAGGGGTATAGATTGAAAAAGAAAATGTCAGAAGAAGGGAAGAGTATAGGAAAGTGAAACAAACGTCAGAAATTTGGAAGAGAGAGATAGATAACCAAAATTTTGAAAAAAAAAAGCAAAACAAAAGAAAATTAAATCAAATAATATCTACCCTAACCTTCCACTAACCACTAAATCCCACTAATCCACTGACTCTCAACTCCTCCAGAAATTCACTTCCACCCAACCTCTATCTCACAACCGAAACAAAAATATCATCCACGCTCTCATAGAGAATCGAGCACAAGACCTCTAGCAAGCTAACTCCTTACCACTCAAACCAGCAGGCTTATTCTAATATAAGTTTACTAAAGATAAAATATTAGCCAACCCACCAAGGATAAAGCTAGGATAAAAAATAACCAAAAATTTCCAAATGTGAGACTGGAACCCCAGACCTCATACACAGGCCCAAAACACTTAACCACTGAAACAGATACTCATTTATGTTAGATTTCAAACAAATAGATTGAAATTATTCAAGGCGTTACAGTTTTATATGTGTGTATATATATATATATATATATATATATTAAAAGTCTATAATTTCTATCAAATTTGATAATATATTAATATTATGTTATAATGTTATAATATTTTATAATTAATTTTCTATACCTATACTATTAATAAAATCTCGACTAGATTGGTGTCACGAGTCAACTGACACCAACTTGATTAGGGAAATTAAAAAATAACATTTTGTATTTTAAATAAGTTATATTATTTTAAGGTACTTTAGTCTTTTAATTTTTAAAACAATAAAAATGTGCACAAAGTGAAATTTGAACCCATGTCAATTATATTGAAAATATTTTAAATTTATCACTCAATCAAAACTTTATTTTTATTTACTTATACATTTTAATTTTATAATGTAAATTTTATTACCTCCATCAATTGCATATCTATACTATTACAAGTGTACTCGGCGTTAATTGAAGATTGACTACAACGCCATGATAAACAATTGTAGTGTATTTAGTATTATTAAATGTGAAGCATTTACATGTTTAAGTCTCATATTACTCACAAATTAATATATTTTTCATTTTAATATCATACATATTTTCTCAATTTAATATTTTCTTAATATTAATTAGTTTCAAATCATACATTTCATTATTTATTGTATATTATTTTCAAACACTTCTCTATATTTTAAATATGCAATTTCCACACACTACGTGTGTAATATAATTTCTATTTTTGTAGTTTCAAAATAATTTTATAATTTTCTAAATTTATTATAATATTTAATAATTTTAAGTTTAAATAATTAAAATCTATTTAACCCTTCACATCAAATTCTACTTAGTTGCATATCATTTTTTTTTCAAATTAATTGCTACATTAATACTAAAACGGTCTTTTAGGACTTTAACAAATAATTATACTCAATTGAATGTTAACTTTCAATTAAAGACTCAAATTACAACAACTTTCAATTTAAAACTTAATTGGTTTTTAAATTATTTTACGGAAACTTTTTAATACTTAAACCTTTTATAAATATTACTTCGTAGAAGATACAAAGTGATTATTTCACGTCATTTTTATGTATTTTTTGTAAAATAAATTCCTTTATGATTTATCTCATGACATTGAATAATTAAATTATGTATATATTTTAAGAAATTCATTAATGATTTTTTAATAGATGAATGATCTTTTAGAAAAAAATAAGATATTACATGGCAGCATATGAACTATGAAACAAATATTTTCCTACCTTAAAAATGAAAGAAAACATTAGAAATATTATCATACGCATACGCATGCGTAAATCATAGATTTATTAACTATATCTATATTAGAAGGCAAATATGTGTTTAAAAATTACATATAATAAATAATGAAACATATGGTTCAAACTAATTAATCATAATAATATATGAAATATTAAAATAGAACTTTGGTTGAGTGATAAATTGATTGTTTTACTAACCCATTAAGATGGGTCTTAGATGCATATTTTTATTAGTTTTTTTAAAATAAAAAAATCAAAGTACCCTCAAATAATATAATTTATTTTAAATGCGAACAGACATTAGTGTAATTTCCCTAACTGAGTTGGGACCTAATTTATAGGTGACACCAACTCAGTAAAGGGCTTTATATAGTAAGTATAGATATTGTAATAGCCCGGTTTAGACCCTAGACAGAATAGTGATTTCGAGACCACAAATCTGAGGTCAAAAAATATTTTAATATTATTTTTGGTATTTATAATATGTGATTGAGCATGTGTGAAATTTCTGTGTGAAAATTTTATCGACTGTGTGTCGAATTAACAAAAAGGACTTAATTGCATAAAATGCAAAAGCTGTGTGCTGATTGTTAAAGTGCTTAATTGTTTTTGTTTTTATAATTTGGAGGTTTAATGATGCAATTAGCCACTATTAAGGTTAGTGGGTGGCAATGGACAAAATAACCTTAGTGTATAAATGTTTTATATGTTTAATAAAAGGGTAAATTAGTAAATGAAGAAATAATGTATATTCAATAAAACAAAAAGGAATTAAATGGCCATTTTTATCATCTTCTTTGGCCAAAAGTTGAAGAAAAAGAAAGAAAGAAAGCTTGTTAGGGTTCGGATAGTTTTGAGCTTGATTAAAGGTTAGTTTTTGTTCGGTTTTTGATAATTTCTACGTTTTTGTAATCGTTGCTTCGTGTTATTTCAAACCCATGCTTAAATTTTATAAATTGATGAAGATTTTGAAAAGTGCCATTGATGAATATGTGAAAGATTAACATGTTTTGTCTTTGAATTTTTAGTGAAATTGAGTAATTTGGACTAAATTGTGAAAATAATATTTTGAGGGACTAAAATGTGAAATAAATGAAACATATGGGCTTGTATGAGTATAAGGAGAATTTGGCCTAAGCACGGTGAAGTGAAATTTTGTGTATTTTGTGATTTTGTGAAATGGGGACTAAAGTATCGAAATGTGAAAATGTGAGGGCTATTTTGTAAAATGCCCTAATTATGTATTGAATGAACTGGTGTTTGAATAAGTTAAATTTGAATATGTATAGACCAAGAAAGGAGAGATTCGGATCGAGATCGAGGCAAAGAAAAAGTATTCGATTGATCGGCTAATTTCAGTATTTCGACGTCCGAGGTAAGTTTGGATATAATACAAAATGTTTTATTTCATATCTATGTGTTATGAAATATATGAATTTGTGTTTATTTATTTAGAAATGCCATATGTGAGGATTTGAGAAATGTGGCACTAAGTGTGCGATATTTAATTTATATGATAATGGATGGCACTGTGTGTGTGAAATAGAGACAGTATCGATTATACTGATTGGCACTATGTGTGTGATACTGAATCAAGTTCGGTTTAATATAGAAACACTAAGTGTGCGATGTTACTTAAGTTTCGGCTATGATTGGGCACTAAGTGTGCGATTGAATCGAAGAGATAACGAAGTTTGGTCGAAATGAAGTTTTGAGCTTTGAGTAGCATGTGTGATCGATAACTAAGTGTTGGCTAAGCTACATACGGAACCTATGTGGTTGATGAAATCGTGAATGAATTTATGGATAGTTGAGTGAGCATATTAGCTATGGATGACATGGTATATGTGAATTTGTAAGTTGATCTATGTGACGGATTATATTTGTATATGGTTACTGTGTTATTGAGTAATATGTATTATATTACGAACTTACTAAGCTTTTAAGCTTACTGTGTGATTTGTTTCTCTGTTTTACAGTGTCAGTAAAGCTAGCTCGGATCCAAGAATCATCAATGACTCAATCACACTATCGGCTATCTATTTCGGTACTTTTGAAAGATGTACATAGTTGGTATATGGCATGTATAGGCTAGTAGATATGGTGTATTTTGAAATGTTGGACCTTGCCATGTGACATAGCTTGGAAGATAGATGAATTTGGTTAGTATGTGTGAGCTATGTAAATGATGAATGTGGTATGAAGTATTGAGTGATAAATATGGTATGTTTCATGCTCAAATGATTGATGAATATGGTGTTTAAATGTGAATTGTGGTAAGGTTTATATGATGCTTAACTTATATGATTTGGGATGTGAAATTTGGGTGTTTTGAATGGAATTATTGAGTAGAAATGGTGTATGGAAATAAATGATGTAGTTAATGATGATTTGGTGCTGGTATTGGTATGTTCTAATTGTATTTGAGGCATGAATTGGTATTGGTTTGATGCTTATAGGTGGTTTTAAAGTGTGGATGGTAATTTGGCCTTGAAAATGACCTATAATTGCCCACACGGTTGAGCACACGGGCATGTGGCTCGACCGTGTCCTTCGAGGTTGTGTTTTAAAATAAGTCAGGCTCGGCCATGGACTGGACACACGGGCGTGTGACTGGCCGTGTGGTGCAAGTCAGTGTCGATCACGGGTGAGGCACACGGGCGTGCCTCAGGCCGTGTGGACACGTCAGTATGTATGCCCTGTTTTGCCACAGCTTGGATGCACGAGTGTGTTCGAAGCCATGTGAGGCACACAGCCTACCCACACGGGCTTGTGACCTCTGCAACTTAGAAAAATGTTAAAAATTTCTAAAAATTTTTGTATGAGTTCGGTTTAGTCCCGACCCCTTTCTAACACGTATGTAAGGTCTCGTAGACCTCTTTAAGGGGCTATATGATTGTGAATTATTTTATTTGATTGACTTTGTGTTGAAAATGATATGGAATGTTTGAAAATGATTAGTAATGCCTTTTAACCCTAATCCGGCGACGATTATGGGTTAGGGGTGTTACAGATATTGGACTCATGGAGATAATAAATTGTGCATGATAAAACAAAATTGTTTAAAATATATTAAAATGAAGTTTTGGTTGAATGGTAAATTTAATGTTTTACCAATCCAATTGACGTAGTATCAATTCTCACCATATGCATATTTTTATTTTTATTGGTTTTTATTAAAATAAAAAGATTAAAATACCCTCAAATAAAATAATGCAAAAGGATATTAAAGTAATTTCGCTAATTGAGTTGAGACCTAGTTTATGGGTGACACCAACTCAGTAAAAGGGCTTTATAAATAATACAAATATACATAAATAATTGTATATATATTTAAGAAATTCATTAATGATTTATGTAATAAATAATTTTTTAGAAAAATGATATTAGACAATGTAATATGAACTATGAAAGTATGGGGTGTGCCTCACATTTATCGATATATTTCAGGCACTTAAGATGAGAATCGATGAGAAACCGAAGGAGAGTAAAAAAACGTGCAACGTCTAGATGACGCGACATCTTTGGAAACCAAGCAAGACTGCGACGTCGTGACGAGCAGGTAGGCGACATCACAACAAGGTGATGTTTTCCTGTACAAATATAACCACATATTTTTCTTTCAACATGACTTCTTCTCCAAATCGAACTCTAATTCCTACAAGGTTATTTCAATCATATAGGACCCATGTCTCAAGCCTATTTAAAAGGCCTTTAGAGCCCTGTTTAGAAAGATTAGATTTAGAGAATCAGAATTACATAAAATATCTCCAGTGTGAGATTTGTTAAAGAGACTTTGGGGAGAGTTTTAGAGAGAGCTTTTGTATTTGAGATATTTGAGTTTTTTTTGAGATTTGTTCTTTGTATTCGGGTTAGATACTCTCCATCGTTGTACACTTTGTTTACTGCTTAGTGAAAAGCCGAAGCCTCCTTTGCCTGTGGTTTTTTATCCCTTAGTGAGGGTTTTTCACATAAAATATCTGTGTTCGTTCTTTTTCACTTTTACTATCTCGTTGTTTATATGGGTCGGTCCCAAAAAAACTAGTATCAGAGCTATGATTCAACTTCCGCAAATCGACTCACTCAGGATGATGATAATGAGATTCGATATTGAGAAGTTTGATGGGATCACAAACTTCAGTGTTTGTGGTAGGTTTGGATGTAACAGACCGATTTTGGGGCTAGTCAGAACAGTGGTCTCGGGACCACTAATCTGAGGTTGAGGAAAATTATTTTAGTATTATTTTATGTGTTGTGGTATTAATATATGGAAATTTTGGTGCTTTAAATTTAGCAATAGCATGTTTAATTGAGGAAAAAAAACTAAATCGCACGAGATGCAAAAGTTCTATTTTATAAGGTAGGGGAACCTAATAGCTATAGATTATAAATTGGAGGATTTTAAAATGAAATTAGGCCATTAGTAGGGTATGGCCGGCCATGTAGACAAAGGCGGGACAAGAGCATTAAATTTTAGTCAAATTTGGTGGAAATTAGGTGATGAAGTGAATAAAATAAGAGAAGTAAAATATGTTATCATCTTTTACTATTCACTCATCTCTTTCCACCAAAAATTGAAGAGGAAATAGAGCTCTTGGAGGCTCAAACTTTCAGCCACTCAATTCACATTCAAGTAAGTGATTTAGGTGGTTTTAATTGATGATTTTTGTGTTTTTGGAGTGCCCAAAGCTTAAGCTAGCTAATGAGGGGACTAATTTGTGATATGGTTGAAAGTTTAGGGACTTGCCATGGGAGTGTTTAAGTGGTTAGCTGAGTTTTTATGGAAAAAATTGAATGTTGGGGAGTGGTGAAGCAACTTTTGTGAAAGGTGTTTTCATAACAACACCTAGGTAGGACTTAAATGCAAAGATTTAGTTTGTGTCATAAATGTATGAAATAGTTGAAATGGTGAGTAGTTGTAAGAGAAATAAATGTTCATCTATGCTTGTTTATTGAGAAAATGTGATGAAAAATAAATTACGAGCCTAGGGGCAAAAGTGTAATTTTGCCAATGTATAAGGGCAAAATGGTCATTTTTGCCCAAGTGTAGAATTTGATGTATTGTAATCATAAAATGATCTAAACGAATGAATTGCATTGTTATAGATCAAGAAGAACACGGAATCAACCTTAACCGTGGGAAAGGCAAGGTGATTGAGTAAATCGCTAGTTAACACGTTTGCATTGAGGTAAGTTTATGTGTAAGCAATATATATTTTCGTAAACATTATGTTGCTAATTAGAGTATGGCATGATTGAGAACATATGTGGTTCTAGTGGATTGAAGGTGATAGTCATTGAATAATTATTGTATGAATGGCGAAATAATCATATGAATGTGTATTGACGATATTTGATGGTGGGCTATGTACGATACTACCTTGTTGCTTAATTACGATGGGCTATGTGCGATACCATCGTCTATATATCTTTTTGGTGGGCTATGTGCGATACCATCGTAACTAATCTTTTGGTGGGCTATGTGCGATACCACCCTAATAAAGGTTGATGGTGGGCTAAGTGCGAAACCACCGAGTAATTTAACTAGGAGTAATGAAATTAGAGATAGTGATGTATTGTACTATGTGATTTTGTGATGCTAAGTGCAGGGGAACTTGTTAATGAATGCATACATTAAGCTTGTGATATGGTTGCAATGTGGGAATGGAGAAAATGAGTAAGCATGATTATGAATGTAGATTGTTTCTCACTTAGTATGTAATGCTATGTAATTGTTTAATACATGTTATAATATTATATTGTTTACATGTAAACTTACTAAGCTTAAAGCTTACTCCCCCTTTTCTTTTTCCCCTGTTTTATATAGTTTAAGAGCCGAGCCGAGATATGTCGATAACAAGGAGGCCGCACACTATCTGCTCACCTCGGTATATTCAGACTTAGTGATTTTGTGTATGGCATGTATATGGCCTAGACTAGACGGATTATTTTGTTATTTTGGTCAAAGGTGTATTGGCTCTTGCTAAGACATTTATTTTGTAAATTGCTAAGAATGATGGCACATTTTATCATTTATGAAATTTCAAAGTTATCAATATGAGTGCATTTTGAATTATGAGATGTTTATTAGTTTGACGAATGAACTTATGTAGTGTAAGATATAAGGGTGCTAGAAGCTTGGCAAATGACCATGTTACATCCACATGGGTAGGCATGTATGCAGTGTGTCTAGACCATGTGTGACACACGGTCGGCCCACGGGCGTGTGACTTGCCCGTGTGTCCCCTGCATGTTAACATTTTAAGTTGGAATAGACCACGGATTGCCCACACGGGCGTGTCCAGGCCGTTTAAATTAGTCAGTAGCTCCCTACGGTTTAAAGCCACGGGCATGTTATGAGGGTACACGGGCGTGTTCCATTTTACATAGGCATGTGCCCTAGCCGTGGGAGTTTTGGTAAAATGCTGGGGTTTTGGGTATAGTGTGAGCACATGGGCGTGTGTGACTACACACGGGCGTGTGTGTCATCTAACACGGGCGTGTACTCCCCGTATAGAAAAGAGAAAAGTTTTATGGATCGTAAGAGTTTTTGGTATAGTCCCAAGAGCCCTCGTATGTACGAGTGAGATCTAGTAAGTCAAAAATAAAGTTGTTGTAGTGACTCAAGTAGAGTAGTCGCGTGAGCCTAAGTGGCGATCAAGTAGTTTTGTACAGTAACGCTTCGTGCCTAATTTCGATAGGATTGTGGGTATGGGGTATTACATTTAGTGGTATCAGAGCTATGGTTTAGTAATTCTAGGACTATCGTAGCATGTGTAGGAGTCCAGCTATACATGCCCTAAATGTATAATGATAGTGTGATGGCTTCTGATGATTTTAAATTTGTTTTATGTAGTACATGGATCTCGAACAATCGGCTCTTGATGGCGCTTGACTAATGTCTGTGGCTCTGCACAAGAGACTGCGCTTGTGCAGAGTGAACCCGAGACTAGGGGTCAAGGAGAATAGGCTCGGGAAGCCTTTCTCCAAATGATGAGTAACTGGTACACTGAGTATGTACGAGCAAACCCCAATGCTCAACCTCCTCCTATACCTCAGCCAGTTCTTTTGGCTTCCCAAAGTATAGAAATGGTGAGGACAACTAAGCCCCCGGTAGACAAGATTCGGAAGTAAGAGGCTAAAAATTTTCAAGCTAACAAAGATGATGACCCTGAGCGGGCGGAGTTCTGGCTTGAGAACTCAATGAGGGTTTTTGATGAACTCTCCTGTACACCTGAGGAGAGCTTGAAATGCGCTGTATCTTTGTTAAGGGACTCGGCATACCATTGGTGGAAAATGTTGACATCAGTGTTTCTTAAAGAGAGGATAACGTGGGACTTTTTCTTGGAAGAGTTTCGAAAGAAGTATATAAGTCAATGGTTTGTAGACCAGAAGCGGAAGGAATTCCTTGAGCTGAAGTAAGGAAAAATGACTATGGCAGAATATGAACGTGAATTTGTTCGGCTTAGTAAGTACACTCAAGAATGTGTATCCACGGAAGCTACCTTATGCAAGAGATTTAAAGATGGGTTGAATGAAGACATCAGACTTTTAGTTGGGATTTTAGAGCTGAAAGAATTTATGGTATTGGTGGATCGGGCTAGTAAGGTCGAAGAATTGAGTAAGGAAAAGAGGAAAGCCTTGAGTGAGGCTCGGGATGCGAAGAAGAGGCCAATGAGCAAATCATACCAAGCTCAATCGAAGAGGTCTAGGAAAGTGAACCCTCGAATGACTACGTCAGACGGGCATTCACAGAGAGAGCGAGGTAACACGTATTCGGGTTCAAGAGTTCAGACCACCTCAATGGCGAGTGTGGGAGATCCAAAGTCCAAATCGGAGTGCCCAAGTTGTGGCAGACATCGCATTGGAGAGTGTTGGGGAAACAATCAAAATTGTTATAAGTGTGGATCCCTTGACCATTTCATCTGAAACTGTCCTGAAAAGGATGACAAGGAGAAGGAGCAAGAGATAAGATCAAGCAGTGCATCCTTTAGAGGTAGGTCATAAAAGAACTCGATAGGTGGGACTAGTGGTAGAGGTGTATCAAGAGACACTACTGTGAGGTCAGAGGGTCGGGCGCCAGCAAGAACCTATGCTATTCGCGCTCGAGAAGAGGCCTCATCACCGGACGTAATAACGGGTACATTTTCTCTCTATGACACCTCTATTATTGCTTTGATTGACCCGAGGTTGACCCATTCTTATATTTGTATGAGATTGGCATTTAGTTTGAATATGACTATTGAGTCTACTGAATTTGTGATAAAAGTATCAAACCCACTAGGTAAACAGGTGTTAGTTGATAAGGAGTGTAGGAACTGTCCCTTGACAATTAGGGGTCATTATTTTCTGGCAAACCTTATGTTGCTGCCGTTTGATGAGTTTGATTTGATTCTTGGTATGGATTGGTTGAATGCCCATAATGTTTTAGTGAATTATGGTAGTAAATTTATTGAATTGAAGTGTGAAAATGGAGATGTTATTCGAGTTGAATCAAGTGAGTCAGATAGTCTACCAGTGATGATTTAGTCTATGGTAGCTGAGAAATTTTTGAGAAAAGGATGTGAGTTGTATCTTGCCTTTGTACTGAACACTCAAGAGTCTGAAGCAAAGATTGAACCCGTGCCGGTTGTATGTGAGTATCCGGATGTATTCCCAGAAGAGTTACCTGGACTACCTCCAATCAGAGATGTTGAGTTTGGAATTGAGTTAGTTCTGAGAACGGCACCTATTTCCATCGCTCCGTATAGGATGGCGCCGTTGAAGTTGAAAGAATTGAAGGTCTAGTTGCAAGAATTGACGGATAAGGGTTTTACAAGACCAAGCTATTCACCGTGGGGTGCTCCGGTATTATTTGTGAAAAAGAAAAATGGATCAATGAGATTGTGTATAGACTACAGACAACTCAACAAGGTGACGGTGAAAAATAAGTATCCTTTACCGAGGATAGATTATCTATTTGATCAACAGAAGGGAGCCAAGATTGATCTGAGATCCAGTTATTACCAGTTGAGGGTTAAGGAATAAGACGTACCAAAAACAATATTCCGGATGAGGTATGGCCGTTATGAGTTTCTGGTCATGCCGTTCGGTTTAACAAATGCTCTTGTGGTTTTTATGGACTTAATGAACCGTATCTTTTGACCGTATTTGGACAAGTTCGTGGTTGTTTTTATTGATGACATATTGGTTTACTCTCGAGATGAGAGTGACCATGTAAAGCATTTGAGAATTGTATTGCAGACTTTGAGAGACAAGCAATTATATGCCAAATTTAGCAAGAGTGAGTTTTGGCTCCGAGAGGTCAGATTTCTAGGACACATTGTGTCGGGTGAGGGTATTAGAGTTGATTCGAGAAAGATCTCGGCTATTATGGAGTGCAAACCGCCGAGGAACGTGTTGGAAGTTAGAAGCTTTTTCGGTTTGGCGGGGTATTATAGGCAGTTCGTGAAGGGATTTTCTATGATTGCTACTCCGATGACGAAATTATTGCATAAGGATGTTAAGTTTGAATGGACTAAAAAATGCCAACAGAGTTTCGAGAGATTGAAAACGTTGTTGACAGAAGCACTGGTTTTGGTATAGCTTGAGTCAGGAAAGGAGTTTGTGGTCTACAGTGACGCGTCGTTAAATGGTCTCGGTTGAGTGTTGATGCAAGAGGGTAAGGTAGTCGCTTATGCCTCGAGACAGCTAAAACCATATGAGAAGAATTATCAGACTCATGACCTAGAGTTGGCCGCAATTGTTTTCGCGTTAAAGATTTGGCGACATTACTTATATGGTGAGAAGTGTCAAATCTTCACAGATCATAAGAGTTTGAGGAACTGATGAATCAAAAGGAGTGAAATTTATGGCAACAACGATGGCTTGAATTATTGAAGGACTATGAGCTAGTGATCGATTACCACCCAGGGAAAGCGAATGTAGTTGCAGATGCTTTAAGTAGAAAATCCTTGTATGCTTTGAGAGCTATGAGCGCGAGTTTATCATTGTCTGATGATGGTGCTATACTGGCCGAATTGAGAGCTAGGCCACTATTTGTTCAACAAATATGTGAAGCTCAAAGAAATGATAGTGAAATACTAGCCAAAAGAGCTAAGTGTGAATAGGGAACTAATTTGGAATTCCGAGTGAGTTCGGATGGTTGCTTAATGTTCCATAATAGAATTTGTGTACCCAAAAATGACGAGTTGATCCAAAAAATTTTACAGGAAGCATATTGTAGCTATTTGTTAGTACACCTAGGTAGTATGAAGATGTACAATGATCTAAAAAATTTTTTTTATTCGTGGCCAGCAATAAAAAGAGACATCTCGAAGTATGTAACAAAATGTCTGATCTGTCAACAAGTGAAAGCTGAGCATCAAGTGCCTTCGGGACTACTTCAACCAGTGATGGTTCCCGAGTGGAAGTGGGATCGGATTACCATGGACTTTGTGACCGGGTTGCCTTTGACTCCTAAAAAGAAAGATGCTGTGTGGGTTGTTGTTGATAGATTAACGAAGTCGGCTCACTTTATACCTGTGCGTATTGATTATTCACTAGAGAAGTTAACCGAGTTGTATATTGCAGAGGTAGTAAGATTGCATGGAGTGCCTATATCCATTATCTCGGATAGAGACCCGATATTTACTTTGAGGTTTTGGAAGAAGTTACAAGAGGCCTTGGGTACAAGGTTGAATTTTAGTATTGCTTTTCATCCTAAAACTGATGGTTAGTCTGAGAGAGTAATTCAAGTTCTTAAATATATGCTCCGATGCTGTGTGATAGAGTTTGAAGGTAGTTGGGAAAGATACCTACCCTTGGTCGAATTCGCTTACAACAATAATTATCAGTCGAGCATACGGATGGCACCGTATGAAGCCTTATATGGTCATAAGTGTCAGACTCCTTTGTATTGGACCGAGTTGAGTGAGAACCAAATCTATCGGATTGATTTAGTTAAAGAGACTTAGGAAAAGGTGAAAGTGATCTGGGATGGTCTGAAGGCTGCTTCAGACCGGTAAAAATTGTACGCAGATTTGAAAAGAAAAGAAATTAAGTTCCAAGTGGGCGACAAGGCATTTTTGAAAGTCTCGCCGTGGAAGAAAATCATGAGATTTGGTCGAAAGGGTAAATTGAGTCCGAGATTTATAGGGCCGTTTGAGATTACCAAAAGGATTGGGCCAGTGGCATATCGGTTGGCTTTACCGATAGAGTTAGAGAAAATCCAGAATGTGTTATATGTATCAATGCTAAGGCGTTATCGTTCCGATCCTTCGCATGTGATTCCTCCAACGGAAATTGAGATACGACTAGATATGCATTTGAGGAAGAGCCGATTAAAATCTTGGATCGAGAAGTGAAACAGTTGAAGAATAAGGACATAGCCTTAGTAAAAGTGTTGTGGCAAAAATACGGTGTAGAAGAGGCTACATGGGAATCGGAGGAAGCCATGAGAGAACAAAATCCAAACCTCTTTACCGGTAAGATTTTCGAGGGCGAAAATCCCTAAAGGGGGGAGAGTTGTAGCAGCCCGATTTTGGGGCTAGTCGGAACAGTGATCTTGGGACCACTAATTCGAGGTTGAGGAAAATTATTTTAGTATTATTTTATCTGTTGTGGTATTAATATATGGAAATTTTGGTGCTTTAATTTTAGCAATAGCATGTTTAATTGAGAAAAATGACTAAATTGTATTAGATGCAAAAGTTCTATTTTATAAGGTAGGGGTACCGAATAGCTATAGATTATAAATTGGAGGATTTTAAAATGCAATTAGGCCATTAGTAGGATATGGCCGGTCATGTAGACAAAGAGGGGGACAAGAGCATTAAGTTTTAGTCAAATTTGGTGGAAATTAGGTCATGAAATGAATAAAATAAGAGACGTAAAAGATGTTATCATCTTTCACTATCCACTCATATCTTTCCACTGAAAATTGAAAAGGAAATAGAGCTCTTGGAGGCTAAAAATATCAGCCACTCAATTCTCATTCAAGTAAGTGATTTAGGTGGTTTTAATTGATGATTTTTGTGTTTTTGGAGTCCGCAAAGCTTAAGCTAGCTAATGAGGGGACTAATTTGTGATATGGTTAAAGTCTAGGGACTTTCCATGGGAGTGTTTAAGTGGTTAGCTGAGTTTTTATGGAAAAAATTGAATGTTGGGGAGTGGTGAAGCAACTTTTGTGAAAGGTGTTTTCATAACAACACCTAGGTAGGACTTAAATGCAAAGATTTAGTTTGTCATAAATGCATGAAATAGTTGAAATGGTGAGTAGTTGTAAGAGAAATAAATGTTCATCTATGCTTGTTTATCGAGAAAATGTGATGAAAAATAAATTACGAGCCTAGGGGAAAAATTGTAATTTTGCCAATGTACAAGGGCAAAATGGTCATTTTTGCCCAAGTGTAGAATTTGATGTATTATAATCATAGAATGATCTAAACGAATGAATTTCATTTTTATAGATCAAGAAGAACACGGAATCAACCTTGACCATGGGAAAGGCAAGGTGATTGAGTAAATCGCTAGCTAACACATTTGCATCGAGGTAAGTTTATGTGTAAGCAATATATATTTTCGTAAACATTATGTGGCTAATTAGAGTATGGCATGATTGAGAACATATGTGGTTCTAGTGGATTGAATGTGATAGTCATTGAATAATTATTGTATGAATGGCGAAATAATCATATGAATGTGTATTGACGATATTTGATGGTGGGCTATGTGCGATACCGCCTTGTTGCTTAATTACGATGGGCTATGTGCGATACCATCGTCTATATATCTTTTTGGTGGGCTATGTGCGATACCACCGTAACTAATCTTTTGGTGGGCTATGTGCGATACCACCCTAATAAAGGTTGATGGTGGGCTAAGTGCGAAACCACCGAGTAATTTAACTAGGATTAATGAAATTAGAGATAGTGATGTGTTGTACTATGTGACTTTGTGATGCTAAGTGCAGGGGAACTTGTTAATGAATGAATGCATCAAGCTTGTGATATGGTTGCAATGTGGGAATGGAGAAAATGAGTAAGCATGATTATGAATGTAGATTGTTTCTCACTTAGTATGTAATGCTATGTAATTGTTTAATACATGTTATAATGTTATATTGTTTACATGTAAACTTACTAAGCTTAAAGCTTACTCCCCCTTCTCTTTTTCCCTTGTTTTATAGAGTTTAAGAGTCGAGCCGGGATACGTCGATAACAAGAAGGCCGCCCACACTATTTGCTCACCTCGGTATGTTCAGACTTAGTGATTTTATGTATGGCATGTATAGGGGCTAGACTAGATAGATTATTTTTTTTTATTTTGGCCAAAGGTGTATTGGCTCTTGCTAAGACATTTATTTTGTAAATTTCCAAGAATGATGGCACATTTTATTATTTATGAAATTTCAAAGTTATCAATGTGAGTGCATGTTGAATTATGAGATGTTTATTAGTTTGTCGAATGAACTGATGTAGTGTAAGATATAGGGGTGCTAGAAGCTTGGCAAACAGCCTTGTTCTGTCCACATGGGTAGGCACACGGGCGTGTGTCTAGACCATGTGTGACACACGGTCGGCCCACGGGCATGTGACTTGGCTGTGTGTCCCCTGCATGTTAACATTTTAAGTTAGAATAGACCACGGACTGTCCACACGAGCGTGTCCAGGCTGTGTTAAATTAGTCAGTAACTCCCCACGATTTAAAGCCACGGGCATGTTATAAGGGTACACAGCCGTGTTCCATTTTACATGGGCGTGTGCCCTAGCCATGGGAGTTTTGGCAGAATGCTGGGGTTTTGGGATGGTGTGAGCACATGGGCGTGTGTGTCATCTAACACGGGCATGTACTCCCCGTATAGAAAAGAGATAATTTTTATGGATCGTCAGAGTTTTTGATATAGTCCCAAGAGCCCTCGTATGTACGAGTGAGATATAGTAAGTCGAAAATAAAGTTGTTGTAGTGACTCAAGTAGAGTACTCGCGTGAGCCTAAGTGGCGATCAAGTAGTTTTGTACAGTAGCGCTTCGTGCTCGATTCCGGCGGGGATTGTGGGTAAGGGGTGTTACATTGGATGGCATCACTTCTAGTTTAGAACGACCTAGAGAAGGTTGTTGCCAATAAAAAGCCCAAAGGTATGGAAAAATTGAAATGGGAGAAACACAATCAAAAAGCTCTATCTACAAGTTAGTTATGCTTCACGAATAATGTATTGCAGGAAGTACCTAAAAAAAGTGGTTGCTTTATGAAAGAAATTAGAAACCCTTTATATGACAAAATCGTTGGCCAATCATTTGGTATTGAAGCAATGCTTGTACACATTTTGTATGGATGAAAGAACGTCCATTAGGGCTCACATTAATGAGTTTATTACACTTCTGAATGACCTGAAGAACGTCGAGGTTAATGGAATGACAGAAATGTGCAAGCGTACACAATCATATCAAGTAATAAAGTGACAAGTAAATGTCGAGTTATCGTACCCACAGGGACTGTGAAAGAAAATATTTATGAAATGCAACTTTAAACAATTTGGTGAAGGAAAAATATGTTGATTTGAATAAGTGTCTATAAAAACTAAAGAAAAAATTAATTTAACTAAGTAAATAAAAAGTAAAATAATCCAATGCACGATTTCTAAAATATGGGTTTAGATCAAGATGACATCAATGTGTTAGATCATTTACTTTATTTAACTTAAAATTACTAAACTCATGCTCATGCTATTACGAATAATTTCACGACAACTTGGTATTTTGCTAACTAATGCATATACAAACTTACTAAACCAATTAATCTCTTGAACATATTACTATGTCAATTCAAACAATTAATCAATTCTCATAAACAAGTATAAGATTAAGTGAAGTATCAACATATCCAATATTAAAACAATTTAATCACAATAATCTTGCAAGTTATGCAAGGCTAATGTACCGCTTAATACTTTCACTAATTTAACCTATAGCTATCTTAGAAAATTAAACATGCATCAATTAAATATTGTGTCAATTAATTACAATTTCAATAAGATTAATAATTAATTCATTTGTTACCTTACAATTATAATGCAAGTATAACATAGGCATAATTTTATTTAATTGAACAAACTACCAATGCCTAATAACAACTCGAACACAATTTAATAATTTAAGTGGACAGAATGCAATCAATATAACACGGATTAAATTTAAGTCATTTTAATTAAATCAAGAATAAAAACAAAACAAATATACATGTTCATTATCACAACATAAACGAGAAAATTAAAGAGAAGGGAACTAGAAAGCAAATTCAATATTTCTCTGGAGCAAGACTAGTGCACTCCTCTCTTTCTTTGCTTGTTTTGTCAATTTAAGGCCTTCACGAACACTTGAATGTGGCTACTCCAAGGTGGATGAAAGTTCTATTTCAAGAGGGAAATCAGCAAGGGAATGAAACAAAGAAAAATGAGAAAATAAAGAAGGGAATGGAAGAAAGAAAGTGAGTGAAAAAGAAAGATGAGTGGGAACGAATGATGTGTGAAATGAAGAAGGGAAGAGGGGTATTTATAGGTGTAAATTGCTCCTAAAAATAGCAAAAAAATATCAGCCACTCCCTCTCCCTTGGTCGACCATTCTTGGTTTTAACTTAGGGCTAAAAATAGAAGGCACAAAATGAGGAGGGGTTTGAACGGAGTTAAAGGGAACTTCAACGTCTGTTTTGCAATTAATAAAATCATCTAAAATAAGCTGATTGGGTCAGCTTATATGGACAGTTTAGGCCTCCAAATCCCTTGATGGATCAACCCTCTTCTTAACACAATTTAAGCCTCTTTTCTTCTTCAAACTTTATATAAACTTTTAACCCAATTAATGTTGTATCAAAATTAAATATAAAGTATGTTTAATAAATAAGTTTTGACTGTCCATGGATGGAAAATTAATGAACGATACTCTCGATTCACTTAATGCAAAAATTCCCTCCACGGTTTAAGCCTATCGAGGTGACTATCGAGCCGATTTTCACCCTTTATGCAAAACTGTCGAAAAGAAACCAAATTTGTGTAAATTCATTATAAAAATAATTAAAATTCAATATGTCGATAATTTGGATGCAAATTAATTATTTTATAATTTTTGAAACCATTTTAAAATCGGGTTTAGAAAATGAGGATCAACTTTGAAAACAAAAACGGGAGTCGCCACCAATCCTTTTTTACGTAGGTGTGATTGGATCACCTTGTAAAACGTTTTATTTTAAAACATTTAATTTTGGTCCGTGAAAAACAAGAAAATGGGTTCGGGAGTCGATTACGTATGAGGAAGGGTTATCATCCTCATAAAGCCCAAAATTGGTACCTAATTGATAAAATCTTGTCCAAATGTTTGAAATTTAAAAAAATTAAAATAAGATCCCTTATTAAAAGGAAAACCAAGACTTACCTATTTCAAAGAAATAAAAATGCTACACCCAATAAGTTAGGACACAGCATTTTATAACTTTGAAGCTAGGTGCATTTTTAGAAAATTCCTTACCTTGAGACACAAATATCACACCCAATAAGTTAGGATACAACGTTTTGGATTCTCAAGAATAAGTTTTTTTTATTATTTAAAACTTGAGATTTCTTTATTCCGAAAGAATACAAACATCACATCCAGCACGATTGGACATGATATTTTTTAAACCATCGTAATTTAAGTCATCTCATAATTTATAAAACTTGTTAAGGGGATATTTAATTACTTAGCCAAACGGAAAATCGCAATCAGGACGATTGGGCACTATTTCTCGAATTTCTAAATACCAAAACATTGCCTTATTTTAAAAACCTTTAAATAAAATATTAATTTTGCGAAAATGCATTTTTAATTTAAATAATATCCATGTGACAATATCGCATTTATAAACTATCATACACAAATATTAAAAAATAATTATAATACAATAACATACAATATAGACAAAATAAAATACAATTAAAATAATTACACAAAAATAAAAATAGTAGTACAATAAGAAAGCAATAATATAGGTTAATATAAAAAGAATAGTTGAAATAAAAAATAATGGTAATGGAAATTAAAATAACAAAATAAAATAATAAATAATACATATAATACACTAATCATAAATTTACACATATAATATAAACGATATAAATAAAATAGATTAAGTAATATAAATAAATTTTATAAAAAAAGACTTTAGAAATAATAAATAATGTAACATAATACTATATAATATAAAAATATAATATAATAAATAAACAATATATATAATAATATATAAATTATTAAACAAGTAAAATATTATATATAATAATTAAATGTAAAGAGTAATAAAAATATATAAATATATATTATTAATAAATTAATATACAAATAATTTAAAATAAAATAAATATTTTAAAGTATTTCAATATTTCAATATAATAATTTTAAAGAAAAACTAAAAAAAAAGTTTGAAAAATTAAGAAATCAGGATCGAATTATAATAAAAACAGATATTAAGGGGTTAAATTATAAATAAAAGGATATAAACGGACTTAATTATGAAACTGAAATAATGCGAGGGGACTAAAGGGAGAAATTTCCCCTTTCCCAAAAACACGCGGATCCTTCGGGTTGGGTCAGAATTCGGGTGCGGATCTTGATTGAAATGACGTCATTTTGGTCCTTACCTGACCATGCCAAAACGATGTCGTGTACATGAGCTATAAAAGTTAGAATTCAGCCCCCAGAATTCATTTTAAGCACTGAAAGAAAAAAAAAAATTTAGAGAGCTTCAAAAATTCTCTCTAGTCCTTCGTCTGGATTCTGATATCCGAGACGCTGGTCACACACCACACGCGCCTCCGTGGTCGGAGGTTCAAATCTCCGATTTTCGTCGTCGAAAGGTAACCTCTTCTACTTTTTTTTTAATTAATGGTTATATATGCGATATGTGAAAAAAATAAATAAAATAATAAATAAAAATAAATAGAATGAAAAAAAACCTCTGTGCAAATCTGCTTTTATTTCCATCAGTTTTCTGACAAGATTTTGCTCACTGGCTTTGTACAAATCCGTGTCTTTTCGTGTATTACTTTCCCCAAAAATTTTCTCCCCCTTTTACAAATTTTACAAAGGGTTTTATAACCCCAAAAACAAAAAAATAAAAGGAAAGTAAATCTTTTTATATCTATTATTTCCTTTTTGCTGCGATTTGCTCCTGTCTGCTTTGGTGTCTCTCTCTGCAGGTTAATGAAGGTGATTTCACAGTGAAAACCAGACATGAGAATGGCGATGCTCCTGGTGGCTACGATGGTGCAACAATTGGACTCCAGATCTTGCGGCGTGACGATTGGCCTGGCATTGCGGCTCGACTGTTGGTGGGTGCGAGGCTCTTGCGGTGCCTAGGGTTTCTAGGGAACCCTAGGTCTTCTGTTACCTGTTTAAGCATTGGGCCATTTGGGCCGCGCAAATTTGGGTCTAAGTTTAGTCCTTAGGATTTGGGCCAAGGTGTTTTGGGTAGTTAATTTGGGCCAAGGGTCTGGTCTGTTTTGGTAGTCTGATGGTTTTGGGTTTGGGTATATTTGGGCTATAAAAGGACATTAGTAATTTGTTTTGGTTTTATTTCAGCCTAGTCAAAATTGGGCTATTACAGTTGCCCCTCTTTGCTCATTGTCGTGTAACGAGGATAGAGCAAAGACTATAAAATGACCAATTTTGGCTGGTCTTGGCCAAGCATCGACTTCTTGATTCTTGTTTTCTTCCAATGACTCCAATCCGAACTGTCTCTTCAGGGGAACTGGAAGTTTATCTTTGATTTTAATGAATTTGATAGCTTCAACTTCATGAAGGCAGTATCCACTATCTTTTGATCTGCTCCACTGTAAACTCAGAGAGACCAGATCTGATATTTTCAATCTGATCCCTGCAAATTCAGGGACCACCAGATTGATGTCTTCGATCTGCTTCCTACAAACTCAGGAATCGTCAGATCTGTCATTTTCAATTTGTTTGCTGCAAAGCTCAGGAATGCCAGATTGGTAGTTTAAATCTATTCCACTACTGCTTAGAGAGACAAGATTTGTCGTTCGATCTTGGTCCTCTACTGCTTAGGGCTATAAGATCTACAATTTTTGACCTATTCCACTGCTGGTCAGGGAGATAGGGCTGGTGGCTTAAATCTGTTCCACTACTGCTTAGGGAGACAATATTTGCTGTTCGATCTTGGTTCCCTACTGCTTAGGGTGACAAGATCTACAATCTTTGACCTATTCCACTGCTGGTCAAGGAGATAGAGGTGGTGGCTTTAAATCTGTTCCACTACTGCTTAGGGAGACAAGATTTGCCGTTCGATCTTGGTCCTCTACTGCTTAGGGCGACAAGATCTACAATTTTTGACCTATTCCACTGCTGGTCAGGGAGATAGGACTGATGGCTTAAGTCTGTTCCACTACTGCTTAGGGAGACAAGATTTGCCGTTCAATCTTGGTCCTCTGCTGCTTAGGGCGACAAGATTTACAATTTTTGACCTATTCCACTGCTGATCAGGGAGATAGGATTGATGTCTTCGATCTACTTCCTTGTATCTTCAGGAAGAGTTCATTCTTCAGTTTGCTCCACCAACATCTCTAGGGAACAAAATCTAAACCTTTTGGTTTGCTTCCTTATTATCTTCAGGAAGACTTCAATCTTTAGTCTGCTCCACTAACATCTCTAGGGAACAAAATCTGAACTTTTTTGTTTGCTTCCTTATTATCCTCCGGAAGACTTCAATCTTCAGTTTGCTCCACTAACATCTCTAGGGAATAAAATCTGAACCTTTTGGTTTGCTTCCTTATTATCTTCAGGAAGACTTCAATCTTCAGTCTGTTCCACTAACATCTCTAGGGAACAAAATCTGAACCTTTTGGGTTTGCTTCCTTACTATTTTCAAGAAGACTTCAATCTTCAGTCTCCTCCACTAACATCTCTAGGGAACAAAATCTGTACCTTTTGGTTTTGCTTCCTTACTTTCTTCAGGAAGACTTCAATCTTCAGTCTGCTCCACTACCATCTCAAGGGAACAAAATCTGACCTTTTGGTTTTGCTTCCTTACTTTCTTCAGGAAGACTTCAATCTTCAGTTTGCTCCACTAACATCTCTAGGGAATAAAATCTGAACCTTTTGGTTTGCTTCCTTACTATCTTTAGGAAGACTTTAATCTTCAGTTTGCTCCACTAACATCTCTAAGGAACAAAATCTGAACCTTTTGGTTTTGCTTCCTTACTTTCTTCAGGAAGACTTCAATCTTCAGTCTGCTCCACTACCATCTCAAGGGAACAAAATCTGAACTTTTGGTTTGCTTCCTCAGGAAGACTTCAATCTTCAGTTTGCTCCACTAACATCTCTAGGGAACAAAATTTGAACCTTTTGGTTTGCTTCCTTACTATTTTTAGGAAGACTTTAATCTTCAGTTTGCTCTATTAACATCTCTAGGGAACAAAATCTGAACTTTTTGGTTTGTTATATTGTCCTCTGAGGGACATATCCTGTAAACCTGGATGTATTATGGATGACTTTTGCATGAATGCAAAATGTCATAAGAATGGTGATTAGGACGTATGATTGGAATGAATCCGATGCTCCTAACTAAATGATATTAGGGATGACATTTGCATGAATGCAGGATGTCATGAAATTTTTTATACAACGGTTAGGACACAATGATCGGCATGAATCAAATGCTGCTAATTTGAAATAAGAGAATGATCTCTATGGGTTGTCATTGCTCATAGTTCACCAAGGTTCTATCACTGATACGCTACCATGCTTTCTCATTCAGCTGGTATCTTGGACAGGAAACTCAAAGAAACCATCATTCAGCTCGGCAAGCTTGCCCCGCTATAATTCCAGAGTCAGCCATTGCAACTTCAGGGGAATGACATTTGGTTTCTTTCATATTTCTATTACCATTCAAAGGTACAGAACTTGTATCAATTTCAATCTGTTACACCATTCCTTGGGTGTAATGACCAGATGTATGTGTCTGAATGGATGTATGGTATCCCGACAATGATCCCCTTTTACACTTGGATTGACCTTGTTCGTCATTTGCCGATATGGTATCACCAACGAAATTGTCTTATCCAATAAGAATTTGAAGAGATAATCATTTTCCAATGTTTCCAGCCCTTAGGATTGGTGAGTTTTAAACAATAGTCATGTTTCAGATTCCTCATATTATTCAGAAGCTTCTAGAGTAATACGCGAAACTCCTTTTATGAAAGTGTTATTAGTCCATTAATTGTTATTTCAATATAAATGCTTGAAAAAAAACACAAAAATGGACGAGAAAGAAATTATTCAAGAGCATAACTCAGAAAAATAATTTAATCGAAGATAACCCAGGCAATAAAAGAAAATTGATTTGAGTGTATCTAAAAAATAAAGCAATCAAAGAATAGGAATTCAAAAATGGGTAAGATAGATGTTAGGTGCCCCATATATCGCAGCCTGAGCTTCTTTGTTCCAACTTCTTGAGGACCATTTTAAACTCAATATGTGTTTTAGGGGCTCCGGAGTACTTTGTCAATGCCCCAAGACGTAACATACTTCCTCATTGCTAATTCAGACGCAGCAAGACTACTGTATGCCCCACTTTTATTCAAAATTTGAGCAGCCGTTTTAGGGTTTTCAACTCAAAGCCCCTTTGGTCTCAAAGGGCCCTTTGCGGGTTTTCGCCTTGGCCTCTCCTTTGTCTTTTTTTTTTCAAGATGCCCTTTACAGGTTTTCACCTTGGTCTTTTTTCTTTCAGGTAAAATATCTCTTGGCTAAACCTGAAGTCGCCAGATTAGCTTCGCCATCCATCTCGGTCAATATCAATGCTCCTCTAGAACAAGCCCTATATAAGTCCTTCCCACTTTGGCATATGCTTTCCTTTAAAATTGTTTTGTAAAGGAAAAAATCTTCTTCAACATCAGGTTTCTTCGTAAAATTCCCTAAGATGAACTTTTTTAATGGAAGCTCGCATCATTTGGCCGTGACGAATAGCTCTTTTCTTTAATTAGATTCAATTGGCAAAACTGTTTCTATGCCGCTGAGAAATGTGTTGCCCCAACAAAGGTCCTAGCCAACGTTTGATAATCATAGAGAGTAGTGATATCTTCTTATGCCAATTTTTACAAGTCTTAGCCACCTTTTATTTCTTCTTCTTTTTTTTGGCAACTTTTGTTACACTGTGATATGCTGCCTGATCTTTGGATAAACTGTAGACTTTGACTTTGTATAGTTATGCATTATGTGCTGGCATCTGATCCTTTCCTTTATTCTTCATTTTTTGATTTTTTGATCTTTTGATTTTTGATTTTTTTTGAAATTTAATGACCTCGACCTTGTAACATTGGCATATGAATCTACTTCCACCCTCTTAGTGAAGTAAACGAGGACCATGACAATGGATCGATATCGATGACAACTTGAAGCATTTGATGAGATTGGACCCATAATATCCATGCCCCACATAAGGAAAAGTCACGTGAATCTCGTTTTCTTTAATTCAGCATTTACGGTATGTCTGATACAATCTCCTTCTATGGTAGACCAACAGTGCCCCATCCTCTTATTTCGTGTGAAAGCGTCTTTGAATTCTCGAAGATAATGTCTCGCCTTATTTTTGTAATGAACTATGCTACAATCTTCACTTCTTCCCTAGTCTCGCAATATCCAATGACTCTTTGTAGAGTAAGGTCTGTTTTTTCATCTTGTTAAACCATTCTTAACAAGTCAGAAAATATGCCACAATCTCTGTCAACTTCAAAATCCTGAGATCCCCTAAACTTATATCTTGTTCAAAAAGGGAGCCAGTAACAATGTCGCTCATGATGTTGATATCTGAGTACCTAGGTACGAAGGCGAACAAATCCTAAGAATAAATGATTCAAAGGATGATTATTTGGATAGTATGGTCACAAATAAAGAATGAAAGAATATTGGTAAAAAA
Organism: Gossypium rotundifolium; assembly: GCA_025506655.1. Lineage (NCBI taxonomy): Eukaryota > Viridiplantae > Streptophyta > Magnoliopsida > Malvales > Malvaceae > Gossypium > Gossypium rotundifolium. Next base: position 63,146,506 of record CP106722.1, read on the forward strand.
TGTACAGTATGAAATGTAAAGAATAAAAGAATATGTATTAAAAAAATGCATTTTATTGAAATAAGAATTTAGGACGCAAGCCTTTTCACAAAAGAGTTATTATTGCCTCTAGACTTAAGGCAACAAACATGTTTTGAATATTACTATAGATCAGCTCTAAAAATACAGGGATCTCCTCCACAATCCCATTATTCAAAACATTCCCAAGTACATAAGGGCTTGGAAACTTCATTTTCTGATTCTCTCTTCACTTTCAATTTCTTCAAGGGATCATAACTTTCTTGTCTCCATGATTGGGTAATGGGTTCTCCATACTGGGTGTATGATCAATCTTGACAACTCCCATCTTAAGAAGTCTCTCAAATACCTTTTGGAAGGTAGTACAATTTTCTATTGAATGCCCCGTTACTCCTGTGTGGTATTCACATTGAGCGTTGGAATCATACAATTTAGGATATGGGTGTTGTAACGGCTGAAGATAATATGGAGACACTACATGCGCGTCAAATAAACATTGATATAGCTCCTTATACGTCATCGGGATTGGCGTAAATTGGAGCTTTTCAAAGTTTTGCTTTAGAGAAATCTGGTCATTGATAGTTACCGTCATTGGATGGTTCATTGTAATTGGCTCCGAATGGCTCTTGTTATACCTACCGGTTCTCTTTTCCTTCTTCCTCAGGGCATTTGATGTAATATCCTAAAATTTGAGTATTATTTGTGTTGACTCGGGTATGAATTTTGTGTGTAGCATAGTCTTGTGAAGGCTTGATTTTATTTAGGAAGCTAGAATAATTGTTAGTATGGTTTATTTAATGAAGTGGATTAAGTGAGCTTGACACTTAAGTTAAATTAAGTGTTAAATTAAAGCACATGAGAAGTTAGTGGCATAGTGGATAAGGAGCTTGAAAGGTTGCTTGAGGGAAGTGGTTCGAGTAGCATAGAAAGCATATTGAGGATTTTATTTTTGTTCATCTTAGCATTTATATTCGGTCAACTTTATTTATGATAAGGTTGGACTTTCAAGATTTTAGTAAGTTGAATATTGGTTTAAGGAAAGCATGAAATTGGGGATAAGAATCTTAAGGTTATGGAAGGTTGGGGAGACATAAGGCTTGGTTTTAGGAAGATGTTTTGGAAAGTATTCCAAGGCCTTTAGTGCATGTATGTGGACGGCATGTGTGGCTAGGGGGTGACCGAATGATGATAGGAAGCTTGGGGGATAGTTGGCCAATTTTAGTTTTGTGCATCTTTTGCATTTGTTTTCCTCTCCAAAACTCTCTCTTTGGCGAATATATCTTATGCATTTTGTGCAAATTTTGCTTTTGGTTTAGCCTTCATTTTGTTTGAACCAAAAATGTTATTTTCTTTCTCTCATCTTTCCTCTTGAAACCGAAACCTCACTTGGCTTTTGTGCACTTTCTTTTTGGCAAATAGGTGTTTGGCCGAACCTCTCTCTCCCATATCTCTCTATTTTCTTCTTTTGATATTGGTTCATAATCACATTTTCTTTTACACTCTCTTGGCCGAATCTTTCTCCATCTCAAATTCCATTTCTTTTTCATTTACTCAAAGTTAAAACATCCATTTACATTCTATTTTTTCTTTTCTTTTTATTTCACCATAGCCGAATCTTCTTCCTCTCTTTTGGGATTGTTTTGGCCGAATATCATCAAGGTTAGGCATTCATTTAAGGTTTTCTTCAATCGGTTTTGGAAAAGGGTAAGTGTTCATGGCCATTTTTCCTTCTTTTCTTTCTCTTTTCTATGTCATTTTTCTTGTGGACAAAGGCTGAACCTATGGGCATTTGTTGCAAGGTTCTAACCATTCTAGGAACCGATTTCTTTTAGGCTCCTCGGGACGTTGGAAGCAATCAATGTAAGCCTCGTATCTTTGTCTCTCGTTTTGGGTAAGCTTTTAGGTAAGATTGGTTTTTTTTATTTTTATTTTTCGAAGCGATAACTCTTTGAGATTTAGTGGTAGGGCCGAATGGCCTTTGTTTATAATCTTAGTATTGGTCGATTGTAGGACAAGGTGATCTAGTGCGGTAGATCGGATCTTTGGAAGTTAGTTCTAGCGTTGGTGAAAGGTGTGTACCTTACACACTTTATAACTCGGTTAAGTATATGTATTTATATTATTAATTTACTAATCATATTATCAAAGTGGGAAAACGATGAGATCTTGATATGATACCATGATGGTATGAATGAGGATTCGGGTAAGTCCGTTTCGATATGTTGTTAATACATGTGGATTGAAAACATGATCTACAATTTATGATATATCATTATGTGATTCATAATAAAGTATATTGACATGATTTGTCTATCTATTGCATTGGTATGGGCAATATGAGAGGAGGGAAGATTGATATCGTGTCTTGGACACGGAGGCTTGGTACCTCCAGTGATTTGGTATCACATTCGTGTCTTCGGACACCAGAGGTTTGGCACCTCATAGCGTCTTGTCCCTGTGGTCTAGCACCACCGTGGGTTGGCCCCACTTTTGAGATATGGGATCGTCGCCAATGATTGGGTATCACACGTGGGTTGGCCCCACAGATGGATTATTCGTGACTTTGGTCACCAGTGATTTGGTATCACATATATTTCGTGACTTTGGTCACCAGTGGTTTGGCACCACCAGTGGTTTGGTACCACACGGGGTAGAAAAGGAGTTATGGATGGTTAGGTTGGGTGCATTATACATATATGTTGCTTTGTTATAATTTGTGTAAGTATGTGATATTTACCCGGGAGAGGGATTATGCACTGAGTCTTGGTGACTCACCTTCTCCCTTACTTTTTCAGGTGATGCATAAAATTCGCGGGTGAGGAGCCGGATGAACTCAAGGAGGCCATGCAATAAACATTGATTTTTCATGAACTTCAATTTGGGGTACTTTAAATTATTTTAATTTGGTTTTCATATTTTTATGGATTTGTAATAAGGCTGTTTAATTATGTTTTGGATTATTTATATGTTTTAGATTTGATTTAAATTTGGCTTACAAATTACATGTTTGATATAATAATTTGAGCACAAAGTTTTCTAAACTACTGAGCATAATGGTTTTCAAAAGCGTTACCATCGGGTAATTTAAATAATTTGATAATCTTTAATAATTTAAGTGTTTTTGATAACTCATACGTTTTTCCAAAACTTAAGTTTGCAAATTTCAATTAGCAGCGATTTTCAACTAATCGCTTGAGTTTCTTATAAAAAAAATTATAAAAAGTTTTCTAATCTATGGATATGTAACTAAGATTTAATTAGATAATTTCAAAGTAAATTATCAATTTTTAACTTAATATACTGTTTTCTATAAATATAAAATTTTCAAAGAGTTTTTCACTAAAAATTAATTGTTATCTCGATTTTCTTCAAAATGTTTTACTCTGTGGCACGCTAGATTCGGTCATGGCGAATTGACCGGGTTTGGGGTGTTACATTTGAGGTCCATTCTCCTCTTTCTCTTATTTCTATAAGAACAACCAGTTTGGCTTGATCATTATTCAGGTCAAAATCTGAACCAATTGGGAACTTCATCAAGGCCGAAGTATCAACTTGACATCGGGGTTCAATGATGACGGGTCCGCTATACGAATGCGTGTCTGGTTGAGTCAGGATACCCATTAGAGAATAAACGATGTCTTCCTCATCATCCTCACTATTGTCCACTAAGCCATTCCTTTTTTCGAGTCCTCTGGCTAGTAACTGGGTTAGCTGGCCTATCATATTCCTTTGGAATTCCCGTATTTCTTGTTGAATCTCCATCAATTGCCTCTGCATCTGTATTTGCATTTTCTCCATTCTTTCCAACCTTTGCTCCATGTTTTCTAGGTTAACTGAAATATTTTTACCTAATTAGGATTCTATTGTAAAAGTCTAATGCAAATGATGCAATGTAATGCAAATGCATGAATGCAAAGAAAGAGAGGCGTTGATTTTGAATTCAGTTACATTAGAAAAACTTTTCTAGAAAACAAATTTCTTTACATAAAATGGATCGCATACACGACCTTATCCTCATAGTCCAAGTGAAAATGTGAATCCCTTCTTCGTAAAAGTCAAGTCTTCTAATAGATGCCTCATTTAGCTCTTTTTTGTTTGATCTGAGACGCGACTCACTGCTCCATAACACTCGTTAGCTTCTTCAAGAAAGTCAAGACATGGTGATTCTCAATTTTTCTTTGTCAGCTTGAATCCTTGGATAATAAAGTCTTGTATTCCTTTGCCGTCTATCAGTCTTCTCTTGTTATGTTCACTTAGACAATATTCGAACAAAATCGTATTATAATCCACTTTATCAAAAAACCCGTTCTCTTATGACAAACTTTTCTATTTAGCAATCGAATTAGAAATCAACACCTCTTTTCTATGATATGAATGCAATGCAATCAAAACAAAAGAAAACCCGTTAGCACAGAAAAAATAAATAAATAACATAGAACCTATCAAGATGACCACTAGGGTTTGACATGGTTCTACCTAGGGTAGGTCCTTAGGTTTTCTACATGTGGTTTAGCTCTAAAGCTGAGGTACCCGAACCAGCAGAATCCTCAATCCTCACCCATTATAGGCTCATATGAATCGAGTTCGATTCAGGGGAATACATTTCCCTATGGCCATGCGGAAGTGAAAACTTCACGAAGACATAGGTACGGATGTACTACGAAAGCAATCCACTAGCCCATGCGGAGGTGAAAACATCACGAAGGCATAGTTTATTGCTCCCCCTTAAGGGTATGACCACGACGGTCATGCGTTGCAATGTAGAAATATATATTAAAACCACATGCAATAAAATGATCAAATTTTTTAAAATCAAAATTTTAAATTCGAACAAAAGGACATGAAATTATCAATTTTACGGCTTGACTGTCTTATTGGTCCCTAGTGGAGTCGCCAAGCTATCGAAACCATTTTAAAATCGGGTTTAGAAAATGAGGATCGACTTTGAAAACAAAAACGGGAGTCGCCACCAATCCTTTTTTACTTAGGTGTGATTGGATCACCTTGTAAAACATTTTATTTTAAAACATTTAATTTTGGTCCGTGAAAAACAAGAAAATGGGTTCGGGAGTCGGTTACATATGAGGAAGGGTTAGCACCCTCATAATGCCCAAAATTGGTACCTAATTGATAAAATCATGTCCAAATGTTTGAAATTTAAAAAATTTAAAATAAGATCCCTTATTAAAAGGAAAACCAAGACTTACCTATTTCAAAGAAATAAAAATACTACACCCAATAAGTTAGGATACAACATTTTATAACATTGAAGCTAGATGCATTTTTAGAAAATTCCTTACCTTGAGACACAAACATCACACCCAATAAGTTAGGATACAACGTTTTGAATTCTCAAGAATAAGTTTTTTTATTATTTAAAACTTGAGATTTCTTTATTCTGAAAGAATATAAACATCACATCCAGCACGATTGGACATGATATTTTTTAAACCCTCGTCATTTAAGTCATCTCATAATTTATAAAACTTGTTAAGAGGATATTTAATTACTTAGCCAAACAGAAAATCGCAACCAGCACGATTTAGCACTATTTCCCGAATTTCTAAATACCAAAACATTGCCGTATTTTAAAAACCTTTAAATAAAATATTAATTTTGCGAAAATGCATTTTTAATTTAAATAATATCCATGTGACAATATCACATTTATAAACTATCATACACAAATATTAAAAAATAATATAATACAATAACATACAATATGGACAAAATAAAATACAATTAAAATAATTACACAAAAATAAAAATAGTAGTACAATAAGAAAGCAATAATATAGGTTAATATAAAAGAATAGTTGAAATAAAAAATAATGGTAATGGAAATTAAAATAACAAAATAAAATAATAAATAATACATATAATACACTAATCATAAATTTACACATATAATATAAACGACATAAATAAAATAGATTAAGTAATATAAATAAATTTTATAAAAAAAGACTTTAGAAATAATAAATAATGTAACATAATACTATATAATATAAAAATATAATATAATAAATAAACAATATATATAATAATATATAAATTATTAAACAAGTAAAATATTATATATAATAATTAAATGTAAAGAGTAATAAAAATATATAAATATATATTATTAATAAATTAATATACAAATAATTTAAAATAAAATAAATATTTTAAAATATTTCAATATTTCAATATAATAATTTTAAAGAAAAAATAAAAAAGATTTGAAAAATTAAGAAATCAGGATCGAATTATAATAAAAACAGATATTAAAGGGTCAAATTATAAATAAAAGGATATAAACAGACTTAATTATGAAACTGAAATAATGCGGAGGGACTAAAGGGAGAAATTTCCCCTTTCCCAAAAACACGCGCATCCTTCGGGTCGGGTCAGAATTTGGGTGCGGATCTTGATTGAAACGACGTCGTTTTGGTCCTTACCTGACCATGCCAAAACGATGTCGTGTACATGAGCTATAAAAGTTAGAATTCAGCCCCTAGAATTCATTTTAAGCACTGAAAGAAAAAAAAAAGCTTCAAAAATTCTCTCTAGTCCTTCGTCTGGATTCCGATATCCGAGACGCTGGTCACACACCACACGTGCCTCCGTGGCCGGAGGTTCAAATCTCTGATTTTCGTCCTCGAAAGGTAACCTCTTTTACTTTTTTTTTTAAATTAATGGTTATATATGCAATATGTGAAAAAAAATAAATAAAATAATAAATAAAATTAAATAGAATGAAAAAAAAACCTCTGCGCAAATCTGCTTTTATTTCTTTTAGTTTTCTGACAAGATTTTGCTCACTGGCTTTGTACAAATCCGTGTCTTTTCGTGTATTAGTTTCCCCAAAAATTTTCTCCCCCTTTTACAGATTTTACAAAGGGTTTTATAACCCCAAAAATAAAAAAAAATAAAAGGAAAGCAAATCTTTTTATATCTATTAATTCGTTTTTGCTGCGATTTGCTCCTGTCTGCTTTGGTGTCTCTCTCTGTAGGTTAATGAAGGTGATTTCGCGGTGAAGACCAGACACGAGAATGGCGGTGCTCCTGGTGGCTACGATGGTGCAACGATCGGACTCCAGATCTTGCGGCGTGACGATTGGCCTGGCACTGCGGTGTGACGATTGGCCTGGCATTGCGGCGCGACTGTTGGTGGGTGCGAGGCTCTTGTGGCGCCTAGGGTTTTTGGGAAACCCTAGGTCTTCTGTTACCTGTTTAAGCATTGGGCCATTTGGGCCGCACGAATTTGGGTCTAAGTTTAGTCCTTAGGATTTGGGCCAAGGTGTTTTGGGTAGTTAATTTGGGCCAAGGGTCTGGTCTGTTTTGGTAGTCTGATGGTTTTGGGTTTGGGTATATTTGGGCTGTAAAAGGACATTAGTCATTTGTTTTGGTTTTATTTCAGCCCAGTCAAAATTGGGCTATTACAATAATTAAAGTATGAATTTCGATAAAAATTACTATAAAACTGTAAGAATTAGAGCTCAAAAAGTGCTGAAAAAGTCTATATATTTTTATGTTTCTACACCCCCAAACTTAATTCATTACTCGTCTCGAATAATGCACAAATTGCAAAACAAGTTGCTTGAAATCACCTTTGAGAAATATCTTTAGAACACATTTCCCCCACAACTATGAGTTTAGTGTAATTATGCTCAAAAACAAGGATTTTGAAATTATGCAACTCAAGTATACATATTATTTGAATTATTCTCAATTATTATCATGATAGCAAGAATAAATTGAATGCTTTCTCAATAAAGATATGCTAATTCTTACCAATTAATTTTTATTTCCTTATTTAAGACAAAACTTCAATCACTAGGTTTAACTTATGTTTTCATATGTTGAACATAGTAATTTCTATCCACTAATGTAGGCAGCATAAAAATCTGAATCAATAGGTATTTTAAATGGGTTGTATCATGGCTAGGGTAGGGATAGGTAAAAGATAGATATTTTTTAAGCTAAAAACCCTAGACTTAGCTTGCATATGACCTTTGGAATAAATACCTTCAACTTCACCAACTCATTTTGCATTTGAGTACACATGCTCTTTTTACATCTATTTCTTTTGAGTACATATGTAACACCCCAAACCTGACCTAGACGATATGACTGAATCTGGAGATGTCATAAAGAAGGGTTTTGAAAACAAAGTCGATCTGATAAATGATTTCAGCTTTATATCTCATATTTGCTTATAACAATTGTCACAATTTTGGAAAACCCTCGATTTCGTAAAAACCATGGTTTTAAAAACCCATTGCAACTAAAAAGTAAAACTAAAAATTAAAATTCCAAAGTTAAACCAAAAAGTCCAATTATTACAAAACTTCAAAAATAATCCTTAAAATCAAAATAAAATCATAATCATAAACAGTTTATAAACTCGTGGTCACCAAGAGGCTCTGTCGCACCGATCTGCCTAAGTCTATGGATTACCTTTATGGAACAGACAGACGAATGTGAGTTTTCACAAATTCAGTGTGTAACCCAAGAGAAATAGACATGCAATACATACAGTAATCCCATATACAGTTAGATACAGATTCAGAATTACACACTTTTTAGATACAGATAATAGGAACAAGTATACAGAACAGATATATAGAATCCTACCTGCATCCTCTACACATGAACTTTGAAATCCCATCACACCATGTGGGGTTAAAAACACCCACCCACCCTATAATACCCCATACCCGATCCTTCGTCGAAACAGGGTTACAGAGCGTTACTAGAAATTTTCAGAACATTTACAAACATTTCATGTTAATCACTATTTATTTACTGATATTATATATAACGTCCCTTAAATGGGCCCTCGACGCTCATTACGAGCATTAGGAACGAATCGAGACTAAATTGGGATCTCAGGGAATTTTTCTTGAAATTCAAAATTTTTCCCAAGTACAGGGCTCACATGCCCGTGTGGTCTAGGGACACGCCCGTGTGGTCAGGCAGTGTGGTCTCACAAGCCCGTGTCCCTAACCCGTGTAACTTTATGACTTCTAAGGCATGAAGAAATTAAAGTCACACGGTTAAGTCACACGCCCGTGTGCTAGGCCGTGTGGCAAATTTTTTTTTGAAATTAGGTGCAGTTTTCACACGACCGTGTAGCATGCATGTGTTTAAGGCCGTGTCAACCACACGACTGAGACACACGCCTGTGTCTCTGCCTGTGTACTCAATTCATATCATTCTGTTTTCTTGAATTTAAGGTGATTGTTTCTATTGACTCTTAAAAATTTATAAAAAGAATGATTGAAGCTGGAAACTAACTAAGACAACGATGGAGGCAAGTGCACCTATCGAACAGTAGTATAGTTAGCGGCAAGACCGGATTGTCGAACCCAAAGGAACCAAAAGTAATAATATTAGCTCTCTTTCTATTATTTAGCCTAAGAATTAAGTGGATTTTTATCTAATCTAAAATTAACTATTTAACTAAGCTAAAGGTGCTAAGACAAAGAAGAAATTGAGGAAAATACTTGAGAGAAAACCGATTGATTTGGACAATACCTGAGGAAGAATCCACCTAGACTTCACTTGTTATCTAACTCTGAACCGGACGATTTATTCATTTGACTTGATCCGTAGGATTCCCTAATTTATATTAATCCCCCTCTTCCATGATAATAACGTCTAACCCTAGGTTGATTAATTGAAATCTCTTTCTAATTAAAACCCCTAGAATTGCATTAACTTGTTCTATGGACTCCCATATTAGGTTTGACCCTAATCTGGCAGATTTTCGTCACCCTATCTCTAGGCGCGCGAGCAACTCCGCTTAACTAAGCTAGATCTACTCTTAGACAGGGTCTCTTCCTCCTCTGCCTAAGCACATCACACTTGAATCAATATCCCGGAAATACCAAAATAAGAATTAAGAACACATAGTTAAGAACAAATCAAATATTTATCATTCAGTCCAGATAACAATAACAAGATTCATCTTAGGTTTCATCCCTCTCAAGTATTTGAGGGTTTAGTTCATAATTGTAAAAGAAAACATCTCAGAAGAAAAGATAAAACAAAACATAAAAGATCCCTAAAAACCCCTAAAGGAATTGAATGAGAGATCCTTCGTCTTGAGTATGATTCTGGCTTCTTAAGATGAATCAACTAGCTTTCTTCGAGTAAATCCCTGAATTTAACTGCTCTGGCTCGGCTCTTTGGCCTAGCTAAACGCCCCTCTAAAGGTTGGCCTCTAGGGTCTTTATATAGGCTTTCGAAATGTGTTTCTTTGCCTCTAAGTACTCTAATCCGAAAGGAATTCTTCTTTCCTACGACAGAGACACGCCCATGGCACACGCTCGTGTAAATCGTGGCCAGGTCGTGGCCGATCCTGTTGATGAGGCAGGCCATATATTTCGGGGTCCAGGCCGTGGTCAACTTTTCCCATGGGGCACGACCATGTAGTCTTCGGCCCAGGCCGTTTGAATTTCATGCTTTGGCCCATTTTCTCCATTTTCGACCTGTTTCTCATTATTTTCATCCTTCGGTGCTCTACTGAGTATAAAACATGAAAATAAAGGATTAAGAGCACCTATTTCCATAATTAAAGGGAAAAATCATCCAAAAACATGCTAAAGGTGGGATTAAAATATGTTACTATTTCAGTTTATCAAATACCCCCACACTTAAGCTTTTGCTTGTCCTCAAGCAAAATTCTCAACTCATAATTAAAACAAACTTCCTCAATTCATAATATTCATCAACAATGCCTAATCATAATTCATAGATAATTTATACATGGATAATTCAACTCAAAGAGTCCTAAAGATTCAAACAATCAAAGTCACGAGTTTGTAGCATGAAAACAGAGGTGTTTCCACTTACCTAAATAATCACCTTTAATTCAAAATTGAAAAAAGTTGACATCCTCACAAAAGATTCACTCAAATCACTCAAGGTGTTTAAGGTTAAAAAATTAAGCTCTTAAAAGTCGAACATGAAAAGTTTTTACCATAGGCTTGCTTGAAAATCGAATCTCCACTACTATAAAATAAGATGATACACAAATCCAAAGGTCTTTAAAAAGGGTTGTAATAGGGCTTAGGTTAAAGGTGTGGATAAAGGCTAAATTAGAAGGGTTAAAATCGAGATTGAATTGACAAATTACCTAACTAGAAAAATGACTAATAACTTGAATAATTACATCAATTGAAAACTTGTAATACTAATAATACAAGCTTCTTTTTCAAGGTGTTGAAATTAAACATATAGGCTTGCTTAATTACATAACTAATAATGAATATACTTTGATAATAATAAATATGCTTTTATTTTTTTAAGAACAAATCAAATATTTAATAGAACTTTAACAACTGAAATGATCTAATTAGGCAACTAATCAAAACAAATCTCGATAGAAGGGTAATCAAAAGGAAATTGTGATAACAAATACGAGAATGGTTTCAGGTTAGTATTAGTGGGTTGAATCAATAAAAAGGTTTGTTAGGATCAAAGGGGCTCACTAGGGGTCAATTATGAGGGTAGGCTTTTAGTGGAGTAAGTGGGTTGAATCCTAGGTGCCTTAATCATCTTTGTATATCAAATTAATAGTGTGGTCTCGACATGTATAATCGAAGCAAGTTCTAGAATAACAAATCAATGTTGACACACTCATAATCAATAAAATGACCACGAAAAGAATGTATGCTCTAAAGGCTCAAAATCTCATAAAAATTATGGGTGTTTTGATGTCAACCTCATAAATTTCAAACTTCAAGATAACAATTTAGATTCATGTAGACAACCTAACGGAATTTTAATTTTTAAAAATAGACTTATCATGCTTGATTCTCTAGTATCTTAAAGTTTAAATCATCATTGCACAATTATCAATGAGTTAATCTAAAACACATTAATAAAAATCATGAATCAACAAGAATTTCATTCTAATTAGTGATATGAGAAAATTACTTTAAGACAGAATATCGTTAAGGGATTTGAGAATAATGCAAAAAGTTAACTTTTTCTACTAAACTTTCACCCCCCACACTTAAGATGTACATTGCCATCAATGTACAAAGACAAATAACAATCATAAAATAAGAAAATCAAAAAAGAGGGACAGAGGTGAAACTTCCTGAATTTTTTGATGGATTCCTTGAGTGTGGAAGTGTGGAAACTTGATTCGGAGTAAATGTGATGGTGAAAATGATGTTTTCCTTTCTTGGAGTGGCATATTGAACCTTTAAACTGCGAATTCATCAGTTAAATTTTTAGGAGGTACTAATTAATTGGTGATGTTAGGGATATTCGATATTTAGATAGCCAGTTATAAAAGAATTAAAACTATAATAATAAGAGTTTGAAACGAAAATAAAAATAAAAAAAGACTTAAGTAAATAATCAAAATAAAGCAAAAAATAAAAAAATACAAATAAAATAAAAACATAATAATAAGGGCCTCAAAGGTCCTCGTCGTCAGCTAGATCAGTAGGTGGAGGCGGTGGTGATATGTGGAGGTGATGACAGATCTGCTGAAGGGTTGCTTTAATGCCAATGAATCTTTGAGCGGTGTCATTGAATTGTTGGGTGCAATATTTCTCGAACTGAGTGAGCTATCTAGAAATGTCCGCAAGTGATGGGGTTGCATGAGGAGTGCGATGGCTTGGTGGTGGCTCTTCACGTGGATGTGGGACATCGTCAGTATTGTCCTCGGGATCCTCCTCCTTAGTAGTAGTAGCTAGTCAATATTGGGGAGGATAGGTCCCCCGTCGTCGTTGGATCATCCTCATATGTAGCATTGTTTGGATCCCTGTGGGGACATCTGTCCTATCAGTGTCAATGAGGAGACTTGAGCGGTGGTGGTGAGGAGCCTGAAGTACCGAGCCAATCGTGTAATGCATGGGCTCATAGATATAACTCCCCTCATGTGTTGCTCTGTTTGGTGTTGGATGGCACGGGCTGTAAAATATGCTAGGTCGAAAACTTGGCCGTTAGCCATACATCATAGGAAGTAAGCGTCATGAGTGGGGTAGAGGATTTTGAGGGAAACGGCTAGGGTTGGGAGTTTGGGGGAGGATTTTGGGGAGACGGAGGTTATGTTCCTTAAATAGGGAGGGGACACGGGCAAGTACCACACCCGTGTTTCTTTTATTCAGCCCGTGTTTTTCGTGATTTTTAAATTTGGGCATGGTTTGAGATGTTGCCCATGCCCGTGTTCCTTGGGTGTGCCTATAACTCAGTGTCGTCCACGGTCTCGAGGCACGGGAGTTTTAATTGCCCGTGTCATTTACTCAGGATCGACCACGGGTTGGAGGAACGGGCGTGTCTCAAGCTCGTGTCCTTTAATTAGTTTTGTCCATGGTCAAGTCACATGGCCGTGCTGTTTAGTCGGAGCCTGTGGCTTGGAAAAATTATTATCTTGTTTCTACACTCCCTTTTCCACACCCATGTGACTAGTCGTGGTATTCACACGGCCACGGCCATGCCCATGTGCAATGCTGTATGGTAAAGAAACCTGTAGTTTAGGTGTTAAAAAGATATTATTAGTAAAGTTAGTGCTCGGGTTGCCTCCCGAGAAGCGCTCGTTTAGAGTCCTAAGCTAGACTTACCCTATTTTCATTTCTACATAGAGGTTCACGGAGCTGAAGCTCCTCTCTCATATCCCAAAAATCATTTCCAGTATAAATTTTTAGTTGCTGACCATTTACCTTGAATGTACCACGAGTTGGATGGGTTACCTCGATTGTGCCATAGGGAAAGATATTTTTAACATGAATGGACCTGACCATCTCGATTTAAGCTTTCCAGGGAACAGTTACAATAGGACCAAGTCGCCTACTTCGAATTGCTTTGATTGCTTTAAATGAGCATCATGGCGTTGCTTTGTTGCCTCTTTATATATACGTGAGTTCTCATAGGCATTAGCTCGCCATTCATCTAACTCGTTCAACTGCATCATCCTCTTCTCACCCGCAGGTTTAAGATTGTAATTTAGGAATTTTATGGCCCAGAAAGCTTTGTGCTCTAACTCAAATGGTAGATGCCAGCTTTTCCCATAGACGAGTTTGTATGGGGATGTTCCTATGGGGGTTTTAAATGCCGTTCTATATGCCCACAAAGCATCGTCTACTTTAACTGCCCAATCTTTCCTGTTTGCTTCAACTGTTTTCTCTAGGATGCGCTTAAGTTCTCGATTTGCTACTTCCACTTGTTCACTGGTTTGAGGATGATAAGCGGTAGCTGTCTTGTGGTGTACTCCATATTTCCTTAGAACTTTATCAAATTGAGTATTACAAAAGTGAGTGCCCCTATCACTAATAATTGTTTTAGGTGTGCTAAATTGAGAGAAGAGTTTCTTCAGAAATTTTACTACTACTCTAGCATCGTTAGTAGGTAAGGCTTGGGCTTCCACCCATTTTGACACATATTCTACTGCTACTAAAATGTATTTATTTCTGAATGAACTAGGGAATAGACCTATAAAATCAATACCCCATACGTCGAATATTTCACATGATAGTATATATGTTTGAGGCATTTTATTGCGTTTAGAGATATTACCTGTTCTCTGGCATTTATCGCATGAAGCAACATACCTGTTGGCGTCTTTAAATAGGTTGGCTAGTAAAAACCTGATTCGAGTGTTTTGTGTGCTATCTTAATCCTGCTGTAATGTCCCCCTGAAGGTCCTAAATGGCAATGCTCTAGGATTTTGCTCACTTCTTCTTTTGTAACGCACCTTCGAATCACTTGATCTGCATATATGCGGAAAAGAAACGAATCTTCCCAAAAATAGTGTTTCACATTAGCAAAGAATCGCTTCTTTTGGTGATGTGTTAACCTTTTTGGTAATACATTAGCAGCTAAGTAATTTGCAATGTCTACAAACCAATGAACCTCAGAGTTGGTTATCAAAAAGTGTTGCTCTTCAGGAAACGAGTCATTTATCTCACTTTCGTCGAGTTCTTTGATATGCGGGTTTTCAAGTCTAGAAAGATGGTCTGTTGCAAGATTTTTATCTCCTTTCTTATCTTGAATTTCGAAGTCAAATTCCCGCAAGAGTAGAATCCATCTTATAAGTCGAGGTTTTACATCAGGTTTAGTTAAAAGATAACGAAGAGCTGAATGGTCAGTCTATACGATAACTTTAGATAAGATCAAATATTTTCTAAATTCATCAAATGCAAAGACTACAGTGAGTAATTCTTTCTCTGTGGTTGTGTAATTTTACGAGTGCGTAAGTTAATGTCTTGCTAGCGTAGTAAATTGGTGGAAGTGCTTGTTTCTTATTTGTCCCAAAAGCGTACCTCTTGCAAAATCACTCACATCACACATTAGTTCAAAGGGTAAGTTCCAATCAGGAGCAATTATAATTGGGGCATTTATTATTTATCTTTAAGGGTATTAAATGCGTCTAAACATTCCTGATCAAAATCGAAAGGTACATATTTTTCTAGTTGTTTCGTTAAAGGTTTAGCTATTTTAGAGAAATCTTTAATGAATCTCCTATAAAATCCAGTATGTCCTAAAAAGCTTCTAATAGCTTTAACTGAGCTAGGAGGAGGTAATTTTTCTATGGTTTGAACTTTTGCTTTATCTACCTCAATCCCGTTACTAGAAATTTTATGCCCTAACACAATCCCTTCTCGAACCATAAAGTGACACTTTTCCCAATTTAAAATGAGGTTCGTCTCCTCACACCTTATTAGTACTCGTTTTAAATTCTTAAGGAAAAGATGGAAAGAATTACCAAATACTGAAAAGTCATCCATAAAGACCTCCATAATGTCTTCCACAAGTTCATCAAAAATGGCTAGCATGCAGCGCTGAAAAGTAGCAAGACCATTACATAATCCAAAGGGCATTATACGATAAGCAAATGTACCATATGGACATGTAAATGTAGTTTTCTCTTGATCCTCAAGGGCTATCAGGATTTGAAAATAGCCAGAAGCCCGTCCAGGAAACAGTAGTACATATGCCCGGATAATCTTTCTAGCATCTGGTCAAAAAATGGCAGAGGAAAGTGATCTTTTCTGGTTGCGTCGTTCAACTTTTTATAGCCAATACAGACTCTCCACACTGTGACTGTTCTTGTAGGAATCAATTCATTCTTCTCATTTGCTACAATAGTCATGCCTCCTTTCTTTGGAATGACCTGCACAGGACTTACCCAAGCGCTATCAGAAATAGGATAAATTATTCCAGCATCTAGAAGTTTAATTACCTCAGCTTTAACAAATTCTTTCACATTGGGATTTAATCGTCTCTGAGGTTGCACGCATGGTTTGTACTCCTCTTCCATTAGAATTTTGTGGGTACAAAATGATGGGTTTATACCCTTAATGTCAGAAATTTTCCAAGCTATGGCCCTTTTATGTTCCCTTAGTACTTGTAGTAACTCATCCTTTTCTTTGGGTTTTAGTTTTGAAGAGATGATCACTGGTAGTGTAGAATTATCCCCGAGGAATGCATATTCTAAGTGTTTTGGTAACTATTTTAATTCTAATTTGGGTGGTTCGCCAATAGAGGGTTTTTGTTTTAGTTTGTCATTAATTTCAATGCCCTCTTCTTTCGTTTGCCTAGGGGGAAATGTGTTAGAATCTGATTCGTCGGTATCATCATCTACCCCCTTACCTTGAGTAAGAAACAGTTCCAACGTGTCGTTATGTATGATTTCTTGCAAAGAATCTTGAATAGAATGATCAATGGCGTCAATAAAATAATAGGAATCATCTTGTTCTCTAGAATATCGCATAGCATCGTAAATTTGAAAAATAATTTCTTCATCCCCTACCTTCAGTGCAAGTTTACCGTCACCTACATCAATAATAGCCCTAGCAGTAGCTAGAAAGGGGCGCCCCAAAATTAAAGGCACCTCAACATTCTCATCCATGTCAAGCACAACAAAATCAATAGGGAATATAAATTTATCAACTTTTACTAGAATATCATCGATAATTCCCCTAGGATATTTAACAGATCTATCAGCTAACTGAATACTCATCCTAGTGGGTTTAGGTTCCTAGGGACCAAGTTGCTTGAACATTATATAGGGAATTAAATTGATACTGGCACCTAAATCAGCTAGTGCTTTCTTTATGTTTAAACTACCAATTAAACAGGGAATAGTGAAACTTCCTGAATCTTTCAATTTGGTTGGTAGTTTGTTTTGGAGAATAGCCGAACATTCTTCATTAAGCTCTACTGTTGATATTTCTTCCAACTTCCTTCTATTTTTTAGAAGCTCTTTTAAAAATTTTGCGTATGTCGGCATCTATGAAATAGCTTCAACAAAAGGTAAGTTGTTATGTAATCGTTTAAAAAGTTCAAGAAATTTACCGTATTGGGGGTCTAGGCGGTCTTTCTTCAACTTTTCCGGATATGGTATTGAGGGTTTACATTCTTCATGTCTTGGTGTTACATTCTCAACTTCCTCTTCCTTTACCTTATCAGCTTCACGTGGTATCTTTTTTTTTTGTTTCAACTAACTCTTTTCCACTCCTTAGTATACCTGCCCTCACATGCTCTTTTTGTTTAGTTAAACTTTCTGGTTGCCTAACAGAAACTAATTTAGTTAGTTGTTTGATTTGGTCCTTCAGCCCTTGGATTAATGCTTGTTGATTAGTCAATATCGTTTCAGTATTTTTGAAGCGGATTTCTGATAATTCTATAAATTTTGCTAGTGTCTCTTCAAGGTTTTGTCTTCTTTCCTGTGGGTAGGGCTATTGTCCTTGATTGTGGTGGTATCTCCAGTCTGGATTATAAGCTCTACTATAATGGTTATTTTGAGGTCTAAAATTGTCGCCCATATAGTAGACTTGCTCGGTTTCAGTACTCGGATTGTAAGGTGGATATTCTGTATTGTTCATCCATCCTCTGTTTGTATTGCACTGCATAACTAAATGTACCTGTAAAGAATCACATAAACCATCAATCTTTTTATTAATCATTTCTACCTGACTTGATAGCATGGTGACTGCGTCGAGATTGAAAACTCCGGCTGCTTTAGTTGGCTTTGTCCTTGTAACTTGCCACTAATAGTTATTCAGTGACATCTCCTCTATGAATTCAAAAGCTGCTTCGAGAGTTTTGTTATTTAGGGTTCCGTCGACAGCTGAGTCAATTAACTGTCGGGTTGAGGGGTTCACACCGTTGTAAAAAGTTTAGACTTGTAACCACAAGGGTAGACCATGGTGTGGGCACTTTCTCAACAGATCCTTGTATCTCTCCCATGCATCGTATAATGTTTCTAAATCCATATACACAAAAGAAGAGATATCATTCCTTAATTTGGCCGTTTTGGCTGGTGGAAAATATTTCAGTAAAAATTTTTCAGTCATTTGGTCCCATATAGTGTTTGATCCTCATGGAAGAGAATGCAACCATTGTTTAGCTTTATTTCTCAAGAAAAAGGGAAATAACCGAAGACGAATGGCATCATCAGAAATGCCATTTATTTTTAAGGTATCACAAAATTCTAGAAAATTAGCTAAATGAGTATTTGGGTCTTCGTCCTGCAAACCATCAAATTGAACAAACTGTTGAATCATTTATATAGTGTTAGGTTTTTATTCAAAATTATTAGCGGCTATAGCAGGCCTAACAATACTCGATTTAGCTCCTGTTAAATTAGGTTTAGCATAATCATACATAGTTCGGGGAGCATGATGATCGGTCATATCTTGATGTGGTAGATTGTTCTTAGCCATCCTTTCGGTGGTATTGGTTTCGTCCTCTTGCTCTCCTTGTATGTAATTTAAGCCTTGCCTTACTTCTCTTACGATTTCTGTGTGCGATTCCTTTAATATCACTGTTGTAAAGTAGTGGTCCTATCGGGTTCCTTCTAGTCATAAACTAGAGGTACCTGCTAGGAAAAGAGAAAAAAGAAAATTTAGAAAAGTAAAAATAAACTTTAATTGCAAAAATAATAAAATATAATATGGCTAAAGTAATAAAAATAAATAATAAAATATAATATGGCTAAAGTAATAAAAATTGAGTGTTCTTAATATTTTAGTCTCTGACAACGGCGCCAAAAACTTGATCGTGTCTGTCGAGTCTTAAAAATTTATAAAAAGAATGATCGAACCTGGAAACTAACTAAGACAATGATGGAGGCAAGTGCACCTATTGAATAGTAGTATAGTTAGCGGTAAGACCAGATTGTCGAACCCAAAAGAACCAAAAGTACTAATATTAACTCTCTTTCTATTATTTAGCCTAAGAATTAAGGGGATTTTTATCTAATCTAAAATTAACTATTTAACTAAGCTAAAGGTACTAAGACAAAGAAGAAATTGGGGAAAAGACTTGAGAGAAAACCGATGGATTTGGACAATACCTAAGGAAGAATCCACCTAGACTTCACTTGTTATCTAACTCTGAACCGGACGATTTATTCATTTGACTTGATCCGTAAGATTCCCTAATTTATATTAATCCCTCTCTTCAAGGCCACTAACGTCTAACCATAGGTTGATTAATTGAAATCTCTTTCTAATTAAAACCCCTAGAATTGCATTAACTCGTTCTATGGACTCCTAATTAGGTTTGACCCTAATCCGGTAGATTTTCGTCACCCTATCTCTAGGCGCGCGAGCAACTCTGCTTAACTATACTAGATCTACTCTTAGACAGGGTCTCTTCCTCCTCTGTCTAAGCACATCACACTTGATTCAATATCCCGAAAATGCCAAAACAAGAATTAAGAACACATAGTTAAGAACAAACCAAATATTTATCATTCAGTTCAGATAACAATAACAAGATTCATCTTAGGTTTCATCCCCCTCAAGTATTTGAGGGTTTAGCTCATAATTGTAAAAGAAAACATCTCAGAAGAAAAGATAAAACAAAACATAAGAAATCCCTAAAAACCCCCTGAAGGAATTGAAGGAGAGATCCTCCGTTTTGAGTATGATTTTGGCTTCTTGAAATGAATCAACTGGCTTTCTTCGAGTAAATCCCTGAATTTAACTGCTCTGGCTCGGCTCTTTGGCCTAGTTGAACGCCCCCTAAAGGTTGGCCTCTAGGGTCTTTATATAGGCTTTTGGAATATGTTTCTTTGCTTCTAAGTACCCTAATCCGAATAGAATTCTTCTTTCCTACGGTAGAGACACGCCCATGGCACACGCCTGTGTAAATCGTGGACAGGCCATGGTCTATCTTGTTGATGAGGCACGGCCATGTATTTCGAGGTCCAGGCCATGGTCGACATTTCTCACGGGGCACAACTGTGTAGTCTTCGGCCTAGGCCGTGTGAATTTCATGCTTTGGCCCATTTTCTCCATTTTCGGCCCGTTTCTCGTTCTTTTCATCCTTCGGTGCTCTACTAAGTATAAAAGATGAAAATAAAGGATTAGGAGCACCAATTTCCACAATTAAAGGGAAAAATCATCCAAAAACATGCTAAAGGTGGGATTAAATTATGTTACTATTTCGGTTTATCATAAGGTGTAGGGGACACACGGCCTGGCTACACGCCCATGTACTTGGCCGTGTGTCACACATGGCCTAGACACACGCCCGTGTGTCTACTCCTGGAGAAAAAATGAAGCCATTTATTAGCTTCATTTTCTCACCCAATTTTACCAACAATGTACATCAGTACTTGCATGTATGTACCAACCAAATCAAGCATTAAATCCAAGCCTAAACTAACATCTATCATGGCATAATATCACATGCAATTCATGTTTATAATCATACTTTTGGTACATATACAAGATAAACATACTCTATCTATCCACACTTAACACATAAGCATTGGACATGAGATAACTTATAAATATACCAGATAAATCATTACTAGCCATTCCAATGGCTAGATTACAAAGCATCACTTACAAGTCATTATTTGGCGAAATAAGCCTATACATGCCATTATACCAAAATGAGATTTCTAAGTATACCAAAAAGGAGATAGTGAATACTATGGTTATGCTCCGATCGATCCTCCAACCTTCGCGAGCTTACGAGTACTATAAAACAAGGGAAAAGTAAATGGGGTAAGCATTTTCATGGTTAGTAAGTTCGTATAGCGAGAATTAAACTTACCAGTTATACATATTAATACAAGCTTACACAAAACACAATCCATCAATTTTTGTGTAAGTTACCTAAGCACATACACTTATTCAAACAAGTTAGTCACATAGTTTCGTAAGAATATCAAGTAAACATAGATGAGCTCATTATATACAAACTTCCATTAATTCCACCTTTCCATATTTCAAGAGTCTTTTCCGTTGAATTAATGAAATTTCTATGGACATTCGGGTGATATACATCAGGTATACATATGAATTATCCGTCAATTCATACTCATTATTACCCATTGGGCATAAGTTCGAAGAGCACACTCTTGAGCCACATATTGTACAATAGGATTACCAGTCCAGACTAAATCCTGATTTTCAACCGATGTGCAGAAGTGTCATTTAGGTTTGCCAGTCCAGACCAAATCCTATCAATGACCTGTGCTCTAAAGAGATTAATTAGGGTTACCCATCCGGGCTAAACCCAATCTATATCATATGCTCAAGAGAATTAAATTCAGGATTACCTGTCTGGGCTAAATCCTATTTGTAACCTTTGCCTTATTATACCCGTTTCAAGAAATCACCCTAATCCATCGAATTTGAAAATTCAACTGGGACATGATATTTTATCAATATTTCCAACTTGTAATTATTTCATTATGTATATCATCACATACATATTATCAAAATAACAAAATTTAACTCAAACATATTAACGTACCAAACTAAGTTACACGAACTTACCTTGACAATTGTTCGGGTTTGAATTCCAACTAATCCGAAACTTTTTGTTTCGCTAGATCTAATTCCGTAGTTGGTCTTTTCGGGTCTATATAAGCAAATTTAATTATTAACTCATCACATTTTACATACATTTGCATTCTACTACTATAACACCCCTTACCCGTATTCGACACTGGAATAGAGTACGAGGCATTACCGGACTCACATCACAAGCAATCACACAATTCCAAGTCATAAAATTTGCGTCTAAATTAAAAATTTTCATACACATTCATGTCGTCCCTAACATGAGCCTACAAGTCCTAAAACATGCTTTGGAAGTGGTTCGGGACTAAACTAAGAACTTAGGAAACTTTTACAAAACTTAGAAAATTTTTGCTAAAAGCAGGGCTCACACGCCCTTGTGGTCAAAGGGACACACCTGTGTGACCCTTAGACACGCCCGTGCTATAGGCCGTGTTCAAAATAGGGTGCTTTCTGACTTGTGCCACACGACCGTGCCACACGCCCATGTGCAAGGCTGTGTAGCACACAGTGCTGAGACAGACGCCGTGTCTCTGCCCATGTGCTATATTCTAGCAATTCTGTTTCTCAAAATCAAGGTGCAAAGGACACACGGCCGGAAGACATGCACATGGGGCAGACCGTGTGTTACACAAAGCCTAGAAACACGCCCGTGTGGACAAAAATAAGGATATTTACCAAACCATTTTTCCACCTTTACTTGTACATACCTACACAACATCATATGGCACCAATCCAAGCATTTACATACAACCAAATCAGCCACAAACAAGACATCAACACATCATTCACATGCTACCACCTATCATTCACAAACATCACATGCTTATCAATTCAAATCATGTAAATTCCCACATCTATAAAAGGCATCATCATATAAATTACTCATACCAATTGTAGCCAATTTTCAATGGCCTTATACAAAATGAACTTTCAACCAATATAAGCCAACACATTCGCCAAATCAATTATGACACATAACAAAATGACCAAGTCTCCTATACATGCCATAACTCAAAATGTTAAATTCATTGGTACCAAAATAATAGTTGATAGTGTGAATGGATCTCCGACTATCTCCAATCCCGAGCTAGCTTGGTGACACTATAAGACAAGGGAAAGAAAATGGAGTAAGCTATATAGCATAGTAAGTTCATATGCAAATAAAAAACAACATTAACCATACAATTTTCATATAAGTAACATACGTATATCAACCTAAATGTCATTAAAACCTCATGAACATAACATATTCAATCACATTCTTACCAATAGTTCATCATACACCGAATTCATTTCTTTTGTGTTTTTCGTACATACCCGTACCAAACCCTAACATAATCACATACTTTATAGTCTTTGACTGTAATATCCTGAAATTGGGCCTAGGAGAATTGAGCCCAATGGTCCTTAGGCGTAGTAGCGTTTAAAATTTTTGGAGAACAGGAGATCGGCTTAAGTGCAAGTTGGACCTTTTAGATAAGTGATTTTGGAAGGTTAGGGGGCTTCTATGAAGTCCCGGGATCAAATATTGGCTTTGGGGAAATTTTGGTTTTAGGTGAAAAAAACCCTGGAAGTTGGCAGGTGGGCCTTAAGAATAAAATGTAGAGAAAAATGACACAAGTGGAGTGTGTGGTGCAGTGGCAAAGTGACGCCACTTAAGGACAAGGGAATGACGCCACAAGGAAGGAAGGAGGTCCAAGGTTCTAATTGTAGCGTTTGCATTCCTTTTAGATTATTTTTATTAAATGAATTTAGACCTTGGCCATTGGGTTATATTTAGTTGCGCATGGTTTAAGACACAAGGAGCTAGTTGGTAAAGTGGCTAGCGGCGTGGATTCTGCTACAGGAGAGCCTGGGTTCGAATCTCATGAGAAGCAAGGAAGTATTTATTTTACAGATTGGACGGTAAGGGTTTCAGTTGAATTTAAACTCTACTGATGAAGGGATCCCACATCGGAAAGATACCAGGAATGAAGGTGAAGAGCTAGCTATATAAAGAGCATGTCAAGAGGAGAGTTAACATACCTTGGTGGGCGTTGAGCACGAGGAGTGGTCGCGGTGCGGTTTAGCACCGAGTCTATCGGTGTGTAACTCTCTACTCTAGTTGTAGAGCGACAAATGTCAAGTGCTGGTCACGGCAATAGTAGCTACACGAGCGTGCGAGCGCATGTGTGGGGCTTCGACGCGATAGTTGAGGCCATCAGCAGTATTCTTGTGGGTTGGGGCTGCTTGGGTCGCGATGGGCCAAAGTGGGCCAAATGGGCCCTTAGGCCCAATTGGAATAAATTGTATGATGATATAGTATATAGTGAACTAGACTAGGTGGAACCTATATACGTGGCTAGATTTGTGTTAGGTGGGCCACATGAGCGTGTGGGCCCGAATGGGCCAGAATCGGGCTTTAGGCCCAATAGTCTGGTGACGATCGAAAATGGTAGCCGAGTCGCTCAGGGTAGCATTAGACCTCCGAGACGGCCATTGCAAGTGCGAAATTATGAAAATACCCTTGGTAGGTAAATTACGAAAATACCCTTGGGAGGTAAATTACAAAAATACCCTTGGTGGGTAAATTACGAAAATACCTTTGGTGGGTAAATTACGAAAATACCCTTGGTGGGTAAATTACGAAAATACCCTTGGTAGGTAAATTACGAAAATACCCTTGGTGGGTAAAATTACGATTATACCCTTAGAGGTTGATTAGCATGATTATGTTATTTTATGTCTATCTGATTATGATGAGAATTCATGTTATACTTATATTTGATATATGTCTAGAATACGTGACATACTGCATACACGAATTATTATGTCATATTGCATGGATATGATGAGAGGAGGGGGAAGATTGATATCTGTGACTTTGGGTCACCAGTGGTTTGACACCACCAGTGGTTTGGTACCACAGTTGATATTCGTGACTTTGGGTCACCAGAGGTTTGGCACCTCATAGCGACTCGTCCCAGTGGCTTCGCACCACAGTGGGTTGGCCCCACATTTGATAAACAGGATTGTCGCCAGTGATTTGGTATCACAACGTGGGTTGGCTCCACATATGGATTATTCGTGACTTTGGGTCACCAGTGGTTTGGCACCACATTATTATTGATATCAGTGACTTTGGGTCACCAGTGGTTTGGCACCACCAGTGGTTTGGTACCACACGGGGTAGAATCGAGAGTTTCGGATGGTTAGGTTTTGGGTTGCATGACATGCATATTTTCATATGAATTTGTGTAAGGGTTTAACACCCGTTGGATGGGGATTTACACACTGAGTCTCGATGACTCACCCCTTAGTTAAATTTTGCAGGTAATCATTAGATCGTAGATTTGGGAGCTGAGGTGGACTCGTGGAGGCCATATATATGTTTAATTGTAAATTCATTTCTTTTATTTGGACTTATTTTTATTTGGGTTTTTATTATGTAATAAGGTCTTGGGTATTTTACTTAGTTTCAGCTTTCAATTTGGTTACTGCTTATTATTAAATGTTCAATATGGGAATTTCCTAAACCCTTAATAACCATTTTCCAAAATATTAATAAACCGTTTCTTATTCAAAATTACCTAAACTTGACTTTTCACAACAAATATAACGAACACGAACTTTTTAACGAACACACAGTATTTAGACATTCCTTTCATGTGACATGCCAGATCCGGTCGTAACGTTTAGGCTGGGTTTGGGGTGTTACATTGACATACTCATTGAACCACTTGGAATACTATCGGATACACGAAAAACTTTGCACATAAGTGCCACATATGTAGCCAATGCTATCACAATTCTCATAACATATATAAGATCGCTCTCGAGCAAATCCACGGGCCTTCTCACACAAGCTGTCAGTCAAGATGTAGCTACGCAGTGCTTCTCACACAAGCTATCAGGTATCCGCAACATATGTAGGTATACCCAACCACCGGTAGGACGTACAGGACCAGCACCCGGGACACATAAATCACATAATCACATGGGTTCCTAGTGACATGTCACTTGTATACTAATCTATTCCTATGTTTCAATCGAGATTTCTCTCTTATCGGAACTTCATCGAATATACTCATTGTAACACCCCCAAACTCGGCCCATGCATTTTGACCAGATCTGGTATGCTACGAGTTGTACATTGAAAACTTTTGCTTTGTTCGTTATGGAAATCGTAAGTCAATTGGACATTATTTGGATAAATAAGTGACATTTTAAAATTTAAAATCCCTTGTATTACTATTATTAAGTATAAATAAACCTTATCATGAATTCATAAGTTGCATAACATTGAAAACTTCTTAGTTGAATAAAACTAGGGGCCTTATTACATAAATATTCCTAAATAACAATAAAATAAACTTCAAGAAATCCCCAAAAAAATAATTTGTAGAAATAAAATTTGATGGCCCCTCGAGTCTGTCTTGGCTCCCATGTCCACGCTCTACTGCTCATCTGAAAGCGTAGAAAAAAAAGGAAAGCATGAGTCACCAAGACTCAGTGTATAAATCTCAAAACACACAACGGCCCGAGCCCACAAGCACATTATGGGCCCTGGCCCATACATGAAGGTAATAATCATAATCACATGGTAAATGATAAATAATGAATAACCCAACCCATCCTAGGTTTCCATCCTCTACACACCAACTCGTACCAACCATCACACCTTGGGGGTTTCTACAATCAACCCTCCATCCGCTACACACCAAAACGACAGCCGCACTGCCTATTCCTATTAATTAGGAATCATTGAATGTGGCATAGCCACCGATCACTATGTGACCTAACATTTGTATATACGGGATTTCCACCACCGGTCACCAAGTGACCTATCATGCACTTCCCCTTTAATATCATATTCCCACCCCATGCATACACATAAAGAAAGCATCATGCAGTCATATATATTTCCCGATACACATAGGGAGTTCTATGTTTACGTACTTGGCATCCTTGCCTAACCCTTTTAGGGTTCCATTCGACTGTCTATACAGCCTCATTCTGACTTTTAAGCCCATAACATATATATAGTCATACGTACAGGTTTATTAGTGTGTTAGAGATCTACACACCTGATTACAGATAAGACGATGCTTTCTATGTCGACGCTATCTTTAGTCGACACTACCGCTATCTGCCTAAGGTGTTGTTCAGAAGCCGGTCCACAACCAAGTGGCCAATCTCGAATGGCAGATACTGCTCTTTTCTTAAACTTAGGTATTTTCTCCTTTGCCTGATCCATATTTAATTCCATCACAAGTCCTTATCAGAACTACTATTACAATATTTAATCGTTAATTCTCATTATAACCTTAAGATCTTGCATATAATGATCAAATCTAATAGAAATCTAGGAAAATCTTCTTACCTTAAAAATCCCGAAAGTGGAGACTAGCTATTTTCGGCTTTTAGATCTAATTGACCAAGCTTCTTTCAAATCCTGAATTACCGCCCATCATAAAACCATTCAACTATTAGCTTTCGACTTTTGCCTTTCAAAAACTGGGAATAGATCATGAGAACTAATCAAAAATCGACACTTACCATAGCATAGGAGATTCGGCTAGCACTAGAAAGAGGATTCGACAATGCCAATGGAAGATTTAAATGCCGGAAGTATAGAACTAATTCTCAAATAAGATGAATAAAAGAGAAGGCTATGGATGCTTCGACTTTTTAGAGAAATCGGCACAAGGAGGAAAAAGTGGAGAAGAATTTCGGCTTTTGAAGAAATTGGAGAAAAAAATTAGAGAAAGAGAAGCTAGGGAAATTCGGCACAATGGGAGAGGAATTTAGGGTTTTCAGTGTCAGAAACAAGGAGCTATCCCCCTTATTTATAGATATTTCGACACCTCATGTATAAAATCGAAAACGCCCTTCCTAATTAATTAAAATTCAAGCTAAATGAGAGGGAAAATTCGGCACCCCCTTTGCCATGCAGTAGCCGATTTCTACACTCCTCTAGGTGATGGATTTTCGGCCATCACCTCCTTTGTAGATAAGCTCCTAACTTTTCTCCTTTTTCTCTACTATTTTATCAATTATAAAATCCATCTAAATCTTCCTATTTTTGAGCCTTGTAGCCGTCCACCTCATCAAATCTTAATGCCTAAATTTAACTCACTTAAATTAAAAGATTTGGGCTTTATTAAACTTAAATTTTGGGCCCCTAACTCATACGTGTGGTGTCAATCCTTGCTTCATTTTAGGTCTTTGAAAATGGCCCTAAAAACATGGGCTCCTTCTTGCCAAAACTTGGGCCTCTTTTATTGTTAATGACGCCACCTTAAAATAATTCAATCAAGGCCTTTGCCTAATCCTAAGCCCAATTTTGAACCCCTATCACTTAAATTAACAAATTAAACATATCCCCACACTAAATGCATAGGCCCATAAATTTAGGATGTTACACTCATAGAATCAATCATACATTTCATTCAATATCAAAACATTAAAATCCAAATATAACATTGCATTATTTACATACGAACTTACCTGTAATATCCCGGATTAGGGCTTATGCACTATTGCTAAATTATATGAAATAGCATGCTTATGTGTGTTGTGAATGTGCATTATGGATTTTGTGAACCTTAGTGTGTAGTTAAATACTTTAGAAATTATTGGATTTTAAATTTAAAAGGGGAGATAAGCTTGATAAGGCCTTAAGAAAATAAATAAGGGAAATATGACATATAATTGGGCTTGGAAAAGTGGCCCGGAGACACCACTTAAAACCTCTGGGAATGACGCCACTAGCTGGGTAAATGGGCCAAGGTTCGAGTCGGTAGGGAAGCAAATAAAAGAATTTTTATTTTGCTACAAGGAGAAGAGAGGTGGACGGCAAAATGAGTCTATGAGAGGAGTTTGAGATGAAGTCTAGCTCTTTTAGAAATTTCGGCAAGGGTAGGAGAACAAGTGTTGGCCGAATAAGGGTCTCTAGGTAGACTAATTTCGGCAGAAAAGGGAAAAGGGTGGCTATTTTTCATTCTTTCTTTTGCCGAATTCTCTAAGCAAGTATTCTTCTTTTTTCTTCTTTTGTTTGACAAAATCGAAACTCTTTTTCCCCAACTCTCACAATTCTTTCTTTCTTTTTCCCCCTAGCCGATTCATACTTAAGCCTCCATAATATTCGTTTTCATCTCTTCCTTATCGCCACTATTATTAAAGCAGAAGTCAAAACTTTGAGGTTTTAAGCTAGGGTACCATCGATTGTAGTATTAAGGTAAGAGTAATTGATTTTTATTCTGATGTTCAAACTCTTTAAGCCGAAAACAAGGTACTAATCCCCTTAATGTCCATGGCCGACTACTTGAAGGAAGTTTTGGGATTTAATAGTTGTCGACTACAAAGAGAAGCACAACGAAGTTTCAGGATTTCTAAGATTTAAGGTAAGGCATTCGGCCATAGGCCACTTTTATGTGACTTAAAGTTAGAATTAAATCTAACCAATGCCTATAGGTATTTCGACATCTCCTCAAAGACAAGTGACAAGTTTTCGGGATTTCAAATCATAAGGTAAGCACTTAGGTACATTCAGCCAAGGCTATACACAATGATATAGATCTATTTCTTAATTGTTCAAAAGCCGAAAACTAACCAGTTAAGGGTTTTAGTGGCTAACCGATTGCAAGGAGGGCTAACACAAAGTTTTCGGGATTTAAGGTAAGTGTACTTACACATTCGGCCAAGGCCAATTTGGGTATTTAGATCTATTCCTTATTTGTTTAAAAAGTCGAAACTAATTAGTTCAATGGTTAAGGGTATAGCCGATTGCAATAAAGAAGCATCACAAAGTTTCGGGATTCGTTTAAGAATCAAATCGGCAGCAAGGTAAGATTTTTGTCGCAAAGATCCTTCGGGATTTAATCACATAGCCGAATAGACTTTTGCTAAAACATCAAAGTGATTGATCAAATGTAGGAATTGAGATCTAAATTAGTAGATCGGGTTTTAGGGATTTGGAGTAAATTTGCTAAGTATATCAGGTGTGTACCCCACACTAAATCTTGATAGATTTATGGCTTTAATTTATTATATGTGCTAATATAAAAGTGTAAGATTATGGCTAAGTTACCATGTAATGGTACAAAATACTCAGGTACGTTTTCCTACTCCTACTATGAGTATGATAAGTTTTGCTATGTCATATACATGAAATTATAAGAATGTGAATAAGGAATATGATAGGGTTAATGCATAATTGTATGACATGGGCATATGGGTGATATGTAAAGGGGAAGTGAATTGGTGGTTTTATACTGCAATATAAGTATGTGGTGACTTATGTCACAATATAAGAATGTGATGACTTTTATCACAATATAAGTTTGTGGTGACTTATGTCACAAATTTATATATGGTGGCTATGCCACGAAATCATAAGGGCGATGAGCACGTCGACTGCAGCGACTGCCTTCGATGGTGTGTAGCGGATGGAGGGTTGACTTAGTAGTCCCCACGGTGTAATGGTTGGTACGGGTGATGTGTAGCGGATGGCATTTAGGTTTGGGTTCGGGATTGCATCATTTTTAAATGTTATGTGAATATGTATGATTTGTTATGCCATATCTATTGTGACTTTGTGTTGTGGTTACACATTGAGTCTGTTTGACTCACCCCTTGTGGGACTATTTTTCAGGTGATTATTAGTAATGGACCGGGTCGGGAGAAGCTTAGTGGTGGCCATGCTCAATTCGAGGATTATTATATTTTGTTTAAATAGTTTAAAAATTTCCAAGTTTTGAATTATTTCAGGTTTATTTGATGTAATAAGGCCATCAGTACTAAACTGTCTATGCATGCTATTAAAGTACTTAGTACGATATAATTATTGCCATGTTAAAGATTGAAAGTAAATTTTCTTAAGTACAAATATCAAATGTTTTGACACCTAATCAAAAACGGAATTAAATTTCGAACTCGACCCAGATCAAGTCTTTTCAAAAAAAAAAATACACAAGTTTTTAGCAAAGTTTCCAAACATGATTTGAATGGATTTTCTTTAGAAGCATGCCAGATCCGGTCGGGCTTGTGAAATTTGGGTTTGGGGTGTTTGGTTTGGTATCGAGCTGAGTTCAAAACTCGGCCTTGAGGGATTTAGGGCCCAAAATGTTTTCTGTCTTTGAAATAGACTTTTCTAAGAAATAAACAGGCTTTCTGGCGTGGCACCTGAGACTCCGAACTGAAGTCCACCAGGTAAGTACTCCTAACCTCTTTGTGATTTGTATATAGGGATATATAGGGACGTAGACTAGTTGATTAGGAATTAAATCCTAGGACTAGTTTACCCCAACATTTACATAAAACTCTAAGGCACAATTAAACAAACCTGTGTCTAAGTCACCGAGTTAGGGTGTGGCAACCATTGTGCAC
The DNA here is from genome assembly GCA_025506655.1 of Gossypium rotundifolium. NCBI lineage: Eukaryota > Viridiplantae > Streptophyta > Magnoliopsida > Malvales > Malvaceae > Gossypium > Gossypium rotundifolium. The sequence goes on from CP106722.1 coordinate 63,177,669, forward strand.
ATGTCTAGGATTAGTTTCGGTGGAAGCTTGGTATTTAAGTAGTCCGCGTGACTCACCTCCTCTCCACTCGAATCCTACAGTGCGTAGCTTCGGTTCACCCAACCAAGAGGACTTAGCCACTGCTAAACCCAATAATTAAAACCCGAAAGGGACTAGCCACATTTTATGGAAACCCTAGTTTTAAAAAGTCAACAAACTACCCTTTTGAAATTATGAAAATTATTATTTTGGAAAAACTTTCTAAGAATTTTTAATTTACAAATTACCTAAATACCCTTAGTGGTAAAAATAACTAAAATGCCCTTGATTTTCCAAAATTACCATACTACCCCCCGATTTCAATAACAATTTCTGGTTTTGCAAAAAAATATCCAAAAACTTCAACAAAATATCAAAGACACCCTGATTTGAAAAAAAAATTTACAAAATTACCCCTAACCTATGCAAATGACCAAAATACCCTTAGTAAGGAAAATTACCGAAGTACCCTCAATTTAGAAATCTTTAAAAATACCCTTATTTTGAACAATCACCAGAACCATATTTTGTAAAAATTACGAAATGATACGACTTGTAAAATTACAAAATACCCCAGTGTATAAATTACCATTTTACCCTTGAAATTTTTCCAACAAGTATTTTAATTTTGTAAAATATCAACAACCTCTATTTTACGACATTTTCAAATAATTTAATTTGAAAATTACCAAAATACCCCTATAGGATAAAATTACGAAAATACCCCTGGGTAGTGGAAAACAACGAACAACGATAATTACAACATTTCTCTGTAATGGACGCAAGTTCATATGTGTGACTAAATGAATGATGTGAGACTGTATGTGTATGAATCGAAAGAACTACTCTTTAAAACTATTAAACATAAAACTGTTCGTGTTAAGTCAGTGGAACAAAACTAATACATAAAATTCTTTAATCAGATAAACGCAAGTATGGATTTAAGGGGACGTGGCCGTAGCGTGCGAGGCCGCGGTAGAGGCCGAATGACTGTGTCTGAACCCGTTCGATCGGGTCAAGGATCTGAAAATGAAATGCCACCACCACCACCCCCAGCCACTAATGTGGAATATCAGGACCAGAGGGGGATGAAGCAGTGTCACAAGTGATATTGTAGGTCTTAGAAAGGGTAGCAGGAGCAGGTGGAGGCATGGGAGCTCGAAAGTCGGTACCTGAGCGACTCCAAGCCAACGGAGCTGAAATGTTTCGTGGTGTATCAGGTGTAGCACCCAATATCGCTGATTATTGGTTGGAGGCGACTGAGCGGATTATGGATGAGCTCGACTTAACTAACGAGGAAAAGCTGAAAGGATTAGTGTCGCTTCTCCGCGATGAGTCATATCAATGGTGGCTCACGGTGCGGGATGGTGCTACAGCTGAGGAACTCACGTGGAAGTATGCTAAAGCAGCATAACAGAAGAAGTATGTTGGCACTCATTATATTGATGCCCAGAGAAAGGCTTTTCTAGGACTGGTTTAAGGAAACAAGTCCGTAGCTGAGTACGAGGCTGAATTCCTAAGGCTGGGCCATTATGCTCGAGGCATAGTATCGACTGAGCATGAGCGGTGTGTCCGGTTTGAAGTCGGACTAAGAGATGACCTAAGATTATTAATAGCCCCGCAACAGGAGCAGGAATTTACTGTGTTGGTGGAAAAGGCTAAAGTGGCCGAGGGTATCAAGGAGTCAGAAGAGAGGATTTGGATCGTCAAGGCCATCTAAGAACGAGCAAAAGAGGCCTAGGTTTGAAGGGCCGCGAGGTCAGCAAGCTGCCACTAGAGGGCAGTACCCTACTTGTGATCAATGTGGGAAAAAGCACTTAGGCAAATGTTGGAAGAAGACAGGAGGATGCTTCAAGTGTGGGTCAAAGGACCATATGATTAAGGACTGTCCGATAAGACCAGAAGGGAATTGATCGGTAGCTTAGAATGTTAATCAGGCTGGTAGAGGGGGACAGCAGCCTCAGTGGGGTCGTGGTTTGAATAACAGAGGAAATGGTGTCAGAAGAGGACGTGGAACATCGGGCCGAGGTGGTGGTAATACAGAGGCAAGACAGTCGGGCTTGGTGTATGCAGTTCGTCGTAAGGAGGATGGTGACACACCGGACATCATAACCGGTACGTTCCTTGTATTTGGAAAGCCTTATTATACTTTGATTGATGTGGGCTCGACCCATTCTTATATTGCATGTAGAGTAGTTGAAACTCTAGACATAGCCTCTGAACTTTCGGATTGAGAGATGACTGTATTAAGCCCACTAGGTCAAACTGTAGTGGTAAATCAGATCTTTCGGAGTGTACCTTTAGAAGTTCAAGACATAGTATTTTCTGCCGACTTGATGGAACTTCCCCTCAGAGAATTCGATCTCATACTTGGAATGGACTGGCTAGTGGACCATCGGCATGTTGGAATTTGTGCTGACTAAGCGAATGGAGTTAAGGACCGGAGGATGAGGTGGTCATTATGATAGGAGAAAGAAGAAACTACTTGTCTAATGTAGTTTCGGCGCTAAAGGCTGAAAAGATGGTTCGTAAAGGGTACGAAGCATTTTTAGCCTTCGTAAGTGCGTTAGATGGAAAGGAAGAAGGTGTTAGTGGAGTTAGAACGGTAAGGGATTTCGAAAATATGTTTCCGGAGGAATTACCAGGAATACCCCCAGACAGGGAGGTAGAGTTTGGAATTGACTTGCTACTGGGAACAGCTCCTGTGTCCATTGCCCCATACAGAATGGCACCAAAGGAGTTGGTTGAGTCAAGGCCCAAATCTAGAAATTGCTAGACCGTGGGTTTATCCAACCCAGTGTGCCTCCATGGGGAGCACCGGTCTTATTTGTGAAGAAAAAGGACGGAACTATGCGCATGTGCATAGATTATCGTTAGTTGAATAAGCTGACCATCAAGAACAAGTATCCTTTACCAAGGATTGATGACTTGTTCGATCAGCTTAAGGGGGCAGCAGTGTTCTCAAAGATCGACTTAAGGTCAGGATATCATCAGTTGAAGGTGAAGGAGGCGGATATCCATAAGACAGCCTTTAGGACAAGATACAGCCACTATGAATTTGTGGTAATTTCGTTTGGGTTGACAAATACCCCAGCCGCGTTCATGGATATGATGAATCGGGTTTTTCAACCTTACTTGGATCAGTTCGTCGTTGTGTTCATCGACGACATCCTCGTATACTCCAAGACTGAGGATGAGCATGATGAGCATCTCTGAATTGTGCTGCAAGTGTTAAGGGAGAAGAAGCTCTATGCCAAATTTAGCAAGTGTGAATTTTTGCTTAAGGAGGTTGCATTCTTAGGGCACGTGGTGTCTGCTGAAGGAATAAGGGTTGATCCTAGAAAGATTGAAGCAGTGTTGGATTGGAAACCACCTAAGTCAGTGGCGGAGATTCGTAGTTTCTTGGGACTGGCAGGCTATTACAGAAGGTTTGTAGAAGGGTTCTCGTCAATAGCAGCGCCTTAGACAAAGTTGTTGAGGAAGGAAGTACCCTTTGTATAGACGGATAAGCAACAGGAGAGTTTTGAAAAACTTAAGAGGGTATTGACGGAAGCTCCAGTGTTGATTCAGCCTGAGGCAAAAAAGGATTTTACGGTGTATTGTGACACTTCCCATACAGGTTTAGGTTGTATATTGATGCAAGACGAGAAGGTAGTCGCATATGCATCCCGACATTTGAGGCCACATGAGGTTAACTACCCGACGCACGACTTGGAATTGGCGGTAGTAGTCTTTGCCCTTAAGGTGTGGAGGCATTATCTTTATGGAGAAAAGTCGGTGATCTACACAGACCACAAAAGCCTTAAGTATCTGCTGACTCAGAAGGAGTTGAATCTGAGACAGCGAAGGTGGTGGAATTATTGAAGGACTATGATTGTTCGATAGAGTATCACCCAGGCAAAGCAAATGTAGTGGCGGATGCCCTAAGTCAGAAGGTGGTGACGGATTTGAGGGTGATGTTCGCACATTTAAGTCTCTATGAAGATGGAAGTTTGCTATCAGAGTTGCAAGTCAAGCCGACGTGGCTAAATGAAGTAAAAGAAGGACAGTTGGTGGATGAAGATCTAAGTGTTAAGTTGCGACAAGTGCAGAATGGAGAGTTGGAAGGTTATGGTGTTAATGACGAAAGAGTATTGTGCTTCAAGGGTAAGGTCTGTATGCCGAAGGATATGGAACTTAGGCAAAGAATTCTTCGGGAATCGCATAGTAGCCCTTATGCTATGCATCCCAGAGGTAGTAAGATGTACAGAGACTTAAGGGAACAATTTTGGTGGCCTAATCTTAAGTGAGAAGTGACCGAATTTGTAGGGAAGTGCTTGACGTGTCAGCAAGTTAAGGCTGAACACCAAGTTCCATCAGGATTGCTTCAGCCAATACAGATTCCCCAATGGAAGTGGGAGAGAATTACCATGGACTTCATTAGTGGGCTTTCCCTTACGCCTACTAAGAAGGACTCGATATGGGTGATAGTGGATCGGCTGACAAAGTCCGCACATTTTATTCCAGTACGAGTTGACTACTCCCTACAAAAGTTGGCAAGGTTGTATGTGGCGGAAATTATAAGGTTGCATGGAGTGCCGATGTCGATTATCTCGGATGGGGATCCGAGGTTCACATCTCGGTTTTGGAAAGCATTACATTAGGCTTTAGGCACTAGATTGGATTTTAGCATGGCTTTCCATCCACAGTCAGACGGTCAGTCTGAACGAGTGATTCAAGTGTTAGAGGATATGTTAAGAGGCTGTGTGATAGATTTCAGAGGAAGTTGGGAAGAATATTTGCCTCTAGCTGAATTTGCTTACAACAACAGCATCAGGCCAGTATTCGGATGGCACCGTATGAAGCACTGTATGGTCAGAAGTGTCGGACTCCTACATGTTGGACGGAGTTAGGAGAACGTCAGATTTTGGGTCCAGAAATTGTGGCAGAGTCCGAAGAGAAGGTTAGTGTAATTCAGGCTCGATTGAAGGAAGCATCCGATAGACAAAAGTCGTACGCAGATCTCAAACGGAAGGAGATTGAATTTAATGTGGGAGATCAAGTGTTCCTTAAAGTATCGCCTTGGAAAAAGGTAATGAGATTTGGTCGAAAAGGGAAGCTAAGTCCAAGGTTCATAGGACCCTATCGGGTATTGAAGCGAATCGGACCAGTGGCATATCAATTAGAGTTGCCTCCGAAATTGAAACAAATGCACGACGTATTCCATGTTTCCATGCTACGTCGATACCGATCGGATCCATCTCACGTAGTACCGGTTGAAGAGGTGGAGCTAAGGCCAGACCTGTCCTACGAAGGAAGAGCCAATTCAGATTCTGGAACGAGATGTGAAAGTGCTACGAAGGAAATCGGTCCCTTTGGTCAAGGTGTTGTGGCGAAACCATGGATCGGAGGAAGCCTCATGGGATCCGGAAGAAGCAATACACAGCAATACCCCCACCTATTCTAGCCAGGTAATTTCGAGGACGAAATTATTTTAAGGGGGTAGAACTGTAATATCTCGGATTAGGGCTTATGCACTATTGCTAAATTATATGAAATAACATGCTTATGTGTGTTGTGAATGCGCATTATGGATTTTGTGAACCTTAGTGTGTAGTTGAATTCTTTAGAAATTATTGGATTTTAAATTTAAAAGGGAAGCTAAGCTTGATAAGGCCTTAAGAAAATAAATAAGGGAAATATGACATATAATTGGGCTTGGAAAAGTGGCTCGGAGACACCACTTAAAACCTCTGGGAATGACGCCACTAGCTGGGTAAATGGGCCAAGGTTCGAGTCGCTAGGGAAGCAAATAAAAGAATTTTTATTTTGCTACAAGGAGAAGAGAGGTGGACAGCAAAATGAGTCTATGAGAGGAGTTTGAGATGAAGTCTAGCTCTTTTAGAAATTTCGGCAAGGGTAGGAGAACAAGTGTTGGCCGAATAAGGGTCTCTAGATAGACTAATTTCGGCAGAAAAGGGAAAAGGGTGGCTGTTCTTCATTCTTTCTTTTGCCGAATTCTCTAAGCAAGTCTTCTTCTTTTTTCTTCTTTTGTTTGACAAAACCGAAACTCTTTTTCCCCAACTCTCACAATTCTTTCTTTCTTTTTCCCCCTAGCCGATTCATACTTAAGCCTCCATAATATTCGTTTTCATCTCTTCCTTATCGCCACTATTGTTAAAGTAGAAGCCGAAACTTTGAGGTTTTAAGCTAGGGTACCATCGATTGTAGTATTAAGGTAAGAGTAATTGATTTTTATTCTGATGTTCAAACTCTTTCAGCCGAAAACAAGGTACTAATCCCCTTAATGTCCATGGCCGACTACTTGAAGGAAGTTTCGGGATTTAGTAGTTGTCGACTACAAAGAGAAGCACAACGAAGTTTCGGGATTTCTAAGATTTAAGGTAAGGCATTCGGCCATAGGCCACTTTTATGTGACTTAAAGTTAGAATTAAATATAACCAATGCCTATAGGTATTTCAACATCTCCTCAAAGACAAGTGACAAGTTTTCGGGATTTCGAATCATAAGGTAAGCACTTAGGTACATTCAGTCGAGGCTATACACAATGATATAGATCTACTTCTTAATTGTTCAAAAGCCGAAAACTAACTAGTTAAGGGTTTTAGTGGCTAGCCGATTGCAAGGAGGGCTAACACAAAGTTTTCGGGATTTAAGGTAAGTGTACTTACACATTCGGCCAATGCCAATTTTGGTATTTAGATCTATTCCTTATTTGTTTAAAAAGCTTTAACTAATTAGTTCAATGGTTAAGGGTATAGCCGATTGCAATAAAGAAGCATCACAAAGTTTCGGGATTCGTTTAAGAATCAAATCGGCAGCAAGGTAAGATTTTTGTCGCAAAGATCCTTTAGGATTTAATCACATAGCCGAATAGACTTTTGCTAAAACATCAAAGTGATTGATCAAATTTAGGAATTGAGATCTAAATCAGTAGATCGGGTTTTCAGGATTTGGAGTAAATTTGCTAAGTATATCAGGTGTGTACCCCACACTAAATCTTGATAGATTTACGGCTTTAATTTATTATATGTGCTAATACAAAAGTGTAAGATTATGGCTAAGTTACCATGTAATGGTACAAAGTACTCAGGTACATTTTCCTACTCCTACTATGAGTATGATAAGTTTTGCTATGGCATATACATGAAATTATAAGAATGTGAAGAAGGAATATGATAGGGTTAATGCATAATTGTATGACATGGGCATATGGGTGATATGTAAAGGGGAAGTGAATTGGTGGTTTTATACCCCAATATAAGTATGTGGTGACTTATGTCACAATATAAGAATGTGGTTACTTTTGTCACAATATAAGTATGTGGTGACTTATGTCACGAATTTATATATGGTGGCTATGCCACGAAATCATAAGGGCGATGAGCACGTCATTGCGATGTCGCCTTCGATGGTGTGTAGCGGATGGAGGGTTGACTTAGTAGTCCCCACGGTGTGATGGTTGGTGCGGTGATGTGTAGCGGATGGCATTTAGGTTTGGGTTCGGGATTGTATCATTTTTAAATGTTATGTGAATATGTATGATTTGTTATGCCATATCTATTATGACTTAGTGTTGTGGTTACACATTGAGTCTGTTTGACTCACCCCTTGTGGGACTATTTTTCAGGTGATGATTAGTAATGGACCGGGTCAGGAGAAGCTCAGTGGTGGCCATGCTCAATTCGACGATTATTATATTTTGTTTAAATAGTTTAAAAATTTCCAAGTTTTGAATTATTTCGGGTTTATTTGATGTAATAAGGCCATCAGTACTAAACTGTCTATGCATGCTTTTAAAGTACTTAGTACGATATAATTATTGCCATGTTAAAGATTAAAAGTAAATTTTCTTAAGTACAAATATCAAATGTTTTGACACCTAATCAAAAACGGAATTAAATTTCGAACTCGACCCAAATCAAGTCTTTTCAAAAAAAAAAATACACAAGTTTTTAGCAAAGTTTCCAAACATGATTTGAATGGATTTTCTTTAGAAGCATGCCAGATCCGGTCAGGGCTTGTGGGCCGAGTTTGGGGTGTTTCATTACCTCGGTACAAAAATAGTGAAAATGGACCTAATCGTCAAACACTTTATTTTTTCCCCCGATCTAGGTCTGAACTTCATTTTTCTCAATCTATAATAGCAAATTCAACTCATTTAATACACACATTATCCAATTCAGTCCAAAAATCACATTATAGCAAAATTACATTTTTGCCCCTAACTTTTTAACTTTTTACATTTTGGTCCCTAGGCTTGCAAAATGAAACGTATTCAATTTATTTAAATCCCAAGCCTAGATGAACTTTATTCATGCTCATAAAAACCCACAATTTCCATTAAATCACACTTTTACTACATATTTTATAACCTTTACAAATAGGCATTTTTTGACATTTTTACCGAAAATCACTTAGTAAAAGTCTTTTTATCCAACATCAAACTTGCATAATCTACCATTAAACATCAAAATACAAAAATATTTAACATGGTTCAAACCCTATACTTTGATTATTTCTTAAATTTGTGGTAGAAATAGATAGATCGGGTTACAACTATTTCAAAAATGTAAAGATAATTAAAAACGGGGCAATAACGGACTTACAATCGAGCTTGAAAGTGGCCAAACCCTAGCTATGGCTTCCTCCTCTAATTTTCGGATAGCATGAAGAAGATGGACAAGAATTTGGCTTGATGTTTGCTTTTTAATTCATTTAATTACTAAATGACCAGAATGCCCCTAACTTAAAACATAAAAGTTCTCTTACTCCATGTCCATTTTTGTCCAGTAACTTAAAAAATGGTCTAATTACCATCTAAGGGCCTTCAATTTAAAATCTCACAGCAATTGGACACCTTAAACACATAGAACTAAAATTTTGCACTTATTGCAATTTAGTCCCTTTAGCTAAATTGAGTGCCCAAACGTCAAAATTTTTGAACGAAATTTTCACGAAATCATTTCATAGAACTGTAGACCATAGAAATATAATAAAAATAAATTTTACTGCGTCAGATTTGTGATCCCAAAACCACTGTTCCGACTAGACCCAAAATGAGGCTATTATAACTCTCCCCCTTAGGGATTTTCGTCCCCGAAAATCTTACCAGGAAATAGGTTTGGGGTACTATTTTCGCATAGCTTCTTCAGGTTCCCACATTTCCTCTTCGACTCCGTGTCATTGCCACAAAACTTTAACTAGGGCTATGTTTTTATTTCTCAACTGTTTAACTTCCCAAGCCAAAATCTTAATTGGTTCTTCACCGTAAGTCATATCGGGTGGAATCTCAACCTCTGTCAGAGAAATCACATGTGAAGGGTTTGATCGATAGCGTCACATCATCGACACGTAAAATACATTGTGAATCCTTTCCAACTCTATCGGAAAATCTAACCGATATGGCACTGACCCTATTCTTTCAATAACTTTATATGGCCCAATGAAACGTGGACTTAACTTGCCTTTATGGCCAAATCTTATAATATTTTTCGACGGAAACACTTTTAAAAATACCTTATCACCAATCTAAAATTCGATCTCTTTTCTTTTCAAATCTACATATGACTTTTTTCGATCTGAAGTGGCTTTCAAACAGTCACGAATTACCTTTACTTGTTCTTCGGTTTCTCTAGCCAAGTGAACCCCATGAATCTGTTTCTCACTAAGCTCTGTCCAATATGACGGAGTTCGACACCTATGGCCATACAATGCCTCATCTGGCGCAACCTTTATACTCGACTAAAAACTGTTGTTATAAGAAAATTCGACTAAAGGTAGATATTTTTCCCAACAACCTTCGAACTCCAAAACACAACAGCGAAGCATATCTTCGAGAACCTGAATCGTTCTCTCAGATTGTCTGTCAGTTTGAGAATGAAATGTGGTACTAAAGTTGAACTTTGTACCCAAAGCTTCTTACAACTTCTTCCAGAATCATGAAGTAAACGTCAGATCTCTATCCGAAATAATAGAAATAGGTACTCCGTGCAATCTTTAAATTTCAGCAATGTACAATTCAGCTAGCTTATCAAGTGAGAAATAGGTACGTACCAGTATAAAATGAGCCAATTTCCTCAACCTATCAACAATGACCCAAATGGCATCTTTCTTTTTTGAAGTCAAAGGCAAACCCGTCACGAAGTCCATCGTAACTCTTTCCCATTTCCATTCAGGTACCATCATTGGATGAAGTACACCCAAAGGCACTTGGTGTTTGGCTTTTACTTGTTGAGAAACCAAACATCTCAAAACAAACTCCGAAATATCCCATTTCATACCTGACCACCAATACAATTTCTTCAAATCATTATACATTTTTGTACTGCCCGGATGAACTGATAAGCAACCACTGTGTGCCTCGTGTAAAATTTTCTAAATAAGTTCATCATTTTTCAGTACACAAATTCTATCTCGGAACATCAAACAATCATTCGAACCGATCTGAAAGTCTGAATCATTACCTGATTCACACTGAGCTCTTTTAGCTTGTAATTCACTATCACTTTTCTGAGCTTCACAAATCTGTTGAAGAAATATCGGTCTAGCTTTCAACTCGGCTAAAATTGAACCATCATTAGAAAAATTCAATCTCGTACTCATAGCTCTCAAAGCAAATAAGGACTTTCTGCTCAAAGCATCTGTGACTACATTTTCTTTTTCGAAATGGTAGTCAATCACTAGCTCATAATCTTTTAGTAGCTCAATACATCTCCGTTGCTGTAAATTCTAATCTTTTTGAGTTATCAAATACTTTAAACTTTTATGATCTGAAAATACATGACATTTCTCACCATACAAGTGACATCTCCAAATCTTCAAAGCAAATACTATGGCCGCCAATTCTAGATCGTGCGTCAGATAATTCTTCTCGTGTGGTTTTAAGTGTCTTGAGGCATAGGCTATCACTTTGCCCTCTTGCATCAATACACATCGTAACCCATTCAGTGATGGATCGCTATAAATTGCAAACTCTTTTCTCGGAATAGGTTGCACTAAAACTGGCGCCTCAGTCAATAATGTTTTAAACTTCTCAAAACTTTGTTGGCATTTTTCAGACCATTCAAACTTAACATCTTTTTGCAAAAACTTGGTCATAGGAGTAGCAATCATCGAAAAACCCTTAAAAAATTACCAATAATAGCCAGCTAAACCCAAAAAGCTTCTAATTTTAGATACATTCCTTGGCGGTTTCCAGTCAACAATTGTTCAAATCTTACTCAGATCAACCTGAATACCATCTCCTGAAACAATGTGTGTAACACCCCTAACCCGTATCCATTGCCGGACTGGGGTTACAGGGCATTACTGAACATAGCACAAGTTACCACAACATTTACAACTCACATTATCACAACCGAACGCATTATGAACAATTTCATTTTTAAAGCATACTTAAACAGTATCATACATACCTTAGTCCTCTTTAGAAAAATTCACAAATAAACAATTGCAACAAATGACAAAGGATACTATTCATTTGGTCATTAAAGCCACCTTAACCGATTATAGACATATTCATAATTACTTCCTAAATCTAGATAACAATCACAACATTTAGACATACATATATGTGGTCGCATGATACCTTGTTCTACCGAATTAAAATAGACCAAATAAACTCATTCAAACCAAAGTATACCTCAATTCATTTGTAAGAACATAATCGAACCAAAATACCCAATTATCATTTTCATTGCCAAAACACATAAATTGAATTTGATACACATGCATAAATGTAATCCATAACCAAATATGCCATCCAAGTACATGTCCATTAATTCCACATATTGCCGAATACAAAGTTTACAAAGTTGATTCATGTTTCCATATTACACATCAAAAATAATGTATACCGAATCTTAATCCAAACTTATTAAACTACCACATATATTCACTTTCCAAAAGAGCTATCAAAGATTCATATATGGTGATTTCATATTAAACATACATATACAAACATAAATACATAGAATGATTTATAACACATCCATAATCACCATCCAAGCCAAAACTTACACGCATACTATAATCAAGATTGCATAACTTTAGATTGTTAGCTTTTAAGACAAGCCATTTTCGCATGGCTTATATACATCAACAAAATATCATTCAAGTATTAAACTAGCCTATACATGCCTTAAGTTCAAAAATCCAGACTTTAAAGGTACCAAAATAAGTCGATAGTGTGGATGACTTCGTTGATGATCCCCTGAGCTCGTAGCTTGACCAAAATCTATAAAACAGAATAACAAACACACAGAGTAAGCTAACTAGGCTTAGTAAGTCTTAAGCAAACTTAACAAATCAATTGGAAAATCAATCAAATTAAACCGATTAAATTGTAACATTAATTTAAAAACATAACACATATAAATTATTGTAGCCGAATGCTTATATCCTTTCATAGCTAAAACATTTATCAATATTTACTTTAAATGTAAGACTTATCGAGGCACATCGATTAATAAATATATATATACCTCCATATACAACCAAATAACAATTTTCATGTAAATATAAAGTAATCCCTCATAACCGAATGTATATACTAAAAATTTCCACATAACCGAATGTATACATATATATAAATTACCACATAGCCGAACTTATATATGTATAAATACTCATACATCTATTTAATACTTCTCATGTTTGCAATTAAACAATATCAACTCAATATCATTTTATTCACATATCCAAAATGTCGAATACACAAACACATTTTCTATCAACTTACTTATTCAAGAAGCATCACATATAACATATACTTATGTCAATACATACCTTATGGCCGAATAATCTAATTCATTTAAATAAGCTTTAGCTTGTTCAATTTCCATCATAACTCAATCATTTCGTAAGCATAAGCTCGTATTTCAAATCACCGGTATAAAACTTGCTAGGCATAAGCCTGAATCACACACCGACCCTAAGCCTACTAGACCCGAGGTCTGATAATCATTCACCGGCAATAAGCCTGCTAGGCATAAAGCCCGATAAGTTCACCAGCCCAAGGCTTGCTAGGATCAAAGCCTGAATAGTAATACTTTAAATTGTCTCACCTGACTCATTTCATATATCAAATCTTTTGCTCAATTCGAATTCATTGAACGAACATTCAAATAGCACATATCACTCAAAGAACTTAACCAAATCAAATATTATACTTAGCCAAATTCGGCTAATTCATATATAGTTACAATGATTCCAATTTTCAGCATATACTAAGTTATGTAATTAATTTACGATGATTATTTGCTTAGAGACTTACCTCGGATATCGTCGGACGACAAAAATCGGCTATTCAATTATTTTCGCTTTTCCCCGATCCAAGTCTGTTTTCTTTTGTTCTTGATCTAAACATGTTAAAATTAAACTCATTTAAACACATTAACATTCAATTTAGTCCTAAAACACATAAATGGGCAAATTACCATTTTGCCCCTAATGTTTCACACTTTTACAATTTAGTCCTATTTGCACAAAACACAAAACACACACAATTTGAACAAATACCTTAAGGGCCGAATATCCTACTCATACAAGTCCATCCATTTCATTTATTTCACATTTTAGTCCCTCTAAAATTTATTTTTGCAAATTAGTCCAACATACTCAATTTCATCAAAAATTCAAAGACAAAACTTGTTAATCTAACACACATTTATCATAATTCATCCTCAAACAACATAAACAACAAGCTATCATCAATGGCTCAACTCAGAATATTCATCAAACTCAAAAATTAAAGCATGGGTCTTGTACATTTCATAGCAACGATCTCAAAAACGTAAAAATTATCAAAAACCGAATTAAAACTAACCTTGAATTTAGCTCCAAAGTTGCCAAAATATTGAAGAAATTTGAAGCTTTCTTCCTTTAAGCATTCGGTCATTAGAAGAAAAAGATGACAATGGCTTTTTTGTTTTGTTTTATTATTAACTTATATTATGTTATTACTAAATTACATTTTTAACCTTTTATAAACTAATATCATATAACAAATTTTTTTGGTTTTAATTGTCATTATGCCGTCCACTATCCATCAAATGGGCTATTTGCCCTTTAAGGAACTTACAGTAAGAAGCCACTATCAAATAAGCACTTTATACTATAGTTTGTAACTTTTACATTTTATGCGATTAAGTCCTTTTATTTAATTAAGCACACAAACAATCAAATTTTTATACGAAACTTTTACACATACTAATTCACATATAATTATTTAAATATTTTTCAGACAAGGATTCGTGGTCCCAAAACCACCATTCCGATTAGGGTCAAATTCAGACTGTTACAATGTGTCCCAAGAATCTGACTTCTCAGAGCAAAAACTCACTTTTACTTAATTTAGCAAACATTTTCTTATCTCTCAAAGTCTGCAATATAGTTCTAAAATGCTTGGCATGCTCAAACTCATCTCAAGAATAAATCAAAATGTCATCGATGAACACAACCACAAACTTATCTAAATACAGTCAGAAAATTCTATTCATCAAGTCAATAAAAACAGCAGGGGCATTAGTTAGTCCAAAAGGCATAACAAGAAATTCATAATGCCCGTATCTCATCCTGAAAGTAATTTTTGATACATCTGACTCTTTAACTCTCAACTGGTAGTAGCCAAACCTTAAATCAATCTTCAAAAATACTGTTGCCCCTTTCAACTGATCAAACAAGTCATAAATTATTGGCAAAGGATATTTGTTCGTTATAGTCACCTTATTGAACTATCGATAATCGATATAAAGTCTCATAGATCCGTCTTTCTTCTTTACAAATAACACGGGAGCACCCCAAGGGAAAAAAATCGGTCTTACATACCCTTATCTGTCAACTATTGCAACTGAGCTATTAATTCTTTCAATTCGGTCGGGGCCATTCTATACAGAGCAATCGATATCGGCGAAGTCTCTGGTACTAAATCAATTCCAAACTCAACTTCTCTAATCGGTGGCAACCTAGAAAACTCTTCTAGAAAAATGTCCAGATATTCAAAAACTACCGGCACTGAGTAAAATTTCAATTCAGACACTTTTGTATTCAACACATAAGCTAGATAAGCTTCACAACCTTTTCTTACATATCTCTGGGTAGACATCGAAGAGATCACAACAGGTAGTTCACTTGACTCATCTGAATCAATCTGAAGAATTTCACTATTTTCACATTTCAATTCAATAATTTTTTGTCTACAATTCACTACCGCATAATGCAGTGTCAACAAATCCATACCCAAAATAACATCAAATTCATCAAATGGCAACAACATTAAATCAGTCAGAAAATATGACCTTGAATCATCAAGGGACAATTCTTACAAACTCTATCAACTAATACATGTTTCCCTAAAGGGTTTGACATTTTAATCACAAACTCAGTAAACTCAACAGGCAAGCTCTTACTAGCTACCAAATTCACTCAAACATAAGAATGAGTCGATCCAAGATCGATCAATGCAATAACATTAGTATCATAGAGAGAAAAAGTACCAGTGATAACATCGGGAGATGTCGCTTCTTCGCGAGCACGGATAGCATAGGCTCTAGTAGGTGCTCTAGCCTCGAATCTTACAATTGAATCTTTGGTCACACCTTTACTACTGGTCGCATTCCCCGTATTCCTCGAGGGTCTCCCTTTAGAGGCAGTGTTGCCCGATCTTGCAGTCTGAAACTTCTCCTTTTCAACCATCTCTGGACAATCATTGATAAAGTGGTCGTGAGAGCTACACTTAAAACAAGCCCAGTCATTCATTCTATATTCACCGGGATGTCGTCTGCCACAGTGCTGACATTCAGACCTACCCGACCTAGCATTACCAACGCTTGCTACTGATGTGGTTTGGGCTTTATAACCCGAGTATTGCTTCCCACGATCTCTGTTGGGATACCTAGCTGAAGCACTTGATCGAGCATATAGATATCTCGATTTCTTAGACTGAGATTGAAATGACTTACTTATCGGCCTTTTTCTTGCATATCTAGCCTCAGACTCTGCTTTTCTCTTTTCCTTGCATAATTCTTCAGCTTTACAAGCTCGAACGAATATCACCACAAATTCTTTCAGCTCACGAACTCCAACTAACAATCTGATGTCCTCATTTAACCCATCTTCGAACCTTTTGCACATGATAGCCTCGGTGGAAACACACTCTTGAGCGTACTTATTGAGCCTAACAAACTTTCACTCGTACTCGGTTATTGACATTTGGCCCTGTTTCAGCTGTAAAAACTCCTTACGTTTCTGATCAATAAACCGTTGGCTGATATATTTCCTCCTAAACTCATATTGGAAGAATTCCCAATTAATCCTCTCTCTCGGTACTACTGACACAAGAGCTTTCCACTACCTGTATGCTGAATCTCTCAGAAGTGACACAACACATTTTAGACATTCATCCGGTGTGTATGATAGTTCATTAAATTCCCTGATGGAGTTTTCAAGCCAGGATTCTGCTTTTTTAGGATCATTATCGACATTTTCTCTAAAATATTTAGCCCCATGCTTTCGAATCTTATCAATCGGAGGCTTACTTAATCTCGTAAATTCCATACCTTGTGGAGCTACGGGAACTGACTGAGGAATAGGTGGGGGTGGAGGGGTTGAGCATTTGGATTTGTTTGAACATACTCCGTATACCACTCGTGCATCATATGGAGGAAGGATTCTCTAGCCTCTTCTCCTTGACCAATTGTCACTGGTCTACTTTCAAATGGCGCGGTCCCTTGAGCGGGAGCCAGTACATTACTTTTTACGTCATCAGTTTTGGCTCGATTGGGATCCATTTACTATATGAAAACACAATTTATAGTTGTCAGGAGTAATCACACTATCACGGTTTATTATGGCATGTATAGCTAGACTTTTACACATGCTACGTCAGTTCGAGAATCGACTAAAACGTAGCTCTGATACCACTAAATGTAACACCTCTTACCTATATTCGACGCTGAAACAGGGTACGAGGCATTACCGAACTCACATCACAAGCAATCACACAATTCCAATTCATAAAATTTGTGTCTAAATTAAAACTTGTCATACACATTCACATCATCCCTAAAACGAGCCTACGAGGCCCAAAACATGCTTTGGTAGTGGTTCAGGACAAAACCAAGAACTTAAAAAACTTTTAAAAAACTTAGAAAATTTTTGCTAGAAGTAGGGCTCACACGCCCGTGTGGTCTAATGAACACGCCCGTGCTACAGGCTGTGTTCAAAATAGGGTACTCTCTGACTTGTGCCACACGGCCGTGCCACACACCCGGGTGCTAGTCCATATGGTCGATTTAATTTTCATAATTTTTCATAAAATAGGTGTAGACTTCACACGGCTGAGACACACGCCTGTGTCCAAGGTCGTGTAGCACACACGGCTGAGACACAGGCCCGTGTCTCTACCGTGTACTATATTCTGGACATTCTGTTTCTCAAAATCAAGGTGCAAGGGCCACATGATCGGAACACATGCTCGTGGGGCAGACCGTGCGTCACACACGGCCTAGACTCACGCCCGTGTGCCTACCCGTGTGGACAAAAAATAAGGCTATTTACCAAGCCATTTTGCCACCTTTACTTGTACATACCTACACAAAATCATATGACACCAATCCAAGCATTTACATACAACCAAATTTGCCACAATCAAGACATCAACACATCATTCACATGCTACCATCTATCATAAACAAACATCACATGCTTATCAACTCAAATCATGTAAATTCCCACATCTATAAAAGGCATCATCATATAAATTACTCATACCAATTGTAGCCAATTTTCAATGGCCTTGTACAAAATGAACTTTCAACCAATATAAGCCAACACATTTGGCCAAATCAATTATGACACATAACAAAATGACCAAGTCTCCTATACATGCCATAACTCAAAATGTTGAATTCATTGGTACCAAAATAATAGTTGATAGTGTGAATGGATCTCCGATGATCTCCAATCCCGAGCTAGCTTGGTGACACTATAAGACAAGGGAAAGAAAATGGAGTAAGCTATATAGTTTAGTAAGTTCATATGCAAATAATAGGCAACATTAACCATATAATTGTCATATAAGTGACATACGTATATCAACCTAAATGTCATTAAAACCTCATGAGCATAATAGACTCAATCACATTCTTACCAATAGTTCATCATATACCGAATTCATTTCCTTTGAGTTTTTCGTACATACCTATACCAACTCCTAACATAATCACATACTTTCTCGCCTTTGATATACCCGTTGAACCACTTTGAATACTATCGAATACATGGAAAAATTTGCACATAAGTTCCACATATGTAGCCAATGCTATCACAATTCTCATAACACATATAAGCTCACTCTCGAGCAAATCCACGGGCCTGCTCACACAAGCTGTTAGTCAAGACGTAGCTACGCAGTGCTTCTCACACAAGCTATCAGGTATTTGCAACATATGCATGTATACCCAGCCACCAGCAGGACATACATGACCAACACCCGGAACACATAAATCACATAATCACATGGGTTCCTAGTGACGTGTCACTTGTATCCCAATCGTCAAACACTTTGTTTTTTCCCCGATCTAGGTCCGAACTTCATTTTTCTTAATCTATAATAGCAAATTCAACTCATTTAATACACACATTATCCAATTCAGTCCAAAAATCATATTATGGAAAAATTACATTTTTTCCCTTAACTTTTAAACTTTTTACATTTTGGTCCCTAGGCTCGTAAAATGAAACGTATTCAATTTCTTTAAAACCCAAGCTTAGCTAAACTTTATTCCTACTCATAACAGCCCAGAATTTCCATTAAATCACACTTTTACTACATATTTTATAACCTTTGCAAATAGGTCTTTTTTGACATTTTTACCGAAAATTACTTAGTAAAAGCTTTTTATCCAACATCAAACTTGAATAATCTACCATTAAACATCAAAATACACAAATATTTAACATGGGTCAAATCCTAGACTTTGATTATGTCTTAAATTCGTGGAATAGATAGATCGGGTTACAACGATTTCAAAAATGTAAAGAGTATTAAAAACGGGGCAATAACGGACTTACAATCGAGCTTGAAAGTGGCCAAACCCTAGCTATGGCTGTTACAACTACATCCTAGGAAAAATTACTATTTTGCCCCTACTCTTTTCAAAAATTCCAATTTCATTCCTAGGGTCAAAAAATGAAATTCATGTAATCTAGTCCTCATTCCAAGCCTAATCGAAATTTAATAACAATTTTTACAGCAGACACATTTCAAAAATTTTAGAATTTTCCATGGGTTTTACCACTTTTTCATTTTAGTCCCTAAATCAAGTTTTCATCAAAAATTACTTTGTAAAAGTTGTTTATTTATCAACTATCTTTCATTTTCTACCATAAATTTCAAATTTCTAGCATTTATATCCATGGAAAAGTTTCTACACTTTGTTATCTTTTCAAATAAATCCCATAAATAGAAAGATTAGGCTATCCCGATTCTAAAAATATATAAATTATTAAAAACGAGACTTGATTTCATACCTTTTCAAGCTTGGTAAGTTCTCTTCCTCTCTCCTAGGGTTTCCATAGAAAATATTGGTGAATAAGATGAATAGAAGAGATGATAATTTCTTTTTATTTTTCTATCATCTTTTTAATTTGTTGATTTCCAATTTAGTCCTAGCCATTTTTTAGTTTTCCATGGATGAGTCACCAAGAAAAATCTACATTTTTAATGGTCTAATTACCATATAAGGACCTCTAATTTTGAATTCCATAGCTATTTAATCCTTATAGCTACTAGAATTTAACTTTCACAATTTATGCAATTTAGTCCTTTACCTAATAAACCACACAATCGATAAAATTTTCATATCAAAATTTTCATGTGACCTTCCTATCATAATACCAACCATAAAATAAAATAAAATAAAATTTTATTTTTGGGCTCGAATTGTGGTCCCGAAATCACTGTTCTGATCTCACTGAAAATGGGTTGTTACAACTCTCCCCCCTTAAAAATTTTCATCCTAAAAAATTCATACCAGAAAAGAGGTTAGGGTATTGCTTCCTCATAGTATCCTTCGGCTTGCAGGTAGCTTCCTCTAATCCATGTCGTTGCCAGAGTAGTTTTACCAGTGCCACATTTTTATTTCTTAGATCTTTCATCTCATGTGCAAGTATTTTGATCGGTTCTTCATTGTAGGTCATATCAGGCTGAATCTCCACTTTTGTTGGAGTAATAATGTGTGAAGTGTCCGATCTATATCGTCGTAACATGGATACATTGTAATAGCCTGTTTTTGAGTCAAATCAGAATAGTGATTTCGAGACCACAAATTTGTGGTTGGAAAATTATTTTAATATTATTTTTGGTGTTCAAAACATGCTATTTGATATGTGTGAAAATTTCTTGAATTAATTTTATCGTTTAATTAGTCAATTTGAGAAAAAAGCACTAAATCACATAAAATGCAAAAGTTGCATTCTACTTGATAAAGGTGTTATATAGCTATGGTTTATTAAAGTTAAGGTCCTTATGATGATATTAGACCATTTTAAATTTTGGTGGACAATATTAGGCATGCATTATATGATTTTATAAGTTTATAACAAAGGTTAATATTAGTATTGGATAATTAAAAGTTAGATTAATAAAACAAAAAGAAAATATATTCATATCATCATCTTCCTCCACTAAAAATTGATGTTTGGAGAAGACATTGAAGCTTTCTAAGGTTCGGCTATTGCATGGTTTAATTGGTGAGAAATTTTTAGTTTGATTTTTAATGATTTCTATGTTTTTGAGATCGTTGCTTTGTATTCTAGCCAGCCCATGCCTTAATTTTTGAAGTTGTTAATAATTTTGTAAAGTGCCATTGATGAATGCTTGAGCTTTTGAATGTTTTATGATGAAAAATGAATAGTTGTTGATAGTTATACAAGTTTTGTTAAGTGATTTTGAGTAAAAATGCCTATTAGGGGTTTAATCGTGAAAAGTGTAAATTGAGGGGTTGAAATGTGAAACAAATGGAAGTGTTGGGCTGCTAGGGACCTATATGAAATTTGGCTCAGCTTGGGTTTAATGAAATTTAATGAATTTTGTGTATTTGTGAAATAGGGACTAAATTGTAAAAATATAAAACTTTAGGGGCTAAAGTGTAAAAATTCCCAAATATGTGTTTGTGGATTGAATTGAATGATTTGATGAATAAATGAGTTAATTTTGAATGTAAATAGATCAAGAATGAAAGAAATCGGATTAGATCGGGGAAAATTAAAGGTTATCGAAGAGTCGATTCAGTTCGTTTATCTTGAATACGAGGTAAGTTCATATGCAGATAAATGTCTTTAAATTGAATTGTATATGTTTAATTGTCATTGAACTGCTATGAATGTTGAATGGTCAAATATGAGCAAGAATCAATAAGGTTACAATATCCAAAAGTCCCGTACAAACCTTAGGAATAGTATAGGATACGAATGGCATGGCATTAGGATTAACGAGATGTGATTATGTGTCAGACCATGTCTGGGACATTGGCATCGTTATTTGATTTCGTGTAAGACCGTAGCTAGGCTATCGATATCGATATGTGATAACATGTTAGACCATATCTGGGTTATGGCATTGTACAAGTTATATGTGATTTCTGAGTATCCTTAACAATTCCAAAAGATTCAACAAGCAAAGTCAAGTCGAGAAAGAATGTGTGATTGAGTTAAGTGACTCAGGTACGTAGGAGACTTATACAAGTATTGAAAATGGAAGTATTTGATGAATTCACTTATGATATTAAATATGTATACATTGGGAAAGGTTTGTGAGTTTATATGTGCTTACTCATAATTTGCCTATTGATGGAAATGATGTTGATTCATGTGATAATTTTATATGTATATGACTTACTAAGCTTTTAAAGCTTACTTTGTGTGTTCTTTCCCTGTCTTATAGATAATCAAAACTAGCTCGAATCTAGGAATCGTCAGAGACTTCATCGCACTATCGATCATCTATTTTGGTACTTTTGAAGCTATGTATATGTGGTATATGGCATGTATAGACTCGTTGTAGTACATTGGTTGTGAATATAGCCATGAGAATTGGCTTGTAAATGAATATGTTTACTTTGTATATATAGCCATGAATGATGGCTTATTTTGGTATAAATGTGGCTAAGGTATTATAGATGTTCAAATGGCTATATTTTGAGTTTGGTAAATGATCTATATGGTGTGATTGAAGTTGATAATTTGAGAAGTCATGTGCTTGTGAATGAATGCTTGATGATATAAATTTTGAATAGGTATTTGGCATTGACTTGAGTATTGAATTTGGTTGAATTGGATATGGTATAAATGATGCACTTGAACGATGATTTTGGCTGCCTATTGTATGATGAAATGGTGCCATTTTGGTTGTTAGGTGTGCATGAGAAAAGGGTGGCAAATTGGCATTACAAATGACCTATTTGTAACACCCCTTACCCTTATTCTACGTCGGAACCGGGTACGAGGTGTTACCGTACTTAACTCATATGGTCATACAACTTTGGGCAATCAAATTTCATTCTAAATTAATACCTTTCCATACACAACTCTAACATCCTTATAATGGACTTATGAGGCCCTAAACATGCTTCCAAAAGGTTTCAGAGATAAATTAGATACTTTTACACGCTTAAGGAAAATTTTGCCTAAATAGGGGCCACACGCCCGTATGAAGTGGGACACGCCTGTGCAAGAAGGCCGTGTGGTCACACACACACCCATGTTCCTCACCCGTGGTCGACACTAACTTATTTCATGCTGCTGAACACACGCCTGTGTCTTTGGCCCGTGTCCTTGGCTCGTGTCCCTCACATGGCCACGACATGCCCGTGTCTTTGCCCATGTGCCAAAACCTTAGCATTCTGTTTATGACATTATCATCTCAATAAGGTCACACGGCCAAGGCACATGCCCGTGTCCTTAGACTGTGTGTCGAATTAAATTCCAATTTCAAGGTACAGACTTCACACGGCCTGGGCACATGCCCATGTTTGTGGCCGTGCCTTCCACACGGCTGAGACACATGACCGTGTCTCTACCCGTGTGTTTACTACAAGGCTTATTGACTTGTAAAACTAACATGCAAGGGACACACGGCTTAGTCACACACCCATGGGACTGGCCGTGTGTCACACACGGCCTAGACACACGCCCGTGTGCCTACCCGTGTGGACAGGAACAAGGCTATTTGCCAAGCTCTTTTGTCACCCTATCCCACATAACAAGATCCCAGACAAAAAATTATCAAGAAAATAAATTTATGCAACAAACACTTTCTTGAATAACCTCATATTTCCTAAATTAATCAAAATGAGCCATCAACTATGGCAATATACAAAAAGGTTCATCCATAAGGGAGCCAATACACTCTTGGCCCAAATAACAAAACAATTCACCTAGTCTAGTCCATATACATGCCATACTTAATATGCTAATTCTAGATATACCGAGATTTGCTGATAGTGTGGGTGAACTTCCAATTAGCTTCATATCCCGACCCGGCTCTTTAACATTATAAAACAAGGGAAAAGAAGGGGAGTAAGCTCGAAGCTTAGTAAGTTTACATGTAAATAATAAGCATTACAATATATGCTAATCAACAAATAGCATTATATACTAAGCAAGAACCATCCACATCCCAGTCATACTTACTCATTTCATCTCTTACCACATTCCAACTAGATATACCAAGCAAGATGGTCTCATTTAATAGCATATTTTTCCTGCACTTATCACCACATAACCACATGAAACAAACACTTAAACGGTTTTACAATAAATCATCAAGATAATACCCAACACTAGGTGGTTTTGCACATAGCCCACCATTAAACTATATTAGGGTGGTATCGCACATAGCCCACCAACAAGAATATTTACAGTGGTATCACACATAGCCCACCAAATGATAATAAAGACGATGGTATCGCACACAGCCCATCGTAAATGAATAACAAGGTGGTATCACACTTAGCCCACCATTACAAATATTTACAGTGGTTTCGCACACAGCCCACCACTTATCTTTAAATAGACTTACGCGAGAATTATACAATATCTATTGAATTCAATTCATCTCAATCACGAATATTATCATCATTACAATATACCATCTACAAGCAACATGCATACTCAAAATGAGTAGTTTACACATAAACTTACCTTGGTGCAAAATACGTTAGTTTGCGATTTAATTCGAAACCTTGCCTTTTCCCCAGTCAAGGTTGATTCCGTGCTCTTCTTGATCTATAACAACAAAATTCACTCATTTAAAACATTTTATGATTATAATGCATCATAATGTCAACTTAGGCAAAAATGACCATTTTGCCCTTATACGATGGCAAAATTACAATTTTGTCCCTAGGCTCGTAAATCATTTTTCATCATATTTTCTCATTAAACAAGCCTAGCTGAACATTTATTACTCTTACAACTACTTATAATTTCAATTATTTCATGCATTTATTTCACAATCTCAATCTTTGCATTAAAGTCCTATTTAGGTGTTTTCATGCTAACACCCTACGCAAAAGTTGTTTCTCATCTCACTAACATTCATTTTCCTCCATAAGAACTCAGAAAACATCATGAAAACTCTCATGGAAATTCCCTATAATTTCAACCATATTGCAAATTAGTCCCCTCATTAGCTAGCTTATGCTTTGGGGGTTCCAAAAATGAAAAAAAAATCATTAAGAAAGACTTCTAAAATCGCTTACTTGCTAAGGGATATGTTGGCTAATAGTTTGAGCTTCAAAACCCCTATTTTCTATTCAAATTTTCACTGGAGGAGGAAGAGTGAATAGTGAATGATGATATCTTTCCTTTTTAACATATTTTATTCACCATTTTATCACCTAATGTCACTAAATTTGACTAAAATTAATGCCCCTGTCCCCCTAGCTTCCTATCGTCAGTCAACACACTCCATATGGCCTATTTTCACTTTAAATATTCTATGGCTATTAGACTCCTCTACCTTAAAAAATAGGACTTTCAAACTTTCTGCGATTTAGTCCCTTTTTCACAATTAAGCATTCATTCGCTAAAATTAAAGCACCAAAATTCTCATGCATCATTATAAACATGATATAACACATAAAAATATTATGAAGATAAATTTTCCTCAACCTTGGGTTAGTGGTCTCGAAACCACCATTCTGACTAGCCCCAAAATCGGGCTGTTACACTATTTTTGTCCACACGAGCAGAGACACGGGTGTGTCTCAGCCGTGTGTGACACACGGCCATGTTACACGGACGTGTGTCCCTTGGTGTTGAAATTGAACTGAAGTCAGTATGCTGCACACGGCCTCACACACGGGTGTGTGATTGACAGTGTGGCACAAGTCAGGTAGCCCCCTAAATGGCACATGGCCTGGCACACGGGCGCGCAACTTGGCCGTGTTGCATAAGTCAGTATACCCTACAGGATTGACACGGCCTAGCACATGGCCTGGCACACGGGCATGTGTTGCCATTTCGAAGGGAAAATGGCCTGTTCACATGGGTGTATGACTGTTGTTTGTTAGAAAAATTTCTAAGTTTTCCAAAATTTTCGTATGTTATGTTTAGTCCCGAACCACTTCTAAAGCATGTTTAAGGCCTCGGAGGCCCTTATAAGGGACAATGTGATTATGATTGAATGGTGTATTAGAAAGGATGCATAAATGTATGAGTTATGTATGTTAAATGGTATGTATTGATTGGTAGTACCTCGTAACCCTATTCTGATAGTGAATACGGGTGAGGGGTGTTACATACATGGAAGACATTGTGAATCTTATCAAGCATAGGTGGTAATGCTAACTGATATGCAACCGACTCGATTCTTTTAATAATTTCACAAGGTCTGATAAACCGCGGAATCAATTTCCCTTTACGACCGAATCAGAGAACTTTCTTCCATGGTGATACTTTCAAGAACACTTTATCACCTACCTAAAATTCTATCTCTTTTCGTTTCAAATCAGCATACGACATTTGACGGTCTGAGGTTGCCTTCAAACTGTCTCGGATTATCTTCACCTTTTCTTTGGTTTCACGGATCAAGTAAACTCCGTGTATCTTTTTCTCGCTTAACTCTGTCCAATACAATGGAGTTCTACATTTACGACCATATAGAGCCTCATACGGTGCCATTTTAATACTAGACTGATAATTATAAGCAAATTCAATCAAAGGAAGATACTTTTCCTAGTTAGCCCATATTCAAGTGCACAACACTGAAGCATGTCCTCTAAAATTTGTATTACACGTTTCGATTGTCGATCTGTTTGAGGATGGAATGCAGTACTAAAGTGTAAACGAGTGCCCAGAGCTTCTTGTAACTTACTCCAAAATTGAGAGGTGAACCGAGGATCTCTATCTAAAATAACGGAGGTTGGCACTCCATGCAATCTTAGAATTTCAAAAAAATATAATTCAGCGAGCCTATTTAAAGAAAAATCCATACGTACCAGGATAAAGTGTGCTGACTTCGTTAAACGATCGACAATTACCCATACATTGTCTTTCTTTTTCAGCGACAAGTGTAATCCTGATACAAAGTCGATGGTAATCCTTTCCTATTTCCATTCTGGAATCATAATTGATGGCAATAATCCCGAAGACACTTGGTGTTCAGCCTTTACTTGTTGACATATCAAGCATCTAGATACAAATTCAGAAATATGTCTTTTCATTGCCGGCCACCAATACATTTTCTTCAAGTCATTATACATTTTGTTACTACCGGGATGCACAGACATAATACTATTGTGCGCTTCATGTAAAATCTTCTGTACCAGTTTTGAATTCTTCGGTACACATATTCTGTTTCTGAACAACAAACAACCATCTAAATCAATATGAAGCTCTTAATCAGGATCTGACTCACTTTGCAATCGTTTGGCCTGTAACTTATCATCATCCTTCTGAGTCCCATAGATTTGTTGTCGAAACATTGATCTAGCTTTTAACTCAGCTATGATTGAATCATCATCAGACAAGGAAAATTGGACGTTCAATGCCCACAAGGCAAACAAAGATTTTCAACTCAAGGCATCCGCAACCACATTAGCTTTCCCTGGATGGTAATCAATAACGAGATCATAATCTTTCAACAATTCCAAAAATCTTCGTTGTCTCAAATTCAGTTCTTTTTGTGTCATTAAATACTTTAGACTTTTATGATCTGTATGGATATGACACTTTTCACCAAAGAGATAATACCGCTATATCTTTAGTGTAAACACAATAGCTGCTAATTCAAGATCATGTATCGGGTAATTTATTTCATTCAATTTTAGTTTCCTAGATGCATAAGCCACTACTTTACCATCTTGCATCAGTACACATCCCAAACCATTCAATGAGGCATCACTATAGACTACAAATTCTTTACCTGATTTAGGTTGGACTAATACGGGCACTTTCGTCAATAAGGCTTTCAATCTATCAAAACTTTGCTGGCACTTATCAGTCCACTCGAATCTCACATCTTTTTGCAGCAATTGAGTCATCCGGGAAACTATCATTGAAAACCCTTTAACAAATCTCCGATAATATCCGGCTAGCCCCAGAAAACTTTGGGCTTCTGAAACATTCTTCGGAGGCTTCCAACTTACAATACCTGAAATCTTGTTCGGATCTACCAGGATACCTTCTGCAGATGCAATATGTCTAAGGAAACTAACTTCCCGTAACCAAAATTCACATTTACTAAATTTGGCATATAATTGTTTCTCACGCAGAGTTTGCAATACAATTCTCAAATGCTCAGCATGCTCATTTTCACTCCGGGAATAGACCAAAATATAATCAATAAATACAACCACGAATCTGTCCAGTTATGGTCTGAAAATTTTGTTCATTAAATCCATAAATACTGCCAGGGAATTCATTAATCCGAATGGCATCACCAAAAATTCATAATGCCCATATCTAGTTCTGAAAGCTGTCTTCGGCACATCTGAATCCTTTACTTGTAGTTGATAGGAACCAGATCATAGATCAATCTTT
Organism: Gossypium rotundifolium; assembly: GCA_025506655.1. NCBI lineage: Eukaryota > Viridiplantae > Streptophyta > Magnoliopsida > Malvales > Malvaceae > Gossypium > Gossypium rotundifolium. The sequence goes on from CP106722.1 coordinate 63,205,734, forward strand.
GAAAATACAGTAGCACCCTTTAGTTGGTCAAACAAATCATCAATTCAAGGAAATGGATATTTGTTCTTTATTGTGACTTGATTGAGCTACCTGTAGTCAATGCACAACCTCAATGATCCATCTTTCTTCTTTACAAACAATACCGGTGCACCCCACGGTGAAAAGTTGGGTTAAGTAAATCCTTTATCAATTAATTCTTGCAACTGCTCTTTCAACTCTTTTAATTCAGTAGGAGCCATTCTATATGGTGCTATCTATATCAGTGCCGTCCCTAGTAAAAGGTCTATAGAAATTTCCACCTCCCTAGCTGGTGGTAAACTAGGCAATTCTTCTAGAAATACCTCAAGAAATTCACAAACAACCAGCATTGACTGGATTTTAAACTCAGACACTTTGGTATCCAGCACATAAGCAAGATAAGCCTCATACCCTTTTCTAATATATCTCTGTACTGATATTGCTGAAATCACATTAGATGATCCATCTAATTTTTTAGATTCAACTCGAAGTAATTCACCATTTTGACACTTTAACACGATATATTTACGTTTACAATTAACTACTGCATCATGTTGGGTTAGCCAATCCATTCCCAAAATCACATCAAAATCATCAAAAGGTAACAACATCAAATTAGCCAGAAAACAATGACCCTCTATCATCAATGGGCAATTCATACAAATTTTATCTACCATAACATGGTAACCCAAGGGATTTGAAACTTTGACCACAAAATCGGTGAATTCAACCAACATATTTTTAACAGTCACAAGTTTCGTGCATATATATGAATGTGTTGAACCAGGATCAATCAAAGCAATAATATTAGTATCAAGTAAAGAGAATGTACTAGTGATAACATCTAGTGCCGAGGCATTTTCCTTTGTATGAATAGCGTATGTCCTCGCTGGAGCCCGTGCCTCAAATTTAGCCGTTGAGTCTTTTGCAGCAGTGCGACTACCACTGACATTTTCAGGATATCATGGTGGCCTAACCCTTGCAATGGGATTACTTGACTTAGGGATTGGTTCTATATCTTTCTCGACTCTTTTCGGGCAATCCTTAAGAAAATGGTCGAGAGAACCACATTTAAAACACGCCCTACTTCTCATCCGATATTCTCCAAAATGCAATTTGTTATAGACTTTGCATCGTGGCTTGGGGTTTACAACACTCCCAACACTGGTTGCTAGCGGAGATGAAGACCTTGGGTTAGAGCATTTAGAACTTTTTTCCTTTCTCGAATATCCCACTGATGAGGCAATACGTTCTTGGTAACTTCTTGATTTCTTTGAGGCAGATAAGTGCGTCTTGCTCATAAATCTTTTACTCAGAACCTGAGCTTCTCTTTCAGCTTGCTTCTTCTCTTTACTTAATTCTTCGGCCTTGTGGGCTCTTTCAGCCAATACCACAAATTCCCTTAATTCCAAAATCCCAATCAACAACTTAATGTCTTCATTCAGCCCTTCTTCGTTTGCACATATTGGCTTCAGTCTGAACTCATTCAGTAGCATACTTGCTCAGTCTAACAAACTCTCATTCATGCTAGCTACTGTCATATTTCCCTGTTTGAGTTCTAAAAATTCCTTCTTTTTCTAATCTAGGAACCTCTAACTAATATATTTCTTTCAGAAATCGATTTGGAAGAATTCCCACGTAACATTTTCTAGTGGTACAACAGAAGATATGGTTTTCCACCAATGATAAGTTGTATCTTTCAGCAAGGATACCGCACATTTTAAACACTCAGTGGGGGTACATGACAATTCATCGAGAACCCGAATAGTGTTTTCCATCCAAAACTCGGCCCTCTCTGGATCATCGTCGGCCGTAGCCTTAAATTTTTTAGCCCCATATTTTCTAATCTTATCAACTGGAGCCTTACCAATTCTAACAGGTCCAATACCCTGTGCTGTTTCATCAGGTTGTGTAGCAGATGGGGGAGGTTGTTGAACAGCAGGGCGTGTTCTCATATATTCACTAAACCATTCATCCATCATTTCAAAGAAGCCTGCTTTTTCCTCTTCATGGCCCTCAGACATGGGCCTCCTACTGCTACTAGTTGTGGCTCATTGCATAGAAGCTTGAGCAGTGCTCTCAGCTTCCTCAGACTCATCTCGAGCTTGGTTGGAAGACATTACTATATGAAAATACATTTAAAAGTGTTCAGGAGATATCACACTACCATGATTTATATAATGGCATGTATAGCTAGACCTGTACTTGCTACATTAGTCCGAGAATCAGCTAAACCGTAACTCTGATACCACTAAATGTAACACCCTATACCCATACTTGTTGCTAGAATAGGGTTACAGAGCGTTACCAGAGATTTTCGGAACATTTACAAATATTTCATGTTAATCACTTTTTATTTACCAAGATTATACATAACGTCCTTTAAATGGGCCCTCGAGGCTCAATACGAGCATTAGGAATGAATCAGGAATAAATCGGGATCTCAGGGAATTTTTGGTGAAATTCTAAAATTTTTCCCAAGTACAGGGCTCACACGCCCATGTGGTCTAGGGACATGCCAGTGTGGTCGGGTCGTGTGGTCTCACACACCCATGTCCCTAACCCATGTAACTCTCTGACTTCTAAGGCATGAAGAAATTTAATTCACACGCCCCTGTGCTAGGCCGTGTGGCAAATTTTTATTTTCGAATTTAGGTGCAGTTTTCACAAGCCCGTGTTCAAGGCTGTGTCCACCACACGGCTGAGACACAAGCCCGTGTGCTCAATTTTGAGCATTTTGTTTTCTCGAATTTACGTGCAGGGGACACATGGCCTGGCTACACGCCCATGTACTTAGTCGTATGTCACACACGGCCTAGACGCACACATGTGTGTCTACCCGTGTGGACAAAATGAAGCCATTTCTTAGCTTCATTTTCTCACCCAATTGTACCAACAACCTACATCAATACTTGCCTGTATATACCAGCAAAATCAACCATTAAATCCAAGCCTAAACTAACATCTATCATGGCGTAATATCACATGCAATTCATGTTTATAATCATACTTTTGGTACATATACAAGATAAATATACTCTATCTATCCACACTTAACACATAAGCATTGAACATGAGATAACTTATAAACATACTAGATAAATCATTACTTTCATTACTTGCCATTCCAATGGATAGATTACAAAACATCACTTACAAGTCATTATTTGGCCAAATAAGCCTATATTATACCAAAATGAGATATCTAAGTATACCAAAAAGGAGATAGTGAATAGTGTGATTATGCTCCGACCGATCCTCCAACATTTGTGAGCTTACGAGCGCTATAAAACAAGGGAAAAGTAAATGGGGTAAGCATTTTCATGCTTAGTAAGTTCGTATAGCGGGAAAAAAACTTACCGGTTATACATATTAATACAAGCATACACAAAACACAATCCTTCAATTCTTGGGTAAATTACCTAAGCACATACACTTATTTAAACAGGTTAATCACATAATTTCATAAGAATATCAAGTAAACATGGATGAGCTCATTATATACAAACTTCTATTAATTCCACCTTTCCATATTTCAAGAGTCTTTTCTGTTGAATTAATGAAATTTCGATGGACATTTGGGTGATATACATAAGGTATACATATGACTTATCCGTCAATTCGTACTCATTATTACCCATTGGGCATAAGTTCAAAGAGCATACTCTCGAGCCACATACTTTACAACAGGATTACCAGTCCATGCTAAATCTCGATTTTTAACCAACATTCAGAAGAGTCATTTAGGTTTGCCAGTCGAAGCCAAATCCTATCAATGACCTGTGCTTTAAAGAGCTTAATTAGGGTTACCTGTCCAGGCTAAACCCAATATATATCATATGCTTAAAAGGCTTAAATTTAGGATTAACCATCCGGGCTAAATCCTATTTGTAACCTTTGCCTTATTATACCCGTTTCGAGAAATCACCATAATCCATCGAATTTCAAAATTCAACTGGGACATGATATTTTATCAATATTTCCAACTTGTAATTATTTCATTATGTATATCATCACATACATATTATCACAATCACAAAATTCATCCCAAACATATTAACGTACCAAATTAAGTTACACGAACTTACCTTGACAATTGTTTGGGTTTGAATTTCAACTAATCCGAAACTTTTTGTTTCCCTCGATCTAATTTCGTAGTTGGTCTTTCTGGGTCTATATAAGCAAATTTAATTATTAACTCATCACATTTTTACATACATTTGCATTATACTACATCCTAGGCAAAATTACTATTTTGCCCTAACTCTTTTCAAAAATTCTAATTTCGTCCCTAGGCTCGAAAAATGGAATTCATGCAATCTAGTCCTCATTCCAAGCCTAACCAAAATTTAATAACAATTTTTATAGCACACACATTTGACAAATTTCAGAATTTTCCATGGGTTTTACCATTTTTTTCATTTTAGACCCTAAATTAAGTTTTCATAAAAAATTGCTTTGTAAAAGTTGTTTGTTTATAAACTATCTTTCATTTTCTGCCATAAATTTCAAATTTCCAACATTTTCATGCATGGAAAAGTTTCTAAACTTTGTTATATTTTCAAATAAATCCCATAAATTGAAAGATTATGCTATCTCGATTCTAAAAATATAAAAAATATTAAAAACGGGACTGGATTTCATACCTTTTCAACCTTGGTAAACTCTCTTCCTCTCTCCTAGGTTTCCATAGAAAATATTGGGGAAAAAGATGAATGAAAAGATGATAATTTCTTTTTATTTTTCTATCATCTTTTTAATTTGTTGATTTCCAGTTTAGTCCTTAACCATTTTTAATTTTTCCATGGATGAGTCACCAAGAAAAATCTACATACTTTTCTTAATGGTCTAATTACCATATAAGGACCTCTAGCTTTGAATTCCATAGCTATTTAATCCTTATAGCTACTAGAATTCAACTTTTGCAACTTATGCAATTTAGTCTTTTACCTAATTAACCACACAATCAATCAAATTCTCATATCAAAATTTTCATGTGACCTTCCTATCATAATACCAACTATAAAATAAAATAAAGTAAAATAAAATAAAATTTTATTTTATTTTGGGCTCGAATTTTTGGTCCCAAAAGCACTATTCTGAACTCACCGAAAATGGGCTATTACATATCCCTACACACCATATCGTGCCATTACAAAACATATTAGATAATATGCAGCCATGCTGCTAGAATATAGGCGAAGGTCGCCTTTCAGAACACTTCCTCCATATATACAAATCCCACCTCAAAACAGATGCAAAAATCAGATGCAAAAATAATAGATTAAACATGCTCAACATGCTTATATACAGATAACAGACATACTTAAACAATACCATCAGAAATACATTTAGAATCCTACTTAGATCAACCAATCAGAATCTCATAGCATACATTATAGGGTTGGGTTAGCCCTTACCGACCCTACAGTAGGCCCATAGTCGAGTGGAACAACCCGTGTGACCTTAAGGAAGATTGTAGAAATATAGGCCCACATGCCCGTGTGGGCCTACACGTCCATGTGGCCCATACGCCCAAATTGGCCTTGCCCGTGCGACTGACATGGCTTGGCCCAAAACCCACACGCCCGTGTGTGCCAACACGCCCAACTTGACCTAGCCCGTGTGACCCAAATGGCCACAGTCCAACCACCACACGACCATATCTTGCATACGGCCATGGTCTCATCAAACACGCGGCCGTGTCTCGTACATGACCAACCATACGGCCAAGCACACATCAGTGTGAGTTGACAGTTTTGTTTGTCGGCTTTCGTCGAAGCTTGATTTTCTACGTTTTAGGTACACACCTAGTTTTATTTTGATGCTACTGCAAACACAAGCCCTCTGGAACCTAAAGATCGACATTCCAAAGTCTGAATTTAGTAACACTTATGAAAACTCAATCGAGATTATTTCACAAATGGAGCCTTACAACAGCAATCAACGCACGCGAATACTTACCATTAACGAACAAAAACCCCAAACACTCAAATCACTGCAGGAGCCCCAGCCAATTCATGTCCTTTGCCTAAACCGAGAGTAACAAAACAACCCTCTCGTTAAACACATAGCGAAAAAATGTTAAGATTCTAACAATCCAAGACTTACTGAACGATCGAAAGAAAACAAAATAGCAAGATGCTAGGATTCGTCAGCAGTTCAACAAACTAGGAAACCAAAAAAAAATACAGAGAAAAAAGGAGAAGAGTTGACGTCAACTTTTTCTAGGAAGAGAGAGAAATTTTTTGAACAAAAGACAAAAAAATAAAAAAATAAAAGATATTACAAATACAAATATCCCTTATTTCTCTCCCACTAACCCACTACTTATAACTCCCTCAGAATTTTAGTTCAACCGAAACTCTGTTAGACAACCGAGAAAAAATACATACTCTCGCTAACGCAGGGATTCGAACACAAGACCCTCAGCACACCAACCCCTTACCACTCAAACTAGCAGGCTCATTCTGATATGAATTAACAGACAATTTAAAATAAGCCCTTCCAACAAGAGTAATGCTTGGATAAAAAATAACAAAATTTAGCAAAAGTGAGACTTAAACCCAAGACCTCGCACACACACTCAGAACACTTAACCACTGAAGCAGATACACAGTTGTGTTAGATATTTACAGAAATAGAAATAAATTATTCAGGGTGTTACAACATATGCTCTTTCTCTATTTTTTTGAGCATATTACTATATGTACTGCAATAAGACATTTATATTCAACAGAGAACGTGAGATAGATCAGATCGATACCGCCTTAACATCGAGACGTGAAACACATCGTGGATACGGTTCAACTCCGGAGGTAACTCCAACTAATAAGCGACCGGTCCTACACGTTTCAGAATCTAATAAATCCCAATAAACCAAGGGCTCAACTTGCTCTTACGACTGAATCTAAGAACCCTTTTTCCATGGAGATACCTTAAAAAAAACAAAGTGCCCCACAAAGTACTCAATATCTTTACTCTTCAGACCTGCATAAGACTTTTGCCTATCAGAATTCACCTTCAGACGATCTCGAATCAGTCTAACTTTATCTTCAGTCTCAGAAACTAATTCAGGACCCAAAACCCAACGTTCACCCATCTTAGTCCAACATAGCGGAGTAAGACACTTACAACCATATAAAGCCTCGTAAGGTGCCATCTGGATGCTAGCATGGAAACTTTTATTGTAGGTGAACTCAGCTAGTGTAGATAATCCTCCTAACTACCTCGAAAATCTATCACACAACTCCGAAGCATATCCTCCAGTGTTTGAGTCACCCTCTCGTATTGACCATCAGTCTGAGGATGGAACTCAGTACTGAAGTCCAATCTCAAACCTAGAGCCTCATGCAATTTCTTCTAGAACCAGGATGTTACGCGAGGATATCTATCAGAAATAATCGAAACAGGAACCCCATACATACTCACAATCTTAGAGATATAGAGTTTCGCTAACTTCTGCAGAGAGTAGTCCGTCCGAACCAAAATAAAATGAGCAAAATTGGTCAATCGATCCACGATGACCTAAACAGAATCCTTCTTAGTGGGTGTTAAGGGCAACCCACTAATGAAGTTCATCATCACTGGTCCATTTCCATAAGGGAATCTTAACGGGCTGTGGCAAACCTAAAGGCAACTGGTGCTCAGCCTTAACTTGCTGGCCCGTCAGATAATGAGCAATGAAATCCATAACCTTCCATTTTAACCCTAGCCACCAGTACAATTCACGGAGATCCCTATACATCTTATTACCACCGAAATGCATAGCATAAGGGCTACTATGTGCCTCCCTCAGAATCAACTGCCTCTGATCAGAATCATTTGGCACACAGATCCAACCTCGAAAACACAGAACCCCATCTTCATTCAGCCTAAAATTTAAAGTACTGCCACTCTCAATCTGACGAAACCATAAACTCAGAGACTTATCGCCTAACTGCTTATCCCGAATCTGATCAATCCAAGTCGGCTTAACTTGTAACTCGGCCAACAGACTCCCATAATAAAACAGACTAATGTGAGCAAAAAATTGCCCTCAAATCACTCATCGCTCTACAAATGAGAGCATCGGCCACCACATTCGCCTTACCAGGATGATACTCAATGGCGTAGTCATAATCTTTGAGCAGCTCAATCATCGATGGAACAGCCCGATTTAGACCCTAGTCAGAATAGTGGTTCGAGACCATAAATCTGAGGTTAAAATGGTAATTTAATACTATTTTCTATGTGAATAGTATGTGACATAGTCTGCGTGAAAATTCAATGTGATGATTTGATCGTTTTAGGGTCGAATTAAGATAAAGGACCTAATCGCGTAAAGAGTAAAAGCTATGTGCTGATTTATAAGTACTTAAGTGTTGATGTCTTTATTATAGGATGGCCTTAAGAGGCAATTAAGCCATTATTAAAGATGGTGGATGACTAAATGATAAATTAGCCTTGATTTTTAATTATTTTATATGTTTAATGGAAGGGCAAAATGGTAAACTATGTGTTAATGTTATTATAATAAAACATAAAGGAATTAAATGGCCATTTTTATCAACTTCTTTGGCTTAAAGTTGAAGAAAAATAAAGAAAGAAAGCTTTGTGAAATTCGGCTAGGGCTTAGCTTAGTTGAGGTATGTTTTTGACTCGATTTTTGATAATTTCTACTTTTTTGTGATCGTTGCTTCGTGCTCTAGCTAGCCCATGTAGCAATTTTATGAATTGATGATGTTTTTGAAATGTGCCATTGATAAACATGTGAGTTCTTGAATGTTTGATGGTAGAAAATGAAAGTTTGGTGTGGGATTAACATAGTTCGTATTTGAGTTTTTAATGAAATTGAGTATTTAGGGCTAAATTATGAAAAGTGTAAATTGAGGGACTGAAATGTGAAATAAATGAAATATGTGGGATTGTATGAGTATGTGATATTCGGCTAAGCTTGTATTAGGTGAAATTGGGTAAATTGATGATTTTGTGAATTAAGGACTAAAGTGTCGAAATGTGATAATGTGAGGGCTATATTGACAAAAATGCCCTAAATATGTGTGTTTGGATAAAATGAATGAATTGATGATTGAATGGATTGGATTTGAATGTGTATAGACCAAGAAAGGAGAGGTTCGGATCAAGATCAAGATAAAGATAAAGTGCTCGATTAATCGACCGTATTGATAGTTCGACGTCTGAGGTAAGTTCGAACATAATACGTATATTTAGTTGTGTTTAACATTATGAAATGAATGGTATGATATTGTTAAATGTGGATGCTATGTGATAGATTGAGTTAAACGGCACTAAGTGTACAAATTCAAAAATGTGATCGAGATAAATAGCACTGTGTGTGCGCGGAGTAATATAAGCTTCGACTATGTGGTTGGCACTCTGTATGCGATACTGATTCAAGATCAGTTTGATATGATGCACAAAGTGTGCAATGCTAATTAAGCTTCGGTTAACTATTTAGGCACTAAGTGTTCGAATAAACTGAAGAAGGGACGAATGTCGATCTATGTGATTCATTAATATTGAGTAGCTTAAATATTTGACAACAAAGTATTGGCTAAGGTATGTTCAAAACCTATGTGGTTGATGAAATTTCAGATGATTTTGTGAAAGGTTTATTAAATTTACTAGTTTTGGATGATATGAGATATTAGATTGTGAATCAATCTACGTGATGACATGCTTTGATTTAATGTATTTTGTTACGAACTTACTAAGCTTTGGGAAGCTTACTGTGTGAATTATTTCTCTACCTTGCAGTGTCAGTAAAGCTAGCTCGGATCAGGGATCATCAGCTTCTAAATCACACTATCGGTATTCTATTTTGGTAGTTATGAAAGGATGTATATAGTTGAAATATGGCATGTATAGGCTAGTTATGTGTATATGTTTATGAAATGAACTTAGCCATATGTTTTGGCATGTTTTGAGATGATGAATGCTTGGATGAATAAGTTATGTGATTACATATTTTGGTATGGTATGATGCATATGAAATGGTTAAGTTTTGGATATACAAATGAATGGTTAATGCTTGTGATGATGTAAGTTTAAGTCTTTGAAATTGTAATGGTAGGAATTGGTATTGAATACATAGGTTGAATGACTATTTTTGGTATGTTTTTGGTGGTAATATGTGCATAAGATGTTTTGGTTAATATGGCTTGTAGGTTTGACCCTTATGGGTGGCATTTTGGCCTTGTAAATAGCCTATAATGTCACGGCCAGGCACACTGCAGGCGTGCCTATAGACCGTGGGTGAATTAGCGAATGTAGCTTGGTAGCACACTACTCGATATTGTGCATGCATGCTTCGTGGCGGTGTGAGAAATGCCAGTATATGATCTAGTAGTACATGGCCTTAGCACACGGGCGTGCTTGGTGGCCGTGTTAATTTTGGCATTATATGACCACGGGGAGGATACACGGGTGTGTCAAGTAGCCGTGGGTGAGGAATGGCCTCCCCCTATGGGCGTGTATCTCCTATATTTTGGTTAAGTTGTTATGTTTCTGAGAACTTTTGTATGTGTTTTGATTTAGTCCCGACCCCTCTTTAGCATGTGATAAAGGTCTTCTAGACCTTGATAAGGGACAACATGTTTGTATATGAGAGTGATTGAAGATGATTAACTATGTGTTGTAAACTTAGATGTAAATCTTCTGAATGATCGGTGATACCTCTTAACCCTATTCTGGCGACAGTTTCGGGTTAGAGGTGTTACATTTTATTGGTATCAGAGCTATGATTTAGTCGATTATCAGACTAACGTAGCGTGTGTGAGTCTAGCTATACATGTCATATTATGAAATTGCAATAGTGTGATGAATTCTGACAGTTGAAATGTGTTTTAATATAGTAATAAATCCCGATCAAGCAATTGTTGATGTCGTAGAGAGTAATACGCCTGCTCCCGCTCAAGGGACAGCGCCGGCCACATCTAGGCCGAATGAAAGTAATGAGGGAGGAGAGGCTAAGCAAGCCTTCTTCCGTATGATGAGTGAATGATTTTAGAATTTGTTAAAACAAATCCGACTGCTCCACAACCTCCACCCCCACAAGTACCTATTGTGCCGCAAGTTGTAGATCCGAACAGAATAAATAAACCACCAGTAGACAAGATTCGTAAGTACGAGGCCGAAGAGTTTAGGGCCATATCTGATGACGATGCTGAGGGAGCTGAGTTTTGGCTTGAGAATACAATTAGAGTATTTGATGAGATGTCGTTAACTCCGGACGAATGCATTAAGTGTGCTATTTCGTTGTTGAAGGATTCAACTTATAATTGGTGGAAGGCGTTGACATCTATAGTTCTGAGAGAGAGAATCAACTGGGATTTCTTTCAAGCTGAGTTTAGAAAGAAGTATATCAGTCAACGCTTCATTGATCAGAAACATAAAGAGTTTCTAGAACTAAAACAGGGTCATTTTTCTATTACTGAATACGAGCGGGAATTCATATGATTGAGTCAATATGCTAGAGAATGTGTTTCTTCTGAAGCTAATATGTGCAAACGTTTCATAGAGGGATTGAATGAAGACATTAAGTTGTTGGTTGGGATATTGGATATAAATTAATTTGTTATGTTAGTTGAAAGAGCATGCAAAGCTGAGGAGCTTAGTAAAGAAAAGAAGAAAGCCGATTCTGAGGCTCGTGATGAAAGAAAGAGATCGATGAATAAATTCTCTCAACCTTCATCGAAGAGATACAAAGATGCAAGCAATCGTTCAAATACTTCATTTGGACATTCAAATAGAGATCGTTTGAGACAAAGTACCGGTTTACGAATTCAAGCTTTGAATAAATCAAGTGTTGGCAATGTTAAGAGTAACAAGCCCGAGTGTAGACAATGTGGGAGATGACATGTGGGAGAGTACTGGGGCAAGTACAATAATAGAGTTTGTTATAAATGTGTATCCCGAGATCATTTTATTCGAGATTTCCCAAAGATGGTTGAAGAAGAAAATGTTCAGAATGAAAGACCGAGTAATGTGACAGCTAGGGGTAGACCACCCCAGAACATTAGAAATATGAGCGAAAGTCAGCGAGGGACAACTGATACAGCTGTGAGAGCAGAAGCAAGTGCATCTGTCTGAGCCTATGCTATATGCGCACGAGAGGAAGCATCATCTCCAGACGTCATCACCGGTATTTTCACTTTATTTGATACTGATGTTATTGCATTTATAGATCTAGGATCAACTCATTCCTATGTGTGTGTGAATCTAGTATCGAGTAAAACTCTACCTGTTGAGACTACTGAAATTGTCGTTAAAGTGTCAAACCCCTTAGGCAAGTGTGTTTTTGTGGATAAAGTGTGCAAGAATTGCCCATTGATGTTGTATGATTTATGTTTTTTGGTTAATTTGATGTTGTTACCATTCGATGAGTTTGACATAATTCTAGGTATGGATTGGTTTACTTTGCATAATGCCATCGTAAATTGTAAGAAAAAGAGTATTGAATTGAAGAGTCAGAATGGTGAGATAGTTCGAATTGAGTCCAGTGATATGAAAGGATTACCAGCTATTGTATCTGTGATGAAAGCTATGAACTATGTGAGAAAGGGTTGCGAAGATTATTTGGCGTATGTGATTGATACAAAAGTGTCGAAAAAGAAAGTTGAATCTGTGCCTATGGTATGTGAGTTTCCAGATGTGTTTCCAGAAGAGTTACCGGGTTTACCTCCAATTAGGGAAGTTGAATTTGGTATTGAGTTAGTGCCGAGAATTACTCCTATTTTGATAGCTTCGTACAGAATGGCACCGATAGAATTGAAAGAGTTGAGATCTTAGTTGCAAGAATTGACTGACAGGGGGTTTGCACGACTGAGTTTTTCACTCTGGGGAGCTCCTGTATTATTTGTGAAAAAGAATGATGAAACTATGAGAATGTGTATTGATTACCGCCAATTGAACAAAGTGACGATAAAGAAAAAATATCCGTTACCTCGGATCAATGATTTGTTTGATCAGCTGAGAGGAGCTACAATATTTTCTAAGATAGATTTGAGATCGGGTTACTATCAGTTAAGAGTTAAAGAATCCAATGTACCGAAAACTACCTTCAGAATGAGGTACGGACACTACGAATTCTTAGTGATGAGTTTTGGACTAACCAATGCTCCTGTAGTGTTTATGGACCTGATGAATCAGATTTTCATACCATATTTGGATCGCTTCGTGGTAGTGTTCATTGATGATATTTTGATCTATTTGTGTGATGAGATGCAGCATGCCGAACATTTGAGAATCGTGCTACAAACTCTGCGTGAGAAATAGTTGTATGCAAAGTTTAGTAAGTGTGAATTTTGGTTGTATGAGGTCGAATTTCTGGGGCATATCGTATCAACTGCTAGGATACGAGTTGATCTACATAAAATCTCTGCTATTTTGGAGTGGAAACCTTCGAGAAATGTGTCTGAAGTCCATAGTTTTCTGGGACTAGCGGGATATTATAGACGATTTGTGAAAGGCTTCTCGAAGATTGCAACTCCATTGACAAAGTTGTTACAGAAGGATGTTAGATTCGAGTGGTCAGAAAAGTGTCAACAGAGTTTTGAACAGTTGAAAGTGCTGTTAACAGAAGCACCAATATTGATTCAACCCGAATCAGGAAAAGAATTCATAGTTTACAGTGATGCATCGTTGAATGGTTTGGGCTGTGTGCTGATGCAAGAAGGGATAGTTATTGCCTATGCTTCGAGACAGTTAAAACCGCATGAGAAGAACTACCCAACACATGATCTTAAATTGGCTACGATTGTGTTTGCATTGAAGATTTGGCGTCACTATCTGTTTGGAGAGAGGTGTCATATTTTTACTGATCATAAGAGTTTAAAGTATTTAATGACTCAGAGAGATTTGAATTTGCGACAGAGAAGATGGTTAGAATTATTGAAAGATTACAAACTTGTGTTATATTACCACCCGGGTAAAGCTAATGTTGTAGCGGATGCCTTGAGTCGTAAATCATTATATGCTTTACGTGCTTTGAGTAATCAAATAGATCTGTGTGATGACGATGTGGTTGTAGCTGAGCTAAAAGTAAAACTATTGTTTTTACTGAGGATATGTGAGGCTCAGAAGATTGATAATGAGTTGTTAGAAAGAAGAGTTCAATGTAATTCGAATGCTGAATCAAAATTTAGAGTTGATAGTAATGATTGTTTGAGATTCAAAGATCGAATTTGCGTTCCAAGAAATTCAGAGTTGATCCAAACGATTTTGAATGAAGCTCACAATAGCCATTTGACTGTACATCCGGGAAGTATGAAAATGTATAATGATCTGAAACAGATCTATTGGTGGCATGGTATGACAAGAGACATTTCTGACTATGTGTTGAAGTGTTTAGTTTGTCAGCAAGTTAAGGCTGAACATCAAGTTCCGTCCGGTTTATTATAACCAATTATGATTCCTAAGTGGAAATGGGAGAGAATCATGATGGACTTTGTGTCGGGTTTGCCCTTATCTCCGAGCAAGAAAGATGCGATCTGGGTGATAGTGGACAGATTGATGAAATCAGCTCATTTCGTTCCAGTGAGAACCGATTATTCTTTAGATAAATTAGCTGAATTGTATATCGATGAGATTGTGAGATTGCACAGAATACTGTTATCTATAGTGTCTGACAGAGATTCGATATTTACCTCGCGATTTTGGAAGAAATTAGAAGATGCTTTAGGCACAAAATTGCATTTCAGTATTGCATTTCATCCGCAAATGGATGGTCAATCTGATCGAATCATTCAGATCCTTGAAGACATGTTGAGATGTTGTATACTCGAATTTGAAAGCACGTGGGAAAAGCATTTATCATTGATAGAATTTGCGTATAACAATAGTTTTCAATCAAGTATCAAAATGGCACCATACGAGGCTCTTTACGGTCGAAAGTGTCGAACTCCATTGTATTGGATTGAACTGAGTGAGAACAAGATTCACGGGGTTGATCTTATAAAAGAGACTGAGCAGAAAGTGAATGTAATTCGTGACAGTTTGAAAGCTGCCTCAGATCGTCAGAAATCCTATGCAGATTTGAAACGAAAAGATATTGAATTTGAGATTGGTGACAGAGTGTTTTAGAAAGTATTTCCGTGGAAGAAAATACTTCGTTTTGGCCGGAAGGGCAAGTTGAGTCTGAGGTTCATTGGACCTTATGAGATTATCGACCGAGTTGGGCCGGTTGCTTATAGATTGAGATTGCCATCTAAGTTAGAAAAGATTCATAACGTATTTCATGTGTCAATGCTTTGACGATACAGATCAGACCCGTCTCATGTGATTGCCCCTACTGAAGTTGAGATTCAGTTAGACTTGTCATCCAGTGAAGAACCAATCCGAATTATGGCACGAAAGACCAAAAAGTTGAGAAATAAGAAAATTTCTTTTGTAAAGGTATTGTGGCACAAACACGGAATTGAAGAGGCTACGTGGGAGCCTGAAAATGTTATGAGAGAGCAACATCCACAACTATTCACTAGTAAGATTTTTGGGGACGAAAATCCCTAAGAGGGGAGAGTTGTAACAGCTCGGCTTAGACCTTAATCAGAACAGTGGTTCGAGACCACAAATTCGAGGTCAAAATGTTAATTTAATACTATTTTCTGTGTGAATAGTATGTGACATAGTCTGCATGGAAATTCTGTGTGATGATTTGATCGTTTTAGGGTCGAATTAAGATAAAGGACCTAATCGCATAAAGAGTAAAAGCTGTATGCTAATTTATAAGTACTTAAGTGTTGATGTCTTCATTATAGGATGGCCTTAAGAGGCAATTAAGTCATTATTAAAGATGGTGGATGACTAAATGACAAATTAGCCTTGATTTATAATTGTTTTATATGTTTAATGGAAGGGCAAAATGGTAAACTATGTGTTAATGTTATTATAATAAAACATAAAGGAATTAAATGGCCATTTTTATCATCTTCTTTGGCCTAAAGTTGAAGAAAAAAAAAGAAAGAAAGCTTTGTGAAATTCGGCTAGGGATTAGCTTAGTTGAGGTATGTTTTTGACTCGGTTTTTGATAATTTTTACGTTTTTGTGATCGTTGCTTCGTGCTCTAGCTAACCCATGTAGCAATTTTATGAATTGATGATGTTTTTGAAATGTGCCATTGATAAAAATGTGAGTTCTTGAGTGTTTGATGGTAGAAAATAAAATTTTGGTGTGGGATTAACATAGTTCGTATTTGAGTTTTTAATGAAATTGAGTATTTAAGGCTAAATTGTGAAAAGTGTAAATTGAGGGACTGAAATGTGAAATAAATGAAATGTGTGGGATTGTATGAGTATAGTGATATTTCAGCTAAGCTTGTACTAGGTGAAATTGTGTAAATTGATGATTTTGTGAATTAAGGACTAAAGTGTCGAAATGTGATAATGTGAGGGTTATACTGACAAAAATGCCCTAAATATGTGTGTTTGGATTAAAATGAATGAATTGATGATTGAATGGATTGAATTTGAATGTGTATAGACCAAGAGAGGAGAGGTTCGGATCAAGATCGAGGCAAAGATAAAGTGCTCGATTAATCGACTGTATTGATAGTTCGACGTCCGAGGTAAGTTCGGACATAATACGTATATTTAGTTATGTTTACCATTATGAAATGAATGGTATGATATTGTTAAATGTGGAACCTATGTGATAGATTGAGTTAAACAGCACTAAGTGTGTGAATTCAGAAATGTGATCGAGATAAATAGCACTGTGTGTGTGCGGAGTAATATAAGCTTAACCTATGTGGTTGGCACTGTGTGTGCGATACTGGTTCAAGGTCGGTTTGATATGATGCACAAAGTGTGCGATGCTAATTAAGCTTCGGTTAACTATTTAGGCACTAAGTGTGTGAAAAAGCTGAAGAAGGGACGAATGTCGATCTATGTGATTCATGAATATTGAGTAGCTTAAATATTTGACAACTAAGTGTTGGCTAAGGTATGTTCGAAACCTATGTGGTTGATGAAATTTCAGATGATTTTGTGAAAGGTTTATTGAATATACTAGTTTTGGATGATATGAGATATTAGATTGTGAATTAATCTACGCGATGACATGTTTTGATTTAATGTATTTTGTTACGAAGTTACTAAGCTTTGGGAAGCTTACTGTGTGAATTATTTCTCTACCTTGTAGTGTTAGTAAAGCTAGCTCAGATCAGGGATCGTCAGCTTCTAAATCACACTATCGACATTCTATTTTGGTACTTATGAAAGGATGTATATAATTGAAATATGGCATGTATAGGCTAGTTATGTGTATATGTTTATGAAATGAACTTAGCCATATGTTTTGGCATGTTTTGAGATGATGAATGCTTGGATGAATAAGTTATGTGATTACATATTTTGGTATGGTATGATGCATATGAAATGGTTAAGTTTTGGATAAGCAAATGAATGGTTAATGCTTGTGATGATGTGAGTTTGAGTCTTTGAAATTGTCATGGTAGGAATTGGTGTTGAATGCATGGGTTGAATGACTATTTTTGGTATGTTTTTGGTGGTAATATGTGCATAAGATGTTTTGGTTAATATGGCTTGTAGGTTTGACCCTTGTGGGTGGCATTTTGGCCTTGTAAATGGCCTATAATGTCACACAGTTGTGGCACACGGGCGTGCCTATAGACTGTGGGTGAATTGGTAAAATGTAGCTTGGTAGCACACGGCCTCGACATGGGCGTGCTTCGCGGCAGTGTAAGAAATGGCAGTATATGATCTAGTAGTACACGACCTTAGCACACGGGCGTGCCTGATGCCCGTGTTAATTTTGGTAGTATATGACCACGGGGAGGACACACGAGTGTGTCAAGTAGCCGTGGGTGAGGCACGGCCTACCCCCACGGGCGTGTATCCCCTGTATTTTGGTTAAGATGTTATGTTTCTGAGAACATTTGTATGTGTTTTGATTTAGTCTTGACCGCTCTTTAGCATGTGATAAAGGTCTTTTAGACCTTGATAAGGGACAACATGTTTGTATATGAGAGTGATTGAAGATGATTGACTATGTGTTGTAAACTTAGATGTAAATGTTCTGAATGATCGGTAATACCTCTTAACCCTATTTTGATGACGGTTTTGGGTTAGGGGTGTTACATTTTATTGGTATCAGAGCTACGGTTTAGTCGATTCTCGGACTAGCGTAGCTGTGTGAGTCTAGCTATACATGTCATATTGTGAATTTGCAACAGTGTGATGAATTCTGACAGTTTCGGGTTAGGGGTGTTACAACCTTATTCCGGCGACGGTTTCGGGTTAGGGGAGTTACAACCAACGCTACCTAATATTCAACTCCTTCTGGGTAATAAGATACTTGAAGCTCTTGTGATTAGATGCACCTCGCACTATATAGATAATGCCTCCAAATTTTCAACGGAAAGACCACCGCGGCCAACTCGAGGTCATGTGTCAGAGAATTCCCTTCATGTGCCTTAAGCTGACGAGACGCATTAGCCACAACTTTACCATCTTGCATCAAGACACATCCTAAACCGACATGTGACGTATCACTGTAGACCACAAACTCCTTACTGGATTCAGGCTGTATCAGGACAGGAGCCTGAGTTGGAACAGACTTGAGCTTCACAAAGCTCGATTGCTGCGCATCAGTCCAAACAAAAGGAACACCCTTACGCAAAAGCTGAGTCAAAGAAGCTGCAATCAAAGAGAACCCCTCGAAAAACCATCGATAATAACCCACCAAACCTAGAAAATTAAGTATCTCAGATACGTTCCTAGGTTGTTTCCACTGAAGCACATCATCAATCTTCTTCGTATTAACACAGATTCCCTCAGTAGAAACCACGTGCCCCAGAAAAGTTACCTCACGCTACCAAAACTCAGACTTGCTCAACTTAGCGTATAGCTTTTTTTCTCGGAGTATCTGAAGCACTACTTTAAGATGCTCATCATGCTCATCTTCCGCCTTAGAGTAAACCAAAATGTCGTCGATGAAGACCATGACGAACTGATCTAGGTATGGCTGAAAAACTCAGTTCATCAAATCCATGAATGCCGTCGAAGCATTCGTTAGACCAAAAGGCATAACTAGGAACTCGTAATATCCATAATGAGTCCTAAATGCAGTCTAATGAACATGAGCTTCCTTAACTCTAAGCTGATGACACCCAGATCGAAGATCAATTTTTGAAAACACAGAAGCCCTTCGAAATTGATCAAAAAAATTATTAATCCTCGAAAGTAGATGCTTATTTTTCACAGTCAGTTTATTCAACTATTGATAATCGATGCACATTCTCATGGTTCCATCCATCTTCTTAGCAAACAGAACCGGTGCCCCCCACGAAGACACACTGGGACGGATGAAACCATGATCCAAAAGTTATTGAAGTTAAGCCTCAAGCTCTGTAAGTTCCTTCGGTGCCATAGGTATGGAGCGATAAACACTGGAGCTATACCTGGTAGAAGCTCAATGCTAAACTCAACTTTTTGATTTAGAGGTAAACTCGGTAACTCCTTGGGAAAAAATCCAAAAAATCCCTCACTGTTCTGATATCCCCAATAGAAGAGTCCCAAGAAATAGAAACACTAATGTATGCAAAATATGCCTCACACCATTTTCGAACTAGTTTCTCTGCCACAAGAGCGAATATCACATTAGACAAATAATCTCGACGCTCACTGGTCACAACCACCTCCTTATCATATTCAGTCCTCAAAATGACCCTCTTAGTCGCTCAATCCAAACTGACTCGGTGCTCAACCAACCAATCCATACCCAGAATTAATTCAAACTCCCCAAATGGTAACTCTATCAGATTTGCCAAAAACATAGCCCCTTGCACCTCTAACGAAACATCTCTATAAAGTTGAGTAACCCAGACAGACTGACCCAAGGGAATTAATACAGTGATCTCACTAGAAGTGCTTTCAACAGAAATCCCCAGGTTTTTAAAAACGAAACTTGCAACATAAGAGTGTATAAAACCTATGTTTATCAAAGAAGTATAATGTACATAAAAAATAAAGAACGTACAGGTGATAACATTATGAGCATCTCTATCCTCTCAGCGTCAAGTAGCATAAACTTGTGCAGGCTGCCTTGCCTCAATCTAACTAGCACCACTGCCTGGTGCTCTCTATCCTTGACCCATACCATTACCAGCCTTAGCCGGTCCACGGCCCCTAGGTGGCTACTGAATTGGCCTCTGAGGTTGTACAAAACCCGGTCTCGAAGCTTGCATATTATCTGTCTACTGTGGACACTCTCTAATACTGTGCTTCAAAGACCTATACCTCAGAAAAGCCCCTATCCTCCTCCAACACTCACCTAGATGGCGCCTACCACAATCCTCACAAGGCTGAATCCCAATAGGAGCAACAGGAACCCCCACTCTAACCGGCCCATCAGGTTTGGCATTTTTCTTTGGCCTCTGAACAAAACTAGAGTGATCTGACTCCCTCTTATTATTGCCTCTCTCACAGTCCCTATTTTGGCATTCCACGTGCTTAACCTCTTTAACGATTTTCTCTCACTCCCTCTGTGGAGTAATCAGAACCTACAAATTATCCCTCAGGCCATCCTTAAAGCAGACGCACTTCTCATACTCAGACGCCACCATACCTCGAGCATAGCAGCTCAACCTCAAAAACTCAACCTCATACTCGGACACAAATCTATCACCTTGCGTGAGATTCATGAACTCACGCTTACGAGCATCCATATAGCTCGCACCCACATATTTCCCCTGAAAAGCAGTCTTGAAGAAGTCCCAGTTCAGACGATCAGGCTAAGTACCCTCCTCAACTGATAACCACCACTGATATGCCTCATCAAGAAGCAAAGAGAGTGCACCCTTTAGTTTTTGCTCGGGAGTACAGTCTATATCATTCATAATCCTCTCGGTGGCCTCAAGCCAATACTCAGCCACAGTAGGGGCGACTCCAGTGACACCCCTAAACAACTCAGCACCATTAGACCGGAGTTGTTTAGTTACTGATCCACGGCCTCCAGATCTAGAATGGGGTCTAGTGACCCTCTCCAATATGCTCAACATGGCTTGGGACAATGCGCCGTCCCCAACCGAATGACTTTGAGACCCAGTCTCAGTAACATGCGAAATCGGTGTCTCACTCGTATCTAACTTTGGCATACTGCCCAGAGAAGAAGACTCATCTCGAGCCCCCCTACGGCCTCTACCACGGCCACAAATACCACGTCCGCGAGTTCCACGAGCGCTCATTATAAATTTTGAATTTTTATCTACATTATAAAGTTTTATGCATCAGTTCCAATATTTATTAGTAGATGTTTTATGAATAAATTATCAGAAGTCCAGAGATGTTTTCAACAGTTTTAGTCTCTACAATTTCAGTATAGTTTTAGAAAGTACTAACTAGTGTTTCAGAATATACTATTTAAGTTTCAAAAATACTTACAAGATCAGCGCCGGAGACTCGATGTACCACATACTTTCTCAAATATTCGAAAACTAATTCTTTTTAAATCACAATTTTGGAACCCAAAATTCACAGCCCGAGTTTTGAAACCTAGCTCTGATACCATTAAATGTAACACATCAAAGTTGGCCTGAAACACCCCTTACCCATATCTGACACCAGAACCGGGTATGAGGCATTACCTAACTTAATGTGCATCATCATACAATATCATCATCAAACTTAAAACCTTTCATTCTTATTCACAACGTCCCTATTATGGGTCTACGAGACCTGAAACATACATATAAAATGGTTTGGGACTGAGCTGGAAACTCACAAACACTTAGAAAATTTTTACTCACAACAGGGCCGCACGCCCGTGTGAAAGGGAACGTGCCCGTGTGGGCAGGCCGTTTCATCACACACACCCATGTCCCCTTGTCCGTGTGGATTTATTTCTCAACTTGAACCTACAGGGGTTTTCACACGGTAGGACATACCTCCATGACTACGGCCTGTGTCCTTCATACGGTCATGACACGTCCGAGTTTCAACCTGTATGTGAAAACTTTTCATTCTGTTTCTAACGTCATCAGCATTAGGTGGTCACAAGGCTAAGAAACACGCCCGTGTCCTTAGCCCATGTGACCAATCAAATTCTTAAATTCAGGTGCAGGCTTCACATGGCCTGAGCACATGCCATGTCCTTGGGCCGTGTCATCTACACGGTTGAGACACACGGCCGTGTCTCAGCCCGTATGGTTACTAATGGGCATTCTATTTTCGCAACTTAGAATACAGGGGTACACACGGCCAAACCACACGCCCATGGGGCAGACCGTGTGTCACACAAGGCCTAGACACACGCCCGTGTGTCTACCCATGTTGACAAATACAAGGCTATTTACCAAACCCTTTATGTAACACCCTGAAGTAATACATAGCATGACTATAAAGCACTTCTAATATTCACTTCTTCATCATGTATATATAAATTTCACACATTACTCATTCAATTGTATAAACTTGCACTTCATGAATTTCATAATCATTGAATAAATATAACTTGGCTAGCTTTGGCCGAATTCAATGACCATTTACAAAATGAATAATAATCCTAATAGCCAATACTTTGGCTAACCAAAATGAAAAATCACAAAATGACCAAACTCCTATACATGCCATACTCAAAATAATCAAACTTCGCTATACCAAAAGAATAACTTGATAGTGTGAATCGAGCTCCAACTTCCTACGATCCCCGAGCTAGCTTGTCAATACTACAAGAAGAATGGAAAAGAGAGGGGTAAGCATAAAGCTTAGTAAGTTTGCATGAAATAAATAGCAACATAAAGGCTTATGATAACATCCATACATTTCATTGAGTAACAACTCAAATTTTCAAACACATTGCCATAACTTACTCATGCTTACTCTTACCAATCACATATCACACATCGGTCATATTTCTCATAAGATACTCACATGTACCTGTATCACTTCATTTCATAACTTTAGTACTAATTTCATCTTCAACATAAACTTAACTTCTTATCCCGTTGAACCACTTGGAATACTTGAGGATACACAAGAATCATTATTCACATAATACGATGCCAATGCCATATCCCGATATGGTCTTACAAGGGATCACATCTCGATGCCAATGCTATATCCTAGATATGGTCTTATACGGGATCTCATATCAATGTCGATGCCATATCCTAGATATGGTCTTATACGAGATCGTATATCGAGGCCATGTCCCAGACATGGTCTTACACGATTTTCATATTCGATGTCGATGCCATATCCTAGATATGTTCTTATACGATATCTCAATTCGATGCCGAGGCCATGTCCCAGACATGGTCTTATGCGGGACCTTACAAATCTCATGTCTTGATAATGGTATCCTTTCATTTCCTACGGTTCATCTGGGACTTAAACATCATAACTTTTCATCATTTTCTCATTGAAACATCATTGATCAATTTTATAGAAATAATATACATTTTCATGAATGTCAATCATTTTAAAACATAATAACATGATGTTGAATTATTGCACACAAACTTACCTCGGTTCCAAATATGACAATTTGCAAATCTAGTTCGAAACCTTGCCTTTTCCTCGGTCAAGGTTAATTCCAAGTTCTTCTTGATATATAATAACAAATTCACTCATTTAATCACCATATAAATCAAGACATTTTAAAATTTCTACTTTGGAAAAATTCCCATTTTACCCTTAAACTTTCATAAAATTATAGTTTTGCCCCTAGGCTCGTAAAATGAAATGTGTTCATTTTTCACACACCTGAGCCTAGTTGATTCATATTCCCTCTTATAGCAACTCAAGATTTAAATCACTACACACATTTACCACCTATTTTACAACCTTTACAAAAAGGTCCTTTTAGGTGTTTTCATGGAAACACCTTTCACAAAAGTTGTTTATTTAACAACCAAGACTCATTTTCTTCCATAAAATTTCAGCAAACAACACTAATTCTCTCATGGAAAAACCCTATACTTTCAACCATTTTTCAAAATAGTCCACTCATTAGTTAGACCATGCTACAAGGGTCCCAAAAGTACAAAAATTATCAAGAAAGACCACCAAAATCACTTACTTGCAAGAGTGAGAAGTTGTTAAAAATTTTAAGCTCCAAAACCCTTCTTTGGAAGATATTTTTGGTGGAAGAAGAAGGATAATGAAAAAGATGATAGCCTTTCTTTTATTTTATTCTATTTTTTTCAATTAAGTCACCTAATCCACCAAACCTTGACGAATTTAAAATTTCTTGTCCCTATGGCCGGCCATCACATTAAAGAAGGCCTAATTGCACATTAGGGACTTTCAATTAAAACTCTATAAATATTTGGCACCTTTAGCTT
Source organism: Gossypium rotundifolium (assembly GCA_025506655.1). NCBI lineage: Eukaryota > Viridiplantae > Streptophyta > Magnoliopsida > Malvales > Malvaceae > Gossypium > Gossypium rotundifolium. Next base: position 63,230,056 of record CP106722.1, read on the forward strand.
GTAAAATAAAGCCTTCGTACTTTATGCAATTTGGTCATTTTTCACAATTAAACATGGAATCACCAAAATAAATGCACTCATATAATCATGCTATAACTCATAAAATAATATTAAAATAATTTTCTTCGACCTCAAATTAGTGGTCCCGAAACCACTGTTTCGACTAGCCTCAAAATCCCGCTGTTACAATTCTCCCCTTTAGGGATTTTCATCCCCGAAAATCTTACCGGTGAAAAGGTTGGGATATTGGTTCCTCATAGCCTCCTCGGGCTCCCATGTAGCCTTTTCTACTCCATGTCTTTTCCATAGTACTTTCACAAGGGCTATACTTTCATTTCTTAACTACTTGACTTTTCGTGCCAAAATCTTAACCGGCTCTTCACCATAAGTTATGTCCGGTTGAATTTCTACCTCTACTGGTACAATCACATGCGAAGGGTCTGATAGGTAACGACGCAACATAGATAAGTGAAATACATCATGGATGTTTTCCAACTCAGATGGCAAAGCCAATCGATAAGCTACCGGCCCTATCCTCTCTGTAACCTCATATGGTCTGATAAAGCGTGGACTCAATTTACCTTTTCGGCCAAATCTGAGAACTTTCTTCCATGGTGACACTTTTAAAATTACCATATCACCAACTTGAAATTCAATCTCTTTTCGTTTCAAATCTGCGTAGGACTTTTGCTTATCAGAAGTAGCTTTTAAACAATCACGTATCAGTTTTACTTTCTCTTCGGTTTCTCTGACTAGATCGACCCTGTGAATCTGATTTTCTTTGAGTTCAGACTAATACGATGGCGTTCAGCACTTACACCCATACAATGCCTCATAAGGCGCCATGTAACACCCGAAACCCGACCTAGAAGTTAGGCCCGAATTTGGCGTGTCACACTGAAGAGTTTTTTGAAAATGTATAAAGAACTTGTGACTAAAGATGAAGTTATTTTTTTTGTTATAGTTAAAAAAAAACAAATTTGTTTATAAATATTTGATAAAAAAAATACTACTAATCTTTGAAATGCTAATTGAAGAATCGATATTTGAACTAGTGATCTTATAAAACCGCGACTTTTGAAAACATCGTTGATAATTTGAGAGAAAATTTCCGAGTTAAAAATATTTGTAAAAGTTTGTTATGGAAACCATTTGTTAATCCATTTTAGAAAATCTTTATTTAAGTTTTTAGAAAATTCTCATTTAAAACAAATTAAGCAAGATAATAAGTATATTAAACGTAAAGCAAATAATAAAAATACTCTAGAGGCCTTATTACAACATAAAAACCCAAAATAGCAGAAGTAATGAAATAAAACGGAAAATAGTTTACTTATATTCGAAAATTTTATTTCTGAAGCATGGCCTCCACCGAGTCATCCATCGTTCCAAGTCTTCATCAGTGAGCATTACTTACAAGGGTTAAGAAAGAAGGGGGTGAGTTACAAGAACTCAGTGTGAAATCCCCTTACCGTTGTTCACTGGGCCAAAATCTCATTAAGCAATTATTTGGGCCTAAGCCCACATACAATAATAATAATGTAATGAATATAACATGAATATGAAATGCAATTCCCAAACCAAACCTAGTTTTCCATCCGCTACACACCACCCGTACCAAACAACACACCTGTGGGGAGCTTTAGACAAGCCACCAGAATAACAAAATTTACGTGGCATAGCCACCAGACAGATTGTGACAGAGTCACCAAATATGTGGCAGAGCCACCAAAATTATGTAGCAAAGCTACCAAAACTTCTCTTCATCATTATCCCATCCCATGCAATTCATGTATATGCATCATACATATCAAATCATGATATTTACAAATATAATAACAATAATTAAAAATTTAAAAATTTATGACAAACAAATTGGCCCAATAACACTTTGCAAAATCGGCCCATTAGAGCAATATATCAAATCGGCCCATTTTATCACATATCAATTCGGCCCATTTAATCACATATCAATTCGGCCCATTTAGTCACATATCAAATTGGCCCATTTAGTCACATATCAATTTGGCCCATTTAGTCACTTATCAATTTGGCTCATATAGCAAAATATCAGATCGGCCCATATAACAAAATATCATATTGCCCCATTAATCAATATGTCCAATCGGCCCATAAGGCAATATGTCAATTCAGTCTATTAAGCAATATCGTATTCCAGCCCTTTATGGGCATTTCGATAATTCAGTAATCTTACCAGCTAAGGGTATTTCGGTAATTCAGCCCATAGAGGCATTTTCGTAAATTGGTAATATTACCCACTGAGGGTAATTTGGTAATTTCGCAATCCAGACTTAACTACTAATTTGGGCATAAAAATTTAAATTGTCCATCTGCGTCGTACTGACTAAATTGACTATAACTTGAGTTAGAAAACTCGAAATCTAGATCCGTAAATTTTCCTTGAAACTAGACTCACATATCTTCTTACAGTTTATTCCTTAATTTTTCCCTTGTTTCACTGTCCAATGATTCTGACCTCTCCTTTCTTAATTTCAAATATCTCACTGTACGATTTTCATATACTGCTCCCACTTGTTTCTATTGAAAATAGGCTCACTAAAGAATCCATACATATAAATTATATCCCATAATTCACTTTGTACAATTTTATATGATTTTTCCAAGACAGATCAGAGAACCACGAAATCCTTCAGAACCAGTCTCACTAAAATTAACATATCTCAGAATATAAAATTTCTTTTCCTTCTCTGTTTCTTCCTTATCAAAATAGACACAGTAAGATTTTATTTGATATCTTATTCACTTTCTAATTCTCTTTCTCCTATTTTTCGTGATTTTTCAAAAACATGTTACTGTTTCTATCTGAAACTATTTTATTACAAAATATAATTACCACTACAATCATACGCACGCCCGAGTGATTATGGATGTCGATTTTTGGTTTTCTTCAGTATTTCAACCGATTCACAAAATATTTCATACAAAATTTCAGAGAAGTGTGAGAATACACACCATTTCAGATATGTATACGGAAGGTATGAGATTACACACCTTATTACGGGATCCGTAACACGATACTCTTTGCGACACCTAAAAGTACAATCGGTCAACAATTAGTCCAAACCCAATTTACAACTTCATCCAAGTATTGCGATTGATTAACAATCTATATCACTTACCAACAATCCAAGTCTCTTATTACAAGGGATAGATCGAGCGATTTAGTCCCTAAAAATATAATCGATTAGTCACAACCACTATCTCGTTAAGCAAAATAACCAGTCAACGAAAAGATCCAAAAGGAACCATGATGAATCCTTTACCTTAACGATATTGGTTCTGATTTCTAACCAATAAACGATAACTTCGTAAACTCCAAGTTTCGGCCTTCCACAATATTTCTACGGGGAAGAAAAGTGATTTCGTATGAGAGAAGGTATAATGATGGTTTCGGTCAATGTGACCATCCCACACCAAGACATAGATTCAACATTAAGAGAAAGAATAAAAATAAAATGTTGAAATGGATCGCTTACCGATTGATCAAAGTATGAGTAGCAATATGGTTGAGAAGAAAACATGTATGAGGTGAAAGATTCGGCTATAAAGAAATAGTGGACTCAATATTCGGCTATGGTGAAAAAAATATTAGAGGGGAAGTGATTCTTGAAAGATTTTGCAAAAAGAAAAGAAGAAGAAGAAATAGAAAAATGATGGATTAGTTTCGATTTTCAAGAAGGATGATTGAACAAAAGAAATGGTCTCAAAGTTTGGGGTACAATCGACAAAAAGAAAGAAATGGAATTTGCACTCTCCAAGTTGTGTAGATTTGGCAAGGAGAAGAAATGGAGTTTGGGGAGAAAAGAAAAATGATACCTAAACATCAAACACCAAATTGGCTATCATCCTAGCCCTAAGCCATCCACATTCATCCCTCCTAGGATAAGAGTTTAGCCACCCAAACTTTCCAAAACACCACGCACGAAATAAGCCTCTTGTCCCCCTTACTTACCTATTCCTTTTGATTCATTTCCCTAACCTCAACATTGCCTTATTCTTTTAGCCACCTTACCAAAAATAATGAAGTCTACCCTTGCCATAAATACTGCTTGACCGACACATTAAGGAAGGAAAGAAAAAAAAAATAAAAGTCACAATGCACACAAAGGGATTCGAACCTCTTCCCTCAAGGTAATACATGTGGCGCCATAACCTCTTTACTAATAGCTCACTTATGCTAACCATTTACTCATTTATTTCCATAAGCTTTAAGGTCACTTACTCTCTCTCCTTAACACAAAATTTTTCCTATAGCCAAACTTGAACCCGAAGCTTCCTAGGACCCTGTAAATTTCCAAAATCACCTTCCTGATAAGTCCAACTTGAAATAATGCCATTCTCTTGTTCTCAAAAAAATTTTAAACACTCCTACGCCCAAGGCCCATTGGGCCCAATTCTTCTAGGCCCAATTTCGGGATGTTACACGCCATTTTTAAACTCTACTAAAAGCTGTTATTATAGGTGAATTCCACTAACGATAAGTATTTTTCCCAATTACCTTGGAATTCCAAAACATAGCATCGAAGCATGTCTTCAATATATCAGACATTTCTCCGATCGTCCATCGGTTTATGATGAAAAGCCGAACTAAAACTCAACTTTGTGCCTAAGGCCTCTTGCAACTTCTTTTGAAATAGTGACGTTAATCTCGGATCTCTATCCGAAATAATTGACAATGGTACTCCGTGTAATCTCAAAATTTCTGTAACATACAATTTCGCCAGCTTGTCAAGATAATAGTCAATGTGTACAGGTATAAAATGGGCTGACTTCATGAGTTTATCAACCACAACCTGTAACAGCCTAGTTTAGACCCTAATCGAAACAGTGGTTTCAGGACCACAAATCTGAGGTCAAAAAAATATTTTAATATTATTTTTGGTGTTTACAATATGCTATTGAGTATGTGTGAAAATTTTGTGTGAAAATTTTATCATTTGTGTGTCGAATTATGAAAAAGGACTAAATTGCATAAAATGTAAAAGCTGTGTGCTGATTATTTAAGTGATTATTTGGCATGTATTTTTAAATGAGGAGTCCTTATTTGGTAATTATACCTTTGATAGTGGAAGTTTACATATATAGCCATTAAATGAATGAAATAATAATGTTTTTACAAAGGGTAAAATGGTAAAATGTCAATTAATGTATATTCAATAAAACAAATGGATGAAATAATGCTCATCTTTAATTTTCTTCACTGAAAATAGAAAATAAAATGGGGGTTTGAATCTCTTGTATATTCGGCTAACATCTAGTTTGATTCAAGGTTAGTTTTTGATGATTTCTACGTTTTTGTGATCGTTGCTTAGTGTTCTAGCTAGCCCATGCTTTAATTTTAGAATTTGATGAAGATATTGAGATGTTTCATTGATGAATATGTGAGCTTTCTATTGATAGTTGGTGGAATATGAAAGTTTAATGTTGGGTTAACATAGTTTGTCTTTGAATTTTTGATAAAATTGGCTATTTTGGGCTAAATTGTAAAAATGAGAATTTGGAGGATTAAAATGTGAAATAAATGACATATGTGGGCTTGTATGATCTATGGGAAAATTCGGCTAAGCATGTGTAAATGGAAATTTTGTGTATTTTGTGATTTTACAAAATAGGGACTAAAGTGTCGAAATGTGAAAATATGAGGCCTATTTTGTAAAATACTCTAAATATGTGTGTTTGGACTAAATTGAATGAATTGGTGGTTGAATGAGCTAAATTTGAATATGTATAGATCAAGAAAAGAGGGATTTGGATTGAGATCGAGGCAAAGATAAAGTGCTCGATTAATCGACTCGTTTTGTTACTTCGACGTACTAGGTAAGTTCGGGTATAATACGAATTGTTAAATTCATATCTATGTGTTAGGAAATGAATGAATATGTGGTTATTGAATTATAAATGCTATATGTGGAATTGAGAAATGTAACACTAAGTATGCATATTTAGAATTGAGACAGAGGTGAATAGCACTGTGTGTGCGAAATAAAGGAAGCCTCGGCTATATTGATTGGCACTGTGTGTACGATACCGAGTTAAATTTGGTTTAATGTAAAGGCACTAAGTGTGTGATGCTATTTAAGTTTTGGCTATAAAATTGGCACTAAGTGTACGAATAAATTTAACAAATAATGAAGATTTATCGAAATGCGGTATCAAGCATTGAGTAGAAAGAATGATCATTAACTAAGTCTTGGCAAAGGTATGTATTGGAACCTATGTGGTTGATGAATTTTGAAATAGATGAATGGATGGTTATGTGAGTATTGGATATAGATGAGATTGTGCATTCTTGTGAATTAATCTATCAGATGTTTTATTTTGTATATTGATTTGAATCATTGAGATAAATGTATTATATTACGAACTTACTAAGCTTTAAAGCTTCCTGTGTGAAGTGTTTCTCTATTTTACAGTGTATTTAAAGCTAGCTCAGATAGGGGGATCGTCAGCGACTAAATCAAAATATTAGGTATCTATTTTGGTACTTTTGGAAATTGTATATATTTGGTATATGCCATGTATAGGCTAGTGATTATGGCATGTTTTGAAGTGTATAAGCTTAGCCATGTGATTTGGCTTAGTAGTTTGATGGCTGGTATATGTTTTGATCATATGAAAAGAATGACTTATATGTGTAGGAGTATGTTCTATGTGAGTAGTCATTATGGTATAACTTAGCATAATGAAAATGGTATGTTTCATAATAAATTTGGTTGGATAAAATGATGAGTAGATTATATGATTTGGAATGAGAAATTGATATTTTAGATGGACATATTTGAGTTGAAATTGAGTATAGAAATAAATGGTGTGGTTGATGATTAATTAGTGTATATATTGGTATGTTTTGGTTGCCATTCGAGGTATAAGTTGTGTTGGTTTGATGCTTGTAGCTGATCCTAAGTGGGGATGGAAAATTTGGCCTTGCAAATGGCCTATAATTGCCCACACGGTTGAGCACAAGGGCGTGTGGCTCGACCGTGTCATTTGAGTTTGCAAATTGAACAAGTTAGGCTTGCACACGGGCTAGACACACAGGCGTGTGACTAGACGTCTGGTGCAAGTCAATGTCGACCATGGGTGAGGCACACGAGCGTGTCTCAGGCCGTATGGACAAGTTAGTATGTATGCCATGTTTTGCCACGGTTTGGACACACGGGTGTGTCCGAGGCCGTGTGAGGCACACTGTCTACCCACACGGGCATGTGACCTTTGTAGCTTTGAAAAATGTTTGATTTTTCTAAAAATTTTGTATGTGTTCGGTTTAGTCATGACCCATTTCTAACACGTGTTTAAGGTCTCGTAGACCTCATTAAGGGACTATATGCATATATTTTGATTTGTTTTGACGATGATAGACTTTGTGCTATAAAATGATTGTAAATGTTTCGGTATGATCGGTAATGCCTCTTAACCCTATTTCGGCGACGGTTACAGGTTAGGGGTGTTACACAACCCATATGACATCCTTCTTTTTCGGTGTCAACGGCAAACCCTTCACAAAGTCCATAGTAATATGGTCCCATTTCCACTTGGGAACCATAACAGGCTGAAGTAAACCCGAAGGTACTTGGTGTTCAGCCTTCACTTGTTGACAAATTAAGCATCTCAATACAAACTCAGAAATATCTTTCTTCATATTTGGCCACCAATACCATTTCATCAAGTCATTATACATTATTGTGCTGCCTGGATATACAGATAAGCAGTCGCTATGTGCTTCGTGTAAAATTTTCCAAATAAGTTCATCATCTCTTGGTACACAAACCCTATCTCAGAACATTAAGCATCCATCCGAACTAATACGGAAGTCCGAATCAACACCCGACTCACAGTGAACTCTTTTGGCTTGCAAATCACTATCGCCTTTCTGAGCTTCACAAATCTCTTGGAGAAACATCGGTCTAGATCTCAACTCGACTAAAATAGAACCATCATCTAACAAAACCATTCATGCATCCATGGCTCTCAATGTAAACAAGGATTTCCTACTCAAGGTATCAGCGACCACATTCGCATTTCCCGGATGGTAGTCAATCACTAGCTTGTAATCCTTTATAAACTCTAACCATCTTCTTTGCCTTATATTCAATTCCTTTTGAGTCATCAAGTACTTTAGGCTCTTATGATCAGTGAAAATATGACATTTCTCACCGTACAGATGGTGTCTCCATATCATGAGTGCAAATACAATTGCAGCTAATTCTAAGTCATGGGTCGGGTAATTCTTCTCGTGTGGCCTTAACTGTCTAGAGGCATAAGTTATAACATTTCTTTCGCGCATGAGTACACATCCCAATCCATTCAAGGATGCATCACTGTAGGCTACAAATTCCTTTCCTGGCTCAGGTTGTACTAAAACTGGAGCCTCAGTCAACAATGCCTTTAGTTTCTCAAAGCTATGTTGGCACTTTTCTATCCACTCAAACTTCACATCTTTTTGTAGTAGCCTCGTCATTGGGGTAGCTATCATAGAAAATCCCTTGACAGTCGGTCTATAATAGCCAGCTAGGCCTAGAAAACTCCTAACATCGGTTATGTTCCTTAGCAGTTTCCATTCAAAAATAGCAGAAATCTTGCTTGGGTCCACTTGAATTCCATCTCCCGAAATAATGTGCCCCAAAAATCTAACTTTCTTAAGCCAAAATTCACTTTTACTAAACTTGGCATATAGTTTATCTTTCAAAGTTTGTAAAACCATTCTCAAATGCTCAGCATGCTCATTCTCATCACGAGAGTAAATTAGTATGTCATCGATAAAAACAACAACAAATTTATCCAAATATGGCTGAAAGATGCAGTTCATTAAATCCACAAAAACTGCAGGGGAATTTTTTAAACCGAAAGGCATGACAAAAAATTTATAGTGACCATACCTTGTCCAAAATGTGGTTTTTGACACATCCAAGTCTTTAACTTTCAATCGGTAATAACCAGACCTCAAGTCTATCTTGGAAAACATAGTGGCTGCCTTCAATTGGTCAAACAAATCATCGATCCTAGGTAATAGGTACTTATTCTTTATGGTTACCTTATTAAGCTGCTTATAATCTATACACAACCTCATGGAACCATCTTTCTTTTTTCACAAATAATACGGGAGCACCCCATGGAGAATAGCTTTATCTTACGAAACCTTTATCCGTTAACTCTTGTAACTGTACCTTCAACTTTTCAACTCGGTTGGAGCCATCCTATATGGAGCAATTGAAGTGGGGGCAATACCAGGGGCTAACTCGATCCCAAATTTAATCTCTCTAACCGGAGGTAACCCTGGTAATTCTTCTGGAAATATATCTGGATACTCATATACTATGGGCACTAACTCAATTCTTAACTCATTCTCTTTGGCATTAATCACAAAGGCAAGATAAGCTTCATATCCTTTTCTTACATATTTTTTAGTAGACATATGGGAGATCACTACAGGCAACCTATCCTGTTCATCTGATTCAACACGAAGAATATCCCCATTTCCTCATTTTAATTCAATAAATTTCCTTCCACAATTTACTATTACATCATGAGCGGTTAACCAATCCATCCCAAGAATGACATCGAATTCATCAAACGACAATAACATGAGATTAGCCAGAAAGTAATGACCTCTAATCATTAAAGGGCAATCTTTGCATACTCTATCAACTAACACACATTTGCCTAGAGGATTTGACACTTTTATCACAAATTCTATAGACTCTACAAGCATGTTCATGATAGATACTAATTTCATGCAAACATATGATTGGGTAGATCTCGGATCAATTAAAGCTACAACATGAGTATCATAAAGAGAAAATGTACCTGTTATCACATCAGGGGAGGACGCCTCTTCGTGAGCGCGAATGGCATAAGTTCTTGCACGCGCTCTACCCCCAGATCTTGTAGTCTGCTCTCTAGGAGTACTCTTACTACTCATTCCATTCCCCGAATTTCTCTGTGACCTTCCACTAGCAATACTTCTAGATCTTGCAGTCTGAGATTTCTCTTTTTTAACCATCTTAGGGCAATCTTTTGTAAAATGATCTGGGGATCCACACTTGAAACAAGCTCTCTTGTTTGCTCAACACTTCCTGGGATGACGTCTGCCACACTGTGGACATTCTGGTCTACTTGGTCAAGCATTGCCAAAACTAGCAACTGAAGTGGTCTAAGCTCTAGTCCCTGAGTACTGTTTACCCTTACTTCTATTTGAAAACCTAGCTGAAGTGGCTGATCGAGTAGTAAACTCTCTTGATTTCTTGGATGAGGATTGAAATGACTTGCCCAATTGTCTCTTCCTCGAGTCACAATACTCGATTTCAACCTTTTTTCTCTTTGACCAACTCCTCGGCCTTACAGGCTCTATCTACTAACACAACAAATTCTTTTAGTTCTAGGACACCAATAAACAAGCAGACATCCTCATTTAACCCATCCTCAAACCTTTTACACATAATGGCTTCAATAGACATGCACTCCCGAGCATATTTACTAAGCCTTATGAACTCATGCTCATATTCGGTTACCGTCAGTCAACCTTGCTTTAGCTCTCGGAATTCATTTCTTTTCTGGTCGATGAACCTTTGACTAATATACTTCTTTTGGAACTCTTCTTGGAAAAATTCCCGGTTAACTTTCTCCCTTGGTACAATCGACAAAAGGGTATTCTACCACTAGTAGGCTGAATATCTTAAGAGAGATACGACACACTTCATACACTCTTTAGGTGTGCAAGATTGTTCATCAGATACCCTAATGGTATTTTCAAGCCAGAATTCTGCATTTTTCGGGTCATCATCTTTATTAGCTTGAAATTCCTCAGCTCCTTATTTTTGGATTCTATCAACAAGGGGCTTTTCCCTCCTTACTACTGCCACAACTTGGGGAGCTATAGAGGTAGGCTGAGGAATAGGTGGGGAGGGGGTTGAGCATTAGGATTCTCTCAAATAAACTCATTATACCAATTACTCATTATATGGAGAAAGGCTTCCCAAGCCTCCTCTCTCTGAACCAAAGTCTCGAGTCTACTTTCTACTGGCGCGGTCCCTTGAGCGGGAGCCAGCGTATTACTAGTAGCATCATCAATTACAGATCAGTTGGGTTCTATTTACTATATGAAAACATAATTTAAATCGTCAGGAGTCGTCACACTATCATTATGTAAATACTCATACGTATGGCATGTATAGTTAGACTCATGCATACACTACGTTAGTCCAAGATTTGACTAAATCTTAGCTCTGATACCACTAAATGTAACACCCCTTACCCATATCCGACTTTGAAATTGGGTATGAGGCATTACCTAACTTAACGTGCATCATCATACAATATCAGGCCATACATTTTCGTTCAAACTTAAAACCTTTCATTCTTATTCACAATGTCCCTATTATGGGTCTACGAGACCCAAAAAATACATATAAAGTGGTTTGGGGATGAGCTAGAAACTCACAAACACTTAGAAAATTTTTACTCACAACAAGGTCGCATGCCTATGTGAAAGGGAACACGCCCGTGTGGACAGGCCGTGTCATCACATACGCTCATGTCCCCTTGTCCGTGCGGATTTATTTCTCAACTTGAACCTAAAGAGGTTTTCACACGGTCGAACACACGCCCGTGTCTACGGCCCGTGTCCTTCACATGGCCATGACACGTTCGTGTCTTAACCCATGTGTGAAAACTTTGACATTCTCTTTCTGACATCATCAGCATCAGGTGGTCACACGGCAAAGACACAAGCCCGTGACCTTAGCCCGTGTGACGAATAAAATTCCTAAATTTAGGTCCAAACTTCATACAGCTTGAGCAACTTCCCATGTACTAGGGCCGTGTCTCAGCCTGTGTGGTTACTACTGGGCTTTTTTTTTTGCCAACTTAGAATGCAGGGGGACACACGGCCAGACCACACGCCCATGGGGCAAACCGTGTGTCACACACGACCTAGACACACGCTCTTGTGTCTATTCGTGTGGACAAATACAAGGCTATTTACCAAGCCCTTTATGTAACACTCTGAAGCAATACATAGCATGACCATAAAGCACTTCTAATATTCACTACTTCATCATGCATATATAAATTTCATACATTATTCATTTAATTATATAAACTTGCACTTTATGAATTTCATCATCATTGAATAAATATAACTTGGCTAGTTTTGGCCGAATTCAATGACCTTTTACAAAATGAATAATTAATCCTAATAGCCAATACTTTGTCTAACCAATATGACATATCACAAAATGATCAAGTTCCTATACATGCCATACTCAAAATAATCAAACTTCATTATACCAAAAGAATAACTTGATAGTGTGAACTGAGCTCCAACGTCCTATGATCCCCGAGCTAGCTTGTCAATATTACAAGGAGAATGGAAAAGAGAGGGGTAAGCATAAAGCTTAGTAAGTTTGCATGAAATAAATAGCAACATAAAGGCTTATGATAACATCCATACATTTCATTGAGTAACAACTCAAATTCTCAAACACATTGCCATAATAGTAACATCCTAGAACTTAAATTCTTTTTATGTATTGCATTATTTTGGTGCTAAGCTAGTTAGATTACTAATTTTGTATGTTGAGGAGGTCCTGAGAAGGCTCGGGATTTATTTGGACCTAGTGAAAATTTTTGGCAATTAACAGTTTAAGGAGATGGAGTAAGTGACCTTAAAGCATATGGAAATAATTGAATAAATAGCTAGCATAAATGAGCTATTGGTAAAGAGGCTATGCCGTCACTTGTAGTATCTTGAGGGAAGGAGTTCGAATCACTTTGTGTGCATTTTGACTTTTATTTTTGCTTTCCTTCCTTAATGTGTCGGTCAAGGAGTATTTATGGCAAGGGTGGACTTCATTATTGTTGGTAAGGTGGCTAAAAGAATAAGGCAAGGTTGAAGTTGGGGAAAGGAATCAAGAGAAATAGGAAAGAAAGGGGGACATGAGGCTTATTTCGTGGGTGATGTTTTGGAACGTTTGGGTGGCTAAACTCTTATCCTAAGGGGGATGCATGTGGACGGTTTTGGGGGAAGATAGGTAGCTGAATTTTTATTTTGGCATTTGGTAAAGTCTTAGTTTTGTTTTGGCCAAAAATCCCTTTGACAATTTTGAGTCATTCTCTCCCAATTTTGCAACTCACCTTGCCGAAACATATTAGCACAATAGTGCATTGTTTTTCTCTTTTGTTTGGTCACATACTCATTTTCTTTCCACCTTCCTTGATAGTTGAATTCTCCTTTGCCTTTTTAATTGAATTTTGGTGCTTGTTAGGCCAAAAACCTTTCTCATTTCACTATTTTGTATTCTCCAAATTTCTTTCTACCTTGTGCCGAATTTGCAAGCCACTAAAGAACATATTTTCTTCCTCCTTTCTTCTTGTTGCCGAAAGTATTTAACCTTTGTGACCAAATCATCCTCTTTTATCATCTTTTGGAAAACCGAAATTAGTTTGTACCCTTTTTCTCCCTTTTTCTTCCTTTAATCATCTTTCAATTCTTCTTTCATTTCTTAAAAACAAAACTTCATCTTGATCAAAACTTTTTCTTTCATTCATTTCTCCATAACCGAATCTAATAGTAAATTAACCCTCCACTATTTCTTCTTTTTCCTTCGTGTTTGAACATGATCTTTTGACAAATCGGTAAGTAATATTTTCTTCTTAATTTCTTCTCTATGGCCGAATGTATGTTTTTGTCTTGGGATGATTCTATTAATCGAAATCATCATCCCATTTTCTTTTTCACAACATGATCATTTTTCCTTTTGGTAGAATCCTAGCGGGAGGCCGAACATCACTTTAAGTCATAAGTCGAACGACGAACATCGGATCCAATATTGTATGGTAAGAAATCGTCATGAATTATTGATAGTACTCAATAAGCCGATTGATGATCTAAGGAGTAATAAATTATTGACTTTATGTTTTAGGGAATAAATCATTTGACCTATCCAATCATTGATTATTCGGGATTAGTGGTATGCCGATCATCACCCTTTTTGATAAATCTGTACTTATCGTAATACTAATCGATGGAGGCTTGTGGTAACGATTCAAAAGGAAAGCCGAGTGGATATCTCAAAAGGAGTGGATTGACGACCCCAACTCCTAAATTCAAACGAAGGGCTGTTTCAGCGATTCGAGACTTTCCAACGGGTTGTGGACCGTCAAACGGGGAAAATTGGAAAATCATAGTTGTTCGCGATCCCGAGGGTAAAATCTTAGATCGTTTGTTTTGGAGTAGATTTATTAGATCGCGTTCATCTTCTAATCGAGCGTTATAATATTTTAGGTGTCAACGATCAAGAAAGCATAGTGCTTACCATAATCAGGTGTGTAATCTCACACCGTATTTTCGTGGGTTAGAGATTAATGTCTTAATGATAGTAAACCGTTTGATTAAAATCGTATAAAGGTGAAACCGAGGAAAATGGTTTAAACCACATTAATTGACAAAATTGATATATTTGTTATATGGGCCAAATTGGTATATTTGATAAGTGGGCCAAATTGATATATTTGTTATATGGGCCAAATTGGTATATTTGATATGTGCACCAAATTGATATATTTGTTATATGGGCCAAATTGGTATATTTGATATGTGGGCCAAATTGATATATTTGCTAAATGGGCCGATCTGAAAATATGCGAAATGGGCCAAGATAATATTCTGCTTAGTGGGCCAAGCTAATAAATTGTTATATCGGCCATAAAAATTGTAAGAAATATCTGAATACATTGTTGTGAATTGTTTTGCATTATATACATATTTTGCATGGGATGGGATGATGATGAAGAGAAGTTCTGGTAGCTTTGCTACATAAATCTGGTGGCTCTGCCACAAATCTAAAAAATGACAATGCCATGTAAATTCTGTTAATCTGGTTACTTGTCCACAAATTTGATATAAATGGCTTAATGCCTACTTTTGGTGTGTTGGCGGGGTGGGTGACTAAGGCTCCCCACAGGCGTGTTGGTTGGTACGGGTGGTGTGTAGCGGATGGAAAATTAGGTTTGGTTTAGGAATTGCATATCATATGCATATTATATATGTAAGACACATTTATTATTATTGTATGTGGGCTTAGCCCAAATATGTGCTTAATGAATTTTTGTCCAGTGGACAACGGTAAGGGGGTTACACACTGAGTTCTAGTAACTCACCCCTGTTTCCTTATCCCTTTCAGGTAATGATCAATGACGGAGACTTGGGCCGTGGTTATCTTCGTGGAGGCCATACTTCAAAATGATTAATTTGAAATTTTGGATTTTATTTAATACTTTTAATTATTTGGCTATTTGAATTATGGTTGTAATACGGCCTCTGGATTAATTTTTGGTTTTGTTTATTGTTTGATGAATTTATAAACCGCTTAAAGTATTTTTAATTGAGGTTTTAATTACTAATCAAACTTAAATAATCAATTTATTCAAAATGAATAAACAAAAAGGATTTCATAAAATTTTCATATTTTTTACTCGAAAATTTACTCGTAAAACTTTTATCAATTCTTTTCAAAATAAAATATTATAAAATTTACTCGAATCGTTAACTTTATTTTCAAAATATCGATTTATAAGATTTTGTATCTCAAATTGTCGATTTATTAATCAAATCAAATTTTATTATTTCGCCTAAATTTTGTAGTCTATTTTGCGTGATTTTTTTTTGAAAGACTTAACGATTTTTCATATGTGACATGTCAGATCTAGCCTTAACGTATGGGCCGGGTTTGGGGTGTTACATTTTATGGTATCAGAGTCGGTTCAAAACTCAGCTGGGGTTTGGGTTCAAAAATGTTTTCCAAAGTTGTTTTGAATTGAAAAGTTAAAATGCATGTTTCAAAAAGAAAGTATGGCACCACGAGTATTTGGCACCAAGTCAAGTAAGTGTATGTTATTGTATTGTAAAATGACTATAGTAACACTCTAGAACTTTTAGTTTTAGGTGTTAAAAACTATAGAGATTGAGACTATAGGATGCGATTGCGAAAACGACTCTGCTTCTTATGTTTCATAAAACTTTGTTTAATGCATATCAAAATAGTATACTGATTCATAAGACTTTTAATTAGATTAAATCGAATTAGCCACTATGAGCGCAAGAGGACGTGGACATGGTAGACGTGGCCGTGGTAGAGGACGAGGTGCGAGGGTTGCGTCTGAAACGCCGGGACACATGCTGAAAATGGACGCACCTGTGTCACCCGGGACTGAGACTGGATCACATGATTGTATGAGAGAAGACATTACTCTGTCCCAAGAAATGTTGTGAGGTTTAGAAAGGGTTGCTAGGGCTAGAACTGGGCCAGCAGCTCGTGGATCAAATTCGGAACGACTTAGATCAAGTGGTGTCGAGGTTTTTAGGGGTGTCTCGAGTGTAGCCCCAAATGTAGTAGAGTATTGGCTCGAGGCAGTGGAACGGATCATGGATGATTTGAAGTGCACCACTGAGCAGAAATTGAGAGGAGCTGTGTCCTTGTTGAGAGACAAGGCGTATCAATGGTGGCTTACTGTTCGGGAGGGCATTCAGGCTGATCGCGTTACTTGGGATTTCTTCAAAATTTCATTTCAAGGAAAATATGTTGGGGCTAGCTATGTAGATGCCCGAAGGAAGGAATTCTTGAATCTGGTCCAAGGAAATAAGACTGTGGCAGCTTACGAAGCAGAATTTCTGTGTCTGAGTTGTTATGCCCGAGGTATAGTGCCGACTGACTATGAACACTGCGTACGTTTTGAGGACGAGTTGAGTGAAGGTTGCAGGTACTGATAGCCCCACAGCAAGAAAGGAATTTTGCCACGCTGGTGGAGAAAGCCAAGATAGCTGAAGAGGCTAAGCACTCAGAGCGGTGAAACCGAGAAAAAGATAGAGGAAAGAGTAAGAGAGACTTTAAGAACTCGGGTCATACTAGAAGGTTTCAAAAAAGGCCTAGGAATGATGAACCAGTTCAAGCTAGAGCACCTACTGCTACCAATCAAATTCAACCATGTGCTAATTGTGGAAGACGACACCCTAGTGAATGCTGGAAGAGAACCGGTGGTTGTTTCAAATGTGGTTCTAAGGACCACCAGCTTAAAGATTGTCCTCGACGGATCACCTCGAATCAAGAAGCTCGTAACTATGATGCACAGCCAGCTAGAGGCACTCAGCAGCTACCAAGAGGCCATGGGCCAGGTCGAGGTGGTAATGGCGGAGGACGAGGTTATGGTGCACCAGGTAGAGGTAATGGCTTCAAGGGTAATGTAGAGGTGAGGTAGCCAGGGTTGGTTTATGCAGTTAGACGCCGAGAAGATGGCGATGCACCTGATGTGATAACCGATACGTTCTTCATATCCAATGTACCTGTTACTTCTTTGATACATATTGGATCCACCCATTCGTATGTTGCTAGGGCTGTATCTGGAAACCTAAACATTAGATTTGAGATTACTGCTAGAGAGATGACGGTAATTGGTCCTTTAGGACAATCTGTGATAGTAAATAAATTGTTTAAAGATGTACCCTTAGAAGTTCAAGGAGAAACATTTTTGGCGGATTTGATGGAACTACCTTTCGGCGAGTTCAACCTTATTCTGGGCATGGATTGGTTAGCGAAACATCGTGCTAACTTGGAGTATGTTGCAAAGTGGATGACGATAAGAACTTCGGAAGATAAGGAAGTGGTGATGATCGGTGAAAGGAGAAATTATCTATCGAATGTGGTATCTACTTTTAAGGCAGAAAAGTTGGTGCGAAAAGGATATGGAGCATTCCTAGCCTTCATTAGCGTGTTGGATACCAAGGAAGTGTCAGTAGAAAGTGTTAGAACGGTGAAGGAGTTTTCGAACGTCTTTCCCGAAGAACTTCCTGGGTTGCCTCTGGACTGAGAGGTAGAGTTTGGCATTGAGCTATTGCCAGGAACGGCTCCGGTGTCCATTGCTCCTTATAGAAAGGCGCCTAAGAAGTTAGCGGAGCTTAAAGCTCAAATTCAAGAGTTGTTGGATCGGGGATTCATTCGACCGAGTGTGTCACCGTGAGGAGCTCCGGTCTTGTTCGTCAAGAAGAAGGATGGGTCGATGCGTATGTGCATCGATTATAGGTAGTTGAATAAGTTGGCGATCAAGAATAGGTATCCATTGTCGAGAATTGATGACCTGTTCGACTAACTGCGAGGAGCTTCGATTTTCTCGAAGATAGATTTGAGATCGGGTTATCACTAGCTTAAAGTCAAGGAGGCGGATATTCATAAGACGACATATCGAACTCGTTATGGACATTATGAGTTTTTGGTGATGCCGTTTGGGTTGACCAATGCACCAGCTGCATTTATGGACATGATGAATCGGGTTTTCCAACCCTATTTAGACCAGTTTGTGGTGGTGTTCGTAGATGACATTTTGGTTTACTCGAAGAATGAAGAAGAGCATGATTCACATCTACGGATAGTATTACAAATATTGCGGGAAAAACAACTTTATGCCATATTTAGTAAGTGTGAATTTTGGCTGAAGGAAGTGACCTTCTTGGGACATGTTGTATCGGTTGAAGGAATTAGAGTTGATCCCCGGAATGTAGAGGCCGTATTGGATTGGAAACCACCAATGTCAGTAGCTAAAATTTAGAGTTTCTTAGGGTTGGCTGGTTATTATTGTCATTTTGTTGAGGGGTTTTCGTTGATTTCTGCACCCCTAACTAAATTGTTGCGCAAGGGAGTGACTTTTGGGCGGTCAAATCAGTAGCAAGAAAGTTTTGAGAAATTGAAAAAGATTCTGACAGAAGCGCCAGTACTGATTCAACCTGAGGCTGGAAAAAAGTTTATTGTTTTCTGCGATGCGTCACACACAGGTTTGGGATGTGTGTTAATGCAAGGTGGAAAAGTAGTGGCTTATACATCTTGTCAGTTAAGGCCACACGAGGTAAATTATCCTACTCACGATTTGGAGTTGGCTGCAGTGGTGTTTGCTTTGAAGATTTGGAGGCACTACCTATATGGTGAGAAGTTGATCATTTATACGGATCATAAGAGTCTAAAGTATATCCTTACCCAAAATGAGTTGAACTTAAGACAGCGGAGGTGGATAGAACTGTTAAAGGATTATGACTTCTCCATTGAGTATCATCCCAAAAAGGCTAATGTGGTGGCAGACGCTTTGAGTCGTTAGGTAATATCGGATTTGAGAGCGATGTTCGCTCATCTCAACTTGTATGAAAATGGTAGTCTGTTACCCAAACTTCAGGTGAAGCCTGCGTGGGTAGGTCAGATCAAGGAAAAGCAGTTATCAGATGAAAAGTTGGTTTCATTACTTCAGCAAGTGGAAGGTGGTATGATAGGGGAATTTGGATTGAATAATAATGGAGTAATGTGTTGTCGTGGAAGAATTTATATGCCCAAAGATTCAGAATTGAGACAAATGATTCTGCGAGAGGCGCATAGTAGCCCATATGCTATGCACCCCAGGGAAATAAAATGTATCGAGACCATCGTGAGCAGTATTGGTGGCCAGGGTTGAAGTAGGAGGTTACTGAATTTGTCTGTAGGTGTTTGACATGTTAGCAAGTGAAGGTGGAACATCAATTGCCGTCGGGATTGCTACAACCGGTGAAGATTCCATTATGGAAATGGGAACGGATAACGATGGACTTTGCTAGTGGGTTGCCCTTAACGCCTACTAAGAAAGATTTCGTTTGGGTAATAGTGGATCGGTTGACGAAGACTACCAATTTTCTACCTGTTCGTATGGAGTACTCATTGCAGAAGTTGGCCAAGTTGTATGTAGCAGAGATCGTGAGGTTACATGGGGTACTAGTGTCTATTATATCAAACAGGGACCCTAGGTTTACATCGCAATTTTGGAAAGCCTTACATGAAGCTTTGGGAACAAAGTTAAATTTCAGTACAGCTTTTCATCCTCAGTCAGATGGTCAGTCAGAAAGAGTAATTCAGATTTTGGAAGACATGTTAAGGGGTTGTGTGATTGACTTCAGGGGTAGTTGGGAAGATTTCCTACCTTTGGCAGAGTTTGCTTATAACAATTGCTATCAATCCAGCATACAGATGGCACCTTACGAGGCGTTGTATGGTCGTAGGTGTCGTACTCCTACTTGTTGAAATGAATTGGGGAAGCGACAGTTTTTGGGTCTTGAGCTGATATCAGAAACGGAGGAAAAGGTAAAGGTAACTCGGGCACGGTTAAAGGAAGCTTCGGATAGACATAAATCATATGCGGATCTGAAGCGTAAGGATATTGAGTTTGCGGTGGGAGATCAAGTCTTTCTAAAGGTCTCACCTTGGAAAAAGATCTTCAGATTTGGAATAAAGGGCAAGTTCAGCCCTAGGTTCATCGAACCGTACTGTGTGTTGAAGTGTGTTGGGCCAGTGGCTTATCAACTTGAGTTACCTCTAGAGTTGAGTCAGATACATAGTGTATTTCATGTCTCAATGTTAAGGCGTACCGGTCGAATCTGTCTCATATAGTACCGATAGAAGAAGTTGAGATAAGGCCTGACTTGTCGTTCGAAGAGGAGCTGGTGCAAATTTTAGATCGAGATGTTAAGGTGCTGAGAAGGAAGTCAGTACCATTAGTCAAAGTTCTTTGGCGTAATCACGAATCGAACGAAGCTACACGGGAGCCTGAGGAAACGATTCGGTAGTAATATCCCGATCTCTTTTAATCAGGTAAATTTCAAGAACGAAATTTTCTTTAAGAGGGTAGAATTGTAACATCCTAGAATTTAAATTCTTTTTATGTATTGCATTATTTTGGTGCTAAGCTAGTTAGATTATTAATTTTGTATGTTGAGGAGGTCCTGAGAAGGCTCGGGATTTATTTGGACCTAGTGAAAATTTTTGGCAATTAACACTTTAAGGAGATGGAGTAAGTGACCTTAAAGCATATTGAAATAATTGAATAAATAGCTAGCATAAATGAGCTATTGGTAAAGAGGCTATGCCGTCACTTGTAGTATCTTGAGGGAAGGAGTTCGAATCACTTTGTGTGCATTTTGACTTTTATTTTTGCTTCCCTTCCTTAATGTGTCGATCCAGGAGTATTTATGGCAAGGGTGGACTTCATTATTTTTGGTAAGGTGGCTAAAAGAATAAGGCAAGGTTGAAGTTGGGGAAAAGGATCAAGAGAAATAGGAAAGAAAGGGGGACATGAGGCTTATTTCGTGGGTGATGTTTTGGAAAGTTTGGATGGCTAAACTCTTATCTTAGGGGGGGATGCATGTGGACGGTTTTGGGGGAAGATAGGTAGCTGAATTTTTATTTTGGCATTCGGTAAAGTCTTAGTTTTGTTTTGGCCAAAAATCCCTTTGACAACTTTGAGTCATTCTCTCCCAATTTTGCAACTCTTCTTGCCGAAACATATTAGCACAATAGTGCATTGTTTTTCTCTTTTGTTTGGTCACATACTCATTTTCTTTCCACCTTCCTTGATAGTTGAATTCTCCTTTGCCTTTTTGATTGAATTTTGGTGCGTGTTAGGCAAAAAACCTTTCTCATTTCACTATTTGGTATTCTCCAAATTTCTTTCTACCTTGTGCCGAATTTTCAATCCACTAAAGAACATATTTTCTTCCTCCTTTCTTTTTGTTGCCGAAAGTATTCAACCTTTGTGACCAAATCATCCTCTTTTATCATCTTTTGGACAACCGAAATTAGTTTGCACCCTTTTTCTTCCTTTAATCATCTTTTAATTCTTCTTCCATTTCTTAAAAACAAAACTTCATCTTGATCAAAATTTTTTCTTTCATTCATTTCCTCTATAACCGAATCTAATAGTAAATTAACCCTCCACTATTTCTTCTTTTTCCTTCGTGTTTGAACATTATCTTTTGACAAATCGGTAAGTAATATTTTCTTCTCAATTTCTTCTCTATGGCCGAATGTATGTTTTTGTCTTGGGATGATTCTATTAATCGGAATCATCATCCCCTTTTCTCTTTCACAACATGATCATTTTTCCTTTTGTTAGAATCCTAGCGGGAGGCCGAACATCACTTTTAGTCTTAAGTCGAATGACGAACATCGGATGCAATATCGTACGGTAAGAAATCGTCATGAATTATTGATGGTACTCAATAATTCGATTGATGGTCTAAGGAGTAATAAATTGTTGACTTTATGTTTTAGGGAATAAATTGTTTGACCTATCCAATCGTTGATCATTCGGGATTAGTGGTAAGCCGATTTTCACCCTTTCTGATAAATCCGTACTTATCGTAATACTAATCGATAGAGGCTTGTGGTAATGATTCGAAAGGAAAGCCGAGTGGAGATCTCAAAAGGAGTGGATTGACGATCCCAACTCCTAAATTCAAACGAAGGGCTGTTTCAGCGATTCGAGACTTTCCAATGGGTTGTGGACCGTCAACCGGGGAAAACTGGCAAATCGTAGTTGTTCGCGATCCCGAGGGTAAAATCTTAGATCGTTTGTTTTAGAGTAGATTTATTAGATCGCGTTCATCTTCTAATCGAGCATTATAATATTTTAGGTGTCAACGATCAAGAAAGCATAGTACTTACCGTAATCAGGTGTGTAATCTCACACCGTATTTTCGTGGGTTAGAGATTAATATCTTAATGATAGTAAACCGTTTGATTAAAATTGTATAAAGGTGAAACCGAGGAAAATGGTTTAAACCACATTAATTAACAAAATTGATATATTTGTTATATGGGCCAAATTGGTATATTTGATATGTGGGCCAAATTGATATATTTGCTAAATGGGCTGATCTGAAAATATGCGAAATGGGTCAAAATAATATTCTGCTTAGTGGGCCAAGCTAATAAATTGTTATATGGGCCATAAAAATTGTAAGAAATATCTGAATACATTATTGTGAATTGTTATGCATTATATACATATTTTGCATGGGATGGGATGATGATGAAGAGAAGTTCTGGTAGCTTTGCTACATAAATCTGGTGGCTTTGCCACAAATCTGAGAAGTGGCAATGCCATGTAAATTCTGTTAATCTAGTGGCTTGTCCACAAATTTTATATAAATGGATTAATGCCTACTTTTGGTGTTGGCAGGGTGGGTGACTAAAGCTCCCCACAGGTGTGTTGGTTGGTATGGGTGGTGTGTAGCGGATGGAAAATTCGGTTTGGTTTGGGAATTGCATATCATATGCATATTATTTATATAAGACACATTTATTATTATTGTATGTGGGCTTAGGCCCAAATATGTGCTTAATGATTTTTTGTCCAGTGGATAACGATATGTGGGTTACACACTGAGTTCTAGTAACTCACCCCCGTTTCCTTATCCCTTTCAGCTAATGATCAATGATGGAGACTTGGGTCGTGGTTATCTTCGTGGAGGCCATACTTCAAAATGGTTAATTTGAAATTTTTGATTTTAGTTTATACTTTTAATTATTTGGCTATTTGAATTAAGGTTGTAATACGGCCTTTGGATTAATTTTTGGTTTTGTTTATTGTTTGATGAATTTATAAACCGCTTAAAGTATTTTTAATTGAGATTTTAATTACTAATCAAACTTAAATAATCAATTTATTCAAAAATGAATATACAAAAAGGATTTCATAAAAATTTTCATATTTCTTTACTCGAAAATTTACTCATAAAACTTTTATCAATTATTTTCAAAATAAAATATTATAAAATTTACTCGAATCGTTAACTTTATTTTCAAAATATTGATTTATAAGATTTTGAATCTCAAATTGTCGATTTATCAATCAAATCAAATTTTAATATTTTGTCTAAATTTTGTAGTCTGTTTTGCTTGATTTTTTTTTGAAAAACTTAACGGTTTTTCATATGTGACATGTCAGATCTAGCCTTAACGTATGGGCCGGGTTTGGGGCGTTAAAATAACTTACTCATGCTTACTCTTACCAATCACATATCACATATCGGTTATATTTCTCGTAAGATACTCACATGTACCTGTATCACTTCATTTCATAACCTTAGTACTAATTTCATCTTCAATATAAACTTAACTTCTTATCCCTTTGAACCACTTGGAATACTTGAGGATACACAAGAATCATCATTCACATAATACACATTTAGTATCCTACTTAGACCAGTCAATCAGAATCTTATGGCATACAATATAGGGTTGAGTTAGCCCTTACCGACCCTACGGTAAGCCTACAGTCGATCGTAACGACCCGTGCGACCTACATGCCCAGATTAGCCTTGCCTGTGCTGCCCACATAGCCTAGCTCAAAACCCACACGCCCAACTTGGCCTAGCCTGTGTAGCCCACACAGCCTCACTCCATCCACCACATGACTGTGTCTTGCGTACGACCATGCCCTTGTCAAACATACGACCGTGTCTCACACACGGCCAGCCACACAGCCAAGCACACGCCTGTGTAGCGTCGACAATGTGGTTTTTTAACTTTTTTCAAAGCTTAATTTTTTGTGTTTTAGGTACACACCTAGTTCAGTTTTGATGCTACTGCAAACACGAGCCCTTTATAACCTAAAAACTGAAATCCCAAAGTCTGAATTTAGTTACACTTACGAAAACTCAATCGAGATTATTTCACAAACGAAGCCTTACAACGTCAATCAACGCACGAGAATACTTATCGTTAACAAACAGAAGCCCCAAACACTCAATTCACTGTAGGAGCCCCAATCGATTCCTGTCCTTCGCCTAAACCGAGAATAACAAAATAACCCTCTCGTTAAACACTTAGCTAAAAAGCGTTAAGATTCTAACAATCCAAGACTTACTGAACGATCGAAAGAAAACAAAACAACAAGATGCTAGGATTCGTCAACAGTTCAACAGACTAGGAAAATGAACGAAATACAGAGAAAAAGGAGAAGAACTGACGTCATTTTTTTTCTAGGAAGAGAGAGAAAATTTTTGAACAAAAGACAAAAAAATAAAAAAATAAAAGATATTACCAATATCCTTTATTTCTCTCCCACTAACCCATTACTCATAACTCCCTCAGAATTTCAGTCCAATCGAAACGCTATCAGACAACTGAGCAAAAATAAATACTCTCGCTAATGCAGGGATTTGAACACACGACCCCCAGCACACCAACCCCTTACCACTCGAACCTGTAAGCTCATTCTGATATGAATTAACAGACAATTTAAAATAAGCCCTTCCAACAAGAGTAATACTTGGATAAAAAATAACAAAATTTAGCAAAAGTGAGACTTGAACCCAAGACCTCACACACACACCCAGAACACTTAACCATTAAAGCAGATACACAGTTGTGTCAGATATTTACAGAAATAGAAATAAATTATTCAGGGCGTTACAACATATGCTCTTTCTCTTTCTTTTTCTTAGCATATTACTATATGTACTGCAATTTTGAGCATTTTATACCTCTTTTCAACTCCCCAAACTTATTTTCAGAAAATATTCTGGATAGAATAAGTCTAGTGTTTGAGACAATTTAGAGATAATTGTGAGAGAAGTGATGGCTTAATATTGCAATGGTTCAAATAAAATCAGGGCATATAGTCTCAAATTTGAGTTTCAAGGGATAAATATTCGTTAAGGCTGGCTTCAAAGGCTCAAACGATCCAAAAAAGTGTGCCTAAGTAATTTTCAAAATTCCATGCTTCCTGGGATTTCGCCTCATGAAATTACTAAGTCAATTCTAGATACTTAAACTTTCATGCATGCTTAGCTTTCCTAAGGAATTAAAATTTTATGGGACGATTTACATAATTTATTAATTGTAACATTTATATCATAATTCACTAACAAAGCAATTATTGAGATAATGGAACTTTATTTATACTAAAGTTTAGCATAATTAAAAAAATCAAATTTTTGAACAAAATATAACTTAATCATAATTATGAGAAAAATGTATTTAACAATTTCAATTTTTGGCCCCCTACTTAAAATGAACAATGTCCCCATTGTTAAAGACAATAGAGAGAACGAAAATACAGAAGTGAATAGATGTTCTACACCAGGTAAGACTTAAGGAAAAGGAGGTGAGTCAAGTTTGACAGCTTAAATATCAAGCTTTTCCAAAGCAAATCCAATCCTAGAAATGTACTTATCTATTGTCACACTTCTTTTTTTGCAAATTGTTCAGTTTTATTGATGATTTCCACCTCTAATTTTATTATGCGATAGATAAAATCCTAAAAGAACCTAATCCTAAAAACTTTAAATATCCTATGAAATAAAATAAATTAAAGTAAAGATCCCCCCTTTTTTATTTATTTGCAGATCCCTCAGAATCCGACTCATCTTTTGCTCCATTGTCTTTGTTTTTACTTGAATCACCTCATTCCCTCTTTGACATTGGAGTCCATGGTTCAAATATAAAATTTGGAAATTCAAGCACAAAAATAAACGGGTCATGAAATATTTTTGTAAAAGCTCTTCTCATTGAGTCATCCCGTATTTTTTAGTATTTCCAATAAGCTTGTTGCTGCCATTGCATATGTTGCATTATGTCCATTGACTTTGACAGCTCATCACGAAGATTTGGGTGAGGCGAATGAGTTCTATTCGTTGAAGTAGCCATGTTAGGTTCGGTCATTGGTTCAATTGGTTTTGCCTCATTAGGGATTTCATTTGGCTACATTGGTTCACTTTATGTAAAAATTTCCACAATGGTTCAAGCCTCTCGAGGTGATTGCAATAAACCAAATTTTTGTAAATTCATTATAAAAATAATTAAAATTTAATATGTTAATAATTTGGATGAAAATTAACTATTTTATAATTAAAGTATGAATTTCAATAAAAATTACTACGAAACTGCATGAATTAGAGCTCAAAAGGTGCTAAAAAAGTCTATATATTTTTATGTTTCCAGTTAACATAGATGATGAAGATCAAGTTATGTTATTGTTGTGCTATTTTCCCCCTTAGTATAAAACTTTCAGAGAAACCACGATTTATGGTAGAGATAAACCCTCATTTGAGGATGTGAAGGGAAATTTTTTGATAAGGAAAAACTCGATAATTTATAAGGCTCAAGCAGTAAATCTAATGAAAGAGTCTCAGTTTTGGTTGCCAGATGTAGACAACAGTTTAGGTTAAGTTGAAATCGAGGAACCTTAACAAAATATGCAACTACTAAAAAAAGCTGGGTCACATAAAAGCATAATGTTATAGTTTGAAAAATAAAAACAAAAGGGCTACTGAGAGCGGCAAGGATGAAGAGCAAAAGGCTAAGGTAGGCAATGCTAGTGTGGTCGAAAAATAGGATGATTTGGTTGTTGGTATCTACGGCCGAAAGGTCGGAGCTTTCATCCGAGTGGATCCTAGATTCAGGGTTTTCCTTTCATATGTGTTCAAACAAGGATGTGTTCCTCACATACAGTTCAATTGAAGGTGGAGTTGTCATTATGGGGAATTCTTCACTTTGTAAGATAATCGATATGGGCACCGTTCAGATGAGAGTGCATGATGGAATTATTAGAACTTTGTAAAATGTCAGGCATGTGCCTGATTTAGAGATAACCCTCATCTCCTTAGGAAATTTAGACTCAAAGGGTTGTAGAATTAACATCGAGTCAAACGACATTAAGGTGTCTCATGGTGCTCTAGTTGTGATAAAAGGTCGAAAGACAAGCAGTCTTTATGTTCTTTTAGGATCAATGGTAAAGGATAAAATTTCAAGTTCCTCGCTCGTTAAAGAGTCAGATTCAACTCAGTTGAGGCATAGATGACTTAGTCAAACAAGCGAAAAAGGTATGACTATTTTGGACAAGAGAAGTTCTCTTTCGTGTGCAAGAGTATGAAAAATGAAGCACTGCATTCATGGAAAGAAAACTAGAGTCAATTTCGATTTGGCAGTGCACAAGACAAAGACTAGAAGTCTTTTGGTTTCAAAGTTCAAGCAAAGATTGAACTCGGTTAGAATCCTGCAAAGTTTGAGATAGGCCTATGGCGGGCTTTGGCAAAAGAAGCATGACAAATACGAGTCAAGGTAAAGATTTTTGAGGTGTGCCTCATATTTTTTAGATACATTGCAGACACTTAAGGTGAGAATCGACGAGATGTAACAATTCAAATTTGGGGCTAGTCAGAATAGTGGTCTTGGGACCACTAATTCGAGGTTTAGGAGAATTATTTTAGTACTATTTTATGTGTTGTGGTGTCAATATATGATTATATAGAAATTTTGGTGCCTTAATTTTACTAATAGCATGACCAATTGAGAAAAAAGACTAAATCACATGAGATGCAAAAGTTTTATTTTTAAGGTAGGGGTACCAAATAGCCATATACTGTAATTAGAAGGATTTTAAAATGAAATTAGGCCATCTTTCATGAGTTGGCCGGCCATACAATCAAAATAGGGGGGCAAGAGCATTAAATGATAGTCAATTTGGTGGAAATTAGGTGATAGCTTGAATAAAATAAAAGAAATAAAAGATGTTATCATATTCCACTTTTCATTCATCTCTTTCCACCGAAAATTGAAGAGGAAATAGAGCTCTTGGAGCTTCAAACTTTCAGCCACTCAACTCTCATTCAAGTAAGTGATTTAGGTGGTTTTAATTGGTGATTTTTGTGTTTTTGGAGTCCCCAAAGCTCAATCTAGCTAATGAGGGGACTACTTTGTGATATGGTTGAAAGTCCAAGGACTTTCCATGAGAGTATTTATGTTGTTAACTGAGTTTTTATGGAAGAAAATAAATGTTGGGGAGATGTGAAATAACTTTTATGAAAGGTGTTGTTGTGAAAACACCAAAATGGGACTAAGATGTAAATATTATAGTTTGGTAATAAATGCATTAAATAGCTAGATTTGTGGATTGTTGTAGGAGGATTGGTAATAAATGCATTAAATAGCTAGATTTATGGATTGTTGTAGGAGGAATAAAGGTTCAGCTAGACTTAATTGTTGATGAAATGTGTTGAATAGTAATTTACGGGCTTAGGGGCAAAATCGTAATCTTGCCAATGTACAAGGGCAAAATGGTCATTTTTCCCAAGTGAAGAATAGGACCTAAATGAATGAATTTCATGATTATAGATCAAGAAAAATGAAGCCCCGATCAAAACTGAGGCAAGAACAAGGTCGAAGACTAAATTGCACATCTTCCAACATCTTGTATATTAAGGTAAGTTTGTATGATTTCTAAGATTTATTATTACTATCATTGAATTGCTTAGTATAATATACGTTGCTATTTTGTAATGCCTATTGTTTTTGTGAACAAAGAGATTAAACATGAGCAAGCCCCGATTGAATATGAATTCCCCAAGATGCCCGATATACCACACAAGATATCATGTAAGTCCAAGGCAAGCTTGGCATTGATCAAGATATCATGTAAGTCCAAGGCAAGCTTGGCATTGATCAAGATATCATGTAAGTCCAAGGCAAGCTTGGCATTGATTAAGATATCACGTAAGTCCAAGGAAAGCTTGGCATTGATCAAGATATTATGCAAGTCCAAGGCAAGCTTGGCATTGATCAAGATATCATGTAAGTCCAAGGCAAGCTTGGCATTGATCAAGATATCATGTAAGTCCAAGGCAAGCATGTCATTGATCAAGATATCATGTAAGTCCAAGGCAAGCTTGGCATTGATCAAGATATCATGTAAGTCCAAGGCAAGCTTGGCATTGATCAAGATATCATATAAGTCCAAGGCAAGCTTGGCATTGAGTAAGTTATCAAGGGCAAGACTTCATGTAAGTCCATGTCAAGACATGACCTTGAAACCAAGATGAGAAATTCCATGTAAGACCATGCCTAAGATATGGCTTTGGTGGCATGCTAAGTGGGAAGAGATCTAATATCCTCGGGTATTCATAGAAGTTTATCGGGCAAACAAGTAAGGTAATAATGAGGTAACAAGAAGGGCTAAGAAAGCAAAACTAGCTTCAAAATGAATTAAATATTACTCATGTTATGAATCAAGAATTAGATATCATAATGATTATTGTTTAAGTATGCTGATCAATGTGATAAGTGACACAGGTATCATGTTTACTTTACAAAAAAAATGAGCATAGTGAGCATCATGAGACATGTAAGAACCAAGCATGAGTAAGTAAGCTTTAGAGCTGAAATTACGATGCTATTGATATGCTAAATGGTTTTTATTAAGCAAGCTTAATGACATGTGTTTTACATGCAAATTTACTAAGCTAAATGCTTATGTATTTGATTGTTTCTTTCTATGTAGTCCCGCCAAGCTAATTTGTCGATCATCAGAGTTGGAGCTCGTAGCACACTATCAACTCTTATTTTGGTATAGCCAAGTTACTTTACTAAGTATGGCATGTATAGGAAACATTCATTTTGTGGACATGTTTTTAGAAGGGCCTTTGTAAAGGCTATCAAGTTTATTATTCTTTTGTATATGGCAAGTGATTGGCCAAATTTGACTAAGTATGTATGTTTATTGAGATCAATGAAGCATGTAGTATTATTCATAAAATTGGGTTGTTATTACATCGTTGAATTGTGTATGGATATGATCTTCAGTTTAGGGTGGCTAGCGGCTTGGTACATAGCCTATAAGTGCCCACACGGTTGGACACATGAGCGTGTATCAAGGCCGTGTTAACCCTGCACCTTAGTATTATTAATCAGAATAGGCCACGGGTAAATTCCACGGCTGTGTGTATAGGCCGTGTTATACGCACGGGTTGGACATGGGCGTGTGCCTAGTTCGTGCTGATTTAGTCAGTATATCGAGGACTAGCACACAGTCTAAGCCCACGGGCATGTCATGGCCGTGTGAAATTAGTCAGTAGCCTCCCACGGTTAGAAGACACGGGTGTGTCTAAGCCGTGCGGAAATAGTCAGTAGCTTCCCACGATTTTAGGGTATGGGCGTGCTTAAGGGTACACGGGCGTGTTCCAAGTCACACAGGCGTGTGAACCCTGTTTCAAAAATGAATTATTTGATTTAGTTCTGAAAGTTTTCAGACACGAGTTTAAGGCCTCGTAGGCCCTTGTAATGTATATGTTGACTAAGAAAGTGAAATTTTTAAGTTGGAACGAAATTTTATAGCTTGTAAGTACATGTTTAAGTGAGTTCAAGCATAGTAATGTCTCGTATCCAGACCCAGCATCGGTCTTGGGTGCGGGGTGTTACACGAGAAACTGAAGGGGAGTAGAAAATCACGCAACATCAAGATGCTGTGACATCTTTGGAAACCAAGTAAGGCTTCAATGTTGTGACGAGCAAGTAGGCAACGCCACGACAAGGCAATGTTTTCTGCACAAATACAACCACATTTTTTTTCTCTCAATAGGATTTCTTCTCCTAGTCAAACTCTAATTCCTACAAGGTTATTTCATTCATATTGGGCCCAGATCCCATCCTATTTAAAGGGCCTTTGGAACCCTATTATGGATAGATTAGATTTAGAGAATCAGATTTGCATTAAATATCTCTTGTGTGAGATTTGTTAAAGAGTTTTTGGGGAGAGTTTTTGAGAGAGCTTTTGTATTTGGGATATTTGTGTTTCTTTTGGGATTTGCATTTTGTATTTGGTTGAGATACTCTCCATCATTTTACTCTTTGTTTGCTACTTAGTGAAAAGCTGAAGCCTCATTTGCCTGTGGTTTTTTACCCTTTAGTGAGGTTTTTCACGCAAAATATTTGTGTTAATTCTGCTCCACTTTTACTATCTTGTTGTTTATAAGGGTCGATCCCGAACAAAAACAAGCATTATATACGATTAGGGTGAGATTCGGTCGAATTGAGTCAAATCAGATGAAAAAATTTCGAGTTAATCGAGTTGGCGATTCTCATTTTATCATCCTAGATTTGAAATATTCTCAAATTGAGTTGAGTAAAATGAAATTCGAATCAAATCGAATTAAGTGAAATTGTTCAAGTAAAATTAAAAAATTAAACATGTCAAAATCAAATCTTGTTACAATATAACTAATTCCATATTAAAGCGCATAAATTTAAAACCATATATATATTTGAAAACTCTTCCAAAGTAAAATAATAGAAAAAAGAATATGCTTTAGTATGATAATTTAACAGTCCGGTTTAGACCCTAGTCGGAACAGTGTTTTTGGGACCACAAAATTGAGTTAGAAAAATATTTTAATATTATTTTCTATGTTTTTAGTATGTGAATTGACATGTGTGAAAATTTCGTGATTAAGTTTGATCATTTGTGTGATTAATTTGATAAAAGGACTTAATTACGTAAAATGTTAAAGTGACTTTCTATATGTTCAAGTGCTTAATTGCTTTGATGAATTAATTATGGAGTCCTTATGTTGTAATTTGGCCATTAAACCATGGGATGGATGGTTAAGGACTTATTATATATGGTTTTCTAATTAAATTACAAAGGTTAAATTAGTAAATGGTATAATATTATGTAATAAAATAAAACAAAAATTACAAAGCCATGCATTTGTTCATCTTTATGACCAAAAATACCAAAGAAAAAGAAAGAAAAAGAATAAGCTAGGTTCAGCTATGGTTTTGCTTGATTGAGGTATGTAATTTCTTCGGTTTTTGATAATTTTTATGTTTTTGAGATCGTTGCTACTGTAATCTATCAAGCCCATGTCTCAAGTTTTGAAATTGATGATGATTTTGTGTCTTTCCATTTTTGAAAGCTTGTGGTTTTTGTTGTTTGATGATGGAAAATAAAAGATATGTGATAGATTAATATGTTTTGTCTTTGGATTTTTGATGAATTTGAGAAATTTGGGCTAAATTGTGAAAATAATAAATTGAGGGACTAAAATGTGAAATAAATGAAATGTGTGGACTTGTATGATATTAGTGAATATTCAGCTAAGCTATTTTCTAATGAAATTATGTTTATTTTGTATTTTGTGAAATAAGGACTAATTTGTGAAAAATGTGAAATGTCAAGGGCAAAAGTGTAATTTTCCCATTTATGTGTTTTTAGGATTGAATATGTGATTAAATAAGTTTAATTTCTACTTAGATCAAGAAAAGAGGAAATTAGAATTTGATCGAGAAAAATCTAAAGTTGTTGAATAGTGGTTCCGGTTCGTCCGTCTTCGTCCGAGGTTAATAAATGTTATTAAATTCAATTGTATATATAAATTATTTGTATCGAATTGAATTATTACTTGTATATGTGAATGCCGAAATAGTAAAAATAAGGAAGAATTGTCTACGAGCTTGAATCGATTGAGATACGACATCTGAAAACCCCATACGAACCTTATGAATAGTTAGGATACATATGTCATGACATAGGATTCCGATATGTGATTTCGTGTAAGACCACGTCTGGGACGTTGGCATTGACTTGTGTTTACATGTAAGACCATGTCTGGGACATTGGCATCGTATTTGATTTCGTGTAAGACCCTGTTTGGAACAATAACTTCAATATGTGATTACATTTAAGACCATGTTTGGGATGTTGGCATTATACGAGCTTTCTGACTATCCGAGTATCCTTATTAATTCTGAATGGTTCAACGGGCAATATTGAGTTAAGATTGAATGC
The DNA here is from genome assembly GCA_025506655.1 of Gossypium rotundifolium. NCBI lineage: Eukaryota > Viridiplantae > Streptophyta > Magnoliopsida > Malvales > Malvaceae > Gossypium > Gossypium rotundifolium. Next base: position 63,263,500 of record CP106722.1, read on the forward strand.
AAAATTGAGCTAAAAAGTCAGGTATGTGCTAATTTAAATGATTGGAAAAGTAAGGTAAGTATATACTTGAGATGAATATATTAAATATTCATTAAGGAAGTGAGAACTATATATGCTTATGAATATATGTGTATTCGGTCAAGTTAATATGTTTTGATATTGTTCATTGATGGTATATGATTTTCAAGCATGAAAAATGTGTAATTGATTAAATATTGCTTCATTCAGCTTAGTTGATTTAATGTTAATTTTCATTTGATTATTATTTGCTTAAGACTTAATAAGCTATGAAAGCTTACTCTCTGTGTGTGTTTGTTCATTGTCTTATAGATTATTAAAGCTACGGGAAGCTCAGGGATCGTTGAGGATCATCACCACACTATCAAACTATATTTTGGTACCTTTTGAAAATGTACATATTAAAGTATGTCATGTATAGGCTAGAGAACTTTGATTATGTTTTGAGATGTGTAAATATAACCATGTAATATGGCTTGTTAATGAATGTGTTTATGGATGAGTTTTGTACTTGCTTTATGATGCATAAGTTGGAATGTTTTGATGTGATCATGGATGGCCAAATGAAATGGTCTATATTGCTAAGTTCATGGTTGATTTGAGAAAATTGATATGATGAGAAATGTTATTAATTGAAATAGTTTTAAATGAAGTATTAATCATATGTTTTGATGTGAAAGCTATGCTGTGAATTGGTATGTTTGAGTTGGGTTTGCATATGGAAATGAATGATGTTAGTAAGAGTTAAATTTTGCATGTTTTGGTATGTTTTGGATGCCTTTGGGATATGAATTTAGATTTCTTTGATGCTTGTAGGTTTGACCCAAATTTTGGGTGTCAAATTGGCCTTGTAAATGGCCTATATTTGCCCACACGGTTGAGCACACGGGCGTGTGTCTCGACCGTGTCTCTCAAGGTTGCAATTCGAAACAAATTAGGAAGCCACACAGACGTGTCTTGTGGTCGTGTGGACAAGTCAGTATGTATGCCCTATTTTGCCACGACCTAGACACACGGTGTGTCTAAGGCCGTGTGAGGCACACGGCCTACCCACACGGGCGTGTGACCTCTGTTACTTTGAAAAATGTTTAATTTTTGAAAATTTTTTGTATGTGCTCAGTTTAGTCCCGACTCCTTTCCAATACATGTTTAAGGTCTCATAGACCTTCTAAAGGGTCTCTATGTTTATATTTCTTTATGGAATGTTTTTGAATGTTAGATGTTGGTGAAATGTAAGTGATATGTTCCGATATGTCCAGTAATGCCTCTTAACCTTCATCTGGCGATGGATACAGGTTAGGGGTGTTACATTTATTGGTATCAGAGCTACGATTTAGTCGATTCTAGGACTAATGTAGCATTTGTGAGTCTAGCTACACATGCCGTATTTATAAATTGCGATAGTGTGATGATTCCTGACAATTGAAATGTGTTTTCATATAGTAAATGGATCCCGATTGAGCTATAGCTGATGATGTAAAAAGTATAGCGCCTGCTCCTGCTCAAGAGACGGTGCAGGCTGAATCTCAGGCGACTTCGAGTAACCAAGAGGGAGAGGCTAAACAAGCCTTTTACCAAATGATGAATGAATGGTTTACTCAGTTTATCAGGGCATATCCGGTTGTTCCATAACCTTCTCCCACACCGGTTCCTCCTCAAATACCTATTATGCCACAAGCTATTGATCCAGTGCAAATGAATAAGCCACCGGTTGATAAAATCATAAAACACGGGATCAAAGAATTCAGAGCCACTGTTGATGATGATGCTGAGAGAGCTGAATTTTGGCTCGATAATACTATCCATGTGATTGGTGAGCTATCATGTACAACTGATGAGTGTATTGAATGTGTTGTATCGTTGCTTTGAGATTCTGCGTATCATTGGTGGAATACACTGATATCTGTAGTTCTGAGAGAACGAGTTACCTGGAAGTTCTTTCAGACTGAATTCCCTAAGAAATACATTAGTCATAGATTCATCAATCAAAAGCATAAGGAATTCCTCGAGTTGAAATAGGGTCATATGACTGTAACAGAATATGAGCGAAATTTGTGAGACTTAGTAGATATGCCCAAGAGTTTGTTTAGACAGAAGCAATTATGTGTAAAGGATTCGAAGACAGAATGAATGAAGACATTAAATTGCTCGTTGGGATTCGGGAAATAAAAAAAGTTTGTTGTACTTGTTGAGCGAGCATGCAAAGCTGAAGAGCTTGGGAAAGGGAAAAGAAAAGTTGACTTTGAAGCTAAAGATGCACGTAAGAGATCATCGAGTAAGTCATTCCAATCGGCATCAAAGAAATTCTGAGATGACTATAGCTGTTCAAAGGCTACTACGGGTTATTCAAGATGGGATCGAGAAAGACCACCTGTGAGCTCGAGAGCTACCTCAGTAGCTAGTTTTGGTAACATCCGACCGAATCAACCTGAGTGCAGACACTGCGATAAACGACATCCCGGCAGCTTCAGATTGAATGATAGGGCTTGTTTAAATGTGGATCGATGGATCACTTCATTTGTGAATGCCCTGAGTTGGTTGAGCAAGACATGAAGCAGAATAGGAGATCGAGTAACACGGCATCTTGTGGTAGACCACCCAAAAATACGAGTAATGTAAGTGGCAATCAGAGAGGAGCTAAAGACACAGCTGTTAGATCGGAGGCTCGTGCACCTGCTAGAGCTTATGCTATTCGTGTCAGCGAAGAAGCTTCATCTCCAAATGTGATTACTGGTACTTTCACTATCTATGACACTAGTGTTGTTGCATTGATTGATCCTGGTTCGACTCATTCTTATGTATGTGAGACTTTAGTATCCAGTAAGACTTTGCCTGTAGAGTCTACTGATTTTTTAATTAGAGTATCAAACCCCTTATGTAGGTGTGTTTTGGTTGATAAAGTATGTAAAAATTATTCGTTGATTATTCGAGATTTGTGTTTTTCGGCTGATTTGATGTTGTTACTGTCGAAACCAATTTTTTGAAAAAAATAAAACGACAATGGAGTTGCCACCAATCCTTTTTTGAAGTGTGATCGAATCACCTTGAGATTAATCAGTAAAACATTTTGATTTATTAAAATAATGATTTTGACCTACGAAATTTGAGAAAACGGGTTCGGGAGTCGATTACGCACGAGGAAGGATTAGCACCCTCGTAACGCCCAAAATTGGTACCTAATTGATTAATTAATGTCTTAATGTTGAAAATTTGAAAAAATTTTAAAATACGATCCTCTTTAAAAGAAAACTTGAATAAATTAAATCGGATACTACGACCTTCCTACTTCAAAGAAGTGAAATGTCACGTCCAGTGAGTTAGGATACGACATTTCAAATCCTCGAAACTAAGCTTGTCTTTTGACTTTTAAAACTCATGCATTTAAGTTCAAGAATGATATTTGGTTATTTGGGTCAAGAGAAAAATTGGAACCCAGTAAGTTAGGACACAATTTCTCAAAATTCCAAATATAGAATATTGCCTTTATTTTTAGAAATCCTTACCTCGGGATAACAAAATGTCACATCCAGTGAGTTAGGACACAACATTTTTGAATTCCTGAGAATAAGCTTTTATTTAATTTATGTTTTGATTTAAAAAATAATTGGTTCTTTAGACTCGATGAGAAAATTTGAAACCTTGTAAGTTAGGGTACGATTTCTCAAATCTCAAATTACAAAAAAAAAAAAAAGATTAATAAAAAATTTATGTATCGATCAAGGATTAATATAACACGATTTTGTAGTAAAGTGCAAAAATGAATTACGGTACTAATATGCATAACAAGCTAATAATAAATGCATTAATGCATGACAATATAAAAGGACGAAGATCAAATAACAAGCCAAAATACATGAAAATAATAATTAAAAATGAACTAAAAATTTAGAACTAAAGGATTAATATTAAACAAATAGATAACAAGTATAGTGTAACACAAATTAAAAAATCATGATATTAATAATAATGATGGTGGCATTAATAATAATAAATTTTGAAGTTTTAAAATATATAGAAAAATATAAATAAATAAGTAATAAACGATAAATGAATAAGTGTATTTAAAATATTAAGCAAATAAATATTATGGAAATAATAGTAATAATAACAAAGTTAATTAAATATAATAATAATAATAATAATAATAATAATAATGGTAATTATAATAATAATTAAAATTATTTAATTTAATAGCAAAATTACAAAAGAAATAAAAAAACTAAATTGAACTTAAAACAAACATTTGGGGGCAAATCTAAAAAAAATAAAAATAAAAGGACCTATCCGAACGCGCGAATAACAAGGAGGGGTCCATAGGGCAATTTTCCCTTTTCCTCCAAAATGACATCATTCGAATAGGGACCGAACTGAAACCGCAATAAGTTATGGGGCAAAAATTTTAAAAAATAAAAACTCGATCGTAAAGTAATAAAAAAACGGAAGGGATAAAAGTACAAGTAGCCCTTCTATAAAAAAAAAAACAGGCGGATCCTAGCTTAGAGCGGGTCAGGCAATCGAGTCGGAGGAAAAACGGCATCGTTTTGGCCTTCGAAAATAATATTCAAAACGGCGTCGTATGGGAAGGCTTTATAAGCCAAATTCTTTTTAGAAAAAAACATTTACCCCTTTCATTTTAAAAAAAAGAACTGAAACTTTTTAAAAACTCTCTCCCCTCTTTGCGATTTCCAGTCACCGGACCACCACCGGTCCGCCACTGCTGGCCATCGTACCCGATGGTTGAAACTCCCAATAGTGACCATTCTTGACCGTTTTGAACCTTGTAACACCGATCGACCCCTAAACTACCAAAAGGAGCCTTCGAAGATCAAAGAAAAACCAAAAAACTTTTCGGTTTCCTCCCTTCCGGCCACCAGCGAGGTAAGACCTCTTTCCTCTGTTTGTTTATCTTTTTAGAGACTAACAACAAAATGAAAATGAAAAAATCAAAAATAGAAAAAAAATCACCTTCGGAGAACCTTTCCTTTTGTTTTCCGATCAATCTTTTTTTTTTTTTTGTTTTTCTTGTTCTCTATTGGTATCGTGTGTAAAAAAAATACTAATATTTTTATCGGTTTTTATAGCCGAATGTTGAAGAAAAAAATACAATATATTTTTATTTTCTTTGATGTGTTGTTGTTTGTCCTTTGCAGGTACGGAGGCCGTACGTGGCGGCGACGTGGAGGAGCAGCATTGGGGGCATGCGGCACACCCTAGCTAGGGTTTTCTTATTTTTCTGCTTTGGTTTAGGTTTTGTGCCATTTGGGCTTAGGGTTAGTGTTTGGGTTGGTTTATAAATTGGGTAGTATTGGGCCTACTATTTTATTCTGTAATTTGGACTTTTAAGACTTTGGACGCTTTTTATTTATTGGTTTTTTTTTTTGTATTTATTTTGGTTTTAATTTTTGGTTAATTAGGCCCGGGCAAGATTTGGCCCTTACAGCTGCCCCTCTTTGCTCATTGTCATGTAACGAAAATGAAGCAAATACTTTAAAAGGGCCAATTGTGCCCCGTCTCGCCGAATCATGACTTTTTTTGGTTCTTTTCTTCTTCAAGTAGCTTCAATCCATCCCACTGCATCTTCAGGGGATAGGAACTAGTGCTTCGATCCAATTCAAGGAGATTAGACTTGTAGCTTCAATCTTGAAACACCCCAAAACCGGGCCACGAGCCTTGACCGGATCTGGTATGTTCCCCGGTGTAAACAGTTTCAATTTCTTTTGTTACTTAGGAAAAACTTGTGTGTTTTGAAAGAAAGATTGTTTTGGGTTGGGCTTGAGTTGAAAACAAGTTTATTAAACAAGTTTATTTCATTTTGTAAAATCCTTTACTTTAGGTGACAAAACATTTAGAGTTTAGTTTAAGATAAATTTACTTAGTCTTTTAAAAAAAAAAAAAAAGATTTCGTAGCATGATAAATGGATGTAAAGTAAAATAATTCAACTAAGGCATTATTACATCAAATAATCCCCAAAAATAAATTCAAGTACTTAATATAAAGAGAGTCCAAAACAAAGAAAATCTGAACTTCACATGGCCTCCACTAAGCTCCTGCTGACCCGGCCCATCACTGATCATCACCTGAAAAGTAATCCCACAAGGGGTGAGTCAAACAGACTCAATGTGTAACCAACACCAAACTCAAATAAATTCAGGCATATCAAATCATACATAATCATATAGCATTAAATAAAATGATGCAATCCCGGACCCAAGCCTAGTTATCCATCCGCTACATATCACCCGTACCATCCTGCACACCGTGGGGACTACGAAGTCAACCCTCCATCCGCTATACACCATCGAAGGCAGTCGCTGCAGTCGACGTGCTCATTGCCCTTACAAAATTCGTGGTCTTAGGTCACCACATTCAGATATCATGGTCTTAGGTCACCACATTCAGATATCGTGGTCTTAGGTCACCACATTCAGTTATCGTGGTCTTAGGTCACCACATTCACTTCCCCTTTTCATATAACCCATATGCCCCATATCATACATATCATGCATTAACATGCCAAATTCTTATTTCACATTCTTATAATGTCATATGTGTGTCGTAACAAATATTTAACATAATCCTAGTAGGAGTAGGAAACGTACCTTAACACTGTGTACCTTAACATGGTACTTAGCCATATTCACATTCATGCATATATTTAATATTGCCATAAATATTATTAAAAGATAGTATGGGGTACACACCTGATTCGCTTAAGGTTTCCAATCCAAATCCCGAAAAGCTTGATCTAATGCCTTAGATCTTAAATCTCTACATTTAATCAATCACTTAATACTTAGTAAAGAGCCATTCGGCCATAAAACCAAATCCTAGTAGGATTAGTACACTAAAACTTACCTTGGTGCCGATTGATGTCTAATCAAATGCCGGAAACTTTGTATCCTTCTTTCTTGAAATCGGCAATCACTAGATTACTTGAATAGATTAGTTTCGGCTTTTAAATATTAATGAAACACATCTATTTACTCAACATGGCCTTGGCCGAATGCTATAGATACTTACCTTGTGGATTTTAAATCCCAAAACTCACCGAATAACTAGGGAACACGCGGCCTATGGTGCACCTTTGGGAAAAGAATTTCTCTTTCCTTGTAGTCGACACTTAGTAAATCTCGAAAGATCTCTTCAAAGTTTTGGCAACAAGATATTAATGGGGTTAGTCCTAGATTTCGACAAATCTTAAAAGAAAAAGGATGAAACTAAATGAGATCTTACCCTTACTTTAGATATCGGCAATCCTTGCTTGAACCTTTAGCAATATTCGGCTATGTAGGCTAGAAGGATCTTGATTTCGGCTTTTGATTGGTATAAAGAAATTGACTAAAGGTTATCTGTGTTGTCGATTTATCAAAAGAAAAGAGAGGGAAAAGAGTCACTAGGGGATTCGGCAATGGTGGACTTATGGAGAAAAAGATTTCGGCTATGGCAAAAATAAAAGAGAAAGGTGAGAGTTTGCTAGGAAATTTTCGGCAGAGACTTCAATGGAAAAGAGAAGATTTATGAATAGCTTTATTTTCCTCCTTTTGCCGAAATTACTAGGCCAAGACTCCCTTACTTGGCCATCACTTCTCTTATCTTTATTAAAAATTAATGGAAATAATCCCTTAATTATCTCTTATCTCTTAAACAATAATTATCCATCATTATTCCACCTATTTAGCCGAATTTTAAAGAGAATTAAACTCTTCCCCAAGTGCCTTGGTGCCGTCCAACTCCCTTGCTCCTTGCAGCAAAATAAAACTCTTTTATTTGCTTCCCACGTGACTCTAACCTAGGCCCATTTGCATATGTAAGTGGCGTCACATGCTAGGCCCTTAAGTGGTGCCTTATAGCCACTTTTCCCAAGCCCAATTGTATGTCAAATTCCCTCTACTAATTTTCTTAAGGCCAAAAATGTTCACTTTCCTCTTTTAAACTTAACATTTCTAAAACATTTCCTTACATTTCCAAGTTTCCAAAAATGTTCACTTTCCTTTTTTAAACTTAACATTTCCAAGGTTCTAAAATGCACACAACACATTCACAACACATAAGGCATGCTATTTCATGTAATTTTAGCCATAGTGCATAAGCCCTATTCCGGGATATTACAGTTCTACCCCCTTAAAATAATTTCGTCCTCGAAATTACTTACTAACGAAAAATCGTACATCCTAACTCACCACACTACACTATCTCACAAGACTCGATCTTAAAACTAACACATTTCCTACAAAAATTCACATCAGCGGCTGGGGGTAGTGGTGACATTTCATTTTCAGATCCTTGACCCGATCTAACGGGTTCAGACACGGTCATTTGACCTCTTTCACGGCCACGCACGTTACGACTACGTCCCCTTGAATTCATACTTCCGCTTGCTTTTATCTGATTAAAGAATTTTATGAATTAGTTTTGTTCTGCTTGATTATCCACGAACAGTTTTATGTTTAATAGTTTTAAGAAGTTGTTCTTTCGATTCATACACATACAATTTCACATCATTCATTTACCCACACACATGAACTTGCGTTCATTACAGAGAAATGTTGTAATTTTCGTTGTTTGTTGTTTTCCACTACCCAGGGGTATTTTCGTAATTTGCCCTACAGGGGTATTTTCGTAATTTATCAAAATAAGGTTCCTTGGTGATTTTATCAATAAGGGTATTTTGGTAATTTTGAAATCCCGGGGGTATTTTGGAAATTTTGAAATTACAGGGGTATTTTAGTAATAAACCAGGGTAAATTTATAAATCTTAATAAATCAAGGATATTTTGGAATTTACAAAACTTGAAGGTTGTTTCTGAGAATTTGTTTTCCAAATCAGTGTTGTTGTAGAAATTTTTGAAGATCGGGGGTCATTCTGGTAATTTTGTAACTAGGGGGTATTTCGGTAATTTGCGTGGTAGGGTAATTTCAGTAAATAATTTTTTTTCATAATCAAGGTATTTTGATATTTTGTAAATTTACAGTTCCTTTAAGCAAAGTAGTGAAATTTCGATAAGAATTGTGGGTATTTAGAAATTTCATAAACCAAGGGCATTTTGTAATTTTACCACTAGGGTATTTTAGTAAATTTGTAAATCGAAATATTTCGGAAAATTTATAAAATAATCTTTTCAAATCAAGAGGGTAATTTAGAAATTTTAAAACTAGGGTTTAGTAAAAATACGGCTAGTCCCTTTGGGTTTCAATTAGGGGTTTAGCAGTGATTAAGTCCTCTTGGTTAGGGTGAACCAGTAGCTACGCACTGGTAGGATTCGAGTGGAGAGGAGGTGAGTCACGCGGACTGCTTAAATACCAAGCTCCCACTGAAACCAATCCTAGACATGCGCGCCATGGTTGCCATACCCTAACTCGGCGACTTAACCACATGTTTGTTTAATTAGGCATTTAAGTCTTATGTAATTGTTGGGGTAACTAGCCCTAGGGTTCAAGTACTAAATCTCTATTCTACGTTCCATTTCTACCCTTCTACAAATCATAATATGAATCACACAAGAGATCGGAGTACTTACCTGGTGGACTTCGGGTCGGAGACTTAGTGGGCCATGCCAAAAAAAACCTGCTTAATTCACAAAATCCATTTTGGGGCTTACCTTTGAAAATGTTGTGGGCCTTAAACCCAAGGCCGAGAGTTTAAAATTGAGCTCTGATACGAAACTAAAACACCCCAAACCCAGCCCACGAGCCTTGATCGGATCTGGTATGTTTCCCGGTGTAAACCGTTTCAATTTCTTTTGTTACTTAGGAAAAACTTGTGTGTTTTGAAAGAAAGATTGTTTTGGGTTGGGCTTGATTTGAAAACAAGTTTATTTCATTTTGTAAAATCTTTTACTTTAGGTGACAAAACATTTAGAGTTTAGTCTTTTAAAAAAAAAAAAAAAGATTTCGTAGCATGACAAATGGATGTAAAGTAAAATAAATCAACTAAGGCCTTATTACATCAAATAATCCCCAAAAATAAATTCAAGTACTTAATATAAAGAGAGTCCAAAACAAAGAAAATCTGAACTTCACATGGCCTCCACTAAGCTCCTGCCGACCCGGCCCATCACTGATCGTCACCTCAAAAGTAATCCCACAAGAGGTGAGTCAAACAGACTCAATGTGTAACCAACACCAAACTCAAATAAATTCAGGCATATCAAATCATACATAATCATATAGCATTAAATAAAATGATGCAATCCTGGACCCAAGCCTAGTTATCCATCCGCTACACATCACCCGTACCATCATGCACACCGTGGGGACTACTAAGTCAACCTTCCATCTGCTACACACCATCGAAGGCAGTCGCTGCAGTCGACGTGCTCATCGCCCTTACAAAATTCGTGGTCTTAGGTTACCACATTCAGATATCGTGGTCTTAGGTCACCACATTCAGTTATCGTGGTTTTAGGTCACCACATTCACTTCCCCTTTTCATATAACCCATATGCCCCATATCGTACATATCATGCATTAACATGCCAAATTCTTATTTCACATTCTTATAATGTCATATATGTGTCGTAACAAATATTTAACATAATCCTAGTAGTAGTAGGAAACGTACCTTAACACTGTGTACCTTAACATGGTACTTAGCCATATTCACATTCATGCATATATTTAATATTGCCATAAATATTATTAAAAGATAGTGTGGGGTACACACCTGATTCGCTTAAGGTTTTCAATCCAAATCCTGAAAAGCTTGATCTAATGCCTTAGATCTTAAATCTCTACATTTAATCAATCACTTAATACTTAGTAAAGAGCCATTCGGCCATAAAACCAAATCCTAGTAGGATTAGTACACTAAAACTTACCTTGGTGCCGATTGATGTCTAATCAAATGCCGGAAACTTTGTATCCTTCTTTCTTGAAATCAGCAATCACTAGATTACTTGAATAGATTAGTTTCAACTTTTAAATATTAATGAAATACATCTATTTACTCAACATGGCCTTGGCCGAATGCTATAGATACTTACCTTGTGGATTTTAAATCCCGAAACTCACTGAATAACTAGGGAACACGTGGCCTATGGTGTACCTTCGGGAAAAGAATTTCTCCTTCCTTGTAGTCGACACTTAGTAAATCCCGAAAGATCTCTTCAAAGTTTCGGCAACAAGATATTAATGGGGTTAGTCCTAGATTTTGGCAAATCTTAAAAGAAAAAGGATGAAACTGAATGAGATCTTACCCTTACTTTAGAGATCGGCAATCCTTGCTTGAACCTTTAGCAATATTTGGCTATGTAGGCTAGAAGGATCTTGATTTCAGCTTTTGATTGGTATAAAGAAATCGGCTAAAGGTTATCTGTGTTGTCGGTTTATCAAAAGAAAAGAGAGGGAAAAGAGTCACTAGGGGATTCGACAATGGTGGACTTATGGAGAAAAAGATTTCGACTATGGCAAAAATAAGAGAGAAAGGAGAGAGTTTGCTAGGAAATTTTCGGTAGAGACTTCAATGGAAAAGAGAAGATTTATGAATAGCTTTATTTTCCTCCTTTTGCCGAAATTACTAGGCCAAGACTCCCTTACTTGGCCATCACTTCTCTTATCTTTATTAAAAATTAATGGAAATAATCCCTTAATTATCTCTTATCTCTTAAACAATAATTATCCATCCTTGATCCACCTATTTAGCCGAATTTTAAAGAGAATTAAACTCTTCCCCAAGTGCCTTGGTGCCGCCCAACTCCCTTGCTCCTTGCAGCAAAATAAAACTCTTTTATTTGCTTCCCACGTGACTCGAACCTAGGCCCATTTGCATATGTAGGTGGCGTCACATGCTAGGCCCTTAAGTGGCGCCTTATAGCCACTTTTCCCAAGCCCAATTGTATGTCAAATTCCCTCTACTAATTTTCTTCAGGCCAAAAATGTTCACTTTCCTCTTTTAAACTTAACATTTCTAAAACATTTCCTTACATTTCCAAGTTTCCAAAAATGTTCACTTTCCTCTTTTAAACTTAACATTTCCAAGGTTCTAAAATGCACACAACACATTCACAACACATAAGGTATGCTATTTCATGTAATTTTAGCCATAGTGCATAAGCCCTATTCCGGGATATTACAAATCTGCTCGGCCGCAACTTCAGGGAGATAAGATTTGGTTTTGGTAAATTTGATCTGACCTACTGCAACTTCAGAGGTATAGGATTTGCAACTTTAATATTTTCCAATGCAAATTCAGGGAAATAAGACTTGTGGCTTCAATCTGCTCTACTGGAACTTTAGGGAGATAAGATTTATGACTTTAATCTACTCTACTGCAACTTCAAGGAGATAAGATTCGCCATGATAGATTTGATTCGACCTTGCAACATCCTGAATAGGGCCTATGCATTTCCAGTTTAATTGTATGAAATGACAAGTTTCAAGTATTATGAATAAATTTTTGATACTTTTGGAAACCTAGAAATGCATGGAAATGGAAATGAAAATGAAAATGGAAATGGACATTTTTGGAAACTTAGACATTTTGGAAACTTAGACATTTTAGGAAACCCGAACATTTTGGAAACTGAACATTTTGGAAACACGAACATTTTGAAACACTGAACATTTTGGAAACCTAAACATTTTAGAAACCTGAACATTTTGGAAACCTAAACATTTTGGAAACCTGAAGATGTAAGGAAAATGGCAAGTTACAGAGCCGCGCGAAAATTTTAGGAAACTTAAAAATAAGGCCGGAATGACAAATTTTAAAGCCCAAAATAGGAGATAAGGGCAGGAGGGCCTTAAAAGAAAAAGTTGGTGAATTTTGTCATACAATCGAACTTGGAAAAGTGGCCTGAGGTGTCACTTAGGGTTTATGGGAATGGCATGAGTTCGAGTCACTTGGAAAGCAATTTTTGAAGGTTTAATTTTGCTTCCCAAGGCTAGGGGTGGACGGCACTTGGTAGCTAAAAGGAGAGAGTTTTATTTTACTAAAACTTGTCAAGTTAAGTGATAAATAAAGGATTTATTCTTCTAAGATAAATGAGGAATTAAAAGATGGATTAAAGACTTTTAATTTAATTAAGTGATAATTAATAGAGATTAAATTATCACTTGGGAGAAAGTGGCCAAGTTTTGGACTCTTGGTCTAGCAGATTTCAGTTAAAAGAGGAAAATAGAGACTTTTCTCCCATTCACTCTTTTTAGAAATTTTGCTCTCTCTTCTCCCTCTCATTGTCGAAACTTCCCTAAGCAAGGACTCCATCTTTTCTCTTCCTTCCCTTTGCCATTGCCTAGTCAAAACTTTTCTCTTCCAATCTCGGTTAGATCTCCATAGCGGATCTCAAGAACTCCAAGACAAGGAAACAAGTGATTAAAGGTTTCAAGGTAAGTTAAGCCATTCAATCTTCTTTCTTTCTAGTTGCCGAAAGTAAAAGGCCTAATTCCTGTTCTCTTTGATCATGGCCGAATATACAAGGGATCTCGGGTTTCCACAATCGTTGAACATAAAGATCAAGGATCTAAGGTAAGAACAATTGATTCTTGTTCTTTTAAATCGTTTAAATCAAGGCTTAAGAAAATAACCTCTCTTTTGTCTATGACCGAATGTCAGAGGAGGAGTTTCGGGATTTCAGATTCGAAGAAAATTAAGGTAAGACACATTCGGCTAAAGGCCAACTACCACTTATTAAAGTTAGATCAAATCTAACCTATGATCTTTAAGGTTTTCGACAGATATTCAAGATAAAAAGGGAACTTTCGGGATTTGGAATCTCTAAGGTAAGCCTCTAAGAAATTCGGCTAAGGGTTGTGTGAGTATCTAAATCCATTCCTTAATTTTTGAAAAGCCGAAAAACTAACCATATTGAACTACAAGGTTGGCGAATATCAAGTAGAGGAAAAACCAAACTTTCGGATTTGTATAATCACCAAATCGGCAAAGGTGAGTTTTCCTTACAAATCCTACTAGGATTTGGTTTTGTCTAAAAGGGTTTATTAATGTGTTTTAATTGGTGGGCGAATATAGGATTAATAGATCTAAAAATTAGATCGGATTCTCGAGATAACAAGGAACCGAAAAAGGTGTGTACCCTTACTATCCTTCGATATTGTATGGCTAAATATTTTAATATATAATGTGAATAATAATGTGAATGTGGCTATGTACCACAAATGTGGCAAAAAGTACCCAGGTACGTTTCCTACTTCCGATAGGATTGTGAAAGAATGTTATTTAATAACATGCGAATATATGAATATGAACATGAAATTGAGTTATGCTATATATATGTTTTGGGGCATTCGGGATTTATGTGAAAGGGGGAGAACAGGTGTTGACTTCGGTCTCACCAACGAAGGTGTTGACTTCGGTCTCACCAACGAAAAAAAATGTAGACTACGGTCACATTGCGAAATTTTGGTAACTTCGGTTACAATAGTGTCAAATGACACAACGTTTAAATTTGATTATAGTGTCTAAAGACACAACGTGGAGAGTAGCGGATGGAGGGTTGACTTAGTAGTCCCCACGGTGTGAATGGCAGGTACGGGTGGAGAGTAGCGGATGGACCATTAGGATTGGGTTTGGGTTGCATCATAATTTCGTTATTATATGGACTTGATGATTTAAACATGAATGCCTGAATTATTGATTGATAGTATTGTGTGCACATTGAGTCTTGACTCACCCCATTGTGGGAATTATTTTTCGGTGATGATCGATGATCGACCGGCCAAGAGACCATGAGGAGGCCATGCATCACTTGAAGAATTTATTAGAATTTGGACCGTATTAAATTTTAATATTTTTTTAATTTTATTTTGGGTTTACTTGATGTAATAAGGCCATAAGGCCCAGTGGTTTATTCTTTGTTTTTACATTATTGTTAAGTTTCATGCTAAGAACTTTATTGGTTGTGTTTAATTAAATGGCCTTACAAAATCAAATAAATGGGTTTTCAATCTAAGCCCAACTCAAAATAATAGTTTTTCTAAAAATCTACAATTTTCTCTAAGTATCGAATGTTTTTGAAATCGGTTTACTTTAGGAACATACAGACCGATTAGGGCTCGTGGGCCCGGTGTGGGTGTTTCGATTTAGTATCGAGCCAGCTTTTAAACTCTCGGCACGTGGGCTCAGCCCAAAACGTTTTCAAAGCGAGCCAAATGATTTTTCTTTGAAAATAAGGTGCTTTTGGCATGGCCCCTAAGTCTCAAACCATGATCCACCGGTAAGTACCCTTAACTTTATGTGTGATTCATGATTTATATAAGGGTAGAAAAGGCATGGAGCGTAGAATAGAATGATAGGAACTTGAACCCTAGGATTAGACTACTCAAACACAAACCACATAAGATTTAATACTTGAACCAACCTATGGCTAAGTCAATGAGCTAGTGGTGTGGTAACCCCAGACGCATGTCTAGGATTGGATCCGGAAGAGCTTGGTATTTAAGCAGTCCTAGTGACTCACCTCCTCTTGCAGAATCCTACAGTGCGTAGCTTCGGTTCACCATAACTCGGAGGGCTCGGTGGTGTGGCAACCTCTGTCGCATGTCTAGGAATGGTTTGGTGGGAGCTTGGTATTTAAGCGATCGCGTGACTCACCTCCTCTCCACACGAATCCCGCCTGGTGCGTAGCTTTGGTTCACCACGACCAAGAGGGCTCGGTCATAGGCTAAACATAATGACTAAAACCCGAAAGGAACTAGCCATGTTTTAAAAAAAAAAAAGAAGAGAGAACAAAACAACAAACCCTAGCTTTTTTTCAAACTTTTAAAACTTCCTTTTAAATCTAAGAAAAATTTTTTTACAACATTTTCTGAAAAACTCCTGATTTGCGAAAAATTACAAAAATGCCCTTAGGGGTAAAATTACCAAAACGCCCTTGGTTTGTAAAATGTTCAACTACTCAACAGCTTTACCAAAATTTCAACACTTCATAAACATTCAAAAAACCCTAACTTGTAAAATACCAAAATACCGTGATTTTGGAAAAATTACAAAATTGCCCCTAACTTGCAAAATTACCAAAATGACCCTAATGTCCAAAATTTGTGCAACATCCCCATCTTCGAAGGAACCATTTTTAAAAAGAACCCTCAAAGCTTTACAACTTTTGAAATACCCGAAATTTATTAAATTTTACAAATTTACCCTGATTTGTGAAAAATTACCAAAATACCCCTAAGATCAAAAATTACCAAAATACCCCGGATTTCAAAATTCTTTCCAAGTTACCCCTAGACTTCGAAATTTTCAAAATACTTTTTGACAAAAACACCAAGAAATATTTTCCTTCTGAAAATTACGAAAATGCCCCTGTAGGACAAAATTACGAAAATACCCCCGCGTAGTGGAAAACAACAACAACAAAAACTACAACATTTCTCTGAATGAACGGAAGTTCATACTTGTTTGATGGATGAATGAATGGAAAAGACTGTGTGTTGTATGATACGAAAGAACCACTTTTAAATCCTTCTCATAAAACTTCTTCGTTAATAAGTAAGTGGAACAATGACTAATCTATAAAATTTCTTAATCAGATCTCGACGTTAGAGAATGAGCTCTAGAGGACATGGTCGTCGTGGTCGAGGAAGAGGAAGGATGACCGTGTCGGAACCCGTTAGGTCGGGTCAAGGGTCCGACAACGAGATGCCACCGCCACCACCACCCCCAGCTGTTAATGTTGAGCAGCAGGCTCAGACGGGGGAAGAGGCTGTGTCGCAGGCTGTTCTGCGAGTTTTGGAATTGGTGGCCGGTGCAGGAGGAAATGGAGGAAATCGAAAGTCGGTACCTGAACGGCTCCGAGCTAATGGAGCAGAAATGTTTCGAGGAGTATCCAATGTGGCACCCAGGACAATTGAGTCTTGGTTGGAAGCAACGAGCGTATAATGGATGAGCTTGACTTGACTCGGAGGAGAAGTGAAAGGATGGTGGCATTGTTACGCGATGAAGCGTATCAATGGTGGTTGATTGCTCGTGATGGTACCAGTAGTGAAAATCGACACAGGAATTTGTTAAAGAGGCCTTTCAGAAAAAGTATGTGGGAACCAGGTATACAGATGAGCAGAGGAAGGCTTTTCTAGGGTTAGTCCAAGGGAATAAGTCCATCGCAGAATATGAGGCGGAATTTCTGAGGTTGAGCCGTTATGCTCGAGGGGTAGTGGCAACTGAGCATGAACGCTGTGTCCGTTTTGAGGACGGGCTGAGAGATGATTTAAGACTGTTGATAGCACCGCATCAGGAGCGGGAATTCTCTGTTTTGGTTGAAAAGGCCAAGGTGGCCGAGGGGATTAAGGATGCTACTAAGCAGACCGTAGATAAGAATAAGGCCAAAAGAGGGTTTGGGTCGTCAGGAAAGGGTTACAAGAGGCCTCGGGTTGATGGGCCACGAAATCAACAAGCTGGTTCAGGCGGGCAGATTCGACCTTGTGAGTATTGTGGAAAGAGGCATCCAGGGGAGTGTTGGAAAAAGTTAGGAGCATGTCTTAGGTGTGGGTCCAAGGACCATATGTTTAAGGACTGTCCCAAACAATCAGACGAGAATCGACCGGTAGTTCAGAATGCTAGCCAGACCGGTAGAGGCGGACAGCAACCTCAACGGGGTCGTGGTTCGAGTAATCGTGGTAGTGGTACAGGCAGAGGCCGTGGAACACAGGGCCGAGGTAATACTAATGTCGATGCAAGACAACCGGGTTTGGTTTATGCGGTTCGCCGAAGGGAAGATGGTGACGCGCCGGATGTTATAACCGGTACGTTCTTTATTTTTGACAAACCCTACTTTGCTTTGATTGATGTGGGCTCGACCCATTCCTATGTTGCAAGTAGTGTAATAAAAACACTAGGTCTAGACTCTGAACTCTCTGATAGGCAGATGACTGTAGCAAGCCCATTAGGCCAAACTATAGTGGTAGACAAGATCTTTCGGAATGTACCCCTAGGGATTCAAGGAGTGAACTTTTGAGCGGACTTAATGGAGTTACCCTTTGGAGAGTTTGAGCTTATACTCGGAATGGATTGGTTAGTAGAACACCGAGCCGTGTTGGATTGTGCAGCTATACGTATGGAACTAAGAACCCCAGAAGATGAAATAGTGATAATGATCGGAGAAAGGAGGAATTATTTATCTAATGTAGTTTCGGCACTGAATGCTGAGAAGATGGTTAGGAAAGGTTGCAAAGCGTTCTTAGCTTTTGTAAGTGCGATAGGTGGGAAGGAGGAAGGTGTTAATGGAGTTAGGACTGTAAGGGACTTCGTAGATGTGTTTCCAGAAGAGCTACCGGGAATACCCCCAGACAGGGAGGTCGAATTTGGGATTGAGTTGCTACCGGGGACAGCTCCTGTGTCAATCGCTCCATACCGAATGGCACCAAAGGAGTTAGTGGAGCTCAAGGCTCAGATACAAGAACTGTTGGACCGTGGGTTCATCCGACCCAGTGTGTCTCGTGGGAGCACCGGTCTTATTTGTGAAGAAGAAGGACGGAACTATGCGTATGTGCATAGACTACCGTCGATTAAATAAGTCGACCATTAAGAACAAGTATCCCTTGCCAAGGATCGAGGACTTGTTCGATCGGTGAAGGAGCCGCAGTGTTTTCAAAGATCGATTACTGTCGGGATACCATCGATTGAAGGTGAAGGAGGCCGATATCCATAAGACCGCTTTTAGGACAAGATATGGTCACTTGAGTTTGTGGTGATGCCGTTTGGGTTGACAAACGCTCGGTAGCGTTCATGGATATGATGAATCAATTTTCCAACCCTACTTGGATAGATTCGTCGTTGTCTTCATCGATGATATTTTGGTGTATTCAAAGTCGGAGGAGGAGCATGATGAGCATCTCCGAGTCATGTTGGATGTGTTAAGGGAAAAGAAGCTCTATGCCAAATTCAGCAAGTGCGAATTTTGGCTTAGGGAGGTGGCATTCTTAGGGCATGTGGTATCCGCAGAAGGAATAAGAGTGGACCCTAGGAAGATCGAAGCAGTGTTGGATTGGAAACCACCTAGGTCGGTGGCTGAAATCCGAAGTTTCTTAGGCTTGGCAGGCTATTACAGAAGGTTCGTGGAAGGATTCTCGTCAATAGCCGCGCCTTTAACCAAGTTACTAAGAAAGGAAGTACCCTTTGAATAGACTAATAAGCGCAAGAGAGCTTTGAAAAGCTTAAGAAGGTCTTGTGAGAGGCTCAGTGTTAATTCATAGGAGGCGGGAAAGGAATTTGTGGTGTCTTGTGATGCTTCAGACACGGGTTAGGTCGTGTGCTAATGCAAGATGGCAAAGTGGTTGCTTATGCGTCTCGGCTAGCTAAGGCCTCATGAGTGAACTACCCAACTCATGACTTAGAGCTAGCAATGTAGTTTTCGCCTTAAGGTTTGGCGACACTACCTGTATGGAGAAAGGTCAGTTATCTACACAGACCACAAGAGCCTTAAATATTTATTAACTCAGAAGGAGTTGAACTTGAGGCAACGAAGGTGGGTGGAATTGCTGAAGGACTACGACTGTTCAATAGAGTATCATCCGGGCAAGGCGAATGTAGTAGCCGATGTCCTAAGTCGGAAGGTTGTATCGGAACTACGGGCTTTGTTCGCTCATATAAGTCTGTATGATGATGGAAGCCTATTGGCAGAGTTGCAAGTCAGGCCCACATGGCTAAAGGAAGTGAAGGAGGGACAGTTGGCTGATAATGACTTAAGTACTAAGTTGCAACAAGTACAGCAAGGGGGATTAGAGGATTATGATGTCAACAATGAAGGAGTATTGTGCTACAAGGGTAAAGTCGTAGATGTCAAGAATAAGGAGTTGAGACAAAGGATTCTTCGGGAAGCGCATGGTAGCCCTTGTGCTATGCATCCCGGAGGTATCAAGCTGTATAGAGACCCAAGGTTTACATCTCGATTTTGGAAAGCACTCCATCAAGCTTTAGGCACCAAGCTAGACTTCACTACGGCTTTTCATCCCCAATCAGACGGGCAGTCTGAACGAGTTATACAAGTGTTGGAAGATATGTTGAGAGGCTGTGTAATGGATTTTCGAGGAAGTTGGGAAGATTACTTGCCTTTAGCTGAATTCGCCTACAACAATAGCTATCAAGCCAGCATTCGAATGGCACCGTACGAAGCATTGTATGGAAGGAAGTGTAGAACACCTACTTGTTGGACCGAGTTAGGAGAACGCCGAGTTTTGGGTCCAGAGTTGGTGGCGGAAACTGAAGAGAAAGTTGAGTTAATCCGGGCACGGTTGAAGGAAGCCTCTGATAGGAAAAAGTCATACGCAGACCTTAAGCGAAAGGAAATAGAGTTTGAAGTGGGAGATCAAGTGTTCTTGAAAGTCTCACCTTGGAAGAAGGTAATGAGGTTTGGTCGCAAAGGGAAGCTAAGCCCAAGATTTATAGGGCCTTATCAAGTACTAAAACGAGTTGGGCCAGTGGCATACCAATTAGAGTTGCCACCAGAATTGTAGCAGATGCATGACGTATTTCATGTGTCCATGTTACGTCGCTATCGATCGAATCCATCTCATGTGGTACCGGTTGAAGAGGTGGAACTAAGGCCAGACTTATCATACGAGGAAGAACCAATTCGAATCTTGGAACGTGACGTGAAAGTACTAAGAAAGAAGACAGTTCCTCTAGTCAAAGTGCTATGGCGCAATCATGGAGCAGAAGAAGCTTCGTGGGAGCCAGAAGAGGCGATGAGACAGCAATACCCTCAACTATTTTAGTTAGGAAATTTCGAGGACGAAATTTTGTTTAAGGGGGTAGAAGCGTAACATCCTCGAATAGGCCTATGCATTTCAGTTTAATTGTATGAAATGACAAGTTTCAAGTATTATGAATAAATTTTGATACTTTTGGAAACCTAGAAATGCATGGAAATGGAAATGAAAATGGAAATGGAAATGGACATTTTGGAAACTTAGACATTTTGGAAACTTAGACATTTTGGGAAACACGAACATTTTGGAAACCCGAACATTTTGGAAACACGAACATTTTGGAAACCTAAACATTTTGGAAACGAACATTTTGGAAACCTAAACATTTTGGAAACACAAGATGTAAGGAAAATGGCAAGTTACTGAGCAGCTGAAAATTTTAGGAAACTTAAAAATAAGGTAGGAATGACAAATTTTAAAGCCCAAAATAGGAGATAAAGGCGGGAGGGCCTTAAAAGAAAAAGTTGGTGAATTTTGTCATACAATCGAACTTGGAAAAGTGGCACGAGGTGTCACTTAGGGTTTATGGGAATGGCATGAGTTCGAGTCACTTGGAAAGCAATTTTGAAGGTTTAATTTTGCTTCCCAAGGCTGGGGTGGACGGCACTTGGTAGCTAAAAAGGAGAGAGTTTTATTTTACTAAAACTTGTCAAGTTAAGTGATAAATAAAGGATTTATTCTTCTAAGATAAATGAGGAATTAAAAGATGGATTAAAGACTTTTAATTTAATTAAGTGATAATTAATAGAGATTAAATTATCACTTGGGAGAGTAGTGGCCAAGTTTTGGACTCTTGGTCTAGCAGTTTCAGTTAAAAGAGGAAAATAGAGACTTTTCTCCCATTCACTCTTTTTGCCGAAATTTTGCTCTCTCTTCTCCCTCTCATTGCCGAAACTTCCCCTAAGCAAGGACTCCATCTTTTCTCTTCCTTCCCTTTGCCATTGCCTAGTCAAAACTTTTCTCTTCCAATCTCGGTTAGATCTCCATAGCCAGATCTCAGTAACCCAAGACAAGGAAACAAGTGATTAAAGGTTTCAAGGTAAGTTAAGCCATTCAATCTTCTTTCTTTCTAGTTGTCGAAAGTAAAAGGCCTAATTCCTATTCTCTTTGATCATGGCCGAATATACAAGGGATCTCGGGTTTCCACAATCGTTGAACATAAAGATCAAGGATCTAAGGTAAGAACAATTGATTCTTGTTCTTTTAAATCGTTTAAATCAAGGCTTAAGAAAATAACCTCTCTTTTGTCTATGACCGAATGTCAGAGGAGGAGTTTGGATTTGATTCAAGAAAATTAAGGTAAGACACATTCGCTAAAGGCCAACTACCACTTATTAAAGTTAGATCAAATCTAACCTATGATCTTTAAGGTTTTCGACAGATATTCAAGATAAAAAGGGAACTTTCGGGATTTGGAATCTCTAAGGTAAGCCTCTAAGAAATTCGGCTAAGGGTTGTGTGAGTATCTAAATCCATTCCTTAATTTTTGAAAAGCCGAAAAACTAACCATATTGAACTACAAGGTTGGCCGAATATCAAGTAGAGGAAAAACCAAACTTTCGGGATTTGTATAATCACCAAATCGGCAAAGGTGAGTTTTTCCTTACAAATCCTACTAGGATTTGGTTTTGTCTAAAAAGGGGTTTATTAATGTGTTTTAATTGGTGGGCCGAATATAGGGATTAATAGATCTAAAAATTAGATCGGGATTCTCGAGATAACAAGGAACCGAAAAAGGTGTGTACCCTTACTATCCTTCGATATTGTATGGCTAAATATTTTAATATATAATGTGAATAATAATGTGAATGTGGCTATGTACCACAAATGTGGCAAAAAGTACCCAGGTACGTTTCCTACTTCCGATAGGATTGTGAAAGAATGTTATTTAATAACATGCGAATATATGAATATGAACATGAAATTGAGTTATGCTATATATATGTTTTGGGGCATTCGGGATTTATGTGAAAGGGGGAGAACAGGTGTTGACTTCGGTCTCACCAACGAAGGTGTTGACTTCGGTCTCTGTGAAAAAAATGTAGACTACGGTCACATTGCGAAATTTTGGTAACCGGTTACAATAGTGTCAAATGACACAACGTTTAAATTTGATTATAGTGTCTAAAGACACAACGTGGAGAGTAGCGGA
Organism: Gossypium rotundifolium; assembly: GCA_025506655.1. Taxonomy (NCBI): domain Eukaryota; kingdom Viridiplantae; phylum Streptophyta; class Magnoliopsida; order Malvales; family Malvaceae; genus Gossypium; species Gossypium rotundifolium. The sequence goes on from CP106722.1 coordinate 63,286,332, forward strand.
TGGAGGGTTGACTTAGTAGTCCCCACGGTGTGAATGGCGTGTACGGTGGAGAGTAGCGGATGGACCATTAGGATTGGGTTTGGGTTGCATCATAATTTCGTTATTATATGGACTTGATGATTTAAACATGAATGCAGAATTATTGATTGATAGTATTGTGTGCACATTGAGTGCATTGACTCACCCTATTGTGGGAATTATTTTTCGGTGATGATCGGTGTGAACCGGCCGGTAGACCATGAGGAGGCCATGCATCACTTGAAGAATTTATTAGAATTTGGACCGTATTAAATTTTAATATTTTTTTTAATTTTATTTTGGGTTTACTTGATGTAATAAGGCCATAAGGCCCGATGGTTTATTCTTTGTTTTACATTATTGTTAAGTTTCATGCTAAGAACTTTATTGGTTGTGTTTAATTAAATGGCCTTACAAAATCAAATAAATGGGTTTTCAATCTAAGCCCAACTCAAAATAATAGTTTTTCTAAAAATCTACAATTTTCTCTAAGTATCGAATGTTTTTGAAATCGGTTTACTTTAGGAACATACCAGACCCGGTTCAGGCTCGTGGGCCGGGTGTGGGGTGTTTCAGACCTACTACAACTTTAGAGGTATAGGACTTATAACTCGTAGCTTTAATCTGTTCCACTGCAACTTCAAGGGAATAAGATTCGCTATCTTCAAGTTGCTCCACTGCAACTTCAGGGAGATAAGGCTAATGGCTTCAATCTGCTGCACTACAACTTCAAGGAGATAAGATTTTCCATGATAGATTTGATCAGACCTACTGCAACTTCAGAGGTATAGGACTTGTGGATTCACCGATCTTGCTACACCATTCTCTAGGGGACATAACCTGTAGAATTGATTTTGTAGACCTATGCCTATGCATAATGATTAGGATGCAATGATCAGAGTGAATCGAATGCTCCTAACTAGATGCGTAATGGATGATATTTCCATGAATGCAGAATGTCATGAGAATGATCCATTTTTTTAATGTTTGGGTTGTCATTGCTCGTTGTTCTTTAAGATTGTATCACTGACGCAATATCCTATCTTCTTGTTCAACCGATATTTTTGACAGAAAATCTGAAGAAACAGTCACTATTTAGAGTTTCTTTCTCAAATATTTCCAACCCTTAGGCTTGGTGAGTTCTAAATAATAGTCTTGTTTCAGGTTCTCGTACTATTTAGAAGTTTCCAAAGTAATATGCAAAACTCCTTTTGTGAAAGTATTATTAGTAAATTAACTGTTACTTCAATGTTTGAAAATGATCATAATGATGGACAAAACAAAAATTTCTCAGGAACAAAATCTAAAAAGAATAGGTTAATTAAAGAAAGCAAACATTGCTGGAATACAAAATAGTGAGGGGAAAAGATAGGTGCCCCAGATATCGCAGCCTGAGCTTCTCTGTACGAACTTTCTAAAGACCATTTTAAGCTTAATATGTGTTTAGGAGATCTAAAGTACTTTGTCGATGCCCCAAGATGTTGCATACCTTCTCTTCGTTAATTCAGGTATAGCAAGATCACTGCATGCCCCATCTTTGATCATAATTTGAGCTGTCCTTTTTCTGGTTTTCAACTCAAAACCCCTTTGGTCTCAAGACGCCCTTTGTTGGTTTTCACCTTGGCCTCTATATTTTTTTAAAAAAGGTCTCAAAACGCCCTTTGCGGGTTTTCACTTTGGCCTCTTTTCTTCTTTAAGTATAATACTTCTTGACTGAAATCGAATTTATAGGATTGGGCAAGTTTTTCCCATCCATTTCGGTCAAAATCAGTGCTCCTCTGGAGAAAGCCTTTTTTACCACATAAGGTCCTTCCCAATTTGGCATCAATTTCCCTCTGAAATCCTTTTGCATGGGGAGGATCTTTTTCAATACCAGTTCCCCCTCGTGAAATTCTCTTGGGCGAACCTTTTTTTCATAAGCTCACATCATTTGTTTTTAGTACATCTGACCCTGACGAATAGCCCTTAGCCTCTATTCCTTAATCAAGTTCAACTGATCATATCGAGACTAGATCCATTCTGCTTCATCTAACTTTAGCTCTGACAAAACTCGAAAGGAAGGTATCTCTACTTCAAATGGTAAAACTGCCTCCATTTTATAAACCAATGAGAAAGGTGTTGCCCCAGTGGAAGTTCTGATATATGTTCGATAAGCATAGAGAGCAAATGGTAACTTCTCGTGCCAATCTTTATAAGTTTCAGTCATTTTTGCCACGATCTTCTTAATGCTTTTATTGGCTGCTTCCACTGCACCATTCATTTTTGGATGATACGGTGATGAATTGTGGTGTCTTATTTTGAATTGACTGTAGACTTCCGCTATCATGCTGTTGTTCAAGTTTAATGCAATGTCGGATATGATCCTCTCAGGCATTCCATAACGACATATGATTTCCTTTTTTAGGAATCTGCTGACTGCCGACTTAGTAGCACTGGCATATGAAGCAGCCTCTACCCACTTGGTGAAATAGTCAATGACTACAAAGATGAATCGATGCCCATTTGAAGCTTTTGGTGAGATCGGCCCAATGACATCCATGCCCTACATAGAGAAAGGCCATGCGAAAGTCATAACATGCAAAGGCGAAGGAGGTACATGAATTTTGGCTCCATAAATTTGGCATTTATGACATCTCTTAACATAATTGATACAATCTTCCTATATGGTAGACCAATAGTACCCGAATCTCATAATTTGTCTAGCCATTGTAAAACCATTAGCATGTGTTCCACAAACACCTTAGTGGAATTCTTTCAGAATTTTTTTAGCTTCAACAGCGTCCACACATCTAAATAGTACTTGATCCTTTCTTCTTTTGTACATGATCTCTCCGTCTAAGACATAGTCACAGGCTAGTCTTCTCAACATCCTTTTATCTTCTCGGTTGCCTGATCAGGGTATTTACGATTTCTTACGTATCATAATATATCGTGGTACTAGGGGTGATCATCTCTTTCTTCTTCCTCCATGTTGTAACAATGAGTTGGGGCCTCGTAAATACTCATTTGAATGGGTTTTACATCCTCTTGTTTGCTCACTTTGATCATGGAAGACAAAGTAGCCAAAGCATCTGCCATCTGGTTTTCGTCTCACTGGAGATAATTGAAAGTAATATCATCAAACTCCTCAATTAACCCTAGGACTATCCTTCGATAATTGATCAATTTGGGGTCTCTTGTGTCCCACTCACCTTTCAGTTGGTAGATCACCAGTGCAGAATCTCCATATACTTCCAGCGCTTTAATTTTGTGTTCTATGGCTGCACGGAGTCCCATGATACATGCTTCATATTCTGCCATATTATTTGTACAATCAAAGTCTAATTTGCATGTGAATGGATAATGATCTCTATTTGGGGATACCAAGACTGCCCCAATTCCATTACCTACAGCATTTGATGCTCCGTCGAAGTTTAATTTTCAAGGGTGATCCTTTGTAGCGTCTTCTTTAATAGCTGCCACATACATTAGTTCTTCATTGGGAAAGCCAAAGTTCAGAGGCTCATACTCTTCTAGAGATCTGCTGGCCAAAAAATCTGCTACTGTGCTTTCACAGCCTTTTGGCTCACATAAACTATGTCAAATTCAGAGAGCAGAATTTGCCATCTAGCCATCCTTCCATTCAAAGTAGTTGACTCCATCATATATTTGAGAGGGTCCAATTTCGAGATTAGCCAAGTCGTATGGTACAGCATGTATTACCTCAACCTTCGAGTTTTCCAAATCATAGCACAACACAATTTCTCAATTGGCGAATATCTCATTTCACACTCAGTGAATTTCTTACTGAGGTAGTATATCACTTTTCTTTTCTTCAAGAATCATCGTGTTGACCAAGCACACATCCCATAGAGTTATTAAACACTGTCAAATATAGTATTAATGGCCTATCTAGGCATGGAGGTGACAATATTGGAGGACTTGACAAGTACTATTTAACCTTATCAAAAGCTTTCTGGCATTCATCATCCCACACGCCTAGATTATGTTTCTTAAGAAGATAAAATATGGGATCACATTTCTCGGTTAATTGTGAAATGAACCGAGCAATGTAATTTAGCCTTCCAAGGAAATCTCGAACTTCTTTTTGAGTGCGCGGCGGAGGCAATTCTTGTATAGCCCGAACCTTGTTTGAGTCAATCTCAATTCCCTACTTGTTGACTTCGAAGCCTAACAATTTTCCTGATCTAGCTCTGAAAGTATATTTTGTTGGATTGAGCTTTAATTGGAATTTCCTCAATCTCAAGAATAACTTCCTCAAAACTTGGATATGTTCCATTTCTGTCGAGACTTTGCGATCATATCATCGACATAACTTCGATTTCTTTGTGCATAATATCATGTAACAAGGTCACCATGGCCCTTTGATATGTCACTCTTGCATTTTTCAGCCCAAATAGCATCACCTTATAACAAAATGTACCCCACAAGGTTATGAAGGTGGTCTTTTCCATGTCTTCAAGATGTATTTTTATCTGATTGTATCCTGAGAAGCCATCCATGAAGGAAAACAATGAATAGCCTGTCGTATTGTCCACTAGAGTATTAATGTAAGGCAAGGGGAAATTGTCTTTCAGGCTGGCCTTATTTAAGTTTCTATAATCTACACACATTCGCACCTTCCCATCTTTCTTAGGGACAGGCACAATATTGGCTAACTATTCTGAGTATTTGACCTCCTGCAAGAATCTGGCATCGAACTGCTTTTTGACTTCCTCTTTTATTTTTAGCACAATGTCAAGCCTCATTCTTCGGAGCTTCTGTTGAACCGACCTGCAATCCTCTTTTATGGGGAGGCAGTGTACAAAAATGTCAGTGATTAACCTAGACATATCTTGGTATGACCACGTGAAGACATCTTTGAATTCTTGAAGTAACTATACGAGGTCTTGCTTCATTTCTTCGGTTATGCACGTTCCAATTTTCACTACCTTTTCTTCTTTTAGGGTCACAATCTTTACTGTCTCTTAATGATGTAGAATTTGTTTTTCCTCTTGTTTTACCATTCTTAACAAGTCTGGAGATAAGCTACAGTCTATGTCATCTTCAAAGTCCTGGGATCCCTCTAAACACATGTCTTGCTCAAAAGGAGGTTCTAATTCCTTAGCAGCATTACTCATGTCGTTGATATCTGAGAACCTATTGTGTACAAAGGAATATACAAAGAACGAATGAATTTAAGAATAATTATTTGTATGGTATGCTTATGAATGAAATGAAAGAATAATTCAGAAAAAAAGGTCCAAGGAATGAAAGAATCTAACATAATTACTTGTATAGAAAGAATGTAAGAGTCTAAAAGAATAAAAGAATATTTACTCAAAATGATATCAAATATGTATTTCATAATGATGTTTAGACATAAGCCTATTTCACAAAGGAATTCTTATTGCTTCTAGGCTTAAAGCAACAAGTGTGTTTTGAACATTACTCTGAATAAGATCTAAAAACTACAGGAATTTTTTCTACAGTCCAATTGTTCAGAACACTCTCAGGTTCATAAGGGTGGATATCTGAAAAGACCCCCTCTTCAGTTATTTCTTCATGTATGGCATTGATGTGAACATTTCCCAACATTTCTTCAACACTTTCTTTCCTTGGTGTCCTTTGTTTGGGATGAATAATCCCTCTCAATATGAAAGTTTTAGATATGTGGGGGAATATCATTGGTTCCCATTTGATTTCTTCCCCACTCACGCATGCACTTCTCCTTTCTTGCCTCTTTTTTAGCTCCTTCCTTCTTTGTCTCACATCTGGCTTGTACCCTAAGCCAAAGCGGTCATGCTTGTCCTTCAAAATTAGAGCCTCAACTCTTCCCTGAAGATGTCTCCCTAGTTCTCTTCCCGGTGGAGCTCCTCTTCCTACCATCAGTTGTAATCCCATCCAATAGCCTTGGATATTTTTGGCACTAGAATCCTGTTCCCCTCAGTAATGAATGTTGCATTCACAAACTCCAAAGATCGGAAAGAACATTCAATTGCCTCATCATTTTTCTCCAAGTACGGTGCATCACTGTTTATGGTCGCGATAATATCTTCTTTGGAATTTATCGTCACTAGCCGACCTTTTGATACTAGCTTTAAATTTTGATGTAGCGACGAAGGCATGACCCTTGCCGAATGTATCCAAGGTCTTCCCAATAAATAATTGTAGGAGGGCTTGATATCCATTACTAGGAAGTCCACCTCATAGGTAGTTGGGCCAATCAACAGAGGTATTTCAATTCTTTCCATGACCCCCCTTTCTATGCCATCAAACGCCCTCATTATATTCTAGCATACCTTCATGTGTGAGCTATCCACAGGTAACCTATTAAGTGTAGATAGGGGCAATACATTTAGTGTTAATCCATTATCAATCAGAACCCCTGGCAATGTGTATCCTTTGCATCTGGTAGTGATGTGTAGAGCTTTAGTGGATCCCATACCCCCTGGTGGTATTTTATCATCATGAAGAAGATGAAGTTATCAACTCTTATGTTATTAACCAGCTAGTCCAGTTTATTGACAGAGATATCATTGGCCACGTACGTCTCATTCAACACTTTCATCAATGCGCTTCGGTGTACCTCCAAACTCAAGAGTAAAGCCAATACGGATATGTGAGCTGGTTGTTTATGCAACTGTTCCACAACACTATACTCGCTGTGCTTCAAAACCTTCATGAATTCCTTAGCTTCCTCCTTTTTTACTGGCTCATTAACAAGCGGCTCAAGCCTGACTGCTTTTTCCTTATTTTGCTCCACCATTATGGTCTTTCCTTTTACGGGTTCTGCTCGGGCATTTATCAAATCATAATGCCTTCCACTACGCGTATGAAAACCTACATCTTGATCCTCTTTTGAAGCACTAGCTGAGTTTTCCTTTCCCGGGATTGTCACGTTACAATCATAATTTTAGGGGACCTTTTTGTTATTCTGATAAGAAAATGCCACCGATTTTTGAATTATGATATTTGGTGCCGTCTGTACTCGAGCTTCGTTGTTTTTAAGTCGTGAAATGATGACCACAGGATGATTGACTTTTGGGACCTGCATTGTTGATTATGATGCACATATGCTTCCCTCTTCTTTAACTTCTTCACAGAACTCTATCTCTTTATTTTCCATTAGACCTAGCACCAAGGCTTTGAATTCTATGCATTCTTGGATCTTGTGCCCCTCTTCATGATGGAACTCACAGTAGTTCCTTATGTTTTCACAACTTCCTTCAGGATCCTAAATGCTCAACCCCCTTTTTACCATCTCCATCTAGACCCATCTCAAAGGAATTTTTACTTCTGCAATATCGATCTTGATTCTTCTCCCTACCTTTCTATCTATCGTATTTACCCCATTATCAATGTGATTGGGTAACGGATTTTCGGCACTTGGTGCATCATCAAATCTCATAATGCCCATTTTATTAAGTCTTTCAACTACTTTCTTAAAGGCAGTGCAGTTTTCTATTGAATGCCTCGAAATTCCTGTATGGTAGTCACATTGAGCATTTGTATCGTACCATTTAGGGTATGGAGGCTGTAATGGTTTTAGGTAAAAAGGGGATACCATGTGTGCATCAAATAAGCTTTGATACAGCTCCCTATATGTAATTGGGATTGGTGTAAATTCGAGCTTCTCAGTGTTTTGCTTTATGCCGAACTCCTGCCTTGATAAACCTTGTTGACCAGTAGCCACTGATCTTGGCTGATTTATAGTGATCGATTTTGAATAACCCTTATCATATGTACTTGTGTTGTTCACCTCGTTTTCTTTTTTCCTCGAGGTTAATCTTTTGTTACTCTTTCCGGCATCTATCTTTCCACTTCTTATCGTATTCTCGATCATTTTGTCAGTCATCACTATGTCTGAAAAACTTTTTGTAGCGCTTCCTATCATGTGAGTGATGAACGGGGCTTTTAGGGTGTTGATAAAAAGCATCGTAGTTTCTTTTTCTAGGAGCGGTGGCTGAACTTGTATGACAATTTCCCTTTATCTCTGTGCATATTGCCTGAAACTCTCACTGGGTTTCTTCTCAATGTTCTGTAAAGTAATTCTATCAGGATTCATATCCGTTACATGACTATATTGCTTCATGAATGCTTGTGCTAAGTCCCTCCAGGAACCAATCCTAGTACGGCTCAATTGGTTGTACCATTTGGATGCTGCTCCCACCAAATTGTCTTGGAAGCAATGTATTAGTAGTTGATCGTTGTTAACATACCCGATCATCCGTATGCAAAACATGGTGATGTGAGCTTCGGGGCAACTGGTCCTATTGTACTTTTCGAATTCTGGCATTTTGAACTTGTGGGGAAACACTAGTTCTGGGACCAAACTAAGATCTTTAGCGTCGATTCCATGTTGACTATCAGTATTTTCCATTGCCCTGAATTTTTCCTCCAACCATTTATATCAGTCCTCTAACTGCTTTGGCAATTCTGTCCTTGTTCTTTTCTTTTCTGCCATTTCATCCAGGTCAGGGATAACAGGATTAGCTAGGTTATCCCCTGGGTCAGAACCTGATCCAACTTGAAAGTTCATCGGTACGGAAACACCATCCTACAATTGTTGAGGCCTAATCGTGATGGATGTTCTTTGAGGGTACACCTCAAGTTGTGTTGGAGGAAAACCCGGAGGATAGAGAGGTTCCTCATTATCTTCTCCCGCATTAACCATGGGGCCCTTTCCTTTATCTATTCCTTTAGTCAGTAGTTGGGTCAACTGAGTCATCATATTTCTTTGGGACTCCAACATTCGGTCCATCATGTCTTGTTGGATTTTAGCCAGTTGCTCTTGCATTTGCAATTGTAGTTGATCTTGCGTCTCCTTTTGGATTTGTTCAAGTCTTTCCAATCTTTGATCCATGTCTTTTATCTTTGCTTGGGTGCCGTAATGATGTTTGGTTGGTAAGTTTTTGTCGGTTTCCAGATTAATTCTGAAATGATTTTAACTAATTGGGTCTTTCAATGAAATTTAATGCACATGATGTGATGAAATGCGAATGCATGAAATGAATGCAAAAAGGCGTCAATTCTGATTCAATTTCAATTAGGAAACTTTACTAGAAACAAAATTCTTTACATAAAATAGATTACAAATATGGCTTTGCCCTAATGCTCAAAGTTTTAACTTTCCTAAGCAATGAAGCTAACTCTTGACCCCGATCTGATTCTAGCTCGTACTTCACACTTAGCATGTCGGCCTGAATTGCCAAAGTCTGTAAATGATCGCTACCTCCCGAATCTGAGCCACGACCTTGCCCATAATGTAATCTCTGTTCCTAACTTGATTCTGATAATGGTGAAGCTGTTCCTTCCAGCGTTCCTCACTTACCTCAAGAAGCTCTACCCGGAGCTCACAGTTTTGTAATGTAGACTCTAGTTCTTCTATCTTTCCTTTCATTTCTTTAATCTTGTTTAAATTTTCCCTCAATTCAACCTTAGAATTACGATTTCTATACTGATGAAGTGATTTTTCAAGTTCTGCCACTCTAGCCTTTAATTCTCTTTTGTCATTCTGGGTTTCTAACAAACTCCTTTCTAGAACCTCTTTCTGTGCCTGAGCCTCCTGGAATTTTCTCTCCCACTGATCAACTTTGGTTCTTTCTTCTTGGATCTTTTGTCGCCATTGCTCTAACATTTTTCCCAATCCATCAGTTCTCATCGATAAACGTAATTTCTTGTAATCCGTCTTCAAACTATCCAAGTTTTCCTCTACTTTATTCTTTCCTTTCCTTAACTTCTCGGCCTCTAGCTTTTGAACATCAGCATCTAACCTTAAATGCATCTTTTCTTCCTCCAATTGTTCTATCTTCTTTTCAAGCTCCAAATTTCTCCTTTCAAAGTCATGCTTTATGATTTCTAGTTCTGACGGGATCACTTGTAAGTACTCCTCCATCGGTTGATATTATCATTAACTCTTTTACCCCACCATCCACTGTACTCGAGAGTCGTCGTTGAACCTACGGCCAGCCTTTTCATTCGACGAGTCTAATTTCAAGCATTAGAAATCTCCTTTACCCTTTTCTTGTAGTTATATCCCCTATACAAAAACTCACATTGAGCCAGCCCATGCATTGTCGGTATGAATTGTCTTGATCTGTATTGTCTCAATACATGCAGAGGACCATACCCAATAGCTCCCCAAATCCCAAGAAAAGGGACCCAGTCGAAACTCCCACATCGGTAAAGAATTTTATCGGGATTCAACCAAGGAGCTCTCCACTTGACGTCTTCTTCCTAGAGATTTTAGAGTAGTGTTATCCAATTTTTTTCTGATATGTCATTCCTTCTTGGCGTGGCCACTATCTCCTTTAATGGGGAGTAATTCCCGGGAAAACCTGATAAGAAACCTTATCCATCTTCCAAAAATGACTGTGGAACCAAGCTAATAGCAACTGTGTGCACCCTATAAATCTGCCCTTACCGGCCCTCCTACATGCATTCAAAGATCTAAATGTCTCAACCAAGATTGTAGGAACAGGTGTGATCCCTTTATCAAGTCGATCAAAGAGATCCAAGACCGACTCATCTACATACGCTAATGCCCTATTGAAGATCATTAATCCGTAGATGCTTAAAGCAAACACATCGACTCTCTTTTTCGTATCAGGATGCGCTAGAATCAAATCTCTCAAATTCTTCCATGGGATGCACTTACATTCGCCTTTTTGCTTGATCCTAGCTGTAATCCACTACTCGCTCATTCCTGTAATGTTCATCAATTTCTTCAAAAAGGTCGACACATAAGTAGCTCTAGAATAAGCTTTATCGAATTAAACCTTTGGACAACGCAGTAGGGCTGTATATCCTTCCACAGTGGGCACTAAATCGACCCTCCTAAAGGTAAAGCAACCAATACTGAGCGAGGGCACGAAAAAAATGCTCGCCTACCTTGATGTCGAGTAGATACGACAAATCCTCACAATTATAGTATGCTTGGTCTCATCGTTCCACTGATCCCATATCTCTTTTAATTTCTAAAGGCTATTTTACGTCACCCTGATATGGGTGTAGTCCCATAATTCTGACGTGTACCCCTCGGCTAGACTATCTCCTTTCTCTAATTGTGTTTTCTCTGACCATATATGGACAGCAGTATTATCTTCCACTTTATCAAGAAATTTTTTCTCTATGACAAGCTCTCTAATTTAGTAATCAAACTCGAATCGACACTCTTTGATATGAAATGACATGCAAACATAGTAAAAACACAATAAGTCAGTACAACATACAAAAACAAAACTCAAAGTAAATAAAAGAGAATCAAGCACCTATCTAGGTAACTGCTAGGGTTTCTTGTAGTACTATCTAGGGTGGGCTCCTAGGGTCTTATACATGAGGTTTGGTTCTACAGTTGAGGTACTCGAACCAGCAGATTCCTCGATCCTCACCCATTATAGGCTTATACGAACCGAGTTCAGTTCAGGGGAATACATTTCCCTATGGCTGCACGAAGATGAAAATCTCATGAAGACATAGATACGGATGTATCCCGAAAGCGATCCACTATCTTGCACGGAGGTGAAAACCTCACAAAGGAGTAGCTTCTCACTCCCAATTAAAAGAGGTAAGACCAAACGGCCCTTATGCAATATGATACGAAAATATTCTATGAGACTCAAACCATAGCAATCATATGAAATAACACAGACAAATGCAATAAAAGGATCGTAATTTTTTCAAATCAGAGTTTCAATTTTTGACAACAAGACAGAAAATAATAAATTTTACGGCTTGACTCTCTTATTGGTCCCCAATGGAGCCGCCAAGCTATCGAAACCATTTTTTTAAAAAAAAATAGGGTCGACTTTAAAACGAAAATAGAGTCGCCACCAATCCTTTTTTGAGGTGTGATCGGATCACCTTGAGATTAATCAATAAAACATTTTGATTTATTAAAACAATGATTTTGACCGACGAAATTTGAGAAAATGAGTTCGGGAGTCGGCTACGCACGAGGAAGGATTATCACCCTCGTAACGCCCAAAATTGGTACCTAATTGATTAATTAACGTCTTAATGTCGAAAATTTGAAAATATTTTAAAATACGATCCTCTTTAAAAGAAAACTTGAATAAATTAAATCAGATACTACGACCCTCCTATTTCAAAGAAGTGAAATGTCACGTCCAGTGAGTTAGGATACGGCATTTCAAATCCTCGAAACTAAGCTTGTCTTTTGACTTTCAAAACTCATGCATTTAAGTTCAAGAAGGATATTCGGTTATTTGTGTCAAGTGAAAAATTGGAACCCAGTAAGTTAGGCCATAATTTCTCAAAATTCCAAATACAGAATATTGCCTTTATTTTTAGAAATCCTTACCTCGGGATAACAAAATGTCACATCCAGTGAGTTAGGACACAACATTTTTGAATTCCTGAGATTAAGCTTTTATTTAACTTATGTTTTTATTTAAAAAATAATTGGTTCTTTAGACTCGATGAGAAAATTTGAAACCCAGTAAGTTAGGGTACGATTTCTCGAATCTCGAATTACAAAAAAAATGCTTAATAGAAAAAATTTATGTATCGATCAAAGATTAATGTAAAACGATTTTGTAGTAAAGTGCAAAAATGAATTACAGTACTAATATGCATAATAGGCTAATAATAAATGCATTAATGCATGACAATATAAAGGACGAAGATCAAATAGCAAGCCAAAATACACGAAAAATAATAATTAAAAAAGAACTAAAAATTTAGAACTAAAGGATTAATATTAAACAAATAGATAACAAGTATGGTGTAACACAAATTAAAAAATCATGATGTTACCTAGTAATGATGGTGGCATTAATAATAATAATTTTTTGAAGTTTTAAAATATATAGAAAGATATAAATAAATAAGTAATTAAGCGATAAATGAATAAGTATATTTAAAAATATTAAGTAAATAAATATTATGGAAATAATAGTAATAAGAACAAAGTTAATTAAATATTATAATAATAATAATATGTTAATAATAACATTAATAATAGTAGTAATAATAATAACATGTTAATAGTAAGGAAAGTAATAATAAAAATGAATATAGTAGTAGTAATAATAATATTAAAATAATAATAATAATAATAATAATAATAATAGCAATAATGATAATAATAATTATTAAAATTAATTAATTTAATAGCAAAAATAACAAAAGAAATAAAAAAAAACTAAATTGAACTTAAAACAAACGTTTGGGGGCAAATCTAAAAAAAATAAAAATAAAAGGACCTATCCGAACGCGCGAATAACAATGAGGGGTCCAAAGGGCAATTTTCCCTTCTCCTCCAAAACGACGTCATTCGAATGGGGACCGAACTGAAATCGCAATAAGTTATGGGGAAAATATTTAAAAAAAAATAAAAACTCGATCGTAAAGTAATAAAAAATGAAAGGGCTAAAAATGCAATTAGCCTTTTATAAGCCAAATTTTTTTTTAGAAAAAAGCATTTACCCCTTTCATTTTTTAAAAAAAAAACTGAAACTTTTTAAAAACTCTCTCCCCTCTTTGCGATTTCCGGTCACCAGACCACCACCGGTCCGCCACCGTCGGCCACCATATACGGTGGCTGGAACTCCCAAAAGTGACCCTTCTTGATCTTTTTGACCCCTGTAACACCGATCGACCCCTAAACTGCCTAAAGGAGCCTTCGAAGATCAATGAAAAGACTAAAAAAGTTTTCAGTTTCCTCCCTTCCGGCCACCAGCGAGGTAAGACCTCTTTCCTCTGTTTGTTTATCTTTTTAGAGACTAACAGCAAAATGAAAATTAAAAAATCAAAAATAGAAAAAAATCACCTTCAGAGAACTTTTCCTTTTATTTTCTAATCAATCGTTTTTTTGTTTTTCTTTTTCTCTATTGATATCGTGTGTAAAAAATACAAATGTTTTTATCGATTTTTATAGCCGAATGTTGAAGAAAAAAAACAAATACAATATATTTTGTTTTCTTTGCTGTGCTGTTGTTTGTCCTTTGCAAGTACAGAGGCCGTACGTGGCGGTGACGTGGAGGAGCAGCATTGGAGGCATGCGGCCCACCCTAGCTAGGGTTTTCTTTTTTCTTTTTTGATTTGGTTTAGGTTTTGGGCCATTTGGGCCTAGGGTTAGTGTTTAGTTTGGTTTGTAAATTGGGTAGTATCGGGCCTGCTATTTTATTATGTAATTTAGACTTTTAAGACTTTGGACTCTTTTTATTTATTTATTTTTTGTATTTGTTTTTGTTTTAATTTTTGGTTAATTGGGCCCGGGCAAGATTTGGCCCTTATAGTTACCATTTGATGAGTTTGATATAATTCTGGGTATGGATTGGTTAACCTTGGATGATGCTATTGTGAACTGCAAACGGAAGGCTATTGATTTGCGATGTCAGAATGATGCTATTATTCGGATGAGTCTAATGATCTGAATGGTTTACTGGTAGTGATATCATCGATGTTAGCTCAGAAATATGTGAGAAAGGGTTGTGAAGCTTACTTTGCTTATGTGCTCGACTCTAAAGTGATCGAAAAGAAGATTGAATCAGTACCAATTGTGTGCATCCAGATGTGTTTCCCGAGGAATTGATGGGTTTGCCACCGATCCGAGAGGTAGAGTTTGGTATTAAGTTAGTGCCAGGGACGACTCCAATATCGATAGCTCCGTACAAAATGGCACCGGCTAAATTAAAAGAGTTGAAGACTCAGTTGCATGAATTGACGGATAGAGGCTTCGTACGACCGAGTTTTTCTCCCTAGGGTGCACCAGTTTTGTGTGTGAAAAAGAAAGATAGAACTATGAGAATGTGCGTCGATTACCGACAACTCAATAAGGTGACTATAAAGAATAAATATCCTTTGCCATGAATTGATGACTTGTTCGATCAGTTAAAAGGGGCTACTGTGTTTTCTAAGATAGATTGGAGATAGGGTTACTATCAGTCGCGACTTAAAGGCTCTAATGTGCCAAAAACTGCTTTCCAAATGAGGTACGGACATTATGAGTTTCTGGTTATGCCTTTCGAACTTACTAATGCACCTATTGTTTTTATGGATTTAATGAATCGAATCTTCAGACAGTATTTGGATCGATTTGTGGTTGTATTCATAGATGACATTGATCTATTCCCGTGATGAATCTGACCATATTGAACATCTAAAATTAGTGCTATAGACTTTGCGTGATAAGCAGTTGTATATGAAGTTCAGTAAATGTTAGTTCTCGTTACGAGAAGTCTGTTTTTTGGGACATATTGCATCAGCATCGGGTATCCGGGTTGATTCAAATAAGGTTTCGGCTATACTAGATTGGAAGTGTAACACCCCAAACCCGGCCCAAACACTACAACCAGATCTGGTATGTCACTGAGGAGATTTTAGAAAACTTGTGGCACTTTAGGAAAATAATTATCAGGTTTAAACGTTTACCGAAAACTTAATAGTTTATTAATTCATATAAGATATGAAGTTATAAAATGCCTTGGTGTTTTTTTCTTTCTAAATACAACCGGAATTTAATACTTGTTTTAGCTTAATTTAAACATAGAATTTAAAATACCTAATAATAACAAAAGGCCAAAAACCGAAACAAAATATAAAGCTATTGGCCCATGGCATTATTACAATGATACTTTAAACCCATTAAAAAATATATTAAGAAAATAGCAAACTAAAGTCTTTTTGCCGAATCCAAAGTACTCTATCGCATGGCCACCTTGCGCTCCTCTCCAGCCCGGTCCGATGCGCTAAGTGCTACCTGAAAATATTAATAATAGGTTGAGTCGCGAGACTCAGTGTGCAACCCTTATGCACCATTAGATTTGGGCCTTAGCCCCACAGAATAGAATAACAAATTAATATATATATATATATAACAAAAATTATGCAAGCCCAACCCAAATCCTAGGTTTCCATCCACTACACGCCACCCTTACCTGCCATTCACAACATTGGGGATTTCTACAGTCAACCCACACCGATACACGCCATTGATGGCAGTCATGCTGCCCATCGTCAGATCATGGCAATAGCCACTACAACAGATCATGGCAAAAGCCACTACAACAGATCATGCCAAAAGCCACTACAACAGATCACTTCCCCTTTCATCAAACCCAACCCCGTGCAATCACAGAAATCGGCATACTTATAAAACATATCATCTCAACAGGAACATTCACTGAAGAATGACAGAGATCACTAACCTGGTGATTCGCTTTTACCCTCCTTGGGTTTCCAACATTATGCCAGGATTTCGGCATTTAATAGAATATTACAGATTTATATACATGCATACTAAAAGACAATCTAATGGTGTGAAAAGTTACACACCTGGTAAATACGTAGGACTACTCTCTATGTCGATACCCTTGCTAACCGAATCTACAATCTTGCTCAAAAGCCGAAAAAAATGCGAAGATAAAGCCTCTCCTATATTCGACCAAAGTTAGTGCTTTACCTTATTTATACATTAAAATAAAACAAATCCCCTTACCTAAATCGATTAGATCCTGGAAGTAGAATGATTCGTGTGCTACCAATTTGGAAACCTAAGCGAGTGGATTTCCTTCAAATCACGAAATACCGCTAATGAGAGAAAACACGAGATTAGCCAACTATTTAGCCATTCGACTACTGCCTCCAAAAGCCGAAAAAGGATTGAAAGAAAACCCAAATCGATACTTACCTCTGTAGAAGATTTCGGCCATCCCTTGTAGAATGATTCGGCAATCATAGAAGAAGATCGAAGCATAGAAGAGTAGAGATCTAGGAGTTTCGACTCTTTAAGAAAATCCCGAAAAGATGAACTAGATGTATTTTTCGGCTTTTTAAAAGAATTGAATGGGGTTTTGGTTTTGGCTTAGGAAAAGTAAAAAAAAAAAAAAGAACCTTAGAAATTTCAGCTAGGAAGTAATTTCGACAAAAGAAGAAAAAGAAAAGAAGTTTCGGCAACAGAGAAAATGAAAGAAAGTTCTCAGAGAAACTAATGAAATTTTGGCACAGAGAATGAGAGAAAAGAGTAGGGTTCAAATGCCAGAATTAAAGAGATTCCACCCCTATTTATAGTGAATTTCGGCACCCCCCTAGAGTTGGAAATTTGGCCACCACTGTGACCAGTAGATCATATCCTAAATTTTCTCCCCTTATCCTCATCTGACTACTCATCCACAGTATCATGAATGGCACTACCTCTTCCTTCTTTTATCTGCCACATTATCCATATTATCCAAGTCAGTAAATCCCTCCTAATTTTAAGCCTTGTTGCCATCCAACCTTACCCACCTAAATGGCAAAAATTAATTAAATTAAAATTAAAGAATTAGGCTCCATGAAACTCGAATTTGGGCCACCTACCCCCTAGTGTGGCGTCACCTCCTTGTTCCCTAAGTGGCGCTACTTACCACTGGGCCACAAGCCCATTTTGATATTTTAAACACAGGTACTACTTTTTAAGTCCTATAATGCCCAAACAGATAATTTTAATCAAGGCCTCTGCTTAAGCCTGAGCCCAATTTGGACCCCTAACACTTAAGTTAACTCATTACACATACTCACCCATTAAACGCATAGGCCCAAAAATTTAGGATGTTACAGTTCTACCCCTTTAAAGAAATTTCGTCCTCGAAATTTCCAACTAACTAGTAATCATACTACCTAAGTCTCACCACTATGCTTTCGTTGTGCACTCCAATTCTAAAGCCAAAATAAATACTTCTGCCCCATTGTTTCTAAGTCGCTCCAGCACAGATTTCTAGGCTCATGTGCCCATCCCAGCCTCAGCAACCCTTTCTAACACCCTTAGCACTGCCTGAGACACCATATCATCTCCGCCCATCTGATCCTGAAATTCCACCTCCACAGCTGGTGGAACTGGTATCTCGTTCCCAGATCCATGGCCAGATCCTACCCCTACCGCGACCACACGGCGGACGTCCTCGACCCCTTGTACTCATTCTTCCGATTGGCGTTTATCTGATTAAAATTTTATGAAGTATTAGCTCTTTTCACTGATTATCCACGAACAATTTTATGAGAAGTCATTTCGATAGTGATTCTTTCGAATTCAAATTTATGCCTACAAGTTTCAGTCTCAAGTCTATTCCTTCTAGTTCTAAAGCTACCAATCACAGACCTACATTCCACACATAGGGGTATTTTCGTCATTTCACTACCCAGGGGTATTTTCATAATTTTATCCTATAGGGGTATTTTTGTAATTTTCCAAAATAGGGTATCTTGGTGATTTTTTGAAATAAGGGTATTTTGGTAATTTTTTCAAACTGTGGTATTTCGGTAATTTTGTAAGTCAGGGGTAAGTTGGTTATTTTTTTCAAATCAAGGGTAATTTGGTCATTTTTACAAATCAAGGGTAATTTGGTCATTTTTACAAATCAGGGGTAATTTTTTGGAAATTTTTAAAACTAGGGGTTATTTTAGTAATTCTGCAAAATAATGTGGCTGGTCCCTTTCGGGTTTTAATTATAAAGTTTGGCCCGTCAACAAGTCCTCGTGGCTAGGGTGAATAGTCACCACGCACCAGGTAGGATTCCAGCGAAGAGGAGGTGAGTCACGAGGACTGCTTAAATACCAAGCTCTTCCGGATCCAATCCTAGACATGCGTATGCCTGTTGCCACACCCTAACCTAGCGATTTGTTCACGGGTTTGTTTGGATAGATTAAATCTTATGAAATTAAGAAGTTCTTTAAGCTAAGCCTAATGTCCAATAAGTTCTAATTAAGATCATCTACGTCCCTCGAAGCCTATCAAGCCCAAATGCATATATATATATATCACACAATTGAGTTCAGAATACTTACCTAGAGGACTTGAGCCAGAGATGCAGGTGCCATGCCGAGAAAACCATCCTGCATTATTTATAGATCATGCATGTTTAAAAAAAACCATCTTTAGAGAACGTTTTGAGCCCAAAAACCCCAGAGCCGAGTTTTGAACTGGGCTTTGGTACCAATTTGTAACACCCAAACCCGGTCCAAACACTACAACCGGATCTGGTATGTCACTGAGGAGATTTTAGAAAACTTATGGCACTTTAGGAAAACAATTATCAGGTTTAAACGTTTACCGAAAACTTAATAGTTTATTAATTCATATAAGATATGAAGTTATAAAATGCCTTGGTGTTTTTTCTTTTTAAATACAACCGGAATTTAATACTTGTTTTAGCTTAATTTAAACATAGAATTTAAAATACCTAATAATAATAAAAGCCCAAAAACCGAAACAAAATATAGAGCTAGTGGCCCATGGCCTTATTACAATGATACTTTAAACCCATTAAATAAAAATATTAAGAAAATAGCAAACTAAAGTCTTTTTACCGAATCCAAAGTACTCTATCGCATGGCCATCTTGCGCTCCTCTCCAGCCCGGTCCGATGCGCTAAGTGCTACCTGAAAATATTAATAATAGGTTGAGTCGCGAGACTCACTGTGCAACCCTCATGCATCATTAGATTTGGGCCTTAGCCCCACAGAACAGAATAACAGATTAATATATATATAACAAAAATTATGCAAGCCCAACCCAAATCCTAGGTTTCCGTCCGCTACACGGCACCCTTACTTGCCATTCACACCATTGGGGATTTCTACAATCAACCCACACCGCTACACGCCATTGATGGCAGTCATGCTGCTCATCGTCAGATCATGGCAATAGCCACTACAACAGATCATGGCAAAAGCCACTACAACAGTTCATGGCAAAAGCCACTACAACAGATCACTTCCCCTTTCATCAAACCCAACCCCGTGCAATCACAGAAATCGGCATACTTATAAAACATATCATCTCAACAGGAAAATTCACTGAAGAATGACAGAGATCACTAACCTGGTGATTCGCTTTTACCCTCCTTGGGTTTCCATCGTTATGCCGGGATTTAGTCATTTAACAGAATATTACAGATTTATATACATGCATACTAATAGACAATCTAATGTTGTGAAAAGTTACACACCTGGTAAATACGTAGGACTACTCTCTATGTCGATACCCTTGATAACCGAATCTACAATCTTGCTCAAAAGCCAGAAAAAAATGCGAAGATAAAGCCTTTCCTATATTCGGCCAAAGTTAGTGTTTTACCCTATTTATACATTAAAATAAAACAAATCCCCTTACCTAAATCGATTAGATCCCAGAAGTAGGATGATTCGTGTGCTACCGATTTGGAAACCTAAGCGAGTGGATTTCCTTCAAACCACGGAATACCGTAAATGAGAGAAAACACGAGATTAGCCAACTATTTAGCCATTCGGCTACTGCCTCCAAAAGCCGAAAAAGATTTAAAGAAAACCCAAACTGATACTTACCTCTGTAGAAGATTTCAGCTATCCCTTGTAGAATGATTCAGCAATCATAGAAGAAGATCGAAGCGTAGAAGAGTAGAGATCTAGGAGATTTGGCTCTTTAAGAAAATCCCGAAAAGATGAACTAGATGTGTTTTTCGGCTTTTTAAAAGAATTGAATGGGGTTTTGGTTTTGGCTTAGGAAAGGTAAACAAAAGAGAGCCTTAGAAATTTCGGCTAGGAAGTAATTTCGACAAAAGAAGAAAAAGAAAAGAAGTTTCGACAACAGAGAAAACTGAAAGAAAGTTCTCAGAGAAACTAATGAAATTTTGGCACAGAGAATGAGAGAAAAACGTAGGGTTCAAATGCTGGAGTTAAAGAGATTCCACCCCTATTTATAGTGAATTTCGGCACCCCCTAGAGTTGGAAATTTGGCCACCACTGTGACCAATAGATCATATCCTAAATTTTCTCCCCTTATCCTCATCTGACTACTCATCCACAGTGTCATGAATGACACTACCTCTTCCTTTTTTTATCTGCCACATTATCCATATTATCCAAGTCAGTAAATCCCTCCTAATTTTAAGCCTTGTTGCCATCCAACCTTACCCACCTAAATGTCAAAAATTAATTAAATTAAAATTAAAGAATTGGGCTCCATGAAACTCGAATTTGGGCCTCCTACCCCCTAGTGTGGTGTCACCTCCTTGCTCCCTAAGTGGCGCTACTGACCATTGGGCCACAAGCCCATTTTGATATTTTAAACACAGGTACTACCTTTTAAGTCCTATAATGCCCAAACAGATAATTTTAATCAAGGCCTTTGCTTAAGCCTGAGCCCAATTTGGACCCCTAACACTTAAATTAACTCATTACACATATTCACCCATTAAACGCATAGGCCCAAAAATTTAGGATGTTGCAGGAAGCCTCCTAGAAATGTATTCAAAGTCTGAAGTTTTTGGGGACTAGCTGGTTACTATAGATAGATCCTAAAAGGTTTCTCTATAATTACAACCCCAATGACGCGACTACTTCAAAAAAGATGTTAAGGTCGAGTAGTCAGAAAAGTGCTAGAAAAGTTTCGATCAGTTGAAAGCTTTGTTGACCGAAGCTCCAATGTTAGTTCAGCCAAAATTGGGTAAAGAATTCATTATCTATAATGATGTATCTTTGAATGGTTTGGGTTGTGTTTTGATGTATGAAGGCAAAGTCATAGTTTATGCCTCGAGACAGTTAAAGCTGCATGAAAAGAATTATTCGACGCACGACCTGAAATTGGCGGCTATTGTGTTTGTGTTGAAAATTTCGCGCCACTATCTGTTTGGTGAGAAATGTCATGTCTATTCCTGTAACACCCCTTACCCGTAATCCCCGCCGGAATCGGGCATGAGACATTACCGAACAATTCACTTGATCGCCAACTTAGGCTCACTGTGACTACTCTCCTCGAATCACTTTAACTACTTCACACTCAACCTATGAGATCTCAATCGTACCTACGAGAACTCTTGGGACCATATCAGAAGTTTTACGGTCCATAAAATTTCTTTTCATCTAAACAGGGAGTACACGCCCGTGCTAAAAGACACACACACCCATGTGTAGTCACACACGCCCATGTCCTCACACCGTGCCCAAAAACCCCAACATTCTGCCAAAACTCATACGGCTAGGGCACGCCCATGTGAAATGGAGGCGCACCCGTGTACCCTTACAACATGCCCGTGTCTTCTGCCCGTGGGGAGTTACTGACTAATTTAGCACAGCCTGGACACACCTGTGTCTCCTAACCGTGGGGAGCTACTGACTTGATCCACACTGCCTGGGCACACGCCCATGTCCCTACCGTGTGTCTTACACAATTCATGCACACGGCCGTGGGATTCACCCGTGGTCTATTCTAATTAGTAATAATAAGGTGCAGGGTTAGCATGGCCTAGACACACGCCCGTGTGTCTACTCGTGTGGCACATGAAGGCTATTCGCCAAGCTTCTAGCATCCCTATATCTTACTCTACATGGGTTTATTCAACAAACTAACAAACCTCTCTTAATCCACATGCACTCACATTGGTAACTTTGAAATTTCATAAATGATAAAATATGTCATCATTCTTGGCAATTTACAAAATTAATGTCTTAGCAAGAGCCAATACACCTTTGGTCAAATTAACAAAATAATCTAACTAGTCTAATCCTATACATGCCATATACAAAATCACTAATCTAATTATACCGAAGTAAGTAGATAGTGTGGGCGGTCTTCTAGTTATCGGCGTATCCTAGCTCGGCTCTTAAGCCCTATAAGACAAGGGAAAGAGAGAGGGGTAAGCTTAAAGCTTAGTAAGTTCACATGTAAGTAATATAACACTCTAAAATGAGTAAAACATTTTTATAGCATTATTTGCTAAGCAAGAAATCAATCTACATTCAGGACTAGGCTTACTCATTTCCTCCATTTACATATCCTAATCACATCACAAGCATAATGCATACAGTCAATAACGGTTTCCCTACACTGAGCATCACAAGGTCACTTAATGTAACACATCACTATATCAAAATACCTTACAGTAGTCACATTACCCGGTGGTTTCGCACTTAGCCCACCATCAGTATTCATTAGGGTGGTATCGCACATAGCCCACCAAGAAGCTCAATTACGGTGGTATCGCACACAGCCCACTAGAAAAGTTATCAGATGATGGTATCACACACAGCCCATTGTAATTAAACAACAAGGTGGTATCGCATTTAGCCCACCATCAAAATTTGATATAACACACCTACCTATCTATTCCATCATTCATACAAGAATTATTCATTAACTACCACTTTCTATCTACTTGAATTATGCATGTTCTCAATTATGCTATGCACTGATTAACAACAATAATGTGCATGTAAAATGCAACATTTACACGTAAACTTACCTCGATGCAAAACGTTTTAGCTAGCGATTTACTTGATCATCTTGCCTTTCCCACGGTTAAGATTGATTTCACGCTCTTCTTGATCTATAATAATGAAATTCGTTCATTTAGGACATTCTATGATTAATATACATCGAATTCTACACTTGAGCTAAAATGACAATTTTGCCCTTGTATATTGGAAAAATTATGATTTTGCCCTTAGGCTCGTAAATCATTTTTCATCACATTTTCCCATTAAACAAGCCTAGCTGAACATTTATTCCTCTTTCAACAACCCACAAATCTAACTATTTCATGCATTTATTACCAATTTACAACATTTACAACTTAGTCCCATTTAGGTGTTTTCATGACAACACCTTTCACAAAAGTTATCTCTAACCTCCCCATCATTCATTTTCTTCCATAAAAACTCAGCTAACAACAGAAACTCTCTCATGGAAAGTTTCTAAACTTTTAATCATTTCACAAATTAGTCCCCTCATTAGTTAGCTTAGGCTTTGGGGACTCCAAAAGTACAAAAATCATCAACTAAAACCACCTAAATCACTTACTTGAATGAGGATTGAGTGGCTGACAGTTTGAACCTCCAAGAACTCTATTCTCTCTTGAATTTTCAGTGGAAAGAGATGAGTGAATAGTGAAAAATGATAACATCTTTTGCCTCTCTTATTTTATTCATTTTATCACTTAATTTCTGCCAACTTTGACTAGTTTTTAATGCTCTTGTCCCCCTTAACTTGTATGGCCAGCAAACACATATAATAGGGCCTAATTTCACTTTAAAATCCTCCAATTTACAATCTATAGCTATTAGGTACCCCCACCTTATAAAATAGAACTTTCGCATTTTATGCAATTTAGTCCTTTTTCACAATTAAGTACTCTATTGCCAAAATTAAAGCACCAAAATTTTCATATAGTCATATATTAATGCCATAACACATAAAATAATATTAAAATAATTTCCTCAACCTCAGATTAGTGGTCTCGAGACCACTATTCTGGTTAACCCCAAAATCGGGCTGTTACAACTCTCCCCCCTTTTTGGGATTTTTGCCCTCAAAAATCTTACCGGTAAAGAGGTTTGGATATTGCTCTCTCATGGCTTCTTCCAGTTCCCACGTAGCTTCTTCTACACCGTGCTTTTGCCACAACACTTTTACTAAGGATATGTCCTTATTCCTAAACTGTTTCACTTCTCGAGCCAAGATTTTAATCGGCTCTTCCTCATATGTCATATCCGGTCGTATCTCAATTTTTGTTGGAAAAACCACATGCGAGGGATCGGAACGATAACGCCTTAGCATTGGTACATAAAACACATTGTGAATTTTCTCTAACTCTACCAGTAAAGCCAATT
Source organism: Gossypium rotundifolium (assembly GCA_025506655.1). NCBI lineage: Eukaryota > Viridiplantae > Streptophyta > Magnoliopsida > Malvales > Malvaceae > Gossypium > Gossypium rotundifolium. Next base: position 63,310,917 of record CP106722.1, read on the forward strand.
GATATGCCACTGGCCCAATCTTTTCGATAATTTCGTACGGCCCTATGAATCTCAGACTCAATTTACCCTTTTGACCAAATCTCAATATTTTCTTCCACGGTGACACTTTCAAAAATACTTTGTCACCCACTTGAAACTCAATTTCTTTTCTTTTCAAGTCCGCATATGACTTTTGTCGGTCTGAAGCAGCTTTCAGACTATTCCGAATCAATTTCACTTTTTCCTCAGTTTCTTTAACTAAATCAAACCCATGAATTTGCTTCTCACCCAACTCGGTCTAATACAAAGGAGTCTGACACTTACGACCATATAAGGCCTCATACTGTGCCATCCGTATGCTCGATTGATAACTATTGTTGTAAGCGAATTCGACCAAAGGTAGGTATCTTTCCCAACTACCTTCGAATTCTAACACAGCATCAGAGCATATCTTTAAGAACTTGGATTAGTCTCTCAGACTGACCATCAGTTTGAGGATGAAAAGCAGTACTAAATTTCAACCTTGTACTTAAGGCCTCTTGTAACTTCTTTCAAAACCTCGAAGTAAATCTCGGGTCTCTATCCGAGATAATGGATATAGGCACTCCATGTAATCTTACTACCTCTGCAATATACAACTCGGCTAACTTCTCTAGTGAATAATCAATACGTACGGTATAAAGTGAGTCGACTTTGTTAACCTATCAACAATAACCCATACAACATCTTTCTTTTTCGGAGTCGAAGGCAACCCCGTCACGAAGTCCATGGTGATCCAATCCCACTTCCACTCGGGAACCATCACTGGTAGAAGCAATCCCGAAGGCACCTGATGCTCGGCTTTCACTTGTTGACAAATAAGACATCTTGTTACATACTCCGATATGTCTCTTTTCATTCCTGGCCACCAATAGAATTTCTTCAGATCATTGTACATTTTCGTACTGCCCGGGTGTACTGACAAATGACTATTATGTGCTTTTTGCAAAATTTTTCAGATTAACTCATCATATTTAGGTACACAAATTCTATCATGGAACATTAAACAACCATTCGAACTTACCCGAAATTCAGAATCAGCTCCTGGTTCACACTTAGCTCTTTTAGCTAACATCTTATTATCATTCCTTTGAGCTTCACATATTTGTTGGACAAATAGTGGCCTAGCTCTCAACTCAGCCAGTATAGCACCATCATCGGACAATGATAAATTTGTGCTCATAGTTCTCAAAGCATACAAAAAATTTTCTACTTAAAGCATTTGCAACTATATTTGCTTTCCCCGGGTGGTAATCGATCACTAGCTCGTAGTCTTTCAATAATTCAAGCCATCATCATTGCCGTAAATTTAACTCCTTTTGATTCATCAAGTACCTCAAACTCTTATGATCTGTAAAAATTCGACACTTCTCACCATATAAATAATGCCGCCAATTCTTTAACGCAAAAACGATTGCGGCCAACTCTAAGTCATGAGTCGGATAATTCTTCTCATGTGGTTTTAGCTGTCTCGAGGCGTAAGCGACCACCTTACCCTCTGCATCAGCACACAACCGAGACCATTTAAGGACGCGTCACAGTAGACCACAAACTCCTTTCCTGACTCAGGCTGTACCAAAATCGGTGCTTCTGTCAACAACGTTTTCAATCTCTCGAAACTCTGTTGGCATTTTTCAGTCCATTCAAACTTAACATCCTTGTGCAATAATTTCGTCATCGGAGTAGCAATCATAGAAAATCCATCCATGAACCGCCTATAGTACCCGTCAAACCTAGAAAGCTTCTGACTTTTGACACGTTCTTCGGCGGTTTCCACTCCACAATAGCTGAGATCTTTCCCGGATCAACTCTAATGCCTTCCCCTGACACAACATGTCCTAGGAATCCAACCTCTCGGAGCCAAAACTCGCTCTTGCTAAATTTAGCATATAATTACTTGTCTCTCAAGGTCTGCAAGACAATTCTCAAATGCTTTGCATGATCACACTCATCTCGGGAGTAGACCAATATGTCATCGATAAAAATAACTACATACTTGTCCAAATACGGTCAAAAGATACGGTTTATTAAGCCCCTAAAAACCACAGGAGCATTCGTTAAATCGAACGGCATGACTAGAAACTCATAATGGCCATACCTCGTCCTAAATGCTGTTTTCGGCACGTCTTGTTCCTTAATTCTCAGCTAATAATATCCGAATCTCAAATAAATCTTGGAGAAGACCATAGCTCCCTTCATTTGATCAAATAGATCATCTATCCTCGGTAAAGGATACCTATTTTTCACCGTCACCTTGTTGAGCTGTCTGTAGTCTATACACAATCTCATCGATCCATCCTTGTTTTTCAGAAATAACACCGGAGCACCCCACAGTGAAAAGCTTGGTCTTGCAAAACCCTTATCTGTCAACTCTTGCAACTGGACCTTCAGTTCTTTCAACTCCAATGGCGCCATCCTATACGGAGTGATGGAAATAGGTGTCGTTCTCGGAACTAACTCAATTCTGAACTCAACCTCTCTGATTGGAGGTAGTCCAGGTAACTCTTCTGGGAATACATCCGGATACTCACATACAACCGGCACAGTTTCAACCTTTGCCTCAGACTCTTGGCTATTCAGTACAAAGGCAAGATTCGATTCACATCCTTTTCTCAAATATTTCTCAGCTACCATGGAAGAAATCATCACCGGTAGGTTATCTAACTCACCTGATTCAACCTGAATAACATCTCTATTTTCACACTTCAATTCAATAAATTTACTACCACAATTCACTAAAACGATATGGGCAGTCAACAAGTCCATATCAAGAATCAAGTCAAACTCATCAAACGACAGCAACATAAAGTTTACCGGAAAATAATGACCCCTAATTGTCAAAGGACAGTTCCTACACACCTTATCAACTAACACCTGTTTTCCTAAGGAGTTTGATACTTTTATCACAAATTCAGTAGACTCAATAGTCATATTCAAACTAATTGCCAATCCCATACAAATATAAGAATGGGTCAACCTCGGGTCAATCAAAGCAATAATAGAGGTGTCATAGAGAGAAAATGTACTCGTTATTACGTCCAGCGATGATGCCTCTTCTCGAGCGTGAACAACATAGGTTCTTGCTGGTGCCCAACCCTCTGACCTCACAATGGTGTCTTGTGATACACCTCTACCACTAGTCCTACCTCCCGGGTTCTTTTGTGGCCTACCTCTAAAAGATGCACTGCTTGATCTTACCTCCTGCTTCTTTTCCTTGTCATCTCTTTCAGGACAGTTTTGAATGAAATGGTCGGGGGATCCACACTTGTAGCAATTTTGATTGTTTCCCCAACACTCCCCAGTGTGATGTCTGCCACAGCTTGGGCACTATGGTTTGGACTTTGGATTGCCCACACTTGCCATTGAGGTGGCCTGAACTCTTAAACCCGAATACGTATTAGCTCGATCTCTCTGTGAATACCCGACTGACATAGTCATCCGAGGGTTCCCTTCTCTAGACCTCTTCTATTGAGATTGGTATGACTTGCTCATCGGCCTCTTCCTCACATCACGAGCCTTACTCAGAGCTTTCCTCTTTTCCTTACTCAATTCTTTGGCCTTACTAGCCCGATCCACCAGTATCACAAATTCTTTTAGCTCTAAGATCCCAACTAAAAGTTTGATGTCTTCATTCAACCCGTATTCAAACCTCTTGCATAGGGTAGCTTACATGGATACACATTCTTGTGCGTACTTACTGAGCCGAACAAATTCACGTTCATATTCTGCCACAGTCATTTTTCCTTACTTTTCCTTAAGGAATTCCTTCCGCTTCTGGTCTATAAATCTTTGACTTATATACTTCTTTTGGAAGTCCTCCAAGAAAAAGTCCCACGTTAGCTCTCTTTAGGAACTACTGATGTCAACATTTTCCACCAATAGTATGCCGAGTCCCTCAACAAAGATACAACACATTTCAAACTCTCATCGGGTATACAGGAGAGTTCATCAAAAACCCTCATGGAGTTCTCAAGCCAGAACTCCGCCCGCTCAGGGTCATCATCTTTGTTAGCTCAAAAATCTTCAGCCCCTTGCTTCCGAATTTTATCTACCGGGGGCTTATTTGTCCTCACTATTTCTACACCTTGAAGAGCCACAGGAACTGGCTGAGGTATAAGAGGAGGTGGAGGAGGTTGAGCATTGGGATTAGCTCGTACATACTCGGTGTACCAATTGCTCATCATTTGGAGAAAGGCTTCTCGAGCCTCTTCTCTTTGACCCCTAGTCTCGGGTTCACTTTGCATAGGAGCGGTCCCTTGCGCAGGAGCCAGCGCATTACTAGCTGCGTCATCAGCAGCTGATTGATTGGAATCCATATACTACATAAAACAAATTTTTAAAATCATCAGAAGCCACCACACTATCATTATACGCTTATGGCATGTATAGCTAGACTCTCACATACGCTACGGTAGTCCTAGAATCGACTAAACCATAGCTCTGATACCACTAAATGTAACACCCCTTACCCATAATCCCGACCTAAATCGGGCACGAGACGTTACTGAATAATTTACCTGATCGCCACTTAGGCTCAACGTGACTACTCTCCTCGAATCGCTTCAACTACTTCACACTCAACCTATGAGATCTCAATCGTACCTACGAGAACTCTCGGGACCATATCAAAAGTTTTACGGTCCATAAACTTTCTTTTCATCTAAATAGGGAGTACACCCCGTGCTAAAAAAACACACACGCCTGTGTGTAGTCACACACGTCCATGTGCTCACACCGTGCCTAAAAACCCCAACATTCTGCCAAAACTCACGCGGCTAGGGCACGCCCATGTGAAATAGGGGCATGCCCGTGTACCCTTACAACATGCCCGTGTCTTTCGCCCGTGGGAAGTTACTGACTAATTTAGCACGGCCTGGACACACCTGTGTCTCCTAATCGTGGGGAGCTACTGACTTGATCCACATGGCCTGGGCACATGCCCATGTCCCTACCGTGTGTCTTACACAATTCATGCACACGACCGTGGGATTCACCCGTGGTCTATTCTAATTAGTAATAATAAGGTGCAGGGTTAGCACGGCCTAGACACACGCCTGAGTGTGTCTACCGTCTTGACACATGAAGGCTATTCGCCAAGCTTCTAGCATCCCTATATCTTACTCTACATGGGTTTATTCAACAAACTAACAAACCTCTCTTAATCCATATGCACTCACATTGGTAACTTTGAAATTTCATAAATGATAAAATATGTCATCATTCTTGGCAATTTACAAAATTAATGTCTTAGCAAGAGCCAATACACCTTTGGTCAAATTGACAAAATAATCTAACTAGTCTAATCCAATACATGCCATATACAAAATCACTAATCTAATTATACCGAAGTAAGTAGATAGTGTGGGCGATCTTCTAGTTATCAGTGTATCCCAACTCAGCGCTTAAGCCCTATAAGATAAGGGAAAGAGAGAGGTGTAAGCTTAAAGCTTAGTAAGTTCACATGTAAATAATAGAACACTCTAAAATGAGTAAAACATTTTTATAGCATTATTTTCTAAGCAAGAAATCAATCTACATTCAGGATTAGGCTTACTCATTTCCTCCATTTACACATCCTAATCACATCACAAGCATAATGCATACATTCAATAACGGTTTCCCTGCACTGAGCATCACAAGGTTACTTAATGTAACACATCACCATATCAAAATACCTTACCGTAGTCACATTACCCGGTGGTTTCACACTTAGCCCACGATCAGTCTTCATTAGGGTGGTATCGCACATAGCCCACCAAGAAGCTTAATTACGGTGGTATCGCACACAGCCCACCAAAAATGTTATCAGATGATGGTATCGCACACAACCCATCATAATTAAACAACAAGGTGGTATCGCACTTAGCCCACCATCAAAATTTGATATAACACACCTACCTATCTATTCCATCATTCATACAAGAATTCTTCATTAACTACCACTTTCTATCTACTTGAATTATACATGTTCTCAATTATGCTATGCACTGATTAACAGCAATAATGTGCATGTAAAATGCAACGTTTACACGTAAACTTACCTCGATGCAAAACTTGTTAGCTAGCGATTTACTCGATCACCTTGCCTTTCCCACGGTCAAGGTTGATTCCGTGCTCTTCTTGATCTATAACAATGAAATTCGATCATTTAGGACATTCTATGATTAATATACATCAAATTCTACACTTGGCTAAAATGACCATTTTGCCCTTGTATATTGGAAAAATTACGATTTTACCCCTAGGCTCGTAAATCATTTTTCATCACATTTTCCCATTAAAGAAGCCTAGTTGAACATTTATTCCTCTTTCAACAACCCACAAATCTAACTATTTCATGCATTTATTACCAATTTACAACATTTACAACTTAGTCCCATTTAGGTGTTTTCATGACAACACATTTCACAAAAGTTGTCTCTAACCTCCCCACCATTCATTTTCTTCCATAAAAACTCAGCTAACAACATAAACTCTCTCATGGAAAGTTTCTAAACTTTTAATCATTTCACAAATTAGTCCCCTTATTAGTTGGCTTAGGCTTTGGGACTCCAAAAGTACAAAAATCATCAACTAAAACCACCTAAATCACTTACTTGAATGAGGATTGAGTGACTGAAAGTTTGAACCTCCAAGAACTCTATTCTCTCTTGAATTTTTGGTGGAAATAGATGAGTTAATAGTGAAAGATGATAACATCTTTTGCCTCTATTATTTTATTCATTTTATCACTTAATTTCTACCAACTTTGACTAGCATTTAATGCTCTTGTACCCCTTAACTTGTATGGCCAGCCAACACATATAATAGGGCCTAATTTCACTTTGAAATCCTCCAATTTACAATCTATAGCTATTAGGTACCCCCACCTTATAAAATAGAACTTTCGCACTTTATGCGATTTAGTCCTTTTTCACAATTAAGTACTCTATTGCCAAAATTAAAGCACCAAAATTTCCATATAGTCATATATTAATGCGATAACACATAAAATAATATTAAAATAATTTCCTCAACCTTAGATTAGTGGTCTCGAGACCACTGTTCTGACTAGCCCCAAAATCGTGCTGTTATAATTCCGATCACAAAAGCTTAAAATATTTGATGACTCAAAAAGATCTGAATTTATGACAACAAAAATGGTTAGATTTGTTAAAAGATTACGAGCTTGTAATTGACTATCGTCAGGGAAAAGCCAATGTTGTTGCTGATGCTTTGAGTCAAAAATCATTGTTTGCCTTACGTGCGATGAATACTCAGATGGTTCTATCTGATGATGGTTTGATTATAGCTGAGTTAAAAGGCAAACCGTTATTTATTTAGTAGATTTCTGAGGCTAAAAAAGTTGACAATAAATTGATAGCAAAAACGGGCTCAATGTAATGCGAATACTGATTCAGAGTTTCGAGTTGATACTGAAGGTTGTTTGAGGTTCAAAGATCGAATGTGTGTTCCAAGAAATTCAGAGTTGATACAGATGATTTTGAATAAAGCTCATAGTAGTCGGTTATCTGTTCACCCGGGTAGTACAAAAATGTATAATGATTTGAAACAATTTTACTAGTGGTATGGTATGAAACGGGACATATCTGACTTTGTTTCGAGATGTTTGATCTATCAGCAAGTCAAAGCTGAGCATTAGGTTTCGTCTAGGTTACTTCAACCGATTATGATACCTGAGTGGAAATGGGATAGCGTCACAATGGATTTTGTATCAGGTTTGCCTTTGTCATCGAGTAAGAAAGATGCAATCTGGGTTATTGTGGATAGTTGACTAAATCGGCTCATTTTGTTCCTGTTCGCACAGATTACTCGCTTGATAAACTTGCTGAGTTGCATATTTCTCAGATTGGAAGAAATTACAAGATGCACTAGGTACGAAGCTACACTTTAGCATTGCTTTTCATCCGCAGACATATGGTCAGTCTGAATGAATTATTCAGATACTCGAGGATATGTTGAGATGTTGCATTCTTGAGTTTGAAGGTACATGGGAACAATACTCGCCATTAATTGAATTCACATATAATAATAGTTTTCAATCGAGTATCAAAATGGCAACTTACGAGGCTCTATACGGTCGCAAATGTCGAACACCTTTGTATTGGACTGAGCTCAGTGATAATAAGATACACGGGGTCGATTTGATCAAAGAAACTGAACAGAAAGTGAAAGTGATTCGCGATAGTCTGAAAGCCGCGTCAGATCATCAAAAATCATATGCAGACTTGAAACGTAAAGATATTGAGTTTCAGATCGGGGACAAAGTGTTTTTGAAAGTCTCACTGTGGAAGAAAATACTTCGATTCGGTTGTAAAAGTAAATTGAGTCCTAGATTTATTGGGTCGTATGAGATTATTGAGCGTGTCGGGCTAGTTGCTTATAGACTATTGTTGCCACCTGAGCTGGAAAAGATCCATAATGTATTTCATGTTTCGATGCTTCGATGATATCGATCTGACCCATCGCATGTAATTTTCCCGTCTGAGATTGATATTAGATCTAATATGACCTACAAGGAAGAACTGATCCGGATTCTAGATCGTGAAGTAAAAGAATCGAAAAATAAGAAAATTTCTTTAGTAAAGGTTTTATGGCATCGACACGAGGTTGAAGAAGCTACGTGGGAGCCCGAAGATGCTATGAGAGAATGTTACCAAAATCTATTTGCCGGTAAGATTTTCGGGGACGAAAATCCCTAAAAAGGGGAGAATTGTAACAGTCCGGTTTAGACCCTAGTCGGAACAGTGGTTTTGGGACCACAAATTTGAGTTAGAAAAATATTTTAATATTATTTTCTATGTTTTTAGTATGTGAATTGGCATGTGTGAAAATTCTGTGATTAAATTTGATCATTTGTGTGATTAATTTGATAAAAGGACTTAATTGCATAAAATGTTAAAGTGACTTTCTATATGTTAAAGTGCTTAATTGCTTTGATGAATTAATGATGGAGTCTTTATGTTGTAATTTGGCCATTAAACCATGGGATTGATGATTAAGAGCTTATTATATATGGTTTTCTAATTAAATTACGGAGGTTAAATTAGTAAATGGTATATTATTATGTAATAAAATAAAACAAAAATTACAAAGCCATGTGAAACACCCCACACCCGGCCCACGAGCCTGAACCGGATCTGGTACGTTCCTAAAGTAAACTGGTTTCAAAGATCTTCGTTACTTAGAGAAAATTTGTAAAATTTTGGAAAACTATTATTTTGAGTTGGGCTTAGATTAGAAACCCATTTAATTAATCTTGTGGATCCAATTTTTATTAAGGTGACAAAATAATTTTTAAGGTTTATAAAAAAAATCGCTTAACTTTAGTCATAATAGTTCGTAACATAACAATTTAAAGTAAAGCAGAATAAGAAAAATCTATTGGGCCTTATGGCCTTATTACATCCAAGAAACCCAAAAAATAACAAAGTCCAAATCGAATAAAATCTTCAAATGAAACATGGCCACCTCAAGGTCTACCGTCCCGATTCAAATCCTTGTTCATCACCTGAAAATATTTCCCACAACGGGGTGAGTCAACAGACTCAATGTGCACACAGTACTAACATTCAACAAATCAGGCATACATGTTCATATCAAATTTTCATTCATATAAAATAAATGATGATGCAACCCAACCCAAGCCTAATGGTCCATCCGCTACACACCACCCGTACCTGCCAGTCACACCGTGGGGACTACTAAGTCAACCCTCCATCCGCTACACACCATCGAAGGCATTCGCTGCAGTCGACGTGCTCATCGCCCATATAATTTGTGTCATTAGACACCATATTCAAATAATGTAACCGAAGTTACCAAATTTAGATAATGTAACCGAGTTACCATATTCAAATTTTGTGACCGTAGTCACCATATTCGCAGTGAGACCAAGTCAACACCTTCTTCCCTTTCACATAAATCCAGAATGCCCCATAAATTTTATGCATAACATACTTAATACTTATTCATATATGCAAAATATATCATATTCATAATCCTATCGAGTAGGAAGCGTGACAGGTACTCTTACCACATTTGTGGTATTTAGCCACATTCATATTCTTATGCATATTCATATATTAAAATAATTGCCATATGATAAATCGAAGGTTAGTGTGCACACACCGATTTGCTTAATGGGTTCCTTGAGATCTAAAATCCCGATCTAACTTTAGATCATTAATTCCTATATTCGCCCATTATATAAAACACATTAGTACCCTTTTCGCTTTTAAAAACCAATTCCTAATAGGAATGGTACTACTCACCTTGTTGCCGAATTGGAAGATTGTAAATCAAATGTTGAAATTTGATAGTATTCCTTCCTTAAATCGGCTAGCCACTAAATCGTAATTATGTGGGTTTTAACTTTTGAATAAATGGAAAATAATTCCAAATATCAAGAACAAACCTTGGCGAATGTCACTTACCATACAATTTCAAAATCAAGAGGATTCCTTAATATGCCTGTTAAATCCATACAACTTCATATGTTAGATCGATCTAACTTTAATAGGTAGTATTTGGCCTTTGGCGAATGTGTCTCACCTTAAATTCCTTGAATCAAATCCCGAAACTCTTCCTTTGATATTCGGCCAAGAGACATAAAAGAGGTTATTTCCTTAGATCTTGATTAAAAGAATTAGAAGAACAAAAATTAATTGTTCTTACCTTAGATCCTTGATCCTTATATTTGGCAATTGTAAAAGCCTGAGAGATCCTTGTAGATTCGGCCATGAACAAGAATAGGGATTAGTATCCTGATTTTGGTAAAAAGAAAAGGAATAGAAATTGATTGACCACAGATCTTACTCTTTTGATGTTGTAGTTGATTGCTCCTTTGCTTAGAATCAACAAAGATTCGGCTTTGACAGTAGAAACGGAGAAGAAAATAGAAGAAGAGAGGATGGACTTTGCTTAAAGAAAATTCGGCAGAGAGGGGGAGAAAGCTTAGGAAAATTTAGGCAAGGCTTAGAAAGGATGAGAGAATAGCCTAAATTCTCCTCCTTTAACTGAAATTGCTAGACCAAGAGTCCTTGACTTGGCCACTACTCCCCATAAGTGATAATATTATCTTTTAATTATCACCTTATTTAAATTGAAAGTATTTGATCCATCCTTTATCTCCTCAATTATCTTATTAAGAGAAAATCCTTTACTTAACACTTAATTTATCCAGTTTTAACAGAAATAAAACTCCTCCTTTTCTAGAAATAGGTGCCGTCCACCCTTAGCCTTGGAAGCAAAAATAAAGCCTTCATTATATGCTTCCCAAGTGACTCAAGTCGTGCCCATTCCTCTTACACATGGCGCCATTTCCATAGGCCTTAAGTGACACCTTCAGCCACTTTTCCAAGCTTTGTTTGTGTGTCAAATCTCACCAACTTTTTCTTTTAAGGCCCTCTTGCCCTTATTTCCTATTTTGAACTTTAAAATTTGTCATTCCGGCATTATTTCTAAGTTTCCTAAAATTTTCGATCGGCTCTGTAACTTGCCATTTTTCTTACATGTTCAGGTTTCCAAAATGTTCAGGTTTCCAAAAATGTTCAGGTTTCCAAAATGTTCAGGTTTCCAAAATGTTCAGGTTTCCAAAATGTTCAGGTTCCCAAAATATGCATTTCCAGGTTTCCAAAAATATCAAAAATTTATTCTTAGTGCTTAAACTTGTCATTTCATACAATTAAACTGAAAATGCATAGGCCCTATTCAGGATGTTACAGTTCTACCCCCCTTAAACAAAATTTCGTCCCCGAAATTTCCTAACTAAAATAATTGAGGGTATTGCTATCGCATGGTCTCTTCTGGCTCCCACGAAGCTTCTTCCGATCCATGATTGCGCCATAACACTTTGACTAGAGGCACTGTCTTCCTTCGTAATACTTTCACATCACGTTCCAAGATTCGAATCGGCTCTTCCTCGTAGGATAAGTCTGGTCTTAGTTCCACCTCTTCAATAGGTACCACATGAGATGGGTCCGATCTGTAGCGACGTAGCATGGATACATGAAATACGTCGTGCATCTGCTGCAATTCTGGTGGCAACTCTAATTGGTATGCCACTGGCCCAACTCGTTTCAGTACTCGGTAGGGCCCTATAAATCTTGGGCTTAGCTTCCCTTTTTGACTGAACCTCATTACCTTCTTCCAAGGCGAGACTTTCAGGAATACTTGGTCTCCCACTTCAAACTCTATTTCCTTTCGCTTAAGGTCTGCGTACGACTTCTGCCTATCAGAGGCTTCCTTTAACCGTGCCTGAATTATCTCAACCTTCTCTTCGGTTTCTGCCACTAATTCTGAACCCAAAACTCGGCGTTCTCCTAACTCGGTCCAACAAGTAGGTGTTCTACACTTCCTTCCATACAATGCTTCGTATGGTGCCATCCGAATCTTTGGCTTGATAGTTGTTGTTGTAGGCGAACTCACTAAAGGCAAGTAATCTTCCCAACTTCCTCGAAAATCCATTACACAGCCTCTCAACATATCCTCCAACACTTGTATAACCCGTTCAGATTGCCCGTCCGATTGTGGATGAAAAGCCGTAGTGAAGCCTAACTTAGTGCCTAAAGCTTGATGAAGTGCCTTCCAAAATTGAGACGTAAACCTTGGGTCTCTATCAGAGATGATCGATATTGGTACTCCATGCAACCTCACAATCTCTCCCACATATAACTTAGCCAACTTCTGAAGAGAATAATCCATTCTTACTGGGATAAAGTGTGCAGACTTGGTCAACCGGTCCACTATCACCTATACCGAGTCCTTCTTAGTAGGCGTAAGGGGAAGCCCACTAACGAAGTCCATGGTAATTCTTTCCCACTTCCATTGGGGAACTTGATTGGTTGAAGCAATCTGATGGGACTTGGTGTTCAGCCTTAACTTGTCGACACGCCAAACATTTCCCCACAAATTCGGTCACCTCTCGTTTGGATCGACCACCAAAGCTGTTCCTTAGATCTCTATATGACTTGATGCCTCCGGATGCATAGCATAAGGGCTACCATGCGCTTCAAGAATCCTTTATCTCAACTCCTTATTCCTCGGCATACAGACTTTTCCCTTGTAGAACAATACTCCTTCATCATTGACACCATAGTCCTTTAATCCCCCTTGCTGTACTTGCTGCAACTTAGTACTTAAGTCATTATCAGCCAACTGTCCCTCTTTCACCTCTTTCAGCCATGTGGGCCTGACTTGTAACTCTGCCAACAGGCTTCCATCATCATACAGACTTAAATGAATGAACAAAGCCCGTAGATCCGATACAACCTTCTGACTTAGGGCATCGGTTACCACATTCGCCTTGCCCGGATGATATTCTATCGAACAATCGTAGTCCTTCAACAATTCCACCCACCTTCGTTGCCTCAAGTTTAACTCCTACGAGTCAATAAATACTTAAGGCTCTTGTGGTGCGTGTAGATAACCGACCTTTCTCTATAAAGGTAGTGCCTCCAAACCTTAAGGGTAAAACCACCTTTGCTAGCTCTAAATCATGGGTTGGGTAGTTAACCTCATGAGGCCTTAATCGCCAGTGACGCATAAGCGACTACTTTGCCATCTTGCATTAGCACACGCCTAACCCGTGTCTTGAGCGTCACAAGACACCACAAAATCTTTTCCCGCCTCAATTTGAATTAACACTGGAGCTTCAGTCAACACCCTTTTAAGCTTTTCAAAGCTCTCCTGCTGCTTATTAGTCCATTCGAAGGGTACTTCCTTCCTTAGCAACTTGGTTAAAGGCGCGGCTATTGACAAGAATCCTTCCACAAACCTTCTGTAATAACCTGCCAAGCCTAAGAAACTTCAGATTTCAGCCACGGACCTAGGTGGTTCCCAATCCAACACTGCTTCGATCTTCCTAAGATCCACTCTTATTCCTTCTGCGGATACCACATGTCCTAAGAATGCCACCTCCTTAAGCCAAAATTCGCACTTGCTGAATTTGGCATAGAGCTTCTTCTCCCTTAACACTTCCAACACAACTCGGAGATGCTCATCATGCTCCTCCTCCGACTTCGAATACACCAAAATATCGTCGATGAACACAATGACGAACCTATCCAAGTAGGGCTGGAAAACCCGATTCATCATGTCCATGAACGCGGCTGGAGCGTTCGTCAACCCAAACGGCATCACCACAAACTCGAAGTGACCATATCTTGTCCTAAAAGCGGTCTTATGGATGTCAGCCTCCTTCACTTTCAGCTGATGATATCCCGACCTTAAGTCGATCTTTGAAAACATTGCGGCTCCCTTCAGCTGATCGAACAGGTCATCGATCCTTGGCAAAGGATACTTGTTCTTAATGGTCAACTTATTCAGCTGACGGTAGTCTATGCACATACACATAGTTCCGTCCTTCTTCTTCACAAATAGGACCGGTGCTCCCCACGGAGACACACTGGGTCGGATGAACCCACGATCCAACAGTTCTTGTATTTGAGCCTTGAGCTCCACTAACTCCTTTGGTGCCATTCGGTATGGAGTGATTGACACAGGAGCTGTTCCGGGTAGCAAATCAATTCCAAATTCTACCTCCCTGTCTGGGGGTATTCCCGGTAATTCTTCTTGAAACACATCCACGAAGTCCCTTACCGTCCTAACTCCATTAATACCTTCCTCCTTCCCACTTATCGCACTTACGAAGGCTAAGAATGCCTTGCAACCTTTCTTAACCATCTTCTCAGCCTTCAGTGCCGAAACTATGTTAGACAAGTAGTTCCTCCTTTCTCCGATCATTACTACCACTTCATCCTCTGGGGTTCTTAGTTCCATACGTTTAGCCGCACAATCCAATACTGCTCGGTGTTCTACTAGCCAATCCATTCTGAGTATAAGCTCAAACTCTCCGAAGGGTAACTCCATTAAATCTGCTCGAAAGTTCACTCCCTGAATCTCTAAGGGTACACTTCAAAAGATATTGTCTACCACTACAGTTTGGCCTAATGGGCTTACTACAGTCATCTGTCTATCAGAAAGTTCAGAGTCTAGGCCTAGTGTTTCCACTACACTACTTGCAACATAGGAATAGGTCAAGCCCATATCAATCAGAGCAAAATAGGGTTTGTCAAAAATAAAGAACGTACCGATTATTACATCCGGTGTGTCTCCATCTTCCCTTCGGTGAACTGCATAAACCAAACCCGGTTGTCTTGCTTCTGCATTAACATTAGTACCTCAACCCTGTGTTCCACGGCCTCTGCCAGCACCACCACCGCATGATTACAGAACCACGACCCGTTGAGGTCATTGTCAGCCTCTACCAGCCTGACTAGCATTCTGAACTACCGGTCGGCTCTCATCTGGTTGCTTGGGACAATCCTTAAGCATATGGTCCTTGGACCCACACTTGAAGCATCCTCCCGTCTTTCTCCAACACTCTCCCATGTGCTTCTTTCAACAATGCTCATAAGGGCGATACTGCCAGCCTGTACCAGCCTGTTGATTTCGTGGCCCGTCAACCCTAGACCTCTTGTGACCCTTTCCAGATGGCCCAAATCCTCTTTTAGCCTTATTCCTATCCACAGTCTGCTTAGTAGCGTCCTTAATCCCCTCGGCCACCTTGGCCTTTTCCACCAAAGCATGGAATTCCCGCTCCTGATGCGGTGCTATCAACAGTCTCAAAACGTCCCTCAGTCCGTCCTCAAAACGGACACAGCGTTCATGCTCAGTTGCCACTACCCCTCGAGCATAGCGGCTCAACCTCGGGAATCCGCCTCATATTCTCATGCGGACTTACTCCTTGCACCAACCCTAGAAAAGCCTTCATTTGTTCATTAGTATACCTGGTTCCCACATACTTCTTCTGAAATGCCTCTCTAACATACTCCCAAGTCAAGTTTTCACCGTGGTACCATCTCGAGCAGTTAACCACCATCGTCGCTTCATCGCAGAATAACGCCACCATCCCTTTCAACTTTTCCTCCGAGTCGATCAAGCTCATCCATGATACGCTCTGTTGCTTCCAACCAGTACTCAGCTGTACTGGGTGCCACATTAGATGCTCCTCGGAACATTTCCGCTCTATTAGCTCAGAGCCGTTCAGGTATAGACTTTCAATTTCCTGAATTTCCTCCGGCACTTGCCACCAATTCCAAAACTCGCAAAGACAACTGCGACACAAAGATCTTCCCCGTCTCGAGCCTCACGCTCAACATTAACAGCTCGGGGTGGTGGTGGCGGTGGCATTTCATTGTCGGACCCTTGACCCGACCTAACGGGTTTCGACACGGTCATCCTTCCTCTACCTCGACCACGATGACCACGTCCTCTAGAGCTCATTTTCTAGCGTCGAGATCTGATTAAGAAATTTTATGGATTAGTCATTGTTCCACTTATTTACCAGCGAAGGAGTTTTATGAAAAGGGATTTAAGAGTGGTTCTTTCGTATACATACAAACACACAGTCTTTTCCATTCATTCATTCATCCATCAAACAAGTATGAACTTTCGTTCATTCAGAGAAACGTTGTAGTTTTTGTTGTTGTTGTTTTCCACTACCTAGGGGTATTTTCGTAATATTGTCCTCTGTGGCATTTTCGTAATTTTCGTAAGAAAAATGTTCCTTGGTGTTTTTGTCAAAAATTATTTTGAAAATTTCTAAGTCTCGGGGTAATTTGGAAAAATTTTGAGATACGGGGGTATTTCGGTAATTTTTAACCTCGGGGGTATTTTGGTAATTTTTCATAAATCAGGGTAAATTTGTAATTTTAATAAATCAGGGGTATTTCAAAAGTTGTAAAACTCTGAGGGTTATTTTCGAAAATTGTTCCTTCAAAAATGGGAATGTTGCAAAAATTTTGGAAATCAAGGTCATTTTGGTAATTTTGTAAGTTAGGGCCAATTTTGTAATTTTTTCCAAAATCAAGATATTTTGATATTTTACAAATTAGGGTTTTTGAATGTTTATAAAGTAATGAAATTTTGGTAAAGTTGTTGAGTAGTTGAACATTTTATAACCATGGGCATTTTTGGTAATTTTACCACCAAGGGCACTTTTGTAATTTTTGCAAATCAGGAGTTTTTCAGAAAATGTTGTAAAAATATTTTTTTTCAGATTTAAAAGAAAGTTTTAAAAGTTTGAAAAACTAGGGTTTGTTGTTTTGTTCTCTCTCTTTTTTTTTTTAAAACATGGCTAGTTCCTTTCGTGTTTTAGTCATTATGTTTAGCTTTATGACCGAGCCCTCTTGGTCAAGGTGAACTAAAGCTACGCACTGTGCAGGATTCGTGTGGAGAGGAGGTGAGTCACGTGATCGCTTAAATACCAAGCTCCCACCAAACCATTCCTAGACATGCGACAGAGGTTGCCACACCACCGAGCCCTGCGGGTTAGGGTGAGCCAAAGCTACGCACTGTAGGATTCTGCGAAGAGGAGGTGAGTCACTAGGGGCCTTAAATACCAAGCTCTTAGGATCCAATCCTAGACATGCATCTGGGGTTACCACACCCTAGCTCGTTGACTTAGCCATAGGTTTGTTTAGTGCATTAAGTCTTATGTGTTTGTGTTTGAGTAGACTAATCCTAGGGTTCATGTTCCTATCATTCTATGCTACGTTCCATGCCTTTTCTACCCTTAAGCAGTTCATAAATCATGTAATCACACATAGAGTTAGGGGTACTTACACGGTGGATCATGGTCGGAGACTTAGGGGCCATGCAGAAGCTCGCTTATTTTCAAAGAAAATCATTTGGGCTCAATTCAAAATGTTTTGGGCCTTAGCCCACAGGCCGAGAGTTTAAAACTGGGCTCTGATACCAAACTGAAACACCCCACACCCGGCCCACGAGCCTGAACCGGATCTGGTATGTTCCTAAAGTAAACCGGTTTCAAAGATCTTCGTTACTTAGAGAAAATTTGTAAAATTTTGGAAAACTATTATTTTGAGTTGGGCTTAGATTGGAAACCCATTTAATTAATCTTGTGGATCCAATTTTTATTAAGGTGACAAAATAATTTTTAAGGTTTATAGAAAAATCCACTGGGCCTTATGGCCTTATTACATCCAGTAAAACCCAAAAAAATAACAAAGTCCAAATCGAATAAAATCTTCAAATGAAACATGGCCACCTCAAGGTCTACCGTCCCGGTCCAATCTGCTCATCACCGAAAATATTTCCTTAGCGGGGTGAGTCACAGACTCAATGTGCACACAAGACTAACATTCAACAAATCGAGGCATACATGTTCATATCAAATTTACATTCATATAAAATAAATGATGATGCAACCCAACCCAAGCCTAATGGTCCATCCGCTACACACCACCGTACACCGCCAACCACACCGTGGGACTACTAAGTCAACCCTCCATCCGCTACACACCATCGAAGGCGATCCATCGCAATGACGTGTTTCATCGCCCATATAATTTGTGTCATTAGACACCATATTCAAATAATGTAACGAAGTTACCAAATTCAGATAATGTAACCGAGTTACCATATTCAAATTTTTGTGACCGTAGTCACCATATTCCGTTGGTGAGACTAAAGTCAACACCTTCTTCCCCTTTCACATAAATCCCGAATGTCCCATAAATTTTATGCATAACATACTTAATTCTTATTCATATATGCAAAATAATCATATTCATAGTCCTATCAGAAGTAGGAAACGTACCTGGGTACTCTTACCACATTTGTGGTATTTAGCCACATTCATATTCTTATGCATATTCATATATTAAAATAATTGCCATATGATAAATCGAAGGTTAGTGTTCGTACACACTTGATTTGCTTAATGGGTTCCTTGAGATCTCAAAATCCCGATCTAACTTTAGATACATTAATTCCTATATTCGCCCATCATATAAAACACATTAGTACCCTTTTCGCTTTTAAAACCAATTCCTAATAGGAATGGTACTACTCACCTTGTTGCCGAATCGAAGATTGTAAATCAAATTAGGAATTTGATAGTATTCCTTCCTTAAATCGGCTAGCCACTAAATCGTAATTATGTGGGTTTCTAACTTTTGAATAAATGGAAAATAATTCCAAATATCAAGAATGAGACCTTGGCGAATGTCACTTACCATTCAATTTCCAAATCAAGAGGATTCCTTAATATGCCTGTCGAAATCCTACAACTTCATATGTTAGATCGATCTAACTTTAATAGGTAGTATTTGGCCTTTGGCGAATGTGTCTCGACTTAAATTCCTTGAATCAAATCCAAACTCTTCCTTTGATATTCGCCAAGAGACATAAAAGAGGTTATTTCCTTAGATCTTGATTAAAAGAATTAGAAGAACAAAATTAATTGTTCTTACCTTAGATCCTTGATCCTTATATTTGGTAATTGTAAAGCACGAGAGATCCTTGTAGATTCGGCCATGAACAAGAATAGGGATTAGTATCCTGATTTTGGTAAAAAGAAAAGGAATAGAAATTGATTGACCATAGATCTTACTCTTTTGATGTTGTAGTTGATTGCTCCTTTTCTTAGAATCAACAAAGATTCGGCTTTGACAGTAGAAACAGAGAAGAAAATAGAAGAAGAGAGGATGGACTTTTCTTAAAGAAAATTCGGCAGAGAGGGGGAGAAAGCTTAGGAAAATTTCGGCAAGGCTTAGAAAGGATGAGAGAATAGCCTAAATTCTCCTCCTTTAACTGAAAT
This sequence comes from Gossypium rotundifolium, assembly GCA_025506655.1. Classification (NCBI taxonomy): domain Eukaryota; kingdom Viridiplantae; phylum Streptophyta; class Magnoliopsida; order Malvales; family Malvaceae; genus Gossypium; species Gossypium rotundifolium. The sequence continues at coordinate 63,330,562 of CP106722.1, forward strand.
TGCTAGACCAAGAGTCCTTGACTTGGCCACTACTCCCCATAAGTGATAATATTATCTTTTAATTATCACCTTATTTAAATTAAAAGTATTTAATCCATCCTTTATCTCCTCAATTATCTTATTAAGAGAAAATCCTTTACTTAACACTTAATTTATCCAGTTTTAACAGAAATAAAACTCCTCCTTTTCTAGAAATAGGTGCCGTCCACCCCTTAGCCTTGGAAGCAAAAATAAAGCCTTCATTATATGCTTCCCAAGTGACTCGAACTCAGGCCCATTCCTCTTACACATGGCGCCATTTCCATAGGCCTTAAGTGACACCTTCAGGCCACTTTTCCAAGCCTGTTTGTGTGTCAAATCTCACCAAATTTTTCTTTTAAGGCCCTCTTGCCCTTATTTCCTATTTTGAACTTTAAAATTTGTCATTCCGGCATTATTTCTAAGTTTTCTAAAATTTTCGATCGGCTCTGTAACTTGCCATTTTTCTTACATGTTCAGGTTTCCAAAATGTTCAGGTTTCCAAAAATGTTCAGGTTTCCAAAATGTTCAGGTTTCCAAAATATGCATTTCCAGGTTTCTAAAAATATCAAAAATTTATTCTTAGTGCTTAAACTTGTCATTTCATACAATTAAACTGAAAATGCATAGGCCCTATTCAGGATGTTACACCATGCATTTGTTCATCTTTATGACTTAAAATACCAAAGAAAAAGAAATAAAAAAGAATAAGCTAGGTTCGACTATGGTTTTTCTTGATTGAGGTATGTAATTTGTTCAGTTTTTAATAATTTTTACGTTTTTGAGATCATTGCTATGTAATCTATCAGGCCCGTGTCTCAATTTTTTGAAATTGATGATGATTTTGTGTTTTTCCATTGTTGAAAGCTTGCGGTTTTTGCCATTTGATGATGGAAAATAAAAGATATGTGATAGATTAATATGTTTTTTCTTTAGATTTTTGATGAATTTGAGAAATTTGGGCTAAATTGTAAAAATAATAAATTGAGGTACTAAAATGTAAAATAAATGAAATGTGTGGAATTGTATGAGATTAGTGAATATTCCGCTAAGCTATTGTGTAATGAAATTATGTTTATTTTGTATTTTGTGAAATAAGGACTAATTTGTGAAAAATGTGAAATGTTAAGGGTAAAAGTGTAATTTTCCCATTTATATGTTTTTGGATAAATTTGATTGAATATGTGATTAAATAAGTTTAATTTATACTAATTTAGATCAAGAAAAGAGGAAATCAGAATTTGATCGAGGAAAATCTAAAGTTGTTGAATAGTCGTTCCGGTTCGTCCGTCTTCGTCCGAGGTAAGTTCATAAGTAAATAAATGTGATTAAATTCGATTGTATATATATTATTTGTATCGAATTGAATTATTACTTGTATATGTGAATGTCGAATTAGTAAAAATGAGGAAGAATTGTAACACCCCAAACCCGGTCAACACACCACGACCAAATTCAGTATGTTACAGAGTGAAAATATTTTGAAGAAAACAAATTGCAGGTTCACTTTTGTGGAAAAAAGATTGTTATCAAAAACATTTATGTCGTTTTGAGGTTGAAAGAAAACTCCCTTGAGAAGATCGTTTGGTTTTATGAAAACCCGAGTGAGTCTAAAATAATTAAGTTAAAAACCATCTTGTATCTGAACATAAAGAAAAACTTTAGTTTGGAGAAAGTCTGAATTAGGTTGCTGACTTCATGTGTTTAGTATTACCCGATGGTAAAGTTTGAAAACCCGATGAGTTGTACAATTTTCTAAACGTTGACTTCTGAGTTATTTGAATAAGGCTATGTTATTTAACTTAAGCATGATGATAAAACTTAAAGCGAGATAATCAAAACCCAAATAATAAAAATTTAGCGGCCTTATTACAAATCCAAAACCAAATTTAAAAGTAAATTAACCCAAAATAGTAATTGAAACAAAATTCGAAAACATAGCGCATGGCCACCTCGAGTCAACCCCGACTCCACATCCGCGATCTATGCCTCATTTGCAAAAATGTAAGGGAAGGGGTGAGTCACTGAGACTCAGTGTATAAATCCCCATCCCGATAATAACAAGGCACTTACACATCTGATAAGTCAATATGCAAATCATGCAAACCCAACCTAACCAACCGAACTCTTGTGTCTACCACGTGTGGTCAAAACCACTGGTGACCGTAGTTACTAGTGACCGTAGTAACAAATCGTATAAGTGTGGTCAAAACCACTGGTGATCGTAGTCACAAATCATATAGTGGGGCCAACCCACCGCGTGGTCAAAACCGCTGATGACAATCCCGTAATCAACATGTGGGGCCAACCCATCGTGGTACCAAACCACGGGACGAGTCACAATAATCCATGTGGTCAAAACCTTTGGTGACCGTAGTCACAAATAATATCCGTGGTCGAGAACCATTGGTGGTCAAAATCACCGAGACTAGTCACAAATAATAAGAAAAGCGGGGCCAACCCTTGTGTGGTCAAAACCACTAGTGATGGTCTAAATCATCCTCCTCCTCTCAACATACCCATCATCATGAACACATTTTCCGTGGCATATTAACATGTTTGTAATGCAAATGTCACATAGCATAGCATAAAATAATATAACAAAGATATATCGATAGCCAATCCATGGGGACTTACCCGAGTCCACGCCATACCCACAAGGGTAACACACCGTTGTCAATAGCTATTTCGCTTTTAACAAGAAACATAACTAGCAAATTAACTAATGAAGTGTGTAAGAGTTACACACCTGATTACTAGTAAAACGACGCTCTCTACGTCGGTACTATCGTTAATCGACACAACCGCGATTTGTCTACTCTCCTGCTCGGATGCTGGTCCACACCCCAGTGGCCAATCACGAACCGCTGAGACCGCCCTCTTCTTGAACTTAGGGGCTGGGGTCTCAGATCTAACCCCACTCACTGCTTGATTAGCCTAAGTCGACAGATCCCGAAGGGTCTGGGCTTGGCTCACGACTAACAAATCCCAAAAACTCCACCCCAGATGGTGTCAATCACCCCTCCTGTATTCGGCCAAGCACCAAAGAAATGTGGAATATCTGCCTTCAGCATTTAATCATGAAAGGAGATGTTGAACAATTAAACACTTACCCCCTTATACTAACGAAACTGATTAGGAGTGATGCCGAATAGTCCATAATGAATCTGCTGCCACAAAACCTGAAAGAACACTTATGAGTGCCAAAAGAATTCAGTGAGTCAGGGAAAAGATATAAGAATCGAAAGGATACCCCAAGAGAGTACAAGATTGAAGTGATTCGGCTAAAGAAAAACTTACCAAAGCGAATGTTGTTGAAGCTTGATCACGAACCAAAGAAATAGAGAAAAGAAGACAATTTCGACTTTAAGAAATATTTGAGTGAATAAAGAACAATCTACCCCTACAAGAAAGGTTTGGCTCTTTAAAAGGTTGACAAGAACTAGAGGAGAAGAATGGTAAGGTGTTTCGGCTATGGTCAAGGGATAGGAGAGAAAAATGAAAGCAAGGTTTCGGTTCTTGAAGGAAATAGCAAGGTTGATTCGGCCAAAGCAACCAAAATGAAACAAAAGAAGAAAAAGAAAACTAGAAGAGTATTCGGCTAGGGATACTTTGAGAGAAAAGAAAAAAAAAACAAAGATGTGCAAAAGTGGGAGTGGTTTCGGCACACTAGAAAAATGAAAGACAACCCAAAGCCAAAAAATGAACACACACACACCAAATGCCAAAAATTCTACCTAAAGCAAACCCCAAATTCGGCACACCCCCTCCCACTCTCCAAAACCGAAATGCACACCACAACTCCCTTCAGATTTCGGCTAACAACTCCCTCTCCCTTCAACCTCTAAGCCGCCCCCCTCCTTTCTCCCCAAATTCCTCCCTTCCACTCATTCAAATTGTTTAAATGAGTCAAGCTATTACATTCACTCCTTTCCATCCAATTCAAATGTGTTGACTCCTTCAACACCCATCCAACAGAGTCCTTCCTGAGCACATCTCCTCCTTGCACCTAGCATCAAAAATAAATGCACAAGGAGAGATTCCTGCAGCTCGAACCAAGGCCCTCTCAGCTCTTTGTGGTGTCACCTCACCAGGCCTTCAATAGCGCCTCCCTTGCTACTTTTCCAAGGCACTTCTTGTGTCAAAACACTCCAATAACATCCCTTAACACCTAACTCCCTTGGCTCCCCCTTCCAAGTACCCAAAACAAAAATTTTTGCTATGGCTCAGGCCTACCCCAAGCTCATGCCAGGACCCCTAAACACTCTAAACTAGCTCAGCAATCATACTAACACATGCAAACAATGAAAAAATACAGAGACCCTAATTTAAGGATGTTACAGTTCTACCCCCCTTAAAAATAATTTCAGCCTCGAAATTACCTGGTCAAAAGAGTTGAGGGTATTGCTGCCGCATCACATCCTCAGGTTCCCACGTGGCCTCTTCCGTACCATGGTTTCGCCATAATACTTTCACCAAAGGAACTATAATACTTTCACCAAAGGAACTGACTTTTTATGCAGAACTTTGACATCCCGATCCAAAATTCGCAGTGGTTCCTCCTCAAAAGACAAGTTTGAGCTCACCTCGATTTCCTCCACTGGCACAATATACGACGGATCTGATCGATAGCGCCTAAGCACGGAGACATGGAATACATCATGAATCTGACTCAACTCCGACGGCAACTTGAGCTGGTAAGCTACCGGTCCCACTCGCTTCAACACCATATACGGCCCAATAAACCTAGGGCTTAGCTTGCCCTTCCGACCAAATCTCAGCACTTTTTTCCACAGCGATACCTTTAGAAAGACCTTGTCACCCACTACATACTCCATATCCCTACGTTTGAGGTCGACATAAGACTTCTGCCTGTCCGAAGCTTCCTTCAGACGAGCCTGAATCACCTTAACCTTATCCTCTGTTTTAGCAACCAACTCCGGACCCAACATCCAACGTTCACCCAATTCTGTCCAACACGTAGGGGTACGACACTTTCGTCCATACAGTGCCTCATACGGTGCCATTTGCATACTTGCTTGATAATTGTTGTTATACGTGAACTCTGCCAATGGTAGATATTCCTCCCAACTACCGCTGAAATCCAGAACATAGCCCCTTAACATATCTTCTAAAATTTGAATTACCCTCTCTAACTGTCCGTCTGACTGCGGATGGAAAGCCGTGCTGAAATCCAACCTCGTACCCAATGCCTGATGCAAAGCTTTCCAGAACCTTGACGTGAATCTAGGAACCCTATCTGAAATAATCGACACTGGCACCCCATGTAACCGTACTATCTCCGCTACATACAACTTAGCCAACCTTTGGAGTGAATAATCAATCCGAACTGGTATGAAATGGGCCAAATTTGTCAAATGATCAACAATCACCCAGACTGAATCCTTTTTGCTAGGCGTAAGGGGTAGCCTAGTGACGAAGTCCATCGTAATCCTTTCCCACTTCCACTGCGAAATCTTTTTATGGCTACAATAGACTCGATGGAATCGATGCCTGACTTTGACTTGTTGGCATGTCAGACACTTACTCACAAATTCGGTTACTTCTCGCTTAAGACCCGCCACCGTAATCTGTTCGCAAATCTCGATACATCTTGCTACCTCCGGGATGCATAGCGATGGAAATGCTATGAGCTTCTCAAGAATTCGTTGTCTCAACTCCACGCCCTTCGGCATACACACTTTCCCTTGAAAACATAGCACACCCTCACTGCTCAAGCTATAACCCTTCAAACCACCATTCTGCACTTGCAACCTCCGAGGACTCAAAACCTCATCCACTAACTGTCTCTTCTTAACTTGATCCACCCATGTTGGCTTTACTTGCAATTCTGCCAATAGACTCCCGCCGTCATACAGACTGAGACGAGCAAACATTGCTCTCAGATCTATTACCACCTTACGGCTCAACGCATCAGCCACTACATTAGCCTTACCCAAATGGTATTCAATCGAGCAGTCGTAGTCTTTTAACAACTCGATCCACCTACGTTGCCTCAAATTCAATTCTTTTTGTGTCAACAGATACTTCAGACTCTTGTGATCCGTGTAGACGATAGACTTCTCCCCATACACGTAATGCCTCCAAATCTTCAGGGCAAAGACCACTGTAGCCAATTCCAGATCATGTGTCGGGTAGTTACCTTCATGAGGTCTCAACTGCCGAGACGCATACACCACCACTTTCCCCTCTTGCATCAGTACACACCCCAAACCAATATGCGATGCATCACAATAAACCGTAAATTCCTTCCCTGCTTCAGGCTGAATCAAAACTAGAGCTTCTGTTAGAATCTTCTTTAACTTGTCAAAACTTTCCTGCTACTTATCTGCCCACACAAATGGAACCCCTTTCCTTAACAACTTAGTTAACGGTGCTGCAACAAAGAAAACCCTTCCACGAATCTTCTGTAATATCCTGCCAAACCCAGAAAACTCCGAATCTCTACTACCGACTTAGGTGGCTTCCAATCCAACACCGTCTCAATCTTTCGAGATCCACTTTAATTCCCTCAGCTGACACCACATGACGCAAGAAAGTTACCTCCTTCAACTAGAACTCGCATTTGCTAAACTTTACGAACAATCGCTTCTCCCTCAGAATCTGTAGAACCACCCATATATGCACGACATGTTCCTCCTCAGATTTTAAGTATACCAAAATGTCGTCTATAAACACCACGACGAACCGGTCCAAGTACGACTGGAACACCCGATTCATCATGTCTATGAACGCTGCCGGCGCATTGGTCAACCCGAACGGCATTACCAAAAACTCGTAATGCCCATAACGAGTACAAAATGCCGTTTTATGGATATCCGCCTCCTTTACTTTGAGTTGATGATACCCCGACCTAATATCTATCTTGGAGAAAATCGATGCACCCTTAAGCTGATCAAACAAGTCGTCTATCCTGGGCAACGGATACTTGTTCTTGATCGTCAACTTATTCAGCTGGAAGTAGTCTATACAAATCTGCATTGTACCGTCTTTCTTCTTAACAAAGAGCACAGGCGCTCCTCAAGGTGATACACTCGGCCAGATGAAACCCCGATCCAACAATTCTTGAATCTGTGCCTTCAGTTCCACCAATTCCTTCGGCGCTATCCTATATGGGGCAATAGACACTGGCGTGGTTTCGGGTAACAAGTCTGTACTGAACTCAACTTCACGGTCTGGAGGCAGACCCGGAAGTTCCTCTGGGAATACATTGGCAAATTCCTTCACCGTTCGGACATGCACCATAAACGCCTCACAACCCTTCCTCACCATTTTCTCGGCCTTCAGAGTGACACAACATTAGATAGATAATCTCTTCTATTACCTATCATTACCATCTCTTCACCTTCAACTGTCCTCAAAACCATACGCTTAGCTACGCAATCCAAACTGGCCTGGTACTTCACTAGCCAATCCATCCCGAGAATCGATCGAACTCCCGAATGCTAGTTCCATCCGATCGATAAAAATACTACCCTTGAAGTTCTAGGGTACATCTCTATCTGATTTATTTACTTCTACAGAGTGACCTAGAGGGCTTATTCTGTCATCTCCTAGAAGTAATCTCAAAGTCTAAGTTCATAGTTTCGACTATACTCATCGGCAACATACGAAAAGGCCGAACCAACATCTATCAAAACAGTATAAGGCAGTCTAAAAATTAAGAACATACCGGTTATGACGTCCGATGCGTCGCCCTCCTCTCGGTGCCTCGCTGCGTAGACCAACCCAGGCTGTCTTGCCTCTGTGCTCCCAGCTCCTCTACCCGATGCTCCGCGCCCTCACCCAGAACCGTTACCTTCCCTGGCCGAATCGCGACCCCTCTATGGTTGCTGACCATCCCTTCTGAGCTGTGTACGACCCTGATTCCTAGACTGAAGCCTAGCTGACCTCTGCGGACAATCCCTCACTCGGTGTCCCATTAACCCACACTCAAAACACCCTTTATTTCCAGTCCAACATTCTCCCGTGTGAGACTAACCACACCGAGCACACCGTGGCGGCCACTGAGTTGTAGCAGCAGCAGGCCTCGCAACTTGATTCGGCCCACCATATCTAGCCCTTTTCTGCTGATTCCCGGTAGACCCGGATGACCCAGAATTCCTCTTATTCCAACCCTTATCCTGATTCCATCTCACTGACAGTTTCACTTCCTCAGCAACTTTGGCCTTCTCCACTAAGACTGTAAATTCTCTCTCCTACTGTGGAGCAATCAACATCTGCAGTTCATCTCTCAACCCATCCTCAAATCTGACACAGCGCTCATGTTCCGTGCCCACAATGCCCCGTGCATATCGACTTAACTGAAGAAATTCTACCTCATATTCCGATACTGACTTATTTCCCTGAACCAAATTTAGGAACGCCTTACGCTGCGCATCGATGTAACTAGTCCTAATGTATTTCCTCTGATAGGCTTCCCTAAAGAAATCCCAAGTAATGTCGTCGGCCATTGCTCCATCCCTAACCGTGAGCCACCACTGATATGACTCATCTCGGAGAAGAGATACTATACCCTTCAGCTTCTCCTCAGCCGTAAAATCTAGGTCATCCATGATACGTTCTGTCGCCTCCAGCCAATATTCCGCCGTACTAGGAGCCACACCAGATACACCTCAAATACCTCTGCACCATTAGCTCCGGAGTCATTCAGACACAGATTTTTGAGCTCTCGTTCCGATGCCTACACCCGTGACTCTTTCTAGATCCCGCAGTATCGCTTGTGACACTACGCCATCACTAACCGTCTGAACCTAAAATTCTGCGCCCACAACTGGCGGCGATGGTACCTTATTCTCTGACCCATGTCCAGACCCTACCGGTTCTGACACTGTCATCCTACCCCTACCTCGTCCACGTGTATTACTCCCCCGTCCTCGTGCACTCATGAATGTCGATACGAATTGATCTGATTTAACAGTTTTATGCATTAGACTTATTCCACTGTTATTAAAGCACAGTCTTATGAATAGTTTAATACGGGGTTTGTTTTCGTAAGTTCACACAATCCTATAGTTTAAGTCTCTAAAGCAATTCCTTATTACTACTAGTCATAACATCATCATTACAAATACAAATAGGGGTACTTACCTGGGCGGATCAGTGCCGGAGACTCGGTGCCATGCTTTTTCCAACCGTACCTTTTTCACAAAAAAAAACCTTTCATAACCCATTTTAAAACATTTTTAGGCCTCGAGCCCACAGCTGAGCTTTTGAACTTAGCTTTGATACCAAAATTGTAACACCCCAAACCCGGTCAACACACCACGACCGAATTCAGTATGTTACAGAGTGAAAATATATTGAAGAAAACAAGTTGCTGGTTTACTTTTGTGGAAAAAAAAGATTGTTATCGAAAACATTTATGTCGTTTTGAGGTTGAAAGAAAACTCCCTTGAGAAGATCGTTTGGTTTTATGAAAACCCGAGTGAGTCTAAAATAATTAAGTTAAAAACCATTTTGTATCTGAACATAAAAAAAACCTTAGTTTGGAGAAAGTCTGAATTAGGTTGCTGACTTCATGTGTTTAGTATTACCCGATGGTAAAGTTTGAAAAACCCGATAAGTTGTATAATTTTCAGAAACGTTGACTTTACAGGTTATTTGAACAGGCTATGTTATTTAACTTAACCACAGTATGATAAAACTTAAAGCAGATAATCAAAAAACCCGAAATAATAAAAATTTAGTGGCCTTATTACAAATCCAAAACCAAATTTAAAAGTTAATTAACCCAAAATAGTAATTGAAATAAAATCTGAAAACATAGCGCATGGCCACCTCGAGTCCACCCCGGCTCTAAATCCGCGATCTATGCCTCATCTGTAAAAATTTAAGGGAAAGGGTGAGTCACCGAGACTCAGTGTATAAATCCCCATCCCGATAATAACAAGGCACTTACACATCTGATAAGTCAATATGCAAATCATGCAAACCCAACCTAACCAACCGAACTCCTGTGTCTACCCGTGTGGTCAAAACCCTTTCGTGACCGTAGTCACAAATTGTATAAGTGTGGTCAAAACCACCGTGACCGTAGTCACAAATCATATGGTGGGGCCAACCCACCGTGTGGTCAAAACCATCGATGACAATCTCAGTAATCAACATGTGGGCCAACCCAATCGTGGTACCAAACCACTCGGACGAGTCACAATAATCCATGTGTGGTCAAAACCACTGGTGACCATAGTCACAAATAATATCCGTGTGGTCAGAACCACTGGTGGTCAAAACCACTGAGACTAGTAACAAATAACAAGAAAAGCGGGGCCAACCCACAGTGTGGTCAAAACTACTGGTGACAGTCTAAATCATCCTTCCCCCTCCTCTCAACATACCTATCATTATGAACACATTTTTCGTGGCATATTAACATGTTTGTAATGCAAATATCACATAGCATAGCATAAAATAATATAACAGCATATATCGATAGCCACTCCACAGGGGACTTACCCGGAGTCCACGCTCATACCTACAAGGGTAACACACCGTTGTCAATAGCTATTTCGGCTTTTAACAGCAAACATAACTAGCAAATTAACTAATAAAGTGTGTAAGAGTTACACACCTGATTACTCGTAAAACGATGCTCTCTACGTCAGTACTGTCGTTAATCGACACAACCGCGATTTGTCTACTCTCCTGCTCGGATGTTGGTCCACACCCCGGTGGCCAATCATGAATCACTGAGACCGCCCTCTTCATGAACTTAAGGGCTGGGGTCTCAGATCTAACCCCACTCACTGCTTGATTAGACTAAGTCAACAGATCCTGAAGGGTCTAGGCTTGGCTCATGACTAACAAATCCCAAAAACTCCACCCCAGATGGTGTCAATCACCCCCTCTTGTATTCGGCCAAGCACCAAAGAAATGTGGAATATCTACCTTCGGCATTTAATCTTGAAAGGAGATGTCGAACAATTGAAACACTTACCCCCTTATACTAACAAAACTGATTAGGAGTGATGACGAATGGTCCACGATGAATCTGCTGCCACAAAACCCGAAAGAACACTTATGAGTGCCAAAAGAATTCGACGAGTCAGGGAAAAGATATAAAAATCGAAAGGATACCCAAAGAGAGTACAAGATTGAAGTGATTCGGCTAAAGAAAAACTTACCAAAGCGAATGTTGTTGAAGCTTGATCACGAACCAAAGAAATAGAGAAAAGAAGACAGTTTCGGCTTTAAGAAATATTTGAGTGAATAAAGAACAATCTACCCCTACAAGAAAGGTTTGGCTCTTCAAAAGGTTGATAAGAACTAGAGGAGAAGAATGGTAAGGTGTTTTGGCTATGGTCAAGGGATAGGAGAGAAAAATTAAAGCAAGGTTTCGGTTCTTCAAGGAAATAGCAAGGTTGATTCGGCCAAAGTAACCAAAATGAAACAAAAGAAGAAAAAGAAAACTAGAAGAGTATTCGGCTAGGGATACTTTGAGAGAAAAGGAAAAACTAAAAAAAAAAAAAAAACAAAGATGTGCAAATGTGGGAGTGGTTTCGGCACACTAGAAAAATGAAAGACAACCTAATGCCAAAAACTGAACACACACACACCAAATGCCGAAAATTCTACCTAAAGCAAACCCCAATTTTGGCACACCCCCTCCCATTCTCCAAAACTGAAATCAACACCACAAATCGCTTCAAATTTCGGCTAACAACTCCCACTCCCTTCAACCTCTAAGCCGTCCCCCTCCTTTCTCCCCAAATTCCTCCCTTCCACTCATTCAAATTATTTGAATGAGTCAAGCTCCTACATTCACTCATCTCCATCCAATTCAAATGTGTTGACTCCTTCAACACCCATCCAACAGAGTCCTTCCTGAGCACATCTCCTTCTCGCACCTAGCGTCAAAAATAAATGCACAAGGAGAGATTCCTGTAGCTCGACCCAAGGCCCTCTCAGCTCCTTGTGGCGTCACCTCACCAGGCCTTCAGTAGCGCCTCCCTTGCCACTTTTCCAAGGCACTTCTTGTGTCAAAACACTCCAATAACATCCCTTAACACCTAACTCCCTTGGCTCCCCCTTCCATGTACCCAAAACAAAAATTTTTGCTATGGCTCAAGTCTACCCCAAGCTCATGCCAGGACCCCAAAACACTCTAAACTAGCTCAGCAATCATACTAACACATGCAGACAATGTAAAAATGTAGAGACCCCGATTTTAAAATGTTACAAGAATTATCTACGAGCTTGAATCGATCGAGATACAAAATCTAAAAGCCCCGTACGAACATTAGGATTAGGATACATATGTCATGACATAGGATTCCGATATGTGATTTCATGTAAGACCACGTTTGGGACGTTGACATTGACTTTTGTTTACGTGTAAGACCATGTCTGGGATTGGCATCTATATGATATCATGTAAGACCCTGTCTGGGATAGTGGCTTCGATATGTTATTACATGTAAGACCACGTCTGGGACGTTGGCATTGTACGAGCTTTCCGACTGTTTGAGTATCCTTATTAATTCTGAATGGTTCAACGGGCAATATCGAGTTAAGATCGAATGCAAAATTGAGCTAAAAAGTCAGGTATGTGCTAAGTTAAATGATCAGAAAAGTAAGGTAAGTATATACTTGAGACGAATATATGAAATATACATTGAGAAAGTGAGAACTATATATGCTTATTAATATATGTGTATTCGGCCAAGTCAATATATTTTGATATTGTACATTGATGGTATATGATTTTCAAGCATGAAAAATGTGTAATTGATTAAAGATTGCTTGATTCGGTGTGACAACCCAGTTTAGACCCTAATCAGAACAGTGGTTTTGAGACCATAAATCCAATGTCAGAATAATATTTTAATATTATTCTCTGTGTTTACAGTATGTGCTTTGGTCTATGTGAAATTTCTGTGTGAAGATTTTATTGATTGTGTGGTTAATTAGCAAAAAAGGACTTAATCACATAAAGTGTAAAATGCTGTGTGCTAATTGGTAAGTACTTAAAATTTATTGTCTTTATAATTTGGAAGATTTAAATTGCAATTAGCTCATTTTATGGTTACTGGAAGATGATAGCATGGCATTGGTTGTTAATCTTAATATTCATTAAGGGCAAATTGGTAAAATGACTAATAAGTTAATATTAATTAAACAAAACAAATGAGATGACTATATTCTCATCTCTTCCACCGCATTTGAAGAAAAAAAAAGAAGGGTTCACACATTTGTGATATTCGGCCCTTGTTCATCTTGATTGAGGTATGTTTTGAGCTCGATTTTTGATAATTTCTACATTTTTGTAATCGTTGCTTCGTGCTCTTTCAAACCCATGCTTTAATTTTAGAGATTGATGGTAATTTTGAGGTATGCCATTGATGAATGCTTAAGCTAGGTGCTAATTGATAATGACATATGGAAGATATGTGAAGGATGGACATGTTTTGTCTTTGAATTTTTAGTGAAATTGAGTAATTTGGGCTAAATTGAGAAAAGTATAAATTGAAGGACTAAAATGTTAAATAAATGAAATGTGTGGGCTTGTATTAGCATGGAAAGCATTCAGCTAAGCTTATGTGAATAGAAATTTGGTGTATTTTGTGATTTGATGAATTAGGGACTAAAGTGTCAAAATGTGAAAATGTGAGGGCTATTTTGTAAAATGCCCTAAATATGTGTGTGTGGAATAAATTGAATGAGTCGGTAATTGAATGAGTGAATTTGAATGTCTATAGACCAAGAAAGGAGAGGTTCGGATCGAGATCGAGGCAAAGACAAAGTGCTCGCTTAATCGACCGTTTCAGTATTTCGACGTCCGAGGTAAGTTCGGATATAATACTATTTGTAAAATATATCTATGTGATGTGAATTGAATGAATATATATATATATGTAACTATGAAAGTAGAGAGGCTATGTGTGGAATTGAATTATAGTGCACTAAGTGTGCTAAGTTAGAAATGAGACAGAGGTGATTGGCACTAAGTGTGCAAAAAGATAGAAGCTTTGGCTTATTGAATTGGCACTGTGTGTGCGATACCGATATAAGCTCGATTTACTGTATTGGCACTAAGTGTATGATGACAATTACGTTTTGACTACGAATTGGCACTAAGTGTGCGAATAAAGCAAGAGAATAATGAAAGTTGATCGAAGTGTAAAGTCGAGTGATTGAGTTGTATGGTTGGTGATAACTATGTGTTGGCTAAGGTATGTATGATAACTATGTGTTGGCTAAAGTACGTATGATAACTATGTGTTGTTTAAGATATGTATGATATTTATGTGTTGGTGAATTTGAAAGTAGATGGATGAAATGCTATGTGAACATTGAGCATACTTGAGTTGGTGTATCATTGGTAAATTAATCTAAGTGATGGTTTATTTTTGTATATTGACTTGAATTGTTGAATTACATGTATTATATTACGGACTTACTAAGCTATGAAAGCTTATTGTGTGATTGTTTTTCTGTTTTACAGTGTCAGTAAAATTAGCTCGGATTCAGGAATCGTCAGCATCTCTATTACACTATCAGAAATTTAATTTGGTACTTTTGGAAAGATGTATATAGTTGAAATAAGACATGTATAGGCTAGAAGTTAAGATATGCTTTGAAGTATTTAATCCTTGCCGTGTGATTTGGCTTGGAAGTTGAATGATGTTGTAATAGCCCGATTTTGGGCTTAGTCAAAATAGTGGTTTCGGGACCACAAATTCGATGTTGAGAAATTTATTTTATTTATATTTTTATGGTCTACAATTTCACGAAATGATTTCGTGAAAATCTTATTCGAAAATTTTGACGTTTGATTACTCAATTTAGTCAAAAGGACTAAATTGTAAAAATTACAAAAGTTGAGTTCTACATATTAGAGGTGTCCAATTGTTATGAAATTTTAAATTGAGGTCCTTAAATGATAATTAGACCATTGGTTAAGTTGGTGGACAAAAATGGACATGGATGGGTATGTTTCAAAAGATTTTTTAAGGGGTATTTTGGTAATTTAGTGAATTAAATGAATTTAAAACAAAATTTAAATGCCAAATTTGTCCATCTTCAAGCTTAGGCCAAATTTAGAATGTGGGAAGCCATGGATAGGGTTTTCAAGCTTTCCAAGCTTCATGGTAAGTCCATTCTATCCCCGTTTTTCATGTTCTTTACGTTTTTGGAGTCCTAGTAACTTGATTTATCTTATTCTAGCAATAATTTAACCTAGGGTTCATAGTTGGAAAAATACCCATAGGTGAAATGTGTTTATTTTTATGTTTTATGGAAGAATATGAAGCTTAGAATTATGTTAAACAAATTTTACTAAGCGATTTTGAGTGAAAACGAGTAAAACGACAAAATCGGCAAAAATACCTAATGTACATAAGTGCATGTTAGAGAAAGAATTTGATGTTACCATAGAAGCAAAAAATTATCAGTGTGTTACAAAACATAAGAATAAGGGATGGAGTTTAATTTTCGAGCCCAGGGGCAAAACCATAATTATGCAAAAGTTTAGGGG
The DNA here is from genome assembly GCA_025506655.1 of Gossypium rotundifolium. Lineage (NCBI taxonomy): Eukaryota > Viridiplantae > Streptophyta > Magnoliopsida > Malvales > Malvaceae > Gossypium > Gossypium rotundifolium. The sequence goes on from CP106722.1 coordinate 63,346,079, forward strand.
CAAAATTGTAATTTTTCCAAAGTTTTGAGTTAGGGACTGTTTTAAGTAGTACATTAATTAAATAAGTGAAATGTGATGTTTTAGACTCCGAAAAATGAGATTTGGACCTAGAACGGGAGGAAAATCGAAAATCGAGAAAGTTGGTAAATTGTCATTTCTGGATCTGAGGTAAGTTGGTGTGTTAATAATAATGCAATAATGTCGTAATGTATGTTTGAAAATTAAATTGTGGTATTAAATTGATTTTGCTGAATTACATGTTCAGTAAATTATGTTGGTGAATTGATTTAATAATATGTTTATGAGAAAAGGTGACATAGGTGACATGGAAAATGGGTTGAAATGTTGTGCTTAAAGGTGTTTTCTATGACTATGGTTATTACGTGAAATGGAAAGTTTATATGTAAATAATGCATTTATTTTACTTGTTCAATAATTATTTTGCTAGATATTATGGAAATCATTGGGTAATAACTATAATATGAAAATGTATGGAATGTGAAATTCTCGATTAAACCTTCAAAAAATCGAGAGATACGGATAATATGTAGCTAGGTCACACGAGTGATAAGGGACCTTCACCGTGTGCACAATAAAGCTACGAGATGGAAAAATTTGATATGTAGCTAGGCCACATGGATGATAAGGGACTTTTACCATGTGTGCAAGAAAGCTACTAGATAATAATTTCATATGTAACTAGGTCACATGTGTAATACTGTGTGTATACCATGTGTACAAGAAAGCTACGGGTTATGAGTAGTTAGGTCACATGAGTGGTTCCTAGTGTTGGATGCCATGTAGACAAGAAAGCTACGAGATGAAATGGCTAGGTCACATGCGTGATAAGGGACCTTCACCATGTGTACAAGAAAGCCGAATTATGTGTAGGTGGAGCTATGTGCTGAGACCACCGAGTATCAGCCATTTTTCGAAGGGGTTCAATGAGATAACTTACTAATGGTGATTGGTGCGATCATGTTATGAATAACTGCAAGTGTGAATGTGGCCAATTGAGAAATGTGGCAAATTTACATGTGAGCAAGGGTTTGTGTGAACAAGGGTGCATGTGACCATGTGTGTATGTGCATAATGTGTTTGATATGTGATACGTGATTGAAATTGTGGTAAGGCTGATATGGTGTAGGCGCCATTATGAGTACTCGTAAATATTGGTGATGATTGTTCATTTGTATGGCTAGTATTGAACATGCTTGGTGTTATGTATACATATATGAAAGTAATATAAAGAAAACATGGGAGAGTAAAATTTTCAGTAAAATAGATTGAAACAGCAGCAGTTACGTGATTTTGAAAAATCACCATAAATAGTAGAAATTGAATTATATGCTGAATGAGAGATGAAATTAAATCTTTTTGAGTCTATTTTCACATAAAATAAATGGTGTGAGTAAATAAATTTTCTATTATGAGATATTTAAATTTTAGTGAGACAGGGTCTGAATGGTTTCGAAAGTCCCCTGTTCCATATTTGGAAAATCACTAAAAATTGTATAAAAATGGTTATAGTGTGTAATTTATATTCTAAGAATCCTTGGTGAGTATACTTTCGAGAGAGACAAATGGGAAGGTTATCCAAACTCTGTATAATGAAGAATTTTAATTTTAGTGAAGAGGTGTTAGAGCTATCGAATAGCAAAACAAGGGAATTTTTAATGAATAAACTGTATTTATTTGATAAACCAAAAATTCTGAAAATTTTATGATAAGAATATATATGAGTCTAGTTTCATGGAAAATTAATGGAACTTAATTTGGAGTTCCGTAGCTCGAGATATAAATAATTTAATGACTATGACTCAAGGAAACAGCTTAACTGGAATTTGAATAAATAGAAAGAATATGAAAATAGTATGTTATTGCATTGCTTATTATTTTCATGCGAGCTTACTAAGCTTAAAGCTTACTCTCTCCTTTCCATTTCTTTTAGTTTTGTCAGGTCAGCTCAGGATTGGAGATCGTCGGAGGCAGCATCACACTATCGAGCCATTATCCTTGGAGTATTGGCATGTGTATGTTAAATGTTTCCTAGTGAGTGGCATGTATAAGGACTTTATTTTTCTATGATGGATGTTGTTGTGATTAGCTAAATGTATTGGCTTATATTGATTTGTTGATTATAGCCATGAGATGTGGCTTATAATGATTTTGGCTTGTAAGCCTATTTGTCCATGGTATGAGTTAATGTCCGATTATGTGGTATAAGTGATTAAATAGATGACAAGGTCAAATGTATGTGTGTGCAGGTAAAGATGACAAAAAGGCTTGAAAGTTAGCCTAATTCTTGACCACACGGGTAGAGACACAGTAGTATGTCTCAGCCGCGTGGAGGACACGGCCTCTGGCCATGGACGTGTGCCCTTAAACGGTTGCTGACGTCACAAACAAAGAGTTACACGGGCTGAGGACTCGAGCGTTTCCCAAGCCACACGGGCGTGTGTGACTACACGGCCCAACCCACACGGGTGTGTGACTCTCCAAAGCAAGAAAATTGGTTAAGTTGCCCAAAGATTTTCAAAGTTCTTAGTTTAGTCCCGAACCACCCCGATGTATGTTATAGGCTTTGAAGGCCTGTATAAGGGACGATATGCATGTGTTTGAAAAATTTTAATTTTGGGCGAAATTTGGTAACCCAATTTTGTACGATTGTGATTGTTTAAGTCTGGTAACGCCTCGAACCCTGTCCCAGAGTTGGACACGGGTGAGGGGTGTTACAGATGTAGAATTTATGAATGAGCTATGAATATGGTATATTTCATGATTTTGTGGTTGATGAAAGATGTGGATTGAAGATGAATTATGGTATGAGTTACCAAATGCTTGATATATATATTTTAACATATACATTTGTTATTTTGAATGAACTTAGTGTGATGATATTAGGCATAGAAGTAAATGGCAATGTTGATGGTTATTGAGTGCAGGAAATGGTATGTTTTAAGTGCATTTAAAAGCATGATTTGGAAATGTTTTGAAGCTTATTGGTAAACCCTTATGTGGGTGGCAAATTGGCTTTACAAATAGCCTGTTTTGCTTACACGGTTATGGCACACGGGTGTGCCTAGTGACCGTGGGATAAAGTCAGTAGCTAACCCAAGTATGCACGGCCGTGGTACATGGACATGCCTCGTAGCCATGTGAATAAGTCAGTATATCGCCTATTAGTACACGGCCTTAGCACACGGGCGTGCTTGGTGGCTGTGTGAAGAAGTCAGAATACATGCTCTGCTTTGGCACGATCTAGACACATGGGGGTGTCTGGTGATCATGTGAGGCACATGGCCTGATTGCACAGTCGTGTGACCTCAACAGTATTGAAGAATATTTGAAAATTTGGAAAACTTTCATAAGTGTTTTGTTTAGTCCCGACCTCTTACTAACACATGTTTAAGGTCTCGTAGACCTCGATAAGGGACTATATGTTAGTATTTGAATATGTTTGATTGATAATTGACTTAGTGTTGTAAAATGAAAGTGGAATGTTTCGATTTTTCGGTAATGCCTCTTAAACCTATTTCAGCGACGGTCTCGGGTTAGGGGTGTTACATTTTATTGGTATTAGATTTACAATTTAGTCGATTCTTAGACTAACGTAGCGTGTGTGAGTCTAGCTATACATGCCATATATGAAATTGCGATAGTGTGATGAATTCTAACAGTTGAAAATATGTTTACATATAGCAAATAGAACCCGATCGAGCAGTTGCTGATGATGTAGAGAGTAACGCGCCTGCTCCTGCTCAAAGGACAGCGTCAGCCACATCTAGGCCAAATGAAACTAGTGAGGGAGGAGAGGCTAAGCAAGCCTTTTCTGAAAGATGAGCGAGTGGTTTACGAAGTTCGTTTGAACAAATCCGACTGCTCCACAACCTCCACCCCCACAAGTACCTATTGTGCCACAAGTTGTAGATCCGATTAGATTAAACAAACCTCCTGTGGATAAGATTTGAAAGTATGCGGCCGAAGAATTTAGGGCCACAACTGATGAAAATGCTGAGCGAGCTGAGTTCTGGCTCGAGAATATAATTTAGGTATTCGATGAGATGTCATTGACTCCGGATGAGTGTATTAAGTATGCAGTTTCTTTGTTGAGAGATACAGCTTATAATTGGTGGAAGACATTGACATTCGTGGTTCTGAGAGAGAGAATCACTTGGGATTTCTTTCAATTTGAGTTCAGAAAGAACTATATCAGTCAACGATTCATTGATCCAAAACGTAAAGAGTTTCTAGAGCTGAAACAGGGTCGTTTGTCAATTACTGAGTACAAGCGAGAATTTGTGAGATTAAACTAGTATGCTCGGGAATGTGTTTTGACCGAAGTTAGTATGTGTAAATGCTCCATAGAAGGGTTGAATGAAGACATTAAGTTATTGGTTGGGATACTTGATATAAACAATTTTGTTGTGTTAGTCGAAAGAGCATGCAAAGACGATGAGCTCAATAAAGAAAAGAAGAAAGCTGATTTTGAAGCTCGTGATGAAAGAAAAAGATCGATGAGTAAGTTTTCTCAACCTTCGATGAAGAGATTTAGAGATACAAGCCACCGATCAAATACTTCATTTGGACATCCGAATAGAGATCATGCAAGACTAAGTGTTGGTCCGAGAACTCAAGCTCCAATAGAATCAAGTGTTGATAGTGCCAAAAGTAACAAACCTGAGTGTAGACAGTGTGAAAGACGACATGTGGGAGAATGCTGGGGCAAGTACAACAATAGAGTTTTCTATAAATGTGGATCACGAGATCATTTCATTCGAAACTGCCCAAAGATGGCTGAAGAAGAAAATGTTCAAAATATGATATTGAATAATGTGACGATTAGGGGTAGACCACCCAGAAACATGGGAAATACAAGCGGAAGCCAGAAAGAGACTACCGATATAGCTGTGAGATCAAAATCGAGAGCACCTGCCCGAGCCTATGCTATACGAGCACGAGAGGAAGCGTCATCTCCAAATGTCATCACTAGTACTTTTACTCTATTTGATACTGATGTGATAGCATTGATTGATCCAGGATCTTCTCATTCATATCTGTGTGTGAATTTAATATCGAGTAAGACTCTACCTGTTGAGTCTACTGAATTTGTGATTAGAGTATCGAACCCCTTAGGCAAGTGTGCCTTGGTGGATAAAGTGTGCAAGAATTGCCCATTGATTTTTCAGGATATATGCTTTTCGGCTAATTTGATGTTGCTACCATTCGATGAATTTGATCTTATTCTAGGTATGGATTGGCTTACTTTGCATAATGCCATTGTGAACTGTAAAAGAAAGAGTATTGAATTGAGAAGTTAATATGGTGAGATAGTTCGAATTGAATTCATTGATTTGAAAGGGTTAGCAGCTATTGTATCTGCGATGAAAACTTTGAACTATGTGAGAAAGGGTTGCGAAGCTTATTTGGCATATGTGATTGATACAAAAGTGTCAGAAAAGAAAGTTGAATCTGTGCCTGTGGTTTGTGAGTTTCCAGATGTGTTTCTTGAAGAACTACTGGGATTACCTCCAATACGAGAAGTTGAATTTGGTATTGAATTAGTGCTGGGGACTACTCTTGTCTCAATAGCTCCGTATAGAATGGCACCAACGGAAGTGAAAGAGTTAAAGTCACAGTTGTAAGAGTTAACTGATAGAGGATTCGCAAGGCCGATTTTCTCGCCATGGGGTGCTCCTGTGCTATTTGTGAAAAAGAAAGATAGTATTATGAGAATGTGTATTGATTACTGACAATTGAACAAAGTGACGATAAAGAACAAATATTTGTTTCCTCGTATCGATGATTTGTTTGATCAGTTGAGAGGAGCTATAGTGTTTTCTAAGATAGATTTGAAATCGGGCTACTATTAGTTGAGAGTTAAAGAATCCAATGTACCGAAAACTGCTTTCAGAACGAGGAACGGACATTATGAATTCTTAGTGATGCCTTTCGGATTGACAAATGCTCCTGCAGTGTTTATGGATCTGATGAATCAGATATTCAGACCGTATTTAGATCGTTTTGTTGTGGTGTTCATTAATGATATTTTGATCTACTCATGTGATGAGACACAGCATACTGAACATTTAAGAATTGTGCTACAAACTCTGCGTGAGAAACAATTGTATGCTAAATTTAGCAAGTGTGAATTTTGGTTGCATGAGGTTGGTTTCTAGGGCATATTGTGTCAGTTGCGGGAATTCGAGTTGATCCGAGTAAAATCTCTGCTATTCTAGAATGGAAGCCTCTGAGAAATGTGTCAAAAGTCTATAGTTTTCTAGGACTAGCGGGATATTATAGACGGTTTGTAAAAGGCTTATCGATGATTGTGACTCCGTTGACGAAGTTGCTACAGAAAGATGCTAAATTTGAATGGTCAAAAAACTGCCAATAGAGTTTTGAACAGTTGAAAGCATTATTGACGAAAGTGCTAGCTCTAGTTCAACCGGAATTGGGTAAAGATCTACAATGATGCATTATTGAATGGTTTGGGCTGTGTGCTGATGCAAGAAGGGAAAGTCATTGCTTATGCTTCGAGGCAGTTAAAGCCGTATGAAAAGAACTATCTGACGCACGACCTTGAATTAGTCGCGATTGTGTTTGCACTGAAAATTTGGCGTCACTATCTATTTGGTGAGAAATGTCATGTTTATACTGATCATAAAAGTTTGAAGTACTTGATGACTCAGAAAGAATTGAATTTGCAATAGAGAATATGGTTAGAATTGCTGAAAGATTATGAACTTGTGATTGATTATCATCCAGGTAAAGTTAATGTAGTAGGTGATGCTTTGAGCTGAAAGTCTATATGTGCTTTACAAGCTATGAATTCTCAGATAAATCTGTGTGGTGATGGTTTAGTTTTGGCTGAGTTGAAAGTAAGACCGATGTTAATACATCAGATTCATGATGCTCAGAAAAGTGATGATGATATGATAGCAAAACGAGCTCAATGTGATTTGAATTCAGATTCAGAATTTTGAGTTGATAGTAATGATTGTTTGAGATTTAGAGATCGAATTTGTGTTCCGAAGAATTCAAACTTGATTCAATTAATTTTTAACGAAGCTCATAATAGTCGTTTGACTGTGCATCCGGGGAGTACGAAAATGTATAATGATCTGAAACAGTTTTATTGGCTGCATGCTATGAAAAGAGATATCTCTGACTATGTGTCAAGATGTTTAATTTGTCAACAAGTTAAAGCTGAACATCAGTTTTTGTCCGGCTTGTTACAACCGATTATGATTCCTGAGTGGAAATGGAAGAGGATCACAATGGACTTTGTGTTGGGATTGCCTTTGTCTCCGGAAAAGAAAGATGCAATCTGGGTGATAGTTGACAAATTGAAGAAATCAGCTCATTTTATTTCGGTGAGAGAAAATTATTCACTCGATAGATTGGCTGAATTGTATATTGCCGAGATTGTGAAATTGCACGGGGTGCCACTATCTATTGTTTCTGACAGAGACCCGAGATTTATCTCGCGATTTTGGAAGAAATTACAAGAGGCTTTAGGCACAAAATTACATATCAACACTGTATTTCATCCACAAACGGATGGACAATCCAACCGGATTATTCAAATTCTCGAAGATATGTTGAGGTGTTGTGTACTTGAGTTTGAGAGTACGTGGGAAAAACATTTGCCATTAATTGAATTTGTGTATAACAAAAGTTTTCAATCTAGTATTAAAATGGCACCATATGAGGCTCTTTACGTTCGAAAATGTCGAACTCCATTGTATTGGACTGAGCTGGGTGAGAATAAGATTCACGGGGTTGATCTAATAAAAGAAACTGAATAGAAAGTGAAAGTGATTCGTGACAGTTTGAAACACTACAGCAAAACAGACTTTTAGCGGCGTGTTTAGTGGCGTTTTAAAGACAAACGCCGCAAATATTATACATTAGTGGCGTTTGAAGGAAAACCCCGCCAAAAAATGAGCAATAGCGGCGTTTATCTGAAAAACGCCTTGAAAAAGGATATATAGCGGCGTTTTTTCATAAACAGCCGCTAAAGGTGTGATCATTGTCTGAGCATTAGCGGCGCTTTTGTAAAAACGCCGCAAAAAGTCTGAGTATTAGCAGCGCTTTTCAAAAAACGCCGTGACAAGTCTGAGCATTAGCAGTGCTTTTGGATAAGCGCCACTAAAAATCTGAGTATTAGCGGCGCTTTTGGAAAACTCCGCGAAAAGTCTGAGCATTAGCGGCGCTTTTGGAGAAACGCCGCTAAAAGTCTGAGCATTAGCGGCGCTTTTAGAAAAACGCCGCTAAAAAACAGACTTTATATATATATATTATAGTTTAAATTATTTAATTTCTTATATATATATATTAAAATTATAATTATAGTTTAAATTATTTTAGAGATAATAGATAAGCTTTATATATATTAAATTTAAAAAATTGGTAACTCATGCATCAGTAGAGAAACAAAATTAATTAGTAAATTGAAAATGTTATTTAAATTAATTTCCTAAAATATTGAAAGAATATATAATATTGAAAATTTATCTAAATAATTTAGGGTTTAAGGTTATAATTAAGGGTTTAGTGGTTTGTATGGGCTATCTAGGGTTTCGAGTTCAGTATTTCAAGATTTAGTGTTTAGTGTTTAGAGTTTATGGTTTACGGTTAGTCTTATGATTAGGGTTATAGCTTCAGTTTATGAGTTTATGAGTTTATGGGTTTGTGGGTGTATGGTTTACGGTTCATGGGTTTAGGGTTTAGGGTTTATCGAATAAAGATAGAATATCAAATTTGATTTAATCATTAAAAATTTATAAAATATATGCTATAAAAATGGTGAGATTGCATTTTTTTACTTACAAATTAATTTTATTTTGCTATTTGAAACTGACTTAATTATGAAAAGTTACAAATTGATAACTAAACTATTTAAAAGTTTTGCTTTATCGTAACCCATAAACCCTAACTATTTATATTAATTAAAATACAATTATTTTTAATTGAATATTTATATTCTTCAAAAAAATAATGACACGTAGAAAAAAATTGAAAGTAAAACACGAAAAATATATGTTAAAAATTAAAAATTAAAATACTATTATCTAAAATAAATTTAACTTTAAGGTTAAAATGCGATGTAAGTTGAACTTTAAGGTTTCGGTGTTAGATTTTGTAGTTATGAAAAGCATTTAGGATTTTAGGTTTTAATGATTTAGGGTTTAATGTTGATGATTTTAGGGGTTACGGGTTTGAGGTTTAGGATTTGTATTTAGGGCTTAAGATTTTAGGGTTTAAACTAATTTTGGGTTATGGGTTAGGGTTTTAAAGTTTAGGGGTTAGTGTTGGTGATTTGTGTTTGTGGTTTAGGGTTAATATATTTAGGTATACGATTAAGGGTTTAATTTTGGATTTTTAAAATATAAATATAAAAGATTATTATTTTTATATATATATATATATATATATATATATATATATATATCAAAATTAATGGGTTAAATCTCAAAGGCATACATGAAAAGTAGTTTAGTGTGCAATTGTATTCTTTAATTTGATCCAGATATTGTAAAATATTAACACATCCAATTATATTGATATAATTAACACTATTTTATTATTATTTATATATGCATGCATAAATATTTATATTTATTCAATATAAAATATATTGATGTATTTATTTTTGAAAATGTGTATGATATAATCAAAATTAAAGTTTCAACTATACTTAGGGTTGAGAGTGTGTTTATGGTTTGAGGTTTAATTAAGGTATACTATTAAAATTAACTAAAGTGTTTATGGTTTGAGCTTCAAGGTATATATATTGTTGATAATCAAGCAATATTTGGAATTTACAAAAGTCATGCCATTTAATTTGTACTATACCCATATTATTTAATATATAAGTATATAATAATATATTTTTGTTTATATTAAAAATTAAAATATAGGAAGTGGTTCATATTCAAAGTTTAGCAATTTTAGTGGCGTTTTAATGAAAACGCCGCAAATATGCTTCAGTATATTAAAAACGATGACGTTTTCAGCTTGTTTTTAGTGGCGCTTTTAAACAAAACGCCGCAAAATATGGTGAACAGTTTAGACGGTGCCATTTTCACTTTTGCGGAGTTAGTGGGATTTTTTAGAAAACGCCGCAAATGTTATGAATTACCGGCGTTTTTCCAGAAAAGCACCACAAATTTTTAAACTAATATTTTAAACGTTGCCATTTTATCTTGATTATTACTGGCGTTTTGTCCTAAACGCCGCAAGATGTTTATACTTTACCGGCGTTTTTAGCTTAAACGCCACAAATGTTGATAACGTTTTGCCATACGGTGTCGTTTTAATTCTTTGTTTTTACATTTCATTTGCCCTCTTTCCTCCAGTTCAAAGATCCCGATTTCTTTCCCCCAATTTCCTAACTTCCTAAATCCCCAATTCCAAAATCCCCAATTACTTCCCCAATCTCCCGAATTTGAGTACCTGCTTCCTCAATCTCTACAAATTAAAGTAAGTTCTTCGCCTCTACTCTCCGTGTGTCTGATGAATACCATTATTAATTTAATTTAAAAGAAGATACGAGTTAGACAAGAAAATGAGATGGACATGAAGTTGTGCTCTCCATGTCTCTGATTACCATTTTTTTCCGCTTTTAGGTTGGGTTGTTGGGTACGGGACGATCTCTTCAAAAGGATCTGAATCAGATTGCTGAAGTTGCTGATACTTCTACATCTGAGGGGCTAGGCTTTGTATTAGCAGGTAATGCTCTCTAAAATTGGTTATAGATAAAGTATTTTAAGGTTACAGATAAGACTGGTTACAGATAAACCCTTCGGTTTTTTGTAGAGACCTCGTTAGCTTTTCTTTGCCATCCTGATTATTGCATCTCGGGTTATTCATATGTAAGTTTACCCTTTCTGAAATGTTTAGTTTTGTATCTTTCAGTGAATGAATGTAGTTTGTGACTACACTTTTTCCGACCTTTTGATTCTAGGAAAAATGTTCAACGATAGTCACTTGCTTTACTGTAAAAACCAATTTGACGGGCAATTTTCTTTTTGTTTCTTAAAATGTAAAGGAAATAGAGTTGTTAATGTTCAGGATTTGTTTACAGGGTGCTTACCGTGATGATAATGAAAAGCCAGTTGTTTTGAAATGTGTTAGAGAAGCCGAGCGAAGTTTTTTTGGTTATTTGAACATGTAAGTCATTTAAACCCTAAACGATGTTGTTCTAAGTATGGCATTAAACTTAAGTAGCTAGATTTTTTAAAATTGGTTCAAGTAAATCCAAAGCTTAGGTAGGAAAATAATGGGGGTTTTTTTGCAAAATGCCTGAGAGAGCAAGCTCTAGTCTTGCAGGAACCCACCTCCTAACTCTAGCTGGATGAACCATTTGGCATAAGCACTTCAGTTGCTATTTTTACTAATTAGATTTGTATCTCCTTTGTTAATAAAAGATAAAACGGGAAACTCGGGAATAACATAGAAAAGAAGCTTGGAATATTAAAAGAGGTAAAAGCAAAAGTTTGTAATGTGACCAACTTTTCAAATAAATAGTAAATATAAAATAAGCAGTGGTTTCATGAACTATATGAAATGAAAATACAAAGAAAAGTAGGTGATAGTTGTCATTGTTTTTTCCTTTAATTTATAAATTTGTTTTCACCGATTCCATTTTAAAATATTGATATTATTATATTAGTGAGATGTTTAAACTTTACCACAATCTTCAATGCTTTAATTTATCATTTAAATCAAATTTATTATGAAAAGCTTAATCTCAAATTAAGTATGAAAGAGGAACAAAACCAAAATTTGAATGAGTTAGATCCAATTTTCAAAATCAAGAACAAATCAAAATATATGGCCATATGGGTAATAGGTTACATTCTAAAGACATTTTAGTTCACATGTGTATGTCATAATATCATCTTTTAATGTCAACCAACACTAATGCGTTTTCAAAATAATGAATAAAATTTATCTTCTTGCTAGAAGTTAATTTGATAAGTGTTTAAAGTAGTATGTTTTAGTCTTATTTTTATTATATTTTAAGATAATTATTTGATATTAATTCTAAACTTTATACTTCTAATACTTTAAATTTATGTTTTTATATTCAAGAGAGCTTATGAAAGCAAAATAAATGAAAAACGGATAAAAATTGAAAAATTAAAGCAAAATATAAAAGGTGTAACACCCCAAACCCGGTCTATGCGTTAAGACTAGGTCTGGTTTGTTACCTAAATCAAACTATCTTAATAATTACGAAGAATAGGAATTTAAAATAGAAATCATTTATAATTACAAGGTTTAATAAAAACCAAAAGAGTATTTTAAATTTGATGAGAAAAACATTAATTGAAAATATCATTAATATTGTATTGATAAAATCCTTAGAGTAAATTTTATAAAAGTTCAAAATATTTAAGAAAATGATAAAGGAATTTCATATATTTGAAAACCCAAATTATTTTAAGAAAACAAAATAATTATAAGCCCATATTAATAGTCCAAAACATAATTTAAATCCATCCACACATAAAATCCATAAAACATTTATAGAGGCCTTATTACATCAAACCCATAATAGTAAATTATAGAAAGTCTTTAATAAAAGTTCAAAGTTTCATTAACCCTTATTTGTGGCATGGCCCCCACGAAGTCATCCTCGGCCCAAGTCCACGTCAATTTCCATTACTTAAGATGAAAAATTTGAGGGAGTGAGTTACTTAGAACTCAGTGTATAACTCACTACTTATTCATTGGGCCAGATCATCAAATCATAGTTTTGGGCTTGAGCCCATTAGCAGGATTAACAATATAAATAATAATAATATGTATGCAAAAATGATGTTCCCAACCCCAAACCTAGTTTCCATCCGCTACACACCCCTGTACCAACCATCACACCTGTGGGGATCAAGTCAACCCACCCCGCCATCACACCAATCGCAGACATTAAGCCATTTTATATTTGTGGCAGAGCCACCAAACTAGATTGTGACAAAGTCACCGAACAAGAGGCATTGAGCCATTAATATTTGTGGCAGAGCCACCGAACTAGAGGCAAATAGCCATTTAATTATTTTGTGGCAGAGCCACCAAACTAGATTTTGGCAACAGGCCTTTCTTCTCTTCATTATTAATCCCAACCCATGCAACATGTATGCAAAAATTTGTCTATGTCCATATGATGATTTTATCAAAAGATTTAAATAACATAAGAGTCAATATTTCTAGTTTTTGTTGAGGCCCAAAATAGCATCTAGCCCATTTAGCAATCTAGCATCTTAACCCAATTTACGATCTAGCTAAGAGTGGCCCATTTAACAATTTAACAGGCTTTTCGGTCAATTTAACAATTTATCAGGCTTTTCGGCCCATTTAACAATTTATCAGGCTTTTCGGCCCATTTAACAATTTATCAGGCTTTTTGGCCCATTTATCGATCTAGCAGAGATTTCAGCCCATTTATCGATCTAGCAGAGATTTCGGCCCATTTATCGATCTAGTAGAGATTTCGGCCCATTTATCGATCTAACAGAGATTTCGGCCCATTTATCGATCTAACAATTTATCGATCTAATAGAGATTTTGGCCCATTTTACTAACTAGCATATTTTTCAGCCCACTTTTACGAGACATAAAATTTACATATTAACAACTAACTTCACGAGGGCGTTTTCATAATTTTCACAATTTTAATCGTTTTCATGTATTTTCACCGAGATACCGATTTATACGTATTATACCGATTTAGTTGTCTTTACGATTTTACTCAATACCACGAACGACATCCAACCCGAGAAAAGCGTGAAGTTACACACCTTGATATCGTGAGTACTAATCCTTCTCGCTCTTCAACACCTAAACATAATACGATCTATTAGAACACTATCATTTATCAAAAATATTCTATTGGGATTTGATCCAAATCCTTACCCCTTTGATTTTGAATCACTTCTATTTTCGGTTTCTCCTCGTTTATCGATTCGTTGTTTCACGAGAATCCACTAACGCACAAAGGCTCGGAGTACTAACTACTTCAAATAATTGACTTCCCTCGGTTGATGGTCCGCAACCGGTGGAAAATCTGGATTCCTAAATAGCCCTTCTTTTATATTTAGGGAATAGCGGATCCACCCTCTTACGAAGACTATGGACTGCCCTTTTTTGCCCTATTTTGAATGTCTTCAATGACAAAAGATCATTAATCCAACTTAAGAATATATCGAAAATATAACTAAAGGTTTTAAGAGTAAGATTTCCTTACCACAAATATCCTTGTTCCAATAAGAGAATCGACCAAAACGCTCCTTAACACCTTAAATCGATTCCAACGTTCTATGATACTCACGAACACTCGAGTTTCGATCTTACGCTATCACACTAAAGTATAATAAAGAAAAACATTAATAAAATGAACGATTATTTCGATCCAAGAAATCCTTCTTACCACCATCAATATTCGGCCAAAACCACTATTAACTAACATGAACTAAAAAGAACTCTTACCTATTCTCCACGGTTGAAAAGAAATGATTGAGAATGATGTTTAGGAAAAGAAAGAGAGTCGGTTATGAGAGAAAATAATGGAGAAGGTATGATTGAAAAGAAAATAAAAGGTGAGAGAAAAAAAGATGATGATGATGGTGATTCGATTTTCAAATAGAAGAAAAGAGAAAGTAAGAGATGTGTTTAGGGGCAAAGTACATTCGGCAATGGAGAAAGGAAGAAAAAGAATGATCTTTGGTGTTGGTAATTTCGGCACTAAGAAAGGGCTCACAAAAGAATACTAAAGTGATAATACAAAAGAATACTAGATTGTGACAAAGTCACCGAACTAGAGGCATTGAGCCATTAATATTTGTGGCAGAGCCACCGAACTAGAGGCAAATAGCCATTTAATTATTTTGTGGCAGAGCCACCGAACTAGATTTTGGCAACAGGCCTTTCTTCTCTTCATTATTAATCCCAACCCATGCAACATGTATGCAAAAATTTGTCTATGTTCATATGATGATTTTATCAAAAGATTTAAATAACATAAGAGTCAATATTTCTAGTTTTTGTTGAGGCCCAAAATAGCATTTAGCCCATTTAGCAATCTAGCATCTTAACCCAATTTACGATCTAGCTAAGAGTTTGGCCCATTTAACAATTTATCAGGCTTTTCGGCCCATTTAACAATTTATCAGGCTTTTCGGCCCATTTAACAATTTATCAGGCTTTTCGACCCATTTAACAATTTATCAGGCTTTTTGGCCCATTTATCGATCTAGCGGAGATTTCGGCCTATTTATCGATCTAGCATAGATTTCGGCCCATTTATCGATCTAGTAGAGATTTCGCCCATTTATCGATCTAATGTAGATTTGACCCATTTTACTAACTAGCATATTTTTTACCACTTTTACGAGACATAAAATTTACATATTAACAACTAACTTCACGAGGGCATTTTCGTAATTTTCACAATTTTAATCGTTTTCATGTATTTTCACTGAGATACCGATTTATACGTATTATACCGATTTAGTCGTCTTTACGATTTTCCTCAATACCACGAACGACATCCAACCCAAGAAAAGCGTGAAGTTACACACCTTGATATCGTGAGTACTAATCCTTCTCGCTCTTCAACACCTAAACATAATACGATCTATTAGAACACTATCATTTATCAAAATATTCTATTGGGATTTGATCCAAATCCTTACCCTTTGATTTTGAATCACTTCTATTTTCGATTTCTCCTCGTTTATCGATTCGTTGTTTCACGAGAATCCACTAACGCATACAAAGGCTCGGAGTACGAACTACTTAAAATAATTGACTTCCCTCGGTTGATGGTCTCGCAACCCGTGGAAAATCTCGGATTCCCAAAACAACCCTTCTTTTATATTTAGGGAATAAGCGGATCCACCCTCTTACGAAGACTATGGATCGCCTTTTTTGCCCTATTTTGAATGTCTTCAATGACAAAAGATCATTAATCCAACTTAAGAATATATCGAAAATATAACTAAAGGTTTTAAGAGTAAGATTTCCTTACCACAAATATCCTTGTTCCGCAATAAGAGAATCGACCAAAACGTTCCCTTAACACCTTAAATCGATTCCAACGTTCTATGATACACACGAACACTCGAGTTCCGATCTTCCGCTATCGCACTAAAGTATAATAAAGAAAAATGTTAATAAAATGAACGATTATTTCTATCCAAGAAATCCTTCTTACCACCATCAATCTTCGGCCAAAACCACTATTAACTAACATGAACTAAAAAGAACTCTTACCTATTCTCCACGGTTGAAAAGAAATGATTGAGAATGATGTTTAGGAAAAGAAAGAGATTCGGCTATGAGAGAAAATAATGGAGAAGGTATGATTGAAAAGAAAATAAAAGGTGAGAGAAAAAAGATGATGATGATGGTGATTCGGTTTTCAAATAGAAGAAAAGAGAAAGTAAGAGATGTGTTTAGGGGCAAAGTACATTCGGCAATGGAGAAAGGAAGAAAAAGAATGATCTTTGGTGTTGGTAATTTCGGCACTAAGAAAAGGCACACAAAAGAATACTAAAGTGATAAGAAAAAATGACCAAATGGTCAAAAGAATTAAGGCTTACCAAAAGCTCAAATTCGGCCAAAGGAGAAAGGTTGAGAGAAAATGCAAAACTTGCACAAGATGATAGGAATGACCAAAAACTAACTCCTAATCCTAGCCAAACTACTAACATATTCGCCACCTCCCTTTAGCCACAATCGTCAGCCCAAATTCATGGTCAAATGGCCATGAATTTGTTTCCAAAACCTTTTCCTTGATATTTGCCTTATGTCCCCATATCTTTCCAAACTTTCTTGATTCCCTACCATAAGTTAACAATTACCTTTTTCCTTTAGTCTACTTACCAAAAATAAAACAATACAACTCATCCATCCTTATCCCTTGACACATGCATAGGTTAAAGCAAAAAAATAAAATTTCCTTGTTGCTTGCCAGGTGTTTCGAACTCCTTCCCTCTAGGAACACTTATGGCGCCATCTCCTCTTTACTACTAACTCACTTATGCCAACTTTTAGCACTTAATTAATTTAAGTCTTAAGGTCATTTAATTTCTTTACTCAAATGTACACTTAAATAATAATATTTATTCTATCTCCAAGTAACTCGAACCAACATTAAGCAACATAATGATACCCAATTATTTAGGATGCTACAATTCTACCTTCTTAAAGAAAATTTCGTCCTCGAAATTTTCACGATTAAAAAGGTGAGGATATTGTTGCGAATAGT
Source organism: Gossypium rotundifolium (assembly GCA_025506655.1). Classification (NCBI taxonomy): domain Eukaryota; kingdom Viridiplantae; phylum Streptophyta; class Magnoliopsida; order Malvales; family Malvaceae; genus Gossypium; species Gossypium rotundifolium. Next base: position 63,363,357 of record CP106722.1, read on the forward strand.
TTCCTCAGCTCCCACGTAACTTCCTCCGCTCCGTGATTGTGCCACAAAACTTTGACCAAGCAGCAGTCTTCTTTCTTAACACTTTAACATCCCGGTCTAAAATTTCCACCGGTTCTTCTTCAAAAGACAAGTCTGAATTTAATTCCACTTCTTCAACCCAGACTATATGAGATGGATTCGATCTATAATGTCTCAAAGATGGAAACATGAAAATATTATGAATTTGACTCACTCGGTGGTAATTCAACTGATAAGCCATCGGGCCAACACGCTTCATCACACGATATGGCCCGATGAACCTAGGGCTCAACTTACCCTTCTTTCCGAATCTGAAAATTTTCTTCCAAGGTGAGACCTTGAAAGACCCGGTCTCCCACAAAAACTCGATATCCTTACGCTTGTGTCCGCACACGACTTACATCTATCCGAGGCTTCCTTCAACCGTGCTCGAATAACTTTTACCTTTTCCTCTGTTTCAGATATCATCTCGGGACCCAACATCTATCGCTCGCCCAATTCGGTCAAAAGGTAGAGTACGGCACCACGACCATACAATGCCTCATAGGGTGCCATCTGAATGCTAGACCGATAGCTATTGTTATCGCTGAATTCCGCGGTGGTAGAAAATCCTCCCAACTACCCTCAAGTCGATTACACATCCCTTAACATATCTTCCAATATTTGAATTACTCTTTCGACTTTCCATCGATCGAGGATGAAAAGTCAGATGAAATTCAACTTTGTCCCCAAGGCTTCATGTAGAGCTTTCCAAAACTGTGATGTAAACCTAGGATCCCTATTTGATATAATGGATACGGGTACCCCATGCAACCTTACAATTTCAGATACATATAGCTTAGCCAATTTCTGCAACGAATAATCCGTACGAACTGGAAGAAAATGAGCAGTCTTCATCAAACGATCGACTATTACCCATACGGAATTTTTCTTAGTAGGCATTAAAGGTAACCCATTAACAAAATCTATAGTTATCCGCTCCCATTTCCAAAGAGGAATCTTTACCGGTTGTAACAATCCTGACGGTAATTGATGCTCCGCCTTCACTTGTCGACAAGTCAAACATTTTCCTACAAACTCGTAAATCTCCGCTTCAACCACGCCACCAATATCATTCACGAAGATCCCGATACATCTTATTTCCTCCGGGGTGCATAGCATAAGGGCTACTATGTGCCTCCTGTAGAATCATTTGTCTCAGATCTGAATCCTTGGGCATACAAATTCTTCCATGAAAGCACAACACACCTTCCATGTTTATTCCAAAATCCCCTATTTCACCATTTTCGACTTGCTGAAGTAAGGGTCCCAACTTTTCGTCTAATATTTGCTTTTCCTTGATTTTTTCTAACCACAGAGGTTTCACCTGAAGTTCTGCTAACAAGCTACCATCCTCATACAAACTCAGATGAGCAAACAACGCTTTCAAATCAGATACTGTCTTACGACTTAACGTGTCAGCAACCACATTAGCCTTTCCAGGATGATATTCGATTGAGAAATCATAATCCTTTAATAATTCTATCCATCTTCTTTGTCTCAAATTCAACTCCTTTTGGGTAAGGAGGTATTTAAGACTCTTGTGATCCGTGTAGATGATAGATTTCTCACCGTAGAGATAGTGCCTCCAAATCTTTAAAGCAAAGACCACCACAGCTAACTCCAAATCATGAGTAGGGTAGTTTACTTCGTGCGGTCTCAATTGACGAGAAGCATAGGCCACCACCTTTCCATTTTGCATCAATACATAACCCAGACCCGTGTGAGACGCATCACAATAAATAGTGAATTCTTTTCCAGCCTCCGGCTGAATTAAAATTGGAGCTTCCGTCAGGATCTTCTTCAATTTCTCGAAACTCTCTTGTTGTTTTTCAGTCCAATTATACGGAACTCCCTTCCGCAACAGTTTAGTTAGGGGTGCAGCAATCAACGAAAACCCTCTACAAAACGTCTATAGTAACCAGCCAAACCCAAGAAACTCCGAATTTCAGCTACCGACGTTGGTGGTTTCCAATCCAAAATAGCCTCAATCTTCCGTGGATCCACCCTTATTCCTTCAGCTGATACCACTTGACCCAAGAAAGTCACTTCCTTTAGCCAAAATTCGCATTTACTGAATTTGGCATAAAGTTGCTTATCACGAAGTAGCTGCAATACTATATGCAAATGCGTGTCACGCTCCTCATCATTTCTTGAATAGACCAAAATGTCATCTATGAACACTACCACAAACCAGTCTAAATATGGTTGAAAGACTCGATTCATCATGTCCATAAATGCGGCTGGTGCATTGGTTAATCCGAACGGCATCACTACAAACTCATAATGTCCGTAACGAGTTCGAAATGCCGTCTTATAAATATCCGCTTCTTTCACCTTAAGGCGATGATGACCGATCTCAAATCAATTTTGAGAAAAGCAAGCTCCCTTCAATTGATCAAACAGTCATCAATTCTCGCAAAGGATACCTATTCTTAATCGTCAATTTATTCAATTGTGCGTAATCAATGCACATACGCATTGATCCATCCTTCTTCTTGACGAACAAAACTGGTGCTCCCCACGGAGACACACTCGATCGAATAAATCCCGATCCAAAGAATTCTTGAATTTGAGCTTTAAGCTCGCCAACTCCTTCTTGCTATTCTATAAGGAGCAATGGACACCGGAGTACATTCTGCAAAAGCTCAATGCCAAATTCTACTTCCGATCCGAGGTATACGGGAAGTTCTTGGAAAAACATCCAAAATTCCATCACCGTTCTCACATCATCCACAGATATCTCTTTGGCATCCAAAGCACAAATAAAGGCTAGGAATGCTCCATACCCTTTTCGCACCAACTTTTCTGCCTTCAACGCTGATACCACGTTCGCCAAGTAGTTCCTTCGTTCACCAATCATTTTGACTTCCTTATAAATCGAGGTTCTTATTGACATCCGTTTCAAAGACAATCCAAATGCGCCGATGTTTAACCAACCAATCCATGCCCGAATGAGGTCAAACTCGCCGAAAGGCAATTCCATCAAATTCGCTAAGAATACCTCCTCTTGAATTTCTAAGGGTACGTCTCTAAACAATTTATTTACAATTATCGACCGTCCTAAAGGACTAATTACTGTCATCTCACTATCGATAATTTGAGATTTTAGATTTAGGTTTCGAGATATGGCGCTAACAACATACGAGTGGGTAGAACCAATATCTATTAAAGCGAGAATAGTACATCGAATATGAAGAACGTATCGGTTATTACATCGTGCATTTCCATCCTCGCGCGTCTAATCGCATAGACCGGTCCAGGTCATCTTGCATCCGTGTTACCTCTAGGACCATTGCCTCGACCGGTGCACCGACCACGCCCAACCCCATTACCACCATGACACGGTCCACGACCTCTCGGTGGTGCTTGAGTACCTCTGGTGGTCAGTGCATCATTATTACGAACTTTATGAGTCGTATCCATACGTCGAGGTCGGTTTATCTTGGTGATCCATTGAACCGCATTTGTAACAAGCGCTGTTTTCCTCCAAAGACTCTCCGAATGCCTTTTCCCATATTCAGCACAATTTCGACCTCGATTATTAGTTACAGGTGCTCTACCTCGGGCTGATTCATCATTCCAAGGCCTCTTCTAAAATCTCTTTGAAGAACCTAACTGCTGTGTCTCTCTCTTGTTTCTAAATCTTTCTCGATTCTGACGTTCTGAGTTCTTAGCCTCTTCGGCTATCTTGGCCTTCTCCACAAGCGTGGCAAAAGTTCTAACTTGTTGTGGGGCAATCAGAACCCTCAACTCATCATTTAGCCCATCCTCGAAACGTACACAACATTCGTGATCTGTTGACACTATTGTCCGAGCATATCGACTCAAGCGTAGAAACTCAGCCTCATACGCTGCCACTGTCTTAAGCGTAGAAACTCAGCCTCATACGCTGCCACTGTCTTACTCCCTTGGACAAGATTCAGAAATTCTTTCCTTCGGGCATCAACATAACTCGTTCCAACATATTTCCCTTGGAATGCAGTTTTAAAGAATTCCCAAGTAATTAGTGCAGCTTCGGTGCCTTCTCGAATAGTGAGCCACTACTGGTACTCCTCGTCTCTTAACAAGGACACATCTCCTTTCAGTTTCTGCTCAACAGTGCATTCCATATCATCCATAATCCGCTCCACAGCTTCGAGCCAATATTCAGCCACATTCGGGGCTACACCAAAAACTCCTCTAAAAACTTCTGCATTATTTGACTTGAGCCCTTCTGAAATTGACCCACGAGTTGTTGGCCCAATTCTAGTTCCAGCGACCCTTTCTAGGACTCACAGCATTGCTTGTGTCAAGGCATTATCTTCTTCCATATGATCGCGTGAACGTCTCACTCTCAAATGATGCAGTGCATCCATTTCCCAGCATATGATTTGGTGCTTGATTGCACCTCTAACACCTCGTCCTCTTCCACGGCCACGTCTACGCGGCCCACGACCACATCCTCTAGTGCTCATGGTGACTAATTCGATTTTATCGATTACAAGTTTTATGAATCAGAAAATTGTTTCAGTGTTTATTAATGGTGTTTTATGAGATTTGAGAGATAAAGTTGTTTTTCGCAACACATCCTATAGTCTCAATCTCAACGATTTTCAACACCTAAAACTTAGAAGTTCTAGAGTGTTCCTATGGTCATATCATCATCATAATAATAATCATTTAACAATGAATACTTACTTGACTTGGTGCGGATGCTTGTGGTGCCATCGATCTTTAAAACATAATTAAAATATTTTTCCTACGGAAATTATTTGTTGAACCCAACCACAGTCGAGTTTTTGAAACTGGCTCTGATACCATTAAATGTAACACCCCAAACCCGGTCTATGCGTTAAGACTAGGTCTGGTTTGTTACCTAAATCAAACTATCTTAATAATTACGAAGAATAGGAATTTAAAATAGAAATCATTTATAATTACAAGGTTTAATAAAAACCAAAAGAGTATTTTAAATTTGATGAGAAAAACATTAATTGAAAATATCATTAATATTGTATTGATAAAATCCTTAGAGTAAATTTTATAAGAGTTCAAAATATTTAAGAAAATGATAAAGGAATTTCATATATTTGAAAACCCAAATTATTTTAAGAAAACAAAATAATTATAAGCCCATATTAATAGTCCAAAACATAATTTAAATCCATCCACACATAAAATCCATAAAACATTTATAGAGGCCTTATTACATCAAACCCATAATAGTAAATTATAGAAAGTCTTTAATAAAAGTTCAAAGTTTCATTAACCCTTATTTGTAGTATGGCCCCCACGAAGTCATCCTCGGCCCAAGTCCACGTCAATTTCCATTACCTGAGATGAAAAATTTGAGGGAGTGAGTTACTTAGAACTCAGTGTATAACTCACTACTTATTCATTGGGCCAAATCATCAAATCATAGTTTTGGGCTTGAGCCCATTAGCAGGATTAACAATATAAATAATAATATGTATGCAAAAATGATGTTCTCACCCCAAACCTAGTTTCCATCCGCTACACACCCCCGTACCAACCATCACACCTCTGGGGATCAAGTCAACCCACCCCGCCATCACACCAATTGTAGACATTAAGCCATTTTATATTTGTGGCAGAGCCACTGAACTAGATTGTGACAAAGTCACCGAACTAGAGGCATTGAGCCATTAATATTTGTGGCGAGCCACAAGAACTAGAGGCAAATAGCCATTTAATTATTTTGTGGCAGAGCCACCGAACTAGATTTTGGCAACAGGCCTTTCTTCTCTTCATTATTAATCCCAACCCATGCAACATGTATGCAAAAATTTGTCTATGTTCATATGATGATTTTATCAAAAGATTTAAATAACATAAGAGTCAATATTTCTAGTTTTTGTTGAGGCCCAAAATAGCATTTAGCCCATTTAGCAATCTAGCATCTTAACCCAATTTACGATCTAGCTAAGAGTTTGGCCCATTTAACAATTTATCAGGCTTTTCGGCCCATTTAACAATTTATCAGGCTTTTCGGCCCATTTAACAATTTATCAGGCTTTTCGACCCATTTAACAATTTATCAGGCTTTTTGGCCCATTTATCGATCTAGCGGAGATTTCGGCCTATTTATCGATCTAGCAGAGATTTCGGCCCATTTATCGATCTAGTAGAGATTTCGGCCCATTTATCGATCTAACAGAGATTTCGGCCCATTTTACTAACTAGCATATTTTTCGGCCCACTTTTACGAGACATAAAATTTACATATTAACAACTAACTTCACGAGGGCATTTTCGTAATTTTCACAATTTTAATCGTTTTCATGTATTTTCACTGAGATACCGATTTATACGTATTATACCGATTTAGTCGTCTTTACGATTTTCCTCAATACCACGAACGACATCCAACCCAAGAAAAGCGTGAAGTTACACACCTTGATATCGTGAGTACTAATCCTTCTCGCTCTTCAACACCTAAACATAATACGATCTATTAGAACACTATCATTTATCAAAAATATTCTATTGGGATTTGATCCAAATCCTTACCCCTTTGATTTTGAATCACTTCTATTTTCGGTTTCTCCTCGTTTATCGATTCGTTGCTCGCTGAGAATCCACTAACGTACAAAGGCTCGGGAGTACGAACTACTTAAAATAATTGACTTCCCTCGGTTGATGGTCTGCAACCCGGTGGAAAATCTCGGATTCCCAAAACAACCCTTCTTTTATATTTAGGGGGAATAGCGGATCCACCCCTCTTACGAAGACTATGGACTGCCCTTTTTTTGCCCTATTTTGAATGTCTTCAATGACAAAAGATCATTAATCCAACTTAAGAATATATCGAAAATATAACTAAAGGTTTTAAGAGTAAGATTTCCTTACCACAAATATCCTTGTTCCGCAATAAGAGAATCGACCAAAACGTTCCCTTAACACCTTAAATCGATTCCAACGTTCTATGATACTCACGAACACTCGAGTTTCGATCTTCTGCTATCACACTAAAGTATAATAAAGAAAAACATTAATAAAATGAACGATTATTTCGATCCAAGAAATCCTTCTTACCACCATCAATATTCGGCCAAAACCACTATTAACTAACATGAACTAAAAAGAACTCTTACCTATTCTCCACGGTTGAAAAGAAATGATTGAGAATGATGTTTAGGAAAAGAAAGAGAGTCGGTTATGAGAGAAAATAATGGAGAAGGTATGATTGAAAAGAAAATAAAAGGTGAGAGAAAAAAAGATGATGATGATGGTGATTCGATTTTCAAATAGAAGAAAAGAGAAAGTAAGAGATGTGTTTAGGGGCAAAGTACATTCGGCAATGGAGAAAGGAAGAAAAAGAATGATCTTTGGTGTTGGTAATTTCGGCACTAAGAAAGGGCTCACAAAAGAATACTAAAGTGATAAGCAAAAATGACCAAATGGTCAAAAGAATTAAGGCTTACCAAAAGCTCAAATTCGGCCAAAGGAGAAAGGTTGAGAGAAAATGCAAAACTTGCACAAGATCATAGGAATGACCAAAAACTAACTCCTAATCCTAGCCAAACTACTAACATATTCGGCCACCTCCCCTTTAGCCACAATGCCGTCCAAATTCATGGTCAAATGGCGATGAATTTGTTTCCAAAACCTTTTCCTTGATATTTGCCTTATGTCCCCATATCTTTCCAAACTTTCTTGATTCCCTACCATAAGTTAACAATTACCTTTTTCCTTTAGTCTACTTACCAAAAATAAAACAATACAACTCATCCATCCTTATCCCCTTGCCGACACATGCATAGGTTAAAGCAAAAAAATAAAATTTCCTTGTTGCTTGCCAGGTGTTTCGAACTCCTTCCCTCTAGGAACACTTATGGCGCCATCTCCTCTTTACTACTAACTCACTTATGCCAACTTTTAACACTTAATTAATTTAAGTCTTAAGGTCATTTAATTTCTTTACTCAAATGTACACTTAAATAATAATATTTATTCTATCTCCAAGTAACCCGAACCAACATTAAGCAACATAATGATACCCAATTATTTAGGATGCTACAAAAGGGGCTTACCCATTTCACACTGTCTGAAAACACTGCTGTTCTTGAAGCATTACACTGCAAAATAATGTCAATTATGGGACCCGAAAGTCATGATGGCATGCGCCAACAAATATATTTCTCTTATAAAACAATAAAAGTAGATTCTCAGTGTTCCAAATATCTTTTTAAATTTCTATTTTTTATTTTTATTTTCTTCCAATAACATCAACTTCTTAGTGTTAGCAGCCAACATAATAAGTTGTCTTGTTCCTTTATTGCTTTATTATGTTAAACTAATGCAGAAATATGTATTATTTTAGGCAAGTCGGCTTAGCTTTGCTGCATCCATTTCCTTATTGTTTGGAATTATGTATTTGTTTGGTTTCTTTTCCCCCAAATTCTTCCATATCAAAAGGCCCAATTTTGTTTATTGTTCTTTATATAATCTTATTCCACCACTCTTTACTGCAGTTCCCCAAATAAAAATAGTCTTTACTTTATAAAGTTTGTATTTTTTTTTTTTATAAAGTTAAAACATTTATTCTTCTCTTCTCATTTTCAAACCAATTATGTGTTTGATTAATGTTTCTTAATGACAAGAATCTAACCATTTTTGTTTTATAAAATGATGTTTGTAGATAAGAAGATATTTGGGGCTGTTTGATTCTGGCATTTGATCTGAAGAAGTTGGCAGCACCATTTGTGACATTTCTTGGGGTTGTCTTCATTTGGGATTTTATGTGTTCTCTAAACATTTCATAGAGGTATGTATATGATGTTTAAGCGATTTGATTTGTTTAAATTTTCGTTTTACATTAGTTGCTAAAGTTAATCAATTCAAAATTTCCAAATTTGATTTGTTTAAATTGTTTTAATTTAAATTGAATCAAAATACAAAAATTTTAAATTGAATTAGATGGATTTTGACAACTTTGGTTAACTTAAAAGTTTTGGGAAGGTTTGCTGATATCAACACATTGTTTCGTTTTCAACTTATTACCAAATTTTATTCTTTTGTTTCTCATCGCCACTATCTCATGACTTTTAATGGCTACCCACAGCCTATGCTATACAACTTCTTGACATAATTGTTGCTGAAAATCGGTTTAGTCTTGACTCTATAGGCCTTCTACAATTAGCACGTAAGTATCAAAACCGCTTATATCGACCATTTATTTAGTTTGGTCATTTTTCCGGAGACATTGTTCAAAGTCGTTGTTTATTCTTTTGGCATTTATCCAATATAAGCTTTCATTCTAATTCGACTTCCGCATTTGCAGGTTTTATATAGTAACTGAAGCTTAAGTTGTAAAGGATTAACGAAAAGCTGTAGTTACCTGGTAAGTGTCAAACACATTGAACTGTTGAAAAATGATTTTACACCATTTTACACCTATTAATTTATCAACTGATTCGTACCAATTTGCAACCTCTGTTTCTTGGTGATAGTGGAGTAGAATAGCTTCTTGAAATTATTAAGGTACTTTTTGGTTCAAAATTATGATCAGTAACAATCATACCATGATGAACTTGTTTAAATTGCAAAAAGTTATTAACTAAATGATGATAAACTCTTATCTTTTAAGTAATATTTATAAATTTGAAAATTCTAAATACTAAAATTAAGAAATAGACGTAATTTGTTTAATAGATGCTAAAATTAATATGCTATAGAAATAAGAAATTGAGTTTGATCCTAAGTAATTTTATTATCTTCTAGCAATTATCAAAAAAGTTTAATAAATGTACTAAGTTATATATTAATCGAGTAACATAATGACATGACATACTGAAATATATACTCAAATTTCAATAAAACCATGTAAGAATATATAAAATTAAAATTAACACAAAATAATTAACCATTACTATATTACTATTGACGATGAATATCCGATTTTAATTAAAATCACAGAGCAAACAACCTTACTCTAAATAATATGCACGGATATATATAACTAGATTGTCTTAAGCTTAAATGATTCCGTGACATTTTTAAAAATACAAAAATAAATTTTTAAAAATGAGTTAAGTAATGTTAATTTTCTAAAGAATAATAATTATTAATTAAGTAATATAAGTAAATTCTTATGATATTTTTTATTAAACTGCTTATTTGACTTTATGAATGCAATATTTTTATTACTTTGTTTTATTTATCATTGATGGATAAAGTTGATATCAATTAAATTATAACTCGTGAGTAATATAAAAAATTTAAAAGATAATTAAAATTTTATATTAATAACAAAATTTAAATATAAACAAATAAAAAATTTAACAACAACAAATATTATTTATAAAACTGTTTATGTCTTTCAATACTTCTATATAAAATATTTGAAAATTTTTAACCATTATATGTATAAAGAAAAAAAAAGAAGAAGAAGAAGAAGAAGAAGCTATCGATGCATGCGTGGGGGGTGCAGTTATGGTGGTCCCATGGCAATGTTATGAGCTTCAACAAGATAGCTAAAGGTTCACCTACTTTTTGCCTTTGTGGAATATTTTCTTTGGAATCCAAAAATCATAATATAGGATGATTTGAAAATTATTTGAAAGAAGTTGTTTACCATGATGAATTATTAACTTAAAAGATAAGAATTTTCAAAATTATTAACTCGTTTACCATGATGAATTTTCAAAATGTTTTAATATAGAAAATATTTTTTAAAAGAAGTAAGTTAAAAACTTTTAAATTTAACAACATCACATCAAATTTCAATTATAAAAAACATATAATACCATTTTTCAAATTTCAATCGATTCTCAATTTGAAATTTGAAATTAAATTAACTTACATAATACATAATACATAACTTACATAAAATTATTTAACTTACATAATACATAACTTTCATAACTTTCATCAAATTATTTAACTTACATAATACATAACTTACATAATACTTGTATAGAAAAAAATATTCAAAGTATATAGGTTGGAAACACGATGGGTTGCCTTATATCTCACTCAGTAAGATATAACGGATCCTCCCAAGGTATAACAATGCCATGTATGATGAATCTTAAAGAATACATAACTTACTTAATTTTAAGATCAAATTTCATAACTTACATAAGTTTAAGATCAAAATTCATAACTTACATAATTTTAAGATCAAACTTCATAACTTACATAATTTACATAACTTACATAGTACTCAGTTATATATATGATCATATCAATACTTACATAAATTATAAATTAATAATTTAACCGTGTAATTTATTGTCAACTTTAGACTTCAAGAACTACAGAATGGATAGGACTTGGATGAAATTGTCAAGGGTAAGCAACGGCTATCGAAATGGAGTAGAAACTTTTCTGAATTTCGCATTTCAAAATGCAAGCCAAGAGAATATTATTCTTTGCCTGTGTAAGAAGTGTTGCAATATTAATTGGCATTATCGTGAAGTTGTCTACGAACATCTAGTTGTCGATGGCTTTGTCTGGGGGTACAAAAAATGGATTTTTCATGGAGAGTGTACATCTAGTGGAGCATCTTCATCGATGAATCTAGGTTATCCTCATAGTGCTTACAATGACAATGTTAGAGATGATAACATGGAAGGCATGTTGCGGGATGCTTTTAATATGCGCAGTGATGGTTTCGAGTCATTTCCACCTGCCTTGGGTGCAACCGATGATTATAATTTTGGTGCAAATACTTTCACCAAAGGGGGAAGAAGTGTACATGATGAACAACCAAATGAAGAAGCTTTGAGGTTCTACATGTTACTTGGTGAAATGAATGAAGAACTGTATGAGGGATCAAAATTTTCCAAACTGAGTTTCTGTATTCGTCTTTTTCACTTGAAATGTTTGGGAGGATGGACCATAAACTCGTTGACAATGCTGTTAAAGTTTTTGCAAGAAATGTTCCCATTTGCAAAAATCCTTCAATCTTCCAAAGACATGAAGAAACTGATAAAGGATTTGGGCCTTGGCTACAACAAAATTCATAGTTTCCCAAATGACTGCATGTTGTATTGGGGCGACTGGATAAACCAACAGTGCTGTCATGTATGCGGTCAATCCCGTTGGATTAATAGAAATACAGAGGATGGTAACGAGGAAGATCATGATACACAATCAAGGAAGCAGCCAGTTAAGATTTTGCGGTATTTTCCACTAATACCAAGGCTCCAATGACTTTTCATGTCGTCAAAGATAGCCGATTCAATGACGTGGCACCGTGATGGACGAACCGATGATGGATTGTTAAGGCATCCTACAGATTCTTTAGCTTGGAAATCTTTTGACTCTAAATTTCCAAGCTTTACAAGCGATCCTCCGAGTGTGAGGCTTGGGCTAGCATTCGATGGATTTAACCCTTACAAACTCAAGAGCACAATGTACAGTACTTGGCCTGTGGTGCTTGTTCCCTACAATTTGCCTCCTTGGGTTTGCATGAAACAATCATCTTTTATCTTGTCTATGATTATACCTGGAGAGAAAGGGGCCGGGAATGATATTGACGTCTACTTGCAGCCACTTGTTGAAGAGTTAAAACAACTATGGGCTGGTGTTCAGACATACGATGCAATGAGAAAAGAGAACTTTAATTTACGTGCGGCTTTGATGTGGACTATTAATGACTTTCCGGCTTATGCTAATTTATCTTGTTGGAGTATCAGGGGTCGTTATGCTTGTCTGTGTTGTGTTGCGTAGACATGTTCGCAATGGTTATATAATGGAAAGAAGTTCTCTTACATGGGGCATCGTCGGTGGTTACCGAAAAATCATAGATTTAGATTTCAGAGTGCTCAGTTTGACGGTACTGAAGAGTTCAGAGAAGCTCCTTCACAGACCGGTGGATCCAAAATATTGTTAATGTTGAAAGATATGAATTTCATTTATGGGAAGATAAATCAACCGGCCAATCTGCAAAGAAATAGAAGATCTATGGATGAATCTGATGATGAATCTGATGAAGAGGACGATCCTAATGAGGCGGACTTGTGGAAAAAAAGAAGCATTTTTTTTAGTTGCATTATTGGGAGCATTAGATTTTACGCCATAATCTTGATGTCATGCACATTGAGAAAAATGTCTGCGAGAACATCATTGGGACTATTTTGAATGTCGATGGAAAATTGAATGATAATCTTCAGAGTCGACTTGATTTTGTCCACATGGGAATTCGGCGTGAGCTTCATCCCCAAGCACTTTCGAATATGAAATATCGGTTGCCGCCTACTATTTTTTCAATGTCGAAGACAGAGAAAGAAGTGTTCTGTATGGTGTTGAAGGACATAAAGGTCCCGGATGCGTATGCATCAAATATATTGTGATGTGTGAGTCTTAAGGATCGAAGAATATATAGCTTAAAATCGCATGACTATCACATCTTGATGCAAGACTTACTGCTAGTTGCTATGCGGTGTTGTATGTCAAAAAAGGTGACAGCTTCTGTAATTGAATTGTCAAATATAATGAAAGGCATTTGTGGTAAAGTTTTGAATGTTCAAGAACTTGAGAGACTACAAGATCGAGCCGCATTGACTTTATGCAATCTGGAGAAGATCTTCCCGCCTTCCTTCTTCACCATTATGGTGCACTTGTTAATTCATCTCCCGCGTGAAGCAATACTTGGTGGACCCGTTTTCTATCGATGGATATATCCCATTGAAAGGTCTTACTTTATTTGCAAACTATTCCTTCATTGACCTCAATGCCTTTAGTTGCAACTTTTGATAATGTTGTATATTGTGTTTAGGTTCCTATCCAAATTAAAGTTATACTGCCGCAATAAGCGCTATTCGGAAGGATCAATTGCCGAGGGCTACTTGGCAGAGGAATGTATGACTTTCTGTTCGAGGTATTTGGAAGATGTTGAAACAAGAATGAACAGACCAAGTAGAAATGCTGGGCTCACAGATCATAATTTGGCTGAAACTTATTTATTTCAAAGTTTCGAAGAACCAATTGGCAAAGTCGAAATTGCAGAATTAGACGATAGATCGTGGGTCCAAGCACATCGATACATTCTTTTTCATCATGATTCAATGGAACCATTTCAGAAGTAAGTTCTAGAATTTGATAAATACTCATCAATTATAATTTGTTAATCTTCTAACAAAGTAAAACTTTTTTGACCGTGGTGAGTACAAACAAATATTAAAAGCTCGTTCACGATCCCGAAGATTAAATCGACGAGAAATTAATAAGTTGTTCGCAGAATCATTCCATGAATGGTTAAGCCAAATGGTATGCAATTTAAGTTTTCATTGACAAGTAATAATGTTTTCTCAGAACATTCATAATTACTCGATTTACTTTCAATGCCATAGGTTTGGTGTCGAAATGAAGTAAATGACGAAGTTAAATGGCTTTCACAAGGTCCAAACAGAATAGTGAAAAGATATAGTGCCTTCCTCATCAACAGATACAGATTTCATACAAGGTATCGCGAGAGATTGAGGAGAACCCAAAATTGTGAAATTGTGGTTAATTCTTCAATTACAAGTTATGCTAATGCTAGGGACAGTAATCCTATCGAGGGGAATCTGGAGTATTACGGACTTATTACTGACATAATTGAGTTGGATTATTACAGAAAATGCAAAGTTGTCTTATTTTGAGGTGATTGGGCTGATGTGAATATGGCTCGCGAAATTAAAAACGGACAATATGGCTTTACAATGGTGAATTTCTCTCGATTGATTCACACCGGAGAATAACTGATGGACAAGCCGTATGTGTTTTCTTCTCAAGTTAAACAAGTTTTTTACTCGGAACATCCAAATGATGACGGTTGGTACATTGTACTTCGAAACACCCCTAGAGACTTATTCGACATTGGCAGTGGAAGTAGAGATAACATAGTCGAAAGATCAGAAACATTGCCTTTTCCAGAACAAAACTTAAATGAAAATATCCCTAGTATGTAATATCTGGGATTTTATGGCTTGTGCATTTTTTGCTTAATTGTATGAAGTAGGATGCCTATGTGTGTTTGGATGTGTCTTGTGAATTTTGAGAACCTTAGAGAGTAGGAAAATGCCTTAGAAAATATTTGATTTTAAGTTTTAAAGGGGAGCTAAGCCTGATAGGCCTTAAGAGAAATTGTAGGGGAAATTGGACATAAGATTGGGCTTGGCAAAGTGGCAGGGAGGCGCCACTTAGGGCCTTAGTAAGTGACGCCACAAGCAAGGGGAAAGGGCCTTGGTTCGAGCAGTAAGGGATGCAAAGAGGAGTTTTATTTTGCAGCTAAGATGGGCAGTGGTGGACGGCATGGGGAGACTGATTGGATGAGCTTTAGATATGGTCTAATTCCTTTTAAAATTCGGCTAAGGGCATAAGATAATATTGGATTATTTCAATTATTTTGAATGGGTGATAAAGAGAAAAATAAGGAGGAAAAAGTAGGATTTGAGAAGGGGATGTGTGTTGGCCGGCCAAAGGACTCTTTTGGTGGTTTTTTCGACCAAGGGGAGGAGAGTGAGGCCGTTTGTTTTCTTTTCTTTCCAATTGAGCCTCTGCCAAAATTCTTTTCCTCTGTTGACTAAAAACCGCAAACAACTCTTTTCTTCTTCTTTTATTTTGCCAAAGCCGAAAGCTCCTTTCTCTCTTTCCAATCTTGTTGAGGCCGAATCTCCATCAGCAATCTTTTCTTCTTCTTTTGCAAATTCAATCAAAGCCGAATACACAAGAGACCCTTAACCAATTGTTCACTTTTACCTAAGCTGAATCCTCTATTTGGTGGCCATAGCCGAATGCTCCTCTACCCCTTTTTGGTGTCGACTTGATCATTTAAGCAGGAGCTGAATCTCTCTGCTTCAAGCTAGGATATTCAATTGAGTTGGTAAGGATCTTTCTTGGCCGAACTCTTGTTCTTTTCTTTCTCTAACTGTCGATAAATTAAGGCACTAATCTCTTTTAATGTTCTTTGGCCGAAACTATGAAGGAGGTTTCGGGATTTGCCTATAGTCAACTATAAGAGAAGATCTTCAGGATTTTAAGAATCCAAGGTAAGCCATATGCGGTATTCGGCCAAGGGCCATTTTCATAGATTTGTTCAAAAAGGTTGACCCTGGTATGTACCATGTAGGATTTCGACATCTTCATAGTCAAGTGACTATTTTCGGGATTTGGAATCGCAAGGTAAGTGAATGTGCATATTCGACCATATTGGTCATTATGCTAGCCGAATCTAACTATGGATATTTAGGGGCAGTCGACAGTGGTGTACAAGGATTTTCGGGATTTCAGTGAACTCCTTAAGTAAATCAGGTGTGTAGCTCCATACTAAATCTTCATAGATTTATGTTAATGTTTTAATATATGTGTTAATGAAAGTATGTGAACGTGGCTAAAGGTACCATACAATGGTACAGAACATTCAGATACGTAATCTTTAATATTACGTCAATAAATGTTATGAACATGTGAAATACGACACATAAGTGAAAATTGATAAGAATGTGAAATAAGGTATAGAGCATGATATTTGTATGATTTGTATGACATGGGGCATATGGGTGTTATTTTAAGGGGAAGTGATCTGGTGGTTTTACCATGAAATCTGGTGACTTATGTCACGTAATCTGAATGTGGTGACTTATGTCACAAAATATTATCTGGTGGCTATGCCACAATTTATAAGGGCGATGTGCGGTCTTCCGCAATGATCGCCTTCGATGATGTGTAGCGGATGGAGGGTCGACTTAGTAGTCCCCACGGTGTGATGGTTGGTACGGGTGATGTGTAGCAGATGGTTATCTAGGTTTGGGTTCGGGATTGCATTATTATCTATAATTGCTATATATATATGTATGAACTGATATGCCTAAATCGTTGGGACTTTGTGTTGGTGGTTATACACTGAGTCCGTTTGACTCACCCCGTTGTGGGATATCTTTTCAGGTGACACTCAGTAAATGGACCGGGTCGGCAGGAGCTTAGTGGTGGCTATGCTCAGCTCAGAGTTATTTTATTTTCGTTGTTTTTAAGTTTAAGTATTTTGGATTTATTTCGGGTTTTGCTATGATGTAATATGGCCATTATTGTTAACTGTTTTAAGTATGCGTTTAATTCGGTTTATCATGATACGATCATTATCAAATCAAAGGTTAAACAGATTTTTCTTAAAATTAAATTTTAGATGTTTTGACACCTAATCACAATCGATCTTCAATTTACTGTTAAACTCTAAAAACCCGGCAATACTTTTAACTTATTGTTTACAAAAACAAAGATTTTCAATTTAGACTCAACACAAATCAAATGTTCTTCAAAATCACACAAATTTTGCCAAAGTAACAAACGAGTTTTGAAATGTTTTACTCAAGAAGCATGCCGATCCGGTCAGGCTCGTGGGCGGGTTTGGGGTGTTTCATTTAGTATCGAGCAGGTTCAAAACTCGATCTTGAGGGCTTTTGGGCCCAAAATGTTTTCTTTCTTTTAAAATTGAATTTTACTAAGAAATGAACAGGTTTTCGGCATGGCTTTGAGTCTCGGCCAAGTCTACTGTAAGTACTCCTAACTCTTTTGTGATTTGTATGTGGGACTTATAGGGACGAGATTAGTAAATTAGGAATTAAACCCTAGGGTTAGCCTACTTCAACACCAAGATACATAAAACTTAAAGTCTAACCAAACAAACACGTGGTGCGAGTCGCCAAGTTAGAGGTGTGGCAATCACAGCGCATGTCTAGGATTGGATTGGGGAGCTTGGTATTTAAGCGATCCTAGTGACTCACCTCCTCTCACTTGAATCCTACTACAGTGCGTAGTGACAGTTCACCTTAGCCAAGAGGACTCAAACATATGCTAAACCCAATAATTAAAACCCAAAAGGACCGTCACCTTGTTTTGTGAAACTCAAAATTCAAACCATGATTATAAAATTCCAAAGTACCCTTGATTTAAAAAAATAATCGAATACCCCGATTTGTAAATTGACCAAATTACCCTTAACTTTGTACAAATGACCAAAATACCTCGGTATGGAAAGTTACCAAATACCTCAATTAAAATTTCCAAAATACCTTTGTTTTGAAAAGTCACCGGAACCATATTTTACAAAATTCTTGAAATGCCCCTAGTTTGGAAAATTACAAAATACCTCGGTTTATAAAATTACCATTTTACCTTGAAATCTTCTTACCAAGTATTTCAATTTTGTAAAAGTACCAAAAATCTCTACTTTGCAAAATTTTCAAATACCCTAATTTGAAAAAAATTACCAAAATACCCCTGTAGGATAAAATTACGGAAAACCCTTGGGTAGTGGAAAACAACAACAATGACAACTACAACACTTCTCTGTGATGAACGTAAGTTCATGAGTGTGATGATTGAATGAATGAATTTGAGACTATGTGTGTGTATGAACTCGAAAGAACTACTCCTTAGACTTATTGAACATAAGACTATTCGCGATAAATCAATGGAACAACAACTAATTCATAAAATTCTTTAACCAGATAAACGCGATTCAGAAGCATGAATTCTAGGGGACGTGGTCGTAGTGTGCGTGGCCGTGGAAGAGGCTGAATGACCGTGTCGGAACCCGTTAGGTCTGGCCAAGGGTCCGAAAATGAAATGCCACCACCACCAATCGCTGATGTGGAATATCAGGATCAGACGGGGGATGATGCAGTATCACAAGTGATGCTGCGAGTTCTGGAAAGGGTGCTGGATCAGGTGGAGGCATGGGAGCTCGAAAGTCGGTACCTGAGCGACTCTGAGCTAATGGAGCTGAGTTTTTCCGTGGTGTATCTGGTGTGGCGCCCAATACGGCTGAGTATTGGTTGGAAGCAACAGAGAGGATTATGGATGATTTGGACCTGTCCGCCGAGGAGAAACTAAAAGAGGTAGTGTCCCTTCTCCATGATGAGTCATACCAATGGTGGCTCACAGTTCGGGATGGTGCTGCTGAAACACCCCACACCCGGCCCACGAGAATGGATCGGATCTTGTATGTTCCTCGAAGTAACCCGGTTCAAATTTATTCGAATACTTTGAAAACTATGTGTTTTTGGAAGATAGTTTGTTGTGGGTTGGGCTTGAGTTGAAAACAAATTTATTTTTATAACAAAAACCCATTTGTTTCAAGTGACAAAATATTTAAACTTATTTCATATTAAGTGGGCTTACTCTTTATAAAGCCCTAAATTCATCACATAGTAATTATAGCAGAAATAAAAATCCGTCACAGTGGCCTTATTACATAAAACGAAACCCAAAATAATAAATTGTACAGTACTTAAAACGAAATAAAGGTTCAAATTAAACTGAACTTCAAGTCGATCATGGCCACCACAAGTTCTCGCCGTCCGGTCCATTCCGCTCATCACCAAACATATTCCCACAACGGGTGAGTCGATAGACTCGGTGTGTAACCAACACTAAACATAATAGAAATAGGCACACCATAAAAATCATATGCATATAAAAATTTCAAGGTAATGATGCAAACCCAACCCAAACCTATATGCCATCCGCTATACTCCACCCGTACCAACTCAGACAAGTGGGGACTACTAAGTCAACCCTCCATCCGCTACACTCCATCGAAGGCGTCATTGCAATGACGTGCTCATCGCCCATCGATAATATTGTGGCATAGCCACCACTTTAATGTAACCGGTTACCACTTAATGTGACCAAGTCACCACATTCACTTAGTGAGACCAAGTCATCACATTCACTTAGTGAGACCAAGTCATCACATTCACTTAGTGAGACCAAGTCATCACATTCACTTAGTGAGACCAAGTCATCACATTCACTTCCCTTCTTCAATTGACCAATGCCCCAAATAATAAATATCATGCATAACATATTTTTATTTCACTTTCACATCACTTTTCACTTGTATAACATTTTTTCAAATCCTAGTAGGAGTAGGAAAACGTGCACGAATACTTTGTACCATAATATGGCACTTTAGCCACTTTCTTTCACTTTCACATTAACATATATAACATATTTAAACCATAAAATTATTAAGATTAGTGTGGGATACACACCTGATTTGTTTAGCGATTCCTTGAGGTTCCGAAAGCAAGATCTAAGGTTTAGATCCTTAATTCCTACATTTGGTTTATCAGGTATTACTTAGCATAAATTCTATTTTGGGCTATAATATCCAAATCCTAGTAGGATTTGTAAAGAGGCTTACCTTTGATGCCGATTTGATGTTTATTCAAATCCCGAAAACTTTGTTTTCCTTCACTTGATATTCGGCCAACCTTAAATCTCAACATAAATTAGTTTTCGGCTTTTTAATAATTATAGATCTTATCTATGTAATCACACAAGCCTTGGCCGAATACTTTCAAGTGCTTACCTTATGGATTTTAAATCCCGAAAACTTCACCTTCCCTTTTTCCTTGTAATCGGCCAAAACCTAGATCTCTCGAATAGGTTAGTTTTTGATCAATTTGATCTAATTGACTAAGATTTGGCCTTGGCGAATGTATAAACTCACTTACCTTGAAGTTCTCAAATCCAAGTTGATCTTTATTTTAAATTCTCTTAAATTACTTGTTAGATTTGAACTACTATTCAATTATGGAAGGAACCTTTGCGAATGTACATTGATGTACTTACCTCGGCCAATCCGGATGATCTCTTATAATATTCGGCTATGGCACTATTATGGATCTCAAAGTTTTGGCTTTTGTGGAGGGATAGTAGAAGAAAAGAAAAAGAAAGGAAAAGAGATGGAGAGAGTTTTGATAAGGAGGATTCGCTAAAAAAGAGAAAAGATTGTTGTTAATTTGACTAGGAGATTTCGCAGGGGTTGAAGAGAAGAGAATGGCTCTTTGCTTTTCTCTCTTTGGTCAAACTATTAGCCTTAGAGTCCCTAAATCCGCCAACTCTTCATTTGTGATAAGTTTTAATTTTATCAACTATGAAATTCCATCAAATCTCCTAATTAGCCAAAAGTTCTATTGAATAAAACTCCTCTTCCTAGATTCCTTTGTGCCGTCAACTCTCCACTCATGGAAGCAAAATAAAACTTCTTTTATTTGCTTCCTAGATGATTTCTAACTCAGCCCAAAACCTCTTGCATTTGGGCCATTTCCTAGGGCCTTAGGTGGCATCTTCAGGCCACATTTCCAAGTCCGTTATTGGGTCAAATTTCATGTACTTTATATTTTTAGGGTCACTTGGCCCTAAGTTCCCCTTTGGGCTCTAAAATTCGACATTCCGGGGTCATTTTTAAGTTTCCAAAAATTTTCGCGCGGCTCTGAATTTTCCAAGTTTCCAAAATGTTTAGTTTCCTATTTTGGCTTGGTTTCCAAAATGTTTAGTTTCCTATTTTGGCTTGGTTTCCAAAATGTTTAGTTTCCTATTTTGGTTTGGTTTCCAAAATGTTTAGTTTCCTATTTTGGTTTGGTTTCCAAAATGTTCACTTTCCTAATTTACTTAGGTTTCCAAAAATGTTCACTTTCCTATTTTCGACGTAACATTTCCACACATCCTTTATTTTCCAAAATCATTCCAAATTTATTCCAAAACACATAAAACATGTCTTTTTGTACAATTAGGCCAAAATGCATAGGCCCTTTTTAGGATGTTACAGTTCTACCCCCTTAAAATAATTTCGTCCTCGAAATTTTCTAACTAAACAATTGATGGTATTGTTGTCTCATTGCCTCTTTTGGTTCCCACGAAGCTTCCTCCGATCCATGATTGCGCCACAATACTTTGACTAGAGGAACTGACTTCCTCCGTAGTACTTTCACGTCACGTTCCAGAATCTGAATCGGCTCTTCCTCGTAGGTTAAGTCTGGCCTTAGCTCCACTTCTTCTACTGGTACTATGTGAGAGGGATCCGATCGGTAGCGACGTAGCATGGACACATGGAACACGTCATGCATTTGCTGCAACTCCGGTGGCAACTCTAGCTGGTATGCCACTTGTCCCACTCACTTTAGTACCCGATAGGGTCCGATAAATCTTGGGCTTAATTTCCCTTTCCGACCAAACCTCATCACTTTCTTCCATGGTGAGACTTTTAGAAACACTTGGTCTCCTACTTCAAACTCTATTTCCTTCCGCTTAAGGTGGGATAAGACTTCGTCATCCGAGGCTTCTTTTAACCGTGCTCAATTATTTCAACCTTCTCTTCATCTCGCCACTATCTCTGGTCCCAAAACTCAACGTTCTCCTAACTCAGTCCAACAAGTAGGAGTACGACACTTCCGTTCGTACAATGCTTCATATAGTGCCATTCGAATGCTAGCTTGATAACTGTTGTTGTAGGCGAATTCTGCTAAAGGCAAGTAATCCTCCCAACTTCCTCGAAAATCCATCACACATCCTCTCAACATATCCTCCAACACTTGTATTACTCGTTCAGACTGTCCATCTGATTGTGGATGAAAGGCCGTGGTGAAATCCAACTTGGTGCCCAAAGCTTGATGAAGTGCCCTCCAAAACCGAGACGTGAATCTTGGGTCTCTGTCTGAGATAATTGACACCGGCACTCCGTGTAGCCTCACAATTTTCGCCACATATAGCTTGGCTAGCTTTTGAAGGGGATAGTCCATTCTTACTGGGATGAAATGTGCGGACTTAGTCAAACGGTCTACTATGACCCATACCGAGTCCTTCTTAGTAGGCGTAAGGGGAAGCCCACTAACGAAGTCCATGGTAATTCTTTCCCACTTCCATCATGAATCTGGATTGGTCAAGCAATCCCGATGGAACTTGGTGTTCAAGCCTTAACTTGTCGACATGTCCGACATCTTCCCACAAATTCAGAACTTCTCGCTTAAGATCCGCCACCAAAATTGTTCTCTTAAATCTCATGCAGACTTAATACCTCCGGATGCATAGCATAAGGGCTACTATGCGCTTCTCAAGGATCTTCATCTTAACTCCTTGTCTCTTGGCATACGACTTTCCCTTTGTAGCACAATACTCCTTCATCATTAATCTCATAGTCCTCCAACTCTCCGCTCGTGCTTTTGTAGCTTAACATTTAAATCTTCATCAACCAACTGTCCCTCTTTCACTTCCTTCAACCATGTTGGCTTGACTTGTAACTCTCGGCCAACAAACTTCCATCCTCATATAAGCTTAAATGGGCTTAACATTGCTCTTAGGTCCGTCACAACCTTTCTACTTAAGGCATCAGCTACTACATTCACCTTGCCCGGATGATATTCTATCGAACAGTCATAGTCTTTCAGTAATTCCACCCATCTTCGTTGCCTCAAGTTTAACTCCTTTTGAGTCAACAGGTACTTGAGACTCTTGTGGTCTGTGTAGATCACCGACCTTTCTCCATACGTATAATGTCTCCACACCTTGAGGCGAAAACCATCGCCGCCAATTCCAAGTCATGGGTTGGGTAGTTCACCTCATGCGGCCTTAATCGCCGGGACGATAAGCGACTACCTTTCCATCTTGCATAAGAACATATCCTAACCCCGTATGTGAAGCGTCACAGTATACCACAAAATCCTTTCCTGCCTCAGGCTGAATCAACACTGGAGCTTCCATCAATACCTTTTTAAGTTTTTCAAAACTCTCCTTTTGCTTATCTGTCCATACAAAGGGTACTTCCTTCCTTAACAATTTTGTTAATGGCGCGGCTATTGACGAGAATCCTTCCACGAACCTTCGGTAATAGCCTGCCAATCCTAAGAAACTATGAATCTCTGCCACCGACTTAGGTGGTTTCCAATCCAACACCGCTTCGATTTTCTTAGGATCCACTCTTATTCCCTCGGCAGACACCACGTGTCCTAAGAAAGCAACTTCTCTAAGCCAAAATTCACACTTGCTGAATTTGGCATAAAGTTTCTTCTCCCTTAATACTTGTAACACAATCCGGAGATGCTCATCATGCTCCTCTTCAGACTTAGAATATACCAAGATATCATCGATGAATACCACAATGAATCTGTCTAAGTAAGGTTGGAACACTCGGTTCATCATATCCATGAATCTTCGCTAGGCGTTTGTCAACCCAAACGGCATGACCACAAATTCAAAATGGCGAGATCCGGTTCTCGAAGTCGTCTTATGGATATCCACCTCCTTTACCTTTAACTGGTGATATCCTGACCTTAAGTGATCTTTGAGAATACTGCCGCTCCCTTCAGTTGATCGAACAAGTCATCAATCCTTGGCAAAGGATACTTGTTCTTGATGGTCAGCTTATTCAATTGACGATAGTCTATGCACATCCGCATAGTTCCGTCCTTCTTCTTCACGAACAGGACCGGTGCTCCCCACGGAGACACATTGGACCGAATAAACCCACGATCCAATAATTCCTGGATTTGAGCCTTAAGCTCCACTAACTCCTTTGGCGCCATTTGGTATGAAGCAATTGACACAGGCGCTATTCCTGGTAGCAGGTCTATTCCAAATTCAACTTCTCTATCTGGGGGTATTCTTGGTAATTCTTCTGGAAACACATCCTCGAAGTCCCTTACCGCTCGATTCTTCGACACCTTCCCGATTTCCATCCAATGCACTTACAAAGGCTAAGAACGCCTCGCACCCTTTACGCACCATCCTTTCAAATTTTAAGCACCAAACTACATTAGTCAAATAGTTCCTTCTCTCTCCTATCATAATGATCACCTCATCCTCGGGGTCCTTAGTTCCATTTGTTTAGCCGCACAATCCAACACGGCTCGATGTTCTACTAACCAATCCATACCAAGTATGAGGTCAAATTCTCAAGGGTAATTCCATTAGGTCACCAAAGCTCACTCCACAATTTCTAGGGTATATTCCAAAGATCTTATTTACTACTATAGTTTGGCCTAATGGGCTTACTACCGTCATCTCCTTATCGAAAGTTCGAGTTTAGGCCTAGTGTCTCAACTACACTACAGTGCAACATAAGAATGGGTCGAGCCCACATCAATTAAAGCATAATATGGTTTACTATGAATTAGAACGCGTCTGGGTTATGACGTCCGTGGCGTCTTCATCCTCCCTACGGTGAACCGCATAAACCAAACCCTATTGTCTTGTCTCAAGATTGGTGGCACCTCCGCCACGCCCTCTCGCTAGCATTATTACCTCGATATTGAACCTCGACCTCGTTGAGGTCATTGTCCTCCTCTACCTACGATTAACATTCGAGTTCTTTGGTGTCTATCATCCGATATCTTTGGACAGATCCTTGAGCATATGGTCCTTAGACCCACATTTAAGACATGCTCCTATCTTTTTCCAACACTCACCGAGTGCTTCTTTCCACAATACTCACAAGGACGACATCGCCTCGGTATTAACTTGTCGACCCTTGACCCCTCGCCTGGGCCTTTTCGCACATTTCCGACGATCCATAACCTCTCTTGGGTCTATTCCATCGAGTTACGCCTAGTCGAGTCCTTGATTCCTTCACTACCTTAGCCTTTTCAACCAACGTGGAGAACTCCCGCCTCGATGTGGAGCTATCAATAACCTTAGGTCATCCTTAATCCGTCCTCAAACGGACCTGCGTTCATGTTCGATCGCGACTACTCCTCGAGCATATCGGCTTAACCTCAGAAATTCAGCCTCATATGCCGCTACTGATTTGTTCCCCTGAACTAGTCCTAGAAAAGCTTTTCGCTACTCATCAATATACTGAGTGCCGACATAATTCTTCTGATATGCCTCCTTAGCATACTCCCACGTCAGATCCTCTGCCGTGGCACCATCACGAATAGTTAGCCACCATTGGTATGCTTCATCACGTAACAGGGCTACCATCCCTTTCAACTTCTCCTCAGGGGTCAGGTCGAGTTCATCCATAATACGCTCAGTTGCTTCCAACCAATACTTGGCAGACTGGGTGCCACAACGGACACTCCACGAAACACCTCGGCCCGTTGGCTCTGAGTCACTGTGCTGATTTTGAGCTCCGATTTCCACCCGCCACCACCATTTCCAATACTGCAACATAGCTGCGACATGCCTCATCCCCGTCCGAGCTTGCGCTCGACATTAACAGCTGGGGGTGGTGGTGGCGGTGGTAACTCATTGTCAGAACCTTGACCTGATCTAACGGGTTCTGACACAGTTATTCTTCCTCTATCGCGTCCTTGACGACCGCGTCCTCTAGAACTCATTTTCTAGCGTCGAGATCTGATTAAGAAATTTTATGGATTAGTCTTTGTTCCACTTATTTATCGGCGAAGGAGTTTTATGGAAAGGGATTTAAGAGTGGTTCTTTCGTATTCATACAAACACACAGTCTTTTCCATTTATTCATTCATCCATCAAACAAGTATGAACTTTCGTTCATTCAGAGAAACATTGTAGTTTTCTTTTATTGTTGTTTTTCCACTACCCGGGGGTATTTTCGTAATTTATCCTATAGGGGTATTTTCATAATTTGTCAAAATAAGGTTCCTTGGTGATTTTATCACAAAGTATTTTGGTATTTTCAAATTCCCTGGGTATTTTGGAAAATTTTTGAAATCCGAGGGTATTTCAGAAATTTTGGACCTTGGGGGTATTTTGGTAATTTATCCACAAACCGGGGTAAATTTTAAAATTTTAATAAATCAGGGATATTTCAGAAGTTGCAAAACTTTGAGGGTTCTTTTTGAGAAATTTATTTTCCAAAACGATGAAGTTACAAAAAAAATTTTGGAAATCAGGGTCATTTTGGAAATTTTGGTAAGTTAGGGGCAATTTTGTAATTTTCCAAAAATTAAGGTATTTTTGATAGTTTGCAAATTAGGGTTTTTGGACTTTTATAAAATAATGAAATTTTGGCAAAACTATTGAGTAGTTGGACATTTTATAAACTGAGGGTATTTTCGTAGCTTTACCACTAGGGGTATTTTTGTAATTTTTTATAGATCAAAAATTTTTCGGAAATAATTGTGTAACGGAAATAGTTTTCGTGAATTAAGGATAAGAGAAAGAAAACGATTTAAGAATTTTAATATTAAGTGTTTTAAAAAAAAATTGGCTAGTTCCCTTTCGGGTTTTAGTTATTGGGTTTAGCCTATGACTGAGCCTTCTTGGTTAGGGTGAACCAAAGCTACGCACCAGGCAGGATTCGAGTGGAGAGGAGGTGAGTCACGCGGACTGCTTAAGTACCAAGCTCCCACTGAAACCATTCCTAGACATGCGTACAGGGATTGCCACACCCACTAAGTCCTCTGGGTTAGGGTGAACCGAAGCTACGCACCAGGTAGGGTTCCTGTGAAGAGGAGGTGAGTCACTAGGACTACTTAAATACCAAGCTCTTCAGGATCCACTCCTAGACATGCATACCATGGTTGCCACACCCTAGCTTAATTGACTTAGCCATAGGTTGGTTTAGTGCCTTAAGTCTTATGTGTTTGGGTTTGAGTACACTAATCCTAGGGTTCAAGTTCCTATCATGCTATTCTACGTTCCATGCCTTTTCTACCCTTATACAGTTCATAATTCACAGAATCACTCATAGAGTTAGGGGTACTTACCTGGTGGACTGTGGGTCGGAGACTTAGGTGCCATGCAATCAAACCTGTCTACTTTCAGAAATATTTTCATAAAACTCATTTGCGCTTGTTTTGAAAACGTTTTGGGCCTTAGGCCACAGGCCGAGAGTTTAAAACTGGGCTCTGATACCAAACTGAAACACCCCACACCCGGCCCACGAGAATGGACCGGATCTGGTTGTTCCTCGAAGTAACCCGGGTCAAATTCATTCGAATACTTTGAAAACTATGTGTTTTTGGAAGATAGTTTGTTGTGGGTTGGGCTTGAGTTGAAAACAAATTTATTTTTATAACAAAAACCCATTTGTTTCAAGTGACAAAATATTTAAACTTATTTCATATTAAGTGGGCTTACTCTTTATAAAGCCCTAAATTCATAACATAGTAATTATAGAAGAAATAAAAATTAAATCACATGGCCTTTTTACATAAACGAAACCCAAAATAATAAATTGTACAAGATTTAAAATGAAATAAAGGTTCAAATTAAACTGAACTTCAAGTCGATCATGGCCACCACAAGTTCTCGCCGTCCGGTCCATTACCGCTCATCACCAAACATATTCCCACAACGGGTGAGTCGATAGACTCGTGTGTAACCAACACTAAACATAATAGAAATAGGCACACCATAAAAATCATATGCATATAAAAATTTCAAGGTAATGATGCAAACCCGAACCCAAACCTATATGCCATCCGCTACACTCCACCCGCATTCAACCTTTGTAACCGTGGGGACTACTAAGTCAACCCTCCATCCGCTACACTCCATCGGAAGGCGTCATTGCAATCGACGTGCTCATCGCCCATCGATAATATTGTGGCATAGCCACCACTTTAATGTAACCGGTTACCACTTAATGTGACCAAGTCACCACATTCACTTAGTGAGACCAAGTCATCACATTCACTTAGTGAGACCGAAGTCATCACATTCACTTAGTGAGACCGAAGTCATCACATTCACTTCCCCTTCTTCAATTGACCCGAATGCCCCAAATAATAAATATCATGCATAACATATTTTTATTTCACTTTCACATCACTTTTCACTTGTATAACATTTTTTTGAAATCCTAGTAGGAGTAGGAAAACGTACCTGAATACTTTGTACCATAATATGGCACTTTAGCCACTTTCTTTCACTTTCACATTAACATATATAACATATTTAAACCATAAAATTATTAAGATTAGTGTGGGATACACACCTGATTTGTTTAGCGATTCCTTGAGGTTCCGAAAGCAAGATCTAAGGTTTAGATCCTTAATTCCTACATTTGGTTTATCAGGTATTACTTAGCATAAATTCTATTTTGGGCTATAATATCCAAATCCTAGTAGGATTTGTAAAGAGGCTTACCTTTGATGCCGATTTGATGTTTATTCAAATCCCGGAAACTTTGTTTTCCTTCACTTGATATTCGGCCAACCTTAAATCTCAACATAAATTAGTTTTTGGCTTTTTAATAATTATAGATCTTATCTATGTAATCACACAAGCCTTGGCCGAATACTTTCAAGTGCTTACCTTATGGATTTTAAATCCCGAAAACTTCACCTTCCCTTTTTCCTTGTAATCGGCCAAAACCTAGATCTCTGAATAGGTTAGTTTTTGATCAATTTGATCTAATTGACTAAGATTTGGCCTTGGCCGAATGTATAAACTCACTTACCTTGAAGTTCTCGAATCCCGAAGTTGATCTTTATTTTAAATTCCTGCCGAAATTACTTGTTAGATTTGAACTACTATTCAATTATGGAAGGAACCTTTGCCGAATGTACATTGATGTACTTACCTCATTTTCAAATCCCGGATGATCCCTTATAATATTCGGCTATGGCACTATTATGGATCTCAAAGTTTTGGCTTTTGTGGAGGGATAGTAGAAGAAAAGAAAAAGAAAGGAAAAGAGATGGAGAGAGTTTTGACAATGAGGATTCGGCTAAAAAAAAGAGAAAAGATTGTTGTTAATTTGACTAGGAGATTTCGGCAAGGGGTTGAAGAGAAGAGAATGGCTCTTTGCTTTTCTCTCTTTGGCCGAAACTATTAGCCTTAGAGTCCCTAAATCCGCCAACTCTTCATTTGTGATAAGTTTTAATTTTATCAACTATGAAATTCCATCAAATCTCCTAATTAGCCAAAAGTTCTATTGAATAAAAACTCCTCTTCCTAGATTCCTTTGTGCCGTCCAACTCTCCACTCATGGAAGCAAAATAAAACTTCTTTTATTTGCTTCCTAGATGACTCTAACTCAGGCCCAAAAACCTCTTGCATTTGGGCCATTTCCTAGGGCCTTAGGTGGCATCTTCAGGCCACATTTCCAAGTTCGTTATTGGGTCAAATTTCATGTACTTTATATTTTTAGGGTCACCTGGCCCTAAGTTCCCCTTTGGGCTCTAAAATTTGACATTCCGGGGTCATTTTTAAGTTTCCAAAAATTTTCATGTGGCTCTGAATTTTCTAAGTTTCCAAAATGTTTAGTTTCCTATTTTGGCTTGGTTTCCAAAATGTTTAGTTTCCTATTTTGGCTTGGCAAAATGTTTAGTTTCCTATTTTGGTTTGGTTTCCAAAATGTTTAGTTTCCTATTTTGGTTTGGTTTCCAAAATGTTCACTTTCCTAATTTACTTAGGTTTCCAAAAATGTTCACTTTCCTATTTTCGACGTAACATTTCCACACATCCTTTATTTTCCAAAATCATTCCAAATTTATTCCAAAACACATAAAACATGTCTTTTTGTAAAATTAGGCCGAAATGCATAGGCCCTTTTTAGGATGTTACAGCTGCCGCTGATGATCTTACTTGGGAATATTTTAAGGCGGCATATCAGAAGAAGTACATTGGAACTAGTTATGTTGATGCGCAGAGGAAGGCATTTTTGAGGCTGGTTCAGGGAAATAAGTACATAGCGGAATACGAGGCAAAATTTCTAATGTTGAGCCGATATGCTCGAGGTATTGTGTCAACGGAGCATGAACGGTGTGTCCGATTTGAGGACGGACTGAGGGATGACCTGAGGTTGTTGATATCTCCACAGCAGGAGCGAGAATTTGCCGTGCTAATGGAGAAGGCTAAGGTAGCTGAAGGGATTAAGGACTCTGTGAGACAGAATACAGATAGGAACAGGCAAAAGAGAGGTTTTGGATCAGCAGGGTCATCTGGAAATGTGCAAAAGAGGCCTACAGTTGATGGGCCACGAGGTTAGCAGGCTGCTACGGGAGGATAGTACCGTACTTGCAGCCAGTGTGGAAAGATGCACTTGAGGGAGTGTTGGAAGAAGACGGGAGGATGTTTCAAGTGTGGGTCCAATGACCACATGATTAAGGACTGTCTTGTGAGAACAGAAGGGGGTCGACCAGTAAGTCAGGGTTCTAATCAGGCTGGAAGAGGAGGACGGCAGCCACCGCGAGGTCATGGTTTGGGTAGAGGACGGGGAACACCGGGCTGAGGTGTTGGTAATACGGAGGCAAGACAGCCAGGCCTGGTGTATGCAGTCCACTGGAGGGAGGATGGAGACGCACCGGACGTCATAACTGGTACGTTCCTTATAGCTGACAAGCCTTACTTTGCTTTAATTGATGTTGGCTCTACCCACTCTTATGTTGCATGTAGAGTAGTTGAAACACTAGGTATAGCCTCTGAACTATTTAATAGGGAGATGACTGTAGTGAGCCCATTAGGTCAACTGTAGTGGTGAATAAGATATTCCAGAGTGTACCTCTAGAGCTTCAGGGAGTGGTATTTCTTGCCGACTTGATGGAATTACCCTTTGGAGAATTTGATCTCATCCTTGGTATGGATTGGCTAGTGAAACATCGAGCTGTATTAGATTGCGCAGCTAAGCGAATGGAGTTAAGAATGCTGGAGGATAAGGCGATAATTATGATAGGAGAAAGAAGAAACTACTTGTCTAATGTAGTTTCTGCTTCAAAGGTTGATAAGATGATTTGGAAAGGGTGCAAGGCATTTTTGACCTTGGTTAGTGCGTCGGATGCACAGGAAGGGGGAGTTGGTGGAGTTAGAACAGTAGGAGAATTTGTGGATGTTTTTTCGGAGGAGTTACCTGGAATACCTCCGGACAGGGAAGTGGAGTTCAAAATTGACTTGCTCTGGGCATGCGACTCCCGTGTCCATTGCCCGCATGTAATGGCACTAAAGGAGTTGGTTGAGCTCAAGGCTCAGATCCAAGAGTTGCTTGATCGTGGGTTTATCCGACCCAGTGTGTCTCCATGGGGAGCACCGGTCTTGTTTGTGAAGAAGAAGGATGGAACTATGCACATGTGCATAGATTATCGTCAGTTGAATAAGCTGACCATTAAGAACAAGTACCCTTTGCCAAGAATAGACGACTTCTTCGATCAGCTTAAGGGGGCCGCAGTATTTTCGAAGATAGATCTAAGATCTGGATATCATCAGCTTAAGGTAAAGGAGGCTGATATCTATAAAATAGCTTTCCGGACAAGATACAGGCATTATGAGTTCTTGGTAATGCCGTTCGGATTGACAAACGCCCCAGCTGCGTTCATAGACATGATGAACCGAGTTTTCCAACCCTATCTGGACCGGTTCGTTGTTGTATTCATAGACAATATTTTGGAGTATTCGAAGTCTGAGGAAGAACATGATGAGCACCTCTGAGTCGTGTTGCAAGTGTTAAGGGAGAAAAAGCTATATGCCAAGTTCAGCAAGTGTGAATTTTGGCTGAAGGAAGTTACGTTTTTAGGACATGTGGTGTCTGCAGAAGGGATAAGGTGGATCCTCAAAGATTGAGGCAAGATTGGATTGGAAACCACCCAAGTCTCAGAGCGAAGGTTCGTAGCTTCTTGGGATTGGCAGGCTATTATAGAAGGTTCGTAGAAGGGTTCTCGTCGATCGCAGCACCTTTGACAAAGTTACTAAGGAAGGAGGTACCTTTCGTATGGACTGATAAGCAACAGGAGAGCTTTGAGAAACTTAAGAGGGTCTTGAATGAAGCTCTGGTTTTAATTCAGCCTGAGGCAGGGAAGGATTTTGTGGTATATTGTGATGCTTCCTATACAGGATTGGGAGGTATCCTTATGCAAGACGGGAAGGTAGTTGCTTATGCGTCTCGATAATTAAGGCCACATGAGGTTAACTACCTGACACACGATTTGGAATTGGCAGTAGTGGTCTTTACTCTTAAAGTGTGGAGGCACTATTTATATGGAGAAAAGTCTGTAACACTCCAAACTCGGCCCAAACACCACATCATAATTTAGAATGCTACTGAGGAAAAAGTTTGAAAAGAATCTATCATAAGAGTGAAAACATAATAATTTTTCGTCATTTATAAAACATTGTACATTTAAAATACTTAAGTAAAAATTATGTTGTTACAAATTTTCGGGTTTAAAACTTTAATATAAGTTTTTAAGATATAAATAGGTTCCAAAAATCATTTCCAATGGTTAGTACAATAACAATTTAACTTCAAACCATAAAAAGTTCCCAAATACTTTAAGTGGCCTTATTACAATAAAGATTTACTCAAAAGTACTAAAAATATAAAGTGCATAAAACAAATAAACATCTTCTGCATGGCCACCTCGTATCCGCTCCAACCCGGTCCAACAATCATGTATCACCTGCATTGTTTTTAAAAAAAAATAGGGTGAGTCAAACCGACTCAGTGTGCAATTATTTCACATGTCTCTACAAATGGGCTTGGCCCACTATACAGTCCACAATCATAGTCCACAGTCATAATCATGCAAAATGAATCCCAACCCATCCTAGTGTCCATCCGCTACACACCCCCGTACCTGCCGCACACACCAGGGGATTACTAAATCACTCTCCAACCGCTACACACCTCCTTGGAAAACTTGCTGCCCAAGGCCGTGGCTTAGCCACCGATCACCTAAGTGACCCCACATATCAATATCCACGAGGTGACTCAAGGTCATCCTCAATCCACGGTGATGCACACAGCTATCATCCTCCCACGATGTGGCACATGGCTAACACCCCACCTTGATGAAGCATATAGCCAACATCAAGCGCCAATGTAGCTCAAGGCTAACATCAGACCACGTACATAAATGTACACCCTGTCCTTCAATAGTCATGTCCCAATCCCCATGCATATATATATATATCATGTCAGAATAACATTTAAATGAGTTTATACTGCATGCTTACCACAATTTCATACATAAATCACAGGTTGGTTAATATCATTAAATGCTGACCTGATTACCTGATTACCCACCATGGGTAGTCACCATCTCAGTCATATTTTCGGCCACCACACATATCATATACACACACACACATATATATATAGATATAATAACAAATACAAACAACAGGAGAACAGTGTGATAACTACACACCTTATAAGCAAAAGTCACCTAAACTCGAACCCCGTAGCCTACACAATTTGCACCTTGCGATTTGTTGAACTCCTCCTACACAACTATGTTAGATTTGGCTCTTACATAAATGAACAGAAGTAACGGCCTTCAGCCTACTACTACCATCATCTTACCTCAACTGATCGAATCCCAGAATCACACGTTTGAACCTAATAGTCTTCTGAAATTCCTTGATGGATCGAAACTCGAGAGATCTCTACTCCTTTAACGTTAGACTACTGAAATCCCGATATCACCTTTCATAGATTTGGCCATAATAAGGAAATGGAGTTAGACTTCTTGACTTTCGGCAATCAAAAGAGATAGAAGAAAAACGATTAGAAGAGAACTCTTACCCACTATTGTGAAATGATTGGAGCAGATTCCAGCCTATGGTACTTTCGGCTTTAAAGAAAAGAAGTGACGCAAAGAAATTTGGGGAGGTTCAATAGAGGTTCGGCTATTGAGAGTTATGAAGAGAAAAGAAAAGTTGGGGTTGAAGAAGTTTCGGCAATGGGGACATTGAGAGAGATACGTTGGCTTTTTGAAGATGGTTGAATTGGTAAAAAGATGAAGAAGAAGAGAAGGTAAGGTTTTAGAGGTTTCAGCTTCTAGTCACAAAAGAAAAGAAAAAGAACACAAGAGCTTTCGGGAAAAGAAATCGCACAAGGAAATGCCTAAACCTCCCTATGCAAATTCGGCTACAAAAGAAAAGGTGTTTTGGAAGTACAAAAATGACCAAATGGAAATACACCCAACCACTCATCCTTACCAAAGTCTACCACAAAAATTCGGCCACCCCCTAGTCCATAATGCCGTCCACATACATGGTCAAGTTGGCCATTAAAAAGTTTCCAAAACCTCATCCCTTAATCCAAGCCTTATGTCCCCTTATCATACCAAAAGCTTAGGATTTCATTCCTTAAGTTAATCACTTGCCTTTTTCCCTTAGTCTACTATCCATAAATGAAAAAGTCCATCCTTACCATAATTAAAGTTTGACCGACACATGCCATACAAATGCAAAAATAAAAGTCACCTTATTGCCATCCATGGATTCAACCTAAGCCCCTCACACCGCTTGTGGCGCCACTTCTAAGGCCCTAAGTGGCGTCTCCTTGCCACTTTGCCAACTCAATTCTTGTGCCTAAATCCTCCAACAAATTTTCTTAAGGCCTATCTTGACTAGCTCCCTTTAAGAATTAAAATCTAATATATTTCCAAGGCATTCACCTACATTCTAAAGTTCCTAAACTCCCAAAACACACTCAAACCATACATAGGCACGCTACCACATACATTCAATTTAAAACGCATAACCCCTAGATCTCAGATATTACAATTCTACCCCCTTAAAAATAATTTCAGCCTCGAAATTACCAACTAACTAGCAATCGACATCCTATCTCACCACACTACGCCTTGTTAAGACTCGATCTTAATAAAACCAATATACTTTCTACTAAATCTTGGAGCCCTTCCTCACCATCTTCTCTCGCCTTACTGAGCGTACACTACATTGGATAAGTAATTCCTCCGCTCACCTATCACTATAACCTCCGAACCTCTAAAGACACTTCCCTAAAGACCGATTGCCCTAAAGGACTAACTACGGTCATCTTCCTAGGTACGCTCCAACTTTACACTCAAAGTTCCAGATACTTTACTAGCAATATAAGAACGAGTTGACCCGATGCCTATTAAAGTCAGAAGGGTAATCCAAAGAATAAGAAACGCATCGTGCCCACATCTATGCATCACCTTCCTCGCGACGTCTGGCTACATAAACCAATCTTGGCTGTCTCGTATCTGAACTCCCAGCACCTTGGCCTGGTATTCCACGACCTCGACCGAAACCATTCCCTCCATGGTTCGGACCACGACCCCTCGTCGCTTGCTGACCACCTCTGCCCAGTTGCACATACCCCGAATGAGCCCTATTCGGATCCTGAGGACAATATTTAATCAAATGAGACTTAGACTTACACCTAAAACACTCCCGATCCCGTCCCCAGCATTCGCCAACATGAAACCTTCCACACCAAGCACACGGACGGTCCTGATTTCCAGCAGCTGGCATAGAAACACGAGCAAAATTTTCAACCCTCGGTCTTTTCTAAAGACTCCCAGATGATTCTGACGGTCCAAAACTCCTCTTATCACGGTTCCTATCCCTATCTCTATTCAGCCTCTCGGCCCTCTTGACCTCCTCAGCTATCCATGCCCTATCCACTAAGATCGCAAAGTCCTCTCTCGATCTTGGAGTAATCAACACTGCAGCTCATCTCGCAACCCATCCTCAACCGACACACCGTCAGAATCGAGAGCTACAATCCCTCTAGCATACCGACTTAACCACGGAAACTTCGCCTCATACTCAGCTACCGACTTATTTCCTTGTACTAAATTCAGAAACGCCTTTCTCTGAGAGTCTATGTAGCTAGCTCCGACATATTTACCTTCAAACTTAACCTTAAAATACCCCCAATCCACTCGATCCGCAGAATACTCTCCTTGACGGTGAGCCACCACCGGTAGGCCTCATCTCAAGCAAATAAACAAAGACCTTTCAACTTTTCCTCAAGAAGACAAATTCAAATTGTCCATAATCCTCTCGATCGCTTCTAACCAAGACTCGCTACATTCGAGCTACCCCAGATACTCCCTAAAAACCTTAGCTCCATTGATCTAAGTCTCTCACCATCGACTTTCGAGCTCCATTACCCATACTAGCTCC
This sequence comes from Gossypium rotundifolium, assembly GCA_025506655.1. Taxonomy (NCBI): domain Eukaryota; kingdom Viridiplantae; phylum Streptophyta; class Magnoliopsida; order Malvales; family Malvaceae; genus Gossypium; species Gossypium rotundifolium. Next base: position 63,399,957 of record CP106722.1, read on the forward strand.
CGCCACTCGCTTAAAACTCGCAAAGATAGCTCGCTATATTGCGCCATCTCCTCCGCTTGCTCTTGAAATTTCGCCTAACATCCAAAGGGCGAGCCTCATTTTCAAACCCCGACTGCACCCTAACTGGTTACGATACGACCATTTCGCCTTCTATGGCGCCCACGACGACCATGTCCCCTAGAACTCATGTCTACTATCGCGATTTAATCGATTTAAGAAATTTTATGCATTAGTTATTAGTTCCAATTGATTACTCATGAACAATTTTATGTAAAGAAGTTTTAGTAGTAGTTCTTTCGATCAACCAAAGTTTTCATCTCAAGTTTACTACCCTAATTCAGAGAGTCACATTCATTCATCAACAACATCCACTGCACTACTTTGGGCATTTTGTCCGTTCCCAACCCAGGGGTATTTCTATAATTCATCCTACAGGGTATTTTAGCAATAAAACGGGGTTAATTCAAAAATAATCTTACAAATAAATGGTATTTTAGAAATTTTAGAAATCGGGATCACTTTGAAAATTGATACAAATCAGAGGTATTTTTTTTTTTGAAATTTTAGAAATCAAGTTTATTTTGGTAATTTTGTAAATCAGGGGTAATTTAGTAAATTTTCCAAACTAGGGTATTTTAGTCATTTTTCAAATCTAAGGTAGTTTTTACAAAACAGTGTAGCTGGTCCCTTTCGAGTTTTAATTATCTGGTTTAACCGGTGAATAGGTCCTCTTGGTTAGGGTGAACCGTCACTACGCACCAGGTAGAATTCGAGTGAAGAGAAGGTGAGTCACTAGGACTGCTTAAATACCAAGCTCCCACCGAATCCAATCCTAGACATGCGCACAACTGTTGCCACACCCTAACTCGGTGACTTACTCACATGTTTGTTTGGTTGCACTTAAGTCTTATGTATCTTGTGTTGGAGTAAACTAGTCCTAGGGTTCAACAGCTCCTAATCTACTAATCTATGATCCCATAATGCCCATAAAGTTTCACATACCAATCACTTCAGTAGTTAGGGGTACTTACCTGGTGGACTTCGGGCCGGAGATACAGGTGCCATGCCAGAATAAACCTGAAATAGTTCATGAAAGTCTATGTTTTTGAAAAGCCTATTTTTTTTTAAAAAAGATGTTTTTGGCCTAAAAACCCTTAAAGCTGAGTTTTGAACCTTGCTCTGATACCAAATTGTAACACTCCAAACCCGGCCCAAACACCACGACCGAATTTAGAATGCTACTAAGGAAAAAGTTTGAAAAGAATTTGTCATCAGAGTGAAAACATAATAATTTTTCGTCATTTATAAAACATTTTACATTTAAAATACTTAAGTAAAAATTATGTTGTTACAAATTTAGGGTTTAAAACTTTAATATAAGTTTTAAGATATAAATAGGTTCCAAAAATCATTTCCGATGGTTAGTACAATAACAATTTAACTTCAAACCATAAAAGTTCCCAAATACTTTAAATGACTTTATTACAATAAAGATTTACTCAAAAGTACTAAAAATATAAAGTGCATAAAACAAATAAACATCTTCTGCATGGCCACCTCGTATCCGCTCCAACCCGGTCCAAGAATCATGTATCACCTGCATTGTTTTTGAAAAAAATAGGGTGAGTCAAACTGACTCAGTGTGCAATTATTTCACATGTCTCCACAAATGGGCTTGGCCCACCACACAGTCCACAATCATAGTCCACAGTCATAATCATGCAAAATGAATCCCAACCCACCCTAGTGTCCATCCGCTACACACCCCTGTACCTGCCACACACACCAGGGGATTACTAAATCACCCTCCAACCGCTACACACCTCCTTGGCAAACTTGCTGCCCAAGGCCGTGGCTTAGCCATCGATCACCTAAGTGACCCCACATATCAATATCCACGAGGTGACTCAAGGTCATCCTCAATCCACAGTGATGCACACAGCTATCATCCGCCCATGATGTGGCACATAGCCAACACCCCACCTTGATGAAGCACATAGCCAACATCAAGCACCAATGTAGCTCAAGGCTAACATCAGACCACGTACATAAATGTACACCCTGTCCTTTAATAGTCATGTCCCAATCCCCATGCATATATATATATATATCATGTCAGAATAACATTTAAATGAGTTTATACCACATGCTTACCACAATTTCATACATAAATCACAGGTAGATTAATATCATTAAATACTGACCTGATTACCCGATTACCCACCATGGGTAGTCACCATCTCAGTCATATTTTCGGCCACCACACATATCATATACACACACACACACACACACATATATATATATATAGATATAACAACAAATACAAACAATAAGAGAACAGTGTGATAACTACACACCTTATAAGCAAAAGTCGCCTAAACCCGAACCCCGTAGCCTACACAATTTGCACCTAGCGATTTGTTGAACTCCTCCTACACAACTATGTTAGATTCGGCTCTTACATAAATGAACAGAAGTAACGGCCTTCAGCCTACTACTACCATCATCTTACCTCAACTGATCGAATCCCGAAATCACACGTTTGAACCTAACAGTCTTTCGAAATCCCTTGATGGATTGAAACCCGAGGGATCTCTACTCCTTTAACGTTAGACTACTGAAATCCCGATATCACCTTTCATAGATTTGGCCATAACAAGAAAATAGAGTTAGACTTCTTGAATTTCGGCAATCAAAAGAGATAGAAGAAAAACAATTAGAAGAGAAATCTTACCCACTATTGTGAAATGATTGGAGTAGATTCCAGCCTATGGTACTTTCAGCTTTAAAGAAAAGAAGTGAAGCAAAGAAGTTTGGGGAGGTTCAATAGAGGTTCGGCTATTGAGAGTTATGAAAAGAAAAGAAAAGTTGGTGTTGAAGAAGTTTCGGCAATGGGGGAGATTGAGAGAGATACCTTGGCTTTTTGAAGATGGTTGAATTGGTAAGAAGATGAAGAAGAAGAGAAGGTAAGGTTTTAGAGGTTTCAGCTTCTAGTCACAAAAGAAAAGAAAAAGAACATAAGAGCTTTCGGGAAAAGAAATCGCACAAGGAAATGCCTAAACCTCTCTATACAAATTTGGCTACAAAAGAAAAGGTGTTTTGGAAGTACAAAAATGACCAAATGGAAATACACCCAACCACTAATCCTTACAAAAGTCTACCACAAAAATTTGGCCACCCCCTAGTCCATAATGCCGTCCACATACATGGTCAAGTTGGCCATTAAAAAGTTGCCAAAACCTCATCCCTTAATCCAAGCCTTATGTCCCTTTATCATACCAAAAGCTTAGGATTTCATTCCTTAAGTTAATCACTTGCTTTTTCCCTTAGTCTACTATCCATAAATGAAAAAGTCCATCCTTACCATAATTAAAGTTTGACCAACACATGCCATACAAATGCAAAAATAAAAGTCACCTTATTGCCATCTATGGATTGAACCTAAGCTCCCTCACACCGCTTGTGGCGCCACTTAAGGCCCTAAGTGGCGCTTCCTTGCCACTTTGCCAACTCAATTCTTGTGTCTAAATCCTCCAACAAATTTTCTTAAGGCCTATCTTGACTAGCTCCCTTTTAAGAATTAAAAATCTAATATATTTCCAAGGCATTCATCTACATTCTAAAGTTCCCGAAACTCCCAAAACACACTCAAACCATATATAGGCACGCTACCACATACATTCAAGTTAAAACGCATAACCCCTAGATCTCGGATATTACAAAGTCAGGGATCTACACAGACCACAAGAGCCTGACGTATTTGCTGACTCAGAAAGAGCTGAACCTGAGATAGCGAAGGTGGGTGGAGTTATTGAAGGACTATGATTGTTCCATAGAGTATCACCCAGGCAAGGCGAACGTTGTGGCAGATGCCCTAAGTCAGAAAGTAGTGTCAGAGTTAAGGGTGATGTTTGCACATCTTAGCTTGTATGATGACAGAAGTTTATTGGCAGAATTGCAAGTTAAACTGACATGGCTGAATGAGGTGAAAGAGGGACAGTTGGCAGATGATGATTTTAGTGCTAAGCTACGATAAGTGCAGAATGGAGAGTTGAAGGATTATGGTATTAATGGCGATGGAGTATTGTGTTTCAAGGGTAAGATCTGTATGCCAAAGAACTAGGAGTTAAGGCGGAGAATTCTTCAGGAATCGCATAGTAGCCCTTATGCTATGCATCTTGGAGGTAGTAAGTTGTAAAAAGATCTAAGGGAACAGTTTTGGTGGCCTGGTCCTAAGCGGGAAGTTACAGAGTTTGTAGGAAAGTGCCTAACGTGTCAGCAAGTCAAGGCTGAACACCAGGTTCCGTCAGGATTGCTTCAGCCGATTAAGATTCCGCAGTGGAAGTAGGAGAGAATCACTATGGACTTCGTTAATGGGCTTCCCCTTACACCTACTAAGAAGGACTCGGTATGGGTGATAGTGGATCGATTGACAAAGTCCGCGCATTTCATTCCAGTGCGGGTTGACTACTCTCTGCAAAGGTTAGCAAAGTTGTATGTGGCGGAGATTGTGAGGTCGCACGAAGTGCCGGTATCAATTATCTCGGATAGGGATCCGAGGTTTATGTCTCAGTTTTGGAAGGTGCTACATCAAGCTTTGGGCACCAAATTAGACTTCAGTACAGTATTTCATCCGCAATCGGACGGCCAGTCTGAGCGAGTGATCCAAGTGTTAGAGGACATGCTGAGGGGCTGTGTATTAGACTTCAGAGGGAGTTGGGAAAAGTTTTTGCCTTTAGCAGAATTTGCGTATAACAACAGCTATCAGGCAAGTATTTGGATGGCACCATACGAAGCACTATATGGACGGAAGTGTCACACTCCTACGTGTTGGACAGAATTGGGAGAACGTCAGATTTTGGGTCTGAAAATCGTGGCAGAATCGGAATAAAATGTTAATGCAATTCGGACACGGTTGAAGGAGGCATCTGACATGCAGAAGTCATACGCAGATCTTAAACGGAAGGAGATCGAGTTTGCTGTGAGAGATTATGTGTTTCTTAAAGTTTCACCTTGGAAGAAGGTGATGAGATTTGGTCGCAAAGGGAAGTTAAGTCCAAGGTTTATAGGACCTTGTAGGGTATCAAAGCGAGTTGGACCAGTGGCATACCAGTTAAAGTTGCCACCAGAGTTGAAGCAGATGCACGACGTGTTCCATGTTTTGATGCTACGTCGCTACCGATCGGATCCATCTCATGTAGTACTAGTTGAAGAGGTGGAGCTAAGGCCAGATTTGTCCTATGAGGAAGAGCCGATTCAGATTTTGGAACGAGATGTGAAAGTGTTACAGAGGAAATCAGTTCCTCTAGTCAAAGTGTTATGGCGTAATCATGGATCGGAAGAAGCTTCGTGGGAGCCGGAAGAAGCAATGCGACAGCAATACCCTCACTTATTTTAGCCAGGTAATTTCGAGGTCGAAATTATTTTAAGGGGGTAGAACTGTAATATCTGAGATTTTATGGCTTGTGCATTTTTTGCTTAATTGTATGAAGTAGCATGCCTATGTGTGTTTGAATGTGTCTTGTAAATTTTGAGAACCTTAGAGAGTAGGAAAATGCCTTAGAAAATATTTGATTTTAAGTTTTAAAGGGGAGTTAAGCCTGATAGGCCTTAAGAGAAATTGTAGGGGAAATTGGACATAAGATTGGGCTTGGCAAAGTGGCAGGGAGGCGCCACTTAGGGCCTTAATAAGTGACGCCACAAGCAAGGGGAAAGGGCCGGTTCGAGCAGCAAGGGATGCAAAGAGGAGTTTTATTTTGCAGCTAAGATGGCCAGTGGTGGACGGCATGGGGAGACTGATTGGATGAGCTTTAGCTATGGTGTAATTCCTTTTAAAATTTGGCTAAGGGCATAGGATAATGTTAGATTATTTCAATTATTTTGAATGGGTGATAAAGAGAAAAATAAGGAGGAAAAAGTGGGATTTGAGAAGGGGATGTGTGTTGGCCGGCCAAAGGACTCTTTTGGTGGTATTTTCGGCCAAGGGGAGGAGAGTGAGGCCGTTTGTTTTCTTTTCTTTCCAATTGAGCCTCTGCCAAAATTCTTTTCCTTTGTTGACTAAAAACTGCAAACAACTCTTTTCTTCTTCCTTTATTTTGCCAAAGCTGAAAGCTTCTTTCTCTCTTTCCAATCTTGTTGAGGCCGAATCTCCATCATCAATCTTTTCTTCTTCTTTTGCAAATTCAATAAAAGCTGAATACACAAGAGACCCTTAACCGATTGTTCACTTTTGCCTAAGCTGAATCCTCTATTTAGTGGCCATAGCCGAATGCTCCTCTACCCCTTTTTGGTGTCGACTTGATCATTTAAGTAGGAGCCGAATCTCTCTGCTTCAAGCTAGGATATTCGATTGAGTTGGTAAGGATCTTTCTTGGCCGAACTCTTGTTCTTTTCTTTCTCTAACTGTCGATAAATTAAGACACTAATCTCTTTTAATGTTCTTTGGCCGAAACTATGAAGGAGGTTTTAGGATTTGCCTATAGTCGACTATAAGAGAAGATCTTTGGGATTTTAAGAATCCAAGGTAAGCCATATGTGGTATTCGGCCAAGGGCTGTTTTCATAGATTTGTACAAAAAGGTTGACCGTGGTATGTACCATGTAGGATTTTGACATCTTCATAGTCAAGTGACTATTTTCGGGATTTGGAATTGCAAGGTAAGTGAATGTGAATATTCGGCCATATTGGTTATTATGTTAGCCGAATCTAACTATGGATATTTAGGGGCAGTCGACAGTGGTGTACAAGGATTTTCGGGATTTCAGTGAACTCGTTAAGTAAATCAGGTGTGTATCCCCACACTAAATCTTAATAGATTTATGGTAATGTTTTAATATATGTGTTAATGAAAGTATGTGAACGTGGTTAAAGGTACCATACAATGGTACAGAACATTCAGGTACGTAATCTTTAATATTACGTCAATAAATGTTATGAACATGTGAAATATGGCACATAAGTGAATATTGATAAGAATGTGAAATAAGGCATAAAGCATGATATTTGTATGATTTGTATGATTTGTATGACATGGGGCATATGGGTGTTATTTTAAGGGGAAGTGATCTGGTGGTTTTACCACGAAATCGTGACTTATGTCACATAATCAATGTGGTGACTTATGTCACAAAATATTATCCGTGGCTATGCCACAATTTATAAGGCGATGTGCCGCCTTCCTTATGCGACCGCCCGATGATGTGTAGCGGATGGAGGGTCGACTTAGTAGTCCCCACGGAATGATGGTTGGTACGGGTGATGTGTAGCGGATGGTTATCTAGGTTTGGGTTCGGGATTGCATCATTATCTATAATTGCTATATATATATATATATATATATGTATGAACTGATATGCCTAAATCGTTGGGACTTTGTGTTGGTGGTTATACACTGAGTCTGTTTGACTCACCCTGTTGTGGGATATCTTTTCAGGTGACACTCAGTAAATGGACCGGGTCGGCAGGAGCTTAGTGGTGGCCATGCTCAGCTCAGAGTTATTTTATTTTCGTTGTTTTTATATTTAAGTATTTTGGATTTATTCCGGGTTTTACTATGATGTAATATGGCCATTATAGTTAATTGTTTTAAGTATGCGTTTAATTCGGTTTATCATGATACGATCATTATCAAATCAAAGGTTAAACAGATTTTTCTTAAAATCAAATTTTAGATGTTTTGACACCTAATCACAATCGATCTTCAATTTGCTGTTAAACTCTAAAAACCTGGTAATACTTTTAACTTATTGTTTACAAAAACAACACCGTTTTCAATTTAGACTCAACACAAATCAAATGTTCTTCAAAATCACACAAATTTTGCCAAAGTAACAAACAAGTTTTGAAATGTTTTACTCAAGAAGCATGCCAGATCCGGTCAGGGCTCGTGGGCCGGGTTTGGGGTGTTTCATAGTACTAGTCAACAATTTCAATGGGTTCGTCAGGATGTGGATGAAGATATTTACGAAATATGATTTAATAAGATTTTACGATTTACTATTTATATGTAATATTATAATTTTAATGTTGGTCATGTTATATAATTTACCTATTTTAAATGTACTATTATTATTGTTATTTGTTACTAAAATTTTGAACTATTTCATGTGTATTGCGGAAAAATGCCTAGAAGACGATTAGAGATTTAACCATTGTCCACAATACTCCAAATTCGTAAGAAGCAAATAGTGAACAACAAACAATTGTTGGATCTTCTAGTATGCTGGGACATAGATGACGAGCTGCGTAATTTCAAAGTAATGTTAAGTTTATTTTACATGCATGTTGAATTTTATTATTGATTCATTTTTAATTTTAATATAATGATATATCATTTTTCAATTGAAGGTGGTGGGACCTTGCAGAGGTCGTGGACATACATTGCTTAAAAATTTATACGACTTAGAGCCTGTCGGCGTGTTAAAGTAAGGAGAAACAATCATGGCCACTGTTGGATCGAAGCTCGATCGTTAGCGAGCTATTTGGGCATTTTAGCACGAAATGCCAATATGTTGCCCATTAATTACTTAATCATGGCATCACATGCCCGCCGCCAACAAAAATCAAGCTCGGATAATATTAAGGTAACAAAACGTGAATGTAATTTATAATATTTTGATTTAACTTTCATTTATATTAACTTTTTAAACTATTTTTGTTCAGGAGAGATTTGCTTTAGAGGTCTCCGATGACTATGTTAAGAAGCAATTGGGTAAAAAATGGAGAGACAATAAAAGCACGCTGAAAAAACAATATTTTAAGAAATAAATGAGCCTCGACGAAAAATTAAGAAATGTTCCGCCGGGAATGTTGAGGTACCAATGGGAAGATCAAGTTAGATTCTGGAATTCAAAGAAAGGACAGGTATTATGTACTTTTAAAGTCTTATAAATTTTTCGATTTATAATATTAATTATATACATAATTCAAATTCCATTATGTAGGACCGTGAGCGAGTTGGAACAAGCAGCAGACAAAAACAAAAATTCACGCACACGACAGGTTCTAGAAGTTTTGCTTGTGTAGCTGAGGCCAAGGTATTATAATTTATTATTTCTTTCAAATATTAATGACTTTATACTATTACATTATATTTTTTCTGCTATAATGTAGGAAGCTTCGTCTGGTCAAAAAGTTGGATGCCTTCAGCTTTTTGACATTACGCATCGGAAGAAAGATGGATCTCCGATGACATCCGAAGCTGCAGAAATTTTGGTATATTTACTTAATAAAATTTGATTTGTTATAAATATTTATAATGTTTAACATCGTTTGTAGCTTTAAATTTATAATTTTAAGTTATGTTCGATTCCTTTTTATTATATATTTCGTTTCTAACTCTTTAATTGATTTATTAGGATAAACTAAAGGAGAAGAAGGCGGAGTATGAAGCAGTTGCTTCGTCTGATAGTTCTGTTAATGTCGAGGAGATTGATAACTGAATTATTACTGATGTTTTAGGTCCTGAAAGGTACGACTGCTTCGATTGATAGTTCTGTTAATCTTAAGTATATTTATAACAGAATTATCACTAATGTTTTGGGTCTTAAAAGGTATGGTCGGGTTCGATGTCAAGGATCTGGTGTTACCCTGACCCAATATTTTGGATCTAGCTCCCAGCAATACATGCCTTCTGGGAGTCAATCTTGTGCTGAAGTTCAGAGACTAAAAGACCAGATATCTCAGATGGAAGCGAGCACAACTGAGCAAATTTCTCAGTTTAAAGCGGAGGCAGCAGCGAGGGAGGCAGAGCATATTGCTCAACTTAGAGCGGAGGCAGCAGCGAGGGAGGCAGAGCAGAACGGAAAGTATGAAGAACTCCAGCTACAGCTTTAGACTATGATGAAGTTGTTCCAGCAATCGCAGGGGCCACCATCTTAGACATTTCTTTTGTTGTTGTAAGATAATTTTTAACATTGTGACAAATAACATTATTGTAAGAATTGTTTGAATTATACTTCATTTATTAATGTATATCATATATCTTTTATTAAATTTGAAGTATCGATTAGATTTAATGCTTTTGGTGAGATTTAAATGTTTTATTTGCTGTCTTGGGTTGAAATTATATGCAATTGTTGCTATTTTTGGTTGGTTTTAATGCAGGGAGGGTAGGATATTGGAAAAAAAAGAGCATTGCAAATCTGTGCAAATTAGCGGTGTTTTTTTATAAAAGCGCCGCTAAAAGTGCCCACATTTAGTGGCATTTTTTATAAAAGCGCCGTTAAAAGTCCCCACCTTTAGCGGCGTTTATTGGAAAAGCGCCGCTAAAAGTCCCTATCTTTAGCGGCGCTTTTATAAAAAATACCGCTAAATGTGGGCACTTTTAGCGGCGCTTTTGTAAAAATGCCGCTAAAAGTCCCTATCTTTAGCGGCGTTTTTTATAAAAGCGTCGCTAAAAGTCCCATTCTTTAGCGGCGTTTTTTATAAAAGCCGCTTAAAGATAGGGACTTTAGCGGCGTTTTTCCAATAAACACCGCTAAAGGTGGGGACTTTTAGCGGCGCTTTTTCACAATAAACGCTGCTAACTTTTGCGGCGTTTTTTTGGCACTTTTTAAAGCGCCGCAAAAAGTATTAGTGGTGCTTAAAAACGCCGCTAAAAGCCAAAAAAAATACCGCTAAAAGTCTTTTTTGGTGTAGTGAAAGCGTAACACCCCAAACCCGGCCCATGCGTTACGACTGGATCTGACATGTCATATGAGGAAAACGTATAAAGTCCTTGTGATGTGTACTAAAATAAGTGTTATTTGGTTATGGTTAAGAAAAAAAAGTTTGGATGTAAATATTTGATAAAATTACAACTATTTTTGAGTGGTTGATTGATGAATAAAAAATCGAGGTAGTGAACGTTAAAACCGTAACTTTTGAAAATGTCGTTGGTTATTTGAAAGAGAATTCGAGTTAAAATATTTGTAAAATTTTATTATGAAATCCATTTGAGTAGCATCTGGGTTTTAGGGGTTTTGCATTTACTTTGTATTTGTATGCTTGGTATGCATAATATGTTGTTTGAGTGTGTTTGGAGTCCTCGGGAAGGCTCGAGGTTGAGTAGAAGCCTTGGTAAAGTTTCAAGTTTTGTACTTAAAGGGGATGGAGGTGGTTGGGCCAGGCCTCAAGAGTTTTTGGTTGTGTTTTAGGACACAAGAAAAGATTTGGTAGGGTGGCAAGGAGACGCCACCTATCATGCAGGGTGGTGGCGTCACAAGGGAAGTTAAGGGAGAGGGTTCGAATCCCTCAGGTGGTGCAAGGGAGCCTTATTTTTTTTAAGCTCAGGTAGGGAAGGTGGTTGGGTGGCAATCACATTCTGAAGAGAGAGGGAAGACTTGGTCAAGGTATTCAAACAAATGGTGGAGAGCTATTTGTGGAGTTTAAATAATTCAAACTCATTTGAATGGGTGATGTAGAGGGAATGTAGGAGGAAATCGTGGGAGGCTGATGCTAATGGAAGAGTTGGCCGAATTTGGGGAGTTGGAGGGGGGTTGAATTTCGACTAAGGGTGTTGGTTGGTGCGTTTTGTGCATTTTGGTTGTGGGGAGCTGGGGTGAACGGTATCATTTGGGTATTATAGTGCCGAAAGTTGTAGGTGCTTTTAGTGTGGCATTTTGGTCTCTTTCGGTCAGTATTGGAAGAGCAAGAGGAACCGAAACCTCACCCTCCTTTTTGTCATTTTCTTCTACTCTTATTGTCTCTCATCTTTTTTCTCTTCCCAACCGAACCTAGTGCACCATTCCTTTCTTCTCACCATTCGTGAATTGCACCTTCTACAAAGTCGAAACCCCTTTTGCTTTCTTATTCTTTTTCTTTGTGTTAGTCGAATCTTCCCTACCCCATTTGCTTCATCTCTTCTCCATTCTCCCTAAAGCCAAAATACCTGCTTGCTTCATCTCTTCTCTATTCTTTCTAAAGCCGAAATCTTCTTAGCCTTTCTTCTCATATTATTCCTTTTAATTCTATTGTAAAATCAGAACTTATCCTTTCTCCGAAGTGGTTCTTATTTTCTTGTTAGCCGAATATATTTGGGTGTTAAACATCTTCATTTGTTCTAGTTTTAGTGGATTTCATTCACTCACTTTTTCAATTTTCCCAACCGGTTCCTTCTCATTTGGGGGGACTCAGCCGAATTCTTGGTGCAAGGTTGTTAGCCTTCGGGTTCTGTCAATCTAGGTAAGAGATTCCCTCGTTTAAGTATGTATTCTTTCGTTTTTGCCTTTGCTTAACCTGGTTCTCTGATTAAGATCTATCATGGATTCAAATGCCAGTCAAGGGAAAGAGGGGGTTGGACTTGTAGTCTCTACCCCTAAGTTTAAGATACATACAGTGTCTGCTATTCGTGATTGGCCACCTGGTTGTGGGCCGGCATCGGAAAGGGATAAACAGATCGCTATAATCCCTGCAAGTGAGAACGCTAGCGAAATCGATAGTGTAGTTCTGTGTGTTTTCAGGTGTGTAACTTCTCACACCATTTATAGTGTCTTGATAACATATATATTTATGTATATTCTGTTAAATGCGAAAACTCGGTATGGCTATTGAAATCCCCATGGAGGGTAATGGCGATTCATCAGGTTAGGGACTTCTGTGATATTAAAATAAATGGTTCTGATGAGATGATATGTTATATGTTATGAGTATTCTATACATGCATGTTGAAATCTGTGGTATCTGAGCATGAAAAGTATTATGGTTGCATGGGGCATATGTTATTAAATGAAAGGGGAAGCGTTCTGGTGGCTCTGCCACATTCTGTTGTAGTGGCTCTGCCACGATCTGTTCAGGTGGCTCTGCCACATTCTATTGTAGTGGCTCTGCCATGATCTGTTCTGGTGACTATGTCACAATTCTGACAATGAGCAACTAACTACAGCATGACTACTATCGATGGTGTGTAGCAGTGAGCGTTGCGGGTGGTGTGTAGCAGATGGAAATCTAGGATTGGGATGGGTTCTGCATCATTCTGGCATATGTTGTACTGTTACTCTGTTTTGTAGGGCTAAGGCCCAATCTGATGGTGCATGAGTGTTGCACACTGAGTCTTGTGAATTACCCCATTGTTTAACATCTTTCCAGGTAGCACATAGTGCAGCGGACCGGGCTGGAGAGGAGCACGAGGTGGCCATGCATGATTTTATTTCGATTCAGTAAAGAACTTTATTTATTTTAATAACTAGTTTGGTTTCCACGCTGTAATAAGGCCACTATTAATCGGGTTTTAAACTTTGGATTTTAAGTTTTAGACACTCAAGTTATAGGACTAATTGAAATAACAGTATGCACTAAAAAGAAAACACAAAGGCAAACGTGGCTTTCTTGTAACCAAATCATTAGTTAAATTAATATCTTTTGCAACAAAACCTTAGTAACTTAAATGGATAACACGGGTTTTCAAAAAGCCACTTGATTTTGAAACTTGGCAAACTAAACTGGGTTAACATAAAATTACTAAGTTTTCTAAATGGCTAATGAAATTGGAAACCCAACAGAAGGAGTAAACTGAATTTTTTCTTAAGATCGCAATGGGTTTCATAGAATCTTCTTAATGACATGCTAGATCTGGTCGGGGTGTTTGGGCCGAGTTTGGGGTGTTACAATTTGTTAATCTATTTTGGAAACCGTTATTTATGATTTTTAGAAAATTCCCATTTAAAATAAATCAAGCAAGATAATAAGTACGTCAAACATAAAGCAAAAATAAAATATTCCAGAGGCCTTATTACAACTTAAAAACCCAAAATAGTAAAAGTAATAAAGTAAACGTAAATAGAAATCTAAAGTTCAAAAACACCATTTCTAAAGTATGGCCTCCATCGAGTCATCCATGGCCTAAGTCCACATCACTGAGCATTACCTGCAAGGGTTAAGGAAAAAGGGGTGAGTTACTAGAACTCAATGCATAATCCCCTTACCGTCATCCACTGGGTCTAAACCCCTAAAGCAACATCTTGGGCCTGAGCCCATATAGCATAATCTTGGGCCGAAACCCATTTAAATAACAGTATATATGTGCAATGTATGCAACCCAACCCATCCATCCATCAAACCCCCGACCAGTCAATCACACCTGGACACACGCTCGTATGCTTCTAATCCGAAATAGTGAGTTACTCGGCCTAGCATACGGCTATGTGGCGTCGAGAGCCATGTTTTTTGGCATTCGCAAATCATAGAAAATCGAGTTTTCATTACACACCTGGTATAATATCAATGCAAAGTAATGCAGAAGCATCTCGGAACCTAAAATGACCATTTAATAACCAATTTAATGACATAAAATTAATGATGTCAAAAGCTTTGATGCAAAACTTCCAAACGAACTTCCTTTTACCGACGAGTCAATGACAATTGGCAGAATTCTCGTGTTGAAGATCATTACCTTTGATATCTACACCTAGAAAGAAAGTCAAACAATCACTTAAAAATGATTTCAAAACAAACATGTAACACCCTAAACCCGACCTAGACGTTATGATCGGATTTAACGAGTCACATCAAAGTGTTGTTTGAAAACTATGCAATCAGTGAAAACCCTTCTACAATTTAAAACTTAGTACTATTAAAAACTTCAGATTTTGTTGCTTGATGTTTTTAAAACACGGTTCACTCAAGACATTTTCTCGCAAAATGGTATAATTCCTAAATTCTTCTTTGTTTAGTTGGAAGTTTAAATCAAAATTGTTACGGATACGTGACCTTTTGAAAACGGTGGTTATTGTTTTAAAAACCCATGTTTAATTGACTAGCAGGTTGTAATTAAAAGAAGCACCATATAAAAAATTTAAAAAACAATCCCAAAGGTCTTATTACATTTTTATTAACACAATAAACTAAATTAAAATAAAATAAAGTCGCTAAGTTTAACTTTAAAGCTTGTCGGGCGTATGGCCACCTCCGAGTCCCTCGCAGAACCAAATCCTCTATGGCTGGGGCTTACTTGCACATTAAAATAAAAGGATGAGTTACGAGAACTTAGTGTGTAATCTCCTAATACAATCACAGTCTGGGCCCAAGCCCATCTGATATCAGTCAAGGCCTAAGCCCTACGGTAACAGTCTAGGCCTAAGCCCTATTTAGTAACAGTCTGGGCCTAAGCCCTACGATATGCAAAACAGACATGTAACCCAACCCAGTCCAACCATCACACCACCCGTACCAACCCTACACACCATGTGGGGACCAACCCAAATACTACACTCAAGAACGCAATGAGCCGCTAATAACGAGAACGTGATCGAGCCACCAGATCGATGATACGTGTCAAAAGCCACTAAATCAGTATAACATGGCAGAGCCACCAGTAAAGTGCTTCCTCCAAAATCCATAACCCAACCCAATGCAGTATGTCATGTCATAATTACTTCATGTATGCAGTGCATCACAATCAACATCAATCATACAATTACTCCTCATACACCAATGATCCTATCACTGAAGGTAAAACGGTCATTTGGTCGATTGGGGTTAAAACAGTACTTTACCCCCATAGGGGAATTCCAATAATTTTACCCATCGAGGGTAGTTCATTAATTTTACCTATTGAGGGTGTTTCAGTAATTTACCCATCAAGGATATTTCGGTAATTTACCCTTCGAGGGTATTTTGGTAATTTTACCCACCAAGGGTAGTTCGGTAATTTAGTCATCTAACGGCCTTTTCGGAGGCCTACTATCGCCTCGAGTGACGCAGGTTCCCTTGGTCAAAACTGTGCAATTGGCCTAAAGCCCAATTTTAGCCCAAGCGAGCCCACACGCTCGTGTGGCCCATTCAGCCCCTTTTCGGTCACGATTCTGCGGACTTCACAACCGCATCCACCATTCGGCACTTACCATGGATTTCACTTATGTGGGCTCGTTATCCCATTAGGCCCATTTAGCCATTTCAGCTTAACAAGGCCCATTACAGCCTCAGTCACACGAGAGTGTTCGTGACACTCCCAACAGTTTATCGCCAACACTTGTGGCTCGATTTGTCTCTACGAGCGCTCGCACGCTCGAGTGATCTCAGATGCTGATATTTCAGCTTTTCGACATTTCGACCTTTAGTCGATTCACAGATCATAGCACTAACAGAACAACCAGGAGTGTGAGATTACACACCTTGTTACGATTTGTGGTTTGAAATGCTTTCAAGGCACCTAGAACAACGACCATCCATTAGTTAGTCACAAAGTCTTGCTACGCTTGAGTAATAATCGTTTAAACCAACTTACTTCACTTACCAGAAAATGAAAGTCCCCTTGCAACGGCTGAGCAATCGGCCTACACTCATTGGTTAGGGAAACAAGTCCCTAGAGACAAATGACGAAAGCATGTTAGAACGCTACCCCATGGCCACTAGAGAAACAGCCTTTTGGCCCCAAAAAAACCCCAAATTGAAAAAGAGAGAAAACAACAAACCTATATTCTGCTATAGCCACAACTTACCAACAAGTGGAATAGATTCTGAAATATTTAGATGAAAGGAAGAGAATGTCCGTGCCCTCAAAGATTCGGCCTACAGAAGAGAGTCAAGGTTGTTTCACAAGACCAAGAGAAGAAAAAGAGAAAAAGAAAGGTTTGGTGTTCGGCCAAAGAAGAACCGAAAGGGGAAGATGTATATCTGGCTTTGAGAAAAGAAAAACAAAGTCTAAAGAGAAAATGGAAGGAAGTAAGGATTCGGCCAACCAAGCTTGTAGACGAAAAGCAAAATCGAGCAACTTAAGTGTGAACAGCTACTAGTAAAAAGGAAAAGAAGTCCACGAGAGGTAGGAGAAATGCACGAAAAGAGAAAAAGCACCTAAATGCTTCAAAACCGAAATGACCAAAAGAAAACTTGAAAACAAAGGGGAATTCCCAGTTTCTCCTAACACTTAAGGTTGCCGAAATACTCCCAGCCACACCCCTCTAGCCGAATTTCTCCCTTAGCCACACTCTAAAATTCGGCCAACACTCCCACACACTTCACTTCCTTAATTTCCTCCACTAAAATCTCCTACTATTGCTCCCCTCAATCCATTTGAAACTTTTGACCAAGTCTCCAACTCCCCTTGAAGAGTTTGATCCGAACTCTGCTTCCTCCACTATCAAGTCAAAAAAATAAAAGCCTCCAATTGCAATCTGTTGGATTCGAACCCTTCCCTTTCTTGTTCTCCCATTGACGCCACACCACTAAGCCACCTGCTCATCTTGTTACTCCTAAATGCACACAAATAAATCCTACAACTGCCAACCCTCTTCACTTTAGGGTCAAGAACCAAAATTTTTCCAAGGCTCAGGCTTGAACCCAGGCCTCCTTGGAATCCCCAAATACACTCAAATAGCTAGCTGAGCAAGCACAACATAAAATTAAGCAAAAAAACTACAACCCTAACTTTTGGGACATTACAACTTCACCCCCTTTAAAGAAAGTTTAGCCTTGAAATTTACCTGATCAAAAGAGGTAAGGGTATTACTGTTGCATTGCCTCTTTAGGTTCCCACGTGGCTTCCTTTGAACTATGATTACGCCACAGAACCTTGACTAACGGAACAGATTTCCTCCTCAGCACCTTAACATTTCAGTCCAGTATCTGCATCGGTTCTTCCTCAAAAGTCAAATCAGGTCTTACCTCGATCTCCTCCACTGGCACTATATGAGAAAGATCAGAACGATATCGTCTCAGCATAGATACGTGGAACACGTTATGTATATGATTTAACTCATGAGGTAGCTCCAGCTGATAGGTAACCGGTCTGACATGTTTTAATATCTGGTAAGGTCCGATGAATCTAGGGCTCAGCTTGCCTTTTCGCCCAAATCTCAAAATCTTTTTCCATGGTGAAACCTTTAAGAAAACATACTCTCCCACTGCATACTCAATCTATTTACCCTTTAAATCAGCGTACGATTTCTGCCTATCAGACGCTTCTTTTAACCTTTCACGAATCAACTTTACCTTCTCCTCAGTTTTAGATACTAATTTCGGTCCCAACATTCACCGCTCACCCAATTCTATCCAACAAGTAGGGGTATGACACCTACGACCATATAATGCCTCGTACGGTGCCATCTGAATACTGGATTGGTAGTTGTTGTTATAAGCGAATTCTGCTAATGGCAGATAGTCTTCCCAACTACCCTTGAAATCAATTACACAGCTTCTCAGCATGTCTTCCAAAATCTAAATTACCATCTCTGACTAACCCTCAGTCTGCAGATGAAATGTCGTGCTAAAATCCAACCTTGTACCCAAAGCTTTGTGGAACACTCTCTAGAGTAGTGATGTGAATCTAGGGTCCTTGCCCGAAATGATAGACACTGGTACCCCATGTAACCTCACAATCTCAGCCACGTATAACTTTTCCAACTTCTTCAACAAATAATCAGTGCAGACTAGTATGAAGTGGGCAGATTTAGTCAACCGATCAACAATTACCCATACCGAATCTTTCTTGGTAGGCATCAGGGGTAGCCCACTAACAAAATCCATGGTTACTCTCTCCCACTTCTAGAGTGAAATTTTAATAGATTACAGCAATCCAGAAGGTAGTTGATGCTCTGCTTTTACTTGCTGGCATGTCAAACACTTACCTACAAAATCGATAACTTCACGCTTAAGTCCTAGCTACCAGTACAGTTCACGTAAATCTCGGTATAACTTGTTTCCACCAGGATGCATAGTGTATAGGCTACTATGCGCCTCCTGCATATAGACTATCTTAACTCAGAGTCCCTCGGTACACAGACTCTCCCACGGAAGCATAAGACTCCCTCACTATTTAGCCCAAAGTCTACAGTTTCTCCCTTCTGCACTAGTTGGAATAGAGGAACCAACGACTCATCCAACAATTGCTTCTCTTTAATTTGATCAATACAAGTCGATTTCACTTGAAGTTCAACTAACAGACTACCATCCTCAAATAGGTTGAGACGAGAAAACATTGCTCTTAAATCAGATACAAGCTTACGGCTCAATGCATCTGCTACCACGTTAGCTTTTCCCGGATGGTACTCAATCGAGCAATCATAATCCTTAAGCAACTATATCCATCTTTGTTGCCTAAGGTTCAACTCCTTCTAGGTAAGGAGGTACTTGAGACTTCTATGGTTGGTATAAACGATCGACTTCTCCCTGTACAGATAATGTCTCCAAATCTTTAGTGCGAATACCACCGTAGCTAACTCTAAGTTGTGAGTGGGGTAATTCACCTCGTGTGGCCTAAGCCGACGAGACGCATAAGCCACCCCCTTACCCTCTTGCATCAGCACACAACCCAAACCCGTGTGCGATATATCACAGTAAACAATTAATTCCTTTCTAGTTTCTGGTTGTATCAATACCGGGGCTTCAGTCAAAATCTTCTTCAGTTTCTCAAAACTCTCCTACTATTTGTCAGTCCAAACAAACGGTACCCCTTTACGCAGTAACTTAGTTAGGGGTGCAGCAATAAGTGAGAACCCCTCTACGAACCTTCTATAATACCTAGCCAGACCTAAACAACTTCAAACCTCAGACACAGTCTTTGGTGGCTTCCAGTATAATACGGCCTCAACCTTCCGAGGATCAACCCTAATCCCTTCAGCAGACACGACATGCCCCAAAAATGTCACCTCTCGCAGCCAAAACTCGCACTTGCTGAACTTGGCATAAAGCTGCTTTTCTCTCAGTATTTGCAGAACAATTCAGAGATGTGAACCATACTCTTCCTCTGTTATCAAATATACCAGAATATCATCTATAAACACCACTACGAACTGATCCACATAGGGTTGGAAAACCCTATTCATCATATCTATGAGAGCAACTGGTACATTCGTTAACCTAAACGGCATGACCAGAAACTCGTAGTGTCCATAACGAGTCCAGAATGCAGTCTTATACACATTTACCTCCTTAACCTTTAACTGATGATACCCCGATCTGAGAACTATCTTGGAGAAAACTACAGCTCCTTGCAGTTGATCAAACAGATTGCCTATCCTTGGTAAAAGGTACTTGTTCTTATATTCAATTGACGATAATCAATACACATGTGCATTGACCCATCCTTCTTCTTCACGAATAATACTGGTGCTCCCCAAGGAGACACACTCGGTCGGATAAATCCTCGGTCCAGTAGCTCTTGGATTTGAGCCTTTAATTCCACCAGCTCTTACGGCGCCATCCTATAAAAGGCGATAGACATCGGGGCCGTTCCTGGTAGGAGTTCAATGCCGAATTCAACCTCACGATCAGGAGGCAACCCTGAAAGCTCTTCGAGGAATACATTCGGAAACTCCTTTACAGTTCTGACAATCTCAACAGATGGACCCTTAACCTCAGATACACTGAAATACGCTAGGAACGCTTTGCAACATTTGCGAACCAATTTCTCGACCCTTATTGCTGAGATCACATTGGATAAATAATCCCTTTGCTCCCCTATCACGACCACCTCCTCAACCTCCACAGACTTTAATACCATACGCTTAGCAGTGTAATCCAAATTCGTACGGTGTTTCACCCAACCAATCCAAATTCGTACGGTGTTTCACCAACCAATCCAAGATCGAATTCGCCAAATAGCAGTTTTGTAACAGCTCGATTTTGGGGCTAGTCAGAACAGTGGGTTTGAGACCACTGAATCGAGGTCGAGGAAAATTATTTTAATGTTATTTTATGTGTTTTAGCATAATTATATGGATACATGAAAATTTTGGTGTTTTAATTTGAGTGATAGCATGCTTAATTACGAAAAAGTACTAAATCGTATAAAGTGCAAAAGTTCTATTTTATAAGGTAGAGGTACCTAATAGCTATAGAAGGTAATTTTGAGGAATTTAAAGTGAAATTAGGCCATTTACCTAGTAATGGTCGGCCATGTGCATAGGGGAGACAAGAGCATTTAATTTTTGGTCAAAATTGGATGAGTTAGGTGAGAAAAGATGAATAAAATAAAGGGAAGAGAAAAACTATCATCTTTTACTATTCATTCATCTCTTTCTGCCGAAAATTGAAGAGGGAATAGGGAATTTGGGAGTTCAAACTTTCAGCCAAGCCATCTCTTTCCTAGTAAGTGATTTAGGTGATTTTAATTGATGAATTTTGTGTTTTTGGAATCCCCAAAGCATAAGGTAGCTAATGAGGGAACTAATTTGAGATATGGTTGAAAGTCTAGGGACTTTCCATGAGAGTATTTATGCTATTAGCTGAGTTTTTATGGAAGAAAATGAATGTTAGGGAGGTGGGAAACAACTTTTATGAATGGTGTTAGCATGAAAACACCTAAATAGGGATTGAATACAAAGATTTAATTTGTGTCATAAATGCATGAAATAGTTGGAATGGTGAGTAGTTGTAAGAGAAATAAATGTTCATCTATGCTTGTTTATTTAGAAAATGTGGTGAAAAATGATTCACGAGCTTATGGGCAAAATCATAATTTTGCCATGGTATAAGGGCAAAATGGTCATTTTGCCTAAGTGTAGATTTTGGTGCATTATGATCATAAAATGTTTTAAATGAATGAATTTTATTGTTATCAAGAAGAATGTGGGATTAACCTTGACCAGGGAAAAGGCAAGGTTACAAAGTAAACTGCAAATCAACACTTTTGCACCGAGGTAAGTTTACGTGTAAATGATGCATTTTATATGCACATTATTGTTGTTAATTAGTGCATAGCATAATTGAGAACAAGTATGATTCAAGTAGATAGAAAGTGGTAGTTATTGAATAACTCTAGTATGAATGATGGAATAGATATGTAAGTGTGTTATATCAAACCTTGATGGTGGGCTAAGTGCGATACCACCTTGTTGCTTAATTACGATGGGCTGTGTGCGATACCATCGTCTATTTATCTTTTTGGTGGGATGTGTATGATACCACCGTAGCTAACCCTTTGGTGGGCTATGTGTGATACCGCCCTAATAAAGACTGATGGTGGGCTAAGTGCAAAACCACAGAGTAATGTGACTATGAGTAATGTATTATGATATAATGATGTGTTGTATTATGTGACCTTGTGATGCTAAGTGCAGGGGAACCGTTAATGAATGTATGCATTATGCTTGTGATGTGGTTGGAATGTGTGAATGGACGAAGTGAGTAAGCATGATCTTGAAAGTAAATTGTTTCTTGCGTAGTAAATAATGCTATGAGAGTATTTAATACACGTTAAAATGTTATATTGTTTACATGTAAACTTAGTAAGCTTTAAGCTTACTCCCCTTTCTTTCCCTTGTTTTATAGAGTTTAATAGCCGAGCCGGAACACGTTGATAACCAGGAGACTGCCTACACTATCTGCTCACTTCGGTATCATTAGACTTAGTGATTTTGTAAATGGCATGTATAGGGGCTAGACTAGTTAGATTATTTTGTAATTTTGACCAAAGGTGTATTGGCTCTTGCTAAGACATTTATTTTGTAAATTGCCATGAATGTTGGCGCATTTTACTATTTATGAAATTTCAAAGTCATCTATGGGAATTCATATAGAAATTATGATATTTTTATTAGTATGTTGAATGGATTCATGTAGAGTAAGCTATAGGGGTGAAAGGAGCTTGGCAAACAACCTTGTTCTTGTCCACATGGGTAGGCACATGGGCGTGTGTCTAGGCCGTGTGTGACACACGATCAAGCCATGGGCGTGTGCCCAGGACGTGTGAAGTCTGCACCTTGAAATTGGAATATGAATGGTCACAAGGTTGAAGCACACGGGCGTACCCAGGCCGTGGGGATCTAGTCAGAGGCGACCGCGGACTAGCCACATGGGCGTGCGTCTTGGTCGTGTGACCCAAGTTAGTGTTGTCCACGGGTGTCAAACACAGGCGTGTGACTAGACTTAGAGACCGTGTGTGTGTAGTCAAAATTCACCACGGTTGCGAAGCATGGGCGTGCGTGTATCTACACATGGGTGTGTCTAATTTTACACGGGCGTGCGAGTCCTGTATAAATGTGAAAATTTTTGTAGAATTCGAAAAATTTTTGGTATAGTCTCGAGTGTTCTCATGTGTATGAGTGAGGCCTCGTAAGCTAATAAAGATGTTGTTAAGGTGTCAAGAGAGAGTAGTTGTATGGGCCTAAGTGGCAGTCATGAGAAATTTATTAAAGTAACGCTTGAGCACAGTTCCGGCGTAGAATAGGGGTGAGCATTCGATCGAACCAAATCGAATCGAATGAAAAAATTTCGAGTTAATCGAGTTGACGAATCATATTTTATCATCCTAATTTGATTTGAAATTTTCTCGAATCGAGTCGAGTGAGATGGAATTCGAATCAAATCAAATCAAATATATTTGTTCGAGTTAAATTTTAAAAAATAATTTTGGGTCCTTATAACCATTGTCACCTATCGTAATATAATTTGTCCACCTTAACCAAAATTTTTTATTAACTTTCACACCAAATAATTTATTTAGTAATCTTTTATAGACGGGTTAGCTTATTTTCTTGTTTAGTTCTTTCAATTATCTTGATTCTTGTCACTATGTATTTTAGAATTAAAAATATATTAAATGTAAAATGTGAATTTTTAATAAAAGTTATTTTAAAGATAAAATGTGAAATTGATGCCAATATGAAATTTTAACACTAATATTTTATGGCATAATTAATAATTTAATTTTAATATAAATATTCAAAATGACTAAACAATTCAATAATATAAATAATATAAAAGTGAAATTTAATTTAATAATATAAATAGTAGATATAAATAAAATTATTACTAGTTATGTTTAGTGATTTTTTGGATAATTTTGATTTTTATTTGAGAGTAAAGGGTGAGAAGTAAAAGTTTAAGGGGAAAATAAAAAGTTTTGGAGAATAAAAGTTTGAGGGTAAATAAATAGGGGGAGTAAAATTTTAAAGGGAAAATATTAAAAAAAATTTGGAGGGGGGATGGGTTTGGGGTAGATGGGAGGTGAGATGGGAAGGAGTAAAAGTTTTAGGGAAAAGTGGGAGGAGTAAAATTTTGGGGAAAATAAAAGTTTTGAGGGTTTTGGGGAGTAAAATTTTGAGAAAAAGTAAATAGGAGAGTAAAATTTTGGTGGGAAATGAATTTTGGGTAGATGGGGGGGTTGGGATGGGAGGGGAATAAAAGTTTTGGGGGAAAAGTGGGAAGGAGTAAAAGTTTTGAGGGAAAAGTAAAAAGGTTTGAGAGTTTGGGGTAAAAATGTAAAATATTATAGTTTGATATTCGAATTATTCGAATTATTCGAGTTATTCGAATTCGAAAACTCAACTCGATTCGAACTCAAAATTTGAAAAAAAAATCGAGTTGACTCGAATAATTCGATTAACTCGAATAACTCGATTCGTTTAACTCAAAATTTGAAATTTTTTTCGATTTTTTCGAGTCTAATCGAGTTTTGCTCACCCCTAGTGTAGAACACGGGTGAGGGGTGTTACATTTAGTGGTATCAGAGCTATGGTTTAGTCGGTTCTAGGACTACCGTAGCATGCGTAGGAGTCTAGCTATACATGCCATAAGTGTATAATGATAGTGTGGTGGCTTCTGATGATTTTAAATTTGTTCTATGTAGTATATGGATCCTGATCAGTCAGCTACTGATGATGTAGCTAGTAATGCACCGGCTCCCGCGCAAGGGACTGCGCCTGTGCAGAGTGGACCTGAGATTAGGGGTCAAGGAGAAGAGGCCCGGGAAGCCTTTCTCCAAATGATGAGTAACTGGTACACTGAGTACGTAAGAGCAAACCCCAATGCTCAACCTTCTCCACCTTCTCCTATACCTCAGCCAGTTCCTGAGGCTTCCTAAGATATAGAAGTAGTGAGGACAACTAAGCCCCCGATAGATAGAATTCGGAAGCAAGGGGCTGAGGATTTTCGAGCTAATATAGATGATGACCCTGAGCGAGCAAAGTTTTGGCTGGAGAACTCAATGAGGGTTTTTGATGAACTTTTCTGTACACCCGATGAGAGCTTAAAATGCGTTGTATCTTTGCTTATGGACTCAGCATACCATTGGTGGAAAACGTTGACATCAGTGGTTCCTAAAGAGAGGGTAACGTGGAACTTCTTCTTGGAAGAGTTCTGAAAGAAGTATATAAGTCAACGATTTGTAGACCAAAAACGAAAAGAATTCATTGAGTTAAAGCAAGGAAAAATGACTGTGGAGGAATATGAGCGCCAATTTGTTAAGCTCAGCAAGTATACGCAAGAATGTGTATCCACGAAAGCTACCTTATGCAAGAGATTTGAAGATGGGTTGAATGAAGACGTCAGACTTTTAGTCGGGATTCTAGAGCTAAAAGAATTTGTGATATTGGTGGACAGGGCTAGTAAGGCCGAAGAATTGAATAAGGAAAAGAGGAAAGCACTGAGTGAGGCTCGTGATGCGAGGAAGAGGCTGATGAGCAAATCATACCAAGCTCAATCGAAGAGGTCCAGGGAAGTGAACCCTCGGATGACTACATCAGTCGGGTATTCGTAAAAAGAGCGAGGCAACATGTATTCGGGTTCAAGAGTTCAGGCCACCTCAATGGCAAGTGTGGGCAATCCAAATTCCAAACCAGAGTGCCCAAGTTGTGGCAGACATCACACTAGAGAGTGTTGGGGAAACAATCAAAATTGTTATAAGTGTGGATCCCCCGACCATTTCATTCAAAACTGTCCTGAAAGGGATGATAAGGAGAAGAAGAAAGAGATAAGATCAAGTAGTGCATCCTTTAGAGGTAGGCCAGAAAAGAACCCAGGAGGCAGAACTAGTGGTAGAGGTGTATCACGAGACACTACTATGAGGTCAGAGGGTTGGGCGCCAGCAAGAACTTATGCTATTCATGCTCGAGAAGAGGCATCATCACCGGATGTAATAATGTGTACATTCTCTCTTTATGACACCTCTATTATTGCTTTGATTGATCCGGGATCAACTCATTCTTATATTTGTATGAGATTGGCATCTAGTTTGAGTATGACTGTTGCGTCTACTAAAATTGTGGTAAAAGTGTCAAACCCGCTAGGTAAACAGGTGTCAGTTGACAAGGTGTATAGGAAATGTCCTTTGATAATTAGGGGTCATTGTTTCCCGACAAACCTTATGTTGTTGCCGTTTGATGAATTTGATTTGATTCTTGGTATGGATTGGTTGACTGCCCATAGTGTTTTAGTAAATTGTGGTAGCAAAATTATTAAATTGAAATGTGAAAATGGGGATGTTATTCGGGTTGAATCAAGTGAGTTAGATAGTTCACCAGCGATGATTTCTTCCATGATAGCTGAGAAATATCTGAGAAAAGGGTACGAATCTTATCTCACTTTTGTATCAAACACTCAAGAGTCTGAAGTAAACATTGAAATAATACCGGTTGTATGTGAGTATCCAGATGTATTCTTGTAAGAGTTGCCTGGATTACCTCCAATTAGAGAGGTTGAGTTTGGGATTGAGTTAGTTCCGGGAACGGCACCTATTTCCATTGCTTCGTATAGGATAGCCCACTAAAGTTGAAAGAACTGAAAATTTAGTTGCAAGAGTTAACTGATAAGGGTTTTGCAAGACCGAGCTATTCACCATGTGGTGCTCCGGTACTATTTGTGAAAAAGAAAGATGGTTTGATGAGATTGTGCATAGACTATAGATAGCTCAACAAAGTAACTGTGAAGAACAAATATCCTTTACCGAGGATAGATGATCTATTCGATCAACTGAAGGGAGCTACGGTGTTCTCCAAGAATGCCCTAAGGTCTGGTTATTACCAGTTGAGGTCAAGGAATAAGATGTGCCGACGACAGCATTCAGGACGAGGTATGGCCATTATGAGTTTCTGGTCATGCCGTTCGGTTTAACGAATGCTCCTACTATTTTTATGGACTTAATGAACCGTGTTTTCTGACCGTATTTGGATAAGTTTGTGGTTGTCTTTATTGATGACATATTGGTTTACTCTCGAGATGAGAGTGATCATGCGGAGCATCTGAGGATTGTCTTACAGATTTTGAGGGACAAGCAGTTAAATACTAAATTTAGTAATAGCAAATTTTGGCTTCGAGAAGTAGGATTTCTAGGACATATTGTGTCAGGTAAAGGTATTAGGGTTGATCTGGGAAAGGTCTCGGCTATTATGGAGTGGAAACCGTCGAGGAACGTGACAGAAGTCAGAAGCTTTTTGAGTTTAGCGGGGTACTATAGGCAGTTTGCGAAGGGATTCTCTATAATTGCTACTCCGATGACGAAACTATTGCACAAGGATATTAAGTTTGAATGACCTAAAAAATGCCAACAGAGTTTCGGGAGATTGAAAATGTTGTTGACAGAGGCACCATTTTTGGTACAACCTGAGTCGGGAAAAGAGTTTGTAGTCTACAGTGACGCGTCATTAAATGGTCTTGGTTGTGTGTTGAAGCAAAAGGGTAAGGTGGTTGCTTATGCCTTGAGATAGCTAAAACCATATGAGAAGAATTATCCGACTCAAGACCTGGAATTGGCCACAATTGTTTTCGCGTTAAAGGTTTGGCGACATTACTTATATGGTGAGATGTGCTGAATCTTCATGGATCATAAGAGTTTGAAGTACTTGATGGATCAAAAGTAATTAAATTTATGGCAACGACGGTGGCTTGAATTATTGAAGGACTACGAGCCAGTGATCGATTACCACCCGGGGAAAGCGAATGTAGTTACAAATGCTTTAAGTAGAAAATCCTTGTATGCTTTGAGAGCTATGAGCATAAGTTTGTCATTTTCTGATAATGGTGCTATACTGGTCAAGTTGAGAGCTAGACCACTATTTGTTCAACAAATATGTGAGGCTCAAAGAAATGATAGTGAAATACTAGCTAAAAGAGCTAAGTGTGAATCAGGAACTAATTCTGAATTCCGGGTGAGTTCGGATGGTTGCTTAATGTTCCATGATAGAATTTGTATACCCAAAGATAACGAGATGATCCGAGAAATTTTACAAGAAGCACATAGTAGTTTTTTGTCATGACACCCGGGCAGTACAAAAATGTACAATGATCTGAAAAAACTCTATTTGTGGCCGGGAATGAGAAGAGACATCTCGAAGTATGTAACAAAATGTCTGACTTGTGAACAAGTGAAAGCTGAGCATTAAGTGCCTTCAGGATTACTTCAACCAGTGATGGTTCCCGAGTGGAAGCGGGATCAAATCACCATGGACTTTGTGACAGGGTTGCCTTTGACTCCGAAAAAGAAAGATATTGTGTGGGTTATTGTTGATAGGTTGACGAAGTCAGCTCACTTTATACCAGTGCGTGTTGATTATTCGCTCGATAAGTTAGCCGAATTGTACATTGCAAAAGTGGTAAGATTGCATGGAGTGCCTATATCCATTATCTTGGATAGAGACCCGAGATTTACTTCGAGGTTTTGGAAGAAGTTCCAAGAGGTCTTAGGTACAAAGTTGAATTTTAGTACTGCATTCCATCCTCAAACTGATGGACAGTTTGAGAGAGTAATCCAAGTTCTTGAAGATATGCTCCGATGATGTGTGTTAGAATTGATGGTAGTTGGGAAAGATACCTACCCTTGGTCGAATTCGCTTACAATAATAGTTATCAGTCGAGCATACGGATGGAATCGTATGAAGCCTTATATGGTCGTAAGTGTTGACTCCCTTGTATTGGACTGAGCTGAGTGAGAAGCAAATTCATGGGGTTGATTTAGTTAAAGAGACTGAGGAGAAAGTGAAAGTTATTCGGGATAGTCTAAAAGCTACTTCAGACCGACAAAAGTCGTACGCGGACTTGAAAAGAAAAGAAATTGAGTTTCAAGTGGGCGACAAGGTATTTCTAAAAGTGTCCCCGTGGAACAAAATACTGAGATTTGGTCGAAAGGGTAAATTGAGTCCGAGATTCATAGGGCCGTATGAAATTATCGAAAGGATTGGGCCAGTGGCATATCAGTTGGCTTTATCGGTAGAGTTAGAGAAAATTCAGAACGTGTTCCATGCATCAATGCTAAGGCGTTATCACTCCGATCCTTCGCATGTGATTCCTCCGACCAAAATTGAGATACGACCGGATATGACATATGAGGAAGAGCCTATTAAAATCTTGGTTCGAGAAGTGAAACAGTTGAGGAATAAGGACATAGCCTTAGTAAAAGTGTTGTGGAAAAAACATGGTGTTGAAGAGGCTACGTGGAAATCGGAAGAAGCCATGAGAGAACAATATCCAAACCTCTTTACGGATAAGATTTTCGAGGGCGAAAATCCCTAAAGGGGAGAGAGTTGTAACAACCTGATTTTAGGGCTAGTCAAAACAGTGGGTTCGAGACCACTAAACTGAGGTTAAGGAAAATTATTTTAATGTTATTTTATGTGTTGTAGTATAATTATATGGATGCATGAAATTTTGGTGTTTTAATTTGAGTGATAGCATGCTTAATTGCGAAAAAGGACTAAATCGCATAAAGTGCGAAAGTTCTATTTTATAAGGTAGAGGTACCTAATAGCTATAAAAGGTAATTTGGAGGATTTTAAAGTGAAATTAGGCCATTTACCTAGTGATGGCTAGCCATGTGCATAGGGGAGACAAGAGCATTTAATTTTTGGTCAAAATTGGATGAGTTACGTGAGAAAAGATGATTAAAATGAAGGGAAGAGAAAAACTATCATCTTTTACTATTTAATCATCTCTATCTATCGAAATTTGAAGAGGAAATAGGGCATTTGGGAGTTCAAACTTTCAGCCAAGCCACCTCTTTGCTAGTAAGTGATTTAGGTGGTTTTAATTGATGATTTTTGTGTTTTTGGAGTCCCCAAAGCTTAAGCTAGCTAATGAAGGGACTAATTTGAGATATGGTTGAAAGTCTAGGGACTTTCCATGAGAGTATTTATGTTTTTAGCTGAGTTTTTATGGAAGAAAATGAATGTTCGGGAGGTAAGAAACAACTTTTATGAATGGTGTTAGCATGAAAACACCTAAATAGGGCATGAATGTAAAGATTTAATTTGTGTCATAAATGCATGAAATAGTTGGAATGGTGAGTAGTTGTAAGAGAAATAAATGTTCATCTATGCTTGTTTATTTAGAAAATGTGGTGAAAAATGATTCATGAGCTTAGGGGCAAAATCATAATTTTGCCATGGTATAAGGGCAAAATGGTCATTTTGCCTAAGTGTAGATTTTGGTGCATTATGATTGTAAAATTTTTTAAATGAATGAATTTTATTGTTATAGATCAAGAAGAACGCCGGATTAACCTTGACCAGGGAAAAGGCAAGGTTACGGCGTAAACCGCAAATTAACACATTTTGCACCGAGGTAAGTTTACGTGTAAATGATGCATTTTATATGCACATTATTGTTGTTAATTAGCACATAGCATAATTGAGAACAAGTATGATTCAAGTAGATAGAAAGTGGTAGTTATTGAATAACTCTAGTATGAATGATGGAATGGATATGTAAGTGTGTTATATCAAACCTTGATGATGGGCTAAGTGCGATACCACCTTGTTGCTTAATTACAATGGGCTGTGTGCGATACCATCGTCTATTTATCTTTTTGGTGGGATGTGTGTGATACCACCGTAGCTAATCCTTTGGTGGGCTATGTGCGATACCACCCTAATAAAGACTGATGGTGGGTTAAGTGCGAAACCACAGAGTAATGTGACTATGATAATGTATTATGATATAGTGATGCGCTGTATTATGTGACCTTATGATGCTAAGTGCAGGGGAACCATTGATGAATGTATGCATTATGCTTCTGATGTGGTTGGAATGTGTGAATGGAGGAAGTGAGAAATCATGATCTTGAATGTAAATTGTTTCTTGCATAGTAAATAATGCTATAAGAGTGTTTAATACACGTTAAAATGTTATATTGTTTACATGTAAACTTACTAAGCTTTAAGCTTACTCCCCTTTCTTTCCATTGTTTTATAGAGTTCAAGAGTCGAGCCGGAATACGTCGATAACTAGGAAACCGCCCACACTATCTGCTCACTTCAGTATAATTAGACTTAGTGATTTTGTAAATGGCATGCATAGGGGCTAGACTAGTTAGATTATTTTGTTATTTTGACCAAAGGTGTATTGGCTCTTGCTAAGACATTTATTTTGTAAATTTCCATGAATGTTGGCTCATTTTACTATTTATGAAATTTCAAAGTCATCTATGGAAATTCATATAGAAATTATGAGATGTTTATTAGTATGTTGAATGGATTCATGTAGAGTAAGCTATAGGGGTGCAAGGAGCTTGGCAAACAACCTTGTTCTTGTCCACATGGGTAGGCACAGGGGCGTGTGTCTAGGCCGTGTGCGACACACGATCAAGCCATGGGCGTGTGCCCAGGCCGTGTGAAGTTTGCACCATGAAATTGGAATATGAATGGTCACATGGTTGAAGCACACGGGTGTGCCCAGGCCGTGGGGATCTAGTCAGAGGCGGCGACGGACCAGCCACATGGGCGTGCGTCCAGGTCGTGTGACCCAAGTCAGTGTTTTCCACGGGTGTCAAACACTGGCGTGTGACTAGGCTTAGAGACCGTGTGTGTGTAGTCAAAATTCACCATGGTTGCGAAGCATGGGCGTATGTGTATCTACACACGGGCGTGTCTAATTTTACACGGGCGTGTGAGTCCTGTATAAAAGAGAACATATTTGTAGAATTTGAAAAAGTTCCGGTATAGTCTCGAGTGTTTTTGTGTGTATGAGTGAGGCATCGTAAGCTAATAAAGATGTTGTTAAGGTGTCAAGAGAGATTAGTTGTATGGCCCTAAGTGGCGGTCATGAGAATTTTATTAAAGTAACGCTTGAGCACGGTTCCGGCGTAGAACACGGGTAAGGGGTGTTACAAGTTCCATCAAATCTATAGGAAAGATAACCCCTTGGACCTCTAAGGGCACATATCTAAACAGTTTATTCACTCTAACCGACTGTCCTAGTGGACTAATCCTTGACATTTCTCTATCAGTAAGTTCGAACGGTATGCCCAATGTTCCAGTCACAGTACATGCAACATACGAGTGCGTAGACCCAATATCAATTAAAGCGATATATGGTATATTACAAATGAGAAACGTACCAGTTATGACATCAGGAGCGTCGCCATCCTCTCGGTGCCGAGTAGCATACACCAACGCTGGCTGTCTCCCCTCTGTGCTACCAGCACCTCTGGCTGGTGCTCCACGACCTCCTCCGAAACCATTTCCCCCTCTGGCTAGACCACGGCCTCTCGGTGGCTACTGACCACCTCTTCCTGACTGAACATAACCCTGACCCGTAGCTTGCATCAGACCCAACCTCTGAGTACAGTCTTTAATATTGTGATCCCGAGACCCACATCTCAAACATGCTCTAGTTTTTCTCCAGCACTCACCCTAGTGAAATAACCCAAGCACAGCGCAAGGCTACGGTCTGACAACAACAGTAGGAACTCTAGCTTGGTCTAGCCCATCAAACCTAGGCCTCTTCTTAGGCCCACTAGGAGAACTTGAGGGCCATAAATTCCTCTTACTTCTGCCCCTATCCTGCTTACGGTTCTGACGCTCTGAGCATTTCACATCCTCGGCAATCTTTGCCTTCTCAACCAGGGCAGTCTCTTTCCCTCTACGGGGCTATTAGTATCCACAACTCATCCCGGAGACCATCCTCGAACCATACGCAGCGCTCATATTCAGTCGCGACTATGCTTCGAGCATATCGGCTCAACAGCAGAAACTCCGCCTCATATTCTGCTACAGACTTATTTCCCTAAATTAGTCTTAAGAATTCCTTCCTCTGGGCATCCACATAACTCGCCCCAACATATTTTCCTTAGAAGGCCGTCTTAAAGAAATCCCATGTCACACGGTCGACCTGCGTGCCTTCGCTCACGGTAAGGCACCATTGATATGCCTCATCTCATAGTAAGGACACTACTCCTTTTAGTTTTTGCTCCACCGTACAGTCAAGATCATCCATGATTCGCTCTATAGCCTCCAACAAATATTCTGCTACATCCGGGGCTACACAGAAGATGACCCTGAAGATTTTCGCCTGCTCGACCGAGTCGCCGAAATTGACCCGCCCATCGATCCAAAGACTCACCCAAAGAACTCTTTCAAGAACTCGTAACATCACTTGGGACAAAGCATCATCCCCACCAGCTCAGTCATGAGACCCCGTTTCAGTCACTGGTGATACCGGTGCTTCCATTTCAGGCATATGTCCTGATGCTAAGGACCCAACCCTAGTAGCTCAGCCTCTACCACGGCCACGTGTACCCCTTCTGTGACCTCTTGTGCTCATATCGACGTAGCGTATTTATCTTATTAAAGAGTTTTATGAATCAACTTATAGTTCTCATAATTACTAACAGATATTTTATGAAAAGCAGTAATTAGGGTTGTTCTCGCAGATCGAATTTACTACAGTTTCAGTCTCCTATAGCCTTAGTTTCTATAACTAAAGAGTTTCAGTATGCTACTACTATCCCTAGTAGTTTTTCAGTACAGTCATTGCAGCATATAACAGAATATAGTGTCAGGAAACTTATGGATTTGGTGCCGGAGACTCGGTATGCCAAGCTTTTAATAACACTATCACTTCCCAAACCAAAATTTAAATAGACTAGAAAAATTTTCAAAACACATTCTACAGCCGAGTTTTGCAACCTGACTCTGATACCACTAAATGTAACACCCCAAACCTGACCTAGATGTTCTGACCGAATTTAACGAGTCATATCAAAGTGTTGTTTGAAAACAATGTGATCATTGAAAACCCTTCTACAAATTAAAGCTTAGTACTATTAAAAACCTTAGATTTTGTTGCTTGATGTTTTTAAAACACGGTTCACTCGAGACATTTTCTCACAAAATGGTATAATTCCTAAAGTCTTGCTTGTTTAGTTGGAAGTTTAAATCAAAACTGTTGCGGATACGTGATGTTTTGAAAACGGTGGTTATTGTTTTAAAAACCCCTTTTTAATTGACTAGCAGGTTGTAATTAAAAGAAGCACCATATAAAAAATTTAAAAAACAATCCCAAAGGCCTTATTACATTTTTATTAACTCAATAAACTAAAGTAAAATAAAATAAAGTTGCTAAGTTTAACTTTAAAGCTTGTCGGGCGTAGGGCCACCTCCGAGTCTCTCACAGCTCCAAATCCTCTATGGTCGGGGATTACCTGCACAGTCAAATAAAAGGGTGAGTTATGAGAAATCAGTGTGTAATCCCCTAATACAGTCACAGTCTAGGCCCAAGCCCATCTAATATCAGTCTGGGCTTAAGCCCTATTCGGTAACAGTCTGGGCCTAAGCCCTATTCAGTAACAGTCTAGGCCTAAGCCCTGCGATAAGCAAAACAGACATGGAACCCAACCCAGTCCAACCATCAAACCACCCGTACCAACCCTACACACCATGTAGGGACCAATTCGACCCACCCAGCCCTACACACCAAGAACGCAGTCGAGCTGCTAATAACAGTATACGTGGCTGAGCCACCAGAATCAGTATACGTGGCAAAAGCCACTAAATCAGTATAACGTGGTAGAGCTACCAGTACAGTGCTTCCTCTAAAATCTATAACCCAACCCAATACAGTATGTCATGTCATAATTACTTCATGTATGCAGTGCATCACAATCAACATCAATCATACAATTACTCCTCATACACAAATGATCCTATCACTAAGGGTAAAATAGTCATTTGGTCGGTTGGGGTTAAAACAGTATTTTACCCCCACAAGGGTATTCCAGTAATTTTACCCATTGGGGGTAGTTCAGTAATTTCACCCATTGAGGGTGTTTCGATAATTTGCCCATCAAGGGTATTTCGATAATTTACCCTTCGAAGGTATTTCGGTAATTTTACCCACCAAGGGTAGTTTGGTAATTTAGTCATCTAACGACCTTTTTAGAGGCCTACTATCGCCTCGAGAGACGCAGTTTCCCTTCCTGGTCAAAACTGTGCAATTGGGCTTAAAGCCCAATTTCGGCCCAAGCGGGCCCACACGCTTGTGTGGCCCATTCAGCCTATTTTCGATCACGGTTCTGTGGACTTCGCAGCTGCATCCACCATCTGGCACTTACCATGGATTTCGCTTCTGTCTAATGGGCCCACTTAGCTATTTCGGCTCAACAAGGCCCATTGTAGCCTCAGTCCCACGAGAGTGTTCGTGACACTCCCAACAGTCTATCGCCAACACTTGTGGCTCGGTTTGCCTCTACGAGCGCTCGTACGCTCGACTGATCTCAGATGCTGATATTTTAGCTTTTCGGTATTTCGGCCTTTAGCCGATTCACAGATCATAGCACTAACAGAACAACCAAGAGTGTGAGATTACACACCTTGTTACGATTTGTGGTTTGAAATGCTTTCAAGGCACCTAGAACAACGACCATCCATTAGTTAGTCACAAAGTCTTGCTAAGCTCGAGTAATAATCGTTTAAACCAACTTACTTCACTTACCAGAAAATGAAAGTCCCCTTGCAATGGTTGAGTAATCAGCCTACACCCCTTAGTTAGGGAAACGAGTCCCTAGAGACAAACGACGAAAGCATGTTAGAACGCTACCCCATGGCCACTAGAGAAACAACCTCTCGGCCCCCAAAAAAACCCCAAACCAAAAAAGAGAGAAAACAACCAACCTATATTTGGCTATAGCCACAACTTACCAACAAGTGGAATAGATTCTGAAATAGTTAGACGAAGGGAAGAGAATGTCCGTGCCCTCAAAGATTCGGCCTACACAAGAGAGTCAAGGTTGTTTAGCAAGGCCGAGAGAAGAAAGAGAGAAAAAGAAAGGTTTGGTGTTCGGCCAAAGAAGAACTAAAAAGGGAAGATGTATTTTAGGCTTTGAGAAAAGAACAACAAAGCATGAAGAGAAATGGGAAGGAAGTAAGGATTCGACCAACCAAGCTTGTAGACGAAAAGCAAAATCGAGCAACTAAAGTGTGAATAGATACTAGCAAAAAGGAAAAGAAATACACGAGAGGTAGGAAAAATGCACGAAAAGAGAAGAAGCACCTAAATGCTTCAAAACCGAAATGACCAAAAGAAAACTTGAAAATAAAGAGGAATTCCCGGTTTCTCCTAACATTCAAGGTTACCGAAATACTCCCAACCACACCCCTGTAGCCGAATTTCTCCCTTAGCCACACTCCTAAATTCGGCCAACACTCCCACACACCTCACTTCCTTGATTTCCTCCACCGAAATCTCCTACTATTGCTCCCCGCCATCCATTTGAAACTTTTGACCAAGTCTCCAACTCCCCTTGAAGAGTTTGATCCGAACTCTGCTTCCTCCACTCTCAAGTCACAAAATAAAAGCCTTCAATTGCAATTTGTGGGACTCGAACCCCTCCCTTCCTTGTTCTCCTATTGACACCACACCACTAAGCCACCTGCTTATCTTGTGACTCCTAAATGCACACAAATAAATTTAAGTCCTACAACTGCCAACCCTCTTCACTTTAGGGTCAAGAACCAAAATTTTTCCAAGGCTCAGGCTTGAACCCAGGCCTCCTTGGAATCCCCAAATACACTTAAATAGCCAGCTGAGCAAGCACAACATGAAACTAAGGAAAAAAATTACAACCCCTAATTTTTGGGACGTTACAAAACAAGCCAAATTTAACTTCGACAAAAACGAACGAAAACAAAGGTTTAGCAAAAATTCTACAATAAACTAATACAATTAACCCTTCAGCTAGGAAACAATGAAATGCACACCTACCCAAACTCACAGTAGCAAAATTACTGGCAACTTCAGCGATTGAGAAATCAAAAAGAAAAGAAAGAAAAAGAAGGGGGAGAAGAAGAAAAACTAACAAAAAGGAAAAGAAAGAAAAGAAAAAGAAACGTCCAGGAAACCCAATTCTTTTAAAACAAATCTAATTATGCAAAATAGCAAAAACATATCCTTGTTTTGCTTAAGCAAAGACTCGAATACAAGACCATAAAGTAAATAGGAACTTAACTATCGAATCAGAAGACTCATTCTTAACATTGATTAACACATAAATAAACTTAGTCGTCAGTTCACTGACAAGGGTTATGCCAAAATAAACTATAAAATTTCAAGAGGGAAGACTCGAACCCCCGATTTCAAACACGCAAGCAAAGCACTTAGCCACAAATACAAAGACTTAATAATTGATAAAATTTATCAAACAAATATTCACACTTAAAAATTATGGTAAGACATTTTGATAATTAAAATTATTGAAAAAAATATTTTTGCTTTAAATAAGTTTGAACCAAGATCAAATCATTAATTAAATTTATTTTTTGTTTTACAAAATATCTTTTAGTGAAAACGATTAAATAACTTTTTTACTGTTTTTAATTTTCATATATTTTTATTTTCTAAATTATTTTCAGAAATTTTAATAAAGCACGTCTTCCTTAGTGTTTTCATTTTTCAAGAAAATGATTTCTATTTCTTGAAACCAAACCAAGTCGATATCATGTAAAAAAAGTATAATATTGTAAAAATAATACGATGAATAGCACAATTAGGGATATTCAATCGGTTAACCGACCTGAAATACCATTAATCGAATTAATCGACCTTTTTAAACCCTTAACCGTTAACCGAATTGAAATTTTTATAAAAAAAATTAATCGAACCGAATTTTTTTGGTTAATTCAGTCGGTTTACTGAATTAATCAAAATTTTTATATTTTTTTTATTTTTGGTTAAAACAAGTATAAAACATATCAAAAGTTAACCGACTTAGCCGACCGATTAATTTATATTTCCAAAAAAATTAACCGAACCGACCTAATACTTATATATTATAATATTATTTATTAAATTCGGTTAATTTGGTTAACCGACTGATTTCGAACTGAATTAACCGTTAACCGAATTTTTAAAAAATTATTAACCGACCCCCGATCGAATTAATTCGGTTAGCCAACTGATTAACCGAATTCGGTTGGTTAACCAAATTAATTCGGTTTTACTGGAAATTTGCACACCCCTAAGCACAATATATCATATATGACGAATTGTTAACATTTAAAATGTTATATAAATTAGAAATTATATCACACGCGTATAGAAATTAGGTACTTAGAACACATATGTTAGTTTAAAAGTAATATACAATAAATAATGTAACTTTTGGGTTGAAACAGTTAATAATAACACATGCAATATATACGATATTGAAATGAAAAGAGAAGAAATTAAATTGTAAAAATGAAAATTAAACAAATAAACACATTATATTAATAATACTAAGCATCATAATAGTTTATCATAATGTTGTCATCAATCAACAACATTATCAATAAATACAAATGATGGAGGTAATAAAATATAAATAATAAAATTAAAATGTAAATATTATAATAAAATAGAGTTTTGGTTTAGAGATAAATTTAATGTTTTATTAATCTAAGTAGTAGGGTTCAATTCCAACATCTAAATTTTTATTGGGTTTTTAAAATTAAAAGACTAAAACACCATCGAATAATATAACTTATTTTAATTACAAAAAAACATATTCGTAATTTTCCTAATCACATTTATATCTGGCTGAATCTTGAAGAATTAGACGAACTCGTTTTAAACCCAATTCGAATTCAAAACATATGTTTTGACAAAGTTAAATTTTGATTAATCACTTTCCATTTCTTTTTAGGAAACCACTCGTTAAAACTATTTATTTCATTATAGAAAAAGACTTAAGTAATTACTTTAATTTGCAACAGAAATTTCCGTGACTTAATGTATAAAAACATATAATTTTATAGTTTAAAAATAATAATTACTAGATTCAATGAAACAATTCAAATACAAAAATCAAAGTGCCAAAATAATTTACAGTCCAAAAAGCTTGAAAATCCGAAATAGTTATAAAACATAAGTCGTCTTAATTTTAAACAGAGACTCAATCAGAGATCTTATGCGCCACCCAATCCTAAGATTATTGATTACCTGAGAAATCAGAAAATGAACGGGTGAGCAAACAATCAAAACTATGCAATGCAACATGACAATCATATCATATATAGATGGCAAGGCAAATCATGCAATGCAACACTTTATTTTAGAATAGATACAAATCCTACCACCATCCGCTATACATCACTTCGTCCATACCTACACACTAATTATGGTAATAAATACACATCCAACCCCACACACCTATAAGTGAGCGCGTATCACTTTTCAGAATAGTGCAATCAAGCTGCCGGAATAGTGCGATAAACTGCCAGAATCAAATACGTGTGTCCAAGCCACCATAACAGATATGTTGTAAATACTACCAGATAAGGCAAGTCATTAAGCTACCAACACTTCCTCTGTTACATCATAATCCCACCCCAATACACATGCAAACACTAATCATATATCCAGATACACACATATCATACATGCTTTACACATCAGATCATGCTAACATGCTTTCAGAAGTAATACATATAGAAACAAAAATCAGATTTCATATTTAAAAGTCATACATATCACATTACAGACCTTATGAAGTGGATAGCCTCGAATCGCACATTAACTACAACCATAACAAAAATTTATAGAAAATGGGCCCATAAGCTCATGAGGCCCATACAACCTAACTGGCCTAGCCTGTGTGGCCCACACGGCCTGGCACGTGACCGTGTGATGTCAACAGTGGGTTTTTCGGCTTCGCATTGTTCACTATTTTTACAAGTTCGAGTCACACACCTTACTGCTTCTAGAAAATGACGATACGACACACCTCTAAACCCTAAAAAAATATTTAAAATCGACTAGTTAGTAACAATATATGAAATTGAGTCACTAATTTGGCCATACACTATTGAACATTCGGCCTTAACTTTGATAATCAACCCTTCGGCATTCGATTACTTATCCAAACAATAACGGAAGTCCTAAAAATCTCCTAACTCGCTGGAAGAACGTCATGTGCCTCATAAACTTCTCCTAACACAGTACACCAAAACCATCAATTAGATCGAAGCTCACAAACACACACTTCCATACCTTCCAAACAAAACGAGAACAACATCACCTAAAAGTAAACAGAAGCTACTTACGGAGAAAATACCGTACTAAGCAGAGCACCTCAGTCACAAATGTCTAGCAACACAAATGGTAGCCAAGAAAGTGGAACAAAGAATGAAAAAAAAGAGACAATAGAAGGAGAACGGAAAAGAAGGAAAGCTGAAAGAGAAACGGAAAAAAAAGTCAATCAAGAAAAATTAGAAACAAAACGTGGAAAGAGAGAGAAAAAGTGTGGGACGTGAGAGAGAGAGTGGAAGAGGAATGTTGGAGAGATTTTGGGAAATTTTTTAGAATAATTCAAGAATAAAATCCTACTAAATCCCATTACAAACCACTTATCAGATTCTCCTGAATAATAATTCAACCTAACTTCTACCACATGAGTAACATAGAGAGGAAATAGCAAAAATAATTCCATTTTACATACATGGGATTCAAACACAAGACCTTTGGGTGAACTAAAGTCTTACCACTAAACCAGCAAGCTCATTCTTGTCAACAATTGAGAAAAAATAATATAAAAGCTAGATATTCATAGATAGGGGTTGGAACAGAAAAAAAATTCAAGGGAAAAGACTTGAACACAGGACCTCAAGCACTTAAGCAGAACTCTTAACCACTAAACTAGATTAAATCACTTGAAAATTTTTAACAATGTAAAAACAAAAATTTTGGGGCGTTATAACTCTCCCATCCTTAAAGAAATTTCGGCCTCGAAATTTTACCTGACTCAAACAGATGTGGGTATTTATGTCGAATTGAGTCTTTCAGTTTCCAAGTGGCTTTCGCAGTACCATGATTTAGCCACAAAACTTAAATAAAGGGATAGTCTTTCTTCTCAAAACCTTAACCTCTTGATCCAGAATCTGTACAGGCTTCTCCTCAAAAGTCAAATCTGACTTAACCTCAATCTCCTCAATAGACACACTATAAGATGGTTCAGACTGATACCTCTTAGCATAGGAAATCACAGTCTAACTCCAGAAGTAACTCCAACTGATAGGCAACCAGCTCCACTCGTCTCAAAATTTGTTAAGGCCCAATGAACCTAAGGCTCAACTTGCCCTTACGTCCAAATCTAAGAAACTTTTTCCATAGAGATACCTTCAGGAAAACCTGATCTCCCACAGCAAACTATATGCCCCTCCTATTAAGATTCGTATAATACTTTTGTCTGTCAAAAACTGCCATAAGTCGACCCCGAATCAGTCTAAATTTACCCTCAGTTTTAATAGCCATAAGCAACCTCATAATCTTCCTCTCACCAAACTCGGTCCAACATAGCTGAGTGCGACACTTACGACCATATAGAGCATCGTATGGTGCCATATGAGTACTAGACTAAAAGCTATTATTATAAGCAAATTCAAGCAATGACAGACACTCTTCCCAACTACCATAGAAATTAATAACACAACTCCATAGCATATCTTCTAATATTTGAATCACTCTCTTGGAATGTTTAATAGTTTATAGATGGAATACAGAACTAAAGTCTGATCGAGTACCTAAAGCCTCATGTAGTTTCTTCCAAAAATGAGATGTAATCAAGGGTCTTAATCTGAGATAATCGATACAACAACCCCATAAAGTCTTAATATCTCAGAGATGTATAACTTCGTTAACTTCTACAGAGAAAATTGGTCTGAACTAGAGTAAAGGGATCAAACTTGGTCAATCGATCCACGATGACCCGAACCAAATCCTTCTTAGTGGGTGCCAAGGGAAACCCATTAACGAAGCCTACGGTTACCCGTTCCTATTTTCGCTACGAAATCTTAACGGGTTGAAGAAAAAACCAGAAGGAACTTGATGCTCAGCCTTAACCTGCAAGCATGTCAAACATCGAGA
Source organism: Gossypium rotundifolium (assembly GCA_025506655.1). Classification (NCBI taxonomy): domain Eukaryota; kingdom Viridiplantae; phylum Streptophyta; class Magnoliopsida; order Malvales; family Malvaceae; genus Gossypium; species Gossypium rotundifolium. The sequence continues at coordinate 63,441,696 of CP106722.1, forward strand.
CACGAAATTGGTCACCTCACGTTTCAGATTGGGCCACCAATACAACTCCCGGGGATCACTGTACATTTTATTACCGCCAAGATGCATAGAATAAGGACTACTATGTGCTTCTCATAGAATAGTCTGTCTAAAATCCACATCATTTGGAACATAAATCCAACCTCAGAAACACAAAATGCCCTCGCTATTAAACTTGAAATTTGAAGTCTTACCCTCATTAATTTTCTAAAATCGACTAACTAGAGATTCATCCAGAAGCTGCTTATTCTGAATATCATCAACCCAAGTTGACTTAACCTGCAATTCGGTTAATAAACCACATCGTCAAACAAAATTAGGTGAGCAGGCAACGTCCTCAACTCTGATATCGATCTCCGACTAAGAGCATCGACCACCATATTGGCCTTACCAGGATCATACTCTATAGTGCAATCGTAATCCTCAGAAACTTAATCCATCTACGTTGCCTAAGATTTAACTCCTTCTAAGTGAAAAGGTATTAGAGGCTTTTGTGATCAATGTAGATGATACACCTCTCACCATATAGGTAATACCTCTAGATTTTAGTGTGAAGACAACAAAACTAACTCAAGATCGTGCGTTAGATAGTTGCCTATTGAAAAATCAAGTTTGGGAAATGCAGTAGAAAATAAATTTAGGGAAAACCAAAGTTTTTTTTTTTTTAAATTTCAAAAATAAGAACTTGGTTGTGATATCTAAAGTAATAAACACTTAATCAAAATTGTACCTTTTCGTTTCATCTAGCATGAACGCTTCAACCGAGTAGTCTTCTTTGCTATCTTCAAGCTCACATTTTCTTAGTGTGGGCTCGTTTCGAATTAGAAAATTTTTCACAAAAATTACCAATGGGGTAATTTCATAATTTCTCTAAACTTTTAGGCCAAGTTGTAAATAAGAAAAATATCTCTAGAACTTTTTTTGAAAGAATCTCTTAAGAGAACTTTCTCTCTACAACTTTCTCTTGAATTCAAGTGTGTTAAAAATAATGACCCAAGGCTCTCTTTATATAGTGAGAGTTTAGAGAGTTCAACTATTATTAAACTTAATCACTTTAATATTAATGATAAACCATAATTTATACATATTTTTACCCCATGCTTGGCTTATTTTTGGATGAATTTTTATTAGATTTGATGAATTTTTGATGCTCCTAATCCTTTAATTTCATGTTTTACACTCAGGAGAGCTTAAGGAGTCGAAAAGAACAATAAACGGGCCAAAAAGGGATAAAATGGGCCTACCTCAAAAATCAACACGGCCTGGACTATAGCACACGAGCAGACCATACGACCGTGTGTGACGAGCAGAATCGAACACGGCCTAAGATATCGTACATGGGTGTGTCAAACGAGCATGTCCCTGCCAAACCCAAGTCTAATTCTATTCAGAAAAGACTACTTGTTGGCCAATAAAGGTGTTCCAAAGCCTATATAAACACCCTAGGGGAGGACCTAAAGAGACACGCAGGGTAGAAGGCAGAAAATAGTCAAAGACAGCCATTTGAAGTAGCTTGGAAGAGGGATCTCCATCAAGACTAAAGATCTCCTATCAATTTCTCTTGAAGTTTTTGGGTTTTTTTTTATGTTTTGTAGTTTTCTTTATTTCAAGATGTTTCCCTCTATAAGTATGAACTAAACTCCCTAAATACCTAGCGAGGATGAAACCTAGATGAATCTTATTACTATTTGATTTAGAAGATAAATACTTGTTCTTGTTCTTAATTGTGAATTATTATTCTTGTTTTGATAATTCAGGTTATTGATTCAAGAATGTGCTTATTCAGAGGAGAAAAAGTCCATGTTTAGGAGTAGATCGACACAATTAAGTGGAGTTGATTGCAACCCTAAAAATAGAATGACATAAATCTGTCGGATTAGAGTCAAATCTAATAAGGGAATCCATAGATCGAGTTAATGCAACAATAGGGGTTTTAATTAGAAAGAGATTTCAATTAATCAACCTAGAGTCAGTTATTTTTAGTCTTGAAAGAGATATTAACATAAATCAAGGATTTCTACGGATTAAGTCAAGTGAATAAATTGTATGAATCAGAAGTAATAAGGGAAGTCTAGGTGGATTCTTTCTTGGGTATTGCCTCTCTCATAAAGTTGTCTAAAAAGTATTTTCCCAATTTATTCTTTGTCGTGCTTTTAATTAATCACTCCAATTCTTAGGCTAGATAAGAAGAAGATAGTAATTACTAGTTCTCTTGGTCCTTGTGGATACGATATTTTCGGTCTTACCATAACTACACTATTAAATGATAGGTGCGCTTGCCTTTATTGTGATCGTAGTAGTTAGAGACACATCAAGTTTTTGGCGCCGTTGCCGGGGACTAAGATATTAGGAACACTAAATTTTTTTTACTTTACCCCATTTTTTTATTTGCAATTTATTATTTTATTTTAATTTTCTAATTTGTCTTTTATTTGCTTCTGGCAAGTAATTTTAGTTTATGACTAGAAGAAACCCGTTAGGACCCTTGCTTTTTAACAATGAGATAGAAAGTACCGCTTGCAAAAATTTTAGGGAGATAAGGCGAAGTCTACAATACATAGAAGAAGAGCAAGAGGACGAAACCAATATTACCGAGGAGATGGCTGATAATAATCCACTACCTCCGGTGGTTGCCGAAAATCCTGCTCCTCGTACTATGTATGATTATGCTAAGCCTTATTTAACTAGGGCTGAATCGAGTATTGTTAGACCTGCTATTGCTGTAAATAATTTTGAACTGAAACCTAACACTATTTAAATGATTCAAAAGTTTGTTCAGTTTTATGGTTTGCAGGATGAATACCCAAATACTCATTTAGCCAACTTTTTAGAGTTGTGCGATACTTTCAAAATTAATGGTGTTTCTGATGATGCCATTCACCTTTGGTTGTTTCCTTTCTCATTGAGGAACAAAGCTAAACAGTGGTTGAACTCGTTACCACAAGGATCAATCACTACATGGGAGCAAATGACCGAAAAATTCTTATTGACATATTTTTCGCCGGCTAAAACGGCTAAATTGAGGAATGATATCTCTTCTTTTGTACAGATGGATTTAAAAACATTTTACGATGCATGGGAGAGATACAAGGATCTACTGAGAAGATGCCCTCACCATGGGTTACCATTATGGCTACAGGTTCAAACCTTCTACAATGGTGTGAACCCCTTAACTAGGCAATTGATTGATGCAGCTGCCGGGGGAACCCTAAATAACAAAACCCCTGAAGCATCTTATGAGTTTATAGAGGAGATGTCACCGAATAACTATCAGTGGCAAGTCATGAGAACAAAGTCAACAAAAGCGGCTAGTGTTTTCAACGTCAACGCAGTCACCATGCTATCAAACCAGGTAAAGCTTTTAAATAAAAAGATTGATGGTTTGTGTGGTTTTTTGCAGGTACATCCAGTGATGCAGTGCGATACGAATGGAAGAGGAATGAACAATACAGAATATTCACCCTACAACCTTGGCATAGAAAGCAAACAGATAAACTATATGGGTAATAATTCTAGACCTCAGAATAATCTCTATAGTAACACTTACAATCCAGGTTGGAGGAATGATAAACCATAAAAGTAACATATTTTAATCCCACATTTAGTATGCTTTTGGATGAATTTATCCTTAATTTATGTAAAAAGGTGCTCTTAATCCTTCCTTTTCGTGTCTTATACTCAGGAAAAGCACCTTAGAATGAAAAGGACACAAAACAGGCTTAAAACGGACCGAATTGGGCCAACCCAAGAAATCAGCAAGGCCTAGACTTCATTCCACACAGTCGTGCCTCGATAATTATTTAGAACATGATCACAACCTGATTTACATGACCATGCCTCGTCGACAAAAAGCCCAACACGGCCTAACCCCGATGTACACGGCCATGCCCCAATTGGCAGACCTGAAGCACGGCCTCTACCCAGATATTACACGAGCATGTCATAGCCGTGCCTAAATCAACAGAATGGAGACACGGGCTGGACCACGATTTAAACGCGTGTTTTAGCCGTGCCCTCTTTCCAGGAAAGAGCAATTTCACTCGGAATTGGATGCTTGGAGCCCAAGAAACGCAATCCTAAGTCCACTCAAACACTTAAGACGAATTTCACTTGAATTACGAGTACTTGGGAGCCAAGTAAAGCATCCCAAACGTCTATATAAACAATCCAAGGCAGCAATTCAAGATGGTCAGGTTTTAGCAGAGTTTTCTGCCAGAGCTTTACTCGTTTAGGGAATTACTTGAAGATAGATAGTTGATCCATCTCGAAGAGTCGGAATTCTACTCAAGACGGAGGATCTCTCCTTCAATTCCTTCAGGAGGTTTTAGGGATTTCTTATGTTTGGTTTTATCTTTTCTCTTGAGATGTTTTCTTATTTTATTATAAACTAGATCCTTCAGATACTTGAAGAGGATGAAACCTATGATGGATTTTGTTATTTGATTTATTGGTTTATATGATAAATACTTAGTTTGTTCTTAATTATGTGGCTTAATTTAATCTGATGTGCTTAGGTGGAGGAGGAATAGACCCTACCTAAGAGTAGATCTAGCATAATTAAGCGGAGTTGATCGGACGCCTAGAGATAGGGTTACGAGATTTTTCCGAATTAGGGTGAAACCTAATATGGAAGTCTATTGATCGATTTACTGCTTCCTTAGAGGGTTATTATAAGAGAACGAGAGTTCCACTAATTAACATAAGGTTAGATGTTATTCGCTTCGAGAGAAGGTTTAATATAGGTTAGGGAGTCTCACGGATCAAGCTAAGTAAAAGAAATCATATGAATTGAAAGTTAGACAATAAGTGAAGTCATAGGTGGATTCTTCCCGAGGGTATCGTCTTTATCAACTGATTTTTCCAAAGTCTTTTCCCAGTTTATTCTTTTGTCTTTGCATTTAGTTTAAGTATTTCATTAGTCTTAGATAAGTTAATTAATCACTCTATATTTAAGGCTAAATAATAGGAAAAAAGTGAGTAGCAGTACTTTTAGGTTCCTTGGGTTCGACAAAATATTCTTGCTCGAGCTATACTCTTTGTTCGATAGGTGCGCTTGCCTCTATCATTGTCATGATCGATCTCTGAGTTTGATCACTATTTTATAAATATTAAAACTAGACATTTTGCAAATGATCAAGTTTTTGGCGCCGTTCTCGGGACTTCTAAAATATTACTAAAGCTCTATTTTTATTACTTTAGCCATTATTTCTAATTTTATTTTTATTAATTTTACTAATCCTCTTTCTTTATTAACCTTGCAAGGTACCTCTAGTTTATGACTAAAAGAAATGCTAGAGGACCATTAGAATCTGACAGTGATATTGAAGTTACCGCTGCGTAAATCGCAGAGAAACTAGGCGAGCTCGGACTACCAAAGAGAAGAACAACAAAAGCAGATCCAATCCTCTTGAAGGATGGCCAAAATAATCGCTTGATCGCAAGATCGAGAATGCTCTGCGTACTATGTATGATTATGCTAAACCTAATTTGACAGAGCAAAATCTAGTATTGTTAGGCACGATATAGGCTGCTAATAATTTTGAATTAAAACCTAACACAATACAAATGATTCAACAGTTTGTTCAATTTGATGGATTGCGGGCGAAGATCCAAATACTCATATAGCTAATTTCTTAGAGTTCGTGATACTTTCAAAATAAATGGCATTTTGATGATGCCATACGTCTTGATTATTTCCTTTTCATTAAGGAATAAAGCAAAGCGATGGTTGAACTCGTTACCACGAGGTTAATCGAACATGGGACCAAATGATGAAAAATTTCTTTTCAAGTATTTTCACCACCAAAACGACCAAATTTAGGAATGACATATCTTCTTTTATGCGAGAATGACGAAACATTATATGATGCATGGGAAAGATACAAGGATCTCCTAAGGAGATGCCCACACCACGGATTACCTTTGTGGCTTCAATTCTAAACTTTCTACAATGGTGTGAATTCTTCAACAAGGCAAATGATTGATTCATCAGCCGGTGGAACTCTGAACAACAAAACTCCTGAAGCGGCCTACGATTTTATTGAAGAGATGTCATTGAACAGTTATCAATGGCAAATCACAAGGGCAAAGCCGACAAAATCAGCAGGAGTTTTTAACATAGACGCAGTGACAATGCTGTCGACACAGATGGAGTTAATGAATAAAAAGCTTGATAATTTATGTTCTTCATAGATACATCCAGTAATGCAATGCAAAGCAAGCGGGAATGTGGTGAATGCTGAGCACCCACCCTACCAACAAGGAGTAGAAAATGAGCAGACAAACTATATAGGTAACAATTTCAGATCCAATAATAATCCTTATAGTAATACTTATAACCCAGGTTGGAGGAACCACACAAATTTTTCGTGGGGAGGATAAGGAAATAAAGGAATTCAAAGGCAGCAACCTCCTCCAAATTATCAAAATCAGCCCTACACACAGAAAAAAAATCAAGCCTTGAAGAGATGCTGACAAAATTCATGGCAGCCACAGAATCTCATCTTCAAAAGACTGATACAAACCTTGATGAACAACAGAAGTCGATGAAAGGACTCAAGAATCAAGTTAGAGAACTTACTAGGTCAGTGGGACACCTCACAAAGCTAATTTCTAAACGCCAACAAGGACGTCTACCAAGCAACATAGAAATAAACCCAAAAGAGCAAATCCAAGCCATTACAACTCAAGAGGGTACAAAAGTAGATAGACCCACATCAGCGCAAGGAAAGAAGGATAAGACCGAGGTAGCTCACAAAAAGCCAAAATCAGTAATCAAAGAATACCAACCTCGCATACCTTATCCCAAAGCATTGAAAAAAGATGATTCAGAGGAACAATTCGGTAAGTTTCTAAAACTCTTGAAGAAATTACATATTAACTTACCTCTTCTTGAAGCTCTTTTTCAGATGCCCGATACAAGGAAATTCTTAAGCAAGCTCTTGACAAACAAACGCAAAATAGATAAAGAGCACCATGTGGAATTAAATGCAACATGCTCAGCAATGCTACAGAATAAGCTACCACAAAAACTAAAAGATCCAGGGAGTTTTACGATTCCATGCTTAATTGGTAGTTTGACTATTGATAATGCGTTAGCTGATTTAGGGGCAAGTATAAATGTTATGCCTTATGCACTGTTTAAATGACTAAGTCTAGGGAAGCCCAAACAAACTAGGATGAGTATTCAACTAGCTGATAAAACTGTTAGAATCCCTAGGGGCATTATTTAAGATGTTTTAGTCAAAATCGATAATTTGTTTTCCCAGTAGACTTTGTTGTTTTAGACATGGATGAGGATAATTCAATCCCCTTGATTTTAGGAAGGCCTTTTTTAGCAACTGCTAGAACTAAGATTGATGTTGTTACAGGAGAACTCATACTTCGCGTGGGAGATGAATCAATAAATCTTCAAGCTCTCAACTCAGTCAGAGCCATGAATGATGAAGGTACAGAAATTACTCTAGTTGATAATCAAATTATTTAACCTTCATTGCAGGAAACACCACACGACATCAAATCTGAGTCAAACCATAGCATCTTAGTCGACATAGAAGAATCACGTACACTTAAGGTCGACAAATTAGAAGAGCAGAAGACACAAGCAAAGACGGATCCACACGAAGTAAAGCCAGAGGGACCGCCAGAATAGCTCATAGGGACATCGAATCACTTTAAAATAAAAGATGAGGTATCTGAAATCTTCCCCCAACACATCGATGTAAGCAATCCAATGTTCGAAATTCCAAGGTAAACACTTTCACCCCAATTTTTCATGAAAGAAGAACTACTGAGACATGAGGAAGATATTCAAACCTTTAAACCTCCTTGAAATCTTCAACACAAGGATAGTCTAGCTTAAGACTATAAGCGATCGCTTTTAGGAGGCAACCCGAACACTAACAATTTTATTTTCGGTTTCTTTTCTTTCCATCTTTCTATCCTAATTATTTCATTAAAACTAACATAAAAGTGCAGATTTCTAGGCCACACGACCGTGTTCGTGGCTTTGAGGACCATCGAAACCACCACACTGACAGGAGCAGGGCCGTGCAAGTCAGTCCAACCACCCCCCAACGTCACGGATCCAACCACCCACAGCATGGGCACCGACAAAAATAGCATGGTCGTGCCTCACAGCCGTGCTAAGATACTGACTTATTTAGCATGGGCAGACCACACCTGTGCATTCCAATTGTGCTCCTATACTGGCTTTTTAGGAACGGGCGTGCAAACCAACAAAACGGGCGTGGAAAGATAACACACCCCACAACACGGCTGTGCAATACGGCCGTGTGAATCGACACACCCTCAGTACACGGCTGTGGGAATGTGCCAGATTTGAAATCCTATTTAAATCCCCACAGCCCGTCCTCTTTGTCCCATCTTCTTTCTTATTCCTTCTTTCTCTTTTCTTTCAAATCTTTCTTCCTGTTCATAGAAAAGATCCAAGACACTTGAGCAACACAAAGATCATGTCAAGAAAGCGTAAGCATCATCTCCTTGAGGAGACCTCAACATGATTTCATGCCGTGACTTCACTTAATTGACACGCTAAGGGTCTGAAACCTTTTGGTTCTATTTTTCTTTTCTCGTCTCCTTTATTTTCCTTATCTATACTTCTTTTCTGCTTAATTTAATTTATTTCATAGTAGTTTCTTGGTTTTAGGATCTAAAGGCTGCTAGGGAATCACACACCACCGCCTTCGAGGTCACACCTACTTCGCAAACCATCCAACAATAAGGACTCCTTTGTCCATTAGTCTTTTCTTTCAATTTCAATTTTCTTCTTAGTCTCCTTCTTTTTATTTCTTTAATCTTTAAATTTATTATTAGTATATTATTATTTCTCTAGATCTCTTGGTTATATCTTCACAGGCTACCCAATTTCTTCATCTAGCAAATTACTTCTCGGTAGCCACTCCACCGGGCCCATAGAAAACACCATCACTGCCACCAAAGACGCCCGGGATCATCCAGATTTTAAGGAGTATTACTTTCCCCACTTATCTTTTTGATTTGGCACATAAATTTCATTATCTATCTTTGTGCATTGAGGACAATGTACATCTTAAGTGTGGGGGTAATACTGTCTAACTTTTTTCATAATTCGCAAAACCCTGAAATTAGTCTTGATCTTAAGTATTATTCTCATATTATTAATTAGGATGAAATTTCTAATGATTTGTGATTCTTATTAATATGTTTTAGAACAAATCATAGTTAATTGTGCATTGATGATTAAATTTGAAGAATACTAGAGAATCAAGCATGATAAGTCTATTTTTCAAAAATAAAAATTGATAGGTTGTTGAACTAAATATGAGTATTACTTTGAAATTTGAAATCTATAGGGATTGATGTCAAAAGCATCCATAATTTTTGTGCGATATTGAGCCTTATAGAGCATATATTATTTTTCATGCTCACTTTTATTGATATTGAGTGTGTCAACTTTGAACTGTTATTCTAGAACTTGCCTCGTTTATGCATGTCGAGACCACAATAATGATTTGATATACTGAGATGATAAAGGCACCTAGGTTTTAACCCGTTCACTCCACCAAAAAGCCTACCTACTTAAATAACCCCTAGTGAACCCCGTTGAATTCTAACAACCTTTTTATTGACTCACCCACTAATATTAACCCAAAATCCCCTTGTATTTGTTATCAACATTTTTTTGACTACCCCTCTATCGAGAATTGACTTGATCAATTGCCAAATTAGGTTATTTCAATTATCAAAGTTCCTTCTATCAAGTTTTACTTAGTTTGTTCTTAAAAAAAAAGTCCAAGTTTATTCAATATTAGTAGTATAAAAGAGCTTAAAGCAATTAAACTCCAATTGTTGAAGAAAAATCTCGTATTAAAGTATTATCAAATTTTAAAGTGAAGAAAATACTCTTTATTATAGAGTAATTATCAATAATGGTATTATTACTCTTCATTCAATGTAAATATTCATATTTAGTTCATTATTTTTAGATTAGGTAATTAGTCAATTCAATCTCAATTTTAACTCTCTAATTCAGCCTTTATCCACACCTTTTAACCCAAGCCCCGTTACAACCCTAATAAAGACCTTTTGATTTGTTTATCATCTCATATACAGTGGTGGAGATTTGATTTTCAGACAAGCCTATGGGATTAACTTTTTAGGTTCGACTTTTGAGCGCTTTTTCTTGATCCTTAAACACTTTGAGTGCTTTGAGTGAATCTTTAGTGAGGATGTCAATCATTGTCGATTTTGAATCAAAGGTAATTATTTAAATAAGGGGAGACACCTATGTTTTCATGCTACAAAATCTTGACTTATCTCGTTTGAATCTTTAGGGCACTTCGAGCTAAATGATCCATGTATAAATTATCTATGAATTATGATGAGGCATTGTCAATGGGAATTATGAATTTTGAAAAGTTCGTTTTAATTGTAAGTTGAGAATTTTGCTTGAGGACAAGCAAAAGCTTAAGTGTGGGGGTATTTGATAAACCGTAAAAGTAACATATTTTAATCCCACGTTTAGTATGCTTTTGGATAAATTTATCTTTAATTTATGTAAAAAGGTGCTCTTAATCCTTTCTTTTCGTGTCTTATACTCAGGAAAGCACCTTAGAACGAAAAGGACACAAAACAAGCTTAAAACGGACCAAATTGGGCCAACCCAAGAAATCAGCACGGCCTGGACTTCATTCCACACGGCCGTGCCTCGATAATTATTTAGAACACGGTCACACCCTGATTTACACGACCGTGCCTCGTCAAAAAAAAGCCCAACACGGCCTGACCCCGATGTACACGGTCGTGCCCCAATTGGCAGACCCAAAGCACGGCCTCTACCCAGATATTACACGGGTGTGTCATAGCCGTGCCTAAATCAACAGAATGGAGACACGAGCTGGACCACGATTTACACGGGCGTGCCTTAGCCGTGTCCCTACCGCGAGAAAGAGCAATTTCACTCAGAATTGGATGCTTGGAGCCGAAGAAACGCAATCCTAAGTCCACTCAAACACTTAGGACGAATTTCACTTGAATTATGAGTACTTAGGAGCCAAGTAAAGCATCCCAAATGTCTATATAAACAATCCAAGGCAGCAATTCAAGATGGTCAGGTTTTAGCAGAGTCTTCTGCCAGAGCTTTACTCGTTTAGGGAATTACTCGAAGATAGTCAGTTGATCCATCTCGAAGAGTCAAAATTTTACTCAAGACGGAGGATCTCTCCTTCAATTCCTTCAGGGGGTTTTAGGGATTTCTTATGTTTTGTTTTATCTTTTCTCTTGAGATGTTTTCTTATTTTATTATGAACTTGATCCTTCAGATACCTGAAGGGTATGAAACCTATGATGGATTTTGTTATTTGATTTATTGGTTTATATGATAAATACTTAGTTTGTTCTTAATTATGTGGCTTAATTTAATCTGATGTGCTTAGGTGGAGGAGGAATAGACCCTGCCTAAGAGTAGATCTAGCATAATTAAGCGGAGTTCATCAGGTGCCTAGAGATAGGGTTACGAGATTTTATCGGATTAGGGTGAAACCTAATATGGGAGTCCGTTGATCGATTTACTGTTTCCTTAGGGGGTTATTATAAGAGAACAAGAGTTCCACTAATTAACCTAAGGTTAGATGTTATTCGCTTCGAGAGAAGGTTTAATATAGGTTAGGGAGTCTCACGGATCAAGCTAAGTAAAAGAAACCATATGAATTGAAAGTTAGATAATAAGTGAAGTCATAGGTGAATTCTTCCCGAGGGTATCGTCTTTATCAACTGAGTTTTCCAAAGTCTTTTCCAAGTTTATTCTTTTATCTTTGCATTTAGTTTAAGTATTTCATTAGTCTTAGATAAGTTAATTAATCACTCTATATTTAAGGCTAAATAATAAGAAGAAAGTGAGTAGTAGTACTTTTAGGTTTCTTGGGTTCGATAAAATATTCTTGCCTGAGCTATACTATTGTTCAATAGGTGCGCTTGCCTCTATCGTTGTTGCAGTCAGTCTACAGGTTCGATCACTCTTTTATAAATATTAAAACTAGACTGTTTTGCAGCGATCAAGGAACCACCCAAATTTCTCATGGGGTGGTCAATAAAATCAGAGACAACAACCCCCTCCAGGCTTTCAACAACAACCCTACCCACAAGAGAAGATGCCGAACCTTGAGGAGATGCTAACAAAATTCATTTCGATGTCAGAAACCAGGTTTCAAGACACTGAAATAGCACTCAAAAATTAGCAAACGTCGATTCAAATGCTCGAGAACCAAATAGGTCAGCTTGCCAAGTTGATCTCAGAACAACCACAAGGCAACCTGCCAAGCAGCACTGAAACTAACCCAAAGGAGCAACTTCATGCCATTACTGCTCATGATAGTGAATTGTTAGATGAACCAAAACTGAGGTAAGAAAATGTGGTAGATAAAAGTAAGGTTGAGGTAAGCCATAAACCAAAATTGGTAAATACAGAGTACAAACCTTATGTGTCATATCCCAATGCGACGAAGAAAGACTGCATAGATGAACAATTCGACAAATTTCTTAAACTTCTAAAAAAATTACATATTAACTTACCGTTTATTGAAGCTCTTTCGAAGATGCCTAATTCAGGAAAATTTTTAAAAGAGCTTTTGGCAAACAAATGGAAGTTAGAAGATGCGTCGCATATGGAGCTAAATGCAGTTTGATCAGCAATTTTGTAGAATAAACTACCTCGTAAGTTAAAAGATCTAGGGAGTTTTACGATTCCTTGCCTAATTGGTAGTTTATCTGTTAATAATACTTTAGCTGATTTAGGGGAAAGTATCAATGTTATGCCTTATAAAATGTTTAAACAGCTAGGTCTTAGGAAACCCAAACAAACTAAGATGGGCATTCAATTTGCTGATAAAACCATTAGATTTCCTAGGGGTATAATCGAAGATGTACTAGTCAAAATTGATAAATTCATATTCTCAGTAGACTTTGTTGTTTTAGACATGGATGAGGATAATGACGTTCCTTTAATATTAGGATGGCCCATTTTAGCAACTGCTAGGACCATTATTGATACTGATATAGGGGAATTAATACTTCGTGTAGGTGATGACATGATTAAACTCCAAGCACGTGATTCTATTAGAATATCTAGTGATCAAGATGATACTAATCCTGTTAATGTAAGTGAACTTATTGTTAAATATTCTTTGTAGGAAATTTCTTAGAAAAAGATGATTCAGCCATGATCTAGATCTCATATTGAGAACAGAACTGTTCGTTAGGAAAGAAGACTACAAATCGATGAACTAGATAAATGGCGGACACATGTCAGGGAGAAATCAAGAAAACACGATAAACCAAAGTGACTCCATGACAAGCTTAAGGATGGGACAAACCAATTTAAGATCAGGGATTAGGTATTGTTAGATAAAACAGATCCTCGAATCGCCACTTTAGACCTTAATACAAACGGAGTGATTCCTTTCACGATACTCATTGTCTTCCCATACGGAACAGTCGAGGTAACTAATCCTATGTTCGGCACTTTTAAGGTAAACACTACTCGACTCAAACTATATATTGATAATAGAACTGATAACAGGAGAGAGGAGTGCAAATTCTTCGAACCTCCATGAGTATGAGAATGTAAGGTGAGTTGAGCTTAGACTCTAAATAAGCGCTTCTCGGGAGGCAACTCGAGCACTAACCTCACTAATGTCCATATTTTTTAATTTTTAGCATCTAACTAAAAACTAACCAAATTAACAGGAGCAAGTTTCCCTATCCACATGGTGTGGTCATGACCGTGTGGACACTATGAGTAGGTACGCCGGCATGGTGGAGATCGTGTAGGAACAAGATGAAAATTTTCCCCAAAACATGGGCTGCGATAAAATGCCACGGCCATGCGATATGGCTGTGGCCGATACTAACTAAAGAACACAGCATGCGATAACCCCACACGGGCGTGCTTTAAGATCGTAGGCGATACTGAGTAAATGACACGGGCGTGCGACACGCCAGTACCTAAAGGCTGTGGTCGATACTGATTAATTAACATGGGCGTGGAAACCTCTAGCATGGGCATAAGAGAAACGGACAAAGTATCACACGGCCAGGCGATTCGGCCGTGTGACCCAACACGCCCAAGGAACACGGGCGTGGGCCACGATCGTGTGCCCCAATCCCTATTTAACCCATTCTATTGTTCACCTTCTCCCTCAAATTTCCTCCAACCCTAGCCACCGTAGCTTTCCCCCTTCCCACTTTCAGCTACCGCTGACCAACCTCCACCCTCCTTCCTCCTTTTTCTTTCTCCCTTAGCCTAAAACTCTTCCCCTTCCCTCTTTTTTCCCTCTTTCTCTCTACCTCCCCTTTCCTCTTTCTCTTATTCTTTCTTTACACCGCCACCACACCAGCCACCATCCGTGCCACCGTTGGTCACTCTTTTTTTCCTTTATTTTGAATTCATAGTTATTTTCCATTATTTATTTTTATTATTTTGTTCTTATTCTTCGTGCCATTTAGATTTAGCTTAGGGTGCCATAAGTTCATGCTGGCTGCTTCATTGATAAGATTTCAAAAGTTTCGAGGTGCTACCAGAGTATCCTCCCCCACGTTCACCTCTGCCCAAATTTATTAGGTTTCTTTTCATTGACTCCATCCAAAATTTAGAAAGTTTCACTTCTCTCCCTATCTTATGATTTTCTTCCTATATTGTCATTATTTATCTTTGTACATTGAGGATAATGTACATCTTAAGTGTGGGGAGGTTAATTATAGTATTATTAGAAAAACCCTGAATTACGTCTTGTTCATAAGTAGATTTTATCATATTACTATTAAAATGAAACTTCTACTGACTTATGATTTTCATTGATATGTTTTGGATTAAGTCATAGGTAATTGTGCATTGATCATTTTAAACTTTAAGACATTAGAGAATCAAGCATGATAAGTCTATTTTCAGAATTAAAAATTATTAGGTTATTTCCCTAAATTTAAATATTACTTTGAAGTTTGAAATTTGCAAGGTTGACATCAAAAACCATAATTTTTGTAAGACTTTGAGCCTTTTAGAGCATACATTTTTTTACTCACTTTTTGTTGGTTATGAGTGTGTCAATATTGAATTGTTATTCTAGAACTTGTTTCGATTATGCATATCGAGACCACACTTTTGATTTGATACACTAAGATGATAAAGGCACCTAGGTTTTTAACCCACTTATTCCATTAAAAGCCTACCTTCATAATTTACCCTTAGTGAACCCATTAAGCCTAATAAACCATTTCTTGACTCACCCATTAATATTAACCCAAAACCAAATTTTTACTTCTCCTACTTTATTGATTCCACTTTTGTCAAGATTTGATTTGATCAGTTGCCTAACTATTTTCTTTATTTCAATTGTTAAATTCATCTTATATCGTGTACTTGTTCTTATTTTTTTAAAAAAAAAAGTGGAAATATTAGTTCTATGTTATTTGAGCTTAAGCAGTTAATTTCACATTTTGAGTAGAAGCTAGTGTTATTATTGATAAGTTTTCAATTGATGTAATTATTCAGTATTAGTTTATTTTTTTAGTTAGGTAAATTATCAATTCAATCTCGATTTTAACCCTCTTTTTCAACCTTTGTCCACACCTTTAACCTAAGCCTCATTACAACCCTTTTTAAAGACCTTTTGGTTGGTGTATCATCTCATTTTATAGTGGTGGAAATTTGATTTTCATGCAAGCCTATGGTAATAACTTTTCATGTTTGACTTTTGATTGTTTAATTTGAACCTTAAACACTTTGAGTGATTTGAGTGAATCTTTAGTGAGGATGTCAATTCTTGTCGATTTTGAATCAAAAGTAATTATTTAGGTCAGGAGAAACACCTAATTTTTGTGCTATAACAATCTAAGACTTAGATTGTTTGAATCTTTAGAACTCTTTTAGTTAAATTATCAATGTATGAATTATCTTTGAATTATGATAAGACATAATTGATAAAAAATTGTAAATTAAGGAAGTTTAATTTTAATTGTGAGTTGAGGATTTTGCTTGAGGACAAGCAAATGCTTAAGTGTGGGGATATTTGAAAAACCATAATTTATACATATTTTTACCCTATGCTTGGCTTATTTTTGGATGAATTTTCATTAGATTTGATGAATTCGATGCTCCTAATCCTTTAATTTCATGTTTTACACTCAGGAGAGCTTAGAGAGTCGAAAAGAACGATAAATGGGCCAAAATGGGACAAAATGGGCCTATCTAGGAGATCAACACGGCCTGGGCTATAGCAGACGGGCAGACCACATGGCCATGTGTGACGAGCAGAATCGAACACGGCCTAAGCTATCGTACACGGGCATTTCACACGGGTGTGTCCCTGCCGAACCCAAGTCTAATTCTATCCGGAAAAGACCACTTGTGGGCCAATAAAGGTGTTCCAAAGCCTATATAAACACCCTAGGGGAGGACTTAAAGAGACATGCAGGGTAGAAGGTAGAAAATACTCGAAGACAGCCATTGGAAGCAGCTTGGAAGAGGGACCTCCATCAAGACTGAAGATCTCCTATCAATTTCTCTTGAAGTTTTTAGGTTTTCTTATGTTTTGTAGTTTTCTTTATTTCAAGATGTTTCCCTCTAAAAGTATGAACTAAACTCCCTAAATACCTAGGGAGGATGAAACCTAGGTGAATCTTATTACTATTTGATTTATAAGATAAATACTTGTTCTTATTCTTAATTGTGAGTTATTATTCTTATTTTGATAAGTCAGGTTATTGATTCAAGTCGACTGTGCTTAGTCAGAGGGGAAAAAGTCCCTGTTTAAGCGTAGATCGACACAATTAAGCGGAGTTGATTGCAACCCTAGAAATAGGATGACATAAATCTGCCGGATTAGAGTCAAATCTAATAAGGGAATCCATAGATCGAGTTAATGCAACAAGAGGAGTTTTAATTAGAAAGAGATTTCAATTAATCAACCTAGAGTTAGTTGTTTTTAGTCTTGAAAGAGATATTAACATAAATCAGAAGATTTCTACGGATTAAGTCAAGTGAATAAAGCTGTCTAAAAATTATTGCCTCTCTCATAAAGGGGTATTGCCTCTCTCATAAAGTTGTCTAAAAATTATTTTCCCAATTCATTCTCTGTCGTGCTTTTAATTAATCATTCCAATTCTTAGGCTAGATAATAAAAAGATATTAATTACTAGTACTCTTGGTCCTTGTGGATACTATATTTCCGGTCTTACCATAACTACACTATTAAACGATACGTGCGCTTGCCTTTATTGTGATCGTAGTTAGTTAGAGACACATCAATTAAATTAATCTAATATTTATCAAGATAAACATTAAATTAAATTTAATATTAAGATAATCACTTTAATATTAAATTAATAAAATAATATTAAGATAAATATAAAATTAAATTTAATATTAAATCTATTAAAATAATATTACTTTTGAAATAGTTAATCTGAAATCAAATTAACTGGTAGAGTCCTAGTAAGAGTATAATTCTTCCACTGCTCAACCACTGAAGACCCACCGCCACTGACCATTTGTCAGCCACAGGAATGTCGTTGGCACCCCAAACTTGTTCGGTTTCTGTCAGTTCGGTCCGAGCCAATGACGACCGACCAGTCCGATCCAGTCACTGGTTAGATCGTCAGTCTGGTTTCACATACCAGGCTCGATTAGACCAATTTTTGGGTCTTGGTTTCGATTTTGGGCTTCCGAGCCCAATTTACGATTTCAGGTCTAATTTTCAAGTTCAATTACCAGTTGGGTCAATTGTCTGACTTGAAAATTAATTTCAAAAATATTATATTAATTTTAGTTAATTGGATTAATTTAATTTTACTTGATCAAAAGTAATTTTCCCAAAATCACTTAGATTTTTCAAATTAATTTTTCAAGAAAATTCTTTAATCAAATTCTCTAGTTGAACAATTCTTATGACTGTCCAATTTAATTCCACGTTGAATTAATCAACTCAATTAAATTATTTCCAAAGTTGTAGAATTTTTTTCTAATTCAAAAGCAGTCCGATTGAGCTTTTGCTAAGCTAGTGGAGGGACCAATCGGACATATACAATTAGGCTCTAGTAATTGCAATTATGTCCAAAAGTATCATTCCGATAATTCGCAATTACATAATAATGGAACCTATCCACAATAAGTATCATGATTGAAAACTCCTTATTGTATACTCTTTATGAAAGCAATTCATCCAACTGCTTTGTCCAATGACCTCGTCATATGTGTGTTACCCTCGTATGATATCATTGATTCCTTTAAGTTAAATCCGTTCACTCAATACAATCTTATTTTATTTCATTGTCACCATTGTGTCTTTTTAATGATTAATATGATCACTGTCAACAAATCATTGTGATAAATTGCTTGTTCGAGAACAAGCAACCTATGGCCATGTTCCATATTTATCAATCCATGCAATGTCAATGAGCAGATATCATTAACTTTTTAATTGAGCTATGAATTCCAACCAACATACTGGTTATCGGCTCGATCATTTTTAGAGCATAAGCCTCCACCTATATCAAAGCACATGAGTTACAAATGCATTGTCAGTGACTAACTCAGGATTTAGGTAAATCACACCATGAATATCACAAGTTAATTAATTCACAAACAGATTCAAAATTAATTCATCTTGGGTTCAGTCCAATGTATCATTCTTCCAATGAATACATCTATGTCTCTAACCGTGGAGTCAACTGCTCTGATAGCCAAGACTAGTCACCTCCCCAATTGGAATTATAGACGACATAATAATCCTTCTCAATATTTGAATCAAATGCTCCCTTTGATTCTTTTACGGGATTACAGACTTGTTTAGGTTATCCATTGAAGTAAGTTGTCTTTCTCACAATGTAAACACTCTTACAATGTCACTTATCATCAATTTGAACTTAGAAAATCAATGAGCTATTATTTGCTTGTCATAGTTTTTGTATGCATACGAAATCTGAAAGATAAAAATACAAAAGATATAATAGTGAAAAGTGAAATTAACTTTATTTATTTATTTATTCATCGTTAAAATAAATACAAAAAAAATTATATGTTTACTACAATATGAGTACATTTCCCAACATTTTCTTCATGAGAATTAAGTTGTCTAGATGCTTAAGCTACCACCTTACCCTCTTGGATCAAAACACTACCCAAACCTATGTTAGATGCATCACTATACACAACAAACTCTTTCTCAGATTCAGGTTGTATTAGAATGGGTGCTTGAGTCAAAACTTATTTAAGCTTCTTAAAGCTCGATTGCTGATCATCAGTCCACACAAACGATGCATTCTTACGCAATAGTTTAGTCAAAGGAGCTACAATAAGTGGAAACCCCTCTACAAACCTCCGATAATACCCTGCCAAACTGAGGAAAATTTAAATCTCTAAAATGTTCCTAGGTTGTTTCTACTCAAGAACAGCCTTAATCTTTTTAGCGCCCATATGGATACCCTCGGCAGATACTACATGCCCTAGAAACATAACTTCATTCAACCAAAACTCACACTTGCTCAACTCAGCATAGAGCTTCTTCTTTCGAAGAATTTATAGAACCACTTTAAGATGTTCATTATGTTCAGCATCGATTTTAGAGTATACCAGAATGTTGTTGATAAATACTACGATGAAGTGATCCAAATACGGTTGAAACACCCTATTCATGAGATCTATGAATGCAATCGGAGCATTCGTAATGAGTCCTAGAGGCAGTCTTATACATCGACCTCTTTCACTTTCAATTGATGGTACCCAGAACAGAGGTCAATCTTGGAGAACACAGACACCCCATGAAACTGATCGAACAAGTTGCCGATCCTCGATAGTGTATACTTATTCTTTACCATCAACTTGTTCAGTTGCCAGTAATCCACACACATTCACATAGTAGCATCTTTCTTCTTAACGAAGAGTACTAGTTCTCCCCACGGAGATACACTGAGTCTAATGACCCCTCTATCAAGGAGTTCTTGAAGCTACACTTTCAGTTCTTTAGCTCTTTCAGTGCCAAACGGTAATGAGCAATAGACAACAAAGATGTCCCTCATATAACCTCTATTTCAAACTCAACTTTCCTATCTGATGGTAACCTTGGCAATTCCTCAAGGAAGACTTACGAAAAATCTCAAACTATTCAAATGCCCTCAACGGCAGAACCCACAGAACTCGTGTCATTCACATAGGCCAAATACGCCTTACACCCTTTTCAGACCAACTTTTTGGCTACCATAGCGGAGATCACATTGGAGAGATAATCTCGATGCTTTCCGACCATCATAATTTCCACACCATCCTTGTTTCTTAGAGTTACCCTATTAGTCACACAACCCAAACTGACTTGATGCTCCACAAGCCAGACCATGCTCAAAATCAGATCAAATTTCCTAAACGGTAACTCTATTAGATTAGCCAGAAACACAAACCTTTTAATCTCTAATAAACACCTCCTATACATCTTACTAACTTGTAAAGACTGACCCAACAGACTAATTACTGAAACCCCACTAGAAGTATTATCAATAGGAATCCCCAAATTACCAGATACAGAACTAGTTATGTATGAGTGCGTAAAACCAATGTCAATCAATACAACATATGGTTAAGAAAGAATAGTAAACGTACCGGCTATCACATCAGTTGCACCTCTATCCTTGTGGTGCCTCATCGCATACACTAAAGTAGGCTACCTTGCCTATCTCTAATTTGTACCTCTATCCAGTGCCCTCTTTCCTTCGCCCAAACCATTACCACCCTTAGCTTGACCACGACCCCTAGGAGGCTACTAGACTACCCTCTGAGGCTGAATCGACACCTGAATCGAAGTTTGCACCTGATCAACCCGATATGGACAATCCTTCATGCGATGTTACATGAAACCACACCAAAAACATGCTCCTATCCTCCTCCAACACTTACTCGGATGTCGTCTACCACAATCAACACAAGCCTATATCCCACCAGTACCAACTGACGCCTCAACTTGTTAAGTCTTATCAAACTTGGCTCATTTCTTAGGCCGTGGATCCGAACTAGAAGGACCCATATCACTCTTATTCTTATTCTATCCCCTTTCCTTTTCTCTTCACTCGCACTCCATACATTTAATTTCCTCAGTAATCTTAGCCTTCTCCACTAATGTCTCAAAGACTCACTCCTACTTTCAGATCATAACATAGTTAATTCACAAAACAGACATTCTTATCGTAATTAGTTGTTACTAAACTTTGAGCATACCTGCTCAATCTTAGAAACCAAGCCTCATATTCGGCCACAGACCTATCACCCTACTTAAGCCTGATGAACTCCAACCTACGTGCCTTAATATACCTTGACCCCATATATTTCTTTTGGAAGGCACTCAAAAGAAATCTGAAGTCACACACTCAGCCTGCATGCCCCGTACCACTGACTGCCACCACTAGTATGCTTCATCGTGAAGCAAATATACTACACCCTTCAATTTCCATCCAGGGGTGCAATCCAGATCATGAATGACTCTCTATGGCCTCCAACCAATACTCGACCTTAGTCAAGGGTAATCCCAGTGACACCCATAAACAGCTTAACCCCATTGGAGCGAAGTTGTTCAGTTACAGACCCTCGGTTCCCTGATTTGGTTTGGGTCCCAACAACCCTCTGTAATACCCTTAGCATAGCTTGGGACAATGTGTTCTCCCCTACAATCTAATTTTGTGGCTCAGTCTCTATGGTAGGTGTCTCTACTGGCTCACTTATCTCTAAGTTGGGCATGCTTTCCAGAGAAGAAGCCTCAGCTTGAGCCCCTCTATGGCGTCTGCCATGCCTTCGACTACCACAACCTTGTGCACCTCGTGTGCTCATTTTAGTTATCTAAAATTTTAGAAGTTTTATGAATTAGCTTAGGTTATTAAAAATCCTAAGTCTATAATTTTATCAAAGTTTTTACAAAATTATCACTGTCTTAACTAGAGTAAAGTAACCTTAGCGCTACAGTTTTACTAGTTTGTCTAGTATAGCTAAAGTAGAAGTACTTACAGGATCAGTGTCGGAGTCCCGGATTCTCTTTTTATAACCCAAATATCATAATTAATCAAAAATCCAAAAAATTTAAAATAATTTTCATGCAAAATTTTGAACCCAAAAAAATCATAGCCCGAGTTTTGAACCTGGCTCTAATAGTACCAAATGTAACACCCCACATGCGGCCTAGACATTATGGTCGAATCTTGAGGAATTACACAAACTTGTTTTAAACCCAGTTTGAATTAAAAAAACATATGCTTTCACAAAGTTAAATTTTGGCTAATAGCTTTCCATTTCTTTTTGGGAAAACACTCGTTAAAACTATTTATTTCATTACAGAAAAAGACTTAAGTGATTACTTTAATTTGCAGTGGAAATCTCTAAGTTATTAAGTTTTGAAAATCATGACTTAGTGTATAAAAACATATAATTTGCATTTTAAAAATAATAATTACTAAATTCAACAAAACATTTTAAAAATGAAAAACGAAGTCCCAAAATAATTTACTGTCCAAAAAGTCTAAAAATCCAAAATAGTTTAATAAAACATAAATTGTTTTAATTTTAACTAGAAACTCAGTGCGAGCTCTTGTGCTATGCTCTATCCTAAGGTCTAATTACTTGAGAAATCAAAAAATGAAGGGGTGAGCTAACAAGCTCAGTGTGTAACTTAGCCCTTAAAAGCAGAACAAATAGCACAATTCACATAAAATTCAAATGCTGAACAAAATACATCATGACATACTATGCAATGCAACATGATAATCATATTAGATACAGATGGCAAGGCAAATCATGCGATGCAACACTTTATTTCAGATGAGATACAAATCTTACCCCCATTCGCTACACACCATCTCTATCCATCCCTACACACTTAGAGTAAAAAATACCCACCCAACCCCCACACACCTATAAGTGAGCATATATCACTTTTCAGATTAGTGCAGTCAAGTAATCGAAATAGTGCGGTAAACTGCCAAAATTAGATATGTATTGCCAAGCCACCAGAACAGATATATGGTAAATACCACCAAATAAGGCAGATCATTAAACTGCCAACATTTCCTCTATCACATCATAATCCCACCCCAGTGCTCATGCAAACACTAACCAGTTATCTAGATACACACATATCATACATGCTTTATACATCAGATCATGCTAACTTGCTTTCAGAAGTAGCACATACAGAAAAAAATATCAGATTTCACATTTAAAAGTCATACTTACCACATTACAGACCCTATGAAGTGGCTAACCTCGAATTGCACTTTAACTACAGCCCTAACCAGAATTTATAGAAAATTAGCCCATAATGCCTAACTAGCCCAGCTCGTGTGGCCCACGCGGTCGGATGATGTTGACAGTGGGATTTTCAGCTTCGCATCATTCACTGTTTTTACGAGTTTGAGTCACACACCTTACTACTTCTGGAAAACAATGATACGACATATTTTCAAACCCTAAAAACAACATTTAAGATGGAATAATTAGTGATAATATACAAAATTGAGTCACTAATTCGGCCACGAACGATTGAACATTCGGCCTTAACTCTGAAAATCATCCCTTCGACATTCGATTACTTACCCAAACAGTAAAGATTATCCTAAAAATCTCCTAACTTGCTGGAAGAATGTCATGCGCCTCACGAACTTCTCCTAACAATACACCAAAACCATCAATTAGATTAAAATTCAAAAACGCACACACTTCCATACCTTTCACACGAAAGGAGAACAACAACATCACCTAAATGTTAATAGAATCTACTTATGAAGAAATCAGAAACTCAATCCAAAAAGTTTAAAAATCCAAAATAGTTTGATAAAACATAAACCATCTTAATTTTAACCAGAAACTCAATCCCAGCTCATGTGCGTCACCCAATCCTAATATTGTTGATTACTTGATAAATTAGAAGATGAATGGGTGAGCTAACAAGCTCAGTGTGTAACTCAACCCTTAAAAGTAGAAAAAATAGCACAATTCACATAGAAGCCAAATCGAACAAAATACAAAGATGACATACTACATAATGCAAAGATGATAGTTGAAACACCCTGACCCTACCACAAGCCCCGAGGATCCGCATGCTTCTAAAGAAAATCCATTCAAATCTTGTTTGAATCTTTGTTAAAAACTTGTGTGTTTTTGAAATCAGTAGTTGATTTGGGTTGGGCTCGAATTTTAAAACCCATGTCGCTTAGGTGTTAAAACATTTAACATCATCACTTAAGAAAAATTTATTTTTAACTTTAATTTGATAATAATCGGATCATACTAAGTAATTTAAAAACATGCTTAACAACTTAGTACCGAAGGCCTTATTACATCAAATAAATCGAAAATAATTCAAAACTCAAATATAGAAAGAAAACTAATAAAATAAAGTAGTCTCTGGGCTTTGCATGGCCTCCACTGAGCTCCTGCCGACCCGGTCCATCACTGATCATCACCTGAAAAATATTCCCACAAGGGGTGAGTCAAACAGACTCAATGTGTAACCACAACACTAAGGCCCAACAGATTATGGCATACAAAATCATACATACAATTACAAAAACATAAATAATGATGCAAACCCGAACCCAAACCTAAATGCCATCTGCTACACGTCTCCCGTACCAACCATCACACCGTGGGGACTACTAAGTCAACCCTCCATCCGCTACACACCATTGAAGGCAGTCGCTGCAGTCGACGTGCTAATCGCCCTTATGATTTCGTGGCATAGCCACCATATATAAATTCGTGACATAAGTCACCACATTCTTATATTGTGAAAAAAGTCACCACATTCTTATATTGTGACATAAGTCACCACATACTTATATTGGGGTATAAAACCACCAATTCACTTCTCCTTTACATATCACCCATATGCCCTATGTCATACAATTATGCATTAACCATATCATATTCCTTATTCACATTCTTATTATCTCATGTATATGCCATAGCAAAACTTATCATACTCATAGTAGGAGTAGGAAAACGTACTTGAGTACTTTGTACCATTACATGGTACCTTAGCCATAATCTTACACTTTTATATTAGCACATATAATAATTTAAAGCCGTAAATCTATCAAGATTTAGTGTGGGGTACACACCTAATTTACTTAGTAAATTCACTCCAAATCCCGAAAATCCCAATCTAAGCTTTAGATCCTTTAGTTCCTATATTCGGCCAACCCTAACATGTTAGTAAAAAGCCATTCGGCTATAAATCCAAATCCTAGTAGGATTATTGTAATCAAATTCTTAACTTGTCATTGATTGGATTAAAAATCAAATCCCGAAACTTTGTGATGTTCACCCTAGCAATCGGCTAGCCACCAAATTCCTTAACTAGTTAGTTTCCGGCTATTGAATAAATAAGAAACATAGCCAAATTACTAAATAGGCCCTAGCCGAATATTATACATGACTTACCGTGTAAATCTTAGATCCCGAAAACTGTCACTTCTTTGTAGTACTGTCGAAATCCCTATGGCACATGTTAGATCAATTTCTAACATTTAATCACAACAAATGGCCCTTGGCCGATTAGTGTGTTCACTTACCTTAAATCCTTGAAATCCCGAAATCCTTGTATACCACTGTCGACTTTCTTCCCAAAAGCCAAAGTCACCTCAATTTTTACCTACATTCGGTCATCCTTCATATATTCAATAAACCGAAAATCACCACTAACTTAGCCCATATGGCATTTAGCCAAAAAGAAAAGAATAGGAAAGGGGCCATTCGGCCACCTACCATCAACCACTCACCTTCGACTTTTCCAAAATCGGCTCCTCTAGCTATTGTAAAGTAGGATTCGGCTTCTAGTGCTAAAGAGGAGATGTTGATTGGTTTAGACAATTGATTCGGATTAGATCTTGCTGAAAAGAAAGGAAGAAATCGCAAAGAAAAAAAATCCCGAAACTTACCGAATCACTAAGGAACATGCGGCCTATGGTGCACCTTCGGGAAATTAAACCACCCTTGTAGATTCGGTTTTGAGGCTTAGAGAGATTCGGCTATGGTGGTTTTTGGTTAACAATCGACTATTGCTAGAAAAAGGCTTATCTTCGGCTTTTGGTGAGTTGTGAAAAGAAGAAGAGAGTTGATGATGAAGATTCGGCTAGAGGAAGAGTTGAAAGAAGAATTTGAGAGAAGGTAAGAAAGATGATAGGAAATTCGGCAATGGCTTAGGAGGAAATTATTTTCGGCTTTTGACAAAAGAAGAGAGGAAGAGAAGAGAATTCGGCAGAGAGAAAAGGAGAAGAAAGAATGTTGAATGGCCTTAGTTTTCCTCTTTTTACCGAAATTACTAAGCCTAGAGTCCCCTTCTTGGCCATCACTCTCATATCCTTGTTTTCCTACCTTAGCCGAAATTCCAAAAGAACTTGACCTCAACTTAAACTCCTTCCTCAGTCTCCCTATGCCGTCCATCTCCTTACCTTAGGAGTGCCGAATTTTAACCCATTATTTTGGGCTTCATGTGGCCATACTAGGCCCAAGTTATCCCCCTAAGTAACGCCACCCTCATGCCCAATTTAGCATTACTAAATTTTTGGGTCATAAGCCCAACTTGCTACTAATTTAATAATCCAACATCAATTACTTACTAACACTTATTTATCACCACTTAACCTGTGTTTTAAAGTCCAAACTCGAGCCCAATTATATGTCATATTTCCTTATTTATTTTGTTAAGGCCACCTTGCTTCATTCCTCTTTTAGACTTAAAACTCGATATTTTTCTAAGGCATTTTCCTTATGTTTCAAGATTCTAAAATTCACATAACACATTCATAAGACATGCTATTTCATATAATTTAGCAATAGTGCATAAGCCCTAATCCGGGATATTACAGTTCTACCCCCTTAAAATAATTTCGTCCTCGAAATTGCTTACTACCGAAAAATCGTACATCCTAACTCACCACACTACACTACTGCTGCGCACTCTGATCTTAAAACTAACACATTTCCTACAAAAATTCACATCCAAGGTTTTATACACTTCACTAGAATTATAAGAACGAACTAACTCTATAACAAACAAGGCAATGAAGGGTATTCCAAAAATAAGAACTTACCCGTTGTCACATCTGGCACATCACTCTCCTCTCGATGGCCAACTGCATAAACCAACCTTGGTTGCCTCGCATCTAAACCTTCAGCACCTCCGCTTGGCGCTCTACGACCACGACCGGAATCATTTCCTCCATGGTTCGGATCACGACCCCGCTGAGGCTGTTGTCCCCCTCTACCAGCCTGATTAACATTCTAAGCTACCGGTCGATTCCTATCTGGTCTCATCGGACAGTCCTTAATCATATGGTCCTTTGACCCACACTTGAAACATCCCCCTGTCTTCTTCCAGCATTCGCCTAAGTGCTTTTTCCCACATTGATCACAAGTAGGGTACTGCCTTCCAGTAGCAGCTTGCTAATCTCGCGGCCCTTCAACTCTAGGCCTCTTTTGCTCATTCTTGGATGGCCTTGACGACTCAAATCCTCTTCTCTGCCTATTCCGATCGGAGTTCTGTCTTACAGAATCCTTGATACCCTCGGCCACTTTGGCCTTTTCCACCAACACAGTAAACCCCCGCTCCTGTTGCGGGGCTATCAATAACCTCAGGTCATCCCTTAGTCCGTCTTCAAATCGAACACACCGCTCATGCTCAGTAGATACTACGCCCCGAGCATAACGGCTCAGCCTTAGGAATTCAGCTTCATACTCAGCTACGGACTTGAACCCTTGAACCAGTCCTAGAAAAGCCTTTCTCTGGGCATCAATATAATGAGTGCCAACATACTTCTTCTGGTATGCTGCTTTAGCATACTCCCATGTGAGTTCCTTAGCTGTAGCACCATCCCACACCGTGAGCCACCATTGATATGACTCATCGCGGAGAAGCGACACCAGTCCTTTCAACTTTTCCTCGTTAGTTAAGTCAAGCTCATCCATAATCCGCTCAGTCGCCTCCAACCAATACTCAGAGGTATTGGGCGCTACACTTGATACACCACGGAACACTTCAGCTCCGTTGGCTCGGAGTCGCTCAGGTACTGACTTTCGAGCTCACATGCCTCCACCTGCTCCAGCCACCTTTTTTAAAACCCGCAGCATCACTTGTGACACTGTGTCATCCCCCGTCTGGTCCTGATATTCCACATTAGCGGCTGGGGGTGGCGGTGGTGGCATTTTATTCTCAGATCCTTGACCCGATCTAACGGGTTCAGACACAGTCATTTGGCCTCTTCCACAGCCACGCACGTTACGACCACGTCCCCTTGAATTCATACTTCTGCTTAGCGTTTATCTGATTAAAGAATTTTATGTATTAGTTTTGTTCCACTGATTTAACACGAACAATTTTATGTTTAATAGTTTTAAGAAGTAGTTCTTTCGATTCATACACATACAGTCTCACATTATTCATTTAGTCACACACATGAACTTGCGTCCACTACAGAGAAATGTTGTAATTGTCGTTGCTCGTTGTTTTCCACTACCCAGGGGTATTTCTGTAATTTTTGTCCTACAGGGGTATTTTGGTAATTTTTCAAATTAGGGTATTTGAAAATGTTGCAAAATAGAGATTGTTGATATTTTACAAAAATTAAAATACTTGCTGAGAAAATTTCAAGGGTGAAATGATAATTTTATACACTAGGGGTATTATTGTAATTTTACAAACCAAGGTCATTTCGGTAATTTTTAGCAAAGATATGGTTCCTGGTGACTTTTCAAAACAAGGGCATTGTTAAAAATTTGTAATTTGAGGGTACTTTGGTAGTTTTCCTTACTGAGGGTATTTTGGTCATTTTGTAAGTCAGGGGTAATTTCGTAAAATAAAATTTTTAATCGGGGTGTCTTTGATATTTTGTGAAGTTTTTGGATATTTTTGCAAAACCAAAAATTGTTATTGAAATCGGGGGTAGTATGGTAATTTTAGAGAATCAACGGCATTTTAGTAATTTTTACCACTAAGGGTATTTAGGTAATTTGTAAATTAAAAATTCTTAGAAAGTTTTTCCGAAATAATAATTTTCATAATTTCAAAAGGGTAGTTTGTTGACTTTTTAAAACAAGGGTTTCCATAAAATGTGGCTAGTCCCTTTCTGGTTTTAATTATTGGGTTTAGCAGTGGCTAAGTCCTCTTGGTTAGGTGAACCAAAGCTACGCACTGTAGGATTCGAGTGGAGAGGAGGTGAGTCATGCGGATTGCTTAAATACCAAGCTTCCACCAAACCAATCCTAGACATGCGCACAATGGTTGCCACACCTAACTCGGCGACTTAGACATGTGTTTGTTTAATTGTGCCTCAGAGTTTTATGTAATTGTTGGGGTAAACTAGTCCTAGGATTTAATTCCTAATCCACTAGTCTACGTCCCTATATATCCCTACATACAAATCATAAAGAGGTTAGGAGTACTTACCTAGTGGACTTCAGGTCAGAGTCTCAGGTGCCATGCCAGAAAGCCTGTTTATTTCTAAGAAAAGTCTATTTTCAAAAGACAGAAAACATTTTGGGCCCTAAAAGCCCTCAAGGCCGAGTTTTGAACCGGACTCTGATACCAAACTGAAACACCCCGGACCCGGCCCACAAGCCCTAACCGGATCTAGCATGCTTCTAAAGAAAATCCATTCAAATCTTGTTTGAATCTTTGTTAAAAACTTGTGTGTTTTTGAAATCAGTAGTTGATTTGGGTTGGGCTCGAATTTTAAAACCCATGTCGCTTAGGTGTTAAAACATTTAATATCATCACTTAAGAAAAAATTATTTTTAACTTTAATTTGATAATAATCGAATCATACTAAGTAATTTAAAAACATGCTTAACAACTTAGTACCGAAGGCCTTATTACATCAAATAAACCCGAAATAATTCAAAACTCAAATATAGAAAGAAAACTAATAAAACAAAGTAGTCTCTGGGCTTTGCATGGCCTCCACTAAGCTCCTGCCGACCCGGTCCATCACTAATCATCACCTGAAAAATATTCCCACAAGGGGTGAGTCAAACAGACTCAATGTGTAACCACAACACTAAGGCCCAACAGATTATGGCATACAAAATCATACATACAATTACAAAAACATAAATAATGATGCAAACCCGAACCCAAACCTAAATGCCATCCGCTACACGTCTCCCTTACCAACCATCACACCGTGGGGACTACTAAGTCAACCCTCCATCCGCTACACACCATCGAAGACAGTCGCTGCAGTCGATGTGCTCATCACCCTTCTGATTTCGTGGCATAGCCACCATATATAAATTCGTGACATAAGTCACCACATTCTTATATTGTGACAAAAGTCACCACATTCTTATATTGTGACATAAGTCACCACATACTTATATTGGGGTATAAAACCACCAATTCACTTCCCCTTTACATATCACCCATATGCCCCATGTCATACAATTATGCATTAACCATATCATATTCCTTATTCACATTCTTATTATCTCATGTATATGCCATAGCAAAACTTATCATACTCATAGTAAGAGTAGGAAAACGTACCTGAGTACTTTGTACCATTACATGGTACCTTAGCCATAATCTTACACTTTTATATTAGCACATATAATAAATTAAAGCCGTAAATCTATTAAGATTCAGTGTGGGGTACACACCTGATTTACTTAGTAAATTCACTCCAAATCCGAAAAATCCCGATCTAAGCTTTAGATCCTCTAGTTCCTATATTCGGCCAACCCTAACATGTTAGTAAAAATCCATTCGACTATAAATCCAAATCCTAGTAGGATTATTGTAATCAAATCCTTACCTTGCTGCCGATTGGATTAAAAATCAAATCCCGAAACTTTGTGATGTTCACCCTAGCAATCGGCTAGCCACCCAATTCCTTAACTAGTTAGTTTCCGGCTATTGAATAAATAAGAAACATAGCCAAATTACTAAATAGGCCCTGGCCGAATATCATACATGACTTACCGTGTAAATCTTAGATCCCAAAAACTGTCACTTCTTTGTAGTACTGTCGAAATCCCTATGGCACATGTTAGATCAATTTCTAACATTTAATCACAGCAAATGGCCCTTGGCCGATTAGTATGTTCACTTACCTTAAATCCTTGAAATCCAAAAATCCTTGTATACCACTGTCGACTTTCTTCCCAAAAGCCAAAGTCACCTCAATTTTTACCTACATTCGGTCATCCTTCATATATTCAATAAACCGAAAATCACCACTAACTTAGCCCATATGGCATTCGGCCAAAAAGAAAAGAATAGGAAAGGGGCCAGTCGGCCACCTACCATCAACCACTCACCTTCGGCTTTTCCAAAATCGGCTCATCTGGCTATTGTAAAGTAGGATTCGGCTTCTAGTGCTAAAGAGGAGATGTTGATTGGTTTAGACAATTGATTCGGATTAGATCTTGATGAAAAGAAAGGAGGAAATCTTAAAGAAAAGAAATCCCGAAACTTACCGAATCACTAAGGAACATGCGGCCTATGGTGCACCTTCGGGAAACTAAACCACCCTTGTAGATTCGATTTTGAGGCTTAGAGAAATTCGGTTATGGTGGTTTTTGGTTAACAATCGGCTATTGCTAGAAAAAGGCTTATCTTCGGCTTTTAGTGAGTTGTGAAAAGAAGAAGAGAGTTGATGATGAAGATTCGGCTAGAGGAAGATTTGAAAGAAGAATTTGAGAGAAGGTAAGAAAGATGATAGGAAATTCGGCAATGGCTTAGGAGGAAATTGTTTTTGGCTTTTGACAAAAGAAGAGAGGAAGAGAAGAGAATTTGGCAGAGAGAAAAGGAGAAGAAAGAATGTTGAATGGCCTTAGTTTTCCTCCTTTTGCCGAAATTACTAAGCCTAAAGTCCCCTTCTTGGCCATCACTCTCATATCCTTATTTTCCTACCTTAGCCGAAATTCCAAAAGAACTTGACCTCAACTTAAACTCCTTCCTCAGTCTCCCTATGCCATCCATCTCCTTACCTTAGGAGTGCCGAATTTTAACCCATTATTTTGGGCTTCATGTGGCCATATTAGGCCCAAGTTATCCCCTTAAGTAACACCACCCTCATGCCCAATTTAGCATTACTAAATATTTGGGTTGCAAGCCCAACTTGCTACTAATTTAATAATCCAACATCAATTACTTACTAACACTTATTTATCAGCCACTTAACCTGTGTTTTAAAGTCCAAACTGAGCCCAATTATATGTCATATTTCCTTATTTATTTTTTAAGGCCACCTTGCTTCAGTTCCCTCTTTTAGACTTAAAACTCGATATTTTTCTAAGGCATTTTCCTTATGTTTCAAGATTCTAAAATTCACATAACACATTCATAAGACATGCTATTTCATATAATTTAGCAATAGTGCATAAGCCCTAATCCGGGATATTACAATAGTCATATCATATACAAATGGCAAGGCAACACATTGGATGCAACACTTTATTTCAAAACATATACAAGTCCTACCCCCATCCGCTACACACCATTTCCATCCATCCCTACACAATAATTAGAGTAATAAATACCCATCCAACCCCACACACCTATAAGTGAACATATATCACTTTTCAGAATAGTGCAGCCAAGTTGCTGGAATAGTACGGTAAACCGCTAGAATCAGATATGTGTGGCCAAGCCACCAAAATAGATATGTGGTAAATACCACTAGATAAGACAGATCATTAAATTGTCAAAACTTCCTCCGTCACATCATAATCCCACCTCAATACACATGCAAACACTAATCATATCTAGATACACACATATACATGTTTTACACATCAGATCATGCTAACATGCTTTCAGAAGTAGCACATACAGAAACAAAATATCAGATATCATATTTAAAAGTCATACATATCACATTATAGGCTCTATGAAGTGGCTAACCTTGAATCACACTTTAACTACGACTCTAACAAGATTTTACAAAAAATGGGCCATAAGCTTATGTGGCCCATAAGACCTAACTAGCCTAGCCCATGTGGCCCACACAACCTTGTGATGTTGGCAGTGGGTTTTTCGACTTCGCATCATTCATTGTTTTTATGAGTTTGAGTCACACACCTTACCGCTTCTTTAAAATGGCAATACGGCACACCTATAAACCCTAAAAACAATATTTAAAATAGACTAATTAGTAACAATATACAAAATCTAGTCATTAATTTGGCCACGAACGATTGAACATTCGGCCTTAACTCTGAGAATTAGCCCTTCGGTATTCGATTACTTAGCCAAACAGTAACGACGGTCCTAAAAATCTCCTAACTCACTGGAAGAACGTCATACGCCTCACGAACTTCTCCTAACAGTACACCAAAACCATCAATTAGATCGAAACTCTTCCACACGAAACTAGAACACCATCACCTAAAAGTAAACAGAAGTTAACTATGGAGAAAATACTGTACTAAGCAGAGCACCTTAATCACAAACGTCCAGCAATGCAAACGGCAGCAAAGAAAGTGGAACAAAGAATGAAAGAAAAAAGGCAATAGAAGAAGAAAGACAAAGGGAAAGCCAAAAGAGAAAATGATAGAAAAGTCAATCAACAAAAATTGGAAACAAAACATGGAAAGAGGGAGAAAAAGTGTGGGACATAAGAGAGATAGAGCGGAAGAGGAATGTGGGAGAGATTTTGGGAAATTTTTTTTGGAATAATCAAGAATAAAATCCCACTAAATCCCATTACTAACCACCTATCATATTCTCCTAACTTGAATTCAACCTAACTTCTACTACATGATCGACACAGACAAGAAATAGCAAAAATATTTCCATTTTTCACACATAGGATTCAAACACAAAGCATTTGTGTAAACTAAAATCTTACCACTGAACCAGCAAGTTCATTCTTTTTATAGTTGAGCAAAATAATATAAAAGCTAAATATTCACAGAAAGAGGTTAGAACAAAAAATTAAGGAAAGGAATTTAAACACAAAACCTTAAGCACATAAATAAAACTCTTAGCCACTAAACTAGATTTATTCACTTGACAATTTTTAACAATTCAAAAACAAAAATTTTAAGACTTTATAATAGATATAAAATATTTGAAATATGATTACGACAAGATTTGATTCATGGTTGAAGCTAGGTGGTGGTCCAAGTGGTTCAAAATTATTGTCTAGATTTTTTCTAGCTTGACCCTAGTTAAATCACTATTCATTTAATATTTAACATAAAAATAAAAATAAAATGTATTATCCATTTACGTGGGGGTGATACCCTTAAAATTCACAAGGAAAACGCAGCATGCCGCCAACCACCAACTATGTTTCAAAGGAAGACTTATAGGAAAGGAAACTGTCTGATTTGAATTACCAGTCGCACACACCCACTGGGAACACCGCATCCGATCTTCACCCCCCGCTTTTGTGTGCAGCTAAACTTCTTACTCTTGCATCTATGAATCTTTGCATTTCACAAATTCATTTCAATTTCTTTTACTTTTCAATTTTAGACTAACAATTCATTTACATAATTTCTTTTCTCAAAAATAAATTTACCTTCAACAATTGCTATATTATTTTTAATAAACCTCATACATAAAACTTTTTTTATTGAGTTGATATCACTTTCTAACTAACTCTCAACTCAGTTGAAAAATTACTAAAAATCTTCCTTTTATAAAATAATAAATATTATTGTAAGGATATTTTGTCATTTCAATTAATGAGAAATCTATAAAAATGCACTTGACGAGATCGAACCAAAAACACCATAATTATCAACATTTTTACCATTTCAACTAAAACTCCATTTAATTCTTAAATTAATTTTCTTTTACAAATTTATTTGTTACATAAATTAATCCAACTTATCCACAAACTTAAATTAATTTAGATTGGTTCATTAACCAACTAACTTTTACATATTATATAAATATTTTATATATATATATATATATATATATATATATATTAAATCAGTTAAGTAAAAGTATGGGATTAATAATCGATATATAAATATTTTAATGGAGACCATAATCCACTAAACCAATATAATAGACTAATTTAATGGAATGGATTGGTTAAGTTGGTTATAAGGTTGGAGGTTCACTCCTCTTTAATCTTTCTCATTCACATTAAAGCACAATTTGAATAACAACACTACACCGCACCATCTCTTTCCATTGATAGAAACAACCTCCAATGGAGGAACATTTTACTTTTAATCCCTATGGCCTGTATTCTTTTTCGATTGAAAAGTCTTTTTCTGTCCTTTTCACACCCAGCCAAGGAATAATATAAGTTTTTCCCACAACTTTCATGTATAAACTTGGTAATTAGATTTATTTATTTGGTTTTTAAATTTGAAAGTTATCAAAATTTGATAATTAATCTTTAGTTCTTAGAATATGAATGGACTGGTCGTTCAAGCCGACTGGATCGAAAATTATTCAGTATACTAATCCAAATAAAAGGGTTGAACCAATTGAATCAAAAACTACTTAAAATCAATAAAAACTGAAAAATGGGACAAAAAATAATAGTTGAATAAGTTGAGCTGATTTAATAATTTTTTATTTTAAAATTTTATGGATTTTAATTATTTATTTAATTATTGTTGGTCTAGTAGTTGAACCGATCAAACCCATTGAATGAGAAACCAGTGGTCTAACCAAGTCAACCACTGATCCAATTATTAGAACATTGTATGTGACACTCTAAAATTGTATCATGTCTTCACCTATATATATATATATATATATATTAATTTTCAAATAATGATGTTGCACAATCTCAAAGTGTTACATCATTAGACTTTTATATTTTTCATGTTCAAAGATTAAAATGATTTTAGTTACTAAATTCAAGTACCTAAGTGAATAAAAAAAATACAAGTACCAAAGTGGGGACCTAGTTGCTAAGTTCAAGGGCCGAAAATTATATTATCCATTGTATGACATATGGAGTTTTGATTTTTTTAATTATTTTATTTTTATTCATTTATGTTTTCTTACATATATTTTAAATCAATTATGTTTAGCCTTTTCATTTAGTTAATTTATTTAAGTTTTTTAAAGGAATTAGTCATTTATTTTAAATTTTTATTTAAAAGCATTTAAGTTATTTATTATAAAAATAAATGTACTTATGAATTAGTTAATTAGTTAATTGTTTAAAGCATTTAAATAAGCTTATAAAATAAGGAAATTTTAATTTTAATTATCATTAAAAATATAAATATAATTTAACAAAGACATCTTTATATTAATGTCCTCAATGGTTATGCTCATTCCCATTTCACCATCACTATGATATTTACAAAATCAAACATATATCTCACAGTTGATTTTAATCTCACAATTATGACAATTAATTTCATCATCATTGTATATTTTTAATCTTATTGGAGCTAATCATATTGTTCATCCAACAAGGGCAAATCTAGGGGGCTGGCTGTAACACCCCTAACCTGTATCCGTCGCCGGAATAGGGTTAAAGGCGTTACCGGACAGATCAAAAACTTTTACAGACATTCTATAATACAAATCATCATTCACAATCAAGTGTCTCTTGTTATAGGTCAACGAGACCTTAATCATGCTTCAAAATAGACTCAGGACTAAACCAAACACATATGAATGTTCTCAGAAATTTA
The DNA here is from genome assembly GCA_025506655.1 of Gossypium rotundifolium. NCBI lineage: Eukaryota > Viridiplantae > Streptophyta > Magnoliopsida > Malvales > Malvaceae > Gossypium > Gossypium rotundifolium. The sequence continues at coordinate 63,478,360 of CP106722.1, forward strand.
AAACTTTTCTATATTATAGAGGTCACACGCCCATGTTGCTAGGCCATGTGCCTTCCACGGCTACTAGACACAACCATGTGTCCCAGCCGTGCCAAATCAAAGCAAGTATACTGACTAACCCACACAGTCACAAGACACGCCCGTGCACCTTGGCCGTGTGCTCATAAGCTATATACTGACTAAATCACACGACTACCAGGCACGTCAGTGTGCCAAGGCCGTGCACAAATAGGCTGGTTACTAACTTTCACCCACGGCCACTAGGCACGCCCGTGTGCCACGGCCGTGTAGGCAAAACAGACAACTTGCAAAGTCCAAATGCCACCCTCACAAGAGTCAACCCCTACAAAGAAATTACCATACACAATTGACAACCAAAGACTTGTTCAATGATCAACAAATCTTCACATTCAATCTCATTTCTAAACATGTTAATTTGCTTACCAATTTGCACAACTAAAACACATATATATTCAAGCATAATACATCCACAATTAACCCTACATACAACCATTTCATTGATCAAACATGTGCACTCATATTTCATTCATATACTTACCTAGTATTGACCATTTCACTTGCCATCAAGCTATACAAAACATTCATCATATGCCATACTCATTCATGCACATTATCAACATTTACTTAGCCACATCACATGGCTATTTACACTTCCAAACACATACCAAAATATCTAACCTATATATGCCATATTTAACTATATACACATTTTCAAAGTACCAAAATAAGCTTAGGTAGTGTGATGACGATCCTCGACGGTCCCGAGTCTTCAGTAGCTTTGACGATCTATAAAACAGAGCAAACACACATAGAGTAAGCTTTCAAAAGCTTAGTAAGCCATATACAAATAAACTTAGCATACAATGCATATTACTAAATTATACAATGATACTTATAGTTCTCATGATTAATTCATTACATAATCTTTGGCTCATTTGCTTACACAAAGCTTGCCACATACTCTTATTTCACATATAACTTATGTACTTAGCTCATTCAAACACATTTCCATTATTGTATCTCATTCACATTCTTATATTCAAATACACATTCCATCATATTAAGTTTGTATAGATACTTACCTTTCATACGTACTTAGTGTACATATCAAACATACCTGAAACGGATATACAGATCACATAATCATTCGTATCTTAGATTTGCCCGTTGAACCATACAAAATTTAATAGGATACTCAAAATGCTCGGAATAGTCGTACAATGCCAGCGTCCCAGACGAGGTCTTACATGTACTCAAATATCGATGCCACTGTCCCAGACAGGGTCTTACACGAATCAAATACGATGCCAATGTCCCAGACATAGTCTTACACGTAAATTTCATATCGATGCCAATGTCCCAAACGTGGTCTTACATGTAAATTTCATATCGGTGCCAACATCCCAGATGTGGTCTTACACGAAATCTCAAATCAATGCCAACGTCCCAGACATGGTCTTACAAGATATTACATAACAGACACCTATGTCATGACAAAGTTAATCCTTTCTATTCCAAGGTTCGTACGGGACTTCTCGGATATTAACTATTTCTCGATACTTTCTCAGAATCCTTATATTCACCATTTCATACACATTCATCACAATGTAATCTCATATGAATATACATAATTTAATAAAAATATGTTTATTTGTATATAGACTTACCTCGGATTCGAATATTCTTTCGGACTCGATTATTCGACTACTTTCGCTTTCCTGCGATCTAAGTCCGTTTTCTTCGGCTCTAGACCTATACATATTCAAATGTAATCCATTTATTCACTAATTCATTCAATTCAACCTATGAACACACATTTAGGGTAATTTGTAATTTAGCCCTCAAATTTGCACATTTTATCAATTTATCCATTTTTCTCAAGACATCAAATATACAAAATCACTATAAACACATGCTTAGTCGAATGCTCATGTATCTTATACAAATCCAAACATTTCATTTATTTCACAATTTAGTCCCTCAAAATGCTATTTTCACAATTGAGCCCTAATTAGCTAAATTCATCAAAAATTCAAGAACAAAACATGTTCATTAGACACATATCTTTCATTTAACACCAATATTCATCACAAAGCTTACCATTTCATCGATGGCGCATCTCCTAAACATCATCAATTCTTCAAATTACAACATGGGGTTTATAGCATACGAAGCAACGATTGCAAAAACGTAGAAAATATCAAAAATCAAAATCAAACATACCTTGAATTGAGCTTAGAAGTGGTCGAATGCCCTAACTAGTTTTCTTCTTTTCTTTCATATGAATTTCGGTGGTGGATGAATAGAAATGGCCATTTTAATGTTTTATTATGTTATAAAATAACTTAATAACCAATTTCCAAATTTAACCTTCAAAACAAAATATATATAACATATAATACAAGGTCATTTTTTACCATTGCCATCCACTAACTAAATAGTGGTCTAATTGCCTAATAAGGCCTCAACTAAATAGTGGTCTAATTGCCTTTTCATGAAGCATGCAAATTTTGCTTTTAATGCAATTTAATCATTTTATCAAATTAAACACACAAATAATCAAATTTTCATATGAGGCTTTCACACATGCTTAATCACATATCAAAGGCATAGAAAATAATATTAAAATATTTTACTGACTCGGATTTGTGGTCTTGAAACCACTGTTCTGACTAGGGTCTAAACCGGACTGTTACAATTCTACCCTCTTAGGGATTTTCGTCCCCGAAAATCTTACCGTTAAACAGATTCGAATATTGTTGTCTCATTAAGTCTTCAAGCGCCCACGTAGCCTCTTCCACTTCGTGACGATGCCACAATACTTTCACTGATGAAATTTTCTTATGTCTCAATTCTTTCTCTTCACGAGCTAAAATACCGATCGATTCTTCCTCATATGTCATATCAGTTCGAATTTCAATTTCAGACGGAGCAATCACATGTGCCGGATCAGAACAGTATCTACGGAGCATCGAAATGTGGAATACATTGTGTATCTTTTCAAACTCAGGTGGCAATAACAATTTATATACAACTGGTCTAACGCGCTCAATAACCTCATATGGCCTAATAAATCTCGGACTCGCCTTTACGTCTAAATCAGAGTACTTTCTTCCAAGGGGAAACGTTCAGAAACACTTTATCACCGATCTCAAATTCAATCTCTTTTCGTTTCAAGTCTGCATAAGACTTTTAACGATCAGACGCTACTTTCAGATAATCACAGATTACTTTTACTTTGTGTTCAGTGTCTTTTATCAGATCAACCCCATGTAGCTTATTTTCACTGAGCTCGGTCCAATACAGAGGTGTACGACATTTACGTCCGTACAAAGCTTCATATAGTGCCATTTTAATGCTCGACTGAAAACTATTATTATAAGAAAATTCAATCAGTGGTAAATATTGTTCCCATGTACCATCAACTCAATAATGTAGCATCTCAACATATCCTCAAGAATCTGAATGATTCGCTAGGATTGACCATCCGTTTGCGGATGAAAAGCTGTACTGAAATGTAGTTTTGTGCCTAAAGCTTCTTGCAATTTCTTCCAGAATCTTGATGTAAATCTCAGATCTCTATCTGATACAATGGATAGTGGCCCCCCGTACAATTTCACAATCTCACAAAATATAAAGCTCAGCTAATCTATCAAGTGAATAATCGGATCGTACTGGAATAAAATGGGTAGATTTCGTCAATTGATCAACTACGACCCAAATCGCATCTTTCTTTCTCGGAGTCAGATGCAATCCTGAAATAAAGTCCATCGTTACTCTATCCCATTTCCACTCGGGAATCAGAATCGGTTGTAATAAACCAGATGGAACTTGATGTTCAACTTTAACTTGCTGACAGACTAAGCATTTCAAGACAAAATAAAAAATGTCTCGCTTCATTCCATACTACCAATAGTGTTGTTTCAAATCATGGTACATCTTTGTACTTCCCGAATGAATAGATAGACGACTGTTATGTGCTTCACTCAAAATTAGCTGTAACAACTCTGGGTTTCTAGGAACACAAATTTGATTTCAAAATCTCAAACAATCATCAACAACTTGAAATTCAGAATCAGAATTTGAATCACACTGAGCTCGTTTCGCTAATATTTCATTATCAACTTTTTGAGCTTCACAAATCTGCTATAAAAAAATGGCTTTGCTTTAAATTCAGCTATCACTGAACTATCATTAGATAAATCTAATTGAGCATTCATAGCACACAATGTAAATAGTGAATTTCGACTCAATTCATCGGCAACAACATTACCTTTACCCGGATGGTAATCTATTACAAGTTCATAATCTTTCAACAGCTCTAACCATCTTCTCTGATACAGATTCAAATCTTTCTGAGTCATCAGATATTTCAGACTTTTGTGGTCCGAAAACACATGGGATTTCTCACCGAACAAATAATGACGCCAAATCTTTAATGTGAACACAATCGCAGCAAGCTTGAGGTCATGAGTCGGATAATTCTTTTCATGCGGCTTCAATTGTCTCGAAGCATAAGCTATGACTTTTCCTTCTTGCATCAGAACACATCCCAGACCATTTAATGAAGCATCACTGTATATCACGAATTCTTCACCCGATTCTGGTTGTACTAAAACTCGAGCTTCAGTCAATAAAACTTTCAACTGATCAAAGCTTTTTCAACATTTATCGGACCATTCAAAACTCACATTTTTTAAAGCAATCCTGTCAACGGAGTTGTAATCTTCAAAAAGCCTTTTACAAATCGACGATAATAACCAGCTAGTCCTAGAAAGCTACGGACTTTAGACACATTCTTCGGAGGTTTCCAATCCAGAATAGCAGAAATCTTGCTCGGATAGACTTGTATTCCAGAATTTGATACTATATGTCCCAGAAAACTGACTTCATGCAACCACAATTCACATTTACTGAATTTCGCAAATAATTGCTTTTCTCTCAGAGTTTGCGACATAATCCTCAGATGTTCAGCATATTCAGCTTCATTACGTGAATAAATCAAAATGTCATTAATGAAAACTACAACAAATCGATCTAGGTACGGTCTAAAAATTCTTTCATTAGATCCATAAAAATAGTAGGAGTATTCGTTAGTCCAAAAGGCATAACTAAAAACTCATAATGCTCGTACCTCATTCTGAAAGTAGTTTTTGGAACGTCTGAATATTTCACTCTCAACTGGCAGTAACCCGATCTCAGATCGATCTTAGAAAATACAGTGGCTCCTTTTAACTGATCAAACAAATCGTCAATCCTCGGCAACGGATATTTGTTCTTTATATTTACTTTTTTCAATTGATGATAATCAATGCACATTCTCATCGCGCCATCTTTCTTTTTCACAAACAGAACGGGAGCACCCCAAGGTGAGAAACTCGGTCTAGCAAACCCTCTGTCAGTTAACTCTTGCAACTATGATTTCAACTCTTTTAATTCTGTTGGTGCCATTCTATACGGAGCTATCGAAATAGGTGTCGTATCAGGAAACAGATCAATACCAAATTCAATTTCACATATCGGAGGTAATCCCGGTAATTCTTCAGGGAAGACATTAGGAAACTCTCAAACGATTGGTACTGATTCAACTTTCTTTTCAGACACTTTCAAATCAATCACATAAGTAAAATAAGCTTCGTAACCCTTTTTCATACAGCTCTGAGCTTTCAATACAAATATTATAGCATGCAATCCATTCAAATCATTAGATTCAATTCGAACTATTTCATCATTCGGACATCTCAAATCAATAATCTTTCTTTTACAATTCACAACAGCATCATGTAATGTCAACCAGTCCATACCCAGAATGATGTCAAACTCATCGAATGGCAAAAGCATCAAATCAGCAGGAAAACAGATATCTCAAAACATTAAAGGACAGTTCTTGCATACTTGGTCAACCAAAACACTTTTACCTAAGGGGTTCGATACTTTTATAACAAATTCGGTAGACTCTACAGGCAAAGTCTTACTGGATACTATGTTAATGCATATATACGAATGAGTAGAACCAGGGTCTATCAATGCAAGCACAAAAGTATCATAAAGTGTAAAACTACCTGTTATAACATCTGGAGATGAAGTTTCCTCCCGAGCATGGATAGCATACGCTCTGGCAGACGCTCTAGCTTTGGATCTCGCAACAGTATCTCTCATAGTTCTCTAACTACCACTGACATTTCTTACATTCCGGGAAGGTCTACCTCTCACAGGTGCATTATCGAATCTCGGATTCTGAATAGTCTTTGGCTCAACAGACTCTGGGCAATCACGAATAAAATCATCAAATGATCCACATCTGAAGCAAGCTCTATCATTTAATCTATAACTTTCCGGATGCCTTTTTCCACAATACTTACATTCAGGTTTCTCGGATTGAACATTTTCAACACTTGTTACTGAAGTCGCTGGAGTTTTGGAGCTTATTTGTGATCTAGCTCGATTTCTATTCAAATGTCCCTCTTTTGTCTTTCCCGAGTGCCTCAGCTTTGCCCGCTCGGTCAACAAGTACAACAAAATCTTTTATCTCTAAAATCCCAACTAACAAGCGGATATCTTTATTAAGGCCATCTTCAAATCTTTTTCACATTGTTGCTTTAGATGATACACATTCTCGGGCATACTGACTTAACCTCACGAACTCTCGTTTGTATTCAGTGACTGACATGCGGCCCTATTTCAATTCCAGAAATTCTTTTCGTTTGTGATTGATGAATATCTCACTGATGTATTTCTTTTGAAACTCTATCTGAAAGAAGTTCCATGTAACTCGTTCTTTCGAAACAACAGAAATCAGATTTTTCCACCACTGATAGGCTGCATCTCTTAGCAACAAAACAACACATTTAATACTTTCTTCCAGAGTCAGAGACATTTTATCAAATACTCGGATAGTGTTTTCTAACTAGAACTTAGCTTTCTCGGCATCGTCATCACTTGTAGCCTTAAACTCTTCAACTCCATACTTACGAATTTTATCGCCTGGAGGCTTTTCCCAAATATTCAAATTTATAGTCGGAGGCATAACAGATGTCTGAGGGGGATTAACCGAGGGTGGAGGTTGGGAAACAATCAGGTTGTTTCTTACAAATTGAGTGAACCACTCACTCATCATCTCGAAGAAAGCTTGTTTAGCTTCACCCTCTTGACCTCTCATAGCAAGTCTCGAATCAGAAGGCATTGTCCCTTGCGCAAGAGCAGGCGCATTACTTTCTACGTCATCAGCCATGGCTCTTTCGAGATACATTACTATATATAAAATCACATTTTTCACATCAGGATTCATCACACTATCACAGTTAAAATATATGGCATGTAAGCTAGACTCTGACACGCTACGTTAATCCGAGAATCGACTAAACCGTAACACTGATACCAACCAAATGTAACACCCTTAACCCGTATCCATCCCCAAAATAGGGTTAAAGGCGTTACTAGACAGATCAAAAACTTTTACAGACATTATCTAATACAAATCACCATTCACAATCAAGTGTCCCTTTTTATAGGTCAACGAGACCTTAATCATGCTTCAGAATAGAGTCGGGACTAAATTGAACACATATGAAAGTTCTCAAAAATTTAAAACTTTTCTATATTAAAGAGGTCACACACCCGTGTGGGCAGGCCGTGTGCCTTCCACGGCAACTAGACACAACCATGTGTCCCGGCCGTGCCAAATCAGACCAAGTACACCGACTAACCCATATGGCCACTGACACGCCCGTGCACCTTGGTCGTGTGCTTATAAGCTGTATACTGACTAAATCACACGGCTACCAGGCACGTCCGTGTGGCAAGGCCGTGCACAAATAGGCTTGTTACTGACTTTCACCCACGGCCACTAGGCACGCCCGCATGCCACGGCCGTGTAGGCAAAACAGACCACTTGTAAGGTCCAAATGCCACCCTCACAAGAGTCAATCCCTACAAACAAATTACTAATTCATATCATACACAATTGACAACCAAAGACATGTTCAATGATCAACAAATCTTCACATTCAATCTCATTTCTAAACATGTTAATTTGCTTACCAATTTGCACAACTAAAACACATATATATTCAAGCATAATACATCCACAATTAACCCTACATACAACCATTTCATTGATCAAACATTTGCACTCATATTTCATTCATATACTTACCATAGTCTTGACCATTTCACTTGCCATCAAGCTATACAAAACATGCATCATATGCCATACTCATTCATGCACATTATCAACATTTACTTAGCCACATCACATGGCTATTTACACTTCAAAACACATACCAAAATATCTAACCTATACATGCCATATTTAACTATATACACATTTTCAAAGTACCAAAATAAGCTTAGGTAGTGTGATGACAATCCTCGACGGTCTCGAGCCTTCAGTAGCTTTGGCGATCTATAAAACAGAGAAAACACACACATAGTAAGCTTTCAACAGCTTAGTAAGCCATATACAAATAAACTTAGCATACAATGTAGATAACTAAATTGTACAATGATACTTGTAGTTCTCATGATTAATTCATTACATAATTTTTGGCTCATTTGCTTACACAAAGCTTGCCACATACTTCTATTTCACATATCACTTATGTACGTAGCTCATTCAAACACATTTCCATTCTTGTATCTCATTCACATTCTCATATTCAAATACACATTTCATCATATTAAGTTTGTATAGATACTTACCTTTCATACGCACTTAGTGTACATATCAAACGTACCTAAAACTGATATACAGATCACATAATCGTTCGTATCTCAGATTTGCCTGTTGAACCATACAAAATTTAATAGGATACTCAGAATGCTCGAAATAGTCGTACAATACCAATGTCCCAGACGAGGTCTTACATGTACTCAAATATCGATGCCACTGTCCCGGACAAGGTCTTACACGAATCAAATACAATGCCAATGTCCCAAACATGGTCTTACACGTAAATTTCATATTGATGCCAACGTCCCAGACGTGGTCTTACACGAATTCTCAAATCAAGGCCAATGTCCCAGACGTGGTCTCACAGGATATTACATAACAGACACCTATGTCATGACATAGTTAATCCTATAGGTTTGTACGAGACTTATCGGATATTAACTATTTCTTGATACTTTCTCGGAATCCTTATATTCACCATTTCATACAAATTCATCACAATGTAATCTCATATGAATATACATAATTTAATACAAATACGTTTATTTGTATATAGACTTACCTCGGATTCAGATATTCTTTCGGACTCGATTATTCGACTACTTTCACTTTCCAGCAATCTAAGTCCGTTTTCTTCGGCTCTTGATCTATACATATTCAAATGTAATCCATTTATTCACTAATTCATTCAATTCAATCCATGAACACACATTTAGGGTAATTTGCAATTTAGCTCTCACATTCGCACATTTTATCAATTTAGTCCATTTTTCTCAAGACATCAAATATACAAAATCACTATAAACCAATGCTTAGCCGAATGCTTATGTATCTCATGCAAATCCAAACATTTCATTTATTTCACAATTTAGTTCCTCAAAATGCTATTTTCACAATTTAGCCCTAATTAGCTAAATTCATCAAAAATTCAAGAACAAAACATGTTCATTAGACACATATCTTTCATTTAACACCAATATTCATCACAAAGCTCACCATGTCATCAATGGCACATCTCGTAAACTTCATCAATTCTTCAAATTACAACATGGGTTTTATAGCATACGAAGCAACGATTGCAAAAACGTAGAAAATATCAAAAACTGAAATCAAACATACCTTGAATTGAGCGTAGAAGTGACCGAATGCCCTAACTAGTTTTCTTCTTTTCTTTTCTTATGAATTTCGGTGGTGGATGAATAGAAATGGCCATTTTAATGTTTTTTTTATGTTATAAAATAACTTAATAAGCAAATTCCAAATTTAACCTTCAAAAAATATATATAACATATAATACAAGGTAATTTTTTACCATTGCCATCCACTAACTAAATAGTTGTCTAATTGCCTCATAAGGCCTCCACTTTTAAAAGCCACTACACATAGGTGCCTTTTCATGAAGCATGCAAATTTTGCTTTTAATGCAATTTAATCCTTTTATCAAGTTAAACACACGAACAATCAAATTTTCATACGAGGCTTTCACACATGCTTAATCACATATCAAAGGCACAGAAAATAATATTAAAATATTTTATTGACTCGGATTTGTGGTCCCGAAACCACTATTCCGACTAAGGTCTAAACTAGACTGGTACACTGACAAGGGCCCTAGTCCCCCAAAAATGGAAAGCTTTCCATTTTGGCCCTTTAAATTTTTAAAAATTTTAAATTAGTAGAGGTAAAATTGTACTTTGACCCCCTCAAAATGATAAAATTTTGATTTAATCCTTTAAAATTTACATTTTTATTATAGTAAAAATACAATTTAATTTTCACCCCTTTTTTACTTTGCCCTTGTCACCAAACTAACATTAGTTGACAAAAATACAAAATTATCAAAATAATAAAATTAAAAGGAATATAGAAATAAATATGTAATTTAAATATTCGTAAAATATTTTCATAAAAATAATTTTCACTCTTTTGAAATTACCTACTATTATGTAACTTGTAATAAATTATGTCAACCAAACTATCTCGGGTGAAAGGAAAAATTTTATGTAAAATCATATTTATAAAATATTTATGTAAAAATATTAATAGTATTTAAAAAAGAATTTTATTTTTTGATATAGCTATTTGTTTTACAAGGAAACTTTTTACTTATAAAACTATTTTTTTTTTTATTAAAAATAGCATTCCGCACTATTATATAATAATTAATTTAGGAATAGATAAATCAGAAGGTCTTCATGAAAAACATTCAATAAAAATTAGAGAGTTGAGACGAAATGTAAAAGTTAATGTACATTCCTTCTCCTTATATTTTTCTTAGCTTACTTAATCCTTATGATTAATGGTCAAATTATATAATATCTAAATCTATATAGAGAGAGGATGAAAAGTGAGAGAACAAAATGGGTGGTTGAAAGAAAGAAAAGGAAATGATCATTTTCACTAATATATGATATATGATGGTAAAACAATATATGTAATTTTTTCTTTAGTATAAGTTGGCAAATAAAGAAGACAAATGGTATAAATTATTAATAAGTTTGTTAAAATATGTTGTATTTTAAGTTTGAATATTGGAGATGAAATTGTTAGGAAAGATAGTCACAACCCTTCATTACAACAACACAAGTTTTTAGCAGCGGTTTTTTAGTAAGAACCGCTAAAACAATTTGCGGCGTTTTGATAAGCGCCGCAAAAAACGCCACTATAGATAATGCTACTAAATTTTGCGGTGTTTATGTGGAAAAACGCCGCTATAGAACATGACCTTTAGCGACTCTTTTCCTACAAACGCTGCAAAAGAACATGACCTTTAACTGTGCTTTTCCCACAAATGCCGCAAAAGAACATGACCTTTAGCGGCGCTTTTCCTACAAACACCGCTAAAGAACATGACCTTTAGCGGCGCTTTTCCCAAAATGCCGCTAAAGGTCATAAAAAAATTAAAAAAATTAAAATATTATAAAAACGCCACAAATTCATTCCAATCCCTTTACCTACTTAAGCAGATCCTTTAGAAATGTTGTTATCAGTACATACATCACTCCATTCCTTGGTCAGAGAATGCGATAGAAGTGGGATTCCACCAGTTTAGAAATGTATAATTTAATTTGAAGACATATTAAAATGGGACTTCATGAACAAGAAGATCAATGTTTTTCATTGTATCTCGTACAGCAAGTCAAATTGCCTTTGATTACATAAGATTCCTTTGAAATTTTTTAAAAAACAATTCAAACTAGTTCATATCAACTTGCTCAAGTTGTATGTATGAATTGCAAGATCAACACCTTATTTGAAGTTACAATTCTAGGAAAGCATAAAATGCAGTTCCATGAGCATGCATTTAAAGTGGCAGAAAAAAATTTTACTTATTACAGTGACAGTCTGAGCTCCAAATCTAGCTCTTGTGTGTCGCTTGATTCTGAATTCTGACCGCTCGATCCCAATGAGTTGCTGTGATGTTTCTTGCTCTTGCTCCTTGAATGTGAATCCTGTAAGAATGTAAGGAACTAAAACAAGTTAAATTTTAAAACACAATCATCACATGGCACATAAACTTAAAAAAGGAAGGGACTTGTGTGTAGCAACCTCAACATGTAGGTTTAGAAGTTGTCTGATCATGTTTGGTTGTGCAAAATGTTAGGTGTCTAAGAAACCACTACTTGGCTGGGAATCACCATATCTGATGTTTTTCCTTTGATTGTATTCTCCAACCCCCATCTGTAATAATATATAATTGTAGTACTTGATTTCATTAATATAGTTATTGATGCATAAAGAAATGGGGGAGGTGACAATGGGAAGTAGCAAATACTTAATATATCTAGGGTTAACTAAAAATTATCAGAAACTTTAATTTTTTTATTTTTTGAATGAAAATTAAAAAAAAAAAGAATTTGATGGTATACTATATAAAGAGAAGAAAGAGGTTGAGGTGGTTCACTTACCATCATGTTGGGGTACTAGAAACTATAAGAAGGAGAGGAAGTTGATGAATAAGAAAAAGATGATGAGGCCATAGATGAATAAGCTCTCATGTTATCTTTTTACATGTACAACCATCATCAAAATCCACTCACAAACTCAAATATGATAAAACTTCAATTCATTCAATCATTGAAACTTGCATGCAAAAAGAAGAAAAAGGGAAAATACCTGGTTTAAATCAGCAGGGTAAGTTTCCAGCTTTCAAACTTAATAAATTTCAGCATTTGAACATCATCTATTTACCATTCAAACATCATAATTTACAGTATATAGCAATCCAGATTTCTAGATTCCAAACATAACAAAGTTCAACATTTATTCAATAGCATATGCAAACTTTCCAGCATTCAAAATCATATATGGACAACATTAATATAACATTTTCGAGCACCTTAAAGACACATTTTCGAGCACCTTAACGAGCTGTTGATCAAGTCTGTCAAGCTAAATTCATTCATCCAAAAAAACCAATATTTAGTTATCCAAATACCAGCTTCAAACATGATAATTTGCACCATATAAATGCCTAAAGTTTCAGCAGTCAAATAACATGGTTTACAATATATAACACTTTCCAGCTTTCAAAATTAATAAATTTCAACATTTGAACACCATCTATTTACCATTCAGACATCATAATTTACAGTATATAGCACTCCAAATTTCTAGATTCCAAACATAACAAATTTTAATATTTATTCAATAGCATATACAAACCGATGAACCATAATATACACATATTTTAATCCCACATTTAGCATACTTTTGGATAATTTAGTCCCTGAATTGTGAAATTTGGTGCTCCTAAACCTTTAATTTCATGTTTTAAACTTAAGAGAGCACCGGAGGATGAAAAGAACGAGAAACAGGCTGAAAACGGAGAAAATGGGCCAAAGTACAAAATCCATACGGCCTAGACCCTGAGTCACACGGCCATGCCTCTTTAGCAGGATCGACCACGGCCTATAACTCGAATCACACGGACGTGGCACACGGGCGTTTCCCTTCCATAGCAAAAAATAGTTTCATTCAGATTAGGGTACTTAGAGGCAAAGAAAGACATTCCAAAAGCCAATATAAACACCTTAGAGGCCAACCTTCAAAGGGGCGTTCAGCTAGGCCAAAGAGCCAAGCTAGAGGGATTGAATTGTGGGATTCACTCGAAGAAAGCCAGTAGATTCATCTCAAGAAGCTAAAATCATACTCAAGACTGAGGATCTCTCCTTCAATTCCTTCAAGGGGTTTTAGGGTTTTTTTATGTTTTGTTTTATATTTTCTTCTAAGATGTATTCTTTTTTAATTATGAACTAAACCACTCAAATACCTGAGGGGGATGAAACCTAAGATGGATCTTGTTATTGTTTTCTAAGTTGTATGATAAATACTTGATTTGTTCTTAACAATGTGTTCTTAATTCTTATTTTGATATTTTAGGATATTGATTCAAGCATTTATGCTCTTAGGCAGAGGAGGAATAGACCCTGACTAAGAGTAGATCTAGCATAGTTAAGCGGAGTTGATCGCAACCCTAGAGATAGGATGACGAAAATCTATCAGATTAGGGTCAAACCTAATATGGGAGTCCATAGATCGAGTTAATGCAATTCTAGGGGTTTTAATTAGAAAGAGATTTCAATTAATCAACCTAGGGTTAGACGTTAGTAGCCTCGAAAGAGATATTAATATAAATTAGGGAACCCTACAGATCAAGTCAAGTGAATAAATCGTCTGGTTCAGAGTTAAATAACATGTGAAGTCTAGGTGGATTCTTCCTCGGGTATTGTCTCAATCAATTGGTTTTTCCCTCAAGTATTTTCCCCACCTCCTTCTCTGTGTCTTAATATCTTTAGCTTAGTAGTTAGTTAATTTTAGGTTAAAAACAATTCCTTTAATTCTTAGGTTAAATAATAAAAAGAAAGTTAGTATTAGTACTTTTGGTTCCTTTGGGTTCGATAATCCGGTCTTGCCACTAAACTATACTACTGTTCGGTAGGTGCGCTTGCCTCAAGTCGTTGTCACAGTTAGTTTTTAGGCTAGATCATTCATTATATAAATTTTTTAGACTCTGACACACGATCAACTTTTTGGTGCCATTGCCAGGGAGCTGAAATATTAAGAACGCTCAATTTTTATTACTTTAGCCATTTTTTTTTATTTTTCTGCAATTTAATTTAATTTTTACTTTGCTAATTCTTCTTTTATTTTCTTCTGGCATGTAATTCTAGTTTATGACTAGCAGGAACCCGTCAGGACCTTTGATTTTTTTTACAGTGAAATAGAACATACCGCTCGCAGAAACTGAAGAGATGTCACTGAATAATTATCAGTGGCAAGTCATGAGGACAAAGCCTACCAAAGCAGCTGATGTTTTCAACCTTGACGCGGTCACCATGTTATCTAAGTAGGTAGAGTTTTTAAATATAAAAATTGATGGTTTCTATGGTTTTACGCAAGTACATCTAGTTATACAGTGCGATATGAATAGAGGAGGGATGAGCAATACAGAATATCCACCTTACAACCCAAGCACTGAAAACGAGCAAGTTCACTATATGAGTAATAATTTTCGATCTCAAAATAATTTTTAGAGTAACACTTATAATGCAGGTTGGAGGTACCATCCCAATTTCTCGTGGGGTGGTCAAGGTAATCAGAGACAACAACCCCTCCCAAACTTCCAACAACAGCCCTACCCACAGGAAAAGAAGCCGAACCTTGAGGAGATGTTGACAAAATTCATAGCGGTGTCAGAAACACGTTTCCAAAACACCAAAACAACACTTAAAAATCAACAAGCATCTATTTAAGTGATCAAAAACCAATTAGGGCAACTTGCTAAGCTGATATCAGAAAGACCACAAGGTATCTTGCCTAGCAACACCGAAAATAACCCAGGAGTGCAACCTCAAGCAATAATTGCTCACGATAGTGAAGGGTTAGATGAACCAAAGTTTAAGCAAGAGAATGAGGTAGAGGAAGGTAAGGTTGAAGTAAGCCATGATAAACTAAACCAGGTAATTACAAAGTACTGACCTCATGTGCCATACCCCAATGTGATAAAGAAAGACCACACAGAGAAACAATTCGGTAAATTTCTTAAACTTCCAAAGAAATTTCATATTACCTTTCCATTTCTTGAATCTCTTACGCAGATGCCAGATTCAAGGAGATTTTTAAAAGAATTTTTGACAAACAAACGGAAGTTAGATGATACGTCACATGTGGAGCTAAACGTAGTTCTTGACACGTCTAGGACATCGAGTATTAAATGTGGAACCAATCACTTCAAAGTTGGGGACCAGGTACTGTCAGATGCAACCGACCCTAGAATAGCCACTTCAGAGCTTAATACAAACGGTACGACTCCTTTTTCGGCACGTAAGGTCTTCCCATACGGACCAGTCGAGGTAAAACATTCTAATTTCGGCACTTTTGAGGTAAATATTACCCGACTTAAACCATATGTTGATAGAATTGATAGTAACAAAAAGGAGTTCTGACTCCGTGAACCACCATGGCCATACGAATAACAGGTAAGTCTAGCTTAAGACTTTAAACGAGCGCTTCTCAGGAGGCAACCCAAGCACTAACCCCACTAACGTCCATATTTTTGAATTTTACCATCTAACTAAAGACTAACCAAAATTTTTAGGCGTAGGTTTCCCTACCACACGACCTTGCACAGCGGTGTGGCCATGGCCGTGTGGACACCACGAATCTACACACCGGTGTGGCAGAGACCGTGCGAATCAAGGATGAAAATTTCCCAAAACACGGGCTGCGATAAAATGCCATGGCCATACGATGCGGCCGTGGCCGAAACTGACTAAAAGAACACGGTCGTGCGTCACGCCCGTGCTTATAAGCCGTGGGCGACACTGATTAAGCAACATTGGTGTACGAACCCTTTATACGGGCATGGGAGAAATGCATGAAGTTTAACACGGTCGTGCGATTCGGCCGTGTGACATAACACACCCAAGGCATGGGCATGGGTCGTTCCTCTATTTAAAATCCACTTCTTCTGATCATTTCTCCCCCCAAAGTCTTCGTCCCCTTTCCCCTTTCTTTTTAAATGCATATTCATTTTCCATTTTCCATTTTTACTTTTATTCTTATGTTTATTTTCTTTTTATTTCCTTTATTAGTTTCTTCTTATTCTTCATGCCATTTAGATTTAGCTCAACCGGTTCGAGACGCTACCCCACAGTCACCTCTGCCCAATCCTATTCAGTTTCTTTTCATCGACTCCATCCAAAATTTAGGAAGTTCACTTCTCTCCCTATCTTATGATTTTATTATTATTTCGTTGTTATCTATCATTGTACATTGAGGGCAATGTACATCTTAAGTGTGGGGGTGAATTTTATTATTCTCAAATCCCTGAATGATATTTTGTCTTAAGTAATTTTCTCATATCACTAATTAGAATGAAATTCCTGTTGATTTATGATTTTTATTGATATGTTTCGGATTAAGTCATTGATAATTATACAGTGATGATTTAAACTTTAAGACACTAGAGAATCAAGCATGATGAGTCTATTTTCAAATTTTAAAATTTTTTTAGGTTGTCTACCTGAATCTAATTATTACCTTGAAGTTTAAAATTTACAAGGTTGTCATCAAAAACCCATAATTTTTGTGAGATTTTGAACCTTTTAGAGCATACATTCTTTTCGTGCTCACTTTATTGATTATGAGTGTGTCAACATTGATTTTTTATTCTAGAACTTGCTTCAATTATACATGTCGAGACCACTTCTTTGATTTGATATACTGAGATGATAAAGGCACTTAGGATTTAACCCATTTACTCCACTAAAAGCCTACCCTCACAATTAACCCCTAGTGAACCCCTTTGATCCTAACAACCCTTTTTATTGATTCACCCACTAATATTAACCCAAAACCCATCTTGTATTTGTTATCACCATTTTTCTTGACTACCCTTCTATCGAGACTTGATTTGATCAGTTCCCTGATTATTTTATTTCAGTAGTTGAATCCTTCTTATATTATGTATTTATTGATTTATTCTTAAAAAAATCGAAGTATATTCATTTTTAGTTCTGTGATTAAGTGAGCTTATACATTTAAATTCAACATCCTGAAGAAAAAGCTCGTATTATTAGTATTTCAAGTTTTCAATTGATGTAATTATTCAGGATTAGTTCATTTTTCTAGTTAGGTAAATTGTCAATTCAATCTCAATTCTAACCTTTTAATTTAGCCTTTATCCACACCTTTAACCTAAGCCCCGTTACAACCCTTTTAAAGACCTTTTGATTTGTGTATCATCTCATTTTATAGTGGTGGAGATTTGATTTTCAGGCAAGCCTATGGGATTAACTTTTCATGTTCGACTTTTGAGAGCTTAATTTTGAACCTTAAACACTTCGAGTGATTTGATTGAATCTTTAGTGAGGATGTCAACTCTTGTCAATTTTGAATTAAAGGTAATTATTTAGATAAGGGGAAACACCTATATTTTTCGTGCTACAAACTTGTGACTCTGATTGTTTGAATCTTTAGGACTCTTTGAGTTAAATTATCCATGTATAAATTATCTATGAATTATGATGAAACATTATCGATGAATATTATGAATTGAGGAAGTTCGTTTTAATTGTGAGTTGAGAATTTTGCTTGAGGACAAGCAAAAGCTTAAGTGTGGGGGTATTTGATAAACCATAACATACACATATTTTAATCCCACATTTAGCATACTTTTGGATGATTTAGTCCCTGAATTGTGGAATTTGGTGCTTCTAATCCTTTAATTTCATGTTTATACTTAGGAGAGCATTGGAGGATGAAAAGAATGAGAAATGGGCCAAAAATGGAGAAAATGGGCCAAAGTACAAAATCCACAAGGCCTTAGGTCATCGATTACTCTCTTAAGTCATCTCTACAACCTTAATCTCGACTTACGAGGCCTCACTCATACGCGTAAGACTCTCGAGACCTTTTCGAAAACTTATACGATTTTAAAAATTTCTTCACCTAAACAAGGACTACACACCCGTGTGAGGTGAGACACACTCGTGTAAGGTCACACACGCCCATGCCCTCAACCCGTGCATGAAAACCCAAGCATTCTGCCAATGTCCCATGGCTAGGGCATACGCCCGTGCTCACCACCCGTGGTGAACACTAACTTCACCACACGGCCTGAAGTCTAGACACACACCCGTGTGGCTAGCCCATGGCCTATACTACTCGAATCTATCAAAGAGACATGGCCAAGGCACACGCCCATGGGTTGGCCGTGTGTCACACATGGCCTAGACACAGGCCCATGAGTCTAACCACATGGACAAGAACAAAGCTAATTGCCAAGCTCCTTTCACTTCTCAAGTTCTTACAACATATACTCAAACAACACATCCATAATCAACTCAAATTCAAACACAATCCTACATGGATAACTACATCTTTTCATATAATAAAGCAACCAACAACTATGGCATTATACAAAATAGATTATCCATCTATAGGCTAACATATCTTAGCCATTTATAACAAAATTCACTAATCTAGCCCCTATACATGCCATATACAAAACATTTAGTCTAATGTATCGGAGTGAGCTGATAGTGTGGGCGATCTTTTGATTAATCCACGTATCTCGATTCAACCCTCTTTCTCTATAAGATAAGGGAAAGAAAAGGAGTAAGCCTTGAGCTTAGTAAGTTTACACATAAACAATTTAAGCATTCTATTATAAACTAAACAACAATTAGCATTATACTACCAAATAAATTCACATCCACAATTATGCTTACTCTTTCTATCCCTTACCACATTTCCAAAACATTATGAGTCACATACTCATAATCACTGACATGCACCCCTGCACTCAATACCACATTTACTCGAAAATAAAACACATCATTTTATCACACTAATACATCCACACAACTAAATTACTCGGTAGTTTCGCACTCAGCCCACCACAATCAGGTAATAAGGTAGTATCGCACATAGCCTACCAAGAGATACTCATAGTGGTTTCACACATAGCCCACTAAATAATATACTTAACTATGGTATCGCACCCAGCCCATAGTTGTTAAGTATTAAGGTGGTATTACACTTAGCCCACCATCAAATTATCACTACTCATCCACATATCTACTTACTCATTCATTCATGATATCTACCACATTCATTCCATTTGAACCAAAGAGGTTCTCAATCATTCTCATTCATTTTCATTCATGCTACACGCTAGCTACCATTAAGAATGTACAAGTAGAACTTATTGATTACACATAAACTTACCTCGGTACTCAAAAAGTATAAAGATGTGCAGTTTAGTCCACCACCTTGCTCTTGCCTCGGTTTCGATCTTGGCTTCGTCTTTCTTGATCTATAATGATAAATGAACTCATTCAATTCACACATTGACTAAATTGATCATTATCTCATACTTTAGCAAAATTACCATTTTGCCTCTAAACTTTCTCATATTTACACTTTTGGCCCAAGGCTCATAAAGTGATTTTCATTCAACTTTCTAGGCTTTCATGCATAGCCAAACCATTTATTCAACTAAACCAATCATCAATTCTCACTAAATTACACATGTATGACCAAAATCAAAACTTTCACAAATAAGTCCCTACTTGCATTTTTCATGGAAATCATTTAGCAAAAGATGTTTTTACTACATCAAGCTTTCATATTCTTCCATTAAACATCAAAATACATACATGTCATACATGGATGCATTTTTGAACGTCCATCTTTGTAACATCCTAAGTTAGGGGCTATTTGTGATTGAATAATTATTTGGTATGTTGGAACTGCTGTGATATTATTTATGGAAATATATGGTTTAATCAAAGGCCTTGAGTAGGCTCGATTTGGTAAAAATTTTAGTTTCTAGCTTTAAAGGTGGGGAGCCTTAACAAGTGGGGGTTATAAGAATAAGTAAGGGATAATTTGTCATAAGATGAGCTTAGAATAAGTGGCAAAGGAGGGCCACTTAAGAGCCTAGTAGTGACGCCACAAGGGGTGAGGGAGAGCCTTGGTTCGAGTCATGAAATTCTCCTTTTGGCACCTTGTTTGACGGCAACAAGAGAGCGAAAATGCTCAAATTTTATTTCAATATTAAAGGATAATATGAGCATTTTAAATTGGATTTTAAATTGTTTAATTCTAAGGATAATTAGGATGGTATTAGTTTATTTAGATAAACAAGATAATAGGTGATAATAAGGAAATTATTTGGATTATTAAGAGATTCTTTGATTATTTGGGAATTAATAGATTTTTATCTAAGGATAATTAGTGATAATCAAGGATATTATGAATTATTATTGGATTATTTTTTTCAAATGATTTGAAATAAATCAAATGAGTGGCCAGGAGAGGTTGTAAGTGGTTGCTGAAATTAAAACACCTCATGGGGAGGTGGACGGCAAGGCCACTAGGGGGGATGCCGAATGCCTATAAAAGGTTCAACCTTGTCACCTTGTTTGCTTTTTGTCATTTTTGCTAAGTCAAATTCTCTTCAAGCATTCTTTCATCTTTTATTTTTTGGCAATAGCAATTTCTCTCTACTTCCATATTCCATCTCTCCAATCTTTTCACTCCGTTTCAACTAAAAAGCCCTCTCTACTTCTTTTTGCGAAACCCCACATTCAAATTCCTTCCTCTACTCTATAGACTTGGCGAATATTGAAGCAGAGGTAAGAAGTATTAGCGAATACTATTTTGTTTCCTTCTCTTTGTGTCTCTCACGACATCCATAAGGGGGTAAGTGCCGATTTCAATAGTGTATTAACACCCTTGTGAAACCGATTTCTTTCTAGGAAACTCGATCTCAAAGCGTAAAGCGGATCTTCCATTCCTTAGTCAATCGATTGGTAAGTAGGTGGTAAGGATTTATGGTAAATAGAGTGCTATTCTAGTAAGTCATTAATGATTAAAAGTCAAGGCTATCGGTGTATTTACTAATCGATGGTGGTTGGCGAGTAGAACCGGGAATTGAGTCTTGTGATTAGGAACCGAAAGGATAAAGTAAGGTTCGGGTTCACAAGGAACCCTTCTCAAATTATTTGGTTTGGCCGAATGGCCCATATCACTAACTCTATTATGGCGAATATAGGGACAAGTAGATCTAGGGTGGCCGACTCTTCTTTTCGGATTTAAAGCATCCAAAGGTGACAGGTGTGTACATACACACGTATAATTATTTAAATGTGCTGAGTGTTATGTATGCTAACTTTGACTTGTGTAGCATCGGATTAATACTATAACGGTATGAGTGGTGATTCTGGTAAGTACCTGTTAATATGAATGTGTTATTGATGCTTTTGGTAAGCATGATGTATTGATACATGGTATGTATACATGACTGATGTGGGATTAATGAGTGGAGGGGGCAGTATTATTGTGCCGATGGGCACCAGTGTTTTGGTAACACACTGTGACTACGGTCACCAGAGGTTTGGTACCTCCAGAGGTTTGGTACCTCATTGCGTCTCGTCCCAGTGGCTTAGCACCACAGTGGGTTGGCCCCACATATTACTTAAGGGATTGACGCCAGTGATTTGGCATCACACGATGGGTTGGCCCCATCAATCGATCGTGTCTATGGACACCAGAGGTTTGGCACCTCCAGTGATTTGGCATCACATCTGTGACTATATATCACCAGTGGTTTGGCACCACCAGTGGTTTGGTACCACAACGGGGTAGACTGTGGCGATTGGTTGGCTAGGTTGGGGCACATAATATTATGCACGTTAATTGTTATATGTTGTGTATGAAAATGTTTAAAATCGGGGGAAGGGTTGCATACTGAGTCTTGGTGACTCACCTTCTCCTTAATTTTTCAGGTGATGCATAGATCGCGGATATGGAGCCGGATGGACTCGAGGTGGCCATGCAGTGGATTTAATTTAAATGAACTTTAATTTCAGTTGTGATATTTTTATTTTGGGTTTTATTCTATTTGGATGTAATAAGGCCTCCGATATTTTGTTTTGCTACTTTTCATCGTTGGATACTTTGTTTTAAACTTTGTTAACAATATTTAAATCACATGTTTTCCAAGTTAAAACGAAAATTATTTTTAACGTGCCATCGGGCACCTTCAAAGTTCTATTATAACTCGGCTTAAATAAATTTCTCAAATAAGCACTAAGTAAAGCTTTTACAAAACAATCAAACAAAAAGGTTTTCAACAACTTAAACCGATTTAGAAAAACGACTTCCTTTAAAATGTTTTCTACTGTAACAAGCTAGATTCGGCCATAAAGTTTGGGCCGGGTTTGGGTTGTTACAATCTTAGCTCAACATATAGCTAAAAATAGCTTACTCATGCTTCTAGGACCTCAAAAATATGAAGAATATTAAAAACGGAGCTAGAATACACTTACTAGCTAGCTTGAAAAGTTGAAGAGCCCTAACAATGGCTTCTCTAAATTTTTGACAGCCTTGGGGAAGAAGATGAATGAAAATTCTATCATCTTTTCCCATTTTAATCATTTAATTGATAAATGACCAAAATGCCATTTCGTCCAACTTTCCAATTTTAACCAATTCATGCCCAATTTTGTCCAAAAATTAGAATTTAGGAAAATTACTATTTAAGGACATCTAATTGGTAACCCAAAGCTATTTCACACAAATAGCTTCTAGAATATCATATTTTGCAACTTTTGTAATTTAGTCCTTTTGGACAATTCAACCGCAATTTGACAAAATTGCTTCATGAAACTTTCACACTAACATGCAAACATGGCATAGACCTCAAAAAATCATACATATACCTCGAATTTATGGTCTCGCACCACTATTATGACTAGGCCCTAAATCGGGATGTTACAAAGAAAGATATTCAAAAAGCTTATATAAACACCCTAGAGGCCAACCTTCAAAGGGGCGTTCAGCTAGGCCAAAGAGCCAAGCCAGAGGGGCTGAATAGTGGGATTCACTCGAAGAAAGCCAGTTGATTCATCTCAAGAAGCCGGAATCATACTCAACACTGAGGATATCTCCTTCAATTCCTTCAGGGGGTTTTAGGGTTTTCTTTATGTTTTATTTTATATTTTCTTCTGAGATGTATTCTTTTATAATTATGAACTAAACCCCTCAAATACCTGAGGGGGATGAAACCTAAGACGGATCTTGTTATTGTTTTTTGAGCTGTATGATAAATACTTGATTTGTTCTTAACTATGTGTTCTTAATTCTTGTTTTGATATTTCAGGATATTGATTCAAGCATTTATGCTCTTAGGCAAAGGAGGAATAGACCCTGTCTAAGAGTAGATATAGCATAGTTAAGCAGATTTTATCACAACTCTACAAATAGGATGATGAAAATCTACCGGATTAGGGTCAAACCTAATATGGGAGTCCATAGATCGAGTTAATGCAATTCTAGGGGTTTTAATTAGAAAGAGATTTCAATTAATCAACCTAGGATTAGACGTTAGTAGCCTCGAGAGAGGTATTAATATAAATTAGGGAATCCTACGGATCAAGTCAAGTGAATAAATAGTCTGGTTCAGAGTTAAGTAACAAGTGAAGTCTAGGTGGATTCTTTGTCGGGTATTGTCTCAATCAATTGGTTTTTCCCTCAAGTATTTTCCCCAATTCCTTCTCTGTGTCTTAGCATCTTTAGCTTAGTAGTTAGTTAATTTTAGGTTAAACAACAATTCCTTTAATTCTTAGGTTAAATAATAAAAAAAGTTAGTATTAGTACTTTTGGTTCCTTTGGGTTTGACAATTCGGTCTTGCCACTAAACTATACTACTATTCGATAGGTGCGCTTGCCTCAAGTCGTTGTCACAGTTAGTTTTTAGGCTAGATCATTCATTATATAAATTTTTAAGACTCTGACACATGATCGCAAACTTTCCAGCATTCAAAATCATATATGGACAACATTAATATGACATTTTCGAGCACCTTAAAGACACATTTTCGAGCACCTTAACGAGCTATTGACCAAGTCTGTCAGGCTAAATTCATTTACCCAAAAAAAAAACAATATTTAGCTATCCAAATACCAGCTTCAGACATATTAATTTACAGCATTTAAATGCCTAAAGTTTCAGCAGTCAGATAACATGGTTTAGAACATATAACACTCTAAGTTTTCAGCTTTCAAACTTAATAAGAAGAAATGGATGCCAAAGATGTAATATCAAATAAAATGACCATCTTTTATCAAATCCAATACAAATTGGTCATCAGACAGGTTTAAAAGAGAGTAAAAAAAACTTATCATTTCATTATCTAATTTTAAACATTTGAGAAAGGTATAGGTTTTCTATCTAGCCATGATTCTATTTTCTCAAAGTACTTGACAGGTACCACCCCATCAAAACCCTCAGTCAATATCAGTTTGTTGTCTGACATAATAACACCCCTAAGCAGTTTGTCATGTATACAGAACTGGCATATTAAAAATAAAGAGTAAAATGAAGGAGTTCGTACGTCATCATCCTTCTTTCAAACCCTAGAAAGAATATCAATTAAAACAATCAAATAAATAAGGGGGAAAATAGGATATGTACCAGTAAGAAAAACAAGAGAAGATCCAAGAAAGAGAGAAACAAAGAAAATGCAAAGTATACATAGGTGACTAACAAAAGGCAATAAGCAGAGGAAGAAAAGTAAACAGAATAAAACATTCCAAGTGTAAAAAAAGTATGTATCGTATTTCATAATTCATTTCAGTAAAATAAATTTCTTCACTTCAGGGCCTGTCAACTAGGAATAAATACACACCAGAAGAACATCTAATGATATCTGCATGCCAAAGTGACTTTTAAAAACCATAGAATCAATACATCTTTTAGACAAATATCACAATGCTTCATATCTTGTGAAATGTAAAATTGCAAATGTGGAAAATTCAGAACCGACAATTCATGAAAGCATGAAATAAAAAAGCCATAGAATCAATACATGCTTTAGGCAACACACAGGATAATTGAATTTTGTCAAAGCTCCGGTTACCAGAAGCATGAAAGCATGAAACGAAAGCACTACATAAGTCTAACAAGGAGTGTTAGCAAAATGCTAGTAATTTTAACTAAGATATAAAGTAATTTGAAACATAGAAATCACAAACTGGGGTCTACTTCATCCCAACAAATTCAACATACCTCTTAGAAATTGTAAATTGGATGGTAGAGTTGATTCCAGCAAATTAAATTACACCTGTAAACAATGAATAGCCATGAAATTAAAAAATAATCTAAAGATGAATAGCCATGAAAAAATAACCTAAAGATGAACAGCAAATTAAATATAATGTATTTATAGTACACACTGGAATAGAACCATGCAACCAATGAAAACCAGCGATGCATTTCAATGCCTAAGATTAGATATAATCAAGTGAAAGAAGTTATTTAAAAAGGAAACCCATATCCATTTTTCTATCAGGAGAATCCAAATTCACCATTTTTGAGTAATCATAAGCTAAAATATAGATACCCACATCTTAAAACATACCTAAAAATAATATAAAATCCATAGCAGAAAAAACAAATCAAGACACGAGAACAAACCTTCAATACCGGAGTGGAAAATCCCAAAACCAACCCAATAAGAGTAATTATTGATAGGATTTAGACCATAAACTGTAACACTCCCTACCCGTAATCAACAGTACGAGGCATTAACGGACTTAACCTACTCAAACATACATTATCGAGCCATAAAATTTTGTTTCAACTCAACACTTTTCATTTGAATACATAACGTCCCTCTTATAGGTCTATGGAACCTTAAACATACTTACGGAGTGGTTCGGGACTGAACCGAAAACTTTTGAACACTTAGAAAATTTTGACACAAAACAGAGCCATACGCCCGTGTGGGCAGGTCGTGTGGCCACACACGCCTATGTCCCTAGTCCGTGTGGATTTTATTTCTCATTTCGAACCTACAGGGGTTTTTACACAGCTAGACACACGCTCGTGTCCATGGCCCCTGTCCCTCACACGGCCACAACACGCCCGTGTCTTAGCCCATGTACAAAAACCTTGACATTTTGTTTCTGACGTCATCATCCCATTATGGTCATACGGCCTAGGTACACGCTCGTGTCCTTAGACCGTGTGGCGAATTAAATCCCTAAATTCAGGTGCAAGCTTCACACAGCCTGGGCACATGCCCATGTGTTAGGCCGTGTCTCCTACACGGTTGAGACACACGGCCGTGTCTCCACCCTTGCGGTTACTATTGAGCATATTGGCTTGCCAACTTAGTATGCAGGGTGTAACACCCCTTACCTGTGTCCACGCTGAGACAGGGTACGAGACATTACTGGACTTAACTTACTTTAACATACATTATTGGGCTATAAAATTTCTTTTCAAACTTAAAACTTTGCATTCATATTCATAACATCCTTATTATGGGCCTTTGAGGCCCTAAACATTCATATGAAAGGTTTCAGAACTAATCTGAAAACTTTTACACTCTTAGAAAATTTTTGCCTAAACAGGGGTCACGCGCCCGTGTGAAATGGAGCACGCCCGTGTGGGCAGGCCGTGTGGTCACACACACCATATTCCTAGCCCGTGTCCATTACAAGGCTTAGACAGGCCCGTGTCCTCACCCGTGTGTGAAAACCTTAGCATTTTTTTTATGACGTCAGCAAACTCTTAAGGGCACACGGCCTAGGCACACGCCTGTGTACTGGCTCATGTGATGAATCGAATTCTCGTAAATTTGATGCAGAGGACACAAGGCCTATCAACACACCCATGGGGGTTGACCGTGTGTCACACATGGCCTAGACACACACCCGTGTGTCTACCCGTGTGGACAATTAGAAGGCTATTTACCAAGCCAATTGCCACCTTGAAACATAAACACGCATATACCAACACAAGCAATACATGATAAGATAATAACACCATATAAAGAACCACTAATCATCATTCAAACACTTCGCATTTTACCTCATCATTTGCATAAAATTTCCCTTCATAAAACTTATCATCATTAAAATATGAAACTTGACAAATATTTCCAATTCCCTATGGCCATATACAAAATGAGTGTATAACATTAGTAGCCAACACTTTGGCTCTCAAATATGACATAATACAAAATAACCAAGTTCCTATACATGTCATACCCAAAATAAATCAACTTTACAATACCAAGAGAATGATTGATAGTGTGCTCCGAGCTCCGACATTCTACGATCCTCGTGCTAGCTTGGCGATACTACAAGGAAAAGGGAAAAGAGAGAGGTACGCATATAGCTTAGTAAGTTTGCATGAATTAATATAGCAACATAAATGCTCATAGTAAATTCATTCATCATGGAACAATGGCAACACAAGTTCTCAAGTACTTTGACATACTTACTCATACTTATTCTTACCCATCATTACATTACATATTTCATAACTCGTATTTTACTCATGGTACCTATATCACTTTAGCACATATTTTAGCACTTATGTTACCTTGAGCATAAACTTAAATCATTATCATCCTTAACTTAAATGTATCTCTTTGTTATCCTTGTATAACTTAGCTCACTGTCATCTTTACATACTTAGCTCTTTTGCCTGTTGAAATACTCAGAATATCGAAGGATACTCAATCTCATCATACATGTATCATGATGCCAATGCCATATCCCAGATATGGTCTTACATGGTATCACTTCTTGATGCCAATGCCATATCCTAGATATGGTCTTACATGGGATCTCTTAGCTCGATGCCGATGTCGATGCCATGTCCTAGACATGGTCTTATACGAGATCATATTTAGATGTCGATGCCATGTCCCAGACATAGTCTTACACGAGATTTTCCATTGGTGCCAAAGCCATGTCCCAGACATGGTCTTACACGGGACCTTCCTTATTCGATGCCAATGCCATGTCCCAGACATGGTCTTACACTTAACCTTCCTTATTTGATTCCGATGCCATGTCCCAAACATAGTCTTATACGGGACCTACTTTCAGTGCTGTTGCCATGTCCCAGACATGGTGATAAACTTTAAAAGTAACATATTTTAATCCCACATTTAGTATGCTTTTGGATGATTTATCCTTGATTTATGTAAAAAGGTGCTCTTAATCCTTTCTTTTCATGTCTTATACTTAGGAAAGCACCCAAGGATAAAAAGAACGCAAAACAGGCTTAAAACGGACCAAATTAGGCCAACTCACAAAATCGGCACGGCCTAGACTACAAGCCACACAGCCGCAACCACAATTTACACGGCCGTGCCCTAACCGACAAGTCTGAACAAAGCCTGGCCACGAATTACACGGGCGTATGCCATGGGCGTGCCCCTACCACGGGAAAGAACAATTTCACATGGAATTGGATGCTTGAAGGCAAAGAAACATACCACTAAGTCTACTTAAACACCCTAATAGTAATTCTACTTGAAGGAGATACTTAGAAGCCAAGTAAAGCATCTCAATGCCTATATAAACACCCCAAGGCAGCTATTCTGGGGGGTCACAGTTTGGCAGAAGCCTTCTACCAAGCTTTCATTCAGGGAATTACTCGAAGATAGCCAGTTGATCCATCTCAAGAAGCTGGAGTTCTACTCAAGATGGAGGATCTCTCCTTCAATTCCTTCAGGGAGTTTTAGGGATTTCTTATGTTTTGTTTTATCTTTTCTCTTGAGATGTTTTCTTATTTTTTTATGAACTAAACCCTTCAGATACCTAAAGGGGATGAAACCTAGATGAATCTTGTTATTTGATTTTTGATTTATATGATAAGTACTTAGTTTGTTATTAATTATGTTGCTTAATCTAATCTGATGTGCTTAGGTAGAGGAGGAATAGACCCTGCCTAAGAGTAGATCTAGCATAATTAAGCGGAGTTGATTGCACACCTAGAGATAGGGTGACGAGATTTTACCGAATTAGGGTGAAACCTACTATGGGAGTCCATTGATCGATTTACTGCTATTCTAGGGGGTTATTATAAGTGAACGAGAGCTCCACTAATTAACCTAGGGTTAGACATTACTCGCCTCAAGAGAGGGTTTAATATAGGTTAGGGAGTCTTACGGATCAAGCTACCTAAAGAAATCATATGATTCAGGGGTTAAATAACAAGTGAAGTCTAGGTGAATTCTTCTTGAGGGTATCGTCGTGATCAACTGAGTTTTTCCTAAAGTTATTTCCCTATTCGTTCTTTTTTTCTTTGTCTTTAGCTTAAAAATCGTTAAACTAGATTAAACCAACCAATCACTCCATATTTCAGGCTAAATAATAAAAAGAAAGTTAGTATTAGTACTTTTAGTTCCTTTGGGTTTGATAATCCGGTCTTGCCTAAGCTATAGTACTGTTCGATAGGTACACTTGCCTTTA
Organism: Gossypium rotundifolium; assembly: GCA_025506655.1. Lineage (NCBI taxonomy): Eukaryota > Viridiplantae > Streptophyta > Magnoliopsida > Malvales > Malvaceae > Gossypium > Gossypium rotundifolium. The sequence continues at coordinate 63,508,343 of CP106722.1, forward strand.
GTCGTTGTCAGAGTTAGTCTCAAGGTTCGATCTCATTCATTATAAATTTTAAAGCTATGATTTCAGTGATCACATGGTCTTATACGGGACCTACATTCGGTGTTGATGCCATGTCCCAGACATGGTTTTACACGTGACCTTCTTTATTCGATGTCGATGCCATGTCCCAGACTTGGCCTTATACGGTATCTACATTCGGTGACGATTCCATGTCCCAAACATTGTCTTATACGGGACCTACATTTAGTGTCGATGCCATGTCCCGCACATGGTCTTATACGGGACCTTCTTTATCTCATGTTGTGACATAGGTATCCTCGTTATTCCGAAATTTCAATTGGGACTTTACTTAGCATATTCTCATTCATTTTCTCATCAAGACATTATTCATAAATTTCATGGAAATGATATGCATTTCTCAAAATAACAAATAATTTAAACATAATAACACATGTAACCTTAATTTCACACAAACTTACCTCGGTACTCAAAATGTGCATAGATGTTTGATTTAGTCCAACACTTTGTTCTTGCCTCGGTTTCAGTCTGGGCTTCATTTTTCTTGATCTGTAATAACAATTTCACTTGTTTAATACTCACATTGACTAAATTGACTCATGAATTATACTTTAGAAAAATTATAATTTTGCCCCTAAACTTTTACATAATTACACTTTTACCCCTAGGCTCGTAAAATGATTTTTATTCAACTTTCTTGTATTTTAAGCCTAGCCAAATCATTTCCTTAACTACAACAGCCTTCAATTTCTACTATTTCACTCATGTATGACCATTTTTACAACTTTTACAATTTGGTCCTTTTTATGCATTTTTCATGAAAATCACTTAGAAAAAGATGTTTACATTACATCAAGCTTTTATATTCTTCCATAAAACATCAAATTACATGCAAGTCATACATGGGAAAATTTTTTAAGATAAACCCTAACTCAAAATATAACTAGAAATAGTTAAATCGAGCTGCAATGATTTCAAAAATACGAAGAACATTAAAAACGAGGCTAGGATGCACTTAATATCAAGCTTGGAAGTTGAAGAAACCCTAGCTATGTCTCCTTGCAAATTTCAGCACTTAGAAGAAGAAGATGGACAAGATTTTGGCTTATTTTTCCCTTTTTAATTCATTAATTAACCAAATAACTAAAATGCCCTTAAGGCCCTTTCTTGAGATTTTTCTTTTCCATGTCTATTTTTGTCCATCTTAGCATATAATGGTCTAATTGCTAAATAAGGACTTCTAATAATTTTATGATGCTATTTCATACTTAAATCTTCTAGAATCTCATATTTTCTAATCTTTGCAATTTAGTCCTAATGGACAATTTAATCGCTAATTCATAAAATTTCTTCATGAGATTTTCACACAATCATGCAAACACATCATAAGCCTCATAAAAATCATAAAACACATATTTCTATTTCAGATATGTGGTCTCGTACCACTATTCTAACTAGGCCCTAAATCGGGCTATTACAATTCTCCCCCTTAAGGATTTTCGTCCCCGAAAATCTTACCAGTAAAAAGGTTTGGGTTTTGGTTCCTCATAGCCTCCCCGGGCTCCCATGTAGCCTCTTCTACCCCATGTATTTGCCATAATACTTTCACAAGAGCTATACTTTTATTCCTTAACAGTTTGACTTCTCGTGCTAAAATCTTTACCAGTTCTTCGCCATATGTCACGTCGGGTTGAATTTTAACCTCTATAGGTGTAATCACATATGAATGATCTGATCGGTAGCGTCGCAACATAAACATGTGAAACACATAATCAATCTTTCTAATTCAGACGGTAAGACCAATCTATAGGCTACCGGCCCTATCCTCTCGGTGATTTCATATGGTCTAATAAAACACGAACTCAATTTGCCTTTCCGGCCGAATCTGAGAACTTTCTTCCATGGTTACACTTTCAAGAACACCTTATCACCAACTTGAAATTCAATCCCTTCTCTTTTCAAGTTCGAGTAGGATTTTGGTCTATCAGAAGCAGCTTTTAAACAATCTCGTATCACCCTTACTTTCTCTTCGGTTTCTATAATCAGATTGACCCTGTGAATATGATTTTCTTTGAGTTCCAATATAAAGGCATTCAGCACTTATGCCCATACAAAGCCTCGTAAGGCACCATTTTCAAACTCGACTGAAAATTGTTATTATAAGCAAACTCTACCAATGGTAGATACTTTTCCCAGCTGCCCTGAAACTCAAAAACACAACATCAGAGCATATCATTAGGTATCTATATTAACCTTTCCAACTGTCCGTCGGTTTGAGGGTGGAAAGCCGTACTAAAACTCATCTTTGTGCCCAAAGCTTCTTGCAACTTTTTCCAAAATTGGGACGTGAATCTCAGATCTCTATCTGATATAATCGACAAAGGTACTCCGTGTAGTCTTACAATCTCTAAAATATACAAGTTTGCCAACTTATCAAGTGAATAATCGGCACGTACAGGTATGAAGTGGGATGACTTCGTAAATCTATCTACCACAACCCATATGGCATCTTTCTTGCTCGATGTTAACAGCAAACCAGTTACAACATCCATAATAATACGGTCCCATTTCCACTTGGGAACCATAATAGGTTGAAGCAAACCCGAAGGTACTTGATATTCAACCTGCACCTGCTGACAAATCAAGCATTTTGATACAAACCCGAAAATATCTTTCTTCATACTCGACCACCAATACCATTTCTTCAAGTCATTATACATTTTTGTGCTGCCCGGATGTACAGATAAAACATCCACTATGTGCCTCGTGTAACATCTTTCCAATAAACTCATCATTCCTTGGTACACAAACTCTGTCTCTGAACATCAGACATCCATCGGAATTAGTCCAAAAATCAGACTCAATATCTGACTTGCACTGAACTCTTTTGGCTTGCAAGTCACTGTCATCTTTTTTAGCCTCATAAATCTCTTGAAGGAACATTGGTCTAGGCCTCAACTCAGCTAGAATGGAACCATCGTCTGACAAAGTCACCCGTGTATTCATAGCTCTCAATGCAAATAGGGATTTTCTACTTAAAGCATCGGCGTACGTTCGCCTTTCCCAGATAGTAATCAATAACTAGCTCATAATCCTTTATCAACTCTAGCCACCTTTGTTGCCTTAAGTTCAATTCCTTTTGATTCATCAAGTACTTTAGGCTTTTATGATCGATGAATATCTGGCATTTCTCACCATACAAATGGTGTCTCCATATCTTCAATGCAAACACAATGGTAGCCAACTCTAAGTCATGTGTCGGGTAATTCTTTTCATGCGGCTTTAACTGTCTAGAGGCATATGCTATTACTTTTTCCTCTTGCATAAGCACACAGCCCAAACTATTCAAGGATGCATCGCTGTAGATCACAAATTCTTTTCCCGGCTCAGGTTGCACTAGAATTGGAGCCTCTGTCAACAATACTTTTAGTTTCTCGAAACTCTGCTTGACTTTTCTGTCCACTCAAACTTTACATCTTTCTGTAATAACCTCGTCATTGGAGTAGCTATCATAGAAAACCCCTTGACGAATCGTCTGTAATAGCCAGCTAGGCCCAAAAAACTTCTAACCTCCGGTACATTCTTTGGCGGTTTCCAATCAATAATAGCTGAAATCTTACTTGGGTCGACTCGTATTCTATCTCCTAAGACAATGTGCCCCAAAAATCCAACCTCTTTGAGCCAAAATTCACTATTACTAAACTTGGCATACAACTGATTATTTCATAAAATCTATAAAACCGTCCTCAAGTGCTCAGCATGTTCGTTCTCATCACGAGAATAAATTAGTATATCATCAATAAAAACCACAACAAACTTATCTAAGTATGGTCGAAATATACGATTCATTAAATCCATAAACACCGCATGGGCATTTGTTAAACCGAATGGCATAACTAAAAATTCATAATGCCCATACCTTGTTCGAAATGCAGTTTTTAGCACATCTGAGTCTTTTACTCTCAAGTGATAATATCCCGACCTCAAATCTATCTTGAAAAACACAGTGGCTCCTATTAATTGATCGAACAAATCATCAATCCTTGGTAATGGATACTTATTCTTCACGGTTACCTTATTAAGTTGCTGATAATCTATGCATAGTCTCATGGAACCATCTTTCTTTTTCACGAATAGCACTGGATCACCCTACGGAGAATAACTTGATCTTGCAAAACCTTTGTCCGTCAACTCTTGCAACTGTGCCTTCAATTCCTTCAACTCAGTTGGAGCCATTCTGTATGGAGTAATCGATATCAATGCCGTACCAGGAGCTAACTCGATACCAAATTCAACCTCTCTAACCGGAGACAACCCTGGCATTTTTCGGGGAAGACATCTGGATATTCACATACTATCAGTACTGATTCAATTCTTAACTTGGTTTCTTTAGCATTCATCACAAAAGTAAGATATGCCTCATACCCCTTTCTTACATACCTATGAGCAAACATGTGAGAGATCACTACAGAAGATCTGTCTTGTTCATTTGATTCAACACGAAGAGTATCCCCATTTTCACATCTCAATTCAATGTATTTCTTTCCACAATTTAATCTCACATCATGAGTGGTTAACTAGTCCATACCGAGAATTATATCAAATTCATCAAATGGAAATAGCATGAGATTTGCCTTAAAATAATGACATCTAATCATCAATGGGCAATCTTTGCATACCTTATCAACTAATACACATTTGCCTAATGGATTGGACACTTTAATCACGAACTTTGTAGACTCAACAGGCATGCTCATACTAAATACTAATTTCATGCAAATGTATGAATAGGTAGACCCCGGATCAGTTAAAGCAACAACATTAGTGTCATGGAGAGAAAATGTGCCCGTAATTACATCAGGGGATGACGCCTTTTCGCGAGCGCGAATGGCATAGGTCCTTGCAGGCTCTTTACCCTTAGATCTTGCAGCCTGCTCTCTGGGAGTGTTCTTACTACTCATCCCACTTCTCGGGTTTCTCTGTTGTCTCCCTCTAGTAGTGCTTCCCGCTCTTGCACTCTGAATTTTCTCTTTTTCAATCATCTCAGGGCATTCTCTAATAAAATAATCTTGGGAACCACACTTGAAACAAGCTCTCTCATGTGCTCGGCACTCACCGGGATGACGTCTGCCATACTGTGGGCATTCTGGTCTATTAGGTCGAGTGTTCCCAACACTAGCAATTGAGGTAGCCTGAGCTTTAATCCCCGAGTATTGTTTACTCTTACTTCTATTTGAGAACCCGACTAAAGTAGCTAATCGGGTAGGGAAGTCTCTTGACTTCTTGGATGAAAACTGAAATGACTTGCCCAATTGTCTCTTTCTTGAGTCACGAGACTCCATCTCAGCGTTTCTTTTCTCTTTAACCAACTCCTAGGCTTTACAAGCCCTATCCACTAGCATAACAAATTCCTTCAACTCGAGGACACTGACAAATAATCTGATATCTTCATTCAATCCATCCTCAAACCTTTTACACATAATGGCTTCAGTAGACACACATTCTCGAGTGTATTTGCTGAGCCTTATGAACTCACGCTCATACTCAGTTACAGCCATCCTACCTTATTTCAGTTCAAGGAATTCCTTTCTTTTCTGATAAATAAATATTTGGCTAATGTACTTCTTCCTGGAAAAACTCCCATGTGATCATTTCCCTTGGTACAACCGACACAAGGGTGTTCTACCACTGGTAAGCGAAATCTCTTAAGAGAGACACCACACATTTCATACACTCTTCAGGTGTGCAGGATAATTCATCAAATACCCTAATGGTATTTTCAAGCCAAAATTCTGCTCTTTCTGGATCATCATCTTTACTAGCTCAAAATTCCTTGGCTCCTTATTTCTAGATTCTATCAACTAGAGGCTTTTCTCTTCTTACCACTTCTACCACTTGGGGAGCCACATGGGTAGGTTAAGGAATAGGCGGGGGTGAGGGGGTTGTGCATTCGGGTTCGCACGAACGAACTCTGTATATCATGCATTCATCATGTGGAGAAAGGCTTCCCTACCATTTTCTCCTCCTCTCTGACTCACGGTCGTATGTCTATTCTCATTTTCATTCGGCACCGTCCCTTTAGCGAGAGCCAGTGCCTTACTTTCCATATCATCTGCCATAGCTCTATCAGGATCCATTTACAATATGAAAACACAATTTAAATCGAAAGGAGTCGTCACATTATCATTATATAAATACTCATGTGTATGGCATGTATAGCTAGACTCATGCATATGCTACGTTAGTTCGAGAATCTACTAAACCGTAGCTCTGATACCACTAAATGTAACACCTCTTACCCGTCTCCAACGCCGAGACAGGGTACGAGACATTACCAGACTTAATTTACTTTAACATACATTATCGAGCTATAAAATTTTATTTCAAACTTAAAACTTTGCATTCGTATTCATAACATCCTTATTATGGGCCTACGAGGCCCTAAACATTCATATGAAAGGTTTCGAAACTAATCCAAAAACTTTTACACTCTTAGAAAATTTTTGCCTAAATAGGGGCCACACGCCCGTGTGAAATAGAACACGCCCGTATGGGCAGGTCGTGTGGTCATAAACGCCCATGTTCCTTGCTCGTGTGGAATTTATTTTTCTTTTTGAACCTACAGGGGTTTTCACATGGCTGGACGCACGCCCGTGTCCATCACACGGCCTAGACACGCCCATGTCCTCACCCGTGTATGAAAACCTTAGCATTTTATTTATGACATCAGCAAACTCTTAAGGGCACACGACCTAGGCACACGCCTGTGTGCTGGCCCGAGTGACAAATTGAATTCTCGTAAATTTGATGCGGGGGACACACAGCCTATCAACACACCTATGGGGGTTGACCGTATGTCACACACAGCCTAGACACACGCCCGTGTGTCTACCCGTGTGGACAATTATAAGGCTATTTACCAAGCCAATTGCCACCCTGAAACATAAATACGCATATACCAACACAAGCAATACATGATAAGATAATAACACCATATAAAGAACCACTAATCATCATTCAAACACTTTGGCTATATACAAAATGAGTGTATAACATTAGTAGCCAACACTTTGGCTCTCAAATATGACATAATACTAAATAACCATGTTCCTATACATTCATACCCAAAATAAATCAATTTTACTATACCAAAAGAATGATTGATAGTGTGATCCGAACTCCGACGTTCTACGATCCCTGAGCCAGCTTGGCGATACTAAAAGGAAATGGAAAAGAGAGGGGTAAGCATATAGCTTAGTAAGTTTGCATGAATTAATATAGCAACATAAATACTAATAGTAAAATTCATTCATCATGGAACAATAGAAACACAAGTTCTCAAGTACTTTGACATACTTACTCGTACTTATTCTTACCCATCACATAACACATTACGGATTTCATAACTCATATTTTACTCATGGTACCTATATCATTTCAGCACATATTTTAGCACTTATGTTACCTTGAACATAAACTTAAATCATTATCATCCTTAACTTAAATGTATCTCTTTGTTATCCTTGTATAACTTAGCTCATGGTTATCTTTACATACTTAGATCTTTTTCCTTTGAACTACTCGGAATATCAGAGGATACTCAATCTCATCATACATCTATCATGACGCAAATGCCATATCCCAGATATGGTCATACATGGGATCACCTCTTTATGTCGATGCCATATGTAACAGTCTGATTTATGGCCTAGTAGGGATAGTGGTGCGAGGCCACAAACCCGAGGTGAATTTATGATTTTTTCAAGTTTATGCCATATTTGCACATTAGTATGAAATTTTTGTAAAGCAATCTTATTAAGTTGAGGTCAATTGGTCCAAAAAGGACTAAATTGAAAAAGTTGCAATATATGAGTTTCTAGAAGCTTTTTGCATGAAATAGCTTTAGAATAATAATTATGAGCCCTTAAATAGAAATTTTCCCAAAAATAAAATTTTGGACAAAATTGACATTGAGATGGTGTTAAATAGAATTTTTGTGAGGAAAGGCATTTTGGTCATTTGCCTATTAAGTGTTTTAAGTGGGAAAAAGATGAGAAAAATTCACTCATCTTCTTCCTTGTGCTACCGAAAATTTGAAGACACCATAGCTAAGGTCCTTCATTTTTTTTCAAGCTCATAGTAAGTTCAGCTTAGCCCCGTTTTTAATATTCTTCGTATTTTTGAAGTTCTCGTATTATGAATTAGCTAATTTTAGCTATGAAATGAGCTAAGATGCATGTTCAAAAATTTACCCTTGAATGATATGCTTGTTAAATGATGTTTTATGGAAGTTTAAGAGAGTTTCATGTTAGATAAACATCTTTTCCTTAATGAGTTTCATGAAAAAATGGTAGTAGGGACCATTTTGTAATAGTTATAAAATTGGTCATACCTACTAGAAATAGTGAGAATTGATGATTGTTATAGAAGAGAAAATGATTCAGCTAAGCATGAAGTTTAAGAAAGTTGCATGAAAATTAGTTTACGAGAATTGGGCCAAAAGTGTAAATATTATATAGTATAAGGGCAAAATAGTAATTTTACCAGAATATGAGTTATGTGTTAATTTAGTCAATATGATTATTAATGATCTATTTATGATTATAGATCAAGAAAAATGAAGCCCGGATCGAAACTGAGGCAAGAACAAAGTTGTGGACTAAATTGCATATCCATATACATTTTGTATATTGAGGTAAGTTTGTATGATTTCTAAGTTTTCTAATTTTTATCATTAATTTGCTTAGTATAATGTACAATAATTATATGAAATGATCATGTTATGTTCAAGTAAGAAATCACGATAACATGTACAAGCAAGTCCCGATTGAAGATGAATTTCCCTGGGATACTCGATCTACCCCACAAGATATCATGTAAGTCCAAGGCAAGCTTGGCATTGAGCAAGATATCATGTAAGTCCAAGGCAAGCTTGGCATTGATCAAGTTAGCAAGCAAGTTATCATGTAAGTCCAAGTCAAGCTTGGCATTGATCAAGTTAGCAAGCAAGTTATCATGTAAGTCCAAGGCAAGCTTGGCATTGATCAGTTAGCAAGCAAGTTATCATGTAAGTCCAGGACAAGCTTGGCATTGATAAGTTAGCAAGCAAGTTATTATGTAAGTCCAAGGCAAGCTTGGCATTGAGTATGTTATCAAGAGCAAGACTTCATATAAGTCCATGTCAAGACATGGCCTTAAAATTAAGATGAGATATTCCATGTAAGACCATACCGAAGATATGGCTTTGGTATCAAGTTATGTGGGTCGATATTTAGTATCCTTGCAGAAATTCATCGGGCAAACAAGTAAGTCAAAAAAAAGATATCAAGAAAGCTAAGAAAGCAAAGTTAGTATCAAGATGAAATTGAGTATTATTCATGTTATGAATGAGGAAGTAAAGATTATGATTATTATTAAAGTATACTGATCAATGTGATCAAGTGATACAGGTACCATGTTTACCTTACAAGTATGAGAATGTTAAGTATCATAAGACATGTAAGAATCAAGTATGTGTAAGTAAGTTTTATAGCTGAAATTATGATACCATTGTAAGCTAGATGGTTTATGTTAAGCAAGTATATTGACATGTGTTGTACATACAAACTTACTAAGCTATATGCTTACGTTATGACTCTTTCTTACTATGCAGTCCCGCCAAGCTAACTAGTGGATCATTAAAGTCAGATCTCGCAGCACACTATCAACTTTTATTTTGGTATAGCCATGTTACTTTACTAAGTATGGCATGTATAGGAAGCATTCATTTTGTGTATATGCTTTAGGAAAGGCCATTGTATAGGCCATCAAGTTCATTATTCTTTTGTATTTGACTAAGTATGTATGTTTATTAAGATCAATAAAGCATGTAGTATTATTCATGAAAGATGGGTTGTTATTGCATTGTTGATTTGAGTTTATGTATGATCTTTTTTTTAGGGTGGCAAACGGCTTGGTAAATAGCCTTTAAGTGCTGGTACGGTTGGACACACAGGCGTGTGCCAAGGCCGTGTTAACTCTGTGCCTTAGTATTATTAATCAGAATAGGCCATGGGCAAATCCCACAGCTTTGTGTGTATGCTGTGTAAGATACACAGTTTGGACATGGGCGTGTGCCCAGACCGTGTTAATTTAGTCAGTATATTAAGGATTAGCACACCGTCTAAGCCCACGGGCATGTCATGGCCGTGTGAAATTAGTCAGTAACCTCCCACAGTTGGTAGACATGGGCGTGTCTAAGCTGTGTGGAAATAGTCAGTAGCTCTACACGGTTTGAGGGCATAGGCGTGCTTAAGGGTACACGGGCGTGTTCCAAGTCACACGGGCGTGTGAACCCTGCTTCAAAAATGAGTTATTTGATTTTAATTCCGAAAGTTTTCTGACATGAGTTAAAGACCTCGTAGGCCCTTGTTATATGTGTTGACTAAGAAAGTGAAGTTTTTAAGTTGGAACGAAATTTTATAGCCCGTAAGTACATGTTTCAGTGAGTTCAAGCATAGCAATGTCTCGTATCCAGACCCAATATCGGTCTTGGGTGCGGGGTGTTACACCATATCCCAGATATGGTCTTACACAGGATTTCTTAGCTCGATGTCGATGCCATGTCCCAGACATGGTCTTATACGAGATCCTACTTAGATGTTGATGCCATGTCCCAGACATGGTCTTACACGAGATCTTCCTTTGGTGCCGAAGCCATGTCCCAGATATGGTCTTACACGGGACCTTCCTTATTCGATGCCGATGTCATGTCCCAAACATGGTCTTATACGGGATCTACATTCAGTGTCGATGCCATGTCCCAAACATAATCTTCTACGAGACCTATATTTGGTGCCGATGCCATATCCCAGACATGGTCTTATATGGTCTTATACGGGACCTACATTTGTTGCCGATGCCATGTCCCAAATATGGTCTTACACGGGACCTTCCTTATTTGATACTGATGCCATGTCCCTGACATGGTCTTATACGGGATCTACATTCAATGCAGATGCCAAGTCCCAAACATGGTCTTATACGGGATCTACATTCAATGCCGATGCCAAGTCCCAAACATGGTCTTATACGGGACCTACATTCAGTGCCGATGCCATGTCCCAGACATGGTCTTATACGGGACCTTCCTTATCTCATGTTGTGACGTAGGTATCCTCGTTATTTCGAAATTTCAACCGGGACTTTACTTAGCATATTCTCATTCATTTTCTCATCAAGACATTATTCATAAATTTCATGGTAATGATATGCATTTCTCAAAATAAAAAATAATTTAAACATAATAACACATGTAACCTTAATTTCACACAAACTTACCTCGGTACTCAAAATGTGCATAGATGTTCAATTTAGTCCAACACTTTGTTCTTGCCTCAGTTTTGGTCCAGGCTTCGTGTTTCTTGGTCTATAATAATAATTTCACTTGTTTAATACTCACATTAACTAAATTGACTCATGAATTATACTTTGGAAAATTACGATTTTGCCCCTAAACTTTCACATAATTACACTTTTGCCTCTAGGCGTGTAAAATGATTTTTATTCAACTTTCTTATATTTTAAGCCTATACGAATCATTTCCTTAACTACAACAGCCCTCAATTTCTACTATTTCACTCATGTATGACCATTTTTACAACTTTTACAATTTGGTCCTTTTATGCATTTTTCATGAAAATCACTTAGAAAAAGATGTTTATATTACATCAAACTTTCATATTCTTCTATAAAACATCAAATTACATGCATGTCATACATGGTAAATTTTTGAACATAAACCATAACTCAAAATATAGCTAGAAATAGCTAAATCGAGCTACAAGGATCTCAAAAATACGAAGAACATTAAAAAGGGGCTAGGATGCACTTACTATCAAGCTTGGAAGTTGAAGAAACCCTAGCTATGTCTCCTTGAAAATTTCGACACTTAGAGGAAGAAGATGGAAAAGATTTTGGCTTATTTTTCCCTTTTTAATTCCCTAATTAACCAAATGACTAAAATGCCCTTAAGGCCTTTTCTTGAGATTTTTCCTTCCCATGTCCATTTTTGTCCATCTTAACATATAATGGTCTAATTGCTAAATAATGACTTCTAATAATTTTTATAATGCTATTTCATACTTAAATCTTCTAGAATCTCATATTTTCTAATCTTTGCAATTTAGTCCTAATGGACAATTTAATCGCTAATTCATAAAATTTCTTCATGAGATTTTCACACAATCATGCAAACACATCATAAGCCTCATAAAAATCATAAAATGCATATTTCTACTTTGGACTATTGGTCTCGCACTATTATTCCGACTAGGCCATAAATCGACCTGTTACACAAGGGGACATAGGGCCTAACTACACGCCCATGGGGCAGACCGTGTGTCACATACGGCCTAGACATATGCCCGTGTGCCTACCCGTGTAGACAAGAGCAAGCTATTTACCAAGCCTTCTCTACTGCCCCTACTTACACCATCATAAACCACATTAAACAACCAACTTATTCATGCATAAATACCCCAATTAAATGACCACTCAACTTACACATTCATGAATAACCTCATCATTTCATAGATTAATAAGAAAGAGCCATTAACTATGGCCTTATACAAAAGAATTCATCCTCAAATGAGCCAACACATTTGGCCAAAACAATATGAAATTCAACTAAATCTATGTCCCTATACATGCCATACTCAAAATGCTAACCCTAACTATACCAAGATGTGCTGATAGTATGAGTGATCCTCTGACTCCATATCCCGAGCTAGCTCTTCGACACTATAAAACAAGGGAAAAGAGAAGGGAGTAAGCTTTAAGCTTAGTAAGTCTATATGTAAACCATAAGCATCATACCACATACTAATCCATCAAAAATGTTACATACAATGTAAAAATAATTCGTATCCTCATAATCATGCTTACTTATTTGAAACCTTACCCCATCCCAAACACATATCATAAACTTTTCTCACATTTACTTGCACTTATACCCTGCACTTATCACCATAAAGCCACAAGTAATTTCACTTAGACAAGTTTATCGATGAACACTTCAGAATAAAGTTGGATACTCTGTGGTTCGCACACAGCCCACCATTTAATAATTAACAATGTGGTATCGCACACAGCCCACCATTTAACAATTAACAAGGTGGTATCGCACACAGCCTACCAATAATTACTAGTTTATGGTGGTATCACACACATCCAACCGATGATAATACATATGATGGTATCACACACAGCCCATCGTTGATAAACAATAAGGTGGTATCGCACACAGCCCACCAACAATAATAATTACGGTGGTATCGCACACAGCCCACCAATAATTACATATTTACGGATATTTATCCATACCCATATTCCTATCCCGAAGGTTCATCCGAGAATTTCCTCATTTTCTACTATTTTTAATAAATCTCACCAATAAGCATTCACATCCACACAATGCACTAATAAGTAAAAACATATGTAATAAGGATGTATCTTTTACACATAAACTTACCTCGATACAAAATATGCCTGTTTGCAATTTAGTCCGTAACCTTGCCTTTTCACCGGTCAAGGTTGATTCCACGTTCTTCTTGATCTATAATGACATATTTAACTTATTAAAACACCACATTATTCAAGAAATTTCAAATTTTCTATTTGGGTAAAATTATCATTTTGCCCCTATACTTTAACAAAATTACACTTTTACCCCTAGGCTCGTAAAATGAAATGTGTTCATTTTTCACATATCCAAGCCTAGATGATTCATTTTATCTCTTATAGCAACTCAAAATTTCAATTATTACACACATTCACCACCTATTTTACAACCTCTACAAAAAGGTCCTTTTAGGTGTTTTCATGGAAACACCTTTCATAAAAGTTGTTTATTTAACAACCATAATTCATTTTCTTCCCTATAAACTCAGCAAACAACATAAGCATTCTCATGGAAAAACCCTAAACTTTCCATCATTTTACAAAATAGTCCCCTCTTTAGCTAGCTTAAGCTTTAGGGGTTCCAAAAGTACAAATATTATCAAGAAAGACCACTTAAATAACTTACTTGCAAGGAAGATATGTTGCTGAAAATTTCAAGCTCCCAAACTCCTAGACTAGAATTTTTGTTGGAGGAAGAAGATGATAGGAAAAACATGATAACTTCTTGTTTTTTTTTATTTTATTCAATTAGGTCACCAAAACCCACCTAACCATTGACCAATTAAATTTCTTGTCTCCCCCCCTCTATGGCCAGCTATCATCTTTAGAAAGGTGTAATTTCTTATTAAGTACCTCCAATTTAAGGTTCTATAGCTATTTGACACCTCTACCTTGTAAAATAAAACTTTCGCACTTTATGCGATTTAGTCATTTTTCGCAATTAAGCATACAATCACTAAAATTAATGCACCAAAATTTTCATGCACGCATATAATCATGATTTAACACATAAAGTAATATTAAAAATAATTTCTCTAGTCTAAAATTAGTGGTTTCGAAACCACTGTTCTGACTAGCCCCAAAATCGGGCTGTTGCATAAACATTCAAAATCACATTGGTTATGTCGCTATGACTCCCATTTTGGTTCCCAGAGTTAGAACTTGAGACGCATCAGAGGGCTATCGATTTGGGGAAAAAAAGTTGGGCTATTAACTTCAGAGGGAAAAGTTGGGGAAAAAGTTGAGGAAAAAAAAGTTGGCATGCAAATTTTGGGTGATATTTAGGGATTTCGGGGGGGAATGAATAAGGTTTATCAGGTATATGGGTTGGGTAAAAATGAGGAGAGCAAAACGATGCCGTTTTCCCTAAAATAAAATAAAATTTTGCGGCATTTTACCCCCTAGCGCCGCTAAAGCCCGATCTATTGCGGCGTTTCACCGAAAACGCCACTAAAAAGACAATAAAACGACGTCGTTTAGATTAAAACAAAATAACCTTTTGCGGTGTTTTTCCCTTAGCGCTGCTAAAGCCCGACCTATTGCAGCGTTTTACCGAAAACGCCACTAAAAAATTCAATAAAACGGTGCCATTTTGATTAAAACAAAATGATATTTTGATACTACTAAATATTTAAAGATTCAATCCAATTTTCTTCTTTGTTTCTATATTTGAAAGGTATAATTATTTCTTAAATTCCTTTAAATTAAATTTGTTTTGTTCCAAACAATTTATTTAATTTGTAAAATTTTATAATTGTGTACGAAAATAATTTTAAATAATACAAAAACTCGAGCTGGATATGTCTTCTTGATGAAGAATACGTAGTTTTACTTGAAATATTCGTGTCTAAAACTTGTTTCTAGCACAAGCACGGACATATGGCATTCTAAGAACCCTACAAATAAAGGTGAAAAAAACTTGATTAAAAATAGCTCAGTTCCGGTTGACATCGGTTAACTGATTCACTTACCAAACCGTTCTTTAGTAGCATTGGCCTCTCATTCACTCCCATCTTCATTTGATCTTCCTTAAACCTTAAACCCTAAACCCTAAACCTAAAATTATAAATCCTAAACTCAAAACCCTAAACCATAAACCAAAACCCTAATGCCAAAACTTTAAACCCTAAACCTAAAACCTTAGACAATAAATCCTAAATCATAAATACTAAACCCTAAATTAATTAGATAAAATTTGAATATTATATATTCTTTCAATATTTTAGGAAATTTAAATAACATTTTCAATTTACTAATTAATTTTGTTTCTCTAGAGATGCATGGGTTAGTGATGGCTCGAAACTAACTATTATTTCGACAAAGGCAAGTGCACCTATCGAACAGTAGTATAGTTATGGCGAGTCCGGAATATCGTATCCTCAAGGACTAAAATTACTAGTAATAACTATCTTTTTATTATCTAGCCTAATAATTAAGGGGATTTATTTTTAATCTAAAATTTACTAACTAATTTAACTAACTAAAAGACTATGAACGTGACAGAGAGTGAATTGAGAAAATACTTTTCGACAACTTATATGAGATAGGCAATACCTAAGGAAGAATCCACCTAGACTTCACTTATTACTTTTGATTCATATGATTTATTCACTTGACTTAATCCGTAGAAATACCTGATTTATGTTAATATCTCTTTCGAGACTAAAAACAACTAACTTTAGGTTGATTAATTGAAATTTCTTACTAATTAAAACCCCTATTGTCGCATTAGCTCGATCTATGATTACCTTATTAGATTTGACTCTAATCCGACAGATTTTCGTTGCCCTATTTCTAGGGTTGCAATCAACTCTGCTTAATTGTATTGATCTTCTCTTAAATATGGACTTTTGCTCTACTGAATAAGCACATTTGACTTGGATTAATAACCTGAATTATCGAAAAAAGAATAAAAACTCACAATTAAGAATAAGAATAAGTATTTATCTTATAAATCAAATAATAATAAGATTCGTCTAGGTTTCATCCCCTTAGATATTTAATAGAAGGAAACATCATAAAATAGGGAAAACCACAAAACATAATGAAAACCCAAAAACTTCTAAAGAACTTGGTGGGAGATCTTCAGTCTTGATGGAGATCCTTCTTGTAACACCCCAAACCCGGCCCATGAGCCCTGACCGGATCTGGTATGTCACAGGGTAAAAACGTTTTGAAAGATTTTGATGTATGGTGAAAATCTGAAGAAAATATGTTAAAGTTATAAAACAGTGTTTGATAAAACTCAGAAGGGTTTGATTTTTTTTCAAACTTGGTTGTGTTGAAAACCTTTGGAAACATTTGATCGTTCAAAATTTAAAGAACTTTCAAAACCATGGTTGACTTGGTGAATTTTGCTACCCGATGGTAACATCTTTGAAAACCCGTAGAACTTATTAAATTTGAAAATGTTACTTTTAACCGATTCACTTAACTTTTATAATTTCATTTGTAATATAGTATAAGTAAAATAAAACAACTATAATAACATCCAAATAATAATTAGCGGCCTTATTACAACCCAAAATAAGAATTTAGTAAATAAACAAACTTAAACTGTATTAAATAAATCCAAATCCAAGGAACAAGCATGGCCGCCTCGAGTTCTCTCCGGCTCCATCTCTGCGATCTACTCATCTGCAAAATAGTACGGGAAGGGGTGAGTCACCAAGACTCAGTGTGTAAATCCCCCACCCGAAAATGCAAGTCATACACAAATTATCAATAGACATGCAAACATGCAACCCAACTAACCATCCGTACTCCTTTAACTACCCCGTGAGGTCAAAACCACTGGTGGTCAAAAACACTGGTGACTAGAGTCACAAATCAAGTGATGGGGCCAACCCATCGTGTGGTCAAAACCACTGATGACCATAGGTCACAATTTATCAATGTGTGGTCAAAACCACTGGTGGTACCAAACCACTGGGACTTAGTCACAATTTATCAACGGTGTGGTCAAAACCACTGGTGACCGAAGTCACAATTAAGCTGATGGGGACAACCCATCTTGTGGTCAAAACCACTGGTGACAGTCCATAGGGATCATCCCCCTCCTCTCATCAATCCCACCATCATCATGCTTACATAACAAATATCATAATCCCATATATCATGCATTTATGTATAGCATAGCATTCAACCTCATATGATGGCATACACAAGCATACATCATAGATCTCATAATAGGGGACTTACCCGGAATCCATGCTTAAGCCCACAAGGCAAAGTTACAACACGAGAGGTTATACAGCAACATAATAAACAGTCTATGCTAATAAAGTGTGTAAGAGTTTACACACCTGTTACTAACGAAATTCCTAGATCCCAAAGATCCGATCTACTGTGCTAGATCCTTTGACCCTATATTTGACCAACAACAAGATTAGTGACATAGACCTATTCAGCCATAACAACTTAATACCAAAGGCTCATTTGTGGCACTTACCTTAAACGGATTTGGTTTCCAAACAAATCCCGAAATTGTCACTTGACTTGTCGAGGTCCCTACCACAGCATTTGTTAGAATCGACTGGCACATATATGCTCAATCAAGGCCTATGGCCGAATATTACTTACCGCCTTACCTTGGGGAATCAAATCCCGAAAGCCTCCTTCAATCGGCTATGGCCTCCCTACAATCGGTTTAATCACATTAATATAAGTCATAGGCCATTCGGCCATAATCTTGAACCTAAAAGAGGTTATCGCCCCTTACCTTGATGACTATTTCGGCCCTTAAACACCACAAGTCGGCACCACTTGGTGATGCTAGAGGTTTCGGCTACCTTTAAGGAAGAGAAAAGAACCGAATGCTAGAGTGGAACAGCACCTTCCTTAGGGGATTCGGCTCAAAGGAAAAAGGGTATGGAGTCGAGTCGGGCTTGAAAGAAAGAAAAGAGATGAAAGACTTAGAGTGGTTCGGCAAAGATGGAGTTTGCACAATGTTCTTTGGTATGCTTCAAAGAAAAATAAAAAGTATGAAGGGAAGAGAATGGGGTTTCGGTTTGTATCATCAAAGGAAAAGAAGAGTGTTGCCGAAAATTCTCCCTAGGACTCCCTTTCCATTCGGCCACCTCCCTCTTTTTGTGATAATTTCCAGCTTTGAATTATCACCCATAAAATAACATTTATCTTCTATTTTATCTCCTATCCACCTCTTCAAAATAAAAGAAAAACAAAACTAGTAACACTACTCTTCCAGCAGAAATTAAGTGCAAAAATTTAAGCTTATCCTTATCAAATTAAGAGTCCAAAATCAAGCCATCAGCTCCCTCTCCCATTCACACCAGTTTGCAAAAAAATAAGTACCAACTGCTGCTCCCTTGGTTCGAACATGGGACCTCACTGCCGCAGCCCCTTACAACGCCCCAAGCCACTCTTCCAAATCGACTTTCATGCCCTAAAACCTCGCCATTTATTTTTAAGGCCTACCTAGCCCATCACCCTATACATAACGCAAAAGAAAATAAAACTCCCAAAGTGCAAACTCTATGACTCGAACCTAAGACTGCGCCCATTGTCACCTCAAGCTCTTAAGTGGCGATGAAAGCCACTTTACTCTTGACTTATTTCGTGACATAAACCCCTTACAATCCCTTTTAAACGCTCCTTCCTTAATTCCCTTTTGCCTTAATGCCAAAGGCAAAAATAAAACATTCTTGCGCTTCCACCAGACTCGAACGTGAGTCCTCCCTCTTGCACTCCCTTGCACCTTAGCGCCTCAAGCCACTATGCCAATTTATTCCTTGTGTCCAACTTCTCCCAAAACTTCCTCTTAACCCCTATTTCATCTAGCTTCCTCCTCTAAAGCACTAAAAAGAAATTTCAGCCCTAAATCAAACCTAGCCCGGGGTTATGACTAGATCCTAAAACATGTCAAGTAATCATAGTATTCATTTCTTCAAGCACACACATGGGAAAAATTAATAAAATAATTAAATTACAAACAACCCCTAATTCAGGATGTTACAGTTCTACCCCCCTTAAAAATAATTTCGGCCTCGAAATTACCTAGATCAGAAGAGTTGGGGGTATTGCTGCCGCATCACATCCTCGGGTTCCCATGTGGCCTCCTCCGTACCATGGTTTCGCCATAGAACCTTTACCAAAGGCACCGACTTTCTTCGTAGAACTTTGACATCTCGATCCAAAATCTGCACCGGCTCCTCCTCGAAAGACAAGTCTGAGTTCACTTCAATTTTCGCAACCGGCACTACGTGTGATGGATCTGATCGATAGCGCCTCAGCATCGAAACATGGAAGACATCATGGATCTGGCTCAATTCTGCCGGCAACTCAAGTTGGTAAGCTATCGGTCCCACACGTTTCAACACCGTGTACGGTCCGATGAACCTAGGGCTTAGCTTGCCCTTCCGGCCAAACCTCAGCACCTTCTTCCAAGGTGATACCTTCAAGAAGACCTTATCACCCACTACATATTCAACCTCTCACGCTTAAGATCGGCGAGGATTTACGCTTTGTCAAGCGCCTCCTTAAGACGAGCTCAATTACTCTAACCTTATCCTCCGTCTCCGCCACTAACCTTGGACCCAACATTTGTCGCTCTCCTAGTTCCATCCAACAGGTAGGAGTATGGCATTTCCGACCATACAGTGCCTCATACGGTGCCATCTGAATACTCGCTTGATAACTATTTTTATAAGCGAACTCGCCAAAGGTAGGTACTCCTCCCAACTACCACTAAGTCAAAACACAGCCCTTAACATATCTTCCAACACTTGGATAACCTCTCGGATTGTCCATCGATTTGCGGGTGAAAAGCCGTCTTTGAAATTCAACCGTACCTAACTCCCGATATAAAGCCTTCCGAATCTTGGCGTGAACCGGGATCCGATCCGAGATAATGGACCGGTACTCCATGCAACTGCACTATCTCAGCGATATACAACTTGGCTAACCTTTGAAGTGAGTAGTCAACCCTTACTGGTATGAAATGGGCTGACTTGGTCAACCGGTCCACTATCACCCAAACTGCATCTTTCTTATTGGGCGTAAAGGGAAGCCCACTTACGAAATCCATAGTAATCTCCTCCCACTTCCACTGTGGGATCTTTACTGGCTGTAACAGCCCTGATGGCAATTAATGCTTAGCCTTAACTTGCTGGCATGTTAGACACTTGCCCACTAACTCGGTTACTTCTCGCTTAAGACCCGGCCACCAAAATTGCTCCTTTAAATCCTGATACATCTTGCTGCTTCCCGGGTGCATAGCGTACGGACTGCTATGAGCTTCTTTAAGGATTTGCTGCCTCAAATCGTCATCCTTAGGCATACATACTCTCCCCTGAAAATACAACACTCCATCATTACCCAAGCTGAACCCTTCGGCCTCACCCTTCTGTACTTGCAACCTCCGAGTACTCAAAGCTTCGTCGGTCACTTGCTTTTCTTTGACCTCATCAATCCACGATGGCTTCACTTGCAACTCTGCCAAAAGGCTCCCATCCTCATAGAGACTTAGGTGAGCAAACATTGCCCGCAAATCTGCTACCACCTTTCGGCTCAATGCATCAGCTACCACATTAGCCTTACCGGATGGTATTCGATTGAGCATTGTGAGTCCTTGACAACTCAATCCACCTCCACGCCTTAGATTTAAATCTTTACGAGTCAAGAGGTACTTGGACTCTTGTGATCTGTGTATACTACCGACTTCTCCCCATACAGATAGTGCCTCCAAATCTTCAAGGCAAAAACCACAATGACCAATTCCAAATCATGTGTCGGATAGTTAGCCGTGAGGCCTCAAGCTGTCGTGGACGCATAAGTGACCACCTTCCTTCTTGTATCAACACACACCTAAACCAAGATGCGATGCATCACAATACACAGTGAATTCCTTTCACGCCTCAGGCTGAATCAAGACTGGTGCTTCTGTTAAAATCCTCTTCAGCTTATCGAAACTCTCTTGCTGCTTCTCAGACCACACAAACAGAACTTCTTTCCTCAACAGCTTAGTCAACGGTGCTGCAATTAAGGAGAAATTTTCCACAAATCTCCTATAATATCCTGCCAACCCCGAAAACTTCAAATTTTCAGAATGGCGACTTTGGTGGTTTCCATTCGAAATCTTGCCTCAATCTTACGGGATCCACCACGATTCCCTCATTTGAAACAACATGCCCTAGAAAGGTTACCTCCTTAAGCGAACTCACACTTCTTGAATTTGGCGTACAACTGCTTTCTCCTTAGAACTTGCAGAACCATATGAAGATGTGCGTCATGCTCCTCCTCAGACTTCGAGTACACCAAAATGTCGTCTATGAATACTACGACGAACCGATCCAGATAGGGTTGGAAAACCCAGTTCATCATATCCATAAACGCGGCCGGTGCATTCGTCAAACCAAAAAGCATTACCAGAAACTCGTAGTGCCCATACCGAGTACGGAATGCCATCTTATGGACATCAGCCTCCTTCACCTTAAGCTGATGGTACCCTGACCTAAGGTCAATCTTAGAGAACACCGATGCGCCTTTAAGTTGATCGAACAAATCATCGATCCTGGGTAAAGGATACCTATTCTTTATTGTCAACTTGTTCAGCTGTCGATAGTCTATACACATCCTCATTGTCCCATCCTTCTTCTTGACAAAAAGCACTGGAGCTCCCCAAGGCGATACACTTGGTCGGATGAACCCTCTATCCAACAATTCCTGGATCTGCGCCTTCAACTCTACCAATTCTTTCGACGCCATCCGATACGGAGCTATAGATACCGGCACGGTTCCGGCTAACAAGTCTATACCAAATTCAACCTCACGGTCTGGAGGTAGACCCGGAAGTTCCTCTGGAAACACATTAACATAATCCCTTACGGTCCGAACATCTCTCACAGCTACACCCTTAGCCTCCAAAGCACAGACATGCACTACATATGCTTCATAACCTTTCTTAACCATCTTTTCTGCCTTTAAAGCCGAAACCAGATTAGATAGATAATCTCTCCTTTTACCTATCATCACCACCTCATCACCTTCCACGGTCTTTATTACCATGCGCTTAGCCGTGCAATCCAGGCTAGCCTGATACTTCACTAGCCAATCCATCCCGAGGATTAGATCGAACTTCCGAAACGGTAGTTCCATCAAGTCAGCGAAGAACACAACCCCTTGGAGTTCTAGGGGTACATTCCTATAGAGTTTACTTACTTCTACAGTGTGACCTAGAGGGCTTAATATAGTCATCTTCTTAGAAGTAAGTTCAGAGTCTAAGTGCAGAGTTTCCACTACGCTACTAGCAATATATGAGTGGGTTGAGCCAATGTCAATTAAGGTACTATAGGGTACTCCGAAGATCAAAAACATACCGGTTATGACGTCCGGTGCATCGCCCTCCTCCTGACGCCTTGTGGCATAGACCAAACCAGGTTGTCTAGCCTCAGTACCACCGGTACCTCCTCTCGGTGCGCCACGACCTCTGCCAGCACCATTACCTCCTCTTCCTGCACCACGACCTCTCGGTGGCTGTTGGTTATCCCTCCTATTTGGTGCACGATCCTGCCCCTCTGATCTCAGCCTAGCTGCCTTTTTCGGACAATCTCTAACTCGATGTTCTATGGACCCACATTCGAAGCATCCCCGATTACCATTCCAACACTCCCCCGTGTGAGATTTTCCACACCGAGCACACCGTGGCAGCCATTGAGGATTAGCAGCAGCAGTAGGCCTAGCAGCTTGATCTGACCCACCAAACCTCGTCCTCTTCTGCTGATTACCAGAAAACTTTGAAGATCCGGAGCTCCTCTTATTCCAACTCCTATCCTGATTTCGCCTAACTGACTGTCTTACCCCTTCAGCAACCTTCGACTTCTCTACTAGGACAGCGAACTCTCATTCCTGTTGTAGAGCTATCATTATCCTCAGCTCATCTCTCAGCTCATCATCGAATCTAACACAGCGTTCATGCTCGGTACCCACAATACCACGAGCATACCTGCTCAACTGGAGAAATTCGGCCTCATACTCTGCCACTATCTTATTGCCCCGAACCAGGTTCAAGAAAGCCTTCCGTTGTGCATCCACGTAGCTAGTTCTTATATACTTCTTTTGGTAGGCGGTCTTGAAGAATTCCCATGTGAGATCCTCCGCCATCGCTCCATCTCTTACAGTGAGCCACCACTGATATGACTCATCCCGAAGCAGAGAGATTATACCCTTCAACTTCTCCTCAGCTGTAAAATCCAGGTCACCCATGATCCTCTCAGTTGATTCCATCCAATACTCTACCGCACTGGGTGCCACTCCAAAAACTCCTCTAAACACCTCTGCCCCGTTAGCCCGGAGTCGTTCAACCACAGATTTACGGGCTCCTGCACCCGCGCATGCCTCGGTAACTCGTTCCAACACTCGTAGTACAGCCTGGGATACTACATCGTTAACACCGGTCTGATCTTGGAACTCAGTTTCTGCCGCCGGCAGATCCGGCATCTCATTTCCAGACCCAAGACCAGACCCTGCTGGCTCCGACAAGGTCATCCTACCCCTACCACGGCCATGCGGCGGATGTCCACAACCTCTTGTACTCATTATTCTCGTTTGCGTTTATCTGATTAAGAATTTTATGCATTAGTACTTGTTTCACTGGTTATCCACGAAGAAATTTTATGAAGAGAGCTTAATAGGGATTCTTTCGATCATTCAAAGTTCAAGTTTTCTATCCTAATTCACAGAAAACATATCCATTCCTTAGTATCTCCCATACACATTCACTCAACGGATATTCCTGTCCGTTCCTATCCCAAGGGTATTTTCGTCAATTGTCCTACAGGGGTATTTTTGTAATTTTTCAAAAATAAAAGTTCTCGGATGATTTTGTCAAAAAGTATTTTGGAACTTTTAAATTCCCGGGGTATTTTGAAAAAATTTTGAAATTCGAGGTATTTTGGTGATTTTGAAGCTCAAGGGCATTTTGGTAATAAACTAGGGTAACTTTGTAAAGTTTGATAATTTCCGGGGTATTTCCAAATGTTGCAAAACTTTGAGGGTTCTTTTTTGAGAATTTGTTTTCCAAGTTGATGGTGTTGCAAAATTTTTTGAAAATCAGGGTCATTTTGGTAATTTTGTAGGTTAGGGGCAATTCCGTAATTTTGTCACTAGGGTATTTTAGTAATTTTTTTTATAATCAGGGCATTTTCATAAAAAGATTTCCAAAATTTGGTTCTAATTGATTTCACAAAAGAAGGATATTTTGAAAATTTTCTATTTGGAAATTTTTCATACGGAGGGTATTTTGGTAGTTTACAGGCCAGGGATATTTTGGTCATCATTTTTTTTTAGTCCAGGTTTTAATTACTTCAAAAACAAAACGGCTAGTCCCTTTCGGGTTTTAGTTATTAAGTTTAGCCTGTGAGCACGTCGTCTCAGCTAGGATGAACCGTCACTACGCACCAGGTAGGATTCAAGTGAGTAGGAGGTGAGTCACTAGGACTGCTTAAATACCAGGCTCCCACCGAATCCAATCCTAGACATGCGTGTAACGATTGCCACATCCCTTGCTCAGTGACAACTCACAGGGTTGTTTAGGGAATTATTAAATCTTATGCATTGTTTGTTGGGGTAGGCTAACCCTAGGGTTCAACAATTCCTTATTCTAATATTCTACGTTCACAATTTACCCTTCTACCCCTATCAAATATTCACAAAAATAGATAGAGTTACTTACCTGGGCGGATTGGTGCCGGAGACTCGGTGCCATGCTGTTCAAGCCATAACCAGTTTCCCAAAATATTCCAATAAGGTCTACTAACATAAACAAAACATTTTGGGCCTTGGGCCCCCACAGTCGAGTTTTGAACCTGGATCTGATACCAAAAATGTAACACCCCAAACCCGGCCCATGAGCCCTGACCGGATCTAGTATGTCACAGGGTAAAAACTTTTTGAAAGATTTTGATGTATGGTGAAAATCTGAAGAAAATATGTCAAAGTTATAAAACAGTGTTTGATAAAACTCAGAAGGGTTTGATTTTTTTTTTTTCAAACTTGGTTGTGTTGAAAACCTTTGGAAACATTTGATCGTTCAAAATTTAAAGAACTTTCAAAACCATGGTTGACTTGGTGAATTTTGCTACCCGATGGTAACATCTTTGAAAACCCGTAGAAGTTATTAAATTTGAAAATGTTACTTTTAACCGATTCACTTAACTTTTATAATTTCATTTGTAATATAGTATAAGTAAAATAAAACAACTATAATAACATCCAAATAATAATTAGCGGCCTTATTACAACCCAAAATAAGAATTTAGTAAATACACAAACTTAAACTGTATTAAATAAATCCAAATCCAAGGAACAAGCATGGCCGCCTCGAGTCTCTCTCGGCTCCATCTCATGATCTACTCATCTGCAAAATAGTATGGGAAGGGGTGAGTCACCAAGACTCAGTGTGTAAATCCCCCACCCGAAAATGCAAGTCATACACAAATTATCAATAGACATGCAAACATGAACCCAACTAACCATCCGTACTCCTTTAACTACCCCGTGTGGTCAAAACTACTGGTGGTCAAAACCCTTTGGTGACTAGAGTCACAAATCAAGTGATGGGGCCAACCCATCGTGTGGTCAAAACCATCGATGACCATAGGTCACAATTTATCAATGTGGTCAAAACCCTTGGTGGTACCAAACCACCGGGACTTAGTCACAATTTATCAACGGTGTGGTCAAAACCTTTGGTGACCAAGTCACAATTAATCTGATGGGGCCAACCCATCTTGTGGTCAAAACCACTGGTGATAGTCCATAGAGATCATCCCCCTCCTCTCATCAATCCCACCATCATCATGCTTACATAACAAATATCATAATCCCATATATCATGCATTTATGTATAGCATAGCATTCAACCTCATATGATGGCATACACAAGCATACATCATAGATCTCATAATAGAGGACTTACTCGGAATCCATGCTTAAGCCCACAAGGCAAAGTTACAACACGAGAGGTTATACAGCAACATAATAAACAGTCTATGCTAATAAAGTGTGTAAGAGTTTACACACCTGTTACTAACGAAATTCCTAGATCCCGAAGATCCGATCTACTGTGCTAGATCCTTTGACCCTATATTCGGCCAACAACAAGATTAGTGACATAGACCTATTCGGCCATAACAACTTAATACCAAAGGCTCATTTGCGGCACTTACCTTAAACGGATTTGGTTTCCAAACAAATCCCAAAATTGTCACTTGACTTGTCGAGGTCCCTACCACAGCATTTGTTAGAATCGGCTTGCACATATATGCTCAATCAAGGCCTATGGCCGAATATTACTTACCAACTTACCTTGGGGAATCAAATCCCGAAAGCCTCCTTCAATCGGCTATGGCCTCCCTACAATCGGTTTAATCACATTAATATAAGTCATAGGCCATTCGACCATAATCTTGAACCTAAAAGAGGTTATCGCCCCTTACCTTGATGACTATTTTGGCCCTTAAACACCACAAGTCGGCACCACTTGGTGATGTTAGGGGTTTCGGCTACCTTTAAGGAAGAGAAAAGAACCGAATGCTAGAGTGGAACAGCACCTTCCTTAGGGGATTCGGCTCAAAGGAAAAAGGGTATGGAGTCGAGTTGGGCTTGAAAGAAAGAAAAGAGATGAAAGACTTAGAGTGGTTCGGCAAAGATGGAGTTTGCACAATGTTCTTTGGTATGCTTCAAAGAAAAACAAAAAGTATCAAGGGAAAAGAATAGGGTTTCGGTTTGTATCATCAAAGGAAAAGAAGAGTGTTGCCAAAAATTCTCCCTAGGACTCCCTTTCCATTCGGCCACCTCCCTCTTTTTGTGATAATTTCCAGCTTTTAATTATCACCCATAAAATAACATTTATCTTCTATTTTATCTCCTATCCACCTCTTCAAAATAAAAGAAAAACAAAACTAGTAACACTACTTTTCCAATCGAAATTAAGTGCAAAAATTTAAGCTTATCCTTATCAAATTAAGAGTCCAACATCAAGCCATCAGCTCCCTCTCCCATTCATGCCAGTTTGCAAAAAAATAAGTACCATCTGCTGCTCCCTTGGTTCGAACATGGGACCTCACTGCCGTAGCCCCTTACAACGCCCCAAGCCACTCTTCCAAATCGACTTTCATGCCCCAAAACCTCGCCATTTATTTTTAAGGCCTACCTAGCCCATCACCCTATACATAACGCAAAAGAAAATAAAACTCCCAAAGCGCAAACTCGGCAGCTCGAACCCAAGACCTGCGCCCATTGTCACCTCCAAGCTCTTAAGTGGCGCATGAAAGCCACTTTGCTACTGACTTATTTCGTGACATAAACCCCTTACAATCCCTTTTAAACGCTCCTTCCTTAACTCCCTTTTGCCTTAACGCCAAAGGCAAAAATAAAACATTCTTGCGCTTCCACCAGGACTCGAACGTGAGTCCTTCCTCTTCCACTCCCTTGCACCTTAGCGCCTCAAGCCACTATGCCAATTTATTCCTTGTGTCCAACTTCTCCCAAAACTTCCTCTTAACCCCTATTTCATCTAGCTTCCTCCTCTAAAGCACTAAAAAGAAATTTTAGCCCTAAATCAGACCTAGCCCGAGGTTATGACTAGATCCTAAAACATGTCAAGTAATCATAGTATTCATTTCTTCAAGCACACACATGGGAAAAATTAATAAAATAATTAAATTACAAACAACCCCTAATTCAGGATGTTACACTTCTCCTAAGTTGTTCCCAACGGCTATCTTAGAGTATTTTCTGCCTCCTATTCGGCGTCTATTCAACGTCCCCTTTTAGGTTACCCCCTAGGTGTTTATATAGGCTTTGGAACACTTCTCTTAGCCTACAAGTAGTCTATTCCAACTAGAATTCGTCTTTGCTACGGCAGGGACACGCCCGTGTGACACACCCGTGGTGGACTCCTTGGGCTGTGGTCGATTCTGCTCACCACACATGGCCATGTGATTTGCCCGTGGTCGATATTCCAGGCCGTGTGATTTCTGGTGTAGGCCCATTTTGTCCCTTTTTGTCTCGTTTCTCGTTCTTTTCGACTTTCTAAGCTCTCCTGAGTATAAAACATGAAATTAAGGGATTAGGAGCATCGAATTCATCAAATCTAATGAAAATTCATCCAAAAATAAGCCAAGCATGGGGTTAAAATATGTGTAAATTATGGTTTATCAAATATCCCCACACTTAAGCGTTTGCTTGTCCTCAAGCAAAATTCTCAACTCACAATTAAAATTAACTTCCCTTAATTCATAATTCTCATCAATAATGTCTCATCATAATTTATAGATAATTCATCCATGGATAATTTAACTTAAAGAGTCCTAAAGATTCAAACAATCTAAGTCATCAATTTTTATAGCATAAAAATATAGGTGTTTCCCCTTACATAAATAATTACCTCTGATTCAAAACCGACAAGGATTGACATCGTCACTAAGGATTCACTCAAATCATTCAAAGTGTTTAAGGTTCAAGATAAAGCACTCAAAAGTCAAACATGAAAAGTTAATCCCATAGGCTTGCTTGAAAATCAAATCTCCACCACTATAAAATGAGATGATACACAAATCAAAATGTCTTTTAAAAAGGGTTGTAATGGGGCTTGGGTTAGAGGTGTGGATAAAGGCTGAATTAAAGGGTTAGAATAAAGATTGAATTGTCAAATTACCTAACTAGAACAATGGACTAATACTGAATAATTACATCAATTGAAAACTTATTACTAATAACACGAGCTACTTCTCAAAATATGAAATTAACTGCTTACGCTCAAATAACATGGAATTAATAATGAATGAATTTTGTTTTTAAGAACAAGTATAAGAAAGAATTTAACAACTGAAATACAGAAAATAGTTAGGCAACTGATCAAATCAAATCTCGACATAAGGGGAGTCAAGAAAATGGAAGAAACAAAAATTTAGTTTTGGGTTAATATTGATGGGTGAGTCAAGAAACGGTCTATTAGGCTCAAAAGGTTTCACTAGGGGTTAATTATGAAGGTAAGCTTTTTGGTGGAATAAGTGGGTTAGATCCTAGGTGCCTTTATCATCTCAGTATATCAAATCAAATGTGTGATCTCGACATGCATAATCGAAGCAAGTTCTAGAATAACAAATCAATGTTGACACACTCATAATCAATAAAGTGAGCAAGAAAAGATATATGCTCTAAAGGCTCAAAATCTCACAAAAATTATGGTTTTTGATGTCAACCTTGCAAATTTCAAATTTTAAAGTAATATTTAAATTTAGGAAAACAACCTAGAAATTTAATTTTGAAAATAGACTTATCATGCTTGATTCTCTAATACTTTAAAGTATAAACCATCAATGCACGATTATCTATGACTTAGTCCAAAACATATCAACAAAACTCATAAATCAATAGAAGTTTCATTTTAATTAGTAATATGAGAAAATTACTTTAAGAATAAGACATAATTCAGGGATTTTTTTTATAATTAGTTAAATAACCTCCCCACACTTAAGATGCACATTGTCCTCAATGTACAAAGATAGATAATGACAATATAATAAGAAAATCATAAGATAGGGAGAGAGGTGAAACTTCCTGAATTTTGGATGGAGTCAAAGAAAAGAAATTTGGTAAATTCGGGCAGAGGAGGTGGATACTCTGGTGGTGGTGTGGTGATTCCCTAACAGCCTTTTGAACCTAAATTAAAGAAATTAAAATATAATAATATAAATTAAGCACAAGAAAGATAAAGAGAAGGAAAATAAAGGAGAAGAGAAAAGAAAAAGAAAAAATGAATGGATTTAAAGTTCCTTGTCTTGTCGAGGTAATGAAGTGGTCGGCATGAACTTATGGAGATTGGTCTCGCACAGGGAGACTGTGCTAGGGTCCTTTCGCTTCTTTGACATGGGGATGGTGGTCTTGGTCTTGCCTTTAGTAGTATTCATTGTGTACGGTGGCATGAATGGCGGTAGGTGTGGTGGTGGTGTAACGAAAGAATGAGGGAAAGGGGGAAAGGAAAATAAAGAAAGATAGTGGGAAAAGAGAGGGGTGTGGTGGTTAGGGTTTGGAAGAAGAAGAAATTGGGGAAAAAGTGAGAAGAAGGGGGGTTTAAATAGGAATCAGGGATTTGGTGGCTGTGCACGCCTGAGTGTTGACCACAACCGTATCGCACAGCCGTGGCATTTTATCACCGCCCGTGGTTTGGGGATTTTTCGTCCTTGGTTTGCACAGTTTTTGCCACACCGATGTGCCTACTCGTGGTGTCCACATGACCATGGCCATGCCCGTGTGCAAGGCAGTGTGGTAGGGAAACCTGCGCTTTATTAATTTGGTTAGTTTTTAGTTAGGTGCTAAAAATAAAAAATATAAAAATTAATGGGGTTAGTGCTCGGGTTGCCTCCCGAGAAATGCTCATTTAAAGTCTTAAGTTAGACTTATCTCTCATTTGCATAATCATGGTGGTTTGAAGAGTTGAAACTCCTCATTCTTGCTATCAATTCGGTTATCGATATATAGTTTAAGTCGAGTGGTGATTACCTTAAAAGTGCCAAATGTAGGATTAGTTACTTTGACTGTTCCATATGGGACGACATTCAGTACTGTGAAAAGGATCTGTTTGTTTGTATTAAGGTCCGAAGTGGCGATTCGAGGTCTTTCTTATCCAACAATACCTGATCTCTGATCTGAAATTGGGTTGTCCCATTCTTAAGTTTGACATGGTTTTGCTTTGGTTCATCGTGGTTCCCTGGTTTCTCCCTGTTATGTGTCTTCAACTCGTCTAGGTCATCGATCTGAAGCCTTCGCTCCTCATGAGTTATTTCTTTGTTAGCATGAGGTCTAGGATTTGGCTCAATTGTTTAATTTTGTAGTGCTTCTTGAAAAGAAGGTTGAACCAAATGGTCATTAATAGAATTTATGTTCTCACCTTTATTACTCGATGTCCTAGCCGAGTCAAAAGCCTGAAGAGTGATCGTTTCATCACTTGCACAAAGTGTGAGTTCACCTGTACCAACATCAATTCTAGTTTTAGTAGTTGCTAAAAAAGGTCTTCCTAAAATTAAAAGAACATTTTTGTCCTTATCCATGTCTAAAACAAAAAAGTCTACTGGGAATATGAATTTCTCAATTTTTACTAGTACATCCTCGATTATACCCCTAAGAACTCTGATAGTTTTATCAGCCAATTGAATGCTCTGAGACCTACCTATTTAAACATTTTAGCCATAACATTGATACTTGCCCATAAATCAGCTAAAGCATTGTTAACAGATAAACTGCCAATTAAGCAAGGAATCGTAAAATTCCTTGGATCTTTTAACTTTTGAGGTAGTTTATTTTGTAAGATTGCTGAGCCACTGCACTTAGCTCCACATGCGACGCCTCGTCTAACTTCCGTTTGTTTGTCAAGAGCTCTTTTAAAAATTTCCTTGAATTAGGCATCTACGAAAGAGCTTCAAGAAACGGTAAGTTAATATGTAATTTTTTCAAGAGTTTAAGAAATTTACCAAATTGTTCATCTGTGCGGTCTTTCTTCATCGTATTGGGGTATGGCACACGAGGTTGGTACTCTGTAATTGTCGGTTTTGGTTGATCATGGCTTACCTCAACCTTACCTTCCTCTACCACATTTTCTTACCTTAATTTTGGCTCATCTACCCCTTCACTATCGTGAGCAGTAACAGCATGAAGTTGCTCCTTTGGGTTAGTTTCAGTGCTGCTTGGCAAGCTTCCTTGTGGTCGTTCAGATATGAGTTTAGCAAGTTGTCCTAATTGGTTCTCGATCCCTTGAATCGATGCTTGCTAATTTTTTTGTGTTGTTTTGGTGTTTTGAAAACGGGTTTCTGACACTACGATAAATTTTGTTAGCATCTCCTCAAGGTTCGGCTTTTTCTCTTATGGGTAGGATTACTGTTAAAAGCATAGAGAGGGTTGTTGTCTTTGATTTCCTTGGCCACCCCATGAAAAATTTGGGTGATTCCTCCAACCTGGATTGTAAGTGTTGCTATAAGGGTTATTTTGAGGTCTAAAATTGTTACCCATATAGTTCATTTGTTTGTTCTCTATGCCAGGGTTGTAGGGTGGGTATTCTGTGTTGTCCGTCCCTCCTCCGTATGTATCGTACTGCATCACTGGATGTACCTGCGAAGAACCACACAAACTATCAATCTTTTTATTTAACAGTTCTACCTGATTTGATAGCATGGTTATTGCATCGAGGTTGAAAACACTGGCGGCTTTTGTTGGCTTTGTCCTCATAACTTGCCACTGGTAATTATTCAGTGTCATCTCCTCTATAAACTCATAAGCTGCTTCAGGGGTCTTTTTATTTAGGGTTCCACCGGCGATTGAATCAATCAACTGTCTGATTGAGGGGTTCACACCGTTATAAAAGGTTTGAACCTGTAGCCACAGAGGTAACCCATGGTGAGGGCATCTCCTTAGTAGATCTTTATATCTCTCCCATGCATCGTAGAGTGTTTTTAGATCCATCTGCACAAAAGAAGAAATATCATTTCTCAAATTAGCCGTTTTAGCCGGCGAAAAATATTTTAACAAAATTTTTTCGGTCATTTGGTCCCATGTAGTGATTGACCCTCGTGGTAACGAGTTCAACCACTGTTTAGCTTTGTTCCTCAATGAAAAGGGAAACAACCGAAGGCGAATGGCATCATCAGAAATGCCATTAATTTTGAAAGTGTCGCAAAACTCTAGAAAATTTGCCAAGTGATTGTTTGGATCTTTATCCTGCAAACCATCAAACTGAACAAATTGCTGAATCATCTGTATAGTGTTAGGTTTCAGTTCAAAATTATTTGCAGCAATAGCAAGTCTAACAATACTTGATTCGATTCTTGTTAAATTAGGTTTAGCATAACCATACATAGTATGAGGAGCAAGATTTTGATCCACTAGATTTGCGGCAACCACAAGAGGTAGCGGATTATTATTAGCCATCTCTTTGGTATTATTAGTATCGTCTTCTTGCTCTTCAGTTTCTACGAACGGTAGCTTCGATATCACTATCAAAAAGTAATGGTCCTGCCGAGTTTCTTCTAGTCATAAACTAAAATTACCTGCTAGAAGCAAATAAAAGAAAAATTAGCAAAAAAATAAAAACAAAAATAAATTGTAAATAGTAAAAATGGATAAAGTAATAAAAATTTAGTTTTCCTAATATCTTAGTCCCCGGCAATGGCGCCAAAAATTTGATGGGCTCGAAACTAACTATTATTTCAACAAAGGCAAGCGCACCTATCGAACAGTAGTATAGTTATGGCGAGTCTGGAATATCATATCCTCAAGGACTAAAATTACTAGTAATAACTATCTTTTTTATTATCTAGCCTAAAAATTAAGGGGATTTATTTTTAATCTAAAATTTACTAACTAATTTAACTAACTAAATGACTATGAACGTGACAGAGAGTGAATTGGGAAAATACTTTTAGACAACTTATATGAGATAGACAATGCCTAAGGAAGAATCCACCTAGACTTCACTTATTACTTTTGATTCATATGATTTATTCACTTGACTTAATCTGTAGAAATCCCTGATTTATGTTAATATCTCTTTTGAGACTAAAAACAACTAACTCTAGGTTGATTAATTGAAATTTCTTTCTAATTAAAACCCCTATTGTCACATTAACTCGATCTATGGATTACCTTATTAGATTTGACTCTAATATGGCAGATTTTTGTCGCCCTATTTCTAGGGTTGCAATCAACTCCGCTTAATTGTATTGATCTTCTCTTAACAGGGACTTTTGCTCCACTGAATAAGCACATTCGACTTGGACTAATAACTTGAATTATCAAAACAAGAATAAAAACTCACAATTAAGAATAAGAACAAGTATTTATCTTATAAATCAAATAATAATAAGATTAGTCTAGGTTTCATCCCTTAGATATTTAAGAGATTTAGTTCATACTAATAGAATGAAACATCATAAAATAGGGAAAACCACAAAACATAATGAAAACCCAAAAACTTCTAAAGAACTTGATGGGAGATCTTCAGTCTTGATGGAGATCCTTCTCCTAAGCTGTTCCCAACGGCTGTCTTAGAGTATTTTCTGCCTCCTATTCGGCGTCTATTCAACGTCCCCTTTTAGGTTACCCCCTAGGGTGTTTATATAGGCTTTGGAACACCTCTCTTGACCCACAAGTAGTCTATTCCGACTAGAATTCGTCTTTGCTATGGCAGGGACACGCCCGTGGTGGACTCTTTCGGCCGTGATCGATTCTGCTCGCCACACACGGTCGTGTAATCTGCCCGTGGTCGATAGCCCAGGCCGTGTGATTTCTGATGTAGGCTCATTTTGTCCCTTTTTGGCCCGTTTCTCATTCTTTTCGACTTCCTAAGCTCTCCTGAGTATAAAACATGAAATTAAGTGATTAGGAGCATCGAATTCATCAAATCTAATGAAAATTCATCCAAAAAATAAGCCAAGCACGAGGTTAAAATATGTGTAAGTTATGGTTTATCAGTTAGCAATTTTTTTTAATTTTAATATATATATAGTTTATCTATTATCTCTTAAATAATTTAAACTATAATTATAATTTTAATATATTCAAATTAATATTATCTCTTTTACAATTATATAAGAAATTATTTAATGTATAAATTTAAAACAATCAGTCATATACCCAAAAACTTTAAAATTATTTTAAATAATAGTATTTTATTTTTTTCGTTTTTAACATATATTTTTCTATGTTTTTACTTTCAATTTTTTTCTACGTGTCATTAATTTTTTCAAGATTTTAAATATTCAATTAAAAATAATTTTTTTAATTAATATAAATAAACTAGTTAAATAATAAATAGATAGGGAGCAAAACGACGCCGTTTTATTTAAAATATAATATTTTTTGCGGCGTTTTAAGACCATTTGCGGCGTTTACTGCTTGACCTTTTACAGTGTTTTCTCATAAACGCCGCTAATGCTGGACCTTTTGCAACGTTTTTCTCATAAGCGTTGCTATAGCTCTAACTTTTTGCGGCGTTTTCCATTTAGTGCCACTAATGTATACCTTTTGCGGCGTTTTTAGTCCAAACGCCACTAAAAACGCCGCTAAAAACCTATTTTGTTGTGGTGCTTGAAAGAAA
The DNA here is from genome assembly GCA_025506655.1 of Gossypium rotundifolium. Lineage (NCBI taxonomy): Eukaryota > Viridiplantae > Streptophyta > Magnoliopsida > Malvales > Malvaceae > Gossypium > Gossypium rotundifolium. The sequence goes on from CP106722.1 coordinate 63,543,909, forward strand.
TAGCCTCAACCATAAATTTAGTTAAAAAAAAAAACACAGTAATCAATTTTGATTTTGACAAAATTTCTCAACTTGATAAAGTTTTGTAATGATATAACACTTTGAGACAGTGCCACATCATCACATAAAATTTTTATTAAAAAAATATATTTTTTAGGTGATGATGTAGTGTAATATCTAAGTGTCACATAGTCACATGGATAAAAATTGGAAAAGTTATCAAGTTTGATCTTGAGAAAAGTTGTCAAAGTTTAGGGATTAATATGGACAAATAAAATATTGTCACTAGTTGGTAGATTTTTTTTTTTTTTTTGGTTATATACTATTAAGGTATTTTTAAGTTTATTTTATGATTTATAAAGACTAATTTTTGAAGGTTTGTGATTGTCCTTTCCAACAATGTGATCTTAAAAGTTTAAACTTGAGTTGTCTCCGTGAGAATGAAATATTATTTATCACCGTACCCAACATTTATTAGTTAGATGATAAATTTATTATTCCATATATACCATTTAAATAATTATAATCATATTCAACTTTAACTAATATACATATATTGATTTTTTTCAAAATTTATAGAATAAATTAATTCTAAATCCAACTTTTTAGATGGATGAACACTTCCCATGGAATTAAATGCATAGTTACGAAGGTGGCATGTGTTAGTACATTATATTAAATAAAATAAAACCTAACCAAAGGAATAAAAAATACATGATATCTTCCTAACTCCATTTTAACCTAGTTATGTAATTTTATTTTGAGGTAAAATAGGTGGGCTTGGAGAAGCAAATTGACTAGTGAAAAAGAAGAAGAGTGGGAGTTGGGGAGAAGTGTAGGTCACTTGATATGTTGGAGCATTGTTTGTGGTTTGGTTCCTGAATCTGATGATGATGTTGTTCAAGTTTAGCCGTGGAATTAGGAGCTGAAACACTGATAGTCAACTCTAGGTTCAGATCAGGCAGCTGATATTGAGTAGTACTGCATGGCAGATTATCATCATTTTCATCTTCCAACAAGCAACTTGCGGCATCGGAAACTTGATCGTTGTCGCGCCAGGGTTTGTTGTTGGGTGGTGCAATGCATTTATGGGACTTTGGGAGTTTTGAAGCAGATGACATTAATGTTGCACTTGCACTGGTGTTAGTATTGGAATTATGATGTGGGCAGTTGTGGCGGGTCAAGCTATGCTTATTTGGATCGATGCCCATGTTTATGAGCTTCCTTCGTAAATGTGAGTTCCAATAATTCTTCACTTCATTGTCGGTACGTCCAGGCAATCTTCCAGCAATCAATGACCACCTGAATTACATTGCTTTTGGAGATAAATTTTGTTAAGAATATATGAGATATCATTTATTAGGATACCCTCAGACACGTTCTTAATCCAAAATCTATCCTTAACAAGAAGTAAATTCATCTTGCCTTGCCTTCATCTATACATATCAATATGTAATGTAAGACAGTATTTTAATTTAGTCATGGTATTTCTTTTATAAGGCATAAAAGGAAGGCTTTACCTGAGCTATTTTTATTTGTTTAAATTCTAAAAGTCTAAACTCAAATTTAGTGATCATTAGGTTCACTCAATAATATTGAAGTAATAAAAGATTTATATTCAAATTTTCAGTTGACACCAATTTCGGGTTTAATCTTACCGATTGCCTAAGAGTGCATGAAGCTTGATAATAAGGTCGTCTTCATCTTCACCAAAGTTTCCTCTTTTAGCGTCAGGCCTTAGATAGTTTATCCATCTCAGCCTACAACTTTTACCACATCGAAGGAGCCCTGAATTATTAAACCAATCCAAAACAACACAAATTATTAGCATATATATATATATATATATACATATATGATTCATCCTTGATTCGAATTATAGGGTAGCGGATGCAATGAAATGGTAGAAACCAACCAGCAGCCTGAGAAAGAGCGCGCCAGCAACCAGCTTCACCGTTTTTTCGAATGTAATTTAGGAGCTTCTCGTCTTCTTGCTTGGACCATGCCCCTTTATTGGTGTCTCGCTTATCGCAACAAGGCTTCCTCATTATCCACCGCTAATTAGGAATCACCCGCTGAGCTGCTCTATGAAGACAGAAACAAAGCGCAGGGGGGAGAGGACGAAGGGGTATCTATTTAGGGTTTGTTAGGTTGGTTAGTTGCATGCTGTACTTAAACTGGTAAAGGTAGGGTTGAGTTTGACCGGTGGGTTGAGTGCATGCATGTTGGTTTTCACTGCATGCAAATGGCAAATCAAAGTTTGACAATCTTCTTCCCTTTTAGATTTTTAGCCATTTACAAAGATTATTTTATGTCGTATCTATATAAAATGTTTGTCCATCCTTTACCCTCAATCACTCCAGTATCTTAATAATACTATAGGAGAAAAGATTACATGAAACAAAAATATTATTCTTTTCTAAGAAAAAAGATTACTTGAAGCAGGGATATTGTCCCTTTCCAATAGCTTTATGTCACATCAGTATTTTTATCCTGAATTTCAGCATTTTAATTTAGATTTAATTTTTTTTAAGATGAAAATACTGATGTGACATAAAACTATTAGAAAATATATATAGATGATGTGGCGTCAAAAGATTGTATGAAACAGTGACGCCACGTCATCTGTATCCCTTTTGTAATAGTTTTATGCCACATTAGCATTTTCATGCTAAATTTTAGTATTTTCATCCTGAAAAAAATTAAATCCAAATTAAAATCCTGAAATTCAAGATAAGAATACTGATATGACATAAAACTATTGGAAATAGATAATATCCCTGTTTCATGCAATCATTTCTCCTATAGGGAAACAGTGACGCCACGTCATCTGTATCCCTTTTTCCAATAGTTTTATGCCACATCAACATTTTCATCCTGAATTTTAGCATTTTCATCCTGAAAAAAATCAAATCCAGATTAAAATCCTGAAATTCAGGATAATAATACTGATGTGGCATAAACTATTGGAAAGGGATAATATCTCTGTTTCATGTAATCCTTTCTCTAATACTATAAGTGAAAATTAATTAAATAATTGAAATATCTAAAGTAGGAAATTTAAAAAAAAAAAAAAACCCAAGAGTGAAATAATAAAATTGTTAAATATTATAACCTTACAAATTTAGAAAGAAGTATTTTATGGTTTGATTTTATTTTTTCCTACTTTTTTAATTGAGTTGTTGCGACTAAATTACATCAAATTTAGTGAAATGTTATATAGTAATTAGAAATTTTATTATACGTGTATGTGCATGAAAATTAAGTGTTTAGAATAAATATGTGTTTAAATTAGAAGTAAAATGAAATTTAAATACATGAATACATCGTATTAAAATATTAAATGAATACAACTATTTATTATAGTGTTGTCATCAATCTTAAGTTGGTATTAAGTTAATTTATGATATCATCTCAATCAACAACGTTGTTAATATTAGATTTCATCACACCCACAATGTGGGTGTAAGAAAATATTTTATATTAAAAATTTTATAAAAATATATCAAAAAAATATTATTTTGTTGATCTTGTGTTAATTCTCAAATAAACTTTTTAGTTGTTTTATCTGAAGATTATACAAAAGTATTAAAAGGTGAAAATACTCTTATAATAATATTAATTATCCTTTGGCGTAAGAGTATTTTAATAATTTTATAATTAAATTGGTGTCGAGTTGATTCATGACACCAACACGATCAACCACTTTATATATAATATAAATAACTAGATTATGGTATATCCCTTTGTGGGTGAGAACAGTTATGTAAAAAATATAAAATTAAAAGTGACTTTAAATGAAATGATAAAATTGAGATAGCTAAAGATTATGATATATTAGGTTAAATCTCATGAGTCTCATTTATATGAATGTGGTTTCCTAAATTTGTCAAAATATAAAAACATAAATAATTTTAAAATAATATTTATTATAAAATTAAAGGATATTTGATAATTCCTAATTGAATTGGGATCTGACTCAATCAATTTTAATATATAGTATAAATAATATAAATAATTTACAAGGACTAAAAAAAAAAGTTGGCACCGCCACATTTATTAAAGTTGACCGACTGACTGATAGTTTTTATTTTATTTTTATTTTACCTACAACAAGGAAAACATCTTAACAAACAGTCCCTCTTTTCTTTCTTGGCTCTCCTTATCACGTTAGAATCTATCTCCCCTTATCTAATTGGTTAAATCTGCAACAGGTCGCTTTACTCTTTAATTATTTAGAATTTATTTTTTATTTTTTAATTTTGAAAATGCACAACTAATTATTAATATAGTTAAAATTTTTCGATTAAATTTAAGTTTATTGTAACATCAACTTTTTATTTCATAGATGCTAAAGTGAATATTTATTTATTTTAAATTGTTTAATTAGTAAATTTAATAAAAAGTTTAATAAAATTAACTTTTGAACTAAAGTTTTAAATTTAAAAAAGTAAAACTAATTTCTGCTAAAGTAAACAAAATTATAGCATATTTAAACCTATCTAAATTTCACGTTGTTATTTCCATCTCTAACTCTCTTTTTTTCTAAAATAATTGTTTAATAGAATTTGTTGAAGCAACCTAACCAAATTATTTTAATTAGCCTCAAGTCAGGCTTCTGAACAGATCATAATTCAATCATTGTTGCAGAATTTTTAATTAGACTCCTTGCCCTTTTGAGCCTTACATATATAGAAGTGATTTTTTTTTAACTAAAATAGATTAAGCTTTTATTTCTTATAAAAAGAAAGAAACAGTATTAACATAATTTTTAAGGGTCTGACCCGAACAGATTATTAATCTGGTGAAAGTAAGACCTACTCTAATAAATTAAAAAACGGGAAAACTCTTAAAAAAAATGAAAAGTTTTAAAGTAAATGCTGTAGCCGCCCTAATGCCCAATCAGCAATCCAATCGTCTGACATTTCCATCATTTCGATCATTTCACTCTTTAATGTCTTGTGTCAACTGAGGGGTTTCTTTGAATTTGACTCTATTTCACAAACTTTATTTTATCCCTCTTTTCCATCTTCTCCTTTCTTATTCTCGATTTATCAGTCCGGCTCCCACATGCTTTCGTTTCTCGCCTGGGTTTTAGCATAGTAGGGTACTCCTCCAATCAGGTAAAGCTCTTCTTTCTTCTTTAACGTTTCTATCGCTAGAATGTGGGCTAGGTTATTTGCTAATCTAGATGTGAAATCGAACCTTATCTTCTTGATTTCTGCTTTCAACTTGTGAATATCATTAATATATGCCCCGATCTAAGATTTATCTGGCAAAGAATTCTGCATTTTTTGATTACTGTAAGTGAGTCGCCTTCGACAATGATTTCTGCTTTTTGCATGTCGATCCCTGCCTGTAATGCTCCCCGACAAGAAATGGCTTCGGCAGCGAAAGCAGAAGCCACCTTTTCATGTATTGTGGATTTGGAGATGAGAACTTTCCCTTCGCTATCCCTGGCCACGATTCCTGACGCCGATTGATGCTTCTCCTTATCAAATGCTCCGTCAAAGTTAATTTTCACAGCCTGCTGAGGTGGGTGTAGCCATTTGCTTACAGCCTTGGGTATTTTTGTTGATTTGTTCTTCACACTGTTTAATTCTTTAATGTAGTTCATCACAAATTTTGCAATCTGCTTACCCGTTTTACTTGTTTTTTCATGAATCCGAGCATTCCTATCCCCCCAGATGGCCCATAAAGCACCACAAAAGGTTCTACACAAATCTAAGGGGAGAAGATCAAAAGTCTTGGTAAGCCACTGTTCAAAGTTTAAAGTAGTACACTGTAGAAAGTTAACATCTGGTAAATGTGACCAAACTTCTGCTGATATTGGGCATTCTCTATACAGGTGATTCACTGTCTCTGTTTCTGAACCACAGCGAGGGCATGAGGCATCTGCAATTAGCTTTTTGCATAATAAGTTTGCCCGTGTGGGTAAATAGTTCCAGGAGGCTTTCCAAGTAGTAATTTTGATTTTCGTAGGTAGATCAATGCTCTATAACTTTCTGTAAAATTCATTGTAGATGTTTTGTACAGCATAAGCTCTAGGATTAAAACTCTGTAATAATTTATAGGTGCTCTTGACCGAAAAACCCCCTGACGATTTGCCACTCCAGGACAGAAGGTCATCATGAGGAATCTTTGCCAAGGGAATGCGGATAATTTTTTCCGCCTCATCAGCTCCAAAGGTATAATCAATCACTTCCCTATTCCATTCCCTTACTTGGCTATTAATAAGTTCAGCAACTTTACTTTCATTCAGACCTTCATAAGTGGATAATAATCTGGAATTAACAAGATCTGGAACCCACGCATCATTACCAATAGAAATGCTCGTACCTGTTCCAACTTTCCAAATTAGACCTTTCTCCAAAATACCTTTTGTAGCCCAAATACTACGCCATACATAAGAGTTCTTATTTCCCAGCTGCGAATTAAGAAAATTATTGTTTGGAAAATATTTTGCTTTGAACACCTGTGAAACTAATGAATTTGGGCTTTGCTAAAAAACGCCATCCCTACTTTGCCAAAATAGCAACATTAAATTGGGCCATATTTCGAAACCCCAAGCCACCTTCACTTTTAGGGCGGCATAAATGACTCCATTGGCACCAGTGAATACCTTTCCTTCCCTTTCCTTTTTGCCACCAGAACTTAGCGAAAATGCTCTCCATCATTCTGCATAAAGAGTTCCGTAGAAGAAAACACGACATTGTAAAAGTTGGTATAGCCTGTAGAACCGGTTTAATAAGACTTCCTTGCCTCCTTGGGATAAAAATCTATTACTCCACCCTTCAATACGCATGGAAATTCTATCAAGGAGGTTTTGAAACAATTCTTTTTTCCTTCTACCAATCATATTTGGAAGTCTTAGATATTTCTCTGGATTTGTTGCAATTCTGACTCCTAACATAGTTGACACCGCTTATTTGTTCTCTTCAGTTGTATTCGGACTATAAAAAATTGTGGACTTAGTAAAATTCACACATTGACCCGAACAAGTCTCATAAACCTGTAGAATGTCCTTCAAGATTTTTGCCCCTCTGCTGGTTGCCTCTCCAAATAGAATGCAGTCGTCTGCAAATAACAAATGGGAAATCTCTAGCCCACGCCTGCTTGCTTTAGCGCCTCTTATAAGTCCTTCTCTCTTAGCTGTTCTCATTAGGAATGAAAGTCCCTCACTACAAATCAGGAAGAGAAAAGGGTTTAATGGGTCACTCTACCTAAGTCCTCTAGTGGGATGAAACAAACTTCCCCTCCTTTCATTGATGTTAACTGCGTAAGAAACTGTAGTAACACATCTTCTTATAAGCTCCACCCATTTGAAAGCAAATCCCATCTTTGCCATTACTTCTTCAACAAACCCCCATTCCACTCTATCATAGGCTTTGCTCATGTCAAGCTTAACTGCCATAACACTCTTCTTCCCTGTGCGCTTTTGACGAACCATATGAAGAATTTCGTAGGCTAAAAGCACATTATCTGAAATAAGTCGCCCTGGGACAAAAGCACTTTGAACTCTATCAATACATTTATCAATGACATTCTGCAGTCGATTAGCTATAGTCTTAGCCACAACTTTATAAATAACTGTGCACAAACTGATGGGCCTGAAATTAACCTGTTTCGTAGGTTTTTGAACTTTGGGAATGAGCACAATATCTGTCCTATTGAAATCTTCAAAATCCTTTTTATCATTCAGAATTCCTAAGCAGTATTCAATAACATCTCGTCCTACAATGTGCTAATACCTTTGGAAGAATAATACTAGAAAACCATCAGCTCCTGGTGCTTTTGTAGGGCCCATCCCTTTCAAAGCTGCTTGAATTTCTTCTTCCCGAAAAGGAGATAGTAAAATTTCATTTTCCTCATGCGTTATCGTTTCTTCAATACCTTCTAACACCTTGCAAGGATTCGCCACTCCCTTTGACTTAAATAAATCCTGGAAAAATAATGAGGCCGTATCCATGATTTCTGATCCCTCCTCTATCTCCTTCCCCTCCTCTGTTACCAGCTTTGAGATAGTGTTTGCTCACCTCCGGACTAAGGCACACTTGTGAAAATAGGCCGAGTTTGTATCCCCAAGCTTTAACCAATTTGCTCTCGCTTATTGTTCCCAATACATTTTACCTTTGTATATTTCCATATTCAAATGTATTTTAGTATCAATGATTTTCGCCAAAGAGTCATCGTTCTTTTCCCCTTCCAGCAGTAATTCCAGCTCCTTTGTTAATTCTCTTTTCAAACCCTCATTTTCTCTTTTATTTCCACGTGCCCATTTTTTAAGCAAATCTGCAATTTTTCTAGTTTCTTTATTAACGTTCCTTTATTTGACTCCCAAGATTCTCTAATGACTTCTTCTAAAGATTCTTCCATGGTTCACCATGCTTCAAAGTGAAATTTTCTACTCCCTGTGAATGCATTAGACTTTTTTGTATTTAAGAGAAGGAGGCAATGGTCTGATGAAGAGTAAGGAAGATGCTGAATAAAACCCATTGGAAATAGCTTCAACCATTTTTCATTAGCAACCCCCTATCCAGTCTTTCTCTTATATTCGTTTCTGGTAGGTTTCCCTTTTCCCATGTAAACCAAACACCCAAATACCCAATATCCACCAACTGGCATTCCTCTAATGTCTCCCTAAAGGCCTCCATTCTCTTATTATCCCTTTGTACTCCTCCACTTTTCTCAAAAGAATAGAGAATTTCATTGAAATCCCTTTCAACAAGCCAAGGGTAATTAGCCTTTTGATTAAGTCTTCTAAGCAGATTTCATACTGTATTTTTATCTTTTAAGTAGGAAGAGCCATGCAAACCAGTATACCTCCATTCCTCTTTAACGTTATCCTCCTTAATGAGAGCATCTATGTGCCATTTAGATAAGCTTCTCAAATTAACACTAATTTTTTCCTTCCATGCTAAACAAAGACCTCCCCTAGATTCCTCAACTTCAACTTCAATTCCATTCATAAAACCACATCTTCTCCTGACCTTTTCCATCTTATTCTTATCTAATTTTGTCTCCATTAGGAATACCAGGTGGAGATTATGCTGCTTAATCAAGTAGAACAACCTCTGAACTGCCCGTGGACTCCCCAACCCACGAACGTTCCAACATAAGCTTTTCATTGTGTTCGATCGTCTTGCCTGATGGCAGCCACCGATTTAAAAGTATCTAAAGCCACATAATCAACTGGGGTCTCAATTGTTTCATTCATAAGCATGTCTTTACAACCTACAAGATCAGCAAATTTTAGTTTTTTCGCTCATTCCATTCTTAAAATCTCTTCACAGTTTTCGTCATCCTCTTTTTCAAGAAATTTCCTCTTCCCCACAACCTGTTCACTCTTTCGGATTTCTATCATACTTCTTGGATCCATTCTTTTCCAGCTCATCTTTTTGTGTACTTCTTTAGCTTTTTTCATCGACTTGTTTGCCACACCCGACTCCACCATATCATAAACAACTTCCTTGTGTTTTAAACCTTCTTTCCAATTAGCCAGTTGTCTTTCACTTAGCATGCTATCTTTCTTTACCATAAGTTCAGCCAAATTGACGTGACCATCGCTCTCCTCCTTCGAACAACCTGTGTATGTGCATTATGGTCCCAGTTTTTTCGTGAATACTGTGAATTTCACACTTTCTTTTTCCATTACTTTTGATTCTGCTTTTAGTGCAATAGAAAAAGGGGGTCATCTTTAATTCTATTTTTCTCTTCAAGACTTAGCAGCACGCAATCATGAAGGCCATGACCCAATCGTCAAAGCAATAAACTGGTAATTTCTCATATTTGAAAGGGATCCATGCTTTAATACTGTTATTGCTAGAAACAAAAATACCTCTCCTTAAAGGTTTCTGGACATCTAACATAATTATAAGTCTGCAAAAATCATCATTAATTTCTGAGCTAATAACGCCACCAAAAGTACTTTTGATTGCATGTAAAAGATCTTTTTTGTCGAAATCTAGTAAACAAAGGGCCAATCTTGATCCAATATGGTGATGTAGTAAGACATATTTGATCTCTATCAATTGGACTGAATAATCGGTCAAATAAAATAAGAAACTTACGAAATAACCAGGGGCACCCTTCTAGGATGAACTCCAAATCTTCTTCTAGATCGAAAATTATTGAAAATAAATTTTGCCCTTCCAGTTGAATCTCAAACTTCTTCTTTATTTTCCAGATGCTCTTCAGTTGCGCCTTAAAACTTTCAGTATTGAAGTGTTTTTTGGTCCATACCGAACAGATCAAAGTGGGTTTCTCCGTCGGTGCTACCATCGATCTTTTGATTGATAGTTGGATAAGTTCTTCTGCTAGCAAGGAGATCTCCTCGCCGAAATCCCTCTCTCCGCCACCACTCTCCTCCATCCTAAGCCGCAACAGATACTGCTATCTCTAGGATTCTATGGACAGTACTCTTGGTTCCAGAGGGTTTCTTAGTCCTATAAAAGTGATTTTTATATTTTATTTAAAAACATATTTATAAAAAAAACAACTTATCCGTTCCATTTAACAGTGTTTTAAATTTTATTTTGGTTCTATCTAAATTTTATATATTAATTTATTTATATTATATATTTAAGTTTTTTTATTTAGTTGGTGAAATTAGTCTATTAGACAAAAATTTAGTAGGAATTCTCCTTGTTAATTTTAACTAGAAGGTTCTCGCTATGGAGGCAATTCTGGTTAGGGGTGAGCAAAATCTGATTCGATTCGAAAAAAACTTGATAAAATTTTCAAATTTTGAATTAAATAGTTTGATTTATTTGAGTTAATCAAGTTATTTGGATCAACTCGAATAAAAAAGTAAGTTTTTTGTTTAACTCGAATATGAATTACACAATTCGAGTTATCCAAAAATTCAAAAAAGAACAGGCAAAACTACACGGTTTTGATAAACGTTTACCTTTTCTAAAGTTAAAAAGTGAAAACCATTAAGTTACAAGAAAAAACTACGTTGTTTTGTGTAACAGCCCGAATTAGGGGCTAGTCGGAACAGTGGTTTCGGAACCACCAATCCGAGGTTGAAGAAAATTATTTTTATATTGTTTTATGAGTTATAGCATGATTATATAGGTGCATGAAAATTTTGGTGCTTTAATTTTAGCGATTGCATGCTTAATTGCGAAAAAGGACTAAATCGCATAAAGTGTAAAAGTTCTATTTGACAAGCTAAAGGTGTCTAAAAGCCATAGAATATTAATTGGAGGTCCCTAATGTGCAATTAGGCCTTTTATAGGGTGGTGGTCGATCATAGGGACAAAGAATTAGAAATTTGGTCAAAGTGGGTGGAAATTAGGTGACTTAATTGACTAGTTATATTAAAATAAAGAAAAGAAAAAATATCATCTTTTCTTCTCCACCTTCACCACCAAAAATTAGCAGCAAAATAGGTGTTGAGAGCTCAAAAAATTTTAGCCAAGCTTTTCTCCTTGCAAGTAAGTGCTTTAATGGTCATTCTTTGATAATTTTTGTACTTTTGAGACCCTTGTAGCTTGAGCTAGCTAATGAGGGGACTATTTTGCAAAATGGTTGAAAAACTAGGGTTTTTACATGAGAGCATTAGTTCTGATTTCTGAAATTTTATGAAAGAAAATAAGTCTTAGTTGTTAAATAAACAACTTTTGTGAAAGGTGTTACCATGAAAACACCTAAAATGACCTTTTTGTAAAGATTGTAAAATAGGTGTTAAATTTGTGAAATAATGAGCATTGAGGGCTTCCATAAGAGTAATAAATGTTCAGCTAGGCTTGTTAAAGGAGGAAATTCGATTAGAATTGATTTACGAGCCTAAGGGTAAAATCGTCATTTTGTGAAAGTCTAAGGCAAAATGGTAATTTTTCTAAAGAATGATTATTGAAATATATTGATTAATGTGGTAATTAAATGAGTTAATTTGTTATTATAGATCAAGAAGAACAAAGAATTAACCTTGACCGAGGAAAAGGCAAGGTATCGAACTAGATCGGTGAATTGGCCTATTTTGAAATCGAGGTAAGTTTGTGTGTAATAAATTCAACATCATTCTAGTATGTTTTAAAGTGTTTGATATTCATGAAATTGTACAATATTTCTATGAAAATGAGTACTGATGTTCAATGAGAAAGTGATGAAAATTTATGATGTTGAAGTTCCGGTTGGACTGTAAGAAGTGAAAGGATATCATCCTCAAGACATGAGATTGGTAAGGTCCCGTATAAGACCATGTCTGGGACATGGCCTCAGCACCGAATTGAGATCCCCTATAAGACCATATCTGGGATATGGCATCGATATCGATATGAGATCCCGTATAAGACCATATCTGGGATATGGCATCGGCATCGAGATGTGACCTTATGTAAGACCATATCTGGAATATGGCATTGGCATCGTATTTATGTGTATGATGATGATAGTGTATCCTCGGTTATTTCAATGGATTCATCGAGATAAATAGTTAAGCATATAATAGAGATGAAATTAGTGCTAAAGTTATGTGATGAAGTGATAGAGGTACATGTGAGTAATTCATGAAAAATGTTTACGATATATGACATGATATGTAATTGGTAAGATAAGCATGAGTAAGTTATGACAATGTGCTAGAGACTTTGTGTTTTTATTCAATGCAATGGATGGATGACATTATGAGCCTTTATGTTGCTATTTATTTCATACAAACTTACTAAGCTTCATGCTTACCTCTCTCATTTCTCTTTTCCTTGTAGTATTGCCAAGCTAATTCGGAGATTTCGGAATCACACTATCAACTTCTCTTTGGTATAGAAAAGTTAGATTTATTTAGAATATGGCATGTATAAGTACTTGGTTATTTTGTGTTATGTCATATTTTTTAGCCAATGTGAGGCTATTAATGTTAATCAATTCATTTTGTAAATGGTCATTGGAAATTGACCAATACTTGACAAGTTTATATATTCAATGATGATGAAATTCATGAAGTTCATGCTTGTGTGGATGTCTTGATTTTGAGTTCTTAGAAGTGCCTTATGGTCATGATGTATGTTGAGTTGAATTGGTATAACTGTGGTTGCTTTGTAGAGTGGCAATTGGCTTAGTAGATAGCCTTACAATTGTCCACACGGACGTGTGTCTAGGCCGTGTGTGACATAAGATCAGCCCCATGGGCGTGTTGATAGGCCGTGTGTCCCTATGCATGCTAGGTTGGCAAGTTAGAATACTCAGTAGTAAACACACGGGCTGAGACACGACCATGTGTCTCAACCGTGTGGGAAGACACGTCCTAGGACACGGCATGTGCCTGGGCCATGTGAAGCCTACACTTGAAATTAGGAATTTAATTCGACACACAGCCTAAGGACACGTGCGTGTGCCTTGGCCATGTGACCTTATTGAGATGATGACGTCATAAACAAAATACCAAGGTTTTCACACACGGGTGAAGACACGAGCGTGTCATGGCTGTGTGAGGGACAAGGGCTATGGACACGGGTGTGTGTCAGGCTGTGTGAAAACCCTATAGGTTCGAAAGGAAAAATAAAATCCACTCGGACTAGGGACACGGGCGTGTGAGATTACACGGTCTGCCCACAAGGGCATGTCCCTCTTCACAGGAGCATGTGGCCCTGTTTTGTGTCAAAATTTTTTAAGTGTTCAAGAGTTTCCAGTTTGGTCCTGAATTATTCCTGGTGCAAGTTTAGGGTCTCGTAGACCTATAATAAGGACATTATAGTCTCGAATGAAAAGTTTTAATTTGAAATGAAATTATATGGATCGATGTTGTACGTTTCAGCAAGTTAAGTACGGTAATGCCTCGTACCCAGTTCAAGTGTTGAATACGAGTAAGGGGTGTTACATTTTGATAAATGTTTACTCATTAAGTTCAAAGGCAAAACCATTATATTATTTATATAGTTAAATAATTTTGTACTTCGTTTACTAGTTAAATAATCGGTTCATGTAAACACAACATTGAGTATAAATAATAGGATTCGTTAATTCGACTCTACTTGACTTGAAATTTTTTGACTCAATTCGATCTGATTCGAAAAAAATTCAAATTGAATTTGGTTGCTAAAATAGGATTTGTCAACTCGACTAACTCAAAATTTTTTAACTCGATTCGACTCGACTTGTAACACCCCAAACCCGGTCAATACACCACGACCGGATCTGGCATGTTACGGGGTGAAAATGATTGAATAAACCAGTTCCGGTAAAATTTTATTGAAAACTCTTTTATCATTCTTTTAGGGAAGCTCTACACATGGTGATGTTAAAAACGTTTTTGTGTTGCTAAAAAAAATCCAGAGAACTCATGCTTGAAAATCCGTTTGTTGTTACTAGATGGTTTGAAAATTCAGGTTTGAAATCCTCTTTATTAACTTTGTCATTACCTTGTGAATAATGTCACCCGATGGTAACGTTGAAAAAAACCCGATATAGAGTATAATTTTGTAAACTTCGAGTTGATTCTGGTTAATAAAGCAATTCAAGTTATAAAACATATGCATAAAATAATTAAAATATAATCTAGAAATAAAAACCCAAATTAATACTTAGCGGCCTTATTACAAAACCAAAACCAAATTGAACGAAATAAATAAAATCGAAATAGTAATTTAAAATCAAAACCCGAAACTAGCATACATGGCCTCCTCGAGTCCTCCCCGGCTCCATATCCGCAATCTACGCCTCATCTGCAAAATATAAGGGAAGGGGTGAGTCACCGAGACTCAGTGTATAAATCCCCAACCCGACAGTACAAGCACTTACACAAATCATCAATATAACATGCAAATCATGCAACCCATAACCTAACCATCTGATCTCCTTTATCTACCCCGTGTGGTCAAAACCACTAGTGGTCAAAACCACTGGTGACCGTAGTCACAAATCATATAAGTGTGGTCAAAACCACTAGTGACCGTAGTCACAAATCATATGGTGGGGCCAACCCACCGTGTGGTCAAAACCACTGATGACAATCCCGTAATCAACATGTGGGCCCAACCCACTATGGTACCAAACCACTGGGACGAGTCACAATATTCATATGTGGTCAAAACCACTGGTGGTCAAAACCATTGGGACTTAGTCACAAATTATAATATCAAAGACGGGGCCAACCCGTCATGTGGTCAAAACCGTTGGTGACAGTCCAAATAATTCTTCCCCCTCCTCTCAACAATCCCACCATTATGTAAATAACAATCGTGACATAATAACACATGATGATGCAAATAACACATGGCATAACATTGAACAATGACATGATAGCATCTAACGAGATCCATAATCAGGGGACTTACCCGGAGTCCATGCTCATGCTCACAAGGCATGACTACCAATTTTAATGGCTACAACAGTTAGCACAATAACATATCATACTAACGAAGTGTGTAAGCGTTACACACCTGACTATTTGCGAATCTAGCGAAAATCCCGAAACTACGATCTATTCTCAAACCAATAGAACCCGAAAATCCCGAAACATTTACTTCCTCCCTTCTTGTATTCGGCCAAAACCTTGTTAGTAACCGAGAGCCCATTCGGCTCATCAAGCAATCTCGAAGGATGAAATAACGCACCATAAAGCCCTTACCAAGATCGATTACACCCGAGCCTTTAGGCTTAAATCGTAAGCCAACAAATCCCGGAGATCCACCTCCTTCCTACAATCGGTTAGACATATCATTAGGAATCCAAAGCCATTCGACTTTAGCATGAATCCCAGAAATCAAAAGAGATTATCATTCCCTTACCTTAGTCGACAAATCCCGAAGATCTAGAAGATCTAGATCCAAACCACGATCCAAACGAAACCCGAGAACCTACACGTTGGCGTCACCCCTTCCTATAATCGGCCAAGTACCATTATCTTTGGATTAAAACCTTCGATATTAATCACAACAGGAGATGTTGAAACTGCAAAACACTTACCCCCTTACCTTACTGATAGATTTGGCCACCAATCACCAAAGTTTGGCACACCCTAATGACATTTGGGGATTTTGGCTACCTTATTAATATAGAACAAGAAAGAGTTTAAGATCTCGATCAATAACGAATTGGAGAAATAGAAAAAGAGAATGGCCAGTGAGATCCAGCATTAAACAAATTAATCGAGAAAAGAAGAATAAGAAATTATACTTACCAGGAGATTCGGCTATGACCCAAAAGAAAGTGATAGATTCGGAAAAGAGGAGAAAACACAAGAGGAGAGAAACTGAGGGACAAAGTATTCAGCTTTTGAAGAGAGTAAAGATGGAGGAAGAAAATGAAAATAGAAAAGCAAGGATTCGGCAAAAAGAAAGAAAGAACTTTTGGCACAAGGAGGTTTGAAAGAAAGAAAAGATGAAGTGAAAAGAGTTGCTTTCGGCTTTTTACTGAGACAACAAGAGTGGTTCGGCCAACACAACAAAGAAAAGAGGAAGCCTCCCCAAAGCTAGCCGATATAGCTAATCCCCAAAGCACATTCGGCCACCAACCAAAGAACCCAAAACCGATTGCACTCCTCCTCTCCACAGTCCAACTTTCAGCTAACACCTTCAAATGAGTTTGATAAGATTCAAGCTCCTAACCTTCCTCACCTTCATCTATTTGACTCCTTCTATCCTTATCCTCTAGAGTCCATCCTGAGCACTCCACTTCCTCAGCTTGGCGTCAAAATAATAAGCAGAAAATGAGATTTCTGCTGCTCGAACCTGAGCACTCCTTCCCTGCATATGACATCACCTTCATGGTACCCTAGTGGCGCCTCTTTTGCCATTTTGCCACTAGATTCTTTGTGTCACAGCACACCAAGAATACCTTTTAACTTGTACCTTTCCTAGCTCCCTATTCCTAAGTGCCAAAACAAAAATTTTAGCCATGACTCAGGCCTAACCCGAGGTCATGCCTAGGCCCCCAAAACATGCTAAACTAGCACAGTAAGCATATTGTCACATACAAACACATGCAAAATACAGAGACCCCATTTTAAGGATGTTACGCTTTTACCCCTTAAAAATAATTTGACCTCGAAATTACAGTCGTCAAGAGTTGGGGTATTCTCGCCACATCACATCCTCTGGTTCCCACGTGGCCTCCTCCGTACCATGTTTCTGCCATAACACTTTCACCAAGGGAACTGAATTTCTACGCAAGACCTTGACATCCCGACCCAAAATCTGTACCGGTTCCTCCTTGAAAGACAAGTCTGAGCTTACCTCAATCTCCGCAACTGGCACAACATGTGACGGATCTGATCGATAGCGCCTAAGCATCGAAACATAGAAGACGTGGTGAATTTGTCTTAACTCTGCCGGCAGCTCGAGCTGATAAGCTACCAGTCCCACACGCTTCAGTACCGTATACGGCCCGATAAACCTAGGGCTTAGCTTCCCTTTTCGCCCAAATTTTAGCACTTTTTCCCATGGTGATACCTTCAGAAAAACCTTATCACCCACTGCATACTCTATATCCCTGCGCTTAAGATCGGCATAAGACTTCTGCCTGTCCGACGCTTCCTTAAGACGAGCCTGAATCACCTTAACCTTATCCTCAGTTTCTGCCACCAACTCTGGACCCAATGTTTACCGTTCACCCAATTCTATCCAACACGTAGGAGTACGACATTTCCGTCCATATAGTACCTCATATGGTGCCATCTGGATACTCGCTTGATAACTATTGTTATAAGCGAACTCCGCCAATGGTAGATACTCCTCCCAACTACCATTGAAATCCAGAACACAGCCCCTTAGCATGTCTTCTAAAATTTGAATCACCCTCTCAGATTGTCCATCAGATTGCGGGTGAAAAGCTATGCTGAAATCCAACCTTGTACCCAAAGCCTGATGCAAAGCTCTCCGAACCTCGGCGTGAACACGGGATCCTATGCGAGATAATTGACACGGCACTCCATGCAACCTTACTATCTCGGCCACATACAACTTGGATAACTTCTGGAGTGAATAATTAACCCTCACCGGTATGAAATGAGCCAATTTAGTCAAACGGTCCACAATCACCCAGACTGAGTCCTTCTTGCTAGGCGTAAGGGGTAGCCCACTAACAAAGTCCATAGTGATCCTTTCCCACTTCCACTGAGGAATCTTTATCGGCTGAAGCAAACCTGACGGTAACCGATATTTAGCTTTGACCTACTGACACGTCAGACACTTACCCACAAACTCAGTCACTTCCCGCTTCAGACCTGGCCACCAGAACTGCTCTCGCAAATTCCGGTACATCTTGCTACCTCCAGCATGCATAGCGTATGGGCTGCTATGTGCATCTTGAAGAATCCTTTGCCTCAACTCGATGTCCTTCGGCATACAAGCTCTCCCTTGAAAACACAACACTCCATTGTTGGTCAAGCTGTAACCTTCCAAACCACTACTCTATACTTGCAACCTCCGAGCATTCAAACCCTCATCCACTAACTGTTTCTCTTTAATCTGCTCTACCCAAGTCGGCTTAACCTGCAATTCTGCCAAAAGACTCCCGTCGTCATACAGACTAAGATGAGCAAACATCGCTCGTAAGTCCGCTACCACCTTACGGCTCAACGCATCAGCCACTACGTTAGCCTTACCCGGATGGTACTCAATCGAGCAGTCGTAGTCCTTCAACAACTCGATCCACCTTCACTGCCTCAAATTTAAATCCTTCTGAGTCAAGAGGTACTTCAGACTCTTGTGATCCGTGTAAACTATCAACTTTTCCCCATACAAATAGTGCCTCCATATCTTCAAGGCAAAAACCACTGCAGCTAACTCCAAGTCATGCGTCGGGTAGTTACCCTTATGCGGTCTCAGCTGTCAAGACGCATATGCCACTACTTTCCCTTCTTGCATCAGCATACATCCCAAGCCAGTATGTGATGCATCACAATAGACCGTGAATACCTTTCCTACCTCAGGCTGAACCAGAACCAGAACTTCCGTCAGAATCTTCCTCAACTTGTCAAAACTTTCCTGTTGTTTCTTCGACCACACAAATGGAACTCCCTTCCTTAACAACTTAGTCAATGGCACCGCGATCAGAGAAAGCCCTTCCACAAATCTCCGGTAATACCCTGCCAGACCTAGAAAACTCTAAATTTTCGCAACTGACCTAGGCGGTTTCTAGTCCAACACTGCCTCAATCTTGTGAGGGTCCACTTTAACCCCTTCAGCTGACACTATGTGACCTAAGAAAGTCACCTCCCTAAGCCAGAACTCGCACTTACTGAACTTGGAAAATAACTGATTTTCCCTTAGAATTTGCAAAACTACCCGTAAGTGCGCATCGTGATCCTTCTCGGTCTTTGAGTACACCAATATGTCGTCTATAAATACCATGACAAACTGGTCTAAGTACTACTGGAACACCCGATTCATCAAGTCCATGAATGCCGCCGGTACGTTAGTCAACCCAAATGGCATTACCAGAAACTCATAATGTCTATAACGAGTGCAAAATGCCGTCTTGTGGACATCAGCCTCTTTCACCTTAAGCTGATGATACCCCGACCTAAGATCTATCTTAGAGAAAACCGATGCCCCTTTTAGCTGATCAAACAAGTCGTCAATCCTGGGCAATGAATACTTGTTTTTGATCATCAACTTGTTCAACTGGCGGTAGTCTATACACATCTGCATTGTATCGTCTTTCTTCTTAATAAAGAGCACTGGCGCTCCCCAAGGAGATATACTCGGTCGGATGAAACCTTGATCCAACAATTCTTGAATTTGAGCCTTCAGCTCCACCAATTCCTTTGGCGCCATTCTATACGGGGCAATAGACACTGGCGCTATTTCGGGTAATAGGTCTATTTCGAATTCAACTTCGCGATTCGGAGGCAGACCCAGAAGTTCCTTTGGGAATACATCAGCAAATTCCCCTACAGTTCGGACACTCTTAACAGCTGCATCCTTGGCTCCCAAAGCACAAACATGCACCATGAATGCCTCACAACCATTCCTTACCATTTTTTCCGCCTTCAGTGCAAAGACCACATTGGATAAGTAATCTCTCCTATTACCTATCATCACCACCTCCTCACCTTCCATTGTCCTCAACAAAGAAAGCGTTTAGCAGCAAGAATCCAAACGGCACAGTACTTCACCACCCAATCCATCCTGAGAATCAGATCGAACTCCCCAAACGGCAGTTCCATCAAATCGGCCAAAAACACGACCCCTTAAAGTTCGAGGGGTACATCCCTATATAGTTTACTTACTTCTACAGAGTGACCTAGAGGGCTTATCACTGTCATCTTCCTAGAAGTAATCTCAAAGTTTAAGTTCATAATTTTCGCTATGCTACTGGCTATGTATGAGTGCGTCGAACCCACATCTATCAAAGCATTATAAGGTAGTCCAAAGATTAAGAATGTATCGGTTATGACGTCCGGTGCGTTGCCCTCCTTTCGATGCCTCGCTGCGTAGACCAATCCAGGCGGTCTCGCCTCTGTACCTCCTGCACCTCTGCCCGGTGCTCCACGGCCTCTACCAGAGCCATTACCTCCCCTGGCTGCACCACGGCCCCTCTGTGGCTGCTGACCATCCCTCCTATTCTGAGTATGATTCTGATCCCCAGACTGTAACCTAGCTGACCTCCGTAGACAATCCCTCACTCGGTGCTCCATCGATCCACACTCAAAACATCCTTTGTTTTCAGTCCAACATTCTCCCGTGTGAGACTTCCCACACCGAGCACATCGTGGCGAATCGAGTATTAGCGGCAGAGAGCCTAGCGACTTGATTGACCCACTATATCTACCCCATTTCTGTTGATTTCCCGTAGACCCAGATGATCCGAAATTTTTTTATTCCATCCCCTGTCCTGATTTCGTCTTACCGACTGTTTCACTTCCTCCGTAACTTTGGCCTTTTCCACTAAGACCGCAAACTCTCTCTCCTATTGTGGAGCAATCAGCAATCTCAGATCATCCCTCAATCCGTCCTCGAACCTGACACATCGCTCATGCTCCGTTGCCGCGATGCCTCGTACATACCGGCTCAACCTTAAGAATTCCACCTCGTACTCTGATACGGACTTATTCCCCTGAACCAGCCTCAGAAACGCCTTCCTCTGCGCATCAATATAACTGGTCCCAACATACTTCTTTTGATCAGCCGCATTGAAATAATCCCAAGTGAGATCATCTGCTGCAGCACCATCCCGAACCGTGAGCCACCACTGGTATGACTCATCTCGGAGAAGCGACACTACCCCTTTTAGTTTCTCCTCCGCCGTCAGATCTAAATCATCCATGATTCATTTCGTCGTCTCCAACCAATACTTAGCCGTATTGGGCGCCACACCAGATACTCCTCGAAATACCTCAGCTCCATTGGTTTGGAGTCACTCAGATACAGATTTTCGAGCTCCGTACCTCCACCGCTCCAACCACTCTCTCAAGCACTTGCAAGACATCGCTGCGACCTTTGCATCGTCCCGTCGATCACGGTACTCAACCCCGGTGGTGGTGGTGGTATCTCGTTCTTTGACCCTTGTCAGACCTAACGGGTTCTGATATGGTCATTTTGCCTCTACCACACCCTCACACATTACGACCACGTCCCCTAGAACTCATGCCTATGCTCGCGATTTAATCTGCTTTAAGAAGTTTTATGAATTAGCTTCTGTTCCACTGATTACCCACGAATAAGTTTTATGTAAAGAAGTTTAGTAGTGGTTCTTTCGATCATTACCAAGTTTTCGTTTCAAGTCTTTTACCCTAATTTAGTGAATCACATTCACACATCAATAACATCCTCCACCCACATTTCACTTATAGGGGTATTCTCGTCATTTTACTACCCGGGGGTATTTTTGTAATTTAACCTATCGGGGTATTTCAGTAATAAATCAGGGTTAATTTAGAAATCTTTTACAAATCATAGGTATTTCAAAATTTCCAGAAATCAGGGGTATTTTGTAATTTCATAAACTAGGGGTATTTTCGTAATTTTTCAAAATATGGTTCTAGGTGACTTTACGAAATAAGGGTATTTTAGAAATTTTCATTTCGGGGGTACTTAGGTAATTTTTCATACCAAGGGTATTTCGATAATTTTTACAAATCAGGGGTAATTTGGTCAATTTACAAATTAGGGGTATTTTAGTCATTTTCCAAATCAAGGGTACTTTGGTAATTTTGAAACCATGGTTTAATTTTAGGATTGTACAAAACAAGGTGGCTGGTCCCTTTCGGGTTTTAGTTATTGAATTTAGCCTGTGAATAAGTCGTCTCAGTTAGAGTGAACCGTCACTACGCACCAGGTAGGATTCGAGTAAAGAGGAGGTGAGTCACTAGGACTGCTTAAATACGAAGCTCCCCCTGAATCCATTCCTAGACATGCGCACAACGGTTGCCACACCCTTAATCGTAGCGACATACTCACAGGTTTGTTTAGTTGATATTTAAGTCTTATGTAATTTTGCGTTGGAGTAGGCTATTCCTAAGGTTCAATAACTCCTAACCTACTAATCTACGATCCTAAAATACCCATTTCTTTCATATTCAAATCACACAAGGGTTAGGGATACTTACCTGCGCGGATTGGTGCCGGAGACTCGGTGCCATGCTGTTCAATCCATGTATATTTCCCACAAAACTTTTCAAGACCCCACTTTTAAACATTTTAGGCCTCCTACCACAGTAGAAGCTTTTGAACACAGCTCGATACCAAAATTGTAACACCCCAAACCGGTCAATACACCACGAACGGATCGGCATGTTACGGGGTGAAAATGATTGAATAAACTAGTTCCGGTAAAATTTTATTGAAAACTCTTTTATCGTTCTTTTAGAGAAGCTCTACACATGGTGATGAAAAAAAAAATCCAGAGAACTCATGCTTGAAAATCCATTTGTTGTTACTAGATGGTTTGAAAATTCAGGTTTGAAATCCTCTTTATTAACTTTGTCATTACCTTGTGAATAATGTCACCCGATGGTAATGTTGAAAAAAAAAAACCCGATATAGAGTATAATTTTGTAAACTTCGATTTGATTCCGGTTAATAAAACAATTCAAGTTATAAAAAATGCATAAAATAATTAAAATATAATCTAGAGATAAAAACCCAAATTAATACTTAGCGGCCTTATTACAAAACCAAAACCAAATTGAAGGAAATAAATAAAACTGAAATAGTAATTTAAAATCAAAACCCGAAACTAGCATGCATGGCCGCCTCGAGTCCTCCCCGGCTCCATATCCACAATCTAGGCCTCATCTGCAAAATATAAGGGAAGGGGTGAGTCACTGAGACTCAGTGTATAAATCCCCAACCCGACAGTACAAGCACTTACACAAATCCTCA
The DNA here is from genome assembly GCA_025506655.1 of Gossypium rotundifolium. NCBI lineage: Eukaryota > Viridiplantae > Streptophyta > Magnoliopsida > Malvales > Malvaceae > Gossypium > Gossypium rotundifolium. The sequence continues at coordinate 63,567,179 of CP106722.1, forward strand.
ATATAACATGCAAATCATGCAACCCATAACCTAACCATCCGATCTCCTTTATCTACCCCGTGTGGTCAAAACCACTGGTGGTCAAAACCACTGGTGACCGTAGTCACAAATCATATAAGTGTGGTCAAAACCACTGGTGACCGTAGTCACAAATCATATGGTGGGGCCAACCCACCGTGTGGTCAAAACCACTGATGACAATCCCGTAATCAACATGTGGGCCCAACCCACTATGGTACCAAACCACTGGGACGAGTCACAATATTCATATGTGGTCAAAACCACTGGTGGTCAAAACCACTGGGATTTAGTCACAAATTATAATATCAAAGACGGGGCCAACCCGTCGTGTGGTCAAAACCACTGGTGACAGTCCAAATAATTCTTCCCCCTCCTCTCAACAATCCCACCATCATGTCCATAACAATCGTGACATAATAACACATGATGATGCAAATAACACATGGCATAACATTGAACAATGACATGATAGCATCTAACGAGATCCATAATCAGGGGACTTACCCGGAGTCCATGCTCATGCTCACAAGGCATGACTACCGATTTTAATGGCTACAACAGTTAACACAATAACATATCATACTAACGAAGTGTGTAAGCGTTACACACCTGACTATTTGCGAATCTAGCTAAAATCCCGAAACTACGATCTATTCTCAAACCAATAGAACCCAAAAATGAAACACCCCAAACCTGGCCCACAAGCCCTGACCGAATCTGGCATGCTCCTTGAGTAAAACGTAGTTAAGCCTCGTAATGTCATTTTGAAAATCTTGGTGGTTTTTGAAGAAAATAGATTTGGGATTGTTCTCAAGTTAAAAATTGAGTTGAAATTTAATTTTGTACTAAAACGATAATTTCATATTTCAAAAGTTACAAGTTAAAGAAATGCCGAATTTTTAAAGTTTATTATTATTATTAATATGAAAACCGTAGGTGTTTGGGTTTTAAAACAATTGATGTTGTTTTACAAAAAATGTTTAATCGTCTTGTTCAATGTTATTCGTATCATAATAAAAATTTAAAACTCATAAATAAAACAGTTAAGTTATAAGGGCCTTATTACATCAAAACATAACCCAAAATAAATCAAAATAAACTTAAAAACAAAAACCGAAAAAAACTGAGCTGTGCATGGCCACCACTAAGTTCCTACCGACCCAGTCCATTTACTGAGTGCCATCTGCAAAAAGTTAGCCCACAAAGGGTGAGTCACCAGACTCAGTGTGTAACAACCATCACAGACTCCCAAACAGTCATAACATATCATATCACATACGACCCAATATAAACAATGATGCAACCCAAACCCACCTAGATATCCATCATCTCTACATCACCCGTACCTACCAATCACACCGTGAGGATTACTAAATCGACCCTCCATCCGCTACTCACCATCGAAGGCAATCGCTGCAGTCAACTGCACATCGCCCTTATAATTGTGGCATAGCCACCAGATAATGTGACAGAGTCACCAGATTCATAATATGTGACATAGTCACCAGATAATGTGGTAAAAACCACTAGATCACTTCCCCTTTAACATAATCACCCATATGCCCATGCAACATACAAAACATGCTATTTATCATGCAATTTACCTTACCCCCAAAATCCAACGGAATACCACATATTTTCACATCAATGTTATTAAACATTATTTACGAGTGTTAAGGGGTAACATACCTGAATACACTGTACCATTAAATGGTACCCTTACCCATGTTTATTTCTCACTTCACTAACACATGATCAACATAATTATTATTAAAATATTGGGAACTCAGTGTAGGATTACACACCTGGTTTCTAACGCGATTACCAAATCCTAAAAATCCCGATCTAATGCTCTAGATCCCTTTTTCCTATATTCGGCCAACACTAAGCATATTAGCAAAAAGCCATTCAGCTACACAGCAAATCCTGAAGGGTTAACGAAACCAAAATCCTTACCTTGCTGCCAATTTGGTTAGCACTCAAATCCCGAAACTACGTGATAAGCCTTCCTTGAAATCGGCTAAGCACTAGTATATTCAAATGGTTAGCTTTTGGCTTTTCAGATAACTAAGAGATGAATTGAATCAGTACGAAACCTTACCATTGACTTACCGAAACTATTGACAAGGAAAAGATGCTCCCGATCTACTACTTCAAAATCCCAAAAATTCTAAAAGAAAACCGATTGCATGGTTGATTAAAAGTCAAGACAAATGCCAAAATTTGGCTTTTGTTCTACACATGTCGACAGAGAGGAAATAAGGAAGAATGGTGGAGATTCAGACTTACCTATCCCCAAACTGATTTGAGAAGAGATCAAGGGAGATCTTTGCTTGGTTGCTATTCGGCCAAAAACTGAGAAGGGTTGAGGTTGAAAGATTTCGGCAATGGCTTTAGGAAAACAATAGAGGTTTGGCTAATAGTGAAAAGAGGGAATAGGAGAAGGATGAATGGTATCTGGCTTTTGATGATTGTGAGAAGAAGAAAAAGAATGATATGGAGGCTCAGTTATGATTTAGCTAAAGTGAGAAAGAAGAAGAAAGAATTGAGAGAAAGAAAAGAATAAAGAAAGTGATGGTGACACAAATTCGGCTTAGGGGATTTTGGCTACTAAGTGACCGAATTTGTCATCCTAGAAGTCCCTTGGCATGCCAACTCTACTTCTCTCCACTCAATCCCCCTTTTCACTCTACCTTAGCCGAATCTCTAAGCTATCAGACCCAATCTATACCTCCTCCATCAGAGTCCTTGTGCCGTCCACCACTACCCTTCCTTGCTGAAAAATAAAACTCTAAAACGCTTCCCTTGCTGCTCGAACCTAGGCCCTTCTCACTCCCTGTGGCGTCACCTTACAAGGCCCTAAGTGGCGCCTCCTTGCCACCTTACCACTGGGTTATTTGTGTCCTAAACCACACAATAATCTCCTTAAGGCCTAGGTCCCTTAGTTCCCCTTTTTGGGCTTAAAAATCCAATAACTTCTAAGGCTCCTACCTACATCCCAAGGTTCTTGAAGCCCACAAATCACATTCAAATCATATTCAAGCATGCAATTACATACATTAAGTAAAAATGCATAACCCCTAAATCCTGAATATTATAGTTCTACCCCCTTAAAATAATTTCGGCCTCGAAATTACCTGGCTAAAATAAGTGAGGGTATTGCTATTGCATTGTTTCCTCTGGCTCCCACGAAGCTTCCTTCAATCCATGGTTACACCATAACATTTTAACTAAAGAAACTGATTTCCTCCGAAGCACCTTCACATCCCATTCCAGAATCTAAATCGGCTCCTCCTCATAGGACAGATCTGGTCTCAGCTCCACCTCCTCAACCGGTATTATATGAGATGGATCCGATCGATAACGACGTAGCATCGAAACGTGAAACACATAGTGCATCGGCTTTAACTCCAAAGGCAATTTTAACTGATACGCTACTGGTCCAACCCGCTTTAGAATCCGATAAGGTCCTATAAACCTAGGACTTAACTTTCCCTTGCGACCAAATCTCATCACCTTCTTCCACAGTGAAACTTTGAGAAACACATAATCTCCCATAGCAAACTCAATCTCCTTCCGCTTAAGATCTACGTATGACTTTTGCCGGTCAGATGCCTCTTTCAACCGTGTCCGAATTGCGTTAACCTTTTCTTCTGATTCTGCCACCATTTTTGGACCCAAAACCTGACGTTCTCCCAATTCTGTCCAATATGTAGGAGTGCGACACTTCCGTCCATACAGCGCTTCGTACGGTGCCATCCGAATACTTTCCTGATCGCTATTATTCTACGCAAATTCCGCTAAAGGGAAGAACTCCTCCCAACTCCCTCTGAAGTCTATCACGCAACCTCTCAACATATCTTCTAGCACTTGAATTACCCGCTCAGATTGGCTGTCCGACTGCGGATGGAATGCTGTACTGAAGTCCAGTCTGGAGCCCAAAGCTTGATGTAATGCTTTCCAAAATCGAGACGTAAACCTCAGATCCCTATCCGAGATAATCGACACCAGCACTCCGTGCAGCCTCACGATTTCTGCTACATACAACTTTGCCAATCTCTGCAACGAATAGTCAACCCGCATTGGTATGAAATGTGTAGACTTTGTCAACCGATCTACTATCACCCATACCGAGTCCTTCTTACTAGGCATAAGGGGAAGCCCACTAACGAAGCCCATGGTAATTCTCTCCCATTTCCATTGTGGAATGTTTATCGGCTGAAGCAATCCTGACGGTACTTGGTGTTCAGCCTTGACTTGCTGACACGTTAAGCACTTCCCTACAACCTCTCAGAACTTCCCCTTAAGGCCAAAGCCACCAAAAGCTGTTCTCAGAATTCCTATATAACTTACTTCCTCCGGGATGCATAGCATAAGGGCCACTATGCGATTTCGAAGAATTTTACGCCTTAACTCTTCGTCCTTCTAAGATACGACCTTGCCCCAAAAACACAAAGACTCCATCACCGTTTACACCAAAATTTTCCAATTCCCCATTTTGTACTTGTAGCAGCTTAGCACTTAGTTCACCGTCTACCAATTGTTTCTCCTTAACCTGACTTAGCCACGTCGGCTTCACTTGCAATTCCGCTAGCAAACTTCCATCATCATTAAGGCCAAAATGTGCAAACATCGCCCTTAACTCCGACACCACTTTCTGACTTAGGGCATCGGACACTACATTCGCCTTGCCCGGATGATACTCTATTGAGCAATCGTAATCCTTCAACAACTCCACCCACCTACGCTGTCTCAAATTTAGCTCCTTCTGAGTCAGCAAATACTTCAGACTTTTGTGGTCCGTGTAGATCACTGACCTTTCTCCATACAAGTAGTGCCTCCATACTTTTAGAGTGAATACTACTGCCGCCAATTCCAGATCATGCATCGGATAGTTAACCTCATGAGGCTTCAATTGCCGAGACGCATAAGCAACCACTTTCCCGTCTTGCATAAGAACACATCCCAATCTTGTATGGGAAGCATCACAATATACCACGAAGTCTTTCCCCGCTTCTGGATGAATTAAAACCGGAGCCTCTGTCAATACTTGCTTAAGCTTCTCAAAACTCTCCTGCTGCTTATCCGCCCATACGAAAGGTACCTCCTTTCTTAACAATTTCGTCAAAGGTGCTGCTATTGTCGAGAATCCCTCAACAAATCTCCTGTAATAGCCTGCTAACCCCAAGAAACTACGAACCTCAGCCACAGACTTAGGTGGTTTCCAATCTAATACTGCCTCAATCTTCCGAGGATCTACCCTTATTTCTTCGGCAGACACCACATGCCCTAAGAACGTAACTTCCTTCAGCCAAAATTCGCACTTGTTGAACTTGGCATATAGCTTCTCTTCCCTTAGCACTTGCAGCACAACCCGAAGATGCTCATCGTGTTCTTCCTCAGACTTGGAATACACTAAGATATCGTCTATGAACACAACGACGAACTGATCCAGGTAGGGTTGGAAAACCCAGTTCATCATATCCATGAACGCAGCTAGGGCATTTGTTAATCTGAACGGCATTACCAAGAACTCATAATGCCCATATCTTGTCCGAAAAGCGGTCTTATGGATATCTGCCTCCTTCACCTTAAGCTGATGATATCCTGACCTTAGATCTATCTTCGAAAATATTGCGGCCCCCTTAAGCTGATCGAATAAGTCGTCTATCCTCGGTAATGGATACTTGTTCTTGATGGTCAGCTTATTCAACTGCCGGTAGTCTATGCACATGCGCATAGTCTCGTCCTTCTTCTTCACAAATAGGACCGGTGCTCCCCATGGAGACACACTAGGTCGAATAAACCCACGATCGAGTAACTCTTGGATCTGGGCTTTAAGCTCTACTAACTCCTTTGGTGCCATTCGGTATGGAGCAATTGACGCAGGCTGTGCATTCGACAAATCAATCAACGAACTCTATTTCTCCGTCAGGGGTAACCTGTGCACTCCTCCGAAAGACATCCACAAATTTTCTTACTGTTCTAACTCCTCTTACAGCTGCTTCCTTAGTCTCCAAGGCACTTACCAACATCAGAAAAGCTACACACCCCTTTCTCACCATCTTCTCAGCCTTAAGGGCAGATACTACATTTGACAAGCAATTTCGTCTTTCGCCCATCACCACAACCTCTTTGTCGTCAGAAGTTCTTAACGACATGCGCTTAGCAACACAATCCACATTCGCATGGTACTTCCTAACCAATCCATGCCTAGAATTAGATCAAATTCCTCAAATGGAAACTCCATTAAGTCAGTTGGAAACTGCGCCCCCTGAACTTCCAAAGGTACTGCCCTAAAGAGTTTGTCTAACACTACTGATTGCCCTAAAGGACTAAGTATAGTCATCTTCCTAAGTATAGCCATCTTCCTAGGTACAGTTTTAGAGTTCACATGCAGAGTTCCAGATACCTTATTAGCAATGTATGAATGAGTTGACCCAATATCTATCAATGCAATAAAGGGTAATCCAGAGATAAGGAACATACCTGTTATGACATCAAGTGCGTCACCACCCTCCCTCCGACGAACTGCATACACTAGACTCGGCTGTCTTGCCTCCGTGTTACCAACACCTTTGCTCGGTGTTCCCCGACCTCTTCTAGAACCATTACCTCTGCCCACCAGACCACGACCCTGCGGTGGTTGCTGTCCACCCCTTCCAGCCTGATTAAGACCCTAACCTGCTGGTTGGCTCCCATCTGTTTTCATAGGACAGTCCCTAATCATGTGATCCTTGGACCCACACTTAAAACATCCTCCGATCTTCTTCCAACACTCTCCCAAGTGCATCTTTCCACACTGAGCACAAGTACGGTACTGTCCTCCCGTAACAACCTACTAACCTCGCGACCCATCAACTCTAGGTCTCTTTTGGACATTCCAGATGACCCTGATGATCCAAAACCTCTTTTTTGTCTATTCTTGTCCGCATTTTGTCTCACAGATTCCTTAACTCCTTCAGCAACCTTAGCCTTCTCTACCAACACAGCAAACTCCCGCTCCTGCTGTGGAGCAATCAACAATCTCAGGTCATCCCTCAGTCCATCCTCAAATCAGACACATCGTTCATGCTCCGTAGCCACAATACCTCGAGCATATCTGCTCAACCTTAAGAATCTGCCTCGTACTCTGCTACGGACTTATTCCCCTGAACCAGCCTCAGAAACGCCTTCCTCTGCGCATCAATATAGCTAGTCCCAATGTACTTCTTCTGATACGCTGCCTTAAAATACTCCCAAGTGAGATCATCTGCTGTAGCACCATCCCGAACCGTGAGACACCATTGGTATGACTCATCACGGAGTAGCGACGCTACCCCTTTCAGTTTCTCCTTAGCAGTCAGGTCCAAATCATCCATAATTCGCTCCGTCACCTCCAACCAATACTCAGTCGTATTGGGCACCACCCCATATATACCACTAAAAACCTCAGCTCCATTGGCTCGGAGTCGCTCAGGTACAGACTTCCGAGCTCCCATACCTCCACCTGCTCCAGCCACCCTCTCAAGAACTCGCAGCATCGCCTGCGATACTGCATCATCCCCCGTCTGATCCTGATATTCAACACCAACAGCTGGTAGTGGTGGCATCTCATTCTCGAACCCTTGACCAGACCTAACGGGTTTCGACACGGTCATTCGGCCTCTACCACGGCCACGCACATTACGACCACGTCCTCTAGAACTCATGCCTACGATCGCGATTTAAGCTGATTTAAGAAATTTTATGCATTAGTTTTTTGTTCCGCTAATTATCCACGAATAATTTTATGTAAAGAAATTTAGGGCGATTCTTTCGACCACTTCAAGGTTTTCATTCCCGCTTTCTACCCTAATTCGGAGAAAACACATTCATTCAAATAGTATTTACTACACACATTCATCTCTCGAACATTTTCGTCCGTTCCAACCCATGGGTATTTTCGTAATTTGTCCTACAGGGGTATTTTCGTAATTTTTCCAAATCAGGGTATTTTGAAATTTCGTAAAATAAGAATATTTTTAATAAGAAGATTCAAGGGTAATATGGTAATTTTATAAACTGAGGGTATTTTTGTAATTTTACAAACCAGGGGTATTTCGGTAATTTTGTAAAATATGGTTCCAGGTGATTTTACGAAATAAGGGAAATTTGGAAATTTTAATTCGGTTACTTGACAACTTTCCACACCGTGGGTATTTTAGTAATTTTACAAGTTAGGGGTAATTTGGTCAATTTGCAAATCGAGGGTATTTTGGTCATTTTAAATCAAGGGTACTTTGGAAGTTTTATAACCAAGGTTTGATTTTAGGATTGTACAAAACAAGGGATTGGTCCTTTCGGTTTTAATTATTGAATTTAGCCTGTGATTTAGTCCTCTTGGTTAGGGTGAACCGTCACTACGCACTGTAAGATTCGAGCGGAGAGGAGGTGAGTCACTAGGACTGCTTAAATACCAAGCTCCCCCTGAATCCAATCCTAGACATGCGCACAACAGTTGCCACACCCTTAACTCGGTGACTCACTCACAGGTTTGTTTGGTTAGACTTTAAATTTTATGTAATTCGGTGTTGGAGTAAACTAATCCTAGGGTTCAATAACTCCTAATCTACTAATCTACGTCCCTATAATTCCCACATACAAATCACACAAGGGTTAGGGGTACTTACCTGGTGGACTTCGGGCCGGAGACTCAGGTGCCATGCCAGAAAACCTGCTCATTCTTTAGAAAAACCCAACTTTTAAAATAAGAAAAACATTTTGGCCCAAAAGCCCTCAAGGTGAGTTTTGAACCTGCTCGATACCAAAATTGAAACACCCCAAACCCGCCCACAAGCCCCTAACCGGATCTCGCATGCTCCTTGAGTAAAACGAAGTTAAGCCTCTAATGTCATTTTGAAAATCTTGGTGGTTTTTGAAGAAAATGGATTTGGGATTGTTCTCAAGTTAAAAATTGAGTTGAAATTTAATTTTGTACTAAAACGATAATTTCATATTTCAAAAGTTACAAGTTAAAGAAATGCCGAATTTTTAAAGTTTATTATTATTAACTTGAAAACCGTAGGTGTTTGGGTTTTAAAACAATTGATGTTGTTTTACGAAAAATGTTTAATCATCTTGTTCGATGTTATTCGTATCATAATAAAAATTTAAAACGCATAAATAAAACAGTTAAGTTATAAGGGCCTTATTACATCAAAACATAACCCAAAATAAATCAAAATAAACTTAAAAACAAAAACCAAAAAAAACTGAGCAGTGCATGGCCACCACTAAGTTCCTGCCGACCCGATCCATTTACTGAGTGCCATCTGCAAAAAGTTAGCCCACGAAAGGTGAGTCAACAGACTCAGTGTGTAACAACAATCATCTACACATCACCCGATCCAATATAAACAATGATGCAACCCAAACCCACCTAGATATCCATCATCTACACATCACCCGTACCTACCAATCACACCGTGGGGATTACTAAATCGACCCTCCATCCGCTACACACCATCGAAGGCAATCACTGCAGTCAACTGCACATCGCCCTTATAATTGTGGCATAGCCACCATATAATGTGACAGAGTCACCAGATTCATAATATGTGACATAGTCACCAGATAATGTGGTAAAAACCACTAGATCACTTCCCCTTTAACATAATCACCCATATGCCCATGCAACATCCAAAACATGCTATTTATCATGCAATTTACCTTACCCCCAAAATCCAACGGAATACCACATATTTTCACATCAATGTTATTAAACGTGTTAAGGGGTAACATACCTGAATACACTGTACCATTAAATGGTACCCTTAGCCATGTTTATTTCTCACTTCACTAACACATGATTAACATAATTATTATTAAACTATCGGGAACTCAGTGTAGGGTTACACCTGATTTCTAACGTGATTACCAAATCCCGAAAATCCTGATCTAATGCTCTAGATCCCTTTTTCCTACATTCGGCCAATACTAAGCATATTAGCAAAGAGCCATTCGGCTACACAGCAAATCCCGAAGGGTTAACGTGACCAAAATCCTTACCTTGCTGCCGATTTGGTTACCACTCAAATCCCGAAACTACATGATAAGCCTTCCTTGAAATCGGCTAAGCACTAGTATATTCAAATGGTTAGCTTTTTGCTTTTTAGATAACTAAGAGATGAATTGAATCAGTACGAAACCTTACCACTGACTTATCGAAACTATTGACAAGGAAAAGATGCTCCCGATCTACTGGCTCAAAATCTCAAAAATCCTAAAAGAAAACCGATTGCATGGTTGATTAAAAGTCAAGACAAATGCCAAAATTCAACTTTTGTTCTACATATGTCGACAGAGAGGAAATAAGGAAGAATGGTGGAGATTCAGACTTACCCATCCCCAAACCAATTTGAGAAGAGATCAAGGGAGATCTCTACTTGGTTGCTATTTGGCCAAAAACTGATAAGGGTTGAGGTTGAAAGATTTCGACAATGGCTTTAGGAAAACAATGGAGGTTCGGCCAATAGTGAAAGGAGGGAATAGGAGAAGGATGAATGGTATTCGGCTTTTTATGATTGTGAGAAGAAGAAAAAGAATGATATGGAGGCTCAGTTATGATTCGGCTAAAGTGAGAAAGAAGAAGAAAGAATTGAGAGAAAGAAAAGAATAAAGAAAGTGATGGTGACACAAATTCGTCTTAGGGTATTTTGGCTACTAAGTGACCGAATTTGTCATCCTAGAAGTCCCTTGGCCGGCCAACTCTCCTTCTCTCCACTCAATCCCCTTTTTCACTCTACCTTAGCTGAATCTCTAAGCTGTCAGACCCAATCTATACCTCCTCCATCAGAGTCCTTGTGCCGTCCACCACTGCCCTTCCTTGCTGAAAAATAAAACTCCAAAACGCTTTCTTCTTTGCTCAACCTAGGCCCTTCTCACTCCTGTGGCGCCACCTTACAAGGCCCTAAGTGGCACCTCCTTGCCACCTTACCATTGGGTTATTTGTGTCCTAAACCACACAATAATCTCCTTAAGGCCTAGCTCCTTAGTTCCCTTTTTGGGCTTAAAAATCCAATAACTTCTAAGGCTCCTACCTACATCCCAAGGTTCTTGAAGCCCCCAAATCACATTCAAATCATACTCAAGCATGCAATTACATACATTAAGTAAAAATTCATAACCCCTAAATCCTGGATATTACAGAAAATCCCGAAACGTTTACTTTCTCCCTTCCTGTATTCGGCCAAAACCTTGTTAGTAACCGGGAGCCCATTCAACTCATCAAGTAATCCCGAAGGATGAAATAACTCACCATAAAACCCTTACCAAGATCGATTACACCCGAGCCTTTAGGCTTAAATCGCAAGCCAACAAATCCTGGAGATCCACCTCCTTCCTACAATCGGCTAGACATATCATTAGGAATCCAAAGCCATTCGGCTTTAGCATGAATCCCTGAAATCAAAAGAGATTATCATTCCCTTACCTTAGTCGACAAATCCCGAAGATCTAGAAGATCTAGATCCAAACCACGATCCAAACGAAACCTGAGAATCTACACGTTGGCGTCACCCCTTCCTACCATCGGCCAAGTACCATTATCTTTGGATTAAAGCCTTCGATATTAATCACAACAGAAGATGTTGAAACCGCAAAACACTTACCCCCTTACCTTACTGACAGATTCGGCCACCAATCACCAAAGTTCGGCACACCCTAATGACATTTGGGGATTTCGGCTACCTCATTAATATAGAACAAGAAAGAGTTTAAGATCCCGATCAATAACGAATTGGAGAAATAGAAAAAGAGAATGGCAAGTGAGATCCGGCATTAACCAAATCAATCGAAAAAAGAAGAATAAGAAGTTATACTTACCAGGAGATTCGGCTATGACCCAAAAGAAAGTGATAGATTCGGCAAAGAGGAGAAAACGCAAGAGGAGAGAAACTGAGGGACAAAGTATTCAGCTTTTGAAGAGAGTAAAGGTGGAGGAAGAAAATGAAAATAGAGAAGCAAGGATTCGGCAAAAAGAAAGAAAGAACTTTCGGCACAAGGAGGTTTGAAAGAAAGAAAAGATGAAGTGAAAAGAGTTGCTTTTGGCTTTTTACTGAGACAACAAGAGTGGTTCGGCCAACACAACAAAGAAGAGAGGAAGCCTCCCCAAAGCTAGCATATATAGCTAATCCCCAAAGCACATTCGGCCACCAACCAAAGAACCCAAAATCGATTGCACTCCTCCTCCCCACAGTCTAACTTTCAGCCAACACCTTCAAATGAGTTTGATAAGATTCAAGCTCCTAACCTTCCTCCCTTTCATCTATTTGACTCCTTCTATCCTTATCCTCCAGAGTCCATCCTGAGCACTCCACTTCCTCAGCTTGGCATCAAAATAATAAGCAGAAAATGAGATTTCTGCTGCTCGAACCTGAGCACTCCTTCCCTGCATATGACGTCACCTTCCTGGTACCCTAGTGGCGCCTCTTTTGCCATTTTGCCACTAGATTCTTTGTGCCACAACACACCAAGAATACCTTTTAACCCTTACCTCTCCTAGCTCCCTATTCCTAAGTGCCAAAACAAAAATTTTATCCATGACTCAGGCCTAACCCGAGGCCATGCCTAGGCCCCCAAAACATGCTAAACTAGCACAGTAAGCATATTCTCACATACAAACACATGTAAAATGCAGAGACCCCATTTTAAGGATGTTACACGACTCGGTCGAATACTCACCCCTAAATCTAGTTGATTATAGCACTCAAAAGGCTACTAAAAAGGTTTGACTTTGAGAGGTTGGATGGAAAGTTGATGATTTGGATGAAAGGAAGGCCTTGTTTAAAGATGTGCTCATGGGATCTACGAAAAAATCTAATTTGGTTGGGAAAGGATTTGGTGCTGAAGATACTAGTTGGGTGAAGGGGATATAATCTTTGAATCTATTGGTGGCATCCTTTCAATTAAATTATCGGAAAGAGTTTACTCTTTTTTGGAAAAGAGTATGGAAAGAACTATCATTTTGATTTTATTGGATAGGAAAATCACTGTTAATGTACTTCTCAATAGGATTTATGGCATTTGGAAGCTGTCAGGTTAAATCTAATTAATAAACCTTGAAAATGGCTATTTCATGGAGAAAATTAATTCTGGGGATGATTACATTAAAGCTTTGTTTGAAGGTTTGTTGGTAGTCTTTAGTCAATTAGTTAACAGTTCAACCTTGGTTGACTTCTTTCTGACTAGCGAGTTATGGGATGAATACGATTGCTAAGATTGTTTGGAATGTTGTACAAGAAAAGTACTATTAAGACAATCAGTGGGACAATTGGCTATGTGGTGAAGATTGATGAGAACACTAAGAATGGTATGAAAGGTTATGTTTCCAAACTAGCTGTAACACACTTAACCCATATCTGTCGCCGGATTAGGGTTACGAAACATTACCGTACAAACAGAACATTTAAACATATATTTCATACATTATCATAAACATATTATAATTCAATCATACATATACATTTCGTCCCTAAATCGAGCCCTCAAGGCCCTAGAAATAACTTAGAAACAATTCAGAACTAAATTCAAAACATTTGGAAAGTCAAAGAATAAGATACATTAATTTGAATACAGGGGTCACACAGCCATGTGGCCAGGCTGTGTGCTTAACATGGCTGAGACACACACCCATATCTCAGGCCGTGTAACCTTCGAACTAGGGACACACAGCTGTGTCCCGACCCGTGTCCTTACTTGTGTAACTCTCTAAGTAGGGTCACACGCCCGTGTGCCAGGCCATGTAAATCACCGATTTGTAGGCAAAGGAACCTATAGGAGACACACGGTCGTGTCGCCAGGCCGTGTGTCACACACGGCTAAGTCGCATGCCCGTGTCTCAGGCTGTGTGGACTTAAAATTTCACCTAAAACAAGCCATTACCAACATCAATTCATGCATAAACCTTTAGGCCTTTTTTGTACATAATCATGGCAATAAAACCTATTAAAATATACATATAATGACTAATTCAAGAGTCCTAAAATAAACTAACCAATATGCCATTTAAGGCACCTCAACTACAATTATCAAGACTTACCTAAACATGCAAATTTTACCACTTACCATTCATCAATTAATAGTTCCAAAAACTTACTAAATATACCTCAACATGACTATTACTATTGCAATACCCCTGACCAGTATCCGTCGCCGGAATAGGGTTACAGAGTATTACTGAACAAATGGAATAGTAAACCATTCAATTCATACATCAATGCAATTATAATATGATTTCATTCAAATACATTCATAATTCCCCTAAATCGAGCCCTTGAGGCCCTAAAAATACTATAGAAACAGTCTAAGACTAAATCAGAAACATTTGGAAAATATTAGGACAAAGTTGAAAATTTTGGACTGTAGGGGTCACACGGCTGAGACACACGCTCGTGTATCAGGACATGTGGAAATTCGAAATAGGGACATACGGTCATGTCCTAGCCCGTGTCTGTACCTGTGTAACTTACTGACTTGGGTCACACGGGCAAGCCACACGCTCGTGTGCTAGGCCGTGTTACTCTCAAAGTGGCCTCACACGCCTGTGTGCTAGGCCATGTGCTAGGCTGTGTAACTGCCTGACTTGCATGCCTTTAAACTATAAGGGACACACGACTGTGTCGCATGGCCGTGTGTCACACACGATTGAGACACATGCTCGTGTCTCAGGCCGTGTGGACCCAAAATAAGCCTTAAAACACAAGATTACCATTTCAAGTTTGCTTGAACCTTAAGAAACTCAAATACTAACAAAAATACCAAATCAAAACGACATTAATCAAGCCAAAAACACACCAAAACCAACCTATTAAGTGCCTAACCAATGTACCTCATTGGTACCACAAGTATATATAATTATACATCAAAATAAACATCAATTCAACTCGTCATTTCATTCAAGCAATACCTAACCAATATACCTATGAAAGGTATCCCAAACACAACCATTCCTTAACACATTTCATTCATACTAGCATAGAAACTATACCTCATTCTCATGTACTATATAAGTTGGCCATTTACACAAAAGATCATCCATAATGTTTGCATAATTAAACCAAAACATTTACAATAGCTATACAAGAGCCTATACATGCCATATAATTTGAACTAAACATTCCAAAAGCTACCAAAATGAGCTGGATAGTGTGACTTGAGTGCCAATCTCATCGTCCGACCTTCCAAGTATCTACAATGACATTAAACAATACAAGTAAGCTTAATGAAGCTTAGTAAGTTCGACGCATTAAACAATAAATCTTACCGAAGTAAAATACAACAGTTCAAACAATAATAATCAACCATGAAAATTCCCTGTCATCACAATCTCAACCGATGAATTCATCTATGTTCAAATCAATAACCAGTAATTAACAAATATTTCAAATTCATTAAAAAATTTACCTTACAGAGATTTTCCATTTGAAGAACGACTTACGGATGGGAGTACATCGTTCGATCCACTGAACACACTAGGCAGAAGCTCATAAGAGTTGATCAACCTGAAGCACACTAGATAGAAGCTCATAAGAGCTGATCCAACCGTAACACACCAAACAGAAGCTCATAGGAGGTGATCCACCCGAAGCACACCAGAAAAAAGCTCATAAGCGCTGATCCAACCGTAACATGCCAAACAAAAGCTCATAAGAGCTGGTCCAACCGAAACATGCCAAACAGAAAGTATAACATGAGAGTTTGCAATAAATGCTGAACCTCAATTTTACTTGGGTAATATACAGATATCTCCCTCCAATACCATCTCCACTCCAAACCTCCGTAACACACTAGATCTCGATGGTACTCTATCCCGCATTCAATCCAAACCAAGCATCAAATTCAATATTATATCTCAGATAATGATTCATTTTCAATAATGGAATATATATATTTTATCATGTAATACCAGTCATCAATTTATATAAATGTTAAAATTTTAACCACAGGAACTTACCTGGACTGAATTGTAGTAGTTACAGAAGTTCGGGGACTATTCCACTTTTTTTCCTTCTCTATCAGTATCTACAGGATCTTGATATAAAATGCAAAATTCCTTATTTATTAGCACAAATTTCATTTCCAATCCATTTTACAATTAATACCTTTTTTTTAAAATTACACAATTACCCCAAACTTTTACATTTTTACAATTTAGTCCCTTAACCCGAAATTCATTAAATTAACCATTTTTCTCAAGCCAATATTTTATCCAAATATACTATACCCTTAAATAGCCCCCCCAATGAACCTTAAATTCACTATCAAACCCTAAAATTTTAACATTTTCACAATTCAATCCTAAAATCAAAATATAACAAAAATCACTTTACAAATTCATCAAATAACATAATCAAAGCTACAAATACATGGTATTCATAAAAAACATTCAATATTCATCAATGGAAGCTTCCAAATCTTTTAACAGAATAAAAAATAAAGGTACAGGCTAGCTGGACCTAGTTGTAACTATATCAAAAACATAAAAATTATAAGAAACAGAATCAAATTGGACTTACATTCAAAGAAATAAGCAAACCGAAGCTCTTTCCTTCCCTAGCTATGGCTTTCGACCATTTGAAAAAGAAAATGAAATTGATTTTTGCTTTTTCATTCATTAATCTTGTTTAACTTTAATTAAACTTTCATTAATTTACAAATTTGCATCATTTCCATTAATATGCCATCCAACACTAACCATTAGGGGCTAATTATTATATTGGTCCCTCCTCATGTAATTAATAAGCTATTTAGTCATTTTATTAAACTAGTTACTAACTTTTGCACCTTTTTCAGTTTAGTCTTTTTTCCTAAATTAACTATCTAAGCGTTAAAATTTCCGAACCAAATTTTAATAAGACTTTAATGACGCTATAAATATTCTAAAAATAATATTTACGAGTTGACACAATGAAAATTTGTGGTCTCAAACCACTATTTTGTCACCATTGAAAATAGAACAGTTATAACTTTTCCCCCTTAAGAAATTTCGTCCTCGAAATTGTTACCTGAAAATAGATTTAGATATTGTAGTTTCATTGATTCCTCGATTTCCTAGGTAGCTTTTTCTGAACTATGACGGTGCCACAAGACTTTTACTAACGAGACTTGTTTGTTCTGTAGTTCTTTGACTTTCCGAGCTAAAATTCTCATTGGTTCTTTCGAATACGTCAAGCCCGACTGTAACTCAATTTCACTATGAGGAATCACATGCGAAGGATCAGATCTGTACCATCTCAACATCGAAACATAGAACACATTATGGATTCTCTCGAGTTTAGAGAGCAAAGCTAATCTATAAGCTATAGGGTCGATCCTTTCAACAATCTCGTATGGTCCTATAAATCTTAGACTCAACTTTATTTTCTTGCTAAAACGCAACACTTTCTTCCACGATAAAACTTTCAGGAATACTCGATCGCCAATCGCAAATTCTATATCTTTTCTTTTCAGATCCATGTAAAATTTTTGACGATTAGATGCAGCTTTCAAACAATTCTGAATAATTTGAACTTTGTCTTCTATTTCTCGAATCAAATCAATTCCGATCATTTTGGATTCACTCAATCCAAACCAATAAAACAATGTTTTACACTTTCTCCCGTAAAGAGCATCAAACGATGCCATTTTTATACTAGATTGATAACTATTATTATAAGCGAATTCAGCTAACGGTAGGTGCTTTTCCCAATTACCTTCAAATTCGAGTATACAACATCTTAGCATATCTTCCAGAATTTGAATCACTCGTTCTGATTGCCCATCAATCTGAGGATGAAATGCTGTGCTGAAATTAAGCTTTGTGCCTAAAGCTTCGTGAAGTTTGCCCCAAAATCTTGAAGTAAATCTCGGATCTCGATCTGAAAAAATAAATGTCGGAACTTTGTGTAATCTCACAATCTCAGATACATATAGTTTCGCTAATCTCTCAAGTGAGAATTATGTTCTGACTGGAATAAATTGTGTTGATTTAGTCAATCTGTCAACAATCACCCATATTGATTCTTTCCTTTTCGGAGTTACAGTTAAACCAGATACGAAATCCATCGTGACTCGTTCCTATTTCCACTCAAGAATCATAATAGGTTGTAGTAAACCCGACGGTACTTGATGCTCTACTTTTATTTGCTGACAAGTCAAACATTTAGCTACAAATTCACAGATATGATGTTTCATACCCAACCACCAATACATTTGTTTCAAATCATAATACATCTTCGTGCTACCCGGATTAATAGAGTACGTACTGCTATGAGCATCAGACAGAATATCATGTTTCAAATCTAGATTATTCAGAATGCAAATTCTATTGCGATAACGCAATGTACCATTACCATCAACACTATACTCTGTACTCAAATTATTCTGAACTAGTTGTCGTTTAATCATTAACCTCGAATCTTCATTTTGCAATTCTCGAATTTGTTGCAGAAATAGGGGTTTACTTCTCAACTCTGCCAATATAGAGCCATCTTCATTCAGGACTAAATGAGCGTTCAATACTCGAACTGCAAACAATGGCAACATTTGACTGAGTGCATTCGCAACTACATTAGCCTTTCCCGAATGATAATCAATAACCAAATAGTAATCTTTCAATAAATCTAACCACATTCTCTATCTCAAATCCAGTTCTTTCTGAGTCATCAAATACTTTAAACTTTTGTGATCTATGAACACGTGACATTTCTCGCCAAATAAATAATGTCTCCAAAATTTCAAAGCAAAAACAATCGCAACCAACTCGAGATCATGAGTAAGATAGTTATTTTCATGTGACTTTAACTGTCGAGAAGCATAAGCTACTACTTTTCATGTCTGCATCAGCACACAACCCAAACCGTTGAGAGATGCATCACTATAAATGACATATGCTACCCTAAACTTAGGCTGAGTCAACACTGGAGCTTCCGTCAACATGTTGTTCAGCTAATCAAAACTCTGCTGGCACTCATCGGACCAGACAGACTAAACATTTTTCTATACCAATCTGGTCATTAGTGAAGCAACAATCAAAATGTTTTTAACAAAACGTCGATAGTAACCTGCTAAACCCAAAAAACTTTGCACCTCAGAAACATTCTTCAGTGTTTTCCAATTCATCACAATCAAAACTTTACTCAAATCAACTCGATTCCCATCAGATGATACTATATGACCCAAAAATCCAACCTCTCGAAGCCAAAATTCACACTTACTAAACTTTGCATACAACAATTTTTTCTCAAATTTTGTAATACGATTCTTAGATGTTGAGCATGTTCAGATTTTGACTTTGAATAGATTAATATATCATCAATAAACACCAACAAATCTATCCAAATGAGGTTGAAAAACTTGATTCATTAAATCCATAAAAGCATAATGGGCATTTGTCAAACCAAATGGCATTACTAAAAACTCATAATGACCATAACGAGTTTTGAAAGCAATCTTTGACACATCACAGTCTTTAACCTTCAATTGATAATACTTGGATCTGATATCTATCTTTGAAAACACTGTGGCAACTTTCAATTAATCAAACAAATAGTTGATACGTGGCAAGGGGTACTTATTTTTTATCGTGACTTTGTTCAACTGTTTGTAGTCTATACACAATCTCAATGAGCCATCTTTCTTTTTCACAAACAACATAGGTACACCCTAGGGAGATACGCTTGGTCTAATTAACCCTCTGTCTAACAATTCTTGCAAATATGCTTTCAACTCTTTTAATTCAGCTGATGCCATATGATACGGTGATATCGATATCGGTGTAGTTTCAAGAACTAAATCAATCACAAACTCAACTTCACGATCAGGAGGCAATCCCAGCAACTCTTCTAAAAATACATCAGTAAACTCACTAATAACTGGTAACTAACTACATTTGATTTTAAATCTCTGGTATCAAGTATGTATGCTAGAAATGCTTCACTACCTTTTCGTATCAATCTCTGAGCAGAAAAAGCTGAAATAATTCTAACAACATCTTTCGGACTCTCATACTCAACTAAAATCATCTCTCCTATCTAACATTTCAAATCAATCCATTTCTATCTACAGTTTACTACAGCATCATGCAACGATAGTTAATCCATACCCAGAATAACATCAAATTCCCGAAAGGGTAGCAACATCAAATTGGCAAGGAATTCACAGCCTCCAACTTTCAATGGACAATTATGAAAACCTAAGTTAACTATCACACTCTGATCTAGTGGATTAGTCACCTGAATATCATAATCAGTAGATTCAACAGGTAATTTTTTTTATTACTAATGCAGTGCAAATATAAGAATGAGTTGAACCAGGGTTAATCAATGCATACACAAAAACATCAAAGAGATAGAATATACTAGCAATCAAATCCAAAGCAGTAGCTTCCCCTCTAGCTCGAATAGCATAAATGTGAGCAGGTGCTTTAGCCTCTGATCGAACAACGGTGTCTTTTGCCCGGATACGAGCAGTTACAATAGCATTATTCTGACCTAAACATCTACCTTTCTGAGATGTAGACATCTGCTTTTCTTTATGATCTTCATCCTCTTTTGGTAATCTAGTACAATTCTGAATAAAATGATCAGTCGACCCACATCTAACACAGACTCCTGACTTAGTTCGTACACTCGCTAGTCCTATACATGCCATACTCAAAACAAGTCTAAAATTGTTATACCAAAGTGTTGTCGATAGTGTGCTTTCTAAACTCCTGCAGTCACAATCCTCAAGTTATCTTGGCAATACTACAAAGAAGAAGGGCAATGAAAAAGGGGTAAGCATAAAGCTTAGTAAGTTGTATGGAAAAAGATAGCAATTGTAATACTCATAAAATAATTAATCAATGGTATTAGCTGACCATACACAAGTCAAAACTACTTGACCTTACTTACTTACGATTGCCCTTATCTAGCACATACCCTGCCACATATCGAGCCAATTTCTCGTGACTCAATCATTAGTACCTGTATTTATTCATTCGCAGGACTTAAATATAATTCACATCTCTACTTTTAAATTTATTCACTTATCCCACCATGTACAGGGAATAATCAAAGACGTGTTTTTATAATCACTACGATAAGTGTAAAACCATTGCCACACTCTTGAAGTGGTCTTACATGGAGACTCCTCTAGGTAATAATGCCATATCCCAGACATGGTCTTATATGGGATTACCCCTCGGTGCTAATGCCATATCCCAGATATGGTCTTACATTAGCTCCCATCTCAATGCCGATGCCATGTTCCAAACATGGTCTTACACTGGCTCTCGTAATGTGGCCGATGCCATGTCCCAAACATGGTCTTACACTGACCCTCATAATGTGGCCGATGCCATGTCCTAGACATGGTCTTACACTGACCCTCATAATATGGCCGATGCCATGTCCCAAACATGGTCTTACATTGACCCTCATAATATGGTCGATGCCATGTCCCAAACATGGTCTTAAACTGACCCTCATAATGTGTGACAGCATTCTCATATTCATTATAGTCCATTCGGACTTCAGTATCATATTCAACATCAAATTCTCAATTTAATGGAGTATCATGCATCAATGTGATACCAAGCATCCACAATTTTGCTAATATAAATATTGCATTAATTCACATACAACTCACCTCGTTTTCGAAATGAGCTAGTTCTTCAGTTTAGTCTATGACTTTATCCTTTCCCTGATCGAGGCGGATTCTCATGCCTTCTTGCTCTATAATAGCAAATTAGCTCATTTTAATCACTACATTAATTTAAGCATTTCAATAATCATGTTTAAGCAAAATTTCCATTTTTCCCATAGACTTCGGCAAAAATGGCCATTTTGCCCCTAGGCTAGAAAATTTATTCTAATCACATTACCACCTTCAACAAGCCTAGGTAAAAATTTAATACTCTTATAGCTACCATCAAAACTCAATATTTCACATACTTACTACAACATTTATAACTCTTTCATTAAGGTCCTATTTGGTGTTCTCATGCTAACACCCTTTTCAAAAGTTGTTCATCTAACAACTAAGACTCAAGTTCTTCCTTAAAAATGCAGCAAATAACTAAGGTAGCTCTCATGGTAGAACTCTAAACTTTTCACAACATTGCATAATAGTCCCCTCATTTGAAAGCTTAAGCTTTAGGGGTCTCAAAAGTACAATTATTTTCAAGAAAAGTTCTCTAGAACACTTGAATGGATGAGAACTTGCTAAAATTTTTTTGAAGGTTTCTACCCCTTATTTGCTGCTAATTTTCGATGGAAGATGATAGGAGAAAAGATGATAACTTTTTCTCTCCTTATTTTATTCATACAAGTTAAATAAATTACCAACTATCACCAACTTTGACCAATATTGTCATCTTTGTCTCCTATGGCCGGCCATGCTATATTTGGGGGTCTAATTGCCTTTTAAAGACCTCTAATTAACAAACTATGGCCATTTGGTACTTTTAGCATATAGAATGGAACTTTCACACTTTATTCGATTTAGTCCTTTTTCGCGATTAAACATGAAATCACTAAAATTAAAGTACCAAAATTTTCATGCTCATATGCTATCATGTTCTAACTCATAATATAACATGAAAATAAATTCTCAAATCTTGGATTAGTGATCCCGAGAACACTATTTTGACTAGCCCCTAAATTAGATTGTTACAATTCTTCCCCTTAAGGATTTTCGTCCTCGAAAATCTTACCAGTGAAAACATTGGGGTATTGGTTTCTCATCATTTCCTCGGACTCCCATGTAGCCTCTTCTATTCCGTGCCTTTGCCATAGGACTTTCACTAGGGCTATGCTTTTATTTCTTAACTGCTTGACTTCACGAGCCAATATTTTAACTGGTTCTTCACCATAAGTCAAGTCTAGTTGTATCTCTACCTCTGTCGACTCTATAACATGTGAAGGGTCTGAACAGTATCGACATAAACATAGACACATGAAAGACCTCATAAATCTTTTCCATCTCAGGTGGCAAGGCTAACCGGTACGCTACCAGTCTTATCATTTCGGTAACTTTATAAGTTTCGATAAAGCGTGGACTCAATTTGCCCTTCCGGCCAAATCTGAGGACTTTCTTCCAAGGTGATACTTTCAAGAACACCTTATCACTGATTTTGTATTCTACCTCTTTCCTCTTTTAATCTGAATAGGAATTTTTTCTATTTGGGGTGGCTGTCAGGTAGTTACGAATCACTTTTACTTTCTCTTCAGTTTCCTTAACCAAGTCAACCCCGTGTATCTGTTTCTCTCTGAGTTCTGACCAATACAAGGTTGTTCGACACTAACGTCCATACAATGCCTCATAAGGCGCCATCTTCAAACTTGACTGAAAACTATTGTTGTAAGTAAATTCCACCAATGATAAGTATTTCTCCCAACTACATGGAATTCCAAAACACAACATCTAAGCATGTCTTCAAGTATCTGAATTATTCTCTCTGACTGTCCATCGGTTTGTGGATGGAAGGCGGTACTGAAATTTAATTTTGTGCCCAAAGCTTCTTGCAGTTTTGTCCACAATCGTGACGTGAATCTCGAATCTCTATCTGAAATGATTGACAACGGTACACCATGAAGTCTTACTATCTCCGACATGTACAAGTCTGCCAATTTATCAAGTGAATAGTTGACTCGCACTGGTATAAAGTGGGCTAACTTAGTAAGTCTATCAACCACTACCCAAACTGCATCTTTCCTCTTGGGAGTCAACGGTAAACCCGTCACGAAATCTATAGTGATACGGTCCCACTTCCACTCAGGAACCATAATAGTTGAAGTAAACCTGAAGGTACTTGATGTTCAACCTTCACTTGTTGACAAATCAGGCATTTTGATACAAACTCGGAAATATCATTCTTCATACCAAGCCACCAGTACCATTTCTTCAAATCATGATACATCTTTGTGCTGCCAGGGTGTACATTCAAACTTCTTTTATGTGCTTCATGCAAAATTTTATGAATGAGTTCATCATTCCTGGGTACACAGACTCGATCTCGAAATGTCATACATCCATCAGGATTTACTCGAAAGTCTGACTCAACACTCAACTCACATAAAGCTCTTTTGGCTTGCAAAATGTTATCATCCTTCTGAGCTTCGAAAATCTCTTGGAGGAACAATGGTTTAGCCCCCAACTCAGCTAATACGAAACCATCATCTAACAAGGTCATCTGGGAGCTCATAGCTTTTAGTGCAAACAATGATTTTCTGCTCAAAGCGTCGGTGACTACATTTGCCTTTCCCGGATGGTAGTCAATTATCAACTCATAATCTTTAATCAATCTAACCACCTTCGCTGCCTCAAATTCAATTCCTTCTGAGTCATCAAATATTTTAGGCTTTTATGGTCGGTGAAAATCTGACACCTTTCACCATATAAATGAAGTCTCCAAATTTTCAATGCAAACACGATTGCGGCCAACTCTAAATCATGAGCCGGGTAGTTCCTTTCGTGCGACTTCAACTGTCTAGAGGCGTATGCAATCACTTTACCCTCTTGCATAAGTACAGAGCCCAAACCGTTCAAGGACGAGTCACTGTAAACCATGAGTTCTCTTCTCGGCTCAGGTTGCACCAAAATAGGAGCCTCAGTCAACGGTGTCTTCAATTTCTCGAAACTCTGTTGACATTCCTCTGTCTAAACAAATTTCACATCTTTCTACAGAAGTCTTGTCATCGGTGTAGCTATCACGGAAAACCCCTTAACAAAATGCCTATAATAGCTGGCTAGGCTTAGAAAACTCCTTACTTCAGTTACGTTCCTCGGTGGTTTCCATTCAACAATTGCTGAAATCTTATTCGAGTCAACTCTAATCCCATCTCCAGAAACAATGTGCCCCAGAAATCCCACTTCCTTGAGCCAAAATTCACTCTTACTGAATTTGGCATACAATTGTTTCTTTCTCAAAACCTGTAGAACTATACTCAAGTGCTCAGCATGATCATTCTCATCTCAAAATTAGATCAGTATGTCATCGATGAAGACCACAACAAATCTATCCAAATATGGTCAAAAAATACGATTCATCAAATCCATGAAGATAGCGGGGGCATTCGTTAGACCAAAAGGCATGACTAAAAATTCATAGTGGCCGTACCTGGTTCTAAATGCGGTCTTTGGCACATTCGAATCCTTAACTTTCAATTGATAGTACCCAGACCTCAAATCTATCTTGGAAAATACTGTAGCTCCCTTCAATTGGTCAAATAGATCGTCGATCCTCGGCAACGGGTACTTATTCTTCATTGTCCCCTTTTTGAGTTGTCGATAGTCTATACATAGTCTCATGGAACCATCTTTCCTCTTCACGAATAGGACTGAAGCGCCCCATGGATAAAAACTAAGCCTCACGAAACCCTTATCCATTAATTCTTGCAACTGTGCTTTTAGCTCTTTTAGCTCGGTTGGAGCCATTCTATAGGGGGCAATAGAAATAGGGGTAGTGCCTGGAACTAATTCGATCCCAAATTCAATCTTTCTATCTGGAGGTAATCATGGAAACTCCTCCGGGAAAACATCTAGGTAATCGCATACTATGGGTACTGACTCAATTTTCAATTCAGTCTCTTTAATGTTCGACACAAAGGCAAGATAAGCCTCATACCCCTTCTGTAGGTACCTCTGAGCCGACATGGTTGATATCATTATTAGTGATCCATCCGGCTTATCTGATTCAACACGAATAAAATTTTCGTTTTCATCCCTCAACTCAATATGCTTCTTTCCACAGTTCACAATTACCTTATGATTAACTAACCAATCCATCTTGAGGATGACATCAAACTCGTCAAACAGTAATAACATAAGATCGACAGGGAAACAATGACCTTTAATCATCAAAGGACACCCTTTACAAACTCTATCAACCAACACACACTTACCTAAGGGATTTGACACTCTTATAATGAATTTAGTAGACTCTATAGGCATGCTCATGCTAGAGACTAATTTCATGCATATTTACGAGTGAGTAGATCTCGAGTCAATTAAAGCTATAACACGAGTATTATAGAGAGAAAATATACCCATGATTACGTCGGGGAAAGATGCCTCCACACGAGCACGAATAGCATATGTCCTCGCCAGTGCTCTACTCTCAATTTTAGCAGTTTTCTCTTTAGGTGGATTCTTGTTTCCCATCTCAATCCCCGGGTTTTTCAATGGTCTTCCCTTTGTGGTACTTCCCGATCTCGCATTCTGAGGCCTTCCTTTCTCATCTACCTCGGGATAGTTTCTGATAAAATAGTCCAATGACCCACATCTGAACAACCTTTCTCATTAGCTCTGCACTCACCAAAATGGTGCCCGCCACACTGAGGGCATTCCGGTCTATTTGGTCGGACGTTGCCCACACTAGCAACTAATGTAGTTTGCCCTTTTGATCCTGAGAATCGCTTGCCCTTATTTTAGGTTGAAAATCCCGCTGAAGGGACTGATCGAGTAGTAAAATCCCTCGATTTTTTAGATGAGGATTAGTGAGACTTGTTCAGTTGTCTCTTCTTTGAGTCATGAGACTCGTACTCAGCTCTTCTCTTATCTCTGGCCAACTCTTCAGCTTTACAGGGCCTATCCACCAACACTACGAACTCCTTTAATTCGAGAACTCCCACGTATAGGCGGATATCTTCATTTAATCCGTCCTCGAACTGATGGCCTCGGTAGACATGCACTCTCTTGCATACTTGCTAAGCCTTACAAACTCCCATTCGTAGTCTGTCACTGACATACAACCTTGTTTCAATTCTAAGAACTCTTTTCTCTTATGGTCGATGAACCTCTGGCTAATATACTCCTTCGGGTATTCCTCTTGGAAGAATTCCTAACTAACTCTCTCCCTTGGCACCACCGACACCAAGGTGTTCCACCATCGGTAGGCTAAATCTCTCAAGAGAGATACTGCACACTTTAAGTACTCCTCAAGCGTGCAGGATAACTCATCGAATACCCGAATGGTGTTCTCGAGCCAGAATTCCACATTCTTTGAGTCATCATCCTTATTCGCCTGAAATTCCTCGACTCTCTGTTTCCGGATCTTATCCACTAGAGGCCTTTCTCTTCTCACTACTTCAACTACTTGAGGAGCTACTAGAGCGGGTTGAGGAATAGGTAGGTGCGGAGGGGGCTGAGCATTGGGATTTGCTTGAGTATACTCAGTATACCAGTTGTTCATCATGTGGAGAAAGGCTTCTCGAGCCTCTTCCCCCTGACCCAGGGTCTCGGGTCTACTACTAGCTGGCACAGTCCCTTGAGCGGGAGCCGACGCGTTTCTCACAGCATCATCAGCTGTAGTTCGGTCTGGAGTAGAGTCCATTTACTACATAAAACAAAATTTTGTACGTCAGGAGCCATCACACTATCATTACTCAGACACACTTACATATGGCATGTATAACTAGACTCATACTTACGCTACGTTAGTCTTAAAATCGACTAAACCATAGTACCACTAAATGTAACACTCCATAGCTCTGATACCACTAAATGTAACACCCCATATCAAAATCTGATGCTACAACTGGATACGAGACATTACCATATATGACTCACTTAGACATACTCTTACGGCTGTGAAATTTTGTTCCGACTTAAAAACTTCTCTTTCTTAGACTAATCATGCATTTCATGGGCGTACGAGGCCTTAAGCCCTTATCCAAAAACTTTCTGGACTTAATCGAAAACTCTTCTTTGAAGCAGAGTTCACACGCCCATGTAACTTGGGACACGCCCGTGTACCCTTAGACACGCCCATGTCTTCCAACCGTGGGGAGTTACTGACTATATTCACACGGCCTTGACACGCCCGTGGGCTTAGACTGTGTATTATTCCTTGATATACTGACTTGATCACATGGTCGGGGCACACGCCCGTGTATCCTAGTTGTGAGGATTTTACGATTTCATGGATAAGGTGCAGACTTCACACGGCCTGGGTATATGCCCATGTGCTGGCTGTGGCCTTCACACGGTTTGACCCACGTCTGTGTGTCACACTAGATGAATAAATTAGTAGGCTATATACCAAGCCATTGCTTCCCTATAATGCACACTCTCATAATTCATCTCAAAATAATCAAATTCTATCTCATAAGCAAGTCTAAAAACTCATTTCCATCATACAAGGTAAAAAAAAAAAGGCATTCACTTCATGAATTTCATCTTTATTAAAAGAAAAAGTTTTCCAAGTATTTGCCTAACTTATAAAACCATATACAAAATGACTTACAAAACAAAAACTTTAACTAACAATTACGACTTGACAAAATACTCCAGTCCTATACATGCCATACTCAAAATAAATCTAAAATTGTTATACCAAAGTGTTGTCGATAGTGTGATTTTTGAACTCCTGTAGTCACGATCCTCAAGTTATCTTGGCAATACTACAAAGAAGAAGGGCAATGAAAAAGGGGTAAGCATAAAGCTTAGTAAGTTGCATGGAAATAAATAGCAATTGTAATACTCATAAAAATAATTAATCAATGGTATTAGTTGACCATACACAAGTCAAAACTACTTGACCTTACTTACGATTGCCCTTATCTAGCACATACCCTACCACATATCGAGCCAATTTCTCGTGACTCAATCATTAGTATCTATATTCATTCATTCACAGGACCTAAATATCATTCACATCTTTACTTTTAAATTTATCCGCTTATCCCACCATGGACAGGGAATAATCAAAGACATGTTTTTATAATCACTACGATAAGTGTAAAACCATTGCCACACTCTTGAGGTGGTCTTACATGGAGACTCCTCTAAGTAATAATGCCATATCCCAGACATGGTCTTATATGGGATTACCCCACGGTACTAATGCCATATCCCAGATATGATCTTACATTAGCTCTCCTCTCAATGCCGATGCCATGTTCCAAACATGGTCTTACACTGGCTCTCATAATGTGGCCGATGCCATGTCCCAGACATGGTCTTACACTGACCCTCATAATGTGGCCGATGCCATGTCCCAGACATGGTCTTACACTAACCCTCATAATATGGCCGAAGCCATGTCCCAGACATGGTCTTACACTGACCCTCATAATATGGCCGATGCCATGTCCCAAACATGGTTTTACACTGACCCTCATAATATGGCCGATGCCATGTCCTAGACATGGTCTTACACTGACTCTCATAATGTGTGACAGTATTCTCATATTCATTATAGTCCATTCGGACTTCAGTATCATATTCAACATCAAATTCTCAATTTAATGGAGTATCATGCATCAATGTGATACCAAGCATCCACAATTTTGCTAATATAAATATTGCATTAATTCACATACAACTCACCTCGTTTTCAAAATGAGCTAGTTCTTCGGTTTAGTCCACAACTTTATCCTTTCCCCGATCGAGGCAGATTCTCGTGTCTTCTTGCTCTATAATAGAAAATTAGCTCATTTTAATCACTACATTAATTTAAGCATTTCAATAATCATGTTTAAGCAAAATGACCATTTTGCCCCTAGGCTCAAAAATTCATTCTAATCACATTACCACCTTCAACAAGCCTAGGTAAACATTTAATACTCTTATAGCTACCATCAAAACTCAATATTTCACATACTTACTACAAAATTTATAACTCTTTCATTAAGGTCCTATTTGGTGTTCTCATGCTAACACCCTTTTCAAAAGTTGTTCATCTAACAACTAAGACTCAAGTTCTTCCTTAAAAATGTAGCAAATAACTAAGGTAGCTCTCATGGTAGAACTCTAAACTTTTCACAACATTGCATAATAGTCCCCTCATTTGAAAGCTTAAGCTTTAGGGGTCTCAAAAGTACAATTATTTTCAAGAAAAGTTCACTAGAACACTTACTTGAATGGATGAGAGCTTGCTAAAATTTTTGAAGGTTTCTACCCCTTATTTGCTGCTAATTTTCGGTGGAAGATGATAGGAGAAAGGATGATAACTTTTTCTCTCCTTGTTTTATTCATACAAGTCAAATAACTTACCAACTATCACCAACTTTGACCAATATTGTCATCTTTGTCTCCTATGGCCGGCCATGCTATATTTGGGGGTCTAATTGCCTTTTAAAGACCTCCAATTAACAAACTATGGTCATTTGGTACTTTTAGCATATAGAATGGAACTTTTGCACTTTATGCGATTTAGTCCTTTTTCGCGATTAAACATGAAATCGCTAAAATTAAAGTACTAAAATTTTCATGCTCATATGCTATCATGTTCTAACTCATAATATAACATGAAAATAAATCCTCAAATCTCGGATTAGTGATCTTGAGATCACTATTCTGACTAGCCCCTAAATCGGGTTATTACAGGTATAACAGGGGGTGGAGGTCGTTGAGCCGGATTATTCATTTGCATATTTTTAAGTTCATGTTCCTGAGTAGGAGGAATCAGAACACTACTACTCATCACGTGATCAAAGGCCGGTACGTCACTTTTAACCTCATCATTTTCAGCATGGTCAGATCCGTTCAACATATTTACAATCTATAAGAAAAACAAAGGTTAGATCGGATCAAACGCGTCACACTATCACATATTTATATGGCATGTATTTCTAGACATTTCACACGCTATGTTTAGCCTGAGAATCGACTAAATTGTAGATTTGATACCACTAAATGTAACACCCCTAACCCATATCCGTCGTTAGAACAGGGTTACAGAGTATTATCGAACAAACGAAACAGTAAATCATTCAATTCATACATCAATACAATCATAATCTGATTTCATTCAATTATATTCATAATGCCCATAAATCGAGCCATCGAGGCCCTAAAAATACTATAGAAATAGTCCAGGAATAAATAAAAAATATTTGGAAAAGTTTAGGAAAAAATTGAAAATTTGGATTGTAAAAGTCACACAGCTGAGACACACGCCCGTGTCTTAGACCGTGTGGACATTTGAAATAGGGACACAGGGCCGTGTCCCAGCCCTTATTTGTGCCCGTGTAACTCATTATCTTGGGTCACATGGCCAAGCCACACACCCGTGTGCTCAGTCATGTAACTCTCAAAATGGCCTCATGCACCCGTGTGCCAGGACATGTGCTAGGCCGTATAACAATCTGACTTGCATGCCTTTAACCTACAGAGGACACACGACCATGTCGCATGGCCATGTGGACCCAAAATATGCCTTAAAACACAAGTTTATCATTTCAAGTTTGCTTGAACCTTAAGAAACTAAAATACCAACCAAAATACCAAATCAAAATGACATTAAGCGAGCCAAAAACACACCAAAACCAACCTATTAAGTGCCTAACCAATGTACCCTCATTGGTACCACAAGTATATATAATTATACATCAAAATAAACATCAATTCAACTCATCATTTCATTCAAGCAATACCTACTATTAAAGGTATCCCAAACACAACAATTCCTTAACACATTTCATTCATACTAGCATAGAAACTATACCTCATTCTCATGTACTATATAAGTTGGCCATTTACACAAAAGGTCATCCATAATGTTTGCATAATTAAACCAAAACATTTACAATAGCTATACAAGAGCCTATACATGCCATAAATCTGAATTAAACATTCAAAAAACTACCGAAATGAGTTGGATAGTGTGACTTGAGTGCCGATCTCATCATCCAACCTTCCAAGTATCGACAATGACATTAAACAACACAAGTAAGCTTAATGAAGCTTAGTAAGTTCGACGCATTAAACAATAAATCTTACTGAAGTAAAAATACAACAGTTCAATCAATAGTAATCAACCATGAAAATTTCCTGTCATCACAATCTCAACAAATGAATTCATCTATGTTCAGATCAATAAAAAGTAATTAACAAATCTTTCAAATTCATTAAACACATTACCTTACCGAGATTTCCATTTGAAGAACGACTTATGGATAAGAGTTCATCGTTAGATCCACCAAACACACCAGACATAAGCTCATAAGGGCTGATCCACACGAAGCACACCAGATAGAAGCTCATAAGAGGTGATCCAACTGTAACATACTAGACAGAAGCTTATAAGAGGTTATCCACCTGAGGCACACCAAATAGAAGCTCATAAGAGCTAATCCACCCGAAGCACACCAGACAGAAGCTTATAAGAAGTGATCCACCCGAAGCACACCAGAAAAAAGCTCATAAGAGCTGATCCACCCAAAGCACACGAGACAAAAGGTCATAAGAGCTGATCCAACCATAGCACACCAAACAGAAGCTCATAAGAGCTGATCCAACCGAAACACTCCAAACAGATGCTCATAAGAGTTGATCCAACTGAAACACACCAAATAGAAAGTATAACACAAGAGTTCGCAACAAATGCTGAACCTCGATTTTGCTTAGGTAATATATAGATATCTCCTTCCAATACCATCTCCACTCCAAACCACCGTAACACACCAAATCTCGATGGTACTCTATCCCGCGTTCAATCCAAACCAAGCATCAAATTTAATATTATATCTCAGATAATGATTCTTATTCAACAGTGGAATATATATATTATCATGTAATACTAGTCATCAATTTTTATAAATGTTAAAATTTTAATCATACGAACTTACCTTGACTGAATTGTAGTAGTTGTAGAAGTTTAGAGACTATTTCCCTATTTTTTCTTTTCCACGAGTATCTACGGAATCTTGATCTAAAATGTAAAATTCCTCATTTCTTAGCATAAAATTCATTTCCAATTCATTTTACAATTAATACCCTTTTTATTTTTTGAATTTAAATAATTACCCCAAACTTTTACAATTTTTGCAATTTAGTCCCTTAACCCGAAATTCATCAAATTAGCTATTTTTCTCAAGTCAATATTTTAACCAAATATACTAGACCCTTAAACAGCCCCGAATGAACCTTAAATTCACTATCAAACCCTAAAATTTTGACATTTTCATAATTTAATCCTAAAATCAAAATATAACAAAAATCACTTTACAAATTCATCAAATAACATAATCAAAGCTACAAATACATGGTATTCATCAAAAACATTAAATATTCATCAATGGGAACTTCCAATTTTTTAACAAAATAAAAAAAAGGTACGGGCTAGCTGGACCTAGTTACAACGATCTTAAAAACATAAAAATTACAAGAAATGGAATCAAATTGGACTTACATGCAAAGAAATAAGCAAACCAAAGCTCTTTCCTTCCCTAGCTCTAGATTTTGGCCATTTGAAGAAAAAAATGAAATTGATTTTTGCAGTTTCATTCATTAATTTTGTTTAACATTAATTAAACTTTCATTAATTTACAAATTTGCCATCCATTTCACATTATTTTATTATTTTCCATTAATATGTCGTCCAAAACTAACCATTAGGGACTAATTATTATATTGGTCCCTCCTCATGTAATTAATAAGCTATTTAGTCATTTTATTAAACTAGTTACTAACTTTTGTACCTTTTTCAGTTTAGTCCTTTTTCCTAAATTAACTATCTAAGCGTTAAAATTTTCGAACCAAATTTTTATACGACTTTAATAACTCTATAAATATTCTAAAAATAATATTACGAGTCGATACAAAGAAAATTTGTGGTCCTAAACCACTGTTCTGTCACCACTAAAAATCGGGCTGATGCAACTATACCATCACAAAACATGCCATTTGAGCCATTCAAAACATACAACATAAGGTAGCTCAATGACACAAAATATAAAAGCATTAAAGGTACCAAATCAAGATAACATTCATAATTTATACTAGCCAATCCACCAACTAAACATTTATCATAATGACATTACAATTCAACCTATACATGCCATTATAACATTGGCCAAAACATAGAAAAACTACCGATATTTATGCTGGA
Organism: Gossypium rotundifolium; assembly: GCA_025506655.1. Lineage (NCBI taxonomy): Eukaryota > Viridiplantae > Streptophyta > Magnoliopsida > Malvales > Malvaceae > Gossypium > Gossypium rotundifolium. Next base: position 63,601,014 of record CP106722.1, read on the forward strand.
TAGTGTGATAGATCTCTGATGAGCTTCCAAATCGATTGAGCTTCAGATGATCTATAAAACAAAATAAAGAAACAAGGTAAGCACATAATGCTTAGTAAGTTCATAGAACATGGAACATAACTTACCATTTCATTTATTTAACATTAAGTGTAAGCATAATATAACCCAAACAACAAGCTTGACACAAGCCTATGCATCATCATCAATACACAAGTTAGTTCCTTTATACATAATTCGCTTAGATTAAACATATGATATGTCATTTCTATATGAACATACATCATTTGATTCATTCATTCTTTCTTGAGCATATGCATAATTCCATTTGGAAACTTACCATTTCAAACCCTTTCCTTGCCCGTTGAATCATCTAGAATATCATTGGATACTCAGGAAAACTCACACGAAATTTGCTTAAACATATAATTGTAACATTTCCTTTACATCATTGCTCACACGAGTTGTGAAATAAGCCTGCTCACACGAGCTATGGAGTATCCACAACAAATGCAGGACCTCAGCCATCGGTAGGACATTCAAGACTAGCACCCGTAACATGAAATCCCTAATGACATGTTATTTGTATCCTACAAATTTCTAAAGTTCATGAAACACCCCACACCCGGCCCACGAGCCTGGACCGGATCTGGTATGTTCCTCGATGTAACCCGGTTCAAAAATTCTTTTGTTACTTTGAAAACTGTGTGTTTTGAAGATAGTTTGTTTGTGGGTTGGGCTCGAGTTGAAAACAAGTTTATTTTTATATCAAAAACCCATTTATTTCAGGTGACAAAATATTTAAGCTTATTTTAAATTAAATGGACTTGTTCTTTAAATACCCTAAAATCGTAACTTAGTAATTAAAACAAAAATAAAATCATCACTATGGCCTTATTACATAAAACAAAACCCAAAATAAAATTATACAGTACTTAAATAAAATAAAATGTCCATATTAAATAATTCTTCAAGCTGAGCATGGCCACCACAAGTTCTGCCGTCTCGGTCCATCACTGTTCATCACCTGAAACATGTGCCCACAACGGGGTGAGTCGATAGACTCAATGTGTAACCAACACCAAAATATAATAGAATTAGGCATACCATACACATCATGTTCAAATAATAATTTAAGATAATGACGCAAACCCGAACCCAAACCTATATGCCATCCGCTACACTCCACCCGTACCAACCTGCACACCGTGGGGACTACTAAGTCAACCCTTCATCCGCTACACACCATTGAAGGCAGTCGCTGCAGTCGACGTACTCATCGCCCACATAAAATTCGTGGCATAGCCACCAGATAATTGTGTCATGAGATACCACATTCAGATAATGTAACCGAAGTTACCTCATTCAGATAATGTGACCGAAGTCACCATATTCACTTAGTGAGACCGAAGTCATCACATTCACTTAGTGAGACCGAAGTCATCACATTCACTTCCCCTTTCTCAAATAACCTGAATGCCCCATATTATTCATATCATGCATATCATACTTAATTTCACATTCATGTCACTTTTCACATGTTAAGTATAACATATTTCGTAATCCTAGTAGGAGTAGAAAAACGTACCTGAGTACTTTGTACCATAACATGGTACTTTAGCCACATTCTTACACTTTCATATTAACATATATATCAAATTTAAGCCATAAATCTATTAAGATTAGTGTGGGTACACACCGATTCACTTAGCAAATTCATCGAAATCCTCAAGAATCCCGATCTCATCGTTCTAGATCTTGCTTCCTATATTCGGCCAACATTAAAGGTTTAATGAGAAACTCATTCAGCCACAAAACCAAATCCTAGTTGGATTTGGTGCCCTAAAACTCACCTTAATGCCGATTTGCTTAACACTCAAATCCCGAAAACTTTGTTTTTCTTCACCTGGTATTCGGCCAACCCTAAATCTCAACATAGGTTAGTTTTCGGCTTTTTAATAATTAAAGAACAGATCTAAGTATTCATACAAGCCTTGGCTAAATGCTTTTAGGTGCTTACCTTGTGGATTTTAAATCCCGAATTTCACCGAATAACTAGGGAATACGTGGCCTATGGTGTACCTTCGGAAAAAGAACTTCTCCTTCCTTATAGTCGACACTTAGTAATTCCCGAAAGATCTCTTCAAGGTTTCAGCAACAATATATAGAGGATATTAGGATCTTAATTTCAACAGACTTAAAAGAAATAGAATGAGAATCGAACCTAATCTTACCCTTACTGAAGAATTCGATGGAACTATTGCTTGAATCCCTTAGTAGTATTCGGCTATGGCCCTTATGTGTAACACAAGGTTTCGGCTTTTGTAACAATAAAGGAATCGGCTAGGGCTTTGCTTACTTTCGGTTTTTTTTATTGTGTTTGTAATAGAAGAAGAAAAGAAAAGAAAAGAATTATGGCAGAGAGAATTCGGCTAAGGAGAGAAGAAAAGAATAGTGCTATTTGCTAGAGAATTTCGGCAGAGGTTTCCTTGAAGAGAAAAGAATGAATGAAAAATGGCCCTTATTTTCCCTCTATTGCTGAAATTCCTAGGCTAGAGTCCCCTACTTGGCCACCACTCTTCCTATGTGATAATTATCACTTTTATCAAAAGATTTAATCCAACAATTATCTCCTAATTAGCCGATATTCTAAAGGAAATAAGACTCCTCCTTTTAGAGCCCACATGCCATCCACCTCTCTGCTCTTGTAGCAAAATAAAATTTCTTTTATTTGCTTCCTAAGTGACTCGATCCCTGGCCCAATTACACTTGCATGTGGCGCTATTTCCTGAGGCCCTAAGTGGCATCTTCAGGCCACTTTTCCAAGCCCGTTTGTGTGTCAAATTTCACATACTTTTTTCTCTTAAGGCCACCTTGCCTTAATTTCCTCTTTTAAACTTTAAAACTCGACATTTCTAGGTCATTTCTAAGTTTCCAAAAATTTTCGTTCGGCTCTTTAAACTTAGGTTTCCAAAATGGTCACTTTCCTATTTTACTTAGGTTTCCAAAATGGTCACTTTCCTATTTTACTTAGGTTTCCAAAATGTTAACTTTCCTCTTTTAACGTAACATTTCCATACATTCCTGTGTTTCCAAAAATATTCAAAATTTATTCATAACACATCAAACATGTCATTTCGCATAATTAAGCCAAAATGCATAGGCCCTTTTCGAGGATGTTACGCTTCTACCCCTTAAAATAATTTCGCCCCCGAAATTTCCTAGCTAAAATAATTGAGGGTATTGTTGTCGCATTGCCTCCTCTGGTTCCCACGAAGCTTCCTCCGATCCATGGTTGCGCCATAACACTTTGACTAGAGGAACTGACTTCCTCCGTAGCACTTTTACGTCACGTTCCAAAATCTAGATCGGCTCTTCCTCGTAGGTTAAGTCTGGCCTTAGCTCCACTTCTTCAATTGGTACCACGTGAGAGGGATCCGATCGGTAGCGACGTAGCATAGATACATGGAATATGTCGTGCATCTGCTGTAACTCTGGTGGCAACTCTAGCTGGTATGCCACTGGTCCCACTCACTTTAGTACTTGATAGGGCCTTATAAACCTTGGGCTTAACTTCCCTTTCCGACCAAACCTCATCACCTTCTTCCATGGCGAGACTTTCAGAAACACTTGGTCTCCCACTTCAAACTCTATTTCCTTCCGCTTGAGGTCGGAGTAAGACTTCTGCCTATCAGAGGCTTCCTTTAACCATGCTCAGATTATCTCAACCTTCTCTTCAGTTTCTGCCACCATCTCTGGTCCCAAAACTCGACATTCTCCTAACTCGGTCCAACAAGTAGGAGTATGACACTTCCGACCGTACAATGCTTCATATGGTGCCATTCGAATACTTGCCTGATAGCTGTTATTGTATGCAAACTCGGCTAGAGGCAAATACTCTTCCCAACTTCCTCTGAAATCTATCGCACATCCTCTCAACATATCCTCCAACACTTGTATTACTCGTTCAGACTACCCGTCTGACTGTGGATGAAAAGCCGTAGTGAAGTCCAACTTAGTGCCTAAAGCTTGATGAAGTGCCCTCCAAAACTGAGACGTGAACCTTGGGTCTCTATCCGAAATAATTGACATCGGCACTCCGTGTAGTCTCACGATTTCTGCCACATATAACTTGGCTAACTTCTGAAGGGAATAATCCACTCTTACCAGGATGAAATGTGCGGACTTAGTCAAACGGTCCACTATTACCCATACCGAGTCCTTCTTAGTAGGCATAAGGGGAAGCCCACTAACGAAGTCCATGGTAATTCTTTCCCACTTCCACTGTGGAATCTGGATTGGCTGAAGCAATCCGAATGGAACTTGGTGTTCAGCCTTAACTTGCTGACACATCAGGCATTTTCTCACGAATTCCGTAACTTCCCGTTTAAGATTAGGCCACCAAAATTGTTCTCTTAAATCTCTGTACAACTTAATGCCTCCGGGATGCATAGCATAAGGGCTACTATGCACTTCTCGAAGAATCCTCTGTCTTAATTCCTTGTCCCTCGGCATACAGACTTTTCTTTTGTAGCACAATATCCTTCATCATTAACCTCATAGTCCTCTAACTCTCCGTTCTGTACTTTTTGTAACTTAACACTTAAATCTTCATCAACCAACTGTCCCTCTTTCACCTCCTTCAACCACGTTGGCTTGACTTGCAATTCAGCCAACAGGCTTCCATCCTCATACAAACTTAAATGGGTGAACATTGCCCTTAGGTCCGACACAACCTTCCGACTTAGGGCATCCGCTACAACATTCGCCTTGCCCGGGTGATATTCTATCGAACAGTCATAGTCCTTCAGTAATTCCACCCACCTTCGTTGCCTCAAGTTTAACTCCTTCTGAGTCAACAGGTACTTGAGACTCTTGTGGTCTGTGTAAATCGTCGACTTTTTGCCATAAAGGTAGTGTCTCCACACCTTAAGAACGAAGACCACTGCTGCCAATTCCAAGTCATGGGTTGGGTAGTTCACCTCATGCGGCCTTAACTGCCGAGACGTGTAAGCGACTACTTTTCCATCTTGCATTAGAACACATCCTAATCCCGTATGTGAAGCGTCACAGTACACCACAAAATCCTTTCCCGCCTCAGGCTGAATCAACACTGGAGCTTCCGTCAAAACTTTCTTAAGTTTTTCAAAACTCTCCTGTTGCTTATCCGTCCATACAAAGGGTACTTCCTTTCTCAATAACTTTGTTAATGGCGCGGCTATTGACGAAAATCCTTCCACGAACCTTCTATAATAGCCAGCCAATCCTAAGAAACTTCGAATCTCTGCCACCGACTTAGGTGGTTTCCAATCCAACACAGCTTCGATTTTCTTAGGATCCACCCTTATTCCCTCGGCAGACACCACGTGTCCTAAGAAAGCAACCTCCCTAAGCCAAAATTCACACTTGCTGAATTTGGCATAAAGCTTCTTCTCCCTCAATACTTGCAACACAATCCGGAGATGCTCATCATGCTCCTCTTCAGACTTAGAGTATACCAAAATATCATCGATGAACACTACGATTTAACCTATCTAAGTAGGGTTAAAACACCCGGTTCATCATATCCATGAATACGACTGGGGCGTTTGTCAATCCGAACGGCATTACCACAAACTCAAAATGGCCGTATCTTGTCCTAAAGTCATCTTATGGATATCCACCTCCTTCACTTTCAACTGGTGATATCCTCGACCTTAAGTCGATCTTTGAGAACATTCTTTGCCCTTGTCGATCGAACAAGTCATCAATCCTAGGCAAGGGATACTTGTTCTTGATGGTCACTTATTCAATTGATTTATAGTCTATGCACATACGCATAGTTTCGTCTTTCTTCTTCACAAACAGGACCGGTGCTCCCCACGGAGACATACTGGGTCGAATAAACCCACGATCCAACAATTCTTGGATTTGAGCCTTGAGCTCAACCAACTCTTTTGGCACCATTCGGTATGGAGCGATTGACACATGTGAGTCATTCTCGTAGCAAGTCTATTCCAAATTCAACTTCCCTATCCTGGGGTATTCTGGTAATTCCTCTGGGAACACATCCTCAAAGTCCCTTACCGTTCTAACTCCATTGACACCTTTCTCCTTTCCATCCAACGCACTTACAAAGGCTAAAAATGCCTCGCACCCTTTATGAACCATCTTTTCAGCCTTAAGCACCGAAACTACATTAGACAAGTAGTTCCTTCTTTCTCCTATCATAATGACCACCTCATCCTCAGGGGTCCTTAGTTCCATTCGTTTAGCCGCACAATCCAACACGGCTCGGTGTTTTACTAACCAATCCATACCAAGTATGAGGTTAAATTCTCCGAAGGGTAACTCCATTAAGTCAGCTCGAAAGCTCACTCCCTGAATTTCTAGTGATACATTCCGAAAGATCTTATTCACTACTATAGTTTGGCCTAATGGGCTTACTACCGTCATCTCCCTATCAAAAAGTTCAAAGTCTAGGCCTAGTGTTTCAACTACACTACAGGCAACATAAGAATGGGTCGAGCCCACATCAATTAAAGCATAATAGGGTTTGCCATGAATGAAGAACGTACCGATTATGACGTCCGGTGCGTCTCCGTCCTCCCTACGGTGAACTGCATAAACCAAACCCGGCTGTCTTGCCTCAGTATTAGCAACACCTCTGCCTTGTGTTCCACGTCCTCTGCCAGCACCATTACCTCTGTTATTCGAACCTCGACCTCGTTGAGGCTGCTGTCCTCCCTTGCCAGCTTGATTAACATTCTGAGTTGCTGGCTGCTTTTCATCTGATATCTTTGGACAGTCCTTGAGCATATGGTCCTTGGACCCACACTTAAAACATCCTCCTGTCTTTTTCCAGCTCTCCCCTAAATGCTTCTTCCCATAATGCTCACAAGGACGATACTGCCCTCTAGTACCAACATGCTGACCCTTCGGTCCATCAGTTCTGGGCCTTTCTCGCACATTTCCCGACGATCCATAACCCCTCTTGGGTCTATTCCTATCAGAGTTCTGCTTAGTTGAGTCCTTGATTCCCTCAGCTACCTTAGCCTTTTCAACCAACGCGAAAAACTCCCGCTCCTGATGTGGAGCTATCAATAACCTTAGGTCATCCCTTAATTCGTCCTCAAAACGGACACAGCGTTCATGTTCAGTTGCGACTACCTTTCGAGCATATTGGCTTAACCTCAGAAATTCAAATTTCATATGTCGCTACCGACTTGTTCCTTGAACTAGTCCTAGAAAAGCTTTCTCCGCTCATCAAAATAACGTGCCGACATACTTTTTCCGATATGCCTCCTTAGCATACTCCCTGTGTCGATCCTCGCGGTGGCTCCATCCCTCACCGTTAACCACCATTGATACGCTTCATCGGGTAGTAGTGCCACCATTCCTTTCAACTTCTCCTCCGGGTCGATCGAGCTCATCCATAATGTGCTCGATTGCTTCCAACCAAGATTCATTTGTCTTTGGGTGCCACACCGGATACTCTATTTAAACACCTCACTCAGTTGGCTCGAGTCGCTCGGTACAAATTTTGAGCTCCGATTTCCACCCGCCACCACTATTTCCAAAACTTGCAAAGATAGCTGCGATGACAAGATCATCCCCGCCCGAGCTTGTCGCTCGACATTAACAGCTGGGGGTGGTGGTGGCGGTGGTAACTCATTGTTAGACCCTTGACCCGATCTAACGGGTTCTGACACAGTTATTCTTCCTCTTCCGCGTCCTTGACGACCGCGTCATCTAGAACTCATCTCTAACGTCGAGATCTGATTAAGAAGTTTTTATGAATTAGTACTTTTATTTCACTTGATTACCCGCGAAGAAATTTTATGAAAAGGACTTTAGGAGTGGTTCTTTCGTATTCATACATGCACACAGTCTTTTCATTCATTCATACATCCATCAAACAATTATGAACCTTAGTTCATTCAGAGAAACGTTGTAGTTTTCATTTGTTGTTGTTTTTTCCACTACCCAGGGGTTTTTCGTAATTTATCCTATAGGGGTATTTTCGTAATTTGTCAAAATAAGGTTCCTTGATGATTTTGTCACAAAGCATTTTGGTATTTTTAAATTCCTGGGGTATTTTGGAAAATTTTTGAAATTCGAGGGTATTTCAAAAATTTTTAGACCTTGGGGGTATTTTGGTAATTTTTCCATAAATCGGGGTAAATTGTAAAATTTTAATAAATCGGGGATATTTTAGAAGTTGCAAAACTTTGAGGGTTCTTTTTGAGAGATTTATTTTCCAAAACGATGAAGTTGTAAAAATTTTGGAAATCAGGGTCATTTTGGTAATTTTGGTAAGTTAGGGGCAATTTTGTAATTTTCCAAAAATTAAGGTATTTTTTTGATAGTTTGCAAATTAGGGTTTTTGAACATTTATGAAATAATGAAATTTTGGCAAAACTGTTGAGTTGTTGGACATTTTATAAACCAAGGGCATTTTTGTAATTTTACCACTAGGGGTATTTATGTAATTTTATAAATCGGAAAATTTTTTGAAAATTTGTGTAAAAAGAAATAATTTTCGTGAATTAAAGAAAAATGATTTTAAGAATTTTAATATTAGGGTTCTAAAAAAATGGCTAGTTCCCTTTCGAGTTTTAGTTATTGAGTTTAGCCTATGACCGAGCCTCCTTGGTCGTGGTGAACCAAAGCTACGCACTAGGCAAAGATTCGAGTGGAGAGGAGGTGAGTCACACTGACCGCTTAAGTACCAAGCTCCCACCGAAACCATTCCTAGGCATGCGCATGGGTTGCCACACCCACTAAGTCCTCCGGGTTAGGGTGAACCAAGCTGCGCACTGTAGGATTCTGCCAAGAGGAGGTGAGTCACTAGGACCGCTTAAATACCAAGCTCTTAGGATCCAATCCTGACATGCGTACCATGGTTGCCACACCTAACTCGATTGACTTAGCCATAGGTTTGTTTAATTAGATATTTAAGTCTTATGTATTTGTTGGGGTATACTAGTCCTAGGGTTCAAGTTCCTATTATGCTATTCTACGTTCCATTCCTTTTCTACCCTTCTATAATTCACATAATCACACAGATAGTTAGGGGTACTTACCTGGTGGACTGCGGGTCGGAGACTCAGGGGCCATGCCATCAAACCTGCCCATTTTCAGAAATACTTCCATAAAACTCATTTGGGCTCGTTTTGAAAACGTTTTGGGCCTTAGGCCACAGGCCGAGAGTTTAAAATTGGGCTCTGATACCAAACTGAAACACCCCACACCCGGCCCACGAGCCTGGACCGAATCTGGTATGTTCCTCGATGTAACCCGGTTCAAAAATTCTTTTGTTACTTTGAAAACTGTGTGTTTTGAAGATAGTTTGTTTGTGGGTTGGGCTCGAGTTGAAAACAAGTTTATTTTTATATCGAAAACCCATTTATTTCAGGTGACAAAATATTTAAGCTTATTTTAAACTAAATGGACTTGTTCTTTAAATACCCTAAAATCGTAACTTAGTAATTAAAACAAAAATAAAATCATCACTATGGCCTTATTACATAAAACAAAACCCAAAATAAAATTATACTGAAGACTTAAATAAAATAAAATGTCCATATTAAATAATTCTTCAAGCTGAGCATGGCCACCACAAGTTCTGCCGTCTCGGTCCATCACTGTTCATCACTTGAAACATGTGCCCACAACGGGGTGAGTCGATAGACTCAATGTGTAACCAACACCAAAATATAATAGAATTAGGCATACCATACACATCATGTTCAAATAATAATTCAAGATAATGATGCAAAACCGAACCCAAACCTATATGCCATCCGCTACACTCCACCCGTACCAACCTGCACACCGTGGGGACTACTAAGTCAACCCTCCATCCGCTACACACCATCGAAGGCAGTCGCTGCAGTCGACGTGCTCATCGCCCACATAAAATTCGTGGTATAGCCACCAGATAATTGTGTCATAAGACACCACATTCAGATAATGTAACCGAAGTTACCTCATTCAGATAATGTGACCGAAGTCACCACATTCACTTAGTGAGACCGAAGTCATCACATTCACTTAGTGAGACCGAAGTCATCATGTAACATCCCCATACCCGGCCCACGAGCCTTGACCGGATCTGGTTATGTCACTGCGGAATGACGATTGAAAATCTTTGTCTTTAGAATAAAACTTGAAAAATTTTGTTTATTTTCGGGAAGTAATTCCATTAAAAATTATTAAATAATAAGCTTGGTTTGAGTTAAAACTTTATTATTTTTTTATTAAAGGATAAATCATTTGTAAAAATATTTCTAAGTACGATATAAATTCTGTCATCCATAAAAGAGTACTTTAAACCAAAAGTGGCCCTTATTACAACCAATATTAAACAAAACACTTAGTATTAAAATTGCTTAAAATAATTAAATTAATCTCCTTACGCATGGGCCACCTTGTATCCTCTCGACCGGTCCGGTCAACAAGTCACTGCGATGTTGGATAAATAATTGGGTGAGTCATACAGACTCAATGTGTAATTAAAACCACCGATATCCACCCACATGCTAGCCACAAATCAACCCAATTATCAAATGCAACATATAAATATAATCATTCAGACATTACCATAACTGGCTTGGCCCACAATCAAATCATATTCGAAGCACTGGGCTAGGCCCTTTCTCATCATCCATCGATCACTTTGGGCTTGGCCCATTTCCACGTATGTTCTTAAAACATACCTATTCATATTCCATATTGGGCTTGGCCCATTTCCATATCAATTTATAACCAAACCATGCAATCATGATACCCAACCCAATCCTAAGGTCCAACCGCTACACACCCCTTAACCAAACTTACCACACACCGGGGACTATCGAGTCACCCTCTCCTTTTCCCTCCAAAAGGCAACCAATGCCATCCACGATGTAGCGATAGCTAACATCAAACCACGATGGAGCACACAACAATCCATCAAGCCACGATATGGCATAAAGTCGATATCAATCAAGGTAACCACGCGAACTAAATCGCAAAGATCCACAACGCGACCTCGGTCGGCGCCAATCCACGATGTAGCACAAAGTCGACATCAACCACGCATCAAGTACACCGCACCTTCTTTCAAAACCCACCCATGCACATGTAACATAATATGATCTTTGAAATGATGCATGTACATGATATTCACAAATATAGGCATGCTCACATAGTTAAAATCAATTATCACATATTAGCCAATTTGCTACTAACACGGTCGTCATCATTCCCTTTTAGGGTATCCATTACACATATGGCAATCGCATTCATTAGTAAACATATAGCACAACAAATCCTTAAACAATGGTCTAACTACACACCTTATAACTCAAGCTCTAAACCTCGATCCCGACGCTATCGCTTAGCGAGACTACTGTTATCGCCTATCATTTTCTGCTGACGCCCACACCGGTGGCCAATCACGAACAATTGAAACCGACCTCTTCTTAAACTTGAACGAGGACTTTCCTTGCTCACCTTGACTGGTATTCGCATCCATAACGATATCTAATCAAAACTTGGTTAATACAGATCTTAAACGAATAATCATAAACTACTCATCCTTACCGATGAGTCTTGAAATCCCAAAGCTCCTTAATCACCGCTAAAACTCCTAAATGGTCAAGGTTAGAATCGGTTACCACAAATGCCAAATATGGTTTATAACAAAATCCATGAAAAGAGGACCCTTTGGCGAATAGCACCTAACCCTTACCTTGAGTAACCGAATCAACGACCCCTAAGTGCTCCCTTACGTTGGCTACAATAGAAAAACACATCAACATGGCCCTACAGATCATACGGCCCACCAAAGGAATCAAGGCCTAGATTCCCGATTCGCAACTTTATGGAAAAGAATCCGAAATGTACTAAAGAGAACACTTACCCTTAAAAGCGAATGGAGATGAACCAAGGAGATCACCTTTGTTGATATTCTACCGCCACACTAGGCTATCAAAAGGAGATTTCGACCAGGTTGAGAGGAGATTCGCTAAAACAAATAAAGAAAAGAAAAGGAGAAAAGGCTATGGATATTCGGCTTAGGCTAATGAAAAAAAAAAAGAGTTAAGAGGTTTTGCAATGGTGTTGAACACTAAAGAAATCTTGGCCTACATAAAATAATTGGGAAAAGAAGAGAACCCTCTTGCTCCAAATTTTGCAAGAACAACGAGAAGAACAAATAAATTTTGGCACAAGCAATAAAAGGAGAAAAAAATATGAAAAGGGTGTTTCCCTATTTATAAAAATTCGCCACCTACCCACGTGAAGAATCCATCCTTTATTATCACCTACTAATTCAAATTAAATTTGAATTAGCCAACCCCACATTTACCCATATCCTATATTATCTAAAAAAAAATAAATAAAGCAAGCAACAATTTCTTCTATCCACCAATTTTAAACTAAATCAAATACTCCTACAATTATCCCACTAATCCAATAAAATAAAATAAAATAAATAATAATTATCCTACAATAAAAAAACAAATACTAGATAAAATTTAACACTAATCCTACCTAGCCATCTAACACTTATCAGCCACTGACTAACAAGAGTTACACCTCAAATGCAACACCCATGTGCCGTCCACCTCACACCGATCGGCAACAAAAAACAAATCCACCTACATTTCTGTGATTGAACACGGGACACGGGGAAAGCCAGCAGCCAACTAGCGCCCAGGCCATTCGGCCACCTTGCATTCCTTGACATAAAGCCCCACTATTTTATTTTAAATCCAACCTACTTTAGCCCATCACCAAACAACAAAATAAAACTCCATAATGCGCTCCAGGCCCTCGAAACCCATGACCTCCCTCCCTCCAATACCTAAGTAGCGCCTAAGAGCCACTCGCTAATTGGACTTTCATGTCCATCAACTTGACATTTATTTTAAGGCCTACTTAGCCCGATCCCTTGACGTAAAAATAAAACAAAGTTGTTGCCCAAAGAACTCGAACCCTTGCTCCTTAGGCGCCACCTTCCAAAGCCCCAAGCAACAGATAACCACTTTGCCAATACCTTTCATGTGCCTTAACCTTCCAAATAAATTTCTTAAGCCTCTAAAGCCCGGCTCCATTTCTTAACCCTAAAATTAAAACTTTTCCTAAGCCTTCCCTTTACCCGAGCATTCTTAAAACCTCTAAAACACCTCCAAACACACCCAAAACCTACCAACACCGAATTATACTTAAATTACCTAGCCCCTAAACCGAGGTGTTACAATTCTACCCTCCTTAAAATAATTTCGTCCTCGAAATTACTTATTACCGAATAATCATAACTCGCTATTCTACTTCTCATTGCAAGACTCGATCTTAGTCTATCATACTCCCGACACGTCTTTAAGTTCTCTCTCAAGATCCAGATCATACAAGAAAGAGCTAACTTACAAACAAGGAAAGTAATTAAAGAATATTCCAAAACAAAGGAGCTTACCCGATATCACATCTTGGTTGACTCGACTACAACCATTCCTTCCATGACTTGAACCACGACCCTCGTCGCCGAGGATAATTCTTAACCGGATGTGCCTTAGATCCACACCAAAGCATTCCTTACTATTTCCCCAACACTCTCACGTGTGAGGTCTTCCACACCGAGCACAAGGACGATTCCGATTCTCGAAAGAATCGCATGTGGACGTCTCAGTATTTTCAACTTTCGGTCTTTTCTGAGCATCACCAAACGATGCTGACGGTCCAACCCTTCTCTTATTCTCGTTCCTATTCTTTTCTCGGCTCTCCCTGATAGTCTTCCTAACCTCTTCAGCGATCCGAGCTTTCTCCACTAGCACCGCGAAGTCTCTCTCCTCTCTGGAGCAATCAAGATTCAAGTTCATCTCGCAATCCGTCCTCAAACCGGACGCACCTCTCATAATCAGTGGCCACAATTCCCTTAGCATACTGGCTTAACCGCACAAATTTCGCTTCGTACTCAGCTATCGACTTACTTCCTTGCACTAGATTTAGAAACGCTTTCCTTTGCGAGTCCAAATAACTGGCTCCTACGTACTTTCCTTCAAACTTAGCCTTAAAGAAGTCCCAATCCAGTCGATCCGCCGGGACACCTTGCCTGACAGTGAGCCACCAACGATAAGCTTCGTCGCGAAGCAACGTAAACAAAGACCCTTGACTTTTCTTCATTGGTGCGGTCCAAATCATCCATGATTCTTTCAAGCGCTTCTAGGCAATACTCCGCCACGTTAGGAGCTACTCCGACACTCCTCTAAAGATCTCAAACCCGTTCGATCTAAGCCTTTCGACATCGACTTCGAGCTCCGTTCCCCATACCAGCTCTTGCCACTTGTCAGTAGCACGCGTAACATAGCTTGCGACACCGCTACATCTTCTCCCTGTCGATCTTGCCCTCTACGTCCCTTCTTTGGCGGCACTTCACTTCGACCCATGGCGGACCCTATCGGCCCGATGTTGCCATTCTACCTCTACGCGTCCCCTAGAACTCATCTCTATCGTCTTGATTTATCTAATTAAGAAGTTTTATGCATTAGTAATTGTTCCAATATTTAACCACGAGCAAATTTTATGAAATGAAAGATATTTAGAAGTAGTTCTTTCGATCACACAAAGTTTCAGTTCGAGTTTACTACTCTAGTTCAAGAATCACATTCACACACACATCCGTTCATCAACAAGAACACATTCCTTCCTCAGTAAAGGCACATTCAGTGGTATCTACCACACACATTCACTATTCGGACATTTCTGCCCGTTTCTACCCTGTGGGTATTTAGTCATTTTCCTCTGAGGACATTTTCGAATAAACCGGAAAAATTTTAAAACTTTAATAAACCAGGACATTTTGAAATTTCCACAACTAGAGGTATTTCTAAAAAAATTTGTCAAATTAGAATCTGTAGAATTTTGGAAACCGGGGTATTTTGGTAATTTTGTCAACTGAGGTAATTTTGTAAATTTCAAGAGTCGGGTGTTATTTTGAAATACAAAATTGGGTACTTTTGCAAAGTGAGAGAATTTTATTAAAATTGGGATTAACTCGTAAATTTTGAGAGTTAGGGGCATTTTAGTAATTTTTAACATAGGGGTATTTTAGTAAATTTTCTCAAATCGGGTATATTGATATTTTGAAAACTAGAGATTTTAATATTTTGCAAAGTAAAATCATTTTAACAAAAGTTGAGGGTATGTGGTAATTTTATAATCTGAGGGCATTTTGTAATTTTGCCGCTAGGCATTTTGGTAATTTTAGGTAAATCGAGAAAAACACTTTTTTTTTCAAAACCAGATTTAGGGTTTACAAACCAAAAGGGTAAATTTGAAAATTTTAAAACCAAGAATTTTAAAACAAAGAAGACTAATCCCTTTCGGGTTTTAATAATTGGTTGATTTATGAACAAGTCCTCTTGGTTAAGGTGAACCAGTAGCTACGCACTGTAGGATTCAAGTGGAGAGGAGGTGAGTCACGCTGGATCGCTTAAATACCAAGCTCCCATGAATACCACTCCTAGACATGCGCACACAGGTTGCCACACCTTAACACAATGACTTACTTCACAGGTTTGTTTAGTAACCTTAAGTCTTATGCACATGTTTGAGTAGACTAGCCTTAGAGTTCAACTGATCCTAATTCACTAATCTGCGAGCCCAACAAAGCCCATAACAGTTCATATAACAAATTACTTCACAAGTCTGAAGTACTTACCTGGTGGACTCGGGCCGGAGGTACAGGTGCCATGCCAGAATAACCTGAGAAAAACCCATATTTTGAAAAGCCCATTTTGAAAATGTTTTTGGGCCCAAAACCCTCAAAGCCGAGTTTTGAACCGGGCTCTGATACCAATCTGTAACATCCCCATACCCGGCCCACGAGCCTTGACCGGATCTGGTTATGTCCTCATGAATGACGATTGAAAATCTTTGTCTTTAGAATAAAACTTGAAAAATTTTGTTTATTTTAGGAAGTAATTCCATTAAAATTATTAAATAATAAGCTTGGTTTGAGTTAAAACTTTATTATTTTTTTATTAAAGGATAAATCATTTGTAAAAATATTTCTAAGTACGATATAAATTCTGTCATCCATAAAAGAGTACTTTAAACCAAAAGTGGCCCTTATTACAACCAATATTAAACAAAACACTTAGTATTAAAATTGCTTAAAAATAATTAAATTAATCTCCTTCTGCATGGGCCACCTTGCATCCTCTCGACCGGTCCGGTCAACAAGTCACTGCGATGTTGGATAAATAATTGGGTGAGTCATACAGACTCAGTGTGTAATTAAAACCACTGATATCCACCCACATGCTAGCCACAAATCAACCCAATTATCAAATGCAACATATAAATATAATCATTGAGACATTACCATAACTGGCTTGGCCCACAATCAAATCATATTCGAGCACTGGGCTAGGCCCTTTTCTCATCAGTCCACTGATCACTGGGCTTGGCCCATTTCCACGTATGTTCTTAAAACATACCTATTCATATTCCATATTGGGCTTGGCCCATTTCCATATCAATTTATAACCAAACCATGCAATCATGATACCTAACCCAATCCTAAGGTCCAACCGCTACACACCCCCTTAACCAGCCTACCACACACCAGGGGGCTATCGAGTCACCCTCTCCTTTTCCCTCCAAAAAGGCAACCAATGCCATCCACGATGTAGCGTATAGCTAACATCAAACCACGATGGAGCACACAGCAATCCATCAAGCCACGATATGGCATAAAGCCGATATCAATCAAGGTAACCACGCGAACTAAATCGCAAAGATCCACAACGCGACCTCGGTCGGCGCCAATCCACGATGTAGCACAAAGTCGACATCAACCACGCACTCAAGTACACGTGCACCTTCTTTCAAAAACCCACCCATGCACATGTAACATAATATGATTTGAAATGATGCATGTACATGATATTCACAAATATAGGCATGCTCACATAGTTAAAATCAATTATCACATATTAGCCAATTTGCTACTAACACGGTCGTCATCATTCCCCTTTAGGGTATCCATTACACATATGGCATCTGCATTCATTAGTAAACATATAGCACAACAAATCCGGAAACAATGGTCTAACTACACACCTTATAACTGAAGCTCTAAACCTCGATCCCGACGCTATCGCTTAGCGAGACTACCGTTATCGCCTATCATTTTCTGCTTGACGCCCACACCGGTGGCCAATCACGAACAATTTGAAATTGACCTCTTCTTAAACTTGAATGTGGACTTTCCTTGCTCACCTTGACCGGTATTCGCATCCATAACGATATCTAATCAAAACTTGGTTAATCTGAGATCTTAAGCGAATAATCATAAACTACTCATCCTTACCAAGCGAGTCTTGAAATCCCAAAGCTCCTTAATCAACGCTAAAACTCCTAAATGGTCAAGGTTAGAATCGGTTACCACAAATGCCAAATATGGTTTATAACAAAAATCCATGAAAAGAGGACCCCTTTGGCCGAATAGCACCTAACCCTTACCTTGAGTAACCGAATCTGAACAGCCCCTAAGTGCTCCCTTGCGTTGGCTACAATAGAAAAACACATCAACATGGCCCTACAGATCATACGGCCCACCAAAGGAATCAAGGCCTAGATTCCTGATTCGGCAACTTTATGGAAAAGAATCCCGAAATGTACTAAAGAGAACACTTACCCTTAAAACTGAATGGAGATGAACCAAAGAGATCATCTTTGTTGATATTCGGCCACCACACTAGGCTATCAAAAGGAGATTTTGACCAGGTTGAGAGGAGATTCGGCTAAAACAAATAAAGAAAAGAAAAGGAGAAAAGGCTATGGATATTCGGCTTAGGCTAACAGAAAAAAAAAGAGTTAAGAGGTTTCGACAATGGTGTTGAACACTAAAGAAATCTTGGCCTCATAAAATAATTGGGAAAAGAAGAGAACCCTCTTGCTCCAAATTTTGCAAGAACAACTGGAGAAGAACAAATAAATTTTGGCACAAGCAATAAAAGGAGAAAAAAAATATGAAAAGGGTGTTTCCCTATTTATAAAAATTGACCACCTACCCACGTGAAGAATCCATCCTTTGGCCATCACCTACTAATTCAAATTAAATTTGAATTAGCCAACCCCCCACATTTACCCATATCCTATATTATCTAAAAAAAAATAAATAAAGCAAACAACAATTTCTTCTATCCACCAATTTTAAACTAAATCAAATACTCCTACAATTATCCCACTAATCCAATAAAATAAAATAAAATAAAATAATAATTATCCTACAATAAAAAAAACAAATACTAGATAAAATTTAACACTAATCCTACCTAGCCATCTAACACTTATCAGCTACTGACTAACAAGAGTTACACCTCAAATGCAACACCCATGTGCCGTCCACCCTCACACCAGTCGGCAACAAAAAACAAATCCACCTCACCCCTGAGATTGAACACGGGACTGGGGAAAGCCAGCAGCCAACTAGCGCCCAGGCCATTCGGCCACCTTGCATTCCTTGACATAAAGCCCCACTATTTTATTTTAAATCCAACCTACTTTAGCCCATCACCAAACAACAAAAATAAAACTCCATAATGCAGCTCCAGGCCCTCGAAACCGCGACCTCCCTCCCCTCCAGCGCCTAAGTAGCGCCTAAGAGCCACTCTGCCAATTGGACTTTCATGTCCATCAACTTGGACATTTATTTTAAGGCCTACTTAGCCCAGTCCCTTGGCCTTAAAAATAAAACAAAGTTGTTGCCCAAAGAACTTGAACCCTTGCTCCTTAGGCGCCACCTTCCAAAGCCCCAAGCAACAAGATAACCACTTTGCCAATACCTTTCATGTGCCTTAACCTTCCAAATAAATTTCTTAAGCCCTCTAAAGCCCAGCTCCATTTCTTAACCCTAAAATTAAAACTTTTCCTAAGCCTTCCCCTTTTACCCGAGCATTCTTAAAACCTCTAAAACACCTCCAAACACACCCAAAAACCTACCAACACCTGAATTATACTTAAATTACCTAGCCCCTAAACCAGGGTGTTACACATCACATTCACTTCCCCTTTCTCAAATAACCTGAATGCCCCATATTATTCATATCATGCATATCATACTTAATTTCACATTCATGTCACTTTTCACATGTTAAGTATAACATATTTCGTAATCCTACTAGGAGCAGGAAAATGTACCTGAGTACTTTGTACCATAACATGGTACTTTAGCCACATTCTTACACTTTCATATTAACATATATATCAAATTTAAGCCATAAATCTATTAAGATTAGTGTGGGGTACACACCTGATTCACTTAGCAAATTCACTGAAATCCTAAAGAATCCCGATCTACTGTTCTAGATCTTGCTTCCTATATTCGGCCAACATTTAAGGTTTAATGAGAAACTCATTCAGCCACAAAACCAAATCCTAGTTGGATTTGGTGCCCTAAAACTCACCTTAATGTCGATTTGCTTAACACTCAAATCCCGAAAACTTTGTTTTCCTTCACCTGGTATTCGGCCAACCCCAAATCTCAACATAGGTTAGTTTTCGGCTTTTAATAATTAAAGAACAGATCTAAGTATTCATACAAGCCTTGGCCGAATGCTTTTAGGTGCTTACCTTGTGGATTTTAAATCCCGAATTTCACCGAATAACTAGGGAATACGCGGCCTATGGTGTACCTTCGGGAAAAGAACTTCTCCTTCCTTATAGTCGACACTTAGTAATTCCCGAAAGATCTCTTCAAGGTTTCGGCAACAATATATAGAGGATATTAGGATCTTAATTTCAGCAGACTTAAAAGAAATAGAATGAGAATCGAACCTAATCTTACCCTTACTGAAGAATTCGATGGAACTCTTGCTTGAATCCCTTAGTAGTATTCGACTATGGCCCTTATGTGTAACACAAGGTTTCAGCTTTTGTAACAATAAAGGAATCGGCTAGGGCTTTGCTTACTTTCGCTTTTTTTTTATTGTGTTTGTAATAGAAGAAGAAAAGAAAAGAAAAGAATTATGGCAGAGAGAATTCGGCTAAGGAGAGAAGAAAAGAATGGTGCTATTTGCTAGAGAATTTCGGCAGAGGTTTCCTTGAAGAGAAAAGAATGAATGAAAAATGGCCCTTATTTTCCTCTATTGTCGAAATTCCTAGGCTAGAGTCCCTACTTGTCCACCACTCTTCCTATGTGATAATTATCACTTTTATCAAAAGATTTAATCCAACAATTATCTCCTAATTAGCCGAAATTCTAAAGGAAATAAGACTCCTCCTTTTAGAGCCCACATGCCGTCCACCTCTTTGCTCTTGTAGCAAAATAAAATTTCTTTTATTTGCTTCCTAAGTGACTCGATCCCTGGCCCAATTACACTTGCATGTGGCGCCATTTCCCGAGGCCCTAAGTGGCATCTTCAGGCCACTTTTCCAAGCCCGTTTGTGTGTCAAATTTTACATACTTTTTCTCTTAAGGCCACCTTGCCTTAATTTCCTCTTTTAAACTTTAAAACTCGACATTTCTAGGTCATTTCTAAGTTTCCAAAAATTTTCGTTTGGCTCTTTAAACTTAGGTTTCCAAAATGGTCACTTTCCTATTTTACTTAGGTTTCCAAAATGGTCACTTTCCTATTTTACTTAGGTTTCCAAAATGTTAACTTTCCTATTTTTAACGTAACATTTCCATACATTCCCAGGTTTCCAAAAATATTCAAAATTTATTCATAACACATCAAACATGTCATTTCGTACAATTAAGCCAAAAATGCATAGGCCATTTTCAGGATGTTACAGTTCAACTGAGACTCGACAACCATCATTGCATTGATTTATTTAAACATCGATCAATTTACATGATAAATAACATATTAGCATACAATTTGAAATAGCATTAAAATGATAACTATTCACACGAACTTACCTCGACAACTAGGGGCGTGAAGGTTAAATCGAGCTATTATGAAGCTTTAGCTTTGCCACGATCTAAGTTCGTACGTGGTCTATCTTAATCTAAATAGACAATTTCAATCCATTTAATACTTATAGTATTCAATTTAATCCTCATTTCATATTTATGCAAAATTATTACTTTGCCCTTAACATTTTAACTTTTTCACAATTTAGTCCTTAAACTAATAACTTAACATCTAACCATTTTAATCAAAATCCATGTTAACTAAACATGCAAGGGACCTTGAAACAACCTATAGTTGTCATTATTTCACAATAAAACCTTAGAATTCATACCTTTAACAAATTAGTCCCTAATTTCCAAAATTCATAAAAAAATCACTTTACAAAACTTGTTTATTTCTCAAAAAATATTCATAATCTACCATTAAACACCAAAAATCATTCAAGAACATTCATGGAAAATACCTTAACATTTAACAGTTTTACCAATTGACCCTCGGGCTAGCTAGATTAAGTTAAAATGATCCCAAAAACATAAAAATTATTAAAAACAGGCTTGAAAACACTTACATGCACTAAAATAAGCTTGGCCTATCCTAGCCATATCTTCAATGGTGAAATTCAGTTGAGAGATGTGAAAACGAAGAAGATGAATGGATTTTTCTTCAGTTATTTTAGCTTTAATTACTCAATTACCTTTTGCCCTTTAAAAATTATCAAAATTTCACTAAAACCATGTCCATGCACATCCACTAATCCATTTATTAGTATAATTACCATCCAAGTCCCTTATTTTAAAAATCATAGCTATGGGACCCCTTTAACTAAGAGAACTCTACTTTTACACTTTATATGATTTAGTCCTTTTTACTTAATTAATCATGTAAACATTAAAATTTCTTAACAAATTTTAATATGACCTTACTAAAATCCAAAAGACATTAAAATAATGATTAAATAAAAATTTACTCGTCAGATTTGTGGTCCCGAAACCACTATTTCGATATCACTAAAAAGGGTTGTTTCACTAGCAATGTGTATCAACCTTTGAAAACTGTTAGTCTCGATGGTTTGGAATGATGAGTATCTTCAATGAATTGAATATGAAGCTCTACCAAATTTATGCTTCCTTAGTGGGAGATATGGTCATATGAAAGAATGTTACCCGGGTAAGGAAGGTTCTAATGTAGAGAATGAGAAATTACCTTCCAAGAAGGATGGGGGACTGATGGTGGACGAGATGGTGGTCAATAAGAGATTTGGTTCTTGGATGGTGGTGGAAGAAGGGGTCGAAAGAAAAATAAAAATAAGGTTATTAATGGAGGAAAGGAAAATAATTTTCGAAATAAAGACTGAACCACATTTCTCGTCAATAATGGATTTGAAATATTGCAAGAGGGATGGAATAAATGGGTAGGTGCCTGGTAGTATTGTTGGACCAAGCAAGGGCTTGTCGCATGTGTTTTCTGCTAATTCTCACGGTCGAAAATGCCTGTTAAAGGAAAGGGTAAATATATTAGTGTTGGGCCTTTATCTAATAGGACTGATAAGGACACGCACGGAACAGGATTGCAAATGTCGCGGATTTGGCCTAGGGCTCTAAACGAATAAAGGAAAACTCAGAGTTTGACACAACTTGAAGCACAAACAAATCCAAGTCAGATTTAAGAATTAA
This sequence comes from Gossypium rotundifolium, assembly GCA_025506655.1. Lineage (NCBI taxonomy): Eukaryota > Viridiplantae > Streptophyta > Magnoliopsida > Malvales > Malvaceae > Gossypium > Gossypium rotundifolium. Next base: position 63,623,575 of record CP106722.1, read on the forward strand.
AAAAAAAGGCAACAACTAAAACAAGTAATAGAAGATAGAAAAAGAACTCCTTATCATTTGGCATTAGTTTCTTGGACATTTTGAATGTTCTTTATATTTTTATAAACTGATTTCCAATAAAACAATCTCAAAGCAGTTTTTACCCAGAAACTTTTCAAAAATATATATTTTTTAGTGGGAAAACATTTTCCAAATTATCTAAAATTTTACATATTTATTCTTGGTACTCTCTTAGAATATTAAAAATATTTTCCATAAAAAAGTGATTTATAGAGAGAAAAAGAACGAAAAATACGAAAAAGAACAAAAAATTAAAAAAATCAATGGGTTGAATTTTGTGCCAAAAATTTCTAGATTAGATCTACATTATTTGTGGAGGTTCCAGTTTAAATTTTGTGATTTTTTTGGAAATGGGGAACACCACAAATGAAGTTTCTCAAGTTGCTCCGTAATTTTCAAGTTTTCAAGTTTCAACGATTTTCATTGACTCTTAGCTTAGGTTTCCATTTTTTTTTCTTTTTATTGTTCCTTTACACATTCTAGCACTTTATTATTTCTTGTGTTAGTAGGTTAAAGCACGTTGCACATTCCTTCCTCCGTGCAACATAATTCTTTGGTCTCTATTTGATTTTGGACTCCTAGTGCCATTAGGTTTGATTTGCTAGTTCGATTCTCACACATTCTTATCAGTTGATATAAACACTTTTAAAAGACTCAGAAGATTAATTCTTAACTCATTGAGAATTTATTTTGATTTCCAAGAGCATAACGGTAAGGTTTGTTATTCACAATTCGACATATGTCAAAGCATATGTTAAGTAACATTTGAAATCACGGAAGTAATCGCCAAGTTTTGAATCCACTAATTGGAGCAAACTATTGACATTCTTACTGGCAGGGGATCCTTAAAGTGTACGTCTCTGAAAAGAAGTAATTATAATTTTGTGGGGTAATCCACCAATTAGAATTATATGTCTGATGTAGACAGTTAGTTACACATTCCTTGCAGTGGAAATTCTCAAGTTAGAAAAATTTCGAGGACGAAATTTTTTCTAAGGCGGAGAGAGTTGCCACACCCCAAATGATTAAAAGACATATAGATATAAAGTTATCTGTTTGGCGTAGTGTAGTCCACCTAGTTACAGTCTTTTGGTGAATAAGAGTTGGCATAGTGTAGTATGTCGTGTAAGTAATTAAAGATTGTATCTCAGATTATTCTGTTATTTAAGAAAAGAATATGACAAAGGAAGAGTAAGCCTGGTGAGATTTATCGCTAAGGGTGTAGTACCCAGTTACCTGAGCACTATGTTAAATGGGTTTTGGAATATGATCTGGTTAGGAGCCAATTGGATTGACTAGTCAAATAACTTGGTACAGGATTCTCATTTATATTTATCTTTGACTCTATATGCCATTAAGAAGGACAAATTATGGATACAATTGACACTTGTCAAGTTCCACTAAGGGGAACTAGATATATATATTTGGTGAGAAGGGCTCGTCTAGGGGTTCTTCTTCCCTCAATATCACTCTTTGATTCTTTTTCTTAAACTTAAATGATATCTCTTCCTCGTCAAGCTGGAAGCTAAAGTTCTTGATTTAATCAGTGGTTGTTCCACCTCTTGGAAAGTCTGATAGTTTCGCATGTTAAGTATTTGAAGGAATAAGGATATTAAGAAGCTTATGAATAGTAAGTTATGAATAAAAGGCTTTGCATGGGGGCTGTCCGTAATTGAGATGTTAGCAATTTGGTTATAAATGGGTTTTAATGATGGTTACATGTTTTTAAGGAGTCGTTGCTACTGCTGGTTCAAGAAGGGTGTTCGAGTTTGGAGCTTCATGCTATAGTTTAGGTGAGTATCAAGTGAGTCTTTATCTTGGCTTCTGTATGTGCACTGATCAAGTAGAGATATACATGATGATAATTGGTAAGTGTGTGAAGCATAGTAAAGCTGTTGCATGTGCAATGATGATATGTGTAGAGTATTGTATGAATGGGAAGTTGAGTGTTAAGTATGTAGGTACAGTCTGATATGAGTGTAACAGCCCCAAATTCTAGAGTTAACATTCGAGTGTTGACTTGGGTTGGTGTTGGATAAATTTATTTTGGGATTCGGTTTTGTTGGAATTAATTTGGGTGAATTTTGGACCTTTTTATAAGAAATCAAGGATGTTGGGAAGCTTGTGTGAAGTAGGGGGAAGATGGATGGCTAATATGGTGATTTTACCATTTTTGAATAAAAGTCTTCTCCCAATTAATGAGAAAAGGTAGTTTGGTAGATTAAGGTATGGGAAAAAGTGGATTTGTCCCTACTTTTCCCAATATTATAATCACCCTATTGTTTTTTTTCTTTTTAAATTTCTTCATTTTTTTTCCTTCTTTTCTCCATCTATTTTTCCTTAGCAAGTCATGTAGAGGGAGAGAGATTTGAGTGACTTCTCACCATTTTTTTTCATCCTCCAAATCTCAAAGAAGGTTAGTCTTTTTTTTTTTAATTCCATGGAAGAAAAAGATATGTATGTTCATCAAGGATGAAGGTGGAGGTTTTTGGGTGTTTGGAAGGGTTTGAGTTTAAGGAAGTCTCTACCCATCTTCTCATATTTTATTTATTTAAATTATGTATTTTTACATCCTATCAACTCTTATTTTTTTTTGTAGGAAATATTGTGTGTTACATGATTATTAGTTAAAGAGAGTGGTGAATCTTCTAAAGCTAAGGGTAAAGGCAAAGTGGCGAAGAGCTAGACAAGAAACTTTGTTGGTGTTCTTTCGTCAAGGTGGTACCCTCTAACTCTCCTATCCTTCTTGATAAGTTATAAATATGATGCTTGTGTGATAATGCATGCATGTTATATGTCTTTGGATGGAAATCATGTTTGGATGATTTAAAATGAAGCTAAAAACTTAGTTGTGAAATCTGCAAGAAACAAATTATTACATTAATAGTAAGTTTAAAAATTTGCTATAAATTCTGTAAAAATAATTAAAAAGTGATTGATTCATCATTGTAACAATGAGGCAGCCTAGTTTCGTTCAAAACAAACATAGATAAATTTCAATTTTTATTTTAAAATATATGAATTTTTGAGTGTTGAAAGGTCATAAAAATCTGGATGCAGAATTTTTATAAAATAGATTTAGCAGTGACTTTGAAAAATCACAAAAAATTTCACAAGATAAAATAGGAAGTGAGCCTTATATCTATATAACCGTACAGAAGTCTAGTTTCGTTTAAAACAAACGATGATCGATTTAGAATTATATATTAAGAGTTATTAATTTTTGAATGAGAAAGGGTCAGAATGTCAAGGTAGCAGACAGTCACATCTCAATAGTTAATATTTTAGCTGGAGAGTATGAGACTCGAATGTCATTGTTGTATTTTTGTGATTATATATTTGATGCTTTGTTTGCGCTCAGCCTTCGGGCTCTAACCTAACTAGCGGCCATGAGTGGCGCTCTGGATAACCCTACAAACACCCGATATTATTTAAGTAGCAGCCATGAGTGGCACGGGACTATCCGAATACCCAATTATTTAAGCAGTATATGCAATCTAACAAGTTTGACAAGTCTGATATCCAAGCAATTTGGTTATGTAGATTTAATGACTCATTATTTAATTATTCGATACTCATGTTATGTTTCTATGTATACATTTGATTTGCATGCTTATATTTATGAATTGCTTGAAGTATGGTAGATTTGTTGTGTACCACTAAGCCTGTAAAGCTCAGCCTTTGAATTTGTCTTAATGTTCCGATTTGTAGACTTTTTTTCGTGTTCGAGGAACATCAATGACAAGAGACTCCTAGCATCACATATTCATAGTACAGTACCTTATCTATTAGTGGGCATTGTATTCTTAAAGCCTTACTTGTATTTTTTTTTTGTAGGTCTGTAACTCATTTATCATTTTTTTTATTTTGACTATTTTAATATACGATGATATTGGAGCTCCACATATTTTATATAACTACTTTTATTACTATTTTCAATATAACTATGTATGGTATTTTCTCTTATAAAAAATGTATTTCAATGTTTTAAAATTTATTTAAAAATTTTGTTGGGTTACTCCAGTGACCTAATGTAGCGCCTTAGTATTCGAGTACTCCATATTCGGGATTAGGGTGTTACAATGAGAGAGTATGAATCAATCAAGTGTGTGACCAAATCTAGGTAAGTGATTTTTGAGTAAAACGTTCATTTGTGATTCCTCTAGTAAGGCAGTTATAATGGTAACCAAACTGATAGACCACGACACGAAAATAAGTGCAAGACCATGTGGTTGAGACCCATGGCATTGTGTGAGACGAAAACACTCATGGTGCCTCTAGTAAGATGAAGACTGGACTGGCAGATCACAACATGAGGATGTGTAAGTCCATGTGGCTAAGACCAATGACATGATATGATAGTAAGAATTTTCATGGTGATGCCATCGGTAATATGTAAACCAGACTGACAGATCAGGACATGAAGATACATATAAGTCCATGAGGGTGAAACCCATGGAACCTTCTATGAAAGTCTGTCAGGACAGTAAAAATGTGATTTTGTATGTTGCCTTTCTAATGAATTCTGAAACATCTATGTGGCGTATCCTGTAGGGACTTTGTGGCAAATCATGTAATGTCTTATTGGCATATTTGGTGATGTCTGTGTGGTAGAATCTAGTTATTCTCCTTTGTGGTAAGTTCTAGGTAAGTTCTGAGATTTTCTTTGAAAGATAATTCTATGTTAAGAATCTGATACGTCTGAAGTTAATTTGGTTTGATTAGTCTTGTGATGAAATCGAATGAGTTTTAAGGGAAGTTTCCTAAAAGAAAGTATGTATCTGTATTTTTAAAAAGGGAATCCACCATAGTAGTCTGTCAGTAAAGGATATGGGCTCATTCATAATTATGTCAAGTACAAGTGTTCATTAGTTTGAGTTTGTCTACACTACATAGGGTTGAAATTAGAGTTATCTGGTATCTGACATATCTTAATAGTATCCTGCCTCATTCTGGGGTTATTTGGAATCTGGGCCAATTTTCAATTTGGGCATTCTTGTGTTATGTAACATAGACGTTGGAATTCTTCTGAATGATCTTGAATGTTTCTTCATCAATATGAATGTGTTTCGGTTTTGATTCAAGGTATGACCTGATAGGAAATCTGATAGTTATCAAACTTAATATAGGAATCTGCCAAATGCAAGAACAGTTAGTAATTATCCGCCAAAGAATAGTACTTGTGAATGATCAATCTGGGAAAAATGTTTAGTGTTTGTTTGAAGAGGAATCCATTGAAAGTAGGCTCTGAATAGATATTCTTCTAAGAAGCACCTATGTTTTGTTAAGAAGGAATAAGATTTATATCGACTGGTAAGATTTGAAATTAGCAAAAAAGTGTAGTGAGAGATGATATGTTAAATATGGAAACTGATGTATAGGAAAATATCCAAGATTATGAAAGCACCCTCCAAGGACAGTGATATAATCCAAAATGTTCAAAGGGAGGAATTCAATTAGAAAGGCTCCAAAGTATTATGTATTAAAGCTCACTAAGTTTTCTTGAACTTACAAGCGTTTGTTCATGTTTCAGGTGTTGTTGTATGAAAGAGTGCGCCAAGAGGGAAAAGCCAAGAATGAGCCATAGAAGCGGCAAGCTGGATTATTATGCATACAGGGAACATCTTAGAAGTAAGGCTTATAGTAAAACACGCCTTAAAGAGTCTACTTTTAACAAACCTTTGAGTTGTAATGTTTTATGTTAATTTTAAGAGTCTGTTGTATTCATTGAGTGTTCTCTTTATTTTCTTCAAAAAATATTTATTAAAATGATATAAAGTATGTACAAAAAGAATTATTCGCTAATTGTTTAAAATTTATGCTAAGTGTTTGTACGACGTAACATACGATATCCAGACTCTGTGATTCGAGTAGGATAGAAGGTGTTACATTTCTAGTCCAGACATTCGCACATCTGGCTGTAGTCATCCCGATACCACATTTTCTAATACTACTAAAAATTTAGTTGTTACACAAAGCATCTTCCTAACTGGACTTGATAAATGGTATATTAGTCTTTCAATCAGTTTGCTCGTTTCTAATTATACTAAGGACATGTTTAGATTATCTACTAATATAAGTCGTCTTTCTACATTACAATCAAACCACTTAATATCACTTAGTATTAGTTAAACGTTAGATAATTAGTGAGCCAATACTTGCTTCCATTTTGTTTTACATGTAAAAATCATTGCAGACAATATACAAAGAATATTAATGTAATTAATGGATATTTTATTAAACCAATCTATTTGAAAAATAAAGTATACATTGATGAAAATACGACACTAAGGGTATTAAATCCCAACACTTAATGAGTGAAAAATTTTCTTTGGCTGCTTACAAAAATTAGAATCGTTACCAATGTTGAGAGATGTAGGAGAGGGATTGCAACAAATGATTCATGTCAAATTTGTGGTGTCATAACCGAAAATGCACTTCATGTGGTTTGGGATTGTCCCTCTGCTAGGAAAGTGTGGAATGTTTAAGAATGTTACTGATTCAGTTTCGTTTCTTTTCTTAGGATTTATTTCAGTGGTGTATTACTAATTTTAAGGAGAATAAGAAATTTTTTGGTATAGCTGCTCCTTAAACACGTTGTTCACAATTGTTTGTTGAAAAATCTGGAAGTAAGGAAACCTTGTAATTTTTCAAGATCAGCTTATCTCATCTGATGATGTTATTAGCCATATTATTAGTGTAACACCCTATACCTGACCTGGTCGCGAGCCCGAGTTTCAGGATGTCACATAACTGTCACACATAACATGCAATCCGAATGATCTCCTTATTAAGCAAACATCTTCCAATTTAGCTTTTGAATAATTACAAGTCACACATATTCCAGTCATCATTAAAATATGCGCAACATTCATCAATTGAACTTAACACGAGAATTAAACATGTTTTCAGACCACCAAACAAAAATTCAAAATTATTCACGTAGGTATTGATACTGAATCAAAGGTATCGATATTTCCTTTAAACGGTGTCAATACTACTTGGAAAATCGATACTAAAACAACATTATGTTTCTCGCTTAAAATCAAAATCTCTAAATTTATCGGTACCTTTCATAAAGTATCGATTATTCTACCCCAAGTATCGATACTCGTGATATGATATCAATACCAAATTATGTATTGACTTCCTACACTTTCAAAAATCATGGAGGTATCGTTTTTTAAAACATTAATATCAATACTTCTACTCCAGACCACAAAAATTCAGCAATTTAAGGCATATAATCCATTCGAAATAATAACTACTCAAAATGCAACTTTTACCTTATCAAGTAATCACCAAAACAACTAAAATAATGGTTCAATCATCGAAAACATGTCAGAGTAAGCAAATGATATAACAAGAACAATATCCATAAATCCTAAGAACAAATAAGCTATGAAAGTAATTAAAACATTATGGAAAAGTTCATGCAACAATTCTACCACATTATTCAATGTCCATTGACCATACATATAGTTCATGGCACTTCAACATAGCAAATATTCAAACCAAAACAATACCAATGAAATAATTATAACATCCCCAAAAGTGTTAGAAAACTAAACCTATAAAATATCATGAGGATCACAATAATAATCGATCAAATTCAAACCACGTTGCCTTATCCCCACAGTTCAAAAAATAATTACCACCTACGAAATACTAAAACCTAACTTAGATCACTTCCTTGGTATCCTCGCACCGTTCACACCGCAAACGCTAAATATCTGCAATGGTTAGAGAAAGTGTGTGAGCTTAAACAAGTTCAGTGAATGTTGGAGTAACCAAAATATATTCACAACATCAAATGTTGAACAAGAGCATGCTATAACACATTCACAACCATATTCTAACCAAGTCACAATAACATATTCATGCTTCATTAAATCATTAAACTAACACATACTCTTACGTATAACTACACTCAACTTATATACAAATAATTCATTTTACAATAATTCGTCAAGACTAACAATGTATACATGCTTTAATAACTCACAAGTTTAGCTTAAATATTCACATGCATTCATAAGTTCAATGAAAATGACCCAAACCAAAATTACATATGCAATTTACTATGAGAACATACTAACATTTCCATGAAACTTAATCAACTCATTAGCATACTATTTACATGTTTATGCATCCATCCCGTATCATATTATCACAATAAATAGATCACATTTAAATGATAATTTGGCACTTGAGGCTATGAAACAGAAAAGTGGGCTCTATAACCACACATTGGATACACGAATCTTCAACACACCAAATGACTCAATGAGTCAAACATATCCCAAAAGTGAAACATAAAGCTAACACTCTCTAACACACCAAACATGTCCCATTGAATGGAGTTTAGCTCACATTCCTTCATCTCTCCAACCTGTCCCAAGGCCTCAAGGCCCAAAAACACATTATATATAGGTGGGTACTCACAATCCTATGGCATACAAACTATATCCAATAGTTTCAAGAGATCACAAGGCCAAAATATCCACAATTACACATTTTTAATTACTGATTTAATGCACATCATCTCTGTTCATATTCATCAATTTACATCACAACTTGTACATAATGCATGCTTATCATATTCATATTTACTTGCACTTTAAGTGCCACAATAATGCTCATTGAGCCATCACATATCCGAACACATGTGTGCATTAAAATCAGTACATCATATATCACATACAAGTATTCTCACATATTACCTGTCATAATAATATCACATTCCATAATTTCAACACATATGTACTTACTGAAATTCCGCTAGCATTTGCTACATATTTGCATTATTAGCATATCATTATCACTGTCATTTGGCATATATATCATGCCCACAACACAACACAATTCACAATAGTCATCACACATGTCTCATATCACAATATCAATCCACAATTATTCACATAATCACATAATTTTCCAAAATAAGACAAGCACTACAGCAAAACAGACTTTTAGCGGCGTTTTTTTGGGCATTTAGCGGCGTTTATAAGTGCCACAAAAAGTCTTTGCAGCGCTTGTCCAAGAGCCACAAAAAACGCCGCCAATACAACCGTCGAAAATTTTTGCGGCGTTTATGAGCAAAAAACGTCGCTAAAGAACCTGACTTTTAGCGACGTTTGTAATAAAAGCGCCGCTAAAGACCATGGCCTTTAGCGGCGTTTCTTTTAAAAATGCCGCTAAAAGTCAGGGTCTTTAAAAACGCCGCTAAAAGTCAGGGTCTTTAGCGGCGCTTTTAGAAAAATGCCGCTAAAAGTCAGGGCCTTTAGCAGCGCTTTCCCAAAAAACGCCACTAAAAGTCAGGGCCTTTAGCGGCGCTTTCCCAAAAAAATGCCGCTAAAAGCAAGGGCCTTTAGCGGCGCTTTCTTAAAAACGCCGCTAAAAGTCATGGCCTTTAGCGGCGCTTATCCAAAAAATGCCGCTAAAAGTCAGGGCCTTTAGCGGCACTTTTCAAAAAACGCCGCTAAAGGCCATGGTCTTTAGCGACGCTTTTCCAAAAAACGCCGTAAAAATTTCTTAACATTTCGCGAAAATTCTTGACATTTAGCGGCGCTTTTGTACAAACGCCGCTAATTTGTACAGATTTCAAAAAGTATAATTTTTTCAATATTATACCCCTCCTGCACTAAAACCAACCAATAACAGTATATAATTCCAACGCAAAATAGCAAATTTAGCATAAAAATCACACCGAATACATTAATTCTAAATGAAACTTGAAATTTAATAAATTAAATTAATGATAACTGAAAATATTGTAACAATAATGTTAAATGTAATAATGTCAAAACTTCTTACAACGAGAAACTAAATGTCTAAGATGGCGGTTTCTGCGACTGCTGAAACATCTGCATCATATGCTGAAGCTAGTGTTGGAGCTCTTCGCATTTTCTGTTCTGCTCTGCTAGCATCGATCTCGCCTCGACTCCCTCGCATTTGCCATTTGCCTCTCTATTCTTCTTCTTTGCCTCCCTTCTTCTTGCTCACTTCGCATTCGCTCTAAGTTATTGCTGGAGTTCTTCATATTTTCTTTGAACATCAGCAATTTGTTGCCTCTGCTCAACCGTGCTCTCTTGCATCTGTGCTATCTGGTTTTGTAGCCTCTGAACTTCAGGACGAGATTGACCCCCAGAAGGCATGTATCTGGGAGGCGATCCAAAATATTGGGTCGGGTAACACGGATCCTTTAAATCGAACGACCATACCTTTCAAGACCAAAAACATCGGTGATAATTCTATTAAAAATACTAAAGATTACAAGAACTATCATCGAACGATCGTACCTTCGGGATCCAAAACATACTGTAATAATTACATTATCAATCTCCTCAAGATTATCAGAACTATCGATCAAGCGGTACCGCTTCATACTAAACCTTCTTCTCCTTTAGTTTATCCTAATAAATCAATGAAAGAGTTAGAAACGAAATATATAAATAAGAAAGAATGCAACATAATTTAACATTATAAATTTAAAACTATAAACGATGAAATAAACTATTATAATTAAGCGGTAAAAATATTTATAAAAAATAAAATTTTATTTAGTAAATATACCAAAATTTCTGCAGCTTCGGATGTCATCGGAGATCCATCCTTCTTTCTATGTGTAATGTCAAAAAGTGAATGCATCCAACTTTTGACCAATAAGTTTCCTACATTTTAGCGAAAAAATATAATTTAATAGTATAAAGTAATTAATATTTGATGTAATTAATAAATTATAATACCTCGTCAACTACACAAGCAAAACTTCTAGAAACTGCTGGTATGCGTGAATTTACATTTACATCTCTTGCTTATTCCAACTTGCTCACGGTCCTACATAATGCAATTTGAATTATATATATAGTAAATACTATAAACCAAATAATTTATACGATTTTAGAAGTCGTAATACCTCTCCTTTTTTGAATTCCAAAATCTAACTTGATCTTCCCATTGGTACCTCAACATTCCGGTGGAACATTTCTTAATTTTAAATCGAGGCTTATGTCTTTCTTAAAATATTGTTTTTGAGCGTGCTTTTATTGTCTCTCCATTTTTACCCAATGTCTTCTTAACATAGTCATCGAGACCTCTAAATTAAATCTACCTCAAGAAAAAAGTATAAAAGTTAATATAAATGAAAATTAAATTAAAGTATTATAAATTACATTCACGTTTTATTACCTTAATATTTTCGAGAGCTCGATTTTTGTTGGCATCAGGGATGTGATGCCATGATTCGTAGTTAATGGGCAACATATTGGAATTTCGTGCTAAAATGCCCAAATAGCCTCCTAACAGTCGAGCTTCAGATCCAACAGGCTGGCCATGATTGTTTCTCCTTACTTTAACACGATCGGTAGGCTCTAAGTCATCTAAATCTTTAAGTAATGTACGTCCCCGACCTCTACGCGTCCCACCACCTTCAGCTGAAAAATGATATATTATTATATTAAAATTGAAAAATGAATCAATAATAAAATTCAACATGCATGTAAAATAAACTTAACATTACTTTCAAATTCTCCGGGCTCGTCATCTATGTCCCAGAGTAGAAGATCCAACAAGCATTTTGTTGTTCACTACTATTAGCTTCTTACGGATTTGGAGTTTTGCGGACAATATTTAAATCTCGTAATCGTCTTCTAGGCATTTTTCCTGCAATACACATAAAATAGTTCAAAATTTTAGTAACAAATAACAACAATAATAGGACATTTAAAATAGTTAAATTATATAACATGACCAACATGAAAATTATAATATTACATATAAATAATAAATCGTTAAATCTTACATCATATTTCGTAAATATCTTCGTCCACATCCTGACGAACCCATTGAAATTGTTGACTAGTACTAGGGATATTTTCAGTTAAGTCTTGTTCTGGAAAAGGCAAAGTTTCTGATCTTTCGACTATGTCATCTCTACTTCCACTGCCAATGTCGAAGAAGTCTCTAGGGGTGTTTCGAAGTACAACGTACCAACCCTCATCAATTGGATCTTCCGACTAAAAAACTTGTTTGACTTGAGAAGAAAACACATACGGCTCGCCCATCAGTTGTTCTCCGGTGTGAATTAATCGAGAGAAATTCACCATTGTAAAGCCATATTGATCGTTTTTAATTCTGCGAGCCGTATTCACATCAGCCCAATCACCTCGAAATAAGACAACTTTGCATTTGCCGTAATAATCCAACTCAATGATGTCAGTAATAAGTCCATAATATTCCAAATTCCCTCGACCGGATTCATCCCTAGCACTAGCATAACTTGTAATGGAAGAATTAACAACAATTCCGCAATTTTGGGTTCTCCTCAATCTCTCGCGATACCTTGTATGAAATCTGTATCCGTTGATGAGGAAGCCACTATATCTTTTGACTATTCTGTTTGGACCTTGTGAAAGCCATTTAACGTCGTCATTTACTTCATTCTGACTCCAAACCTATTGAGTCGAAAGTAAATCGAGTAATTATGAATGTTATGAGAAAATATTATTAGTTGTCAATGAAAATTTAAATTGCATACCATTTGGCTTAACCATTCATGGAATGATTCTACGAACAACTTATTAATTTCTCGTCGATTTAATCTTCGAGATCGTGAACGAGCTCTTAATATTTGTTTGTACTCACTATGGTAAAAAAGGTTTTACTTTGTTAGAAGACAAACAAATCACAATTGATGAGTATTTATCAAATTGTAGAACGTACTTCCGAAATAGTTCCATTGAATCGTGATGAAAAAGAACTTATCGATGTGCTTGGACCCACGATCTATCGTCTAATTCTGTAATTTCGACTCTGCCGATCGGCTCTCCGAAACTTTGAAATAAATAAGTTTCAGCCAAATTATGATCTATGAGCCCAACATTTCTACTTGGTACATTCATTCTTGTTTCAACATCTTCCAAATACCTCGAGCGAGAAAGTCATACATTCCTCCGCCAAGTAGCCTCGGCAATTGATCCTTAGGATAACGCTTATTGCGGCGAAGATGACTTCAATTTGGAAAGGAACCTAAACACGATATACAACATTATCAAAAGTTGGAAATAAAGGCATTTAGTGAATGAAGGAATATTTTGCAAATAAAGTAAGACCTTTCAATGGGATACATCCATCGATAGAAAAGCAGGTCCACCAAGATGTGCTTCACGCGGAGATGAATTAACAAGTGCACTATGATAGTGAAGAAGGAAGGCGGAATATCTTCTCCAGTTGCATAAAGTTAATGCGGCTCGATCTTGTAGTCTCTCAAGTTCTTGAACATTCAAAACTTTACCACAAATTCCTTTCATTATATTTGATAGTTCAATTTGAGGAGCCGTCACCTTTTTGACATCTGACACCACATAGCAACTGGCGAGAAGTCTTGCATCAATATGTGATAGTCATGCCATTTTAAGCCATATAATCTTTGATCCTTAAGACTCACACATCGTGATATATTTGATGCATACGCATCCGGGACCTTTATATCCTTCAACACCGTACAGAACACTTCTTTCTCCATCTTCGACATTGAAAAAATAGCAGGCGACAACCGATATTTCATATTCGGAAGTGCTCGGGGATGAAGCTCACGCCGAAATCCCATGTGGACTAAATCAAGTCGACTCTAAAGATTATCTTTTGATTTTTCATCGACATTCAAAATAGTCCCAATGATGTTCTCGTAGACATTTTTCTCTATGTGCATGACATCAAGGTTATGGCGTAAAATCTGATGCTCCCAATAAGGCAACTTGAAAAAAATACTTCTTTTTTTCCACAAGTCCGCCTCATTAGGATCATCCTCTTCATCAGATTCATCCCTAGATCTTCTATTTCTATGCGGGTTTGCCGGTTGATTCATCTTCCCATAAATGAAATTCATATCTTTCAACATTAACAATATTTCGGATCCACCCGTCTGCGAAGGAGCTGATCTGAACTCTTCAGTACCATCAAACTGAGCACTCTGAAATCTAAATGTATGATTTTTCGGTAACCACCGACGATGCCCCATGTAAGAAAACTTCTTCCCATTATATAACCATTGCGAACATGTCTACGCAGCACAACACGGACAAGCATAACGTCCCTTGGTATTCCAACCAGATAAATTAGCATAAGCCGGAAAGTCATTAATAGTCCACATTAATGCCGCACGTAAATTAAAGTTCTCTTTTCTCATTGCATCGAATGTCTGAACACCAGCCCATAGTTGTTTTAGCTCGTCAACAAGTGGCTGCAAATAGACGTCAATATCATTCCCCGGCCCTTTCTCTTCAGGTATAATCATAGACAAGATAAAAGAAGATTGTTTCATGCAAACCCATGGAGGCAAATTGTAGGAACAAGCACCACAGGCCAAATCATCAGTCGTTGTGCTCATAAGTTTGTAAGGGTTAAATCCATCGGATGCTAGCCCAAGCCTCACACTCCGAGGATCGCTTGCAAAGCTTGGAAATTTGGAGTCAAAACATTTCCAAGCTAAAGAATCTGCAGGATGCCTTAACAACCCATCATCGGTTTGTCCATCACGGTGTCACGTCATTGATTCGACTGTCTTCGACGACATGAAAAGTCATTGAAGCCTCGGTATTAGGGGAAAATATCGCAAAATCTTAATTGGTTACTTTTTTGACTGTGTACCGTGTTCATCCTCATTACCGTCCTCTGTATTTCTATTAATCCAACGGGATTGGCCGTATACATGATAGCACTATTGGTTTATGCGGTCGCCCCAATACAACATGCAGTCATTTGGGCAACTGTGAATTTTGTTGTATCCAAGGCCCAAATCCTTTATCAATTTCTTCATGTCTTTGGAAGATCGAGGGATTTTTGCAAACGGGAACACTTCTTGCAGAAACTCTAACAGCATTGTCAACGAGTTTTCGGTCCACCCCCCCAAACATTTCAAGTGAAAAAGACGAATCTGAGAATGACAGTTTGGAAAATTTTGATCCCTCATACAATTCTTCATTCATTTCACCAAGTAACGTGTAGAACCTCGCCGCTTCTTCATTTGGTCGTTCATCCCAGACACTTCTTTTCCCTTTGGTGAAAGTATTTCCTCCAAAATTGTGATCATCGGTTGCACCCAAGTCGGTGGAAATGACCGAAACCATCATCACAAGCATATTAAAAGCATCCCGCAACATGTTTTCCATGTTATCGTCACTAACATTTCGATTGAAAGCACTATGAGGATACCCAGATTCATCGATGAAGATGCTCCACTAGATGTAGACTCACCATGAAAAACCATATTTTGAACCCCGGACAAAGCCATCAACAACTAGATGTTCGTGAGACCACTTCACGATAATGCCGTTAATATTGCAACACTTCTTACACGGAAAAGAATCATATTCTCTTGGCTTGCATTTTGAAATGCGAAATTCAGAAAAGTTTCTACTCCATTTCGATAGCCGTTGCTTACCCTTGACAATTTCAACCAACCCCTATCCATTTCGTAGTTGTTGAAGTCTAAAGTTGACAATAAATTATACGGCTAAATTGTTAATTAATAATTTATGTAAATAATGCTATGGAATTTGATTTTAAAATTAGGTAAGTTATGTATTCTATAAGATCCATCATACGTGGCATTGTTACACCTAAGGAGGATCCATTATATCTAATGGTGAGATATAAGGCAACCCGTCAAAGTTTCAAACCTATATACTTTGAATCCTTTTTTAAAAAAATTATACAAGTATTATGTAAGTTATGAAGTTTGATCTTAAGGGAAAATTATGTAAGTTATGAAATTTAATCGTCAACTTATGTAATTTATGAAATTTGAACTTAAAATTAGGTAAGTTATATATTCTTTAAGATCCATCATACGTGGCATTGTTACACCTAGGGAGGATCCATTATATCTAACAGTGAGATATAAGGCAACCCGTCAAGTTTCAAACCTATATACTTTGAATCCTTTTTTTTTAAATTATACAAGTATTATGTAAGTTATAAAGTTTGATCTTAAGGGAAAATTATGTAAGTTATGAAATTTAATCGTCAACTTATGTAATTTATGAAATTTGAACTTAAAATTAGGTAAGTTATGTATTCTTTAAGATCCATCATAAGTGGCATTGTTACACCTAGGGAGGATCCGTTATATCTAATAATGAGATATAAGGCAACCCGTCAAAGTTTCAAACCTATATACTTTGAATCCTTTTTTTTTTAATTATACAAGTATTATGTAAGTTATGAAGTTTGATCTTAAGGAAAATTATGTAAGTTATGAAATTTAATCGTCAACTTATGTAATTTATGAAGTTTGAACTTAAAATTAGGTAAGTTATGCATTCTTTAAGATCCATCATACGTGGCATTGTTACACCTAGGGAGGATCCGTTATTTCTAACAGTGAGATATAAGGCAACCCGTCAAAGTTTCCAAACCTATATACTTTGAATCCTTTTTTTTAAATTATACAAAAATTATGTAAGTTATGAAGTTTGATCTTAAGGGAAAATTATGCAAGTTATGAAATTTAATCGTCAACTTATGTAATTTATGAAATTTGATCTTAAAATTAGGTAAGTTATGTATTCTTTAAGATCCATCATACGTGGTATTGTTACACCTAGGGAGGATCCGTTATATCTAACAGTGAGATATAAGGCAACCCGTCAGGTTTCCAGCCTATATACTTTGAATCCTTTTTTTTTTAAAACTATACAAGTATTATGTAAGTTATGAAGTTTGATATTAACTTAAAATTAGGGGTTAAGGGTTATATGTTAGGGGTTAAGGGTTAGGGGTTAAGGGTTAGGGTTTAGGGTTTAGGGTTTAAGGTTTAGGGTTTAGGGGTTTATGTGTTTAGGTGTTTGGGTTTAAGGGTTAAGGGTTTAGGGTTTAGGGTTTAGGGTTTAAGGTTTATGGTGTAAGGTTTAGGGGTTTAGGGGTTTAGGGTTTTAGAGTTTTAGGGTTTCAAAGGTTTTGGGTTTAGGGGTTTAATAAATGTTATATTATTTTGATATTTAATTTGGTATTTCGTTTAGATCCATCATACGTGGCATTGTTACACCTAGGGAGGATCCATTATATCTAATAGTGAGATATAAGGCAACCCGTCAGGTTTCCAGCCTATATACTTTGAATCCCTTTTTTTTTAAATTATACAAGTATTATGTAAGTTATGAAGTTTGATATTAACTTAAAATTAGGGGTTAAGGGTTATAGGTTAGGGGTTAAGGGTTAGGGGTTAAGGTTTAGAGTTTAGGGTTTAGGGTTTAAGGTTTAGGGTTTAAGGTTTTAAGTGTTTGGGTTTAAGGGTTAAGTGTTTAGGGATTAGGGTTTAGGGTTTAAGGTTTAGGGTTTAAGGGTTTAAAAGTTTAGAGGTTTAAGGGTTTAGAGTTTTAGGGTTTTAGAGTTTTAAGGGTTTCGAGTTTAGGGGTTTAATAAATGTTATATTATTTCGATATTTAATTTGGAATTTCGTTTAGATCCATCATACGTGGCATTATTACACCTAGGGAGGATCCGTTATATCTAGCAGTGAGATATAAGGCAACCCGTCAGGTTTCCAGCCTAAATAGTTTGAATCCTTTTTTTTTAAATTATACAAGTATTATGTAAGTTATGAAGTTTGATATTAACTTAAAATTAGGGGTTAAGGGTTATATGTTAGGGGTTAATGGTTAGGGGTTAGGGGTTAGGGTTTAAGGTTTAAGGGTTTAAGGATTAGGGTTTAGGGTTTAGGGTTTAAGGTTTTAGGGGTTTAGGGGTTTAGAGTTTTAAAGTTTTAGGGTTTCAAGGGTTTCGGGTTTAGGGGTTTAATAAATGTTATATTATTTCGATATTTAATTTGATATTTCGTTTAGATCCATCATACGTGGCATTGTTACACCTAGGGAGGATCCGTTATATCTAACAGTGAGATATAAGGCAACCCTCAGGTTTTCAGCCTATATACTTTGAATCCTTTTTTTTTAAAAAAATTATACAAGTATTATGTAGGTTATGAAGTTTGATATTAACTTAAAATTAGGGGTTAAGGGCTATAGGTTAGGGGTTAAAGGTTAGGGGTTAGGGTTTAAGGGTTTGGGTGTTTAGGTTTAAGGGTTAAGGGTTAAGGGTTTAGGGATTAGGGTTT
The DNA here is from genome assembly GCA_025506655.1 of Gossypium rotundifolium. NCBI lineage: Eukaryota > Viridiplantae > Streptophyta > Magnoliopsida > Malvales > Malvaceae > Gossypium > Gossypium rotundifolium. Next base: position 63,641,750 of record CP106722.1, read on the forward strand.
AAGGTTTAGGGTTTAGGGTTTTAGTTTTAGGGGTTTAGGGGTTTAGAGTTTTAGGGTTTAGGGTTTCAAGGGTTTTGAGTTTAGGGGTTTAATAAATGTTTTATTATTTCGATATTTAATTTGGTATTTCGTTTAGATCCATCATCGTGGCATTGTTACACCTAGGGAGGATCCGTTATATCTAATGATGAGATATAAGGCAACCCGTCGATTTCCGACTTATATACTTTGAATCCTTTTTTTTAAATTATACAAGTATTATGTAAGTTATGAAGTTTGATCTTAAGGAAAATTATCTAAGTTATGAAATTTAATCGTCAACTTATGTAATTTATGAAATTTGATCTTAAAATTAGGTAAGTTATGTATTCTTTAAGATCCATCATCGTGGTATTGTTACACCTAGGGAGGATCCGTTATATCTAACAGTGAGATATAAGGCAACCCGTCAGGTTTCCAGCCTATATACTTTGAATCCTTTTTTTTTAAATTATACAAGTATTATGTAAGTTATGAAGTTTGATATTAACTTAAAATTAGGGGTTAAGGGTTATATGTTAGGGGTTAAGGGTTAGGGGTTAAGGGTTAGGGTTTAGGGTTTAGGGTTTAAGGTTTAGGGTTTAGGGGTTTAGGTGTTTAGGTGTTTGGGTTTAAGGGTTAAGGGTTTAGGGTTTAGGGTTTAGGGTTTAAGGTTTATGGTGTAAGGTTTAGGGGTTTAGGGGTTTAGGGTTTTAGAGTTTTAAGGTTTCAAAGGTTTTAGGTTTAGGGGTTTAATAAATGTTATATTATTTTGATATTTAATTTGGTATTTCGTTTAGATCCATCATACGTGGCATTGTTACACCTAGGGAGGATCCATTATATCTAATAGTGAGATATAAGGCAACCCGTCAGGTGTCCAGCCTATATACTTTGAATCCCTTTTTTTTTTTAAATTATACAAGTATTATGTAAGTTATGAAGTTTGATATTAACTTAAAATTAGGGGTTAAGGGTTATAGGTTAGGGGTTAAGGGTTAGGGGTTAGGGTTTAGGGTTTATGGTTTATGGTTTAAGGTTTAAGGTTTAAGGTTTTAGGTGTTTGGGTTTAAGGGTTAAGTGTTTAGGGATTAGGGTTTAAGGTTTAAGGTTTAGGGTTTAGGGGTTTAGGGGTTTAGAGGTTTAGGGGTTTAGAGTTTTAAGGTTTTAGAGTTTTAAGGGTTTCGGGTTTAGGGGTTTAATAAATGTTATATTATTTCGATATTTAATTTGGTATTTCATTTAGATCCATCATACGTGGCATTATTACACCTAGGGAGGATCCGTTATATCTAACAGTGAGATATAAGGCAACCCGCTTGAGTTTCGACCTAAATACTTTGAATCCTTTTTTTTTAAATTATACAAGTATTATGTAAGTTATGAAGTTTGATATTAACTTAAAATTAGGGGTTAAGGGTTATATGTTAGGGGTTAATGGTTAGGGGTTAGGGGTTAGGGTTTAAGGTTTAAGGGTTTAAAGTTTAGGGTTTAGGGGTTTGGGTGTTTGGGTTTAAGGGTTAAGGGTTTAGGGATTAGGGTTTAAGGTTTAGGGTTTAAGGTTTTAGGGGTTTAGGGGTTTAGAGTTTTAAGGTTTTAGGGTTTCAAGGGTTTCGAGTTTAGGGGTTTAATAAATGTTATATTATTTCGATATTTAATTTGATATTTCGTTTAGATCCATCATACGTGGCATTGTTACACCTAGGGAGGATCCGTTATATCTAACAGTGAGATATAAGGCAACCCTCAGGTTTCCAGCCTATATACTTTGAATCCTTTTTTTTAAAAAAAATTATACAAGTATTATGTAAGTTATGAAGTTTGATATTAACTTAAAATTAGGGGTTAAGGGTTATAGGTTAGGGGTTAAGGGTTAGGGGTTAGGGGTTATGGTTTAAGGTTTAAGGGTTTAAGGTTTAGGGTTTAGGGGTTTGGGTGTTTGGGTTTAAGGGTTAAGGGTTTAGGGATTAGGGTTTAAGGTTTAGGGTTTAGGGTTTAGGGTTTTAGTTTTAGGGGTTTAAGGGTTTAGAGTTTTAGGGTTTAGGGTTTCAAGGGTTTTGGGTTTAGGGGTTTAATAAATGTTTTATTATTTCGATATTTAATTTGGTATTTCGTTTAGATCCATCATACGTGGCATTGTTACACCTAGGGAGGATCCGTTATATCTAACAGTGAGATATAAGGCAACCCGTCAGGTTTCCAGCTTATATACTTTGAATCCTTTTTTTTAAATTATACAAGTATTATGTAAGTTATGAAGTTTGATATTAACTTAAAATTAGGGGTTAAGGGTTATAGGTTAGGGGTTAAGGGTTAGGGGTTAGGGGTTAGGGTTTAGGGTTTAAGGGTTTAAGGTTTATGGTTTAAGGGTTTGGGTGTTTGGGTTTAAGGGTTAAGGGTTTAGGGATTAGAGATTAGGGTTTAGAGTTTAGGGTTTAGGGTTTTAGGGGTTTAGGGGTTTAGAGTTTTAGGGTTTTAAGGGTTTAGGTTTTTACATTTTGAATTTGAAGAAAAGCTTTATGTAATTATTTTTAATTAGTTTTTGTATTGACTTATTGGTTGTTTAATTCAAGATTTGTAATTTAATTAGCTATGTCATGTTATATTTAATTTCTTGGACATCGTTTAATTTATTATTTGATGTTATATATATTCATTTCATTCACCATCTTGTAATTGATTATATTTCATTATAGATATGATAGAAATCACTTTTTATTGTAAACTTCAAAATACTAGTTGTAGGGCATATTACAAGCTCTTAACAAAATATTATAAGCTATTAATCGAACAATTACACGTTAAAAACAATCAATCCAATAAGATCTTGTGAACTTTTTAAGCTGTTGGTTGCTCTTGCTCGGTTCAATAAACATTTAAATTAAAGAGTAATATTAAATCCAAAATCATAATTAAGTAACTTTTAATCTTAAACTCTAAATTAAAATATTCAATAAACATCTTACAAATTTAAGTTTAACTTAAATTAAAGATAACTTCAGTTCTTGATTAAAATATTTCTTATGAGAATGAAATTACTCGAGAGTTGAAACATCAATCAAGTATAACTGAAATACTTTTCATACGAGAGTTAAAACACCAATCAAGTATAAAAACATGTTCAAAGGCTAATCCTAAATATGATAATCTATGGTTGGTCTAGGTGATGTTTTCAGTAGTTGGACAATGCTCTAATGCTAGTGGAAGAACATTGTCGTAAAAAACATTGGAATCAGTGAACCAAAGTTTCCTTTAGTTGAAGTTAGAGTCTACCCTTTATTAAATGTTTCAAATTAAAGTTTAGGGTTGTAGGGTTTATGTTTAAAGTTAGTGGATTGTTGAAAAGGGTTAGCTTACTGTTTTTTATTTTATTTTTTACAGAGTGCATCAAATCTTAGAAAATATGAAAATGATACAAAATTAATATGATAAAATTCTACTATAAAACCGATAAAACCAAACAAAACCAGATTGAAACTAACCTCAAATGCTTTGGAAAGTTGCAACAAAGACTCCGACAACCTTAGAACCGTGTATAATTGAAGAGCGAAGTGTGCAATAAATTCTAGTCTTCCTGCAGTCGTTATTACAAGTTTAAGTGGATGATTATAGACAATTAGTAAGCACATGGCATATAATAAATTACGTCTTGACCAATTTCAATTGCATGCATATAATAAATTGCAAGGTAAAAGGAATGTGGAAGCACATGGCAACATGAGAGCTTTCGAAGAATACCAACAAAACAAAATTCTCATATAGGAAAAATGAAGAAAAAAACTATTTTTTTATTTAAAATGATTTATTCCCATTAAGTAGTCAATAATTGGAAGCTTAGAAAGATTTAGAATGTAACATCCTAAAAGGGCCTATGCATTTTCAGTTTAATTGTATGAAATGACAAGTTTAAGCACTAAGAATAAATTTTTGATATTTTTGGAAACCTGAACATTTTGGAAACTTGAACATTTTGGAAACCTGAACATTGTTGGAAATGATCCAAAAATGGAAACCTGAACATTTTGGAAACTTGAAAATGTAAGAAAAATGGCAAGTTACAGAGCCGATCGAAAATTTTAGGAAACTTAGAAACGATGCAGAAATGTCAAATTTTAAAGTTTAAAATAGGAAATAAGGGCAAGATGGCCTTAAAAGAAAAAGTTGGTAAAGTTTGACACACAAACAGGCTTGGAAAAGTGGCCTGAAGATGTCACTTAGGGCCTATGGAAATGGTGCCACATGCAGGGTGTTGGGCCTGAGTTCGAGTCACTTGGGAAGCAAATAAAAGGGAGTTTTATTTTTTGCTTCCAAGGATAAGGGGTGGACGGCACAAGCCTTCTAGAAAGGAGGTGTTTTAATTCCATAAATATGTGATTAATAAGTGATAAATAAGGGATTTTAAATTTGGATTATTTGAGGAGATAATTGATGGATTAAATGCTTTTATTTTTAGATAAAGGAGATAATATTATCTTAAGGAGAGTGGTGGCCAAGTCAAGGACTCTTGGCCTAGCAAATTTGGCTAAAGAAGGAGAACCAAAGTCTTTTCTCTCATCTTTTCCAAGTTCTTCAAAAATCCCTAGCTCTATCCCCCTCTCGAATTTTTCTTTAAGCAAAATCCATCTCTTCTTCTTCTATTTTCTTCTCCTCTCCTTTGCTATTGTCGAGCCAAAACACTCTTTGATCCCCGATTAAAACTCCATAGTCAAACTCTGTGACTCTAGGCAAGGAAGCAATCGATCAAAGCATTAAAGGTAAGGCTAAGCATTAATCAAGTTCTTTCTTTTTCTATTTGCCGAAAGAGAAGGGTCTAATCCTATTTTTGTCTTATGGCGAATCTATAAGGATCTCTCGTGTTCTTTTTACAACAGTTGAATACAAGGAGGAATCTTTCGGAAATTCGAGGATCTAAGGTAAGATAAATATATTTGGTTAAAGGTTATGATTTATATGTTAAATTAAATTTAACATATGATGCTAGGGATGTCGAAAGTCTTTATAAGGCAAGGAATCCTTTTGATTTGGAATTTGTAAGGTAGGTGATATTCGGCCAAGGCTTTTTTTTTATATTTAGGATTATTTCCCATTATTTCAAAAGCCGGAAACTGACATGGTTACATGGCTAGTGTTAGCCGATTTCAAGGAAAAGGAATACTAGCAATTTTTGGGACTTGATTTACAGACATCCAAATTCGGCAAACAAGGTAAGTAATACAAATCCTACTAGGATTTGGTTTTCTTTAAGCCAAATAGGTTTGTTAATATGCTTTAATGATTGGCTGAATATAGGAGTTAAAAATCTAGATCGGTAGATCGTTCTTCGGGATCTCAAGGAATCCAATAAGTTTAATCGGTGTGTACCCATACTAATCTTCAATAAATTATATGGCAATTATTAACTATATGAATATGCATAAGAATGTGAATGTGGTTAAGTACCACAAATGTGGTAAGAAGTACTGTGCACGTTTCCTACTTCGATAGGATTACTTAATATGATATATTATGAACATGTGAATAGGAACATGAATGAGAAATATGTATGTTATATAATTTATGGGGCATTCGGGATCTATGTGAAAGGGAAGAAGGTGTTGACTTGGTCTCACCAATGAAATATGGTGACTACGGTCACAAAATTTGAATATGGTAACCGGTTACATTATCGAATTTGGTAACCGGTTACATTACTTGAATATGGTGTCTAATGACACAAATGATATGGGCGATGAAAGCACGTCAACTGCAATGATCGCCTTCGATGGTGTGTAGCGGATGGAGGGTTGACTTAGTAGTCCCCGATGATGTGACCGGTGTGGTGGTGTGTAGCGGATGGACAAATAGGCTTGGGTTTGGGTTGCATCATCATTTATTTTTATATGAATATGAATTTGATATGAACATGTATGCTCGATTTGTTGAATGTTAGTCTTGTGTGCACATTGAGTCATTGACTCACCTTTGTGGGAACTATTTTCGGTGATGAACAAGGATTTGACCGGGACAGTAGAACCTTGAGGTGGCCATGTTTCATTTGAAGATTTGATTTGATTTGGACTTTATTTCTTTTCAAAGACATTTAATTTTTTTTTTGGGTTTACTTGATGTAATAAGGCCATAAAGCGCAAGTGGATTTCTTTATTTTTGTTTTACTTTTAAATATTGTGCTAAGAACTATTTTGGATGTAAGTAAGTACAAAATTTATTTCTTTAAAATGAACCTAAAATTATTTTGTCACTTTACTTAAATTGGATTTACAAGATTAATTAAATGGGTTTCCAATCTAAGCCCAACTCAAAATAATAGTTTTCTAAAATTTTACAAATTTTCTCTAAGTAACGAAAATTTTGAAATCGGTTTACTTTAGGAACATACCAGATCCTGCCTGGGCTCGTGGGCGGGTGTGGGGTGTTTCGATTTGGTATCGAGCCATTTTAAACTCTCGGCACTGTGGGCTAAGGCCCAAACGTTTTCAAAGCGAGCCAAATGATTATCTTTGAAAAATAAGTGTTTTCCGGCATGGCACCTAAGTCTCCGACCCGCAGTCCACCAGGTAAGTACCCTAACTATATGTGTGATTCTGTGAACTGTTTAAGGGTAGAAAAGGCATGGAACGTAGAATAGAATGATAGGAACTTGAACCCTAGGATTAGACTACTCAAACACAAAACCACATAAGACTTAATGCACTGAACAAACCTATGGCTAAGTCACTGAGCTAGTGGTGTGGTAACCCCTGTGCGCATGTCTAGGATTGGATCTGGAAGAGCTTGGTATTTAAGCAGTCCTAGTGACTCACCTCCTCTTCGCAGGAATCCTACCTGGTGCGTAGCTTCGGTTCACCCTAACTCAGAGGGCTCAGTGGTGTGGCAACCTCTGTGCGCATGTCTAGGAATGGTTTCGGTGGGAGCTTGGTATTTAAGTAGTCGGCGTGACTCACCTCCTCTGCACTCGAATTCTGCCTGGTGCGTAGCTTTGGTTCACCCTGACCAAGAGGGCTCGGTCATAGGCTAAACATAATGACTAAAACCCGAAAGGGAACTAGCCATGTTTAAAAAAAAAAAGAGAACAAAACAACAAACCCCAGTTTTAAAATTCTCAAAACTTTCTTTGAAGTTGAGGAAACCATCTTTACAAAAAAAAAATTGAAAAAATTCTGATTTGTGAAAATTACAAAAAATGCCTCTAGTGGTAAAATTACCAAAATGCCCCTGGTTATAAAATGTTCAACTACTCAACAGCTTTACCAAAGTGTCATTATTTTATAAACATTCAAAAACCCTAATTTGTAAAATATCAAAATACCTTGATTTTAGAAAATTACAAAATTGCCCCTAACTTACAAAATTACCAAAATGACCCTGATTTCCAAAATTTTTGCAACATCCCCATTTTGGAAGGAACAATTTTCAAAAAGAACCCTCAAAGTTTTACAACTTTTGAAATATCCTTGACTTATAAAATTTTACAAATTTACCCTGATTTATGAAAAATTACCAAGATACCCCTAAGGTCGAAAATTACTGAAATACCCCCGGATTTCAAAATTTTTCCAAATTACCCCGAGACTTCAAAATTTTCAAAATACTTTTTGAAAAAAAACACCAAGGAACGTTTTTCTTCTGAAAAATTATGAAAATGCCCCTGTAGGATAAAATTACGAAAATACCCCTAGGTAGTGGAAAACAACAACAACGAAAACTACAACGTTTCTCTGAATGAACGAAAGTTCATACTTGTTTGATGGATGAATGAATGAATGGAAAAGACTGTGTGTTTGTATGAATACGAAAGAACCACTCTTAAATTTCTTTTCATAAAACTCCTTCGCGGGTAAATAAGTGGAACAATGACTAATCCATAAAATTTCTTAATCAGATCTCGACGCTAGAAAATGAGCTCTAGAGGACGTGGTCGTCGTGGACAAGGTAGAGGAAGGATGACTGTGTCGGAACCCGTTAGATCGGGTCAAGGGTCCGACAATGAAATACCACCGCCACCACCACCCCCAGCTATTAATGTTGAGCGGCGAGCTCGATGCGGGAAGATCTTGTGTCGCAGTCAGTCTTTGCGAGTTTTGGAATTGGTGGCAGGTGCAAGAGGAAATTCAGGAAATCGTAAGTCTGTGCCTGAACGGCTCCGAGCTAATGGAGCTGAAATGTATCAAGGAGTATCTGGAGTGGCATCCAGTACAGCTGAGTACTGGTTGGAAGCAACGAAGCGCATCATGGATGAGCTCGATCTGACTCCAGAGGAAAAGTTGAAAGGGATGGTGGCATTGTTACGCGATGAAGCGTATCAGTGGTGGTTAACTGTGCGAGATGGTGCTATGACGGAGGATCTGACTTGGGAATATGTTAAGGAGGCATTCAGGAAGAAATATGTGGGAACGGTATCTGAGACGAGCAAAGGAAAGCTTTTCTGGGTGGTTCAAGGAACAAGTTAGTAGCGGAATATGAGGCGTAATTTACGAGGTTGAGTCGTTATGCTCGAGGTGTAGTGGCGATCGAACATGAACGCCATGTGTCCGTTTGAGGACGGAATGAGAGACGACCGAGGCTGTTGATAGCACCGCATCGTGAGCGGGAATTCTCGCTTTGGTGGAAAAGGCCAAAGTGGTCGAGGAATCAAAGATTCTACCAAGCGGTGTGGATAAGAATAAGCCTAAGAGAGGTTTTGGACCATTTGGAAGGGTTCATAAGAGGCCTAGGGTTGACGGGCCATGAAATCAACAAGCTGGTACGGGCTGGTAGTATCGCCCTTGTGAGCATTGTGGAAAGAGGCACTTGGGGGAGTGCTGGAGAAAGACGGGAGGATGTTTCAAGTGTGGGTCCAAGGACCATATGCTTAAGGATTGTCCCAAGCAACCAGATGAGAGCCGATCGGCAGTACAGAGGGCTAGCCAGATTGGTAGAGGCGGGCAGCAGCCTCAACGGGGTCGTGGTTCGGCTAACAAAGGTAATGGTCTTGGCGAGGCCGTGGAGCCTGTGGTAGAGGTGCTACTAATGTTAATGCAGAAGCAAGACAACCGGGTTTGGTTTATGCGATTCGTCGAAGGGAAGATGGAGACACGCCGGATGTTATAACCAGTACGTTCTTTATTCATGACAAGCCCTATTTTGCTCTTATTGATGTGGGCTCGACCCATTCCTATGTTGTATGTAGTGTAGTGGAAACATTAGGCCTAGAATCTAAACTCTCTGATAGGCAGATGACGGTAGTAAGCCCATTGGGCCAAACTGTAGTGGTAGACAAGATCTTTCAGAATGTACCCTAGAGATTCAGGGAGTGAACTTTCGGGCAGACTTAATGGAGTTACCCTTCAGAGAGTTTGAACTTATACTCGAAATGGATTGGCTAGTAGAACACCGAGCCGTATTGGATTGTGTGGCTAAACGTATGGAACTAAGAACCCCGGAGGATGAAGTGGTAGTAATGATCGGAAAAAGGAGAAACTACTTGTCTAACGTAGTTTGACCTTTGAAAAGGTCGGAAGATGGTTAAGAAAGGTTGCAAGGCATTCCTAGCCTTCGTAAGTGCGATAGGTGGAAAGGAAGAAGGTATTAATGGAGTTAGGACGGTAAGGGACTTCGTGGATGTGTTTCCAAAGGAATTACCGGGAATACCCCCAGACAGAGAGGTAGAATTTAGAATTGATTTGCTACCCGGAACAGCTCTTGTGTCAATCGCTCCATACCGAATGGCGCCAAAGGAGTTAGTGGAGCTCAAGGCTCAAATCCAAGAACTGTTGGATCGTGGGTTCATCCGACCCAGTGTGTCTCTGTGGGGAGCACCGGTCCTATTTGTGAAGAAGAAGGATGGAACTATGCGTATGTGCATAGATTATCGTCAGTTGAATAAGCTAACCATTAAGAACAAGTATCCTTTGCCAAAGATCGATGACTTGTTCGATCAGCTGAAAGGAGCCGCGATGTTTTCAAAGATCGACTTAAGGTCGGGATATCATCGATTGAAGGTGAAGGAGGCCGATATCCATAAGACCGCTTTTAGGATAAGATCTGGCCATTTTGAGTTTATGGTGATGCCGTTTGGGTTGTGAACACTCGGTAGCGTTCATGGGTAAGATGAATCGGTTTTCCAACCCTACTTGGATAGGTTAAATCGTTGTGTTCATCGACGATATTTTGGTGTACTCGAAGTCGGAGGAGGAGCATGATGAGCATCTCCGAGTTGTGTTGGAAGTGTTAAGGAGAAGAAGCTCATGCCAAATTCAGCAAGTGTGAGTTTTGGCTTAAGGAGGTGGCATTCTTAGGACATGTGGTATCCGCAGAAGGAATAAGAGTAGATCTTAGGAAGATCAAGCGGTGTTGGATTGGAAACCACCTAGGTCCGTGGGTGAAATCGAAGTTTCCTAGGCTTGGCGGGGCTATTCTGAAGGTTTGTGGAAGGATTCTTGTCAATAGCAGCGCCTTTAACAAAGTTGCTAAGGAAGGAAGTACCCTTTGAATGGACTAATAAGCGCAGGAGAGCTTTGAAAAGCTTAAGAAGGTCTTGATTTTAAGCTCAGTGTTAATTCAAATAGGAGGCGGGAAAAGATTTTGTGGTGTCTTGTGACGCCGCGCATACACGGGTTAGGTGTGTGCTAATGCAAGATGGAAAAGTAGTCGCTTATGCGCCACAGCTGACTAAGGCCTCATGAGGTTAACTACCCAACTCATGACTTGGAACTGGCGTGAGTGGTTTTTGCCCTTAAGGTTTGGAGGCACTACCTTTATGGAGAAAGGTCGATTATCTACACGGACCACAAAAGTCTTAAGTACTTGTTGACTCGAAGGAGTTGAACTTAAGGCAACGAAGGTGGGTGGAATTGTTGAAGGACTCACGATCGCTCGATAGAATATCATCCGGGCAAGGCGAATGTGGTAGCCGATGCCACGAGTAGGAAGGTTGTGTCGGTCTAAGGGCTTTGTTCGCTCATTTAAGTCTCGTATGATGATGGAAGCTTTGTTGGCGGAGTTACTAGTCAAGCCCACTGGTGAAGGAGGTGAAAGAGGACGATTGGTGATAAGGACTTAAGTACTAAGTTCTGACAAATACAAAGAAGGAGGATTAAGGGACTATGGCGTCACCGATGAAGAAGTATTGTGCTACAAGGAAAGGTCGTATCCGAGGGATAAGGAGTTGAGACAAAGGATTCTTGAGAAGTGCATGGTAGCCCTTATGCTATGCATCCGGAGGCATCAAGTTGTATAAAGATCTAAGGGAACAATTTTGGTGGTCCGATCCAAACGAGAGGTGGTGAATTTGTGGGGAAATGTTTGGCGTGTCGACAAGTTAAAGGTGAACACCAAGTCCCATCAGATTGCTTCAACCAATCGAAGTTCCCCAATGGAAGTGGGAAAGAATTACCATGGACTTCGTTAGTGGGCTTCCCTCACGCCTACTAAGAAGGACTCGGTATGGGTGATAGTGGACCGTTTGACCAAGTCCGCACACTTTATCCCGAAGAATGGATTATTCTCTTGAAGTTGGCTAAGTTATATGTGGCAGAGATTGTGAGGTTACATAGAGTACCAATGTCGATCATCTCTGATAGAGACCCAAGGTTTACGTCTCGATTTTGGAAGGCACTTCATCAAGCCTTAGGCACTAGGTTGGACTTCACCACGGCATTTCATCCACAATCCGACGGGCAGTCTGAACGAGTTATACAAGTGTTGGAGGATATGTTGAGAGGCTGTGTAATGGATTTTCGAGGAAGTTGGGAAGATTACTTGCCTTTAGCTGAGTTTGCCTACAACAACGGTTATCAGGCTAGCATTCGGATGGCACCATATGAAGCGTTGTATGGCCGGAAGTGTAGAACACCTACTTGTTGGACTGAGTTAGGAGAACGTCGAGTTTTGGGACCGAAATTAGTGGCAAAAACTGAGGAAAAGGTTGAGTTGATTCGGGCACGATTGAAGGAAACCTCTGATAGGCAGAAGTCGTACGCAGACCTTAAGCGGAAGGAAATAGAGTTTGAAGTGGGAGATCAAGTATTCCTGAAAATCTCGCCTTGGAAGAAGGTAATGAGGTTCGGTCGAAAAGGGAAGTTAAGCTCAAGGTTTATAGGGCCTTATCGAATACTGAAGTGAGTTGGGCCGGTGGCATACCAATTGGAGTTGCCACGAGTTGCAGAGAGATGCACGACGTATTCCATGTATCCATGCTACGTCGCTTCTGGATCGGACCCATCTCATGTGGTACTGTTGAAGAGGTGGAACTAAGGCGGACTTATCCTACGAGGAAGAGCCGATTGAATCTTGGAGCGTGATGTGAAAGTATTACGAAGGAAGTCCGTACCTCTAGTCAAAGTGTTATGGCGTAATCATGGAACGGAAGAAGCTTCGTGGGAGTCAGAGGAGACCATGCGATAGCAATACCCTCAATTATTTTAGTTAGGAAATTTCGGGGATGAAATTTTGTTTAAGGGGTAGAAGCAGTAACATCCGAAAAGGGCCTATGCATTTTCGGTTTAATTGTATAAAATGACAAGTTTAAGCACTAAGAATAAATTTTGATATTTTGGAAACACGAACATTTTGGAAACTTGAACATTTTGGAAACACGAACATTGTTGGAAATGATCCAAAATGGAAACCTGAACATTTTGGAAACTTGAAAATGTAAGAAAAATGGCAAGTTACAGAGCCGATCGAAAATTTTAGGAAACTTAGAAACGATGCAGAAATGTCAAATTTTAAAGTTTAAAATAGGAAATAAGGGCAAGATGGCCTTAAAAGAAAAAAGTTGGTAAAGTTTGACACACAAGCAGGCTTGGAAAAGTGGCCTGAAGATGTCACTTAGGGCCTATGGAAATGGCGCCACATGCAGGGTGTTGGGCCTGAGTTCGAGTCACTTGGGAAGCAAATAAAAGGGAGTTTTATTTTTTGCTTCCAAGGCTAAGGAGTGGACGGCACAAGCCTTCTAGAAAGGAGGTGTTTTAATTCCATAAATATGTGATTAATAAGTGATAAATAAGGGATTTTAAATTTGGATTATTTGAGGAGATAATTGATGGATTAAATGCTTTTATTTTTAGATAAAGGAGATAATATTATCTTAAGGGAGAGTGGTGGCCAAGTCAAGGACTCTTGGCCTAGCAAATTTGGCTAAAGAAGGAGAACCAAAGTCTTTTCTGTCATCTTTTCCAAGTTGCCAAAAATTCCCTAGCTCTCTCCCCCTCTCTACCGAATTTTTCTTTAAGCAAAATCCATCTCTTCTTCTTCTATTTTCTTCTCCTCTCCTTTGCTATTGTCGAGCCAAAACACTCTTTGATCCCTGATTAAAACTCCATAGCCGAAACTCTGTGACTCTAGGCAAGGAAGCAATCGATCAAAGCATTAAAGGTAAGGCTAAGCATTAATCAAGTTCTTTCTTTTTCTATTTGCCGAAGAGAAGGGTCTAATCCTATTTTTGTCTTATGGGTAGAATCTATAAGGATCTCTCAGGTTCTTTTTACAACAGTTGAATACAAGGAGGAATCTTTTGGGAAATTCGAGGATCTAAGGTAAGATAAATATATTTGGTTAAAGGTTATGATTTATATGTTAAATTAAATTTAACATATGATGCTAGGGATGTCGACAAGGTTATAAGGCAAGAAATCCTTTTGATTTGGAATTTGTAAGGTAGGTGATATTCGGCCAAGGCTTGTTTTTTTTTTTTATATTTAGGATTATTTCCCATTATTTCAAAAGCCAGAAACTGACATGGTTACATGGCTAGTGTTAGCCGATTTTAAGGAAAAGGAATACTAGCAATTTTTGGGACTTGATTTACAGACATCCAAATTCGGCAAACAAGGTAAGTAATACAAATCCTACTAGGATTTGGTTTTCTTTAAGCCAAATAGGTTTGTTAATATGCTTTAATGATTGGCCGAATATAATAGTTAAAAATCTAGATCGGTAGATCGTTCTTCGGGATTTCAAGGAATCCAATAAGTGAATCAGGTGTGTACCCATACTAATCTTCAATAAATTATATGGCAATTATTAACTATATGAATATGCATAAGAATGTAAATGTGGTTAAGTACCACAAATGTGGTAAGAAGTACTCGTGCACGCGTTTCCTACTTCGATAGGATTACGAATATGATATATTATGAACATGTGAATAGCAACATGAATGAGAAATATGTATGTTATATAATTTATGGGGCATTCGGGATCTATGTGAAAGGGAAGAAGGTGTTGACTTGGTCTCACTAACGGAATATGGTGACTACGGTCACAAAATTTGAATATGGTAACCGGTTACATTATCTCGAATTTGGTAACCCGGTTACATTACTTGAATATGGTGTCTAATGACACAAATGATATGGGCGATGAGCACATCGATCGCAATGACGCCTTCGATGGTGTGTAGCGGATGGAGGTTGACTTAGTAGTCCCACGGTGTGGTGGCGGTGTACGGGTGGTGTGTAGCGGATGGACAAATAGGCTTGGGTTTGGGTTGCATCATCGTTTATTTTATATGAATATGAATTTGATATGAACATGTATGCTGATTTGTTGAATGTTAGTCTTGTGTGCACATTGAGTCTGTTGACTCACCCATTGTGGGAACTATTTTCGGATGATGAAACGATGTGACCGGGATGGTAGACCTTGAGGTGGCCATGTTTCATTTGAAGATTTGATTTGATTTGGACTTTATTTCTTTTCAGTACATTTATTTATTTATTTATTTATTTTGGGTTTACTTGATGTAATAAGGCCATAAGGCCCAAGTGGATTTCTTTATTTTGCTTTACTTTTAAATATTGTGCTAACAACTATTTTGGATGTAAGTAAGTACAAAATTTATTTCTTTAAAATGAACCTAAAATTATTTTGTCACTTTACTTAAATTGGATTTACAAGATTAATTAAATGGGTTTCCAATCTAAGCCCAACTCAAAATAATAGTTTTCTAAAATTTTACAAATTTTCTCTAAGTATGTGAAAATTTTTGAAACCGGTTTACTTTAGGAACATACCAGATCCGGTTCAGGCTCGTGGGCCGGGTGTGGGGTGTTTCGTAGAAAATCTTCTTGTTCAAAACTTTCTCATATGTTTCAAATCATTGGAAGCACTAATTCTTCTTACTGAACAATTAACTTGCAACAAGACACTACCAATTGTAGCACTAATTAATCCCAATTGGAATATTTTGTGTCATGTGTTTAGATTTATTTTGGATTTGAGAAGAGCATAAATCTTAGTAAAAATGATTGGCAGTGGCACCCAAAATTTTTAATGGATTTTTTTATCACAACATTGACAATATATATATGGATGAAAATTATTGACTCGCTAACTCGATTCTTGGGCCATTAATGGACACTTCGGAGGAAATAGAACAAATAAATTTTAGAGGTGGAACTAAGGAAGTTTAGGGTTAAAAGCGATGTTGAAACTTCATTTCGACAACTCATATTGTTTATTTTTAAACAATTAAAGGAAGGCTAAATTTGCTAAGATTGAACAACAAACCAAGCGTAAAATATAGATATATGCAAACCTTACCTTTTGATCAAATCCACGAACACCTTAAGTTCATCAACAGGCCACTCACATCCCTCAAATTTCGTCCCCAATTTTGCCTTATTTGAACCGCTTATCTAAGAATCAACATGAGAAAGGGACTCAATAATAAAGAAAAATATAAAGAAAAGGAAAAAGAAAAACTAAAAAGAGGGAAGAAAGAAAGGGGGGATTACCTGTTGGGTAAGGATTAGCACGAGAAGGAGAATCTTGATGCGTAGAAAGTAGGATGTCCAATCTCATGCTTAAAGGGGTTCGCAGTACTTGCTTTATGCCTTTCCTTCTGACTTTCTTGGCGAGGAAGGAATCGCTACTTGAGATCACGAGCAAGGAAGTGCTAGCCTATACCTATACGACTGCTACTCTTATTGATATTGATGAATGCAGGCTAAGGACGTTGATACCAGTTTGATTTCCTAAGGCAGAACGAAGAAGAAGCCTAGACTCTAACGATTCAGTGGTAAACCCCCTTGGGATAGCTGTTTGATTTCCTAAGGCAGAATGAAGAAGAAGCCCTAGGCGGAAAGGGATTTTGAGAAAAATTGACAAAATAAAAACGGCGCCGTTTCAATTACATTTATTTTTTTTTGTGGCGTTTTGAAAAAACACGCCACTATTGCTCCTAATTTGCGGCGTTTTTATGTCAAGTGCCGCTAAACCCCTAATTAAACGGCATCGTTTTAATTTGTTTTTTGCGGCATTTTTAATCTAAAACACCGCTAATACCTTTGTTTAGTAATTTTTTTAATTGAATTGGTATTAAAATAATATTAAATCTTTTCAATAATTTTGAAAAAGAATATATGTTTCACAAATTTTTTGGATAAAATAACTTTTAAATAATTACAATTATAAGGACTTTTTTAAAATTAATCTTATTCTTATTATTTTCATGATAAAACTCTTTCTACTACGAGTTAATTATAATTAATTTGTTCATTAGCAAAAATTTCTTCTATTTATTTTAACATTTGACATCTCTATTTTTTTATAATAATCTTAATTTACTATTTTCAAAGAATAAAATATTTTTTTATACTACCAATATGTATTATTGATTTTTAAGTTAAGATTAAATTTATTATTATTTTTTAAATAATTACATTGAGAAACACTACTATAAATATAATAAATAGTTATTATTCGATATGGTTTAAGCGAGAAACCCAAACACTACTATAACTCTAAAATAATAAAAACTAAACTATAAACCTAGCCTAAATACTAACCTAACCCTTAATCTTAAATCGTAAATCTTAAACCCTAATACATAAACTCTACACCTTAAACTATAAAGATTAATCCATAATATATATACCCTAAATTAAACCATAAACCCCAAATTATCATGAGTACTAATTCAATATTTTAATAAATTAATACTATCTCTTTTACAATTATATAAGAAATTATTTAATATTTCTTTTCACTTTTAACAAATAATTTTCTCTTAAATAATTAAAACTAGAATCATAATTTTAATGTATTAAAATTAATGTTATATCTTTCACAATTATACATTAATAAATTATTTAATATATAAATTAAAAGACACTAATTTAATCTAAACCCAAACCCTAAATCATACACTATGAAATCCTAACCCCTAACCCCTAACTCATAATCCTATTATCCCTAAACCCTTAACCATTTACCTTTCAACCCATTAACCCTAACTTTTAACCTATAAAACCCTAACACATCCCCATAAACCCTAAAACCATAAACCCAATACCCTAAAACCCTAATCATTAAACCCTAAATCCTAAACCCTAAACCCTTAAACCTTAAACCGCAAATCATAAATCATAATCCCTAAACATTAAAATAGTTTGCTAAACCTTACACACTAAACTATATATGCTAAACCGAAACCCTAAACAATCATGAGAATTAATTCAATATTTTAAAATTAATACTATATCTTTTACGATTATATAAGAAATTATTTAATATTTTTTCTTTTAACAAATATTTTCTCTTAAATAATTTAAACTAGAATAATAATTTTAATGTATTAAAATTAATGTATCTCTTTTAGGTTATATAAGAAATTATTTAATATATAAAATCAAAACAATCTATCATATATGTCCAAAAAAAAATTAAAATTATCTCGGACTTTTAGCGGCGTTTTTCGAAGCCGCTAATACTCTGACTATTAGCGGCGTTTTTCGAAGTTACCGCTAATGCTCGGACTTTTAGCGGCGTTTTCGAGCGCGCTAATGCTCGAACTTTTAGCGGCTTTTTTTGTTACCTGTAACACCCCAAACCCGTCAATACACCACGACCGAATCCGGTATGTTACAGGGAGAAATCGTGTTTTGGTGAAGATAGGATTCCATTTAAAAGTTTGATAAAACCCTTTGGTTAATTTCATAATTGCAGAAATCTTGGGCATGATTGTTTGAAAACTGATGTTTTGTTTGAAAACTCAGGAATTTCGAAAACTTAATCGGTTATGAAGTTAAGAACACGTTTATTTCATTTAGAAATTCAAGTCGTTCTGATTGTTACTAGAACATTTTGACTTCATAGAAAATCGAGTTTAAGTTAGAAAAACATTTGAGTCCCCTTTATTCCAAATCTTAGTGTGATACCCGATGGTATAGTTTAAAATATCGCTTTTGTAGTTTTGAAATCGTTGTCTTTCCAAGTTTTAGCAAATCTTACCCAATTAATTTATTAAGGCATATCAAAAACCTATTTTAAACATAAACATAGCAACACATAATTTTAAAAGGCCTTTTACAAACCAAAATAAAACCAAATAGTAATAAATAAGCTTAAGTACCAAATTTTATAAAAGTCTGAGCAAATCCTTATTTAAGCATGGCATGAGCACCTCGAGTCCATCCGGCTCCATGTCGCGTCTAAGTGTCACTGAAATGTCAAAGGAGTGGGTGAGTCGCAAGACTCGGTGCATAAATCCCCTCCGATAATACAACATACTAACACACATCATAACAGAGCAATACAGTTAATGCACGACCTAACCATCCATAACACCTTCTCTACCCGTGTGGTACCAAACCTTTGGTGGTGCCAAACCACTTGGTGACCCAAAGTCACGATATCCATAGATGTGGTGCCAAACCACTTTGGTGACCCAAAGTCACGAAGATCCATTTGTGGGGCCAACCCACGTGTGATACCAAATCATGGCGGCGATCCCATATCTCAAAAGTGGGGCCAACCCACGGTGGCGTTAACCACGTGGACGAGTCGCTATGAGGTGCCAAACCTCGGTGTCCCAAAGACACAAGTGTGATACCAAATCACCGGTGACCGTAGTCACAATAAAAATGATGGGGCCAACCCATCGTGTGATACCAAATCACTAGCGTCAATCCATTATAATCAACCGTGGGGCCAACCCATCGTGGTACTAAGCCACTGGGACGAGACGCGAAGATGCCAAACCTCCGTGACCCAAAGTCACAATAATCAAGCTGTGGTACCAAACCACTGGAGGTGCCAAACCTCTGGTGTCCCAAAGACACGGATATCATACTCCCCCTCCTCTCATATTACCCATACATGTCATACTGACTCATGTACAATATGCAAATCATGTAATTCATGCCAACATGCCCAATATTGCATCTTATAGCACATATATCATGGATCATAATATTAGATGTAATAACAATAGAACTCGTAATGCTATGGACTTACCCGAATCCGTGAACATACCCTATCGGGTATCATGACAATCATCACTGTTTCACTTGTTACAACACAGGTTATTAACCTATTACTAAGAAATCAGTGTGTTAGCTTACACACCTGAAATAGCGAAGGTTTTAATTCTAAGAACCGGTCGAAGTCCCTTGATCACCTCGACAACCCTGATCCTATAATCGGCCAACAATGGATTAACATCATACCATTCGGTCATAACCATTTAAACAAAAAGGGTTTAACTTCGATCTCTTACCTGCCCTTGATTCGGTTTCCAACCAAGTCCCGAGCCAACAGTGGTTCCTCCACTAATCGACTACACCCTAAAAGAGAACAATTAGTCCTTTGAAACCTTATACTTAATTAAAACTAAACAAATAAACTATGAGCAACCATCTCACCATCACTTACCAAACGATTATCAGAGAAGGAAGGCTCTCCCGCTGATTTGAACTCCAAAGGCCCTATCCAAAAACGATTACCAAACCAAACGTTAACTCCTTTTAACGAGACATCAAATCGCCCTTAAACACACTAAAATCGGCAAAGTACAAGAAAGAGGAGAAATGGCCATTCGCCAACCACTTACCCTTACTAGACCGATTGAACAAGACTCAACAAGGTCACACTCCCCTACGATATCTGCAATAAAGAAACTATAGGAAGAAAGAAAAGATTCGGCTAGCACCCTTAATCAAAATGGAAAAGGAGGTTCGACCTTAAGAGCAATGAAAAAAAACGATTGGGAACAAACGGCTAAGGGGTTTGGAGAAGAAAAGAAGAAGATACAAGGATGAATGGAGGGGTGCTTTCGGTTTACAATAAGAAGAAGTAAAGTTTCGGCTAACAATGGTTCCAAGAGAAGAAAAATATGAACAAAAAAGGAGAGTACGAGAAGCTAGTTTCGGCTCAAGTTGAAGAGCAAGCAAAATGCTGGTTTCGGTTTACCCAAAAGAAAATAAGAAGAAAGAAGAGCAACCACTACGAACTGATCTAAATACTGCTGGAACACCCTATTCATCATATCCATAAAGGCTGCCGGCGCGTTAGTCAACCCAAACGGCATAACTAAGAACTCAAAGTGCCCATACGGAGTACGAAATGTCGTCTTGCAGATATCCGCCTTATTCACCATTAACTGGTGATACCCAGACCTTAAATTAATCTTCGAGAAAACTGACGTACCCTTCAGCTGATCAAACAAGTCATCTATCCGAGGCAGCGGATACTTATTTTTGATCGTCACATTGTTAGCGGTAGTCTATACACATCCGCATAGTACCGTCTTTCTTCTTGACAAAGAGTACAAAGGCGCTCCCAAGGCGAAACACTTGGCCCGATAAAGCCTCGGTCCAACAACTCCGGATCTCGAGCCTTAAGCTCCACTAACTCTTTAGGCGCCATCACATGCGGACAATGAGATCTTGGCAGATTAAGATATGATCTATCCGAACTCTACCTCACGATCCGGTGGCAAACCCTAAGCTCCTCAGAAACACATCAACAAATTCCCTAAGCGTCCAACCGTCTCCACAAAGAGACTCTTTAGCCTCCAAGGCATACACATGAACCACATATGCTTCACGGCCCTCCCGACCATTTTCGGCCAGAGAGCGAGATACCACATTGGATGATAATTTCTCCTATTACCGATCGAACTACCTCATCACCCTTAGTTTTTTAGAACCATGCGCTTAGCGCGCAATCCAACTTCACTGGTACTTAACCGGCCGGTCCATCCCGAGAATCGGATCGAACTCCCCAAACGGCGGTTCTATCGGATCGACCACGAACACTACCCTTGGAGTTCTAGAGGTGCGTCTATACTGACTTATCTACAACTACAGAGTGACCTAAAGGGCTTATTACGATCATCTGCCTAGAAGATATCTCAGAGTCTAAATCCATGGTCTTCACTATGCTACTTGCAACATATGAATGTGTCGAACCCACATCAATCAAAGCAGTAAATGGAGAACCAAAGATTAAAAACGTACCGGTTATGACGTCCGGTGCGTCGCCCTCCTCTCGGCGCCTCGCCGCATACACTAACCCCGGTTGTCTGGCCTCAGCATTACCTACACCTCTGCCCGGTGCTCCACGGCCCCGACCAGAACCATTACCTCCTCTGCCATTACCTCGGCCCCTCTGCGGTGGTGGTCCATTATTCTGTCGAGTACGGCCACGACTCTCGGGTGAATCCTAGCCAACTTGCGGACAGGTCCCTCACACGGTGGTCCAATGAGCCACACTCAAAACAAACCTCTACCACCGGTCCAACATCCTCCCCAATGAGCTTTCCCACAGCGGTTACATCTGGCGGCGGTCGACTAGCAAACAACAAACCTACAGACCGATTCGCCCACTCGGTCTAGCCCTTTTCTGCGGATTACCTGGCTGACGACAGAAGATCCAAAACTCCTCTTGTGTCGGTTCCTATCCATGCCTTGCCTCACAGACTCCTTAATACCCTCGGCTACCTTCGCCTTTTCAACCAGAACAGCAAATTCACGCTCCTGCTGGGGCGCAATCAACAACCTTAATTCATCTCGCAGGCCATCCTTGAAACGAACACACCTCTCGGGTTCAGTAGCCACCATACCCACGCATAATCGACTCACCTCGGGAACTACGCCTCGTGACTCGACACGATTTACTCCCCTGAACTAACCTCAGAAATGCTTTCCGTTGCTCATTAATGTAGTTAGCTCCAACGTACTTTTTCTGATAAGCAGCCCTAAAATAGTCCCAAGTCAGATCTTCCATTGCGGTATTTGTCTCCGAACAAGTGAGCCACCATCGGTATGACTCATCTCGAGAAGTGATACTATCCCTTTAACTTTTCTTCAGCGATCAGTCTAGATCGTCCATGATCCGCTCTGTCGCTTCCGCCAATATTCAAGAAGGCTAGGAGCAACACCGAGACACCCCGAAGAATTCGGCCCCGCTTGTTCGAAGTCGCTCAGCACAGATTTCCTAACTCCTGCGCCTCCACCTACTCCAGCTACCCTTTCTAAAACTCGCAGCATCGCCCTGTGAACTTTGCATCATCCCTAGTCAGATCTTGAAACTCACCACCTCCACTGGTGGCGGACCCGGTATCTCATTTTCTGACCCTTGACCAGATCCTACGGGTTCAGAAACTGTCATCCTACCGCGGCCTCGTCCACGACCACGTCCACCTCGGGTACTCATGACTAAAATCTCGTCTAATTTAAAGAATTTTATGCATCAGTAATTATTCCACTATTTTAAAGCAAAGTTTTATGAATATTAAAGAAGCTTTGTTTTCGCGAGTCCACCGAGTCCTATCAGTTTCAATTTCTAAAGTAGTCTTACTATCACTAGCCATCCAATCACATCTCATCATTATCATTATCACAAACAATAGTAAGGGGTACTTACCTGGGCGGATTGGTGCCGGAGACTCGGTGCCATGCTTTTCACACCATACTTTTTAAAACATAACACTTAAAACAGACTTTTGAAAACATTTTGGGCCTCAGGCCCACAGCCGAGCCTTTGAACTTGGCTCTGATACCACAATTGTAACACCCCAAACCCGGTCAATACACCACGACCGAATCCGGTATGTTACAGGGAGAAATTGTGTTTTGGTGAAGATAGGTTTCCATTTAAAAGTTTGATAAAACCCTTTGGTAAATTTCATACTTGCAGAAATCTTGGGCATGATTGTTTGAAAACTGATGTTTTGTTTGAAAACTCAGGAATTTCGAAAACTTAATCGGTTATGAAGTTAAGAACACGTTTATTTCATTTAGAAATTCAAGTCGTTCGATTGTTACTAGAACATTTTGACTTCAGAGAAAATCGAGTTTAAGTTAGAAAAACATTTGAGTCCCTTTATTCCAAATCTTAGTGTGATACAGATGGTATAGTTTAAAATATCGCTTTTGTAGTTTTGAAATCATTGTCTTTCCAAGTTTTAGCAAATCTTACCCAATTAATTTATTAAGGCATATCAAAAACCTATTTTAAACATAAACATAGCAACACATAATTTTAAAAGGCCTTTTACAAACCAAAATAAAACCAAATAGTAATAAATAAGCTTAAGTACCAAATTTTATAAAAGTCTGAGCAAATCCTTATTTAAGCATGGCATGAGCACCTCGAGTCCATCCCGGCTCCATGTCCGCGTCTAAGTGTCACCTGAAATGTCAAAGGAGTGGGTGAGTCGCAAGACTCAGTGCATAAATCCCCCTCCCGATAATACAACATACTAACACACATCATAACAGAGCAATACAGTTAATGCACCCGTCCTAACCATCCATAACACCTTCTCTACCCCGTGTGGTACCAAACCACTGGTGGTGCCAAACCACTGGTGACCCAAAGTCACGATATCCATAGATGTGGTGCCAAACCACTGGTGACCCAAAGTCACGAAGATCCATTTGTGGGGCCAACCCCGTGTGATACCAAATCATGGCGGCGATCCCTTATCTCAAAAGTGGGGCCAACCCACGGTGGCGTTAACCACGTGGACGAGTCGCTATGAGGTGCTAAACCTCGGTGTCCCAAAGACACAAGTGTGATACCAAATCACTTGGTGACCATAGTCACAATAAAAATGATGGGGCCAACCCATCGTGTGATACCAAATCACTAGCGTCAATCCCAGATAATCAACAGTGGGGCCAACCCATCGTGGTACTAAGCCTTTGGGACGAGACGCGGAGGTGCCAAACCTCCGTGACCCAAAGTCACAATAATCAAGTCGTGGTACCAAACCACTTTGGAGGTGCCAAACCTCCGGTGTCCCAAAGACACGGATATCATACTCCCCTCCTCTCATATTACCCATACATGTCATCTTGACTCATGTACAATATGCAAATCATGTAATTCATGCCAACATGCCCAATATTGCATCTTATAGCACATATATCATGGATCATTATATTAGATGTATCAACAATAGAACTCGTAATGCTACGGACTTACGAATCAGTGAACATACCTATCGGGTATCATGACAATCATCAACTTTGTTTCACTTGTTACAACACAGGTTATTAACCTATTACTAAGAAATCAGTGTGTTAGCTTACACACCTGAAATAGCGAAGGTTTTAATTCTAAGAACCGGTCGAAGTCCCTTGATCACCTCGACAACCCTGATCCTATAATCGGCCAACAATGGATTAACATCATACCATTCGGTCATAATCATTTAAACAAAAAGGGTTTAACTTTGATCTCTTACCTGCCCTTGATTCGGTTTCCAACCAAGTCCCGAGCCAACAGTGGTTCCTCCACTAATCGACTACACCCTAAAAGAGAACAATTAGTCCTTTGAAACCTTATACTTAATCAAAACTAAACAAATAAACCATGAGCAACCATCTCACCATCACTTACCAAACGATTATCAGAGAAGGAAGGCTCTCCCTGCTTGATTTCGAACTCCAAAGGCCCTATCCGAAAAATGATTACCAAACCAAACGTTAACTCCTTTTAACAGATACCGAAATCGGCCCTTAAACACACTAAAATCGGCAAAGTACAAAAAAGAGGAGAAATGGCCATTCGGCCAACCACTTACCCCTTACTAGACCGATTGAACAAGACTCCAACAAGGTCACACTCCCCCTCTGATATATGGCAATAAAGAAACTATAGGAAGAAAGAAAAGATTCGGCTAGCACCCTTAATCAAAATGGAAAAGGAGGTTCGACCTTAAGAGCAATGAAAAAAATGATTGGGAACAAACGGCTAAGGGGTTTGGAGAAGAAAAGAAGAAGATACAAGGATGAATGGAGGGGTGCTTTCGGTTTACAATAAGAAGAAGTAAAGTTTCTGCTAACAATGGTTCCAAGAGAAGAAAAATATGAACAGAAAAGGAGAGTACGAGAAGCTAGTTTCGGCTCAAGTTGAAGAGAAAGCAAAATGCTAGTTTCGGTTTACCCAAAAGAAAATAAGAAGAAAGGAGAGCAACCACTCGGCCACACACACACCAAATCAAGAGATGAAAAGAATTTTTGGCAAATAGCTTCTTGAACATTCGGTTAAAGGAGAAAAAGAGAAGAAGTATCTTGAAGTTTCTGCTAGCTTTTGACTAAAAGAAAATTGGCTTACCAAAAGAGTTTGTGACCGAAAATGCACATTTGCCAAAGGCAAATTCGGCACACTCCTACTACACCAAAACCGGCCACTCACTTCCCCCCCCAAAATCTCTCCAAAATCCAGCCAAACTCCCCCAAACACTCCCAAACCGCCAATTCAAATTACTTTGACCAAGTCCACCTCCACAATTTGCTCTCCACCCACCATTCAAATAGGAAGACTTAGTCCAAGGCGTAGTTTGAAGCGCCTACAACTCCTCCCTCCATGAGTCAAAATGGATGCAAAAATAGGGATTTTCGGCTAGAACACAGGACCTCCTCCTTGCACTTGACGTCACACACAAGCTCTAAGTGGCGCATGCTTTGCCACTTTGCTAGCTCATCACTTGTGCAACAATTCCCCAAATAATATACATATATCCCGGCTCCATCGGCTCCTCTCACATAAGGCTTAAAACTAAAATTTTCCCACCTACTCAGCTCACTCCTAGCTTATAACTAAGCCCCAACAACATCAATATAACAACATAGCACATCAAGCACATGCAAGAAAGCCAAAAGAAATAAAATAGCCCCTAACCCGGATATTACGGTTCTACCCCTTAAAAATAATTTGGCCTCGAAATTACGATCGATCAAGAGTTGAGGGTATCATTGTCTCATCATATCCTCGTGTTCCCACGTAGCTTTTTCCACGCCATGATTCCGCCACACGATACCTTAACCAAAGGCATGGACTTCCTACGTAGAACCTTCACATCCCGATCCAAAATCATGTGGCTCTTCCTCCATGGTCAAATCTGGGTTTACCTCGATCTCTTCCACTGCCACCACGTGCGATGGATCTGAGCGATATCGCCTAAGCATCGAAACGTGAAACACGTCGTGAATCTGACTTAGCTCTGCTGGCAACTCGAGCTGGTAAGCTACTGGTCCCACTCATCTCAGTACCTTATACGGTCCAATAAATCTTGGACTTAGCTTACCTTTCCTTCCGAACCTCAACACTTTCTTCCATGGCGAGACCTTCAGAAAAACTTGATCCCCCACGGTAAACTCTATATCTCTTCGCTTAAGATCGGCATAAGACTTCTGTCGGTCCGAAGCTTCCTTCAACCGAGCCTGGATCAACTTAACCTTGTCTTCGGTCTCAGCAACCAACTCTGGTCCCAACAACTGACGTTCACTTAACTCTGTCCAACAAGTAGGTGAGCGACACTTCCTACCGTACAACGCCTCATATGGTGCCATCTTGATGCTTGCTTGGTAACTATTGTTGTAGGCGAACTCAGCTAATGGTAGATACTCCTCCCAACTACCCCTGAAATCCAATACACAACCTCGTAACATGTCCTCCAAGATCTGTATAACCCTTTCCGACTGCCCGTCCGTCTACGGATGAAATGCCGTGCTAAAATCCAACCGCGTACCCAGAGCCTGATGCAATGCTTTCCAGAACCTTGACGTAAATCTGGGATCCCTATCCGAGATGATCGATATCGGCACCCCATACGTCTCACTATCTCTCGACACATACTGACCGCCAACCTCTCAAGTGAGTAATCCACCTCACAGGAATAAAGTGAGTGATTTAGTCGATCGACAATTACCCAAATGAATCTTTCTTGCTTGGCGTGGAAGTAAACCACCGACGAAATCCATAGTTATCCTTTCCCACTTCCTTTGTGGAATCTTCATTGGTCAAGCAACCTCGACAAGAATCGATGCTTAGCCTTGACTCACCGACATGTCGACACTTCCTACAAACTCGTCACTTCCTTTTTCGGATCCGGCCACCGTAATCGTTCTCTAAGATCCCTATACATTTTGCTACCTCCGGGATGCATAGCGTAGGGCTGCTATGTGCATCTCAAGAATCTTTTACCTTAACTCAGTATCCCTCGGCATACAAGCTCTCCCCCAAAAACACAGACTCCATCACTAGACAAAGCAGATCCCTCCAAACCATCATTCTGCACTTGTGTCCTCTGTGCACTCAAAACCTCATCCAAGAATCGTTTTTCTCTGATCTGCTCAACCCAAGTAGGCTTAACCTGCAGCTCTGCCAGAATACTCCCGTCGTCATACAAACTCAAGTGGGCAAACATCGCCCTTAGATCCGAAACAACCTTATGGCTCAACGCGTCCGCCACAACATTAGCCTTGCCCGGATGATACTCAATTGAGCAGTCGTAGTCTTTCAGCAACTCAATCCATCGGCGCTGTCTCAGATTCAAGTCTTTCTGAGTCAGAAGGTGCTTCAGACTCTTATGATCCGTGTAGACTATTGATTTCTCTCCGTACAAGTAATGCCTCCATATCTTCAAGGCAAAGACTACAGCCGCTAACTCCAGATCGTCGTTGGATAAGCGACCTCATGTGGCCTCGATTCTTAGAGATCGTAAGCCACAACCTTCCTTCTTGCATCAAGACACAACCCAATCCGTATGTGATGCATCGCAAGACACCGTGAATTCCTTACCTACCTCGGGTTGAATCGAACCGAGCTTCACAAAATCTTCTTTAACTTGTTAAAGCTCTCCTGCCGCTTCTCGGTCAAATGAACGGAACCCTTTTCTTAATTTGGTCATCGGTACTGCGATCAGCGAAAACCCTCTACAAACCTTCTAGAGTATCCCGCCAACCCCGTAAAACTCCGAATCTCGACCATCGACCTAGGTGGCTTTCAATCCAAAACCGCCTCAATCTTTCGAGGATCCACTCTAATCCCCTCAGTCGATACTACATGACCCAAGAACGTCACCTCCTTAAGCCAGAACTCGCATTTACTAAACTTCGCACAATTTGTTTCTCCTCAAAATCGCAATACCACCCATAAATGCGCATCATGTTCCTCCTCAGTCATTGAATATACCAAGATGTCGTCAATAAAACCACTACAAACCGATCTAAATATCATTGAACACCCTATTCATCATATCCATGAAGGTCTTGGCGTTAATCAACCCAAACGGCATAACTAAGAACTCAAAGTGCCCATACCGAGTCTAAATACCGCCTTACGATATCGCCTCATTCACCTTTAGCGGTGATACCGGACCTTAAATTAATCTTCGAGAAAAGCGACGCACCTTCGGTGATCAAACAAGTCATCTATCCGAGGCAATGGATACTTATTTTTGATCGTCACTTGTTGTTAGGCATGTAGTCTATACACATCCGCATAGTACCGTCTTTCTTCTTGACAAAGAGTACCGGTGCTCCCAAGGCGTAAACACTTAGCCCGATAAAGCCTCGGTCCAACAACTCCCGGATCTCGAGCCTTAAGATCCACTAACTCTTTAGGCGATATCTCAGACGGAACAATAGATATCTTGGCGCGATTTAATATGATCTATCCCGAACTCTACCTCACGATCCGGTGGCAAACCCTAAGCTCCTCAGAAACACATCAACAAATTCCCTAATCGTCCAACCGTCTCCACAGCAGACTCTTTCGCCTCCAAGGCATACACATGAACCACATATGCTTCGACCCTTCCCGACCATTTTCTCGGCTTTGAGGCGAGATACCACATTGGATGATAATTTCTCCTATTACCGATCGTAACTACCTCATCACCCTTAGTCGTTTGAGAACCATGCGCTTTAGCGCAATCCAACTTCGCCGGTACTTAACCACTAGTCCATCCCGAGAATCGATCGAACTCCCCAAACGGCGGTTCCATCGGATCGACCACGAACACTACCCCTGGAGTTCTAGAGGTGCGCCTCTATCTGACTTATCTACAACTACAGAGTGACCTAAAGGGCTTATTACGATCATCGCCTAGAAGATATCTCGAGTCTAAATCCATGGTCTTCACTATGCTACTTGCAACATATAAATGTGTCGAACCCACATCAATCAAAGCAATAAATGGAGAACCAAAGATTAAAATGTACCGATTATGATGTCGGTGCGCCTCCTCTCGGTGCCTCGCCAAGATATACTAACCCCTATGTCGGCCTCAAGATTACGCACCTCCGCGGTGCTCCACGGCCCCGACCGAACCATTACCTCCTCGCCATTACCTCGGCCCTCTGCGGTGGTGGTCCATTATTCCTATATCGAGTACGCCCGACTCTGGTGAATCCTAGCCAACTTGCGTGGGAGGTCCCTCACACGGTGGTCCAATGAGCCACACTCAAACAGCCTCTACCACCGGTCAACATCCTCCCCAATGAGCTTTCCCACAGCGGTTACATTACGGCGGTCCACGACTAGCAAACAACAAACCTACAGACCGATTCGCCCACTTCGGTCTAGCCCTTTTCTCGGATTACCTGACGACT
Source organism: Gossypium rotundifolium (assembly GCA_025506655.1). Classification (NCBI taxonomy): domain Eukaryota; kingdom Viridiplantae; phylum Streptophyta; class Magnoliopsida; order Malvales; family Malvaceae; genus Gossypium; species Gossypium rotundifolium. Next base: position 63,671,380 of record CP106722.1, read on the forward strand.
CAGAAGATCCAAAACTCCTCTTGTGTCGGTTCCTATCCATGCCTTGCCTCACAGACTCCTTAATACCCTCGGCTACCTTCGCCTTTTCAACCGAGCGGCAAATTCACGCTCCTGCTGGGGCGCAATCAACAACCTTAATTCATCTCGCAGCCATCCTCGAAACGAACACACCTCTCGTGTTCAGTAGCCACCATACCCCTGGCATACTAACTCAGCCTCAGGAACTTTGCCTCGTACTCTGACACAGATTTACTCCCCTGAACTAACCTCAGAAATGCTTTCCGTTGCTCATTAATGTAGTTAGCTCCAACGCATTTTTTCGATAGCGACCTCGAAATAGTCCCAAGTCGATCTTCCATTGCGGTATTGTGTCCGAACCGTGAGCCACCATCGGTATGACTCATCTCGAGAAGTGATACTATCCCTTTAACTTTTCTTCAGCAATCGGTCTAGATCATCCATGATCCGCCTGTCGCTTCCACCAATATTCAAGAAGGTCTAGAGCAACACCGAGACACCCCGAAAGAATTCGGCCCCGTTTGCCCGAAGTCGCTCAGGCACAGATTTCCTAACTCCTGCGCCTCCACCTACTCCAGCTACCCTTTCTAAAACTCGCAGCATCGCCTGTGACACTGCGTCATCCCTAGTCTGATCTTGAAACTCACCACCTCCAGCTGGTGGCGGAACCGGTATCTCATTTTCTGACCCTTGACCAGATCCTACGGGTTCAGAAACTGTCATCCTACCGCGGCCTCGTCCACGACCACGTCCACCTCGGGTACTCATGACTAAAATCTCGTCTGATTTAAAGAATTTTATGCATCAGTAATTATTCCACTGTTTTAAAGCAAAGTCTTATGAATATTAAAGAAGCTTTGTTTTCGCGAGTCCACCGAGTCCTATCAGTTTCAATTTTTAAAGTAGTCTTACTATCACTAGCCATCCAATCACATCTCATCATTATCATTATCACAAACAATAGTAAGGGGTACTTACCTGGGCGGATTGGTGCCGGAGACTCGGTGCCATGCTTTTCACACCATACTTTTAAAACATAACACTTAAAGACTTTTGAAAACATTTTGGGCCTCAGGCCCACAGCCGAGCCTTTGAACTTGGCTCTGATACCACAATTGTAACACCCCAAACCCAGTCAATACACCACGACCGAATCCGGTATGTTACAGGGAGAAATCGTGTTTTGGTGAAGATAGGTTTCCATTTAAAAGTTTGATAAAACCCTTTGGTAAATTTCATACTTGCAGAAATCTTGGGCATGATTGTTTGAAAACTGATGTTTTGTTTGAAAACTCAGGAATTTCGAAAACTTAATCGGTTATGAAGTTAAGAACACGTTTATTTCATTTAGAAATTCAAGTCGTTCGATTGTTACTAGAACATTTTGACTTCAGAGAAAATCGAGTTTAAGTTAGAAAAACATTTGAGTCCCTTTATTCCAAATCTTAGTGTGATACCGATGGTATAGTTTAAAATATCGCTTTTGTAGTTTTGAAATCGTTGTCTTTCCAAGTTTTAGCAAATCTTACCCAATTAATTTATTAAAGCATATCAAAACCTATTTTAAACATAAACATAGCAACACATAATTTTAAAAGGCCTTTTACAAACCAAAATAAAACCAAATAGTAATAAATAAGCTTAAGTACCAAATTTTATAAAAGTCCGAGAAAATCCTTATTTAAGCATGGCATGAGCACCTCGAGTCCATCCCGGCTCCATGTCGCGTCTAAGTGTCACTGAAATGTCAAAGGGTGGGTGAGTCGCAAGACTCGGTGCATAAATCCCTCCCGATAATACAACATACTAACACACATCATAACAGAGCAATACAGCTTAATGCACCGCCCTAACCATCCATAACACCTTCTCTACCCCGTGTGGTACCAAACCCTTGGTGGTGCCAAACCACTTGGTGACCCAAAGTCACGATATCCATAGATGTGGTGCCAAACCTTTGGTGACCCAAAGTCACGAAAGATCCATTTGTGGGGCCAACCCACGTGTGATACCAAATCATGGCGGCGATCCCATATCTCAAAAGTGGGGCCAACCCACGGTGGCGTTAACCACGTGGACGAGTCGCTATGAGGTGCCAAACCTCGGTGTCCCAAAGACACAAGTGTGATACCAAATCACCGGTGACCGTAGTCACAATAAAAATGATGGGGCCAACCCATCGTGTGATACCAAATCACTAGCGTCAATCCCAGATAATCAACCGTGGGGCCAACCCATTGTGGTACTAAGCCCTTTGGGGACGAGACGCGGAGGTGCCAAACCTCCGTGACCCAAAGTCACAATAATCAAGTCGTGGTACCAAACCACCGGAGGTGCCAAACCTCCGTGTCCCAAAGACACGGATATCATACTCCCCTCCTCTCATATTACCCATACATGTCATCTCGACTCATGTACAATATGCAAATCATGTAATTCATGCCAACATGCCCAATATTGCATCTTATAGCACATATATCATGGATCATAATATTAGATGTATCAACAATAGAACTCGTAATGCTACGGACTTACCCGAATCCGTGAACATACCCTATCGGGTATCATGACAATCATCACTGTTTCACTTGTTACAACACAGGTTATTAACCTATTACTAAGAAATCAGTGTGTTAGCTTACACACCTGAAATAGCGAAGGTTTTAATTCTAAGAACCGGTCGAAGTCCCTTGATCACCTCAACAACCCTGATCCTATAATCGGCCAACAATGGATTAACATCATACCATTCGGTCATAACCATTTAAACAAAAAGGGTTTAACTTCGATCTCTTACCTGCCCTTGATTCGGTTTCCAACCAAGTCCCGAGCCAACAGTGGTTCCTCCACTAATCGACTACACCCTAAAAGAGAACAATTAGTCCTTTGAAACCTTATACTTAATCAAAACTAAACAAATAAACCATGAGGAACCATCTCACCATCACTTACCAAACGATTATCAGAGAAGGAAGGCTCTCCCTGCTTGATTTCAAACTCCAAAGGCCCTATCCGAAAAACAATTACCAAACCAAACGTTAACTCCTTTTAACAGATACCGAAATCGGCCCTTAAACACACTAAAATCGGTAAAGTACAAGAAAGAGGAGAAATGGCCATTCGGCCAACCACTTACCCCTTATTAGACCGATTGAACAAGACTCCAACAAGGTCACACTCCCCCTCTGATATACGGCAATAAAGAAACAATAGGAAGAAAGAAAAGATTCTGCTAGCACCCTTAATCAAAATGGAAAAGGAGGTTCGGCCTTAAGAGCAATGAAAAAAAATGATTGGGAACAAACGGCTAAGGGGTTTGGAGAAGAAAAGAAAAAGATACAAGGATGAATGGAGGGGTGCTTTCGGTTTACAATAAGAAGAAGTAAAGTTTCGGCTAACAATGGTTCCAAGAGAAGAAAAATGTGAACAGAAAAGGAGAGACGAGAAGCTAGTTTCGGCTCAAGTTGAAGAGAAAGCAAAATGCTGGTTTCGGTTTACCCAAAAGAAAATAAGAAGAAAGGAGAGCAACCACTCGGCCACACACACACCAAATCAAGAGATGAAAAGAATTTTTGGCAAATAGCTTCTTGAACATTCGGTTAAAGGAGAAAAAGAGAAGAAGTATCTTGAAGTTTCGCTAGCTTTTGACTAAAAGAAAATTGGCTTACCAAAAGAGTTTAGACTGAATGCACATTTGCCAAAGGCAAATTTAAGACACTCCTACTACACCAAAACCGCCACTCACTTCCCCCCCAAAAATCTCTCCAAAATCCAGCCAAACTCCCCCAAACACTCCCAAACCACCAATTCAAATTACTTTGACCAAGTCCACCTCCACAATTTGCTCTCCACCCACCATTCAAATAGGAAGACTTAGTCCAAGGCAGAGTTTGAACTGCCTACAAATCCTCCCCTCCATGCCGTCAAAATGGATACAAAAATAGGGGATTTTTGCAGCTAGAACACAGGACCTCCTCCCTTGCACTTGACGTCACACACAAGCTCTAAGTGGCGCATGCTTTGCCACTTTGCTAGCTCATCACTTGTGCAACAATTCCCCAAATAATATACATATATCCCAGCTCCATCAGCTCCTCTCACATAAGGCTTAAAACTAAAATTTTCCCACCTACTCAGGCTCACTCCTAGCTTATAACTAAGCCCCAACAACATCAATATAACAACATAGCACATCAAGCACATGTAGCAAAGCCAAAAGAAATAAAATAGCCCCCTAACCCGAGATATTACAAGCGCCGCTAATACTCGGACTTTTAGCGGCGTTTTCCAGAAGCGCCGCTAATACTCAGACTTTTAGCGGCGTTTTTCCAGAAGCGCCGGTAATACTCGGACTTTTAGCGGCGTTTTTCCAGAAGCGCCGCTAATACTCAGACTTTTAGCGGTTTTTTTTAGAAGCGCTGCTAATACTCAGGCTTTTAGCGGCGTTTTTCCAAAAGCGCCACTAATACTCAGACTTTTAACGGCGTTTTAGGAATAAACGCCGCTAAATATCCTTTTTAGCGACGTTTTTGTAAATAAACGCCACAATTGATCATTTTTTTGCGGCGTTTTTTTTTAAAACGCCGCTAATGTTTTCTTTTTGCGGCGTTTTTCTTTAAAACGCCACTAAAAACGCCACTAAAAGTCTGTTTTGCTGTAGTGAAGGGAAATAGAAAGCTTACACTCAAAAATTAGGATAGGGGTTTAGGTTATTCGTAAGCTCCCAATTAACACTATGAATTGTGTCTACAAGTAGCGATTCCAAAAGCTCATCGATCACGCTTTCACCTATTTTCCAAAAGCTTAAACTAGTTTTTTCTTGCCTTTCATTTTGCTCATAGAAGGCTCCAACGGTCCCGATGCTTCACACATAATAACCGCACAATATACACAATCAATAATCAACCAAAGACTCACTTCAAACAATCAAAACACAATGCTAAGCTAAATTCCTTTGTAATCCAAACCTTCAACATAGCAAACTTGAATTTCAATTATCTCGATCTATGCTTAATCTTTTTACCTAAAACTGATTATGTTCATCTAGTTATTCACCTACGACTGATTCTTAACCTTTAAGCTACTCAAAACTACCCAATTCATGTTATTGAAATTTTTAACATGTTTTTGGAAATTTTCAAGAAAATTCATTAAAACGTTGGAAATCTTCAACGAAAATTTAAAGCAAGTTTAGGAACCTTCTAATAATGTCAAAACTAATTGAAAAACACTTTGAAACCACATTTTTATCCAAAATCCAAAAATCCACCATTAATGACTCAATTTTCGACTTTTATTTAAAACATGCAGTTTAATGACTAAAAACTCAATTTAAAGGATCAAATAACATAAAAAAAACTAGTAAGAAATAGAACCGTTACCTTAGTTAACGAAAAACTAAATGTTTGATCAAAAACTTGAAAAACCCAAAAATTCAACAATAGAGAAATCCATGGTGTTCTTGGATGTTTTTCTTGAAATACTATGGAGATTTATGGCTTGAGGAATTATAGAAATCTAAATAATTAAGTTTGGGAATCAAAATTGAATGAGAGGAGCTTTGGAACTCAATGGACGTCAAAACAAAAATATGGAGAAGAGACTAACGTGGGTTTTATAAAGATGAAGTGGGAAATAGGTTGAAAATTAAAATTTGGTTTAATTGCCTTTTAAAAACTCATAATTTGGTCCCTTTTACAAATCAATCCTTATTTCAAAATTGAAAATCTTTTGAACATTATTTTCAAAAATTGTTTTAATTTCCAAAATGTCATTGAAAAAAACATTTCTGAATACCATGCTAACAAAATTCCCAAGCTCACCAGAGCTAAAATCCTCATTTTACCATCGAAACTTCTAGGCCCAATTTTGGGGTGTGACAATTAGTTGTGCTCAAAAATTGTAATGACAATAATGTCAAGAGTGCCACTGCTTCTAGGAAACAACGACGGCAAATTGCTTGGGAGCCCTCAAGTCTTGGTTGGATAAAGGTTAACGCAAATGGAGCAATTAATCTCAACTGTCAAATGGTATATGTTGCATGTGTGTTTAGAGATGACAAGGGTGATTGGATCGTTAGTTACTGTAGGAAATTTGGCGGTTGTTCGCCGACTAGGGTGGAGCTTTAGGCAATTCATGATGGTTTGTGCATGGCTTGGGAGAAAGGGTTCAGACTAGACCTGTTCATGGGTCGGGCCACCCGGACTGGCCCGAAGGCCAACTCGAAATGTAGGAGGGTTTGGGCAAAAATATAGGCCCAAAAAATGGGCTTGGACAAAAAAATATAGCCCGTTTAAAAAACGAGCTAGGCCTCGGGTAAGGCATTTTTGGCTCCAGCCCGACCCGAATTCACTAAATGAAAAAAAAAATCTATTTTTATTTTGTTTTTAATATTATTTTCTTATTTTTTTCTCCCTATTTTGCTACCATTTTACTATTATGTTGCTACTATTTTGTTGTTATTGTTTGGATATTCTATAAAACCTATCTTATTGTTCATTTTGTTATTATTTTAAAGACATTTATTAATTTTGTTATTATTTTAGAGGCATTTGCTTGTTAAGTTGTATCTATCTTAGTGTTATTTAAGTATACATATTTTTTAAAATTTATTTTCAATTTGTTGAGAAATATTTATTTTGATGTTTTTAATATTTTTGATGTATTATATATATTTTAAAATTATATAAGAATAATATAAAAATTAATATGGGCGGGCCAAGTCGGGCCCGGGTTTTAACATTTTTATTCGGGTCTGGCTTGGACAAAATTTTAGGCCCATTTTTCGGGCCCAAGCCTAGCAAACGTGTAACACCCCAAACCCGGCCCATGAGCCCTGACCGGATCTGGTATGTCACGGAGTAAAGATGTTTGAAAGATTCTGATACTCTGGTGAAAAATTTGAAAAATTTTGCTAAGGTTATAAAATAGTGTTTGATAAAACTCAGGAGAAAATGATTGATTTTTATAAACATGGTTGTGTTGAAAATCCTTTGAAAACATTTGATCATTTAACATTTTAAAGTCATCAGATGTTATTGTTAACTAGGTGAATTTTGCTACCCGATGGTAACATCCTTGAAAACTCGTAAAAGTTACTTAATTTTGAAAATGTTACTTTTAACCGATTCAATTAACATTTATAATTTCATTTGTAATATAGTATAAGTAAAGTAAAAACAACTATGTAAACATCCAAATAATAATTAGCGGCCTTATTACAACCCAAAATAAAAATTAAGTAAATAAACAAACTTAAACTGTATTAAATAAATTCCATATCCAAGGAACAAGCATGGCCGCCTCGAGTCCTCTCAGGCTCCATCTCCGCGAACTACTCATCTGCAAAATAATATGGGAAGGGGTGAGTCACCAAGACTCAGTGTGTAAATCCCCCACCCGAAAATGCAACTCATACACAAATTATTAATAGACATGCAAACATGCAACCCCACTAACCATCCGTACTCCTTTAGCTACCCCGTGTGGTCAAAACCACTGGTGGTCAAAACCACTGGTGACTAGAGTCACAAACAAGTTATAGGGCCAACCCATCGTGTGGTCAAAACCACTGATGACCATAGGTCACAATTATCATAATGTGGTCAAAACCACTGGTGGTACCAAACCACTGGGACTTAGTCACAATTTATCAGCGGTGTGGTCAAAACCACTGGTGACCAAGTCACAATTAATCGATGGGGCCAACCCATCTTGTGGTCAAAACCACGGTGACAGATCCATAAAGATCATCCCCTCCTCTCATCAATCCCACCATCATCATGCTTACATAACAATTATCATAATTCCACATATCATGCATTTATGTATAGCATAGCATTCAACAGCATGTGATGGCATACTCAAGCATACATCATAGATCACGTAATAGGGGACTTACCCGGAATCCATGCTCATGTCCACAAGAAAATCACTACCACAATGATTAAAAAGGCAACAATATAGCAACGTTAACTAATAAAATGTGTAAAGAGTTTTACACACTGTTACTAACGCTAATCCTAGATCCCAAGATTCGATCTCATCGTGCTAGATCCTTTGACCCTATATTGACCAACAACAAGGTTAGTGACATAGGCCTATTTGGCTATACTAATAATCTCAAGGATCAATTGTACTGAAATATGGCCTTTGGCGAATATGCTTAACCACTTACCAAACTTACCGAAATCCCGAAATTGTCACTTGACTTGTCGAGATCCCTACCAAAACACTTGTTAAAATCGGCTTGCACACTTATACATAATCAAGGCCTTTGGCCGAATAGTACTTACCACCTTATCTCAGGGAATCAAATCCCGAAAGCTTCCTTCAATCGGCTTAAAGTCCTTCTCTACAATCGGTTTAATCACCTCATTAGAGAGCTAAAGGCCATTCGGCCATAATCATAAACCTAAAAGAAGTTGTCGCCCCTTACCTTGATGACTATCTCGGCCTTTAACCACCACAAGTCGACACCACTTGGTGATGTTAGGGGTTTCGGCCTATGCCATTTATGGTAGGGGGTATTCGGCTAGCAACACAAATGGAAGGTGAAATTTTGACTAGAGGGGGTAGGTTCGGCCAAGTAGAAGAAAAAGAAGCTAGGAATTTTGAAGAATTTTGGTAATGTGTCTAGGGAGAGTTCGGCCAGCAACAATTGGAGAGAAAGAAAAGAAATAATTTTGATGAATTTTTGGCACCTCCCTAATGTGATAAAACCGATTGTAGATGGCCCCAGGGAGTCCTATATTCGGCCATCTCCCCTCTTTTTGTGATAATTTTTAACATTTAATTATCACCCATAAAATAATATTTATCTACTATTTATCTCCTAGCTACCCCTTCAAACAAATAAAATGAAAATAAACTACTAACACTTACTCTTCCAGCCGAAAATCAAAGATAAAACAAGGTTTATCCTTATCAAAATAAGAGTCCCACATGCAAGCCATCAGCTCCCTCTCCCATTCATGCCAGTTTGCAAAAAAAATAAAGTACCAACTGCTGCTCCCTTGGTTCGAACATGGGACCTAATGGAGCAAACTGCCGCAGCCCCTTACAACGTTCCATGCCACTCTTCCACATCGACTTTCATGTCCATAATCTTCGCCATTTATTTTTAAGGCCTTCCTAGCCCATCACCCTATACATAACGCAAAAGAAAATAAAACTCCCTATGCGCAAACTCGGCAGCTCGAACCCAAGACCTGCGCCCATCGTCACCTCCAAGCTCTTAAGTGGCGCATGAAAGCCACTTTGCTACTGACTCATTTCGTGACATCAACCCCTTACAAATCCCTTTTAAGCGCTCCTTCCTTAACTCCCTTTTGCCTTAACGCCAAAGGCAAAAATAAAACATTCTTGCGGTTCCACCAGGACTCGAACGTGAGTCCTCCCTCCTGCACTCCCTTGCACCTCAGCGCCTCAAGCCACTATGCCAATTTATTCCTTGTGTCATGCTTCTCCTGAAATTTCTCTTAACCCCTATCTCACTTTGCTTCCTTCACTAAAAGAAATTTCAGCCCTAAGTCAGACATAGCCCGAGGTTATTTCTAGACCCTAGAACATGCCTAGCAGTCATAGCATTCATTTCTTTTCAAGCAAGCACATAAAAATAATAAAATTTTCTGACAACCCCTAATTCAGGATGTTACAAAACAGGCCTAAATTTTTAGTTGAGCCTGGCCCGACCCAGCCCATGACTCCTCTAGTTCAGACGAGTTATTCTAAAACGTGATAGTAAGTTGATTGTGGATCGCAACAGTGCGCTGATACTCTTTGCTACGACCCTTTTATTCCATGACTTAAGGAGCTGTGAACTAAAGATTGGATGATTCAAATTAATAATATTTTTCATGAAACTAATTATATTGTTGATATGTTAACAAGGCTGTCTACTATAGAAAAATTCACACTAAAAGAGTTGCAACGCCCTCCTTTGGGCATTCAATTGACACTCTTTGTTGATAAGTCGAGAATGTCTAAGAATATATTGTGTGCAATGTAGTTTGATTGTTTGAGGCTTAGCCTCCTTTTATTTTACCCCAAAAAAAAGACACAGATTTCGTAAGAAAAAATAAAAAGAAAATAAATTAAGTATACTAGATTATGACACACTTATGATATGGGTGAAAAAAAATTATGTAACAAATATATTTGTTAAAAATTGATAGAGAAATCAAATGAGGCTTTTTTGGAAGGCGTAATAACTTATTTGGCCCTTCAATTTTATAAAAAAAATCATTTTAGGACTCCATTTAATTTTCACCTCTTTTAGCCCTTAAGTTTGTGTTGTTTGTCAAATCACCCCAAAATGGATGAAAAAATTAATGTTTGTTAACTTTGCTAATGTGGCATACATGTGAGTTACCACAATGATGCCACATCAACAATTAATTTATTTTTTAATTTTAAAATTATAAATATTATAAAAATCATTAAAAATTTATAATTTTTTCTTTTTTAATTTTTTTTTTAAATTTGATTAATTGCTAACGTGGATGCCACATCAGTAAAGTTAACAAATGTTAACTTTTCCATCTATTTTGGGATGATTTGACAAAAAAGTACAAGTTCAAGGACTAAAAGAGTTGAAAAGTTAAATGAGAGCTAAAATGATTTTTTCTATAAAATTGGAGGGTCAAATAAGTCATTATACATTTTTCGAATGACAAAGTTAGATGTTTAAAATTCATTGTGTCATGGTTCAAACCTCATTCTAATAGAGTTTTTATTGATTTTGTATAGAAAATATAAAAAGAAAAAAATGCCCTCATAATAATATAATCTATTTTGTATATAGAAAGGTATTTTAATAACTTTTCAATTGAATTAATGCTTGATTGACTCTTGACACTAACTCACCATAAGCTTAAATATGAGTATAGATTATGTCAAATGCAATTAAGGATAATTATTTCATTTACTATGAAAAAAAAGTATCCACTAATGTTAAGGCAAATTTACCATTAAGTTTCAAAAGTATTTTCAATTCAAAACAATGGTAAATAGATGGCTTTTCAACACAAACTAACTTTTCAAACTAGTTTTTCAAGATAAACTAAAAGCTAAATATCCTAACTTTACAAATTTCAATGGCCTATTTCTTACACTTGCCCATATTTTTTTAACAAAAAATATATGATTTATATATTCAAATAATTAAATTTTACAAACAATTTATATTAATTACTTAAAATTATTCAAAATTTATATTTCATATATCATAATATTAACAATGAATTACTATAAATTATTTTATTTTTGTACTATGGTTTAAGTTGAATATTTGCTAATACAACAAGAACAACAACTACAACAACAAATATGCGTGAAAATAAGGATATTTTATATTTGAGTAAATTATTTTTTTCCTTTCAAAAATATTTATTATTTTATGTTAGAGTTTGTTAAAACAATTAAGCAGTTGTGGCTGTTAGTAAGCTGTTAGAAACTGTTAGTAATAAGTTAGTAGCATTTATCTACTGAGAGTTGTACAAATACATTTATTAAGCTTCTAATGAAAACAAGGATAGATTCACACAAAACTCAATATTAAGTTTGATTTCCTTTATTGTGATTGGTTCTTTGTTAGTATTCTGTCATGGTATCAGTCGCTAGGTTCATAGGGTGATTACCCTTGGTCTCTAACATCGCATGCTCTCATTTTATCCACTAATGAATTCAAATCTACACCATCTGCCACTGGTATTTATCCACCCTCACAAGGTGTTGCTAACAGTGTTTTTTGTGGCGTGGTCTAATCCTTTCCTCGCCACGACATTGTGAAGCTGAAAGAAGAAATGTTCCTTCAATGGCAACATCAAATGAAATTGATCATTGAATCGTATGACTTAACTGGTTTCATTCTTGGCACGGTCGCTGTTCCACCTCGATTTGTTCCTGACTCAGAAGGGAAGTCAGTTCATAATCTTGATTTTACCTACTTTAAATAGCAAGGTAAGCTACTTGCTTCTTGGATTGTATCCACAATTAGTGGAGATCTACTCTCGTCTTTTACAGGTACATCGATAACACATGAGGTATGGAGTAAGGCCTCTCAATTGTTTGATGTTGCCTCTGGTGCTAAGATCTCCGAAATTAAACATAAGTTGCATGCTTTAAAAAGGGGTAATCTTACCGTCGCCGAATATCTGGCTAAGATTAAGCTTCTTTGTGATCTCCTTGTTGCTTCCGGCCACCCACTGGCTGATAGTGAACAGGTTGATGTGGTTCTTGTCGGACTATCTATTGAATTTAACGCGGTTGTCATGATGTTTGCGTTTGAGCCGGAGCCAATGCGCCTTGATTGGTTGGTGGAAGTCCCTCTGGATTGTGAAAACGTCAAAAGCAACTTACTCTTGACATCCCGATTCAGGTAAACATGGTGAGCTCTGCCGATACGGCTCGTGTTTTTTCAATGGTGACATCGTCTCTATAGTGGTCGTGGTTGGGTCAAAGAGGGCACGTTCAGGGTCGGATCTATGGTCTCCTTGGTCATTTAGCCTAAAGGTGTTACTACTGCTTTAATCAGCTGTACAATGGTCCTCCTGCACTGGCGTTGTTGAGGGTCTCTCAAGGTCGAGTGGCGGCCTTTGACGCAGCAGTTGGGCAAGAAATGGCTACTGGATTTCGACCTGATGCTGCAATAAAAGGGTTTTTAACCCTAATTCTTGTCCTCATTTGGGTTCTAGCATTGGGCCATCGGTCAACCATGTAGTCCTTAATAGGAAGGTTCATTTGCAGGATGGGCCTGCATGTGTTTTGCAGGCTACAAAAGCAAATAGGCCTGCTACTAGAGGAGGGGCTTTGTGGACATTGAAGCCCGACATGTGAAGACCGATTGGGCCTACTCCTATGGCTGCTGCTGCTTCTACGTTTAAGGAGTTAGGCCCAGGTGCTCCCATGGGCCCTCAGCCGTGTGTTGGGCTTCCTTAGATCCCAGATTTTTGGGGGTCCACATTTTCTAGTGAAAATACATCGAATGTTACTCCACCTGGGTTTTCTTATGGGCAAAATTTTGGGAATCCAACTATAAATCATGTAGATCCATATGTCCCTTTACCTGTAGAATGTAACACCCCTTACCCGAATCCAGCGCTGGAAACGGATACGAGGCATTACCATGCATAAACTTGTCTAATAGTATAGTTAAGAGCAACAACTTTTGTCTTGACTTAAAACCTTTCTTTAGTTATCTTGGCATTCATATAATGGGCCCCTGAGGCTTTACACATACACCTGAAAGTCTGCAAGACTCAACCGGGAACTTTCACTCCCATTGAAAATTTTTATCCTAAACAAGGGGCACGCGCCTGTGGGGGTCTAGAGACATGCCCGTGTGCCCTTGAGACATGCCCGTGTTTGACACCCATGGTCTACACTGACTAAATCACACGGCCTAGACACGCCCGTGGCCATGGCCCGTGTGCCAAACCTTAACATCCTGACTTATCCACACGGCTTGGGCACATGCCCATGTGCTAGCCGTGACATCCACATGGTCTAGACACATGCCTATATGGCCAATTAATAGGCTATCTACTAAGCCCTTACTACCCTACATTACACACATGCAAGCTTATACCGATCAAGCAACTCTTAACATAACAACGGTTCTGTAAATTCTATATCATCATTCATTTCATTCCCATTTCTACTCAATATCATACACATGTATTCATCTCTTTAAACAAATCAACTTTTCACATAAATGTTTTAACATTAGCCAATTCATCATGGCCCATTTACAATACGCGTGTGAAATATTAATAGCCAACTCTTTGGCCTTTCAACAAGATATGACACAAAATGAACATCGTCCTATACATGCCATACTCATAATGAAACTTGCCTTTACTATACCAAAAAGTAGTTGATAGTGTAATTTCGAACTCCGACATCCAATGATCCTCGAGCCAACTTGATAGAGCTACAGGAAAAAGGGAAAAGGGTAGGGTAAGCATATAGCTTAGTAAGTTTGCATGAAACTCAAGGATAACATATCTATTCAAACTATATTCATTCATGTCATGAAGCAATGGCAACATAGTCTCGCTAAATAAAAGTACTTACTCGTACTTGTTCACACTTATTCTTACCCATCTCATGTCAACATAATCTGGTAACTTTTACTTACTCATTTTTCCTGTATCACTGGGTCACGTGATTTAACACATATGGCAACATAACAATATATCCACATCTTTATTATCCATATCATGAACCTTACTCATGGTCATACTTAAATAGGTTTGGATGAAGTCCACCTCACATACTTACCTCTTTCATTTATGGATAAATTTGATCATTTTAAGTTATTCAAACATAACATGCATAAGCTTTGGTGCCAACGCCATATCTTGGATATGGTCTTACATGGGATCTTTCCTTAATGCCAATGCCATATCCCAGATACGGCCTTATACGAGAATCTCATAACTCGATGTCGAAGCCATGTCCCAGACATGGTCTTATACGAGATCGTACATAGATGTCGATGCCATATCCCAGATATGGTCTTATACGAAATCTTTCATTGGTGCCTAGGCCATGTCCCAGACATGGTCTTATACGGGACCTTTCCATTCTTATATGCATACATAAGAAGTAAACTTATTCCGGAACTATAACCGGAACTATAATTTATCCTGTTCTCACCATTTACTCGTCGAGACTTTATAGCTCGATTTTTTGTTCACAAAATCATGCATTAACGTAATAATTACCGTTTCAATTATCAAACATCATGAAATACTAATTTCATACAAACTTACCTCGATTTCTCTCAAAAAGTGCCTTAATGCTCGATTTAGTCCTCGATTTTGTTTTTGCCTCAATTTTAATCCGGGCTTCGTGTCTCTTGATCTATAATAACAAATTTCTATTTTTAAACACAGGTATTTACTAAATCGACTCATATTTCATATTTTGGCAAAATTACAATTTTGCTCCTAAACTTTCACATAATTACACTTTTGCCCCTAGGTTCATAAAATGATTTTCATTCAACTTTCTTACATTTCTAGCCTAGCCGAATCATTTTCTCAACTATAGCAACATTAAATTCCCACTATTTCACTCATGTATGACCATTTCTATAACTTTACAAATTGGTCATTTTCATGCATCTTCCATGAAAATCACTTAAAAAAAGATGTTTATCATACATCAAACTTTCATATTCTTCCATAAAACATCAAAATACATGCATGTCATACATGGGTAAATTTTTGAACATAAACCCTAGCTCAACATATGGCTAGAAATAGCTAAACCGAGCTACGAAGGTTTCAAAAATACGAAGAACATTAAAAACAGGGCTAGGGTACACTTACTTTGAGCTTGAAAATGATCAAAACCCTAGCTATGGCTTCTCTCCCAAATTTTCGGCACAAAGGATGAAGATGGACATGATTTTTGTGTTCTTTTTCACTTTTAATTCTTATATTCACTAAAGGACAAAAATGCCCTTAATGACTATTTTTTAAGATTTTTTCTTCCCATGTCTATTTTTGTCCATCATCAAATATAATGGTCTAATTGATAAATAAGGACCTCTAATAATTCTCATAATTCTATTTCATACTAGAATATTCTAGAATCTCACATTTTCTATTATTTGCAATTTACTAATGGACAATTTAATCTCTAATCAGTAAAATTTCTTTATGAAATTTTCACACAATCCTATAATCACTTCATAAGTCTTATAAAAATCATAAAACTCATATTTTTATTTTGGATTTATGGTCTCGCACCACTATTCTGACTAGGCCCTAAGTTAGGCTGTTACAATTCTCCCCCTCTTAGGGATTTTTGTCCTCGAAAATCTTACTAGCAAATAGGTTTAGGTACTGATTCCTCATAGCCTCCTTGGGCTCCTATGTAGCTTCTTCTACCCCATGTTTTTGCCACAACACTTTTACAAGAGCTATACTTTTATTTCTCAACTGTTTGACTTCTCAAACAAGAATCTTAACTGGTTCTTCACCATAGGTCATATCAGGTTGTATCTCGACCTCCGTCGGTGTAATCACTTTCGATGGGTCTGATCAGTAACGTCATAAAATAGAAACATGAAATACATCATGAATCTTCTCTAACTCAGGTGGCATGGCCAACCGATAGAATACAGGCCCAATCCTCTCGGTGATCTCATAAGGTCCAATAAAACGCGGACTCAACTTGCCTTTCCGGCCAAATCTAAGAACTTTCTTCCATGGTGACACTTTCAAGAATACTTTATCACTGACTTGATATTCAATCTCTTTCCTTTTTGAGTCCGAGTAAGATTTTTGTCTGTCAGAAGCAGCCTTTAAACAATCTCGAATCAACTTTACCTTTTCTTTAGTTTCCCTGACCAAATCAACCCCGTGAATTTGGTTTTCCTTAAGTTCAGTCTAGTATAAGGGCGTTTGACACTTACGCTCATATAAAGCCTTATAAGGCTCCATCTTTAAGCTTGACTGGAAACTATTATTGTAGGCGAACTCCACCAAGGTAGGTATTTTTCCCAGCTGCCTTGGAACTCAAGAACATAACACCTAACCATATCTTCAAGTACTTGTATCAACCTCTCCTACTGGCCTTCGGTTTGGGGATGGAAAGTTGTACTAAAATCCAACTTTGTGCCCAGGGCCTCTTGCAATTTTTTCCAAAATCTAGAAGTTAATCTCAAATCTCTATCCGATATAATCGATAAGGGTACTCCATGTAGTCTCACAATCTCAGAGATATACAAGTTTGCCAACTTGTCAAGCGAGTAATCAACTCGAACAAGTATAAAATGGGCTGACTTTGTGAGTCTATCGACTATAACCCACACAGCATCTTTCTTACTCAGTGTGAACTGTAGACCCGTTACAAAATCCATGGTAACTTGGTCCCATTTCCATCCGGGTACCATTATAGGTTGAAGCAAACCCGAAGGTACTTGATGTTCGGCTTTCACTTGTTGAAAAATTAAGCATCTTGAGACAAACTCAGAAATATCTCTTTTCATACCCAACCACCAATACCGTTGCCTCAGGTCATTATACATCTTGGTGCTACCCGGATGCATAGATGCTTATACGCTTCATACAAATATTTACGAATGAGTTCATCATTTCTCGGTACACATACTCAGTCCCTGAACATCAAACATATGTCTGGATTGATCTGAAAACCGGACTCAACACCTGAATCGCATTTAGTCCTTCTAGTCTGTAAGTCGTTATCATCTTTTTGAGCCTCGTATATCTCTTGTAGGGACATCGGTCTAGCCCTCAGCTCAGCTAGAATGGAACCATCCACTAATACAATCATCTGGGTATTCATAGCTCTCAAGGAAAATAAAGATTTTCTATTTAAGGCATCGGCGACTACATTCGTCTTTCTTGGATGGTAATCAATGACTAACTCATAGTCTTTTACCAACTCCAACCATCTTCGTTGCCTTAAGTTCAATTCTTTCTGAGTCATCAAGTACTTTAAACTCTTGTGATCTGTAAATATCTGACATCTTTCACCATACAAATGGTGCCTCCAAATCTTCAATATGAAAACAATGGCAGCCAACTCTAAATCATGCGTCAGATAATTCTTCTCGTGTGGCTTGAGCTGTCTAGAAGCATATGCTATCACCTTGCCTTCTTACATTAGTACACAACCCAATCCGTTTAAAGATGCATCACAGTAAATTATGAATTCTTTTCTCGATTTAGGTTGTACTAGAACTGGAGCCTCCGTCGACATGGCTTTTAATCTGTCAAAAATCTATTGGCACTTATCTGTCCACTCAAACTTTACACTTTTCTGTAATAATCTCATCAGCAGTGTAACTATCATGGAAACGAACCGTCGATAATAGCCAGCTATGCCCAAAAAACTTCTAACCTCAGACACATTTTTCGGCGGTTTCCAGTCAACAATAGCTGAGCTTTTGCCTGGGTCAACTCGAACCCCATCTCCCGAGACAATGTATCCCAAGAATCCAACTTCCTTTAGCCAAAACTCACTTTTATTAAACTTGGCATACAACTGATTATCTCGCAAAATCTACAAAATTTTTCTTAAGTGTTCGGTATGCTCATGTTCATCCTGAGAGTATATCAGTATATCATCAATAAATACTACAACAAACTTGTCTAGCAATGGTTGAAAAATGCAGTTCATTAGATCCATGAACACCGCAGGGACATTTGTCAAACTGAATGGCATGACTAGAAATTCATAATGCCTATACCTCATTCGAAAAGCAGTCTTAGACACATCTGAGTCATTCACTCTCAACTGGTAATATCCCGATCTCAAGTCTATCTTGGAAAACACAGTGGCTCCCTTCAATTGATCAAACAACCCATCGATCCTTGGCAACGGGTACTTGTTCTACACTGTTACTTTATTAAGCTAACGATAATCTATGCATAACCTCATGGAACCATATTTCTTTTTCACAAATAGTACTGGAGCACCCTATGGAGAGCTACTCGGCCTTGCAAAACCTTTATTCGTCAACCCTTGCAACTGTGCCTTCAATTCTTTTAACTCAATTGGAGCCATTCTGTAAGGTGCAATTGATATGGGTGCAGTGCCTGGAGCTAATTCGATACCAAATTCAACCTCTCTAACTAGAGGCAACCCTGGTAACTCTTCTGGAAATACATTTGGGTACTCACATACTACCGGAACTGATTCAATCTTTAATTCTGTTTCTTTAGCATTCATCACAAAAGCTAGATAAGCCTCATACCCTTTCCTTACATACCTCTGGGCCGACATGTGAGATGTCACTACCGGCGACCTGTATTTGATCATCTGATTCAACAAGAAGAGTGTCCCCATTTTCACATCTCAATTCAATATATTTCTTTCCATAATTTACTGTCACATCATGAGTGGTTAACCAGTCCATACCAAGAATGATATCAAATTCATCAAATGGAGACATCATTAGATTTGCCTTAAAATAATGACCTCTAATCATTAATGGGCAATCTTTGCATACTTTATCAACTAACACACTTTTGCCTAAAGGATTAGACACCTTTATCACAAATTTTGTAGACTCTATGGACATACTCATTCTAGATATTAATTTTATGCATATATATGAATGGGTAGATCCCGGATCTATTAAAGTAATAAATTAAGTATCATAGAGAGAAAAGGTACCCATAATCACATCAGGAGACGATGCTTCTTCGCGAGCGTGAATAACGTAGGTTTTCGAAGGCGCTTGGCCCTCAGGTCTCGCAACCTGCTCCTTGTGATTAGTCTTACTACTTGCCCCGCTTCCTAGGTTTCTCTGTGATCTCCCTCTAGAAGTGCCTCCCCGTCTTGCGTCCTGAGGCTTCTCTTTCTCATCCACTTCTAGACAATTTCTAATAAAATGGTCTAAAGATCCACACCTGAAGTAGGCTTTTTCATTTGCTCGAGAGTCATCGAAGTGACGTCTGCCACACTACGGGCACTCAGGTCTACTGGGTCAGGGGTTGCCAACACTAGCAACTGATGTAGTCTGGGCTTTAGACCCTGAGTACTGTTTACTCTTGTTCTTATTTGAAAACCCGGCTGAAGTAGCTGACCGAGTTAAAAAGTCTCTTGACTTCTTAGATGATGATTGAAATGTTTTGCTCATCTGTCTCTTTCTCGAGTCACGAGACTCCATCTCAGCCTTTCTTTTCTCCTTAACTAAGTCTTCATCCTTACAGGCTCTGTCTACTAACACAACAAATTCTTTCAATTCAAGGACACCAACGAACAACTTTATATCTTTATTTAGCCCGTCCTCAAACCTCTTACACATAATGGCTTCTGAGGACAGACACTCTCGAGCGTACTCACTAAGTCTCACAAATTCACGCTCGTATTCAGTTACTGTTATCTTTCCCTGCTTCAGTTCTAAGAATACCTTTCTCCTCTGGTCAATAAATCTGTCTTATATATTTCTTTCGAAACTCTTCTTGAAAGAACTCCCATGTGATCATTTCCCTTGGTACCACTGACACAAGGGTATTCTATCACTGGTAAGCGGAATCTCTCAAAAGGGAAACTACACACTTCATGCACTCTTCAGGTGTACACGATAGCTCATCAAACACCCGAATGGTATTTTCGAGCCAAAATTTAGCTCTTTCCGGATCATCATCTTTACTAGCTATACATAAAAAATAATGCTTCGACATCACTATTTCGACTAGGCCCTAAGTCGGGCTGTTACATAGAAAATAATGCTTCGACATCATAGTACCCTGACTCGAGAGCTACCATCACGTGTGTCAAGCGGCTTCGATATTAAATACATCCACGTAATATTTAGGTAATATTCCACTTTTAATGGGTGATGTTATGCATCCTACTATTTCAAATTTGGGTAATGCTATGTTTCCTACAAAAAATAAGGTGTTACATTTACCTAATGTTTTACATGTGCCAAGTATTCGTAAAAATTTGTTGTATGTTTCACAATTTGCTTGAGAGAACAATGTTTTCTTTGAGTTTCAACTTTTTTACTGTGTGGTTAAGGATATTCAGACTCATGCAATATTGTTACAGGGCCACACTCATGATGGACTTTATTGGATTTCCTCTATTGCTGCTGAAAATTGTAGAGATACTGATATGTCCGCACATAGTACTTAATGGGATCAAGCCACTCTAATTTTGATATGTCCGAATTGTGGCATCGCTGTCTGGGTCATCCTTTGGCACGTGTTGTTCAATTAGTATTAAAAACTTGTAATGTTGTTCCAAATAAAGATAAGCTTGCTTATGCCTGTACTGTTTGTCAAAAAGGAAAATCTCACAAGTTGCCTTTTACGAATTCTACTACTGATTAAGTCACAGGTTACGGTTGTATCAGACTTATGGGGACCTATCGCTATTCCATGTGGTAGTAATTGGTATTATGTCTCTTTTCTTGATGTTGTTAGTCACTTTACATGGTTGTTTCTTATTCAACGCAAATTTCAAGCTGTTGATTGTTTCATTTAGTTTCCAGGTAATGGTTAATACTTAATTTGGGAAAGACATCAAATAATTTCAAAGAGATTGGGGTGGCGAGTTTCGAT
Source organism: Gossypium rotundifolium (assembly GCA_025506655.1). Taxonomy (NCBI): domain Eukaryota; kingdom Viridiplantae; phylum Streptophyta; class Magnoliopsida; order Malvales; family Malvaceae; genus Gossypium; species Gossypium rotundifolium. The sequence continues at coordinate 63,692,454 of CP106722.1, forward strand.
CATTCACATTTGTGTTAACTCAGCATGGTATCATTCATCGGATCACGTGTCCACATATGTCTGACAAAATGGCATGGTAGAAAGAAAACATAGCCATATTGTTGAGGTAGGACTCACATTACTTGCTCAAGAAAACTTACCAATGAAGTTTTGGGGTTATGTCATTTCATGTGTGGTTCATTGAATAAATCATTTACCCACTGCGGTCTTACATGATCAGTCTCCGTACTTGGTTCTTTATGGTAAGTCCCCTACTTATGGTCATCTTTAAATATTTGGGTGTTGTTGTTTCCCATATCTACGCCTATTCAATAATCACAAGTTGGAGTTTCAGTCTCAGCCTTGTACCTTTTTAGGTTACAGTTCCCAGCATAAAGGATATCAATGCCTTACGTCTGATGGGAAAATTGTTGTATCTCGACGTGTTATTTTTTATGAAAGTCGATTATTTGTTGGGTACTCTTCATCTTCTACCTCAACAACTAACTGTGTTACCACATTTTTTCCTCTTGTAGAGTCTCAGTCACATCACTCTGTCTCTCCTAACAGAGATGCTGACAAAAAAATTCATGCGGCTTCGTCTCATGGTGCCATAGACTCGCCGTTTTTGGAAAATGATGTAGGTGCCTTGGATCATAGTAGTAGCACTTCTTCCCCCACACAATGTTGTCTATCACTACGGTAGATCCTTCACTGCCACTAGGCAATACACATCATATGATCACCCAGTCCACAGCAGGTATCTTCAAACCTAAAGCTATAGTAGTTGAGCTACTTAATTGTGAGTCACGTACGATTGATGAAGCATTTTCTGTAACACCCCTAATCCGTATCCGTCACCGGATTTGGATTATGAGGCATTACGAATCAACAATTCAATTCCAAACTTTCATATATTCACTAATGTCACTCATCATTTAACATTAAAAAACAAACTATTAATAATCATATCTATTTATATAATCATATTATAAATTTTAATAAGTAATCATATATGAATATTTAATACATTATACCATAGCCGAATATGAAATTAGTGTACATGAACATAATACACAACTAACCATAAAATAGAAATCTCATTTGGCATTAAATACATAATAAAATGATTGACCAAATATTCATGAAACACTTGCAATGCTTAACACTTAGCAACCGAACCAATCAAGCTAATATATATCTATCCATCACTTTTAATAGCTTCACATTTCATATTTCTATCATGAATTATAAACACACAAAATATATAATACTCCTTTATTCTTCCTGTAATAAATTTCAAACCCTACCAAACGTTAGGACCGAATATGGGTCGTTACGAAGAAGAACTTTTGAAACCCATTTTCAAAATCCACTTAAGCTTTGTTGAAAGCGCTCGCTTTAAGTTACCTTCTTTGAAAATTTTACTTAGTCCAAATTGAAAATTTAATTAAGTCAAGTTATTATACAAATTTCAGATGTGCTCGATGGCACGATAAAACATTTTCGTGTTAATTTAGAAAAGCGTAATTCAAATTTTAATTAAAATAAATTATCCAACATATAAGAAAATAACTAAAGTAAAGTATGATGAGGCCTTATTACATCCAAAATAAAACAACCCAATAACAAAATTTAAAATAACTAAAATTAAAGTTCGTTTAATTCTAAATCCACCGCATGGCCTCCTCAAGTCCCTCCGGCTCCATGTCCGCGATCTAAGCATCACCTGAAAAATAATGGAGAAGGTGAGTCACCAAGACTCAAGATGTAACCCTTCCCCGCTTTTGAAATATTTTCATACACAACATATAACATTTAATATGCAAAACAATGTGTACCCAACCTAGCCAACCATACGCCTTGCTCACCCTGTTGTGGTACCAAACCCTTGGTGGTGCCAAACCACCGGTGACATATAGTCACAATGTGTTACCAAAACACGGTGTCCGAGACACAAATCGGGTGATGGGGCCAACCCATCGTGTGATACCAAATCACCGCGGGCGATCCCATATCTCAAGTGGGGCCAACCCACGGTGGTGTTAACCACGTGGATAAGTCGCTATTGAGGTACCAAACCTCTGGAGGTACCAAACCTCCGTGACATATAGTCACGGTGTGTTACCAAAACACTTGGTGCCCGTCGGCACGATTAATACCGCCTCCACTCATCAACCCACATCACAATCATAACGAGAGATCATACATTTATCACATGTATTAAATAAATCATGCTTCCCAAAAGCATCATAATAATCTCATATAAATAGAGACTTACCGAGGTCCTTGCTTGTACCATTTAAGGTACCAAATCCAAATCTACATCAAGCGATTTACAAACAACAAATATTTATCACACATATTAATCGATATAAGTGTGTATGTACACACTGTCACCACCGAGTGATCTAAATCCCGAATGAAGGAGTCGACCACCATAGATTTCTTTGTACCTACATTCGGCCAACCATGGGGTTAGCCCTATGGCCTATTAAACCAAATTAAACAATTTAAAGGGTTCTCCTTTTGAACCCGAATCCTTACCCGAAAGTCTTGAGTATCACCCTTTTGCTTCACCACCCTAAAATCAAGACTTAACTAAATTAGTAGCCTTGACTTAATCGATTAACAACTACTTAACTAAAGTAGATCTTACCATTACTTACCAACCAAATATCGAGGAAGGAGGGTTAGATCATCGCTTATGAATCCGGAGTTCCTAGATGAAATCGGCCCAAAGAGTGGTTAGTTCTTCGCTTGCAAATGCCGAAACTTCGCTTTTCTCCAACCCACAAGTCGACAGAGAAAGGAAAAATATGAAAAGAGTGTTCGCCATCACTTACCTTTGCAACAATCGAATATAGGAGAAATCCCGAACCACTACACTATTCTACCAAGTAGAGTTTAAAGAAAAGAGAAGGAATTTGGCACTTTGATAGGTATTAGATTTGGCTATGGTCGCCTAAATAAGGCTGGATTTTTAGTGAGGAAAAGAAGAAAGGTAGAGGGAATTGTTGATTGGCTAGTAGGAAATAAGAGAAAGAAGATTTAAGAATGGGAATTTGACAAGGAGAATGTTGTTTTTTTTTTCCGCTTTTGAGAGTTTGAGAAGAAAAAGGAAAATCAAGAATGGGAATTTGGCTATTTGAAATTTTGGAAGAAAGAAAACAAAAGATGGAGGATGTGCCTATAAGAAATTGGCACTCCCCCTCTTCCACAAGTCCTTGCCGTCACTCCACCTCAACAAGGAGTCCAAGATTCATCCCACTTCCTTAATTCACTCTAGGCCACCCATTTAGTTTAATTCAAACTAATAGGATTTAATTTCTAATAATCTTTATTAATCCACAATATTCATCTATTATCCTTAGAATAAATAAAATCCTTATAATAGCTCATATTATCTTTTATAAAAATAAGAGTTTAAATGGGGAAGACTCTCCTATATGTGCCGTCCAACATAATGCCAAAAAGAGGGATTTTTGTGACTCGAACCAAAGCTCTCCTTGCTCCCTTGGTGGCGTCACATGTAGATCTTAAGTGGGCTTACTTTGCCACTTAGTCTAGGCTCATTTTATGTCCAAATTATCCCCATTTATTCTTATAACACCCTCTTGCTAAGGCTCCCTACCTTAAAAGTTAAAACTAAAATTTCCTACCAAATCGAGCCAACACCAAGCCTTAAATTGATCATTATTATGCCATAAATAATGACATGCTAGTTCATACATAAGAAAATAATTAAATTCCAAATAACCCCATTTTTGGGATGTTACGCTTCTACCCCTTAAAATAAATTTCAGTCCAAATTACATAACTAAAACAGATGAGGGTATTGCCGCCAGATCACATCCTCGTGTTCCCACGTAGCTTCCTCAAAGACCATGGTTCCGCCATAGCACTTTTACTAAGGGCACCGACTTCCTACGTAGAACCTTTATATCTCTATCCAAGATCTGAACCGGTTCCTCCTCAAAAGATAAGTCTGCGTTAACCTCGATTTCTATCACAGGCACCACATGTGATGGATCCGACCGATACCGTCTCAGCATTGATACGTGAAAGACGTCATGTATCTGACTTAACTCTGCCGGTAGTTCAAGCTGATAAGCTACGGTCCTACTCGCTTCAAGATCAGTATATGGGTTAATGAATCTTGGGCTCACTTCCTTTTCGCCCAAATCTTAGTACCTTCTTCCAAGGCGACACCTTCAGAAGACCCTATCTCCCACAAAGATACTCCATTTCCTTGCGTTTGAGATCGGCATAAGACTTACGCCTATCTCGATGCTTCCTTGAGACGAGACCGAATCACTTTGACTTTGTCTTGATCTCGCTACCAATCTGGGCCCAACACTTGTCGTTCACCCAACTCCGCCCAACACGTCGGAGTTCGGCATTTCCGATCCATCTGAAGGCTTCATATGGTGCCATCTGAATACTCGCTTGGTAGCTATTGTTGTAGGCAAACTCAGCCAAAGGTAAGAATTCCTCCCAACTACCTCGAATTCCAAGACACAACCCTCAAAGATATCTTCTAAGATCAGATGACCCTTTCGGATCGCCCGTCCGTTCGAGGATGGAAAGGCATCTTTGAAATCCAACCGCTGCACTCCAACGCTTGATGTAACGCTTTCCAAAACCTCAAGTGAACCTTGGGTCCCTATCCGAGATAAGCGACACGGTACACCATGCAATCGACTATCTCGCCACATACAACTTTGCTAGCTTCGGGTGAGTAGTCCATTCTCACCCAGATGAAGTGAGTGATTTAGTCAGACGGTCTACGATTACCCAAACTGCATCTTTCTTGCTGGGCGTAAGGGGTAGACCACTGACGAAATCCATAGTGATCCTCTCCCATTTCCATTGAGGAATCTTTACCGGTTGAAGTAGCCCCGATGGTAACTGGTGTTCAGCCTTAACCTGCTGACACGTCAAACACCTCCCTACGAATTCCGTTATCTCACGCTTCAATCTGGGCCACCAGAACTGTTTCCGAAGATCTCCATACATCTTGCTTCCTCCCGGATGCATAGCGTATGGGCTGCTATGAGCATCCTGGAGAATCTTCCGCCTCAACTCCATATCCTTTGGCATACAGGGCCGTCCTTGAAAACATAACATACCATCACCAGTCACACTATACCCTTCTAAACCACCATCTTGAACTTGCATTCTCTTGGCATTTAACCCTTCATCCGCTAACTGTTTGTCCTTAATCTCCTCGATCCATGTTGGCTTAACATGAAGTTCTGCCAAAAGGCTTCCATCATCATATAAACTCAACTGAGCAAACATTGCTCTTAAATCCGCCACAACCTTCCGGCTTAACGCGTCAGCCACCACGTTAGCCTTACCCGGATGATATTCGATGGAGCAATCGTAGTCCTTCAACAGATTCAATCCATCTACATTGTCTCGATTCAGATCATACGTGTCAAGATACCTCAAACTTTTGTGGTCGTGTAAATTACCGACTTCTCCCCATAAAGATAATGTCTCCATATTTTCAAGGCGAAGACGATGCGGCTAACTGTGTCGTGAGTTGGATAGTTAACCTCATGCGGTCTCGGTGACGGGGACGATAGGCTACTACCTTCCCATCTGCATCAACACACACCCCAAACCGGTGTGAGATGCATCACAATAGAATGTGAATAATTTCCACGCCTCGGGTTGTACTAAAACCGAGCTTCGTCGTAATCTTCCTCGACTTATCAAAACTTTCTTCGCTTCTCCAACCATACAAATGGAACACCTTTCCTTAGCAACTTAGTCAGCAGTAGCTGCGATCGAGAGAACCCTTCCACAAATCTCCGATAATACCTCGCTAAACCCGTAAAACTTCATTATCTCGCCACCGACTTAGGCGGTTTCCACTCCAATACCGCTTCAATCTTGCGGGATCCACTCTAATCCTTCCGCCGACACTACGTGACCTAAGAAAGCCACCTCCTTAGCCAAAATTCGCACTTCTTGAATTTGGCATACAACCTATTTTTCCTCAACACTTGCGTAACTATCCGTAAATGCTTGTCATGCTCTTCCTCCGTCCTTGAGTAAACCAATATGTCGTCGATGAACACCACGACGAATTGGTCTAGGTACTGTTGAAAAACTCTGTTCATTAAATCCATAAATGCCGCCGGTGCATTAGTCAATCCGAATGGCATCACTAGAAACTCGTAATGCCCATACCGAGTTCGAAAAGCTGTCTTGTGAACATCGGCCCCCTTCACCTTAAGTTGATGGTAACCCGACCTAAGGTCTATCTTCGAAAACACCGACGCCCCTTTCAACTGGTCAAACAAGTCATCGATTCGAGGCAATGGGTACTTGTTTTTGATCGTTAACTTGTTTAACTGACGGTAGTCGATGCACATCCGCATAGAACCGTCCTTCTTCTTGACAAACAATACAAAGCGCCCCCACGAGAGATATACTAGGTCGAATAAACCCTTTATCCAGAGCTCTTGAATTTGAGCCTTCACTCCACCAATTCCTTTGGTGCCATTCGGTGAGTGCTATAGACACGGTGCCTGTTTGGTAGCACGCGTCTATACCGAATTCGACTTCCGATCCGGAGGTAGACCCGAAAGTTCTTCTGGGAACACATCAGCAAATTCCCCAACCGTTCGGACCCTTCCAACTACTGACTCCTTAGCTTCCAAAGCACAGATTCGAACCAAATACGCCTTACAACCCTTCTTGAACATCTTTTCTGCCTTCAAGGCATACACCACATTGGATAGGTAATTCCTTCTATCACCTATCATAACCACTTCACCACCTTCACCATCTTAAGAACCATACGCTTAGCAGCAAGAATCCAAATTACCGATACTTAACCACCGGTCCATTCCAAGGATCAAATCGAACTCCCGAATGGTAGTTCCATCGATCAAGAACGAAAACTACCCCTTGGAGTTCTAGGGGTACATCCCTAAAAAGTTTGTCTACCACTACAGAGTGACCTAAAGGACTCACTACAGTCATCTCCCTAGCAGCAGTCTCAGAGTCTAGGTTCAAAGTCTCTACCACACTACTTGCTACATATGAATGTGTAGACCCCACATCAATTAATGCATAATAAGGAAGACCAAAAATCGAAACGCTGGGTTATGACATCCGCAAGCGTCACCCTCTCATGACGCCTTGCCGATAGACTAAGCCAGCTACCTAGCCTCAGTCTCGCTGAACCTCCGCCACGAGTTCCTCGACCTCGGTTAGGACCATTGCTTCCTCTGCCATTACCACGACCCTCCGTGGTCCCATATTTCTATCCTGCGACGCGATTCTCGCCCTCGGCTAATTTCACGCCGCTTCGGGACAATCTCGACCGATGTTCTAAAGACCCACACTCAAAACATCCTCTATCGCCGGTCGAGCAACCTCCCAATGGGACTTCCCACAGCGATTGACTGGCGGCCTCGATTAGTAGCTACGGGCCTTGTCACCGATTTGGCCCACTCGCCTAGCCTTCTTCTCGATCATTACCACTGGATCCAGCTGACCCAAATCCTCTCTTCTGATTATTTCTACTATAATTCTGCCTCACAGCCTCCTTGATCCCCTCGGCTACTTTAGCCTTTTCCACCAGAGATGAAAACTCACGAACTTGTCATGGGCAATCAAGAACTTCAAATCATCTCGAGTCCGTCCTCAAAGTGGACACAGCGCTCGTGTTCAGTAGCCACGATGCCTCTAGCATACCTACTCAGTCTTAAAAACTCCGCCTCATACTCGGCCACGGACTTAGTTCCTTGTACTAAACTCAGAAAAGCCTTCCTCTGCGCGTCAGTGTAGCTGGTGCCCACATACTTCTTCTGAAAAGCGGTTTTAAAGTAGTCCCACGTGAGATCATCAGCTGTGGCTCCATCCCGAACTGTCAGCCACCACTGGTACGCTTCATCCTTTAGAAGCGACACCGCCCCTTTCAGCTTTTCCTCCTCGGTCAGGTCAAGATCATCCATTATCCTTTCTGTAGATTCCAGCCAATACTGCTACACTGGTGCCACTCCTGACACACCCCGGAACACCTTAGCTCCGTTGGACCGAATCCGCTCGGGAACAGATTTCCGAGCTCCTAAATTTCCACCAGCCCCAGCCACCAATTCGAGGACTCGCAACACCGCTTGCGACACTGCCTCTCCTCCCGTCTAATCCTGCTCCTCTGCTCCAAAAGCTGGAGGTGGTGGTGGCGGTGGTACATCGTTTTCAGATCCTTGCCCCGACCTGACGGGTTCAGACACCGTCATCCTACCCCTACCGCATCCACGGCGTCCACGTCCTCTAGAACTCATTCTATCTACTGTGCTTTTAATCTGATTAAGAGAAATTTTATGTATTAGCGTTTGTTCCACTTCATTACTCGCAAGAAATTTTATGAAGAAATTTTAATTAGAGATTCTTTCGTGCAAACAAGGTTTCATTTTCTATCTTAGTTCACACAAGGAAGTTCTTGCATCCATTCCTAATACTTTCCATACCTATTCGCTTCTTGGACATTTACGCCCATTTCTAACCTGTGGGTATTTTCGTCATTTTCCTCTGAGGATATTTTCGTAATAAAAGAGATTTTAAAACTTTAGTAAAGTAGGTTGTTTTTGCAATTCCCAATACTGGAGGGTATCATTAAAAATTGATAAGGTTTGAAGTTATGGCATTATTTTGAAAACCAAGGGTATTTTGGTAATTTTTTGTCCATCAAGGGTAATTTTGTAATTTTTGTAAATCAAGGGTGTTTTAGTAATTGAAAAACCCTGAGGGTCCCTTTTGAGAATTTTCCTTTCTTAAAACGGTGATGTTGCAAAAATTTTGTACTGTATGCGTTTGGTAATTTTACACGTTGGGGCGTTTTGAAATTTTCCAAAACCAAAGTGTTTCATTGATGATTTCAAAGTGAGTTGAATATTTGAGAAGTAGTTAAAATTTTGGACAAAATCATTGAGTTGATGTTTTATGAACCAAGGGTATTTTAGTAATTTTACCCTAAGGGCATTTTCGTAATTTTCCACAAATCGAACTTTTCGGGAAAACATTGTAAAAGAGTTGTTCTTACTTTTGAAGGAGTGATTTGAAAAGTTTTAAAACCAAGTTTTGTTGTTTCATTCTCTTTTTTTTTCAAAATCAAGGCTAATTCCTTTCGGGTTTTAGTCATTATGTTTAGCCTATGACCGAGCCCTCTTGGTCGTGGTGAACCCAAGTTACGCACAGGCAGGTTTAGTGTGGAGAGGAGGTGAGTCACACTGACCGCTTAAATACCAAGCTCCCACCGAACCTTTCTAGACATGCGATGAGAGGTTACCACACCACTGAGCCCTGCGGGTTAGGGTGAACCCAAGCTACGCACGGTAGGATACTGCGAAGAGATGGTGAGTCACTCTGACCGCTTAAATACTGTGCTCTTAGGTTCCAATCCTAGACATGCGTCTGGGGTTACCACACCCTAGCTCGATGACTAAGTCATAGGTTGGTTTCGTTCTTTAAGTCTTATGTTCGGTTTGTGTGTTTGAGTAATCTAATCCTAGGTTCAAGTTCCTATAAGTCTATCTACGTTCCATGCTTCCTACCCTTCTACGAATATAATTCACACAGAGGTTTAGATGTACTTACAGGCGGATCGGTCTTGGGAGACTCGGGCCATGCCGCTTTAAAACCCAAAATCAATTAATAAGGCCTACTAAAACATTTTGGGCCTTGGGCCCCCACAATGAAGTTTTGAACTGGCTCGATACCAATTTGTAATGACCAAACCCTACCCAAACGTTAGGACCGAATATGGGTCGTTACGAAGAAGAACTTTTTGAAACCCATTTTCAAAATCCACTTAAGCTTTGTTGAAAACTGCTCGTTTTAAGTTACCTTGCTGAAAATTTTACTTAGTCCAAATTCGAAAATTTAATTAAGTCAAGTTATTATACAAATTTCAGATGTGCCCGATGGCACGATAAAACATTTTCGTGTTAATTTAGAAAAACGTGTAATTCAAATTTTAATTAAAATAAATTATCCAACATATAAGAAAATAACTAAAGTAAAGTATGATGAGGCCTTATTACATCCAAAATAAAACAACCCAATAACAAAATTTAAAATAACTAAAATTAAAGTTCGTTTAATTCTAAATCCACCGCATGGCCTCCTCAAGTCCCTCCGGCTCCATGTCCGCGATCTAAGCATCACCTGAAAAATAATGGAGAAGGTGAGTCACCAAGACTCAGTATGTAACCCTTCCCCCGTTTTGAAATATTTTCATACACAACATATAACATTTAATATGCAAAACAATGTGTACCCAACCTAGCCAACCATACGCCACTGTCTACCCCGTTGTGGTACCAAACCACTGGTGGTGCCAAACCACTGGTGACATATAGTCACAATGTGTTACCAAAACACTGGTGTCCGTAGACACAAATCGGGTGATGGGGCCAACCCATCGTGTGATACCAAATCACCGCGCAGGCGATCCCATATCTCAAGTGGGGCCAACCCACGGTGGTGTTAACCATGTGGATAAGTCGCTATTGAGGTACCAAACCTCCTGGAGGTACCAAACCTCCGTGACATATAGTCACGGTGTGTTACCAAAACACTGGTGCCCGTCGACACGATTAATACCGCCTCCACTCATCAACCCACATCACAATCATAACAGAGATCATACATTTATCACATGTATTAAATAAATCATGCTTCCCAAAAGCATCATAATAATCTCATATAAATAGAGACTTACCGAGGTCCTTGCTTGTACCATTTAAGGTACCAAATCCAAATCTACATCAAGCGATTTACAAACAACAAATATTTATCACACATATTAAGCGATATAAGTGTGTATGTACACACCTGTCACCACTGAGTGATCTAAATCCCAAATGAAGGAGTCGACCACCATAGATTTCTTTGTACCTACATTCTACCAACCATGGGGTTAGCCCTATGGCCTATTCGCCAAATTAAACAATTTAAAGGGTTCTCCTTTGAACCCGAATCCTTACCCGAAAGTCTTGAGTATCACCCTTTTGCTTCACCACCCTAAAATCGAAACTTAACCAAATTAGTAGCCTTCGGCTTAATCGATTAACAACTACTTAACTAAAGTAGATCTTACCATTACTTACCAACCAAATATCGAGGAAGGAGGTTAGATCTATCGCCAGAATCCTTGAGTTCCTAGATGAAATCGGCCCAAAGAGTGGTTAGTTCTCTGCTTGCAAATGCCGAAACTTCGCTTTTCTCCAACCCACAAGTCGACAGAGAAAGGAAAAATATGAAAAGAGTGTTCGGCCATCACTTACCTTTGCAACAATCGAATATAGGAGAAATCCCGAACCACTACACTATTCGGCCAAGTAGAGTTTAAAGAAAAGAGAAGGAATTTCGGCACTTTGATAGGTATTAGATTCGGCTATGGCTGCCTAAATAAGGCTGGATTTTTAGTGAGGAAAAAGAAGAAAGGTAGAGGGAATTGTTGATTTGGCTAGTAGGAAATAAGAGAAAGAAGATTTAAGAATGGAAATTTCGGCAAGGAGAATGTTGTTTCTTTTTTTTCCGTTTTTGAGAGTTTGAGAAGAAAAAGGGAAAATCAAGAATGGGAATTTGGCTATTTGAAATTTTGGAAGAAAGAAAACAAAAGATGGAGGATGTGCCTATAAGAAATTCGGCACTCCCCCCCCTCTTCCACAAGTCCTTGCCGTCCACTCCACCTCAACAAGGAGTCCAAGATTCATCCCACTTCCTTAATTCACTCTAGGCCACCCATTTAGTTTAATTCAAACTAATAGGATTTAATTTCTAATAATCTTTATTAATCCACAATATTCATCTATTATCCTTAGAATAAATAAAATCCCTTATAATAGCTCATATTATCTTTTATAAAAATAAGAGTTTAAATGGGGGAAGACTCTCCTATATGTGCCGTCCAACATAATGCCAAAAGAGGGAATTTTGTGACTCGAACCAAAGCTCTCCTTGCTCCCTTGGTGGCGTCACATGTAGCTCTTAAGTGGGCTTACTTTGCCACTTAGTCTAGGCTCATTTTATGTCCAAATTATCCCCATTTATTCTTATAACACCCTCTTGCTAAGGCTCCCTACCTTAAAAGTTAAAAACTAAAATTTCCTACCAAATCGAGCCAACACCAAGCCTTAAATTGATCATTATTATTCCATAAATAATGACACAGCAGTTCATACATAAGAAAAATAATTAAATTCCAAATAACCCCATTTTTGGGATGTTACACTTCCATAACTGAATATAATCACCTAATACCACGTATTCATCCAAGGTTTCCATTAGCAATTTATCAACAATCAAGTTTAATAGACCTTTTAACTAAGCACATGTAAGACCAAATTAAACAAGACAAACAAACCATTTCCAATCATATAGTACCTATCACAAACATTGTATACATTCTTAGCATAAAATGATAAAACCAAGATAGACAGATCCCATACTTAGCATAACCAAATTCAAATATAAAAGTTTATCCATTTTCACATGGCTTATATACATTCAACCCAAAATTCAACATTTAAAAAGTATTTTCCAGCCTATACATGCCATAATTCAAGTTTAACTATTTAAATACCGAAACAGTCGATAGTGTGGTGAAATTTGCTGACGATCCCTGAGCTTGTAACTTGAATCCAAAATCTATAAAATAGAGTAAACAAAAACACACATAAAGTAAGCTACTTTAGCTTAGTAAGTCTTAAGCCAATTAATCAATTTATGCATAAAAACAGCTTCTCAATTACTAAGTCATTTCAAATAAATAAATCAACCTATGCATTTGTAATCACATTTAATTTCAAGCTTTTAATTCTATACTTATATATATATATATATCAAATACTTTCATAAACAATATCTCTTTGGCGAATATACTTAAATACAACATCGTTATATTCTCAAATTTTGAAACCATATTGTCCTATATAATAAAACTTACATATATTTTTATAGACATATATTCATCACTTTAACTTTAACATTTCATCCATACACAAACATAAAGCCAAATATACCTCACATATTACCACATGTACAACCACAACCTCATGTATCCTTTTTCATCACATATCAAGAAATCAATTCACTTTATTTACAAATGAATAACCAACTATTACGTACCTGGTCGTTTTAGCTTAGATAACATATTCAAATATCACATCAACATAAAGTCATGTAGACATAAACTTGTAATAATTCACCGGCATAAAGCCTGCTAGGCATAAAGCCCTTATCAATCACCGGCATAAGGCCTGCTAGACTCAAAGTGTGATTTTATACACCGGCAATAAGCCTGTTAGAAATAAAGGTCGTATCAATCACCGGCATAAGGCCTGCTAGACTCAAAGTCTGATTTTATACACCGGCAATAAGCTTGCTAGGCATAAAGCCCGATATATTTCACCAGCACAAGGCTTGCTAAGCTCAAAGCCCGAATATCAATATTATAGAGCTGTCTCATACACATTTCATATATGGAATATTACAGATATTCCACATAATTCATACGGACTTTCAAATGTTATGACTCAATTGAGTTAAGCTCAAATACACTATTACGATGCTTTATCACATTTGACTGTCTCTATTATAAATCCATGAATTCTAATTCAGCATATTAAACTAAGTTACATTCAATATTAACGATGTTTAATTGCTTAAAGACTTACCTCGGATATCGACGAACGATGAAAATCGGCTATTCGACTATTTTTGTTTTCCCCTAATCCAAGTTTGATTTCTTTGGTTCTTGATCTAAACATATTCCAATTAAGCTCATTCAAACATATTTTCATTCAATTTAGTCCAAAAACACATAAATGGGAAATTACATTTTTACCCCTAATATTTCACATTTTCACAATTTAGTCCCTATTACACAAAACAAAAAATATTCAAAATTTGACTACATCATACAAGGGTCGAATCTTCCTAGTCCTCATACAAGTCCATACATTTCATTTATTTCACATTTTAGTCCCTTAAAAATTTATTTTTACAATTTAGTCCAAATTACTCAAATTCATCAAAAATTCAAAGACAAAGCTTGTAAATCTAACACATATATTTCATTTCTCATCACCAAACAACAAAAACCACAAGGTATCATCAATGGCAAAACACAAAATATTCATAAAAATCAAAAATTAGAACATGGGCTTGATAGTACTCAAAGCAATGATCTCAAAAACATAAATGTCTAAACCATTTTTATATTTTAAAAAAAAGGGGGATCGACTTAAAAAACAAAAATGGGAGTCACTACCAATCCCTTTTTACCTAGGTCAAATTGGATCACCTTATAAAATGTTTTATTTCAAAATGTTGATTCTGGTCCACAATATACAAGCAAATGGGTTCGGGAGTCGGTTACGTACGAGGAAGGATTAGCACCCTCGTAACGCCCAAAAATTGGGACCTAATTGATTAATTAATGTCCTTAAGTTGAGAATTTAAAAAGATTTTAAAATACAATTTTTTTTAAAAAAATGTTTATATAACCCGTTTTGGAATATTAAGACACTTTTGTTCCAAAAGGATAAAATATCACATCCAGTACGTTAGGGTGCGACATTTTAACCCCTGAAACTAAGATCGTCCCTTAATTTCCCAAAACATGAAATCAAAAGGATATTTAATTATTTGGACGTACGAAAAATCGAAACCCAGCACGTTAGGGCACGATTTCTTGAACTTCCAAACACGAAATATTGCCTTGTTTTCTGAAATCCTTATCCCAAGATAACAAAACGTCATATTCAGTGAGTTAGGACACAACAATTTTGAATTCTCAAGAATAAGCTTTTATTTAACTTTTAAGAGGAAAGTAATAGGTTCTTTGGACTCAAAGAGGAAAATCGAAACCCAGTAAGTTAGGGTACGATTTCTTTCGAACACTAGAACGCGGAGTGTTTGTTTATTTTGAAAATAGGATAAAATGTAATGCCTCGAGTAAAATGTGATATGGCCGTAATAGAATGAAAAATGAATTATAGTAGATATGCATACTAGGGTAAAAACGAAGGAGATACTATAAATTACAATAATAAAAGAAAAATAAATGAAAATTCAAACAAATAATATGCAATAAAAGAAAAATAGTAACAAAATGCAACAATAACAATAATAAATAATATTAATAAACAAATAAACAAATAATATTCATAATAATAGAAAATAATAATAACAAATATAATTATAATAATAGTAAAAATAAAACAATATTAGTAATATAGGTTAATATTAATTATATAAAAATAATAATAGAAGTAAAATAAAAGTATATTAATTATAAGAAAATGATAATATAGGTTAATATACAAATAATAGTAAAAAAAAAGAAATAATGAAAATATCAATAATAATGGTGATATTAAAAATAATAATAATGACAATACTAATAATAATAATAATAATAAATATAGCTATAATAATATATATAAAAATAATGGTCATAAAAATATAAATAAATATGATAATAATAATAAAGTTAATAAAAAATAAGATTAAAAAAAAGAGTGGTAATGCTAAAATAATAGTAAAAGCAATAATAAATATAATATTAACAATAATAAGAATTTAAAAATAAAATTAATAATGAAATTAAAAAAAAAGAAATAAAAAATAGGACAAAATTGAACTAAAAATAAAAATTTGGGGCGAATCTGAAAAGAAATAAAAGGAAAAATGACCTATTTGAAAGCGCGAATGACATGGTAGGGCTAAAAGGGAAAATATCCCCTCCTTTCAAAACGACGCCGTTTATTTAAAGGATTAAATTGAAATAAAATCAAAATTACACGGTAAAATTACAAGCAAAAACAAAGAAAGGATTAAATTGAAAATAGTCAAAAAGGCGGAAGGGCTAAAAGCGCAAATAACCCTTTTCGCTTTAAAACACGCGGATCCTTCGGGTCAGGTCAGGTTGGATTTTGGGTAAAGGTCAAACGGCGCTGTTTTGATGCTTATTACCCTAAGCCAAAATGAATTCGTTTTGATATTACTATATAAGTTAAATTTTTTACTAAAAAGAATCATTTGCTCCATTCTCTTTAAAAAAAAACTTAAAAGCTTTAAAAAAAATGCTCTCCCTCTCCCCCTCCAGGCAATTTCCGGCAGTCCCTCCAGTGAGGCTCCAACGCCGTCGCCGCCGCCTGCGGTGGCCGAAATTCCAAAAGGTTAGTCTTTTTTATATATATTTAGAGCCCTTTTTTGTATGTAAAAAACTAAAATAAAAGAAATAAAAATAAAAAACGGATAGATTCGGGAATGAAGAAAAAAATAAATAAAAAGAAACCTTTTTCTTGATTTTGTATTTTTTGTGAATATCTCTGTATATTTTCGTGTCCCCCTGTATTACAAATTTCTAGGGTCTTTATGACCAGAAAATAAAATAAAATAAAAAAGGAAAGAAAATATTTTGCCATGTTTTGCTGCTGTTTCTTTCTTCTTTTGCAGGTGGGAAATGGAGATCTCGGCAGTGAAATGTTGTCTGCGCGTTGATGGCGGTGCAACTGAAGGTGGGCGTGAGACAGGGGCCATTTGCAGCACGAAGGCTTGCGGCGCCTAGGGTTTCAGAAACCCTAGGCCACTGAAACTGTTTAGGTTTTTGGGCCCCTTTGGGCCGTGTAGATTTTGGGTCTTGGCTGGGTTAGTTTAGGTTTGTTTTGGGTCTGAGTTAGTTTAGGTATTGGGTTAGTTTAGGTTTGCTTTGGGTCTGAGTTAGTTTAGGTATTGGGCTAAGGGTGTAATGGGCCACGGGTTTAGTCTGTTTGGGTTATCTGTTTGGGTTTAAGTGGGTTTTGGTTTTTGGGTAGGCTATTTTTAGGTATTGGGTCGGTGGTAATGGTTTTGGGCTTCAATGGGTTTGTAAAATGGACTGTAAAAACGTTGGTTTTTTTCTTATTTATTTATTTATTTATTCTTTGGTTTGTTTATTCTAAGACAGGGCAAAATTGGGTTCCTACAATAAAAATTATCAAAAACTGAAACAAAATTATACCTAACTCAAATGATCAAAGTGCCGAACCCCAAACTTGTTTTTATCTTCTTATTTCTTTGTGTTTTTCGGCAAGGAAGATAATAGCAATGCATGGCCACTTACTATATGTTTTATTATTATATTATGTTTTATAATACATTATTATTAATTTACATATATAACCTTATTTAATTTTATTTATAAACATAAAATTAATGGCCATATTAGTCCATTGCCGTCCACTATAGTTAAAATTAGGTAAATTGCAACTTTAATGCTTCCATTTAAAAAGACATCAACAATTTAGCCCTTACACATTAAACTATCAAATTTTCAATTTACGCGATTAAGTCCATATTAATAATTCGGCACCCAAACAATAAAATTAAATCAAGAAAATTTCACACATAATAATCCGCACATAATAAATATAGAAAATATTTTTAAAATATTTTTTTGACTCAATTTTATGGTCCCAAAACCACTATTCCGACTAGGGTCTAAATCGGGCTGTTACATTTTCACATAAAGAGTGGCGAGTGGCAACTCAAGATGATTATGGTGCTCTTATTCAAAAATCGTACTTGGGAGTTAGTTCCTTTGCCACCAGGATAGAAGGCAATTGGTTACAAATGGCTGTTTAAAATAAAAAGAAATCTCGATGGTACTGTGGCTCAATGGAAAGGTCGATTAGTGGCTAAAGGGTGTTCTCAGGTGCTAGGGTGTGATTTTCGGGAAACATTTAGTCCAATTGTTAAACCCGCTACCATTTGAACCATTTTGTCTATTTTCATATCCAAACAGTAGACGATCCGCCAAGTTGATGTGAATAATGCATTTCTCAATGGTGAGCTCATAGAAGAAGTTTACATGCACCAACCCCCTGGATATGTTTAACATGATGTGAATGGGAAACCTCTTGTTTGTTAACTGACAAAAGCATTGCATGGATTGCAACAAGCTCCGAGAGCGTGATTTGATAAGTTGAAAAATTTTCTGCGATCCTTAGGATTTGTTCTTTCAAAATTTGATGCATCTTTGTTCATTCATGTCATTAATGATTCTTGTATGTATGTCTTAGTTTATGTGGATGATATCATCATTACAGGAGATTCGTCTAGAAGCATTAACACGTTTCTGCAACAACTGCACACTGAGTTTTCACTAAAAGACAATGGATCTCTTCATTATTTCTTGGGGGTTGAAGTCACACGTTTGACCACTGGGAGTCTTCATTTATGTCAACGTAAGTATATTCTTGACTACTTGATTGGTGTCACATGACTTGTGTAACACCCCAAACTCGGCCCATACGTTATGACCGAATCTGACATGTCACATGAGGAAAACATGATAAATCCTTATGATTCGTACTAAAATGGGTGTAATTTGATTATGGTTAAGAAAACAAGTTTGAATGTGAATATTTGATAAAATACAACTATTTTTGAGAGATTGATTTATGAGTCAACAATCAAGGCAGTGAACTTTAAAACCATGACTTCTGAAAACGTCGTTATAATTTGAAAGAGAATCCAAGTTAAATTATTCGTAAAAATTTTATTATAAAAATCCATTGTTAATCAATTTTGGAAAACATTATTTAAGATTTTAGAAAATCCCCATTTAAAACAATTCAAGCAAATACTAAGTACGACAAAACATAAGTAAAATAAAATATCCCAAAGGCCTTATTACAACTTTAAAAACCCAAAACAGTAAAAGAAATAAAATAAATGGAAGAAGGAATTAAAAGTTCAAAACACCAATTCTGAAGTATGGCCTCCACCGAGTCATCCATGGCCCAAGTCCACATCACTGAGCATTACCTGCAAGGGTTAAGGAAAAGGGGTGAGTTACTAGAACTCAATGCATAATCTCCTTACCGTCATCCACTGGGTTTGAACCCGTTTAGCAACATCTTGGGCCTGAGCCCATATAGCATAATCTTGGGCCGAAGCCCATTTACATAACAGAATATATATATGTGTATGCAACCCAACCCATCCATCCATCACACCCCCGACCAGCCAATCACACCTGTGGGGATCAAGTCAACCCACCCCGCCGCTCACACCAATTCGCGGGCAAGTTGTCATTTATAATAATTCGCAGGCAAGTTGCCATTTATAATAATTCGCAGGCAAGATTGCCATTTATAATAAATTATTTTTGTGGTCAAGCCACCGGGATTATAAGTAAGCATAATAATGAACATTTTTGTGGTAATGCCACCAGGCTACACTTCTCTTCAACATTTATCCCATCCCATGCAAAATATGTAAATGCAACATACATAATAAAGCATAATATCCACATATATAAACAACAATCATTAATCCAGTAATTTATCACGGTAAATCGACCAATTATAGAACTTTATAATTCGGCTCACTTAAGCATTTTAGCAATTCGGTCCATAGGGGCATCTTCATAAATCAGCCCATAAGGGCATTTTGGTAAATCACACTTTTAAAGATATTTAAGCAATTCGGCCCGTTAAGGCATTTTGATAAAAATAGCCCATTGAGGGTATTTTCGTAATTTGGCCCATAAGGGCATTTTTGTAATTTTACAAAATAACTCCGATTTTGACAAATCTCTAGAAATAATGTAATTTAAGCAAATTATTTGTTTTATGTCATATTACGATTTTTAGTCTTATAATAATAACGATCTAATATCCAACATGTTATCGAAACTTAAATCTACGGGATTTCGGTGTGAGATTACACACCTGATTACGGTGAGTATTAAACTCTCTTGATCGTCGGCACCTATGTCAACATAATACTCGATTAATCTAATGAATGAGATTTTTATTAATCTAAATCTAAACCAAGCGATCTATTGAAATGCTTACCCTCTATATCGTGAATGACCACGATATGTCTATTCTCACTGGATGATGGTCCATAACCCGGTGGGAAATCTCGAATTGCCGATACTACTCTACGCTTGAACTTAGGAGTAGGAATCGCAAATCTACTCCTTTTGTGTTCTCCAATCACTTTCCCTTTCAAATCGGCTCCACTTGCCTCCATAGGAAAAATCTCGGTCAGTAAAATACGACTATGAAAGAAAGCAGTCGTTTAGGGATAAGATTCGGCTTACCTCTATTTTCGAAGGATCAACGATTGAATAAGAACGAACAATAAATCCCTATAATAACCGTTTAGTCAAAACTTCGGTCCGATTTGCATCATAAATGAGTAAAGATATTTCGAAAGATCCAAGAATAAACTCCTTACCTTAACGATGATGAATCTGATTTCTATCGATTGACTTATGGCTACGGATGAGATAAGATTATGAGAATTAGCTTTCCTCTATAACACTACACTAGAAGAAGAACATGATATAAGAGAGTAGGAGAGATATATTTTGATAAAGAAACAAAGTGAAATATCGATTAATGATGGACACACATATTCAGCTAGGAAGAAAAATAAAATGAAGATGAAGAGAGGGGAATGAAGTCACTTACCAATTCGGTCAAGAAAGGAGTGCCCAACACAAAAGAAAAAGAAATGAAGAAGAAGAGATTAGGTGTTGATAGGTTCGGCTAGTGAAGAGAGAAGAGAAAAAGAGATAGAAAGAAGTGTTAGGAAGTTTCGGTTGACACAAAAATGAAAATGATCAAAATGGTCAAGATGATCAATATGAGATGGGTGTTTTGGCAACAAGGGAAGAATGAGTATAGATGGATTGAGAGTTTCAGCACAACAAGGGAACAAGATGAACAAAAATGCAATGAGAATTTTGGCCAAAACAAATGAAGAGAGTTGGGAAGAGAAAACACCAATATGCTAAAAGAAAGTAGGCCTCACAAGCACAAAATTTGCCTAATGACTAATGAAAAATTCGGCTACCCATAACCCCTCCCAAACCGTGTATCATCTTTACCAAAAGATGAACATTAACCAAATAAAATCTTTCCAAAACATCTTCCACACTATAGGCCAACATGTTCCCTTCTCTTTCCTTTTCTTTCATTTCATTCCTTATTTTCCCTTGTTTTCCTCCTTATCATATACCCTTAGCCATCTTTCCATTAATAAAAAGCCTCCCTTACCAAAAATACCATCATGGCCGACACTTAGGGAAGGAACACAAAAAAATAAATCCCAAAATTTGCACTAGGTGGGATTTGAACTCCACCCCTGAAGCCCATACATGCAACGCCACACCACTCCTCTACTAGCTTCACTTGTGCTAGCAAAATGCACACTTATTTCCTTAAGCCTTGATGCCACTTACCTTCTCTCCTTAAAGTGCTTAAACACAAAAATTTTACTAAGGCCCAACTCAACCCTGAGCTTTCTTAGGACCTTAAAATATACACAATTAATATTTTTAACTAACCTATCACATGGTATAATGCAACACATAAAATTTTGAATTTCAGGATGTTACAATTCTACCCCCTTAAAGAAAATTTCGGCCTCAAAATTTACCTGATTAAAAGAGATGAGAATATTGTTGCCGAATCGTGTCTCTGGCTCCCATGTAGCTTCCTCCGATCCATGATTACTCCATAGAACTTTGACTAATGGTACCGACTTCCTTCTCAGCACCTTAACGTCCCGATCTAAAATCTGTACTAGCATCTCCTCGAAAGACAAATCAGGTCTTAACTCAACTTCCTCCATCGATACAATATGAGACGGATCCGAACGATACCGCCTTAACATAGAGACATGGAATACACTATGTATCTGACTTAACTCCGGAGGTAACTCAATCTGATAAGCCACTGGCCCAACACATTTCAGTACATGGTATGGTCTGATGAACCTAGGGCTCAACTTGCCCTTCCGTCCAAATCTAAAGATCTTCTTACAAGGTGAGACCTTCAAAAAGACCTGATCACCCACTGCAAATTCTATATCCTTACGCTTCAGATCCGTGTACAATTTTTGTCTGTCCGAAGCTTTTTTTATTTGAGCCCGAATTACCTTAACTTTTTCCTCCGTCTCTGAAATCAACTCAAGACCCAATAACTGATGCTCACCCAGCTCAGTCTAACAAGTAGGAGTACGACACCTACGACCATACAGCACCTCATAGGGTGCCATCTAGATGCTGGATTGATAGCTGTTGTTGTATGCAAACTCTGCCAATGGTAGGAAATCCTCCCAACTACCCTTGAAGTCGATCACACAGCTTCTCAACATACCTTCTAGAATTTGGATCACTCTCTCCGACTGACCATCTGTCTGCTAATGAAATGCCATGCTGAAATTTAGTCTTGTTCCCAAAGCTTCATGTAAAGCCTTCCAAAATCGTGACGTAAACCTAGGATCCCTGTCCGATATAATCGAACTGGTACTCCATGCAACCTCACAACTTCTGCTATATACAACTTGGCCAACTTCTGCAATGAATAATCCGTATGAACAGGTAGGAAATAAGCAGTCTTCGTTAACTGATCCACTATCACCCATACAGAATCTTTCTTAGTAGGCGTTAAGGGTAGCCCACTAACAAAGTCCATCGTTATCCTTTCCCATTTCCATAATGGAATTTTCACCAGTTTTAGCAACCCTGACGGCAGTTGATGCTCCGCCTTCACCTGTTGACATGTTAAACACTTGCTCACGAAGTCAGTAACCTCCCGTTTTAACCCTAGCCACCAATATTGCTTACGGAGATCTCAGTACATTTTGTTTCCCCTAGGGTGCATAGCATATGGGCTACTATGCGCCTTACGCAGAATTATTTGTCGCAATTCCAAATCCTTGGGCATACAAATTCTTTCGCGGAAACACAATACTCCATCACTATTCAATCCAAAATCCCCTATCTCACCACCTTTCACTTGTTGAAGTCGAGAACCCAACGCTTCATTATCAACTACCTTTCCTTAATCTGACTTACCCAAACAGGCTTCACCTGAAGTTCGGCTAACAAGATACCATCTTCATAAAGGCTGAGATGAGCGAACATCGCTCTCAAATCTGATATCAGCTTACGACTCAATGTATCTGCCACTACGTTAGCCTTTTTGGAATGATACTCGATTGAGAAGTCCTAATCTTTCAACAGTTCTATCCACCTCCGTTGTCTTAAGTTCAACTCCTTCTAGGTAAGGAGGTACTTCAGACTCTTATGATCCGTATAGATAATCGACTTTTCATCGAACAGATAATGTCTCCAAATCTTTAGAGCAAACATGATTGCAGCTAACTCCAAATTATGAGTGGGATAGTTTACCTCATGCGGCCTTAATTGACGAGATGCATAAGCCACCACATTTCCCCTTGCATCAACACACATCTCAAGCCCGTGTGTGACGCATCACAATAAACAATAAACTCCTTATCTGTCTCAGGTTGAATCAATACTGGTACTTCTATCAGAATCTTCTTCAATTTCTCAAAGCTCTCTTGCTGCTTATTTGACCACACTAACGGTACTCCCTTACGCAACAGCTTAGTTAGGGGTGCAACAATCAACGAAAACCCCTCAACAAAACGCCTGTAATACCCAGCCAAACCTAGAAAACTCTGAATTTCTTCCACTGACTTCGGTGGCTTCCAGTCCAACACAGCTTCGACCTTTCAAGGATCAACTCTAATTCCCTCGGCAAACACAACATGTCCCAAAAAGGTCACTTCCTTCAGCCAAAATTCACATTTACTGAATTTAGCATACAGTTGTTTCTCTCTTAATATCTGCAATACAACTCGTAGATGCGAATCGTGCTCTTCTTTAGTCTTTGAGTACACCAAGATGTCATCTATGAACACCACCACAAATCGGTCTAGATAGGGTTGGAAGACCCAGTTCATCATGTCCATAAATGTAGATGGTGCATTAGTCAACCCGAATGGCATCACCAAGAACTCATAATGCCCATAACGAGTACGAAATGCAGTCCTATGAATATTCGCCTCCTTGACCTTAAGCTGGTGATAGCCTAATCTCAAATCTATCTTCGAGAAGACCGAAGCTCCTCGCAGTTGATCGAATAGATCATCGATTCTTGGCAACAAATACTTGTTCTTGATCATCAACTTATTCAATTGCCTATAATCGATGCACATACGCATCGACCCATCCTTTTTCTTAGCGAATAAAACCGGCGCTCCCTACGGTGACACACTTGGTCGAATAAATCCACGATCCAATAACTCCTGAATTTGAGCTTTAAGCTCTGCTAACTCTTTTGGCGCTATTCTATAAGGAGCAATGGACACCGGAGCCGTTCCTGGCAACAGCTCAATCCCAAACTCCAACTCCCGATCCGGCAGCAATCTTGGAAGCTCCTCGGGAAAGATGTCTGAAAACTCTTTCACCATTCTAACACTTTTTACTGACAACTCTTTAGCATCCAAAGTACTGATGTAGGCTAAGAACGCTCCACACCCTTTCGCACCAACTTTTCTGCCTTTAAAGTAGATACCACATTAGATAAATAGTTCCTTCTTTCACCAATAATCATCACTTCCTTATCCTCCGAAGTTCTTAATACCATCTGTTTTGCAGCACAATAAAAGTTTGCACGGTGTTTCACCAACCAGTCCATGCCCAAAATAAGGTCGAACTTTCCGAATGGCAATTCCATCAAATCCGCCAGAAATATTTCCCCTTGAACTTCTAAGGGCACATCCCTAAATAACTTATTTACTATCACCGACTGTCCTAAAGGGCTAATTACAGTTGTTTCTCTAGCAGTAATCTTAGATCTAATATTCAGAGTTCCAGACACAGCACATGTAATATACGAATGGGTGGATCCAATATCTATCAAAGCAGTAACAGGTACATTAGCTATGAAAAACGTACCGGTTATGACATCAGATGCATTGCCATCCTCTCGAAGTCTGACCGCGTAAATCAAACCTAGCTGTCTCGCCTCCGTGTTACCCCTATTATCGGTACCTCTACCCGGTGCACCCTAACCTCGTCGTACGCCATTACCACCTCGACATGGTCCACAGCCTCTCGGCGGCTATTGAGCGCCTCTAGCTGGCTGTGCAAAATCGTTACGAACCCTTTGAGTATGAGCAGGCTGTCGAGGACAATCCTTAAACCGATGATCTTTGGAACCATATCTTAAACAACCACCAGTTCTCTTCCAACATTCACCCGAGTGAAGTTTCCCACAACCACACAAGGCTGTAACTGATTGTTAGCAGCTTGAACCCTTACTCGAGCTGGCTCTTCATTCCTGGGCCTTTTTTGAAAACCTCTAGCAGAACCTGAGTACCCAGAGTCTCTATTGCTCCTGCCCCTATCCTTTTCTCGGTTTTACCGCTCTGAGTGTTTAACCTCTTCAGCTATATTGACTTTCTCCACCAGTGTGGCAAAATTCCTCTCCTTCTGTGGGGCTATCAATGTCCGCAACTCATCACGTAACTCGTCCTCAAAACGTACACAGCGTTCGTAGTCAGTCGGCACTATTCCTCGGGCATACCGACTCAAACGCAGAAATTTCATCTCGTATGCTGCCACAGATTTACCTCCTTGGACCAAATTCAGGAATTCTTTCCTTCGGGCATCCACATAGCTAGCCCCGACATATTTTCCTTGAAATGTGGTTTTAAAGAATTCCCAAGTAATACGATCAGCCTGAGTACTATCCCGAACAGTGAGACACCACTGATACGCCTCGTCTCTCAGCAATGACACAACTCCTTTTAGTTTTTGCTCATCTGTACAATCTAGGTCGTCCATGATCTGCTCCACCGGCTCCAGCCAGTACTCTACTACATTTGGGGCTACACCCGAGATACCCCTAAAAACCTCAGCTCCATTCGATCTGAGTCACTCCGATATTGACCCACGAGCTGCTGACCTAGTTCTTGCCCCAGCAACCCTTTCCAAAACTCGCAACATTGCTTGGGACAGAGCCTCATCCTCTCTCATACGATCTTGTGACCCAGCTTTAGTCACAGGTGACGCAGGTGCGTCCATTTCAGGCATATGTCCCGATGCCTCAGATACAACTCTAGCACCACGGCCTCTACCACGGCCACGTCTACCGCGTCCATGTCCTCTATCGCTCATATTTGCTAATTTGATTTAATATGATTAAGAGTTTTATGAATCGATATGCTATTTTAGTGTTTATTAAACAATATTTTATGAAGTATAGAAAGCAAGGTCGTTTTCGCAAAATGCATCCTATAGTCTCAATCTCTATAGTTTCAGCTCCTAAAACTAAAAGTTCTAGAGTATTTCTACAGTCATACCACAATAATCCTAATCATAAAATGATAACGTATACTTACTTGACTTGGTGCTGGATACCCGTGGTGCCATACTTCCTTCAAAACATGCATTCATAATTTAAAATTCAAATAGCTTTGGAAAACACTTTTAAACCCAAACCACAGTCGAGTTTTACAATCGGGCTCTGATACTATAAAATGTAACACCCCAAACCCGGCCCATGCGTTATGATTGAATCTGACATGTCACATGAGGAAAATGTGATAAATCCTTATGATTCACACTAAAATGGGTGTAATTTGATTATGGTTAAGAAAACAAGTTTGAATGTGAATATTTGATAAAATACAACTATTTTTGAGAGATTGATTTATGAGTCAACAGTCAAGGCAGTGAACTTTAAAACCGTGACTTTTGAAAACGTCATTATAATTTGAAAGAGAATCCAAGTTAAATTATTAGTAAAAAGTTTATTATAAAAATCCATTGTTAATCGATTTTGGAAAACATTATTTAAGATTTTAGAAAAATCCCCATTTAAAACAATTCAAGCAAAATACTAAGTACGACAAAACATAAGCAAAATAAAATATCACAGAGGCCTTATTACAACTTTAAAAACCCAAAACAGTAAAAGAAATAAAATAAACGGAAGAAGGAATTAAAAGTTCAAAACACCAATTCTGAAGTATGGCCTCCACCGAGTCATCCATGGCCTAAGTCCACATCTCTGAGCATTACCTGCAAGGGTTAAGGAAAAGGGGTGAGTTACTAGAACTCAGTGCATAATCTGCTTACCGTCATCCACTGGGTTTGAACCCGTTTAGCAACATCTTGGGCCTGAGCCCATATAGCATAATCTTGGGCCGAAGCCTATTTACATAACAGAATATATATATGTGTGTGTGTGTATGCAACCCAACCCATCCATCCATCACACCCCCGGCCAGCCAATCACACCTGTGGGGATCAAGTCAACCCACCCCGCCGCTCACACCAATTCGCAGGCAAGTTGTCATTTATAATAATTCGCAGGCAAGTTGCCATTTATAATAATTCGCAGGCAAGATTGCCATTTATAATAAATTATTTTTGTGGTCAAGCCACTGGGATTATAAGTAAGCAAAATAATGAACATTTTTGTGGCAATACCACCAGGCTACCCTTCTCTTCAACATTTATCCCATCCCATGCAAAATATGTAAATGCAACATACATAATAAAGCATAATATCCACATATATAAACAACAATCATTAATCCAGTAATTTATCACGGTAAATCGACCAATTATAGAACTTTATAATTCGGCTCACTTAAGCATTTTAGCAATTCGACCCATAAGGGCATTTTTATAAATCGGCCCATAGGGGTATTTTGGTAAATCACACTTTTAAAGATATTTAAGCAATTCGGGTCGTAAAGGCATTTTGATAAAAATAGCCCATTGAGGGTATTTTCGTAATTTGGCCCATAAGGGCATTTTCGTAATTTTACAAAATAACTCTGATTTTGACAAATCTCTAGAAATAATGTAATTTAAGCAAATTACTCGTTTTATGCCATATTACAATTTTTAGTCTTATAATAATAATGATCTAATATCCAACATGTTATCGAAACATAAATCTACGAGATTTCGGTGTGAGATTACACACCTAATTACGGTAAGTATTAAACTCTCTTGATCGTCGGCACCTATGTCAACATAATACTCGATTAATCTAATGAACGAGATTTTTATTAATCTAAATCTAAACCAAGCGATCTATTGAAACGCTTGCCCTCTATATCGTGAACGACCACGATTTGTCTATTCTCACCAGATGATGGTCCACAACCCGGTGGGAAATCTCGAATCATCGATACTGCTTTACGCTTGAACTTAGGAGAAGGAATCGCAAATCCACTCCTTTTGTGTTCTCCAATCACTTTTCCTTTCAAATCGGTTCCACTTGCCTCCATAGGAAAAATCTCGATCAGTAAAATACTATTATAAAAGAAAGCAGTCGTTTAGGGATAAGATTCGGCTTACCTCTATTTTTGAAGGATCAACGATTGAATAAGAACGAACGATAAATCCCTATAATAACCGTTTAATCAAAGCTTCGGTCTGATTTGCATCATAAACGAGTAAAGATATTTTGAAAGATCCAAGAATAAACTCCTTACCTTAACGATGATGAATTCGATTTCTATCGATTGATATGGCTACGGATGAGACAAGATTATGAGAATTGGCTTTCCTCTATAGCACTACACTAGAAGAAGAACATGATATAAGAGAGTAGGAGAGATATATTTTGATAAAGAAACAAAGTGAAATACCGATAAATGATGGACACATATATTCGGCTAGAAAGAAAAATAAAATGAAGATGAAGAGAGGGGAATAAAGTCACTTACCAATTCGGTCAAGAAGCGAGTGCCCAACACAAAAAAAAAAAAAGAAATGAAGAAGAAGAGATTATGTGTTTATAGGTTCGGCTAGTGAAGAGAAAAGAGAAAAAGAGATAGAAAGAAGTGTTAGGAAGTTTCGGTTGACACAAAAATGAAAATGATCAAAATGGTCAAGATGATCAATATGAGATGGGTGTTTCGGCAACAAGGGAAGAATGAGTATAGATGGATTGAGAGTTTCGGCACAACAAGGGAACAAGATGAACAAAAATGTAATGAGAATTTTGGCCAAAACAAAGGAAGAGAGTTGGGAAGAGAAAACACCAATATGCTAAAAGAAAGTAGGCCTCACAAGCACAAAATTTGCCAAATGACTAATGAAAAATTCGGCTACCCAAAACCCCCTCCCAAACCATGTATCATCTTTACCAAAAAATGAACATTGACCAAATAAAATATTTCCAAAAACATCTTCCACACTGTAGGTCAACATGTTCCATTCTCTTTCCTTTTCTTTCATTTCATTCCTTATTTTTCTCTTGTTTTCCTCCTTGCCATATACCCTTAGCCATCTTTCCATAAATAAAAAGTCTCCCTTACCAAAAATACTATCATGGCTGACACTTAGAGAAGTAACACAAAAAAATAAATCCCAAAATTTGCACTAGGTGGGATTCGAACTCCACCCCTCAAGCCCATACATGCAACTCCACACCACTCCTCTACTAGCTTCACTTGTGCTAGCAAAATGCACACTTATTTCCTTAAGCCTCGATGCCACTTACCTTCTCTCCTTAAAGTGATTAAACACAAAAATTTTACTAAGGCCCAACTCAACCCTGAGCCTTCTTAGGACCTTAAAACATACACAATTAATATTTTTAACTAACCTATCGCATGGTATAATGCAACACATAAAATTCTGAATTTCAGGATGTTACAACTTGTGCTAAGGGTGTTCATACACCCATGGTTAGCTCTTCTTTGTTATCTAAGAGTAAGGGCATTTTGGTTGAAGATCCTATTGAGCATAGAAGCAATTCTAGAGCATTGCAATATATTATTCTCACTCGACCTAACATTGCATATGCAGTCAATCGTATATGTCAGTTTATGCATGTTCCGACGGATGTTCATTTTGTGGCACTAAAACATATTTTGCAATACTTGTGCCGTACTATCGACTATGGTTTGATCATTCAACCCTCTGAGAGGCTCTCCTTGGTTGGTTACACTGATGTTAACTAGCGACTAGATTTTGATGATTGACGATCCACCACTTGATATCGTGTTTACTTTGGGGGAAATCCTGTCTCCTGATGTTCCAAAAAGTAGCAGGTTGTGTCTCGCTCCATAGCCGAGGCTAAATATAGAGGGTTGGTAGCTGTGGCTACTAATGTTACTTCGTTGGTTTCGTTGTTGCAAGAATTAAAGTTTGATTCTGTTGATGTCCCTACCATATGGTGTGACAACTCAAGTGCCATAGCGGTAGTGGCTAATCCGGTTCTACATTCAAAGTTCAAACATGTCGAGCTTGATTTATTTTTTGTCCATGAAAAGGTTGCTGATGGTTCTCTTATTGTAGGAGAGATTCCTGCCTGTGATTAGGTTACGAATATTCTTACGAAACCCTTATCGGCATCACAATTTTGTCGTCTTCAACATCTTCTTCAAGTCTCGAAGGTTGAAAAGTTAGGTGAATGTTAGAGTTTGTTAAAACAATTAAGCAGTTGTGGCTATTAGTAAGCTATTAGAAATTGTTAGTACTCAGTTAGCAGTAGTTATCTACAGAGAGTTGTATAAATACATAAATTGAGCTTCTAATGAAAACAAGGATAGATTCACACAAAATTCAGTATTAAGTTTGATTTCCTTTGTTGTGATTAGTTTTTTGTTAGTATTCTATCATTTTAAAAAATAATTTTTAATTGAGATGGTGTTTGATTAACTCATAGTACCAACTCAATTAAACTCTTAGAAGTATAGATATCGATTGGGTCAATGTAATTTTTTTCCTCTAAATGTTGCAACTAGGTCCACTTTAATACTTGAAAGTCTTTTAGTCTACATGGATTCTAGAATTTGTATTCTTTGAATTTGGTTTCTAAACTTTAATTTCGTTAAGTTCAATGATGTCTCCCTATGAGATTGCATCATATCATCACCTGAAACTTAAAATATATAAGATAAACTATATAGTTAGCCACTCAAATTTCTTAAAATTTCATTTTGGGAACTTAAAATAAAAAGTTTGCAATATAAGGATTGTTATCATTTTAGTCACTATTGTTACATATTTTTATCGTTTTAGTCATCGGTCGTTAATTTACCATTACATACACTCATTTTAGTCACTCAACTTTTTAGTAAGTTTTCATTTTGATCAATCATTTTATTTTTTTAGAATTAATTTTGTTTTTCAAAAGATCTGGCTTTTTACAAGGAAATGAGTTATTCGATTGCTTATATGAAACTCAAGTTTTTCATCTATAACTCAATTCCCTGTAAAATCTTATGGTTGTCTTAAAAAATAAAGAAAATAAGGCTTCATTTGGTAACTTGTAAAAGCTTTTCCGTAAAAGCTTTCCAGGCTTTTCAGATGTTTGGTTGCCTGAAAATGATTTCCTATTGTAAAATATTTTACAAAACACAGGAAAAGGAGGTTTTTTTAGGAAAATGTCTTACCCTTTTGAATTCTGTAAGACATTTTCTAGAAAATGACGCTTCTTCTCCCCTTTCCCTTTCCCTTTTCCCTTCCCATTGGGTTGCAAATCAGTGCCATTGACAAGATTTTGGTCAAGGACCTTTTCTGGTTCCTCCTTCATCCAGGTAAGGCTAATTCTATTTCTTCCGTTCTTTATTCCTTTTCCTTCTTTCGTTCTTCATCTTCTCTTCTATGTAAAAGTCCGTCGCATATCTTCTCTTCTCAGCATATTCTGTTTCATTTCCTCTCTTTCTCTCTTTCTTAGGAAAATCTACCATGAATTCTTTCGCTGGGTCTTGGCTTAAGGTGATGATCGTTCTTTGATTTCTTATTTTTCATTGTGTTAGATTGATTTAAAAGGGAGTTTGTGTGTTGTAGTTTTTTTTCTTTTTTTCCCTTCTGAATTTCTTTTCTTTGATGTTTTTATTTTGTTATGTTTGAGATGATGACTGTTGGCATCAATTACAAATAAAAGAGTCGTACAGGTGACAAATTTTGGTTCTGGTAGTGCCAAAAATGATGTCGCTTTGTCTGATTCACCCGAGTTAACTGACTTACCCAACGGAGGTGCTTTCTAGAGGATTCATGCTCGGAGGGAATTCAAGCATGGGGAGAATAAAGAAAATGCTGAGGATGCTAAAAGTGAGGCTGAAGTTGGTGTTTTGAGTACTGATTCAGTGACTAAATTGGGCAACTCAGAAATGCAAAAGAAGGGGCAAAAGGTGGAGGTGGAGGTGGTACACCTATGACCTGAGTGGATAGAATTGATGGAGAGATTAGTGCAGTAAAATTAATTTGATCATAAAAGAAGAGATGATGAGAAGATGGTGGAAGACTTGGGATTTGATATGACTAATCTTGTTGAGGAAGTCAAGGATGATGTTGGAATTGATTTTAAGGACTACAAGACTGTGCAAACTACTTGTATCAATTTTGGAAAGGACCGATTTGATATATTGAGGTTTGTATGTCAGCTATGTTATTTGGTTTATAATGATTGGCATTGTATGTATAATGAAATGATTCTGTTTAGTTATTGTAGTGCTATGTTGCATAGAGATTGGTTTAGTTGAATTCGAGTTTGGTTTGGAAGATTGTTGGCATAAATATATACTTGTTACAATTTAATGTTGGTCCCTCTTTAGCAGTCTTCTGCTTCTTTGGCTGAATTAATATGTTCAATTTATGAAAAATTTATTTATGGAAGGATTTATTCTCAACCACTTGTTTTGATTAGTGTTAGTTTGCTTGGCTCTGAAATAGAAAGTTGATTTCAGGTCATTGTCGAGACAAGATATTCAAATTTTGGTTGGTTTTGGATGCCCGAATGCCAACAAGAAGGTGGTTTTCTCTACAAAACTCTTGAGGAAACGTGTCCACCTTGATGAAGGAGATGTAAGTACTGATTTTTTTACTCCTTTGTTGTTTACTCATATATAATGTTTCTTTCTTTTCGATGTTTTCATATTTCAATTTTGTGGCTTTTTTATGCAAAAGATTGCCATTCTTTCTTTTTGTTTTCCGATAGTGATAAATTGTTTTGTGAATCAGGTTTGCAGTTCCTGCAGTTTAAGGAATTCTTGCGAGAGAGGATACCTTCTGACAAACAAAGAGGATGAGGCGCGAACTATTTATGTTATGCATGTCCTATTGGCTTCTGGTTTTGATTACGTGAATGGTTCAATGGTAAATGAATCTATTCTGAAAAGAAGTCTGTAAAAACTGTTGCCTGTAAGTTGCTTTATGAGGTTGTAAAGTTGAGTGTTGTTCCTATAGATCCAAATTATTATGAATAGTGAACATTTGTGGAAGTCCAAGTTTCAATTTTTCATATGGACGATGCACCATCGTATACATTTGATCCGAGGCTTGCATGTAGCAACTAGCTATACTTCAGAAGGTTCAAAATTCTAAAGATAACTTGTATAACCTTTTTGCGAATAATGACTGCAGGTTTGTCGATTGAGGCATAATTGATCAAGTTGAGGAACAATTCATGTCTCTTGGTGCACCAAGAGTTTTGGGATTCCATGATCAAATCCTTGCGTGACCGGTTGGATAATAGGATGGGCAAAGTACATAATGCTTGGTTATCAATTGAGGCTAAAATTCCTGATCTCGTTGCATCATGAATTTTTTATTCCAGTTCCTTTCTGCCATAACAATTTTGTTATTTGAAAAGGGCAAGAAAAAGGGAAAGGGGAATGATGAGCAATGAGGATAGAGATAAGCGTTAGACATTTGCGGGTAGAGCCATCTTTGTATGATTCCTTTAGTAGGTATTGCTTGATCCTTGAATCTTTGTTCTGAAAGAAGCGGCTCATGTACTAAACTTTTCACTTTTTGGCATTTGTTGGATCTACAATGGCACTGGAATGCGTGAGGATATGGTTAAAACTGCAAACACCAACCTTATCTTTCATTTTGTATTGGGATTTTTCATTAGTTACAATCAGATATGATTCACTTTTGTGGATGAAAGTGCATTTTCATTTCAGATTAGATATTTTTCTGCATGATCTATATATTGTTTGGCTTCAAAACGTTACTAGACGAGCTGCTGCTACTTGGTTATTTAACTACAAATATGTTGATTAGTTTTTACCATTTACATGTGATGTGAATGAATCTTATACGATGATTGCCAATCTTGAACAATTAAACCATTTGATTGATATATTTAATTTGATTTATTTATTTATAATTGAGTATTATTATATATGTAATTTTATTTATTTATTTATAAATAAATCGTTGTAATATATGTAAAAAATTTAAAATATAAATTTATTATTATTTGTAAAAATGATTTTTTAGAAAATATTTTTACAAATTCATCCAAACACCGAAAAATAAATCATTTTAGGAAAAGTAAATCATTCCAGAAATCATTTTCCGGAAAACATTTTACTGGCAAACAAACGGAGCCTAAAAAGATAAAAAAAATTTACATGTATAAATCCAAGTTTTCCCTATAAAAATTCAGGTAATTTATTGTAAAACCTTAAATTCTTGTTTTTTACTTGAAAAATCAAAATTAATTCTAAAAAGGAAATGAAAAGAAAAATTAATTTTTCTATAAAATTCAAGTTTTTCCTATAAAAACCTAAGTGATGAGAAAAAATAAAGGTAATTAAATTAGATAAAAATGATTTGTTAACTCAGATTTTCTCAATAAAATTCTAAGTTTCTTCTCTTAATGATAAAAACTAAAATGAATTTTCAAAAAAGAAAAGTCAAGTGACTAAAATGAGTGTATGTAATGACAAATTAACAGTGAGTGACTAAAATGATAAAAGTATATTACAACAATGTGGCTTTTTTACCTGTATATTATAAAATTAAAAAAAATACTTAAATGGTATCCCAAACAGATTATTTACCGAAATGGTACATCCAAGCAAGTGAAGGGTGGTGCATAGGCAGCACCACCCTAAAAATCAGACATGATTGACTTCAAAAAATTTATATATAAAAAAATGGAAAATGCCATCTAAATACGCAGCACCAAAAGGAATACAGGTCAATTACGACCCGTATACGACCAAAACCTGACCACCCAGACCCACTGCAAACTCACTGCCATTGATGGGACAGGACAACTGGTGAAGCCTAAGAGAAAGGCGACACACCCACTGGTCATGCCTTTTTGCCAGGTGACACCGGGTTGGTGATGCCAACCTCATAGGCGACACACCTCTGACTCCTGCATTGGTGGTAGCGATGGGACGGGACTATGCCTGTGACTTGTGTTTTGGAGACCATTATAAGGTCCACAATGTCTCATTTTGGCCGGAAGGGAAAAGAAATTTGAAGAAGAGAAGAAGAAGAAGAAGAAGAAATGAACGAGAAGGGAGAAAAGAAAAAACAGGAAGCAGAATAGAGAGAAGCAAGAAGAAAAAAAAGGAAAAAAATAAATAGAAAAGGAAAGGAGAAATTGTGTTTATGTAACACCCCTATCCTATGTCCGTCACCGGATTAGGGCTAAGGGCGTTACCTGACAGATCGAAAACTTTATTAGACAATTCGTAAATTAATCCATCATTTACAATCATAATGTCCCTTCTGTAGGTCATTGAGACCTAAAACATGCTTTGAAGCAGTGTCAGGACTAAACTGGAACACATATAGAAATTATCAAAAATTTAAAACTTTTCAAAGTTTCAGGGGTTACATGCCCGTTTGGGCAGGCCGTGTGCTTCCCACGGCTGCTAGACACACTCGTGTGTCTTCCCCGTGGTCGAACCTGACTTTACACCACGGCCACTAAGTACGCCCATGTACCTTAGCTGTGGTCAATCCTTACTTGGCTCCACTGCCACCAAGCACGCCCTTGTACTTTGGCCGTGGTCGATTCTGATAAAACCACACGGCTACCAGGCATGTTCGTGTGCCAAGGCCGTATGCTCTTAACCAGCTATTGACTTAGCCTCACGGTCACTAGGCATGCCCGTGTGCCACAACTGTGTTACAAAATAGGCCATTTGCAAGGCCAAATTGCCACCCACCTAGGGTCATAACTACAAGCCAATTATCAATTCAACTTATGCACAAATAGCAATCAAGAACATATTAAAATAACCATCCAATCTCTACATTCAAATCCAATTCCATTCATACCAAATTTACAAGACAAAATCTCATATAAACACAAGCATAATTCATTCATTTACTTACCTTAAACTTGACCACTTCATTTACTATCAAACTATACCAAAACATACGTCACATATCATATTCAATATTGCATATTGCCAACACAGAACTAGCCAAATCACATGGCTAAGTTCACTTCAAATTCATATACAAATATCTAGCCTATACATGCCATATCTAGCTATATACATTTCCAAAATGTACCAAAACAAGTTGAGTAGTGTGGTGACGATCCTCGACGGTCCTCGAGCCTTTAGTAGCTTTAACGATCTATAAAACAGAGAAACACACGCACAAAGTAAGCCTTCTAAAAGCTTAGTAAGTCATATACAAATAAAATTAACATGAAAAGTATATAAGCATATAAGAACATTAGCACAATTAATCTTCATAGCAAATTTCTCACATGTATGCTTTGGTTCATGTACTTGGCCATATTTTTGCCACAAGCATCAATTCAAAAATCTTATATATACATAGCTCTATCATGCATACTTTCACATATCATATTATTATTCCAATATACATAATCATCATAGTAAGATCATATAGATACTTACCTTGTACACACACTTAGTGTATAAATCAACGTACCTGAAACAGATTTACAATTCACATAGTCATTCGTATCACAGACTTGCCCGTTGAACCGTTAGGAACCTAATAGGATACTCAGAAAACTCAGAATAGTCGTACAATGCCAACGTCCCAGACGAGGTCTTACATGCACTCAGATATCGATGCCATTGTCCCAGACAGGGTCTTATACAAATCAATACAATGCCAATTTCCTAGACATGGTCTTACACGTAAATCTCGTATCGATGCCAATGTCTCAGACGTGGTCTTACACGAATCTCCAATCAACACCTACGTCCCAGACGTAGTCTTACATGATATCTCAGAACTGACACCTATGTCATGACATAGCTAATCCTATATATATTCCTAGGTTCGTACGGGACTTCTTGGACATTGTCACTATATCTATCTTATCTCAGGATTCATATACATAGCATCTCGTAAGCATTCACTGTAACATCCCGAAATTGGGCTTAGTAGGATTGGGCCCAATGGGCCTTGGACATAAGAATGTTTAAAATTTTGAGAACAAGAGAATGACATTATTGCGAATTGGACTTGTTAGTTAAGTGAATTTGGAAGGTTACGAGGTTTCTATGAAGTCTCGGGTTTAATTGGGCCTTAGGAAAAATTTGGTATTTTAGCACTTTAAGGAGATGGAGTAATTGACCTTAAAGCATATGGAAATAATTGATTAAATAGCTAGCATAAGTAAGCAGTTAGTAAAGAGGCTATAGCACCACATGTATTACCTTGAAGGAAGGAGTTCGAATCACTTTGTATGCAATTTGACTTTTACTTTTGCTTCCCTTCCTTATGTGTCGGTCAAGGAATAAATATGGCAATGGTGGACTTCATTATTTTGGTAAGGAGGCTAAAAGAATAAGGCAAGGTTGAAGTTGGGGAAAGGAATCAAGAGAAATAGGAAAGAAAGGGGGACATGAGGCTAATTCCATGGATGATGTTTTGGAAAGCTTAGGAGGCCAAACTCTAATCCTAAGGGGAGATGCATGTGGACGGTTTTGGAGTAGTTAGGTGGCTGAAATTTTATTTTGGCTTTTGGCAAAATCCTAGCTTTTTTTTTGCCAGAAATCCTTTTGGCAACTTTGTGCCATTTCTCTCAATTTTGCAACCCACCTTTCCGAAACATAGTAGAGCAATAGTGCATTGTTTTCCTCTCAAATTCTTTTCTTTTTCCTTTTCTTTGTGCCGAAATTATAAGCCTTGGTGACCATATGTTTCTTCTTTCTTTTTACTTTGGCCGAATTCCCGTAGCACATTTGTGCACTTTCTTGCTCTTTTGTTTGATCAAGATTTTCATCTCTTGTATATCTCCCTTTTTGGATAACCGAATCTTCCACCCTTCTATTGAATCTCTTTTCCATTCGAGTGGTCATTTATATACAATCGGTAAGTGAATTATTTTCTATGATCATATTCTTTCCTCTTTAGCCGAATAAGTAATTACTATTCAGTTGTAAACCGTGATCGTAACCGAAAATGGTGTTATCCTCCACTTCTTCATGTTTTATTCACTCTCTCTTTTTGTAGTGCTTTAAGTGGGAGACTGTGTATTGTTCTAGTCGAAGTCAAACGGTGGTAATTGGATCCAATATCGATAAGGATCGATTCTTGGTGCATCAAGGGAGATCACCATTGTGGTGTTGAAATCGGTAGAAAGCACAACTCGTAATCAAGGTGTGTAATCCCATACCCTTCCGAATATATGTTTGAAATGGTGAGTAAGACACACATCTCTTTGAAAGTTTATATGAAATATTCTGTGATTCGGCAGAAATACCAAATAAAACTGATAACTGGCATCCGTGATCGCTCGGGAGTGCATATATTCGTAGTGGTAATCGTATTTTGTAATAAAATAGTTTCGATCAGAAACAGTGATGTGTATTTGAAAACTCAC
This sequence comes from Gossypium rotundifolium, assembly GCA_025506655.1. NCBI lineage: Eukaryota > Viridiplantae > Streptophyta > Magnoliopsida > Malvales > Malvaceae > Gossypium > Gossypium rotundifolium. The sequence continues at coordinate 63,730,892 of CP106722.1, forward strand.
GAAAAATTGGATAAAAGAAATTGAAAAGCGAGTAAGATATCAGATTAAAGCTTACTGTGTCTACTTTAATATGGAATAAACGGAGAAGGAAAGGGAATACTATATTCTGAGATATGTTAATTTTAGTGAGACTGGTTCTGAATGACTTCGGGGTATTCTGTTCTATTTTGGAAAATTCATATAAAATTGTACAAAGTGAACTATGGGACATAATTTATATGTATGGATTCCTTACTGAACCTATTTTCGATGGAAACAAGTGGGAGCAGTAGATGAAAAGTGTACAGTAAGATATTTGTGATTAAGGAAAGAGAGGTCAGAATCATTGGACAGTGAAACAAGGAAAACTTTAAGGAATAAAATGTATTAAATGGTTAAGCTAAAAATTCTAAAAAAATTATAGGAGAAAGATATATGTGTCAATTTCAAGGAAAATTTACGGATTTAGATTTCGAGTTTTCTAACTTGAGTTATGGTCAATTTAGTCAAGATGACGCAGATGGACGATTTGATTTTATGCTCCAAATTAGTAGTTGCCTAGGTTGTGAAATTACCATAATACCCTTATAGGGTAAATTACCGAAATACCCCTGGGTTGCGAGATTACCGAATTACCCTCGATGAGTAAAATTACAAAAATGCCCTTATGGGCTGAATTACGAAAACGCCCTTATGGGCCGAATTACAAATTTTCCCTTAATGGGCTATATTGTTAAAAAGTGATATTTTGGGCCATATGATTTATTTTGATAAATTGGCTAAATGAGAATATTGTGAAAAGGGCCTTATGTGACTAATGGGCCAAAGTTTGCTAGATCGATAAATGGGCCAGAATTTGCTAGATCGTTAAATGGGCCAAATTGCTATTTTGGCTAATGGGCTAAATTGATAACTTGTAATATGGGCTTTTTGTTGAAATTTACCTTATGAATATATTATTATGCATTATATATATACATGACTGCATGGGTTGGGATAATTGACGAAGAGCAGAATGGCCTGTTGCCAAAAATCTAGTTCGGTGACTCTGTCACAATGGCCTGTTGCCAAAAATCTAGTTCGGTGACTCTGTCACAATGGCCTGTTGCCAAAAATCTAGTTCGGTGACTTTGTCACAATGGCCTGTTGCCAAAAATCTAGTTCGGTGGCTCTGCCACAAATATTATAACTGGCTTAATGCCTGCTATTGGTGTGTTGGCGGGGTGGGTTGACTTGATCCCCACAGGTGTGTTGGTTGGTACGGGTGGTGTGTAGCAGATGAAAATTAGGCTTGGTTGGGAATTGCATATCACATGCATATATATTTTTTTTATATATTTGATATATATATATATATATATATATATTGTGCATTTGTAAATGGGCTCAAGCCCAAATATTTGCTTAAATGGTTTGGCCCAGTGAACACGGTAAGTGGGTTACACACTGAGTTCTAAGTAACTCACCCCCTTCTTTCTTAACCTTGTAGGTAATGCTCCGTGAGGTGGACTTGGGCCATGGATGACTCGGTGGAGGCCATACTTCAGAAATAGTGTTATTAAATTTTAAATTTCTATTCCCGTTATTTTATTATTTTGGTTTAAGTTGTAATAAGGCCTCTGAACTATTTTATTATTTGCTTTATGGTTGGTTTACTTATTATTTTGCTTAAATTGTTTTAAACGAGAATTTTTCTAAAAGCTAAAATAAAGGTTTTCCAAAATCGATTAACAAATGGAATTCATAATAAAATTTTTACAAGTATTTTTTAATACGGAAATCTTCTTCGAATTTTCAATGTCATTTTCAAAAGTCACGTTTTATAAGATTATTAGTTCAAATCTAACGATTTATCAATCAATCTTCGAGGTTAGTAGCATTTTATCAAATGTCTCAAATCAAACTTGTTTTTCTTGATTTTAACAAAACTTATTTTAGTACGAATTTCAAATCCTTTATACGTTTTCTTCATTATGACACGCCAGATTCAGGCCTAACTTCTGGGCCGGGTTTGGGGTGTTACATTTTATGGTATCAGAGCCTAGTTTTAAAACTCGACTGTGGTTTGGGTTCAAAAATGTTTTCCAAAGCTGTTTGAAAATTGATTATAAATACATGTTTGAAAGGAAGTATGGCACCACGTGTAACATCCTGAAATTGGGCCTAGTAGGATTGAGCCCAATGGGCCTTAGGCGTAGTAGGGTTTAAAATTTTTTGGAGAATGGGAGATCGGCTTAAGTGCAAGTTGGACCTTTTAGATAAGTGATTTTGGAAGGTTAGGGGGCTTCTATGAAGTCTCGGGATCAAATATTAGCTTTGGGGAAATTTTGGTTTTAGGTGAAAAAAACCCTGAAAGTTGGCAGGTAGGCCTTAAGAATAAAATATGGAGAAAAGTGACACAAGTGGAGTGTGTGGTGTAGTGGCAAAGTGACGCCACTTAAGGACAAGGGAATGACGCCACAAGGAAGGAAGGAGGTCCAAGGTTCTAGTTGTAGCGTTTGCATTCCTTTTAGATTATTTTTTATTAAATGAATTTAGACCTTGGCCATAAGGTTATATTTAGTTGTGCATGGTTTAAGACACAAGGAGCTAGTTGGTAAAGTGGCTAGCAGCGTGGATTATGTTATAAGGGAGCCTGAGTTCGAATCTCGTGAGAAGCAAGGGAGTATTTATTTTGCAGATTGGACGGTAAGAGTTTCAGTTGAATTTAAACTCTACTGACGAAGGGATCCCACATCGGAAAGATACAAGAAATGAAGGTGAAGAGCTAGCTATATAAAGAGCATGCCAGGAGAAGGGTTAACATACCTTGGTGGGCGTTTGGCACAGGAGTGGTCGCAGCGCGGTTTAGCACCAGAGTCCTATCAGGTGTGTAACTCTCTCTACTCTAGTTGTAGAGCGGAAAATGCCGAAGTGTCGGTCACGGCAATAGTAGCCACACGAGCATGCGAGTGCACGTGTGGGGCTTCGACGCGATGGTTGAGGCCATCAGTAGTATTCTTGTGGGTTGGGGCTGCTTGGGCCGCGATGGTCAAGTAGGCCCAATGGGCCCATAGGCCCAATAGAATAAATTGTATGATGATGTAGTATATAGTGAACTAGACTAGGTGGAACTTATATACGTGGCTAGATTTGTGTTAGGTGGGCCACACGAGCGTGTGGGCCTGAATGGGCCGAAATCGAGTTTTAAGCCCAATAGTCTGGTGACGACCGAAAATGGTAGCCGAGTCGCTCAGGGTAACATTAGACCTTCGGGAGGGCCATTGTAGGTGTAAAATTATGAAAATACCCTTGGTGGGTAAATTACGAAAATACCCTTGGTGGGTAAATTACGAAAATACCCTTGGTGGGAAAATTACAAAAATACCCTTGGTGGGAAAATTATGAAAATACCCTTGGTAGGTAAATTATGAAAATACCCTTGGTGTGTAAATTACAAAAATACCCTTGGTGGGTAAATTACGAAAATACCCTTAGTGGGTAAATTACGAAAATACCCTTGGTGGGTAAAATTACGATTATACCCTTAGAGGTTGATTAGCATGATTATGTTGTTTTATGTCTATCTGATTATGATGGTAATTCATGTTATACTTATATTTGATATATGTCTAGCATACATGACATAACGCATACACTAATTATTATGTCATATTGCATGGGTATGATGAGAGGAGGGGGAAGATTGATATCTGTGACTTTGGGTCACCAGTGGTTTGGTACCACAGTTGATATTCGTGACTTTGGGTCACCAGAGGTTTGGCACCTCATAGCGACTTGTCCCAGTGGCTTAGCACCACAGTGGGTTGGCCCCACAGTTGACATATTGGGATCGTCGCCAGTGATTTGGTATCACACGTGGGTTGGCCCCACACTTGGATATTGATATTTTGTGACTTTAGGTCACCAGAGGTTTGGCACCTCATAGCGACTCGTCCCAGTGGCTTCGCACCACAGTGGGTTGGCCCCATATTTGATAAAACGGGATTGTCGCCAGTGATTTGGTATCACAACGTGGGTTGGCCCCACCTATGGATTATTCGTGACTTTGGGTCACCAGTGGTTTGGCACCACATTATATTGATATCAGTGACTTTGGGTCACCAGTGGTTTGGCACCACCAGTGGTTTGGTTCCACACGGGGTAGAATCGGGAGTTTCGGATGGTTAGGTTTTGGGTTGCATGACATGCATATTTTCATATGAAATTGTGTAAGGGTTTAACACCGTTGGATGGGGATTTACACATCGAGTCTTGATAACTCACCCTTAGTTAAATTTTGCGGTAATCATTAGATCATGGATTTGGGAGCCGAGGTGGACTCGTGGGGCCATACATTGTTTACTCGTAAATTTGTTTCTTTTATTTGGACTTATTTTTATTTGGGTTTTGTTATGTAATAAGGCCTTGGGTATTTTACTTGGTTTCGCTTTCAATTTAGTTATCGCTTATTATTAAATGATCAATATCGATTTTCCTAAAATGATAATAAACGTTTCTTATTCAAAATTACTTAAACTCAATTTTTCACAACAACTATAAAGAATACAAGCTTTTTAACGAACGCATGATTTAGACATTCCTTTCATGTGACATGCCGATCCGATCGTAACGCTTAGGTAGGGTTTGGGGTGTTACAATTATAGTATCGAGCCTAGGTTCAAAACTTCGGTGTGGGTTTGGGTTCAAAATGTTTTCAAAGGATGGTTTAGAAAATATATATATATCTCTTTTCTGTAAGTATGGCACCCGAGTCTCCGGCACCAAATCCGTAAGTTTCCTTTTTACTATATTCCATTATATGCTAAATGATTGTATTTATTCTTCGTTGTGTGGATGTGATATAGAAATTGTATGTACGTGTGAAAAATATCTGTTTGCTTCGGTGGTAGATAGTTGGTTATGTGAAGGGGTTCCAAGATTTAATTAGAAAGTATATTAGCTTTATTAAGATCAGAGTGCGCAACAAGAGCGTAGTGTGGTGGGTTAGGATGTGTGACTGTTCGTAGTCAAAAATTTCGAGGACGAAATTTCTTTAAGGAGGGTAGATTTGTAACATCCTGAAATTGGGCCTAGTAAGATTGAGCCCAATGGGCCTTAGGCGTAGTAGGTTTTAAAATTTTTTGGAGAATGGGAGATCGGCTTAAGTGCAAGTTGGACCTTTTAGATAAGTGATTTTGGAAGGTTAGGGGGCTTCTATGAAGTCTCGGGATCAAATATTAGCTTTGGGGAAATTTTGGTTTTAGGTGAAAAAAACCCTGAAAGTTGGCAGGTAGGCCTTAAGAATAAAATATGGAGAAAAGTGACACAAGTGGAGTGTGTGGTGTAGTGGCAAAGTGACGCCACTTAAAGACAAGGGAATGACGCCACAAGGAAGGAAGGAGGTCCAAGGTTCTAGTTGTAGCGTTTGCATTCCTTTTAGATTATTTTTTTATTAAATGAATTTAGACCTTGGCCATAAGGTTATATTTAGTTGTGCATGGTTTAAGACACAAGGAGCTAGTTGGTAAAGTGGCTAGCAGCGTGGATTATGTTATAAGGGAGCCTGAGTTCGAATCTCGTGAGAAGCAAGGGAGTATTTATTTTGCAGATTGGACGGTAAGAGTTTCAGTTGAATTTAAACTCTACTAACGAAGGGATCCCACATTGGAAAGATACAAGAAATGAAGGTGAAGAGCTAGCTATATAAAGAGCATGCCAGGAGAAGGGTTAACATACCTTGGTGGGCGTTGGGCAGGAGTGGTCGTGGCGCGGTTTAGCACCGAGTCCTATCGTGTGTAACTCTCTACTCTAGTTGTAGAGCGGCAAATGCCAAGAAGTGCATCCACGGCAATAGTAGCCACACGAGCATGCGAGTGCACGTGGGGCTTCGACGCGATGGTTGAGGCCATCAAGAGTATTCTTGTGGGTTGAAATGCTTGGGCGCGATGGATGGGTCAAATGGGCCCAATGGGCCCATAGGCCCAATAGAATAAATTGTATGATGATGTAGTATATAGTGAACTAGACTAGGTGGAACTTATATACGTGGCTAGATTTGTGTTAGGTGGGCTACACGAGCGTGTGGGCCTGAATGGGCCGAAATCGAGTTTTTAGCCCAATAGTCTGGTGACGACCGAAAATGGTAAATGAGTCGCTTGTGGTAACATTAGACCTTCGGAGGCCATTGTAGGTGTAAAATTATGAAAATACCCTTGGTGGGTAAATTACGAAAATACCCTTGGTGGGTAAATTACGAAAATACCCTTGGTGCGTAAATTACGAAAATACCCTTGGTGGGAAAATTATGAAAATACCCTTGGTGGGTAAATTACGAAAATACCCTTGGTGGGTAAATTACGAAAATACCCTTGGTGGGAAAATTATGAAAATACCCTTGGTAGGTAAATTATGAAAATACCCTTGGTGTGTAAATTACGAAAATACCCTTGGTGGGTAAATTACGAAAATACCCTTGGTAGGTAAATTACGAAAATACCCTTGGTGGGTAAAATTACGATTATACCCTTAGAGGTTGATTAGCATGATTATGTTGTTTTATGTCTATCGATTATGATGGTAATTCATGTTATACTTATATTTGATATATGTTCAGCATACATGACATAACGCATACACGTAATTATTATGTCATATTGCATGGGTATGATGAGAGGAGGGAAGATTGATATCTGTGACTTTGGGTCACCAGTGGTTTGGCACCACCAGTGGTTTGGTACCACAGTTGATATTCGTGACTTTGGGTCACCAGAGGTTTGGCACCTCATAGCGACTTGTCCCAGTGGCTTAGCACCACAGTGGGTTGGCCCCACAGTTGACATATTGGGATCGTCGCCAGTGATTTGGTATCACACGTGGGTTGGCCCCACACTTGGATATTGATATTTTGTGACTTTGGGTCACCAGAGGTTTGGCACCTCATAGCGACTCGTCCCAGTGGCTTCACACCACAGTGGGTTGGCCCCACATTTGATAAAACGGGATTGTCGCCAGTGATTTGGTATCACAACGTGGGTTGGCTCCACCTATGGATTATTCGTGACTTTGGGTCACCAGTGGTTTGGCACCACATTATATTGATATCAGTGACTTTGGGTCACCAGTGGTTTGGCACCACCAGTGGTTTGGTACCACACGGGGTAGAATCGGGAGTTTTGGATGGTTAGGTTTTGGGTTGCATGACATGCATATTTTCATATGAAATTGTGTAAGGGTTTAACACCCGTTGGATGGGGATTTACACACTGAGTCTTGATGACTCACCCCTTAGTTAAATTTTGCAGGTAATCATTAGATCGCGGATTTGAGAGCTGAGGTGGACTCGTGGGGCCATACATGTGTTTACTCGTAAATTTGTTTCTTTTATTTGGACTTATTTTTATTTGGGTTTTTGTTATGTAATAAGGCCTTGGGTATTTTACTTGGTTTCGGCTTTCAATTTAGTTACTGCTTATTATTAAATGATTAATATCAGATTTTCCTAAAATGATAATAAATCGTTTCTTATTCAAAATTACTTAAACTCAATTTTTCACAACAACTATAAAGAATACAAGCTTTTTAACTAATACAAGATTTAGACATTCCTTTCATGTGACATGCCGATCCGATCGTAACGCTTAGGTAGGGTTTGGGGTGTTACACCACAGTATCCGGCACCAAGTCAAGTAAGTAATTATTTTCATTTTATGATTATTGTGTTACTAAAATTTTACAAAGTAGAATACTCTAGAACTGTTAGCTTTAAGAGTTGAAACTATAGAGACTGAGACTCTAGGATACGGATTTGGCTCTCAAAAATAACTTTCCTACTCACACTTCATAAAACATTGGTTAATAAACATTGAATAGTATAATGATTTATAAAACTCGTAATTTGATTACATCGACTTAGTGAACATAAGCGCTAGAAGACACGGACGTGGTAGACGTGGACGTGGTAGAGGCCGAGGTGCTAGGGCTAGATCTTTGGACCAAGGCATGTGCCCGAAAGGGAGACGTTGGCATCGCCAGTGGCTAAGACAGGATCTCGTGTTCGATTTAAGGTTGATGAGCTGACTCAGATAGTTAAGAAAGTATTGGAAGAGGTTAAAGGAATCAGTGAGGCACTTCGATTTGGATTTGTGGACTGTAAGAAAAAAATAGATCGTGGTTCTTTAGGGTCACAGTCTCTATCTGTGAAGCGTGTCAAGGCACGTCCAAACTTTTCGGCTTGCGATTATTGTAGAAGGCGTCATCCGGGAGAATGCTGGAGGAGGTTAGGAGCATGCTTGAGATGCGGGTCTAAGGAGCATAAAGCTCAGGATTGTTACATCACCATCAAGTCAGGTATGTTTGGTTGGACGTGAAGAATGAATGTAGAAAATTCTAAGTATAAATGGTAGACAACTGTTTGCTTTTGTGGTTAGATGTTTAGTTGTGTGAAAGAGGACTCAAGATTTTGTTAAAAGTACATTGTGGTTTTTTTAAGATTAGAGTGCGCAGCGAAAGCTTAGTGATGTGATTTGAGTGATGGGTTTAGTAGTTGATTGGAAATTTCGAGGACGAAATTTCTATAAGGAGGGTAAAATTGTAACATCCCGAAATTGGGCTTAGTAGGATTGGGCCCAACGGGCCTTGGACATAAGAATGTTTAAAATTCGGAGAACAAGAGAATGGCATTATTGCAAATTGGACTTGTTAGTTAAGTGAATTTGGAAGGTTACGAGGTTTCTATGAATTCTCGGGTTTAATTGGGCCTTAGGAAAAATTTGGTATTTTAGCACTTTAAGGAGATGGAGTAAGTGACCTTAAAGCATATGGAAATAATTGATTAAATAGCTAGGATAAGTGAGCAGTTAGTAAAGAGGCTATGGCACCACATGTATTACCTTGAAGGAAGGAGTTCAAATCATTTTGTATGCAATTTGACTTTTACTTTTGCTTCCCTTCCTTATGTGTCGGTCAAGGAATAAATATGGCAATGGTGGACTTCATTATTTTGGTAAGGAGGCTAAAAGAATAAGGCAAGGTTGAAGTTGGGGAAAGGAATCAAGAGAAATAGGAAAGAAAGGGGGACATGAGGCTAATTCCATGGATGATGTTTTGGAAAGCTTAGGAGGCCAAACTCTAATCCTAAGGGGGGATGCATGTGGACGGTTTTGGAGTAGTTAGGTGGCTGAAATTTTATTTTGGCTTTTGGTAAAACCCTAGCTTTGTTTTGGCCAGAAATCCTTTTGGCAACTTTGTGCCATTTCTCTCAATTTTGCAACCCACCTTGCCGAAACATAGTAGAGCAATAGTGCATTGTTTTCCTCTCAAATTCTTTTCTTTTTCCTTTGCTTTATGCCGAAATTACAAGCCTTGGTGACCATATGTTTCTTCTTTCTTTTTACTTTGGCCGAATTCCCCTAGCACATTTATGCACTTTCTTGCTTTTTTGTTTGATCAAGTTTTTCATCTCTTGTCTATCTCCCTTTTTGGATAACCAACTTCCACCCTTCTATTGAACTCTCTTTTTCATTCGAGTGGTCATTTATGTACAATTGGTAAGTGAATTCTTTTCTATGATCATATTCTTTCCTCTTTAGTGAATAAGTAATTATCACTATTAGGTTGTAAATCGTGATCGTGAATCAAAATGGTGTTATCCTCCACTTCTTCATGTTTTATTCACTCTCTCTTTTATAGTGCTTTAAGTGGGGGAGACCGTATTGTTCTAGCCAAGTCAAATAGTGGTAATTGGATCCAATATCGATAAGGATCGATTCTTGGTGCATTGAGGAGATCACCGTTGTGGTGTTGAAATCGGTAGAAAGCACAACTCGTAATCAAGGTGTGTAATCCCATACCCTTCCGAATATATGTTTGAAATGGTGAGTAAGTCTCACATATCTTTGAAAGTTTACATGAAATATTCTGTGATTCGGTAGAAATACCGAATAAAATTGATAACCGGCATCCGTGATCACTCGGGAGTGCATATATTCGTAGTGGTAATCGTATTTTGTAATAAAACAGTTTCGATCAGAAACAGTGACGTGTATTTGAAAAATCACGAAACATTGGATAAAAGGAATTAAAAGTGAGTAAGATATCAGATTAAATATTACTGTGTCTACTTTAATATGGAAGAAACGGAGAAGGAAAGGGAATACTATATTTCGAGATATGTTAATTTTAGTGAGACCGGTTCGAATGACTTGGGTATTCTGCTCATTTTGGAAAAATCGTATAAAATTTTACAAAGTGAATTATGGGACATAATTTATATGTATGGATTCCTTACTGAACCTATTTTCGATGGAAACAAGTGGGAGCAGATAGATGAAAAGTGTACAAGAAGATATTTGTGATTAAGGAAAGAGAGGTCTAATCATTGGACAGTGAAACAAGGAAAACTTTAAGGAATAAAATGTATTAAATAGTTAAGCTAAAAATTCTGGAAATATTATAGGAGAAAGATATATGTGTCTAATTTCAAGGAAAATTTACGGATTTAGATTTCATGTTTTCTAACTCGAGTTATGGTCAATTTAGTCAGTATGACACAGATGGACAGTTAGTTAAGCCTAGGTTGTGAAATTACCATAATACCCTTAGAGGGTAAATTACCGAAATACCCCTGGGTTGCGAGATTACCGAATTACCCTCGACGAGTAAAATTACGAAAATGCCCTTATGGGCCAAATTACGAAAACGCCCTTATGGGCCGAATTACGGATTTTCCCTTAATGGGCTATATTGTTAAAAAGTGATATTTTGGGCCATATGATTTATTTTGATAAATTGGCCAAATGAGAATATTGTGAAAAGGGCCTCATGTGACTAATGGGCCAAAGTTTGCTAGATCAATAAATGGGCCAGAATTTGCTAGATCTTTAAATGGGCCAAATTGCTATTTTAGCTAATGGGCCAAATTGATAACTTGTAATATAGGCTTTTTGTTGAAATTTACCTTATGAATATATTGTTATACATTATATATATACATGACTACATGGGTTGGGATAATTGACGAAGAGAAGAATGGCCTGTTGCCAAAAATCTAGTTCGTTGACTCTGTCACAATGGCCTGTTGCCAAAAATCTAGTTCGGTGACTCTGTCACAATGGCCTGTTGCCAAAAATCTAGTTCGGTGACTCTGTCACAATGGCCTGTTGCCAAAAATCTAGTTCGGTGGCTCTGCCACGAATATTATAATTGGCTTAATGCCTGCTATTGGTGTGTTGGCGGGGTGGGTTAGCTAGATCCCTACAGGTGTGTTGGTTGGTACGGGTGGTGTGTAGCGGATGGAAATTAGGCTTGGTTGGAAATTGCATATCACATGCATATATTTTTTTATATATATTTGATATATATATATATATATATATATTGTGCATTTGTAAATGGGCTCAAGCCCAACTATTTGCTTAAATGGTTTTGGCCCAGTGAACACGGTAAGTGGGTTAGACATTGAGTTCTAAGTAACTCACCCCCTTCTTTCTTAACCCTGTAGGTAATGCTCTGTAAGGTGGACTTGGGCCATGGATGACTCGGTGGAGGCCATACTTCAGAAATAGTGTTATTAAATTTTAAATTTCTATTCCCGTTATTTTATTATTTTGGTTTAAGTTGTAATAAGGCCTCTGAACTATTTTATTATTTGCTTTATGGTTGGTTTACTTATTATTTTGCTTAAATTGTTTTAAACGAGAATTTTCTAAAAGCTAAAATAAAGGTTTTCCAAAATCGATTAACAAATGGAATTCATAATAAAATTTTACAAGTATTTTAATACGTAAATCTTCTTGAATTTTCAATGTCATTTTCAAAAGTCGCGTTTTATAAGATTATTAGTTCAAATCTAACTATTTATCAATCAATCTTCAAGGTTAGTAGTATTTTATCAAATGTCTCAAATCAAACTTGTTTTTCTTGATTTTAACAAAACTTATTTTAGTACGAATTTCAAATCCTTTATACGTTTTCTTCATTGTGACACGCTAGATTCGGGCCTAACTTCTGGGCCGGGTTTGGGGTGTTACATCCACTGTTATCAATAGTCATATGAATATGCACAATTCAATACAAATACATTTATTTGTATAATGACTTACCTTGGATTCGATTTTACTGAAACGGCAACGTCTACTCGGTTACTTTCGCTTTCCCGCGATCTAAGTCTGATTTCTTCGGTTTTTGATCTATACATATTCAAATTTAACCATTTTATTCACTAATTCATTCAATTCAATCTAAGAACACACATTTAGGGCTATTTGCAACTTAACCCTCACATTTGTATAATTTATCAATTTAGTCCATTTTTCTCAAAACATCAAATATACCAAATCTTCATTTAACCATGCTTAGTCGAATACTTAAATATCACATTCAAGTTAAAACATTTCATCAAATCCATAATTTAGTCCCTCAATTAACTATCTTTTCAATTTAGCCTTAGTTAGCTAAATTCTTCAAAATTTCAAGAACAAAACATGTTCATTAAACACATATCTTTCATTCATTGTCTAAACTCTTCACAAAACTCACTATTCATCAATGGTATATTTCATGAACAACATCAATTCTTCAAATTACAACATGGGTTTGATAGTATACTAAGCAACAATCTCAAAAACATAAAAATCATCAAAATCTAAAGTCAAAACATACCTTAATTTTGCAATACAATGACCGAATGCCCTAGCAAGTTTTCTTCTTTTTTTTTTCTTTGATTTTCGGTGGTAAGAGCACAAAGATGATAGCATTTAGCCTTGATTTTTTTTAATAGCCTTTATTAATCAATTTACTAATTTAACCCTTTTAATAAACATATTATAACATATAGTTTAAGGTCATTTTTTACTATTAACCACCCACTAACTTATAAATGGTTTAATTACCTCATAAGGCCTTCACATTTAAAAGTCACAATCAAATAAGCACTTTTGCAAATATCATGCTAGTTTTGCATTTAATACAGTTTAATCATTTTCTCAAATTAAGCACACAGACAGACAAATTAACTTACGGAACATTAGCACATTCTTAATCACATATCATAGTCACAAAAAATAATATTAAAATATTTTACTTACTCGGATTTGTGGTCCCGAAACCACTATTTCGACTAGGGTATAAATTGGACTATTATAGTTTAGGGTTTAGAAAGATTTGGTGTTAAAAAATCATAAAAGGTAATTTATTTTATTTAGTAATATTTTGTTATAAATAAATGTTAATTTGTTTTTGTTGTTATTATTGATTTATTTTGGATTTATTTTTAATTTTATTTGTGTAAGGTATTATTTGGTTAAAAGAGCTATTAAGGTATGTTTGTATTTATTTTATATTTTCATTCATTCATAAAATTTTTTAGTGTTTATTGAAGTAAAAAGCCTATTTATGTTATGTATAAAGAATGTTTTATTTTTTACGTAATTTATTTGTTATGTGTGTTTTAGGTTTAATAGATTTATTTTATGAAATTTATTTGGCATGTTATTTTATTATTTTAATATAATTTTTTATTTTTATGTAGGTAAAAATGAGACCATTGAGATGGAATTTGTGAATGGGACCATTGAGTTGGAATTTATGAGATAAATTAGGAATAATAGTTTACATGTTCTAATTTTTTTAGGTTTTATAATTGGGAATAAGAGTTTATATTTTTAAATTTTGTTTTATGTTTTCTTTAAATATTGTAAATGAAATTTCTTTTGAATCCTTCTATGCAAAAATAATTATATTTTTTGACAATAATTAAGTAGGCATGTTATTATATATATGATATTTTAAACCAATACATTTTACTTATTATCATTTTAAAATAATAATAACAATATTCGTATTTATTGTGTTGAAATATTTTTGTTATATTTTTTATTGGCATGTTAGTTTTATTATTTTAATATAATTTTTAGGTATTTTGATAAATATTTAAAATGTATCAAACTTATAAATTAATTATCGAATTTTGTTTTGAAATTGCGGTATAGAAATGGGTTCATTAATTAAGAACGATGATCACATATCAAACACAGTTAATAATATGGTAATATATTGTTATTTGTTAATCACGGGTTCCTTTAAAAAAAGTTCTATGTCATTTACGGAAATAAATTATGTTATAATAACTATTTTCTGTAATTTAATAATGTCAGGGCTCGTACCGTGCATTGAGGGGTCGGGTGAATGGTTTAGGATATCCCCCGGATGAACGAATGATGCCATACTTGGAGTTATTCGGATTCGGGTCAGCAGCATTGATCCAGTCATTTGATTTGCAATACGATTTAATATCCGCATTGTTCGAGCGTTCACGCCCGGAGACCGACACTTTTCATCTGCTGTGTGAGGAGTGCACTGTCACTGTGGAGGATTTTGCATTACAACTTAGGCTCCCAATCGACGGGAGTACGGTAACGGGTGTAAGTATGATACCTGAGCTGGCTGCCCTTTGTTATAGACTACTAGGAGTCTTGCCAAATGATGCTGAGACCAAATTTACAGGTTTGAGATTTTCATGGCTGAAAGCCAATTTTGAACATTTATCAATTAATGCCACTGAGCAGGAGGTGATGTGCGCAGCTCGAGCGTACATTATGCATATTATAGGGGGTGTATGGAACGATGGAAATGCTCAAGTGTACACAATCGCAACAAGTAATAAAGTGACAAGTAAATGTTGAGTTATCGTACCCACAGGGCCTGTGAAAAGAATTTTTTATGAAATTAATTTAAAAACACTTTGGTGAAGAAAAATATTTTGATTTGAAGAGGTGATTAAAAACTAGGATTTTAACTAAGCAAAATAAATAAAAATAAAATAAAAAAATGATGATTTTAATCAAGATGACATAATTGTGCTAGATTAATTACATTTCTTAACTTAGAATTATTAAACTCATCTTTATGTTGTTACGAATAAATTCACGGAAACTTGGTAATTTGCTGACTTATGAACATACTTAGCTACCGAAGTTTATTTATCTCTTGACTATATCTCTATGTCAATTCAATCGATTAAACAAATTTTAATAAGCAAATGTGTTAATGCACATACATACTTATGAAGTTAAAATACTCTCTTGTACATATCTCTATGCCAATTCAAACAATTAATTCAATCTCATAAGCACATAAAAGATTATGTGAGGTAACAATGTATTTCTACCTTGAAACAGTTTAATAACAATAATCTTGCAAGTTATGCAAGGCAAATGTATCATTAGATATTGTTGCTAATTTCACCCTTAGCTACCTTATATGATTAAACATGCACTAATTAAGTCTCGTGTCAATTAATTACAACTTCTGTAACGCCCTAATTTTTGCTTAGTTTCGGCTTTTGAAAATTGTTACACAAAAATCTGTATGCTTCAATGGTTGTGTGTTCTGGGAGTGTTTGAGAAGTCTTGGGTTCAAGTCTCCACTTGAGCAAAATTTTTGTTTTAAGTTAACTAAAGCCTTACTCTTGTTTAGTAAGCTTAAATTTAAGTGTTAGTAGGGTTATGTCAGAATGAGCCTGCTGGTCTGGTGGTTAAATGGAGTGTTAAGTGGCTGGAGGTCTGAGGTTTGAATCTCTGCTCGATCAAGGGGATTTATTTTTACTGTCTATGCCGTGTGGGTAGTAGAGTTTGACCAAAATTTTGTAGATTTTGAATGGGGTTTGAATTTGGTGGTTGAAGAGATATTGGGGAGTGATTTTAGGAGAAAATGTTAGGATTAGGGAGTAATGGTCCAGCCGAAATTCCCTTTTGTTGCCATTTCTTCTTTCTGTTCAAATTTTTGGTTCCCCATACTTTTTCCAATTCTGTTGAAACTACTTTCGCCTTTCTTTCATTTCTTATTCCTTTCTTTTTCGGCTATTCAATTCGTGTTGATTCGTGCACTTCCCGACTGTGCTCTTTTCGGTAAGTCCTGTTTCATTTAATTTTTACGCTTTTGGTTAAGTGTTTGATAAAGGGTTGTTTATTGCTATCGGTTTAGGTGAAGGACAAGGTTTGGCTGGGGCTCCTGCAGTAAGTTAGGTGTTGGGGTTTCGGTCGATAACGGTAAGTTTTCACGTATGTTGACTAGAGTGGTTCGACTTTGAGATGTGGAATATTTTCAATTGGGTTTTTGTTAGTATTACTAAATTCAGACTTTGGATATGTCGATTGTAGGTTCTGGGAAGCTCAGGAGTGTTTTCACATCAAAATGATACAAGGTGTGTACCCGAAACACTAAAAATGCGTCTCGACGAAAAGTTGAAAAAGCTTTCTATCGACACCACATGGGCATGTGGTATCCCATGTGGTAGGCCGTGCGCAACACTATAAGCCACAGCACGACCGTGTAATCGATGAGCTAGGCCGTGCGTAGGCGACACGGCCGTGTGATGACTGGACGAGGCTGTGTGGGAGACACAAGCTCAACCAAATGGGCCGTGTGGGCCATACCGGTGTATGGGCCCATACGAATAAACCACACGGGCGTGTGGGTATCTGGGCCAGACCATGGATCCACACGGCCAAGGCCAAATTGAGGCCATGTGGTCCACACGGGTGTGTGGGCCTACACGGGCAAACGACATGGGTGTGTGAGCCATTTTTACTGATTTATTTCTAAGGTTGCACGGGTCACCCGAGATGACTGTGAACCTACTGTAAGGTTGGTAAGATTACCTAAACTCCTAACTGAATGACTGTATATTAAACATGCTGTTGTACTATACTGTATGAATATGATATACCATGATTGGGCAAGACATAATTGTATGATGCATTGCATTAGGTTGGGGATTGATATTGATTGTAGGAAGTGTACTGAAAGGCTTCGCTTAACTTATCGGCGATTCATTTGCAAACCACTGCTCAAAGATCATGAATCGGTACTACTTTGGAGTGTAGGGATGAGTGAGTTGATTATATCCCCACATGGAGTGTAGGGTTGGACGGAGATGGAGTGTAGAGGCTAGTTGGGTAGGATTCTCTGATTGCATATCTGTTACTGTATCGTACTGTGATGGGCTAAGGCTCTAATGTATACTGTTACTGAAATGGGCTAAGGCCCAAACTGGATTGATATTGATACTGAAAAAGGGCTTAGGCCGACATTGAGATTATATGTTCTTGTCTGATTGTTTGCATGGGGATTACACACTGAGTTTACGTAAACTCACCCCTTCTGTTTAATCTGTACAGGTAATCCCCAAACATAGGCAGATCGATGCGACGGAAGACTCAGCTGTGGCCACATGACCTACTTCTTTCCATTTAAGAACTCAATTTTTAATGTTGATTTTACGTTGGCGATTTTTCTGTATCATGGCCTCTCTGGTTTATCTTTTAATTTCAAATTTTATTTTTATTGTTTTGAAATTATTATTGCTAGAAATAGGGATAATCGAGTTTTCAAAAAGAACCAAATGTTTTAACAAAATTCACTCAAATACGCCATTGATTTTAAAAGCTTCCGCGATAAGTAACTTTTTAAAAATTAACAATGTTTTGAAAAAGAATGATTTTATGATAATGAACTATGTTCTTTTTCACTGAACGATGCATCTTATAATAAATGCAAGTTTTTGTAAAGATTGTAAATCAAAAAGAGGATTTTGACGTCAACTCACTTTTACGAAAAACACTACCATGTGACATCGCCAAATTCAGCCATAATGTCTAGGCCGAGTTTAAGGTGTTACATTTAGTGGTATCAGAGTCAAGTTGCAAAACTCGACTGTGGATTTGGGGTTTTAAAGATTTGACTTTTCAAGAAAATATTTTCTAATGATTTGGATCATTTTACTGAACGTGTGGTACACCGAATCTCCGACGCCGATCCTGTAACTTCTTTGAAACTATTATGTGTTTAAACTGAAACTACTTTAGGTAGTATACTGTACTGGAAACACTCTAAGTTAGTGTATACTGAGAAATAGTAGAGGGATTGAAAACTGTAGTGCGACTGTGATTTACGAAAACAAACTTCAAAATTACTGATACTATTCTGCATAAAACATTTGCTAATAAAATACTGAAACTATAAACTGATGCATAAAACTATTAATATAGATAAACACAATTAGACAATGAGAACGAGAGGTACTCGCGGACAGGGGTACAAGAGGCCGTGGTAGAGGTCATAGAGGAGCTCGAGCTGAGTCCTCATCTTCTGGCAACTTGCCTAATTTGGATACAAGTGAGACGCTGGCTTCACCTATGACTGAGACGGAGTCTCATGATCGAGTGGCTGGGGACAATGCACTATCCCAGATCATGTTAAAGATCTTAGAAAGGGTCGCTGGGTCCAATACTTGAACTGGAGGCCAAGGGTCGATTACGGAATGACTCCGGTCTAATGGAGCCTAGATTTTTAAGGGTATTGCTAGAGTTGCCCCTAATGTGGCTGAATACTAGATCGAGGCTGCAGAAATGATCATAGACGACTTAGACTGCACCTCCAAATAGAAACTAAAGGGTGCAGTGTCACTGCTGAAAGATGAGGCTTACCGGGGGTGACTCACTGTAAAGGAGGGCACTCAGCCCGAACGACTGACCTGGGAATTCTTCAAATATGCCTTCCAAAGAAAATAAGTGGGTGATAGTTATGTGGATTCCCGGAGGAGAGAGTTTTTAAATTTGACTCAAGGGGACAGATCAGTGGCTAAATATGAGGCCGAGTTTTTAAGGGTACTGATGGCTCCACAGAGGGAGTGAGACTTTGTTGCATTAGTGGATAAGGAGAAAATCACCGAAGAGGTTAAGCACACTGAGCGTCAGAACCATGAAAAAGAGAAATGTAGGAACAGGAGGGATTCAGAGCCCTCGAGTTCCTTTCAGAGGCATAAGAAAAAGGCCAGAGTGGATGGGCTGGTCAGAGTTGGGACTCCTATTGCTGCTGTTGGGCAGCCGCCGTGTACTGATTGTGGTAGACACCATCTAGGCGAATGCTGGAAAAGGATTGGGGCTTGTTTGAAGTGCGATTCTCTAGAGCACCGTATTAGGGATTTTCCACGAAGGGCCAATTAGATGCAAGCTCCGGGTACTACAACTACACCACCACTGAGGGTAGCTCAGCAGCCACCGAGGGGTCATGGTCAGGCCAGGGGTGGTAATGGTTTGGGCTGTGGTCAGAGAGCACCAGGCAGAGGTGCTAGTCATACTGAGGTGAGGTAGCTGGCTCTAGGTTTTACTGCACGCCGTCGAGAGGAAGGTGATGCTCTATACGTCATTACGGATACGTTATTTATTTATAATGTACCATATACTATACTGATAGATATAGGATCTACTCACTCGTATATAGCCTGTACTGTATCTGGGAACTTGGGTATCTTGATTGAGAGCACTACGAGTGAGGTGGTTGTAATGAGTCCGCTGGGGCAATCAATAAGGGTGAATAAACTGTTTAGAAATGTTCCATTAGAGGTCCAAAGGGCTATCTTTCTGGTTGATCTGATGGAACTCCCTTTCAGAGAATTTGATCTAATACTGGGAATGGATTGGCTAGTCAAGCACCGAATGAGCTTATACTGTGCCACAAAAAAAGGTTGTACTGAGAACTGAGGAGGACAGCGTGGTATTCTTAATTGGGAAACGTCAAAACTACTTGAGTAATGTGATTTCTGCACTAAGGGTAGAAAAGTTACTTCATAAGGGATGTGAGGCGTATCTGGCCTACATTAGTGTTTCAGATTTTGGGGATTCTTAGGTTAAGGAGATAAGGACGGTTAAGGACTTTCCAGACATTTTTCCTAAAGAGCTACTTGGGTTACCTCCAGATCGTGAAGTAGAGTTTGGGATTGAGCTCCTTCCTGGTACAGCTCCGGTGTCCATCTCCCCTTATAGAATAGCACCGAAGGAGCTTGTGGAGCTTAGGGCTCAGATTCAAGAGTTATTGGATCATAGGTTCATCTGCCCTAGTGTGTCTCCGTAGGGAGCACATGTGCTGTTCGTGAAAAAGAAGGATCGATCCATGCGTATGTGTATTGATTACCGTCAATTAAACAAGCTGACCATCAAGAATAAGTATCCCCTACTGAGGATAGATGACTTGTTCAACCAGTTTCAAGGAGCTTCGATTTTCTCAAAAATTGATTTCTGATCTGGGTACCATCAGTTGAGGCTTAAGGAGGCTGATGTACACAAGACAACATTTAGGACTCGCTATGGTCACTACGAGTTATTGGTAATGTCGTTTGGATTGACGAATACACCAGCAGCCTTTATGGACCTGATGAGCCGAGTGTTCCACCCTTATCTGGATCGGTTCGTGGTAGTGTTTATTGACGATATCCTGGTGTATTCGAGGATAGAGGATGAACATGGTAAACACCTTTGAGTAGTTCTGCAGATTCTGAAGGAGAAACAACTTTATGCCAAGTTTAGTAAATGTAAGTTCTAGTTAAGAGAAGTAATGTTTCGGGGTCATGTGGTATCTACTAAGGGGATTAGAGTCGATCCTCGAAAGATTGAGGCTGTTTTGGATTGGAAGCAGCCTGAGACTGTATCAGAGATTCACAGTTTTCTGGGTTTGGTAGGGTATTACCGACGATTTGTTGAGGGGTTTTCACTGACTGCTGCACCCTTGACTAAGCTACTACGTAAGGGTGTGCCATTTAACTGGACTGGTTGGCAGTAAAAGAGCTTTGAGAAGTTCAAGACCGTGCTAGTTGAAGCCCTTGTTCTGATACAACCAGTGCCTAGAAAAGAGTTTACTGTGTACAGTGATGCATCACATGTCGGGTTAGGATGTGTGTTGATGCAAGAAGGTAAGGTGGTTGCGTATGCGTCTCGTCAGCTTAAGACTTATGAGGTGAATTATCCGATGCATGACTTGAAGTTGGCCGTAGTGGTGTTCGCATTGAAAATCTGGAGGCATTATCTGTACGGTGAGAAGTGTATCATTTACACTGATCACGAGAGCCTCAAGTATCTCCTCACTCAGAAGGAAGTGAACCTTAGGCAGCGTAGGTGGATTGAGTTCTTAAGGACTATGACTATACGATTGAATACCACCCTGGCAAGACCAATGTGGTGGTCGATGCACTGAACCGTAGGGCTGTGACCGATCTAATGGCAATGTTCGTTCGTCTTGGCTTATTTGATGATGGTAGTCTGTTGGCTGAACTTCAGGTTAAACTGATGTGGATAGAGCAGATTAAGAGTAAACAGTTGGAGGACGAGTCTTTGGGCCTTCGATTCTGATAGATTGAGAGTAGTAGCACATCAGATTTTAGACTAAATAGCAAAAGGGTACTCTATTTTCGTGGGAGAATCGGTGTACTGAGTGATACTGGATTAAGACAGTCTATACTGTAGGAGACGCATAGTAGCCCTTATGCTATGCATCTTGGGGAATAAGATTAACCGAGATCTTCTTGAGTTATATTGGTGGTCAGGTCTTAAGCGGGAGGTTACAGACTGTGGGTAAATGTCTAACATGCCAGCAGGTTAAGGCTGAGCATCAGTTACCTTCGGGGTTGCTTCAGCCAGTTAAAAGTCTACTTTGGAAGTGGGAACATGTAACCATGGACTTCGTTAGTGGGTTACCCCTTACACCCACTAAGAAGGATTCCGTATGGGTCACTGTCGATCGATTGACCAAGTCCTCTCACTTTATACCGATTCGTACCGATTACTCTCTGCAAAAGCTAGCTAAATTGTATGTGTATGAAATAGTGAGACTGCATGGGGTATCGGCTTCGATAATATCTGATGGGGATCCTCACTTCACGTTTCGGTTCTAGAAGAAGCTGCACGAAGCACTGGGCACAAGGTTGGACTTCAGTACTATGTTCCATCCTTAGATAGATGGTCAATCTGAGAGGGTTATTTAGATACTAGAGAATATGTTAAGGGGTTGTGTAATTGATTTTCGAGGTAGTTGGGAGGATTACCTACTGCTAGTAGAGTTTGCTTATAACAACAGCTATTAGTTTAGCATTCAGATGGCATCGTACGAGGCATTATATGGTCGTAGGTGTTGCACAACTTCATGTAGGACTGAGTTGGGCAAGCGGCGTGTTCTGGGCCCTGAACTGGTTTCTGATACTGAGAATAAAGTCAAGATGATT
This sequence comes from Gossypium rotundifolium, assembly GCA_025506655.1. Classification (NCBI taxonomy): domain Eukaryota; kingdom Viridiplantae; phylum Streptophyta; class Magnoliopsida; order Malvales; family Malvaceae; genus Gossypium; species Gossypium rotundifolium. The sequence goes on from CP106722.1 coordinate 63,752,901, forward strand.
CGGGATCGACTTAAGGAGGCATCTGATAGACAAAAGTCGTATGCGGATCTGAAACATCGAGAGATTGAGTATTTTGTAGGAGACCTTGTTTTGCTCAAGGTCTCACCGTGGAAGAAGGTACTGAGATTTAGGCGTAAGGAAAAGTTGAGCCTAAGATTTATTGGACCTTATCGCATACTGAGGCGTGTAGGACCAGTTGCCTACCAATTGGAGCTACCCTCGGAGTTAGAGCGGATTCACGATGTGTTTTATGTCTCTATGTTGAGACGCTACTGCTCTGATCCCACACATATTGTTCCAGTAGAGGAGATCGAGGTTAGGCCAGATCTGACCTTTGGGGAGGAGCCGGTATAGATATTGGACCGCGATGTTAAAGTTTTAAGGAGAAAGTCCATCCCACTGGTTAAAGTTCTTTGGCGTAATCATAGTTCGGAAGAGGCCACGTGGAAGCCTGAGGATGCGATGCGACAGCAGTATCCACATCTTTTCTGACCAGGTAAAATTTCGAGGCCAAAATTTTCTTTTATGGGGTAGAGTTGTAACACCCCAATTTTTGCTTAGTTTCGACTTTTGAAAATTGTTACACAAATATCTGTCTGCTTCAGTGGTTGTGTGATCTGGGAGTGTCTGATAAGTCTTGGGTTCAAGTCTCCACTTAAGAAAATTTTTTGTTTTAAGTTAACTAAAGCCCTACTCTGGTTCAGTAGACTTAAATTTAAGTGTTAGCAGGGTTATGTCAGAATGGGCCTACTGGTCTGGTGGTTAAGTGGAGTGTTAAGTGGCTAGAGGTCTGAGGTTAAAATCTTTGCTCGATCAAGGGGATTTATTTTTGCTGTCTGTGCCATGTGGGTAGTAGAGTTTGACCAAAATTTTGTATAGTTTGAGTGGGGTTTGAATTTAGTGGTTGAAGGGATATTGGGGAGTGATTTTAGGAGAAAATGTTTGGATTGGGGAGTAATGGTCCAGCCGAAATTCCATTATGTTGCCATTTCTTCTTTCTGTTCAAATTTTTGGTTCCCCATACTTTTTCAAATTCTGTTGACACTACTTTCGCCTTTCTTTCATTTCTTCTTCCTTCCCTTTTCGGCTATTCAATTCGTGTTGTTTCGTGCACTTCCCGACTGTGCTCTTTTCGGTAAGTCCTATTTCGTTTAATTTTTACGCTTTTGCTTAAGTGTTTGATAAGGGGTTGTTTGTTACTATCGGTTTAGGTGAAGAACAAGGTTTGGCTGGGGCTCCTACAGTAAGTTAGGTGTTGGGGTTTCGGTCGATAATGGTAAGCTTTCACGTACATTGACTGGAGTGGTTCGGCTTTGAGATGTGGAATATTTTCATTGGGTTTTTGTTAGTATTACTAAATTTGGACTTTGGATATGTCGATTGTAGGTTCTAGGAAGCTCGGGAGTGTTTTCACATCAAAATGATACAAGGTGTGTACCCGAAACACTGAAAATGTGTCTCAGTGAAAAGCCGAAAAAGCTTTCTATCGATGCAACATGGGAGTGTGGTAGCCTATGTGGTAGGCTGTGTGCAAGACTGTAAGTCACAGTACGGCCATGTGATCAATGAGCTAGGGTTGTCAAGAAGTGTGACTGCCTGCAGATTTGCTGGGCGAGTAGTGTCACGAGACATGAGCTAGACCAAATGGGTCGTGTGAGCCACACGGGCATGTGGGCCCACACAAATTAACCACACAGGCGTGTGGGTATCTGGGCCAGGCCGTATGATCCACACGGCCAAGGCCAAATTGAGGCCATGTGGGCCACACGGGAAAACGACATGGGAGTGTGAGCCATTTTTACTGATTTATTGCTAAGGTTGCACGGGTAACTCGAGACGACTGTGAACGTACTGAAGGGTCGGTAAGATTACCTAAACTCCTAACTGAATAACTGTATATTGAGCATGCTGTTGCATTATACTGTATGAATGTGATATACCATGATTGGGCATGACATAACTATACGATGCATTGCATTGGGTTGGGATTGATATTGATTGGAGGAAATGTACTGAAAGGCTGCCGCGATAAGTAACTTTTTGAAAATTAACAACGTTTTGGAAAAAAATAATTTTATGATAATGAACTACATTTTTTTCCCTAAACGATGCATCGTAGAATAAATGCAAGTTTTTGTAAAGAGGGTAAATTGAAAAGAGGTTTTTGACGTCAACTTACTTTTGCGAAAAATACTACCATGTGACATTGCCAAATTCGGCCATAACATCTAGGTCGGGTTTGGGGTGTCACAATTTCAATCCGTTTAAATAATTAATTCATTAGTTACCTTACAATTGTAATGCAAGAATAACTTAGTCACGGTTTTACTTAATCAAACATCTTATCGAGGCCTATAATAACACAAACACAATTTTAGTAAATTAAGTAGACAAAATGCAATCAACCTAACACAAATTAAATTTAATTCATATCAATTAAATTAAACATTTCAACTTCACAAATATTCATAGACATGTTCATCATAACAACAACAAAAATTAAAGGATAGGGAATAAGAATCAAATCTGGTGTTTCTCCGTGGCTTGACTAGTTTGCTCCACTCTTCCTTCTCCGCTTGTTCTTATCGAACAGAGGCTGCTATGAACACTATAATGCTGCTCTAAATGGTGGATGAATGACTCTTTTTCAAGAGGTGAAATCGGTAAGAGAATAAAGAAAAATGGATGGGAAATGAAGAGAAAAAATTGAGAGAGAAGAGAAGAGATGAGAAAAGTTGAAGTGTGTTTGAAATGAGCAGCCAATGGGGGTTTTTATAGGTTGAGAGGGCGGCTAAAAATAGCCAAAATCAGCAGCCAAAGAGACCCCCATGGCCGGCCACACATGTGGCAAGTTTGAAGTTTTCAAACTTGCTATATTAAGGTAAGGGCAAATCTAGAAAGGCACAAATAGTGGAGGGGTTTGTTTGCAATTTTAAAAAGTCTTCAAGGGCCATTTTGTACGATAATTAATAAGCCAAGCAAGCTGATTGGGTCAGCATGTGGGACGGTTTTGGGCTGCCCAATACTCGATCGGTTCGATTTTCTCGGTTCAGCTCAATTGGGCCACTTTTCATAATTAATTAATAATAATTTATTTAACCCAAATTAAATTGGATATAAATTAAAATTAATTATATTATGAATTAATACACATAATTTGGGCCTTCTTAGACTAAAAAATTAATTCGCCTTGATGCTTCAAAATTTTTCTCGGTTTTGCGCTTCTAGTAGTGTCTGCCGAGCCCTTTTTCGCCCTTTTGTGCAAATCTATCGAAAATAATAAAAATTGCTTATAAAATTAATGAAAATTCATTATGTTAATAATTTAAGTACAAAATGATTATTTTATAATATTTACATATTTTTTGACAAGAATTTTACCGAACTTGCATGAATTTGAGTTAAAAAGAGCATGAAAAAGTGTGTATATTTTCGTGTTTCCAGTGTACTGATGTCGGATGCGAACAATAACAGGGTTCATTTGATGTATTTACCCCAATTAACTGATTTTCAGAATGTTCGCTCGTATAGTTGAGGTTCTACAGTTCTGGCTGCGTTGTATCCGACAAAGCTCACGATACAACAGACAAAGGTCGATGCCTCATCTTACTGCAATCTTGGGCTCTTTATTCATTCATGGCATCGGTTAGGCACCAAGCATATGTATTTCCACTGGTGAACAAGTGATAAAATTTTACTTGTTATAGCAATTAATTGACATTTTTTTTCTAACGATACTATTCTAACGATACTATTCTAACATGTAATTTGTTTTCGTAGATGGAGTACCAATCCAGATATCGGGAGGTCATACACTGTCTCAATATATCGTCTGATGATTGAACAACATGTTGGGGAAGGAGTAAGCTATTCCAATATTTGTGACATGTAATTACTTTGTATATCTTACTCGAACTGTGTTAAATTTTAACCATGTTATTAATCGTGCAGTTCATCTGGATGCTGTATTGAAGACCGAAAATTGTGGCTATTATACCCTCTTCTACCCACATTTATTCACACATGTGGTGAATTAACGCACCATTATCAATTTCTAGGTAGTCGAGTGGTATAACGGGGATCGAGCACTCCAGTAGTTTGGTTGCATCCAGTATATCCTGGCTTCACCAATGCAGTTCGGGAAGATCCATGGGATTAACAAGAGAGAAAAACATAAAAATAATTAGGGGTTGTGCACCAGAAATATATTGCAGTGTGGGATAATTGTATTGTGCGAAAACCTCAGATAGATATTTCTTTCGATTTGCAACCATCGTTAGAGTACATACAATGGTACTCTAATACGAGAAAACCATATTTATTGGTGGGCAATTGACTGTAGTCCCCCTGTAACATCCCGAATTATTGGGCTTGTACATTTTATGTGGTTGTATGCTTAAATATGTTAAATTGAGAATTTAGGCATTAATTGGGCTCGAAAATAGGCTAAGACCTCAGTTAAAATATTCTGTTTGGGCATTACAAGGTTTAAAGATGGTTATCTGTGTTTTAAGGGACAAAATGGGCTTGTGGCCCAAAGGTAGGTGGCAATACCATGGGCAGAGGATGGCGTCAGAAGCAAGGAAGGGAGGAGGCCCAATGTGTGGCCGTTTGGACCCATTGAGGTGGGCCAAATTCGGCAGCCCAAGGGACTAAGAGGGGGGACAACACAAGGCTAATAATTAGGGGATTTGGATTGTTAAAATTTATGGATAATAAGTTAATAATAGGAAACGGGGAGTTGGTGCAAATATGGCCTCTTTTGGATGAATATTTGATAAGGATAAGGGATAGAGGGGTAAGGTTAATCTCTTGATTACAGTGTTGGCCGAAAATCAATCTCTGCTAAGGGAGGAATAGGTTTTCTATATGCGGGGAGAGGTCTTGAAATTTCTTTGCAAAAGCTCTCATCTTTTCTCTTTTCTCTATCAAAATTTCTACTCTATTCTCCCTCTCCTTTCTTTTTCGAATCCTCTCTTTCTCATCTCTTTGAAACACCTTAGCCGAATCATCAAGCCTCTCTTTACTCTCTTCTCACTTTTCTTGTTAGCCGAAACACACCACCCAGATCTTCTAAAAAGCCGAAAACGCAATAGCTTATCTTTTTAGGGATTTTGCATAAAAGCCAAAATCGTGAGATCTAGTCTTCTGTGTGTGCCGAAATCACTCTGGGGTGCCTACTTGTGCCGAAATCTAAAGGAAACTTTAGGTAAGTATTGATTTGGAGGAAAACCAAATCTTTTCCGGCATTTCAAAGTCTCTAACTGAATGGCTATTTAGTGACTAATCTATTGTTTTCTCTTATTTTCGGCATTAGAGATCTCAAGAGAGTCAATCGCTTAGATCTCTAAGTCGGTGCGATAACACTTAATCGTGTTACTTTCGGGATTTCAAGGTAAGGAGATCTATTGATTTTAGTGTGTAAATTCAGGATTTACTAACCCTTGGCCGATTATAGGGGAGGCCAAATCTTTGTGTTTTTTCAGCTTTTGAGCAAGGTTTAGACTAAAGGTTGTAGATCCAGATAGTAAGGATACTGATTAAGGGTATAAAACTACGCGATATCAGGTGTGTAACTTTCCACACCATCTAGACTTGTTTGCTAAATACATGTATATAAATCTAATATGTTCTGATAAATGCCAAAATACCGGCAAGGCTATTGAAAACCCAAAGAGGGTAAAAGCAAATCACCAGGTTAGTGATCCCTGTTATTCTAAGTGAATGTTCTGATTAAATGATATGAGATGTGTATGTCGATTTTCTGTGAATGCATGGGGATGGGTTTGATGAAGGGGGAGTATTCTGTTGTAGCGGCTTTGCCGTGACCTGTTGTAGCGATTTTGGTCGTGACCTGTTGTAGAGGCTTTTGCCATGACCTATTGTAGTGGCTACGACCATGATCTGACGATGAGTAGCATGACTGCCATCAATGACGTGTAGCGATGTGGGTTGATTGTAGAAATCTCCAATGGTGTGAATGGCAGGTAAGGGTGGCATGTAGCGGATGGAAATCTAGGATTTGTGTTGGGCTTGCATAATTTTGTTATGAATATATTAATCTGTTATTCTGCTCTGTGGGGCTAAGGCCCAAATCTAATGGTGCATGAGGGTTACACACTGAGTCTCGTGACTGAACCCATTATTTAACATTTTTCAGGTAGCACCTAATGCTTCCGATCGGGCTGGAGAGGAGTGCAAGGTGGCCATGCAAAAGAACATTTGGATTCGGAAAAGAAAAGACTCTAGTTTATTATTTGATATTTTTATGGGTTTAAATTTCAATGTAATAAGGCCATGGGCCAGTAGACTTTATCATTTTGCATTTTATGTGGGGTTTTATAGTTAGTAAACATTTAAACTTTATGTTTAAATTAAGTTAAGTCATGTATTAAATTTCGGTATTATTTTAAAAAAAAACCCAAGGCATTTTATAACTTCATATCTTATATAACCCTAATAAATTATTAAGTTTTCGGTAAACGTTTAAACCTGATAATTGTTTTCCTAAAGTGCCACAAGTTTTCTAAAATCTCCTCAATGACATACCAGATCCGGTTGTAGTGTTTGGGCCGGGTTTGGGGTGTTACAAAATTGGTATCAGAGCCCGGTTCAAAACTCGGCTTTGAGGGTTTTTGGGCTCAAAACATTTTCTAGAAATGGGCTTTTGAAACATGTATGTTTATAAATGATAACAGGTTTGTTAGCAGCATGGCACCTGCGTCTCTGGCCCAAGTCTGCCAGGTAAGTACTCTAAACCATTGTATAATATATACATGTGGGCTTGATGGGCTTTATGGGACGTAGACTATCTTAATTAGACTTTGATGAACTATAGGCTTAGCTTAAACAACTTCCTAAATTCCATAAGACTTAATTTATCCAAACCAATCCTGTGAATTAGTCGCTGAGTTAGGGTGTGACAACAGGCATACGCATGTCTAGGAATGGATTCAGGGAGAGCTTGGTATTTAAGCAGTCCTAGTGACTCACCTCCTCTTCGCTAGAATCCTACCTGGTGCGTAGTGACCGTTCACCCAAACCATGAGGACGTGTTGACAGGCCAAAACTTATAATTAAAACTAGAAAGGGACCAGCCACCCTGTTTTGTAAAATCCTAAAGTAAACCCTAGTTTTTAAATCACCAAATTACCCCTGATTTGAAAAATGACCAAAGTACCCCTGGTTTGTAAAATTACCGAAATACCCCCGGATTATAAAATTACCGGAATACCCCCGGATTACAAAATTACCAAAATACACTTATTTCGTAAAATCACCAGAAACCATATTTTGGAAAATTACGAAAATACCCCTATAGGTTAAAATTACGAAAATACCCCTAGGTAGTGAAATGACGAAAATACCCCTAGGTGATGAACGTAAGTTTGTGAATGCCTTTGTATGCTAATTGTGAATGTATGAGATTCTCTGAATTAGGATAGTAAACTTGAGAACTGAACTGGTAGATAGAATCCGAAACCGAAAGAACCACTATCAACCTGTTTTTTCATAAAATTATTCGTGGATAATCAGTGGAAAGAGTTAATAATTCATAAAATTTCTAATTAGATAAACACGAGTCAGAAGAATGAGCACAAGGGGTCGAGGACGTCTGTCACGTGGTCGTGGTAGGGGTAGGATGACCGTGTCAGAGCCAGCAGGGTCTGGCCACGGGTCAGGAAACGAGATGCCGAAACTGCCAGCTGTGGAGGAAGAATTTTAGGATCAAACGAGAAAAGAGGATGTGGTGCCTCAGGCAGTGCTAAGAGTTTTAGAGAGAGTGGCTGAGGCTGGTTTAGGCACAGAAGCCCGAAAATTAGTACCGGAGAGACTTAGAACAACGGGGTAAAAGTATTCAGGGGAGTCTCTGGTATAGCCTCGAGTTCAGCTGAATATTGGTTGGAGGCGGTGGAATGCATAATGGATGACCTAGACTTCACGGTAGAGGAAAATTTGAAAGAGGTCGTGTCTCTTCTTCGAGACGAGGCCTATCAGTGGTGGCTCACGGTGAAAGAGGGTACTGCCGCAGGCCGGATTGACCGAGACTTCTTTAAAGAGTCATTCCAGGGAAAGTATGTTGGGGCCAGCTATATGGATGCACAAAGGAAGGCATTCCTGAACTTGGTGCAAGGAAGTAAGTCTGTGGCTGAATATGAGGCAGAGTTTCTGCGCTTGAGCCGCTACACTCGAGGAATGGTAGCAACTGAGTATGAACGTTGTGTTTGGTTCAAGGATGGGCTGCGGAATGAGTTAAGGGTTCTGATAGCACCACAGCGAGAGAGAGTTTTTGCTGTTCTGGTGGATAAGGTTAAAATAGCTGAGGAGGTGAAACGGGCTGAGAGACAAGAAAGGGATAAGGATCGGGGTAAGAATAAGAGAAATTTTGGGCTATCAGGAGCATCTGAAAATTTTCAGAAAAGGCCTAGGACTGATGAGCCAGCTCGTGCTCCGACAGGCCAAAATCGATCATGTCCTTCATGTAGGAAGGCACATTATGGGGAGTGCAGAATGAAAATTGGTGGATGCTTTAGGTGTGGGTCCACGGAACATCAGATTAAGGACTGTCCTCAGGTGGATCGGGTACAGCCTACGGGCCAAGGTTTTGATCGGACTAGGAGAGGTGATCAGCCTGGATCAAGGGGTCGTGGCACGGCTAGAGGAGGAAATGGGTCTGGTCGGGGTCATGGAGCACCTGGTAGGGGTGCAGGTAATGTAGACGCAAGGTAGCCGGTTCTAGTTTATAAGCTTACCGACGGGAGGATGGTGACGCACCAGATGTTATAATCGGTACGTTTCTTATTACTGATAACCCTTTCCTTGCCTTAATTGATATTGGGTCAACCCATTCCTATGTTGCATGTCTAGTATCTGAAACCCTAAGTATAGACTCTGAAATAACTACTAGGAAGATGACTGTGGTTAGCCCTCTGGGACAATCTAAGGTAGTGGACAAACTGTTTAGGGATGTACCTTTAGAGACTCAAGGGGTAGTGTTCCCGGCAGACTTAATGGAATTACCGTTTGGAGAGTTTGACCTTATCTTATGAATGGATTGGTTGACTAAGCATCTTGCTAAGTTGGATTGTGAGACTAAGCGCATGGTGTTGAGTACCCCGAAAGGCGGGGAGGTGGTTGTGTTAGGAGAAAGAAAGAACTATTTGTCCCACGTAGTTTCGGCATTGAAAGCTGTTAGATGATTCGAAAGGGATGTCACGCGTTTCTAGCCTTTATCAGTGCATTGGATGTTAAGGAAGTGACTGTCGATGAGGTTCGAATAGTCAAGGATTTTACAGATGTTTTTTCAAAAGAGTTGCCAGGATTACCCCCAGATCGCGAAGTAGAGTTTGGAATAGAGCTACTTTCGGGTATAGCTCCGGTATCCATTGCTCCTTATAGAATGGCGCCGAAGGAGTTGGTGGAGCTCAAAGCTTAGATCCAGGAACTGTTGGATCGAGGGTTTATTCGACCAAGTGTGTCTCCATTGGGAGCGCCGGTCCTATTCGTAAAGAAAAAGGACGGATCCATGCGTATGTGTGTGGACTACCGTCAGTTGAATAAGTTGACGGTTAAGAAAAAGTACCCACTGCCAAGAATCGACGACCTGTTCGATCAGCTCAAAGGAGCTTCAGTCTTTTCTAAGATTGACTTAAGGTTGGGATATCATCAATTAAGGGTTAAGGAAGGAGACATCCATAAGATGGCATTTCAGACTCAGTACGGTCATTATGAGTTCTTGGTGATGTCGTTTGGGTTGACGAACATGCCAGCAGCCTTTATGGATATAATGAACCGAGTGTTTCAACCATATCTTGACCAGTTCGTTGTAGTGTTCATCGATGATATCCTGATTTATTCCAAGTCTGAGGAGGAGTATGACGAACATTTTCGCGTGGTGTTACGAACTCTGAGGGAGAAGCAGTTGTTCACAAAGTTCAGTAAGTGCGAGTTCTAGTTAAGGGAAGTGACTTTCTTAGGGCATGTGGTTTCTGCAGAGGGAATTAGGGTGGACCCTCAGAAGATAGAAGCCGTATTGGATTGAAAACCACTGAAGTTGGTGGCAGAAGTTTGAAGTTTCTTAGGATTGGCCGGGTACTACAGAAGGTTTGTTGAAGGGTTCTCATTGATAGCGGCACCTTTAACTAAGTTGTTGAGGAAGGGGGTATCATTTGTATGGACTGACAAACAGCAGGAGAGCTTTGAGAAGTTGAAGAGAATTCTGACAGAAGCCCCAGTGTTAATCCAACTTGAGGCGGGAAAAGAATTTACCGTCTACTATGATGCGTCACACACAGGGTTAGAGTGTGTGTTGATGCAAGATGGAAAGGTGATTGCGTATGCGTCTCGACAGTTAAGACCGCATGAGTTGAACTACCCTACGCATGATTTGGAACTGGCAGTAGTAGTGTTTGCTCTGAAGATCTGGAGACACTACTTGTACGGGGAGAAGTCAGTTATTTACACTGACCACAAGAGCTTGAAGTATCTCCTTACTCAGAAGGAGTTGAACCTAAGGTAGAGAAGGTGGATTGAGCTGTTAAAGGACTATGATTGTTCAATTGAGTACCACTGGGCAAGGCTAACGTGGTGGTGGATGCGTTAAGTAGAAAGGCGATAGCAGATTTAAGGGCGATGTTCGCTCATCTTAGCCTGTATAAGGATGGCAGTTTGGTAGCTGAACTAAAAGTAAGACCTATGTGGACAAGCCAGATCAAGGAAAAGTAACTTCTGGATGATGTCTTGGGTACTCGAATCTGACAAGTGCAGAATGGTGAGGTAGAGGACTATAGCTTGAATTGTGATGGAGTTTTGTGTTTCCGGGAGAGAGTCTGTATACCGAAGGATGTGGAGTTAAGGCAGATGATTCTGCGGGAGGCGCATAGTAGCCCATATGCTATGCATCCTGGAAGAGTTAAGATGTATCAGGATTTGTGAGAGCAATTTTGGTGGCCAGGTTTGAAGCGAGGGGTAACGAAGTTCGTGGGTAAGTGATTGACGTGCCAACAGGTGAAAGCGGAACACCAGTTGCCTTCGGGGTTGTTACAGCCGGTCAAGATTCTGCAGTGGAAGTGGGAAAGGATCACGATGGATTTTGTTAGTGGGTTACCCCTTACGCCCACTAAGAAGGATTCGATTTGGGTGATTGTGGATTGTTTGACAAAGTCAGCTCACTTCATACCGATTTGGGTCGACTATTCTTTACAAAAGTTGGCTAAGTTGTATGTGGCTAAGGTGGTGAGATTGCATGGTGTACCAGTGCCAATCATATCGGATAAGGACCCTAGGTTCACATCCCAATTCTGGAAGGCTCTTCAACAAGCAATGGGAACAAGGTTAGATTTTAGTACCGCTTTTCACCCACAGACTGATGGTCAGTCTGAGAGGGTAATTCAGATCTTGGAGGATATGCTAAGGGGTTGCATCATTGACTTTAGGGGCAATTGGGAGGAGTATTTACCTTTGGCGGAATTTGCATACAATAACAGTTATCAAGCTAGTATTCAGATGGCGCCTTATGAAGCGTTATATGGAAGAAGATGTCGTACCCCAACTTGTTGGACGGAGTTGGGTAAACGTCAGGTGTTGGGTCCAGAATTATTTTTAGAAACGGAGGAGAAAGTGAAGTTAATACCGGCTCGGTTGAAGGAAGCGTCTGATCGGCAGAAATCTTATACGGATCTAAAGCGAAATGAGGTGGAATTTGCAGTAGGAGACGAAGTCTTTTTGAAGGTATCTCCATAGAAGAAGGTAATGAGGTTTGGACGGAAGGGTAAGTTAAGTCCACGGTTTATTGGGCCGTATCGGGTACTAGCACGTGTAGAGCCAGTAGCCTATCGTTTGGAGTTGCCTTCAGAATTGGAATAGATACATGACATGTTTCATGTCTCGATGCTAAGACATTATCGTTCTGATCCATTGCACGTAGTGCCAGTGAAAGAGATTGAGGTAAGGCCAGATCTGTCTTTTGAGGAAGAACCAGTGCAAATGTGGGATCGAGACGTAAAAGTGTTGAGAAGAAAGTCCGTCCCTGTGGTCAAAGTTTTGTGGCGAAACCACGGTGTAGAGGAGGCGACGTGGGAGCCAGAGTATCCCCATCTCTTTTGATCAGGTAAATTTCGAGGCCGAAATTTATTTTAAGGGGGGTAGATCTATAACATCCCGAATTATTGGGCCTATACATTTTATGTGGTTGTATGCTTAAATATGTTAAATTGAGAATTTAGGCATTAATTGGGCTCGAGAATGGGCTAAGACCTCAGTTAAAATATTATGTTTGGGCATTACAAGGTTTAAAGATGGTTATCTGTGTTTTAAGGGACAAAATGGGCTTGTGGCCCAAAGGTAGGTGGCGCTACCATGGGCAGAGGATGGCATCAGAAGCAAGGAAGGGAGGAGGCCCAATGTATGGCCGTTTGGACCCATTGAGGTGGGCCAAATTCGGTAGCCCAAGGGACTAAGAGGGGGGACGGCACAAGGCTAATAATTAGGGGATTTGGATTGTTAAAATTTATGGATAATAAGTTGATAATAGGAAATGAGGAGTTGGTGCAAATATGGCCTCTTTTGGATGAATATTTGATAAGGATAAGGGATAGAGGGGTAAGGTTAATCTCTTGATTACAGTGTTGGCCGAAAATCAATCTCTGCTAAGGGGAGGAATAGGTTTTCTATATGCAGGGGAGAGGTGCCAAAATTTGCTGCAAAAGCTCTTATCTTTTCTCTTTTCTCTGCCAAAATTTCTACTCTATTCTCCCTCTCCTTTCTTTTTTGAATCCTCTCTTTCTCATCTCTTTGAGACACCTTAGCCGAATCGTCAAGCCTCTCTTTACTCTCTTCTCACTTTTCTTGTTAGCCGAAACACACCACCCAGATCTTCTAAAAAGTCAAAAACGCAATAGCTTATCTTTTTAGGGATTTTGCATAAAAGCCAAAATCGTGAGATCTAGTCTTCTGTGTGTGCCGAAATCACTCTGGGGTGCCTACTTGTGCCGAAATCTAAAGGAAACTTTAGGTAAGTATTGATTTGGAGGAAAACCAAATCTTTTCCAGCTTTTCAAAGTCTCTAGCTGAATGGCTATTTAGTGACTAATCTATTGTTTTTCTCTTATTTTCGGCATTCCGGGATCTGAAGAGGAGTCAATTGCTTAGATCTCTAAGTCAAGGTGCAGTAACACTCGAATCGTGTTACTTTCGGGATTTCAAGGTAAGGAAATCTATTGATTTTAGTGTGAAAATTCAGGATTTACTAACCCTTGGCCGATTATAGGGGAGGCCAAATATTTTTGTTCTTCCGGCTTTTGAGCAAGGTTTAGACTAAAGGTTATAGATCCAGATAGTAAGGATACTGATTAAGGGTATAAAACTACGCGATATCAGGTGTGTAACTTTCCACACCATCTAGACCTGTTTGCTAAATACATGTATATAAATCTAATATGTTCTGATAAATGCCGAAATACCGATAAGGCTGTTGAAAACCCAAAGAGGGTAAAAGTAATTCACCAGGTTAGTGATCCCTGTTATTCTAAGTGAATGTTCTGATTAAATGATATAAGATATGTGTATGTTGATTTTCTGTGAATGCATGGGGATGGGTTTGATGAAGGGGGAGTATTTTGTTGTAGCGGCTTTACCGTGACCTGTTGTAGCGGTTTTCACCGTGACCTGTTGTAGTGGCTTTTGCCATGACCTGTTGTAGTGGCTACGGCCTTGATCTGACGATGAGCAGCATGACTGCCATCAATGGTGTGTAGCGGTGTGGGTTGATTGTAGAAATCCCCAATGGTGTGAATGGCAGGTAAGGGTGGCGTGTAGCGGATGGAAATCTAGGATTTGGGTTGGGCTTGCATAATTTTGTTATGAATATATTAATCTGTTATTCTGCTCTGTGGGGCTAAGGCCCAAATCTAATGGTGCATGAGGGTTACACACTGAGTCTCGCTGCTCAACCCATTATTTAACATTTTCGTGTAGCACCTAGTGCTTTTTGACCGGCCGGAGAGGAGCGCAAGGTGGCCATGCAAAAGAACATTTGGATTCGGAAAAGAAAAGACTCTAGTTTATTATTTGATATTTTTATGGGTTTAAATTTCAATGTAATAAGGCCATGGGCCAGTAGACTTTATCATTTTGGGTTTTATGTTGGGTTTTATCGTTAGTAAACATTTAAACTTTATGTTTAAATTAAGTTAAGTCATGTATTAAATTTCGGTATTATTTTAAAAAAAAACCAAGGCATTTTATAACTTCATATCTTATATAACCCTAATAAATTATTAAGTTTTTGGTAAACGTTTAAACCTGATAATTATTTTCCTAAAGTGCCACAAGTTTTCTAAAATCTCCTCAGTGACATACCAGATCCGGTTGTAGTGTTTGGGTAGGGTTTGGGTTGTTAAACCCCCCATACATGCATCGACTTGGGGCATACGAGCCAAAGCCTGAGCTAGAGGCCAAGCCAGAGCCAGAGCCAGAGCCAAAGCCCGAGCCAGAGCCAGAGCCCAAGCTAGAGCCCGAGCGGTTGCATACACATTCCAGGGATAGTTTTTATCATCTAGAGTTGCGAGTCTATGACTATTTCCCAGGCTTGTCAAGACACAGATATCATTTCAGGTTTGATATCTTTAGTCTAGTACACCGTAGTTCAGCACTCCTCCCGGCCCGTATCCACCACATTACTCCACTCCTCTTGGGTCGTATCCACTGCAATACAACACTCCTCCCGGCTCAAGTTCATCGATGGCGTTCAAGGCATATGATTTTTCTTCAATGTTTCGCACACCCCCAACTGCGACTGAAGAGAATGTTGATCGTAGCGATCACCCATATCGTGAATGTCGACCCCGCAGAAATATAACCCTAGGATCACACCATTAAACCATCAATTTTAGGGGTTTCTTGTAATTTAAATATTACAAATTTTGTACTTTTTTATTCTAAAAAAATATAACTCAAGAAAAAGACAATCTTTGTATTTATTTAATTAGATTAATTACAAAATTAAAACTTGGAACAAATTTTATGGTCATAAATTAGATTAATTGCAATATTAAAACTTGGAATAAACTTTGTGGTCATAAATTAGATTATTTGCAACATTAAAACTTGGAACAAGCTTTGTAATATAAATTAGGTACATTGGTTTACATAAGCTCAATTCCTACCCGATCGTGACGATTGGTCAATATGGTAGTTTCGCTACGGGCATTTACTCCGATTATGACCAGCTAATCTGCATAATCCACAGCGCTTACCATCGAATTTCTCCCTAATGTCCATTTCATTATAGATTCTGGATGATTGCGGACGACCTTTCGAATTCCTACGCAACCCTTTGTCTGGGACAAGCTTGAAAGTCGTCGGAAGCACCTCCCACGTAGACAGGTCAAGCAGGATGGGGAACTCGTTCTCCCAGACACATAACGTGCACTCGAGGGTGTACACATCATCGATAAATTGTTCAACATTGAGTAAGACTTTAGCACACGCTACCATAACATGTGCACATGGATAATGAAGTGTTTGGAACCTCCTATAATCGCACCATCTGTTTCAGAGATTAACTCCATAAGACCTAGGTGGTATACCGGGTCGACGAACGATGGTCTCTGTAACTCAAAATGTTTCAAGACATCGTCAATATACTTCTAATTCATCGACCTCACCATCTAACGGTTTGCAACCATTGCATCCCTGACATATTCGACAAACACATGTCCCGCCTCCATCTGGTTGACTTGTTGCTGACTCATTCTTGGCATCAAGGTAGCCAAACTGTAGAATGTAGCTGAGAAGACAGATAAAATCAGAAGATGTGTTTCCAACAATACGGAGTTGATCCCCTCTGCCAAGTTTGTGGTCATATGATCATAGCGAAAGCCCTCGTCGAAAATTTGAGCCCATTGCTACAACTCCATGGTACCCAACCACTGTCAAAAACATGTGTTCATTTTCCCCTCCATATCACTCTCAAGTCGAGTCATTCTTTGGTGGAATATGTATAGCTCTAGCTCGTGCGCTGTGTATGTATTAAGAAAAGATAAGCTATAGTATTGCCCTAAAACATTAAAACTTATATTGAAAATATAAGGTTATCCTTTACCCGTTCTCACAACTTGTCTCCGCCAGTCTGCATTATTATAATCTCGATGGAAGTTAGCTGCGATGTGTCGTATGCAGTAAACAAATCTCCATGGCACACCAGAACACCTATTGGCGGCAATTAATCATTTCCCACTATCGGAGATGATACAAATATTATCGTTGCTAATAACATACCTCTGCAGGTTCGTAAGGAAGAATTCCTATGACTCCATGTTCTATTTATCTACGATGGTAAATGCTATTGGGAGTACGTTCTTGTTCATGTCTAGAGCAACCGTAAGAAGTAGGATCTGTGTATATTTTCCGTATAGCCAGGTCACATCTACTTGCACAAACGGCTTGCAGTGGGGAAATGCATGCACATATAGATCAAACGTCCAGAACATCCAATGGAAAATTCTTTTTCCCGGTTGTAGTTGGTTATCTGGGCCATAATAAGGTCGTGTCTATAACACCCCTACCCCGTATCTGTCGTCGGAACAGGGTTTTAGAGTATTACCAAAACATTCAGAATAATTTTGCAATTAATTTGTGTAAATTACTATCCATTTACTGAGATTATACATATCATCCCTTATATGGACCCTTGAGGCCCAAAACAAGTGTTAGAATCAAATCGAGACTAAATCGAAAACTCAGGGAATTTTTCACGAAATTCTAAAAATTTTCCTAGGTGCAGGGCTCACACGCCCATGTGGTCAGGTCGTGTACTACACACGCCCGTGTCCCTAACCCGTGTAACTCTCTGAATTTTAAAGCATGAAGAAATTGAAGTCACATGGCCAAGTCACACGCCCGTGTGCTAAGCCGTGTGGCAAGTTTTCACATGGCCGTGTAACACGCCCGTGTCCAAAGCCGTGTCAACCATACAGTTGAGACACACGCCCGTGTGACCAATTCTGACCATTCTGTTTCTCATTTTTAATATGCAGGGGACACATGGCCGGACCACATGCCCATGGGCAAGCCGTATGCCTGTATGGACAAAATAAGGCCATTTCTTAGCCTCATTTGTCACCCAAAACTTACCATTTTCCTGCACTAAAACTCACAAGCATATATCCACCAATCCAACATCATATTCACAAGAAATTTGACATCAATCATATAGTATTATCCCATGCATCAATAGATATAAACTTATTCATGTCATAAACTCGTATACTAACACAATTTCATCAACCAACTCATAACAAGCACTTATGTGATTATCAAAACATCACTTTAAAATATCCAAACTTAGACTGTCATTAGCCACTCCAATGGCTAGGTTACAAAACAACCATTACAAGCCATCATTGGCCAACCGAGCTTATACATGCCATTATACCAAAATGAGATTTCTATTTATACCAAAATGAGATAGTGGATAGTGTGATGACTGCTCCGACCGACTTCCAACCTTTGCGAGCTTTGAGCACTATAAAATAGGGAAAAATAAATGGCATTTTATGCTTAGTAAGTCCGTATAACGGGAAATAAACTTATCGGTCTTATTTATTAACACAAGCACACATAAATACATATTCCCTCAATTTTGGGTAAGTTACCTAAACACATACACTTATTCAAACAAGTTAGTCACTTAATCTCATATGAATATCAAGTAAACATAAATGAGCTCATCACATTACAAGCTTCCATTAATTTCACCTTTCCACTCTTCGAGAGTCTTTTCCGTCGAACTATTGAAATCTCGATGGATGTTCGGGTAGTATACACATGTGCACAAGTACCAATTGGGTACATAATGAAAAGGCAAACCCTTGAGTCGTACATTTTACCGTAGGATTACTAGTCCAGGCTAAATCCTATGTGTAGCATATGCTCTAAAGAGCTTAATATGGATTACCCGTCTGGGCTAAATTCAATTTATAATCTAACTCAAGAGGGCTTACATTAGAATTACCTGTCCGGGTTAAATTCTATTTGAAACATATGCACTATTATTTTCAACCCATCAAAATTCAACATTCGACCGGAACACGATAATTTGTTCGTATTACACAACTTAAAACTATTTCATTATGTATATATATCATCTCACACATAACAACACAATCATACAATTCAATTCAAGCATATTAACATACATTTTTAAGTTACACGAACTAACCTTGAAAATGGTTCGTTTTTTAATTTCAACTAATCCGAAATCTTTTGTTTTCCTCGATCTAGTTCCGTAGTTGGTCTTTCCGGATATATATGGATAAATTTAACTATTAATCTATCACATTTCATATACATTTGCATTCTATTGCATCCTCAAAAAATTACCATTTTGCCCCTATTCTTTTCAAAAATTCTGATTTCGTCCCTAGGCTCGAAAAATGAAATTCATGAAATTTAACCCTCTTTCCAAGCCTAGCAAAAATTTATAAACAACATTTACAACACACATTTTTCACAAATTTCAAAATTTTCCATGGGTTTTTTACCATTTTTTATTTTAGTCCCTAAATCAAGTTTTCATCAAAAATTGCTTTGTAAAAGTTGTTTATCTATGAATAACTTTTCATTTTCTAGTATAAATTTCTAATTTTCAGCATATTCATCCATGACCCAAATTTCATACCTTGATAAATTTTCAAATTAATCCCCTAAATAAAGAGATTAGACTATCCCGGTTTCAAAAGTATAAAAATCATTAAAAACGGACTTGATTTCATACCTTTTCAAGCTTGGTAAGTTGTCTTCCTATATCCTAAGGTTTCCATAGAAATTTTTGGGAAGATGATATGAAATTAGATGAATATTTCTTTTTATTTAATTTTCATCTTTTAATTTTAGTGATTTCCAATTTAGCCCTTTCCTTTTCTAATTTTCTCATGGATAAGTCATTAAAATATCTACTAACTACTCTTCAATAGTCTAATTACCATATAAGGACCTTAAGTTTTGAATTTCATAGCTATTAGATACCTATAGATACTAGAATCCAACTTTTGCATTTTATGCAATTTAGTCCTTTACCTAATTAACCACACAATCGATAAAATTTTTATATCAAAATTTTCATGTGACCTTCCTATCATGATGCCAACCATAAAATAAAATAAAATTATTTTTATTTTTAATTCAGATTTGTGGTCTCAAAACCATTGTTCCGACATCGCCGAAATTGGGCTGTTACAGTGTCTATAACTTAATGAAAGTCCTTAGCACGTACTCCCACATAGCGGCTATCCATCCCTGTAACTCATTGTATGACGCATCGAAATCCTCGTACAATTGCTCCATTGGCATCTGTTTAGCTATCCACTCCTTTCGGTATGATACTCAATACTGGAATCGTGCCTGCATTTCGACAATTAGTACCAAAAATTTAATGGTCGACATGTCCTTCACCATTGGCATGATACATGTACAGATAGTTTTGGAATCAAGTTTTCGATGATCTTCTATCATACATGTTGACTTCCATGTGTGAGGCCCAACAAATTTTCATATCTCCCACATCTGTAGCTTTTGAATAAATGCGGCTCGTACCCGCCAATTGTAGCCTTCCGTTGACTTCCAACACTCCCCAATATATAATGTCAGTTTAGACACTGTGACTTTGTAGTCCACTGATATATTCATGTTATACCGCTTAATAGCAAATACACATTCTTCCTTACTTTCGAATCTCTGGCCCACGAACAACTCCTCAAGATCGGAATCTACGGCCAACCAGTGAACAGGTAGTATTTTAGGGTACTCTAGGAACTTGGCTACGTGCGCCGCGTTGGGGTCTATGAGTGACATGTGTGCTCCAGTATTATTGTGTATTACAATACGTCGAATCGGGTTCCCAACTGAAGACGCATTAATGTTTCCATCTTTATTCACGTCTTTGTTGTAAATATCATCGGGGGCCTCGTCCACATCGGGATCACTATCACTATTGACCTCGTGATCACAAAGATCACTATTATCGTATCCATCATCACCACCCACATCAATATCGAGTGCAACATTAAGATCGATATCGATCCGCGTATAGTCGATTGACTATCAATGTACGATATTGGAGCCACCATACACGGTTCTTAAGCTCCATGTTCTTCACCTAATGCAGTGAGATCTTCAGTTGGCTCCACACCAGCTAACTCAGCAAATAAGTGAATTAGTGCATTTTGGTCACTCCAATCCCCACAATAAAGAGCAATCATTGTCTCCAAGTCTTCATCGTATACAAGTTTCATTTCGGTAAATTTAATGGGATCTGTCGAAACTAGAAACTTGTAGAAAAGTTTCGAGATCTTTCTCCCACAACGTTTAACAATTTTTGCGCTAATCTTTTCCTTAATATCATCGAACGAGACATTTCTATTAAATCTCATTTCTATTTGTTGGCGACATTCAAAGATACATCCAACAGTTGTCGTCAAGATTATTCAATCGAAATAAACGCATACGAAAAACTAATTATCTATCTTCAATACTCAATTTGTTAAAAAATAAATAAAAATTCTCAAAACAATTTTGAACAACAAAAAGATACTTACATAAAAATTTAATGAATAAAAGAGACCAAAATTATATCAATATGTATTTTTTTCATTCATAAGCTCGACTTTTTCAATTCTCATTTTGTACATGAAGCACATTTATCTTTACATTTAACCACTTAAATTCATTTCTACATTTTCTTCTATCTCTGATCTTGTATCTTCCTCTGGAAAATTCTCTATATTAAATTTTGAATTCTCTTCAAATTCATCTTCTACAATCTAATTTGGAAATTCCTCAGGATCTTCTTCCTCTTCAATCTTTATAACGGGTATTGAATTTAAATTTCTCTTGGTAATTTTGTAACAACTAATTTATCCATCCATGGTATGTCAAACACATTTTGCTTCCCAGTCAACTTTTGTGAACCTCCACTTTGTCTCGCTATTTTCCTTACTCCATAAGAGATTATAAACTTCACGAAGTATATAACTAGATTCCAATAGGTTTGTGGTACCAATGTCTTCCAAAGTTGGTCTAAAATGATTTGATGCTCCCGTTCTATTAATGTCCCTCTAAGGATTAAGTATTGTACTTTATTCTTTCTAATAAGTTCATGACCATTCCATAACACTTCATACATCTTTTGATTTACGGTAATAAGGTGTTGAACAATGTCTTCTTCTAGTTTCATTCTGTAATCTTGCAATTCTCTCATCATGTTATCAATTTTCTCCCTTTGTGCTGAAGTTATTATCTCATCAGGCAATATCAAATTTATTGCCATTTGTTACAATATATATGATAGAAAATATTTTATTTTGATTTCAGATTTATCTATTTTTTTTTTCGTTGTTATCACTAACTAAACTTTATAATAGTTACTAACAAAATAACTTTCAAATATATTAAAAATTTTAAAACATAACATTCATAACCTAACAAATCACAATAAACCTTAAACAAATAATTAATCTAAACACAAAACTTACTAACAAAATAACTTAAAAATTAATATAAATTTACATTTATAATCTAACAAATCACAATAGACAAAATAACTTTAAAGCAAAACATAAAAATAATACTAACAAAATATTTTTTTCTCATTATAATCTATTCTATTTGAAAATAACAATAAAAATAGAAATACATTTTCTTTCTTTCTTTCTTTCTTCTCCTTCTATTCTTCCTTATGATCTGCTATTTTTTTTAATGATATTTAGTATTGAGCCTAGAGGTGTGCATGGCCGCCACCAAGGCTCGCCCGAAATGTGGGAGGGTTTTGGGCAAAATATAGGCCTAGAAATGGACTTGGACAAAAAAATAAAGCCTGCTTTAAAAATGGGCGGCTCTTGTAAGGCATTTTTGGTTCTGTCTGCCCGCCTAAATTCATTAAATAAAAAAATTAATAATATTTTCTTATTATTTTCTCCTTATTTTACTTCCATTTTACTATTATGTTTCTATTATTTTGTTGTTATTGTTTAGATATTATATAAAACTTATTTTATTGTTAATTTTGTTATTATTTTAAAGACATTTGTTAATTTTGTTATTATTTTAGAGGTATTTGCTTGTTAAGTTGCATCTATTTTAGTGTTATTTAAGTCTACATATTTTTTAAAATTTATTTTCAATTTGTTGAAAAATATTTATTTTGATTTTTTTTAGTATTTTGAAGTATTATATATATTTAAAAATTATATAAAATATTATAAAAATTAATCTTGTGGTAGAGCCAGATTTTAGCATTTTTATATGAGCCGGGCTTGGACAAAATTTTAGGCCCATTTTTTAGGCCCAGCCTAGCCCGAGCCCAATGAACGAGCCTAACTTTTTAGTTGGGCCTGGCCCATGTACACCTCTAATTGAGCCGAATGGGGGGAATTTGGTGCTGGTGCCGCCTATTAGATAGGCACCATACCCCTGCATTACATCCGTATAAAAATACAGGTTCTATACTAATCTGGTACAAATGTGGGGTCGCCTATCAAGTAAACACCACTATTAAAATATATTTTTTCAGTCAAACATGTCAAATTTTTAGGGTGGTGTTGCCTATGCACCACCCTCCACTTGCTTAGATGTATCATTTCGATAAATAATCTGTTTGACAAACCATTTAACTATTTTTTTAAATTTTATAATATACAGATAAAAAAGCCCAACAATGTCCATATTGCAAACTTTTTGTTTTCTATGACAGAATAATTTTATAAAAATTGAATGACCAACTGCATAGTTTACCCAAAAACATATAAAAATTAAAAATAAAAATTCTAAATAATATATATTTTTCGGAGTTAAAATAAAAAATAAAAAAACCGAGGCATTATGTAAACAGTTAAAATGGCAACTTTGTACGATGAAGTGAAGCAAATGTCTAAAAAAAAAAACAAAATCAGCGACCAACTCGTTCAAAAAGCTCCCACCTCAATTCCCGCACTTTTCCTTTCAACTAAAATCCTCCAAAACAGTCTCTTTGCCAATCACACACATACACACACAAATGGCTAGTCTCATTGAAACCTATGCCTGCGCCCCTTCCACGGAACGAGGCCGTGGAATTCTAATCTCCGGCGATCCCAAAACCAACTCCATCCTTTACTGCAACGCAAGGTCCGTTTTCATTCGTTACCTTGACCGCCCTCTTCACGTCGCCGTTTATGGAGATCACAGCTATCCCGTCACTGTCGCTCGTTACTCCCCCAACGGCGAGTGGATTGCCTCCGCTGACGTCTCTGGAATTATACGAATCTGGGGTACTCATAACGACTTCGTTTTGAAGAATGAGTTCAAGGTCCTTTCCGGTCGGATCGATGATCTACAGTGGTCCCCTGATGGCTTAAGGATCGTTGCCTGTGGCGATGGCAAAGGAAAGTCCTTTGTTCGCGCTTTTATGTTAGTACTCCTTATTCTACCTCTTCTATTCCTCTCTTTTTTATAGTACAATTTCTGTTTCATAATCTGAGACTGTCGCTTGAGTAAAATCAAGATAATATGAAAATAGTTAGATTTTTATTAGAGTTTCTGTGATGTTGAATTAAAGGTGGGATTCGGGGTCAACAGTTGGGGACTTTGACGGCCACTCGAAGAGGGTGCTAAGCTGTCATTTTAAACCGACGAGGCCATTTCGAATTGCGAGTTGTGGAGAAGATTTCTTGGTGAATTTTTATGAAGGTCCACCCTTTAAGTTCAAGTTATCTCACAGGTAGGTAATACTGTTTTCAATTGCTCTTATCATTTATTAGGCGTTACATTTACCTGATATTTTTACTTTTTCGCTTCCCTTAGTGGAAAATGAGTAATCAAAAGTGGCAATTAAAAATATGAGAACAATAATGATAAACAAAAATAAAATAACTAATCAGACGAACCCTAAATTTCTCTAGTAGAATGCCTTGGTCTTAGTGAGGAAGACATTTCATTGATGGTTTGTTCTTGAGTTCATTATTCATATGTGCATGCATGTTTTATGGCGGTCACAAAAGTTATGGCCGTGGTGTCTCTGGAACATAAATTAAATTTGTCAATGATGCAAACAAAGATGCATTTTCAGTACCCGCATCAATCAGATACATGCATTGCTTCTTGTTACAACTATTTAACGCTTCATTTCGAGAATAATCTTCTACTCAATCTTAAGATTTGTCTAAACTGAAAAGTGTGCACTGTTTGATTATAATAGAGACTAACAAAAATGAAAAGAGTATTTCTTGATCTTATCGTTCCAACTACGCAAGAGTCTATATTTATAGACAAGATATTAAAGCTGCTAATCTGTTCAACAAACTAACTTCTTTAACAGCTTTTTAACAGCTAGCTTCTTTAACAGTCTAACTTCACAACTGCTTAGGAAAGTATGAGTTTCATTAGGAAAATAGTATTCCACTGGTTCTTAAGATTTATGTGAGTTTTAGGGTTATTCAAGGAATTGTTTTATGATGTGCAGGGAGCATTCAAATTTTGTCAACTGCATTAGATTTTCCCCAGATGGCAGCAAACTAATTAGCGTAAGCTCAGATAAGAAGGGTATAATATATGATGCAAAGACTGGCGAAACAATGGGGCAGTTGTCCAGTGAAGATGGTCATACAGGTAGCATTTATGCTGTTAGCTGGAGTGGAGATGGTAAACATGTAAGCATCTAGTTGAGTATTTTATTTAGTTGTTTTGATAAGGACCATGCCCTGTCAATGCAATTATGCTTCTGACATTACTCTCGCTTTTGTGAAACTTTTTTAACCCAAATGCAAGTTAACAGCTTCCGCTTGGTTTCATTATTAATATGTGCATGCATGTTTTATGCCATTGCATTTGTGGGTATAGTTGCATGTATTCTTTTCGAGAATTCCTAACTCTTTGAAATTTATATTTGACCGCTATCTGAATTTAGGCTTAGAGATGTTGACAAGCTGCGGATACTGGAGCAGAATAATAATATTTTTGGAGGGTAGTACCATCTTATGCATTTAGGAGCCTTTGGGCTTATTGCCTTGAGATTTCTTACTAACTATTCGATTTGCGCTTTATTTTATTGATGAAATCAGGTACTAACTGTTTCTGCTGACAAGACTGCCAAGATATGGGAGATTTGTGAGGATGGTACTGGGAAAGTAAGTAAAACGTTGGAATGCTCTGGATCTGGTGGAGTGGAAGACATGCTTGTTGGATGTCTGTGGCAGAATGATCATCTCATTACAGTTTCCCTTTCTGGCACAATTAACTTATACTCTGCTAGTGACCCTGATAAACAACCGTTATGTTTGTCTGGACATATGAAGAACGTAAATACATTAACTTTAATCGAAAGCAACGAAAAGATTATTCTATCCAGCAGCTTCGATGGATCTATCCTTCGATGGACTCCAGGGACTGGACACAGTGGCAAATTACAGAGGAAAGATAGTTCTCAAATTAAATGTTTGGTTCCTACAAAAGAGGAGATAATGACATCTGGTTACGACAATAAGGTGAACTTATACCAAAAAAACACATTGCATTTTGTTATTGTTAACAGAATATGCATTCTCTGTTATTCAGTTCATCCACCACTAAACAGAGAAAATTGTCAAGACAACTTTGTTCTTCATATGAAGTTCAGTTATCAAGGACTTGGAATATAGCTTTCAAATGAAATTTTATTTTACCTGTTCAAGATAATTACATTTGCATCAGTATGCTGTTATTACGATCTTGCAGGGGAAAAAGGTGGCGCTTGTGGAAGCATCTATAAAATTTAGTTTAGTTCATATTCCCTAATCTATAAAAAGTGTGGTAAGTATAGGCGACCTCGCATGAACTGATGGTTGCATTTCAAATGAGTGCTAGAATGGTATAACTCAAACATTATATAATCTTTATTTTAATTAGCTTGTTGGAGCAAAGAGATACGGTTTTATTTGCAACCGGAACTGGCAATGCAAAGGCCTCGATAAAATAAATTAACAGATGAAACTTTGGGGCTAGGATTTGAATATTTTCTGAAGCATTGGCTAAGAATGTGCCGTATAAGAACTAGAGTTTTAAACATTGTTGAAAAGATGTTGATTATGTTTGATAATAATCAGAATGATTACTTTCTTCCTAGCTATACAATACCCAATCTTAAAGAAATTGCAACACTTGTCTTCTATGGCAATATGAAGAATATCAAGGTTCCTTTTTCTGCATGATGGTTGTAATCTTGATGAATGTTTAAAGTTTCTCTATCCATACACGGGTCACCTGTAAATTTCTTTTTATTGTTCAACATTGATACCATCTCTATCTAGATAAGTAATTTCATTGATTTATATTCGCTGCAAACACTCTGCTCCTAGCTTGAATACTAGTTTTTTCTTCTGTTGACAATTCCTCAGTTAATTTCAGGTATGGAGAATTTCTATTGATCAAGATAAAGCTGGAGAGGCAGAACATATAGATGTTGGCAGTCAACCAAAGGACTTGAGCCAGGCCATTAATTCCCCTGATCTGACTTTAGTTTCATTGGATTCTGGAGTTGTATTGCTTAAGGATATGCAAATACTTTCAAACATCAACCTTGGATTTTCAGTGACAGCGTCTGTTATTGCACCTGATGGAAGTGAGGCAATTGTGGGGGGCCACGATGGTAAGTTGCATATATATTCTGTCTCAGGTGATTCTCTTACAGAAGAAGCAACCCTTGAGAAGCATAGAGGTCCAATTAGCGTAATACGGTATTCACCAGATTTTTCCATGTTTGCTTCTGCTGATCTAAACCGTGAAGCAGTTGTTTGGGATCGTACCTCCAAAGAGGTAGCTTGAACTTCATATTAGTTTTAATATGTTCTAGCCTTCCAATAAAACTTGGATGGTAGCTTGATTCATCCCATCTTTGAGATGTAATGTTTGGGGGGTAGCAACCATTATGTTCTTTACTTATATTATATCTAATTGCTTGACATTTCCTTGATGTCAAAAGTAAATCGGGGAATACATATTCAGTTAAGAGAGATGGTTTCCTCCTTAACAAGAGTGGATGCTTCAAACGTCTTTCCCAAAAGTAATGCCCTACATTATTAATGGGATTCAGATCCATCATTCTTATTCAATCGGGGACATTACTCCTTGATAATCAGCCTTTTTTGTGGTCATCCTCTAGTTTCTCAGTTACATTTGCTACATTGCTCCAAAGCCCTTGTGGCATGGCCATAGTTCTGGGTCTGCGGAGTCTCTTTTAGGACTGATAGTGGAATGTTAATTATGTTTGGAGTACTTGATCATTTCTTCAGTTATCTGGTTATTTGTGTTTGATTTTGGCATCAACTGCTAGGTAGAAACCTGTTTTATTGCATGAAGCAACTTGCTAAAGCTCTCAGCTTTCTAATGTTGCATTGTCTTACAGCCCAAATATGATACTATAAAACTAGTTTTAATTTGTTTATGATATCTTGAGCAGCATTATGCACATTTCTGTTACCGCTTACTTCAAATCAAGAAACAAAAATAAGGTGTGTTGCCATGAATGGGCCAACAAAGTTTCTGATTATTTTGAACAACAGGATACTTTAAAGTGCTTTTAGAAAGTGTGACTGGACGTATTAACCACCATCTTTTCCTTTGTACCTAAAAATATGGTGTTCCTTATCGTTTTGCAGGTGAAGCTTAATAACATGTTGTTCCACACAGCTCGTATCAATTGCCTTGCTTGGTCTCCTAATAGCACTATGGTGGCTACAGGATCACTAGACACTTGTGTAATCATATATGAAGTTGGGAAACCTGCTTCAAGTCGCATAACTGTTAAGAATGCTCATCCTGGTGGAGTTTATGGTTTGGTTTTTATTGATGACTGCAATGTGGCTAGTTCAGGGGAGGACGCCTGCATTCGTGTCTGGAAGATAGTGCAGCAATAACGCAAGCAGTGCATAAGACACGAATAATGCTGGTTAAATCTTTAAAGTTAGTGAATCCACATTCATTGCTTTCTTACTACATTTACATTTGTTTCCACATGATAGTTGTATAACTGTATTTCAGGACACAATTTCCGTTCTCAAATTTTGTGCCAAAGAATAAAATGAAAGCAAAAAGGAGCAGGTAAGCAGCTTCATCAAGGGTTTTGGTGAAACAGGTTTGCATATATATATATTTTCACCTGGATTCATGATGTAAAGAGGGAGCATTGTGCCCTAATGATACTTTTTTAAGGTTACTCCATGTAGAAATATCTTTATCCAATGCATTGGAAATGATGAATAAAGTTGTCAACTGTTTCCATAAATATATATTAATTATCACTTAAAATGTGCCCTAGAGGCACTCTTCCAACAATTCTTTCATCATTCATTACTCTTTTTTTTTTAATTATGAAATGCTTATAGCATCTTTGTACAGTTTGAGGCCATTTCTTATGAGATTAGAATCATGTTAATTTTTTTCTGCTCTTGAGGAAAAACACTTATGTTTGGTGTGATTGTCAAATCTGGTGATATGGCTTTATTTTGGTTTAGTTGGTATATACATTCCAAGCCACTGAATCTCAAGAGAGAAAGGGTAGTTGTGAGAATTGATCCAAATTCCCAGCCAATTAGGTGCTTTGGAGAGTGGACTATTGGGGCACCATGAGGGCAAAGTTCTATTATGAAATAAAGCAGGCAGCATTTGAAATTAGAGGTTATGTATTGATGTTTCAAAAGGAAAAGAAAATTTCATTTGAAATTTTATTTGGTTTCCTCCATATGAAATTTGATTTTATGATTTTCCATTGATTTTTTTTTTTTTTTTATTTCCCCTTTCTATTATTATCATTAAGGGGTAAAAAAGCTTTTGTAATTTTTAAAAGAAAATCAATCCAACCTAGTGCTCAATTAATCCATCACTTGTTAAAAATGCATCATCTAAGTTTTGACAATGGTTTTCGTGGTTGACCGTTATTGTGTTGATATGGTCATTAACTATCATTGAGTCAAGATTGTGATGTTGACATGGTGGCCTATGTTAGCAATGATGGTTGACTTAAAACTCTCATGTTTTTAAAAATAAAAATATAAAAGTTATTAAAAAAATTTAAGTTCAAAATTAATCTAGATAGATGGATGCTTAAATTCATTTGAATCTCAGCATCATTTTTTCAAGTTCATTTTGAATCTAATTTTAAATTATTAAAATTTTAAAATTTAAAAAAATAAAATAATTATTAATTTTTTATAACATTATAGAAATTATAAAAAAAATGTTGTGCTTTCCTTGCTATTTCACATGTAAATTTCATTTTTTTATAAGCTTTTAAGTTATTGTTGCTTTTTTATTTTTAATAATTCGCTAATTGTGACAATGGTGTTTGAAATTATTGGCATTTTCTGTTGTTAGTTGTTAGTTTTTATGTAGGATGTACAATTGTAATGTGGAAAATCATTGTTATGATTAAATATGTGCATAAAATAGAAAAATGAGACTTATGGTAATAAATTTATTTACCATAATGGTAATTTATAAGATTTTTAGTTGGCATTTTAGATTTTATTGGCTAAATAATTTTTTATTGTCGGGTTTATTCTAAGCTTGAATTTTTTTAATAATTTATATTCTTTTTGAAAAAAAAAATTCTGATGTGAACCACCAAATTAACATCACGATGGCTAATTCAACTATCATTAATTCTTACACCAGCACTGTAGTGGTCAATGATGGAAATTGTTGGTGAAAGGGCTTATTTAATGTGTATTTAATGTCTAGGGGTTTATTGGAAAGATTTAATTGATCATTTTGAAAAAGCATAGGGGCTTTATTATGAAATAATTTTGGGTTTTTTTCCCCTCAAACTAGCTGTTAAATAAAGAAGTGTAGCCAATATATATACCTCTATAAAGTTATTACTTTTCCATCCTTGTTTTGTTGGACTCATTGGTGTTTTGCTCCGAACTTGTTAAGCGTATTTTAATGTAATGAATGTTTCATCCACGTATTTTTTTTTGTTCTCATTTCAAAGACACTCTGCATTTCTTCAGCAAAATACAAACTACAAAGTATAGGCATGTTGGTGGTAGAAGATGACAATGACAAACTAATATGAGGCAGATTTAGCAAAGGTTTAAAACTACCAACACAAATTAAACCATGTCATAACGTGCACGTTCTCATTTCATCATAAAGAACAAAGATTCTACTGAATAATTAGTTCAATGATAAATACCTTGTTTTCTAAGTTGTTCTACACTTTGTAGCCATAAAATCGTCCTATTGCTGGTATGAGAGAGAGAACTATGGGTGCAATATAACACGAGATTTTAATGAATGATTTTGTCTTCCAACGTCAACGTGAAGGGTGGGTACAACATATAATAACAACAGCATGCAAATGGCAGCTCAAGAGGGAATTCCTCTTACTCATTCTGGTCTTACCATTGAATATGAACCCTGAAGCCAAAGGCGTCGACCAAATAATGTATCTCATCCGATGGGTATTCTTTCAAACCTTTCATGAAATTTGGATGCAGGATCAATGGACCGAGTCTCTGAGATATTCACTTTTTAGATCGCACTTCACACCCCTTCATGTGCACTGATTGGACTGTGAATTCCAGTCATCAAGAAGGTTTAGTATAGTTTCCTCTAACTTCTTTGCCTGTGGTCCAGGCTTCAAGACATTAACATCACCCCATTGTGAGCAAGGATCTACCCACCAGCTTCGCCGGCCAGTGCACCATGCCCCTGGGACAGCTCGGTTTTGCCCACACTTGAGGATCTTTTCATCTATCATGTCCAACACAGGATCATCTTTCTGAAACTGTCTTGCAAATGCTGCTCCACTTTGAGCCATTTGATCATAATCAGAATTGTTGAGAAAGTGGGGTTCCGTCTTCGGAGGACTGTCCCAGATCATATATCTTAAATCACCGTTTACAGTAGTGTTCTTGAACTCCGGTGAATTGCAAATGACAGAATGAAAATAGCTTTCTTCGGATAACATAACATTGTTAAAATACATCAGAAGGGTCCGAGGTAGATTATCCCACCCGAAAAGGCAAAATTCCAGAAAGGATCTGCTTAAGACAACCCATGGCGAACCTGCAACTCAATACCAAACTGTTAATAACTGTAGCATCTCCAAAGAAAAGATGTATGTATGTATATATATATATATATATATATATAATTTTCATGAAATGTAAAGCAATAATATGGATTATAGACTTTGCCTGTGAACACTTTAAAAGCATCAGGCATTAGTCGTTTCTGCGTAGCGTGAAAAATTTTAGTCCTCCTAGCTAGGTAAATCCCTGGGTCAACCACAATAGGCAGGACCCGTTGATCTCTGCATAAAATCCGAAAAAAATATGATTTAGATTTAATCATGCATGTGCAGCAGAAGGATCTATATATCTCATAAAAAAGGTTTTTGCCTACTCTTTCCACCCAAGGTCACTAGTATGATCAATGAAATTCAGGTCCCTCCTAATAGAGGAGAACACGTGGGACAAATCTGAGATAACAAACACAACCAAAAAAGAAAAAGTTAGATACAATTAAGAAAACAAAAAGCACAGATGAAAATGGAAAGTAGCATGATGAGGGACAAATAGGCATAGCACGCAAGCAAGAGAAACTCCCACCAGTGATACTGAGAAAAAGAAATGCAGGAAAGATAGAGGGGAACATCTGAGATTTTTTTCCAATATGACATTGAAGCACCAATGGCGCATGTGTCAGTGGGCACCTTGATTCCTTTATACGTATTTTATATTGACCCTGAGAGAAACAAATAGTAGGAGGCTATGGGATAGAGGACTTATAGCCTAGTAGCATTGGGAACTAGTTTTAGGATTTTCCATTGCATTCAGTCTAAAGCTTCTCTGTAGCAGAAAATCAATCCAAGATTTTCAATGTACCCTAAAGACAATAAGCAGAAACTAATTCAAGTTTAAATTAATGTTTCAGAAAATCGGTTTCGATGTGATTGTTCTTAAGTATTTAGAAAAATATTAAACTTAAAGCCAAAAGTGGTATAATAAATAACTGCATTATAAACCTGAGTTCCCTAGTTGCAAAAGTGTTACTTTGTCCAGACTCTGCACCCAAGCATAATAAAATAAGTAAAGAGCATCAGAACTCAACCACTTTCAGCTCCATAAACATATTTGCACATAAATATATAAATATATATATTCATTAGTTCATTATGAGAATTTGTCTCACCACATATATATACACACACATACATACTCATATAAAAACCTTGTAACACTTAACAACCAATCAATCATTTAATAATTGATAATAAGTCAGACAGTAGCATAAACTTCAGATGCAGAGCACCTAGCAATAAAATCAGTATCAGTATACTAACTTTTTTAATTTCTTTTTCTGAAGATAAATTTAGCTTACTTTAAGAGTGTTATCCTCTGTTCGCACATTTAAGTAGGCCATTAACAAAAAACAGATACAGTCTATAGCTGGAATGGTTTCTGTAGAAGAAAATACATTACTTATTTTCAACAGGAAAAGCAAATGATAAAATATTCTATGCCCTCTTGTATTGGTGCGAGGAAAATGGCCTTCTGTCTAAAGACCAAAGTGTAATAGCTTAAGGATTTAAATTCATACGTAAAACAATCAATAATTGTAGAATCGGTGTGCCAACAACAAAGTCTGGCCATCCCTAAATCAGACCTCGAAATAGAAACATTAGAAATGCTGAACCAGCCAAAAATTAAGCCAACCACTACTCTATCAGAGTAAGAAATATTCCAACAGGCAGATCCCTTCTCTAAACTAAAAGTTATAACAAAACTTCGCAGATTTAGACCCAAAAAGGAAAGTGTAGGACTGAAACCTCATGAATCATCAATATAGATCAGCTCAAAACACTCATAAATCAGCTTCAAGAGAATCTTTGTGTCATAGAGGTAGGCAAAACACAAACTGCTTTTGATCTAATCTGTTCTCAGGACCAGATATGTCTTACAATAAACTATGTTAACAGTTCTTATCTGATTGATAGCTTACAAAGTTTCATTTTGGCAATGTTAAAATCGCCTCAAAATGTAGATTGCTAGTTTGCTTTCATCTAGAAATCTTTCTTTAGTCAGCAAGAAAGCCTACATTTTAAGTAAATTAATAACTTGACAAGCCAAAAATGAATTCTGGCAATCATGATAACTTGTATAGAACAAGAAACTAGTTAGAAACACTATCAAAATCAATAATTTTCCTTTGATAGTGTAAAACATTTCTGAATCATATCCAAATTTTAGACAGTGGGAACAATTCTAAGATTGGAAACATTGCACCAAATTTTGGCAGAATGCAAGCGACCAACTCAAAGAAAACCTTTTGATTGAGGTAAACTGTTCATACTGATTACACAAATTCCCCAGCAAACATCCAACACAGAATCTTCAACCAATCCAATTGATCATAAAGAACACCTTAAGCAGAAAATCTTAGGTCCATTTCTTATTAAACCACATATTCTATACCAACCAAAGCAAATTCAATCAAATACCAAGTGATTCCAACTAAATCAAGAACATGTAAATCCAAAATTAAACATTTCTCCAAATCAAAGCCTCAATTGTCATAGCTACTACATAAAAAAGAAAATAATATAAATCCAAAAAACAAACAAATAAACGAACTGAAACTGCTTACCATCTTGAGTAACCAGGGGATAGTCCAAAGCACTCAAAGCAATAAACCAATCCCAGCCACGATCAAGCTTCATCAACATAGCAGCAGCATGCAACGTGGCAGCAATATGTGTAGAACCCATAGAAGAAAACCTATCAGGCTTCCCTATAACATCGACATTTTCAAAGCTCCTAATAGCAGGCACAGATTTCAAAGCCAAAACCAACCTATACCTTTCCTCATCGGAAGCGTCAGCACCAAGTTGCAGCAAATATCGATTCCTGGGATGATAGACAGAAAGTAGTAGCCTAAAGATCCGATCCTTATCACCTTTTCCACCAAATAAATAGTAAGCAAATGCTGGTGGAGAATGAAGACCATGTTGGACTAGAGAAGGGAAAAGTCTAGGGGAGCTGAAAACAGAGATCGAGTACAGTAAGAGGAGGAGAATGGAGAAAATCGTTGTCAAAAAGAGAGTGAAAAGCCATTTCTTTTCAGCTCCCATAACCCTAGTGTTTTAAGCTCCTCAAAAATTGTAGCTTGTGATTTAACGATTGAAGTTTCTTCAGCATATGGATTTATTGATGATCAAAGAAGGAAATCCGAATCGAATATGGATTTTGAAATGTTTCAGGAAATGGGTATTTGGGGATCTTTGATTTCAGAAGAATTAACACCATAGTCGATTATAATAAAATTTAGGTCAGACAGGACAGTTTCTCCCTCTTTTTTCCCTGTCGAATTCTCTCTCCCTGATGTCAATAGAAATTATTAAAGCATTTTGTTGTTTTCTTGTATCTAAAAGTAGTAACTGTTGAAACCGGTTGGACCGACGGTTCAATTATATACATTGAACCGGAAAATATAAAGCCAGCATGAGCCTGGAATCGGAACAACCGTTAAAATAAAAAATAATAACCTTAGTTCTACTGTGTGGAGGCCGGAGGGAAGAGGAGTCGGAAATAGAATGTGTTCCCTAAACCAGTCGATCGTGAATGTGATGTGGAACCACCTCTGGAATTCTTGCACAGTGAGCATTTGCAGACTTGGCTATCTTTGTATGAGTTGGCACCATCAGATTCTCCACCTTCAATTATGGTTAAGCTATTCAGCCCCTTTCCTTTTCCTCACCGAATCGAGAAGCCTGATAGAGTTAGTATATACTAACTCTATCAAAGCCAAAAACAGAGAAAGGAGAAATCCTTCCATTTTCCCAAAACAAAAGCTCTTAAAAGAGTAAAAACTTGTGTTCTTTCATTTTCTTTTAAATGTAGAGAAAAGGAAATGTGAACATTTTTTTAAAAAAAGGAGGGTTTATTTACCGGCCACAGTGGCCCGCTTCCGGTAACAGGAGACTTTTGGGTCTCCGGTGGCAGAGCCTCGCCGGAGATAGACAGCAAACAGAAACAGAGGAAACAGAAAAAAAATGAAGAAAATGTTTTAAAAAAAGAAAAATCAAACATTCTTGTTCGGCCACCATGCCCACAGTCGGAGACTGCAGAACCGTTGGGTTCTCCGACGGCCAGCCTTGCCGGAAACTAAACGACAGAGGAGCAGAGAATTGGCAGCGAAACAAAGGAGTTAAAACGCTTTTCTGGGATGAAAAAAAAAAAGTTAGTTTTCAGTTTTTTTTTTTTTTTTTTTTTTTTTTTTTGAGTTTATAATCAAAACAAATGGGAATTTTCGTGAAAGTCCCTCCGCGTCTCCACATGTTGCAGTGACGGGTCGTCGCAAGGTATATTTCCAATATGGATCCCTGCTAGTTTCCATTACCTTTTATTTTAGTCCTTATTTCAGAAATTTTGAGCAAATTAGTTGCTCCTTTAACCCCTCTGCTTGCTTACATCTTTATTTCGAGTTGAAGTCTTTTTAAATTTTATTTGATTTTTTATTTTATTGATATGTTATTGTTACGCTTATACGTCAACAAAAGAAGCCCCCTAAGAAAATCTAAGAAAATGCAAAAAAAATTGAATTAAGTTATTGTATTAAATTTGCACTTAATTAAATCTTTTGTCATTAATTAAATAATCAATTAAGCTCATTCACTAATAGTTTTCTTCATTGACTACGTTGACCATTAAAATAAATTAACGGATCAATTAAATGGTGATATGTGACAATTTCTTATTAATCTAATATTTTACCCATAGAAAATATTAAAAATAAAATTATTAAAATTATATAAAATTATAGAAATTATAAAATTAACTTATAAATATTATAAAAAGTTATTAATTTCATAATAAATTCTAATAATTATAAAAAATTATAAAGTTAAAAAACATATTTAAAATAATAATATTTTATAAAATGTATTATAATTCTTAAAATTATAAAAAATATTAAAATTGATATAGGCTTATAAAATTTATTTTAAAAAATCATAAAAGCTCAAATTGCATCGGATCAATTGGTTAGATCAATTAAACCAAAATCGACTAGGGTATTGATATGGAAAAAGACATTGGACTTTTTGCCTCAATGTTATCACAAGTCAAGCAAAGAGCAATTTGATATAGTTTTAAGGACTTGTATCGGCACAATTTGGGACTTATGCAGCAAAAAGTGTCCCAGATCCATGTCACTACACTGTTTTGAGTAGTTTTAACTTTTGGGGGTTTGTTTTGTTGGACAAAAAACGTTAGCGAAAAAATAATTAAATATAAATAATTTTATTTTTTCATATTGTCTAAATTCAAACAGTAAATATTCCTTGCAAGAAAAGACAAGTGAACAGGAAATATTCTCTGGCAAACAATAAATATTCCCTGGCAATAACAGCAAGATTCTCTGATGCATGAATAGTAATTATTCTCTGTAGTTTATATTTTTGTAATCAGAGAATATATTCTCTGAAAAGTTTTAATTATGTAATCAAAGTTTCAATTATATAAGGGATTCAATTTCCCGGTTCAAATGATGTAAAAGAGGCAATAGCCCTCTATAAAAGGCTATCAGATTGAGAATGAAAGGCACGACTTGAAATAGCCATTTCAGATATCAAAACTTGTTTCTCTAAAGTTTTTAAGTTTTTTTCAAATTTTAAAATATGAGTTTTAAATTATTTTCCTTTTCAAAAATTATTTTTGTGAAGATATTGAACCTCCATTAAAGGGGGATGTCGAGATTCAACTTCTCCTTTATTAGTTTGCCATCTAATATTATGTTTTATTGTACTAACAGATTCCGAATAATATTCTTCAAACCATTCAAAGAATTTTATATGAATTTTATTGGTATTCATAAAAGAGGCAACAGCCCTCTATAAAAGGCTATCAGATTAAGAATGAAAGGCACTACTTGAAATAGCCTTTTCAGATATCAAAACTTGTTTCTCCAAAGTTTTTAAGTTTTTTCAAATTTTAAAGTCTGAGTTTTAAATTATTTTCCTTTTCAAAAATTATTTTTCTTTTCAAGATTTAATCAAATTATAATTTCAAACAATTATCACATTTCAAACTTTTGACAATTATCACATTCCAAACGTTTTAATTCAAACTCCATCCCCGGGACAATCTGGTATCAGAACCAAGAAGGAGCAAGTATTTCTAAGTTTTAAAAATATTCAATTTGTTTTCAATATTTCTGTGTTCTGGTTTAACTGTCTTCATTAACGTATTATTATTTTGTTGAGTATTGATACACTGTCCAGTTAGCATGGGTTAGGCGTGTCAAGGACAAAGTATCCCTGTAAGCAACCTTAAAAATCCGGAAATCTTGATAGTAGAACCCCCTTGTAGGAAATAAGAAAACAAATAATTTTTCCCTTCCTTAGAAGAACCAATTATTCTGTAAGCTTTGTTTCCAATCAATCCCAAGAATCCGATCAAACCTCAAACAACACTGTTAATGAACAAGAAGAACATTATGAAAATATTCCCCAAAGATTCGATAATTGGACTCTTCGAAGAGTTTCAACAAACCAAGTCTACAAGAAAATAACTTTTGAAAATTTAAATGCTTTTTGCAGTTGCGTTATAAAAACAAAAGAAAGGAGTTTACCTATTTAAAAAGAATATGAAACAATCCAATTATTAGATAAAATCGTCATTAATAAACTCAAAGAACAAAAATACAAATATGTCCATTTTGGACTAGTCCAAGTTGGTGTCAAACCTCTTAGTGTTGAAGCCACTAAAAATACCTCAATTTTAATTGTCTTAAGAGACCAAAGACACATCATGTTTAATGACTCATTATTAGGAACCATAGAAACAAGCTTATGTACCGGGCCAATACATTTTAATTGTTATCCAAATTTTATGGTGTCTTTGATCGACAAAAATATTTTACAATCTTTGACCCTCTAAATACATACCCATAACTACAAAATGCTTCCTGGTACGAAGGTATTAACATTAGTCTATAGACTCCATTTCAAAGCTATGTATTCTGTAGTCAATACCAAGGCTTTACCCCAAAAGGAGAAACCCTCTTAATAGAAACAGATACTTCAAGATCTCATACCACAATCCCAAGAACAATACAATGGCATAAAATAAATCTTCCTGATAGGTGGAAACTTGAGGGTGCAACAGACCCTGTGGCACCAACTCCCATAAGAAACACTTCATTGAGTGAAATCTCCCAACACCAAGATGGCACAGTTGAATTAATATTCAGCAGGCCACGAAGAATGCCTCCAAGACATTCATTCAAAATAGGAAGTACCAGCACAGCTTTTAGAAAGTTAAACTTAGAAGGAGAGTCAAATCCAGAAACACAAACGGCAGATTTTAGGACAGTTAGAGCCTCTGTCTCTTCTTTCCCAACAACATTTAGAACCAATTTACAAGGAATAGATAATTCCTCAAATATAGCTCAACCTATCTATGCCAGACAGGAAGAGAGTCCCCAAAATTCACCTAATATGTCACCAACATATTCATCAATGACTAATAATGCAAGACAAGGAGAAATTTCAGAAATATTTGTTTTAGAAAAAACTTTTGAGATAAACAAAGAATGGTGTAGAAAGCACTTCTATTCCAACAAAAATAAGCAAAAAAGAGAAGATTACTTTAAAAATTATAATGATAAAAAAGAAATCCTTCTTCAAGAATATTATGAATTTATGAATACCCATAAAATTCATATAAAATTCTTTGAATGGTTTGAAGAATATTATTCAGAATCTATTAATACAATAAAACATAATACTAGATGGCAAACTAATAAGGAGAAGTTGAATCTCGACATCCCTCTTTAATGGAGGTTCAATATCTTCACAAAAATACTGGAATAAAAGTAAATCCTTTAAGAATGAGAGCTCCTGATGCAGGAGATGTAACACCCCAAACCCGGCCTAGACGTTATAGCCGGATCTAGCATGTCACATCGAAAGGTAGTTGAAAAGCTAAGCGTTCGTTGAAAATGTTATATCTCTTTTTGAAAACTTCGAGTTTCAATGTTTGTTGTAAAAACCCAATTTACTTAATGTCCATTTTTATAAAGTTGTTATTATTTTGAAAAACTGTTTTTGTTGTGAAAATCAAACTTGAATAGTTGTGGAAACGTGATATTTGGAAAACGGTTGTTAGCTTTTTGGAAAACCCAGTATTCAAACATCTAACAATTTAAAAATACCCGAATTGAAAGTTAAAAGAAAAATAAAATCCAAAGGCCTTATTACAAAATATTAAATCAAAATAAATA
This sequence comes from Gossypium rotundifolium, assembly GCA_025506655.1. NCBI lineage: Eukaryota > Viridiplantae > Streptophyta > Magnoliopsida > Malvales > Malvaceae > Gossypium > Gossypium rotundifolium. The sequence goes on from CP106722.1 coordinate 63,792,195, forward strand.
ATCGTAGAATAAAGTAAAAATTGAATTTACTAAAGTTCACGAGAAACAACTCCGACGTATGGCCACCACCGAGTCCTCCGCGGCTCCAAATCCTCTATCGCTGGGGATTACCTGCAAGGTGAAGGGAAAAGGGGTGAGTTACGTGAACTCAGTGTGTAATCCCCTAAACGGTCACTATCTGGGCCTGAACCCTTCCAGCATCAATTTGGGCCTAAGCCCTATAACCATGATAATGCAAATAATGTAATGTAACCCAACCCAATCCAACCAATCACACCCCCGTACCAACCAATCGTTACCTGTGGGGATCAAGTCAACCCACCCCGCCAATCACACCAATATTACAGACAAGCTGCTAATCACAATATTTGTGGCTGAGCCACCGGAGTAATAGTATATATATAAATGTGGCATAACCACTAAAATAGTATGTGGCAGAGCCACCAGGCTACACTTCTCTTCAGTCATTAACTCGCCCCATGCAACATAATAAAATGCAATGTATCAACATATAAAAGTGTAAATAAAATCATACACACGATATTCAACCACAATCAAGGGTATAATGGTCATTTTCACCCCTTAGGGGGTATCTCGGTAATATTACCCATCGAGGGTATTTTCGTAGTTTCGTAACCTAAGAGTATTTTGGTAATTTACCCTCCAAGGGTATTTTGGTAATTTTGTAACCTAGGGGTATTTTAGTAATTTACTCTTCAAGGGTATTTTGGTAATTTTGCAACCCAAGGGTATTTTGGTAATTTACCCTCTAAGGGTATTTTGGTAATATTACAACCCAGGGGTATTTCGGTAATTTACCCTCCAAGGGTATTTTGGTAATTTCGTAACCCAGGGGCATTTCAGTAATTTTTAGGCATTTAACGGCCTTTCGGAAGGCCTACTGTCGTCTCGAGCGACTCGAGACCCCTTTTTGGGTCTTTACGGTACAATTGGGCCTAAAATCCATTTCAGGCCCATACGCTCGTGTGGCCCATTACACGTGATTTTGCTCTCAATTTTGCAAATTTCGCAATCGCATCAACCATTTGATAGTTTTCCATCAATTTTACCCATGTGGGCCTGTTAGCCCATTGGGCCCATTTAACTCGTTTTAAAACGATCAGGCCCATTACAGCCCTAGTTTTGCGAGAGTGCTCATGACACTCTCAACAATCCATCGTCCTCATTCGTGTCTCGATTTACCACCACGAGCGTTCACATGCTCGAGTGGTCACAGTTGTCAGCTTTTCAATTTTTCGGCTTTTGACCGATTCACAATACATCACATGCATTCAGCAAGGTGGGTGTGAGATTACACACCTGTTGATGGGTTTGCGGTACTCGGTACTTTCCAAAACATCTGAGATCATCATTGGCTAACAGTTAGTCTTACTCTTTAGTAATCCAAGATATAGAAATATATAGTCCATTGCTTTTACTTACCAAAACGACGGCAACTCCTTGCTATGCTCTAATAACTGGTTTACACCCTTCGATTGCAAAATTGAGTCCCTAATGAAAAGCATAGGTTAGTAATGTTGTTCCAAGACAACAAAGTAATGGTCGTTCAGCCTTTAGAACTCATAAAATAATACCAGAATTATCCACCCCCTAATCGGCCATAGGTACACTTACTAAAGTGCCACATAATCGGTAGTTGCACAACAAGGACTTCAGGTTCCACACTAAAAAAGAGTAACCGAGACTCAATATGGGGAAGAGAACTCAGATTTGGCCTTAGACAAGAAGAAATAAGGTAAGGGATTCGGCTTTACTAGAGAGAAAAAGAGAGAACAAAAAGAAATAAAAGAAGAGAAAAACACTACCTTGTAATCACAAAAGAACCGAATAGGCAAAGAAGATTCGGCAACCACAAAAACCAAGATTCGATTATGAAGTTAACCGAAATGAAGAACCCAAGATGAGAAGAAACAAAGCAAGCCTATTTAAAACTAGAAGAAAAGGGGGTAGAGGTTTCGGCTATGGAGTAGAGAAAAAAAACAATTGAAAAGAGATGGAAAGTTGAAAAGGAGTTGCACGAGTGGTCAATTTCCAAAGAGAGAAAAGCAAAAAGAGCGAAAATGTACGAAGAGAAGAAAAAAAATGCCAAAAGGGAAGAACCAGAAATGCTTGAGTAGAAAATGCCAAAAACGTAAAGAAAAGCTTAGAGAGACTAAAGAAATTCGGCACCTACTCCACACTAGCCGAAAGTGCCCAAACACCACCCCTTAGCCAAATTTCTCTTCCCCCCAACACTCCCACATTTGGCTACTACCACCTCTCACCCCAATCCATTGATTCTCTCCTTATTTTCCTCCCCACTTTGCTCTCCACCTCCCATTCAAACCAGTTGACCAAGTCTCCAACTACCATGGCAGAGTTTGATCCCAACTCTGCTTCCTCCTCATCCAATGCACAAAATAAAAGCTACAAATCTACCTGTGGGACTCGAACTCTCCCCCTCCATGATTCGCTTGTGACGCCACACCAATGTGCCACTTTCTCACTTGTGTTAGCAAGCACATTTAATTAATCTTAAGTCTAGCTTCTGCTAGCCCTCTTCCCTAAAGAGCCAAAAACCAAAATTTTCCCAGGGCTTGGACTCGAACCCGAGCCTCCCTAGGACCCCCAAACACACCTAAATAACAAGCTAAACAAGCTCAACACATGCAATAGTGCAAAAATGCCAGACCCCTAAGTTTAGGATGTTACAATTCTACCCCCTTAAAGAAATTTTGGCCGCGAAATTCACCTGATCAAAAGAGATGAGGGTATTGCTGTCGTATTGCCTCCTCAGGCTCCCACGTGGCTTCCTCAGAACTGTGATTACGTCATAACACTTTGACCAACGGAACAAATTTTCTCCTCAGCACTTTAACATTACTGTCTAAAATCTGCACTGGTTCTTCCTCAAATGTCAGATCAAGTCTTACCTCAATCTCCTTCATCGGCACTACATGAGAAGGATCTGAACGGTAGCGCCTTAGCATAGAAACATGGAATACATCATGTAACCGATTCAATTCAGGGGGCAGCTCAAGCTGACATGCGACCTGTCCAACATGTTTTATTACTCGGTAAGGTCCGATGAATCTAGGGCTTAACTTGCCCTTCCGTCCAAATCTCAGAATCTTTTTCCATGGTGAGACCTTCAAGAAAACATAATCTCCTACCGAGTAATCAATTTTTTTACGCTTAAGATCTGCATACGAATTCTGCCTATCAGAAGCTTCTTTTAACCGACTCCGAATCAACTTCACCTTCTCCTCAGTTTTCGAAATTAACTTTGGACCCAGCAACTGTCGCTCACCCAATTTTGTCTAACAAGTAGGGGTACGACACCTACGACCATATAATGCCTCGTATGGTGCCATCTGAATGCTGGATTGGTAGTTTTTGTTATACGCGAATTTTGCCAAGGGTAAATGATCTTCCCAACTACCCCTGAAATCAATCACACAGCTCCTTAACATGTCTTTCAAAATCTGTATTACCCTTTCTGACGACCATCAGTCTGTAGATGAAACGCTGTGCTGAAATCTAGCCTTATACCCAAAGCTTCATGTAGCACCTTTCAAAATCGAGATGTGAATCTAAGGTCTCTGTCTGATATGATAGAACCGGTACCTCATGTAGCCTCACAATTTCTACCACGTACAACTTGGCCAACTTCTGTAGCGAGTAGTCAGTGCGAACCAGTATGAAGTGCGCGGACTTAGTCAACAGGTCAACAATTACCTACACTGAATCTTTCTTAATAGGTGTCAGGGTAGCCACTAACAAAATCCATTGTTATCCTCTCCCACTTCCAGAGTGGAATCTTTACAGGTTGCAGCAATCCCGAGGTAGTTGATGCTCAGCCTTCACTTACGGACATGTCAAACACTTGCTTATGAAGTTGGTAACTTCTCGCTTTAGTCCTGGCCACTAGTACAGTTCACGTAGGTCTCGGTACATCTTACTTCCACCAGGATGCATAGCGTATGGGTTACTATACGCTTCCCGCAGAATCATCTGTCTTAACTCAGAGTCCTTCAGCATACAAACTCTTCCATGGAAACATAACATCCCTTCACCATTCAGCCCAAAATCCACCGCCTCTCCACTTTTCATCTACTGAAAATAAGAATTCAACGACTCATCCAATAACTACTTCTCTTTAATCTGATCAACCCAAGTCAGTTTCACCTGCAGTTCTGCCAACAAACTACCATCCTTGAAAAGACTGAGACGAGCAAACATGGCTCTCAAATTAGATACCACCCTACAACTTAGTGCATCTGTTACCACATTGGCTTTACCCGGATGATACTCGATCGAACAATTATAATCCTTCAGCAACTCTATCCATCTCCGTTGCCTTAGATTCAACTCTATTTGGGTAAGGAGATACTTCAGACTCTTATGGTCGATGTATATGATCGACTTCTCCCCATACAAATAGTGTCTCCATATCTTTAGTGCGAACACTACTGCAGCTAGCTCTAAGTCATGAGTGGGGTAGTTCACCTCATGTGGCCTAAGTTGACGAGATACATATGCCACCACCTTCCCTTCTTGCATCAGCACATAACCCAAACCTGTGTACGACGCATCACAATAAACAACAAATTCTTTCCCACCTTCAGGCTGTATCAATATCGATGCTTCAGTCAGAATCTTTTTCAACTTCTTAAAACTTTCTTGTTGTTTATCCGTCCAAACAAATGGTACTCCCTTTCGTAGTAAATTAGTTAGAGGTACAGCAATCAAAGAAAACCCCTCAATGAACTGTCTGTAATACCCCGCCAAACCCAAAAATTTTGGATCTCAGACACTGACTTGGGTGGCTTCCAATCCAATACAGCTTCAACTTTTCGAGGATCAACCCTAATCCTCTCGATAGACACAACATGCCCTAAAAATGTCACTTCCTTCAGCCAAAACTCGCACTTACTAAATTTGGCATAAATTTGTTTTTCTCTCAATATCTGTAGAACAACTCAGAGATGTGAATCATGCTCTTCCTCAGTTCTTGAATACACCAAAATGTCATCCATGAATACCACCACGAACCAGTCTAAATAGGGTTGGAAGACCCAATTCATCATATCCATAAAAGTAGCTGGTGCATTCGTTAATCCGAACGGCATAACCAGAAACTCGTAATGCCCATAACGAGTTCAGAATGCAGTCTTATATACATCCACCTCCTTGACCCTTAGCTGATGATATCCCGATCTTAAATCTATTTTTGAGAAAATAGAAGCTCCTCGTAGCTGATCGAACAAGTCGTCTATCCTTAGTAACGGGTATTTGTTCTTAATCATTAACTTGTTCAACTGACGATAGTCAATACACATACGCATTGACCCATCCTTCTTCTTCACGAACAATACCGGCGCTCCCCACAAAGATACACTTGGTCTGATAAATCCTCGATTCAACAGCTCTTGGATCTGAGCCTTTAGTTCTACCAGCTCCTTCGGTGCCATCCTATATGGGGCGATAGACACCAAAGCCATTCCCGATAATAGCTGAATGCCAAATTCGACCTCGCAATTTGGAGGCAACCCCAGAAGCTCTTCAGGAAATACATCCAAAAATTTCTTCACGATTTTGACATCCCCAACAGACAATTTCTTAGCACCAGGTGTGCTGACAAAAGCTAGAAACACGTCGCACCCTTTTCGCACCAACTTCTCAGCCCTTAACATTAAGATTACATTGGACAGATAATCCATTCTTTCTCCTATCACAACCACTTCCTCATCCTCTGATGTCTTTAATACCATATGCTTAGCAGCGTAATCCAAGTTCGTACGGTGTTTAACTAACCAGTCCATGCCCAGTATAAGATCAAACTCACCGAACGGCAGTTCCATCAAATCCGCCGAAAATACCACCCCTTGGACTTCTAGAGGCACATTTCTAAATAGCTTATTTACTACCACAGATTGTCCTAAGGGACTAATTACCGACATTTCTCTATCAGTAAACTCAAATTGTATACCCAGAGTTCCAAACACAATACAAGCAACATATGAGTGTGTAGAGCCAAAATCAATTAAAATTGTAAAGGGCATATCATGTATAAGAAACGTACTGGTTATGACGTCTGGTACATCTCCATCCTCTCGATGTCGGGCAGCATAAACCAATCTCGGCTGCCTCGCCTCTATATTCCTGCATAACCAGCACCTCTGCCCGGTGCTCTACGACCACGTCCTAACTCATTTCCTCCTCTGGGCGTACCACTACCTCTCGGCGGCTGCTGACCACCTCTCATAGGCCGCACAAAACTTTGACCTACTACCTGCATTCGAACAGGTTCCCGAGAACAGTATTTAAACAGATGATCCCTAGACACTCATCTGAAACATTTGCTAGTTTTTCTCTAGCACTCTCTCGAATGAAATTTCTCACATTCCACACAAGGCTACAACCGACCCGTAGCAATTGGAACCCCAACTGGAATTGGCCTATTCAACCTAGGCCTCTTATGAAATCTCTTTGAAGGACCCGAAAACCCAGAATCTCTCTTATTCCTGCCCCTTTTCTTGTCACAATTTTGTCTTTCAAAATGTTTCACTTTCTCGGTAATCTTTGCCTTTTCTACCAGGGCAGGAAAGTCTCTTTCTCTCTGTGAGGCTATCAATACTCGTAACTCATCCCGTAGTCCATCCTCAAATAGTACACAACGCTCATAATCGGTCGCAACTATACCCCGAGCATTCCGGCTCAAGCGTAGAAACTCCAGCTCATATTCTGATACGGACTTATTCCCCTAGACCAGATTCAAGAATTTCTTCCTCCGGGCATCCACATAACTTGCCCCGACATACTTCCCCTAGAAGGCCGTTTTGAAAAAAATCCCAAGTCACCCGATCAGCTGGTGTTCCTTCTCTTACTGTAAGCCACCACTAATACGCCTCATCTCGCAGTAGAGACACTGCTCCTCTCAATTTTTGTTCTACTGAGCAGTCTAGATCATCCATGATTTGCTCTACAGCCTCCAACCAGTATTTCGCTACATTCGGGGCTATACTAGAGACACCCCTAAAGACTTCAGCCTTGTTCGACCGGAGTCGCTCAGAAATAGATCCTCGGGCTACCGACCCAGTACTCACTCTAGCAACTCGTTCTAGAACCTGCAGCATCGCTTGGGACAAAGCAGGTTCCCCTCCAGTTCGGTCATAAGATCCTGTTTCAGTCACTGGCGATGCCGGTGCCTCTCTTTCTAGCATATGCCCCGATGCTTAGGATCCAACCGTAGCACCTCGGCCTCTACCACGGCTGCATGTACCTCGTCCGCGTCCTCTTGTACTCATATTCTTGAATCGAGTTAATATAATTAAGAATTTTATGAATCAGACTATAGTTTCCATTAACAAGTGTTTTATGAAAAACAGTTATAGGAGTTGTTTTCACAGATCGAATTTCCTACTGTTTCAGTATCTATAGTCTTAGTTCTTATAGCTAAAAATTCCAGTACACTACCACTATCTCTAGTAGTTTTCTCTCTACAATCATCTCATCATATAATCAAATATAAAGTAAGAAGACTTACGGATTTGGTGCCGGAGACTCAGTGTGCCATACTTCCAGTAATACTATCACTTTTTCTAAACCACGTTTTATATAGATTTGAAAAAATTTTCAAACCCATCCCACAACCGAGTTTTGCAACCTGGCTCTGATACGATAAAATGTAACACCCCAAACTTGGCCTAGACGTTATGGCCGGATCTAGCATGTCACATCGAAAGGTAGTTGAAAAGCTAAGCGTTCGTTGAAAATGTTATATCTCTTTTTGAAAACTCCGAGTTTCGTTGTTTGTTGTACAAACCCAATTTACTTAATGTCCATTTTTATAAAGTTGTTATTATTTTGAAAAACTATTTTTGTTGTGAAAATCGAACTTGAATAGTTGTGAAAATGTGATATTTGGAAAACGGTTGTTAGCTTTTTGGAAAACCCAGTATTCAAACATCTAACAATTTAAAAATAGCCGAATTGAAAGTTAAAAGAAAAATAAAATCCAAAGGCCTTATTACAAAATATTAACTTAAAATAAATAATCTTAGAATAAAGTAAAAACTGAATTTACTAAAGTTCGCGAGAAACAACTCCGACATATGGCCACCACCAAGTCCTCCGCGGCTCCAAATCCTCTATCGCTGGGGATTACCTACAAGGTGAAGGGAAAAGGGGTGAGTTATGAGAACTCAGTGTGTAATCCCCTAAATGGTCACTATCTGGGCCTGAGCCCTTACAGCATCAATCTAGGCCTAAGCCCTATAACCATGATAATGCAAATAATGTAATGTAACCCAACCCAATCCAACCAATCACACCCCCATACCAACCAATCGTCACTTGTGGGGATCAAGTCAACGCACCCCACCAATCACACCAATATTGCAGACAAGCTGCTAATCACAATATTTGTAGCTGAGCCATCGAAGTAATAGTGTATATATATAAATGTGGCATAGCGACTAAAACAGTATGTGGCAGAGCCACCAGGCTACACTTCTCTTCAGTCATTAACCTGCCCCATCAACATAATAAAATGCAATGTATCAACATATAAAAGTGTAAATAAAATCATACACACGATATTCAACCACAATCAAGGGTATAATGGTCATTTTCACCCCTTAGGGGGTATCTCGGTAATATTACCCATCAGGGTATTTTCGTAGTTTCGCAACCTAAGAGTATTTTGGTAATTTACCCTCCAAGGGTATTTTGGTAATTTTACAACCTAGGGGTATTTCAGTAATTTACTCTCCAAGGGTATTTTGGTAATTTTGCAACCCAAGGGTATTTTGGTAATTTACCCTCTAAGGGTATTTTGGTTATTTCGCAACCCAATGGTATTTCGGTAATTTACCCTCCAAGGGTATTTTGATAATTTACCCTCTAAGTTGCTACTGCATCTTGGATTTCTCTTCCTTGTTCATCTAAAATAATTTTTCCTTGATCACCCTTTTTTATTGCTTTTAAAATTTCTTCCTGTTGGGTTTTAGTGAGTGCATGATCCCACCATCCTTTTAATTGACCAGTAAATCCAGCAACTAAAAGATTGGCTATACAATATCACTGATTAATCCATTTTGGTTTTGGGTTTAGTAAACATTTGAAACCATCGTCATTTGTTGTAATAAACTAAGAATATTGTATTTAGACATTCCATCTATATTCCATTCATAAATTGTATTAGCATTGTATTTATTTTGGAAAATAGGTTTTTCTTCTATATTAAGATCAGGTGCAGTTGTTTTGGATAATATAATCTTTTTGGTTCTTTTCAGGCCATCTTGTTAATTTGTTGTTTATCTGACTGGTCAGAGTCAGATTGGGAGGATTGGTGTAATGTATTTACTGAATGTTGGGCTTGCATTGGGGTATCAGGTGCAATTAATTCAGACTTGTAACTTTCTAAAGCATCAAGTCTATTTTGGATTTCTGTTAAGAAATCATTTTGGGGTTTTTGAAAAGGTTTTGGAATCTCGTAAGGGGTAAATATTGGTTCTTTAGAACTTTTTTCTGTTACCTCTTTTATTGGTTCTTTCTTAATCAGTTGACTTTCCACTAAATTCTCAATATAATCTAATTGTTTTCCTATTGTATGAAGACTGATATTTGTATAGTTGTTTTGTTCTACTATCATTTTAATATTCTTCAAACCATTCAAAGAATTTTATATGAATTTTATGGGTATTCATAAATTCATAATATTCTTAAAGAATGGTTTCTTTTTTATCATTATAATTTTTAAAGTAATCTTCTCTTTTTTGCTTATCTTTGTTGGAATAGAAGTGCTTTCTACACCATTCTTTGTTTATCTCAAAAGTTTTTTCTAAAACAAATATTTTTGAAATTTCTCCTTGTCTTGCATTATTAGTCATTGATGAATATGTTGGTGACATGGGGACTCTCTTCTTGTCTGGCATAGATAGGTTGAGCTATATTTGAGGAATTATTTATTCCTTGTAAATTGGTTCTAAATGTTGTTGGGAAAGAAGAGACAGAGGCTCTAGCTGTCCTAAAATCTGCCGTTTGTGTTTGACTCTCCTTCTAAGTTTAACTTTCTAAAAGTTGTGTTGGTACTTCCTATTTCGAATGAATGTCTTGGAGGCATTTTTTGTGGCCTGTTGAATATTAATTCAACTGTGCCATCTTGGTGTTGGGAGATTTCACTCAATGAAGTGTTTCTTATGGGAGTTGGTGCCACAGGGTCTGTAGCGCCCTCAAGTTTCCACCTATCAGGAAGATTTATTTCATGCCATTGTATTGTTCTTGGGATTGTGGTATGAGATCTTGAAGTATCTATTTCTATTAAGAGGGTTTCTCCTTTTGAGCTTTGGAGTAAAGCCTTGGTATTGACTACAGAATACATAGCTTTGAAATGGAGTCTATAGACTAATGTTAATACCTCCGTACCGGGAAGCATTTTGTAGTTATGGGTATGTATTTGGAGGGTCAAAGATTGTAAAGTATTTTTGTCGGTCAAAGACACCATAAAATTTGGATAACAATTAAAATGTATTGGGCCTGTACATAGGATTTTTTCTATGGTTCCTAATAATGAGTCATTAAACATGATGTGTTTTTGGTCTCTTAAGACAATTAAAATTGAAGTATTTTTAGTGGCTTCAACACTAAGAGGTTTGACACCAACTTGGACTAGTCCAAAATGGACCTATTTGTATTTTTGTTCTTTGAGTTTTATTAATGACGACTTTATCTAATAATTGGATTGTTTCATATTCTTTTTGAATAGGTAAACTCCTTTCTTTTGTTTTTATAACATAATTGCAAAAAGCATTTAAATTTTCAAAAGTTGTTTTCTTGTAGGCTTGGTTTGTTGGAACTCTTGGAAGAGTCCAATTATCGAATCTTTGGGGAATATTTTCATAATATTTTTCTTTATTTAAATTTAATTTGTCAAATACGAAAAACAATCAAAATAGTAACAAAAATTGAAATAAAAGGAAGAAAAGAGATTTTACTAAACGTTGAGGCCTATGAAACACAGTTTCCTTAAGACAGATCCGACCGCTCCTATGGTACTTGGAGAAACATTGGTCGAAAGTCTCCTAGGATACAAAAACACAAAGATCAAAGCAATAACACCTCTGCAGCGTTCAACGAACGAACGTTGCCTTTTTCTATCGCTGGAACATTTAAAAAATTCAGAGAAGAAAAGAAGAGTTTTGAGAGCAACAGAAAATCGGTGTGAGAGAGTGGAAATTGAGCAAAGAATTCAGAGAAGTCTTAGCCTTTTTTAGGCATTTGGTATGGTGGAAATTTGGAAATATCTACAAAATCTGCCATTAAAGGAGTCAACAAATCAATTTGATTTAAAATTAAATCAAATTGATTTGTATCAAATAAAATAAGATAATGTCCTTATATAAACAAATTATGTCTGTTGAGGACAAATAATTTCGTGTTGAGCTAAAATATCCACAAGCCAATTTCGAGTCAGACATTTCGCATCGCCCACATCGTACGGGTGAGCCATAACCCCGTTAGATTTAGACCTGTACCTTCTTGTACTTGAAGAAAGGTTCCAAGCTTAGTCATTCAATCACCCTTCAAGAGGGTTCCTATATATAAACACATCTCACACTTTGTATTTAACCAATGTGGAATCTAAGCTTTTCTTTTCCTCAACAAATATTTCCAAGTAGCTTACTTTGAGCATCAATTTCTCATTCATCACTCAACCATTTTGAGCATATGATATATCGTTGTAAAGGTCTCATGGAGTAGAAAAAGAAACCATAATTTTATGATTCAACTCTCCACCATTACATATTAAGAATATGCCTCAAAGTTCCCATAAAATGCAATTTTTCCAACAATCCCCCACATAAATGAAAATTGATAGTCTTATCAAAAAATTGACTCGATGTGGTGATAGAATCTACGATTGATAGTTGCATAGGATAGGTAGGTATCCACCTTTGAACCTTTCCTTGTGAAAGTATATCTACTTTACTAGTTGACTAGTTGACGTAATGTCCTTGAACTATTCTGCCTTTTGTGTAAATGATGATATACCTCACACAACTACCTCTCTAGCAAGGTTTTAGTTCTCATGGGTATGTTCATATAGCCGTGAAAATCTCCTAGTTCTGCAAGAGTTTAAGAGAACTATGCCCCAATAGTCTCCTTGAAGCGGCCCCACTTCACTCTCACATAGGTGACTTATGTTGTTCGACTCACCGAAACACACAATGGTCATTAAAAGCATTCTTAACCTATCCCATTTTTAGTCACTATTTACATCATAGGAACGGACTTGGGATAAGTACACCCAAAGTGACCTTACAAGGTCTATGCAATTAGGTTTTCCCTTTAAACTTAGATCTTGGGATCTCCAGTCAACTAGGTAGGGTTTTCCTTCACATAGCGCCTTTTATTTTCATGGGCTTTAGTCATATTCCTTTTAATGTTTTAACAACATGAACTTATTTTAAGCCTTTAGTTAGCAAATCCGGAATGTTATCTTTTGATTTTAGAAAATCAATAGAGATAACTTCATTTGGGATCTGTTGTTTAACGGTATTGTGTCGACGACGCATATGTCTCGACTTACCATTATACGTTATGCTAGCAAGACACCCCCCACACTTTCAAGTGGTTGTATGATGGTTTTCTACCTTTTCATAACTCATATAGTGTCTTATCCCTTTTCTTGTGGGGCACCTTATTTAAAGGTAATTAACTCATAGAAACGCTCCCATTCCCACATTTCTTGTGATAACCCAGAGCTTTTTAGCAGTGCATTCATCTTTTCCTTTAAAGTCTGATTTTTCTGCTCGACTACTCTATTTGAGGACAGTATGGTGGTGTTACTTCATGAATAATGTCATGTTGTGCACAGAATTCAAATGATTCAACATATCCACCACCACGATTACTTAATCTTTTTATTAAGTTGGTTTTCAACTTTCTTGCTTATAGAGAATAAAATTCTCTTCATCTTTTCTTTTAGCAAATACACATAGCAATAAAGGTAATAAAAATATTTATTCCTTCCTCTCATTTAAACAAGCTTTACAAGCATTGCTATGTATTAGATCAAGTTGTTTTTGACCTTTGTTAACTTTACCTCAACACATGTTTCACATTTATAATTATAATTATTGTGAAACGAATGAATGTGATCTAAGTTAATTAATATATGTTAAGTATCATGATTAACATGTTCGAGCCTACTAGACATAAATTAAATGACTTAAGCATATAAACAGAAAAAGAAGCAACATTCTTATTCATAGTTTTGCTTTTACAGAAATAGCATTTAGTTTAATACATATCCCCTTTCCACAAGCATTCCCCCTTTAGAAAGAACATTCTTATTCATAATTCTTGCGTATGTTAGGCACATAAGTTCATATCAAACACTTCCTTGGAAACTTCTTCCACAGCATTGGCCTCGTTAGCTCTAACTTTCTTTGGAATCTTACAGTCGGATGACTTGTGCCCCATCTTGTTGCAATTGAAGCATTTTCCTTAAAATTTTTTGCTTCTTGGAAACACCACCTTTTGGTCCCAATTTAAACTCATTCTACGATTGTTTTCCCTTCTTGAAGTCTTTCTTGACTTCTAAGACATTTGTTTTAGCAACATTGTCATTTACTGTTTTGTTGAGCCTTTTTTCCGTACCTCTATTGTCTTCTTCAATTCAAAGTTTGACAATTAAATCTTCCACTGTCATTTCCTTTCTTTTGTGCTTTAGGTAATTCTTGAAGTCATTCCAAGCAAGAGGCAACTTCTCAATAATGGCTACCACTTGGAAGGATTCACTTACCATCATCCCACAAGCAAGAATTTTGTGAATGGTCAGTTGAAGTTCCTGCACTTGATTCACAACTAATTTAGAATCAACCATTACAAAATTCAAGAATTTAGCAACTAAAAAAATTTTTAGTTCCAACATCTTCAACTTTGTATATATGGTCCAACGATGTCCATAATTCCTTAGCTATTTTTTAACATTATACACTTCGTACAGTGCATCCGACAATCCATTCAAGATGTAATTTTGGCATAGGAAATCAGAATGTTTCCAAGCTTCAACAGAAGTGAAAGCGGTAACTTCATCTACCTTGCCCTCTTTAACAATAGGAGGTTTATCTTTAAAAAATTTGGTCAAGTTCAACATGGTCAAAGAAAACAACATTTTCTGTTGCAAAGTCTTGAAATTTTGTCCTGAGAATTTTATAGGTTTCTTGTTGTGGCTTACAGTAGCCACCACCAGCAATACTGAGTTTTGGATCGAAGATTGCGTTTGAACTAAAGCTTCAGATTGCGAATTGATTGAATTGGTGGAAGTCTCCATTTTTCTGTTAAGAAACAAAATCAGAATTTAGAAACTTATCAACTTTTGTTAGACGACAAGAATCTAATAAAAACTAAAACAAAACTTTATACGGTCTAATAAAAAATACAATAAAATAATGCACCATGTAGGTAACCCTAAAATAGAGGTGGTGCACTCAGCACGCTTAAATACCAAGTCTTTCAAAGAACCAATCCTAGACATGTATTCTCGTATTGTCTTTTTAATTCACCATTGATAAATTTCTTTTTAATTCACAATTTAAAGCCACAATTAAGACCACCATAAACAAAAAAATTTCCCTTTGATTTGTTAAACGGCGGAATAAAAATCCTAAAACAAAATCAAAACAATTTTGTTAAACGGCAAGATTAGATCCCAAAACAAAATTATATCAACATAAAATCTGTTAAACTGCGGGAATAAATCCCGAAATAGAATTATTTGATTACGTCTTTGTTTGGAAACAAAACAATATCGAATAAAATCTTGTCTAAAATATCCGCAGGCCCATTTCAATTTGGACATTTCGCGTGGCCCACATCGTACAAGTGCGCCCCAACCCCGTCTGGTTTGGACCTGCACCCCCTTACGTGTGAGGCAAGATTCCAAGCTTAGTCATTCAATCACTCATTAAGAGGGTTCCTATATATAAACACATCTCACACTTGGTATTTAACCAATGTGGGATCTAAGCTTTTCTTTTCCTTAAAAAATATTTCCAAGTAGCTTACTTTGAGCATCAATTTCTCATTCATCACTCAACCATTGTGAGCATATGATATACCATTGTAACGATCTCATGGAGTAGAATAAGAAAACATAATTTTATGATTCAACTTCTCACCTTTACCTATTGAGAATATGCCTCAAAGCTATCATAAAATGCAATTTTTCCAACATGTTTTAATTCTCGACCACCTCCGAGCAACTTCAAAATGATTTTAAGTTGTTTCTAGAGTCATTTAATTGTCCAAAACTTGTATTAGAAATTTTATAAAGTGTTTTTAAATTTTAAGCTTTAGCAAAATTCCTATTTCTCTCAACCCAAACAATCTCGATTTTGAGTCAAAAAACTTTAGTCACATGTTTTAATATTTGAAAATGTCCATATATGTTCTCAAAGACCCAAAATAATTTATAATTGTACTTTCCTAAACTTTCCAAATTTGATTTAGAAAATATTAATATTGTAACAGTCCGGTTTATGCGCTAGTCGGAACAGTGGTTTCGAGACCACAAATTCGAGGTCAGAAAAATATTTTAATATTATTTTTTATGTTTATAATATGTTATTGAGCCTGTGTGAAAGTTTCGTATGAAAATTTTATCGACTGTGTGTCGAATTGTGAAAAAGACTTAATCGCATAAAAGGTAAAAGTTGTGTGCTGGTTGTTGAAGAGTCTATTTGTCATGGCTTTATAAAGGTGAATGCCTTATGTAGTAATTAAACCATTAGCAAGGTTAATGGACATTTATAACCAACCATTAGAAGTTTTAATGTTTAATTCATTAAGGGCGGAAAGGTAAATGATGAATTAAGTTATAATTTAATTAAAACAAAGCATTTGATGGCCATTTTTCTCATCTTTTCTTCCACCGAATGTTGAGAGAAAATAACGGGTTTGAAGCTTTGAAACATTCGGCCACTTCAAGCTTCAATTGACCAAGAAATGAGAGATTCAGATCGAGATCGAGGCAAAGACAAAGTACTGGATTGATCGGCTAGTTTCAGTATTTTGACGTCCAAGGTAAGTTCAGACATAATACGTGAATTTAACTATGTTTAATGTTATAAAATGAATGGGATGGATTATTGAATTGTAAATGCTATGTGAGAAATCGATTTATGTGGCACTAAGTGTGCGTATTTAGAAATGTGACCGAGATGATTAGCACTGTGTGTGCGAAATAACAGAAGCTTCGGCTTCGTGGTTGGCACTGTGTGTGCGATACCGAATTACGTTCGGTTTTGTATTGAGGCACTAAGTGTGCGATGTTATTTAAGATTCAACTATGAATTAAGGCACTATGTGTGCGATGTTAATTTAGTTTCGACTATAAATTGGGCACTAAGTGTGCGATTAAACCTAATGAATAATGAAGGTTGAATCAAAATGCAATATTGAGCATAAATTAGCTTGGGTGGTGAGTAACTATGTGCTGGCTAAGGTATTTATTGAACCCTTGTGGTTGATGAGATTGTGTATGATTTCATGAATGGTTGAGTAAGATTATTACCTATGAATGATATGGTATAAACATTTGGGAATTGATCTATGTGATGAGTTCTTTTTGTGCATTGTATTTGAGCTATTAAATTGAATGTACTATGTTATGAACTTACTAAGCTCTCAAGCTTACTGTGTGATGTGTTTCTCTGTTTTATAGTGTCAGTAAAGCTAGCTCAAATTCGGGAATTGTCAGCGGCTCTATCACACTATCGGCAATCTATTTTGGTACTTTTGAAATATGTGTATATGTGGTATATGGCATGTATAGGCTATTGAATGTGGCATGTTTTGAGTTGTGTAAATGTTGCCATGAGACATGGTTTAAAGGTTGAATAATGTAGTAATATATGTGTGGGATAAGTGTATGATAAGTATAGTTGTTCAAGTTAAATGTGGTTGTTGAGAATGAGGTTTAATATGAAATTATGATAGGAATTGAATGATGCTTGTTGTGTATGATTTAGGATGTGAAATTTGTATTTAGATGGATTTATTTTAAGATAAGTTTGAGCATGGCTATAGATGGAATGGTTAATGATGGATTGGTGTTTGTATTGGCATGTTTGGTTGCATTTTGAGACATGAATTGGTGTTAATTTGAGGCTTGCAGGTAATTCAAGGTGTGGGAGGCAAGTTTGGCTTTGAAAATGGCCTATAATTGCCCACACGATTGAGCACACGGGCGTGTGGCTCGACCGTGTTGTTTAAGTTGGCCAAGTGAAACAAGTCAGGCTCGAGCACGGGCTGGACACACAGCCATGTGACTGGCCGTGTGGTGCAAGTCAGGCTCGACCACGGGTGAGGCACACGGGAGTGTCTCAGGCCGTGTGGTCAAGTCAGTAGGTATGCCCTATTTTGCCATGGTTTGGACACATGAGTGTGTCTGAGGCCGTCTGCGTGTGACCTTTATAACTTAGAAAAATGTTTGAATTTCAAAAATTTTCGTAAGTGTTCGGTTTAGTCCCGACCCTATTCTAAAGCATGTTTAAGGTCTCGATGACC
Source organism: Gossypium rotundifolium (assembly GCA_025506655.1). NCBI lineage: Eukaryota > Viridiplantae > Streptophyta > Magnoliopsida > Malvales > Malvaceae > Gossypium > Gossypium rotundifolium. The sequence continues at coordinate 63,809,775 of CP106722.1, forward strand.
TCATTAAGGGACTATATGATTATGTTTGGATATGACTGAATGATAATTGACTTGGTGTCGCGAAATGGATATGAAATGTTCCAATTGTTCGGTAATGCCTCTTAACCCTATTTCGACGACGGTTTCGGGTGAGGGGTGTTACAAATATGTTGCAAAACAAGTATTTTATCAAAAGTATTTTTTTATCAAAGTTTGAAAGTGTTCCGGTAACACCTCCCATTCGCATCATAAGTCAAGATGGGTGAGGGGTGTTATAGCTAATCGGAAATTTATATGTTTAGATCATATTGCTTGTAATTTTCATACTTGATTGATGCCATTTGGTTGTGTTAATATATGTTATTAGGGATGTATTTAGTTATGATATATGTAGTAAAAGTCACATTGGTTCCATATTAACATAATTGATGGACGAGATTGTATGGCTTTTTTACCTGTACAATGCAAATAAAAAATAAATAAATACTAAAATGGTATACCAATATTATTGTTTACCAAAATGGTATGTTTGAAAAAATAACACGGGGTGGAGGGAGAGAGATGGGCAGCACCCATGATTTTTCTGACACTCATTGAATCATCATTACAAAATGATGTGTATTTAAAAAATTATTTTTTAAGGGTGGAAGGGGAGAGATGGGTGACACCAGTCTGGTACAAAAATACGGTCTGACTAGTGGAGGATGATAGGCACCTGACTGAAATGTGATAATCTAAAATATTCAGGTACCTAATATGTAAATTTTCCATTTTAATTGACTGCTAAAAAAAATTTAGGGTGGAGCCTGATAGTGTGGCGGCACCAAACTTTAAAAAGGTTAAATTGCTTTATAAGCCTTTCTTATTTACTATTTTCTTTTATTCTCTTTCAACACAAAAAATAGAGACTTATTACTAATTAGCTCAAAAAGTTTTTTCTACCAATTTTTTTTTAAATCCGATTCCAACTGGAAATAAATTTTATTTTCAAAATATAAATTTTTTTGTTCAAATAAATTTTTTTGTTTAAATTATTTTACTCCACTGTTTAAATAATTTTTTTGTAAAATTATTATATGAAATACAGGACGGTCTAAATGTAGCAACACTCTTCCCCCAGGGCCATTTCGGGAAAAAAAGATAATATGCAACTTCGAGTTGTCAATTATATCCTTTATGGAAATGGCAAACCGACTCGGAGAATTTCTGACACAAGTATTCAACTAGTTCGGACTTGTATAGTGTTGAGTTGGGACCAAGACAACAAAAGTTCTTACACCGAAGATGTCTGTCTTCCTTTGTTGAAGTAAGGACAAATGGTCTGATTCGACATTTCCTAAGAATCAACTTAGTGAAATATCATATTTTTTAGATCAAAAAAATAAATGATCCGTCAGGTTCAGGATTGATTTCTGATAATAGGTTAGATCGTCCAATAAAAAATTGTTTTATTCCAATGCAAGGATTCAACAATCGTTTAGCCAAAATCACTGAGCTATTCATACTCTCTTGATCAAAAATAAGGAATCCTAATTTTTGATAATTTTGTCATCATCTAATTGTTTTCGCATGAGCATTCAACGATGTAAAATATCACAATGTGATAAAACAATCAATTAAAAAAGATCCTCTAATTTCAAGTAAGAATTTATTATTTTATTTTATTCCAACAATTATTTGAACAAAAAAATATTTTTAAAAAATAAATAAAATTTATCTCATTTGGAATCGATTTTTACAAAAATACTTTTTGGTGGAATTTTTTTTTGAGCTAATTGGTAATAAACCTATTTATTTTTTGTGTTGAAAGAGAATAAAAGAAAATAGTAAATAAGAAGGGCTTATAAAGCAATTTAACCTTTTTGAAGTTTGGTGCTGCCATCCTATCAGGCAGCACCCTAAATGCTTTTTTTTAGAAGTAAATTAAAATGGAAAATTTACATATTAGGTCCTTGAATATTTTAAATAATCACATTTTAATCCAATGTCGCCTCTCTCTCATCCTCCACCAGTCAGACTGTATTTTTGCACCAGAAAATACTGGTGCCACCCATCTCTTTCCCCCCACCCCTTGTTATTGTTTCAAACATACAATTTTGGTAAATAATAATATTGGCACTCCATTTCAGTATTTAATTTTTTTTATTTGCATTATACAGGTAAAAACGCCAGATTGTATGGAATAGTTTTGGTTTTGATAGTAAATTTTTGAGCTCGTAAGATTATTTATGATGTGCAATTATAAGATGATATATATATGTATATGGTTTAAGGGAAACACTGTTAGATAATATAAACGTAATATCAAAGAAGAAGAATTATACATTATTAGTTGGGTAAAATACCCAAATATACCAAAAAAAATAAAATTTACGGAAAAAGGGTCGGTTTCTTGAAAATTTACAGAAAAGGGTCATTTCCCCACAAAATGCGTCCACGTCAGCGCGTTTTGTGGGGAAAAACCAGGAAAGCACGCCCCTGGGGACGCGCTTTAGTCCTGCAACGATCAAAAATTTTTTTGATCGTTGGGCCTCCAACAGTCAAAAAATAAACCTATAAAAACCCCCCAACCCTTTTATTTTTTTTACATTTTAGTCCTCACTCATTCTTCTCTCAAATTCCTCTCAAATTCCTCTTTAAATCCTTGAAACTTCCTCTGAAATTTTGAAATAGTCCTTTAATATTTACAAAAAAGCCCTTTTTTAAATTTTTTTAATATATTTTTTTGAAACTTTTAAAATTTTAGATCGTATTACCAATGCCCGGAAAATTAATTCGTCTAGACAACAAGCACATCTCCGTCGATCAAATGCAAATGGTAACTTTTAATTTTAATTTTTCAATATTATTTAATATTTTTTAGGTTTATGCAATTTTAATTAATTTTTATTTTATAATTTTTTAAACAGTCTGTAGATCGGGTGTTGCAATGTTATATTCGCAATATGCATGGTCCCCCATCGCTGTTGATCGAGAATTACCTGCGGGAAGCAAGTTTTTGGCACGTGGCCACTATAGGCCGGGGGTTCAAGTTGGAGCTGACTTTGATCAGTGCGTTGATAGAGAGGTGGAGACTCGAGACACATACTTTCCATCTTCCATGCGGAGAGTGTACCATCACTCTGGAAGATGTGCGATTCTGATTAGGGTTCTTGGGTGGGCCGAATTGGTAGTCACTGGTCCACAACTTCTACCGATTGGATGGCCGTATGCTACGAGCTTTTGGGTGCCATTCCGGATAACATTCATGGAGGTCAAATCGAGATGGCCTGGTTACGAGACACATTCTTGGAGCCGAATGATGGTTCGACCGAAATAGAAAGAATATGGTATGCTTGGGCATACATTCTTGAGATAATTGGAGGTTATCTGATGCCGGACCTGTCTAGAAACCTCGTACACTTGAGATGGCTGCTGAAACTTGTTGATTTTAGAGCAGCCGGTGAATTGAGTTGAGGGTCTGCCGTGCTATCGAAGTTGTATCGGGAGATGTGTGGGGCAACGAGACCGAGTAAAGCAAAAATTAGAGGTTTCCTATCACTACTGCAATCATGGGCACGGTTTTGATTTCCATTTTTACGTTCTCGACTCGACCACCCATACTTATTACTACTGATAACGAGGTAAATTTAATGTTATATTTTACAATTCTTATGTAGATTTATAGTATAATTGTATGCTAAAAATTTATTTATTAGGTGGGACCATTCGGCCAGTTATGCTGGAATACCTACCTCGCTTGAAGATATACGGCTTCTATTAGACCAACGGTCGGAATCACAAGTAAGTTTCGAATTTCGTATTTATAATTTAGTATTTCGTATTTAGTGTTTAGTATTATGTATATAAATAATATTTTGGTAATGTTAATATAGTTTCAATGGACACCGTACGAGGATCCGGTAATTCGGGCAGTAATTCTAGAAGAGTTCTTGCAAAATTCAAACATTTGGCACGTGAAGGTCCCATTGATCAACTATGCGATGCACCAGTCAGATCGGGTTCTGCGACAATTTGGATTCTAGCAACTGATTCCCGTGCCACCTGAGGTGCTCGATGATGAGCACAAAGTGGACTTACGGCAGTTGCACACGGATTGGCCAAGATTTTGGTCAACATATATCGAGATATGGGAGAACTGGTATGACTATTTACCTATCAGAGAACCGATCGTCGTTCTTGAGTTAGTGTGCGTGCTGGAATACATGCCATGGTTTAGGATCCATGGTAAGCCGTATTTGTTGTTGGAAGAAGAGAAGCGATGGCAACTTCGTCAACAAAGGGAACATCGGGGCCCTTTAAATCCAAGGAGAAGGGGTAATGAGACGGGGCGATCAACAGCGCCGACATAGTCATCGGGCCCATCAACAGCACCCACACAGTCACCGGGCCCATAAGTTCAGCCGACGACACCGACATCACAGCCTTTAGCCTTTATGCCAGGTGCGTACCCTAGCCCTTATATGTATCCTAACCCATATATGTTTCCTTTTCCCAGTCCCACCCCAGGTTGGAATACATGGCCGGGTTCGAGTTTGTTCCCGACTACTCTGACTGCCAGCCGATCTTGAGGTCGTCGTCGCGTGAGAGATCACAGGAGGCGCTGGAACGGTGGAAATGTGCAAGTGTACACAACCGTAACAAATAATAAAGTGACAAGTAAATGTCGAGTTATCGTACCCACAGGGACTGTAAAAGAATTATTTATGAAAATGATTTCAAACACTTTGGTGATGGAAAAATAGTTGGTTTTGAGAAATATTTAAAAACGAAAAGAAAAACAAAGTAAAAATAAAATAAAACAAAGTTCTAGTGCACGATTTCAAAAACTAATTTTAATCAAGATGATATAATTGTGTTGGATTACTAACATTTCTTACCTTAGAACTATTAAGCTTGTGCTTATACTCGTTAAAATATGGCAACTCGGTAATCTGCTAACTTATTAACATACTTACAAATAAAAATCCGTTCATCTCTTGTACATATTCCTATGTCAATTCGACCGATAAAACAGATTTATAAAAGTAAACATGTTATTGCACATACATACTTATTAAATTAAACAATCTCTCTCATATTCCTATGTCAATTCAAACGATTAATTCAACCTAATAAGCATATAAAAGATCATGTGAAGTAACAAAGTATTTTTACTTTGAAACAATTTAATCACAAAAATCCTGCAAGTTATGCAAGGCATACATATCGTCAAATACAATGCTAATTTAATCTTCACCTACCTTAGAAGAATTAAACATGCACAGATTAAGTATTGTGTCCATTAATTACAATTTCAATGCGTTTAAATAATTAACTCATAAGCTATCTAAACAATTATAATGCCAGATAACTTAACATGATTTTACTTAATCAAACATTTCACCGAGGCCTTTAACTGCATAAACACAATTTTAATAATCTAAGAGGGCAAAATGAAATCAACCCAACACGAATTAAATTCAAGCTAAATTGATCAAATTAAACATTTCAAAAGCATGAATATTCATAAGCATGTTTTCCAAAACAACAACAAATAATTTAAAGTGATAGGAAACAAGAAACAAATTCGGTGGCTCTCTGTGGCTTGTCTGATTGATCCCTTCTTTGTTCTTCGTTGTCCTGGGCTATCAAGGGGGCTTATGAACACTTCAATTGCTGCTTCGAATGGCTGGAAAACACCTCTTTTCCAAGAGGGGAAATCGGCACAAGAACACCAAAAAGGGAGAAGGGAAAATGGAATTGAGAGAAAGTGAGAGAGGAGAATGTTGGATGCTTGAGGTGCGTTTTGAATGAGCAGCTAGGAGCTGTATTTATAGGTGTTAGGGGCTGCTAAAAATAGCAAAAAAGTCAGCAGCAAAGGAGTCCCACTTGGCCGGTCATCCCATGTGGCAAAGTTGATGGATTCAACTTTGCTAAAATTAGCATGGGCAAATCTTTAAAGCCATGAATTTTGGAGGGGTTTGAATGGGTTTTGAGAAGTCTTCAAGGGCTTATTTGCAACTCATTTAATCAACTAACAAGCTGATTTGTACCAGCCTATGGACGGTTTGGGCTACCCAACTCTTTGCTTGGTTCGGCTCAACCGGTTTGGTTCAGCTGATGCGGTTCACCTGGGCCTTTTTCATAATTAATTAAGATTAATTTATTTAACCCAAATTAAATTGGGAATAAATTAAAATTAATTATATTATGATTAAATGTTCATAATTGGACAGTCTTGGGCTGAAAATAAATTCGCCTTTATATTCCAAATTGCTTTTCGGTTTTGTTCTTGACGGTGTCTCGAAATGATTTTAGCCTTTGTGCGAATCTATCGAAAATAGTCAAAATAAATCAAAATTTACTATAAAATTAATTAAAATTCATCATGTTCATATTTTTAACACAATTTAATTATTTTATAATATTTAATTATTTTTCGACAAGAATTTACTCGAAACCACATGAATTTGGGTAAAAAAGGGCATGAAAAAGTATATAAATTTTCGTGTTTCTAGGCGCCGTCGGGGAGCACTTCTTTTTACTAGTCTCTTTCACCATACAGGATTCAGACACCCCCGTCATGGTTTATGCAAACACCTCCGGGGTCGTTATTTTATCAAGGTGGGTCATCCTCGCAACACCCACAACCAAACCCACTGCTAGAGGAACTGAAATCCCCGCCCGAGGTTCCACGACCCCTGCCAGAAGCTAGAAGAAGGAGGAATCCAGCGCGTAACCGCCGACTACCCCCGTGTGGCACTGATTCCGACCGGCATCAACATTGATTCGGATGGGCTTTTTTATTTTTTAAATTGTAATAATTTTTTTAATTTTTAATAAAATAAAAGTTGTTTTTTATTTGTGTTTGTAATTTAATTTTAATATCTTCACTAAAATAGAATATGTTTATTTTTGTATGTAATTTAATTTGAATAATATATATTTAAATTTAAAATTGAGATTTGAATAATAAATATTTGATAACTAATATTTGTATCTGCAATTTATGCAAACTAATATTTGTATCTGCAATTTATGCTAATCAAAATATCTAAATATTATATAAATTTATAATATTTGAATAAATATATATATTTAAATTTATGAATGGTGGTGATATCAATAAAGCCAATTAACTCAGTGCCATAAATAATTAAACCTTTGATTCGAATTGTCGATTCACTTTAGGCCCATCGTAGCCACAGTTAACATCAATAGGTTCAATGGGCCAATATATATATATATATATATATATATATATATATATTTGAAGATGAATATATTTCCTTCCCGTGTATGTAACTATGTCACTTTATTTTCAATGCCGCTTAAAATTTGGTTTTTATGGACTATGCATAACAAAGGGAAATGTAGTAATGAGAAAGTTTATTGACAGACTCGTTTTCCTATTTTATGTTGGTTATTATGGAAAAATCGAAATCTTTATGTTTTTTTAATTGTCATAATTATGTATAAAAGCTTATGGATATAGGTATTATTTGGATGAGGAGTTATGTAAGGACGATTTCTAACCTGTTGCATCCTATTCCTATGGTCACTGTTACGATTTCATCACCACCAGATAGAGGATGGATTAAGCTTAATATGGATGGGGTAGTGTCACCAAATAGTTTGAATGTATCTATTGGAAGAGTGTTTAGAGATTCTAGTGTGAATTGATTGTTTGGTCATTCGATGATGATGGGTAAGGACACAATTTTTAGAATCAAAGCAAGGGTTGTTTAGAAGGTCTACACTTAACACGGGACAAGGGTTTTAGACAATTAGACCTAAAATTTGATAATGCTCTTTTGGTGGAAATTCTCTTAGTTAGTGGAGCTGATAGTTTATTGGTGGACCTACGCCTAATACATCGATTGCGTCCACGTGGGAGCTTTTTTCAGTACCTTTGCTGACAGTGCATCCTGCTTGAAGCGTTTTGGCCACTGTTTGTTCAGAAACGTCTTCTCAAAATTATTTTGCCAGATACAACTGTCAATAAAATTCAAATAAATTTTTTTTGCTAATATATTTTGGCCAAAACCCTAAATATATTTTTACTAAAGCCTAATTAACCCTAATTAAATTTCCCCTAAAAATCCTGAATCTAACGACCCTAAAATATCATAAACCCTAGCCCAGAAACCTTAAAATTTCATACCCTAACGCTAAAAACGGCTGGAAAGGCAAGACGGGGAAGAGGTCAAAAGCGCACCCCTGGGGCGCACTTTCCTGGTTTTTCCCTACAAAACGCGCTGACGTGGACGCGTTTTATGGGAAAATGGCCCTTTTCCGTAAATTTTCAAGAAACCGGCTCTTTTCCGTAAATTTTTTTTTTGTATATTTGGGTATTTTACCCTTATTAGTTACTAATATATGATGAGAAAACAAATAGATTATTAAAGGATTCGTAAAAGAAATGCTTTTTTATCTACATAATAAAAAAGTAAAAAATAAATACCAAAATGGTATGCCACCCACATTATTTACAGATCTGACAATTTGATCGGTTATACAGTGTTTCAAGGTTTCACGGGTTATAGAGCTTATAACCATGGTTTTAGGGGTTGTAAAAACCTAATATTGTGTTGATTGTAAAAATAAAAAAAGTAGAGAAGAGAGGAAGGAGACGGTAAAAATAAAAAGAAAGAAGATAAGGGAAGATAGAAGAGAAAAAAAGAGGGCTTAGCTTAGTAGAGAAGATAGAAAATAGAAGATGGAAGAGAAAGAAGAGGTTAAAAAAAAGAGATAATAGTAGCTTAGTTTTTTAGGGTTTAGATTTTTAGAGAAGCTAGAAAAGGAAGAAAAGACAGGCACTCTATAACCCAATCAATGCTGTTGGCGCAGCACCTAAACCCCCGAAATATAAGTATTTGTATTTCAAACTCGCATAAATCAGTGCTGCTTATCCCAGACCTTCAACCCTTAATTATTATTCTTACTAACAAACTAATGATTGGGTTGAAAAAACGAGGGTCTCCACCACCCAAGATATACCATTTCTGTAAATAATGGAGATAGCGTACCATTTTGGTATTTATTTTTTATTTTTGTATTATCTAGATAAAAAAAGGCTAAAAGAAATCACGGTCACTAACATGACTTTTTATCTATTTCAAAATCGATGTTCTTTTTTTTCTTCAATTTTATGAAGATTGTGTTTGCTCTAAGTTTTTTTTTTTTTATATAAAGATATTATAATCTAATAATTGACAAAAGAAATTACGTTCTATAAATTTTATTGTTTCTTAAAAACAATCATTGTCAGTGACGGAGCCAAGAGGGTTGGTAGGGCCCCAGCCCCCTTAAAATGAAAATTCTTGTTATTTAGATCTTTTATAATTTATAAAATTTTAAATTAGTAATAGTAAAATTACACTTTATTCTCCAAAATAATAAAAATTTGATTTAATTCTTTAAAATTATAAAGATATAGACTATTAAAATAATAAAATTATATTTTTACTATCGTAAAATATGCAATTTAATTCCTCTAAAAAGATTGGTCATTGTTTATTCAATCTCCAATGCAATCTTATTGGAAAAATTTCTATAATCAAATACCAAGGAATTGAAGATCCACTCAAAAGATCTCAATTTTGGAATTGGATTCCATTGTTAATTTAGTGTTGTTATTTGGTGTATTATATATTTGTATCTAATCAACGTTAAATAAATAGTAAATTTAAATTTTATAATTAACAAAAAATTAAGTATTAAATTGTGTGAAAATTAAATTTTAACATTATTATTTAAAATTTATTAAAATTTTGAAACCCCACATAGCGGGTCACAATATTAGTTATAATATAATTTTAAAATATTTTAAATATACTAAAATTTGATCACACACGTATTTGTGAAAATTACAATTTAAAATATAAATATGTGTTTAAAAATAACATATAATAAATAATGAAATGTATAGTTTTAAACTAATTGTAACATATGAAATATGTACATTATTCAAATAAAACAATAGATTAAATTAGGAGTAAAACGAAATTTAAACACATAAATATATCAAATAAACAATGGTTTTATTAATAATTGTTAGTTAGGGCTTTTTACTTGAATAATATAAAATAAAATAATATACTAAAATGGTATGTCAGAAGAATTATGTTTCGAAATGGTACAGTGATGCAAGTGGAGGGTGATGCAAACGCAACATCACCCTAAAATTCTGACAACCTTGACTAAAAAAAATTAAAAATAAAATGGAAATGCCTTGTAAATAGGTGACACCAAAAAAATACGGGTCAAATATGACCCGTATACCACCAAAACCCGACCCGCTGACATTAAACCACTAGTGATTCCATGCCCAACAGATAGGCGGCACTGGACTGCAAACAACAATCCCCTTCAGTGGTGGTAGTGATGGGACGAGACCATGGTCCCGTGAATTGTGTTTTGGGGACCTTATAATGGTTCCCAATGTCCCCATTTTGCCTTGAAAGTGGATGAAAGAAAAAAAAAATTGAAGAAGAGAACGGGAAGGGAAAGAAGGGAAAAAAGAAAGAAAAAAAGAGAAGCAGAATAGAGAGAGGAGAAGGGGAAGGAAAAAAAATAGAAGAGAAGAAAAGGAAAGGAGAAAGGGAAGGAGAAGAGGTTGTGTTTGGGATTTGAGAAAAGAATTAGGGTTGTGTTTAGGGTTTGAAAAAAAGTTAAGAGGTTGTATTTGGGGTTAGAAGGATTTGGTATTTAAAAAACTCATAAAAGGTATTTTTTTATTTAGTAATTTTTTGTTATAAATAAATGTTAATTTTCTTTGTTGTTTTTGATTCATTTGAATTAGTTTTTATTTTTGTAAGGTATTAGTTGGTTAATAATAGCTATTAAGGTATGTTTCTATTTATTTTATATTAGCATTCATAAGTTTTTTATTATGTTTATTCAAGTAAAAAGCCTATTTATATAGAATCTTTTATGTAATTTATTTGTCATGTGTGTTTTAGGTTTATTAGATTTATTATGTTTTTTAAATAAAATAATAATAACAATACTCCTATTTATTAGGTTTATTATGTTGAGATAGTTTATGTTATGTTTTGTTATATTTTTTATTGTTGGCATGTTATTTTTATTATTTTAATATAAATTTTTATTTTTTATGTAGGTAAAAGATGAGACCATTGAGATGGATTTTATGAATGGGACAATTGAGTTGAAATTTATGAGATATATTTATTTTGTTAATATAGTATAGCAAAAAATATGATGTGGACAAAACTGTTTGGTATTTTTATAATGAAAAGCAATATATAAAATTTAGGTATTTTGATAAATATTTAAAATGCATCAAACTTAGAAATTAATTATCAAAATTTCTTTTAAAATTGCAAGTCTTGAAATGGGTTCATTGATTAAGAACGATGATCACATATCAAACACAGTTAATAAGATGGTAATATATTGTTATTTGTTATTCACGAGTTCCCTTAAAAAAAGTTCCACGTCATTTACGGAAATAAATTATGTTATAATAACTATTTTTTATAATTTAAATAGTGTTAGGGCCCGTTCTTCACATTGAGGGGTCGACTGAATGGTTTAGGATATCCTCCGGATGAATGACTGATGCCATACTTGGAGTTAGAGGGATTCGGGTTAGTAGCATTGATCTGGACGTTTGATTTGTGTAAGATTTAATATCCGCTTTGGTCGAGCGTTGGCGCCTGGAGACCCACACTTTTCATTTGCCGTGTGGGGAGTGCACTGTCACTCTAGAGGATGTTGCACTACAACTTAGGCTCCCAAATGACGGGAATGCGGTAACGGGTGTAAGTATGATATTTGAGCCGGACGCCTTTTGTTATAACCTACTAGGAGTCTCGCCCAATGATGCTAAGTTGAACTTTATGAGTTTGAGATTTTCATGGCTGAAAGCCAATTTTGAGCATTTATCAATTAATGCCACTGAGCAGGAGGTGATGTGCATATCTCAAGCGTACATTATGCATATTATAGGGGGTGTACTGATGCCAGATGCAAACAACAGCTGGGTTTATTTGATGTTTTTACCCCTATTAACTGATTTGCAGAATGTTCGCTTGTATAGTTGGGGTTCCACAGTTCTTGCTATGTTGATCGTGACTTTGTCGGACGACAAAGGCTTCTGCTGTAGACATAGGCAGATGCCTCATATTGCTGCAGTCTTGGGCTCTTTACCGAATGCCATTCTTGGCATCGATTAGTTACCATGCATACGTATTTCCACTGGTAAATAGGTGACAAAGTTTTACTTGTTATAGCAATTAATTGACATATTTTCTTTTAATAATACTATTCTAACGAAACTATTCTAACATGTAATTTGTTTTCGTAGATGGAGTACCAATCCAGGTATTAGGAGGTCATACACTATTCCGATATACCGTCTGATAATTGAACAACATGCCGGGGAAGGGGTAAGCTATTCCAATGTTCATGACATGTAAGTACTTTGTATATCTTACTCGACCCGTGTTAAAATTTAACCATGTTATTAATTATGCAGTTCATCTGGATGCCGTATCAGAGACCAAAAATTGCGGCTGTTATTCCCTCGTCTGCCCACATTCATTCACAACTGTGGTGCATTAACGCATGCATTATCAATTTCCAGACAGTCGAGTGGTATAACGGGGATCGAGTACTCTGGCAATTTGGTTGCATACAGTATATCCCGGCTCCGCCAATGCAGTTGGAGAAGATCTACTAGATTAACATGAGAGGAAAACATGTAAATAATTAGGGGGTTGTGCAACAGAAATATTGTAATATCCGGGAATTAAGGCTTGTGCATTTTTGCTCAATTGCATGTGCTTGTATGCCTGTGTATATTATAAATGTGCTTTATGAATTTAGAACGAAGAGAATGTAGGAGAATGCCTTAGAAATTATTTAATTTTAAGTTTAAAAGAGGGAGCTAAGCCTAAGAGGCCTTAAGAAAATTTGTAGGGGAAATATGCCACTAAAATGGGCTTGTTTAAGTGGCTTGGAGGTGCCACTTAGGGCCTTAGTAAGTGACGCCACAAGCAAAGGGGGATGGGCCTAGGTTCGAATCACAAGGGAAGCAAAAATGGAGTTTTTATTTTGCTACAAAGATGAGCAGCAGTGGACGGCATATGGACTCTAGAGGAAGGAGGTATAGATTGGGTTGGAAAGAGTTAAAGATTCGGCTAAGGTAGAGTGAAAAGGGGGATTGAATGGAGAGAGGGAGAGTTGGCCGGCCAAGGGACTCTCTTGGGTGGTATTTTCAGCCAACGGGTAGAAGTGAGGCCATATTCATTCTTTTCTTTTCAATTGTGCCTCTGCCGAATTCTTTAGCAAATTTTCTCTTCTTCTCTTTTATTTTGTCAAGCTGAAATACCTTGTGTTCTAGCCGAATCTCCATCATCCATCTTCTCCTTCTTCTTTTGCAAATTCACTCAAGCCGAATAAAACAATAACCCCTAGCCGATTGTCCATTAAACCCCAAAAGCTGAAAACCTGTTGATCTCTATCTAAGTCTACATAGCCGAATCTCTGTGGGTTTAACAAGGAGCAGTCGACTTTTGTCATAAGGGTAAGGATCAACTATTGATTCCTTTCTTTCTTTTCTTTAGCCGAAAGATGAAATCTAACCCCATTAATGTTCATGGCCGAAACTATGAAGGAAGTTTCAGGATTTCTATTGTAGCCGATTTCAAGGAGGCAATCTTCGGGATTGGTGTGATCAAGGTAAGTAATATGTGGTATTCGGCCAAGGGCCATTTGTTGTGATTAAAGGTTAGGAATTGATCTAACATGTGTCTATAGGGATTTCGACAAATACCACAACCAAGGATATATTTTCGGGATTTAAGATTCATAAGGTAAGTGACTATGTACATTCGGACAAGGCCATAATTGGTGTTTCAGATCTATTTCGTATTTATTCAAAAAGCCGAAACTAACCAAGTCCAGTGAACTAGTGTTGGCCGATTTCAAGGAAGAAGTATCACGGAATTTCGGGATTTGATTAGTAATCAAATCGGCAACAAGGTAAGATTTCGATACGTTAATCCTTCGGGATTTGATTATTTAGCCGAATGGCTTTTTACTGAAGTACTTAAGGTTGGCCGAATGTAGGAACTAAGGATCTAAAGCATTAGATCGGGTTTTCGGGATTTCAGTGAAAGCTTTAAGTGAACCAGGTGTGTACCCCACACTAACTTTTAATAGATTTACGGCACCAATTTGATATATGTGTTTATAATGATATGAAATGTGGCCAAAGGTACCATGCAATGGTACAAAGTACTCAGGTACGTAACCTTAACATTATGTTAATAAATGATAGGAATATTTGGAATATGGCACATATGTGAATATTGATAAGAATGTGAAATAAGGCATAAGGCATGATGTTGCATGATTTGTATGACATGGGGCATATGGGAAATTATTTTAAAGGGGAAGTGATCCGTGGTTTATACTACAATATCTGAATGTGGTGACTCATGTCACAAAAATCCGAATGTGGTGACTTATGTCACAAATAATTATCTGGTGGCTATGCCACAATATATATAAGGGCGATGAGCATGTCGCCCTGCAATGACGCCTTCGATGATGTGTAGCGGATGGAGGGTCGACTTAGTAGTCCCCACGGTGTGATGGTTGGTACAGTGATGTGTAGCGGATGGTTATCTAGGTTTGGGTTCGGGTTTGCATCATTGATTATATATGTTTATTATGTATGATTTGACATGCCTAAATTGATTGAGACTTGTGTTGGTTGTTACACATCGAGTCATTTGACTCACCCGTTGTGGGATTATTTTTCAGGTGACACACAGTAATGGACCGGGTCGGCAGGAGCTCAATGGTGGCCATGCTTAGCTCAGAAGTTGTTTTATTTTGAATTTTCCATACTTAAGTATTTTGAATTATTTTGGGTTTTGTTTTGATGTAATAAGGCCATAAGTATTAAACTGTTTATGCATGCATTTAAATTATTTTAGTATGGTATGATCTTTATCACTTTAAAGTTTAAGTAACTTATATTAAAAATAGATGTTAAATGTTTTGACACCTAATCAACACAAATCAACTGTTCTTCAAAAACACACAAAAATTTTGGCAAAACTTCAAATAAGTTTCGAAAGATTTCTCCCTAGAAGCATGCCAGATCCGGTCAGGGCTTGTGGGTCGGGTTTAGAGTGTTTCAGTTTAGTATCAGAGCCTAGTTCAAAACTCGACCTTGAGGGCTTTTTGGGTCCAAAACGTTTTCTTTCTTTTGAAATTGGATTTTTCTAAGAAATAAGCAGGTTTTCTGGCATGGCACCTGAGTCTCCGGCTCGAAGTCCACCAGGTAAGTACCCCTAACTCCTCTGTGACTTGTATGGGGGAAATCATAGGGACGTAGATTAGTAGATTAGGAGATATTAAACCCTAGGATTAGTCTACTTCAACACCAAGTTACATAAAACTTAAAGTTTAACCAAACAAACCTGTGTCTAAGTCACTAAGTTAAAGGTGTGGCAACCACAGCGATGTCTAGGATTGGATTCGGTGGGAGCTTGGTATTTAAGCAGTCCTAGTGACTCACCTCCTCACCGCTCGAATCCTACCTGGTGCGTAGTGACGGTTCACCCTAACCAAGAGGACTCAGCCACAGGCTAAACCCAATAATTAAAACCCGAAAGGGACCGTCACCCTGTTTTGTGAAATTTTAAAGTTAAACCATGATTTTAAAACTCCAAGTGCCCTTGATTTAAAGAAGACCAGAATACCCCTGGTTTGCAATTGACCAAATTACCCCTAACCTATACAAATGACCAAAATACCCTCAGTGTGGAAAGTTACCGAAGTGCCCTCAAATTAAAATTTCTAAAAATACCCTTGTTTTGAAAAGTCACCAGGAACCATATTTTGCAAAAAAATTTACCGAAATGCCCCTGGTTTGAAAAATTACGAAAATACCCTCAGCTTATAAAATTACCATTTTACCCTTGAAATTTTCTTACCAAATATTTCAATTTTGTAAAGATACCAAAAGTCCCTATTTTGCAACATTTTCAAATACCCTAATTTGGAAAATTACCAAAATACCCCTATAGGATAAAATTACAGAAATACCCCTGGGTAGTGGAAAACAACAAACAATGACAACTACAATATTTTTCTGTAATGAACATAAGTTCATGAGTGTGATTGAATGAATGAATTGAGAATGAATGGAGACTGTATGTGTATGAAATCGAAAGAACTACTCCCTAGAACTGCTGAACATAAGATTATTCGTGATAAATCAGTGGAACAAAACTAATTCATAAAATTGTTTAATCAGATAAACGCGATTCGAAAGTATGAACTCTAGGGGACGTGGTCGTAACATGCGAGGCTGTGGTAGAGGCCGAATGACCGTGTCGGAGCTCGTTAGGTCCGGACAAGGGTTCAAAAATGAGATGCCACCACCACTAGCCACTGATGTGGAATATCAGGATCAGACGGGGGATGATGCAGTATCACAGGCGATGCTGCGAGTTTTAGAAAGGGTGGCTGGAGTAGGCAGAGGCATGGGAGCTCAGAAGACGGTACCTGAGGGACTTCGAGCTAATGGAGTTGAGTTTTTTCGTGGAGTATCCGGTGTGGCACACAATACGGCTGAGTATTGGTTGGAAGCGACGGAGCGGATTATGGACGACTTAGACCTAACTGCCGAGGAGAAATTGAAAGGGATAGTGTCGCTACTTCATGATGAGTCATACCAATGGTGGCTCACAGTTCAGGAAGGTGCTGCCGTAGATGATCTTACTTTGGAATATTTCAAGGCGGCATATCAGAAGAAGTACATTGGAACTAGCTATGTTGATGCGCAGAGGAAGGCATTTCTGAGGCTGGTTCAAGGAAATAAGTCTGTAGCGAAATACGAGGCGAAATTCCTAAGGCTGAGTCGTTATGCTCGAGTATTGTGTCGACGGAACATAAGCGGTGTGTCCGGTTTGAGGACGGACTGAGGGATGATCTAATATTGTTGATAGCTCCACAGTAGGAGCGAGAGTTTACCGTGTTGGTAGAGAAGGCTAAGGTAGCCAGAAGGATTAAGGACTCGGTGAGACGTAATCTAGGCCGGAGTAGGCAAAGAGAGGCTTTGGATCATCGTGGCCTTCAAGGAATGAGCAAAAGAGGCCTAGAGTTGATGGGTCATGAGGTCGACAAGTCGCCACTTGGAGGCGATGTCGCACTTGTGCCAGTGTGGAAAGATGCACTTGGAGGAGTGTTGGAAAAAGACGAGAGGATGCTTTAAGTGTGGGTCCAAGGACCACATGATTAAGGATTGTCCTATGAGAATGAAGGGGTCGACCAAGAAGCCAAGGTCCTAACCAGTGGAAGAGGAGGACAATGACCACCATGAGGCCATGGTTCATTGGCAGAGGTAATCTTTGAAGGGGACGAGGAACCCGGATAGAGGTGTTAATATCTGAGGCAAGGCGGAGAGTTTGGTTTATGTGGTACATCAGAGGGAGGACGGAGACACACCGGACGTCATAACCGGTACGTTCCTTATATTTGGCAAGCCTTACTTTACTTTGATTGATGTTGGCTCTACCCACTCTTATGTTGCATGTAGAGTAGCTGAAACTCTAGGAGTAGCCTCTGAACTTTCTAGTAGGGAGATGACTGTAGTAAGCCCATTAGGTCAAACTGTGTGGTGAATAAGATGTTTCGGAGTGTACCTTTGGAGCTTCAGGGAGCGGTATTTCCTGTCGACTTAATGGAATTACTGTTCGGAGAATTTGATCTCATACTTGGTATGGACTGGCTAGTGGAACATCGGGCTGTATTAGATTGTGTGGCTAAGCGAATGGAGTTAAGGTCGCCGGAGGATAAGGTGGTAATTATGATAAGAGAAAGAAGAAACTACTTGTCTAACGTAGTTTCAACCTTAAAGGCTGATAGGATGGTTCGGAAGGGGTGCAAGGCATTTTTGGCTTTCGTTAGTGCTGTGGATGCGAAAGAAGAGGGAGTTAGTGGGGTTAGAACGGTAAGAGAATTTGTGGATGTCTTTCTGGAAGAATTGTCAAGAATACCCCGGACAGGAAGGTGGAGTTCGGAATTGACTTGCTGCTAGGAACAGCTCCTGTGTCAATTGTTCCGTACAGAATGGCACCAAAGGAGTTGGTTGAGCTCAAGGCTCAGATCCAAGAATTGCTTGACCATGGGTTTATCCGACCCAGTGTGTCTCCATGGGGAGCACCGATCTTGTTTGTGAAGAAGAAGGACGGAACTATGCGTATGTGCATAGATTATCATCAATTGAATAAGCTGACCATCAAGAACAAGTACCCTTTCCTAAGGATAGACGACTTGTTCGATCAGCTTAAGGGGGCGGCAGTATTCTCAAAGATAGATCTAAGGTCTGGATATCATCAGCTTAAGGTGAAGAAGGCAGATATCCATAAGACAACTTTTCGGACAAGATATGGGCATTTTGAGTTTGTAGTAATGCCGTTCGGATTGACAAACGCCCCAGCCGCGTTCATGGACATGATGAACCGGGTTTTCCAACCCTATCTGGACTGGTTCGTTGTTGGTTCATAGACGATATTTTGGTGTATTCGAAGTCGGAGGAAGAACATGATGATCACCTCCGAGTTGTGTTGCAAGTGTTAAGGGAGAAAAAGCTATATGCCAAGTTCAGCAAATGTGAATTTTGGTGAAAGAGGTTACGTTTTAGGACATGTGGTATCTTTGAAGGAATAAGGGTGGATCCTCGTAAGATTGAAAGGTTAGATTGGAAACCACCTAGGTCGGTGGTCGAGGTTCGTAGTTTCTTGGGATTGGCAAGGCTACTATGAAGGTTTGTAGAAGGATTCTCGTCAATAGCCGCACCTTTGACAAAATTACTAAGGAATGAGGTACCTTTCATATGGACTGATAAGCAACAGGAGAGCTTTGAGAAGCTTAAGAGAGTCTTGACTGAAGCTTCAGTGTTGATTCAGCCTGAGGCATGGAAGGATTTTGTAGTGTACTGTGATGCTTCCCATACAGGATTGGGAGGTGTCCTTATGCAAGACGGGAAGGTAGTTGCTTATGCGTCTCGATAACTAAGGTCACACGAGGTTAACTACCCGACGCATGACTTGGAATTGGCGGCAGTGGTCTTTGCTCTTAAGGTGTAGAGGCATTACTTATATGGAGAGAAGTCCGTAATCTACACAGACCACAAAAGCCTCAAATATCTGCTGACTCAGAAGGAGTTGAACCTGAAACAGCGAAAGTGGGTGAAATTATTGAAGGACTACGATTGTTCCATAGAGTATCACCCGGGCAAGGCAAATGTAGTGGCAGATGCTCTAAGTCAGAAAATAGTGTCAGATCTAAGGGCGATTTTTGCGCATCTGAGCTTGTATGACAATGGAAGTCTACTGGTAGAGTTGCATGTTAAGCCGACATGGTTGAATGAGGTGAAAGAGAGTCAGTTGGCGGATGATGATATAAGTGCTAAGCTACGGCAAGTACAGAGTGGGGAGTTGAAGGATTATGGTGTTAACGTCGATGGAGTATTGTGTTTTAAGGGTAAGGTCTGTATGCCAAAGAATGAGGAGTTAAGGCAGAGGATTCTTCAGGAATCGCATGGTAGCCCTTATGCTATGCATCCGGAGGTAGTAAGTCGTATATAGAGACTTAAGGGAACAATTTTGGTGGCCTGGTCTTAAGCGGGAAGTTACCAAATTTGTAGGCAAGTGCTTAACGTGTCAGCAAGTTAAGGCTGAACACCAAGTTCCGTCAGGGTTGCTTCAGCCGATTAAGATTCCACAGTGGAAGTGGGAGAGAATTACCATGGACTTCGTTAGTGGGCTTCCCCTTACGCCTACTAAGAAGGACTCGGTATGGGTGATAGTGGATCGATTGACAAAGTCTGCGCATTTCATTCCAGTGCGGGTTGACTATTCTCTCCAGAAGCTAGCAAAGTTGTATGTGGCGGAGATTGTGAGGCTGCACGGAGTGCCGATGTCGATTATCTCGGATAGGGATCCAAGGTTTATGTCTCGATTTTGGAAAGCACTACATCAGGCTTTAGGCACCAGATTGGACTTTAGTACGGCTTTTCATCCACAATCGGACGGTCAATCTGAACGAGTAATCCAAGTGTTAGAGGATATGCTAAGGGGATGTGTGATAGACTTCAGAGGAAGTTGGGAAGAATATTTGCCTTTAGCTGAGTTTGCATACAACA
Source organism: Gossypium rotundifolium (assembly GCA_025506655.1). Lineage (NCBI taxonomy): Eukaryota > Viridiplantae > Streptophyta > Magnoliopsida > Malvales > Malvaceae > Gossypium > Gossypium rotundifolium. The sequence continues at coordinate 63,829,933 of CP106722.1, forward strand.
ACAGTTATCAGGCAAGTATACGGATGGCACCGTACGAAGCACTGTATGGACGGAAGTGTCGCACCCCTATATGTTGGACGAAATTGGGAGAACGTCAGATTTTGGGTCCGAAAATTGTGGCAGAATCCGAGGAGAAGGTTAAGATAATTCGGGCACGGTTGAAGGAGGCGTCTGACAGGCAGAAGTCATATGCAGATCTCAAACGGAAGGAAATAGAATTTGATGTGGGAGATCAAGTGTTTCTTAGAGTGTCGCCTTGGAAGAAGGTGATGAGATTTGGTCGAAAAGGGAAGCTAAGCCCAAGGTTTATAGGACCTTATCGGGTGTTGAAGCGAATTGGACCGGTGGCATACCAGTTGAAGTTGCCTTCGGAGTTACAGCAGATGCACGACGTATTTCATGTCTCTATGTTACGTCGTTATCGATCGGATCCATCTCATGTAGTACCAGTTGAGGAGGTGGAATTAAGGCCAGATTTGTCTTATGAGGAAGAGCCGATTCAGATTCTGGAACGAGATGTGAAGGTGCTTCGAAGGAAGTCGGTCCCTCTGGTCAAAGTGTTATGGCATAACCATGGATCGGAGGAAGCTTCTTGGGAGCTGGAAGAAGCAATGCGACAACAATACCCCCACCTATTCTAGCCAGGTAATTTCGAGGTCGAAATTATTTTAAGGGGGTAGAACTGTAATATCCGGGAATTAGGGCTTGTGCATTTTTACTCAATTGCATGTGCTTGTATGCCTGTGTATATTATGAATGTGCTTTATGAATTTCGGGAATAGTAGAATATAGGAGAATGCCTTAGAAATTATTTAATTTTAAGTTTAAGAGAGGGAGCTAAGCCTCAAGAGGCCTTAAGAAAATTTGTAAGGAAATATGCCACTAAAATGGGCTTGTTTAAGTGGCTTGGAGGTGCCACTTAGGGCCTTAGTAAGTGATGCCACAAGCAAAGGGGAAGGGCCTAGGTTGAATCACAAGGAAACAAAAGGAGTTTTATTTTGCTACAAGGATGAGCAGCAGTGAACGGCATATGGACTCTGGAGGAAGGAGGTATAGATTGGGTTGGAAAGAGTTAAAGATTCGGCTAAGGTAGAGTGAAAAGGGGGATTGAATAGAGAGAGGGAGAGTTGGCCGGCCAAGGGACTCTCTTGGGTGGTATTTTCGGCCAAAGGGTAGAAGTGAGGCCATATTCATTCTTTTCTTTTCAATTTTGCCTCTGCCGAATTCTTTAGCAAATTTTCTCTTCTTCTCTTTTATTTTGTCAAGCCGAAATACCTTGTGTTCTAGCCGAATCTCCATCATCCATCTTCTCCTTCTTCTTTTGCAAATTGACTTAAGCCGAATAAAACAATAACCCCTAGCCGATTGTCCATTAAACCCCAAAAGCCGAAAACCTGTTGATCTCTATCTAAGTCTACATAGCCGAATCTCTGTGGGTTCAACAAGGAGCGATGACTTCATCATAAGGGTAAGGATCAACTATTGATTCCTTTCTTTCTTTTCTTTAGCTGAAAGATGAAATCTAACCCCATTAATGTTCATGGCCGAAACTATGAAGGAAGTTTCAGGATTTCTATTGTAGCCGATTTCAAGGAGGTAATCTTCGGGATTGGTGTGATCAAGGTAAGTAATATGTGGTATTCGGCTAAGGGCCATTTGTTGTGATTAAAGGTTAGGAATTGATCTAACATGTGTCTATAGGGATTTCGACAAATACCACAACCGAGGATATATTTTCGGGATTTAAGATTCATAAGGTAAGTGACTATGTACATTCGGCCAAGGCCATAATTGGTGTTTCAGATCTATTTCGTATTTATTCAAAAAGCCGAAACTAACCAAGTCCAGTGAACTAGTGTTGGCCGATTTCAAGGAAGAAGTACCATTGAATTTCGGGATTTGATTAGTAATCAAATCGGCAGCAAGGTAAGATTTCGGTTACGTTAATCCTTCGGGATTTGATTATTTAACCGAATGGCTTTTTACTGAAGTACTTAAGGTTGGCCGAATGTAGGAACTAAGGATCTAAAGCATTAGATCGGGTTTTCGGGATTTCAGTGAAAGCGTTAAGTGAACCAGGTGTGTACCCCACACTAACTTTTAATAGATTTACGGCATCAATTTAATATATGTGTTTATAATGATGTGAAATGTGGCCAAAGGTACCATGCAATGGTACAAAGTACTCAGGTACGTAACCTTAACATTATGTTAATAAATGATAGGAATATTTGGAATATGGCACATATGTGAATATTGATAAGAATGTGAAATAAGGCATAAGGCATGATGTTGCATGATTTGTATGACATTGGGCATATGGGAAATTATTTTAAAGGGAAGTGATCGGTGGTTTATACCACAATATCGAATGTGGTGACTCATGTCACAAAAATCCGAATGTGGTGACTTATGTCACAAATAATTATCCGTGGCTATGTCACAATATATATAAGGCGATGAGCATGTCATCTGCAGGATCGCCTTCGATGATATGTAGCGGATGGAGGGTCGACTTAGTAGTCCCCACGGTGTGATGGTTGGTACGGTGATGTGTAGCGGATGGTTATCTAGGTTTGGGTTCGGGTTTGCATCATTGATTATATATGTTTATTATGTATGATTTGACATGCCTAAATTGATTGAGACTTGTGTTGGTTGTTACACATCGAGTCTGCTTTGACTCACCCGTTGTGGGATTATTTTTCGGTGACACACAAGAATGGACCGGCCGGCAGGAGCTCAATGGTGGCCATGCTTAGCTCGAAGTTGTTTTATTTTGAATTTTCCATACTTAAGTATTTTGAATCATTTCGGTTTTGTTTTGATGTAATAAGGCCATAAGTATTAAACTGTTTATGCATGCATTTAAATTATTTTAGTATGGTACGATCTTTATCACTTTAAAGTTTAAGTAACTTATATTAAAAATAAATGTTAAATGTTATGACACCTAATCAACACAAATCAACTGTTCTTCAAAAACACACAAAAATTTTGGCAAAACTTCAAATAAGTTTCGAAAGATTTTTCCCTAGAAGCATGCCAGATCCGGTCAGGGCTTGTGGGGTGGGTTTGGGGTGTTTCAAATATATTACAGTGTGGGACAATCGGATGGTGCGGAGACTTCAGATGGATATTGCTTTTGATTTGCAACCATCGTTAGAGTACATACAGTGGTACTCCAATATGGGAAAACCATATTTACTTGTTGGGCAATCAATTGTAGTCCCCTCGCACATGCACCGACTTAGGGCATACGAGCCAGAGCCCGAGCAAGAGCTCGAGCCCAAGCCTGAACTCGAGTTAGAGCCCAAGCGATCGCATACACATTCTGGGGAAAGTTGTAACACCCCTTACCCGAGACTGTCGCCAGAGTCGAGCACGAGGCGTTACCAGACTTAACTTACTAGTTTGGGGCATAAAAATTTGCTTTTAAAATTAATTCATTCACATACATCCAATATGTTCCTAAAAAGGGCCTTCGAGGCCCTAAAACATGCAATTGAAACGGTTCAGGACCAAACCGGAAACATTAAAAATTTTCTAATTTCTTAAACAAATCAAAACAATTTATTTCACTATTTATAATAAAATTGTCCATTTGCGTCATAGTCACTAAATTGACTATAACTCAAGTTACGAAACTTGAAATTTAGATCTGTAAATTTTTCATGAAACTAGACTCAAATATCTTCTTACTATAATTTTTCCAGAATTTTTGGTGTGGTCAATTAGTACAGTTTATTAGTTAAAGTCTCCCTGTTATAATTTGTCGAGTTCGACCCTCTTCACTAAAAATCAATTATATCATAATATACAATTATTTTGCCTACACCATTTCTTTCATATAAAAATAGACTCAATAAGATTTAATTCTATGCCCAATTAACACCCTAGTTCCATTTCTAATATCCTTAGTGATTTTTCAAAATCACATCACTGCTGGTGTCCAAAAACTGTTCCATTGCAAATTTTACACTTTCATACTTTCTTTGTAATAACTTTCATTTAGGCATACATAACACCCAAAAAATGTCCTTAATTAACAATTTTAATGGCTGATAATTATCAAGTATTTACAAGTAATTCTTTAACTATATCATAAGGACATACACACAAAATGGTTAAGTCCCTATACATGCCATAACTTAAAACGTTTCGAGTCGCAAAATACCGAGATAATCCTTTGATAGTGTGAAACGATCTCCGACATCCTTACGATCCCCGAGTTGGCTTGCGATACTATAAAAAGAGAGAAAGGAATGGAAGTAAGCATAAAACTTAGTAAGTTTGCATGTAAATGAATAACAATATTCTTAATGAATTATCTTATTCTTTTCTTATCAAGATCATTTAAGCCTTTAACTCAATATGCTTAAGTCTTGAATTCTTACCTGTACCTTTTTAGCATGAACTTGTCTTACCTTTCCTTTGGTATACTCTTTGAATTTTCCATTGAACCACTTGGAATACTAAGGATACACGGGTTCCTTTCCTTTTGAAACTTACCATTGCCATGTCTTGACATGGTCTTACGTGGTATCCTTGCCTTATGAACTCACCAATGCCATGCCTTGGCTTGGTCTTACATGGGATCTTTGCCTTATAGTAACTTATCAATGCCATGTCTTAACATGGTCTTACATGATTTCCTTAAACCCTAATGTCATGACATTTGTATCCTACACATTCCTAAGGTTCAATCGGGACTTTCTGAGATTGCTTCTCCGTCAATTCATGCTTGAGTCTTTAAATGATAATTTACATAATAAATATATAAATGCTGGAATTAACAGTATTAAATGTGAAATAATAGAATATTGCATTTATTTACTGCAAACTTACCTTGGAACAAAATACGATTAACTATATTGATTTAGTCCACTATCTTTTTCTTTCTCCGGTCTAACTCCGAATTTCGTTCATCTTGATCTAAAATGGCAAATTTAGCTTATTTAATACTCACATTTATTAAAACATTCCTTAACTCTAACTTTGGAAAATTTACAATTTTTGCCCCTAAATTTTTACATATTTACACATTTTCCCCAAAGCTCGAAAATTAAACTTTATCCATTATTCTTATGTTTTATGACATGCAGATCATTTTTCCCTTCTATGACAACATCAAATTCTCACTCTAACATGTACTTATGAACATTAGGTATTTTTACTGATTAAGCCGTTTTACTCGTTTTCACCTAAAATCGCTTAACAAAAGTTATTTAACATAATTTTAGACTTCATGTTCTATCATAAAACATCAAAATAAACATATTTCACCTATGGGTATTTTTCCAAATATGAACCCTAGGTTAAATTATTGCTAGAATAAGCTAAATCAAGTTACCAAGACTCAAAAAACGTAAAGAACATTAAAAACGGGGCTTGGATGCACTTACTATGAGCTTGAGAAGTTGAACAAACCCTAGCTATGGTGTCCCCTTTGAAATTTTGGCCTAATGAAGAATATGGACAACATTTTGCCATCTTTTTCCCTTTTAATTCATTTTTAATTCCAAATGACTAAAATACCCTTCATTAAAACTTTAGATATTCTTATCTATGTATGTCCATTTTTGTCCATGAAAAATATAATGGTCTAATTACCATTTAAGGACTCCTACTTCAAACCCCCATTTCAATCAAGTACTTTATGAATTAGAACCCCTATTTAGCAACTTTTGCAAACAAGTCCTAATAGGCAATTTAAACATGCAATCAATAAAATTTCTTATCGATACTCTAGCACATGTATTTAATCAGTCGATAAATCATAATAGTTAATCGTAATAAACTTTTCTATCTCAAATTCATGGTTTCGCAACCACTGTTCTATTTAGGCCCTATTTCGGGATGTTACAATAGTTCTTATCATCCGGAGTTGCGGTCAATGATTATTTCCCGGGCTCATCAAGACACGGATATTATTCTGAGTTTGATATCTTTAGTCCACTACCACTGCAATACAGCACTCCTTTCGGCTCGTATCCACCGCATTACTCTACTCCTCCTGGCTCGTATCCACCGCAATACTCCACTCCTCCCGGCTCAAGTTCATCGATGGCGTTCGAGGCATATGATTTTTATTCTATGTTTCACACACCCTTACCTGCGGGTGAAGAGAATGTTGATCGCTGCGGTCACCCGCAACATGAATGTCTACCCCCGCAAAAATATACTCCTAGGACCACACCATCAAACCATTAATTTTAGGGGTTTGTTGCAATTGAACTATTACAAAGTTTGTGCTTTTTTAATTCTACAAAATTATAAATGAAAAAAAGAAAATATTTTTATTTATTTAATTAGATTAATTACAACATTAAAACTTGGAACAAACTTTGTAATATAAAGTAGATATATTACAACAATAAAATGAGGAACAAACTTTGTAATATAAATTAGATACATTACAACATTAAAACCAGGAAAAAACTTTGTAATATAAATTAGATACATTACAACATTAAAACGAGGAATAAAATTTGTAATATAAATTAGGTACATTAGCTCAATTCCTACCCGATCATGACGATTGTCCAATATGGTAGTTTCACTGCAGGCATTTACTCCGATTATGACAGCTAATCTGTATAATCCACAAAACTTATCATCGAATTTCTCCCTAATGTCCAATTCATTATGGATTCCGGATGATTGCGGATGACTTTTCAGATTCCTATGCAACATTTTGTCTGGGACAAGCTCAAAATTCGTCGGAGGCACCTCCCACGTAGACAGGTTAGGCAGGACAGGGAACTCGTTCTTCTAGACACGCAACGTGTGCTCGAGGGTGTACACATCATCAATAAATTGTTCAACATTGAGCGAGACTTTAGCACAAGCTACCATGACATGTGCACATGGATAATGAAGTGTTTGGAACCTCCTGCAATAGTATCGTCTGTTTAGGAGATCAAATCCATAGGACTTAGGTGGTATATCGGGTAGACGACCGATGGTCTTCGTAACTCGAAAGGTTTCAAAACGTCGTGAATATACTTCTACATTCATCGACCTTGCCATTCGACAATTTGCAACTATTGCATCCCTGCCATCTTCGACAAACACGTGTCCCGCCTCCATCTGGTTGACTTGTTACTGCCCTATTCTTGGCATCAAGGTAGCCAACCTGTAGAATGTAGCCGAGAAGATAGAAAAAATCGGAAGATGTTGTGTTTTCATCAACACGGAGTTAATCCCCTCTGCCAAGTTGGTGGTCATATGACCATAGCAAAAGCCCTCGTCAAAATTTTGAGTCTATTGCCACGGCTCCATAGTACCCAACCACTGTAAAAAAGATGTGTTTGTTTGACTTTCCATGTCACTCTCAAGCCGAGTCATTCTTTGCCGAAAAATGTGTGGCTCTAGCTCGTGCGTTGTGTATGTATTAAGAAAAGATAAGTTACAGTCTCGCCCTAAAACATTAAAACATATATTGAAAAGATAAGGTTATCATTTACCCATTTTCACAACTTGTCTCCACCAATCTGCATTCTTATAATCTCAATGAATGTTAGTCGTGATGTACCGGATGCAGTAAATGGATCTCCATGGCACACCGAAATGCCTAATGGCAATAATTAATCATTTCCCTCTATCAAAGATGATGCAAATATTATCGTTGCTAATAACATACCTCCAGAGGTTCGAAAGTAAGAATTCTCACGATTCCATATTCTCCTTATCTACGATGGAAAACGCTATTGGGAGCACGTTCTTGTTCCCATCTTGAGCAACCGCAAGAAGTAGGATCTGTGTATATTTTCTGTATAGCCAGGTCTCATCTAATTGCACAAATGGCTTGTAGTAGGGAAATGCACGCACACATAGATCAAAAGTCTAAAACATCCGTTGGAAAATTATTTTCCCGATTATAGTTGGTCATCTAGGCCGTAATAAGCTTGTGTCTGTAACTCAATAACAATCCTCGACACGTACTCTCGCATCGAAATTCCTGTAGCTTATTATACGACACATCGAAATTCTCGTACAATTGCTCAATTGCCATATGTTTAGCTATCCATGCCTTTCGGTATGATACTCGATACTAAAATCATGCCTGCATTTCGGCAATCAATACCAAAACTTTAATGGTCGGCATGTCCTTCACCATTGGCATGATGCACGTACAGATAGTTTTGGAATCAAGTTTTCGATGATCTTCTGTCATACGTGTTGACGTATATGTGTAAGGCCCAACAAATTTTCGTATCTTCTGCATCTGCGACTTCTAAATAAATGCGGCTCAGACCTGCCAATTGCAGTCTTCTGCCGACTTCCAACACTCCCCAATATATAATGTCAGTTTAGACATGACGACTTTGTAGTCCACTGATATATTCATGCTATACCGCTTAATGGAAAATATGCACTCTTTCTTACTTTTGAATCTTTGGCCCACGAAAAACTCCTCAGGATTGGAATCTACGGGTACTCCAGGAACTCGACTGCGTGCGTCGCGTCGGGGTTTATGAGCGACATGTGTGCCTCAGGATTATTGTGTATCACAATACGTCGAATCTGGTTCCAAACTGAAGACGCGTTAATGTTTCCATCGTCATTCACGCCTTCATCATCAATATCATCCGGGACCTCGTCCACATCGGGATCACTATCACTATGACCTCGTGATCACAAGGATCACTACTATCATATCCATCATCACAAACCACATCAATATCGAGTGTAACATTAAGATCGATATCAATCCCACGTACAATTGATTGACTATCAACGTACAATGTCAGAACCACCATACACGGTGCATTTTGGTCACTCTGATTCCTACAATAAAGAGCGATCATTGTCTCCACGTTTTCATCATTTACAAGTTCCATTTCGGTGAATTTGTTGGGATCTATCGAAACTGAAAATTTGTAAAAAAGTTTCGAGATCCTTCTCCCACAACGTCTAACAATTGTTGCACTAATCATTTCCTTCATATAATCAAACGAGACATTTCTATTAAACCTCATTGCTATTTGATGGCGACATTCAAATATACATCCAACGGTTGTTGTCAAGGTTACTCCATCGAAATAAACGCATACGAAAAACTGGTTATCCATCTTCAATACTCAATCTGTTAAAAAATAAATAAAAATTCTCAAAACTATTTCGAATAACAAAAAAATACTTATATAAAATATTTAATGAATAAAAAGATACCAAAATTATATCAATATGCAAAATTTTTCATTCATAAGCTCAGACTTTTTCAGTTCTCATTTTGTACATAAACAACATTTATCTTTACATTTAACCACTTAAATTCATTTCTATGTTTTCTTCCATCTCCGAATTTGTATCTTCCTCTGGAAAATTCTCTATATTAAATTTTGAATTCTCTTCAAATTCATTTTCTACAATCCAATTTGGAAATTCCTCAAGATTTTCTTCCTCTTCAATCTTTATAACGGGTATTGAATTTAAAAATTCTCTTGGTAATTTCCTAACAACTAATTTATTCATCCATGGTATGTCAGTCAACTTTCGCTTCCCGGTCAACTTTCACGAACCTACACTTTGTCTCACTATTTTCCTTGCTCCGTAAGAGATTATAAACTTCACAAAGTATATAACTAGATTCCAATAGGTTCATGGTACCAATGTCTTTCAAAGTTAGTCTAAAATGATTTGATGCTTCCGTTCTATTAATGTCCCTCTAAGGGTCAAGTATTGTACTTTATTCTTTCTAATTAGTTCATGACCCTTCCATAACATTTCTTGCATATTTTGATTTACGGTCATAAGGTGTTGAACGATGTCTTCTTTTGGTTTCATTCTGTAATCTTGCAATTCTCTCATCGTCTTATCAACTTTCTCCCTTTGTGCTAAAGTTATTATCTCATCAGGTAGTATCAGGTTTATTGCCATTTCTACCAATATCTTTGACAAAAAATATTTTTATTTCAATTTATTTATCTATTTTTTTCTAGTGCTATCACTAACTAACAATTATTTTATAATAGTTACTAACAAAATAACTTTCAAATATATTAAAAATATTAAAACATAACATTCATAACCTAACAAATCACAATAAACCCTAAACAAATATTTGACCTAAACACAAAATTCCTAACAAAAAACTTTAAAATAACTTAAAATTAATATAAATTGACATTTATAACCTAACAAATCACAATAAACAAAATAACTTTAAAATGAACATAAAAATAACAATAAACAAACTATATAATACTAAAAAAAAAAATTATTCTCATCATAACCCATTCTATTTAAAAATAAAAATACATTTTCTTTCTTTTTTCTTCTTCGTTCTCTCTTTCTTCTCCCTCTCTTCTTCCTTATTTTCTGTTTTTTTTAACCGACCTTTCTTCTTGAACCAGACGATTAAATAGGAGTGTAAATTTAATACATTGGTGCCGCCTATCAGATAGGAGTCACCAGTGCCGCCTACTATATAGGGGTCACTAGTGCCGCCTATCAGATAGGCACCACACCCCTGCACTATATCCGTATATATATATGGTTCATACCAGCCCAGTACAAATGTGGTGCCACATATTAGGTAGACACCACTATTAAAATAATATATATTTTTTAGTCAAGGCTGTCAGAATTTTACACCACATTTGGTTCGCTGTAATGGAATAGAGCTGTAATTGAATAGATGTGTAATGGAATAGAGGTGTAATGGGATAGAGCTGTAATAAGTAATTCAACTGTTTGGTTGAATGGAATGGAATAGAGCTGTAATAGCATTCTTGTGTTTGGTTGAATGGAATGATGTTGTAATAGCATAAGGAAGAAAACTAAAATGACCAGAATACCCTTAGCAAAATTTTGTTAAGTAGATGATTATTGTCATTAAATTTTAATAGGATTATTATTAAATATAATTTAATAAAAAATAAAAATAAAAATTTAATTATATTTTAATATAATTATTACTAAAAATAATTTAATTATATTTAATATATAATTTAATAACATTCTTAATATAATTATTTTATATTAAATTATATTAAAAGATTTTTATTTTTATATTAAATTATATTAAATTATTTAAAATATTTTATGTACTTCATTTTAAAATAATACAATATTATTTGAATACATTACTTCTGAAGTTATTCATTATAGTTGACACACAATAAACCCATGGTTAGAGTAATGCATTTGCATGGTTTGTTATGATATTTAAACCTTCAAATCACAACCACTTGCACTGTAATTGCTAGAATATGAGGCCAAGTTTGTGGCATAAAATGTTGTTTCATTACAAAAAAAAATAGAAATTCAAATTTAACATTCATTGTGGAATATGCATGATTTCCTTCTGCACTCACGTATGTTGAATACTCAAATATTAAGAAGTAGAGAGTTTGATATCATCAATTTCCTTACTAGTAAACAAAGGCAGAAAACTCCAAATTCAATCAGACAAGCATTTTTATGCCTATCGCCTTACAAAAAATAATGCAGTTAAGAGCACCAAAAGTGTGCCTAATCAAATAGGCCTCGTCTGAAAGGGTCGAGGTGCTTTTGTTTCATAGCACTAAGGCGCAAGGCATAGGCGTGCCTAGGTGCAAAACTTGAGAACACCAATAAATCCAACTATGAAAAAGGCTGAGTAATGCCAAGAAGTGTATTTTTTTCTCATCAAGACATGATAATAACCTTAAGAACTTGAAATTGAATAAATAACAATCAATGGTTTTAGATCACAAGTCATGGGGAAAAAAACAAAAAATACCCGCATCCATTACTATATAAGGAGAGTAACATCTTTTCCTATTATTGGTATTGACTTAATGCGGCTTCCAATAACATAACCATCTGCAACAGGTAAGATATGCGTAGCTCCATCTCCAACATTCGCTACCACCCCTATACTACAAAAAGTTGTTGGTCAAACGAAATGAAAATGATCAATATATAAGGATGATGATGGTTAGCAAGAAAGACAACACCCAAAATGGTCTAAAGCTAAATAGAAGCTAGAGCGATTCTGTAAACACTACAAGCATGAAGTATTCAACATAACCCACAGCTTACACCCACAAGATTAGCAACAACTATATGCCTCTATCATAGTTCTCTCTAAGATTTAAAGACAAAAAACAAATAAACAAATTTAGATGTATTGAAACAGTATAAGGCAGGCACCAGAGATTAATAACTATTGCGATCACTACATGTTTACTGCGATTGCAGATGTATCAGATGCTATCGTGGTCGTGAATTTTTCTCAAATTTTCACAGTTTCTTAGAAAACATAATAATTATCATTTTAAGCATACAATTTTATTTTTAATGGAGAATTTAATGCAATAGATTAAGCAAAAAGTTCAACCTTTCTTAAGGAACAGTGATATAATCTATATAACAACTCTTTCTCATTCAATAAATGGATTTAAATCAATTGCTAGTAGTCTGATGAATACCTAACCATCCTAGAACCAATATTCACACTCAAAATTCAACCTTAAAAATTGTAGTTTATAAATATAAAAGATACTAAAAAATCATGTACAATTAATGACCCTAATTAATTCATCCAACATACTAGTAAACAACAAACATGAAGATATGTAATACTAGAAAACAGAACAATACAGAAACCAATCATAAACCTAGATGTAGTGTACCCAATAGCTAAAGCAAGGACACGATTCTCAATAATATAAAGCCCTGGAACATTAAACGTCTCAAACATGATTTCACCCATATATTCTCAATTCTTAGGAGTAGAGTAAGTGGACTTTCAGTCAACAAAAAGTAATGATCCTCAAGATCACATTGTAAATAATTAAAAAGGTATTTTCACAAAAATTGTAAAAATGCAGAAGCAAATAGAAACATTTTGATTTTGCATAAAAATCATTACCGACAATGGTATCTTCACAACCTTACGGATTAGATTTCTAAATATAAGCATGCGAAGAAATTGCTAATAAGAAACAACAAAGCTGAAGCTAAAGGAAAAAGGAAAGAAAGACGAACCGAGTCAATAACAATCTATTTTCCGTCTCTTGCCCTTGCACACTGGGTAATACCATCCTCTTAGCTCATTTTTGCTTCGCTTAACCTGCTCCAAACAAAATAAACAAATAATCGCAATGTAAACTAGGAACAAAATAGAAAAGAAAACCCATGAAATCGCACCTTGTAAATTAGGGCTTGGCGATATTCTTGACGTACACGGACTCACCGGTGGCAATCACCATGAAATTTGCCCAATCGCATTGGTTACCAACCGAAACCACCGCCACTTCGTTTGCTCTCACGTCGCTAGAACCTTCTCCACCTCTTGCAGCTCAAGAACTCATTGCTTCTCCTCTCCACAGTGGATGAAGAGAATGTATGATTTAAACCCGAAAACCCAGCTTCCACGAGCCATTTGTGAGAGAGGATGAAGGCAACGCTGCTTTCTAAGTAGCCAATTTTCAAAGAGTTAAAAAATAATTTTCGTTCTCGATAAAATGAAGAAAAGAAAAGTAGGAGACGATGAAGCCGAGGCGTAAAAGCCTTTGCTCAGTTTCTAAGTAGCCAAATGTTAGAAGGAAAAATCATAAAGAAGAAAAAATTACCTCGCAATCAAAGAAAAAAAAGGGAAACGTAAGAGAAGATGAAGCTGAGGGCAGAAAATGGAAAATAGGAAAAAAAAATAGGAAACGGCGGATGGAATACCTAATCAGTGCTGAAGGCAGGGAATGGCTATTACAGCCAATGGGTGTAATAGGGCCTGAATGGAATCAGGCTGTAATGCCATTACAGCCAACCAAACTAAGGTTTGGTGGTGGGCCCACCGAATTGGGGGGGGGAATGCATTCCTATTCCCCCCAACCAAACATAGTGGTAGTGCCGCCTATGCACCACCCTCCACTTGCATGAATGTACCATTTCAGTACATAATCCTTTTAACATACCATTTTAGTATATTATTTTTTTATATTATTCAAGTAAAAAAGTTGTGAGTTGGTGTCGAGTTGACTTATGATACGTAATCAATTAATAACATCATTAATATATATAATTAATTGAGATAATAACTTGTAAATATTTAAAAAATGTATAAAGTTCATTAAAATGACAATTAAAATTTTGTTAGTTTTGATTCAAATCTCACCCTATATATTTTTAATTGACTTTGTAATGAAAAAATTAAAATACCCTTAAATAATATAACTTAATTTAATTATAAATAAATATTTTAGTAATTTTTAATCGACTAAGAGTGAGCAGTAGATGAAAAATAAGGAATTAGGGACACAAAATTTCTGTTTTGGGTTTTCCAAGATTGCCTTATCACAAAAGGGACACGTGTTGTCCTCCGAAAAGATTTAGTTCAACAGCTAATTACTGCACCTTGCAGTGACAGATAACAAACTAGAATGCAAAAAAATAAATATAAACGTAAAACGACATGATATAACAGATAAAACGACATTGAACTTCCGTAAATACCTCCTTTAGAGAATATCTTTTCCCGTAGCCCATAGCTAATTGAAGCTCCTGCTTGCTTTCCTTTGCTTCAGCAGAGCGACACAAACGAAGAACAAAAGAAATATAATAAAATAATTTCAAAATTATTTATATAAATATGGCGTTTGGCGCCAAAAAGGTGGGCCATGTGGTATCCGGTATTGGTGGCAACGGAATGGGCCAGATTTTGGCCGCCATGGCCGCCGCACTCTTGATTCGCTTGTTCTCCGGGCCTGGCCCAGCTAGCTTGCCGGAAGATGAAACCTGTGAAGAAAACGACTCCGTCAACGGAGATGATGCTCCGCCATCAGCTGGCAAAGTTTTTCCGGTCACCATAACGTGGAGGAACATCACATGTTCCCTCTCCGATAAACACTCAAAATCAGTAAGTAAATAGTAGTAACAGTTTTCTTCCTCTCTTTTTTTTTTCCCTTTAATTCATTTATTGTTATGCATTTTTGCCTGGCTTCTAAGAAGATGCAAAAGTAAATTTGAAAACATATTTGAGCTTCGAATTGAAACTGGAAACTGTAGCACTTATTTCTCTTTTAACTATGATAGATATTTATTTTACGATAGGTTCGCTTTCTGCTTAAAGATGTGAGTGGAGAGGCCAAACCTGGAAGATTACTCGCCATAATGGGGCCATCAGGATCAGGAAAAACCACTCTGTTAAACGTTCTGGCGAGTCAGATTTTGGCATCACCGCGGTTGGCGTTGTCAGGTCTTTTGGAGTTCAATGGGAAGCCCAGTTCAACTAAAGCTTACAAGTAATGACATTATTAACTTTGAAATCATTAGAAGTGTAGTTTATATATGGGTTTTGATGGCACTGTTTGTTGGTTCTTGTAGATTTGCTATGTTAAAAATTTGAAAATCTAGAGATGAGGTATAAACCTATAATAATTGAGTTGAATATGTGACTGCTAGCTATATAAAATAATATATATATATATATATATAATCACAAGGTAAAAAGTGTTAGGTATCCCATAATGATAACGAAAGTACGTGAGTATTATAACCTTAATAAACCCATGACATAAATATGTTAGAGTGTTATAATTTCGGGATAATTCATGATGGGAACTACCTATGTGAGTAGGAGTGTGGTCGCTTCTAAGAGCTTAAGGGTTTGGCTCTGACAACACTCATGAGAAGAGGTTACATATACATGACCGTAATACTGTGCATGGACTGGTGTTGGAATTGTTGTGTGAGATGTGTTCGGTTAGTCAAATGGAATAGCTGGTTCAAAGCATAATTTACCATGTAATTTTGATTAACTTGAACATGTTTTCACTGAGTGAAAATTCAATTATAAGACATCTTCATTTATGCAATCAATTTTCAAGATTATCAAAATTTAGAAGTGACCCAAAAGTTGTGTCACTTGGTTATTAGCTAAAAGTTGTCATTATTTATAGTGATGAGTTATGTCTCTTGTTACTAAGAGTCATGTTTCTTAATTATTAATAAAGAGTCATGATTATTCAAGTAGACTTTATTGATAATTATGTTTATTGTTAAAAGATGTGATTATCCATGGGATAAAAGAGATATAAGAACTCTCATTAATAGGAGTGAAATTTCATTTGCATGACACATCAAATAAAGTTTCTTTCTATTCTTTCACTTGTTAAATTCTTTATAGAAATTGATATCCTTACTATGCTCCGCTCAGTGCTCAATGAATTGTTTCTGTCAAGTGCAAAATGTAAACAATTATTGGGTATCTTTGAGATTCATTTGCCGTAACTCTTTTGCACATCATAATATAGATCGGGCGAATAGAATCTTAAAATACACGCCTTCAAACCTTTGTTAATTTCTCGTGAGTTCATTTTTATCCCCCACACACTAACTTTTTGATGGCATTTCTAAGACTGTTTGTTGGTTCTTGTAGATTTGCTTACGTCCGACAGGAGGATCTTTTCTTCTCCCAGTTGACAGTTCGAGAAACATTATCTCTTGCTGCAGAACTTCAGCTTCCAGAGATAGCTTCCGTAGAAGAGAGAGATGAATATGTGAACAATCTCTTATTTAAGCTAGGCTTGGTAAGAATAACTTGATTTCTGTATACTGGAGATAAATGAAATTGTGAGACTTGCAGACATATTACTTTCATTGTCTTAGCTGCCATTTGCTTTATATAATAATTGAGAGATATAGAAATTAGCTGCTTCACTGGAACCTATCAGCTATGCTACCACCCTATATTACTAATTGTATGATCTTTGCTTTTGGGTTAATACAATGTGGTAAGAAAGAGGTTTGCTCAATTTATAGTCAATTATCATTAACATTTTTATCCTGATACAGTTTTTCTTTCTGGGTGATCTTTTTATTCATTCTCCAAAAGGTCAGCTGTGCCGATTCAATTATTGGTGATGCCAAAGTTCGTGGGATCAGTGGTGGCGAAAAGAAACGCTTATCATTAGGTTGCGAACTGATTGCAAGTCCATCTGTCATATTTGCTGATGAACCCACAACTGGTATGCATGATTAAGCATAATGTAATCTTCTTGTAAGATAGCTCTTGTTACTCAATCTTTTTCCTATGTTACATTTGATCACATTATTTCTAAGTGGTTTCTGAATGCTTAACAAAAACCATCCATCATGATAATATCTATGCTTGATTAATTGCCTCCTCAGTAGTTCCGAATTGCTATCATCTGGTAATGTTTGTCAGACACCTAAGAAGTACTGATAGAGCATGTGGGGTGCAAAGAAAAAAAATGTAGCCGAGAGTGATAATTTCCAGAAGTTCTTCATAAAACATCCAGAACTGACAATTTCACATACCATGCCATGTCCAAATCAATTAGTTGTAAGTTGTAACCTTTATTGTAGAATAATCAGGGTTTGCCTGTGAGGTTGATCTCAGTCTTTCTAGGTAATCTTGGAACACTTAACTAAAACCCATTTATCATGTAATATCCATGATTGCCCAATTGTGTCCTCAGTTAGTCAAAATTTGTATCCTAAAGAACTAATCTTAGACTCCTAAGAAGCAATGATATAGCATGTGTGGGGTGCAAAGTACAAAATGTAGTTAAGAGTGCTACATTTTGGTTCTTCATAGAATTTTTGCCATTTATAGAGCATGAACAAGACAAAATTCGATTTTACATACCTTATCATGTCCAAATCAATCAGTTAGACCCTAAACCTGAATTAGTGTATGGTCATTAATATTTTTACCAGAATTGATTTTGGTTTTCCAATTTCTTCTTGTGTATTCAGGACTTGATGCTTTCCAAGCTGAGAAAGTAATGGAAACTCTCCGCCTGCTTGCACAAGATGGTCATACTGTAATTTGCTCAATACATCAGCCTAGAGGTTCGGTGTATGGCAAATTTGATGACATTGTGTTGTTAACAGAGGGCACACTTGTTTATGCTGGCCCGGCACGTGATCAGCCACTGGAATACTTCTCCAGATTTGGGTTGTTATCAAACTTTGCTCCTGTTAATTATGGAATGCAATGTCTGCCTGCATGCTATGGTTCTTTATTCAGTCTCAATAAATTTAATTCTGATTGTCTGATTTTTATTGACTGCGACTTGTGAGGAAGAGACATGTAAATATCTTCTGTTTAAAAATATTTAACCTCTGAAAAGGTGCATTGTTGGGTTTAGGACTAAAATTATCCATCAAGTTTACCTGCTAGGAATCCTGATTAGCATCAATATTACTTGTATGCTGGATGAGTTTTCTAATGTAACTCTAGCACTCCTATTATGCTTGAAATGTAGCTGCATGTGTCCACATCAGTCAGCTTAAGGAAAAAGAGAAAAAGAGAAAAAATAGATATTGCCATGGCCTCATCATTTACCAATATACCGTTAATGTGTGATATTGATGCATCCCTTCGCACATGATCTTGTGGACTAGTTATGTTTTTCATTTTGTTTGTGGAAGTGGATGATCTAAATATTCTCTCTCTCTCTCTCTCTCTCTCTCTATATATATATATATATATATATGTTGTTTCATTGATATCATAATTAAACGGCTTTGAGAATCATGAGCTGGTTTTTTTCCCCTCTGCTTTTGTTTGCTTTAATAAACAAGGACTATTATTTGAACTCTGCATCTAGACGGAAATTATCTAACAACAAAGTACCAGAATCTGAAATGATGAGACATATTCTTGAATATTGATTAATCAACAGGTACCAGTGCCCAGATCATGCAAATCCTGCTGAATTTTTGGCTGATCTTATATCCATTGACTACAGTTCTGCTGACAGTGTCTACTCGTCTAAGAAAAGAATTGATGCTCTCGTTGAAGCATTCTCAACACAGTCCTCGGCAGTTCTTTATGCCACTCCTCTTACTGGAATGACTGGTCCTAAGCAGGGCATGAAGTTCGGCAAGAAAATCGCTGCTAAGAGGAAAGGGGGATGGTGGAGACAATTCTGGTTGCTTCTAAAACGTGCATGGATGCAAGTTGGTTTTTCTACTATTTAGTATAATTTTATGTCTATTTAGTTTTTATTTGATATCTTTAAGGTTTAAGGACATGATAGAAAATAGGAACAATCATTCCCTTAAATTCATTGGTTTGATTAAGAAATTGTCGTAATTCATTTGCTGATATTTAGCTGCTTCATTTTACCCAGTCTGGCCAAGCATTTAATGATGTAATCAATTTCTAACATCCAGTGTTTTATTCATTCCCTGAAGCCAGAACAACAATGAAAAAAATAAATATCCTAAAATCAATAAAATCATTGTATAACATGTTAGTCTCCTTTTGTGAGGTTTTTTTCATACAAGTCTTGCTAATTTCTTTTTTCTTTTACATTGTGTGGCTGTGTGTGTGCATGTATTCAAAATGATCATAACTTCTGTTCCTTTTTATTCATTGACAAAATGGTTGGCCAGGCTTCTCGTGATGGACCAACAAATAAAGTTAGAGCTAGAATGTCAATTGCATCAGCTATAATATTTGGATCTGTTTTCTGGAGAATGGGAAGATCTCAAACGTCCATACTAGACAGAATGGGTTTGCTTCAGGTATGAACCCTTTGGTTTCCCTAGAATTCTTGCTCTCTTTTCTGCTATAAAATCGCGACCATGCAATTTTTGCAGTACATGAAGTCCCTTTGATCCTACTCTAGGCTCTGATTTGTGGTTTCCGTAAGAAAGTGGACCAAAATGAATGGTTCAAGTGTTTTTTATGGGGGAGGTTAGTGGAGGGGAATTAGATAAGTGTGGAAGGTATTGAGGACAATTTTTCTTTCTGACCATGCCAGAAACTGATGCACCTGATAAATGGAAATGAAGCCATTTGAATTCTATACCCTCGATAAAAAGGGTTTTTATGTTATTATGATTATTATATTATTTTTATTTTAGCAGTTTGTTCCTCAATTCCAGTCTGGCTAATTTCTAGCTTTTGCTGGCATTGGCTGAAGACCTCCATCCTCTCCCTATGGTGCCATAGCTCAAAGGCACTCTTGAGACCACATTCTAACTACTGAAACTAATGAACCATATCCCTTCCTAAAACTTTATTCTCTGTTGTTCTACAAAGTATATGATGTTTTCATATTTGAAAGGCAGCATATTTAATCATCTACCATTCTTGAAGAGTGACTGGTGTCGAGCAATTAATGATATATATGTGATTAAGAGATGTAAGTGTTGATCGTATTAAAGTTCCTTGACACTATTCGCATCATATTCCCCGTGTCAGGTTACTGCAATAAACACAGCAATGGCAGCTCTTACAAAGACTGTGGGTGTATTTCCCAAGGAACGTGCAATTGTAGACACGGAACGTGCTAAGGGATCTTATGCATTGGGACCCTATCTTCTTTCCAAATTGATAGCTGAGATACCTGTGGGAGCAGCATTTCCTCTAATGTTTGGTGCTGTGCTCTATCCCATGTCTCGCCTTCATCCAACCTTTTCCAGGTCTTTTCATCGCCTTCCATAATGAGGCTCTTTGTTTACACTAGAAATAGATATGTTGCTCTATCTACATATGTCATGTAATTGCTTACCACATGCCTACCTTTTCTGAAGAAGATGAAGAAAAACACGAAGAACCAACTATAGCATTTTTCTCAATGATGCATAAAAAACACATAATTTGGTTTATGATCGTTGAGGTTGAAATATCTGACAATACCAACTGAGGCGCTAATATCAATTGTTAGTTAATAATTTGGTTAATATCATGGTGATTTGGTGAGTTGACCTTGGAGTTTGATTTTCTAGATTTGGAAAGTTCTGTGGAATTGTGACTGTGGAGTCTTTTGCTGCATCTGCAATGGGTCTGACAGTAGGGTCCATGGTCCCAACCACTGAGGCAGCAATGGCCTTGGGACCCTCTCTTATGACAGTCTTCATCGTGTTTGGAGGGTATTATGTAACTGCAGATAATACACCAATCATCTTCCGTTGGATTCCCCGTGCTTCTCTAATAAGATGGTAAATAAACAAATACTAAACTCTGATAAGGCATTATTTGATGATAAATCAACACCTTTCTTGTTTTTGCTTTAATGATGATAAGTCGCATCTTTGTTTAAATGCTTTCAGGGCTTTTCAAGGGCTTTGCATCAATGAATTTACTGGTCTGAAATTTGATTGTCAGAATTCCTTTGACATTCAGACAGGAGAACAGGTATGGAGAGAATATAATTCCCTCTATCTGAAAGAGTGTCCAGCTTTGACAAGACAGAATTATAAACAAGAAAGTTATTAAGGTTAGGATAAAAAGGTCTTTGTTCTGGTCTCTGTAGAGGAACTTAAAATTAAGCCTAGTTTCGTTTCTCAGACCAAAGTTACCATGATGAGTAGTCAGATTCTTTAACTAGAATCTACAGCAACTGTTATTATTGAAGATTGGTCAAACATTTCAAGTATAGCTGACCTCCCAGTTCATAGCTTGATGAGAACAGATTAATTTGTCAAGTAAACGAGAAAACTTCATGATTTCCTCGAATTTAATGGGCGTATATATACCTACATATGCACACAACGTGCTTAACATTTCGTACTAGGACTAACTTGTCTGGATAGCATGGCTAATGTTTTCTTGTTAAGCGTTCTCGTCAAGCTTTCCTCTGAGTCTATCCTAATTCTCTTTTTCTTGCTTAATCCAGGCACTCTATCGATACTCCTTGGGAGGAACATGTATCAGAGATACAGTTGTAGCGCAAAGTAGAATTTTGTTGTTTTGGTATAGTACCACTTACCTTCTCCTCCAAAAAAACAAACCCAAATACCTGCAGCTAAAGGCGCCTGCATCTGAGCAGATTGAACCAAAGCTAAGGCTTGAACCTTTATTAGAAACCGACCAAACTCCCCCACTCAAACAAGTTGAACAAAATCAGCAAGTTGAATCAACTCCAGTAGACCAAACTGAACCATTCATCCTAGAAGGTTTGTAAAAATTTAGGCATTAATGATGTTACAAGAACTAAGAAGTGCTACTATTTATTGATTTATGTCATACAGGTGCTAAGTAAAGGAGATATCTTTGCAATAAAGGAGGGTCTCATGCATTTTCGAGCTACATTTACATCAATGGTATACTTCCCCATGTACAATAGCTCGTCTGTAATGGATCTTTATGACTTCCATATGAACCATATCTGTGCTACACTTACATATATATCTGTTGAAACTATCCTGGAATCATGAAACTTTTAGGTAATATATCATGTTCGAATCTCTACCTTTTTAGGATGTCGATTTGGTTTGATTTCTTGGTCTCTTATTGAACGTAATAGCTATATGTAATATATGTTAGCAATGTTTCACTGGATTATAGTTGAGTGTCGTGCCGCACTTATGTTGGGAAATAAGGTTAATAGAATTATGAGAAATTAGAAATTAAAACCCCTTTATAAACTCAATTGTGCTGTAACTCGGTAACCCTGAAAACAAAATCATTTTTTTGTCATCTTCCTCATTGTGATGCCCAAACCGAGAAGAAGAAATGGAAAAACCCAATGTGTTGTCGGTATGCTTTTGTGGGTTGTCATGGTCAAACGCTCATGATGTTTTTTTACTTGGTTTGATCCACCAATTGGTAATCATGGAAGGATCATTCTCCTTGGACTGTTGAAGAAAAGCAGAGAAATAGAGAGAACGTTTGATGTGGATTAGTAGCTTGATTTTTACTCTCGTCTTGGTTATACATTATGAAGTGAAAGGGGAATAAATGAGTGCTTTTTGGGGGGGTTTTAGGGTGATGTTGCAAACAATTTTGGGGTTCGACCGTACTCTTTCTTAATGTTTTTGAATAGTTAATTTTGCAAATGTGCGAATCTAATCTTGAAATTGTATTGCAATTGGACCGCATAATTGCTAATTAAAATTTTTAAGTCTTACTATTATGTAATTTTTTATTGAAGTGAGTACATAAATTTTATGCACCATCAGTGAATAATAATATGATACACCATTATTAAATTAAATAAAAAATATAGAGGACTTGTAAATAAATACTATTGGATATATGATTTTGAGTTTAAGGATTTAGGAAATAGGGTCTTGGATTTAAGGTTTAAGGTTTTACTATTTATTTATAATTGTTTATTATTTAATTATGTTTAAATAGAATTATTAGTATTTATTTATATGTCCACTATTTTTTGTTTTATTTAATGGTAAGGTATCATGTTATTTTTCACCAATGGTGCATGAGACTCATGCATTGACAATGCATCAAATATTCTTCCTTTTTCTAAGTATAAGTTTGATTGAGATTAAAATGTAGATTAAAAATAAAAGAATTATTAAAATAATAATAATTTTAATTCTCAATTTTATATTTTTTGTCAATATCATCTTAATTTTATATAAAAATTATAAAAAAATTGAAACTATTTAAAACTAGAAAATTCTATATAAAAATTCTAAAAAAATAAAATATAAAAATGTGATGATGAACTAATAAGTATGGGAAATAAAGAAAATTATCATTCAATAGAATCCAAAAATAATTTTAAAAACCAAAAAAGAAGAAATTTACATGCTTGCTTAGTGTTTCTCAAAACCAAATTAATAATATTTTCAAGTCAAACTTCATATCGTTAAAGAACATACAGAATTGATATTATAGAGGCTTGTCAAATTGACTTTGATGCCATTTCATTAGCCAAAAATAAAAATATTCACAAAAAAATTTAAGACTCGAATCAAATTTTCAATTCATTTAAATTATTTCCAAGTCCAAATTGTAAAAATAATTATATTTAGAATTTTTTTTATAACGAAAGAACTATCTCAAGAAACAAAAGAAGTAAAAAAAAAATGAGAGAACTAGTAATTTTGCTAAATGTTTTAAATTTTATATGTTCTTTTAAAGAATATGTATTGAATATTTCTATATAGATAATACAAAAGACAATTTTGGAGGGTTTAAAATTTTTCCCTCATTTTCTCTCACTTTATCTATTTTTAATTTTTTTATTTACTTTAATTTTAATTTTAGAATTTTTAAATTTTTAAAAAGAATTTCAATTTTATCATTTTATATATCTTGATAGAAAGTATATAAAATCAATGATCAAAATTTTTATTATACCAACTAAAAAAGTATCACTTAATAATCAGATAATAAAAAATGTTGAAAACTTTAATGATGAAATTGTAACTATTTTAATTAAATGATCAAAATAAAAATTTAACTATAATTTGGTGACTAACGATTTACCTCAAAAGAAAAAGAAAAGAAATACAAGTTGACACCTAAATAAAAACAACCCTGTAATCTTAAAACTCTTAAAAGCAACAAATATTGCAGTAAGAACACTATTATAAATTACCCAGAGTTTCTATACACAACAACCAACCTCAATAAATAAATAAATGACAAAAAAAACAACACAAAATATAACTTCTATTATGGTAAAAGTATTATGGAGATATTTTAGTAAGAGTTAGATTACATTTTATTTTTATTAAAATGGACAAATTAATATCTTGTGTATATTATATTAAAGAACAAATTGAGTAATTATCCTAAAAATACCAAAAAAAATTAAGGAATTTGGTTGTTTTCTAGAAAATTTACGGAAAATGGTCGTTTCCCCTCAAAACGCGTCGACGTCAGCGCGTTTTGAGGGGAAATGCCAGCAAAGCGCTTTCTCGACATGGACCTAAGCGCGTCCCCAAGGACGCTTTGCTAGAAAATTTATTTTAATTTAAAAACTAAATTATAAAAAATAAAAATAACTTTTATCTATTTAAAATATTAAAACTAAATTATAATAAAATAAAAATAAAAACAACTTCTTATTTTATTACATATATTAAAATTAAATTACAAAAATAAAAAAAACTTCTTATAGTTTTAATATATTAAAACTAATTTACAAAAAATCAAAATAAAGAAAAATTCTTATTTTATTACATATATTAAAATTAAATTACAATAAAATAAAAATAAAGAAAAATTCTTATTTATTTAATATATTAAAACTAAATTACAAAAAAAAAAACTTCTTTGCTCGTAAATAATCATTCTTTGCTTTTCCTTATAAATAATCATTCTTTGCTTTTCCTTGTCAAATTCAATTTAAAAAAATTAAACAAATTTTATTTAATAAAAGATATTAAAATTAAATTACAAAAACATATAAGCAACTATTATTTTATTAAAAATAAAAAATTCTTATTTATTAAATATATTAAAACTAAATTACAAAAAAATAAAAATTAAAAATAAATTCTTATTTGTTAAATATATTAAATCTAAATTACAAAAAAACTTCTTATTTATTAAATATATTAAAACTAAATTACAAAAAAATAAAAAAATTCTTATTTTATTAAATATATTAAAACTAAATTACAAAAAAAATCTTATTTATTAAATATATTAAAACTTAATTTTAAAAATAAAAGACCAATATTTGTAATTTTATTGTAAGTTAAAGGTTTTTTTTTTTCAAATTAGTCCTTCTACAAAAGTTCCCCGTTTTCATCAAACAAATACATAGAATTTACATTGATACAAAGAGACAGAAAAAGTTTAGCAGACTGTCAACTATTCTGATTTGGACACGAGCGAGATGTATGGCATAGGTTCC
Source organism: Gossypium rotundifolium (assembly GCA_025506655.1). Lineage (NCBI taxonomy): Eukaryota > Viridiplantae > Streptophyta > Magnoliopsida > Malvales > Malvaceae > Gossypium > Gossypium rotundifolium. Next base: position 63,855,462 of record CP106722.1, read on the forward strand.
TACACCATCCACACAACCTACGTTGGTTGGACGTTTCTCAGATATCCATATTGTTGCGTATTCTAGTCGAGCAAGGTTGACCTTTTAGTTTGCGCCTCAGTTGTCTATCCGGCAACAGCTTATACGGTGCAAGCGATACTGATGGCCACCTACGTTCATCTGGAACTGGTGGGAATACGTGTCTCCATATGTTGTACATGCTTTCTATTTTATACACTTCGTCGACATAGCTCATTGGATCAAAGACGGAGATTCTGACAAGCCGCAAGTACATGAGCGCATGGGTAACGAAGTGCATCAAATATCCCACAGTCGCAGGTCCTATTCCTCAAGTGTACACGATACTGCCCGCCAACAATACCTTGGTTCGGTCTGTCAAACTCCGTCACACGAAACCATAGGTTGTCGCGATCGTGACACATTGTGTGCATGGTGTTGGCTCGTGCCTTCCCCCTGTTAATTTCTCGCAAGACTTTCGCGCTCCATACATGGCCTCCTTGCATCTCACCTTTATAACTCGCCGCTCGCTTCGGAAATAGTACCGCTAAACGAAAATATGTCTCTCGCACAACCGATGTTATCGGCAGATGGCGCGTTCCTTTTAGAACAGAATTTATGCATTCTGCCAGGTTTGTGGTCATATGACTATATCGTAGGCCGCCATCGTATGCTTGTGTCCACTATTCGAAAGGAATATTGCACAGGTAGTTTGCGCCTTCTTCGTTATCTAATCGCAAACTCGCCAACATCTCCTGAAAATGGTCCTTTTTGATCTCGTACCCTACCAATATACGTTGATAGCGAATATTACATACCACTCTTCAATTGAGAATAAATTGAATATTACAAACGAAATTATATTAATAGATATTACATACCCATATCGATCACGTGCCCTCACTGTCTTTTAGATCGATGTTACCTATAGTAGTTGGATGCAACATGCCTTAGGCAATATCGATGGTGTGTGCGATGCCACAGGCTTCCCTGGCGCTCTATTGCGGCTAGAATTCCAGGGCCCCGATCCGATATAACGCATATATCAGGTTGGGGGCAGACATGCCTCCTTAACCTAGATAGGAAAAAATCCCAATCATCAGCTGACTCCCTCAGTGTTATTGCGAACGCAATCGGGAGGATTCTCCCACTGCCGTCCTGTGCCACAGCTAGCAATAGCCGATGCGTATATCTGCCATACATAAAGGTACCATCAATTTGTACCAATGGCTTGCAGTATATAAATACATCTCGGTATTGCTTAAATGTCCAGAAAAGACGCTTGAACACTGCGCATCCACGGAGCAAACGATTGTTGTAGTACGCCGATTCCGTTTCAAGGTCTGTTATGCTGCCTGGGACATATCTCTCCAGCACCTGACACCACTGCCACACTTCATTATATGAAGCGTCCAACTGACCATGCAAATTTTCCAACGCTTTCTGCTTGGCTATCCAAGCCTTCCTGTAAGAGAGCGTGTACCTCAATTGGCTACGAATATTGCCAATTAAGGCTGACAATTAGTCTTGGGATCAGCCTTCACCGTCAGTATTATTAAGTCAGCCAACATGTCTGAATCCATCTTCGGATGATCTTGTGCAACACCTGTCAACAAAGTACGTTAAATAATGCAACATTACGTAATATTAGTATTATTCAAAAACATTGAAGACATCGTGATACTGTATCGGCAAGACATGTATGTGGACCTTTATACTTTTTGATCTCCCACAAGCCTGTCCTTTTCCTCAACAAGGCCATGATTTTCCATGAACACGTACCGTCTTGTACTGCACACTTTGCCTCGTACTTATCGAGCTTAGATTTAACCACGATGTAGTTAACCTCATTCTTGATGCTGTATTGTTTCAATGCAGCAAGAAAAGCATCCCTGTTGGAAAACTTGTTACCAACTTCTAATTCACCCGAATCTAACGACGAAGTTGTACGGTCATGCGTGCGGTGTGGTAGTTCAGGAAACTCCAATGCATCGTCTTGGGATAGATCGACATTATGCATGTGGGCTGGAGGCGAGTACGCCCTGAATATCGGATCTTCTTCTTCTTCGTCTGAACTGCCCTCAACATCTTCAGGTACTATTGGAATAGGCTCCGGTTCAGAAAATAATCCAACTTCTCCACCATCGGGCCCGGGCTCTCGAGGTGGATCCACATTCGACTCATCATCCGATCCACCATAATCTGCAACAAACGAGGGCCCCTCGCCGGTGGATGTCGTGGGGAGTACATTATCCCTCCTTAAACATCTTTCGTAACGTTCCCAATCATATGTGGATTGCCAACTACTAGAAGTTGATGACGTTCCCCAATAAATATTTCTATCATCGGACGTCGAAGGAAGGATATGCATGTCCCATCCACCAACCGAGTGTCGTGTGGGGGTTATGTTTTCCATACTACCACCAAACACGGGCACTTCTGTATTCTGCCTCCCACTAACAGAGTGTCGGCTTGGGGTCTTGTATTCCCCTCGAACAGAAGTAGATGTTGAGGTCGAAGAATGATCACTTGGCGATGAAAATTGTACATATACCTCAAGATAGGGTGATCCACTGGCAAGATGAGTCTCCACCATTGCCTCAAGGCTCCGAGGACCTTTGATGTCGAATGATTCATATCTCACCGGATCAACCGAGGCGCAAAATTTATACTTAATAGACTGAACTTTCATTGGCGTTGTTCCGAAGATTTTGTGCCTAATTCTTTTGCGAAGTTCTGACAAATCTATGTTCCGATTAAAACCCGATCATGTTGTGTTCTCGATAAAAAACAACACTATTTTCGGTGTCACAAACCTCACCATCGTAGTAAATAACGGCATTAATACGTTCACTCATTTTCAGTTTCTATTTTTCTTTTGCCTCAATTTTTGTTATGCAACTTAAGAATGAAATTTGGCTGATTTATAGTGTAAGGATTGTGACAGACTACTGTAGCAAGGAAAGCAAAGAATGATTATTTATAAGGAAAAAGAAAATTTAATTTGACAAGAAAAAGCAAAGAATGATTATTTACAAGGAAAGAAGTTTTCTTTTTTTTTTTTTTTTTGTAATTTAGTTTTAATATATTAAATAAATAAGAAGTTTTCTTTATTTTTATTTTATTGTAATTTAATTTTAATATATGTAATAAAATTAGAAGTTATTTTTATTTTTATTTTTTTACAATTTAGTTTTAATGTATTTAATAAAATAAGAATTTTTTAATTTTTATTTTTGTAATTTAATTTTAATATATTTAATAAATAAGATTTTTTTATTTTAATAAAATAATAGTTGCTTATATGTTTTTGTAATTTAATTTTAATATCTTTTATTAAATGGAATTTGTTTAATTTTTTAAATTTAATTTGACAAGGAAAAGCAAAGAATGATTATTTACAAGCAAAGAAGTTTTCTTTTTCTTTTTTATTTTTTTGTAATTTAGTTTTAATATATTAAATAAATAAGAAGTTTTCTTTATTTTTATTTTATTGTAATTTAATTTTAATATATGTAATAAAATAAGAAGTTTTCTTTATTTTTATTTTTGTAAATTAGTTTTAATATATTAAAACTATAAGAAGTTTTCTTTATTTTTATTTTTGTAATTTAATTTTAATATATGTAATAAAATAAGAAGTTGTTTTTATTTTTATTTTATTATAATTTAGTTTTAATATTTTAAATAGATAAAAGTTATTTTTTATTTTTTATTTTTTTATAATTTAGTTTTTAAATTAAAATAAATTTTACAGCAAAGCAGCCCCTATAGACACGCTTTGTGTCCACGTCAACAAAGCGCGTCCACGTAGGCGCGTTTTGTTGAAGTGGACACAAAGAGCGTCCCCAAGGGCGCGCTTTGCTGGCATTTCCCCTCAAAAAGCACTGACGTGGACGTGTTTTGAAGGGAAACGATCCTTTTCTGTAAATTTTCTAAAAAACGACCCAATTTCGTAATTTTTTTTATTTTTTTGGTATTTTTAGGATAATTACCCGAATAAATTGGTCATTTCTATTAAAAATTTTATCTATTTTTGTTGTTAAAAACTAACATAACTGACAGAATAATTAGATAATTACACATTGCATGCCACTTATATCTCGTGGTGACATATAAAGATCAGTTTTTAATAATAGAAATGAAAAAAAAATTAACAAAAAGATCAATTTACTTTTTAATTTCTATCACTTATAAGTTTTAAATTAATTATGATATTTTTGCTATGGAAATATTATAAATATATATTGAAAAGGTGATTGAATTTATTGATGTGGGGGGGTGTAGTTCCTTGAGGCTTGAAGGGAAATTTGGCCTCCCACTTTTCGAATTGTATTTAACTCTTCAGTTTTACAACCACTTGACTGGCTCTCATTCACTCAATCCATTCAATCATATGTGTCCATGGTTCTTGTTTAAAGGAATGTCATTTGACTCACTTTAGGCTTCCCCCTAATCCACTACATTTATAGAAAAAGGATTCTATGAAATAGATATATCATATTATCTGTATCCTTTTTTAATAGTTTAATGTCCTGTTTGTATTTTTATCTTAAAAATTTAAATCTAAATTATTAGAAAATAATAATATCTTTATTTCATACCATCTTTTCTCTCAACTTGTATGCTACTGCAAATTTACTTTATTTAATATTTCTCCATTTTCAACCTGTTAATACTTGAGTTTAATTATGCTCTTTTAATTTCCGATTTTATTTAATTTAAAATTAAAATTTAATTGATAATGCAATTAAATTTAACAAAATTAATTAATAATGCTATTAATTCAACTTTCATTTTAAAATAAGGAAGATAAAATTCTCACAATCAAAATTAAAACAGCTAAATTTCAAAAATCCAAAAACTGCAATAACTAAAGCTAGAATTAAACCTAGGTCTTATCTTTCGTGCAGGTGGAGGAGAGGATGGCGGTGAAGTTTTTTTTTTTTAATGAATATCAGAAATTAAATAATAAATTACAAATCTATAATACCTTTTAGACTACTAGATTTCCATACGTGTTTATATTTTTATTATTTAGAAAATATTTTTATTTCCTAAGCATTATTAAAAAATAAAAATTTTACAATATTTAAAAACATATACGTAAAATGATTAAGAGATAGATATATTCTTTTTATTCTTCAATTTTATTTAATATTTACAAAATCGATGTAAATAAATTAATGATATTATTAATGTATTAAATAATATTTTTATTTTCAATTACAGAAGAAATGTTTCTTATGTGACTGTCTTATAATAACACCTATTTGTATATTGCATTATATATATATACCCTTTTGTGGTTTTGTAATAGTAATAATCTCATTTTAAATAAAAATAATTTAAAATAATATGATATTTCTCATTTATTAAATTATAATAAAAGTGAAATTGAAGATGGATCATTTAAATTTTTACTATGAGTTTGAATAAATGTAGAACAACAAACTATTTTAAAAATTATGTGTCGAAATCATTTTTTTAATTTTGAAAAATGGGGTCGACTTTTTTTTAAAAAAAAAACAAAGAATGGAAGTCGCCACCAATCCCTTTTTGCTTAGTGACCGGATCACCTTATAAAACGTTTTATTTCAAAACATTAATTTTGGCCTACGAAACTCAAGAAAACGGGTTCGGGAGTCGGTTACGTACGAGGAAGGATTAGCACCCTCGTAGCGCCCAAAATTGGTACTGGATTGATTAGTTATTGTCCTAATTTCGAAAATTCGAAAAGATTTGAAAACATGATTTCTTTAAAAACTTGAACAATTTGAGTTGAAACTTGAGATTCATTTGTTCTGAAAGAATACAAACATCACATCCAGCACGTTAGGATATGATGTTTTAAACCCTCGTAACCAAAATCATCTCATGATTTATAAAATTCATTAAAAGGATATTTAGTTATTTAGTCAAACGGAAAATCGAAACCCAGCACGTTAGGGCACTATTTCCCGAATTTCTAAACACAAAACATTGTCTTATTTAAGAAATTTTTTTGGATAAAATGTGGTAATTAAAGAAGATAGATATTTTTAAACAAAGATTTAAAAAAAAAATAACATTTAGTTATTACAAAAAGTGCAATTTACTAAAGTTACAGGTCATATTAAACAATTAGTAATAACATAAACAATTAAGTAAAAGAATGACAAGCAATAATAATGTTAAGGTAAATAAAGATAATGAAAAGAAAATTTTAAAAATTGAACAACCAAAATAAAAAAATATAGAGTAGATAATAGCAATTTTAAAAGAATCTATGAAAAATAAAAAAAATTATTCACAAGATTAAATTCATGTATAAAAATAATAATAATATAAGGTAAATAATATACTCAAAACAAGTAATGAATATTATAACAATTTTTAAAAAAATAAAAAAAAAGTATAAAAATGATATGGATAAATAAAAAAGTTTTAAAAAACGCATAAGTCAACCTAACTCCCGCAATATGAGGATTCAACGAAATTCCTCCACCAAAATCTAACTCGAACGGAAGCAACTAAAAAAGAAACGAAGATGAGCGAAGAACAAAATAAGAACAAGCCACAGAAAATAAGAACGCAAAAGAGAGAGAAATTTGAGTAAATGCTCTCAAGAATTTTTATTACTCCCAAACTCAAGTGTGTTTTACAATGAAGGGAGAAGCCTCTATTTATAGTTGAGCCTCCCCAAATCTAACGATACAGATCAATTACATCAACGGCTAAGATTAAAAGGTATCTACAAATTAAATCTCTAATATTACAAAATCATATCTTCTAAGATTACATATCATATCTAAGATTTGCATATCATATCTAAGATTGCATACCATATCTTCTAGGATTGCATATTATATCTAAGATTTGCATATCATATCTAAGATTGCATACTATATCTTCTAGGATTACATATCATATCTAATATTTGCATATCATATCTAAGATTGCATATCCTTGAAGATTGTGTTCCCATATACGTCAAGCTTGTAGATGGACCTTCAATCTTTTAATGGGTCATTCCGATCAGGCCAAATGATATATTTTGGCCTGGACTTGGACTTTGTTTTATTATTTTGGGTTTATTATTTTTTGTATGGGCCCGGGCTAAATTAGCCTATTACATTATGTAAATATCTTAAATATTAAAAAAAAAAGCATTTTAAGAATTGAGATTAGATTTTGGTTTAATTTGAATGTGTACACTAATAATAGATAAAGTTAATTATGATTTTAATGTATTACATTTATCAAATTAACTATTAATTTTATATTTAATGTTAAAAATTAAACTAGTTTTTTAGTTTTAATATTAAAAACGTTAAAATGTGCCACAAGTTAATGTACAATTAGTAAATTTAAAATTTAATCTATTTACTTCTATTTTTATGAATTTAGTCCTCTACTTTTCAAAGTTTAAAATTTAAGTCAATTGTTAACATTGTTAAATTTTTTTTTGTAAAATTTGTTATTTTGACATTTTGAAATAAAAAAATGCCACATGATAGCAATGTATTTAAAAATGATGTTATAATGAACCTAATTTAATAAAATAATTTAACAGAGCTAACAATTAGACCTGAATTTTGAACTTTGAAATTAGAGGGGCTAAATTCCTTGAAATAAAAGTACAAAGACTAAATTTCATAGTTTCAAAGAGTATAGAGACTTATGGCATATTTTAACCTGTTAAAAATTATTTTAACATTTTATTTTCTCGGCACCCTTGTACCAGATTTGAAAAAAAAAAAATTGGGTGCTGGGACACTAATGGCTAACACCTTGTACTAGATTTAAAAAAAAAACGGGTCAAGGGAAGTAGATGGTTGGCACCCATGTACCCGATTTTTTAAAAAAAAGTGTGCCTGCACCCCAATACTAGATTTTAAAAAAAAATTTGGGTGCTGTGACACTGATGCCCAGCATCCCCTCAATATATAGGGTTGTTGATAAACCGTAAAAGTAATATTTTAACCCCATATTTAATAGGCTTTTGGATGATTTAGCCCTTGATTTTATGTAAAAAGGTGCTTTTAATCTTTTCTTTTCATGTTTATACTCAGGAAAGCACCCGAGGATAAAAAGAACACAAAACGGGCTTAAAACAGAGTAATTGGGCCTTAGCGAGAAATCAACACGGCCTGGCCCAAAGCCCACACGACCGTGCCTCGCCGATTACCTAGAGCACGACCTCAATTTTATCACACACGGCCGTGCATAATCCATTTCTCACACGGACGTGCCTGGTGATCTACATGGCCGTGTCCAAATCGACAGACCTGAAGCACGGCCTGAATCCAGACTTACACGGTCGTGCCCAAAAACGAGAATCGAGACACTAGAACCACGATTTACAGGTTGTGTGCCATGGTCCCGCTTGCCCATTGAGAGAGAGCAATTTCACTCGGATTTGGATGCTTGAAGCCAAAGAAACATACTCCTAAGTCTACTCCAACACCCTAATAGTAATTCTACTTGAAGGAGATACTTAGGAGCCAAGTATAACATTCCAAAGCCTATATAAACAACCCAAGGTAGACATAAAGGGAGCTTTTTGTAGAGGCTTTTGCCGAAGCTTTCATCTTTTAGGGAGCCACTTGAAGATAGCCAGTTGATCCATCTCAAGAAGCCGGAACTCCATTCAAGACGGAGGATCTCTCCTTTAATTCCTTCAGGGGGTTTTAGGGATTTCTTATGTTTTGTTTATTCTTTTCTCATAAGATGTTTTCGTATTTAGTTATGAACTAAACCCTTCAGATACCTGAAGGGGATGAAACCTATGATGGATTTTGTTATTTGATTTCTAAATTATGTGATAAGTACTTAGTTTGTTCTTAATTATGTTGCTTAATTTAATCTGATGTGCTTAGGTGGAGGAGGAATAGACCCTACCTAAGAGTAGATCTAGCATAATTGAGCGGAGTTGATCTGGCGCCTAGAGATAGGGTTACGAGATTTTGTCAGATTAGGGTGAAACCTAATATGGGAATCCATTGATCAATTTACTGCTTCCTTAGGGGGTTATTATAAGAGAACGAGAGTTCCACTAATTAACCTAAGGTTAGACGTTATTCGCCTCGAGTGAGGGTTAATATAGGTTAGGGAGTCTCACGGATCAAGCTAAGTAAAGAAATCATATGGTTTGGAGAATAAATAATAAGTGAAGTCATAGGTGGATTCTTCCTGAGGGTATCGTTTTCATCAACTGAGTTTTCCTAAAGTCTTTCTCCCATTCATTCTTTTGTCTTTGCATCTAGTTTAGTTTTTCATTAGTTTCATAAACCAATCACTCCATATTTCAGGCTAAATAATAGAAAGAAAGTGAGTAGTAGTACTTTTAGGTTCCCTTGGGTTCGATAAGATATTCTTGCCTAAGCTATACTACTATTCGATAGGTGCACTTGCCTCTATCATTGTCATAGTTAGTCTACAAGTTCGATCACTCTTTTATAAATATTAAAATAGTCGAGGTAAACGCTTCTCGACCTAAACTTTGTCACGAAAATAAAACTGTCAGTAAGAGAGAAAATATTCAAACCTTTAAACCTCTCTAAAATTTTCAAAGTCAAGGACAGTCTAGCTTAAGACTATAAACGAGCGCTTCTCGGGAGGCAACCCGAGCACTAACACTTTTTTTTTTCCTTTTTTATCCTTCTCTCTTCTCTCAACATTTAAATTAACAAAAAAATGCAGGTTTTCCAGGCCACACGGCCTTACACACGACCGTTCCTGTGGCCATGTGGACCACCGGAACCACCACACTGATAGGGCAGAGTCGTGCAAGTTAGTCTATCCACCCCCTAACGTCACGGATCTAACCACCCATAGCACGGGCACCGACAAAAATAGCACGGCCGTGCCTCACGACTGTGCTAAGATACTGACTCATTGAGTACGGGCAGACCACACCCGTGCATTCCAACCATGCTCACATACTGGTTTTTTAGAAACGGGCGTGCCAATCAACAAACAGGCGTGGAAGAATAACACACTCCACAACACGACCGTGCGAGGCGGCCGTGTGAATCGACACACCCTCGGCACACGGGCTTGGGAACGTGCCAGATTTGAAATCTTATTTAAATTCCCACAGCCTTCCCCTCTCTCCCATCTTCCTTCTTCCTTCTCTTTCTTTCAAATTCTTTTCTGTCCATAGAAAAGGTCCAAGACTCTCGAGCAACACAAAAATCATGCCGAAGAAACGTAAGAAGGTAAACATCGTCTCCTTAGAGGAGACCTCAACATGAGTTCATGCCGGCAGCTTCACTTAATTGACACACCAAGGGTCTCGAAAACCTTTTCAGTTCTATTTTTCTTTTCTCCTCTCCTTTATTTTCCCTATCTATACTTATTTTCTGCTTAATTTAATTTATTTCATATTAGTTTCTTGGTTTTAGGTTCTAAAGGCTGCTAGGGAATCACGCTACTTCCACCATCACCAACACTCCGTAGCCCTAGAAATCATACACACCTCACGAACCACCTGCTAATAAGGACTTCTTAGTCCATTAGACTTTTCTTTAAATTTTAGTTTTCTTCTTAGTCTCCTTCTCTTTATTTTCTTAGTCTTTAATTATATTATTAGTATAGTATTATTATTTCTCTAGATTTCTTGGCTATATATTCACAGGCTACCCAATTTCTTCATTTAGCAAATTACTTTTCGGTAGCCACTCCACCAAGCCCATAGAAAACACCATCACCGCCACCAAAGACGCCAGGAATCATCCAGATTTCAAGGAGTATTACTTTTTCCACTTATCTCTTTGATTTGGCATCTAATTATCATTATCTATCTTTGTACATTGAGGGCAATGTACACCTTAAGTGTGGGGGTAATAGTGCCTAACTTTTTCCATAATTCTCAAAACCCTGAAATTAGTTTTGATCTTAAGTATTTTTCTCATATTATTAATTAGGGTGAAATTTCTAATGATTTATGATTTTTATTGATATGTTTTAGAGTAACTCATAGTTAAATGTGCATTGGTGATTAAATTTGAAGAATACTAGAGAATCGAACATGATAAGTCTACTTTCTAAAAATTAAAAAATTGATGGGTCCTTGAACTGAATTTGAGTATCACCTTGAAGTTCAAAATTTATAAGGATTGATGTCAAAACACCTATAATTTTTGTGAGATTTTGAGCCTTATAGAGCATATATTCTTTTTCGTGCTCATTTTATTGATTATGAGTGTGTCAGCTTTGAACTGTTATTCTAGAACTTGCCTCGTTTATGCATGTCGAGACCACATTAATGATTTGATATACTGAGATGATAAAGGCACCTAGGTTTTAACCCGTTCAATCCACTAAAAAGCCTACCCATACAAATTAACCCCTAGTGAACCCCGTTGAATCCTAACAACCTTTTTATTGACTCACCCGTCTAATATTAACCCGAAATCCCTTTGTATTTGTTATCAACATTCCTTTAACTACCCCTCTATCGAGAATTGATTTGATCAATTGCTGAATTAGGTTATTTCAATCATCAAAGTTCCTTCTATTATGTTTATTTTAGTTTGTTCTTAAAAAAAAATCCAAGTATATTCAATATTACTAGTATATAAAAGAGCTTAGAGCATTTAAACTCCAATTATTGAAGAAAAAGCTCGTATTAATGTATTATAAAATTTTAAGTGATAAAAATACTCTTGTTATAGAGTAATTATCAATAGTAGATATTGTTAGTTTTTATTCGATGTAAATATTCATATTTAGTTCATTATTTTTAGATTAGGTAATTAGTCAATTCAATCTCGATTATAACCTCTAATTCAACATGTATCCACACCTTTTAACCCAAGCCCCGTTACAACCCTAATGAAAGACCTTTTGATTTGTGTATCATCTCATATATAGTGGTGGAGACTTGATTTTCAGGCAAGCCAATGGGATTAACTTTTCAGGTTCGACTTAGAGTGCTTATTCTTGAACCTTAAACATTTCGAGTGATTTGAGTGAATCTTTAGTGAGGATGTCAGTCCTTGTCGATTTTGAATTAAAGGTAATCACTTAGATAAGGGAAGACACCTATGTTTTTGTGCTATAAAGGTATGACTTATCGTAATTGAATCTTTAGGGTTCTTTAAGCAGAATTATCCATGTATAAATTATCTATGAATTATGATGAGACATTGTCGATAGGAATTATGAAATATGGAAAGTTTGTTTTAGTTGTAAGTTGAGAATTTTGCTTGAGGGCAAGCAAAAGCTTAAGTGTGGAGGTACTTTTTAAACCGTAAAAGTAACATATTTTAACCCCATATTTAATAGGCTTTTGGATGATTTAGCCCTTGATTTTATGTAAAAAGGTGCTTTTAATCATTTCTTTTCATGTTTATACTCAGGAAAGTACCCGAGGATAAAAAGAACATAAAACGGGCTTAAAATGGAGTAATTGAGCCTTAGCGAGAAATTAACACGGCCTGGCCCAAAGTCCACACGATCGTGCCTCACCGATTACCTAGAGCACGGCCTCAACTCCATCACACACGGCCGTGCATCATCTATTTCTCACACGGACGTGCCTGGTGATCTACATGGCCGTGTCCAAATCGACAGACCTGAAGCACGGCCTGAATCCAGACTTACACGGCTGTGCCCAAAACGATAGAATCGAGACACGGTAAAACCACGATTTACACGAGCGTGTGCCATGGCCATACCCCTGCCGCGAGAGAGAGCAATTTCACTCGAATTTGGATGCTTGAAGCCAAAGAAACATACTCTTAAGTCTACTCCAACACCCTAATAGTAATTCTACTTGAAGGAGATACTTAGGAGCCAAGTATAGCATTCCAAAGCCTATATAAACAACCCAAGGCAGACGTAAAGGGAGCTTTTTGTAGAGGCTTTTGCCGAAGCTTTCATCTTTTAGAGAGTTACTTGAAGATAGCCAGTTGATCCATCTCAACAAGCCGAAACTCCATTCAAGACAAAGGATCTCTCTTTTTATTCCTTCAGGGGGTTTTAAGGATTTCTTATGTTTTGTTTATTCTTTTCTTTTGAGATGTTTTCGTATTTAGTTATGAACTAAACCCTTCAGATACCTGAAGGGGATGGAACCTATGATGCATTTTGTTATTTGATTTCTAAATTATGTGATAAGTACTTAGTTTGTTCTTAATTATGTTGCTTAATTTAATCTGATGTGCTTAGGTGGAGGAGGAATAGACCCTACCTAAGAGTAGATCTAGCATAATTGAGCGGAGTTGATCGGGCGCCTAGAGATAGGGTTACGAGATTTTGTCGGATTAGGGTGAAACCTAATATGGGAATCCATTGATCGATTTACTACTTCCTTAGAGGGTTATTATAAGAGAACGAGAGTTCCACTAATTAACCTAAGGTTAGACGTTATTCGCCTTGAGAGAGGGTTTAATATAGGTCAGGGAGTCTCACGGATCAAGCTAAGTAAAGAAATCATATGGTTTGGAGAATAAATAATAAGTGAAGTCATAGGTGGATTCTTCCTAAGGGTATCGTCTTCATCAACTGAGTTTTTCTAAAGTCTTTCTCCCATTCATTCTTTTGTCTTTGCATCTAGTTTAGTTTTTCATTAGTTTCATAAACCAATCACTCCATATTTCAGGCTAAATAATAGAAAGAAAGTGAGTAGCAGTACTTTTAGGTTCCCTTGGGTTCGATAAGATATTCTTGCCTAAGCTATACTACTGTTCGATAGGTGCACTTGCCTCTATCGTTGTCATAGTTAGTCTACAGGTTCAATCACTCTTTTATAAATATTAAAACTCGACTGTTTGACACGATCAGTTGTTTTCTCTTTCATTTGAGCTTTTTCTTTGCTTTTTTTAGTTGAAATCCGATATTAGTATTTTGTTTGCTGAGGAGGAAATAATAATTTTTGAAAATGAGTTCCCAAATTTTGTTAGTTTATGTTTATTTCGATAGAAAAATGATAAATACAATTGAAGAAGGTTGTGTTATTCAAAGTCGGTAAAAATCGGATGAGACTCAACAAACGTGTTTTGCTGGCGGATTTGAAGTAGAAGATCGGTACAAAAATAGTTACTCAATGCGGGAAATAAATGTTGAGACCGTTTTACAAATTTTCGATTTCAACATATCTGCTTAAGTTCATGGAAATGGAACTTGAAGATGATGATGATTTAGGGACAATGATAGTAATTTATTGCCTTCGGAGATAGAAAACCCCAGCCCAGTGGAGTTATTTGCGGAGATAGCTAAATTGGAACTTGTTCAAGTTGTAATTCCAATAAGTCAGTGTTCTAGAATTGATTTTGATCTTAATGTCTGTTGGGAAGATCAGTCGGGTTGTGGATGGTCACTACAAGCTCCCAAAAATCCAAACTACGGTGAATGTTCGTATAACGTCCCAATACCGTGTCCTCGTTTAGAGATTCATCCAGAGGTGTTGGCCACCATAGAAGATGGTAAGAAAGGATCTGATAATGAAGAGCAGTTCGACCATGAAGAGCAATCTGAGTATGATATTGAATATTTAAGTGATCCCGATTTGGATGACATTCCTAAAGACATAGATGGTGAAGGCCAATATAGGGTGAAGATGTACATCCCCATTCAACTGGGAACATGTGACCCGGTATAGTTATCCGTAATAATCAAAGGGCCTTCATGACTGATGTAGATCCTGATGCGGTGCTTGTGCGCGAGTTCTCTGAATATCCAGATATAATGTCAACTTACTTACTGGATGAAGAATCAAAAGCTGAAGAGTTGTTCGTAGGAAAACAACTCGATAACAAGAAAGACTGCTTACATGCAATAAAGCAGTACAACTTAAAACTCTCTGTCAACTATAAGGTCACGAAGTTAGCACAATCTTTATATGTTGAAGAATGTTGGAAAGCCCCAAGTGGCTGTAACTGGTGTGTTCGAGTTACATTAATGCAATGAACCCAAATGTGGACAATTAGGAAAATAGAAGGCCCTCACACTTGCACGGTTGCTCTTATGTCGCAAGAACATCGAAAATTGAATGCAAAAAAAATATACAACTGTATCATCCCGTTGGTGAAAGATAGTCCCACCATCATTGTATCAATTCTTATTGCGGACATGCAAGCTTGGTTCAAATACAAGGTTTCTTACAGGAAGGCATGGTGGGCAAAACAAATGGCGATAAAGTAGTTGTACGACGACTGGGATGCATTATACAACAAACTTCAATGGTGGATAACTGAAATGTGGGAGTATGTGCCAAGAATGGTAACTGATTTGTAAACACTGCTGTATAAAGGCTCGGATGGCGAGATAGAACTGGGTAAATGGGTTTTGTACTGATTGTTTTAGATGTTTGAGCCGTGTGTTAGGGCCTTCCTTCATTGCAAAGTGATGGTGCAGGTGGATGAAACATGGTTGTATGAGTTATACACGCAAATACTCCTGATTGCGGTTGCACAAGATGAGAATCGCAATGTACTTCCAATCGCTTTTACCATCGTGGAGAGTGAGAAATTCAAGTCTTGGGAATTTTTCTTGTCAAATCTGTGAAGGTATGTTATTAGGCAAGACAACATTTGCCTCATATCGGGCAAATCGAAAGGATTAGTTGTCGCGGTAAGGCGTTCGGGAGTTCCGTGGAGGCCCGTTTATTGCATTAGATACATTCATCAAACTTCCAAAGAGAGTATAATAATAAAGAATGGCGTAGAGAACTCGTGAAAATGGGTAAAAAAACATTGTTCCAAAATTGATTTGTATATTTTCAAGATTTATAAGTTTGTATTTCTAAATTTCTTTTTTATAAATTTATAAGTGTTTAATTGTTTTAAATTATTTGTTCAAAATTGGATACACAGGGTACGAGTTAGAACTGCAACGATTTAGGAAAAAGTTTACGAGGCTTGAAGCTCAGATAAATTCGTTACCCGAAAATCGTCATCCCTGGTAGTGATTAGGTAGAATAGAGAACTGGCAATGGAGTCAAAGTTTCGATGATGGGTTTTAGTATGGTCACATGACGACCAACCTCGTAGAGGCGGTTAACGTGGTCTTGATGCGTACTCGTCATCTGCCAATTTCAGCTATTTTCTCGGTAACATCCTATAGGCTGGCGACGTTGATGCCAAGGATGTGGCAAAGACAAGTAAAGTAGATGGAGGTCGGGCAAGGGTATGTTGAGGACGTCTGAAACACAATGAAAATAAACGCGAATAGGGTACGGAAGATGAACGCAGAACTATATTTGCGTAACTTGGAAACATTTCGAGTTCAAGAATATGTCTTCCGCCCAGGTCGTACACTATTAATCTGTGAAACAGGTGTTTTGAGTGCGTGAGGTCCCAAACTCTTCGATATCCATGTGCGCATGTTCATGCAACATGTGCGCATGCAAAGCTAGATGTTGAACATTTCATAGATGAAGTCTACGCTCTATAACGCACATTGCATATTTGGGGCAACAATTTCTTGTAATGCCAGATGTCTCGAATTGGGAAGTTCCGCCCCTTGCTTTCGAGATGTTACTGGATCGCTGTCTCCATAGACATCCTAAAGTCGACCACGATTGACGAGGATTCGAAATGACATGGATATCAGGGAAACGGGCGAACCCAAACAGTGCACATTCTACCGAACATCCGACCACAACCGATCAACTTGCCCACATCGTGTTTATGTTTACGGTTAATCTTCTTGTAATGCCAGATTGGAAGACGACGAATAATACAAGCCTTTTTTTTATTATTTCATGATTATTGTAAAAAAATAATAATTTATTATTAAAAAATAGTGTGAAATAAATAAATAAATTATTAGATTATCCAGTTATTAAATAAATAAAATTTTCAATTATTATATAGTGTAAAATAAATGCTTTAAATAAATAAATTATTAAGTTATTATATGTGTAAAGTAAATAAATTAAATAATTAAATTATTAAATTATTATATAGTGTAAAGTAAATAAATTTAATAAACAAATTATTTAATTATTATATAGTGTAAAATAAATAAATAAATTATTCAAGAAATTAAAGAATAAAATAAAAACGGATCATGACCCAAAGAAAGAAAAGAAAAACAAAGAAAAAAAAACTAAAAGGGCCTGTGACAGCAATGGCTGGTGTCAGGCCCATGTTAGGCTTGTGACATCAATGGTCGGCTTCAGCTTGCCAAGTAGGCCTTAGGCATGCGTATGATTCAGGCCTGATTGACGGGCAGGCCATGGCCATGGAATGGTCGACTTTAGGCCTTGTCAACAGGTACCTGGTCCTCTAATGGCTGGCTTCAAGCCTGCTCGACGTGACTCATCAATCGCAGGTCACAAGGCCTTTCACGTAATTTTTTTTCTATTTTCTTACTAATTTTTTACTTCAAACCCCAATGGTCCCCCCACTATAAATAGCTGATTTGAGCCATCAGTTGTCCCACAACCAGTAATTCCATCACCGACCACTGCAAATTCTACCATCGACCACCACTAACCACTGTTAACCACAGCCAGTCGCCAGATTTTGTTTCTTCGTTTTTTCATACGGTACTCAAAATTGAGAATTATTTAAAACTTGTTTAAAATTTAAAGGTTTTCTACTAATTTCTTAATTATTTATTTTGTTCTTGATAATTTCTTTGATTTTGTTGTAGATATCATAATAGCAGATAATTCTTTTCTGAAGCATGACAACCACGTTGCTAAATTTGTTCTCAATACAGTCAAATATTCAATACTTTATAAAAATATTCACTAATTGATAATATCTTCTTGTTTAAACAATAATTAAAACTTATTATTTTAACTATTTCCGCAGGAACGATATCGGGTTGTCAGACCTCAACTTCATAATCCGAGATATTTTTTGGATCGAAGGGTGTTGCTGTATTTGGATGTTGTAGGGTATGGGGTAGCCGCTTACATTCAAATTGCTAACCTACGGGCCGATTAAATATCAGCCTTGGTTGAACGATGGGGCCTCGAGACATACACGTTCCACCTCTCGTGTGAAGAGGCGACAATCACACTGAAAGATGTAGCAGTCCAGCCTAGGTTATCTATCAATGGAGAACCTGTAACCGGATCTGGAAAAGTGCTCGATTTGTGGGGCACTTGCAACCGTTTATTAGGAAGAATGCCTCTTGATTATGTGGGAGGAAAACTAACCGAGTTGAAATTCACTTGGTTAAGAGCTAACTTCGAGCATCTCCCAAACAATCCAACATAGATGGACATTATCTACGCTGCTAGAGCGTTCATTCTAAAACTCATAGGGGGATATTGATGCCAGACTTAAATCAAAATAAGGTCCACATCATGTACTTCCCCCTACTAAAAGACATGGCCCAAGCTGATAACTACAGTTGGGGCTTCGCAGTACTGGCGTATTTATATCGCGAGCTTTGTCGAGCAACATAGCCATCTACGAATACTATGTGTGGTTGCTGCCTGCTACTGCAGTAGTGGGCCTTATACATGATGCCATTTTTGGCAGATGTGAGCCACAAACCGTTGTTTTAGCCACTTGTAAATAGGTGATTTGAAATTCGACTATATCTTTTGTTTTTTAATTTTATAGTATAGTACTTGTCGAAACCATTTTTTTTTTGTTTTGAAAAACAACGAGAATCGACTTTTTGAAAAATATGGAGTTGCCACCAATCCTTTCTGTTTAGGTGTGATCGGGTCACATTTGAAATAAATTTTGGTCTATGAATTTCCAGAAGAAAACGAGTTCGGGAATCGGTTACGTGCGATGAAGGATTAGCACCCTTGTAACGCCCAAAATTGGTACCAAATTGACTAATTGATGTCCTAATGTTGAAAAGTTTGAAATGGTTTTGAAATTTTATTTTATTTTTTGTTTTAAATAACTTGATTGAATATTGAGATTCCTTTGTTCCGAAGGAATAGAGTATCACATCCAGCACGATTGGACACGACAATCTGAGACCTCGAATTCAAGATTATCCCATAATTCTCCAAGCACATGTGTTGAAATTTTGAAAGGGTATTTAGTTGTTTAGACAAACGAAAAAACCACACCCAGCACGATTGGGTACAACTTCTTCGAATTTCCAAACGCACCAATATTACCCTATTTTGAAAATATGGACCAAATTTGAAAGGATATTCGTTTATTTGGTCAAACAAGAAACCACACCCAGCACGATTGGGCACGATTTCTTCAAATTCCCGAATGCACGAATATTACCTTATTTTGAAAATATGGACAAAATTTGAAGGGATATTCGTTTATTTGGTCAAACAAGAAATCACACCCAGCACGATTGGGCACAATTTCTCCGAATTTCCAAACGCATGAATACCACTTTATTTTGAAAATTCTAAGCAAAAATGATTTTAAATTCGAATGTTGTTGAAATATGACGTTTTTAGTGAACATAATGTAGAGCAATTATTTACAAGTAAAATACAATGTTATTGAATCTTAAGCAACAAATAAATATGGAGCGGAATTAAAACATATATGATAACAATAATTATCAAACATTAGATCGATAATAAGGAAGATTGATTAAATACATATATGTATAATAGATGTAAGACATATTCTAAATAAACACAAGTGTTTTTAAATATGTTATGATAATGAATAAAAATTATGCATATATAAAAATAATGACATATAAACATGTTTGGAATAGATAAATATGTAATTGAAAATAGAGTCTTAAAAATAAATTATATACATAAAATCTTAAAATAAAAATTTTAAGTAAAAAAATCAAAGTAAAATATACATAAAATAATATATGTTAATTGATAATATACATGAATTAAAAAATAAAAGACTAATACACATAAATAGATTTAAAAGAAAATACATATATAAAATAATATAAAATTAATAACATACATAAAAGTAATAATATCACAAGCAATAATAATAAGAAATATAATAATAATAATAATAATAATAGCATTAAAATACATCAAGTAAAATGGATTAAGAAATATAAAGAAATACTCAAAATAAACTTATGGGGATCAAATTGAAGTTAAAATAAAATTGTAGGGGTTAAAATATAATAAATAATGGTTAAAAGCATTAGATTGGAATTTAATCGAAAATACAGGGTAAAAATTAGAAATAAAGACAATAATTATGACTAAATCGCAAAACACGGGTAATATAGAGGACCAAATCTGTAAAAAATCCATTTAGTCAAAACGCAGCTTTTGGAAAGGGCTATATTGCGACAGAATCAGAGAGCAGAGGGACCAAATGCGAAAATAACCCTTTTAATGCAGAAAGGTACGGATCCGGGTCACAAAGCGGGTCGACGCGCGGATCTGCACCCTCCTAAACGGCACCGTTTTGCATTATTCTTAAAAAAAGGTTAATAATCCTTAAGTTAATCAAAAAACTTTTAATCCTTTCATTTTTTAACCCAGAACCCTAACCTTTTTTTTTTTTTGTTTCAGTCTCAGCTGCCTTCAACGCTTCCTCATTCGACCACTAAAACGCCACAGCCATCGGCGATTAGTGGCTTACCCAGGTCCGATCGCCTGATCTCTTTCGACCTAGACCCAGATGCTTCACGCTCTCCGCCGTTAGGGACCGCTTTGCTCCGATTACGACGAAGAAAGCAGTCTGACGGTCCGTATTTTGAAGGTAAATCCCTCCTCTCTTTTTATTTGGTTTTGTTCTTTCGCATGCGGTGAAGAAGAAATAAAAAGCGTGAAATGAGGAAAGGAAAATCAAAGAAAATCAGATCTGAAAACCATCTTTCGATGTTCTGCTTTTGCTTTTGAATTTTTTTTTTTATTTCTTGTGTATTGATTCGTAATTTTGTGTGTGTAAAAACCTGAAGCCCCTTACAGATTTTGCTTCGGTTTTATATATAACCGAAAAGAAAAATTAAAGGTCAAATAAAAATACAATATTCCTTCGTATTTCTCTTCTGTTGTGCTATATTGTTGCTGTCATTTGGCCTCTTTTGCAGGTACAACGATCGCACAGAGGCGGACGTGGCGGTACGGAGTTGTTGCGGCGCTGGAGCTTGCGTGTGGGGCTGCGGCGCCAAAACTCCAGAAAGCTCCCCTAGGGTTTTTGTTTGCCGAACTCGTTTGGGCTATTCGGGCTCTTCTGATTTGGGTCATTTGTAGTTCTGGGCCACCAATTGGGTAGGGGTTAGGTTTAGTTTATTTAGGTTTGTATTTGGGGTTTGGGTCTGTGTAGGCTAAAGTTTGTAAATGGGTTAGGTATTGGGTTTGAAATTTTATAATTAGCATTTGGGCTTGTAAAAATAGACTGTTATTAGGACTATTATTATTTGGTTTTGGTTTTAATATTCTGTTTTTGGATTTTTTATATTTTTGTATTGGGCCCGGGCAAAAATGGGCTTTTACAGTACTTTTGCATGAAAAACATAATAATAGAAAATATTCACGTATATTTCAGATGGGCGATGGTACCGGGAATTGTACGGTCATACACCCTACCCGTATCTCACTCTGGGAATAAGGTAAAATACGCTTTCGACCTTATCCTTTAAATACATTTTTTTGCAAATTAAATTAAACTTAGCTAAAAACGTTTGGTCTATAATGTGTAATTTCTATGGATGTCATATTCGGACCTAAAATTTACACCACTCATACCATCGTGGGTACATGATCAGCAAACTCTGTTCGTAACAAACGTGCCATTAATTAATTTTCATATGGTCAAGTGGCATGCCGCGGATTGAATATTAAGACAGTTTGATTGCATGCAACCCATCTTGGTTCCTCCATATATATTAGGATTAAGACAGTTTGATTGCATGCAACCCATCTTGGTTCCTCCATATATATTAGGAGAAATACACGAGATTGACGAAAAGCAGAGGGACCACATAAATTGGGCGAACCAACACGTTTCGTATATCTTTTTGTGGAACACTAGACATGAGAGGTGGCCCCCTTGTTTGTCTCGAACACAGGGTTCATTCCTTCGCGCTAGTATGCAAAATGGTACTTCGATAACGGGTTGCCATACATTTACCAGGGTCAATACATGATGATCCTAGAACACTCGCAATCAGAATCTACTCAATAACGTAGAACCAGAACACAACTGCGTCATAACCGAGTTCCACCATTCGGGAACACGAATTCTTTCTCCAACACCGATCTCGATCCCAACTATGAAGCATATGAGGAAATCTCGCATACCTTCATCTGAATTCTCCTTTGTTCAAGGAGATATTTGGCGAAGACCCTAAGCCTGAACATTAGGCACACTCTGAATCGTCCTCATACCACCCGAAGCTCAATTGGCAATCACCTACACCTAACATTGAGGATATTTTTTGCTCGGCACCTCTAGTATCGCAATACCCCAACACCCTTGATGATCGGGTATATGATTATACAACATTCTTCAATACACTGAAAAAGACATCGGAGGTCGGCCCGAGCAACTATCAAACGCCTCAACAAGCTGCACGTCCTCATCGATAGAGGCACCCCGAACATTATACGCCAATGCTTGGGACGTCGCCGGGATCTACGTTGTTTTGATTTTTTTTAATATTTATTATGTAATTTTTCTAAAAATACAAAAAATTTGGAAATTTTATCGTAATTATCAAGTTGGCATAGTACAAAATATTAAGTCAAAATATATAATTGAACAAATAATATTACACAAATAATATAAGAAAATACCAACATTCTACAAAATAATATACGAAAATATATAAAAATTATACGAAAATATAAAATTCGACCAATAAATACGGATTAAAATATTTTTATAGCACCCCAAAATGATACAAACATTTTAGAATAATTTATATTCGAAAATATAAAATTCAACCAACAAATAATACAGACTAAAATTGATTTACGGATACAAAAATAATATGAACATTTTGAATAGTAGTTTCTCCATTGTTAGTCATCTTCTGCTTGAATAAGGTTAACATTATTAGTAATGTATGCCTTGTTCGCCCGCCATATTCTTTAACTGTAATACAGTTCACCATTTATGGCAGAAAATGTCATCCAACCTTTAAAGGCATAACCTTTACAGTTCACGTGACAGTATATAATTCAACTCCGTTAAAAATGACATTATATAACTTAACCTCAAAATTTGGTTGTATACTCCCAAACACCCCCATCTGCAACCACTACTTCACACCCATTTGATGATACACTACCAAAATCAATATCCACATTTGATAGTACACTCCCAGACACTCCCATTTTGTGGTACGCTTAACAAGTTTTTTTTATCCAACTACAATATCACACCCCAAGACCTTCCATATATATAAACTAAGTGGGTGTCGACCATCAGTGTCCTAGTACCCAAATTTTTTTCTCAAATCTGGTACAAGGATGCCGACCATCAGTGTCCCAGCATTCAAAAAAAAAAAAAAAATTTCAGTCCCCGAAAAAGTTGAAGCCAGCCATCTAGTACCCCCAACCCCAAATTTTTTTTATTTGATAAAGTGGGTGTCGACCATCAATTGGCCAACACCCAAAATTTTTTTTACGTGTAAAAGTGGTGTTAGCCATCAAGGTCCCCCAACCCAAATTTTTATTTTCAAATACTGGTGTAAAGTATACCAGTATAATATGGTTGGAAAAAAATACGAGGGTGCTGGCCATTTAAGTCCTCCAACCCTAAAAAATATTATTTTAACACCTGACAAAATTATCAGGTGATGATTGGGACAAAAATTGAGGTAGTGCCGGCCATTTAAGTCCCCCACCCAAATTTACTGTTCATTTTAGGTTATTTGTGTGATTGTTTTTAACTTGAGTCATTTGTGTAATTATTTATGATGTGAGAATGGCCACATCATGTTATGATGCAATTCGACGACGTTGGAATTGGCCCAAGCACAAGGGGCCCAAGCGCAAAATGAAGTTTTAATTTCAATTTGTTAGTTTGGTTGCGGGAAAATAAGGATATTTATCCATTTTAGGTATTTTAGTTATTTTAATTTGAGTCTTTAATCATGTCATAATTTAACATCATTAATATGAGTTCTAATTATGTCATAATCTGAACATCATTAATATGAGTCTTTAATTATGTCATAGTTTGAACATCTTTATTACTTGTTTTCAAGTGTGTCTTAATTTAGACATCATAATTGTGTGCCTAAGATTCCTACAAATTAAAGTGTGTTTTGTCTTAATGTGCATTTAAACGTTGTCTTAATGTTGTCCAGGTTGTTCACATTGGTTGCTGCTAGGAAACTTCTTCTCAAGCTAATACATGCACTTGGAGTTGCTAAATTTAATGCATCGAGTCATGTGCATAGACAGTAGGAGCAAAAGGAGCTTAATGTGACCATTTGGTTCATGTTCATGTATGAGCTATATGCATGAACGTCCAAGGGGAAAGAATTCAACAATTAATGCGGCACAATGAATGGTAACATGCATGCACATCATGGAGGATGAATCTGCAAGATGCATGTAACTAGTTCATGAACCTACATGCCATTAAAGCACCTATTTATGAGAATGCATGTTCCATGCAAGTGCATGAACGATCCAAGGAAATGAATGAGACTTTTGGTGATCATACAAGGCACTTGAAGCTTGATTCTGTGCTAAGAATTCATGCACAACAAAGGAGGAAGAATGTGACTCTTCAAGTTAAAGTTCATGCATGAATATTATTCAATGAGGTGCATGAATGTCCAAATACATGCCAATACAAGGGATGAACGTCCATGAACCATCAAAGGGTAGGAAACAACCATTTATATGCACTTAAGGGAGTTCATGAATCATTCGGTTCATTGTATGATTTTTGTACATGAACTACATTAATGGCTGAATGTTGGCCATTCATCTTCTTTTATGTTTTCCTATAAATAGTTGTTTTGTAAACATTTGAAAAGGGACTTTTGCACATTTTATGAATTTTAATCTATTTGTGAGTTATTCAACTCTCTTTGTTCTTTTGTGACTCAAATTGACTTATCTAGCTAGTCTAGTAGTGGCGTTAACCTGATTCTTGTGAACTTATCACTTCTCAAAGTGTGGCGTTCAGCTTTATACCGATTGCTTCCTATCTCAACATAGATAGTGGGTCACGGTTTATCTATCTTTTCCACCTTAAGTGTTGACATAAGATTCAGGAAAATATTGAACTGTAATATTGGTTCACTCTTTAACCTTAAGCCGAACCTATTCCATCTAATTCCCATCTATGAAACACCCCCTTTTGATATTTTAAACCAACAACTATCAATTTTAGCCTTTCGACGAACTAGTTTCGAATGCTACTTAATTTTACGATCAGGAACACAAGTGACTCGATTCATCCGACTAGTACGAGATCGCATCAATTTATTTTTTTGGGTCATTTTAGTCAAATAACCAAAAAAGAAGCATTTTAGTGTCAATTGGATTGAAAAGGAGAAAAAAAAAATAATGTTGTAATCATGGGCTGATGATTGTGAATGGAAATTAGTCAACTCGGGCCTTGACTAGAACAAAATGACATACCTGGGAAACCAAAAAAGAGGCATGCCCTGTTGATACCGATGCAAGAAGATCGAGAAAGACCAAAATCAATCTGGGTGGCCCCATTTCCAGGTGTTAGAGGTTTCCGATGGCCTACAATTACGGCAGGTTGATTTGAACTAGCCTGAGAAGGCGACTAGGTGATTTGATGTAACCAGTTTGCTATCACCGTTTTTTGTGTCAATTATCAACCATTATTACAACATTATTTTGATCTCTTTTCAACCCATATGTCATAAAATGCTTCTTTTTCAAGTTGAAATCGGTTCCCACAAATTCATTTTTCCTCCCAAAATTGGTATCTGTTCTATTTTAGCCAATGCTATTGTTGTTGGAAAATTATTTTGTTTTTTATTTTATTTGGGAAAAGAAGCCCAATTCATCTTTTCACAACTGAATTTGTGTCTATGCCAATTTAAAAGCGTTTCGGGGTAATTATATCTAGTTTAAAACCATTAAAAAATTGTATATTTTTTTGAATAATTTCATTATACATTCTGATCATATTTGTTATTTTTGACATAATGTCTATAACTACCTATAGTTAGACCTGTTCATGGGTCGGGCCACTCGACTTGCCCGAAAAGTGAGTGGATTTAAGTAAAAATATAGGCCTGAAAAATAGACTTGGGCAAAAAAAAAAAGGCCCATTTAGAAAATGAGTCGAGCCTCGAATAAGGCTTTTTTGGCCTGATCTCGGCCCAGCCTGAATATGCAAAATAAAAAAATTGCAATTTTTTCTCCTATTTTATTTTATTTTTTTATTTTGTTGCTATTTTCTTATTGTTTTTTCATTATTTTGCTACCATTTCATAATTATGTTCTTAATATTTTGTTATTATTTAGATATTGTATAACTCTTGTTTTATTGTTAATTTTATTACTATTTTAGAGGCATTTGCTTGTTAAGTTACACATATCTTAGTGTTATTTAAGTATACATCTTTTTAAAATTTATTTTCAATTTATTGAGAAGTATTTATTTTAATGTTATTAGTATTTTGATATTCTTTTTTCAAAAAAATATATAAAAAAATTAATAAGGCCGGGCCAAGCCCGAATTTTAACATTTTTATCCGGGGCTGGCTTGGACAAAATTTTAGGCCAATTTTTTGGGCAGGCCTCCCCAACGCATAAATAAAAAAATAATGCACTTCAACGCACTCGAATTCACATTTTCTTACATTGGCAATAGTACTCATGCCAATCAAACTAAAACTTAATTGACAAAATTACATTTTCTTTTAAGAGTTAAGGATAGGTTAAATATAACTTTTACTATCTAAATTTGGTTTCAATGTTAAAATTGAGTCTATTTTTAAAAATAAAATTGGTAATTAATTTTGGCTTTTGTAGCACATCTTAGTCTATTTTTTAACACCGTTAAAATGGGATGACGTGGACTAATTAAGTTAATATACTTGGCATACATGTCATATCATCAACTAAATATTTTGTCACATCAATAAATATTTAAAAATCAAAAATGAAAAATATATAATAAAATTTATTAATTTATAAAAATTAACTTTTTATGAAAATAAAATTTTATTTAAATTTTATAAAATTAAAAAGCATATAACAACAAAAGTTAGTTAAATTTTTAAAATTACATAGAATTCAAAAATATATAAAAATAAAAAAATTCAGCTAAATTTTAGAAATTTTAAAAATAAAAAATATTATTATTGAAATTTACCAAAAAATATAAAATTCAAAACAAATTGAAAGAGGTTGACGGACGTTGAATTTTAATTACCCATAAACATTCGTCAATAGCAATCAAGATTGGTCAATCTAGTGAAAGCCGGTGAAATTCTATAACTTATGAGTTTCTAAATTTATATGTATATATATAGATATAGATATATTTTTGCAAGTTTAAATAATTTTTTACTTCCTTTTTTAATTTTCTCAAAATTTTCTTAAAATTTTAATTTTTTAATTTTATATATTATTTTGCAACTTTTGATTTTCTTTAATTTTATAAAAGTATGATTTTTTATATTTTTATTTTTATACATTTTATCTTTTTCAATCTTTTAAAATATTTGTTAATGTGATAGGTACATTGAGCTAATAATGTAGCATGCATACTATGTGTAACTGTCACGGAGCTAGAACTTTAATCTCGCAATTTGTGTATTCTTATACGATTCTATTGTTTCAAAAACACCTAAGTCAACTTAACTCCTACAAAGTGAGGATTCTCGTAGAATTCCTCTAAGGCACCAATTTATATAGCAGAAGTAACACAAAGCTAAAAGAATGCTTAAAGAATAGTGTAGTCATAGAAAAACAATGCATGAAAGGTGTTTGAGTAAATGCTCTCAATATAGTATTCACTATCCTCTAGACGTAGAGCGCGCAGGGCTTTGAACCCAAATACTTTACCCACAATGGAAGTAAACATGTTAGTAACAGAACCTTCTTCAAAAAGGTCTAAAGGGTAATCTACATAACATACATATTGATCTTCTTCTTCAGGAATGGACTCAATGTGGTACCATCGCCCTTTGTAACGATCAAGGTTGGTAAGCCCATCGGTCCACACAGTTGTCCATGTACCAGTAGAAGATTCAGCAGCCACTGCGAGCACTGTTTCCTTAGGCAGAACTCCGGGTTTAGGAGTTACTCGGAAGGCTTCCAAGATATCAATATATTTGATTTTATATTCAGGAATATAATAAGTCAATTTATACTCTTTAACACCAACTTTGAATCTAACACTTTCTTTAGTCTCTGTTTGTGGTGACATAAGTCCCTCCCTACAACTGATGAATTAAGAATTCTCGCAACAACAAGGTCTATTCGACATAAATGAGGAGTGTCGAAACCATTTTTTTTTGAAAAAGGAGTCGGCTTTGATTTTGAAAACGAAAACAAACATGGGAGTCGCCACCAATCCTTTTTATTAAGGTGTGATCAGATCACCTCGTAATTCAATCATTTTAATAAAAGTTTAAATTTATTAAAACGATGATTTTTGGTCTACAAAATCCAGAAAACGGGTTCGGGAGTCGGTTACGCACGAAGAAGGATTAGCACCCTCGGTATGCCCCAAAATTGGTACCTAGTTGATTACTTGATGTCTTTAGTGTCGAAGATCGAAAATTTGAAGAAATTTTAAAATACGATCCTTCGTTAAATATCGCTTAATTGAATTTTTTTGAGAAAAGAGCGTATTCCACGTTAATCGAGGAAAAAAATTATATCCTGTAAGTTATGACACAATATCTTAAGTCCCCAAAACGAGAATAAACATCGAAAATTATTTATTTTGAAAGATATTTGATTATCTCAGTTTTAGAAAGAAACTATGTTCCATAAGTTAGAACACGATCTTTTCGTAATCCCTGAGATTACTTAAAAATTTTAAAATGTTCGTTTATTCAGATTTATCGAGAAGGTCGAAACCCCGTAAGTTAGGAAACGACCTTTCGAATTTTTAAAAATACGGGGTATCGCTTATTTTAAAAACAAAATTTTTAATGCATCGCGTAAAATGCGACGCGGTTTTATGGTGAAATGTAAAACGGGTTACGGTGTTTGTGTGCATGACAGAATAATAAGTATGTTAATGTAAATGACAATATGAAGAACAAAAATAAAATAAACAAGCCAGAAATAAAATGACAAATAATAAGAATAACAAACTAAAAATTCGAAGCTAAAGACCTAATTTTACATAAATAAATAAATATGGTGTAAAACAATTTAAGAATAATAATAATATTAATAATAATGATGATGATATTAATAATAATGATATAATAATAAAATAAATAAAAAAATAAAGTTTTAAAATTATATAAAAGGATATAAATAGATAAGTGATATAAGCGTGTGTATATAAAAATTTTAGGTAGATAAATATTTATAAAAATATAATAATAATAATAATAATAATAATAATAATAATAATAATAGTAATAATAATAATAATAATAATAATAATAATACAAAATTAATTAATTTAGCAATATGATAATAAAACAAATAAGTAAATTCAAAAAAGAAAGTATAATAATAATATTAATATTAAACTAATTAATTTAATAATAAAGTAGCAAAAATAACTAAGAAAATGACTAAATTGAATTTTAAAACAAAAATTTGGGGCAAATCAGAATTAAATAGAAAGAAAAAAGACCAAATTGAATGCGCGAATAACAAGGAGGGACCAAAATGGGAAGTAATCCCCACTCTCCAAAATGCACAGTTTCAAGACGGACCAAATTGAAATCGAAACAAATTATAGGGCCAAAATTAAAGACGAAAGAAACTTAATTGTAAAACACTTAAAAAGCGGAAGGGCTAAAGGTACAATTAGCCCTTCCGTTGAAAAACACGCGGATCCTAGGCCGGAGAGGGTCGAGTCTCGTGTCAGAGGCCAAAACGGCGTCGTTTTGTGCATCTGAGTACCAAGCCCAAAACAGCGTCATATTTAACACCTATATAAGCAAAAAAATTAACAAAAAAAGCATTTGAAACTGTGTTTTTTTAAAAAAAACTTTGTTTTCCTCTGAAATCCCCCTTAGTCGGCCCTTACTCCGATCATATCTCTGGCCGTCGGCTCCGCCGTGGCCTCGCCTTATATGGTGTTCGGAACCGCACCATAATGGATTTTTTAATCCCTTTTTTAAATCCTTCTATTTTCCTTTGAAAAAAAACTTTCAAATCTGATTTTTTTTTTAAAAAAAAACTACGCAAATGAAAACGGCCCGTGCTGCCATTTTAGACCTTCGTCAGACCCATATGGGCCTCGGGTATTCAGACACCGACGACGATCGACGGTGAGAGGAGGCGAATCGACAAGGTAAGGGTTTTTTATTTCGTTTCTTTGCTTATTTAAATAATAACAAATAAAAAAAAAAGAATAAAAGAACACCTTTGATTTTGTATCAGCCTCTCTGTTTTCTTGTATTTGATTTTTCTGTATTCAAAAGTGTTTGAATCAATGTATTTTTTGGTTCTTGAATCTTTGTTTTTTTTTTTGTATTTAATCTCGGTAAAAAAAAGTTACATCGGTTCTAGGTGGCTTTTATAGCCATTTACAACTTGTTATTTTAATTTATTTGTCACTTCTTGTTGCAGGCAAGTGGGCGGTGGCCATGACGGTGGCCAGTGGCGGTGCTTTAGTGGCGGCTGGTCAGGGTTGCAGACCTAGGTGCGGTGCACCTAGGGTTTAATTTTATGTTTTTTTTTAATTATTGGTTTGTGCTAGGGTTAGGTTTTGGGCCTGATTTGGCTTTGGATTTTGGGCTGATGTAAATGGACTATTGGACTTTGGTTTTTATTTTTTATTTGGTTTTGTGTTTGAGTCTTATTGGGCCCCGGGCTAAATTAGCCTAATACAGCTGCCCCTCTTTGCTTGTTGTCATGCAACAGGAATGAAACAAAGACTTTAAAAAGGGCCAATTTTGCCTGGTCTTGTCGAGTTCTTGACTTCTTTTGGTGCTTCTTTTCTTCAAGTAGCCTCATTCCAGTCCACTGCATTGCTTTGATCCACTCCACCGGAACTTCAGAGAGATAAGACTTGTAGCTTCAATCTGCTCCGCTGCAACTTTAGGGAGATGAGATTTGTAGTTATAGTAGATTCAATTTGACCTACTGTAATTTTAGAGGTATAGGATTTGTCGCTTTAACCCGCTCCGCTGCAACTTCAGGAAGATAGGATTAGTAGCTTCAATCTGTTCTGCTGCAACTTCAGGGAGATAAGATTGGCATCTTCAGTCTGATCCACTGCAACTTCAGGGAGATAAGACTTGTAATTTGTAGCTTTAATCTATTCCACTTCAAATTTAGGTAAATAAGATCCGCTATCTTTAGTCTGCTCCACTGCAACTTCAGGGAGATAGGGTTTGCTGTGATCTGCTCTATTGTAACTTCATAGAGATAAGATATCTAATTTATAACTTCAATCTGTTCCATTGCAATTTCAGGGAAATAAGATTTGCTATCTTCAGTCTGTTCCACTGCAACTTTAGGGAGATAAGACTTGCTATCTTCAGTCTGCTCCACTGCAACTTCAGGGAGATAAGGTTCGTGGCTTTAATCTGCTCCACTGCAACTTCAGGGAGATAAGCTTCACCATGAAAATTTTGATATGCTCTGCTGCAACTTCAGGGAGGTAAAAGTTATAATTTCTTCCATCCATCCCACTGCAACTCAGAGGTATAGGATTTTTGGCTTCTTTAAACCATCGATCTGTCACACCATTCTATGGGTAACAAGACCTGCAGAATCCATTTCATGGGCCTATGTTTATGCCAAATGATTAAGATATCACGATTAGAATGAATCAAATTCTCCTAACTAGATGTGTATGAATGATATTTGCATGAATGTAGAATGCCATTTTGCGAGAATGATCCCCTTTTCAATGATTAGGTTGTCATTGCTCGTTGCTCATCAAGGTTCTATCACTGACATATTACCCTGCCTTCTTGCTCAGCTGGTATCTTTGACAGAAAACCCAAAGAAATAGCCATGATTTACAACTCTAATGTTTCCAACCCTTAGGTTTGATTAGTTCTAAATAATAGCCCTGTTTCAGGTTTCCGTATTATTTAGAAGCTTTCAGAGTAATATGCAAAACTCCTTTTATGAGAGTATTATTAGTCCATTAATCGTTTTTTCAATGCAAAATGCTTGAAAAAGATCATAATGATCGACAGAACTGAAATTTATCAAGAACAAAATTTGAAAAGAATAGATTAATCAAAGAAAGCAAACATTGCTGAAATACAAAATGAGTAAAAGGAAAATAGGTGCCCCAAATATTGCAGCATGAGCTTCTCTGCATGAACTTCTTGAGGACCATTTTGAGCTCAATATGTGTTTAGGAGATCTAGAGTACTTTGTCGATGCCCAAGATGTAGCATTTCTCATTCTTGTTAATTTAGGCATAGTAAGACTATCGCATGCCTTGTCTTTTGATCAAAATTTGAATTGCCCTTTACGGGTTTTCAATTCAAAACCCCTTTGGTCTCAAGGCGCCTTTTGCGGGTTTTCACCTTGGCCTTTCCTTTCTCTTTTTTTTAGGTGAATTACTTCTTGACCGAGTCTGAATTCACAGGATTGGGTAAGCTTTTGCCATCCATCTCAATCAAAATTAATGCTCCTCTAAAAAATGCCTTCTTTACCACATAAGGTCCTTCCCAATTTGGCATCCATTTCCCTCTGAAATCCTTTCGTATAGGCAAGATATTTTTCAATACTAGGTCCCCTTCGTGGAATTCCTTGGGACGAACATTTTTGTTGTAAGCTCCCATCATTCATTTTTGGTACATCTGACCATAATGGATGACTTTCAACCTTTTTTCTTCAATCAAGTTTAGCTGATCATATCGGGATTGGATCTATTTTGCTTCATCCAACTTCAATTCTGCCAAAACTCGGAGGGAAGGAATCTCGACTTCAATGGGTAAAACTACCTTTATTCCATAAACCAAAGAGAAAGGCGTTGCCCCAATTGAGGTAGTGACAGATGTTCGATAAGCATAGAGGGAAAATGGTAATTTCTCATGCCAATCTTTATACGTCTCAGTTATTTTCCCCACAATCCTCTTGATATTCTTATTGGCTGCCTTAATTGCCCCATTCAGTTTTGGGCGATATGGTGACGAATTGTGGTGTTTGATCTTCAACTGACTGTAGACTTCTATTATCGTGCTGTTGTTCAAATTTAGTACATTTTCAGATATGATCCTTTCTGGCATTCTATATCGACATATGATCTCCTTCTTTAAGAACTTGCTGACTGTCGACTTCATGACATTGGCGTATGAAGCAGCTTCTACCCACTTTGTAAAGTAATCGATGACCACGAAGATGAACCGATACCCGTTAGAAGCTTTGGGTGAAATTGGCCCAATGACATCCATGCACCACACAGAGAAAGGCCACGGATAAGTCATTACTTGAAGAGGTGAGGGAGGTAAATGTATTTTATCTCCGTAAATTTGATACTTGTGGCATTTTTTGGCATAAATGATGCAATCTCCTTCCCTGGTATTCGAATCCCAAGATTTGTCTGGCCATTGTAAAACCATTGTCATGTGCTCCGCAGACACCCTCGTGAACTTCTTCCAAGATTTTCTTAGCCTCGACAGCATCTACACATCTTAGTAACACCTGATCTTTTCTCCTTTTATATAGGATCTCCCCATCTAACACATAGTCATTGACCAGTCTTCTCAGAGTCCTTTTATCATTCTCAGTTGCTTGGTCAGGATATTCACGATTCTTCATATATTGCAGTATGTCATGGTACCAAAGGTGGTCGTCCTCTTCTTCTTCTTTGATGTTGTAACAATGAGCTGCAGTCTCATAAATACTCATCTGGATAGGCTTTACATCCTCTTGTTTGTTCACTTTGACCATCGAAGCCAAGGTAGCCAGGGCGTCAGCCATCTGATTTTCATCTCGTGGGAGGTAATAAAAGGTGATGTCATCAAACTCCTCAATTAACTCAAGAACCAACTTTCGATACTTGATTAACTTGGGATCTCTTATCTCTCATTCTCCCTTGAGTTGATAGATTACTAGTGCAGAATCCCTATATACCTCTAGCACTTTTATTTCACGTTCTATGGCTACATGGATACCTATGATGCGTGCTTCGTATTCTGCCATATTGTTCGTGCAATCAAAATCCAATTTGCTGGTGAAGGGATAATGATCTCTATTTGGGGATACTAGGACTCCCCAATTCCGTTACCCATAACGCTTGAGGATCCGTCGAAGTTTAGCTTCCAAGGATGAACTTTTTGAGAGTCTTCTTCAGTGGTTGCAACATACTTCATATCTTCATTCAGAAAATTAAAGTTCAAAGGCTCGTAATCTTCTAGAGCTCTACTGGCCAGAAAAATTGCTATTGCGCTTCCTATGATGGCCTTCTGGTTCACATAAACTATGTCAAATTCAAAAAGTAGAATTTTCCATCGAGCCATTCTTCCATTTAGAGCAGTCGACTCCATCATGAACTTTAGAGGGTCCAGCTTTGAGATAGGCCAAGTTGTGTGGTACAGCATGTACTGTCTCAATCTTCTAGTTGTCTAAATCAGGGCACAACATAACTTCTCGATTGGCAAATATCTTGTTTCACATTCAGTGAATTTCTTACTGAGATAGTATATCGCTCTTTCTTTTCTTCCCGACTCATCATGTTGACCAAGCACGCATCCCATAGAATTCCAGAATACTGCCAAGTACAGTATCAGCGACCTATCTGGGTTAGGTGGCATCAGTATTGGGGAATTGGACAAGTAATGTTTGACCTTATCGAAAGTCTTCAACACTCCTCAACCCAAATTCCTAGGTTGTATTTCTTAAGGAGACGGAATGTGGGGCCGTATTTCTCAGTTAGTTGTGAAATGAACTGGGTAATATAATTTAGTCTTCCTAGGAAACCTCGAACTTCTTTTTGAGTGCGTGGTGGAAGCAATTGTTGTATAGCCTTTTGTAACACCCTTAACCCAAATCCGTCGCTGGATTAGGGTTATCAAGTATTACAAAACATAGCACAAGTCATAATAAATATTTACTGCTTATATAGTCAAAACCTAATGTGTTGTGAGAAAATACATTATCAAAATTTACTCAACCCATCTTGAGCAGATCTTAGAACCGTTAACCAAATTTTATATAAGCATTTTTATATTCATCAAATACAAAGGTTTCAATTCAAGTGGTCTATGAAGGTTCAATATTCACACATGCATATGCTCACTTAAAAACTACTAAAGCAAGTCGTTAAATATTAAAACAAAACATACACCTATATTTATATATATAGACTTTATTAAACCATGAACAAGATATACCAATTGTTCATACATCCACGCAAAAACATAGATCAAAACATCCAAATGAACATGGTAGCACCCAAAAAAAAAAAAATACCAAATATGCCTCCCATAATCCAAACACATAAATTTGAACTTTATACACATGCACACTTATAATTTATGTTCGTTTAAAACAATTCAAATATTCAACCTAAAATTTCATGATATGACCGAATATACTTTCTTCAATGTTAAGCAATTTTCCAAACTGATTTGTTTTTCAAATCTATGGCACCTCACTAGAAAACATTCATCCATCCATAGCCCAATCAAATTCAAATGCGCAAATATCAACTTTCCAAATACAACCCCTATTATTTCAAAACGCATAAATATGACCAACTATCAGTCATGCACAATCAACCATGCTACCATCATATGCATACTTACATTACCAACTATACTTTTATAATGAACAAGCATCATGGCTGATTTTATATAAGACCAAAGCACCATAATTTAGCCATTTTCGCATGGCTATATTTATATATACAAGAACAAAATTTCCATTGGTTCAAAACCTAAATCTAGCCTATACATGCCTTAAGTTCAAACGAAACTTTTAAAAGTACCAAAATGAGTCGATAGTGTGGATGACTTTGTTGACGATCCCCTGAGCTCGTAGCTTGATCAAAATCTATAAGATAGAACAACAATCACACAGAGTAAGCTAACTTCGCTTAGTAAGCCTTAAGCAAATATAACCACTTAATCAAACATTTAATATTATAAACCAATCCTTTTTATAACCTTAATAAAATTTTCTTAGCACAATTGTGCCATCATGGCTGAATACCACCATCCTTACAAAGTAATTTAATTATCCCTTATCAATTCCATATAAGTAGATATGTTTCAGTATACAACAAATTAAAATAAATACTAAGT
Source organism: Gossypium rotundifolium (assembly GCA_025506655.1). Lineage (NCBI taxonomy): Eukaryota > Viridiplantae > Streptophyta > Magnoliopsida > Malvales > Malvaceae > Gossypium > Gossypium rotundifolium. The sequence continues at coordinate 63,891,645 of CP106722.1, forward strand.
ACATAATTACCATTTATAACCAAATGTACATGTATAATAATATACATTAATCTTCATATCTATACAATTATATAATATGTATATAGTATCATTTTATCCACATCTATAAGACCGAATATACAAAAGCACATTGTCAATTCACTAGTTCAATATACATTACATGTATATTTACCATTTGGCCGAATCTAAATGACACATCCATGTTCACATCCAAATCAACTTTCAATATAACATACACATCATTTATGAGGCTAAATACCGTTAATAGAATTTTACAAATATACCTCATTTGTAACACAACCCAGTAGTATCAATCGTAATATACTAACTTACCTTATCTCGTACAACCAATAGGCTTTCATGCATCTGAACAATTAGCTCATTTATTGTACTCAAACTTCCACCTCTATAACAATCCATTGAAACACATACTTATAAATAATCACGGCAATAAGCACGCTAGGCACAAAGCACGAAACACACACGCAAACTGCTAGACCCAAGGTCTGATATTCAATCACCAGCAATAAGCCTGCTAGGCACAAAGCCTGATTAATTTCACCAGCTCAAAGCTTGCTAGGCTCGAAGCCCGAATATCGATACCACAAAATCATTTCTTAATCATTTCGTATTGCTTTCTGAGGTTTTTAACACATTAGAAATAATTGAACCACATCATCTAAATGCTAAAATTCCATTCGGCTATCAAGTTATATAACTATAAAATTTTGAATAATCACAGTAAACTGCTTAGTAAACGAATTTAACTGTACTCAATTGCTTAAAGACTTACCTCGGATATTGTCGGACAACAAAAATCAGCTATTCGATTATCTTCGTTTTTCCCCGATCCAAGTCCGTTTTCTTTTGTTCTTGATCTAAACATATTTAAAATGAGCTCATTCAAACACATTTACATTCAATTTAGTCGTAAAACACATAAATATGAAAATTACCATTTTGCCCCTAATATTTCACACTTTCACAATTTAGTCCCTATTGCACAAAACACATAATATGCAAAATCTCACAACAACATAGCTTGGCCGAATCTTCCTTATAATTATATAAGTCCATGCATTTCAATTATTTCCTATTTTAGTCCTTCAAAAATTTATTTTAACAATTTAATCCAAATTACTCCATTTCATCAAAAATTCAAAGATAAAACTTGTTAATCTAACACATACAATTAATATATCATCATCAGATATAAAAAATAACAAGCTTCCTTCCATGGCAACTCACGAATTACACAAAAAATTCCAAAATTTAAACATGGGCTAACTAAAACATTAAACAACAATCTCAAAAATATAAAAATTACCAAGAACCGAAACCAATTCATACCTTAAATCAAGCTTTCTAATGCTGAAATACCTTAAGGTTTTCTCTTTTTCCTTTCTTTAACATTCGGTCAAAAAGATGAAGCCAAAATGCATGTCTTTCTTTTTCTATTTTATTTATTAATAGTTTAAAATATAATATTATTATTATAAAATAACTTAACATAAAATAATTATGTAAATGCATTATGACATGCATTGCCGTCCACTATCCCTTTTAAAAATGGGTAATTTCCCCTTAAGGACACCATATTAAAAAGCCACTATCAATTAGCACTTTACACTTAAATTTATAACTTTTACACTATACACGATTTAGTCCTTTTTCTTAATTAAGCACACAAACAATCAAATTTTTATACGAAACTTTCACACATTATAATTCACATATAATTAACACAGAAAATAATATTTAAACATTTTTTAGACTTGGATTCGTGGTCCCAAAACTACTATTCCGATTAGGGTCAAATTCGGACTGTTACAACTCTCCCCCTTAGGGATTTTCGTCCCCGAAAATCTTACCAGTAAATAGGTTCTGATAACTCTCTTTCATTGTATCCTTAGACTCCCAAGTTTCTTCTTCTACTCCGTTCTTTTGCCACAGTACCTTAACTAACGGGATTTTCTTATTTCTCAATTCTTTTATCTCCCGAGCCAGAATTCAAATCGGTTCTTCTTCATATGTCATATCAGGCTGAATCTCAACTTCTGTCGGGCAAATCACATGTGAAGGGTCAGATCGATATCTTGGAAGCATCGAGACATGAAAGACATTATGAATCTTTTCTAATTCAGGTGGTAATTATAATCTATAAGCAACCGGCCCGATACGCTCTGTAATTTCTTACGGTCCAATGAATCTCAGACTCAACTTGCTTTTACGACTGAATCTGAGCACCTTCTTCCACGGTGAAACTTTCAAAAATACTCGATCTCCAATCTGAAACTCAATGTCTTTACGTTTCAAATCTGCATAAGACTTTTGACGATCTGATGCAGCTTTCAAACTATCACGGATTACTGCCACTTTCTGTTCAGTCTCTTTAATCAAATCAACCCCGTGTATCTTGTTTTCACTGAGCTCAGTCCAATATAATGGTGTACGACATTTATGTCTGTACAGAGCTTCGTTGGGTGCCATTTTGATACTTGATTGAAAGCTATTATTGTAAGCAAATTCAATCAAAGGTAAGTATCGTTCCCATGTACCTTCAAGCTCGAGGACGCAACATCTCAACATATCCTCAAGTATCTGAATGGTTCGTTCGGATTGGCCATCTATCTGAGGATGAAAAACTGTGCTAAAGTGTAGTTTGGTACCCAAAGCATCTTGTAATTTCTTCCAGAACCACGATGTGAATCTCGGGTCTTTTTCTGAAACAATGGAAATCAGCACACCATGCAATCTCACAATTTGAGATACATACAACTTAGCAAGCTTATCGAGCGAATAGTCCGTCCGAACTGGAATAAAGTGAGCTGATTTGGTTAGTCTATCCACTATAACCCAAATTGCGTCTTTCTTTCTCGGAGTCATAGGCAAGCCGGATACAAAATCCATAGTAATTCTGTCCCATTTCCATTCAGGTATCATGATTGGTTGTAGTAACATAGAAGGCACCTGATGTTCGGCTTTTACTTGTTGACAAACTAAGCATTTTGAGACAAATTCAGATATGTCCTGTTTCATACCAGACCACCAAAAGAACTGTTTCAAATCATTATACATTTTCGTGCTACCTGGATGCACAGACAATCGGCTACTGTGAGCTTCATTCAATATCACTTGAATCAAATCCGAATTCCTTGGAACACATATTCAGTCTTTGAACTTCAAGCAGTCATTTTCATTAATTCAAAACTCTGACTCAACATTGCTTTCACACTGAACTCATCTTGCCAACTAATCTTTGTCAACTTTCTGGGCATCACTAATTTGTTGAATAAACAACGGTCTTGCTTTTAATTCGGCTACTATCGAACCATAATCAGACATAACCATATGCGCGTTCAATGCACGAAGAGCAAATAATGACTTTCGACTTAAAGCATCCGCAACAACATTAGCTTTCCTCGGATGATAGTCAATTACTAACTCGTAATCTTTCAACAGCTCTAACCATCTGCGTTGTCTCAGATTCAAATCTCTTTGTGTCATCAAATTCTTCAAACTCTTGTGATCTGAATAAGCATGACATTTCTCACCGAAAAGATAATGACGCCAAATCTTTAACACAAACACAATAGCTGCTAGCTCTAAATCATGTGTCGGGTAATTTCTTTCGCGTGGCTTCAATTGTCTCGAAGCATAAGTGACGACTTTGCCTTCCTGCATCAAAACGCAACACAAACCATTCAAAGATGCATCACTATAAACAACAAATTCTTTACCCGATTCAGGCTGGACTAACACTGGAGCTTCGATCAAAAGAGCGTTTAATTGATCGAAACTTTTCTGACACTTTTTCGACCATTCGAACTTAACATCTTTTTGCAATAGCTTTGTCAACGGTGTAGCTATCATAGAAAAGCCTTTCACAAATCGTTTGTAGTAAGCAGCAAGTCCCATAAAGCTTCAAATTTTGGAAACATTTTTCGGTGGTTTCCAATCAAGTACAGCCGATATTTTATTCGGATCAACCTGAATACCTGATGCTGAAACAACGTGGCCTAGAAAACTGACTTCACTCAACTAGATCTCACATTTACTAAACTTTGCACACGACTGTTTATCTCGCAAAGTTTGTAGCACAAGTCTCAAGTGCTCAGCATGCTCGGTTTCATCTCTGGAGTAGATCAGAATACAATCTATAAACACTACCACAAACAGATCCAAATACTGTCTGAAAATCTGATTCATCAGGTACATAAAAATTTAGGTGCATTAGTAAGTCCGAAAGGCATAACCAAAAAATCATAGTGTCCGTACCTCGTTCGAAAAGCAGTCTTTGGCACATCTAAATCTCTGACTCGCAACTGATAATAACCCGATCTCAAATCTATCTTCGAAAACACTGAAGCCCCTTTGAGCTGATCAAACAAGTTATCAATCCTTGGCAAAGGATATTTATTCCTTATAGTTACCTTATTTAACTGTCTATAATCAATGCACATTCGCATAGTTCCATCTTTCTTTTTCACGAATAAAACTGGCGCACCCCAAGGAGAAAAACTCGGTCCTGCAAAGCCCCTACTTTTAACTCTTGCAACAGTGCTTTCAACTCTTTTAATTCTTTAGGTGCCATTCGATACGGAGCTATCGAAATCAGAGTCATCCCCGGTACTAATTCAATACCAAACCCCACCTCTCGAATAGGTGGCAAACTCGGTAATTCCTCAGGAAATACATTTGGATACTCGCACACGACTGGAATGGATTCAATCTTCTTTTCAGTCACTTTACTATCAAACACATAAGCAAAGTAAGCTTCATACCCTTTTATCATATATTTTCGAGCTAACATTGAAGATATTATAGCTGGTAACCCATTCAGATCATTAGATTCAATCCGAATAATTTCACCGTTCTGACATCTCAAATCAATGGTCTTTCTTTTGCAATTAACAATAGTATCGTGCAAAGTCAACCAGTCCATTCCCAGAATTATATCGAATTCATCAAAAGCCAACAACATCAAATCAGCTGGGAAACATGAATCCCGAATCATCAACGGGCAACTTTTATACACATTATAAACCAGAACGCAATGACTTAAGGGGTTTGATACTCGAATCACAAATTCAGTAGACTCAACAGGCAAAGTCATACTGGATACTAATGTTTCACACACATAAGAATGAGTCGAACTAGGATCAATCAAAGCAATAACACTAGTATCATAAAGAGTGAAAGTACCAGTAATGACATCTGGGAAAGAAGCATCCTCACGAGCGTGTATAGCATATGCTCTAACAGGTGCATGAGCCTCAGATCTAACTGCTGTATCTTTTGTTCCTCTCTGACTGCCACCTACGCTACCTGAATGTCTGGGTGGTCTGCCTCGTACTGACATGTTGCTCGGTCTCGCATTCTGAATAGTGTTTTGCTCGGCTAACATCGGGCACTCCCGAATAAAACGATCCATCGATCCACATTTAAAACAGGACCGATAATGCAATCTACAACTCCCAAAATGCCATTTTCCACAATGCTTGCACTCAACCCTGTTCTGCTGAACATTACCAACACTAGCAATCGAAGTGGCTCGGGATCCCGTAGGAGGTCGGTCCTGATCTCGTCTAGAAAAGTCTGAAGTAGCTTTATATCTACTAGATTCATCTCTGAACTTCTTTGATGTTGAATGAAAGGTCTTACTCGATGATCTTTTACAGATGTCTCTAGCTTCAAATTCAGCTTTTCTTTTCTCTTTTCCAAGCTCTTAGGCTCTACAGGCTCGTTCAACAAGAACCACGAACTCTTTAATCTCAAGTATGCCGACCAGTAACTTAATGTCTTCATTCAGACCGTCTTCGAATCTATTACACATAATAGCCTCGGTTGAAACACATTCACGAGTATAACGGCTCAATCTCACAAATTTTCGTTCATACTCAGTCACGGTCATACGACCCTGTTTCAATTCTAGAAATTCTTTACGTTTTTGATTGATGAATCTCTGACTGATATATTTCTTACGGAACTCAGTTTGGAAGAATTCCCAGGTCACCTTCTCTTTCGGGACCACCGATACTAGTGTATTCCACCAGTGATATGCGGTGTCCCGCAATAATGATATAGCACAATTTAACCATTCATCTGGAGTACATGATAGCTCATCGAATACACAGATAGCATTATCAAGCCACAGCTCAGCTCGTTTTGCGTCATCGTCATCATTAGCTTTAAACTCTTTGACCCCGTGTTTCCTGATTTTATCTACAAGAGGCCTGCTAAATCTCATCGGATCTATCATCGGAGGTACCACAGGTATCAGAGATGGATTATTCGGGGGTGGAGGTTGTTGCACAGTCGGATTAGTCTGGATATATTGAGTAAACCATTCATTCATTATCAGGTAGAAGGCTTGCTTAGCCTCCCCCTCATGGCTACTCGAGATAGGTCGAGATTCTATCGGCACTGACCCATGCGCGGGATCAGGCGCTACACTCTCAATATCATCAGCTAAGGCTCTGTCGGGATCCATTTACTATATAAAAACACAATTCAGATGTCAGAAGTCATCACACTATCGCATTACAATTTAAGGCATGTATAGCTAGACTCACACGCGCTACGGTAGTCCTAGAATCGACTAAATCATAAGCTCTGATACCAATAAGTTGTAACACCCTTAACCCAAATCCGTCGCTGGACTAGGGTTATAAAGTATTACCAAACATAGCACAAGTCATAATAAATATTCACTGCTTATATAGTCAAAACCTAATGTGTTGTAAGAAAATACATTATCAAAATTTACTCAACCCATCTTGAGCATATCTTAGAACCGTTAACCAAATTTTGTATAAGCATTTTTATATTCATCAAATACAAAGGTTTCAATTCAAGTGGTCTATGAAGGCTCAATATTCACACATGCACATGCTCACTTAAAAACTACTAAAACAAGTCGTTAAATATTAAAACAAAACATACACCTATATTTATATATATAGACTTTATTAAACCATGAACAAGATATACCAATTGTTCATACATCCACGCAAAAACATAGATCAAAACATCCAAATGAACATGGTAGCACAAAAAAAAAAAAAAAACCAAATATGCCTCCCATAATTCAAACACATAAATTTGAATTTTATACACATGCACACTTCTAATTTATGTTCGTTTAAAACAATTCAAATATTCAACCTAAAATTTCATGATATGAACGAATATACTTTCTTCAATATTAAGCAATTTTCCAAATTGATTTGTTTTTCAAATCTATGATATCTCACTAGAAAACATTCATCCATCCATAGCCCAATCAAATTCAAATGCGCAAATATCAACTTTTCAAATACAACCCCTATTATTTCAAAACGCATAAATATGACCAACTATCAATCATGCACAATCAACCATGCTACCATCACATGCATACTTACATTACCAACTATACTTTTATAATGAATAAGCATCATGGCCGATTTTATATAAGACCAAAGTACCATAATTTAGCCATTTTTGCATGGCTATATGTATATATACAAGAACAAAATTTCCATTGGTTCAAAACCTAAATCTAGCCTATACATGCCTTAAGTTCAAACCAAACTTTTAAAAGTACCAAAATGAGTCGATAGTGTGGATGACTTTGTTGACGATCCCCTGAGCTCGTAGCTTGATCAACATCTATAAGACAGAACAACAATCACACAGAGTAAGCTAACTTCGCTTAGTAAGCCTTAAGCAAATATAACCACTTAATCAAACATTTAAATATTATAAACCAATCCTTTTTATAACCTTAATAAAATTTTCTTAGCACAATTGTGCCATCATGGCTGAATACCACCATCCTTACAAAGTAATTTAATTATCGCTTATCAATTCCATATAAGTAGATATGTTTCGTATACAACAAATTAAAATAAATACTAAGTACATAATTACCATTTATAACCGAATGTACATGTATAATAATATACATTAATCTTCACATGTACACAATTATATAATATGTATGTAGTATCATTTTATCCACATCTATAAGACCGAATATACAAAAGCACATTGTCAATTCACTAGTTCAATATACATTACATGTATATTTACCATTTGGCCGAATCTAAATGACACACCCATGTTCACATCCAAATCAACTTTCAATATAACATACACATCATTTATGAGGCTGAATATCGTTAATAGAATTTTACAAATATACCTCATTTGTAACACAACCCAGTAGTATCAATCGTAATATACTAACTTACCTTATCTCGTACAACCAATAGGCTTTCATGTATCTAAACAATTAGCTCATTTATTGTACTCAAACTTCCACCTCTATAACAATCCATTGAAACACATACGTATAAATAATCACTGGCAATAAGCCTGCTAGGCACAAAGCCTGAAACACACACGCAAGCCTGCTAGACCCAAGGTCTGATATTCAATCACCAGCAATAAGCCTGCTAGGCACAAAGCCTGATTAATTTCACCAGCTCAAAGCTTGCTAGGCTCGAAGCCCGAATATCGGTACCACAAAATCATTTCTTAATCATTTTGTACTGCTTTCTGAGGTTTTTAACACATTCGAAATAATTGAACCACATCATCTAAATGCTAAAATTCCATTCGGCTATCAAGTTATATAACTATAAAATTTTGAATAATCATAGTAAACCGCTTAGTAAACGAATTTAACTGTACTCAATTGCATAAAGACTTACCTCGGATATTGTCGGACAACAAAAATCAGCTATTCGATTATCTTCGTTTTTCCCCGATCCAAGTCCGTTTTCTTTTGTTCTTGATCTAAACATATTTAAAATGAGCTCATTCAAACACATTTACATTCAATTTAGTCCTAAAACACATAAATAGGAAAATTACCATTTTGCCCCTAATATTTCACACTTTCACAATTTAGTCCCTATTGCACAAAACACATAATATGCAAAATCTCACAACAACATAGCTTGGCCGAATCTTCCTTATAATTATATAAGTCCATGCATTTCAATTATTTCCTATTTTAGTCCTTCAAAAATTTATTTTAACAATTTAATCCAAATTACTCCATTTCATCAAAAATTCAAAGATAAAACTTTTTAATCTAACACAGACAATTAATATATCATCATCAAATATAAAAAATAACAAGCTTCCTTCCATGGCAACTCACGAATTACACAACAAATTCCAAAATTTAAACATGGGCTAACTAAAACATTAAACAACAATCTTAAAAATATAAAAATTATCAAGAACCGAAATCAATTCATACCTTAAATCAAGCTTTCTAATGCCGAAATACCTTAAGGTTTTCTCTTTTTCCTTTCTTTAACATTCGGTCAAAAAGATGAAGCCAAAATGCATGTCTTTCTTTTTCTATTTTATTTATTAATAGTTTAAAATATAATTTTATTATTATTATAAAATAACTTAACATAAAATAATCATGTAAATGCATTATGACATGCATTGCCGTCCACTATCCCTTTTAAAAATGGGTAATTTCCCCTTAAGGACACCATATTAAAAAGCCACTATCAATTAGCACTTTACACTTAAATTTATAACTTTTACATTATACGCGATTTAGCCCTTTTTCTTAATTATGCACACAAACAATCAAATTTTTATACGAAACTTTCACACATTATAATTCACATATAATTAACACAGAAAATAATATTTAAACATTTTTTAGACTTGGATTCGTGGTCTCGAAACCACTGTTCCGATTAGGGTCAAATTCGGACTGTTACAACTCTCCTCCCTTAGGGATTTTCGTCCCCGAAGATCTTACCAGTAAATAGGTTCTGATAATGCTCTTTCATTGTATCCTTAGACTCCCAAGTTTCTTCTTCTACTCTATGCTTTTGCCACAGTACCTTAACTAACGGGATTTTCTTATTTCTCAATTCTTTTATCTCCCGAGCCAGAATTTAAATTGGTTCTTCTTCATATGTCATATCAGGCTGAATCTCAACTTCTGTCGGGCAAATCACATGTGAAGGGTTAGATCGATATCTTGGAAGCATCGAGACATGAAAGACATTATGAATCTTTTCTAATTCAGGTGGTAATTGCAATCTATAAGCAACCGGCTCGATACGCTCTATAATTTCATACGGTCCAATGAATCTCGGACTCAACTTACCTTTACGACTGAATCTGAGCACCTTCTTCCACGGTGAAACTTTCAAAAATACTCGATCTCCAATCTGAAACTCAATGTCTTTACGTTTTAAATCTGCATAAGACTTTTGACGATCTGATGCAGCTTTCAAACTATCACGGATTACTGCCACTTTCTGTTCAGTCTCTTTAATCAAATCAACCCCGTGTATCTTGTTTTCACCGAGCTCAGTCCAGTATAATGGTGTACGACATTTATGTCTGTACAGAGCTTCGTTGGGTGCCATTTTGATACTAGATTGAAAGCTATTATTGTAAGCAAATTCAATCAAAGGTAAGTATCGTTCCCAAGTACCTTCATGCTCGAGGACGCAACATCTCAACATATCCTCAAGTATCTAAATGGTTCGTTTGGATTGGCCATCTATCTGAGGATGAAAAACTATGCTAAAGTGTAGTTTGGTACCCAAAGCATCTTGCAATTTCTTCCAGAACAACGATGTGAATCTCGGGTCTCTGCATGAAACAATGGAAATTGGCACACCATGCAATCTCACAATTTGAGATACATACAACTCAGCAAGCTTATATAGCGAATAGTCCGTCCGAACTGGAATAAAGTGAGCTGATTTGGTTAGTCTATCCACTATAACCCAAATTGCGTCTTTCTTGCTCGGAGTCATTGGCAAGCCGGATACAAAATCCATAGTAATTCTATCCCATTTCCATTCAGGTATCATAATCAGTTGTAGTAACCCAGAAGGCACCTGATGTTCGGCCTTTACTTGTTGACAAACTAAGCATTTCGAGACAAATTCAGATATGTCTTGTTTTATACCAGGCCACCAAAAGAACTGTTTCAAATCATTATACATTTTCGTGCTACCTGGATGCACAGACAATTGGCTACTGTGAGCTTCATTCAATATCACCTGAATCAAATCCGAATTCCTTGGAACACATATTCGGTCTTTGAACTTCAAGCAGTCATTTTCATCAATTCAAAACTCTGACTCAACATTGCTTTCACACTGAACTCGTCTTACCAACAAATCTTTGTCAACTTTCTAGGCATCACTAATTTGTTGAATAAACAACGGTCTTACTTTTAATTCGGCTACTATCGAACCATAATCAGACATAACCATATGCGCGTTCAACGGACAAAGAGCAAATAATGATTTTCGACTTAAAGCATCCGCAACAACATTAGCTTTCCCTGGATGATAGTCAATTACTAACTCGTAATCTTTCAACAGCTCTAACCATCTGCGTTTTCTCAGGTTCAAATATCTCTGTCATCAAATACTTCAAACTCTTGTGATATGAATAAGCATGACATTTCTCACCGAACAGATAATGACGCCAAATCTTTAACGCGAACACAATGGCTGCTAGCTCTAAATTATATGTCGGGTAATTTCTTTCGTGTGGCTTTAATTGTCTCGAAGCATAAGCTACGACTTTGCCTTTCTGCATCAAAACGCAACCCATACCATTCAAAGATGCATCACTATAAACAACAAATTCTTTACCCGATTCAGGCTAGACTAACACTGGAGCTTCGGTCAAAAGAGCGTTTAATTGATCGAAACTTTTCTGACACTTTTTCGACCATTCGAACTTAACATCTTTTTGCAATAGCTTTGTCAACGGTGTAGCTATCATAGAAAAGCCTTTCACAAATCGTCTGTATTAACCAGCAAGTCCCAGAAAGCTTCAAATTTTGGAAACATTTTTCAGTGGTTTCCAATCAAGTATAGCCAATATTTTATTCGGATCAACCTGAATACCTGATGCTGAAACAACGTGGCCTAAAAAACTGACTTCACTCAACCAGAACTCACATTTACTAAACTTTACACACGACTGTTTATCTCGCAAAGTTTGTAGCACAAGTCTCAAGTGCTCAGCATGCTCGGTTTCATCTCTAGAGTAGATCAGAATATCATCTATAAACACTACCACAAACAGATCCAAATACTATCTGAAAATTCGATTCATCAGGTACAAATTTAGGTACATTAGTAAGTCCGAAAGGCATAACCAAAAAATCATAGTGTCCGTACCTCGTTCGAAAAGCAGTCTTTGGCACATCTAAATCTCTGACTCGCAACTGATAATAACCCGATCTCAAATCTATCTTCAAAAACACTGAAGCCCCTTTGAGCTGATCAAACAAGTCATCAATCCTTGGCAAAGGATATTTATTCTTTATAGTTACCTTATTTAACTGTCTGTAATCAATGCACATTCGCATAGTTCCATCTTTCTTTTTCACGAATAAAACTGGCACACCCCAAGGAGAAAAAATTGGTCGTGGAAAGCTCCTATCTGTTAACTCTTGCAACTGTGCTTTCAACTCTTTTAATTCTTTAGGTGCCATCCAATACAGAACTATCAAAATCAGAGTCGTCCCCGGTACTAATTCAATACCAAACTCCACCTCTCGAATAGGTGGCAAACTCGATAATTCCTCAGGAAATACATTTGGATACTCGCACACGACTGGAACGGATTCAATCTTCTTTTCAGTCACTTTACTATCAAGCACATAAGCAAAGTAAGCTTCATACCCTTTTCTCATATATTTTCGAGCTAACATTAAAGATATTACAGCTGGTAACCCATTCAGATCATTAGATTCAATCCGAATAATTTCACCGTTCTGACATCTCAAATCAATGGTCTTTCTTTTGCAATTAACAACAGCATCATGCAAAGTCAACCAGTCCATTCCCAGAATTATATCGAATTCATCAAAAGGCAAGGACATCAAATCAGCTGGGAAACATAAATCCCGAATCATCAACGGGCAACTTTTACACACTTTGTCAACCAGAACGCACCGACCTACGGGGTTTGATACTCGAATCACAAATTCAGTAGACTCAACAGGCAGAGTCTTACTGGATACTAATGTTTCACACAAATAAGAATGAGTTGAACTAGGATCAATCAACGCAATAACACTAGTATCATAAAGAGTTAAAGTATTAATAATGACATCTGGGGAAGAAGCATCCTCACGAGTGCGTATAGTATATGTTCTAACTGCTGTATCTTTTGTTCCTCTCTGACGCCACCTACGTTACTCGAATGTCTGGGTGGTCTGCCTCGTGCTGACATGTTGCTCGGTCTCGCATTCTGAATAGTGTTTTGCTCGGCTAACATCGGGCACTCCCGAATAAAATGATCCATCGATCCACATTTAAAACAGGACCGATCATGCAATCTACAACTCCCAAAATGCCATTTTCCACAATGCTTGCACTCAACCCTGTTCTGCTGAACATTACCAACGCTAGCAATCGAAGTGGCTCGGGATCCCGCAGGAGGTCGGTCCCAATCTCGTCTAGAAAAGTCTAAAGTAGCTTTATATCTACTAGATTCATCTCTGAACTTCTTTGATGCTGAATGAAAGGTCTTACTCGATGATCTTTTACGGATGTCTCTAGCTTTAAATTCAGCTTTTCTTTTCTCTTTTCCAAGCTCTTAGGCTTTACAGGCTCGTTCAACAAGAACCACGAACTCTTTAATCTCAAGTATACCGACCAGTAACTTAATGTCTTCATTCAGACCGTCTTCGAATCTTTTACACATAATAGCCTTGGTTGAAACACATTCACGAGCATAACGGCTCAATCTCACAAATTTCTGTTCATACTCAGTCACGGTCATACGACCTTGTTTCAATTCTAGAAATTCTTTACGTTTTTGATCGATGAATCTCTGACTGATATATTTCTTACGGAACTCAGTTTGGAAGAATTCCTAGGTCACCTTCTCTTTCGGGACCACTGATACTAGTGTATTCCACTAGTGATATGCGGTGTCCCGCAATAATGATATAGCACATTTTAAGCATCCATCTAGAGTACATGATAGCTCATCGAACACACAGATAGCATTATCAAGCCACAACTCATCTCGTTCTGCATCATCGTCATCATTAGCTTTAAACTCTTCGACCCCGTGTTTCCTGATTTTATCTACAAGAGGCCTGCTAAATCTCATCGGATCTATCATCGGAGGTACCACAGGTATCAGAGATGGATTATTCGGGGGTGGAGGTTGTTACACAGCCAGATTAGTCCAGATATATTGAGTAAACCATTCATTCATCATCTGGTAGAAGGCTTGCTTAGCCTCCCCCTCATGGCTACTCGAGATAGGTCGAGATTCTACCGGCACTGACCCATGCGCGGGATCAGGCGCTACACTCTTAACATCATCAACTACGGCTCTGTCGGGATCCATTTACAATATAAAAACACAATTCAGATGTCAGAAGTCATCACACTATCGCATTACAATTTAAGGCATGTATAGCTAGACTCACACGAGCTACAGTAGTCCTAGAATCGACTAAACCGTAAGCTCTGATACCAATAAATTGTAACACCCTTAACCCAAATCTGTCGTTGGATTAGGGTTATAAAGTATTACCAAACATAGCACAAGTCATAATAAATATTTACTGCTTATATAGTCAAAACCAAATGTGTTGTAAGAAAATACATTATCAAAATTTACTCAACCCATCTTGAGCATATCTTAGAACCGTTAACCAAATTTTGTATAAGCATTTTTATATTCATCAAATACAAAGGTTTCAATTCAAGTGGTCTATGAAGGTTCAATATTCACACATGCACATGCTCACTTAAAAACTACTAAACAAGTCGTTAAATATTAAAACAAAACATACACCTATATTTATATATATATAGACTTTATTAAACCATGAACAAGATATACCAATTGTTCATACATCCACGCAAAAACATAGATCAAAACATCCAAATGAAAATGGTAGCACCCAAAAAAAAAAAATACCATATATGCCTCCCATAATCCAAACACATAAATTTGAACTTTATACACATGCACACTTATAATTTATGTTCGTTTAAAACAATTCAAATATTCAACCTAAAATTTCATGATATGACCGAATATACTTTCTTCAATGTTAAGCAATTTTCCAAACTGATTTGTTTTTCAAATCTATGGCACCTCACTAGAAAACATTCATCCATCCATAGCCCAATCAAATTCAAATGCTAAATATCAACTTTCCAAATACAACCCCTATTATTTCAAAACGCATAAATATGACCAACTATCAGTCATGCACAATCAACCATGCTACCATCATATGCATACTTACATTACCAACTATACTTTTATAATGAACAAGCATCATGGCTGATTTTATATAAGACCAAAGCACCATAATTTAGCCATTTTCGCATGGCTATATTTATATATACAAGAACAAAATTTCCATTGGTTCAAAACCTAAATCTAGCCTATACATGCCTTAAGTTCAAACCAAACTTTTAAAAGTACCAAAATGAGTCGATAGTGTGGATGACTTTGTTGACGATCCCCTGAGCTCGTAGCTTGATCAAAATCTATAAGATAGAACAACAATCACACAGAGTAAGCTAACTTCGCTTAGTAAGCCTTAAGCAAATATAACCACTTAATCAAACATTTAAATTTTATAAACCAATCCTTTTTATAACCTTAATAAAATTTTCTTAGCACAATTGTGCCATCATGGCTGAATACCACCATCCTTACAAAGTAATTTAATTATCACTTATCAATTCCATATAAGTAGATATGTTTCAGATACAACAAATTAAAATAAATACTAAGTACATAATTACCATTTATAACCGAATGTACATGTATAATAATATACATTAATCTTCACATGTACACAATTATATAATATGTATATAGTATCATTTTATCCACATCTATAAGACCGAATATACAAAAGCACATTGTCAATTCACTAGTTCAATATACATTACATGTATATTTACCATTTGGCCGAATCTAAATGACACATCCATGTTCACATCCAAATCAACTTTCAATATAACATACACATCATTTATGAGGTGAATACAGATTAATAGAATTTTACAAATATACCTCATTTGTAACACAACCCAAGAGTATCAATCGTAATATACTAACTTACCTTATCTCGTACAACCAATAGGCTTTCATGTATCTGAACAATTAGCTCATTTATTGTACTCAAACTTCCACCTCTATAACAATCCATTGAAACACATACTTATAAATAATCACTGGCAATAAGCCTGCTAGGCACAAAGCCTCAAACACACACACAAGCCTCGCTAGACCTAAGGTCCGATATTCAATCACCACAATAAGCTCTAGGCTCAAAGCCCAATATCGATACCACGAATTTCATACGCTCTCGAGGTTTTTAACACATTCAAATAATTCATCTTGCTTTAATCGATACCACAAAATCATTTCTTAATCATTTCATACTGCTTTCTGAGGTTTTTAACACATTCGAAATAATTGAACCACATCATCTAAATGCTAAAATTCCATTCGACTATCAAGTTATATAACTATAAAATTTTGAATAATCATAGTAAACTGCTTAGTAAACGAATTTAACTGTACTCAATTGCTTAAAGACTTACCTCGGATATTGTCGGACAATAAAAATCAGCTATTCGATTATCTTCGTTTTTCCCCGATCCAAGTCCGTTTTCTTTTGTTCTTGATCTAAACATATTTAAAATGAGCTCATTCAAACACATTTACATTCAATTTAGTCCTAAAACACATAAATAGGAAAATTACCATTTTGCCCCTAATATTTCATACTTTCACAATTTAGTCCCTATTGCACAAAACACATAATATGCAAAATCTCACAACAACATAGCTTGGCCGAATCTTCCTTATAATCATATAAGTCCATGCATTTCAATTATTTCCTATTTTAGTCCTTCAAAAATTTATTTTAACAATTTAATCCAAATTACTCCATTTCATCAAAATTCAAAGATAAAACTTGTTAATCTAACACATACAATTAATATATCATCATCAAATATAAAAAATAACAAGCTTCCTTCCATGGCAACTCACGAATTACACAACAAATTCCAAAATTTAAACATGGGCTAACTAAAACATTAAACAACAATCTCAAAAATATAAAAATTATCAAGAACCGAAACCAATTCATACCTTAAATCAAGCTTTCTAATGTCGAAATACCTTAAGGTTTTCTCTTTTTCCTTTCTTTAACATTTGGTCAAAAAGATGAAGCCAAAATGCATGTATTTCTTTTTCTATTTTATTTATTAATAGTTTAAAATATAATATTATTATTATAAAATAACTTAACATAAAATAATCATGTAAATGCATTATGACATGCATTGCCGTCCACTATCCCTTTTAAAAATGGGTAATTGCCCCTTAAGGACACCATATTAAAAATCCACTATCAATTAGCACTTTACACTTCAATTTATAACTTTTACACTATATGCGATTTAGTCCTTTTTCTTAATTAAGCACACAAACAATCAAATTTTTATACGAAACTTTCACACATTATAATTCACATATAATTAACACAGAAAATAATATTTAAACATTTTTTAGACTCGGATTCATGGTCCCAAAACCACTGTTCCGATTAGGGTCAAATTCGGACAGTTACACCTTTACTTTGTTTGGGTCAATCTCAATCCCCTTTTCACTGACTACAAATCCTAGCAATTTTCTCGACCTAGCTCTGAAAGTACATTTTGCTGGATTGAGTGATCGTGTGTTAGAGTCTTAAAAATTTAGTAAAAGAATGATCGAACCTGGAAACTAACTATGACAACGATGGAGGCAAGCGCACCTATCAAACAATAGTATAGTTTAGTGGCAAGACTAAATTGTTGAACCCAAAGGAACCAAAAGTACTAATACTAACTTTCTTTTTATTATCTAGCCTAAGAATTAAGGGATTTGTTTTATCTAATCTAAAATTAACTAACTACTAAGCTAAAGATACAAAGACGAAGAGAATGAATTTGGGAAATACTTGTGAGAAAACCAATTGATTAAAACAATATTCGAGGAAGAATCCACCTAGACTTCACTTGTTATCTAACTCTGAACTAGATGATTTATTCACTTGACTTGATCCGTAGGATTCCCTAAGTTATATTAATACCTTTTTTGATGCTACTATCGTCTAATCTTAGGTTGATTAATTGAAATTTCTTTCTAATTAAAACCCCTAGAATTGCATTAACTCGATCTATGGACTCCCATATTAGGTTTGACCCCAATCCGGTAGATTTACGTCATCCTATTTCTAGGGTTGCGTTCAACTCCGCTTAACTATGTTAGATCTACTATTAGGCAGGGCCTTTTGCTCCACCACCTAAGCACATCAATACTTGAATCAATATCCCAGAAATACCAAAATAAGAATTAAGAACACATAGTTAAGAACAAATCAAATATTTATCATACAGCTCAGATAACAATAACAAGATTCGTCTTAGGTTGCATCCCCCTCAGGTATCTGAGAGGTTTAGTTCATAATCATAAAAGAATACATCTCAGAAGAAAATAAAAAAAAAACATAAAGAAAACCTTAAAACCCCCTGAAGGAATTGAAGGAGAGATCCTCAGTCTTGAGTATGATTCTGGCTTCTCGAGATGAATCAACTGGCTTTCTTCAAGTGAATCCCTGTATTCAACTTCTCTAGCTTGGCTCTTTGGCCTAACTGAACGCCCCCTAAAGGTTGGCCTCTAGGGTCTTTATATAGGCATTTGGAATATGTTTCTTTGCCTCTAAATACCCTAATCTGAATAGAATTCTTCTTATCTGCGGTAGAGGCACACCCATGGCACACGCTCGTATAAATCATGGCCAGGCCGTGTTCGGGTCTGTTGATGAGGCACGACCGTGCATTTCGGGGTCCAGGCCATGGTCGGCTCTTCTTATGGGGCACGGCCGTGTGGTCTTGGGCTCAGGCCGTGTCGATTCCGTGATATGGCTCATTTTCTTCGATTTTGGCCCGTTATTCGTTCTTTTCATCCTCCAGTGCTCTACTGAATATAAAACATGAAAACAAAGGATTAGGAGCACTTATTTCCATAATTAAAGGGATAAATCATCCAAAAGTAAGCTAAATGTGGGATTAAAATATATTCATTTTACGGTTTATCAAATACCCCTACACTTAAGTTTTTGCTTGTCCTCAAGCAAAACTCTCAACTCATAATTAAAACAAACTTCCTCAATTCATAATATTCATCGATAAGGCCTCATCATAATTCATAGATAATTTATACATGGATAATTTACCTAAAAGAGTCCTGAAGATTCAAACAATCAAAGTCATAGTTTGTAGTACAAAAAATATAGGTGTTTCCCCTTACCTAAATAATCACCTTTAATTCAAAATCAACGAAAGTTGACATCCTCACTAAAGATTCACTCAAATCGCTCAAGGTGTTTAAGGTTCAAAAATTAAGCACTCAAAAGTCGAACATGAAAAGTTAATTCCATAGGCTTGCATGAAAATCAAATCTCCACCACTGTAAAATGAGATGATACACAAATCAAAAGGTCTTGAAAAGGGTTGTAAAGGGGCTTAGGTTAATAGTGTGGATAAAGGCTGAATTAGAAGGGTTAAAATCGAAATTGAATTGACAATTACCTAACAAGAAAAATGATTAATAACCTGCATAATTACATCAATTAAAAACTAAAATACTAAAAATACGAGCTTCTTCTTCAAGATGTTGAAATTAAATGTATAGGCTCACTTAATTATAGAACTAATAATGAATATACTTCATTTTTTTTTCTTAGTTAAGAACAAATCAATATAAGATAAAACTTTAACAACTGAAATAATATAATTAGGCAACTAATCAAATCAAGTCTCGATAGAAGGGTAGTCAAAAGGAATGGTGATAACAAATACAAATGGGTTTCAGGTTAATATTAGTGGGTTGAGTAAAAAAAAAGGTTGTTAGGATCAAAGGGGTTCGCTAGGGGTTAATTGTGAGGGTAGGCTTTTAGTGGAGTAAGTGGGTTAAATCCTAAGTGCCTTAATCATCTCTATATATCAAATCAATAGTGTGGTCTTGACATGTATAATCGAAGTAAGTTCTAGAATAACAAATCAATGTTGACACACTCATAATCAATAAAAGTAAGCACGAAAAGAATGTATGCTCTAAAAGGCTCAAAATCTCACAAAAATTATGGGTTTTTGATATCAACTTTGTAAATTTCAAATTTCAAGGAAACAATTAGATTCAGATAGACAACCTAACAAAATTTTTAATTTTTTGAAAATAAACTCATCATGCTTGATTCTATAGCATCTTGAAGTTTAAATCATCATTGCACAATTATCAATAACTTAATCTAAAACATATCAATAAAAATCATGAATTAACAAGAATTTCATTCTAATTAGTGATATGAGAAAATTACCTTAAGACAGAATATCATTCAGGGATTTGAGAATAATGCAAAAAGTTAGACACTTTTTCTAAATAATTTTCACCCCCCACAATTAAGATGTACATTGCCCTCAATGTACAAAGATAGATAATAATCATATAATAAGAAAATCAAAAGTGAGGGAGAAAGAATAAACTTCCTGAATTTTTTGATGGATTTCTTGAGTTGGAAGTGTTGAAACTTGATTCATAGGTGAAAGATAAGTTGGAGGAGGCGCCTCTACTTCCTGTGCTAGATGAAAAAATTGGGAACCTCGTAATAGTTAGCTAGGAAGAAATAATACTAATTTAAATTATACTAAATATATAATTAAAGTAAATAAAGATAATAAGAAAGAAAATAAGAATTAAAATAAGACCAAAAGAAAAGATGAATGGATTGAAAAGTCCTTATTGGTAGATGGTTCACGAGGTGGGTGTGGTTTCTAAGGCCGTGGTGTTGTGATTCCCTAGAAGCCTTTAGAACCTAATATCAAGAAACTAAAACAAAATTAACTCAATTTAGTATAAGAAAAATAAAGAAAAGGAAAATAAAGGAGAAGAGAAAAGTAAAATAAAAGTTAAATGGCCTCAAAGACCGTTGGCTTGTCGATGAGATGAAGCGGCCAGCATGAACTTATGTTGATTAGTTTCGCACAGGGAGACTTGGCAAGGATCTTTCCGTTTCTTCGACATTGTTGAAGCTTAGATCAAGACTTTAGAGAATAAAGAAAGAGGAAAGTGAAGATGGAGGGGAGTGAAGAGTGAATGGGGAGTGGGTGAGAAGGGGAGAGGGGTGTTTTAAATAGAAATTTTCAGCTCTGGTACAACCCCACGCCCGTGTCTCATGGGCGTGTTGTGTCCCACGGCCATATTGCATGGCCGTGTGGTGGTTTAATCGCTTCTACCATGCCTTGTATTAAATTGCCATGCCCGAGTTGGTTCAACAGTGTCGGCCACAGCTGTGTCGCACGGCCGTAATGTTAGTTGAGTCCGTGATTTGAAAATATTTTTCTCGTCCTGTCTCGTACTATCTCTACCATGCTAGAGCTAACATCCGTAGTATCCACACGGCCACGGCCACGTCCATGTGTAAGGCCGTGTGGTGTGAAAATTTACGCTTCATTAACTTGTTTAGTTTGTAGTTAGGCGCTAAAAGAAAAATAAAAAAATAAATAGGGTTAGTGCTCTGGTTGCCTCCAGAGAAGTGCTCGTTTAAAGTCTTAAGCTAGACTTACCTCTCATTCGTACCCTCACAATGGTTTAAGGAGTGAAAAATCCTTTCTCATGCTATCATTAAATAGTTTGAGTCGAGTAGAATTTACTTTAAAAGTACCGAATGTAGAGTTACTTACCTTGACTATTCGGTAAGGGAAAATATTAAGTACCGTAAAGGGGGTCTCTTCATTTGTCTTCAGGTTTGATGTGGCGATTCACGGGTCTATTCTATCTAATAGTATCTGATCTCCTATTTTGAAGTGATTTGATGTTCCTTTAAGTTCTTCTAGGGGTTCTGTTGGTTTTGCTTTGTGTGGGTTTGATTTCTCCTTGAAATGTGTCTCCCACTCATCTAGCTCATCGAACTGAAGCCGTCGTTCCGGATGAGATATTTCCTTATTGGTACGAGCTATAGGATCTGGCTCTGTAGTGTAGTTCCTCGATTTTTTCTGAAAAGAAAATTTAATCGAATAATTATCGATAGAATTTACGTCCTCACCTTTCGCACTCAATGTCCTAGCTGAGTCGAGAGCCTAAAGATTGATTGATTCGTCACCTACACGAAGTATGAGTTCACCTGTACTAACATCAATTTTAGATCTGGCAATTTCTAGAAAAAGTCTTCCTAAAATTAAGGGGATACTATTGTCTTCATTTATATCTAAAACAACGAAGTCTACGGAAAATATGAATTTGTCAACTTTAACTAGTACATCTTCAATTATACCCTTAGGAATTCAAATAGTCTTATCAGCTAGTTGAATACTTATCCTAGTTTGTTTGGGTTTCCTTAGACCTAGCTGTTTAAACATTTTAGATGGCATAACATTGATGCTTGCCCCTAAATCAGCTAAAGCATTATCAACAGATAAACTTCCTATTAAACATGGAATTGTAAAACTCCCTGGATCTTTTAATTTCTGTGGTAGTCTATTCTGTAACATTACTGAGCATACTTCGTTTAATTCTACATGCAACTCGTCATCTAACTTTCGCTTGTTTGTTAAGAGCTCTTTTAAAAATCTCCTTGAATCTAGCATTTGCGAAATAGCTTTAAGACACGGTAAGTTAATTTGTAATTTCTTTAAAAGTTTAAGAAACTTATTAAACTGTTCATCTGTATCGTCCTTCTTCATTGCATTGGGATAAGGTATACGAGGTTGGTATTCTTTAATTACCGGTTTTGGCTTTTCTTGGCTTACCTCAGCCTTACCTTCACTTACCACAGGTTCTTGCCTTGGCTCAGATTTAGGTTCTACTAACCCTTCACTGTCATAACCTGTTATGGATTGAATTTACTCCTTTGGATTAGTCTCAGTGTTACTGGAAAGCTACCTAGTGGTCGTTCAGAGTTTACCTTAGCGAGTTTCCCTAACTGGTTCTCGATTCCTTTAATTGATGCTTGTTGATTTTTAAGTGTTGTCTCGGTGATTTGAAAATGAGTTTCAGACACCGCTATGAATTTTTTCAGCATCTCTTCAAGGTTCGGCTTCTTTTCCTGTGGATAAGGCTATTTTTGGAAGTTTGGAAGGGGTGGTAGTTGTCTCTGATTTCCTTAGCCACCACACGAGAAATTGGGGTGGTTTCTCCAACCTAAATTATAAGTATTACTATAAGGGTTATTTTGAGATTGAAAATTGTTACCCATATAGTTCATCTGTTCGCTTTCCGTGCCTGGATTGTAGGGTGGGTACTCAGGATTCGTCACGCCTCCTAGATTTGAGTCACATTGCATTATTGGGTGTACCTACGAGAGACCATACAAACCATCAATCTTTTTATTCATTATCTCTACCTGGTTTGATAGCATGGTGACTGCGTTGAGATTGAAAACTTTGGCTACTTTAGTTGGCTTTGTCCTTGTAACTTGCCACTGATAGTTATTCAGTGACATCTCCTCTATAAACTCGTAAGCCACTTCAGGAGTTTTGTTATTCAGGGTTCCGCTGGCGGCTGAATCAATCAACTGCCTGGTTGAAGGATTCACACCATTGTGTTTGGACCTGTAGCCACAAGGGTAAACCATGGTGTGGGCACCTTCTCAACAGATCGTTGTATCTCTCTCATGCATCGTATAATGTTTCTAAATCCATCTACACAAAAGAAGAGATATCATTCCTTAATTTGGTCGTTTTGGCCTGCGAAAAATATTTCAATAAAAATTTTTCGGTCATTTGGTCCCATGTAGTGATTAATCCTCGTGGAAGAGAATGTAACCACTTTTTGGCTTTATTTCTCAAAGAAAAGGGAAATAACCAAAGATGAATGGCATCATCAGAAATGCCATTTATTTTGAAGGTATCACAAAATTCTACAAAATTTACTAAATGAGTATTCGGGTCTTCGTCCTGCAAACCATCAAACTAAATAAACTGTTGAATCATGTGAATAGTGTTAGGTTTTAGTTCAAAATTATTAGCGGCTATAACAGACCTAACAATACTCAATTCAGCTCCTGTCAAATTAGGTTTAGCATAATCATACATAGTTCGAGGAGCATGATGTTCGGCCATAACTTGATGTGGCGGATTATTCTCAGCCATTACTTCGGTAGTACTGGTTTCATCTTGTTGCTCTTCTTGTATGTAATTTAAGCCTCGCCTTGCTTCTTTACAATTTCTGCGTACAGTACCTTCAATATCACTGTCGTAAAGTAGTGGTCCTGTCGGGTTCCTTCTAGTCATAAACTAGAGGTACCTGCTAGGAAAAGGGAAAAAGAAAGAAATTCAGAAAAGTTAAAAATAAAATTTAATTGCAAGAATAAAAATATGGCTAAAGTAATAAAATTTGAGCGGTCTTAATATTTAGCTCCCCGGCAACGGCGCCAAAAACTTGATCGTGTGTCAAAGTCTTAAAAATTTATAAAAAGAATGGTCGAACCTGGAAACTAACTATGACAACGATGGAGGCAAGAGCACCTATCAAACAGTAGTATAGTTTAGTGACAAGATCGGATTGCCGAACCCAAAGGAACTAAAAGTACTAATACTAAGTTTCTTTTTATTATCTAGCCTAAGAATTAAGGGATTTGTTTTATCTAATCTAAAATTAACTAACTACTAAGCTAAAGATGCAAAGACGAAGAGAATGAATTGGGGAAATACTTGTGGGAAAACCAATTGATTAAGACAATACCCGATAAAGAATCCACTTAAACTTCACTTGTTATCTAACTCTGAATCAGACGATTTATTCACTTGACTTGATCCGTAGGATTCCCTAATTTATATTAATACCTCTTTCGAGGCTACTAACGTCTAATCCTAGGTTGATTAATTGAAATTTATTTCTAATTAAAATCCTTAGAATTGCATTAACTCGATCTATGGACTCCCATATTAGGTTTGACCCTAATCCTGCAGATTTACGTTATCTTATTTCTAGGGTTGCGTTCAACTCTGCTTAACTATGCTAGATCTACTCTTAGGCAGGGACTTGTTCTCCACCACCTAATCACATCAATACTTGAATCAATATCCCAGAAATACTAAAACAAGAATTAAGAACACATAGTTAAGAACAATTCAAATATTTATGATACAGCTCAGATAACGATAACAAGATTCGTCTTAGGTTTCATCCCCCTCAGGTATCTGAGAGGTTTAGTTCATAATCGTAAAAGAATACATCTCAGAAGAAAATATAAAACAAAACATAAAGAAAACCTTAAAACCCCCTAAAGGAATTGAAGGAGAGATCCTTAGTCTTGAGTATGATTTTGGTTTCTCGAGATGAATCAAATGGCTTTCTTCGAGTGAATCCTTATATTCAGCTTCTTTGGCTCGGCTCTTTGGCCTAGCTGAATGCCCCCTAAAGGTTTGCCTCTAGGGTATTTATATAGGCTTTTGGAATATGTTTCTTTGCCTCTAAGTACCCTAATTCGAATAGAATTCTTCTTATCTGCTGCAAATGCACGCCCATGGCACATGCTCGTGTAAATCGTGGCCAGGTAGTGTTCGCGTCTGTTGATGAGGCACGGCCATGCATTTCGAGGTCCAAGCCGTGGTTGGCTCTTCTTACGGGGCACGACCATGTGGTCTTGGACTCAGGCCGTGTCAATTCCGTGATATTGCCCATTTTCTTCGATTTCGGCCCGTTATTCGTTGTTTTCATCCTCCAGTGTTCTACTGAATATAAAACATGAAAAAAAAGGATTATGAGCACCTATTTCCATAATTAAAGGGATAAATCATCCAAAAGTAAGCTAAATGTGGGATTAAAATATGTTCATTTTACGGTTTATCATTGAGCTTCAGTTGGAATTTTCTCAATCTCAAAAATAGTTTCCTCAAGACTTGTACATTCTCCTCCTCTGTTCGGGACTTTACGATCATATCATCAACATAAACTTTGAGTTCTTTGTGCATCATATCATGGAACAGAGTTACCATGGCTCGCTGATATGTCGCTCCGGCTTTTTTCAGTCCAAATGTCATCACCTTATTGCAAAATGTTCCCCACATGGTTACAAATGTGGTCTTATCCATGTCTTCAAGATGCATCTTTATATGTTTGTATCCTGAGAAGCCATCCATGAAGGAGAATAATGAGTAACCTGCCATGTTATCCACTAAGTTGTCAATGTTAGGCAATGGGAAATTATCTTTTGGGCTGGCCTTGTTCAAATCCCTATAGTTTACACACATTCGTACTTTCCCATCTTTTTTAGGTACGGGGACGATATTGGCTACCCATTCTGAGTATTTAACTACTTGTAAGAAACCAGCATCGAATTACTTCTTGACCTACTCTTTTATCTTCAACAAAACATCGGGTCTCATCCTTCGGAGCTTCTGTTGAACTGGCTTGCACTCTTTCTTTATAGGGAGCCCATGTACCACGATATCATTATTTAACCCGAGCATGTCTTGATATGACCATGCGAAGACATCTTTAAATTCTTGGAGTAATTCAATGATGTCTCACTTTGTCTCTACGGTAATGCAAGCTCTAATTTTCACTTCTTTTCCTTCTTCTAAGCTCACAATCTCTACTGACTCTTTATGAGTGAGAATCTGTTTCTCCTCTTGTTCTACCATCCTTAACAAATTAGGAGATAGGTTACAATCTCTGTCATCTTCAAATTCCTGAGCTTTTTCTAAACACATATCTCGCTCAAAAGGAGATTCTGAGTTAGTAACAGCGTCGCTCATATCATTTGAAACACCCCAAACTCGGCCCACAAGCCCTGACCGGATCTGGCATGCTTCTAAAGAAAATCCATTCAAATCTTGTTTGAAACTTTACTAAAAACATGTGTATTTTTGAAAACACTTGATTTGGGTTGGGCTCGAATTAAGAACCCGTGTCGATAAGGTGTTAAAAATAATTTGATATTTATACTTAAGAAAAATTTAACTTTTAAACTTTAAATTCGATGATAATCGTATCATACTAAGTAATTTAAAAGCATGCATAAACGATTCAATACTTTGGCCTTATTACATCAAATAAAAAACCCGAATAATTCAAAACTTAAACATAAATAAAAATAAATTAATCCTTGAGCTTTGCATGGCCACCCTTGAGCTCCTGCCAACCCGGTCCATTCTCGATCATCACCGAAAAATAGTCCCACAAGGTGAGTCAAACAGACTCAATGTGTACAACCAACACCAAACTCAAATAAATTCGGGCATATCAAATCATACATAATCATATAGCATTTAAATAAAATGATGCAATCCTGCACCCAAGCCTAGTTATCCATCCGCCATGTGTCACCCGTACCAACCATCACACCGTGGGGACTACTAAGTCAACCCTCCATCCGCTACACACCATCGAAGGCGTCATTGCAATGACGTGCTCATCGCCTCTTATAAAATTCGTGGCATAGCCACCAGATACATACTTTGTGTCATGAGACACCATATTCAGATATCGTGGTCTTAGGTCACCACATTCAGATATCGTGGTCTTAGGCACCACATTCAGATATTGTGGTCTTAGGTCACCACATTCAGATATCGTGGTCTTAGGTCACCACATTCACTTCCCCTTTTTCATAATATCCCGTATGCCCATGTCATACAAAATCATGCAACATAATGCCTTAGGCCCGATTTCACATTCTTATCATATTCATATTCATGGCATAACAAGTCTTATCATACTCATAGTAGGAATAGGAAAACGTATCTTAGTACTGTGTACCATAACATGGTACTTAGCCATATTTTCCACATTCGTATAACATACATATATATTAAACAGTGCCTTAAACTTATTAAGAAATAGTGTGGGGTGCACACCTAATTTACTTATCGAATTTACTGAAATCCCGAAAACTCGTTCTATCGCTTTAGATCTTTAATTCCTATATTTGTCCACCCTAACATGTTAGTAAAAAGCCATTCGGCTATAAATCCAAATCCTAGTAGGATTGTTGTAATCAAATTCTTACCTTGGTGCCGATTGGATTAAAAATCAAATCCCGAAACTTTATGATGCTTCTTTATTGCAATTGGCTATACCCTTAATCATTGAACTAGTTAGTTTCGCTTTTTAAACAAATAAGAATTAGATCTAAATACCACAATAGGGCCTTGGCGAATGTCGATTCACTTACCTTTATGAATCTAAATTCTAAAACCTCACTTATACATCAGCTTTCCTCCTAAAAACCAAGTCACCTAATTTTTACCTACATTCGGCAATCCTCC
The DNA here is from genome assembly GCA_025506655.1 of Gossypium rotundifolium. NCBI lineage: Eukaryota > Viridiplantae > Streptophyta > Magnoliopsida > Malvales > Malvaceae > Gossypium > Gossypium rotundifolium. The sequence continues at coordinate 63,919,967 of CP106722.1, forward strand.
ACTTATTCAACAAACCAAAATTCTCAATTATCTTAGCCCATATGGTATTCACCAAAAGAAAATAATAGAAAAGGGCCATTCTACCACCTACCATTAATTACTCACCTTGGCTTTTCCAAAATCCAGACTTCGCTTATTATAAAGTAGGATTCGCTTTAGGGCTAAAGAAGAGAAGTTGATAGGCATAGACAATTGATTCGGGTTAGATCTTGATGAGAAGAGAGGAAGAAATCGTGAGGAAAAGAAATCCCGAAACTTACCGAATCACTAAAGAACATGCGGCCTATGGTGCACCTTCGGGAAACTAAAACACCCTTGTAGATTCAGCTTTGAGGCTTAGAGATATTCAGCTATAGGCTTGAAACTTATCTTTGGCTTTTGATTGGTTTTGCAAAGGAAAAAGAATTGATGATGGGAAGCACGGGGTATTTCAGTTTTACAAGGAAAGAAAAGGAAGATATAGAACTTAGAGAAATTCGGCAAGACTAGGGGACTTTGTTTTTGGCTTTATGGAGAATTGAAAAGAAAAAAGAAGAATAATGGCAGAGAGAATTCGGTAGAGATTTAAAAAAGAGAAGAAAGAATGTTGAATGGCCTTAGTTTTCCTCCTTTTGCCGAAATTACTAAGCCTAGAGAGTCCCCTTTCTTGGCCATCACTCTCATATCTTTATTTTCCTAGCTTAGCCGAAATTCTAAAAGAATTTGACTTCAACTTAAACTCCTACCTTAGTCTTCCTATGCCGTCCATCTCCTTACCTTAGGAGTGCCGAATTTTAACCCATTATTTTGGGCTTCATGTGGCCATACTAGGCCCAAGTTATCCTAGCATATGGCGCCATTTTTAGAGCCCTAGTGGCGCCTCCTGCCATTTTTCCAAGCCCGATTTTGTCACATTTCCAAGGTTCCTTACATTTCCTTACATTTCCAAGCTTCCTCTTAAGACTTAATATTTTCTAAAGCATTTCCTTACATTTCCTTACATTTCCTTACATTTCTTACATTTCCAAGCTTCTTCTTAAGACTTAATATTTTCTAAAGCATTTCCTTACATTTCTTACATTTCCTTACATTTCAAGCTTCCTCTTAAGACTTAATATTTTTCAAGCATTTCTTACATTTCCAAGCTTCCTCTTAAGACTTAATATTTTCTAAAGCATTTCCTTACATTTCCTTACATTTCCAAGCTTCCTCTTAAGACTTAATATTTTCTAAAGCATTTCCTTACATTTCCTTACATTTCCTTACATTTCCAAGCTTCCTCTTAAGACTTAATATTTTCTAAAGCATTTCCTTACATTTCCTTACATTTCCTAGGTTCTAAAATGCACACAACACATTCACAACACATAAGGCATACTATTTCATGTAATTTTAGCCATAGTGCATAAGCCCTATTCTGGGATATTACAGTTCTACCCCCTTAAAATAATTTCGTCCTCGAAATTACTTTCTAACGAAAAATCGTACATCCTAACTCACCACACTACACTACCTCCTGCCAGACTCGATCTTAAAACTAATATATTTCTTACAAAATTCACATCCAAGGTTTCATACACTTCACTAGCATTACAAGAACGAACTAACTCTATAACAAACAAGGCAATGAAGGGTATTCCAAATTCCACCTCCCTGTCCGGGGGTATTCCGGGTAATTCCTCCGAAAAGAAATCCTCAAATTCCCTTATAGTTCTAACTCCACTAACTCCCCCTTCTTTCGTATCCAAAGAACTAATGAAAGCCAAGAACGCCTTACACCCTTTCCGAACCATCTTATCAGCCTTTAAAGCTAGAACTACGTTAGACAAGTAGTTTCGTCTTTCTCCTATCATAACTATCACTCCATCCTCTGGGGTCCTTAACTCCATTCGCTTATCGCATAATCCAACACAGCCCGATGCTCTACTTGATTAACCACGAACAATTTTATGTTTAATAGTTCTAGGAAGTAGTTCTTTCGATTCATACACATACAGCCTCACATTATTCATTTAGTCACACACATGAACTTATGCTCATTCTGAGAGAAATGTTGTAATTGTCGTTGTTTGTTGTTTTCCACTACCTAGGGGCATTTCTGTAATTTTATCCTATAGGGGTATTTTGGTAATTTTTCAAATTAAGGTATTTGAAAATGTTGCAAAATAGAGGTTGTTGATATTTTACAAAATTAAAATACTCGCTGGAAAAATTTCAAGGGTAAAATGGTAATTTAAACACTAGGGGTATTTTTGTAATTTTACAAGCTAGGGTCATTTCGGTAATTTTTCGCAAAAATATGGTTCCTGGTGACTTTCCAAAACAAGGGCATTTTTAAAGGTTTCTAATTTGAGGGTACTTCGTTGATTTTTCTTACTGAGGGTATTTTGGTCATTTGCATAGGTTAGGGGTAATTTGGTCATTTTGCAAATCAGGGATATTTTTGTAAATTTTCCAAATTAGGGTGTCTTTAATATTTTGTAAATTTTTTCAATACTTGTGCAAAAATTAGAAATTATTATTGAAATCGAGGGTAGTATGGTAATTTTGGAAAATCAAGGGCATTTTAGTAATTTTACCACTAAGGGTATTTAGGTAATTTTGTAAATCGAAAATTCTTAGAAAGTTTTTCCAAAATAAAAAATTTTCAAATTTCAAAAGGGTAGTTTGTTGACTTTTAAAACTAGGGTTTCCATAAAAATATGGCTAGTCCCTTTCGGGTTTTAGTTATTAGGTTTAGCCTGTAGCTAAGTCCTCTTGGTTAGGGTGAACCATCACTATGCACCAGATAGGATTCGAGTGGGTAGGAGGTGAGTCACTAGGACTGCTTAAATACCAAGCTCCCACTGAAACCAATCCTAGACATGCGCACAACGGTTGCCACACCCTAGCTCGGCGACTTGGACACAGGTTTGTTTAATTGTGCCTTAGAGTTTTATGTATTTGTTGGGGTAAACTAGTCCTAGGGTTCAAGTACTTATCATACTAATCTACGTTCCATTTCTACCCTTCTACAATTCATATCATAAATCACACAAGAGATAGGGGTACTTACCGGTGGACTTTGCCTGAGACTCGGTGCCATGCCGTAAAGCCTGCTTATTTCTTAGAAAAGTCTATTTTTGAAAGAGAGAAAATGTTTTGGGCCCTAAAAAGCCCTCAAGGCTGAGTTTTGAACCGGGCTCTGATACCAAACTGAAACACCCCAAACCCGGCCCACAAGCACTGACCGGATCTGGCATGCTTCTAAAGAAAATCCATTCAAATCTTGTTTGAAACTTTGCTAAAAACATGTGTATTTTTGAAAACACTTGATTTGGGTTGGGCTCAAATTAAGAACCCGTGTCGATAAGGTGTTAAAACAATTTGATATTTATACTTAAGAAAAATTTAACTTTTAAACTTTAAATTCGATGATAATCGTATCATACTAAGTAATTTAAAAGCATGCATAAACGATTCAATACTTTGGCCTTATTACATCAAATAAAAACCCGAATAATTCAAAACTTAAACATAAATAAAATAAATTAATCCTTGAGCTTTGCATGGCCACCCTTGAGCTCCCCGCCAATCCGGTCCATTACTGATCATCACCTGAAAAATAGTCCCACAAGGGGTGAGTCAAACAGACTCAATGTGTACAACCAACACCAAACTCAAATAAATTTAGGCATATCAAATCATACATAATCATATAGCATTTAAATAAAATGATGCAATCCCGGACCCAAGCCTAGTTATCCATCCGCTACAGGTCACCCGTACCAACCATCACACCGTGGGGACTACTAAGTCAACCCTCCATCCGCTACACACCATCGAAGGCAGTCGCTGCAGTTGACGTGCTCATCGCCCTTATAAAATTCGTGGCATAGCCACCAGATACATACTTTGTGTCATGAGACACCATATTCAGATATCGTGGTATTAGGTTACCACATTTAGATATCGTGGTCTTAGGTCACCACATTCACTTCCCCTTTTTCATAATATCCCGTATGCCCATGTCATACAAAATCATGCAACATAATGCCTTAGGCCCGATTTCACATTCTTATCATATTCATATTCATGGCATAACAAGTCTTATCATACTTATAGTAGGAGTAGGAAAACGTATCTTAGTACTGTGTACCATAACATGGTACTTAGCCATATTTTCCACATTCATATAACATACATACATATTAAACAGTGCCTTAAACTTATTAAGAAATAGTGTGGGGTACACACCTGATTTACTTATCGAATTTACTGAAATCCCGAAAACTCGTTCTATCGCTTTAGATCTTTAATTCCTATATTCGTCCACCCTAACATGTTAGTAAAAAGCCATTCGGCTATAAATCCAAATCCTAGTAGGATTGTTGTAATCAAATTCTTACCTTGGTGCCGATTGGATTAAAAATCAAATCCCGAAACTTTATGATGCTTCTTTATTGCAATTGGCTATACCCTTAATCATTGAACTAGTTAGTTTCGGCTTTTTAAACAAATAAGAATTAGATCTAAATACCACAATAGGGCCTTGGCCGAATGTCAGATTCACTTACCTTTATGAATCTAAATTCCCGAAAACCTCAGCTTACTTCTGTCGCCTTCCTCCTAAAAATCGAAGTCACCTAATTTTTTACCTATATTCGGCAATCCTCCACTTATTCAACAAACCAAAATTCTCAATTATCTTAGCCCATATGGTATTCGGCCAAAAAGAAAATAATAGAAAAGGGCCATTCTACTCATACCATTAATTACTCACCTTTGGCTTTTCCAAAATCGGACTTCCGCTTATTATAAAGTGATTTGGCTTCTAGGCTAAAGAAGAGAAATTGATAGGCATAGAAAATTGATTCGGTTAGATCTTGATGAGAAGAGAGGAAGAAATCGTGAGGAAAAGAAATCCCAAACTTACCGAATCACTAAAGAACATGCGCCTATGGTGCACCTTCTGGAAACTAAAACACCCTTGTAGATTGGCTTTGAGGCTTAGAGAGATTCAGCTATAGGCTTGAAACTTATCTTCGGCTTTTGATTGGTTTTGCAAAGGAAAAAGAATTGATGATGGGAAGCACGGGGTATTTCGATTTTACAAGGAAAGAAAAGGAAGATATAGAACTTAGAGAAATTCGGCAAGACTAGGGGATTTTGTTTTCGGCTCTGTGGAGAATTGAAAAGAAAAAAAAGAATAATGGCAGAGAGAATTCGGTAGAGATTTAAAAAAGAGAAGAAAGAATGTTGAATGGCCTTAGTTTTCCTCCTTTTGCCGAAATTACTAGGCCTAGAGAGTCCCCTTTCTTGGCCATCACTCTCATATCTTTATTTTCCTAGCTTAGTCGAAATTCTAAAAGAATTTGACTTCAACTTGAACTCCTACCTTAGTCTCCTTATGCCGTCCATCTCCTTACCTTAGGAGTGCCGAATTTTAACCCATTATTTTGGGCTTCATGTGGCCATACTAGGCCCAAGTTATCCTAGCATATGGCGTCGTTTCCAGAGCCCTAAGTAGCGTCTCCGGGCCATTTTTCCAAGCCTGATTTTGTCACATTTCCAAGGTTCCTTACATTTCCTTACATTTCCAAGCTTCCTCTTAAGACTTAATATTTTCTAAAGCATTTCCTTACATTTTCTTACATTTCCAAGCTTCCTCTTAAGACTTAATATTTTCTAAAGCATTTCCTTACGTTTCCTTACATTTCCTTACATTTCCAAGCTTCCTCTTAAGACTTAATATTTTCTGAAGCATTTCCTTACATTTCCTTACATTTCCAAGCTTCCTCTTAAGACTTAATATTTTCTAAAGCATTTCCTTACATTTCCTTACATTTCCTAGGTTCTAAAATGCACACAACACATTCACAACACATAAGGCATACTATTTCATGTAATTTTAGCCATAGTGCATAAGCCCTATTCCGAGATATTACATTATTGATATCTAGAGACCAGTTATAGGAACGAAGGAAGATCCAAAGAACAAAAGAATCTAAGAATAACTATCTGTATGGTATGATTATGAATGAAATGAAAGAATGAAAGAATATTTGCTCAAAATGATACGCAAAGATGTATTTTATTGAAATAAAGATATTACACATATGCCTATTTCACAAAAGGATTCTTATTACTCCTAAGCTTAGAGTAACAAGCGTGTTTTGAACATTACTCTATATTGGCTCTAAAAACTAAATGAATCTCTTCCGCAGTCCAATTGTTCAAAACACTTCCAGGCACATAGGAGCAGATGTCTGATAAATTTTCTCCCCAAATCCTTTCTTCAGATATGGGTTTGATGTTCAAGTTTCCCAACATTTCTTCAGCGGTCTCTTATCTTGGCATCCCTCTTTCAGGGTGAATAGTTCCTCCCGATATGAAAGTCTTGGGTATATGAGGAAAAGTCATTAGTTCCCACTTGACCTCTTCCCTGCTCAGTCGCACTCTTCTCTTTTCTTGTTTCTTCCCTATCTCCTTCTTCTTTTGCCTGGCATCTGGCTTAAATCCTAAACCAAAGCGATCTTGTTTGCCTTTTAGCTTAGTTGCCTCAACTCTTCCTTGTAGGTATCTTTTCTGTCCTCTCCCCTGCAAAGCTTCTTCCCGACCGTCAGTCGTAGGCCCATTCTTGTAGTTTGTGAAATTTTGGGCATCAGGATCTTGTTCCCTTCGACAATGAAGGTTGCATTCACAAATTACAATGATCAGAATGAACATACTATCGCTTCATCATCCGTCCCTACATATGGCGCGTCATTAGTTACCAACTTTAGCTTCTGATGTAGTGATGACGGCACTCCCCAGCCGTGTGAATCCAAGGCCTCCCCAACAAACAATTATAGGAAGGCTTAATGTCAATCACCAAGAAATCTACTTCATACGTGTTTGGACCAATCAAGAGGGGTATCTCAATCTTTCCTGTCACCCTTCTTTCATTTCCATCGAATGCTCTCACTATGTTTTGACATGTCTTCATATGAGAACTATCCACAGGTAACCTATTTAGGGTGGATAAGGGTAGAACATTTAGTGCAGATCTGTTATCAATTAACACCCCGACAATGTATACCCTCTGTAGCGGGTGGTGATGTGCAAAGCCTTTATAGATCTCATACCCCCAGGCGGTATCTCATCATCATTGAAGAATATGAAGTTGTCAGCGCTTATATTTTTAACTAGGTGGTCCAGCTTATTTATAGAGAGATCGTTAGCGAAATAAGTTTCGTTTAGCACTTTCATTAACGCATCACGATGTGTCTCTGAATTTAAGAGTAAAGCTAGCATTGAGATGCAAGCCGGTGGCTTATGTATTTTTTCTACGACGCTATACTTTCTATTTTTTAGAAATTTCAAGAATTCCTTAGCTTCTTTCTCGCCATCGCTTATTAATGTGCAATTTAATTTCGCCGCCTTCTTTCTTACGCTCAATTGCCAAGGATTTTCCTTTAACAAGTTGGACTTTTTTGTTCAGGGTGTTATAGCGCCTTCCGCTGCGTGTATAAAAACCCATGTCTTGTCCCTCTTCTGAGGTGTTAACCGAGTTCTCCTCCCTCGGGATCGTTACATTACAGTCATAATTCCAAGGAACCCTTTTACTGTCTGTATAGGGAAAAGGTACGGGTTTCTAGATTATGACCCTTGGTGCAATTTACGCTCCGACTTTATTGATTCTTGGTCGTGAGATGATTACCACCGGGTGATTAGCCCTATAGACCTTCTCCGTTGATTTTTCTTCTGAGGCATACACATCTTCTCCTTCTGGGCCTTCGATATACTTAAAGAATTCTAGCTCCTTATTGTCCATCAGACTTTGTACTAGGGCCCTAAATTCACTGCATCTTTGAATCACATGACCCTCTTCATCATGGAACTCATAGTAGTTCCTTGCTTTTTAGGATTTCTCCCCTAAATCTTGTGTGATTAATCCACTTTCTAAAATTTTCTTCCAAACCTATTTCAGCGGGGTTTTTACTTCCTCTACATCCATCTTGGTTCTTTTCCTTTCATTCTCGATTATCGCATCTACCACTTTATCAGAATGACTGGGTAATGCATTTGCTGCCACATTAGGGCCTGATGGGTCGTCGAACTTTACAATTCCCATTTTAATGAACCTTTCAATCAACTTTTTAAATTTAGTGCAGTTTTTGATTGAATGTCCTGTGATTCTCGCGTGGTACTCGCATTGAGCATTTGTGTCATACCATTTGGGGAATGGAGGTTGCATGGGCTTCAGGTGGAAGGGGGATACCACATGTGCATCAAATTGGCTCTAATACAGCTCCCTATACGTCATCAGGATAGATGTGAACTGAAGCCTTTCTGTATTTGGGCTTCGGTTGGATTCTTGCCTTGAGAGGCCTGAAGACTAGTGGTTACTATCCTTGGCGGGCCAACGGTAATTGGTTTTGAGTAACCCTTATTGTGTAACAGTCCGGTTTAGACCCTAGTCAAAATAGTGGTTTTGAAACTACAGATCCGAGTCAAAAAAATATTTTAATATTATTTTATGAGCCTACAGTATCTGATTGAGCATGTGTGAAAGTTTTGTGAATTAATTTATTCGTTTGTGTGCTTAATTTGATAAAAGGATTAAATCGCGTAAAATGTAAAATTAGCATGCCATATGAAAGGGTATCTATTTGTTATGACTTTTGTTATATGAAGTCCTTTTGATGTTCATATGCCATTATTAAGCTAGTGGACAATTATGTCCATAATTTAAATGTTTAACCATTAATATTCATTAAGGGTAAAAGTGGAATTAGACAATTAATTTGATTATTAATTAAACAAACATGAAAAATGGTTAAAATGTGTTCATCTTTGTGCCGAAAATATCAAAGAAAAAGAAAGAAGAAAAGCTTTAAGGGTTTGGCCAACACTAAGCTTGATTAAGGTATGGATTTTGACCGGTTTTTGATAATTTCTACGTTTTTGTAATCGTTGCTTCAAGTACTACAAAACTCATATCTTAATTTTGTTATTTGATGAAGAATTTGAAATGTGTCATTGATGAATGCTTGAGCTTTGTGATAGTTGATGATGAAATATGAAATATATGTGTTAGATTAACATGTTTTGTCTTTGGATTTTTGGTGATTTTGAGTAATATGGACTAAATTGTGAAAATAATATTTTGAGGGACTAAAATGTGAAATAAATTAAATATATGGGCTTATATGAAGCATGTGAATATTCGGCCAAGCATGGGATTAGTGAAATTTTGTGTATTTTTTTATTTTGTGAAATAAGGACTTAAATGTTAAAATATAAAAATATGAGGCTAATTTGTAAATTGCCCTAAATGTGTGTTTTTGGATTGAATTGATTGAATTGGTGAATAAATGAGTTAAATTTGAATATGTATAGATCAAGAACCGAAGAAAACAGATTTAGACCGAGGAAAGTCAAAAGTGATCGAGTAGTCGAATCCGTTCGTTTAACCCGAATACGAGGTAAGTCTATATATAAATAAATATATTTAAGTTGAATTATTCATGTTCATTTGATATTGAATTGTGATGAATGGCTTTGAATGATATACTTGTGAAATCCGAGAAAGTATCGACAATGTGTCAAAGTTCGAAAAGTTCTGTACGAACCTTAGGAATAGATCGGATTCATATGTCTTGACATAGGGATTCCGATATGTGATATCATGTAAGACCACGTCTGGGACGTTGGCATTGATTTGAGATTTACGTGTAAGACCATGTCTAGGACATTGGCATCGTATTTGATTTGTATAAGACCCTGTCTGGGATAGTGGCATCAATATTTGATTACATGTAAGACCACGTCTGGGACGTTGGCATTGTACGAGTATCCGAGCATCCTATTTGATTCCGAATGGTTCAACGGGAAATTTCGAGAAATGAAAGACTATGTGGAATGTGTAATCAATTCAGGTACATTGAAATGTATAAGATGATAAAGTATGAAAGGCATGTATATGTGAATGTGCACAAGTGAGATATGCACCAAACTTGTTGTGACAAAATGATGAATATGAATGAATGTCCTATGAACAAAAGAGATAGTTGGAAATATGATTTGTTGGTAAGCAATGGCTAAACAAATGAGCCAAAGAAGAATTATGAATTTACAAATGAGATATATTAATGTTCTTGTATTTGATTTGATTATTAATGTTGATATGTTAAGTTTATTTTTATATGAATTACTAAGCTTTTGAAAGCTTACTTTGTGTGTGTGTTTGCATTGTTTTATAGATAGTTAAAGCTACGAAAGGCTCGGGGATCGTCGAGGATCATCACCACACTATCAAAGTCTATTTTGGTACCTTTTTGAATGTGTACATATTTAAGTATGGCATGTATAGTCTAGTTGAATGAAATGATGTTTTGAGTTGTATATATTAGCCATGTGGTATGGCTAGATAATCAATAATGTGAATAAGTAGTTCATGCTATATGTTGCATAATTTGGTGTGGTTTGATGGCTAATAGTTGGATTAATGAAATGGCCAAATTTATGGTAAGTTTTTGAATGGAATGTACTGAATAATGCTTGTGATTGGATGGAGATGATTGGTACATAAATTAATATGTATGATATGCTTTTGAATGGTTAGAATAGATGAATATTTTGGTATGATTGGGTTGCATTTTGAGGGCATGAAATGTGTTTATGTGTGTTTGTAGGTCTGACCCTAAATGGGTGGCAAATTGGCCTTGCAAATGGCCTATATTTGCCCACACGGTTGAGCACACGGGCGTGTGGCTCGACTGTGTCCCTTGAGTTTGAAATTTGGTACAAGTCAGGCTCGCACACGGGCTAGACACACTGGCGTTTGACTGGCCATGTGAAACAAGTCAGTTTCGACCACGGGCTGGACACAAGAGCATGTGACTATCCGTGTGGTGCAAGTCAGTGTCGACCACAGGTGAGGTACACGGGCGTGTTTCAAGCCGTGTGGACAAGTTAGTATGTATGCCCTGTTGTTCCACGGCTTGGATACACGGGCGTGTGACCTCTGTAGTTTTGAAAAATGTTTGAAATTTAGAAAAATTTTGTAAGTGTTTGGTTTAGTCCCGACCCTTTTCTAATGCATGTTTAAGGTCATGTAGACCTCATTAAGGGACTTTAAGATTGTGTTTTGCTATATTATGACGATGATATACTTTATGATGTGAATGGTTCGTAAAAGTTCTGATTTGTCCAGTAATACCTCTTAACCCTAAACTGGTGATGGTTACGAGTAAGGGGTGTTACATGTTGTATATGCCTACATTATTCACCTTATTTTCCTTCTTCTTTAGGGCCGATCTTTTGGAGTTTTCCCCTACGTCTATCCTACCGCTTCTCACCGTATTTTCAATCATTTCACCAGACATCACTATATCCAAGAAACTCTTAGTAGCGCTCCCCAACATATGGTTGATGAATGGGGCTTTCAAAGAGTTGATGAAAAGCATCGTGGTTTCTTTCTCTAGAAGAGGTGGCTGGAATTACATTGCCACCTCTCTCCATCTTTGGGCATATTGCCTGAAGCTCTCATTTTTCTTCTTCTTCATATTCTGCAATGTGATTCTGTCGGGTGTCAAGTCCGTCACATGACTATATTACTTCATAAAAGCTTATGCTAAGTCCTTTAACGAATTGATTTTGGCACGAATCAGTTAGTTGTACCATTTATCTGTTGACCCGTTTAGACTGTCTTGGAAGCAGTGGATCAATAATTGATCATTATTGACATATCCTTTCATCCTTCGACAGTGTAGCAGGCCTAATTTTCCGGCCTATTAACCAAACAAAAAACAATAAAATAAAATAAAACAAAAAAATGTAACAAATAAATAAAAACAAAACCAAAGTGTAACACCCCTAACCCGTATTCGTCGCTGAACTAGGGTTACGAGGCATTACCAATTCAGATATAACCTAGAACAAACATTAATATCTTTACAAATATTTCGTAAGCTAATTATAGAACGTATTACTTCAATACTTGTGTACATTAAATCGAATAATCCATATCACACGGCTTATTGTCCTTTAGTGTATCTAACATAAACAATCCCACAACATGGTCAAGTAAAGATTTTAAATGTCATAGTGATATGCGCATTTAACATTATCATATATGAATCATTTTCAAACTCCAATGACAAATTAAAACATACCCAAGTTTCATATCAAAAATCATATTTAGACACCATTAGTTCAACCATACAAAGAGCTTTCAATTCGGTCATCAAATAGCCTTAACATTCGTACTAAGTTTCTCCATTCAATAATAAGCAAATCATACTATTTCATTTTTCGAATATCAAGCATATCATGTCTAAACATCATTCATTCTAACATTCAAGAAACTAAATAAAAATTCGAACCTAATAACCAACTATCCAAGAATAATATATGTATATACTCACTTACACAAACTGAATCAAAATAGCCAAATATAATCATGCATTATTGAACTTAATTCTTATCTAGTAAGTGACCAAATCAAATATACACACACTTGTCATAAACATTATTTAACAAATATATATCACAAACTATAACTTAAACATGCATCCATCATTTACTTCATTGCCTAAACCGAATATTACACCATGCTTACCGATATTCATTTTGAATCATATATCCAAACATTATAAATGTATATACCATATATTAAGCTCATCAACATGAACTAATTTATAAGTCATTCATGTCATAACCTAACATGCATGAGATAATAGTACCACTCTCACGCATGATTAAACCATATTCAAGCATAAATGATAATTCATGGCATGAGCAAACTATATCATCAAAACACGAAGGTGTTATCCAAAATAGATAGCCATTTTCGCATGGCTAGCATATTTACACGATTACAAAACATTGGTTATACTGTTTAGTCTAACCTATACATGCCCTTTTAAATACCAAACTAAGTTATTCAATACCAAAAGAAAGTCGATAGTGCAGTTGACTTCTTCCCAGATCCTTCGAGTCCGTAGCTTGTACCTAAATCTATAAAACAAGGGTAAACAAGAATACACACAATAAGCATGCTAGCTTAGTAAGTCTCAAGCAGTATTTATGACATATACCCACATATGTACCATCATAGCCGAATATCAATGTTCATATATAGCAAATCCTTGTTCATCGTATACTTAACTTGTAAGACTTATCGAAAGTATCTTGATCGATAAATAAAGTCATACGCAATTCCACATACAACCGAATAACATCTTCAATGTACATCTAAAATGATCTCACATAATTGAATGTATACAAATATATATGTATATAAAGCATGGCCGAAACCATATATATATATAATTTCTCCTATATGCAAATAATCCATATCAACTCAATGTCATTTTTATTCGCATACCTTACTTACTAAATGCACCAACACATTTCTATCAACTTACGTATTTGATCAACATCACATAAAATATATAATTTGACTTTTATCATTACAAATACATAAATAGGCCAAATCATGTATTTGTTCAAATAGATTAGCACATATTTCATATTTACATAACCATTTATCATTTCAAATAATCAACTTACCATGTCACGCACCAATATAATAAGTTAATTTCCTTTTTCTTTTTAGAGCTTATAGCTCAATCTACTATGTATATACATCTCCGATTCTCTGCTTTTAACTTATCACTAGGAAAAAGCACGCTAGGCATTAAAGCCCGAATTAAGTCACCAAGACGAGGCCCTGCTAGGCATTAAAGCTGAAATGAATCACCAAGACAGGGCTCGCTAGGCACAAAGCTCGACATATAACACCCAAGACAAAGCACGCTAGGCATTAAAGCTCGAAATGAATCACCAAGACAGGCACTGCTAGGCTTAAAGCTCGAAATAAGTCACCCAAGACTAGGCTCTGCTAGGCTTAAAGCCCGAGATATCATCATTTCCAACATTTCAATGAACATTTCAATAGTATCATAACCACTTATCACTTAGATTTCATAACTCTATCACATTTCCAATTCAACTAAGCTCATTCATTTCTCACGAATAAAACTATTATAACATTGTACAATAAAACACTACATTCGGCTATCACATGAAAATATACCCAAATTTATCGAAATTGTCATTTAATACTTTCATAAAGCATTCTTTAATATAATCCGACTTAGGGACTTACCTCTACTGTCGATAGACCGTCATGAATCGGCTTATTCGATAACCTTTGTTTTTCCCCGATCCAAACTGCTTTTCTTTGTTCGGATCTAAACACATAAAAATTTAACTCATTCAAGTACATTTCAATTCAATTTAGTCCCAAATCACATTAATGGGTAAATTACCCTTTTACCCCTAGTGTTTCACATTTTTACACTTTAGTCCTAATTGCACAAAATACAAAATACACATTATTTCAACACAACACTCAAGGGCGAATATGTATAAGGACTATATAAGTCCATTTCTTTCATTTATTTTGCATTTAAGCCCTCTCAAATTTTCATTTTACAAATTAGTCCTATTTACTAAATTTTCACTAAAACTTCAATACAAAACTTATCAATCTTAATCCTATCTTTAAATTAAATTCATCAAACATCAATTATCATATAACAATGTTAATGGTCGAACCTTAAACATGCTCGATTTAAAAATTACAACATGGGTGGCTACTGCTCAAGCAACTATCTCAAAACGTAAAAATAATTAAAACCTAACAAATTTACATACCTAAATCAAGCAAAACTCAAAGTTTAATGTGCCAATCTTTCTCCTTGTTTTTCTTTTGTGTTTTTCGACCAAAGAGATGAATAATGCATGGCTTTCTTATTTTTGTTTTATTAACATATATTAACTAGTTTATTTTAACATAAAATGTAATAAAATATAATATAAAATACCAACACTATTACATGCATTATGATGGCCGACCACTAACTTAAAAATGGGCTATTTGCCCTTTTAATACCTCATATTAAAAAGCCATCATCATTCTAGCACTTTACACTATGGTATGCAACTTTTACACTTTATGTGATTTAATCCTTTTTGTTAAATTGAACACACAAACGATCAAATTTTTCTACGGAACTTTCACACACATTAATTCACATATAATAAACACAAAATATAATATTTAAATATATTTTAGACTCGGATTCGTGGTCCCGAAACCACCGTTCCGATTAGGGTCAAATTCGGACTGTTACACAAAGTCTTTTAAACAGTCCATTTTTATAGGCCCAAATACAAACCCAAAAATTCAACCCAATACATGGACCAATGTTTGGAACAGCCCAATTTGCCCAAATTTTGGTTTCAGAATTTGAAACCCTGAGACCTAGCTAACCACCAGCGCGGCAAGCAGTTTCCCCTCAGCGCCGCAACCCCAACCAAACATTTGGATTGCCTCAGTCCTCATGAAACACCCCAAACCCGGCCTATAAGCCCTGACCGGATCTGGCATGCTCCTTGAGTAAAATGTAGCTAAACCTCGTTCTGTCACTTTAGAAAAATTGGTGGTTTTAAAGAAAGATAGGTTTGAGCTGTGATCAGTTTGAAAACCATGTTGTTTTCGAAGTTTGTATTGAAATGTTATTTTCATGTTTCAAAAATTTATAAGTTAAAAGAAATGCCAAATATTAGGGGTTATTATTATTAACTTGAAAACCGTAGGAGTTTGGGTGTTAAAACAATTGGAGTTGTTTTACGAAAAATTTTTAATCATTTGTTTGATGTTGTTCGTATCATAACAGAAATTAAAACGTAAACTTAAAACAGTTAAATGGTAATGGCCTTATTACAACAAATCAAAACCCGAAATAAATTCAAGAAAAACATAATAAGAAAATCTGAAAAAAACTGAGCTGAGCATGGCCACCACTAAGTCCCTACCGACCCGGTCCATTTACTGAGTATCACCTGCAAAATGTTAGCCCACGGAGGGTGAGTCAACAGACTCGGTGTGTAACAACCAACATAGATTCCCATTCGGTTAAGGCATATCAAATCACATATACGCATTTATAAGCAATGATGCAACCTAAACCCACCTAGATATCCAACCTCTACACATCACCCGTACCTGCCAATCACACCGTGGGGATTACTAAATAGACCCTCCATCCACTACACACCATCAAGGCGGCCAACAGTAGTCAATCGCACATCGCCCTTATAATTGTGGCATAGCCACCATATAATGTGATAGAGTCACCAGATTCATAATATGTGACGTAGGTCACCAGATAATGTGGTAAAAACCACCAGAACACTTCCCCTTTATTATTATCACCCATATGCCCATGCAACATACAAAACATACAAATATCATGCAATTTACCTTACCCCATGGCCATAACGAAATTTCACATATTTTCATATCAGTGTTTATACATATTATTAATGAGTATTAAGGGGTAACATACCTGAATACACTGTACCATTAAATGGTACCCTTAGCCATGTCTATTCGTCACTTTGTTAACACATGCTTAACATTATTACTTAATAATCTATTGGGAATTTAGTGAGAGGTTACACACCTGGTTACTAACGCGATTACCGAATCCCGAAAATCCTGATCTAATGCACTAGATCCGCTTTCCTACATTCGGCCAACACTAAGATCATTAACAAAGGCCATTCGGCTATACAAACAAATCCCGAAAGGTTGACGCACATCCATAATCCTTACCGTAACGCCTTTCGAATACTAGCCACAACCCAAGATATGCGAGACTGATCTCCCCCTACAATCGGCCAACATTAATCACTTAACCTTAATAGCCTTCGGCTTTTCAAATATCTAAGAGACAAATTGAATCAGTATGAATCCTTACCACTAACTTACTGGAACTGATTGACAGGAAGAAGATGACTCCGGTCTACTGCTTCAATATCCCAGAGACCCTAAAAGAAACCGATTGCATGGTTGATTAAAAGTCAAGACAAATGCCGAAATTCAGCTTTTGTCCTACACATGTCGACAGAGAAAAGTAAGGGAGAATAAAGGAGATTCGGTCATGACGGACTTAACTATTCCAAACCGATTAGAGAAGAAATCAAGGGAGATCTCTGCTTGGTTGATATTCGGCCAACACTCAAGGAAATAAGATGGATTATTTGGCTTCTAAGCAAATGAAAAATAAAAGAAAGGGTTGAGGGTTTATGGTGTTTCGGCTATGATCTCAGTAAATGAGAAAGGCTCTTTCGGCTTTTGATGATAGAAGGAATCGTGAAAAGAAGAACAAGATGATCAAAGAAGATACTAGAGAGGGGGAATTAGATTTGGCTTCTAAGAAAACGAGTAGGGAGAAGAAAGTTAAAAGATAAAAAAAACAAGTGACCTTAATGGTCTTTGGGTATCTCGGCCAAGGTCTAATAAGTGAGAAAGGGTCAACTTTGGTGTGGTTTGATTATGGAAGAAAAGAGTGAGAACTATGAGAGAAAGAAGCTGAGTTTCGGCTACAAGAAAGTGACCGATTTGGCACTTTGATGGCATTAAGTTTTCGGCACACTTGCCCACACCTCAGAGTTGGAATTTCGGCCAACTCTCTCCCTCCTGATAATCCTTTATCCATCTTGATAACCCAACCTTTATCTCTCCTTTAAAAGAGGCCACCTTAAATCCACCTCTTCCCCCTTAATTATCATCTTTTTAATTATAAAATAAAAAGGAATAACCGCTCCTAAATTGTAGCTAGGTGCCGTCCCACTCCTCTCTTGTCTGAAGCAAAAAAAAAAAAATAACCCCAAAATGCTCCCTTTGCTGCTCGAACCTAGGCCCCTTCACACTCCTTGTGGCGTCACCTCACAAGGCCCTATGTGGCACCTCCTAGCCATTTTACTAACTGAGTTCTTGTGTCCTAAGCCACACAATAAACTCCTTAAGGCCTAGCTCCCTTAGTTTCCCCTTTTTAGGCTTAAAATCAGATATTTTCCTAAGGCTTCTACCTACAACTCAAGGTTCCTAAAGCCCCCCAAACACATTCAAATCACACATAAGCACATAGCCACATATATTTAAGTTAAAATGCATAACCCCTAAATCCCGGATATTACAGTTCTACCCCCTTAACATAATTTCGACCTCGAAATTACCTGGCTAAAATAAGTGAGGGTATTGCTGTCGCATTGCTTCCTCTGGGTCCCATGAAGCTTCTTCCGATCCATGGTTACGCCATAATACTTTGACTAGAGGAACTGTTTTCCTCCGAAGCACCTTCACATCCTGTTCCAGAATCTGAATCGGCTCCTCCTCATATGACAAATCTGGTCTTAGCTCCACCTCAACCAGTATTACATGAGATAGATCCGATTGGTAACGACGTAGCATCGAAACGTGGAACACATCGTACATCTGCTTCATTTCTGAAGGCAACTCTAACTGATATGCCACTGGTCCAACCCACTTCAAAATCCGATAAGGTCCTATAAACCTGGGACTTAACTTTCCCTTGCGACCAAATCTAATCACCTGATCCCCCACGGCAAACTCTATCTCATTCCGCTTAAGATCTGCATATGACTTTTTCCTGTCAGATGCCTCCTTCAATCGTGCCCGAATTACCTTAAACTTTTCTTTCAATTCTGCTAAATCTCTGGACCCAAAACATGACGTTCCCCTAATTATGTCCAACACGTAGGAGTGCGACACCTCCGTCCATACAATGCTTCGTACGGTGCCATCCAAATACTTGCTTGATAGCTGTTATTGTACGCAAATTCTGCTAAAGGCAAGAACTCCTCCCAACTTCCTCTGAAATCTATCACGTAACCCCTCAACATATCCTCTAGCACTTGAATTACCCGCTCAGATTGGCCGTCTGACTGCAGATGGAATGCCGTACTGAAGTCCAACCTGGTGCCCAATGCTTGATGTAGTGCTTTCCAAAATCGAGACGTAAACCTCAGATCCCTATCCGAGATAATCGACACCGACACTCTGTACAGCCTCACGATTTCTGCTACATACAATTTTGCCAATCTCTGCAGGGAATAGTCCACTCGCACTGGTATGAAATGTGCAGACTTCATCAATCGATCTACTATCACCCATACCGAGTCCTTCTTAGTAGGCGTAAGGGGAAGCCCACTAACGAAGTCCATGGTAATTCTCTCCCACTTCTATTGTAGAATCTTTATCGGTCAAGCAATCTCGACGCAGATTTGGTGTTCAAACCTTAACTTGTCGACACGCTAAGCACTTCCCTACAAATTCGGAACTTCCCGCTTAAGACCAGGCCACCAAAACTGATCCCGTAGATCCTTATATAACTTACTTCCTCCAAGATGCATAGCATAAGGGCTACTATGCGATTCCTGAAGAATTTTCTTCCTTAACTCCTTATCCTTTGGCATACAGACCTTGCCCCGAAAACACATCACTCCATCACCGTTTACCCCATAGTCTTCCAACTTCCCATTTTGTACTTGTAGCAGCTTAGCACTGAGTTCACCATCTACCAATTATTTCTCCTTCACTTGACTTAGCCACGTTGGCTTCACTTGCAACTCTGCTAACATGCTTCCATCATCATAAAGGCTAAGATGTGCAAACATCACCCTTAGATCCGACACCACTTTCTGACTTAGGGCATCTGCCACCACATTTGCCTTGCCCGGATGATACTCTATTGAGCAATCGTAATCTTTCAACAACTCCACCCACCTTCGCTGTCTCAAATTCAGCTCCTTCTGAGTCAATAGATGTTTCAAACTCTTGTGGTCCGTATAGATCACCGATCTTTCTCCATACAAATAGTGCCTCCACACTTTTAGAGCGAAAACTACCACCGTTAACTCCAGATCATGCGTCGGATAGTTAACCTCATGTGGCCTCAATTGCCGAGACGCATAAGTGACCACTTTCCCATCTTGCATAAGGACACATCCCAATCCTGTATGGGAAGCATCACAATACACCACGAAGCCTTTCCCTGCTTCCGACTGAATCAACACCGGAGCCTCTGCCAATACTTTTTTAAGCTTCGCAAAACTCTTCTGCTGCTTATTCGGCCATACGAAAGGTACCTCCTTCCTTAACAACTTCGTCAGAGGTGCTGCTATTGACGAGAACCCTTCAACAAACCTCCTGTAATATCCTGGTAACCCCAAGAAACTACGAACCTTTGCCACTGACTTAGGTGGTTTCCAATCTAATACTGCCTCAATCTTTCGAGGATCCACCCTTATTCCTTCTACAGACACCACATGCCCTAAGAACGTAACTTCTTTCAGCCAAAATTCGCACTTGCTGAACTTGGCATATAGCTTCTTTTCCCTTAACACTTGCAATACAACCCGGATATGCTCATCATGTTCTTCCTCAGACTTGGAATACACTAGGATGTCGTCTATAAACACAATGACGAACCGATCCAAGTAGGGTTGGAAAACTTGGTTCATCATATCAATGAATGCGGCTGGGGCGTTTGTCAATCCAAACGGCATTACTAAGAACTCATAATGCCCGTACCTTGTTCGAAAAGCTATTTTATAGATATCTGCTTCCTTCACCTTAAGCTGATGATATCCAGATCGTAGATCTATCTTTGAAAATACTGCAGCCCCCTTAAGCTGATCGAACAAGTCGTCTATCCTTGGTAATGGGTACTTGTTCTTGATGGGCAGCTTATTCAACTGCCGGTAATCTATGCACATATGCATAGTCCCATCCTTCTTCTTCACGAATAGGACCGGTGCTCCCCATGGAGACACACTAGGTTGGATAAACCCACGATTGAGTAACTCTTGGATCTGAGCTTTAAGATCTACTAACTCCTTTGGTGCCATTCGGTACGGAGCGATTGACATAGGAGTTGTACCTGGTAGTAAATCAATTCTGAACTCCACCTCCCTGTCCGGGGGTAACCCAGGCAGCTCCATCGGAAAGACATCCACGAATTCCCTTACTGTTCTCACTCCACTAACCCCTTCTTCTTTCGCATCCAAAGCACTCACGAAGGCCAAAAATGCCTTGCACCCTTTCCGAACCATCTTATCAGCCTTTAATGCGGAGACTACGTTAGCCAAATAATTTCTTCTTTCTCCTATCGTTATTATCTCCTCATCCTCCTGAGTCTTCAACTCCATTCGCTTAGCTGCGCAATCTAATTTAGCCCGATGTTCCACTAGCCAATCCATGCCTAGAATGAGATCAAATTCTTCGAAGGGTAGTTCCGTCAAGTTGGTAGGAAATACCACTCCCTGAATTTCTAGAGGCACACTCCAGAATATCCTATTCACTACTACCGTTTGACCTAACGGGCTCACTACAGTCATCTCCCTAACAGACAGTTCAGATACTACACCTAGTGTTTCAGCTACTCTACATGCAACATATGAGTGGGTCGAGCCAACATCAATTAAAGCAAAGTAAGGCTTGTCAGCTATAAGGAACATACCGGTTATGACGTCCGGTGCGTCACCATCCTCCCTTCGACGAACTGCATACACCAGACCCGACTGTCTCGCCTCTGTGTTACCAACACCTCTGCTCGGTGTTCCCCGACCTCTTCCAGAACCATTACCTCTGCCAACTGGACCACGACCCCTGGGTCATTGCTCTACCTCTTTCACTGATTAAGACCACGACTTGTTGGTGGCTCCGTCTGCTTTTCATAGGACAGTCCCTAATCATGTGATCCTTAGACCCACACTTAAAACATCCCCCCATCTTCTTCCAACACTCTCCTAGGTGCATCTTTCCACACTGAGCACAAGTACGGTATTGTCCTCCCGTGACAACCTGCTGACCTCGCGGCCCATCAACTCTAGGTCTCTTTTGAACGTTCCCGGATGACCCTGATGATCCAAAACCTCTCTTTTGTCTATTCCTATCAAAATTTTGTCTCACAGATTCCTTAACCCCTTTGGCTACCTTAGCCTTCTCTACTAACACGGTAAACTCCCGCTCCTGCTGTGGGGCAATCAGCAATCTTAGGTCATCCCTTAGTCCGTCCTCAAACCTGACACATCGTTCATGCTCCGTAGCCACGATGCCTCGAGCATACCGACTCAGCCTTAAAAATTTTGCCTCGTACTCTGCTACAGACTTATTCCCCTGAACCAGCCTCAGAAACGTCTTCCTCTGTTCATCAATATAGCTAGTCCCAATATACTTCTTCTGATACGCCGCCTTAAAATACTCCCAAGTAAGATCATCCACTACGGCACCATCTCGAACCGTGAGCCACCATTGGTATGACTCATCGCGGAGAAGTGACACCACCCCTTTTAGTTTTCCTCAGTAGTCAGGTCCAAATCGTCCATGATTCGCTCCGTCGCTTCCAACCAATACTCAGCCGTATTGGGCGCCACACCAGATACACCACGGAATACCTCAGCTCTGTTGGCTCAGAGTCGCTCGGGTATAGATTTTTGAGCTCCCATGCCTCCACCTACTCTAGCCACCCTCTCAAGAACTCGCAGCATCACCTGCGATACTGCATCATCCCCCGTCTGATCCTGATATTCAGCACCAGCAGCTGGTGGTGGTGGCATCTTATTCTCAGACCCTTGACCAGACCTAACGGGTTCCGATACGGTCATTCTGCCTTTACCATGTCCTCGGACATTACGGCCACACCCCCTAGAACTCATTCTTTTGAGTTACGTTTATCTGATTAAGAATTTTATGATTCATTATTTCTTTCCACTGATTTATCGCGAACAGTCTTATGATTCATAGTTCTAAAAAGTAGTTCTTTCGAATTCATACACACACTACAGTCTCAAGTTCATTCATTCAATCATCAACATTCATGAACTCGTGTTCATTACAGAAAAGTGTTGTGGTTGTCATTGTTGTTGTTTTCCACTACCCAGGGGTATTTTCGTAATTTTATCCTATAGGGGTATTTTCATAATTTTTTTCAAAATAGGGTCCTTGGTGATTTTGTGAAATAGGGGTGTTTTGGTAATTTTGTTATCCCAGGGGTACTTCAGAAATTTTGGAAATTCGGGGGTATTTTGGTAATTTTAAAAATCTGGGGTATTTCGAATTTTTTTTTCAAAATCTAAAATAGTTTTTTTTTCAAATCAAAGGGGTAATTCGGTGATTTTAAAACTAAGGTTTTTATAAAACAGCGTAGCTAGTCCCTTTCGGGTTTTAATTATTAAATTTAGCCTGTGAATAAGTCCTCTTGGTTAGGGTGAACCGTCATGTGCACCAAGTAGGATTCGAGCGGAGAGGAGGTGAGTCACTAGGACTGCTTAAATACCAAGCTCCCCCTGAATCCAATCCTAGACATGCGCACAATGGTTGCCACACCCTTAACTCGGTGACTTACTCACAAGTTTGTTTGATTAGACTTTAAATTTTATGCAATTTTGTGTTGGAGTAAGCTAATCCTAGGGTCATTAGCTCCTAATCTACTAACCTACGTCCCCGTAATACCCACATACAAATCACACAACAGTTAGAGGTACTTACCTGGTGGACTTCGGGCCGGAGACTCAGGTGCCATGCCAGAAAACCTGCTCAACCTTTAGTAAAGCTCAATTTCAAAATAAAACGTTTTTGGGCCCAAAAGCCCTCAAGGCCGAGTTTTGAATCGGGCTCTGATACCAAATTGAAACACCCCAAACCCGGCCCATAAGCCCTGACCGAATCTGGCATGCTCTTTGAGTAAAATGTAGCTAAACCTCATTCTGTCACTTTAGAAAAATTAGTGGTTTTAAAGAAAGATAGGTTTGAGTTGTGATCAGTTTGAAAACCGTGTTGTTTTCGAAGTTTGTATTGAAACGTTATTTTCATGTTTCAAAAATTTATAAGTTAAAAGAAATGCCAAATATTAGGGCTTATTATTATTAACTTGAAAACCGTGGGAGTTTGGGTGTTAAAACAATTGGAGTTATTTTACGAAAAATTTTTAATCATTTGTTTGATGTTGTTCGTATCATAACAGAAATTAAAACGTAAACTTAAAACAGTTAAATGGTAATGGCCTTATTACAACAAATCAAAACTCAAATAAATTCAAGAAAAACATAATAAGAAAATCAAAAAAATCGAAATGAGCATGGCCACCACTAAGTCCCCGCCGAGGCCGGTCCATTTATCGAGTATCACCGCAAAATGTTAGCCACGGAGGGTGAGTCAATAGACTCATGTGTAACAACCAACATAGATTCCTATTCATTAAGGCATATCAAATCACATATACACATTTATAAGCAATGATGCAACCCAAACCCACCTAGATATCCAACCTCTACACATCACCCAGCACCGCCAATCACACCGTGGGATTACTAAATCGACCTCCATCTCGCTACACACCATCGAAGGCGCCATCGCGATCAACCGCACATCACCCTTATAATTGTGGCATAGCCACGAGATAATGTGACAGAGTCACCAGATTCATAATATGTGACGTAGGTCACCAGATAATGTGGTAAAAACCACCAGAACACTTCCCCTTTATTATTATCACCCATATGCCCATGCAACATACAAAACATACAAATATCATGCAATTTACCTTACCCCATGGCCATAACAAAATTTCACATATTTTCATATCAATGTTTATACACATTATTAACGAGTATTAAGGGGTAACATACCTGAATACACTGTACCATTAAATGGTACCCTTAGCCATGTCTATTCGTCACTTTGTTAACACATGCTTAACATTATTACTTAATAATCTATCAGGAATTTAGTGAGAGGTTACACACCTGGTTACTAACGCGATTACCGAATCCCGAAAATCCCGATCTAACTTACTAGATCCCCTTTCCTACATTCAGCCAACACTAAGATCATTAGAAAAGGCCATTCAGCTATACAAACAAATCCCGAAAGGTTGACGTACAACCATAATCCTTACCGTAATGCCTTCCAAATACTAGCCACAACCCGAGATATGCGAGAATGATCTCCCCCCTACAATCGGCCAACATTAATCACTTAATCTTAATAGCCTTCGGCTTTTCAAATATCTAAGAGACAAATTGAATCAGCATGAATCCTTACCACTAACTTACTAGAACCGATTGACAGGGAGAAGATGACTCCGATCTACTGCTTTAATATCCCGGAGACCCTAAAAGAAACCGATTGCATGGTTGATTAAAAGTCAAGACAAATGCCGAAATTCAGCTTTTGTCCTACACATGTTGACAGAGAAAAGTAAGGTAGAATAAAGGAGATTCGGTTATGACGGACTTACCTATTCCAAACCGATTAGAGAAGAAATCAAAGGAGATCTCTGCTTGGTTGATATTCGGCCAACACTCAAGGAAATAAGATGGATTATTTGGCTTCTAAGCAAATGAAAAATAAAAGAAAGGGTTGATGGTTTATGGTGTTTCGGCTATGATCTCAGTAAATGAGAAAGGTTCATTCGGCTTTTGATGACAGAAGGAATCGTGAAAAGAAGAACAAGATGATCAAAGAAGATACTAGAGAGGGGGAATTAGATTTGGCTTCTAAGAAAACGAGTAGGGAGAAGAAAGATAAAAGATAAAAAAACAAGTGACCTCAATGGTCTTTGGGTGTTTCGGCCAAGGTCTAATAAGTGAGAAAGGGTCGTCTTTGGTGTGGTTTGATTATGGACAAAAAGAGTGAGAACTATGAGAGAAAGAAGCTGAGTTTCGGCTACAAGAAAGTGACCGATTTGGCACTTTGATGGCATTAAGTTTTTGGCACACTTGCCCACACCTCAGAGTTGGAATTTCAGCCAACTCTCTCCCTCCTGATAATCCTTTATCCATCTTGATAACCCAACCTTTATCTCTCCTTTAAAAGAGGCCACCTCAAATCCACCTCTTCCCTCTTAATTATCATCTTTTTAATCATAAAATAAAAAGGAATAACCACTCCTAAATTCTAGCTAGGTGTCGTACCACTCCTCTCTTGTCCGACGCAAAAAAAAAACAACCTCAAAATGCTCCCTTTGCTGCTCGAACCTAGGCCCCTTCACACTCCTTGTGGCGTCACCTCACAAGGCCCTAAGTGGTGCCTCCTAGCCACTTTACTAACCGAGTTCTTGTGTCCTAAGCCATACAATAAACTCCTTAAGGCCTAGCTCCCTTAGTTTCCCCTTTTTAGGCTTAAAATCAGATATTTTCTTAAGGCTTCTACCTACAACCCAAGGTTCCTAAAGCCCCCCAAACACATTCAAATCACACATAAGCACATAGCCACATATATTTAAGTTAAAATGCATAACCCCTAAATCCCAGATATTACACCTCATGCGCGCCACGCCTCTCCGCGTACAGCTTCCGTATAGCCACGCACATATCGTACCTGCAAATCAGACCAAGCCAGCAGTAGAGAGAAACAAGAAAACAAAAAAAGCAGTTGTAGTTTTCATTTTGGAATTTTTTTCGATTTTGGCTTTAAAAAGCCTGAAATCAACCACTGTAAGGGGGTTCATTTTTTTTACGCATGGATAATACAAAAAATTCATCAGTACAAAATAAAAAAAAAGGTGTTCGTTTTTGATTAATTTTTTCTCTCTTTCTTCATTTTTCGATTCTATTTTCAACTGGCGATTCATCTTTCATTTTCTTTTTTAGTCTATTGCATGTGAATATAAAGAAAAAAGAAAGATCTTACCTTTGTAAAGGAAACCATCGGGCGTCTTCCTTCGTCGTAATCGAAGCGAAGAGGTCCTTCGTGGTTGGAAATATTAAAACTCGGCTGGGTTTGAAGGGTGGTGTTCAAAAAGGGCCTGAAACGACCACTAATCGCCGATTATCATGGCATTTTAACGGTCGAACGACATCTCTCTTGCGTCGAAGAGGTGAGGTTGCGACGGAAAGGAGAACAGAAAAGGGGGCTAGGGTTTTAAAAAAACAAAAAAAAAAACAAAAGGGACGATTGTTTTGTTTCAATGTGATTTTGGGGATAATATTGTGTTAAAGAAAACAAAACCGTATTGAGTAAACCGATTTGACCCAACCCGATAACCCGGAGGATCCGCGTGTTTCATTAAAAAGGGTTTTATTGCGCGTTTAATCCCTCCTTCTTGCACAGCTATTTGATTAGACCCTATGTACTTTTATTTGTTTTTTTAATTAGCCTCTGTAATTCAAGCATTCTTTCAATTTGGTCCGAATCGAATGCTGCGTTTTAGGATTTGGAAATATTTCTGTTTTGGTCCCCAACTGTTTACGCGTATATTAATTCAGTCCTTAAATCTGTTTAAATTTTTATAAAATAGCCTTATAATTTTATTCCTATTTCAATTTAACCCTGTTAATATATTATTATTTTACACATGCGCATATACGTTATTGACTTTATATAAATTTGTTTACATTTTTTAAGATTATTTATGTCGAAACAATTTTTTTAAATGGGTTTGAAAAAACGATCGTTGACTTTAAAATGACAAATGGAGTCGCCAGCGATCCTTTATTCAAGGTATGATCGGATCACCTTGAGATGAATTATTTAAATAAAACATTTTTATTAAAACAATAATTTTGGTCTGTGAAATCTAAGAAAACAGGTTCGGGAGTCGGTTACGAACGAGGAAGGATTAGCACCCTCGCAACGCCCAAAATTGGTACCAACTTGATTAATTAATGTCTTGATGTCAAAAATTCGAAAAGATTTTAAAAAT
The DNA here is from genome assembly GCA_025506655.1 of Gossypium rotundifolium. Classification (NCBI taxonomy): domain Eukaryota; kingdom Viridiplantae; phylum Streptophyta; class Magnoliopsida; order Malvales; family Malvaceae; genus Gossypium; species Gossypium rotundifolium. The sequence continues at coordinate 63,947,497 of CP106722.1, forward strand.
ACGATCCTTTTTATTAGGGAAAACTTGAAGAAATTAAGCCTGATGTCGAGACCCGCTTATTCCGAAAGAACAAAGTATCGTACCCAGTGAGTTAGGATACAACATTTTGAATCGTCGAAAATATGCTTATCCTTGGGCATTCAATACTCGTACATTGAAAATTAAGAAGGATATTCAATTATTTGGGTCAAATGAAAAATCGAAGCCCAGTAAGTTAGGGCACTATTTCTCAAAATTCCCAAATGCGGAATATTGCCTTTGTTCTTTTGAAATTCTTATCTCGAGATGATAAAATATCACACCCAGTGAGTTAGGGCGCAATGTCTCAAATTCTCGAGAATAAGTTTTTTATTTGAAATATTGTGCATTTGGATTTAAAAGGAAAAAGGGTACTTTCGGTTGTTAGGTTTCAACGAGGAAAATCGAACCCAGAAGTTAGGCACGATTTTCTCGAAACCCCAAACACGAGCATCGCCTCATTTCAAAAAAAAAAACTTTGAATAATAAGATTTTAAAACTGAAATGACATTTAAACATAACATTTTATAAGATACAACGGAATACTAATATATAATGAAAGATATTAATCCATACATCAAATATTACAATGATGAATCACAAATGATTAATAATTACAAATTAACAATTTATAATTCATACAATAGCAATAATCATGTAACACAATCTTAACCTTAGCAATTGAAGAAAATGGAGCAAGATATTATACAAAAAATGAATGTAGAATGAAAAGCAATAAAAACCAATATTATGCAACATTATTTAAAGACAAGATATGTGAGAAATAATCAAAATAATTAATATACAATATCTTAAAATAAGTAATCGTAAAATAATTTTTAAGATAAGTAAAAGTATGAAATAATTTAAATTAACTAATATATAAATATATGAATATTCAAAGTAAATAACATGAAGAAAATATTTAACATGAATATTATATGAATTTAATATATATTAAAACTTTAAAATAAAATAATTTAATATGAATTTAAAATAAAACACAATAATAAAACTTTTTTTTGTAAAGTGAATAAACAAATAGATTAAAATAGGTTAAAATAAATAATATGTATAAATAATAATTTAAAGCAGGTAGTATATGAATGTTTTTATATCTTATATGAAAAAGGTTTAAAACTAAATTAATAAATGAATTAAATTTGATAAAAATGCAAAGATTATGTATGAAAACAAAAGGTACTTAATTAAAACAAAAAAAATTAAAAAGACTATTTTATAATAGATAAAATCATTTAAACATGCACGGGGATCAGACTGAAATGCGCGAAACTATTGGGGGCAAAACCAGCAAATATTTTTGTGGTTCCAAACGCAGCGTATAGACTAGGCTAAATTGAAATAGTACGCAAATTATAGAGGCCAATTAAGAATTAAAAGAAAAATATAGCAGGTTTAATCGAACAACATCGTGAAACGAGAGGACCAAATGCACAAATTAACCCTTTTGATAAAACGCGCGGATCCTTGAATTGGGTTGGGTCGACGCGCGGGTTATGGCCCTTAAACGACGCCGTTTTGGGTTCAAAAGACCCACACCAAAACGACGTCGCATGGGTCTGCTTTAAATACAAAAAAAAAAAAACAAAAAAGCTTCATTTTAAACACCCCTTCTAAAAGAAATTTAAAACTCTCTCAAAAAACCTTCTGCCTTTCGAACACAGGCCCAGGTTCGGTCGAGTTACGGTCATCGGGCCGTCATGCTCCGCCACCATCCGCCGTTGTGTGTGGTGGTCGGAGGCTCAAAACTGATCGTTTTGAACCTTTTAAGTTCCCTAATCCCATATCTACCTCTCAAAAAGCCAAAACCACTCAAAAAACAATTGAAAGAAGCATGAAACGCTTCGGTTTTGGCTCAGAAATGCTTCAGTTTCGGCTCAAAAATGCTTTGATTTTGGCTTTCGATCGTCACAAAAGGTAATAAACTTTTATGCCTTTCCTATTTCTATCTGTATATATAGTATATTTGAAGCAAAATAGACTACCAAAAATTTGAAATATACCTTTGTTTTTTGATATATCTGTATTCAAAAAAAATCCTCCTGTACAATAGTTTGTTTCGGCCTTTTTAATGCTGAAAATTGGAAATAGAAATAAAAATAATGATAAATACAACTATTTTTCTCTTTTTTGTTTTTGCTGCCATTTGTTTGCTATCATTTATCCTTGTTTTTGCAGTACAAGTGGCATTGTGGAGGTCATCTGAGCGGTGTCTGAGAGCGCTACTGAAGGTTGGGTTCTGGCGCATGGTTATGGGCTATGGTTTGCTGCCTGGTTTAGGTTGTTGGGCCATTTTGGGCTTATTTAGGTTTTGTAAATTTGGGTTTAATGTATTGGGCTATGGACTGATTGGGCTGTAATGAACTTTTAATGGACTTTTTAATTTTTGTTATTTTTGGTTTCTGTTTTGGTTAATGTTTTGTTTGGCTAATGGGCCCGGGCAAATTTTGGGCCCTATAACTACCCCTCTTTGCTCATTGTCGTGTAACGGGAATAAAGCAAAGACTTTAAAGAGGGCCAAATTTGCCTGGTCTTGTAAGATCTTAACTTCTTGGCACTTCTTTTCTTCAAGTAGCTCCATTCTATCCCACTGCCTCTTCAAGGGCATAGGAACAAGCGCTTCGATATGCTCCAATGTAATTTTAGGGAGAAGAGATTTGTAGCTGTGATTTACTCCACTAGAACTTTGAGCAGATGAGAATTCAGAGAGAAGAGATTCGTAGCTTCGATCTTCCTACTGAAACTTCTCGAAAATGACAGTTGATCCTCAATACACTCAGGGAGGAGGGATTTGTAGCTTCGACCTACTCCGTTGGGACTTTGAGGTGATAAGAATCCAGAGAGAAGAGATTTGTAGTTTCAATCTTCTCATTGAAACTTCTCAAAAATAAAGGTTGATCCTCAATACACTCAGAGAGGAGGGATTTGTAACTTCGACCTGCTCCACTGGGACTTCGAGGTGATAAGAATCCAGAGAGAAGAGATTTGTAATTTTGATCTTCTCACTGAAACTTCTTGAAAATAAAGGTTGATCCTCAATACACTCAGGGAGGAGGGATTTGTAGCTTCGACCTACTCCATTGGGACCTTGAGGTGGAAGGATTTGTATTTTTGATCTGCTTCACTCAGAAAGGCAAGATCTTCTAATCTTCAATCTGTTCCACTGCAAACTCAGGGACGCTAGACTGGTATCTTCGATCCACTTCGCTTAGGAAGGCAAGATTTGCTATTTTACCAATGTTGCGACACCGTCCTCTAGGGGACCTATCCAGTAAAATAGATTTTGTGTTTATGCTTATGCAAAATGGTTAGGATGCAATGATCAGATTGAATTTAATGCTCCTAACTAAATGTATTATGGACGACATTTGTATGAATGCAGAATGTCATGAGAATGGTCTTTTTACAGAGATTAGGATGCAATGATCGGAATGAACCAAATGCCCCTAAATAGATGTGTCTTATGGATGACATTTGTATGAATACAGAATGCCATGAGAATGATTTCTTACAATGATTAGGAATCAATGATCAGAATGAATCAAATGCTCCTAACTAAATGTGTTTTGCATGAATGCAGAATTTCATGAGAATGATCCCTGCTTAAGGTTGTCATCGCTCATCGTTTATCAGGGCTCTATCGCTGATGTATTATACTGCCATCTTGTTCAGCTAGTATTCTCGACAAAAAACTCGAGGAAACAATTATAACTGTTCAACAGATTTGCCCCGCTGTAACTTCAGGGTTCATCTCATTATGACTTAGGAGTATAGGATCTGAATCTTTTCCCAACCTGTAACATCCTGAACTAGGGGCTGTTTGCAATTTAATTATTTTTCCCATGTGTGTGCTTGAAGAAATATGTATGCTTGAATGCTTGACACATTCTAGGGTCTAGTCATAACCTCGGGCTAGGTCTGACTTAGGGCTAGAAGTTTTTTTTAAGCACTTGAGAAGAGGAAGCTAAGTGAATGAGGCTTTAAAAATTAATTGGTGTGAAGCATGATACAAGAAATCATGTGATAAGGTGGCTTGGGACGCAACCTTAAGGGCTTGGAAGGTGGCGTCAAAGGGGAGCTTCAAGGGAAGAGGTTCGAATCTTGGTAGTCACAAGGAGGTGTGTTTTATTTTTGGGCTTTTTGGGCGTTAAAGGAAGGGGCTATGTTAAGGAGGTTTCAAAAGGATTTTGTGGGTGATGTTGGACATGAAAGTCAAATTGGTAAAGTGGCTTGGAGCCTTGGTGAATGCCGCCCAAGCAAGGGGGAGGAGGACTCGAGTTCGAGTCACGGTGATAGCATAGGGGTTTTTCTTTTATTTTTGCAATTTGGCGCCATGGAGAGGGAAGTGTTGGACGGCAATTGGGACTCTGGAAGGATAGGGATAAACATCATTTTTTTTCTATTTTATTTGAAGAAGAGATTAGATAAAATTTATCAAAAGGGGTGAGAGTTGGCCGTATAGTGGATTGTGGGCAAGAGGGCTATCGATTTTAGGGAGTTCTTAGTAGGGCCGAATGCCTTAGACTCATTTGTTGATTATTTTTCTTCTTTTCTCTCAAATAGCTAGCCAAAATTTCCATCACCTTCATCTCCCTCTTTTCCCTTTGAAGCTTTGAAGCCGAAATCACCACCCTCATCTTGTTTTTCTTCTCTCCTCTTCACCATATTTTGTGCCGAAACCTCCAAGCTTTCCTTTTGTCTTGCTTTGGCCGAATAGCAAGAGAGCACAGATTCTTTTCGGGATTTTTTCTTCAAATCGGTCAGTAAGGGGTAAGTGGACATGGCCGAATGACTTTTGTTTGAATTATGGTTATGGCCGAATGGCCTATGACTCATATTAATGTGATTAAACCGATTGTAGGGGAGGCCATAGCCGATTGAAGGAAGCTTTCGGGATTTGATTCCCCAAGGTAAGGTGGTAAGTAATATTCGGCCATAGGCCTTGATTGAGCATATATGTGCAAGCCGATTCTAACAAATGCTGTGGTAGGGATCTCGACAAGTCAAGTGACAATTTTGAGATTTCGGTAAGTTTGGTAAGTGGTTAGTCATATTCGGCCAAAGGCCATTTTTGGTATCTAAAGTATAACCGGTTATGTGTCATGGATTTAGGGGCTAATCGGCCAAGGCAACCAAAGGCTTTCGGGATTTCGTTTTGCTTTGGTAAGTGATGATAAGATTCGACCTAGGGCCATATTTTGGTTATGAACGCGATTAGTCCTTCGGGATCATTAGTTTAGCCGAATGGCTATTAGATCTAAGAGTTTATGTGTTGGCCGATTGTAGGGGGAAGCAACCTCTCGGGATTTCACTAGTATATTCGGGATTTGCTAGTCTCACGAGTAGACAGGTGTGTAAAACTCTTTACACACTTTATTAGTTAGCATTGATATTACGTTGCCTTTTAATCATTGTGGTAGTGATTTGCTTGTGGACATGAGCATGGATTCCGGGTAAGTCCCCTATTACGTGATCTATGATGTATGTTTGTGTATGCCATCATATGCTGTTGAATGCTATGCTATACATAAATGCATGATATATGGGATTATGATATTTGTTATGTAAGCATGATGATGGTGGGATTGATGAGAGGAGGGGGATGATCTCTATGGACTGTCACCAGTGGTTTTGACCACAAGATGGGTTGGACCCATCAGATTAATTATGACTTCGGTCACCATTGGTTTTGACCACACCGTTGATAAATTATGACTAAGTCCCAGTGGTTTGGTACCACCAGTGGTTTTGACCACATATTGATAAATTGTGACCTATGGTCATCAGTGGTTTTGACCACACGATGGGTTGACCCCATCATTTGATTTGTGACTCTAGTCACCAGTGGTTTTGACCACCAGTGGTTTTGACCACACGGGGTAGTTAAAGGAGTACGGATGGTTAGTGTGGGTTGCATGTTTGCATGTTTACTAATGATTTGTGTATGAGTTGCACTTCTGGGTTGGGGATTTATACACTGAGTCTTGGTGGCTCACCCCTTCCCATATTATTTTGCAGATGAGTAGATCGCGGAGATGGAGTCGGAGAGGACTCGAGGCGGCCATGCTTGTTCCTTGGATTTGGAATTTTATATGATTCAGTTCAAGTTTATTTATTTTTTAAATTTTTAATTTGGGTTGTAATAAGGCCGCTAGTTTATTATTTTGGATGTTTACATAGTTGTTTTTACTTTACTTATACTATATTGCAAATGAAACTATAAAATGTTAAGTGAATCGGTTAAAAGTAACATTTTCAAAATTCAGTAACTTCTACGAGTTTTCAAAGATGTTACCATCGGGTAGCAAAAAAATCCACCCAGTCAACCATAACTTTGAAGGTTCTAAATAAAAATAAATGATCAAATGTTTTCAAAGGTTTTCAACTCAAAATCAATCCCTCCCGAGTTTTATCAAACACTGTTTTATAACCTTAACAATATTTTTTAGTTTTCCCCAGAAAATCAAAATATTTCAAACATTTTATTTACTCCGTGACATACCAGATCCGGTCAGGGCTCATGGGCCGGGTTTGGGGTGTTACATTTTTGGTATCAGAGCCCAGTTCAAAACTCGACTGTGGGGGCCCAGGGCCCAAAATATTTTTGTAGGCCTTTGTGAATTATTATGGAAATGGTTTTCAGTCTGAACAGCATGGCATCGAGTCTCCGGCACCTATCCGCCCAGGTAAGTATCTCTGACTGTTCTGTGAATACTTGATAAGGGTAAAAGGGTAACTTGGGAACGTAGAATAGACTGATAGGTACTTGAACACTAGGACTAGTCTACCCCAACTACTTCATAAGACTTAATTGCTTAATTAAAACAAACCTATGTCTAAGTCACCGAGTTAGGGTGTGGTAACCACGGTGCGCATGTCTAGGATTGGTATTCGGTGGGAGCTTGGTATTTAAGCAGTTCGCGTGACTCACCTCCTCTCCACTCGAATCCTACCTGGTGCGTAGCTTCGGTTCACCATTACATATAAAGTGCCCAAAAACCTTAATTTGCAAAATATCGAAAATATCATGATTTTGGAAAATTACAAAATTTCCCCTAACCTACAAAATTACCAAAATGACCTTGATTTTCAAAATTTTTGCTACACCATCAACTTGAAAAACAAATTCTCAAAAAGAACCCTCAAAGTTTTGCAACATTTGGAAATACCCCGGAATTATTAAACTTTACAAAGTTGCCCTAGTTTATTACCAAAATACCCCCGAGCTTCAAAATCACCAAAATACCCCTGAATTTCAAAATTTTTCAAAATACCCCGGGAATTTAAAAGTTCCAAAATATTTTTTGACAAAATCATCCGAGAACTTCAATTTTTGAAAATTTACAAAAATACCCCTGTAGGTTAAAATTTTAAAAATACCCCCGGGTAGTGGAATGATGAAAATGCTCCTACACGTTAGATATGGTCTGTGAATGTTGTTTGTGTGATGATGTACTTAGAACTAGGAGATAGGTCTGAAACTGGAACTATAGGTAGATTCGATTTCGAAAGAATCACTTCAAAAATTATTTTTCATAAAATTGCTCGTGGGTAAACAGTGAACAATATTAACAATGCATAAAATTCTTAATCAGATAGACGCGGACGAGAAGAATAAGTACAAGAGGTCGTAGACGTCCGTCGCTTGGCCGTGGCGGGGGTAGGATGACCTTGTCAGAGCCAGCAGGGTCTGATCATGGGTCTAGAAATGTGATGCTGGATCTGCCGACGGTGAAAACTGAGTTTCAAGATCAGACCAGTGGTAACGATGTAGTATCCCAAGCTGTACTACGAGTGTTGGAACGAGTTACCGAGGCAGGCGCGGGTGCAGGAGCTCGTAAATCTGTGGTTGAATGACTCCAGGCTAACGGAGCAGAAGTGTTTAGAGGAGTTTACGAGGTGGCACCCGGTCTTGGCGGAGTATTGGTTGGAATCAACTGAGAGGATCATGGATGACCTAGATTTTACCGCTGAGGAAAAGTTGATGGGTATAATCTCTCTACTTCGGGATGAGTCATATCAGTGGTGGCTCACAGTAAAGGATGGAGCGATCGCGGAGGATCTCACATGGGAATTCTTTAAAGCTGTCTACCAAAAGAAATACATAGGAACTAGCTACGTGGATGCGCAGCGAAAGGCTTTCTTGAACCTGGTTCAGGGTAATAAGACAGTGGCGGAGTATGAGGCTGAATTCCTCCGATTGAGCAGGTATGCTCATGGTATTGTGGATACCGAGCATGAATGCTGTGTTAGATTCGAGGATGGGCTAAGAGATGAGCTGAGGATGATGATAGCTCCACAACAGGAACAGGAGTTTGCTGTCCTAGTGGAGAAGTCTAAGGTTGCTGAAGGGGTAAGACAGTCTGTTAGACGGAATCAGGATAGGAGTTGGAATAAGAGGAGCTCCGGATCTTCAAAGTTTTCTGGTAATCAGCAGAAAAGGATGAGGTATGGTGGGTCAAATCAAGCTGCTAGGCCTGCTGCTGCTAATCCTCAATGGCCGCCACGGTGTGCTCGATGTGGAAAGTCTCACACGGGAGAGTGTTGGAATGGTAATCGGAGATGTTTCAAATGTGGATCCATGGAACATCGAGTTAGGGATTGTCCAAAAATGGCAGCTAGGCTAAGGTCAGAGGGTCAGGATCATGCACCAAATAGAAGGAATAACCAACAGCCACCGAGAGTTCGTGGTGTAGAAAGAAGAGGTAATGGTGTCGGCAGAGGTCGTGGGGCACCGAGGGGAGGTACCGGTGGTACTGAGGCTAGACAACCTGGTTTGGTCTATGCCGCGAGGCGTCAGGAGGAGGGCGACGCACCGGACGTCATAACTGGTATGTTTTTGTTCTTTGGAGTACCCTATAGTACCTTAATTGACATTGGCTCAACCCACTCATATATTGCTAGTAGCGTACTGGAAACTCTGCACTTAGACTCTGAGCTTACTTCTAGGAAGATGACTGTATTAAGCCCTCTAGGTCACTCTATAGAAGTAAGTAAACTCTATAGGAATGTACCCCTAGAACTCCAAGGGGTTGTGTTCTTGGCTGACTTGATGGAACTACCGTTTCGGGAGTTCGATCTAATCCTCGGGATGGATTGGCTTGTAAAGTATCAGGCTAGCCTAGATTGCGCAGCTAAGCGCATGGTATTAAAGACCGTGAAAGGTGATGAGGTGGTGATGATAGGTAAAAGGAGAGATTACCTATCTAATCTAGTTTCTGTGTTGAAGGCGGAAAAGATGGTTAGGAAAGGTTGTGAAGCATATGTAGTGCATGTCTGTCCTTTGGAAGCTAAGGGTGCAGCTGTGAGAGATGTCCGGACTGTAAGGGATTATGTTGATGTGTTTCCAAAGGAACTTCCGGGTCTACCTCCAGACCGTGAGGTTGAATTTGTCATAGACTTGTTACCCAGAACCGCGCCAGTATCTATAGCTCTATATCGAATGGCGTCGAAAGAATTGGTGGAGTTGAAGGCGCAGATCCAGGAATTGTTGGATAGAGGGTTCATCTGACCAAGTGTATCGCCTTGAGGAGCTCCAGTGCTTTTTGTCAAGAAGAAGGATGGGACAATGAGAATGTGCATAGACTATCGACAGTTGAACAAGCTGACAAGGTATCCTTTGCCCAGGATTGATGATTTGTTCGATCAACTCAAGGGTGCTTCGGTGTTTTCTAAGATTGACCTTAGGTCAGGGTACCATCAGCTTAAGGTGAAGGAGGCTGATATCCACAAGACGGCATTTTGTACTCGGTATGGGTACTACGAGTTTTTGGTAATGCCTTTTGGGTTGACGAATGCACCAGCCGCGTTTATGGACATGATGAACCCGGTTTTCCAACCCTATCTGGATCGGTTCGTCGTGGTGTTCATAGACGACATTTTGGTGTACTCGAAGTCAGAAGAGGAGCATGACGCACATCTTCATGTGGTTCTGCAAGTTTTAAGGGAGAAACAGTTGTACGCCAAATTTAGCAAGTGTGAGTTCTGGCTTAAGGAGGTAACTTTTTTAGGGCATGTTGTTTCAGTCGAGGAATTAGGGTGGATCCCGTAAGATTGAGGCGAGATAGAGTGGAAACCACCAAAGTCGATTCTGAAAATTCGAGTTTTACGGGGTTGGTGGTATTATAGGAGATTCATTGAAAATTTCTCTTTAATCGCAAAGACCGCTGACCAAGCTCTTGAGGAAAGGAGTTCCATTTGTGTGGTGCGAGAAGCAGCAAGAGAGTTTCGATAAGTCAAGAGGATCTTGTGAAGCACCGGTCTTGATTCACTGAGGCGTGAAAGGAATTCACTATGTATTGTGATGCATCGACATCTTGGTTTAGGGTGTGTCTTGATGCAAGAAGGGAAGGTGGTCGCTATGCGCCACGGCGATTGAGGCCTCATGAAGCCAACTATCCGACACATGATTTGGAATTGGGCTGTGTGGTTTTGCCTTGAAGATTTGGAGGCACTATCTGTATGGGGAGAAGTCGGTGGTGTACACAGATCACAAGAGTCTGAAGTACCTCTTGACTTAGAAAGATTTAAACCTGAGGCAGCGGAGGTGGATTGAGTTGCTGATGGACTACGACTGCTCAATCGAATACCATCTGGGTAAGGCTAATGTGGTAGCTGATGCATTGAGCCGTAAGGTGGTAGCGGATTTGCGAGCAATGTTTGCTCACCTAAGTCTCTATGAGGATGGGAGCCTTCTGGCAGAGTTGCAGGTGAAGCCGTCTTGGATTGATGAGGTCAAAGAAAGACAGATGACCGACGAAGCTTTGAGTACTCGGAGGTTGCAAGTACAGAATGGTGAGGCCAAAGGGTTCAGCTTGGGTAGTTATGGAGTGTTGTATTTTCAGGGGAGAGTATGTCTGCCTAAGGATGATGATTTGAGGCAGCGAATCCTTAAAGAAGCTCATAGCAGTCCGTACGCTATGCACCCGGGAAGCAGCAAGATGTATCGGGATTTAAGGGAGCAGTTTTAGTGGCCGAGTCATAAGCAGGAAGTAACCGAGTTAGTGAGTAAGTTTCTGACATGCCAGCAAGTTAAGGCTAAGCATCAATTGCCATCGAGTACATTACGGTAGGTAAAGATCCACAGTGGAAGTGGGAGGAGATTACTATGGATTTCGTAAGTGGGCTTCCCTTTACGCCCAGTAAGAAAGATGCAGTTTGGGTGATAGTGGACCGGTTGACCAAGTCAGCCCATTTCATACCAGTAAGGGTTGACTACTCGCTTCAAAGGTTAGCCAAGTTGTATTTAGCAGAGATAGTGCGGTTGCATGGAGTACCGGTGTCCATTATCTCAGATCGGGATCCTCGGTTCACGTCGAGATTCTGGAAGGCTTTACATCAGGAGTTAGGCACGAAGTTGAATTTTAGCACGGCTTTTCATCCATGATCCGATGGACAATCGAGAGGTAATCCAAGTGTTGGAAGACATGTTAAGGGGCTGTGTTTTGGACCCGTGGCGGTTGGGAGGAGTACCTACCTTATGGCGAGTTCGCTATAACAATAGTTATCAGCGAGTATTGAGATAACCTTGTATGAGGCAATTGTATGGTCAAAAATTTCGTACTCCTACATGTTGGATGGAGCTAGGAGAGCGACAGATGTTGGGTCCGGAGTTAGTGGCAGAGACAGAAGATAAGGTCAGAGTAATTCGGGCTCGTCTTAAGGAGGCATCGGACAGGCAAAAATCCTACACCGATCTTAAACGCAGAGATGTTGAGTATGCAGTGGGTGATAAGGTCTTCCTAAAGGTATCGCCTTGGAAGAAGGTGCTGAGGTTTGGCCGGAGGGGCAAGATAAGCCCTAGGTTCATCGGGCCGTACACGGTGTTAAAACGTGTGGGACCGGTAGCTTACCAGCTTGAGTTGCCAGTAGAATTGAGCCAGATCCATGATGTTTTCCATGTTTCGATGCTGAGGCGCTATCGATCAGATCCCTCACACGTAGTGCCGGTTGCGAAAATTGAGGTGAACTCGAACTTGTCTTTCGAGGAGAAGCCAGTACAGATTTTGGATCGAGATGTCAAGGTTTTGAGGAGGAAGTCAGTGCCTTTGGTAAAAGTGCTATGGCAAAACCATGGTACGGAGGAGACCACATAGGAACCCGAGGATGTGATGCGGCAGCAATACCCCCAACTCTTCTTATCTAGGTAATTTCGAGGCCGAAATTATTTTTAAGGGGGTAGAACTGTAACATCCTGAACTAGGGGCTGTTTGCAATTTAATTATTTTTCCCATGTGTGTGCTTGAAGAAATATGTATGCTTGAATGCTTGACATATTCTAGGGTCTAGTCATAACCCCGGGCTAGGTCTGACTTAGGGCTAGAAGTTTTTTTTAAGCACTTGAGAAGAGGAAGCTAAGTGAATGAGGCTTTAAAAATTAATTGGTGCGAAGCATGACACAAGAAATCATGTGATAAGGTGGCTTGGGACGCAACCTTAAGGGCTTGGAAGGTGGCGTCAAAGGGGAGCTTCAAGGGAAGAGGTTCGAATCTTGGTAGTCACAAGGAGGTGTGTTTTATTTTTGGGCTTTTTGGGCGTTAAAGGAAGGGGCTATGTTAAGGAGGTTTCAAAAGGATTTTGTGGGTGATGTTGGACATGAAAGTCGAATTGGTAAAGTGGCTTGGGGCCTTGGTGAATGCCGCCCAAGCAAGGGGGAGGAGGACTCGAGTTCGAGTCACGGTGATAGCATAGGGGTTTTTCTTTTATTTTTGCAAGTTGGCGCCATGGAGAGGGAAGTGTTGGACGGCAATTGGGACTTTGGAAGGATAGGGATAAACATCATTTTTTTTCTATTTTATTTGAAGAAGAGATTATATAAAATTTATCAAAAGGGGTGAGAGTTGGCTGTATAGTGGATTGTGGGCAAGAGGGCTATCGATTTTAGGGAGTTCTTAGTAGGGCCGAATGCCTTAGACTCATTTGTTGATTATTTTTCTTCTTTTCTCTCAAATAGCTAGCCAAAATTTCCATCACCCTCATCTCCCTCTTTTCCCTTTGAAGCTTTGAAGCCGAAATCACCACCCTCATCTTGTTTTTCTTCTCTCCTCTTTACCATATTTTGTGCCGAAACCTCCAAGCTTTCCTTTTGTCTTGCTTTGGCCGAATAGCAAGAGAGCACAGATTCTTTTCGGGATTTCTTCTTCAAATCGGTCAGTAAGGGGTAAGTGGACATGGCCGAATGACTTTTGTTTGAATTATGGTTATGGCTGAATGGCCTATGAGTCATATTAATGTGATTAAACCGATTGTAGGGGAGGCCATAGCCGATTAAAGGAAGCTTTCGGGATTTGATTCCCCAAGGTAAGGTGGTAAGTAATATTCGGCCATAGGCCTTGATTGAGCATATATGTGCAAGCCGATTCTAACAAATGCTATGGTAGGGATCTCGACAAGTCAAGTGACAATTTTGGGATTTCGGTAAGTTTGGTAAGTGGTTAGTCATATTCGGCCAAAGGCCATTTTTGGTATCTAAAGTATAACCGGTTATGTGTCATGGATTTAGGGGCTAATCGGCTAAGGCAACCAAAGGCTTCCGGGATTTCGTTTTGCTTTGGTAAGTGATGATAAGATTCGGCCTAGGGCCATATTTTGGTTATGAACGCGATTAGTCTTTCGGGATCATTAGTTTAGCCGAATGGCTATTAGATCTAAGAGTTTATGTGTTGGCCGATTGTAGGGGGAAGCAACCTCTAGGGATTTCGCTAGTATATTCGGGATTTGCTAGTCTCACGAGTAGATAGGTGTGTAAAACTCTTTACACACTTTGTTAGTTAGCATTGATATTACGTTGCCTTTTAATCATTGTGGTAGTGATTTGCTTGTGGACATAAGCATGGATTCCGGGTAAGTCCCCTATTACGTGATCTATGATGTATGTTTGTGTATGCCATCATATGTTGTTGAATGCTATGCTATACATAAATGCATGATATATGGGATTATGATATTTGTTATGTAAGCATGATGATGGTGGGATTGATGAGAGGAGGGGGATGATCTCTATGGACTGTCACCAGTGGTTTTGACCACAAGATGGGTTGGCCCCATCAGATTAATTGTGACTTTGGTCACCAGTGGTTTTGACCACACCGTTGATAAATTGTGACTAAGTCCCAGTGGTTTGGTACCACCAGTGGTTTTGACCACATATTGATAAATTGTGACCTATGGTCATCAGTGGTTTTGACCACACGATGAGTTGGCCCCATCATTTGATTTGTGACTCTAGTCACCAGTGGTTTTGACCACCAGTGGTTTTGACCACACGGGGTAGTTAAAGGAGTACGGATGGTTAGTGTGGGTTGCATATTTGCATGTTTACTAATGATTTGTGTATGAGTTGCACTTCCGGGTTGGGGATTTATACACTGAGTCTTGGTGACTCACCCCTTCCCATATTATTTTGCAGATGAGTAGATCGCGGAGATGGAGCCGGAGAGGACTCGAGGCGGCCATGCTTGTTCCTTGGATTTGGAATTTTATTTGATTCAGTTCAAGTTTATTTATTTTCTAAATTTTTAATTTGGGTTGTAATAAGGCCGCTAGTTTATTATTTTGGATGTTCACATAGTTGTTTTTACTTTACTTATACTATATTGCAAATGAAATTATAAAATGTTAAGTGAATCGGTTAAAAGTAACATTTTCAAAATTCAGTAACTTCTACGAGTTTTCAAAGATGTTACCATCGGGTAGCAAAAAAATCCACCCAGTCAACCATAACTTTGAAGGTTCTAAATAAAAATAAATGATCAAATGTTTTCGAAGGTTTTCAACTCAAAATCAATCCCTCCCGAGTTTTATCAAACACCGTTTTATAACCTTAACAATATTTTTCAGTTTTCCCCAGAAAATGAAAATATTTCAAACATTTTATTTACTCCGTGACACACCAGATCCGATCAGGGCTCATGGGCTGGGTTTGGGGTGTTACACAACCATCCCACTGTGATTTCAAAATGTGGGATTTGGTTCTTCTTCAATCCATCACTTTACTATTCAAAGGTATAGGATTTGTACCGGCTTCCATCTATCCCACTATAACTCGGGGGTATAGGGCCTGTCGCTTGTTCCATCAACTGATCACTCCTCGGGTGACCTAACCAGATGTGTATGCATGACGCTCGCGTGAATGCAGAATATCAATTTTTCTCTGGAGAATGATTCCCATTTTACACTTGGGTTAATGATGCCCATCTTTCGTCAGGATTGTATTACTGACGCAATATCTTGTCATTTGTTCAACCACCATTTTGGTAAAACATTAGGAAAGATAGTCTCAGTTTAGACTCTTCCTCCACCAATATTTCCATCCTTCAACCTTGGTGAGTTTTAAACAATAGTCCTGTTTCAGTTTCTTGTATTATTTATAAGCTTCCAGAGTAATATGCGAAACTCATTTTATGAAAATATTATTAGTCCACTAATCATTATTTCAATGCAAAATACCTGAAAAAGATCATAACCATGGACAAGAAGGATATTAATTAGGAGCATAGCTCGAAACAAATAAGTTATGCAAAGATAGCAATCGCAATCAAGAAAGAAATTTATTGTGAGTCATATTTTGAAAAGAATAATATAATCACAAATAACAAATTTAAAATGGGTAAAATGGAAACTAGGTGTCCCAGATATCGTAGCCTGAGCTTCTCTGTTCAAACTTCTTGAGGACCATTTTAAGCTCAATATGTGTTTAGGGGATCTAGAGTACTTTGTCGATGCCCCAAGATGTAGCATACTTCTTCGTTGTTAATTCAGGCATAGCAAGACTACTGTATGCCCCCTTTGATCAAAATTTGAGCCGCCCTTTTCGGGTTTTCAACTTAAATAAATCCCCATTGGTCTCAAAGCGCCTTTTGCGGGTTTTCGCCTTGGCCTCTCATTTTTCTTTCTTTCTTTTTTTTTTTTTTTTGAAAATTTCTATTTTTTCTTTTTTGAATTTTTTTTGGAAAACCTTTTTTTTTTTTGGATTCACTGGATTGGGCAAGTCATTGTCATCTATCTCAGACAATATCCATACTTCCCCAGAACAGGCCTTCTTTGCTGCCTAAAGTCCTTCCCGATTTGGCATCCTCTTTCTTCTGAAGTCCCTTTTGCATGGGAAAAAATCTTCTTCAAAGTCCTATCATGAAATTTTCTAGGGCGAATCATTTTTGTTGTGAGCTCGCATCACCTGACCGTGCAAGATAGCTTTTAACCTCAATTGATCATATTGAGATTGGATCTATTATGCCTCATCCAATTTCATCTCTGACAGAATTTCAACTCTAATGGGCAAAACCAAAGTTTGATAAGCATAGAGGGTAAATAGTAACTTTTGTATGCCAATCCTTACAAGTCTCGATCTTTTTATGATCTTTTGTTTTTCTTTTGGTCGCCTTTGTTTGCCTTTGTGGACGTGTGGTGATCTTTGAACAGACCGCAAACTTTTAAAATAAGTAAAAGTATGAAATAATTTAAATTAACTAATATATAAATATAAGAATATTCAAAGTAAATAACATGAAGAAAATATTTAACATGAATACTATATGAATTTAATATATATTAAAACTTTAAAATAAATTAATTTAATATGAATTTAAAATAAAACACGATAATAAAACTTTTTTTGTAAAGTGAATAAACAAATAGATTAAAATAGGTTAAAATAAATAATATATATAAATAATAATTTAAAAGCAGTAGTATATGAATGTTTTTATATCTTATATGAAAAGGTTTAAAACTAAATTAATAAATGAATTAAATTTGATAAAAAATGCAAAGATTATGTATGAAAACAAAAGGTGCTTAATTGAAACAAAAAAAATTAAAAAGACTATTTTATAATAGATAAAATCATTTAAACATGCACGGGGATCAAACTGAAATGCGCGTAAACTATTAGGGGCTAAACCAGGAAATATTTCTGTGGTTCCAAACGCAGCGTATAGACTAGGCTAAATTGAAATAGTACGCAAATTATAGAGGCCAATTAAGAATTAAAAGAAAAATATAGCAGGTTTAATCGAACAACATCGTGAAACAGAGGGACCAAATGCACAAATCAACCCTTTTGATAAAACGAGCGGATCCTTGAATTGGGTAGGGTCGACGCCCGGGTTGTGGCCCTTAAATGAAACCGTTTTGGGTTCAAAAGACCCACGCCAAAACGACGTCGCATGGGTCTGCTTTAAATACAAAAAAAAACAAAAAAGCTTCATTTTAAACACCCCTTCTAAAAAAAAAAAAAAATTAAAACTCTCTCAAAAAACCTTCTGCCCTCCAAACACAGGCTCAGGTTCAACCGAGTTACAGTCATCGGGCCGTCATGCTCTGCCACCGTCTGCCATCATGCGCAGTGGCCGGAGGCTCAAAACTGATCGTTTCGAACCTTTTAAGTTCCCTAAGCCCAGATCTACCCCTCAAAAAGCCAAAACCACTCAAAAAACAATCGAAAGAAGCATGAAACGCTTCGGTTTCGGCTTGAAAACGCTTCGGTTTCAGCTTTCGATCGTCACAAAAGGTAATAAACTTTTAAGCCTCTCCTATTTCTATCTGTATGTATTGTATATTTGAAGCAAAATAGACTACCAAAAATTTGAAATATACCTCTATTTTTTGATATATCTGTATTTGAAAAAATCCTCCTGTACAATAGTTTGTTTCGGCCTTTTTAATGCCGAAAATTGGAAATAGAAATAAAAATAATGATAAATACAATTGTTTTTCTCTTTTTTGTTTTTGCTGCCATTTGTTTGATGTCGTTTATCCTTGTTTTTGCAGGTACAGTGGCCAGCTGTGGAGGCTGTAGGAGCGGTGTACGGAGGTGCGCTGAAGGCTGGGTTGCGGCGCATGGTTGCGAGGCTAGGGTTTGCTGCCTGGTTTAGGTTGTTGGGCCATTTTGGGCTTATTTAGGTTTTGTAAATTTGGGTTTAATGTATTGGGCTATGGACTGATTGGGCTGTAATGAACTTTTAATGGACTGTTTAATTTTTGTTATTTTTGGTTTCTGTTTTGGTTAATGTTTTGTTTGGCTAATGGGCCCAGACAAATTTTGGGCCCTACAATTTATATATATATATATATATATTTATATATATATTGTTTCTTTTTTATTTATATATATTTTAAATTTATTATACATAATTTATTTCTTTAAAAGATTATATTTTATCATAGCTTATTTCAAATCTTCTTATATATATCTATATATATATATATATATATATTATTACTTGTATGTATTTCTATATATTAAAACCAATCATTATGTTTTAAATTATTTTGTATATTATTAATTTCATATCATACGAATTTTTCTATTCATATATGTATATATATTTGTGGTATATACTTTATATCTTTTTATAAATTTATGCATTCTTTTGTATATTATAAAGGTACTTTTATTCTTTTAAATCATTAGCATTTTATTGTATACACATTATTTGTTTTGGAATTTTATATGAACTCTAAATACTTTATGCATTATTATATACATAATTTTTATTTATTATTATAATATATTTAAAATCGCTTTTGTTTATTTAGAATATGTCTTACATATGTTATACTTGTATGTATTTAATTAATTTTCCTTATCATTGATCTAATGTTTGATAATTATTGCTATTATGTATGTTTTAATTCTTGTTTTATATTTATTTGTTGCTTGAGATTCAATTATATTTCATTTGTAAATAATTGCTCCATATTGTATGTTATTATGCCATAGCATTATATTCACTAAAAAACATCATGTTTCAATACTATTTGAGTTCTAAAATCATTTTACTTAAAGTTTCAAAACAAGGCAATATTCGTGCGTTTGGAAATTCGAAGAAATGGTGCCCAATCGTGTTGGGTGTGGTTTTTTGTTTGACCAAATAAATGAATATCCTTTAAAATTTTGCCCATATTTTCAAAATAAGGTAATATTCGTGCGTTTGGAAATTCGAAGAAATTGTACCCAATCATGCTGGGTGTGGTTTTTTGTTTGACCAAATAAACGAATATCCTTTCAAATTTTGTCCATATTTTCAAAATAAGGTAATATTTGTGCGTTCAAAAATTCGAATAAATTGTGCCCAATCGTACTGGGTGTGGTTTTTTGTTTGACCAAATAAACGAATATCCTTTCAAATTTTGTCCATATTTTCAAAATAAGGTAATATTTGTGCGTTTGGAAATTCGAAGAAATCGTGCCCAATCTTGCTGGGTTGTGTTTTTTTGTTTGTCCAAATAACCCAATACCCTTTCAAAATTTCAATACATGTGCTTGGAGAATTTTGGGGATGATCTTGAATTCGAGGACTCAAATTGTCGTATCCAATCGTGCTGGATGTGATAATCTATTCCTTCGGAACAAGGGAATCTTAATATTCAATCAAGCTATTTAAAATTATAGAAAAAAATAAAGAATAAAATTTCAAAATCATTTCAAACTTTTCAACATTAGGACATCAATTAATCAATTTGGTACCAAATTTGGGCGTTGCGAGGGTAATAACCCTTCTTCGTACGTAACTGACTCTCGAACCCATTTTATTCTGGAAATTTGTAGGCCAAAAGTTATTTTATAGGTGACCCGATCACACCTAAACAAAAAGGATTGGTGGTGACTCCATATTTCTTTAAAGTCGATCCCCATTTTTTCAAAACTCGATAAAAAATGGTTTCGACAGACAGAACATGGTGATGTGAGCTTTAGGGAAACTATTCCTTTTGTACTTTTCAAACTCTCGAGTTTGGGAGGGAGTACTAAATCTGGGACCAAACTCAGGTCATTGGCATCAATTCTACAATGGTAATCTACGTTTTCCATTGCTCTGAATTTTTCTTCTAGCTATCTGCATCGATCCTCAAGTTGCTTTGGCAGCTCCACTCTTGTTTTTTTCTATTTCTGCCATATCATCTAGATTCGAAACAACGAGATTTGCTGAATTGTCTCCTAGGTTAGAGCCTGAACCCGCCAGGAAGCTTATTGGTGCTGAGGTACCTGTCTGATATTGGGGTCTGATGTTAACGGACACCCTTTATGGATGTAACAGCCTAATTTTGGGGCTAGTCAGAATAGTGGTTAAACCACTAATCTGAGGTCGGAGAAAATTATTTTAATATTATTTTATGTGTTATAGCGTGATTATATGAGTGCATGAAAATTTTGGTGAATTAATTTTAGTGATTCCATGCTTAATTTTTGAAAAAGGACTAAATCGCATAAAGTGTGAAATTTTTATTCTACAAGCTCAAGGAGTCAAATAGCTATAAAATATTAAATTGGAGGTCCTTAATATGTAATTAGGCCCTTAGGAATGTGTTGGCTGGCCATAGGGGACAAAGAAATAAGATTGTCAAGTGATTAGATGAGGTTTTGGTGACAAATTGTCTAGAAATAAAATAAAATAAAGAGAAAAAAGATATCATCTCTTCCTAATCCTCCCTACCACTGAAATTTTCAGTAAGAGGGGTTTGGAAAGCATGAAAATTTTCAGCAACTTAAACCTTTGCAAGTAAGTGTTTTTTATGGTCATTTTTTATAATTTTTATACTTTTGGAACCCTTGTAGCTTAAGCTAACTAATGAGAGGGCTATTTTGCAAAATGGTTAAGAGTCTAGGGTTTTTCCATGAGAAAACTAGTGTGATTTTTGAAATTTTATGGAAGAAAATGAAACTTGGTGGTTAAATAAACAATTTTTGTGAAAAGAGTTTCCATGAAAACACCTATAATTGACCTTTTTGTAAAGGTTGTAAAATGGGCAGTAAATGTGTGAAACAATTGAAATGGTGAGTTGCTATAAGAGTAATAAAGGTTCGGCTGGGCTTACTAAAAGGAAAAATTTGATTAAAATCGATTTACAAGCCTAGGGGCAAAATCATAATTTTGTGAAAGTTTAAGGGCAAAATAGTAATTTTGCCCAATTAGGAATTTTGAAATGTCTCGATTTATGTGATGATTAAATGAGTGAATTTTATCATTTTAGATCAAGAAAAATGGAGTCCGGACCTAGACCGGGGGAAAGCCAAGCTAGTAGATTAAATCGATTTAGTCGCTCACTTTTTGTATACCGAGCTAAGTTGTATGTAAATAATACAATGTTATTGAATTTATGCATTAAACAATTGATACTGCATGAATTTTTTGATTATTACTATGTTTATGCATAATTAGAGTTGATGTGATATACTTACGGTTGGACCTTAGGAATAGATTGGATACCCAAGCCATGACATTTGAGTGATATGTGTGCTAGTGTAAGACCATGTCTTGAACATGGCATTAGCCACATTATGGAAGCCAGTGTAAGACCATGTTTGGGACATGGTATCGGCGTTGATGTGTGTGCTAGTGTAAGACCATGTCGTGGAATCGGCCACAATATAAGTGCTAGTGTAAGACCATGCTTGGGACATGGCATCGGCATTGAGACGAGAGCTAGTGTAAGACCATGTTTAGGACATGGCATCGGCCTCGATATATGAGCTAGTGTAAGACCATGTCTGGGACATCGCATTGGCATTTTACCCTCTTGTGTGAGGCTTGCTAGGTATCCTTTAGTATTCCAATTGGTTCAACGGGTAAGTTAGAGTTTGTGTCAAAAGTAAGGAAAGTTACGATTATGTTGTAAGTGATACAAGTACCTACGTGAGATTCATGAGAAATGAGTTCAAATTATAATTAGTAAGGGTGAAATGAGTAAGTTATGTCTTTATTAATTCGAGAATCATGTGCAAGTTTATAAAATGTTGTGAGCATGAGAATTCATGGTAATTGTTGATGATTATTTACCTATGACTTACTTAGCTTTGTGCTTACTCTCTTTCCTTTCTATTTTCTTATAGTATTGCCAAGCTAGCTCGGGGATCAAAGGACGTCGGAGGCTCGATCACACTATTAATTGGAATATTTGGTATAGTTAGACTTATCTTTTTGAGTATGGCATGTATAGGGACTTAGTCTTTGTAAAGTGTTATATTGTTTTGGCCAAATGTGTTGTCTTATTTTAGATATGACATCATTTTGTATGCGATCATAATTGATGGCTAATTCTTATTATTAATACATGAAGATAATGATGTTTATCATGAATGTGCAAATTGCATGGTCGAGTAATTGGTATGGATATGCACGATTTAATAGGTTGCTTGATATGGCTTATGTTAGTGTAAGTAGGGGTGGCAGAAAGGGCTTGGTAAATAGCCTTGTTTTTATCCACACGGGCGTGTGTCTAGGCCATGTGTGACACACGGTCTACCCCATGGGCATGTAGTTCAGCTGTGTGTCCCCATGCATCCTAAGTTGGCAAAACAGAATGCCCAGTAGTAACCACACGGGCTGAGACACAGCTGTGTGTCTCAATCGTATGGAAGACACGGCCTTAGGACATGGGCATGTGCCCAGGTCGTGCGAAGTCTGCACTTGAATTTAGGAATTTAATTCGCCACACAGTCTAAGGACACGGGAGTGTGTCCTGGCTGTGTGACTTTATTGGGATGATGACGTCGAAAACAAAATGTAAAGGTTTTTGCTCACGAGCTAAAACACGGGCATGTCATGGCCGTGTGAGGGATACGGGCCATAGACACAGGCGTGTGTCAGGCCGTGTAAAAACTCCTGTAGGTTCAAATTTAGAAAATAAATCCACACGAGTGTGGGACATGGATGTGTCCCCACATACTTAGGCCGTGTGAGTTACACGGTCCTTCAGCATGGCCATGTTATCAAGTCACACGGGCGTGTTGCCATCCCACACGGGTGTGTGCCCCTATTATTAGTGGCATTTTCTAAAGTTCTCCAAAGGACTCGATTTGATCTCGAAATGTTTTGAGATGTGTTTTGGGCCTCGTAGGTCCATTTTAATAATGTTAAGGAGAAGCTTGAAAAGTTTTTAAATTTGAACGGACTTCTATACCCCGAAAATGCGTGTTAGTATGTATTTTGAGTTAGATAATACCTTGTACTTTGTTTTGGCATTAAACACGGGTAAGGGGTGTTACAGTGGATATGTGTTTGGTTCTGCTTGAGTGTTTGTTAGAGTAAAGCCTAGAAGATAAGCAGGGTCCTCGTTATCGTCCCCAGAGTTGACCATAGGGCTTTTTCCTTTCTTTAGCCCTCCAGTCAACAACTGGGTTAATTGGCTCATCATATTCCTTTGGGATTCTAACATCTGATCCCTCATATCTTGTTGAATTTTGGCCAATTGTTCTTGCATCTGTATTTGCAGCTGATCTTGCATCTCTTTTTGCATTTATTCTAATCTTTCCAATCTTTGGTACATTGCTTTAGTTCTTCCTTGTGTATTGTAACAATATTCCAGGGTAACTGCCATAATTTTAGGGTATTTTTGTGAGATTTATGCACATGATACAATGTAATGCTAATGTGATTCTGATTCAATTTCATTAGAGTAACTTTTTTAAAAAACAAATTTCTTTACATGAAACAGATTACATATAAGGCATCGCCCTAATACTTAAGGCCTTGACCTTTTTAATAACCAAAGCTAACTCTCGGCCTCGATTTGACTCTGACTCATATTTCAAACTCAGTACATCAGCCTGTACTGCTAAGGTTTGTAAATGATCAGCCACCTCTCGTACTTGAACCACAGTTTCACTCATGATATAGTCTCTATCCCTGACTTGACCTTGAGAACAGTGAAGTTGTTCTTTCCACTACTCGTTGCTTGCTTCAAGGAGCTCAACTCAGAGTTCACAATTTATAATGCGATCTCGAGCTCTTTCATTTTCCTTTTCAGTTCTTCAATCTTTTTTATGCTTGCTTTCAACTCGATTGTGGAGTTGCGATTACGATACTGATGAAGTGATTTTTCTAGTTCTGCTACCTTGGATTTTAATTTGACCTATTCATTTTGGCATTCCGATAGGTCTCTTTCTAAGGCATTTCCTCGAACCTGGACATCTTGACATTCCTTTTCCCATTGATCGGCTCTGTCCTTTTCTTCTTTTATCTCTTGCCGCCATTGTTCTGATGTCTTTCCTAGTCCGGTGGTTCTCATTGACCTCCGCAGCTTCTTGTAGTCTACTTTCAAACTGTCCAAATCCTCATCAGCTTTATTCTTCCCCTTTCTCAACTTCTCAGCTTCTAGTTTCTAGATGTCGACATCCAGTCCTAGCTGCATTTTCTCCTCCTCCAATTGCTCTATTCTTTTTCCTAATTCCAAACTCTTTCTCTTAAAATCATGTTTGATGATCTCTAGCTCAGACAGGATCACCTGCAAGTGTTTTTCTATTGATCGGGTGTTTTCTTGGTCTGACGTAGGCATGTTGTCGTTGACTCTTAGACCCCACCACTGATCATACTCAGAGGTTTTCATCGAGTTAGCGGAAAACCTTTTCATTCTGCGAGTTTGTTTCCAAGCGTTCGATTTTTCTTGAACCTTCTTTTTGTAATTATCTCCCTTGTACACAAACTCGCAATGAACTAACCCTTACTTTTCTTGCGTAAACTATCTCGATCTGTACCGTCTTAACACGAGCAGAGGAGCATACCTGATAATGCCCCATATTCCAAGTAGAGGAACCCAATCAAAATTACCACACTAATATTAAATCTCGCCAGGGACCATCTAAGGGGCTCTCTATTTGACGTCTTTGCCTTGCAGATTTTGGAGAATCATCATCCATTTCTCCTCCGTAATATCATCCCGTCTCGGCGTAGCCGCTAACTCTTTCAGCGGAGAATAGTTTTTGGAGAAGATTTGACATGAGACCTTTTCCATTTTCTAAAAATGGCTGTGGAACCATGCTAGTAAGAGTTGTACGCATCAGATGAATCTTCTTTCACCCGCTCTTTGGTAAGCGTTCAAGGATCTGAAAGTTTTGGCCAAAATTATGAGAACGGGTGTGACCCTTTTATCAAGTCGATCAAATAAATCGATCGCCTCGTCTATATGCCCTAAAGCCTTAAGGAATATAACCAATCTGTAAATGCTTAATATGAAGACATCAACCCTTTTTTTCACATCAGGATATGCGAGGATCAAATCTCTCAAATTTCTCTAAAGAATGCACTTACTATCACCTTTCTGCTTGATTTGGGCTGCAACCCACTGTTCGCTCATTCTAGTGATGTTCATCAGCTTTTTTAAGAACGTTGGGACGTTGGCAGCTCTGGAATAAGCTGTCAATTTTAATATTCGGGCAAGCGGAGAAAAGTCGTGTACTTTTCCATAGTAGGTATCAAATCCACCTTTCCAAAAGTAAAATAACTATAGGCAGGGTTCCAAAACTGGGTGAGAGCTCAGAATAAATGTTTGTCCACTTTGATATCGAGCAGATAGGGTAAATCACTATAATTACAGTAGAATAGTTGCTTGATCTCACCATCCCATTGATCTTGTAACATCTCGATTTAGGGCCTAGTCAGAATAGTGGTGCGAGACCATAAATCCAAGATATATTTATGAGTTTTTGAGGTCTATGCCATGTTTGCATGTTAGTGTGAAAGTTTCATGAAGCAATTTTGTGAAATTGCAGTTGAATTGTCTAAAAGGACTAAATTGCAAAAGTTAAAAAATGTGAGATTCTAGAAGCTATTTATGTGAAATAGCTTTTGGTTATCAATTAGAGGTCTTTAAATAGTAATTTTCCCAAATTCTAATT
This sequence comes from Gossypium rotundifolium, assembly GCA_025506655.1. NCBI lineage: Eukaryota > Viridiplantae > Streptophyta > Magnoliopsida > Malvales > Malvaceae > Gossypium > Gossypium rotundifolium. The sequence continues at coordinate 63,973,148 of CP106722.1, forward strand.
TTTGGACAAAATATGGCATGAATGGGTTAAAATTTGAAAGTTTGACAAAAGGGCATTTTCGTCATTTGTCAATTAAATGATTAAAATGGGAAAAATATGATAAAATTTTCATTCATCTTCTTCCCCAAAGCTGCCGAAAATTGAGAGAAGCCATTGTTAGGGCTCTTCAACTTTTCAAGCTAGCTAGTAAGTGTATTCTAGCTCCGTTTTTTATATTTTTCGTATTTTGAAGTCCTAGTAGCATGAGTAAGCTATTTTTAGCTATGTGTTGAGTTAAGATTGATGTTAAAAAATGTACCCATGTATGACATGCATGTATTTTGATGTTTTAGGAAGAATATGAAAGCTTGATGTAGTAGAAACATCTTTTGCTAAGTGAACTCCATGAAAAAATGCATGTAGGGACTAGTTTGTGAAAGTCTTGAGATTGGTCATACATGTATGATTTAGTGAGAGTTGATGATTTCTTTAGTTGAGTAAATGGTTCGGCTATGCAAGAAAGACTAAAAAGTTGAATGAAAATCACTTTACGAGCATTGGGCCAAAAGTGTAAATATGAGAAAGTTTAGGGTTAAAATGGTAATTTTGCTAAAGTATGAGATAATGATCAATTTAGTCAATGTGTGTATTGAATGAGTTGATTTATCATTATAGATAAAAAAAAGACGAAGCCCGGATCGAAACTGAGGCAAGAGCAAGGTAGTGGACTAAATTGCACATCTTTATACTTTTTGAGTACCGAGGTAAGTTTATGCGTAATCAATGCGTTATACTTATACGTTTTTAATGCCAGCTAGTGTGTAGCATGAAGGAGAATAAATGAGAACGATTGAGAACCTATGTGGTTCAAGTGGAATGAATGTGGTAGATATCATGAATGAGTGAATGAATAAGTAGATATGTGGATGTGTAGTGATAATAATTGATCGTGGGCTAAGTGCGATACCACCTTAATACTTTACAACTATGGGCTGTGTGCGATACCATAGTTAAGTATATTATTTAGTGGGCTATGTGCGAAACCACTATGATTACCTCTTGGTAGGCTATGTACGATACTACTTTCTTACCTGATTGTGGTGGGCTGAGTGTGAAACCACCGAGTAATTTAGCTGTGTGGATGTATTAGTATGATAAAGTAATGTGTTGTATTTTCGAGTAAATGTGGTATTAAGTGCAGGGGTTGATGTCAATGGTTATGAGTATGTGACGCATGATGTTTTGGAAATGTGGTAAGGGATAGAAAGAGTAAGCATAATTGTGGATGTGAATTTATTTGGTACTATAATGCTAATTGTTGTTTAGTTTATACTAAAATGCTTAAATTATTTATGTGTAAACTTACTAAGATCCAGGCTTACTCCTTGTCTTTTCCCTTGTCTTATAGAGAAAGAGGGTTGAATCGAGATACTTGGATTAATCGGAAGATCGCCCACACTATCAGCTCACTCCGGTACATTAGACTAAATGTTTTGTATATAACATTTATAGGGGCTAGACAAGCTAGTGAATTTTGTTGTAAATGGCTAAGATGTGTTAGCCTATAGATGGATAACCTATTTTGTATAATGCCATAGTTGTTGGCTACTTTATTATTTGAAAAGATGTAGTTATCCATGTGAGATTGTGTTTGAATTTGAATTGATTATGGATGTGTTGTCTGAGTATATGTTATGAGAACTTGAGGGGTGAGAAGAGCTTAGCACATAGCTTTGTTCTTGTCCATGTGTTTAGGCCATGTGTGACACACGGCAAGCCCATAGGTGTGTGCCTTGGCCGTGTCTCTTTGACAGATTCGAGCAATATATGTAACACCCCTTACCTACAATCCCTGCCGAAATCGGGCAAAAAGCGTTACTGTACAAAACTACTTGATCGCCATTAGGCTCACGCGACTACTCTACTTGAGTCACTACAATAACTTTATTTACGACTTACGAGGCCTCATTCATACATACGAGGGCTCTCGGGACTATATCGGAAACTCTTACGATCCATAAAATTTCTTTCTCAACTAAATAGGGAGTACACGCCCGTGTTAGAAGACACACACGCCCGTGTGTAGTCTTACATGCCCATGTGCTCACACCGTGCCCAAAAACCCCAGCATTCTTCCAAAACTCCCACGGCTAGGGCACATGCCCATGTGAAATGGAACACGCCCGTGTACCCTCATAACATTCCCATGGCTTTAAACCATGAGGAGTTACTGACTAATTTAACATGGCCTGGACACGCCCGTATGGACAGTCCGTGGTCTATTCTAACTTAAAATGTTAACATGCAAGGGACGCACGGCCAAGTCACACGCCCGTGGGCTGACCGTGTTTCACATATGGTCTTGACACACACCCGTGTGCGTACCCATGTGGACAGAACAAGGCTGTTTGCCAAGCTTATAGCACCCATATATCTTACACTATATGAGTTCATTCAACCAACTAATAAACATATCATAATTCAACATGCACTCACATTGATAACTTTGAAATTTCATAAATGATAAAATATGCCATCATTCTTGGCAATTTACAAAATTAATGTCTTAGCAAGAGCCAATACACCTTTGGCCAAAATAACAAAATAATCTATCTAGTTTAGCCCCTATACATGTCATACATAAAATCACTAAATCTGAATATACCGAGGTGAGCAGATAGTGTGGGCAGCCCCCTTGTTATCGGCGTATCCCGGCTTGGCTCTTAAACTCTATAAAACAAGGGAAAAAGAGAAGGGGGAGTAAGCTTTAAGCTTAATAAGTTTACATGTAAACAATATAACATTATAACATGTATTAAACAATTACATAGCAATACATACTAAGCGAGAAACAATCTGCATTCATGATCATGCTTACTCATTTTCTCCATTCCCACATTGCAACCATATCACAAGCTTAATGTATGCATTCATTAACAAGTTCCCCTGCACTTAGCATCACAATATCGCATAGTACAACACATCACTATCTCTAATTTCATTTCTCATAGTCAAATTACTCGGTGTTTTTACACTTAGCCCACCATCAGCCTTTATTAGGGTGGTATCGCACATAGCCCGCCAAAAAGATTGATTACGGTGGTATCGCACATAGCCCACCAAAAGATTAGTTATGGCCCACCAAAAAGATCAATTACGGTGGTATCGCACATAGCCCACCAAAAGATTAGTTACGGTGGTACCGCACATAGCCCACCAAAAAGATATATAGACGATGGTATCGAACATAGCCCGTCGTAATTAAGCAGCAAGATGGTATCGCACATAGCCCACTATCAAATATTGTCAATACATATTCATATGATTATTTCGTCATTCATACAATAATTATTCAAAGACTATCACATTCAGTCCACTAGAACCACATATGTTCTCAATCATGCCATACACTAATTAGCAACATAATGTTTACGAAAATATATATATTTCTTACACATAAACTTACCTCGATGGAAAACGTGTTAGCTAGCGATTTACTCAATCACCTTGCCTTTCCCACGGTCAAGGTTGATTCCGCGCTCTTCTTGATTTGGGTGAGAAAAAGTTGTTGAAATCTCAAGGCTTTCAAAACCCTTCTTTTGAGTGTAAAAATCAGTGGAAGAGGAAGAGAAGAGAAAAAAGATGATGGCCTTCCCTTATTTTATCATATTTTAGTTAACTAGTCAACAACTATCACCAAATTTGACTAAAAATTAATGATCTTGTCCCCCTAGCTTTCTATGGCCGACCATCACTAGATGAATGGCCCAATTGCACTTTAAAATCCTCCAAATTTACATATTATAGCTATTAGGTACCTCTACCTTATAAAATAGAACTTTCGCGCTTTATGCGAGTTAGTCCTTTTTCACAATTAAGCATGCTATTGCTAAAATTAAAGCACCAAAATTTCCATATAGCCATATATTAATACCATAACATATAAAATAATACTAAAATAATTTTCTTCAACGTCGGATTAGTGGTATCGAGATCACTGTTCCGACTAGTTCCAAAATCAGGCTATTACAACTCTCCCCCTTTAGGGATTTTTGCCCTCGAAAATCTTACCGGTAAAGAGGTTTGAATATTGTTCTCTCATGGCTTCCTCCGGTTCCAACGTAGCCTCTTCTACACCGTGTTTTTGCCACAACACTTTTACTAAGGCTATGTCCTTATTCCTCAATTGTTTCACTTCTCGAGCTAAGATTTTAATTGGCTCTTCCTCATATGTCATATCCGGTCGTATCTCAATTTCAGTTGGAGGAATCACATGCGAAGGATCAGAATGATAACACCTTAACATTGATAAATGGAACACGTTATGGATTTTCTCTAACTCTGCCGGTAAAGCTAACCAATATGCTACTAGTCCAATCCTTTCGGTAATTTCATATGGCCTTATGAATCTTAGACTCAATTTACCTTTTCGACCGAATCTCAATATTTTCTTCCACGGGGATACTTTCAGAAATACCCTATCACCCACTTGAAACTCAATTTCTTTTCTTTTCAAGTCCGCGTACGACTTTTTTCGGTCTGAAGCAGCTTTCAGACTATCCCGAATGACTTTCACTTTCCCTTCAGTTTCTTTGACTAAATCAACCCCATGAATTTGTTTCTCACTCAGTTCGGTCCAATACAAGGGAGTCCGACACTTACGACCATATAAGGCCTCATACGGTGCCATCCGTATGCTCGACTGATAACTATTGTTGTAAGCGAATTCGAGCAAGGATAGGTATCTTTCCCCACTACCTTCAAACTCTAACAACAACATCGGAGCATAACTTCAAGAACTTGAATTACTCTCTCAGACTGACCATCAGTTTGAGGATGAAAAGCAGTACTAAAATTCAACCTTGTGCCTAAGACCTCTTGTAACTTCTTCCAAAACCTCAAAGTAAATCTCGGGTCTTTATCCGAGATAATGGATATAGGCACTCCATGCAATCTTACTACCTCTGCAATATACAACTCGGCTAACTTCTCTAGCAAATAATCAATACGCACAGGTATAAAGTGAGCTGACTTCGTTAATCTATCAACAACAACTCACATAGCATCTTTCTTTTTAGGAGTCAAGGGCAACCCCGTCACGAAGCCCATGGTAATCTGATCCCTAGGAACCATCACTGGTTGAAGTAATCCCAATGGCACTTGGTGCTCAGCTTTCACTTGTTAACAAATCAGATATCTTGTTACATATTCCGAGATGTCTCTTTTCATCCTCGGCCACCAATAGAACTTCTTCAGATCATTGTACATTTTCGTACTGCCCAGGTGTACTGGCAAATAGCTACTATGTGCTTCTTGTAAGATTTCTCGGATCAACTCGTCATCTTTAGGTACACAAATTCTATCATAGAAAATTAAGCAACCGTTCGAATTTACCCGAAATTGAGAATCAGCTCCTGATTCACACTTAGCTCTTTTAGCTAGTATCTTATTATCATTCCTTTGAGCTTCACATATTTTTCGAACAAATAGTGGCCTAGCTCTCAACTCTGCCAGTATAGTACCATCATCAGACAATTATAAACTTGTGCTCATAGCTCTCAAAGCATACAAAGATTTTCTACTTAAAGCATCCGCAACTACATTCGCTTTCCCCAGGTGATAATTGATCACTAGCTCGTAGTCCTTTAATAATTCAAGCCATCATCGTTGCCGTAAATTTAACTCCTTTTGATTCATCAAGTACCTCAAACTCTTATGATCCGTGAAGATTCGACACTTCTCACCATATAAGTAATGTCGCCAAATCTTTAACGCCAAAACAATTGCGACCAACTCTAGGTCATGAGTCGGATAATTCTTCTCATGGGGTTTTAGCTGTCTTGAGGCATATGCGAATGCCTTACCCTCTTGCATCAACACACAACCGAGACCATATAATGACGCATCACTGTAGACTACAAACTCCTTTCTTGACTCAGGCTGTACAAAAATCGGTGCTTCTGTCAACAACGTTTTCAATCTCTCGAAACTCTATTGGCATTTTTCAGTCCATTCAAACTTAACATCCTTGTGCAATAATTTCATCATCGGAGTAGCAATCATAGAAATTCCCTTCACAAACCGCCTATAGTACCCCCGCTAAACCCAAAAAGCTTCTAACTTCTGACACGTTCCTCAGCGGTTTCCACTCCACAATAGCCGAAATCTTTCCCGTATCAACTCTAATACCCTCACCCGACATAATGTGTCCTAGAAATCCGACCTCTCGGAGCCAAAACTCGCTCTTGCTAAATTTTGCATATAATTGCTTGTCTCTTAAAGTCTACAAGACAATTCTCAAATGCTTTGCATGATCACTCTCATCTCGAGAGTAAACCAATATGCCATCAATAAAAGCAACCACGAACTTGTCCAAATACGGTCGGAAGATACTGTTCATTAAGTCCATAAAAATCGCAGGAGCATTCGTTAAACCAAACGGCATGACCAGAAACTCATAATGGCCATACCTAGTCCTGAATGCTATTTTTGGCACGTCTTGTTCCTTAACCTTCAACTAGTAATAACCGGATCTTAGATCAATCTTGGAGAACACCATAGCTCCCTTCAGTTGATCAAATATATCATCTACCCTCGGTAAAGGATACTTATTTTTCACTGTCACCTTGTTGAGCTGTCTGTAGTCTATACACAATCTCATCGATCCATCTTTCTTTTTTACAAACAATGCCGGAGCACCCCACGGTGAATAGCTTGGTCTTGCAAAACCCTTATACGTCAACTCTTGCAACTGGACCTTCAGTTCTTTCAACTCCAACGGTGCCATCCTATACGGAGCGATGGAAATAGGTGCCATTCCCGGAACTAACTCAATTCCAAACTCAACCTCTCTGATTGGAGGTAGTCCAGGTAACTCTTCTGGGAATACATCCGGATACTCACATACAACTGGCATGGTTTCAATCTTTGCTTGAGCCCTTAAGTTCAAGACAAGGCGAGATCGACTCACACCCTTTTCTCAAATATTTTTCACTACCATGGGACGAAATCATCACCGGTAGACTATCTGACTCACCTGATTCAACCCGAATAACATCTCAATTTTCACATTTCAATTCAATAAATTTACTACCACAATTCACTAAAACACAATTGGCAGTCAACCAATCCATACCAAGAATCAAATCAAACTTATCAAACGGTAACAACATAAGGTTTGCCGAAAAATAATGACCCCTAATTGTCATGAGACAGTTCCTACACACCTTGTCAACTAACACATGTTTACCTAGTGGGTTTGATACTTTTATCACAAATTCAGTAGACTCAATAGTCATATTCAAACTAAATTCCAATCTCATACAAATATAAGAATGGGTCGACCTCGGGTCAATCAAAGCAATAACAGAGATGTCATAGAGAGAGAATGTACTCATTATTACATCTGGCAATAATGCCTCTTCTCGAGCGCGAATAGCATAGGTTCTTACTGGCGCCCGACCCTCTGACCTCACAGTAGTATCTTGTGATACACCTCTACCACTAGTCTCACCTCCCGGGTTCTTTTGTGGCCTACCTCTAAAGGATGCACTGCTTGATCTTATCTCTTGCTTCTTCTCCTTGTCATCCCTTTCAGCACAGTTTCGGATGAGATGGTCGGGGGATCCACACTTATAACAATTTCAATTATTTCCCCAATACTCCCCAGTGTGATGTCTGCCACAACTTGGGCACTCCGGTTTGGACTTTAGATTTTCCACACTTGCCATTGAGGTGGCCTGAACTCTTGAACCTGAATACATGTTACCTCGCTCTCTCTGCGAATGCCCATCTGACGTAGTCATCTGAGGGTTCGCTTCCTTGGACCTCTTCAATTAAGCTTGGTATGATTTTCTCATCGGCCTCTTCCTTGCATCTCGAGCCTCACTCAGGGCTTTCCGCTTTTCCTTATTCAATTCTTCGGCCTTACTAGCCCGATCCACCAGTACCACAAATTCGTTTAGCTCTAAAATACCAACTAAAAGTCTGATGTCTTCATTCAACCCATTTTCAAATCTCTTGCATAAGGTAGCTTCCGTGGATACACATTCTTGTGCGTACTTACTGAGCCGAACAAATTCACGCTTATATTTCACCATAGTCATTTTTCCTTGCTTTAACTCAAGGAATCCTTTTCACTTCTGGTCTGCAAATCGTTGACTTATATACTTCTTTCGGAACTCTTCCAAGAAGAAGTCCCAGGTTACCCTCTCTTTAGGAACCACTGATGTCAACGTTTTCCACCAATGGTATACCGAGTCCCTCAACAAAGATACAGCGCATTTTAAGCTCTCCTCAGGGGTACAGGAGAGTTCACCAAAAACCCTCATTGAGTTCTCAAGCTAGAACTCCACCCGCTCAGGGTCATCATCTTTATTAGCTCAAAAATCTTTAACTCCTTGCTTCTGAATTTTATCCACCGGAGGCTTAGTTGCCCTCACCATTTCTATACCTTGGGAAGCCATAGGAACTGACTGAGGTATAGGAGGAGGTAGAGGAGGTTGAGCATTGGGGTTAGCTCGTACATACTCAGTGTACCAATTGCTCATCATTTGGAGAAAGGCTTCCCGAGCCTTTTCTCCTTGACCCCTAGTATCGGGTTCACTCTGCACAGGCGCGGTCCCTTACGCAGGAGTCGGCGCATTACTAGTTGCATCATTAGTAGCCGATTGATCGGAATCTATATACAACATAAAACAAGTTTAAAATCATCAGAAGCCACCACACTATCATTATACGCTTATGGCATGTATAGCTAGACTCCACACACGCTACGGTAGTCCTAGAACCGACAAAACATAGCTCTGATACCACTAAATGTAAAACCTCTTACCCACAATCCACGTCGAAATCGGCCAAAAAGCGTTACTGTACAAAACTACTTGATCGCTATTAGGCTCACGCGACTACTCTACTTGAGTCACTACAACAACTTTATTTACGACTTACGAGACCTCACTCATACATACGAGGGCTCTCGGGACTATATCGGAAACTCTTACGATCCATAAAATTTTTTTCTCAACTAAACAGGGAGTACACGCCCGTGTTAGAAGACACACACGCCCGTGTGTAGTCTCACATGCCCATGTGCTCACACCGTGCCTAAAAACCCCAGCATTCTGCCAAAACTCCCACGGCTAGGGCACACGCCCATGTGAAATGAAACACGCTCGTGTACCCTCATAACATGCCCGTGGCTTTAAACCGTGGGGAGTTACTGACTAATTTAACATGGCCTGGACACGCCCGTGTAGACAGTCTGTGGTCTATTCTAACTTAAAATGTTAACATGCAAGGGGCACACGGCCAAGTCACATGCCCGTGGGCTGACCGTGTGTCACACATGGTCTAGCCACACGTCTGTGTGCCTACCCATATGGACAGAACAAGGTTGTTTGTCAAGCTTCTAGCACCCCTATATCTTACACTACATGAATCCATTCAACCAACTAATAAACATATCATAATTTAACATGCACTCACATTGATAACTTTGAAATTTCATAAATGATAAAATGTGCCATCATTCCTGGCAAATTACAAAATTAATGTCTCAGCAAGAGCCAAAACACCTTCGGCCAAAATAACAAAATAATCTATCTAGTCTATCCCCTATACATACCATACACAAAATCACTAAATCTGAATATACCAAGGTGAGCAGATAGTGTGGGTGGCCCCCTTATTATCGGCGTATCTCGGCTCGACTCTTAAACTCTATAAAACAAGGGAAAAGAGAAGGGGGAGTAAGCTTTAAGCTTAGTAAGTTTACATGTAAACAATATAACATTATAACATGTATTAAACAATTACATAGCAATACATACTAAGCGAGAAACAATCTATATTTATGATCATGCTTACTCATTTTCTCCATTCCCACATTGCAACCATATCACAAGCTTAATGCATGCATTCATTAACAAGTTCCCCTGCACTTAGCATCACAATATCACATAGTACAACACGTCATTATCTCTAATTTCATTTCTCATAGTCAAATTACTCGGTGGTTTTGCACTTAGCCCACCATCAGCCTTTATTAGGATGGTATCGCACATAGCCCACCAAAAAAATTGATTACGGTGGTATCGCACATAGCCCACCAAAAGATTAGTTAGGGTGGTATCGCACATAACCCACCAAAAAGATATATAGATGATGGTATCACACATAGCCCATCGTAATTAAGCAACAAGTGGTATCGCACATAGCCCACCATCAAATATTGTCAATACACATTCATACGATTATTTCGTCATTCATACAATAATTATTCAAGGACTATCACATTCAGTCCACTAAAACCACATATGTTCTCAATCATGCCATACACTAATCAGCAACATAATGTTTACGAAAATATATATATTTCTTACACATAAACTTACCTCGATGCAAAAAGTGTTAGCTAGCGATTTACTCAATCACCTTGCCTTTCCCACGGTCAAGGTTGATTTCGCGCTCTTCTTGATTTGGGTGAGGACAAGTTGTTGAAATCTCAAGGCTTTCAAAACCCTTCTTTTGAGTGTAAAAATCAGTAGAAGAGGAAGAGAAGAGAAAAAAGATGATGGCCTTCCCTTATTTTATCATATTTTAGTCAACTAGTCAACAACTATCACCAAATTTGACTAAAAATTAGTGCTCTTGTCCCCCCTAGCTTCCTATGGCCGGCCATCACTAGATGAATGGCCCAATTGTACTTTAAAATCCTCCAGATTTACATATTATAGCTATTAGGTACCTCTACCTTATTAAATAGAACTTTCGCGCTTTATACGAGTTAGTCCTTTTTCACAATTAAGCATGCTATTGCTAAAATTAAAGCACCAAAATTTCCATATATCCATATATTAATACCATAACACATAAAATAATACTAAAATAATTTTCTTTAACCTCAGATTAGTTGTCCCGAGACCATTGTTCTGACTAGTCCTAAAATCGAGTTGTTATAATATAGGCCACGGGCTAGCCACACAAACGTGTGTCTAGACTTCAGGTCATGTGGTGTAGTCAGTGTTCACCACGAGTGGTAAGCACGGGAGTGTACCCTAGCCATGGGGCATTGGAAGAATGCTTGGGTTTTCATGCACGGGTTGAGGGCATATGCGTGTGACCTTACACGGGCGTGTCTCACCTTACACAGACGTGTAGTCCCTGTTTAGGTGAAAAATATTTAAAATCACAAAAGTTTTCAATAGGGTCTCGAGAGCCTTCGTGAGTTTGAGTGAGGCCTCGTAAGTCGAGAATGAGGTTGTTGAGGTGACTTAAGAGAGTAGTCATGTTGAGCCTAATTGGCGATCATGTGGTTTTAATACGGTAACGCCTCAGGCCCAGTTCTGGTTTGGATTACGGGTAATGGGTGTTACATTTAGTGGTATCAAAGCTATGGTTTAGTCGGTTCTAGAACTACCGTAGTGGGTGTAAGAGTCTAGCTATACTTGTCATAAGCGTATAATGGTAGTGTGGTGGCTTCTGATGATTTTGAACTTATTTTTATATATAGTATGGATCCTGATCAATCAGCTGCTGATGACGCAGCTAGTAATGCGCCGGCTCCCGCGTAAGGGACCGCGCCTGTACAGAGTGAACCCGAGACTGGGGGTCAAGGAGATAAGGCTCAATAAGCCTTTTTTCAGATGATGAGTAACTAGTACTTAGAGTATGTTTGAGCAAACCCTAATGCTCAACCTCCTCCACCTCCTCCTATACTCCAACCAGTTCTAGTGGCTCTTCAAGGTATAGAAGTAGTGAGAGTTACGAAGCCCCCAGTGGATAAGAGTAGGAAACACGGGGCTGAGGATTTTAGAGATAAGGTAAATGATGACCCTGAGAGGGCAGAGTTTTGGTTGGAAAACTCGATGAGAGTGTTCGATGAACCCTCATGTACACCTAAAGAGAACCTGAAGTGTGTCGTATCTTTGCTAAGAGATTCAGCATACCATTGGTAGAAGACGTTGACGTTGGTAGTCCCGAGAGAATGGGTGATGTGGGACTTCTTTCTAGAAGAGTTCTTGAGCTGAGATTTATCGATCGGAAAAGGAAAGAATTTCTTGAGCTGAAGCAAGGAAGAATGACAGTAGCAGAATATGAGCGCGAGTTTGTTAGGCTTAGCAAATACACTCAAAAATGTGTGTCGACGGAGACCGTCTTATGTAAGAGGTTCAAAGATGGACTGAATGAGGATATCAAACTCCTTGTTGGTATTTTGGAACTGAAAGAGTTCGTAGTGTTGGTTGATAGGGCAAGTAAGGCCGAATAACTGAGTAAGGAGAAGAGGAGAGCGGTGAATGAGGCCCGAGATGTAAAAAATGGTCGATGGGCAAATCATACCAGGCTCAATCGAAAAGATCAAAGGAGGCGAATCCTCGGACCACTACATCAGTCGGATATTCACCTTGAGATCAAGGCAACACTCATTCGGGTTCAAGAGTCCAGGCCACCTCGATGGAAAGTGTGGGAAATCCGAAGAACAAATTGGAGTGTCCAATTTGCGGTAGATATCACACTGGAGAGTGTTGGGGTAACAGTCAAAACTGTTATAAGTGTAGTTCCCCCGACCATTTTATCTGAAATTACCCCTAAAGGGATGACAAGGAAAAGAAGTAAGAGATAAGATCTAGCAATGTACCTACGAGGGGTAGGCCACCAAAGAACCTGGGAGGGGGGACTAGTGGTAGAGGTGCGTTACGAGATTCTGCTGTGAGACCGGAGGGTCGAGCACCTGCAAGGACGTATGCCATTAGTGCTTGCGAAGAGGCATCCTCCCCAGATGTAATAACGGATACTTTTTCTCTCTATGACACCTATGTTATTGCTTTAATTGAACCGGGGTCTACCCATTCCTATATTTGCATGAGACTGGCATCTAGTTTGAGTATAACCGTTGAGTCTACGAACATTGTGGTTAAGATGTCAAACCCGTTAGGTAAGCATGTGTTAGTGGACAAGGTGTGTAAAAATTGTCCTTTGATGTTTAAGAGTTATTATTTTCTGGCAAACCTGATGTTGTTTCCGTTTGATGAGTTTGAGTTAATCATTGGCATGTATTGGTTGACTGCACATAGTGTCTTAGTGAACTGTGGTAGTAAATTTATCGAGCTAAAATGTAAATGTGGAGATGTTATTCGGGTTGAATCAGGTGGATCGGGTAGTCTACCAGTGATGATTTCTGCCTTCGTGGCTGAGAAATGCTTGAGAAAGGGGTGTGAGTCATATCTCGCGTTTGTATTGAATACTCAAGATTTTGATGTGAAGATTGAATCAGTGCTAGTGGTATGTGAGTATCTGGATGTATTCCCAGAGGAGTTACCCAGATTACCTCCAGTAAGAGAGATCGAGTTTGGGATTGAGTTAATTCCGAGAATGGCACCTATTTCAATTGCTCTGTATAGGATGGCAGCTGTAGAGTTGAAAGAACTGAAGGTTCAGTTACAAAAATTACCGGATAAAGGTTTTGTGAGACTGAGCTACTCACCGTGGGGTGCTCCGGTATTGTTTGTAAAGAACAAAGATGGGTCGATGAGATTATGCATAGACTATAGACAACTCAACAAGGTGACGGTGAAGAATAAGTATCCTTTACCAATGATTAATGATCTTTTTGATCAACTGAAAGGAGCTTCAGTGTTCTCCAAGATAGTTTGAGATCTGGTTATTACCAGTTGAGAGTGAAGGAGCAAGATGTGTTGAAAACTGCATTCCGAGTAAGGTATGGCCATTACGAGTTTCTGGTCATGCTGTTTGGTTTAACGAATGCACCTGCTATTTTTATAGATCTGATGAACCGTGTCTTCAGACCGTATGTGGACAAGTTTGTGGTTGTCTTCATTGATGACATATTGATCTATTCTCGGGATGAGAACGATCATGAAGAACATTTGAGAATTGTCTTGCAAACTTTAAGAGATAAGCAGTTGAATGCTAAGTTTAGCAAGAGTGAGTTTTGGCTCCGAGAGGTCGAATTTCTAGGACACATTGTACCGGGTGATGGTATCCAAGTTGACCCGAGTAAGATTTCAGCTATTGTGGATTGGAAACAACCGAGGAACGTATCAGAAATCAGAAGCTTTTTGGGTTTAGCGGGATATTACAAACGTTTCATAAAGGGATTTTCTGTGATTGCTACCCCGATGACGAAACTGTTACATAAAGATGTAAAGTTTGATTGGTCTGAGACATGTCAACAGAGTTTCAATAGGTTAAAAATATTGTTGATTGAAGCATCAGTTTTGGTTCAACCAGAAATGAGAAAAGAGTTCGTAGTTTACAGTGATGTGTCGTTTAATGGTCTCGGTTACGTGTTAATGCGTGAGTTTGAGGCCTTGTAAGTCGAGAATGAGGTTGTTGAGGTGACTTAAGAGAGTAGTCACGTTGAGCCTAATTGGCGATCACGTAGTTTTAATACAGTAACGCCTCGGGCCCGATTTCGACATGGATTATGGGTAAGGGGTGTTACAGATCCCATATTTCTTTCATCTATTGAAGATTATTTTGGGTTACACTAATACGAGTAAAATCCCAGAACTCTGACACATACCCCTCTGTAAGACTATCACCCTTCTCTTGCTGCGTTGTCTCCGCCCATATCCGGACAGCCACATTATCCTCCACTTTATCAAGAAACCCCTTTTCCATGATAAGTTATCTATTTAGCAACCGAATGTGAATCAACACCTTTTTTGTGATGAAAATGCCATGCAGTTTCAGTAAAACAAAACAAGTCAGTATTTCATATACAACTTAAAACAAGCAAGGAATAATAAATAAAGCACCTACTCTAGTAACTACTAGAGTTTGGTATGGCTCTACCTAAGGCGGGCTCTTAAGGCTCGTTATATGCGGCTCGGTTCTAAAGCAAAGGTACCTAAACTGGAAGATTCCTCGAGCCTCACCCGTTATAGGCTTATATGGACCAAGTTCAGTTCAAGGGAATACATTTCCCTATGGCTATACGAAGATGAAACTATTACGAAGACATAGGTACGGATGTATCCCGAAAGCGATCCACTATTCTATATGGAGGTGAAGACCTCACGAAGGAATAGTTTCTTACTCCCACTTAAAAGGGTAAAATCGACCGATTTATGTGATGCAATATGCAGAGATATATCAAAAGGTTCAAACTGATAAAGCAAACATATTATGACAAAGAACACAAAAAGATGGATGAAATGCAACGAAAGGATCGTAAATTTAAACCAATTTCTCAACTTTCGACAAAAGAAAAAAAATAATCAACCCGTGGCCTAACTCTCGTATTTTATTCCCCAATGGAGTCGCCAAGCTGTCGAAACTATTTCTTTTTGAAAAAAAGGGTCGACTTTGATTTTGAAAATGAAAACGAACATGGGAGTCGCCCCCAATCTTTTTTATTTAGGTGTGATCAGATCACCTCGTAATTCAATCATTTTAATAAAAGTTTAAATTTATTAAAATGATGATTTTTGGTCTACAAAATTCAGAAAATGGGTTCGGGAGTCGGTTACACATAAGGAAGGATTAGCACCCTCGGTACGCCCAAAAATTGGTACCTAGTTTATTACTTGATGTCTTTAGTATAGAAGATTGAAAATTTGAAGAAATTTTAAAATAAGATCCCTCATTAAAATATCGCTTAATTGAATTTTTTTTGAGAAAAGGGCGTATTCCACGTTAATCAAGGAAAAGAATTGTGTCTCGTAAGTTAGGACACAATATCTTAAGTCCCCGAAACGAGAATAAACACCGAAAATTATTTACTTTGAAAGATGTTTGATTATCTCAGTTTTAGAAAGAAACCATGTTTCATAAGTTAGAACACGATCTTTTCGTAATCCCTAAGATTACTTAAAAATTTTAAAAAGTTCGTATATTCGGATTTATCGAGAAGGTCGAAACCCCGTAAGTTAGGGAACAACCTTTTGAATTTTTAAAAACACGGGGTATCACTTATTTTAAAAACAAAATTATTAATGCATCGCGTAAAATGCGACGGGATTTTATGGTGAATGTAAAACGGGTTACGGTGTTTGTGTGCATGACAGAATAATAAGTATGTTAATGTAAATGACAATATGAAAAAGGGAAATAAAATAAACAAGCCAGAAATAAAATGACAAATAATAAGAATAACAAACTAAAAATTCAAGTTAAAGACCTAATGTTACATAAATAAATAAATAAATATGGTGTAAAACAATTTAAGAATAATAATAATATTAATAATAATGATTATGATATTAATAATAATAAAATAATAAAATAAATAAAAAACTAAAGTTTTAAAATTATATAAAAGGATATAAATAGATAAGTGATAAAATAAGATAAATGTGTGTATATAAAAATTTTAGGTAGATAAATATATATAAAAATATAATAATAATAATATTGCAAAATTAATTAATTTAGTAATATGATAATAATAAAAAAAGTAAATTCAAAAAAGAAAGTATAATAATAATATAATTATTAAACTAATTAATTTAATAATAAAGTAGCAAAAATAACTAAGAAAAGGACTAAATTGAATTTTAAAACAAAAATTTGGGGCAATTCAGAAGTAAATAGAAAGGAAAAGGACCAAATTGAACGCGCGAATAACAAGGAGGGACCAAAATGGGAAATAATCCCCACTCTCCAAAACGCACAGTTTCAAGGCGGACCAAATTGAAATTGAAACAAATAATAGGGCCAAAATTAAAGACGAAAGAAACTTAATTGTAAAACACTTAAAAAGCGGAAGGGCTAAAGGTGCAATTAGCCTTTCCATTGAAAAATGCGTGGATCCTAGGCCGGAGCGGGTCGGGTCTCGGGTCAGAGGCCAAAACGGCGTCATTTTGTGCGTCTGAGTACCAAGCACAAAACGGCGTCGTATTTAACCCCTATATAAGCAAAAAAATTAACAAAAAAAAATTTTGAAACTGTGTTTTAAAAAAAGCAAAAAAAACTTTGTTTTTTCTCTGAAATCCCCTTAGTCGACCCCTACTTCGGCCGTCGGCTCCGCCGTGGCCCCACCGTATACGACGGCCGAAACTGCACCAGAATGGATTTTTTAATCCCTTTTTTAAATCCTTCTCTTTTCCTTTGAGAAAACTTTCAAATCTGATTTTTTTTTTTTAAAAAAAAAACTACGCAAATGAAAACGGCCATTGCTGCCCTTTTAGACCTTCATCAGATCCATATGGGCCTCGAGTATTCAGACACTGACGACGATCGACGGTGAGAGGAGGCGAATCGACAAGGTAAGGGTTTTTATTTTGTTTCTTCGTTTATTTAAATAATAACAAATAAAAAAAAAGAATAAAAGAACGCCTTTGATTTTGAATCAACCTCTCTGTTTTCTTGTATTTGATTTTTTTGTATTCGAATGTGTCTGAATCAATGTGTTTTTTGGTGCTTGAATCTCTTTTTTTTGTATGTAATATCGATAAAAAAAAGTTACATCGGTTCTAGGTGGCTTTTATAGCCATTTACAACTTGTTATTTTAATTTATTTGTCACTTCTTGTTGCAGGCAAGTGGGCAGTGGCCAGTGGCGGTGCTGCAGTGGGGGCTAGTTAGGGCTGCAGACCTAGGCGCGGCGCACCTAGGGTTTAATTTTTTATTTTTTTTGATTATTGGTTTGGGCTACAGTTAGGTTTTGGGCCTGATTAGGCTTTGGATTTTGGGCTGATGTAAATGGACTGTTGGACTTTGGTTTTTTATTTTTTATTTGGACTTGTTTGGGTCTTATTGGGCCCCAGGCTAAATTGGCCTATTATAAGGAGTTAATGAAATCTTTTCGAAGAAATCTTTCAAAAAATTATTAACGAATCCGAAAGGTTCCTTATTAGACTATGGTATTTGATTCGCCAAATACATCATTATTTTATATTCTTTCATATGCATGGAGTAACTTTGATCCGTGTTTTCAAGTTTATAATTCTTTACTTGTTTTGAATCAAAATTCTAAATGCAAATGAAATAGAAATAGATAAATAATATAAAAGGAAATAAATAAAATAGAAATATATCAATAATTTAAAAATATTATTCTAATATATTATAAATAAAATAGATAAATTAATTAATAAAATATATAAATTAATTCTAATACTAATATATATTAGATTTATATAATTGAATTAATATTCTAACATCTAATATATATTATATATTATAAGTTCAATAATAAGAAATAAGAAATTCACCATTGATAGTAATATATGTTGTATATGTAAATCTTAGATGTGAAAACAAGCTTAATTTGACCTAAAATGAAAAAAAGAAAAAGAAAAAGGAATATAGATGGAAAAAGGGGGAGAGATTGGACGTAAAGTAAAAAAATAAATTGATATGCTAAAATAAAATACGAAATGAAATTGAAACAAGGCTAATGAGATAGAAATAAGGAATCATAAATAGAGTTCGGGTTCGAATTCCATAGATAATATGGATGGAGTTGCCTATAATGATGGACAAATGAAAGACTCTCTCAAAATTTTTATTTACCCACTTTCTATTTTGAAAATAGGTTTGTTGAACTTAAAAATTCCTTCATTGAAGAAGGAAACAATCCAATTGAATGCACTTGAATTAGATGGGACCAACGAAATCGAGCGCTAACCCCCATTTTTTATTGAATTAACCAATCAACTTTCTGTCGAAGATTTATTTTGTATTAGATAATTTTCGGAATTTTTTTTGACACATTTCACTTTATTATGAAAATGAATCCTACTACTTCTATTCTTGGAGTTTCCATGCTTGAAAAAGAAAATCTGGGGCGTATTTGTCAAATCATCGGTCCAGTATTGGATGTAGTCTTTCCCCCGAACAAGATACTTAATATTTACAATGCCCTAGTAGTTAAAAGTCGAGATACTGCCGGTCAACTCTTAAATAATACAGAAAACAATAGGTCAATGGATGATTTACAATTGAAGGGAGGCTCTATTTATAATTGAGTTTCCCTAAATCCAAGGGTCTAGCTAAATTTACATCGATGGACGAGATGAAACTTATCCCTACAATTAAGGATTTATAAAATTTACATAATCAAATCATATTTAATCTTATTAGATATTATTCTCCCCAATCTTCTAATATTAGTTTTCCTATGTACCAAGATAGCCTAATTTTTCATATCTACTTTATTAGGCCACACAGGCTTCTCCATAAGTTCTTTGAATCGAGTCAATCCTCGTAAGTTAAATGATCCTTATCTAACTGAAAGACCTTTATGAAATATATTATGTGCAATGATCATGAGTTTTGAACTACGACCCGCGATATAACAACATGACTAGTTCGTATCATCCTATTTTAACAATGTTACAAAAGTGGATCAAAATGTATGATTCGTGTACCCATTTTTTTAAAAAATAACTACTAATTTAAACATTGTTGAAAAATTCTAATAAAAAAATATATTTAGCTTATTCTTAACTCTTAACAAAAACTTTCAAATTAGCTTCGCATCACATGAATGCGATTTTCATATTTTTAAAATTTTGACAGATGAAAAATAAGGTAAGATGGCATGTCTGTTGTAAGATTTTACAAAATATTCTAGATTTTTATATTTTTGCAAGTTTTAGATGTTTGTAAATAATTTTAATGATTTTTCAGCTGGTCAACATGGGTCAACGCCTGAAATACCAAAATTGATCCCTAATGGCCAATAAAAACAATCATTTAATTGGGAAATAAAGGAGTATGAGAATACATAACACAAAAAAGAAACAATAAAAACAAAGGAGCAAGAGAAAGAAAACACCTCACGTTACGATGCACCGCTTTTGATTAGGCCTCTCTTGGTGTGCTCATAGGACACGTGTCAATGGTCAACATTAGGATTATAAAGTTGATATTAATGATTAATAAGTAGTTCAAATTTATTAATTATGACCTTTGACCCCTCTACATTTCCTTTATGCAAAAAATCTTGACTTGGGTCTACGGGGCCACTCAAGATTCCCAATCTAGAAAACCATATTATATAAGTCGTACACTCTAGAAACCCTTACGTATGAACTAATTTATTTGGGGTTAATATCTAGTTTTCTCCTTCAATTTCTCTAAACATATTTACTTAATATTTTAATTTTTCTTTTTAGACTTAATTCATACCTAAATTTATATCTCATCACCCAAAGATTGGTATCTTCACACTAACATCATTATTTTGTGCTGATGTCATACCGATTGTCAATCCGATAGACACATGGTAGCCTTTCAGTATGCCACATACGAACATAAATTTAAAAATATATTAAAAAGATCTTTTTCACATTAAAAAAAATTAAACTTGAACAAATGGTTGTCTAGATACATTTAGATCTGGACACCTATTTTATCTAGATTCATTATAGATGTATTTTTAATTTGTTTATAAAATATTAGTTTTAGGTTATTATTTTAAATATATATAAAATATAAATTTATAAAAATATATAAAATATACAAATAAAAATATATAAAAAATATTATAGTATTTTGAAAAATATTAAATATATAAATGAATGAAAAATTATAAAATTATTACAAATATAAATATATAAAAGAACTAAAAGCACGTCTATAATGAATCTGGACAAAATTGTCTAGATACATTTAAGTCTAGACAACCATTTGTCTAGGTTCATTCTATATGTAAAATTTTTTTATTTATTAATTTTCATATTTTTTAAATTTCATAATAATAATATAAATAACTTGGTATTTTAAAAATAATAAAACATATAAACTTACTACAAAATTACATCTGGATTTACTCTAGATAAATTGGTGTCCAAATTTAAATATATTTCGACAACCATTTGTCCATGTTCATTTTTATTTTAAAGAATTCTATTTTTATTAATTTATATATTTTCAAAGTTTTTAAAATTTATTTTTCCATGTATACTAAGAGGCTATCACCTCCCACCATCATATTGACTATTAGTGCCGCATTAGTATGAATTAACGATGTTGGTGCGAATATACCAACTTGGATGACAAAATAAAAGTTTAGATACTAACTAGGTCCAAAAAAAATTCATGTACCAACTAAGTTCTTCGGACAAGTTCACGAGACAAACTATATATTAACTCATTTATCTTCAGTCATTATGTGAAGTGAAAAGAATTATTTTGTAAAAATTATAATAACAATAATTATGTAAAAATTAATAGAATTTTGGTTGAAATGATAAAGTTGAGATTTTAAAGAAATTAATGTCTTAAGTTTAAATCTTGTTTTTGAGTTTTTTTTTAATACAATGCTTAAGTTAAGTACCCATAATTCTTATCGAGCCTTAAAGCGGAGGAAAAATGTGCTTAGGCTCATTTGAATCCACATCCTCTTATTTGTTGCAATAATAACAATGTCAATTGAGTGAAAATTCAATTGATCATTTTTTAGATTTATTTCGAGTTTAAATTAATTTTTTTAATTATTTAAAATAAAGGGTTAATTATAAAATTAGTATTTGAATTTGTCCACTTATCTCAGATTGGTACTTATGGTTTTTTTTTTGTCTCAGATTGGTACCTCAACTTTTGTTCCGTCAATTAAATCGGCACTTAAGTCTAACGTCGTAAGTTTAGAACACATGCAAAAATAATATTGTGACATGTGACATAAATGATATCACGATGATGTCATCATTAAAATTTTTTTAAAAAAAAAACCTTCTTCTTTTTTACTTTTCTCCCCTCCCCTATTTTTTTGACGTTCCTTTTTTTTCCCCCTTTTTTTCTTCCTCCCTCAACCCAAGTTGTTTCCTTTGTTGCCGACAGCGGTTAGCCTCCTTTTTGGCCTGAAAATGGCACCTGAGTGATAGTCAACAATTTTTTGTCTTCCTATGAATCAACTACAGAACCTGTCATCTTTTATTCACCTTTGGTTCTCATGTTCGTTTCGTCTTATCTACTTGTAAAAACAGTTTGGGTTCAGAAATCATCCTCTGGTTCTTAGAGAATCTATCTTAGACCGGTAAGCCTGTTTTGTATCCAATCCCATTAAGATTCTATACCTCGGTCTTCTTTCTGGGTTTGTGAAACTAATTTCATTCAATTTACAGGGTTTTGCATTGTGACCCTTTCGACCTAATTTCAAGGTTTTTGTCTTCTGCCATGTTGCAATGGCTTGTGGATTTCTTTTTCTTTAGTGATAAATCAGTGGTAATAAATCATATTTTATTGGATAAAACAATGATGTTGCTGGAAGGGGGAGATTTTACTGGATGGTCTTGTGGGTTTAAGTGTTTTGTTGAATGATGCAGTGCAAAGTTTTTTTAAGTTAGGTTGAATCATATTTGATCTCTCTATATATATTTATGAAAAAGAAGGTTGTAGTCTGGGAACTAAGAAAAAAAATCGTAGATGTTGAGATTCTACAACTCTTCCCTTAGATATGCAATTGCAGTGGGTGATTTCTGGAAACTGAACCAAAGGTGTAATATCCCTATACCCTGTCCAACCGTACGGACTTGGTATAAAACTATTACATTTGGTTTTAAAACGGTTATGGTTAGTTACTGTTTAATTTAAACATTTATACATAATATTATAACTTACTAACTACATTGGCAATTATATTTATAATTTCACTAATTCATTTCATATACTTACCAAAATACTTCAAGTAACTCAAAATATATAAAATTCTAAGAGTTTACATTTTAGTCCCCAACACAAAAAAAAAAAAATAATAATAATATTTGAACTACCTATGTAAATGCCATTTTAAAACAAAATATGGTACTTACTCTTGAAACTCTTGAGGATGTGATGAGATGAGAGATCTTCTAGCCCGACTCTATCTCTTCTAGTCTAATTGTACCTATGCGTTAAGCCGGTGAAAGCTTAGTAAACACTACAAGAATAAATAGATAAATAATCATAACAAAATATTTTAAACTTATTCAATTATTACATATTTACTCACATATAAGTTTCTTCAACTATGTTTTACTTTAATAAAATTTTAACTTTTTTTTTTTTATGTAAGATATCAAACTTACCTTAACACATCGATGATTCACTTTTGTTCACAACTCATATTCTTAGCCCAAAGTAGACTTTATAGAACACACCGAATATACGGAACAAATACAGAGGTGCATTAGTATGCACTAATAAACAGAGAGCACTAGAGTGCTAAACAGAGAGCACTAATGTGCTAATAGTCAAAGAGCACTAACGTGCTAATTATCAGAGAGCGCGCTAAAATTCCTTAATGGCATGCCACTAACATCCTAATAGTTCTAAATTCCGTCTACTTGGGCATTAAAGTTGAATTTCATACATTTAAATATTTTACATAAATATTTCGAAAAAGATTTCTCATTTCTCTATCATTACGATTTAGTCCCCATTTCACAATTCACAAATGTCTCATTTTTTTTTTCACATAAAGACTTTTATCACAATATTATTACTTAATGTTCAAACAATATACCATCTCATATTCTCCATCTATAATTTTCTTTACAAATTTCATAATTTCATAATCTTATTATTTTTTTACTTACAAATTTAATTATATATTTTATGTACATTTCTATTCTAAGTAATTTCGTACTACAATATAAGCATTTAAATAAACATAATTTAAAAATCTTGTAGTACTTAAAAGTCTGCCGGTTGGCACGTTTTTGTCTGCTTCTTGGCACGATTTTCTTTTCTTCTCTCCCTTTGTCATTTTCTTTTCTTATCACTTGGGTTCTGGTACTGTTTGGGTCTGAGTCATTAGATTCTGATTCATGGAGGAGAACCTTGCGAATCTGAGCATCATTGATGATGAAGAGGAAGTTTTTCAAGAGGACAAATCTGTGGTTGAAAGATCTTACAAATGTTGTTTGGTTGGTCGATGCTTAACCGACAGTATAGTTCATTTTCCTTAGCTAAGAAATACTATGGCAGATCTATGGCATCCTATTGGAGGCATCTGCATTTCTGATCTTGGAGAAAAGAAGTATTTATTTCAATTTTTTCATGAGGTCGACGTTCAAAGGGTCCTTGATGGAACCCCATGGTTTTTTAATAATCATCTTCTTATTCTTCAAAGGGTTACCAATGGTGAAAATCCTGTAACAATGCCCCTTAACAATACTGAATTTTGGGTACAAGTTCATGATCTACCCCCGGGTTTGTTGACTGAGGCGATGGCAAAGAAATTTGGTAATTTCTGCGGCAAATTTCTTGAATATGATTCGGCCAATCTCTCTTTGGGGATTAATTCTTTCATGCGTATTCGCATATCTTTGGATATTACTGCACCTTTGAAACGGAAGAGGAAGGTTCAGCTCGAAAATTTGATGACAGTTTATGCTCGATTTAAATATGAAAAACTTAGTTTGTTTTGTTTCATATGTGGCCGATTGGGTCATGGTGAAAGTTTCTGCCCCTATCGACTAAAAATTGAGGCATCCAAAATTGTGTATGGATGGGATTTGTCTTTGCGCCCTGAACCGAGGCGGAGACGGCCGGCGGTGAGTCGTTGGCTGAGGGAAGCGGATGGCTCTCGGGGGAGTGAAGATTTTTTGGAAAGTTCTAATTATGGCAATTCGTTTAAAGCTGGGCACAGATTTAGGAATCAGATGGAGAGAAATCTGGAAAATCAATTTGTGAATCCTAATTTTATTCCCTTAGGTGCCAATCAACATTTATTCCATAATAGGCGTGTCTAGAAACTGGACTGGAGTAAGGAGGTTTCGAATGATGACAAAGTAACAAATGAGCCTATGGAATTGGGCTTTGATGAAGAAAATGACCCAATGCCTATTGTGGACGGCAAGAAATGTCAGAGACTTGTGGTGGGAGATTCGACTCTTTTGAATTCAATGGATGGAAATGATTTAACAATTATATCGGCTAGCTCTGGTGTTCAGAGCAGCCGGGCACAATGAAAATTTTAAGCTAGAATGTTCGTGGTTTGGGGAGGCCATGGACTGTTAGTCGACTCAAAAACAAATTACGAGTCATTAATCCCCGAATTTTGTTTCTTGTTGAAACAAAATTAAGTGCTAAGAAGATGGAACAGGTTAGAATAAAGTGTGGTTTCGAGAATGGTATTGACATTGGTTCGATGGGATCCAGAGGGGGATTGTCGTTGGGATGGAAAGGTAATGCATAGGTCAGTCTTCTAAGTTTCTCATCTTATCATATTGATGTTGAGATAAATGATACCATGTGTGATGAAAAATGGCGACTCAATGGGTTCTATGGTAGCCCGGATGAAAAGGGTAGAAGCGCTTCGTGGAATTTACTCAGACAATTG
Source organism: Gossypium rotundifolium (assembly GCA_025506655.1). NCBI lineage: Eukaryota > Viridiplantae > Streptophyta > Magnoliopsida > Malvales > Malvaceae > Gossypium > Gossypium rotundifolium. The sequence continues at coordinate 63,998,363 of CP106722.1, forward strand.
GGCAATATTAATAATGATCCTTGGGTGGTCGTAGGGGACTTTAACGAAATTACTAATTCTTTTGAGAAGAAAGGGGGACGTCGACGTTCTGAGAGGCAAATGTCAGCTTTTCGGTCAGCTCTGGAGGATTGTAATCTTACAGATCTTGGTTTCAAAGGCCGTTGGTTCACGTGGGAGAGAGACAGATTTAAATCCACAAACATCAGAGAACGCCTAGATCGAGGGGTAGCTACGCACAATTGTTTAGAGATTTTTCCAAATGCCCAAATTGACTCATTCTTTCTCAGACCATTGTCCCATCCTTTTGGATACTCTGGGAGCGGCAAAACAGGACTACTTGTATAATTCTAATAATTTTCAGTTTGAAGTAAAATGGTGTTTAGATTCCTCTTTCGAGAAATTAGTCCGAGGTTGGTGGGCCGATGTGTCTGGAAGTATACCTGATAGGCTTGAGGCTATGGGTCACAAAATGCATCATTGGAGCAAAAATAGTAAAAGGGACAAGAAGAGAAGACGAATCTATTTGGAGAATCGGTTGAATTATCTTTTTACTCAAGATTTATCTGATGATACTTTAGCTGAGATTACGGAAGTACAGTTGGATCTCAATTTGGAGGCGGATAAGGAAGAACTCTATTAGGAGCAACGAGCCCAAGTTAACTGGCTTAAAAATGGAGATCGCAACACTAATTTTTTTCATAAGATGGCTGGTCAGCGGAAGGTTCAGAATAGGATTGTGATGTTAGAGGATGATATTGGTAATCGTTTTTCAGCTAACGAGGATATGATCAAGGTTGCACAAAATTATTTTGAAAAGCTTTTTTCTGCATCAGAGGTAGGGGCTGATGAACATATTTTTGATCTGGTTGAGAAACGCGTTACTGATAGTATGAACGAATCACTCAAAAAGTCATTTACTGAGGAGGAAATTTGTTGTGCTGTCAAAGCTATGCCATCTCTAAAGGCTCCCGGGATCGATGGTTACGTTGCAACCTTCTTCCAAAGGTACTGGCACATTGTTGGACAGGACATATCCAGGTACTGTCTTAATCTTTTGAATGGTCAGAGAGAAATTGGAGACATTAACAAGACGAGGATCATGTTGATCCCCAAAATTGATAATCCGAAGAACATGACTCACTTCCGACCTATAAGTCTTTGTAATGTCATTTACAAGATCATTGCGAAAGTCTTGGTTAACCGAATGAGTGATATTTTGGGCGATTGTATTAACAAAGCTCAAGGTGCGTTTATTCCAGGGAGGCTGATCTCTGATAATGTTTTGATTGCTTATGAAGTGCTCCACTCGTTAAAGATGAAGAAGAAAGGGAGGAGAGGGAACTTTGCACTCAAATTAGACATGAGCAAGGCGTATGATCGCGTGGAATGGGATTTCTTGGCAGGTATGATGAAGGCTTTGGGCTTTAATGATGTGGTGGTTCTAATCTGAGATGTGTTATACATGTCTTATTCATCTCTCTTAATGGAGTGAATAGTAATTGGTTCTCCCCCTCAAGAGGTTTGCGTCAAGGCGACCCTCTTAGCCCTTATTTATTTATGATTTGTGCTAAAGGTTTCAGTACCCTCCTGGAGGATGCCAAGCAGAAGGGTCGAATGAGAGGGGCTTCAATTGGAAGGGAAAGGCTCTCAATTAACCATTTGTTTTTTGCAGATGACTGTATTCTTTTTGGAGATGCCACTTACGAAGGGGTGAATACGGTTCGAGACATCATTCAGGAATATGAGATGTGTGCTGGGCAGAAGGTCAATTATGATAAGTCATTAATTTATTTTGGAGCCAATGTAAAAGAAGAGATAAATGGGGATATTACTCGGATCTTGGAGGTACGCGTGGCTTCAAGCCTCGAGAAGTATTTGGGTTTACCGATGACGGTAGGACGAAGGAGAGCTTGGGCATTCGCTAACTTTAAAGATAGATTTCGAAAGCGAGTTGATGGTTGGAGTTCCCGGTATTTATCAGTGAGGGGTAAGAAGGTTTTTATTAAGTCAGTGTTGCAGGCAACACCTTTATATGCAATGCAATGCTTTCTTTTTCCTAAGACTCTTTGTTCGCAGCTTGAAAATATCATGAATAAGTTCTGGTGGTCCAGTAATAAAATGAAGACTGGAATTCACTGGAGTGGTTGGGCCAAACTTTGCTTATCGAAGTTCAACGGTGGCCTTGGTTTCAAGAGGTTAAGTTTGTTTAATAAGGCCTTATTAGCTAAGCAGGTTTGGCGTGTTTTGACCCAACCACAATGCCTTTTAGCTAGAGTGTTAAAAACGCGTTACTTCCCGTTTACTGATATTTTAGCATCCAAAGTTGGTTCTTACCCTTCTTTTACCTGGCAGAGTATTTGCAGCGCCCGTGAGCTTATTGAAGATGGTCTACTATGGAGAATCGGAAGGGGGGATTGAGTCAACATCTGGAATGATCCTTGGATTCCTAGAAGGGAGAATAACAAAATATTAGGACATGATATTAGTATCAGATGGACTACTGTTAATCATCTTATGCAACCAGATTCTTCTACCTGGAACGATGAGCTGATTTGCAATCTTTTCAATGAGGACACCGTCAGCAGGATTCGTTCTATCCCTATTGCTGGTAATAATTTATAGGATACTCTGGTGTGGAAATTCGAGGGTTCTGGTGCTTATTCTGTGCGCAGTGGATATCGTGTACTTGCTAGTTCTCTAGTACAAGCTACTAATTACAATTCCTATTGTGATGAATTTATAGATTTTCACAAGAGCCTATGGGTGTTAAAGATTCCAGGTAAAATCAAAATACATGTCTGGCGCCTTTTAATAATTTGATTCCCCATTTTGTAATCCGCAAAGCGGAATTTGATTCTTGTCTGAGTTGTCCGCTATGCAAAAGCGATGAGGAAAGTTCGGATCATTTGCTTTGGACTGCTTTGTACCTTGCGTCAAGTCTGAGTTGTCTCAAGATCCAAACCGGGATGTCGAAGAGTCAGGTGCATCAAAAGGACCTTCACTAGAGCTTTTTTGCTGCAGAAAACCAATAACAATACATTATGGCTATCTCATTATGGAGTATTTGGTTTAGGCGTAATAAACTCATCCATGAAGGGGTAAAATTTCAACTTGAAGAGGTGGTGGGCTTTGTTAGGGGATATGCGCAAGAAATCACTTTAATTCAATCAAATGATAAAAAATTTGTTAAAAGTCATTTGCAGGACCAATGGAAAGTTTCGGAGGTGGGGTTTGTCAAGATAAATTTCAATGCATCATTTTTAAGTAAAGACAGAATAGTAATAACAGCAGCCATAGCAAGAAATTGTGAAGAGACTATTTTAGGGGAGGAGACTTATCTATTTGCGGACATAGCAGATCCTTTCATTGCGAAGGCACGGGCATGCGAAAGGTAGTTACTGTTTGCGAAAGCCAAGGGTTTTCAAAAGCTGGAGGTGGAGGTGACTCGCTTTACATCATCAAGAGCATAAAAAGAAGGGTATGGATAAATCGGTGATCGGATCGATTACCAACCATATTTACCTTATGGGGTTAAGCTTTGATCGATTTCTTACCGTTTTACACATGAGCTTTGAGCGGAGTGGCCCATGCCTTGACTTTGGAGGGATGGAGGCTGGTTTCTTTGGGGATTTGGATCCATCGATTAACGCGTCGGATCTGCGATTGCGAGAAAGGAAGGGTTGCGAGCGAATCTGGATGACTAAAGGGAGATTCTTAGCTTTGTTTTGATGGGAAGGTTCTTTGAATCCTCATGCGCTGACTTATTGGTGAACAAAGCTTCGCCGCTTTATGATTTGCGATGTTTTGGTGATATTTCTTTGGTTTCAAGTATTTGGTGGTGGGCTCAAGAGTTTGTCGTTTTATCTTACGCTCTTTTTAATTGTTGATGTCAGTGTTTTGTTTCGCAGTGTTTCCTATTTTTTTTTTCATTTTATTTGTTGGACTCTTGTGTTTGTTTGGGTTTTGAGCCTGGCCTTTATAATATCAGCCTTCTTTCAAAAAAAAAAAAAATTCTTATAGTACTTACAACAAAACGTTGTGATGATGTTTGTTCTTCTTCCTTCACTCCTTAGCCTTCTCTTTTATTTTTTCTTCAATTAGGTCCTCTCCTTTCTTTTCTTTCTTTTCAATTTCATATAAAACATATAACATTTATATGTAAAAAAAAAAAAAAACAATCAAATAACTTTCCTATACTATTTAATAAAAATAAACATGTATGGTATGATATTTTCATCATTTCTTACCTTAGCTCACATTTCAATTTAATCCATTAATCAAAACTAACTTTATTTTATTTAAAACTAATTTCATATTTTCATTCAAATCCCACTTTAAACTAATTTCAACTTTCAAATTTTCACTATAAACCCTACTTTCAAAACTCTCTCAATTTAGTCCCTATCAATTAAAAAACTATATTTTATTTTACAAATCAATCTTTTCTCAATTCTAACTTGAAATTCTATCAATTCAAACTCTAATACTTCAATTTATTCAACATGAACAACATCTAAAAATCTATTAACTTTCGAATTTCAACATAAATCAAGTAGTATTTTATTCTAGAATTCTAAAACTCAAAATTACAAAAAAAAAAAAGAAACTAAATTAACTTATCAATCAAACTTTGAACCTTGAAATCCTAAATTTTCTTTCTTTCCTTCCCTTTTTCTTTTTCTGTCCTTTCTCTCCTGTTTTCGTTTTGCTTCTCTGTTTCTTTCTCTTTTATTTCTTTGTTTTATTATATAATATAATATAATATATATATAATATATATACTTAGCTTTTAAGTAATATTATTATAATATTATATTTTAACTTTAGATTTTTAAATAAATATCTACTTTATGCCGCGTCAACTTTAAGCAATGGTATAATTGCTTCTTTGGTCCCTTTAATTTTTCTTAATCTATAATTCAACTTTCACCTTATATGCTAGTTAGTCATTTTACCTAATTACTCTTAACTTGAAACAGATTCACCTGATCAAAACCTAATTAACCACACAACTAATTTCGTAAATATTTTTAATAAATATTTATGATTTAGTTTTATGAAAACGGAGACTTGAAAATATATTTTTCGGTTAACCAACTATCGGGTCACTACCAAAGGCCTATGTTAAGGTTTGCTAAACTTCATGAGATAAATCAATAGCACAAGAAAAGATTTTTTCTACAAAATTAATCATCTACAAGAACTATCTCAACATTTGAACTGAACATGTACCCATTAATGAATTGAACAATCAGCTTCAAGTGTATCTACAGAAAAGAAAAATTGAAAATTTGGGTTTTTTTCGAGAAACAACCAGAAAAATTAAATGGAAGAGAAGGGTTTTAAGGTTGAGAAAGGAAAAGAGTTGTAACACCCTAAAAATCCGAGCATATATATTGCATGAATTGGTGTTTAGATTTTTTTTAAAAGGAAAATTTCTTACTCTTATTTTAGTGCTTATTGAAGTCCTAAAGAGGAGTATAGCATAATTTGGATAAGGAATAAAATTTAATAATTGAGAATTTATTGAAGAGAAGCAAATGTCATTAAGACTTAAGTTAAATTAAGTGTTAATGAGTGTCATAAGTTGAGTACATGGCATGGTGGTGTTGGCGCATGAGTTATAGCATGAGGAAGAGGTTCGAATCCTTGTTTAGCATCTAGATGAATTTTATTTTAATTTTCGCACATGTATAGCAAGTGTCGGCCAAGAACATATATGGTAAGTGTTGACCATGTTATTTTTGGTTAGTGTATCAAAGGATTAATGAAATAGATAACTTATGGCATGGAATCAAATACTTAAGGAAAGATAGGGGAACATAAGGCACATATCAAGGAAAATTTTGGAAACAAAATCATGGCCAATTGACCATGTTTTGGACGGCAACTTGGTATAGGGAGGAGCCGAATTTTGTGTTAGTTTTGGCTAAGAATTTCATTTTCTCTTTGGTCATTCCTTGCACCTTGTGCAGAATTTTGTTTTCTCTTTTCAACTTTTCATCTTGGCGAATTGTGCATTTGGTAAAGCTCAAGTTTTGTGATCATTTGGTCATTTTTTTATTTCTTTAGCCATTGCTTTGTGTCTTTCCTTTGAGTGCCGAAATCAACTATACCAAAAGAACCATCCTTTCTCTTTTCTTTTACCATGGCCGAATGTACTAGCTCCTAAAATCCATCTTTTTCTTCTTTTCTCATTGAAATCAAACAACATCATTATCATCTCTTCTTTCATATTTTAATTCTTTTCAATCAAAGTTTCTCCATCAAACTCTCTCTAGCCGAATGCTAGAGTGCCCTTAGCCGAATCTTTAATTCTTTTTCTTTAATCATACATAGCCGAAATCTTCATCCATCACAAACATCTTTCTCAATCCTTTCTTTTCGATCGTGGATTATAGGTAAGGGGTTCTTCTTTTTCATTTTCGATTTATTAATAGTGTTATGACCGAATATTAATGGTGTTATGACGGCCTTTTTGGATCGAAATAAACGTTCGTTCTAATAACGCTTCATTCGTTATTATATAGTGCAATAACGGAAGATCGGAACTCAAGTGATCGGGAGAATCGTAGAAACGTTGGAATCGATTTCTTGTGGTAAGGAAATCACATCTTTTAAAGCCTCTAGTACTATTCGATATTATTTTAGATTTAACTAATATTCCTTTGATCGTGAAGACTTTCAAAATAGGGAAGAAAAGGCGGTGGTTAGTCACGTTAAGAGGCGGATCTGTAAATCCCCATTTAAGCGAAGAGCGGTTTGGCGATCAGGATTTTCCACCGGGTTGCAGACCATCTTCGAAGGAGTCAATTATTCAAGTGGTACGAACTTCCGAGCCATTATCGTTGGTGGATTCTCGGCGATTAAAGAACCAATAAGCGAGGAGAAGCCGAAAATCAAGTGATTCAAAATCAAGAGGGTAAGATTTTGGATCTATTATCGATTAAGTATGTTTATCTGAAATAGTGTTCTAACGGATCGAAATATGTTTTAGGTCCGAGGGCGAGAAGGATTAGTACTCTCGGTATCGAGGTGTGTAACTTCACACTATTTCTCGGTTGGATGTCAATTTCGGTATTGAAGTAAAATCGTAAAAACGACTAGATCGGTAAAAAAACGTAACAACTGATATTTTGGTGAAAATACGTGAAAACAACTAAAATCGTGAAAATTACTTGTTATTACGAAAATTGTATGTTTCATGAAATTGGGCCAAAATACTCTAGTTCGATAAATTGGGCCAAAATACTCTAGTTCGATAAATTGGGCCAAAATACTCTAGTTCGATAAATTGGGCCAAAATACTCTAGTTCGATAAAGTGGGTCAAAATACTCTAGTTTGATAAATGGGCCAAAGCCCACTAAACTGCTAAATGGGCAAATTGCTAAATTTTTTTTTTTGGGCCAAATGAAATGTTTAATGATAAACCCACCAATGTTATGGATTAAATAAAAATTGTTATATGACTATATTTTGTTATATACGCATAGTTGCATGGGGTGGGGTATATGAAGAGAAGAATGGCCAGTTGCCAAAAATCTAGTTCGGTGGCCTTGCCACAAAAATAATAATGGCTTATTGCCTCTAGTTCGGTGGCTCTACCACAAATATGGCTTATTGCCTCTAGTTCGGTGGCTCTGCCACAAATATGGCTTATTGCCTCTAGTTTGGTGGCATTGCCACAATTATAAAAAGGCTTAATGCCTACGATTGGTGTGTTGGCGGGGTGGGTTGACTTGATCCCCAGGTGTGATGGTTGGTGCAGGGGTGTTAGCGGATGGATATTAGGTTTGGTTGGGAAATTCATTTTACATGCATTTTAAATTATTTTATTTCATTTTATGATATATTGTTGGATTCTGTAATTGGGCTCAAGCCCGACATAATATCTTGATGATCTGCCCAATAATGGTGGTAAGTGAGTTGCACTTGAGTTCTAAGTAACTCACCCCTTTAATTTTTCCATCTCGGTAATGGAAATTGGCGTGGACTTGGGCGAGGATGACTTCGTGGAGGCCATACTGCAAAACATGGGTTATTTAAACTCTGAACTTTTTAATAATTGTAATAAGGGTCTCTATAAATAATTTATGGATTTTATGTGTGTTTGGTTTTAAACTATACTTTGGACTTTTAAATATGGGCTATGATTATATGATGTTTTTATTAAAATAAATTTGGGTTTTCAAGTATATGAAATTCTTTTATAAATATTTTATTATTGTTAACTCTTTAATAAATTACCTAAAGGTTTTTGATAATACAATGATTTTCAACTAATGTTTTCTAATATTTATCAAATTCAAATACTCTTCTAATTTTATTAAATCCTGTAAATAATATTGTAGCTTTCAACTTATTGAAGATTTAAAAAAAATATAGCTCGATTCATGTAACAAACCAAATCTAGTCTTAATGCATAGACCGGGTTTGGGGTGTTACATTTAGTGGTATCAGAGCCAGTTTCAAAAACTCGACTGTGGTTTGGGTTCGCAAATAATTTCTGTATGAAATCGTTCAAATTTTAAAAGATCAGTATGGCACCACAAGCATCCGGCAACAAGTCAAGTAAGTATTTATTGCTTAATAATTACTATGATATAATCATAGGAACACTCTAGAACTTCTAGTTTTAGATGTGAAAAATCGTAGAGATTGAGACTATAGGATATGTTGCGAAAAAAAATAACTTTATATCTCAAATCTCATAAAATATCGTTAATAAACACCAAAACAAATTTTCTGATTCATAAAACTTGTAATCAGATAAAAACGAACAAGCTATCATGAGCACTAGAGGGCGTGGTAGTGGGCCGCGGTAGGCGTGGCCGTGGTAGAGGTCGAGGTGCTACGATTGAAGCACCAAATCATATCTTGGAAGTAGACGCACTGCGTCAATTGAAAGTGAGACGGGATCACGCGATCACATGGAAGAAGATAATGCATTGACTCAAGCAATGCTGCGAGTCTTGGAAAGGTCATTGGAACTAGAATTGGGCCAACAACTCGTGGGTCAATTTCAGAGCGACTTAAGTCAAATAATGCGAAGTTTTAGAGGAGTCTCGGTGTAGCTCGAATGTGGTGAATCTGGCTCGAAGGCGTGGAGCGGATTATGGATGATATGGAATGTCTTGTCGAGCAAAAGCGAGAGGAGCTGTATCCTTGTTAAGAGATGAGGCGTGTCGGTGGTGGCTCTTTGTTCGAGAAGGCACCGGTGAACCGATTAATTGGGAATTCTTTAAAGCGCCTTCCAAGGAAAATACGTTGGAGCGAGTTATGTAGGCGTCGAAGGAAAGAATTTCGAATCTTGTCCAAGGAAGTAAGGCGGTGGCGACATATGAAGTGAGTTTTACGTCGAGCCGTTATGCGGACAATTGTAGCAACAGATCACGAACGTTGTGTGCATTTGAAGATGGACTTAATGATGAGTGAGGGTTCGATTGCTCCACGACAAGTTAGAAATTTTTCGACTCTTGTGGAGAAGGCCAAAATAGCCGAAGAGGCTAAGAATTGAGCAGCGAGCAGAAAAATTCCAAAACAAGAGAGAGACACAATGATCTGGTTCTTCAAAGAGATTCGAAGAGACCTCGGAATGATGAACCGGTTCAAGGTAGAACCGGTAACAAATAATCGAGTCGAGATTACCTTGAGTGTGGGAAAAGACATTTTGGGAATGTTGGAGGAAAGCGCGCATGCTACAAATGCGGTTCAATGGATCATCAAGTACAAAATTATCCTCGGCGTATGGATACGACTCAAGAAGTTCGTAATAATGATGCATAGCCGGCCAGGGGTAATCAGTGACCACCGAGAGGTCGTGGACCGGTCGTGGTGGTAATGGGGCTGGTCGTGGTCAAGGTGCATCGAATCGAGGCAATGGTCATAGAGAAATGCAGATGCAAGGCGGCATGGGTGGTCTATGCGATTAGACGCCATGAGGACGGCAATGCACCGATGTGATAAGCTGCACGTTCTTCATTTTGATGTACTTGTTATTGCCTTAATAGATATTGGCTCTACCCATTCATATGTATCTCGCCATATCTGGAAACACGAAATTAGAATCTGAAATTCCCGATAGTGAGATGACAGTAATTAATCCTTTAGGACAGTCGGTAATTGTTAATAAAATATTTAAAGATGTGCCCTTAAAAATTCAAGAGGAGATATTCTTAGCAAACTTGATGGAACTACCTTTCGGTGAGTTCGATCTTATTCTGGGCATGGATTGGCTGGTTAAACATCGGGCGCAATTGGATTGTGCTGAAAAACGAATGTCAGTAAGAACCTTGGATGTTAAGGAAGTCATAATGATTGGCGAGCGAAGGAACTATTTGGCAAATGCAGTATCTGCATTAAAGGCGGAGAAGTTGGTGCGGAAAGGATATGGAGCATTCCTAGCCTTTATCTGTGCTTTGGATGCTAAAGAGTTGTCTGTGGATTATGTGAGGACAGTGAAGGAATTTCCCGATGTATTTCCCAAAGAACTTCCTGGTATACCTCCAGATCGGGAAGTAGAATTTGGCATTGAGCTTTTGCCTGGGACAGCTCCAGTGTCCATTGCTCCTTATAGAATGGCACCGAAGGAGTTGGCTGAGCTCAAAGCTCAAATTCAAGAATTATTGGATCGGGGATTTATTCGACCAAGTGTGTCTCCATGGGGAGCACCAGTTCTGTTCGTCAAGAAGAAGGATGGATCGATGCGTATGTGCATTGAGTACAGATAATTGAATAAATTGACGATCAAGAATCGGTATCCTCTGCCGAGAATTGACGACCTGTTTGATCAATTTAAAGGAGCTTCAGTTTTCTCCAAAATTGATTTGAGGTCAGGTTATCACCAACTCAAGGTTAAAGAAGCGGACATTTATAAGACGGCATTTCGGACACGTTACGGACACTATGAGTTTGTAGTGATGCCGTTTGGACTAACCAATGCACCAGCTGCATTTATGGACATGATGAACCGAGTCTTTCAACCATATTTAGACCGGTTCGTGGTAGTGTTCATAGATGACATATTGGTTTATTCGAGAAATGAGGAGGAACATGACTAGCATTTGCGGATAGTATTACAGCTACTTCGTGATAAATAATTGTATGCCAAATTTAGTAAATGCGAATTTTGGCTAAAGGAAGTGACTTTCCTTGGTCATGTAGTATCAGCCGAAGGAATAAGGGTGGATCCTCGGAAAATTGAGGCTATTCTGGATTGGAAACCACCAACATCGGTAGCTAAAATTCGAAGTTTCTTGGGTTTGGCTGGATACTATAGACGTTTTGTAGAAGGGTTTTCGTTGATTCTTGCACCCTAACTAAAGCATTGCGAAAGAGAGCTCGTATATTTGGTGAAAAGCAAGAGAGTTTGAGAAATTGAAGAAGATCGACGGAAGCTCGTTTTGATTCATAGGAGGCTGGAAAAGAATTCCTTATTTATTTTGATCGTCTCACACGGGTTTGGGATGTGTGTTGATGCAAAATGGAAAAGTGGTGGCTTATGCTTCTCGTCAATTGAGACCACACGAAGTAAACTACCCTACCCATGATTTGGAGTTAGCTGCCGTTGTCTTTGCTCTAAAGATTTGGAGACACTATCTCTATGGTGAGAAATCTATAATCTACACGGATCACAAGAGTCTTAAATACCTCCTTACCCAAAAGGAGTTAAATTTGAGACAAAGAAGATGGGTAGAATTATTAAAGGATTATGATTTCTCAATCGAATATCATCCTGGAAAGGCTAACGTGGTAGCTGACGCGTTAAGTCGTAAAGACGATGTCGATTTGAGAGCATTGTTTGCCCATTTGAGTGCATGACGAGGATGGTAGTTTGTTAGCGAACTTGGATAAAGCCTCGTGGTTGGAACAAATCAAGGAAAAACAGACATCAGATGAGAAGTTGGGACCTTTACTTGACAAGTTGAAAATGGTGAAATTGAGGATTTTGGAATAAACACGGAGGGTGTGTTGTGCTTTCGAGGAAGAGTATGTATGCCTAAGGATTCAGATCCGAGGCAAGCGATTCTCTGAGGCGCATAGTAGCCCTTATGCTATGCATCCGGAGGAAATAAGATGTATCGAGATCTCCGTGAACGATATTGGTGGCGAGGTTGAAGCGTGAGATTTGAATTTGTGGGAAAATGTTTGACTTGTCGACAAGTGAAGGCGAACATCAATTACCGTCTGCAGGTTGTTACAACCGATAAAAATTCCTCTTTGGAAATGGGAGCGGATAACCATGGATTTTGTTAGTGGGTTACCTTTAACACCTACTAAGAAAAATTACGTGTGGGTAATTATTGATCGGTTGTGAAGACCGCTCATTTCTGCCGGTCCGTCTGATTATTCATTCTGAAGTTGGCGGCTGTATGTATCGAAATTGTGAGGTTGCATGGGGTACCTATATCTATTATATCGGATAGGGACCCTAGGTTTACATCACGATTCGGAAAGCTCTGCATGAAGCCTTGGGGACAAAGTTGAATTTCGATCGGCTTTTCATCCTCGGTCGATGGTCGATCGGAAAGGGTAATTCGGATATTGGAAGATATGTTAAGGGGATGTGTAATCGACTTGAGGGTAATTGGGAGGATTATCTACCCTTGGCGGAATTCGCGTATAACAACAACTATCGATCTAGCATTCAGATGGCACCTTACGAGGCATTGTATGGTCGTAAGTGTCGTTCTCCTATTGTTGGTGAGTTGGGCGAAAGATGATGTTAGGTCTGAGATGATATCTCAAACAGAGGATAAGGTAAAAGTTATTCGAGCACGGTTGAAAGAAGCCTCGGATAGCGAAGTCGTATGCACGGACCTGAAGCGAAAGGATATCGAGTATGATGTGGGGGATCAGGTTTTCTTGAAGGTATCTCCTTGGAAAAAGATCTTCAGATTCGGAAGGAAGGGCAAGCTAAGTCCTAGATACATTGGACCTTATCGTGTGCTGAAGCGTGTTGGTCCAGTGGCTTATCAGATTGAGCTACCTCCGGAATTGGATCAAATTCATAATATTTTTCATGTTTCCATGTTGAGGCATTATAGATCGGATCCTTCGCACATTATACCGGTGGAAGAATTGGAGCTGAATTCAGATTTGTCTTTTGAAGAAGAACCAGTGGAAATCTTAGACCAAGATGTCAAGGTGCTAAGAAAGAAAACCGTGCCGTTGGTCAAAGTTCTATGGCGTAACCACGGAGTGGAGGAAGCTACGTGGGAGCCTGAGGATGCAATTCGGCAACAATACCCTCACCTCTTTCAACCAGGTAAATTTCGAGGACGAAATTTTCTTTAAGGAGGGTAGAGTTGTAACACCCTAAAAATTCGAGCATATATATTGCATGAATTGGTGTTTAGATTTTTTTTAAAAGGAAAATTTCTTACTCTTATTTTAGTGCTTATTGAAGTCCTAAAGAGGAGTATAGCATAATTTGGATAAGGAATAAAATTTAATAATTGAGAATTTATTGAAGAGAAGCAAATGTCATTAAGACTTAAGTTAAATTAAGTGTTAATGAGTGTCATAAGTTGAGTACATGGCATGGTGGTGTTGGCGCATGATTTATAGCATGAGGGAAGAGGTTCGAATCCCTTGTTTAGCATCTAGATGAATTTTTATTTTAATTTTCTGCACATGTATAGCAAGTGTCGGCCAAGAACATATATGGTAAGTGTTGACCATGTTATTTTTGGTTAGTGTATCAAAGGATTAAGGAAATAGATAACTTATGGCATGGAATCAAATACTTAAGGAAAGATAGGGGGAACATAAGGCACATATCAAGGGAAAATTTTGGAAACAAAATCATGGCCAATTGACCATGTTTTGAATGACAACTTGGTATAGGGAGGAGCCGAATTTTTGTGTTAGTTTTGGCTAAGAATTTCATTTTCTCTTTGGTCATTCCTTGCACCTTGTGTAGAATTTTTGTTTTCTCTCTTTTCAACTTTTCATCTTGGCCGAATTGTGCATTTGGTAAAGCTCAAGTTTTGTGATCATTTGGTCATTTTTTTTATTTCTTTAGCCATTGCTTTGTGTCTTTCCTTTGAGTGCCGAAATCAACTATACCAAAAGAACCATCCTTTCTCTTTTCTTTTACCATGGCCAAATGTACTAGCTCCTAAAATCCATCTTTTTCTTCTTTTCTCATTGAAATCAAACAACATCATCATCATCTCTTCTTTCATATTTTAATTCTTTTCAATCAAAGTTTCTCCATCAAACTCTCTCTTGGCCGAATGCTAGAGTGCCCTTAGCCGAATCTTTAATTCTTTTTCTTTAATCATACATAGCTGAAATCTTCATCCATCACAAACACCTTTCTCAATCCTTTCTTTTCGATCGTGGATTATAGGTAAGGGGTTCTTCTTTTTCATTTTCGATTTATTAATAGTGTTATGACCGAATATTAATGGTGTTATGAAGGCCTTTTGGATCGAAATAAGCGTTAGTTCTAATAACGCTTCATTCGTTATTATATAGTGCAATAACGGAAGATCGAACTCAAGTGATCGGAGAATCGTAGAAGCGTTGGAATCGATTTCTTGTGGTAAGGAAATCACATCTTTTAAAGCCTCTAGTACTATTCGATATTATTTTAGATTTAACTAATATTCCTTTGATCGTGAAGACTTTCAAAATAGGGAATAAAAGGCGGTGGTTAGTCACGTTAAGAGGCGGATCAGTAAATCCCCATTTAAGCGAAGAGTGGTTTGGCAATCAGGATTTTCCACGGGTTGCGGACCATCTTCGAAGGAGTCAATTATTCAAGTGGTACGAACTTAGAGCCATTATCGTTGGTGGATTCTCGTGATTAACGAACCAATAAGCGAGGAGAAGCCAAAAATCAAGTGATTCAAAATCAAGAGGTAAGATTTTGGATCTATTATCGATTAAGTATGTTTATCTGAAATAGTGTTCTAACGGATCGAAATATGTTTTAGGTGTCGAGGCGAGAAGGATTAGTACTCTCGGTATCGAGGTGTGTAACTTCACACTATTTCTCGGTTGGATGTCAATTTGGTATTGAAGTAAAATCGTAAAAACGACTAGATCGGTAAAAAATGTAACAACCGATATTTTGGTGAAAATACGTGAAAGCGACTAAAATCGTGAAAATTACTAAAACGCCTCGAGAAATTACTTGTTATTACGAAAATTGTATGTTTCATGAAATTGGGCCAAAATACTCTAGTTCGATAAATTGGGCCAAAATACTCTAGTTCGATAAATTGGGCCAAAATACTCTAGTTCGATAAAGTGGGTCAAAATACTCTAAACTGCTAAATGGGCAAATTGCTAAATTATTTTTTTTGGGCCAAATGAAATGTTTAATGATAAACCCACCAATGTTATGGATTAAATAAAAATTGTTATATGACTATATTTTGTTATATACGCATAGTTGCATGGGGTGGGGTATATGTAGAGAAGAATGGCCAGTTGCCAAAAATCTAGTTCGGTGGCCTTGCCACAAAAATAATAATGGCTTATTGCCTCTAGTTCGGTGGCTCTGCCACAAATATGGCTTATTGCCTCTAGTTCGGTGGCTCTGCCACAAATATGGCTTATTGCCTCTAGTTCGATGGCTTTGCCACAATTATAAAAAGGCTTAATGCCTACGATTGGTGTGTTAGCGGGGTGGGTTGACTTGATCCCCAGGTGTGATGGTTGGTGCAGGGGTGTTAGCGGATGGATATTAGGTTTGGTTGGGAAATTCATTTTACATGCATTTTAAATTATTTTATTTCATTTTATAATATATTGTTGAATTCTGTAATTGGGCTCAAGCCCAGCATAATATCTTGACGATCGGCCCAATAATGGTGGTAAGTGAGTTGCACTGCTGAGTTCTAAGTAACTCACCCCTTTAATTTTTCCATCTCGGGTAATGGAAATTGGCGTGGACTTGGGCGAGGATGACTTCGTGGAGGCCATCTTGCAAAACATGGGTTATTTAAACTCTGAACTTTTTAATAATTCTAATAAGGGCCTCTATAAATAATTTATGGATTTTATGTGTGTTTGGTTTTAAACTATACTTTGGAATTTTAAATATGGGCTATGATTATATGATGTTTTATTAAAATAAATTTGGGTTTTCAAGTATATGAAATTCTTTTATAAATATTTTATTATTGTTAACTCTTTAATAAATTACCTAAAGGTTTTTGATAATACAATGATTTTCAACTAATGTTTTCTAATATTTATCAAATTCAAATACTCTTCTAATTTTATTAAATCCTGTAAATAATATTGTAGCTTTCAACTTATTGAAGATTTAAAAAAAAAATATAGCTCGATTCATGTAACAAACCAAATCTAGTCTTAATGCATAGACCGGGTTTGGGGTGTTACAAGAGTGGTGGAAAAAAATGTTGACTGTCACTATCAAACAAGAAGAAGAAACTTTGGTTGACGGGAACGAGAAAAAAAAAAGAACGTCAAAATATTTTGGGGGGCAAAAAAGTCAAAAGGAATTTTTTAATTTTTTTTAATTATGAAAACACCATGACGTCATTTATGCCACATGTAACAATATTTATTTTTTCAAGTGTCCTAAACTTAAAAACGTTAGACTTAGATACCGATTTAGTTGACGGAACAAAAGTTCAGGTACCAATCTGTGACAAAAAAACCATAAGTACTAATCTGTGAGAAGTGGAAAAGTTCAGGTATTAGTTTTATATTTAACTCAAATTTTAATAAACTACAGGATTCACTTATTGTTGCTTGAACCACCTTTGGGTTTCAGTTCTTTATAACTTGTGGGAAAAAATTAAAAAATGTTTTGTCCAAGAAAACATTGGGAAATTGATTTGATGAAACTAAAAAATCTTTTTCCTTTTTTATTACCCAAATTATAATTTACTAAAAAATAGTTTTTGTTTTTGTTTTTTTGTTAATTTGCTTTCAATTTTTATTGGCTTATTCATTGGATTAATTTTCACTAAGATGATGGGTGATTGCAAGGTGGAGATGATCAATGATGGCATGCAAGAATTTTTGTAACACCCCTAACTCGTATCTGTCGCCGGAATAGGTTTAAAGGCATTACAAGACAGATCGAAAACTTTTACAGACGTTTTATAATACAAATCATCATTCACAACCAAGTGTCCCTTTTTATAGGTCAACGAGACCTTAATCATGCTTCAGAATAAGGTTGGGACTAAACCGAACACATATGAAAGTTCTCAAAAATTTAAAACTTTTCTATATTACAGAGGTCACACGCTCGTGTGGGCAGGCCGTGTGCCTCCCACGACTACTAGACACAGCCATGTGTCCCGACCATGCCAAATAAGAGCAAGTATACTGACTAACCTACACGGCCATTAGACACATCCGTGCACCATGGTCGTGTGCTCATAAGCTATATACTGACTAAATCACACGGCTACCCGGCACATCCGTGTGCCAAGGCTGTGAACACATAGGTTAACTACTGACTTAATCCCACGGTCAGAAGGCACGCCTGTGTGCCACGACCGTGTAGGCAAAACAGACCATTTGCGAGGCCAAAGTGCCACCCTTACTTGGGTCATACCTACAAGCAATGTACCAATCCATTTCATGTATAAATATCAACCAAAAACATATCAAATGATCAACAATTCTCCACATTCAATCTCATTTCTAATCATGTCAACTTGCACAACTAAATCACATATATCTATAAGCATGGTTTAACCACATTTACCCCTCATAGAACATTCTTTTGATCAAACATGTAGACTCATAGTACATTCATATACTTACCATAGTTTGGCCATTTCATTTGCTATCAAACGATACCAAACTTGCATCATGAATCATTTATACTCAAACATAATACCAACATTTACATAGCCACATCACATGGCTATTTACACATCTCAAGCATAACTCAAAGTGACTAGCCTATACATGCCATATCTAGCTATATTTACATTACAAAAGTACCAAAAAGAGTTTGAGTACTGTGATGGCGATCCTCGACGGTCCTCGAGCCTTCAGTAGCTTCGACGATCTATAAAACAGAGAAAGCACACACAGAGTAAGCTTTCAAAAGCTTAGTAAGCCATATATAAATAAACTTAGCATATAAATATCTAAGACATATAATCAATATAAGTTCACTAGTAGCTCAATTGCATAATCATAATTCTTCTTGGCACATTTACCTAGGCTATTCATCTTTCAATCTTGCATATCAGTACATACTTTATCAATTCATAGCTTTTCTATTCATATAACACACTTACATTCTCATATTCAAGTACATAATTCACCAATTTAAGTTTAAGAAAATACTTACCTTCTTATACACACAAAGTCTACTTATCAAACGTACCTGAAACAAATGTACAATTCACATATTCATTCATTTATCGGACTTTCCCATTGAACCGTTCGGAATCGAATAGAATACGCAGAGTGCCCGGAATAGTTATACAATGCCAACGTCCCAGACGTGGTCTTACATGAATTAATACAATGTCAATGTCCCAGACATGTCCTTACACGTAATCAAATATCGATGCCACTATCCCAGACAAGGCCTTACACGTAATCAGATATCGATGCCACTATCCTAGACAGGGTCTTACACGTAATCAGATATCGATGCCACTATCCCAGACAAAGTCTTACACGAATTAATACGATGCCAATGTCCCAGACATGGTCTTACACGTAATCAGATATCGATGCCACTGTTCCAGATAGGGTCTTACACGAATTAATACGATGCCAATGTCCCAGACATAGTCTTACGCATAATCAGATATCGATGCCACTGTCCTAGACAGGGTCTTACACGAATTACATAACAGACACCTATCTATTCCTAGGTTTATACGGGGCTTCTCAGGTGTTAGCAATTTTTTTGTAATCTTATCTCGGAACTCATATATATACAACATTTCATGAGCATTCATCATTTTCATTAATCAAATGAACATTCATAATTCAATAAAAATACATATATTTGTATATAGACTTACCTCGAATTCGGATATTCGTTCGGACTCGATTATTTGACTACTTTCGTTTTCCCGCGATATAAGTCTGTTTTCTTCGATTCTTTATCTATACATATTCAAATTTAACCCTTTTATTAACTAACACATTCAATTCAATGCAAAAACACATATTTAGGGCAATTTACAAATTAGCCCTCACATTTTCATATTTGGACAATTTAGTCCCTATTTCACAAAATCACAAAATACACTTATGAAACACCCCAAACCCGGCCCACGAGCTTTGACCAGATTTGGTATGTTCCTCAAGTAAACCAGTTTTCAAATTCTTTTGTTACTTAGAGAAAAACTTGTGTGATTTAAAAAAAAAATATTGTTTGGGTTGAGCTTGTGTTGAAAACAAACTGGATTTTTATATTAGAAAACCCTTTTGTCTAATTTTAAGTAATAAACATATCGAATATATTTTAAAATAAAATACTTAGTCTTTAACCTAATCAAAATTTGTAATATAATAAAACAACAAGTAGAAATAAAAAAAAAATCGTTCATCATGGCCTTATGGCCTTATTACATCAAATAGTTTCCAAAATATTTCAAAGTGCTAAAATAAATTCAAGAGTCCATAAAAATATAAACTTCATGTTGAGCATGGCCACCACAAGTACTGCCGTCCCGGTCCATCACTGTTCATCACCTGGAACATGGTCCTACAATGGGGTGAGTCAAACAGACTCAATGTGTACACGACACTAAATCATAATAGAATCAGGCATACAATAGTTACACATTCAAAACATAAAATACAAGTTATGATGCATTCCCAAACCCAATCCTAATTGTCCAACCGCTACACACCCCCGTACCTGCCAGTCACACCGTGGGGACTACTAAGTCGACCCTCCTTCCCCTACCCTCCAAATTGCGGTCTTAGGTCACCGCATTCGTGGTCTTAGGTCACCACGTTCAGATTACTGTGGTCTTAGGTCACAACTTTCAGATTACTGTGGTCTTAGGTCACCACTTTTCACTTCCCCTTTCAAACAAACCCATATGCCCCTAACATATTATGCAACTACATGCCCAAGTTCACATTCTTATCATATTCTCATGTTACGAATAACATTTTTCATATTCCTAGTAGAAGTAGGAAACGTACCTGAGTACTTAGTACCATATCATGGTACCTTAGCCACTTTCATATTCTTAATATCACATATATTATTTAACACAGCCATAAAACATATTATGAGATAGTGTGGGGTACACACGGTACCTTAGCCATATTCTTACACTTTTATATTAACACATTTAATTTAAAACATAGCCATGAACATATTAAAACTTAGGGTAGGGTACACACCTGATTCACTTAACAGATTCCTTGAGATCCCGAGATCTGATCTACTGCCTTAGATCTCAAGTTCCTACAATTGATTAATCACTTTTTACCTTAATAAAAAGCCATTTACCAAAATTCCAAATCCTAGTAGGATTAGTATTCTTACCTTGTTAGGTTGGATCACCAATAAATCCAAAGCTGTTCCTTGTTTCCCTAGGAATGTCGAAATCCTTAAAACCTTACGTTAGACTTAATCTTAATCATCAAATCATAAATCAAGGCCTTTGGCGAATATTCACATGTCTTACCTTAATCTTAGAAATCCGCATACTCCTCCTTTTAGTTGACTACTCGATAATCCCGAAAGATCCTTCCATATTCGCAACCAAAATATGTATGGGGTTAGATTATCTCTCGGGTAATCTAAAAGAAAAGAATGGAAACCAAACTTGCTCTTACCTTTGAAGAAATCGACACCTATGCTTGAAGCCTTTCCAAGATTCGGCTTTTGAATGGATTGGTAAGGAGAAATAGGAAGAAAAGAAAGATGAAGAGATTGGCTTGCTTTACTAGGGTTTTTGGTTTTAACAAAATAGCAGAGAAAATAGAGAATTGGCTAGGAAAATTTCGACGAGAGAGAGGGAATGTCTTAGGAATTTTTGCAGAGAGAAGAGAAGGAAGAACAAATTGATGAGTAGCCCTATTTTCCCCCTTTTATAGCCGAACTACTACTCAGAATCCCTCACTTGGCCACCACTCTTCTTTATTTGATAGCTTTATCTATTTAATTTAAAATAATTAAAGAAATATCCTTTATTATCTCTTATCTCTTAATAAAAATAATACTAATAATAATCTTCTTTTATCTCTTCCTTATCTATCAAAATAAAAGAAATAAATCCATATTTATCCATCTATTATCTCTTTAAAAAAAATAATCCAATTTAAATCCCTTATTTATCCCATTACTTGTCGAAATTTAAAGGGAATAAAACTCCCTTTTTCTAGAAGCCTTGCCGTCCACTCCTCTGCTTCTGGAAGCAAAAATAAAACTCCTTTTATTTGCTTCCCAAGTGACTCGAACCCAGGCCCAACACCTTGCATGTGGCGTCATTTCCAGAGGCCCTAAGTGACATCTTCAGGCCACTTTTCCAAGCCCGATTGTGTGTCAAATTTCACAAACTTTTTCTTTTAAGGCCACCTTGCCTTAATTTCCTCTTTTAAACTTTAAAACTCGACATTTCTAAGTCATTTTTAGGTTTCCAAAAATGTTCATTTCCAAATCATTTCCATTCATTTTCGGGTTTCCAGAAATGTTCGAAATTTATTCCTAGTACATAAAACATGTCACTTCGTACAATTAAACCGAAAATGCATAGGCCCTTTCCAGGATGTTACAACTTAATTACCATATATCCATGATTAGCCGAATATTCATGTATTTCATACAAGTCCATACATTTCATTTATTTCACAATTTAGTCCTTCAAAATATTATTTTCTCAATTAAGCCCAAATTACTCAAAATCATCAAAACTCCAAAGACAAACTATGATAATCAAATATATATCTTTCATAATTCACCATCAAACTTCACAAAACACATGAGTTCATCAAAGGCTCATCTCAAAAACATCATCAATTCTCAAAATTAAGACATGGGTTTTGTAGTGTACTAAGCAACGATTATAAAAATGTAGAAATTATCCAAAACCGATTAAAAGCATACCTTGAATTTAAGCTTTAAACAATGGCTGAATATAGCTAACTTTAAAACCTTGTTTTCTTTTCTTTGTTCATGCAATATTCGGCTAAGACAAATGAACCATTCCACTATCTATTTCTTTTTGTTTTATTATAACACAAATTAATATGCAAATTACAAAAATATCCTTTATAAGTAAATCATAAAACCATATAATATAAGCCTATGACTGTCCATCCCTTGTAAAATGGTCAAATTTCCTTTTAATGGCCCTCATATTAAAAGAACATGAGAATTTAGCAATTAAATAAATAGCTTGCCACTTTTATCTTTTATGCAATTTAGTCCTTTTGTCAAATTAAACACACAGACATACAAATTAACTTACAGAATTTTAACACATGCTTTATCACATATCAAAGGCACAAAAAATAATATTAAAATATTTTTCAAATTCAGATTTGTGGTCCCAAAACCACTGTTCCGACTAGGGTCTAAACCGGACTATTACAATTTTATGTTGAGTTAAATAGACCAAAAGACAGTAAATATGGTTTCTTTTCTCTTCTTCATTTTCAATTCATTTCTATGACGTATCTCTATAATTCTGCTCAAAACTTCATTTTCTTTCTGGGGTTTTCTCATTCCCTAAGAACTTATTGGATTCAAGTAGTTTGACCATTTGGTAATTGTTATTGGATTTTCTCTTTTGATGATTTTGATACTTGAATATTAGTATATATATTTGTCTATATATGTGTATTTGTCCAATTAATTGTTCTTATATAAGCTACCAGCTTTTAATTGTTTGTTTATTTAGTTCATTGAATTTTTTGGATAAGAATGGGATTTGCTTCTAGGCATTTTTAGACTAAGATACAAATGAAGATGAGTAATTTTTTCTCACAGATTATCCAATATTGGATGTGCCAAGGTCCTTACAATGGTGGTGTGTGGAAGATAAGAGTGGAACTCCCAGATGCTTGTCCGTATAAATATATACACTTGGCTTTGTAAACAAGATCCACCATCCCAATGTTGATGAAATGTAAGTTTTTTGAATGCTTTAAAGTTCTAAATTTAGCTTATTTGGCTTTGATTTAATGGTGGGATTAACTTACAAGAATTAGGGTATGCCAAAAAATTCTTGCCCCTCTGTAATATTCCAAGAATTAAGGGTTGTCGTTTTTGTTTAAATTCATGTTGTGATTATTTGGCTAGCTATTTGAGTGTGTTTGGGGGTCCTAAAGAGGCCTGGGTTCGAGTTTAAGCCTTGGAAAAATTTTTGTTTCTGGCTCTTTAGTGGAGAGGGCTGGTTGAGGTTGGACTTAAGTATAAAGGAGTGTGTTTTGCTAACACAAGTAGAGCACATGGTGGAGTGGTGTGGCGTCAAGTGGAGAGCATAAAGGGAAGGAGTTCGAAACCCATAGATGGCAAACTAAAGGCTTTTATTTTGTGTCAGGTGAGTGGAAGAAGTAGAGTTTGGTTAGAACTCTGTAAGGGGAGTTGGAGAATTGGTCAAGCAATTCGAATGGGTGAAGGAGAGGAATTCTAGGAGGAAATAGTGGAATGGATCAATGAGTGGGGAGAGTGTGAGAGTTGTGCCGTGAGAGGGGACTAAATATAGTCAATTTTGGCTATGGAGAATGGTAGGCATTTTGGGTAAAGTTGGTGGCTGAATTCTCATTTTGCTCTCCTCTCATTTTCGATTTTTATTTTTTGGTCTAGAGCATTTCGGGTTCTTCTCTTTGGGTACACTATTTTCTTTTCTTTGTGTACTTTTCTGCCTTTCGTGCACTCCTCTCTGTTTTGTTCATAGCTATTCAGTTTGTTTCATTTTTCGCTCTCTTTCTTTTCCCTACTAAGTGCCAAAGTGGTAAGTATTACCCTCACCTTCCTTCATTTCTTTTTCTCCCATTACTCTTCTTCCTAAGCATTCGTTCTTTTCTTTGTTTCTAAGCCTAACATTTCTCTTTTTTAAGTGTTGATCTTCCTCCTTCCTGGCCAAACCTGGTGAGGCAAACCTACACACTCTCTTTGTATGGAATTCTTTGTTCCTTAGTGTGAGAGCAGAAACTCCTTGGGGGTCAACTGCTGAATCTTTCATCAACTAGTTCTTGTGTTCTTGATGCTCCTCTCTTTGTGGTACTAAGCTAGCCAATTCGGGGTAGGCCGAATCTATTTCTTTTGTTCTTTGTGCGTTTCTAACCTTTCCCTTTTCTTTCTAGTTGATTATCATACCTGAAGGCCGTACATGTTCAACTCCTTTTTGTTCAAAGAATCTATCTTTTCTGAATCTGAGGGTAAGTAGTGCTAATCATTGCTGAATTTCTCCTTATTGTCAAATATTGGTGGATGCTAACCCCCATTTTCGCATCAATCAGTTTATGAATCTATTTGCTTTAGCTAAGGAGCAAGCCCGAATACTGTCACTCAGTTGAAGGAGGTCACATCTTGTGGTAAGTGAGGTTGGGTGAGTAGTATATTTTAGTACTATGGATTTTCGAGAGCTTTTGAGTTAACTCATAGTCATTTTTATTTTAGGGGGCATCGAGGAGTGGTTCTTTCGGCAATCCAGAAAAAGTGTGTAATCTCACACCTCTACTTTACCTTCTAATGTTGTAAACTATGAATCGGTCGAAAAGCTAAAATACCAGAAAATGAGATCACTCGAGCATACGATGCTCGCAGGGATAAATCGAGCCACTAGTGAGGGCAGTAGACCGTTGAGAGTGTCACGAACACTCTTGTAAAACTACAACCATAATGAGCCTTGTTGAGCTGAGACGAGCTAAATGGGCCCAGCAGATTAATGGGCCCATTTGAGCGAAAACGATGAAAAGTATAAGTTGATCGTTGTGACTGCGAAGTCTGCAGAACCGAGACTAAAAATAAACAAAATGGGCCACACGAGCGTGTGGGCCTGTATGGGCTATAATTGAGTTTTAGGCCCAAGAGCACTATAGTGACTGAAAATGGAAACCGAGTCTCTCGAGGCGGCATTCAGCCTTTGGAAAGGCCATTGTAGTGGAAAAATTACTGAAATACCCTTGATGGGTAAATTACTGAAATACCCTTGATGGGTGAATTACTGAAATACCCTTGATGGGTAAATTATTGAAATACCCTTGATGGGTAAATTACTGAATGGGTAAATAACCATTTTACCCTTAGTGGTAGGATCAACGATGTATGTGTCCAGGCTGTATGATTGATGTCTATATTGATGCACTGCTCACATGTTTTTGTGACATGACATACTGCATGGGTTGGGTTATGGATTTGGAGGAAGCACTGTACTGGTGGATCTGCCACATTCTCTGCCACATTATACTGATTTAGTGGCTTTTTCCACGTTATACTAATTTAGTGGCTCAGCCATATATACTGTTATATAGCAGCTAGTTTACGTTATTGGTGTGCTGGTTGGGTGGGATGACTTGGTCCCCACAGGTGTGTTGGTTGGTACGGGTTGTGTGTTGGTTGGACTGGGATGGGTACATTTTTATTTTGCATATCATAGAGCTTCGGCCCAGACTGTTACTGAATAGGGCTTTGGTCCAGACTACTACTGAATAGGGATTCGGCCTAGACTATGGGTGTAATAGGGGATTACACACTGAGTTCTTGTAACTCACTTTTTATCCTTATCTATACAGGTAATCCCCAGTCTTAGAGGATTTGGAGCTGCGAAGGACTCCGAGGTGGCCACACGCGTCCTGTAGGTTCAAGGGCGTTAATCTAGTCATTTTACTTTAGTTTACTTTACTTTGATTTTGGGGTTAATATTTTCTGTAATAAGGCTATTAGATTTGCTTTAACTTTTATTTGGGATTCCTTTAATTACTGTAAATTTACTAAACACGGGTTTTTAAAATAATAACAACTATTTTTAGAACATCACGTTTCTGCAACTATTTAAACAAATTTTTAAAACGGACACGGTTGGTAAGAAGCAAGATAATACATGCATTCTTAAAAGGGTATTAGTTCGAGTAAACTTCTTGTGTTGACAAGCAACGAAAAATGGGATTTTGGACGTATAAAGCTTTAATTTGAAAATAAGTTTTCCTGCGAACACAAGGTTTTCAAACATCACCTGATGTGGCACACTAGATTCGGTCATAACATCTAGGCTGGGTTTGGGGTGTTACATTTAGTGGTATTAGAGTCCGATTGCAAAACTCGACTGTGGAATGGGTTTTTGACATTTTCCAAATCTATTTAAACTCTAGTTTAGAAAGATAGTGATAATATTGAACGTGTGGCGCATCGAGTCTCTGACACCAAATCTGTAAGTTTCTTGACTTTATAGCTTACTATAAGTTGATATGACTGTACTACAGAAATACTATGGATAGTAGTAGTATACTGAAACTCCTTAGTTGTAGAAACTGAGACTATAGGAGATTGAAACTATAGTAAGTGCAATCTGCGAGAACAACCCCAACTACTATCTTTTCATAAGATATATGTTAAAAATCACATGAATTATAATCTGATTCATAAAACTTTTTAATCAGAAATAGCTTCAACGATATGAGCATAAGAGGTCACGGAAAAGGTACACGTGGCCGTGGTAGAGGCCGTGGTGCTAGGGCTGGATCCTCAGTATCTGGTCATATGCCTGAAAGGGAAGCACCGGCATCACCAGTTACTGAAATGAGGTCTAATGACCGAGCCAATAGGGATGATGCTCTATCTCAAGTAATGTTACGAGTTTTGGAAAGGGTTGCTGGAGCAAGTACTGGGTCAGTAGCCCGAGGATCAATTTCTGAGCGACTCTGATCTAACGGGGCAAAAATCTTCAGGGGCATCTCTGGTGTATCACCGAATGTAGCAGATTATTGGTTAGAGGCGGTAGAACGAATTATGGATGACTTGGACTACACAGTAAAACAGAAACTGAAAGGAGCAGTGTCCTTACTGCGGGATGAGGCATATCAATGGTGACTTACTGTGAGGGAAGGCACGCGACCGACCGATTAACCTAGGATTTCTTTAAGTCAGCTTTCCAAGGGAAATATGTTGGGGCAAGTTATGTGGATGCCCGGAGAAATGAGTTTCTGAATTTAGTTCAAGGCAACAAGTCCGTAGTAGAGTATGAGGTAGAGTTTCTGCGATTGAGCCGATATGCTCGGGGTATAGTCGCGACCGATTATGAGCGCTGTGTGTGGTTTGAGGATGGACTTCGCGATGAGCTGTGAGTACTGATAGCCCTGTAGAGGGAAAGAGACTTCACTGCCCTGGTTGAAAAGGATAAGATTGCCAAGGATGTAAAACGCTCAGAGCATCAGAACCCTGAGCAGGATAAAGGCAGAAGTAAAAGGAATTTTGGGCCTTCGAGTTCTTCTGGTGGGCTTAAGAAGAGGCCTAGGTTTGATGGGCCAGCTCGAGTTGGGGTTCCTAATGTTGCAGTTAGGCTGCAACGTTGCACTGAATGTTGGAGAACTCATTTGAGAGAATGCTGGAAAAGAACTGGGGCGTGTTCCAAATGTGGCTCTAGGGATCATCAGGTTAGAGACTATACTCAGAGGCCCGCTCAGATACAAGCTGCAGGTCAGGGTTATGTGCAGCCAGGGAGAGGTGGTCGGCAGCCACCGAGAGGCCATGGTTCAGCTAGAGGGGAAAGTTGGTTTGGACGAGGTCGTGGAGCACCGGGCAGAGGTACTGGTAATATAGAGACGAGACAGCCAGGATTGGTATATGCTACTCGGCATCGAGAGGATGGCGATGCACCTGACATCATTACTGGTACATTCTTCATTCATGATGTACCATTTATAGCTGTGATTGATAGTGGATTTATGCACTCGTATGTTGCATGTACTGTGTCTGGAACTTTAGGTTTACAGTGTGAACTTTCTAATAGAGAAATGTCAGTGATTAGTCCTTTAGGATAGTCGGTTATAGTGAATAAGCTGTTTAGAGATGTGCTTTTAGAGATTCAAGGGGTAGTCTTTTCACGGATTTGATGGAGTTGTCGTTTGGCGAGTTTGATCTCATTCTTGGCATGGATTGGTTGGTGAAACACCGCGCGAATTTAGACTGCGCTGCTAAACGCATGGTACTAAAATCTTTGGAGAATGAGGAGGTGGCTATGATAGGGGAGCGGAGGGATTATCTATCCAACGTAATCTCAGTGTTAAGGGCCGAGAACCTGGTTCGCAGAGGTTGCGAGGCGTTTCTAGATTATGTTAGCGCATCTGATACTAAGGGTTTATCTATTGGGGATGTCAGGACAGTAAATGAGTTTCCAGACGTATTCCCTGAAGAGCTTTCAGGGTTGCCACCAAACTGTGAGGTCAAATTCAGTATTGAGCTCTTACTAGGAACGACTCCAGTGTCCATCGTCCCTTATAGGATAGCGTCGAAGGAGCTGGTGGAATTAAAGGCTCAGATCCAAGAGTTACTAGATCAAGGTTTCATCCGACCAAATGTCTCTCCTTGGGGAGCACCGGTATTGTTCGTAAAGAAGAAAGATGGGTCAATACGAGGTATTGTATGGGTGTAGGTACCGTACCCCTACCTGTTGGACAGAATTGGGTGAGCGGTGACTATTGGGTCCAAAGTTAATTTCTAAAACCGAGGAGAAGGTGAAATTGATTTGGGGTCAGTTAAAGGAAGCATCTGATAGACAGAAGTCGTATGCTGACTTAAAGCGTAAAGAGATAGAGTACTCGGTGGGGGATTATGTCTTCTTAAAGGTCTCACCTTTGAAGAAGATTTTGATATTTGGACGGAAGGGCAAGTTGAGCCCTAAATTTATCTAGCCTTACCGGATTGTGAAGTGTGTGGGATCAGTCGCTTATCGGTTGGAACTGCTTCCTGAGTTAAATCAGATACATGATGTATTCCATGTTTCTATGCTGAGATGCTACCGTTCTGATCTTTCTCATGTAATATCAGTGGAGGAGATCGAAGTAAGACCTGACCTGACATTCGAAGAAGAACCGATACAGATTTTGGATCGCGAGATGAAAGTGCTAAGAAGGAAATCTGTTCCGTTAGTCAAGGTGCTGTGGCGTAATCACAGTTCGAAGCAAGCCACGTGGGAGCCTGAGGAGGCAATGTGACATCAATACACTCATCTCTTCTAATCAGGTAAATTTCGAAGCTGAAATTTCTTTAAGGTGGTAGAGTTGTAACATCCCAAGAATTAGGGGTTGTGGTTTTTATTTAAATTCATGTTGTGATTATTTGGCTAGCTATTTAAGTGTGTTTGGGGGTCCTAAAGATGCCTGGGTTTGAGTTTGAGCCTTAGAAAAATCTTTATTTTTGGCTCTTTAGTGGAGAGGGCTGGTTGAGGTTGGACTTAAGTATAAAGGAGTGTTTTTTGCTAACACAAGTAGAGCACATGGTGGAGTGGTGTGGCGTCAAGTGGAGAGCATAGAAGGAAAGAGTTCGAAACCCTCAAGTGGCAAACTAAAGGCTTTTATTTTGTGTAAGGTGAGTGGAAGAAGTAGAGTTTGGTTAGAACTCATGCAAGGGGAGTTAGAGAATTGGTCAAGCAATTCGAATGGGTGAAGGAGAGGAATTCTATGAGAAAATAGTGGAGTGGATCAAGGAGTGGGGAGAGTGTGAGAGTTGTACCGTGAGAGGGGACTTAATCTAGTCAATTTCAGCTATGGAGAATGGTAGGCATTTTGGGTAGTGTTGGTGGCCGAATTTTCATTTTGCTTTCCTCTCATTTTCGATTTTTGTTTTTTTGTCTAGAGCATTTCGGGTTCTTCTCTTTGGGTACACTATTTTCTTTTCTTTGTGCACTTTTTTGCCTTTCGTCCACTCCTCTCCCTTTTGTTCATAGCTATTCGATTTGTTTCATTTTTCCCTCTCTTTTTTTTCCCTAGTAAGTGTTGAAGTGGTAAGCATTACCCTCACCTTCCTTCCTTTCTTTTTCTCCCATTACTCTTCTTCCTAAGCATTCGTTCTTTTCTTTGTTTCTAAGCCGAACATTTCTCTTTTTGAAGTGTTGATCTTCCTCTTTGCTGGCCGAACCTGGTGAGGCGAACCTACACACTCTCTTTGTATGGAATTCTTTGTTCCTTAGTGTGAGAGTAGAAAGTCCTTGGGGGTCAACTGCCGAATCTTTCCTCAACTAGTTCTTGTGTTCTTGATGCTCCTCTCTTCATGGTACTAAGCTAGCCAATTCTGAGAAGGCCAAATCTATTTCTTTTGTTCTTTGTGCGTTTCTAACCTTTCCCTTTTCTTTCTAGTTGATTATCATACTTGAGGGCCATACGTGTTCAACTCCTTTTTGTTCAAAGAATCTGTCTTTGCTGAATCTGAAGGTAAGTAGTGGTAATCATTGCTGAATTTCTCCCTATTGCCGAATATTGGTGGATGCTAACCCCCCTTTGTGCATCAATCAGTTTATGAATCTATTTTTTTTAGCCAAAGAGCGAGGCCGAATACTGTCACTCGGTTGAAGGAGGTCACATCTTGTGGTAAGTGAAGTTGGGTGAGTAGTATATTACAGTACTATGGATTTTCGAGAAATTTTGTGTTAACTCATAGTCATTGTTATTTTAGAGGGGCATCGAGGAGTGGTTCTTTCAGCAATCCAGAACAGGTGTGTAATCTCACACCTCTACTTTACCTGCTAATGCTGTAAACTATGAATCGGTCGAAAAGCCAAAATAACGGCAAATGAGGTCACTCGAGCGTGCAAGCGCTCGCAGGGATAAACTGAGCCACTAGTAAGGGTGGTAGACCGTTGAGAGTGTCACGGACGCTCTTGTGAAACTATAGCCGTAATGAGCTTTGTTGAACCGATGCGGGCTAAATGGGCCCAACGGATTAATGGGCCCATATGAGCGAAAACGATGAAAAGTGTAAGTTGATCGTTGCGACTATGAAGTCTGTAGAACTAAGACTGAAAACGAACAGAATGGGCCACACCAGCGTGTGGGCCCGTATGGGCCGTAATCGAGTTTTAGGCCCAATAGCACTGTAGTGACCGAAAATGAAAATTGAGTCTCTCGAGGCAGCATTCGGCCTTTGGAAAGGCCGTTGTAGTGGATAAATTACTAAAATACCCTTGATAGGTAAATTACTAAAATATCCTTGATGGGTGAATTACTGAAATACCCTTGATGGGTAAATTACTGAAATGCCCATTAGTAGGTAAATTACAGAAATACCCTTGATGGGTAAATTACTGAATGGGTAAATGACCATTTTACCTTTAGTGGTAGGATCAACGATGTATATGTCCAGGCTATATGATTGATGTCTATATTGATACACTGTTTACATGTTTTTGTGACATGATATACTGCATGGGTTTGGTTATAGATTTGGAGGAAGCACTGTACTGGTGGCTCTGCCACATTATACTGATTTAGTGGCTTTTGCCATGTTATACTGATTTAGTGGCTCAGCCACGTATACTGTTATATAGCAGCTAGTCTGCGTTATTGGTGTGATGGTTGGGTGGGTTGACTTGGTCCCCACAGGTGTGTTGGTTGGTACGGGTGGTGTGTTGGTTGGTACGGGTGGTGTGTTGGTTGGACTGGAATGGGCACATTTTTATTTTGCATCTCATAGGGCTTCGGCCCAGACTATTACTAAATAAGGCTTGGGCCCATACTGCTATTGAACAGGGCTTCGGCCTAGACTGTGGGTGTAATAGGGGATTACACACTGAGTTCTTGTAACTCACTTTTTATCCTTATCTGTGCAGGTAATCCCTAGTCTTAGAGGATTTGGAGGTGTGAGGGACTCGGAGGTCGCCACACGCGTCCTGTAGGTTCGAGGGGGTTAATCTAGTCATTTTATTTTAGTTTAATTTATATTGATTTTGGGGTTAATATTTTCTGTAATAAGGCCATTGGATTTGCTTTAACTTTTATTTTGGATTCCTTTAATTACTGCAAGTTTACTAAACACAAGTTTTTAAACCAATAACAACTATTTTTAGAACATCACATTTCCACAATTGTTTAAACAAATTTTTGAAACGGACATGGTTTGTAAGAAACAAGATAATACATGCATTCCTAAAAGGGTATTGTAACACCACTTACCCGTGTCTAACACCGAGACCGAAATACGAGGCATTACCATGCTTAATCTTTCTTAATACATTGAAACGGGCTATAAAATTTCATTTAAGCCTATCAATTACTCAATCTTGGCCTAAGAGGCCTTAAACATACCTCTGAGAGGTTTCGGAACTAATCCCGAAAACTTTTATGAACTTGAGAAACTTTTCCACAAAACAGGAGTTGCACGCCCATGTGATTTGGGACACGCCCGTGTACCATTATTACACGCCCGTGCCTACCACCCGTGGTCTACACTGACTAAACACACACGGCCTGGGGCGCACACCTATGTTCTAACCGTGTGTCATACACGGCTTATACAAACGGCCGTGGGATTTGCCCGTGACCTATCCTGACTTCAATTATAAGGGTACAGGGTACGCATGGCCTAGACACACGCCCGTGTGTCTAACCGTGTGGGCATTTAGAGACTATTTACCAAGCCAATTGCCACCCTGAAATCAAGATCAAACTCATACTCAATTCAATACATTTCATACCTCATCACATAAATACACATAGCATCAATATTACTCTTGAATTGAAGACATTTAATCATGAAAGAAATAAAATCTTCATCCTATACATTAGGGAGAACTATTTCCTATACTTAGGCCATCATCTATGGCTATATACAAAAAAACCATAAGTTCTCATAGGCCAACACAATTTGGCTACATCAACAATGTCTTAATCAACCTTTAGTACTAGTCCTATACATGCCATAACTCATGGGGACTTGATACCTTATACCGAGTGTCTGCTCGATAGTGTGAAAATATCTCCAGTGATCTCCAACCCGAGCTAGCTAAATTAACCTATAAGAGATGAGAAAAATAAAAAGAGTAAGCAAAAATGCTTAGTAAGTTCATCTGCCTACAACTGATAAACACTGAAATTTATTGAATATACATGACTGTAAATTATTATGATGAGTTTTTCTCATGAACTCATAGTTACTACTCATTCATCCTTAAAGCTTATTTATTCTACCTCTTACCATATTCTTATCATGCCACAAGCCAAATGCTCGTTTAATTAGCATACATTCCTGTACTGATCATCACAAGATCATATAAAACAACACATCAAGCATTTTCAATAAGCCACTCATATTACTAATCTCTTGGTGGTTACGCACTTAGCCCACCATTGAATCTCTTATAGGGTGGTATCGCACACAGCCCACCAATCAATTATACTTATGGTGATTTCGCACTTAGCTCACTGATTATTTACAAGCGATGGTATCGCACACATCCCATCGATTAATAATTAATCAGGTGGTAACGCACACAACCCACCAATGATAATATGGTTGATGGTATCGCACACTGCCCATCAATAACCCTCAATGAGGTGTATTTTTACATAGCTTACCGTTATTATACATTCAAAAATACTTATTCGTATACATTTCTCTAATTCAAATGTTCATCTGTGAACATCCTCACTCACTATCATTCTTACTTAACTTTCTACGATTCTCATTCGCACTCACATAGTGCATTAGCAAATCTCTCTCATACACTAAGGTGTATTGATTACACATATCCCACTAAGGTTCATCAGATATTGAATTTAAATCAATTCAGTTCTAACACATACTTGCGCTTCTCGTGGTTCAACCACATACATTCAACATATCCGTTAACTCATTCAAATTGTTAAATAACTCTCTTAAGTCTCATACACGTAGTTCTCATTGACATCATACCCCAACAAGGTCTTACATACATTAACATGTCGATGCCATGTCCCGAACATGTTCTTATATGAACTCTTACACCAAGGCCATATTCCAATATAGTCTTACTCGAGACTTTAACCATCATCATATCATGCCATACACATTTCCCATTACTCTTAGATTCAATTCTATTGACATTTCATCAAAAGATATTGCATACATTCATATAGAAAATATACATTCCATACCACATTGGAATGTTAAATTAACTCATATGTAATTACAACGTTTGCACATGAACTTACCTCGATAACGAAGAGGCCAAAAAGGACTTTTTGCCCGCATTTCTCTTTTCACCCGTTCTAGGTTCGAAACTCATTTTCTTTGATCTAGAACAATGGAATTTAGTGATTTAATCACTTATAAATCATAATATATCATAATCTACACTCTAGGAAAAATGACTATTTTGCCCCTACACTTTGGCAAAATTATGATTTTGCCCCTAGGCTCGTAAATAAATTTCCATCACATTTTCTCATTAAACAGGTCTAGATGAACATTTAATCCTCTTACAACTGTTCACAATTCCATCAATTTCATGCCTTAATGAACAAATCACAACTTTTCATTTTAGTCCCAATTAGGCGTTTTCATGACAACACCTTTCACAAAAGTCGTTTCTCATCATCCTATCATTCATTTTCTTCCATAAAAATTCACCAACCAGCATAAAATCTCTCATGGAAAGTCCCTAGACTCTCAACCATGTTACAAATTAGTCCCCTCATTAGCTAGCTTAAGCTTTGGGAACTCCAAAAGTACAAAAATTATCAAGAAAGATAATCAAATTCACTTGTGAGAAGAAATGCTTGCTAAAATTTTGAGCTTCAAAAACCCCTATTCTTGTTGGTATTTTTTGTGGAAGAAGAGAAGAAATAAAAAGATGATAGCTTTTTGCTTATTTCATCTTATTTTATTTCTTTTTAATACCTAACATGACAACATTTAATGCCCTTGTCCCCTTTGTCATCCTTTGACCGGCCAAGCCACTTAACAAGGCCAAATCGCACATTTGGGGCCTCCAATTAATACTCTATAGCTATTTAACACTTTTAGGAATTTAAATGGAACTTTTGCTCTTTATGCAATTTAGTCCTTTTTCACAATTTAGCTAGAAATTGCTAAAATTAAGGCACCAAAATTTTCATGCATCCTTATAAACATGTTATAAAACATAAAATAACATGAAAAATATTTTATCAAACCTCAAATTATTGATTCCAAGATTACTGTTCTGACTAGCCCCTAAATCGAGCTGTTACAGGTATTAGTTAGAGTAAACTTCTTGTGTTGACAAGCAACGAAAAACGAGATTTTGGACGTATAAAGCTTTGATTTGAAAATAAGTTTTCCTACGAACACAAGGTTTTCAAACATCACCTGATGTGGCACACTAGATTCGGTCATAACGTCTAGGCCAGGTTTGGGGTGTTACACCCTCTCTTTGCTTTCCATGGAGGTTAAGTAAATTAACTGATTGTTGTTTATATATTTCAAGTATTCATTCATTATTGATACTAAATGGCAAGATGCTAGAAAAAATCATATAGATGGAATATAATTTGTTCTTGAAATTATTATTATTTTTGTTTACACTTTTCATTATCACGGTAGAATCAAGTTCGATAATAAAAAATTCAAGAGAAATTGAAAGTTGAAAAATCAATTCCTACTACAAAATAACAAAATAACATCTTAGACTCCTACAATATTTCTCTTTAAAAGATAAACAAAACAAAACAAAAGTTAAACCCCTCTTTAACCACTATATTACCAAAAAGAAAAATAAAGTTACTGGGTGGGAGCTCTATTTAGAATAAAAAATTTTAATATTGAGTTATTGATGTCCCAATAAAAACCAATTTCAGATCCCTTCTCTTCACAAAATATGTAGTCCAATTTTTTATGAGCATATTGGCCCCTTTGTTCCATCGCTTGAGTTTCATGTAATGTTGGCTATTGGTATCACAATCCCAAATTAATACCGGTAATCCTTGTTGAATTTGAGCTAATTGATCAGCATTCCAGTGTGACAAACACATGAGATTCCACCAACTCTGATGCCAATAGCAGCCTTGACAGGTTTCTGAGATCACTTTTGTCAAGTTGCTTCTTGATGCACCATGGATCATCATGGGCATGATACCTCAGTTCAGTATCAATCTCGAATCTATTTCTTTTATTTCTATCGGTCGAAAATTCTGAGTTCCCCATTGTTTGTCTCTTGTTGAACAATATCAAAGTAAGCTCTCAATTGATCTTCTTATTCAGGCTATTCAAGTTATGGCGGTCGCTATATTCACCGACTCTATTCGAAAGTGAAAGAGATAACCCTAATGAAATACCATCATTAGTGTCAGCTTCCATTGGTTCCGACGAAAAAGTATCGCTACTATTCTCCATGCACATCATATTACGTACATCTGATCTCCTTGTATCTTGAATTAGAAGTTTTCCTTTATCAGTTGGAGTAGTTCCGATGGACGTATTATCGATAGAAGGAGAAGATCGTAATGATAGATCCCTCGATCCCAACAGAAAATCTCTGAAAAAGATTATCCATGTAGGTTCTAATTTCTCGTAACGAATTTATTATTTTTCGATACTAGTTGATATTGTTGACGCAAACAATGAAAGAGACAACTCCAATGAAATAATGTTATCTTCACAATCTGGGTTTTTTTCCTTGGGCTTATTGGTGTCATCCACATCCATGGAATTCAAAACAATGAAGGGATTTTTGTCTTCCGTGGATAAAGCAGCTAAGCACTGAATAATTAACTTATTTTGTTTCAGGTAACTGCTAATACCCTTGTTTAATGAGAAATTTATAAAATAAAAAAAAAACAATAAAAAATTTCTCTCCTCTATCCCAACTCTAGAATCTAGACTCTTTACCTCTTATTCTCACTTTCTTGAAAAATATGAGTTTATATAATTAAACAGGATGGAATCTTTTTCCTACTAGGAAAGTAATTTGGCTTCCAAGTTTAATGTTGCTGCCACTCTTAGTGTTTTTTTTTTTTACTAATGAAATTGTTATTTCACGTTTGAAGGGTTTTATTAATTATTAGAATTAATTCTCAATAATAATAAGTTAAGTTTGCAATGATAGAAAATAGAAATTTAGATATTCATTCCAACGTCTTTAAATACGATTTTCCGTGCAACGTTGATCGATCAAGAACTCAGTACCATGGATAGTGTAAGATGCTACCCTTACAAATCAAAGGAGCCGATAAATTTTGCTGGTTCTCTTAAGAGCCAAGCTCATCGATTTTGTTTACGACATATTTAGAAAAGATGTTGGAAATTGTGATTGCTTACAAGTTAATTTTTCATTTTCTTGTGCTATAATATAATAATTTAAAGGTTTCTTTAGTTGTTAAGCGTTAAGTTTCGTTAATCTTAAAATGGTACTGTTTGGTTACAGTGTTTCACGTTTATCTACCAATTAAAACACAGTTGATATCCAAGATAAAGAAGGGAACTAAGATATTGCTATTAAGCAAGACTTAATAATTACGATGCAATAGTCTTAGTTTACCAACTAGTGGAAAATTCCTATGAGTATCTAGTTTTCAAGAATGAAGCTCTCTATCATATCAACTTTCGTACCCTCAAGTTCACCACTCTAAGTTGTAAGTATTTTTTGTTTTTTTGAACCGAAGTTTCTTTTGAATTTGGTTGATTCAAACTTAGACAATCTGAGTTTTTTTTTTTACAATTTCAACAACATGATCAATCTTATTGAATAATGAATAACTTCATTTTACGCATTGATAATATTACCACTATAAAATCATATTCAATAATAAAAATTTATGAGAATTATCCATCACTTAAAAAAGTTACATTCCTAGTAACCATGAAGGCATTAATCCTACAGCCAAACCCACATCAAGTTGGCTTTCTAATAAGATTTGCAATCACAATTTCATTACCACGAAGGTGATCATAGAATAGTACTACAATTGAACAATCTAAAAACGCTAAAAGAAAGAAAGAAACAGTCTAATAACACAATATCAACTTAGCCTCCTCTAAACAGAAAAAAAGGGATAATATAGTAAAAATTACTGTTAAAATATTGGAGCTCGGTTAAGAACGGAAAAGTTGAACCTTGAGTTAGCAATGTCCCAGCAAATACTAATTTCATCCCTTTATTTTAGTTCTTTCTTTTTCACAAATTGTGTTATCCAATTCTTGATAAGCACATTGCCCCATTGTTCCATCTTTTGAACTTCATCTCATGTTCGGTGTGGGTATTGCAATCCAAAATCAATACGGGTAAACCTTCTTCAATTTGGGCTAGCTGATCAATGTTCCAATGTAACAAAATATGATACTCCACCAACTCTGATGGTAATACCAGCCTTGACATGTTTCTGAGATCATTTTTTTCAAGCTTCTTTTTGATGCACCATGGATCATCATAAAGCCTCACTTCAGTAGCTATCTCAACTTTGTTTCTATTGTTTCTATTGGTCAATTTCCCCATTGTTTGTCTCTTCTTGGATGTAAAATTAATATTCGTAGTTGCTAAAGTAAGGGCTTTGTTGATCTTCAATTTATGATTATTGCTACATTCACCGATTTCAACCCCAGGGGGTTTTTTCATTAAAAGAGACAATTCTAACGAGATATCGGCATCGGTTGCGATATCTCTCTTCTCCAAACACGTTATGTCTAATTTTTTTGTATATTGATCATTTCTTTCTTTATAGCGAAACACTTATTTTCTCTCATCTGTTTTGGTGGATATATTACCAACGGTAAGAAACAACTCTAACGAAATTTTAGAAGTGGTATCACTCGGTTCTGACATAAAATCTTGACTGCTCTTCTCCATCCTATTTTCTAATTTATAGTAATGAATTTCTTGTTTTCGCATATCAACTGATGATGTTACACACAGCTACGATGAAAGAGAAAATTCCAATGAAACATTTTTCTATTCACAATTGAGGACATCCATGAAATTGAAAATAATGCAGAGCTTGTCATTTACCATGGTTTAAGCACAGAATCATTTGTTTTTGTTTCCAGTTACTACTAAAAACCTTGTTGAATGGAAATTTATAGAAAAGAAAACAACAAAAGGCTATTTCTTGTTGGTCAATCTCAACTCTAAAGTTTAGCTCTTATAGTTAACTTTCTTGAAGATATATTTGAGTTTCTATAAAGATTTCAGAATAATTTTGAAATCCTCTTGCACAAGTAATTCTTTATTTACTGCCCTTGTTTCACTTATAATTTCAAGAGAAAAGAGTTTTATTAATTAAAATTATTTTCTTTGGGTAATATATTGGTGGATAAGCTATGTTTTTTTTTTTGAATTTGATGTATATAAAACTTTTGATATTAAAGAAACATTTAGTATCTGGATATTACTCGTTATAATGCACATGTGAAATAATTCTTAATAAATTTAATTCATAAAATAATTTTTAATTGCAAATTTTGAGTTATTAAATACCTAACATTATTCATCGTCCAATAAATTTAAAAATAGTTATTTTTTAATATAATATTGAAGATAAAAGATGAAAATTTACATAATTTATAATTTTACATATTGTAATGACACTTCATTAAAAGTTTGTTAACAAACTAAAATCTTAAAAGTAATTACAAATAATCAAAATTTTAATAAACTACGGGATTCACTCATTGTTGCTTGAACCACCTTTGGGTTTCGGTTCTTTATAACTTGTGAGGAGCTCTCGCTTTTCCTTTTTCTTTTCTCTATCAGACACCCCTCCCCAAAAGGGAATTTTTTTTTAAAAAAAATGTCTTCTCCAAGCAAACACAGAGAAATTGATTTGATGAAATTGTAATTTTTTTTCCTTTTTTATTACCCAAATTATAATTTCCTGAAAAAAAAGTTTTTATCATTGTTTTTTTGTTTATTTGCTTTCAATGTTTATTAGCTCATTCATTGGATTGATTTTCACTAGGATGATGGGTGATTAAAAGGTTGAGATGGTCAATGATGGCATGTAATGATTTTATGTTGAGTTCAATGGACCAAAAGACAATAACTATTGTTTCTTTTCTCTTCTTCATTTTTCATTCAATTCTATGATGTATCTCTTTAGTTCTGCTTAAAACTTTATTTACTTTCTGGGGTTTTCTCATTCTTCTAAGAAGTTATGTAACGTGCCAAAACTTAGGTATTTATTTTTGCATGTTTTTAACATAAATACCTGTTGCTTCAGTGGTTGAGTGATTTGGGTGTGTTTGGGAGTGTCTGAGAAGTCCTGGGTTTAAGCCTGGGCTTGTGCAAAATTTTTGTTTTTGGGGAATAAAACCCTTGCATTTAGTTAGTAGGCTTTTAAATAAATGTGGGTAAAGCAAGACATAAAAAGCCTACTGGTCTAGGGGGTAAGTGGCGTGTTACCTAGGCCAGAGGACTGAGGTTCGAATCTTGGTAGTGGTAAGGGAATATTTATTTTGCTGTTGTACTGTGGGAGGTGATGGAGTTTGACTGAAACACTAAAGTGGTTGAGGTGAATTCAAATTGAGTGGTTAAGGGAAAGTGTGATCAGGTGGAGTGATTTGAGGAGGGATTTGATGAGAAAATCAAGGGAAGAGAGGGGAGAGGGAGTGGTGTGCTGAATTGGGACTCTGAGGCACTCAAGAATTCAACTTAGAGGGGTGCTTTCCTATTTTCGGTTCTGCTTTGTTTTCCCTCTGCCGAAACCTCTCCTTCCATTTTTGCATCTTTTTCTTCTTATTTCTTTTCCTTCTGCCGAAACCTCACCTCTCCTAAACCTTTTTTCTCTTTTTTCTCCCTTTATGTCGCCACATTCTCCTAGTCTCCTCTGCCGTTTTGGACTGCTCCTCTTAACACCCTACTTGTGTTGGCCGAACATACCTTTTTCTCTTTTTCTCATCTTCTCTTCTCTCTTTTTTCCTGCTGTTGGCCGAATACCCCTTCTTCCTTTCGTTGCCTCTTCCTCATTTCTTTTTCAATAATTACGATGCTTGCTATTAATTATGCTTGGCCGATTTTTTCTTTCTTTACCTCCATTGTGCCGACTTTTTCTCTGATCTCTGTCGATTTAGTGTTCATTGCCAGTTTATGATTTGGTATTTTTAGTAAGTTGATACTCGTTTTGGGCTTAAATCATGCTTGTAGATACTTGTTAATACGGGGTTTCGGTTGGATTGCGGGTAATAACCCCGAGTTCTAGTGATCATCATTTTTCAGTGAGTGAAGTGTGTAGGGATTCGATTGTTCAATCAAGGTAAGTGGCTGGCGATTAAGTGGTTATGTATATTGATTTGGGTTCGTTTTAAATTCAATTGATATGTGAGTAACCAAATGTTATGAGAGAACATACGTTCTGGAGTGGTCGAGGACTGTCTACGCATCTTTTGGGATCCAGGTGTGTAATAGTACTCTTATAAACAGTATCGGTGAAATGCTAAAAAGTGTGTAAACACTGCCCAGATCGTAAAACGGAAAAAGCCGAAAAATATTGATATTGATGCTAAACGAGCGTGCGCTCGCTCGTGTGGTAAACTGAACGCATAAAACATGGGCGTTAGACTACCAAGGCCACCATGAGCGATCTCGTGGTTTTTGGCCATTTTGGGCTGAAATAGGCCGTGTAGGCCTAATGGGCTTATGGGCCCCACACAGGTAAACCGCACAAACGTGTGGAGAATATTGGGCCAAGCTATGTAAATTACATGACCGAGCCCATTTTTGGGCAAAGTGGGCCACACAAGCGTGTGGGCCCACATGGGCCCGCATTATGGGCCTTGGTCCCATTTGCACTGTTTGACTGTTAAGGTTGAACAGGTCACCCGAGACAACTGTGGACCTACTAATGGGCCTGTAAGTACGCCTAGACCCCAAACTGATAAAATGACTGTTATGTCCCTATGGTAAAATGGCTGTTATGCCCCTATAGTAAAATGATTGTTATGCCCCTATGTTATGTATGACCGTATATAAGCATGCCATGATATATATATATATAGATATATTTATATATGTATGTTGCATTCATGTGTGATATGTTGCATGGGATGAGATTATTATGATTGGAAGAAGTGTCAGATCTTGGCACTCTCTTTGCAAATCTGATAGTGCCAAGCAAGTGCTAATTTTTGGAGTGTAGGGATGGGTGGGTGATTTTATCCCCACATAGAGTGTTAATGGATGGAGTGGAGTGTAGGCTGG
The DNA here is from genome assembly GCA_025506655.1 of Gossypium rotundifolium. Classification (NCBI taxonomy): domain Eukaryota; kingdom Viridiplantae; phylum Streptophyta; class Magnoliopsida; order Malvales; family Malvaceae; genus Gossypium; species Gossypium rotundifolium. Next base: position 64,040,381 of record CP106722.1, read on the forward strand.
ATGGGTAGGATTTCGATTGCATGCTTAAGCTATTCTCGATCATTGTTATGGGCTAAGGCCCACATCGATCTCGATCTTGTAATGGGTTAAGGCCCAACTAAATGAATCATTATTTACTTGGGCTTAGCCAGATGGACTTGCCTAAAGGCATGATTGGTCATTTATTTGCATGGGGTTACACATTGAGTTTTAAGTAAACTCACCTCTTTGTTTATCTGTACTGGTAATCCCCAATTTTAGGTCGATCGGTCTTCTGAGGATTAGGATGCCACACAACCGCACCTATTTATATATTTGAGTTTATTTCATATAAATTTAATTTGGGTTTTTGTTATGTAATAAAGTCTCTTTAATTTTTAACTTTTAATTTGGGGATTTTACTTATTTTAATTTACATTTGATTAGCAGTAGAACACGGTTTTCCAAAAGATAATTGGTTTTCAAAACACCACATTTTCGTAATTTATAATAAAAGCTTCCGCATCAAACTTGGTTTTAAAATATAGTAACAAACTAATATGATCAACGTTCTACTAAAATAAACTTGAGTTTTGAAAGAACAAGTTACCCTAAATTTCTGTTTGAGATACATAAACGAGGTTTAATAATAAGCATGGATTTTCTAAAGAAACGATGTTTTCGAAAAACATTTCAATGTGATATAGCCAAATTCGGCCATATCATCTAGGTCGGGTTTGGGGTGTTACAAGTTATTGGGTTCAAGTAGTTTGACCATTTGGTAATTATTATTAGTTTTCTCTTTTGATGATTTTAATACTTGAAAATTAGTATTTATATCAATCTAAATGTGTATTTTTCTAATTAACTCTTCTTATTTAAGCTGCTAGTTTTTACTTGTTTGTTTATTTAGTTTATTACATTTTTTTTATAAGGATGGGATTTGTTTTTGGGCATTTTTAGACAAAGAGTCAAATGAAGATAAGTAATCTTTTCTCACAGATTATCCAATATTGAATGTGTCGAGGTCCTCACAATGGTGGTGTATGGAAGATAATATTAGAACTCCCAAATGCATATCCATATAAATCTTCATCACTTGGCTTTATAAACAAGATCTACAATCCCAATGTTGATAAAATGTAAGTTTTGTGAATGCCTTAAAGTTCTAAATTTAAATGCTTTGGATTTTATTTAATGGTGTGATTAACTTGTATGAGATAATTAAGAATGATTAATTATTAGCTAAATTATTTTTAAAACTATGAGTTTCAAGTTTGGCTCAATTTATTTGGATGACATCAATCGAACTTTGAGCCCCATTTAGGTAAACCTTGTACATTCTTTGTTTGCCTCATTTGTTCATATTTTGAAATTGCTTCTATTATTCTTAGAACATGGAAATCGATCCCGTGATGTTTTTTTTAGATCTACTGAATGTGTTTGATGTGTTTCTTCTGCAACTTTTTATATATCCCAACTCATTAGATCCATTGAATAGAGAAGCTACTTCGTGCAACTTATGAACAATAAGTGAATAAGCATAAGCTTTTATGTTCCATATTCCATGCGTATCTTTGCCCTTGGAATGCCCTGTCGAGGTAATTTACTTGGATTTTCTTTGCAATTGCAGTTGGAAAGGGGAGGTTTTAGTTTTAAAAGTCGACCATTTTTAGGCGACGTAGTCAGACCAACTTGACCCATTATTGTGGCCATACCATTTCACCTACTTCCTCTACTATTTAATATAGTTTTTCGATGAATTCAGGTTCACTAGTAATATGTTGGGGCAAATCATTTATCACATCCTTTGCATGATGCGGTTCTTGTTCTTTGAAAGTATGATCTATGATTCGCAAAATCATACATTGTTTCTCCTCCATTCTTTGTGATTTTAAGGATTCAATCATTGCAATCTTATGACTTTTTTCTCTTTCCATTTCCCAGAATATTGCGAGAAATATGCCAAGCCGGAAGATTTCGTAGCAATAGAAACAACAGAGAAGTCTAGTGATGAAAAGCAAAATGAAAACGAATACACTCCATATAATGATGACGAAATTTCCGAAAAACATTATCCTTAGTCACATTATGTGCATACCTTGGAAATTTTATATATTGTACATTTATATTTGTGGCTCCAGGAAAATTTAAAACTTGACAAAACTAGGGCATGCCGAGAAATTCCTACCCCTCTCTTCGTTTTCATGGAGGTCATGTAAATTAACTAACTGTTGTTTATATATTTAAGTATTCATCCATTATTGATACTAAATGGCAATTTGCATATGTTCTTCATCTACAACATCAATTAAACTCATTTCAGGTCCTTTACAATTTACTTTTAAAGGTGGGAAAAAAAACCATATACAAGGAATATAATTAGTTTTTGAAATTGTTTTTTTGTTTACACTTTTAATTATCAGGGTAGAATCAAATTCGGTAATAAAAAATTCAAGAGAAATTGAAAATTTAGAAATCAATTCCTACTACAAAATAACAAAATAACATCTTAGACTCTTACAATATTTCTCTTTCAAAGATAAACAAAACGAAACAAAACAAAAATTAAAACCCTCAATAAACACTATATTTTCCCAAAAAAATGAAATTACAGAGCGAGAGCTTTATTTAGAATAGAAAACTTGAATCTTGAGCTATGGATGTCCCAGTAAAGACCAATTTCATCACCCAGTTTCAATCCCTTCCCTTCACAAAATTTGTAGTCCAGTTTTTGATGAACACATTGGCCCTATTGTTCCATCATTTGAACTTCTTATAATGTTGGGTATCAGTATCACAATCCCAAACCAATACCGGTAATCCTTGTTGAATTTGGGCTAATTGATCGACATTTCAATGTGACAAAACATAAGATTCCACCAACTCCGATAGCAATAGGAGCCTTGACAGTTTTCCGAGATTACTTTTGTAAAGTTGCTTCTTGATGCACCATGGATCTTCATGGGCATGATGCCTCAGTTCAGTTTCAATCTCAACACCATTTCCATTGTTTTTGTCGGTCAGAAATTTCGGGTTCCTCATTGTTTGTCTCTTGTTGAACAATGCTAAAGTAAGCTCTCTATAGATTTTTTTTTTATTCAGGTTGTTCAAGTTATGGATGCCACTACTTTCACCGACTCCAAATGAAAGTGAAAGAGACAACTTTAATGAAATATCATAACTGGTGTCGGCTTCCATTGGTTCCAACGACAAAGCACTGTTACTATTCTTGATGCACATTATATTACATAAATCTAATTTCCTTATATCTTGAACTAGAATTTTCCTTTATCAGTTGGAGTAGCTCTGATGGATATATTATCAATAGAATGAGAATATCGTAACGACAATTCGATATCGGTGTCCCTTGATTCCGATTGGAAATCTCTGAAAAAGTTTATCCTCGTAGGTTCTAATTTCTTCTAATGGATTTCTTCTTTTTGATACCAGTTGATCTTGTTGATGCAGACGATGAAAGAGACAACTCCAATGAAATATTGCTATCTACATAATCTGAGTTTTTATGTTTTGCGCAATTGGTGTCATCCACATCTATGGAATTAAAAACAATGAAAGGTTTATTGCCATCCATGAATAAAGCATCCAAGTACAGAACAATCAAATTGTTTGTTTTAGGAAACTGTTGAAACCCTTGTTCAATGAGAAATTTATGAAAAAGAAAACCTTGGAGGCCCATGTTGGGTAAACCTTACACTTTTTTTGTTTGTCTCATTCGTTCATATTTTGAAGTTGCTGTTATTACTCTCAGAACATGGTAATCGATCCTGTGATGTTTAATTTTAGATTTGGGAACATGTTTGAAGTGTTTCTTCTGTAACTTCTTTTATATCCGAACCCATGAGTTCCGTTGAATAGAGAAGTTACTTCGTGCAACTTATAAACAACAAATGAATAAGCATAAACTTTTACGTTCCATATTCCATGCGTATCTTTTCCTTTAAAATGCCCTACCGAGTTAATTTACTTAGTTTTCTTTGTCCTTGCAGTTGGAAATGGGAGGTTTTAGTTTTAAAAGTCAACCATTTTCAATCGACAGAGTTAGATCTACTTGACCCATTTTTGTAGTCAAACCATTTCACCTACTTCTTACATTCTTTAATATAGTTTTTCGATGGATTTAGCTTGCTAGTAATATGTTGTGGCAAATCATTTATCACATCCTTTGCATGATGCGACTCTTGTTCTTTGAAAGTATGATCTATGATTTGCAAAATCATGCATTACTTGTCTTTCATTCTTTGTGATTTTAAGGATTCAATCATTGCAATATTATGACTTTTATCTCTTTCCATTTCCCAGAATATTGCGAGAAATATGCCAAGTTGGAAGATGTCGTAGCAGCAAAGAAGTCCAATTATGAAGAATAGACTAAAAATGGATACACTCAATCTGATAACGAGAAAATTGCCAAAAATAACCTAATCCTTAGCCACACTAAATGTATACCTTGAAATTTCTATATATTTTAAATTGATATTTGCACCTCTAGGAAAATTTGAAACATGACAAAACCGGGGCATGCCTAAAAATTCTTGCCCCTCTTTTTGTTTTCCATGGAGGTTATGTAAATTAACTAACTGTTGTGTATATATTTCAAGTATTCATCCATTATTGGTACCAAATTACAGTTTGCATATGTTCTTCATCGAATATATCAATTAAACTCATTTCAAGCATTTTACAATTTACTTTTAAATATTGTAGAAAAAACCATGTACATAGAATTTAATTTGTTCTTAAAATTATCTTTTTGTTTCCACTTTTCATTATCAAGGTAGAATAAAATTTGGTAACAAAAAATTCAAGAGAAATAAAAATTTAAAACCAATTCCTACTACAAAATAACAAAATAATATATTAGACTACTATAATATTTCTCTTTCAAAGATAAACAAAATAAAGCGAAAGTTAGACCCCTCTTTAACAACTATATTACCCAAAAAGAAAAACGAAGTTACTGAGTGGGAGCTTTGTTTAGAATAGAAAAATTGAATTTTGAGTTATTTATGTCCCAGTAAAGACCAATTTCATCTCCTAGTTTCAGATCCCTTCTCTTCACAAAATTTGTAGTCCAATTTTTTTTATAAGCACATTGACACCCTTGTTCCATTGCTTGAACTTCATGTAATTTTTGGGTATTGGTATCCCAATCCCAAACCAATATCGATAAACTTTATTGAATTTGGGCTAACTGATCGGCATTCTTGTACAGCAAAACATGGGATTCTACCAACTCCGATGGCAATAGCAGCCTTGATAGGTTTCTGAGATCACTTTTGTAAAGTTGCTTCTTGATGCACCACGGATCATCATGGGAATGACGCCTCAATTTAGTTTCAATCTTGACTCTATTTCTCTTGTTGCTATCAGTTGAAAATTTCGAGTTCCCTATTGTTTATCTCTTGTTGAACAATGTCAAAGTAAGCTCTCCATTGATCTTCTTATTCAGGTTGTTCAAGTTATGGTGATCACTACATTCACCGACTCCATATGAAAGTGAAAGAGATAACTCTAAGGAAATATCACCACTGGTGTTAGCTTCCATCGGTTCCGACAAAAAAGCACCGCTGTTATTCTCGTTGCTATTCCGAGGTAACTTACTTGCATTTCTTTGTCCTTGTACTTAGAAATGAGAGGTTTCAGTTTTAAAATTCGGCTATTTTCAGTCGATAAAGCTAAACCTACTTGACCGATTTTTGTGGCCATACCATTTCACCTACTTCTTATATTCTTTAATATAGTTTTTCGATGGATTCAACTCGCTAGTAATATGTCGTGGCAAATCATTTATCACATCTTTTGCGATGCGATTCTTGTTCTTTGAAAATATGATCTATGATTTACAAAATAATGCATTGCTTCTCTTTCATTCTTTGTGATTTTAAGGATTCAATAATTGCAATATTATGACTTTTATCTCTTTCCATTTCCTAGAATGTTGCGAGAAACATGTCAAGCCGGAAGATGTTGTAGCAACCGTAGCAGAAAAGTCTAGTAATGAAAAGCATAGTGAAGACGGATACACTCCATCTGATGACGAGGAAATTGTCGAAAAACCTGATCCTTAGCCACACTATATGTCTACCTTGAAAATTCTATGTATTGTACATTGATATTTGCACCTCAAGGAAAATTTGAAACTTGACAAAACTAGGGCATGCCCAAAAATTCTTGCCCCTCTCTTTGTTTTCTACGGAGGTTAATTAAATCAACAAAGTATTGTTTATATAATTTTAAGTATTCTTCTATTGTTAATTTTGAAAGGTAGTTTGCATATGTTATTCATCTATATATATTAATTAAACTCATTTCAAGTCTTTTACAATTTACTTTTAAAGATGTTTTAAAGATGCTAGAAAAACCATATGCATGGAATATAATTTGTTCGTGAAATTGTTTTTTCGTTTACACTTTTCATTATCACGATAGAATCAAATTCAATAATAAAAATTAAGATAAATAGAAAATTTAAAAACCAATTCCTACTAAAAAATAATCAAAATAACATCCTAGACTCTTATAATATTTTTCTTTCAAAGATAAACAAAACAAAACAAAAGCTAAACCCCTCTTTAGCCACTAAATTACCTAAAAAAAACGAAGTTAGTGATTTAGAGCTCTGTTTAGAACAGAAAACTTGAATCTTAAGTTATGGATGTCCCAGTAAGGACTAATTTCATCACTCAGTTTTAGATCCGTTCCCTTCACAAAATCTGTAGTCAGTTTTTGATGAGCACATTGGCCGTATTGGTCCATCGCTTGAACTTCTTATAATGTTGGGTATTGGTATCACAATCCCAAACCATTACTAGTAATCCTTGTTGAATTTAGGCTAACTGATCGACATTCCAATGAGACAAAACATGAGATTCCACCAACTCCGATGGCAATACCAACTTTGACAGGTTTCCAAGATCACTTTTGTAAAGTTGCTTCTTGATGCACCATAGATTATCATGGGCATGATGTCTTGGTTCAGTTTCAATCTTGACTCTATTTCTCTTGTTTCTATTGGTCGAAAATTCCGAGTTCCCTATTGTTTATCTCTTGTTGAACAATGTCAAAGTAAACTCTCCATTGAACTTCTTATTCAGGCTATTCAAGTTATGGTGATCACTACATTCACCGATTCCATATGAAAGTGAAAGAGATAACTCTAACGAAATATAATCACTGGTGTCGACTTTCATCAATTCCGACGAAAAAGCATTGTTGTCATTCTCGATGCACATTATATTACGTACATTTGATTTCCTTGTATCTTGAATTAGAAGTTTTCCTTTATTATTTGGAGTAGTTCCAGTGGACATATTATTGATAGAAATGATAGTTCTGTACCGGTATCCCTCGGTTTCGACAAAAAATCTCTAAAAAAGTTTATCCTCGTATGTTCTAATTTCTCGTAATGAATTTATTATTTTCCGATACCAATTGATATTGTTGGTGTAAACGAAAGAGACAACTCCAATGAAATATTGCTATCTTCACAATCTAGGTTTTTTTTCTTTTGTCCTATTAGTGACGTCCACATCCATGGTATTCAAAACAATGAAGGGTATGTTGTCTTCCATGGATGAAGTAGTCAAGCACTGAACAATTAACTTATTTGTGTCAGGTAACTGTTGAAACCCTTTATCTAATGAGAAACTTATAAAAAAAGAAAACAATAAAAAAATTCTCTCCTCAATCCCAACTCTAAGATCTAACCTCTTTACCTCTCATTCTCACTTTCTTGAAAATAAATGAGTTTATATAATTAAACAGGATGGAATCTTTTTCCTACTTAAAAAAGTAATTTGGCCTCCAAGTGTAATGTTGCCCCCACTCTCATTTTTTTTTTTTTTCACTAATGAAATTGTTATTTGATGTATGAATGTTTTTATTAATTATTAGAATTAATTCTAAATAATAATAAGTTAAGTTTGCAGTGATAGAAAACATAAATTTCAACGTCTTTAAATATGGTTATTAATGAATTTTATATTTCATTTACCGTTAATGTTTCATTAAAAGAGAGTAATACATTAGGGAATAAATTATAGGCATGATTATTTATTTGACCCTTCAACTTTATGAAACAAATTAATTTTTATCTTTTTAACCTTTTAACTTCAATTTTTGTCAAATAATCTCAAAATTGATGGAAAAATTAACTTTTTAATTTTGTAGATGTGGCATGCCAACATTTAATTAATTTTAAAATTTTAAAAAAATTAAAAGTCAATTAAATGCTGACATGTAATCCACGTGACAATTCATGTATATGCCACATCAAAAAATTAACAAATGTTAACTTTTTCATCCATTTGAGGTTATTTAATAGAAAAATGTAAATTTAAGGACTAAAATGGCCAAAAAGTGAATAGAGAACTAAAATTACATTTTTTATAAAGTTGAAGGGACAAATAAATTATTATACCTAAATTATATTAAAATGATTTGAAAATTTAAATATTTTAACCACCAATAAAATAATTCCCCATCATCACTTTTAAAAATGTGAAAGTATTATCATACTAATCTTCATATTCAAAATCATCATTTTAACTTTAATTAAATTATTTAAAATTTAATAAACAAACAAACATGTTTTATTCTTTAATAATTTTTCAAATTATTTTTAGTTTTTTTAAAATTTAATCAACTTTTATTTTTATGTAGTCAATTTTTAATTTCTTTTAAATTTTCAATTTCTAGACACCTAATTTTTCTTTTTCAATTTTTAATTTTTATATTTTCATTAAAAAATAATGAAGTTCCATGGTTTGGTAACACTGCGGGTGGCTGTAATCATTTTCGATTTTTGCAAACTCTTTTCTAGGTTTTAAAAACATTTTATGTTTGATTTTAATTTTCAATTTTCAATTTCTTTATAATTTTATTAGTTTTTCTAATTTTTAATTATTGTTTTAACATTTTTAAATTTTATTTTTACTTTTCTTTTCCACATATAATTTCAACATCTTTGCATTTTTCCTCAAAATTTTAATTATTTTTAAGTAATTTAATTAAAATTGAATTAAATTAGAATGATATCATATATAATTGAGTGTATAATAATTTTGTATGCCTTTGAAAACTACTGATGTAGCACTACTTTATTGTTGTCTAATAATTATATATTTTAAGACGATCCTACTATAAGTTATTCCATGTAATACGTAAATTTATCGTAGTAGACTTTTCGCGATAAATAGTTCATGAACAATTAAATTTTGTTTGTTTATACTTATTTATTAAGCTAAATAAACCAAAAAAAAAAAAAAAAAAACCCAAGATGTTTAAGCTTGCTTTTTTCTTGAACAATCACATTATAGATTTTGATCATATCTGCTCGTTTTGACACAATGCCTAAAACTACCTATAGCTCCTCCTTAACTCATAAATAGGAGGATAATGCATTTCAACACACTCGAATCCACGTCCTCCTACATTGACAACAATGCATGTGCTAATCGAGTTAAGACTCAATCAATATTTAAGCTTGTTTATTAAGTGAACCGAACATGAACAAAGTTTGGTTGGTTCGTTTGTGTTCATAAACAAACACGTTAATATTCTCTTAAAGTTCATTTAATAAATTATTTTAAGTGCATTTAAAACTCATTTACTATTTAGTTATCGTATAATTAATAATATTATTATAGTTCACGTGCTTATTCTATTTATATGAAAATTATTAATATTAATATTTAATTATTTTATATCTAAAAGATAATATGTATGTTTATTTATTGTTTGTTAGTTTATTATTCATGAATATTATTTATAAATGTATTCAATTATATGTTCGTAAACTCTTTTATTTAATTTACAAGAACAAACACAAACACTATTTTAAAACTTTTAACAATCACGAACTAAACATTAAAAACTTAAAATAAATAAACAAATATGAAAATAGGCTGGGTGGGAGAAGAGAGGAGCGAGAGAGAGGGGATAATTTTTATTTTAAATAATACTAATATATTTTTATTTAAAATTTTCAAATTTCTAGTCAAATTAATATAAATTATATTTTTAAAGACACGTGCCGCTTCTTGATTGGTTGCAAAGATTTTTTTTTAACGGATTTAATGATGAGGGTAACATTAGTTATGGAATAAAGTTTATATACCTGACTCCACAAAAAAAAAAAAAAAAAAAAGAATCTAATTCAAATAAAGAGCATAGTTTAAGGGCCTCTTATTGAATTAAGCCTTTTATTATTTATAATTAGATTTTAATATTAAATTTTCTTCTCACCAACATAACTTTTTACGTGCTATAAAAATTAATAATATCATGATAAATAATTAGAATGCATTTAATATTATTAATATGACGTATTTATTTATTTAAATTTAATTTTACTCACAATTTAAATTTTTTATTTTAATTTCGTACATATGATATATGTGTTATTATTAATTTTGAACACTACATTTTATTATTTATTATATGTTATTTTAAATGTATAATTGTCTTCTAAATACATAATTTTTACAAGCATACATGTATGATAAATTTTTTATTTTTATATATTTTTAAATACAATATGTTTAAACATTTCGATTAATATTTTCTCATAATTAATAGATGGGTATTTGTTCAAAATATAAAATAAATTAAATATCAAAAGTATCTTGCGGTTCTCAAGAGTAAAATGGATGTTAGATACGTTCATTACTACTATTTGTTTTAGATTTATATTTTTTTATTTTTATTTAAAATATATAAAAATATGAAACGACAAATATGTTATCATAATAACATTAAAGGTTAAATATAAAATTAGCATTTGAATTTGTTCAATTATTTTTTAAATTGATACTTATAATTTTTTTCTTAAATTAGTACTTAAATTCTTGTTCTCTCACCTAAATCGATACCTAAGTACTAATTTGGAAAAAATAAACTATAAATACCACTATAAAAGAAGTGGAAAATTTAGGTATTAATTTTATATTTAATGTTAAAAGAAAACAAAAAGATGATGGGACTAGGTGAATAAAGGAATTAAATATAAAAGGGCAGGAAGAGCAGGTGTAAGAGAGAGGGATTAAAAATTGCATGAAATGATGAAGATACAAGTGGACGCGGTGTGATTGGCGCCGCCCCCCACAGGCTACGCACGTACATTCCCATTTCTTACTACAGAATCTTCCAATTAAAAACCGAGTGTCCCACACGTTATCTTACCTCTCTTCCAAATCAATCTCTAAATTCCAGGTTTTTTACTCAATAACGGTCCTTCACCATCATCTTTCTTCTATAAATACTCTTTTAGTTTTTTTCTTCCCAAAATCATTGCGCCACTTATTCCAGAGATAACTTCACGTCCAAAAACCATGCAAGCTACTACTTCTTGTCTTTCTAAGTCCTCAGCTTCAGCTCCTCCAGCACAACATCGCTTCTCCAGCAACCTAATAGGTGGGAGAAAGGGTTTGGGAGGAGCAAAGACGGAAAATGTCAAAGTAATGGCTTCAAAGAGATCATCAGGGCCAAATAGTCACAATTTCGACGGGAAGCTAGTGGATGAGAGCATGATAGTGTTGAGAAAGCGGATTCAGGAGATGCAGAGGGTGGAGAAGAGTTATGAGCCTCCCCAGCATTGGATGGAGTGGGAGAAACAATACAAGAAAGAAAAGTACGACCTCGATGTTTGCCAAGCTGTGGGAAGCTTGCAATCCAAGCTCATGGAAACCAGGCCTGCCGTTGCTTTGGGGATGGCTCTTCTTCTTCTCTTTACCTTACCAACTTCAATCGCCGCACTTCTCTTTCATCTTATCCCTAATTCCCTATGATCATATACATCTAAATTTGTTACTTCTAATTCAAAATGTTGCAATCTTCATACTCTTCTTACGGTGGTTCATCTTATTATAATTATTAGAGTCTGGTTAAATTTATTGAGTTCAAATTTTATTTCGAGTTGAGTTTCAATCCTACCATGTATAGTTGTTATGGATGAGTTTTGTTCTATTATATTTTGATTATTCATCAATTTGAATTATATATTGGTATGATTTTATTTTATTTTATAGTTGTTCAGGTGTATATGTATAATCATATTGTATAAGTAAATTTTCATAGGAACAAAATTTCTCTTATTATTTTAGTTTTTAATTTTTTCAAATTAAATCTTTGCTTTTATCGAAAGCACATCCACCTTCAAATTGAATATTAGTAGCAACTTTTGCAACATTATACTCTAATTTTTATTTAAATTTTAATTTTTAATTATATTTTGACCAATGTGCGTGACAAATTAAAAATTGGAATCCAAGTAATTTGAGAGTGAGGTTTTATGCAAATGTGATAAATTTAAAACTGTCTGAGGCATCGGAGATAAATGAGTAGTTTAATTGATGGCAAAGTTGAAGACGGGATGAGAGATGTGAGTGTGACCGACAAATGATTTAAAAGACCAATTGATCTCAATCCTTGGAACTTGGGGCCGGAGTCGGTGATGCTATTTTTTTTTTTATGACTTATCTTGATTTGTGTTTTTTCTGGGTATTAATTAAATAGTAATTTAGACAGAATTGTAAATTTTGTAGCTCAAATTTAGACTTGTACCAAAAACGAAACTACCCACTCAATCGAACCTATAAAATGGGTCAATCACTAATTTTCAACTCCAGAATTTTTTTTATATCAAACAATTTATACATTTAGCCCAAAGCTTAAATACTCAAACATAAAGCCCAAGAATCAAACCCATGTGAAGAACACCAATGATTCTGACCCAAAAGCCTTGCCTCCCCTATGGAGAATGCTTTGCTTATTTTTTCCAATCGTTTTGGTTTGGAGCTAGCTTTTCTTATCAAGTAATTTCCAAGACAACTTGGCTAGGAAGGCTTGCTTCATATTAGCAACTCGTCTAAAACTCAAGCTTCCATGTGATTTAGGTGGAGTAAGAGCTTCCCAATTATTTCAATGATTTTTCATCACTATGCTACCACTAGAAGTCTTTAGAAACTTTAATCAATTTGCGCATAAATGTAGTCTGGGGCTTTAAAGCATGACAAATAGTAAATGAAAATTCTTGAAAGCAAGTGTGTAAAAGTATAAGAAGGGCTTAAAAAAGCCACCCTTACTCTTTAGCCCTTACTGTTCTCCTTATTGAAACCAAGATATTTCTCAATATTGTTAGGCCTATAGCATTGGAGTTGATAGAATTCAACCAGCTGACATTCTACATTCGAGAAGGGATGAAACCCATGGCTTGCTGTACTATGGAGTATATGGTTCCAAAGGAAGGAACCATCTTTAAAGAAGACCAACCTGTGAGAAAGTTTATCCCAATCAGACCTGTATTCCTAGGCAGAACGTTCTGCCGTCTGGTACTCTCAGCCTCCACGACCACTAAATTTCAAGCTTTGGTCTGCCGCAAGACAGGACAAGCATTTGGATCAAACTCTCATTGGCACCAAGATTCTCCAAACAAATGCTTTATTTGAGTAGCAATTAAAGTTTAATTTGAATGTGATAAAAATATACGAAGTTCAGGACTTATTTGGAGACATGCCATGCCGTTTATATTTTATGGACTTAAATCAATTTATTAACCAACATGAAACAAATGGTAATTATGAAGACTTGGTCAAATCTATAACAATTCCATCAAAACAACAAATATCCAAAGAATAATTAAAATTTAGTTATTTATATTATCATAATAGTTGGCATACATCCTAAGTCCTTCCCTCATTTGCCTATAACAGCAAAACTTGAGAAACCCAACCTTTCTCATTATCATCATCGTAAATCGATGTATGCTAAAAAGCAATCCAAAAATCTATCCCCCTATTACAAAATATTAAATCCTAAATAGTATATGTAAAAAAAAAAAGTTAAAGAGTAATTTTTTTCGCAGTTTCTACTTGTTCTTGATGGTGATCCCAAGCTCACCTGCAACAATAACAGTCGTAGCCATATCAAGAAACATGCCATGTTCAACGACACCAGCAATCCTCAGAATAGCATCGCTTGCCACCTGCAAATCCCCAATGTCTTTCTTCAAATACAAATCCACAATATAATTCCCATTATCTGTTACAGAGGGTTTCCCTTCAGAATCATTCCTCAGCTTGGCCACACAACCCGAATCTTCGAACAGGTTTTGGAGTTTATTAGCTGTGAATTTCCAGCAAAAGGGGACAACTTCAACAGGCATGGCTAAGCCACTCCCTCCCAAATGCTTAACCAATTTGGATTCATCAACAATACAAATAAATTTCTTACAAGTCCCTTCCACCATTTTCTCTCTTAACAGGGACCCACCTCTGCCTTTGACGAGATTAAGATGTGGGTCCACTTCATCGGCGCCGTCGATTGCTAAATCGATGGTGCAATGGTGGTCGAGATCCGAGAGCGGGATGCCTAAAGAAACAGCTTGTTCTTGCGTTTTCTTGGAGGTGGGAATTCCTACGATGTTTTTGAGCTTGCCGAGGCGAAGCAACTCACCGATGCGATCCACGGCGTGTTTGGCTGTCGAACCAGTGCCTAGACCCAGAACCATTCCTGATTCAACGAACTCAACGGCTTTGTATGCGGCAATTTTTTTCAATTCGTCTTGGGTTAGGATGACCGGTGGAGATAAAGATGGAGGCCTAGACAAAACCTCCACAAAAGAAGCTTTTCCAGACCAAGCAATAGCCATTTTGTGTGTTGGGGGGGGGGGGGGTTATTGGGGTACTAAATAATAAGAAAAACAGATTAAAAATGATTAAAAAAATTGAATCAACAGAAATCAAAAGATTAGCATTGTAAAATAAAAAGTGGAAAAAGAAAAAGGAAAGTGGGATATGATTGTCTCCCGTTTGTTATTTCCCTCCAGGAAATTGGAGAGGAGGCGTATGGAAAACAGAAAGGGATGTGTTAGGTAGTTATAAAGGCTGATGGAGGAAAGGGCATCCAGTCCTGAAAGTCAAGACCCAGGCCACACAAATAAAATGGATGGTGGTGCTCTTCTCTGATTTATTGGACTCCTTTTCAATAGAATCTAATTTCAATGCTTATCTTTAACTTTCTAAAATCGAGGGTGGTGTTTGTTTGAAGAAGTGGGAACTTGCTGTTCAATACGATTCTCCGCATATTATCAACCGTTGGATGAAATTTGGACGGTCTGTATTGGATCAGACAATATATCAAGTAGTTTAGGTTTAAAACATAAATAAAAGTGTAAAAAAGCTTTGGTACGCATTATGCCCATTTTTTTTTTTTTTTATAATTCCAAACACAGTACCATATAATAATCTCGAAGATATAATTTAATAGAGTAGAATAAATTTAATTATTTTAAAAATATTTGTAAAAGAAAAGTAATAGCATTGTGAAAATATATAATACAAAAATAGAGTAAATTAATTTAAAATATGTGATCTTATATTTAGATTATAAAGTTAATTAGATTAATAAAATTCAAAATTGAAAATAAGTTTTTCATAAAATTTAACTTAAAGTTTTTTTAAATAACTAATCTTTACAAACGAAATTCTAAGGACGCTTGATTTTTGGAATTAATACGTTTTTCAAAAAAAGTAAATAATCAAGTTGACTAATTTTAAATAAAAAACAAATGGTTTAAAATATGATGTAAAAGTGGTCAATGTCTTATTTAGAATTCAGCCATAACATTTAAGTTAGATTTAAGAGGTAACCAATAGTTTTAAAGTAAATATGATTTAACCTAATCAAATGGTCAACTTAACTTAAGCTTTGAATAGAATTTTTAATCTCGAAGCTAGTCCATTCAAATTTAAAATTTTAATTTTCTAAAAAAGAACGTTTTCTATTTATTCTTGTTTTATAATAAATATATTTTAACCTATTAAAATATTTAGTATAAAATAACAATTTTTATAATGTTTCAAATAAGGAGGTCTTTTGAATGGGTCAGGCTAAGTCTTGGAAGTGTCAACCGGGGCAGCTTGTAATTATAGGGAAGGAAACGGGCGGATGGGTGGGTATTTTGTCGCCTTCAATTCTAACATAATTTTATTTTTTTAGATTTTGCTTCTTATATCTTTATAATACTAAGTATGTGTTGTTATAGAGATAATCACTACAAAATTTATATTATGAATTTTATCAAATAAGAAAAGTGAGAATCAAATCAATAAAATTATAGAAAAATTTTACTGTGGTTGTTGACTGTATACTTAATTTTATTTAAGTACTAAATTGAAAAACCAATATACTTTAAGGGCAATTTATGCATTAAGCCTAAAACTTTTTACCTTTGAATTTTGACTTATTAATTTTAATTATTTGCACAATATGTAATTACATGCTCAAAATAGTTATATTTAAATTTAATTAAATAAATAGGACTACCTTTTTTTAATAACAATCATTTAGGGGGGGTTTTATTTTCGATTGCCAAATAAAATAATGAAGATGTTGAATACGACTTTTGTCATCGACCTCTCTCCAGAATGGTCTTCCAATATTAGAAAGATGTGATACTTGGTCTTCTCATGGCAACTTGAAACAAAGTTTCAGTGCCTAAGCTAAGCTAAGAGAGGTAGGCATCTTCTTGGGAAACTCATTAGTTATAAATACTATTACAGCGAAAGGAAGAAAATGTGGAATAAAAATAGCCCAGCCCAGCCTAGACTCCACCATTGGGACTCGAAACTTGAAAGCCGCCTCTACACAGTAACATGCATCCATGGATTGCCCTTTCTAACTTGCATTCATCTTTCTTTTCAAACCTTGGAATAATCCACTCCATTCCATGCTGAATGGGTCATCAATTAATATTTCTAATTTCTCTAATTGAATTTAATTTATATTTTTTATGGTAAAAGTGAGTATTTTTAAAAAATAACTTAAAAGTTTTATAAAAAATATTATTATTAATATAAACTCAAACATTCAAAACGTATAAAAAGAAAAATCAAAACTAAATTATGGAAAATTCAAAATCCCTACTAAACCAAACCAACTTAAACTAAGCTCTACAATAAATAAAACATATAATGCTCAAAATCTAGATATCTATATATACACATAATGAAATATTTCTTTAGTGAAATTTGATATGATCCAATTTAAATCAATGAATGTGATTGCAAGGCACAAAAGAGAATATTGTAGTCGTTAGGTTAAGCTATGTCATAAACTAAATGAAGTGTGTTGGTAACTTAGAACTTGTTAAACCAATTAACAAAGACAGAGAAGATGTATCTTCTCTTCCAAATTTCTCTTCCCCAAATTTTGCAGCTATTAACAGAAGGTTTAGCATCAAGCTTGTTAAGAATGACATAAGGAGTAGGAAAAGATGTTCAATTGTACCTTGTTGTTCTTGGAATTTATGGTTTGAAACATTCTATTAATTGAATTGAAAAAAAAAAAAAATGATAATGTGAAAAAAAGGAAGTTGTATTAAGATCTATGAAATCATTTTGGATATAATGCCAATCTTAAAAGGATGAATGTTCCATATTATGCAAAAGATGTTGGAGAAATTGGTGTGAGCAAAAGGTCAAAGACAACTGACAACAAATGGCGGTCAATGATCAAACGAAGGCGAAGTAGTATGGTTGTCGATGAAGAAGAAGAAGAAGAAGAAGCAAGAATTACGATGGATGAAAGAAAGAAGTGAGAAATATTGAAAAGTTAGTTTATCAAATGCAGCGTTTCATTTATGTTTCAGAAATTGGGCCTTGGTTAAATAGATATTAGGTGGCCTTTGCTTATTTATAGCATGGGAGTAGTTTTGACAAATGGAGGGAGTTGGTTTATAATGAAAATTTTGATGTTATTGTAAACAAATACAAAATAAAGGTAAGTAAGTTGTTTAATGATGGTTCGATTATTGTTGTTGCTACTGTTAATGCTAAGTAGGAGAGAGAGGTAGTACTATTAAAGTTGAGACTGTATGAGACCTATTTTTATCCCTTTTTGCAGTGGGATATGAGTGATTAACGAAATAAATTTTGATGGGAAAATAAATTAATTGTAAAACAAGTCAGTAGCAGAAGGTAGTATTCAATCGAGAATTAAAGAACAATGTCATATTAATAATATATTTAGATGCAACCAAATTTGACATACATATGACAAAACTTCCATAGAAATGAAGATTATAATGAAATGGGTTTGGAACTGGCAGGCCTGAATATGACCCATTTATGTTTAGAGTATTGGAATTTAAAAGCTCGTTTCATTGGGAGGAAATCAATCAAGAAAATCATAAACCCCAAAAAATAGAATATAAAGAATCAAAACCAAAACCAAAACACCTTTAGCACAACTTGTCATTCCAACAAGGCATGAACATAATTTATCAAAAGGTATCCAAATTGCTTTTGTAAATTATTTTTTTATTATATTGAAACTGAAACATCGGTTAAATTTGTCACTTAGTTTAAAACATAAGACAGGAGTCGAAAAGACAAATATTTTATCCAAGAGAGAAAAGCAAGGTACATAAAGTGCATACTGTTGTCGTGTATTCTAGTCGAGAAAGTCTTACCTTTTTCAATTTATTTAACCAATCACCAAGTATTGTAATCAAGTCATTTTCAAGAAAAGAAACAGAAATGAAAAGAGTTAAAACCGATAAACACCAACCATCAAGAATGCTTTCTTTGTCGGATGGTATCTCGTCGAATATTGTTTCCCAATATGTTCAACAAGGTGTAGACACATTTAGAAGTTTCCTACTTAGGTTGGCTTATGAAATGCAAGTAGAGTATAACCGAGTTTTATCATTTACGGATGTTTCTTAGTTCAAATGCAAGTTTATTAAGTGTTTGGAACATCATAAGTAATGAGTAGAGTTGTAATAAATAATGAATATTTCTTTTGAAGTAAAATAATGAAGATTTTTGTTGGGTAATTTACCAGAAAATGCCATTTTTTTTCAAAATTTACGGAAAAGGACCTAGTAATTAATTATTTACTGGAAAGGGCCATTTTCCCCGAAAACGCATCCACGTCAGCGCGTTTTCAAGGGATGCAGTAGGAAAGCAAGTCCACGAGGGAGCGCTTTGTGCCACATCAGCCAAAATTGCGTCCTTGAGGGCGCGCTTTGTTGATATGGCAAAAACACTCCCTCAGGGACGCGTTTTTGCCCGTTCTAACGGTCACTTTTTTTTTTACCGTTGGGCTTCCAACGATAAAAAAACTATAAAAACCCCTCACCCTTTCATTTTTTTCACACAAAGGTCCTTACTCATTTTCTCTCAAATTTCTCTCAACTTTCTCTCAAATTCCTCTCAAATTTCTTTAAAGTTCCTCTAAAATTTCACAATAGTCCGTTAAATTTTACAAGAAACCCCTGTTTAAAAGTTCTTTTAAATATTTTTTTGTTAAATTTAAAAATATTCGATCATATTAGCAATGGCCGGAGAATTAATTCATCTCGACAATAAACACATTTCCGTCGATCAAATGATAATGGTAAGTTATAATTTTAATTTTTCAATAATATTTAATATTTTTTAGGTTTATGCAATTTTAATTCATTTTCATTTTATAATTTTTTAAACAGTCTGTAGATCGGGTGTTGCAATGCTATATTCGCAATATGCCTGGTCCACCATCGCCATTGATCGAGAATTACCTGTAGGAAGTGGGTTTTTGGCACGTGGCCAAGATAGGCCAGGGGTGCAAGTTGGACTCGAAGCTAATCAGTGCATTGATAGAGAGGTGGAGACCCGAGACGCACACTTTCCATCTTCCATACGAAGAGTGTACTATCACTCCAGAAGACGTGCATTTGTAATTAGGATTGCCGGTGGATGGGTACGTAGTCACCGGGTCTGCAACTTCTGGTGATTGGGGAGCCGTATGCTACGAGCTTTTGGGTGCTATTCCGGATAACATTTACGGAGGTTGGATCGAGATGGGCTGGTTACAAGACACATTCCCGGAGCTGAATAATGATTTCACTGAAATAGAAAGAATACGATATGCTCGGGCATACATTCATGAGATGATTGAAGGCTATCTGATGCCGGACTTGTCACGAAATCTCGTACATCTGAGATGGCTGCTGAAACTCGTTGATTTTAGAGCAGTTGGTGAATTGAGTTAGGGGTCTGCCATGCTAGCAATATTGTATCGGGAGTGTGCGGGGCGATGTAACAGCTCGATTTTGGGGCTAGTCGGAACAGTGGTTCAAGACCACTAAACCGAGGATAAGGAAAATTATTTTGATATTATTTTATGTGTTATAGCATTTATATATGACTATGTAGAAATTTTGGTGCTTTAATTTTAGCAATATCATGCTTAATTGTGAAAAAGGACTAAATCGCATAAGATGCAAAAGTTCTATTTTATAAGGTAAGGATACCTAATAGCTATAGAATGTAATTTGGAGGATTTTAAAATGCAATTAGGCCATTATTCTAGTGGTGGCCGGCCATATAGGAGCTGGGGAGACAAGATTTTAATGTTGGTCAAATTTAGTGGATATTAGGTGGTAAAAATGAATAAAATAAGAGGAGTAAAAGATGTTATCATCTTTCACTATTCACTCATCTCTTTCCACCAAAAATTTGAAGAGAAAATAGAGCATTTGGGGGTTCAAACTTTCAGCCAAGTTGTCTCCTTGCTAGTAAGTGATTTGGATGATTTTAGTTGATGACTTTTGTATTTTTGGAGTCCCTAAAGCTTAAGCTAGCTAATGAGGGGACCAATTTGCATTATGGTGGGAAATCTAGGGACTTTCCATAAGAGTATTTATGTTGTTAGCTGAGTTTTTATGGAAGACAATGAATGTTAGGGAGATGAGAAACAACTTATGTGAAAGGTGTTTGTATGAAAACACCTAAATAGGACTTAAATGCAAAGAATAAAATTTTATCATAAATGCATAAAATGGTGAGAATGGTGAGTAGTTGTAAGAGAAATAATTGTTTAGTTAGGCTTATTTATTGAGAAAATATGTTGAAAAATAATTTACGAGCCTTGGGGCAAAAGTGTAAATATGAAAAAGATTGGAGGCAAAATAGTAATTTTGCTAAAGTATAAGATAAGGGTCAATTTAGTTAATGTGTGTATTGAATGAGTTGATTTATCATTCTAGATCAAGAAAGACGAAGCCCGGATCGAAACCGAGGCAAGAGCAAGGTGGTGGACTAAATTGCACGTCTCTATACTTTTGAGTGCCGAGGTAAGTTTATGCGTAATTAATGAGATTATACTTATACATTCTTAATGCTAGCTAGTGTGTAGCATGAATGAGAATGATTGAGAACCTATGTGGGTCAAGTGGAATGAATGTGATAGATATCATGAATGAATGAATGAGTAAGTAGATATATGGATGTGTAGTGATAATATTTGATGGTGGGCTAAGTACGATACCACCTTAATACTTAACAACAATGGGTTGTGTGCGATACCATACTTAAGTATATTATTTAGTGGGCTATGTTCGAAACCACTATGATTTCTTCTTGGTAGGCTATGTGCGATACTACCTTATTATCTGATTGTGGTGGGCTAAATGCGAAACCACCAAGTTATTTAGCTGTGTGGATGTATTAGTGTGATAAAATGATGTGTTGTACTTTTGAGTAAATGTGGTATTGAATGCAGGGGTGCATGTTGATGATTATGAGTATGTGACTCATGATGTGTTGGAAATGTGGTAAGGAATAGAAAGAGTAAGCATAGTTGTGGATGTCAATTTATTTGGTAGTATAATGCTAATGGTTGTTTAGCTTATACTAGAATGCTTAAATTGTTTATGTATAAACTTACTAAGCTCAAAGCTTACTCCTTTTCTTCTCGTTTGTTTTATAGAGCAAAAGAGTTAAATTGAGATACGCGAATCAATTGAAGGATCGCCCACACTATCAGTACACTCTGGGACATGAGACTCAATGTTTTGTATATGGCATGTATAGAGGCTAGAAAAGTTAGTGAATTTTGTTGTAAATGGCTAAGTTGTGTTGGCCTTTAGAGGGATAATCTATTTTGTATAATGCCATAGTTATTGGCTATTTTAGTATATGAAAAGATGTAGTTATCCATGTGAGATTGTACTTCAATATGAGTTGATTATAGATGGATTGGATGAGTGCATGTTGTGTATGAATGAGGAGTGAAAAGAACTTGGCAAATAGCTTAGTTCTTGTTCATGTGGATAGACACACGGGCATGTGTCTAGACCATGTGTGACACACGTCCAGTCCACGGGCGTGTGCCTTGGCCGTGTCACTTTGGTAGAATTGAGGAGTGTAGGCCATGGGCTAGCCACACGAGCGTATGCCTAGACTCAAGGCCGTGTGAAGTAGTCAGTGTTCACCAGGGATGGTGGGCACAGGCGTGTGCTCTAGCCGTGGGGCATTGACAAAATGCTTGAGTTTTCATGCATGGTTGGTGGACATGGGCGTGTGTCTACACACAGGCGTGTGCCATCTAACACTGGAGTGTAGTCCTTGTTTAGATGGAGAAAATTTTAAATTTGAAAAAGTTACGGTATAGACTCGAGAGCCTCGTGTGTATGAGTGAGGCCTCATAAGTCGAGAATGAGGTTGATGAGGTGACTTAAGAGCGAGTAGTCACGATGAGCCTAAGTGGTGATCATGTGGTTTTTATCCAGTAATGCCTCAAGCCCGGTTCCGGCGGGAATTACGGGTAAGGGGTGTTACATTTAATGGTATCAGAGCTATAGTTTAGTCGGTTCTAGGACTACCGTAGCGGGTGTAAGAGTCTAGCTGTACATGCCATAAGTGTACAAGGATAGTGTAGTGGTTTCTGATGATTTTAAATTTCGTTTGATATAGTATATGGATTCCGATCCATCGACTGCTGGTGAAACAGCTTGTCGAAACCATTTTTTAAATTGAGGGTTTGAAAAAAAACGGGGATCGACTTTAAAAATATGGAAATGGAGTCGCCACCGATATTTTTTCGAGGTGTGATCGGATCACCTTGAGATGAATTATTTTAATAAAACATTTTGATTTATTAAAATAATAATTTTAATCTGAAATCTAAGAAAAGCGGGTTCGGAGTCGACACGTCGAGGAAGGGTTAGCACCTCATAACGCCCAAAATTGGTACCGAATTGATTAATTAATGTCCTAACATCGAAAATTTGAAAAGATTTTAGAATTACGATCCATTTACTTAAGATATATATTTGGACAGAATCATATTGGATGCCAAAGCTTCTTATTTTGAGAAATACAATGCCGTACTTAGTAAGTTAGGGCACAACATCTTATATTAGGAAGTTAGGATTTATCCTTGACATTCAAGATACTTGTATATAAAAATAAGAAGGATATTCTCTTATTTGGGTTAAATGAAAAATAGAAACCCAGTAAGTTAGGGCACTATTTATCAAAATTCCCGAATACGGAATATTGCCTTTGTTCTTTTAAAAATCTTATCTCGGGATACTAAAATATCACACTCAGTAAGTTAGGGTGCAATATCTCCAAGAATCCCAAGAATAAGTTTTTATTGGAAATATTATGTATTTTGATTTAAAAGAGAGAAAGGGTATTCGGTTGCTAGGTTTTAAATGAGGAGAATTGAAACTCAGTAAGTTAGAGCACGATTTTCCCGTAACCACTAGACACGAACATTGCCTTATAATTTTAAGATCGAAATGACATTAAAACACTACATCTTTCGTATGACACAATGGAGTACTAAAGCGATATATTAATCCGTATATCAAATATTACATCGATGAATCATGGACAATTAATAATAACAAATTAACAATTTATTATCCATACAAGAGCAATAATTATATAACACATCTTCTATATTAGCAATTGAAAAAAATGGAGCGAATAATATAACCAATTATATGAAATGAGCCTAAATCAAGTCAAAATAATAAATAGATTTAAAATAAATGATGTAAAAGAATATATATATATATATATATATATATATATATTAAAAGAACTCAATAGAAGACAATAATGTAAAAAGAATAATACATACAAAGAAAGAAATAAACTATATAATATGAAAGCAGAATATATCTAAAACGAACAATATATGTAAAACCTAGAATAAATAATATATAAAATTATTTTAAATAAATAGTATAATAAACCTTATTTTAAAATAAGTTAAAATAAATAATGCATTTGAATAATAATTTAAAACAAATAATATAAATGTTTTTTTATATCATACAAGAAGATAATTTAAAACTAAATTAATAAGTTAATTAAACTTAAAATAAATGCATGGATTGCATATGAAAACAAAATATTTAATCGAAACAATACTAAACTAAAGGGCTATTAAAAAAACTTATTTTAACATGCACGAGGACCAAATAGAAATGCGTCTAGATAACCGAGGACTTAAGATGCAATTTAACCAAACAATCAGATTGCATTTTAATAGCAGATTTAATTAAAAAAACACAGAAATAAGAAGGACCAAATGCGCAAATTCCCCTTTTATCGCAGAAACATGCGGATCTAATTTGTTCCAAATCGGGTCGGATCGGGGCGCTCATACGACATCATTTCAAAGCGATCGAGCTAAACCTGAAACGCCGTCGTTTTGTTAATGGCCATTCACCCTCTTTAAAAGCTACCTTAAGTCTTTTGTTAACCCTCTTTTAATGAAACCTTAGCCCCCCTGATTTGTTTTCCTAAACGAAGCTAACCCTCTCTCAGTCGCCTTTGAAACCCCGTCTGACCGCTAAAATCGTGACAATCAGTTGATTAGCAGCAAACTCAGGCCATTTGAATGGTCCTTTCAAAGTCGGACCCGAGTGTTGCAGTATTTTCGACCTCGACGACTGCCCGCACCTCGATTTCAACGAAGAAGGCCAACCCGTTTGTTCGTCTTACAAAGGTAGAGCCTTTTCCTTTTATTAATCTGTTTTCGCATGCATCAAAAAGAAAGAAATCGAAAGCCAACAGCAGGATTTTTAAAAATAAAAAAGATTGAAATCGAAAAAAACCTTCAAATTTCTGTTTCTAATCTGTATTTTTCTATGTGATCAGGGTATAAAAATTCCCCCTTACAATGGTTTCTTTCGGTCCTTTTAAAGGCCGAAATCAAAATAGAAAATAAAAAAAATCAAATATACAATCGTTTTCCCTTTTTTTGCTGCGCTAGTTGTTTGTTTTTTGCTCTGCTGTATTCATTTGCTGTTCATTTGTCATTTGGTGCAGGTATGGAGGTACGGAGGCCAGCCTAGTACACGGACGTGGAGAGGGAGGCGTGTGGGGCATGCAGAGACACGAGCTAATGCGCTGGTGAAGGCTCACGCTTGGGTGGAGCGCGTGGCGTGGCGGGACGAACGATCAGCGCAGCGTGAAGGCATCGCTGTGAGGCGCCAAGCGGCACGGGAACGTTCTAGAAGCCCTCCTAAGGCTTCTGAAGCTTCAAACACATTGGGCCATTTGGGCCGGTTCTACAATTGGGTTGGGTTGGTTCAATATTTGGGTCATTGTAATTGGGGTTTTGTAATTATTTCGGGCTTGCATTTTAATTTAATGGACTGATAAACTTTGAATTTTTTTGGGATTTTGTTATTTTTTGGTTTCTATTTTGGTTAACATTGGGCCCGGGCGAAAATGGGCTTTTACAGCTGCCCCTCTTTGCTCATTATCGTGTAACGAGAATAGAGCAAAGACTTTAAAAATGACCATTTTTGCCCGGTCTTTAAGTCTTGAAATTCTTTAGGCGCTTTTCATCTTCGCATAGCTTCATTCTATCCCGCTGCATCTTCGAGGGCCTGAGAACTAACGCTTCGACCAACTCAAGGAAATTAGATTTATGATATGCTCCTGCAACTTCAGGAATGCCAGATCTGTTGTCTTCAATCTGCTCCTGCAAACTCAGGATTGCCAGATTTGTTGTCTTCAATCTGCTCCTGTAAACTCAGGATTGCCAGATTTGCTATCTTCAATCTGCTCTTGCTAACTCGGGATTGCGAGTTCTTGTCTTCAATCTGCTCTCGCAACTTCAAGATTGCCGACGGTTGTCTTCAATCTGTTCGCAAACTCGGGATTGCAGACGGTTGTCTTCAATCTGCTCCCGCAAACTCGGATTGCCGTTGTTGTCTTCAATCTACTCCCGCAAACTCGGATTTCCAGTTGTTGTCTTCAATCTTCTTTGCAAACTCGGGATTGCGGTTGTTGTCTTCAATCGCTCCGCAAACTCGTGGATTGCCGATTTTTGTCATCAATCTGCTCTTACAAACTCAGGATTGCCAGAGTTGTTATCTTCAATCTGCTCCTGCAAACTCAGGATTGCCAAATTTGTTGCCTTCAATCTGCTCCCGCAAACTCAGGATTGCCAAATTTGCTGTCATCAATCTGCTCCTGCAAACTCAGGATTGCGGTTGTTATCTTCAATCTCTTTGAAACTTGAAGGAATCTTGGTGATCCTCATCGTAAACTCAGAGAGGAGGGATTTATAACCTCCACCTACTCCACTGGAGCTTCGAGGAGCTGAAAATTCAGGGAGAAGAGATTTGTAACCTCCATCTTCTCTGCTGAAACTTTGAAGGAATACTGACTGACCCTCATCATAAACTCAGGGAGGAGGAATTTGTAACTTCGACCTGCTCCACTGGAACTTTGAGGTAATAAAAATTGTTTGGCTTTGATCTGTTCCTGTAACTTCAGAATTGCCAGATCTGTTGTCTTCGATCCCCTTCGTTGAAGAAGGCAAGATCTTTGAATTTACTGATGCTGCGACAATGTCCTTTAGCGGACCTGTGCTGTAGAATCAATTTTGTGTTTATGCTTATGCAAAATGATTAGGATGCAATGGTCAGAATGAATCTAATGCCCCCATATAGATGTGTCTCATGGATGACATTTGTATGAATGCAGAATGTCATGAGAATGGTCTTTTTACAAAGATTAGGATGCAATGATCGGAATGAATCAAATGCCCCTAAATATATGTGTTTTGCATGAATGCAGAGTTTCATGAGAATGACCCCTTTTTAAAAGTCTAATGTGCCATCGTTTGTCGTTTATCAGGGCTCTATTACTGATGTACTATGCTGCCATCTTGTTCGGTTAGTATTTTCGACAGAAAACCTAAGAAAACAATTATACCTTGCTCAACAGATTTGCCCCACTGTAACTTCAGGACTCATCTCCTTGTGACTTAGGGGCATAGGATCTGAATCAGTTTCCATCTATCCTATTATAACTCGGGGGTATAAGGTTTTGTCGCTTGTTCATTTAACTGATCACTCTTCGGGTGGCCCAACTAGATGCGTATGCATGATGCTTGCATGGATGCAGAATATCATTTTTCTTGCGAACGATTCCCCTTTTTATACTTCGGGTAGTATTGACTATTTTCTTCAAGACTGTATCACCAACCATTTTTGACAGAAAATCCAAAGAGATAGCCTTAATTTAGACTCTTCCTTAAACTTGGTGAGTTTTAAACAATAGTCCCATTTCAGGTTCTCGTATTATTCAAAGAGTTTCCAGAGTAATATGCAAAACTCATTTTATGAAAATATTATTAGTCCACTAATCATTATTTCAATGCAAAATGCCTGAACAAGATCATAACCATGGACAAGAAGGAAATTGATTAGGAGCATAGCTCGAAACAAATAAGCTAAGCAAAGATAGCAATCATAATTAAGAAAGAAATTTATTGTGAACATATTTTGAAAGGAATAATGTAATAAAAAATTTAAAATGGATAAAGTGGAAACTAGGTGCCCCAGATATCGCAGCCTGAGCTTCTCTGTTCCAACTTCTTGAGGGCCATTTTAAGCTCAATATGTGTTTAGGGATCTGAAGTGCTTTGTCGATGCCCCAAGACATAGCATACTTCTTCATTTGAACCGCCCTTTTCCGGTTTTCAATTCAAATCCCCTTTGGTCTCAAAGCGCCCTTTACGGGTTTTCACCTTGGCCTCTTCTTTTTTGCTGAAAATTTCTTTTTCTCTTTTTTTCTTTTTTTTTTCTTCTTTTTTTTTGAATTCTTTTTATTGAATCTGAATTTTTCGGATTAGGTAGGCCCTTGTCATCTATCTCAGATAATATCCATGCTTCCCTAGAACAGGCCTTCTTTGTTACCTAAGGCCCTTCTCGATTTGACATCTTCTTTCTTCTAAAGTCCCTTTTGCATGGGAAAGAGTCTTCTTCAAAGCCCTATAATGAAATCTTCTAGGGCGAATCATTTTTTTTGTGAGCTCGCATCATCTGACCGTGATAGATAGCTTTTAACATTTTCTCTTCAAATTCAATTGATCACGTTGAGATTAAACGCGTTCTACCTCATCCAATTTCAGCTCTGACAAAATTTTGATTCCAATGGGCAAAGCCAATGAGAAATGTGTTGCCCCGATGACAGTCTTGGCCAATGTTCGACAAGCATAGAGGGTAAATAGTAACTTCTGTATGCCAATCTTTAAAAGCCTCGACCTCTATTTTTTTATCTTTTGTTTTTATTTTTGGCTGCCTTTACTGTGATGTGGCAACTGATATTTGAGCAGACCGCAGACTTTTGACATTGTGTGGTTAAATGTTGATCTTTTTGACACCTTTTTTTTATCAGTATTCTTTCTTTCTTTTTTTTCTTTTCTTCTTCTTCTTCTTATTCTTCTTCTTCTTCTTTTTTTTTAAGTCTAATGACCATCGACTTTGTAATATTGGCATATGAAGCGACCCTCACCCTCTTAGTGAAGAAATTGACGTTCACGAAAATGAATAATATTGACCAGAAGCTTTTGAGGAGATTGGCTTGATAACGTCCATGCCCCACATGTAGGAAATCTTATTTCTGCATTGAGCTAGGCTTTGATTTTCATCTCCTTTCTTGGCTCACGACGTAGGATTTGTTTTTCATCTAGTATTAACAAATCAGAAGATAGGTGACAATTTTGGTCATCTTCAAAGTCCTAAGATCCCTTAGACACATATCTCATTCAAAAAGGGAGTCAGTAACAACGTCGCTCCTGTCATTGATATCTGGGTACATAGTTACAAAGGTAACCCCAAAGAATAAATGATTCTAAGGATGATTATTTTTATGGTATGGTCATGAATAAAGAATGAAAGAATATTCCAAGACATGAAAGAATGTACTGTATAAAATGTAAATAATGAAAAAAAATAAAATAAAATATTTACTTAAAAAGTTGCATTTCATTGAAATAAAGATTCTGGATACAAGCCCATTTCATAAAAAGATTCTTGTTGCTCCTAGGCTTAAAGCAACAAGCATGTTTTGGATATTGCTCTAGATTAGCTCTAAATACTACAGGAATTTTTTCGCAGTCTAATTATTCAGAACGCTCTCAAGTTCGTAAGGGCAGATATCCAACAAGGTCCCTCTTTAGTGATTTCTTCATGCATGGCATTGATGTGTACATTTTCCAGCATTTCTTCAATCGCATTTACTCCAACATCAGTGTGATTTGGTAGCGGATTATCGGCATTTACCATATCAGCCACTTTGACAACGCCCAGCTTAATGAGTCTTTCCACGACTTTTTTAAAAGCAAGGCAATTTTCTATTGAATACCCCAAAACTCCCGCATGATAGCCACATTCGGCATTTTCATCGTACAACTTGGGGTACGAGGGCTGCAATGGTGCCAAGTAGAAAGGGGACACTATGTGCTCATCAAACAATTTTTGATATAGCTCTTAGTAAGTTATTGGAATAGAAGTGAACTGAAGCTTTTCTGTATTCATCCTTTGCCTAGATTCACTCTTTGAAGGAGTCTGAAGGACTGTAGTTGTCAACCTCGGTGATCCCACAGTAACTTGCTTTGAATAACCCTTACTGTATACTCCCACATTATTTACCTCGTCTTCTTTCTTCCTCAGGGCTGACCTTCTGGTACTTTCCCCCGCATCTATTTTACCGCTTCTTACAACGTTTTCGATCATTTCGCCGGTCATTACTATGTTCGAGAAACTCTTCGTGGCACTCTCCAACATATGGTTGATAAATGGGGCTTTCAAGGTGTTGATGAAGAGCATAGTGGTTTCTGTCTCCAAAAGAGGTGGCTGAACCTATGTGGCGACCTATCTCCATCTTTGTGCATATTGTCGAAAACTCTCGCTTGATTTTTTTTTCCATATTTTGCAGCGTAATTCTGTCAGGGGGTCATTTTTGTTACGTGACCGTACTACTTTATAAACGCCTGTGCTAAATCCCTCCAAGAACCAATTTCGGTACGGCTCAGCTGATTGTACCATTTAGATGCAGCTCCCGCCAAACTGTCTTGGAAGCAATGAATTAGCAGCTGGTCATTGTTAACGTGTCCAGTTATTCTCCGGCAAAACATAGTTACGTGAGCCTCTGGGCAAGTAGTCCCGTAGTATTTTTCAAATTCTGGCACCTTGAACTTACGCGAAAGTATTAGATTTGGCACCAAACTTAGATCTTTAGCATCGACTCCATATTGCCTATCAGCGTTTTCCATGGCTCTAAATTTGTCTTCCAACCATTTGCATCGCTCCTCTAACTGTTTTGGAAATTCAGCCCTTGCCCTTCTCTGTTGCCTCATCCAAGTTAGGAATATCGGCATTAATTGGATGATCACCTAAATTAGAACCCGATCCAGCTTGGAAATTTGGTGGCATCGAAACACCCTCTTGAAATTGTTGAGGTTTAATTATGACGGATGTCTTGCATGGATACACCTCAGGATGTTCGGGGTAAAACCCGGGGGATATAGTCGTTCCTCACTATCTTCAACAGTGTTAACCATAGAGGTTTTCCCTTTGTCTACTTCTCCTGCCAATAGTTGAGTTAATTGAGTCATCATACTCTTTTGTGATTTCATCATTTTGTCCATCATATCCTGCTGGATCTTAGCAAGCTGCTCCTACATTTGTGCTTGCATCAGCTCTTGCATCTCATTTTGCATTTGTTCCAACTTCTCTAGTCTTTTATCCATTGTTTTGGTTTTTCTCCTTGTACCGTAAGGATGCATGCTTGGTTGATTCTTGTCGGCTTCCAGATTAAGGCTGAAATAACTTCAACCAATTAGGGTCCTCTCATGAAATCTAATGCATGCAATGTAATACTATGTGAATGCATGAAATGAATGTAAAGAGATGTCGATTCTAACTCAATTTCTTTTAGGAAACTTTACTATAGGACAAAGCTCTTTACATGAAACGGACTATAAATATACGAACATCCGTATTGTCTTCCATTTCATTACGAAATTCTTTCTCCATGCCGAGCTCCCTAATTTAGCAATCGAACCCAAATCGACGTCTCTCTCTAATATGAAGATGCATGCTGAGTAACAAAGATAAAAATTAGTTCAATAGAAATGAAATTCAATTTATGTAAAAAATCATTCAAACTCCTATTGGGTGACCACTAGGGTTTATCACAACTTCATCTGGGGTAAGCTCTTAGGGTCTTTTACATGCGGTTTGAGTTCTAAGCTTGAGGTATCCGAACCCGTAGATTCCTCGATCCTCACCCATTATAGGCTCATGCGGACCGAGTTCGGTTCAGGGGGGACACATTTCCCTATGGCTACACGGAGATGAAAATCTCACGAAGACATAGGTACGGATGTATCCCAGAAGCGATTCACTATCCTGCACGGAGGTGAAAACCTCAAGAAGGAGTAGCTTCTCACTCCCACTTAGAGGTGTGACCCAATGGTCATGCGATATGATGCAAAGTACTCTATGAGACTCGAACCACAACAATGAGATGGCGCAAGCAAATGCAATAAAAAGGGATCGTAAATTTTTGAATCAAATTTTCAATTTTCGACGAAAGGACAGAAATTAATGAATTTATGGCCTGACTCTCAATCAGTCCCCAGTAGAGTCGCCAAGCTATCGAAACCATTTTTTAAATCGAGGGTTTGAAAAAAAATGGGGATCGACTTTAAAAATATGGAAATGGAGTCGCCACCGATATTTTTTCGAGGTGTGACCGGATCACCTTGAGATGAATTATTTTAATAAAACATTTTGATTTATTAAAATAATAATTTTGGTCTGCAAAATCTAAGAAAACGGGTTCGGGAGTCGGTTACATACGAGGAAGGGTTAGCACCCTCGCAACGCCCAAAATTGGTACCGAATTGATTAATTAATGTCCTAACGTCGAAAATTTAAAAAGATTTTAGAATTACGATCCATTTACTTAAGATATATATTTGGACAGAATCATATTGGATGCCAAAGCTTCTTATTTGGGAGAAATACAATGCCGTACTTTCGAAGTTAGGCACTGACATCTTATATTAGGAAGTTAGGATTTATCCTTGGACATTCAGCACTTGTATATAAAAAATAAGAAGGATATTCTCTTATTTGGGTTAAATGAAAAATAGCAACCCAGTAAGTTAGGGCACTATTTATCAAAATTCCCGAATACGAGATATTGCCTTTGTTCTTTTAAAAATCTTATCTCGGGATACTAAAATATCACACTCAGTAAGTTAGGGTGCAATATCTCCACGAATCCCAAGAATAAGTTTTTATTTGAAATATTATGTATTTTGATTTAAAAGAGAGAAAGGGTACTCGGTTGCTAGGTTTTAAATGAGGAGAATCGAAACTCAGTAAGTTAGAGCACGATTTTCCCGTAACCACTAAACACGAACATTGCCTTATAATTTTAAGATCGAAATGACATTAAAACACTACATCTTTCGTATGACACAATGGAGGAATAAAGCGATATATTAATCCGTATATCAAATATTACATCGATGAATCATGGACAATTAATAGTAACAAATTAACAATTTATTATCCATACAAGAGCAATAATCATATAACACATCTTTTATATTAGCAATTGAAAAAAATGGAGGAGAATAATATAACCAATTATATGAAATGAGCCTAAATCAAGTCAAAATAATAAATAGATTTAAAATAATTGATGTAAAAGAATATATATATATATATATATATATATATATATATTAAAAGAACTCAATAGAAGATAATAATGTAAAAAGAATAATACATACAAAGAAAGAAATAAACTATATAATATGAAAACAAAACATATCTAAAGCGAACAATATATGTAAAACCTAGAATAAATAATATATAAAGTTATTTTAAATAAATAGTATAATAAACCTTATTTTAAAATAAGTTAAAAATAAATAATGCATTTGAATAATAATTTAAAACAAATAATATAAATGTTTTTTTTTTATATCATACAAGAAGATAATTTAAAACTAAATTAATAAGTTAATTAAACTTAAAATAAATGCATGGATTGCATATGAAAACAAAAATATTTAATCGAAACAAAACTAAACTAAAGGGCTATTAAAAAACTTATTTTAACATGCACGAGGACCAAATAGAAATGCGTCTAGATAACCGAGGACTTAAGATACAATTTATCCAAACAATCAAATCGCATTTTAATAGCAGATTTAATTAAAAAAACACAGAAATAAGAAGGACCAAATGCGCAAATTCCCCCTTTATCGTAGAAACACGCGGATCTAATTTGTTTCGAATCGGGTAGGATCGGGGCGCTCATACGACGTCGTTTCAAAGCGATCGAGCTAAACCTGAAATGCTGTCGTTTTGTTAATGGCCATTCACCCCCTTTAAAAGCTACCTTAAGTCTTCTGTTAACCCTCTTTTAATGAAACCCTAGCCCCCCTGATTTGTTTTCCTAAACGAAGCTAACCCTCTCTCAGCCGCCTTTGAAACCCCGTCCGACCGCTAAAACAGTGGCAATCAGTCGATTAGCAGCAGACTCAGGCCATTTGAATGGTCCTTTCAAAGCCAGACCCGAGTGTTGCAGTATTTTTGACCTCGACGACCGTCATCACCTCGATTTCAATGAAGAAGGCCAGCCCTGCTGTTCGTCTTACAAAGGTAGAGCCTTTTCCTTTTATTAATCTGTTTTCGCATACATCAAAAAGAAAGAAATTGAAAGCCAACAGTAGGATTTTTAAAAATAAAAAAAGATTGAAATCGAAAAAAACCTTCGAATTTCTGTTTCTAATCTGTATTTCTCTGTGTGTTCAGGGTATAAAAATTCCCCCTTACAATGGTTTCTTTCGTTCCTTTTAAAGGCCGAAATCAAAATAGAAATAAAAAAAAATCAAATATACAATCGTTTTCCCTCTTTTTGCTGCGCTAGTTGTTTGTTTTTTGCTCTGCTGTATTCGTTTGCTGTTCATTTGTCATTTGGTGCAGGTACGGAGGCACGGAGGCCAGCCTGGTACACGAACGTGGTGAGGGAGTCGTGTGGGGCATGCGGAGACACGAGCTAATGCGTTGGTGAAGGCTCAAGCGTGGAGCAAGCAGGACATGAATTGTCGCGCGCGTGAGGGCAGCTGAAGCAGCACGGGAACGTTTTAGAAGCCCTCCTAAGGCTTTTGAAGCTTCAAACGCATTGGGCCATTTGGGCCGGTTCTACAATTGTGTTGGGTTGGTTCAGTATTTGGGTCATTGTAATTGGGGTTTTATAATTATTTCGGGCTTGTATTGTAATTTAATGGACTGATAAACTTTGAATTTTTTGGAGTTTTGTTATTTTTTGGTTTCTATTTTGGTTAACATTGGGCCCGGGTGAAAATGGGCTTTTACACAGCTAGTAATGCGTCGGCTCCTGTACAAGGGATCGCGCCTGTGCAGGGTGGACCCGAGATTAGGGGTCAAAGAGAAGAGGCTCGGGAAGCCTTTCTCCAGCTGATGAGTAATTGGTACTCGAATTTTGTTCGAGTGAACCCTAATGCTCAACCTTCTTGATAAACCGTAAAAGTAACATATTTTAGGCCCACATTTAGTATGCTTTTGGATGATTTAGCCCTTGATTTATGTAAAAAGGTGCTTTTAATCCTTTCTTTTCATGTTTATACTCAGGAAAGCACCCGAGGACGAAAAGAACGAGAAACAGGCTTAAAACGGGCCAATTTGGGCCCAAGAGGAAATCGACACGGTCTGGACTTCAATCCACCCGGCCCTGCCCTAATTGATAGAATCGAGACACGGCCTAAAAACGATTTACACGGGCGTGTACCATGGTCGTGCCCCTATCGTGGAAAAGAGGAATTATGCTCGGATTTGGATACTTTGAGGCAAAGAAACACAGTCCAAAGCCTATTCAAACACCGAGTAGGAAGTATACTTGAATTAGGGCACTTAGAAGCCAAGTAAAAGCATCTCAAAAGCCTATATAAAGAACTTAGAAGCTAACCTTTAGGGGGCAGTGAGCTAGGCCAAGGAGCCGAGCTAGAAAGTCAGATTTGTGGGAATTACTCGAAGATAGCCAGTTTATCCATCTCAAAGAGCCGAAATTCTACTCAAGACGACGGATTTCTCCTTCAATTCCTTCAGGGGGTTTTACGGATTTCTTATGTTTTGTTTTATATTTTCTCTTGAGATATTTTCTTTATTCATTATGAACTAAACCCTTCAGATACTTGAAGGGGATGAAACCTAGATGAATCTTGTTATTGTTTTCTGAATTATATGATAAATACTTAGTTTGTTCTTAATTATGTGTGCTTAATCCAAATTTGATGTGCTTAGGTGGAGGAGGAATAGACCTTGCTTAAGAGTAGATCTAGCATAATTAAGTGGAGTTGATCGTACGCCTAGAGATAGGGTGACGAGATTTTATCGGATTAGGGTGAAACCTCATATGGGAGTCCATAGATCGATTTACTGCTATTTTAGGGGGTTATTATTCAAGAAAGAGATTTCTGTTAATTAACCTAGGGTTAGACGTTATTCGCCTCGAGAAAGGATTTAATATACGTTAGGGAGTCTTACGAATCAAACTAAGTGAATAAATCGTATGGTTCAGTGTTAAATAACAAGTGAAGTCTAGGTGGATTCTTCTTGAGGGTATCGTCATGATCAACTAAGTTTCTCTTCAAGTTGTTTCCCAATTCATTCTTTTTGTCTTTGCGTCTTTAGTTTAGTAGTCGTTAATTTAGATTAAAGCAACTTCACTTATTTTAGGCTAAATAATAAAAAGAAAGTGAGTATTAGTACTTTTAGTTCCTTTGGGTTCGACAATTCGGTCTTGCCTAAGCTATACTACTGTTCGATAGGTACACTTGCTTTAAGTCATTGTCAGAGTTAGTTTCCAGGTTCGATCATTCTTTTTATAAATTTTTAAAACTCGATAAAGCAACGATCAAGTTTTTGGCACCGTTTTCGGGGAACTAAAATATTAAGAAAGCTCTATTTTTATTACTTTAGCCATTATTTTTATTTTTGCAAATTATTTTATTAATTTTATTTCCTTCTTTTCCTAGCAGGTACCTCTAGTTTATGACTAGAAGGAACCCGACAGGACCTCTAGTATACGATAGTGATATTGAAGCTACTCCTCTTAGGAATCGCAGAGAAATTAGGCGAGCCCTATATTACACAGCAGAAGAGCGAGAAGGCAGATCCAATCCTACTGAAGGGATGGATGAGAATAATCCACCACGAGATGTGGTAGAAAACAATGCTCCGCGTACTATGTATGATTATGTTAAACCTCATTTAACAGGAGCAGAATCTAGTATTGTTAGGCCTGCTATAGCTGCTAATAATTTTGAATTAAATCCTAACACAATACAAATGATTCAACAATTTGTTGAATTTGATGATTTGTAGGACAAAGACCCAAACACTCATATAGCTAATTTTTTAGAGTTTTGTGATACTTTCAAAATAAATGGCATTTCTGATTATGCCATTTGTCTTTGGTTATTTCCCTTTTCATTAAGGAATAAAGCCAAACAGTGGTTATACTCGTTACCACGAGGGTGAATCACTACATGGGACCAAATGACCGAAAATTTTTTATTAAAATATTTTCCACCGGCCAAAACGGCCAAATTACGGAATGATATCTCTTCTTTTATGCAGATGGATTTAGAGACATTATACGACGCATGGAAGAGATATAAGGATCTCTTAAGAAGGTGTCCACATCATGGTTTACCCTTGTGGCTACAAGTCCAAACTTTTTATAACGGTGTGAATCCCTTAACAAGGCAACTAATTAATTCAGCTACCGGTGGAACCCTGAACAACAGAACTCCTGAAGCAGCCTACGAGTTCATTGAAGAGATGTCATTGAATAACTATCAGTGGCAAGTTACAAGGACAAAACTGACAAAATCAGCCGCAGTTTACAACCTCGATGCTGTCACCATGCTATCAACACAGGTAGAGATGATGAATAAAAAGCTTGATAGTTTGTGTTCTTCGCAGGTACATCCAGTTATGCAGTGCAACGCAAGTGGAACTGTGGTGAATCCTGAGTACCCACCCTACCAACCGGACGTAGAGAGCGAACAGATGAACTGTATAGGTAATAATTTCAAATCCAATAATAATTCTTATAGTAATAACTACAATCCAGTTGAAGGAACCACCCAAATTTTTCATGGGGAGGCAAGGAAACTAAGGAAATCAAAGACAACCTCCTTAAAATTTCCAAAATCAGTCATATCCTTAAGAGAAAAAGCCAAACCTCGAAGAGATGCTAACAAAATTTATGGCAAACACAGAAAATCGTTTCCAAGAAACTGAGAAAACACTTAAAAGCAACGAGAATCGATTCAGGAAACTTACTAAGTCAGTCAAGAAAGTCACTAATGCAGTCGAACAACTCGCAAAGCTAATGTCAAAATGACCGTAAAGACGGCTACCAAGTAACACCGAGATTAACCCAAAGAAGCAAATTCAAGCCATCTCAGCTTATGACAGTAAGGGGTTAGATGAACCCAATCTATTACAAGAAAACAAGGTAGACGAAGGTAAGGTAGAGGTAACACAAGAAAAGCCAAAATCGGTAATCAAGGAGTACCAACCTAACATACCTTATCCTGAAGTAATGAAAAGAGACGGTTTAGAGGAACGGTTCGGTAAGTTTCTTAAACTCTTAAAGAAATTACATATTAACTTACCTCTTCTCGAAGCTCTTTTTTAGATGCCAGACTCGAGGAAATTTTTAAAATAGCTCTTGACTAACAAACGCAAATTAGACAAAGAGCACCACATGGAATTGAATCCAACATGCTCAGCAATGTTACAGAATAGACTACCACGAAAGCTAAAAAATCTAGGGAGCTTTATAATTCCATGTTTAATTGGTAGTTTAGCTATTGATAATGCGTTAGCTGATTTAGGGGTAAGCATAAATGTCATGCCTTATTCATTATTTAAACGAATAGGTCTAGGAAAGCCCAAACAAACTAGGATGAGTATACAATTAGCTGATAAAACTGTTAGAATTCCTAGGGGCATTATTGAAGATGTTCTTGTCAAAATTGATAAATTTGTTTTCCCAGTAGATTTTGTTGTCTTAGATATGGATGAGGATAATATAATCCCCTAAATTTTAGGAAGACCCTTCCTAGCAACTGCCAAGACTAAAATTAATGTTGCCACAGGAGAACTCCTACTTTGTGTAGGTGACGAATCAATCAATCTTTAAGCTCTTGACTTGGCCAGGACAACAATCGATGAAGGTAAGAAAGACAATTCAGTTGATAATCAATTTGTACAACCTTCATCGCAGGAAACACCACATGAAGACAAACCTGAGCCAATTAATAGAACCCAAACGAACAAAGAGAATGATCAAAACCTTAAGGTCAACATGCTAAAAGAGCAGAAGATACACGTCAAAGAAGGACCACACGAAGTAAAACTAGAGGAACCACCAGAAGAGCTCATAAGAACATTCAATCACTTCAAAATAGGAGACCAAGTACTGCTAGACAAAGCAAATCTGCACATCATCACAACAGACCTGAAGCCAAAGGGAGAAATCCTTCTTAAGATACACAATATCTTCCCACACGGAACAGTCGAGGTAAGCAACCCAACATTCGGCACTTTTAAGGTAAATGTTTCTCGACTTAAACTTTTTCAAGGAGATGGAACTATAAGTAGGAGGGAAGATATTCAAACCTTTAAACCTCCTTGATTTTTTTCAATTTCGAGGAAAGTCTAGCTTAAGACTATAAATGAGCGCTTCTCAAGAGGCAACCCGAGCTCTAACATAATTCATCTTTATATTTTACTTTCAAATTCTTTTCCTTTCTGAAAAAATAGTTTTAAATTAACACAAAAATGCAGATTTCAAAGTCACACGACCGTGGCTGTGGCCGTGTCGAAGTACCAAATTCCCTACTGACACGAGCAGGGGCAGTACACCTAATTTTTGACGTCACGAATCCAACCACTCCCCTACGGGCACCGGTAAGTTGGCACGACCGTGCTCCATGATCGTGTGAAGCTACTAACTTACTAGACACGGGAAAAACACACCCATGCTACCCAACCGTTCCAACACACTACCTTTTCAAGAACGGGCGTGGCATCTAGAAAATAGGCGTGGGGAACCAACACGCCTAGCCACACGGTCGTGCGATACGGCCGTATAATTCAACACACCCTCGGTGCACGGGCGTGGGAAAATGTTAGAAGCCAAAATTCTATTTAAACCCCACCCCCTCCCTTCTTCTTCCTCACCCTCCTTCCTCTTTTCTTTCTTCCTTCTTCTTATCATATTTCCTCTCCCTCCTTTTCTTCTAACATTCCTATAACTCTTGAGACACCAAAGCCATGCCTAAGAAGCATAAAAGGCCAACCACAGTCTCCTCAAAGGAGACTGATTCACATGAGTTCATGCTGACAGCTTCAGCTATTCGACAAGCCAAGGTTTCTTGGTTTTAAGTTCTAAAGGCTGCTTGGGAATCACACCGGAACCACGACCACAGCCCTTTGGTAGCCTTAGAAGTCACACCCACCTCGCGAGCCATCTGTCAATAAGGACTCTTCAGTCCATTAGTTTTTTCTTTTAATTTCAATTTTCTTCTTAGTCTCCTTCTTTTTATTTTTCTTGTCCTTAATTATATTATTAGTATATTTTTAATGTTTCTTTAGATTTCCTGGCTACATTTTTGCAGGCTTCCTAATTTCTTCATCTAGCACAATGCTTGTCGGTAGCCACCTCACCAGGCCCATAGAAAACTCCACCACCTCCAAATCGACAAGGGAACAAGGAATTCATCCAAAATTCAGGAAGTGTTACTTCTCTTCTTCTCTTTTGATTCTATTATTACATAATTATTTATCTATCTTTGTACATTGAGGACAATGTACATCTTAAGTGTGGGGGGTAAAAGTACCTAACTTTTTGCATTATTCCAAAATCCTAAATTTTAGTCTTGTTCCTAAGTAATTTTCTCATATTATCAATTAGGGTGAAATTTCTGATGATTTATGATTTTTATTGATATATTTTTAAATAAGTCATTGATAATTGTGCATTGATAATTTAAACTTTAAGATACTAGAGAATCAAGCATGATAAGTCTATTT
Source organism: Gossypium rotundifolium (assembly GCA_025506655.1). NCBI lineage: Eukaryota > Viridiplantae > Streptophyta > Magnoliopsida > Malvales > Malvaceae > Gossypium > Gossypium rotundifolium. Next base: position 64,080,609 of record CP106722.1, read on the forward strand.
TTCAAGAATTAAAAAATTTTCCTAGGTTATTAAACTGAATTTGAATATTACCTTGAAGTTTGAAATTTTCAGGGATTGATGTCAAATACCCATAATTTTTGTGAGATTTGAGCCTTATAGAGCATATATTCTTTTTCATGCTCACTTTATTGATTATGAGTGTGTTAACTCTGAATTGTTATTCTAGAACTTGCCTTGATTATACATATCGAGACCACATTAATGATTTGATATACTAAGATGATAAAGGCACCTAGGTTTTAACCCATTTACTCCACTAAAAAGCCTACCTTCACAAATTAACCCTTAGTTAACCCAATTGATCCTAATAACCCTTTTTATTGATTTACCCGCTAATATTAACCCAAAACCCTTTGTATTTGTTATCACCATTCTTTTGACTACCCTTCTATCGAGAATTGATTTGATCAGTTACCGAATTAGTGTATTTCAGTTGATAAAGTTTTCTTTATTAAGTTTCTACTTGATCTTAAAAAAAATCGAAGTATATTCAGCATTAGTAGTATAAAAAGTGAGCTTGTACATTAAAATTTCAATTATCAAAGAAAAAAAAAAGCTCATAGTATTATTAGTTTCAAAGTTTCAATTGATGTAATCATTTATTTTCAAGTTTATTATTTTTAGTTAGGTAATTGGTCAGGTCAATCTCGATTCTAAACCTTCTAATTCAGCCTTTATCCACACCTTTAACCTAAGCCTCGTTACAACCCTGTCAAAGACCTTTTGATTTCTGTATCATCTCATATTACAGTGGTGGAGATTTGATTTTCAGGCAAGCCTATGGGATTATCTTTTCAGGTTTGACTTATGAGTGCTTATTCTTGAACCTTAAAACACTTTGAGTGATTTGAGTGAATCTTTAGTGAGGATGTCAATCCTTGTTGGTTTTGAATTAAAGGTAATTATTTAGATAAGGGGAGACACCTATGTTTTCGTGCTACAAATATATGACTTAAATTGTTTGAATCTTTAAGAGTCTTTGAGTTAAATTATCCATGTATAAATTATCTGTGAATTATGATGAGGCATTATTGATAGGAATTGTGAATTATAGAAAGATCGTTTTAATTGTAAGTTGAGAATTTTGCTTGAGGACAAGCAAAAGCTTAAGTGTGGGGGTATTTGATAAACCGTAAAAGTAACATATTTTAAGCCTACATTTAGTATGCTTTTGGATGATTTAGCCCTTGATTTATGTAAAAAGGTACTTTTAATCCCTTTTTTTTCATGTTTATACTCAGGAAATCACCCTAGGATGAAAAAAATGAGAAACGGGCTTAAAATGGGCCAATTTGGGCCCAAGATGAAATCGACACGGCCTGAACTTCAATCCACACGGCCGTGCCCCAACTGACAGAATCGAGACACTGCCTGAAAATGATTTACACGGGCGTGTACCATGGCTGTGCCCCTATCGTGGAAAAGAGGAATTATGCTCGGATTTGGATACTTTGAGGCAAAGAAACACAGTCCAAAGCCTATTCAAACACCGAGTAGGAAGTATACTTGAATTAGGGCACTTAGAGGCCAGGTAAAAACATCTCAAAAGACAATATAAAAAACCTAGACGCCAACCTTTAGGGGGCAGTGAGCTAGGCCAAGGAGCCGAGCCAGAAAGTCAGATTTGTGGAAATTACCCGAAGATAGCTAGTTGATCCATCTCAAAGTGCTGGAATTCTACTCAAGACGGCGGATTTCTCCTTCAATTCCTTCAAGGGGTTTTAGGGATTTCTTATGTTTTGTTTTATCTTTTCTCTTAAGATGTTTTCTTTATTCATTATGAACTAAACACTTCAGATACCTAAAGGGGATGAAACCTAGATGAATCTTGTTTTTGTTTTCTGAATTATACGATAAATAATTAGTTTATTCTTAATTATGTGTGCTTAATCCAAATTTGATGTGCTTAGGTGGAGGAGGAATAAACCCTGCTTAAGAGTAGATCTAGCATAATTAAGTGGAGTTGATCGCACGCCTAGAGATAGGGTGATGAGATTTTATCGGATTAGGGTAAAACCTAATATGGGAGTCCATAGATCAATTTACTGCTATTCTAGGAGGTTATTATTCGAGAAAGAGATTTCTGTTAATTAACCTAGGGTTAGACGTTATTCGCCTCGAGAGAGGGTTTAATATACGTTAGGGAGTCTTACGGATCAAACTAAGTGAATAAATCGTATGGTTCAGTATTAAATAACAAGTGAAGTCTAAGTAGATTCTTCCTGAGGGTACCGTCTTGATCAACTGAGTTTCTCTTTAAGTTATTTCCCAATTCATTCTTTTTGTCTTTGTGTCTTTAGTTTAGTAGTCGTTAATTTAGATTAAAATAACTTCACTTATTTTAGGCAAAATAATAAAAAGAAAGTGAGTATTAGTACTTTTAGTTCCTTTGGGTTCGACAATCCGGTCTTGCCTAAGTTATACTATTGTTCGATAGGTACACTTGTCTTAAGTCATTGTCAGAGTTAGTTTCCAGGTTCGATCATTCTTTTTATAAATTTTTAAAACTCGACGAAACAACAATCACTCCTCTACCTCTTCTTATACCTCAACTAGTTCTAGTGGCTCCTTAAGGTATAGATGTAGTGAGGATATCGAAACCCCGGTGGATAAGATTAGGAAATACGAGGTTGAGGACTTTAGAGCTAAGGTAGATGATGACCTTGAGAGAGCAGAGTTCTAGTTGGAGTACTCAATGAGAGCATTCGATGAACTCTCATGTACACCCTAAGAGAACCTGAAGTGTGCCGTATCTTTGCTAAGGGATTCGGCATACCATTGGTGGAAGATGTTGACGTCAGTGGTCTCGAAAGAGTGTGTGACGTGAGACTTCATTTTGGAAGAGTTCCGGAAGAAGTATATAAGCCAGCGATTTACTGATCGGAAAAGGAAAAAATTCCTTTAGTTGTAGCAAGGAAGAATATCATTAGCAGAATATGAGCGCCAGTTTGTTAGGCTTAACAAATATGGTTTTGTAGGCCTTGAGTAGGAAATCCTTGTGTGCTCTAAGAGTTATGAGCATGAGTTTAGCATTGTCTGATAATGGTGATATTTTGGCAGAGCTGAGAGCTAAGCCACTATTTGTTCAACAGTTATGTGAGGCTCAGAGAAATGATAGTTAGATGCAAGCTAAGAGAGTTAATTGCGGATCAGAAAGTGATTCTAATTTTTGAGTGGGCTCGAATGATTGTTTGTTGTACCATGACAGAATTTGTGCACCAAGAGATGAAGAGTTAATCCGAAAGGTTTTGCTTGAGGCACATAGTGGTTATTTGTTTGTACACCCAGGCAGTACAAAATGTATAATGACTTGAGAAGTTTTATTGGTGGCCGGGTATGAAAAGAGACATTTCATAGTCTATGGCAAAATATCTGATTTGTCATCAGGTGAAAGCTGAGCATCAAGTACCTTCGGGATTGCTTCAGCCAATGATGGTACCCAAATGGAAATGGATTGGGTTACCATGGATTTTGTGACGGGGTTACCTTTGACTCCAAAAAAGAAAAATGCTATGTGGGTTGTTGTGGACAGATTGATTAAGTTGGCTCATTTTATTCTAGTACGTGTTGATTACTCACTAGATAAATAGCCAGATTGATTGTGGCAGAGATAGTGAGATTACATAGTATGCTTGTGTCTATAATATCAGATAGAAATCTGAGGTTTGCTTCGAGGTTTTAGAAGAAGTTGCAAGAAGCCATGGGTACGAGATTAGATTTTAGTATTGCGTTCCATCCGTAAACTGATGGTCAGTCTGAAAGAGTGATTCAAGTTCTTGAAGATATGCTCTGATGTTGTGTGTTGGAATTTGAAGGTAGTTGGGAGAGATACCTACCTTTGGTTGAGTTTGCTTACAATAACAGTTATCAGTCGAGTATATAGATGGCACCGTATGAAGCCTTGTATGGCCGTAAGTGTCGGACTCCTTTGTATTGGGCCGAGCTTAGTGAAAAGCAAATTCATGGGGTCGACCTGGTTAAAGAGACTGAAGAAAAAGTAAAAGTAATCCGAGATAGTATGAAAGCTGCTTCAGACCGAAAAAAGTCGTACGCGAATTTGAAAAGAAAGGAAATTGAGTTTAAGGTGGGTGAAAAAGTGTTTTTGAAAGTGTCCCCGTGGAAGAAGATCATGAGATGTGGATGAAAAGAGGAAATTGAGTCCAAAATTCAATAGGACTGTATGAGATTACAGACAAAGTTAGGCCCGTAGCTTACCGTTGGCTTTGCTGGTAGAGTTGGAAAAGATACATAATGTGTTCCATGTATCGATGTTAAGGCGTTATCGCTCTGATCCTTCGCATGTGATTCCTCCAAAGGAAATTGAGATACGACCGAATATGACATATGAGGAGGAGCCGATTAAAATTTTGGCTCGAGAGGTAAAATAGTTGAGAAACAAGGACATAGCCTTAGTAAAAGTGTTATGGCAAAAACACGGTGTGGAAGAAGCTATGTGGGAATTGGAAGAAACCATGAGAGAGCAGTATCAAAACCTCTTTACCGGTAAGATTTTCGAGGGCAAAAATCCCTAAAGGGGGGAGAGTTATAATAGCTCGATTTTGGGGCTAGTCAGAATAGTGGTTCAAGACCACTAAACCGAGGATAAGGAAAATTATTTTGATATTATTTTATGTGTTATAGCATTTATATATGAGTATGTAGAAATTTTGGTGCTTTAGTTTTAGCAATAGCATGCTTAATTGTGAAAAAGGACTAAATCGCATGAGATGCGAAAGTTTTCTTTTATAAGGTAGGGATACCTAATAGCTATAGAAGGTGATTTAAAGGATTTTAAAATGCAATTAGGCCATTATTCTAGTGGTGGCCGGCCATATAGGAGCTAGGGAGACAAGATTTTAATGTTGGTCAAATTTAGTGGATATTAGGTGGTAAAAATAAATAAAATAAGAGGAGTAAAAGATGTTATCATCTTTTACTATTCACAAATCTCTTTCCGCCGAAAATTTGAAGAGAAAATAGAGCATTTGGGGGTTCAAACTTTCAGCCAAGTTATCTCCTTGCTAGTAAGTGATTTGGATGATTTTAGTTGATGATTTTTGTATTTTTAGAGTCCCTAAAGCTTAAGCTAGCTAATGAGGGGACCAATTTGCATTATGGTGGGAAGTCTGGGGACTTTCCATGAGATTATTTGTGTTGTTAGCTGAGTTTTTATGGAAGAAAATGAATCTTAGGGAGATGAGAAACAACTTATGTGAAAGATGTTTGTATGAAAACACCTAAATAGGACTTAAATGCAAAGAATAAAATTTTATCATAAATGCATAAAATGGTGAGAATGGTGAGTAGTTGTAAGAGAAATAAATGTTCAGCTAGGCTTCTTTATTGAGAAAATGTGTTGAAAAATAATTTACGAGCCTTAGGGAAAAAGTGTAAATATGAAAAACATTAGGGGCAAAATAGCTGTCGAAACCATTTTTTAAGTTTTGAAAAACGAGGTCGACTTAAAAAATGAAAATGGGAGTCGCCACCAGTCCCTTTTTGCTTAGGTGTGATCGGATCACCTTACAAAAAATTTTATTTCAAAAACATTGATTTTGGCCTATGAAATTCAAGAAAACGGGTTCGGGAGTCGGTTACATACGAGGAAGGATTAGCATTCTCGTATGTCCAAAATTGGTACCAAATTGATTAAATAATGTCCTAATGTCGAAAATATGAAAAATTTAAAATATGATCCTTTTATTTAAAAAAAAAAAACTAAGACTCGCTTATCTCAAAGAAATAAAATGCCACACCCAATAAGTTAGGGTGCAATATTTCAAGACTTTGAAACTAAACTTGCCTTTATTTGTAGAAGATCCTTACCTCGAAACACAAAACATTATATCCAATAAGTTAGGATATAACATTTTGAATTTCTAAGAATAAGTTTGATTTGAAGTTTATGGGTTTTAATTTTAAAAGGAAAACAATAGGTTCTTTAAATTCGATAAGAAAAATAGAAACCGAGTAAGTTAGGGTACGATTTCTTTATAACCTTAGAACGCAGAATGTTTGCTAATTTCAAAATGAAAATTTTAGTGCATCGGGTAATATGTGATTTGATTGTAATAAAATAGAAGATGGGGTATAGTACATATGCATAATTGAACATAATGAGGATAATAACGTAAATAATAGAAAACACTAGAAATAAAATACAATGAAATAATAAATAAATAAATAAAAGATAATAATAGAAAAATAAAAGTTAGTGGTAAATCAATAAATAAATAAATACTATAGGCTAATTTTAAAAAAATAAAATAATAATAATGGTAAAAATAAAATAATAATAATAAAATATATTAATAAACAAGTAAAAATAAAACAATAGAAATAATAAAAATAGCAATAATAATGTCGATGATGATGATGATGATGATGATGATGATGATGATGATAATAATAATAAGTATAAAAAATAGTGATAATAATGAAGATAAAATAATAATACTAATGAATAAAACATAATAAAAAAACTATAGTGGTAGTAATATTAAAATAATGATCATAAAAATAAAAGTAATACTAAATTAGTAATAATAATAGTAATAATAATATTGATAGTAATGAAAATAATAACAAAAGTAATAGTAAAAAATCATATTAATAATAAAATAATAGTAATAACAAATATAAGAAATAATACTCAAAACAAGAATAATAATAATAATAATAATAATAATAGTAATAATAGTAATAATTACAATATTAATAATAAAGGAGGTAATAATAATAAATACAGTAATAATAATATTAAAGATAAAAATAATAACCAAAATAATAACAATAATAGCAAAATAATAAAAGGAAATAAGAATAAGGATGAAATTAAATTTAAAATAAAACTCTGGGGCGAATTTTAAAAAATAAATGAACTAGGGCCCCATAGCAACGTGCATAAAAAAGGAGAGGACCAAATGGGAAATTAACCCTGGCCTCCAAAACGCACAACTTGAGGAAGGACCAGATCCAAATCGCAGCGGAATTGTGGGGTAAAAATAAGAAAAAATAAAAACTTGATTGCGAAATTATGAAAAAGCGGAAGGACTAAAAGCTCAATTAGCCCTTCCTATAAAAAACACGCTGATCTTGAGAGTGGGTCAGGTCGAGGCGCGGGTTAGCTGATAAACAATAATATACACATATTTTAATCTCATATTTAGCATACTTTTGGATGATTTTTCCCTTTAATTATGAAAATATGTGCTACTAATCCTTTATTTTAATGTTTTATACTCAGAAGAGCACCGGAGGATGAAAAGAACAAAAAACGAGCCAAAAACGGATAAAATGGGCCAAAACACTAAATCCACACGACTTGAGCCCAAGACCACACGACTGTGCCTCTTAAGAAGAGCCAAACACTGGACCTCAAATACACTAGTGCGTTTTTCAATGTGTTCGACCACTACCGAATCGAATAACACAAAGTGTCCCTGTCGCAGTGAAGAAGAGTTTCATTCGGATTAGGGTCCTTAGAGGCAAATAAAGACATTCCAAAAGCCTATATAAAGACCCTAGAGGCCAACCTTTAGGGGGCGGTTCAGCTAGGCCCAAGAGCCAAGCCAGAGGGGCAAGAATTGTGGGATTCACTCGAAGAAAGCCAGTTGATTCATCTCAAGAAGCCGGAATCATACTCAAGACTGAGGATCTCTCCTTCAATTCCTTCAAGGGGTTTTATGGTTTTCTTTATGTTTTTTTTTTATATTTTCTTTTGAGATGTATTCTTTTACGATTATGAACTAAACCTCTCAGATACCTGAGGGGGATGATACCTAAGACGAATCTTGTTATTATTATCTGAGCTGTATGATAAATACTTGATTTGTTCTTAATTCTTGTTTTTGTATTTCTGGGATATTGATTCAAGCATTTATGCTCTTAGGCAGAGGAGGAATAGACCTTGTTTAAGAGTAAATCTAGCATAGTTAAGCGGAGTTGATGCAACCCTAGAGATAGGATGATGAAAATCTGCCAGATTAGGGTCAAACCTAATATGGGAGTCCATAGATCGAGTTAATGTAATTCTAGGGGTTTTAATTAGAAAGATATTTCAATTAATCAACCTAGGGTTAGACGTTAATAGCCTCGAGAGAGGTAATAATATAAATTAGGGAATCCTATGGATCAAGTCAAGTGAATAAATCGCCTGGTTTAGAGTTAGATAACAAGTGAAGTCTAGGTGGATTCTTCCTCGGGTATTGTCTAAATCAATCAATTTTCTCTCAATTTTTTCCTCAATTTCTTCTCTTATTCTTTGCATCTTTAGCTTAGTAGTTAGTTAATTTTAGATTAGATAAAAATTTCCTTAATCCTTTGGCTAAATAATAAAAAGAAAGTTAGTATTAGTACTTTTGGTTCCACAATCCGGTCTTGCCACTAAACTATACTACTGTTCGATAAGTGCGCTTGCCTCCATCGTTGTCTTAGTTAGTTTCTAAGTTTGATCATTCTTTTTTATAAATTTTTAAGACTCTGACACACGATCAAGTTTTTGGCGCCGTTGCCGGGGAACTGAAATATTAAGAACGCTCAATTTTTATTACTTTAGCCATATTTTTATTCTTGCAATTAAATTTTATTTTTAACTTTTCTGAATTTCTTTCTTTTTCCCTTTTCCTAGCAGGTACGGTACCTCTAGTTTATGACTAGAAAGAACCCTACAGGACCACTACTTTATGATAGTGATATTGAAGGTACCGTACGTAGAAATCGTAGAGAAACAAGGCGAGGCTCAAATTACATACAAGAAGAGCAAGAAGACGAAGCTAGTACTACCGAAGTAATGGCTGAGAATAATCCGCCACATCAAGATATGGCCGAACATCATGCTCTTCGAACTATGTATGATTATGCTAAACCTAATTTAACAAGAGCTGAATCGAGTATTGTTAGGCCTGATATAGCCGCTAATAATTTTGAACTGAAACCTAACACTATTCAAATGATTCAACAGTTTGTTCAGTTTGATGGTTTGCAGGACGAAGACCCGAATACTCATTTATCAAATTTTCTAGAATTCTGCGATACCTTCAAAATAAATGGCGTTTCTGATGATGCTATTCGTCTTCGGTTATATCCCTTTTCTTTGAGAAATAAAGCTAAACAGTGGTTACATTCTTTTCTTTGAGAAATAAATGACCGAAAATTTTTTATTAAAATATTTTCCTCCAGCCAAAACGGTCAAATTAAGGAATGATATCTCTTCTTTTGTGAAGATGGATTTAGAAACATTATACGATGCATGGGAGAGATACAAGGATCTGTTGAGAAGGTGCCCACACCATAGTTTACCCTTGTGGCTACAGGTCCAAACTTTTTACAGGCGTGTGAATCCTTCAACCAGGCAGTTGATTGATTCAGCCGCCGACGGAACCCTGAATAACAAAACTCCTGAAGCGACTTACGAGTTTATAGAGGAGATGTCACTGAATAACTATCAGTGGCAAGTTAAAAGGACAAAGCCAACTAAAGCAGCCGGAGTTTTCAACCTCGACGTAGTCACCATGCTATCAAATCAGGTAGAGATGATGAATAAAAAGATTGATGGTTTGTATGGTCTCTAGCAGGTACACCTAGTAATGCAATGTGACTGGAATCTAGGAGGCGTTGCGAATTCTGAGTACCCACCCTACAATTCGGGCACGAAAAGTGAACAAATAAACTATACGGGTAACAATTTTAGACCTCAAAATAACCCTTATAGTAATACTTATAATCCAGGATGGAGGAACCACCCCAATTTCTCATGGGGTGGTCAAGGAAATCAGAGACAACAACCCCTTCCAAATTTCCAACAACAGCCCTACCCACAGGAAAAGAAATCGAACCTTGAAGAGATGCTGACAAAATTTATGGCGGTGTCTGAAACTCGTGTTCAAAACACCGAAACAACACTTAAAAATCAACAAGCATTGATTAAAGGAATCGAGAACCAGTTAGGGCAACTCATTAAACTGATATATGAATGACCACAAGGTAGCTTGCCAAGTAACATGGAGACTAACCCGAAGGAGTAACTTCAAGCCATTACCGCTCAAGATAGTAAAGGGTTAGTAGAATCTGAATCTGAGCTAAGGCAAGAACCTGTGGTAAGTGAAGCTAAGGTTAAGGAAAACCAAGAAAAGACAAAATCGGTAATTAAAGAATACAAACCTCGTATACCTTACCCCAATGAGATTAAGGAAGACGACACAGAAGAACAGTTCGGTAAGTTCCTTAAACTCTTAAAGAAATTACATATTAACTTACTGTTTCTTGAAGCTCTTTCGCAGATGCCAGATTCAAGGAAATTTTTAAAAGAGCTCTTAACGAACAAGCGAAAGTTAGACGAGGAGTCGCATGTGGAATTAAACACAGTATGCTCAGCAATGTTACAGAACAGACTACTACAGAAATTAAAAGATCTAGGGAGTTTTACAATTCCATGTTTAATTTGTAGTTTATCTTTTGGTAATGCTTTAGCTGATTTAGGGGCAAGCATCAATGTTATGCCATCTAAAATGTTTAAACAGCTAGGTCTAGGGAAACCCAAGCAAACTAGGATGGGTATTCAACTAGCTGATAAGACTATTTGAATTCCTAAGGGTGTAATTGAAGATGTTTTTAACTATGTGTTCTTAATTCTTATTTTGGTATTTTCAGGATATTGTTTCAAACATTTATGCTCTTAGGCAGAGGAGGAATAGACCCTGTTTAAGAGTAGATCTAGTATAGTTAAGCGGAGTTGGTCGTAACCCTAGAGATAGGATGACGAAAATCTACCGGATTAGGGTCAAACCTAATATGGGAGTTCATAGATCGAGTTAATGCAATTCTAGGGGTTTTAATTAGAAAGAGATTTCAATTAATCAACCTATGGTTAGACGTTAGTAGCCTCGAGAGAGGTATTAATATAAATTACGGAATCCTACGAATCAAGTCAAGTAAATAAATCGTCTGGTTCAAAGTTAGATAACAAGTGAAGTCTAGGTGGATTCTTCCTCGGGTATTGTCTAAATCAATCGATTTTTTCTCAAGTTTTTCCTCAATTTCTTCTCTTCATCTTTGCATCTTTAGCCTAGTAGTTAGTTAATTTTAGATTAGATAAAAATTCCCTTAATCCTTAGGCTAAATAATAAAAAGAAAGTTAGTATTAGTACTTTTGGTTTCTTTGGGTTCGACAATCCGGTCTTGCCACTAAACTATACTACTGTTCGATAGGTGCGCTTGCCTCCATCGTTGTCTTAGTTAGTTTCCAGGTTCGATCATTCTTTTTATAAATTTTTAAGACTTTGACACATGATCATCAGCCCCCAAACCGACGTAGTTTTAGGCGTTAAAGGGGCTGCCCAAAACGACGCCGTTTAGGCTGGGTATTTAAGGTCAACGTCTAAAAAAAAATCATTTGGGATCAGTTTTAAAGAAAAAGAAAGAAAAAATCCCATTTTATCTCTGCTTGGGCTATTTTAGGCCTTGGGCTCTAGTGAAACTCCGGCGTCGATCGCCGTCGTCCACCGCTGCCGCCTCCATCGCTAGCTATCGTACACGGTGGCCGAAATAAAAAATATAAGTTTTTTTTCTTTTTTTTAATAAATTTATTATATATATATATATGTTATATATATGGTTTCCAAATAAAAAATAAAAAAGTATTCAAAAATGAAAAGAAAAAAAGAAAAAAAGAAAACAAAACCTTTGCTGATTTGTTGTTTTTTTGTGTTGTATTTCTGTGTATATTGTGTATCTTTGTAAAACAAATCGTCGCCCTGTTTACATATTACAGTGGTTTTTTATAACTAAAAAATAATTAAAATACAGATTCTGTGTTGCCATATTTTCTCCTTCTGCTGTGTTCTTTCCTTTTTTACAGGCGGACAACAAAAAATCCAGGGCGGTGATTGGGCGCGACTCGCGCTAACTGCGGCGCGACTGGGCTGGTGGCTAAGCATGCAGCGCGAGGGTTTTCCAGATATCCTAGGTTCTAAAATAGTTTGGGTATTGGACTCCGTAGGTTGGGTTAGGTTAAATTTGGGCCACGGGTGTAACTGGGTCAATTTGGGCCATTGGGTTATCTGTTTATTTTTGTAACTGGACTGTAAAAATAAAATTGGACATTGATTCTTATTTATTATTATTATTTGTTTATTTGGGCCCGGGCTAAATTGGCCTATTATAGCTGCCCTTCTTTGCTCATTGTCGTGTAACGGGAATAGAGCAAAGACTATAAAAGGACCAATTTTGCCCGGTCTTGCGGAGTCTTGACTTCTTAGTCCTCGTCTTCTTCAAGTAGTCTCTAACCCAACTACAATCTCAGGGGTATTGGAACTGCTTCAATCTGACGACTTCAATCTGCTTCGCTGCAACTTCAGGAAGGCAATATCCGCTATCTTTAGTCTGCTCCGCTGTAAACTCAGGGATGCCAGATGAGTATCTTTGATCTGCTTCCTGCAACTTCAGAAAGATAAGATCTGCTGTCTTCAGTCTGTTCCACTGCAACTTCAAGGACGCCAAACTAGTATCTTCAATCAGCTTCCTACAACTTCAAGAAGATAAGATTTGCTATCTTCAGTCTACTCCACTGCAACTTTAGGGACGCTAGACTAGTATCTTCGATCTACTTCATTGCAACCTCAGGAAGTCCGGATCTGCTATTTTAGTCTACTCCACTGCAACTTCAGGGAGATAAGACTTGTGACTTCAACCTGCTCCACTGTAACTTCAGGGAGATAAGGTTGGTGGCTTCAATGCAACTTCAGGAAGATAAGATTTTCCATTTTCAGTCTGCTCCACTGTAACTTCAGGGATATGAGACTTTCTATGGAAAATTCAATCCGACCTACTACAACTTCAGAGGTATAGGATTCATCATTTTAATCCGCTCCACTGCAACTTCAGGGAGATGGGATTAACTATCTTCAGTCTGCTCCATTGCCGATACATAGAGATAAGACTTGTGACTTTCAGCCTGTTCCACTACTGCTTAGGGGGTAATGCTGGTGGTTTGAATCTGCTTCCTTGCTACCTCGGGAAGATAAGATTCGCCATCTTCGATCTACCCCACTGCTATCTCGAGGAGACAAGATCTACAATTTTTAGTCTACTCCCTTACTACATCAGGAAGATAAGACTATAATCTTCAGTCTGCTCCCTTGTTACATCATGAAGATAAGGCTAGTGGCTAAAATCTGCTCCCTTGCTATATCAGGAAGATAATATTCGCCAAATTCGATTTGCTCCGCTACCGCTTAGTGAGATAAGATCTACAATCTTCAGTCTGCCCCACTACTATCTCGAGGGGACAAAATATGAACTTTTCAGTCTGCTTTCTTACTATCTCAGGAAAACTTCAATCTTCAGTCTGCTCCACTACCATCTCGAGGGAACAAAATCTGAACTTTTCAATTTGCTTCCCTACTATCTCAGGACGACTACAATCTTCTGTCTGCTCCACTACCATCTCGAGGGAACAAAATCTGAACTTTCCAATTTTCTTCCTTACTATCTCAAGAAGATTTCAATCTCCAATCTGCTCCACTACCATCCCGAGGGAACAAAATTCGAACTTTTCAATTTGCTTCCTTACTATCTGAGGAAGACTACAATCTTCAGCCTGCTCCACTACCATCTCGAGGGAATTAAATTTGAACTTTCCAATTTGCTTCCTTACTATCTCAGGAAGATTTCAACTTCAGTCTGCTCTACTACCATATCAAGGGAACAAAATCTGAACTTTCCAATTTGCTTCCTTACTATCTAAGGAAGACTACAATCTTCAGCCTGCTCCACTACCATCTCGAGGGACCAAAATCTAAACTTTCTAATTTGCTTCCTTACTATCTCAAGAAGACTTCAATCTTCAATCTACTCCACTACCATCTCGAGGGAACAAAATTTGAACTTTCCAATTTGCTTCCTTACTATCTCAAGAAGACTTTAATCTTCAGTCTGCTCCACTACTATCTCGAGGGAACAAAATCTAAACTTTTCAATTTGCTTCCTTACTATCTCAGGAAGACTTCAATCTTCAGTCTGCTCCACTACCATCTCGAGGGAGATAAGACTGATGGCTTAAATCTAATCCGCTACTTTATGGAGATAAAATTCACCGTTCGATCTTGTTTCACTACTGCTTAGGGTGACAAGATTTACAATCTTCGACCTATCCCACTGCTAGTTAAGGAGATAGGACTGGTGGCTTAAATTTGTTCCACTACTGCTTAGGGAGACAAGATTTTCCTTTCGATCTTGTTCCACTACTATTTAGGGTGACAAGATCTACAATCTTTGACCTATTCCCCTGCTGGTCAAGGAGATAGGACTGGTGAATTCACCGATGTTACTACACTGTCCTCTAGGGGACATGTCCTGTAGACTCGAATGTATTATGGACGACATATGCATGAATGCAGAATGACATGAGAATGATCCCTTTTTTAAATGTAAAATGATTAGGATGTAATGATCATAATGAATCAAATACTCCTAACTAAATGATATTATGGATGACATTTGCATGAATGCAGAATGTCATGAGAATGATCTCCTTCTTTTTCTCTCTTTTTTTTAATGTACAATGATTAGGATACAATGATCGGAATGAATCAACTGCTCCTAATTGGAAGTGTATGAATGATATTTACATGAGAATGATCCCTTTTTAAATGTAAAATGATTAGGATGCAATGATCAGAATGAATCAAATGCTCCTAACTAAATGATATTATGGATGACATTTGCATGAATAGAGAATGTCATGAGAATGATCTCCTTCTTTTTTTCTTTTTTTTTAATGTACAATAATTATGATACAATGATCGGAATGAATCAAATGCTCCTAATTGGAAGTGTATGAATGATATTTACATGAGAATGATCCCTTTTTAATGTTTGGGTTGTCACTGCTCATAGTTTATCAAGGTTCTATCACTGATGCGTTACCATGCTTTCTCGTTTAGATGGTATCTTTGACAGAAAACCCAAAAAAATGATTATATTCTGCTCAGCAAGCTTGCCCCGCTGTAATTTTAGAGTCCCTTCCACTGTACCTTCTGGGACATAAAGTTTGTACTTCCCACTACAAATTCAGGGGAATAACATTTGGTTTCTTTCATCAATCATGTTACCACTCAGAGGTATGGAATTTGTATCATCTTCAATCAAGTTGATATGTTACACCATTCCCTAGGTGTAATGACCCGATGTATGTGCCTGAAATTTGCATGAATGCAAGGTATCATTTTCTTTTCCCAAGAATGATCCCCTTTTACACCTGGGTTACCCAATAAAAATCTGAAGAGATAATCATCTTTCAATATTTCCAACCCTTAGGCTTGGTGAGTTCTAAACAAAAGTCCTGTTTTAGATTCTTATATTATTTAGAAGCTTCCAGAGTAATATGCGAAACTCCTTTTATAAAAGTATTATTAGTCCATTAACCTTTATTTTAATATAAAATGCTTAAAAAAGATCACAACAATGGACGTGAAAGAAATTAATCAAGAGCATAGCTCAAAACAAATAAGTTAATCAAAGATAACCAATGCAATAAAAGAAAATTGATTGGTGTATCTTGAAAAAATAAAGGAAGCAAAGATAGCTAAGGCTATAAAAGAAAATTGATTGGGGTGTATCTTTGAAAAGAATAAAGTAATAAAAGATAGCAAATTTAAAATGGGTAAGATAGAAGCTAGGTGCCCCAGATATTGCAGCCTGAGTATCTCTATACAAACTCCTTAAGGACCATTTTCAGCTCAATACGTGTTTAGAGGATCCGGAGTACTTTGTCAATGCCCCAAGATGTAGCATACTTCCTCACTGTTGATTCAGGCATAACAAGACTACCACATGCCCTATCTTTGATCAAAATTTGAGCCACCCTTTTTGGGTTTTCAACTCAAAACCCTTTTGGTCTCAAAGCGCCCTTTGCGGGTTTTCAACTTGGCCTCTCCTTTTTTTTTGAACTCAAGGCTCCCTTTGCGGGTCTTCACCTTGGCCTTTTTCCTTTCAGGTAAAATACTTCTTGACTGAACCTGAATTCACCAGATTGGGCAAGTCTTTGACATCTATCTCGGTCAATATCAATGCTCCTCCAGAACAGGCCTTCTTTACAACATAAGGTCCTTCCCAGTTTGGCATCTACTTTTCTCTGAAATCCTCTTGTAAAAGAAAGATCAGATTCCCCTCATGGAATTCTCTAAGATAAACCTCTTTGTCATAAGCTTGCATCATCTGACCGTGATGGATAACTTTTACCCTTTTCTTCGATTAGGTTTAATTGGCAAAAATGCTTCCATTTCATAAACCAATGGGTAAGATGTTGCCCCGCAAAAGTCCTAGCCAACGTTCGATAATCATAGAGAGTAAATGATAGCTTCTTATGCCAATCTTTACAAGTCTTGGTCACCTTTTCATATTTTTTTATTTTTTCTTTTTGTATTTTTCTTTTGACAACCTTTGCTGCACTATGATATGCTGCCTGATCTTTGAGCAAACTATAATTTTTGACATTGTACAGTTATGCATTATTAAACATGATCCTTTCTAGCATTCTTTGCTAACATCTGATCCTTTCCTTTATTCTTTTTTTTTTGTTTTTTTTTTAAAACTTGATGACTGTCGACTTTGCAATATTGGCATATGAGGCTACTTACACCCTCTTAGTGAAGTAAACAACGACCACGACGATGAATTGATATTTGCTAAAAGCTTTTGACGAGATTGGCCCATTACATCCATGCCCCACATATGGAATGTTTGTGAAGAAATGGAGAAGGCACATGAATCTTGTCTCCTTAAATATGGCATAGTTGATACCATCCCCTTCTATATAGATTAACAGCACCCAAACCTCATGACTAGCTTGACTATTGTAAAACCATTAGCATGTGTCCTTCTGATATCCTTATGGATCTCTTTTAGGATTTCAACGTACCCGCGTCTCAGTAGTCTAGGTATGTCTTGATATGATCGTGCAAAAATATCTTTGAATTGTTGAAAATAACTTAATGATGTCTTGACTTATTTCTATGGTGAGCTGGGCTTTGATTTTCACCCATTTTCTAAGCTCGCAATGTACACTGACTCTATGTAAGGTAGGATTTGTTTTTCATCATGTTTTACCATCCTTAACAAATCAGAAGATAGGTCACAATCTCTGTTATTTTCAAAAACCTGAGATCCCTCTAGACACATATCTTACTTAAAAGGAGACTCTGAGTCAATAGTGGCGTTGCCCACATCGTTGATATCTAGAGACCTTATTGTAGGTTCAAACAAAGATTCCAAAGAATAAATGATTTAAAGAATGATTATTTGTATGGTCATGAATGAAGAATGAAAGAATACTTAAAAGAAAGTCCAAACAAAATAAAAAAACTAAGAACAATTGTTTGTACAGTATGAAATGGAAAGAATAAAAGAATATTTACTTAAAAGATACATTTTATTGAAATAAAATTTTGGACACGAGCCTATTTCACAAAAGGGTTCTTATTGCCTCTAGGCTTAAGACAACAAGCATGTTTTGAATATTACTCTAGATCAGCTCTAAAAATACAGGGATATCTTTCACAGTCCCATTATTCAAAACACTCCCTAGTACGCAAGGTCTTGGAAAATTCATTTCCCGGTTCCCTCTTCACTTTTGATTTCTTCAAGGAGTCGCAACTTTCTTGTCTCCTCCTTCAATTATCGCATTTACTGCCTCGTCAAAGTGATTAGGTTTTGATGAATCGTCGAACTTCACAATTCCCATTTTAATGAACCTTTCGACCAACTTTTTAAACGTAGTATAGTTTTCTATTGAGTGACCTGTTATTCCCGCATGGTAGTCGCATTGAGCGTTCGAGTCATACCATTTAGGATATGGGGGTGTAAAGGCTTTAGATAAAATGGAGACACCACATGTGCATCAAATAAACTTTGATATAGCTCCTTATACGTCATCGGGGTTGGCGTAAATTAGAGTTTTTTAGAGTTTTGCCTTGCACCTGATTCTTGTCTTGCCGGCCCCTGTTGCCCAGCAATAATTACTTTTGGCTGGCTAACAGTAATTGCCTTCGAGTACCCTTTGTTGTATATACTCGTATTATTCACTTCGTCATCCTTTTTTCTAGGAGTAGACCTTTTAATAGTTTCCCCTACTTTAATCTTGCCACCCCTTATGGCATTTTCAATCATTTCTCCTACCATCACTATATCTGCAAAGCTCTTGGTGGTATTTCCTATCATGTGTGTGATGAATGGAGCCTTCAAGGTATTGATAAAAAGTATTGTAGTTTTCTTTTCTAAGGCGGTGGCTAAACTTGTATAGCAACCTCCTTCCATCTTTGCGCATACTGCTTGAAGCTTTCATTTGGCTTCTTCTTCATGTTTTGCAAGGTAATTCTGTCAGGAGTCATGTCTGTGACATGATTGTATTGCTTCATGAAGGCTTGGGCCAGATCTCTTCAGGAGCTAATCCTAGCATGGATGAGTTGATTGTACCACCTGCACGTCGCCCCCACCAAACTGCCTTGGAAATAATGAATTAAGAGCTGATCATTGTTAATGTATCCAGTCATCCATCTACAGATCATAGTGATATGGCTTCAGGGCAGTTGGTCCCATTGTACTTCTCAAATTCTGGCATTTTGAACTTATGAGGAAGCATTAAATCTGGAACCAAGCTCAAGTCTTTAGCATCAATTCCGTAGTGATTATCAGCATTTTCTAAAGCTTTGAACTTTTCTTCCAACCATTGCAACGATCTTCCAACTGCCTTAAAGATTCAATTCTTATCTCCTCCCTCTCTGCTATATCTAAGTCAGGGATAACAGGATTAGCAGGGTTATCTCCCGAGTTAGATCCTGTACCAACTTGGAAATTCATGGGCACTCTAGCGTCATTTTGCCTATGTTGAGGCCTTATCGTGACAGATGGCCTTTGGGGATATTCTTCAGGTTGTGTTCACACATTCGGTAGGGTGAAACCTCAAGGAAAGTCCTCATTATCTTCAGCATTAATTATGGGACCCTTTTCTTTGTCTATCTCCCCGTTCAGCATCTGGGCCATTTGAACCATCATGTTCATTTGAGCTTCCAGCATTTGGTCTCCCATTTCTTATTGGAGCTTTGCCAATTGCTCTTGCATATGGTCTTGCATGTCTCTCTAGAATTGTTCAAGTGTTTGATCCATTTTCTTTGTCTTGGCACGTATACCGTAATGGTATTTAGTTTCCAGATTAACTTTTCCTTCTTACTTTCTCTCTATTTCTCTCTAAAATAACTTAAACTAATTAGGGTCCTTCTATGGATTTTAATGCATATGATGCTATGAAATGCAAATGCATGAAATGAATGCAAAAAAAAAGAGAGGCGTTGATTTTGAATTTAATTCCATTAGAAAAACTTTTCTAGAAAGCAAATTCCTTTACATAAAATAGATTATATATACGTCCTTACCCTCATATTCCAAGAAAAAACATCAATCTCCTTCTTAGCAAAGGTTAAATCTTGCAAACTTCTAATAGATGCCTTCATTAGCTCCTTTTTGCTTGATCTGAGCTGTGACTCATTACTTACTTATCCTCACAATGTTTGTTAGCCTCTTCAAGAAGCCGAAACGTGGTGATTCTCAAATAGTCTTTGTCAGCTTGAATCCTTGGGCAATAAAGTCTTATATTCTTTCACGGACTACCAGTCTTCTCTCGTTATGTTTACTTAGACCATATTCGAAAGATCGTATTATAATCCAATTTATCAAGAAATCTATTTTCTCATGACAAACTATTCTATTTAGTAATCAAATTTAAATCAACACGTCCTTTCTATGATGTGAATGCAATGCAATCAAAACAAAAGCGAACACATTAGTACAAGAGAATTATATAACAAAATAGGGTACCTATCTGGGTGACCACTAGGGTTCAATATAACTCTATCAAGAGTTGGCTCTTAAGGATCACTATATGTGGATTAGTTCTAAAGGGTGGGTACTTGAACCAGTAGATTCCTCAATCCTCACCCATTATAGGCTCATATGGATCGAGTTCAGTTCAGGGGAATACATTTCCCTATGGCCATGCGGAGGTGAAAACCTCACGAAGGCATAGTTTCTTACTCCCACTTAAAAGGTATGACCACAACGGTCGTGCAATATGATTGCTAGGGTTAGGCGTAGTTCTACCTAGGGTAAGCTCTTAGAGCTTTCTACATGTAGTTTGGTTCTAAAATAAAGGTACCTGAACCGACAGATTCCTCGATCCTCACCCATTATAGGCTCATACGGACCGAGTTCAGTTCAGAGGAATACATTTCTCTATGGTTGTACAGAGATGAAAATCTCACGAAGACATAGGTACGGATGTATCCCGAAAGCGATTCACTATCCTACACGGAGGTGAAAACCTCACGAAGGAGTAGCTTCTCACTCTCACTGAAAATGGTGTGACTACAACAATCATGCAATGCAATGCAAAAATACTTTACACGATTAAAACAACATGCAATAAAAAGAATCATAAGTTTTCAAATCAGATTTTCAAATTTAGACAAAAGGACAGGAAATAATCAATTTTATGACTTGACTCTCTTATTGTAACATCCTCAAAGTGGGCCTACTCATTTATATGATAGTCTAATATGATAAGTTGGGATTGTAAAGGTTGGGCTAACTTTTTGATTAAATATTTGGCTTAGGATTAAAGTTAGTGCTCTGGATAATTTAAAGTGAAATATTGGGCTTTAAAAAAATTGGGTTAGGTGGCTAATAAATGGTGTTAGCTTATAATTTAAGAAGATGGTTAATTAAGTGACAAGCTGGGCTTGTGGCCCAAAGGATTAAAGTGCATTAAGTGGGCATAAGGTGGCGCCTTAAGGGAGGAGGAATTTGGGCCCTGAGTGACTGATTGAGCCTTAGGAAATGGGTCAAATTCGGCACTTAAATGGGAAGGGGGTGGATGGCAATTAGACTACCTTTTAGGAGTTATTTCTTTTATTTTAAGTGTTAAAAAGTTGATAATTAATAAGGAGGAGTTGGTTTTAAGGTGGGCTCTCCTAAAGGTAAGATAAGGATTGAGTTATCAGGAGAGTTAAAAGCTATCAGATGACAGCAGAGTTGGCCGAAAATCCAACTCTAGGAGGGGAGAGTTGGCCGAAATTCCAACTCTGTGTGTGTGGGTATGCCGAAATTTTTCTATAAATAGGGAGTAGTATTCTTCAATTTCAGTATCTTGAAACCCTATTCTTCTCTCATTCTCTGCCAAAATTTCCAAGCCTTCTCTACAGTTTCTCTTTTTAAGAGCCGAATTCTTTTGTTCATACCCTCATCTCCCATAGCCGAATCTACAAGTGAGATCTCTGTTTTCCCAAAGGTGCACTGTAAGCCGTATACTCCTTAGTAATCTGGTAAGTTTCAGGATTTTTCCTTTTTCGTGATTCCCTTATTTTTATCAAACTCCTAATCTAAACCATTGTTCCAAGGTCCTTTCAATTATACTCTTTACTCCTAGAAGCTGAAACTATCCCATTAAAGCCGATTTGGTGGAAAAATCGAAGGTAATAAGTGGTAAGTATGGCGAATGGTCTTCCATGATTCTTTCCATTTAAAGAATGGCATATGGGTTAGAATGGTTGTGATTTTCGATTCGTTTAATATTTGGGGAATGGCCGAATGTAGGAAGGTTGGTGGTGACAATTTCTAAAGGATATTCGGGATTTGGCTAACTAGGTAAGTGTTCGTTTTAAAGGTTACATTTAACTAATGAGTTAGATCTTATCGTTATTTGGTTTAGTGATTAAGTGATTGATATGGACTCAACTAACAGTCAAGCAGAGAAGGTTGGATCTGTAAAACCATCACCCAAATTCAAGAAGCGATATGTTTCGGTAGTGCGAGATTGGCCAACGGGGTGTGGGCCAAAATTAAAGTCAGATCATGGGCCAATAGTAGTTGTTTCAAGTGATAGTACCGTAGATATAGCAAAAGCCTTAGTACGCAAATCAGGTGTGTAACACTTCCCCACCGTCTAGATCTGATTAATAATAAATGTATATATATGTATATGTGTTCACAAGATTTATATGTTACATTAAAAGCAAATCTCGGATTTAAGCGCGGACCCTCGTGTTAGTAAATAATCGACTATATGTTACAAGTAAACTGTTGTACATGTTTTAAATTATTGTGCATGTTGCATGGGGTGGGTGATGAAAGGAGGAAGTTATATGTACATGTATATGAGTAACGGTTTTTACCGTGAACTACTGTAGCGGATAATGCCATGAATATTATCTGAGCTTGGCCATTATATGTTATAAGGGCTTTACCAATATATGTTGATGAGCAGCTTGACTACCATCTTGGAGAGTAGCGGTGTGGGTTGATTGTAGAAATCCCCAATGGTGTGTTGGTTTGTACGGGGGCGTGTAGCGGATGGAAACCTAGGCAAATGGGTTGGGCTTTGCATGTTATATGTTTCCATGTAAATGAATTTATTATTATGTTTAATGAGGCCCAAATCTAGTGGTGCATGAGGGTTGCACACTGAGTCTCGCGACTCACC
The DNA here is from genome assembly GCA_025506655.1 of Gossypium rotundifolium. Lineage (NCBI taxonomy): Eukaryota > Viridiplantae > Streptophyta > Magnoliopsida > Malvales > Malvaceae > Gossypium > Gossypium rotundifolium. The sequence continues at coordinate 64,103,158 of CP106722.1, forward strand.
CCCTTTAAACTAACCTTTCAGGTGACGATTAGTGCATCGGACCAGGCCGGAGTGAAGCGCAAGGTGGCCATGCAAAAGAAGGTGGATCCGGCGACAAAGTTTCCCCATATTAGTTTTTTTTAAAGTACTTTATATGATGGATTTAAAATACATTGTAATAAGGCCATAGGCCATTTGTTTACATTTTAGATTTAAAATGGGCCTTTAGTATTTATTCTCGTTTTAATTTCTTTCAAGGACATGTAATTAAGTTTTGGGCTTTTGATTATTAAGGCACACTTTATGTAATTTTCTATTTGGGCTTTTTGTCAACACGATTTGTTTTACTAAAAATTTTCTTAGTGACAACCAGATCCGGTAGTAGTGTTTGGGCCGGGTTTGGGGTGTTACACTTATTGTTCCCAGTGGAGTCGTCGAGCTGTCAAAACCATTTTTTAAGTTTTAAAAAACGAGGTCGACTTAAAAAACGAAAATGGGAGTCGCCACCAATCCCTTTTTGCTTAGGCGTGATCGGATCACCTTACAAAACATTTTATTTTAAAAACATTGATTTTGGCCTATGAAATTTAAGAAAACGGGTTCAGGAGTCGGTTACACACGAGGAAGGATTAGCACTCTCGTATGCCCAAAATTGGTACCAAATTGATTAAATAATGTCCTAATGTCGAAAATTTAAAAAATTTAAAATATGATCCTTTTATTTTAAAAAAAACTAAAGACTCGCTTATCTCAAAGAAATAAAATGTCACACCCAATAAGTTAGGGTGCAACATTTCAAGACTTCGAAACTAAACTTGCCTTTATTTGTAGAAGATCCTTACCTCGAAACACAAAACATTATATCCAGTAAGTTAGGATATAACATTTTGAATTTCCGAGAATAAGTTTTGATTTGAAGTTTATGGGTTTTAATTTTAAAAGGAAAACAATAGGTTCTTTAGATTCAATGAGAAAAATCGAAACCCAGTAAGTTAGGGTACGTTTTCTTTTGAACCTTAGAATGCGGAATGTTTGCTAATTTCAAAATGAAAATTTTAGTGCATCGGGTAATATGTGATTTGATTGTAATAAAATGAAAGATGGGGTATAGTACATATGCATAATTGAACTTAATGAGGATAATAACGTAAATAATTAAAATAACAATGTAAATAAAATACAATGAAATAAAACCCAAAATCAACAATCTACATGAAATGATAAGAAAAGAATAAATAAATAAAAGATAATAATAGCAAAAATAAAAGTTAGTGGTAAATCAATAAATAAATACTATAGGCTAATTTAAAAATAATAATAATGGTAAAAATAAAATAATAATAATAATAATAATAAAATATATTAATAAACAAACAGTAAAAATAAAACAATAGAAATAATAATAACAAAGAATAATAATGTCGATAATAATAATAATAATAATAATAATAATAATAATAATAATAATAATAAATACAATTATAGTAATAATAATATGTATAAAAATAGTGATAATAATGAAAATAAAATAATAATACTAATGAATAAAACATAAAAAAAACTATAGTGGTAGTAATATTAAAATAATGATCATAAAAATAAAAGTAATACTAAATTAGTAATAATAATAGTAATAACAATAATGATACTAATGAAAATAATAACTAAAGTAATAGTAAAAAATCATATTAATAATAAAATAATAGTAATAACAAATATAAGAAATAATACTCAAAACAAAAATAATAATAATAGTAATAATAGTAATAATTACAATATTAATAATAAGGAGGTATTAATAATAATAAATACAGATAATAATAATATTAAAGATAAAATAATAACCAAAATAATAACAATAATAGCAAAATAATAAAATGAAATAAGAATAAGCACGAAATTAAATTTAAAATAAAACTCTGGGTCGAATTTAAAAAAAAATTGAATTAGGGCCCCATAGCAACGCGCATAAAAAGGGGAGGACCAAATGGGAAATTAACCCTAGCCTCCAAAACGCACAGCTTGAGGAAGGACCAGATTCAAATCGTAGGGAAATTGTGGGGTAAAAATAAGAAAAAATAAAAACTTGATTGAGAAATCATGAAAAAGCGGAAGGGCTAAAAACGCAATTAGCCCTTCCTATAAAAATCGAGCGGATCCTGAGACTGGGTCGGGTCAAGGTGCGGGTCAGCCCCCAAAATGACGTCGTTTTAGGCGTTAAGGGGGCTGCCCAAAATGACATCGTTTAGGTTGGGTATTTAAGGCCAACGTCTGAAAAAAATCATTTGGGATCAATTTTAAAAAAAAAAAAAAAGAAAGAAAGAGAAAATCCCATTTTCTCTCTGCCTGGGCAATTTTTGGCCTTAGGCGAAGCTCCGGCGTCGATCGCTGCCATCCACTGCTGCCGCCTCTGCCGTAAATACTTATACCTGTTGCGAATAAAAATGTAATTTTTTTATTTTTTTATAAATGTATTATAAATATGTTATATATATGGTTTCCAAAAAAAAAAAAAACAATATAAAAAAAAGTATTCGAAAATGAAAAGAAAAAAAGAAAAAAATAAAACAAAACCTTTGTTGATTTGTTGTTTTTTTTTTTTGTGTTGTATTTCTGTGTATATTGTGTAGCTTAGTAAAAAAAAATCGCCGCCTTGTTTACAGATTACAGTAGGTTTTTATAATCCAAAAATAATTAAAATACAGATTCTGTTTTGCCCTATTTTCTCCTTCTGCTGTGTTCTTTCCTTTTTTGCAGGCAGACGACGAGAAATCTGAGGCGGTGATAGGGTGCAACTCGCGCTAACTACGGTACGACTGGGGCTGGTGGCTACGCATGCGGCGCGAGGGTTTTCCAGAAACCCTAGGTTCTGAAATAGTTTGGGTATTGGGCTCCGTAGGTTGGGTTAGGTTAAATTTGGGCCACAGGTGTAACTGGGTCAATATTGGGCCATTGGGTTATCTGTTTAGTCTTGTAACTGGACTATAAAAATAAAACTGGACATTGATTCTTATTTTTTATTATTATTTTTTTGTTTATTTGGACCCGGGCTAAATTGGCCTATTACAATAGTAATTTTGCTAAAGTATGAGATAAGGGTCAATTTAGTCAATGTGTGTATTGAATGAGTTGATTTATCATTATAGATCAAGAAAGAAGAAGCCTGGATCGAAACCGAGGCAAGAGCAAGGTGGTGGATTAAATTGCACGTCTCTATACTTTTGAGTGCCGAGGTAAGTTTATGCGTAATCAATGCGATTATACTTATACATCCTTAATGCTAGCTAGTGTGTAGCATGAATGAGAATGATTGAGAATGAATTAGAACCTATGTGGTTCAAGTGGAATGAATGTGATAGATATCATGAATGAATGAACGAGTAAGTAGATATGTGGATGTGTAGTGGTAATATTTTATGGTGGGCTAAATGCAATACCACCTTAATACTTAACAACGATGGGTTGTGTGCGATACCATAGTTAAGTATATTATTTAGTGGGCTATGTGCGAAACCACTATGATTTCTTCTTGGTAGGCTATGTGCGATACTACCTTATTATCTAATTGTGGTGGGCTGAATGCGAAACCACCGAGTAATTTAGCTGTGTGGATGTATTAGTGTGATAAAATGATGTGTTGTACTTTTGAGTAAATGTGGTATTGAATATAGGGATGCATGTCGATGATTATGAGTATGTGACTCTTGATGTGTTGGAAATGTGGTAAGGAATAGAGAGAGTAAACATAGTTGTGGATGTCAATTTATTTGGTAGTATAATGCTAATGGTTGTTTAGCTTATACTAGAATACTTAAATTGTTTATGTATAAACTTACTAAGCTCAAAGCTTACTCATTTTATTTTCCCTTGTTTTATAGAGCAAAAGAGTTGAATTGAGATACGTAAATCAATTGGGGGATCGCCCACACTATCAGCACACTTTGGTACATAAGACTCAATGTTTTGTATATGGCATGTATAGAGGCTAGACAAGTTAGTGAATTTTGTTGTAAATGGCTAAGATGTGTTGGCCTTTAGAAGGATAATCTATTTTGTGTAATGCCATAGTTATTGGCTATTTTATTATTTGAAAAGATGTAGTTATCCATATGAGATTGTACTTCAATATGAGTTGATTATAGATGGATTGGATGAGTGCATGTTGTGTATGAATGAGGAGTGAAAAGAACTTGGCAAATAGCTTAGTTCTTGTTCATGTGGATGGACACACGAGCATGAGTCTAGGCCATGTGTGACACACGGCCAGTCCACGGGTGTAACACCCCAAACCCGGCCTATGCATTAAGCCCGAATTTTGGCATGCCACACAAATTTAACGTACATTCAAATCATTTAACGAAGTAGAAATCAATTTCCAAAATGATTAAGAGAATGACTTTATAAAAAAAATCGAGGTTTATTTGAAATCCTTGATTAAAAACACAAGAGATTATCATTGGATCTATAGAGTAGTATTTGATTAAAATTTTGAAATTTATTTAATCAAAATATTCTAACGAAGAGTTAAAGGATTTCTGAGTTTCAAAGATATTTAAGAAAAACCTTTATTTTATACGAAAGTTTTAGAAAAACATTTATGAAAAACTAAATCAATCCAACTTAATAAAACTAAAACATAATAAATTCATCCACATAATAAAATCCATAATTAAAAGGCCTTATTACATCGCCATTCAAAATAGTACTTAATAAAAATTATAAAAGAAGTCTTAAAGTTTTATAAACCACCATTTGTAGTATAGCCTCCCACGAAGTCATCTCCCACCCAAGTCTCCATCAATTGTTATTACACGAGAGGGTAAAAAAATGGGGTGAGTTACTTAGAACTCAGTGTGTAACTCACTTACCATAGTCCACTGGGCCAAGACCATTTAAACCTTCATTTGGGCCTAAGCCCATTTCAAAATATAATAATTTAGCATATATAAAAAAATGCAAATGGTATGCAATTCCCAAAACTAAACCTAGATTTCCATCCGCTACACACCCCTTGCACCAAACCAAAGACACACTGTGGGAGCTTTAGTCACCCACCCCGCCAACACATCAAGTAGGCTTTAAGCCCAATATCATATTTGTGGCAACGGCCATTTATATAATTGTGGTAGAACCACCGATCTAGATTTCGGGCAACGACCATCGTGACAGAGTCACCTATCTAGAATTCTGGCATTAAGCCTTTCTTCTCTTCATCATTGATCCCAACCCATGCAATCATGTTTATGCATTACAAAATATTTGTAAAGAAAACCATATTATAATTCATAAATTTTGGCCCATTAAAACACATATCACATGTAGCCCATTTATTAATTATCATAATTGGCCCAATTATCAAATTTTACTTATGGCCCATTTATCGATTATCACATATGGCCCAAATTCTCGATTATCACATATGGCCCAAATTTATCAAATATCACATATGGCCCAAATTTATCAAATAACACATATGGCCCAAATTTGCCAAATATCATATATGGCCCAAATTTCTCAAATAACACATATGGCCCAAATTTGCCAAATATCATATATGGCCCAAATTTATCAAATAACACATATGGCCCAAATTTATCACTTATTATCGTTTTAGCCATTAAGGGCGATTCCAAAATTTTTACGATCTTAATACCGATTTCATGATTTTAACACTAAAGTGTCGATAATACCATATTTTCCAATTTCACCAACTTTGCGATTTTTAATCCAACTTTAACTATTGTGTAGTCATCTAACTCGTGAGATATAGAGTGAGATTACACACCTGATTACGGTGAGAACTACACTCTCCCGCTCGTCGATATCTAAACATACATTACGAAGGATTAGAACATTAAAATTTAATATTAAACTATTCTAATATTGAGCGATCTAAATCTTACCCTCGGAATATCGAACAACCACTAGTTGCGATTTCTCTCCGATCAAAGGTTCAGAACCACGAGTAAACAATGGTTCGGGGGTACGTACGACTTCGAATAATTGGTTTTCGCTGGATGAGGGTCCACAACCCGGTGGAAAGTCTAGGATTCCCGAAACAGTCCTTCTCTTGAATTTAGGGAGAATAATGGAACCACCCCTCTTACGAACACTATTTACTACCCTTTTCGTCCCTATTTTGATTGTCTTCAAAGACCAAAAATCATTAGTCCTAACAATATATCGAAAATCTTAAGACTAAAGACTTAAAGAGTGTAATCGGTTTACCTTAATAATCCCTTACCTTTAACACCTTAAGTCCGATTTCAACGATCTACGACGTTTACGAACACTTGAGTTTTGGCCCTCCACTAAGTTTCTATGATAGAGAAAAGATTAGAATGAGATATGATGTGATGATGATCTCAATCCAAAAAGATCATCCCACACCACATACATTCAGCATAAAAGAAAGGGAAATAACAAATTCCAAAATATTGTACTAGCCACTTACCGGTTGATTAAAGTGTGAGTAGAAAGAAGAATGATTGAGAAAGAAATATGTGAGTTGTAGAAGATTAGGTTATGAAGGAAAATTGAAAGAGATAGTGCTTAGCAACATTCGGCCATGGTGAAAATAAAAAGGAGAAAATGAGATGTTTGAGTGTTCTTTACAAGAAGAAAGAAAGGAGAAAAAGAGTAAAGAGAGAGTGTTTATGTGTTGATTTTCCAAGGATGGAAGATGAACAAAAATAGGGTCTTGGGGTTGGTGTATATTCGGCCAAAAAGAAGAAAAGAAAAAGAATTATGCTTCTTCAAAGTTGCATGTTTTCGGCACAAAAGAGAAAGAAAAGAAGATGATACTAATTTGGTCAAAAAAAAAATAGCCAAACAACCAAAAATTTACCTATTGCTTCAACTACATTCGGCTTGGGAAAAGGATTTTGGAGAGAATGGAAAATAATGCTCATGTTGCTAAAGAAATTGACCAAACTAGCTCCTAATCCCTATCAAGCTACTAACAAAATTCGGCCAACCTCCCTAGCCCCAAAAACCGTCCAAGTTCATAGCCAATTAGCCATTCAAAGCTTTCCAAAACAAAGCCCTTGATTCATGCCTTATGTCCCCTTATCACCTTAATTCATGAGATTCTTTTCCTTAAACCTTTACTTACATTTTTCCTTTAGTCTTCTTGCCAAAAATGTTGTCCAACTCATCCTTTAATCTTATCCATGACCGACACTTGCTAAGGAAAGCAAAAAATAAAAGCTTTCAAAATGCATGCTAAGAGATTCGAACCTCTCCCCTCAAGCAAACATGCATGCGCCAACACCACCTTGCTACTAGCTCATCTTATGCTAGTTTTTAACACTTAAATTTACTTAAACCTCAAAGTCACTTGATCCACTTCAATTAAATACTCCTTACTAAAATTTATTCTAATTCCGAATAGTTCTTAAGTCTTCTCAAGACTATACTAATCATGAAAAATTTTATTATACACAAGTTAAGCACTAAAACATGCATCAATTAAATACTCAAATTTTAGGATGTTACAACAGGCGTGTGCCTTGGCCGTGTCACTTTGGCAGAATTGAGTAGTGTAGGCCACGGGCTAGCTACACGGGTGTGTGCCAAGACTTAAGGCCATGTGAAGTAGTCAGTTTTCACCACGGGTGGTGGGCACGGGCGTGTGCTCTAGCTGTGGGGCATTGACAGAATGCTTGAGTTTTCATGCACGGTTGGTGGACATGGGCATGTGTGTCTACACACGAGCGTGTAGTCCCTGTTTAGATGGAGAAAATTTTAAGATTCGAAAAAGTTTCGATATAGTTTTGAGAGCCTTGTGTGTATGAGTGAGGCCTCGTAAGTCGAGAATGAGGTTGATGAGGTGACTTAAGAGAGAGTAGTCATGATGAACCTAAGTGGCAATCACGTGGTTTTTATCCAGTAATGCCTCAGGCCCAGTTTCAGCAGGAATTACGGGTAAGGGGTGTTACGGGCGACGCGGCTGAATAAAGCAAAAATCGGAGGTTGCCTATCACTACTGCAATCATAGGCACGATTTCGCTTTCCATTTTTACGTCCTCGAGTAGACCACCCATATACATTCCCATTCATAACGAGGTAAATTTAATATTAGATTTTACAATTATTACGTTGATTTAAAATATAATTGTATGTTAAAAAATTATTTAATTATGTGGAACCATTCGGCGAGTTATGTTGGAATACTTACATCGCTTGAACATATACGGCTTCTATTAGAGCAACAGTCAGAAGCACAAGTATTAAATAAAATATATTTTCGTAATAAAATAGTCGTTTCGTATTTCGTATTTAGTATTTGGTATTTAGTATTTAGTATTTAGTATTTAGTATATAACCAATATTTTTATCATGGTAATATAGTTTGAATGGACACCATACGAGGATCCATCAATTCGGGTAGTAATTCCGGATGAGTTCTTTCAAAATCCCAACATTTGGCATGTGGAGGTCCCATTGATCAACTATGCCACCGTGGAGATGCACCAATCAAATCGGGTTCTGCGTCAATTTGGATTCTGACAACTGATTCTCGTGGCACCTGAGGTGCTCGATGATGAGCACAAAGTCGACTTACGGCAGTTGCATTTGGATTGGCCAAGATGTTGGTCAGTATATATCGAATTGTGGGAGAACCGGTATGATTATATACCTACTCGGGAACCGATCATCGTTCTTGAGTTAGCGTGCGTGTCGGAATACATGCCATGGTTTAGGATCCATGGCAAGCCGTATTTATTGTTAGAAGAGGAGAGGCGACGGCAACTTCGTGAAGAAAAGGAACGACGGGGCACTTTAAATCCAAGGAGAAGGGGTGATGAGACGGGACCATTAACAGCGCCAACACAACCACCGGGCCCACCAACAGCGCCCACACAGTCACCAGGCCCAACACTTCAGCCAGCGACACCCACATCACAACCTTTTCCAGTTATGACAGGTGCGTATCCTAGCCCTTAAATGTATCCTAACCTCTATATTTTTCCTTTTCTCAGTCCAATGACAGGTTGGAATGCATGGCCCGGTTCGAGTTCGTTCCCGACTACTCCGACTGGCCAGTCGATCTATAGGCTGTCGTCGTATGAGGGATAGCACAAGGCACTGTCGGAGAGCTCTTCTTTTTACAATCTCCTTCGCCTTATGGGATTCAGACACCTCCGCCATGGGTGATGCAAACACCTTCGCAGTTAATATTTTATCAAGGTGGGTCATCCTACCAACACCCACAACCAGACCCCCTGCCGGAGGAACCAGAATCCCCGCCTGAGGTTCCACAACCGCCGCCGGAAGCTAGAAGAAGGAGGAATCTAGTGCGTAACTGTCGACCACTCCTATGTGACACTGATTCCGACCGGCACCAACATTGATCCTGACTGTCACTATTTTATTTTTTATTGTAATTTATTTTTTATATATTTAATAAAATAAAAGATTTTTTTATTTTATTTATTGTAATTTAATTTATTTCTTATATCTTAAATAAAATAAAAGTTATGAACGCCCCGAATTTGGGCCTAGTAGAGTTTGGCCCATTAGGCCTTGGGCTTGGGAGCGTTTAAGATTCTTGAGAACAAGAGAACGACACTATTGCAAATTGGACCTATTGGGTGAGTGATTTTGGAAGGTTAGGGGGCTTCTATGAAGTCCCGGGTTCAAACTTAGGCTTTAGGAAAATTTTGGTTTTAGGTGAATAAAACCCTAGGTGTAAGTAAGTAGGCTTTAAGAATAAAATATGGAAAAAAATGGCACAAAAAGAGTTGTGGTCTAGTGGCAAATGATGCCACATGGGAGACAATGAGGTGACGCCACACAAGGAAGCAAGGGGTCCAAGGTTCAAGTCTTGGCGCTTGCATTTCATTTTGATTTATTTTTAAGTGAACTTAGACTTTGGCCCATAGACTTATATTTAGTTGCACTTGATTTTAGACACAAGTTGAGCATGTGGTAAGGTGGTGTGGCATCAAGGGGAGTGCAAGGAGGTTAGAGGTTCGAATCCCGCAGATGTCAAATTGGAGGCTTTTATTTTGCTAAGTTCGGACGGCCAGAGTTTGTGTTGGATTTAAACTCTGCTGAAAGAGGGATCCCACATCGGCAAGCTAGCAGGAGGGAAGAAGCTGGCTTTAAATAGAGTAATCTATGAGGAGATGAAGCATACATTGGTTGGCGTTTGGGGCATAGGAGACATTCAGAGCGCGGAATAGCTTTAAACTCCTATCAGGTGTGTATTTCGCCCTACTCTAGCTGTAGAGCGGCAAATGCCAAAAATTCGGTCACACGACGATGGTAGCCACACGAGCGCGCGAGCGTACGTGTGGAAGCTTCGACGCAATAGTTGAGGCCACCATGAGTATTCTTGTGGGTTGATGTTGTTTGGGCCACGATGGGCCATATGAATAAATTGTATGATTATGTAGTAGATATTGGACTGGTCTATGTGAATCTCATATCTGTGGCTAGATTTGGGCTAAATGGGCCACACGAGCGTGTGGGCCCACTTGGGCGTATCATTATCTCTGTTTAGAATACTTGAGTCGCTCGAGGCAACTATAGACCTTCTGAGGGGTTGACAAATTACTGAAATACCCATGGTTTACAAAATTACTGAAATACCCTCAGGTTGCAAAATTACCAAAATACACTCGATTTTCAAAATTACCGAAATACCCCTGGAGGGTAAATTATCGAGATACCCCTTGAGGGTAAATTATCGAGATACCCCTGAAGGGTGAAATTACTGAAATACCCTCGATGGGTGAAATTACTGAATTACCCTCGGTGAGTAAAATTATAGATATACCCTTTGGCGTAGATTTAGTATGTTTGTGTACATTCTGTTTAACTACTATGATGGTACATTTTTGCATATACTGAATTATTATGTGACGACATCTTGCATCGGGTTGGGATGGATAAATATATATATTTAAATATATATATTGGAGGAAGTACTGTACTGGTGGCTCCACATTATAGTGATTTTAGTGGCTCAAACCACAAATATCATTCTCGGCAAGCATTGTTGCGTTATCTTGGCGACTCAATTGCGTTCTTTTGTGTGTAGGGTTGGGTGGGTTGACTTGGTCCCCACGGGAGTGTAGGGCTGGTACGGGTGGTGTGTTGGTTGGATTGGGTTGGGCTGCATTTTATTGTTTGCATGATCATGATTATAAGGCTTAGGCCTAGATTAATGCCGTAAGGGCTCAGGCCCAGATAGTGACCATTTAGGGGATTACACACTGAGTTCTCGTAACTCACCCCCCTTTCCCTTAACCTTGCAGGTAATCCCCAGCGTTAGAGGATTTGGAGCTGTGGAGGACTCGGTGGTGGCCATACATCGGAGTTATTTCTTACGAAACTTAGTAAATCCAGTTTTTATTTTATTTTAGGATTATTTATTTGGGGTTAATATTTTGTAATAAGACCATTGGATTTATTTTCCCTTTTAAACTTTCATTTCGGCTATTATTAAATTGCTAAATGTTTAAATATTGAGTTTTCTTAAAATGTTAAAAACCATTTTTCAAAATATCACGTTTACGCAATTATTCAAGTTCGATTTTCACACCAAAAACGGTTTTTTTTTAAATAATGGCAACTTTACAAAAACATACATTAAGCAAATCATGTTTTGAAAACAAACAACGAAACTCGGAGTTTCAAAAGGAGATGCAACATTTTTAACGAACGCTTAGCTTTTCAACTTCCTTTTGATGTGACATTCTAGATTCGGCCATAATTTCTAGGTCGGGCTTGGGGTGTTACAAGTTATTTTTTATTTTTTATTGTAATTTATTTTTATATCTTAAATAAAATAAAAGTTGTTTTTTTTATTTTTTTATTGTAATTTATTTTTTATATATTTAATAAAATAAAAGATTTTTTTATTTTATTTATTGTAATTTAATTTATTTCTTATATCTTAAATAAAATAAAAGTTGTTTTTATTTTTTTTGTAATTTATTTTTATATCTTAAATAAAATAAAAGTTTTTATTTTTATTGTATTTTATTTTTATATCTTTAATAAAATAAAAGTTGTTTTTCATTTTTATTGTAATTTAATTTATTTCTTATATCTTAAATAAAATAAATTTTTTATTTTATTGTAATTTATTTTTATATCTTTAATAAAATAAAAGATGTTTTTATTTTTATTGTAATTTATTTTTTATATTTTAATAAAATAAAAGATTTTTTATTTTATTTATTGTAATTTAATTTATTTCTTATATCTTAAATAAAATAAAAGTTATTTTTATTTTTATATCTTAAATAAAATAAAAGTTGTTTTTTTTATTGTAATTTATTTTTCTATTTTAATAAAATAAAAGTTGTTTTTATTTTTATTGTACTTTAATTTTATTTTTATATCTAGAAACTAAGAAGAAATGGATGAATTAGGACTAAATTGAATAAGTGAAAAGTATGAGGAGTTAATTTGTAATTTTATCATGATTGATGTTGATCCAATGTATGAATTTTGAAGGATCGTAAGGGGAAAAATAATCATTTAGCAAGAAACATAATTTTGAAGAATAATGAAGATGGTGATATTTTAGATTAATTGAATAACCTTTTTTTTTTTTTTTGTTTTGCAACTTAGTCCTACAAAAGTTTACCATTTTCATCAAGAAATTAAAAGAATTTTCATAGCCACCAAGAGACAAAAATGATAAGGAGACTATCAACTATTCCGATTTGGACACGAGCGAGATGTATGGCATGGGTTCCTACACCATCCGCATAACTTCCGTTGGTTGGCTGTTTCTTGGATATCCATATTGTTGCGTATTCTAGTCGAGCAAGGTCAAACCTTTGATTTGCGATGTAGTTCTCTATCCGTAATGACTTATCTGAAGTAAGCGTCTGACGACCTATAACACCCCAAACTCTACCAGACGCTTTGGACCGAATCTGGTGATGTCACAATAAGGACAATTCCAAATCTATTTTACTAAGTTAAAATTTAAGGCCTAAAAGCCCAAAATCCTTAAAACTTGTTAAGTAACGATAAAAGCCCATGTTTTTAAGTAAAAGCCCATAAGTTAAAGTTATCTCGAAAATCATGTTTAAACTTAAGAAATTTATTTAAGTTTAATAATTATGTAAACAGTTGAACAATGATAACAAAACACAAAATCTAAAGTCAAAACTGAGTACAAGGCCTTATTACAACCAACGAAAGTGAAATGATTAAAATCATGTCTTTTGAAACCGATAAGCAAAATTCCTAAGTATCTTGTAGTGTGGCCATCTTCGAACCCCCTCCCACGTCAAGCCGTCTACTGTGGATCACCTAAAACATTTAATAAAAAGGGTGTGAGTTTCGAAACTCAGTGTGTACGATCCTTGGCAATCAATTCAATATGCAATCATCACATTGGGCCTAATGTAATAGCCTAATTTAGGGCCTCGTCGAAATAGTGGTGTGAGACCATGAAATCGAGATGAAATTATGAGTTTTAAGATTTATGTTATGTTTGCATGCTAGTATGAAGGTGTCATGAAGCAATTTTGCTAAATTGTGATTGAATGGTCCAAAAAGACTAAATTGAAAAAGTTGCAAAATATGAATTTCTAGAAGCTTTTTGTATGAAATAGCTTTAGAATAATAATTATGAACCCCTAGATAGCAATTTTCCCAAAATTTAGTTTTTGGACAAAATTGGTCATGAGATAGTTTTATGGAAATTTTTAAAAAGATGGGCATTTTGGTCATTTACCTAATAAATGATTAAAATGGGAAAAAGATGACAAAAATCCATTCATCTTCTTCCCCAAGCTGCTGAAAATTCCAATAGCCATTGTTAGGGCTCTTTCAATTTTCCAAGCTTGCTAGTAAGTGCTTCTTAGCCCGATTTTTGATATTCTTCGTATTTTTGAAGTCCTAGTAGCACGAGTAAGCTATTTTTAGCTATTTGATGAGCTATAATGGATGTTCAAAAATGTGGTCATTTATGACATGCATGTATTTTGATGTTCTATGGAAGATTATGAAAGCTTGATGTAGTAGAAACATCTTTTATTAAGTGATTTTCCATGAAAATGCATGTAGGGACTTGATTGTGAAAATATTAAGTTTGGTCATACATGTGTGATTTTGTGAGAATTGATAATTGCTATAGTTGAGACTATTAATCAGCTAAGCATGTAGTTTAAGAAAGTTGTATAAAAAATCATTTTACGAGCATAGGGGCAAAAGTGCAAATATGAGAAAGTATAGAAGCAAAATAGTAATTTTGCCAAAGAATGCGTTATGAGTCAAATTAGTCAATATGCTTATTAAATGGTCTATTTATGATTATAGATCAAGAAAAACGAAGCCCGGATCGAAACTGAGGCAAGAACAAAGTCGAGGACTAAATTGCATATCTACATACATATTGTATATTGAGGTAAGTTTGTATGATTTCTAAGCTTTATGATTTTTATCATTAAATTGCTTAGTATAATGTACATTGTTATCATGGAATGCTTAATGTTTGTTAAATAAAGAAATCAATGTGATTAAGTATGAACAAGCTATCATGTAAGTCCATGGACCCAAGCTTGGCATTGAACAAGTTATCATGTAAGTCGAAGGACCTAAGCTTGGCATTGAACAAGTTATCATGTAAGTCCAAGGACCCAAGCTTGGCATTGAGCAAGTTATCATGTAAGTCCAAGGACCCAAGCTTGGCATTGAGCAAGTTATCATGTAAGTCCAAGGACTCAAGCTTGGCATTGAGCAAGTTAACATGTAAGTCCAAGGACCCAAGCTTGGCATTGAGCAAGTTATCATGTAAGTCCAAGGACCTAAGCTTGGCATTGAATAAGTTATCATATAAGTCCAAGGTAAGCTTGACATTGATTCAAAAAGAGATATATCATGTAAGACCGTATCTAGGATATGGCTTTAGCATTAAGTTACGTGGGATGAGATTTAGTATCCTCGATTATTTGCAGAAATTCATCGAGCAAATGAGTAAAGTTAAAATGAGATAACAAGAAAGTTAAATAAGCAAAGATATTACCAAGCTGAAATTGAGTATTATTTGTGTTATGAATGATGAATTAGAGATCATGATTATTAAATTAAAGTATGTTGATCAATGTGATCAAGTGATACAGACACCATGTTTACCTTACAAGTATGAGGATAGTAAATATCATGAGACATGTGAGAATCAGTATGAGTAAGTAAGCTTTAAAGCTGAAATTATGATACCATTGTTATGTCAAATGGTTTATATTAAGCAAGTTTATTAATCTGTGTTTTACATGCAAACTTACTAAGCTAAATGCGTACATCTTTAATCATTTCTTTCTATGTAGTCCCGCCAAGCTAACTTTTGGATTGTTGGAGTCGGAGCTCGTAGCACACTATCAATCCTTATTTTGGTATAGCCAAGTTATTTTACTAAGTATGGCATGTATAGGAAGCATTCGTTTTGAGAACATATTTTAAGAAAGGCCATTGTATAGGTTATCAAACCATTATTCTTTTGTATATGGCTAAGTGGTTAGCCAAAATTGGTTATATGTATGTTGTGGTATTGAATGAAGCATGTTGTATAGTTTTTGAAATGTATTGGTTTGATTTTGATTTCAGGGTGGTAAATGGCTTGGTAAATAGCCTCTAAGTGCTCACACAGTTAGACACATGAGCGTGTGTCTAGGCCGTGTGAACCCTGCACCTTATTATTATTAATCATGATAGGCCACGGTACAACCCCATGGCCATGTGTATGAGCCATGTAGAATACACGGTTTGAACATAGGCGTGTGCCCATACCGTGTGGATCAAGTCAGTATATCAAGGTTTATCACAGGGTTTAAGCCCACGAGCGTGTTTAGGCCATGTGAAAATAGTCAGTAGCTCCCCACGGTTGATAACATGGGCGTGTCAAAGGGTACACAAGCGTGTCCCAAGCCACATGGGCGTGTGACCCCTGCTTTAAAGAAAGGTTTCGATTAAGTTCTGAAAGTTTTTAGATATGTGCTTAAGGCCTCGTAGGCCCATGTAATGTATGATTAGACTAATATAGAGAAGTTTTTCAGTTGGAACGAAATTTCACAGCCCATAAGTGTATGTTTTAATGAGTTCAAGCATGGTAATATCTCTTATCCAGTCCTAGCTACGGGCTTGGGTATGGGGTGTTACACCTAAGCCCTATCAAAATCGGTGGTCTTGGGCCTTAGCCCACAACAACCTCATATCATCTCATGTCATATCACATGAAACAAAGTTATGCAAAACCCTCCCCAAAAGTCCATCTGCTACACACTATTTCCCTTTCAACCCTACACTTCTGTGAGGATATAAATATCAACCCACCCATCCCTACACTCCAAAGGTAGTACCAACAGCGACACTACTCAACGTTGCAGTAAAGCTACTAAGTATATAATGGGCTTAAAGCCACCGATAGATCTACGGTCGTCAAGCGACTATGCGATCCTCAAATTCTTCCTCCGTATCATAATTCCCACCCATATGCATCCTAAATAGAATATCATATGAATACAACATGCACATGAGTAACATTCATAAACTCATACTCATCACATAGGGGTATTTTAGTCATTTCACAATCAAGAGTATTTTCGTAATTCTACCCTACTGGGGCATTATCGTAATTATACTCTAAAGGGGTATTTTCGTAAATTTCTAAATCGGGGTATTTTGGTAATTCCCAAACTAAGGGTATTTTAGTCATTTTCGCCCTTAGGGGCATTTCGATCATTCTTAAGTTTTATGGATTCAGTACCTACCTGGGCCCGTTAACAAATCCCCAACGGCCAAAATGAACAGACACTATACACCAGGTAGGATTCCAGAAAAGAGGAGGTGGGTCATTGAGACCGCTTAAGTACCAAGCTCTCTCTAGATCCAATCCTAGACATGCATACACCCATTACCACACTTTAACCTTATGACTTGTCCACGGTTGCAATTTTGTGTTTAAGTTTTATGTAGGTTTTAGCAGTTATCAGATACTAAGATCAAATCCATATACAAAGCCCAAATAACCCTACATACATGCAAAAAACCTACTAAGCCCAATCCCATTCATATGGCCCATTAGGCCTAAAATACATCTATATGGCCCATTAGGCCCAAATCTCATTAATACAGCCCATTAGGCCCAAATCATATCCAAATGGCCCATTAGGCCCAATTACAATCGAATCATACAACCGTTAATGCCAATTCATTATTCATGCTTACATAACAACCATTGCCGTTTTGGGCCCAAAAGTTCGGCAGGCCCATTTAGCCACTATCGGCTTTTTGACTTTTCGGCGTTGCCGATATCGTGTGTGTATAGTGTTTTTACACATCTGGTAATAACGCATGCTGCAAACCCCTTAATCACGGACCTACAATAGATATCACCTAATGATCAATCTTGGCTTAATACACACTTTAACAAAAATCGAAACCTTACCATAATCTTACCGTGTGCCACACGTTCTAGTAGCCCTTCCTTAGCTACTATTCGCGAATATCTCCTAGACCTACACCTAAACATATATCATCAAAAACAAGTGACTCACATTCCATATAAGTCACCCCTATAGGCCATACTTACATTCGGCCATCCACTAAACCACAACTGAGACGAGTGCACTTACCTCTTTACTAACGATCCTTACCAAGCTTGCGATCTTTGAATCTTATCCTTGTTCTTCTAGGGTTAACGATAGGAAAAATTAGATAGCCCTTCGACTTTTACTGAACATACTAAAGGAAAGTTGACTAAGTACTTACCCAAGAAGCAATAGGCCCAAGAAGTATTCAGCTTTTGACATTAGTATGGTGACAGGGACTATTCGGCACCAATAGGGAGAAGAAGAGAAGAAATGATCGGCTAGAACCGAAGGTGAACAAGAAAGGGAATTTGAGAAGAGAGGGTATGGAGGATTCGACTTCTGAGCACTTAGAGAGAAAATGGTGTTTAGGCAACTCTCAAGAGAAGAATTCAGCTAGAGGGAAAAACGAAATTTCGGCAAGGGAATGATGGTTTCTTTTTTCGGTAAATGGAAGAATTCGACTGAGGGGGAGAATGGAAAAGTAATGGAACCTTTCAAAAGAATTTGGCACCCCCTTTTATAGCCAAAAACCGAAACTCCCTTCCCCCTGAGTCTCATTCGGTACCAACATATCCACACCTCAATCCCCTATCTTTTCTCTCTTATCTTTACCTTAAATTTCTCTCCTGAACACTCCCTTCCAAATTCCAATCGAATGCCACTACTAACCATCTAGAAGGCAAAAATAAAACCTCCAATTTACCACTCTCAAGCCTCGAACCTTGGACCTCTTCACCTATTAATGATGCCACCTCTCTGCTTCCTAAGTGGAGTCACTTTGCCATTACACCACAAGCTCCTCTTGTGTCATTTTCCTTCTGCATTTATTTAAAAGGCCTACTAACTGAAGTCACTATTCCCTAGAGCTAAAACCAATTTTTTTTCCTATACCCTTACTTGATCCCAGGACATCTCCAACACCCTTAGACACTCCAAATTCCTTAACCATTAAAGCAAACATGCAATTTTTCAATTTCTTGCTCACTTAAAAATTTTCTAAGACCCAAAGCCCAAAGCCCAATAGGCCCAATACTTCTAGGCCCAAATTTGGGACGTTACATAGCCACTTACGTTCATCTGAAACTGGTGGGAATACGTGTCTCGACACGTTGTACATGTATTCTATTTTATACACTTCGTCGACATAACTTATGGGATCCATATGGAGATTCTGACAAGCCGCAATCACATGAGCGCATGGATAATGAAATGCATCAAATATCCCACAGTCGTAGGTCCTATTTCTCAAGTGTACACGATATTGCCCGCCAACAATACCTTGGTTCAGTCTATCAAACTCCGTCACACTAAACTGTAGGTTGTCGCGATCGTGACACACTGTGTGCATAGTATTGGCCCGTGCCTTCGCCTTGTTAATTTCTTGCAATACCTTCGCGCACCATACATGGCCTCCCTACATTGGCCTTTATAATTCGCTGCTCGCTTCAAAAATAGTGTCGCTAAACGAAAATATGTATCTTGCACAACCGATGTTATCGACAAATGACGCATTCCTTTTAGAACAAAATTTATGCATTCGACCAGGTTTGAGGTCATATGACCATATCGTAGGCCTTCGTCGTATGCTTGTGTCCACTGTTTGAAAGGAATGTTGCATAGGTATTTTGCGCCTTCTTTGTTAAATGAGTGAAAACTCGCCAACATAACGGTCCTTATTGATCTCGTACCCTGCCAATATAAGTTGATAGTGAATATTACATAGCACTCTTCAATTAAGAATAAATTGAATATTACAAACGAAATTATATTAATATATATTACATACCCATGTTGGTCACTTGCCGTCGTTCACTTGTAAATAGATGTTGCCCGTAGTAGTTGGACGCAACATGCCTTAGGCAATATCAATGGTGTGTGCGATGCCACAGGCTTTCCTGTCGCTCTATTGCGGCTAGTATTCCAGAGCCCCGATCCGATATAACGTATATATCAGGTTTAGGCAGACATGCCTCCTTAACCTAGATAGAAAGAAATCTCAGTCATCAGCTGACTCCCCTGATGTTTATGCAAATGCAATTGAAGGATTCTCCCACTACCATCCTGTGCCACAGCTAGCAATAACTGATGCGTATATCTACCATACATAAAGGTACAATCAATTTGTACCAATGGCTTGCAGCATAGAAATGCATCTCGACATTGCTTAAATGTCCAAAAAAAATGCTTGAACACTTGGCATCCACGGAGTAATTGATCATTGTAGTACGTCGGTTCCGTTTCAAGGTCTATTATGCTGCCTAGGATATATCTCTCTAGCACCTGACACCATTGCCACACTTCATTATATGAAGCGTCCCACCGACCATGCAAATTTTCCAACGCCTTCTTCTTAGCTATCCAATTCTTCCAGTAAAAGGGTGCGTACCCCAATTGATTACGAATATTGGTAATTAAGGCTGGCACTGAAGTCTTGGGATCTGCCTTCACCGTCGGTATTATTAAGTCAGTCAACATCTCTGAATCCATCTTGTGATGATCTTGTGAAGCACCTGTCAACGAAGTACGTTAAATAATGCAACATTATGTAATATCAATATTATTCAAAAACCTTGAACACCTAGTGATACTGTACCGGCAAGACATGTATGTGGACCCTTGTATTTTTTAATCTCCCACAAGCATGTCCCTTTCCTCAACGAGGCCATGATTTTTTATGAACATGTACCATCTTACACTGCACACTTGGTCTCGTACTTATCAAGTTTGGATTTAACCACGTTGTAGTTAACCCCGTTCTTGATGCTATATTGTTTCAATGCACCAAGAAAACTATCCTTGTTGGAAAACTCTTTACCAACTTCTAATTCACCTGAATCTAACGACAAACTTGTACTGTCACGCCTTCTATGTGGTAGTTCAGGAAACTCCAATGTATCGTATTGAGATAGATCGACATTATGCATGTGGGCTGGAGGCGAGTACGCCCTGAATTGCGGATCTTCTTCTTCTTCATCTGAACCCCATTCAACATCTTCAGGTTCGATTGAAACAGGCTCTGGTTCAGAAAATAATGAAACTTCTGCACCATCGGGGCCAGGCTCTCGAAGTAGATCCACATCAAACTCATCATCCGACCCACCTTTATCTGCAACAAACAAGGTCCCCTTACTGGTGGATGTCCTAGGGAGTACATTATCCCTTCTTTAACAACTTTCATAACATCCCCAATCATATGTGGATTGCCAACCACTAGAAGTTGATGACGTTCCCCAATACGTATTTCTAGCATCGAACATCAAAGGAAGGATATGAATGTCCTATCCACCAACCGAGTGTCGTGCAGGGGTTGTGTTTTCCATACTGCCACCAAACACGGGCGGTTCCATATTCTGCCTCCCACTAACAGAGTGTCAGCTTGGGGCCGTGTATTTCCCTCGAACAGCAGTAGATGTTGAATTCGAAGGATGATCACTTGGTGATGAAAATTGTACATATACCTTAAGATAGGGTGATCCACTGGCAAGATGAGTCTCCATCATTGCCTCCAAGCTCCGAGGACCTTTGATGTCAAATGAGTCATATCTCACGGGATCAACCGAAGCACAAAATCTATACTTAATAGACTGAACTTTCATTGGCGTTGTTCCGAAGATTTTACGCCTAATTCTTTTGCGAGTTCATCAAATCTATGTTCGTTAAAACCGGTCGTCTTTGTGTTCTCGATAAAAAATAACACCGTTTTCGGTGTCACAAACCTCACCATCATAATAAATAATAGCACTAATACATTAACTCATCTTCAGTTTCTATTTTACTTTTTCCTTAATTTCTATTATGCAACATGAGAATGAAATTTGTCACATTTATAGTCTAAGGATTGCTAGAAACTACTGTAGCAAAATAGCGTCCACGTGGGAGATTTTTTCAGTACTCTTGCTGACTGTGCATCCTGCTTGAAGCGTTTTGGTCACTATTTGTTCAGAAACGTCTTCTCAAAATTATTTTGCCGAGACTATCGTAGCAAAAGAGCGCCCACGTGGGAGCCTTTTTCAAGACTCTTCCGACAAATGCATCGCTTGAAGTGTTTTGGTCACTGTTTGTTCAGAAATGTCTTCTCAAAATTATTTTGCCAGAGACTACTGTAGCAAAAAAGCATCCACGTGGGAGCTTTTTTCAGTACTCTTGCTGATAGTGCATCCTGCTTGAAGAGTTTTGGTCACTATTTGTTCAGAAACGTCTTCTCAAAATTATTTTGCCAAAGACTATTGTAGCAAAAGAGCGTCCACGTGGGAGCTTTTTTCAGTACTCTTACTGACAGTGCATCCTATTTGAAGCGTTTTGGTCACTATTTGTTTAGAAACGTCTTCTCAAAATTATTTTACCAGATACTACTGTAAAAAAAATAATTTTTATATTGCTGATATATTTTTTTCTAAAACCCAAAACCTTAAATTATTTTAATTAATTAACCCTAAACTCTAATTCATTAACTTTCCCCTAAAACCTTAAACCCTAAAAACCACTAAAAACACAAAACCCTAGCCCTAAAACCCTTAAAACCCTAACCCTAACCCTAAAAACACATGAAAACCCTAACAGAGGGAAAGGGCAAAAACGCGTCCCTAAGGGAGCGTTTTTGCCACATCAGCAAAGCACGCCCTCAACGATGCGATTTTGGCTGATGTGGCACAAAGCGCTCCCTCGTGGACGCACTTTCCTGCTGCATCCCTTGAAAACGCACTGATGTGGACGCGTTTTTGGGGGAAATAGCATTTTTGGGTGAAATGACCTTTTCCGGTAAATAATTAATTAACAGGTCTTTTTCCATAAATTTTGAAAAAAACGAAATTTTTTGGTAAATTACCCATTTTTTTTCTCTTATATTGTTGGTTGGTTTCTGATTGATTAATAATTTCTTAAAATAACTATAAAAATGTGTTTTCCCGTTCTCCTATATAGTTGGTTTAACTTTGAAGTCAAGATTATTATTTTTTGTTTATTTGTGATGTTTGTTGGTAGTTGGATGGTTGATTTGTATTTATGTTTTCGTTTTAAACTATTGTAGAGTCATGAGGAGAACCGTAAGAAATGAGAAAGTGTTGAGGGCAGTAAACTTAAATAACATAGTTCATCATGTATGTGTAATGGAAAAAAGGCCCAAGGTAAGAGAATGTATTATGTGCTTTGCTGTCGCCGATAACATTCAAGCCCTAGTTATGCTAAGAACTTTACTCTTCCTAAATCAAGGCAAAGTGAATAAGGGTGAAGGGATTTTAAAGCGCGCAGTGACGACTAACGAAACTCTTCTATTGGCTGTCTATAAACTGGTGGTATGTTTATTGGTGAAGGGTTAAAGTGACATGTCTCACCCAGCTACGGTGGAAGGTGTAGGTCTTGAAGAAAATATGGTTGACCAAACGGTTTTCTTGCACAACAAAAAAATAAAAATTTTGAAAACCAAATCGGTTTTTGATATTTATAGCAATAAAAATTTTCCCAAAATAATACATTTGTTTTGAGCAAGATGGATTTTAGACATTCCTAGCTTTCAACCGAACGACCTTCTCCTCTATTCTCATACCAAGAACTGCTTCGAGTGTAGGCTCGAACAATTTCAAACCAAACATAGAACCAATAATAATCTTCTTACTTTCAAAGGAAAAGTAAATCTCCCTCCTATAGAAACTGGTAGAATTATTATTACTGAAAAATATAATTTATACTTAGAAATGAATTTTGACTATTTCGAGCAGAATAAAAATATCCTGAATTTGTGTTTTTAGCTCTACTAGTTCCATCTATTTAAAGGGAAAGGAAGTGAAACCCTAGTTGAATTAGTAGAACACAAATAAAACTTATTTAGTAGAAAATATTCATCCTCTAATTGAACTAGGAGAGAGGGGCAGCTAATAGAATGTGCCTCCCCTCATATGTATTATGATGGGGATTCGGGTCTCTCCTGTATTAAGTCCAATTATATATACTTCTTGGACTTTTAACCTAACACTTTATAATTTAATCCAACCTAATACATGTTTTCTATTTCCCAAAATAAATATTATTTTTTCATTATTTTTTTCAATTAAATAATTTTCTCAACATAATTTTAATTTTGTTAAAATCATGACAACTTTACCGTAAAAGAATCTATGAGAAGATATATTTAATTTATATATTCAATGGATTCATAATGACCAATTAATTTAATTCCATTTTCAAAGTTCAATTCTTTGATTAAATTATAATTTGAAAAACTTGAATTAAATATCAGGTCATTTTACATACTTAGTGAGAAACCACATTTATTTCCGAACGTAACCCATTTATCTAACTTTATCATTTCTATCAATTTTTGTTCATTTGATTCAACATGCAATTTATTTCTGGTTTTAACGAGCTAGCGAAGGATCAAATGGACATATGTATTTAGGGCTCAAATGATTTATAATTAAGTTCTAGCTTTTCGCCTATTAATTATAAACTCATTTAGCCATGAAGTCATTCCCCTATAGTATTATAACTGAGCTCTCCCTAATAACATACTATTACGAAAGCTACTTTATCAGTGCTCATCCAATGACCTTGCCATAAGTGTGTTACCCTTATAGGATATTCTTAATCTCTTTGGGATAAATTCGTTCTCTCAATATGATCCTATTTTATCTCATGGTAACCATAACATCTTTTTTCATGAAAAGTCAATTACTATCATGTAGTAATTAAGTCATTTATCACAAAAACAAACAACCCGTGACCACATTTACTTTCCACGTAACACCCCAAACCCGGCCTAGACGTTATGGCCGAATATGGTTGAAACACCCCAAACCCGGCCCACAAGCCCTGACCGAATCTGGCATGCTTCTAGGGAAAAACCATTCGAAACTTATTTGAACTTTGCCAAATACAAGAGTGTTTTTGAAAAATAGTTGATTAGTGTTGGGTTCAAATTTTAAACGGTGTTGATTAGGTGTCAAAACATTTAACATTTATTTTTAATAAAAGTTACTCAAACTTTAAATTGATAAAATCGTATCATACTAAAATAATTAAAATGCATGCATAAACAGTTTCATACTAGTGGCCTTATTACATTAAAACAAATCCGAAATAAATCCAAAACTTGAAAATTAAAACTAATAAAAATAAAATAATCTACGAAATGAGCATGGCCACCATCGAGCTCCCGCCAGGCCGGTCCATTCTTGAGTGTCACCTGAAAAATATCCCACAACGGGGTGAGTCAAACAGACTCAGTGTGTAATAGCCAACACTAAGTCTCAACAAATTTAGGCACATCAGTTCAAACATGTACAGATAGCAAATATAAGTAATGATGCATTCCCGAACCCAAACCTAGTTAACCATCCGCTACACATCACCCGTACCAACCATCACATCGTGAGGACTACTAAGTTGACCCTCCATCCGCTACACATCATCGAAGGCAGTCGTTGCAGACGACATGCTCATCGCCCTTATATATATTGTGGCATAGCCACCAGATAATCATTTGTGACATAAGTCACCACATTCGGATTTTTGTGACATGAGTCACCACATTCAGATATTGCGGTATAAAACCACCAAATCACTTCCCCTTTTCATATCACCCATATGCCCCATGTCATACAAATCATGCCAATAGCTTATCTTATGCCTTATTCACATTCATTACAGTTTCACATGAGTGCCATATGAGATATTCATAATATTATAACCACAATAGTAGCGAGTTAACGATTCGAGTACTTTGTACCATTGCATGGTACCTTTGGCCACATTTCACATCATTATAAACACATATATAAAATTGATCTTTGTAAATCTATTGAGAGTTAGTGGGTAATTTTTGATTCACTTAACGTTTTCATCGAAATCCAAAACCCGATCTAATGCTTTCGATCCTTAGTTCCTTGTTGCCGATTTCACTACTAATCAAATCCCGAAACTCCGTGATATTTCTTCCTTGCAATCGGCCAACACTAGTTCACTGGACTTGATTAGTTTCGGCTTTCGTACAAATAAGAAATAGATCTAAGTCACTTAAATATGGCCGAATGTACATGTACACTCACCTTGCGATTTTAAATCCTGAAAACCACTACTTGTTCCTGATGTTGCCGAAATCCCTTGATGAATTGAATCCCGAAAGAATCCTTAGTGCTTCCTTCCTTCGGCATTTTCGAGTAGTCCACAAGTTCTAAATGTCGACATGAGGGAAAGATGTTGGGTTTTCGGCTTTTAAAACTTGCGATAGAGAGGAAAGAATAAGGCCACCTTGAGATTCGGCTATGGCTCCTAATAGAGATGGGATATTCGGTTATCTTAGGAGTATTTCGGCTTTTGGAAGAATTGTGAAAGAAAAGAAAAGAAGAAGAGGTTGAGCAATTCGGCTATGGTGGCAAAGGAGGATTCGACTAACACAAAATAAAAGAAGAAGAAAGGGGTAGATTGGCTAGAGAATTCGGCAGAGAACTAAAGAGAAAAGAAAAGAATGGAGAATGGCCTCACTTCTCCCCTTTTTGCCGAAACTTCTACACCTAGAGTCCCTTATTCGGCCAATTCCTCCTCTCACTATCAAATCCCTTATTTCACTCTACCTTAGCCGAATCCTTAACACTCCAACCCAATCTATACTTCCTTCCTCCAGAGTCCATATGCCGTCCACTGCCGCTCATCCTTGTAGCAAAATAAAAACTCCATTTTTGCTTCCCTGGTGATTCGAACCTAGGCCCTTCCCCTTTGCTTGTGGCGTCACTTACTAAGGCCCTAAGTGGCGCCTCCAAGCCACTTAAACAAGCCCATTTTAGTGGCATATTTCCCCTACAAATTTTCTTAAGGCCTCTTAGGCTTAGCTTCCTCTTTTAAACTTAAAATTAAATAATTTCTAAGGTATTCTCCTATATTCTACTATTCCCGAAATTCATAAAGCACATTCATAATATACACAGGCATACAAGCACATGCAATTGAGCTAAAATGCACAAGCCCTAATTCCCGGATATTACAGTTCTACCCCCTTAAAATAATTTCAACCTCAAAATTACACGGCTAGAATAGGTGGGGTATTCTTTGTCGCATTGCTTCTTAGGCTCCCAAGAAGCTTCTTAGATCCATGGTTACACCACAACACTTTGACCAGAGGGACCGACTTCCTTCGAAGCACCTTTACATCATGCTCCAAAATCTGAATCGGCTCTTCCTCATAAGATAGATCTCGTCTCAGCTCCACCTCTTCAACCGGAACTACATGAGATGGATCCGATCGGTATCGACGTAGCATGGAAACATGGAATACATCGTGCATCTGCTTTAATTCTGAAGGCAACATTGACTGGTATGCCACCGGTCCAATTCGTTTCAACACCTGATAAGGTCCTATAAACCTGGGACTTAGCTTCCCTTTTCGACCAAATCTCATCACTTTCTTCCAAGGCGAAACTTTGAGAAACACTTGATCTCCCACAGCAAATTTTATGTCCTTCCGTTTGAGATTGGCATACGACTTCTGCCTGTCAGACACCTCCTTCAACCGTGCCCGAATTACCTTAACCATTTCCTCAGATTCTGCCACAATCTCTGGACCCAAAATCTGACATTCTCCCAATTTCATCCAACATGTAGGAGCGCGACACTTCCGTCCATACAGTGCTTCGTACGGTGCCATCTGAATACTTGCCTGATAGTTGTTGTTGTACATAAATTCCGCTAGAGGCAAATATTCTTCCCAACTCCCTCTGAAGTCTATCACACAGCCCCTCAGCATATCCTCCAACACTTGTATTACCCGCTCAAATTGACCGTCCGACTGTGGATGGAATGCCGTACTGAAATCTAATCTGGTGCCCAAAGCTTGATGTAGTGCCTTCTAAAACCGAGACGTAAACCTCAGATCCCTATCCGAGATAATCGATACCGGCACTCCGTGTAACCTTACAATTTTCGCAACATACAACTTTGCTAATCTCAGGAGAGAATAGTCAACCCGCACTGGAATAAAATGCGCGGACTTTGTCAGCCGATCCACTATCACCCATACCGAGTCCTTCTTAGTAGGCGTAAGAGGAAGCCCACTAACGAAGTCCATGGTGATTCTCTCTCACTTCCACTGCGGAATCTGTATTGGCTGAAGCAACCCTGACGGAACTTGGTGCTCAGCCTTAACTTGCTGACATGTTAAGCACTTCCCTACAAATTTCGTAACTTTCCGCTTAAGACCCGGCCACCAAAATTGTTCCCTTAAGTCTCTGTACAGCTTACTACCTCCAGGATGCATAGCATAGGGGCTACCATGCGATTCCTGAAGAATCCTCTGCCTTAACTCCTCATTCTTTGGCATACAGACCTTACCCTTGAAACACAATACTCCATCACCATTAATACCATAATCCTCCAACTCCCTCCTCTGCACTTGCTGTAGCTTAGTACTGAAATCATCATCTGCCAACTGTCCCTCTTTCACCTCATTCAGCCATGTTGGCTTCACTTGCAATT
The DNA here is from genome assembly GCA_025506655.1 of Gossypium rotundifolium. Classification (NCBI taxonomy): domain Eukaryota; kingdom Viridiplantae; phylum Streptophyta; class Magnoliopsida; order Malvales; family Malvaceae; genus Gossypium; species Gossypium rotundifolium. The sequence goes on from CP106722.1 coordinate 64,131,159, forward strand.
CTGCTAATAAACTTCCATCATTATAGAGGCTTAAATGTGCGAACATTGCCCTTAACTCCGTCACTACTTTTGACTTAGGGCATCCGCCACCACATTCGCCTTGCTCGGGTGATACTCTATAGAGTAATCATAGTCCTTCAATAATTTTACCCACTTTCGCTGTCTCAGGTTCAACTCCTTCTGAGTCAGCAGATATTTGAGGCTTTTGTGGTCTGTGTAGATTACGGACTTCTCTCCATATAAGTAGTGCCTCCATACCTTAACAGCAAAGATCACTGCCGCCAATTCCAAGTCATGCGTCGGGTAGTTAACCTCGTGTGGCCTTAGTTGTCGAGATGCATAAGCAACTACCTTCCCGTCTTGCATAAGGACACCTCCCAATCCTGTATAGGAATTATCACAGTATACTACAAAATCCTTCCCTGCCTCAGGCTGAAACAAAACTAGAGCTTCAGTTAAGACTCTCTTAAGCTTTTCAAAGCTCTCATGTTGCTTATCAGTCCATATGAAAGGTACCTCCTTCCTTAGTAACTTCGTCAAAGGTGCGGCTATTGACGAGAACCCTTCTACAAACCTTCGGTAATAGCCTGCTAAACCCAAGAAACTACGAACTTCCGCCACAGACTTAGGGGGTTTCCAATCCAAAACTACCTCAATCTTCCGAGGATCCACCCTTATTCCTTCAGCAGATACCACATGTCCTAAAAACGTAACCTTCTTCAGCCAAAATTCGCACTTGCTGAACTTGGCATATAACTTTTTCTCCCTTAGCACTTGCAACACGACTCGGAGGTGCTCATCATGTTCTTCCTCACTTCGAATACACCAATATATCTTCTATGAACACAACAATGAACTGGTCCAGACAGGGTTGGAAAACCCGGTTCATCATGTCCATAAACACGGCTGGGGCATTCGTCAAACCAAACGGCATTACTACAAACTCAAAATGTCCATACCTTGTTCGGAAAGCTATCTTATGGATATCAGCCTCCTTCACCTTAAGTTGATGATATCCAGACCTTAGATCAATCTTTGAGAATACCGCGACCCCCTTAAGCTGATCGAACAAGTCATCTATGCTTGGCAAAGGGTACTTGTTCTTGATGGTCAGCTTATTCAACTGACGATAATCTATGCACATGCGTATAGTTCCGTCCTTCTTCTTCACGAACAAGATCGGTGCTCCCCATGGAGACACACTAGGTCGGATAAACCCACAGTCAAGTAATTCTTGGATCTGAGCCTTGAGCTCAACCACCTCCTTTGGTGCCATTCTATACGAGGCAATTGACACAAGAGCTATTCCTGGCAGCAAGTCAATTCCGAACTCCACCTCCCTGTCTGGGGGTATTCCTGGCAATTCCTCCGAAAAGACATCCACAAACTCCCTTACGGTTCTAACTCCACTAACTCCCCCTTTTTTCACATCCAAAGCACTAACGAAAGCCAAAAATACCTTACACCCCTTCCGAACCATCTTATCAGCCTTTAAGGCTGAAACTACGTTAGACAAGTAGTTTCTTCTTTCTCCTATCATAATTACCGCCTCATCCTCTAGGGTCCTCAACTCCATTCGTTTAGCTGCACAATCCAATACAGCCCGATGCTCCACTAGCCAGTCCATGCCAAGAATAAGATCGAATTCTCCGAAGGGTAGTTCCATTAAGTCGGCGAAAAATACCACTCCCTGAATCTTTAGAGGTACTTTCCGAAACATCTTATTCACCACTACAGTTTGACCTAATGGGCTTACTACAGTCATCTCCCTATTAGATAGTACAGAGGCTATTCCTAGAGTTTCAACTACTCTACATGCAACATAAGAGTGGGTAGAGCCAACATCAATCAAAGCAAAGTAAGGCTTGCCAAATATAAGGAACGTACCGGTTATGACGTCTGGTGCGTCTCCGTCCTCCCTTCGACGAACTGCATATACTAAACCCGATTGTCTTGCCCCCGTGTTACCAACACCTAGGCCCGGTGTTCCCAGTCCTCTACTAGCACTATTACCTCTGCCAGCCGAACTACGGCCTCGTGGTGGCTACTGTCCTCCTCTTCCACCTGGTTAGGACCTTGGCTTACTGGTCGACCCCTTTCTATTCTCATAGGACAATCCTTAATCATGTGGTCCTTGGACCCACACTTGAAACATCCTCCCATCTTTTTCCAACACTGCCCCAAGTGCATCTTTCCACACTGGGCACAAGTACGATACTGCCCTCCGGTAGCAGCTTACTGACCTCGTGGCCCATCAACTCTAGGCCTCTTTTACTCATTCCTTGAAGGCCCTGATGATCCAAAGCCTCTCTTTTGCCTACTCCATCAGATTCTATCTCACCGAAGTCCTTAATCCTTGGCTACCTTAGCCTTCTCCACCAACACGGTAAACTCTCGCTCCTCTTGTGGAGCTATCAACAATCTTAGATCATCCTCGATCGTCCTCAAATCGGACACATCGATCATGCTCGTCGACACAATACCTCGAGCATAACGGCTCGACCTTAGGAATTACGCCTCAGATTCACTCTGAGACTTATTTTCTTGCACCAGCCTCAAAAACGCCTTCCTCTGCGCATCAACATAGCTAGTTCCAATGTACTTCTTCTGATATGCCGCCTTAAAATATTCCCATGTAAGATCGTCTGCGGATTTCATCCCAAAGCGTGAGCCACCATTGGTATGACTCATCACGGAGTAGCGACACTACCCCTTTCAGTTTTTCCTCGGCAGTCAGGTCTAAGTCATCCATAATCCGCTCCGTTGCTTCCAACCAATACCCAGCCGTATTGGGTACCACACCAGAAACTCCACGAAAAAATTTAGATCTATTAGCTCGAAGTCGCTCGGTCCGACTTAGAGCTCCCATGCCTCCGCCGCTCGACCACCCTTTCCAAAACTTCAAAGATCGCATGTGGTAATCGCATCATCCCCGTCGATCTCGATATTCCACATCAGCGGCTGGTGGTGGTGGCATTTCATTTTTGGACCTTTATCCTGATCTAACGTGTTTCGACACGGTCATTCGGCCTCTACCACGGCCACGCACGTTACGACCACGTCCCCTAGAGTTCATACTTCTGAATCGCATTTATCTGACTTAAGAATTTTATGAATTAGTTTTGTTCCACTGATTTATCACGAACAGTCTTATGTTCAATAGTTCTAGGGAGTAGTTCTTTCGATTTCATACACATACAGTCTCAATTCATTCATTCAATCACAGTCATGAACTTACGTTCATTACAGAAAAATATTGTAGCTGTCATTATTTGTTGTTTTCCACTACCCAGGGGTATTTCTGTAATTTTATCCTACAGGGGTATTTTGGTAATTTTCCAAATTAGGGTATTTGAAAATTTCACAAAGTAAAAATTTTTTTCTTTGGTATACAGTTTTTTTTAAATTGAAATACTTGACAAGAAAATTTCAATGGTAAAATGGTAATTTTTATACACTAGGGGTATTTTTGTAATTTTACAAGTCAGGGTCATTTCGGTGATTTTTTGCAAAATATGGTTCCTGGTGACTTCTCATAATAAGGGTATTTTGGAAATTTTAATTTTGAGGGTACTTTGGTAACTTCCCACACTGAGGGTATTTTGGTCATTTGTACAGGTTGGGGGTAATTTGGTCAAGTTGCGAATCAGGGGTATTTTGGTCGTCTTTAAATCAAGGGCACTTGAAATTTTAAAATCATGGTTTGAATTTTGAGCTTCTCAAAATAAGGTGATGGTCCCTTTTGGGTTTTAATTATTGGGTTTAACCTGTGGCTGAGTCCTCTTAGTTAGGGTGAACCGTCAATACGCACCAGGTAGGATTCGAGCGGTGAGGAGGTGAGTCACTAGGACTGCTTAAATACCAAGCTCCCACTGAATCCAATCCTAGACATGCGCACCACGGTTGCCACACCTTTAACTCAGCGACTTAAACACAGGTTTGTTTGGTTGACTTCAAGTTTTATGTAACTTGGTGTTGAAGTAGACTAATCCTAGGGTTTAATATTTCCTAATCTACTAATCTACGTCCCTATAAATCCCACATACAATCACAAAAGAGTTAGGAGTACTTACCTGGTGGACTTCGGGTCGGAGACTCAGGTGCCATGCCTGAAAAACCCTGCTCGTTTCTTAGTAAAACCCATTTTCGAAAGAAAGAAAACATTTTGGGCCCAAAAAGCCCTCAAGGCCGAGTTTTGAACCGGGCTCTGATACCAATCTGAAACACCCCAAACCCGGCCCACAAGCCCTGACCGAATCTGGCATGCTTCTAGGGAAAAATCATTCGAAACTTATTTGAACTTTGCCAAATACAAGAGTGTTTTTGAAAAACAGTTGATTAGTGTTGGGTTCAAATTTTAAACGGTGTTGATTAGGTGTCAAAACATTTAACATTTATTTTTAATAAAATTAAAAGTTACTTAAACTTTAAATTGATAAAATCGTATCATACTAAAATAATTAAAATGCATGCATAAGCAGTTTCATACTAGTGGCCTTATTACATCAAAAACAAATCCGAAATAAATCCAAAACTTGAAAATTAAAAACTAATAAAAATAAAATAATCTACGAAATGAGCATGGCCACCATCGAGCTCCCGAGGCCGGTCCATTCTTGAGTGTCACTGAAAAATATCCCACAATGGGGTGAGTCAAGCAGACTCGATGTGTAATGACCAACACTAAGTCTAACAAATTTAGGCACATCAGTTCAAACATGTACAGATAGCAAATATAAGTAATGATGTATTCCCGAACCCAAACCTAGTTAACCATCCGCTACACATCGCCCGTCCAACCATCACACCGTGGGGACTACTAAGTCGACCCTCCATCCACTACACATCATCGAAGGCAGTCGCTGCAGATGACATGTTCATCGTCCTTATATATATTGTGGCATAGCCACCAGATAATCATTTGTGACATAAGTCACCACATTCGGATTTTTGTGACATGAAGTATAAAACCACCAAATCACTTCCCCTTTTCATATCACCCATGTGCCCCATGTCATACAAATCATGCCAATAGCTTATCTTATGCCTTATTCACATTCGTTACAGTTTCACATGAGTGCCATAACAAATATTCATAATATTATAACCACAGTAGTAGCAGGTTAACATACCTGAGTACTTTGTACCATTGCATAGTACCTTTGGCCATATTTCACATCATTATAAACACATATATAAAATTGATGCTGTAAATCTATTAAGAGTTAGTGTGGGGTACACACCTGATTCACTTAACGCTTTCACTAAAATCCCGAAAACCCGATCTAATGCTTTAGATCCTTAGTTCCTTGTTGCCGATTTCACTACTAATCAAATCTGAAAACTCCGTGATATTTATTCCTTGCAATCGGCCAACACTAGTTCACTGGACTTGATTAGTTTCGGCTTTCGAACAAATAAGAAACAGATCTAAGTCACATAAATATGGCCGAATGTACATGTACACTCACCTTGCGATTTTAAATCCCGAAAACCACTACTTGTTCCTGATGTTGCCGAAATCCCTTGATGAATCGAATCCCGAAAGAATCCTTAATGCTTCCTTCCTTCGGCACTTTCGAGTAGTCCACAAGTTCTAAATGTCGACAGGAGGGAAAGATGTTGGGTTTTCGACTTTTAAAACTTGCGATAGAGAGGAAAGAATAAGGCCACCTTGAGATTCGGCTATGGCTCCTAATGGAGATGGGATATTCGGCTATCTCAGGAGTATTTCGGCTTTTGGAAGAATTGTGAAAGAAAAGAAAAGAAGAAGAGGTTGAGCAATTCGGCTATGGTGGCAAAGGAGGATTCGACTAACACAAAATAAAAGAAGAAGAAAGGGTAGATTGGCTAGAGAATTGGTGAGAGAACTAAAGAGAAAAGAAAAGAATGGAGAATGGCCTCACTTCTCCCTTTTTGCCAGAAACTACTACACCTAGAGTCCCTTATTAGGCTAATTCCTCCTCTCACTATCAAATCCCTTATTTCACTCTACCTTAGCCAATCCTTAACACTCTAACCCAATCTATACTTCCTTCTTCCGAGTCCATATGCTCAGTCCATCTTGGCTCATCCTTGTAGCAAAATAAAACTCCATTTTGCTTCCCCGGTGATTCGAACCTAGGCCCTTCCCTTTGCTTGTGGCCACTTACTAAGGCCCTAAGTGGCGCCTTCAAGCCACTTAAACAAGCCCATTTTAGTGGCATATTTCCCCTACAAATTTTCTTAAGGCCTCTTAGGCTTAGCTTCCTCTTTTAAACTTAAAATTAAATAATTTCTAAGGCATTCTCCTACATTCTACTGTTCCCGAAATTCATAAAGCACATTCATAATATACACAGGCATACAAGCACATGCAATTGACCTAAAATGCACAAGCCCTAATTCCCGGATATTACACTAGTGATGTCACATTGAAATGTTTTTCGAAAACATAGCTTCATTGGAAAACTCATTCTATTATTAAATCTCGTTCATTTAAAACTCAAGTTGTTTTTAGCAGAATATTAATCATATGATTTGTTACTATCTTTAAAACAGTGTTTGATGCGGAAGCTCTTATAGTATGTTACGAAAACGTGGTGTTTTGAAAAGAACATTTATCTTTTGAAAAATTCGCATCCTACTACTCTCAGATTCGAATTAAAATTAGTAAAATCCCCAAATTAAAAGCTAATATTTAAAGAGGCCTTATTACATAAAAAATACCCAAATTAAATTTATCGGAATATAGCTCAAACATAAAAGAAGGTGCGGTTGTGTGGCCACCTTCAAGTCCCTCGCAGCACCGATCAGCCAAAGATTGGGGATTATCTGTAAGATAAACAGATGGGTGAGTTTATGAAAACTCATTGTATAACCCCATATAAGCAAATAACCAATCAATTACAGTCTGGGCCTAAGCCCAAATTATAACAGTTCAGTCCAGTTGGGCCTTAGTCCATTACAATATCAGTATCAGTGTGGGCCTTAGCCCATTATAGTATCAGTAACAGTTCAAACATGCAATCAGAAATCCTACCCAGCCAGCCTCTACACTCCACTTCGTCCAGCCCAACACTCCATGTGGGGATAAAATCACCCACCCATCCCTACACTCCAAAATTAGCATCAGTTGCGGCACTAAACAGTATTTGCAACAGAGCTGTCAGTACATAACACTTCCTCCAATCATGATAATCTCATCCCATGCAACATATCATACATGTATGCAACATATATATATCATGTCATGCTCATATATAGTCATACATAACATAAAACATACAGTCATTTTATAACATAGGGGCATAATAGTCATTTTACCACATAGGGACATAACAATCATTTTGCATCAATTTAGGGGTCTAGGTATACTTACCGACCCATCAGTAGGTTCACAGTATGTAACACCCCTTACCCGTATTCGAAGCCAGAACTGGGTTTGAGGCATTACCTAACTTATAACACTTAACATCTCAGAACGGGCTATAAAATATCGCTGTTAAACCTATCGCAAAGCTCAATCTTGGCCTACGAGGCCCTAAACATACCTCCGAGAGGCTTCAAAACTAATCCCAAAACTTTTATAAACCTGAGAAACTTTTCATCAAAACAAGGGCCACACACCCGTGTTGGTCCAAGAACACGCCCATGTGTCATCTCACACGCCCGTGTTCGATGCCCGTGGACGGCACTAGCTTAATCACACGGTCTAGACACGCCCGTGTCTTCTACCCATGGAACTCTCTGACTATAACATCATCAACCCTTAATTAGCACACATCCAAAGCACACGCCCTTGTGGTTGGCCCATGGTCGTCTCTGATTAATCCACACGGTTGGTCGCACGCCCGTGTGCTTCTACCGTGTGGCAATTTAAATTTCAAATCCTAAGTACAGACTTCACACGGCCTGGGCACACACCCATAGACCGACCGTGTGCCACACACAGCTTAGACACATGCCCGTGTGCCTACCCATGTGGACGAGAACAAGACTATTTGCCAAGCTCTTTGCACCCCTCTAGCTTACACCATATAAACCCATTCAACATACCAATAAACAACTCATAATTTCAATATGAACTTCCATAAATAACTTCATATTTTCATAAATGATAAGGTGAGCCATCAACCATGAAAATATACAAAATAGTTATCTTAATAAGGGGCCAACACACTTTTGGCCAAAATAACAAAATAATTTAAATAATCTAGCCCCTATACATGCCATATACAAAATCACTAAGTCTAGATATACTGAGGTGAGCTGATAGTGTGGGCGATCTTCTGCTTATCGGCGCATCCCGACTCGGCTCTTAAACTCTATAAAACAAAGGAAAAAGAAAGGGGGAGTAAGCTTTAAGCTTACTAAGTTTACATATAAACAATTAGCATTATAGTATGTGCTAGACAATAAATAACATTACATACTAAACAAGAAGCATTTAACATTCATAATCATGCTTACTCATTTATTCCATTTCCACATCCAAAACATATCACAAGCTTAATGTATACATTTATTAGCTTACCTCCCTACACTTAGCACCACAATGTCACATAATACAATACATCACAATCTTTCAATCAACTACTCATAATTAAATTACTCGGTGGTTCCGCACTTAGCCTACCATCAGTCTTTATTAGGGTGGTATTGCACATAGCCCACCAAAGAGGTTAGTTACAGTGGTATCGCGCATAGCCCACCAATTAGTAAATAGATGATGGTATCACACATAGCCCATCGTAATTAAGTATTAAGGTGGTATCGCACTTAGCCTACCATCAAATATTGATATAACACATGTACATATCCATTTCATCATTCATACTAGAGTTATTCAATAACTACCACATTCTACCCACTTGAGTCATACATGTTCTCAATTGTGCCATGCACTAGTTAGCAACAACAATGTATATATATAATACATCATTCACACATAAACTTACCTCGGTGCAAAACGTGTTAGCTAATGGTTTAATCCGTCACCTTGCCTTTTCCACGGTCAAGGCTGATTCCGCGCTCTCCTTGATCTATAACAATAAAATTCATTCATTTAGATCATTCTATGATCATAATGCATCAACATCCACACTTAGGCAAAAACAACCATTTTGCCCTTGCACTATGGCAAAAATTACAATTTTGCCCCTAGGGTTGTAAATCAATTTTCATCATATTTCCTTAATAAAAAAGCCTAGTTGAACATTTATTTCTCTTACAACTACTCACCATTCCAACCATTTCATGCATTTATGACACAAATTCATTCTTTGCATTTATGTCCTATTTAGGTGTTTTCATGCTAACACCTTTCACAAAAGTTATTTATCATCTTCCTATCATTCATTTTCTTCCATAAAAACTCAGATAACAACATAAATGTTCTCATGGAAATTCCCTAGACTTTCAACCATATTACAAATTAGTCCTCTTATTAGCTAGATTATGCTTTAAGGACTTCAAAAGTACAAAAATTATCAAATAACACCTTCAAAATCACTTACTTGTAAAGAAGATAAGTTGCTGAAATTTTCAAGCTTTCAAAACCCCTCTAAGCATGAAATTTTTGGTGAAGATGAAGAAGGAATAGTAAAAGATGATATCTCATCTTTTTGTCTTATTTTAGTCATTTTTTTATCATCTAATCTCCACCAAATTTGACCAACATTTAATGTTATTGTCTCCCTTCATTCCTATGGCCGGCCATGCCCTTATAATGGCCTAATTGTACTTTAAGGACCTCCAATTTAACATTCTATGGCTATTTGACAACTCTACCAAAAAAATAGAAGTTTTGCACTTTATGCGATTTAGTCCTTTTTTCACGATTAAGCATGAAATTATTAAAATTAAAGCACAAAAATTTTCATGCTTCCATATAATTATGCTACAACACATAAAAAAACGTCAAAATAATTTTCCTCAACCTCGATTTAGTGGTCTCAAAACCACTATTCTGACTAGCCTCAAAATCGAAACATTACCACGAGAGTCTCGGCATCTGCATAACCTTAATAAATCAAACAGTGAAAATGGGCCCAAAGCCCATAATACGGGCCCGTGTGGCCCACATAGCCCAAAATTGGTCACATTCATGCAAATCACATAGTTTGGCCCAATAATCTCCATGCGTTTGTATAGTTTACCTGTGCGGGGCCTACGAGCTCGTTGGGCATACACGGCCCAATATGGCCCAAAGTGGCCCAAGACCATGAGATCGCTCATGGTGGCCTCAATAGTCGAATGCCCATGTTTTACGTATTTCGATTACCACACGAGCGAGCGCACGCTCGTATAGTGCCAATGATCATATTTTTCGACTTTTGTCGATTCACGCTTTAGGCAGTGTTTTCACACCTGATTTTGATTCATCACAAACAGTCGCTCAAGTACTTAGCAACCTACATTTGTTCAATCAAACACCACCATCAGTCCTACTTTATGTTTAACAAGAAACCCGAAATCAACAATCCATTCATAGAATAAAGTAATGTTACCTTCAATCGAACCACTGTGATTCCCATGAATCTTAGTCTCTAATGATTGATTAGGAGTTCCCTGAATCCTTCCCTAACTACCATACAATTGCTATCAGTTATCACTTAAGGCAGAAGAAGAAAGGGAATAATGATTCGTTATAGTACTTACCGAAAGAGAGCAAGAGAACCGAATAGTGGAAGGATTCGGCACTAGCGTAGCCCCTCACCCTCGATTTAAAGCTATCAAAAATAGTTAGACAAACCCTATTTTAGTAACTCAAAAGCCAAAACTTCAAGTACCAAACTCATTTACCGAAAAGAAAGGAGCAAAGTCAATCGACAGAGGAAGAGGAATGGTTTCGACAGTGATCAAAACTGGAAATTGGCAGCACAACACTTGAGGGAGAGAAAGAAGAGAATCGATTTAAGGGAGAAGAGGTTTCGGCAGAGAGAAAAGAAAAAAATGAAAAAGGAAAATGGTATATTCGTCCACTAGAAGAATTACTTGAGAAAAGAAATAAGAAGCGGCAAGAAGAGGAAAAGGGTGTATTCAGCCAACAGCAGGAAAAAGAAAGAAGAGGAGATGACAATATGAGAAAAGGTATATTCAGCCAAAGAAAAGGTTGTCAAAAGTGTAACAGAAGAATATGCAAACACCCTTACTACATTCGACTTCAAGAAAAAGAGAGAAAAACACCAATACGAAAAACCCGAAACGAGGAGTATACCAAATGAGGGGTATACCACTCTGGCCGAAATTGTTGAGTGCCCACAGTCCCAATTCGGCACAACACTCCCTCTCCTCTCATCCCTTGATTTTCTCCTAAAATCCCTCCTCAAACCTCTCCATCTGATCACACCTCCCCTCAACCACTCAATTTGAATTCTTCTCAACCACTTCAGTGTTTCAGTCAAACCACAACACCTCCCACAGCACAGCAACAAAATAAATACTTCCTTACCTCCACCAAGATTCGAACCTCAGTCCTCTGGCATAGGTAACATGTCACTTACCCCCTAAGCCAGCAGGATTTTTATGTCTTGTTATACACACAAAAATTTGAAAGCCTATTTACTAAAGGCAAGGGTTTTATTCCCTAAAAACCAAAATTTTACACAAGCCCAGGCTTGAACCCAAGACTTCTCAGACACTCCCAAACACACCAAAATCACTCAACCACTAAGGCAAACAGGTATTTGTGTTAAAAACATGCAAAAAAAATACTTAGATCTTGGGGCGTTACATTTCATCTATCATGTAATGCCAATGAGAGAATATCATTTATCCATGCATTGGGCTATGAATTCCACTATTGTTAATGATGCTACATACTGTAGAAGCCATATACCTAACGCACCAACTTTCAGTTCTTTATCCATTCAAACTCAACCATTTACTTACATCAAATTATACGAGTTACGCATGCATATTCCTACATCTACTCAAAATTAAGGTATGCCAAATTATGAACGTCATAAGTGAATAAATCCATAAACGAATTTAGAATCTTTTCTACTTAGGTCCTGTCCAATATACTATCAGTCCAGTTGGTCACATATATGTCTCTATCTTTTGAGAGTCATCCTCTCTGATGCTCAAGACAAAGCATCTCCCTAATTAGACTTTATAGATGACATATTAGTCTTTTAATTAGTTTACTCGTTTTCAATTATGGCTAAGGACACTTTTAGGTTCATCTACTAATACAAGTTGTCTTTCTGTATTATGATCTGACCACGTAAGTAATGCCCCAAAATTTTAGTTTTTGAATTATTAAAATTTTTCAAAGTGATTTGATCTGAGTGGTTTAGTGTTGTGAGTAGTGTGTGTGAGGTTCTAGGCTCGAATCCTATCCTTTGAATTTTGTTAATTTTTGTCTCAACCCCTATTTTTGAACTTCTGGTTTAAATATTATTTTCACTCAACTGATGTAAGAATGAGCTTGTTGGTTCAGTGGTAAGGCTTTAGCTTACCCTTGGGTCTTGTGTTCGAATCCTTGCGGGTGCAAATAAGAATAATGTTTGCTAAATCCCTGAGTGTGCCACCCAGGTGGATGTGGTTGGGTCAATTTCAAACATTGGATAATTTGAGTAGTTATCAGAAAATCTGGTTAGTGGGATATTATTGTTTTTTTAAATTAATTAGTTTATTCCCCCAAATTCTCCCATTCCCTTCTCACATTTCTGATGTTTCTCTCATTCTCCCCTCTTTTATTTTTTTCTATTTCAAGCTTCTCCCATTTTTCTACTATCACTTTTCTTCCTCCTTATCTCACTATTCTCTTCTTGTTCTTTTTGTTTCCTTCTTTTGCTAGCGTATTTGCCTTTGTGCTACCGTCTTTGGTGCATTCGAGTGTGTGGTGTTCATTAGAGTTTATCGTGGTCAATTGTTAGTGTAAGTATTGCTATTTTTCTATGTTGGTCAAAATCAATTGAATTTCGTTTATTAATTATGTAGGTTTTAAGGTGAATATTGCAAGGCGATTAACCCTCCAGCGAACTAAGGATTCATACGGTTACAATTCGTTAAAGGGTATGTGTTTTAAACGCCAATTTGGGGGCTGGTGTGGTGGTTTTGAGTCGAATGGTTTGGCTATAATTTTAGAGGATAAGGGTCGTAGCCTCTTAACCAAATCTTGTTTCGCTGGCTAATTTGTCTTGCAAATGTCATTTTTAGGTACTGGATTTCTCACTGTTAGGATTTCTTCAAAAATCAGTAAGGTGTGTAATGAAAAACCCAAAAAACAGTGAATGATGCAATATCAAAAAAGTGGACTGTTGACACTATATAGCTGTGTGATAGACCGTGTAGGCCACACAGGTGTGTATTAGGCCGTGTGAGCCACATGGGCGTGTGAGCCCATTTCTTGAAAATTTTACTTAAGGTCATTTTGATGTGTGCTTCGTATTTAGCCATTCCGTAAGGTCCATACTATATAAATAGGACTTTAAAATATGACATATGATAGTATGCTACTGCATGTAATGTGGATATGGTATGTGAAATATGTATATGATCTGTATTCTGATAATTTTGGTAGCATGTCTTATGTGAAAAGCATGTATGACATATAAGCAATTGATACCTGTTAGTATGTGCATGTGCATTACGGTGAGATAATGATGTGACGGAGGAAGTGCTGGTAGTTTAATAATCTACCTTATCTGGTGATTATATCACAAACATCTATTCTGGTTGCTTGACCACGTATCTATTCATTATTCTGAAAAGTGACATACGCTCGCTTTTAGGTGTGTTGGGTTGGATGGGTATTTATTACCTTAATTGGTGTGTAGGATAGATAAAGATGATGTGTAGCAGATGGGAATAGAATCTATATTTGTATCTGAATCTGCATACATGTAACTGAAATGTATATGTTTCTCAAACTGCATTTGTAACTGAATTTGGTTATGTATTGTATCTTTCGTAACCATTTTTTTGACAAAACAAGAATCGAACTTGGGTTTTGAAAATGATAAAACGGGAGTCACCACCGATCTTTATTCGGGTGTGATCGGATCACCTCGTAAAACGGTTATTTTTAATAAACAGTTTGATTTATCAAAACAACGATTTTGGTCTACGAAATCCAAAAAAACAAGTTCGGGAGCAGTTACATGACGAGGAAGGATTAGCACCTCGACACGCCCAAAATTGGTACCAAATTGATTGATCGATGTCCTAATGTTGAAAACTTTGAAATGGTTCAAAAACAATACTTTTTATTTCCAAAAAACTTGAAGGAATTAGAAGGGACGATAAGACTCTCTTATTTTCGAAGAGATAAAGTATCATGTCCAGTAAGTTAGGGCGCAATACTTTAGATTCCCGAAACTAAGCTCTCCTTTTAAAACTTGGCTTTATATTTGAAGAGGATCTCCCGTCATTTCCCAAACGAGAAATCAGAACCCAGAAAGTTAGGGCTTGTTTTCTCGAAGGTCCAAATTAGGAATATTGCCCCTATTTTAAAAAGACTTATCCGAAGCATCTAGATGTCGAGTCCGGTAAGTTAGGGCGCGACATTTCGAATTTTCGGGATTAAATGTTTTGTTTAAAATTTGAATTACGATTTTAAAAGGCGCATTCTGTTGTTTAGCTTAAACGAGAAAAATCGGAACCCAGTAAGTTAGGGCTCGACTCACTCGAATTGCTAATACAGAATGTCGATTGTTATAAAAGCGAGATGTCGGGAAGGATAATTACGATTTAAAAGAAAAAAAGAATAATATGCTAACAATATAATGGTAACGATAATAATAATAGTAATAATTATAATGATAATGAAAATAAAATAGTAGTAGTGTAGTAACAATAAAATAAAAATAATAAAAAGATGTTAAAAACAATAACAATAACAAAATAATGACGAACATAAAGTGATGACGATGATTATAATAATAATAGTATTAAAAATAAAATAATAATAATGAAAATAGTAACAATATGTTAATATAAATATTAATAATGATAATAATAATAACTTAAATATAAAATAACAATATATTGCTAAGAAAAATAATGAAAACTATAATAGAAAGTACAAAAGAATAAATAAAATAAACAAAGTAATAAAATACAAGTGGAAATAATAATAATAATAATAATAATAATAATAATAATAATAATAAGGATAATGATAATAATAATAAGAAGAAATTTTAGCTAAGTTAAAAATAGTGAAAATAATAACATAAGGGACTAAATTAAATTAAAAAACAAAATTTCAGGGTGAATTTAAAATAAAAGAAAGATTAGGGGGTCTATTTACACGCGCGAAAGGATTAGAGGGACCAAAGAGGTAATATGCCCCTTCGGCCAAAACGCACAGCAGTAGAAAGGACCAGATTGTGAACCGGAGTAAATTGTGAGGTCAAATTTGAAAAAAATAAAAACTTAATTAAAAAGGGGGAAAAAAGCGGAAGGGCCATTTGTGCAATTAGACCCACAAACAAAAACACGCGGATCCTGAGGCGGGTCGGGTCAACATGCGGATCTTGAGGAGCAAAACAACGTCGTTTTGGGCGTTAAGGTCAGCCCCAAAACGACGTCGTTTTGAGGGGCTATATAAGGTCCAAAAATCAGAACAAAATCATTTGAGCTGTTTCCCCTAAAAAAAATCTTAATTTTCTCTTTTTTTCTCTGCAGAGGGTAGGTATTCCGGCCAGTCCGACGCCGTCCTCCGTCGAATTTCGTAAAAGGTACATTTTTTTCCCTTTTTTTTTGTATCCTTTTTATTGCACTTACATATATGTGTGAATCTGTATATTTGCGAATAGAAGGATTTGTATGTAAAATAAAATTTAAAAGCAAAGAAAATCACCTTTTCGGCCTCTGTTTTCGAGTTCGATTTTTAGTGGTTTTAGCGTTTTACGCTTTCATCTGCTTTCGGATCTTGTGAATCTCTTTGTTTGTATTTGAATATTTTTTCCTTTGTATTTTCAAATTTGTTTTCTGTTTTTTTTTTGTTTGATTCTTTGTTTTTTTTTCTTATTGATCGAGAAAGAGAACCCCCTTCTTCAAAAAAAATAAATCGGCTTTTATAGCCTTTGCTTTTTTTACAACTCGCTGCTTTCTGTCCTTTTCCATTTATTGTTTGCAGGTCAGAGGAGGTAGAAGGGCGGTGGACATGACAGAGGCTGACATGGGCGGTGGAGGCAGAGGGTCAGAAGGCCCTAGATGCGGCGCACCTAGGGTTTTATTTTTTTGGTTTTCTTTTTCTGATTTGTTGTTTAATGGGCTAGGGTAATTGGGTTTTAGGATTAGGTTTTGGGTCTGGGGTTATGATTTGGGTTTGTTTGTATGTGGGTTAATTGGGTTTTGGGTTTGGGCCGGGCAAAATGAGCGTGTACAGCTGCCCCCTCTTTGCTCATTGTCGTGTAACGGGAATAGAGCAAAGACATAAGAAAGACCAATTTTGCGGTCTCAAGCGCTTTAGCTTCTTTGGTGCACTTTTCTTCAGTAACCTCATTCGGTCCACCACATCTTGTCGTTTCGATCCACTCCACGCTTGCTTGGTGAGATAGGACAGAGCTTCAATTTGCTCCCCGCAATCTCGTGGAGATAGGTTTAACTGTCTTCTATTCGCTCATTGCAACTTTACGAGAGATAAAACTCGATGTTTTCGATCTACTTCCTACAGCTTCAGGAAGCCAAATCTACTATTTTCAATCTGCTCCTGCAACTTCAGGAATGCCAAGCTTCCTAACTTCGATCTACTCCTGCAATATCGGGAATGCCAGACCTGCTATCTTCAATCTACTCCCCAGTGTACGACCCGGGGCTCAACTCACCTCTCGCAATATGAGTTGATTTTTTTGAAGAACAGAGATCGAAAAATACCTCTGCGTGTGACCCGAGGCTCAACTCATCTCTCGCATTATGAGTTGGATTTTTTTTTTCAGATATCGAAAAATAGAAAATGAAAATACCTCGGCATGTGCCTGAGGCTCAACTCACGTCTCGCAATATGAGTCGATTTTTTGAAGCAAATAGAAATTGAAAAATAGAAATCGAAAATACCTCGGCATATGCCTGAGGTTCAACTCACCTCTCGTATTGTGAGTTCATTTTTGAACAGAAATTGAAAGACAGAAATTAAAAATACCTCGGCGTGCGACCCGGGGCTCAACTCACCTCTCGCAATATGAGCTGATTTTTTAGCAGAAATTAAAAGATAGAAATTAAAAATACCTTGGCGTGCGACCCGAGGCTCAACTCTCCTCTCGTACTATGAGTTGATTTTTGAGCAGAAATTAAAAGACAAAAATTAAAAATACCTCGGCGTGCGACCCGAGGCTCAACTCACCTCTCTCATTATGAGTTGATTTTCGAAACAAATAGAATTTGAAAAATAGAAATTGAAAATACCTCGGCATGTGACCCGAGGCTCAACTCACCTCTCGCATTATGAGTTGATTTTTGAACAGAAATTGAAAGACAAAAATTAAAAATACCTCTGCATGTGACCCGAGGCTCAACTCACCTCTCGCATTATGAGTTGATTTTTGAACAGAAATTGAAAGATAGAAATTAAAAATACCTCGGCGTGCGACCCGAGGCTCAACTCACCTCTCGTACTATGAGTTGATTTTTGAGCAGAAATTAAAAGATAGAAATTAAAAATACCTCGGCGTGCGACCCGAGGCTCAACTCACCTTTTTCATTATGATTTGATTTTAGAAACAAACAGAATTTGAAAAATAGAAATTGAAAATACCTCGGCATGTGACCCGAGGCTCAACTCACCTCTCGCATTATGAGTTGATTTTTGAACAGAAATTGAAAGACAGAAATTAAAAATACCTCGGCGTGCGACCCGAGGCTCAACTCACCTCTTGCATTATGAGTTGATTTTTGAAACAAACAGAATTTGAAAAATAGAAATTGAAAATACCTCGGAATGTGACCCGAGGCTCAACTCACCTCTCGCATTATGAGTTGATTTTTGAATAGAAATTGAAAGACATCTCAGCGTGTGACCTGAGGCTCAACTCACCTCTCGTATTATGAGTTGATATTTTGAAAAATAAGTATTGAAAAACACCTCAGCATGTGACTTGAGGCTCAACTCACTTCTCGTATTATGAGTTGATATTTTACAATCAAAATTTCAAAACATATCATCTGGTGGAACTCGGATGTCTTCTTTTTTCTTGGTTCGGCACAACTATCGTCAAAACTTCTTACTTTACTGGTGCACTTGTTTGTGTCATGCATGATGTTATCATGATATGCAAGTGTTTGTCTTAAAATGCTTTTATGCCTACATGATTATGCCATGCGCCCTGGGCTTGTTTGTTATGTATCTCTTTTCATCACGCCTTTCATGATGACTTGTATTCATTGCTTTGACTCTTGACTTTTCTTTCAGGTTTTGTACCTGTCCTCAAGTTTTACGAGTAATCTGCGTTTCTCGTATATCACCCTTTTACCCCCTGTTGAACTCTGTCCTTGCTTTGAGGCCCTTGCACTTACCCAATTCTCATCCAGGTAATGCTCAACATTCCTTTTGTTTAGAGTATGTAATTTCACTATTTATTATTAAAATAAGCCAAACATGAGATGCATAAAAATGGCAAAGTATGAAAGGGGTACCTCATAATAAGCAAAGAAAATTGACAAGGAATATTTCAATAAAGAAAACATTATGAAGAAAGGATAGCTGGTTCAATTGTCACAAATGCTCTAGATATCCAACGCATGAACTTCTCCACGTTTCTTCATCCTGGATCTTTTCGAGGAAAGCTTCTTGTATAGAAGATTTTGAGCTTTCGAGTCTGCTTCAAATATTATAATCTCGGTATTTGACTTTCTGTTCAAATCGTCTTGCTCTTTATGCTCTTCATGTGGCCTCCTTCATTAGGATGCCCTTTCAGGTTTTCATCCCAATCTTTTTGTTTATCAAAATGCCCTTTCGGGTTTTCATCTTGATCCTTTTTTTTTTCAAGATGCCCTTTCGGGTTTTCATCTTGATCTTTTTCTTCTTTTTTTTTTAGGCATTGTACTTCTTCATAGCATCTGAGTTCACTGGATTTGGTAACTCCTTCCCATCCATCTCAGTGAGAATTAAAGCTCCACCTGAGAAAGTCTTCTTTACAACGTATGGCCCTTCCCAATTTGGTGCCCATTTTCCTCGAAATTCTTTTTGTATTGGGAGAGTCTCTCTCAGTACAAGTTCTCCCTCGCAAAATTCTCTTGGCCGCACCTTCTTGTCATAGGCCATGATCATTCTCTTCTGATACATTTGTCCATGGAAAATCGCCTTCAAGCGTTTTTCTTCGATAAGATTTAGCTGGTCATATCGAGCTCACACCCATTCTGATTCTTCTAGCTTCGACTCCATTAAGACTCGTAGAGAGGGGATCTCAACTTCGATGGGCAGTATAGCTTCCATTCCATAGACCAGAGAGAAAGGAGTTGCTCCCGTAGATGTACGCACAGATGTACGATATGCATACAAAGTGAAAGGTAGCTTCTCGTGCCAGTCTTTATATGTCTCGGTCATTTTCCCAATAATCTTCTTAATATTTTTGTTAGCAGCTTCTACTGCTCCATTCATTTTTGGGTGATAGGGTGAGGAACTATGACGCTTTATTTGAAATTGCTCACACACTTCCTTCATCATCTTGTTGTTCAGATTCAAAGCATTATCCAAAATGATTCTCTCAAGCAAACTGTATTGACATATGATCTCCTTTTTTAAGAACCTGCAAACTACGGTCTTCGTCACATTAGCAAATGAAGCGGCTTCTATCCATTTTTTGAAGTAATCTATGACCATAAAAATGAATCGGTGTCCATTAGAAGCTTTTGGGGAAATTGGCCCTATAACATCCATGCCCCACATAGAAAAAGGCCACGGAGAAGTCATGACATGAAGGGGCGAAGGGGCTGCATGAATTTTATCGCCGTGAATTTGACATTTATGGCACTTTCGCGCGTAACTAATGCAGTCACTTTCCATTGTCAGCCAGTAATAACTGAATCTCATAATCTGCCTAGCCATAGTGAAACCATTGGCATGCGTTCCACAAGTTCCTTCGTGGACATCTTCAAGTATTTTTCTGGCTTCAACAGCATCCACACATCTCAGGAGCACTTGATCTTTTCCTCTTTTGTATAGGATGTCCCCATTGAGAACAAATCCCACCACCATTCTTTTGATTGTTCTTTTATCATTCTCATTTGCTTGCTCGGGATATCTTTGATTCTTGACATATTCTAAGATATCATGGAACCATGGTTGTCCATCTGCCTCTTTTTCAATGCTAAAATAGTGTGCAGGGACCTCATATATGCTCATTTGGAGAGGCAATATTTCTGTTTCTCTGTTTACTTTGAACATTGAGGCCAAAGTGGTCAGGGCATCAGCCAATTGGTTTTCTTCTCGTGGGAAGTAATTAAAAGTCACTTCTTCGAACTCTTTAACCAACTCCGCAACAAGATCGCGATATTTGACCAACTTCGAATCTCTCACTTCCCAATCTCCACGAATTTGGTAAATCACCAACGCTGAATCCCCGTACACCTTCAAGATTTCAATGTTTCATTCAATGGCTGCACGAAGTCCCATGATGCAAGCCTCATATTCCGCAACATTATTGGTACAGAAGAAATTTAATCTTGCATTGAGCGGATAATGGTTCCCTTCTAGTGATACTAGGACTGCTCCAATCCCATGCCCCAATGCATTTGATACACCGTCAAAGCTCATCTTCCATGATTTCTCTTTTAACGACTCACACTCTTTTTCTATAATGCACATCAAGTCTCCATCTGGGAAATCAAATCTCAATGGATCGTATTCCTCTGTTGTTCGAGTTGCTAAGAAGTCAGCTATCGTGCTCCCCTTTATTGACTTTTGACTCACGTATATGACATTGTACTCTGATAGTAGGATCTGCCATCGTGCCATTCTCCCTGAGAGTGCAGGTGATTCCATCATGTACTTTATTGGGTCCAGCTTTGAAATTAACCATGTTGTATGATACAACATATATTGTCTGAGCCTTCGAACTACCCAGACCAAAGCATAATAGAATTTTTTAATTGACGGGTACTTTGCTTCATACTCCGTGAACTTCTTGCTGAGATAGTAAATTGCCCTTTCTCTTTTCCCTGACTCATCATTTTGCCCCAGCACGCAACCCATTGAGTTTTCTAACACAGTCAAATACAATATTAACGGTCTCCAGGGAGTTGGTGGTACTAGAACCGGGGGGCTAGACAAATACTGTTTTATTTTATCAAAAGCCACTTGGCACTCTTCGTTCCATTCTCCAGGATTGTGTTTTCGAAGGAGTCGAAAATTGGGTCAACAGGTTGGTAAGTTGAGCAATGAATCGAGCGATGTAGTTCAACCTCTCTAAAAATCCTCTGACTTCTTTTTGTGTGCGCGGAGGTGGTAGTTCTTGTATGGCTTTTATCTTATCTGGATCAACCTCAATACCTCTCTCACTGACGATGAAGCCTAGTAATTTTTCTGAGGTAGCCACAAACGTACACTTGGCTGGATTAAGCTTCAGCTGGAACTTACTTAGTCTTTTGAACAACTTCTTGAGGTTCTCAACATGCTCTCTTTCCCCCCGAGATTTGGCAATCATATCATCAACGTAGACTTCTATTTTTTTATGCATCATGTCATGGAACAACATCACCATAGCCCTTTGATATGTTGCCCCGGCATTCTTCAATCCAAATGGCATCACCTTGTAGCAGAATGTTCCTCACATCGTCACGAATACAGTTTTCTCCATATCTTCGGAAGCCATCTTTATTTGGTTATAACCCGAAAATCCATCCATGAAGGAAAACAATGAATGCTTCGCTGTGTTATCCACCAACGTATCAATGTGTGGCAAGGGAAAATTATCTTTAGGACTTGCTCGATTCAGATCACGATAATCCACGCACATTCGTACCTTGCCGTCTTTTTTCGGTACTGGGACTATGGTAGCTACCCATTCTGGGTATTTGGCAATTTGCAGGAAGCCAGCATCAAATTATTTCTTGACTTCTTCTTTTATCTTTAACAGCATTTCATGTCTCATTTGTCTTAGCTTCTGTTGAATGGGTTTGCATTCTGGTTTCAGTGGGAGTCTATGGACCACTATGTCTTCGTTCAACCCTGGCATATCTTGATACGACCATGCAAATACATATTTGTACTCACGAAGCAAGGCGATCAGATCATGTTTGGTCTTCTC
The DNA here is from genome assembly GCA_025506655.1 of Gossypium rotundifolium. NCBI lineage: Eukaryota > Viridiplantae > Streptophyta > Magnoliopsida > Malvales > Malvaceae > Gossypium > Gossypium rotundifolium. The sequence continues at coordinate 64,153,340 of CP106722.1, forward strand.
TGAAATGGAGGTCCCAATCTTCACTTCCTGCCTCTTTTCTTCATTTCTCAAATTCACTGTCTCAACAGATTCTTGATGGGGTAGAATCTATTTATCTTCTTGTTCTATCATTCTTAGTAAGTCAGGAGACGAGACATAATCTTCAGCAGCTTCCTCAACTTTGCATTCTCCTACACAAATAGCTTTCTCAAAATCGATTTCAGGACTTATAACGGGATTGTTCATGACGTTGGTATTTGAGCACCTGAAAGGTGAATGGAAAAGAGAACTATAGAGGAGCATCAAAGTATTGGAACCAAACAAACATAATGTTATGGCATGATATGAGGTACATGTAAGGACAAGCTATGAGAAAAGAGAATAATTATGAAGTTTACAAGAATGAAAAGACTATGACAAAATGCATCTCCATTAATGTTCATTTAAATGATAAAGAGCAAACATAAGCTCTTAAAAAAGAATCCTACTATTACTTGGGGCAAACAAAAAGAGAGTTAACATTGAGCATTACTCTGGAGAGGACTTAGAAACTACAAGAAGATCCACAGATTCAATTGTTCAAAATGAATCCAGGAGGACAAGGCGATCATTGAAACATCTTCAATTGCATCATCCCCTTTGTCAACAACATTTATGCTGATGTTCTGAAGACCCTTTTCAATCCATAACAACGTGCTTCGTGAATTATCTCTCCCTGGGTACATCATTCTTGCAGATGTAAATGTTTTTGACAAAGGAGGATACACTATGGGTTCTTATTCTGATTCCCAACCTGAGGCTCTCGCAATCCTCCTTTCTTGATCTTTCTGCAACTATTTTTTTCTTTTCGGCCTCTTCTACTCTGTTGAAGATCTTGACCTCGTAATTGTCCATCTTGTCTTGAAGTAATTTTTTGAATTCCTCACAAGACTGGATGTAATGCCCTTCTATACCATGGAAGACACAAAAACTTTGACCTTTTGTACTTTCTTCCTTGAAACTTTTGTTGACTGGACAGAACAAACCCTTCTCAATCATTATTTCCCATACCTTCCACAAAGGTGTCTTTATTTCAGCAACACAACTTTTGGCTCGCCACCCATCCTCCTTCGTCACCACACTCACGTTCCCTTCAGTATGGTTGGGGAGCAGATTTTCAGCCATATTACTAACACCATCAAATCGTAAAATGCCTGCATCAATAAGACCTTGAACTCTTCTTTTAAAGGCTAGACAATTTTCTGTAGAATACCCCTGGTTTTCAGCGTGGTACATGCTACTAGCATTAGGATCGTACCATTTTGGGTATGGAGGTTTCAGGGGTGCCATATAATGTGGGGATATTAATTTTTTTCTAGTAATTTCGGGCACAGCTCTCCATACGACATGATGGCCCAACGGAACATGATGGCCCAAATGACCTTGATGATGAATGGGATAACGGACAAAGGGAAAGGCTCTGCAGTTAGTACCGGAGAAGAGAGTGAAGGCCATCCCCCATGATTCACTCCACCTCACGTCCGTGCAATGCAAAGAGGATATTCTCAAGAGGAACCTGCAGGACCTGAAACAAGACTATTGTTTAGAACTCACCAAGCTTAAGGTTTGGAAATATTGGAGAAAGATAATTATCTCTTTGGACCTTTTATTGGTTGAACAAAAAGACAAGGCATTTCGTCGGTAATACCACCTTGACAAATAACGAGCAATGTCAATCCAACTGTACAAGGGGATCATTCTATACCCCTGATACTCTGCATTCATGCACATATCAAGCATATACATCTGGTCATGACACCCAGAGAATGGAAGGTTTAGTAGACCAAATTGATTGAATAAGTTATGAATTCTATACCCCTGAGTCATAGTGGGATGGTTGAGATGATACAAATCCTATACCTCAGAGTTGCAGTAGGATGGATGGGAGGAAACAAATGCTATTCTCCTGAAGTTGCAGTGAGAGGTACAAACTTTATATCCCAGAAGGTACAGTGGAAGGGACTCTAAAATCACAGCGGGGCAAGCTTGTTGAGCATAATATGATCGTTTCTTTGGGTTTTCTATCAAAGATACCGGCTGAACGAGAAAGCATGATAACGCATCAGTGATAGAACCTTAATGAACTACGAGCAATGACAACCCTAAGCATTTAAAAAGGGATCATTTCATTTTGTATTCATACATCATTTCAAAGCACGTTTAGTTTGGAGCATTCGACTCATTGCATCCTAATCATCATAAAATGACCATTCTTATGACATTTTGCATTTATGCAAATATCGTCCATTGCATCCTAATCATTTTACATTTAACAACGGATCATTCTCATGACATTCTGCATTCATGAAAATATCATCCATAGTCATTTAGTTAGGAGCATTCGATTCATTCTGATCATTGCATCCTAATCATTGTAAAAAGACCATTCTCATGACATTCTGCATTCATGCAAGTGTCATCCATAACACATGTAGTTAGGAGGCTTTAAGTCATTCCGATCATAAAATCCTCATCATTTGCATAAGTATAAACACATAAAATTAATTCTACAGGACAGGTTCCTTAAAGAACGGTGCAGCAATATCAAAGTTCAAATTTTGTTCCCTAGAGATGATAGTAGAGCAGACTGGAGATTGAAGTCTTCCTGATGATAGTAAGGAAGCAAATTGAAAAGTTTAGATTTTGTTCCCTAGAGATGATAGTGGAGCAGACTGAAGATTGAAGTCTTCCTGAATATAGCAAGGAAGCAAATTGAAAAGTTCAGATATTGTTCCCTAGTGGAGCAGACTAAAGATAGTAAGGAAGCAAATTGAAAATTTCAGATTTTGTTCCCTAGTGGAGCAGACTGAAGATTGAAGTCTTCCTGAAGATAGTAAAGAAGCAAATTGGAAAGTTTAGATTTTGTTCCCTAGCGGAGCAGACTGAAGATTGAAGTCTTTCTGAAGATAGTAAGGAAGCACATTGGAAAGTTCAGATTTTGTTCCCTCAAGATGGTAGTGGAGCAGATTGAATATTGAAGTCTTCCTGAAGATAGTAAGGAAGCAAATTGGAAAGTTCAGATTTTGTTCCTTCAAGATGGTAGTGGAGCAGACTGAAGATTGAAGTCTTCCTGAAGATAGTAAGGAAGCAAATTGGAAAGTTCTGAATTTTTATTTCCTCGAAGTTCCCGTGGAGTAGGTTGAGATTACAAATCCCGTCTCCCTGAGTTAATAATGAGGATAAATCCTTATTTCTTTGAAGTTTCAGTAGAGAAGATGGAGATTACGAATCTCTTCTCCCTGAATTCTTATTTCCTCGAATTTCCCATGGAGTAGGTTGAGATTACAAATCCCATCTCCCTGAGTTAACAATGAGGATAAATCCTTATTTCTTTGAAGTTTCAGTAGAAAAGATGGAGATTACGAATCTCTTCTCCCTGAATTCTTATTTCCTCAAAGTTCCCGTGGAGTAGGTTGAGATTACAAATCCATTCTCCCTGAGTTAACAATGAGGATAAATCCTTATTTCTTTGAAGTTTCAGTAGAGAAGATAGAGATTACGAATCTCTTCTCCCTGAATTCTTATTTTCCCGAAGTTCTCATGGAGTAGGTTGAGATTACAAATCTCGTCTCCCTGAGTTAACAATGAGGATAAATCCTTATTTCTTTGAAGTTTCAGTAGAGAAGATGGAGATTACGAATCTCTTCTCCCTGAATTCTTATTTCCTCGAAGTTCCCGTAGAGTAGGTTGAGATTACAAATCCTGTCTCCCTGAGTTAACAATGAGGATAAATCCTTATTTCTTTAAAGTTTCAGTAGAGAAGATAGAGATTACGAATCTCTTCTCCCTGAATTCTTATTTCCTCGAAATTCTCGTGGAGTAGGTTGAGATTACAAATCCTGTCTCCCTGAGTTAACAATGAGGATAAATCCTTATTTCTTTGAAGTTTTAGTAGAGAAGATGGAGATTACGAATCTCTTCTCCCTGAATTCTTATTTCTTCGAAGTTCCCGTGGAGTAGGTTGAGATTACAAATCTCGTCTCCCTGAGTTAACAATGAGGATAAATCCTTATTTCTTTGAAGTTTCAGTAGAGAAGATGGAGATTACGAATCTCTTCTCCCTGAATTCTTATTCCCTCGAAGTCCCTAGTGGAGTCGCCAAGCTGTCATAACCATTTTTTTGACAAAACGGAATCGAACTTGGGTTTTGAAAATGATAAAACGGGAGTCTCCACCGATCTTTATTCAAGTGTGATCGGTCACCTCGTAAAACGGTTATTTTTAATAAACAGTTTGATTTATCAAAACAATGATTTTGGTCTACAAAATCCAGAAAAATAAGTTCGGGAGCCGGTTACGCACGAGGAAGGATTAGCACCCTCGATACACCCAAAATTGGTACCAAATTGATTGATCGATGTCCTAATGTTGAAAAATTTGAAATGGTTCAAAAAAACGATACTTTTTATTTTCAAAAAACTTGAAGGAATTAGAAGGAACGATAAGACTCTCTTATTTTCGAAGAGATAAAGTATCATGTCTAGTAAGTTAGGGCGCAATACTTTAGATTCCTGAAACTAAGCTCGCCTTTTAAAACTTGGCTTTATATTTGAAGAGGATCTCCCGTCATTTGCCAAACGAGAAATCAGAACCCAGTAAGTTAGGGCTCATTTTCTCGAAGGTCCAAATTAGAAATATTGCCCCTATTTTAAAAAGACTTATCCGAAGCATCTAGATGTCGAGTCCAGTAAGTTAGGGCGCGACATTTCGAATTTCCGGGATTAAGTGTTTTATTTAAAATTTGAATTATGATTTTAAAAGGGAAATTCCGTTGTTTAGCTTAAACGAGAAAAATCAGAACCCAGTAAGTTAGGGCTCGACTCACTCAAATTGCTAATACAGAATGTCGATTATTATAAAAACTGAGATGTCAGGAAGGATAATTAAGACGAAAAGAAAATAGTAATAATATGCTAACAATATAATGGTAACGATAATAATAATAGTAATAATTATAATGATAATGAAAATAAAATAGTAGTAGTGTAGTAACAATAAAATAAAAATAATAAAAGATGTTAAAAACAATAACAATAACAAAATAATGACGAACATAAAGTGATGACGATGATTATAATAATAATAGTATTAAAAATAAAATAATAATAATAATGAAAATAGTAACAATATGTTAATATAAATATTAATAATGATAATAATAATAACTTAAATATAAAATAACAATATATTGCTAAGAAAAATAATGAAAACTATAATAGAAAGTACAAAAAGAATAAATAAAATAAACAATAATAAAATACAAGTGGAAATAATAATAATAATAATAATAAGGATAATGATAATAATAATAATAATAAGAAATTTTAGCTAAGTTAAAAATAGTGAAAATAATAACATAAGGGACTAAATTAAATTAAAGAACAAAATTTCAAGGTGAATTTAAAATAAAAGAAAGATTAGGGGGCCTATTTACACGCGCGAAAGGATTGGAGGGACCAAAGAGGTAATATGCCCCTTCGGCCAAAACGCGCAGCAGTAGAGAGGACCAGATTGTGAACCGGAGTAAATTGTGGGGTCAAATTTGAAAAAAATAAAAACTTAATTAAAAAGGGGGAAAAAGCGAAAGGGCCATTTGCGCAATTAGACCCACAAACAAAAACACGCGGATCCTGAGGCGGGTCGGGTCAACACGCGGATCTTGAGGAGCAAAACGACGTCGTTTTGGACGTTAAGGTCAGCCCCAAAACGACGTCGTTTTAAGGGGCTATATAAGGTCCAAAAATCAGAACAAAATCATTTGAGCTGTTTCCCCTAAAAAAAATCTTAATTTTCTCTTTTTTTTCTCTGCAGAGGGTAGGGATTCCGGCCAGTCCGATGCCGTCCTCCATCGCACCGACCACCGTACACGGTGGCCAGAATTTCGTAAAAGGTACATTTTTTTCCCTTTTTTTTGTATCCTTTTTATTGCACTTACATATATGTGTGATTCTGTATATTTGCAAATAGAAGGATTTGTAACAGAAAATAAAAATTTAAAAGCAAAGAAAAATCACCTTTTCGGCCTCTGTTTTCGAGTTCGATTTTTAGTGATTTTTAGCGTTTTCTGCCTTCTTACTGTTTCTGGATCTGCTTGTGAATCTCTTTGTTTGTATTTGAATATTTTTTCCTTTGTATTTTCAAATTTGTTTTCTATTTTTTTTTTTTGTTTGATTCTTTGTTTTTTTTCTTATTGATCGAGAAAGAGAACCCCCTTCTTCAAAAAAAATAAATCAGCTTTTATAGCCTTTGCTTTTTTTACAACTCGCTGCTTTCTGTCCTTTTCCGTTTATTGTTTGCAGTCAGAAGCGGTGGAAGGGCGGTGGACATGACAGAGGCTGACATGGGCGGTGGAGGCAGAGGGTCAGAAGGCCCTAGATGCGGCGCACCTACGGTTTTATTTTTTTGGTTTTCTTTTTCTGATTTGTTGTTTAATGGGCTAGGGTAATTGGGTTTTAGGATTAGGTTTTGGGTCTGGGGTTATGATTTGGGTTTGTTTGTATGTGGGTTAATTGGGTTTTGGGTTTGGGCCGGGCAAAATGGGCGTGTACAGTATCTAATCAATTTTGTTGGGTTGAGTTATACACTGAGCTTGTAGCTCACCCTTTTGTTTGTTTTCTTCCCAGGTAATCAACAAACCTAGGATCGTATAGCACGCGGGATCTCGAAATTGGTTTATGGTTAAAAACGGTTAAACTAACTGTTATTGTTAAATTTGAACTATTCGAGACTTTTGGACTATGTTTTTTATTATTTTGGACGTTGTTTTCATTTTGTGGATTGTTATTATAGGTTTTGTGTTTTATATTCCTATATGCAAAACTAATTGTTTACAAGTCAAACCATGGTTTTCAAAACTTCTTAACTTAGAAAATTTCGCTAGAAATCAAAAACATTCACTTAGATGGTTTTCCGTAATAATATAAAATGTTTAACAAGGATTTTTCCTTAAAACTGGAAAATGAATTATCAAAGTTAGCACAATACTAGTAGCTTATCTGCAATTACTGGTGGCTTGTCCATATATTTTTGGCAGCTTGACTGCAATTATTGGTGGCTTGCATATAAAATGGTGTGTTATTGGATGGATGAGTTTTACGGAAACTCTTACTGTGGTGTGTAGCAGAGTTGGGTAGGAAATTGTTTCTGAAATTCCAAAACTGCACTGTTAAATATGAGCATGCACATTTTGATATAATCTGTGCTATCTGTGATATTATGATTCTGAATTACTATTATATTGTATTTATTTTCCTTATGTGTTAAGACTCACAATGGGCTCTATAACACACTTCTTAATTTACTGAATTTTCAGATAATCCTCGAGGTTAGGACTTGGATATGACTATTGGAGGAGCAACTGAGATGTTTTTACATTTAAAGTATTTTACACTTATTTTTAATATTTTTTTGGAACTGTAATAAATTTTATCTGGACTATGGCATGAGTTTTATTTCGGGATTATTTGATTGCATGACATTAAAGTTTCAAAACTGCTTAAATTGTTATTTGAAATGATTATGCATGAAACATGATTTTTAATAAAAATCTGTCAATATCACTCTTTTCCGCTGCAATAATGAACGTAAAATTTAATAAAATTCAACTTGGTTATCAAAATAATTAATCTTTTCAAATGCAATACTAAAATTAATCGATTTGAAATTAATATAGTTTTGCAAAAATTAAGAGAACATTTGTTTTTCACTAGTTTTGAATAATAATAATAAATAAAAGGTTTAAAAAGTACGTTTGAGAAACAAAAGTTTATTTATGCCATTTCAGTGACTAATGCTACCTTCAGAATTTGACCATAACGTCTAGACCGGGTTAGGGAGGTTTCAACAAGAATTTCATAATAAATATTAACATTTTCCTATACATATATGTAATTAAATATTAAGAACATTAATATAACAATCAAAATATAATTCACACATAAATTCTAATTTGGTAATGTAAGATTCCCAGTGTGCTTACCTCTCTCTTGTTAGGAATTCACTATTTTTGCTTTAATTCTCTTTCTTCCTCACTCTAGTCACCACCTTCACCTTATTTCCAACACTTTCATTATTTCTTCTCTTTTTCTATTTCATGAACACATCAAATACATAATCAAAATCTACACTAAAATCACTTTCACATATTTCTATTTACATTAAACATGAAATCTATAAGGAAACCTTCAAATCCTTACCTTGGAACTTGCTTTCTTACACTTCTCTTAAGTTGCTCTCCCCTTCATCTTCCCTTTTCTTGAATCCAAAATAATATTCGTGTTCACCATAGTCTTCTCATTTCTTTTTCATCTTGGTGGCTATGAAAATTCTTTTAATTTATAGGTGAAAATGGTGAATTTTGATAGAAAAGAATAAAATGAATAAACTTCAAAATTTTCTCTCATCTTTTTCATGGTGGACATGAGAACAATAGGAGGATGAAGATTTTTCTTTTATCTTTTATATTTTCTTAATCATTAATTAACATTAAAATATTTTAAAATAAAATAAAATAATAAAATACTTCAACCAATAAAATTTAAACAACATTAATTAATTATTATGATATTACAAGATAATTATCTTAATTGAGAAATGACTATTTTACCCCTCATAATTCTCTACAATTTCATCCTTGAGTCACTATTCAGTTTTTATAAAATTATGATTTAGTCCATTATATTTCTCCACTTATTCAATTTGCTCCCTATTTACTAATTTTGTGCCACAAGGACCTTTTGGGTATTTACACTTTTGGTCCTTCTAATTTTTTGAATTTACACTGTAACCCCTCAACTTTTTGAATTTTCACACTTTGACTCCATCACTTTTTACTTTTTTACAATTTAGTCAACACCTCGGATTTATTTCTCTAAATACACAGCTCCTTTCAATTGCCTTCTCTACTAATACACGACTCATTTCAATTGCCTTCTCTACTAACTCTAATAGTTCTTATTTTATTTCCTTTGAAAATTGTAACACATTTCAACTCATATTAGCACCTTTTTTAACTTAAGGGATTTTAGGGATGTTACAATTCCCATTTTCTTTTTGTTTTCATCTCACGGTTGTTACCATTCAGAATTCTCAATGTGATTCATTTCTCATTAATTTCAATATTTGTATAATCTTTTGACCTATAAAATTAGAATATGAGTTTGATTTCAACATTTGTATATTCTTTTGAGCTATCAAATTAGAATATGAATATGTTGAAAATATTTTAATTTATTTATAGTTTTTGAAGGAAAACAAGATTTGGAAGATTTTTCAAATTTGAACCCAAAATACAAAGGGTAATTATATATTTTCCCTTAATTTTAATTTTTATTGGTTTACTTTTATTCCTTTAATAAAATAAAATAAAATCCTTCTTATAGTAGAATTTATTTATTTTTCTTTAATTTCTCAACTTTTAAGTGAATTTACGTTCTTGTATTTTGCTTTTTTAGGCCTTATTGTTTGCAAATTTTGTTGGTAATTTATTGTATGAATGTATCTCACTTTAATTTTATAGAAGAAAATAGAACTAAAAAATATTCAAACAATTTCAGGGGAACGAAGAGTAGTTTAAATTTTAAAATGTGTGAATTAATGTGAAAATGAAAAGATACTATGAATTATCTAATTATTTAATAAGAAAATGACCATAAAAGATTTTAATCAACTCATACCTTAGCATGTTGAATTATCTAATAATTTAATTTATTTATCTCATTATTTATTTATATTATTCCTTTCAACTCGCATTTTAAATTAATTAATTTTATTTTAAATTTTTACATAATATTATTATTAGTTTGAAACCATATACTTTTTTTATTTTTTATGACACATATATGTGTGACTGTATACTAGTATATACAAACTATTAATTTATTATATATTATATTATTTAAGATAATATTATATAATATAATAGAAGGTTAACTTTCAAATGTACGAAGAGTATAAAGGCTTAGAGCATATTTAAACTAATATAAAAATATATTTAATATTTAATATATTAATGTATTAATATTACCGTATGTGATATAATATTATATAATATAATAATATATTTTAAAAATATTTATACATATGTTGTAACACCCCTAGCCCGTATCCATCACTGGAATAAGGTTACGGAGCATTACTAAAAAATTTCAAAACATTTACAGGCATTTCATGTTAATCACTATTCATTCACCGAGATTATACAAAACGTCCCTTAATTGGACCCTCGAGGTCTAATACGAGCATTAGAATCAAGTCGAGACTTAATCGGGAACTCTAAGGATTTTTCGCGACATTTCAAAATTTTTCCAAAGTGTTGGGCTTACACACCTGTGTGGTCCAAAGGACACGCCCGTGTGACCCTAGGACACGCCCGTGCTATAGGCCGTGTTCGACCCCGTGTAACTCTCTGACTTGTTCCACACGGCCATGCCACATATCCGTGTGCTAGGCCGTGTGGTTAATTAAATTCTTTCGAAATTAGGTGCAGGTTTCACACGGCCAGGACACATGCCCGTGTTCTAGGCCGTGTAGCACACACGGCTAAGACACACGCCCGTGTCTCTGCCCGTGTGCTCAATTCTGAGCATTTTTTTTCTCAAAATTTAGGTGCAGGGGACACACGACCAAAACACATGCCCATGGGGAAGACCGTGTGTAACACACGGCCAAGACACACGCCCGTGTGTCTACCCGTGTGGACAAAATATAAGCTATTTACCAAGCCATTTTGCCACCCTCCTTTGCACACACCTATATGACTTCCCATTATACAAATCATAGCATAATTAGGTAGCCAATACAACCACAACTAAGGCTAAAACATTTCATTTCAACAATGACATCTAACATGCTTATAACATTATATTTTGCCAAACCAAATCATACCAAATTTAACATCCATAAGAATCAATATTATTTCTTTCAATATGTATTGCCTTGCCTAGGTTCACTAGCTTATCAATAAGCCAAATCATAACCATTTATCATTTATGCTATTAAGCTACAATAAACCATTTAGCAAACAATTACAAACCACATCACAAAAGACATTAGCACATATATATACATATCCCAAAACATAATCATCACTAGCCATTCCAATGGCTAGATTACAATAATCATTTCATTAACATGCCAATATGGCCAATATAATCTATACATGCCATTATAATCACAATTAATTTACCATATTGTAACAACATGGGCCAATGGATAGTGTGAGTGATCTCCGCCGAGCTTCCAATCCAACGAGCTTCTGATTTACTCTAAAACAGGGAAATAAAACTAAGTAAGCATAAAATGCTTAATAAGTTTGTATAACATGGCACTTAACTTATCATTCATCCTATTTTGAGGTAACTATGTAAGGCATATTTAATCAATTTGACCTCAAGCCCTACACACATCCTCATTGCCCTTGTTAGTCATATAATCCATAGTAACATCAAGACATGTATGAGCTCAACAACAATTAAGTTCCATGTACATATGCTTTCGACAACATGTATTCATTTATCATGTATAAATCATCTCTTATTATTACAAGTATAGTTTTATAGTAGTTCGTTTTAGGTTCAGCTTATTTTATGTCAAAACCTTACTCATATTTTTTGAATATTAAGGTCACACAAGTAGTAGTACACACAAGGTGTACCAGTCTATAATCAAGGATGAACTTATATTCATCAACCAGATTCCAAGTACAAATATCATCTTCTCATATTTCCAGGTATCAATTATCACATATCATCATTTTCGTGTATTTCAGGTAGATACATATAATAACTCATTTATTATTCATATCTTCTCATGTCAAGAGTTTTACCCGTTGAATCTTTCTGGAATATCAATGGATACACCGGTAGTACACTCGAGGTGTATAAATCAAAATCCGTCAATTCATGTCCATTAATACCCATAAGGTACAATTTTAAATAGTACACTCTTGAGCTACACATGTATACAACAGGATTACCAGTCCAGGCTAAATCCTTTTTATGATATATGCTCTAAAGAGCTTGATCTGGATTACCCGTCTGGGCTAAATCCAATCCATAACATATGCTCGAGAGGACTTATATCAGGATTACCCGTCCGGGCTAAATAATTTTAGCAATGAGGTCAATAGGATTACTCGACCGAATTAAATCTCACCAGCAACAAATGCAGGGCCTCATTCATTTCAGGAAATCACATATCCATCGAATTTTCCAATTATTCAAACGAGATTTAACATTTTTCAAGCATTATCAGGCATGTAATCAATCTCATACATTTATACATTCATGCAAATTCAAATGTTCCCATTCAACTCAAGCATAAAATTTACATTTTTATCATTTATCGGACATTATTGTTGTTCGGGCATATTTCATTTATCATGCTTTGACGAATATGTGATCATTTCACATAGTTAAGGCATTTATACAATTTACATGAACACAATCAATGCAAGCATGTAAATAAACACAATTTAGTTACACAAACTTACCTCGACAATGTTCGTGTACATAAATCTACTAATCTGACATTTTCCTCTTTTCCTAGTTCTAACTCTGAATTTGGTCTATCCGGATCTATAAGAGTAAATTTAATGTCAATTTACCACATTTCAGATTCATGTGGACTCATTTTACAGCCTACAAAAAATTACCATTTTGCCCCTAACTTTTTTATAAATGCCCATGTCGTCCCTAGGCTCGGAAAATGAAACTTGTGTAATTGGCTCCCTATTCCAAGCCTTTAATTTTCTACCATAAATTTTCAATTTTTAGCATATTCATTCATATTTTCTATAAATTTCAAAATTTTTCATCAACTTTCACCACTTTGCATTTTAGTCCCTAAATCATGTTTTCATCAAAAACCACTTTGTAAAAGTTATTTATCTATCAACAACCTTTCATTTTCTACCATAAATTTTCAATTTTTAACATATTCATCCATGATCCAAATTTTCATACTTTGATAACTTTTCAATTTAATCCCCCAAATAGATATATTAAGCTATCATTGTTTTAAAAATATAAAAATTACTAAAAACAGGGCTTGAACACTTACCCAATTTGGCCAAGAAAGCTTGATTTCTCTTTCCTAGGGTTTCCATGGAATATTTTGGAGAAGAAGATGATAAAAATGATTTTTGTTCCTATTTAATAATTTATCATCTTTTAATAATTTTGATTTCCAATTTAGTCCTTAGCCTTTTTCTCATGTTCCATGGATGAATCATCCAAAAATATCTACTAACTTTTTATTAATGATCTAATTACCTTATAAGGACCTCTAGTTTTGAATTCCATAACTATTTAATCCTTATAGCTACTAGAATTCAACTTTTGCATTTTATGCAATTTAGTCCTTCTCGTAATTAAACACTTAATCGATAAAATTTTCGTACCAAAATTTTCACACGACATATCTATCATAATACGGATCATATAATAAAATAAAAATAAACTTTATTTTTGGCTTGGATCTGTGGTCTCGAAACCACTGTTCCGATTTCACCAAAATTGGGCTGTTACATAAGTGACTCCCCACACTCGACTTGGTAACCAAGTCCGAATGTGAGGCATCACATTTGTTGTCAGAACAACTCAAACTAACTCCTATTTCAAATTTAATATGAACATCAAGCATTAATCAATTCATAACAATACATTCACATTGATTAAAATCATTTTCAAGTTATTTAAATCATGTTAGAAATATTTTAAAACGAGTTTTAGGAGTTCGGGGGTGATCAAGACCAAGTATGTGTCTTTCGAAATTAAAACAAACTCAAAATAAGGGAGGAACCCCTTGTCTAACCCAGTTTTATCGACACAATTAGGTACTTGTACTGATACAAGTACTTGTTACAGTACATTTTTTTTTTTTTTTTTGCTATTGACTTACTTATATTGATACATCTGACCACTTGTACAGAAATAAGTTTGCTAGGACCCAAAATCACCTCTAAAGTCACCTATTTTGACCCAAAACAAGACAATTCATTTCCAAAGCTTATGGGACTTGAAATACATGTCCCAAACACCAAACTTGCTTACCTAAACACATTCAATCACATACCATCAACATGATCACATTATCTCCAAATTCAAACATCAAAATATCTTACTTGGCATGCAAGCAACTTATGAATCATAGCAGAAACATTATCCAATATCATACATACCATCATACTCACACTATTATACATGTATAAACATACTTGAATTACAATTTACTACATACTAAGTCATCAAAATGGACTCCAAAATTAAGCCTGACACTAGGTACATGCCAACTTGAAATACAACATACAAAAGACTATACAAACTCTACTGAGTTGAGAAGTAGGTCCTAAATGCTATCAACCTTCCCAAAATCCTCGAGACCTACTCATTACATTTGCACAAAAATAGATAAATCCATACACTGAACAAAAAAGCTTAGTGGTAATAACATAATCCAAAAAAAATACATATTTAAATTAAACACATAAGCTAATTGTAATTTCATACATGAACATTCAATATCAACTATCATTGTCTCATGCTCATTTCTTTTGTACTTTCTTATGAATTCTTCATTCGAATTAAGCTTTATGTGTCAACTAATTGTATATCTTTCAAACTTTACATTATTATATTTAGTATCTACATTTGAAACACATTATTATATTTAGTATCTACATTTGAAACAATCATAACATCAATGCTATCTCGGTATCATTTATAACTTATGTCATTCTCAAATCAATATTTTTAAATCAATTTCACCAATAAAATAGTTCAACTCGTTTCATAACGTCATCAACCCTTAGGGCTCATATTAAATGTTTTGTATGATCTTTCACATGCTATGGTTCATCACACTTGCATTTATTTCAATTATTCAATTCAAGCATAAGTTATTCATCTCAAAATTCAACTAACATATTCAACAACGTAGCACATAATTTGAGGCCCCTATTAATTAGACACAAATTCAAGACGGATATACGAATTTAAACTCCTAACATTCCAAAATAAGCACCAAAGTGCTGATCAGGATTAAATGCACTAATCTCCTTGACACTCCACAAAAGTAATTGCACCGAAGTGCCAATACAAATTGCATCGAATTGCCAGAACAAATCGCACCAAAGTTCCAAAACGAATCACACCGAAGTGTCAGTATGCTCCCACCAATAATGTATACGAATCCTATGACATGACAACTATACTCAAACCCTATCTAAGACCGTTTAATAGGACACTTCTCATATTCATATGCATAAGTCTCACATCTTATAATCATTACACAACATTTTCATAACCCGTTCATCTTAATATCATGTTTTCATATATCAATATTTTATGAGATCACATGATCATATAACATACATTTCATATATCTATTTTTAAACATTTATCATTACATTGTAACATGAACTTATTCACATAAATATTCAAAATACATCACCATCAAATCACAAGTATACTTACCAATCATGAGACAAATAAACATTTTTACCTTATTCAATTTGCTACTTAATAGGATATCACAATAGCGCAAACTGAAATAGAGCTACTCATCTATGACCTTCACCTTTCCATTATCCCTCAACGTCCCAGCGTAGTCTTTAGCTTTAGTAATTTGGAACGACAAAAGTGAGGAAAACTAACAAACTTTTTCTTTCTTTCTTATTAGCATAAACAACAATTGGTACGAGGAAGAAGATATCATCTATTCTCTTTTCCACTCAATATATATAAAAAATATTAGCAAAATAATTGAACTTAATTAAGCCTTAAATGGATGGTTATTATCTATCATTAATTAAATTAGTGGAATTGGATGAATGAGATAAATTCATTCAACTATGGATAATGATGGTAATATATCAACATGGTCCTTGGATCAATTCCAAATAAAGC
The DNA here is from genome assembly GCA_025506655.1 of Gossypium rotundifolium. NCBI lineage: Eukaryota > Viridiplantae > Streptophyta > Magnoliopsida > Malvales > Malvaceae > Gossypium > Gossypium rotundifolium. The sequence goes on from CP106722.1 coordinate 64,169,263, forward strand.
CTCACACATTTCTTTAATCAATTCTCACTTGTGATAACTCATTTGAAATTTAGTCCCTGTATTATAATTAACAACTTTCTCAATTTAATTTCTCAATAATTCAATATTATAATCTCATATTAGATACGTCAACTCTTCAATTAATAATTCACTAGTTCAATTTACAAAATCTACTTTGAAATTGTATTTTCCAACACTATTTAAAATCGGTTAGTTACAACATATACATAACTATTATTGAAATAAAATTTGAATTTAACACCGATTTGCTTGAACTGCTCGATTTGGTTAAGTAAGTCAATTTTAATAGTTAACTACAAAAGATGATATATTATTACACAATATAATAATATAGTATATAACTATGAATAAAACTATTAATACATATATACAACTATTATTATATTATAGAAAGCTTCAAAAATATTTTAAAATTCAATTAAATCTCTAATAAAAACTACAATATTTTGAGTCCTTAATTGAAAATTAACAATCAATTGAACCTCCAAAATATAGCTTTCCGTCAAAGCATCTAACATGGGATGATGTGGCAATTATCATGAAAAAATGATGATTAGGCAATTGGATTGGAAAAAAGTGACGTGAAAAATAAATTAATTTTTAAATTATTTTATTAACACTAAAATATTTTATTGAATTTGTAGATGTCACATTAAGAATTTTATACTTATAAACATTACATGTAATAAGTATTGTTTAGTTATATAAAACATCTATATAAAATTATTGCTTTATATTAAGTGAATTTTTATTGTGTTATCATAATGTAAAAGTAAAATTAATTGTTACATTTGAAATATAATTTATAAAATATCAAAATTATTTGAATACGTTTTAAGCTTGTCCAACCAAAACTGATTCAAATTCGAGAAAATTCAAGCTAAAAAAAATTCGAATCTAAAAAGGATCGAGTCAGAGAAAACTTTTAACCCAAAAATATTCAAGCCTGAACTGATCTGAACTCGAGATAATCTAAACTCAAAAAGAGCTCGACTTGAGTTTGTCGCAACCTTTTCGTTTGACACTTGTACTAAAAATTAATTAAACCCTCGTAAAATAATTAAAAAATAAATTAAACCCTCATAAATTTATTTAAAAATCAATTAAACCTTTCACATGTTAAATATAATGTGAATCACCACAACAATTGTAACATCATCATATAATAATAGGTTAAATGTTATCATAAAAAAATTTCAAATGTTTAATTAATTGCTAGCTTTGAAGTAATAGGTGAAATGAAAATTTTAATTATTTTACATAGATTTTATTTAACATTTAAGTCTTAATATTTTATAATGAACAGTCCTTTAAATTAGGTAAACAAACCCAACCCTTAAACTAAACCGTCCAACGAATAAAAAAACAAGCCGACTACTTAGCCCAATATAATTGTAATAGGGCAGCAGAGCAAAGCAAAGAAATTAGTTTTGTTTATCAGAACTATCTCAAGTCTCCACAAACCTAAACAACAGATTTAATGTTTTAATTTTAGTGTATGTTTTTTCTATTTTAATTCATTTTGTAATCTATAATTAATGCTTATGTCATTGTTATCTAAATGTGTGTACAAATTAATTACAAAGAATTTTTCTTTTGGTTTTCCCTATTTTCCATTTTCATATTATTTTATAGTATTCACTTATGAAAAATATTTTTTGTAATTTAAAAAATTATTATTCGAGAGTATTTTAATCTTTTTATTTTAATAAAATCAATTAAAATATGTATACGGTGGGATTTAAACCCACACCAATTAGATTACTAAACTTTATTTTGATGTATTTTATACATTTGTTTTAATATACACAATTTATTATCTACATCATCGTATGATTAATTTCAAACTATACGTTTTATTGTTTATTATATATTATTTTCATATGCATTCGCGTGCTTGGAGCATAGTTGAATGAAGTGGTTGGACTTGGAATTACTAGTGTTTTCCCATAAAGAAATGGAAAATTAACACGAAATGCCTTAATTTTAAAATAAACATTGGGATTACTTTAGTCTATTATACAAATTCAAATTAGGCCGGCTGATTTTCATTTTAGAAAGAGAATGTTAAATGGGCCTGGCCCAACTTGAACAAGTCTACATCTTAGTCCGTCAATATTGACCCAATATTACTCGGAATATAATTAAGAAAAAGGTGGTGGTAGTGCAAAAACCTGTACTTGGTTTTAAAATATTAAAACGGGAAATGCGGGGTGGTGGTTCAGGAATCTTCCTCCTCCCTCACCAAAATCATAACAGAAATGAAATCCCATATATAATGACTGAAACTCCGGATTCCAATACATGCTTATTTACCTCCAAACCCCATACCTTATTTTTCACAGAAACCAAAAAAGAAGCTCCCTTTGCTTGAAGAAAAACGATCCCTTTCTTGTAAGTTTCCTCTTTTCTTTTATGCTTTAATGCTCTTGTAATCGTAAAGCACTCTCTCTTTTTTGCCCCCTTTGTTATTGCTACCTTTTTCCCTCTCATTCCTCTTTTCCTTTCTTTTTTTCTTTTTGGCTTCTTTGGGTACTTACCTTTCTTCATTCTGTTTTCTTTAGAATGTTTTTGGATGTATTTTCTTCAATGGCTTCATGCCAATTTGTTTGCTTTTGTGGGTTTTCTTTTTCTTAGGCATTTGTATTAAGTGCCTGTCAAAAAGCCCCTCTTTTTCTTTTCATCTCTCCCTATTCCTCCTCTGCTTAGCCTTTTCAAAATTTTGAACTTTTTAACTTTATATCTGTATTTGCTTCCATATGTTGAGCTTTTGATGCTGTTCGTTTCTGAGAAAATTTCTTCTGAACTTTCTATGAGGTGCTTTTGTCCATACTTTATTACATGCACTTGTTAGGGTGTCCCCAATTCTCCTGGTTTCAGTTCCGCAGTTCAGAGGGGCCTTATATGAACTTAAATCTTATATACTAACACCTTTTGAAAGTTTTTGATTGTTTCTAATCATTTGTAGTTGTTGTTCACAGCAGGAAATTAAACAAGAGAACTTGATCAAAAAACCATTCCTGCCTTGTCTTTGGCTTGTTTAAAGCTGATTGTTGAGTTTTCATTTTTGTATCTAATTATGGGGGATCATTTTGTATTACTAGTGGACCGGTTGATAACTGAATCCACATTGGAAGCTGCAATTGAAAGCAGGAACCGGCCTTTTCAGGCCACTGCATCAGTGGTTGATGACACTAAGGTATTCAACTCTTCTCCAAAGTTGAATTTATCCTCCCCGGGGGAAATTGTTGAATGTAGGATATGCCAAGATGAGGATGTAGACTCGAATATGGAGACCCCTTGTGCTTGTTGTGGCAGCTTGAAGGTTAGTTTGGTGCTTATTTGACTATAATTTTTCAGAATTTGATTACATCTGTAAATGTTATGCATATTAAGATAACCCCACAAATTTTTCACTATAATGATTTGCAGTGTTCTGATCGCGCCGCACTTGATAACATAAGTGAAACTTTTGCATGTTTTATAGATAAATTAGATCACTCTTTTAGAGTTTCTTATTATAATTATATATCTTAGCCTTACACATATACATATATCGCCTTCCTCACTCATATGAGCACTTTTGTGTTGCACGTTGCACCTCATGCAATATAAGGGTTCTAGTGCCTAGAGTGCGCCTTGCAACTTTGAGAACATTTTATTTCCAATTTTAGGTGAATGATGTGATGAACTTTGTGTAGTTTTTGCTCCTTAGAAGTTTGAATACATCATCAGTTACAATCGGGCTCCTATATCCTTCGATACTCCTTCATTTTCAATAAATCTTTTTAAAGAATCCAGTCTACGGGAACCTGTGAATATGCATTTTCCTTCTGAAGGGGTTTAGCTAGTCTGATTAGTTGAAGCTTGATTTTTCTACTAACCCTTTTTATTTTTATTACAGTATGCGCATCGCAGATGTGTACAGAGATGGTGCAATGAGAAGGGCAACACTACCTGTGAAATATGCCATCAGGTACCATAATTTTACATTCATGACCCAAGGTTCTTGTTAAAGCATTTTTTTTTTTTTCCCCTTCTAACCCCAACTTCTTAAAGTGGTATGGAGCTCGAATTCTTCATTGATATATAGTAAGAGTGATCATACATCTTCTGCATTACAGCAATTCAGGCCAGGTTATACCGCGCCACCTCCCTTGTTTCATATTGGGCGTATTCCAATGAACTTCAGGTAAGTCTTGTTTGAAATTTAACTGTTTTAGGTATTAACTAATAACTTCTAGTCAGATTAAGAGATTTTAAAGTGCTTCATTTTTCTCTGGAGTTTTATGAATAAGTAACCTTTATGCCTTTCTTTTTTATTATGAAATCAGGGGCAATTGGGAGATATCTAGGAGGGAGTTAAACAATTCTGGCTTTATAGCAGTGGTCTCAACAGATCACAGCTTACTGGATTCTCGCTATGATGAATATTTAGCTTCGACTACAAGAAGCTTAACCGGTTACCGTTTGGTTGCAATACTTGTAAGTCTCTCTCCATCTCCCTTGGTCTGTTTTAACTTGTTAGATTGACATGGCATGCCGCTGCTTATCAATGTCCGACAGATTTGGACATGCTTGACATATAAGAATTGTATGATATTATATGGAAACATTACTGTCATATCATATTGTACTCATGCTTTAATCTTTAAAAAAAAAAAAAAAAAAACAAGTATTGTGTGACTATATTTGTGTTCAAGTTCTTTTTCTAATTTGTTGTGCTTTTAATCTGCAGTTCATGCTTCTTTTGGTTTTAAGGCATATTCTTCCTGTCCTACTAAGGGGAAGCGATGACTTCTCTTTCGCATTATTTATCGTAAGCCGTCTTTTTCCCCCATGCATTTAAAGAATACCATCAGATTCTTTACTTTTTAGACTTATAAACTTATCACTTCTTTTGTTTTACAGTTGATATTACTTCGGACCATCGGAATTATCCTGCCAATGTATGTCATTTTTAAAACAGTGACTGCACTCCTTCGCCGCAGGCAGCATCAGGTGAATACTTGCCATCAATTCAGCTTGTATTTCCTACTGTTCCGGTTGGTTGTCTATTGTTTGCTTATCAGAGCTACGTTTTTTTCCTGTTGTTCCATTAGGAGACACCAAATTCATTGTTTGCTGAATCAGAGGAAGAGAATGAAGTTGCTATCATGCGAACTCAGCCTCACATAGTTAACATACATTGAACTCCGACATGGATAAGATACATCTCTGTATCTTCAGTAGGTGAAAAAGAGTTGAAAAGTAGGGGTTGATATCAGGTAATAATATAACTTGTTTCGCAGATGATTTTAGCTATCAGAGAAATATACATTAAAGCCAAGAAATCCAAACAATGTACAGTGTACATATTCATTGTGCAGTTTATAAAAAGAACAACCACAAATTCAAGTGAGATTTGCTTACTTGTAGAGAAAATAGAAGAAAAACAGATTGTATAACTATATCTTTCTATCTATTCATTTATTTTAAATTATTGGATATTAAAAGTTTGCTAATGATATAAACAAAATTTAAAATGACAATTTCAACTGATAACTAACCATTGGACTCAGAAGTTGGAGCCCATAGACATAGAAGATAGTACCATGGAGGCTGTTGTGATAAAAAATTGGGTAAATTAATTTTGTAAATTAGATCAAAAAGTGTTGGTGTTTTGGCAAGGCTGAGCAAGCTGAGTAGAAAGCTTGTGCAACAAGCCTAGTTGTTTGGTGAAGAAACCAAAGCAGAAATTTGCTAAGAGGACAACAGAAACGAGAAACAAGAAAAATGGAGCATATATGAATGAAATTTGATATTTTTCATTAACAACTTTGGCATACTGCCATTACATATATCAGCCATTGGCAAAGCAAGTTTTTACCTAATACTTACCTAATACTACTAGTTACATGGAAACTTAATAAAATAACTTGTACACATAAAGAAAGTTGATTTATCGGCTCAATCACAACCTAATTACATCAAATTATATACCAACAAAGTTCAAATCAAACTAAGTTATAAAATATGAACTTGGAGTAACAAAACAAGTTGAATTTGGACAACTTCACTAAGCTTCAGCTACTGCATTCACGTACTGCAAGTGCTGCTTTTTGGTTGTATGGGCTGCATGAAAGGCCATCTTCTAACACTCCTCCTGGGTCTCCATGCTGCATACTCCTAACTCCTCCCTTAGTTTAATGAACCTTGTTACATTCAGGGCCTTTGTGAAGATATCAGCAATCTGTTCCTCAGAATTGCAATGAATCAGCTCCACCTCTTGGGGAGCTTGTTCCATCTTCCTTACCACATGTAGCTTGATGCTAAAGTGTTTGGTTCTATCATGGAAGGCAGGGTTCTTTGCAATTGCAACAGCAGACTTGTTGTCACAAAAGATCTCTGTTGCTGCCCCTTGATGTAGGTTCAAATCAGCTAGGATTTTTCTCAGCCAAATGGTCTGATTAACAGCATTTGCAGGTGCAACATACTCAGCTTCTTCTGTTGATTGAGCTACTATCGATTGCTTCCGTCAGCAGTAGCAAAACATTGTTAAACCAAGTGTAAATGCATAACCAGAAGTACTCTTCATGTCATCCTTTGAACCAAACCCGACCACTATCGATGTAGCCTATCGACTTGAGTTTTCAGCTTTGCTAAACTGTAATCCATAGCTTAAGGTGCCTTTGATGTACCTGAGCACTCTTTTTGCTGCTTGAAGATGCTGCAACAAGCAGCAGTGCATGAACCTCGATAGTATAATCACAGCAAACATGATATCTGGTCTGGCTGCTGTCAAATACAATAAACATCCAACTAGACTTCAATAGGCAGCTTCATCTACTCGTTCATGGTCCTCTTGGCTTGACAGCTTCATTCCAACAGCCATATGTGTGCTTGTTGGCTTGCATTTCTCTATAGAGATTTTGCTTAAAATTTTTGCAGCAGATGTCTTCTGTCCTAAGAAGATTCCACTTTGAGTTTGCAACACTTCCATTCCAAAGGAAATATGTCATCTGCCCCAAGTCAAGCATTTCAAACATACTCTTCATTTTGGCCTTGAAATCAGTCAATATGACCTGATCTCCTCCTGTCACCAAGAGGTCATCAACATAAAGGATACAATAAGCTATGTTTCAGCTTGTTCCTTCTTGACATCCTAAATTTTTGGGCCTATGCGTTTAATGGGTGAATATGTGGAATGAGTTAATTTAAGTGTTAGGGGTCCAAATTGGGCTCAGGCTTAGGCAGAGGCCTTGATTAAAATTATCTGTTTGGGCATTATAGGGTTTAAAAGGTAGTATCTATGTTTAAAATACCAAAGTGGGCTTGTGGCCCAATCTTAGGAGGTGACGCCACACACAAGGAGTAAGGGGCCCAAATTTAAGTTTCATGGAGCCCAATTCTTTTAATTTAAGTTAGCTAAATTTTGGGCATTAGGATTAGGTGGAGTGGATGGCAACAAGGCTAAACTTTAGGGGTTTTAATGTTTAAAATATGTGGATAATAAGCAGATAAAGGCTATTATTTAGGAATTTATTTTATGTGGATAATAAGCAAATAAAAGCTAAGATCTAGGGATTTTTATGATTAAAATATAAAGATAATATGCTGATAAAGGAGGGAGGAGTTAGAGATAATTAAGTCTCTTTTAGATGAGCTAGTAGATTAAGATAAAGGAGAAAAGTTAGGAATTTATCCACAAAGAGAGTGATGGCCAAGAATCCATCATGAGGAGTAAAGAAACCACTACTACATGGCAAAGGGTTGCCGAATTTCCTATAAATAAGGGGCTAGCTCCTTGTTCACGACATTAAATCCTCTCCTTTTGTGCGAAATTCCTTAGCTTCTTTCCTCCAAATTTCTTTCTCCAATTTCTTTAAAAGCGAAAACTCCATTATTCTTTTCTTTCTTCTAAAAGCCAAAACTCCATTATTCTCTTCTTTCTCCTAAAAGCGAAAACTCAATTATTCTCTTCTTTCTTCTAAAAGTGAAAACTCCATTATTCTCTTCCTTCTCTAAAAAGTGAAATCTCTATAGTTTTTATTTTATTCATCCTATTTGAGAAATTGTTCTATACTTAGGCATTTAAATCCTCAATTGACATTGTCGAATTCTCTCTCTAGTACTATAGAATCTCCTAAGTTAAGGTAAGAGTAGATTTTGATTAGTTCTCATAATCTATTCCGATTTTTGAAAAGGCAAAAGTCGAAAGCTAATAGTTTAATGGTTTATGATGGGCGGCAAGTCGGATTTGAAGGAAGCCTAGTCGACTAGATCTAAAAGCCAAATTCATAAGTCTCCAATTTTGGGATTTTAAGGTAAGAAGATTTTCCTAGATTTCTATTAGATTTCATCATTATATACAAGATTTTAAATTTATAAGGAGGATTAACGATTAAATATTATTATAGTAACTCGATAAGGATTTATGATGGAATTAAATATGGATCGTGCAAAAGAAAGAATCCTTAAGTTTAAGAAACGATCGGATTCACTGCTCGAGATTGGCCAATTGGTTGTGGACCGAACTTCGAACAACACCTTAGGCAGATAGCGGTTGTGTCGACTAAGGATAGCGTCGATATAGAAAGCCTCGCTTTATCGAATCGTGTGTAGATTCTTGACACATAAGCTTTGTTATATTATATGTATATTATGGGCTAAAAGTCAAAAAGGTGTGTAGATCTCTATCACACTAGTTAATCTGAATTATATGTATGTTATGGGCTAAAATCGAAAAATGAGGTTTGTATGAACAAAGTATTACCCGAAAGGGTAGGCAAGGGATGCAGTGCGTAATCATAGAAACTTCTATGTGTATCAAGTATGTAAAAATATGTGATCTATTTAGATAGTTTAATGTTCGATTCTTGCATGTATGCATGGGATGGGATTGATTGATTTACTGGAAGGGAGGCGGTCATGAGGCGATCGGTGGCTTTGCCACATAGGTCACATAGTGATCGGTCTTTATGACAAAAGACATTGTCGATATATTATTAAGGTCAAGATAATGATCGGTGGCTTCGCCACATAGGTCACATAGTGATCGGTCTTTTATGACAAAAGACAAATTGTCGATATGGTGTGTAGCGGATGGAGGGTTGATTGTAGAAATCCCCATGGTGTGATGGTTGGTGCTGGGGTGTGTAGAGGATGGACTCATAGGTTTGGGATGGGCCATGTTGCATATTTTGTTACCCTTGTATACTGGCTAAGGCTCATAATGTGTTTGTGGGCCTCAAGCCTTTTATGTGTTCTCGGGATTTGCACTGAGTCTTGGTGACTCAACCTTTTATTTTCCCAACATTTCGGTGAGCGAGATCGTGAACATGGGAGCCGAGGCGGACTCGAGGGCCATCAAGTTTTATTTCTACAAATTATTTGGGATTTCTTTAAGTTTATTTTATTTTTATTTGGGATTTTTTTAAGGCCCCTAGTTTTTATTCAACTAAGAAGTTTTCAATGTTATGCAACTTATAAATTTTATGTCAAGGTTTATTTATACTTAATAATACTAATATAAGATTTTATTTTTAAAATGTCACTTATTTACTCTAATAATGTCTAATTAACTTACGATTTCCAAAACCAACAAGGCAAAAGTTTTCAATGTACAAGCCGTGACACGCCAGATCCAGTTGAAACGCATGGGCCGGGTTTGGGGTGTTATACTAACACTTCTTTCAAATCCCAAACTAACCAAATAACTGTCAATTCGAGCATACCATGCTCTAGGAGCTTGCTTCAAGCCATATAGGGCCTTTTTGAGTCTGTACACCATGTGTTCCTTGCCAGACACAACAAATCCTTGAGGCTGGTCAATGTAGATTTCTTCTTCAAGGAATCCATTAAAAAATGTAGACTTCACATCTAACTGATGAATGGTCCACTACCTTTGTGCAGCCAAAGCAACCAACAATCTGATTGTGTCTAGCCTGGCTACTGGTGCAAAAGTCTCCAAGTAGTCTAGGCCATATCTTTGACTAAAGCCCTTGACAACAAGTCTAGCTTTCAGCTTGTTTAAACTGCCATCAGCATTTTGCTTGGCTCGATAGACCCATTTTACACCAATGGTCTTTCTGTTGGTAGGCCTTTCTTGTAGCTCCCATGTCTAATTCTTTTAAATCATCCTGATTTCATCAACCATGGCTTGCTTCCATCCTGCATGTACTTCAGCCTCTTCAAAACGGGTTGGTTCTACTATGGCTACATGTGACCTTTCATAGATCTCTGTCAAAGGTCTAGTACCTCTGATTGGGACATCATCAATGTCCATTTCTGGACCAACATGATCAACTTTAGGCTGATCTGCCATCAACTTCTCAGAAAAAGCCTCTGGTTCATTTCTATCCCAATTCCAACATGCTCTTTCATCGAATATCACATCTCTGCTCACTTGAATCTTGTTTGTTAAAGGATCCAAGATCCTATAACCTTTATTGACTGAGCTATAGCCTACTAGAACACCAGGTTGGGCCCTTTTTGACAGCTTATCTTTTTTCACAGATGGCACATGAGCATAGCATAAGCAGCCAAAGATCTTCAGATGAGCCAAAGATGGCTTGAATCTGAACCAGGCCTCAAATGGAGTTTTGTGAGCCAAAGCCTTGGTTGGGAGCCTATTTTGAAGATACATAGCAGTGTTAACTGCTTCAGACCACAAAGTTTTGGGTATATTCTTCTCAAACAGAAGGCACCTGGCCATATCCAACAGACTTCTATTTTTTCTTTTCCTAACCCCATTCTGCTGAGGTGTGTAGACATTGGTTAGCTAGTGTTTGATGCCAGCATCAATGCAAAGAGCTTGGAACTGAGCTGAGGTATTCTCAGCTCCATTATCTGACCTGATGGTCTTGAGTTTGCAGCCTATTTCAGTTTCAACGGCTGCTTTGAACTTCAAGAACACTTGAGCTACCTCAAACTTATGCTTCAAAAAATAAATCCAGCAATATCTGGTATGATCACCAATAAATAGAATGAAGTACTTACTTCCATTCAGAGATTCTGATTTCATAAGTCCACACACATCAGTGTGTACCAACTGCAATCTCTCAGTGGCTCTCCAGGCCTTGTTGGTTGGGAATGAAAGTCTGGCCTGTTTTCCAAGTTGACACACTTCACAAACCTCATCATGTTCAACCGAGTTGGTGAAGTTTTCAACCAATTCTTTACTGACCAATTGAGCATTGATCTAAAATTGGCATGACCAAGCCTTTGGTGCCACAATTTGGACTATTCTGTTAAGGCTATGTAGGCCAAGTTCGAGTCATTTGTCCAGTTGACTTCAAAGCTTTTTTCAGTCATGGTGACTGACATTAGTCCTAATCCATTTGGATCAGTAATTTGGCACTCTTTGCCCTTGAACACCACTGAGTAACCTTTCTCAAGCAGTTGAGCTATGCTAAGAAGGTTTCTGTCAATTTTAGGCACTAGCAGTACATTTGAGATGAGCTTGTTACCTGTGGAAGTGTATATCAACACATCTCCTTTGCCTTTAGCCTTGATAAATTGCCCATTTCCAACTTTCACCTTGGTTTTGTAGCCCATGTCCAAGGTTTTGAAAATGGTTGCATCTGGTGACATGTGATTAGTGCAGCCACTGTCCAACAACCATCCTTTTGAGCCCTTCTTTTGACCAGCTGAGCATGACACAGCAAAGACCTGCTCCTCATGGTCACTGCTGCCTTCAGCTACTTGAGCTTCAACATTTTTCTGCTGTGCTTGATTCCGCCTAGGTCTGCCTTTGTTTTTTCAGACCCTTTCAACATGCCCATTTTTCTTGCAACGTTGACATGTTGCATCTGGTCTAAACCAGCGTCTATCTTTAGGATGACCTAGTCTTTTGCAATGCCTGCAGAGTTGATCTCCCCTTCTTGCAGTATCAGGCTTAGGCCTGTTTTTCCAATTCTTTTTTCTTTATAGGCATTGGTGCTCGAGGCAACCTTGGCCTTGGCTTGAAAAGCACCTTCTTGATGCTCCTCCATCCTATTGGCTCTCCTTTGCTCCTAAGCATAAAGGGCATTGATGAACTCAGTTAAGGAGATACTTGCAAGGTCTCTCAAATCCTTAAGGGATAAGATTTTTGCTTTATATCTCTCAGGCAATGTTGAGAGCACCTTCTCCATGATTCTTGCCTCACTGAATTGTTCTCCTAGAAACCTTATACTGTTGACCACAGCCATGATTCTATCTGAGTACTACTTCACTGTCTCTTCTTCCTTCATATTTAGATTTTCAAAATCTCCTCTCAAGTTTAGCAACTGCTACTGTCTTGTCCTCTCTGTGCCTTGGAACTCCTCCTTGAGCTTGTCCCAGGCTTGTTTTGGAGTCTCACAAGCCATAATTCTGGTGAAGATAACATCAAACACACAGTTCTGAATACAAGACATGGCTTTATGCCTCTTAGTCCTCTCATCTGCGTGCTGCCTGATTTGAGCCACTGTGGAATTGGTTCTGAGTGGAGCTGGCTCAGCATCAGTGTTGACAACTTCCCACAGATTAAAGGCCTGTAGGTAAGTCTTCATCTTAACCACCCATATGTGGAACCCTTCACTATTAAAGACTAGTGGTGCTGCTGGAGAAAATCCTGAAGAAGCCATTCGAGTTTAACTGCAATAGGTCCTCTAAGACAATAGATCTAGATACCAATTGTTGGTGTTTTGGCAAGGCTGAGCAAGCTGAGTAGAAATCTTGTGCAACAAGCCTCGTTGCTTGGTGAAGAAACAAAAGCAAAAATTTGCTAAGAAAACAAGAACAGAAACGAGAAACAAGAAAAATAGAGCATATATGAATGAAATTTGATATTTTTCATTAACAACAACTTTGGCATACTGCCATTACATATATCAGTCATTAGCAAAGCAAATCAAAGCAAGTTTTCACCTAATACTTTCCTAATACCACTAGTTACATAGAAACTTGGTAAAATAACTTGTACACATAAAGAAAGCTGATTTATCAGATCAATCACCACCTAACATCAAATTCTATACCAACTAAGTTCAAATCAAACTAAGTTACAAAATATGAACTTGGAGTAACAAAACAAGTTGAATTTGGACAACTTCACTAAGCTTCATTTCTTTGCATTCACGTCTTTGCAAGTCTTGCTTCTTTGTTGCATAAATTTGCATGGAAGGCCATCTTCTAACAAAAAGCAATCATTTTTGTATCTTTGGTCTTGTTGCATGGTGTTTACGGAAGAACATAAACTTGTTTATTTTCCAAGGAGTTTAATAGAGTAATATGGATATCATTAAAGTATCAACTAGTTGGGCAAAGCAGTTTTTTAACACCCAAAGGTGGGATCCATTGAAAGATTACAAGTTTGACTCTAATCGCTCATTAGGAGAAGGTTTAGTTTGATTAGGTTTTTTACACCAAAAAAATAAGGTAGTTATCAGTGACGTGTCACATGTATTTCATGTTGATGCAGAGTGACCAGTTTTAATAGTAGAAATGGAGGAATTTTTAATAAAAGAATCAATTTACTTTTATTATTTAAGGTACATAGATTAATTTACTCATTCTTTGAAGGAAAAGAATAAAATGTAATCTAATTCTTAATGTAAGAGCCTCTATAATATTTTTACCAAACTAAACCCATATCCAATACCCTCTCAATAAACATCCTTATCCTCAAGGATTGAAGTGTATTGTTTCATAAGAGTTTTTATGAAAACTACCCACCAACGCTTCAGACGTTTGTTTAACATTATTATCCTAATTTTACCAATTTCAGATTTTATGCATTTATTGATTGATTTTTTTATTCTTTTAACTTGATTCATTGTTAATAGAGTTTAAAACATCAAAAAAAAAAAGTACTAAAATAAAACCAGTATGTATTTTCAATCAAGTAAAAATCAGTAATTATTGATTTTCAGTGAACTGATGTTAAGCAAACAAATACATTTATTTCCATCCTAAATTAACCATAATTCTTATAGTACAAATTACAAACCAATATATTGTGAAAAAGCAAATGGATCAGAACTGAGATGTGGGATGGTAAGGTAATGAATGGCCGAGACTCAAACTCTAGTTCTTTGCACTTGATTCCGGGATGCACCACTCTTACGGATCTAAAATCAACCTTCATCGGCTCTATTTGGGCACTAGCATGTACCATCCATGTAATTTACCAACAAATCTTGAACCATGCCTCGATCTGGCATCTTCCCTGCAGCACCGTATATGGGTGCTAGACCTCCGCTTATCGGCCCTGGGTTTTCTCTCACCTGAAATGGAACATATATATAAACGAATCGAATATTGACAATTCAGCAAATTCTCAACTACCAATACTACAAAAGTTTCTCTTAACATACCAGTAAACATTACAAAGACAAAAAAGAAAAAAGATGCTTACAGTTTGTACGGCTTCCCTCAAATCCTGGAGGAAGGCATCAACTACTGGTACATGTTGAAGAGTGACACAGATATGAATGCTGTTTCAACCACATCAAAGAAAAGAATCAGTCCTGATAACAGATTCTAACTTGAAGACAAGTATACTAGTATCTATGAAAGCATCTAAAATTTACAATAAAATAAAACATTTAATCAATCATATTAGAGGCCGACCAGAGGTTCAATTCATCTCAATTGACTAAGGGAAGTCAATTCAATTCAAAAGCAAAGAACGAATGAGGTAAACAGTGGTCACCTGTTGGGCCTCTGCAATGCATTTAAATGCCAACCTTTGCCAGACATGATATCATTGACTTCAAATATGTCCAGAACAGCAGATCCAAATGCCACAATTGTCATGTCTGGGTTCCCAATGATGAACAACTCAGGAATCTCCTTTATCCTACCATTTGAAATAGCTGTTATTCTATATATCTCAATATTAAAGTATTCAGCGGAAAATGTGAAATGAATTCAAACCCTTTCTGAATCATCTTCGATACTTCCATGATTTTTCTTGTGTTCTCCAAGTAACCTATGCGTTTTCAAGGAAACAATAATCAGCCAAAAACCAGAACCCCTGAATAATCTAACAACAGTGTAGATGACAATTTGCTAGCTTAAGGCATTGTGGACTCGAAAGGAATTTTGCTACCTTCTTGTCCCAGAGACATCATTGCTGCCCAAGCTCCAGCAATTACTCCTCCAGGCCTGCTTCCAGCTATGGTTGGAGACACATAAAGCCCACCCGACCACTCAGTAACTGTCCATGAAAAAAAATAAAACAAATATAACTGAGTACCACATTCCTTACGTAAATTAAGAATTAATTCTAGCATCTGAAAGATAATATCAACACAGTATCTGCTCTCTTTCAAAATAATCCTCCCTGTTATACCAAACTAATGCTTTCCATCTCATCTTAAATGTTTAAAATGGCCCCGAGAATCAGAAATACTATCCTAGAAGTGATCTGCCTGCCTCAGTTTTCTGTTTGAAACAACCCTAAGATTTTCCCATCCCCCTTCTTTCCCATCTCAAGCATATTTCGCCTTTTCCTTTCCTTTGACAGTAGAGATTCTACTTACCAGCTACAAATTGATGCTGTTAAAGAACAGTCGGCCAAGAAATCCAGCATAATATTTAGTAGCCACCAAGCAAAGATGACATGAAAAGAAAACATCATAAGAACTTGATCAGAAGTGTAAGAAATATGTTAGACAAATATCTGAAATAAACCTTACTGACTTATCCGATTTTATCACAAACTTAATCTTGACACTTCTACTCAAGTATATGTTAATACAATGTACATAGTCAAAAGGCAGAATCAAAGCAACAAAAACAGATAATATGCATTGCAGAACTTGTACAGAAAATTGACATTTGTCAGTAGTGACATATACCTCCAAATCACCAATTTGAAGTCTTTACTTCAGCAGCTAGATATAATCAAATAATAAAGCCTAAACAATGTTCAATACTGTTCAAAGAGAACTGTTAGATACCTTTCTAATATCATGATTTCTGTAAAGAACTACACTCGTTCCTTTAGGAGCCAGCCCATATTTATGCACATCCGCTGAAATTGAAGTTACTCCCCTAACAGTGAAATCAAATGGCAGAATTGGGTACCTGAGAAAAACATATAACCAATCAAGTTTTAGCCAACATTCCTGTCATAGAGATGGAACAGAAACAATTATATTAAGAGCTTATGCTCCCGATAATACTTTCTACTCCAATTCAAAAACAAAACACTAACATTTCCAAACAAGAATTCATGTATCAAAGGGAGAAAACCACTACCTGTAGTCCATACAAGGTATCCGCTAATTAAGATAAAAAATTGGAAAAAGAAAAGGTAAATTGATACTATCA
Organism: Gossypium rotundifolium; assembly: GCA_025506655.1. Classification (NCBI taxonomy): domain Eukaryota; kingdom Viridiplantae; phylum Streptophyta; class Magnoliopsida; order Malvales; family Malvaceae; genus Gossypium; species Gossypium rotundifolium. The sequence continues at coordinate 64,185,568 of CP106722.1, forward strand.
TAGTGAAATAATGAATAAAGTGGCAGCCCCAATCATATAAAACAGTTTCCTGATAAAATTGCACCTGATAGCAGGTTATGCAGATCACACAATCAACTCAATGGCATAAAACATACAAGTTGATAAATTCATTCAAAGGAAAAAATAATGTCAATAGTGAAGACACTTATCCAGAGTAAGAAAACCTTAGCGCATTCAACAACTGCATAGAAGAGAGAAATACTAATCTCTTACAGGGAAAAACACTCAACTTCTTCAGAATAAAGTGAATAACCAGTTATTCATTGAGAACTAGAACTACTAAACAGGTTGGTATCAATTTTTCAAAAGTTTTGATGACTCAAATAAACAGTTCCTTAACGAGGGAAGCCAGTACCAAATCAACAATAGACAACTACCCTCTTCAAAGAACAAGAACCGAACTTAACAAGGACAAGATGACTACCACAATTCCAATATCTTAGTCCATGTTGAAAAGAAAATAAATAATATGATCTAATACAACTGAGAGTTCAGCAGCACATACCCGAGTTTACGAGCAAAAGGCAACACAAAGCCACCAAGACAAAGGTCAACATGGAGACAAATTCCATAGCTATCAGCCAGTTTACCAAGCTCCTGTGAGAAGGATGCTATATTTTATCAGAAAGGCTCCCAAGTAAAACATAACATTAACAAATTACATTTAAAAGCTTTTCCTACCCTGATGAAATTAGTGGCTTACCTCAATAGGGTCAATGATGCCATGAGGATACCCAGGTGCAGATCCAACAATCTGCAGAATCATAAGATTTTTGTCAGGCCAACTTACAACAAAGACCTTAGCTGCATATAAGATCACTGAAAATAATATAGGCATGCATACCAAGATTGTGTTTCTGTTAATTTGTTTTCTGATTGCTTTGACATCTGCTTTAAATTCTTTATTGACAGGGACGCGACGGAGTTTGATGGTAAAATATTGTGCTGCCTTGTCATATGCTGAATGTGCAGATTCAGCTATTATCCTATGGTTTGGAATCGAATAATTCAAATTGATAAAATCGGGATTGATAATAAATTAATGAAATAATTTTAAGTAGATATCAGGAAAAGCTTACATTTCTGGCCTTGTAATTCCCTTCTTCGCCTTCATGTAATCCCGAGATGTTTTCACTGCTAATAATATGCTCTCAGTTCCTCCTGATGTCATGTTTCCACAAACTTGTCCTCCAGAAGCCTTCTCTTTACTGCCAAGTAGATCTGCTGTCATAGCAACCACTTCAGCCTCAAATCGCGCCACACTCTGAAACACATCTAAATGTAATGGGTTGGTATGTGCAAACCTGAAAATAGTCAACAGCACTTTTTAAAAATGTGTAGCTGAAAGTGGAGTGGGGTAGACATGATTTCCTCAAAGTAATAATAGAAAGGATATAAATTTTTAACTGACGCAAATAGAGTATTTTAAACACTCTTTTTGGTAACCAAGATAGTGTCAAGTAATTATCTGAAACTTCCAATCCAATCAAATGAGTTCAAAGCATTACAAATAATAACATACCAGAGATGTTCTCAGGAATTTTATTTTATTTTTTAAATTGAGAAATTAGGGTATCTTACTAACATCGAGCATGCCTCATTGATCAAAGAAAAATGTCCTTCAGATTCACTTCCACCAATGTAGCTGGACAAAAGTAAACCCATAATTTATCAAGCTCAAGCACAATTCAACAAAAACTGATTTATATTTGAAAGAACAAAATACATACAATTTTTCTCTCAGACAAAATTATGAACATACACTGTACCGGAGCATTTTCCTTTCCAATCAGCATCATTGCTCTTTACATCTTTCATTGCATCTATAACACCCACTCCTAAACCTGTGGTTGGCAACTCTGTCCTCCAGTGTTCTCTTTTGGATTTGCTACCAGATTGAAGCTTATCCACAACCTGCATTATTCAGACCGGTATATGTAACAAATTATATTCATCCAAATTTTCAAGACAAAATTTACTAAGACCTGACTGATTGGAACATAAGATCCACAAACAATATTTAAAAAACAACATTGCATGATGCATCTAGAGCAGATATTAGTATTCTAGTTCTAGAAGCAAGAACACAAGTGTCTCTACAACATGTTGAAACAACAATCACAAGCCTTCTCTAATTCATGTTATAATGAATACTTATGCACTTCCGCAGAATTTCATCCAACAGGAGTTTAAAATATAATAGTCAAACGATGTAAGAAACACTTCACTGAATTCACTATATAATCAATAAACATCCCTGATGGTGTCATTCAGGCTTTGGCTATTCTACACCAATATTCCAACATTATTTATCTCTCTTTGGCTCTTATAGTTTAATGAAAGCAGCACTCATGCTTAGTTTAAACAAATACACAGTAGCACTCATGCATAGTTTAAACAAATACACAGTACATTTCCATCTAGACAAACACCAAAAAAGCAAAAGAGTGCTACACTACAGTCTCACAACCCAAACTGCAAGCCCTTTTTTTTTAAATTCTATTTATGAGTTCCCTTATTAAATGCACAAAAAGTAGGTAAAAAAAATTTATATCAATCAGAGAGAAAATTCTAAATAGCGCCAGCGACTATAACTGTAACACAAGAAATGAACTAATCATTCACTGATATAGAGTAAGGCCCTCCATGATGCCAAATAAAAGAAATCAAATAAATCCAAGGAACCGTACCATACTATAAAATGCAAGCCATTAATGTGTTTTCAGATATCCACAAACAATAGTAGCGGCCAGCGTTGGAATCATAATACTACTACACTAACAAATGCTATGAATGCAACTCAGCGGACGCGTATTAAATGCTTCCAGTTATTCTGATCCAGTTACAATATATTCTTTCATTCATTGCCCAAACAAAAAGAAAAATAAATTTCTATTGGTAGCGACGAATCAAAACCAAGCATTAATCCGCAGCACGAATCAAACTGAGTGTATAAATCATTTTATAAAAAATCAATAAATATGCCTTAAATTATAATAATATATATAATCTGACCTTTTGTTTCTCTGCATCAATATAACTCTGAACACCAGGAACCAACCTTTTTTTGTAAAAAAGATGTTGTTTTGCAAAATGGAGAACAAATTGATTAGTCAATGAAAATGAATATTTCCGCTCTGAAACTTAAATAAAATAAAACATATAAATTTTAATAGATTACTTGATGGAACTCATGAACAAGGCTAAGACCGTAGCTTTGAGGCCTTTCTCGTGAAGAACGGAAAGGAGCGAGTGAAGTAGACGGGCGATAAAGAGAGTGAGCAGAGGGGCGAGAAGCAGAGCCAAAGGTTCGAATTGTGAAAGGAAGAGATTGGCAGAAAGTCTGAAGCGAACTAAGAATGAATTCAACCAAGAAGAATAAAAATCCATCTTTGTTTTCTCCTGAAAAATTTAGGAAGAAGAGAGGATATGTGAAAGGGTTTATAATGTGGGGGTTGGTAATCGCGTGCAAGGCACGTCCCTTACTTGTGTTTCGGCGGGGGTGGATTGCGTGACGTTGCCTTACTTTTCCTTCGACTTTCCACGTTCCTTATTATCTCACAATCCTACAAAACTAAATTATTCCTCTAATAATTGCAATATTATTTTTCTTTAATTTATTTCATGAATTAATCCCAATCTCATTCTAATCAAAATGTTTTAACTCCATTAGCAATGCCATCATCTATTATTATTTATTTATGGAATATTATTCTACCTAAAATATTTGATTTCCTTTTTCTCACTTCTGTGTGAAATATTATCCTTTAAAAGAAAAAACTAAAATTAATAATCCCCATACAAACTTGACATTTATATAATAAAACAAGTTTTTTTTTAATAAGTTGTATTTGAAGAGTTTAAATTTCATTCAAATATAGAAATAAAAATAGGATAACATCAAATATATTATTTTAAAAGTTTAACTTATCGTCTTATGATTTTGAAAGAATATAAGTTAAATTTCGACATACTCCAAGAGAGCAAAAAAGATTGCAGATTGCATAGTAAAGATGTCAAACGGAGATTTAAATGTGAAATATTGCTTTGTTAAGCCACCTGAGGATGTTCGAAATTTACTTGAGAATGATATTCAACCGTCTAGAATAAGGTCATACTCTTATTAAAGTCGTGTCTATATCTTTTAACCAATATATATATATTATTTACTTTAAAACTAAACTAAAAAGGTAGGAATTGGTATTTTATTCATGAAAGCGCTGTTAAAACTTCAACTATGAAATTTAACAGTCATAATTATAAGGATGTAAATTCTAGTATTAAAAAAAGTTTAAAATTAGAAAGATTCATCAAAATATCCATTAGCTTTCAATATATGATGATAAAAACGATGAAGGGATAATTGAAATTTGTTTGGCTTTAATTTGATTCAATATTCATCGACGAGTAAAAGAACATATCTTAGATCTAAGTTGATCTGACGACCAGTGTTAGAGATTAGAGAAAAAATTGTTTAAATTTTGATTCGCAGATTTGTGACATCTAAAGTTGTTTCATAAAAAAAAATTCTAACTGTAGAAAAGAAGGGGAAAGAGAGCTTCTGATTGGTGTAGACAGTGCAAACAGAAAAAGTCATATAGTATCAATTTTAACGGCCTAGTGACTTAAATGAAAAATTTTGAATAGTTAAGCGATCAAATTATAAGTTTTTTTAGTTAAGTGACCAAAACGATACTTTATCTATAATTTAGGGACTAATGGTGCAATTTACTCCTTTTTTATTTTGAAGGAAAGCTCGGTGGGATTGATGATATACTCGAACTCTAATATTTATAAGACATAATTTACAATTTAGCCCTTGAAGTATACTTATTATCCATTTTGGTACTTAAATTTTTTTACCCAATTTGATACGATTTGTTATGGTTTTTGGTCCAACTTTTAATAGAAATAAAAAAAAAATCTGGCGGCCAATCAAATAAAGCCACGTGGCTTAATATATATTTTCATAAACTATTTTTTTGTTAAAAACAAAAAATATATTTTTAATATAATGTATTTCTTAATTATTTTTTATTAAATTTCTTTTCACCTTCTTGATCCTTCAACAAAAACCCATTTTTAAGAAAACCCAAATTTGCATTTTCTTCCGGTAATTCTTATATTCTCCACTTCTTATTTTACTACATATCATATCTGTAACATCCGAAAATTTCAATGTCACCAATAGTAGTGTTAAAAAGATAAATAACAAATTTCCTAAAAAGTAAGAATTTATCAATTGAATAATGATAGTAAAGTCAAAATTTGACATTAGAAAAGAAAGTATAAATAGTAAAATTTCAGTAAAGTTTAAATTGAAAATTTGTGAAAGATGGACTAAAAGTACAAATTTAGTATTTTAGGAAAATGAGAAAATTTTAATAAATATTTTTTTATGAATGTGACATGGATATGAATTGATAGGTGGAATAGAAAATTTGATATATATATATATATATATATATGTGGACTAGATTGAGAAGTGGTGAAAATATAAGGACTAAAGTGTGACTTTATCATTTTTTGAGAAAAGGGCTTAATTGTCATTATGTCATGAACGAATAATATGTATTTGATGGGAGAAATTATGACCATTGGAATAAAATCATGTGATTAAATGTGAAGCATTGATCGATTTAATTTATTAATTAATTCAATTTGAAGCATATTGTTAACCTAAAATTCATTGAAATCAAAGTGAATTATGAAATCCAACTCTAATTCAAGAGAGCCCTTTCATATGAAAAGGACCATGGATGGTTGAAGATGAAGATGGAAGTGAGAGAAAGGTTTTGGGTAAGTTTATATTATGTTTATTTGAATGTATAATTTGATGTGAAATTGTAAGAATTAAGTGTGTATAATTATGTTATATGTTCTAAGTGATGAAAGTATCATGTTTATGTATGATGTGGATGACTTTATGAACAAATTGATGGATGATTTGAAGTGATTAATTTGATAAAAATTGAAATAATGACTAAATTGTAAAATTTTAAAAAGTTCAAATTATGAGAATTTTGATGCATAAATGAATTTTTATGAATATGGGGTATGAGACTTCAAAAAGAGAACATTGATTGATAAGATTCGAGCTTATAGGGACCAAATTGTAAAGATTTTAAAATCTAAAAATTTTGGTAAAAGGGGCTGATTGTAAAACATGGAAATTCTGGGCTGTTTTTAAGGATTAAATTGCAGAGTAGTAAAATTTTGGATTTTAGGGACTAAATCGTAAAAACTATAAAATTTGATTTTTAGAGACTGTATTGTAAAACTATAAAATCTGAAGTATAAGGATTGTTTTGTAAATTTTGAAACATTTATGTATAAACATGGACATAATAATTATATAATTATTTCATGAAATATTTGATAAATAAATGTGTGAGATTATATAATGGAAATTTGAAATTGGTAAGATTGGATATGATATGTATGTGATTTTGAATATTTGTATGAGTTGTGTAACATCCTAAATTTGGGCCTATGCGTTTAATGGGTGAATATGTGGAATGAGTTAATTTAAGTGTTAGGGGTCCAAATTTTAAGTTTTAAGGAGCCCAAATCTTCTAATTTAAGTTAGTTAAATTTGGCATTAGGGATTAGGGAAGTGGACGGCACAAGGCTATTTTTTTGGGAATTTTATTATATTTATTCTATGTGGATAATAAGCATATAAAGGCTATTATTTAGGGATTTAGTCTTTAAGGATAATAAGCAGATAAAGACTATTTTGAGGAGATAATAGATTAAGATAAGGAAAGGGATAGAAGCTATCATATGTGGCGGTGTTGGTGAAAATCAATCTCTGCTAAAGGAAGGAATCGGTTTTCTATATAAAGAGGGTGTCTTAGAAATTTTGGAAGCCTTTCTTTTATTTTCTTTTCTCATCTTCTTCCTCTCAAAAGCGAAAACCACCATTTTCTTCACCCTTTCTTCCTCTCTAAAATTTCTGGTTGGTAGAATCTTTTAACCTCTATTGTTATTTTCTTCTAATCCCTAAAAGCGAAATCACATCTCTATTATTCTATTCTTCTCCTTAATATTCATTGGCCAAATCTCTCTTAGCCATCTCTTCAATTCTTAAATCTTCTAAAAACTGAAATTCTTAGATCTCATCTCCTGAAGTTACCGAATTTTCTTCAGTAAAGTCTGCTCGTGCCGAATCTGAAGAAAATAATAGGTATGTGTCGATTTTGAGTTTCCAATATTTCTCCGACTTTTCAAAGTCCCTAGCCGAATGGCTATTTAGTGACTAATCAAGGGTTTTTCTTATTTTCGGCATTTCGGGATCTGAAGAGGAGTCCAACGCTTAGATCTCTAAGTCAAAGATCAGTAACACTCAAGTCGTGTTATTTTCGGGATTTCAAGGTAAGGAGATTGGTTTATTTATAAATATATGAAATCGGGTAGAACACTAACCATGGCCGAATATAGGAGAGGCCCTATTTTCACATCTTTTCGGCTTTTTGAGCAAAGTTGTAGATCAAGATAACATGGATATCGATTAAGAATATTGGATTTCGCGATATCAGGTGTGTAACACTTTCCCACCATCTAGATCTGTTTGATTAATATATGATTATAAGTCTTATATGTTTTGATAAATGCCGAAATCCGGGCATAATAGAGGAAACCCAAAGAGGGTAAAAGCAAATCATCAGGTTAGTGAATTTTCTGATTAGACGATATAAGTATATTGATTTTATGTGATTGCATGGGTTGGGTTTGATGAAAGGAGGAAGTTATATGTTGTAGGGATTTTCACCGCGATCTGTTGTAGCAGTTTTTACCGTGATCTGTTGTAGCAGTTTTTACCGTGATCTGTTGTAGCGGATTTTACCGTGATCTGTTATAGCGGCTTTTGCAGTAATCTGTTGTAGTGGCTATGACCATGATCTGATGATGAGCAGCACGACTGCCATCAAGGTGTGTAGCGGTGTGGGTTGATTGTAGAAATCCCCAATGGTGTGAATGGCTGGTACGGGGGCGTGTAGTGTGTAACATCCTGGAAAGGGCCTATGCATTTTTGGTTTAATTGTACGAAGTGACATGTTTTATGTACTAGGAATAAATTTCGAACATTTCTGGCCGAAAATGAATGGAAATGAACATTTTTGGAAACCTGAAAATGTATAGAAATGTTAAGTTTAAAAATGGAAAGTGAACATTTTGGAAACTAGGAAATGTAAGGAAATGATTTGGAAATGATTCAAAGAGGAAAGTGAACATTTCGAAACTTGGAAATGTAAGGAAATGTCAAGTTTACTGAGCCGAACGAAAATTTTGGAAACTTAGAAATGACTTAGAAATGTCAAGTTTTAAAGTTTAAAGAGGAAATTAAGGCAAGGTGGCCTTAAAAGAAAAAAAAGTTTGTGAAATTTGACACACAAACAGGCTTGGAAAAGTGGCTGGAGATGCCACTTAGGGCCTCTAGAAATGGCGCCACATGCAAGGTGTTGGGCACAGGTTCGAGTCACTTGGGAAGCAAATAAAGGAGTTTTATTTTGCTTCCGAAAGAGAGGAGTGGACGGCAAGGCTTCTAGAAAAGGAGTTTTATTCCCTTTAAATTTCGACAATTAATGGGATAAATAAGGGATTTAAATTGGATTATTTTTTGAAGAGATAATAGATGGATAAATATGGATTTATCCCTTTTATTTTGATAGATAAGGAAGAGATAAAGAGGATTATTATTAGTATTATTTTTATTAAGAGATAAGAGATAATAAAGGATATTTCTTTAATTATTTTAAATTAAAGAGATAAAGCTATCAAATAAAGAAGAGTGGTGGTCAAGTAAGGGACTCTAGCCTAGTAAATTTGGCTATAAAAGGAAAAGAGGCCATTCATTCATTCACTTTTCCTTTGCCGAATTTCTTAAGCAAATTCTCTTCTCTCTGCCGAATTCTCTCTGTCATTGTTCTTCTTTCTCTTTTCAATTCTTCACAAAGCCGAAAGCAGAATCCCCCTAGTCTTGCCGAATTTTCCTAAGTTTTATATCTTCCTCTTCTTTCTTTAAAAAAAAAACCAAAATCCTCTACTGTTCATCAAGAAGCCGAAATTTTAATCCACATCAAGGCCATAGCCGAATATTGTTAAAGGCTCAAGCAAGGATTGTCGATTCCTAAAGTAAGGAGATCTTTGGGATTTACTAAGTGTCGACTATAAGGAAGAGAAGTTCTTTTCAGAAGGTACACCATAAGTCGCGTGTTCCCTAGTTATTCGGTGAATTTGGGGTTTAAGAATCTAAGGTAAGTCATATTTAACATACTGCTAAGGGTTATTTGTTGTGAATAAATGTTAGAAATTGATCTAACATGTAGTTATAGGGATTTCGAGATGGATACAAGGATTTGGGATTTGAGAATTTCAAGGTAAGTTTTAAGAATACTAATCCTACTAGGATTTGGATTTATGGCGAATGGCTTTTTATTAAAGTAGTAAGTGATTAATCAAATGTAGGAATTTGAGATCTAAGGCGATGAGATCGATTTTGGATTTCAAAGAATTAGTTAAGCAAATCGGTGTGTACCTACCCTAAGTTTTGATAGGTTCATGGCTATGTTTAAATTAAATGTATTATTAAGAATGTGTGTACCCACACTATTTCATAATATGTGTTATGGCTATGTTTAATGAATATATGTGATATTAAGAATATGAAATGGCTAAGGTACCATGTTATGGTACTAAGTACTCAGGTACGTTTCCTACTCCTACTAGGAATATGAAAATGTTATTTGTAACATGAGAATATGTTAAGAATGTGAATTGTGGCATGTAATTGCATAATATGTTATGGGGCATATGGGTTTGTTTGAAAGGGAAGTGAAAAGTGGTGACCTAAGACCACATGAATCGAATGTGGGGACTAAGCCCACGATATCTGAATGTGGGGACCTAAGCCCACGATATCGAAAGTGGTGGCCTAAGACCACGATGATCTGAACGTGGTGGCCTAAGACCACGAATGCGGTGACCTAAGACCGCAATTTGGAGTGTAGCGGAAGGAGGGTCGACTTAGTAGTCCCACTTGTGTGTTGGCAGTGCTGGGGTGTGTAGCGGATGGACAATTAGGTTTGGGTTTGGGAATGCATCATTAATTGTATTCTATGATTTGAATGTGTATCATTTGTATGCTGATTCTATTATGACTTAGTGTTGTGTACACATTGAGTCATTGACTCACCAGTTGGGAATATTTTTCGGTGATGAGCGGTAATGGACCGGATTCGGCAGGAGCTTAAAGGTGGCCATGCATAGCAAGAAATTTATGATTTGGACTTTCAATTTATTTTAAGTATTTTAAGTTTTAATTTGGGATCATTGATATAATAAGGCCATTGTGGTTTACTTTATTTTTCTTTTATTTATTATGTTTATGGAATTTTATCAATTAAAGTTTAAGTAAATTCCTTTTAAAATTAACTCTAAATGTTTTGTCACCTTAAATAAATGGGTTTTAACATAAGATAAATTTGTTTTCAACTCAAGCCCAACCCAAACATATTTTTTTTTCAAATCACACAAGTTTTTCCTAAGTAACAAAAGAATTTTGAACCAGTTTACTTGAGGAGCATACCAAATCTGGTCAAAGCTTGTGGGCCGGGTTTGGGTTGTTTCATAGCGGATGGAAACCCAGGATTTGGGTTGGGCTTGCATATTATTTTTATTATGTATATTAATTCGATTATTTTAGTTGTATGGGGCTAAGGCCCAAATCTAATGGTGCATGAGGGTTGCAATCGAGTCTCACGACTCAACCAATTAATTAACATTTCGGTAGCATTTAGTGCATCGATCGGGTGGAGAGGCGCAAGGTGGCCATGCAAAAGAACATTTGGATCCAAGAAAAGACTCTAGTTATTATTTTATATTCTTATTTAATGGATTTTAAATCTCATTGTAATAAGGCCATGGGCCACCAGTTTATATTTTGTTTTATTACGGGCTTTTATTACTTTTAGTTATTTAAATTTTATTTTTAATTGAACTAAGGCATGTATTTAAATTTGAGTTTTAATTCATAAAGGCATATTTTATTTAAAACTATAAATTATAAATTTTTCTCGAATAAAAGGTTAAACTTTACCAAAATGTTTTTCTGAAAATGCGACATGTTTTACAAAATTTCCTTAGTGACATATCAGATCCGGTTGTAGTGTTTGGGCCGAGTTTGGGGTGTTACAAATTGGTACCAGAGCCCGGTTCAAAACTCAACTTTGGGGTTTTTGGGCTCAAAACGTTTTCTAAAGGTGGGCTTTTGAAACTTGCATGTTGTTTTTTTTTTGAAATGATAACAGGTTTGTTAGCTCGGCATGGCACCTGCGTCTCCGGCCCAAGTCCACCAGGTAAGTATTCTAAACCATTGTGTGATATATATATGTGGGCTTGATGGGCTTTATGGGACGTAGGCTAGTTTAATTAGACTTTGATGGACTATAGGCTTAGCTTAAACAACTTCTTAAATTCCATAAGACTTAATTTATCCAAACAAATCCTGTGAACTAGTCGCCGAGTTAGGGTGTGGCAACAGGCATACGCATGTCTAGAATTGGATTCAGGGAGAGCTTGGTATTTAAGCAGTCCTAATGACTCACCTCCTCTTTGCTGGAATCCTACCTGGTGCATAGTGACTGTTCACCCTAACCATGAGGACTTGTTGACGAGCCAAAATTTATAATTAAAACCCGAAAGGGACCAGCCACCCTATTTTGTAAAATTACTAAAATAACCTCTAGCTTCGAAAATTTCCAAATTTCCCCTGATTTGTAAAATAACCAAAATACCCCTAGTTTAAAAAGAAATTACCAAAATACCCCCGATTTGTAAAATTACCGAAATACCCTCAGATTTCAAAATTACTAAAATACCCCCAGATTTTAAAATTATCGAAATACCCCAGATTTATAAATTATCGAAATACCTTGAATTTGCAAAATTACCAAAATACCCCCGAATTTGCAAAATTACCGAAATACCCCCGAGTTGGAAAATTACCAAAATACCCTTATTTGGCCAAATCACCCGGAACCTTATTTTGGAAAATTACAAAAATACCCTCAGTAGGTTAAAATTACGAAAATACCCCAGGTAGTGAAATGACAAAATACCCTATCGTTGAATGTAGGTTCATGAACGTTGTTTGTTTGATGAATGTTGAATGTATGTGGTTTCTAGGAGGTAAGTCTGAAACTGAAACTGTAGATAGGCTCGAATTCGAAAGAACTAATATCGAAATGATTTTACATAAAATTATTCGCGGTTAATAAGTGGGAAAAATTAATTATTCATAAAATTCTTAATCAGATAAACGTCGATCGGAAGAATGAGTACAAGGGGACGAAGACGCTTCAGATCACGAATAATGGTGCGTACCTACCATAGTATACTAAGTGTTTATTTTGGCTTTAGAATTAGAGTCTTGCAATGAAAGCATAGTGGTGAGACTTAGGTAGTATGATTTCTAGTTAGTTGGAAATTTCGAGGACGAAATTTCTTTAAGGAGTGTAGAACTGTAACATCCTAAATTTGGGCATATGCGTTTAATGGGTGAATATGTGGAATGAGTTAATTTAAGTGTTAGGGGCCCAAATTTTAAGTTTTAAGAGCCCAAATCTTCTAATTTAAGTTAGTTAAATTTGGCATTAGGGATTAGGGAAGTGGACTGCACAAGGCTATTTTTTGGGAATTTTACTATATTTATTCTATGTGGATAATAAGTAGATAAAGGCTATTATTTAGGATTTAGTCTTTAAGGATAATAAGCGAGATAAAGACTATTTTGAGGAGATAATAGATTAAGATAAGGAAAAGGGATAGAAGCTATCATGTGTGGCGGTGTTGGTGAAAATCAATATCTGCTAAAGGAAGGAATCGATTTTCTATATAAAGAGGGTGTCTTAGAAATTTTGGAAGCCTTTCTTTTATTTTCTTTTCTCATCTTCTTCCTCTCAAAAGCGAAAACCACCATTTTCTTCACCCTTTCTTCCTCTGTAAAATTTCTGGTTGGTAGAATCTTTTAACCTCTATTGTTATTTTTCTTCTAATCCCAAAAAGCAAATCACATCTCTATTATTATATTTTTCTCCTTAATATTCATTGGTCAAATCTCTCTTAGCCATCTCTTCAATTCTTAAATCTTCTAAAAACTGAAATTCTTAGATCTCATCTCTTGAAGTTAGAATTTTCTTGATAGAAAGTGCCTTGTGCGAATCAAGAAAACAATAGGTATGTGTCGATTTTGAGTTTCTAATATTTCTCTGGCTTTTCAAAGTCCCTAGCCGAAGGGCTATTTAGTGACTAATCAAGGGTTTTTCTTATTTTCGGCATTTCAGGATCTGAAGAGGAGTCCAACGCTTAGATCTTTAAGTCAAAGATCAGTAACACTCAAGTCGTGTTATTTTCGGGATTTCAAGGTAAGGAGATTGGTTTATTTATAAATATATGAAATCGAATAGAACACTAACCATGGCGAATATAGGAGAGGCCCTATTTTCACATCTTTTCGCTTTTGAGCAAAGTTGTAGATCGGGATAACAAGGATATCGACTAAGAACATTGGATTTCGCGATATCGGTGTGTAACACTTTCCCACCATCTAGATCTGTTTGATTAATATATGATTATAAGTCTTATATGTTTTGATAAATGCCAAATCGGGGGCATAATAGAGAAACCCAAAGAGGGTAAAACAAATCATCGAGTTAGTGAATTTTACGATTAAACGATATAAGTATATTGATTTTATGTGATTGCATGGGTTGGGTTTGATGAAAGGAGGAAGTTATATGTTGTAGCGGTTTTCACCGTGATGCATTATTACGGTTTTTACCGTGATCTATTGTAGCGGTTTTTACCGTGATCGCTAGTGGCTTTTGCCGTGATCATTGTAGTGGCTACTGACCATGATCGATGATGAGCATCACGACCGCCATCAAGGCATGTAGCGGTGTGGGTTGATTGTAGAAATCCCCAATGGTGTGAATGGTGATGCAGGCGTGTATCGGATGGAAACCTAAGATTTGGATTGGGCCGTATTATTTTTATTATGGATATTAATTTCGATTATTTTAGTTGTATGGGGCTAAGGCCCAAATCTAATGGTGCATGAGGGTTGCTGCTCGAGTCTCATGACTCAACCAATTAATTAACATTTCGGTAGCATTTAGTGTATCGGACCGGTGGAGAGGAGCGCAAGGTGGCCATGCAAAAGAACATTTGGATCCAAAGAAAAGACTCTAGTTATTATTTTATATTCTTATTTAATAGATTTTAAATCTCGTTGTAATAAAGCCATGGGCCACCAGTTTATATTTTGTTTTATTACGGGCTTTTATTACTTTTAGTTATTTAAATTTTATTTTTAATTGAACTAAGGCATGTATTTAAATTTGGGTTTTAATTCATAAAGGCATATTTTATTTAAAGTTATAAATTATAAATTTTTCCCGAATAAAAGGTTAAACTTTACCAAAATGTTTTTCTGAAAATGCGACATGTTTTACAAAATTTCCTTAGTGACATACTAGATCCGGTTGTAGTGTTTGGGCCGGGTTTGGGGTGTTACAAGTTATGTATACGAATTTATGATGAATTAGTGAGAATAATTAAAATTAAGTCTTAAAGATATAAAATAAGCTTGAATGGTATATATATAAAATTCTAATATCAAACACAAAATTGAATTTCAAAAGTTGAAATTGAGTCCAATAATAGTAAATTAAGTGAAAAATTTTAAAAAAATTTAATGTGATATTTCTTATCCGGATCTGTTATCGGATCACAAGCTAAATTTATTAGGTAAAGCAAATGAGATACTTTTGACTTGGAGGATACACAAGCTTTAGTGAATAGATTGTGGAGCATTATATTGTTATAATCATGAGGAATCTTTAAGAATTAGGAAATCATGAAGGAATTTTATTTTTGTGATTTGAGATGCTTATGGTTATATTAGAGGTGGCTTGCGTTCGATTGTTTGAGTTCAATCATTTAAGTGTTCTAAACTTATTCATTCATTTCAATTATTTTTAAATTTAGATTTCGATTCTTCACTTCTCATTTAACTCTTGGTTTGAGTTTCAACCATGGTTGCACAATTTGTTTGTATCTAAAATAAATTAGTTGTAGCAACAAAGGAGTGAAAAGGAGAGGTAAAAAGAAATTTAACCAAAAATTTAATTAAGAAATATATTATAAAATAATTACGTTATGATTTAAAAAGATGTTAGCTTTTCAATATATATATATATATATATAAAGCCTCTGGTGTTATTTGATTCGCCATTAATTTTTTTAAAACGTCTCCAAAAAGGCAAAAACTATAATCAACTAATACTTTAAGTACTAAATTGAAACAAAAATATTTAAGTACCAAAATTAAAAATAAATATAAGTAAATTAAACTTATTTATAATAATACCAATGAATAATCAAACCATTTAACCAACATACATTTATATAAAATTATGCTATTAATGCAATCAATTTCGCTCAACCAAATCACAAACTATTATATATTTTAAAACTAATTTTTTTTACCCTGTAATGCACAAATTGATTATATATATTTTTAATTTTCAATTCTTTTATAAAATTTGTAATGTTTTATTAATACTATGGTTTCTAAACTTAAATTTAAACATTATAATAATATATTGTGTGAAATTCTATTTATATATATGTTATAACGTAATTTTAATTTTAATTTTTAATTTTAATTAGTGAATGTAAATTATTATTGATTCTAAATATTGTGATCATTGAATAATTTATTGTAACATTATTTATAATTTAAAATATATATTTCAATCCTAATAGTATATTTAATTTTTAAAAATATTGATAAACTTAAAAGACTTTTTTTAAAGGGTTCTAAAGTTAAAAGTGGCTTATTATGTAAAAATGTAAGTAGAATTATTGAATATAAGCAAATTGGAAGACTTATTATGAAAACATCACTAAAAAATATTTGATATTTGAACTTGATATTTTTTAATTTCGTACTTAATATTCTTTTTTGTTCGATTTGGTATTTGAATTTGACAAACGTTTACAAAATACTCCAATATACTAACAAGGTTATTTTTTATGAGATAGCAAAAATAATTAATGTATGGTGACGTGTGACATATGACATGCTATTTTTTATATATATTTTATGTGTTTAATTACTTTTAGTTTTAATTAATGAATTATTTTATTAATTAAAAATAATAAATCTCTTTAATTTACTAAGTGTAGCTTAATACCTATTGGTTAACATGAATTTTTTAATACTCGTAATTTATATAACGTTGAATGAATTTAGATATTAAATTGAACCTAAAAATAGGGAAAAATGTGAAATTTAAATATTAAATTAGGGTAAAAAAGATTAACTATGAAAAAGAAAAGGAAATGTTAGATTAAGGCAAGGAGAAAGAATGGAAGTCAATAAAAGTGATTAAATATGAGAAGATGCATAGTAATTATACAAATTTTGAGGAATGTAATAAAAGCGCGCATTTCTTTTCCCAACATGAAAAAGTTAAAAAAAACATGACAGCATCAGTTACGATAGATCAAACATGAAAGAAATAAAAAATAAAAAAAACATGTTTTCAAGCATTCATTAGTCCACCACGCATGCAGAAGCATCTTGTCGTACTTCCAACCCAAAACAATTTAATCATATTCAATTCTTCTTCTTACAAATGTTTTTAATGAAATTAATTAATAATAATACATAAAATATTTATATTATTAAAATAAAATATATATATTAAATTGTTTATCATGATCTTATCATCAATTTTAAGTCGAGATCGAATTAACTTATAATATCAATTCAATCAAATATATTTTTAATATATATATATTTGATGGAGGTAATAATGTGCATAATAAAATTAAAATGTATAAAATAATTAAAATAAAGCTTTAGCTAAATGGTATACTAAATATTTTACTAATATAATTGGCATAAGTTCAAATATTACCATGTGCATATTTTATTAAGTTTTTAAAGTGAAAAGATTAAAATACCTCGAATAATATTACTTATTTTAATTATAGAAACACATTTCCATAACTTCCTAATTAAATTGGTTACCCGATTGAAAGTGACATTAAATGAATTAGGAGTTTAAATAATAATAAGTATAGATATACAACTAAGGGGTAATAAAATGTGCATAATGAAATTAAAATATATAAAACTATTAAAATAAAGTTTTAATTGAATGTTAAATTAAAACTTTTACTAATGTAGTTGGTGTGGGTTTAAATCTCACTTTATGCATATTCTTTTTAAAGTGAAAATGCTAAAATACCTTCAAATAATATTACTTATTTTAATTACATGAGTGCATTCCCATAACTTTCTAACCGAGTTGGTGAACCGGTTGAGAGTAGAGGTATCCATGAGCTGGGCCCAACCAAAATTTTAGGCTCGTTTACTAGGCTCAACCTGAAAATAGGCCTAAAATTTTGCCTAAGCTCAGCCTGTCCATATTAATTTTTATATAATTTTTTTTAAAAAATATAGTACATCAAAAATACTAAAAATATTAAAATAAATACTTCCCAACAAATTTAAAATAAATTAAAAATAATCAGATACTTAAATAACACTAAGATAGGTGCAACTTAACAAGCAAATACCTATAAAATAGTAATAAAATTAACAACAAAACAAAAGTTATATAATATGCAAAAAATAACAACAAAATAGTAGCAGCCTAATAGTGAAATGGTAGAAAAATAGTGAAAAAAAAAAAGAAAATAGCAACAAAATAGTAAAAACAAATTTTTTTTTTTTTTTGCATATTCAGGCCAGGCCGAGCCAAAAAGCCTTACTCGAGGCTCGACCCATTTTTTAAACGAGCCTTACTTTTTGCCCAAGCCTATTTTTTGGGCCTATATTTTTATCCAAATTCTATCACTTTTCAGGTGACCCAGCCCATGGATGAGTCTAGCTAAGAGTGACATCGACTCAATCAGGAGCTTAAATAATAGTTTAGGTTATTATTATTATTATTAAAAATCTTATCACACGTGTATGTACGTGGAAACAAAAATTTTGAACACAAATAAGCATTTAAAATAACATACAACAAATAATGAAATGTAAGATTTAAAACTAATAATAATAATAATAACACATACACAATATATACAGAATTAAAATAAAAAGAGTATAACTTGTGAGTAAAAGAAAATTGAAATAGGTAAATACATCTTATTAAGAATATTAAATGCACTCTAATTGTTTATTATAATATTACCATTTTTTATAGCACATCAATAAGTCATCAAGTTAGTAAAAAAAAATTAAAAATTAAATATCAAGTTGACTTGTGACACCAATACAATTGGTGACATTATCTACATATATGTATGCCCACGTCACCAAAATTTGGTGAGCGAAATAATTTTATTTTAAAAGTTAAAAATTTTAAAGTTTTCGAAGAATTATTTTGATGTGATGGTAAATAATTTGTTTATAAATCCATTAAATCGAGTTTAATTTCTAGATATGTTAATTTTAATTATTTTATTTAAAAGCTAAATAAAAATATGAAAAGATAAAAGGAGAAACAAAATCGTAATAATGGTTATTTAATAAAATATGTATTAATCATTTTCTAATTGAATTAATACCGATTCACTCGATTTTATTAATAATGTAAAATATTAAAGAGAAAATAGGAATAGATTGGTATTTTTGGCTGGTTTTATTATTATAAAATATTATAAACGGTGGCGAAGCAGAATAATCTTTTAAAAGCAGAATAAAATTTTAATTTTTATAGTCTATACATTTATAATTTTTAAAGGATTAAATCAATTTTTATAATTTTAGGAGATAAAATATAATTTTATCTTGACTAATTTAAAATTTTAAAAAATTTAAGAATTTAACAATATTACATTTTAGATTCGCCACTGACTATAAATTTATTATGATTTCTGTGAAAGCAATATTGAAAATTCCAAATAATATATTAAAAGTTGATCACTTGCACTGAACGATTTGGAGATGAGAACGGTGACAAATAGAGTTGAAAAACCAAATATTGTATTATCTTTGGATTTAAAAATGGCTGTACAACCAGACAGCTCACAAAAGTATTATAATATATAAATGCCATTCAATTTTAAAATATTAAATAATAATAATAATAACAACAATATTTTTTGTTCTTTTACTCAACTACTTTTCTTAATCAAGTTATTAAAGTTCTAATTACGTAATCACAATTACTTTATTACATGTCACGCCTTGCAATAATGAGATATTTTAAGAAGCTATTAGGTAAAGCCACCCTATTCTTATTACTCAATTATCAAAATTCCGGAATTTTTTAATTGGTATAATAACACATTTAGTTCTCAATACTTATATATCTTAATAGTTTGATTTTAATTCTAAATAATTTAATAAATTTTATCCATCAATTTGAATCTCAAACACATATAATCAAATACAAATATAATTATATTTAAATACATAATAATTAAATATTGATAAACTTATACGTAAATTTATGATTTTGATAAACTCAAAACTTAATAAAATTGTGATTTTTATAAACTTCATTTATAATCGTGCTAATAGCATTTAATGGTGAGTGTTCGATCGAATCGAGTGAGCAAATTTCGAGTTAATAAAGTTGACAAGTCATACTCTATTATCCTAATTCAATTTGGAAATTTTTTGAATCGAGTCGAGTGAAATAAAATTCCAATTTAGTCAAATCAAGTGAAATTGTTCGAGTTATATTAAAAAAACTAAACATGTCAAATTTAAATTTTGTTACAATATAACTAATTCCATGCTAGAGCACATAAATTTGAAATCATGTATATTTGAAAATATTTTCAAAGAAAAAAATAAAAAATTTTACTTTAGTATGATAAACTTGAATCATTAATTAACTTATTTAGGTTCCAAAATTATTATTTTAGAAAATTTTTAAATTTGTAAAATTTGAAAAATGGGGGCAAAACTATAAAATATGAAAAACAGAAGAGACACGGCAGTATGACCGGACTGTGTGGAAAGCTCTTGATCGTGTGGAGGGGGTACACGACCGTGTGGCTAGGCCGTGTGACAGACTGTGGCAATGTGGTAGTTGCAAAATCAACCTACAGGGGAGACACGACCGTGTGGAGGGTCCTAGGCTGTGTGAGAATAAAAAAACCTAAGGTTTCAAGGGAACATGATTATGTAAGGGGCGATGTGGTCCACACAAGTGGCCTACATGCCCATGTGGAAAACCTTGTGGCCCTATCCTAGGCACGATTTTTCCCCGATTCACTTGTGAAAGAACACACACCTTTCACCAAGATTCCAAGTGATGTCCCTCACGTTCAAATCTGGTCCGGTGCACCTGTAACGAGTCCTTCAAATGAAAATTACACTCAAATCACTAACAGTTTTCAAGATTTATCAAGATTATCAAAAGATTCAATAAAAAATCAAGAAGGATCATTTTAATTGATTGCAAGATTATCGTTAGATTGAAAATCTTATAAAGATTCAAGATCAACTTCGAGATTTGAGGTGTACTTATCGCTTCTTGGCAAAGATTGAGGAGTTTCTAACGACGATTACGATTCCAGTAAGAAAAAGAGTTAATATTAGGAATAAATTTTGATTCGGGAACAAAAATAATTTTAGTAATAGAATGACAAATTTGTTGAAAAGAAAAGGGGGAAGAAAAGAAAAGAATAATATAAAGGGAAAAGAGGGTGAAATCAAATTGAATTAGAAAAAAAAATCTAAATCCTAGGGTAATTAGGATAAGAAGGACTAAATTGCTAGGTTTTTAAACTTTTAAGGGGTTGCATGGTAAATTACTCATATTATCGAAATTAAAAAGAAAATGAGAGAGGGTGGCATAACTAGAACTTAGAATCACATAAGAGAAGGGAGAATGCTTAACCATTGGGTTACTACCCACACTTGTTTATTTTCTACTTTATTTAATATATATTATAGAATGACTTTCATATTAGTTTGCTGAAAATTAAAAGAAAAGAAATGGGAGAGAAGTGGATAGAACCTAATACCTCTAAGGAATGCATTAACAACTTAACCATCAAGCGTATTCAATTATTTGGTTATTCATTTAATCTAACCCCCTATATTGTGGGGCATTACAACAATAACCCAGGCCTATTGTGACGCCTACACCCAGATTCGGCGAACAGGTCGGGTGGGGGTGTTACAAAAGATCATAGGTACCAACTTAGGAGAAAGTGTCTTCGAGGGGCTAATTAAAATGCCATTCAATTGAAGATTAAGTAGTTACAATGCTACTGTTTTACTAAGATTTATGAAACTTTTTTGGGTTGAAGGCATTTTCTTATGTACCATTTATAAGGCTTTTCTTTATGATAGGTTTGGTATTGGGAATTGTCACAAGCTTTTTTGAAACATTATTGAATTTTCATACTAACAATTGTATATTTTGGGATTATAATAGTATTACTTTTGGGATTATACCTTTATACAATGCCTTTTTTTTATATTTCAAAATAAGTTTCTTATTTTATTTTCCAACATATTCTCTTCCTATATCTCATTAAATTCAAATTTCCACTAGTGGAATCAATTTTAAGGATTACATGATTACATTAAAAAATTTACAAAAATCACAATAACATACTATTCATAGAAACACTAAAGGCAGTTCAAATTACAAACATCATTACTTATCTTCACTAATCCACCATTCATCAATTCACTCCCACATAACCAACATCACCACTAAAGCCATTGTAGTTATCAGCCAAAATCCTAACACCCCACAAAAATACAAACTTTTTTACTCCTACAATAATGGGCATTCTTCATTGCTAAAACCATTTGTTTCTCCATTGATTTCATCTCCAACTTTACTTGCAAAATTAACGATTCTTCCTCACCTCTATCATTCTCATGAAATCATCTTTCTCTTTTTTCAACTCGTAAATCAGAAAATTTTCTCTTTCTGAAAATGGTTCATCATGCCATTTAAAAAACTCACAATATCCAACCTTATAATTCTGGAAATTGAAAAACCTCCTCTCGATAATTGGTCATTTTTATGTTGTCCACATTGCACATTTGACATCACAATAATAATGTACAATTTCTCTCTCGTACTGCTAGCAAACCGATGAGTGCATATTTTATTCAGCTACCTTCAAACGATAAAACATGATGATATTATCATCTTTCCAAACCCTAAAAAATAAAATGAAGAGATTGGGTTGGTTTAGCAGTATACTAGTTGAAATTGTTATAATAAAAGAAAAAAAGAGTTCGTGAGACAACACGTAACACCCAAACCCGGCCTAGAAGTTAGGCCCGAATCTGGCGTGCCACACTGAAGTGTCTTTCGAAAACCATGTTTTCATTGAAAATTCTTCTTAATTAAAAGCTTGAGTAAAATCCCAGTCACGTCAGTTTATTTTTTTCCAAGATTTATTAAAAACTAATTACCTTCAAAACCTTATTGTTGCAGAAGCTTAATTTAAAACAAATGATTTACAAAAACATGACGTTTAAAGATTAAGTCTCGAAACCATTTCAAAAATGTTATGGAAACACAGTGTTGTTGAAAAATAAAACAGTTAACATTTTGGAAAACCGTGACTTACTTCTAACAGATACAAGCCAAAGTAAATAAAAACCCAAAGTTAAAATCCAGAAACTTAAAGAGGCCTTATTACAACCTAAATCAAAATACTTGAATGTAAATAATCAAAATGGAAAATATAAGCAGTGTGTGGCCTTCTTCGAGTCCCTCGCAGCACTGATCTGTCTAAGGCTGGAGATTTCCTGAAAAGTTAATAAAGGGGGTGAGTTTACGAAAACTCAGTGTGTAATCCCCTTGCTAGAGTGTGACCGATATCTGAAATAGAAACCAAAATAGTGCAGGCCAAAGCCCTTTAACAATATGATCAGATCCGATTCGGAGCATCGTAGGCCAAAAACCACTACAATATCATTTGGGTCACAGCCCATAACAGAATCAATTGGGCCTAGCCGAAACCAATAACAGAACAAGTGGGCCTAAGCCCAGTACAGTGATAAATCTCATAAACAGATATGTAACAGTGTGAGGATGCATCCCACCCCAATCCAGCCAACACACCACCCATACCAGCCCTACACTCCTGTGGGGATTAAATCGACCCACCCAGCCAACACACCAAGCTTAGCACCAGTTGCGGCACTAAGTCAACAAAACGGCTCGGCTCCATGGACAAAACGACTAAAAGCCATAAATATCGCAGCAATGCTGCCAGTTAACAGAATGGCTAAAAGCCATAACCAGAATGGTTATAAACCATAATCAGGATGGCATAGAGCCATAATCAAGATGGCACAAAGCTTTCGGTAACTATAATAACTTTAGCGCATAGCCATCAGCGACTGTAATATAATCAGCACACAGCCACGGGTAATTATGATTGACACAGAGTCATCAATATATATGTTAGGAGCATAACCACGGGTAAATACGATTGACACAATGCCATTATCAAGATGGCACAGAGCCATAATCAAATTACGTGGCTTTAAGCCGTCCGTTGGTCCACAGTCGTCTCATGCGACCCGTGAGACCTTAACAGATCAATACTGGATCCACAGTTGTCTCATACGACCCGTGTGACCCTATCAGAACTTCCTCCGTATCAATGTCTCAACCCCATGCAATATGTGGTGTATGTCATGCTCAATCATTACACGTGTATGCAAAATGGCCATGCTCAATAACAGTCATTTAAACATATGTTAAAAGCATATCAGTTACACGACCACAGTCAAGTCAGTTAAAACACAGTCATACGATCACAGTCAAATCAGTCAGATTCATAGTCTAAGTCAGTCATTTACCCACAATGGCAAAATAGTCATTTTACCCTATAAGGGTATTTTGATAATCCTTCCTTTCAGGGGTATTTCGATAATTCTACCCTACAGGGGTATTTCAGTAATTCTACCCTATAGGGGTAGTTTGGTAATTTTGTAAATTAGGGGTATTTTGGTAACTTTACAAACTGGGGGTATTTCGATAATTTTACAAATCGAGGGTATTTCAGTAATTTTACAAATAAAAAGTATTTCAGTAATTTCACAAATTGGGGTCTCAGCGACCCAACAGAAGGTCCACCGTCGCCTCAAGAGACTTAAGTAACTTAAACAGTCACAACAGTGTAAATGGGTCTAAGGCCCATTACTCGGTCCAAGTGGGCCCACACGCTCGTATGACCCAATTAGCCCAGAAATAGCCACAGCTATATGAAAAATAGAATTCGAACCAATAGAAACCCGATAACATGCATTTTATCCGTGTGGGGCACACCAGCCTAGTGGGCCCATACGACCCATTGCCCAAAAACGACCCTAGCCATGTGGACTACACGGCTTGGTCTAACATTTACCACAATATGCAAATTTAATCCGTGTAGGGCCCACAGGCCCATTGGGCCCACACAGCCCGTTTCGCGGCACAAAACTACCGAAGCCCATAAGAACGCTCATAGTGGCCTCAACCATCTTACGTCCATATTCATGGGCTCGGTCCACCATACGTACTATCGCAAGCTCGTGTGGCATCATTCACCGGTATTTCAACTTTTCGGTATTTTTTCGATTTACGATCAGAAGGAGTGTGGTTACACACATTCTATTGGCTTTCTCGCTGACTATCGAATATAGGTACTGTTACACACCTTCGGCTTATCAGCCGACTATTAGGTACAGGGTAAAAATACACACCTGATTGCGAACGTGCGCGACTAACCCATAAGAACACCAACCTAACACAATCAAAAACTTCGGTTAGTCGCTTATCAATCAATTGAAGAGAACCTTAACACAAAACTCCTATTCGGAGGCTTACCTATCACCCGCCTTAATCAATCTCACTCAGGTCGTCACAGGAGATCACTTCACTTCAAGTCCTTAAAAAAAAAAAAAACTACCTACATCCCATTCGCGACTCAATAACTAATATCATATACACAAATAATTGAACTAGGAGTATCGCAACTTACCCAAACTGTGGAATTAAGATTGAGAGATAGAAGTATTCAACTATCACCACAAAAAAACCTTAAATCGAGGCACGAGAAGAAACAATCGCACTCCCCAGAGACCAAGTATTCGACTAGCACAGAAGTTCAGAGGTTATTCGGCTCTAGCAAAAGAGGAGGGAAATAAAAAAAGCCGAAAAAAGGAAGAGATGAGATAACAATGTGTTTGGCCAAAAACACATCAACCAATTGAGAGAGAAAAGAAATATTAGGCAAAAGTGTGAAGAGGTAGATGAGAGAAAAAGAATCGATTTGATAGGAGGTTTGTAGAGGAATGCAAAGTAGAGAACAGAAGAACCCGAAAGGTATTCGATATGACCAAAAACGAAAAGATACTGCCCACACTCTTAGCACAAATCAGCCTCCAAGAAAGAAAAAAACCAAAATGTTTCAAGCCACCGAATTAGAGAGTAAAAGACTACTAAAAGTCAATTTCTAATAAGCCAGAATTCTCATTTGACACACACCCCTCTTTCCTTTCAAAATCCTGAATTTTCCTTCCCAAATCACTCAAACCATCCACCATCCAATTCAAATTCCCCTTTTTCCTCCTACATTTTCTCCATGACCAACTCAACCTTCACCCTTTTACCAAGTCCACAACAACCTTCCAGAGTTTCAATCCAATTCGACCACTTACCATCCCCATGTAGCAAAATAATTGTATTTTTCTTGCAAGGGGATTCAAACCCAAACCCCCCTCAATAGCTCAACACGCCACTTACCTCCTTACCACAATGTCTTTTGTGTCACAAAATATCTTCAATTAATAAAAAGGTCTATAGGCCAAAGTCCAGGTTCCTTTAAAAGAAAAACCAAAATAAATTGCAAGAGCCAAGACTTGAACCCAAGCTCCCTTACAACCTTAATGACGCCAAAACCACTAGACCACATGCTTCCTTGTGTCATTTTTTAAACACAATAATTTAAAAGGGATGCATTTAAGCATCCAGGGTTTTATTCACTTAAAACCAAAATTTTTACTAAAGCCCAAGTTTGAACCCAAGACTTTTCCAACTCCTCTCAGGACCCTTAACCACTTGAGCAGACATTTATTTGTGTCAATTCCTTGCACAATTAAATACCTATTTACAGCTTCCTTACGGACCCAAACTCAAGGCCCAATACTTTTAGGCCCAAATTCGGGGCGTTACACAACAACCATACATTAAATCAACAACGTAAAAGAAAAAGAATTCTTTGATAATTCAGAGATGATAGCTTGCTGGGGAAGAAGAAAATGGAGGCATACTTTTTCTTTAGTTGCTATTTTAGGGTTTTATTTAAGGATTTTGGGTTAATAAAAGTAATTAATCAATTCGCTTACTTTTTAATAATTTTGGTATAATTTTTCCTTTAAAATAAAAGAAAATGTCATGCCATTAGTCGATGTGAAATTTTTTATTTTTAAAAAAAATTATAATTGCCACTTGTTAAGTCACATGTCTATATGATTTAACAGTAATCATGGTCAATGACGAAATCCGTCAATTAAGGAGTTTAATTTATGCAATTTTTAAGTTCAAAAACTTAAATTAAGTGTGTTTTTTGTGGAAAAGATCAATTGATTTTTTTTTTTACAAAAATTCGAGGACTTTTCTACCCATTTAGTCATTTATTAAATATTATTTTCGCTTCTACTTTTTTTTTTGTTTTTTTCACTTGTACTTTATCTATAAAGAATTGTACCTAAATAAAAATGTTAAGAATGGAACCTTAAAGAAACTTTTATTATATATAAAGAAGATTGTAAATTCGTAATATTTTATTTTTGAAAAATATAATTATAAAGTTCTAAAATTAATTAAAATTTTTATTAAAATACCTTCTAATTATTTTATAAAAAGTTTAATTGGAACTATGGAAGATAAATTATGTCTTACTCTATGTTTGGCATTACTTTAATCTATTTGTAAACAAATCTTAAAGCGCCTAATTTATATTGTAACTTTAAATATAAATATTGTTAAGATATTTCATATATTATGTAAATATTAAATATTAAAATTGTTTAATAATTAAAATAAATTACAAAACCAATACATATCTATTTTTAATTAATTATGTTGGATATTACGAAATCATAAACTGTAACAGCCCGACTTAGGGCCTAGTCGAAATAGTGGTGCGAGACCACAAATCCGAAGAAGAAATGTGTTTAAATGATTTTATAAGGCTTATGAGGTATTTGCATGGTTGTGTGAAAATTTCATGAAGGAATTTTATTAATTAGTGAACAAAATGTCCATTAGGACTAAATTGCAAGGATTAGAAAATATGAGATTCTAGAAGGTTTAAGTATGAAATAGAATTATAAAAATTATTAGAGGTCCTTATTTAGCAATTAGACCATTATATGTTGAGATGGACAAAAATGAACATAATAAGGGAAAATCTCAAGAAATAATCATTAAGGGCATTTTTGTCATTTAGTAAATTAAAGATTTAAAAGGGAAAAACAAGCCAAAATCATGTCCATCTTCTTCCTTCTTGGCCGAAAATCACAAGGGAACCATAACTATGGTTTTTTCATCTTCCAAGCTTGATAGAAAGTGCAACCTAGCCCGATTTTTAATGTTCTTCGTATTTTTGAGATCCTTGTAGCTCGGTTTAGCTATTTTTAGCCATATTTTGAGCTAGGGTTTATGTTCAAAAATTTACCCATGTGTGACATGCATGCATTTTGATATTTTTTGGAAGAATATGTAAGTTTGAGGTAGGATAAACATATTTTTCTAAGTGATTTTCATGAAAAATCCATAAAAGGACCAAATTGTAAAAGTTATAAAAATGGTCATATATGGGTGAAATAGTAAAAATTGAAAGTTGCAATAGTTGAGTATCTTATTCGGCTAGGCTTGAAATGCAAGAAAGTTGAATGAAAATCATTTTACGAGACTAGAGGCAAAAGTGTAATTTTAAGAAAGTTTAGGGGCAAAGTTTTAAATTTTGCCAAAGTATGAATCATGAGTCAATTTAGTCAATGTAAGTATTAAACAAGTTAAATTGTTATTATAGATCAAGAAACATGAAGCCCAGACCGAAACCGAGGCAAGAACAAAGTTGTGGACTAAATTGCACATCTACATTTATTTTGGAGTACCGAGGTAAGTTTGTATGAATTTAAGGTTTTCCGAGTATTATCATTAAATTACTTACTATGTTATTGAGGTACATTATTTTCATGAAAATGATTAATAATGCCTTAAAAAGAAAGTCAAAGAGAACAATTATATAGAAGTCCCTGTTGAAGTCTTGGAATACCAAGGATACCTATGTCATAACATGAGACAAGGAAAACCCGTGTAAGACCATGTCTAGGACATGGAATCGGCATCAAGGAATGTAGGTCCCGTGTAAGACCATATTTAGGATATGGCATCGGCACCGAACGTAGATCCTATGTAAGACCATGTCTGGGACATGGCATCAGCATCGAATAAGGCAAAGATATCATGTAAGTCCATGTCAAGACATGGCATTGATAAGTTATTATAATGTAAGGATACCATGTAAGACTATGTCAAGGCATGGCATTGGTGAGTTCATAAGGCAAGGATACCACGTAAGACCATGTCAAGACATGGCAATGGTAAGTTTCAAAAAGAAACACCTAAGGAAAATCTCGTGTAAGTCCATGCCTCGCACATGGCTTCGACATCAAGTTAAGGAAGCCCGTGTAAGACCATGTCTGGGATATGGTATCGGCACTAAGAGGCGATCCCATGTAAGACCATATCTAGGATATGGCATTGGCATCAAGAGACATGTTTGATGAGATTGAGTATCCTCTGGTATTCCGAGAAATTCAACGGGCAAAAGAGTAAGTATGAAAAAGTGACTAAGAGCAAAGTAAGTAAAGTTGATGATGAGATATGTTATATGAGAATGATAGATAATTCTATTCAAGTTAAGGAAGGTAGAGATTCAAGTTATTGTTTATGGTAGTTTAAGCGCTAAACTATGTAATGAGTGATACATGTACCATGAGTAAATACAAGTTAAGGTAACCCTAATGGATGAGTAAGCAAACTTAAGCACTTGAGATTTATGTATTCTTGTTTCATGATGAATGAGTTTAATTTGAGCAATTATGTTGCTATGTAAGATTTTATGCAAACTTACTAAGCTATATGCTTACTTTCTTCTCTTTTCTTTCTTCCTTGTAGTATCGCCAAGCTAGCCCGGGGACCAAAGACATCAGAGCTCGGATCACACTATCAATCATTATTTTGGTATAGCAAAGTTAATTTATATTGAGTATGGCATGTATAGGATCTTGATCATTTTGAGTTATGTCATATTGAGAGAAAATGGTTAGTTATCAAGATTATGCATTTCTTTTGTATATAGCTACTTAGAAATCGATCAATATTTGTTAAGTTATAAATACTTCATGATGACAAGTTTATGTATTTAATCCTTTGTAATGATGGAATAATTGAGTTGCTTGTGATGATATAACTGTGTTTATGTTTCAGGGTGGCAATTGGTTTGAAAAATATCCATATAATTGTCCACACGGGTAGACATACGGGCGTGTGTCTAGGCCGTGTGAGACACACGGCCAGCCCCATGGGTGTGTTAAGAGGCTGTGTGTCCCCTGCACCAATTTATGAGAATACGATTCGTCACACGGGCCAGTACACGAACGTATGTCTTGGCCGTGTGCTATTAAGAGTATGATGACGTCATAAACAAAGAGCTCCACGGGTAGGAGACACAGGCGTGTCTAGGCCGTGTGAAGGACACGGGCGTGTGCTCAGCCATGTGAGATAAGTCAGTGTCGACCATGGGTGACGAACACGGGCATTTCTTAGAGGCATACGGGCGTGTCCCTTGGACAACACGGGCGTGTGGCCCCTGTTTAGGTAAAAATTTTCAAAAAGTGCAAAAGTTTTCGGTTGAACTTTGAAATCTTCCGGATGGGTGTTTAGGGCTACGTAGGCCCATAATATACATGTTATGATTAAGAAGGAAAAGTTTAAGTCGGAGCAAAATTTTATAGCCGATAATACATGTTCAAGTAAGGTTAAGCACAGTAATGCCTCGTATCCTATCTCGGCATCGGACACGGGTGAGGGGTGTTACATAAACTGTATTTGCCATATTATATTTGTAGTTATTTTTGTATATATGATTCACAAAATATCATTTTGTCAAATAGAGATTGAAGAAAAATTTCATTAATCATAATTATTTTTCATTTTGGCACCAATTTTATTTTCCAGTTGAAATTATAAAAGTTTATTATAAATTTATTTTTATTTATATGCCTTTAAAATTTAAAAGTAATAAACAAAATAGGTTTTTACTCCTATAATATAAAATTAAAAATATATGTCTAAAATAGTATTTCACCACCATTAATTACCCCTTTTTCAGACACATGTCAATAATCTGTTACAACAAATTAAAATTTTGATGGTCGAGGCTGGTTGGTAGACGACACCGAATTTAAATATATATCTCGTGAATTTGGGGTTTGGTCCACGGTTCCTCAATGTGAAAAAAAGAGATTAGCAAGAGAAGAGAAAGAGAAGGTAAAAAAAAAAAAAAGAAAAGAGATTGGGAGAGAGGACAAAAGAGAAAGAAAGGAAAACGACAAAAAAAAAACAGTGAGTTAGAGAAGAGAAAGGAGTTTTTTTTAAAAAAGAGGCTTGTATTAGGGTATTGGGGTTTTAAAAAAAATCAAAAGAGAGTTTTATTTAAAATTTAAATTAAAAAAAAGAGGGATTAGAAGGTTTTGTTCAGAGTTTAAGCCAAAAAGAGGGTTAAAAAAATAAAAGAGAATTTTGTTTAGGGTTTAAACAGAAAAGATCAAAAGAGGTACTCTTTTAGTATTTATAAAGTATTTGTTTATAGGTTATAAATGTTCTTTTTTTGTTTTTGATTTATTTTAGAAATGTTTTGATTTATTGATTCTAATTTTTTATAATAAAGAAGGTTATATGAAAAAAAAAAAAGTGTGAGATATGTTTTGTTTTATTTTTGATTGGCATGTTTTTTTTTTATTGTTATATGCAAATAACAACATATAATCTCATTAGATTTATTTTGTTTTGATAGTTTCTATTATTTTAACATAATTTTTTATATAGATAAAATTGAGATCATTGAGTTAAAATTTATGAGATATTTTTATTTTGTTGTTCACTAAATTAATATAAATAAATTTATTATATACTACAATAATATGACAAAAAAATTTAGTATGGACAAAACTATTTAGTATATATTGGTGTCGCCTCTGGTGTGCCCTCAATTAGTGCCACTTGTCAGGAAGACACCTCCTTCTTTGACCTAAACCCGTGTATAAACCGGTATTATAGCCCGTATGTGATACTCATTTCGATGCCACCTAGCAACAAGCACCACCATTATAATATTGATTTCTTCTTCTTCTTCTTTTTTAACGGTTTTTTTGTAAAAGAAAGATGATGTGGCCTTTGCACCACTCTGAACGGGTTTTTTACTAAAATATTACAAAATAAAAAATAAAAAAACTAAATTGGGGTGCACTTTTTAAAAATGACAAGAATGGTACAAAGGGGGTGGTCACGCCTGTCGCAGAGGCGGCACCACCCTTGCACACCTACTACATATAAAAAAAACCCTGAAATAAAAAAAAAACAACTGAAAAAGAAAAAAAAAAGGCAATGGCAGAAATGCCTCTGCCACAGGCGGCACCAATGGTGCCTCTGGCAGAGGCGGCACTAATGGTGCCACTGGCAAAGGCGTCACTAGCTTTTCCGTTTTAAGCTTCCCATTTTCAGCTCTAGGCTTTTTTTATGAAAAGTTTAGAGCTGAGTTGAAGAAGAAGAAGAAGAAGAAGAAGAAGAAGAAGAAGAAGAAGAAGAAGAAGAAAAGAAGAGGAAAAGAAAGAGAAAGAGAAAGGAGGAGAAAGAAAGAAGAAAAATAACAGTATGTATAATTTTTTTTTAATAAGGAAGATATTATTGTTGTTATATGATATATATTGATTTTTATTTTTATTTTTGTTGTTAGTTTAGTTTATAACTATTGTAAATTAGGACTAGGTTAATAATATAGTTAGTTAGTTATTATTATTTTTAGTTAGAAGAGAAACCCTAAAATGATATTTGAGTAGTTAGTATATTGTTAGTAGATTAATATGTTAGTGAAAATCCTAAAACCCAAAAATAATAGAATGAAAAAATAGCATATTGAAACATTATGTTTTTATTTAAGAATAGTAAATCTTGGTGAAATTATTCTAAGCAATTTTGTTTATTTTTAATGATTGAATATTAAAGATGGATATCGTTTTTGGTATGTGTTTATTTCGACGGAATCATCTTGACAATGGTAGTTGGATGCATATTTGAATGTTGACAACAAATAGCAATGAGATTTAAGAGAAATGTCTCGTTGGATGATATGAAGCGAAGGATAAGCATAAAAATTGTTAGACGTTGTGGGAGAACGATCTCAAGAATTTTCTACAAGTTTCCAATTTCGGCAGATCCGATCAAATTCACAGAAATGGAACTTGTAGACGACGAAGACGTTGAGACAATGATCGCTCTTTACTGTGGGAATGAGAGTAACAGAAATGCACCGATTCACTTATTTGCTAAGTTTACGGGTATTGGTATCGAGGCAAATGAAGACAGCAATGCATATGGTGAAGAACATAGAGCTGAAGAACCGTGCATAGTGCCTCCAATATCATATGTTGATGCCGATTCGAATATACGTGGGATCGATATCGATCTTAATATTACACCAGATATTGATGTGGTTGGTGATAATGGACACGACAGTAGTGATCATTGTGAGGAAGAGGTCGATAGTGACAGCGATCCCGATATAGATGATATACCTGATGATATTGACGATGAAGACGTGAACGACGATGGAAACAGTAGCGCGTCATCGGTCGGGAACAAGATGAGATGTATTATGATACATAATAATCTTGGGCCACACATGTCGCTCATAGACCCCGACATAACGCTGCAGCGAGTTCGAGTACCACGAAATATATCCTACTCATCGGCTGGCCGTAAATTTTGAGCATGAGTTATTCGTGGGCGTAGATTGAAAGTAAAAAGAGTGCGATCGCTATTAAACAATATAGCATGGATATATCGTGATTACAAAGTCGTAGTGTCCAAACCTATGGTTTATATTGGGGAGTGTTGGAAGGCAGCGGAAGGCTGCAATTGGCGGGTACGAGCTGCATTCATACAAAATTCACAGATGTGGGAGATACGAAAATTGGTTGGACCGCATACATGCAGATCAACACGTATGACAGAAGATCATAAAAAACTTGATTCGAAAACCATCTGTACGTGTATCCTTCCAATGGTGAAGGACATGCCAACCATTAAAGTTTTGATACTGATTGCTGAAATACAAGCACGATTTCAGTATCGAGTATCGTATCGAAAAGCGTGGATAGCTAAACAGATGGTAATGGAGCAGCTGTATGGAGATTACGACTCATCGTATAACGAGTTGCAAGGATAGATAGCTGCTATGAGAGAGTACATACTAGGAACAGTGGTTGAGTTGCAGACACGACCTTATTACGGCCCAGATGACCAATTACAGCCAGGGAAAAGAATTTTTCATCGGATGTTCTGGACGTTTGATCCATGTGTGCGGGCATTTCCACACCGTAAGTCGTTTGTGCGGTGGATGGGACATGGCTATCTGAAAAATATACAGATCTTACTTATTGCGATTGCTCAAGGCGACAATAGAGCGTGCTCCCAATAGCGTTTGCCATAGTAGATAAGGAGAATATGGAATCTTGGGAATTCTTCCTTACCAACCTGCAGAGGTATGTTATTAGCAACGATAATATTTGCATCATCTCCGATAGAGCGAAAGGATTAATTGCCGCAATTAGGCATTCCGGTGTGCCATGGAGATCCTTTTACTGCATGCATCACATTGCGACTAACTTTCTTCGAGAGTATAAGAATGCAGATTGGAAGAGACAACTGGTGAAAATGGGTAAAGGATAACCTTAAATTTTCAATATAAGTTTAAAGTTTTTATGTTATCTAGTTACCGTAACTTATCTTTTATTAAACATATACAGCGTACGAGTTAGAGCCACATATTTTTCGGCTAAGAATGACTCGACTTGAGAGTGACATGGAAGGTCAAACGAACAAATCTTTTCGAGAGTGGTTAGGTACAATGGAGCCGTGGCAATGGGCTCAAAGTTTTGACGAGGGCTTTCGTTATGGACAAATGACCACGAACTTGGTAAAGGGGGTCAACGCTGTGTTGTTAAAAATATGACATCTTCCGATTTCATCTGTCTTCTCGGCCACATTCTACAGATTGGTGACCTTGATGCCAAGAATAGGTGAATAGCAAGTCAACCAGATGAATGCGGGACACGTGTTTATGGAAGATGTCAGGGATGCATTGATTGCAAACTGCTAGACTGCGAAGTCGATGACTGTAGAAATATACTCACGACGTATGGAAACTTTTCAAGTTACGGAGTCTATCGGCCGTCGACCCTCGGTTTGCCACCTAGGTCTTATGGAGTTGATCTTCGGAACAGACAGTGCGAATGCATGAGGTTCCAAACACTTCATTATCAGTGCGCACATGTCGTGGCAGCGTGTGCTAAAGCGAACCTTAATGTAGAACAATTTGTGAATGATGTGTACACGCTCGAGCGTACGTTGCGTGTCTGGGAAAATGAGTTCCCTGTCCTGCCTGACCTGTCCATATGGGAGGTGCCTCGGACGACTTTTGAGCTTGTCCCGGACAAAGCGCTACGCAGGAATCCGAGAGGTCGTCCGCAATCATCTAGAATCCGTAATGAAATGGACCTTAGGGAGAAATCCGACGATAGGCGCTGTGGAATATGCAGGTTAGGTGGTCATAATCGAAGTAAATGCCCGCAACGAAACTATCATGTTGGCCAATCGTCACGAGGGAGTAGGAATTGACATTATTCAGAAATACATGTTTTGTATTCATATCTTTGGTGATTTGTATTAATTTGGGTTAAATTGAAAAAAACTAGATAAATTTAGTAACTTAAATCGAAAAAAATTACATTTATGGATTTAAATTGAATATGAATTTGTATGGATTTATATTTTGTGCCAAAATCAATTTATATTTTTTCTAGTCGTTCCACATGTACAAATCATGTAAGAATATCATCTAAATAATCACATATTCAATTTAACAATATGCAAGAATTGATATTACATGGACATGTAATATTTTCGCCTGGCTATTAATAACATATATACATGAACATGAATCAAACTTAAAGATTCCATCGCATGGTCAAATATTGTTACGAAATTTTAAAGCTCAAAATAATCAAGTTAATTGTATACAAATAATGTACAAACATTGTAATATTTACAAAAATAAAATAGAGGAAAACCAAAACCGCAAGAAACACCTAAAATTGATGGTTCGATGGTGTGGTCCTAGGTGTATACTTTTGCGGTGGTCGCCGATCGCTTCGTGAGTGGTCGCGACGACCAACATGCTCTTCAGCCTCCGGTG
The DNA here is from genome assembly GCA_025506655.1 of Gossypium rotundifolium. Lineage (NCBI taxonomy): Eukaryota > Viridiplantae > Streptophyta > Magnoliopsida > Malvales > Malvaceae > Gossypium > Gossypium rotundifolium. Next base: position 64,221,205 of record CP106722.1, read on the forward strand.
GGGGTCCAGGTGGGGGTGTGCTAAACATGGTCGAAAATCCGTGGCTCGAGCAGCGCAGATGCACTCGAGCGGAAGGAGTGCCACGATGCCGGATACGACCGGAAGGAGTGCCACGATGCGATGAATCTGAGCGGGAGTGATGTACTGCGGTGTGTATGATCCAAAAATATCAAACCCGTACTGGTATCCACCTCCTGAGGAGCCCGAGAAATAGTCATAGCCCGGTACATCCGGATGATACGAATGTGCATCCGAATGTGAATGTGATTGCTCGAGCTCCGGCTGTGGCTCCTGCTCGGGCTCCGGCTGTGGCTCCTGCTCGGGTTTCGATTCAGGATCAAGATCTGCAGCTGCCTCGGCCTCCATATCGGCCGCTGTCTCGTCTGCCCCATCTCGCTGCATGTGTTGGGGGACTACAGTCGACTGTCCCCCGAGTATATATGGCTTCCCCATACTAGAGTACCATTGTATGTACTCTAATGAAGGTTGAAAATTGGAAGCCATATCCATCCGGGGTATACGGGACATGCGGTCATTCCACACCGCAATAAATTGCCTATGCCTAACCCCCCAATCCAAGGCTTGATTCCCTCTCTTATTTTTACCATGAACCGCTCCCACCTGGCATGGTGGATCGGGGATATATTGGACGCAACCAAATTGCAGCAGCACTCGGTCCGTATGATACCACTCGACTACATGGAAACACAAAATTGGTGCATTTGTGCACCACATGTACGAGTGAATATAAGCGGACGGGAGTATAACAGCTGCAATTTTCGATCGACGATATGGCGTCCATATAAACTGCACGATTAATAACATTGTCAAAATTTAACACGGTGTGCGTAAGATATACAAACTAATAAGTAACTAATATTGGAATCACTTACCCCTTCCCCAGCGTGTTGCTCAATCATAAGTCGATATATCGGGACAGTGTACGACCTCCCGATACCCGGATAAATACTCCACCTACAAAAATAAAATTCAAGTCAAATATAATCAATATAAAGAAATTATCAATTAATAACAAGTTATATTTTATCACCTGTTTACTAGTGGATATACATATGGTTGGTGCGTAACTGATGCCAAGAATGGCATCCGATACAGAGTTCATGACTACAATAGCGTAAGGCATCCGCCTATGTCTACGATCCCTGGCTCTGTCGTTCGACAAAGCTCATGGTACAACATCGTAAGAAAGCAGAGCCCCAACTATACGAGCGAACAGTGCCGAAATCAGCCAATAGCGGTAGGTACTAAATATGAACCGTATTGTTATTTGAATTGGGCATCAGTACACCCCCTATGATGTGCATAATGTACGCTCGAGCAGTGCACATCAACTCGGCTGCAGTGGCATCAGGTTATAACTGTTCATACTTCGCTCTCAGCCATGTAAACTTCAAGCCCGTAAATTTTTTTCGCCATCGTCATACGGGTCCCTTAGTAGGCTCTGACAAAGTGTAAATGGGTCAGCTATCGCACTGACGCCCGTAACGGGACTCCCGTCAATTGGGAGCCCAAGATGCAATGCAACATCCTCTAGAGTGACTGTGCACTCTCCACACGGAAAATGAAAAGTGTGGGTCTCCGGGCGCCAACGCTCAACTAGTGCGGATATTAAATCATACCGCAAGTCAAACGTCCGGATCAGTGCAGCTGACCCAAATCCAGCTTGCTCAATATACGGTACCAATCGTTCATCTGGGGGACTACTTAACCCATTCACGTGGCCCCTTACTAGATGGTACGAGTCCTGAAATTGTTAAATCAAAAAAAATTTATTATTGTAACATAAATTATTATGCACCTATTTTGTTAATATATCCGACGGTTAATAAATAACAATATATTACCAAATCATTAGCTGCGTCAGATATGTGTGGAGCTTTACTAATCAATTGAGCCATTCTTGTCTCGGATATTTGATTTCTAACCTACATAAAAATTTAATTTTATATTAAATTACAAAAAATAACATGCCAATAAAAATAATATAACAAAAACATAACATATTTTAATATAAAAAATATAACATAATTTAATTTATTATGTACCTATTTTACTTTTTCTAATATAAATTTAGTAAAAACCACTTATTTAGCCCTTTCGTTGTATTATTCTTATTTCCATACTCTATTAGTTCATGTAAATATATAATTTTCGTCTTTTATTATTTTATATTATATTATTTATTTATTTAGTACTATTTTTTAAAATCTATATATACCTATTGATTATTATTAATAATAACTAAGGTAGGTAAGTAAGTAATACTAACAATAATAATATTTTTACTAATGACTATATAAAATAAAATTTTAGTCTATTACTTAATGTAAATATATAATTTTAGTCTTTTATTATTTTATATTATTTATTTAGTACTATACATATATATATTGATTATTAATAACCAAGGTAGGTAGGTAATACTAACAATAATAATTTTACTAACAACAATAATAATACTAACTAATTAAAATAATATTTAAGATTTTTAACTAGCATTGTTTTTTACTTACTACTACCAATATACTAAAATAATAATTAGTGTTAGGTTTTAACTCACTTAATAACTTTTATTACAATTTAACCAACAAAATTATTATTTTAGGGTTTTAACTAACTATTTATACTAAATAACTAACTAATAAATTTATTATTTTAGGTATTTAACTAACTAACTATTATTATAACTAAGAATTTATTATTTTAGGGTTTTAACTAACTAACTATAATACAATATAATTAATATTTAAACTTTTAGTAAATCATAATAATAATAATAAATAACTAACAATTATTATTTTAGAGTTTTAACTAACTAACTAAGTATAATAATAACAAATAACAACTACTAACAATATAATTAATATTTACACTTGTTACTAATCCTAATAATAACTTATACTAATAACTAACTACCTAAATTACCATTTCAAGGTTTTAACTAACTAATTATAATATTAACTAACAATATTATTTTAATATTATTAATAAACTAATTATAATAGTAACTATTTAATAATACTAATAATTAAAGTAATTTTAAACACTTTTTTAATCTAAACTAATCTAAACGAACCTAAACTAACAATAACTAAACTAATCTAAACTAACGTAAACTAACGATAACTTTTTTTAAAGACTTTTTAATCTAAACTAACCTAAACTAAACTAAACTAAACTAACAATAACTAAACTAATTTAAAAATACAACTAACAATAACTAAACTAACCTAAACTAAACTAAACTAAACTAACAATAACTAAACTAATTTAAAAATACAACTAACAATAACTAAACTAACCTAAACTAAACTAAACTAAACTAATCTAATTATATAACTAACTAACAATAACTACTAATCTAACCGAAACCCTAAACTAAACTAAACTAACTAACAATAACTAAACTAATCAAATAATATAACTAGTTAAAACTAACCTAACATTAACTAAACTAAACTAAACTAATAATACAACTAACTAACCTAAACTAAACTAACAATAATCAACAAAATAATAATAACAAAATATCATTCATATTTAAAAAAAAATTACATACTTCTATTAATTTTTCCTTCTTTTTTTCTTCTTTCTCCTCCTCCTTTCTCTTCCTTTTTCCGGCGTCGGGTATGCTGCTGCTTCTTCTTCTTCTTCTTCTTCCTCCTCCTTTCCTTTTTACTGCTTCAACAAATTTTGGGGACCATTATATGGTCCCAAGCCACCCACAACCCGACAAGCTCAAAGCGGTGCCGCCTCTGCCAGAGGCATGTTCGGTGCCGCCTGTGGCAGAGGCTGCACCAGTGTGTCAGTATTTTTTTTTGTTTTCAACTTTTTTTTTTGTTTCTATTAAAAAAATAAGCTGACAGAGGGTGGTCGCGCCTCTGCGACAGGCGGCACTACCCTCAATGTACCACATTGGTAATTTATGAAAAGTGCACCCCATTTCCGATATTTTTCTCTTTTTTTTTTGTATTATTTTTGTAAAAAACCCACTGTGAACATACCATTCCTGTAATTATTTTGGGGGGATAGGAATTTAGATATTTTTAATTTATTATATATTATACGGGTAAAAAAGAGGTAACAAAATATTCATACACTATTGCTTTGCCAAACACGTGACTGGGCTATGCAAAACAATGGGCTGAAACTAAAGTGGATTTGGAAACTATTAAATCAATTGACTCTATGTAAACGTTAAAACCTTAAAACAAGGAAGAAAGGTGATTAGACAGATAAATTGTACTTTGAAAAATTATTTATTTAATTTAAGGTTTTTATTTTTTAAATAATAAAATTATAATATTTTACCTCTTTCAAGAATTAATTTCACCATTTGATTTTAATGTACAATTTTGCACAGTAAGTGTGAAGGGCTGCTGTATCCTCGTTTTCAAAATTATGCATACCCAAATCCTTATTCACGGCAGTATAAGACTTCAACAATTTAATCATCATCTTTAATAACACCAATTCATCAAATCCTACCACTTATGCTCATACCAATTTACTGCCAACCAATATTTTTATTTATGTACCATATTAATTTTAAAATTTTTAATACTAACTCTAACAATTAATTTTAATTTTTAAAAATAATAAATTTGCCCCTCAATATTTACGAAAATTTTCAATTTAGACTTAACTCTAAAAATTTAAAAAAAATTTTAGTCCTTTATAACCTATCGGTTGACTCATGTGAGATATTAAAATAAGAAAAAGAATACTCTCCTTCAAGTCACTTGCAAAAGAACTTTAAAAATTTGAGATAAAACATCAAAAGAAAAGTAAGACCCAAAAGAAAATAAATGCATTAAAAACATTATTTGCTAGGATAGTAATGTAGTCAATTATTCTCGATAGGTTCCAAATTAATTGGTTTGGTCCAGTGTGAAGCCTAAACTATAATAAAAAAATTACTACAAGTGACTTGAAAGACGATACTCTTTTTCTTATTTTAATATCTCACATGGGTTTGTCGATAGGTTATCTGAGTTAAAAATAATTTTTATTTTTAGAGTTAAAAACTAAATTGACAGATTTTATAAATATTGAGAGCTAAAATTATTAATTTTTATAATTATAATTAAAATGAAAAATTTTGTAAGCATTGAGAGTTAAATTTATTTATTTATTTTATATTTAAAATTAAATTAATAAAAATATGTAAATATTAGAAAGTTAATTTTGTTACTAAATTAATAAAAGAGTTGATTCAATTTAAAGCGATTAAAAATTTAATTTTGAAAAGATTAATGATTAGGCAAGCTGCTTTGTATCACGTGCATGCTATAATAATTAGGTAGGTGAGTAATTAACTATTTTGCTTTATAGATTCTGCTGTACAAAGGTAATTTAATCCAAAATTAAGGTAATTAAAATTTTAATTTTTAGTGTAAAGATTTAATAGTGCAGGGGCTACAATTTCAAAGAGACCGTACGACATCGTTTACACGCAATAGCATTATAGCTAGCTAGCTCATATTATTACCATCACCTCCGAACCGTCTCATCTAGTAAGCCTATGATTCGCTTAGATACTACTTAACTCGTAGGCCTTTATATAAAACAAAACTCACTTTTCATTTTTATATAGTTAAAATTCAAAATTATAAATCATTTTAAGTTTGTATTTTTTAATGTAAAATTTAGGTGCAGATGTAATATTATTAAATTTTTTATTAAATTTGACACTCTAATTTTTAAAATATACTTATTTAATAATTATGTGTAAAAAGATATTATAACAGATTTGAATTAATAAAAAATTTAACGATGTATTTAAACTAATATATTATAAATATTGTGATATCAGATTAAATATAAAATTTAAAAAATAATATAGGGATTGAAATCGAAATTTAACTGTTTTTATATAATTTTAAACATTAAGAGATTAAAATTAAAATGTAACTATTATATTAATAATGTAAAATTAAAATAAAATCATGAACATTTATCACTTGTTTTATATATGGTAGTATAAATTATATACCAACAAACAATGTAAAGTTAATAATTGAGTTATATTCTTTGTGTGGTGTGGTTTGATAGGCTCGAGTCCGACCCGACTTGAAAAATGAGTCTAAAATATTGCTCAAGAATAATTCAAATAAAAAAGTTAAAACTTGAGTTCAGTCTGGCCCGCTCGTATTAAAATTTTTTTATGTTATTTTATAAAAAATAAATTTAAAAATATAATACATAAAATACATTAATTTTAACAAATTAAAATAAATTTAAAAAGTCTTCATACTTAAATAAAATTAAGTTAGGTGCAACTTAACAAATAAATACGATGATCGTATCTAATTCCAATCATGTAAATTCAATTGTTAATTAAGTTTCCTGCACTTTATCATTTTGAAACTTTTAATTTTGGATTTATCTCTCGAAAATCTCCGCTGTTTTTCTCTTAAAAGTAAAATATAAATTTGGTTGGTTAAAAGGAAAATTTTAAAATTAGATGACTTTATGAAAATGGAATAAAAGAGAGTAAATATGACCCAATTTAAATTGCATAGTGACAAACACTAAACTCTTTGATTGATTACAATTATGTTGTTCGAGATGTCATATCAACAAACACTAAACACTAATCACATATCATAAATTTTGTATTTTTTAATATTTAGAATTTAATTTTATATTTTTATTTTTAAGAATTTAATTTTTTATTGTCTAATTTTCTTAATTTAAATTTAACTATTAATGCTGATAAAGTTTTCCTTTTGGTTAAATTGAAGTTAAAACATCATTTTTTTTAATTACATAACTATAAAAGAGTATTTTTATTTCAAAATATCATATCAACAAATTTAATAAAAATAATGTTAACATTTAAACTTGAATTTTGAAATCTGAAAAGAAAAAAAATTAAATTCTTAAAAATAAAAGTATAGAGACTAAATTCTAAATTTTAAAAATACAAAAACTTGTAACATATTTTAACTAAAATAAAATTTGGTAATTATAATACAAAGAAGACAAAGGGGCTTTAATGGACTCATAAGCTTTCCTTGGCTTAACCTACAAACTGATACCTAAATAACATCATTTTTCTCATTTTGCTATTTTTCTTTTTTTGTTCAAAGTGGTATATAAACTACATTTTCCCCTAAGTCAGTACCTCTGTTAGTTAAAACGTTAAGTCTAATAAAAAAAAGGCTTAAACCAGAAATTAGTACATAAATTAGATATTTTTTTCAAGTTGGTACCTAATTTTTTTTTTCAAAAGTGAGACCCAAATTATTCTTATGTTACTTATTTTACACCAAAATTATATTTCCGTTAAAAAATTTCTAACCAATAATAGACTACCACGTTATATAAACTTTAAAAATGATTTTTAAACATTCAATTATATAAATATTATATATGATATCAAGAGCTTTGTTTATAACAGAGGCAAAGTTGACACCATCTTGTTTATAAAAACTAAAGGCAAAAGATATTCTAGTAGTACATGTAACACCCCTATACCTCACTCGACTATTGGATCAAGTATAGGAATGTTACATTGGTAGTCAGAGAAACAGACAGTAACACTCTATTTAGTTGAATTCCATATATTAAAAATATTTTGATTTCACTCTCATACCATTCCAAAATCGAGATTCGGAATAGACCCAAATAAAATTTCAAACATTAATGCATTTAAATGAAATTGTGATACATGGACTAAGGATCAATAGTGGACACATGATATCGATACTATGCTTCAAGTATCGATATTGTTTTTAGCTTCGATGTTTTAAAAATTGTTCAACAAGTTCAGTAGCACCAATACCATTAAAGAGGTATCGATACCATCACCAGAGTATTGGTGCTCTAGTAAGGTATCAATACCATTTTGAGCCTCAAAGTTTCAAAACTTCAAGTAAAAATTTTAAGTATCGGTACCGTGGTTGAAGTATCGATACTTCCCATTAAGTATCGGTACTTTACCCCTAGTATCAGTACCAAAACATGATTCAATATTTGAAATTTAAGGGAAATTTTACCAATTTCCAAAACTTATACATTTAAGTCCTTATACACCAAGCACTTCAACACAACCAATCCAATTCACAATTTAAGCAAATAAATCAATTATAATACCAACATATTATAACTCATCACAAACACATTAAGGATCTTAATTAACTTCACGAGATTGATAAAGTTTACAAAGTCTTGCATTCTAGTCCCCCATACCTATATCCCATACCATACTACTTATGTACATGCCATACTAAACCAAAATTTAGTGCCATACTATTTTCCAAGCTTAGAGATGTGATGAGATGAGCCGACCACGATCACTGTTCTAGCTCGTTGGATCTATCTTCTACCTACGTGTTAAAAACAAACACGTTAAGTCTGTGAAGGCTTAGTAAGTACCACAATAATTTAAACTTTTAAAATGTTCAATACTAATGATTATTATATAGTAATTATTTTTATACTTCAAATTTTAACCAATGACACTAATAAGTGAATCCTTTTCATTTCAAAATACTTACCATCACATACCTAGTCACATTGACCATTCATTTTGTTCACATTTCATTTTGCAGCCCATTGTAGACTAAATAGAACATTTAGGATATACATAATAGATACATAATCGCACCGAGGTGTGTTATAAAATAAAACAACACTATTGTGCTTAACAGAACAGAGGGTGCGCTAATTCTTCTTAATGGCATGCCATCTATATCCTAATAGTTCTCATATTGTTTACATATGGGCTTGAACCGAGAGTGTGGTCATGCCCTATCTTTAAATAAATGTTGTAGGAGTTGTGTCTAGTAAATTGATCTGGTTCAATGGTTAGGTGTTTGATTGTGTGCTTGAGGTCCTGTGTTTGATTCCATTCCTTTAATATTTTCTTAATTAATTTTGGTTCCATATCTGATTTGTTTCGTAAGGTTTATCTTTAATTTTTGTAAGTTATTGACAAGAATGAGCTTGTTGGTTTATTGGTAAGGTTTTTGCTTACCCGTTGGTCCCAAGTTCGAATCTTGTGCGTGTGCAAATTGGAATTCTTTTTGTTTCTCCCTGTTTGTGTCACCCATGTGATAAAGATTGGGTTAAATTCAAATTTTGATAAGTTTGATAGTGTTAGTGGATAAATCTGGTTAGTTGAGATATTAGTTTTTAAAAATATAGTTTATAGAAAATAGTCTCCAAAAATATCTCCCACTCTTGTTACCATCCACTCCCCCCTTCCCCATCTTTTTCTTGTTTCAATTTTTATTATCTTTTCTCTCTTCTGCCAAAATTGCTTGTTTCTCACAACTTTTCTGGCCTTTTTATCTTTATTGATTTCGATTCCTGATTTAGTTTGGTGTGAGTTCTCTTGTTCAATTTCTTTTTGGTTGTCCCAAATTTGATATCGTTTGTGCTCTTCTCTGTTTTAGTATTGGTTGTGCGTGATTAAGGTGTCGGATAAGAGTATGGAATTCTTGTTGGTGATGTACTATTTTCGATTGTTAAGTTTCTATGGTGAGGAAATAATCTTTTAATTAGGTTCTTAGTTCTTAATTTGATTGTTTTAGTGCACTATTAGGAGAAGATCGTGAGACACGTGATTTATCTCCGACGATTTAGGGGATTGTAGGATTGATGCTCTGTTGGGTAAGTGATCAAATGCCTTTTGCTAGGGGTTGATTCATTTTGTTAGGCTGATTGTCTAATGCTTGTGGCCGAATTAGGGATTTGGATTTAGTAAATAATTGTTAATTAGTTGTTTTGAATTTTATTTTTAGGTTCTGAAAGTGTGTTGTAGCATCGTTTTTCAGAATCATCAAGTGTGTGACCTAACCTTGCACGATCTATATGTGTGGCATTAACTCGAAATTCTGAAAAATAGTGAAAATACTAAAATTGTCGATGCCGCACGGGCTGTGCCATGTAGGGCGTGTAGGCCCATTTTGAGTAAGTATAGTTAGGGCCGAGTTTTGGATTGTGTATACGAGATTAGTGATTTTGTAGACTCTGATGAATGATATGTATGATTATTTGATCAAAGAAATCTGTTGTTTCTGTTGTGTGTGCATACTCCCCATATAAATTATATATATAATCTATAAATCTGATATTTTCGTTAGCATGTTTTCATCTAATAGGCATATAAATAAGCATGTTTAATCTGAATATATCTGTATATGAGTTATGATGTTACATGTGCATTGGGGTGAGATGTGATTATGATATGGAGGAAGTTATGACAGTTTAATGATTTGTGCTACCAAGATTTAACCACATATCTATTTTGGCAATTTAACTGTTTTTGGTGGCTTGACCACATATATCTATTTCTGGTGGAATTTCTTCAAATATATCTAACAGCTTGACTGCATAATTCTTAGTGGCATATGTCCACATATTTGGTGTGTTGAATGGATGGAGATGGTGTGTAGCAAATGGGGTCGGATCTGTTCTTGACACTATGCATTACTTAGCATGCCATGCCATCTGTTATTTATTTTGATTTGATATTTTTCTGCATTATTTTTGCTATCTGTTATGCTTTTGGGCTAAGGCATACATTGAGCTTCATAGCTCATCCAATTATCTTTATATTCTCAGGTAATACTTAGGACTAAGATAAGGTGGCGTTCGAGAGCTTTGATTCAGATTATCTAAATTGAATAGATTATAAAGGTTTATTTATATAAATTATGGACTTTGATTCGGACTATAGACAATTTTTGGACTTTACTTTTGGTTTTGGGTTTCTGTTGGGTTTTTGGTTAATTAGTTTTAATTATACCATGTAGTTTTTCTGTTATTTAAAAAAGATGTTCGATTTTCAAAATTGAAATGTTTAAGAACTTTAATGCTGCAAATTCAGAATAAGCAAATTAGTTTTTTTTTAGAAAGATAAAATAAGTTAATATTATAATTTTCAGTTTGATTTGGTGGAAAGTAATGTATGTTTTCGAAAACATTTGTTTGACAATAATTAAGTTTTCTAGTAAATAAACAAAAATGAGTTTTTGCAAAATTACTAATAATATAATAAGCAACGATTCAGGAAGTAAACAATTTGGCTTTAAGTAGTTAGTGTAACTCTCAAGATCCGATCATAACTTCTAGGTTGAGGTTGGGGTGTTACATCAATTATCTCCTAAGGAGTCACATTTACAAGCATTAAGAGAATCTTTAGATACCTTAATGACACCCCAAACTTAGGACTTTGGTATTCAAAAAGACTCATCTTTTAGTTTCATGCTTACTTTGATGTAGATTTTGAAGGATGCAAGTTTTAAAAAAATACTTTCAGGACATGTCAATTCTTAAGGAGTATACTTGTTTCTTAGAGAACCAATGTGTCTAATTTTCCCATGTTGACATAAACCACATCCAGAGGAACGCATCTAGCGGGATGCCGTAAGAGTGCAGCTGGTGCCACATCTAGAGGAATGCATTTTTTAGTATTAAAGATATGGTAATATTCAGTCGAAAAATGGTCATACCATTAAGGGTTCCTCAAGGTTGTAATTTGATGATTATGTGTTCTGATGTTGAGTTGGAGTTTTCGGTAGAGGAATGAGCATATACGATACTACACCAATATTGAGATAAGACCAAGTTCGAGTCTATGTTTGATGTGCGTTCAATGGATCATAACCTTAGGCCTTGAAGGCCCAAGATAGACTTGAGACTAAAGGGTCAACTCGATGCAACAAGGTTACTAAAGGTGTGACTCTGTATTGATGAGAGCATCGACATAGTAAGCGGGGGAGAGTGTCACAGTTCGCAAGTTACTATTCTAGTTATTAATGTTGAGCTTTCCACAAATGGTCTTGAGTGAAGTTAAAGTAAATGATCATTTACCTTAGCCCTTTCAGTGATTGAGAAATATTACTTTTGACTGGGTCGGGCAAGAGGCTGAGTGGCTTAGAAATCTACTTGCAAAGATTTCTTTATGGGAGAATGGAGTACTTACTTTGAAGTATATGAGGCCTGAAAGGAACCAAGCTGATCCACCAACCAAAGGGTTAAGGAGGAAAAAAGGTCATTGATTCATCAAGGTGGATGGGTCTTAAGCCCAGTGGTTGAGGAATTCATGGTGGATACCCAACTCAGTTTTCTTAGTTCAATATGGTCAAACGAAACCATGGAAAGACTCATAGTGTATGTCAGACCCCAAAAATTGGGTTAGAAGAATCAAGTTTGTGAAAATAAAAAATGGTCACGCCTTGATTTATAAGACTATCTTCGTGCATTTATAAATCTAGGGTTTGAAACAGAAACCGAAATTAGGGTAATAAATAATTAATTAAAGTCTTAAAATAATATAATTAGGTTTTATTATATTAATCTAAAACAAAACTTGATTACAAGGTTTAATTTGAAAATAGTATGTTTTAATTGCGTTGCTATGTTAGAACCTAATTGGAATAGGGGTAAAATGAATTAAAATATTGATAATGAAGACTTGACTATGAATATTAATTATTGTATATAAACTAGATTAGGAATGTGTTAAAAACTATAAAGTTAAATAAGTTAATAAGAAAAAAAATTGAGTAAATGTGTAAGCTAATAAAGAATATTTAAATTGAGCTGAAAATAAATATATACAACAAGAAATAAGTTATAGATTGAGTGGTTAAGTGTTAGCTTCCCTCCCGAGAGAGCTTAGATTCAAACCTCACTCCTCCCATTTCTTTTCCTTTTAATTTTCAGCAACCTAGGATAAAATCCACATTAAAACAAATATTATATGTGGTAAAAATTAAACAAGAAATGGGCTTAGGCCTAATGGTTAGCACGTTAGTTCCCTTCTTAATTAACTCAAGTTCAAATCCATTCTTCCTTTTTTATTTTATATTCATTGTTGGTATCAATTCATTGCTAACATAAATGAATTCTCGCTTTAATGATAGGATAGTATAGTTACTTGTTCTTAGCTTTGGTTTGGATCCACGTGATAATTATAAAGCTTTTTGGGTGGAAGATATTTGCAAGCTTATGAATGATTTTTATCTGGACAATTTTACAGAGCAAGAAAAGCTACACATGTAGATTCAATTGGAGCATTTTCAACTTAATGCTCATTAAAGCACGGAGTTGCAGAAAGCTCTTACAGTTGTTGAGTTGCGTCAAGTGCTAGCTAAGACAACTAAGTCAAGTATGTATCCTCTTTTTGATAGAATTATTCATCTTGTGCTAACTTTTCCCATGTCTACTACAACAACCGAACGAGCATCCAACCATGAAAATTATGAAGATAAGGCTTTGCAATAGAATGGAGGATGATTTTCTTTCAACTTACTTAGTGGCATACATCGAAAAAAAGATAGCTCGAGACTTTTCAATAGATTCTATCATTGATGAGTTCAATCTAATGAAAAAGTGAAGGGTGCAGTTTAAGATGCCTAGTATTGAGAAATAGGACTAAGACCAAGTTTCTTTAATTTAATTTTTTTAATTATAATGATATTTATTAAATTTTGAGTATAGTATTAGTTATTCCTTTTGCATATTGGAAAGAAATATTTAATTTTATATAGTGTGATTTTTCTTTTCATTTTTACGATTAAATCTTCTATGCTTTTTAAAAACACATTAAATTAATTTGTTTGATAAGAAAAAAAGTATCTGAGAAGAAAAAAGTGTTAAAAAAAGGTCATTCGAATTTAAAAGTTTCACCCCCTTGAAGTAAAATCCTGGATCCATCCCTAAGTAGAAGTGCTAACGCAACTACAACTACATTCGCTGACATTGACGATGGTAGGGAATATGTGCTCTCACTATTCTTTGCTTGTTTTCTTCTCTTATGAAATTTAAGTTGAGTTTAATAATACCTTTTTGAAGGGGCAAATATCCCAAAAATACCAAAAAAATACAAAAATTACCGGAAAGGACAGGTTTCAAAAATATTGACCGGAAGGGCAATTTCCCAAAAAAGCGTCCACGTCGGTAGCGCTTTTTGAAATAAACCTAAAGCGTCACGTAGGGCGCTTTAGGCCACGTCACTAAAGCGCTACCGTGGACGCGCTTTGGGCTGACGTGCGCCTAAAGCGCCCTACGTGACGCGCTTTAGCCGCAAGAACAAATCAAAAAAAAAGTGACCGTTGGACCCCAACGGTCAAAAACCAACGGGAAAAAAAAAACTATAAATACCCCCAACCCTTCATTTTTTCACACTTCAATCCTTTCTCATTTTCTCTCAATTTTCTCTCAATTTGCTCTCAATTTTCTCTCAAGTTTCTCTCAAAGCCCTTGAAATTTACTCTTAAATTTGAAATAGTCTTCTACCATTTACTGAAAAAGCCCTTTATAATTTTTTAATATATTTATTTTTGGGAAAATTAAAAAATCTTTATCGAGTACAATGGTAGGAGATTTACATCGCTTAGACAAAGACTCACATTGGCGTCCAAACAATTGAGAATGGTAAGTTTGAATTTTAATTTTCAATATTATTAAATTTTTGAATTATGCAATTTTTCATTAATTTTGAATTTTATTATTTTTAAGCGATCGTAGATCGGTGTTGCAATGTTATATTCGCAACATGCCCGGTCCCCATCACCATTGATCGAGAATTACTTGCGGAAGCGGGTTTTTGCACGTGGCCACGATAGGCGGGGTTCAAGTTGGACCCGGTTTTGATAAGCGTTGATAGAGAGGTGGAGACCGAGACGCACACTTTCCATCGCCATGCGGAGAGTGTAGCATCACCTTAGAAGATGTGCGATTCTGAGTTGGGATTCTGGTGGGCGGGTCGGTAGTCACCGGACCGTAACATCTCACGATTGGATGGCAGTATGCTACGAGCTCCAGGTGCCATTCGGATAAATTGCAAGGAGGTCGGATCGATATGGTTTGGTTACGAGACACATTCCGCAGCCGAATGAAGATTCGATGAAGATGAAAGAATACGGTATGCGGGCATACATACTTGAGATAATTGGAGGCTATCGATGTCGGACGTCTCTAGAAACCTCGTCCACCGAGATGGCTCTGAAACTTGTTGATTTCAGAGCAGCGGTGAATTGATTGGGGTCTGCCGTGCTATCGAGGTTGTATCGGGAGATGTGCTGGGCGGCGGTCTTGGATAAAGCAAAAATCGGAGGTTGTCTATCACTCTGCGATCATGGGCATGGTTTCGATTTCCATTTTACGTCCTCGACTCGACCGACCATATTCATTCCCATTGATAACGAGGTAAATTTAATATTATATTTTTCAATTATGTCGTAGATTTATAGTATAATTGCATGCTAAGAGTTTATTTAATTAGGTGGAACCATCCAGAAGTCATGTTGGAATACGACTCGCTTGAGGATATCTGGCTCCTATTGGAACAACGGTCGGAATCACAAGTAAGTGTCAATTTCGTTATTATAATTTAGTATTTATGTATATAACTAATATTTTGGTAATGTTAATATAGTTTCAATGGACACCGTATGAGGATCCCAAAATTGGGCGATAATTCGGAGGAGTTCCTCCAAAATCCGAACAGTTAGTACGTTAAGGTCCCGCTAATCACCTACGTGACCGTGGAGATGCACCGGTCGGATCGGGTTCTGCGGCAATTTGGATGTCGACAACCGATTCCGTGGCTCTGAGGTGCTCGATGATGAGCACAGTGTGGACTTACTGGCGGACACGGATTGGCCAATATTTTGGTCGAACATATCGAAGTGGGAGAACCGGTATGACTTTTTACCTAACCGGAACCGATCGTAGTTCTGAGTTAAGCGTGCGTGTCGGAGTACATGCCATGGTTTAGAATCCATGGGAAGCCGTATCTGTTGTCGGTGAAGAAGCGACAACAAATTCGCGGCGAAGGAACGTCGGGCCCTTTACATCCAAGGAGAAGGGTGATGAGGCGGGCCCAAGAAAGCGCCTACTACGATCGCCGGGCCCATCAACAGGGCCTATACAGTCACCGGGCCCATCAACAGCGCCTATACAGTCACCGGGCCCATCAACAGCGCCTATACAATCACCGGGCCCATCAGTTCAGCTGACAACACCGATAACACAGCGTCCACGATTTATGCCGGTCGTACCACCGCCTTACATGTATCCTCCTAACCCATATATGTTTCCTTTTCTAGTCCCCCAGGTTGGAATCCATGGCGGGTTCGAGTCCGTTCGACAACTCCTTTTAGCCAGCCGATCGTGAGGTCGACATCGGGTGTGGGATTAGAGGAGGTGCCGTCGGGGAGCAGTTCTTTCTACCGAGACTCCTTCACGTCACGGATGCAATCACCCCCGCCGTGGTTTATGCAAACACCTCCGGTCATTATTTTATCAAGGTGGGTCATCATCGCAACACCTGAACTGCACTCCACGAGGAGGGACGGATTCCCTTTGAGGTTCCACAACCCCCACGGAAACTAGAAGAAGGAGGAATCCGGTAGCAGAATCGGTCGTAGCCCTCGTGTGGCACTTGGTTCCCACCGACATCCGCACTAAACCCTAAACCCCATAATTTGAGTAATTGTAAATTAATTTATAATTTGAGTTTAATTTTTTTGTATTGATCTCGTTTAATTTTTGTAATTAAGTTGTAATATATATTATAAAAATTGAGTTTGTTTTTTTTTTGTAATTTAAATTTTTAATTTATTTAATTTTAATAACTTTGACAAAATATGTTTGATTTATTTTTTTTGTAAGTAGGTTGTATTATTTTTAATACAATTTGAGTTTTATTTTTGTAATTTAATTTTTTAATTTATTTAATTTTAATAACTTTGACAAAATATGTTTGATTTATTTTTTTGTAGTAATTAAGTTGTAATATATTTAATACAATTTGAGTTTGTTTTTTTTGTAATTTAATTTTTTAATTTATTTAATTTTAATAACTTTGACAAAATATGTTTGATTTATTTTTTTGTAAGTAAGTTGTATTATTTTTAATACAATTTGAGTTTTATTTTTGTAATATAATTTTTTAATTTATTTAATTTTAATAACTTTGACAAAATATGTTTGATTTATTTTTTTGTAAGTAAGTTGTATTATTTTTAATACAATTTGAGTTTTATTTTTGTAATATAATTTTTTAATTTATTTAATTTTAATAACTTTGACAAAATATGTTTGATTTATTTTTTTGTAGTAATTAAGTTGTAATATATTTAATACAATTTGAGTTTGTTTTTTTTTTTTGTAATTTAAATTTTTAATTTATTTAATTTTAATAACTTTGACAAAATAGGTTTGATTTTTTTTTTTTTGTAATTAGGTTGTATTATTTTTAATACAATTTGAGTTTTATTTTTTGTAATTTAATTTTTTTCATTTATTTAATTTTTTTGTAGTAATTAAGTTGTATTATTTTTAATACAATTTGAGGTTGTTTTTTTTAATTTAATTTTTTTAATTTTTTAATTTTTTTTGTAATTTCATTTTTTTTAATTTTTTTGTAATTTAATTCGAGTTATTGTACAAAAGTTCACCGTTTTCCTCCAAAAAAACAGACATTACATAGCCAGCAAGAGACAAACAAGCTAAGAACACGGTCAACTAGTCCGATTTGGACACGAGCGAGATGTATGGCCCGGGTTCCTACACCACCCGCACCGCCGACTTTGGTTGGTCGGTTCTCGGATATCCATATTGTTGCGTATTCTAGTCGAGGAAGGTCGACCTTTTGGTTTTCGTCTCAATTCTCTATCAAGCAAGAATGACTTATACGGTGCAAGCGATACCGATGGCCACTTACGTTCATCTGGGATTGGTGGGAATACGTGTCTCCACACGTTGTACATGTTTTCTAATTTGTAGACTTCGTCGACATAGCTCATGGGGTCAAGACGAAGATTATGACAAGCCGCAAGTACATGAGCACATGGGTAACGAAGTGCATCAAATATCCACGATCGCATGTCCTATTTGTCAAGTGTACGATAATGCCCGCCAACAATACCTTGGCTCGATCTCATCAAACTCCGTGACCGAAACCATAGTTGTCGCGATCGTGACAAAGCTGTGTGCATAGTGTTCGCCGTGCCTTCCCACGGTTAATTTCTTGCAAGACCTTCGGGCTCCATACATGGCCTCCTTGCATCGCCTCGATAACTCATTGCTCTCTTTGAAATAGTGCCGCTAAACGAAAATATGTCTCCCATAAAACCGCCAGAATCGGCGGATGACGGGTTCCTTTTAGCATGTAATTTATGCATTCGGCCGGGTTTGTGGTCATATGACCATATCGTAGGTCGCCGTCATATGCTTGTGTCCACTGCTCAAAAGGAATATTGCACAGTAGTCTGCGCCTTGACGTTATCTTCGCATAAGCGGCCAACATCTCGTGAAAACGGTCTTTATTGATCTCGTACCGCCAATATACGTTGATATCGAATATTACATACCACTATTCAAATTGCGAATAAATCGAAAATTTCAAAAGAAATTATATTAATAGAAATTTCATACCCATATCGGTCACTTGCCGTTTCATCTTTTAGATCGGTGTTGCCCATAGTAGTTGGATGCCACATGCCTCGGACAATATCGATGGTGTGTGCGATGCCACATGCTTCCTCGTCGTTCTATTGCCGCAAGTATTCCGGGCCCGATCCGATATAACGATATGTCGAGTTGAGGCGGACATGCCTCCTTAACCTAGATAGGAAGAAGTCCCATCATCACCGACTTCGGTGTTATTGCGAAGCATAATCGGAAGGATTCTCCCACGTACCGTCTTGTGCCACGACTAGCAATAGCCGATGCGTATATCTACCATACATGAAGGTACCGTCAATTTGTACCAATGGCTTGCGGTATGTAAAAGCATCTCGGCATTGCTTAAATGTCGAGCAGCGCTTGAACACGCGCATCCACGAGCAGACGATCATTGTAGTACGCCGGTTCCGTTTCAATGTCTCATTGTCTTTGCTCGGACATATCTCTCCAAAGACTTACACCAACGCCACACTTCATTATATGAAGCGTCCCACCGACCGTGCAACTTTTCCAACATATCGCTTGGCTATCCAAGCCTTTTCAGAAGAGGCGTGTACCCCATTTGGCTACGAATATTGCCAATTAAGGTAGACCTTTGTAGTTTTGGGATCGGCCTTCACCGTCGGGATTATTAAATCACCAACATGTCCGAATCCATCCTCGGATGATCTTGTGTTACACCTGTCAACGAATTACGTTAAATAATGCAACATTACATAATATTAGTGTTATTCGAAATCATTGAACACATAGTGGTACTGTACCGGTAAGACATGTATGCGGACCTTTGTACTTCTTCACCTCCCACATCCCGTCCTTTTCCTCAACGACGCCATGATTTTCCATGCACATGTGCCGTCTTGCACAAAGACACTTCGCCTCGTACCTATCGAGCTTTGATTTAACCATGGTGTAGTTAACCCCGTTCCTGATGCTGTATTGTTTCAATGCACCAAGAAAAGTGTTCTTGTTGGAAAACTGGTTACCAACTTCTAATTGGTCCGAATCCAACGAAGAATTTGTACGGTCACGCGTCCGATGTGGTAGTTCAGAAACTCCAATGCATCATCTTGAGATAGATCGACATTATGCATGTCTTATTTGGAGGCGAGTATGCCTGAATAGCGGATCTTCTTCTTCTTCGTCTGAACCGCCCTCAACATCTTCAGGTACAATTGGAACGGGCTCCGGTTCAGAAAATAGTCCAACTTCTGCACCGTCAGGCCCTGGCTCCCGAGGTGGATCCACATCGGATTCATCGTCCGATCCTCCATAACTCGCAACAAACGAGGGCCCTCATTTGGTGGATGCCGTCGGTAATACATCATCCCTCCTTAAACATCTTTCGTAAAGATTCCAATCGTATGTGGATTGCCATCCACTAGAAGTTGATGACGTCCCCCAATGCGTATTTCTGTCATCCGACGTCGATTGACGAATATGCATGTCCCATCCACCAACCGAGTGTCGTGCGGGGTTATGTTTTCCATACTACCACCGCACACGGGCACTTCGTGTTTTGCCTCCCACTTACAGTGTCGACACTGGGTCGTGTATTCCCTCGAACGATACTAGATGTTGAGGTCGCAACGAGATCACTTGGAGATGAAAATTCTACATATAACTTCGAGATAGGCGATCCATCGACAAAATGATTCTCCACCATTGCCTCAAGGCTCAGGGACCTTTGATGTCGAATCGTCATATCTCACCGGATCGATCAAGCGCAAAATCTATACTTAATAGATCGAACTTTCATTGGCGTTGTTCAATATTTTACGCCTAATTCTTTTGAAGTTCCACCAAATCGACGTTCGATTAAAACTCAATCGCTGTTGTGTTCTCGATAAGAAAATAACACCATTTTCGTGTCACGCACTTCACCATCGTAGTAAATAACACTATTAATCGTTCACTCATTTTCGGTTTTTTTTTCTTTTTGCTTGAATGCTTTTCGCCAACCGAGAATGCAATTTGGGCGATTATAGCCTAATTTTGCGCGAACCTTGTAGCAAAAGTCGTCCACGTTGGAGCGCTTTTCACCGCTCCGGGTAATAGTGCACCTATTTGAAGCGTTTTTGTACGGTTTGTTGAAACGTCTCCTCAAAATAATTTTGCGGAGACCATCAGAGCAAAAGCGGCGTCCACGTGAGGCGTTTTTACCACGGTTTGTTCAAACGTCTCCTCAAAATTATTTTGTCGGAGACTCTTGTCCAAAAATTTAATTCATTTTCACATTGCAAGTGGCCGGAAAGATCGCTAAAAGCGGCGTCACGTAGGAGCGCTTTAGGCCACGTCGGCTAAAAGCGCGTCCACGAGGCGCTTTAGGCGACGTGGCCTAAAGCGCTCCTACGTGACGCTTTAGTCGATTTCAAAAAGCGCCGGCGTGGGCGCGCTTTTGGGGAAATTGCCCTTCCTATCAATATTTTGAAACCCGTCCTTTCCGGTAATTTTGTATTTTTTGGTATTTTGGGATATTTGCCCTTTTGAAGCACTTTTGACATGAAAAGTACTTTTGAAGCAAAAAAAAAAAAACTAAATAAAAAATTTTTTACTAAAAGTTTTAGCTTTTTAAATGCACTTTTAACGAAACGGGGAAACTAAAATTTTTAACTTTTTTTTTTTTTAACATTTCTTAAAGTTTAATTACTTTTTCACGCTCCAACAATGGGTACTTTCCCTTCTCTAGTTCTCCTTTCTCTTTCATTTTCTTTGCTTCTTCCATTTTCTCCAAGGTATTTTTTGCTTTCTCTCTCCCGCTTTTTCTTTCTACCATCCTTTCATTTCAACTCCCTATTTATCTTTCTCGTTTCCCCCCATTTCAAGTTAAGCTCTTTTTGGTTCTTGCTGAGTTTGGTTGCTCCCCATTTCAGGTTAACTTTCTCATTTTACCTTTGATTTTTTTGGGTTTTCTATTTGGTTGCTGAGTTTGATTCTTTTGCTGGGTTTTTCCTTTTTCCCCATTTCACTTTGATTCTTTTGCTAGTTTTTTTCTCCTTTGATTTGCTGGATTGTATCCCATCAGTATCTTCTAGTGTTATGTTGAAACTTCTAAAGAACATGGATGATTTGAAGTTCTTCTTTTTCAATCTTGTTTAACACTTGAATCTGATTATTCTCGCCTTTAAAAGTGCTTGTTTAGACTCAATGGACCACTCTTTTTTCCCTTGAAGCAATTCCCAGAAATTTTGTGACATGTATTTGACTTCAATTTGTTCCAGAGGAACATACCTTATCGTTCCAAAGTCAATCTTATTTACTTTGCTCTATTCTTTTTACTTTCTCTCTCTCTCACATTGTCTCTTTGCTAAATCTAAGAATATAATGCTAAGAAACTCAATTGGAGAGAGAAAGAACAAAAAAAAATCACAGAAGAGTTTGTAAGAGATAACAGAGGAATAGAGTAATTTAGAACAAGATGCCACTGAAGATTTACTATCACACTTGCTGATCATCAAAATCCCATTTCCCCTTTTTTTTTTTGTGTTTTTGGTATGTTTTTTGATCCAAAATTTTGTTAAAAACTTGTCCTTGTGTTGTTTTCTTGATTACCCATTTGCTTAAAGTTCATGTTTTTCTTTTTTGCAGTTTGCTTAATTTACCCATTTGCTTAAAGTCCATTTACTTCCCAACGAACTTCTTTAATCCAAAGCCATAAGTAAAAAAAAAAAACATACTCGTTGTTTAAACGTTTAAACTGTAGGGGAAAATTTAATTAACAGTAGAGTAAGGCAACAAAACTCACATTGGCCTAAATTTAAATCCCTAGTTCATTTTCATTGTTTTTCCTACTTCTGCAGTTTGCTTCTTTATATCAAGGTACTTCCTACTTTTCTTTTAATATTTTATTATAAATTTTCAAAATTTAGATTTGCTCAATCATGTTGAGTTTTTCATATATTAGTTTTTGTCTTCAATGCTCTATTTAGCCATCGAATAGAAGAGGCAAACAAAACAATTGACACTAAAGAATTCTTCTTATTTGACAGAAGACAAAAAGTTTACATGTAATGAAATGAAAGTTGAGAGAGATGTAGTAATAATTATATATATAAGACTGCTTGGATCCATTGAAAAAAAAAAAAGCTTCTTGACGTTCCAACTCTTATACAACTTTATTTATTGTGACTGCTTTATTCAACAACCCCATGTCAAATGTTCCATTTCATTCCATTGATACCTTATTTAGCTTCCTATATTTACGCTTTTTATTTATGTAATTTGATGTTTGTTATGTGAAAGCATTTAATTTTGAACTCATCAATTCTTACTCTGCCATTCTCTCCGTGCAACCTTCACTGACATTATGTAAATTTTTATATACATTCTACATGTAAAATTTTGATCTGTTGTGTCCGAAGTGCAGGTAGAAGATAAAATTTTATATAAATTCTGCACATAAATTTTTGGTGAGAATATCTTTCTTTTTATTAATTGTGCAATATTATGTAATAATTATTGTACTCATGTTCATTGTAACCAGTGCAAATTGGAAGAGGACTTGCCTTTCTTCTTCAAAGATACATATTTTTATCTTTGTTCCTGTAATATCCCGAAAATTTTTACAGTAAGATATTATTTTTGATATAGTAAAATACTGAAATAAAGCGACAAAAAGGAAAATTTTGGAGTTATGACAACATTGGGAAGTATATTATAATATATTAATTCAAGAAGGGACTAAATGGTAAAAGTGAAAAATTTTGTTGCTTAAGAGTAAATACTCAAACTTTAAGGGGTTAAAGTGTAAATATGAAAAATTTGAAGGATCAATAGTGCAAATATTTTAAGGGTGAAATGATCTAAAAACTAAGGAAAATGGATGAATTAGGACCAAATTGAATAGGAAAAGAATTATAAGAGATTAAATTATAATTTTATCAAATTATGTGATGATTAAAGGATGAAATTTTAAAAGATCACAAAGGGCAAAATGGTCAATTGGAAGAGAGATAAATCTAGAAAGTAATGATGATGTTGATGATATTTTATAATTATTTAATTAGATAAATATTATTTTATTAATATTTTAATGAGATATTTTATTATTATTTATTTAGTATATAAGGAAGGAGAGATGAAGAATTT
Organism: Gossypium rotundifolium; assembly: GCA_025506655.1. Lineage (NCBI taxonomy): Eukaryota > Viridiplantae > Streptophyta > Magnoliopsida > Malvales > Malvaceae > Gossypium > Gossypium rotundifolium. Next base: position 64,244,746 of record CP106722.1, read on the forward strand.
CTATCATCTTTCCATGCATTTCAGATAAGAAAGACAATTTTGCTTTTTTTGCAATTTGGTTCTTTTACCAAAAAAATTCACCATTTTCACCTAGAAATTAAAAGAATTTTCATAGCTACCAAGAGAGAAAAATGTTAAGGAGACTATGGAAAGTTAGAATATCAAGTTGGATTCAAGAAATTGAAGCTGGAGGAGAGAGAAAAATCAAGTTAAAGATTGAAATCAATATGACAAGGTAAGAACATCAAGATTTTAATATATTTTTAAGTTTGATATTATTGAAAAAGTATGGAAATGATGTTAATGTAAAGTTTTCTTATATATGATCCTATGTTCTTAATATGTTAGTGAAGAGAAAATAAGAGAAAGTGATGAGAAATAGTGTAGAGAAAGAAAATAAGGGTTTTATAAACATGATAATTAATATCTTGCACTAAAACAGCTTTTGAGCAGTAGTAGTAGTCTAACTTTGAAAAATCACCAAAATTGTGGAAATTGAATTATAGGATGAATAAAATATGAAATTAAATTTTATTTAGTCTAGTTTTCATAGAAGAAAAATGTAAGCAATAAAATTTTAAATTATTAGTTATAATAAATTTTGTGAGATAAGGTCAGAATGATTTCAGGTTCCCCTGTTCTAAGTTTGGAAAATCATAAAAATTGTATAAAAATAATTATGGGCTTAAATTTACATGTTTAAATTATTAATGAGTCTATTTTTAATAGAAACAAACGGGAAATCATCCAAATCTGTACTAAGAGATAATTAATTTTTAGTAAAAAAAGGTAGAAGCTATCAAATAGCAGAACAGAGTCAAATTTGAAGATTTTATTGTACTTATTGGCTTAACTATAAATTCTGAAATTTTTATGGTAGAAAAATATTTGACTCTAGTTTTTAAAACATCAAACAGATCTTAAATTTGAATTTTGTAGCTCAAGATATAAATAATTTAGTGACTATGACTCAAATGGACAACTTTGAATAAATTTATAAGTAAATAGTGAAATCATAGATAATGTTACTTATAAGCATGTTATATAAATTAAGGATGTGGAATGGAGAGAAGGAGGAGGAAAATATATATGAATATTCAGCTAGCATGGCTTATTTGCATGTTTTAGGCTCAGGGACTAAATTGAATAAAAGTAAAACTTTATAGGCAATTTTGTAAAAATATCAGAAATGAAAAAATTGCATGAAATGGATTGTTTTATTATTTAAATTACAAAATTGAATGAAATTATTAATTTAGATGAAGATCGGGTGAAAACATGTTTAAGGGATTAAATTGAAAACTGTTGAAATTATGAAAAATTCTAAAATTTCATAGAATTCATGGGCTGTTATCAATATATATGAGAGTAATTAGGCTTGAAATAAGGATTAAATTACAAGAATTTTATTTTTCTGAGCCTAAGGATGAAATCGTCATTAATTAAAAGTTTAGGGGCAAAATAGTAATTTTGAGTATAGCATTAATTGAATATGTCAGAATATGAAATGAATGAAAATGATGATCAAATTTATTTATAAAGATCCGGATGACTCAAATATAAGACTTGAACGTGGAAAAGAAAAGACATCGGATTAGGAAAATTATAAACACTAACAAGCAATGAGGTAAGTTCGTGCAACTTGAATTGAATTCTTGAATGCTTGAATTGTATATTTATGTGACATGAATGTGAAAAGGATCTAGCCCGGACGGGTGATCTTGATATAAGCCCTCCTAAAGAATATGTGTGAAAAGGATTTAACCCGGACGGGTAATCCGAAGTAAATGTGAATCTGGATTTAGCCTGGACTGGTAATCCAGACAAAGCTCTATAGAGTATTCGTCATTGTAGGGGATTTAGCCTGGACTGGTAATCCCGACAATACTCTTTGAGCATATGTTACAGGGGATTTAGCCTGTGCTGGTAATCCGGTTGTAAGAAATGAAGTTTGCGGGAGTGTGCTCTCTGAAAAGGACTTATGTATATATATGTATGAATTGATGGTTAATGAGATTGTACACTATAAGTGTACTACTGGAAATCCATCGAAATTCCGAGAAATTCAATGGGATAAATATAGAAAATGGTAAGTACTTGAAATCATGAAATTAAACTTGAAATATATAAAAATGATAATTATTTGATATATTGAAGTATGACATGGAAAATACATGTATGTGAAACTTGCTTGATAATTATGCATATTCAAGATTATGAACGCTCATGGAATAAATATACACTAAACTCATGAAAATGATGGTACATGAAATATTGTCATAATGAATGGAATAATTTATATTTATGAAGAAACAACAAGAGAATGATATGTATCATGACATGTAAATATGAGACTATCTTTGATACGTTGATACATAGAAAATTATGTATATTAAGACGAGTAATAAATTCAAGTGAGACATGTCGGGAAAATAAGTTTGTCAATATTAAAGTACGCTAACCAATGTTGTTGCTTGAAGTTTAGGCAAGTGCCAAATTATTGGTTAAATGGTAATATGTTTAATTATAAGGTGCATTGAAATGGTAAGTGCTTAAATGAAAATATAATTGAGCTTATGAAAGAGTGGAAAGGTTTCAGTTATGCAATTTCTTATGAAATGATTTGTTATGTGATACGGATGTATGAATATTGCATCTAATTCAAAAATAAAAATTAACTAAACGGCCTAGGGACATGGGCATGTGAAGCCACACGGCCTGGAGCGAGGTAAGTCACATGGGCGTGTTGGCCACACGGCCTGACCACACAGGCGTGTCCCCGAACCACATAGGTGTGCGACCTCTGTAGTTGAGAAAAATTTTAGGATTTTGCAAAAAATTCCCTATGATCCCGATTTAATCCCAGTTGGTTCCTAATGTATGTTTTGGGCTTCGAGGGCCCAATAGAGGGACGTTATGATTATTTTCAAAATATGAATAATAAATAACTCATAATTATTTGAAAATGTTCAGTAAACTTCGGTAATGCCTCGTACCCTATTCCGGCAACGGATACGGGTAGGGGGTGTTACAGTTCCTTCAAGGTATGCTTTTTTATTTTCTTTTTCCTTTTCTACTTTCTTCTTGAGAGGTAAATGACTTTGGTCTCTATCTATGATTTTCTTGTTTGTTCTGGCTGAAATGAATATGTTCATATACACAATAGATGAGTACTTCGGCGATTGAAGTTAGTGGTGGAAAGGTCAAAGCAATCTGGGATAAGATATTGACAGACAGATTCTGTGATATTTGTATTAAAGAGATATTGAAAGGCAATAGACCTGGTACTCATTTCATAAAAGATGGATGACTAAAAATAATGACCAACTTCGAGAAAGAAAAAGAAAAGACTTATTCACAAAGACAACTTAAAAATAGGTAGGATGCCTTAAAAAAAAAAATGGAAGGCTTCGAAGAAACTTAAAAGTGATGATACTGGTCTATGGTGGAATCCTATAAAAAGAACCGTTGATGCATTAGATGATTGGTGTGAGAGTAGGCTAAAGGTATATTAATAATTCTTAAAATTTTTGTTTTTTCTTATTTATGAGGTTATTGATAATTTCTTATTAAACTACCAATTTATATGTAGGTTTTGCCTGAAGCTCAAGAATTTAGAACATTGGCCATTGATCTTGAATTTGAAGGGAAGTTGGACCAGATGTTCATGGGGGTAGTTGCAACTGGTGATAAAACATGGGCACCTTCTTCTGGTACACTCCGTAGTAAATTTTTTGAGGATGTTAACAATGACATACTTGAAGAGAATGAGGAAGAAAATGCGAGAAATGATCACATTTCAAATGATGTTCACATTGATGGAAATGGTTAAAAAAGAAAAAAAACACTTCACATATCTACTTCGCATTTTAAAATTGGAAGGAAGAAATCCTCAAAGCAAATTGGAGGGGCCGCAAGATTGTCCGGTCAAATTGAAAAATTATGCAATGCAGCTGACAATATTAGTCAAGCCACATGTAATTTGACTCCTTTTATAGATCCATATGGTATTCCACAAGCAGTCAAACTACTTGATAGCATGTCGGAAGAAGTTCCAAAAACTAGTTCGCTATACTTTTTCTCACTAAAATTAGTACTCAATAAGGACAAACGAATAATGTTTTTATCAATTATCCTAAAATTAGAGATTTGTGGCTTAAAATGGAAATGGAGGAGAGTTGAAAATTTTCTAGGGTCTAGAGATATCTACTATGTGACTAAACAACAATGTTAAACTAGTTTTATCAGTTGTCGTTTATGTTTGGTTTTTTGATATTGAATTTATGTTCTACTTATTTATGTGTAATCTAGTTTTATCAATAGTTGTTTATGTTTGATTTTGGATATAAAATTTGTTCAAAGGTGATGAGTATGGTTGACAATTCGAGCTGTAATGAAAGTGATGATGAAAGGGAGAAGAAAGAGATTTTACAACGCATGGAATGTTTTAACCAATTATTTTTTGTTGCATCTTCTTCTGTGCAATTATATTATGAGAAGTATATATTGAAGCAACCATACATGGATTCAAAAAAGTTATGTGAGGCATGGATCCGAGAGATCCTTGACAGTCATGGATCACATTGTATGATTAATTTTAGGATGTAAAAAATTGTATTCTCAAGTTTGGTGAGAGTTTTGGAGACAATATACAATTTTCAAACTTCAAGACACATATCTTCTAATGAAATGTTGGGAAATTTTTGTACATCTTGGGCACCGTTGCAAAAATTTCCCAATGTCGAGAAAGATTTCAAAGGTTTTGGAGCAACAATAAGTTGATACTTTGCAATTGTGCTTCAGAAAGTTTTAAGGGTGACCATTGATCTAATTGCACCCGATGATCGTTTTTTAGCTCAATACCCGAACAAATATGTAATGATTCTAGATATATGCCGCATTTTAAGGTTAAACTTTAATATTCTAATATTGTATTCTAATATTTTTTTCGATTAAAAATATGCATGAGACTAATATGATTATTTGTTCAAGATTGCATAGGTGCAATTGATGGTGCTCATATTGCCGTTATTCTTCCACCAAATGAACAAATTCCCTACATTAGAAGAAAAGGTGTCACGACTCAAAATGTTATGACAATATGTGATTTTAATATGTGTTTCACCTTTGTTATGGCTGGATGGAAAGGATCGGCGCATGAGACTAGAATATTTCTTGATGCAATTTGAGTTCTAGAATACAAATTTCCGCACCCACCAAATGGTAAGATATTCTATTTATTTCTTTTTTAAAATAATAAAGTATAAGTTCTTTAATTGATAATTTAAACAAATAAACAACTCTTGGAATTAATTGTTTATCATATTATGACATGTAGGAAAATATTATCTTGTTAATTTTGGATAACCTCTTTAATGAAAGGTTATATTGGATCATATAGAGGACAACGATATCATTTACCTAACTTTCATAGAGGTAGACCTATACCTAGTAAAGAAGATATATTCAATCATTCACATTCATCATTACGTAGTATGGTTGAATTAACTTTTGGTACTTTGAAAACAAAGGGGTCATTTTAAGGGATATGTCAAGTTATAATTTTGAAAAGCAAACGATGGTCGTTGTTGCTACAATGGCGATACACAATTTTATCGAAGAACATGTTGGTCGCAATGATGCAAATTTTATGGAATACGAAAATTTTAACAAGAGATGCTATAGCTTCTAGTTTAATGAATTCAATTTTAATTTCAAATGCTAATGTAAAATTTGTAACATTTATATTTGGTATATAAATATTACACATTTTGAAACTTTAATCCAAATATATGTAATATTTTAATTTGTTAGGTTTATATTTTCTATATTATATTAATATCTAATATGGGTTATATATTCAAATTACATTTTAAAATAAAATAATACAAATGTGTTAAAATCATTAATTAAAAATAAAAAAGTATTTTTAAAAAATGTATATTTGTTACTTTATAATATCATGTCTAAAATGGATATTTTATTTTCAAAATCACATTTTGACAAGAATACTAAACATTTAAATCTTAAACCAAAATTTTTAAAAGTACTTCTCAAAATCACTTTTTAGCAACACTTTTTAAAAGTAATACTAAACTAGCCCTTTGAGTTAGGTATGCGGATAATCGCATATCAACTGTTAATAGTTGTTTTCCCTACTTGATAAAGCAATTGTTCTTGCCACCCTTTCCAAAAAGCCTATCTCTAATAATTTGATTAGAATGTTAGGTTATAACATCCATGTATACTAGGAGATAATATCCATGAATTTTAAAGATTAATGTTGTTATAATGCATCTCCTCAATTTTAGTTCTTATTTTTATGTATTTTAATATTTTAAAATTATTTTAGATTTTATAATTTTATTTAAGATTAAATGCCAAATTAATTTAATATTAACCAGTATTTACTTTTTAATACAATTAAAGTAAATATGTTTTGGTATTCTGAATAAATGTTTTACCATATTATAAATTCAATTTAATATTTTATAACATGTAAATAATAAAAAATGTATGGCTTTAAAATGCCAATTGTCTTAAACATACAACCAAAATAAATAAAGAAGTATATACATGAAAGAATACAAACAATATAACCAACGTACTAAAATCTATACAATATTAACTAACAACATATTAAAATTATTATTTTTGAAAAGATAAATACTCGACCAAAAGATGATAACTTAAGTTTCACTTTTAAAATTTATAAAGATATATGAATATTATATACACCATTATTACGTCACATGAAAAATTTATAAGCACAATTCAAATATACAAATTAAGAATATATTATTACTTTTTCCAAAATAATTACGTCATCAATGGATTAATGTCCTTTAAAATACATTAGTAAAATGATTTGAAGTTAAAATGGTTACAAAAATTAATTGAAAATAATTTATGAGTAATAATTTTATTAGAATGTTAAGTTATTACATCCATGAATACAATAGAGATCGTATCAATTTGAGAATTTCAAAATCAAAACACTAAAAAACATCTCCTCAATTTTAGTTATTCTTATAACAGTCCGCTCGGCATAGACCGTATGATTTGTTGTTTGGCGTATAATTGAGTAAGCCAAGATAGAAAAAGGATGAGATTGGTGAATTATCCATTAAGTGTGTGTGTGGCGTATTGCGTGGATTCAACAGTATGCCTATTTGCAACTTGATGTGTTTAGGTAGCTGAATGATTTGTTTAGCTGACTTGTTTTAGTGTGCAAGTAATGTTTTAATACTCACTAAACTGATTAGTGGTAGTAGTTATGTTTGGTAGATGGTTAAGTTTCAAAATTTTAGGCAAGCCTATTTTCGGGTTTCAAGGGCTATAATGGGATTTTTTGACCCTCCCACTAAGCTTTGTCCCCGCTGTTTGTGGTATACAAGGATGTCGATAGCTGACATGTTTCACCTTCATTTTTCTCTGCGCCTCTGGAAATTTTTAAGGTATCTTTGTTAGAGAAGACGAAGGAGGTTCTAGTAACTAGTCAAAACACCCTTGTTAAGTATCAACTTATTGGTAATTTCTGGAAAGCCCTTAGGTTGTTGTCGAAGGGATTTACGTTTGCTTTAGTGCATGCATGATTAAATTAGATAAATGGTCTGATGGTTATAACTATTTCTTATTTAGCTTAAGAAGCTAGTGAAGGTCCGAGCAATTGAGGTAAAGAGCCAGTAGAATAGATTATGTTCTGAAGCTTTTTGGTGAGTTCTTTCTTACTTCCTTTGAGTTATGATACTTCCATGATATGTAGGTTGTGTACGGTAAGTTGTATCTACTGTAAACGAGTCGATGTGTTGTGTTTGGACGCGTGCGTAATAAACCAGTGTTGTATGTGTGAGTATGACCATTATTGATGTAAAAACACCCTCCTTGTTGCACGAGCCCAGTACTAAATAAATTGTGATATGCGAAAATATGGAAAGGAAATATGTTTTTGGTGCCTCCGATAGGGTGGCTATATTGCAAACCGGACTGTCAGATCACGACCTAGTCTTGTGGGAGAACATGTGTTCAACTTAACAAAGAATGAATATGATTGATTTGTGATTCTGAATTATGGGTTATGGGTCCGAGGCTAGCACAAGGAAGGGTCGCTTGTAAACATGCATGATTGTGAGAGATATGCATGAGTTGGTAGATAGGAAACGCCCGTATACTATTTGTGCTATATTTAAATTGGCAAAGTGTTTCCGCCAATGAACTGTAGATTGTATTATTAATGTTTTGTACCTGTACGACATAGTCTCATGAATAAGACTGTTTTTCTTATGGGTATAAATGCTTGTTGATTAGTGGTATCTTTGTAAATTATTTATGTCCATTTTTGGAATTCACTAAGTTCAAATGAACTTACTCCGTTACTTTTCTTTCTCAGGCGTTTGATAGTAGAGGAAGAATCAGTTGAAGAGGACTACGCCAGAGCTGCACTTGCGAGTAAACCATTTGTTTGTTTTTGTATCATGCATGGCTGTTTTGGCGGGTGGCGTATAGGTTTGTTTTGTTCTTAACTTATGTAATTATCCCCGTCGTTTACACCGTGTTTGTGTTTGAAAGAATTGCCCTTTTCTTTGAAAGCATACGCCAAATTTTCCTTAATTTGTTGCTTATGAACTTATCACTTATATGTATACGCCAAAACTAGACAATGTAAAATAATAGACCTTTCTTTTACAATTCCTATTATTTTCTTTAGGGATGTGTTTCAAAAAGAAAGAATGATAATAGTTTTTAACTAAAAAGGAGATCTTAATAAATGTCTTAAAAAAAGGTTTAAATCCTCTAGTAACACCCCAGCCTATTAGGCAATCTATCTGGTTCATTGTTATATGCCAAATTGACCTTGACGGATTAAGGGGTGTTACAATTCTTCTTCATATCTTAATTATAAGATTCATTCTCAATGACAACTTAAAATCTTATTGTGGCCTGAAGATGTTATAAGTTGTTTTTCTTTCCTGTCACCTATGCGAGTTTATAGTCATTTTGTAATAATTTTTTAAATTACATAATTAATTAAAAGCTTAATACATTATTTGATAATTTTAATGTGGTACTTATGTTTCTTTTTTTCAATATAATACTTATATTAGACAAAATTATACATTTTGACACACAAAAATAAAAATATTAGTTTTGAAAAACCTTAATCACATGTATAAAAACTTTAAACAAACCCTAAAACACTATTTTTTTGTTTTTTTAAATATAGAAACTCTAGCATTTATACCATAATTGCACATTTCCTTTCATATTTCATCTCATTAATAATTTTAAATAATTTCAAGCTTCAAATATCATAAATATTTTGATTTTTGACTTTAAGTATATATTAATCAAACTAAAATGAGAGTATTAAGTTTTTAAAAGTGACAATTAAGATTATGATATGTTATCATTTTGTATATACATCAAGCTTCCATCTTAATTATTAATGGTAAGTTTGGTATTAAGAGTTCTTTTGGTTTGTGGTATAATTTATAGGTATTAATTTGATTTTTTAATTACATAAATTCATATAATTTCTTAAATCTAATTTTGAGTAATATATTTCAAACTCCATTTAAAATAAAAAAAGTTAGTTTAAGTATTTATAATTGAAATTAAAAATAATTAGTTTAAAATTTTTCATTATTATTTAATAATTAATTAGATTAGAAACATATTCCTTAAATGAAATATGATATTTCAGTTTTTAAATTAAAATAAGTTTAGGAATATTTAAGTTAAAATAATTTAGCTAGTTTTTTAAAAGTGGTATTCGTCTACCTTTTTAATTAAATAAAAATTAAATAAGAATTTTTAATTTTTAATTTGTTATATTTATATGAGATTTTTAATTATAATTTGATTTAATTATATATATTTATTTACTTGATTTTTCCAATTTAAGAAACGGATGCAAAGTTTGATTTATTTATTTAATTTTTAATTTTAAGGTAAGAATATTTTTTGAGTTTCTTATCTAAATTTAATTTTATTAAGTTATAAAATTAATATTGATGAATATTATCTTATTCAAAGATTGGAAATGTTATATTTTTCATTATGTATTTTAATTAATATTTTATTATTGTTTATGAAAGTAATTTGATTATCTTTATTTATTAATTTACGTAAATCTTCTTAATCATACCAATTATGTTAAGTATTTGTTTTTTGTCACAACTATATTTAAGTGTTACATTTATTGCTATTAACTTCCTGAATGAGTGTTATGAGATTTCAATTAAGATTATTGTGTTAATATGGGGTGTGCATTGCATTTATCGGATAGTTTACAGACACATAACAAATACAGAGTGTAACAGCCCGATTTTGGGGCTAGTCGGAACGGTGGTTTCAGAACCACTAATCCGAGGTTGGAGAAATTATTTTTAATATTATTTTATGTGTTATTGCATGATTATATGAGTGTATAAAAATTTTGGTGCATTAATTTTAGCGATTGCATGCTTAATTGCGAAAAGGGACTAAATCGCATAAAGTGCGAAAGTGTTGTTCTACAAGCTAAAGGTGTCTAATAGCTATAGAATATTAAATTGGAGGTCCTTAATGTGGAATTATACCTTTAGGAAAGGGTTGGCCGGCCATAGGGGACAAGAAAATAAGATTTTTCAAGGATAGGTTGAGTTTTGGTGACTTAATTGACTTGTAATAATAAATAAAGAAAAGAATGATATCATCCTTTCCTTTCCATATTCTCCACCAAAAATACCAGCAAGAATTGGGGTTTGAAAGCTTAAAATTTTCAGCAACTTGTCCTCCTTGCAAGTAAGTGATTTTGGTGGTTTTTCTTGATAATTTTTGTATTTTTGGGACCCTTGTAGCATGATCTAGCTAATTAGGGGACTATTTTGTAAAATTTTTAAGAGTCTAGGGTTTTTCCATGTGGGCATTTATGTTGTTTGCTGAATTTTTATAGAAAGAAATGAATCTTAGGTGTTAAATACACAACTTTTGTGAAAGGTGTTTCCATGAAAACACCTAAAAGGACCTTTTTGTAAAGGTTGTAAAATAGGTGGTAAATGTGTGTAATAATTGGTATTGTGAGTTTCTATAAGAGTAATAAATGTTCATTTGGGCTTGCTAAATGAGGAAATTTGATTAGACTCGATTTACGAGCCTAGGGATAAAATCATAATTTTGTGAAAGTCTAAGGGCAAAAAGATAATTTTGCCAAAGTATGATTCATGAGTTATTTTAGTACTGGAATCATTAAATAAGTGGAATTTTCATTATAGATCAAGAAACACGAAGTCTGGACCAAAACCGAGGAAAGAACAAGGTGGTGGACTAAATTGAATAACTACATATATTTTGGTATCGAGGTAAGTTTGTGTGAAACTAAAGCTACAAAATGCTATTATATTCTTAATTGCTTGATATCATGAGAAATGTATATTATTGCTATGAAATTGATTAATGATGCCTCGATGAGAGTATAATGATATTATGTTAAGTCGAAGTCTCGGTTGAACATTAGGAATAACAAATAGTCCATTGTCACAACATGAGATAAAGAAGGTCCCGTATAAGACCATGTCTGGGGCATGGCTTCGGCATCAAATGGGGATCTCGTGTAAGACCATATCTGGGACATGGCATCGACATTGATATACGATCTCGTATAAGACCATATCTGGGATATGGCATCGACATCAAGATATGAGATCCCGTGTAAGACCATATCTGGGATATGGCATCGACATTGAGATGTGATCCCATGTAAGACCATATCTGGGATATGGCATTGGCATCGTGTTACATGTAAGATGAGATTGAGTATCCTTTGATATTCCTAGTAGTTCAATGGGTAAGGAACTAAGTTTATGTTAAATATAGCAAAGAGCTAAGTCTATGTTCAAGAGAATAAAAGTGCTAAAGTTATGTGATGAAGTTATACAGGTACCCATGAGTAACTTACAAGAAATGAATGCAAAAATGTGATATGTGATTTGGTAAGAATAAGCATAAGTAAGTTATGTCGATGTGCTTGAGAACTTGTGTATTATTTAGTATGATGAATGGATGTTATCATGAACATTTATGTTGCTATTTATTTTATGCAAACTTACTAAGCTTTATGCTTACCCCTCTCTTTTCCCTATTCCTTGTAGTATTGCCAAGCAAGCTCGGGGATAAAAGGAATTCGGAGTTCGATTCACACTATCAACTATTCTTTTGGTATAGTAAAGTTGATTAATTTTGGGTATGGCATGTATAGAAACTTGGTTATTTTGTGATATGTTATATTTGTTAGCCAATGTGTTGGCTATTAATGCTACTCATTCATTTTGTAAATGGCCATTGGAATTGGCCAATACTTGTTAAGTTTTTATATAATCAATGATGAAAAAATTCATGAAGTACAAGTTGTGCAATTGAATGAGTTATGAATGAAGTATGTGCATGATGAAGTAGGTTGTTAATAAGGTGTGGATGTTTTGATTTTAGATATTAAAAGTGCCTTATTGTCATGTTGTGTGTTGCATTGAAATGGTATAGGTGTGGTTGCTTTTTAGGGTGGCAATTGGCAATGGTAATGCCCCGAATTTTTGGGCCTAGATGAATTGGGCTTTGGGCTTTGGGTCTCATAAATTTTTTTTAAAGCAAGAAAATAACAATTGACATGATGGTTTTAAGGGTTTAATAAACTTGGAGTGTCTAGGGGTGTTGGAGAAGTTCTGGGTTCGAACTTTGAGGAAAATAAAATTTTAATTAATTATTAAAGGAACCAGGGCGGTGAGTAGTTGGGCTTTTAAATAAAAATAGGGAAAAATGGCAATAAAGAGCCTTGTGGTAGAGTGGCTAAGTGACGCCACTTAGGGTATAAGAAGGTGGCGTTATGGGCTAGCAAGGAGATCCTAGGTTCGAATCCTAGCTTAGTATTTTTTTAGGAGTTTAATTTTGGCCTTCTAGAAGGTTGGAAGTGGTGTGATGATGGACTTTAAGGAGAGTGATCAGAAGAGAAAATTTAGGAAAAGGATTGGGGAGTTATGAGAGAGAAAAATAAAAAGATGAGATGGGGAAGAGCTGGAGCCGATTGGGATTTTGGGGGGGTAGGCAGAGTTTCGATTTTGTGTATAAATAGGGGGTGCCGAATTCCCTCTGTGCTATTTCGACAATTGGAATTACTTTTGTGCTATTTCGGCAACTATAGTGCTCTGTCAGATTCTTCTTCACTTTTTCTGTTCTGAACCTTGCCTCTTCCTTATGAATGTGTTTTCTTTTCTTCTCTCCTAAAGCCTTAAATCGAACATCATTCTCTTCTTTCTCCATTGCTTGTGCCATCCCACCTTTATCTCAATTGTTGGGGACCGAATATTTGTGACTTCAAAAGCCAAAAACCTTTGCTCTTGGAGCCGATTTCTTCATCGCCCCAAACCTTGTGCCAAATACTCTAGTGACCAAATCTTTGTCGTGCTGTCATCATTCCTTTGATTGTTGGTGGATCGAATCTTGGAAAAATCAGAATCAAGCTTGGATCTACAAGTCTCTACAGAAAAGCTATCCATACGTTACGGTTTTTGGGTAAGTGTTCTTGATTTTGGGATAAGTTGGTCGAATAGTCTATAGTAAGGGAAATGGTGACTTAAGTGGATACAAGTCACCTATTATTTTGTCTTTAAAGATTAAGATTGATGTAGATCTAGGGGATATTCGTGAGTAGTAGCTAAGGGCTATTAGGACTGGTGTCACACGGTAAGGTTATGGTAAGGCTTCGGTTTTTGGTAAATATTGTGGTTAAGTGTGTGATTGATTGGAGGTTGGTATTGGTTGTAGGTTCAAGGCTGAGGATAGTGTAACACGTCTCATTTACCAGATGTGTACATACACTTCACACACGACAAATCGGCAAAAGCTAAAATACAAAAAAATCGAAATGCTGAAAAGTCGAAACGCCGAAAGGTTGGCGCTGGCAACCACACGATCGTGTGAACATTTGTGTGGGAACACCGATACGACTACCGGGACCAAGAAAGCGATCTCATGGTCTCGGGCCACTATTTGGCCGACCGGGCCAGAAGGGGCTAAATGGGCCTGCCGACTTCGTGGGCCCAAATTGGCAAGAGTTGATTTGTGAAATTGTATGATGGATTGATATGGATGGTCGTATGATTTGATTATGATCGGGCCTAATGTGCTACATATACATGATTAGGCTTAATGGGCTATATGGACATGATTGGGCTTAGTGGGCCTTATGGGATTTTAGAAATGCATGCTAGGGTTTTAATGGACTCTAGGCTTAGTTCTGATGAATTATTAAACAACATAAAACTTAATTTAATAATCAAACATGTTTGTGGACAAGTCGCTAGGGTAGAGTGTGGCAATGGACATATGTATGTCTAGGATTGGATCTAGGTAGAGCTTGGTACTTAAGCGATCCTAATGACCCACCTCCTCTTCTCTAGAATCCCACCTGGTGCGTAGTGTCTGTTCACTTTAGCCGTAAGGACTTGTTGACGGGCCAAGGTTCGTAATTAAGACCCATACTGTTAAGAATTACTGAATTACCTCTGTAGGGTAGAATTACCGAAATACCTTGATTTGTGAAATGACTAAAATACCCTTATGTGTTGATTGTAAGATTTATGGATGTTACATGTACATTGGTGCATTCATATGATATTCTGTTTAGGATGCATATGGGTGAGAATTATGGAACGGAGGAAGTATATGAGGATCGCATGGTTGCTTGACAACTGTGGATCCACCGATGACTTTTTAAGCCCATTATATGATCGTGACTTTCTTTGTAACGTTAGGTAGTACCGCAACCGGGCTACCCTTGATGTGTATCGGATGGGTGGGTCGATTTAGAAATCCCCATAGATGTGTTTCAGCAGGACGGAGATGATGTGTACCGGATGGATTATTTGGGGAAGGTTTGCACTGCATTTCATGTATGATATTATTATGTTAATAATATGGTATGTATGCTATTTGTTTAACGAGGGTCGTACACATTGAGTTTTTGAAAACTCACTCCCTCTTTTACTTTTCTCAAGTGATCCTCAGTAGGCGGTTCGACGGATGGAGGGACTCAAAGGTGGCCAATTAGCAAGACGTTAGACTTTTTTTTCTTAATATCTAAATTCCAGATTTTAAGTTATTTTATTTCGGATTGTAATAAGGTTTCCCTCTAGTTATTATTACATTACTTCCACTATGCATTGTAATTTTGAAACGGAACCTGGATTTATTTCTTTTAAGTATATTTCAAGTTTTTTTGAAAATAACTGTGTTTTAAGAACGAGCTTCCGCTATCAAAGGAAATTTTTACATAGTAACAAGGAAATGGTTTTTGGCTACACCTCGCTTTGAAAGCAAATTGGATTTTACTTAACTTTTCTCTAGAAGGGTTTTCAATGAAAACAAGGTTTTCGCAAAAACACTTCAATGTGACACGTCGAACTTGGGCCTAACTTTTAGGCCGAGTTTAGGGTGTTACATTTAGTGGTATCAGAACCCGATTGCAAAGCTCGGGCTGTGAAATGGGCATTATTACTTGGGTTTTAAAAAAAAACTATTTTTGGATTGGATCGAAATATTTTGAAAATTCTTGTGATGTGGCACACCGAGTCTTCGACGTCGAACCAAGTAAGTTCTCTTGATACTTAGTTATTTTGAACTGTTCTACTGTAGATAGTGGGCTACTTTTAGAATATGCCTAGAGTAAAACTAAATCCCATAGAGAACTGAGACTGTAGAGGATTTATGACTGCGAAAACAACCTCTTTACTTAATACTATCATAAAACATTGGCTTAATTACTGAAACTAACTAAAATTTCATAAAATTCCTAATTCAGATAATATGAGAATCAACGATGAGCGCTAGAAGAGGTGCAAGGGGTCGCGGCAGAGGCCGTGGAAGTGTTAGGGCTGGATTGTAGGCATTAGGCCATATACCCAACTCTAAAGTAGGAGCGGCTTCGGCTTCACCCGAGGATGAGACTGGACCGTATGACCGGGTCGCGGGGGATGACGTATTGTTGCAGGTAATGTTGAGGATTTTGGAAAGGGTCGTTGGGCCCGATAATGGTACTGTTAGTCATAGGTCAGTTTCGAAACAACTACGATCTAATGGGGCTGAGGTCTTTAATGGTATTGCTGGCATGGCTCCTAACGCGGCCAAATACTGGATGGAGACCACTGAGAGGATAATGGAAGATTTGGACAGGGGTAGTATCACTACTTAGGGAGGAAACATATCAGTGGTGGTTGACAGTGAATGAGGGTACCCAACCTGAGCAAATCAGTTGGGAGTTTTTTCAAAACTGTGTTTCAAGGGAAGTACGTAGGTGCAAGCTATGTTGATGCTAAAAGGAAGGAATTTCTGAACTTGATCCAAGGGAACAAATTTGTGGCGGAGTATGAGGCGAAATTTCTATGCATTAGTAGGTATGCAAGAGTTATGGTGGCAACGGACTATGAGCGTTGCGTAAGGTTTGAGGATGGGCTTAGGGATAGCCTCAGGGTGTTGATAGCTCCTTAGAGAGAGCGAGTTTTCTCGAAGTTGGTTGAAAAAGCAAAGATATCAGAGGAGGTGAAGCGCACTGAGCCCCTGAATTGAGAGAAAGAGAAAGGCAAGAATAAAAGGGAGGCTGAGTTTTCTAGTGTGGGGCAAAGGCCTAGAGCTAAGGCCAGAGTTGATGGGCTAGTTGGAGCGGGGCCTCTTGCTACTAATCCAGGGGTGCCAGCTTGTGCTGATTGTGGGAAAGGTCAAACAGTCGAGTGTTGGAAGAGGATAGGAGCTTGTCTAGCTTGGCGGATCTATGGAGCATAGGATCAGGAATTGCCCTAGAGTGCTGGCTCAGGTGCCAGCCGTGGGCTGGGGTAATGATCAACCACTAAGGGGTGATCATCTGTCGCTAAGGGGCCGTGGGCAGCCCAGGGGCGATAATGGTAATGAACGTGGACGTTAAGCACCGGGCGGAGGTGCAGGTCATACTGAAGCGAGGCAGCCAGCTTTGTTTTATGCTGCTCGTCGCCGGGAAGACAGGGATGCCCAAATGTGATAACGGGTATGTTTTCTGTGGATGCGATATTTTGGGTGTAGAAATTGTATGCGTGCAATGTTTATCTGCTTCAGTGGGTAGGTTTTTTCTTGGGTAAGTGTAAGAGGGTTCAATTAGAGTTAAAGTGGGTTAGTGCTATTAAAATCAGAGTGCGCAGCGAAAGCATAGTAACAAGGAGGGTCGTACACACTGAGTTTTCGAAAACTCACTCCCTCTTTTATTTTTCTCAGGTGATCTTCAGTAGGCGGTTCAACGGATGGAGGGACTCAGAGGTGGCTAACTAGCAAGACGATCAAACCTGTTTTTCTTAATATCTAAATTCTAGATTTTTAGTTATTTATTTTAAGTTATTTTATTTCGGATTGTAATAAGGTTTTCCCTCTAGTTATTATTCCATTACTTCCACTATGAATTATAATTTTGAAACGGAACCTGGATTTATTTCTTTTAAGTATATTTCAAGTTTTTTGAAAATAATTTTGTTTTAAGAACGAGCTTCTGCTGTCGAAGGAAATTTTTGCATAGTAAAAAGGAAATGGTTTCTGGCTACACCTCGTTTTGAAAGCAAACTGGATTTTACTTAACTTTTCTTTAGAAGGGTTTTCAATGAAAATAAGGTTTTTGCAAAAACACTTTAATGTGACACGCTGGATTAGATGTAACTTCTAGGCCGGGTTTAGGGTGTTACAATATATGTGTGGTTGCTTTTTAGGGTGGTAATTTGCTTGTTAGATAGCCTTATAATTGTCCATACGGATAGACACACGGGCGTGTATCTAGGCCGTGTGTGACACACGGTTTGCTCCATGGGCATGTGACGTGGCCGTGTGTCCCCCTGCATCCTAAGTTGGCAAGTCAAAATGTCTAGTAGTAAACACATGGGCTGAGACACGGCCATAGAGCATGGGAGTGTGCCCAAGCTGTGTGAAGTTTGCACCTGAATTTGGGAATTTAATTCACCACATAGTCTAAGGACACGAGCATGTGCCTTGGTCGTGTAACCTTATTGGGATGATGACATCAGAAACAGAATGTCAAGGTTTTTACACAGAGGAGAAGACACGGGCGTGTCATGGCCGTGTGAGGGACACGGGCGTGTGTCAGGCCGTGTGAAAACCCTTGTAGGTTCGAGTTGAGAAATAAATTGCACACGGGCTAGGGACATACACGTGCTAGGGACATAGGCGTGTGTGACTACATTGCCTGCCCATAGGGGCGTGTCCCTCTCCATACGGGCGTGTGGCCCTGTTTTAAGCAAAAATTTTTTAAGTGTTCAAAAGTTTCCGGTTTAGTCTTGAATCATTTCGTATGTATGTTTAGGGTCTTGTGGACCTATAATAGAGACGTCATGATCTCGAATGAAAAATTTTAATTTGAAATGAAATTTTTTGGCTCGATGTTGTATGTTTGAGCAAGTTAAGTACGGTAATGCCTCGTACCCGGTTCTGGCGCCGGATACGGGTAAGGGGTGTTACACAGAGGCGAAATAGGCACGATGTCACGGCATGGATGGCACCGACGTCGTGATAAGGGGCGACGTCACGTTGAGGGATGTTGGGACATCGTGACGAGTTCTCCAATTGACAAAGAGGGCGATGTTGTGACGAGTATGCATTGGACATCATGACGTATACCTCAAGTAATATAGTCGCATTTGATAACTAAGCAGGACTTATTTTTCCAATCGAACTCTGATTACTTCAGGGATGTTTTAGTCGTTTTAGCCTTTTAAACTTAGTCTATTTAAAGGGGCTTTGTATCCCTATTTTGATAAGGCAATTAAAGATGTAGTACTATAAGACTTTTCTTTTGGGGCGACAAGATGTAGTCTTTGAGTTTTGGTGAGAGTTTTTGTGGTAACTATGGAGAGAATTTTGTACCACATTTGAGGGAACTTTATGATAGTTAGGGCTTTATTTTAGGGGTTTGGGTTTGTACGTTTAGTATATTTAAGTTTATTTTTTTCATATTGCTCTCTCGTTTGTGTAGTCATTTAGTGAAAAGAAGAAGCCTTCTTTGCTCGTGGTTTTTATCCTCTTTGGAAGAGTTTTCCATGTAAAATATGTGTTCGATCTTCTCTACATTTTATATTTTGTTGTTTATACGGGTGTCAATCCCCAAAAAATTGGTATCAAAGCAAGTTTATGTTTTCGCAATCAACTTTTTAGGGATGGCGATAACGAATTTTGATATTGAGAAGTTCGATGGAATCACAGGTTTCATATTGTAGTTATTTAGAATAAAGTAGAGCGTTTAAAGTAAGGTTCATTGCAAAGGGTGACAATCAAGTGGATGGAGTTGATTTCATTGATGCTTTCTCTCCTATTGTAAAGGACATGTTTGTTTGAGTATCATTGGCCCTGGTTGCACTATACAACTTTGATTTGAAGACTAGGAGTCTTTCATTTTCAAATTCGAGAATGATTTGAGCTTGGTTGACATTATACAAAGATCGAGTTTGATTTGTGACAAGGTCTGCAGAAGAATGTATGATAAATACGAGTTAAGGTGGATATTTGTAGGGAGTGCCTCGTATTTATGGGAAAGTTTGTAGGCACTTAACAAAGATAGAGGCGAAATAGGCATGACATCACAACGTGTAGGACACCGACGTTGTGACGAGGGGTGGCGTCACGACGAGGGATGTCATGATGACACGATGAATTCTCCAATTGACATTTTTTTTGCTAAATGTAAGCTCATTTCTTACTAACCAAATAGGTCACATCAACGTTGCACAACATAATAGCTACCATTTCTTCGTTATGTTTTCAAAGCAAGACTCCCAACAATTGAGAAGGAAAGCAATGAGAGAGTTTGGACAACACAACTAATTTTCCACCATCTCATAAACATATACTAAATTCGAGATATAGACAAACAACCTAGAAAAAAATGCTTGGCATTCTCAATACTTGAATTGCACCAACGACATAAACATTGAATTTCTTCCAATCTAATACCTTTATTGCATAGAAAGCTAAGTGTGGGAACACAATTTAATGGCTTAAGGAATTTATAAAAGGGTAATGAAGAATTGTGTGAAAATTTTTTTTAATAACCTTTCGAAGAGATTGAACTGGAGATGGTTGAGGCAATTATTTGGATGCCATGGGAAGGTCTTGGATGCTAACATGCCAAACAAAATGAGTGAAACATGAAACATATTTGGGTTCATCAAATGTGCCTTAATGAAAGATGCAATAAAAGCTACAAATATGCCTTTATGAAGGATGTCATTCATAAGCATGTGCATAAAAAATTGTGAATTCTAAAACATTATAACGATGTGTTGATCTGGAAAAAAAAAATGATATTGTGAATTGCTATACGATTGCGATTATTTTAAGAATTATTATTTCGTATGCTTTGTTTATTATTTTACATCGATTTTCTTGTGGTTAGACTCACACCAAGCTTCTTAAGCTCACCCCTTTAATTTTAATCTTTACAGATAACCCATAAGGTTAGGATGCGAACTTGACATCTAGAAGGTCTCTATAACAGCCCGATTTTGGGTCTAGTTAGAACAGTGGTTTCGAGACCACAAATTCGATACAGTAAAATTTATTTTTACTATATTTCTGTGGCCTACAATTTTACAAAATGATTTCGTGAAAATTTCGTTCGAAAATTTTGACGTTTGGGCACTCAATTTGGTTAAAAGGATTAAATTGCAAAAAGGGCAAAATTTGAGTTCTATGTGTTTAAGGTGTCCAATTGCTATGAGATTTTAAATTGAAGGTCCTTAGATGTTAATTAGACCATTAGTGAAGTTATTTCTCAAAAATGGACATGGAGTAAGAGAATTTTTATGTTTTAAGTTAGGGGTATTTTGGTGATTTGGTAATTAAATGAATTAAAAATCAAATTAAAAGCCAATTTTTGCTCATCTTCTACCCCTTGGCTGAAATTTACAAGAGGAAGACATAGCTAGGGTTTTTCAAGCTTCCAAGCTCGATTGTAAGTCCGTTTTAGCCCCGTTTTTAATGATTTTTATGTTTTTGAAGTCCTTGTAACTCGATCTACCTATTTCTAGTACTAATTTGAAGTATAATCAAGGTCTAGGGTTTGATGAATGTCAAATATTTATGCATTTTGGTGTTTAATGGTAGATTATACAAATTTGATGTTGGATAAACAACTTTTACTGAGTGATTTTTGGTAAAAATATAAAAAAGGACCTATTTGTAAAAGTTATAAAATATGTAGTAAAAGTGCAATTTAATAGAAATTGTGACCTATTATGAGCATGAATAAAGTTCAGCTAGGCTTAGGTTTTAAAGAAATTGAATAGTTTCATTTTACGAGCCTAGGGACCAAAATGTAAAAAGTTAGGGAAAAATGTAATTTTTCCATAATGTGAATTTTGGACTGATCTGGATAATGTGTGCATTAAATGACCTGAATTTTCTATTATAGATAAAGAAAAATGAAGTTCGGACCTAGATCGAGGGAAAAACAAAGTGTTTGACGACTGGGTCCTTTTTTATTATTTTTGTACTGAAGTAAGTTCGTATGTAAATAATGCAATGTTATATTTGTATTTTAATGTTTTGATATTGCATGAAATGTGTGATTGATTCTATGAGCATATTCGACAAAGTTCTGACAAGAAAGAAATCCCGGTTGAACATTAGGAATAGATATGATACAAATGTCATGACATTAGGGTTACTGAGATTACGTGTAAAACCATATATGAGATATGGCATCAATATAAGACTTCGTGCAAGACCATATCTGGGATATGGCATCAATATGAGACTTCATGTAAGACCATAGCTGGGCTATTGGCATTGATACGAGACTACATGTAAGACCATTGATAAACCGTAAAAGTAACATATTTTAATCCCACATTTAGTATGCTTTTGGATGAATTTATCCTTAATTTATGTAAAAAGGTGCTCTTAATTCTTTCTTTTCATGTCTTATACTCAGGAAAGCACCCAAGGATAAAAAGGACGCAAAAATGAGTTTAAAACGGACCACACTGGGCCAACCCAAGAAGTCGCACGGCACGGACTTCATGCCACAACCGTGCCCCAATATTTAGATTGCACCTTTGTCACACACGATTTACACGATAGTGCCTCGTCGACAAAAAGCCCAACACAGCCTGTCCCTAATTTGCATGGCCGTGCCCCAATCGACAGACCCGAAGCACGACCTGAACCTCGACTAGCACGAGCGTGCCACGGCCGTACGTCAATCAACAGAATCAAGACACGGGTTGGACCACGACTTACACGGGCGTGCCTTGACCGTGCCCCTGCCGCAGGAAAGAGCAATTTCATTCGGGAAAGGATACTTAGAGGCAAAGAAACACATTCTAAAGCCTACTCAAACACCCCATTAGGAATTAGACTTAAATTAGGATACTTAGGGGCTAAGTAAGGCATCACAAAGTCTATATAAACACCTTAGGAGGCAACTTGAAAGGGAGTTCGGGAGAAGCCGAAACAGGGCGTCAGGTTTTAGCAGAGTTTTCTGCCAGAGCTTTACTCGTTTAAGGGTTGTCTCGAAGATAGCCAATTGATCCATCTCGAAGAAGTCGGAGTTCTACTCAAGACGGAGGATCTCCTCTTCAATTCCTTCAGGGGGTTTTAAGGATTTCCTATGTTTTGTTTTATCTTTTCTCTTGAGATGTTTTCTTGTTTAATTATGAACAAAACCCTCGAGATACAGAAGGGATGAAACCTATGATGGATTTTGTTATTTAATTCTTTCGGCTTATATGATAATACTTAGTTTGTTCTTAATTATGTTGCTTAAATTTATCTGATGTGCTTAGGTGGAGGAGGAATAGACCCTGCCTAAGAGTAGATCTAGCATAATTAAGCGAAGTTGATCGAGCGCCTAGAGATAGGGTTACGAGATTTTGTCGGATTAGGGTGAAACCTAATATGGGAGTCCATTGATCGATTTTCTGCTTCCTTAGGGGGTTATTATAAGAGAATGAGAGTTCCACTAATTAACCTAAGGTTAGACGTTATTCACTTAGAGAGAAGGTTTAATATAGGTTAGGGAGTCTCACGGGTCAAGCTAAGTAAAAGAAATCATATGAATTGAAAAGGAAGATAATAAGTGAAGTCATAGGTGGATTCTTCCCGAAGGTATCGTCTTTATCAATTGAGTTTTCTTCAACATCTTTTCCCAATGTTTTATTCTTTTGTCTTTGCATTTAAGTTTAAGTATTTCATTTGCTTTAGATTAATAAACCAATCACTCCATATTTTAGGCTAAATAATAGAAAGAAAGTGAGTACTAGTACTTTTAGGTTCCTTGGGTTCGATAAGATATTCTTGCCTGAGCTATACTACTGTTCGATAGGTGCGCTTGCCTCTATCGTTGTCGCAGTCAGTCTACAGGTTCGATCACTCTTTTATAAATATTAAAACTAGACTGTTTTGCAGCAATCAACCATATCTGGGATATGACATTAGTACGGTACTATGTGTACGAGACTTCTGAGTATCCTTTAGTATTCCAAATGGTTCAACCAGAAATTCGATGGGTATGTCAAAGATGAGAAAGTATGTGATTAAGTTACGAGTTGGTACAGGTATGTATGACAAACTCAAAGGAAATGAATTCGTTATATGACAAATTGTTAGTAAGAATGTGATTGAGTATGTTATGTTCATGAAGTTTTAGCTACATTATGTTTGATATATGTTATGTTATTCATATGAAAAATGCATGTTAATGTTGTTTATTATTTGCATATGAACTTACTAAGCTATATAGCTTACCCACATTTCTTTCCCTTGTCTTATAGCGTCACCAAGCTAGCTCGGGATTGGAGATTGTCGGAGATCCATTCACACTATCAACTATTATTTTGGTACCAATGAATTCAATATTTTGAGTTATGGCATGTATATGGGACCTGGTCATTTTGTTATGTGTCATAATTGATTTGGCTAAATGTGTTGGCTTATATTGGTTGAAAGTTCATTTTGTATAAGGCCATTGAAAATTAGCTACAATTGGTATGAACAATTTATATGATGATGCCTTTCATAGATGTGGGAATTTAAATGATTTGAGATGATAAGCATGTGATGTTTGTGTATGATAGATGGTAGCATGTGAATGACGTGTTGATATCTTGATTGTGGTTGATTTGGTTGTATGTAAATGCTTGGATTGGTGCCATATGATGTTGTGTATGTATGTACAAGCAAGGGTGGTAAAATGGCTTGGTAAATAGCCTTATTTTTGTCCACATGGGTGCACACACAGGCGTGTGTCTAGGGCGTGTGTGACACACGGTCTGCCCTACGGGCATGTGTTTCAACCATGTGTCCCCTGCACCTTAATTGTTGCAAAAAAAAATGTCCAGAATATGACACACAAGCAGAGACACGGGCGTGCGTCTCAGCCATGTGAAGTCTGCACCTATTTTATAAAAAATTATGAAAATTATATCGACCACACGGCTTAGCACACGGACGTGTGGCACGGCCATGTGGCACAAGTCAGAGAGCTCCCTATTTTGAACACGACCTGTAGCACGGGCGTGTCTAAGGGTCACACGGGCATGTCCTTTGGACCACACGGTGGTATGAGCCCTGTAACATGAAAAATTTTCTAAGTTTTGTAAAATTTTCTAAAGTTTTCGGTTTAGTCCCAAACCGCTTCCAAAGCATGTATTGAGCGTTGTAGGCTCGTTTTACGGACGAAATGAATGCATATGAAAAGTTTTAATTTGAATGGAAATTTATGACTCAGAAATGTATGTTTGCTTGTGTTTATGTCCGATAATGCCTCGTACCCTGTTCCGGCATTGAATATGGGTAAGGGGTGTTACAGTCTCGGCTCGATAGTTAATTTTTTTAAAAGTATTTTGGACTTATTATTATAATTTCTATAATTTGGAACTGTATTGTTTTATTTGAATTGTGGCATAAGACTTAAGTTTTGGGGTTCATTTGGCATGCATGAAATTTAATTTGATTTTAGGATTTTGAAACATGGATTTTGAATTAATTATGCATAAATTTTGGTTTTTCATCATTAAAACTATTTTTAATTTTTATTTATGTAAATGAGATTTGAAAAACATATAAAATTGAAATCAACTTTTACAAGGTAATCATTAAAGTCAATCGATTTTTGAAAGGAATTGTATTTTTTTTGGAAATTCACCAAGATTTTCTATTAAAAAAAATAAATGATTTAACAAGACTATTTTATAAACTCTGATAGTTTTACTAGGCCAGTCGATGGCCAATATAATATTTCGAATTCACCCATAACTTTTAGGTCGGGTTTGGGGGGGCTACAAATGATGGGGAGTCAAAGGGATATCTGGGATATGGAGTGTCATGAGTAAAACATTAATGTAACGACATGTTTTACGATACTGTCAAGAAATTTGGTTTCAATATTGAACAACCTAAGTCAAGTTAGTTCAAAAAAAATTAACTGGATAATTCAAAATATAATTAATTAGTAAATTAATTAAGCACATTATTTAGTATAGTACTGGGACTAAGTTGTAAGTGACCTCAACTAGTGAAATTAGATTGAGAATTTCATTAAGCTCTTAATATGCAATTAAACCAAGGATTAAAAAGGCATTTTGCCCATATTTAAATATGTTTAATGCCTTGAATAAATAAAAGCCATCATTTTCCACTACCCGAAGACTATTAAGTTAATGACTATTGATTACATTTACTATTATTATATTATATTAAACTAAGAACAAATATGTGCGATAGTAGAAAGATGATAACATTTTTATCATCTTTCTCCCATAGCTATGAGCAGAGAAGAAGGGAAGAGTTAGGCTAATCTTCCATAATCGGCCAAAATTGATCAAGGTATACAAGTTTTCCTTTTAAAATTTTCATGGATTTCTAATCTATTTAGCTTAGTAATGTAACACCCTTAACCCGTATCCGTCACCGGATTAGGGCTACAAGGTATTACCTAACGTAGCATAAATCACCACAAACTTTTACTGCTTATAAAGTCAAAACCGAATGCATTATGAACAAATTCGTGTTTTTTTAATATATAGTATGCTTAAACCATATCATACATATCTTAAAACACTTTAGCCAAATACACATACAAGCAAATTACAACATATAACAAATGTGTTATTCATTTGGTCATTTTAAGCCACAATAACTGAATATACAAATATTCATAGTTACTACCTAAAACTAGATAGCAATTACCAAATCTAAATATACATATATGAGGTTGCATGATACCTTGTACAACCGAATTCAATAGATCAAATAAATTTCATTCAAACAAAGTATACATTAAATCCTTTATATAAAAAAAACATAATCGAGCCAAAATATCAAATATTCCTCTCATAGTCCGAAACACATAAATTGAACTTAATACACATGCAAATATATAAATTATAACGGAATATGCCATTCCCCAAATACCTACCTATGATTTCATCTTTTGACCGAATATGAAATTTAAAATATAAATGATCTCCAATTTATTCATGTTTCAATTAATCACCTCATTAGCAAGTTTTCATCAATCCATAACCCAAGCATACTCAAATACACATATGTCAACCTCCCCAAAACATCAATTGTAAGACATAAACAAAGACTTCATTGCCACACCATATTTATATATATATATATATATACTTACATATAAACACTTAACATGAATTCATAACACCACCGAATTCAAATTTCAAGCAGGACATACATATGCTACGAATAAAAATTATTTAGACATTAGGTCATTAGCATTTAAACCAAGCCATTTTCGCATGGCTTATGTTTACATCATCAAAATATTTTCCAAGTAATTAACTAGCCTATACATGCCTTAAGTTCAAACCCAAGCTTTAAAAATACCAAAATGAGTCGATAGTGTGGATGACTTAGTTGACGATCCTCTGAGCTCGTAGCTTGATCAAAATCTATAAAACAGAACAACAATCACATAGAGTAAGCTAACTTAGCTTAGTAAGCCTTAAGCAAATATAATCATTTAATCAAACAATTAAACTTTATAAACCAATCTTTTGATAACCTTAATATAATTTCTTAGCACAATTGTGCCATCATGGTCGAATACCACCAACCTTACGAAGTAATTTAATTATCATTTATCAATTCCATATAATCAGATATGTTTCCTTGTACAACTGATTAAATAAATACCAAGTACATACTTACCACTTATAAGCGATTATACACATATAATAATATCCTTTGATCTTCACGTGTATACAATTATAATATCTATATAGTATCGTTTTATCTACATCTATAAGGCCGAATATACAAAAACACATAGTTAATTCACTAGCTCAATATACATTACATGTATATTTACCCTTTTGGCCGAATCTACATGACACATTCATGTTCTCATCCAAATCAACTTTCAATATAACATACACATCATTTATAAGGCCGAATACCCTTAATAGAATTTTACGAATATACCTCAATTGTATCACAAACCATTAGTATCAATCGTAATATACTAACTTACCTTATCCCGTACAACCAATAGGCTTTCATGTACCTGAACGATTAGCTCATTTATTGTACTCAAAATTCCACATCTATAATGATCCATTGTAACACATACATATGAATAATCACCAGCATAAAGCCTGCTAGGCATAAAGCCTAAAACACATGCACCGGCACTAAGCCTGCTAGACCCGAGGTCTGATATTCAATCACCAGCAATAAGCCTGCTAGGCACAAAGCCCGATTTATTTCACCAGCTCAAAGCTTGCTAGGCTCGAAGCCCGAATATCTATACCACAAAATCATTTCTTAATCATTTCGTACAACTTTCTGAGGTTTTTAACACAATCGAATAAATTGAACCACATCATTTAAATGCTAAAATTCCATTCGGCTACTATGTTATATAACTATATAATTTTTGAATAATCATAGTAAACCATTTAATAAACGAATTTAACTGTACTCAATTGCTTAAAGACTTACCTCGGATTCGGTTTATCGGAATGAAAACGGCTACTCGTTTACTTTCTCTTTCCCGCAATCTAAATCCGTTTTCCTCGATTCTTGATCTAAACATATTCAGAATTAACCTTTTTATCCACTAGTTCATTCAATTCAATACAAAGGCACACATTTAGGGCTATTTGCAATTTAGCCCTCATATTTGCACATTTTATCAATTTAGTACATTTTTCTCAAAACATCAAATTCACAAAAATCCATTCACACCCATGCATAGCCGAACTTCTTTAGGGACTATATAAGTCCAAATATTTCATCAAATTCACAAATTAGTCCTCCAAAATAATATTTTCTCAATTTAGCCCTACTTAGCTAAATTTAACAAAACTTCAAGAACAAAACATGTTCATCAAGCTTAGATCTTTCATTTAACAACATAAAACATCACAAAACTCAACATATCAACAATGGCATCTCACACAAACATTACCAATTCATCAAATTTAGACATGGGTTTTAAAGCTCTCAAAGCAACGATTATAAAAACGTAGAAATTTTTAAAAACGGAATAAAATCTAACCTTGAATTTAAGCTTGCATGTGCCAAAAATATAAAGCTTCAAAGCTTTCTTTTTCTTTCATGTAGTTTCGGCAAGAAAGAGATGCAATAATGCCACTTTCTTATGTTTCTTTTATCATAAAATAAACATAACTTATAAAATGAATTTAATATAACTTTAACTTATAAAACCATAATATTTATACATATATAAAAACATATATATATAATTATGTACATATTTCATTACCCATGCCGTCCGCTAACCAAAATAGTGGCTAATTTGCCACATAAGTCCTCACATTTAAAAAGGGACAACACTTTAATACCTTGACAAATAGCAAGCAACTTTCACACTTAATGCAATTTCATCCTTTTGTCAAATTACACACACAGACGAACAAATTAACTTACGGAAATTTACCACATGCTTAGTCACATATTTACGGCACAGAATATAATATTAAAATATTATACAGACTCAGATTTGTGGTCCCGAAACCACTGTTCTGACTAGGGTATAAACCGAACTGTTACAATTCTCCCCCTTAGGGATTTTCGTCCCCAAAAATCTTACCGCTGAACAGATTCATATATTGTTGTCTTATTGAATCTTTAGGCTCTCATGTTGCCTCTTCTATTCCGTGTCGATTCCATAATATTTTCACTAACAAAATTTTCTTGTTCTTCAACTCTTTAACTTCACGAGCTAAGATACGGATCGATTCCTCTTCGTATGTCATATCATATAGGATTTCAATTTTAGATGGGCAATTACATGAGACGGATCGGATCGATATTTATGAAGCATCGAAACATGAAATATGTTGTGTATCTTTTCTAGCTTAGATGACAACTTTAATCTATATGCAACTGGCCCAACACGTTTAATGATCTCATACGGTCAGATGAACCTCAGACTTAATTTGCCTTTACGTCCTAATCGAAACACTTTCTTCCACGGAGACACTTTCAAAAATACTTTGTCGCCAATCTCAAATTCTATATCTTTTTGTTTCAAGTCTGTATAAGACTTCTGACGATCATATGCTGCTTTCAAACATTCTCGGATCAGTTTCACTTTCTGTTCTGAGTTTTTTATCAAATCAACTCCATGTAGCTTATTTTCACTGAGTTTAGTCCAATACAGAGGTGTACGGCATTTACGTACGTTCAAAGCTTCATATGGTGCCATCTTAATGCTTGACTGAAAACTATTGTTGTATGCAAATTGAATCAATGGCAGATACTATTCCCACGAACCATTAAACTCAACTATACTGCATCTTAACATATCTTTCACACTGAACTCGTCTTACCAACAAATCTGTGTCAACTTTCTGAGCATCACTAATTTGTTGGATAAACATCGGTCTTGCTTTTAACTTAATTACTATCGAACCATCATCAGACATAACCATATGTGCGTTCAACGCACGAAGAGCAAATAATGACTTTCAAATTAAAGCATCCGCAACAACATTAGCTTTTCCCGGATGATAGTTAATCATTAATTCGTAATCTTTCAACAGCTCTAACCATCTGCGTTGTCTCAGGTTCAAATCTCTCTGAGTCATCAAATACTTCAAATTCTTGTGATCTGAATAAACATGACATTTCTCACCGAACAGATAATGACGCCAAATTTTTAAGGCGAACACAATGGCTGCTAGCTCTAAATCATGTGTCGGGTAATTTCTTTTGTGTAGCTTCAATTGTCTCGAGGCATAAGCTATAACTTTACCTTCCTAGATCAAAACACAACCCAAACCTTTCAAAGATGCATCACTATAAACAACAAATTCTTTACCCGACTCAAGCTGGACTAACAGTAGAGCTTCGGTCAAAAGAGCTTTCAACTGATCGAAACTTTTCTGACACCTTTCCAACCATTCAAACCTAACATCTTTCTATATTAGCTTTGTCAACAGGGTAGCTATTATAGAAAAACCTTTCACAAATCACCTGTAGTAACCAGCAAGCCCTAAAAAAGCTTCAAAGTTTAAAAACATTCTTCGGTGGTTTCCAATCGATTATAATCGATATTTTATTCGGATCAACTCGAATACCTGATGTTGAAACAACGTAACCCAGAAAACTAACTTCACTTAACCAGAACTTACATATACTAAACTTTGCATACAACTATTTATCTTGCAAAGTTTGTAGTACAAGTCTCAGGTGCTCAGCATGTTCGGTTTCATCTCTAGAGTAGATCAGAATATCATCTATAAACACTACCACAAACTGATCTAAATACTGTCTGAAAATTCAATTCATCAAATTCATAAACACGGCAGGTGCATTAGTAAGTCTGAAAGGTATAACCAAAAACTCATAGTGTCCGTACCTCGTTTGAAAAGCAGTCTTTGGCACATCAGAATCTCTGACTCGTAACTGATAATAACTCGATCTCAAATCTATCTTAGAAAACACTGATGCCTCTTTCAACTGATCAAACAAGTCGTCAATCCGTGGCAACGGATATTTATTCTTTATAGCCACCTTATTTAGTTGTCGGTAATCAATGCACATTTGTATAGTTCCATCTTTCTTTTTCACAAATAAAACTGGTACACCCCAAGGAGAGACACTCAGGCATGCAAAGCCCCTATCTGATAACTCTTGCAACTGTGCTTTCAACTCTTTTAATTCTGTAGGTGTCATCCGGTATGGAGTTATCGAAATTAGAGTCGTCCCTGGTACTAATTCAATGCCAAGCTCTACCTCTCGAACAGGTGGCAAACCCGGTAATTCCTCAGGAAACACATCTGGATACTCACACATGACTAGAACAGATTCAATCTTCTTTTCAATCACTTTACTGTCAAGCACATAAGCAAAGTAAGCTTCATACCCTTTTCTCATATACTTCCTAGCTAACATCGAAAATATTACTGCTGGTAACCCATTCAGATCATTAGATTCAATTCGAATAAATTCACCATTCTGAAATCTCAAATCAATGGTCTTTCTTTTACAATTAACAACAGCATTATGTAAAGTCAGCCAGTCTATTCCCAGAATTATATCGAATTCATCGAAAGGCAACAACATCAAATCGACTGGGAAATATGAACCTTAAATCATCAACGGGCAACTTTTACATACTTTGTCAACCAGAACACACCGACCCAAGGGTTTGATACTCGAATCACAAACTCAGTAGACTCAACAGGCAGAGTCTTACTAGATATTAATGTTTCACGCACATAAGAATGAGTCGAACCAGAATCTATCAACGCAATAACACTAGTATCATAAAGAGTGAAAGTACCGGTAATAACATCCGGGGAAGAAGCATCCTCCCGAACGCGTAAAGCATATGCTCTAACAGGTGCGCGAGCCTCTGATCAAACTGCAGTATCCTTTGTTCCTCTTTGACTGCCACCTACATTTCCCAAATGCCCGAGTGGTCTGCCACGCATTGATACATTGCTCGGCCTTACATTCTGAATAGTATTTTGCTCGACTAACATCAGACACTCCCGAATAAAATGATCCATCGATCCATATTTAAAACAGAACCGATCATGCAATCTACAATTCCCAGGATGCCATTTTCCACAATGTTTGCACTCAACCCAGTTCTGTTGAACATTACCAACGCTAGCCATTGAAGTGGCTCAGGAACCCGCAGGAGGTCGGTCTCGGTCTCGTCTAGAAAGTTTGAAGTAGCTTTTTATGTCGACTGGATTCATCTCTAAACTTCTTTGATGCTAAATGAAAAGTCTTACTCGATGATCTTTTTCGAATGTCTCTAGCTTCAAACTCGGCTTTTCTTTTCTCTTTTCCAAGCTCTTCAGCTTTACAGGCTCGTTCGACAAGTACTACAAACTCTTTAATCTCAAGTATGCCAACAACAACTCAATGTCTTCATTCAGACCATCTTCAAATCTTTTACACATAATAGCCTCGGTTGAAACATATTCATGAGCATATCGGCTCAATCTTACAAATTTCTGTTCATTCTCAGTCACGGTCATACGACCCTATTTCAATTCTAGAAATTCTTTACGTTTTTGATCGATGAATCTCTGACTGATATATTTCTTACGGAACTTAATCTAGAAGAATTCCCAGATCACCTTCTCTTTCGGAACCACCGATACTAGTATATTCCACCAGTGATATGTGGTGTCCCGTAATAAGGATATAACACACTTTAAGCACTCATATGGAGTACATGATAGCTCGTCGAACGCACAAATAGTATTATCAAGCCGCAGCTCAGCTCGTTCTGCATCATCCTCATCATTAGCTTTAAACTATTCGGCCCCGTGTTTCTTAATTTTATCTACAGGAGGCCTACCAAATCTCATCGGATCTACTATTGGAGGTACCATAGGTATCGGAGATGGATTATTCGAGGGTGGAGGTTGTTGCACAGCCGAATTAGTCCGGATGTATTGAGTAAACCATTCGTTCATCATCTGGTAGAAGGCTTGCTTAGCCTCCCCCTCATGGCTACTCGAGATAGGTCAAGAGTCTACCGGCGTTGACCCATGCGCGGGATCAGGCGCTACGCTCTCAACATCATCAGCTACTGCTCTATCGGGATCCATTTACTAAATAAGAACACAATTAAGATGTCATAAGTCATCACACTATCACATTATAAATTAAGGCATGTATAGTTAGACTCACGCGTGCTACGGTAGTCCTAGAATCAACTAAACCGTAAGCTCTAATACCAATAAAATGTAACACCCTTAACCCATATCCGTCACCGAATTAGGGCTACAAGGTATTATTAACCTACCATAAATCACCACAAACTTTTACTGCTTATAAAGTCAAAATCGAATGCATTATGAACAAATTCGTGTTTTTTTTATATATAGTATGCTTAAACCACATCATACATATCTTAAAACACTTTAGCCAAATACACATACAAGCAAATTACAACATATAACAAATGTGTTATTCATTTGGTCATTTTAAGCTACAATAACTGAATATACAAATATTCATAGTTACTACCTAAAACTAGATAGCAATTACCAAATCTAAATATACATATATGAGGTTGCATGATACCTTGTACAGCTGAATTCAATAGATCAAATAAATTTCATTCAAACAAAGTATACATTAAATTCTTTATATAAAAAACATAATTGAACCAAAATATCAAATATTCCTCTCACAGTCCGAAACACATAAATTGAACTTAATACACATGAAATATATAAATCATAACGGAATATGCCATTCCCCAAATATCTACCTATGAATTCATCTTTCGACCGAATATGAAATTTAAAATATAAGACCGAATATGAAATTTAAAATATAAATGATCTCCAATTTATTCATGTTTCAATTAATCACCTCATTAGCAAGTTTTCATCAATCCATAACCCAAGCATACTCAAATACACATATGTCAACCTCCCCAAAACATCAATTGTAAGACATAAACAAAGACTTCATTGCCACACCATATTTATATATATACTTACATATAAACACTTAACATGAATTCATAACACCACCGAATTCAAATTTCAAGCAGGACATACATATGCTACGAATAAAAATTATTTAGACATTAGGTCATTAGCATTTAAACCAAGCCATTTACGCATGGCTTATGTTTACATCATCAAAATATTTTCCAAGTAATTAACTAGCCTATACATGCCTTCAGTTCAAACCCAAGCTTTAAAAATACCAAAATGAGTCGATAGTGTGGATGACTTTGTTGACGATCCTCTGAGCTCGTAGCTTGATCAAAATCTATAAAACAGAACAACAATCACATATAGTAAGCTAACTTAGCTTAGTAAGCCTTAAGCAAATATAATCATTTAATCAAACAATTAAACATTATAAACCAATCTTTTGATAACCTTAATATAATTTCTTAGCACAATTGTGCCATCATGGCCGAATACCACCAACCTTACGAAGTAATTTAATTATCACTTATCAATTCCATATAATCAGATATGTTTCCTTGTACAACAGATTAAATAAATACCAAGTACATACTTACCACTTATAACTGATTATACACATATAATAATATCCTTTAATCTTCACGTGTATACAATTATAATATCTATATAGTATCGTTTTATCCACATCTATAAGGCCGAATATACAAAAACACATAGTTAATTCACTAGCTCAATATACATTACATGTATATTTACCCTTTTGGCCGAATCTACATGACACATTCATGTTCACATTCGAATCAACTTTCAATATAACATACACATCATTTATAAGGCCGAATACCCTTAATAGAATTTTACGAATATACCTCAATTGTATCACAAACCATTAGTATCAATCGTAATATACTAACTTACCTTATCCCGTACAACCAATAGGCTTTCATGTACCTTAACGATTAGCTTATTTATTATACTCAAAATTCCACATCTATAATGATCCATTGTAACACATACATATGAATAATCACCGGCATAAAGCCTGCTAGGTATACGGCCTGAAATGCATGCACCGGTACTAAGCCTGCTAGACCCGATGTCTGATATTCAATCACCAACAATAAGCCTGCTAGGCACAAAGCCCGATTTATTTCACCAGCTCAAAGCTTGCTAGGCTCGAAGCCAGAATATCTATACCACAAAATCATTTCTTAATCATTTCGTACAACTTTCTGAGGTTTTTAACACAATCGAATAAATTGAACCACATCATTTAAATGCTAAAATTCCATTCGGCTACTATGTCATATAACTATATAATTTTTGAATAATCATAGTAAACCATTTAATAAACGAATTTAACTGTACTCAATTGCTTAAAGACTTACCTCGGATTCGGTTTATCAGAATGAAAACGGCTATTCATTTACTTTCGCTTTCCCGCGATCTAAATCTGTTTTCCTCGGTTCTTGATCTAAACATATTCAGAATTAACCTTTTTATTCACTAGTTCATTCAATTCAATCCAAATGCACACATTTAGGGCTATTTGCAATTTAGCCATCATATTGCACATTTTATCAATTTAGTACATTTATCTCAAAACATCAAATTCACAAAAATCCATTCACACCCATGCATAGCCGAACTTCTCTAGGGACTATATAAGTCCAAATATTTCATCAAATTCACAAATTAGTCCTCCAAAATAATATTTTCTCAATTTAGCCCTATTTAGCTAAATTTAACAAAACTTCAAGAACAAAACATGTTCACCAAGCTTAGATATTTCATTTAACAACATAAAACATCACAAAACTCAACATATCAACAATGGCATCTCATACAAACATTACCAATTCATCAAATTTAGACATGGGTTTTAAAGCTCTCAAAGAAACGATTACAAAAACATAGAAATTTTCAAAAACGGAATAAAATCTAACCTTGAATTTAAGCTTGCATGTGCCGAAAATATAAAGCTTCAAAGCTTTCTTTTTCTTTCATGTAGTTTCGGCAAGAAAGAGATGAAATAATGCCACTTTCTTATGATTCTTTTATCATAAAATAAACATAACTTATAAAATGAATTTAATATAACTTTAACTTATAAAACCATAATATTTATACATATATAAAAACATATATATATAATTATGTACATATTTCATTACCCATGCCGTCCACTAACCAAAATAGTGGCTAATTTGCCACATAAGTCCTCACATTTAAAAAGCCACAACACTTTAATACCTTGACAAATAGCAAGCAACTTTTACACTTAATGCAATTTCATCCTTTTGTCAAATTACACACACAGACGAACAAATTAACTTATGAAAATTTACCACACGCTTAGTCACATATTTACGGCAGAAAATATAATATTAAAATATTATGCAGACTCAGATTTGTGGTCCCGAAACCACTTTTCTGACTAGGGTATAAATCGAACTGTTACAAGTAAAGTTGACCCATAAGCTAGATTGTTCAATTGTGAAAGTTGATTCAAGTTACCATTGAAGGGAGTAGAAGGATTAAGTTAAAATTATGAATTACTTAGTTGGTTAAGTTTAGGTTAGATGAAAATTATGTTAGTACTGTAGTGGGTGAAGTTGTGATTAAGTTAATTTAAGTAATTGTTAAGAAACTTTTGATGGATTATTAGGGACCTAATTGTAAGAGATAAAAATTATAGAATTAATTAGTATACAATGATAGTTTGAGGTCCCTAAAGAAAAAATAATATGGAATCGAATTTCAATTTCATTGGGAGAATTGAAAGATATATGAATTTCGAATGTCAGAGACTAAATGATTATTAGGAGGCTTTGCATTCCATGACTTCATCATTTGTTTGGATAGTCATTAAGTGACCATTAGTTGCTAAATTCATGATATCGATTATTAATTTGTGTGAATTACTAAACAAAGTATTGGAAGGTGTTGGAGGAAGCAAAGGAAATGATAAAGTTGTTGATTAAGCCTGGAAAGAAATCTACTCATCTTGTGTTTTGAGAGGTAAGTTCTTATGGAGCTCACTATCCTTTCTTATTACCTATGTGTGTTTGTATGTATCATCATATTTATAATTTTACTAACTATATAAAATGTTAAATATTCAATGAACTTAACATTCTTGGGAAGAAGACACTAATGAATGAAAATAAGTTGGTGAATAAGTGGAATTAATCTCATTTGATTAGTGAAATGGAAATCATGTCTATATGCAAAGTAATGTGCTTATTGAAATGAGCGAAAATAAATGTTTAATGATTTTCTTATGATTTACATAAGAGATACGTATTTTATTTTAAGCTATGGCTTGTAAGATATGAATTATGGAATGAGACATGTAATTGACAAAACTTATATATATTCATAAATGGTAAATGCCTATGTAAACTTGGTAGAAAGTCTAAGATACAATTAGCATACCAATAAGATAGTATGCGCATTTCTTTAATAGTTTTGATGGTAATACAAATCATCAGATATATATGTTGTCTCTACGAAGACCTTGGTGTGGTGAAGGGATGTGTTTGCATATGTATATGCATTTGTTGCCTACAAGCTTTACATGCGAGATCTTTGGTGTGCTGTTGTTCATGTCTTTTTTAGCTATCTTGGTGTAGTGTAGTTCACCCGCATGTCTGAGTCTATTTTTACTAAGGTCACATTAGGCAAAATGTTAAATTGAAAATGAGATCAAGTAATGTAAACTGAACTTGACATGTCATGTTATGAAGTTCTGTAAATATAATTATTGTGGTATAGATGGGTAAGTTATTGGAAGGACTTATGAATTATATGATCACTTAAAAAATGGTATGGTTCATTGATGCTTTTGGTTATGATTATGATATTTGACATTTGAATGTATATATGCTTACCTATGCCTTTCTTGCCTTGCAATGTTACGTGTTTTGTTTAGCTAGATTGTGTTTAGTTCATTTGGAATTTAATCTGCTCACCTATGATCAAAGTAAGTAAAATGAATTCCATTTAAACTTACTAAGCATTGAATGCATACATGTCATTTTTTCTTTACGTGTAAATCCTTAGCTCTTGGATTCTCAAAGTCTTCTTGGAGTGAATACCGCACTATCCATAAGGTGACAAGAGTTTGCCTATTTTTGTACCAAATATTGTGGCATGTATTTAGGATTTCTTTTGTAAGTAATGATCAAAATCATGTATATAAGTGTTAAACTTAATCTTGTTATGATGGAATTATTGCCCAGCTCTTTGTTATGTTGTTGATCAAATACTTTCTTTTTTATAATCCCTTAGATTATCTTGGGATTAGGTTTACTTGCTAAGGTATGAAGTCGAAAAATGGTAATTAGTTGGTTGGGTGATTAGTTTATTACTTGTCAATTTATATAGTTGGTTGGAAAGTTTATTACTATTCAAATATATAAGTAATTAGGGTGAATGTATGTGTTGAAATAAGTATGTTCGATGTTTTTAATGTGATTATTTATATACGAGCATTTATTTGCAAGCTTAATATGAATAGTGCTCTACGAGCTTTTCTTGATTTGGCGAGCTCTATGTTTTAAGTAAGTGTTTTGATGATAAAACGTCTAAATAGTTGGATATAATGGCATGCCATAGGATTGTGAGTACTCACCTTTATGTTTTGTGATTTGGGTGAGAGGCCCTAGGACAGGTTAGAGAGATAAGGGAATGTCGAGCTAAGCTCCATTCACTGGGACATGTTGGTGTGTTGGAGAGTGTTAACTTTATGCTACACTGATGGGACAAGTTAAGACTCATTGAGTCATTTTGGGGCATTATAAGGAGATCCACTTATCCAACAAGAAAATACGTTTACATATTTTGAAATAACATGTTTTACTATTTTTAAGCTATCTGATAGTAGGTATTTGAGAACCAGACTTCGTGTAAGTATAGTGAACTGTGTTCGCAAGTTCTGTAACTTTGCCAAAGCTTTTTTTTTAACCTATGTTTTGTGCATGTTATATGATTGTTTTTTCCTGTATATTCATTGAGTTCACAAGAACTCACCCATTCCTTTCTATTCACCACAGATAGCTAGATTGCAAGGTGTGTAGCGGCGAGGCGAGTGATCTAGACGAAGCATACGTACTATAAAAATAGTACAAGCAAACTTTGGATTAAAGGTAATATGGAAATCCTATGTGTGCTTAGAAAAAAATTTTGTTGACTTCGTCGATTGTTTTAAGACTTAGTTATTTTTATGCTTTTCTATGATTTACTTTATGTACTTATTTGCGAACCTATAATGCTCTATCAACACATCTAAATTTTTAAGTATATAAATTTAGTCCAAGTTTGATTGAGGTTTTCTTAATGTTCAAGTTCATAATTGAGTAACTAAACTTTAAACATTTTGTTCACCATAAGTAATAACATGGCATATTCAAAACTGACAAACTATGCAGAGTTCGCCAAAATTACTACGAGGTAATAAGGTATTGAACTATACAAAATGTGAACCCTAACATTTGGCGAACTTGTATCTGCGAACACTTAATAACTTTTGGATATATGAGGAACTCTGTGAATTGTGTTCGTTGTATCTAAACACTAGGGAGTAGTTTGCAAGACCTACTCAGTTATACAAACTTACCCCATGAAGGTTTTAGATTGTGCAAGCTAACAGGGGTGTGAACCTCTATGTCAGAACTGTTATGCTCCACGAGGTTCTTTGATTTGCAAAATTTAGGGTTCGCAGGTTCTTAATTCCTTTCTTCAAATATTTATTACTTCAGGTAAAGAGTAAGCTTAGTTCTTCCATGCAAAGTAGGTTTGCAAAATATATCCACTGCATATCATAAAGCAAACGAAGCGAGTTTGCAAACTTGTCCTTCCTTATATTTACATATGATTTATTTTTTGACTTGTGGTGTGTTGGAGGTAGATGTGTTCATGGGTCGGGACGAGCCTAAAAAATGGGCCTAATTTTTTCCCAAGCCTGGCCCAGCCCGCCCGTATTAAAATTTTATATTATTTTATATAATTTTTAAATATATATAATACATCAAAAATAGTAAAAAAATCAAAATAAATATTTCCCGACAAATTGAAAATAAATTTTAAAAAAATATGTAGACTTAAATAAGATTAAGATAGATGTAACTTAATAAGCAAATACCTCTATAATAATAAAATTAACAAATGCCTTTAAAATAATAACAAAATTAACAATAAAATAAGTTTTATACAATATTCAATCAATAGCAACAAAATAGTAGCAAATTAATAGTAATATGGTAGCAAAATAGGGAGAAAACAACAAGAAAACAACATTCAAAAATAAAAAATAGCAGATTTTTTCGTCATTTAGTGAATTCGGATCGAGTCGGTCCGGGCCAAAAATACCTTACCCGAGGCCCGGCCCATTTTTTAAACGGGCTTTATTTTTTGTCCTAGCCCATTTTTTAGGCTTATATTTTTACCCAAACCCTCCCAAATTTTGGTCGAGCCTTCGGGCTGGGCCGGGCCACCTGGCCCATGAACACCTCTAGTTGGAGGTTAGGTTGGGTGTAATAGTCCATTTTCAGTAAAATCAGAACAATGGTTTCGGGACCACAAATCTGAGCTGAAAATAAAATTTATTTTAATATTATTGCATGGTCTGCATCGTGATAGGAATGTCATATGAAAATTCTGATAAGAAAATTTTATCGATTATGTGCTTAATTATGGAAAGGACCAAATTGCATAGAATGCAAAAGTTGAATTTTAGTAGCTGGAAGGATTAAATAGCTATGGAATTCAAAATTTGAGGTCCTTATATGGTAATTAGACCATTAAAGAAAAGTTAGTAGATATTTTTGATGAATCATCCATGGAACATTAGAAAAAGGCAAGGACTAAATTGGAAAGTGGAAAAATTAATGGATGATAAATAATTAAATAGAAATAAAATCATTTTATATCATCTTCATCCCCAAAATTTCATGGAAACCCTAAGAAAGAAAAATGAAACTAATCAAGCTTAATTATGTATGTTTTCTTGTCTCGTTTTAGTAATTTTATATTTTTGATATCGGGATAGTTTAATCTATCTATTATGAGGATTAATTTGAAAAAATCAAAATTTAGAAAATTTTCCATGGATGAAATGCTGAAAATTTAAAATTTATGGTAGAAAAAGAAAGGTTGTTGATAGATAAACAATTTTTACAAAGTGAATTTTGATGAAAATATGATTTAGGGATTAAATTGTAAAAATGTAAAAATTTTGGAAAAATTTTGAATTTTGTGAAATACATGTGCTGTAAATGTTATATTAAATTTTTTGTTAGGCTTGGAATATGGATTAAATTGCATGAATTTCATTTTCCAAGCCTAGGGACGAAATTGGAATTTATGAAAAGTTGAGGGGCAAAATGGTAATTTTTCTTAGGGTGTAAATTGAATCCAATTGAGTATGAAATGGATTAAATTGATGATTAAATTCATTTATATAGATCCTGAAAGACCTAATACCGAGTTGGATCGAGGAAAACAAAAAGTTTCGGATTAGTAAATTTTGTATTCGAACAAGTATCGAAGTAAGTTCGTGTAACTAAATTGTGTACATTTATATGTTTGAATTAAATGTTATATATGTGAATTGTACAACTTCCATATATATGAAATTGATTGAATATCCGATAATGCTTGATGAATGTCAAATCTCATTTGAATAAATGAAAGTCGGTGGTTACAAGATTTCCTCTATTGGTTGTAGTCCAGCATATGTTGTGGACACACCATAGCTCGAAAGAGCATCTCGTCATTAGCCCTCTCGAGCTTCCTGTGATATGGTTCAGCGAGTTTCCCGTTATAGCTCTTCGGAGCGTCCTGATAGGTTGTGATCCTACATTTGTTGTGGACACACCTTAGCTTTTATGAGCATCCCGATTAAAGGCTCTTCATGAGTTTCCAATTAAATTGGGTCTTTGTGGGCTTCTCAATAGTGCACGTTTGAAATTCCCGATATTGGCTATCTAGAGCTTCCCGATTGGTTCTTTGTGAACTTTCTGATAAGGTTCTTTGTGAACTTCTTGATTATGGCTCTTATGAGTTACCCGTTATATAACCCGGATAAGCTTCTCGATAGGCTCTTTATGAGCTTTCCGAAATGGCTTAGTGTGAACTTCCCGTTACAAGGCTTGAGAGTGTGCTTCTCGATTATGTGCCCTAATTTGGTAATCCGGGATATAAATTGACGAATTATAATAGTGTACACTAAAGTGTACTTCATGAGTGTATCCATCGACATTTCAAATAAATTCAATAGGTAAAGTTCTGACATGGCTAAATTGAACTTGAAATGATTTGTCATCAAAATGTATATGTAATATGGAATAATGTTATGGAAAACACATGTATATGAAAGACATTAAATGATGAGCTCATCCATGTTTTTGGTATTATGTGAATTACTTGACTAACATGGTTGGTGAAGTTGTGTTTTAGGCTATAAGCCAAATTGCTTGGATGCATTATTGTATGCTTATCTTAAATGTAAATATATGATAAGTTAAATTCCTATTATACGTACTTACTAAGCATTAAATGCTTACTAGATTTTCTTTTCTCTGTTTTATAGTGCTCGGAAGCTCGTAAAGGTTGGAAATTGGTCGAAGTATCATCACACTATCATCCAGCTTGTTTTGGTATAAAAAGTAATCTTATTTTGATATAATGGCATGTATAGATTAACTTGGCCTATGTTGGCAAGTACATGGTTGTTTGTAATTTAGCCATTAGAATGGCTAATAATGGTTTCTTTTGGTATATTGTTATGAGGTTTTATATATATATATATATATATATATATATATATATATATCTTATGATTAACATATATGTGTGCAGTTGGTTAGATTGAATTAGG
Source organism: Gossypium rotundifolium (assembly GCA_025506655.1). NCBI lineage: Eukaryota > Viridiplantae > Streptophyta > Magnoliopsida > Malvales > Malvaceae > Gossypium > Gossypium rotundifolium. Next base: position 64,287,589 of record CP106722.1, read on the forward strand.
GTAAAATATAAGTCTTTACTAAAAGGTAAGTTTGATCATATGAATGTATATGACGTTAATTCATATATGTTATTAATGTTTACTTCATTTATATGACTTGAATTGGTTGGAAAATATATGCAAATGTTGATATAGGTTGAAGACTTAATTTGGGTGAGAAATAAGGCTAGGAAATGACCTTATTTTGTCCACACGGGTAGACACATGGGCGTGTGTCTTGACCGTGTGTGACATATGGCCTGGCATATGGCATGTGGTTTGGCCGTGTGTCCCATGCATCCTAAAATTTAGAAACAGATTACTCAGATTTGGGCACATGGGCAGAGACATAGGCGTATGTCTTGGCCGTGAGACCTGCACTTAATTTTTGAAAATTAAATTAACCAGCACACAAGCGTGTGGTTGGCCGTGTGGCACAAGTTAGAGAGTTACACTAGATCGGACACAGCCTGTAGCACAGGCGTGTCCTATGGTCACACGAGCGTGTCCCTTGACCACACAGGGGTGTGTGTCTTGCATTTAAGAAAAAAAATTTAAATTTTGCAAAAAGTTTTCTGAGTTCCCAATTTAGTCCCAACTTGATTCAAATGTTTAAATTGGGCCTCAAGGGTCCATTCAAGGGACAATATTATTAATTTTGAATATGAAAAGTAAATGACGTGAATTATATGAAATTATTCTATAAACTCCGGTAATGCTCTGTAACCCTGTTTCGGGGAAAGATACGGGTTAGGGGTGTTACATTAGGTGTTAATGGAGAGTCATTTAGGTGGCTAATGTGGCATTCCATAGCTCGAGTTCAGCAATTGGATCGGCTATAGGATGTTACAAATTTGACAGTTGGCCTAAAGATTTAACCGATAATATAATACTGGGGAAAAAGAATTAGAATTGGATTAGAGTGGGCCGATTATTCATCGTGGAACCCAAGTTTCAAACCGCTTGGGAATTTCTCAAGAGGCTAGGGGGAGTGGAAGACATGTTAAGCTTGAATTTGAGTAATGGAAAGTTGGAGATTGAAGTTGGCTTGGGCCTATTGTAAGGTACCATTTAGGAAAAATAATAGAAGGGGATAAGGTACCATCTAGGAAAAATAATAGAAGGGGGAGCGAGGAAGCCATGTTACTAAAAATCATGACTTGCAAAGTAATAGTGAAGAGGAGAAGCCAAAGGTTTTTGTATTATCATTGGAGCTTCAAGAGATCCCTTACCCTAATATTGATTATGAGATATTGGATATGGGTGGTAAAATAAAAACGGTAAAGTTATTGGAAGAGTTAGATGAAGCAAAGCCTTGATCGAAGCAAAAGGGCAAGAAGACTCGTAAAGGTTATAAATCTAAGGAGAGCATGGGTAAGTTAACTAGAAGAAAAATAGAGAGCACTTGGTTGCTAATGCTTCTCTCTTGGAATTAAATATAAAAAATCGGAAGAAAGTTATACTAAGGGAGGCAAAAGAGACATTACGGTTTAAGAAATTATTAGGACTACAAATTGAAAGAGATGTGAACATAGTAACTAAAGATTTAGCTTGCATCTTGGATGTCAGGAGAGACTCAAGAGGAGGTATTAATAATTGAAGCCTAAATTGAAGATCATGGTCATGTGATTCTAACATGGAAGATTGGACGGGTAGGCAAGGCGTTAAAGTTGGGAATCCTGAAGAAAATCATTCTGAAACATCAAGTTGAAATGGTGTTAATCCAAGAGTCTAAGTTATAAGAGGTTACCTCACATTGGGTCGATAAGGTATGACCTAATTCTGATTATGATTTCCTCTCCATCTCATGGAAAGTCAAAGGGTATTATTATATGATCAAAGGTATAAGCTTGAGGTCGTTGATAAACGGATATTACAATTTATCATTATAGTAATAGGTAAATGGTGTTAGACCAATTTCATAAACACTAAACTACAAAATTGTGAACCTAATTTTAATAGTAAACCTTAAATACTAAACCCTAACATTGAATCTTAAAATTCAAACTCGATATAAATCTTTAATATTAAACCATAAATCATAAATCATAAATCATAAAACCCTAGATGTTGACCATTATGATAAATAATAAACTCTAAACCTTAAATTTAATGCAAACCATAAGTTTTAAATCTTACTTTACTAATATTGTTGATTAATTTTATTTAATTATTTAACACCAAACTTAATTAAATTAAAATATAATTGAGAAGATTTATGTGAATGATGTTAATTAAAATCTTTCAAAAATATATAAAATTCCAATCATGTAATGGATGTACAATTTTAAACTTTTAATGATCCTAAAATAATCTGCAGTGTTTCTTTAGAATAATACTTTTAATTAAAAATAAACATTTTGAATAAATATAAAATTTGAACCTAGTTCTCAATTGAAATTAGCTACAACCTGGGCTGTCAAATCCATCTCTAAATCCCGTTTTGTTTTCAAAACAAAGGAAAACCACACTATCAATTTATTATAAAAATAAATACAACCTTCTTTAATAAAATCCATCCCCTCTATTTACTATAAAAATAAGTAATTCTATTTTTAATAAACCAATAAATCACGACTGCTATAGACAACACTCCACGAAACTGGATGGAGGTCCACCACACTGACGTAGCCAAACAATTTAAAATCAACCCACATGTTTTACTACTTTCACGACTTTCATGGTAATTTAGAGAAATGCATTTCACACTGTTCAAAAGAGTACAATTCTTCCACTAAAGTCTAAATCCTTTCATTCTCTCTTTGGAAAACTTTGATAGTTCAAACCAGAAGGTTTGAATCCTTTATTGACCCCACCCATCGCCATAACTTGTATCACATAAAATCTTCTGGAAAATTACTTTTCACTGCACAGGTAATAAAAAAGTATATGATTTTTTGGAGGTAATCAGGTATGGTTCCAACCTAATAATTGAGATTTATTTATATTAATTATTTAAAATGTATATTAAATTTAGATTAATGTATCATTTTATTAATTTTACAAATAATTTATATTTTATGTATAAATTATTTAAATATTATATAACTCCATATCTAACATTCAAACAAGCACACTATTGTTTTTTTTTTTTTTTTGATAAGCTTGTGTTTTAAGTTATTTGGGTAGGGAGTTTTAAGTGGAGACTAGCAATAGTTAGTTGCATCATTTCAAAGTTTGTGCATACATTGGATCAATCTGGATTAGAAGTTATCAAATTTGTTAATAGGCACCTATGAGGAGTTATTCCTTCCATTGGTCGGAAGTTGAGTTATTTTTCTTTCCCACTCTACTTTTAATATTTATTATTAATTTATTCACCTTTATTTCAATATCTTACTTTTCTCTACTTCTCCCATCTCAAACATCCTAACCATTTACATCTTTCAAATTCAAATAATCGACTTAAAATTACCAAAATATTATTAATTTTATAAACTAATAAATATTATCACGAAAATATTTTTATTTTTATATCAAATCTCGAAAAAATTACACAACACAAGATATTATCAATCTTTTAGTCAACCTTACCATTTCAATTAAAGTTAAATTTAGTTTTTATATAATCTTTTTTATAAATATATCCGTGGGTATGCCATAATTAGAGGTGTTCATGATCGAGTTTAGGTCAAGCTTTAACTTGATATTACACACTTTATACTTATTTAAGTATAACCCGCTTGACTTGAAATATATACTTAAAATTATTTCTAAAACTATTTATATTTGTATCCATTATAAATTAACTTAAATTATATTATAATGTATAAAAATAGCATAATATAATATATTATATATAAAAAATAAAATAAAGGACGACATTAAACTATATTTAAAACAAATCTAATTTCTTTTAATTTAATACTTTTTAATATTTCAGGAATCCAAGAAGGCATAATTTAGTGTGAGGGGCAGGGTTTAGTTGTAGCCCCGTGAGATTATGATATATTAATTCCATACGAGGAACGCATATGCTGACCGGTAAAATCTTTGAATGTAAATTACCTATTAACAATAAACCATTTTCAGCGCCACGTACGAAATCGAAGCCAATTAAGATGTTTATTATATTTTATATTTTAAAAATACATACATTTATTATTATCCGACAACATGAATGACTACTTTTTTTTTGGAATAAATTTAGTAAGTAGACTATTGGGTTTTAAACAAAGAAGCCCTCCAATACTTTCATCATAGATTTTAAATATGTATTTCATTAGAATATATTAAAAATTAAATATAAATCTGGAAATATCTATCTTAAATGCTTTATAAAAATGAAACCAAGTAACAAGGTTCGCCTATCGCCAGCTTCTTTAGTGAACTTTCAATTATATATGCGTGCCCTTTACGAAACCATAGGAAAAGGGAAATGACTGCTATAGATAGCTAGCTAGTCATCAAGCCGCCTTCCTATTTTAAACTTTCTCTTAGGACCCTTTTTTTCTCTCTTCTTCTTTAAATATACTTGTAGTTAGTAATTAGTGAATTATATCATATCATATCATCCTCTCCTTTGTTTTGTCTAGGTGGATCTTTGATGGAAAATTTTCAGGGATTTTTGACCACTTCATCCTTGCTTGGTTATGGTGAATTTCAAAGTGGGAAGGGATTGATGGAAGAGATGGAGGGTGGGGCTGAGAACAAAACCTTTGCTGGGTTGCTTGGGACTGAGAAGAAGAAAGGAGACCGTAAAAAGATAAGAAAGCCAAGATATGCTTTCCAAACTAGAAGCAAAGTTGATATACTTGATGATGGCTATAGATGGAGAAAATATGGCCAGAAAGCTGTCAAGAACAACAAATTCCCTAGGTATTTTCAACATTCTAGCTTATATTTAGATGATATGTTTTATTTTATTCCTGCCAAGATAAAATATTAATCTTTACTTCTTAATTTATCTTTAGATTATTGTATATTTTACTGATGTTGTTGCCTATAGATTCAAAATAAATTATAAAAAAATAGTTGTAACTTTTATAATAAAATAATATTATAAAAGATGAGAAACTGACTGTTTTATGGTTTTACAGAAGTTATTATCGATGTACGCATCAAGGATGCAATGTGAAAAAACAAATTCAAAGGTTAACAAAAGATGAAGGAATGGTGGTGACAACTTATGAAGGCATGCATTCCCATCCCATTCAAAATTCTAATGACAACTTTGAGCATATCTTAAGCCAGATGCAGATCTACACTACTTCCTTTTAAATTAACACGGTTTATAATTAATTATGTAGAAAATTATGTATTTTAGTTCAATTCTGATATGCATAATGAAAAAAAACAACCCCTTCGTTTTGTTTATTACCTCAAATTGTATTGAGATTTTGGAGCTAAATATAGTAAGTAATTAGAATCATTATTATGTATATTTATTCATGTAGTTATTTTGGTTTCACATAGAATTTATTTAGTTTTTCTTTTGGTAAATAAAAGGATCATGACAGTGTATTACATAATTGTTCTTAAAATGGGAGGACCGAAAGCCTCTTCCATTACAAAAAGGACAGAACAGCTTCAGGTGGCTCAACAAAAACAGCAACAAGATCAGTATTCAACATACTGCCATGGCTGCTTCCTAACTTTGCCATTAGTATACCAAGCAGGTTATTTGTAATAGCATCATTAGTAACAAGAGAGATGATAGCAGTAGAGTCTACTTACAATTTCTGAATGGGAAATATTGAGGTCAACAGCAATTTTAAGCCATCTCTCAAGGCCCATAACTCAGCTTCAATGTTGTTAGCTTTAGGAATGTCAGGTTCCATAATGTTCTCTAATAATCGTCCCTGCTCCGGCTCTCCCAGGGTTACCAAAACACGATCCATCCTAAGCGAGGGGGATGCCATTTGACCATCATAGCTGGGGGAGGGTAAACGACTTTGATGACTAGGGAGATCGCAAAGAATTCGCTTGCCTCTACTAAACATTGAGCTGCAACATTGCCTGGTTTGTGGTTGCTGTTAAAAATAACAGCATTTCTGAGCAGGCAAAGCTCCCAAACAGCGAAGGAGAAAACTAAAAACCACGGTAACTTTGGTCCATCTCTTGGCTTCAATGTTTGAAAAGATCCAATCTTTCCAATCGCCATCCAAACTTGGTAAATAATTGTTAATAGCAGTGAAAGAAGACCATAAATTTTTAACAACCCCACGATCTCTCAATTCGTGTGTGGTTTCCTCATTACTAGAACGGCAAAAATGGCAAATATCCTGTGCTGAAAAACCCCTTTGATTCAAAAAATTTGCAGTAGGTAAAACCTTGTTAATTCATTTCTAGAGAAACATCTTGATCTTTGGAAGAATTTTGATTTTCCAAAATACTTCCACCATGCCTCAATCCCCATGGTTGTAATCCTTTCCCTTTGAGCAGCCAAATCATAAGCATTGGCTAACGAGAACTGCTAGAAGAGAGAATCAGGTGAAGGAGAAACAAACTATTCTATATTTCTTGAATTTAGAGTGAATATTATTAACAACTGAATCTATCCTTGATCATGCCTTGATACAAAGATTATATAGAAAATATGCCTAACAACAATTTGTTAGTAATAACAGAATGCTAACAGAATATTAACACATGTGACTTATATTATAACATTCACCTAGCTTCTCCTAACGGTACAATCTGAAGAAGACGACGAAAACGAGTGAACAAGGTTACAGATAACGGTTTAGTAAAAATGTCTGCCACCTGATCACTGGCCGGAACCTCACCAACAATCAACTCGCCATTAGCTACCTTTTCTCGAACAAAAAACAAATCAAGTTTGACATGCTTAAACTTGGAATGTAGAACCGGATTTCTTTGAATAAAGACAAAGACCGGTGTTATCACACCATACAGTAGGAACATCAGCAGAAGTGAGTTGTAACTCGGACAAAAGAGACACGAGCCATGCAATATCACTAGTGGTCGCAGCTAAACTCCGATACTCAGCCTCAGCAGTGGACCGCGAGACCATTTCTTTGTTTCTTGGAACACCACGAGATAGGAGCAGTCCCAAAATATACACAATACCCTGTTGTAGACCGACGATCATCAAAATCAAGCCCCCAATTTGCATCCGCATAGCCAACCAAAGAAAGCCGATCAGAAGGACTAAAAACCAAACCATGAGACAGTGTGCCACAGAGATATCGCAAAATACGCTTTAGAGCTATCATATGCACTGTAGTGGGAGCATGCATAAACTGATAGGCCCGATTCACCGCATATGAAATATCTGGTCGAGTGAAGACAACATATTGAAGAGCACCAGCTAAACTCCGATACTCAGTAGGATCAGCAAGTCGTTCGCCTTCATCCTTAGACATTACCGGTGAACTAACCATTGGTGTAGAAACAGGTTTTACATTATGCATAGAACAGCGAGTAAGAAGCTCCTTAATGTATTTTTGTTGACACAAATGAAGACTACCAGAAGTAAATTTGCTCACCTCAACCCCCAGAAAATAATGAAGCTCACCTAAGTCTTTAAGAGCAAACTTATCGTTAAGTTGTTGAATAAAACTAGCAATTTCAGCAGAGGAATTTCCAGTGATAATGATGTCATCCACATAAACAAGAACATACAATGTAACCTTGTCAAGAACCTTCACAAATAACGAAGCTTCAGACTTAGAAACCGTAAATCCAGTACCAACAAGATATGTCTTCAGCTTGTCAAACCAGGCACGGGGTGCTTGTCGTAAGCCATATAGAGCTTTATTCAAACGACACACTAGTTGTTCACCATGGGAACCAAATTGAACAAACCCCGGGGGTTGCTGCATGGAAACTTCATCAGTTAAATCACCGTTCAAGAATGCATTATTCACATCAACTTCCCTGAGTTGCCACCCACGAGACACAGCAACAGAAAGAATAACTCGTATAGTTACTGGTTTGACCACGGGACTGAATGTTTCTGTGAAATCACATCCTGGTACTTGAGAGCAGCCTTTGGCAACTAATCTTGCCTTCCGTCGATCAACGGATCCATCGGGATTCTTTTTTACTTTAAACAACCATTTGCAACCAATTGCTTTGCGGCCAGACGGAAGAGAGACAAGTGTCCAGGTGGAGTTGGCTAATAAAGCATTGAATTCAGCGTGAACTGCCTGGCGCCAGTCAGGATGAGCAAGAGCCTCTTCAACCGAGTTAGGCTCAAAATCGACTGTGTCAACAGATAACACTTTTGGCTTAAATATTCCGCTTTAGCCCTAGTGACCATTGAATGGGTGTTAACAGCCTGACGTTCTTGCACAAGAGGAACACTTGGACGAGTTGATAAGTCTGCTGGAAAGTCAGCTGCGGAAGAGCTGGAAGCAGGTTGTAAAATATTTGTATGATCGGACGATCGAATATTAGGAGAAGAATTAGAGGTCGGTGATGAAGCACTAGAAATGTTTGTAGGTGCTTGGGCATGTACCGGATCAACAGATGGGGTTCCACTACCACCAGAACAGGCTGCACTCCGTGAGGGAACCAGCTGACTGAGAACGGGAACATATGTAGGATGATACTCGGGTGAAAGCTGAGGACCAGAAAGAGAGCCCGTAGACGAGGAGAACAAAAATTTCTGTTCATAAAAAATCACATGGCGAGAAATAATGACCTTCCCATCTGGTAGTAAGCAGAAATAACCTTTATGTTGGGAACTGTACCCAAGAAACGTAGACGACTGAGAACGATAATCAAGCTTATGTTGAACAAATGGCCGTAAGCAAGGAAAGCAACATCATCCAAAAATTCGAAAATGATCATACTCTGGTGGTTGACCATACAAACGTTGATACGGAGACTGATCACCTAAAACTGATGTGGGAAGTTGATTAATGATATGCACAGCACTTCGAAAGGCATAACCCCAATAGTTCATCGGTACATGGGCCTGAGCTAACAAGGTAAGACCAGTTTCCACAATGTGACGATGTTTACGTTCAGCAATCCCATTTTGTTTCGATGTATAAGGGCACGATAACCTGTGAATAATACCATGACTAGCTAAAACAGAGGCAAACGATCGAAACTCACCGCCCCAATCGCTTTGAAATTTCTTAATACACTTTCCAAATTGAGTCTGAACCATCTGTCTAAATTGTATAAAACAATCAAGAGCCTGTGATTTACGTTTAATCAAATAAATCCATGTGAAATGACTACACATATCAATGAAAGAGATATAGTAAAGATTGCCATCAGAAGAAACAGAAGTTGGTCCCCAGAGATCAGAAACAACAAGTTCAAACAACTCATCATACTTAGTGAGTGATTGTGAAAACGGTAGTTTATGCGATTTCCCTTGCTGACACGCTACACACACTTCATCAGAACAATTTTTATTTAACGAAATGTGACATTGATTAAGAACATTTCGCACTACAGTAGAAGAAGGATGACCTAGTCTCCTATGCCACAATGTAAACACATTATTATTCAAACTAGTGTCTCGAATGGAGGCATTATGTACCACTGGAAATTCATCTGGCAAATTGGTCGAAAAATAGTAAAGTCCATCACGAACTCGGCCCCGCATCAATATTTCCTGCGTCTGGATATCCTTAACCACACAATACAGAGGGTGAAATTCAAAAAATACTTTGTTATCAGCAGCAAATTTAGACACAGAAAGCAAGTTCTTGCGGATGCTAGGAACACACAAGACATTTGATAAGTGTAAAACTTTCTTTTCTGTAGCAAGCATCGAATTCCCAACAGAAGCAATTTTAGTAGCAGCACCATTACCCATTCGAAGTGAAGAGATACCTGTATACGGGTTGGAGGAATTGAGAGCAGATGTATTCTGATACACATGATGAGTAGCACCTGAGTCTGGGCACCAGGTCGCATTTCCTACAACCCGCGAATCATAAGAACTTGTATGGTTGAAATTTGAATCATAGGCCGTGGCATCAGAATAATCAGAGGCACGTAAATCAGACACCTGCGGAGGCAGCCCAACAAATTGAGACGAGTCGTATGGAGAAGAATCAACAGGAAAAACACAAGCTCTCAGTTTTGTGAGCCACGGTCGAGCAGAGTTACCAGCGTCCCGGGTCGATTGAACAGTAGCATAATACGCATTAGGCGTAGAACAGTTTTGTTCAGTCGAAGGTCGAGGTTAAACCGGTCCATAAGGCACCGATTTATTTTTAAAAACATGCGGTCCATGAAGGTTAGAACCGTGCGGCCCAACTTGCCCATAAATTTGAGCATTAATATGCGCAAGAGAGAGCCCACCAGTTTGGCCATGAAATGAATTGGAGTAGAAAGGCTTAAGACCTTCTTGCCTTGCGTCACCCCTTGCGTCACCCCTTGCATCACCATATGGCCCACCATAGTCATTAATAGCGTGTGGACTATGTGTAAACCTACGTGAATATGTTCTAGCACCAAACGGTGCATGTGGAGGAATAGGGGGCCCACATGAAGTCATATTTTCCATTCCTGGCCAAAATTCATGGGAACCAAGCCCTTCTCTTGTATTTTAACCATTCATTCCCAAATTTTGGCCGTTCCAGTGGCCATCGCGAAACTGTCCTCTTCCAGCGCTCACATCATCACCACGTCAAGCTTGTAGATCTGCAGGAGAGGAATCATCCTGACGGTAACGGTAGAAACACCGTTGTGCGAAGTGGCCATAACGACTACAGATCTGGCACTAGAAAGTAGGACGAAACCCGCGACCCCGACCACGAACAAAAGAGCGACTGTCACGACCACCAGGAGCATCCGCCGTGTCAGGTGATGGACGCTCGACCATGTTCGCCGCAAGAAGAACATCGTGAACAGCACGAACTTGACGCTGTTCAAACTCGAGCAAAGCATCCACCACACGCTCAAGAGGCAAAGGAATTGGAGATAGGGAAACCGACGAGACTATGGCGTCAAACTCAGGAGGAAGACTCGCCAGGAGAATATCAGTCCGATCATCATCAGAAATAGAGTATCCCGATGCCTCCAATAGAGCACATAAGCCCTGCATCTTAGCAACAAGATCAGAAATGGAGAGATTACCTTTCCGAAGCGAGTGAAGTTCAAGGCATAATCGTGACTGTTTGGCGCGAGTATCGGCAGCAAAAAGCTTCGTGGCCGTTGTCCAAACATCGACGGCCGTCTCAACATGATTGAAGGCTGGCAGACGTGAGGCACTGATGGTAGAGAGCAACCACGAGGTAAGCAAACTGTTTTGCTAATTGAAAGCTATAACTGCTGGATTGAGTAGTCGAGATCCATCAGTTGTGTGAACATATTTTGCAGGAGTCATCACCGATCCATCAAGGAAACCTTCCAAACCATAACCGGTGAGAATAAGTCGAACCTGCTTCTGCCATTGAAGAAACGTGCTGCCGTCCAGCTTGACGATCTCATGGCGAGGGAAGGAGCTTACTAATCGATCACCTGAAAAGGAGAAATCAGAGGAATCAACAAGAACGGGAGCAGCAGAATGCGGAGTAGGATCAACAGGAGGCGTTGACATGTAGAGCACACCAGGACTAGTTACCAAGTGACTGATACCATGCTAGAAGAGAGAATCAGGTGAAGGAGAAACAAACTATTCTATATTTCTTGAATTTAGAGTGAATATTATTAACAACTGAATCTATCCTTGATCATGCCTTGATACAAAGATTATATAGAAAATATGCCTAACAACAATTTGTTAGTAATAACAGAATGCTAACAGAATATTAACACATGTGACTTATATTATAACAAGAACAAACCATCATTTGTGTGCTTCCAACAGAGAGAATCGACTTTCCCAGAGTCAAAAGAGATAGGAGTATTGAGTGTGGCCTCTAAATATTCTTTTGGAAGTTGGAATGACCAGTTATCATAGCCATCACTCTCCAACTAGAGGATACATAGGCCGGGTCGGCACAACTAAAATTTTAGGTCCGCCCTGAAAATTAGACCTAAATTTTTGTTTAAATCTAACCCAGATAAAAATGTTAAAATTTGGGCTTGACCTATCTATATTAATTTTTTATATAATTATATATATATATATAATACATCAAAAATTATAAAAATATTAAAATAAATATTTTTCAACAAATTGAAAATAAATTAAAAATATATATGTATACTTGAATAACACTAATATAAGTGCAATTTAACAAACAAATGTCTCTAAAATAGAAATAAAATTAACAACAAAATAAGAATTATACAATATTCAAACAATAACAATAAAACAAAAGCAACATAATAGTGAAAATGATAGCAAAATAGTAAAAAAAAACAATAAGAAAATAGCAACAAATTAGTAAAAAACAAGAAAACAATAAAAAAAACAACAACATATTTACATATTTGAGCCAAGTCGGGCTCAAGCCAAAAAAGTCTTACCTAAGGTTCGATCCGTTTTCTAAATGGGCCTTATTTTTTACCCAAACCCTCCCACTTTTTAGGCGGACCTTCGGGTTTAGTTGAGCTCCAACCGATCATCAGCTCTTTTGAAGGAATGGTTTTACTCTCCTCTCAACAACGACCCAATGCAGAGGGTTCTAAGGTGGCACAGTCCATTCCAATCATCATCATAGAACCTAATGTTATTTTTATTTCCAACAGCCTATCTTAGGCCACTTTGGAATAGTAGGCTGATTTTCTTAAGCAAAACCAACATGGTTGAAACACTTCTTTTAGCTGGACTATCGTCACTTATTAGAAGATATTTACTTGCTAGAACCTTGACCCAAATCGATTCTTGTTCATGTATCATTCTCCAAGGTAATTTCATCAACTGGGCTTGGTTTTTAAAATTTTAAACTCTCATCCGAAGGCAACCAATCTCTTTTGACTTAGCTAATACATCCCGATTTGTCATATGCAATCTCATTGAGTCTTTAAGAGCCCCAAAAGAAGTTCCTATTGATTCGATGAAGTCTAGCTAACGTATTAGCAAGTAACATTCTACATTGCATGTAATAATTTGGAATAGTAGCCATAGTTGCATGGATTAGCACTAATCTTCCCGCCCAAGATAATGAATTTGCTTTTCAGGAGCTCAAATTTCCTTGAACTTTTTCAATGATGAAATCATATTATTTTCTAGAAACTTTGGATAAGTGAATCAGGAATCCCAAGTATTTCCCCAAGTCTTTTGTCTATTGCATTTTAAGGGTATTAACCATTCTTAACTTAGTATTATCCTCCATTTTAGGGGGAAACAAAATTTTGGATTTTTACAAATAAATGCTTTGACCAAATTATTCCATGAAGGTATTAAGAGTAGTCATGATGGACCGAACATAAGTTTTATTGACTTTAGATAAGAGAATTACATTATCCACAAAGAAGAGGTGAAAGAGTAATGGACCTCTTCTCAAAGCTCGGATTGGTTGCCAAGAATTATTGTCAATTTCTCTTAAGATAAAATGATTGAGGTATTCTGTACAGAGGATGAAAATATAGGGAGACAAGGGGTCCCTTTGTCAGATTCCTTTTGTCAGAACAAACTATTCAAGCTTGGAGATATTTAGAAGGATTGAAATTGATGAAGTGGAAATGCATTGCATGATGAGGCAAATAAACTTTTTAAAAAAATTGAAAAAACATAGGACTGTCCTAACAAAAATCCACTCAGGTTTGTCATAGGCTTTCTCAATGTCAAGTTTAATGACTATAGCCCCTCTCTTCCCTTTTATTTTATTGAGTGAGTGGAAAACTTCTTGTACAATGAAAATTGTAACACCCCTAACTCGTAACCGTCATCAGAATAGGGTTAAAAGGCATTACTGAACATTTCAAAACATTTATAATCACTACACATCTTAAAATAACAATTCATATTCAAAGAGTCCCTTAAATAGGTCTACGAGACCTTAAACATAAATTAGAAAAGGGGTCGGGACTAAACTGAGCTCATACAAATTTTTTTCGAAACTTAACATTTTCCAAAGTTACAGAGGTCACATGCCCGTGTGGGTAGGCCGTGTGCCTCACATGGCCTCAGACACATCCGTGTGTCCAAGCCGTGGCAAAATAGGGCATACATACTGACTCGTCCACACGACCGAGGACACGCCCGTGTGCTTCACCCGTGGTCAACACTAACTTGTTTCAATTTGCAAACTTAAGAGACACGGTCGAGCCACACGCCCGTGTGCTCAACCGTGTGGGTAAATATAGGCCCTTTGCAAGACCAATTTGCCACCCACACTTTGGGTCACACCTACAAGCATTAAACAAATATCAATTCATATCCCAAAGGCAACCAAAACGTACCAAATCATGCACAATTTGACCCATAACATCATCATTTATTTCCAAAAGAGATGGTGGCTTTTGGTGTTTAATTAATATTAACATTATTTGTCAAATACCAAAATTAACCTTAAAAATTAATTCAATTTACCACATTGCCAAACCATTTTCAGCCACTATCTCATAATTGGACTAATTAACATATAAGGACTTCCTCCTTTAAATTCTATATCATTTAAACACTTTTAGCTAATAGAACTCAACTTTTACGCTTTACGCGATTTAGTCCTTTTTACCGAATTAACCACTTAAATGATAAAATATCTTTACGAAAATTTCACACAACTCTAATATCATGCTGTAAATATTAAGATAATAATAAAATAAATTTTTCAATGTCGGATTGTGTTCCCCAAACCATTGTTCCGATTAACCCTAAAAACGGGATGTTACAACTCTCCCCCCTTAGGGATTTTCGTCCCCGAAAATCTTATCAAATAATAGATTAGTGATTTACTTTCACATAATAATTTCACATTCTCACATAGTCTAAATTTCGTGACTCCTTAATCTTCCGAACCAAAACTTTGATATATAGCATGTTGGATTGTTTCTCAATTTTGTTCGAAGAAATTTTATATGAAGAGTCTAATCTTTATCGTCACAACATTGATACAATGTAGCATCTTATAAACCTTCTCAAGTTTTGACAGTAATTTAAGTTGAAGAAGTTACTGGTCTTACCTTTTCAATAATTCTGTAGAGCCCGAATAATCACGAAATCAACTTCTCTTTTTAGCTTAATCGAGGAATTCTGTTCTCACTGCAATACTTTTACAAATAGTCAGTTCTGTAACTGAAATTCAATGCTTTTACGTATCAAGCCTGCATAAGTTTTCTATCAATTTGAAACTTCTTTCAAGCTGTTACAAATTTCTTTTACTTTCTCTTCAATTTCTCTGATCAAAACAACCTCATGAATATTTGTCTCACAAACTTCGATCTAGTACAACGAAGTTCAGTAATTGTAACCATACAATACCTTATACAATGCCGTCTTTATCCTTACATGATGACTCAACCAACAGTAATAGTCTTTCTTAGTTGCTTTCAAACTTTAAAATACAGTGACAACACAAAATTTCAAGAATTTGAATTGTTTTCTCTAATTACGATACAACCTTGTACCCAAAGCTTACTATAGTTTCTCCCAGAATCACAATATAAATTTCGGATCTCTATCCGAAACAATGGAACTGGCACCCTATGCAAATTGACAATCTTAGGAATGAATAGCTCAACTGATCTACTAAAAGAGAAATCCATACGTACAGAGAGACTTCTTCAAATAGTTAACAATAATTCAGATAACATCTATCTTTTTCGATTATAGGAAAAAAAAATCCCGATACAAAAATTTCATCAAAACTCTATTTCGTTACCACACAGATATCACCACATGTTGTAACAATCCTAAAGACACTTAATAATCAATTTTTAACCTGCTGATAGCTCTGGCATTTAAACACAAGGTCAGAGGTATCACGTTTCTTACACATTCATCAATACCACTGTCTTAGATTTTTATGCATCTTGGTACTCCCATATGAACAATCCAACTACCACTGTGAGCTACCTGTAACAGTTGTTGTACAATCTCAGAACTTTTCGGTATACTCACACTATTTCAAAGTAACAATTAATCATCGGTTCCACATCACAAATTCTGAATCAGAAGTCTATTTATGTTGGACCCTTTTTAATTTGCAATTCTCTGATACATATCTGAGCTTCATAAATTTGCTGAATAAATATCAATTTTGCTTTTAACTCAGCTAATAGTTATCCATCATCCGATAGTATCAATCGCATATTCATTGCTCTTAAAGCACATAAAGATTTCCTGTTCAGACCATCTAAAATTGTAATCGTTTTCCTTGGATAATAATAAATTACTAACTCAAAAATTTTCGATGATTCAAGCCATCTATGTTGTGCCAAGTTCAGATCTCGCTCTGCAGCATGAAATAAATTACATTACTAGCAAACAATCAATGCCGCTAACTATCCCTCACCAATACAATGTTAACCGTTTCTAATTCACGTATCGAATAACTCTTTTCATGTAGCTTTAATTGTATAGAATCACAAGATATCTCTGCATATTCTTGTATTAGAACACATTTTGAACCATTCAATAACGTATAACCGAAAATCATAATCTCTTTATTTAACTCAAACTGAACCAGGACTGATGTTTTGGTTGAAAATATATTCGTGGAAAAAGGAAAACTTCAACAATCGAACTAACTTTAATTTACCACAACATTTCCCAGATAGAATCGTTCCGATAGATATAATTCCGTATGAAGTCTTCAAGAATACGAATTCTTCTTCCAGACTATCCCTGTAACAGCCCGATTTTGGGGCTAGTCAAAACAGTGGTCTCGAGACCACTAATCCGAGGTTGAGGAAATTATTTTAGTATTATTTTATGTGTTTTGACATTAATATATGACTATATGGAAATTTTGGTGCTTTAATTTTAGCAATAGAGTACTTAATTGTGAAAAAGGACTAAATCGCATAAAGTGCAAAAGTTCTATTTTATAAGGGGGTACCTAATAGCTATATATTGTAAATTAGAGGATTTTAAAGTGAAATTAGGCCCTATTATATGTGTTGGCTGGCCATACAAGTTAACGGGGACAAGAGCATTGAATGCTAGTCAAAGTTGGTGGAAATTAAGTGATAAAATGAATAAAATAAGAGAAGCAAAAGATGTTATCATCTTTCACTATTCACTCATCTCTTTCCACGAAAAATTCAAGAGAGGATAGAGTTCTTGGAGGTTCAAAATTTTAGCCACTCAATCCTCATTCAAGTAAGTGATTTAGGTGGTTTTAGTTGATGATTTTTGTACTTTTGGAATCCCCAAAGCCTAAGCTAACTAATGAGAGGACTAATTTGTGAAATGGTTAAAAGTTTAGAGACTTGCCATGAGAGAGTTTATATTGTTAGCTGAGTTTTTATGGAAGAAAATGGATGATGGGGAGGTTAGAGACAACTTTTGTAAAGGTGTTGTCATGAAAATACCTAAATGGGACTAAGTTGTAAATGTTGTAAATTGGTAATAAATGCATGAAATAGTTAGATTTGTGGGTTGTTGAAAGAAGAATAAATGCTCAGCTAGGCTTGTTTAAGGGGAAATGTGATGAAAAATGATTTACGAGCCTAAGGGCAAAATCATAATTTTTCCAATATACAAGGGCAAAATGGTCATTTTTGCCTAAGTGTAGAATTTGATGTATATTAATCATAGAATGTCCTAAAAGAAAGAATTTCATTTTTATAGATCAAGAAGAGCGCGGAATCAACCTTGACCGTGGGAAAGGCAAGGTGATCGAGTAAATCGCTAGCTAACACGTTTTGCATCGAGGTAAGTTTACGTGTAGACGATGCATATTACATGCACATTATTATTGTTAATCAGTGCATAGCATAATCGAGAACATGTATAATTCAAGTAGATAGAAAGTCGTAGTTAATGAATAATTCTTGTATGAATGATGGAATAGATAGGTAGGTGTGTTATATCAACTTTTGATGGTGGGCTAAGTGCGATGCCACCTTGTTGTTTAATTATGATGGGCTGTGTGCGATACCATCGTCTGTTAACCTTTCTGGTGGGCTGTGTGCGATACCACCGTAATTAACCTTCTTGGTGGGCTATGTGCGATATCACCCTAATGAAGACTGATGGTGGGCTAAGTGCAAAACCACCGGGTAATGTATTTTGATATGGTGATGTGTTGCATTAAGTGACCTTGTGATGCTCAGTGCAAGGAAACCGTTATTGAATGTATGCATTATGCTTGTGATGTGATTGGGATGTGTAAATGGAGGAAATGAGTAAGCTAATCCTGAATGTAGATTGATTTCTTGCTTAGCAAATAATGCTATAAAAATGTCTTATTCATTTTAGAGTGTTATATTGTTTACATGTGAACTTACTAAGCTTTAAGCTTACTCCTCTCTCTTTCCCTTGTCTTATAGGGCTTAAGAGCCGAGCTGGGATACGCCGGTAACT
This sequence comes from Gossypium rotundifolium, assembly GCA_025506655.1. Taxonomy (NCBI): domain Eukaryota; kingdom Viridiplantae; phylum Streptophyta; class Magnoliopsida; order Malvales; family Malvaceae; genus Gossypium; species Gossypium rotundifolium. The sequence goes on from CP106722.1 coordinate 64,305,866, forward strand.
AGAAGACCGCCCATACTATCTGCTCACTTCGGTATAATTAGATTAGTGATTTTGTATATGGCATGTATAGGACTAGACTAGTTAGATTATTTTGTTATTTTGACCAAATGTGTATTGGCTCTTGTTAAGACATTAATTTTGTAAATTGCCAAGAATGATGGCATATTTTATCATTTATGAAATTTCAAAGTTATCAATGTGAGTGCATGTAGATTGAGAGAGATTTGTTAGTTTGTTGAATAAACCCATGTAGAGTAAGATATAGGGATGCTAGAAGCTTGGCAAGTAGCCTTCATGTGCCACACGGGTCGACACATGGGCGTGTGTCCAGGTCGTGCTAACCCTGGACCTTATTATTACTAATTAGAATAGGCCACGGGCAAATCCCACGGCCGTGTGCATGAACCGTGTAAGACATACGGTAGGGACATGGGCGTGTGCCCGGGCCGTGTGGATCAAGTCAGTAGCTCCCACGGTTAGGAGACACGGCATGTTGTAAGGGTACACGGGCGTGCCCCTATTTCACATGGGCATGCCTTAGCCGTGTGAGTTTTGGCAGAATGTTGGGGTTTTTGGGCATGTTTTGAGCACATGGGCTTGTGTTACTACACACGGGCGTGTGTCATCTAGCACAGGCGTGTACTCCCTGTTTAGATGAAAAGAAATTTTATGGACTGTAAGATTTCTGATATGATCCTGAGAGTTCTCGTAGGTACGATTGAGATCTCATAGGTTGAGTGTGAAGTAGTTGAAGAGATTCGAGAACAGTAGTCACGTTGAGCCTAAGTGGCGATCCGGTAAATTGTTCGGTAACGTCTCGTGCCCGATTCTGACGGGGATTACAGGTAAGGGGTGTTACATTTAGTGGTATCAGAGCTATGGTTTAGTCAGTTCTAAGACTACCATAGCGTGTGTGAGAGTCTAGCTATACATGCCATAAGCGTATAATAATAGTGTGGTGGCTTCTGATGATTTTAAAAATTTATTTTATGTAGTATATGGATTTCGATCAATAGGCTACTGATGATGCAGCTAGTAATGCGCCGGCTCCTGCGCAAGGGACCGTGCCTGTGCAAAGTGAACCCGAGACTAGGGGTCAATGAGAAGAGGCTCGAGAAGCCTTTCTTCAAATGATGAGCAATTGGTACACCGAGTATGTACTAGCTAATCCCAATGCTCAACCTCCTCCACCTCCTCCTCTACCTCAGCCAGTTCCTGTGGCTCCCCAAGGTGTAGAAATAATGAGGACAAATAAGTCTCTGGTAGATAAAATTCGGAAGTAAGGGGCTGAAGATTTTCGAGCTAACAAAGATGATGACCCTGAGCGGATGGAGTTCTAGCTTGAGAACTCAATGAGGGTTTGTGATGAACTCTCCTGTACACCCAAGGAGAGTTTGAAATGCACTATATCTTTGCTGAGGGACTCGGTATACTATTGGTGGAAAACGTTGACATTAGTAGTTCCTAAAGAGAGGGTAACGTAGGACTTTTTCTTGGAAGAGTTCCGAAAGAAGTATATAAGTCAAAGGTTTATAGACCAGGAGCGGAAGGAATTCTTTGAGTTAAAGCAAGGAAAAATAACTGTGGCGGAATATGGACACAAATTTGTTCAGCTCAGTAAGTACGCATAGGAATGTGTATCCATGGAAGCTACCCTATGCAAGAGGTTTGAAGATGGGTTGAATAAAGACATGAAAATTTTAGTTGGGATCTTAGAGCTAAAAGAATTTGTGATACTGGTGGATCGGGCTAGTAAGGCCAAAGAATTGAGTAAGGAAAAGAGGAAATCCCTGAGTAAGGCTCGTGATGTGAGGAAGAGGCCGATGAGCAAGTCATACCAATCTCAATCGAAGAGGTCTAGAGAAGGGAACCCTCGGATGACTACGTCAGTCGGGTATTCGCAGAGAGATCGAGGTAATACGTATTCGGGTTCAAGAGTTCAGGCCACCTCAATGGCAAGTGTGAGCAATCCAAAGTCCAAACCAGACTGCCCAAGTTGTGGCAGACATCACACTGGGGAGTGTTAGGGAAACAATCGAAATTGCTACAAGTGTGGATCCCCCGACCATTTCATTCGAAACTGTCCTGGAAGAGATGACAAGGAAAAGAAGCAAGAGGTAAGATCAAGCAGTGCATCTTTTAGAGGTAGGCCACAAAAGAACCCGGGCGGTAAGACTAGTGGTAGAGGTGTATCACGAGACACTACTGTGGGGTCAGAGGGTCGGGCGCCAGCAAGAACCTATACTATTCGCGCTCGAGAAGAGGCATCATCGCCGGACGTAATAACGGGTACATTTTCTCTCTATGACACCTCTGTTATTGCTTTGATTGACCCGGGGTCGACCCATTCTTATATTTGTATGGGATTGGCAATTAGTTTGAATATGACTATTGAGTCTACTGAATTTGTGATAAAAGTATCAAACCTCCTAGGAAAACAGGTGTTAGTTGATAAGGTGTGTAGGAACTGTCCTTTGACAGTTAGGGGTCATTATTTTCTAGTAAACTTTATGTTGCTGCCGTTTGATGAGTTTGACTTGATTCTTGGTATGGATTGGTTGAATGCCCATAGCGTTTTAGTGAATTGTAATAGTAAATTTATTGAATTGAAGTGTGAGAATGAAGATGTTATTCAGGTTGAATCATGTGAGTCAGATAACCTACCGGTGATGATTTCTTCCATGGTAGCTGAGAAATATTTGAGAAAAGGATGTGAGTCGTATCTTACCTTTGTACTGAACAGTCAAGAGTCTGAGGCAAAGGTTGAAACCGTGCCAGTTGTATGTGAGTATCCGGATGTATTCCCAAAAGAGTTACATGGACTACCTCCAATCAGAGAGGTTGAGTTCGAAATTGAGTTAGTTTCGGGAACAGCACCTATTTCCATCACTTCGTATTTTCACCGTTGGGTGCTCCGGTATTATTTGTGAAAAAGAAAGATGGATCGATGAGATTGTGTATAGACTACGATGACTCAACAAGGTGTGATGAAAATAGGTATCCTTTACAGAGGATAGATGATCTATTTGATCAACTGAAGGGAGCTATGGTGTTCTCCAAGATTGATTTGAGATCCGGATATTATCAGCTGAGAATTAAGGAACAAGATGTACCAAAAACAACATTTAGGATGAGGTATGGCCATTATGAGTTTCTGGTCATGCCGTTCGGTTTAACGAATGCTTCTGTGGTTTTTATGGACTTAATGAACCGTATCTTCTGACCGTATTTGGACAAGTTCGTAGTTGTTTTTATCGATGACATATTAGTCTACTCCCGAGATGAGTGTGATCATGCAAAGCATTTGAGAATTATCCTGCAGACCTTGAGAGACAAGCAATTATATGCTAAATTTAGCAAGAGCGAGTTTTGGCTCCGAGAGGTCGGATTCCTAGGACATGTTGTGTCAGGGGAAGGCATTAGAGTTGATCTGGGAAAGATCTCAGCTATTGTGGAGTGGAAACCGTCGAGGAATGTGTCGGAAGTCAGAAGCTTTCTAGGTTTGGCGGGGTACTATAGGCGGATCGTGGAGGGATTTTCTATGATTGCTACTCCGATGACGAAATTATTGCACAAGGATGTTAAGTTTGAATGGACTGAAAAATGCCAACAGAGTTTTGAGAGATTGAAAACGTTGTTGACAGAAGCACCGATTTTGGTACAGCCTGAGTCAGGAAATGAGTTTGTGGTCTACAGTGACGTGTCCTTAAATGGTCTTGGTTGGGTGTTGATGCAAGAGAGTAAGGTGGTCGCTTACGCCTCGAGATAGCTAAAACCACATGAGAAGAATTATTCGACTCATGACCTAGAGTTGGCCGTAATCGTTTTCACGTTAAAGATTTGGCGACATTATTTATATGGTGAGAAGTGTCGAATTTTTACGGATCATAAGAGTTTGAGGTACTTGATGAATCAAAAGGAGTTAAATTTACGGCAACGACGATGGCTTGAATTATTAAAAGACTAGGAGCTAGTGATCGATTACCACCCGGGGAAAGCAAATATAGTTGAAGATCCTTTAAGTAGAAAATCTTTGTATGCTTTGAGAACTATGAGCACGAGTTTGTCATTGTCCGATGATGGTGCTATACTGGCTGAGTTGAGAGCTATTTGTCAAACAAATATGTGAAGCTAAAAGGAATGATAATGAGATGTTAGCTAAAAGAGCTAAGTGTGAATCAGGAGCTGATTCTGAATTTAGGGTAAGTTCGAATGGCTGTTTAATGTTCCATGATAGAATTTGTGTACCTAAAGATGATGAGTTAATCTGAGAAAATTTACAAGAAGCACATAATAGTCATTTCACAGTACACCCAGGCAGTACGAAAATGTACAATGATCTGAAGAAATTCTATTGGTGGCCAGGAATGAAAAGAGACATCTCGGAGTATGTAACAAGATGTCTAATTTGTCAACAAGTGAAAGCCGAGCATCAGGTGCCTTCGGGATTACTTTTACCAGTGATGGTTCCTGAGTGGAAGTGGGATCGGATCACCATGGACTTCGTGACGGGGTTACCTTTGACTCTAAAAAAGAAAGATGCTGTATGGGTTATCGTTGATAGGTTAACGAAGTAGGCTCACTTTATACCGGTACGTATTGATTATTCACTAGAGAAGTTAGCCAAGTTGTATATTGCAGAGGTAGTAAGATTACATGGAGTGCCTATATCCATTTTCTTGAATAGAGACCCGAGATTTACTTCAAGGTTTTGGAAGAAGTTACAAGAGGCCTTAGATACAAGGTTGAATTTTAGTACTGCTTTTCATCCTCAAACTGATGGTCAGTCTGAGAGAGTAATCCAAGTTCTTGAAGATATGCTCCGATGCTGTATGTTAGAATTCGAAGGTAGTTGGGAAAGATACCTTTGGTCGAATTTGCTTACAACAATAGTTATCAATCAAGCATACGGATGGCACCGTATGAGGCCTTATATGGTTGTAAGTGTCGGACTCTTTTGTATTGGACCGGGTTGGGTGAGAAGCAAATCCATGGGATTGATTTAGTTAAAGAAACTGAGGAAAAAATGAAAGTGATTTGGGATAGTCTGAAAGCTGCTTCAGATTGAAAAAAGTCGTACGTGGACTTGCAAAGAAAAGAAATTGAGTTTCAAGTGGGTGAAAAAGTATTTTTGAAAGTGTCACCGTGGAAGAAAATGTTGAGATTCAGTCGAAAGGGTAAATTGAGTTCAAGATTCATAGGGCCGTACGAAATTACTGAAAGGATTGGGCCAGTGGCATATTGGTTGTCTTTACCGGTAGAGTTAGAGAAAATTCACAATGTGTTCCATGTATCAATGCTAAGGCGTTATCGCTCCGATCCCTCGCATGTGGTTTCTCCCACAGAAATTGAGATACGACCGGATATGACATATGAGGAAGAGCCGATTAAAATATTGGCTCGAGAAGTGAAACAGTTGAGGAATAGGGACATAGCCTTAGTAAAACTGTTGTGGCAAAAGCACGGTGTAGAAGAAGATACGTGGGAACTGAAAGAAGCCATGAGAGAGCAATATCCAAACCTCTTTACCGGTAAGATTTTCGAGGGCAAAAATCCCAAAAAGGGGGAGAGTTGTAATAGCCCGATTTTGGGGCTAGTCGAAACAGTGGCCTAGAGACCACTAATTCGAGGTTGAGAAAATTATTTTAGTATTATTTTATGTGTTATGGCATTAATATATGGCTATATGGAAATTTTGGTGCTTTAATTTTAGCAATAGAGTACTTAATTGTGAAAAAGGACTAAATCGCATAAAGTGCAAAAGTTCTATTTTGTATGGTGGGGGTACCTAATAGCTATAGATTGTAAATTAGAGGATTTTAAAGTGAAATTAGGCCCTATTATATGTGTTGGCCGGCCATACAAGTTAAGGGAGACAAGAGCATTGAATGCTAGTCAAAGTTGGTGGAAATTAAGTGATAAAATGAATAAAACAAGAGAAGCAAAAAATGTTATCATCTTTCACTATTCACTCATCTCTTTCCACCGAAAATTCAAGAGAGGATAGAGTTCTTGGAGGCTCAAACTTTCAGCCACTTAATCCTCATTCAAGTAAGTGATTTAGGTGGTTTTAGTTGATAGTTTTTGTACTTTTGGAGTCCCCAAAGCCTAAGCTAACTAATGAGGGGACTAATTTGTGAAATGGTTAAAAGTTTAGAGACTTTTCATGAGAGAGTTTATGTTGTTAGCTGAGTTTTTATGGAATAAAATGAATGATGGGGAGGTTAGAGAAGACTTTTGTGAAAGGTGTTGTCATGAAAACACCTAAATGGGACTAAGTTGTAAATGTTGTAAATGTTGTAAATTGGTAATAAATGCATGAAATAGTTAGATTTGTTGGTTGTTGAAAGAGGAATAAATGCTCATCTAGGCTTGTTTAAGGGGAAAATGTGATGAAAAATGATTTACGAGCATAGGGGCAAAATCGTAATTTTTCCAATATACAAGGGCAAAATGGTCATTTTTGCCCAAGTGTAGAATTTGATGTATATTAATCATAGAATGACCTAAATGAACGAATTTCATTATTATAGATCAAGAGGAGCGCGAAATCAACCTTGACCGTGGGAAAGATAAGGTGATCGAGTAAATCGCTAGCTAACACGTTTTGCATCGAGGTAAGTTTACGTGCAAAAGATGCATATTACATGCACATTATTGTTGTTAATCAGTGCATAGCATAATTGAGAACATGTATAATTCAAGTAGATAGAAAGTGGTAGTTAATGAATAATTCTTATATGAATGATGGAATAGATAGGTAGGTGTGTTATATCAAATTTTGATGGTGGGCTAAGTGCGATACCACCTTGTTGTTTAATTATGATGGGCTGTGTACGATACCACCGTAATTAACCTTCTTGGTGGGCTATGTGCGATACCACCCTAATAAAGACTGATGGTGGGCTAAGTGCGAAACCACCGGGTAATGTGATAACGGGTAATGTATTTTGATATGGTGATGTGTTACATTAAGTGACCTTGTGTTGCTCAGTGTAGGGAAACCGTTATTGAATGTATGCATTATGCTTGTGATATGATTGGGATGTGCAAATGGAGGAAATGAGTAAGCCTAATCCTGAATGTAGATTGATTTCTTGCTTAGCAAATAATGCTATAAAAATGTCTTATTCATTTTAGAGTGTTATATTGTTTACATGTGAACTTACTAAGCTTTAAGCTTACTCCTCTCTCTTTCCCTTATCTTATAGGGCTTAAGAGTCGAGCCGGGATACACCGATAACTAGAAGACCGCCCACACTATCTGCTTACTTCGGTATAATTAGATTAGTGATTTTGTATATGGCATGTATAGGACTAGACTAGTTAGATTATTTTGTTATTTTGACCAAAGGTGTATTGGCTCTTGCTAAGACATTAATTTTATAAATTGCCAAGAATGATGGCATATTTTATCATTTATGAAATTTCAAAGTTATCAATGTGAATGCATGTGGATTAAGAGAGGTTTGTTAGTTCGTTGAATAAACCCTTTGTAAGAGCCCAATTTTGACCGGGCTTTAAAATAAACCAAAATAAATAAACCCAGTGTTTGTTTTTAACAGTCCAGTTACAACATTTGGCCCAAAACCAATTTACAAAGCCCAAAATAAATTACCCAAGACCCAACCTAACCTAATTACACCCCTTGACCTAAAACTAAACACCCTACTCAGACCAAACAACACACGACCCAAATGGCCCAGGAACTAAATAGAACCAGCAGTGGCCTAGGGTTTCAGAAACCCTAGGTGCCGCCTCAGCAGGAGCCCGAGCGTCACCCCGCAATCTACTCCTCGCACCATATCAGCCCTTGTCCACGCTACCTTCAACGCACATGTAGCCCCTATCGCCAGATCCGCGCCTTTCACCTGCACAAAAAAAAGGAAAGAACGTAGCAACAATGGCAAAAGCAGTGGCAAAAATCTTTTGTTTCCCTTTATCTTGTAATCTCAAAGGCTAAAAAAGCTTTCCAAATATTGTAAACCGAGGAGAGAGAAAAATATATAGAGAAATATTCAGAGAAAAAAAAGAATACAACGGAGGTGATTTTCGAAAGTTTATTCGTGTTTCTTTTTCTTCGGTTTTATGTTTTTTTTTATATTGCTACTAGAATAAAAGGAATATAAATATTTACCTCTCGATTAAGTAAAGAGGAGATTTTTCGTCTTCAGTCGGCAGTGTAATGTGGTGGCGCGTGGGATGCACGCATACGGTGACTTATCGTTTGAACCCACGCCGGAGTTTGGTCGAAAGCAGAGGAAAGGGGAGAGCTTTCTATAGGTTTTTTTCAAGGCTGTTAAGAATGATTTTTTTATTATTGATTTTCACTTTATATAGGCCTAAGAAAAGACGCCGTTTTGGTGTGGTCAGATTATGACCAAAACGACGTCGTTTTAAGGTTATACCCGTGCACTGACCCAACCCGCATAGAGGATCCGCATGTTTTCAGATAATGGGAAATTTATCCCTTTAGTCCCTCTGCATTATTTCAGTTTTGTAATTAAGTCCGTTTATATCCTTTTATTTATAATTTGACCCCTTTACATCTATTTTTATTATTATTTGATCCTGGTTTCTTTATTTTTCAAACTCATTTTTATTTTTATTTTATTTTATTTTATTCTAATACTGTTTTAATTATTTTATTATGTTAAAACATTATATTATCTCTATTATTTGTATATTAATTCATTAAACTTGTATATTTTATTACATATTATATTATTTTATTACATATTATTTTTAACTTATATATTAGTTATTCTTATATATTTTTATTTTGTACCTTATATAGTATTATATTATATATATTATTTCTAAAGCTTTATTTTATATAAAATTATTTATATTATCTAATTTATATTGTTTATATTATGTATTAATGTACTACATATACATATATTTTCATTATTTATTATTTTTATTCAGTTCAAAATTATTTTCATTACATCTTATTTTTTATACTATATTATATGTTTTTTAATTCTTTATATTACATAATATTATATTATATCGATGTTATTTTGTAAAAAGTTATGCATATTTTATAACATGTTTCACATATATTATTTATATTATATTATTGTTTTTGAAAATATCTTTATTATTATATATTATTATGTATATGTATTAAGTTATATATTTATTATAATATTCATTTAGTATTTTTATTATTTTACATATATTGCTTTATATATTTTATTTATCTATGTAATGCCCTTTTATTTATTTATTATTTATGATTACTATAGTGTAGTTATTTATGTTGTATTTTGTATTGTATGCTATTGCCTTATAATCGTTTTTTAATATTTGTGTATGGTAGTTTATAAATGCGATATTGTTACATGGATTAGTGTTTAAAATGAAAATCTATTTTTGCAAAACCATTATATTTTTAAAAGCTTTTAAAATAAGGCAATATTTTGGTATTTAGAAATTCGGGAAATAGTGCCCTAACGTATTGGGTTGCGATTTTCCGTTTGACTAAATAACTAAATATCCTTTTAACAAGTTTTGTAAAACATGAGATGACTTTAATTACGAGGGTTTAAAAAACATCGTGTCCTAACGTATTGGATGTGATGTTTATATTCCTTCGGAATATAGAAATTTCAAGTTTTAAATAAAAAACCTATTCTTGGGAATTCAAAACATTGTGCCTTAACTTGCTGGGTTCAACGTTTTGCGTCTCGAAGTAGGAATATTCTAAAATAAAGCGAGCTTAATTTCAAAGTCATGAGGTGCTATACCTTAACTTATTGGGTAAAGTATTTTATTTCTTTGTGATAAGTGAGTCCTGGTTTTCTTTCTAATAAAAGGATCATATTTTCTAATTTTCTTAATTTTCAATATTCGGACATGACTTTATCGATTAGGTACCAATTTTAGGCGTTATGAGGGTGCTAACCCTTCCTCATATGTAACCGACTCCTGAACCCGTTTTCTTATTTTTGTGGACCAAAATTGAATGTTTTTAAAATAAAATGTTTTACAAGGTGATCCAATCACACCTAAGTAAAAAAGGATTGGTGGCGACTCCCACTTTCATTTTTAAAGTCGATCCCCATTTTCTAAAAACCAATTTTAAAATGGTTTTGATAGCTTGGCGACTCCGCTGGGGACACAAGAGAGTCAGGCCGTAAAATTGATAATTTCATGTCCTTTTGTTCGAATTTAAAATTCTATTTTAAAAAATATGATCCTTTTATTGCATGTGGTTTTAAATATATTGCTCTGCATTGCACTTCATGACCATCGTGGTCACACCCTTAAGTGGGAGTGAGAAGCTACTCCTTCGTGAGGTTTTCACCTCCGTGCAGCCATAAGGAAATGTATTCCCCTGAACCGAACTCGATCCATATGAGCCTATAATGGGTGAGAATCGAGGAATCTGCTGGTTTAGGTACCTCAGCTTTAGAGCTAACCGCATATAGTGAACCCTAAGGGCCTACCCTAGGTAGAACCATGTCAAACCCTAATGGTCACCCTGATAGGTTCTATGTTATTTTTCCTGTGCTAACGGGTTTTCTTTTGTTTTGATTGCATTGCATTCACATCATAGAAAAGAGGTGTTGATTTCAAGTTCGATTACTAAATAGAAAAGTTAGTCATAAGAAAATGGATTTTTTGATAAAGTGGATTATAATACGGTCGTCTGAATATAGTCCAAGTGAATACAATGAGAGAAGACTGATAGTCCGTGAAGGAATACAAGACCTTATCACCCAAGGATTCAAGTTGACAAGACTATTCAAAGATTACCACGGCTCGACATTCTTGAAGAAGCTAACAAGTGAACAGGAGTTGCAGTCCAGATCAAGCAAAAGGAGCTAGAGGAGGCATCTATTAGAAGTTTGCAGGACTTGACTTTTGCGAAGAAGGGATTCATGTTTTCTCTTGGACTATGAGGACAAGGCCGTGTATGCGATCCGTTTTGTGTAAAGAAATTTATTTTCTAGTAAAGTTTTTCTAATGTTACTGAATTTAGAGTCAACGCCTCTTTTTCTTTGCATTTGCATTACATAACATCATATTTTACTTGCTTTATATCTTATTCTGCGGTGCTAATTTGTTGTGTTTATTTTTGTGCATGTCATTTCATATTTTAAGAGGTATCGATTCATGGTCAGTTTCTAAGTTAGAAAGTTGGTTATGGAGAACGAGTTCCTTGATAAAATGGAAGACAATACAATCGTTCGTATATAGTTAGAGCATAGGCAATTAGAGAAAGAGGGTATGGATTCATTTGAGCAAGAGATAAATGAGGCAGCGTTAGAATCCCTACCACCTGTGTCTCCTGATGTTGTTCTGATCAAAGCAAAATAGGATGCGAAGAAGATTGTACGACACCCTGTGGCAAGGCGTGATGTTGGGACTAAAGGGCAAAAGGTAACTATGCTCATTAATTACTTCAAAGTGAGTGTGAGGAGTACGGATAAACATTTCTACTTGTACAGCGTTTCTCTTTCATATGAAGATGGTCACCCTGTGGACGATAAGGAAAGTGACTGACAAAATGCATGAAACCTACAAGAACGATTTGGATGGAAAGAATTTCGCCTATGATGGTAAAAAAGGTTTATTTATTATGGGTCTGCTACCAAACAATAAGTTTACTGTTGTGCTTATGGATGTTGCACCTACTAGAAATAATAGAAATGCAAGCCCTGATGGCTAGAATAACTCAAATGAATGAGATTAAGAAGACCGTGTCATTCAAGAAATTGGTGGAGACATTTAGGATTGAAAGATGAGTTGTTGTGAACTTCTCGGCTCCTCGTTGTGATTTAAACAACATTGCAAGGGATTTGATTCGTTGTGAGGAAATGAAAGGAATTCGTATTAATTCCCCAAAGATATGAACTAGAATAGACACCTTTCACTTTTGGTTAGAGTTGAAAAAATGTTTAATACAATCTAAATTTCCTAAAGCTCCGTAGTTCTTTCTTTGTCTGCCCTTTGATAGGAAAAATTCTGATCTTTATGGGCCATAGAAGCGGAAGAATCAACATTACATAGTGATGAACTTCTGATCGAACTTCTTGAAATAAGAGAGGAAGACTTCATCATTCTTATGATCAAGTTAAGAGTGGAGATTACCTTATGAGTGAAGCAATAGTTCAGATTCAAGAGGTAGTTGATCATCTTCAGATTTTGGCATCACAGGCTGATACATTGAGCACGAAGTATGAGCTGCGGTCAGATCGTGGTCAAGAGTTGGCTTTGTTGTCAGAACTATCGGATTTTGGGCGAAAGCATATAATAGTCCATTTTATGTAAAAGAATTTATTTTCTAATAAAGTTTTCTACAATGAAGTTGATCAGAATCGATGCCTCTTTGCATTCATACATTTGCATTACATTGCATCATTTGCATTAGACTTTTACAAGAGAATCCTAATTAGGTCAAAATATTTCAGAGTTAACCTGAAAAACATGGTGCAAAGGTTGGAGAGAATAGAACAAATGCAAATACAGATGCAGGAGCAATTGACCGAGATTCATCAAGAAATATGGGAATTTCAAATGAGTATAATAGGCCAGCTAACCGGAAGACTTGGAAAAAGGAGTAGCTCAGTGGACAATAGTGAGGATGACGAGGAAGACATCGTTTACTCTCCAATGGGTGTTAACCCGAGCAATGATCAAGCCAAACCGGTTGCTCTGGTAGAAATGAAGGAAAGAGGAGAAGGGACCTCAAAAGCCCTGAAGAAGAAGGAAAAGAAAATGAATAATGCAGGTAGGTATAACTCTGAAAGGCTCCAATTTACGCCAATCCCCATGACGTATACAGAGCTATATCAAAGTTTTTTTGATGCACATGTGGTGTCCCCATTTTATTTGAAACCATTGCAACCTCCATTCCCAAAATGGTATAACGAGAATGCCCAATGTGAGTACCACGCGAGAATAAATGGCCACTCAATCGAAAACTGCAATACGTTTAAAAAGTTGGTATAAAGGTTTATTAAAATGGGAGTTGTGAAGTTTGATGATCCATCAAAACCTGATCACTTTAAAGAGGAAGTGAATGCAGTGATTGAAGGAAAAGACAAGAAAGTTGCTACTCCTTGAAAAAACCAAAGAGGGAATCAGAAAACGAAGTTTCCAAATCCTTGTGTAATTGAGAGTGTTTTGAATAATAAGACTATGGAAGAAATCTCTGTACTTTTAGGGCTAATCTAGAGTAATGTTCAAAATAGGCTTGTTGACTTGGGCCTAGAGGCAACAAGAGCTTTTTTGTGAAATAGGTTTATGTTCAAAATTTTATTTCAATAAAATGCATCTTTTTGAATACATATTCTTTTATTCTTTACATTTCATAATGTACATTTTTCTTAACAATATTCTTTCATTATTTATTTGTGACCATACTATCCAAATAATCATCCTTAGAATCATTTGTTCTCTTTCGTACCTAGGTACCCAGATATCAACGTCATGAGCGACGCAGTTACTGATTCCCATTTTGAACAAGATATGGGTCTAGGAGATCTAAGGACTTTGAAGATAACAGAGATTGTAATATATCTTCTGACTTGTTAAGAATGGCTTAGCAAGATGTAAAACAGACCTTACTTTTGAAAGGGTTATTGGATATTGCGAGCCTAGAAAGGGGTAAAGATTGAAGCCTAGCTCACCACCAAAATAAGGCAAGACATCATTGAGTTGTTTTCAAGAATTCAAAGATGTTTTCACATAATTATATCAGGACATGCCTTGGCTCATAAGAAGTAGGCTAAACATGAGAATCAAGCATTGCCGATCTATATAGAAAGGGGTGATATCAGTTATGCCGAATTTAATGAAACAAGATTCATACGCCTACTCCAATTTTTCATAAATTTTCCATATGTGGGGCATGGATGTGATGGGGCCAATCTCGTCAAAAGCTTTTAACTAATATTAATTCATTGTCATGGTCGTCGTTTACTTCCCTAAGAGGGTGGAAGTAGCTTCATATGCCAATGTTATGAGGTCGAGGCCATTAAAAAAAATCTAGCAAAGAATGCATAACTGTACAAAGTCAAAGTTTATAGTTTGTCCAAAGATCAGGCAGCGTATCACTGTATAGCAAAAGTTGCCAAAAAAAAAGAAAAAAAGAAAAAGAAAAGGTGACTTAGACTTATAAGAATTGGCATAAGAAGCTATCTTTTACCTTCTATCCCATTGAACGTCGGCCAGAACCTTCACTGGGACAACATCTTGCCCATTATAGAATTGAAGTGCTTTTGCCAATTGAATTTAATCGAAGAAGAGGTTAAAAGTTATCCATCATGGTCTGATGATGTGAGCTTACGACAAAGAGGTTCATCCAAAAAATTCCACAAGGGGAACCTGATGTTGAAAAAGATTTTTCCTCAACAAAATGATTTTAGAGGAAAGCATATGCCGAACTGGGAAGGACTTATGTAGAGCCTGTTCTAGATGAGCATTGGCATTGATCGAGATGGATGGCGAAGACTTGCCTAATCCAGTGAATTCAGGTTTGGTCAAGAGATATTTTACCTGAAAGAGGAAAGATCAAGGTGAAAACCCGTAAAGGGCGCCTCAAAAAAAAAAAGAAAGAAAAGGAGAGGCCAAGGCGAAAACCTACAGAGGGCGCTTTGAGACCAAAGGGGCTTTGAGCTGAAAACCCGAAAAGGGCGGCTCAAAATTTGAATAAAAAGTGGGGCATACAGTAGTCTTGTTACATTTGAATTAACAATGAAGAAGTATGGTACGTCTTGGGACAGCGACAAAGTACTCCGGGTCCCTTAAACACATACTGAGCTTAAAATGGTCATCAAGAAGTTGGAACAAAGAAGCTCAGGCTGCGATATCTGGGGCACCTAGTTTTCCATCTTACTCCTTTTAAATTTTCTATCTTTGATCACTTTATTCTTTTCAAAGAAACACCTTAATTAACTTTCTTTTATAGCCTTTGCTATTTTTGCTTACTTTATTCTTTTAAAGATACACCAATCAATTTTCATTTATTGCTTTGGTTATCTTTGATCAGCCTATTTGTTTCGAGTAATGCTCCTGATTAATTTCTTTCTTGTCCATTGTTATAATCTTTTTCAAGCATTTTATATTGAAATAATGATTAATGGACTAAAAACACTTTCATAAAAGGAGTTTCGCATATTACTCTAGAAGCTTCTAAATAATATGAGAATCTGAAATAGGACTATTGTTCAAAACTCACCAAGCCTAAGGGATTGGAAACATTGAAAAATGATTATCTCTTCAGATTCTTTTTGGATAATACAATTTTGTTGATGATACCATATTGGCAAATGGCGAACAAGGGGATCATTATTGGAATACCCTACAATTTATTGAAAATTTTAGACACATACATCTAGTCATTACACCCAGGGAATGGTGTAACAGATTAAAAGTGATACAAGTTCTGTACCTCTAAGTGGTATGGGAGAAACCAAATATCGTTCCCCTGAAGTTGCAGTGGGAGATACCAACTTCATGTCCTGAGGTTCAAATGGGGTTGACTCAGAAATTACATTGGGACAAGCTGGTCAAGCAAAATGTGATTAATGTACAAAAATGAAGAACAAATGAGTGATAACACCTAGAGTAGGAATCATACTCATAATATTTTTGTATCATAGCAAATTTCATTAGGTGCATTTGATTCATTCCAGTCATTGCATTCTAATCCTAATCATTTTCATATTGCATTCATGTCACTCATAATACATGAAACCGAGTCTACAGGATATGTCATTCAGTAGACGGTGTAGCGATATCGGTGAAGTTTCAGATCTTATCTTTCTGAAATTACAGGAAGCAGATCAAAAGACACTTTTAGTCTTATCTCTCTGAAGTTGCAGTAGAGCAGATTGAAGAAAGCAAAAAATCTTATCTTTCTAAAGTTGTAGGAAGCAGATCAAAGATGTTTTAGTCTTATCTCCTTGAAGTTGCAGTGGAGTAGACTAAAAACGAAAGATTTTATCTCCTTGAAGTTGTAGTAGAGCAAATCGACAGCAGAAGATCTTATCTTCCTGAAGTTACAGGAAGCAGATCGAAAACATTTTTAGTCTTATCTCCCTGAGGTTGCAGCGAAGTAGACTAAAGACAGAAAATTTTATCTCCCTAAAGTTGCAGTGGAGCAAATCGACCACAGAAGATCTTATCTTCCGAAAGTTGTAGGAAGTAGATCAAAAACCATTTCAGCCTTATCTCCCTGAAGTTGTAGGGAGTAGATTGAAGACAGAGGATCTTATCTTCCTAAAGTTGTAGGAAGCAGATCTAAGACGTTTTAGTCTTATCTCCTTGAAGTTGCAGTGGAGTAGACTAAAGACAGAGAATTTTATCTCCCTAAAGTTGCAGTAGAGCAAATCGAAAGAAAGAATATCTTATCTTCCTAAAGTTGTAGGAAGCAGATCAAAGACATTTTAGTCTTATCTCCCTGAGGTTACAGCGGAGTAGACTAAAAACAAAAGATTTCATCTCCCTAAAGTTGCGTGGAGTAAATCCAAAACAGAAGATCTTATCTTCCTGAAGTTGCAGGAAGCAGATCGAAGACATTTTTAGTCTTATCTCCCTGAGGTTGTAGTGAAGTAGAATAAAGACAGAAGATTTTATCTCCCTGAAGTTACAGTGAAGCAAATCGACCACAGAAGATCTTATCTTCCTAAAGTTGTAGGAAGCAGATCGAAAACCATTTCAGCCTTATCTCCCTAGAGTTTTAGGGAGTAGACTGAAGACAGAGGATCTTATCTTCCTAAAGTTGTAGGAAGTAGATCAAAAACGTTTTAGTCTTATCTCCCTGAAGTTGTAGTGAAGTAGACTAAAGACAGAAGATTTTATCTCCCTGAAGTTGCAATGGAGCAAATCGAAAATAGAAGATCTTATCTTTCTAAGGTTGTAGGAAGCAGATCGAAGATGTTTTAGTCTTATCTCCCTGAAGTTGCAATAGAGTAGACTAAAGACAGAAGATTTTATCTCCCTGAAGTTGCAGTGGAGCAAATCGAAAGAAAGAAGATCTTATCTTCCTAAAGTTGTAGAAAGCAGATCGAAGACATTTTAGTCTTATCTCCCTGAGGTTGCAGCGGAGTAGACTAAAAACAAAAGATTTCATCTCCCTGAAGTTACAGTGGAGTAAATCCAAAACAGAAGATCTTATCTTCCTGAAGTTGTAGGAAGTAGATCAAAAATCATTTCAGCTTTATCTCCCTGAAGTTGTAGGGAGTAGACTGAAGACAGAGGACCTTATCTTCCTAAAGTTGTAGGAAGCAGGTCAAAGATATTAACCTTCATCCCTAAAGTTGCAGTTAAGCAAACAGAAGACAACAGATCTTATCTTCCTGAAGTTGTAGGAAGTGGATCAAAGACATCAATTTGGCATTGCAAGAAGCAGCATAAAGCTAGCAGACTTATTGAAATCAAGATGAAGTTTCAATACCGTTGAAGTTGCAGTGGAGTTGGAGTCATTTGAAGAAGACCAGGATCAAGAAGTCGAGGCTTGGCCAAGACCGGTCAAAATTGGTCCTTTTATTATCTTTGCTCTATACTCGTTACACGACAATGAGAAAAGAGGGGCAACTGTAAGAGCCCAATTTTGACCGGGCTTTAAAATAAACCAAAATAAATAAAAATAGTGTTTATTTTTAACAGTCCAGTTACAACATTTGGCCCAAAACCAATTTACAAAGCCCAAAATAAATTACCCAAGACCCAACCTAACCCAATTACACCCCTTGACCTAAAACTAAACACCCTACTCAGACCAAACAACACACGACCCAAATGGCCCAGGAACTAAACAGAACCAGCAGTGGCCTAGGGTTTCAGAAACCCTAGGCACCGCCTCAGTAGGAGCCCGAGCGTCGCACCACAATCTACTCATCACACGCCATCAGCCCTTATCCACACTGCCTTCAACGCGTATGTCGCCCCCATCGCCAGATCCGCGCCTTTCACCTGCACAAAAAAAAGGAAAGAATGCAGCAACAATGGCAAAAACAGTGGCAAAAATCTTTTGTTTCCTTTTATCTTGTTATCTCGAAGGCTATAAAAGCCTTCCAAATATTGTAAACCGAGGAGAGAGAAAAATATATAGAGAAATATTCAGAGAAAAAAAGAATACAACAGAGGTGATTTTCAAAAGTTTATTCGTGTTTCTTTTTCTTCGGTTTTATGTTTTTTTATATTGCTACTAGAATAAAAAGAGAATATAAATATTTACCTCTTGATTCGCAAAAGATGAGATTTTTCTGTCTTCAGGCCGCCGTGTGCGGTGGCGCGTGGGATGTACACACGATGACTTATCGTTTGAACCCACATCGGAGTTTGGTCAGAAATAGAGGAAAAGGGAGAGCTTTCTAAAGTTTTTTTTTTTTTAAAGGCTGTTAAGAATGATTTTTTTATATTGATTTTCACTTTATATAGGCCTAAGAAACGACACCGTTTTGGTGTGGTCAAATAATGACCAAAACGACGTCGTTTTAAGGTTATACCACAAGATTGACCGACCCGCATAGAGGATCCGTGTTTTCGAGATAATGGGAAATTTATCCCTTTAGTCCCTCCGCATTATTTCAGTTTTGTAATTAAGTCCGTTTATATCCTTTTATTTATAATTTGACCCCTTTACATCTGTTTTTATTATTATTTGATCCTGGCTGCTTTATTTTTCAAACTCATTTTTATTTTTTATTTTTATTTTTTTATTCTAATCTGTTTTAATTATTTTATTATGTTAAAACATTATATTATCTCTATTATTTGTATATTAATTCATTAAACTTGTATATTTTATTACATATTATATTATTTTATTACATATTATTTTTAACTTATATATTAGTTATTCTTATATATTTTATTTTGTACCTTAAATAGTATTATATTATATATATTATTTCTAAAACTTTATTTTATATAAAATTATTTATATTATCTAATTTATATTGTTTATATTATGTATTAATGTACTACATATACATATATTTTCATTATTTATTATTTTATTAGGTTCAAAAGTATTTTCATTACATCTTATTTTTTATACTATATTATATGTTTTTTTAAATTCTTTATATTACATTGTATTATATTATATCATATGTTATTTTTGTAAAAAGTTATGCATACTTTATAACATGTTTCACATATATTATTTATATTATATTATTGTTTTTGAAAATATCTTTATTATTATATATTATTATGTATTATCTTTTATATGTATTAAGTTATATATTTATTACAATATTCATTTAGTATTTTTATTATTTTACATATATTGCTTTATATATTTTGTTTATCTATGTAATGCCCTTTTATTTATTTATTATTTATGATTACTATAGTGTAGTTATTTATGTTGTATTTTGTATTGTATGCTATTGTCTTATAATCGTTTTTAATATTTGTGTATGATAGTTTATAAATGCGATATTGTTACATGGATTAGTGTTTAAAATGAAAATTCATTTTGCAAAACCATTATATTTTTAAAAGCTTTTAAAATAAGGCAATATTTTGGTATTTAAAAATTCGGGAAATAGTACCTTAATGTATTGGGTTGCGATTTTCCGTTTGGCTAAATAACTAAATATCCTTTTAACAAGTTTTGTAAAACATGAGATAACTTTAATTACGAGGATTTAAAAAGCGTCGTGTCCTAACTTATTGGATGTGATGTTTATATTCCTTCGGAATAAAGAAATTTCAAGTTTTAAATAAAAACCCTATTCTTGGGAATTCAAAACATTGTGCCTTAAATTTTTGGGTTCAACGTTTTGCGTCTCGAAGTAGGAATTTTCTAAAATAAAGACGAGCTTAATTTCAAAGTCATGAGGTACTATACCTTAACTTATTGGGTAAAGTACTTTATTTCTTTGTGATAAGTGAGTCCTGATTTTCTTTCTAATAAAAGGATCATATTTTCTAATTTTCTTAATTTTCAATATTCGAACATGACTTTATCGATTAGGTACCAATTTTGGGCGTTATGAGGGTGCTAACCCTTCCTCATACGTGATCGACTCCCGAACCCGTTTTCTTGTTTTTGTGGACCAAAATTGAATGTTTTTAAAATAAAATGTTTTTGCAAGGTGATCCAATCACACCTAAGTAAAAAAGGATTGGTGGCGACTCCCACTTTCATTTTTAAAGTCGATCCCCATTTTCTAAAAACCAATTTTAAAATGGTTTCGACACCCATGTAGAGTAAGATATAGGGATGCTAGAAGCTTGGTAAATAGCCTTCATGTGCCACACTGGTAGACACACGGGCGTGTGTCTAGGCCATGCTAACCCTGCACCTTATTATTACTAATTAGAATAGGCCACGGGCGAATCCCACGGCCGTGTGCATGAACCATGTAAGACACACGGTAGGGACATAGACGTGTACCCAGGCTGTGTGGATCAAGCCAGTAGCTCCCCACGGTTAGGAGACACGGGCATGTTGTAAGGGTACACGGGCGTGCCCCCATTTCACATGGGCGTGCCCTAACCGTGTGAGTTTTGGCAGAATGTTGGGGTTTTTGGGCACGGTGTAAGCACATGGGCGTGTGTGACTACACACGAGCGTGTGTGTGATCTAACACGGGCGTGTACTCCCTGTTTAGATGAAAAGAAATTTTATGGACCGTAAGATTTTTGATATGATCCCGAGAGTTCTCGTAGGTACGATTGAGATCTCATAGGTTGAGTGTGAAGTAGTTGAAGCGATTCGAGAAGAGTAGTCACGTTGAGCCTAAGTGGCGATCAGGTAAATTGTTTGGTAACATCTTGTGCCCGGTTTCGGCGGGGATTACGGGTAAGGGGTGTTACAATCCCTCAATTCAGACATGTACATTCAAAGTTTATTTCCAGTTCGTAGATAGATTCAAACACATATAACCCAATCAACTTTTCAATCAAATAATTCAGATCATACTAACTACTGAATCGATCTTTTCGAAGAAATATTTCTTCTTATTAGAAGGATAACTCCAGACTTATCATTATACAGATTGATCTTGATCTTTTATCATTTTCACTTTTACCAATGTCGAACCTTTCACGAAAACTAGAAAAGAGTTTATAATAAAAATGTCTCATATATTAATCATCGAAACTCTGAATTATACTGAAGTCACCTTTATCAGATAGAAATCATAAGGCCTTAATATAACTGATGTCTCAATCTCATAATTAGATATTATCCCGGCTGTTAATGAAGCATTT
This sequence comes from Gossypium rotundifolium, assembly GCA_025506655.1. Classification (NCBI taxonomy): domain Eukaryota; kingdom Viridiplantae; phylum Streptophyta; class Magnoliopsida; order Malvales; family Malvaceae; genus Gossypium; species Gossypium rotundifolium. The sequence goes on from CP106722.1 coordinate 64,327,058, forward strand.
GAACATAGAAAAGAATCAAATATGATTTTAATAGTAACCATTGTAGATACACAACTTCTATATTTCGTAAGACAATACCACTATACTCTCACATTTCAAGCCAGAAATTATAATCATAATAGACATAATCATCTCTGTCAAATAGAGATCTTTTGCAGATAATCACATGAAATCATAAGAAAACTAGAATAGCGAAATTTCAACATATGGAGTTACACAGGATATCTGAAAATTACAACCTATATTGAATGATACCAATTCCGATGATACCTCAGAAAATGTCTAGAAAGAACAACGTCACTCATAAGTACTAAAATCCACAGTAACAGAAGCAATATAATCTTCACGTATATTCAACGGAATAATAACCAGTAGAAACAGAACATTAGCCTCATACAGATTTTACTGTCAACTTTTATATCCACACAATAGAATAAATTATCAGAGAAAAACATAACAATGTTGAATATTACCCAAACAGATCAACCATGCTTTCGTCTATCAGTATGTTTTGCTAACGTTCTTATACGATAAGAATTTCATCTTAACTTAGTCAGATACAAATACCTCTGAAAGTAAATGAACACATTGCTTACTCAGAAGTGATCGTCATAATTAACTCAACCACAACCACTGTACTCAACCATCAATACAATTTAATCATTATTCAACTATCTAATTCTGTCATAAAAAATTTTCACATTATTCCATCACTAATAGAAATCAATTTAGAAAAACTTCCAGTTAATACTTTCTTTAGATAACATACCTGAATAGGTCATTTGATCGGAGTTATCTTCTTCTGTAACAGTGACTTTACATAACCATAATAGTTTTCAGAACTTTTCAATATCTTCTGTAGTACTATCTTCATTTGCTGATTCATTCTCTTTTATGACCACATTAGTAATCTTTCAAACACTGATCTCTGTAACTCCACGCTCATGAGCTTATTCATCCCAAAATCTTACAGATTTCATTTTAACATTATACTGATAAAGGGGTGAGGGTAGTAAAGCCTCAAGTTTAACTTACACATAAATGCATATAACACTTACTATCACAAATAGCCAGTTCATTACTAATTTCACATTCTCAAATAATTTAATAAACATTTGCTTTTATTCATTTTTGTACTTATCACGTATTACATATGCCAACTCAAATCACTAATTCACAGTCAAAGCATTTCATATAGTAATCTTAGACAACATATCACAACTAATATACTCATACCATTACCACTTTTATCAATAACAACATGTCATATAATTTGATCCATACCTTTATGAGTTTCAACTCATAATCAACATATTTTCACTCAAACATTTGAGTATTTACTTCTGTACTATCAGAATCAGCTCGGTTGGAAAACATATCTGTCTCATCAAAATAATTTTCGTCAGAGTCGAGAGATATCACACTATCGCAGGTTAAATATGGCATGTATAGCTAGAATCACATACGCTATGGTAGTCTTAAAACCGACTAAACCATAGCTCTGATACCAATAAAATGTAACACCCTTAACCGTAACCTTCGTCAGAATAGGGTTAAAAGACATTACCAAACATTTCGAAACATTTATAATCATTACACATCTGAACATAATAATTCATATTCAAAGAGTCCCTTAAATAGGTCTACGAGACCTTAAACATGTATTAGAAAAGGGGTTGGGACTAAACCGAGCTCATACAAAATTTTTCTGAAACTAAACATTTTTCAAAGTTACAGAGGTCACACGCCCGTGTGGGTAGGCCGTGTGCCTCACACGGCCTCAGACACATCCGTGTATCCAATCCGTGGCAAAATAGGGCATACATACTGACTTGTCCACACGGCTGAGGACATGCCCGTGTGCTTCACTCGTGGTCAACACTAACTTGTTTCAATTTGCAAACTTAGGAGACACAGTCGAGCCACACGTCCGTGTGGTCAACCGTATGGGTAAATATAGGCCCTTTACAAGACCAATTTGCCACCCACACTTTGGGTCACACCTACAAGCATTAAACAAATGTCAATTCATATCCCAAAGGTAACTAAAATGTACCAAATCATGCACAATTTGACCCATAACATCATCATTCATTTCCAAATACGAATCTAACTCAAACATACCAATTTAAAGTATAACTTCACATAAAAAAAATGTGATTCATATATCATATTAATCCATTTCAATTCATAGCATTTCTCATCATATCTATTTCTTAAATCAACCATAAAACTTACCAAACTTAACCATTTCTTTAGGCCATTCATGAGCACAATAAAAACATACCAAATTCCACTTCCACATTCTTAATCAACCATCTAAATTGACCAAATACATTTCTAACCATAATAATAAATACCATAGCCTATACATGCCATATAACCAAATCATAAAGGTGTAAATACCGAAATCATTAACCAGATAGTGTGATGCGATCTCCACCGAATTCCAACCCGAGCGAATCTCCAAAAATCTATAAACATAGGAAAAACACACAGAGTAAGCTTTAAAAGCTTAGTAAGCTCGTATCTTAATAAACTTAACATAACAAATGTATTCTCACCATCTATTCCATTTATATTGCAAGCCAACTTATTTATATTAGAAGCTCTATCTAAACTTCTTATTGAAGTAGTAAAAGTGTTTTGAAAGTGATTTCTCACCATCTGTTCCAACAAGGGGCGATCCAACTCCATGGCATCCCTAACTTGATCGTCACCAACTAGGACCCTCATTTTATGTGAACAATTTGTCAAGAACTACACCGACTATAAGGCACTGACCTTTCCATCAGTACGCCATATCATCCACAGACGGAAGGAGAAACTAAGGCTCTCAACAATGCCTTAATATGTATCTTTACTCTTTCACCGCCAACACACCAAAAGTGGGTTCTGATGTTGCCTTGGGCTGGATATTGGTATAATAAGGCCTATCAAACATCAGTGAGAATGACACCATTCGAAGCCCTCTATAGTCGAAAACTACCAACGATTGCCAAATATATTAAAAGGACTAGTCCTTTAGCTGAGGAATTTATGCTCGATAGAGATGTCGTACTCACTCTTCTCCGATAGAATTTGTCCAAAGCACAAGCCTGAATGAAACATGTGGCTAACATATACCATCAATAGGTAGTTTTCCAGAAATGAGACTAAGTTTCTGTCAAACTCCAACCTTTTCGCCAAAACTTCGTGCTCCTTCAGTAACATCACAAGCTTGATCAAAGATTCTTTGGACCCTTCAAAGTTCTCCATCATGTGAGGCAAGTGGCTTACAAGTTGGATTTGCCCACGATAGCCACCATTCATCCTATTTTCCATGTATCCCTTCTTCAGAAATGCGTCAGTACTCCAAAACACCAGGTCACCTCATTGCATCTTATGGATGCCCCCAACACAATGATTTTGAAACCTATAGCAGTTTTGGACAAAAGAGTAATCAATCGCTCGAGCCGTTTGATTGATCAATTGCTTATTCAGTGGGGCGACCTTCCATTTACAACAACTACTTGGGAAGCTAGGGGCCACATCGTGAAGTGCTTCCCTGATTGGAACCATGAGGACAAGGTTCTTCTAGAACTGGGAGGTACTATTATGATTGAACCTCACGAGAAGTTACCTACTATCTCGGTAAATCTAGGAGTGGACCAACCGAAACACATGAACCATGGCATAGACTAGCCAAAACCAAGGAGAAATGCACACCAAAGGAAGATTCCATAGAAATATATTGATTTTTTTCATTTAGTACACGTTAGCACCAAAATAACGGTTTGAGAGGCTATAAGATGATAGATAAAATTCCTTGTTGGTTATGTTATTGTTATTTTGAAAATCTAACTTATGATCCCTCTTATCCCCATTCTTTAGCTAAGTGTTGTATCAATTTGCATCTGGATACAATTATTAAATACTATTCTGTTGCTATTGTCATACCTTTGTATTCCTTGTTCAAATCAATCTATCCAGGTTCATTACAACATCTAAACCTGAAGAGTCTTCTATAATGTCTATCTATCTACAAAACAAACAAACAAACAAACATATTTAAAAGAGAATACACTCTTTTATTGTAGCAAATAATGTACAAGTGTTTTGCTCAACATGTAACATATGTCTTTTTTTATGTTATTCAACTGTCATATACCCTTGAAAAAAAAGTGAGCAACTGTGATTGAGATATTTAAATCAGATCTAGAAGATGGTATGTTGTAAAAGGAAATGATGGAAGAATGGATTGAGGATTTGGGAAAAGCATGAGATTGAGATATTTGTTTGGAGAAATAATATATCTCCATTTCAATCAATCAATAAATTTAAAATTTTAAGAGAGATAAAAAAAAAAATAGAAGAAGGGCTCTAAAGAATAGGAAGCATTTACTATCTTTGTTAACAATTTGGAATTATGAGTTTAATACTTTTTACATCTAGTTTGGTTACTAGTATAATAATGTAACGAAAAATTTTAGTTTGGTTACTTGTATAATAATGTATAAATAGCCCATCGTTTGGTAGGTAGATTGCTAATCATGCAATAAACATATATTAACATAAGTGTTATTCTATAAAATACCAATTTTTCATATAAACTCATCACTTGTTTAAATAATTACTATGCAACAAATGAATCGATACATTATAAATCTCAATCTAAGAATTTAATTGCAGGTATAAAACTGTTTGCTCCAAAGCATAAAAATAAATTGGTACACCATAAATTTGGTTCTTGTTTATCTATCTATTTTCAATTTGGCTATCGGTTTATCTATCGATTGCTCTAAAAATGTTTAGATCAAATATAACTTTTAAAACCAAAATATGAGTAATCTAATATTTAAATTTAATAATTATTTATTAGAAATAAATTGGTGAATAACAATGGAAAGAAGACAAGAAGAAAGAACCCAAAAAGAGATGAAAGTGTTGTAATTTTTCAAGAAACCAAGATGATAATGTCTAAAAAAATTGAGAAACCATGTACCTGGATTTAAGAACTCAAATAGTCATGACTCATGAGAGTGAACAGCAAAAGTCTAAAAATATGTATAATTTGATTATTTTATAAAGGATACACTAGGAAAATTGAAATTAAAAAACACATGTAAAAAATAAGCCCACTCAAAGGAGGTAATTATTTTTTTACGTCAGTTAATGCAAAAATTCACATGACTTAAAGTTTATTAACTCATGTATTAATTTTTAAAACCAAACAACTGATTATTTTAAACTGATGCATTAAGAGGTATGTTAAAACAATAATACTCCTATCAAGAGGTATATTAAAATTAAAATTCTCCTACCAAACAATGCATTAATGCATTAGAAATAATTATCTAAAACTAACTTGATAAAATGATTTACTTTTTATATAAATAAAAAATATTAACATTTATTATGTAATTTTATAATCTAATTTGAAAATTTTCGTAATAAGAAAAATTATAAAAATAATTTTGTACTTGCTCAATAAACAAATTTATGGAAAATGTTGGTTAATTATTTGACTCAATCGCTAAACAAATTTTAATTTTTTCATAAAAAGCAATTTGAGGTCTTCAATTTATGCAAACAATGCCTTGCCTTGCCCATAGGTTTACTTTGTTCAGTTGATGGTATTTAAATTATAGTAACAAGATTTGTAACACTTTAAAAATTAGGAGGTTAGAATTTTAAAATTTATATAAATTAGATTTTAACATTAGTGGTTAAGAGTTTAGTAAAATTTTTAAAGAATCAAGGTTCTTGTAACACTCCTTACCCGGGTTCTCCGCCGGAACCGGGCATGAGGCATTACTGGACTTGACTTGCTTGGTCATTCCACTCTAGGCTATAAAAATGTTCTGCAATTTAAAACTTTTCATTCACCATCATAACATCCCTATTATGGGTCAACGAGACCCTTTACATCCGCTCGGGATGTAGCGTGACCAAACCGGAACTTTACGAACACTTTGAAAATTTTTACCTAAACAGGGGTCACACGCCCGTGTTGGTATACGGACACGCCCGTGTGCCCCTAAGACATGCCCATGTCATCCACCCGTGGTCGACACTGACTAATTTCGCACGGCCAGGACACGTCCGTGGCCCTGGCCCGTGTACCAAACCTTGGCATCCTGACTCATTCACACGGCCTATACACACGCCCGTGTTCGATGCCCGTGGTCGTCTCTGATTAATCCACACGGTTGGTCGCACGCCCGTGTGCTTCCACCGTGTGGTGATTCAAATTCCAAATCCTAAGTGCAGGCTTCACACGGCCTAAGTACACGCCTATGGACTGACCGTGTGTCACACACGGCCTAGACACACGCTCGTGTGCCTACCTATGTGGACAAGATCAAGGCTATTTGCCAAGCTCTTTGCACCCCTCTAGATCACACCACATGAATCCATTCAATATATCAATAAACAACTCATAATTTGCAACATGAATTTTCATGAATAACTTCATATTTTCATAAATGATAAGTGAGCCATCAACCATGGCATTATACAATATAGTTATCTTATTAAGGGGCCAATACACCTTTGGCCAAAATAAAAAAATAATCTAACTAGTCTAGCCCCTATACATGCCATATACAAAATCACTAAGTCTAGATATACCGAGGTGAGCTGATAGTGTGAGCAATCTTCTACTTATCGGCGTATCCCGACTTGACTCTTAAACTCTATAAAATAAGGGAAAAGAGAAGGAGGAATAAGCTTTAAGCTTAGTAAGTTTACATGTAAACCATTAACATTATAGTATGTCCAAAACAATAAATAGCATTACATACTAAACAAGAAACATTCCACATTCATAATCATTCTTACTCATTTCTTCCATATCCATATCCAAACCATATCACAAGCTTAATGTACACATTTATTAGCATGCCTCCCTGCACTTAGTACCACAATGTCACATAATACAACACATCTCGCTCTTTCAATCAACTACTCATAATCGAATTACTCGGTGGTTCCGCACTTAGCTCACCGTCGGTCTTTATTAGGGTGGTATCGCACATAGCCCACCAAAGAGGTTAGTTACGGTAGTATCACACATAGCCCACCAATTAGTAAATAGATGATGGTATCGCACATAGCCCATCGTAATTAAGTATTTAGGTGGCATCGCACTTAGCCCACCATCAAATATTGATATAACACAATTACATATCCATTCCATCATTCATACTAGAGTTATTCAATAACTACCACATTTTACCCACTTGAATCATACATGTTCTCAATTGTTCCATGCACTAGTTAGCAACAACCATGCATATATATATGTAATGCTTCGTTTACACATAAACTTACCTCGGTGCAAAACGTGTTGAATTGTGGTTTACTCTGTCACCTTGCATTTTCCTCAGTTAAGGTTAATTCCGCTTTCTTCTTGATCTATAAAAATAAGATTCATTCATTTAGATCATTTAATGATCATAATGCATCAAAATCAACACTTAGGCAAAAATGACCATTTTACCCTTGCACTATGGCAAAATTACGATTCTACCCCTAGGCTCGTAAATCTTTTTTCAACACATTTTATCAATACAACTACTCACCATTCCAACCATTTCATGCATTTATGACACAAATTCATTCCTTGCATTTAAGTCTTATTTAGGTGTTTTCATGCTAACACCTTTCACAAAAGTTGTTTTTCATCTTCCTAACATTCATTTTCTTCCATAAAAACCCAGCTAACAGCACAAACTCTTTCATGGCAAGTCCCTAAACTTTTAACCATATTGCAAATTGGTCCCCTCATTAGCTAGCTTAAGCTTTGGGGACTCCAAAAACACAAAAATCATCAAGAAAAACTTCAAAAATCACTGACTTGCTAAGGAATATGTTGGCTGAAAGTTTGAGCTTCAAAACCCTTATTTTCTCTTCAAATTTTTAGTGGATGAAGGTGGATGAATAGTGAAAAGATAATAACATCTTTATTCATCTTATTTTATTCATTTTTATCACCTAATATCCATCAAATTTTGACCAACATTAAAATCTTGTCTTTCTAGCTCCTATATGGCCGGCCATCACTAGATAAATGGCCTAATTGCACTTTAAAGACCTCCAAATTGTATTTTACAACTATTAGGTACCTTTTCCATATAAAATAGAAATTTCGCACTTAATATGATTTAATCCTTTTTCACAAATAAGCATGCTATCACTCAAATTAATGCACCTAAATTTTCACATAGCCTTATAATTATGATACAACACATAAAATAACATCAAAAATAATTTTCCCCGATCTCGATTTAGTGATCCCAAAACCATAGTTCCGATTAGCCCGTAAATCGGGCTGTTACAACTCTCCCCTACTTTAGGGATTTTTGCCCTCGAAAATCTTACTGGTAAAGAGGTTTGGATATTGCTCTCTCATGGCTTCTTCCGGTTCCCATTAGCTTCTTCTACACCGTGTTTTTGCCATAACACTTTTTCTAAAGCTATATCTTTATTCCTCAATTGTTTCACTTCTCGAGTCATAATCTTAATCGACTCCTCCTTATATGTCATGTCCAGTCGTATCTCAATTTCTGTTGGAGGGATCACATGCGAAGGATCGGAGCGATAATACCTTAACATCAATACATGAAATAGATTGTGAATTTTCTCTAACTCTACTGGTAAAGCCAACCGATATGCCACTAGCCCAATCCTCTCGGTAATCTCATACGGCCCTATGAACCGCAGACTCAATTTCCCTTTTCAGCCAACTCTCAATATTTTCTTCCACGGGGACACTTTCAGAAATATTTTGTCACCCACATCAAACTCGATTTCCTTTCTTTTCAAGTCCGCATATGACTTTTGTCGGTCTAAAGCAGCTTTCAGACTATTCCGAATCACTTTCACTTTCTCCTCAGTTTCTTTAATCAGATCGACCCCATGAATTTGCTTCTTACTCAGCTCGGTCCAATACAAAGGAGTCCGACACTTACGACCATATAAGGCTTCATACAGTGCTATCTGTATACTCGACTGATAACTGTTGTTGTAGGCAAACTCAACCAAAGGTAGGTATCTCTCCCAACTACCTTCAAATTCTAACACACAGCATCGCATATCTTCAAGAACTTGAATCACTCTTTCAGACCGACCGTCAGTTTGAGGATGGAATGCAGTACTAAAATTCAACCTTGTACCTGAGGCCTCTTGCAACTTCTTCCAAAACCTCAAAGTAAATCTCGGATCTCTATCCGAGGTAATATATACAGGCACTCCATGTAATCTCACCACCTCCGCAATATACAACTCAGCCAACTTATCCAGCGAATAATTAACATGCACTGTATAAAGTGAGCCGACTTCGTTAGTCTATCAACGATAACTCACACATCATCTTTGTTTTTAGGAGTCATAGGTAACCCAGTCACAAAATCGGTGGTGATCCGATCCCATTTCCACTCGGGAATCATCACTGGCTGAAGTAATCCTGAAGGCACTTGATGCTCAGCTTTCACTTGTTGACATATCAGACACCTTGTTACAAACTCCGAGATGTCTCTTTTCATACCTAGCTACCAATAAAATTTCTTCAGATCATTGTACATTTTTGTACTGCCCGGATGTACTGACAAATAACAATTATGTGCTTCATTTAATATCTCCTGGATCAATTCATCATTCTTAGGTACACAAATCCCATCATGAAACATCAAACAACCATCCGAACTTATTAGCTCTCTTAGCTTGCATCTTATTATCATTATTTTGAGCTTCACATATCTGTTAAACAAATAGTGTAACGGTCCGATTTATACCCTAGTTGGAACAGTGGTTTCGGGACCATAAATTTGAGTCTTTATAATATTTTAATATTATTTTCTGTACCGTTGATATGTGACTAAGCATGTGTTTAAATTTCGTAAGTTAAGTCGTCCGTTTGTGTGTTTAATTTGAGCAAAGGATTAAATTGCATTGATATGCAAATTAACAGGCTACATGATAAGGTATTTAATTGTTATGTCTTCATAAGTATGAGGGTTGTATGTGGCAATTAAGCCATTAGTTAAGATAGTGGATGGTACAAGTACCAAAATGGCTTTAATTTATATGTTATATATGTTTTAGTATAAGGACAAATTTGTAATTTAGTTAGTAATATGATAGTTAATGAATTTAAGCATGAAAAATGGATATTCATTCATGCATTCATCCACTGAAAAATATAAAAAAGAAAAAGAAAAGATGAAGCTTGGGCATTCAGCCATAACACTCTTTGATTAAGGTATGAATTTGATTCAATTTTTTATCATTTCTATGTTTTCGTAATCGTTGCTTCGAATGCTTCTAAACCCATGCTTCAATTTTGAAGATTGATGATGTTTGTGAAATGAGACTTTGATGAACTCATGTGATTTGTGATGTTTAATAGTGAAATATGAAAGATATGTGTTTGATAAACATGTTTTGTTCTTGAGGTTTTGATGAATTTAGCTAATTAGGGCTAAATTGAGAAAATGGTAAATTAAAGGACTTAATTGCAAATTTGATGAAATATTTGGGCTTATATAGTCCCTAGAGAGGTTTGACCAAGCATGTGTATGTATGGATTTTGTGAATTTGATGTTTTGAGAAAAATAGACTAAATTGATAAAGTGTGCAAATATGAGGGTTAAATTGTAAATAGCCCAAAATATATGTGTATGGATTGAATTGAATGGAATAGTGAATAAAAGGGTTAATTTTGAATATGTTTAGATTAAGAACTGAGGAAAACATATTTAGATCACGGGAAAGCGAAAGTAACAGAGTAGCCGTTTTCGTTTCGTTAAACCGAACCCGAGGTAAGTCACTATGCAAATAAACTTATTTGTATTGAATTGAATATATATATTCATATGTCTATCGATGAAAATGAATGAGTATGAGATGCTAAGTGCGTGAATTCTGAAATAAGTTCGATATAGTGATAAAGTCGAGAAGTCCCGTACGAACCTAGGAATGGATAGGATTAGCTATATCATGACATAGGTATCTGTTCTGTTTCATCATGTAAGACCACGTCCGGGACGTTGGCGTTGAATTGTGATCTCATGTAAGACCACGTTGGCTTCGATATAAGCTTTATGAGTAAGACCACGTCTGAGACGTTGGCATCGATATGAGTTTTACGTGTAAGACCACGTCTGGGATGTTGGCATCGTTATGATCTGTACGTGTATGACCATGTCTGGGACATCGGCACCGTATTGAAATGTGTAAGACCCTGTCTGGGGCAGTGGCATCGATATACGAGTGCATGTAAGACCTCGTCTGGGACATTGGCATTGTACTACTATTTCGAGCTTTCTGATTATCCTACTAGGTTCCTAAGGGTTTAACGGGCAAGTCTGTGAAATGAATCGTAAATACGAGCTGTGAGCAAATAAGTGAATGATTATCTGTTTCAGGTGCGTTGAATGTACATTAGGTGTGCATAAAAGGTAAGTACCTATATGACTTTGATTTGAAGAAAAGTGTTATTGAAAATGAAAAAGTGAATCTTGAAATGTTGAATGTGGCAAACATGGCCATAAGTTTATGAACCAAGTTATATAAGTGATAGTTGTTAAGTGATTGATATGTGTCAATGTATTTATTTGTATATGACTTACTAAGCTTTCAGAAAGCTTATTCTGTGTGTGTGTTTTCTCTATTTTATAGGTCGTCGAAGCTATTGAAGGCTCGGGATTGTTAAGGATCGTCATCACACTACTAAACTTAATTTGGTACCCTTTTGAAAATGTATATGGCTAGTTATGGCATGTATAGGCTAGATAGGTGTATATGTTTATGAAGTGAGCATGGCCATGTGTATTGGAAAGTTTTTGAGTTGATAAATGCTTGAATGAATGAGTTATGAAGCATATATTTAGTATGTTTTGATGCAAATGAAATGGTTAAGTTTTGGTTAAGCAAATGGATGATACATGTTTGAAATGAAGTAGGATTTAGTTTGTAATTTGGTATGAATGTAATTGGTATTGAATGTATGGATGAAGTGAAACATTTGATATGTTTTTGTTGCCATATATACGTATTATGTTTTGGTATATATTGCTTGTAGGAAGACCCTAAGTGGGTGGCATATTGGCCTTGTAGAATGGCCTATAATGTCACACGGTTGAGGCACACGGGCGTGCCTAAGACCGTGGGTAAATTGGCAGAATGTGGCTTAAATTGTACACGGCTTCGACACGGGTGTGCTTGGTGGCCGTGTGAGAAATGGCAGTATGTTATCTATTAGTACACGGCCTTAGCACACGAGCGTGCTTGGTGGCCGTGTTGATTTTGGCAGTATACTACCACGGGAAGGACACATGGGAGTGTCAAGTAGCTGTGGGTGAGGCACGGCCTACCCCCACGGCCGTGTGTCCCCTCTATGTTAGAAAAGTTTCAAATTTTTATGAAATTACTTATGTGTTTCGATTTAGTCCCTACTCGGTTTATAAGCATGCTTAAGGTCTCGATGACCTACTTAAGGGACATTATGATTGATATTGATGAATGATTGTATAGTTAATTCTGTAAATGTTTTCGATCTGTCTGGTAATGCCTTTAACCCTAATTCGGTGATCGAACACGGGATAGGGGTGTTACAAATAGTGGCCTAGCTCTCAACTCGGCTAATACAGCACCATTGTTAGACGCTGCTAAGCTCGTGCTCATATCTCTTAGAGCATATAGAGATTTCTTACTCAGGGCATCAGCAACCATATTCGCTTTCCCTGGATGGTAATCAATTACTAGCTCATATTCCTTCAATAACTTAAGCCACCGTCGTTGTCGCAAATTCAATTCCTTTTGATCCATCAAGTACTTCAAAACTCTTATGATCCGTGAAGATTCGACCCTTCTCACCACATAAATAATGTCGCCAAATTTTTAACACGAAAACAATCGCGACCAACTCTAAGTCATGAGTCGAATAATTCCTCTCATGCGATTTTAGCTGCCTCGAGGCGTAAGCGACTACCTTACCCTCTTGTACCAACACACAACCGAGACCATTAAATGACGCATCACTGTAGACCACAAAATCTTTCCCCGACTCAAGTTGAATCAAAACCAGTGCCTCCATCAACAATGTTTTCAATCTCTCGAAACTCTATTAACATTTTTCTGTCCATACAAACTTAACATTCTTATGCAACAGTTTCGTCATGGGGGTGGCAATCATAGAAAACCCCTTTATGAATCGTCTGTAGTACCCCGCTAAACCCAAAAAGCCTCTGAATTTCAACACGTTTCTCGATGCTTTCCACTCGATAATAGTCGAGATCTTACTCTGGTCGACTCTAATACCATCACCCGACACGATGTGTCTTAGGAATCCGACCTCTCGGAGCCAAAACTCGCTTTTGCTAAATTTAGCATACAACTGCTTGTCTCTTAAATTCTGCAAAACAATTCTCAGATGCTCTGCATGATCACTCTCATCCTGCGAATAAATCAATATGTCGTCGATAAAGACAACTACAAACTTGTCTAAACACGGTCAGAAGACACAATCCATTAAGTCCATAAAGACCACAGAGGCATTCGTTAAACCAAACGGCATGACCAGAAACTCATAATGGCCATACATCGTCTAGAATGCTATTTTCGACACATCTTGCTCCTTAACCCTCAACTAGTAATAACCGGACCTCAGGTCAATCTTGGAGAACACCGTAGCTCTCTTTAGTTGATAAAATAGATCATCTATCCTTGGTAAAGGGTATTTGTTCTTCACAGTCACTTTGTTGAGTTGTCTGTAGTCTATACACAATCTCATCGACCCATCATTCTTTTTTACAAAAAGCACCGGAGCACCCCATGGTAAACAGCTCGGTCTCGCAAAACCCTTATCCGTCAACTCTTGCAACTGAACCTTCAGTTCTTTCAACTCTAAGGGTGCCATCCAATACGAAGCAACCAAAATAGGTGTCGTTCCTGAAACTAACTCAATCTCGAACTCGACCTCTCTAACTAGAGGTAATCCAGGTAACTCTTCCAGGAATACATCCGAATACTCACATACAACCGACACTATTTCAATCTTTACTTCAGACTCTTGAGTATTTAAAACAAAAGTGAGATAAGACTCGTACCCTTTTCTCAAATATTTCTCAGCCACCATGGAAGAAATCATCACCGGTAAACTATCTAACCCACCCGATTCAACCTGAATAACATCTCCATTTTCACATTTCAGTTTAATAAATTTACTACCATAGTTTACTGAAACACTATGGGTAGTCAACCAATCCATACCAAGAATCAAATCAAATTCATCAAACGGTAACAACATAAGATTTGCCGAAAAATAATGACCCCTAATTGTCAAAAGACAATTTCTACATACCTTGTCAACTAACACATGTTTACCTAATAGGTTTGACACCTTTACCACAAATTTCGTAGACTCAATAGTCATACTCAAACTAGATGCCAATCTCATCAAAATATAAGAATGGGTAGACCCTAGATCAATCAAAGCAATAACAAAGGTGTCATGAAGAGAGAAAGTACCCGTTATTACATCTGGCGATAATGCCTCTTCTCGAGCATGAATAGCATAAGTCCTCACTGGCACCCGACCCTCTGGCCTCACAGTAGAGTCTCGTGATGCATCTCTACTACTAGTCCTACCTCCCGGGTTCTTTTGTGGTCTACCCCTAGAGGACACACTACTTGACCTTATCTCTTGTTTCCTCTCCTTGTCATCCTTTCGGGGCAGTTTCGGATGAAATGGTCAGGGGACCCACACTTATAACAATTCCAATTGTTTCCTCAACACTCTCCAGTGTGATATCTACCACAATTTGGACACTCCGGTTTGGACTTTGGATTGCCCACACTTGCAATCGAGGTGGCCTGGACTCGTGAACCCGAGTACATGTTACTTCGCTCTCTTTGTAAATACTCGACTGATGTAGTCGTCCGAGGATTCACTTCCTAGGACCTCTTCGATTGAGCTTTGTAGGATTTACTCATCGACCTTTTCCTAGCATCCTAGGCCTCACTCACGGCCTTCCTCTTTTCCTTACTCAATTCTTCGGCCTTACTGGCCCTATCCACCAATACCACAAATTCTTTTAGTTCTAAAATACCAACTAAAAGTTTGGCATCCTCGTTTAACCCATCTTCGAACCTCTTGCATAAAATGGCTTTTGTAGACACGCACTCTTGTGCGTACTTACTGAACCTAACAAATTCGTGCTCATATTCCACCACAGTCATTTTTCCTTGCTTTAACTCGAGGAACTCCTTTCATTTTTGGTCTACAAACCTCTAACTTATATACTTCTTTCGAAACTCTTCCAAAAAGAAATCCCATGTCACTTTCTCCTTAGGAACCACTGATGTCAACGTTTTCCACCAATGGTATGTCGAGTCCCTCAGCAAAGATACGCCACATTTTAAGCTCTCCTTAGGGGTACAAGAGAGTTCATCAAACACTCTCATTGAGTTCTCAAGCCAGAAATTCACCCTTTTAAGGTCATCATCTATATTAGCTCTAAACTCCTCCTCAGCCCCTTGTTTCCAAATTTTGTCTACTGGGGGCTTAGTTGTTCTCACCAATTCTAGACATTGGGGAGCCACAGGAACTGGCTGAGGTATATGAGGGGGTGGAGGAGGTTGAGCATTGGGGTTTGTTCGTACATATTCTGTGTACCAGTTACTCATCATTTGGAGAAAGGCTTCTCGAGCCTCTTCTTCCTGACCCCTACTCTCAGGTCCACTCTGCATAGGCGCAGTCCCTTGCGTCGGAGCCGGCGTATTACTAGCTGCGTCATCAGTAGCTGATTGATCGGGATCCATATACTACGTAAAAATAAAGTTTAGAATCATCAGAAGCCGCCACACTATCTCTATACGTTTATGGCATGTATAGGTAGACTCTTACACACGCTATGATAGTCCGAGAACTGACTAAACCATAGCTCTGATACCACTAAATTTAACACCCCTTACTCGAATTCTCTACTGGAACTGAGCATGAGGCATTACCAGACTTGACTTGCTTGGTCATTCCACTCTAGGCTATAAAAATGTTCTCCAATTTAAAACTTTTCATTCACCATCATAACATCCCTATTATGGGTCAACGAGACCCTTTACATCCACTCGGGATGTTGCATGATTAGAAAATTTTCACCTAAATAGGGGTCACACGCCCGTGTTAGTATACGGACACGCCCGTGTGCCCCTAAGACATGCCCGTGTTATCCACCCGTGGTCGACACTGACTAATTTAGCACGGCCTAGACACGTCCGTAGCCCTAGTCCGTGTGCCAAACCTTGGCACCTTGACTCATTCACACGGCCTATACATACGCCTGTATTCGATGCCTGTGGTCATCTCTAATTAATCTACACAGTTGGTCGCACGCTCGTGTGCTTTTACCGTGTGGTTTTTCAAATTCCAAATCCTAAGTCCAGGCTTCACACGACCTGGGCACACGCCCATGGACTGACCGTGTGTCACACACGGCCTAGACAGACCCCGTGTGCCTACCCATGTTGACAAGATTGAGACTGTATTAAGGTCTGAAATGGTGATTTAAGGGTCTGTCTTATCCAACAATACTTGATCCCCTATCTTAAACTGGGTTGTCCTATCTTTAAGTTTGACATGGTTTTGCTTTGGTTCTGCTTCGTGTGTTTTTAGTTTCTCCTTGAAATGTGTCTTCCACTCATCTAGTTCATCAATCTGAAGCTTTTATTCCTCATGAATTACTTCTTTATTGGCATGAGGAACAGGATCTAGCTCCGTTGTGTAGTTTCGTGGTGTTTCCTGTAAAGAAGGTTCAACAGAATGGTCATTGATCGAATTTATGTTCTCACCTTTATTACTTGATGTCCTAGCCGAGTCAAGAGCTTGAAGAGTGATCGTCTCATCACCTACACGAAGTATAAGTTCTCCTGTACCAACATCAATTTTAGTTCTAGTAATTGCTAAAAAGGGTCTTCCTAAAATCAAAGGAATATTATTGTTCTCATCCATGTCTAAAACAACAAAGTCTACTAGGAATATGAATTTGTCAATTTTCACTAGTACGTCTTCAATTATACCCCTAGGAGTTCTAATAGTTTTATCAGCTAATTGAATGTTCATCCTAGTTTGTTTGGGTTTCCCTAGACCTAGTTGCTTAATCATTTTATAAGGCATAACATTTATGCTTGCCCCTAAATCAGCAAAAGCATTATCA
This sequence comes from Gossypium rotundifolium, assembly GCA_025506655.1. Lineage (NCBI taxonomy): Eukaryota > Viridiplantae > Streptophyta > Magnoliopsida > Malvales > Malvaceae > Gossypium > Gossypium rotundifolium. The sequence continues at coordinate 64,344,253 of CP106722.1, forward strand.
ACAGATAAACTACTAATTAAGCACAGAATTGTAAAACTCCTTGGATCTTTTAATTTTCGTGGTAGTTTATTTTGCAAAATTGACGAGCACATTACGTTTAACTCCACATGCGACACCTCGTCTAACTTCCGTTTGTTTATCAAAAGCTCTTTTAAAAATTTCCTTGAATCTAGCATCTGCTAAAAAGCTTCAAGAAAAGGTAAGTTAATATGTAATTGTTTTTAGAAGTTTAAGAAATTTACTAAATTGTTCATCTGTGTTGTCATTCTTCATCGCATTGGGGTATGGCACACGAGGTTGATACTCTGTAATTATTGGTTTCGATTTATCATGGCTTACCTCAACCTTACCTTTATTTACCATAAGCTCTTGCCTTGACTCAGATTTAGATTCCACTAACCCTTCACTATCTTGAGCAGTAACGACATGAAGTTGCTCATTTGGGTTTGTTTCAGTGTTGCTTGACAAGCTACCTTGTGGTCGTTCAGAGATCAGCTTATCAAGTTTTCCTAATTGGTTCTCGATCCTTTGAATTGATGCTTGTTGATTTTTTAAGTGTTTTTCGATGTTTTGGAAACGAGTTTCTGACACCACGATGAATTTTGTTAGCATCTCCTTAAGGTTTGGCTTCTTTTCTTGTGGGCAGGGTTGCTATTGAAAGCCTGGGAGGGGTTGTTGTCTCTGATTTCCTTGGCCACCCCATGAAAAATTGGGATGGTTCCACTAACCTGGATTGTAAGTGTTACTATAAGGGTTATTTTGAGGTCTAAAATTATTACCCATATAGTTCATCTGTTCACTTTCTATGCCAGGGTTGTAGGATGGATATTCTGTATTGCTCGTCTGATCGTGTGTCAGAGTCTTAAAAATTTATATAATGAATGATCTAGCCTAAAAACTAACTATGACAATGACTTGAGGCAAGCGCACCTATCGAACAGTAGTATAGTTTAGTGGCAAGACCAGATTGTCGAACCCAATGGAACCAAAAGTACTAATACTAACTTTTTTTTTTATTATTTAACCTAAGAATTAAAGGAATTATTGTTTAACCTAAAATTAACTAACTACTAAGCTAAAGATGCTAAGACAAAGAGAATGAATTGGGGAAATACTTGTGGGAAAAACCAATTGATTGAGACCATACCTGAGGAAGAATCCACCTAGACTTCACTTGTTATTTAACTCTGAACCAGACGGTTTATTCACTTGAGTTGATCCGTAGGATTCCCTAATTTATATTAATACCTCTCTTGAGGCTACTAACGTCTAACCCTAGGTTGATTAATTGAAATTTCTTTCTAATTTAAACCCCTAGAATTGCATTAACTCGATCTATGGACTCCCATATTAGGTTTGACCCTAATCCGGTAGATTTTCGTCATCCTATCTCTAGGGTTGCGATCAACTCCGCTTAACTGTGCTAGATCTACTCTTAAACAAGGAATATTCCTCCTCTGCCTAAGCACATCAATACTTGAATCAATATCCTTAAATATCAAAACAAGAATTAAGAACACATAATAAATAACAAATCAAGTATTTATCATATAGTTCAGAAAACAATAACAAGAGCCATCTTAGGTTTCATCCCCCTCAGGTATTTGAGGGGTTTAGTTCATAATTATAAAAGAATACATCTTAGAAGAAAATATAAAACAAAACATAAGAAAAACCCTAAAACCCCCTGAAGGAATTGAAGGAGAGATCCTCAGTCTTGAGTATGACCCCGGCTTTTGAGATGAATTAAATAGCTTTCTTCGAGTGAGTCCCATAATTCTGGCCCTCTGGCTTGGCTCCTTGGCCTAGCTAAACCGTCCTCTTTAAGGTTGGCCTCTAGGGTGTTTATATAGGCTTTTGGAATGTCTTTCTTTGCCTCTAAGTACCCTAATCCGAATGAAACTCTTTTTTGCTGCGGCAGGGACACGCCCGTGTGGCCCGGCCGTGTGATTCGGGGCCAGGCCGTGGTCAGATTTGTTAAGGAGGCACGACCGTGTGTTTCGGGTCCAGGCTGTGTGCAAGTCGTACTTTGGCCCATTTTCTTTGTTTTCAGCCCGTTTCTCGTTCTTTTCATCCTCCGGTGCTCTCATAAGTATAAAACATGAAATTAAAGGATTAGGAGCACCAAATTCCACAATTTAGGGGCTAAATCATCCAAAAGTATGCTAAATGTGAGATTAAAATATGTACATATTACGGTTTATCAAATACCCCCACACTTAAGCTTTTGCTTGTCCTCAAGCAAAAATTCTCAACTCACAATTAAAATGAACTTCCTCAATTCATAATATTTATCAATAATGTTGCATCATAATTCATGGATAATTTAACTCAAAGAATCCTAAAGATTCAATCAATCAAAGTCATAAGTTTGTAGCACGAAAACATAGGTGTTTCCCCTTATCTGAATAATTACCTCTAATTAAAAATTTGACAAGGATTGACATCCTCACTAAAGATTCACTCAAATCACTCAAGGTGTTTAAGGTTCAAAATAAAGCACTCATCAGTCAAACATGAAAAGTTAATCCCATAGGCTTGCCTGAAAATCAAATCTCCACCACTGTAAAATGAGATTATACACAAATCAAAAGGTCTTTAAAGGGTTGTAATGGGGCTTGGTTAAAGGTGTGGATAACGACTGAATTAAGGGGTTAAAATCGAGATTGAATTGACAATAACTAGAAAAATGAACTAATCATGAATAAATTCATCAATTGAAAACTTGTAATACTAATAATACGAGCTTCTTCTTCAAGATGTGGAAATTAAACGTATAAGCTCACTTAATCACAGAACTAATAATGAATATACTTCAAATTTTTTGAAGAACAAATCAAGTTAAATACATAATATAAGATGAATTCGACTACTGAAATAAAATAATTAGGTAATTGATCAAATCAAGTCTCGATAGAAGGGTAGTCAAGATAAATAGTGATAACAAATTCAAGATGGGTTTTAGGTTATTATTAGTGGGTGAGTCAATAAAAGGTTTGTTAGGATCAAAGGAGTTCACTAGGGGTTAATTGTGAGGGTAGGCTTTTAGTGGAGTAAGTAGGTTAAATCCTAAGTACCTTTATCATTTTTGTATATCAAATCAATGATGTGGTCTTGACATGTATAATCAAATCAAGTTCTAGAATAACAAATCAATGTTGACACACTTGTAATCAATAAAGTGAGCACGAAAAGAATGTATGCTCTAAAAGGCTCAAGATCTCACAAGAATTATGGGTTTTTGATGTCATCCTTGTAAATTTCAAACTTCAAGGTAATAATTAGATTCAGGTAGACAACCTAACAAAATTTTAATTTTGAAAATAGACTTATCATGCTTGATTCTCTAGTATCTTAAAGTTTAAATCATCAATGCACAATTATCTATGCCGTAATTTAAAACATATCGATAAAAATCATAAATCAAAGGAAATTTCACTCTAATCGTAACATGAGAAAATTCACTTAAGAATAAGATATAATTCAGGAATTTAAAAAGTTAGGCATAAAATTCACCCCCACAATTAAGATGTACATTACCCTCAATGTACAAATATATATATATATATATATTCATAATATAGTAAGAAAATCATAAGTTAGGTAGAGAAATGAAACTTCCTGAATTTTGGATGAAATTCTTTGGAGGATGATCAATGATGACTAGGTATAGGTGAAGGTGGTGGAGAATCCTCTAGTGGTGTGTTCATTCCTTGAGTGGCACCTTGAACCTTTTTAAACTGCGAAGTCATCAGTAAAGTTTTTAGGGAGTTCTTATTTAATGGACGTTTATTTTAGCTACTCGAGAGTTAAACAGCCAGAGATAAAAGAAATCAAATTATACTTAATAATGAAAAATAAAAATAATATAAAGACTCAAAGGTCCTCATCATCGGAGTGATCTTGAGGTGGTGGTGGCAGCGATATGTGAAAAAGCTGATAACGTCGACCACGGCCGCCTCGCACTCCCGTGTGGATTTATCTCGGCCCGTGTTCTTTAGGCAGTTTTGACCATGGCCGCATCACATGGACGTGGCGTTTAGTCGAAGCCCGTGTCTTGGGGAAAATTTTTGTCCTGTTTCTGCACGATCTCCGCCATGCCCCTGTTCTAAAATCTGTAGTGTTCACACGGCTACGGACACGCCCGTGTGCAAGGCCGTGTGGAGAGAGAAACCTGAGCTTTATTAAATTGGTTAGTTTGTAGTTAGGTGCTAAAAATCGAAAATATGACATTAGTGAAGTTAGTGCTCAGGTTGCCTCCCGAGAAGCGCTCGTTTAAAGTCTTAAGCTAGACTTACCTCTCATTCACATAATCATGGTGGCTTGATGAGGTGAAAGTCCTTTCTCATGCTATCAATTCAGTTATCGATATATAGTTTAATTCGAGTGGTGTTTACCTTAAAAGTGCCGAATATGGGATTGCTTACCTTGACTGTTCCGTATGGGAAGATATTCAGTACCGTGAAAGGGATTTCTTCATTCTATTAAGGTATGAAGTGGCAAACCTAGGATCTATTTTATCCGACAGTACCTGATCTCTGATCTTAAATTAGGTTGGCCCCTCTTTAAGTTTGACATAGTTTTGCTTTGGTTCTGCTTCGTGTGTTCCTAGTTTCTCCTTGTAATGTGTCTTCCACTTATCTAGTTCGTTGACCTAAAGCCTTCGTTCCTCATAAATTTCTTTTTTATTGGCACGAGGTCTATGATCTGGCTCAGTTATGTGATTTCATGGTGTTTCTTGTAAAGAAGGTTGAACCAAATGGTTATTAATAGAATTAATTTTCTCACCTTGATTACTTGATGTCCTAGCCGAGTCAAGAGCCTAAAGTCTAATTGATTCATCACCTACACGGAGTAGGAGTTCCCCTGTACCAATATCAATTTTAGTTCTAGCAGTTGTTAAAAAGGGACTTCCTAAAATTAAAGGAATATTATTGTCCTCATCCATGTCTAAAACAACGAAATCTACTGGAAATACGAATTTGTCAATTTTCACAAGTACATCTTCAATTATACCCCTAGGAATTCTAATAGTTTTATAAGCTAATTGAATTCTCATCCTAGTTTGTTTGGGTTTCCCTAGACCTAGCTATTTAAACATTTTATATGGCATAACATTTATGCTTGCCCCTAAATCACTTAAAACATTATCAATAGATAAACTACCAATTAAACATGGAATTGTAAAACTCCCTAAATCACTTGTTTGTTAAAAGCTCTTTTAAAAATTTCCTTGAATCTGGCATCTACAAAAGAGCTTCAAAAAATGGTAAGTTAATATGTAATTTCTTTAAAAGTTTAAGAAACTTACGGAATTGTTCATCTGTGTTGTCTTTCTTCATCGCATTGGGGTATGGTATTCGAGGTTGGTACTCTTTAATTACCAGTTTTGGTTTTTCTTGGCTTACCTCAACCTCACCTTCACTTACCACAGGTTCTTGCCTTGGCTCAGATTTAGATTCCACTAACCCTTCGTTGTTATGAGCTGTTATGGATTGAAGTTGCTCCTTTGGGTTAGTCTCAGTGTTACTTGGCAAGCTACGTTGTGGTCGTTCGGAGATCAGCTTAGCGAGTTTCCCTAACTGGTTCTCAATCCCTTGAATCGATGCTTGTTGATTTTTAAGTGTTGTTTTGGTGTTTTGGAAACGTATTTCTGACCTCGCTATGAATTTTTTCAGCATCTCCTCAAGGTTCGGCTTCTTTTCCTATGGGTAAAGCTGTTGTTGGAAAATTGGAGGGGGTTGTTGTATCTGATTTCCTTGACTGCCCCATGAGAAATTGGGGTTGTTCCTCCAACCTGGATTATAAGTATTACTATAAGGGTTATTTTGATGTCTGAAATTGTTACCCATATAGTTTATCTGTTTGCTTTCCATGCCAGGATTGTAGGGTGGGTACTCATGATTCGCCACACCTCCTAGGTTTGAATCACATTGCATTACTAGGTGTACCTACGAGGAACCACACAAACCATCAATCTTTTTATTTAACATCTCTACCTGATTTGATAGCATGGTGACTGCGTCGAGGTTAAAAACTCTGGCTTTTTTTGTTGGCCTTGTCCTTATAACTTGCCACTGATAGTTGTTCAGTGACAGCTCCTCTATAAACTCATAGGCCGCCTCAGGAGTTTTGTTGGGTTCCGTCGGCTGCTAAATCAATCAGTTGTCTCATTGAGGGGTTCACACCGTTGTAAAAAGTTTGGACCTGTAGCCACAAGGGTAATCCATGGTGTAGGCACCTTCTCAATAGATCCTTGTATCTCTCCCATGCATCGTATAGTGTTTCTAGATCCATCTTCACAAAAGAACAGATATCCTTTCTTAATTTGGCTGTTTTGGCCGGCGAAAAATATTTTAACAAAATTTTTTCGGTCATTTGATCTCATGTAGTGATTGATCCTCGTGGAAGAGAATTCAACCACTGTTTGGCTTTATTCCTTAATGAAAAGGGAAATAACCGAAGACGAATGGCATCATCAGAAATGCCATTTATTTTGAAGGTATCACAAAATTCTAGAAAATTTGCCAAATAAGTATTTGGGTCTTCGTCCTGCAAACCATCAAATTGAACAAATTGTTGAATCAATTGAATAGTGTTAGGTTTCAGTTCAAAATTATTAGCAGTTATAGCAGGCCTAACAATTCTCGATTCAGTCCTTGTTAAATTAGGTTTAGCATAATCATACATAGTTCGAGGAGCATGATTTTAGGCCACCTCCTTAGGTAGCGAATTATTCTCAGCCATCTCTTCGGTAGTATTAATTTCGTTCTCTTGCTCTTCTTGTATGTAGTTTAAGCTTCGCCTTATTTCTCTACGATTTCTACGAACTGTACATTCGATATCACTGTCGTAAATCAAGGGTCCTGTCGGGTTCCTTCTAGCCATAAACTAGAGGTGCTTGCTAGGAACAGATAAAAAGAAAAAGAAGATTAGAAAAGTAAAAATAAAATTTAATTGCAAAAATAAAATATGGCTAAAGTAATAAAAATTGAGCATTCTTAATATTTTAGTTCCCCGGCAACGGTGCCAAAAACTTGATCGTGTGTCAGAGTCTTAAAATTTTATATAATGAATGATCTAGCCTAAAAACTAACTGTGACAACGACTTGAGGCAAGCACACCTATCGAACAGTAATATAGTTTAGTGGCAAAACCGGATTGTCGAACCCAAAGGAACCAAAATTACTAATACTAAATTTCTTTTTATTATTTAACCTAAGAATTAAAGGAATTGTTATTTAACCTAAAACTAACTAACTACTAAGCTAAAGATGCTAAGACAAATAAAATGAATTGGGGAAATACTTATGAGAAAAACCAATTGATTGAAACAATACCCGAGAAAGAATCCACCTAGACTTGGCTTGTTATTTAACTCTGAACCAGACGATTTATTCACTTGACTTGATCCGTAGGAGTCCCTAATTTATATTAATACCTCTCTCAAGGCTACTAATGTCTAACCCTAGGTTGATTAATTGAAATCTCTTTCTAATTAAAACCCCTAGAATTGCATTAACTCGATCTATAGACTCCCATATTAGGTTTGACCCTAATCCGACATATTTTCGTCATTCTATCTCTAGGGTTGCGATCAACTCCGCTTAACTATGCTAGATCTACTCTTAAACAGGGAATATTCCTCCTCTGCCTAAGCACATCAATACTTGAATCAATATCCTAAAATATCAAAACAAGAATTAAGAACACATAATTAAGAACAAATCAAGTATTTATCATATAGCTCAGAAAACAATAACAATATCCGTCTTAGGTTTCATCCCACTCAGGTATTTGAGGGGTTTAGTTCATAATTATAAAAGAATACATCTCAGAAGAAAATATAAAACAAAACATAAGAAAAACCCTAAAACCCCCTGAAGGAATTGAAGGAGAGATCCTCAGTCTTGAGTATGACTCCGACTTCTGAGATGAATTAATTGGCTTTTTTCGAGTAAGTCCCACAATTCTGGCCCTCTGGCTTGGCTCTTTGGCCTAGCTGAACCGCCCTCTTTAAGGTTGGCCTCTAGGGTGTTTATATAGGCTTTTGGAATGTCTTTCTTTGCCTCTAAGAACCCTAATCCGAATGAAACTCTTCTTTGCTGCGGCAGGGACATGCTCGTGTGGCAAGGCCGTGTGATTCGGGTCCAGGCCGTGGTCAGATCAGCTAAGGAGGCACTACCGTGTGTTTCGGCCCAGGCTATGTGCAATTTGTACTTTGGCCCATTTTCTCCGTTTTCTGCCTGTTTCTCGTTCTTTTCATCATCCGGTGCTCTCCTAAGTATAAAACATGAAATTAAAGGATTAGGAGCACCAAATTCCACAATTCAGGGACTAAATCATCCAAAAGTGTACTAAATGTGGGATTAACATATGTACATATTACGGTTTATCATTATCCCTCCTCCATTTTTATTGCACTACATAACCGGATGTACCTGCGAAGAACCACACAAAGCATCAATTTTCTTGCTTAAAAGTTTTACCTGGTTTGATAGCATGGTTATTGCGTCGAGGTTGAAAACACTGGCGGCTTTTATTGGCCTTGTCCTTGTAACTTGCCACTAATAGGTATTCAGTGACATCTCCTCAACAAATTTGTAAGCCGCTTCAGCGGTTTTGTTATTCAGGGTTCCACCGGCGACTGAATCAATTAACTGCCTAGTTGAGGGGTTTACACCGTTATAAAAGGTTTGAACCTGCAGCCACAAGGGTAACCCATGGTGAGGGCACCTTCTTAATAAATCATTGTATCTCTCCCATGCATCGTAAAGTGTCTCTAAATCCATCTGTACAAAAGAAGAGATATCATTCCTCAACTTAGCCGTTTTGGCCGGTGGAAAATATTTTAATAAAAAATTTTGGTCATTTGTTCCCATGTAGTGATTAATCCTCATGGTAACGAGTTCAACCACTGTTTAGCTTTGTTTCTCAATGAAAAGGGAAACAACCGAAGGCGAATGGCATCATAAGAAACGCCGTTAATCTTAAAAGTGTCGCAAAACTCAAGAAAGTTTGCCAAGTGATTGCTTGGATCCCCATCCTGCAAACCATCAAACTGAGCAAACTGTTGAATCATCTGTATAGTGTTAGGTTTCAATTCAAAATTATTTGCAGCAATAGCAGGTCTAACAATACTTGACTCAGTTCCTGTTAAATTAGGTTTAGCATAATCATACATAGTACGAGGAGCAGGATTTTGATCCACCAAATTTCCCATAGCCATCGGAGGTAATGGATGATCCTAATTTTCAGCCATGTCTTTAGGAGGATTGGTGATGTTTTCTTGCTCTTCCTCTATGTATTGTAAATTTTGCCTAATTTCTCTTCGGTTTCTGCGAACGGTTGCCTTGATCTCACTGTCAAAAACAATGGTCTTGACGGGTTCCTTCTACTCATAAACTAGAAAAACCTATCAGAGCAAAGAATAGAGAGATTAGAAAACTAAAAATAAAAATTAGAAATAAATAAATAAAAGAAAAATGGCTAAAGTAATAAAAATTGAGTGTTCCTAATATTTCAGTTCCCCGGCAACGACGCCAAAAACTTGATCCTGATCTGAGAATTTTAATATTTATATAATGAATGATCGAGCCTAGAACTAACTATCACCATGATTTAGGCAAGCGCACCTATCGGATAGTATTATAGCTTGGTGCAAGACCGGAATGTCGAACCTAAAGGAACCAAAAGTACTAGTACTGACTTTCTTTTTATTATCTAGCCTAAAATAAAGGGGATTTTATCTAACTAATTACTAAGCTAAGGATGCCAAGACACAAAGAACAAATTAGGAAATTACTTTTGGGAAAATCAATTGATCAAGACAATACCCGAGGAAGAATCCACCTAGACTTCACTTGTTATTTAACTCTGAACCAGACGATTTATACACTTGGCCTGATTTGTAGGATTCCCTAATTTATATTAATACCACTTTCGAGGTTACTAACGTCTAACCCTAGGTTGATTAATTGAAATATCTTTCTAATTAAAACCCCTAATGTTGCATTAAATCGATCTATGGACTCCCATATTAGGTTTGACCCTATCCTGATAGATTTTCATCGTCCTATCTCTAGGAGTGCGATCAACTCCACTTAATAATGCTAGATCTACTCTTAGACAGGGACTTTTTCTCCTCTGAATAAGCACATCAATACTTGAATCAATATCCTGAAATATTAAAGCAAGAATTAAGAACATATAATTAAGAACAAATCAAGTATTTATCATAAAGTTCAGAAAACAATAACAAGATCCGTCTTAGGTTTCATCCCCCTTAGGTATTTGAGGGGTTTAGTTCATGTTCATAAAAGAATACATCTCAGAAGAAAGTAAATAACAAAACATAAAGAAAAACCCTAAAACCCCTGAAGGAATTAAAGGGAAGATCCTCAATCTTGAGCGTGATTCTGGCTTCTTGAGATGGATCAACTGGCTTTCTTCGAGTAATTCACTGTATTCAGCCCTCTCTAGCTTTGCCTCCTTTGGCCTCCCCTTTTAGGTCACATTTAGGGTGTTTATATAGGCTTTGGAATGTCTTTCTTCGCCTCTAAGTAACCTTTTTCATGTAGAATTAAAACGGGTCACGGCAGGGACACGCCCGTGTGGCACGCCCGTGTGAATCAAGCCCAGACCGTGTTTGAGTCTGCTAAAGTGGCACGACCGTGTGGTGAACTCTAGGCCGTGTTGATTTCTCACTTTGGGCCAATTTCTCTATTTTTGGCCCATTTCTCGTTCTTTTCATCTTCCTATGCTTACCTAAGTATAAAATATGAAATTAAAGGATTAGGAGCATCGAATTCCACAATTCAAGGGATAAATCATCCAAAAGTATGCCAAATGTGGGATTAAAATATGTATATATTACTGTTTATCATTTAACACCAGTTATATATTGTTATATTCATTTGTATAATTTTAACAATTAATTGTTATAAATTTATTTTATCATGTTTTGGTTCTACTCGGGTTTAAGTCCTTTATATGCATGCCTTTTACGTATTAGTTTCATTATAGTTCCACTTATATGGATATGTTTATTTGTGATTGTATCGTAATTTTATTTAAAAAACTTTTTAAAAATAGAATTATTATTCTATACATTATAAATGGGAGAATGCTATCATATGTTTTTATTTTATAGAGACATAGTAACATCTTTGTGATTTGTTTTAATTTCTATATAGAATACTTATCCTAAAAAGTATCTATAAATTTAACATATTTACTCATTGTATTGATTTTAAACTTATAATGGGAAGACACGGTAAGCAACGTGTAACACGCCTAACTCATATTCGTCGCCAAAATAGGGTTATAGAGCATTACCGGAGTTTATAGTTCAATTACAATTAATTTATATCATTTACTTTTTGTTTCTGAAAATAAATCACAATCAATCATAATGTCATTTATATGGTTCCTTGAGGCCCAAAATACATATTAGAATCGAGTCGAGACAAAACTGGGATCACAGAAAAATTTTTGCGAAATCTTAAAAATTTTCTTAGGTGCAGGGGACACACGCCCATGGGGCCAGGCCGTGTGGTTCACATAGCCAATGACACGCTTATGTCCCAGGTCGTGTGGGCATTCGATGTGAGGTACACGGTCGTGTCCCAGCCTGTGTCCTTACTCGTGTAACTCTCTGACTTGGGTCACATCGCCAGGCACACGCTCGTGTGCCAGGCCGTGTGGACAATTTAATTTTTGAAAATTAAGTGCAGGGATTACATGGCCAAGCCACACGCCTATGTGTTGGGCCGTGTGTCTCACACGGCTGAGACACATGCCCATGTCTCTGCCCATATGCTCAATTCTGAGCATCCTATTTCTCGATTTTTAAGATGCAGGGATACACGGCCAAATCACACGCCTGTACGCATGGCTGTGTGTCACACACGGTTGAGACACACGCCCGTGTGCCTGCCCTATGGACAAAATAAGGCCATTTTCCAAGCCTTATTTCTCACCCTTTTTACCTTACACCTACATCAACACCCCAACATATTTCTAAATCAAATTGACACTTATAATCCAAGCCAAATACAAGTAGTATGCATGATATATTAACACATATATATTCAAATGTTTAACTTACCACAATTGCAGTTATGTTTATTTTTTTTGCAAGTTTTACAAATTATTAACTCAATTTCATTCATCCTTTGGTTTATATGTCTTTTACCATTTAACCATTTCAACAAATCTCAACATGATATGGACTTTTATGATTACATCAAAATACACTTTAAACCAACCATTCCAATGGTTAAATACAACCAAAATATTTCATCATTTGTTCTAATTTAGCTTACACATGCCATTATACTAAATAAGTTTGTTATTTGTACCAAAACGGGCTGAAGGATAGTGTGATGATACTCCGACCGATTTCTAACCCTTTTGAGCTTCTGACCACTATAAAATAGAGGAAAATAAAATAGAGTAAGCATTTTATGCTTAGTAAGTTCGTACAACAAGAATTTAACTTACCAATCATGCTCATTTAATTAAACATGTATAACCTGCATCAAAACATTTTTGATCTATTGCCTAAACACAGGCTCTCATCAAACAAGTTAGTCAAATGATTCATATGTATATCAAGATAATAGAGATGAGCTCATCATATAATAAATTTTGAGTATTTAAGGTATATTTAAAAAAATAAATCATATTAATCTCATGTTTTCTTTTAATAGAAGTTTTATCCGTTGAATTATTGAAATATCGATGGATACCCAAATAGTATAATCGAGGTATACAAATCAATGATCCGTCAACTCATGTTCATGGTACCCATAAGGGCACATAATCAGGAAGCACACTCTCGAGCCATATATCAGGATCCTCATATGAGCCATGTAACAGAAAGCTTATTCGGGCTATATCAGGAAACTCATAAGAGTCTATAATAAGAAGCTCATTGAGCTTAACAGGTAACTCCGAAGAGTTATTATCAGGGAGATCCAGATAACATAATAGGGAGTTCAAGCAAGCCATGTCAAGAAGCTCATAAGAGCCTATATCAGGACTCTCACGAAGAGTTGTGTTTGTGTCCGCAATAAATGCTAGATCACAAATGATCTAATCGTGTAACAGGACGCTCACAAAGAGCTGCAGTCGTGCTCAAGACATGCAGGATCACTACCGATCAGGATGCTCGCAGGAACTATATAACAAGACGCTCGAGAGGGCTTATAACAGGATCGCTCGTCTAAGCTATATTCTGTATGCAACATATGCAGGACCGCATTCAATATGGAAATCATGTATCCATCGAATTTCATTACTCAAAAGGAACTTAACATTTTCCGAACATTATTGATCATGTGATTATTTCATACATTTTTAACATTTATATAATTCATATAAACACATACCACACTCAATTCAAGCATAAAAATAAACACAATTTAGTTACACGAACTTACCTTGACACTTGTTCATTTATGAAAATCTACTAATCCGTCACTTTTTCTTTTCCTCGATCTAAATATTTATTTGATGTTTCTGGATCCAATTAAGCTTGCTTGATTTCCTTTCTCTTTCCTAAGGTTTCCATGTATTTTGGGGAAGAAGATGATAATAATATGATATTTCTATTGAAATTTATTATCATCCATTAATTTTTTAACATTCCAATTTAGTCCTTTTCTTTTTCTAATTTTCCATGGATGATTTATAAAAAATATCTACTAACTCCATTTAATGGTCTAATTTCCATATAAGGATCTCAAGTTTTGAATTCCATAGCTAATTAATCCTTACAGCTACTAGAATTTAACTTTTTCGTTTTATGCAATTTGGTCCTTTCCATAATTAAACATGAAATCGATAAAATTTTCTTATCAAAATTTTCATATGTTTTTCCTATCATAATGCGGACCATGCAATAATATTAAAAAAAAATTTCTTTATGACTCAGATTTGTGGTTTCGAAACCACGATTTCGATTTAACTGAAAACGGGTTGTTACACAACGTCTACAGATGACTAACGTCCTAATAAATACCATATGGATTTATTCACCGAAAACAGTAGTTGATAATTGAGGTTTGGTGGAACAATCAATGAATCTGCCAATAAAATGGAACACGTATTTTCCATTTTGGGTTAAAACATTTTTTTTTATTTTTCTTTCATTCATCCTCTATCGAAATCATATTACACGTTACATAATTTTGCATTTGACTTGGAATATATAAGATATGGTAAAAATATTAATAATAAGGGATGACATTTCGAATCAATCCATTCTAAATAGAATGATTTTTTTTTTTTTGAAAAATGGATGTGGAACGGAGTGAATTTTTTTCTTTTAGATGGTGGTTGTGGAGCAATTACAATAATTGCTTGACCTGCCCTGGTTCACCCTACTCCACCATATGAAATTATCATTTTATCCTTGTATATATAAATTTTAAAAGGGTAAAAATATAATAAAATATTATAAAAAGAATTTATATTTTCATTTAAATAATTTTTGAAGAATCCTGTTTAAATATTTACTTAACTTTAAAAAGATTGAAAATATTGAAGACAAGTACCAAAAATTAAATTAAAATGAAGTGGGGTAGGGTGGAGATGGATGCATCCAACATCCATAGAGATGGTAGTGGTTTTCAAGATTATATATCCATAGTGGAGTGGTAGTGGATTTAGTAACATTTTCCCCTGCCCCGCTCCATTGCCATCCCTATCAATAATTTCGTCAGTGTCAGATGGGTTTTAAATAGTCCAATGTCCCTTATTATATGTAATTTGTTAGAATGGGCTTCGCTAGCTTCATCTTGCCAATCACAACCTCATTTATGGGTAGTACATTGCCAACTCTAACCCTCATCATCACATGTATGGCTAAGATGTGAAGTACCTCTAGCTTATCTTGTGAAAGATAGGTGTTGAGCCTCCTCACATGAAACACACATGATACTTCATCAACTCCATATCAATCTAATCATAGTCAGATCACCAAATCCACTAGTCTTACCGTTGGCTAGCTGGGAAGACCTATTATGTACCTTAGAGGGCCAACCACGACAAGATTAACACTGTAATTCCCTAAAAATTTTAATATGACACATGACATAATTCTAGGCTCAAATATCGAAAAAATTTATGGAATGACTCAGAAAAGAAATTTTATGGAAGGAATTCAATATTGGAGATGGGAATATGTGAAAAGAATTGAAAATGTGACAAAAAAGACTAAATCGAGAATTTTGGAAAGTATAAGGGCTAATGTGCAAACTGTCTAAAAATGGAAAATATGAATTGAGATGTAATATTTGACATTGAATGAATTTGAATGTGATGTGGTGGGATGCAAATCACTTTTATGACTAAATTAAAAAAAAATTGAATAGTATAGGGACTAAATTATAATTTTCCTATTTTCTTTGAGAAAAGGAAAAAACTATAATTCTCACCACTCAGGACTTATATTAAGAGTTAAGTACTGAATTTTGAGAAGAATTGTAAAAAAGGGCAAAAAGGATCAAAATGGTAATTTTGCCATAAAAGGGTAATTTAGTCAATTCCCAATACTTTTATTATGGAAATAATATTTACATATGATATTTGATGTTTGAAATTACTTTGGATTGCTGGAGCCTTATATTGAATCATCGGGCCTTACTTTGACAAAAATTGGACATAAGCATGTGAACTTGGGCCTTGGGCCTAATTATTGATATTTTAGATGGGAAAAAACCCATTAGCCATTCATTTTCTTCCCTACCCAACCAGCTACAGCAACCATGGCTACCATTTTTGTCTTTTTCATTTGCTTGCTCATTTTTCATTCTCTTTAAAAAATTTCATTACATACCTTAAGATTTTGTTAAAATCTCTATAGAAACCACCTCTTAAACTCATTACCATCATCAATTTCACCCATTTCAGGTTAAGTTTTATGGAGCTTTAGTGAGAGAAGATGAAACTAGAGTAAGGATGTTTCAATAATGGTAAGAAATGGTTTCCTAAACCTCCATTATATTGATATTTGCTAATATTTGTCATGAAAAAGATTAGAATGAATTTATATGAATTTTTGAATATATTTTTGTTGTATGGAAATGAGGAATTTCGTTCATGGAGTTCCATGCTAAATTGATGATGGATTAGTGTTCATGGAAGCTTGATTAAGCGTTGGAAAACATCCAACAAAGTAAGTATTGTGGATACTTAGACTTACCCTAAGTTAGTAAGCTTAGGAATCATGAAATTAATGTTATAATTAGGTGTTTAGTTATGCTAGTATACATGTGAAATTTTATGGCATAATATGATGAAATAAGTCATTAAAATGTAAAGTATATTTATGAGTGGGCATTAGGCATTATTTTAGGCAACTATGTGAAAAGAATGTTAAGGTTTCCATGGAAGTAACTAAAGCTTGATAGGATATGTATGTATAGCTGTGAACCATACTATCATTATAAAAGGATTCGATAAGGCCATTATGGTAAAAAAAATGTCAAATTGTAATGTCTTGCTTAATGTCGGCAAGTGTTGATACAAGCCTAAAACACTGAAATGGCTATAACATGATAAGAAACATTGAACATTGAAAATTTGTATAAGGACTAATTAAAAAGGTAAGTTGAAATGTTTATGGAATGATGCTTTAGTGCTTATATGTAGAGCTAGGCAAAAGCTCGCCTACCTACGATATGAATTCTGAAAAAATGATTGGAAATCATATTTATAATTGAAATGATTATTGACATAATATGTGTAACAACCCATTTTCAGTGGTGTTGAAAATAGTGGTTTCGGGACCATAATTTTGACGAGTGAGTTATTATTTTAATATTTATTTAATGTCTACGGGATTATTTTAAGGTCGTATTAAAATTTCATTAAGAAATTTTGAAGTTTAAATGGTTAATTAGGTAAAAAAGACTAAATCATAAAGGTTGCAAAATTAGGTTTCTATTTTTTAAAAGGGTTAAATGGCTCTGAAAAGGTAAATTAATAGACTTATATGGCAATTTTACCATATATGTTGGAAGTGGACAAATTTGGACATGATTATGTTAGTTTAAAGTTATAATATAAGGGTAATTTAGTAATTAGCAAAAGAATTGAAAATAAACTAAAGAAAACATGAACATCTTCTTCCCTGTTCCACGTCTTCCACTGAAAAACACCATTAGAATAGGGTTATAACATTCAAACAAGCTTCTACCTTGCATGTAAGTGAATTCAAGCCCCGTTTTTAATGATTTTTATGTTTTTAAGTTCATTTTACCTTAATCTAGCTAGCCCGGGGATTAATTTTTAAAAATGTTAAAAGTTGAGGGACCCATGATTGTTTTTGAATAGGTTTTGAAGTTATTTGATAGATTATTAATATTAGTTGTTAAACAAACTTGTTTTGTTAAGTGATTTTTGATAAATTTTGGATTAAGTACTAATTTGTTGAATGTGTAAATCCATGGGTTTTAATTATGAAATTTTGATAATTATGGGATGTTCTAATGCCCCTAGTAGAATCGGTTAACATGGGTTTAGCTTAAAATGGTTAAATTTCAAGTTATGAGCTTAAGGACTAAATTGTGAAAAGTTAAAATATTAGGAGTAATTTTGTAATTTTACATAAATGTGAATTATGGATTGAATTGAATATTTGAAGTACTTAATTGAATGAAATTATCTATTTAGATCAAGATAAACAACAAACGGACTTAAATCAAGGAAAGGCTAAAGTTTCATATTAGTTTTCAACTCTACTTCTACAACCATAGTTATCGAGGTAAGTTCTTATGAATTATTATCGTATTAATGTTAGTTAAATTGACTATCTACTATATTGTGTCAGTTATAAATGGATTTGAATATACATGTATCAATGCTATGAATAATTGACGGGTAACGAATCCCGTTTGAACCTTAAGAATTCTTAGGATATAAATGACATGTCATTAGGGATTTTATGTTTCAGGTGCTGGTCTTAAATGTCCTACTGATGGCTGAGGTTCTGCATTTGTTGAGAATTCTTCACAGCT
This sequence comes from Gossypium rotundifolium, assembly GCA_025506655.1. Taxonomy (NCBI): domain Eukaryota; kingdom Viridiplantae; phylum Streptophyta; class Magnoliopsida; order Malvales; family Malvaceae; genus Gossypium; species Gossypium rotundifolium. Next base: position 64,362,279 of record CP106722.1, read on the forward strand.
CGTGTGAGTGACATCGTGTAGCTAACATTCTGACCCGCAACTCGTGTGAGTAGGCCCATTTCATAGCTCATGTGAGCACTATTGAAAAGGAAAGGTTACGGTTATATAGAAAGGCACACTATGTGTGAGCATTCTCAAGTATCCGATGCAATTCTAGATGGTTCAACGGGTAAGTAAAGGAATGGCATTGTAAGAACAGAATAGGATATTGAATCATGATCTATGAAAAGGCTAATGTAATAAACGATGTGCATATGAAAATCTACTTATATTATGTTGAATTCATATGTATCATGGATGAGCCTACTAACTTGTGAGTTTGATGGTGTTTGTATAGGCTTTTACTAAGCTTATGGTCTCGGTAATGATATTATGCTTATCCTATAGTTTGTACTAAAGAAAAGGTAAGTTATGTTTGAGTTTATACGAGCTTACTAAGCACTAATTGCTTACGTAGTTATTTCCTTTCTTTTATAGATTATCAAAAGCTCGATCGGTTGGAAGCTTGTCGGGGATCAATCACACTATCCAGCAACCATTTCGATAGTTTTTGAGTATTTTGGCCAAGGTCATGAATGGCATGTGCCTTTGGTAATGGTAGTTCATGAATGTGTTAATGGTTGATTTTGTATGTATATACTTTTGAAGTTTATGTTTGGTTTGATGGACTTTTAATGCCTTGTCAAGTTAGGTCATTTTGGCCACTTTTAGGTACTTGAAATACATGATCTTTGTTGGTATGTTTGTGGTGATATGCAAATGGTTATAGGTGATGTTATTTGGTAGTTAAGGAGCTAGGTTTTTTGTGCTTGGAATATGGCAATATTGACTTGTTTTGATTAATGATGTTTTGGTATAAATGTGGTGCCTTTGAATGGTATATTGCTTAGATGAAATAGAATGTTTGAAATGGTATATTTAAGTGTGTTTGAATGATGTTTAAATCTCTTGAATGTATGCACAAATAGGATGGTTAGTTTGGTGTGTTTTGGCCTTGAAATGATTTTATTTTAGGGTCAAATTATGGATCACATGGCCTGGGACACAGATTGTCACACGGTCGTGTGACACACACAACCTGGCGACACAGCTGTGTGTCATTTGTATTCCTAGTGGATTAAGTCAATGAGTTACACGGCCTGCAACATGGCCGTGTGTGGCAACTTACAGAGTTACACGGTCTACGATACGATCGTGTGACCCAATTCAGTGAGTTACACGGGTGGAGACATAGGCTGGGACACGGCCGTGTGTCCCTTTGTTCGATTGTTACATGGCCTGGGCTATGTCACACGGCTTGGACACATGGCCGTTTGACCCCTATTTTCAAATTTTGTAACTTTTTCCCAAATCTTCTATTTTGATTCAAATTAGTCCCGAATTGCTTCTAAGCTATTTTAGGGCTTCGAAGGCTCAATTTAGGGACCAAATGCATATGTTTGATAGATTTATTCAATGTTATGATGTTAACTGTTGTTATGATTGTTCGATAATGCTCTATAACCCTAATCTGGTGACGGAAATGGGTTAGGGGTGTTACAATATGTAATTGAAATCGATTATTAATCTCTGTTATAGTGGACTAACACATGCTAATTCTGTTAAACTATGTTATAGTAGCATAAGCCCCGAAATTGTTAATAAATTTTGTTATAATGGAAATTGCCATGAAAATTTGCATTGAAACTGAAATCCTAATGAAATGGAATCTTTTGATAATTTGGATTAATAAAATAAAGCCCTTGTAGCTTAGTGAGTTAGTAGGATACGACTAGCCTGCCAATAGAGGACGCATGTTGCTACTGTTCTAGTCTTTTGACATTAGCGCTATGACACGTTACTATGGTGTGTTGGTTGGCTAGTTTCGAGTTTCGGCCTATGTCTCTATGTTTACTTAGGGCGTAATTAACTAAAAAATTATTAATGATATTGACAATAAGTTTATGTGTTAAGTACCATTTATGGTATGTATTAAAAATGTGTTAAACTGTAAAGAACTGGATGAAAAAGTAAACCTTTAAGAAAGTGATGTAATAAAACATCTAAGCAAATTGTGGTCTAATTGAAAACCTTAATGAATTATTAAGGTGAGCTAATAATTGTATAACTCCTTAGAGATGAAAATTGAAAGGTAAGATTCATAAATGAATCAAATGTCAAAACTAGGAACATATGCATAATAGAAATCGTTAATAAATTATCAAACTATAAGTTGAGGCTTAACTTGCAAACTTACATGAAAAGGTTAAAATAGTAACAATGTGGCTTAAATAAACTTAATTCATTTAAAGGGATAAAGATTAATAAAAAATTAGGATAAAACTTGATTATCCATGTTACTTATTGAACTTTATAGCTCATGCATTAGTTGTTTTAAGCTTATAGGTACGAACTTGTCGAGGAGTTTCTATGAAAGCTAAACAGCATCACATTACCCACCATTCCTTTAAGGTTGTTGTTCAAATGTTAAAGTGTAATTTGTAATAGAATAGTGGCATGTATACTAACCTCATATTGGAAATAAGGTTTGTATGATGCATGGCATAATCATTTTGAAATTTGTTTAACTACAAATGTATTTCGTTTCAATTTGAATGTGTCTATGCCATGTTCATATGCCCAAATGAGTTTGAATTTTGATTTATAACATTTTGGTTCATGTTGGAATGATATGGTAATGTTTGGGCATGATTTTTTAAGTGTTTTCATCTCAATTTTCAACATAAGGAGCCCAAGGTCTGGTATCTTAGCCAGGGGTATTGCGCCCTTTTTGGTAGAATCATCCCATGTACAATATAGGGTCTAAGTATCAGTACCTCTGGCCTGAGGTATTGCACCCTCTACCATTTTGGCCCTCCAATGCCCGAAATTTGTCCCGGGCACCTTTGAACCTCTGAAAAATGTTTCTAAATGGTTTAAAATTGATTTTAAAGTGTTAAAAATGTTTGGATTTTTTTTAAATTTTATAATTAATTTTTTTAAGTTTAATTATTTGTGAAACCCTTCGATTCCTCTTAGCCGAAAAATCTAGTTTTAAACCAAAAGGCCTTAAATACTTGTTTTACGATTCAAGCAACCTTAAATATGCTTTCAAATGTTAAAAATGATATGATTAAGCTTTAATAACTCATGAAATAATTTTTTTCATAAAAGAAAAATTTTGTACAAAGCATGAAAGTTTATCGATAATGTCTCTCAATCGTGCCATACTTCAAGATTAGTGAGGGGTGTTACAAGTATGGGCATGTGTTAAGGCTTAACGGTAAGGGCCAATAAACCTCACCTACAAATACCTTTCTTTTTTCTTATGGAGGGTTATTTTTTTCTTCAACCACTTCTTCTTATATTCTTATATTATTACTTTGTCCAATCTCACTTTCAAGTGGCTCTAGACTCATCCTTGCTATGTGAATCGACACCATCCTCCTCCTACCTCTTTTCACCCTCAAATTTTTTAATGCAGTGAGCGTGGATGACATGTCTCATGTTAAAAAAAACATACCTGAGAATCCCATTGATAAAAACAACCCCACTATGCAAAATTTTCAAATAAATCAATCCAGAAACCCGCATACAACTTCACGACCTTGCAACCCATACAGTGATACATATGAAAATTGGTCCTATTGGTAGCTTAGGTACCATAATATATTACTTCCACCACAATATATTACTTCCACCACTAAATATACAATCGATATTGATCTCCAATGAACGTACAAAGCAAATATCCAATTAATGTTTAAGAAATTCAACTTTAAAATATTTTTCATAAAATCATTGAAACAAGTAAAAGTAGAATTACAAGCTTCAAGAATAAATTAAAACACATTTAAGAACCAATTGCGAAAGATTGGAGATGTCTAGGGCAAAGCACGGGGCTTGGAAGGCTCAAAAAGCCCAAAACAATATAGTGGGAGTCAATGTGGTGCATAATCTTATGACATTATATAATGTTGTGACGTTGTGAGGATCGACATCATGCTCTGTATGCACAATTTCGTAACATCAAGATGGATGACATCACGAAATCTCTTTTTGTATGCACAATGTCGCGACGTTATGGGGGATGATGCGACATTGTGGCAAAGCACCCTAAAAACACCTTAATGTGCATTAAAGCACTTATTAACCATTCTAATAGCACAACAGTCTAAAGGGCACTTAAAATCTATCCAAAACACTCTGAAAAATTAAATCGACCCTTCAACGATGATGAATAGTAGATGAGTAAACACACATAATGTAACACCCCTCACCTAATCCAATCGCCGGATTCAAGTTACGTGATACTACTACAGTTACCAGAACAAGTCACATTCAAACTATAATTCAAAATTCAATTACATATTAATTCATGTCATAAAGTGAAATACAAACAAGATCTAGTCTAAATCGAGCTTACGAAAGGTCTAAAGTTAACCTGAGCATTAAAAAGGACTATATTGAAAACTTTCAAAACCTAAGTATAGGTATCGATACCAAAATTTAGGTTTTGAAAATTTCCAATATAGTCCATTTTCATGATTGGGTTAATTTTAGAGCTTTCATAAGTTTGATTTAGACTAGATTTTGTTTGTATTTCACTTTATGACACAAAATAATATTTAATTGAATTTTGAATTATAGTTTGAATGTGATATGTTCTGGTAACTGCAATAACATTCCGTAACTCGAGTCCGGCGACTGGACTGAGTGAAGGGTGTTATAACTAAAAATCGGACTATTACATGACAACCAAATATGAGTATATCTACTCTTCTCCTTTCTCTTTATTTTTATTTGTATGGTTGTTGGGTTTAAATTATACTAAAAAAAGGGATAACAAATTGCTAATTTACATGGAATTGAAAGTGAATGTATTTTAAATATTTGAGGAAAAATGTAACCAAATTATCGATTTGTAATAATTTCATGAGGTTTTGAAGTGTTTATTGCGAATTAATATTTGGTTTAAGTGTTTTTTTTTAAATTATAGAAATTTATGATTTATAGGAGAAAATAGATTTGGGAGTATTTATAAAGAAATTTGAGAGAGCCAGAGTGTGAGAAATTAATTATAGATAATAAGGATAATATATAATTAAATAATTAAAATTTTATCTGAATTAAATTGAATGGATAAATTAATCTTTTCAATTTTATATCTCAGAGAAATGATTTTTTTAATATAAAAATTTTAAATTTGAAAATTTTAATTTGAATAAATTAACTTATATAAATTAACCTATAAAAATATTTGAAAAAGCTAATGTAAATTTGAAAATTAATTTAAATTTAATAGAGAAATTTAAATTTAAATTTTATATTTATCTAATGAATTTTAAATATCAAATATTTCATCCATTGAATTTATTTAATTTAAATTTACAAAAGTTAATTTAAATAAATTAACTTACAAAAAACTTGAAAATGATAATCTAAGTTTGAAAAAGTTAATATTGCGTCAATTGTCATCATTTTATACATTTTAGCTTGTTATATTATGTTATATTATATATACACGATGTAGTTAGAGAATTACATAATTAAAAAATGTGTTAACACGAAGAATTTGTTATAAACCGATTCCAATTTTTCAATTAGGAGGATCCAATTACACGAGTGTAAATACAAAATAAAAATAGTTTTACACTTTTTGTATTTTTTGTGCAAATTATATTTTAATGGTCCGATTCCATTAAATTTAATGTTTTATTCTTATAGATCATGCATGTCAAATTTGATGTAAACTAAAATTTCTAACTATTTGTTTTATGTAAAAGTTATTCAACCATTAAATATATATTTTAGATCAATATGATAGAGATATCGGATCGGTGAGAAACTTTAAATACATGACAAGTGAAATTATATTCATAAATTCAATAGTTGAATCATTAAAATATTAATCGTACAAAAAGCTATGAAAGAATGTAAAACTACTGTAATTTTATATGGGTGTAAGTGGTTCCCTCTCCTTTATAATTAAAGTATTGTAACAACTTATTAGAACAATACTAAATGCATATTAAAACATGAGAAAGTATTTTGTACATGATCTATCATAATTTAGTGTAGCAGATTAAACTAAATTTCGCACTTTAGGAGCTTGAAAGCAAACATTTTCGTTGGGTTTTAATTATGTTTTTATAAGTTTCCTTAAAGTTAATAAAATGTGCAAATTGAGACTTTTATTGACCTTAGAGGCCAAATGAGGCTTAAAGGTGAGCTAATGAACTTTGTAAGTGTGCTGGAGACCATTAGAAGGCGTACTAAACCAATACTGGTCACTATGTCGCAACACGGAATGATTAATGTTGTAACATAGGGAGCAAAATAGAGAAATTACAAGACTGCCTTCGATGTCGCGACACAACCAAAGGGTGTTGTGACATACCCTTGAAGATATCCCAATAAGAGTATATTGACTCCCCTATCGCGATACAGGTCCTGGTGTGTAGCGACATCGACTATGGACGGATATTAACACGATTCAGGGGGCATTTTGGCCAGCACAATCAAACTTAAAGCTCAGAAACGTCAACTAACCTAGGGTTAAGGACGATGGCCACCTGAAATCTATAAATAGGCTCATTTGTCACATGTTATGGACCACCAATTACTTAGTTTAGGATTTTTCTTTTAAATTCATTTTAACTTTTCTTTCTTATTAGGTTAGGTTTATTTTTAAGTTATTCTTTGCTTGATCTCGAGAGATCTGATTTGTGGAAGACAATCAAACTTGTGGATCCGTAATCATTCTTAATACAAAGCAGGCTATTTATTAAACTCTATATTGTTAATTCATGCTTGTTCTTTATATCGATTTTATATTGCTTATGAAAATCATGAGGAACTAATCCTTTTATGGGGGATTAGCAAATAGAGGTATGATCTTTTAACTGTTTTATAAGGTTACTCAACAGATCAGCTATTTGGGAAAGGAAGAACCTAAACCATAAGTCTGACAACCTTAGGAAGTCAACAAGGTGAGAATTAACCCAAAATTGGTTTGGCCTATCGGTCTGGACTATGAGGTCGGAAGATAAGTAGTCCTTGCTGACTCGTTATTTGAGTGGAAGATCAGAAGATCCTTGTCGACTAGTTGATTAATGATGAACTTTAAATGAAAGTTAATGGGGATTACCGAAGCGAACTAATCACCCATAATCAAATTTGATTTATTCTATTATTTGATCTCTTGATATTTATTTCTTTCTGTTATTATATTTTCATTATTATAAAAATATTAAAAACTCCTTTTATTTTTAATTTACTTCAAGTACTAATTAGATCTTTTGGTGTTTAGGTTAAAGTTGATCTAGCACTAGCCTCTCTTGGGTACGATCCTCAGAGTACTCACTTACTCCGTTGTAACTATATTACAACTGAACCCAAATACTTGTAGATACTACTTCATCGATATATTCTTTACTGTAATATTCACACTCTAGATGTTAGTACGTCCGGAGGCGATCAAGTTGTTGGCGCCATTGCCGGGGAGGCAACATCACTAGTTTGATTTTAATTTTTGCACTTAGTAAGAATAATTAGGATATTTTTTTTAGGTGATAGATATGATTCTAATTTTTATTAGCACTAATCCTCTCTTTTTGGGTTTAGTGTATGACTCATTGTAGGGGAACACTTATAGAGCCAGTTACAAGTTCAGAGAGAATAATTCGAAGAAATCGTCAAGAACAACAACAACAGCAGCTGATGCAAGATCCATCACCACCTGTTTTAGGCAACGTACCATGTGAGAATCCACTATTCGAAGTCACTAACAATAACGCTTTAGGAGATCCACCAACACCACCACAGTTACCCGCAAACTTACACATGGCTTATAATGAAAGAACCTTGAGAGATTATGCATTACCAAGTCTGGACATGGTTTGGGAAAACATAACGATACTAGTTATTACAGTGAATAATTTTGAGATCAAATTGGCAATGATTTATGTGATCCAAAATAATATGCAATTTAGGGGCACAATGACAAGGGATCTAAATAAACACTTAAAACGGTTTTTCCAACTTTGTGATACTTTCAAGTACAACGGAGCCAGTGACAACGCTATTCATCTTTGGTTGTTCCCCTTTTCTTTGATTAATAATGTCTTTCCTTGGTTAGATTCGTAGGCACCAGAGTCTATCATGACATGGGATGAGTTCGCTGGAAAGTTCTTACAGAAGTTCTTCCCATTAGTAAAGCGATTCAACTAAAAAGAAAAATTGTTGTCTTTAGACAAATAGAAGGAGAAAGTTTTCATGAGGCATGAAAACGTTTCAAAACGTTGATTCAGAAATGCCCTCACCATAGATTCCCTGAATGGATTCGATTTTAGGTATGTGAATGCAAGATCAGGAGTAGACAGAGCAGCAGCAGGAGCCCTATGAATAGAACGTACGAGGATGCGTACGAAATCATAGAGAACATGACATTTAACTCCTATCAATCGCCTATTAAATGATTTACATATGGCTAGAAACTGCTACGATAAAAGATATTCAAGAGGATGACAAGTATTAACAGTTAGTGGATAAACTTAACTGTATCGATCTGCTAATAATAAATCGTCTATGTATGGAGGAGACAAACCGCTCTTCCACTACATCTAGAATCTTGTCGAGGATGTGAATTATATTGAAAATGGGGGTGGAAACCTCTATTCAAATACCTACAATCTCGGCTAGAGAGATCATGTAACAGCCCGTTCTTAGTCAAATCAAAACAGTAGTTTTGGGACCACAAATCTGAGGTCAAAATATTTATTTTATTATTATTTTAATGTTTACAATATGATATTATATTGGTGTGAAAATTTGGTTAAGAAATTTTATCGTTTAATTGGTCAATTTGAGAAAAAGGACTAAATCGCGTAAAGTGTAAAAGTGGAGTTCTATTAGCTAAAAGTATCTAATAGCTATACAACCTTAAAGTTAAGGTCCTTAAGTGATAATTAACCCATTAGTGAGTTAATGGATCATAATGGTTTGGCGAGTTAATGGATGATAATGGTTTGGCATGTAGTGAAATAACAAATATTTATTAAGGTTATAATTGTAAGTTGGTAATTAAACTTAAAATAAAAAAAAACCCAATTAAGTATCATCTTCCACTATCATATTAACAACCGAAAATTGAGAAAGAATGGCATTCATGGGAGTTTAAGTTTTGGCAACCCTAAGTCCTTTGATTAGGTATACATTTTTAATTCGTTTTTAATGAGTTCTATGTTTTTATGATCGTTGCAACTAGCACTAGCTAGCCTAGAGACTATTTTGCAGAGCTGTTAAAGATTTTGAAAGTTACCATTGATGAATATGTGTGATTTTTTTATGATTTATGATAGATTTTGAATGGTTGTTAATAGTTAAACAAGTTTTGTAAAGTGATTTTTAGTGAAAATGTAAAATAGGGATTAAATGGAGAAAAGTGTAAAGTTAGTGGTTAAAATGTGAAATAAATGAAAGTATAGGCTTCTAGGGGCATAATAGTAATTATCTAGCATGGGTCTATTGTGAATTTCATTAATTTGTGATTTTATGAAATAAGGACTAAATTGTGAAAAATGTGAAATATGTGGGGCAAAAGTGTAAATGTGTTTTAAAGTGTGTTTTGGACTAAAATGAATGAATAGATGATTAAATAAATTACTTTTGAATATATTTAGATCAAGAAAGGAGAAATACGGACTTAGATCGGAGAAAGAATAAAGTTACAAAATAGTTGTCTCAATTCACCGTTATAGCAACCGAGGTAAGTTCGTATGCTATAATTTCATTTCAAATGTATTTTATATGCTTTGATATAGCATAAATTGCAATTATGTGACTACAGAAAAGTTTGGAAATGATTCGACGATGATTCGACATTCGAAATTACTGTTGAAGCTTAGGAATAGTTTAGAATGCTAGTGACATGTCATTAGGGAATACATTGTGTTGGCTTCGGGCCATGATATAGCACTTCTGGTGCAAGTTATACCGATTCGGCTTTGGACAATGCATATCGACTGATTTGGCTTCGGGTCATCATATCAGTATTTCGGATAACTTACCTTGATTTGGCTTCGGGCCATGGTATAGGTATTTATCATGTGAGACCCTTGAGTATCCAACTTCTATTCTGAATGGTTCAACGGGTAAATGAAAGATGAGAAAGTGTATGAGGTTTGTATGGGATGGTACAGGTATGTGTATAAACTATTCTACCATTGAATCGAAGAAATGGTGATGAAAGTATATAGTTTGTGAATGAGCATTTGAAAGGTTTGTTAGTTAATGTAAGATACATGTTGATGTATGCAAATTAATGAATTATAAATATGTGATTACGTTAAGTTATTTCATACGAGCTTACTAAGCCTTATAGCTTACTTTGTGTATCTTTTCGTGTTTTATAGTGATATCGAAGCTAGCTCGGATTCGGGAATCGTCGAAGATCATTTCACACTATCCACCTATCTTTTGGTACCTATAAACTTTGTTATATTAAGTATATGGCATGTATAGGTATTCTGAGTCATTTTTATGGTGAGTTGATAATGATTTTGGTTATTTATAATGGCTTGTAAATGAATATATTTTGGTTTGTAAATATAGCCATGAGAGTTGGCTTAATTTGGTGGATTTGGTTATGTGCATATTTGTGCATATATGGTTGATATTTGTGTTTATGGATGGATATGTGAATAGCTTATATTATGAGTATTGTGGTTATTGATATAGTATATGTTAAATGGTTGATACTATATATGAATTATGTTTGTGAATTGATGCAAAATGATATATGTTTGGTAAAGGTTTACTTAGTTGATTTGTATGTGTTTTGGTACGTTTTGATTGAGTAAAGTTTGAGGTTATAAGCATGTTGGTTGTTAGTATTGGAAATGGAGTGAATTAGATTTGATTGTGGCTAAATTGGATGTTCATTTATGCTTTGAATTGGTACCATTTGGTTTGTGTAGGTATATGCATATTTGGGTGGCAAATTGGCTTGGTAAATAGCCTATTTTTGTCAACACGGGCGTGTGTCTCAGCCGTGTGTGACACACGGTTATGCTACACAGCCGTGTGTCCCTTGGTGTTGAAATTAAAATCAAGCCAGTATGCTCCACATGGCCTCACACACGGGCGTGTGACTAGGCCGTGTTGCATAAGTTAGTATACCCTATAGGATTGGCACGGCCTAGCATATGGCTTGGTACACGGGCGTGTATGGACATTTTTAGGGCACAGGGGCGTGTGTGTTGGCCGTGTGACCCGAGTCAGAGAGTTACACGGGGTCGGACATGGGCTGGGATACGGCCATGTGCTCCCATTTCGAATATCCACATGGCCTATGACACGGGCGTGCCTGGTGGCCTTGTGAGCCACACGGCCTGGCTACACGGGCGTGTCTGGTGGCTGTGTGAGTGACACAGCCTGGCTACACGGGCGTGTGTTCCCTATTTTGAGAAAAAATTTCAAAGTTTCGTGAAAGATTTTTGAGTTATTGGTTTAGTCCCGAGCCATTCCCAAAGCATGTTTAGGGCCTCGTAGGTTCGTATAAGGGACAAATTGATTGAGAATGAATGATGATTGTATATATTGATTGAATATATGAGAAAAGTATGTGTAACAGTCCGGTTTAGACTCTAGTCAGAATAGTGGTTTCGGGACCACAAATCTAAGTCAGAAAAATATTTTAATATTATTTTCTGTGCTTATGATATGTGAATTAGTATGTGCGAAATTTATGTGATTTAATTTATCTGTTTGTGTGCTTAAATTAGGAAAAGGGCTAAATCGCATGAAATGTAAAAGTAGATTTCTATTTGATTAAGTGCCTATTTGATGTGTCTTTCTAAAGAGGAAGTCCTTAAGGTGAAAATTAGCCATTTTATTAGCTAATGGACGGTTAGGCCATTAAATGTATAAGTTTTATATGTTTATTTAAAAGGTTAATATAGTAAATAATATAATAATATGATTATAACAAAAATAAAAGTATGAAAATAGACATTTGTTCATCCATTTTGACCGAATATACCAAAGAAAAGAAAGAAAAGAACAAGTTAGGTTTTGGCTATGGTTTGAGCTTGATTCAAGGTATGTTTTGCTTCGATTTTTGATAATTTCTACATTTTTGTAATTATTTCTTCGTGTTCTACAAAACTCATGCTTCAATTTTGTGAATTGTTGAAGATTTGGTAAAGTGCCATTGATGGATTCATGAGTTTTGTGATGTTTGATGATGAAATATGAAATATATGTGTTAGATTAACATGTTTTGTCTTTGAAGTTTTGATGATTTGAGTAATCTGGATTAAACTGAGAAAATAATGTTTTGAGGGACTAAATTGTGAAATAAATGAAATTTATGGACTTAGATGAGCATGAGTAAAATTCGGCTAGGCATGGGTAACATGAGATTTTGTATATTTTGTGATTTTGTGAAATAAGGACTGAATTGTCAAAATGTGAAAATATGAGGGCTAATTTGTGAATTTCCCTAAATATGTGTTTTTGGATTGAATTGAATGAATTAGTGAATAAATGAGTTAAATTTGAATATGTATAGATCAAGAACCGAAGAAAACAGACTTAGATCGCTGGAAATCGAAAGTAATTGAGTAGCCGAGTTCATTTATGTTTATCCGAATCCGAGGTAAGTCGATATACAAATAAATGTAATTATATTGATATATGTATGTTCATATGAAAATTATGATGATGAGTGTATATGAGATGATGAGTACATGAAATTCGAGATAGTATCGACTTGTTGTCAACATCCGGAAAAGTCTCGTTTGAACCTAGGAATAAGTAGAATTGCGTATGTCATAACATAGGTTTTTGATATCTGATATCATGTAAGACCACGTCTGGGATATTGGCATTGATTCGAGACTTCATGTAAGACCACGTCTGGGACATTGGCATCAATTTGAGATTTACGTGTAAGACCATGTCTGGGACATTGGCATCGTATTTGATTCGTGTAAGACCTGTCTAGGACAATGGCATCGATATTTGTGTACATGTAAGACCTCGTCTGGGACGTTAGCATTGTATGACTATTTTGAGCACTCTGAGTATCCTGTTAGATTTCGAATGGTTCAACGGGCAAGTCTGAGAAACGGAAGTTTACATGTTATGTGTAAACGAATCAGGTACATATGATAAGTACATTATGGAAGTGTATGGAAGGTAAGTGTATATATGAACTTACCAAGATGAATATGTGGATATATTTAATGAGTTATAATGTGATAAATCCTTGAAGATAATATGAGCAAATGGGTTATATTTGAGCTATGAAATGTGGAAAGTAATGGATAGACAAATGAGGCAAAGAACATGTTATGAAATTGCAAATGAGAACCATTAATGACATTGTAACAATGTGTTCATATGCATTTTATGTTAAGTTTATTTGTATATGGCTTACTAAGCTTTTGGAAAGCTTACTTTGTATGTGTTTACTCTGTTTTACAGATCGTCAAAGCTACAATAGGCTCGGGAATCATCGAGGATCATCACCACACTATCAATCTCTACTTTGGTACTTTTTGAATGTGTATATGGTTAAATATGGCATGTATAGGCTAGTTGTTTTGGGATATGTTTGAAATATGTACATGGCTATGTGATATGGCTAGATATATGGTTGTGCCATGAATGGTTAATTATGTCATATGATACTAGTTTTGATATAACTTGATAGCAAATGAAATGGTCATATGAATGGTAAGCTTATTGATGAAATATTAGCATATTATTAATGGTAAGTTTGTGATGGTTTTTGCCTTGAAGTGCTTGTGGTTATGTTGAGTTAAATGGCTATTAATTTGATATTGTTGTTAGGCTCATAATTGAGTAGAAATGATGCACAATTTGATGTGTTTTGGTTGTCAATTGAGTATGGGATGATGTATGTATGTGCTTGGAAGAATGACCCAAGTGTGGATGGCATTTTGGCCTTGCAAATGGTCTATATTTGCCCATACGGTTGAGCACACGGGCATGTGGCTCGACCGTGTCCTTCGTGGTTCTAATTCAAAATAAGTTAGGCTCGACCACGGGCTGGACACATAGGCGTGTGACTGGCCGTACGGTGCAAGTCAGTAGCAACCAAGGGTGGGGCACACGGGCGTGTCCACAGCCGTGTGGACAAGTCAGTATGTATGCCTTGTTTTGACACGGCTTAGACACACGGGCGTGTCTAAGGCCGTGGGAGGCACACGGCCTGCCCACACGGGCGTATGACCTCTGTAACTTAGGAAATTTTTAAAATTTTCAAGAATTTCTGTATGTGTTCGATTTAGTCCCGACCCTATCTTAAAACATGTTTAAGGTCTCGTTGACCTAATTAAGGGACTCTTTGACTTGAACTGTTCAATAATATTATAAAATGTCTGTAAAAGATCTGGATTTTCTAGTAACGCCATTAACCCTAAACTGGCGACGGTTACGGGCTAGGGGTGTTATAGTTTGTTTAAATGTATTGTAAGTCCAGTAATGCTCCGTAACCCTATTTCGGCGTTGAATATGGGTGAGGGGTGTTACAGATCACCCGAATCTGAGATGGGGAGGAAACCAAATAGGAGGTATGATAAACCAAAATAATAACACATTTATCATGTTTTTGGATGATTTATCCCTTTAATTATAGAAATAAGTGCTCCTAATCCTTTTTTTCATGTTTTATACTCAGTAGAGCACCGGAGGATGAAAAGAATGAATAACTCATAGAAAACAGAGAAAATGGGCCAAAGTACGAAATCCACACGGCCTGGGCCCAAGACCACACGGCCTAGACCCCGAAAAGCATGGTCGTGCCTTATTAACAGGTTCGACCACGGCCTGGCCACGATTTACATGAGCGTGTGCCATGGGCGTGTCCCTGCCGTAGGAAAATAGAATTCTATTCGGATTAGGGTACTTAGAGGCAAAAAAATATATTCTAAAAACCTATATAAATACCTTAGAGACCAACCTTTAAAGGGGGCATTCAGCTAGGCCAAAGAACCGAGCCAGAGCAATTAAATTCAAGGATTTACTCAAAGGAAGCCAGTTGAATCATCTCAAGAAGCCAGAATCATACTCAAGACGGAGGATCTCTCCTTCAATTCCTTCAGGGGGTTTTAGGGATTTCTTATGTTTTGTTTTATCTTTTCTTCTGAGATGTTTTCTTTTACAATTATGAAGTAAACCCTCAGATACTTGAGGGGTATGAAACCTAAGATGAATCTTGTTATTGCTATCTAAACTGTATGATAAATAATTGATTTGCTCTTAACTATGTATTCTTAATTCTTGTTTTGGTATTTCCGGGATATTGATTCAAGTGTGATGTGCTTAGGCAGAGGAGGAAGACACCTTGTCTAAGAGTAGATCTAGCATAGTTAAGAAGAGTTGCTCGCGCGCCTAAAGATAGGGTGACGAAAACCTACAGGATTAGGGTCAAACCTAATATGGGAGTCCATAGATCGAGTTAATGCAATTCTAGGGGTTTTAATTAGAAATAGATTTCAATTAATCAACCTAGGGTTAGACATTAGTAGCCTTGAAGAGAGGTATTAATATAAATTAGGAATCCTACGGATCAAGTCAATGAATAAATACTTTGGTTGAGTTAGATAACAAGTGAAGTCTAAGTGGATTCTTCCTCGTATTGTCTAAATCAATCGGGTTTTTTCTCTCAAGTCCTCCCCAATTTCTTCTTTGTCTTAGCATCTTTAGTTTAGTTGATTAGTTAATTTTAGATTAGATAAAAATTCCCTTAATTAGTAGGCTAAATAATAGAAAGAGAGTTAATATTAGTACTTTTGGTTCCTTTGGGTTCGACAATCTGGTCTTGCCGCTAGCTATACTACTGTTCGATAGGTGCACTTCACTCCATCGTTGTCTTAGTTAGTTTCCAGGTTCGATCATTCTTTTTATAGATTTTTAAGACTCGACAGACACGATCAAGTTTTTGGCGCTGTTGCCAGGGAACTGAAATATTAAGAACACTTAATTTTTATTACTTTAGCCATTTATTATTATTATTATTGCAATTTATTTTCATTATTATTTTTATTTTTATTTTTACTTTGCTAATTTTCCCTTATTTGCTTTTGGCAGAAAATTTTAGTTTATAGAGGAAGATGGCATTGAATACTTATCAGTGGAAATTCATGAGGACAAAGCCTACTAAAGCAGCCAGTGTCTTCAACCTTGACGCGGTAACCATGCTATCAAATCAAGTAGAGATGATGAATAAAAAGATTGATGGCGTATGTAATTCTTTGCAGGTACATCCGGTAATACAGTACGATATGAATGGAAGAGGGGTGAGCAACACAGAATATCTATCCTACAACCCTAGCACAGAGAATGAACAAGTCCACTTATGGGTAACTATTCTAGACCTCAAAATAATTTTTATAGTGACACTTATAATGCAGGTTAAAGGTACCATCCCAATTTCTCGTGGGATGATCAAAGTAGTCAAAGACCGAAACTTCTTCTAGATTTTCAACAATCACCTCACCAATAGGAATAAGATTCGAACCTTGAGGAGATGCTGACAAAATTTATGGCGGTGTCAGAAACTCGTTTCCAAAACACCAAAATAGCACTCAAAAATGAAGAAGCATCGTTTCAAGAGATCGAAAACCAATTAGGGCAACTTGCTAAGCTGATCTCAGAAAGACCACAAGGTATCTTGCCTAGCAACACCGAAACTAACCCTAGAGAGCAACCTCAAGCAATAACTACTCACGATAGTGAAAGGTTAGATGTACCAACATTTACGGAAGAGAATGTGGTAGAGGAAGGTAAGGTTGAGGTAAGCTATGATGAACCAAACTCGATAATTACAGAGTACCAACCACGTGTGCCGTCCCTCAATGCAATAAAGAAAGACCACACAGAGGAACAATTCGGTAAATTTCTTTGGAGGTTAAACCTCCAAAGAAATTACATATTAACTTGTCGTTTCTTGAAGCTCTTTCGCAGATGCCAGATCCTAGACCTCGTGTCGATAAAGAAGAAATTCATGAGAAACGAAGGCTTTTGATCGATGAACTAGACGATTAGAAGACACACTTCAAAGAAAAACTAAAAATACATGAAGCAAAAACGAGGCAACTCCACGAAAAACTTAACGATGAGACAACCCAGCTTAAGATAGGCGATCAGGTACTCAAATCTTCCCAGATGGAACAGTCGAGGTAACTAATCCAAAATTCAGCACTTTTAAGGTAAACACTATTCGACTCAAACTACATATCAATAACCGAATTGATCGCATGGGAAAAGATTTCCACCTCCTCAAACCACCATGATTGTGTGAATGAGAGGTAAGTCTAGCTTAAGACTTTAAACAAGCGCTTCTCGGGAGGTAACCCGAGCACTAACCCTACTAATTAGTTTAGTTTTATTTATTTCCATGTTTAGGCACCGGTTTCCATACTCACACGGTCTTGCACATGGCTATGGCCGTGGCCATGTGGGTACCCCAGGTAGGTAAAAGGGCATGGCCGTAAACATGTAGCAGTAGGACAAAATTTTCCCAAAACACGGGCTGCATCTTTATTTAAACCCCCTTCTTCCTTTTTCTTTTCCAGTTGTCTTTACTTTTTTATTTTCCATTATTTACTTTTATTTTTATTTTTTATTATTTTCTTCTTATTCTTTATGACATTTAGATTTAGCTCAGGATACAATAAAATTCGTCCGGCTACTTTGAGGATTCAAGTTCAAACGGCTTGAGGCACTCTCTACGTTTCTCTTCAACTCCACCCAAAATTCAGGAAGTTTTACTTCTCTCCCTATCTTTTGATTTTATCGCTATATTGATAGTTTATCTATCTTTGTACATTGAGGGCAATGTACATCTTAAGTGTGGGGGATAAAAGTTTATTAGAAAAAGTGCCTAACTTTTTGCATTATTCTCAAATCCCTGAATAATATTCCGTCGTAAAGTAATTTTCTCATATCACTAATTAGAATGAAATTCTTGTTGATTCATGATTTTTATTGATATTTTTTTAGATTAAGTCATTGATAATTGTGAAATGATGATTTAAACTTTAAGATACTAGAGAATCAAGCATGATGAGTCTATTTTTAAAAATTAAAATTCTGTTAGGTTGTCTACCTGAATCTAAATTGTTACCTTGAAATTTGAAATTTATGAGATTGATGTCAAAATACCCATAAATTTTGTGAGATTTTGAACCTTTTAGAGCATACATTCTTTTCGTGCTCACTTTATTGATTATGAGTGTGTCAACATTATTTTTTATTCTAGAACTTGCTTCAATTATACATGTTGAGACCACAATATTGATTTGATATACAGAGATGATTAAGGCACTTAGGATTTAACCCCCTTACCCACTAAAAGCCTACCCTCACAATTAACCCCTAGTGAACCCCATTGATCCTAACAACCCTTTTTATTGACTCAATCCACTAATATTAACCTGAAACCCATCTCATATTTGTTATCACTATTCATTTTGATTACCCTTCTATCGAGATTTGTTTTAATTAGTTGCCTGATTAGATTATTTCAGTTGTTAAAGTTTTATTTTATATTGATTTCTGTTCTTAAAAAAAAATCAAAAAAATCGAAGTATAGTCATTATTATCAAAGTATATTCATTATTTAGTTATGAGATTAAGCGAGCCTATACGTTTAATTTCAACATCTTAAAGAAGAAGCTCGTATTATTAGTATTACAAGGTTTCAATTGATGTAATTATTCAGGTTATTAGTCATTTTTTCTAGTTAGGTAATTTGTCAATTCAATCTCGATTCTAACCCTTCTAATTCAGCCTTTATCCACCCCTTTAACCGAGCATCGTTACAACCCTTTTTAAAGACCTTTTGATTGTGTATCATCTCATTTTACAGTGGTGGAGATTTGATTTTCAAGAAAGCCTATGGTAATAACTTTTCATGTTTGACTTTTGAGAGCTTTATTTTGGAACCTTAAACACCTTGAGTGATTTAAGTGAATCTTAAGTGAGGATGTCAACTTTTTTTTGATTTTGAATTAAGGGTGATTATTTTGGTAAAGGGAAACACATATGTTTTCATGCTAAAAACTCATGACTTTGATTGTTTGAATCTTTAGGACTCTTTGAGTTGAATTATCCATGTATAAATTATCTATGAATCATGATGAAACATTATTGATGAATATTATGAATTGAGGAAGTTCATTTTAATTGTGAGTTGAGAATTTTGCTTGAGGACAAGCAAAAGCTTAAGTGTGGGGGTATTTGATAAACCGAAACAGTAACATATTTTAATCCCACATTTAGCATGTTTTTGGATGATTTATCCATTTAATTATAGAAATAGGTGCTCCTAATCCTTTGTTTCCATATTTTATACTCAGTAGAGCACCAGAGGATGAAAAGAATGAATAATGGGCCGAAAACAGAGAAAATGGGCCAAAGTACGAAATCCACACGACCTGGACCCCGAAAAGCACGGTCGTGTCTCATCAACAGGTTCGACCACGGCCTGGCCACGATTTACACGGGTGTGTGCCATGGGCGTGTCCCTGCCGCAGGAAAATAGAATTCTATTCAGATTAGGGTACTTAGAGGCAAAGAAATATATTCCAAAAGCCTATATAAAGACCTTAGATGCCAACCTTTAAAGGGGGCGTTCAGCTTGGCCAAAGAGCCGGGCCAGAGCAGATAAATTCAGGGATTTACTCAAAGGAATCCAGTTGATTCATCTCAAGAAGCCAGAATCATACTCAAGACGGAAGATCTCTCCTTCAATTCCTTCAGGGGGTTTAGGGATTTCTTATGATTTGTTTTATCTTTTCTTCTGAGATGCTTTCTTTTACAATTATGAACTAAACCCTCAGATACTTGAGGGGGATGAAACCTAAGATGAATCTTGTTATTGTTATCTGAGCTGTGTGATAAATACTTGATTTGTTCTTAACTATGCATTCTTAATTCTTGTTTTGGTATTTCTGGGATATTGATTCAAGTATGATGTGCTTAGGCAGAAGAGGAAGAGACCCTGTCTAAGAGTAGATCTAGCATAGTTAAGCGGAGTTGCTCGCGCGCCTAGAGATAGGGTGACGAAAATCTACCGGATTAGGGTCAAACCTAATATGGGAGTCCATAGATTGAGTTAATGCAATTCTAGGGGTTTTAATTATAAAGAGATTTCAATTAATCAACCTAGGGTTAGACGTTAGTAGCCTTGAAGAGAGGTATTAATATAAATTAGGGAATCCTACGGATCAAGTTAAGTGAATAAATCGTCTGGTTCAGAGTTAGATAACAAGTGAAGTCTAGGTGGATTCTTCCTCAGGTATTGTCTAAATCAATCGGGTTTTTTTCTCTCAAGTCCCTCCCCAATTTCTTCTTTGTCTTAGCATCTTTAGTTTAGTTGATTAGTTAATTTTTAGATTAGATAAAAACTCCCTTAATTAGTAGGCTAAATAATAGAAAGAGAGTTAATATTAGTACTTTTGGTTCCTTTGGGTTCGACAATTCGGTCTTGCCGCTAGCTATACTACTGTTCGATAGGTGCAATTGCCTCCATCGTTGTCTTAGTTAGTTTCCAGGTTCGATCATTCTTTTTATAAATTTTAAAGACTCAACAGACACAATCAAGGTAATAGTTTGAATCAAGCTAAAAACAATAACTATCAACCTCCTTATTTGTAAAAACCTCGAGATAGGTTCAACCTAATTGACCATACTGCATGTTGTCAATGTTTGGGTAAAATTGAGGGAGAGATGCAGTCAATGAGAACGGATATAAAACAAGTGCAGTCTGAGTGCACTAACTCAATAAGAACATTGACTGAACTTAAGGATAAAATGGGCCAAGTGATGAGAATGATGGGTGACATCAAAAGAAAAATTGACACAGGTATTCCCAACAATGCAGAAAATAATCCACGAAAGGAAGGTAAGGAGCACGTGAATGAAATAGCGCTCTGATCGGGCAAAGTACTGAGTACCCAGAAAATGCTACTCTAGAACTAAATATGGAGAATGCTGTTGATCCTGAAGAGAAATCCCTAGAGGCTGAAGATGAACCAGATTCAGAAAATGTAATAGCACCGACAGCTGAGCCGGAAAAAGAAATAACTAAAGATATCATTGCAAAGATCCAATTCCCTTCAAGATTAGAAGGAAAACAAAAGCGGGATGAAAATGGGTTTGTAAGTTTCCTAAACTTGTTCGAAAAATTAAATGTTAACCTTCCTTTAATCGAGTTAATTGAGAAAGTTCCTATGTACACCAAGTTTTTAAAGGAAATTATGTCTAGGCGTAGGAAAATTAATGTAGGTGAACAAGTTAGTATAAACGCTTCTTGCAGTGCTATTATCTCAATACGGGTTCTTCAAAAATTAAAAGACCTAGAAAGTTTTACTATTTCTATATATATAAGGAGCATTCATTTAATAAAGCTCTATGTGACTTAAGAGCTAGTATTAATTTAATGTTTTTATCTATTTTTGAAAACTCGGGTTAGAGGACCTTAAGAATAAAAAGATAACACTACAATTGGCTAACAGGTCGTCAGTACATTCGAAAGGTGTATTGGAATATGTGTTAGTCAAAGTACGCAGCTTCATTATCCCAGCAAATTTTGTGGTTCTAGATTTTGAAGAAGATCGAAAGATACCGATCCTATTAGGTAGACCTTTTCTAGCCACTTCTAGGTCCACCATTGATTTAGAAAAAATGAATTAACCATGAAAATCAATGGTGATACTAAAATTTTTAAATGTGGCAATCAACCAAGCGAAGAAGAAGGTAGGAGGAAGTTAAAGGAGCAGTGCAAGGGATCATTTGTTTCTAACACTCCCAAGTCAAGGGACATACTTCCTCTAATGCATGTAGATCAAAAAAATAGGTTTAAAGAAAGGGATAAGTAGGCAAAAGTGGAATGGCATGACGGACGATGGACTAATACTAATAGAACTGAAGAATCGTCCATCGATGAATTAATGATATTGTCAGATGAATTCAATAGTAAGACTTAAATTATTTGAATTAATGCTGAACTTTTGTAAATTATTGTATATTTAACTAAACTGCTTAGTATAAATATTAATTTTTATTAAATTTTCATTTTATAGAAACTGCAGAACTCTAGAAACTGGAATTTTGAGTAATAACAGAACCAGTGTCACAACATAGGAATCCTATGGTGCAACACCAAGGACAGATTTAACAAAATTAAGAAAATTCTTTCGTTGTCGTGACACGCACTTTCACTGCCGCGACACTGAAGCCAGTATACTAAAAAATCTAAAAGCCTAGAGTGATTCATGACATTGAACCCCGTTGTCACGACAATGGTAAACTGCTAGGGATGTCGAGACACAGAACTCCTGCATCTCGACATCGCTGCAATTTTCAGCCCTCTTAGAACCTTTTACAACTCTTTAAACCATAAACCCCCAATTTCCACTTCTTTAAAAATCTCCATCTTTTAATCATACTTAGTGCCACAAGAAACGGGAACACTCAAGGAACGATAAACACTGCATGAAATGAGGAATTCAATGACTTCTACGAGGTGAAGGGTTCTTAATGTAATATCTTTACTATTCTATTGAATTTCTTGATATTTTTCTCTCGTTCCTTGTTTTGTAATAATGCCTCCTAGAAAAGTTGGACGAACTATGGAAACGGAGCCATCGACAGTTCAAAATTCCTCTAATTTTTTTAATTCGAATGTTGAAAAATATTTTAATGAACTTCAAGGAAATACATTCATTCAAGATAGGGGATTTGATCCATCGATTATCCTTTATGATTAGATATGACCGCTAGTTAGGTATCATAGGTAGGAACATTTTTGGACAATCCCAAAATATATTTCCTTGGTTCTGAGTCCAGAAATACTGACGGCCATAAATGGGATACTGTATCTGTGCGGGGGATAGAAGTTAAAGTAACCTCTCGAATTATTTCTGATTTTTATGATGATCCATTCCATGACCAAGATTTTATCGATGAAATCAATTTGGAATACTTTAGGGACATAGATATGGACAATATTAAAGTAATCCTTACTTTAATTGTATCTAACGTTAATACCTTTCAAGTAGTTTTGTTGTATGCTATTTTGCAAAAAAAGCAGGTGTGTATTGGAAAGTGGATCCATCAAAACATGAAGAGATGTATTAGTGGCCAGAAAGTGGGAGAGTTCTTTCCCCACTTAGTGACGAACTTATGCAAAAGAGCAAGCATTCCTATGGCATCCATCGAGTAGTCGCTAAAACCATCTCAGAGCATTATTGGTGATACTTTGTTCTAGCAGTACGTAGAACTACAAGCTAAACAAAATAAAATATTAGAACAAACAACAAAAAGAAGTGATGGCTAGACCAGCTTCGTCACAAGGGTTAACTCGAGCTCAATAGGAAGTTGGTGAGAGTAGTCATCCTAAAATGGACTGAATGTTACAGTGGATAAAGGAGTCGGTGCCAATATTTCAAGAATTCGCAAGACAGAACAATATCAGGGTCCCTAATTACATGTCAGACATGTTTGGGCCTACGTCATCTAGATAAGAAGAAAGAGAGCAGGAGAGTAAAGAGGAAGAAGAGAGAGCAGGAGAGTAAAGAGGAAGAAGAGGGAGATGGTACCGATGAGATGGATGATGATGAGGATGAGGATGATTAGAATTTAATTATTATTTTTTAGATTGTATTAAACTTAAAGGTGATTTTAATATGTTTTTATAAGTAGGAAAAAATAGATTATTAGTTGTTTTGTTTTGTGTTTGGTTTGGATTTTCTATGTAGGAATCCCACATGAAGGAGACACAACAATTTGATCTTTACACAACCAAAGGAGGAAAAACCCTCTATTATCAGTTGGAACGACCACGATCAATCGAGTAACTTCTTTCCTTATCTTTTTATAGGCTATACATTGTCGACAGTGTGTTAACTAAAGTGTAGGGGGTAACATAGAAAATTTGTTTTAAATTTTTACGCTTTTCTTTCGATTTTTCTTGTCATTTGTGTGCTTGAGCTTGTAGAAATACAAATGATTGGTTAGGAGCATGTATATAGGTTGCTTGTGTTTACAAAAAAATTCGACATGATGATAGGTGATTTTAAAATTTTTTTTATTAAACTACTAAGTTCAATATGTTACACTGCAAATAGGAATTAAGAAATCAATTGTACCAAATTATATAGAAAATACAAGGAAATGAGCATGCTAGTATTAATGATAAATGGTTGAATTTGAGTTTGTTTGGTTGATTAAATTTGTGCATACTAAGATATTTAAAGGATGACCTAAGGCATTGTTTGGAACATATCCAGAGCCAAAAAGCTACTATATTTATTCTTCTTTAGCACCGATTTTTGAGCCTGTTAACACTTCTTAATGAACCTCATTATAAAACCTGAGCTTGAAATGTTAATCTGTATTTGGCTTGTTTCTTTGGTCCTGCACTGCACGACTATAGATGTTCTATCATATGTGTTGAGGGTTAAGTAGATACATCACGGCGGATTTTGTAAAAACAGAGTGGAATAGGAAAGATTGGTGTGATATAGGAACTATAGGTTAGCCTAAAGTTGAAAACACAATAAAAAAACCAAAAAGAAAATCAGTGCAAGTGGAAAAAGTACTTGAAAAGTGAAAAAAACATTTGTGAGTGAGATTAATTGAAAAAGAGAGTGAGAATGTCACAAGAATAAGAAAAACTCGTTCATGAGTGCACAAAAAAACTCATTCATGAGTGCATAAAAACTCATAGGCTACCCGTAGTTACTATGTCATGCTATGATTTCCTATATGGAGAAATAAGAAAGGTGAGATAAGGAGAAATAAGGTGGTGAGATAAGGAGAAATAAGGTGGTGAGTGGGTAAGGGTCACTAAGGGGGAAGAATAGGGATCAACACAATGTGCCAAACTATTTTAGTGTTTGTAACCCTTTTGATGCTTACTATTTTTGAATTTCATACTTATCCTAAGCCTCAAAGCATTACCAGCCAAAAATTCCTATGTGACCTAAATATCCTTATGCATGAATGGACATTAAATTAAACAATCGTATAAACTACTATTTGTATTATGCTAGGATAATCAGATTACTTGAATGATTTGTTGATGGATTCCTACCGGTGAGACCCCTAATGCTTGTATGCTTTGTAATGCACTAAATTTAGATGTTTGAGGTTGAAAGTGGTAAATTCATCATGTCAAAATTATTCGTAAATATGAAATGCCTATTCATGTGCTCCAAAGTCAATACTTGTACTATACTTTCTCAAAAGTCATCTTTTCTATTTCTTGCTGCTCCCAAATCTTTCATCTCAAATTCTTCACTAAGCTGGGTTTTAACCATTCTTATCTCTCATTTATTTTTGGCTGCTATCAACATGTCATCAATACAAAGGAGTAGATATACAAAAGAATCATAACTATTTTTCATAAAATAAATACAGCTGTCAAAGCTATTTCTTTTGAAATCATGAGTAGTCATAAATGAATCAAACCTCTTATACGACTGCCTTGGTGACTCTTTCAGGCCATAAAGGGACTTTTTCAGCAAGCAAACATAGTCCTCCTTTTCTAAGACTACAAAACCCTTTGGTTTTGGCATGTAAATATCTTCCTCAAGTTCTCCATGCAAGAACGTCATTTTTACATCTAACTACTCAAGCTCCACATCATACATGACCACAATACCAAGCAAGGCTAGAATCGAACTATACTTCACAATTGGAGAAAACACATCTGTTAAGTTGGAACGATGGAAATGTGCAAGTGTACACAATCACAACAAGTAATAAAGTGACAAGTAAATGTCGAGTTATCGTACCCACGGGGGCTATGAAAAAAATTATTTATGAATGCAATTTTAAAAACACTTTGGTGAAGAAAAATATTTTGATTTGAAGAGGTGATTAAAAACTAGGATTTAAACTAAGTAAAATAAATTAAAATAAAATAAAAGTTTTGCACGATTTCAAAAGATGATTTTAATCAAGATGACATAATTGTGTTAGATTAATTACATTTCTCAACTTAGAGTTATTAAACTCATGTTCATGTTGTTATGTATAAATTCACGGTAACTTGGTAATTTGCCAACTTATGAACATACTTACCTACCAAAATCCATTTTTCTCTTGACTATATCTCTATGTCAATTCAACCAAGTAAAAAATTTTAATAAGAAAATGTGTTAATGCGCATACATACTTATGAAATTAAAATAATTTCTTGTACATATCTCTATGCCAATTCAAACAATTAATTCAATCTCATAAACACAATTTTAATAACTCAAGTAGATGAAATGCAATCAACCTAACACGAATTAAATTTAAGTCATAATAATTAAAATAAACATATCAACATCACAAATATTCATAGACATGTTCATCATAACAACAATAAAATTAAAAGGATAGGGAACAAGAATCAAACCCGTTGTTTCTCCGAGGCTTGACTAGTTTGCTCCACTCCTCCTTCTCCTCTTGTTATTGTTGAACCAAGGCTTCCATGAACACTTGAATGCTGCTCCAAATGGTTTTTTAAGGACTCTTTTCCAAGAGGTGAAATCAGCAAAGGAATAGGGGAAGAAATGAAGAACAATGGAAGAGAATGAAGAGAAAAGTGAGAGAGAAGTAAATAAATGAATGGGTTTGAGATGTGTTTGAAATGAGCAGACAAGGTGGGTATTTATAGGTTGAGAAGGCTGCTAAAAATAACCAAAATTAGCAGCCAAAGGCTCCCCCATGGCCGGCCAAACATGTGGCATGTTTGAAGATTTCAAACATGCTATTTTTAGGTAGAGGCAAATCTTGAAAGGCATGAATGGTGGAAGGGTTTGAATGCAAATTGAAGGAGTCTTCAAGGGCCATTTTGCAAGAAAAATAATCAACTAAACAAGCTGATTGGGTCAGCATGTGGGACGGTTTTGGGCTGCCCAGTGCTCGGTTGGATCAGTATTCTCGGTTCAGCTCAACTAGGCCACTTTTCATAATTAATTAATAATAATTTATTTAGCTCAAATTAAATTGGATTAAATTTAAAATTAATTATATTATAAATTAATACACATAATTTGGACCGTCTTAGGCTGAAAAATTAATTCGCCTTGATGCTTCAAAATTGCTTCTCGATTTTGTGCTACTAGTAGTATCTGTCGAGCCATTTTTCGCCTTTTGCGCAAATCTATCGAAAATAATTAAAATTAATAAAAATTTGATATTAAATTAATTAAAATTCAACATGTTCATAATTTGAGTGCAATTTAATTATTTTATAATAATTATATATTTTTGACAAGAATTTTACCGAAACTGCATGAATTTGAGTTAAAAAGGGAATGAAAAAGTGTGTATATTTTCGTGTTTCCAGAAGTCTACACCTAGAATCTGAATGTAACCTTTTGCAACTAGCCTTGCTTTATATATGCGTTCTTCAACTCCTGGAGTTCCTTCATTCTTTTTGAACACCCATTTACAACGAACAACTTTTTTACCTTTAAGAAGCTTCACTAGATCCCATGTTCTGTTTTTATGAGTGATTCCACCTCTTCTTGCATGGCAATAATTCACTTTCCTGAATCTTCATAGCTAACTTCCTCGGAATATGTAGATGACTCTTGATTTGCATCAATATCTTCAACCACATTTAAAGCATAAGCAACTAGATCAACCTCGGTGTACCTCTTTGGAGGTTTAAATTCTCTTTTAGGTATATTCTTGGCAATAGAATATTGTGGTAAAGAAGCAACTCTACTATGAGTTTCTGTGCTAACTTGAGAAGTAGACTCTGTTGTAGATCTTGGATCAATCTGAAGCTCCACCTATTTTTGCTGGTATTTATTGGAAGAGTCTTTAAAAAATAAGTCAGGCAACATAGCACTTTTATAAAAAATAACATATATGCTAATCACAACTTTTCTATTTTTCAGGAAACCATAACTTATACCCTTTAACACCAGCCTTATAACCAAGAAAAACACATTTAATGGATTTAGGTTTCAATTTCCTATTATCAACATGAGCCTACGCATAACACCCAAAATCTTCAAATCAAAATAATCAGCAAGATTACCAAACATGTAGGCCGATTAATCAAAAAACATGTAGTAGAGGCTACTTTAGCCCAAAACAACTTCGGTAAAAAAACATTTGACAACATACATTGAACCTTTTTCATGATTGTTCTATTCATTTGTTCTACAATGTCATTTTGCGATGGAGTATGATGAACTATCAAATGTCTCACGATCCCTTCTAATTTGCACAAATCATTAAGCTCATCAACAGAATTCCAAGCCATTATCTATATAGAGGTGTTTTATGTACTTTCCTGTCTGCTTGTCAATCATAGTTTTCCAAGCCTTAAACACAGAAAATAAATCACTTTTCTGCTTCAAGAAGAATGCCTAAACTTTTTTGGAAAAATCATCAATGATCGTCAGCATATAATTAGCGTCACCCCTCGAAAGCACTTTGGATGGTCCCCAAAGATCAGAATGAATATAATTCAGTGTTCCCTTCATGTTATGGATTCCTCTGGTGAATCGAACTCTTTTTTGCTTCCCAAAACACAGTTCTCACAGAACTTCAATTTGCTAAGGCCTTATCCATCAAAGAGTCCTCTTTTGCTTAATTCTTCCATGTCGTTCTTAGTCATATGCGCTAGACGCATATGCCAAATTCTAGTAACATCATCATCTAACAAGGAAGAGGAAGAAATAGCTGCATCACTAGTAACATAGAACCTTGCAAAACATATAACTTAGCAGTCTTTTTCTGCCCTTTCATCACAATAAAGGAACCCTTGCTAATATTTAGAACCCCACTTTCAACTGTGTAATTGTGCCTTTTTGAATCAAGAGTACTCAATGAAATCAAATTCATCTTCAATTCTGGTACATGTCGTATGCCACTAAGAATTCTGACGACTCCATCGAACATCTAAATTTTGATCGTACCAATATCTGCGATTTTACATGAAGTATTATTTTCCATCAAAACAACACCTTTATAAACTATTTTATATGTTGTAAACCAATTTTATTGGGACTCATATAGAAGGTGCAACCATAATTGAGGATCCACTTCTCGCTCACTTCAGAGTTGTCGGCAGAAGCAACTAGGAGTTCACCATCGTTGTAGCCTTCTACAATATCAACTTCACTGGATTGTTCTGGTTGTTTTCCGTTCTGATTTGCAGCCTCCTTTTTGATCTTGTTCTGCAACTTATAGCACTTAGACTTAATGTGCTCTTTCTTTTTGCAAAAGTTACAGGTTTTACCTCTGTTTGAAGATCTCGATCTACCCTTAGATTTACTACGAGGATTTCATCCACGTATCCTTTCACAGTTATCATGAGTATTTCATTCTTGTCTCCCACGAACAATGAAACCTTCTCCCTAAGAGTCAAATCCAACCACAATATGTTTCATATTGTCATACGAGGTTAAGGAAGCATAAACTTCATCAACTGTGAGAGATTCACGGCTATACAAAATTGTATCTCTAAAAGTCGAATAAAAAGAGGACAATGAGCAAAATAGAATTAACCATAAATCTTCTTTATTGTATTGAACCTCCATGGCCTCTAGGTTCTAAAGAATTTCTTTAAACACAGTTAAGTTTTTGTGCACAAACACATCTTCCAAACGATGAGCATAAAGGTGTTGCTTCATATGCCGCTTGCTAGTTAAGGTTTTTGACATGTCCTATAGAATTTCATTTGATAGATGCGGATGTAATTGCGTTAAAGCCTTTCGATCTTTACGGCTTCTTCTCTTACTCCGTCAATGTCGAAGGAATCTTATCTATCCCTAGTAGGACATCCTCCAAATCTATCTATGCAAGAACTGCGTGTATCTTTATCTGCCACAACTTGAATCTAGTGTTGCGGTCCAATAGCAGAATATCATACTTTAGTGTCGCCATTACCGTGATCAAGCTAAGCAACCCAAAAAGCTTTGATATCAGTTTGTAAAAATTGAACTTCGATAATGGAAATATAGAACGATTGCAAAGCAAAAAAAGAAAGAAAAATAAGAACACAGAGATTTTACAAGGAAACTCTTTCGGGAAAAACCATGGGCAGAGGAGAAGAAAATACACTAATTTTGAAATTCGAATGATACAAGAAGAGTTTAGACTACATCTATTTATAGGCTGAAAAACATTATTCTAATCAATGTAAAATAAAAGAATTATAATTCTATATGGATTTTACTTTTATTTTATTTTAACAAGATTTTGAGTCACTCAACTCTAACATAGGGTAAAGTAAATTTTTTTTAAAAAGATGTATATAAAATAATGGGACACATGGAAAATTCATAACTCTGCTTGTAGAGCTAAAAAAGTGAATAGTCAGTGTACCAAATACTCACCCTTAAAACATTGGTACATAACCAATTATAATAAGGAAAATTATTTGATACACCACCAATAGAGTTTTTTAGACTCCACAAGCGGGTTAAGGGTTTGACAAGTGTATTATAAGGTGTAGTAAAAAATAAAAAAATTAATTATATAAATAAATGTGACACTTATCACAACGTCAACCCACTTGTGGAGTCTAAAAACTCCAATAAACATATCAAATAATGACCCTTATAATAAAATGGATTTTTATTTTAATAAAAATCAACATTTATAGAGTAACAATTAAATTGAATTAAGATTTAGGAATAATATTTGGTAAACTGATAGTGGGGTTTTTAGACTCCACAAGTAGGGTCTGGGGATTGACAAGTGTCTCATAGATGTATAGTAAAATATTAAAAAAATAAATATTAAAAAAAGAGGCACGTGACAATTTTAAAACTATTTGTGGAATAAAAATTACATTATCAATGTACCAAATACTAACTTATAAATTTATACATAACCCATTATAAATTGATTTAGAGAGAGAAAAAGATAGAAACATTTAAAGTTCAATTAAATAAAATAATAAATGTATAATAAAATTAGAAATCTATTCATATTCCCAACATAAAAAGTATATATGCATTACAATAAAGAAATTATTATAAATTGATCCTGAATTTGCAAAATTAAAAAATCGAGACTCTTAACCGCACGCCAGTGTACGAACATTGAGTAGAGAATTAGCACGGAATATAGAAAACTAAAAGTGGCTTTTGTTGGAAAAAATTCAATTTAGAAAATGGTTTTCATTTATAGCAAAAAATTAAAATTTAAAAAATTGAGTCGGTTTGTAATATTTATAATAATAAACTTTTCTAAGAAAATACATGTGCTTTGTGTGAGACGAATCCTAAACTTTCTCGACTTTCAACAGAACCACCTTCTCTACTATTCTTGTACCACAAATTGCTCTGAGTCTGTGCTCAAACAATCATGAATCAAACACAGAACTAGAAACGATTTATTACTTTCAGTAGAAAAGTAATTATCTCTTAATAAAACCCGGTAATATTGCAATTTCCAAGAAAAAGATAAATTCAAACTATTTTCTCGAAGAATAAAACTATTTGAAACTTGTGTATAACTTCTGTAAATAGTTCTACTAGTGCTATCTATTTATAATGAGAGGTAAGAGAATCCTGATTGAATTAGTAAAACACAAATAGTATTTATTTAATAGAAAACAATATTATACTCTAAGTAGAACGGAACAGGCGGCACACCCTTGTAAATAATACTAGGGATGTCGTCCCTCTCTCTTATGATGAGAGAATTTGGGCCTCTCTTGTTTAGGTCCAGTTATATTTGCTTCTTGGACTTTTAACCCAACACTTTTTAATTTAATCAAATCTAATACATGTTCTCTATATCCAAAAATAAATATCAATTAATTTGCTCGACTCAATTCTAATTTCCTTAAAGTCATGACAACTTTACCATAAAGAATCTATGAGGAAAATATATTTAATTTCATATTCAATGGATTCACAATGACTAACTAATTTAATTCCATTTTCGAACTCCAATTGTTTAATTAAATGATAATTCGAAAAACTTAAATTAATTATCAAGTCATTCCTATACATAATGAGAAAACACATTCATTTGTGAATATGACCCATTCCTCTAACTTCATTATTTTCATCCAATTATGTTCATTTGGTTCTACATGCAATTCATTTTTGGTTTCAACAAGCTAGTGGAGGGACCGATTGGACATATGTAGTTAGAGCTCAATAATTTATTATTAAGTTCTGTAACATCCTTAAAACGGGGTCTCTGCATTTTGCATGTGTTTGCATGTGATGGTATGTCTGCTGTGCTAGTTTAGCATGTCTTGGGGACTAGGCATGACCTCGGGTTAGTCTTGGGTCATGGCCAAAATTTTTGTTTAGCACTTAAGAGAAAGGAGCTAGGGGAAATAGGGGTTAAGAGAATTAATTTGAGGTTTTAGACACAAGAAGAGCCTTGGTAAAGTGGCAAGGAGGCGCCACTCAAGTCACAAGGGAGGTGACGCCACAAGGGGTAAGGAGGACCTTAGTTCGAGCTACAGAAATCCCTTTCTGCTC
Organism: Gossypium rotundifolium; assembly: GCA_025506655.1. Taxonomy (NCBI): domain Eukaryota; kingdom Viridiplantae; phylum Streptophyta; class Magnoliopsida; order Malvales; family Malvaceae; genus Gossypium; species Gossypium rotundifolium. The sequence goes on from CP106722.1 coordinate 64,394,765, forward strand.
AATTATTTTTGACGCCACAGGCAAGCAGAGGTGTGCTCAGGTGGGACTCTCATGGATAGATTAGAATTGAGTCAACAAATTTGATATGGATAGAGAGGAGGATTTTTAGGAATCGGCTAAGGGAGCTTAGTGTTGGCCGAATGCCAAACACTAAGGGGTGAGGGAGGAATCAGTTGGGTTAGCAAAAGGGTGTGCCGAAAGTTTTTTCATTCTTTTTGCCAAACCCTCCTCATTCCCATTCTCTTTTTCTTCTTCTTCCTATTTTGTTCAAAGCCGAAACCTACCCTCACATCTTCTCCTCCATTTTTTTTCTTTCTATTCCGTTCTTTCTCTTCTCTCAAACCCTTTGCCGAATCTATCTCCTTCCACTTCTCTTCTCTTCACCATATTTCCCGAATCAAACTATCACTTAAGCTGAAACCTTGTTGTTCTTCTCTTGGCCGAATACTTTGCTCATAAACCTTTCTCTTATTGCATTTTCTTTTCATCATCTCAAGTGCCGACATTCATCTCCTCTTTGGTTCTCTTTGCCGAGTCTCCTGGTGAGTGATTTCTTCATCTTTTCTTCTTGATCGATTTGGGTAATGCCGAATCTCTTTTGCCTTCAGTCGCTACTAATCAAAACCTTAATTTATTTTTGTTCTATGTGGTAGCCGAAACCCCTAACACCAATAAAGGGTGCCGACCTTTGGTGTAAAGAAGCCGAATCAGTCATTAAGGTAAGGGGCGACTAACTCTTTTGGTTTCGGATTCATGTTATGGCCGAATAGCCTTTAGATCTTTAATGATGTGTTAAGTCGATCGTAGGCAGAGGGAGAAGTAGCCGAATACAGTGAAGTTGGAGATTTGGTTGCCGATTAAAGGTTTGGCCGATTGTAAAGGGAGATCTTTTGAGTAGTTTCGGGATTTGGTTGGAAACCAAATCGACTTTAAGGTGAGTGCTATATTTGGGCGACACATCCTTCGAAATTTCTAATAGAGTCGAATGGGCTTTTGGGTTACTAACTAATGTTGGCCGATTGTAGGAGGGAGCAACGTTCGGGATCTCGTTAGTCTGCTAGTCTCGGGATTCGCTTAGATTTACGAATAGCAAGGTGTGTAACGCTTACACACTTTATTAGTATAATATGCCTATTATGTTACTGTTTTAGCCAATGAAATCAGTGGTTATGCCTTGTGGGTATAAGCTTGGATTCCGGGTAAGTCCCCTGTTATGTGATTTTTGATATACATCATCATGTTATTGATATATGCTATGCTATGCGTTATTGCATGATACATGATATTATGTCATGTATGTTATGGACATGATGATGGGATTGATGAGAGGAGGGGGAAGGAATATTTGGACTGTCACCAGTGGTTTTGACCACACGACGGGTTGGCCCTGTCTTTGATATTATATTCTGTGACTAAGTCCCAGTGGTTTTGACCACCAGTGGTTTTGACCACATATGAATATTGTGACTCGTCCCAGTGGTTTGGTACCACAGTGGGTTGGCCCAACATGCTGATTATTACGGGATTGTCATCAGTGGTTTTGACCACACAATGGGTTGGCCCCATCACTCAATTTGTGACTACGGTCATCAGTGGTTTTGACCACACCGTTATATATATTTGTGACTACGGTCACCAGTGGTTTTGACCGCCAATGGTTTTGACCACAAGGGGTAGTTCAAGGAGATTGGATGGTTAGGTTATGGGTTGCATGATTTGCATGTTTTACTGATGATTTGTGTGAGCGCTTGCACTATCGGGTTAGGGATTTATACACTGAGTCTTGGTGACTCACCCCTTCCCTTATATTTTGCAGATGAGGCGTAGATTGTGGATATGGAGCCAGGGAGGACTCGAGGCGGCCATGCATGCTTGATTCGGGTTTTGACTTTAAAGTACTATTTTGGTTTTATTCGTTCTCTTTAAATTTGGTTTTGGTTTTGTAATAAGGCCGCTACGTATTATTTTGGGTTTTATTATTTGCTTTTATTTTGATTATGTTATACCTATGTTGGATATATGGACTTGTTAAATTAACCGGTAAAAAGTAATGTTTTCAAAACTATAACTCTTTCGTTTTTTTAACGTTGCCATCGGGTAACACCACTTATAAGATGATAACTTGTATGTTTTCTAAAAACGTGCAACAATAAGTAGATTTTCAAGCAAGGATTTCTAAACTTTTCATACTACGACAGGGTTTTCTAAGAAAATTATCCGACAAACTTTCTTTTTAAAAAGGTTATCACTCCGTAGCATGCCAGATCTGGTTGTGGTGTGTTGACTGGGTTTGGGGTGTTACAATTTTGGTATCAGAGCCAAGTTTAAAAGCTCGACTGTGGGCCTGAGGCCCAAAATCAGGCCCAAAATGTTTTAAAGTAGGGTTTTGAAAAGTTTTTGGAAAAGGTACATGGTTTGAACAGCATGGCACCGAGTCTCCGACACCAATCCACCCAGGTAGGTATCCCTAGCTGTTGCGTGAATTATATGTGGGGGAAATGGGTATTTCGAGATCGTAGATTAGCAGAATAGGAGTTATTGAACCCTAGGAATAGCTTACTCCAACACAAATACATAAGACTTAAAGATCCACTAAACAAACCTATGAGTACGTCACTGAGTTAAGGGTGTGGCAACCGTTGTGCACATGTCTAGGAATGGATTCAGGGAGAGCTTGGTATTTAAGCAGTCCTAGTGACTCACCTCCTCTCTACTCGAATCCTACCTGGTGCGTAGTGACGGTTTATCCTAACTGAGACGACTTATTCACAGGCTAAAATTAATAACTAAAACCCGAAAGGGACCAGCCATTTTGTTTTGAAACACTTTAAACCTTGGTTTTGAAATTACCACAGTATCCTTGATTTAAGAAATGACCAAATTTACCGACTTGTAAAATTACCAAAATGCCCTCAAGATGGAAAATTGCAAGTACCCCAATTGAAAATTTTCAAGATACCTTAATTTTAAAATCACCTGAAACCATATTTTACAAAAATTATTATGAAAATACCCCTGATTTATGAAATTACCAAAATACCCCCGATTTCTGGAATTTCTGAAACACCTATGATTTGTAAAGGTTTCGAATCAACCCTGATTTATTACTGAAATACCCCGATAGGTTAATTACAAAAATACCCTCAAGTAGTGAAATAACGAGAATACCCCTACACGTGGAATGTAGGTGGAGGAGGTTATTGATGAGTAAATGTGATTCACTGAATTAGGGTAGGAAATTGAAATGAAAACTTTGTAATGATCGAAAGAACCACTACCAAACTACTTTGCATAAAACTTATTCGCGGGTAATAAGTGGAACAGAAGCTAATTCATAAATTTCTTTAAGCAGATAAATCGTGATTTAGATATGAGTACTAGGGGACGTGGTCGTAATGTGCGAGGACGTGGAAGAGGTAGAATGACCGTATCGGAACCCGTTAGGTCTGGTCAAGGGTCCGAGAATGAGATACCACCACCACCAGCTGCTGGTGTAAAGTATCAGGATCAAACGGGGGAAGATGCACTGTCGTAGGAGATGCTGCGAGTGCTAGAAAGAGTAGCTGGAGCAGGTGGAGGTACGGGAGCTCTAAAATCTGTATTTGAACGACTCCGAACCAATGGAGCTGAGGTATTCTGAGGGGTATCTGGTGTGGCACCCAATACGGCTGAGTATTGGTTGGAAGCAACAGAATGAATCATGGACGATTTGGATCTAACAGCTGAGGAGAAACTAAAAGGAGTGGTGCCGCTTCTCCGAGATAAGTCATACCAGTGGTGGCTCACGGTTCGGGATGGTGCTGCAGCGGATGATCTCACTTAGGATTATTTCAAGGCAGCATATCAGAAGAAGTATGTTGGGACTAGTTATATTGATGCGCAGAGGAAGGTGTTTCTGAGGCTGGTTCAGGGGAGTAAGTCTATATCGGAGTACGAGACAGAATTCTTAAGGTTGAGCCGATATGCTCGGGGCATCATAGCAACAGAGCATGAGCGATGCGCCAGATTCGAGGACGGATTAAGGGATGATCTGAGGTTGCTGATCGCTCCACAGCAGGAGAGAAAATTTGCGGTCTTAGTGAAAAAGGCCAAAGTTACGAAGGAAGTGAAACGTCGGTTAGACGGAATAGGGATAAGGGTTGGAATAAGAGGAATTCTGGGTCATCTAGGTTAACCAGGAATCAACAGAAATGGGGTAGATATAGTGGGCTGAATCAAACTGCTAGGCCTACTACTGCTGATACTCAGTGGCCGCCACAATATGCTCGTTGTGAAAAGTCATACACGGGAGAATGTTGGATCGAAAACAGAGGATAATTTGAGTGTGGATCGATGGGGCACCGAGTGAGAGATTGTCCACAGAGGTCAGCTAGGTTGCAGTCTGGGGATCAGAATCGTACTCAGAATAGGAGGGATGGTCAGCAGCCACAGAGGGGCCATGGTCTGCTAGGGGAGGTAATGGCTCTGGTGGAGGCCGTGGAGCACCAAGCAGAGGTGCAGGTAGTACAGAGGCTAGACAGCCTAGACTAGTCTACGCAGCGAGGCGTCGAGAGGAGGGTGACGCACCGGATGTCATGACCAGTACGTTCTTAATCTTTGGACTACCTTATAATATTTTGATAAATGTGGGTTCGATGCACTTATATGTAGCCAGTAGCATAGTGGAAATTATGAACTTGAATTTTGAGATTAATTCTAGGAAGATGACTGTGATAAGCCATTTAGGTCACTCTGTAGAAGTAAGTAGACTATAAAGGGATGTACCCCTAAAACTTCAAGGGGTTGTGTTTTTAGCTGATTTGATGGAACTGTCGTTTGGGGAGTTCGATCTGATTCTCGAGATGGATTGGCTGGTGAAGTACCAGGCCAGTTTGGATTGCGTGGCCAAGCGCATGGTGTTAAGGACGATGGAAGGTAGGGAGGTGGTGATGATAGGTAATAGAAGGAATTACTTATCCAATGTGGTCTATGCACTGAAGGCGGAGAAAATGGTAAGGAAGGGTTGTGAGGCCTTCATGGTGCATGTTTGTGCTTTGGGAGCCAAGGATGCAGCTGTAGAGAGTGTTCGAACTGTAGGGGAATTTATGGATGTATTCGGAAGAACTTCCGGTCCGCCTCCGGATCGGAAGTTGAATTTGGTATAAACTCACATCTTAACAACAGCCTTGATGTCTATAGCCCCGTATAGAATGGTGCCAAAGGAATTGGTGGAGTTGAAGGCTCAAATTCAGGAGTTATTGGACCGAGGTTTCATTCGACCAAGCATATCTCCTTGGGGAGTACCTGTGCTTTTTGTGAAGAAAAAAGGCGATACAATGCGGATGTGTATAGACTACCGCCAGCTGAACAAGTTGACGATCAAAAACAAGTATCCGTTGCCCAAGATTGACGACTTGTTTGATCAACTTAAGAGTGCATCGGTTTTCTCAAAGATAGATCTCAGATCGGGGTATCATCAACTCAAAGTAAAGGAGGCTGATGTTCATAAGACGGTATTCCGTACTCGATATGGACATTACGAGTTTTTGGTGATGTCGTTCGGGTTAACCAATGCACCGGAAGCATTCATGGACTTGATGAATCGGGTGTTTCAGCAGTACTTGGACCAGTTTGTTGTAGTATTTATAGATGATATATTAGTGTACTCAAAGACTGAGGAGGACCATGATACGCACTTGCGGGTAGTTTTACAAATTTTGAGGGAGAAGCAGCTATTTGCCAAATTCAGTAAGTCCGAGTTCTAGTTTAGGGAAGTGACTTTCTTGGGTCACGTAGTGTCCGCTGAAGGGATTAGAGTGGACCCTCGCAAGATTGAGGCGGTATTGGATTGGAAACTGCCTAGGTCGGTTGCAGAAATTCAGAGTTTTCTAGGTCTGGCGGGGTATTACCGGAGATTTGTGGAAGGATTTTCTCTGATCACGGCACCGTTGACCAAGTTATTAAGGAAAAGAGTTTCATTTGTATGGTCAGAGAAACAACAGGAAAGTTTCGACAAGTTGAGGAAGATTCTGACGGAAGCTCCAGTTCTGGTTCAGCCTGAGGCAGGAAAGGTATTCATGGTCTATTACGATGCACTATATACTGGCTTGGGATGTGTGCTGATGCAGGAAGGGAAAGAAGTGGCATATGCATCTCGACAGCTGAGACCGCATGAGGTTAACTATCCGATGCATGATCTGGAGTTGGCTGCAGTGGTTTTCACCCTGAAAATATGGAGACACTATTTATATGGAGAGAAGTCGATAGTCTATACGGACCACAAGAGTCTGAAGTATCTTTTGACGCAGAAGGATTTAAATATGAGACAGCGAAGGTGGATTGAGTTGTTGAAAGACTATGACTGCTCGATTGAGTATCATCCGGGCAAGGCTAACATAGTGGCCGATGCGTTGAGCCATAAGGTGGTAGCAGACTTGCGAGCGATGTTTGCTCACCTTAGTCTGTATGACGATGGGAGTTTGTTGGCGGAATTGCAAGTAAAGCTGACATGGGTAGAGCAGATTAAAGAAAAATAGTTAATGGATGAGGGTTTGAATGCTCGGAGGTTGCAAGTACAGAGTAATGGTGTGGAAGGTTACAGCTTGACTCACAATGGAGTGTTGTGTTTTCAAGGGAGAGCTTGTATACCGAAGGACGTCGAGTTGAGGCAAAGGATTCTTCAGGATGCAAATTGCAGCCCATACGCTATGCATCCTAGAGGTAGCAAGATGTACCGAAATTTCTGGCGATTACTGTGGCGTGGTTGAAGCGGGAAGTGACTGAGTTTGTGGGTAAGTGTCTGACGTGTCAGCAGGTCAAAGCTAAACATCAGCTACCGTCAGATTTACTTCAGCCAGTGAAGATTCCTCAATGGAAGCGGGAAAGGATCACTATGGACTTTGTCAGTGGGCTACCCCTTACGCCTTGCAAGAAGGACTCAATCTGGGTGATTGTGGACCGTTTGACTAAATCAGCTCATTTCATACTGTGAGGATTGATTATTTGCTTCAGAAGTTGGCTAAGTTGTATGTGGTTGAGATAGTAAGGTTGCATGGGGTACTAGCGTCAATTATCTCGGATAGGGTTCCTAGGTTCACATCAAGGTTCTAGAGAGCTTTGCATCAGGCTTTGGGAACGAGGTTGGATTTCAGCACAGCTTTTCACCTACAATCCGATGGACAGTCTGAAAGAGTAATCCAGATTTTAGAGGATATGCTAAGGGGCTGTGTTCTGGATTTCAGTGGTAGTTGGGAGGAGTATCTACCATTGGCGGAGTTCGCTTATACCAATAGTTATCAAGCGAGTATCTAGATGGCACCATACAAGGCACTGTATGGACGAAAATATCGCACTCCTACGTGTTGGACAGAGTTAGGTGAACGGCAGATATTAGGCCCGGAGTTGGTGGCAGAAACTGAGGATAAAGTTAAGATGATTCGGGCTCGTCTTAAGGAAGCATCGGACAGGCAGAAGTCTTACGCTGATCTTAAGCGCAGGGATATAGAGTATGCAGTGGGTGATAAGATTTTTCTGAAGGTATCGCCATGAAAGAAAGTGCTGAGATTTGGACGAAAAGGGAAACTAAGCCCTAGGTTTGTTGGGCTGTACACGGTGTTGAAACGAGTAAGACCGATAGCTTATCAGCTCGAGTTGCCAACAGAGTTAAGTCAGATTCACGACGTCTTCCATGTTTTGATGCTTAGGCGCTATCGGTCAGATTCGTCACACGTTGTCCCAGTTGCAGAGATTGAGGTGAGCTCAGACTTATCTTTCGAGGGGGAACCGGTACAGATTTTGGATCGGGATGTCAAGGTCTTGCGTAGGAAGTCAGTACCCCTGGTGAAAGTGTTATGGCGAAATCATGGTACGGAGGAGGCCACATGGGAGCCAGAGGACGTGATGCAGTAGCAATACCCTCAACTCTTCTGACCAGGTAATTTCGAGGCTGAAATTATTTTTTTAGGGGGGTAGAACTGTAACATCCTTAAAACGGGAGTATGTCTGCTGTGCTAGTTTAGCATGTCTTGGGGACTAGGCATGACCTCGGGTTAGTCCTGGGTCATGGCCAAAATTTTTGTTTAACACTTAAGAGAAAAGGAGCTAGGGGAAATAGGGGTTAAGAGAATTAATTTGAGGTTTTAGACACAAGAAGTGCCTTGGTAAAGTGGCAAGGAGGCACCACTCAAGTCACAAGGGAGGTAACGCCACAAGGGGTAAGGAGGACCTTGGTTTGAGCTGCAGAAATCCCTTTCTGCTCAATTATTTTTGACGCCACAGGCAAGCAGAGGTGTGCTCAGGTGGGACTCTCATGGATAGATGAGGATTGAGTCAACAAATTTGATATGGATAGAGAGGAGGATTTTTAGGAATCGGCTAAGGGAGCTTAGTGTTGGCCGAATGCCAAACACTAAGGGGTGAGGGAGGAATCGGTTGGGTTAGCAAAAGGGTGTGCCGAAAGTTTTTTCATTCTTTTTGCCAAACCCTCCTCATTCCCATTCTCTTTTTCTTCTTCTTTCTATTTTGTTCAAAGCCGAAACCTACCCTCACATCTTCTCCTCTATTTTTTTCTTTCTATTCCGTTCTTTCTCTTCTCTCAAACCCTTTGTCGAATCTATCTCCTTCCACTTCTCTTCTCTTCACCATCTTTCCTGAATCAAACCATCACTTAAGCTGAAACCTTGTTGTCCTTCGCTTGGCCGAATACTTTGCTCATAAACCTCTTTCTTCTTGCGTTTTCTTTTCATTATCTCAAGTGCCGACATTTATCTCCTCTTTGGTTCTCTTTGCCGAATCTCCTGGTGAGTGATTTCTTCATCTTTTCTTCTTGATCGATTTGGGTAATGCCAAATCTCTTTTGCCTTCAATTGCTAGTAATCAAAACCTTAATTTATTTTTGTTCTATGTGGTAGCCGAAACCCCTAACACCAATAAAGGATGCCGACCTTTGGTGTAAAGAAGCCGAATCAGCCATTAAGGTAAGGGGCGACTAACTCTTTTGGTTTCAGATTCATGTTATGGCTGAATGGCCTTTAGATCTTTAATGATATGTTAAGCCGATTGTAGAGGGAGGGAGAAGCAGTCGAATACAGTGAAGTTGGAGATTTGGTTGCCGATTAAGGGTTTGGCCGATTGTAAAGGGAGATCTTTTGAGTAGTTTCGGGATTTGGTTGGGAACCAAATCGACTTTAAGGTGAGTGCTATATTTGGGCGACACATCCTTCGGGATTTCTAATAGAGCCGAATGGGCTTTTGGGTTACTAACTAATGTTGGCCGATTGTAGGAGGGAGCAACGTTCGGGATCTCGTTAGTCTGCGTAGTCTCGGGATTCGCTTAGATTTACAAATAGCCAGGTGTGTAACGCTTGCACACTTTATTAGTATAATATGCCTATTATGTTACTATTTTAGCCAATGAAATCGGTGGTTATGCCTTGTGGGTATGAGCTTGGATTCCGGGTAAGTCCCCTGTTATGTGATTTTTGATATACATCATCATGTTATTGATATATGCTATGTTATGCGTTATTGCATGATACATGATATTATGTCACGTATGTTATGGACATGATGATGGGATTGATGAGAGGAGGGGGAAGGAATATTTGGACTGTCACCAGTGGTTTTGACCACATGACGGGTTGGCCCCGTCTTTGATATTATATTCTGTGACTAAGTCCCGATGGTTTTGACCACCGTAGTTTTGACCACATATGAATATTGTGACTCGTCCGGTGGTTTGGTACCACGATTGGGTTGGCCCCATGCCGATTATTACGGATTGTCATCGGTGGTTTTGACCACATGATGGGTTGGCCCCATCACTCGATTTGTGACTACGGTCATCAGTGGTTTTGACCACACCGTTATATATATTTGTGACTACGGTCACCAGTGGTTTAGACCACCAGTGGTTTTGACCACACGGGGTAGTTAAAGGAGATTGGATGGTTAGGTTATGGGTTGCATGATTTGCATGTTTTACTGATGATTTGTGTAAGTACTTGCACTATCGGGTTGGGGATTTATACACTGAGTCTTGGTGACTCACCCCTTCCCTTATATTTTGCAGATGAGGCGTAGATTGCGGATAAGGAGTCGGGGAGGACTCGAGTCGGCCATGCATGCTTGATTCGGGTTTTGACTTTAAAGTACTATTTCAATTTTATTCGTTCTCTTTAAATTTGGTTTTTGTTTTGTAATAAGGCCGCTACGTATTATTTTGGGTTTTATTATTTGCTTTTTTTTTATTATGTTATACCTATGTTGGATATATGGACTTGTTAAATTAACCGGTAAAAAGCAATGTTTTCAAAACTATAACTCCTTCATTTTTTTTTTAAAGTTGCCATCGGGTAACACCACTTATAAGATGATAACTTGTATGTTTTCTAAAAACGTGCAACAATAAGTAGATTTTCAAGCAAGGATTTCTAAACTTTTCATACTACAACAGGGTTTTCTAAGAAAATTATCTGACAAACTTTCTTTTTAAAAAGGTAATCACTCCGTAGCATGCCAGATCCGGTTGTGGTGTGTTGACCGGGTTTGGGGTGTTACAAGTTCTATCTTTTCATCTATTATTTTTAAACTTATTTGGTCACAAAGTCATTCCATTATAGTATTGTGATTAAGCTTTCCCTAGTTACATATAATTACGAAAGCTACTCAATTAATGCTTGTCCAATGACCTTGTCATCAGTGTGTTACTTTCATAGGATATTCTTAATCTCTTTTGGATAAATCCATTATCCCAATATGATCCTATTTTATCTCATGAAAATTCAATTACTATCATATAGTAATTAAGTCATTTATCACAAAGACAAATAACTCGTGGCCACGTTTACTTTTCATCTATCATGTAATGTCGATGAGAGGATATCATTTACCCATTAATTGGGCTATGAATTCCACTATTGTGAATGATGCTACATATTGTAGAAGTCGTATACCCAACGCACCAGCTTTCATTTACTTATCTATTTGAACTCAGATTTCTATTTACATCAAAGTATACAATCAAAGTATATGAGTCACGCATACAGAGTCCATCATCCACTCAGGATTAAGATATGCCACAATATGAATGTCACAAGTAAATAAATCCATAAATGGATCTAAGGTCTATTCTACTTGGGTCATGTTTGTTGTACAATCAGTCCAATCAGTCACATCTATGCCTCTATCTTCTAGTAGTCATTTGCTTCGATGCCCAAGACAAAGCATATCCCCAATTGGACTTGATAAATAACATATCAGTCTTTCAATCGGTTTGCTCATTTTTTATTAGAATAATGGCATGTTTAGGTTAGTCTACTAATACAATCTATCTTTTCATATTATGATTTGACCACGTAATACCACTTAGTATTAGTTAAATATTAGATAACCAATGAGCCAGTATTTTCTTGTATTTTGCTTTTCATGCAAAACCATTGAGGACAATATACAAAAAGTATTAATGTAATTGATGAATATTATTATTAAACTAATTTTTTTGACTGTAAGTGTGATAGGTTAATTGTAATATTTGTACTTGTACAATGCTTAGAGCATTCCAAGGATCGAACCCAAAGGAGATCGAGTGATATGGTGAATTGAAAATTACCAAACATACAATTAGGGAGTCTTGCTAGCTAGTGACTAAATGGCATAGTGCTACAATCCATAAAGCAAGATGAATTAAGTTAGATTATATTTAAAGGACTAATTTGAATAAACCCCAAAATAAAAAAATTACTAATAAGAGAAAATAGAGTAGTCGATTAATATCCATGTTGATAATTAACTCTCGGATTCGGGATCTAATTCGCTTAAACTCATAATTAGTCAAATTTTACCACGTGATCACCATTTTATCTAATTAGACAATTTAGTCCAATTTATCTCTTTACCTGTCATACCCCAAAATAGGCTAATTTGAATTTAAGGTGCTTGGGTGCGAAGTTGTTTATTTTGGCTCACTTTGGTAGTTAGTTCGCCAAATTGTAAGCTTTTGAAGAATTATTGTTTTAGAAAATTGAGTATTCGCCAATGGATGTATACTAGGATTTAGTTCTTGATACATTATTGAATAGAAGAAAGAATTCGGGAAAAGAAAAGTAAGCCTTGTATAGGTTACCGCCAAAGGTATAATATGCCTAGTTTGCTCAAGCTCTGTAAAGAGCAGGTTTTGGTAACTAGATCTGGTTATAAACCAGCTGAACTGACTGGTCAAATAGCATATGGACAATACTTTCATTTATGTTTCTTTCAAATTTTATAGGCCATTAGGAATGGCACATTCTGAATTTTCTTGACACTTGTCAAATTCCACTAAATAAAAGTGAATTATATATACGTGTGAGAAGGGTCCGTGAGAAGAATTTCCTTCCTTCAAGATGATGCTTTAATTCTTTATTTTTCTTAAATATTAAATGTTATTTGATGGTTGCTCTTCTTGTGTAAATTGGAAGCTAAGGATTCTTGGAATAAATAGAGGATGTTCCATCTCCTGGTAAGTTTGGTAACTCTACATGTTAAAAGTAGGATGCTATGAAGTATATAGATTAAAGCCATGTAAGGGGATTATCTATAGATGAACTGTAGCAATATGGCTATAAATGGGTTTTAATGGTGAATTCATGTTCTTTAAGCAGTTGTTGCTGCTGGTTCGAATTGGATGTCTGAGTCTGAAGCTGGTAGCTGCAGTAGGTGAGTCTTTAATATCGACTTCTACAAGTCTTTCTAGACAAATCTTTTGTGATCAGTGTTCTAGTATCAGTGAATAAGTACTTGAATGATTGTTGAAGATATGTATGTGCTTTTGATATAGTGTCCTCGTGACTCCGGTATGTAATGGATTGTATACATGGATTTATATGATTTTGTGAAGCAATTATGTATGTGTGCGTGAGATGTATACTGTGAAACTAATCGTGTGATGCGTGTGTGAAACGTGTATTAGGCATAATTTGGTTAAGAAAATGAGTATAGCCTATTTGAATGTGTACTTATGATAGATATATGAGGTGTGATTGATAAAGATGGGGAAATAGGATGTAACTGAGTGTTAAGAGGTTTTTAAATTTGAGTTTTGACACCACGGTGGTTTTCAATAAAGTTTGTCAAAAGAATAAACACGAGTTACGATATGATAATTCTGAAGAAATTACATGGCCATGGCACATTTTAGAAAGGACGAATGAGTCGTATTTATCGACTAGGGTTTCTGCGTGTCCTGGGCCAATGATGGGAAAACCTTACGCAATTGTGAGTTTAGGCAAATCCATAACACAAACACGGTAATTCACTTGGGGTGCCTAGGTGGCATTCTATTGGGCCTTTGTGGCGTATTCAGTATGTTGCCTTTGTAGAGTACTATGATAGCCTTTGTGGCGTATTCGGTAGGTTTCCTTTGTGGAGTACTCTTATAACCTTTTGTGGCGTACTCTGATAACTCTATGTTAAGGATCTGATTTGTCCTAAGTTATATGGTGTGAGAAGTGCTATGATGAAATATAACAAGTATTAATGGAAGTTTCTTGAAAAAAAGTATGAACTAGTCTGTTCAAAAAGGGTATCCACCATAGTTATCTCTCGGTTTAGTATATGGGCGTATTCAATATAAGAGTCCGTCAGTTTGAGATATTCGTGCTATTAAGGTATAATCTTGAGTTATCTAATATTCATTGTATTTGAATAGTATCATGTATTGATCTGTGATCTGATGGAATTTGAGTTGTTCACTATCATAGGGATCTCATGCCCTGTAATAAAGTTGTGTGGAATTCTTCTCAATGATATGGAGTGTTTCTCATCAGTATGAGTAAGTATTGGGTGAAATTAGGATATGATTTTATTTTTAACTTGATTTAACAAGCTCAGTGTGGGAGCCCGTCGAAAGTATGAACAATAAGTGGTATTCATCAAGTATAATGCTTGCGATTAACTATGCTAGAATAACTATTAAAGGTTGTCTGAAGAAAAAAAAGGAAAAGATAGTATTTTATGTTAAAATCTAGAGTCAACCGAGCAGTTAGATGAATGATGATATGTTAGGAATGATAAGTGGCATATATAACTAATAAAGTGAAGGTATCTGCCAAAGATAGATATAGGGAAATCCAAATATTCAAGATGAAAATTTTATCAAGAAAGGTTAAAAGGGTATGTGGTGTTCAAAACTAAGTTCATCTGAACTTACTAGTGTCATGTTTATGTTTTAGGTATTGTTGTTTAAGAAAGTTTGTTAGGAGGGACAACGCCAAGAATGCGCCAGAGATGCAGTGTATGGATATACTATGCATACAATGGATGTTTTAGAAAAACTGGCTTTTAGTAGGACTACGCCCTAAGAGTCTGTCTTTTGTAAGCCCATGTGTTGTAATAATTTGTATTAAGTTTGATGTAATATGTATAAATTTTTAAATACTTTCTTTTGTTCTTTAATATGAAGTCTTTCAATAAAATAATAAGAAAAATGTTTTTAAGGTACAATTGTTAATTGTTTTACAAATTTGTTAAGTGGTTTACATGGTAGCACCTGATATTTGGACCCGGTGAATCGAGTCGGGTTTAGGGCATTACATGACCTCACTAGACCAAATCAAGAAAATTGAATTTGTTCCTAGTAGGATCCCTTCTCAGCCTCACTTATTTAAATGTTCCCTTAGATTCTCAATTCTAAGTTTTGAAGTTTATTCAATTTAGCCCAATTTTTTACAATTTAATCCCTAAACCTAAAATTAAGCATTCAACATTTCAACCAATCGATCATAACTTCCACCTATCATCAAAACATAAAGCCCATACAATTTCATGTTTAAATGGATAATCAAATAATGAAAAGAAGTAAGGGTTAAGAAATGCTTAGTAAATCCTGAAGAGGTCCTTCATTAAATTGATGATAAGCAAGAAAATCCTCAAATCCATGGCCCAATTAATCTTTTTGCAATTTTGGATAAACAAGACACTTAAATCTATTGAGTTCTAAAAAAAAAAACCCAAAAGAATTCAAGACATTCTTGGACCTTTTTGAGTCTAAAGAGGAAAAAGTGTAGAAAATATTGAAAATGGTAAACATAAAGTCTAACCTAGAGGTGAGTATGGGCCGGGCCGGGCCGGGTTCGGGTCGGGCCCAACTAAAAATTTAGGCCGTTCATTGGGCTCGGCCGAGCAGCCCAAAAATGGGCCTGAAATTTTGCCCAAGCCCCCATATAAAAATACTAAAACTAGAGTCTGCACTACCAGCTCAGTATTAATTTTTATATTATTTTATATAATTTTAAATATATATAATACATCAAAAATATTTAAAAATCAAAATAAATATTTTTCAATAAATTGAAAATAAATTTTAAAAAATATGTAGACTTAAATAACACTAAAATAGATGCAACTTAACAAGCAAATGCCTCTAAAATAATAACAAAATTAACAAATGTTTTTAAAATAATAACAAAATTAACAATAAAATAAGTTTTATATAATATCTAAACAATAACAACAAAATAATAGAAACATAATAGTAAAATGGTAGCAAAATAAAGAGAAAAACAATAAGAAAATAATATTTAAAAATAATTTTTTTGCCTTTAATGATTTGGTTGGTAATGGTAATTCAGCCAAGAAATTCTTACCAAGGTCTGCCCATTTTTTAAACAGCCTCATTTTTGTATAAGCCCATTTTTGGGCCTATATTTTTACCCGAACCTCCCATTTTTTAAGGCGGGCCTTGGTAAGTAAGTGGCCCAAACCCATGCTCAGCTCTAGTCTAACCTAGAAAAGGAAAAACCTAGAAATCTAAAATGATTGAGGGAATAAAAATGATGAAAGGAAGGTCTAGCTTTTTGTGTCATAAAGGGCTTTAAATAACTCGACACACTAAACTTAAAATTGACGAAAATTCCCTTTCAAATGTGAATGGTTTAAGCTTGATTGGACATAAAATTGCCCTCGCAAATTTTCACCCGTCAAGCTTCAACCACGACATCCATGATAGTTGGCACAAGAGAGGCTTTGAAGAGCTTCAGTTTCGCGACATTAGCTTGCGGTGTCGCGACTTAGAACATAGTCCATTTGGCCTCATTCACTTTGATGTATGGTTTGGAGCTGCTACCTCGAGAGCTTGAAGTTGCAACCATAAGGTTCAGTGTAGCGACACCCTTGATAGTCTACTTGAATTGTAGATTGGTGAAGTCCAAGTCCGCGAAGGGTGATAAAAGTGTTGATGTCGCAACATCTAGGCTCTGGTGTCACGACATTGGCCACAATAGAGGCCCTCCTTATGTTTTTGCCTCAATCACTTCTCTACATAAGCTCAAATCAAGCATTAGACTTCCAATGGCACAATTTTGTCAATTTGATTCTCAAAAACATCAAAATGTAGTAAAAACTAACATTGAAACAAAAATCTAATAATTGGTGCACAATTTTGTCAATTTGATTCTCAAAAACATCAAAATGTAGTAAAAACTAACATTGAAACAAAAATCTAATAATTGGTAAAAAGCATTAAAAAGACTCTTAAACTACTTGAGAACAAGCTTATTAAGTATTTGAAAGAGCCTAATTTGACGTATCAAATTACAAAAAAATACTCTCAAAAGAATTAAATTTTTATAATTAAAGCATTACACATTTAATTATAGAAATATTAAGTGCAGATTAAAATAGAGATGCATAACCCAACATGATAATTTTTTATTTTAGGGTAAACTATACAAATGGTCACCCAACTATTCTCGTGTTCCAGTTTTGGTCACCCAACTATTCTCATGTTCCAGTTTTGGTCACCCAACTTCAAAAAATTTCAATTTAGGCACTAACATTTGAATTCGTTCCTATTTTGGTTACCCGTTATTAAATTGATAACAGAAAGCCTTTTTCTAACTAGTATAATAACACATTTAGTCCTTAATACTTAAATATTCTATCAATTTGATCCTCAAACTTCCTAACCGAAACTTTCAACTTTTAAAATAAAGGAATTCTGCATCTATCAATTGTTTTATTTATGGTTGAAATTATCCAATTCGTACATAACCTTTTTGTTTATATTTTTAAGAAGTTGGTGTTATGAATTAAATAAACACCATTAAAAATAATAGAAAATATAAATTTAAAATATAATATATAATAAAATTATATAAATAATTTAATATTTGTAAAAATTATTTTCACTCGACTAGCATAATTTTAGTTTTTACTTAATTAGGTAAATGATTTGACACTAAATCGATTATTAGTGATACATATTGTTTATTGTGGATTTAAAATTAAAAATAAATAGAAGACATAATAACCATTTAATCGGTTTATAAAAAATCATTATCAATGTAATAAAAGAAAGTTCAATTAATTTCTTTCACATTTTTTCTTATGAAAATTAAATGTTCATAATTTTTCTTATATAATTATTCATTGACCAATTGAATTTTTCAAAGCTATATTTTTAACTCTTGATTTAATTTCCAATTTCAAAGACCAACTTGAGTGCTACTTTTATGTACCTTGAAGGAAATATCATATTGTTAACAACAAGAGTAAATCTAAAGTGTTCTTTTTAAAGGTTTTCCCATTTTCTTTAGCCAATTTTGTATCAAGGGTTATAAAATATTATATTTAGAAGAAAGCTAATAAAAAAAAAAGAAATGAAAATAAAGTTTCAAGATAAAATCATTGGAATTAGGAATTGGCTCGAAAAACAGCTCATTATTTGAGAGAAGGTTTTTTTGGGGGGGCTTTATAAATTTATAGATGTGGAATGCCTCTATTTTAAAAGCTAGAAGCTTTGGTTAGGAAGTTTGAGAATCAAATTGATAGAATTTGTAAATATGAAGGGTTAAAATTATTGAATTATTTAAAATTAGGATAAAATTAATCGAATATGTAAGTATTGAGGACTATATGTATTATTATATTTGTTAGAAAAAGACTTTTTGTTATCAATTTATCGACGAGTGACCAAAACAGAAACAAATTCGAACTTTAGTGTCTAAATTGAAAAAAACTAAAGTTGAATGGCCAAAACAACAACGCGAGCATAATTAAGTGACAATTTATATAGTTTATATTTTATTTTAATAAAATTAAAGAGAGAGAAAATAGCATTTAAAGAGCAGTTAAATAAATACATTATATTATATTTATTTATTTATCGATACATAAAGAGGCATAAGCATTTATAATTAAAATTAAATTAAATTAATTAATATGTGTAATAATAAAATTGAAAAACTTTCATATTCCAAGTTTCAAGAAAAACATTCTACTTAACATGTTGTAAGATTTGCTTTTATATATATATATATATATCTGTTGTGCGTGTATATATATATACATTTGCTCATGTTGAAGGTCCTTTAAAAGGGGAAAAAAGCATAAAAATTATTAAATGTAATATTACGCTCAACAATGCAAAATAGTATGGGATAATATAATTTTGGTTATTCAACTTAGTATTTATTTATTTTAGTATTTGAACTTGACAACTAGATATATTATAGTCCATAAATTTGGACTCCATTAAGATTTGATAATATGATTAATGTTTTTGGAGCAAGACTAGATGGTACAGTTAGATCAATTAGACTGAAAAACCGACTAATTTATTGGTCCGAACTAAGTGGTTAAACCGATAAAATTGAAAATTGCTCGAAACATGTTAAAATTGAAAACTATGAAAAAAAAAAACTAATAGTTGAATATGTTGAACTGATTCAATATTTTTTAAAAAATTTATATGAAATTTTAATTAATTAACTAATTAATTAATTGTTGTTTGTCTAGCAGTTGTACCACATTACCATATGGAAATTTATATACTTGTTTTTTAATTTTCAAGTAATAATGCGGTACAATCTCATTGTGTCACGCCGTCAATTTTTTTATAATTTCAAGTTCAAGGACTAAAATGAATCTAGTTGGTAAATTAATGTACCAAAATAGATAAAAAATAAAATGCCAAAATGAACCTACTTACTAAATTCAGGGACAAAAATATATATATTTTCTCAAATATTATTGAACAAAAAACTGAAAAAGAAATTAATTAAACATTTATAATCACGATAAACTATGTGAAATATTAAAAGAAAATTAAGAATACTTAAATACAAACTTGATTCTATAAAATATTAAAAATAATAAAGATAAATAGAATAGATTATACTTAAAATTGAAAAATATATATCTTGAAAAATCTTGTGAAGACAATGTTAAAAAAATTTAGAAATAAAATATTTATAAAAATCAAAAAATATTATATATAAGAAAAACTTTTATAAATATTAAAAGCTAAAAATTGTATTGTTATACCATCATGGTAGACACATGGCATGTTTAGAAGGCTATAGGTGGATATCTGAAGATGATTCCTCACCTTTAATTCGTCAAGACATCCTTACTTAATCTAACCTCCAAGATCAGCCAACCATCCTGGAATTACCCGTGGTCAGATGAGATATCCTCCCTTCATGTGATCACCCGCTTCCAATGGTCATGCTATTCGCTTTTTAGTGTGAATATTCTTCCAAGTGTGAATACTCTCTTCATGGACCATTGAGGTTCACTTAAGCGTAACAACCTCATATTGCTTAAAGGAATAACAGAAAGGACTCCACTATGCACATCCTTCACATTCTCTATGATGATAACTGCCTTATCACGTCATGCAAATAAATAAGAGAATCTCTTCTATAAATAGTCTCCCAAATGATAAAAAAAGGTTCATTCTCCCCTTAATCAATCTTTAAGCACTAGTTTCCATAACCAAGCCTCCTTAACCTTCACAATCTTCTTATCTTTCTCTGCTCTGTACATGTTAAAGTGAACCGACCTCTTTTAAATCACCACAACATCCTCCTTATCTTACCCTTATTTTATTTTGTATCAAGTTTATTGTACAAAAAGTTTAAAAAAAATAAAAAGCTCATTAAAAAAAGTAGTTATAAATATTTATTTAAAGGTTTTAGTTAAAATTAAAAAATTAATACAAATAATTTAATAATAAATCCGATATTTAATTTAAAAATATTGCAATGAACAAATTAAAAACGAAAATAATGATAAAATATGAAATAACTAATTAAGCTTCTTTTTCGAATTAAGGTATCTTTATTTTCATTTTCCTATTAAAAAATATTTTTAAAAAATTTACTATTTTTAAGAATATTATATTCAAAATTTGAAGTTAAGTTATAATTACACTATTTTTAATACTTAATTGATTAATGTTTTTATTAGAAGAAATGTTTAAAATCTCATTATCAAATAATTTTAATAATAAGAATAGAGGAATTGAGAGAGTTTGTAAGGAAAAAGAATTGAAAGGAAGGTAAAGAGGAAAGAGGGAAGAAGGAAGGATGAAACAAAGAAACATGAAGGAAAGAATGAAGAGTGAAATTTGTTTTGAAAAGTCCACAAGATTTAAAGCATTGGCTACAACCTTGGTCCTTTTTCCTGCCCACTCCACTAGTTTTCTAAAGCTCAATATTTTTATTATAATAAATACTTGCTTCAAGGCTCTAGACCTAAAAAAGGAAGTGAAGACTGAAAAAGAGTTGGAAAGAAAGATCAACCCCCCTTCCCCCCGTTCTTACCTTTTTCATGCTTCTCTCTCTTTCTTTCTCTCCATCACTTGAATACCATTATCTATTTCTCTTTGTTTTACTTCCATTTTCATGCAATCCCTTTTTCTCTTTGCTTTCTAACTCTTTTTCTTTTTCATCCAACCTTTTTTTTTTTTTTAATGGCTGCCCATTCAAACTCCTCTCTTCTTTTGCAACTTGTTTAACACTACTTCCTCCACTCCACAGTTCCCCCCTTTTCTCCCTCTCCTTTCACTCAAACTGCCAGTCCACAACTTCCCAAGATAAGATTCTTCCCCTCCTCTGCTAGATTTCTGGGATTCTCTCTAAGGTACCCTTTTAGCTTCGTTTTCTTTAACTGTCCCTTTAATTTTTAGTATAGATTTCAAGTCACTTCATTCTATTTACCAAGTGTTATGGTATAATTTCAAATGAAATGAAATTTAGATAATTCAGTGATAAAATATACCATCAAACAACACAAAGGTCTTTAAATACAAATCTTTATAAAAATGGTAGGGTTCTTCTGTTAGAGCCTCTACACGTTGTACTGATATAATTATGTCACGGGTTAAAAGAAGAAACAAAGACCCATATGGAGTCTTCCCTTTCTCAGTCAATGGAAGTGGTGGTGCCAACTTGTGCTCAAACTCCAAAGAAAAAGAAAATGTCTCTACTTTAGGAAACACCCTCTTTGAACAACAATTTTATATATATTACTACTAAATGAGCACAAGTTCTAGCTTCCATCGTCCGTCATAAACATTTCCAATGATTAATGTAGTTTTTTTTAAATCTCCAATTCGGATTATTTTCATCTGAAGAAAAAAAAAAAAACTAATTTTGTGGTAATATTGGCCTTTTCATCCGTAAATATCTTCCATTTTTTTGTGGTTGGGCTGACTCTAATGATGTGACAGTGACATATGTATCGAGCATTCGATTACCATAAAAGTTGTATTATTACTATTATTATTTCTTTTTAGGGTATATTGCTATTATTTATTATTATTTTCCTTCATCTTTCTTCTTCTCTTTACATGTTACTTCTTGGATGCTAGGAGGAGTAGAGAAAGCTTCATTAGCTCTCATATATATTTTCCAAAAGCCACATCGTACGACAAATTTAGAAGTCAAACCAGGGCGAACTCTTTCCTGAAGTAAGTTCAATGTGAAATTTTGTTTAAGGAACATTAAAATGTATGGAGTATTGGTGAATTTCATTATGTACAATTCATTTCTACAATTAAACTTATCATAGCTAAATGTAATTAATTGTGAACTACCCTTCATTTGATATTTTTATGTATTAGCAAGCAAGTATTCTACTTCTGGAATTGTTGGTCTGATTCTGATTTTGTTCATGTGGAGAAAGGTGATAAGCGATGTTGCATCAATATTGAGCGGTTAAAGTCCAGAAGCTCTATAGGTGAATCAAGCTTGGCTTGGCATTTACGATTTGAGTTATTTTTAATATATATATTTTAAGGGTGCTGGGGGTCCCTGTTGATTCATGGAACCATCATCATCTGCTCCGTTTAAAAGGGCTCGACCTCCTGGTAATCGAAACCAAGTACCTTCATGCTTAGTCGACGGTTGCACTGCAGACCTCAGACAATGCAGGGACTACCATCGACGCCATAAAGTATGTGAAGTCCACTCTAAAACCCCAAAAGTCATTATAAGGGGTCAAGAACAACGGTTTTGCCAGCAATGCAGCAGGTAATTAAATAATTACAACAGCTTTAATGCTTGTGTTTTGATGTCTGATGTCTAATACCATTGGTGGATTGCAAGAGAAATGGAAATCAATTTCATAAAGTGCTCTTATCCTGCCTGCCCCTTGTGTTCCATTCCTTTTTTGTTGCATTTCATAACGATAAGTGATTAGTTTATGGTGAATGCAGGTTTCATTGTTTGGTGGAGTTCGATGAAGGAAAACGAAGCTGCAGGAAGCGTCTCGATGGACATAATCGAAGACGGAGAAAACCTCAACCTCAACCTCAACCTCAACCTCATTCTCTATCTGTAAATCCAGGAAGATGTCTTTCCAATCTCCAAGGTTTGTCTGGATTTTGTGATGTTCAAATAAGAATCTTGTTTTCACCTTTCTTATTCCCATGTACACGTAGTAGCTTGTTCCGATATAAATTAATGAGACTCTGCTGCAGGTTCTAGACATTTACCTTCCAGTAGTCCCCAAATATTTGCCACTACTGCCATAACCTCTTCTTGGTTGGGAACTGCCAAAATGGAACCTGATATAGGCTCAGAATCCAGCGGAAATGGTTTCTTCCGTGGATCCTTTCCACACAGCTATAAAAGGGAAGAACAGTTGTCATTATTACAAACCAATCATTCATCACTCCATGGAGTTGCTGTTTATCAGTTACCTTTATTAAGCAATGGTTTAGGCAGCAGCCGAAAAATGATCTCAAATGCCATCGACTCCGATCGTGCTCTCTCTCTTCTGTCATCACAGCCGGCTGAGACTCGGGGGATTGGTTTGAAATCCATGGTGCAATCTGGTCCAACTTCATCACTGATCCCGAACATGCAGTATAATGGTATTGCAATGGAGGGTGAGCATGTTTTGGCCACTGATGGCAATGGTAACACCAACATCGATGGACAAGAAATGTTTGGATCTGCAAATGGTACTTAGCAGAGACTATCCTTCTCATAGGAGTAATATGCCCCATTTCCATCCGTGTAGCATGAAACCGGTGGGGTCAAGTAATGCTTATGATATTCAGAGCCTTTTTAAGCAATGGGAAATATATTTATGTAGTTTTGAAACCAGAGAGTAGTTTGGGTTTAAGATTATCCGGTGGAGTTCATCCATTCCACTCTTCGTAGTAATAACAATTGAATTAGAATCAAATGTTGCAATGAGTAGCCTAACAACAACACAATTGCTGAGTTCAGGTCGTGGCATATTCTTTAGCAAGTGATATATGATCTCAAGATGCCACCACCTACGGCCCTAAACATAACTTTTATATAAATTAGTGTTGCATTTGCCTCAAATATAAATTCTATAAAATCAGTAAAGAATAAATACTAATGCCTTAATCAATCCACCATATCTTATAAACAACTCAACTTATAAAATGGAATGTCATATGGGGAAGTAAATTGTCCAGCATAGCATAGCCACCGATCTTGAACAAATTGTGCTAAATTCAAACAGGAGGAACAAGGTCGTCAGCTTAATCAAATTCGAATGAGAGCTAGGCATCAAAGTTGAAAGCCCCAATATAATAGGCGAATAATATATCCATTTATCCAATTCCCTGCTGTTTGTGGGATGAATAAATTTGATTCTGATGTACGGGGTTTTCATGTTTATCATCAAAGCAACAAATTCAAATTTTATATATTTTTTCAGTAAATTAAATAATGCATAAATGCTATTTTCTACTGGTTTCTTTACGCAATTATTGGTTCATCCTCGGAATTAGATGATGGAAAGGCACAACGCTTTCTCTATATATGGGGCAGTTAAGTCATCCTTTCATCACCACTCAGCTGCTTCTGGTTGGTGCTATTAGATAACTGCAATGGAGGCAACTCAAAAGAGGGGGTTCTTCAAAGGCAAGCTAGCCAAGTCTTTGTCTCGAGTTACGAAGGTGGTTCCTTGCCCACCATCATCCATTCCAAGGGTGTCTAAGTATATTCCTATGCTGCTATTTCCAAGCAACAGCCAAGTCGTTTTCATGAACACGAGTGTTGCAAATCTTCCATCATCCATGCCCAAGGATTCTACTGCTAGTTACCACAACAGCTTGCCATTTGACGCTTTGAGCGACGAAAATGTGGACTCCAAAGCCACAAGCTTTATTTCTAATGTGCGGGAACGTTTTAAGCTTGGCAGGAACTGACCTTTACAACATTAATCTCTCATAAGCCACAATTTATAAACGAGGTTTGGATTACCGAATAGGGATAATTCTCTATTGTTCAATGTAGATTATCCTCACCACTGTTTAATGAAATTGATTGAGGTATATTCTAAAGTTAGAAATGTAAAAATTTATTCGGAGTAATGTTATTTCACATAAAAACGACTTAATTTGGTATTAATCTCATTGAATGAATGGAGAAAAAATCAATAGTATTAATCTCATTGAATAAATGAAGAAAAAATCAATATACTTCTAAACAAAGTGACGCGAGTTGGGCAACATCCAATTTCATTTTATATCAAAATGGGCCAAGCCCGTCAGCTTAGAAGGATTAATAATTAACCCATTATCATCTAATATTTAAATGACTAATTTTTTTAAAAAAAATTCAAATTTTCACTTAAATGAAATTTTATTTAATTAAAGTATAATAAAAATATATTTAATTTTTATATATGTTAATTAAGTTTTAACATATTTTACCGCTTCTTTAAACATTTATGTAAACTTTTATAAAATTTAAAAATTAATTAATATATTTTAAAATATGCATGTTAAACAATTTTAAAATTTGTAACTTTTAATTTTTTAAAATAAATTATTTAATTTTATAAAAGCATGATATTAAAAATTAAAATGGAAATTAATTGTTTAAAGTTGTTTATTATTGAGGAAAATATATCTAAAACTTAATTTAAAATTTTGACCTACTTTAAATATAATTAAGGAAAGGAAGTATTTTGAAACTCAACATTTCCATTTTGCTTTCGTGCAATCTTTTATATATATATATATATATATATATATATATATATATATATTTGAAAATATCCTGTAATTATATTTGATTGATGATTAAGATATATAAAACAAATAATAATTAATCGATAATGATATATTGTATTAGTTGCAATTTTGAGCCATTATACATCGTGATTATCATATGATGTTTAATACTGTATTGATTTTTTACCACTAATACCCTTGTTGATTAATGAGAACATTTTTAAAAAGTAATTATAATTTTAATATATGATTTCATATATTAATAATAAAACAAATGTAATTATCATTGTCGATTTGTGTGTTAATATATAATCAATAAAAATATAATTATCCCTTCATTTTATGCATTAAATTTACCTTGGTATGAATCCTTTTAGAAACAACTTTTTATTTAATCAGTTTGCTCTCTGTAGCACGAGTTTTGTCTGCTCTCTATAGGATGGGTCTATTTCTTTTGTTTTGTTTTGTCTTTGAGTGTTTAAGTTTTCTTGAGTATTCCTGGGTGGAATTGACGTTTTACTATGGAATTGGAAATGGCGAGTCTCAATCTTAAGGACGGGGAAGAGGAAGGTGTGCTTTTGCCAATAGATCCAAAATTACAAAGTTCAACGCATGAATACTACTTGGTAGGAGGTTTTCTGACGAAAAGTGTAGTTCATTTTCCGACAATGAAAAACACAATGGCAAATCTATGGCATCCCCTAAAGGGTGTTCAGATATCGAATCTTGGGGCAAGAAGATTTTTATTCAAATTTTTCCATGAGATTGATATAGATCGGGTTGTAAAAGGGACTCCTTGGATGTTTAACAATCACCTTTTAATCATACATCAGTTGAAGAATAGTGAAGATCCAATGCAAGTATCGTTGGTTTCAACAGCTTTTTGGGTACAAGTGCATGATTTACCCCCAAGTTTTGTCTCGGAGGCGGTGGCTAAACAATTGGGGAACTTTGTATGGATATTTCTGGCATATGACACGAAACTAATAAATAGAGGTCAAAAGAACCATCTCCAGATTCGTGTTGAGGTAGATGTTAGGAAACCTTTGAAGAGGAGAAAAAAGATTGTTATTTCGTTACCGAAATTCACTTATGTGAATTTTCGGTATGAAAGACTCACTATTTTTTATTTTTTGTGCGACTACTTGGGTCATAATGACAAGTTATGTCCTGTCAGATTGGATCAAAGAGAAGATACCCTAGAGTTTGGGTGGAATAAATCTCTGAAAGTGCAGACGAGGAGGGCCAATAGAGAAACTAGTGTTTGGTTACTAGAGGAAGGAGATGAATCGTCAAAGGAAACTAATCCAAACATGCCTAAAGTAAGGCGTAATTCAAGGATGATTATGGGAGTGATTTGAGGAAATATACTAATCCAATCTTTGGGTTTAATTTGGAGGGATATCAATTTATTCCTAATTTGAATCTGAATGGATCATTTAGTGGGATGGGCTGAATTAATATGGAACATGATCTTGAAGAAAGCCTAATAGCAAATGTCAAAGGGAAGAAAGCCTAGAACAAATGTTTTGATTCCTAACGTTTTTGAGTTATCTGATTCAACAAGAATTATTGCTGGGGAAAATTATGTTCACGTTCATTAAGGATCGGTGGCTACCAATGGGCAAGTCGATCGGGCAAAATGAAAATCCTATTTTGGAATGTTCGTGGATTGGGGAGTACGCGGGCATATAGAAGGCTTCGTTTCATGATAAAGTCTATTAATCCTCAAATTGTGTTCTTCATGGAGACAAAACTAGATGGTTAGCAAATGGAAAAGGTACATAGAAAATGTGGTTTTATGAATGACATTGAAGGTGGAAGGTTTTCGAGGAGGTTTAGTCTTGCATGGAATGGCAATGTTTTGATTAGCATTCAGATTTTTTCAAAAAATCATATTGATGCTGTCATCAATGGAGGTGATAAAATTTGATGTGGAGATTCATCAGTTTTTATGGAGCCTCGGATGTGAGATATAGAGAGGATAGTTGGGATTTGATTCAAAATCTAAAAAAAGATTGTAACATGCCATGGATTATTTGTGGTGATTTTAATGAGATTTTATGTTCACTTGAAAAAAAAAAAAAGGAGATGCTTCAAGGGATGAAAGGCGAATGGAGAATTTTAAACAGGTGTTGGAGGAATGCAATCTAGTGGACGGATGTTTTTTTGGACCTTGGTTCACTTGGGAAAGGGGAAACTTATCGTAGACTAATATTCGTGAACGATTGGATAGAGGGGTAGTTAACTCGAATTGGTTAAATATTTTTCCTAATTTTTCAATGGAACGCCTTCCGCATTCATTTTCAAATCATTGTCCGTTGTTAGTTCAGATGGATAAGGGTGCAAATTGTGGAAAAAAGGAACTTCAAATTTGAAGCTTGGTAGGTATTGGAAGAATCTTGTAGAGATCTCATTAGCCAAGTATGGGAGGCTACATCGAGCGATGTCTTGAGAAAATTAGAGGTTCTAATGAAGGCCCTTATAGAGTGGAAAAAAAACATTGCGAAAGAGTCGAGGTGATGTATAAAAAAAGCAGAAGAATTGACTGGAGATGTTCATTGAGGGGGGAAAAGGACGATGGGACAATGATAGAAATTATGGATGTTAAATTGTAATTAAACTAGGAGATGGAGAAACTAGAAGCTTATTGCGAACAGAGGGCCTGAGCTAACTGGCTAAAATTGGAGGATAAGAATACTACATTTTTCCACAAATTTTCTTCCCAAAGGAGGCACATGAATTGAATTAGGGGTTTAGAGAATACATCGAGGTTTTTATGAATGAAGAGGATGAAATAGAGGAAATTGCTCGAGAATATTTCTCCAATCTGTTCACAACTAGAGGTATAGGTGATATGGGCCATATTTTCTCAAGAGTGGATCATTGTATGATAGATGAGATGAACCAAAGCCTTATGGCAAAATATTCAGTTGAGGAAGTGTTTGAAGCCTTAAAAGGAATGGGCCCGACCAAAGCTGCTAGAAGTGTTGGCTTTCTGGCGATATTTTTTCATTATTTTTGGCATATCATTAGAAGGGATGTGAGCAATTTTTGCCTAAATATTTTGAATGAAGGTATGTCCTTAGGACCATTTAATGTTACCCATATTGTTCTTATACCAAAAATTTCTCAGCCGACAAATCTATCCAATTTTAAACCATTAGCCTCTGTACAGTTCTTTATAAAAGTCATATCTAAAATTGTGCAAATCATTTTCAAAAAGTTTTAGAAAGTTGCATCAATGAGGCTTAAAGTGCCTTTTGCATCAATGAGGCTTAAAGTGCCTTTTTCCCGGGCAAATTAATATTTGATAATGTCCTTTTTGCTTATGAAATTTTACATGCATTTAAGGAAAAAAAAAGGGCAATAAAGGGAGCTTGGCATTAAAATTGGATATGAGCAAGGCATTGAGACTCACCAACCATAATGGAGCTGGAAGAAGACATCATCTTGTGTGGTTTGAATAGATGGAAATTGAGCTACCTCGAGGATCTTCTCTCGGTTGTTAGATCATCTTTTAGAGACTAGCTCTAATATTAATTGTTAGCTCGATAAATCAAACCGAAATTGCCAATAGGGGGTGAATTGACCTTTAAAATTTTTGGTGGAAGCAAGGAAATAAAATGAAACAATGAACACAAATATTTAGAGTGGTTCGGCCCCAATTGCCTACTCCACTACCTTAGCTTTCCACAATTAAGGATTTTCCCAAATTCACTAATTTGTTTAACCTTTGAGGACAAGGTTTAACCTTACAACCCTTTTAAATTTCTACCCTAAATCTTAAGATAATCTCTTTCAAAGAATTACAAAGAAGCAAACAAAAAGATAATCGTAAGAAGATCAAAATGTTTGCTAGTTAAGCACAAATAGACAAGAATACACTTGAGCAAAAGAAAGACAATAAGAGCTCACAAGTCTGTACAAGATAATTATGGAAATATTGAGTATAAAGGTTACTTGATTGATGATTTTTGCTTGAATATGCTTTCTTGTTGTTGTAGGATCTTTAGAAGCTATTATTTATACTCCCTAATTGATTTCCAATCGTTGAGGTTGTTGTGGTAGTTAATAGAGCCGTTGGAGATGTGAAAACCAAAGCATTTAATACACCTGCAACAATGAGTACTGATACCAAACAAAAAGGTATCGATATGTTTTTATAATAAATGCTAAATTCAGTGGCAGTTGGAGTTTAACTATCGATACCGAAATAATTTTTATCGATACTTTATAAAAAGGTATCAATACCGGATCGATACATAATTGGTTTTGTGAGAAACAGAATGCCAATTCGGTATTGTTTCTTTCAAGGGGTATCGATATTTTTAAATTATCGATACTTGGCCAAAAAGGTCAATTTTGACTTGTTTGAAAGATATTTTGACTTGATAAAATGGTAGAAGACCTTTTTACTTAGTCAAAATCATTTTAACTTGATTTTAAAGTTGTTTCAAAATTTTTCTAAGAGTTCAAAATAGATTTTTACAATTTTATCTCTTAGACTTCAATATGAAAAATTATTTTATAAATTTTTATTCAATTTTAACTTTATTAAAAAACATTTTCATTTCTTATATCAAAATATATTTTCAAATAAAGGCATTTTATTTCTAAAGGAATAATAAAAGAACTTTAAAAATAAATCCAATTCCATTTTTGGATTGAAAGAATTATATGAATTGGGCTAAACTAAAAGGATTCGATAATTAATAATAAGATGAATCACAAATCATCCATTCAAATTCAATCTATGGCGTGGACAAATTATTCATTAATGAGAAAAAATAGAATAAAAGATCCGACTAAGAGAACAAACATAATAAAAATCAAATAAAAAATTCTAATTATAAAAGACAAGAAAACGAACTTCTAATTCAAGAAATAAATAGTAATTCTAACAAAATAAGTTATCGGGATAAAATAATAGAATAAGCAAAAACAATTTGGCAAATAGTAAAAAGAAAAAATATTTGATTAATCAAAAATTCTATTTTTTATAAAATTTTCATTGAAAAGATATACATGGATATTCTTATATCATTAATATTCCAAAACCATTATGGGTGTTGAAACCACCAAAAATAATTCCTACAAATAACTCTAAATAGTAGTAAGAGTGGTAGTAGGGTCGAGTCCACAGGGATTAATTGGATGTTATTATCAACTTCTGCGTTTATCTCTTGAACAGAACGTTTGTCGTGTCAAAGGTCGTGCCCACGACTCCAAAGAACCTGCTGGAAAATAAATAAATCAGGGGGTTTTAAAATGTTTAGAAACTAAATAATTGAAACAACATAAATAAATAATTAAATAAATTAGAAATCAAATTGAAAATTATATTCAGATTTTGTAATCAAAGAAAATAAGCCTTAGCCTTAGACTCGATAAATTTCGTGTTAACAATCGATCCTCGAAAATTGATCTTCCCCTCCAAACGATAAGCTGGTTATAGCAATTAAGAATGTCCTAACCGCCAATTCTTCCTCTCGTAGCTAGTCCCGGTACGTCCTACAAACCAACCCTTACCGATTATCTAACCAAGATACACGTGTTCCCGATTGAAGATTCCAGTAGCCTTGCGTTCTGAAGAACCCAACTAGAATCAACGGCCTCAACCGCGTGGGTCGTTTAAACCCGATCACTTCTTCCTTGATTTGTGCTCGAAAATCCAAATACAGCACGGCCGACTCGAATCTCCAACTGCGGCAAACATGATTCCAACCCAACGTGCACTTTGACTTGAAATCAAATTCAACCTTAAGGGATGATTTGTGCTATCCCGATACTTAGGAAAAAGGTGAATACCGATTGGAAGGTTTTTTACGCGAATACGAATCTAACGATTCCCGACCGAAAAGAGTACTGGCCTAAGGCTAAGATAGAATTTAGTGTGGCATGAATTTATTCATGCTTGTAAGTTGTGGAAGGTGATTGAATTTTGTATGATAATGGAAAAAATTGGGGAATAAAAGGGCTTGGAAAGCAATTGGATGAATTTAGAAAGAACAAAGAATTTGAAATGAAATGAACAAAATTCCCACGTCCAATTGAAAGAAAAAAAAAAGAGAGTAATTCAATTCCAAATTGAAGTAGAAAAAAACAAAGAGGATAATTCAACTCCAAATTGAAGTAGGAAAAGAATTAATTGATGATTTCCTAAGAACAAAAAGCCCCTATTTATATACATAGGGTTTACTAAAAATAGCCTAAACTAATTTAATATAAAATCTAAAATAAAATAAATAATAAATAAAATAAGATTTTCCTATTTTTGGCTTTTACAAACTCAAAATATTTGATGTGTCATTGGCTTCCTCCATCTTTTTGATTTGGCCTCATTTCAATGATTGTCTTTCAATTTGGCCCCTTTTAGCTTGCTTTTGACCGATTGCATTCCTGACAAGATTTAAATCATAAAAACATTAATTTAGCAGGGATTGATTCAGAAATAAACCGAATTAAACACAATAAATCATGCAAATTAACATGTTATCAAATCCCCCTACTTAGTTCATGCTTGCCCTCAAGTATGTTGTTCTTACAAACATTAGAATTGATTCTACAATTTATTAAAAATCGAGTCTCTTTTCTACATCCATACTCAATGTAAACAACATAGGCAAAAATAAATAAATGCTCAGAACATATAGTTTAATCAACAAGTTTCATAAAATTTGAAATATGTGAACTAGATAATTTCATTAAATTGAGTTTGAATATAATAATTTGCAAGGCATTATTAATTAACTATGCTTTAAAAAAAATTTAGACATGGTCAAACTTTTTTACGCGAACTAGGATGACAACCCAAGCACCCTATCCCGGTTACTCAGTTCAAACAGTCTTTAGGCTCTGTTAGTGGAATGTTATTAAATTCTCGATTTGTCACTCGAACCTTTTTACGCGAGATGAGATGACAACCCAATCACCTCACTCCGGTTCCTCAATCTGGTCACGTTTTCGAACTTTCACTAATAACTTGAGCCTTTATTTATTTATTCATTTTATTTATTTATGGACAAGCAAATATTTTTTCGAACAATCAATTTATATGGAAAATCTAGTTACATATATCAACCTTAAAATACATATGACAACTAATCTAGATACTTTGAACACTTTAATTCAAAATTTGCCCAATTGTCCAAATTGACTAAGTAATTAGATGAGAGGCTCAACGTCAAAAAAACTATCGAATAAATCTAGTATAAGATTAAACATATGCAAAAGAGAAACATACAACCAAAATCAATCAACCATCCATGCATACTTACCATTTTCATCCCCCCCACTTAATCCATGTTTGTCCTCAAGCATGTTTTATATGCAATAAAGTTTAGTAACTCAAACAACAAGCAAAGAGAAAGGTTAAGAATACTCCCCATGTGTTTCAATAAATGTTGTCGGCGTTGGGAAAAATTGTCAGTATTTAGCACGACGTGCCCGCGCCACCATCATTATTCGACTTTTGGAAAAATTCATAACGTCCATTACGTTCCTGAAAATAGAAAATTCACTGGATTAAATAAAAATTTATTTATTTACAACCTAAATCTTACTAAAACTCAAAATTAAATAAATGAAAATAAATTTGGGTTGCCTCCCAAAAAGTGCTTTTGTTTAACGTCGTTAGCTCGACGACCATAAATGTTATCCGTTTGGCTAATTGAGAATTAATTTTTCCATCTCGTGCACTTGAATGTTCTTGTAGAAAAGTTTCGACTTTTGGCCACTATCCTTGAAGCCCTTTTCGGATTCCCCTATCATTAGTGGATTGAGGTGTATTTGAGCTTCTCGGTTCAAGTTTGTATTATTCTCTGTCGGAATCCTTGTACATTTTGGAAACGATTTCAGATCTAATTTCGAGGCTTTCATGACAACTTCACGTATTGGTTTTTGGATCATCGATAATTCCTCTTGCTTAACATCGAGATCTACATTCCTGCAAAGTACGATTTGTAACTTATCATTGGGATGTCCAATATCCCCATATCATTGGGCAAAGGTCGTGCCCACGACTCCAAACGAACCTGCTGGAAAATAAATAAATCAGGGGGGTTTTAAAATGTTTAGAAACTAAATAATTTAAACAACGTAAATAAATAATTAAGTAAATTAGAAACCAAATTGAAAATTAAATTCAGATTTTGTAATCAAAGAAAATAAGCCTAAGCCTTAGACTCGGTAAATTCTGTGCTAAGAATCGGTCCTCAAAAATTGATCTTCCCCTCCAATCGATAAGCTGGTTATAGCAATTAAAAACGTCCTAACCGCCAATTCTTCCTCTCGTAGCTGGTCCCGGTACGTCCTGCAAACCAACCCTTACCGATTATCTAACTGAGATACACGTGTTCCCGATTGAAGATTCGGTAGCCTTGCTTTTTGAAGAACCCAACTCGAATCAATGACCTCAACTGCGTGGGTCGTTTAAACCCGATCACTTTTTCCTTGATTTGTTCTCGGAAATCTGAATACAGCACGGCTGACTCGAACCTCCAACTGTCGGCAAACACGATTCCAACCCAACGTGCACTTTGACTTGAAATCGAATTCAACCTTAAGGGATGATTTGTGCTATCCCGATACTTAGGCAAAAGGTGAATACTGATTGGAAGGTTTTTTGCGCGAATACAAATCTAACGATTCCCGACCAGAAGGAGTACCGGCCTAAGGTTAAGATAGAATTTCGTGTGGCATGAATTTATTCATTCTTGTAAGTTGTGGAAGGTGATTGAATTTTGTATGATAATGGAAGAAATCGGGGAATAAAAGGGCTTGGAAAGCAATTGGACGAATTTAGAAAGAACAAAGAATTTGAAATGAAATGAACAAAATTCCCATGTCAAATTGAAAGAAAAAAAAAAGGAGAGTAATTCAAATCCAAATTGAAGAAGAAAAAGACAAAGAGGATAATTCAACTCCAAATTAAAGTAGGAAAATAATTAATTGATGATTTCCTAAGAACAAAAAGCCCCTATTTATATACATAGAGTTTACTAAAAATAGCCTAAACTAATTTAATATAAAATCTAAAATAAAATAAAAATAAATAATAAATAAAATAAGAATTTCCTATTTTTGGCTTTTACAAAGTCAAAATATTTGATGTGTCATTGGCTTCCTCCATCTTTTTGATTTGGCCCCATTTCAATGATTGTCTTTCAATTTGGCCCTTTTTAGCTTGCTTTTAACCGAATGCATCCCTGACAAGATTTAAATCATAAAAACACTAATTTAGCAAGGATTGATTTAGAAATAAACCGAATTAAACACAAAAAATCATACAAATTAACATGTTATCAAACCAATACCCAACTTTTTTTCTTGAATCAACAAAAAAAAAAAAGATTGAGAACTTCATTCACAATAATGAAGCAAATCAAGAAAGAACTAATAAAACAACTAAAAATACAACTAATTTTTTAACTATAAAACCTCACTTTCTTCACTTTCTAATATTAGTATTAGAAATAAAATTGAAAAAGCTTTTGTAACTTATCCTCCTTCACAAGCATATGTATTTTACAAATTATCGCAAACCCAAATAATTAGTTTTTATAAATTCAAACATATCCTTCAATATTATGGAACATCTCTTTTCTTAAAAATGAAATAAAAGATTATTTTGAAAAACAAGGAGTATCTCATTTTAAATTAAGATATTATTATGGATTAAGATAAAAATCGTTTGGCATTCTAGAATGAATGACTGAAAAAACTAGTTAAGGTTGTTATCAATGTAATTTATTTCAGAATAGATGGCTTAAATTAGTACTAGGACAATGGCGAAATAAAGTCAATCAACACCATCTCAATTAAAATGTGACCCTATCTCAATTAGCAACATTATTAATATAGATACAATTGATGGAAGTAATAAAGTATGCATAATAAAATAAAATGTATAAAAATATCTTTAATAAATATTCAATTGAATGGTAAATTAAAGGTTTTATTAATGCAATTTGTTCGAGTTCAAATTTCACCATATACATATTTTTATTAGTTTTTCAAATAAAACTATTAAAATATTATATAATAATATAAATTATTTTAATTATTAAAGAATATTTTGTAATTTTTAAATCAAATTGATGAGAGGATTGTGAATTAACAGCTTTAAAACATAATTCTCAAATATTTTTAACAAATAAATCCTCTAAAGTTGTATTGCCTTTGAATGTGCAAACGAAAATGACTGTAATACCAATTCATCAGACTTAAACATCTCTAGCAATTTGAGAACAATAAAAATGGAAAATGGCACATCTAAAAAGATTTAGAAATTGTAATAGTAAAAATTCGAAATTTTATCAAGTTTACACTTCTTAAAAAAGAACTGTGTTATCTGTTAAGTTTGTTGTGATTATCCACTTGGCAATGCCAATATGCTCCACGTCATCCCCCAAACTCATTAAAAGGAAAACAAAGTTGCAAATTCCAATTCGAACTTGGAAATTTCTCTTTACGGGGGGGGTTTCTGCGAGTTCCGTTAATTGGAAATAACAGCAGCACCGTGTCTCCTCCCCCACAGGCTGAATCTTTGCTTTCCAGTTGTTTTTTCTTATCCAGTCAAACAACGGGCTACATCATTCTCCCTCATTTGTTTTACCCTAATTTTTTTTTTTAATACAACTCTTTTGATTACAGGGTCTTGGCTGAGAAAAAAAAAAATGATGAGAAGACGATTGGAAAATCAGCGGCATGAGGATCAGTATTCGAGTGCTTTGCACGAGCTGTCGGGACTGGTTATGAGCCTTCTATGATCGCCGCTAGCTCCGGTTCCTTCAGCCAGCCAATCACCGGCGTTGTCCACAAGGCCTCATTCCCCACCAGTACCGACAATGAAGAAGATATCACCGTCCGGATTCGCTTTGCTGATGTTAGGGACATCGGTTTCATTGATGCTGTGTGGATCAGTTGCTTTCTTTATAGGATTCATGTTGATGCCTTGGCTTCTTTGTTTGGTCATGGTTCTTCACATTGCTGGAATTGTTTCTGCGGTTTCCATGTTATGTCGTTCTACTATTTATTATGCCATGGCCCCTCTGCTGCGGCGGAAGGAAATTCCTGGTAGTTATTTATTTATTTATTTATTCTTCTTAAAATACTTTAAAAAAAAAAACATTTTAGATGATACTGTATGCACGGGTTGATGTAATGTTGTCGCCATTGGCATTCGATATTACGTCTTCTTTACGTTTTGATTTCATGATTTGGATGTTTCATTTTTTACAAACATTCGTTGTGTTTTGTTATCTGATTCTAGGTTTTGTGATGCTTTAATTCTACTAAATAGGTCTTTTACAGAGCAGGAATTAAATCCCTAGAATTTGCAGAATAGAGCTTCATAATGAACGACTGGCTTTCAAGGTGAATTTTGATTCTCCTGCGTTTTATATCTGGAATACTTAGAATGCTTTAAATTATTAAACTTTATGCGTTGATCTTCAATGCGTGCTTTTTATGCCATCAATGGTGAAAACTTTTGTTAAGAGTGAAAATATGTGTAAGAATTACCTAAACATAATAAATGCATTTGTTTTGGGCACTCACTGAGATTATGGGTACGGCAAGTTCAGCATATGACAAAAATTGCTGGTGTGGAAGAAGACAATAGCTAGTAGTGGATTGTTTATACAGTTGTTGGCTGATCAAACTAGCTGAATTTGATGAATAATATGGCAGCAAACTAGGTTAGTTTACTTTGTTGTACCTGACATCTCTGCTTTTCAGCATTCATTTGTTATGAAGAGACTGAATATTTGTTTGCATGAAACTACCTTTGCCTTTATTTTGCTTAATATTTTGTGATAGGCATTGCAGAGTGGAAGCTGATGTGGGTGATTGGTGCTGCATATACAAGAGAGTTTAGCAGGTTTCTTCAAGTATTAATGTTGATAATATTCTTGGTCTAGTTGAAGCATTTAACTCATCAATGAGTGTTCTTATTTGCCACAGGAAATGGGATGCTTCCCTTCTCAGGTGTTATCCAAAATGGTGGCAGTGGCAGATAAAAATGGAAATGAATATGAGAAAGGTTCAAGAAATTGAGCTTTCTTAATAAGCCTTCTGATTTTAAAAGATGCATGGTTTGTATAATATTAGAGCTTATGAAACTCATCCTAAACTAGTCTCCAATCTGAGTTCCAGTTGAAGGGTATTTCTAGGGAAATGTTGCTTCAGCGATAAGGTGATGGGACGGGAGGACTGACTAAGATCTCCAATTTCACTGCAGATTAAGTTTCCTTGATATATTTATTAGTTCATAAATATTAGTTCTTATATATTTTTGAAAAAAAATCTTACTTTTTGAATTTAACATAAATATTATTGTAATAAACATATTACTTCAATTAATTAATTTGCAACATTAATTTTTATATTTAAATGTTTGACTAATAATTGTTAAAAAATTTTATTAAACATTAAATAATTAAATAATATATATATTACATTTAATTTCAAATATCACAGGTAAATTAAATTAAAATTTAAGTAATACATCTTAAAAGTTATATTTTTAATTTTAAATAAATTAATTAGATAGTTTTCTAATTCAATAAACCTAATTAGAATAAATAAAAATTTTAATATTATTTTAAAATTACTCTATCAAAATATAATATTTATTATAGTCACACAACATTAGTATATGCTAATTCTCATTGAAAATTTTATTATCAAAATGTATTAATTTTAAATTAAAACTACACTTCTATATAATATTTTTAAATAATTATTTAAAACATGTGAATAGCAAATAAGGTTTTAATTGTTGGTAAAACGTTCTAAATCTTGAATAATTAAATTTGAGACTTATCATATACTATATACCATTAATTTATAGAAGCCCAATAATTTATCCATCAATTGTCCAATTGAGATGAAGTCACGTATAAAATAATTGATAAATTAACCCATAAAGAATAAATAAAAATAAAAATATTTTTAGTTTTATTTTTATTTTAATTTTTAAAATTATATAATTAGTGAATTGATCTAATAAAAATCTGAAATGCTCCTATAACAAAAATTCGAAAAGGAATAGAATTATTTTATATAAAAACAAATGAATGTTTCTCCACGACTAAAATCCAAAAATTCTTAATCTTTTATTTTCCTTCAACCCTCCTTACTTTTCTACTCAAATTTCTTTTATTCTCCTTCGCACATTCTAGAATTTTACAAGATATGTAATCAACCTTTCAATAGTTTCAAGTGGGTCTCTATTAAGTAGTGACTTTCTTTTATTTTCAAGTTTTATTGATTAATCTTTAAAAAATTATGATTGTTGCTAACTCCTAGAAATTTAGGATTTTGGTTTGGTTTTTCTTGTAATCCATTAGGATTTTTTATGGTAGTTTTAGTTTTTTTATTATTAAATGAGTTTGTGACATTGATTTTATATGAGATTTCTAACATCTTGACTAAGTAATAGTTTTAGAGGTTAATTAATACAAATCATTGCAAATATTGTATTTATGGTCTTGAATTTCTTGAATATTGACTGGAAATTTAATATTTTATTCAAAATAGTTGTTGCTAGTGTGATTATTATAAAGCTTCGTGAAAACTTTTGTGTTTAAAATTTAAATTTATTTGTTCTAAATGTTTAATAGGAATGGAAAATATTTTAATAGAAATCTAATAGTAAAGTAGAGTATTTTCTAAAAGAAAGGCTTAAACTTATTTATTTTAAATGTTTAATAAGAATAAAATTATTTTAATAGAAAACTAATAGTAACATAGAGTATTTTCTAAAGGAAAGGCTTAAATTTATTTGTTCTAAATGATGGCTTGTGTTGATTTTGTTAGTTTCTATAGCAAGTGTGGAAATACTATTTTGGCAATGACATTTTTGAAAAAAATTTTGAGGAATCGAATTAGAGATTAATGGATGAATTATTGTTTGATTACATATGTTGAGAAATATATTTTAACAACCTTCATAAGAAGAAAATAATTCAACAATTTTAACATACTAAAAGCGTCATTTTACAATTATAAAAAGGTACATATTATTCAAATTTATTTCATGTACATTTTCTTTTAGTTTCTATTTTGATAGTTTTGTAATAGCCTTACATTTAACCAACTACATTGGTTTGTCCATGATTAATATTATGCATTAGTTTATATGACTAGGGATGGCAATGGAACGGGGCAGAGGCAGATAATGCTAAATCCACTACTACTCCATAATTGGCACGTTCTACTCCACCATTTACTCCGCACCACTATGGATATATAATCTTGAAAATAACTGACATCTTCATGGATGTTGGATGCATCTATCCCAGCCCACTGCATCCCACGCAATTTAATTTTTGCTAGTTATCTTTAATTTTCCTTTCAATCCTTTTAAAATCAAGTAAATATTTAAACATAATCCTTCAAAAATATTTTCAAAAATATTTAAGCATAAAATATATTGTTTTTCTGTATTACATTATTACCCTTTTAATAGTTTATATATACAAAAATAAAATAGTAATTTTATAGAGCGAAGTGGGTCAGTGCAGGGCAAACAATTATCAAAATCATTCCATACTTACTATTCAAAAGAAAAAATTTACTTGCTTCCCTTCGTATCTACTTTTCAAAAAAAAAAATCCACTCCATCTAGAGCAGGTTGGATCGAAATCCATAGGGCAGTTCAATTCTTACCACCTCTATATATCGCTTTTATATATAATTTTTTTTAAAAATGACTTTACAATCCAATTTTTAGCTTTTTTTTCCTTCAGAACCTAATTAGATTTTTATAGAAATCAAAGTTAACACTAATTAAGCATAGCAAAAGAAACGACACTAGACTAAGATGAGCAAAAATAATCCAGAAGCTCTACTCCCATATTGTTTTGTTTTGCATTAAAACATACTATAAGTACCAATATAAGTACCAATATAAGTACCAATAAGTGTTATGTGCAATAGTGGCAAGATACATTATATTCTTAAGGAGAGATACAAGTTCGAATTTTGGAGTCAACTTTGTTGGGAGGACAAACCCCAAACCCCAAATATGGACCGTAAAAAAGACATAAATAATACCAAAATATATAGACCATAGGTATTTCTACTCTTCAAATTTTTGAAATTTAATCTTTATACTTTTATTTCTATTTTCCTTTATTTTTCAAATTTCAAATTTCACATCCAATTATTAACACTATTTTTTTGTTAAATTTGTTGTTGTGACATAAGTAACAATCAATGGCGAATGTAAAGGGGCAAGCAGGATCCTGAACCTCCCTCCCCCAAAAAAAATGGACAATTACAATTTTTCTCTCATATAAATTATTAATTATAAATTTATATACGGTGAAATTGCACTTTGGCTTCACAAAAATGAAAAACATTTTGTTTAGTCCTTTTCAAAATGATGTAATCATAAACTAATATATGATAAAATTATATTTTGACTTCTCAAAAATTTATAATTCAATTTCGGCCCCTCCTAATTCACTCCTGGTAAAAATCTAACTAAAAAAATGACGCAATAAACCTAAATTTAATAAAATAATTTTAATAGTGTTACCAGTTGTACCTTAGATTTGAAATCTGAAAAGTGAAAGGATTAAATTCCTAAAAATAAAAGTATAGGGATTAAATTTTAAATTTATGAAGAATATAGAAACTTATGGCATATTTTAACATTTTATTTGTATTTTAACTTTGGTTGGGTCATTGGTCATTGGGTTGAGTCAGATAGAATTGGGATTAAAATAAATAAAACTATCAGGACATCCATTAGCTGGGCTAAGCAGTTTGATTTAGCTTATAACAAATATTCACCAAGACAATTTGTTACTACTTGTAACCTTCCTCTATCAGGTGATTGGATTATATTACATATTGATGGTATAGTTAAGACTATTGTAGGTTTTGCTGCTGTTGGGGGTGTAGCACGAAATCAAAATGGAGATTGGATCTTAGGGTTCAATTATTATTTAGGGGATTGTTCAGTTTTTGGTGTAGAGTTTTGGGATGTTCTCAATGGACTGATTCTTCTTAAAAGACACGTTTAATAAGGTTTTGATTCATATAGATAATCTAAAGGTGGCTAACGCTTTCCAAAATAGACAATTGGCAGATCCAACCTCAGCTTTGATGAGAAGGATTTATCAGATATTAGAGACTATGGATCAATGGAACATCAGACACATCTCAAGGGAGAGAAATCAAGTGGTTGATTACATTGTTAAGATAGATTCTGATATGATAACAGAAGTGCAAGTATTTAAAGTCATAAATGAGTATATTGGAGCAAGTTTATGTGTCGGCATAGTTAATGGTTTTTTTTTTCAGCATATGATGGTTTAATTTAGTTTTCTTTGCATTGTTTTTCTTACAAAAAAAAAAAAATATTGGGTCGAATGTAAAAAAACTAAAAACAATAACTCAAGGAATTACTAAAACTCAGTTTAACCGGTTCAAATGGTTTTTATTTTCGAATTAATGAAAGTTTTAAATGGTTGAATCCAAAAGTGGTTCAACATCAATGCTCAGGCTGATGACCCAACTAGTTTTCAATTCAATTGATCTAATCGAACAATTTGATCTAATTTCAATAATACTACAAATAGTAATTAATTTAAATTTATTCTAAAAATTAAATTTTTTATTCTTAACTTATATAACTCATACTATTAATGATAAAAAAAAATTATTATATTATTTTGGCAAAATTTCTTAGCCCTCCAATTTAATATATATATATATATATATTAGCCATTCACTTAATTTTTTGTAACACCCAGTATTGGCGAGTCTTGATTTTGGGCCAATAGCCTGAAGGAATCTAAGTGGCACGGTTTTATCTGCCCAGTTGACGCTTCTAGCGTAGACGTAGGGCGCATGGCTAATGTTAGAGTATGAGGTAAGGATTGTTCTCAGAATTGTGTGAATATGTACAAAAGAATGGATTGATAGGTGTATCAAGGATTCTTTGGTAATGAGGGTCTCACCAAAGGTAATAGCCAAGTTGGTCTAGTTTGTAACATCCCACCCGATAAAGCCCTAGTGCTCGAGTGTTGTTTTAGGAGTAATAATTTCAAAATAGGTTTTGAGTGAGTTAAGCATTAGAATTAACCAAAGGGTTGAAGTCTATGGGTGCACCCTTGGGCGAAGCATTGATTAGGCGAACAAGTCAGAGGAAAGTGGTAGTGTAGTTCTATCCGCCCAAATGATACTTTGGCAGATAGATTGGGCGAACTGGTAACATTGGCACAACAAGTGAAAATGTCTTAGAAAGTGAGAAATCTTGATGAGTGGAACTTAATGAAGTGTTAAGAAAGTTCGAGATGAATCGGGATATCGCCAAAGGGCGTTGTAAGCCAAGTTTGGCTAGTTAAAGTGTAACAACTCGTTTTCAGTGATATCAAAAATAGTGGTTTTGAGACCACAATTTCGACAAGGGAGTTATTATTTTATTATTATTTTAATTTTTATGGGATTATATTAGGGTCGTGCTAAAATTTTGTTAAGAAATTTCAATGTTTAAATGGTTAATTAAGTAAAAGGACTAAATCATAAAAAGTGTACAAGTTGAGTTCTATTAGTTAAAGGGGACAAATGGATATGAAACCTTAAACTAATGGGATAAGATAGTAAATATACCATTCTTGATGTTAGTGGACAAATTTGGACACAATTATATTAGTTTTAAGTTATATTAGTAAGGGTAAATTGGTAATTAGTTAAATAAAAACAAAATAAATGAAAAAATGCTATCATCTTCTTCATATTTTTGTGTTTCAATCGAATTCTCCATGGAAGGGGAAGCTTGAATGTCGGCTAGGTTAAAATTCCTTACATAGTATGATTTCGTGATTTTAATGATTTTTATGTTTTTGAGATCGTTGCAACAAGGTCTAGCTAGCCCGTACCTTCGTTTTTGAATTTGTTAACTTTTGGAAGTTACCATTGATGAATATTGGTTTTTTATGATGATAATTATATATTTGAAGTTTTGATTGTGATATTTGGTTGTTTTGTAAAGTGATTTTTGTTAGATTTTGATTTAAAGATTAAATTGTTAAAATGTCAAAATTTCAAGGTTTGATGGTGAATTTGATGTGTAATAAGGACTGTTAAAGGGCCTATAATAATTTTCTACAATTTTATTATTAGAAAATTATCAATTTGATGATTTTCGGGTTAGAGGATTAAATTGTAAAAGTTGTAATAGTTTAGGGAAAATGTGTAATTAATGAAAATTTAAGGGTCATATACATTGCATGGAATGTGAAATATGTATGAGATTAATTTATTTTATTTAATTATTATATAGATCAAAATTTGGAACATAAAGACTAACCGAGGAAAAGGAAAAATAGTGGATTAGTTCCTGTGTGTTGATCGGCATTAAATAGTAGGTAAGTTCATGGTATTTTAATACGTAAATGAATTTCTACTTTTTTTCTTACATTATGATTCTTTAATTAATATGTTTATAGAAAATTATTGTATGATTGCACATACGTACCCCTGTTTATACCTCATTACCCCTAATTGCACATACATGCCCCTGTTTCTACTTCGGTACCCCTGATTACACATACGTGCCTTTGTTTGTACTTCGGTACCTTGAATGCACTTTAGTGCCCCTGTTTATACTCCGGTAACTCTGAAACAAATAGTATATGAACTATATTTATTTGTATTTAGATTACATGTTACACTATGTCCTTACTAAGCTTTGTAAGCTTATCGGTTCTTATGGATTGTTTTGTAGATAAATGTTGCTGACAATTTGGAAGGATCATTCAACTAGCTCACACTATCCATCTAAGTTGTTAGTTTTTGTATATATATAGATAAATATGTTAG
This sequence comes from Gossypium rotundifolium, assembly GCA_025506655.1. Taxonomy (NCBI): domain Eukaryota; kingdom Viridiplantae; phylum Streptophyta; class Magnoliopsida; order Malvales; family Malvaceae; genus Gossypium; species Gossypium rotundifolium. The sequence continues at coordinate 64,438,851 of CP106722.1, forward strand.
TTTGGTACACTTAGATACTTTACCAAATTAGGTCGCTTGGTTATTTTAATATACTTGTAAATAAGGTTCTTTTTTGTGTAATTAGAGTGGTTTGAAGATGATTATTTGTGGTATGTTTTGGTACATATTTGAACTAGGTTATCATGTATGAAATGAGGTAATATTGATATGTTTTGATAGTTGATGTGTTGACATAATTGTGGTGTCTTTGAATGGCACATTGGTTAGTTGATTTAGAGTGTCTAAAATGGCATGTTTATGTGGTTGTGAATGATGTTTAAGTATTTTGGATGTATGCTTAAATGGTTATATTTGTTAGGTGTGAATTTATTGTGAAATGGCTTAATTTTAGGTAAATTTTAGGTTCACATGGCCTAGAACGCAGTTGTCACATGGCCGTATAAGGCACACGGCCTGGCGACACGGCCGTGTGTTATCTGAGAATTTCTTAGGGTTCAAGTCAGTGAGTTACACATGTGAGGACACGAGCTGGGACACAGCCGTGTGTCTATTGTTTGAAAGTTACACGGCCTGGGGTGATGTCACATGGCTTGGCCACACGGCCGTGTGACCTCAGTTTCTAATTTTTGTAACTTTTTCGTAAATTTTTTGTTTTGTTTCAAATTAGTCCTGAATTGCTTCCAAATTATTTCTAGGGCCTCGAGGGCTCGATTTAGGGACGAAATGTATGAGAATGAATGGTTTATAATATATTTAGATTATTGAATGTTATGATGTTTAAATGTTTCCAATTGTACGGTAATCCTCTGTAACCCTAATTCGACGACGGAGACGGGTTAGAGGTGTTACATAAAGTGTTGGTTATGTTCTAGCAAGATGGTTAGGAATGAATGATAGACTTGACCCGAAAATATTTATTTATACATATAACTGTGGATTGTTGTTCTCGTTTTCTTATAGCTGTAAACCACCCATATGAAAAATAAAATAGGATTTTGACGCGTGTCAAGTTATTATAAGGATAAAAGTTGCATATTAGATAATCAGAAATGGGAAAGAAGGAGAGTTTTCCTTCTTCATCAATAAGAATTTCTTTCATCTAGATCTGAAGCAATCTGGAGTGCTTCCTTTCTTCACGAAGGTTGATGTGCTGATTTGGATATCTACCTATGAGAGCTTTATGCCAATAAGTGGTTGAAGCTGACCATTCGAAGGAAGTATGGATCTGGAGTTTGGAGCTAAAAAATGGGTAAAAACTAGGTGAGTCCCTAAACTAAATCTTGCATGCATATTGTACCTTTTAGAAACCTCCATGCTAATTGACCAAATTGTGAAATTTAAACTAGTAAAAAATCATGTGATGACTTTAGTGGGGAAAGAGAGATTTATGATCCTGCATGTATGAATTGTATGAAGTTTGATGGTCTAAGTATAAGGCATGAGTTTGAATGATATGGTGTGCATATAAGTTGGAAAACATGAATATGTATGTCACAAACATGTTATTGTATGATGAGTCTATGAATGGTAAGTTTGTGTTTGTCTCTAAAGTCGCCAAAAGGGTCCGTCAGGACTAAAAACATGAATATCTAAAAGGACAAGTCCATGGTCATGGCGTTGAAGACCATATCATGTAAGATTGTAATTGGTGGGTTATGGTATCATATGGGAAAATTTAAGGAATGTTATTTCCTAATGTGGTTTTTTGTATCCTGGGACGATGAAAGGCAAACCTCAGTAAGTATGAGTCTAAGCAAATCCCTCTCGCTTAAATCACCAGGAGAAGAAAAGCCTTTGTGGCAAACCTATTAAAGGACAACTTTGTGGCAAAACTCTGGAAAAGTAAGCCTTTATGGCGAACATGTTAAAGGACAACCTTTGCGGCAAAACTCTGGAAAGGTAAGCCTTTGTGGTGAACCTCTTAAAGGATGCCTTTGTGGCGAGACTCTAAAAGGAAAGCCTTTGTGGCGAGTACTTAATGAAAATGATGCCTTTGTGGTAAGCTCTGGATAAGGAAGCCTTTGAGGCTATCTTTGAAAAGGAATACCTTCGTGGCGCCATATAAAAAATGACCCTTGTGGCAACCATTTGAAAGAAATGCCTCTATGGCAAAATCTAAACTAAAAGAAAGGAACCTATAGAGAACTCTAATAAAGATAAGTATGAAGCCTTCTGAAGGAACGACAAGTATGAAGAACTTTGAAAGAAAAGCCTTGTAAAAAGTGTTATGGCTAACCTATTATAATAACATGATAAGAACAACAAGTCTAGAATGCGTAAGAGTATGTGGTGAACCTAGAACATTTTGTCTAAAAGGCCCTCTACAATGGGAATGGTTAAGGAATCACGAAAGAATAAGATAAGAAACGAGAGTGGTATAGAGGATATAGAAGGCAAGTTAGGACCTCAGTGCGAAACATGATTCCCATGGTACAATGAATGGAATCTAAGAGATGTATCTGCCAGAGTTAAGTTGAAGAATAATAGATAATGAGTTAGATAAAATAGTTCTCAGATTAGACTCAAGTAAATGAGGGTTTACTCACTAAGTTCTATTGAACTTACTTCCAAGTTCTTATGTCATAGGCAATTTGATCGAGGTTAAGCTAGAAGGGACAACACTAGGGCTACGCCCAAGGAGGAGCGCATTAGGTTGTTATGGATATAAAGCGAGTGAAGCAGTGTGTTCGAGTATGATAAGAATACTGTGATTAAGCTAGGCAAACTATTCATAAAACTAGCAATGTAGATAAAATATGTTGGCCAAATAAGTGATGCCAGTGATATTGTTTAAGGGCAAGATAAGTGTCATATATATATTTGTACTTGTAAGTTCTCATTGGGTGAAAAGTTTTGTTAAATGGTTAAAAGTATACATTTTACACTAAGATGATTTGTTGGTTGGGCAGCATTAATTAGTAAGATGTATAATTTTGAAAATTTTGTATGAACAAGTTTAATTAACAATGGTAAGAGAGCATAACACTCGAGATCTGGATCTGACGAATTGGATTGGGTCAAGCGTTACATAGTTACTGTGCAAGTCACATTCTAACAAGATGGTTAGGAATAAACGAAGGGATAAATCAATGATACGTAAAGATTTTAGATTCTCATATACGTTTCTCTATAATTGTAAGCCATTAATAAGGGCAATTTTGAAAGTTAGTGATATGTGTCAAGTTCCACTATGAGAGTATGGGTTTTATTTATATTATGATGTGAGCTTTAAAAGAAAAAAAAAAGGGAGTTATCTTCTTCTTGTTATTTGAAAACACCATTATTAGATTGCTTTGGAGTTGATCAGGGATCTTCATTATTGAGCTAAAACTAAGGATCGAAGTTCATGTAGAAGGTTGTTTCATATTCTGGGTAAGTATTATGGTATTGCATGTTGACTTCTAAAAGAGTAAGTCCGTTTTTATGTGTGTGAACAGTAAGATAAGGAACTAAGGCTTTGCATGGTGGTTATTTTGGTACCAGATGTTGATATAAGTTATATGAATGGGTTTTAATGGTACCCTTGTATCTTATAAGTAGTGATTGTTGGGTTTTTGTGTTGGATGTTTGGGATCTAGAGATTAAGTTGTTGTTCGTGAGTGACAGGTGAGTCCCTAAGCCGACTCTTGTATTTTGTTCATTCTAGATACTTCTGTGAAAGATCATATGAAATAAAATCTGAAACTAGAAAGGGATGGTATGATGAATATGCTGATATATATATATATATATATATATGTTGGATAATATTTGCATGTATAGTTTGTATTAATCTGACAAGTAAAATGTATATGATGAGAAATCTGGAGTTGAAAATATGACTATAACAACATGTCTGAGATGTCCGTTAAGTTTGGTGCAAATGCATGAAAAGTCTGTTAAGTGAGTCTATGTTTGTTTATCGTGGTGGAGTCTAATAGGGGTCCGTGGGGACTTTAATCACGATCTCTAAAAGGAAAGCCCATGGCCACGGCACCATATCGTGTAAGACCATAATTGGTGGGTTATGACATCGTATGGAAAGAACTAAAGGAAATTTATTACCTAATGAGGTTTTCTATGTGACTTAGGACGATGAGGGGCAAACCTCACGAAATGTGAATATAGGCGAATCCCTATCGTGAACATGCCAGAAAGTGGAAGCCTTTATGGAAATCCATGAAATGTTAGACTTTGTGGCAATCTATGAAATGGAAGCCTTGTGGCGATCTAAGGAAAGAAAAACCCTTGTGGCAAATGATGAAAGGAATGTCTTCGTGGCGTACACAAAAGAACAACCCTTGTGGCAACCATTGAAAGAAATGCCTTTATGGCGGACCCTGAAAGAAAGAAATGATATTCTTGGCGAACTCTGAAGGGATAGTGTGTGTGGCGAACACTAAAGGGATAGTATGTATGGCGAACTTTGAAGGAATGGTAGGTATAATGAACTCTGAAGGAAAAGCTCTTGTGGCATTTCATGTTACACTTTCAATAAGATAATCTAATGAGTTTTTTTGTAGTGAGCTCCATATGAGTTGTTGGTGTAGATTCTGCATGGCCTTAAGACAATAACAGAAAAACTAGATTATGCTAAAGCATGTGGCGAATTCAAAGTATGGGATAATTAGACTTGAATAGCAAATCTAAGTAAGGGCTATGTCTAATAAATTGAAGAAGGTTATCTGTTTGTAATTATTAGAAGAAAAATAGTATTCTCTAGAAGGATCAAATCGTATAATTAAAGAATGTATTTTCTACCTATGTACGCGATCATTCATAGATTTGAAGAAATTATGGCTTAGAGTATGTAAGTAGGAATGATAGTATTTTGTCTATATAGGCCTATGGAACATGAGAATGAATGAGAAAAGTAAGGCATGATTTCAGAAATTAGGGGTGACATCTAGCATATAAAGAATAAGCTCTGAGAAGGTATTCGCTAGACACAAGTTGAAGAACAAAAAACAATGATGGTGAATTGAATTACCAGATGAGAAAAAAAAAAAAAAATATTAAGGTAAATGGGAGTTTATCTTACTAAATTCTTATGAGCTTACCTCTGTGTTTTATAATGACACTAATGTTCAAAAATAAATATAATTTTTTTTTTTTAATTATTACATACAATCTACGAAGATACTTCTATTTCAAATCTGCCCCATTCTCGAAAAAATTATCTCTTCGCCCAAGGTAGTTCCCTCTATGAGCGTCACCCCTCTGATAATGCGGTTATTGCTCAAGAAATTCTTCGTTCCCTGGATCGCTATAAAGGGAAGAAAGGGTTAATGATAATTAAATTAGATTTAGAAAAAGCCTATGACAAGATGGAGTGGAGCTTTATTCGAAAAGTACTCACCTTCTTTGGTTTGCCATCTCATTGGATTAAACTGATTATGAGTTGTGTTCTGACAACTACAACTTCAGTTTTATTAACCGGATCCAAACTTCTAGCTTTCACTGTGTCTTGAGGAATCAGACAAGGGAATCCCCTCTCCCCATATTTATTCATTCTCTGTATGTAATATCATAGTTTAATGATTCTGAAAGAGGTGGAATCACAAAATTGGTCTCCTATTCGAGCGTCAAGAAGTGGTCATTTGATTTCACATTTGTTTTTTGCGAAAGATGTTATATTATTTGTAAAAACCGATGCCAAATCGATGGACACTATCAACCGAATCCTTCTTTGTTTATGACGAAGTTGAGTCAAACCATCAATTTTTAAAAATCTTGGGCAGTATTCTCCCCGAAGTGCTTTGAAGCCCAAAAGAATTCTATTTTTCTTGGAATTAAGGATAAGGGAAACTTAGGATTTTGGTAAATACCTTGGGTTTCCTATGCATTATAAGAGAGTCTCTGCACGTGACTACGAGTTTATAGTTGAGAAGGTCCGAAACAGGCTCAGTTCCTGGAAAGCCAAACTCCTATCTCCTGCTGGTAGACTAGTGCTTATTCAGTCGACGATGGCTTCCATTCCAAATTATTATATGCAGTGTTGCATGTTCCCTACTAAAATCCATTCTCAACTGGATTACATTAACAGGAACTTTCTTTCTTTTTTTTGGAGGGGTGGTGACGAGTCTTCTAATTATGATCACCCTATTAGATGGAAGTTAGTGTCACAATCTAAAGCCTCTGGCAGCTTGAGTATTCCACGAGCCAAGATTAAAAACCAAGCTTTACTAGTTAAACTTGAGTGGCATCTAATCCAAGAGCAAGATGCATTATGAGATAGATATCTTTGAAATATCTTATTGATCCTTGCAACCCTCACTTTCTGCAGAATGTATCCCCAATTTGGTCCTCTTTGAAAAACATTAACTAGTTTATCGAGACTGGAATTAGATGGATTATCAGAGATGACAATCATGTCAATTTCTGGAATGATAATTAGATGGGATAGGACCTATTCGTAACCTAATTCATGGACCCTTATCACCCCTTGAGGAATCTTGGTCTATTGCTCAAATTCGTAATAGTTGGATGAGTAATGGGTCTTTGCTACTTTTTATAATTCTATTCAACTTTCGCAAGATGCAATTAATGCCCTTCTCAGTATTCTTGTTTCACCTAATGTCTCGGCATGGATTTTATCTGTCGGGAACCTTCAAAAATTGGAGTTTTTTCTTTGGCAAGCGTTTATCATTTCATTCTCTCTTGTAGTGACCCTAATCTTGTCTTTTCCCTTGGAGTTGTCTCTAGTTTTTGGACGTCATTGTAGAAAGATGTGGGTGGAAAGCTCTCCCCACTAGATCGCTCATTTCTTTTCGGGGTATGAATTATGTTGATCTTTGCCCATTCTATTCTAATAATCAAGAATCTGTTGTCCACCTTTTACGAGATTGTCACATTACCCAAAATTTATGGAGGGAGGTCTATCAATATTGCCGATTTAATCCCCCTTTTGTTTAATAGTTGGGAAGAGTGGTTGCTGAGTAATATTACCTCCAAAAATTGGATCCAACACCCATTGATTCCTTGGTACATTATTTTTACCATCACTTTGAGAAATTTGACTGTGCCATAATGCTTTAGTTTTCTCCAACAATAGGCCATTACGAGGTTTTGTATAGCGTATTCAGACCAGTGCAGGAGAATTTGTTGCCCTAATTGTACTAGTGAAAAAAAAAAAAAAAACAATTCCAAATATCATTCCAGTTGCATGGAAACCTCCTCCATTGAATACTGACAGTTCATCTATAAGGAACCCCAGTAAGTCTAGTGCCGATGTTATTATCCGTGATCATCAGGCAGTTAAGTGATTGGCTCTTTTTGTCACATCCCTAGAGCTACTAGCGTTGAGGCTGAGCTGTGAACCTTGAGAGACGATCTAATCTTAGCTCGACAACTTAACATAAATAATCTTGAAATAAAAGTCGATGCTATGGTGCCATCTTATGAATTCTAACTCTTTGCAAAATGCCTTTCATGAAGGGAACAAGTGTGCTAATGATTTAACTCATATGGGAAGTAGTTTGCAACTTCGAACCTCAAGTCATCTTTTCTCTTAATGATTTATTTTGTGTTTGCTGACCCTCCTACTTGATTAGGTCATTTGCTTTTCGACAACGCCCATGGGCAAATCATGTATCCAACCCTAGTTTAACTGCCAAATAACTTGTTCCCTTTTTTTAAAAAAGATTTCCATGTATCATACGAGATAAAAAAAACCAATGAAACGCTATAATATAAAAACAAAATTTTATAAACAAATAAATTTAATTTTTTGTCTACTAAACAGCTTCTACCGTGCCTGCTTCCGAAATATAAGTAGAGAGCTCTGATCATCCATTATCTATAAAACTGATGGAAGTTCCACCACCAATTTCAGTAATTAAATTTAGTGGCTACAAAAGAAAAGAAAATGCTAAGACGGAAATAGAAAAGCAATTCGATACCAACAGCAATATCCAAACCTCAATACTGGAAACAAAAGTACCAAACCAAGCCAAGAATCGAGAGCTCTGCCAATCTCTCAAATGGAAACAAAAATCTGTGATTTATTGATGGAAAATCTGTTCCAAAGAGCCATAAGCTTTAACTAAAAACAAGTCTTTAATCAAACATCCAACATTCATCCAATTCAGAAGACTGCGTCCTCCACCAATCACAACAACGTCTCTGAAATATGGAGACTGGAATGGAAACCATCATACCCACCCACATAATTAAACCAAAAAATATTTCCATTTTTCATTAAAAATGTCTAAAAGATAACCAGATCTGTCTCTTCACGCGTAGTTTAACCTGAATATGTCATTCAACACATAAAAGCTTCCTTGTGGTGTTGGCATCAAATGAAACATCTGAGACCAAAAGCAAACCCAAAATCACTCAGTTAATAAAGCTTGATGTCAAAATATCACAACCAGTTCGTTGCAAATAAGCTCCTATACTTTTGTTACACCTAAATTAGCCTTTAACTTTCCAACTTTTAGGTAAAAATCAATCTCTCATTTGAATATGGGCAAAAAAATCAAGGGCAAGAACTTGCATGGGTATAAATACAAGTATTAAGGGCCTTCTTAAAAAAGTACTTTTTTCATAGTTTAGCCATTAGATAAAAAAAAAAAAAAGGCCCTTATTGCACAAAATTAAACAGAACGTTGAGCCATAAATACGTATCAAACTATATAAGTTTGCTCTACGAGAAAGCAAGGCATATAAGTCACAAGGAAAATCATCAATGTCTACAGTTGAGGAGAGATATCACTGGTTTTTCTTTTATATCATGCTCACGATAGAGTTGCCAAGAAACAACATTGAGAAGATGTTTGATAATCTTTCACAGTATGCAATGTGAGCACCCACCATCTATTTCTTATGCGAAAAATGTAATAGGCAAGCATAAAAGATTAAAATACACAACCGAAGGCTTGCCTAAGATAAAAAAAAAACTTCAGGAACAAAAGAACTCTTGATTGCTACAATTATTTATAACACGTAAACATACTGACAGGAATCAAAGACAATCTTACAACACTAAATTTAAAAATTTAATTAGATCCTTATTTTATCCAGATAAATAAATAAGAATATGGGGTAACTGTGATGTTTGTAATCTCAAAAAATCATCACAGACGATCATCTAAGTCAACTCCATATGCAGAGCCACATAGGGCACAACAAAATAAGAAACAGCAGGTGCTCCATCAGCAAGATGGTGGATCCAAAATATCTATCTCTTTGAAAATTCATGACACAGTTTAATGAAATCGACATTATTAATTATATCGAGTATATATACATGTTTCCCTTATTAATTCAGTTATCAAAAGGAATGGAAAACAAGCGATCACTGAAATATAATTATAAACAGCAGAGAGTTTTATATGCATTAAACAGCCAATTCAATTCTTAGAATCCTGAAGAATAAATAAAAAAAATTCAAGAGGGAGTTACAGCAGATCAAAAACTCACTTAAAAGATCCATCACTAACAAATCGAATCGCGAAATTAATACCATTGATAACACCGATGAGATCAACAGTGTCACACATATTAGCCTTAGATCGATCGCTCAAGTACATATAAAAAACCCTAAAAAACAAAATAAAATAAAAGATGCGAAGAGAGCTACCTGGCTAAACTTGAGAGCATGTTGTTCGCCGGCGAGTTGTAGTGTTCCAGAGACGAAGACGAGGACGCCGCCGGCGCCAGATGGCTGACAATCGACGGTGGTAATATTGTGCTTGCACTGCTGGAAAGGAAGGCTGGTTAGCTTAGCGACAATGCTCTGAGAGCCTTGGATCTTTTGACCTTCAAAGGTCAACATGGAACCTTCCTGGTAGAGATTGGCTAAACCGGCCCGGTTCGCATCGAATGTGGAGTAGTAGTGATCGACAAAAGCCTTGGCTACAGCGTCTGGATCCATCGATTTTTCCTTTTGTTTATCAGAGTTTGAGCCGTCAACAGAGAAGGCAGTGACACAAGGAATTAAGAGAAAAGAGACCAGCCGAGCCCATCCAAAATTGTGTATTTATAGGAGGATTCATCTAGCGGCTGAATTTGAATCATAAAAATCTAAAGGACAAGGGGCCGCCAGCGTGTTCTTTCTTTCTTTTGGATCGTTTATACACCCGCTTTACTGTCTATCAGTTAGCGGATCGTTCTTTGCGTCAATCTAACGCAGCCCAACCGTTTTTCTTTAACCTGATTTTATTTTGAAGGAAATTTTGAAATTACTTTTTTATTGAAAGAAGTATTATTTTTGGAGTAAGAAAAATATATGTTTTATCTCTAAAATTTTGAAGTATCTACTAGATTTTGTCACAGAGTAAAAATGTGTGTAATAAATATAAAAAATAATATATTAATAAAATTACTATAATTGAAATGGTAAAATTAAAATATTAAATACCATAATATATTGAGTTGTGATCTTATCATGTATAAGTATTTTTATAGAGTTTATTAGAAAAATAAAATTATCTTCAAAATAATATCTATTACTTATTAAAATTATATATATTTTAATAAATTCATTACTAAGTTGATAGTTAATTGAAGGTGACACAATTGTCTCATAAAGATCCCATAAAAATAAAGAAAGGTCAAATGAATAATTTTTCTTTTTAACAATTTGGGAATGGAAATTGAACTACCTTTCAACTCTCTTAAAAACGATGTTTTTTAATTTATTTTAAAGAATTAAAAAATAAAAAAATCAAAAAGCGAAATGTTTTATAACTTTAACAATTTTAACAAAAAAATTAAATTGTTTCAAAAAGCTTCAAAAGAAAACAAGCTTAACAAAACTTTTAAATATAATAAGAGAAACAAAATTATCTTTGAATAATATTTATTGCTCATTAAAAATTATGGGTTTTAGCAAATTCATTACTAAGTTGATAATTCAATTGAGAGTAATACTAGTTCAAGTAAAACACTTAAATATAGTAATAGATATTATTGTTTAAACTTTAATTGAGTTAATGTCACAAGTCAACCAATCACTATCTTAATAATGAAAGTTACAAAATACCCTTTCATGTATAAATCAAGTAGAGTAAATTCACCATATTTCCCCAAACTTAATTCTTACATTAAATTTGTCTCAAAACTTTAATTTATATCATCAAACTTTTAAGATTATATCAATTGTATCATTCAATTACTAAAATCGTTAATTTGACACATTAAATCTATCCTGACATAATTTAAAATTAAAAAAAACCTTAAAATGAAAAAAAAAGTTAAAAAGTGAAAAAGCAACGCAAAACTAGACAACTTTTGCCCCATAAATGTATAAATTAAAACTTTAAAAATAAAAAGTTAAAAGATAAAGATAAAAATATACATAAGAGAGTTTTTTTTAAGCTTCTACAAAAGCTTTAAATGTCTAAATCAAATGCAGTGCAAAATCGTGGTAAATTTAAAATGATGCCAAATCGTTTTTGTGGTGTAAATGTTACCCTCTACATTTGATTCGTTAAATTTAAATGTGAGATATTATATTTATTATTAGAGTAATTCAAATTAATGTTATACTTTAAATTCAATAAGAATTAATTAAAACATCATTTAAAACAAATTATTTTCAAATAATTAAAATTTATATTTAAAACTTTTAAAATAATTTAGAAAAAAAAATTAAAATGGTTCCTAGATTTTTAGAGGTGTTCAAGATTAAATACGAGTCTCTGCGGGGGTCAAAAAACTCAAATAAAGGAGGGGCCTTGTTCTGACTTTGTTGTATCGATACAACCAGGGACTTGTATACTATTCACTTTTACTTACTAACTTACTTATATCGATACAACTAACCATTTGTACCGAAACAACTTTGCTTGAACCCAAAAATCACCTCAAAGCACCCCTATTTTGACCCAAAGTAATACCTTAATTAAATCAAAACTTGTATTACTCAAAAATGATGTTTAAAACACCATTCCCACTCACATTATCATTTTCAAACACTATAGACATAGTCATGATCAAGAAGAATCAAACTTAGCCAACAAGCAAGATTATTTGGCAGCGATTTCGGGATCTCATTTTCATAAACCAAATTCATAAATATAAAATAAGAATATTTATAGAATTAATATAAGCATGTAATAAAGAATGATCAAGAAATTTAGCTAGTAAAATAGTTAATTAAAGTTCACGGATTAAATTGTAAAAGTCTAATCACTATTGAGTTTTAATTAAGAAAATGCTTGAGGATCTAGATTGCAATTATCCCAAGGACTAAAATGGTAATTAAACCATTGTTTTCTTAAAGTTAGTGGATGATGATAAAATTCCCATTAAGCTTAGTTAATAGTTAGTTTATGATGATTAAAACATGATTAAGTTAATTAAACTAGATTAATTAATGAAAAATTAAAGTATAAATAAGTAAGTTAGTGGGGTTTTCATCAGCTTCTCTATTCTTGCAACCATCCATACTTAGGAAACCTAAAGAAGAAAGCTTTGAACCCCTCCAACATTTGGCCATCAATTAGGTAAGAAAACCAAGCCTTTTTCTTGCAAATTTTATAGATTTATTATAGGTTCCCTAATAAGAGAATGTGAAATTGTATTCTGATCCGAAGCTAGGAATAGAAAGACATGCTTATCCCGAGTTTAGGGACTAAACTGAATAAAACGTAAAATATGTATGAAATAAAAAAGGAAATTAATTACGATCATGCATCTCACAACATTGTTGTTGTGAGCCAATTAATGGCTATTGTGTGTTAATATATGATATTAATTTGGTATTTACATATATATATATATATATATATATATATTTGTATAGAACAAGAGTTGGATAAAAGTGGAGCTAGTAGAGGAAAGGCAAAAATTGTAGAATAATCCCTGAGGAATCTACTTGTTTTGCGTTTTAAAAGGTAAGTTCGTTCCTTGTTTAATAGGTATGCTTTCTTGTGGAATAGTTCATTCCTTGCTTACATTAAGATTTTGGTGGAAATTGACATATTTGGCTAGAAAATGTAATTGAACTGAGATGAAATTAGATAAGTGTTTTAGGCTATATTTGTTGATTACAACTAGAAGAATGACAAAAGATATTAAATGCATCATTAAATGTATGTGTGATTCATTTTCTGATTCAATCGAAGGAATTCAAAAATTGATATGTGATAGTTACTGTTTATGTGTATGCAAATATGAATGATTGATGCCCATGTGAACTTAGTAAAATGCTAGGATACAATTGGCATGCCAATAGAGTCATATGCGTGCTTGTTTAAGGGTTAGTTGACGATGTGGAGATTATGATATGTTATTTCGGGATCCAACATTTGCTGCGGATAACGACTATTCATTGTCTCTACGGAGACCTAGGTATAGTTGAGGGATGTATTTGAATATGCATATACATTTGATGCCTACGGACTTTGCACTTTGGTGCCTTGGTGTGGTGTAGTTTATGCTCAGATGAGCTATCTTAGGGTGGTGTAATTCACCTGCCACACTTGAAACTGTTAAATTAAAGTTCAGTCTTGATTAAAGATAAGACATTAATTAAAACAATTATTTTGCATTAAATTCCACTGTAAGTAAAGGTATCAAGTTAAGAAGTTTTTAGTTCATAAGGTCTTTACTATGAATTGTTGAATCTTGTGAATCGATTGGTAGACAAGTTGAATTTCAATTCTGGTCCTATTACATTAGAACTAGATGGTATAATTAGGGGAAAAAACATGATTATGGCTTAAATAATTTTATATTGAATGTTAGAATTGGTGAACGGAGGTGAGAGGAGTATAAGTAGGAGAACCGAAGATTTTATTCTTTGATTATCTTGTTATGGTATTCATCTTCTTCATTTTTTCTTTTCTTTTTCTAGAATAGTAAGGAAGTAAGGAGCAGTTTGCATGAAGGAAAAATAGACATGTTAGCTTGAGAAATTAAGAATTTGGCGAGCTGGTAACCTTTTTAACCTTTCTATACCTTTTGGTTGAAGGGAAGAGGTAAGAAACTTGTAAATTACAGTAGAGTTCATGGCATTGAACATAAGATCTTAGATAGTTTACAAACATATTCTGCATGTTAATGAGTTTCAATTGTCTCACTTAAAAATGCTATTATTTTGATTGACAAATGGTTATTTTGTTTAGCTAACTAAGGAGGAGGTTAGAATGAAAAAGGAAAGGCAAGCAAGTGTAGGGTTCTAGGTTCTGAGTGTTTTGTGAGTGAGTTTCTGAACTCCAACTTTTATTTACATTTTGTATGCTGCAAGGTTATGTTTTGCTGGAAAATTCTATTGCATAATCTGGAGATGATAAACTTAGTAGCAGCTGTGTGAAAGTGTTGTCAATGATGTTTTGTTTGATTGTGCATATGTGGTCTAAATTTAAGACTGCTTGCATATATAATTGTTGTCTGCATAAGCTGTTGAAGTATTAATTGGTAGTGAACTATTGTTTGTTTGTAAGTCTATGGTTATTGAATGAATGTGGTTAAATGGTATATGAATTGCTCTTTTGTTGGTGAGCTGTAAAACTCAAAGTTGAAGGTATGTTAATGTAGAAATGCATATGCCTTCTTGATATTAATTGAATAAAGTATCAATTTTATGGCGGGATGTTAATTGAAAGAACTATTGGTGTTGTGGTGGGACGCTAAATTGAAAGAAGTATCGGTGTTGTTGCAGGATGTTAAATGAATGAAGTATCGATGTTGTGGCGAGATGCTCATTGAAAGAAGTATCGGTGTTATGGTGGGATGTTAAATGAATGAAGTATCGGTGTTATGGAAAGATGTTAATTGAAAGAAGTATCGGTGTTGTGGTCGACTGTTAATTGAAAGAGAAGTTTTGGTGTTGTGGTGAGATGTTATTTGAAAGAGGACCGATGTTGTGGCAATATTTTTCTCCAAGTCGCAAGTTATGGAAGTTTGTTGGGACTTGTCCTTACGTATACAAGCTTGTGATAGTGTGCAGGACTTGTCTTCAAGCGTACAAGCATGTGTCAGCACCAGAATGAATCTATATATATGATAATCAACCAAGCATGATCAACTAGGATCATCCGTGAAACATGAATATGCGTGTAAAAATTCACTAAGTATGTATTCGCAAGTGGGTTTCTCTAAATGAGAATTCGGGGTTGTGAGTTTGCCAAAACCATCATTCAAACAAGAGTTTACATGGATTACCATCCAAGTATGAGTTTGTTGGATCGACCGTAAGTATGAGTCCGTAAAGACTATATTACAAGCTAAAACAGTTTGTAGGACTTGTTCTCAAGCTCCTAGGATAAGTCAGTCCTTTGAGACTCCGCTATATGAAAATTAATAGAAATAAGTCTGCTAAGTAAGTTTGCGCAAACAATTTCACATAGTGCGAGTTTGCGAGGCTAAGTTCTTCAAGCACAATTGCATGAGAAATATTCATCGAACGTGAGTCTGCAAGAATTATCTTTGAGAATAGATTTGTATATATGAGGACATGTATGAATCCGCAAACTTGAGTTTGCAAGTATGTGTCCTCAGACAGGAATCCACAGGCATTTGTCTGGTGTGTATTAGCCAAGTATGATTTCACCAAGATTTTTCACCTATATAAGTTGCATTGGGTAAATACACTTATACTTACTGTAACATATATGTTCGTAGAGAGTGAAGGCGAATCGTCTATTTGAGCGAAGTGTATTGTATGCTTGTTGCTTATATTCTTACGTGAATTATTTAACGTATTAGTTGTCCTTATGCATGACTTATATTCCACGCAAGTGTAAGAGTATGCCCAAAGATCAATCATGAGATGGTTGTAATAACATACTTGATTACCATGTTTATTAATATAAAGCATTGTCATTATTATTTCAGTTTTTCCTTCGTGTCTACATATAAACTGTTTTATAATAATGTCCTGAGAATAATATGATTATTCTTACAATATCCTTAGTCAAGTATTATTGTTGACTAGGACAACAATAATGCATTAAGACTAACATGTAGTTGATTGATGATAAAGAGTTGTCATTGATATGGAGTGTCAAAATCAATGCATGAATATGTGTGTTAGAGAACAACATATTGGACTGACCCGCTATGAGTATGTTTCTTGGATTATTATGTAATTGTCACAACATTACTCATAGTGATTAATATGTATATGATCCTTAGACTTGAGATAATCATTATCCCAACATCGTGAGTCGTATATTTTGATACAGTTAAACGTACCACCATAACCGGTTGTTCTATAAAGGCGATGTTGGATATACCACAATCTATGTAGAGGATATTGTTGATCAATATAGGATAAGTCCTCCCACATAATGGGAGTAATATCTTAGGCCACTTGATTGAGTGAGACTAGAAATGCATGGCCATGCTCAAATAAGTTGACATGAGATGTCATACTAATTTGTATATCATAGTCTACTCAAGATATCAAGAAACATGGGATGGACTATACAAGTGTGACTATTCCATGCCTTGTATCTATTCGAGATAAAGGACTTAAGGATTAATGCATGAAAAGTTAATCACAAAAGTTATGTCGAAACATGACTTCTTGTAACTTAGGTAGCAATGATGCATTGCTAGATGCCACTCATTGTTTGTGACATTAGAATCGTTCTAGTATTACTACTAACGTTACAAGAACCTCTGAGGTCACACCCTATGGTTGAAATGAACGGAATGAAACATAGTTGGTATTGTGTTTGATTGTCACATGAATTAAATTAATTAAAGAATTAATTTAATTGGGCAATCAAATATTGAATATATTATATGTACAAGGATGTTGTACACATAATGAGAATTAATATATGAATTTGGTTCAGTATATAAATTTAAATAAATATAGTTTACGAAATCCATGTTATAATTAATGTAATTATAACTTTTTGGGTATAATTAATATAATTATAATTTTCGGTTAAAATATTATTATATTTATTTAATTTTATAATTCATAAATGAAATATCGATTATAAAAGGTAATAAGTGAAGAGAAACCCTAAGAATTTGCTTTGAAAAGTCTAGCAGCCGTCAAGCAAAAAAAAAAAAAAAACCTCTGAAAAGCAGTTTTGGAGATTTACGCGTTCATAGTCAAACCGGTGGATTACGTGAGGCCGACATCATAAAGGTTCTTGACTTGGTTCGACAAGAGATCAAAACTCTTGTTGCCGAGGCGTCATTGTCTACTCGATTGAAATTTTAGTAATTTCGAAACCTTTATTTCACCCCGATTCGTTCCTCACACATGGATTCATGGTTTGGATCACTGGGATTAATTTTATTTCGCTGCGCCATGGGGGTGCCGGTGTTCCAACATATATGTTCGTAGAGAGTGAAGGTGAATCGTCTATTTGAACGAAGTGTATTGTATGCTTGTTGCTTATATTCTTACGTGAACTATTTAACGTATTAGTTGTCCTTATGCATGACTTATATTCCACGCAAGTTGTATGTGTGGATGGGTAAACATCATGCAAACTCACTAAGTTCATCTTGAACTTAAAATGTTCCTTGATTTATTTTTTTCAAGTATCGAAAGTCATTTTGAACTACGGGAAAGGGACTAAGCCAAAACCTACTATTTTAGTTGTAAGCCTCTTAATTGTATATTTGTAACATGTACATATCAAGGCAATCCGCAGGCCAGTAAACTAAGAATATTGTTTTATTGTATTTAGCCAAAAATCTTTTAAAAACAAGACAATATGTATGGTTGGATTAAATATACATTTTTTAAACTTTTAAGTATGTGTCAAAAATGAAATAAGTTGCCAACTCATGTTATTGCACATTCTAGTAAGTTGAAGGTTTCAAAATTGTTTAAGTATTCGGTAATAACATCATCTTGTTCGGGTCTGGTGACCAGACCGAACAAGGGTGGTACATCACCTGCATGTTCGAGTCTATTTTACTAGGGTTCCATTGGGAGACTTGTTGTTTAAATTGTAATGGTATGAATCAGTAGTTTGATGATAGTATATGAAATTTTGATAAACTTATATGAATCGGTACTAATTGATGATGTTTTTGGGACATGTTATAATGTCTAATACATATGGATACCTATGTTTCTTATGCTCACTTGTTGCGACATTATGTGTCATGTTCTAGCTAGATGTATGCCTAATCTTTTCATAGTGACATGTTCACCTATATGCAAGGTAAGTACTGTAAATTCCAGTAGAACTTACTAAGCATTAAATGTTTACCTGTCATTATTTTCTGCAAAATGTAGATCCTTAATCTGTGGAACTCACAAAGCCGGATTAGTGCAGATATCACACTATCATCAAACGATAGAAGTATGTTCATTTTGGTACCTACTATTTAGGTGACATACGAATCCTTCCTTTGTTTATTTTTGTAAGCTCGTATGTTTTACATTTTATGTATGATTTTATTTTGCTACTATGTTATAACTTAGCACATTATATGTGGTATATACGTGGTTTGTTGGAGGTTAGGTTGGGAGTTAATGAAGAGTCACTCCGGTGGCTAATGTAGCTCGCCAGGTTCGGGTCAAACCAGTTCAGTCGGGTTTGAGCTGTTACATTAGTTGCTATCAAAGATAGATAGGTTCACCAGGCTGATTATCTGATATGTAAGTTCATCGGAATAGCGAGACAAGTTCGTCGGAATGGAGAGACAAGCTCGCTAAAGCTGATAAGGTAAGTCTATCGTATTACAAGTAAGTTTGAAGTACTATGTATGTGTGATTGTTTGATTGGGGTAAGACTGGCAACAACATCGCCTTGGTTCGATTGCATATTTTGTAGGATTATGCCTCAAATTATCCCTCCACTGTTCGCCATTCCAATAATTAGTAGTTTTGGCGAACTGTGTTCGCAATTATGTCTATAAGTATGGATACCCAATTACATGTGTTTAATACCTTACCTAAGCTAGTGTCTCGTGTATGTTTAGAGTAAGCAAGAATGCCTCCCTATAAAGTGAACGCGAACCATGTGAATGAAGATGCCAACCCCTCTAAAGGTGACACAACTTTGGCTACGCATGAACGACCTCACAGGGAAAATGTTCTAGAAAATGGCATAGAGCCATTAGTGCAAGCTATGATAGGGGCTTTCAGCGAGTTGTTGGTGCCAAAACTGCATCCACGAATCCTGGATTGCCATTGGAATGTCTACGAGCTTTGGGTTGTAAAGAGTTTAGTAGTGTTAGAGGTTCTGATCCTACAAAGGTAGATTACCGACTTGAGGGTGTTGTGAAAATCCTTGAATAGATAACGTGTTTTAATGAAGAGAAGTTGGGATGCACTGTGTCCTTACTCATCGGTAAAGCCCATCGTTGGTGTAACACTATGAAGCAATGAACTGCTGCGAACTGATTAACATGGGAGTTATTTTTGGGAACTTTTAAGAACTTCATGGGCGAGTAGTATATAAAAGCTTGCAAACTTGAATTCATCAATTTGGTACAATGTGAGCTGTTTGTAACTGAGTACGAGGCAAAATTTGAACGACTAAGCCAATACGCAACTGAGATGGTCTCGTAGAAGAAGGATTATTGTCAGAGATTTTTCTTTGGCCTGCATCGTGATATTCAACTTTACTTGGTGTTTCATGATACCGCGAAATTCGATGGACTAGTTGACAAAGCTAAAGCCATTAAGGAGTTAAAGGCTCCACGAACTAAGGTTGGACCGGTAAAATAAGTGTTTGGGCGAGTGTCCAAAAAGGATCGTGACTCACAAAATTCCAGCAGAAATGTTAAACGAATTTTCAGATCGAACCATTCACAACAACTGAACAACACCCAGTATGGAAAGGAGGGTTCACACAAGTCTGCGAGCTGGCCACTTTGCTAGCATTGTGAGTGAAGACATCCTGGTGAATGTCGTAAAGTGATTGAGGGATGTTTCAAGCGTGGATCCAAGGATCACGTAATAAAGGATTGTCTAGAACAAGAGAGATCGTAGGCTTAGACTGTGACTCTGACTCAAATGCGAGCTGGTACTCGTGGATGAGGAAGAGGCAAGGGTGGTGAAACAAGACAAGTTGGGCAGCAAACTTTGGCTCACATTGTTGCGACCCAAGATGAGACATAAGACCTCAAACGAGTTTATAATGTGAGGGAATCACATGAGCAAGGTGACACCGATGTCATTACATGTACTTTCACTCTGTAAACTATTCCATTATTTTCCTTGATTGACTCTAGTTCCATACACTCGTATGTTTTAAGAGAGCTAGCTTGTGAGTTGAGAATCCCTTTATAAACCATAGATGAGGGTATGACTATCACTACTTCATTTAGGGACAATGTGTTGGTCAATAGAGTGTATCGTAGGTGTCCACTAATGATCCAAGGACAAGTCTTCTATGCAAACTTAGTGAAGTTTCCATTCTATGGGTTAGACGTAATCTTAGAATGGACTGGTTAACTGAACATAAAGCCAAGATTAACTTTGAACTGAAGACAGTCACCTCGCAAAGTAATAAAGGCGAGGAAATTGTTGTAGTTGGTGAGAGAGCTCAATTTATGTCTAAAGTGGTCTCGACGTTGAAGGCAAAAAAGATGCTAAGAAAGGGTTGCAAAGCCTATCTCGCTTTTGTGATAGGTTCGCAGGACATGGAGAAAGGGGTTCGCGAGATATGAACTGTGAAAGACTTTCCTAATTTGTTTCTTGATGAGTTACCTGGGTTACTTGATGAATCGAGTGTTCCATGAATACCTGGATCGTTGTGTGGTGGTATTCATAAATGGCATTCTAGTGTATTCATTGTAACAGTCCGGTTTAGACCCTAGTCAGAATAGTGGTTCGAGACCACAAATCCGAGGTTGTAAAAATATTTTAATGATATTTTCTGTGTGAATGATTTGTAGTATAGCTTGTGATAATTTTATCGACTGTGTGCTAATTTATGAAAAAGGACTTAATTGCATAAGGTGTAAAAGCTGTATGCTGATTTATAAGTATAAAATTGTGGATGGTTTTTTTAAGGTGGAGGCCTTATGTTGATAATACACCATTTTTAAGTTAGTGGGGTGTTGAATGACTAGATAACCATATTTTTAATATGTTTTATATATTTTATAAAAGGGCAAAGTTGTTATTTGTTTAATAAGTTATTATAATAAAAAAATAAAACAAAAAAATGGCCATTTTCTCATCTTTCTTTCACCGAAAATTGAAAGGGAGAATAGCCATTGAAGCTTTTGAAATTTCGGCACTTGCTAGGCTTGATTGAGGTATGTTTTGAGCTCGATTTTTGATAATTTCTACTTTTTCGTAATCGTTGCTTTGTGCTTTACAAAACCCATGTTGTAATTTTGTAAATTGATGATATTTTTGGAATGTGCCATTGATGAAATGAGGAGCTTTGTGATGAGTATTGGTGTTAAATGAAAGATATGTGTTTAATGAACATGTGTTGTTTTTGAAATTTTGATGAATTTAGCTAATTAGGGCTAAATTGTGAAAATAGCATTCTGAAGGACTAGATTGTGAAATAAATGAAATGTGTGGGATTGTATGAGTATAGTGAAAATTCGGCTAAGCTTGTACTAGGTGAAGTTTTATGAATTTGATGATTTTGTGAATTAGGGACTAAAGTGTCAAAATGTGAAAATGTGAGGGCTATTTTGTAAAATGCCCTAAATATATGTGTTTGGACTAAATTGAATGAGTTAGTGATTGAATGGACTGAATTTGAATGTATATAGACCAAGAGAGGAGAGGTTCGGATCGAGATCGAGGCAAAGAGAAAGTGCTTTATTAATCGACCGTGTCGGTATTTTAACATTCGAGGTAAGTTCGAATATAATACATGTTATTAACATATGTTTTTGTATTATGAAATAAATGTGTATATGTGTATGAAATTGAGATGCTATGTGTAGGGTTTAGTTAAGGGCACTAAGTGTGCGATATTAAAATCGAAACAGAAAAGAATAACACTGTGTGTGCGATGTTATGAAAGCTTCGGCTTATAGAATTGGCATTGTGTGTGCGTTACCGAAGTCAGTTGGAAAATTTGGCAATAAGTGCGCGATGACTAATATGTACCGACCATGTATGTAGCACTGAATGTGCGAATAAGTTGATTGAATATTAAAGGATGATCAACAAGTAATATTGAGCATTGAGTAGCTTGGAAATTGAATAACTATGTGTTAGTTAAGGTATGTCTTGAACCTTTGTGGTTGATGAGTTTATAGATATAGCTATAGATGGATGAATGAGTATCTTGGCTAAGGATGATATAGTATGAATAAGAGAGAAATGATTTATGTGATGGTTGTTGATTTTATTAGTTTGGTTTGATGACACTATTATATTGTATATTGAACTTACTAAGCTTTGGAAAGCTTACTGTGTGATTTCTTTCTCTACTCTGTAGTGTCAGTAAAGCTAGCTCAGATCAGGGGATTGTCAGCGTCTCAGTCACACTATCGGCAAACTATTTTGCGGTATTTTGGAAAAATGTACATAGTTAAAATATGGCATGTATAGGTTGGTCATTTGAATCATGTTTGATATTTGTAAGTAGTCATGGTATGTGGCTAGATATGTGCTAGTTTTAGCATGAATGGTTTTGGTGTATGTGATACATCTTTTGGCATGAATTGTGAGATGGGAAATTGACTTATGAATGGAAATCTTTGTGATGGTAAATGCTAATATGATTTAGTGAAATTGGGAAAGAATGATGTTTAGTATTGAATATGTTTAAGTTGTATATGATAGTTATTGAGTTGTTATAATTGAAAATGAGATTGTATGAATTGATAGATAGATATATGATAGGAAATGGTTGCCAAATTGTGTGTATAAAGATGCTTATATGTGCTTATAGGAATGACCCTAAGTGGGTGGTATTTTGGCCTTGTAAATGGCCTATAATGTCACACGGTTGTGGCACACGGGCGTGCCTAAAGACCGTGGGTGAATTGGCAGAACGTAGCTTAGTAGCACACGGCCTCGACACGGGGGTGTCAGCTAACTGTGGTGTACAAGTCAGTAGCTAGCTAAGAGTACACGCCCATGGCACACGGGTGGGCTTGGTGGCTGTGGTGGGGAAGTCAGTATATGGCTTAGTAGCACACGGTAATGGCACACGGCCGTGCCTAGTGACCGTGCTGGTATAGTCAATATGTGAACGCGAGAGGACACATGGGGGTGTCTAGAAGCCGTAGAGGGCACACGGTCTCCTCCAACGGGCGTGTATCCCCTGAATCTTAGATGGAAATTTTAAATGTTTGAGAATTTCTGTGTGTGTTCGGTTTAGTCTCGACCCCTCTTTAGCATATGAAATAGGTCTCGTAGACCTTGATAAGGGACACCATGATTGTAATTGAATGTGATTGATAATAATTGACTTTGTGTCGTAAATTTTAGATGTTAAATGTTCTAATTGATCGTAATACCTCTTAACCCTATTTCGGTGATGGTCTCGAGTTAGGGGTGTTACATTTTATTGGTATCAGAGCTAGGGTTTAGTCGATTCTCGGACTAACGTAGCGCGTTTGAGTCTAGCTATACATGCCATATATGAAATTGTGATAGTGTGATGAATTCTGACAACTAAAAATGTGTTTTCATATAGAAATGGATCTCGATCGAGCAGTTGCTGATGATGTAGAAAGTAATGCGCCTGCTCTCGCTCAAGGGACAGCGCCGGCCACATCAAGGCTGAATGATAATGGTAAGGGAGAAGAGGCTAAGCAAGCCTTCTTTCGAATGATGAATGAGTGGTTTACGGAGTTCGTTTGAACGAATCCGGCTACTTCACAACCTCCACCCCCGCAAATACCTGTTGTGCCTCAAGTTGTAGATCCAAATAGATTAAATAAACCTCCTGTGGATAAGATTCGCAAGTACAGGGCCGTTTGTCTATTACTGAGTACGAGCGGGAATTCGTAAGGTTGAGTCAATACGCGAGAGAACGTGTTTCGACCGAATCTACCATGTGAAAACATTTCATCGAGAGATTGAATGAAGATATTAAATTGTTGGTTGGGATACTTGATATAAATGAATTTTTTGTGTTAGTTGAAAGAGCATGTAAGGCTGAGGAGCTTAGTAAAGAAAAGAAGAAAGCTGATTCTGAGGCTTATGATGAAAGAAAAAGATCGATGAATAAGTTTTCTCAACCTTCAGCAAAGAGATATAGAGATGTAAGCAATCGTCCAAATGTTTCGTTGGGACATCCAAGTAGGGATCGTTCGAGACAAAGTACTGGTCCACGAATTCAAGCCCCTAATGACCCAAGTGTTGGCAGTGTTAAGAGTAACAAACCTGAGTGCAGACAGTGTGGAAGACAACATGTGGGAGAGTGCTGGGGCAGGTACAACATAGAGTTTGTTATAAATGTGGATCTCGAGATCATTTTATTCGAGATTGCCTAAAGATGGTCAAAGAGGAGAATGTTCAGAATGAAAGACTAAGTAATGTGACGGCTAGGGGTAGACCACCTGGAAACAAAAGAAATGTGAGTAAAAATAAAAAAGGGACAACTGACATAGCTGTGAGGTCAGAAGCGAGAGCACCTGCCCGAGCCTATGCTATATGTGCACGAGAAGAAGCATCATCTCCAAACGTCATCACCAGTACCTTCACTTTATTTGATATTGATGTTATTAGATTGATAGATCTGGGGTCAACTCATTCCTATATGTGTATGAACTTAGTATTGAATAAGACTCTACCTGTTGAGTCTACTGAATTCGTGATTAGAGTATAGAACCCCTTAGGCAAATGTGTTTTGGTGGATAAGGTGTGCAAGAATTGCCCATTGATGTTTCGCTATAAATGTTTTCCGGTCAACTTGATGTTGCTTCTCTTTGATGAATATGACATAATTCTGGGGATGGATTGGCTTACTTTGCATAGTGCCATCGTGAATTGTAAGAGAAAGAGTATTGAATTGAAGAGTCAGAATAGTGAGATAGTTCGAATTGAATCCAGTGATATGAAAGGATTACTAGCTGTCGTGTCTGTGATGAAAGCTATAAACTATGGGAGAAAGGTTTGTAAAGCTTATTTGGCATACGTGATTGATACAACAGTGTCGGAAAAGAAAGTTGAATCCGTGCATGTGGTATGTGAGTTTCCAGATGTGTTTCCTAAAGAGCTACCAGGATTACCTCCAATTCGAGAAGTGGAATTTGGTATTGAATTAGTGCTAGGGACCACTCCCATTTCTATAGCTCCGTACAGAATGACATCAACAGAATTGAAAGAGCTTAAGTCCCAGTTGCAAGAGTTAATGGACAGAGGATTTGCACGATCGAGTTTCTCACCCTGGGGAGCTCCTGTATTATTTGTGAGAAAGAAAGATGGAACTATGAGAATGTGTATTGATTATCGACAGCTGAACAAAGTGACAATAAAGAACAAATATCCGTTTCCTCGTATTGATGATTTGTTTGATCAACTGAAGGGAGCTACAGCGTTTTCTAAGATAGATTTGAGATCAGGCTACTATCAGTTAAGAGTTAAAGAACCTGATGTACCGAAAACTGCTTTCAGAACGAGGTATGGACATTACGGATTCTTAGTGATGCCTTTCGGACTAACAAATGCTCCTGCAGTGTTTATGGATTTGGTGAATCAGATATTCAGACCGTATTTGGATCGTTTTGTTGTAGTATTCATTGACGACATTTTGATCTATTCGAGTGATGAGATGCAGCATGCCGAGCATTTAAGAATCGTGCTACAAACTCTGCGTGAGAGACAATTGTATGCAAAGTTTAGCAAGTGTGAATTTTGGTTGCATGAGGTCAATTTTCTGGGACATATTGTATTAACTGCTGGGATACGAGTTGATCCGAGTAAAATCTCTGCTATTTTGGAATGAAAGCCTCCGAAAACGTGTCTGAAGTCTGTAGTTTTTTGGGACTAGCAGGATATTATAGACGATTTGTGAAAGGCTTCTTGACTATTGCGACCCCATTGACAAAGTTGTTACAGAAGAATGTTAGATTCGAGTGGTCAGAAAAGTGCCAACAGAGTTTTGAACAGTTGAAAATGTTGTTAACGGAAGCACCAGTGTTGGTTCAACCCGAATTAGGTAAAGAATTCATAGTTTACAGTGATGCATCGTTGAATGGTTTGGGCTGTGTACTGATGCAAGAAGGAAAAGTCATTGCCTACGCTTCGAGGCAGTTAAAACCGCATGAAAAGAACTACCCAACGCATGATCTTGAATTGGCTGTAATTGTATTCGCATTGAAGATTTGGCATCACTATTTGTTTGGGGAAAAATGTTACATTTATACTGACCATAAGAGTTTAAAGTATTTGATGACTTAGAAAGACTTGAACTTGCGGGAGAGAAGATGGTTAGAGTTATTGAAAGACTACGAACTTGTGATAGATTACCACCCGGGTAAAGCTAATGTTGTAGCTAATGCCTTGAGTCAAAAATCGTTATATGTTTTGCAAGCTTTGAGTAATCAGATAGATCTGTGTGATGATAGTATGGTGGTAGCTGAATTGAAAGTTAAGCCGATGTTTGTACAACATATTTGTGATGCTCAGAAAAATGATGTTTAAATGATGGCTAAACGAACTCCATGTGAGTTGAATGCTGAGTCAGAATTTCGAGTAGATAGTGATAATTGACTGAGATTTAGAGACCGAATTTGTGTTTCGAGGAATTCAGGGTTGATTTCGATGATTTGACTGAAGCTCACAATACTCATTTGACTGTACATCTGGGGAGTACGAAAATGTATAATGATCTGGAACAGTTGTATTGGTGGTATGGTATGAAAAGAGATATTTCTGACTTTGTGTCGAAATGTTTAGTTTGACGGCAAGTCAAAGTTGAACATCAAGTTTCGTCTGGTTTATTACAACCGATTATGATTCCTGAGTGGAAATGGGAGAGAATCAAGATGGACTTTGTGTCGGGTTTGCCCTTATTTTCGAGTAAGAAAGATTCAATTTGGATGATAGTGGATAGATTAACGAAGTCAATTTATTTCATTCCGGTGAGAACCGATTATTCTTTAGATAAGTTAGCTGAATTGTATATTGATGAGATTGTGAGATTGCATGGAGTACCGTTATCTATAGTGTCTGACAGAGATCTAAGATTTACCTTGTGATTCTGGAAGAAATTGCAAGATTCTTTAGGCACAAAATTACATTTCAGTACTGCTTTTCATCCCCAAACGGATGGTCAATCCGAGTGAATCATTCAGATTCTCGAAGACATGCTAAGATGTTACATACTTGAATTTGAAAGTACGTGGGAAAAGCATTTATCATTGGTTGAGTTCCAGTTTTCAATCTAGCATTAAAATGGCACCATATGAGGCTCATTACGGTCGAAAGTGTTGAACTCTATTGTATTGGACTGAGCTGAGTAAGAACAAGATTCACGGGGTTGATCTTATAAAAGAGACTAAGCAGAAAGTGAAGATAATTTGTGACAGTTTGAAAGTGGCCTCAGATTGTCAGAAATCTTATGCTGATTTGAAATGAAAAGATATCGAATTTGAGGTTGGTGATAAAGTATTTTTGAAAGTATCTCCGTGGAAGAAAATACTTCGATTTGGCCGAAAGGGCAAGTTGAGTCCGAGGTTCATCGGGCCATACAAGATTATTGAACGAGTTGGGCCGGTTGCTTCTAAATTGAAATTGCCATCTGAGTTAGAAAAGACTCATAACGTGTTTCACGTATCAATGCTTCGACGGTACAGATCAGACCTGTCTCATGTGATTGCTCCTACTGAGGTTGAGATTCAGTCAGACTTGTCGTATAGTGAAGAATAGATCCGAATTTTGGCGCGAGAGATTAAAGAGTTGAGAAACAAAAGAATTTCCTTAGTGAAAGTGTTATGGCACAAACACGGGGTTGAAGAGGCTACGTGGGAGTCTGAGAAAATTATGAGAGAGCAGCATCCACAGTTATTCACTGGTAAGATTTTCGGGAACGAAAATCTCTAAGGGGGAGAGTTGTAACAGTCCGGTTTAGACCCTAGTCGGGACAGTGGTTCAAGACCACAAATTCGAGGTTGTAAAAATATTTTAATGATATTTTCTATGTGAATGATTTGTAGTATAGATTGTGTAAAAATTCTGTGTGATAATTTTATCGACTGTGTGCTAATTTATGAAAAAAGACTTAATTGCATAAGGTGTAAAAGCTGTGTGCTGATTTATAAGTATCAAATTATGGATGGTTTTTTTAAGGTGGATGCCTTATGTTGATAATACACCATTTTAAGTTAGTGGGGGTGTTGAATGACTAGATAACCATATTTCTAATTTGTTTTATATGTTTTACAAAAGCACAATGTTGGTATTTGTTTAATAAGTTATTATAATAAAAAATAAAACAAAAAGATGGCCATTTTCTCATCTTTCTTTCACCGAAAATTGAAAGGGAGAATAGCCATTGAAGCTTTTGTAATTTCGGCACTTGCTAGGCTTGATTGAGGTATGTTTTGAGTTCGGTTTTTGATAATTTCTATGTTTTCGTAATTGTTTCTTTGTACTTTACAAAACCCATGTTGTAATTTTGTAAATTGATGAGATTTATGGAATGTTCCATTGATGAAATGAGGAGCTTTGTGATGAGTGTTGGTGTTAAATGAAAGATATGTGTTTAATGAACATGTGTTGTTCTTGAAATTTTGATGAATATAGCTAATTAGGGCTAAATTGTGAAAATAGCATTTTAAAGGACTAAATTGTGAAATAAATGAAATGTGTGGGATTGTATGAGTATAGTGAAAATTCGTCTAATCTTGTACTAGGTGAAATTTTATGAATTTGATGATTTTGTGAATTAGGGACTAAAGTGTCAAAATGTGAAAATGTGAGGGCTATTTTGTAAAATACCATAAATATATGTGTTTGGACTAAATTGAATGAGTTAGTGATTGAATGGACTGAATTTGAATGTATATAGACCAAGATAGGAGAGGTTCGGATTGAGATTGAGGCAAAGAGAAAGTGCTCGATTAATCGACCGTGTCGGTATTTTGACATCTGAGGTAAGTTCGGATATAATACATGTTATTAACATATGTTTTTGTATTATGAAATGAGTGTGTATATGTGTATGAAATTGAGATGCTATGTGTAGGGTTTAGTTAAGGGTAGTAAGTGTGCGATATTAAAATCGAAACAGAAAAGAATAGTACTGTGTGTGCGATGTTATGAAAGCTTCGGCTTATAGAATTGGCATTGTGTGTGCGTTACCGAGATAAGTCGGTGAGAAAATTTGGCACTAAGTGTGCGATGACTAATATGTACCAACCATGTATATAGCACTGAGTGTGCGAATAAGTTGATTGAATATTAAAGGATGATCAACAAGTAATATTGAGCATTGAGTAGCTTGGAAATTGAATAACTATGTGTTAGTTAAGGTATGTCTTGAACCTTTGTGGTTGATGAGTTTATAGATATAGCTATAGATGGATGAATGAGTATCTTGGCTAAGGATGATATAGTATGAATAAGAGAGAAATGATCTATGTGATGGTTGTTGATTTTATTAGTTTGGTTTGATGACACTATTATATTGTATATCGAACTTACTAAGCTTTGGAAAGCTTACTGTGTGATTTCTTTCTCTACTCTGCAGTGTCAGTAAAGCTAGCTCGGATCAGGGGATCATTAGCGTCTCAGTCACACTATTGGCAAACTATTTTGCGGTATTTTGGAAAGATGTACAAAGTTAAAATATGACATGTATAGGCTAGTCATTTGAGTCATGTTTGATATTTGTAACTAGTCATGGTATGTAGCTAGATATGTGCTAGTTTTAGCATGAATGGTTTTGGTATATGTGATACATCTTTTGGCATGAATTGTGAGATGAGAAATTGACTTATGAATGGAAATCTTTTTGATAGTAAATGCTAATATGATTTAGTGAAATTGGGAAAGAACGATGTTTAGTACTGAATATGTTGAAGTTGTATATGTTGGTTATTGAGTTGTTATAATTGAAAATGAGATTGTTTGAATTGATAAATAGATTATATAATAGGAAATGGTTGCCAAATTGTGTGTATAAAGGTGCTTATATGCGCTTATAGGATTTACCCTAAGTGGGTGGTATTTTGGCCTTGTAAATGGCCTATAATGTCACACGGTTGTGGCACACGGGCGTGCCTAAAGACCGTGGGTGAATTGGCAGAATGTAGCTTAGTAGCACACGGCCTCGACATGGGGGTGTCAACTAACTGTGGTGTACAAGTTAGTAGCTAGCTAAGGGTACACGGCCATGGCACACGGGTGTGCTTGGTGGCCGTGGTGGGGAAGTCAGTATATGGCTTAGTAGCACACGGTAATGGCACACAGGCGTGCCTAGTGACCGTGTTGGTATAGTCAGTATGTGAACACGAGAGGACACATGGGGGTGTCTAGAAGCCGTGGAGGGCACACGGTCTCCTCCCACGGGCGTGTATCCCCTGAATCTTAGATGGAAATTTTAAATGTTTGAGAATTTCTATGTGTGTTTGGTTTAGTCCCGACCCCTCTTTAGCATGTGAATTAGGTCTCATAGACCTTGATAAAGGACACCACGATTGTAATTGAATGTGATTGATAATGATTGACTTTGTGTCGTAAATTCTAGATGTTAAATGTTCTGATTGATTGTAATACCTCTTAACCCTACTTTGGTGATGGTCTTGGGTTAGGGATGTTACATTCATGAACTAGGGAAGAGCATGATATTCATCTATGAGCTGTGTTGCAAGTTTTGTGAGAGAAACGATTATTCACGAAGTTCAACAAGTGCGAGTTTTGGATTAAGGAAGTCACATTTTTGGGGCACGTAGTTTTAGCTGAAGGGGTTTGTGCAGACCCAAAGAAAATTGAAGCCATTCTGAAGTGGAGATCACCAAGAAGGGTTATTGAAGTATGAAGCTTCTTAGGGCTCGCAGGGTACCATCGTGAGTTTGTTGATGGGTTCGCCACTATAGCGGTGACCTTAACAAAGTTGCTTCAGAAGAAAAAAGAGTTCGTATGGATAAAAGAAAGGAAGCAGAGCTTTGACAAACTTAAGACGATACTGACGAAAACACTTATGTTGATTCAACCAGAATTAGGGAATGAATTTTTGGTCTATAGTGACGCATCACACACAAGGCTAGGACGCATTCTGATGTAGGAAGGGAAGGTGGTAGCTTATGCTTTTAGGAAACTAAAGGTCCATGAGCATAACTACCCATGCCACAAGTTAGAGTTAGCAGCGGTGGTGTTTGCACTAAAGATTTGGCGACACTACTTGTATGTTGAGAAGTGTACCATCTATATAGACCATAAGAGTCTCAAGTGCTTGCTCATGTAGAAGGAATTAAACCTATGGAAAGGAAGGTGGGTTGAGTTGTTGAAGGACTACGACTTTGTGATAGAGTATCACCCTGGCAAGGCAAACATGGTAGCTGACGCATTAAGCAGGAAGTCAATTTGCGAGCTACGAGCTCTATTCACTCAGTTAAGTGTGACAAGTGATGGGGGATTGCTCACGGAATTGCAAGTGAAACCAACTTTTTCATAGAAAATTAGGAAGAAACAAGCCTCTGATAAAGAGTTGGCGACGAGGGTTCGCCAAGTGGAACAAGGAGTGTGAGAAGACTTCGCACTAAATGAAGAAAGGGTACTCTGTTTTTGTGGAAGATTTTTTGTGCCCAATGAAGAGGAGCTCCAACGTGTTATTCTTATTGAGGCACAAATAGTCCTTATGCAATACACCTAGGAAGAAAAAAGATGTACCATGACATTCGTGCACTTTATTAGTGGCCTGGTTTGAAGTGAGTTGTTACAAACTTTGTGGTGAAGTGCCTAACTT
The DNA here is from genome assembly GCA_025506655.1 of Gossypium rotundifolium. NCBI lineage: Eukaryota > Viridiplantae > Streptophyta > Magnoliopsida > Malvales > Malvaceae > Gossypium > Gossypium rotundifolium. The sequence continues at coordinate 64,470,512 of CP106722.1, forward strand.
GCCAGAAGGTTAAAGTAGAGCATCAATATCCTTCAGGACTCTCTAGCCATTTAAGATTCTATAATGGAAGTGGGAAAGGATCAGTATGCATTTTGTGTCAGGTTTTCCACTAACTATGACTAAGAAGGATGTTATTTGGGTTATTTTATATTGCCTCATAAAGAGTTCACATTTCTTTGTTGTTCGCACAAGCTATACTCTATAGAGGCTCGCAAAAATTTACATCGTTGAGATAGTGAGATTTCACGGCGTGCAAACTTCCATTACTTCCGATAGATATCCTCAATTCACTTCTAGATTTTGGTAAAGGTTGCAAGAAGCTTTGGGTTTGAAGCTTAAGTTTAGTACGACGTATCATTCTCAAACAGATGGCTCGTCTGAAAGAGTGATACTTGTGCCAGAAGATATGTTGCGAAGCTGTGTATTGGAGATTACTGGAAGCTAGGAACATTATTTACATTTGTTAGAGTTAACATATAACAATAGTTACCAAGTAAGCATTCAGATGTCACCCTTTGAAGCATTGTACGGAAGGAGGAATCGAACACCTCTATGTTGGGCTGAGTTAGATAAGAAACGAATAGTTGGACCTGAGTTGGTTTGCAAGACTAAGGATAAGGTGAAGATGATATATGAGAGGATAAAGACTACTTCAGACAGACAAAATTCTATACTGACTTGAAACGGTGAGATGTTAAGTACTAAGTGGGCAAGCATGTGTTTCTTAAGGTATCGCCATGGAAGAAAGTCCTAATGTTTAAGCACAAAAGAAAGTTAAGTTTGAGATTTATTGATCCTTATGAAGTGGTGGAAAGAATCAGTCCTATAGCATATTGACTCAAGTTACCCCATGAACTTTATCGAATTCATGATGTGTTTCATGTATCTATGTTGAGGAAATATCGTACAGACTCATCTCATGTAGTGCTGGTTGATGATATTGAAGTATGATCTGATTTGTCATAGGAGGAAAAATTAATGAAGATTATGGCTCATTAGGTGAAAGTCTTGCGAAATAAAATGATTTCCTTGGTTAAAGTGTGGTAGCAAAACCATAAGACTAGTGAAGCTACTTAGGAAATAGAAGAAGCAATGAAGCTATAGTATCCTCAACTGTTTGAAAGAGAACATTTCAAGGAAGAAATGCCTTAAGTGGGGGAAAGTTGTAACATCCCGAGATAAGGGCTGGAAGTTTTAGCCTTGGAAGTGAGGGTTCACCAATGTTTTGACGAACTAGGGGTTCAACAAAAGAATATCAATAAGGAGTTCGCCAGACATACGACGAAGCAGTGTGCAACAAAAGATGTGATAAGGAGGCATGCCAAATTCGTTGCAAGTTGTGTTCGCCAGTTGGTTTGGCGAGCTGGGGTTCGCTAGTTGGTTTGGTGAACTGAGGTTTGCTAGTCAAAGTCGGGTAAGACTTAAATTGGGAAATTAAGATATTGTGTATCTAGGATGCTTTTCATGCATGCAGCCTTCTTCTAAATTGACTAGGGTTTCCTAAGTCAAGTAGGGTATCCTAAGAATACTAAGACACCTAGTGCCTATAAATACAACCCTTATTCCATGAAAATTCTATCATCGATTATTCTATTGTCAAGTCTTTGTTTAGAACCAAGTTTGTAAAAACTAAGGTAAGTATATGTCATGCTAGGGTTGGTTGTCCACGAAGCTAAGTTCGCTCGTATATTTATGTATATTCATATACGTATGTTACGAACTAACCAGGCCATCTACTAGGAAGGATAAAGGTAAAGCAAAACTCATTTAAAATTCTCAACTTTTCAGTGAGTGTTTAGGGTTTGTTACTATGTGCGAATTGCTATATTTTCCAAGAACTTTGGGTTTTTAAACTAAGTCCCAAGAGTAAGCTTTTCTATAAAACTTTGTTTTCAAGTTATGTTTTATACGTGCTCTTGTGTGAGCCTATGTTTTAAGACATGTTTTTAAAGTACAATTTTATAAATTGTGTTTATGAGCTTTTGTCTGAGCTCTATATGAACAAGTGCTTTTATGGAAGCTTATATGTTGGATATAATGGCATGTCACAGAATTTTGAGTACTCATCTACAAGTTTGTGATTTGGGCGTTAAGGCCTTGGGACATGTGGAGGGATAAAGGAAAGTTGAGCTATGCTCGAGTCACAAGGACTTGTTGGTGTATAGGAGAGTGATTAACTTCTCGCTACACTTATGGGACATGTTAAGGACTCTCTGTGTCACAAGTGAGGCATTATAAGGAGATCTACTTATCCAACAAAAGAAAAGTGCAAGTGATTAAGAATAAGTTTTTTGTGAAACTGTTATTAACAACACAAGTATAAGAACAAGAATAAGAACAAGAACAAGAACAAGAACAAGAACAAGAACAATAACAAGAACAAGAACAAGAACAAGAACAAGAACAAGAACAAGAACAAGAACAAGAACAAGAACAAGAACAAGAACAAGAACAAGAACAAGAACAAGAACAATAACAAGAACAAGAACATGTTTATGTTTATGTTTTAATTTTTCCTTTCTGAAGGAAGCCAAGTTTTTAAGTATGATTTCCAGCAAAGTACATATGAATCTGTTTTCAATGTTATATGTTTTTCTTACAAGCAGGTAACTACAAACTAGGTCCCACACCCTTACAGCGAGCCCAGATTGCAAAAGAATTTTTGAACTAAGCTTTTGTTTTAAAAACCATATTTCTTAAGGCATGCTTTAATGATTCCTATATATTCAATTAGTTCTCAATGAACTCACCCGCTCCTCTCTTAATTCGTAAGTAAGTAGTTTGCGAATGGTAGTGGCGAGGTAGATGATCTGGGCAAGGCTAATTCCTGAACAAATATCTACGAACTCAGGAAAAAGGCAATAGGGTTGTTTGTTTGAGTTTAGTTTTATTATAGTTGCTACTATTATTAAAACAAATTCCATAAAGTTTAATTTTAGTTTTTCAAAAACTTAAATTAAACCCTTGTTGTTAAATTATTCTTTTCGTTACGAATAAATTTTAATGTTGATAAACCATAAAAGTAACACATTTTAATCCCACTCTTAGCGTGTTTCTGGATGTTTATTTACAAAATTTGGTGAATTTGATGCTCTTAATCCTTTAAATTTTTATTTCTATACTTAGGTGAGCATATGGAAACGAAAGGAGCCGAAAATGGGCCAAAATTGGGCAAAACGGGCCATATTAAGGATCCACACGGCCAACCCAGAACCACACTGGCAGGGCACATACCCGTGTAAACCACACGGGATGGACACACTTCCGTGTGCTAGCCCATGTCACTCGCAAGCCATGCAAATTTCCACACGGCCTGGACACCCTCACACGGGCTGACCACACGCCCGTGTCCCTGTTGCACCCTACTTTGTTTTCACGCGAAAAAGCCAATTTTTAGGGTTTCTGAGCCTTCTAAAGCCTATAAATACACGCCAGAGGAAGACAAAAGGGGAGCACACAGAGTAGATCAAAGAAATTAGTCGAAGGAAGCCGACGGAATCATCTCGGAAGCGGATTCACTCCAAGATTGAATATCTCCATCAAGTTCTTTAGAAATTTTTGGGTTTTTTATGTCTTATTGTTTTCTTATTCCTAAGATGTTTTCCTTATACGTTATGAACTAAACTCCCTAAATACAAAGGGAGGATGAAACCTATGATGAATCTTATTATTTAATTATCTGAATTATATGATAAATACTTTTTAACCTTTGCTTTAATATTTTCAGGATATTAATTCAAGTTTGATGTGCTTAGTCAGTGGAGCAAAAGTCCCTGTTTAAGATTAGATCTCACGTAATTAAGTGGAGTTGATTGCAACCCTAGAAATAGGATGACATAAATTTTTCGGATTAGAGTCAAATCTAATAAGGGAATCTATAGATCGAGTTAATGCGACGTCAGGGGTTTTAATTAGAAAGAGATTTAAATTAATCAACCTAGAGTCAGTTGTTTTTAGTCTCGAAAGAGATATTAACATAATTTAGGGATTTCTACGGATCAAGGCAAGTGAATAAATCGTTTAATTCAGAGTCAAAATAATAAGTGAAGTCTAGGTGGATTCTTCCTTGGTTATTGTCTCTGTCATTGATTTTCTTCGAATATTTTCCCAATTTTTATCTCTGTCGTGCTCGTAGTTAATTAGTTAGTTAAATTTTAGATTAAAATAAATCCCCTTAATTATTAGGCTAAATAATAAAAAGATAGATACTACTAGTAATTTTAGTCCTTGTGGATACGATATTCCAGACTCACCATAACTATACTATTGTTCGATAGGTGCACTTGCCTTTTTCAAAATATTAGTTAGTTTTGAGCCCATCAAATGTTCATTATTCTTCCTTGCACTCGTGCCATGTTGTATTGTTTTAACCAGAGTATGTCTTAGTACTAAATGCAATTCAATTGGATTGCAAAGTACCGTTTCATGCAACCCCTAAATGTTTGCAACCCCTAACACACATGTAAACCCTTAGAAGTGATAATCTTACTATTTTGCAAACCTTATAAAAAGTATGAGATCCCTTGCATGAACATCTCCTTTTGTTGTGATGCTTGTTTTGTATGCGAACCCATGATGTTTGTTTATACGTGAACTTAGGTAGTATGTAAACCTATGATATTTTGTGAACATGTGTTATTGTACAAACTCATGTTTTATGTTGTTATGCAAACCTATGTTGTCATGCGAACCTTAATAATAACTTTTATTTACTTGTATTTATGTTTGAGTATGCGTACCCTAAAATTCCATGTTAATTTCTTTCATGTGAACCCTTAAGTTTCACTGTTTAGGTGACATGTGAATCCTTCCTCTGTTTATTTTTGTAAGCTCACATGTTTTACATTCTATGTATGATTTAATTCTGTTCTTGTGTTATAAATTAGCATATTATATATTGTATAGGTTAGGTTGGGAGTTAATAGAGAGTCACTCTTGTGGCTAGTATAGCTCGCTATATTCAGGTCGAACCAATTCAGCCAGGTTTGGGGTGTTATAGAACATGCAATGTAACACCCCTAACCCATATTCATCGTCGGATTAGGGTTAAAGGCGTTACCGGATAGATCGGAAACATTTACAGAAATTACATTCAATCATTAATCAATCACAATAAAAGTGTCCCTTAAATAGGTCAACGAGACTCTAATTATGCTTTAAAGTAGGGTCGGGACTAGGCCGAACACTTACGAAAATTCTCAAAAAATTAAAACTTTTCTAAGTTATGCAGGACGCACGCCTGTGTGAGCAGGCCGTGTGTCTCCCACGGACATCAGACACACCCATGTGTCCTAGCCGTGCCAAATCAGGGCATGTATGCTGACTTTTCCACACAGCCACTAGGCATGCCCGTGTACCATGGCTATGTGCTCTTAGGCCATATACTGACTAAATCACACGGCTACCAGGCACGTCAGTGTACCAAGGCCGTGCACACTTAGGCTGGCTACTGACTTTCACTCACAGCCACTAGGCATGCCCGTGTGCCAAGGCCGTGTAGGCAAAATAGGCCATTTGCAAGGCCAAATTGCCACCCTTACTTGGGTCCTACCTACAAGCAATGTACCGATCCATTTCATGTACAAATATCAACCAAAAACATATTAAATGATCAACGATTCTCCATATTTAATCTCATTTCTAAACATGTCAACTTGCACAACTAAATCACATATATCTATAAGCATGATTTAACCACATTTACCTTACATAGACCATTCTTTTGATCAATCATGCATACTCATAGTGCATTTATATACTTACCATAGTTTGACCATTTCATAAGCTATCTAGCCATGCCAAAACATACATCATTTTTATATATATGCCCAAGCATATTACCAATACTTATCTAGCCACATCTCATGGCTATTATAAACATTTCAAACATAATCAAAATGACTAACTTATAGATGCCATATCTAGCTATATACATATTTCAAAAGTACCAAAACAAGTTGAGTAGTGTGATGATGATCCTCGACGGTTCCCGAGCCTTCAGTAGCTTTGACGATCTATAAAATAGAGCAAATACACACAGAGAAAGCTTTCGAAAGCTTAGTAAGCCATATACAAATAAATATAACATACAATGCATATAACCAAATTAATACATTGGTACTTATAATTCTCATAGCCAATTGATCACATGATCTTTGGCACATTTGCTTACACAAAGCTTGCCACAACTTCTATTCACATATCACATATGTACTTAGCTCATTCAAGCATATTTCCATTTTTATATCACATTCACATTCTCATATCAATAACACGTTTCATCATAGTAAATTCATATAGATACTTACCTTTTATACACACTTAGTGTACATATCAAACGTACTTGAAATAGATTTACAGATCACATAGTCATTCGTATCTCTGATTTGCCCGTTGAACCATTTGAAATCTATTAGGATACTCAAAATGATCAGAATAGTCGTATAATGCCACGTCCCAGATGAGGTCTTACATGTACTCAAATATCGATACCACTGTCCCAGATAGGGTTTTACACGAGTCAATACGATGCCAGTGTACCAAACATAGTCTTACACGTAAATCTCATATCGATGCCAACGTCCCAGATGTGGTCTTACACAAAATCATAAATCAATACCAACGTACCAGAAGTGGTCTTACATGATATCACATAACAGACACCTATGTCATGACATAGCTAATCCTATCTATTCTTAGGTTCGTACGACGCTTCTCGTATATTGTCACTATATCGATCCTATCTCGAAATTCATGTACACAATATCTCGTAATCATTCATCGTTATCAATAGTCATATGAATATACATAATTCGACACAAATAAGTTTATTTATATAATGACTTACCTCGGATCCAGATATTCGTTCAGACTCGGTTATTCGGCTACCTTCGCTTTCCCGCGATCTAAGTCCGTTTTCTTCAGGTCTTGATCTATACATATTCAAATTTAACCCTCTTATTTAATAACACATTCAATTCAATCCAAAATCAGACATTTAGGGTTATTTGCAATTTAGCCCTCACATTTGCACATTTTATCAATTTAGTCCATTTTTCTCAAAACATCAAATACACAAAATCACCTTATACCCATGCTTAGCCGAATGCTCATGTGTCTTATAGAAGCCCATATTTTCCATCAAATTTACAATTTAGTCCCTCAAATTAACATTTTCTCAATTTAGCCCTAATTAGCTAATTTCATCAAAAATTCAAGAACAAAACATGTTCATTAGACACATATCTTTCATTTAACACCATAAATCATCACAAATCATATAAGTTCATCAAAGTCTCATTTCAAAAACATCATCAATTCTCAAAATTAAGACATGGGCTTGATAGTAGACTAAGCAACAATCTCAAAAACATAAAAATCATCAAAAACCAAAGTCTAAACATACCTTAATTCAAGCTTGCAAGTGCCGAATATGTGAAAACTTTCTAAACCTTTATTTTCTTTTGATTTTCAGCAAGAATATGAATAAAATGGCTTATTATTTTAGCCTTTTGTTTTATTATCATCAAATTACTAATTTAGTTACTAAATTAGCCTTATAATTAACATATATACATGAAAACATTAAGGGCATTTAAGACCTTTATCCATCCACTATTTAAATATTGGCATAATTGCCTCATAAAGCCTTCCCATTTAAAAGCCATTTCCATTAGGCACTTAATAAATTAGAAGGCCACTTTTAAACTTTATGCATTTTAGTCCTTTTGTCAAATTAAGCATACAGACGGACAAATTAACTTACGAAACTTTTAACACATGCTGAATCACATACCAAGGGCATAAAAATAATATTTAAATATTTTACTAACTTGAATTTTTGGTTTCGAAGCCACTATTCCGACTAAGGTCTAAACTGGACTGTTACATGCAAATACCGAAATTGAAAAACAACAAGGTCCCTTTTATTCTCAGCCTGAAGGTTTAATTCCAAATTTCAATATTCTTTTGTAGCACCACCTGAAGCAAGACATGATCATTATGAAGCACCACCAGCTAAAAAAAAAATGAAGCACCACCTGAGGATCAATATCAAACACCACCTAATGATCAATATGAAGCTCCATCTGCTATTCAAAATTTTGAATCTCAATCCCTGATTCAATTTGAAGTTCCTTCATATGAAAAAACTAACACATGGTTGCCTAAATTGCATGTATGTCTTTTAGCACCATAAACCAATTTTCTTTACTAGTCACCATTTATTTCATTTATGTTTAATCTTTTCTTTAATCACGTAGATAAGAAAATTTTCTTCAAGATGTCAAAATGTCATCCTAATGCATTACAACACTTAAAAGGACACAACTACACATTTTAACAATGTTAGATAGATGCCAAAGATGATCGAGTATGTAGAATGGTAGTTTAATTTCTTGATGAAGTCACTATCATTGATTCTAGAACAGATGAAGAAAGGGTCATAAAAAGAAATAGAAATGATTGAATATTATAGTTTCCCTTTTGTTCATTGGTACTAATTTCAAGGTTTTTAGCCTTAATTTACTTGGTATGTTTACACGGGGTCATCTTTTTATTTATTATCGGGTACATAGGTCATTACGATTACATTGAAATGAGTTTCATAATAATGGATTTAGGTTACCAACTCTATTTTTTGGGAAATGGCAAAAGCTACAAACTTAAAACATTATAGTCTACAACTTTTCCTTTTTTTTTTTTCCTTTTTTGTAGCTAAGAACTCAACATTTTCTTGTTGCTAGAGTTGTGTGACTCGAATCCTTGTTAAAATAAGATATAGTGGCAAAACTAGGGGAAATGTGTAGGGCTTAAGGCTAAGGGTCAAAACTTCTTTAAATAGAATTTGTATAGAACTACACTTCTCCTATTTGACATTGATTACAATAAGGTTTTTCAACCATTAAATAGATGTATTCGAAACTCTTTTTGCATCATTCAATTTTCAACATTAGTGAACTTTCTTCTCCTCTACCCGTGGTTTTTTCCCGAAGGGGTTTCCACGTAAAATATGTGTGTTTTATTTTTCTTTCTTATTACTTTGCGATCGTTCTATATTGCCATTATCGACGTTTAGTTTAACAAACTAGTATCAAAGCTTTTTGGGTTGTTTGTCTCGATCACGGTAATAGTGATAATAAAGTATAATATTCTGTTGTTGGATCACAACACCATATTCACGTTGTGGGTAAAAATGCAGACAGTTCTTATGCAGATGGATTTGGAGGATGCCCTGCTAGGGTTAGATAAGATACCTTTGACATTGACGGATGAAGAGAAGAAGCATAAAGATCGAAAGGATTTAACACAAATACAATTGCATCTATCGAATGAGATTCTACAAGACGTGTTGACGAAGAAAACCGTTGTTGTATTATGGGCAAAGCTGCATCAGCTATGCATGTCCAAAACCCTAACTAGCAAGTTGCATATGAAGCAGCATCTTTATGCTCATCATTTGGAGGAAGGTGTGTCTGTGCACGAACACTTAATTGTGTTTAAAGAAATTCTCTTGGGCTTAGAGGCCATGGAGGATCATTATGATAAAGAAGTTTTAAGGTTAATCCTACTTTGTTCATTACCCTCGTCTTATTCAACCTTTAGAGATACAATTTTGTATAGTCGCGAATCTCTTATAGTTGATGAAGTCTATGATTCCTTAGCCTTGTATGAAAAAATGAAACATCTTGTGCTTGGATTCAACTCTCAGGGAAAGGATCTCATTGTTCGTGGGAGATAAGAATGAAATACTAATGATAATCATGGGAGGACACAGGAACAAAATCCTCATAGTAAATTTAAGGGTAGATCAAGATCTTCAAACAGAGGTAAAACTTGTAACTTCTACAAGAAGAAAGGGCATATCATGTTTGAGTGCTATAAGTTGCAGAATAAAATCAAAACGGAAAACAACTAGAACAATCTGGTGAAGCTGATGTTGTAGAAGACTACAATGATGGTGAACTCCTTGTTGCTTCTGTCGACAACTCTAAAGTAAACAAGGAGTGGATCCTCGATTCTATTGCACCTTTCATATAGTCTCAATCAAGATTGGTTTACAACATATGAAATAGTGTCTGAAGGTGTTGTTTTGATGGGAAATAATGCTTCATGTAAAATCACAGTATTGACACGATCGAAAGTAAGATGTTCAATGGAGTCGTCAGAACACTTAGTGGCGTATGACATGTACCAGAATTGAAGAGAAATTTGATTTCGTTGAGTAATCTTGATTCAAAAGAGTACAAGTACATGGCTGAAAGTGGGGTTTTAAAGATTAGCAAGGGTTCCTTCATTGTGATGAAAGGGTAGAGAAAGACTGCCAAGTTATATGTTTTGCAAGTTTCAACTATTACTAGACTTTGGCATATACGTCTAAGACATTAGCAAACTAAATTTCTGTGAGCACTGCGTTTTTAAGAAGTAAAAGAGAGTTCGATTCACTAGATGAATGCATAACATGAAGGGAATGTTAGATTATATTTATTCTAATATTTAAGGACAATTCAGAGTGCCTTTGAGGGGTGGCGCTAATTATATGCTGATGATCATTGATGATTTTTTCTAGAAAAGTTTGGGCATTCTTCCTGAAGCATAAAAGTAAAGTGTTTTCCACGTTTAAGGCTTAGAAAACTATGATAGAAAAGTAAACAGGAAAATAGATAAAACACCTTCGCATAAATAATGGTTTGGAATTTTATTTTGATGAATTTAATGAATTGTGCAAATCAGAAGGGATCGTGAGACACTTGACAATTTGTCATATTCCACAGCAAAACATTGTAGAACAAATGAATAGAACAATCATGGAAAAGGTTTGATGTACGTTGTTGAATGCTTATTTACCAAAGTCGTTCTGGGTTGAAGCGACCTCTACTACATGTTTTTTGATTAACTGATCACTATTCGTTGCCTTTGTAAAAAAGTCTCCACAAGAGGTATGGTCTGGTAATCCTACTGATTATTCTGATTTAAATATTTTTAGGTGTCATTCATATGCTCATGCTGATAATGGGAAATTAGAACCTAGATCCATTAAATGTATTTTTCTTTGTTATAAGGCTGGTGTTAAAGGGTATACGTTATGGTTTTCTAAAACGAGGAAAGTTGTAATTAGTAGAGATGTTATTTTTGATAAATATGCTTTGTTCCCTAACTTACCTCTTAAAGACTCTTCCAATAAAGACCAACAAAGTTCAAAGCAAGCGAAGCTTCAGATTGATCCAAGATCTACAATAGAGTTTACTTCTTAAGTTAGTACAAAAACTCATAGTAGAGTTGCTTCTTCACCATAATATTCTATTGCCAACAATAGACCTAGAAGAGATATTAAACCTCCAAAGAGGTTCACCGAGGCTGATCTAGTTGCTTATGCTTTAAATGTGGCTAAAGATATAGATGCAAATCAAGAACCATCTACTTATTACGAGGCAATTAGCTGTGAAGATTCAGGAAAGTGGATGATTTCCATGCAAGAAAAGATGGAGCCATTCCATAAAAATAGAACATGGGACCTAGTGAAGCTTCCTAATGGTAAAAAGGTTGTTCACTATAAATGGGTGTTCAAGAAGAAAGAAGAAACTCCAAGAGTTGAAGAACTCATATATAAAGCAGGGCTGGTTGCAAAAAGTTCTAGTCAGATTCCAGGTGTAGACTTCATAGATGTGTTTTCTGCAACTGTGAAGCATAGTTCGATTTGAGCCTTTCTTGGTATTGTGGCCATTTATGATTTGGAGCTTGAGAATTAGATGTAAAAATAACGTTTTTGCATGGAGAGCTTGAGAAAGATATTTACATGCAACAACCAGAGGTTTTTATAGTCTCAGAAAATGATAACTATGTTTTCTTGCTGAAAAAGTCTTTTTATGGCTTGAAACAATCACCAAGGCAATGGTACAAGAGGTTTGATTCATTTATGACTACTTATGATTTTAAAAGAAGAAAATTTAACAGTTGTGTTCATTTTAAGAAAAACAGTGATGATTCATTTGTATATATACTCATTTATGTTGATGACATGTTGATAGCAGCCAGAATTAAATAAGACATAAGAAAGGTCGAAGCCCAGCTTACTGAAGAATTTGAGATGAAAGATTTGGGAAAATTAAAAAAGATACTTCGGGTGAAGATTCTTAGAGATAAAAACACATGTAAATTATACCTAAGTTAGAAATCGTACATTAAGAAAGTTCTTTGTAGGTTCAATATGTAGTGCGCCAAGCCTATTAATACTCCATTAGTAGCCCACTTCAGACTCTTATCGGCTTTGTCTTCATAATCAAATGATGAGATTGACTACATGTCATGTTTTCCATATTTTAGTGTAGTGGGATCTCTCATGTATACTATGGTTTTCTCACATCCAGATTTATCATATGCAATTATTGCAGTTAGTTGATACATGGAAAATCCCGATAAAGAACATTGGAAAATAGTTCAGTGGATTTTTAGATACTTACGAGGTACTATTGATGTTTGCTTACAACTTGGAAGAACTAGAGATGGAATCTTGGGTATGTTGATTCTGATTTTTCTAGAGACCTTGATAAAAGAAGATCTCTCACAAGGTATGTCATTACTATTGAGGGTTTCACAATTAGTTGGAAAACCACTTTGTAAACTACAGTAGCTTTTCCCACTATTGAAGCTGAGTACATGGCGATTATTGAGGCTTGTAAAGAAGCTATTTGGTTAAAGGGACTCTTTTGTGAACTCAATAAATACCTTCAGATCAGTACAATGTTTTGTGATAGTCAGAGTGTCATCTTGCTTATGAAAGATCAAATGTTTCATGAGAGAACAAAACACATTGATGTTCGATATCATTTTGTGCGTGATATTATTGCTCGTGGTGATATTGTTGTGAGCAAAGTTAGTACTCATGATAATTCTGCAGATATAATGACTAAGTTACTTCCTATAACCATGTTTGAGCATTGATTGGACTTGGTTGGTGTTCATTGTTGAAGAATACCCCTTTAGGGATTTCATGGAAGAGGTAGAGAAATTATTCATTTAGAGTTCGTGGTGAAAAACTTGTTCATTGAGAATTCATGTCAAGGTGGAGATTGTTAGAGTTGTGTGACCTGAATCCATACAGAACTAAACTTCTTCTATTTGATAATCTTTTTCAACCTTTAAATAGATGTAGTCGAAACTCCTTTTGTATCATTCGATTTTCAACATTAGTAAATTTTCTTCTCCTCTACCAGTGGTTTTTTCCCGAAAGGGTTTTCACTTAAAATTTGTGTTTTATTTTTCTTTCTTATTGCTTTATGATTTTTCTATATTGACATTATCGACATTTAGTTTATCACCTGTAATGGTTTTCCATATTGAATTAATGACCAAATCATTACCTTCAACATTTATAATCTTTTCTGCTTCATTTTTTTTTGGAATTTATAAACTTCAGTTAAGGGTGTAAAACAAACTAACACTAATAAGAAAATTCAAATTTATATTGATCATTGTTGTCAAAACAAAAAAAAAAAGTTAATTTATCATAACATTGACCAAAATATCATTGTTAAATTTATCATTAATTTATCATTTCCGCCTAGAATATAATTTTTTTCAAAATCATTGAACCCCAAACCCGTTATTATTTTAAACTCAAACTTTAAACCCAAATCTAACCCCTAAATCAACATACAAAACAAACTAACATTATCATCTCATTTCATCAATACCTAAACAAAAAATGTAGCAACCACCAAACCAATACCTCACCTTATTCGTTCTTTCCTCCTCCCTCTTCATTGCTTTGCTTTCCTTAATAACCTAAGTATGAAAACTCATGCACAAGGACTCGTCAAATTATCAAACTAGGTGAAGAAGCGACAATATAGTCGACCATAGTAGCATGATGTCCTTAATGCTTCAAAAAATCCACAGTAGCATACTGGAATGGCATGAGCTTCTTCCATTGTAGCTTTCTTCCCTTCCAATATTACACCTTCTCCTCTACCTTGTAACACCCCTCACTCGTCCTGATGGCTGGTACGAATAGGAGATTCCACAGAAGCATGTACCAGCAAGAAGTCTTAATTCTATTTAAGATTTAAAAGTTTAAAGCATTTTTATAAAATAATTAAAATATGTTTTAGGCAAACTAAAAATTTTAAGAACAATTTAAGATAATTTAGAATTGATTTGGAGTTTATCGGAGGTGGTCGAAAGCTAAAACAAGCCCCAAAAGGTCAAAAAGGCTGAAATAGGGTGTGAAGTCACAACGTCAGGAGATGCGAGGTTGTGACATCACTTGTTGTCTGGTGATGTGGAAATGTTGCAACCTCGAAGTTGCAACATCACTAGACATCCCAAAAACACTTAAAAACATCCTTAAGCACCATCAAACTATATCTCATGGTTTTAAATCATTTAAAATATTTCCAAGTCATGGTTCATACCAATTTATAACTCAAAGGTTGCCTTAATCAATTAACATGTTACAATACTACTTGACATCGCAAAATCCAAATACTTACAAACTCTTATAAAAATCTAAGCCTTTATGTACATGCCAATAACCTATATAAATAACATATAATAATTAAAGAAAAACCTTAAAAAATTGATGGGTGATGTGTGCTCCCGAAGAAAGCTTCAAGCTTCTTGTACAAGGTCCTTTATCTGTGCGTTTTAAACAACTAAAACATAAGCTTTAAAAGGTCAGTAGGTAGCCAAGGACAAATGTAACACCCCCACCCAACGCCTGGCCAGAAGATCAACCAACAGGGAGGTTACACGAATCTAAATTATGATTTGAAACATTAACGCGTGCATACAAACAACTTGTATAATATCACATATTATTCGAAATTTGATAAAGTCCATCCAAAATAAACTACATATACTAGAGTGAGATACGCTCATAAAAAATCCATCTTTTCCATCATCCAAGACATTAAAATTAATACATCATTTTCATAGCTCAAAACATAAGAAGTATGAGCATAAGAACTCGAGTTTAAAGGTATGTACATGCTACAAGCGAAAGAAAATAGGCTTAAAATAGGTCTGAAGATTCTGGCTTGGTCCCTCTCTCACTTCCCGTAAATAAATTTCTTCCTGAAAAAAAGATAAAGGAATGAGGTAAGTTCGTGTTGAACTTAGTGAGTCTGACATTGTATCCTACTTCATTTATGATTATATATATATACTCTTTTTCTCTCTTTTTTTCCTTTTTAATAACATAATAATCTGTCGTAAAAGAACATGAGATGAACAACTTGATAGTGAGTATAAACTTAAATTGGCCAACATATCTGCAACTTTAGTTGATTTGATACTTCCCTTTACATTGGCTAACTTTTGCGCTTGTCACAATTCCGACTTAGACAATGCTTGCACATTTACATAGAGCACACATCTATATAGCTCGTGCCCTGGAACAACTCACATATTAACACCGCACTCACATTAGCACGGCACATGCTTTTGCACATCTTACTCATATAAACAGATTTGCATGATGAATAGCTTGAACATGAGTTGCAGCTCGCATATAAGAGCGGTTAGCATAATATTCAACTCGCCAGAAAAAAGTCATTGAGGGTAGCCTTGTTTATGAATATATTTTGAATAGTATGAGATAATCTTGCAGATAGACATATAGCATAAAGGCTTGGTGGATAATCTTGCAGGCTCACATTTGGTGGATATATACCTGCAGACTCATACTTGGTGGATACATACCTATGGGCTAATACTTGGTGGATACATACTTACAGACTCATGCTTGGGGGAATGTCCCTTCGGACTCATACTTGGAGGAATGTCCCTATGGACTGTCTTATCTTGTAACTTGAGGACAAGTCCTTGCGAATTGTAACATCCCGATTTAGGGCCTAGTCAGAATAGTGGTGCGAGGCCACAAATCTAAGGTATATGTATGAGTTTTTAAGGTTCATGCCATGTTTGCATGTTAGTGTGAAAGTTTCATGAAGTAATTTTGTTAAATTACGGTTGAATTGTCCAAAAAGGACTAAATTATAAAAGTTGCAAAATGTGAAATTCTAGAAGCTATTTGTGTGAAATAATTTTGGATTATCAATTAGAGGTCCTTAAATAGTAATTTCCCAAAATTCTAATTTTTGGACAAAATTGGGCATGAATGGGTTAAAATTTAAAAGTTTGACAAAAAGGGCATTTTGGTCATTTGTCAATTAATTGATTAAAATTGGAAAAGATGATAGAATTTCATTCATCTTCTTCTCTAAGCTGCTGAAAATTGAGAGAAGCCAAAGGCTCGAAAGTTGAATGAAAATCACTGTACGAGCCTTGGGCCAAAAGTAAAAATATGAGAAAGTTTTAGGGTAAAATGGTAATTTTGCTAAAGTATGAGATAAGGGTCAACTTAGTTAATGTGTGTATGAATAAGTTGATTTATTCATTATAGATCAAGAAAGACGAAGCTCGAAACCGAGGCAAAAGTAATGTGGTGGACTAAATTTCATATCTCTATAGTTTTGAGTGCCGAGGTAAGTTTATGCGTAAATAATGTATTCATACTTATAATTTGTTGATGCTAGCTAGTTTATAGCATAATTGAGAATGATTGAGAACCAATGTGGTTCAAGTGGAATGTGTGTGGTAGATATTGTGAATGGATGAGTGAATTGTAAAATAGACAAGTGAATGTGTAGTGATAATACTTGATGGTGGGCTAAGTGCGATACCACCCTAATGCCTAACGACAATGAGCTGGGCTATGTGAGATGCTAACGTTAAGTATATTGTCTAGTGGCGAAGTGTGAAACCACTATGATTACTTTGTTGGTAGGCTAAGTGCGATACTACCCTATAAATTGATTGTGGTGGGCTAAGTGCGAAACCACCGAGATTTAGCTGTGTAGATGTATTATTGAGTAGATTATCTATGTGGATGCATTATTGAGAAATAACAATGTGCTGTATTAAGAGTAAATATGATATTGAATGCAGTGGTGCATGTCAATGATTATGAGTATGTGACTCATGATGTGTTGGAAATGTGGTAAGAAATAGAAAGAATAAGTATAGTTGTGATGTGAATTTATTTGATAGTATAATGCTAACTGTTGTTTAGCTTATACTAGAATGCCTAAATTGTTATGTGTAAACTTACTAAGCTCAAAGCTTACTCCTTTTCTTTCTTCCTTGTCATATAGAGAAAAAGGGTTGATTCGAGATACGTAGATCATACGGAAGATCGCCCACACTATCAGCACACTTCGGTACATAAGACTAAGTGTTTTGTATATGGCATGTATAGGGGCTAGACAAGTTAGTGAATTTTGTTGTATTGGCTAAGATGTGTTGGCCTTTAGATGGATAATATATTTGGTATAATGCCATAGTTGTTGGCTACTTCATTATATGGAAAGATGTAGTTATCCATGTAAGATTGTGTTTGTGTTTGAGGTATTTATGAATGATTTGAATGGGTATATGTTGTATGAACTTGAGGGGTGAGAAGAGCTTAGCACATAGCTTTGTTCTTGTCCATATGGATAGACACACGAGCATGTGTCTAGGCCATGTGTGACACACAGCCAGCCCACGGACGTGTGCTTGGGCCGTGTCTCTTTAACAGTTTCTAGCAGTATAGGCCATGGGTTAGCCATATGGGTGTGTGTTTAGACTTCAGGCCGTGCGGTGTAGTCAGTGTTCACCACGGGTGGTGAGCACGGGCGTGTGCCCTAGCCGTGGGGCATTGGCAGAATGCTTGGGTTTTCATGCAAGGGTTGAGGGCATGGGCGTGGGTGACCTCTACGGGCGTGTCTCACCTTACATGGGTGTGTAGTCCCTGTTTAGGTGGAGAAATTTTTAAATCGTAGAAGTCTCCGATAAGGTCTCGAGAGCCTTCGTGAGTTTGAGTGAGGCCTCGTAAGTCGAAAATAAAGTTGTTGAGGTGACTTAAGAGAGTAGTCACGATGAGCCTAAGTGGTGATCATGTGGTTTTAATACGGTAATGCCTCGAGCCCAATTTCGACAGGGATTACGAGTAAGGGGTGTTACATTTAGTGGTATCAGAGCATGGTTTAGTCGGTTCTAGGACTACCGTAGCGGGTGTAAGAGTCTAGCTATACATGCCATAAGCGTTTAATGATAGTGTGGTGGCTTCTGATAATTTTAAACTTGTTTTTATATAGTGTATGGATCCCAATCAATCGGCTGCTGATGACGCAACTAGTAATGCGCCAGCTCCCGCACAAGGGACTGCACCTATGCAGAGTGAACCCGAGACTGGGGGTCAAGGAGATGAGGCTCGGGAAGCCTTTCTCTAGATGATGAGTAACTGGTACTCGGAAAATGTTCGAGCAAACCCTAATGCTCAACCTCCTCCACCTCCTCCTATACCTCAGCCAGTTCTAGTGGCTCCTCAAGGTATAGAAGTAGTGAGAGTAACAAAACCCCCAGTGGATAAGATTAGGAAACACGGGGCTGAGGAGTTTAGAGCTAAGGTAGATGATGACCCTGAGAGGGCAGAGTTTTGGTTGGAGAACTTGATGAGAGTGTTCGATGAACTCTCATGTACACCTGAAGAGAACCTGAAGTTTGCCGTATCTTTGCTAAGAGACTCGGCATACCATTGGTGGAAGATGTTGATGTCGATAGTCCCGAAAGAGCGGGTGACATGGGACTTCTTTCTGGAAGAGTTCCGAAAGAAGTATATAAGCCAGAGATTTAATGATCGAAAAAAGGAAGGAATTCCTTGAGTTTAAGCAACGAAAAATGTCAGTAACAGAATATGAGCGCGAGTTTGTTAGGCTTAGCAAATACGCTCAAAAATGTGTGTCGACGGAGACCTTTTTATGTAAAAGGTTCGAAGATGGACTAAATGAGGATATTAAACTCCTGGTTGGTATTTTGGAATTGAAAGAGTTTGTAATGTTAGTTGATAGGGCGAGTAAGGCCGAAGAACTGAGTAAGGAAAAGAGAAGGGCGGTGAGTGAGGCCCAAGATGCGAGAAAGCAGCCTATGAGCAAATCACACCAAGCTCAATCGAAAAGATCCAATGAGGCGAATCCTCAGACCATTACCTCAGTTGGATATTCACCTCGAGATCAAGACAACACTCATTCGGGTTCAAGAGTCCAAGCCACCTCGATAAAAAGTGTGGGCAATCCGAAGAACAAACCGAAGTGTCCAAGTTGTGGTAGATATCACACTAGAGAGTGTTGGGGTAACAGTTGAAACTGTTATAAGTGTGGTTCCCCCGACCATTTTATCCAAACTTACCCTGAGAGGGATGACAAGAAAGAGAAACAAAAGATAAGATTTAGCAATGTAGGCCACCAAAGAACCTGAAAGGGGGAACTAGTGGTAGAGGTGCGTCACAAGATTCTATTGTGAGACTAGAGGGTCGAGCGCCTGCAAGGACATATGCCATTTATGCTCGCGAAGAGGCATCCTCCCCAAATGTGATAACAGGTACTTTCTCTCTCTATGACACATTTGTTATTGCTTTAATTGACCCATGGTCTACCCATTCCTATATTTGCATGAGATTGGCATCTAGTTTGAGTATGACCATTGAGTCTACGGACATTGTGGTTAAGGTGTCAAACCCGTTAGGTAAGCATGTGTTAGTGGACAAGGTGTGTAAGAATTGTCCTTTGGTGATTGAAAGTCATTATTTTTTGGCAAACCTGATGTTGTTGTCTTTTGATGATTTTGATTTAATCCTTGGCTTGGATTGGTTGACTACACATAGTGTTTTAGTGAACTGTAGTAGTAAGTTTATCGAGCTGAAATGTGAGGGTGGAGATGTTATTCGGGTTGAATCAGGTGGATCAGATAGTCTACCAGTGATGATTTCTTCCTTAGTGGCCGAGAAATGCTTTAGAAAGGGATGTGAGTCCTATCTCGCATTTGTATTGAATACTCATGAATCTAAGGTGAAAATTAAATCAGTGCTGGTGGTATGTGAGTATCTGGATGTATTCCCAGAGGAGTTACCCGTATTACCTCCAGTGAGAGAAATCGAGTTTAGGATTGAGTTAATTCCGGGAACGACACCTATTTCAATTGCTCCGTAAAGGGTGGCACCTGTAGAGTTGAAAGAACTGAAGGTTCAGTTGCAAGAGTTAACGGATAAAGGTTTTGTGAGACTAAGCTACTCACTGTGGGGTGCTCCAGTATTATTTGTGAAGAAGAAAGATGGGTCTATGAGGTTGTGCATAGACTATAGGCAATTCAATAAAGTGACGATGAAGAATAAGTATCCTTTACCAAGGATTGATGATCTTTTTGATCAACTGAAGGGAGCTTCAGTGTTCTCCAAGATAGACCTAAGGTCTGGTTATTATTAGCTGAGAGTGAAAGAGCAAGATGTGTTGAAAACTGCATTTCGAACAAGGTATGGCCATTACGAGTTTCTGGTTATGCCGTTTGGTTTAACGAATGCACCTGCGATTTTTATGGATCTGATGAACTGTGTCTTCAGACCGTATGTGGACAAGTTTATGGTTGTCTTTATTGACAACATATTGATCTATTCTCGGAATAAGAACGATTATGAAGAACATTTGAGAATTGTCTTGCAAACTTTGAGAGATAAGCAGTTGTATGCTAAGTTTAGCAAGAGTGAGTTTTGGCTCCGAGAGGTCGGATTCCTAGGACACATTGTGTCGGGTGATGGTATCCGAGTTGATCCGAGCAAGATTTCAGCTATTGTGGATTGGAAACAGCCGAGGAACGTACCAGAAGTTAAAAGCTTTTTGGGTTTAGTGGGATATTACAGACATTTCGTAAAGGGATTTTCTGTGATTGCAAAGCTTTTTGGGTTTAGTGGGATATTACAGACATTTCGTAAAGGGATTTTCTGTGATTGCTACCCCGATGACAAAACTGTTACATAAAGATGTAAAGTTTGATTGGACTGAGACATGCCAACAGAGTTTCAAGAGGTTGAAAACATTGTTGACTGAGGCACCAATTTTGGTTCAACCAGAATCAGGAAAAAAGTTTGTGGTTTATTGTGATGCGTTGTTTAATGATCTCGGTTGCGTGTTGATGCAAGATGGTAAGGTAGCCGCTTATGCCTCGAGACAGTTAAAGCCACACAAGAAGAATTATCCAACTTACGATTTAGAGTTGGCTGCGATTATTTTTGCGTTAAAGATTTGGCGACATTACTTGTATAGGGAAAAGTGCCGAATCTTTACGGATCACCAGAGTTTGAAGTATTTAATGGATCAGAAGGATCTGAATTTGAGACAGAGGTGGTGGCACGAGTTATTGAAAGACTATGAGTTAGTCATTGATTACCACCCAGGAAAAGCAAATGTGGTTGCGGATGCTCTAAGTAGGAAATCCTTATATGCTTTGAGAGCCATGAGCACGAGTCTGACATTGTCTGATGATGGGACTATTTTGGCTGAGTTGAGAGCTAGACCATTATTTGTCCAACAGATAAGTGAGGCTCAGAAAAAAGATAGTGAGATGCAAGCTAAGAGAGCTAAGTGTGGATCGGGAAGTGATTCTGATTTCCGAGTGGGTTCGGATAATTGTTTGATGTAACATGGTAGAATTTGTGTACCAAGAGATGAAGAGTTAATCCAAAAAATTTTGCATGAGGCGCATAGTGGTTATTTGTCAGTACACTCGGGCAGTACGAAAATATACAACAATTTGAGAAAGTTTTATTGGTGGCCGTGAATGAAAAGAGACATTTTAGAGTTTTTGGCAAAACGTCTGATTTTTCAGCAGGTGAAAGCTGAGCATCAAGTGCTTTCAGGATTGCTTCAGCCAGTAATGGTTCCTGAATGGAAATGTGATTGGGTTACCATGGATTTTGTGACGGGGTTGTCGATGACTCCGAAAAGGAAAGATGTTGTGTGGGTTGTTGTGGATAAGTTGACGAAGTAGGCTCACTTTATTCCAGTATGTGTTGATTATTCACTGGATAAGTTAGCTGAGTTGTATGTGACAGAAATAGTGAGATTACATGGTGTTCCTGTGTCTATAATATCGGATAGAGATCGAAGGTTTACTTCGAGGTTCTGGAAGAAGTTGCAAGAAGCCATGGGTACGAGGTTAAATTTTAGTACTGCGTTCCATCCGCAAACTAATGGTCAGTCTGAAAGAGTGATTCAAGTCGTTGAAGATATGCTTCGATTCTGTGTGTTACAATTCGAAGGTAGTTAGGAGAGATATCTACCTTTGGTCAAATTTGCTTACAACAACAGTTATCAATCGTGTATACGGATGGCTCCGTATGAGGCCTTATATGGTCGTAAGTGTCAAACTCCTTTGTATTGGACTGAGCTTGGTGAGAAGCGAATCCATGGGGTCGATCTAGTGAAAGAAACTAAAGAGAAAGTGAAAGTGATTCATCATGGTCTGAAAGCTGCTTCGGACCGACATAAGTCGTATGTGGATTTGAAACAAAAAGAACTTGAATTTGATATGGGTGACAGAGTGTTTTTGAAAGTATCACCATGGAAGAAGATCATGAGATTTGAACAAAAAGGGAAATTGAGTCTAAGATTCATAGGGTCATATGAAATTACCGATAGAATTGGACCAGTGGCTTACTGTTTGGCCTTGCCGGTGGAATTAGAAAAGATTCATAATGTATTCCATGTGTCAATGTTGCGACAATATTGCTCTGATCCTTCGCATGTGATTCCTTCAACGGAAATTGAGATAAGACCGGATATGTCTTATGAAGAAAAGCCAATTAAGATCTTGACTCGAGAAGTGAAACATTTGAGGAATAAGAACATAGCCCTATAAAAGTGTTGCGGAAAAAACACAGTGTGGAAGAAACTACGTGGGAGACGGAAGAAGGTATGAGAGAGCAACATCCAATCCTCTTTACTGGTAAGATTTTTGGGGGCGAAAATCTCTAAAGGGGGGAGAGTTGTAACATCTCAATTTAGGGCTTAGTCGGAATAGTGGTGCGAGACCACAAATCTGAGGTATATGTATGAGTTTTTGAGGTTTATGCCATGTTTGCTGTTAGTGTGAAAGCTTCATGAAGCAATTTTGTTAAATTACGGTTGAATTGTCCAAAAAGGACTAAATTGAAAAAGTTACAAAATGTGAAATTCTAGAAGCTATTTGTGTGAAATAGTTTTGGATTATCAATTAGAGGTCCTTAAATAGAAATTTTCCCAAATTCTAATTTTTGGACAAAATTGGGCATGAATGGGTTAAAATTTGAAAGTTTGACAAAAAGGGCATTTTGGTCATTTGTCAATTAATTTATTAAAATGGGAAAAGATGATAGAATTTCATTCATCTTCTTCTCCATGCTGCCGAAAATTGAGAGAAGCCATTTTTAGGACTCTTCAACTTTTCAAGCTAGCTAGTAAGTGTATTCTAGCTCCATTTTTTATATTCTTCGTATTTTTGAAGTCCTAAAAGCTTGAGTAAGGTATTTTTAGCTATATGTTGAGTTAAGATGGATGTTCAAAAATATACCCATGTATGACATGCATGTATTTTGATGTTTTATGGAAGAATATGAAAGCTTGATGTAGTAAAAACATCTTTTGCTAAGTGAATTTCATGAAAAATGCATGTAGGGACTAGTTTGTGAAAGTCTTGAGTTTGGTCAGACATGTGTGATTTAGTGAGAACTTATAATTACTTTAGTTTAGTAAATGGTTTGGCTATGCATGAAAGGCTCGAAAGTTGAATGAAAATCACTTTACGAAGCCTTGGGCCAAAAGTGTAAATATGAGAAAGTTTTGGGGTAAAATGGTAATTTTGCTAATGTATGAGATAAGGGTCAATTTAGTCAATGTGTGTATTGAATAAGTTGATTTATTCATTATAGATCAAGAAGACGAAGCCCGGATCGAAACCGAGGCAAAAGCAAGGTGGTGGACTAAATTGCACATCTCTATACTTTTGAGTGCCGAGGTAAGTTTTTGCGTAAATAATGTATTCATACTTATAATTTGTTGATGCTAGCTAGTGTATAGCATAATTGAGAATGATTGAGAACCAATGTGGTTCAAGTGGAATGAATGTGGTAGATATTGTGAATGGATGAGTGAATTGTAAAATAGACAAGTGAAAGTGTAGTGATAATACTTGATGGTGGGCTAAGTGCGATACCACCCTAATGCTTAACGACAATGAGCTGGGCTATGTGCAATGCTAACGTTAATTATATTGTCTAGTGCCTAAGTGTGGAACCACTATGATTCCTTTGTTGGTAGGCTAAGTGCGATACTACCCTATAAATTGAATGTGGTGGGATAAGTGCGAAACCACCGAGAATTTAGCTGTGTGGATGTATTATTGAGTAGATTAGCTATGTGGATGCATTATTGAGAAATAACGATGTGCTGTATTAAGAGTAAATATGATATTGAATGCAGTGGTGCATGTCAATGATTATGAGTATGTGACTCATGATGTGTTGGAAATGTGGTAAGAAATGGAAAGAATAAGTATAGTTGTGATGTGAATTTATTTGATAGTATAATGCTAGTTGTTGTTTAGCTTATACTAGAATGCCTAAATTGTTATGTGTAAACTTACTAAGCTCAAAGCTTACTCCCTTTCTTTTCCCCTTGTTTTTATAGAGAAAAAAGGGTTGATTCGAGATACGTGGATCATACGGAAGATCGCCCACACTATCAGCACACTCCGGTTCATTAGACTAAGTGTTTTGTGTATGGCATGTATAGGGGCTAGACAAGTTAGTGAATTTTTTTGTATTGGCTAAGATGTGTTGGCCTTTAGATGGATAATATATTTTGTATAATGCCATAGTTGTTGGCTACTTCATTATATGGAAAGATGTAGTTATCCATGTAAGATTGTGTTTGTGTTTGAGGTATTTATGAATGAGTTGAATGAGTATATGTTGTATGAACTTGAGGGGTGAGAAGAGCTTAGCACATAGCTTTGTTCCTATCCATGTGGATAGACACACGGGCATGTGTCTAGGCCATGTGTGACACACGGCCAGCCCACGGGCGTGTGCTTGGGCCGTGTCTCTTTGACAATTTCTAGCAGTATAGGCCATGGGCTAGCCACACGGGCGTGTGTTTAGACTTCAGGCCGTGTGGTGTAGTCAATGTTCACCACGGGTGGTGAGCACGGGCGTGTGCCCTAGCTGTGGGGCATTGGCAGAATGCTTGGGTTTTCATGCACGGGTTGAGGGCATGGGCGTGGGTGACCTCCACGGGCGTGTCTCACCTTACACGGGCGTGTAGTCCCTGTTTAGGTGGAGAAATTTTCAAATTGTAAAAGTCTATGATAAGGTCTCGAGAGCCCTCGTGAGTTTGAGTGAGGCCTAGTAAGTCGAAAATGATGTTGTTGAGGTGACTTAAGAGAGTAGTCACGATGAGCCTAAGTGGCGATCATGTGGTTTTAATACGGTAATGCCTCGGGCCCAGTTTCGGCAGGGATTACGGGTAAGGGGTGTTACACGAATTGTCTTAACTTGTAGCTTAAGCATGCTTGGCCATTCTCTGTACTATCCATCTAAGCCTATACAAAGCTAAATAACTTACACATATACAATCTCAATTCATCCTAATTGAACCTCTGCAAAGATAAACAACATGTGGCATAAAGTGCACAACATGACATCTCCTTATTCTTTCATCTCCAATCATCAGATACCTCCCATGCTCCACATACAAATCATTATCATCAAAATAACTCTTATCAACAATCAAAAAGTTCACACATTCAGCTAATCATACAACTCAGTGACACACAACAAAGTATACCAAACATTTTACCACAAACACTAGTATACATTACAATCAGAGGAAGGTTCAACAAAATAACTTGATCAATAACATTTTACCTAGCATATAGTTCATCAATACCACAGACCTGTGCTCATAACCAGACATGTGTTTACATTTCAACACTTAACATGCATCAATATTTCAGTAGAAAATCTCATAATAGGGCAACATCTCATCATCTGCAGAACATGCAATATAATTTTCCAAGGACCACAATCCAACTCATAGCACTGAAACATGCAAGACCAAGAAGTTGAATCCTTCTCCATCCAATTAAATTTTCTTTGATGATTAGACCTCCTCCTTCGGCTTTAATAACAATTCACAAATTCCACAATTATCCAGCTAATTTGTAAATTCCATCCCACATGCAAGTCAGTTTCTTCCCTTCTATTCTCATCGTTCCAAAGAAAATAACCAAGAAAGGAATGATAGATGAAAATGAATTTCCAAAACAATCTCTAACCCCGGCTAACTACTCTCCATATATCCCCCATTACCCTTTCCCACTATCTCAAAATAACATTTCCAAATTTAAGGACATCAACAGTTTGTCCTCCACTTTTCTAATCTTATAGTTACAATTAAACTGATTTAGTTGAAACCTAAATATCTCCTAACCGGCCATACAAGGACTTTCCAATTTACTATATTTCCAAATTAAACCAAAATCATCATAATTTTGCACAAAATGATTCCATAGGATCAAATCGAAAGAAATTTAAATAAGCTAAGCCTACGATTCAAATAATCCAAACTTTAATTCGACAATTTAGGTGTGAAAGTAAACCTACTTATCCTATTCCTTATTAATGTTGAACCCCTATAAGCATGTTATTTAAGATTCACTTAAGCCTAATTTTAGAGCTACTAATCAATTCTGTAACACCCCAAACCTGACCTAGATGTTATGGCCGAATCTTAAAAATTACATTAACGACGTATGAAATTATTTATTTATTTTGAAAAAATAGAGGTTTGAGTTTGACATCGTAAAAATTTCTAAGATTGAATAATTTTATCCTTCAAAAATATTTAGTAAAATATATTTATTTTTAAAAAGAAAAGTGTCATTTAATTGTAATGTTGTTTGAAAACATCTAAATATGAATGATCTTATATTATAATTATAAAATGATTTCTTACAAAGAAGGCATAGCGATTTTCATAAATCTATTTAGGAAATTTATTAATTATAATTTTGTTTAAAATTTAAGAAAAACATAATTAATTTAGATAAATTGCATTATTAAAAATACTTAAAATCCCATAGTTTTGCATGCATGTATGATAGTTTAAATTCATAAAAATATAAATCATAACCAAAATAAAGTTAAAGTCCAAAGTCTAAAAGTCCACAAAAACACAACCCAAAATCCAAATAGTTAAAAGTCCAATAAATATCAAGGATGTAAAATTTTCCAAGAGGCTCCACCAAGAGCTAATCCAAGTCCTATGTTTAAGTGTTACTTGAAAGGTTGGAACATTAATGGGGTGAGCTTTTTTTTTTTTAGCCAGTGTGAGATTAACTCAAACTCATTCACAACATAAAACATATACGATACAAAGTCATAAGATCACATATCTCAATATTTCATAAGCATATCATGCATGATGATGTCAATGCATAATTCGTAAAACAATGCAGATTTTAGGAAAAATGATCGTACCCATATCCACCACACACCATAATCAAGTTTACCCAAAACTCGTCCAACCAACACACCAAATTGTGAACAATTCATAGTAACGTAGATAAACTGCCATATAATCACATTTTATTTTCATACAAATATCACATATGTCATATAATCACATAACATGAGAATGAAATATGCATATTTTTCATATTATTAGCAAACATCAACATCACACAACATACTTTTCATAAGTATACGGTTTAAGAAAAATACTTACTTGATAAGGATGACTTATATCACTTTATGGATACATATAGTATCCCCATTAAACAACATTATTTTAATAGCAACATTTTTATCAATATAATAATATTCTTAATTAATTTAGTGTTAAAAATCACACCTGATCATAGATCCAATGTGGAATTAATCTCTCAGAACACCCACTTAAGGATCTACAATTAGATTACATAATCAAACAACAAATGGCGATATTGAGTTAGGACTATCATCTTTAAGGTTAATACAATAAATTGATTATCAATTATTATTAACACTTGCCCTTAAAAGATCTCTTGGATTAGCTATTTAATCCCAACGATTAACGGTCTCTCGAGTTGATGTCGAGCGACCCCTCTACACATAAGATATATGAAATATTAATCATTGAGAAAATAAATCACTAAGGTCCCCCTTAAGTAATTGACCAAGGGAAAATAATAGAGAGGAGAAACTATTTCTACACTCCCTTAATACTTACTCTAACACGAATGAAACGGATGATCAACGAACCGATTTGATCACGAATCAAGGGAGAAGAAACGATCTAAGAAGTGGATTTATTCAAAAATAAATCCAAGGAAAGGTAGAGTTCAAATTAGGATTTAAATTAAATAAAATAAAAATAATGAGCATTTGAAATGAATAAGAAAACATGAAGAGATCTCCACCGTCAACGGTGGTGCTACGGTGGTGACGGCAACAACGATCCCATGATAAAGGTATAGTTCTGGTAGAGGGGAAAGAGAGAAGGTGGGTTCGATCGCTTCTTTTAAGGAAGAGAGAAGAGAATAGAAAAATAAGAAAAAAGATAAAATGCATGGTGGTGCGCGGTGGGTGTCACGGTGGAGGAGGCGGCGCTTGGAGAGAAAAGGGAAGGGAAGATGCAGCAAGACAGTGACTCGACGGTGAGGTGGTGGTGGTGCAAGGCTAGCTACAGTGGAGGAGAAGAGAAAATAAAAATGAAGGGTAACCAAAAAGAGAGAAAAAAATGAGAAAGGGAGAGGTTGGGGAGGAGCTAATGGTGGAACAGTAATGAGAGGGAGGGTATGCCAAATTGGATGAGAAGGATGATGGTTAACCATAGCTAGGTTCATTGAACTTCAAACAAGGAATTTGTAAAGAGAAAAGGTAAAAGAATGAGACAAGGGAGTGAAAAAGAGAATTATGTTTGGTTAAACATGGACTCTTAACTAACAAAAGATGGAAAAAAAAATCTCCCCAAGAAAGGCATGTAAGGGTAGACAGCAAGGGTGTTTTTAGCACTTGGGAAATTCACCAAAAAATTAATTAAAAAGATGTTAAGTTAGTGACTTAAACTTAGGACCTTTAAGATAACTTTAGAGCACTTAACCACTAGGCCATTCACTTGTTTTTAACTTAGCACATAGTAAATAAAATATATGGGATGTGACAAATTCATTTAAATTATTCGAATTATGGGGCCCAACTTATATTTTAATGATTTATTAGGCAATAACTTATGAAAAGTTCATGCGGAGATTACTCTCCCTCATTTTAAAACTTTATTTCTAAACTTTTCTAAGCATGCATATACGTAAATTTATCATTTATGGCACTTATTTTATATTGGATCCATACATTCCATTGTTATTTCCTTAACTAGGGCATAAACTTTTAGAGTACCTTATCAATTTAAATTCTCATTTGCTTAGCTATACATTTACCTTATTTTGATCCATTTTAGTAATAAAACATTTAGTTCATGACCCTTAGTTTTTCTTTTATCCATCTATAGTCACGCTTAAAATTAATTATCAACATTTAATCCATTATCGCCTATAGTAAACTCTAGTAAATCTGACTCACATACACGAGACTCCTTCACCACACTAATGAGCACTAAAGTGCTAAACTGTAAAATAGCGTAAAACATCCCTCCACCACACCAAAGAGCTCATAAGACCATAAACTACACCACACCATAATGCAAATAAGTGAAAGGCCCAAAGGTGATAAAAACTGCACATAAGTGTGAAGCCTATGACAAAACTCTAACACGCTATAGCCCTTAATTGGCATGTCAATTGTATGCTAACATTTTACTAAGTCTAGTAAGGCACATTATGATATTTACACATATCATATATCCATATAAATCATCAATGCACCTATTTATATTTCATAGTCATTTCCACAATGGGTTATTATGACATAATATGTCTATATTTAGCAAAATTTAATCTTTCAAAACAGAATTTCCTACTTGAGTAGTGATCAGTAAATTATTTATTTGCCAATCCAAAAAATTCAAAATCAAAATCCATTTGATGTTTTAGAAACTATACTCTTGAAACTTTCAACCAAAAAATTTTCAAAATTTACGCTTTTACAAATGCTAGCAAATTTTAAAGGTTAGTGTAAAGCTGCTGGCCTGCTACCAAACAATTATGACCTCTCTTCATTCAAAAATATTTTAATTTTAAAATATAATTTATAAAAATTCACCATTTATTTTATTAGAAACTATACTTAATAAGAGTTTTAGAAATATAAGGCTTGTGTTCTAATCATTTTATACAATTCTTAACAAAATTTTCAAAGTCGAAACAAAGGATGCTACCAACAGTTTCGACCTTCCCTTACATAAATAGAGTTATCTCTTATTGTATAATTTGGATGCAAGTTCTGTTTGGTCCAATGAAAATCGGACTCTATAAGATTTAAAACCATATGTGGCTTAACTTCTAATTCAATTTCTTCATTTTTGGTGAATTTTCAAAGTCACACTACTATTGTTGTCCAAAATTGTTTTAGTACAAATGTTGATAACCAAGTTATTCAAGTTACATATTAAACACATTCACCCAAAAATAACACATTTCATATTTATTCATATAATAAATCACATGTTTATTACACTATTTTCATATTAATAACTTAAATTCATTATTATCCTAAACATTTTAGTATAAGAGAAGTAAGAATATCCAATAAAATATATCAAAATCTGAAAATCAAGTTTCTAAATACTTGTTTGCATTTTCTCATTTCCATACACAAAATATATCAAAATATTAATAGCAAAATTTTCCAAGCTTTCTCATAACCTTTAAATTCGAATATCGAGCTAGGAGAGTTAGAAAAACAACATTCTTACATTGATAAAACTTTCTATCTCTATCTTCATTTTCTTATACTAAAACTCCGTTAACCCTAGGCTACCACTAAATAAACTGATGGAGGAATTTAGCTCAAGAGGTTGTTTCCATGGAAATTTTGACAAAATCTCAAGGTGGAATGTGACATTTTTTAGAAAACATGAAGAAAAAAGCAAGAAAATG
This sequence comes from Gossypium rotundifolium, assembly GCA_025506655.1. Lineage (NCBI taxonomy): Eukaryota > Viridiplantae > Streptophyta > Magnoliopsida > Malvales > Malvaceae > Gossypium > Gossypium rotundifolium. Next base: position 64,501,451 of record CP106722.1, read on the forward strand.
AAAAAGAAGAAGGGAACTACCCATGAGAGGCTACTACCTACTGGAGAAGAGAAAAATGAAGGCTGACGAGGTTCTTTTCCCTCATAAAAAGACCAACAAATGGACCAGAGGCCCATGTTCAACTATTCAAGTCTAATTTTTGTGATCCAATTCTTTAATATGAGGTTCCAGCAATACAAAATATTTTCAAATATCAAACTTAATTATTATTTCCATCATAAAAGTCTCAAGAATTTATCAAATTACGCTTTCATAGTAAAATTACTATTTTGTCCCCTTTTGTCCATTTTCACAATTTCTTCTCAAAATTTGATACTTAGACCAATTCAAATTCATAATTCATAATTCATAATAATTCTTCAATATAACTCCATAAGAAACGAGAATTACAGTTTTTCTCTTTTCTCACTAACAATGGGAAAATAACAATTTAGTCCCTCTACTCTAAGTTCTTTCTAATTTAGTCCTAAAAGTGATTTTCAGACGACCGAGTCATATTCAAATTTATTTTCATGTCAAATAGGCAATAAAAACTCTTATTTCCATTTTTTTAATTTTTCATGTTAGTCCTTTAACATTTCAATATTTGTGATTTAGTCCTTTCATCACATTGTCACCGATAAAGTTCTTATCATTAAATCCCATAAAATTCTTTTATTTGAAAATTTATCCAATTTTCTCAATAATTCACTATATTTTCTATTGAAATAGTGCCACGTGTCAAAATGGAAATTTGAGAATTTACTAGTATGAGTCCTTTTATCAACATTAAACAATTTAAAATAATATTAAATGATTTAATTTTTTGGGGGGAAATCCATTTAATGACATGTAAAAATATATAGACATGTGGCGACACAATCCACTTTTCGTGACATCCCAATCAACATTTCGTTTTGTATTTAACCGAGGAATAACCAAAACAATCAAAATTCTTAAAGACAATAATTAAATTGACAAAAAAATTAAAGTGACTAAAATAAGAGCACAACACTTTTAAAATGACTATCTAAATAATTTACCTTAAAATAAAATAACAAATTTTAGTGCATGCGAGTTACAATATATGATTTCTTGTTGTTGCTGCTATCCTTGTAAGAGCTATAATTGCCACTGCAGGGTCCATCTGATCCTCATTTATAGCGAGTGGGGGACTCTTTTATGAGTTAGACGTATGTTCGGGAAAATAACGAAAACAAAATGTACAAAACGTTGACTGCAGGGTTCGGACCTGCGCGAGCGTAGCCTAACTGATTTTAAGTCTATCTCTGTCTCCTTAACTACTTGGACATATTGACGCTTTTGTTAGATAGACTTGAAAATATTTTATTAACATTTATCAACAAAGTCCAACTTTATACGCAGGCTGTTAATATGCTTTCTACAAACCTAATAATATTAATTCCAGGACAATAGAAAAGGAACTACCCAAAAATAAGAAAAGTAAGATAAGCATGACATGGATTTTTGTTGGTATATCAAAGTTTTCATAAGACGCCATTTAATTATAATTAAAATAAATTTAAAGAAGGATCCACACATAATACATTTATAAATTATGAGACTCGAAAATGAGATTTTAAAGTTTTTAAAACCTCAATCTTACGAATCGAGTTAAAGTCTTATTGACAACATGATATTGATTTAAATACATATGTATATAACATTTTAATGTGGTTATGATATTTAATAAATACAATATAAATATATAGATTCCGTATTGGTATTTTTAAAATTTTTGTAAATTGAAATTGTATTGTTATTTTTGTAAAAATGCGAAAAGACAAAAGTGTCACCATAATAGAGACATGGTCCCTTTGGTTAAAGGAGGGCAACTGAAATAGTTGTTACTTCCACGCGAGAGCTACTAGTCGACTGAAGAAAAACAATATTGAAAGGCTAAAACACTCAAATGGCAACTGGGTGACGGATAATAGAGGCATTTGCAATGTTGCTAAAAACTACTTTTGTAAATTGTTTCGGTCTAATAACCATGCTAATGATATCAGGGAGTGTGTTACCAAAGAATCCAATGATTGGCTTGAAGAAGACTACACGGAGAGTGAGATCGTCCCAGCCATTAGGCAGATGGATCCTAGGTAGGCCCCTAGAGTGGATGGTCTCTCGGGGAGTTTTTTCACATACAACTGGAAGATTGTTGGCAAGGACACTATTTGGTTTTGCCTTGATATTCTAAACGGGAATAAAGATGTTTCCTTCTTAAATGAAACTATGATAATTCTAATCCCTTAAATTAGTGACCCTAATGACATTACTAATTACAGCCCGATTAGCTTATGCAGGTTCATTTATAAGGTCATCTCCAAAGTACTTGCCAATTGACTCAAAGTTGCCCTCCCAACTTGCATAAGCCCAAATTAGAGCGCGTTTTTCCCTGGGAGAATGATACATGACAATATTTTCATCACTCACGAATTACTCCACTATCTTCAAAGCTCCAAAAATGGTCCCAATAAAGGCCTCATCATTAAGCTCGATATGAGCAAAGCATACGACAGAGTGGATTGGGACTTCTTGGAGGCGATAATGTTGAAGATAGGGTTCGATAATAGTTGGGTAAAAAAAGGCATGAATTGTGTTCAGACTGTTCACTATATTGTAAAGTGCAACAATACATTGTCAAATGTTATTATTCCCGAGAGGGGACTTCGTCAAGGAGACCCCCTCTCCTCTTATTTGTTCTTATTTTGCGTGTAAGCACTCTCGAGAATGCTTCTTCATGTGCAGGATGATAATGTCTTACGTGGAATCTGGGCCAGTACCGATGGCCCTAGAATTAACCACCTTTTTTTTTGCGGACAATGCCCTTATTTTTGTTAAAAATAAAAATTGTGATGTTGTTGTTTTGCCTGATATTTTAAAGGACTTTACTACTATTTCAGTACAGGAGATAAATTTCAGTAAGTCTATGGTTTTTTTTAGCCAAAACACTTCAATTGCGCAAAGGCAGAAAATTGGTGACTTACTGAGGATGGAAGTCGTGGTGAAATTGGATAACTATCTAGGACTCCCTTTGCCTATTGGTAAGAAAAAATCTTTGGCTTTTCATGAGATTATTAATCGATTGTCTTGCAGAATTAATAGCTGGGCAAATAGGCTCTTATAGTTTGGAGGCAAAGAGATTTTCATTCAGGCAATTCTCCAGGCTTTACCAACATATGCAATACCGGTTTTCCTTGCTCCTAAAGGTGTAGTCGAAGATATGCAAACAAAGATCAGCAGAGTATAGTGGTCTGGAAAATATCGGGGTAGATTTTGGACAATGCTCTCTTGGAAGAAGTTGTGTCACCTTAAAGGTATGGGAGGGCTCAGATTTAGGGACATCCACCTTTTTAATTTAGCACTTATCGGCCTGCAGGTCTGATGGCCCATTAACAATAAAGATACTTTTTGCTATAAAGTTCTTAGCTCCAAGTATTTTCTTGTTGGGAATATTTTCAACTCTAAAGAAGTTGACAAAGCCTAGTTTACTTGGAAAAGTATCGCTGCTGCAGTTGTAACACCCTTTACCCGGGTTCTATGCCGGAACCGGGCTTAAGGCGTTACCTTAACAAAATCCTCACGTTCGCCACTCAAGCTCATCGACTTCTCTCAAAAGTCATCTCAACAACCTCATTCTCAATTTACGAGGCCTCATTCATACATACGAGGGCTCTCGAGACTATTCCAGAACTTTTTCGAATCTAAAAAAATTTTCTCTTTTGTACAGGGATAACACGCCCGTGTAAGAAGAGACACGCCCGTGTGTAGTCACACACGCCCATGCCTTCAACCCATGGTGAACACTGACTTCACCCACACGGCCTCAAAGCTTAGTCACATGCCCGTGTGACTAGCCCGTGGTCTATCCTGACTTAAAAGATCAACCTGCAGGGGACGCACGGCCAGAGCACACACCCGTGTGCTGACCGTGTGTCACACATGCCTAGACACACGCCTGTGTATCTATTCACATGGACAAGAACAAAGCTATTTGCTAAGCTCTTCTCACCCCTATGGCATTCACAACATGCACTCATACAACACATCCATAATCAACTTAAATTTAAAAGAAATCTCACATAAAAAACTACGTCTTTTCATATAATATGATAGCCAACAACTATGGCATTATACAAAATTCACTATCCATCTAAAGGCCAACACATCTTAGCCATATACAACAAAAATTCACTAACTTTTTTAGCCCCTATACATGCCATATACAAAACATTGAATCTCCTATACCAGAGTGTGTTGATATGTGGGCTATCTTCCAATGATCCTCGTATCTCGGTTCACCACACTACTCTATAAACAAAGGAAAAGAAAAGGGAGTAAGCTTTGCGCTTAGTAAATTTACACATAAACAATTAAGCATCATAGTATAAGCTAAACAACAATTAGCATTATACTAACATATAATGTACAACTATGCTTACTCTTTCTATTCCTTACCACATTTCCAACACATTATGGATCATATACTCATAACCATTGGAATGCACCCCTGCATTCAATATCACATTTACACAATATACAACACATCATTATTTCTCGATAACACATCCACAAAGATATACTACTCACTACTACCACCACACAGCTAATCCACACAGCTAATGTCTCAGTGGTTTTGCACCTAGCCCACCATAATCAATTAATAAGGTAGTATCGCACCTAGCCTACCGCAAAGGTAATCATAGTTGTCTCGCACTTAGCCCACTAGACGATATACCTAACGATAGCATCGCACATAGCCAGCTCATCGTTAATATGCATTAGGTTGGCATCACACTTAGCCTACCATCTAGCATTATCAATACACATTCACATGTTTACTTACTCTACTAAAGCATTCATCAATTCTCACTAAATCACACATGTATACCAAACTAAAGTTTTTCACAAACTAGTCCCTACATGCATTTTCATGGAAAAATCACTTAGCAAAAAATGTTTCTACTACATCAAGCTTTCATATTCTTCTATAAAACATCAAAATACATGCATGTCATACATATGTACATTTTTGAACATCCATCATAGCTCACCAAATAGCTAAAAATAGCTTTCTCATGCAGTTAAGACTTTAAAATACGAAGAATATAAAAAACGGGACTTAAATGCACTTACTATCAAGCTTGAAAATTTTGAGGAACCCTAACAATGGCTTCTCAAAGTTTCGGCAGCCTTGGAGAAGAAGATGAATGAATTTTTTCATATTTTCTCCTATTTTAATCATTTAACAACCAAATGACCAAAATGCCCTTTTTGATAAACTTCCTTTTTTAACTCATCATTGCCGAATTTTGTCCAAAAACTAAAATTTGGGAAAATTGTTCATTAATGACCTCTAATTAATATTCTAAAGCTATTTCACACAATTAGTTTCTAGAATCTCACATTTTGCAACTTTTGCAATTTAGTCCTTTTGGACAATTTAATCGAAATTTCTCAAAATTGCTTCATGAAACTTTCACACTAGCATGCATACATAGCATAAACCTCAAAAAATTATTCATAACCCTCAAATTTGTGGTCTCACACCACTATTCTGACTAGACCCTAAACTGGGATGTTACAACTCTCCCCCCTTAAGAGATTTTCGCCGCCGAAAATCTTACCAGTAAAGAGGTATGGATGTTGTTCTCTCATAGTTTCTTCTATTTCCCAAGTAGCTTCTTCCACACAGTGTTTCTTCCATAACACTTTGACTAGTGCTATGCTCTTATTTCTCAACTGTTTCACTTCTCGAGCCAAGATCTTAATCGGCTCCTCTTCATAAGACATATCCGGTGTTATCTCAATTTTCATTGAAGGAATCACATGTGAAGGATCAGAGTGATACCGTCGCAACATCGATACATGGAACACATTATGAATCTTTTCCAACTTGACCAGCAAAGCAAACTGGTAAGCTACTGGCCCAATTCTGTCTGTAATCTCATACGACCCTATGAATCTTGGACTCAATTTCCCTTTTTGTCCAAACCTCATAATCTTCTTCCACTGAGACACTTTCAAAAATGCTTTGTCACCCACCTCAAACTCGATCTCTTTTCTTTTCAAATTCGCATACGACTTCTGTTGGTCTGAAGCAGCTTTTAGACTATTACAGATTACTCTCACTTTCTCTTCAGTTTTTTTCACTAGATCAACTCCATGGATCTGTTTCTCACTAAGCTTGGTCCAATACAAGAGAGTTCGACACTTACGACCATACAAGGCCTCATACGGAGCCATCCGTATACTCGATTGATAGCTGTTGTTGTAGGCGAATTTGACCAAAGGTAGATATCTATCCCAACTACCCTCGAATTCTAACACACAGCATCGGAGCATATCCTCAAGAACTTGGATCACCCTCTCAGACTGGCCATCAGTTTGCGGATGAAACGAAGTACTGAAATTCAACCTCATACCCATGGCTTCTTGCAACTTCTTCCTAAACCTTGAAGTAAATCTTGGATCTCTATCCGATATGATGGACATAGGCACACCATGCAATCTCACTATCTCTGACATATACAACTCAGCTAACTTATCCAGTGAATAATCAACACGTATTGGAATAAAATGAGCCGACTTCTTAAGTCTATCCACAACAACCCACACAGTATCTCTCTTTTTTGGAGTCATCGACAATCCCGACACAAAGTCTATGGTAACCCGATCTCACTTCCATTCGGGAATCATCACTGGTTGAAGCAATCTCGAAGGCACTTGATGTTCAGCTTTCACTTGTTGACAAATCAAGCACTTTGCCACAAACTCTGAAATATCTCTTTTCATCCTCGACCACCAATAAAACTTCCTTAAGTCGTTGTACATTTTCGTACTACCCGAGTGCACTGACAAATAACTACTATGTGCCTCAAGCAAAATATTTCTGATCAACTCCTCATCTCTAGGTATAAAAATTTTGTCACGGTATAATAAACAATCATTCGAGCCCACTCGAAAATTAGAATCACTTTCTGATCTGCACTTAGCTCTTTTAGCTTGCATCTCACTGTCATTCCTCTGAGCCTCACATATTTGTTGAACAAATAGCGGCTTAGCTCTCAACTCTGCCAAAATAGCACCATCATCAGATAATGCTAAACTCGTGTTCATAGCTCTTAGAGATACAAGGATTTCCTACTCAGGGCATCTGCAACCACGTTCGCTTTTCCCGGGTGGTAATCAATGACTAATTTATAGTCTTTCAGTAACTCAAGCCACCGCCTCTGTCTTAGATTCAGATCCTTCTAATCATCAAGTATCTCAAACTCTTATGATCCGTAAGGATTCGACACTTCTCACTATACAAATAATGTCGCCAAATCTTTAAAGCGAAACCAATCGCAGCCAACTCCAAATCATGAGTCAGATAATTTTTCTCGTGCGATTTTAACTGCCTCGAGGTGTAAGCGACTACCTTACCCTCTTGCATTAACACACAATCGAGACCATTAAATGACGCAGCACTAAAAACCACGAATTCTTTCCCCGATTACGGTGAACCAAAACCGATTGCCTCGATCAACATTGTTTCGATCTCTCAAAACTCTGTTGACATGTCTCAGTCTACTCAAACTTGACATCTTTATGCAATAGTTTCATCATTGAGGTAGCAATAGCAGAGAACCCCTTCACAAAATGTCTGTAATATCCTACTAATCTTAGGAAGCTTCTAACCTCTGACACATTCTTCGGCTGTTTCCAATCCACAGTAGCTGAAATCTTACTTGGGTCAACTCTGACACCATTACCCGACAAACGTGTCCCAAAAATCTGACCTCTTTGAGCCAGAACTCACTCTTGCTAAACTTAGCATACAACTGCTTATCTCTTAAAGTTTGCAAGACAATTCTCAAATGCTCCTCATGATCGTTCTTATTCTGAGAATAGATCAATATGTCTCAATGAAGACAACCACAAACTTATCCACATATGGTCTGAAAACACGGTTTATTAGATCCATAAAAATTGCAGGTGCATTCGTCAAACCGAACGGCATAACCAAAAACTCATAATGGCCATACCTTGTTCGAAATGCAGTCTTCAACACATCTTGCTCTTTCACTCTGAGCTAATAATAACCCGACCTCAGGTCTATCTTGGAGAACACGGTAGCTCCTTTCAATAGATTAAAAAGATCATCAATCCTTGGTAAAGGATACCTATTCTTCACCGTCACCTTGTTGAGTTGTCTATAGTCTATACACAACCTCATAGACCCATCTTTCTTCTTCACAAATAATACCAGAGCACCCCACGGTGAGTAACTCGGTCTTACAAAACCCTTATCTGTCAACTATTGCAACTGTATCTTCAGCTCTTACTCTACAGGTGCCATTCTATACGGAGCAATAGAAATCGGTGTCGTTCCTGGAATCAATTCAATCCCAAACTCGACCTTTCTCATTGGAAGTAATCCGGGTAATTCTTCTGGGAATGCATCTGGATACTCGCATACCACTGGCACTGTTTCAAACTCTACTCCAACCTCTCGAGTATTCAACACAAAGGCGATATAGGACTCATACCCTTTTCTCAAACATTTCTCAGCCACTAGGGAAGAAATCATCACTGGTAGACTATCCGATCCATCTAATTCAACCCGAACCATATCTCCACTCTCACATTTCAATTCAATATACTTACTACCATATTTCACTAAAACATTATGGGTAGTTAACCAATCCATACCTAGGATTAAATCAAATTCATCAAACGGCAACAACATAAGGTTTGTCAGAAAATAATAATTCTCAATCAACAAAGGATAATTTTTACACACCTTGTCCACTAACACATGCTTACCCAACGGGTTTGATACCTTAACCACTATGTCCGTAGACTCAACGATCATTCTCAAACTAGATGCTAATCTCATACAAATATAAGAGTGAGTAGACCCTGGATCTATTAAAGTAATAACAAAGGTGTCAAAAAGAGAAAAAGTACCCGTTATCACATTTGGGGAGGATGCCTCTTCGCGAGCGCGAATGGTATACTTCCTCGCAGGTGCTTGACCCTCCGGTCTCACAGCAGAGTCTTTAGACACACCTCTACCACTGGCCCCACCTCTTGGGTTTCTGGGTTGTCTACCCCTTGTAGACACATCGCTGGATCTTATCTCTTGCTTCTCTTCCTTATCATCCCTCTCGGGCTAATTTTGGATAAAATGGTCGGGGGAACCACACTTATAACATTTTCGACTATTTCCCCAACACTCTCTGATGTGATACCTACCACAACTTGGACACTCTGGTTTATCCTTCGCATTGCCCATACTTTCCATCGAGGTAGCTTGGACTCTTGAACCCAAATGAGTATTGCCCAAGTCTCGATGCAAATAACCCACTGATGCTGTCGTCTGAGGATTCCTTCCTTGGATCTCTTTGACTGGGCTTGATATGACTTGCCCATCGGCCTCTTTCTAGCATCTCGGGCTTCACTCACAACCTTTTTCTATTCTTTACTCAACTCTTCGGCCTTACTTGCCCTTTCCACTAGCACCACAAACTCTTTCAACTCCAAAATACCCACTAGGAGTTTTATATCCTCATTCAGTCCATCCTCGAACCTCTTGTACAAGATGGTCTCTGTCAACACACATTCTTGAGCGTATTTGCTAAGACTAACAAACTCACACTCGTATTCTGCTACTGACATTCTTCTTTGCTTCAACTCGAGGAATTCTTTCCTCTTTCGATCTGTAAATCGTTGGCTTATATACTTCTTTCAGAACTCTTCCAGAAAGAAGTCTCACGTCACCCGCTCTTTCGGGACCACTAACGTCAGCGTTTTCCACCAGTGGTATGTCGAATCTCTCAACATGGATATGGCACATTTCAAGCTCTCTTCAGGTGTACATGAGAGTTCATCAAACACTCTCATCGAGTTTTCTAACCAGAACTCTGCCCTCTCAGGGTCGTCATCTACCTTTGCTCTAAACTCCTCGGCCCCGTGCTTCCTAATCTTATCCATCGGGGGTTTTGATATCCTCACTACATCAATAACTTGCGGAGCCACTGGGTTTGGCTGAGGTATAGGAGGAGATGGAGGAGGTTGAGCATTAGGGTTAGCTCAGACATACTCTGAGTACAAGTTACTCATCATCTGGAGAAAAGGCTTCCAGTACCTCTTCCCCTTGACCCCCAACTTCGGGTCCACTTTGTACCGGCGCGGTTCCTTGCGCAGGAGCCGACAAATTACCAGCTGCTTCATCAACAGTAGATTGATCAGGATCCATATTCTATATAAAACAAGGTTTAAAATCATCAGAAGCTACCACACTATCATTGTACACTTATAACATGTATAGCTAGACTTTTACACCCACTATGGTAGTCCTAAAACTGACTAAACCATAGCTCTGATACCACTAAATGTAGCACCCCTTACCCGGGTTCTATGCAGCAATCGGGCTTAAGGCCTTACCTTAACAAAATCCTCACGTTTGCCACTCAAGCTCATTGACTTCTCTGAAAAGTCATCTTAATAACCTCATTCTTAATTTACGAGGCCTCATTCATACATAAGAGGGCTCTCGAGACTATTCTGAAACTTTTTTGAATCTAAAATTTTTTTCTCTTCTGTATAGGGCTAACATGCCCGTGTAAGAAGAGAAATGCCCGTGTGTAGTCACACACGCCCATACCTTCAACCCGTGGTGGACACTGACTTCACCCACACGGCCTCAAAGCTTAGTCACACACCCGTGTGACTAGCTCGTGGTCTATCCTGACTTAAAAGATTAACCTGTAGGGGACGTACGGCCAGAGCACACATCCGTGTGCTGACCGTGTGTCACACATGGCCTAGACACACGCTCGTGTTTCTATTCACATGGACAAGAACAAAGCTATTTGCTAAGCTCTTCTCACCCCTATGGCATTCACAACATGCACTCATACAACACATCCATAATCAACTTAAATTTAAAAGAAATATCACATAGAAAACTACATCTTTTCATATAATATGATAGCCAAGAACTATCGCATTATACAAAATTCACTATCCATCTAAAGGCCAACACATCTTAGCCATATACAACAAAAATTCACTAACTTTTCTAGCCCCTATACATGCCATATACAAAACATTGAATCTCATATACCAGAGTGTATTGATATGTGGGCTACCTTCTAATGATCCTCGTATCTCATTCACCACTTTTACTCTATAAACAAAGGAAAAGAAAAGGGAGTAAGCTTTGAGCTTAGTAAGTTTATTGATCGCTACAAAATAGTCTAGTTTTAATATTTATAAAAGAGTGATCGAACCTGTAGACTGACTGTGACAACGATAGAGGCAAGTGCACCTATCGAACAGTAGTATAGCTCAGGCAAGAATATCTTATCGAACCTAAGGAACCTAAAAGTACTACTACTCACTTTCTTTCTATTGTTTAGCCTAAAATATGGAGTGATTGGTTTATTAATATAAAACAAATGAAATACTTAAACTTAAATGCAAAGACAAAAGAACAAAACTTTGGGAAAAGACTTTGAAGAAAACTCAATTGATAAAGACGATACCTTCGGGAAGAATCCACCTATGACTTCACTTATTATCTACCTTTTCAATTCATATGATTTCTTTACTTAGCTTGATCCGTGAGACTCCCTAACCTATATTAAACCTTCTCTCGAAGCGAATAACGTCTAACCTTAGGTTAATTAGTGGAACTCTCGTTCTCTTATAATAACCCCTTAAGGAAGCAGTAAATCGATCAATGGACTCCCATATTAGGTTTCATCCTAATTCAGCAAAATCTCGTAACCCTATCTCTAGGTGCCCGATCAACTCCGCTTAACTATGCTAGATCTACTCTTAGGCAGGGTCTATTCCTCCTCCACCTAAGCACATCAGATAAATTTAAGCAATATAGTTAAGAATAAACTAAGTATTTATCATATAAATCGAAAGAATTAAATAACAAAATCCATCATAGGTTTCATCCCCTTCAGGTATCTGAGGGGTTTAGTTTATAACTAAACAAGAAAACAACTCAAGAGAAAAGATAAAACAAAACATAAGAAATCCCTAAAATCCCCTGAAGGAATTGAAGAGGAGATCCTCCGTCTTGAGTAGAACTCCGACTCTTCGAGATGGATCAATTGACTATCTTCGAGACAATCCCTAAACGAGAAAGGCTTGGCAAAAAACTCTGCTCAATGATCAACCCCTTAAATAGCCGCCTTGGGGTGTTTTTATAGATTTTTGGAATGCTTTACTTGTCTCCTAAGTACTCATAATTCAGGTACAATTCGTCCTAGGTGTTTGAGTAGACTTAGGATTGCGTTTCTTGGGCTCTAAGCATCCTATTTCGAGTGAAATTACTCTTTCCCGTAGTAGGGGCACGGCTAAGGCACGTCCGTGTAAATTGAGGCTCAACCCATGCCTCTCTTCTATTGATTTAGGCACGGCCATGGCACGCCCGTGCAAGTCGAGGGACAGGCCGTGTTTCGAGTCTGTCGATTAGGGCACAGCCATGCAAATTGGGGATAGGCCGTGTTGGACTTTTTGTCGACGAGACACTAGTGTAAATTGGTGATGTGCCATGTTCTAGGTGGATAGCAAGGCGGTAGTGTGGAATAAAGCCCAGCCGTGTCGACTTCTTGGGTTGGCCCAATTTGGTCCGTTTTAAGCCCGTTTTACGTTCTTTTTATCCTTAGGTGTTCTCTTGAGTATAAGACATGAAAAGAAAGGATTAAGAGCACATTTTTACACAAATCGAGGATAAATTCATCCAAAAGCATACTAAATGTGGGATTAAAATATGTTACTTTTACGATTTATCAAATACCCCCACACTTAAGCTTTTGCTTGTCCTCAAGCAAAATTCTCAACTTACAAGTAAAATGAACTTTCCATAATTCATAATTCCTATTAATAATGCCTCATCATAATTCTTAGATAATTTATACATGGATAATTTAATTCAAAGAGCCCTAAAGTTTTAAATGAGATAAGTCATGATTTCATAGCATGAAAACATAGGTGTCTCCCCTTATCTAAGTAATTTCCTTTAATTCAAAATCGACAAGGATTGATATCCTCACAGAAGATTCACTCAAATCACTCGAAGTGTTTAAGGTTGAAGAAATAAGCACTCTAAGTCGAACCTGAAAAGTTAATCCCATAGGCTTGCCTGAAAACCAAATCTCCACCACTGTATATGAGATGATACACAAATCAAATGGTCTTTAATCAGGGTTGTAACGGGGCTAGGGTTAAAGGTGTGGATATAGACTGAATTAGTGGTTATAATCGAGACTGACTTGACAAATTACCTAACTAGAAACATTGAACTAAATATAAATATTGACTTCACATGAAAACTAATAATATCACTATTGATAATTACTCTATAGTAAGGAGTATTTTGATAATACTTTAATACGAGCTTTTTCAACAATTGGAGTTTAAATGCTCTAAGCTCTTTTATATACTACTAATATTGAATATATACTTGAAATTTTTTAAGAACAAACTAAAATAAACATAATAGAAGGAACTTTGGTGATTGAAATAACCTAATTTGACAATTGATCAAATCAATTCTCGATAAAGGGGTAGTCAAAGAAATGTTGATAACAAATACAAAGGGATTTTGGGTTAATATTAGTAGGTGAGTCAATAAAAAGGTTGTTAGGATTCAATGGGGTTCACTAGGGGTTATTTATATGGGTAGGCTTTTTAGTGGAGTGAATGGGTTAAGACCTAGGTGCCTTTATCATCTCAGTGTATCAAATCACAAATGTGGTCTCGACATATATAAACGAGGCAAGTTCTAGAATAACAGTTCAAAGTTGACACGCTCATAGTCAATTAAAGTAAGTACGAAAAAGAATATATGCTCTATAAGGCTCAAAATCTCACAAAAAATTATGGGTGTTTTGACATCAATCCTTATAAATTTTGGACTTCAAGATGATACTCAAATTCAGTTCAACGACCCATCAATTTTATTTTTTTAGAAAGTAGGATTGTCATGCTCGATTCTCTAGTATTCTTCAAATTTAATCATCAATGCATGATTAACTATGACTTACTCTAAAACATATAAAAAAAAAATCATAAATCATTAGAAATTTCACCCTAATTAATAATATGAGAAAAATATTTAAGATCAAGACTAAATTCCAGGGTTTTGAGAATTATGCAAAAAGTTAGGCACTATTACCCCCACACTTAAGATGTACATTGCCCTCAATGTACAAAGATAAATAATGACAATTAAGTGATAAATCAAAGAGAAGGAGAAAGTGACACTTCACAATTCGGATGAGTTCAAAAGAGCGTTCCTTAGTGGCGGTGATGGTGTTTTCTATGGGCCTGGTGGAGTGGCTGCCGAGAAGTAATTTGCTAGATGAAGAAATTGGGTAGCATGCGAAGACATAGCCAAAAGATCTAGAGAAATAATAATATTATACTAATAATATATTTAAAGACTAAGAAAATAAAGAGAAGGAGACTAAGAAGAAAACTAAAATTTAAAGAAAAGTCTTATGGACTAAGAAGTCCTTATTAGCAGGTGGTTCGTGGTGTGTGTATGATTTCTAAAGCTGCGGGTTGTTGGTGATGGTGGAAGTGGCGTGATTCCCTAGCAGCCTTTAGAACCTAAAACCAAGAAACTAATATGAAATAAATTAAATTAAGCAGAAAAGAAGTATAGATAAGGAAAATAAATGAGACGAGAAAATAAAAATAGAACCAAAAAGGTTTCTGAGACCCTTGGCGTGCAATTAAGTGAAGCTACCGACATGAAATCATGTTGAGATCTCCTCTGAAGAGATGATGTTTATTTTCTTACGTTTCTTCGGCATAATCTTTGTGTTGCTCAAGAGTCTTGGACCTTTTCTTTGAATAGAGAGAAAAATTTGGAAGAAAGAGAAGGCAGAAGGAATGTGGGAGAGAAGGGAAGGATGTGGGGATTTAAATAAAATTTCAAATCTGGCTTGTTCCCACGCCCGTGTGCCGAGGGTGCGTCGATTCACACGGCTACCTAGCACGGCCGTGGCTGATGGCGTGTTGCTTCTTACACGCCCGTTTCTTAGTTAGCCATGCCCGTTTCGAGAAAGACAGTATCCACACACGGTTCAGAGGCACGCCCGTGCTTATTTTGTCGCACCCCTGCTTCAGGGTGGTTGGACTCGTGACGTCGGGGAGTGATTGGACTGACTTGCACGACCCTGCTCTTATCAGTGTGGTGGTTCCGGTGGTCCACACGGCCACGAACACGGTCGTGTGTAAGGTCGTGTGGTCTGGAAATCTGCACTTTTGTGTTAGTTTCCAACTAAATACTTAGGAAAGAAAGATGGAAAGAAAAGAATCTGAAAACAAATTTGAAAATAAATAGTGTTAATGTTCGGGTTGCCTCCCAAGAAGCGCTCATTTATAGTCTTAAGCTAGACTGTCCTCATGTTTAAAAATTTCAGGGAGGTTTAAAGGTTTGAATATCTTCCCTCATGCTTACGATTTTATTTTCATGACAAAGTTGGAGTCAAGAAGCATTTACCTTGAATTTATCGAGTTTTGGGTTACTTACCTCGACTGTGTTTTAGGGAAAGATTTCGTGTACCTTGGGAAGAATTTCTCCCTTTGTCTTCAAGTCTTGTAACATCCTAAATTTATGGGCCTATGCATTTAGTGTGGGGATATGTTTAATATGGTGAAAGGGGTTTAAATTTGGGCTTAGAATTAGGCAAAGGCCCATATTAAATTATTTTAAGGTGGCATCATTAACAATTAAAAATGAACAAGTTTTGGGTCGCAAGGAGCCCATGTTTTTAGGCCAATTTTGGCACTTTAAATGAAAATAGGGTGACACCACATACAAGGAATTAGGGGCCCAAATATTAAGTTTAATGAGGCCCAAATCTTTTAATTTAAGTAAGTTAAATTTCAGCATTAGGGTTAGTAGAGGTGGACGACTACAAGGCTCAAAAACAGGAGAAATTATGTGGATTTTATAAGTGATAATATCATAGATAAAAAGGAGAAAAGTTAGGAGCTTACCTTCAAGGGAAGTGTTGGCCGAAAATCCACTACCTAGAGGAGTGTAGAAATCGACTATTGCATGGCAAATGGGGTGCCGAATTTTCCCTCTCATTTAGCTTGAATTTTAATTAATTAGGAAGGGCGTTTTCAGTTTTTTACATGAGGTGTCGAAATATCTATAAATAGGGGGGATAGCTCCTTGATTTTGACATTGAAAACCCTAATTTCTTCTCCCATTGTGCCAAAATTCCTTAGACTCTCCTTCTCCAATTTCTTTTCTCCAATTTCTTCAAAAGCCGAAACTCTTCTCCACTTTTTCCTCCTTGTGCCGATTTCTCTAAAAAGCCGAAGCATCCATAGTCTTCTCTTTTATTCATCTTATTTGAGAATTAGTTCTATACTTTCAGCATTTAAATCTTCCATTGGCATTGCCGAATCCTCTTTCTAGTGCTAGCCGAATCTCCTATGCTAAGGTAAGTGTCGATTTTTGATTAGTTCTCATGATCTATTCCCTGTTTTTGAAAGGCAAAAGCCGAAAGCTAATAGTTTAATGGTTTTATGATGGGTGGCAATTTAGGATTTGAAGAAAGCTTGGTCAATTAGATCTAAAAGCCGAAAATAGCTAGTCTCCACTTTCGAGATTTTTAAGGTAAGAAGATTTCCCTAGATTTCTGTTAGATTTGATCATTATATGCAAGATCTTAAGGTTATAATGAGAATTAACGATTAAATATTGTGATAGTAGCTCTGATAAGGACTTGTGATGGAATTAAATATGGATAAGGCAAAGGAGAAAATACCTAAGTTTAAGAAAAGAGCAGTATCTGCCATTCGAGATTGGCCACTTGGTTGTGGTCTGGCTTCTGAACAACACCTTAGGCAGATATCATTAGTGTCGACTAAGGATAGCGTCGACATAGAAAGCATCGTCTTATCGGTAATCAGGTGTGTAGATCTCTAACACACTAATAAACTTGTATGTATGACTATATATATGTTATGGGCTTAAAAGCCAAAATGAGGCTGTATAGATAGTCGAATGGAACCCTAAAAGGGTTAGGCAAGGATGCAGTGTACGTAAACATAGAACTCCTATGTGTATCGGAAAATATATATGACGCATGATGTTTTCTTTATGTGTATGCATGGGGTGGGAATATGATATTGAAGGGAAGTGCATGATAGGTCACTTGGTGATCGGTGGTGGAAATCCACATATACAAATGTTAGGTCACATAGTGATCGGTGGCTATGCCACATTCAATGATTCCTAATTAATAGGAATAGGCAGTGCGACTATCATTTTGGTGTGTAGCGGATGGAGGGTTGATTGTAGAAATCCCCAAGGTGTGATGGTTGGTACAGGTTGGTGTGTAAAGGATGGAAACCTAGGATGGGTTGGGTTATTCATTATTTATTATTTACCATGTGATTATAATTGTTGCCTTATGTATGGGCGGGGCCCATAATGTGTTTAATGGGCTCAGTCGTTGTGTGTTTTGAGATTTATACATTGAGTCTTGGTGACTCACGCTTTCCTTTTCTCTACTCTTCCAGATGAGCAGTAGAGCGTGGACATGGGAGCCGAGACGGACTCGAGGGGCCATCAAGTTTTATTTTTACTAATTAATTTTTGGGGATTTCTTTAAGTTTATTTTATTGTTATTTAGGAATATTTATGTAATAAGGCCCCTAGTTTTTATTCAACTAAGTAGTTTTCAATGTTATGCAACTTATGAATTCATGATAAGGTTTATTTATACTTAATAATAATAATACAAGGGATTTTAAATTTTAAAATGACACTTATTTATCCAAATAATATCCAATTGACTTACGATTTCCATAACGAACAAAGCAAAAGTTTTCAATGTACAACTCATAGCATACCAGATCTGGTCGAAACGCATGGGCCGGCTTTGGGGGTGTTACAAGTCTGTTGAAGTGATGTGAAGATCGGCTTTGTCTAACAGCACCTGGTCTCCTATTTTAAAGTGATTTGATGTTCCTATGAGCTCTTCTGATGGTTCCTTAGGTTTTACATCGTGTGGATTCGGTTTTTCTTTGGTGTGTATCTTCTGCTCTTCTAAATTGTTGGTCTTGTGGTTTTTTTTTTGGTGTGATTCTTCTTTATCATCCGTGGTTCTGGTTGAGTCGAGAGCTTGAAGATTGATTGATTCATCTCCCGCACAAAGTATGAGTTCTCCTGTGGCAACATCAATTTTAGTTCTAGCAGTTGCTAGGAAAGGTCTTGTAACATACTAATTTTTTTGGGGCCTATGCGTTTAGTGTGTGGAAATGTTTAATATGTTAATTTAAATAATAGGGGTCCAAATTGGGCTCAGGACTAGGCAAAGGCCTTGGTTAAAATTCTCAGATTGGGCAGTATAAAGTATAAAAGGTGGTAATTGTGTTTAAAATGTCAACGTAGGCTTGTGGCCTAGCAATAGATGGTGCAGCAAGGGGGGATAGAAGGCGGCGTTATTAACAGTTAAAGAGGCCCAAGTTTTGGCCACAAGGAGCCCATGTTTCTGGCACTTAAAAGGGAGCAAGGGGTGACGCCACAATAGGGGTGTAAGAGGGCCCAAAATTTAAGTTTTATGGAGCCCAATTCTCCTAATTTAAGTAGGTTAAATTTTGGCATATATGTGGGCAAGGTTGGACGGCAATGTGGCTATGAATTAGGAGAGGATTTTATGTTTTTAATTAGGTGGATAATAGGCAGATAAAGGGGGAAGAAGTGGAGTGATGTAAGACTCTTTTGGAGGAGTTGTAGATTAGGATAAGGAGAGAGGATAAGAACTATCTAGGAGACTAAGTGATGGCCGAAATTCCATCACTTAGAGGAGTGAAGAATTCGGCTACTACATGGGTAAAGGGGTGCCAAATTTTCCCTATTATTTGCTTAAAATTTAAATGTTAGGATGGGCACTTTCGGGTTTTAAGAGGTAGGTGCCGAAAATCCTATAAGTAGGAGGGCATCTCTTCAAATTCCAGCATTTGAACCCTACTTCTTGTACCGAAATTCTCAGCTCCTCTCTACACTTTCTACTCTTTTCTTTTCCCAAAAAACTGAAACCTCTCTTCTCATCTCTCTGTCGATTTCTCCATTAAAAAGCCAAAACCCTTAATTCACATTCTTTTCCATTCTTTTTTCTTTTTTCTTTTTTCTCTCTTGTGCCGATTTCTCCATAAGCCGGGATTTGAAGAAAACCTGTTCATTTAGATTTAAGAGTCGATAGTCATTAGTCTCTGATTTCAGGATTTCAAGGTAAGATGGTTTTCTCTAGATTTTGGTTAGACTCATTTATCATATATGAAATCTTAACTCTAAGATGTGGATTAACAACCATATGTTGTGATAGTAGTTCTGACAAGGACTTACAATGGAATCAAATGTGGATCAGGAAAGGAGGGGACTAGATCTAAAATTCCAGTCCCTAAGTTTAAGAAACGCGCGGTGTCTGCCATTCGAGATTGGCCATCGGGTTGTGGACTAGCGTCAAAACAGAATCCTAGGCTATTAGCAACTGTAGCGGATTTCGATAGTGCCAACTTCGACAATATTATCTTGTCAATAATCAGGTGTGTAGATCTCTAACACACACTCTCTAACTATTCTTTATGTGATATGGGCTAAAAAGCCAGAAAGTGGCTGTATAGGCAGTCGAATAAAACCCAGAAAGGGTTAGTCAAGGATGCCAGGTACGCAATCATGGAAATCCCTATGTGTATCGAATTATGTGAAAGTCAGTATGATGATTTCTTAATATATGTATGCATGGGTTGGGAATATGATAATGAAAGGGAAGAGCATGATTAGGTCACATAGTGACCGGTGGTAGAAAACCCACGTAATGCAATGTTTGGTCACATGGTGATCGGTGGTAGAAAACCCACGTTAAATTCTCTGATTAATAATGGAATAGGCAGTTTGACTGTCGATTTGGTGTGTAGCGGTTGGTGGGTAGATTGTAGAAATCCCCAAGGTGTGATAGTTGGTACGGGTTGGTGTGTAGAGCATGGAATTCTAGGATGGGTTGGGCCATTCACTATGTATTGTATATCATGTGTTATGATTGTTGCCTTTATGTATGGGCCAAGGCCTATAATGTGTTTGTGGGCCTTAGGTCAGTGTGTTCAGGATTTATACATTGAGTCTTTGTGACTCACCGCTTTTTTTTTTTCTCTACTCTTTTAGATGAGCAGTAGAGCGTGGACATGGGAGCCGAAACGGACTCGAGGGGCCATCAAGTTTATTATTATTTACATAGGTTATTTACAGTTTCTTTTTCTTTAAGTTTTAATTGTTGGAAATATTTGATGTAATAAGGCCCCTAGTTTCGGTTTAAATTGATATTTTTGAACGTTTATTTCTTTTCAAATTTACGATCAAAGACTCATGTTTTATAGATAATAAAAATGGGGTTTTCAATTACGATTTAATTTGAACGAATTTTATTGTAAAAAGAGAAAGAATAAATTATAAGGTTTTTTCCTACAAGTGTTATCTTTTAGCAAAAACTATAAAAATGTCAAAATTTTTCAAATAAAGATATAACATTAAACCCGTAGCATACCAGATCTAGTCGTAACGTATGGGCCGGGTTTAGGGTGTTACAGGTCTTCCTAGAATTAAAGGGATCGAATTTTCCTCATCCATGTCTAAAACAACAAAATCTACTGGGAAAACAAATTTATCGATTTTTACTAAAACGTCTTCAATAATGCCCTTAGGAATTCTAACAATTTTATCAGCTAGTTGAATACTCATCCTAGTTTGCTTGGGCTTCCCTAGACCTAGTCGTTTAAATAGTGCATAAGGCATGACATTTATACTTGCCCCTAAATCAGCTAACGCATTATCAATAATCAAACTACCAATTAATCATGGAATAGTAAAACTCCCTGGATCTTTTAGTTTCTGTGGTAGTTTGTTCTGTAACATTGCTAAGCATGTTGCGTTTAATTCCACATGGTGCTCTTCATCTATTTTTCATTTGTTTGTTAAGAGCTGTCTTAAGAATTTCCTTGCATCGGGCATCTGAAAAAGAGCTTCAAGAAGAGGTAAGTTAATGTGTAATTTCTTTAGAAGTTTTAAAAACTTACCGAATTGTTCTTCTGAATCATCTCTTTTCAATGCTTTGAGATAAGGTATTCGAGGGTGGTACTCTTTAATTACCAATTTTTCTTGTGCTACCTCTATTTTACCTATTTCTTCCTTGGTTTCATGTACTGGGATGGGCTTGTCTACCTTTGTATCCTCTTGAGATGTGATGGCTTGTATCTGTTCTTTTGGGTTTATTTCTGTGTTGCTTGGTAGACGTCTTTGTTGACGTTCTGAAACAAGTTTTGTGAGTTGTCCCACTGACCTAGTGATTTCCCCGACTTGTTCCTTGATTTCTTTGATCGATATTCCTTGGTTATCAAGCGTTGTATCAGTTCTTTGGAGACGGGCATCTGTGTATGCCATGAACTTTTTCAACATCTCTTCAAGACTCGGCTTCTTTTCCGGTGGATAAGGTTGATTTTGATAATTTGGAAGAGGTTGTTACCTTTGATTTCCTTGTCCTCCCCACGAAAATTTGGGTGGTTCTTCCAACCTGGATTTTAAGTGCTACTATAAAGATTATTATTAGATCTGAAATTGTTACCTATATAGTTTGTCTGCTCGTTTTCTGCTCCTGGTTGGTAAGGTGGGTACTCAGAATTCGCCACATTCCCGCTCGCTTCACATTGCATGACTAGATGTACCTGTAAAGAACATAAATTATCAAGCTTTTTATTCATTAACTCCATTTGTGTTGACAACATTGTCACTGCGTCTATGTTAAAAACTTCGACTGATTTTGTCGGTTTAGCCCTTGTAATTTGCAATTGATAGGTGTTCAATGACATCTCCTCAATAAAATAGTAAGCTGCTTCAAGAGTTTTATTATTCAGAGTTCCACCGACTGATGAATCAATCATTTGCCCTGTTGGAGAATTCACACCATTGTAAAAAGTTTAGACTTGAAGCCACATAGGTAATCCGTGGTGTGGGCATCTCCTTAGGAGATCCTTATATCTTTCCCATGCATCATATAATGTTTCTGCGTCATTCTGCACAAAACAAGATATATCATTCCTAAATTTGGCCGTTTTGGCTGGTGGAAAATACTTTAAAAGAAATTTTTCGGTCATTTGATTCCATGTGGTGATTGACCCTCGTGGTAACGAATTCAACCACTGCTTTGCTTTATTCCTTAATGAAAAATGAAATAACCAAAGATGTATGGCATAGTCAGAAACGCCATTTATTTTGAAGGTATCACAAAACTCTAAAAAATTAGATATATGAGCGTTTGGATCTTTATCCTGCAAACCATCAAATTGAACAAATTGTTGAATCATTTGTATTGTGTTAGCTTTAATTCAAAATTATTAGTAGCTATAGCAGGCCTAACAATACTAGATTCTGCTCCTGTTAAATTAGGTTTAGCATAATCATACATAGTACGCGGAGCATTCTGTTCTTGCACATTTGGTGGTGGATTGTTTTCGTCCATCCCTTCAGTAGGATTGGATCCTTGCTGTTCTCCTCTTTGATAATCTAGGGCTCGTCTAATTTCTCTGCGATTTCTGTGAGCGGTAGCTTCAATGTCACTTTCGTATTCTAATGGCCCTCTCGGATTTCTTCTAGTCATAAACTAGATGTACCTGCTATGAAAAGAAAAGAAGAAATTTAGAAAAAAAAATATATGTATAAAAATAAGAGAAATTAAAAATAAAAATAATGGCTAAAGTAATAGTTTCTTAATATTTTAGGAGTCCCCAGCAACGGCGCCAAAAACTTGATCACTGCAAAACAGTCTAGTTTTAATATTTATAAAAGAGTGATCGAACCTGTAGACTGGCTGCAACAACGATAGAGGCAAGCACATCTATCTTACAGTAGTATAGCTCAGGCAAGAATATTTTATCGAACCCAAGGAACCTAAAAGTACTACTACTCACTTTCTTTCTATTATTTAGCCTAAAATATGGAGTGATTGGTTTATTAATCTAAAACAAATGAAATACTTAAACTTAAATGCAAAGACAAAAGAATGAAACTTTGGGAAAAGACTTTGAAGAAAACTCAATTGATAAAGACGATACCTTCAGGAAGAATCCACCTATGACTTCACTTATTATCTACCTTTTCAATTCATATGATTTCTTTACTTAGCTTGATCCGTGAGACTCCTAACCTATATTAAACCTTCTCTCAAGGCGAATAACGCCTAACCTTAGGTTATTTAGTGGAACTCTCATTCTCTTATAATAACCCCTAAGGAAGCGATAGAATCGATCAATGGACTCCCATATTAGGTTTCACCCTAATCCGACAAAATCTCGTAACCCTATCTTTAGGCGCCCGATCAACTCTGCTTAACTATGCTAGATCTACTCTTAGGTAGGGTCTATTCCTCCTCCACCTAAGCACAACAGATAAATTTAAACAACATAATTAAGAACAAACTAAGTATTTATCATATAAACTGAAAGAATTAAATAACAAAATCCATCATAAGTTTCATCCCCTTCAGGTATCTGAGGGGTTTAGTTCATAACTAAACAAGAAAACATCTCAAAAGAAAAGATGAAACAAAACATAAGAAATCCCTAAAACCCCCTGAAGTAATTGAAGAGGAGATCCTCCGTCTTGAGTAGAACTCCGACTCTTCGAGATGGATCAATTGGCTATCTTCAAGACAATCCCTAAACGAGAAAGGCTTGGCAGAAAACTCTGCTCAATAATCGACCCCTTGAATAGCCACCATGGGGTGTTTTTATAGACTTTTGGGATGCTTTACTTGTCTCCTAAGTACTCATAATTCAGGTACAATTTGTCCTAGGTGTTTGAGTAGACTTAGGATTGCGTTTCTTGGGCTCCAAGCATCCTATTTCGAGTGAAATTGCTCTTTCCCGTAGTAGGGGCACGGCTAAGGCACGCCCGTGTAAATTGAGGCTCAACCCATATCTCTCTTCTATTGATTTAGGCACGGCCATGGCACGCCCGTGCAAGTCGAGGGATAGGCCGTGCTTCGAGTCTGTCGATTAGGGCACTGCCATGCAAATCGGGGATAGGTCGTGTTAGGCTTTTTTTCGACGAGACACGACCGTGTAAATTGGTGACAGGCCATGTTCTAGGTGGATAGCAAGGCACGGCCGTGTGGAATAAAGCCCAGGCCGTGTCGACTTCTTGGGTTGGCCCAATTTGGTCCGTTTTAAGCCCGTTTTACGCTCTTTTTATCCTTAGGTGTTCTTCTGTGTATAAGACATGAAAAGAAAGGATTAAGAGCACCTTTTTACATAAATCGAGGATAAATTCATCCAAAAGCATACTAAATGTGGGATTAAAATATGTTACTTTTACGGTTTATTATTTACACATAAACAATTAAGCATCACAGTATAAGCTAAACAACAATTAGCATGATACTAACATATAATGTACAACTATGCTTACTCTTTCTATTCCTTACCACATTTCCAACACATTTTGAATCACATACTCATAACCATTGGAATGCACCCCTACGTTCAATATCACATTTACACAATATGCAACACATCATTATTTCTCGATAACACATCCACATATATATACTACTCACTACTACCACCACACAGCTAACCCATACAGCTAATTCACACAGCTAATCCACACAGCTAATCCACACAGCTTATGTCTCGGTGGTTTCACACCTAGCCTACCAAAATCAATTAATAAGGCAGTATCGCACTTAGCCTACTGCAAAAGTAATCATTGCGGCCTTGCACTTAGCCCACTAGACGATATACCTAACGATAGCATTGCACATAGCCAGCTCATCGTTAATATGCATTAGGATGGCATCGTACTTAGCCCACCATCTAGCATTAGCAATACACATTCACATGTTTACTTACTATACTAAAGCATTTATCAATTCTCATTAAATCACACATGTATGACCAAACTAAAGTTTTTCACAAACTAGTCTCTACATGCATTTTCATGGAAAAATCACTTAGCAAAAGATGTTTCTACTACATCAAGCTTTCATATTCTTGCATAAAATATCAAAATACATGCATGTCATACATATGTACATTTTTGAACATCCATCATAGCTCACCAAATAGCTAAAAATAGCTTTCTCATGCAACTAGAACTTCAAAATACGAAGAATATAAAAAACGAGACTTAAATGCACTTACTATCAAGCTTGAAAATTTGAAGAACCCTAACAATGGCTTCTCAAATTTTGGCGATTTGGAGAAGAAGATGAATGAATTTTGTCATCTTTTCTCCTATTTTAATCATTTAATAACCAAATGACCAAAATGCCATTTTTGATAAACTTCCTATTTTAAGTCATCCTTACCCAATTTTGTCCAAAAACTAAAATTTGGGAAAATTTTTCATTAAGGACCTCTAATTAATATTCTAAAGCTATTTCACACAAATAGCTTCTAGAATCTCACATTTTGCAACTTTTGCAATTTAGTCCTTTTGGACAATTTAATCGAAATTTCTCAAAATTGCTTCATGAAACTTTCACACTAGCATGCATACATAGCATAAACTTCAAAAACTCATTCATAACCCTCAGATTTATGGTCTCGCACCACTATTCCGACTAGACCCTAAATTGAAATGTTACAGCAGCTAATACCCTCAAGGATAGTTTCGGGTGGCACGTTGGATATAGTGACCATATTAATATTCGTACTGATAATTAGGGGCTGGAAGGCTTAAATGGGGAAGCTATTAAATCAAACCTGTTGAACCATAATGAATACAGTTTTAGAGAACTTTGGCATGTTGAGAATAGAAGCTAGAATACCTGTAGAGTCTGGGAGCTCTATGGCCAAGATTTAGGGGAGAAAATTTGTAACTTACCTATTGGGGACGAGAATCACAATGATAGAATGGTGTTTTTTCACAATTATTTAGGAGAATATACCTCAAAGTCTACTTACTTCTGGCTTCTTTGGAAGCAAATTGGGTTTGGTCCTCATAGGTTTTTTTGGAGAGCGAGTTGGAAACTTGACACTCTTCCTAATATCCGTGTGTTCACCTGGCGTGTGGGTAACAAGATCTTGCCAACTAACGTCAAAATTGCCTCTATTCATCGTGGTTTTGGTCAAGTTTTTCCTAGGTGTGGTGCCGAGTATAAGACTCTCATCCATGCCCTTAGAGACTATCCGAGTTCGAGGGCCACTCTAATGTTTGGCGGTCTGGATAGTGGCATTATTTCTAAGGAGTATGATAGACGTATCGACTGGCTGGAAGATATGTTGAGAATTCTTGACAAAAAAAAGCAATGGCAGATTTTATGACCATCCTATGGAACAATAGAAACAACCGAGTTTTTAGGGGAAAAGAAGATAAGGCAAAGGATATATGGAACAAGGCCAATATGTTCAGTAAAGAGTTTCGCATCCATAACCTATTAAATGTGCCGATGTTATTTGCCCAGCTCGTTAAAAGAAAATGGGTCAAACCTCTGAAAAACTGCATTAAAATTAACTTTGATGCTTCTACTAGTAATAATAGAATCGTATATAAGATTATTGTAAGGGATGACAATCGTTTTTTTTTTGGGTGGAGGAGGAGGAGGCTTCAAAGACGTGCAGTTGTCAATTGAGGAGGCTGAGTGGTACGCTTTTGAAGAAAGCATTAAAATTGCCTATCGACTCAATATTACAGGAGATGTACTTTTTGAGTCGTATAGTGCAAGGCTGGTCAACAAAATAAATGGCCAGAAAAGGGACTTGACGATTATTGGCGAGCGAATTAAGGAAAGCCTTAAGGCCTTAGTTAACTTTCAGTCTGCTAATTGGGTTAGGACTAGTAGGCAATATAACTCTGTGGCAGATTTTATTTGTAAAAAAATGTGTGCGGATGCTTGTAATTGGTTCTTTGATATGGATTATCCTACAGATATCCATAATGCTATAATTTGTGATGCTATTTAAATGAAATTTGTCTTGACCCTTGTGGTCGTTTTTTACTAAAAAAAAAAGAATTAAAACTACAAATCCAATGACACATGTTCAATAGTATTAAAATATAAGTTCATTACAATTTCACCTATATTCATTAAATAAATTTTAAAAGATAATATTTTTAACATAAAATGTTTTCTTCACCCATATCATGAGAGTGATAAAATTTAATAAAATAATTTTAATTATATTTTTATGAATAACTTTTTCATTATTAGTGTTATCGTATTTATCACTTAATTTAGAAGATAAAAAAAACATCACTTAATTAGTGGTATAGTTATATACCAAATGAAACTAAGATTCAACACTATAAATAAGTACAATTGCAAGACATTTTAATTCAAACAACATCTAAAGAATCACTATAAATAAGTGCATTTAATCATATGACCTGTAGTAAAAACGTGTCCTACAGGGCGTGCTTTCTGATTTTTTAACATATTAACCCTTTTGGTCAAATGATTAAATGTTAGTGGTATTGTCTTTGAGCCTCGAGTATGATTCCTCTCTTACTCATATTTGTATTTTTATTTCATGTTGTTTTAAGCTTTACTTTTATTTTTAATTACTAATTTTAACACATTAGTTCCTTTGGATAGATGGTTAATTAATAGTGATTTTATTCTTGAGTCTCAAGTTTGGTTCCTATTCTAAACACATTTGTATTTTTTATTGGCTTAATTATGTAAAAATCCCTCAAACTTTAAAAAAAAGAAGAAGCAATTAAGCCCCTTTTTTTTGCACTCATTTGGGTATTTAAATTACCAAAATGCATAAAAAAGGCCAGGGGCAGATCTAGGGGGCTAGTAGGGGTCCTGCCCCTTTAAAATGAAAAATTTTCATTTAGGCCCTTTATAATTTATAAAATTTTAAATTACTAATGGTAAAATTACACTTTAACCCACCAAAATGATAAAAAATTGATTTAATCCTATAAAATTATAAAGATATAGGCTTTTAAAATGGTGAAATTACATTTTTACTATCATAAAAATATATAATTTAATTCTGCCCCAAAAAAAATTCTGACTTCCCTACCCCCCTAAGTTGTATTTCTAGATCTGCCACTGAAAAAGGCCCTTTGACCATATAAATAGCTTTTTTAGTACGATAACTTTTATAATTTTGTTACAAATTTTATATTTCTTTACATTTTTATAATTTTCTTATGACTTTATAAAATTTTATAAATATGATTTTTATAAAATTTTACAAGTTTTAATAATTATTTTACGATTTTATATTTTTTCTAATTTTTAATAAATTTTTATATTTTTTATTAAAATTTAATTATTTTTATAAATTTTATTGATTTTTATTTTTATCATTTTTTTGTCACATGTCACGTCATGCTTGTGACATGTGGTGGCTTTAATTGCAAAAAATTAGTGGCAGTAAACCGTTAAAGTTAACGGTCAAATAGCCTTTTCCAGTGGTGGATCTAGAAATACGACTTAGGGGGGCAGGGGCGAAGCCAGAAATTATTTTTTTGGTGGGTCAGAATTAAATTATATTTTTTTTTATGATAGTAAAAATGTAATTTCTCTAGCAACGTCGCCAACAACTTGACCGCCACCAGACGTGAGAACGTCTAGACTGAACATACTGCAGCAAATAAATATATGATTAAACAGCAGTGTTCGCAAGTATATGAGTCAAATTGTAAATAGAAGAATGTTACAACGAAGAACTTTGAAAAGTATTCCGTGGATCGTACCTAAGAGAGGTTGAATTAAACTTAAATTAATTTTCTACACTAATAGGTCTAAGTAGTACTAATCGAAAAACATTTTGCGAAAAACCAAATTTAAAATTGATCAACCAAAATAACATAAATGATCTAATATTAAGATAACAACATAACAATCGAAATTAATTCCAATTAATAGACAAAAGATTAACTCACTTCAGTGTTCCTAATTAACTTTAGAACTCGAGTTTTATCGAGTTAGCTATCAATTAACTAGTTATTACCTCTCGGCCTCTAACTAATTAACTAATCGACCAATACATGCTCATCTCTCGACCTCACTTTCTTGATCGGGATAAATTATTATTTACTCGATAAACTTATCTCTCGATCTAGTTTATCTTAAATTACTTCCTAGGGTTTAATCGCACATAATTTAAACCAACTAACTCAGATTTAAACCTTAATTCATCCATTAATTAGTCACACATCCGTTCGTTAATCTCCCTAAGGAAACTAGCCACTCATGGATTTATATGCAATAACCCCTAAACTCATATTTAACATACAAAACAGTAAATGAAATAAAAGGAGGGAATAAGAAAATAAATCTGTCTCAATGTCGATTTGTGCACGAAAGCGGGATTTCCTTTAACAGTTGCAAAGATAGTTCCAATTGCAAATGGAAACCAAAAAGAAATAAATAAAAACTATTAAGTTGAAAGCTTGGATCAAAATGGAATCCCAGTTACACAAGAACAAAAACTATTTAGAGGACTAAATTGAAAGAAAATAAAAACTAAAATAAAAACCTAAAACGAACTAAGTGGCTCACTTGGCCAAGCCTCCTCAAATGAGGCTAAACATGTCTATTTATAGATTTTATGTTCTAACCTAATTAGGATTTATTAGCAACCCAAAAATCTAATTACATTACATTGTGTGGACTAAAATACCCATAATTAAAATTTCTGGTTGCCTCACGGTGTCACAACACTATAGGACCGGTGTCGTTAAACGACATTTCGAATGGGAATATTGTGGCTTCCAAGTCTGGTGTTTCGACACCACTCCTCGATGTCACGACGATGCAGTCGTCCTTTGTCTTCTTAGCTCGAAAATAGTGTCCTACACATTAAATGAAATCGTTAAATCATCCTTAGGCCTATAGTGGCCCATTAGGTCATGGCATTACTTAAAATTGCATAAAAATGCTTATTTTTCATAAATTAAACCTAAGATACTAAATAATAAAAACGATATAAAACACTAGAAAAAAGCTTATATCCACTTATATCCTCACCACCTTATATCCACTTCTCTCACCTTCCTTATTTCTCCATTTACTAAGGCATCGTATAATATTCATGAGTACAATCTTCTGAGCTCGTATTATATTTTTTTCTGAAAAATGTTAGTTTACATTTTTCCAACTCATTTTGCTTTTATTTTTTATCAAGATTTTCTCGATTGACATTTTGCCTTATTTTCTACAAGCTCAAAATTATTATACTCACTATATCATACAAATTCGTAGTTCACTCATTTTTTTATCTTTTGAAACCACTGTAATGTATCTACCTAATCCCTCAATAACAATGGTAGGACATTTAAATCCGTGCAAGGACCAAAAAATTAAAGGATCAAATAGAATATTTGTTAGGCTTAAGGTTTCATTTTTGGTTCATCAAGAAAATAGATCCAAGCTCAAATTAAGTACTAGGGAAATTTTTACATGATAGCTTTTTGGCTCCAAAATTTGACTACCAAATAATGCCTTAGGTTGTCTCTAGGTAATTCAATACATGGATTAAATCGGCCAAGTCTATGAATTTCTACAACCTATAATTCAATCAAACGTGCATGCTATTTACCTATTTATCATGTTGTATACTTAACATCTTAAATCTATTCATAGTTTAATAAATTGAACTAAGTAGTCTAAAATTAGAAATTTAAATAAATTATTATCAAACTAAATTTACAGCTTTATTCACAAAATCCTATTAATATGCTCCTAACCAATCATTTGTTTTTCTACAAGCTCAAACACATAGAAAACATGCAAGATAAAAATTTTAAAACTATTAAAACTAGGAAAAATAACATAAATTTTTTAAAAATATATATAAATTTCCTAAGTCACCCCCTACACTTTATTTGCCACATTGCCTCTAATGTGAAATACAAGATCAAGAAAAGAGGTTAACCAATTCCATGGTTCGTTCAATGCAATTGGTGGGACTACTTTTTTTGGTTTTGTCTCTCAGTTGTAGTGCCGTAAAAAATTGTGGGGTTCCTATAAAAGAAAACTAAAACACACACACACACATATATATATATATATATATATAAAACATTAAATCTTAGCTAATTAAAAACTGAAAAAAAAGCAAAAATCATCCCAATAAAGTACAAAGTCCAAAAATAAAAATGTTTAAAACTAGTTAGAATCAGGTTCTGAATCCTCCATCATAGTTGTCTTGCCCCTCTTGCTCCCTGCTGGCTATTTAGTAGCTGACCTTCCCGAAGTCTAGGTTGGGTTGATGAGCGGTCTGGTCGAAATACCCACTCATAATCCGGCGGCATAATTGGGCTCTTTTCCTCCTCCTTTTCCTTATCTTTTTCATCATATGGAACCCTCTCGACCAGCAGTAGGAATAGCTTAAACATGTCCAGCAGTGATGAAGGTGTTGGCCGTCCATTCTGTTCTACGATGCGAATCAGAATGTTGCCTATGTCTTGCATCCAACATCTCTGGCACTCTAAGATAGGCATGTATATCAGCTCTGTCATCTGTTGTAACATCCTAAAAATTTGAGTAATATTATGTTGCTTGATGTTAGCTCGGGTATGATTTTATTATGTGCTAAAAATAGTCTTGTGAGGGCTCAGGTTTACTTGGAATTTGAATAAATATTAGTAAAGAGTACTTTAGTGTAAAGAAATCAGGTGACCATGAAACTTAAGTTAATTAAGTACTAAAAGATGGCATAAGATGAGTAATTGGCAAAGTGGTGATGGCGCCATAAGTTGGACTTGAGGGAAGAGGTTCGATCTCCTAGGATGCAATTTGGGAGTTTTTATTTTTGCTTTATCCTAGCATGTGTCGGTCATGGATAAGATTAGGATGAGTTGGATTAATTATTTTTGGTAAGAAGACTAAAGGTTATGGTACGCTTGAGTTAAGGGATAGAATGGCTTGAATAGGGGGATAATGTTTCTCAAACTTAAGGAAAAGGGAAGATGATATGGCTTGAGACTAGGATGATGTTTTGGCAACTCTTTCATGGCCTTTTGACCATGTATGTGGAAGGCATAGGGACTAGGGGGGATGGCCGGTTTTGTGGATTGGCTTGGTAGGCTTGGGTGTTGGAGGAGCACTTTCTTTTTGGTCATTTTTGGCTTTGGCAAAACACATCTTCTCTCCATCTATTTTCTCTCTAGTCGAATTTGCCAACAACTTTGAGTAAACAACTCATTCTTTTGTCATTTCTTTTGACCATTTCAGATTAGTTGGTCTCTTTCTCTCCAAATCTTTTCTTCTCTTTGTGACCGAAATCACATAAGCTAACAAGGATTTCTTCTTTTCTTTTACTCATTTTTCCTCCCCAATGCTGAATGCACATTTCTCCTAAACTCAATTCTCTTTAATTTCTCTTTTCTTTCTCTTCTCTTTCTCTTTTATTTCTCCTTTCTTTCTCTTTTCTCTCTTGAAAACCAAATCATCATTATCTCCTTCTTTCATTTTTTTTTACATTCTTTTCAACCATATTTCCTTCATTGTTTTCTCTCATGGCCGAATGCTAGATTGTTTCCTTGCCGAACCATTTTCATTTTCTTTGTTTAGTCATAACCGAATCTTCCATTAGACATAAGTATTCTTCTCACGCATTTCTTTTTTCAACCATGGAAAATAGTGTGATTTTTGGAGGGCAGAAACTCAAGTGCTCGTGAGTATCGTGAATCATTGGAATCGATCTTAAGAGTTAAGATAAGGAGTTTATTCAAGGATTCTAATTTTACTCGTTATATTGGTATAGTTGGTTTGATAATCGATTTCGTTTTAGGGGACGTTATCACTCGATTATCATCTTGTGGAACAAGGATAATTGTGGTAAGCCAATCTCGTTTTTAAAATCGTTAGTCATATTTCAATAATTATTAGTCGGACTAATGATCTTATGTCATTAGAAATATTCAAGAGAGGGTAGAAAAGGGCGGTGAATAGTCTTTGAAAGAGGGGTGGTTCTGCCAATCCCCCTAAGTATAAACGAAGGACTGTTTCGGGAATTTGAGATTTTTCGTCGGGTTGCGGACCCTCATCCGAGGAGAACCAGTTGTTTGAAGTCATTTGTACTCCCGAACCTTTGTTCGTTCATGGATTCTTATCGGGCAACGAACCAATAATCGGGGAGAAACCAAAAATAGAAGTGGTTCGAAATCTTGAGGGTAAAGATTTAGATCGTTTATCAATAGTGTAGTTTTAATAAATAATAGTGTTCTAATTTATCGTGTTACGTTTAGGTATTGACGAGCGGGAAAGTCTAGTACTCACAATAACCAGGTGTGTAATTTCACACTTATCTCGAGTTAGATGCTATACCGTAAGTATTAGGAAAAATCGTAAAGATGACAAAATCAGAAAAATGCATAATAATTAATACTTTAGTGTAAATACATGAAAACTGTTAAAGTTGTAAAAATTACGAAAAATCTGCTAGATCGTTAAATGGGCCGAAAAATCTGCTAGATCGTTAAATGGGCCAAAAATATGCTAGATCGTTAAATGGGCCGAAAAATCTGCTAGATCGATATATGGGCCAAAATTTCTAGATTTCTAATGGGTTAAATAATATTTGGTATTATGGGCCATAATAAAAACTTGAAATATTGCCTCACATGTATTTTGGGCTTTTTGCTAAATTATCATATGGATATAGACTGTTATGCATACATTTTTGCATGGGTTGGGAAAAATGATGAAGAGAAGAAAGGCCTGTTGCCAAAAATCTAGTTCAGTGGCTCTGCCACAAATATTTCAATGGCTTAATGCCTCTAGTTCGGTGACTTTGTCACAATCTAGTTCGGTGGTGTACCACAACCTTATTAAAAATGGCTTTATGCCTATAATTGGTGTGTTGGCGGGGTGGGTTGACTTATCCCCACAGGTGTGATGGTTGGTACGGGTGGTGTGTAACGGATGGAAATTAGATTTGGTTGGGAAATTTCATTTTGCATGAATTTCATTTATTATATTGTTAAATCTGTTGTTGGGATCAAGCCCAAAATTATGACTTGATGATCTGGCCCAGTGGATATAGTAAGTGAGTTATACACTGAGTTCTGAGTAACTCACTCCCTTAAATTTTCCATCACAGGTAATGAAAATTGATGTGGACTTGGGCCGAGAATGACTTCGTGGAGGCCATACTGCAAACATGGGTTTTATAAACTTTGAACTTTTATTAAGTACTTTCTTTAAATTGCTATTTTGGATATGATAAGGCCTCTATTAATATTTTAAGGATTTTTATGTGTGGATGGATTTAAATTTTATTTTGATATTTAATATGGGTTTATGTTAATCCTATAATGATCTTTAAAATACTTTGTCTTTTTTTAAAACATATGAGATTCTTTAACTATTTTTATTTTCAAATTCTTTTGAATTTTTTTTAAATTTCTTTAAGGTTTTTGATAATTAAATACTAAATGACAATATTTCAACTAATGTTTCTTAAATTCATCGAATTTAATTAAATTCATCGAATTTAAATCATTTCTCTTGGTTTTTATTAAACTTTATTTTCAAAAGGTTTTGTAGTACCGATTCACCTAAATCATTAGAAAGATTAAAAGAATGTTCGATCTGTGTGACAAACCAAATCTCTTCTTGACGCATAGACCTGGTTTGGGATGTTACATTTAATGGTATCAGAGCTAGTTTCAAAACTCGGCTGTGGTTGGGTTCAACAAATAACTTTTGTATGAAAATTATTTCAATTATGTTTTAAAGATTAGTATGGCACCACAAGCATCCGGCACCAAGTCAAGTAAGTATTTATTACTGAATGATTATTATGATGATATGATCATAGGAACACACTATAACTTCTAATTTTAGATGTTGAAAATCATAGAGATTGAGACTATAGGATGTGTTTGCGAAAAACAACTTTATCTCTTGAATCTCATAAAATATCGTTAATAAACACTGAAATAGTATTCTGATTCATAAAACTTGTAATCAGATTAAATCAAATTAGTTATTATGAGCACTAGAGGACGTGGTCGTGGACGTGGTAGACGTGGCCGTGGTAGAGGACGAGGTGTTAGAGGTGCAACTGAAGCGCCGGGTCATATGCCAAAAATGGATGCACCTGCGTCATTTGAGAGTGAGACGGGATCACATGATCATATGGAAGAAGATAATGCTTTGACACAAGCAATGCTGGGAGTCTTGGAAAGGGTCGCTGGAACTAGAGTTGGGCCAACAGCTCGTGGGTCGATATCAAAATGACTCAAGTCTAATGGTACAGAAGTTTTTAGAGGAGTTTTCGATGTAGCTCTGAATGTGGCAGAATATTGGCTCAAAGCTGTGGAGCGGATTATGGATGATCTAGAATGCACTGTTGAGCAGAAACTGAGAGGGACCGTGTCCTTGCTAAGAGACGAGGCATATCAATGGTGGCTTACTGTCCGAGAAGGCACTGAAGCTGCATTTGTTACTTGGGAATTCTTCAAAGCTGCCTTTCAAGGGAATTATGTAGGAACAAGTTATGTGGATGCCCGAAGGAAGGAATTCCTGAATCTGATTCAAGGAAATAAGACAGTGGCAGTGTATGAGGCTGAGTTTTTACGCTTGAGTCGCTATGCTCGGACAATTGTGTCAACAGATCATGAGTGTTGTGTACACTTTGAGGATAGGTTGAATGATGAGTTACGGGTTCTGATAGCCCCACAACAAGTTAGAACTTTTGCCACGCTTGTGGAGAAAGCCAAGATAGCCGAAGAGGCTAAGAGTTCAGAATGTCAGAATCGGGAAAGAGTTAGAGGCAAGAGGGATATAAAGTATTCGAGTTCTTCAAAAAGGTTTCTGAAGAGGCCTCGAAATGATGAGCCAGCTCAAGGTAGAGCACCTGTAACTATTAATCAGAGTCGATATTGTATTGAATGTGGAAAAAGGCATTTCAGAGAGTGCTGGAGGAAAACAGGTGCTTGTTATAAATGTGGTTCAATGGATCATCAATATAGAAATTGCCCTTGACGTATGGATACGACTCAGGAAGTTCGTAATACTGATGCACA
The DNA here is from genome assembly GCA_025506655.1 of Gossypium rotundifolium. Classification (NCBI taxonomy): domain Eukaryota; kingdom Viridiplantae; phylum Streptophyta; class Magnoliopsida; order Malvales; family Malvaceae; genus Gossypium; species Gossypium rotundifolium. The sequence continues at coordinate 64,537,482 of CP106722.1, forward strand.
GCCGGTAAGAGGAACTCAACAGCCACCGAGAGGCCGTAGACCAGGTCGTGGTGGTAATGGGGCTGGACGTGGTCAAGGTGCACCGGGTCGAGGCAATGGTTCTAGAGGTAACACGGATGCAAGACAGCCAGGACTGGTCTATGCAGTTAGACGCCACAAGGATGGCAATGCACCTAATGTAATAACTGGTACGTTCTTCATCTTTGATGTACCTATTACTGCCTTGATAGTTGTTGGTTCTACCCACTCGTATATTGCTAGCGCCATATCTGGAAACTTGAATCTAGAATCTGAAATTACCGATAGTGAGATGACGGTAATTAGTCCTTTAGGACAGTCGGTAATTGTAAATAAACTGTTTAGAGACGTGCCCTTAGAAATTCAAGAAGAAATATTTTTGGCAAATTTGATGGAATTGCCTTTCGGCGAGTTCGATCTCATTCTGGGCATGGATTGGTTGGTTAAGCATCGGGCGCATTTGGATTGTGCTGAAAAGCGGATGCCAATAAGAACTTCAGGTGATAAAGAAGTAATAATGATAGGTGAACGAAGGAATTACTTGGCAAATGTGGTATCTACGTTGAAGGCAGAAAAATTAGTGTGAAAAGGGTATGGAGCATTCCTAGCTTTTATTTGTGCTTTGGATGTCAAAGAGTTATCTGTGGATGATGTGAGAACAATGAAGGAATTTCTAGATGTATTTCCCGAAGAACTTCCTGGTATACCTCCAGATCGGGAAGTAGAATTTGGTATTGAGCTTTTGCCCGGGACGGCTCTAGTGTCCATTACTCCTTATAGAATGGCATCGAAGAAGTTCGCGGAGCTTAAAGCTCAAAATCAAGAATTGGTGGATCAGGGATTTATTCGACCGAGTGTGTCTCCGTGAGGAGCACCAGTATTATTTGTTAAGAAGAGGGATGGATCGATGCGTATGTGCATTGATTACAGGCAATTGAATAAATTGACGATCAAGAATAGGTATCCTTTGTCGAGAATTGATGACCTGTTTGATCAATTGAAAGGAGCTTCAGTTTTCTCCAAAATTGATTTGAGATCGGGTTATCACCAACTTAAGGTGAAAGAAGCAGATATTTTTAAGACAGCATTCCGAACTCGTTATGGATATTATGAGTTTTTGGTGATGCCGTTTGGGTTAACCAATGCACCAGGCGTATTTATGGACATGATGAACTGAGTCTTTCAACCATATTTAGACCGGTTTGTGGTAGTGTTCATAGATGACATTTTGGTTTATTCAAGAATGAGGAGCATGACACGCATTTGCGTATAGTATTGCGATTACTTATGTGATAAGCAACTTTATGCCAAATTCAGTAAATGTGAATTCTGGCTAAAGGAAGTGACTTTCTTGGGTTATGTGGTATCAGCTGAAGGAATAAGAGTGTGTAGCACCCCAAACCCGGTCAATACGCCACGACCGAATCTGGTATGTCACTAAGGAAAATAATTTTTGAAAGAATCAATTAACAATTAAATTTTGTGAAAAACTCTTTGTAATTCTTTATTTGTCGAAAATAAGTTAAAATTGAAATTTACTTCAAATTACATAAAACTTTAAAACTTAGTTGATAAATCATAGGATAGAAAACATTTATATCTTTTAAGAAAATTGAAATATCATTTTGGAAAATTCGTTTGCAATTGAGTATAGAAACTTGAATTTTGGAAATCACTTAACTGTTGAAAACATTTAACTTGTAATTTTACTATTGAACTATTCATGTTACCCGATGGTAAGATTTTTAAAACCATTATGAGTTTTTAGTTTATAAAACTTTGGGCTCAATTATTAAATTAACCAAGTAATTTAAAAGCCATATTTTAAACATATTCAAAACATAAAAATAATCCAAAACATAATTAAATGTGCCTTATTACAAATCCATAAAAATATGAAAACCAAATTAAAATAAAGTACCCAATTGGAAATTCATGTAAAACCAAATTTTATTGCATGGCCCCTCGAGTTCATCGGCTCCTCATCCGCAAACTCACGAATCACCGAAAAGATAAGGAGAAGGTGAGTCACCAAGACTCGATGCATATTCCTCTCCCGTAAATACCACATACTTACACAAATTATAACAAAGCAACATATATGTATAATGCACCCAACCTAGCCATCCATAACTCCTTTTCTACCCCTGTGGTACCAAACCACCGGTGGTGCCAAACCACCGTGACCAAGTCACGATATAAATGTGATACCAAATCACTTTGGTGACCAAAGTCACGAATAATCCATCTGTGGGGCCAACCCACGGTGATACCAAATCATGGCGACGATCCCATATCTCAAAAGTGGGGCCACCACGGTGGTTTTAACCACGTGGACGAGTCGCTATGAGGTGCCAAACCTCCGTGTCCAAGACACGAATGTGATACCAAATCACCGGTGGTGCTAAACCACCGTGACCAAGTCACGAATCATCAAGTTGTGGGGCCAACCCACGTGTGATACCAAATCATGGCGACGATCCCATATCTCAAAAGTGGGGCCAACCCACGGTGGTATTAACCATGTGGACGAGTCGCTATGAGGTGCCAAACCTCCGTGTCCAAGACACGAATGTGATACTAAATCACCGTGACCAAGTCACGATATCAATCTTCCCTCCTCTCATCATACCCGTGCAATATGACATAATAATTTGTGTATGCAGATGTCATGTATGCTAGACATATATCAAATATAAGTATAACATGAATTACCATCATAATCGATAGACATAAAACAACATAATCATGCTAATCAACCTCTAAGGGTATAACCGTAATTTTACCTACCAAGGGTATTTTCGTAATTTATCCACCAAGGGTATTTTCATAATTTACCCACCAAGGGTATTTTCGTAATTTACCCACCAAGGGTATTTTGTAATTTACCAACCAAGGGTATTTTGTAATTTACCTACCTAGGGTATTTTCAGAATTTACCCACCAAGGGTATTTTCAGTAATTTACCCACCAAGGGTATTTTGTAACTTACCCACCAAGGGTATTTTCGTAATCTACCTACCAAGGGTATTTTTGTAATTTACCCACCAAGGGTATTTTCGTAATTTACCCACCAAGGGTATTTTCATAATCTACCCACCAAGGGTATTTTTGTAATTTACCCACCAAGGGTATTTTCGTAATTTACCCACCAAGGGATTTTCGTAATTTTGTACCTGGAATGGCCTTTCTAAAGGTGCAGGTCGCTTGAGCGACTCAACTACCATTTTCGGTCTTTCTGGACTGTTGGGCCTAAACCCGATTTGGCCCATTCGCCCACTTTCGTGTGGCCCTTCTAACACAAATCTATCCACGATATAAGTTCCACCTAGTCTAGTTCACTATATACTATATCATCATACAATTTATTCCAATTGGGCCTACGGGCCCATTGGGCCCACTTCTACCATCGCAGCATTCAAGTAGCCCCGACCCACAAGAATACTACGATGGCCTCAACTATCGCGTTGAAGCCCCACACGCAAGGCCGCACGCTTCGTGGTGGCTACTATTCCCCCGGATGACACTTGGCATTTGCCGCATTCTACAACTAGAGTAGAGAGTTACACACCGATAGGATTCGGTGCTAAACTGCGTATGCGACCACCTCGTGCCCAACGCCCACCAAGGTATGTTAACCCTTCCCGACATGCTCTTTATATAGCTAGCTCTTCACCTTCATTCCTTGTATCTTTCCGATGTGGGATCCTTCGTCGAGAGAGTTTAAATTCAATCAAACTCTTACCGTCCACTCCACAAAATAAATACTCCTTGCTTCTCATGAGATTCAACCTGTGCTCCCTTATAACATAATCCACGCCGCTAGCCACTTTACCAACTAGCTCCTTGTGCCTCAAACCATGCGCAATTAAATATAACCCTATGGCCAAGGTCTAAATTCATTTAATAAAATAATCAAAAAGAATGCAAACGCTACAACTAGAACCTTGGACCTCCTTCCTTCCTTGTGGCGCCACTTTGCCACTACACCACACACACCACTTGTGTCATTTTCCTCCACATTTTATTCTTAAGACCTACCCGCCAACCTCCAAGGTTTTTTCACCTAAAACCAAAATTTTCCCAAAGCTAATATTTGATCCCGGACTTCATAGAAGCCCCTAACCTTCCAAAATCACTTATCTAAAAGGTCCAACTTGCACTTAAGCCGATCTCCTATTCTCCAAAAATTTTAAACGCTACTACGCCTAAGGCCCATTGGGCTCAATCCTACTAGGCCTAATTTCAGGATGCTACAAATCTACCCTCCTTAAAGAAATTTCGTCCTCGAAATTTCGAACTAACTAACAAATACATGTCCTAACCTACCACACTACGCTCACGTCGCAAGACTCGATCTAATAACACTAATAAACCAAATCTCAAACTTCTTTCTCATAACTAGATAACTAAACACAAAAGCAAATCGATATTTATATATACAATTTCTATATCCAAACCAAAGACACACAAAATAAATACCAAAAATACAATCATAACATTGTCTTAATAAACATAAAATAAGGAACTTACTTGATTTGGATGCCGGAGACTCAAGGTGCCATACTTCCAAACAACATGTATTTTCAAACAAACTTTTTTTTGAACCCCATAACCCACAGCCGAGTTTTTGAAACCTAGGCTCTGATACCAATTTGTAACACCCCAAACCCGGTCAATATGCCACGACCGAATCTGGTATGTCACTAAGGAAAATAATTTTTGAAAGAATCGAATTAACAATTAAATTTTTGTGAAAAACTCTTTGTAATTCTTTATTTGTCGAAAATAAGTTAAAATTGAAATTTACTTCGAAATTACATAAAACTTTAAAACTTAGTTGATAAATCATAGGATAGAAAACATTTATATCTTTTTAAGAAAATTCAAATATCTTTTGGAAAATCCGTTTGCAATTGAGTATAGAAACTTGAATTTTGGAAATCACTTAACTGCTGAAAACATTTAACTTGTAATTTTACTATTGAACTATTCATGTTACCCGATGGTAAGATTTTTAAAACCATTGCGAGTTTTAGTTTAGAAAACTTTGGGCTCAATTATTAAATTAACCAAGTAATTTAAAAGCCATATTTTAAACATATTCAAAACATAAAAATAATCCAAAACATAATTAAACAGCCTTATTACAAATCCATAAAATATGAAAACCAAATTAAAATAAAGTACCCAATTGGAAATTCACGAAACCAAATTTTATTGCATGGTCTCCTCGAGTTCATCCGGCCTCATCCGCAAACTCACGAATCACCTAAAAGATAAGGAGAAGGTGAGTCACCAAGACTCGATGCATATTCCCTCTCCGGTAAATACCACATACTTACACAAATTATAACAAAGCAACATATATGTATAATGCACCCAACCTAGCCATCCATAACTCCTTTTCTACCCGTGTGGTACCAAACCTTTGGTGGTGCCAAACCACCGTGACCAAGTCACGATATAAATGTGATACCAAATCACCGTGACCAAAGTCACGAATAATCCATCTGTGGGGCCAACCCGTGTGATACCAAATCATGGCGGCGATCCCATATCTCAAAAGTGGGGCCAACCCACGGTGGTGTTAACCATGTGGACGAGTCGCTATGAGGTGCCAAACCTCGGTGTCCGAAGACACGAATGTGATACCAAATCACCGGTGGTGCCAAACCACCGGTGGTGCCAAACCACCGTGACCAAGTCACGAATCATCAAGTTGTGGGGCCAACCCACGTGTGATACCAAATCACCGGCGGCGATCCCATATCTCAAAAGTGGGGCCAACCCACGGTGGTATTAACCACGTGGACGAGTCGCTATGAGGTGCCAAACCTCGGTGTCCGAAGACACGAATGTGATACCAAATCTTTGGTGACCAAGTCACGATATCAATCTTCCCTCCTCTCATCATACCCGTGCAATATGACATAATAATTTGTATGCGATGTCATGTATGCTAGACATATATCAAATATAAGTACAACATGAATTACCATCATAATCGATAGACATAAAACAACATAATCATGCTAATCAACCTCTAAGGGTATAACCGTAATTTTACCTACCAAGGGTATTTTCGTAATTTATCCACCAAGGGTATTTTCGTAATTTACCCACCAAGGGTATTTTCGTAATTTACCCACCAAGGGTATTTTTGTAATTTACCAACCAAGGGTATTTTTGTAATTTACCTACCTAGGGTATTTTCGTAATTTACCCACCAAGGATATTTTCGTAATTTACCCACCAAGGGTATTTTTGTAACTTACCCACCAAGGGTATTTTCGTAATCTACCTACCAAGGGTATTTTTGTAATTTACCCACTAAGGGTATTTTCGTAATTTACCCACCAAGGGTATTTTCGTAATTTACCCACCAAGGGTATTTTTGTAATTTACCCACCAAGGGTATTTTTCATAATCTACCCACCAAGGGTATTTTTGTAATTTACCCACCAAGGGTATTTTCGTAATTTACCCACCAAGGGTATTTTCGTAATTTTGTACCTGGAATGGCCTTTCTAAAGGTGCAGTGTCGCCTTGAGCGACTCAACTACCATTTTCGGTCTTTATCGGACTGTTGGGCCTAAACCCGATTTCGGCCCATTCGGGCCCACACGCTCGTGTGGCCCACCTAACACAAATCTATCCACGTATATAAGTTCCATCTAGTCTAGTTCACTATATACTATATCATCATACAATTTATTCCAATTGGGCCTACGGGCCCATTGGGCCCACTTTGGCCCATCGCAGCCCAAGCAGCCCCGACCCACAAGAATACTACTGATGGCCTCGACTATCGCGTTGAAGCCCCACACGCGGCGCCAGACGCTCGTGTGGCTACTATTGCAAATGACTGCACTTGGCATTTGCCGCTCTACAATTAGAGTAGAGAGTTACACACCGATAGGACTCGGTGCTAAACTGCTGCATGCGACCACTCCTATGCCCAACGCCCACCAAGGTATGTTAACCCTTCTCCTGACATGCTCTTTATATAGCTAGCTCTTCACCTTCATTCCTTGTATCTTTCCGATGTGGGATCCCTTCGTCAGTAGAGTTTAAATTCAACTGAAACTCTTACCGTCCACTCCGCAAAATAAATACTCCCTTGCTTCTCATGAGATTCGAACCCAGGCTCCCTTATAACATAATCCACGCTGCTAGCCACTTTACCAACTAGCTCCTTGTGCCTCAAACCATGCGCAATTAAATATAACCCTATGGCCAAGGTCTAAATTCATTTAATAAAAATAATAAAAAAGGAATGCAAACGCTACAACTAGAACCTTGGACCTCCTTCCTTCCTTGTGGCGTCACTTTGCCACTACACCACACACACCACTTGTGTCATTTTCCTCTACATTTTATTCTTAAGGCCTACCCGCCAACCTCCAAGGTTTTTTTCACCTAAAACCAAAATTTTCCCAAAGCTAATATTTGATCCCGGGACTTCATAGAAGCCCCCCTAACCTTCCAAAATCACTTATCTAAAAGGTCCAACTTGCACTTAAGCCGATCTCCTATTCTCCAAATAAATTTAAACGCTACTACGCCTAAGGCCCATTGGGCTCAATCCTACTAGGCCTAATTTCAGGATGTTACAGAGTGGATCCTCGGAAGATTGAGGCTATATTGGATTGGAAACCACCAAAATTGGTAGCTGAAATTTAGAGTTTCTTAGGTTTGGCTGGTTATTATAGACGCTTTGTTGAGGGGTTTTCGTTGATTGCTGCACCCCTAACTAAACTGTTGTGGAAGGGAGTACCGTATATTTGGACTAAAAAACAACAAGAGAGTTTCGAGAAATTGAAGAAGATTTTGACGGAAGCACTAGTTTTGATTTAGCCTGAGGCTGGAAAAGAATTTATCGCTTATTGTGATGCGTCTCACACGGGTTTGGGTTGTGTACTGATGCAAAATGGAAAGGTGGTGGCTTATGCTTCTCGACAGTTGAGACCGCACAAAGTAAATTATCCTACTCATAATTTGGAGTTAGCTGCAGTAGTGTTTGCTTTAAAGATTTGGAGGCACTATCTCTACGGTGAGAAGTCTATCATCTATACGGATCACAAGAGTCTTAAGTATCTTCTTACTCAAAAGGAGTTAAATTTGAGACAAAGAAGATCGGTAGAACTATTAAAGGATTATGATTTCTCAATCAAGTATCATCCTGGAAAGGCTAATGTGGTAGCTGACGCGTTAAGTCGTAAGGCAGTATCTGATTTGAGAGAAATGTTGCTTATTTGAGTTTGTATGAGGATGGTAGTTTGTTAGCAGAACTTCAGGTGAAGCCTCTGTGGTTAGAACAAATTCAAGAAAAGCAGATATCAGATAAAAAGTTGGGACCCTTATTTCAACAAGTTGGAAGGGGTGAAATAGAGGATTTTAGCATAAACACGAATGCAGTGCTGTGTTTTCGTGGAAGGGTTTGTATGCCTAAAGAATCAGATTTGAGGCAAATGATTCTGCAGGAGGCGCATAGTAGCCCTTATACTATGCACCCCGGAGGAAATAAGATGTATCGAGATCTCCGTGAGCGATATTGGTGGCGGGGTTGAAGCGTGAGATTTCGAGTTTGTAGGAAAATGTTTGACTTGTCAAAAGTGAAGGCGGAGCATCAATTGCCGTCAGGTTTATTACAACCGGTAAAGATTCCTCTTTGGAAATGGGAGCGAATAACAATGGATTTTGTTAGTGGGTTACCTTTAACACCTACTAACCGTAGGGGTAGTAGTTGATCGATTGATGAAGACTGCTCATTTTCTTCCAGTTCGTACGGATTACTCATTACGTAAATTGGCTAAGTCAGATGTATCTCGAAATCGTGAGGTTGCATAGGGTACCAAAGGTTCATTATATCGCATGGATCCTAGATTTACATCACGATTTTGGAAAGCTCTGCATGAAGCCTTGGGAACGAAGTTAAACTTTAGTACGGCTTTTCATCCTCAGTCAGATGGTCAGTCGAAAAGAGTAATTCAGTTATTGGAAGACATGTTAAGGGGATGTGTGATTGACTTGAGAGGTAGTTGGGAGGATTTTCATCATTGTAATTTATGTATAACAATAACTATCAGTCTAGCATTCAGATGGCACCCTACGAGGCATTGTATGGTTGTAGGTGTCGTACTCCTACTTGTTGGACTGAATTGGGCGAACGGCAAATGTTAGATCCTGAGTTGATATCTGAAACAGAAAAAAAGGTAAAAGTTATTCGAGCACGGTTAAAAGAAGCTTCAGATAGACAGAAGTCGTATGCAAACCTAAAGCGTAAAGATATCGAGTTTGCTGTGGGAGAGCAGGTCTTTCTGAAGGTCTCACCTTGGAAGAAAATTTTCAGATTTGGAAAGAAGGGCAAGTTAAGCCCTAGGTTCATTGGGCCATATCGTGTAATGAGGCGTGTTGGTCCAGTGGCCTATCAGATTGAATTACCTTCGGAGTTGAGTCAAATTCATAATGTTTTCCATGTTTCCATGCTGAGATGCTATAGATCGGATCCATCTCACATAGTACCGGTAGAGAAAGTGGAAATGAAATCAGACTTGTCTTTTGAGGAAGAACCAGTGGAAATTTAAGACCAAGATGTTAAAGTGCTAAGAAAGAAGACCGTGCCGTTGGTCAAGGTTTTATGGCGTAATCACGGAGCGGAGGAAGCTACGTGGGAGCCTGGGGATGCAATTCGGCAACAATATCCTCACCTCTTTTAATCAGGTAAATTTTGAGGACGAAATTTTCTTTAAAGGGGATAGAATTGTAACATCCTAAAAATTTGAGTAACATTATGTTGCTTGGTGTTAGCTCGGGTATGATTTTATTATGTGCTAAAAATAGTCTTGTGAGGGCTCGGGTTTACTTGGAATTTGAATAAATATTAGTAAAGAGTACTTTAGTATAAAGAAATCAGGTGACCATGAAACTTAAGTTAATTAAGTACTAAAAGATGGCATAAGATGAGTAATTGGCAAAGTGGTGATGGCGCCATAAGTTGGACTTGAGGAAGAGGTTGAATCTCCTAGCATGCAATTTGGGAGTTTTATTTTTGCTTTATCCTAGCATGTGTCGGTCATGGATAAGATTAGGATGAGTTGGATTAATTATTTTGGTAAGAAGACTAAAGGTTATGGTAAGTGGAGTTAAGGGATAGAATGGCTTGAATAGGGGATAATGTTTCTCAAACTTAAGGAAAAGGGAGGATGATATGGCTTGAGACTAGGATGATGTTTTGGCAACTCTTTCATGGCCTTTTGACCATGTATGTGGACAGCATAGGGACTAAGGGGGATGGCCGGTTTTGTTGATTGGCTTGGCAGGCTTGGGTGTTGGAGGAGCACTTTCTTTTTGGTCATTTTTGGCTTTGGCAAAACACATTTTCTCTCCATCTATTTTCTCTCTAGCCGAATTTGCCAACAACTTTGAGTAAACAACTCATTCTTTTGTCATTTCTTTTGACCATTTCGGATTAGTTGGTCTCTTTCTCTCCAAATCTTTTCTTCTCTTTGTGACCGAAATCACATAAGCTAACAAGGATTTCTTCTTTTCTTTTTCTCATTTTTCCTCCCCAATGCCGAATGCACATTTCTCCTAAACTCAATTCTCTTTTCTTTCTCTTTTCTTTCTCCTTTCTTTCTCTTTTCTCTCTTGAAAACCGAATCATCATTATCTCCTTCTTTCATTTTTTTTACTTTCTTTTCAACCATATTTCCTTCATTGTTTTCTCTCATGGCGAATGCTAGATTGTTTCCTTCTTAGAACCATTTTCATTTTCTTTGTTTAGTCATAACCGAATCTTCCATTAGATATAAGTATTCTTCTCACGCATTTCTTTTTCAACCGTGGAAAATAGTGTGATTTTTGGAGGGCAGAAACTCAAGTGCTCGTGAGTATCGTGAATCATTGGAATCGATCTTAAGAGTTAAGGTAAGGAGTTTATTCAAGGATTCTAATATTACTCATCATATTGGTATAATTGGTTTGATAATCGTTTTCGTTTTAGGAGACGTTATCACTCGATTGTCATCTTGTGGAACAAGGATAATTGTGGTAAGCCAATCTCACTTTTAAAATCGTTAGTCATATTTCGATAATTATTAGTCGGACTAATGATCTTATGTCATTAGAAATATTCAAGATAGGGCAGAAAAGGGCGGTGAATAGTCTTCGAAAGAGGGGTGGCTCCGCTAATCCCTCTAAGTATAAACGAAGGGCTATTTCAGGAATCTGAGATTTTCCACTGGGTTGCGAACCCTCATCCGAGAAGAACCAGTTGTTTGAAGTCATTCTTACTCCCGAACCTTTGCTCGTTCGTGGATTCTCATCGGGCAACGAACCAACAATCTGGGAGAAACTAAAAATAGAAGTGGCTCGAAATCTTGAGGGTAAAGATTTAGATCGTTTATCAATAGTGTAGTTTTAATAAATAATAGTGTTCTAATTTATCGTGTTATGTTTAGGTATTGACGAGCGGGAAAGTCTAGTACTCACAATAACCAGGTGTGTAACTTCACACTTATCTCAGGTTAGATGCTATGCCGTAAGTATTGGGAAAAATCGTAAAGATGACAAAATCGAAAAAATGCGTAATAATTAATACTTTAGTGTAAATACATGAAAACTATTAAAGTTGTGAAAATTACGAAAAATCTGCTAGATCGTTAAATGGGCCGAAAAATCTGCTAGATCATTAAATGGGCCGAAAAATCTGCTAGATCGTTAAATGGGCCAAAAATATGCTAGATCGTTAAATGGGCCGAAAAATCTGCTAGATCGATATATGGGCCAAAATTTCTAGATTTCTAATGGGTTAAATAATATTTGGTATTATGGGCTATAATAAAAACTTGAAATATTGCCTCACATGTATTTTGGGCTTTTTGCTAAATTATCATATGGATATAGACTGTTATGCATACATTTTTGCATGGGTTGGGAAAAATGATGAAGAGAAGAAAGGCCTATTGCCAAAAATCTAGTTCGGTGGCTCTGCCACAAATATTTCAATGGCTTAATGCCTCTAGTTCGGTGACTTTGTCCCAATCTAGTTCGGTGGTGCACCACAACTTTATTAAAAATGGCTTTATGCCTATAATTGGTGTGTTGGAGGGGTAGGTTGACTTGATCCCCACAGGTGTGATGGTTGGTACGGGTGGTGTGTAGCGGATGGAAATTAGGTTTGGTTGGGAAATTTTATTTTGCATGAATTTCATTTATTATATTGTTAAATCTGTTGTTGGGCTCAAGCCCAAAATTATGACTTGATGATCTGGCCCAGTGGATATAGTAAGTGAGTTATACTTTGAGTTCGAGTAACTCACTCCTTAAATTTTCCATCACGGGTAATGGAAATTGATGTGGACTTGGGCGAGAATGACTTCGTGGAGGCCATCTCGCAAACATGGGTTTTATAAACTTTGAACTTTTATTAAGTACTTTCTTTAAATTGCTATTTTGGATATGATAAGGCCTCTATTAATATTTTAAGGATTTTTATGTGTGGATGGATTTAAATTTTATTTTGATATTTAATATGGGTTTATGTTAATCCTATAATGATCTTTAAAATACTTTGTCTTTTTTAAAACATATGAGATTCTTTAACTATTTTATTTTCAAATTCTTTTGAATTTTTTAAATTTCTTTAAGGTTTTTGATAATTAAATACTAAATGACAATATTTCAACTAATGTTTCTTAAATTCATTGAATTTAAATCATTTCTCTTGGTTTTTATTAAACTTTATTTTCAAATTCAAAAGGTTTTGTAGTACCGATTCACCTAAATCATTAGAAAGATTAAAAGAATGTTCGATCTGTGTGACAAACCAAATCTCGTCTTGACGCATAGACCTGGTTTGGGGTGTTACATCTGTGACGTGTGAGCTTTACTCTTTCTCTTTGTCGACCCTTGAAGATCACTCCTACATTTAGTTTAGTTCTCCTTCCCCTTATTTTGCTTCCGTTAGAGCTCAATGATATGGCAGTATAAGTTGTCCCCAATCACGCTCCTCGTAGGGCTTTTTTACCGCCTCCGAATGTACTAATGTCCAGAAAGTGAATACCGCAATAAAATATAGAAAGACAAGGTGGTACCCACAAGTATACAGATCGAGTTGTAATATAGTTTTACAACGAAGTAGGTGAGTACTCCGAGGATCGTACTCAAGGGATGCAAGTGCTAGATAAATTCTAACCTAAACACTAAAAGATCTAATTAATACTTTTTAATCAGTTATAGTATGAACAATATGAAATAAATTATTTTTGGGGTTTCATAATAATAGTAATAAAAACAAAATAACATAAAAAGATAAAATTCAAGAGATTAAAAAGGGAGAATAAATCAAATCTGATTATAGGTGATTAGATCACTTCGGTAATCTCCACAAAACTATTGTTTTGGGTTTCTCATCAATCAACTAGTCGCTACCCTAGTAGGATTTCTAATCTTCTACTAACATAACAAGTCAGTAAGAACTATTTGTCTTCCGACCTCATAGTTCAGATTGATTTGGGGTTAAGTTGTTCACGATTGGGCAATACAAATTTTGGGTTAATTCCCACCTTGATAACTTCTCAAGGTTGTTAGGCCTAGGGTTTATTTCATGTTCTACCTTTACTAAATAGCTGATCCGTTGAGTAACCCTACAAAAAAGTTAACAGATCATACTTTCACTCGCTAATCCCTCATAGAGGGACTAGTTCCTTATGGCTTCCATAGACAATATATAATTGATGTAAAGAGAAAGCATGCTAATTAAATCGACAAGATAGAGTAAATGAAAGAGCCTGATTGTATTGAAATTAAGCACAATTCCATAGAGTTTGAATGCTTCCACAATTCAGATATCTTGAAATCAATAAGAACAATTGAAATAAATCTAAAATCCTAAGAAAGAAAGAAAGCTAAACTAAATTTACAAGAGAGAATATAGGATAAAGGAATGATGTCCATAACAGGTGAAAAATGAGCCTATTTATAGCCTTCAGGTGTTCGTCGTCCTTAACCCTAGGTTAGCTTACGTTCCCGAGCTTAAAGTTTAATTGTGTAGACCAAAATGCCCTTTCTTCGTGTGTTGTCTCTATTATAGAGTTGAGGTCGCGATACACCAGGACCTATTTCGTGACATAGAAATCAGTATACTCCTCTGCGGGTATCTTCAGGGGTGTGTTGCGACACCTTAAGTCTATGTCGCGACGTCGAAGGCAATCTTGATTTTTCTCTATTCTGCTCCCTATGTTGCAACATTAAGTCATCCATGTTGCGAGATAGCGACCAATATTCATTTAGTGTACCTTCTAATGGTCTCTTACACACTCACAAAGTGCGTTAGCTCACTCTTAGACCTCATTCAACCCCTAAGGTCAATAAAAGACTAAATTTGCACATTTTATTGAATGTAAATAAAACTATGAAAACTTAACTAAAATATAACAAAAATGCTTGTATTCAAGCTCCTTAAATGTGAAAACTAGTTTAATCTGCTACACGGAATTATGGTAGATCAAACTCCCCATACTTAAGCCATTGGTTGTCCTCAATCAACATAAACAAAAAAGAAAAATAAGATGACAACCATTGAGCAAATATTATACAAGTATTAACTTCAGAGCATATAGCTAGGCATTTTATGCTTACTAACAATTTCACAATGATGAATAGTTGATTTACCACTTTTGATTTCAAACGTATAAGTTCAGTATGTTACACATGACCACCACTCAACATACTAACGTCCAAAGCATGAATACTGCAATGAAATATAGAAAGACAAGGTGGTATCTATAAGTATACGGGCCGAGTTGTAATATAGTTTTACAAGGAAGTAGGTGAGAATTACAAGGATCGTATCCAAAGAAGGCAAGTGCCAAATCAATTCTAAACTAAGGCAAGTGCCAAATCAATTCTAAACTAAACACTAAATGATCTAATTAATACTTTTAAATCAATTATGTACGGACAATATGAAATAAAGGATTTTTGGGGTTTTATAATAATAGTAATAAAAATAAAAGAACATAAAAAGATAAAATTCAAGAGATTAAAAAGGGAGAATAAATCAAATTTGATTATGGGTGATTAGCTCACTTTGGTAATCTCCATCATTGTCATTTTGGGTTCCTCGTCAATCAACTAGTCGCTTCCCTAGCAGGATCTTCTGATTTTTCCACTAACATAGCGAGTCAACAAGAACTACTTATCTTCCGACCTCACAGTTCAAGCAGGTTTGGGGTTAAGGTGATCACAGTTTGAGAATACCAATTTTGGGTTAATTTCTACCTTGATGACTTCTTGGGGTTGTCAGGCCTAGGGTTTGTTTCACGTTCTACCTTTCCTAAATAGTTGATCCGTTGAGTAACCCTACAAAATAGTTAACATATCATACCTCCACTCGCTAATCCTCCATAGGGAAATTAGTTCCTCATGGATTCTATAGATAATATATAATTGATGTAAAGAGAAAGCATGCTAATTAAGTCAACAAGATAGAGTAAATGAAAGAGCCTGGTTGTATTGAAATTAAGCATGAATCCACAGAGTTTGAATGCTTCCACAATTCAAATCTCTTGAAATCAACAAGAACAATTGAAATAAATCTAAAGCCCAAAGAAATAAAGAAAACTAAGCTAAATTTACAAGAGAGAATCTAGGATAAAGGAATGATGTCCATAATAGGTGAAAAATGAGCCTATTTATAGCCTTTAGGTGGCCGTTGTCTAGGTTAGCTGACGTTCCCGAGCTTAAAGTTTGATTGTACTGACCAAAACGCCATTGCTCCGTGTGTTGTTTCTGTCAAAGAGTCGATGTCGCAACACACCAGGACCTGTGTCGCGACATAGCAATCAATATACTCCTCTACAGGTATCTTCAAGGTTGTGTCGCGACACACTTAGTTTGTGTCGTGACATCTAAGACAATTTTGAGTTTTCTCCATTCTGCTCCCTATGTTGCGAGATAGCAACCAGTATCCATTTAGTGCATCTTCTAATGATCTCCTGCACACTCACAAAGTGCGTTAACTCACCCTTAGGCCTCATTCAGCCCCTAAGGTCAATAAAAGACTCAATTTGTACATTTTATTGAATGTAAATAAAACTATGAAAATATAACTAAAATATAATGAAAATGCTTCTATTCAAGCTCCTTAAATGTGAAAACTAGTTTAATCTGCTACACCGAGTTACAGTAGATCAACACAATATACAAGTATCAAGGGTCTCACCTATAGGAATCCATCAACAAATCATACAAGAACTTTGATTATCCAAGCATAATACAAATAGTCGTTTATGTATATGTTTAGTATGATGTCTATTCATGTATAAGTCTATTTAGATCACATAGGACTTTTTGGCTTGTAACATTTTGAGGCTTAGAATAGTTATGGAATTAAAAAGTAGTAAGCATCAAAAGGGTTACAAAAATGAAAATAGTTTGGCACATAGTATTTGTAACACCCCAAATCCGGCTCATGCAGTATGACCGGATCTGGCATGTCACATGAAGAAAATGTTTAAAGATCTTATGTTTGTATTAAAGTTGAAATTATTTGATTATTGTTAAGAAAACAAGTTTGGTTTATAAATATTCAATAAAAATACTACTAGTCTCGAGAGGTTGATTTGGTGAATCGAAAATCAAACTAGTGAATTATAAAACCGTGACTTTCAAAAATAATGATGATAATTCAAAGAAAAATCCAAGTTGAAATTATTTGTACATATTTGTTATGAAATCAGTTTATTAATCATTTTTAGAAAACCGTTGTTTATGATCTTAAAAAAATCCCCGTTTAAAACAATTCATGGAAGATAATAAGTACTTCAAAACATAAAGCAAAATAAAAATATCAGAGGCCTTGTTACAACTCTAAACCCAAACTAGTAAAAGTAACGAAACAAAGCGAAAAAATAAATTTACTAAAGTTCGAAAATGTCATTCCAAAAGTATGGCCTCCACTGAGTCATCCATGGCCCCAAATCTACTGCTGAGCATTACCTACGAGGAGAAAGGAAAGGGTGAGTTATAAGAACCCAGTATGTAATCCCCTTACCATCAACCACAGAGTTCGAACCAATATAGCATCATCTTGGGCCTAAGCCCATTAACATAATAATAGTTAAATGAAATGAATGCAACCCAACCCATCCATCCATCACACCCCCGACCAGCCAATCACACCTGTGGGGATCAAGTCAACCCACCCCGCCGCTCACACCAACTTGCAGTCAAGCTGCTATTGTATAGTAATTTTTTTGTGGCTGAGCCACCAAAAACATAGTTAAATACATTAGTAAACAAATTGTGGCTATGCCACGAGGCTACACTGCTCTTTATTCAATTCTCGCCCCATGCAATATGATAAGGTGCAACATATATATATATATATATATACACATACGCATATTAAAGAATTCACATGTAAAGTAAGCATCATCCCAACAAGGGTATTTTATTAACCTAGCCAAGTAAAGCTTTTCGTAATACGGACCATAAGGCATGTAATAAATCGGCCTGTTAGGGCATTTCCGTAAAACGACCCAATTGGGCTTTTCGTAAATTTAGCCCACAAGGGTATTTTCGTAAATTCAGCCCATAGGGGCATTTTCAAAATTTAACAAGTTAATACCAATTTTGACAGATCTTAGAATTAATGTTGCTTAAGCCAGTTACCCAATTCATGTCATATTACGGTTATTAGATTGTAAGCAACAATGATCTTTTTTTTTCCAACATGATGGTGAATCACGAATTTACGAGATTTCGGTGTGAGATTACACTCTGGATTATGGTAAGAACTAAACCTTCTTGATTGTCGGCACCTAAGTCATCATAACACTCGATTAACTAACAAAATAGAATATCTTAATCCAAATCTAAACAATCGGTTTATCACACTTACCCTCACCACCGCGAACAACCACAATCTGCCTATTCTCGCCGGATGCTGACTCCATTCCACAACCCAGTGGGAAATCCCAAACTTTTGATACCGCCCTACGTTTGAACTTGGGAGTAGAGATTGCAAGTCCACTCCCTTTTTGACCTCCTATCGATTTTCCTTTAATATCGCTACCACGTGCCTCCATTGGAAGAGTCTCGATCAGAATAATATTATGATGAAAGAAAGTAATTGTCTAAAGTGAGGGTTTCGGCTTACCACTACCTCCGAAGGATCAACGAGTAGAGGAAAACGATTCGTTTAGTCCCTAAAATAAACGATTAGACATAACTATCGATCTGTTTTGGTGAAGTAACTGAGCAATGAGAGATCGAAATGAACCATGAAGAAACTCCTTACCTTATCGATGATGAACCCGACTTCCACAGATTCGACTTACGGCTAAAGATGAGTAGGCAAGGATGTGAGATTCGGCCACCCCACTAGCACTATACAAAAAAGAGGTGATCACGATATGAAGGAGTAGGAGAGAATGATGTTTTGGTTTAGAGAACTATTCGGATGATAAGGGACACATATTTGGCCATGGAGGAAAGAAGATGAAAAGAAGATATTGAAAACCACTTACCCGATTCAGTCAAGGAAGAAAGTGTCCAACACGCAAAAGAGAATGAAGAAGAGATAAAGTGTTCAAAGGTTCAGCTATTTGGAGAGAAATGAACAAAGAGGATTCGACCACCAAGAAATATTGATTAAAGAAAAAGAGTGAAAAGTTGAAGAAACGGTGAGAAAGAAAAGAAAAGAAGACTATGAAAAAGATGAGAAAAAGAAGAGAAAATATCCCTTAAGATCACGGTTTTAGGCAAGAAAAGAAGTACCTAATGGTCAAAAGAAAAGAACTTTCAAATGGAACAAAAACTTCTCAAAGGGCCTAAGAAAATTCAACATATCAACTCCCTACCAAAACCGATTACACTCTTCACCAAAAAGATCTTAGTTGACCAAATTTCTTTCCCCATACACCTCCCAAAATTCGGCCAACATATCCCCCTCATCACTATCCTTTATTTCTCCTTAATTCCCTCTACAATTTCCTCTCCATCACCTCAATCTCCTCTCCATTACCTTAATCTCCTCTCTATTACCTCAATCAAATGAATTTGAATGAGTTTCCAATTCCTCCTAAATAAAAAAATTAATTCAATAGATGCAATTGATGGGATTCGAACCCTTCCCCCTTAGCTCCTACAAGTGACGCCTCACCACCATTCTACTAGCTCTTCTTGTGCTAGCAAGTTACCTAATTATTCCTGTAACACCCCAAACCCGGTCAATACGCCACGACCGAATCTGGTATGTCACTGAGGAAAACATTTTGAAAAGAATCGAATAACAATTAAATTTTTTTGAAAAACTCTTTGAAAATTCTATATTTGTAGAAATCAGGTGTATAATAAGTTTACACTGATAATTTACTTTGAAATTTCATAAATAAAACTTTAAAACTTAGTTGATAAATCATAGGTTAGAAAACTCGAATTATTACTTTGAAAACCATTTGAATTTTGAATGTAGAAACTTAATATTTGGAAATCATTAAAATTGTAGAAAACACTTAATCTATATTTTACTATCAAACAATTTATATTACCCGATGGTAAGATTTTAAAACCATTGCGTTTTTATTATTTTAGAAAACTTTGAGCTCAATTATTAAATTAACCAAATAATTTATAAGCCATATTTAAAACATATCCAAAGCATATAAATAATCCAAAAATATAATTAAAGAGGCCTTATTACAAACCCAAAATAAAACAAAACCAAATTAAAATAAATTAAAGTACCCCAAATTGAAGTTCATGAAAATCAAATTTTATTGCATGGCCCCTCGAGTTCATCCGGCCTCATCCGCGATCTCACGAATCACCTGAAATGATAAGGGAGAAGGTGAGTCACCAAGACTCAGTGCATAAATCCTTCCCCCGATTAATGCAACATTCTTACACAATTTATAATCAAGCAACATATATAATTATATAATGCACCCAACCTAGCCATCCTTAACTCCTTTTCTACGCCGTGTGGTACCAAACCACTGGTGGTGCCAAACCACTGGTGACCCAAAGTCACGATATCCAAAAATGTGATACCAAATCACTGGTGACTCAAAGTCACGAATAATCTATCTGTGGGGCCAACCCACGTGTGATACCAAATCACTGGCGACGATCCCATATCTCAAAAGTGGGGCCAACCCACGGTGGTGCTAGACCACAGGGACGAGTCGCTGTGAGGTGCCAAACCTCTGGTGTCCCAAAGATACAAATGTGATAACAAATCACTGGAGGTGCCAAACCTCTGGTGTCCAAAGACATGGATATCAAATCTTCCCCCTCCTCTCATATCACCCATACCAATGCAATAGATAAACAAATCATGTCATTATACTTTATTAGGAAATCACATAGAAATTTCATATCATAAATCGTATCATCATGCATCATATTGCAAAAGTCATATCGAAACGGACTTACCCGATTCCTTGTTTATACCCATCATGGTATCATATCAAGATCTCATAGTTTTCGGCTTTAACAACATGAATAGTTATTTAACACACATATGTACATATTACCGAGTTATAAAGTGTGTAAGGTACACACCTTTCACCAACGCAAATACTAACTTCCAAAGATCCGATCTACCGCACTAGATCACCTTGTCCTACATTCGGCCAAACCACAATACTTTAATCAAGACCATTCGGCCAATATCATATCTTAATCCCAATAGCCTTAGGCTTTCTCAACCAACTTAAAGAATATTGAATCCTTACCACTTGACTTACCAACTTCGATTGTTAAAGGAATGGGGCTTAGATGGATTGCTTCCGAAGTCCCAAAGAGCCTAAA
This sequence comes from Gossypium rotundifolium, assembly GCA_025506655.1. Lineage (NCBI taxonomy): Eukaryota > Viridiplantae > Streptophyta > Magnoliopsida > Malvales > Malvaceae > Gossypium > Gossypium rotundifolium. The sequence goes on from CP106722.1 coordinate 64,558,326, forward strand.
AGAATGATCGATTCCTAAAATTCGTTAGAACTTTGCAAACAATTGCCAAAAGATTCGGCCTTTGTCCACAAGAAAATGACTTAGAAAAGAGAAAGAAATAACGGAAATACGGCCATGAACACATACCTATCTTCCAAAACCAATTGAAGGAAACCTAAAGATTATCTACCCTTATTGATATTCGGCCAAAACAACACCAAAAGAGAGTGGAAAGTTTCGGCAAAATGGTTAAAAGGTGAAGGGATTTTCGGCTATGGTTTTGAAAAGAAGAAATCAATTGATTTGAGACTAAAAAGAAATGAAATTCGTGAGTAGATGAGAGAATAAAAATAAGAGAGGGAGGATTTGGTTTAATCAACAATGGAAGAAAAGAAAAGAGAGTTTGGAGAAGAGAGAGGTTCGGCCAAAAGAAAGAAAAAGGAAATGTGATTTTGAGCAAATACCAAAAGAAAGAAAAGAGAGAGATGGGAGAAAGAGTGCACTAAAATGCAAAATGTGTTTTCGGTTTCAAAGGAGAAATGAGAGAAAGAATTAGAATTTGGTTCAACACAAAAATGAGAGCTAAAATCCAAAGCAAATTTGCACAAAAATGCCTAGGTACATTCGGCCAAAGAGGGAGTTTTTGGAGAGAAAGAGAAACAAATGCCAAAAGGTGCACAAATGCTCAAGTTGGCCAACTTTTCCCCCCCAAACTTCCTATCAACAATCGGCCACCCCTAGCCACACATGCCGTCCACATTCAAGCAATCAAGGCCTTGGAATAGTTTCCAAAACATCTTCCTTAAGCCAAGCCTTATGTCCCCCATCCTTCCATAACCTTAAGATTCCTTTCCCAAAGTACAAACTTTCCTAAACCAATATTCAACTTACCAAAATTGAAAGTCCAACCTATCATAATTAGAATTTGACCGTCCATTAATGCTAGGATACAAAATAAAGTCTTCAAAATGCTAATCATGCTACTCGAACCTCTAACCTCAAGCAACTCTTCCTGCATCCTAACCATCTTGCCACTAACTCCTCTTGTGCTTAATTTAACACTTAAATTAACTTAAGTGTCAAGTTCACTTAACCCACTTCATTACATATACTATACTAAGAATTATTCTAGCTTCCTAAATAAAATCAAGCCTTCACAAAACTATGCTAAACACATAAAATTCATACCCAAGCCAACACAAATAATAAAAAATAATCTAACTTTTAGGATGTTACAATTCTACCCCTTGAAGAAAATTTCGTCCTCGAAATTACCTGATCAAAAGAGTTGAGGGTACTACTGCCTCATCGCATCCTCCGGTCCCCACGTAGCTTCTTCTACGCCATGGTTCCGCCATAAGACCTTCACTAAAGGAACTGACTTCCTACGTAAAACTTTTACATTTCAATCTAGGATCTGCACAGGTTCTTCTTCTATCGTCAAATCTGGACTCACCTCTATTTCCTCTACTGCCACAATATGCGATGGATCAGAACGATAGCGTCTAAGCATGGAGACATGGAACACATCGTGAATCTGACTCAGTTCTACTGGTAACTCGAGCTAATAAGCTACTGGTCCCACTCGTCTCAATACCTTAAACGGCCCAATAAACCTTGGACTTAACTTGCCTTTTCTCCCAAATCTTAACACTTTCTTCCATGGCGAGACCTTCAGAAAGACCTTGTCACCCACGGCAAACTCTATATCCCTCCACTTGAGATCAGCATATGACTTCTGGCTATCCGAAGCTTCCTTCAACCGAGCTTAAATTAACTTAACCTTGTCCTCACTCTCTGCAACCAACTCTGGTCCTAACATTTGATGCTCACCCAACTCTGTCCAGCATGTAGGTGTGCGACACCTCCTACCATACAACGCCTCATATGGTGCCATCTTAATGCTTGCCTGATAACTATTGTTGTATGCGAACACAGCTAATGGCAAAAACTCTTCCCAGCTACCTCTGAAGTCCAAAACACAACCTCTCAACATATCCTCTAAAATCTGAATGACCTTTTCGACCGCCTCCGATCGTGGATGAAATGCGGTACTAAAATCCAACCGCGTACCCAAAGCCTGATGTAACGCTCTCCAAAACCTCGAGGTAAATCTAGGATCCCTGTCTGAGATGATCGACACTGGCACACCGTGCAACCTCACTATCTCCGCCACATACAACTTAGCTAACTTCTGAAGCGAGTAATCCACCCTTACCGGAATGAAATGAGCTGACTTAGTCAAACGATCCACAATCACCCAAACTGAGTCCTTCTTACTAGGTGTAAGAGGTAATCCACTGAAAAAGTCTATAGTGATCCTTTCCCACTTCCACTGTGGAATCTTCACCTGCTGAAGTAATCCAGACGATAATCGATGCTCGCTTTGACTCACCGACACGCCGACATTTACCCATAAACTCAGTTACCTCCCACTGGCCACCAAAATTGCTCTCTTAAATCCCGATACATCTTGCTACCTCCAGGATGCATAGCATATGGGCTGCTATGTACGTCCCGAAGGATCCTTTGTCTCAACTCTACATCCTTCGGCATACAAGCTCTCCCTTGAAAACACAATACTCCATCACTGGACAAACTATAATCCTCTAAACCACCATTCTGAACTTGCAACCTCTGATCATTCAAAACATCATCCTCAAACTGTTTCTTCTTGATCTGATCTAACCAAGTCGGCTTGACTTGCAGTTCAGCCAAAAGACTCCCATCGTCATATAAGCTAAGACGAGTAAACATCGATCTTAAATCTGATGCAACCTTACGGCTCAACGCGTCTTCCACCACGTTAGCCTTGCCCAGGTGATACTCAATCGAACAGTCGTAGTCCTTCAACAATTCAATCCATATGCACTGCCTCAAATTCAAATCCTTCTGAGTCAAAAGATACTTTAGACTCTTGTGATCCGTAGACTATCGACTTTTCTCCGCACAAATAGTGTCTCTAAATCTTGTATGAAAACCACTACAGCCTAATTCCAAGTCATGCGTCGGATAATTAACTTCATGTGGTCTCAACTGTCGAGATGCATAAGCCACTACCTTTCCTTCCTGCATCAGCACACATCCCAAACCAGTATGTGATGCATCACAATAAACCGTGAATTCCTTGCCTGCCTCAGGTTGAATCAAAACCGGAGCTTCAATCAGAATCTTCTTCAACTTATCGAAACTTTATTGCTGCTTCTCAGTCCACACAAATGGAACTCCTTTCCTCAATAACTTGGTCATAGGTGCTGCTATCAAAGAAAATCCTTCCACAAATCTTTGGTAATACCCCGCCAGACCTAGAAAACTCCTAATCTCAGCCACTGACTTAGGTGGCTTCCAATCCAACACTGCCTCAATTTTCCGAGGATCCACTCTAATCCCCTCGACTGATACAACGTGACCCAAGAAAGTCACCTCCCTAAGCCAGAACTCGCACTTACTAAATTTAGCAAAAAGCTATTTTTCCCTCAGAATCTGCAACACTACTCGCAAATGCGCATCATGCTCCTTCTCTGTCTTAGAGTATACCAAAATATCGTCTATAAATACTACAACAAACTGATCCAAAAACTACTGGAATACCCGATTCATCATGTCCATGAATGCTACCGGCGCGTTAGTCAACCCAAATGGCATTACCGTAAACTCAGAGTGCCCATATCGAAAGCGAAATGCCGTCTTATGGATATCACCTCTTTCACCTTTAATGATGATACCCGCACCTTAAATCAATCTTGAGAAAATCATCGCTCCTTTAAGTCGATCAAACAAGTCATCTATCCTCGAAATGGATACTTGTTTTTGATCGTCACTTATTCGTTGGTGATAGTCTATACACATCCGCATCGTACCATCCTTCTTCTTGACAAAAAGTATCGGCGCTCCCCAAAGCGAAACACTTGGTCGAATGAAACCTCGATCCAACAACTCTTGAATCTGAGCCTTCAATTCCATCAATTCCTTCGGTGCCATCCTATACGGAGCTATAGACACTGGCGCCGTTCTGGGTAACAGATCTATACCGAATTCGACTTCACGATTCGGAGGTAGTCCCGGAAGTTCTTCTGGAAATACATCAGCATATTCCTTTACAGTTCAAACATTCCCCACAGTAGATTCCTTAGCCTCCAACGTACACACATGGACCACAAATGCCTCACAGCCCTTCCTGACCATCTTCACAGCTTTCAACGCAGATACCACGTTGGATAGGTAATCTCTTCTATTACCTATCATAACCACCTCTTCTCCCTCAGCTGTCTTTAAAACCATGCGCTTAGCAGCGCAATCCAAACTTGCCTAGTACTTAACCAACCAGTCCATCCCAAGAATCAGATCGAACTCCCCAAACGGCAGTTCTATCAGATCAGCCACAAACACTACCCCTTGGAGTTCTAGGGGTACATCCCTATACAGCTTATCTACTTCTACAGAGTGACCTAGAGGACTAAGTACTGTCATCCTCCTAGAAGCAGTCTCAAAATCTAAGCTCAAGGTCTCTACTATGCTACTAGCAACATACGAATGCGTCGAACCCACATCTATCAAAGCAGTATATGGTACACCAAAGATTAAGAACGTACAGGTTATGACGTCCGGTGTGTCGCCTCCTCTCGACGCCTCGCAAAGATACACCAAACCAGTCAGTCTCGCTTCAAAGGTCTTTTGCACCTCCTAATGATCCGCGGCCTCGACGTAACCATTACCTCCTCTACCATTACCACGACCTTTCTGCGGTGACGATACCTCTTTTCTGAACTGAGCACGACCTTGACCCTCAGACTGATTCCTGGCTAGCTTACGTGCACAGTCTCTCACACAATGATCTAGCGAGCCACACTCAAAACATCCTTTCCCTCCGGTCCAACATTCACCCCAATGATATTTCCCACATCGATTACACTGTGCTGGTCCCTGATTAGTAGTAACAGGCCTCCCAGATGGATTCGGCCCATTCTGCCTAGCCCTCTTTTGAGAATTACCGACTGACCCGGATGATCCAAAACTTCTCTTATGTTTGTTCCTGTCGTGATTCTGCTTTACAGATTCTTTTATCCCTTCAGCTATCTTAGTCTTTTCAACTAGCGTAGCAAATTCTCACTCCTGATGTGGAGCAATCAACAGTCTCAGCTCGTCTCTCAATCCATCCTCGAACCGAACACATCGTCAGGTTCAAGCCACGATACTTCCAAAGATATCGGCTCAGTCTTAAAAATTCTGCTTCATATTATGATACGGACTTACTCCCTTGGACCAAACTTAGAAATGCCTTACGCTGTGCATCAATGTAACTAGACCCAATATATTTCTTCTGATACGCTGCCTTAAAATAGTCCCAAGTAAGATCTTCTACCGCGGTACTGTTCCTCACTGTGAGCCACCACTGATATGACTCATCACGAAAAAATGACACTATCCCTTTCAGCTTTTCATCAACATTCAGGTCCAAGTCATCCATGATTCGCTCCATCACCTCTAGCCAATATTCGACCGTACTAGGAGCTACACCCGAAACACCTCAAAATACCTCAGCTCCATTAGCTCGGAGTCGCTCAGGTACAGATTTCGAGCTCCCGCACCTCCACCTAATCCAGCTACTCTCTCAAGAACTCACAGCATTGCTTGAGACACTGCGTCGTCCCCCGTTTGATCCTGAAACTCAACTCCAACCGCTGGTGGTGGTGGTACCTCATTCTCAGATCCTTGACCCGACCTCACTGGCTCAGACACAGCCATCCTACCCCTACCGCGTCCACGCATAACACGACCCCGACCTCGAGTGCTCATGTCTAAAATCTTGACTTATCTGAATTAAAAGTTTTATGCTTGAGACATCATTCCACTATCTTTAAAACACAGATTTATGAATAATTTTTAATAAGAAGTTGTTTTTGCGAGTAAATCCAACCAATAGTTTTGGGTCTCTAGAGTAGTTCCTACTACTATACAATCATACCATCATCATAGCAAAATCAACAGTTTAAAGTACTTACCCGGGCGGATCGGTGCCGGAAACTCGGTGCCATGCTTTTCCAACCATATAATTTTAAACAAAAACATTTTAAAACTATACTTTAAATCATTTTGGGCCTCAGACCCACAGCCGAGCTTTTGAACTTGGCTCTGATACCAATTTGTAACACCCCAAACCCGGTCAATACGCCACTAATCGAATCGGTATGTCACCGAGGAAAACATTTTGAAAAAATCGAATAACAATTAAATTTTTGTGAAAACTCTTTGAAAATTCTATATTTGTAGAAATCGGTGTATAATAAGTTTAAACCGATAATTTACTTTGAAATTTCATAAATAAAACTTTAAAACTTAGTTGATAAATTATAGGTTAGAAAACTCAATTATTACTTTGAAAACCATTTGAATTTTGAATGTAGAAACTTAATATTTGGAAATCATTAAAATTGTAGAAAACACTTAATCTATATTTTACTATCAAACAATTTATATTACCCGATGGTAAGATTTTAAAACCATTGCGTTTTTATTATTTTAGAAAACTTTGAGCTCAATTATTAAATTAACCAAATAATTTATAAGCCATATTTAAAACATATCCAAAGCATATAAATAATCCAAAAACATAATTAAAGAGGCCTTATTACAAACCCAAAATAAAACAAAACCAAATTAAAATAAATTAAAGTACCCCAAATCAAGTTCATGAAAATCAAATTTTATTGCATGGCCTCCTCGAGTTCATCCGGCTCCTCATCCGCGATCTCACGAGTCACCGAAATGATAAGGAGAAGGTGAGTCACCAAGACTCAGTGCATAAATCCTTCCCCATGATTAATGCAACATTCTTACACAATTTATAGTCAAGCAACATATATAATTATATAATGCACCCAACCTAGCCATCCTTAACTCCTTTTCTACCCGTGTGGTACCAAACCCTTTGGTGGTGCTAAACCACCGGTGACCCAAAGTCACGATATCCAAAAATGTGATACTAAATCACCGGTGACTCAAAGTCACGAATAATCCATCTGTGGGGCCAACCCACGTGTGATACCAAATCACTGGCGACGATCCCATATCTCAAAAGTGAGGCCAACCCACGGTGGTGCTAGACCACGAGGGGACGAGTCGCTATGAGGTGCCAAACCTCCGTGTCCCAAAGACACAAATGTGATACCAAATCACTGGAGGTGCCAAACCTCTGGTGTCCAAAGACACGGATATCAAATCTTCCCCCTCCTCTCATATCAACCATACCAATGCAATAGATAAACAAACCATGTCATTATACTTTATTAGAAAATCACATAGAAATTCCATATCATAAATCGTATCATCATGCATCATATTGCAAAAGTCATATTGAAACGGACTTACCCGATTCCTTGTTTATACCCATCATGGTATCATATCAAGATCTCATAGTTTTCAGCTTTAACAACATGAATAGTTATTTAACACACATATATACATATTACCGAGTTATAAAGTGTATAAGGTACACACCTTTCACCAACGCAAATACTAACTTCCAAAGATCCGATCTACAGACTAGATCACCTTGTCCTACATTCTACCAAACCACAATACTTTAATCAAGACCATTCACCAACATCATATCTTAATCCCAATAGCCTTAGGCTTTCTCAACCAACTTAAAGAATATTGAATCCTTACCACTTGACTTACCAACTTCGATTGCTAAAGGAATGGGGCTTAGATCGATTGCTTCCGAAGTCCCAAAGAGCCTAAAAGAATGATCGATTCCTAAAATTCGTTAGAACTTTGTAAACAATTGCCAAAAGATTCAGCCTTTGTCCACAAGAAAAGGACTTAGAAAAGAGAAAGAAATAACGAAAATACGGCCATGAACACATACCTATCTTCCAAAATCGATTGAAGGAAACCCAAAGGTTATCTACCCTTATTGATATTCGGCCAAAACAACACCAAAAGAGAGTGGAAAGTTTCGGCAAAATGGTTAAAAGGTGAAGGGATTTTCGGCTATGGTTTTGAAAAGAAGAAATCAATTGATTTGAGACTAAAAAGAAATGAAATTCGAGAGTAGAGGAGAGAATAAAAATAAGAGAGGGAGGATTCGGTTTAATCAACAATGGAAGAAAAGAAAGAGAGTTTGGAGAAGAGAGAGGTTCGGCCAAAAGAAAGAAAAAGGAAATGTGATTTTGAGCAAATACCAAAAGAAAGAAAAGAGAGAGAGATGGGAGAAAGAGTGCACTAAAATGCAAAATGTGTTTTCGGTTTCAAAGGAGAAATGAGAGAAAGAATTAGAATTTGGTTCAACACAAAAATGAGAGCTAAAATCCAAAGCAAATTTGCTCAAAAATGCCTAGGTACATTTGGCCAAAGAGGGAGTTTTTGGAGAGAAAGATAAACAAATGCCAAAAGGTGCACAAATGCTCAAGTTGGCCAACTTTCCCCCCCCAAACTTCCTATCAACAATCGGCCACCCCCTAGCCACACATGCCGTCCACATTCAAGCACTAAAGGCCTTGGAATAGTTTCCAAAACATCTTCCTTAAGCCAAGCCTTATGTCCCCCCATCCTTCCATAACCTTAAGATTCCTTTCCCAAAGTACAAACTTTCCTAAACCAATATTCAACTTACCAAAAATTGAAAGTCCAACCTATCATAATTAGAATTTGACCGTCCATTAATGCTAGGATACAAAAATAAAGTCTTCAAAATGCTAATCATGCTACTCGAACCTCTAACCTCAAGCAACTCTTCCTGCATCCTAACCATCTTGCCACTAACTCCTCTTGTGCTTAATTTAACACTTAAATTAACTTAAGTATCAAGTTCACTTAACCCACTTCATTACATATACTATACTAAGAATTATTCTAGCTTCCTAAATAAAATCAAGCCTTCACAAAACTATGCTAAACACACAAAATTCATACCCAAGCCAACAAAAATAATAAGAAAATACTCTAACTTTTAGGATGTTACAATTCCTTTATGCTAGACGCCACTTGCCTTCTCCCCTTTTAAGTGCTTCAACACTAAAATTTTTCTATAGCCTAACTTGAACCCGAAACTTCCTAAAAACCCCGTAACTTTCCAAAATCACCTTCCTAATAAGTCCAACTTGAAATAATGTTGTTCTCCTGTTCTCAAAAATTTTAAACACTCCTACGCCTAAGGCCCATTAGGCCCAATTCTACTAGGCCCAATTTCAAGATGTTACAAATCTACCCCCTTAAAGAAATTTCGTCCTCGAAATTTCCAACTACAGGAACAGTCGCACATCCTAACATACATCACTACGCTCACGCTGCGCCCTCTGATACTAAAACACTAATTCGCTTTCTACCTTAGGTCTTCACACCGTCAAATATCTAACCTCAGAATCAAACAGGTATTTAACACACATACATAAAATTTCCTATGCTCGAACACCATAAAAAAATATACTCGACTTGTTGGTGATGGAACAATCCCGAGCCTTGTGCTCCTTAGACCCACATCTCAAACATGCTCCTGACCTCCTCTAGTACTCACCCGGATGACACCTTCTGCAATATTCGCAAGCCAAAAAGTTTGGACGTGCCTTAACATGTTTCACAGAACGAGACTGCGACCCTAAAGAACCGCAATCCCTCTTCTTCTTACTATCCACGCACCTAACCCAAAGTGCCTCACCGATTCCTCTAATCTCCTTTAAAACCTCCCTAACTAGCTAAGGCTCATCGGCTCTAGCTCAGTCATGAGACCCCATCTCAGTCGCTGGCGATGCTGGCGCCTTCCTTTCGGGCACACGCTTTGATTTTGAGGATCCAACCTCAACACCCCGACCCCTACCACGGCCACGTGTACCTCTCCCACGTCCTCTAGAGCTCATGTTTGCTAAGTCGACTTAATCTGATTATGAATCTTATGGATCAGTATGCTATTCAATGTTTATTAAACAATATTTTATGTAGTATAGGTGTAGAAGTTGTTTTTGCAAATCGTATCCTAGAGTCTCAATCTCTATAGTTTTAGCTCCTAAAGCTAAAAGTTTTAGCGTACTTCTGTCATATGAAGTTTTCTTACTACAGTTATACCACAAAAAATCATAAAATAAAAGCAAAGACTTACTGACTTGGTGCCGGATACCCACGATACCATACTTCCTCTAATAAATGTATTTATAAATAAAATTTCAAACAGTTGTGGAAAACATTTTTGAACCCAAACCACAGCCGAGTTTTGCAACCGGGCTCTGATGCCATAAAATGTCATACCCCAAACTCGGCTCATGCGGTATGATCGGATCTGGCATGTCACATGAAGAAAATGTTTAAAGATCTTATGTTTGTATTAAAGTTGACGTTATTTGATTATAGTTAAGAAAACAAGTTTGGTTTATAAATATTCGATAAAAATACTACTAGTCTCGAGAGGTTGATTTGGTGAATCGAAAATCGAACTAGTGAATTATAAAATCGTGTTTTTTAAAAATAATAATGATAATTCAAAGAAAAATTCAAGTTGAAATTATTTGTACATATTTGTTATGAAATCCGTTTCTTAATCATTTTTAGAAAATCGTTGTTTATGATCTCAGAAAATCCCCGTTTAAAACAATTCATGGAAGATAATAAGTACTTTGAAACATAAAGCAAAATAAAAATATCAGAGGCCTTATTACAACTTTAAACCCAAAATAGTAAAAGTGACGAAATAAAGCAGAAAAAGAAATTTATTAAAGTTCAAAAATGTCATTCCTAAAGTATGGCCTCCACCGAGTCATCCATGGCCCCAAATCTACCGCTGAGCATTACCTACGAAGAGAAAGGAAGGGGTGAGTTACAGGAACCCAGTATGTAATCCCCTTACCATTAACCACAGAGTCTGATATGAGAGAGTATGAGAGAATGATGTTTCAGTTTAGAGAACTATTCGAATGAGAAGGGACACATATTTGGCCATGGAGGAAAGAAGATGAAAAGAAGAGATTGAAAACCACTTACCCGATTTGGTCAAGGAAGAAAGTGTCCAACACGCAAAAGGGAATGAAGAAGAGATAAAATGTTAAAAGGTTTGGCTATTCGGAGAGAAATGAACAAAGAGGATTCAGCCACCAAGAAATATTGATTAAAGAAAAAGAATGAAAGGTTGAAGAAACGGTGATAAAGAAAAGAAAAGAAGACTATGGAAAAGATAAGAAAAAGAAGAGAAAATATCCCTTAAGATCATGGTTTTAGGCAAGAAAAGAAGTACCTAATGGTCAAAAGAAAAGAACTTTCAAATAGAACAAAAACTTCTCAAAGGGCCTAAGAAAATTTGACATATCAACCCCCTACCAAAACCAATTACACTCTTCACCAAAAAAATCTTAGTTCACCAAATTTCTTTCCCCACACACCTCCCAAAATTCGGCCAACATATCCCCCTCACCACTATCCTTTATTTCTCCTTAATTCCCTCCACAATCTCCTCTCCATCACCTCAATCTCCTCTCCATTACCTCAATCAAATGAATTTGAATGAGTTTCCAATTCCTCCTAAATAAAAAAATTAATTCAATAGATACAATTGATGGGATTCGAACCCTTCCCCCTTAGCTCCTACAAGTGACACCTCACCACCTTGCTACTAGCTCTTCTTGTGCTAGCAAGTTACCTAATTATTCCCTTATGCTAGACGCCACTTGCCTTCTTCCCTTTTAAGTGCTTCAACACTAAAATTTTTCTATAGCCTAACTTGAACCCGGAACTTCCTAGAAACCCCGTAACTTTCCAAAATCACCTTCCTAATAAGTCCAACTTGAAATAATGTCGTTCTCCTGTTCTCAAAATTTTAAACACTCCTACGCCCAAGGCCCATTAGGCCCAATTTTAGGATGTTACAAATCTACCCCCTTAAAGAAATTTTGTCCTCGAAATTTCCAACAATAGGAAAAGTTGCACATCCTAACCTACATCACTACGCTCACGCTGCGCACTCTGATACTAAAACACTAATACGCTTTCTATCTTAATCTTAGAAGCTCTTTACACCATCAAATATCTAACCTCAAAAGCAAACAGGCATTTAACACACATACATAAAATTTCCCATGCTCAAACACCATAAAAAAAAGTACCCGACTTGTTGGTGATGGAACAATCCCAAGCCTTATGCTCCTTAGACTCGCATCTCAAACATGCTCCTGACCTCCTCCAACACTCACCCGGATGACACCTTTTGGAATATTCGCAAGTCAAAAAGTTTGGACGTGCCTTAACATGTTTCACAGAACGAGACTTCGACCCTAAAGAACCGCAATCCCTCTTCTTCTTACAATCCACGCACCTAACCTAAAGTGCCCCACCGCTTCCACTAATCTCCTTTAAAACCTCCCTAACTAGCTAAGGCAACTCATCAGCTCTGGCTCAGTCATGAGACCCCATCTCAGTCACTGGCGATGTTGGCGCCTTCCTTTTGGGCACACCCTTCGATTCTGAGGATCCAACCTCAGCACCCCAACCCCTACCACGGCCACGTGTGCCTCTTCCACGTCCTCTAGAGCTCATGTTTGCTAAGTCGACTTAATCTGATTATGAATCTTATGGATCAGTATGCTATTCAATGTTTATTAAATAATGTTTTATGTAGTATAGGTGTAGATGTTATTTTCGCAAATCGTATCCTAGAGTCTCAATCTCTATAGTTTCAACTCCTAAAGCTAAAAGTTTTAGAGTGCTTCTGTCATATGAAGTTTTCTTACTACAGCCATACCACAAAAATCATAAAATAAAAGCAAAGACTTACTGACTTGGTGGCGGATACCCGTGGTGCCATACTTCCTCTAAGACATGTATTTATAAATAAAATTTCAAACAGTTTTGGAAAACATTTTTGAACCAAAACCACAGCCAATTTTGTAATCGGGCTCTGATACCATAAAATGTAACACCCCAAACTCGACTCATGCAGTATGACCGGATCTGGCATGCCACATGAAAAAAATGTTTAAAGATCTTATGTTTGTATTAAAGTTGACGTTATTTGATTATAGTTAAGAAAACAAGTTTCGTTTATAAATATTCGATAAAAATACTACTAGTCTCGAGAGGTTGATTTGGTGAATCGAAAATTGAACTAGTGAATTATAAAACCGTGACTTTTAAAAATAATGATGATAATTCAAAGAAAAATCCAAGTTAAAATTATTTGTACATATTTATTATGAAATCCGTTTGTTAATCATTTTTAGAAAACCGTTGTTTATGATCTCAGAAAATCCCCGTTTAAAATAATTCATGGAAGATAATAAGTACTTTGAAACATAAAGCAAAATAAAAATATCAGAGACCTTATTACAACTTTAAACCCAAAACAGTAAAAGTAACGAAATAAAGTGGAAAAATAAATTTACTAAAGTTTGAAAATGTCATTCCTAAAGTATGGCCTCCACCGAGTCATCCATGGCCCCAAATCTACTGCTGAGCATTACGTACGAGGAGAAAGGAAGGGGTGAGTTACAAGAACCCAGTTTATAATCCCCTTACCGTTAACCATAGAGTCTGAACCAATATAGCATCATCTTGGGCCTAAGCCCATCAACATAATAATAATTAAATGAAATGAATGCAACCCAACCCATTCATCCATCACACCTCAGACCAGCCAATTACACCTATGGGGATCAAGTCAACCCACCCCGCCGCTCACACCAACTTGCAGTCAAGCTGCTATCATATAGTATTTTTTTATGGCTGAGCCACCGAAAACATAGTTAAGTACATTAGTAAACAAATTGTGGCTATGCCACCAGGCGACACTGCTCTTCATTCAATTCCCGCCCCATACAATATGATAAGGTGCAACATATATATATATACATATTAAAGAATTCACATGTAAAGTAAGCATCATTCCAACGAGGGTATTTTAGTAAACTAGCCAAGTAAAGCTTTTTGTAATACGGCCCATAAGGCATGTAATAAATCGGCTCGTTAGGGAATTTTCGTAAAATGGCCCAGTTGGGCTTTTCATAAATTCGGCCCATAGGGGTATTTTCGTAAATTCAGCCTATAGGGGCATTTTCAAAATTTAACAAGTTAATATCGATTTTAACAGATCTTAGAATTAATGTTGTTTAAGCCAGTTACCCAATTCATTTCATATTACGGTTATTAGATTGTAAGCAACAATGATCTTTTTTTTCCATCATGATGGTGAATCACGAATTTATTTAGATTTGGTGTGAGATTACACGACCGACAAGAAGAACTAAACCTTCTTGATCGTCGGCACCTAAGTCATCATAACACTCGATTAACTAACAAAAGAGAGTATCTTAATCCAAATCTAAACAATTAGTTTATCACACTTACCTTCACCACTGCAAACAACCAAAATCTGCCTATTCTCACCGGATGCTGGCTCCCTTCCACAACCCGATGGGAAATCCCGAACTGTCGACATCGCCCTACGTTTGAACTTGGGAGTAGAGATTGCAAGTCCACTCCCTTTTTGACCTCCTATCGATTTTCCTTTAATATCGCTACCACGTGCCTCCATTGGAAGAGTCTTGATCAGAATAATATTACGATGAGAGAAAGTAATTGTCTAAGGAGAGGGTTTCGGCTTACCACTACCTCCGAAGGATCAACGAGTAGAGGAAAACGAGTCATTTAGTCCCTAAAATAAATGATTAGATATAACTATTGATTTGTTTTAGCGGACTAACCGAGCAATAAGAGAGATCAAAATTAACCATGAAGAAACTTCTTACCTTATCGATGATGAAGCTGACTTCCACAGATTCGGCTTACGGCTAAAGATGAGTCGAAAAGGATGTGAGATTCGGCCACCCCACTAGCACTCTACAAAAAGAAGATGATCATGATATGAGAGAGTAGGAGTTAATGATGTTTCTGTTTAGAGAACTATCCGAATGATAAGGGACACGTATTCTGCCATAGAGGAAAGAAGATAAAAAGAAGAGATTGAAAACCACTTACCGATTCGGTCAAGGAAGAAAGTGTCCAACACGCAAAAGGGAATGAAAAAGAGATAAAGTGTTAAAAGGTTCATTTATTTGGAGAGAAATGAATAAAGAGGATTCGCCACCAAGAAATATCGATTAAAGAAAAAGAGTGAAAGGTTGAAGAAACGGTGAGAAAGAACAGAAAAGAAGACTATGAAAAAGATGAGAAAAAGATGAGAAAATATCTCTTAAGATCACGATTTTAGGAAAGAAAAGAGGTTCCTAATGGTCAAAAGAAATAAACTTTCAAATGGAACAAAAACTTCTCAAAGGGCCTAAGAAAATTCGGCATATCAACCCCCTGCCAAAACTGATTACACTATTCACCAAAAAGTTCTTAGTTGATCAAATTTCTTTCCCCATACACCTTCCGAAATTCGGCCAACATATCCCCCTCATCACTATCCTTTATTTCTCCTTAATTCCCTCCGCCATCTCCTCTCCATCACCTCAATCTCCTCTCCATTACCTCAATCTCGTCTCCATTACCTCAATCAAATGAATTTGAATGAGTTTCCAATTCCTCCTAAATAAAAAAATTAATTCAATAGATGCAATTGATGGGATTCAAACCCTTCCCCCTTAGCTCCTATAAGTGACGCCTCACCACCTTGCTACTAGCTCTTCTTGTGCTAGCAAGTTACCCAATTATTCTATTATGCTATGCTAGACGCCACTTGCCTTCTCCCCTTTTAAGTGCTTCAACACTAAAATTTTCCTATAGCCTAACTTGAGCCCAGAACTTCCTAGAAACCCCGTAACTTTCCAAAATCACCTTCCTAATAAGTCTAACTTGAAATAATGCCGTTCTCTTATTCTAAAAAATTTTAAACACTCCTATGCCTAAGGCCCATTAGGCCCAATTCTACTAGGCCCAATTTCAGGATGTTACAGTATTGATCCCTATTCTTTCCCCCTTAGTGACCCTTACCCATTCACTACCTTATTTCTTCTTCACTCACCTTCCTTGTCTCTTCATGTATAGGAAATCATAGCATGACATAGTAACTACGGCTAGCCTACGAGTTTTTGTGCACTAATAAACAAGTTTCCCTATCTTTTGTGACTTTGTGACTTTTCTTTTTTAGCTCATCTCACTCATGAATGTTTTTTTTTAAGAACTTTTTCTACTTGTATTACTTTTGCCTTTTGGATTTCTCTTTTTTTTTTTTTTCACTTTTGGGCTAACCTATAATTGCTATATCACACTAATCTTTATTGTTTCACTCTATTTTTACAAACTCTATGTAACATCTGGGAATTGGGGGCTTTGCATTTGTTATGTTTTTGTGTGTTTGGTATGCTTTGTCTATTAATCTGCAATGTTTGGGGGCCTCGAAAAGGCTCGGGGTTAAGCTTGAGTTCTAGTGAAAATTTTATTTCTAGGCACTTTAGGGGAGTGTTAGCTGAGGCAGGCTTTAAGGTTAAATACTTGTGTTTTATGACACAAGAAGTGAAGTGGTAAAGTGGCAAAGAGACGCCATTTGGGTTGCAGGTAAGTGGCGTCACAAGGGGGCAGCTGGGGAAGGGGTTCGAGTTGCATCGACATCGTACAGGAGCTTTATTTTTGTGCTTAAGAGGCTAAGGTGGTGGTTTCGGCAAGGGCTCTCCAAGGTGGTTGGTGGAATGATTCAAATATTTTAAATATGATGCCATGAGGAAGAAGTGGAGTTTGAATCGGTCAACGGATTCAAATGCATGGAGGGGAGTAAAAGTAGGAGAAGAACGTGGGAATGGATGTTGGTGGAGGTAATGGCTGAATATGGGAAACTTGAAGGGGGAGTTTTGGTTAGTGGTGAGGTTAGGTGAGTGTGCCGAAAGTGCAAAAGGGTCTTAGGGACCATTTGTGCATTTTCGGTCATTAGGGGATGTGTGTGTTGAAACACCCCAAACCCGGCCCACAAGTCCTGATCGGATCTGGCATGCTTCTAGGAAAAACTAGTCGATTCTTATTTGAAACTTTGCTAAAATTTTGCCTGTTTTTGAAAATAGATGATTTGGGTTGGGCTTGAATTTTAAAACCCGTGTTGATTATGTGTCAAAACGTTTAATATTTATACTTAAGAAAAATGGACTTTAACTTTGAATTATTAAAATCGAGTCATACTTAGATAATTAAATATGCATGCATAATGATTCAAACCAAGGCCTTATTACATCAAATCAAAACCCAAATTAAATCCAAAATACTTAAAATATAACAAGTCCAAAATAAAATAAAATCTTGAATCGAGCATGGCCACCACTAAGCTCCTACCGACTCGGTCCATTAATGAGCGCCACGAAAAGTAATCCCACAACGGGTGAGTCAAACAGACTCAATGTATACACCAACATAAGTCTCAATTAATTCTGCATATCAATTCATACATAATAGCACATAAACTTAATGATGCAAACCCGAACCCAAGCCTAAGTATCCATCCGCTACACATCACCCGTACCAACCATCACACCGTGGGGACTACTAAGTCAACCCTCCATTCGCTACACACCATCGAAGGCAGTCACTGTAGCCGACGTGCTCATCGCCCTTATAAAATTCGTGGCATAGCCACCAGATAATTATTTTGTGACATAAGTCACCACATTCAGATATTGGGGTATTAAACCACCAATTCACTTCCCCTTTACTTATCACCCATATGCCCCATGTTAATCATATCATGCAATAACATGCTTTATTTCACATTCTTATCACTATTAACATATGTGCCATAATAGATCATAACCTACTCATAGTAGGAGTGGGTAAACATACTTGAGTATTTCGTTCGTACCATTGCATGGTACTTTTAGCCACTTCACACATATTTTTATTAACATATATATTAATGCATAACCATACATTAATTGAAGCTTAGTGTGGGGGTACACACCTGATTTACTTAGCGCTTTATTGAAATCCCGAAAAAATGATCTAATACTTTTAGACCCTTAATCCCTATATTCGGCCAACCTTAAACACTTTAGCATAAAGCCATTCGACTAATTAATTAAATCTCGAAGGACTAACGAAACCGAAATCTTACCTTATTGCCAATTTCACTACTAACAAATCCCAGAAACTTGTAGTCTTTCCTTCCTTGCAATCTGCTAACACTAAGTCACTTGATTTGGTTAGTTTCGGCTTTTTGAATAAACATGAAATAGATCTAAAACATTAACTATTACCTTGGCCGATTATTATGTCCACTTACCTTGTAGATTTAAATCTCGGAAACCTCAGCTTACTTCTGTGGACTTTCTCCTAAAAGCCAAAGTCACCTCAATTTTACCTACATTTGGGCATCCTCCACTTATTCAACAAACTGAAAATCACAATTAACTTAGCCCATATGGCATTCAGCCAAAAAGAAAAGAACAAAAAAGGGCCATTCAGCCACCTACCATCAACCACTCACCTTCGGCTTTTCCAAAATCGACACTTCTGGCTATTGTAAAACAGGATTCAGCTTCTAGAGATAAAGAGGAGAAATTGATAGGCATAAACAATTGATTCGGGTTAGATCTTGATGAAAAGAAAGGAAGAAATCGCAAAGGAAAGAAATCCCAAAACTTACCAAATCACTAAGGAACATGCGGCCTATGGTGCACCTTCGTGAAACTAAACCACCCTTGTAGATTCGGCTTTGAGGCTTAGAGAACAGTCGGCTATGAGTCACTTGTGTACTCGGCTTCAACAAGAGTGAAAAGAGAGGGATATGAGGCTTAGAGAGATTCAGCTATGGTGGTTTTTTGAGAAAATAATATTCGGTTTTGGTCAAATGAAGAGGAAAGGAAGAAGAAAGCAGAGAGAGCTAATTGAATCTCCTAAGAATTTTCAGCACAAATAAGTTGAGTGAAGAGAGAACTAAGTTTCGGCACACTACTAGAAAAAGAAAGAAGAACCAAAAAGAACCTCTAAACCTCCCTTTAGCAATTCGGCTAAGACTGAAATTGGTCACCAAGGAATCCCTTGGCCGGCTAACACTATCCTCCTCTCCAATTCCACCTTTTTTTTCTTATCACTTTATTTAAGATTAATAATAAAATTAATCCATCATTTATCCCTCATCTTGGCCGAATTTTAAAAGGAAATTTAACTTAATCTACACACCTCCACTCAGTGCCCCATTGCCGTCCAACACCTCTTCTCCTAGTAGCAAAATTAAACTCTTTATTTTGCTTCCCTTGTGACTCGAACCTAGGCCTTGCACCCATGCTTGTGGCGTCACTTACTAAGGCTCTAAGTGGCACCTCCAAGCCACTTAACCAAGCCCATTTGTGTGTCATAACTCCCTCATTTATTTTCTTAAGGCTTATCAGGCTTAACTCCCTCTTTTAGACTTAAAATTAAATAATTTCTAAGGCATTCACCTACGCACTAAGGTTCACAAAATTCATACAACACATTCTTAACACACAAAGGCATGCTATTTCATACAATTTAGTAATAATGCATAAGCCATAGTCCGGGATATTACATGTGTGCCAATTTTTGCAAGCCTTTATGAGTCTCTTTTCTTATTTGTTTTTCCTTTTTCCTATTTCTCATTGTGCCAAAATTCTCTAGGAGTAGCTGGTTCTTTCTTTGCAATTTTGCATTGGTATTTCAACTTGTGTAAAACCGAAACTTCAACTCTCCCTTGGTATTCTCTTTTTCTTTTGTTTTCTTTCTCCTTTCATCTTCTTCTCTTCAACTGAACCTAATGCCCTCATTTCCTTTTCACCATTTGTTACTTGTTCCTCATCTACCAAAAGCTGAAACACCTCTTTTCTTTATATTTCTTGTTTTTGTTTGTAATAGCCGAATCTCCCTGGCCATTTGCTTCTTGTTTCTTGATAGCTGAATTTGTAAGTGTCTTAGCCGAAACTCATTTCCTTCTTTTATCTTCTTTCTTCTCTTCTTTATTTCATACTTCTATAAAATGCGAAACCCCTTTTTACATCAAGTGTAGGTACCCATTCTATCGGTTTGCTGGTAGCCGAACATAGACCCTCCATTCGGCATACTCTTGCTTTTGGTAAGGAGCCTTCTTTCTCTTGTGTTTCTATTCGTTCCATTCTTTTTCTCTTTGGTTTGGTTAATCAAAAGTTCTGACTCACTCCTTTGGGCATGGATCGATTGTAGAGGAACATACTTTCATCATCTATCAAGAGGATCTTGGTAAGTGGTTGGCCGAATGGGTATTAAGGGGGTTCATATCAATTTGTTAGGCCGAAAGGCCACTTCTTGTTGTTCTATTTTGGAAACTGATTCTAACATGGTGATTATATAGGGGCTCAATCGGTTTCCTAATCCAAGTCTGTTAGCATTTCGGCTTCTGTTGATCAAGGCAAGGGACTTCATCGGTTTGAGTTCTTATTTTCTCTGTTATCTTTCAAAGCCTTAACCCTGTTTCCTGATCAAGAACCTTTCATGGATTCAAATGCCAGTCAAGTGAAGAAGGGGGTTGGACTCGTAAGGTTGGAGACGCCGGGTAAGTTCTTCGATATTGATATTGTTGATAATGTGCATGTATGTATATTTTGATGTTATGCTTGCATGAAATATGATCTGTTACACACTGTGATATTGGTTGCATACATATTGTGCACGATGTAAATAGCATGGGCTCGGGATTGAATGAAAGGAGGAGGGTGAATCAGGGACTACTGTCACTAGTGACTTACGAGTGGTCAAGTACCACGATGGTTAATACCACGATTGCTTATAACAGTGACTTGTCTCGGTGGTCTAAGACCACAGTGGGTTGGCCACACGTAAACATGAACTAAGTAGAGATCGTCACGGTGGTCTAAGAACACAGTGGGTTGGCCCCACGATTATATTATAGTGACTTTGTCATGAGTGACTAATGTCACGAGTGGTCTAGGACCACGGTGGTTATGAACCACAGTGGCATAACGCCACGGGTGTTTTGGATGGAGAGCTAAACTGGGTTGGGTAGCATTGCATGCATGTAACATGAGCTGTACTGAGTGGGCTAAGGCCCAGTTTACGTTACCTGGGAATTTACACACTGAGCCTCAATGACTCACCCCTTTGCTAATTTTGCATATAATTAGTAGATGGCAGGTTTTGGGCCGAAACAGACTCGAGGTGGCCATGCGTTACGATTTCTTTAGTAACTTTGAACTTTTCCTTAAATTTATTTCTATTTTGGCATTTGATTTATAATAAGGCCGCTTTAAATTTTATTTTGGGATTTGTTTATAAGCTGGTTTTACACATGCTATGAATTATTGAGGAAAAATGATGTTTTCTTAAAAACATAAAAAGAAGTTTTACAAATTTACAACAAAAAGGATATCAAGCGGTGAATAATTAAAACTTGGGATTTTTCTTAAGATTACAAATAATACTTTTCAAAGGAATCACGCTCCTCAATATTCCTTTCCATCGTCACCTTTCTAACATTCTTCTAAGTTCGATTTTTGATCAATTAAGCCTTTTTTTAGCACCTAATCTGCTTAATGAAAAAAATGGTAAGGTTTACATTAACAAAACAGTTTTGTTTTATAAAAAGGCTCTTAACCTGAATTCACCAAACTAGATAACTTTTCAAGTCGCATTGTTTCCCAAAGTTTTTCAAATCTACTTCCTCTGTAGCAATCCAAATTCGGTCGTAACGTTTTGACCGGGTTTGGGGTGTTACAATCTACCTTAATGTATCTACTTAACCCTCAATATGTATGGCCAAATGTCTATAATCGTGTAGTACAGGACCAAAGGAAAAGGGCAAGTACAAATTAACGTTTTTAGGCTTGAGGTTTGTAATGAGGTTCATCAAGAAGTGTCAAAAGGCTCAAAAATCGATAATAAATGTGAATATTAATAGGTTAGCTTTTTGGCTCAAGACGTGTTCCAAACAATGCCTTAAGTCATCCCTAAATACCTTAACATGCACAAAATTAATCAACCAAACAAACTTAAATTCAATCATTTATCATTCATACTAGCATGCTCATTTAGTTGATTACTTAATACCTATTTACAATGTAACATATAGAACTTTAATAGTCTAATGCTCAAAAATTTAAAATCACCTACCATCATGCCAAATTTATTAATAAACACAAGCAACCTATGTACATGCTCCTAACTAATCACTTGTATTTCTACAAGCTCAAGCACACCAAAAGATGAGAAATTTTTTTTAAAAAAAATTATATGTTACCCCCCACAATTTAGTTGATACATTGTCCTCAATGTGCTGCCCATAATAAGATAAGCAAAGAAGTTACCCGATTGATTGTGGGCACTCCAACTGCTAATGGTGGGTGTTTCCTCCTTTCATCGTGTAAAGTTCGAATTGTTTGTGTCTACTTTGTGTTGGGTTTCTAAAAAAAATTAAACAAACTACAAAACAAAGAATTATGTACATATGTATCCCTAATTCTAAAAATAGATTTACATCACCCTAAAAATTAATAAATCCCTAAAGTAATTATTTATTAATGAAAAGTAAAAATTCCTAATAAAGAAAGAATCATTCAATTTTCCTAAATTCGTCTACTCCTAGTCCTACTTGATTACTCTTGAATATTAGTCCTCATCTTCCTGAAATCTTATTTTTCTCCTTTTTTTTTTTTTGTTTTGACTGTAGAAGAACAAATTGCTTGAATAAATCATCACCGAGTAATTTCCTTGGGGGATTCATGGTTTTATCTATCCGCTTAATGGGTACTCCTACCTTTTGACATAATTTCATAATTAGATGAAGGAAAAATATTCCCTTTCCTAAATTCCTCGCACAATCAATCATGTTCTTATATATCCTAGTTATCCATCTGCTACACGTCACCCGTACCAACCATCACACCGTGGAGACTACTAAGTCAACCCTCCATCCGCTACACACCATCGAAGGCGTCATTGCAATGACGTGCTCATCGCCCTTATAAAATTCGTGGCATAGCCACCAGATACATACTTTGTGTCATGAGACACCATATTCAGATATCGTGGTCTTAGGTCACCACATTCAGATATCGTGGTCTTAGGTCACCACATTCAGATATCGTGGTCTTAGGTCACCACATTCACTTCCCGTTTACATATCACCCATATGCCCCATGTCATACAAATATGCACTAACTATATCATATTCCTTATTCACATTCTTATAATTTCATGTATATGCCATAGCAAAACTTATCATACTCATAGTAGGAGCAGGAAAACATACCTGAGTACTTAGTACCATTACATGGTACCTTAACCATAATCTTAATCTTTTATATTAGCACATATAATAAATTAAAACCGTAAATCTATCGAGATTTAGTGTGGGGTACACACCTGATATACTTATCGAATTTACTGAAATCTCGAAAACTCGTTCTATCGCTTTAGATCTTTAATTCCTATATTCGGCCAACCCTAACATGTTAGTAAAAAGCCATTTGGCTATAAATCCCAATCCTAGTAGGATTGTTGTAATCAAATTCTTACCTTGGTGCCGATTGGATTAAAAATTAAATCCCGAAACTTTGTGATGCTTCTTTATTGCAATCGACTATACCCTTAATCATTGAACTAGTTAGTTTCGGCTTTTTAAACAAATAAGAATTAGATCTAAATACCACAATAGGGCCTTGGCGAATGTCGATTCACTTACCTTTATGAATCTAAATTCTCAAAACCTCACTTACTTCGTCAGCTTTCCTCCTAAAAACCAAGTCACCTAATTTTACCTACATTCGGCAATCCTCCACTTATTCAACAAACTGAAATTCTCAATTATCTTAGCCCATATGGCATTCGGCCAAAAATAAAAGAATAGAAAAGGGCCATTCGGCCACCTACCATTAATTACTCACCTTCGGCTTTTCCAAAATCGACACTTCTGGCTTATTATAAAGTAGGATTCAGCTTCTAGGGCTAAAGAAGAGAAATTGATAGGCATAGACAATTGATTCGGGTTAGATCTTTATGAGAAGAAAGGAAGAAATCGTGAGGAAAAGAAATCCCGAAACTTACCAAATTACTAAAGAACATGCGACCTATGGTGCACCTTCGGGAAACTAAAACACCCTTGTAGATTCGGCTTTGAGGCTTAGAGAGATTCGGCTATAGGCTTGAAACTTATCTTCAGCTTTTGATTGGTTTTGCTAAGGAAAAAGAATTGATGATGGGAAGCGCAGGGTATTTCGGTTTTACAAGGAAAGAAAAGGAAGATATAGAACTTAGAGAAATTCGGCAAGACTGGGGGATTTTGCTTTTGGCTTTGTGGAGAATTGAAAAGAAAAAAAAAAGAATAATGGCAGAGAGAATTCGACAGAGATTTAAAAAAGAGAAGAAAGAATGTTGAATGGCCTTAGTTTTCCTCCTTTTTCCAAAATTACTAAGCCTAGAGAGTCCCCTTTCTTGGCCATCACTCTAATATCTTTATTTTCCTAGCTTAATGAAATTCTAAAAGAATTTGACTTCAACTTAAACTCCTACCTTAGTCTCCCTATGCCGTCCATCTCCTTACCCTTGAGTGCCGAATTTTAACCCATTATTTTGGCTTCATGTGGCCATACTAGGCCCAAGTTTTCCTAGCATATGGCGTCATTTCCAGAGCCCTAAGTATGCCTCCTGCCATTTTTCCAAGCCCGATTTTGTCACATTTCCAAGGTTCCTTACATTTCCTTACATTTCCTTACATTTCCAAGCTTCCTCTTAAGACTTAATATTTTCTAAAGCATTTCCTTACATTTCCTTACATTTCCAAGCTTCCTCTTAAGACTTAATATTTTCTAAAGCATTTCCTTACATTTCCTTACATTTCCAAGCTTCCTCTTAAGACTTAATATTTTCTAAAGCATTTCCTTACAATTCCAAGGTTCTAAAATACACACAACACATTCTCAACACATAAGGCATACTATTTCATGTAATTTTAGCCATAGTGCATAAGCCCTATTCCAGGATATTACAGTTCTACCCCCTTAAAATAATTTCGTCCCCGAAATTACTTACTAACGAAAAATCATACACCCTAACTCACCACACTACACTACTGCTGCGCACTCTGATCTTAAAACTAACACATTTCCTACAAAAATTCACATCCAATGTTTCATACACTTCACTAGCATTACAAGAACGAACTAACTCTATAACAAACAAGGCAATGAAGGGTATTCCAAATTCCACCTCCCTATCCGGGGGTATTCCGGGTAATTCCTCCGGAAAGACATCCTCAAATTCCCTTACAGTTCTAACTCCACTAACTCCCCCTTCTTTCGTATCCAAAGTACTAATGAAAGCCAAGAACGCCTTACACCCCTTCCGAACCATCTTATCAACCTTTAAAGCCGAAACTACGTTAGACAAGTAGTTTCGTCTTTCTCCTATTATAACTATCACTCCATCCTCCTGGGGTCCTTAACTCCATTCGCTTGGTCGCATAATCCAACATGACTCGATGCTCCACTTGATTAACCACGAACAGCTTTATGTTTAATAGTTCTAGGAAGTAGTTCTTTCGATTCATACACATACAGCCTCACATTATTCATTTAGTCACACACATGAACTTATGCTCATTTGAGAAATGTTGTAATTGTCGTTGTTTGTTGTTTTCCACTACCTGTGGGTATTTTCGTAATTTTATCCTATAGGGGTATTTTGGTAATTTTAAATTAGAGTATTTGAAAATGTCGTAAAATAGAGGTTGTTGATATTTTACAAAATTAAAATACTTGTTGGAAAAATTTCAGGGTAAAATGGTAATTTATACACTAGGGGTATTTTGTAATTTTACAAGTCGAGGTCATTTCGGTAATTTTTGCAAAGATATGGTTCTGGTGACCTTCAAAACAAGGGCATTTTGAAGATTTCTAATTTGAGGGCACTTCGCTGATTTTTCCTTCTCGAGGGTATTTTGGTCATTTTGTAAGTCAGGGGTAATTTCGTAAATTTTTTTTCCAAATTAGGGTGTCTTTGATATTTTGTGAAGTTTTTGGATATTTTTGCAAAACCAGAAATTGTTATTGAAATCGGGGGTAGTATGGTAATTTTGGAAAATCAAGGGCATTTTAGTAATTTTTACCACTAAGGGTATTTAGGTAATTTGTAAATTAAAAAAATTCTTAGAAAGTTTTTCCAAAATAATAATTTTCATAATTTCAAAAGGGTAGTTTGTTGACTTTTTAAAACTAGGGTTTCCATAAAAATATGGCTAGTCCCTTTCGGGTTTTAGTTATTGGGTTTAGCCTGTAGCTAAGTCCTCTTGGTTAGGGTGAACCGAAGCTACGCACCAGGTAGGATTTGAGTGGAGAGGAGGTGAGTCACGCGGACTGCTTAAATACCAAGCTCCCACCAAAACCAATCCTAGACATGCGCACAATGGTTACCACACCCTAACTCGGCGACTTAGACACAGGTTTATTTAATTGTGCCTTAGAGTTTTATGTATTTGTTGGGGTAAAATAGTCCTAGGGTTTAATTTCTAGTCCACTAGTCTACGTCCCTATATATCCCTACATACAAATCACAAAGAGGTTAGGAGTACTTACCTGGTGGACTTCAGGTCGGAGTCTCAAGTGCAATGCTAGAAAGCCTGTTTATTTCTTAGAAAAGTCCATTTTCAAAAGACAGAAAACGTTTTAGGCCCTAAAAGCCCTCAAGGCCGAAGTTTTGAACTGGCTCGATACCAAGTGAAACACCCCAAACTCAAATTTCACAAGCCCCGACCGGATCCGGCATGCTTCTAAAAAATCCATTCAAATCTTGTTTGAAACTTTGCTAAAAACTTGTGTATTTTTAAAAACTCTTTAATTTGGGTTGGGCTCAATTAAGAACCCGTGTTGATAAGGTGTTAAAACAATTTAATAATTAAACTTAAGAAAATTTAACTTTTATACTTTAAGTTCGTTAATAATAATCGATCATACTAAGTAATTTAAAAGCATGCATAAACGATTCAATACTTTGGCCTTATTACATCAAATGAAAACCCAAATAATTCAAAACTTAAACATGAATAAAAATAAACTAATCCTTGGGCTTTGCATGGCCACCCTTGAGCTCCTGCCGACCCGGGCCATCACTGATCATCACCTGAAAAATAGTCCCACAAGGGGTGAGTCAAACAGACTCAATGTGTACAACCAACACCAAACTCAAATAAATTCAGGCATATCAAATCATACATAATCATATAGCATTTAAATAAAATGATGCAATCCCGGACCCAAGCCTAGTTATCCATCTGCTACACGTCACCCGTACCAACCATCACACCGTGGAGACTACTAAGTCAACCCTCCATCCACTACACACCATCGAAGGTAGTCACTGCAGTCGACGTGCTCATCGCCCTTATAAAATTCGTGGCATAGCCACCAGATACATACTTTGTGTCATGAGACACCATATTCAGATATCGTGGTCTTAGGTCACCACATTCAGATATCGTGGTCTTAGGTCACCATATTCAGATATCGTGGTCTTAGGTCACCACATTCACTTCCCCTTTACATATCACCCATATGCCCCATGTCATACAAATATGCACTAACTATATCATATTCCTTATTCACATTCTTATAATTTCATGTATATGCCATAGCAAAACTTATCATACTCATAGTAGGAGTAGGAAAAGCGACTGAGTACTTAGTACCATTACATGGTACCTTAACCATAATCTTAATCTTTTATATTAGCACATATAATAAATTAAAGCCGTAAATCTATCGAGATTTAGTGTGGGGTACACACCTGATATACTTATCGAATTTACTGAAATCCCGAAAACTCGTTCTATCGCTTTAGATCTTTAATTCCTATATTCGGCCAACCCTAACATGTTAGTAAAAAGCCATTCGGCTATAAATCCCAATCCTAGTAGGATTGTTGTAATCAAATTCTTACCTTGGTGCCGATTGGATTAAAAATTAAATCCCGAAACTTTGTGATGCTTCTTTATTGCAATCGGCTATACCCTTAATCATTGAACTAGTTAGTTTTGGCTTTTTAAACAAATAAGAATTAGATCTAAATACCACAATAGGGCCTTGGCCGAATGTCAGATTCACTTACCTTTATGAATCTAAATTCCTAAACCTCACTTACTTCGTCAGCCTTCCTCCTAAAAATCAAGTCACCTAATTTTTACCTACATTCGCAATCCTCCACTTATTCAACAAACTGAAATTCTCAATTATCTTAGCCCATATGGCATTCTACCAAAAAGAAAAGAATAGAACAGGCCATTCTACCACCTACCATTAATTACTCACCTTGGCTTTTCCAAAATCAAGACTTCGCTTATTATAAAGGTGATTCAGTTCTAGGGCTAAAGAAGAGAAACCGATAGGCATAGACAATTGATTCGGGTTAGATCTTGATGAGAAGAAAGGAAGAAATCACGAGGAAAAGAAATCCCGAAACTTACCGAATCACTAAAGAACATGCGGCCTATGGTGCACCTTCGGGAAACTAAAACACCCTTGTAGATTTGGCTTTGAGGCTTAAAGAGATTCGGCTATAGGCTTGAAACTTATCTTAGGCTTTTGATTGGTTTTGCTAAGGAAAAAGAATTGATGATGGGAAGCTAGGTATTTCGGTTTTACAAGGAAAGAAAAGGAAGATATAGAACTTAGAGAAATTCAAGCAAGACCGAGGGATTTTGTTTTCGGCTTTGTGGAGAATTGAAAAGAAAAAAGAAGAATAATGGCGAGAGAATTCAGAGATTTAAAAAGAGAAGAAAGAATGTTGAATGGCCTTAGTTTTCCTCCTTTGCCGAAATTACTAAGACTAGAGAGTCCCTTTCTTGGCCATCACTCTCATATCTTTATTTTCCTAGCTTAGCCGAAATTCTAAAAGTATTTGACTTCAACTTAAACTCCTACCTTAGTCTCCCTATGCCGCCTATCTCCTTACCTTAGGAGTGCCGAATTTTAACCCATTATTTTGGCTTCATGTGGCCATACTAGGCCCAAGTTTTCCTAGCATATGGCGTCATTTCGAGCCCTAAGTATGCTCTCTGGGCCATTTTTCCAAGCCCGATTTTGTCACATTTCCAAGGTTCCTTACATTTCCTTACATTTCCTTACATTTCCAAGCTTCCTCTTAAGACTTAATATTTTCTAAAGCATTTCCTTACATTTCCTTACATTTCCAAGCTTCCTCTTAAGACTTAATATTTTCTAAAGCATTTCCTTGCATTTCCTTACATTTCCAAGCTTCCTCTTAAGACTTAATATTTTCTAAAGCATTTCCTTACATTTCCTTACATTTCCAAGCTTCCTCTTAAGATTTAATATTTTCTAAAGCATTTCCTTACATTTCCAAGGTTCTAAAATGCATACAACACATTCACAACACATAAGGCATACTATTTCATGTAATTTTAGCCATAGTGCATAAGCCCTATTTCGGGATATTACAATGACGACCAAATTTCTCTATTTCATAAAATCAATACTTAGGTCACCTTCTTCATTATCATTCTTCATGTTTGTTGGTTTCCCGTTGATTCCTTGGAAATCCCAAAAAGCGCTACACTGCAAGGTTTGTTCCTCTAAAATATTATTAATAGTTCCTCTAAAATAATATTTTACTCGTTAGCCATTAACAAGAAAATGTTGAGCCCCTTTTCCGATGAAGCCTATTGTCCCATGAAGAGTTACCTAATGTATTGTATATGGACCTGTCCATCTTGATTTAAGCTTTCTAGGGAATAATTTTAACCTTGAGTTGAATAGCAACACTTTCTGTCCCGACAAAAATTCACGCTTTCTGATCTTTGCATCATGTTGAAGTCTACTCTTCTCCCTATACATTTTAGTATTTTTGTAAGCCATAAATATGAATTCTTCCAATTCTTGGAGTTGAAATAGTCTTTCTTTTTTAGCTAATTCTAGATCCATATTTAACTCTTCGATTTCCTCTCCAATTCGATTGGTAAGTGATAGTCCTTACCATAAACTAACTTATGTGGGGACACGCCTAATGGAGTCTTATATACTGTTCTGTAAGCCCACAACATATCGTCTAGCTTGATTACCCAATGTTTTCGACTTGGGTTTACTGTTTTCTCCAAATTTTGCTTGATTTCTCTATTAGATACTTCTACTTACCCATTAGCCTGTAGGTGATATGTAATTTTCATCCTATATATTATGCTATACTTATCCAATTTTGCTTCGAACTGCT
The DNA here is from genome assembly GCA_025506655.1 of Gossypium rotundifolium. Lineage (NCBI taxonomy): Eukaryota > Viridiplantae > Streptophyta > Magnoliopsida > Malvales > Malvaceae > Gossypium > Gossypium rotundifolium. The sequence goes on from CP106722.1 coordinate 64,588,422, forward strand.
TGCTACAGATATGAGATCCTTCATCACTTACCAGCGCTCATAGTGTACCAAACCTAACGAATATGTTTTTCCTTAGGAATCTGACTACTGATTTTGTATCATTAGTAGGTAGTGCAACAGCTTCGACCCATTTTGAAGCATAATCTACAACTAGGAGGATATACTGATTCCCGAAAGATCTTGGAAAAGGTCTCATGAAATCAATTCACCAAACATCAAACACTTCAACCTTAATTATCCATGTTTACAACAGTTCATCCCTTTTGATATATTCTCAATTCTCTGACACCTATCACATCCTTGTACAAATTCATAAGTGTCTCTATTCATTCTTGGCTAATAAAACCCCGATTGTAGTGCATTTTGAGCTGTCCTTTTTCCACCAAAATGCCCTCCACAAGGAGATGTGTGACAGCCTTGTAAAATATCTTGTATCTCTTCCTTTGTTACACATTGCCGGACTAATTGATCTATGCATTATTGAAACACATATGGTTCTTCCAAAATGTAACTTTTTGATTCATGGGCTATTAGCTTTTTCTATTGCCAAGATGCATGTGCTGGGAAGACCTCCTTATGATGTAATTTCATAATATGCATACCATGGTGTTAGATGCGTACTTGGTCTTGATTTATTAATTTCTACTCTGAATAATTGTTCATTTGCAAATGTTACCTTATTTCTTCAATATCTTCCTCTTGTACATTGTTTTCAATTCAGGATAAATGATCTGCAATTTGATTCTTAGTCCCCTTCCTGTCTATTATGCCACAGCCCATTTTCAGTGATATCGAAACAGAGGTTTGGGACCACAAATATGACAAGTAAATTATTATTTTAATATTATTTTAATGTTTACAGGATATTATTAGGTCATATTAAAATTTCATTAAGAAATTTTGATGTTTGCAAGGTTAATTTATTAAAAAGAATAAATCGTAAAAGGTGTAAAAGATGAGTTCTATTAGATAAAAAGGTTAAAAGACTTTGGAAATGAAAGTTAATGGACTTGAATAGTAATTATACCATATATGTTGATAGTGGATGTACATGGATAGGTTTTAATGTAATTATGATAGTTTTAAAGGTTAATTTAGTAATTTGGTAATTAAAAGAAAGTTTAATAACAAAAGATGAACCAAATGTTGTCATCTTCATCTTTTTTTTTTAACCCTAAAATAGCCATTGGAGAAGATAAGCATTCGGTCAAGCTTAGGGTTGTTGCATGGTGAGTTTTCAAGCCCCGTTTTTAATTATTTTTATGTTTTTGAGTCTATTTTAACTTAATCTAGTTAGCCTGGGGGTTATTTGTAAAAATTTTAAAGGTTGAGCGTTATGCCATGAATTTTCTTGAATGGTTTTTTATGTTAAATGATAGCTTATGAACCTTTTTTGAGAAATAAACAAATTTTGTAAAGTGATTTTTTATGAAATTTGGATTTAGAGACTGATTTCTAAAAATAGTAAAAATTCATGTTAAATTTATGAAATGATGATTTATTTGGGTTGGTTTAAGTCCCTAAATAATTTGGTTAGCCTATAAGAGGGATTAAAAAGCTTAGATTAGATTTCAATTTATGAGCTTAAGGACTAAATTGTGAAAAGTTAAAATATTAAGGTAAAATAAAAATTTTCATAAATATGAAATGTGGATTAAATTGAATACTATAAGTATTAAATGGATTGAAATTGTCTATTTAGATCAAGATAAACCACGTACGGACCTAGATCGAGGCAAAGCAAAAACTTCAGATTAGCTCGATTTAACTTCTATGCCCCTAGCCGTCAAGGTAAGTTCGTATGAACGGTTATTATATTAACACTATTTAAATTATATGTTATTATGTTATTTATAATGTGAATTGAATGATGTATAAACAAATCAATGCTATGACGGGTATCGAGTCTCGGTTGAAGCTTAGGAATTCGTATGATACAAATGACATGTCATTAGGGATTTCATGTTTCGAGTGCTGGTCTTGAATGTCTTACCAATGGCTGAGATCATGCATTTGTTGCAGATTCTCCACAACTCGTGTGAGAAGCATCATGTAGCTTACATTCCAACCCACAGCTCTATGAGCAGGCCCATTTCACAACTCGTATGAGTAATGATGTAAAGCAAAGGTTACAGTTATGTAAAGGCACACTTCGTGTGAGCTTTCCCGAGTATCCGATGAAATTCTTGATGGTTCAACGAGTATGAAAAGGAAATAAAATGGTAAGTTTTCAAATGGAATGTATCATGAACTTATGAAAAGAAATTGTGATCTAGATTATGTGAATACATGTGTAAATTAAATGTTTATGGATGAATCCATTTGAACCATGTACAAAAGTACTAACTTGTGAATTTGATGATGTTGTATAGGTAATATCCCAACCTTATGGCTTTAGTTGGTATTACACTTATGCTATATACATTATGTAAATGAAATGGTAAGTTGTGTTTTAGTTTATACGAGCTTACTAAGAATTAACTGCTTACGTAGTTTCTTTCATATGTTTTATAGATTATTGGAAGCTCAATTTGGTTGGAAGCTCATCAGAGATCTATGACACTATCCAGCAAATATATTGGTATTTTTTTAATTTTTTGGCCAAGGTTATAATGGCATGTATAGGTTAAATTGTAATGGCATTTTGTTGGATGATTAGTTGGTGTTTGGCTTATATAAGTTGTGGAAGTTAACTTGGATGGTACCACTCGACCCATTTTACTTTGTGTCATTTTGGTTATCTTATGATGCATGTTTTGAATGACTCATATGGTTTATTTGGAATGGAATGATAGTAGTCAAGTTTGTGGCATGATTTGGTAAGTTTTGAACTAGAATTTGATGATTGAAATGTGGTAAAATTGACATGTTTAGGTAAGTGTTGTTGAATGCATTTGAGGTTCCTTTGAATGGCATATTGGTTTAGATAAAAATATATGTATGTTTAGATAAAAATTTTGGTGCTTTGAAAGTGTGCATATTTGGTTTAAAGCTAAATGTGTGGAATGGATGTGGAATGGCTTGATTTTTGGTAAAATTTGGGTCCACATGGCCTGAGACACAGGCGTGTGACTTAGCCATGTGAGACACAAGACCGTGTGTCATTTGGTGAATTCTTTAGGTTGCAATCAGTGAGTTACACGGCCTAGCACACGGGTGTGTGACACGGCCATGTGACCCTACTCAAAGAGTTACACGAGCAAGGACACGGGTTAGGACATGGCTATGTGTCCCTAGTTCAAAGGTTACATAGCCTGAGACACCGGCGTGTGTCTCAGCCGTGTGAGGCACACAGCCTAGTCACACGACCATGTGACCTTTGTTTCCAAATTTTCATGACTTTTTCCTGAACTTTCCAAATGATTTTGAATTATTCCCAAATCATTTCTAAGATATTTTAAGGGCCTTGAGGGCTCGATTTAGGGACAGTATGTATATTTATGATTGGTTTATGATTTTTTATGTTATTTAATGAAGTTAAGTTTAAATGTTTCTGATTTTACGGTAATGCTTTGTAACCCTAATCTGACGATGGATACAAGTTAGGGGGTTACAGTGGTGGTTATTCTTGCATCTGTTGTTGATGCTGTCGGAGATTCCTTCGGATTATTTTCTATGAATTTGTGGATGCTACAATAGGTGTGCCCCTACTGCGAGCATACACTAAATCCAAAAAAAGGAGGTTAGTAGCAATAAATGGAATAAAACCATATCTATAACCTATAAATTTCTTAATTGTTCCTTTAAAGGGAAAAAATTAAAATTAACCTAGTGACATTGCCCCCCGGTAAGGACGCCAACAACTTGACCACCTTCAGACGTGCTAACATCCAGAGTGTGAATACTGCAATAAACTAGAGAGTTATGAGAAGGTATCTGCAAGTATATGGGTCGAGTTGTAATATAGATTTAACAATGAAGTAGGTGAGTTGTAACAGCCCGATTTAAGGGCTAGTCAAAATAGTGATCTCGGAATCACTAATTCGAGGTTAGAGAAAATTATTTTCATGATATGTTATGTGTGATAACATGTTTATAAGGATGCATGAAAATTTTGGCGCCTTAATTTTAGCAAATTCTAGCTAAATTGTGAAAAAAGACTAAATCACAAAAAGTGCGAAAGTTCTATTTTATTCCCTAGAGGTGCCAAATAGCTATGGGTTAGAAATTAGAGGTCCCAAATGTGCAATTAGACCATGGGAATTAGTTTGGATTATCAAAGAAGACAAAGGGGACAAGAGCATTAAATGTTGTCATGTTAGATTATTAAAAATAAACAAAATAAGATGAAATAAGAAAAGCTATCATCTTTTTTATTTCTTATCCTCTTCCACCGAAAATGGACAGCAAGAATGGGGTTTTTGAAGCTCAAAATTTCAGCAAGTATTCCTCCTCACAAGTAAGTGATTTTGATGACTTTTGTTGATAAAAATTGTACTTTTGGAGTCCCCAAAGCTTAAGCTAGCTAAGGAGGGACTAATTTGTAACATGGTTGAGAGTCTAGGGACTTGCCATGAGAGGGTTTATGCTGGTTTCTGAATATTTATGGAAAAAAATGAATGATAGGATGTTGATAAACAACTTTTGTGAAGGGTGTTGTCATAAAAAACACCTAATTTGGGCTAAAATGCAAAAGTTGTAATTTATTCATTAAGGCATGAAATAGTTGGAATTGAGGATAGTTGTAAGAGGATTAAATGTTCAGATAGGCTTGTTTAGCAATAAAATGTGATAAAAATTTATTTACGAGCCTAGGGGTAAAATTGTAATTTTGCCAAAGTGTAGGGGCAAAATAGTCATTTTCTCCTAAAGCGTAGATTATGGTGTATTATAATTTATAAGTGATTAAATCACTAAATTCCATTATTATAGATCAAAGAAAATGAGTTTCGGACCTAGAACGAGTGAAAAGAGAAATGTGGGCAAAAAGGTCCCTTTCGGCCCTTTCGTCATCGAGGTAAGTTCATGTGCAAATGTGGTAATTATGTATGAGTTATTTTAATATTCCAATGTTGTAGGGAATGTATAATTATGCAATGACTGTATTAAATAAGTATTGATGAGTTGTTAAGAGAATTGGAAATCTAAGAATAGTAACAAATGCAAATAGTATGAAATGATGATAGCTAGGGTTTCGTGTAAAACCATATTGAAATATGGCCTCGGTGAGAGATTTTGTATAAGACCATGTCGGGGACATGACATCGATAGGTTAATTCATGTATGATCATATCGAGGGCATGATGTCAGTGTGACATTATATGTACGAGACTTAAGGGGGTTACTTAACAATTCTAGTAACTCAATAAGTATTTTGAAAATTGAGAATGAATGTGTTGTACCAGGAGAGGTATAGGTACGTGTTAGAACTAAATTGAGATGGATTCAGTACATGATGAACCCCTAGTGGGTTATGTATGACCAATGTGTTTTAATTGCATGAGATAGAGTTATTTATGCATGGTAGGAATGCAAATGATTATCGCGGAAGGTTAAGTAAGAAAAGTAGTGCGTGAAGATGTTCTCGAGTGAACATTAGAATAGAGAATATATGTGGATTATTATCCATGAATGTAAAATAACGGTGAGCTATGGGCGATATCACCTTATTGATGTTAATGATGGGCTATATGCGATACCATCAATTATACTGTTATCGGTGGGCTATGTGCATTACCACCTGATTAATTAGTAATCGATGGGCTGTGTGCGATACCATCAATTATACTGTTATCGGTGGGCTATGTGCGTTACCACCTGATTAATTAGTAATCGATAGGCTATGTGCGATACCATCAACTATATAAATAATTGGTGGGCTAAGTGTGAAACCACCGAGAGATTTGTAGTATGAGTGGCTTAGTGAAAAATATTTGATGTGTTGTTTCATATGATCATGTAGTGAATAGTGCAGGATTGTATGTTAATTAAATGAGCAATTGGCTTGTGGCCTAGTTAGGATGCGGAAAGAGTTAGAGTGAGTAAGCTTCAAGAATGGTCAAGTAAGCAACCATGAGATAATGAGAAAAACTCATTAAAATGCCTTGTAGTTGTGTATATTCAATGAATATCAGTATTTATCAGTTATATGCAGATGAACTTACTAAGCATTATTGTTTACTCTTTTTTTTCCTTTTCTCATCTTTTATAGGTTAATTTAGCTAGCTCAGGTTGGAGATCACCAGAGATGTTTTCACACTATCGATCAGACACTTGGTATGAGGTATCAAGTCCTTATGAGTCATGGCATGTATAGGGCTAGTACTTGTGGTTGATTAAGTCTTGTGAATGTAGCCAAATTGTATTGGCTTAAGAGAACTTATAGTTGTTTGTGTATAGCCATAGATAATGGCTTAAGTTGGTTGTAATTATATGGGAAATGGCTCCCTTAGTGTATGGATTGCAGACTTTACTTCTCTTGTGTTTAAATGTATTTAAACTAAGAATTATAATGATATTACTAGAATTTAAGTGATAATGAATGAATGTACGCAACCGAGGGTGGTGATTGGCTTGGAAAATAGCCTTCATGTGCTCACACGAGTAGACACACGGGCATGTGTCTAGGCCGTGCGTAACCTGCACCTTATTATTTTAAGTCAGGATAGGTCACGGTCAAGCTCCACAGCCGTTTGTATGAGCCGTGTAGGACACACGGTTTGGACATAGGCGTGTGCCCCAGACCGTGTGAAAAAGTCAGTATACCAAGGATTAACACACGGTCTAGGCCCACGGACGTGTCAAGGCTGTGTGAATATAGTCAGTAACTCCCCACGGTTCAAAGCCACGAGCATGTTGTGAGGGTACACGGGCGTGCCCCCATTCCACATAGGCGTGTGCCCTAACCGTGGGAGTTTTGGCCCAATGTTGGGATTTTTAAGCACGGTGTGTGCACATGGTCGTGTGTGACTACACACGGGCATGTGTGTCATCTAACACGGGCGTGTACACCCTGTTTAAATGGGAAAAAATTTTACGGATCGTAAGAGTTCCCGATATAGTCTCGAGAGCCCTCACATGTGTGAATGAGGTCTTGTAAGTTGAAAAGAAGATGTAGGATTGACATCAAGGAGAGTAGTCGCGTTGAGCCTAAGTGGTGTTCAAGTAGTTTTATACGGTAATGCCTCGTGCTCGATTTCGACGGGGATTACGGGTAAGGGTGTTACATTTAGTGGTATCAGAGCATGGTTTAGTCGGTTCTCGGACTAACCTAGCGTGAGTAAGAGTCTAGCTATACATGCCATAGGTGGACTGTGACAGTGTGATATCTCTCGGCACTAACAAAATTATTTTGTTAAGACAGGGTTGGTTCCCAATCGAGCTAAATCCAATAATGGTGTACGTGGTAATGGGAAAATTGAAATACTCTTATGCATGAAATGAGAGTTATAAAGTGGTAAGATTATCTGTATTGGCGAGATGTGCATAAGTGTTAAATACTCAACCTATTGGGTTAGGTGCATATGGTGAGTAAATTTACCTAGAGAATAGGGTATATGAGTATGTATTGTTGTTTAAATAACGTATGATTAATATGTCAACATAGTTGAATCTCATGTGTGACTATTAAAGTAGAAAATTTTATAATGTTTTATTTCGTGACCATGTATGAAACTACGAGTATTATGGTGTGAGAGTTAAACTGGGAAGTTTGACTAAATAGAATGCAGGGATGGGTACGGTCGTTCAATGATAAAATGATAAATAAGACCATGGTTGGACCATGGCAGTACATGTAATCCCATATAAGACCATGTCTGGGATATGGCATTGGTACCTAGACAGGACTTCATGTAAGACCATATCTAGGATATGGCATTGGTGTTGATATGAGAGTTTGTGTAAGACCATAGCGAGGCTATGGCATCGTGACGACATGTAAAGAAATAGTTGGACTATGATGTAGTGATACGAGTAAGACCATAGCTGGACCATGGCAATCAGGTAAACGACATACTCAAACCCGTAAGACATTCTTTAATTGATAAGTGACAGTAAGAGAAAGTAGAGTTAATTATAGCATGATAAATGTGAAAACTCACTTAGTCAACTATATAAATAATTGGTGGGCTAAGTGTGAAACCGCTGAGAGATTTGTAGTATGAGTGGCTTAGTGAAAAATGTTTAATGTGTTGTTTCATATGATCATGTAGTGAGCAATGCAGGATTGTATGTTAATTAAATGAGCAATTGGCTTGTGGCCCAGTTAGGTTGCGGTAAGAGTTAGAGTGAGTAAGCTTCAAGAATGGTCAAGTAAGCAACCATGAGATAATGAGAAAAACTCATTAAAATGCCTTGTAGTTGTGTATATTCAATGAATATCAGTATTTATCATTTATATGCAGATGAACTTACTAAGCATTATTGCTTACTCTTTTTTTTCCTTTTCTCATCTTTTATAGGTTAATTTAGCTAGCTCGGGTTAGAGATCGCCGGAGATGTTTTCATACTATCGATCAGATACTTGGTATGAGGTATCAAGTCCTTATGAGTTATGGCATGTATAGGGCTAGTACTTGTGGTTGATTAAGTCTTGTGAATGTAGCCAAATTGTATTGGCCTAAGAGAACTTATTGTTGTTCGTGTATAGCCATAGATAATGGCTTAAGTTGGTTGTAATTATATGGGAAATGGCTCCCTAAGTGTATGGATTGCAGACTTTACTTCTCTTGTGTTTAAATGTCTTTAAACCAAGAATTATAATGATATTACTAGAATTTAAGTGATAATGAAGGCATGTATGCAACTGAGGGTGGTGATTGGCTTGGAAAATAGCCTTCATGTGCTCACACGGGTAGACACACGGGCATGTGTCTAGGCCGTGCGTAACCTGCACCTTATTGTTTTAAGTCAGGATAGGCAACGGTCAACCTCCACGGCCGTTTGTATGAGCCGTGTAGGACACATGGTTTGGGCATGGGAGTGTGCCCCAGACCTTGTGAACAAGTCAGTATACCAAGGATTAACACACGGTCTAGGCCCACAGGAGTGTCAAGACCGTGTGAATATAGTCAGTAACTCCCCACGGTTCAAAGCCACGGGCATGTTGTGAGGGTACACGGGCATGCCCCCATTCCACACAGTCGTGTGCCCTAACCGTGGGAGTTTTAGTAGAATGTTGGGATTTTTAAGCACGGTGTGTGCACATGGTCGTGTGTGACTACACGCGGGCATGTGTGTCATCTAACACGGGCGTGTACACCCTTTTTAAATGGGAAAAAAATTTTACGGATTGTAAGAGTTCCCGATATAGTCTCAAGAGCCCTCACATGTGTGAGTGAGGTCTTGTAAGTCGAAAAGAAGTTGTAGTATTGACATCAAGTAGAGTAGTCGTGTTGAGCCTAAGTGGTGTTCAAGTAGTTTTATAGGTAACGCCTCGTGCTCGATTCCGACGGGGATTATGGGTAAGGGGTGTTACATGAGTACTCTGAGGATTGTACCCTAGGGAGGCGAGTACTAAATCAATCTTAACCTAAACAATTAAAGATGTAATTAATACTTTAAGTCGGTTATAGTATGAGAGTAAAATAAGAAAAATGTTTAGGGTTTATAAAATAATTAAATAAAATAACATAAAAAATTAAAATTGTAAGAGATAGAGATATATAAAGTGAATCAAACCTGAGGATGGGTGATCAGCTCACTTCGACAATCCCAATTAACTGTTGTCTCGAGTTCTTCATCAACCAACTAGTTTCTACCCTAGCAAGATCTTCTGATCTTCCACTAACATAATGAGTTAGCAAGAACTACTAATCTTCTGACCTTATAGTCCAAACTGGATTTGGGTAAAGGTGTTCACGAATTGAATACCAATTTTGGGTTAATTCCCACCTTGATAACTTCCCAGGGTTGTCAGGCCTAGGGTTTATTTCACGATCTTCCTTTTCCAAACAATTGATCCATTGAGTATCCCTACAAAATATTTAAGAGATCATGCCTCCACTCGCTAATCCCCTATAGAAAGATTAGTTCCTCATGGCTTTCGTAAACAACATGGAAAGAATGGAAGAATTAATCATAGGAATGAATTGAAATAGAGAGTTTATTAAGAAAGCCTTATTGATATTGATGAATAGAATGAATCCACATAAATTGATCTCCTTTACAATCAAATCTCTTGAAGAAAACAAATAAACTAAAATTATAAAAACCTAAGAAAGCAAGAGAACAAATCTAAATCTAAAAGAAAGAATCTAAGCTAATGTAATGGTATCCATAATGTGTGCTAGAGAGGTCTATTTATAGCCTTCAAGTAGCCATCATCCTTAGCCCTATGGTAGCTGACATTCTGGAGCTTAAAGTTCAATTGTGCAGACCAAAATGCCCCTACTTCATCTTTTATTCTCATCACAGAGCTGATACACACCAGGAGCTGTGTCACGACGTAACAACCAACATATTTCTCTGTTTCCATCTTCAAGAGTATGTCACGACACCCTCAGCCTGTGTTGCGACATTGAAGGTAATTTCTCACTTTCTCTATTCTTCTCTCTATGTTGTGACATCAGATCTGCCATGTTGCAACATAGCATCCAGTATTGACCCAAAATGCCCTCAATGGTCTCTTGCACACTCACAAAGTATGTTAGCTCTCCCTTAGGCCTCATTTGGCCCTTAAGGTTAATAAAAGACTCAATGTGCACATTTTATTGAATGTAAACAAAACTAAAGAACTAAATTAAAACATAATGAAAATGCTTGTATTATAGCTCCTTAAATGTGAAAACTAGTTTAATCCACTATAGCGAATTACTACAAATCAGGTTCATCAGTGACATCAATAATTTTAACTCCTTTAACATTCTTAGGAACTTTCCCAGTAGCATCAGTGCTTTCCCCTTTCTCACTGCGGTATTCCCATTTTCATTCCATACAGAGACCAAAAGAAGACAACCAATCTTTAGGCTCTTCACACAATCCCAAGAAAATCCCTATTGTTACATTGTCATCGTCATTAAACCATGCTTCAATACATGTCTTCACCCCGTTGAGCTAAATTTCACTAAGTGTAATCAAGTCTGTGTCATAAAAACCATTCGAGCTCTTTTCCATCAAACAAAATCACCACAACTTCATCAAGCTATGAACTTGCTCATATCTTACAGGTAGAATTGCTCGCAACCTCTTCAATTGAGCCTTATCTGCTTTACTCAAGAAAGGGAATACCATGTACTCCTTTCACTGGAAGGCTTGATCCAAGCGAAAGGAAAGGTAAACTCACCCCACAAGTTTGTTCCATTTTAATGTACTTATCCTTTTTCAAATAAAGTTGCTTGTGGTGTTATCTATGATAGATTTTAACCTCCTTGAGTAGTAAACATCACAAATCCCTTTTGAGTGGCTTCACTAGTAGTAGTAAGAGACTAAATTGCAATAAATTGGACTAAATTGAATAAACTTAAAAACTTAATATTGACATCCCTCAAAGAAAATCTAAGCAAGTGAGATCGAAAGGTAATCTTGTTGAACATCTTTTCGTTAGTCTCGGGTTAGCCTGTGAGATCGAGAGATAAATTGGATTACCTTGTCTAATTTGGTAAAATTGAGATCTAGAGGTAAAATGGAACCATTTTGAAGTTTACAACATTTAGGTCCCTAATTCGAGAGTTGATGAACCACATCAAAATCAATCAATCACTGTTTATCATTTATTTGTTAATTTTGTAACTCTGCACGCTTTATGATTTAGTCCTTTTGAAGTTACTTCATAAATTAGTGTAATTACCCTCAACTTTATGGTTGTCGTAATATATTTTTTAGTGATTAGTTGGTTAGACATTTTATTTTGCATGCTTGTAGCTATATTTGGTTCAATTGCCAACTCCTTTGAGTTCTTTCCTCAGAGTACTCTGTACCCCATTGTACAATCATATTACAACTAACCTATCACATTTGCAAACATTGCACAATAGTATTTCTTGATTATTTGTTTGAGTTAGTGACCGCCTCCGAACGTACCACCATCCAGAGTAAAAATCCTACACGACAGATATGGAAAAATAGTATCCGCAAGTATACGAGTCATGTTGTAATATAGTTTACAACTAAGTAGGTGAGTACTCTGAGGATCATACCCAAAAGAGGCGAGTACTAAATTAATCTTAACTTAAACATAAATAGATCTAATTAATACTTTAATCAGTTTATAGTATGAGAAATTAAAAAAAATAGTTTTTGGTAACATATAATAAATAAGAACATAAAGAAAATTAAATAAATGAAAAGCAAGAAATCAAATAAGGAAATATATCAAATCTGGGCATGGTGATTAGCTCGCTTTGGTAATCTTAATCAACTGTCGTCTTGGGTTTTCTTGTTCAATCAACTAGTCAATACCCCAGCAGGATCTTTTGATACGTCCACTAAAATACTGAGTCAGTAAGGACTACTTATCTTCTGACCTCACAGTCCAGACCGGTTCAGGGTTAAGGTGTTCACGGATAGGCCATACCAATTTTGGGCTAATTCTCACCTTGATGACTTCCTAGGGTTGTCAGGCCTATTGTTTAAGTTCTTCTTTTCCTAAACAGTTTATCCGTTAAGAAATCCCTACAAAATAGTTAATTATTCATACCTCCACTCACTAATCCCCCATACAAGGATTATTTACACTTGGATCTAATAAATAATATGAACTTGAATAAAAGAATGGACATAAAGAATGATTTCAAGAATAGTGTTTAGAAGAAGCCTGATTGTTACTGAGTTTAAGCACAGAATCCTCACAAATTTTGAGAATAATTTCAGAATCTAATTTCTCCCGAAGTAAATTACAAGAATGAAAATGAAGTCTAAAACCTAAAAGAAAAGAAAAACTAAAGTCTAAAACTAAAGAGAAAATTATACAATAGCAAGATATGTTCAAAACATGTGTTAGCTGAGCTTATTTATAGACTTAGGATGATCGTCGTCCTTAACCCTAGGTCAGTTGAAGTTCCCAAGCTTAAAGTTGGATTGTGTAGACCAAAACACCCCTGGTTTGTATTAATTTCCCATGCAGAGTCGATGTTACGACACACCAGGTCCTGTGTTGTGACATCAAGGGAAGTATGCTTAACTTCAAGGTGTCTTCAAGGGTAAGTTGTGACATTGAAGGCAGTCTTGGACTATGTCACGACATTGAAAGTAGTCTTGGACTTTTCTTATTCTGCTCCCTATGTTGCAACATTGCATGCTCTGTGTTGCAACCTAGTGACCAATATTGAGTTAATTGCCTTCTAATAGTCTCCTAAACACTCACAAGGTATATTAGCTCATCCTTAGGCCTCATTCAGCCCCTAAGGTCAATAAAAGACTTGAATAACACATTTTATTACACTAAACTAAATTTGTGAAATGGAATTAAAACATAACTAAAATGCTTATCTTTAAGCTCCTAAAGTGTGAAAACTATTTAAATTTGCTACACCAAATTACTACAGATCAGTTAGTGTTGATTTTTTCTCTTATTCCATCGAGGTCAGGGAGAAGTGGTTAAGTTGTTGGCGATGTTGCTGGGGAATTGGTGCTAGATTGAGCTATTTTTAGTTTTGTTGCATGTTCTGTAGGGAGATAGTTGACGAAAGCTAAATTTATAGATATGGCATTTATTTGTGTTTTTTTTATCTTGTTTAAATTTTTTAATTCGTTTCTCTTTCTTGTACTCATAGAAAGTGGTGCATGACTCAAACCAATAACTATATCGTACCATTCAAACTAGGACAAGAATAAATCCTAATGTATGCTAGAAGGGCTCAACATTCAAGGGATACCAAACCTCCACAAAGAGACCAGTTGATTGACAACCCAAGAGTAGAGAGACAATCACCACAGCCACACTCACAACCAATGAAACCAAAAACTTTTTGGGACTACGCTGTGCCTAACTTAGAGGTTGTTCGGAGAAGAATTAATAACTTTGAAATTAAATCGAATATGACAAGGATCAACGAATGAAGACTGCAACCAACGCTTTAAGGGTTTCCTAACCATTTGTGATACCTTTAAATATAATGAGGTATCCGATAACACAATACGTCTTTGGTTATTCCCTTTCTCGTTGACTGACGATGCATTTATGTGGTTAGATTCACAGCCAGTGGACTCTATAAACACATGGGAGGATCTAGCGAGAAAGTGTTTGGCGAAGTATTTTCCCTCAAGTAAGACTATGAAGCTCCACATGGACATCACTAATTTTTGAAAACTCTAGAGGGAGTCGCTCTATTCAAAATCATGCTTCGTAAGTGCCCATACGATGGCCTACAAGATTGGTTACACCTTTAAATTTTTTATAACCAGCTAGATGGAAACTTGTGTTTATTGGAAAATTTTGATTTGAAAACGATTTTCTTGAACAGTGGAAAATTAAAATTTTGAAAACTGACTCGGTTTGTGATATTTATAGAAATTAACTCTGAACAAATTCATACTTGTATTTTCAGCTTAGCGGACATTCGTTGTTACCGATTTTCAACCAAACGATCTTCTCCGCTATTCTCTTACCACAAACTACTTCGAGTGTGGGCTCGAACCAATTGAATCAAAACACAAAACTAAAAAAAGCTCTCTCTCCTTTATTTAGGGTGAAAACAAAAATTTTATCTTCTTTAATAGAAACTGGTAGATTTTTTATCCTTAGAAAATATATTTAATAGTGGCGAATAAATTCTCTCTATTTTTCAGCAGAGTAACAATCTCTAAATGTTATGTCTAATGCCCTACCATTGCCATCTATTTATAAGAAGAGAAGGTAGAACCCTTGTTGAATTGTAATGGTTTGTTTCAGATAGAAAAAAAAAAAAGCTTTTTATTTATAGTAGGAGTGCGATGGACGGCACACCCTAGCATTCCTACTAGGGTTGCCACCACATTCATGTCATACGAGGCATTTTGGGCCTCTCTCACATCTGGTCCAATTATGAGTACTTCGTGGATCTTTTCACCCAATACTTTGTAATGTGATCCAACTTGATTTGGTTTTTTTATTTCACAAAATAAACTTTAATATTGTATATTAAACAATTTTCTCATCAGTATTTTACCCCCAGTAAAATTTTAACAGTTTTACCCTCAGTCAAATTTTTGACGATTTTACCCCTGGTAAAATTTTAAGAAAATATGTTCAATATTTCATAACTCAACATGCTCACTATGACCAAATGGTTTATTTTAATTTTCAAGGTTCAAAACAGCTCAAAAACATAAATCATTCTTTCGATCATTTTTAAGTAATCCATATAGAATTGAAATTGAATCATTTCTATTTCCATTTTTGGAAACCTGCATTCATTTCCAAATGATTCCATTTTTAAATTTAAAAAAAACCATAATAATTCTTGAATATTTTCCATTTCTCTTTTCCTGTTGATTCTGTTCATTTCTATTCAAGCACACAATTCATTTATGGTTTCAACGAGCTAGCGAAGGGATCAATTGGACATATGTAATTAGCTCTCAAATCATTTATAATTAAGTTTTGGCTTTTTGCCTATTAATTATAAACTCATTTAGTCATAAAGTCATTCCATTATAGTATCGTGACTGAGTTTTCCCTAACGACATATCATTACGAAAGCAACTATTCAGTGCTCGTCCAGTGACCTTGTCATGAGTGTGTTACCCTCATATGATATCCTTGATCTCTTTGGGATAATATTTGCTCTTCTAACATGATCCTATTTTATCTCATGGTAATCATTACATCTTTCTTCATGAAAAGCCAATCACTATCAAAAAGTGATCAAGTAATTCATCACAAAGACAAACGAAACATAACCACGATTACTTTTCATCAACTATGTAATGCCTATAAAAGGATATCAAATACCCATGTCTCAGGTTATAAATTCCATTATTGGAATGACGCTACATACTATAGAATTCATACACCCAACACACCGATTTTTGGATCCTTATCTACTTGAAGTCAGGTTATTACTTACGTCAAAGCGTACAAGTCACGCATACATAGTCCGCCATCTACTCAGGATTTAGGTATGGCATACTATGAACGTCACAAGTGAATAAATCCATAAGTAGATTCAAGATATATTCTACCTCAGTCTAGTCTGATGTTCTATCAGGCTAGTCAATCACATCTATGTCTCTATGTTTTGGGAGTCATCCGCTCCAATGCCGAAGACAAAGCATCTTCCAATTTGACTTGATAGACAACATATTAGTCTTTCAATCAGTTTGCTCATTTCTGATTAGAGTAAGGACATGTTTAGGTTCGTCTTCTAAAAAAAGTTGTCTTTTCGTACTACAATCCGATCAAGTAATACTACTTAGTATCAGTTTAAATAATAGACAACCAATAAGCAACATTTGCTTCTATTTTGCTTTGATTGCAAAAACCATTTGAGGACAAAAATACAAAATATATTAATTGTAATCAATGAATTTGTTTTACTAATCAAATTTTTTGAATAATTACAAGTTTACTTAGACGAAAATACTACACTTAAGGTACCAGATCCAACAGTTTCTCACTTGCCCTAGTGAAGTAGATGAGTCATGTTTCACATTCCTATATCATAGTAAGATGATGAAGAGATAGAAGACGATGACCCCATACCATATCATGATGATATTGAGGAGGTGTTCGCGTCCAGGTAAATCACTAGAGGAGGGGTAGTCTTCAGAAACCCTAGATACCAACCAGGACATTTTTATAAAAGGTCGATCGTCATGGGCAAAGCAAAATGGATTGCGGGGCAGAATCATGGCTCCAAAAATGATGCTTAGTTACATGCTTTCACATTTTATTTTATTTGATGTGGTATGTAAACTATTTGAAAGCAATCCCTAAAAGGGGGAGAATTTGAAAGCAGCTACTTCTGGTAAGATTTTTGGGGACGAAAATCCCTAAAGAGGGGGAGAATTGTAACAGCCCGATTTTGGGCCTAGTCGAAACAGTGGTTTTGGGGCCACAAATCTAACGAGGAAAATATTATTTTTATTATATTTTAATGGTCTATGACTTCACAGAAAGATTTCTTGAAAATTTTGTTCGAAAATTTTGACGTTTGGGCACTCAATTTAGTCAAGAGGACTAAATTGTAAATAGTGCAAAAGTTAAGTTCCACATGGTGGAAGTGTCCAATTTTTATGAAATTGGAAATTGGAGGTCTTTAAATGGTAATTAAACCATTGGTTAGATTTTTGGACAAAAATGGACATGAGATAAGTAAAATAGGATATTTTTAAGTTAGGGCCATTTTGGTAATTTGGTAGTTAAATGGACTAAAACACAAAAAAAGCCAAAAACCCTTGTCAATCTTATTTCTTGGCCGAATTTAGCATGGGGGAAGCCATGGCTAGGGTTTTCAAGCTTTCAAGCTCAATAGTAAGTAGGGGTGAGCGTTCGATCGAATCGAATCGAATCGAATGAAAAAATTTCGAGTTAATCGAGTTGACGAATCATATTTTATCATCCTAATTTGATTCAAAATTTTCTTGAATCGATTCGAGTGAGATGGAATTCGAATCGAATCAAATCGAATATATTTGTTTGAGTTAAATTTTAAAAAATAATTTTGAGTCTTTGTAACCACTGTCACCCATCATAATAAAATTTTTCCACCTTAATCAATTTTTTTATTAACTTTCATCACCTCATAATTTATTTATTAATCTTTTATATCTGGGTTAGCTTCTTTGTTTGCTTAGTTGTTTCAATTATCTTCATATTATTGTCACTATGTATTTTGGAATTAAAATATATATTAAATGTAAAATGTGATTTTTAATAAAAGTTATTTTAAAGATAAAATGTGAAATTGATACCAATATAAAATTTTAATACTGAATATTTTATGGCATAATTAATAATTCAATTTTGATATAAATATTCAATATGACTAAACAATTCAATAATATAAATAATATAAAATGTGAAATTTAATTTAATAATATAAATAATAGATATAAATAAAATTATTACTATTTATGTTTAGTGATTTTTTTGGATAATTTTGATTTTTTATTTGAGAGTAAAGGGTGAGAAGTAAAAGTTTAGGGGGAAAATAAAAAGTTTTGGGGATTAAAAGTTTGAGGGAAAGTAAATAGGGGGAGTAAAATTTTGGAGGGAAAATATAAAAAAAAAAAATTAGGGGGGGATGGGTTTGGGGTAGATGGGAGGTAGGATGAAAATAGAGTAAAATTTTTAGGGGAAAAGTGGGAGGAAGTAAAAATTTGGGGGGAAAATAAAAATTTTTGAGGGTTTTTGGGAGTAAAATTTTGAGAAAAAGTAAATGGGAGAGTAAAATTTTGGTGGGAAATGGATTTTGGGTAGATTGGAGGGTTGGGATGAGAGAGGAATAAAAGTTTTGGGGGGAAAGTGGGAAGGAGTAAAAGTTTTGAGGGAAAAGTAAAAAGGTTTGGGAGTTTGGGGTAAAAATGTAAAATATTATATTTTGATATTCGAATGATTCGAATTATTCGAGTTATTCGAGTTATTTGAATTCAAAAACTCAACTCGATTCGAACTCGAAATTCAAAAAAAAATTCGAATTGACTCGAATAACTCTATTAACTCGAATAATTCGATTCATTTAACTCAAAATTCAAATTTTATTTTATTTTTTGAGTCGAAACGAGTTTTGCTCACCCCTAATAGTAAGTGCATCCAAGCCCCGTTTTTAATGTTCTTTACATTTTTGAGATTCCCTTAACTTGATTTAGCTATTTCTACCATTATTTTGAGCTAGGGTTTGTGTTTAAAAATTTACCCATGGATGACATGCATGTGCTTTGATGTCTAATGGTAGAATATGAATGCTAGGTGTGTAGTAAATGACTTTTACTAAGTGATTTTCGATGAAATCGCATAAAAGGACTAGTTTGTAAAAGTTGAAATGTGTATGAAAATGTGAATAAATGCAAATTGTGGATTGCTATAGTTATGAAAATGGTTCGGCTAGGCCTAAAATACAAGGAAATTGAATAAAAATTATTTTACGAGCCCAGGGGAAAAAGTGTAAATATGACAAAGTTTAAGGGTAAAAATATAATTTTTTCATAATATGATTTTTAGATTGAATTGAACAGTATAATAACTTAATAAGTCAAATGTGATATATTAGAAAAAGAAAATGAGTTTCGGACTTAGAACGGGGGAAAGACGAATATTGGACTTCGGTCCCTTTCGCCATTTTAAGTCAAGGTAAGTTTGTGTAACACCCCAAACCCGGCCCATGAGCCCTGACTGGATCTGGTATGTCACAGGGTAAAAACGTTTTGAAAGATTTTGATGTGTGGTGAAAATCTGAAGAAAATATGTTAAAGTTATAAAATAGTGTTTGATAAAACTCAGGTGGGATTGATTTTTTTTCAAACTTGGTTGTGTTGAAAACCTTTAGAAACATTCATAATTTAAAGAACTTTCAAAAACCATGGTTGACTTGGTGAATTTTGCTACCCGATGGTAACATCTTTGAAAACCCGTAGAAGTTATTAAATTTGAAAATGTTGTTTTTAACCGATTCACTTAACATTCATGATTTCATTTGTAATATAGTCTAAGTAAAATAAAACATTTATATAAACATCCAAATAATAATTAGAGGCCTTATTACAACCCAAAATAAGAATTTAGTAAATAAACAATCTTAAACTGCATTAAATAAATTCCCGAATCCAAGGAACAAGTATGGCCGCCTCGAGTCCTCTCCGGCTCCATCTCCGCGATCTACTCATCTGCAAAATAATATGGGAAGGGGTGAGTCACCAAGACTCAATGTGTAAATCCCCCACCCGGAAATGCAACTCGTACACAAATTATTAATAGACATGCAATCATGCAACCCAACTAACCATCCGTACTCCTTTAACTACCCCGTGTGGTCAAAACCACTGGTGGTCAAAACCACTGGTGACTAGAGTCACAAATCAAGTGATAGGGCCAACCCATCGTGTGGTCAAAACCACTGATGACCATAGGTCACAATTATCATAATGTGGTCAAAACCACTGGTGGTACCAAACCACTGGGACTTAGTCACTATTTATCAACGGGGTGGTCAAAACCACTAGTGACCGAAGTCACAATTAAACTGATGGGGCCAACCCATCTTGTGGTCAAAACCACTGGTGACAGTCCATAAAGATCATCCCCCTCCTCTCATTAATCCCACCATCATCATGCTTACATAACAAATATCATAATCCCACATATCATGCATTTATGTATAGCATAGCATTCAACAGCATATGATGGCATACACAATCATACATCATAGATCTCGTAATAAGGGTCTTACCCGGAATCCATGCTTATGCCCACAAGACAAAGTTAAAACACGAGAGGTTACACAGCAACATAACAAACAGTCTATGCTAATAAAGTGTGTACGAGTTTACACACCTATTTACTCGTGAGACTAGCAAATCCCAAATATACTAGCGAAATCCCGAGAGATTGTTTCCCCCTACAATCGGCCAACACACAAACTCTTAGATCTAATAGCCATTCGGCTAAACTAAAGATCCTGAAGGATTAATCGAGCTCATAACCCAAAATATGGCCCTAGGTCGAATCTTACCATCACTTACCAAAGCAAATCGAAATCCCGGAAGCCTCTGTTTGCCTTGGCCGATTAGTCCTTAGATCCATGACACACAATCGGTTATACTTTAGATATCAAAAATGGCCTTTGGTCGAATATAACTAATCACTTACCACACTTACCGAAATCCCAAAACTGTCACTTGACTTGTCGAGATCCCTACCAAAACACTTGTTAAAATCGGCTTGCACACTTATACATAATCAAGGCCCTTGGCCGAATAGTACTTACCACCTTATCTCAGGGAATCAAATCCCGAAAGCTTCCTTCAATCGGCTTAAAGTCCTTCCCTACAATCGGCTTTTATCACTTCATTAGAGAACTTAAAGGCCATTCGGCCAAAACATAAATCCCGAAAGAGGAGAAAGAGTGGTCGCACCCTTACCTTAAAGATGGATTCGATAAATCCCACCAATATTCGGCACCCCGAATTGATGTCAATAGTTTTCGGCCAACAAGAGAACTAGACTGAAATTTTGGCCCCCTTTCTGTAGATGTTTGAGGATGAAGAGATCAATGAAGTGAAAGAAAAAAGGAATTCGGAAGAGGGTTTGAGAGAAGAGAACGACAAAATGAGGGTAAAGGTTTGATTATGGGGTTTTCGGCTTTATGGTCTCAAGAAAGAAAAGAACAAAATAAAAGAGAAAGAAAGTAGAGAATGGCTATAAGGTTCGGCTACCACCTTATTTGAAAGAAATATAAGATCAAAGTTTTTAAAAGAAAGATGAGAGGAATTTCGGCAAGGCTACAAATGGTTTGAAGAATCGGCATACACCCCCTTAATCACCTTTCAAAGCCGAAAATACTACTCCAAAGAGTCCTATAATCGGCCATTGCTCCCTAATATGATAACTCTTATCTTTAATTATCACTCTTTTAATTAAATTAAAAACAACACCTATCTTCTATCCCTTTTTAGCCGAAATTATCAAAAATAAAAGCTTATCCCATTCTTTCCAAAGTCCCCAAATGCCGTCCAACTCTTCCCTCTTCATGGCGCCAACTTTCAAAAAAATAAAAATACAAACCTTATGCTACCATCGTGACTCGAACTTGAGTCCATTCACCAGGACCCTTAAATGGCGCCCCAAGCCACTCCACCAAACCGACTTTCATGTCCAAACCTTACCCACAAAATCTTTTAAAGCCTTCTTAACTTAGCCCCCTTTCTTTAATGCCTAAAAAAAAACCCAAAAATAAAATGCATCCCCCTTGTAACTCCCAAGGCTCGAACCTCCTCCCTTGAAGCTCCCTTTGACGCACCTTCCAAGCCTTTAAGATTGCGTCCCAAGCCACCTTATCACATGATCTCTTGTGTCATGTTTTGCACCAAAAATTTTTTTAAAACCTCATTCACTTAGCTTCCTCTTCTCAAGTGCCAAAAAAAAACTTCTAGCCCTAAGTCAGGCCTAACCCGAGATTATTACTAGACCCTAGAACATGCCTAGCAATCATAGAATTCATTTCTTTTCAAGCAAGTATATGAAAATAATTAAATTTTTAGACAACCCCTAATTTAGGATGTTACAGTTTGTGTGTAATAATTCGGCATCATGTTATTATGTTTTTAAATGTTTGACATTTCATGAATAAGGTATCAATGATGACTATGAAAAGTTATATTATGTTGAAGTCCCGGTTGAACCTTAGGAATAGAAAGGATATCACTGTCATGACATGAGATTATTAAGGTCCCGTGTAAGACCATGTTTGGGATATGGCCTCAGCACTGAATTGAGATCCCGTCTAAGACCATATCTGGGATATGGCATTGGCATCGAAGAGTGATCCCGTGTAAGACCATATCTGGGATATGGCATCAGCATCGAAGAGAGACTCTATGTAAGACCACGTTTGGGACCTGGCTTCGGTATGAAATCGTGTAAGACCATGTCTGGGACATGCATCAATATATGATCTCGTATAAGACCATATCTGGGATATGGCATCGACATCGATATGAGATCCCGTATAAGACCATATCTGGGATATGGCATCGGTATCGACATGTGATCCCATGTAAGACCATATCTGGGATATGGCATTGGCATCTTTTTACGTGTATGACGAGTTCAGGTATCCTTCGATATTCCAAGTGGTTCAACGGGGTAAAGAGCTAAGTTTATGTTCAAGAATGAAAAATTGCTAAAGCTATGTGATGAAGTGATACAGGTACATATGAGAAACTCACAAGAAATGAGTCTGATATGTGATATGTGACGATTAAGTGCAATATATGTACGTATACACTCATGAGAAATGTGCTCGGGATGTGATCAAATTTTGGTAAGAAGGTAAACGAGTAAGTTATACCTATGATAATGACCTTGTGATTATAAGACCATGCTTATGATGTATGAATAAGTGAGAAAGGTGATTGATGATCATGTGTGAGGCTTTTAAGCCAAATTAAATTGAGAAATGAAATGTTCAAGTCTTTGTTGTAGATGTATAGGTTAAGTTGGCCAATAAACGGCTTGTAAATATTTTATGATGGCTAGCTATTGGCATGGCTAACTATGGATATACTTTAGTGTTATATGTGTGTAAATGAGAATTAATACAAAGAAAACATGATAGAGTTAAATTAGCAACAAAACAGTCTGAAAAGGAGCAGTTGTATCAACTTGAAATTTCACCAAAAATGGTGGAAATTGAATTAGAAGTTGAATAAGATATGAAATTAAATCTTATTGAGTCTATTTTTTCATAAAATAAATGCTAAAAGCAAAATAATTTCATATTATGAGATATTTAAAGTTTTATAAGACAAGGTCAGAGTGATTTCGTAATTCCCTATTCTGACTTGGGAAATGTATTCAAAATTGTAAAAAAATAATCAACGGATAAAATTTATATGCTTGAATTTATTAACGAGTATCTTTTAAAGAGAAATAAAGGGAAACACCATTCGAGCTCTGTACCACAAGAAAATAATTTTTTTAGCGAAGAGGGGTCAGAACTATCGGACGGCGAAACAGGGGATAATTTAAAGAATAAAATGTACTGATTGGCTAAATCAAAAATTCTGGAAATTTTGTGGTAATAATATATGTGATTCTAGTTTCAAGGAAAATTAGCAGATCTTAATTTGGAGTTCCGTAGCTCCAGATAAAAATAATTTAGTGACTATAACGCGAGTAGGCAGCTCAAGATGGACATAAATGAATTGTGAAATTTTATGCAATTATGAATGTATTACCTTGAGAACATATTGTGAGAATTAGTGAAAAACATGTTAATAAGTTTTTTATTATTTGCATACAAACTTACTAAGCATTGTAGCTTACTCCCCTTCCTTCCTCATATCTTATAGGGCTTTATGCTAGCTCGAGTTGGAGATCGTTGGAGATGCTATCACACTATCAAGCTATCATCATGGGGTAAAAGTGAATACAGTCCTCTTAATTTTATAGCATGTATACGGACTTAGTCAATTGTGTATGTGTCATTTGATTTGGCCAAATGTGTTGGTTCATAATGGTAATATGATTCATTTTGTATATAACCATAAGATGTGGCTCATATTGGTAATGAGTTGTAATGCCTATTTATATGTGTGTGTGCTTATTCTAAAGGTTTCATGCGATGTGGTTATAAGTGCTTGGTATAGATGGATGAGGATGTGTTAATGATAATCATGGCATGAAAGTTTGATAAGTTTAATCTAGGCAAAGTATGGTGCCTTATGCATGAATAAGATTTTATGAATTCGCTATGATCATGACTTGTTTGATGAGGTTTAAGTGCTCAATTATGCCATGAAAGATGCCACAGAAGTTGGGTTTAAGTATGTGTAAATGAGGGTACCAATTGGTTTGGTAAATAGCCATTTTCTTGGCCACATAGGCAGAGACACGGCAGTGTGTCTCAACCGAGTGGAGGGCACGGCCTCGGGACATGGGCGTGTGAAGTCTGCATTTATTTTTTAGAATTTAATTCACCACACGGCCTAAGCACACGGGCTTGTGACTTGGCCAATTGACCCTATTTTGTTGATGACGTCATAAACAGAGAGTTACACGGGCTGAGGACATGGGCGTGTGTGACCACACGGTCTACCCACACGGGCGTGTGACCCCTGTTTTGATGAAAAATTTTCTAAGTCTTCTTAAAGTTTCCTAAGTTCTCGGTTTAGTCCCGAACAATTCCCAATGATTGTTCTAGGCCTCGTGGGCCCATATAAGGGATGATTTGCATGTGAATCAGTGATTTTAAATTGAAAATGAAATTTTATAGCCCAGTTCTGTATCAATGTTTATGTTTAAGTCCGGTAATGCCTCGTATCCTGTCCCTGCATCGAACACGAGTAAGGGGTGTTACAATAGGTGTGTACATGCATGTTTTGGAAATTGTTATTATTCATTGAAAGAAGTAGAAACATGATCAGTTTTGTATTATGTTAGAGATTGTGTGACCCAAATCTCGTCACTTGTTGAAGAAATAAATACAGTGGAAAAATAAGGGAATCTATGGAGGCGAAGTGTAGAGGGCCATTAAGCACAAAACTGGACTGGGGTTGTGATTAGGGGTGTAGGGGCTCTGCCCCCGCAGTACGAACTATATCGCACATGTTGAATCCATATAGAACTATTCTTTTTCTTTTTAACTTTGATTAGAACAAGGTTTTTCAACCCTCAAATAGATGTAGTCTAAACTCCTCTTGTATAATTCGTTTTTCAACATTAGTGAAATTCTCCTCTGCCCGTAGTTTTTCTCGAAAGGGTTTTCCATGTAAAATTTGTGTTCTTATTTTTATTTTCTTATTGCTCTGCGATCGTTCTACCACCATTATCGACGTTTATTATAACATATTCGTTAAAATGCTAGGGGATGACCTAAGCCATTATTTGTGTAGCCTAGAGCCTAAATGACCAACCTATATGCTACATTATCCCTAGTCCCCAAAAATTGAGTCTTATATTGTCCTTTCTTGATGAACCTTTATGTTTGAAACTCAAACCTTTGCTATTCCTGAACTTTGTATTGCACTATCGAATGGACGTCAAGCCACGGACATTGAGGGTTAGGTGGGAACATTTTGGAGGTTTCTTATAAAAGGTGCTTGAGTAATTAGTGAAAAGAGGATTGATTTACCTCGTAATTGATTTTTACTAAAAATTGTGTATAAAAGAAAAAAAATTTTGAATGAAGAAAAATATAGTAAGGATCACAAGCATTGTGAGAAGAAAGAACAAATGAATGAAAAATATGCTCAAAATTAGAAAAAGAAAACATCATAACATTAAAGTTTCCAAATCATAGTGCAAAAAAATGAGCTAATCTCTATCCATCCCTTCCACATTATAGGTGTAACAGCCCTATTTTGGGGCTAGTCGGAACAGTGGTCTCGGGACCACTAATTCGAGGTTGAGGAAAATTATTTTCATATTATTTTATGTGTTATTGCATAACTATATGGGAGTATGAAAATTTTAGTGCACTAATTTTGGTGATTTCATGCTTAATTGTGAAAAAGGACTAAATCACGTTAAGTGCGAAAGTATTATTTTACAAGCAAAAGGTGTCTAATAGTTGTAGATTTTTAATTGGGGGCCCCTAATGTACAAATAGACCTTTCTAAGGTTAATAGTTGGTCATTGGGGACAAAGAAATAAATTTTCAAAGCATTAGGTGAGACTTTGGTGGTAATTTGTCTAGTAATATAATAAAATAAGGGGAAGAAAAGATATCATATTTTCTCCTGATTCTCTCCACCGAAATTTCCAAAGAAAAACACCATGGGAGCTTAAAAATTTTCAGCAACTCCTCACCTCTACAAGTAAGTGATTTTGGTGGTTTTAGTTGATAATTTTTGCACTTTTGGAACCCCCAAAGCTTAAGCTAGCTAATGAGGGGACTAATTTGCAATATGGTTGAAAGTATAGGGACTTACCATGAGAGAGTTTATGCTATTTGATGAGTTTTTATAGAAGAAAATGGATGTTAGTGAGTCAAGGAACAACTTTTGTGAAAGGTGTTATCATGAAAACACCTAAATGGGACCAAGTTGTAAATGTTGTGATTTAGTAATAAATGCTTGAAATAGTTGGTTCGTGAGTAGTTGTAGGAGAAATAAATGTTCAGCTAGGTTTGTTTAATGAGAAAATGTGATGAAAATGATTTACGAGCCTAGGAGCAAAATCGTAATTTTGCCATAGTTCAAGGGTAAAATTGTCCTTTTTACCTAAGTAGAGATTATGATGCATTATCATTATAAAATGATTGAATGAGTGAATTTTATGTTATAGATCAGGAAGAGCGTGGAATTAACCTTGACATGGGAAAAGGCAAGGTTTCGGATTAAACCGCAAATTAACACATTTTGCACCGAGGTAAGTTTATGTGTAAACTACTCATTTCAAGAATACATGTTGTTAATAAATGGTGTATTGTATGAATGAAATTATTCATGATTGAGATGAATTGAATTCAATAGATATTGAGTAATTCCCGTGTGAGTCTAATATAGATTAATGGTAGGCTATGTGCGATACCACCATAAATATTCTTGTTGGTGGGCTAAGTACGATACCACCTTGCTATTCATTCACGATGGGCTGTGTGCGATACCATCGTTTATATTATCAGTTGGTGGGCTATGTATAATACCACCGTAAATATTCTTGTTGGTGGGTTATGTACGATAACACCCTAATATAGATTAAAGGTGGGCTATGTGCGAAACCACCGAGTGTTCAGTACTATATCAATGGTTTATTGAGAAATTGTTTAAGTGTTTGTTTCTTATGGCTTTGTGGTGATAAGTGCAGGGAATGTGTGCTATTGAATGTAAGCATTTTGCTTGTTATATGGTTGGGATGCATGGTAAAAGAAGAAATGAGTAAGCATGGCTATAGATTGTGGATTGTTATTTGTAACGCCCCAAATTTGGACCTAGTAGAATTGGGCCTTGGGCATAAGAGCATTTAAAATTTTTAAGAATAAGAGAACGGCACTAATGCAATTTGGATCTATTAGGTGAGTGATTTTGGAAAGTTAGGGGGCTTCCATGAAGTCCCGGGATCAAACTTGGGCTTTAGGAAAATTTTGGTTTTAGGTGAATAAAACCCTGGGAGTTAGAAAGTAGGCTTTAAGAATAAAATGTAGAGAAAAATGACACAAAAAGGAGTTGTGGTCTAGTGGAAAATGGCGGCACATGGGAGACAAGAAAGTGACGCCATAGAGGAAGCAAAGGGTCCAAGGTTCAAGTCTTGGCGCTTGAAATTCTTTTTGATTTCTTTTTAAATGAACTTAGACTTTGGCCCAAAGACTTATATTTAGTTGTACTTGTTTTAAGAAAAAAAGGAGCTAGTTGGTAAAGTGGCTGGCGGTGTGGATTATGTTACAGGGGAGCCTGAGTTCGAATCCCATTGCAAGTGAAAGGGATATTTATTTTGCTAAGCTGGGACAGCTAGAGTTTGTGTTGGATTTAAACTCTACTGAAGGAGGGATCCCACATCGGGAAGCTAGCATGAGGGAAGGTGAGAAGCTGGCTTTAAATAGAGTAATCTATGAAGAGAGTAAGCATACCTTGGTTGGCGTTTGGGCATAGGAGCATTCGGAGCGCGAATTAGCTTCAGACTCCTATCAGGTGTGTATTTCACACTACTCTTGCTGTAGAGCGGCAAATGTCGAAATGCCGGTCACAAGGCAATGGTAGCCACACGAGCGTGCGAGCGCATGTGTGGGAGCTTCGATGTAATAGTTGAGGCCCTCATGAGTGTTCTCATGAGTTTAGGCTGCCTAGGGCTGAGTGGGCCCATATGAATAAATTGTATGATTGTGCAGTAGATATTGGACTGGTCTATGTGAATCTCATATTTGTAGTTAGATTTGGGCTAAATGAGCCACACAAGCGTGTGGGTCCATTTGGGCTGAGAATGGGCCTTAGGCCCATTCGCATCGTTCTCTCTATTTAGAATGCCTTGGTTTACAAAATTACTGAAATACCTCTGATTTGCAAAATTACCAAAATACCCCCGATTTGTGAAATTACCGAAATACCCTCGATGGGTAGAATTATCGAATCACCCCTGTAGGGTAGAATTACCGAATTACCCTTGTAGGGTAGAATTACTGAATTTCCCCTATAGGGTAGAATTACTGAGTTACCCCTGAAGGGTAGGATTATCGATATACCCTTATAGGGTAAAATGACTGATTTGCCCTTGTGGGTAAATGACTGACTTGTGCTATGATTTGACCAATTTGACTGTAATCGTATGACTGTGTTTTAACTGACTTGACTGTGGGTGTGTGTCTGATATGTTGTTAATATGTGTTGAAATGTCTATTACTAAGCATGGCCATTTTGCATACATGTGTAACGATTGAGCATGACATACACTACATACATAACATATTGCATTGGGTTAGGTTTGATGATTGGAGGAAGTACCGTTTTAGTGGCTCTGCCACATATAGTTCGAGTGGCATCGCCACTTACCGTTTTAGTGGCTCAGCCACATATACCGTGATTAGCAGCTTGACTGCAATATTGGTGAGGTTTGGCGAGGTGGGTTGACATGGTCCCCACATGGTGCGATTGGTTGGTATGGGTGGAAAGTTAGTCGGCTGGTGGGATTGGGGTGGGCTCATATCCACATACATTGAGATGATTTTGAGGCTTAGGCCCAGATTGTTACCGAATAGGGCTTAGGCCCAGATTGTTACCGAATAGGGCTTAGGCCCAGACTGATACCGTATGGGCTTAGGTCCATTCTATGACCGTATCAGAGGATTACACACTGAGTTCTCGTAACTCACCCGTTTCTTTTAGCCGTGCAAGTAATCCCCAGCCTTAGAGGATTTGGAGCTGTGGAGGACTCGGAGGTGGCCACACGTCGGATATGGTTTAAAGACTAAACTCAGCGATTTTAGTTTAATTTAGTTATTTTAAAATTATTGGGTTAATAATTTTTGTAATAAGGCCATTGGGTTTTCTTTTTAACTTTTACTTGGTATTTCTTTGAATTGCAAACTGCTGGTCTTTTAAACACGGGTTTTAAAACTATAACCACTATTTTCAAAATATCACGTATTCACAAATGTTTGAATCAAACTTCCGCAACAAATAAGGTTTTGAAAGTAATAATGTAATTTTCAAGAGAATGACTTTTAATAAACTATGTTTTGAAGATAAGAAAACGAAATCTGAGGTTTTACATGGCAGAAAGTTTTAAATTCTTTAAGAAGGGTTTCTAATGAAAGCATGGTTTTCGAAAAAACTCTTCAGTGTGACACGCTAGATTTAGACCTAACTTCTAGGCCGGGTTTGGGGTGTTACATTCTTTCTTAGTGCATAATGTTATTTATTGAATAGCATATATTATAATGCTTATTGTTTACATGTAAACTTACTAAGCTTAAAGCTTACTCTGTTCCTTTTCCCTTGTTTTATAGTGTCAAAGAGCCGATTCGAGATACAAAGTTAACTAGAAGATCACCCACACTATCAGCTCATCTCGATATATCCAGACTTAGTATTTTGAGTATGGCATGTATAGGGGCTAGACTAGGTATAGGGGCTAGACTAGGTTAATTGTTTTGTTATTTTGGCCAAGTATGTATTAGCTCCTTTAAAGATGAATTCTTTTGTATATTTCTATAGTTGATGGCTCATTATTATTAATTTATGAAAAGATGAAGTCATTCATGGAAGTGTATGTTGCAAATTTAAGTTGCTTAGTGATTTTTTGAATGGTATTAGGTTGTGTGAGCTAGGGTGATGAAAAGATCTTGGCAAATAGCCTTGTTTTTATCCACACGGGTAGGCACACGGGCGTGTGTCTAGGCCGTGTGAGACACACGGCCAGTCCCATAGGTGTGTGACGAGGTTGTGTGTCCCCTGCATGTTAGTGTTTCAAGTCAGTGTCGACCACGGGCTAGCCACACGGGCGTGTGCCTAGGCCGTGTACCCCATATGAGGTTACTGACGTCACAAATAGAATTCTCAAGTTTTTTACACACGGGTAAGGACACGGGCGTGTCTAGGCCGTATGGAGCACACAGGCCAAGAACATGGGTGTGTGTCCGGCAGTGTGAAAACCCCGGTAGGTTCGAAATGAAAATAAATCCCACACGGGCTAAGGACATGGGCGTGTGTGACCACACGGCCTGCCCACACGGGCGTGTCCCATTTCACACGGGCGTGTGGCCTTGTTTAGGTAAAATAATTTTAGGTGCACAAAAGTTTTCAATTGGGTTCTGAAACCCTCTGTATGCATGTATAAGGCCTCGTAGGTCCTTAATAAGAATGTTTTGATTGTTAAATGAGATATTTTTAAGTTGGATTGAAATTTTATAGACCAAAGTTGTACGACCAAGTGAGTTAAGTATGGCAACGCCTCGTGCCTAATTTCGACGTAGAATACGGGTAAGGGGTGTTACATTTAGTGGTATCAGAGCTATGGTTTAGTCAGTTTTTAGGCTACCATAGCGTGTGTAAGAGTCTAGCTATACATGCCATAAACGTATATTGATAGTGTGGTGACTTCTAACAGTTCTAAACTTTGTTTTTATATAGTAGATAGATCCTGATCGAGTAGCTGCTGATGATACAGCTAGTAACGTATTGGCTGCCGCGCAAGGGATCGCGCTTGTAGAGAGTGGACCCGAGACTATGGGTCAAGGAGAAGAGGCCCAGAAAGCCTTTCTCCAAATAATGAGTAATTGGTACACGGAGTATGAACGAGCAAACCCTAATGCTCAACCTCCTCCACCCCCTCTTATACCTCAGCCAGTTCTTGTGGCTCCTCAAGGTATAGATTTGGTGAGAATGACCAAACTCCCAGTAGATAAGATTCGAAAGCAATGGGCCAAGGAGTTTATGGCTAACATAGATGATGACCCCGAGAGGCCAGAGTTCTAGCTTGAGAACTCAATGCGAGTATTTGATGAACTCTCCTACACACCTGAGGAGGGTTTGAAATGCGTCGTGTCATTGTTAAAGGACTCAGCTTATCGTTGGTGGAAGATGTTAATTTCAGTTGTTCCAAGAGAGAGGGTAACGTGGGACTTCTTTTTGGAAGAGTTCCAAAGAAGTATATAAGCTAGAGGTTTGTGGACCAGAAACGGAAAGAATTCCTTGAATTGAAGTAAGGAAAAATGACTATGGCAGAATATGAGCGCGAATTTGTTAGGCTCAACAAGTATGCACAAGAATGTGTGTCTACAGAAGCTATCTTGTGCAAGGGGTTTGAAGATGGGCTGAATGAGGATATCAGACTGCTAGTTAGGATTTTAGAGTTAAAAGAATTTATGGTTCTGGTTGATAGGGCATGTAAGGCCGAGGAATTGAATAAGGAAAAGAAGAAAGCCCTGAGTGAGGCTCGAGATGCAAGAAAAAGACCAATGAGTAAGTCATACCAAACTAAATCAAAGAGGTCTAAGAAGATGAACCCTCGAACAACTGCCTCAGTTGGATATTCACATCGAGATCAAGGTAACATATACTTGGGCTCGAGAGTTCAAGCCACCTCAATGGCAAGTGTAGGCAATCCGAAGTCCAAACCAGAGTGTCCAAATTGTGGTAGGCAGTACACTGGGGAGTGTTGGGAAAACAACTGAAATTGTTACAAGTGCGGTTCACCCGACCATCTTATCCGAAATTGCCCTGAGAGAGGTGAGAAAGAAAGGAAGCAAGAGATAAGATCCAACAATGTACCTTTGCGGGGTAGATCACAAAAGAACCTGAGAGGTGGGACCAGTTGTAGAGGTATACCTTGAGACTCTGCTGTGAGACCAGAGGGTTGGGCACCTGTAAGGACTTATGTCATTTGCGCTTGCAAAGAGGCATCATCTCCAGATGTGATAATGGCTACTTTATCTCTTCATGACACCTCTATTATTTCTTTGATTGATCCGGGGTCTACCCATTCTTACATTTGCATGAAACTGATATCTAGTATAAGTATGATTGTTGAGTCTATAGAATTTGTATTAAAGGTGTCAAACCCGTTAGGCAAACATGTGTTAGTTGACAAGGTGTGTAGGAATTGTCCTTTAACAATTAGAGGTCATTATTTTCTGGCAAACCTCATGTTGTTACCGTTTGATGAATTTGACTTGATTCTCGATATGGATTGGTTGACTGCTCATAATGTTTTAGTGAACTGTGGTAGTAAATTTATTGAAATGAAATGTAAAAATGGAGATGTCATTCGGGTTGAATCAGGTGGATCAGATAATTTACCTATGATAATTTCATCTATGGTAGCCGAGAAATACTTGAGGAAAGGATACGAGCCCTATCTCGCCTTTGTGCTGAATACTCAAGAGTCATAGGTAAAGATTGAATCAGTTCTTGTGGTATGTGAGTATCCAGAAGTGTTCCCAAAAGAGTTACCCGAATTGCCTCCAGTTGAGAGGTCGAGTTTGGGATTGAGTTAGTTCTGGGTACGGCACCTATTTCGGTTGCTCCATATAGGATGCCACCATTGGAACTAAAGGAATTGAAAGTTTAGTTGCAAGAGTTAATAGATAAAGGTTTCGCAAGATCGAGCTATTCACCATTGGGTGCTCCGGTACTTTATGTAAAGAAGAAAGATGGGTCGATGAGATTGTGCATAGACTACAAACAGCTCAACAAAGTGACCGTGAAAAATAAGTATCCTTTGCCAAGGATAGATGATTTATTTGACCAACTAAAGGGAGCTACAGTGTTCTCTAAGATAGATCTAAGGTCTGGTTATTACCAGTTGGGTTAAAGAGCAAGTTATACCGAAAACTGCATTTCAGACGAGGTATGGCCATTATGAGTTTCTTGTCATGCCATTTGGTTTGACAAATGCTCCTACGATTTTTATGGATTTAATGAACCATGTCTTCCAACCGTATTTGGATAAGTTTGTAGTTGTCTTTATTGATGACATACTGATTTATTTTCGGGATGAAAGTGATCATGCAGAGCACCTAAGAATTGTTTTGCAGACTTTAAGAGACAAACAGTTGTATGCTAAATTTAGCAAGAGTGAGTTTTGGCTCTGAGAGGTCAGATTCCTAGGACACATTGTGTCGGGTGATGGTATTAGAGTTGATCCGAGTAAGATTTCGGTTATTGTGGAGTGGAAACTGCCAAGAAATGTGTCGAAAGTCATAAGCTTTTTGGGTTTAGCGGGGTACTACAGACGGTTCGTGAAGTGATTCTCCATGATTGCTACCCCGATAATGAAACTGTTGCATAAGGATGTTAAGATTGAATGGACTGAGAAATGTAAACAGAGTTTTGAGAGATTGAAAACATTGTTGACTAAGGCACCGATTTTAGTACAACCTGAGTCGGGGAAAGAGTTTGTGGTCTACAGTGATGCGTCATTAAATGGTCTCGGTTGTGTGTTAATGCAAGATGGTAAGGTAGTAGCTTACGCCTCGAGACAGCTAAAACCGCATGAGAAGAATTATCTGACTCATGATTTGGAGTTGGCTACGATTGTTTTCGCATTAAAGATCTGGCATCATTATTTGTATGGTGAGAAGTGTCGAATCTTTACCGATCATAAGAGTTTGAATTATTTGATGTATCAAAAAGATTTGAATTTGCGACAACAATGGTGGCTCGAATTGTTAAAGGACTGTGAGCTAGTAATTGATTATCATCCGGGGAAAGCAAATGTAGTTGCGGATGCCTTGAGCAAAAAATCTATGTATGATTTAAGAGCTATGAGTACGAGCTTAGCATTGTCTGATGATGGTGCTATATTGGCCAAGTTGAGGGATAGACCGTTATTTATTCAGCAGATATGTGAGGCTCAAAAGAATAATAGTGAGATGCAAGCTAAGAGAGCTCAGTGTGAATTGGGGAATAATTCTGATTACCGGGTGAGTTCGAATGGTTGTTTGATGTTTCACGACAGGATTTGTGTACCTAAAGATGATGAGTTGATCCGAAAAATTTTACATGAAGCACATAGAGATCACTTGTCAGTACATTCCACTAGCATGAAAATGTACAATGATTTGAAGAAATTTTATTAGTGGCCGGGTATGAAAAGAGACATCTCTGAGTTTCTGACAAGATGTTTGATCTGTCAACAAGTGAAAGCTGAGCATCAAGTACCTTTGGGATTACTTCAGCCGATGATGGTTCCCGAGTGGAAGTGGGATCGAATCACCATGGATTTTGTAACAGGGTTGCCTATGACTCTGAGAAAGAAAGATGTTGTGTGGGTTATTGTTGATAGACTAACGAAGTCAGCTCACTTTATACTGGTGCGAGTGGATTGTTCGCTTAATAAGCTGGTTGAGTTATATATTGTTGAGGTAGAGAGACTTCATGGAGTGCCTATATCTATTATCTCAGATAGAGATCCAAGATTTACTTCGAGATTTTGGAAGAAGTTGCAGGAGGCCTTGGGTACAAGGTTGAATTTTAGTACTGCGTACCATCCTCAAACTGACGGCCAATCTAAAAGAGTGATTCAAGTTCTTGAGTATATGCTCCGATGCTGTGTGTTAGAATTTGAAGGTAGTTGGGAAAGATACCTACCTTTGGTTGAGTTTGCCTACAACAATAGTTATCAGTCGAGCAGACGGATGGCACTGTGCAAAGCCTTGTATGGTCGTAAGTGTCAAACTCCCTTGTATTGGACCGAGCTTATTGAGAAGCAAATTCATGGGGTTGATCTAGTTAAGGAAACCAATGAGAAAGTGAAAGTGATCCGTAATAGTCTGAAAGTTGCATTGGACCGAAAAAAGTCATACGCGGATTTGAAAAGAAAAGAAATCGAGTTTTGAGTGGGCAACAAGGTATTTCTGAAAGTATCCCTGTGGAAGAAAATATTGAGATTTGGTCGTAAGGGCAAATTGAGCCACGATTCATAGGGTCGTATGAGATTACTGAAAAGATTGGGCCAGTGGCATACCGGTTGGCTTTGTCGATAGAGTTAGAGAAAATACACAACGTGTTTCATGTGTCAATGTTGCGACGATATCGTTCCGATCCTTCGCATGTGATCCCTTAATCAAAAATTGAGGTATGATCGGACATGACTAATGAAGAGGAGCCAATTAAGATATTGGCTCGGGAGGTTAAACAGTTGAGGAATAAGAGCATAGCTTTAGTAAAAGTGTTGTGGAAAAAACACGGTGTGTAAGAAGCTACGTGGGAACCGAAAGAAGCTATGAGAGAACAATATCCAAACCTTTTTACCGGTTAGATTTTTGGGGACGAAAATCTCTAAAGGAAGGGAGAGTTGTAATAGCCCGATTTTGGGGCTAGTTGAAACAGTGGTCTCGGGACCACTAATCCGAGGTTGAACAAAATTATTTTCATATTATTTTATGTGTTATTGCATAACTATATGGGAGAATGAAAATTTTAGTGCACTAATTTTGGTGATTTCATGCTTAATTGTGAAAAATGATTGAATCGCGTTAAGTGCGAAAGTATTGTTCTACAAGCAAAAGGTGTCTAATAGCTATAGATTTTTAATTGGAGGTCCCTAATGTACAAATAGACCTTCCTAAGGTTAATAGCTGGTCATAGGGGATAAAGAAATAAATTTTCAAAGCATTAGGTAAGACTTTGATGGTAATTTGTCTAGTAATATAATAAAATAAGGGGAAGAAAAGATATCATCTTTTCTCCTTATTCTCTCCACCGAAATTTCCAAAGAAAAACACCATGGGAGCTTGAAAATTTTCAGCAACTCCTCACCTCTACAAGAAAGTGATTTTGGTGGTTTTAGTTGATAATTTTTGTACTTTTGGAACCCCCAAAGCTTAAGCTAGCTAATGAGGAGACTAATTTGCAATATGGTTGAAAGTCTAGGGACTTGCTATGAGAGAGTTTATGTTGTTTGCTGAGTTTTTATAGAAGAAAATGGATGTTAGTGAGTCAAGGAACAATTTTGGTGAAAGGTGTTACCATGAAACACCTAAATGGGACCAAGTTGTAAATGTTGTGATTTAGTAATAAATGAATGAAATAGTAGGATTTGTGAGTAGTTGTAGGAGAAATAAATGTTCAGCTAGGCTTGTTTAATGAGAAAATGTGATGAAAAAATATTTACGAGCCTAGGGCAAAAATCGTAATTTTGCCATAGTTCAAGGGCAAAATGGTCATTTTTACCTAAGTAGAGATCATGATGCATTATGATTATAAAATTATTGAATGAATTAATTTTGTGTTATAGATCAAGAAGAGCACGGAATTAACCTTGACCGAGAAAAAAGTAAGGTTTCGCATTAAACCGCAAATTAACACATTTTGTACCGAGGTAATTTTATGTGTAAACTACTCATTTCGAGTATACATTTTGTTAATAAATGGTGTATTGTATGAATTAAATTATTCATGATTGAGATGAATTGAATTCAATAGATATTGAGTAATTCCCATGTGAGTCTAATATAGATTAATGGTGGGCTATGTGCGATACCACCGTAAATATTCTTGTTGGTGGGCTAAGTGCGATACCACCTTGCTATTCATTCACGATGGGCTGTGTGTGATACCATCATTTATATTATCATTTGGTGGGCTATGTGCGATACCACTGTAACACCCCTAACCCGTATCCGTCACTGAACTAGGGTTAAGAGGCATTACTAATCATTTCTGAACATTTCATAACATTTCACAACACAAAGTAATTCATCAATCAAACTTATCCAAATATAAACATATAGTCCCTTAATGAGGTCTATGAGACCTTAAACATGCTTTAGAATAAGGCTGGGACTAAACCGAACACATAAAAAAATTTCTGAAATTCTAACAATTTTCTAAGTTTCAGAGGTCACACGCCCGTGTGGGTAGGCCGTGTGCCTCACACGGCCTCGGACATGCCCGTGCGTCCAAGCCGTGGCAAAACAAGGCATACATACTGACTTGTTCACACGGCCTGAGACACGCCTGTGTGTCTCAGCCGTGGTCGACACTGACTTGCACCACACAGCTAGTCATACGCTCGTGTGTCCAGCCCGTGGTCGAGCCTGGCATGTTTTGAATTTCAACCTCTAAGGACACGGTCGAGCCACACGCCTGTGTGCTCAACTATTTGGGCAATTATAAGTCATTTTCAAGGCCAAACTTGCCACCCATACTTAGGTTCACCTACAAGCCCCAAATCACATGCATATATACCTCATTTGGCAACCAAAAATTATCAACATATGCACTAATTAACCATCAACTAAATCATCTATTTTCATACGCAATTACATCTCAAATAAGTTCATCAAAAATACCAAAATTTCACATCCAAACTTATACAAAACAAGAATCATGCCATTCATCTCATAATTCCACATTTAAACCTCATTTCTCAACAACCAACTTAAGCATATAATAAGCCATATTCATCACTCACTATTTCATACCATATTAATCATTTATATAGCTCGCATATAATAACCAAAATCATCTAACTTCCAAGCCATGTCACATGGCAAGGTCAAACATTTCAAAATACACCATATCTACTAGCCTATACATGCCATATACCAAATATGTACATCTTTCAAAAGTACCGAAATAGATACCCGATAGTGTGATTGAGTTGCTGACGATCCCCAGATCTGAGCTAGCTTTACTGACACTGTAAAATAGAGAAACACATCACACAGTAAGCTTAAGAGCTTAGTAAGTTCGTAACATAATACATTCAATTCAATAGCTCCAATGCAATATACAAAGTGAATCTATCACATAGATCAACTCTCAAATGTTCACACCATATCATCCATAGCTAATATACTCACATAACCATTCATAAATATATATACAATTTCATCAACCACAAAGGTTCAACATATACCATAGCCAACACATAGTTATCCACCATCCGTGCTAATTTATGCTAGATATTGCAATTGATCAACCTTTGTTATTCATCTGGTTTAATCGCAAACTTAGTGCCAAATTCGTAGCCGAAGCATAATTTTCATCACACACTTAGTGCCTATACTTTAAACCAGACTTATCTCGGTATCGCACACCAGTGCCAAATCAATAAGTCGAAGCTTCTGTTATTCTGCACACACAGTGCTAATCATATTTCTCTCGTTTCTAATATCGCACACTTAGTGCCTCATTGCTCAATTTCATATGTAATACATTTCTATTTCATTAAATATACATTCATTCAATTCTCATCACATAGATATAAATTTAACAACTTGTATTATATCCGAACTTACCTCGGACGTCGAAATACTAAAACTAGTCAATCAATCGAGTACTTTGTATTTGCCTCGATCTCGATCCGAATCTCTCTTTTCTGGTCTATACATATTCAAATTTAGCTCATTTAATCACCAATTCATTCAATTTAGTCCAAACACACATATTTAGGGTATTTTACAAAATAGCCCTCATATTTTCACATTTTAACACTTTAGTCCCTATTTCACAAAATCACAAAATACACAAAATTTCACCATACCATGCTTAGGCCAAATTCTCCTTATACTCATACAAGACCAAATATTTCATTTATTTCACATTTTAGTCCCTCAAAATAATATTTTCACAATTTAGTCCAAATTATTCAATTTTATCAAAAATGCAAATACAAACTATGTTAACCCAACACTAAGCTTTCATATTCCACCAACAAACGACAAAAAGCTCACATATTCATCAATGGCATTTCTCAAAATCACCATCAATTTCTAAAATTTAAGCATGGGTTTGAAAGAACACTAAGCAACGATCACAAAAACGTAGAAATTATCAAAAACCGAACAAATTACATACCCCAATTTTACTCAACCAATGCCGAATATCATGAAAGCTCAAAAACCCTTTTTATTTCTTTACTTTCGGTTTAAAAAGATGAACAACCCACTCCCATTTTCATTTGTTTTTATTATAATGTATAATATTAATCTAATTACAAAATTAACCTTATTATTTTCATTTGATTTCCACTAATCATTTGGCATTTTTGTCCATCCAAATTTCCCTTGGTTTAATAGCCATATAAGGACTCCATATAATAAAAGACACAACAAATAAATACTTTAACAATAAGCACACAGCTTTTACATATTATGCGATTAAGTCTTTTTTGCAAATTAAACACTCAATTGCTAAAATTTTCACACAGAATTTTCACACATGCTCAATCACATATTTTAAACATCAAAAATAATATTAAGTTACTTTTCTGACCTCGAATTTGTGGTCCCAAAACCACTTTCTGACTAGGTTCTAAACCGAGCTATTACAACCACCGTAAATATTCTTGTTGGTGGGCTATGTGTGATACCACCCTAATATAGACTAAAGGTGGGCTATGTGTGAAACAACCGAGTGTTTGGTATTATTTCAATGGTTCGTTAAGAAATTGCTTAAGTGTTTGTTTCTTGTGGCTTTGTCGTGATAAGTGCAGGGAATGTGTGCTATTGAATGTGAGCATTTTGCTTGTTATATAGTTGGGATGCGGTAAGAGAAGAAATGAGTAAGCATGACTATAGATTGTGGATTGTTCTTGCTTAGTGCATAATGCTATTTATTGAACAGCATATATTATAATCCTTATTGTTTACATGTAAACTTACTAAGCTTAAAGCTTACTCCCTTTCTTTTCCCTTGTTTTATAGTGTCAAAGAGTCAGTTCGGGATACGAAGTTAACTAGAAGATCACCCACACTATCAGCTCATCTCGGTATATCTAGACTTAGTATTTTGAATATGGCATGTATAGGGGCTAGACTAGGTGAATTGTTTTGTTATTTTGGCCAACTATGTATTGGCTCCATTAAAGATGAATTATTTTGTATATTGCCATAGTTGATGGCTCATTATTATTAATTTATGAAAAGATGAAGTCATTCATGGAAGTGTATGTTTCAAATTTGAGTTGCTTAGTGATTTGTTGAATGGAATTATGTTGTGTGAGCTAGGGTGATGAAAAGAGCTTGGCAAATAGCCTTGTTCTTGTCCACACGGGTAGGCACACGAGCGTGTGTCCCCTGCATATTAGTGTTTCAATCCAGTTCGACCACGGGCGTGTGCCTAGGCCGTGTGCCCCATATGAGGTTGCTGACATCGCAAACAAAATACCCAGGTTTTTACACACGGGTGAGGACACGGGCGTGTCTAGGCCGTGTGGAGCACACAGACCAAGAACACGGGCGTGTGCCCGGTCGTGTGAAAATCCCTGTAGGTTCGAAATAAAAATAAATCCCACACGGGCTAGGGACATGGGTGTGTGTGACGACACGACCTGTCCACACGAGCGTGTCCCATTTCACACGGGCGTGTGGCCCCTGTTTAGGTAAAACAATTTTAGGTGCACAAAAGTTTCCAATTGGGTTTAGAAACCCTCCGTATGCATGTATAAGGCCTCGTAGGTCCTTAATAAGAATGTTTTGATTGTTAAAAGAGATATTTTTAAGTTGGATTGAAATTTTATAGACTAAAGTTGTACGACCAAGTAAGTTAAGTATGGTAACCGCCTCGTGCCCGGTTCCTGCGTAGAATATGGGTAAGGGGTGTTATAATAGGGTCTAGCTTAATTTTAGTTTTTGCAATTAAATAAGTGTGAATGCCTCTTTTTATTCATTTTGAGACCCAAATTGGCCAATTGTACCATTAGAGGCCCTAACAACTGAATAAGTGTTGTAGGAACGTGTTGGTGATCGAATTCGAGCAAGAATAGGTATTGTGTTATCAAATCTAGGGAATCACGATACCTTCAACAAGCCGAAGATGAAGACCATCTACAATGGTATCGCGAGATCCTATTTGGGTATTGCAATTTCGAGATTGTTGACGATATCACAATATCCTACCTTGGGTATCACGACATCGCTATCGTGAGGGGACAAAAAATGACATCAACGGTAGTCTTTGTCCAACCGAAGCACCAATCAAAAAGACACGTTCAAGGACATTTTAAGCAATAATTTTGGGTAAGAATTGCTGCTATAATAAGCCAAATTTGGCTAATGAAAGAGGATGACACATCATGCAGAGTTTAAATAGTTTTTTCTTAGTTTTCTTCATTTTCTAGGGTTTCTTATTTTTCATCTTCCTCCATACTGTAGATTTCATTTTTCTGCATTTTTCTTCTTGTTCTTGTTACTCTTCAAGTTAGTTAAATTAGTTATCATTGTAACTAGGGTTTATTTGCATTTTTAGTACCTCTTATTTACTTGTAATGACACTTCAATCTTTGGCTTAATGTTATTTCAATTTCCTTTAGTTTCAGTTGTTACAAAATTTAACTTTAATGTTTCTTTTTCATCATTTTTCTATTTAATACTTACCTTTACTTTTCCTTTAGGTTTTCCAAGTTAAAAATCCAGACTTTTATTTTCTTGTTAAGTTTATGTTAATGGCTGCCACGTTTTCTTCCTTCATGATTTCTAGTGTAGTTTTTAGCATTAGTAACAAAACCTTAAGCGGCGTTGGTTGATGGAGATGTGGGTAAGCTAATTTTCGATTAAGGGACTAAACTATAATAAATTGTACTAAATTGAATAAATTTAAAAACTTAGGATTTACACCCCTAAGGAAAAATCAAAGCAAGTGAGACCGAGAGGCAATCTTGTTGAACATCTATTTATTAGTCCCAGGTTAGCTAGTGAGATCGAGAGATAAATTGGATTAACTTGTCTAATTTGGTAAAATTAAGACTGAGAGGTAAAATGGAACCATTTTAAAGTTTACACAATTTAGGTCCCTAATTCAAGAGTTGGTGAACCACATCAAAATCAATCAATCACCATATTTCATTTATTTATTAATTTCATAACTCTACACGTTTTATGATTTAGTCCTTTTGAAGTTAGTTCAAAAATTAGTATAATTACCCTCAACTTTATGGTTGTCGTAATATATTTTTTAGCGATTAGTTGGTTAGACACTTTATTTTGCATGCTTGTAGCTAGTTTTGGTTCAATTGCGAACTCTTTTGGGTTCGATACTCAGAGTACTCCGTACCCCGTTATACAATTATATTGCAACTGACCTGTCACACTTACAGACATCACACAATAGTATTTCTTGATTATTTGTTTGAGTTAGTGTTGATTATTCCTCTCATATCGTCGAGGTCAGGGAGGAGCAGTCAGAAACATAACAAATACATAGTAACAGATCTCACATTTTGCAAAAGACATCATTAACTATATACGAACATGCATAAAATAAATCATCTATCCCGCCATAAATTTCATCAACATAAATATTTCAATTATTCAAAATTCAAATTTCAAAATATTAATAAATACACTTATACAATATCTAATACTTCAACATAGACTTCAAGACTGCTACGAACCTCCCAATAGGCTTGCGAAGGTCATTGCATAACCTTTATTCACTTAGGGCCAAGCGAAACTTGTGAACCTCACAGCATACCTCGTGGACATCATAACACACACATAGAAGAGTTTGACATGTGTCATCCACTAAAACCAACAGTGTTGACCCAAAGTTAAATTGTAAGCCCTAGGGCTAGTTCGCGAACCTTTACTTGATGAACTTTTGAATAGGGAATATCCAATGAAATTACGTGAGGTCCACGTGGAGAACCAAAGTAATTGATTGTCAGTCTCTGTAAGATGACTCATTATAGGACGTAACATCATCATCACTACCAAGATTATTGTAACACCTTACACCCAGCCCAATCATTGAGCCCGAATATTAGGATGTCACACCACCATCACACATCGCATGCATTACAAATGGTCTTGTTATTAAGTACACATCTCTAATTTAGCTTTTGAATAATTATAAGTCATACATATCCCAGTCATCATTAAAACATGCTAAACCATCATCAAGCGAACTTAAAACGAGAATTAACATGCATTAGAATTGCATAGAAAAATTTTAAAGCGAATCATGTGGGTATCAATACTGAATCAAAGGTATCGATATTTCTCTCAAATGGTATCATTACTGCTTGGAAAATCGATACCAAAACAAAATTATGTTTCTCGCTTAAAATTCAAAACTTCAAAAATTATCGGTACCTTTCATAAAGTATCGATTATTTTACCCCGAGTATCGATACTCGTGATATGGTATCGATACCAAATTATGTTACTACTTCCTGCACTTTCAAAAAACATCAAGGTATCATTTTTAAAACCTGAATATTGATACCTCAGCTTCAGACCACAAAAATACAGCAATTTAAGGCATATAATCCTCAATCAAATGTAACACCCCTAACCCGTAACCGTCCCCAGATTAGGGTTAAGAGGCATTACTAATCATTTCCGAACATTTCATATCATTCACAACAAAACATAACAATTCACATTTATACAGTCCATTAAATAGGTCAACGAGACCTGAAACATGAGTTAGAAAAGGGTCGGGACTAAACCGAACACATACAAAAATTTCTGAAATTCTAACATTTTTCTAAGTTACAGAGGTCACACGCCCGTGTTGGTAGGCTGAGTGCCTCACACAGCCTTGGACACGCCCGTGCGTCCAAAGCATGGCAAAACATACTGACTTGCTCACACGGCATGAGACATGCCTGTGTGCCTCACCCGTGGTCGACACTGACTTGCACCACACGGCTAGCCACACGCCAGTGTGTCCAGCCCGTAATCGAGTCTGACTTGTTTCGAAACATAACCACGAAGGACACGGTCGAGCCACATGCCCATGTGCTCAACCGTGTGGGCAATTATAGGCCATTTTCAAGGCCAACATGTCACCCACACTTAAGATCACACCTACAAGCACAAACCAACACCAATTCATGCCTCAAAATGCAACCAAACATACCAATACAAGCACCAATTCATCCTCAACTAT
Source organism: Gossypium rotundifolium (assembly GCA_025506655.1). Classification (NCBI taxonomy): domain Eukaryota; kingdom Viridiplantae; phylum Streptophyta; class Magnoliopsida; order Malvales; family Malvaceae; genus Gossypium; species Gossypium rotundifolium. The sequence continues at coordinate 64,632,714 of CP106722.1, forward strand.
ACCATCTATAACCATACTCAATCTCATCTCAAATAAATCCATCTAAAAGACCAATTTCACATCCTAAATTATACAAAACAAGCATCATGCAATTCATATCATAATTCCACATTTAAACCTCATTTCTCATCAACCAATTAAAGCATGAAACATACCATATTCATCACTCACTACTTCATACCATATTCATCATTTATATAGCTCACACATAATAACCAAAATCATCTAACTTCCAAGCCATGTCACATGGCAAGGTCCATCATCTCATAATACACCATATATACTAGCCTATACATGCCATATACCATATATATACATCTTTCAAAGTACCAAAATAGATAGCCAATAGTGTGATTGAGTCGCTGACGATCCCCAGATCCGAGCTAGCTTTAAACACTATAAAACAGAGAAAACTTCACACAATAAGCTCTAAAGCTTAGTAAGTTCTTAATATAATACATTTAGTTCAATAATACTATTACAATATACAAAGACAATCCATCACATAGATCAATTCACAATCACATATACCATACCATCCATAAATCCATTTACGATTTCATCAACCACATAGGTTCCGTACGTACCTTAGCCAACACTTAGTTATCGATCGCACATGCTACTCAATGCTCAATATTTCATTTCGACCAACCGTCGTTATCTCTTCGATTCAATCGCACACTTAGTGCCCAAATCATAGTTGAAGCTTAAGTAACATTGCACACTTAGTGCCTCTATATCAAATCGAACTTGACTCGGTATCACACACACAGTGCCAATCAGTATAGTCGATATTGTCTCTATTTCGCAAACACAGTGCCATTCATTACCGTATAAATTCTATATCGCACACTTAGTGCCACATTTCTCAATTCCACATACATAGCATTTCTAATTCAATAATCACAAATTCATACATTTCATAACACATAGATATTAATTACACATTTCGTATTATATTCGAACTTACCTCGGACGTTGATATACTGAGACTAGTCGATCAATCGAGCACTTTGTCTTTGCCTCGATCTCGATCCGAATCTCTCCTTTCTTGGTCTTGATTAAAATCAACAATGGCCAAACCCTAGATGTCTTTTTCTCTTTTCTCTTCTTTTAAATTTCGGCAAGGAAGATGATAATGGAGCTTATTTTCTTATTTTTTTATTTAATCATACATTAATAACCTATTTACAAATTTAGCCATAATGAAACAACATTTAAATTCCACTAACTTAAGCATTTTTGTCCATCCATTTAACACATGGAATAATAACAACATAAGGACTCATATTTTAATAAGCCATGCCAAATTAACACTTAAACAATCAGCACACAGCTTTTGCATTTTATGCGATTAAGTCCTTTTTGCAAATTAAGCACACAATCGATAAAATTTTTACACCAAATTTTCACACATGCTCAATCACATATTATAAATATCAAAAATAATATTAAAATATTTTTTTAACCTCAGATTTGTGGTCTCAATACCACTGTTTCGACTAGGGTCTAAACCGAGATGTTACAACTCTCCCCCCTTAGGGATTTTCTTCCCCGAAAATCTTACCAATGAATAGGTTCGGATATTGTTCTTTCATAACATCTTCAGGCTCCCACGTAGCCTATTCAACTCCGTGTTTGTACCACAACACTTTCACTAAATAAATCTTCTTATTTCTCAACTCTTTGATCTCACGAGCTAAAATTCGAATCGGTTCTTCGCTATACGACAAATCTAACTGAATCTCAACCTCAGTAGGAGCAATCACATGCGATGGATCAGATTTGTATCGTTGAAGCATCGATACATGGAACACATTATGCATTTTCTCTAATTCAGGTGGCAACAGCAATCTATAAGCAACCGGTCCAATTCATTCAATAATCTTATACGGCCCGATGAACCTCAGACTCAGCTTGCCTTTTCGGCCAAATTGAAGTATTTTCTTCCACGGAGACACTTTCAAAAACACTTTGTCACCAACCTCAAATTCGATATCTTTTCGTTTTAAGTCTGCATAGGACTTCTGACGATCTGATGCTGCTTTCAAACTGTCACGAATCACTTTCACTTTCTACTCAGTCTCTTTTATCAAATCAACCCCGTGAATCTTATTCTCACTCAGCTCAGTCCAATACAATGGAGTTCGACATTTTCGACCGTAAAGAGCCTCATACGGTGCCATTTTAATGCTAGATTGAAAACTGTTATTGTACGCAAACTCAATCAACGGTAAATGTTTTTCCCACGTACTTTCAAGCTAAAAAATGCAGCATCTCAACATATCTTCAAGAATTTGAATGATCCGCTTGAATTGTCCATCCGTTTGCGGATGAAATGCAGTAATGAAATGCAACTTTGTACCTAAAGCCTCTCGTAACTTCTTCCAAAACCATGAGGTAAATCTCGGATCTCTGTCAGATACAATAGATAGTGGCACTCCGTGCAATCTCACAATTTTAGCAATATACAATTTGGCTAACTTGTCAAGTGAATAATTTGTTCTCACTGGAACTAAATGAGCTGGTTTTTTCAATCTATCAACTATCACCCAAATTGCATCTTTCTTTATCGGACTCAGGAGTCATAATCAGTTGTAACAAACCGGATAGAACCTGATGTTCAACTTTAACTTGCTGACAAACCAAACATCTCGAAACAAACTCTGAGATGTCCCATTTCATACCATGCCACCAATAGAATTGTTTCATATCGTTATACATTTTTGTACTCCCCGGATGAACAGTCAAATGACTATTGTGAGCTTCGTTCAAAATCAACTAAATCAACTCTGAATTCCTCGAAACACAAATCCGATCTCTAAATCTCAAACAATTATCATTATCAACTCAAAATTCTGATTCAGAATTCAAATCACATTGAGCTCGACTTGCTATCATCTCATCATCACTTTTCTGGGCATCACAAATCTGACATATAAACGTCGGCCTAACTTTCAACTCAACCAAAACCGAATTATCATCACACAGATCTATCTGTGTACTCATTGCTTGTAAAGCACATATAGACTTTTTGCTCAAAGATCAGCAACAACATTCGCTTTACCCGGATGATAATCAATCACAAGTTTGCAGTCTTTTAACAATTCTAACCATCTTCTCTATCACAAATTCAATTCTTTCTGACTCATCAAGTACTTCAAGCTCTTGTGATCAGTAAAAATATGACATTTCTCACCAAATAGGTAGTGATGCCAAATCTTCAATGCAAATACAATAGCAGCTAGTTCAAGATCATGTGTCGGGTAGTTTTTTTCATGCGGCTTTAACTGCCTCGAAGCATAAGCGATGACTTTGCCTTCTTGCATCAACACACAGTCCAAACCATCCAATGATGCATCACTATAAACTATGAATTCTTTACCCGATTCAGGTTGAACTAACACGGGTCCCTGAGTCAACAATGCTTTCAACTGCTCAAAACTCTACTGGCACTTTTCTGACCACTCAAATTTAACATCTTTCTATAGCAACTTCGTCAACGGAATCACAATCATCTAGAAACCTTTCACAAACCTCCTATAATATCCTGCTAGTCCCAGAAAACTACGGACTTCAGACACATTTCTTGGAGGTTTCCATTCTAAAATAGTTGAGATCTTACTCGGATCAACGCGTATTCCCGCAGCTGATACAATATGCCTCAAAAAACCAACCTCACACAACCAAAACTCACATTTGCTGAACTTTGCATACAATTGCTTTTCACGTAGAGTCTGTAGCACGATTCTCAAATGCTCGGCATGTTGCGTCTCATCACAGGAATAAATCAGAATATCATCAATGCAATCTAAGTACGATCTGAATATCTGATTCATCAAATCCATAAACACTGCAGGAGCATTCGTTAGTCCAAAAGGCATAACTAAGAATTCATAATGTCCATACCTCGTTCTGAAAGCAGTTTTCGGTACATCTGATTCTTTAACTTTCAACTGATAATAGCCCGATCTCAAATCTATCTTAGAAAATATTGTAGCTCCTTTTAGCTGATAAAATAAATCATCAATACGTGGCAGGGGATACTTATTCTTTATCGTCACTTTGTTCAACTGTCGATAATCAATACACATCCTCATAGTACCATCTTTCTTTCTCACAAACAACACAGGAGCACCCTAGGGCAAGAAACTCGGTCGTGCAAATCCTCTATCAGTCAACCCTTGCAACTGAGACTTCAACTCTTTCAATTCTATTGGTGCTATTCTATACGGAGCTATCAATATCGGAGTCGTCCCCGTCACTAATTCAATACCAAATTCAACTTCTCGAATTGGAGGTAATCCCGGTAGTTCTTCAGGAAACACATCAGGGAATTCACAAACCACAGGCACAAATTCAACTTTCTTTTCTGTAACTTTCGTACCAATCACATATGCAAGATAAGTTTCGCAACCCTTTTTCACATAATTCAAGGCTTTCATCGAAGATATAAGAGCCGGTAACCCACTCAAATCATTAAATTCAAAACGAACTATCTCACCATTCTGACTTTTCAAATCAATACTCTTCCATTTACAATTCACAATAGCATTATGCAAAGTTAACCAATCCATACCCAGAATAATATCAAATTCATCAAAAGGTAGCAGCATCAAATAAGCCAAAAAATAAATATCTCAAAACATCAACTGACAGTTCTTACATACTTTATCAACCAAGACACATTTGCCTAAGGGATTCGATACTTTAATCTCAAATTCAGTAGACTCAACAGGTGGAGTCTTATTTGATGCTAGATTCACACACACATAAGAATGAGTAGAACCTAGATCTATCAATGCAATCACATAAGCATCAAATAGAGTAAAAATACCAGCAATGACATCTGGAGATGACGCTTTTTCACAAGCACGAATAGCATAGGCTCGGGTAGGTGCCCTCGCCTCGAATCTCACAGCTGTATCGCTAGTCCCTCTTTGACTTCCACTCACATTTCTGATGTTTCTGGGTGGTCTACCCTTAGCTTTCGTATTACTTGGTCTCGCACTCGGAACATTATCTTTCTCGACTAACTCTGGGCAATCTCGAATGAAATGGTCTCGTGATCCACATTTGTAGCAAGTTCCATTATTGTACTTACCCCAGCATTCTCCAACGTGTCGTCTTCCACACTGTCTACACTCAGGCTTGTTGCTTTTAACACTACCAACACTTGATTCTATTGGAGCTTGAGTTCTTGGACCAACACTTTCTCTCACCCGATCTCTACCCGAATGTCCAAACGAAGCATTTGAACGATTGATTGCATCTTTAAATCTCTTCGTCGAAGGTTGGGACGACTTACTCATCAATTTTTTTCATTCATCTCTAGCCTCAAAATCTGCTTTCTTCTTTTCTTTGCTAAGCTCCTCGGCTTTGCAAGCTCGTTCAACCAACACAAAAAATTCATTCAAGTCAAATATTCCAACCAGCAATTTAATGTCTTCATTCAGCCCTTCAATGAAACGTTTACACATAGTAGTTTTGGTCGAAACACATCCCCGCGCGTATTGGATTAGTCTCACAAACTTTCGTTCATACTCCGTAACTAACATACGGGTCTGTTTTAGCTCTAGAAACTCTTTACGTTTCTGATCTATGAATCGTTGATTGATATACTTCTTTCGAAATTTGAGTTGAAAAAAATCCCAGGTAATTCTCTGTCTCGAAACCACGGATACCAACGTTTTCTACCAATTATATGTCTTCTCTCTCAACAATGAAATAGCACATTTTATGCATTTGTCAGAAGTCAATGACATCTCATCAAATACTCGAATGGTATTCTCGAGCCAGAACTCAGCTAGCTCAGCATCATCATCGACTGTGGCTCTAAACTCTTTGGCTCCATACTTTCGGATTTTATCTACAAGAGGCTTATTCAATCTGATCAGATCTACAACTTGAGGCACAACGAGTACTTGTGGGGGTGGAGGTTTTGGAGCAGCTGAATTCATTCGAACGAACTCTGAAAACCACTCACTCATCATTCGGAAGAAGGCTTGCTTAGCCTCTCCCTCTTGGCTACCATCATTCAGCCTAGATGTAGCCAGCGCTGTCTCTTAAGCAGGAGCAGGCACATTACTCTCTACATCATCAGCAACTGTTGGATCGGGATCCATTTACTATACGAAAACACATTTTTAACTGTCAGGATTCATCACACTATCGCAATTATATATATGGCATGTATAGCTAGACTCACACACGCTACGTTAGTTTGAGAATCGACAAAACCGTAGTTCTAATACCAATCAAATGTAACACCCCTAACCCGTAACTGTCGCCGAATTAGGGTTAAGAGGCATTACTAATCATTTCTGAATATTTCATATCATTCACAACCAAACATAACAATTCACATTTATATAGTCTCTTAAATAGGTCAACGAGACCTTAAACATGAGTTAAAAAAGGGTCGGGACTAAACCAAACTCATACGAAAATTTCTGAAATTCTAACATTTTTCTAAGTTACAGAGGTCACACGCCCGTGTGGATAGGCCGTGTGAGGTGGACACGCCCGTGCGTCCAAGCTGTGCCAAAACAGGGCATACATACTGACTTGTTCACACTGCGTGAGACACGTCCATGTGCCTCACCCGTGGTCGACACTGACTTGCATCACACGGCCAGTCACACACCCGTGTGTCCAACCCGTGGTCGAGTCTGACTTGTTTTGAAATATAACCACGAAGGACACAGTCAAGCCACACGCCCGTGTGCTCAACCGTGTGGGCAATTATAGGCCATTTTCAAAGTCAACATGCCACCCACACTTAAGATCACACCTACAAGCACAAACCAACACCAATTCATGCCTCAAAATGCAACCAAACATACCAATACAAGCACCAATTCATCCTCAACTATACCATCTATAACCATACTCAATCTCATCTCAAATAAATCCATCTAAAATACCAATTTCACATCCTAAATTATACAAGACAAGCATCATGCAATTCATATCATAATTCCACATTTAAACCACATTTCTCATCAACCAATTAAAGCATTAAAAATACAATATTCATCACTCACTACTTCATAACATATTCATCATTTACATAGCTCACACATAATATCCAAAATCATCTAACTTCCAAGCCATGTCACGTGGCAAGGTCTATCATCTCATAATACACCATATATACTAGCCTATATATGCCATATACCATATATAAACATCTTTCAAAAGTACCAAAATAGATAGCCGATAGTGTGATTGAGTCGCTGACGATCCCAAGATCTGAGCTAGCTTTAAACACTGTAAAACAGAGAAAACTTCACACAGTAAGCTCTAAAGCTTAGTAAGTTCGTAATATAATACATTGAGTTCAATAATACTATTACAATATACAAAGACAATCCATCACATAGATCAATTCACAATCACATATACCATACCATCCATAAATCCATTTACGATTCATCAACCACATAGGTTCCGTACGTACCTTAGCCAACACTTAGTTATCGATCACACATGCTACTCAATGCTCAATACTTCATTTCGACCAACCTTCGTTATCTCTTCGATTCAATCACACACTTAGTGCCCAAATCATAGCCGAAGCTTAAGTAACATGCACACTTAGTGCCTCTATATCAAACCGAACTTGACTCGGTATCGCACACATAGTGCCAATCAGTATAGTCGATACTATCTCTATTTCACACACACGGTGCCATTCATTACCGTATAAATTCTATATTGCACACTTAGTGCCACATTTCTCAATTCCATATATATAGCATTTCTAATTCAATAATCACAAATTCATACATTTCATAACACATAGATATAAATTATACATTTCATATTATATCTGAACTTACCTCGGACGTAGATATACCGAGATTAGTCGATCAATCGAGCGCTTTGTCTTTGCCTCGATCTCGATCCAAATCTCTCCTTTCTTGGTCTTGATTCAAATCAACAATGGCCGAACCCTAGATGGATTTTTCTCTTTTCTTTTCTTTCAAATTTCAGCAAGGAAGATGATAATGGAGTTTATTTTCTTATTTGTTTTATTTAATCATACATTAATAACCTATTTACAAATTTAGCCTTAATGAAACAACATTTAAATTCCACTAACTTAGGCATTTTTGTCCATCCATTTATTACATGGAATAATAACAACATAAGGACTCATATTTTAATAAGTCATGCCAAATTAACACTTAAACAGTCAGCACACAGCTTTTGCATTTTATGCGATTAAGTTATTTTTGCAAATTAAGCACACAATCGATAAAATTTTCACAGCAAATTTTCAAACATGCTCAATCACATATTATAAACATCAAAAATAATATTAAAATATTTTTTTGACCTCAAATTTGTGATCTCAAAATCACTGTTCTGACTAGGGTCTAAACCGGGCTGTGGTTTAGACCTCGAATTTGTGGTCTCGAAACAACTTGTAATAGCCCTGTTAGAAAATGTTAGAAAACTAAACTCATAAAATATCATGAGGTCTACAATAATAATCGATCAAAGTCTAACCACATTGCCTTATCCCCATAGTTCAAAGAATAATATGAATACCACCTATGCAAATACTAAAGCCTAACTTGGATCACTTCCTTGGTATCCCCACATCGCTCACACCACAAACGCTAAATATCTACAATGATTAGAGAGTGGGTGAGCTTAAACAAGCTCATTGAATGTCGAAATAACCACAATGTATACACAACATCAAATGTTAAATAAAATCATGCTATAACACATCCACAATCATATTCTAACCAAGTCACCATAACATATTCACGCTTCATTAAATTATAAAACTAGCATATACTCTTATGTATAACTACAATCAACTTATATACAAATAATTCACTTTACAATAATCTGTTAAGACTAACAACGTATACATGCTTTAATAACTCACAAGTATAGCTTATATATTCACATGCATTCACAAGTTACATGAAAATGACCCAAATCACAATTACATACGCAATTTACTATGAGAACATACTAACATTTTCATGAAACTTAAATAAAATTATTTAGCATATTATTCGCATGTTTACGCATCCATCTTACATCGTATTATCACAATATATAAGCTTGCATTTAAACAATAATTTGGAACTTGAGGTTATGAAACATTAAAGTGGGCTCTATCATCACACATCGGATACACAGATCTCCAACACACTAAATGACTCGTAAAGTCGAACATATCCCAAAAGCGTAGAATTTAGCTAATAGTCTCCAATACACCAACATATCCAGGTGAATAACGTTTGGCTCACATTCCCTTATCTCTTCAAACTAACCTAAGGCCTCAATGCCCAAATCACAAAACACAAGGTTGAGTATTCACAATCCTATGGCATGCTTGTAACACCCCTTACCCGTGATCCCCGCCGAACAAGGCACGAGGTGTTACCGTACGAAAGTACTTGATTTCCACTTAGACTCAATGCGACTACTCTTCTTGATCACTACAACAACTTCATATTCGACCTACGAGACCTCACTTGAACCTACGAGTGCTCTTAAGACTATATCAGAAACCTGACGAACCATAAAATTTTTCTCCATCTAAACAGGGAGTACACGCCCGTGGTAGATGACACACACACCCCTGTGTAGCCACACACGCCCATGTACTCAACTTGTGCCCAAAAACCCCAGCATTCTGCCAAAACTCCCACGGCTAGGGCACATGCCTATGTGAAATTAGGGCACGCCCGTGTACCTTCACAACATTCCCGTGTCTTCCACTCGTGGTCGACACTGACTAATTTCACACGAACTGGACACGCCCGTGTGGGTAGTCCGTGGCCTATCCTGATTTAAAATATCAACTTGCAGGGGACACACGGCCAAGTCACACGCCCGTGGATTGACCGTGTGTCGCACATGGTCTAGACACACGTCCGTGTGTCTATCCAAATGGACAAGAACAAAGCTATATGCTAAGCTCTTCTCACCCCCACAACATACACAACATGCACTCATCCACCACACCCTTAATTAACTTAAAAGAAATCACAGTTTCACATAGATAACTACATCATTTTCATAAAAAATAACAGCCAACAACTGTGGCATTATACAGAATAGATTATTCAACTATAGGCTAACACATCCTAGCCATTTACAACCAAATTCCCTAACTTGTCTAGCCCCTATACATGCCATGACTCATAAGAACTTGAAACATCATATCAAGCACCTATCCGATTGTGTGAAAACATCTCCGACGGCCTCCAATCCAAGCTAGTTAAAATATCCTATAAGAGATGGGAAAAGAGAAGGAGTAAGCAATAAAGCTTAGTTAGCTCATCTGCATAAACTAACATATACTGATATTCATTGAATAAAGATAATCACAAATATTACACTGAGTTTTCCCTTAACTTATGGCTACTTACTCAACCCCTCTTGAAGTTTACTCATTCTATCTCTTACCATGTTCCTACCATGCCACAAGCCAATTGCTCGTTTAATTTGTACACAACCTTACACTGATCACTATAAGATCATATATAAAGCAACACATCAAGCATTTTCGATAAGCCACTCATACTTAAAATCTCCCGGTGGTTAGGCACTTAGCCCACCATTGAATCTCTTATAGGGTGGTATCGCACACAGCCCACCATTTATTTACACCTATGGTGATTTCGCACTTAGCTCACCAATCATTTATAAGCGATGGTATTGCACATAGCCCATCGATTACTAATTAATTAGGTAGTAACGCACATACTCCACCGATAGTAATATAGTTGATGGTATTGCACACAGCCCATCAATTAATATATATATCAGGTGGTATCGTACATAGCCCACCGATAGTACACATTTACAAATATCTATCCACATACATTCCTCTACTTCAAACGTTCAGCCATAATCATCATCACACTCTACTATACTCACTTAGCTTTCTACGATTCTCATTTGAATTCTCACAATGCATTAATAAATCTATATCATGCAATTAAAGTGCATCGGATACACATATCTCGCTAAGGGTTTATTATAAATTGAACTCGCCTCAATTCAAATCTAACACGCACTTATGCTCATCATGGTACAATCACATACGTACTCACTTTCAACCTACAATTTGAATCACTCAAATTGTTAAATGACTCTCTTGAGTCTCATACCCATAGTGTCACTTTGACGTCATACCCCAATAGGGTCTCACTTGCATCAACATGTTGAAGCCATGTCCCAAACATGGTATCATACATATTCTCACATCGTTGCCATGTCCTTGATATGGTATTATTTAATATCTCTCACCGAGGCCATATTCCAATATGGTCTTACACGAAACCTTAACTAACATCATTTCGTATTATCTACATTTCTCATTACTCTTTGATTCAATTCTCTTGACATCTCATTAAAAGATAATCCATGCATTCATAGAATAATTATACATTCCATATAGCATTTTGGAATATTAAATTAACTCATGCGTAAATACCACATTTGCACATGAACCTACCTTAATGACGAAAAGGCCGAAAAGGACTTTTTGCTCACATTTCTCTTTTCACCTGTTCTAGGTCCGAAACTCTATTTCTTTGATCTAGAACAATAGAATTTACTAATTTAATCACTTATACATCATAATGCACCATAATCTACACTTAGGAAAAATTGACCAATTTACCCTTATACTTTGCCAAAATTACGATTTTACCCTTAAGCTCGTAAATAAATTTTCGTCACATTTTTTAGTTAAACAAACTTAGCTGAACATTTTATCCTCTTACAACTACTCATAATTCCAACTATTTCATGCATTAATGAACAAATTACAACTCTTGCATTTTAGCCCCAATTAGGTGTTTTCACAACAACACCTTTCACAAAAGTTGTTTATCAACATCCTATCATTCATTTTCTTCCATAAAAACACATCAAACAACATAAACTCTATCATGGTAAGTCTCTAGACTTTCAACCATGTTGCAAATTAGTTTCCCCATTAGCTAGCTTAAGCTTTGCGGACTCCAAAAATACAAAAATCATTAAAAACAACCATCAAATTGACTTACTTGAATGAAGAAAAGCTTGCTGGGATTTTAAGCTTTCAAAACCCCTCCCATGGCTGATATTTTCGGTTGAAGAAGAAGACTAAATGAATAGATGATAGCTTTTTCTTATCTCCTCTTATTTTATTCATTTAGTCAACAAAAGTCACCAACTCTGGTCAAATTTTTAATTCTTTGTCCCCTCGACCGTCCATCACTCTTAGGGAGGTATAATTGCACTTTAAAAACCTCCCATTTATAATCCATATCTATCTGGCACCTCTAACAAATAAAATAGAACTTTCACACTTTATGCGATTTAGTCCTTTTTCACAATTTAGCTAGAAATTGCTAAAATTAAGACACCAAAATTTTCATGCATCCTTATAAACATGTTATAACACATGAAATAACATGAAAATAATTTTCTCTATCCTCAGTTTAGTGATTCTGAGATCACTGTTTCGACTAGCCCCTAAATCAGGCTGTTACAATTCTCTCCCCTTAGGGATTTTCGTCCCCGAAAATCTTACCAGGAGGAGTTTCTACCAACATTCCTAAAACGTTTCCATCCATTCTTTAAAATCATGAATCCACTTATACTCAAGTTCCTCTTGCCAATAATTCTTAAGCCGTGATACTTAAATTCGAAACATAACTTGAGAACCAGGTTATTCTTCCTCTAGGGCATACACTATATCCAATAATCCACCAACTTGGAACTTCGTACATGTCCAAATGATCGTTTAGATCTTTTCTGACTGATTCACTACAATTCGAATGGCATCCCCCTCCTTGGGAATTTTGTCAAACCAAATTTGAAATCTATAGTATTTTACCACACTTTCTCACTAGGATATCCACCGACTGTAATAGTTCTGACTTGTACTTTCTAAAAAAAAAATTAGCTTTTAGTAGTAGACTACTTCTGACCATAAACTCAATCATATCGCAAAATGTACTCTGTTGTCAAAACATTTATGCACCTAACTGTACTTCCTTATCCTTGCATTAGTAGATATGCTACCACTAAATTTCATACCAAAACTTCTATAGCATAAAATACCCTCAATCATTAAAATTCAGAAAATACACATCGATTTTCCCATGGGTAATTTCATAACATCTAATTCGCAACACATACACAAAAGCGATCGTCTCTAGATCACCAATCTAACAACTCTTTTTCTCGATTCAGACTGAACTCAGTACTAGGACTTTCAATTAATAGTTCCTTTAATAGCTTTCAACTCAACCATCACAGTTGGAGCATTTAAAATAGCACACCTCTGTATCATGTTCCTTACTCATGAACACACAGAATTTTATTCTACTTATTGATTCATGTGTGAATATACACAAAACTTGTATCATATTTCAATATATTAATCTACTCTTTTCTCCACACTAAGAACATATTTCAAGCACACTCTCATCTGAGTTTCTCTTGTTATGCTAATCTAAAACCTTTACTATCGTCATATCTCATGATAGCAGGGACATCCCTATCGAATTCATTAACTCTATTTGGCTTGCCCAAAAACTCATCACAGCACGTGAAACTCATGATTTCACTCTTTATACTTGAATCATCATCAACTTCCTCCTCAAGGTACCCGAATAAAGTTACGAGGAGATAAAGGAATGTCAATTCCCATTACTAAATCAACAACCATTTAAATCTAATTTCACAATCAGCTAACATTCTCGCACGATCTCAATTCATGAGATAAACAACTACATCGTCCTTGAAAGGCAAAAGATATTAACACGTAATACTTAAAGAGAGACCATCATGATCCATACAACTATAGTTATCATAATTGAACACTCTCACAATTCAAACATTGTTTCTTTAACCATTTTTGTCCTTAAAACTCCTTAACAATTCCTTTCATTAATGAACATCAATTTAAGAAGATCTCAATAATCATAAACCTTAGGCTTCCTACTCACTTGAGTCAAATAGCCTAGGCCAACTTTCTCTTCGTTCTTAACATTGCATAATCAATACAATCGTCAAAGCATTTAGACATACTTACTTACAATTGCCTTTATTAAACACATATCGGGCCACACTCCGTACTCATTTCCTTGAGACTCGTTCACGAGTGCCTATATTCACTCATTCACATGACTTTAGTACAATTCTCTTTTCTTTCCTTAGACTCATCTATCTATCCCAATGATCACTAGGGATACTCAAAAACGCATAATATCATCATTAATACAAATTAAAAGTCAATATTACATTCTAGAGGTAATCTTATATGGAATCACTTCTATATGCCAATGCCAATGCCATATTCAAAATATGGTCTTATATAGACTGCCACATCAAGTACCAATACCATATTCTAGATATGGCCTTATTCGATTCTCGTGTTCATTGTAGTCCCCTAGGACTTCAACCTCATGTTCAACGACGGTTACTCTATCTAGTAGAGTATTATGTATCAATGTGATGCAAAGCATTCTCAATTATGCTATCATAAATTTTGCATTTATCTCATACAAACTTACTCAACTTGACTCAACAATGGAAAGGGGGTGAAATCATAGAGCCCCTAACTGGATTCTCGTGACTACATACATATGATTTAACATCCACCGTCAATGAAATATCATCATAGTCACACAACTCACTCCAAGTGAGTTTTCACGTTTATCATGCTACAATTGTTTCTATCACTCATACTTTCGAACAGTGACTGTACTTACTCAAGTTTCATACTAATATTTACTTGAGTACTCAACATTTAACTCTACTTTCTCTTACTATTGCTTATCAATTTAGAGAATGTCTTACGTTTTTTTTTTTTGTACGTCGTTTACCTGAGTGCCATAGTCCAACTATGGTCTTACTCGTATCACACATCATAGCCTAGCTATTTCCTTACATGTCATCATGATGCCATAGCCTCGCTATGGTCTTACACGAAATCTCATATCAATACCAATGCCATATCCCTGATACGGTCTTACATGGAACTCATGTCAATGCCGATGCCATATCCCAAATATGGTCTTATTCGAGATCTTTCTTTTGTGCCGAAGCCATGTCCCAGACATGGTCTTACACAAGATCACATGTACCGCCATGGTCCAACCATGGTTTTATTCATCACTTTATTATTGGATGATCGTACTCATCTCCTGCATTCTACTAAATCAAACTTCACAGTTTAACTCTCACACCGTAATACGTATGGTTTCATACAGAGTCACTAAATAAAACATTACACATTTTCTACTTTAACAGTCACACATGAGATTCAACTATGTGGACATATTGATCATACATCATTCAAACAATCATACACATACATATACCCCATTCTCTGGGTAAATTTTTCTCACTATATACTCCTAACCCAATAGGTTGAGTATATAACACCTATGCACATCCGCCAATACAGATAAGCTTACCACTTTATAACTCTCATTTCATGCATTTTTCACACACATGTCATATACTTCTATTCATACCTCTTTGAATCTCATCAGTGCATAAGAGCATTTCAATTACCTCTTTATTACTTACAACATTATTGGATTTAGATTGGTTGAGAACCATCCCTGTCTTAACAAAAACAATTTCGTTAGAGCCGGGAGATATCACACTATCACAGTCCACCTATAGCATGTATAGCTAGACTATCACTCACGCTAGGTTAGTCCGAGAATCGACTAAATTATGCTCTGATACCACTAAATGTAACACCCCTTACTCGTGATCCCCGTCGAACAGGGCACGAGGTGTTACCGTACGAAAGTACTTGATTTCCACTTAGACTCAACGCGACTACTCTTCTTGATCACTACAAAAACTTCATATTCGACCTACGAGACCTCACTTGAATCTACGAGGGCTCTCGAGGCTATATCGGAAACCTTACGAACCATAAAATTTTTCTCCATCTAAATAAGGAGTACACGCCCGTGGTAGATGACACACTCACCCGTGTGTAGCCACACATGCCCATCTGCTCAACTCGTGCCCAAAAACCCCAGCATTCTTCCAAAACTCCCACGGCTAGGGCACACGCCCATGTGAAATTGAGGCACGCCCATGTGAAATTGAGGCACGCCCGTGTACCCTCACAACATGCTCGTGTCTTCCACCCGTGGTCGAAACTGACTAATTTCACACGACCTGGACACGCCCGTGTGGGTAGTCCGTGGGCTATCCTGATTTAAAAGATCAACTTGCAGGGGCCACACGGCCAAGTCACACGCCCGTGGGTTGACCGTGTGTCACACATGGTCTAGACACACGCCCGTGTGTCTATCCACATAGACAAGAACAAAGCTATATGCTAAGCTCTTCTCACCTCTACAACATACACAACATGCACTCATCCACCACATCCTTAATTAACTTAAAAGAAATCACAATTTCACATGGATAACTACATCTTTTTCATATAAAATAACAGCCAACAACTGTGGCATTATACAGAATTCAACTATAGGCTAACACATCATAGCCATTTACAACCAAACTCCCTAACTTGTCTAGCCCCTATACATGCCATGACTCATAAGAACTTGAAACATCATACCAAGCATCTATCCGATAGTTTGAAAACATCTCCGACGGCCTCCAATCCAAGCTAGTTAAAATATCCTATAAGAGTTGGGACAAGAGAAGGAGTAAGCAATAAAGCTTAGTAAGCTCATCTGCATAAACTAACATATACTGATATTCATTGAATAAAGATAATCACAAGTATTACACTGAGTTTTCCCTTAACTTATGGCTATTTACTCAACCCCTCTTGAAGTTTACTCATTTTATCTCTTACCACGTTCTTACGATGTTACAAGCCAATTGCTCGTTTAATTTGTACACAACCCTACACTGATCACTACAAGATCATATATAAAGCAACACATCAAGAATTTTCGATAAGCCACTCATACTGAAAATCTCCCGGTGGTTACGCACTTAGCCCACCATTGAATCTCTTATAGGGTGGTATCGCACACAGCCAACCATTTATTTACACCTATGGTGATTTTGCACTTAGCTCACCAATTATTTATAAGCGATGGTATCGCACACAGCCCATCGATTACTAATTAATCAGGTAGTAACGCACACAGCCCACTGATAGTAATATAGTTGATGGTATCGCACACAACCCACCGACAGTACACATTTACAAATATCTATCCACATACATTCCTCTACTTCAAACGTTTAGCCATAATCATCCTCACACTCTACTATACTCACTTAGCTTTCTACGATTCTCATTTGAATTCTCACAATGCATTAATAAATCTATCTCATGCAATTAAAGTGCATCAGTTACACATATCTCGCTAAGGGTTCATTATAAACTGAACTCGTCTCAATTCAAATCTAACACACACTTATGCTCCTCATGGTAAAACCACATACCTACTCACTTTCAACCTACAAGTTGAATCACTCAAATTGTTAAATGACTCTCTTGAGTCTCATACCCATAGTATCACTTTGACGTCATACCCCAATAGGGTCTCACTTACATCAACATGTTGAAGCCATGTCCCAAACATGGTCTCATACATATTCTCACATCGTTTCCATGTCCTTGACATGGTATTATTTAATATCTCTCACCGAGGCCATATTCCAATATGGTCTTACACGAAACCTTAACTAACATCATATTATATTATCTACATTTCTCATTACTCTTTAATTCAATTCTCTTGACATCTCATTAAAAGATAATTCATGCATTCATAGAGTAATTATACATTCCATATAGCATTGGAATATTAAATTAACTCATGCATAAATGCCATATTTGCACATGAACTTACCTCAATGACGAAAAGGCCGAAAAGGACTTTTTGCTCACATTTCTCTTTTCACCCGTTTTAGGTCCGAAACTCGATTTCTTTGATCTAGAACAATAGAATTTACTGATTTAATCACTTATACATCATAATGCACCATAATCTACACTTTAGGAAAAATTGACCAATTTGCCCTTATACTTTAGCAAAATTATGATTTTGCCCCTAGGCTCGTAAATAAATTTTCGTCACATTTTCTTGTTAAAAAAACTTAGCTGAACATTTTATCCTCTTACAACTACTCATAATTCCAACTATTTCATGCCTTAATGAACAAATTGCAACTCTTACATTTTAGCCCCAATTAGGTGTTTTCACAACAACAGCTTTCACAAAAGTTGTTTATCAACATCCTATCATTCATTTTCTTCCATAAAAAATCATCAAACAGCATAAAATCTATCATGTTAAGTCTCTAGACTTTCAACCATGTTGCAAATTAGTCCCCCCATTAGCTAGCTTAAGCTTTGCAGACTCCAAAAATACAAAAATCATTAAAAACAACCATCAAATTGACTTACTTGAATGAAGAAAAGCTTGCTGGAATTTTAAGCTTTCAAAACCCCTCCCATGTCTGATATTTTCGGTTGGAGAAGAAGACTAAATGAATAGATGATAGCTTTTTCTTATCTCCTCTTATTTTATTCATTTAGTCAACAAAAGTCACCAACTCTTGTCAAATTTTTAATTCTTTGTCCCCTTGATCGTCCATCACTCTTAGGGAGGTATCATTGCACTTTAAAGACCTCCCATTTATAATCCATATCTATTTGGCACCTCTAACAAATAAAATAGAACTTTCGCACTTTATGCGATTTAGTCCTTTTTCACAATTTAGCTAGAAATTGCTAAAATTAAGGCACCAAAATTTTCATGCATCCTTATAGACATGTTATAACACATGAAACAACATGAAAATAATTTTCTCCATCCTCGGTTTAGTGATTCTGAGATCACTGTTCCGACTAGCCCCTAAATCGGGCTGTTACAATGCCAACTATATCCAACGGTTTCAATAGATCACAAGGCCAAAATATCCACAATTATACAATTTTAATTAATGATTTAATGCACATCATCTCTATTCACATTCATCAACTTACTTCACAAACTTGTACACAATGCATGCTTATCAAATTCACATTTAATTGCATTTTAAGTGTCAGAATAATGCTCATTGAGCCATTACATATCCGACCACAAATGTGTGCATTAAAATTGGTAGATCATATATCATATACAAGTATTCTCACATATTACTTGTCATAATAATTTCACATTCCACAATTCAACACATATGTATTTACTGAAACTTCGCTCACTTCCGATGCATATTTCCATTATTAGCATATCATTATCACTACCATTTGGCACGTGTATCATTCCCACAACACAACAAAATTCACAATAGCCATCACATACATCTCATGTTACAATATCGCATCATATACTCAATCCACAATTATTCACATAATCACACATTTTGCCAAAATAAACCAAGGGGAATAAAAAGCTTACACTTTAAACTTAGGATAGGGGTTTAGGTTATTCCTAAACTCCCAATTAACACTATGAATCGTGTCTACAAGTAGCTATTCCAAACACTCACCGATCACACTTTTGCCTAATTACCAAAAGCTTAAACTAACTTTTCCTTGCCCTTTTCCTTGCTCGTCGAAGGTCTTGACGACTCTAGAACTTCACACATAATAACCACACAATATACACAATCAATTAGCAGCCAAAGACTCACCTAAACCAACCAAAAGCGCAAGCCTAAGCTATATTCCTCATAAAACTAAAATTTTGACTAACAAACTTGAAACTCAAATATCTTAATCTTTACTCATTTCCATTGCCTATAATCAATGCCAATCATCTAATTATACATCTAAGAACAATTCCCAACCTTCAAACTACTTAAAACTATACAGATTCATCGATCCGAAATTTTGACATACAATGGTAATTTCATGAAATTCATTAAAATGTTGGAATTCTGTAACGAAAATTCAAATTAAGTTTGGAAACCTTCTAATCTTATCAAAACTAATTGAAAAACACTTTGAAATCACGTTTTTATCCAAAATCCCAAAATTCACCATTAACAATCTAATTTTCAACTTTTATTTAAAACGTGTGATTTAATGGCTAAAAACTTAGTTTTAAAGACTAGATAACATTAAAAACTAATAGGAAAATGATTCGTTACCTTCTATGGGAGAAAAACGGATTTTTGGTTAAAAATCTGGAAAACCCACAAGCTTGAGAGATAATGAAATCAATGGTGTTTTTGGTGGTTTTTATGGAATTCTAGAGAGGTTTAATGTTATGAGGATGAAAGAAATCAAAGGAATGGAGTTTGGGAATCAAAGTTTGATAAATAAGGCTTTGGAAACACAATGGATGGCAAAACAAAAAGATGGGGAGAAACTAGCGTGAGTTTTGTGAGGATAAAGGGCCAAAATAGGGTATTTTTAAAACTTTGGTATAATTTCTTTAAAACTACTCCTAAATTAAACCCTATTACAAAACAGTCATTATTTTAAAATTAAAGATCTTTTCAACCTTATTTTTAAAAATTCACTTGATTTTCAAAAAGCTATAGTCGAATATAATTTTGGGTTACCACACTTCAAAATTTCCAAACCTATTTTGAGCCAAAATTCCTAATTTATCCTCGAAACTTATAGGCTCAATTTTGGGGTGTGACAATTATCAAATCAGACTTCCACGTTAGCAGCCTTAAGACATGTATCCAAATTTGTGCCCCACTATAAAAAACCCATGTAAATTACTCTCACACACTTACTTAGATACTCTACTTCTAGCCCTCCATAACTCTCCCAAAATAGAGAATTCTCCCCAACCTTCATTCCATTCTCATCCATCTAGTCGTCATCTCCTTTCCTTGTTCACCTTATTGATTAACAAACTCATTTAAATCTTACATTACTTGGGAAGATTTCTTAAAGATGGTGCCCTGAAGAAATTGTTGTTGTTTTTTTTTTTAATAGAGAAACACACTTAAAAGAGTTAAGAAAAGAGGAGTGGTGGAGGGATTTTTAAAAGTTTTTTAAAATATTTTGGTTGACTTAAGTTTAATCATTACTTTAAAAGAAAATATTAGCAAATGAACATAGAAAAGCTTGGAAGAATGTATTGATGAAATTTAAAGGTGTTCTAAGTTAATGGTTGACGGTACGTGACGACGTATGATTGTTAAAAGAGGAGGAGACTCTATTAGTGAGTAAAAAGTTTCAACATATTTTTTTCCTTTTTCACAATTTAATTTATTTTTTTAAGATTTCAAAATTAAAATAATTTAATTAGTATTCTATGGAGATGACTGAGGAGGAAAAATGGTCATGTGGCGACTTTTGATAAACTAGATTGGGTAGCCATCATTTTAAGTCCCAATAATTTATTTGATCTTTCAATTTTCTTAAAAATATTATTTTCAATTTTTAATTTAATTTTTAAACTTATGTTGTCTGCGTATCATTTAAGATGGATGAAAAATTAAAGTTAATTAACTTTATTGATATGACATACACATGAATGTCACCTCAATAATTAATTAATTTTTTAAATTTAAAAATTCAAAAATCATTTAAAAATAAATTTGTAAAAATATATTTTAATATTTTAATTTTAAAAATTAATTATTGCTAACCGAAATACACATAGACTACCACATACATTAGCAAAATCAATCGACAATAATTTTTTTATTTATTTTAAGATAATTTGACAAGTGATACAAGTTTAATAGCTAAAATAAATGAAAAATTAAATGAAAGACTAAAATAATTTTTTTATAAAATTAAAAGACTAAATAAATCATTATGCTTATTTTTAACCATGAACATGCCGTAGTGGAACGAAAGTAATTTTAATAATCAAACCTTTACCCAAAAAAACACAATACATCTAAAGATTAAACTGAGAAAAACTATATATTTCAGGGCTAAAGTTAATAGTGAGACTTCATCTTTTAAAGATTTTTAGAATATTTTATATATATTACTTAAATAATAAATACTTAATATTTTATATATATTACTTAAATAATAAATACTTACCTTAATTATATAAAATAATAAAAAGAAATTTAGATGGCCCTGTAAATTCAGATAAATCAGACCAAAAAATCATGACACTAGCTCAAATTGTTGTATTGTTATCACTGTACGAGAACTATAACATTGTTAAAACAAAATAAAGCCTAATTTGTCTATCATTTTTATTATAGCAAACATATACAAAGGTACAATCTCCCCTTCTGTTGCCGTGAAAGCAAGCAAATCTTCAAGCTTTTGAACTAAGAATTTGTCCATCACACTAAGACGAAGCAATTTCTTCCATCCCTTTCCAATGCGTAATTTGTTTTCCTTTTATTTAACCCTAAAGTTATATATCAAAAAGTTCTTTAACTGCACAGAAATCCCAATTCACAAAGAAAAGAAAATCGACAGGCTTTTGATATATGCATCATTCTATTTACACTCCTGCTATGAAACAGACGATTCTCTGCAAAAACATCAACCATGACCAGATGTCAAGAGACTGGTAAACAAATAAAATCTATGATTTGAGAATGATTGCTACGTATTTGAAGGTTTGAGTAGAACCTAAACCTTCATGAGCAAAACCCTTTTGAACGGAAATGCTTGAAAGAAAAAGGAAAGTTTAAAATATGGTGAAAGGAACTCACTCGTGAAAGAATCAAATATCCTGAGTATGCCAGAGTACAAGCATTCCTACTGATGCCATTGGCCTGTCACATGCACAAGTGTTTCCAACAGATTGTGATCCCATGCCTATTGGAAAAAACGTGAAACTTCCCGGTATAATTGTTCAGCTTCAAATGGTTTTGACACGTATCCATCCATTCCACACCGCAGACATTCCTCATGTGTAGCTTGGATAACATCTGCAGTCATAGCCAAAATGGATACATGCCAGTTTGAAAAGTTGTTATAAGCTTCCACTGATAATTCGCTATGGTGAATACAATTATTGATATTATGTTCCATATCCCGAATTCTCCTTGTAGCTTCAAACCTGTACATAGATGAAGAAAACACACTCAGCATTAAACACTGACCAAGAATATAACCAATTGAGAACTCACCAATGCTCATTTCACCAACAAGAGAAGATTTTCCTTTCATATTTGTTGACTTATTTTCTAAGGTTTCAAAACTTGATTTGCAAAAGGAAGTTCTAAATTCAACATGGCATTACATACCCATCCATTTCCGGCATTTGGATATCCATGAAACAGGCATCAAACTGGTGAGGTGGTGTGAGCAGCTCAATAGCTTCTATTCCTCTTGTAGCACTAACCACATCTGCTCCGTATTTCTTCAATGCACCAGCAGCTACTTGTAGATTCACATTGTTGTCATCTACGATTAGAATTTTTCTCCCAAGAAGAAGATTTCGAAGAGAAAAGCTGGGTAACTGCCCATTACAGGGATTCCTTTTGTTCCCAACACCCATGCTGCGTTGTAGAGCTGCTGCTAACATGCTAGCCCTCAAGGGTTTTGGGATGACAGTCATGTTACAAACACCAGTACTAATATTTGCTCCGGAAGAACTTATAGAATTAGACAAGAGGAAAACCTTTGGAGGAGTACCATAATCTATTTTCTCCAAGGTATCGAAAAAGAGAGTTGAATTGTTTAGATACTTATCCCAAACTTCCTGTTCAATGATAACCATGTTTATAGCATTACTCCCCCTGCGTATGCTGGATAAACCTTGTTTCCATTGAGAAACCACTTCAACATGAATTCCTAGCCGTTGGATTTGATATTTTGACACCTTGGCCCGAACAGGTCGAGGATCCATAACCAATGCTCTCATCCCATAAAACTCGGAGGAAACAGAGTCAGACATTTTGTTGATTTGCTGGCTCTTGTACTTCTTTGAACTAGAGGAGCCACTGGTGAAAACAGCAGTAAATGTAAAGGTGGATCCAATCTTAGGAATGCTAACAAAACCGATTTCTCCTTTCATCAGATTAACCAAACACTTGCTTATGCTTAGTCCAATACCTGTGCCCCCATGTGTTCGAGAAATAGAAGGGCCCACTTGCATAAAAGGGGTGAAAACACGAGACACTGCTTCTAAAGGGATTCCTTCTCCTGTATCTTCAACTGACACGATAAGATTAATGCTGTGAAAGAAAGGATGTATGGATCCTTCTCGACTGAAAGTTCTAAACCCTTTCCAGCTCTGGCGTCTATCTGCAACAGGAAAACCACTCAAGGTGTTCTCTGATGAAGATTCTGTCTCAACTTCTATTGAATCAATCACCTCTTCCACAAGATGAACTGTAACAAGGATGTATCCTTTCTCTGTGAACTGAACCAAAAAATTTAAGTTATATAGGTTTATTGCTACTAAAGCATAAGTTGGATAAGACTGAACTCATACTGAAGCTTCTAGCTCCCTATTGATAAAGTCATGATGCCATTCAATGCAAAGAAATTTTTTATATCGACATGCATGTAAGTATGTTAACTATTTCTAGCTTGGATACAAAGGAAGAGCGTTTTAGATAGAAGGCATTATGTTTACAACTGAAACAGATTGGTCATACTTCAATATACTCAATTAGTAAAATAAAATATATTTAGAAAAGAACTTGAGTCCTAACAAGCTTTATATACATTAAAAGGAGAACCAAACTCATACTTTAATCGAGTTTCCCATGAGATTGATAATGATTTGTCTGAATCTCCCAGGATCACCAATTAGCATCTGAGGCACTTGATCAGAAATGTAAAGCGCCAGCTGCAGCACCCACGAATTGATTATACAAAATGAAATATATGTTAAGACTTGTGGGTAAACACCATAAGGAGGGAAAAAGAGAGGAGAGGCCGAGACAGAATAAGGTGAGTCAGTGTGATACAGGTATCTCACCTCTACTTTGTCCTGAGACTTCCCAGAAAAGAGTGACAACACATCATCCAAGATTGCTCGTATATCAAACTGCACTTCCTCAAGTTCTAGCTTACCAGATTCGATTTTAGCCTGATCCAAGACCTCATTTATAAGTGCAACCAGAGCCTTTCCGCTAGCTTGAGCAGTTCTAACATAATCTAGTTGTGTAACATCCAAATCTGTGTCCATAAGCATATGCAACATTCCTGAAAGAAGTGTCTCACAGTCATGGTTAAGTAATCGATATTCTCTACTAGTTATTTTAATTTAATTTTTTTGAGCATAATACAATGCATAGAAATAAACTTTTATAGGAATAAATTAAAGCTTCAAGACACACCTAGAACACCATTCATTGGGGTTCTGATCTCATGGGAAACAGTTGCAAGGAACTGCAAAACGGTCACAATTAATTAGGACCAAATGTCTGTACTAGGTCCGAATGCTTTAAGAGAATAACTCAGATGTCATATACCTGAGATTTGGCAACATCAGCTGCCTCAGCCTGCTTTTTAAGCTCCATCATCTTATGGCAGTCATCTTCCACCTTGGCAATTCGATTTACAGTTGCATGGAATATATGCCCAACAAGTAATGCAATCACAAGGATGCCAATTGAAGTGGTTATTCCTAACCATGGCCATGGTGGCTTTTGCTTAAACCTAGAATAAAAACAAAATTAATCCATGATTTATATTCAAGTTACTTTATTTTTAAAATGTTTTGGTTTCTTGAAGAAAGAAGGAAAACAATTTAGAACCTCTCTTGAAAATTAAACCACCTTGTTTTATGGGTGTAGATAACAGTCCATGTTATATAAAGGTTGACACGCACTTGCAAAGGCCCATATCAAAGAGAAGGTGAAATCTGGGCAATCGAAAATCTATGAACTACCTGCAGCGCATCTCATGCTTTCTGAATGGATCTCCAAAATTAAGGAGGCTGACATGCTCCAACCCGTCATTTGATGCGCTGATAGGGTACGACTGATTAGTTGTATCCAACACATTCACAAGGATTGTTTGTTTACTTGCAAGCTGTTGTAGCAACTTGTCCACAAGTGACTCAATATCAAACACTCCACCAAGATACCTGATTGAGATCATCTTATCAGAGCCATTAACTAGAGCATCCTATCAGGGATCTCGTTTAAAAAGAAAAGACCTTGGTTCACCCTTTTTAACAAGGCATTATTTTAATTGATGTCTGTAAGCTATTGCAACTTTTACCATTTTCATGTATGTATGTGGTTTCAGAGATGAGAAGCCTAAGGAATTCATCTTCCCACTAATTTTTATAAAAGGAGGAGACATTGATTGGACATTCCTACTTTTTGTTCATACTGAAAACATACCCGTTAGTAGCTTGAATCCTCTCAGTAGGAGTTGCATTCAAGGGCAGATTCCTCTTGTAGACCGCAAATGTCAAAATAACTCCAAGACGACTTATTTTGAGTAGCCTAAATGGAGCTGTTAGCACCCCTTTTCCTGATTTTCTTGCACACAATACATTCTTGCTATCCTCCTATCGGTACACAAGAAATTCAGTATTCATAACTTAAAAGTGTAATTAATAATGAATTCAAAATTCTTGAGAGATTGAAAATATTTTATTCTTCCTAACTAGAAAGTAGTACAATTAAATCTTCAGTCAAGTTAAGCTTAATACAAGTGATCCAAGGAACCTTGGGTTTCTCAATAAGCTTTTAGATAGTAAAAGAGCTAACCTGTCCTGACAGCATATCAAGAGAAACCACATGTGATACGATATCCTGCGCAAAGATAACAGGAGCATATTCTTCCTGAATTGGCGATGGTTCTAAGAGGTCAGGATTGTAGTCATCCTTATGAACCGGGTTTTGTTCAAGGGTATCCATCCTCTTAATAGTCCAGCCCTGTTGCTTCTCAAATTGTTCCCTTTCCGAGTGGAGCACCCTTACAGCATAAGCCACACCACTTGTAAGAGGTCTCTCAAAAGCAGTTCGTTCCGTATACCTCGCAAAAGTCCTCTAGATGTGATTAAAGTGAGTTCCCTTTGTTATCCAAAAAAAAAGAAGGATCATAATTCCTAACTACAAACACTCAGACCTGGTTTGACTATCAAGTTGACAAGATCATTATTTGATAAACTGATCCTGATAATAAAGCAAAGGAAATGCATAATCATCTATCTTAACTAAAAGTTACAAGATGAGGATATTAACTTACCTGATCAATAGCCGAGGGGGTTTTGCCATGGTGGAAAGTTGAGATCAAAATGGAGATGGCCTGGATATGGTTCATGCTTACATTAAACTGATCCTGCAGCATCCTAGCTCTCTCATCACACATGCTAGCCAATGTCTCCTTCCTCTTTTCGGTAGTTTGAAAGCTCATATAATAGAATATAGAAATAGATGCCAAAATCCAACCAATTATCCATGAAAACAAGAGCTTTCTCCACCAAGTCTTGCTAATTCTCTTGGAACCCACATACTGGTAATATTGATGGTGGATGTTGAAGCTATAGTTTGAGAACTTGTCCCAGCATTTCAACCACATCTTGCTACCACAATGACCAAGGAGAACTGCCTCAGCGTCCTTAAATTCACCATTAATGAACCAGTTCATGGAAATCATAGATGCTACCCAGCAACATAATATCCAAAGCAGATGCCCCACCTTTAAACCAAACCCAAATACATGGAGCAAACTCATCCAAGAAACAGTGACCAATTGTGGGTCTTACTTCCTTTTTAATTCCAGCTAAAGACAGAGACCCACTGTCAAATCTATAGAAACTGTGTAGTAAAATTCTGCATCAACAGAAAATTAAGAACCTTGGGATAAGATGAACCCTCTCCCAGCAAACTCCAAATTTACTATGTGACAGACTGTAAGGCCTTGAACCGTGAGGGAAAGAAAAAAAGATGCTATCTTGTCCAGCAATATAGCTTTCTAACTGAGGATGGCGAAATAGAAAACCCAGATTTCAGGAAGATAAAAGGAAAAATTTTCACGATAACCACAAAAAAGAATCAAAACCCCCCCTCAAGATTCTGAGTTTCTAATTCCTAAACACAAATTATATATTATACTACTAGAACACTGTAGTACCGGTACTACCAGTATATTTTATTAATTTTTGTCTTTAAATATAAAATAATGGTCATTTTATCCAAAAAGGCTCATTTCTAAAATTATTTACATAAATAAGCTAATTTTCTAATTATTTATCAAAAAAGGTCAAATTTCACAAAATCGCGTCCATATCAGCGCATTCTCAGGTGATGTGTTAGCAAAACACGTCCCTAGGAGTGTTTTTTTCCACGTTAGCACAAAGCGCGAATTCCACGAAATCGCGTCCACGTTAGCGCATTCTCAGGTGATGTATCAGCAAAACGCTCCCCAAAGAATCGTTTTGCCCCTGCCCAACGGCTATTTTCTTTTTACTGTTTGGGCTCCAACGGTCCAAAAAAAACTATAAAAGGCCTCTCCTTTCATTTTTTTCACACAAAAGTCCTCTCATAATTCTCTCAAATTTCTCTCAAATTTTTTCAAAGCTCTCTTTAATTTTTGCAAAAAAGCTCTATTTAAAATTTTTTTGAATTAGTTTTTTTTTAAATTAAAAAATATTCGATCGTGCTAGCAATGGCCGGAGAATTAATTCGTCTCGATAATAAACACATCTCTGTCGATCAAATGACAATGGTAAGTGATAATTTTAATTTTTCAATACTATTTAATATTTTTTCATTTATGTAATTTTAATTAATTTTTATTTTATAATTTTTTATAACAGTCTGTAGATCGGGTGTTGCAATGCTATATCCATAATATGTCTAGTCCTCCATCGTTATTGATAGAAAATTACCTGCAGGAAGCGGGTTTTTGGCACGTGGCCACGATAGGCCAAGGGTGCAAGTTGGACCCAAAATTAATTAGTGTGTTGATAGAGAGGTGGAGACCCGAGACGCACACTTTCTATCTTTCATGCGGAGAATGTACTATCACTCTAAAAAACGCGCAGTTGCAATTGAGATTACCGGTGGATGGGTACACAGTCACCGGGTTCGCTCAATCTGCTGTTTGGGGAGCCGTATGCTACAAGTTTTTGGGTGTTATTCCGGATAATATTAACGAAGGTCGGATCGAGATAAGCTAGTTACGAGACACATTCCCGGAGCCGAATAATGATTCAACTGAACTAGAAAGAATACGATATGCTCGGGCATACATTCTTGAGATAATTAGAGGTTATTTAATGCCGGACTTATTACGAAACCTCGTACATTTGAGATGGCTGCTAAAACTCGTTGATTTTAGAGCAGCTTGTGAATTTAGTTGGGGGTCTGTCGTGTTAGCAACATCATACCGGGAGATGTGCAGGGCGACGCGACTGAATAAAGCCAAAATCAGAGGTTGTCTATCACTACTGCAATCATGGCACGGTTTCGCTTTCCATTTTTACGACCTCGAGTGGATCACCATATACATTCCCACTCATAACGAGGTAAATTTTATATTAGATTTTACAATTATTACGTAGATTTAAAATATAATTGTATGCTAAAATTTATTTAATTAGGTGGAACCATTCGGCGAGTTATGTTGGAATATCTACATCTCTTGAAGATATACGGCTTCTATTAGACCAACGATCGGAATCACAAGTAAGTATTAAATAAAATATATATAATAAAATAGTCATTTTGTATTTAGTATTTAGTATTTAGTATTATGTATATAACTAATATTTTATCATATTTATATAGTTTCAATGGACACCATACGAGGATCCGGCAATTCGGGCAGTAATTTCGGATGAATTCTTTCAAAATCTGAACATTTGGCAAGTGAAAGTCCCATTGGTCAACTATACTACCGTGGAGATGCACCAGTTAGATAGAGTATTGTGGCAATTTAGATTCCGACAACAGATTCCCGTGGTACCTAAGGTGCTCGATGATGAGCACAGAGTCGACTTACGGCAATTGAATACAGATTGGTCGAGATACTGGTCAGAATATATCAAAATGTGGGAAAACTGGTATGATTATATACCTACTCGGGAATCGATCATCGTTCCTGAGTTAGCGTGCGTGCCGGAATACATGCCATGGTTTAGGATCCATGGCAAGCCATATTTACTGTCGGAAGAGGAGAGGCGACGCAAATTCGTGTCCAAAGGAAACGACGGGGCCCTTTAAATTCAAGAAGAAGGGATGGCGACGTGGGCCCATCAACAACGCCCACACAATTACTGGGCCCATCAATAGCGCCCACACAGTCACCGGGCCCAACACTTCAATCGACGACACCCATATCACAGCCTTTTCAGATTATGCCAGGCGCGTATCCTAGCCCTTATATGTATCATAACCCTTATATGTTTCCTTTTCCCAGTCCTATGGTAGGTTGGAATGTATGGCCCGGTTTATCTCTGTTCCCGATTACTCTGAGTCAACTGCCGATCTATAGGCCGCCGTTGCATGAGGGATCGCACGAGGCACCGTCGGAGAACTCTTCTTTTTACCAATTCCCATCGCCTTATGGGATTCAAACACTTCTGCCATGGGTGATGCAAACACCTCCGTAGTCATTATTCTATCAAGGTGGGTCATCCTCCCAACACCCACAACCAGATCCCCTGCTAGAGGAACCACAATCCCTGCCGGAGCAACCACAACCCCCGCATAAAGCTGAACCAAAGAGGAATCCAGCGTGTAACCGTTGATGACCTTCATGTGGCACTAATTTCGACAGGCACTAAGATTGATTTTTTTAAATATAATTGTGCAAACTTTTTTATATTATTTCATTTAATAAAATAAAAGTTGTTTTTAATATTTTAATTGTAATTTACTTTTTATATTTTCAATAAAATAAAAGTTTTTTGAATAAGGCAATATTTTAATATTTTTATATTTTTAATATATTTGTACAAACATTTTATATTGTTTCATTTAATAAAATAAAAGTTATTTTAATATTTTAATTGTAATTTACTTTTTATATTTTAATAAAATAAAAGTTTTTTTGAATAAGGCAATATTTTTAATATTTTTATATTTTAAATATATTAGTACAAACTTTTTATATTATTTCCTTTAATAAAATAAAAATTGTTTTTAATATTTTAATTGTAATTTACTTTTTATATTTTAATAAAATAAAAGTTCTTTTAAATAAGGCAATATTTTTAATATTTTTATATTTTTAATAAAATATAAATAATGTAACATAATTTTATTACAACAATTATCAGTTATTCCATTTTGGACATGATCAAATTGTATGGCCTGGGTTCCTACACTATCCGCACAACTTCTGTTGGTTGGTTGCTTCTCGGATATCCATATTGTTACGAATTCTAGTCGAGCAAGGTCAACCTTTTGGTTTGCGACGCAATTCTCTATCTGGTAACAGCTTACACGGAACAAACAATACAGACGGCCACTTACGTTCATCTAGGACTGGTGGGAATACGTGTCTCCACATGTTGTACATGTATTCTATTTTGTACACTTCGTCGACATAGCTCATGGGATCCTGACGGAAATTCTGACAAGTTGCAATTACATGAGCGCATGGATAACGAAGTGCGTTAAACCTCCCACAGTCGCAGGTCCTATTTCTCAAGTGTACATGATATTGCCCTCCAATAATACCTTGGTTCGATCTATCAAACTCTGTCACACGAAACCATAGGTTGTCACAATCGTGACACACTGTGTGCATAGTATTGGCCCGTGCCTTCGCCTTGTTAATTTCTTGCAATACCTTCACGCACCATACATGGCCTCCCTACATTTGGCCTTTTATAACTCTCTGCTCGCTTTAGAAATAGTGTCGCTAAACGAAAATATGTCTCTCGCACAACTGATTTATAAGAAAATGACACGTTCCTTTTAAAACAGAATTTATGCATTCAGCCAAGTTTGAGGTCATATGACCATATCGTAGGCCGCCGTCGTATGCTTGTGTCTGCTATTCGAAAGGTATGTTACAGAGGAAGTCCGCGCCTTCTTCATTAACTAAACGCAAAACCGCCAACATCTCATGAAAACGATCATTACTTATAAGTTGATAGCGAAAATTACATACCACTCTTCCATTTAGAATAAATTGAATATTACAAACAAAATTATATTAACAGAGATTAAATACCCATTTTGGTCACTTGTTGTCGTTCAGTTGTAGATCGATATTGCCAGTAGTAGTTGGACGCAACGTGCCTTAGGTAATACTGATGGTGTGTGCAATTCCATAGGCTTCCCTGTCGCTCAATTGCGGCTAGTATTCCAGTGCCCCAATCCAATATAACGCAGATATCAGGTTGAGGACAGACATGCCTCCTTAACCTAGAAAGAAAGAAATCTCAGTCATCAGCTGACTCCCTTGGTATTATTGCAAACACAATTGGAAGGATTCTCCCATCCTATGCCACAGCTAGCAATAGTCGATAAGTATATCTAGCATACATAAATGTACTGTCAATTTGTACCAATCGTCTGTAGTATAGAAATGCATCTCGGTATTGCTTAAAGCTCCAGAACATACGCTTGAACACTTGGCATCCACGGAGCAATCGGTCGCTGTAGTACGCAGGTGCTATTTCAAAGTCTATTATGCAACCTAAGACATATCTCTCCAGCACCTGATACCACTGCCACACCTCATTATATGAAGCGTCCCACCCACCATACAACTTTTTCAACGCCTTCTGCTTAGCTATCCAAGCCTTGCGGTAAGAGAGCGTATACCTAAATTGGCTACGAATATTGGCAATTAAGACTGGCACTGAAGTCTTGGGATCTACCTTCACCGTCGGTAGTATTAAGCTAGCTAACATATCTGAATCAATCTTAGGATGATCTTGTGAAACACCTGTCAACGAAGTACGTTAAATAATGCAACATTACGTAATAATAGTATTATTCAAAAACCCTAAACACCTAGTGATACTGTACCGACAACACATGTATGTGGACCTTTGTATTTTTTTATCTCCCACAAGTCTGTCCTTTTTGTAACATCCTAGATTAGGGGTTATGCGTTTGTGCATAATTCATGAGTAGTAGGTTTTAGCAGTGTTTGGAAGTGAATTAAGGGTTTTTAAAATCCTAGGATGGAAGAGAAAACTTTGGACAATTATTAGTTTTTAAGTTAAAAACAAGAAGTGATGTGGAAAAGTGGCAAGGGACGCCACCTAAGGTGCAAGGGTTATGGCATCAAGTGAAGTACTTTGAGGGAAGAGGTTCGAATCCCATTGTGTGCATCTTTGCTTAATTTTATGAAATAGCATGTTTACTGTGATATGTTGTGTGCATTTTTAGAACCTTGGAAATGTAAGGAAATGTATGGAAATGTATGGAAATGTAAGGAAATGTATGGAAATGTAAGGAAATGTATGGAAATGTATGGAAATGTATAGAAATGTAAGGAAATGTATGGAAATGTAAGGAAATGTTTGGAAATGTAAGGAAATGTATGGAAATGTATGGGAATGTATGGGAATGTATGGAAATGTATGGGAATGTATGGAAATGTATGGAAATGTATGGAAATGTAAGGAAATGTATGGAAATGTAAGGAAATGTTAAGTTCAAAGTGAACATTTTTAGAAACTAGGAAATGTAAGGAAATGATTTAGAAATGATTCAAAGAGGAAAGTGAACATTTCGAAACTTGAAATGTAAGGAAATGTCAAGTTTAAAGAGCCAAACGAAAATTTTGGAAACTTAGAAATGACTTAGAAATATCAAGTTTTAAAGTTTAAAGAGGAAATTAAGGCAAGGTGGCCTTAAGAGAAAAAGTATGTGAAATTTGACACACAAACAGGCTTGGAAAAATGGCCTGAAGATGCCACTTAGGGCCTCTGGAAATGGCGCCACATGCAAGGGTGTTGGGCTGAGTTCGAGTCACATGGGAAGCAAATAAAAGAAGTTTTATTTTTGCTTCTAGAAGCCTGAGGTGGACGGCACAAGGCTTGCAAAGAGGAGTTTCATTCTCTTTTAAATTGGCTAATTAGGGGATAAATAAAGAATTTTGTTTTGGATTATTTCTAAGAGATAATAAGGATTATTCTTTATTTTTTTTTAAATTAAAGAGATAAAGTTATCACATAAGGAAGAGTGGTGGCCAAGCAAAGGATTCTTGGCCTAGTAATTTCGGCTATAAAAGGAAAAGAGGGTCATTCATTCTTTCTTCTAACTCTCTCTCTGCGGAATTCTCTCTAGCAAATATCTCCTTTCTTCATTGTTTTGCCAAGCCGAAAATACACCTTGTGTAGCCGAAACTTCATTACCAAATTGCTCAAACTCTTTTCTCTTCTTCTTTCATAATCTTCCAAAAGCCGAAAGTTTGCTAAAATCAAGGCCATAGCCGAATAGTTTTGAGACTTCAAATAAGGGGTTGTCGACTTCTGTATTAAGGGTAAGAACTAGTTATCATTCGATTTTCATCCTTTTTCTTTTAAGATTTGCCGAAATCTAGGACTAACCCCATTAATATCTTGTTGCCGAAACTTTGAAGAGATCTTTTCGGGATTTGTTTAAGTCAACTACAAGAAGGAGAAGTTCTTTTCCCAAAGGTACACCATAGGCCACGTGTTCCCTAGTTATTCGGTGAATTTCGGGATTTAAAATCCACAAGGTAAGACATGCGAATATTCAGCCAAGGCCTATTTTTGGTGTTTGAGATCTAGTTTATATTTATTCAAAAGCCGAAACTAATTTGTTAAAGTGAATTAAAGCTTTGCCGAATACAAGAAAGAGTATAGTGAAGATTTCGGGATTTGGCACCAAGGTAAGTTTTAGTGTACAAATCCTACTAGGATTTAGTTTTATGGCCAAATGAGTTTTTCATTAAATCTTTAATATAGGCCGAATATAGGGAGTTAAAGATCTAAGATCAGAAATTCGGGATTTCAAGTGAAATCGTTAAGCGAATCAGGTGTGTACCCTACCCTAAGTTTTAACATGTTCATGGCTATGTTTTAAATTAAATGTGCATGTTTATAAGAATGTGAATATGGCTAAGGTACCATACTATAGTACAAAGTACTAAGGTACGTTTCCTACTCCTACTAGGATTATGAAATATGTTAATTGTAACATGAGAATAAGAATAAGAATGTGAACTCTGGCATATTTATGCATATTACTATTATATGGGGCATATGGGTTTATTTTTGGGGAAGTGAATGTGGTGACCTAAGACCACAAACACGGTGACCTAAGACCGTGATATCTGAATGTGGTGACCTAAGACCACGATGTCTGAATGTGGTGACCTAAGACCACGAAATCTGAACGTGGTGACCTAAGACCACAAATGCGGTGACCTAAGACCGCGATATGGAGTGTAGCGAAAGGAGGTTGACTTAGTAGTCCCACGGTGTGCGAGGATGGTGCAGGTGGTGTGTAGCGGATGGCATATAGGTTTGGGTTGGGTTGCATCATATTGTTTAAATGTTTCATGAACATGTATGATATTGTATGCCTGAAATATTAAATTTTAGTGTTGGTTACACATTGAGTCTGTTGACTCACCCCGTTGTGGGATTATTTTCCAGGTGATGATCAGTGATGGACCTGGCCGGCAGATGCTTAGTGGAGGCCATATGGAGTTCAGATTTCTTTTATTTGGACTATTTTACTTTAAGTATTTTGAATTTAAATTTTGGGAATTATTTGATGTAATAAGGCCTTAGTAGAATTATTTTATTTTGTTTTTATTTATTAAGCTTACAAACTTTTACTTATTAAAAGATTGAGTAAATCTATTTTTAAAACAAAGCCCAAACGTTTTGTCACTTAAAGTAAAAGATTTTTAATAATGAAATAAACTTGTTTTCAACTCAAGCCCAACCCAAAATAATCTTTCTCTCAAAACACACAAGTTTTTCTTAAGTAACAAGAGAATTTGAAACGGTTTACACCGGGAAACATACCAGATCCGGTCAAGGCTCGTGGGCCGGGTTTGGGGTGTTTCACTTTTCCTCAACGAGGCCATGATTTTTAATAAACATGTACCGTCTTGCACTACACACTTGGCCTCAAACTTATCAGATTTGGATTTAACCACGTTGTAGTTGACCCCGTTCATGATGCTATGTTGTTTCAATGCACCAAGAAAAACTATCCTTATTGAAAAACTCCTTACCAACTTTCAATTCACTCGAATCCAATGGCGAACTTGTATGGTCACGCCTTCTGTGTGGTAGATCTGGAAACTCCAAAGCATCATATTGAGATAGATCGACATTATGCATGTGGGCTGGAGGCGAGTACGACCTGAATCACAGATCTTCTTCTTCTTCATCTAAACCTCTTTCAACATCTTCAGGTATGGTTGGAATAGGCTCCGGTTTAGAAAAATAATGCAACATTTGCACCATTGAGGACGGGCTTTCGAGGTAGATCTACATCGGACTCATCATCCGACCCACCATCATCTGCAATGAAGAGGTCCCCTCGCTAGTGAACGTCGTAGGGAGTACATCATTCCTTCTTGTGGACGTTTGATAACGTCTCCAATCAGATGTGGATTGCCAACTACTAGAAGTTGATGTCATTTCCCAGTACGTATTTCCAGTTTCAAACATCGACCCACCGAGGTGCATGTCCAATCCACTAACGGAGTGTCGTGCAGGGGTTGTGTATTTCATACTAATACCAAACACGAGCGCTTCTGTATTTTGCCACCCATTAACGGAGTGTCGGGCAGGGGTCGTGTATTCCTCTCGAACAGCAGTAGATGTTAAAGTCGCAAATGCATCATTTGGCGACGAAAATTGTACATATAACTCAAGATAGGGTGATCCACTAGTAAAATGAGTCTGCACCATTGCCTCCAAGCTACGAGGACCTTTGATGTCGAATGATTCATATCTCACGGGATCAACCGAAGTACAAAATCGATACTTAATAGAAAAAACTTTTATTGGTGTTGTTCTAAAGATTTTACGCCTAATTTTTTTTATGAAGTTCTGTCAAATCTATGTTCTAGTTAAAAACCAGTCGCGCTGTGTTTTTCGATAAAAAACACTGTTCTCGGTGTCACGGACGTCACCATCATAGTAAATAACAGCACTAATACGTTCACTCATCTTCAGTTTCTATTCTACTTTAGCCTCAATTTCTCTTACTGTAACTTATGCAACCTGAGAATGAAATTTGGCTCATTTATAGTCTAAGGCCAAATAGGAACTACTGTAGAAAAAGAGCATCCACGTGGGAGCTTTTTTCAGTAATTTGCTAATAGTACATCCTGCTTGAAGTGCCTTGGACACTATTTGTTTAGAAACGTCTTCTCAAAATTATTTTTCAGATACTATGTAGAAAAAAAACCGTCCACGTGAGAGCTTTTTTCAGTAATTTTGCTGACAGTGCATCCTACTTGAAGCGTTTTGGACATTATTTATTCAGAAACGTCTTCTCAAAATTAGTTTTTCAGATACTACTGTAGAAAAAGAACGTTTACGTGGGATCTTTTTTAGTAATTTTGCTGACAATGCATCCTACTTGAAGCGTTTTGGACACTATTTGTTCAGAAACGTCTTCTCAAAATTATTTTTTTCAGATACTATTGTAGAAAAAAAAGCGTTCACGTGGGAGCTTTTTTCAGTAATTTTGCTGACAGTGCATCCTGCTTGAAGTGTTTTGGGTACTATTTGTTCAGAAACGTCTTCTCAAAATTATTTTTTCAGATACTACTGTAGAAAAGAGCGTCCACGTGGGAGCTTTTTTCAGTAATTTTGCTGATAGTGCATCCTGCTTGAAGCGTTTTGGACACTATTTGTTCAAAAACGTCTTCTCAAAATTATTTTATCAGATACTACTGTAGAAAAAAAATAAAAAATTTTTATATTGCTAATATATTTTTTCCAAAACCCTAAACACAAAATTATTTTTAAAAAAAACTAAAATATAATTTAATTAATTAACCTTAAAACCCTAAATCTTAATTTAATTAATTTTTTAATTAATAGTTAATTAACTCTAAACCCTAATTTAATTAATTTTTCCTTAATAAACTCTAACACTCTAAACCTTTAAAACTCTAAACCCTAACACTAAAACCTTAAATCAAGCAAAAAACTCTAACCCTAAAAAAAAGGACAAAACACGTCCTTAGGGGAGCGTTTTGTTCACGTCAGCAAAACGCTCCTTCAAGATAGCGTTTTGTGCAGATGTGGACAAAACGCTCCCCTAGGAATGCGTTTTGCTGACACATCACCTAAGAACACGCTGACGTGATTTGGCGGAATTTAGCCCTTTTTGGTAAATAATAAAAAAATTGACCCATTTCCATAAATAATTTTCAAAATGAACCTTCTTGGGTAAAATGGACATAAAATAATATAAGAAATTTTCTTTTTGCTTTTTTCTCCAAGTGTACAACTTCTACACGCTTTTAACTCCCTGTTCTCGGATTGGCTGTACTTCATGATAACAAAAGTGCCCTTTGCTGCTCTGCATGAAAACAAATTTCTATACCAATTAACATAATTTCTTTTTTATTCGACTTTTGTACCCATTTTTGAGAGTAGGAGCCCTCTTATTTTTCGAAATTGCCATCTGAGTCAAAAACATTAGATCAAGAAGACGATAGAGTTTTTAAGAACTTGCTTCATTGAATTAATGGTAGCAATAATTCCTATTTTGGATTATTGAATTGAGGGTAAAGTAGTTCTTATACTAGACATACAACTCGGATTCTTTCATACGGTAAATAAATGAGTAAAATTACTTTTCTATTAAAATTATCTGATTAAAAATATCAAAAAAATTATTTTATAATAACAAAATTTAGCTATCAACTTTTATATCCTATTTTTCAATTTAGCATATTCTTTTTTTTTGAAGCAAAACAACCCTTAATTTTCATTGTTAATGTAATACTATTTTATCTTATATATCACATCTACGTTTTATTTTTAGTTTAGAACTTTTTTATAATTTTTGACAATTTTTTTATAGTTTTGGAATCATAATTTTTAGCTTAAAATATACCATAATTCTCTCTAATCTTTATAAATTTAGAATTTAGTTTCTATACTTTTTAAAATTTAAAATTTAAGTCCAACTATTGAAATTGTTAAAATTATTATGTTAAATTTAGATTCATTAGAATGTCATTTTTAGTTACATTGCAATCAAGTAAATATTTTTATTTCAAAATATCATATTAACAAATTTAACAAAACAATTAACATAATTAACAATTGAATCTAAATTTTAAAATCTGAAAAATAGAATATCAAACTCCTCAAAATAAAATACAAAATTAAATTTCAAATTTATGAACAACACAAGTCTTTAACCTAATTTTTATTAATGCTCTACGATATTTTAGAATTTTTTGTTGTAATAAAATATAGAATAAAGTAGTGTCATGTAAATGATAGAAGGTTGATGGTAAATTGGTTGATGGTTAATTTACTTCAAACAAAAGAGTAGGGAAAATTTGTAAAAATCAATGGTTAAATTTATTGTTATGTTTTATATATAAAATATTAAAATAAATATTTAATAGCATAAATTTAAATTTAATGAAAGGATAAAATATATAAAACTAATTTACCTATTCTTTTTAATTAGAGACATTGTTATCTTGAATTAAATATTAATTTTATATGTATATCATAAACTTTTAATTTATCTAATTATATTATTTTTGGTGAATATTTATCTCATTATATTTTTTTGGTTAAAATGTGCCAATAATCTTTGTACTTTTCAAAATTAGAATTTAGTCATTATACTTGTATTTATAGGAATTTAATCTCTCTACTTTCAAATTTTAAATTTTAGGTCTAGCTATTAATCTTTATTAATTTTTCTAGGTTAAATTTGTTGTTGTGACATTTTGAAATAAAAAAAGTCCTCACTTAGTAGCCATGTTATTAAAAAAGAATATAATTAACTTGAATTCAACCAAAAAATTAATCGTATTAACAATTGAACTTGAATTTTGAAAATTAAAAAGTAGAGAGAATAAATTCTTGAAAATTTGTACAAGAACTAAATTTCAAATTCAAGTACAATTACATGTTTAAAGATTCACAAGTATCAAACTATTACAACACAAATTGTCTGAGGAATTAAAAAGTAGAATCAAACTATTACAGTACGACCGTACTAAGAATTGGTGCAATACAAACTATAATTAATATTTATTTAATTATATAATTGTGAATGATAGATATCAAATTTGAATATTCAATACACAAAGCCTTGGCTTATGTGAATAGAAATGCATGCATATTTGACTTTTTAAAAGAAAAACAAATTTTGGTGGACTGGATTGGAAATGAAAGAGATAATATGGGTTGTGGAGAAAGGAGAAGGAGAATGTAGGGAGACCACAGGGCTGTGTTAAGTTTCCAGCTTCCGAAACATGCTCAATCATCATTCTCCAAATTCTCCTCTCCTCTCAAATGAAGATGGATTAATAAATAACATATTCTAATGATTGTTGGCCGCCACAATAGTGGCAAAAACAGTAATTAAGTGTAGAAAGCAGTGGCGAAGAGAAGGGCACTTTAATCAAGGCAATGTCAGGAAAGTTGATTAGACCATCACTAATTCACTACTACCCACTTCCTTTTTAGTGTCATTTTGCGAAAGCGATCTTCTCTTTTCTACTTTTCCTTTATCCAATCATCCTCCACTGCGTGTCGTTTTCTGCAATGGGTCTTCGTCTTATTACGTGGCACCCGTGGGGTTTCATTTATTACACCCGTCTATCTGCCTGCCACGTTCTGTTAAAAGTTGGAGTAAGAAGCTCGCTTCAAATATAAGAACAAAAATATCAAAATATAGTTTGTAAAAAAAACTTAATTCTATCATTTCACTTCATTTTTTCAATTTTTTTTTATCTCAATTTGATTATAGTTTTAGTTTAAATAATTAACTGACATTAAAAAATTATAGAAGGCCGCATGGTAACTTTTTTATTTTTATAAAATATATTACTTAAATCATTTATTTATTAAAATTTAATTTAATTAATAAAAATTTTATTCTTTTAATTCATTTGCTTCTCCCGCTCTCTCTTTCTCTCCCCAACTTTTTCATTTTCTTTACCACCCCATTTTTTATCAACTTTTTCGTCTTTTTTTACAACACAATCAATCATGGCTAAATTTTTCTTCTCCATTTCCATAGCCATATT
Organism: Gossypium rotundifolium; assembly: GCA_025506655.1. Lineage (NCBI taxonomy): Eukaryota > Viridiplantae > Streptophyta > Magnoliopsida > Malvales > Malvaceae > Gossypium > Gossypium rotundifolium. The sequence continues at coordinate 64,673,722 of CP106722.1, forward strand.
CATATAGTAGCTATCATCTTTATACACACAAAAAAGGAAAGGCATCAAAAAGGGGTAAATTAGCCAAAAATGCCACTTCAAAAACATATTTAGTAAAGTAAGTTGGTTCCTTTTAAATTTAGAGAAATAGATCGATTTTAGATAGAGAAACAGAAAACATGCCTAGTATGAATTTTTTTTTGTTCTAAAAAGGTATTTTTCTTTTGTGTTAGGCTTTGAAAATTTCAGGAGAAAAGTTTATTTGTATTTGTGTTTGAGGTAAACATTGTAATAGTTTTAAGGTATGTTTTAATTCACGATAATGAAATGGCGCTCGGAGACCCACACATTTCATCTGTCGTTAGGGATGAAACCATCACCTTAGAAGCCCATCGGATTGCAACTCAAGCTCCCAATTCACGATGATTATACAACCACAAAGGTTAAAGTATAACTAGGCTCTCAGTTAACAGTGGTTAAGTGGTCACGGGTTGAAGTATGACTCAGGCCCCCAATTGGCAGTAGTTATGCGATCACGAGTTCAAGTTTTATGATACTAGAAGAGGATGTTTTATAAACCCCACACATAAGTTTGAGATCATAATTGTCGAAACTATTTAAAAATCAGATTTTAAAAATAGAAATCGACTTTAAAAACGAAAGTGGAAGTCGCCACCAATCTTTTTTACTTAGGTGTGATTGGATCACCTTGTAAAACGTTTTATTTTAAAACATTTTTGTTCCACAAAAACAAGAAAACGAGCTCGGGAGTCGGTTACGTATGAGGAAGGGTTAACACCCTCATAACGCCCAAAAATTGGTACCAAATCGATAAGATCACGTTCGAATATTGAAAATAAAGAAAAAAATGATCCTTTTATTAGAAAGAAAACTAAGACTTACTTATCTCGAAGAAATAAAGTACTTTACCCAATAAGTTAAGGTATATCACCTCATGACTTTGAAATTAAGCTCGTCTTTATTTTAGGAAATCCATATCTCGAAACACAAAATGTCGAACCCAATAAGTTAAGGCACAACATCTTGAATTCCCAAAAATAGGTTTTTTATTTAAAACTTGAGATTTATTTTTATTCCGAAGGAATATAAACATCACATCCAGTACGTTAGGACACGATATTTTTTTAAACCCTCGTAATTAAAGTCATCTTATGACTTATAAAACTTGTTAAAAGGGTATTTAGTTATTTAGCTAAACAGAAAATCGCAACCCAGTACGTTAGGGCACTATTTTTCGAATTTCTAAATACCAAAACATTGCCTTATTTCGAAAACCTTTAAATAAAATATCAATTTTGCAAAAATGTTTTTTTTTTTTTATATTTTAAACAATAATCATATAACAATATTACATTTATACACTATCGAACATAAATATTAAAAGTAATTAAGACATACTAACATTTCATATTTACAATAATGTAGAAAATGATTAATAAAAATAATTACATAATGACAATCATAAATAAATAAATAAGAGAGTATAAGCGGACAAAATATATACATAAAACCATAAATATCAAAATAGAAATTACTAAATAAATATGAAAATTTTCATGCAAGATTAATAATAGATAAATAAATAAGAATAAATAAAATTACATACTTAAATGATATAAAAATATAAACAATGTATAAATAAAAAAAATATGTAATGATTTTAAATATAATATAAACAATATGAATAAAACATGTTTTTCAATATATTTTATAAGAATAAAAATATGATATAATATTATACTATACAATGTATATAAAAAATAATATATTAATAATACATAATAAAAATAATATTAAATCATATAAAATAAATAATAATAATTAGATTAGTATATATAAATATATATATATATATAAACTTATACTATTAATAAATTAATATACAAATAATAAAATATTTAATTTGACAAAACATTTAATATAATAAAAATAATTTAAATTAAAAAATTTAGGATTAAATAAATATAAGAGCTTAAACAACAATTAAGCAGTTAAGAGAATTAAATCAAAAGCGCGTTAAATAACTTGAGGATCAAAGCGAAATTAATCCTTTTTTCAAAACGGCGTCGTTCCGATTTTTCCTTTAAACAGCTTGAGGATTAAAATAAAACAAGATATAAATTTTAGGGTCAGATTAAAAATAAAAAAAACTAGATTAAATAAACTGAAAATGCGAAAGGGCTTAAATGGAAATTATACCATTTAATGAAAACGCGCAGATCCTCCCCGGGTCGGGTCAACGCGCGGATCCTGGCCTTCTAAAACGGCACCGTTTCAAACTTATTATATAAATCGATTTTAATAAAAAAATCATTCTAAAATCTATTTTTTTTAAAACACTTTGAAAGAATCAAAATCCTCTCGCCTCTCGTGCAGCCTCTATTGCGTCTAAGCGTGCAGGCTTGCGCCCACGCACCTCTGCTTCCTATTGTCGTCTCGAAAGGTAAATCTCCTTTTCTTTATTCTTTTCTTTAAACGATGAGGTTATATGCAAGTATATACATAAATAAAAATGAAAATAAAATAAATGATGAAATAAAAGGAGAATCACCTTAAAAACTTTTTATTGATGATTTCTTTTTCTTATTCCTTTATCTTTCTGTGTGTCTTTTTCTCTCCGTCCCCTCTTTTACTTACAGATTACATGGATTTTTATACCCGAAAAACAAAGAAAAGAAAAGGAAAGAAATATTTTCTTTCATGATCTGCTATTGCCTTTTCTCGCTCTGCTTGGTTTTGTTTCCTTTTTCGCAGATTGATGGCAGAAATCTCGTGGTGATGAGGCATCATTCGAGCGCGTTGATGGTGGCGTGGTTCACGGCGATGAAGGCGGCGCGACGCTTGGTCTGCTGAGGCGCCTAGGGCTTGCGGTGCCTAGGGTTTCAGAAAGCCCTAGGCTTTGGAGCTGTTTATGTTTTTGGGCCTTCTTGGGCCGTGTTAACTTGGGTCTTGAGTATGTGTTTTGTAATTGGGTCAAGGTGTTGGGTCTGAGTGTCTGGGGTGTAAATTGGTTTGGTGTTTGGTGGGCAAATTAGGTAATGGGTCTGTTAGGGGTATTGGGCTAGTTTTGTACTGGACTGTTAAAAAGACATTTTTATTTTTGTTTTTGTTTTGTTTTGGTTTTTTAAGAGCCCGGACAAAATGGGCTATTATAGCTGCCCCTCTTTGATCATTGTCGTGTAACGAGAATAGAGCAAAGATAATAAAAGGACTAATTTTGCCTGATTTTGGCCGAGCCCCGACTTATTGATCCTCGCTTTCTTCAAATGACTTCCAATCCGAACTGCAATTTCAACAGCATTGGAGCTTCATCTTGATTTCAGTGCGTTTGATAGCTTCAACTTCATGAATGCTATATCCACTATCTTTTGATCTGCTCCACTGCAAACTCAGGGAGACTAAATCTGATATTTTCAATCTGATCCCTGCAAACTCAAGGATCACCAGACTGATGTCTTCGATCTGCTTCCTACAAACTCGGGAATCGTCAGATCTGTCATTTTCAATCTGTTTCCTGCAAAGCTCAGGAATGCCAGATTAGTGGTTTAAATCTGTTTCACTACTGCTTAGGGAGACAAGATTTGTCGTTTGATCTTGGTCCACTACTGCTTACGGCGACAAGATCTACAATTTTTGACCTATTCTACTGCTGGTTAGGGAGATAGAGCTGGTGGCTTAAATCTGTTCCACTACTGCTTAGGGAGACAAGATTTGTAATTCGATCTTGGTCCTCTACTGCTTAGGGCGACAAGATCTATAATTTTTGACCTATTCCACTGCTGGTTAGGGAGATAGGGTTAGTGGCTTAAATCTGTTCCACTACTGCTTAGGGAGACAAGATTTGCGATTTGATCTTGGTCCTCTATTGCTTAGGGCGACAAGATCTACAATTTTTTGACCTATTCCTTCTTTGGTCGGGAGATAGGGTGGTGGCTTAAATCTGTTCCACTCACCGCTAGGGAGACAAGATTTACGATTCGATCTTGGTCCTCTCGCTTAGGCGACAAGATCTACAATTTTTGACCTATTCCTTCTTTGGTCGGGGAGATAGGGTGGTGGCTTAAATCTATTCCACTACTGCTTAGGGAGACAAGATTTGCTGTTCGATCTTGGTTCCCTACTGCTTAGGGTGACAAGATCTACAATCTTTGACCTATTCCACTGTTGGTCAGGGAGATAGGACTGATGTCTTCGATCTGCTTCCTGCAAACTCAGGAAGAGTTCATTCTTCAGTTTGCTCCACCAACATCTCTAGGGAACAAAATCTGAACCTTTTGGTTTGCTTCCTTATTATCTTAAGGAAGACTTCAATATTCAGTCTGCTCCACTAATATCTTTAGGGAACAAAATCTGAACCTTTTGGTTTTGCTTCCTTATTATCTTAAGGAAGACTTCAATCTTTAGTCTGCTCCACTAACATCTCTAGGGAACAAAACCTGAACCTTTTAGTTTGCTTCCTTATTATCTTAAGGAAGACTTCAATCTTCAATCTGCTCTACTAATATCTCTAGGGAACAAAATCTGAACATTTTGGTTTGCTTCCTTATTATCTTAAGGAAGACTTCAATCTTCAGTCTGCTCCACTAACATCTCTAGGGAACAAAATCTAAACTTTTGGTTTGCTTCCTTACTATCTTTAGGAAGACTTCAATCTTCAGTCTGCTCCACTAATATCTCTAGGGAACAAAATCTGAACTTTTGGTTTGCTTCCTCAGGAAGACTTCAATCTTCAGTTTGCTCCACTAACATCTCTAGGGAACAAAATCTGAACTTTTGGTTTGCTTCCTTACTATCTTCAGGAAGACTTCAATCTTCAGTCTGCTCTACTACCATCTCAAGGGAACAAAATCTGAACTTTTGGTTTGTTATATCGTCCTCTGAGGGACATGTCCTGTAAACCTAAATATATTATGGATGACTTTTGCATGAATGCAGAATGTCATGAGAATGATGATTAGGATGCATGATTGGAATGAATCCGATGCTCCTAACTAAATGATATTAGGGATGACATTTGCATGAATGCAGGATGTCATGATTTTTTTTATACAACGGTTAGGATACCATGATCGGCATGAATCAAATGCTCCTAATTTGAAATGAGAGAATGATCTCTATGGGTTGTCATTGCTCATAGTTAATCAAGGTTCTATCATTGATGCACTACCATGCTTTCTCGTTCAGCTGGTGTCTTGGACAAAAAACTCAAAGAAACCATCATTCATTTCAAAGAAGCTTGCCCATTGTAATTCGAGTCACCATTGCAACCGGGGAATGACATTTGGTTTCTTTCATATTTCTGTTACCACTCAGAGGTACAGAACTTGTTTCACTTTCAATCTGTTACACCATTCCTTGGGTGTAATGACCAGATGTATGTGTCTGAATGGATGCAGGGTATCCCGAAAATGATCCCCTTTTACACTTAGATTCACCTTTTTCGTCATTTGCCGATATGGTATCACCAACGAAATTGTCTTATCCAATGAGAATTTGAAGAGATAATCATTTTCCAATGTTTCCAGCCCTTAGGCTTGGTGAGTTCTGAACAATAGTCATGTTTCAAATTCCTCATATTATTCAGAAGCTTCTAGAGTAATACGCGAAACTCCTTTTATGAAAGTGTTATTAGTCCATTAATTGTTATTTCAATATAAATGCTTGAAAAAGAACACAAAAACGGACAAGAAAGAAATTATTCAGGAGCATAGCTCAGAAAAATAATTTAATCAAAGATAACCCAGACAACAAAAGAAAATTAATTTGGGTGTATCTCAAAAAGAATAAAGCAATCAAAGATAAGAAATTCATAAATGGGTAGGATAGAAGCTAGGTGCTCCAGATATCGCAGCCTGAGCTTTTTTGTTCCAACTTCTTGAGGACCATTTTAAACTCAATATGTGTTTAGGGGATCCGGAGTATTTTTTCGATGCCCCAAGGCGTAACATACTTCCTCATTGCTAATTCAAACGTAGCAAGACTACTGTATGCCCCACTTTTATTCAAAATTTGAGCCGCCCCTTTTGGGTTTTCAACTCAAAACCCCTTTGGTCTCAAAGCGCCCTTTGCTGGTTTTCGCCTTGGCCTCTCCTTTTTCCTTTTTTTTTTTGACTCAAGGCGCCCTTTGCGGGTTTTCACCTTAACCCTTTTTTCTTTCAGGTAAAATCCTTTTTGACTAAACCTGAATTCACCAGATTGGGTAAGTCTTCGCCATCTATCTCAATCGATATCAATTCTCCTCTAGAACAGGCCCTATATAAGTCCTTCCCAGTTTGGCATATGATTTCCTCTAAAATTGTTTTGTAGAGGAAAAATCTGTTTCAACATCAGGTTCCCCTTGTGGAATTCTCTAGGATGAACCTCTTTGTCGTAAGCTCGCATCATCCGACCGTGATGGATAGCTTTTAACTTTTCTTCGATTAGGTTCAATTGGCAAAAACACTTCAATCCCATAAACCAATAGGTAAGATGTTGCCCCCAGCAAAGGTCCTAGCCAACGTTTGATACTCATAGAGAGTAGTGATAGCTTCTTATGCCAATCTTTACAAGTCTTAGCCACCTTTTATTTCTTCTTCTTCTTTTTTTCCTCTCTTTTTTTGGCAACTTTTGTTGCACTGTGATATGTTGCCTGATCTTTGGACAAACTGTAGACTTTAACTTTGTACAGTTATTTAGACGCAATCCTTTATGGCATTTGATCTTTTTCCTTTATATTTTTTTTGTTTTTTGTTTTGATGAATTTGATGACTTCGACCTTGTAATATTGGCATATGAAGCTACTTCCACTCGTTAGTGAAGTAAACGATAACTATGCCGATGAGTCGATATTGACTAAAAGCTTTTGACGAGATTGGCCCTATCACATCCATGCCCCACATATGGAAAATTTGTGAAGAACTGGAGTAGGTATATGAATCTTGTCTCCTTTAATTTCGTATTTGAGGTATGACTGATGCAATCCCCTTCCATGGTGAATCAACAGTGCCCGATCCTCTTTGTTTAGCCTGCTTCTTATTAGCTAAGGTATGTCCTGATATAATTATGCGAAAACATCTTTGTATTCTTGAAAACAACTCAATGATGTCTTGCCTTATTTTTGTGGTGAGCTAGGCTTCAGTCTTCCCCTTTTCCCTAGGCTCATAATATCCATTGACCCTTTGTAGAGTAAGGTCTATTTTTTCATCTTGCTCTACCATCTTTAACAAATCAGAAGGTAGGTTACAATCTCTATCATCTTCAAAATCCTGAGATCCCCTAAACCCATATCTTGTTCAAAAAGGGAGTCAGTAACAATGTCGCTCATGACGTTGATATTTGGATACCTGGGTACGAAGGCGAACGAATCCAAAGAATAAATGATTCTAAGGATGATTATTGGTATGGCCATGAATAAAAATGAAAGAATATATTTTAAAAAAAAAACAAAAGAATGTACAGTATGAAATAAAAATATGTGCTCAAACAAATGCATTTTATTAAAATAAAATTTTGAACATGAGCCTATTTCACAAAAGAGTTCTTGTTGCCTCTAGGCTCAAGACAACAAGCATGTTTTGAACATTACTCTAGATTAGCCCTAAATACAGGGATTTCTTCCACAGTCTCATTATTCAAAAACACTTCCAAGTGCACAAGGGTTTGGGAACTTTGTTCTCTAATTCCCTCTTTGATTTCTTCAAGGAGTCATAACTCTCTTGCACCCTCCTTCAATTATCACTGCTCCGTTCAACTCATCGAACTTTACCACCCCAATTTTAATAAGCCTTTCAACCAATTTCTTAAATTCCATGCAGTTATCGATTGAGTGACCCATTATTCCTGCGTGATACTCACATTGAGCATCAAATCATACCATTTAGGGTACGGGGGTTGTATTGGTTCCATGTAATTAGGAGCCACCACATGTTCATCAAATAAACTTTGATACAACTCCCTATATGTCATTGGAATAGGTGTAAACTGGAGTTGCTCATTGCTTTGCCTTGTGCCAGATTCTTTCCTTGATGAACCTTGATATCCAGTAGTCACTGTTTTTGGTTGTGTAACAGCAATCGATTTTGAGCACCCCATGCTTGTATTATCCACTTCATTTTCTCTCTTCCTTGTGGCCATTCTTTTGTTACTTTCTTCCACCTCGATATTTCTACTTTTTATGGCATTCTCGATCATTTCTCCTGCCATAACTATACCTGCAAAGCTCTTAGTGGTGCTTCCTATCATATGGGTGATAAATGGTGCCTTTAGAGTGTTGATGAACAACATAGTGGTTTCCTTCTCCAGGAGAGGTGGTTGAACTTGCATGGCTATTTCCCTCCATCTCTGCGCGTACTGCCTAAAACTCTCGTTTGATTTTTTTTCCATGTTTTGCAACATGATTCGGTCAGGCGTCATATCCGTGACATGATTGTACTGCCTTATGAAGGCTTGGGCCAAGTCCCTCCAAGAGCTAATGTTGCGCGACTGAGTTGGTTGTACCATCTAGAAGTTGCCCCCGTTAAACTATCTTGAAAACAATGAATCAAAAGTTGATCATTGTTCACATAACCAATCATGCGCCTACAGAACATAGTGATGTGAGCTTCAGGGCAAGTAGTTCCATTGTACTTCTCAAATTCAGGTGTCTTGAATTTATGAGGAAGCACTAATTCTGGGACCAAGCTCAAGTCATTTGCGTCAATTCCCTGGTGATGATCGGCGTTTTCCAAAGCCTTAAACTTTTCTTCCAACCATCTGCAGCGATCCTCCAATTTCCCTGAAGAGTCAATTATTTTTCCCTCTTTTTCTGCTATGTCCAAATCAGGAATAACAGGATTGGTAGGGTTAACTCTTGTTTTAAATCCTGAACCCATTTGGAAGCTCATAGGCGGTCTATTATCAACTTGCCCCTGTTGAGGCCTAATCGTGATAGGTGGCCTTTGGGGATATTCCTCAGGCTGTGTTTGCACATGTGGTGGAGTGAATCCCCTAGGAAAATCCTCATTATCTTCATCATTGACTATGGGACCTTTTGCTTTGTCCATTATCCCACTCATCATCTGGGCCATTTGAGTCATCATGTTCTTTTGGGCCTCCAGTATCTGGTCCCTCATTTCGTGTTGGAGCTTTGCCATTTGCTCCTGTATCTGGTCTTGCATATCCCTCTGGAACTGTTCAAGTCTTTGATCCATTTTTCTTGACTTAGCTCGTGTACCGTGAGGTGTTCCGTTTCCAGATTTCCCTTCTCTCTCTCTCTCTCTTTCTGTTATATTTTCAACTAATTAGACTCTTTCTATAAACTTAAATGTATATGATGTGATGTAATACAAATGCATGAATACAAAGAAAGAGAGGCGTTGACTCTGAATTTAGTTACATTAGAAAAACTTTACTAGAAAATAAATTTCTTTACACAAAACGGATCGCATACACGACTTTGTCCTCATAGTCCAAATGAAAACATGAATCCCTTCTTCGCAAAAGTCAAGTATTGCAAACTTCTAATAGATACCTCCTCTAGTTCCTTTTGCTTGATCTGGATCACGACTCCTATTCGCTTGTTAGCCTCTTCAAGAAAGCTGAGACGTGGTAATTCTCGAATAGTCTTTGTCAACTTGAATCCTTGGGTGACAAGGTCTTGTATTCCTTCATGGACTATCAGTCTTCTCTCGTTGTGTTCACTTGGACTATATTCGGACGACCGTATTATAATCCACTTTATCAAAAAATCCATTTTCTTATGACGAACTTTTCTATTTAGCAATCGAATTTGAAACCAACACCTCCTTTCTATGATGCAATGCAATCAAAACATAAGAAAACATGTTAGCACAGGAAATAATAACATAGAACCTATCAGGGTGACCACTAGGGTTTGACATAGTTCTACCTAGGGTAGGTCCTTAGGGTTCACTATATGCGGTTAGCTCTAAAGTTGAGGTACCCAAACCAGCAGATTCCTCGATCCTCACCCATTGTAGGCTCATATGGACCGAGTTCGGTTCAGGGGAATACATTTCCCTATGGCTGCACGGAGGTGAAAACCTCACGAAGACATAGGTACGGATGTATCCCGAAAGCGATCCACTATCCTACATAGAGGTGAAAACCTCACGAAGGAGTAGCTTCTCACTCCCACTTAAGGGTGTGACCACAACAGTCATACAGTGTAATGCTGAGCAATATATTTAAGACCAAATGCAATAAAAGAATCATATTTTTAAAATTAGACTTTTAAATTCGAACAAAAGGACATGAAATTATCGATTTGTTGGCCTAACTCTCTTGTATCCCCAGTGGAGTCGCCAAGCTGTCGAAACCATTTAAAATCGAGTTTAGAAAAATGGGGATCGACTTTAAAAACGAAAGTGGAAATCGCCACCAATCTTTTTTACTTAGGTGTGATTGGATCACCTTTTAAAACATTTTATTTTAAAACATTTTTGGTCCACAAAAACAAGAAAATGAGTTCGGGAGTCGGTTACATATGAGGAAGGGTTAGCACCCTCATAACGCCCAAAAATAGGTACCAAATCGATAAGATCATGTTCGAATGTTGAAAATAAAGAAAAAAAAATATGATCCTTTTATTAGAAAGAAAACCAAGACTTACTTATCTCGAAGAAATAAAGTACTTTACCCAATAAGTTAAGGTATAGCACCTCATGACTTTGAAATTAAGCTCATCTTTATTTTAGGAAATCTCTATCTCGAAACACAAAATGTCGAACCCGATAAGTTAAGGCACAACATCTTGAATCCCCAAGAATAGGTTTTTTTTATTTAAAACTTGAGATTTATTTTTATTCCGAAGGAATATAAACATCACATCCAGTACGTTAGGACACGATATTTTTTTAAACCCTCGTAATTAAAGTCATCTTATGACTTATAAAACTTGTTAAAAGGGTATTTAGTTATTTAGCTAAATAGAAAATCGCAACCCAGTACGTTAGGGCACTATTTTTCGAATTTCTAAATACCAAAACATTGCCTTATTTCAAAAACCTTTAAATAAAATATCAATTTTGCAAAAATATTTTTTTTTATATTTTAAACAATAACCATATAACAATATTACATTTATACACTATCGAACATAAATATTAAAAGTAATTAAGACATACTAACATTTCATATTTACAATAATGTAGAAAATGATTAATAAAAATAATTACATAATGGCAATCATAAATAAATAAATAAGAGAGTATAGGCGATAAAATATATACATAAAACCATAAATATCAAAATAGAAATTACTAAATAAATATGAAAATTTTCATGCAAGATTAATAATAGATAAATAAATAAGAATAAATAAAATTACATACTTAAATGATATAAACAATATAAACAATGTATAAATAAAAAATATGTAATGATTTTAAATATAATATAAATAATATGAATAAAACATGTTTTTTCAATATATTTTATAATAATAAAAATATGATTTAATATTATACTATACAATGTATATAAAAAATATATTAATAATACATAATAAAAAATAATATTAAATCATATAAAATAAATAATAATAATTAGATTAGTATATATATATATATATATATATATATATATAAACTTATACTATTAATAAATTAATATACAAATAATAAAATATTTAATATAACAAAACATTTAATATAATAAAAATAATTTAAATTAAAAAATTTAAGATTAAATAAATATAAGGGTTAAACAATAATTAAGCAGATTAAGAGAATTAAATCAAAATGCGCGTTAAATAACAGGGATCAAAATGAAAATTAATCCTTTTTTCAAAACGGCGTCGTTCCGATTTTTCCTTTAAACAGCTTGAGGATTAAAATAAAATAGGATATAAATTTTAGGGTCTGATTAAAAATAAAAAAACTGGATTAAATAAACTGAAAATGCGAAAGGGCTTAAATGGAAATTATACCATTTAATGAAAACGCGCGGTCCTCCCCGGGTCGGGTCAACGCGCGAATCCTGGCCTTCTAAAACGGCGCCGTTTCAAACTTATTATATAAATCGATTTTAATAAAAAAAATCATTCTAAAATCTATTTTTTTTTTAAAAAAACACTTTGAAAGAATCCGAAATCCTCTCGCCCTCTCGTCTAGCCTCGGTCGTCTGACTGTGGGCACCCGCCGTACGCGCCGCCGTGGCCGGTGGCCGGAGGCCTAACACCTCTATTTCCGGTCGTCTCCAAAAGGTAAATCTCCTTTTCTTTATTCTTTTTCTTGAAACAGTAGGTTATATGCGCACGTATATACATAAATAAAAATGAAAATAAAATAAATGACAGAAATAAAAGGAGAATCACTTTAAAAAACTCTTTTTTATTGATTTCTGTTTCTTTTTCTTATTCCTCTCTCTGTCTGTGTGTCTTTTTCTCTCCGTCCCCCCTCTTTTACTTACAGATTACATGGGTTTTTATACCCGAAAAACAAAGAAAAGAAAAGGAAAGAAATATTTTCTTTCATGATCCACTACTGCCTTTTCTCGCTCTGCTTGGTTTTGTTTCCTTTTTCGCAGGTTGATGGCAGAGATCTCGTGGTGATGAGGCATCATTCGAGCGCGTTGATGGTGGCGTGGTTCACGGCGATGAAGGCGGCACGACGCTTGGTCTGCTGAGGCGCCTAGGGCTTGCGGCGCCTAGGGTTTCAGAAAACCCTAGGCCACTGGAGCTGTTTATGTTTTTGGGCCTTCTTGGGCCGTGTTAACTTGGGCCATGGGTATGTGTGTTGTAATTGGGTCAAGGTGTTGGGTCTGAGTGTTTGGGGTGTAAATGGGTTTGGTGTTTGATGGGCTAATTAGATAATGGGTCTGTTAAGGGTATTGGACTAGTTTTGTACTGGACTGTTAGAAAGACATTTTTATTTTTATTTTTGTTTTGTTTTGGTTTTTTAAGAGCCCGGGCAAAATGAGCTATTACAATAATCATATGAGGAAAATGGGCTTTCCACCATAATCAACTTATTCTTTTTCTCCATCTCCACCAAAGATAGTATCCTTAATCTTATTGTCCATAACTTGTGACAGAGTTTGAGACAAAAAGACTTTCAAGGGGAGGTGTGACTGTGACGATTGAGAAAAAATTGAAACTCAAGTCATCTTAATGATAAAAAGACTTTAATTTCTTTTATTTAATTTTTAAATTTTTATCTTTATTTTAAAATGGATTTGGTTAATTTCTTTCACATATATATATGATTAAATTCATCAAATAAAATCAATAGTATTTAGATTTCATTCAAAACCTTTTAAAGGAGCAGCAGTCTTGGGAGTTTCGACAAAAAACTGAATTTTTTAGCATTGTTATCATTCAATTTAATATATTTGTTGATTGATTTTTTTTCTTTATGAAATTGCTGTTTATATGAATGTATAATTTATTTATCTACTATGGTAATTGCAACTGTTTTTGTCTTCGTGTAATTTACTATTATTTTGTTTGGTTAAAGCTTTGTCTTCGAGTGTGGACGAAGTAATTTCTTGTCATGATATTGTTATCTTATCACAACAGTCTTTTTAAGTATTGGGTTCCTCTTTATATGGCAATATACGTGTTACTTTTTGGTTAGTATAATAACATTAAAAATAATATATTTAATATACATATTTTAAAATAATCAAACATAAAATAAAAATAATTAATACAAATTAAAAGATAATTAAAAGATAAGTGAAAATTGTTGTAAAATATAAATTCTCTTCAAATAAACAAAATATTTTCCACGAGAAATTGCTAAAATTATCAATTATAATTAATTTATGGCTAATATCAATAAATAAAATATGTGAAAAGAAATAATACTGTAATTGTTAAAGTATTAAATTAAGAGAAGTTGGTTAGGATCTGTTAAGTTGTTATGAAGGCTGTTAGCAGCAATTATTCCCTTACTTCTATTTATTTATGTATATAAACACTAAAATTGATAAATGAAGGAGTAGTATTTTCTCTCAAAGAATTTATTCTTTAATTTCTGTTTTAGCATTTTCTAAGTAATACTTTCACTAACCAATTATACTATAAAAACTTTTAATGGAAAAACGAAATGAATATCAATAATTTAAAATTTGGTTATGTTTAAAGATTTTAATCCATTAATTTGAAGCTTTTATTTTTATTTTACTTCAAAATGATAAAATTTTATATAATTTCTCAAGTTAAACATATTCAAAAGTAATGGATAAAAAACGAGGTTAAATTAATGAAATTGAGTTAGTTCAAAGGTTTGATTTTGAGTTGAGAAATTAAAGTACCATTTTGGAATCTCGACCATTATCTAAACAACGAGATGACGAAGAGCTGCTGTCGTCAACATTAGAGGAGCATCATCAGCATAGGCTTTTTCAAAAAAGAAGGCATTTCCCATACCATGAATAATTTTTTCCTTTAATTGGAAGCCATGTCAGGGAACTTACCAGATCCCAACACGTGGTGCGATGCCAATCATCAAAAGAGAAAATAAATAAATAAATAACTGGAATAGATTACTTGGATTAGATTAATCCAGTTGGGATTATGTTTATTGACGTGTGATAATTGCTCATAGTGGACCAACACTCGCTCTAATTTTCAATGTCACAGCGATGCCTCCACGGGATAGATTGGTGGGAATTTGCCAACCTTAAGCGAACCAAACACCTCAAAATCCCTCTACCTTATAAATAATTAAAGGTATAGTACACTGAGATAGTCACTTAACTTTGATTAAAATAATAAAATAGTAACTAAATTTTGAAAATTTATAACCCAATCACTAAATTTTAAAAAAATAACAAATCGTCACAAATGAACATTTTTCATTACAGATATAACAGAAAGCTGAGGTGACTAGTTAATTAGCTACTATAGAATTCTAATTTAAGAATTTCAGTTGTTGGAATAAGAAGAAGAGATACCCACTGTTAAAGCAACCCAAAACAACAGCTAAAAAACCCAAAAATCGACGTCAGATTGTTGCGCTAGCTTGCCAACGGTGGTCGGAAAAATCCAAACTCTTATCTTGTCTCTTTTTGACCTTTTGAACATGAAGATGGAGTCAAATTCTTTGAAAATTGCCCCGAACCACTTGAATCCATGCTTGAACGTTTGAACTTTTCCTTGCCTAATCTCGAAATCAGACTGCCAGTTCAATCTAATTCCAAGGTATGTTATTTTTTGCGATCTCTTCTACATTCCTATAGTTTAGATTTTCGAGATGACAACCCAATACCTCAAAACTGGCCTCAACATTCCTTTTTTTTCTTTATATTTTTTTCTTCTTTCTTTGATTTTGTTTCCTTTCTCTTCGTTCCAGGCTTCCACTTGGTTTTCTGTCGGAGTTTTTTTGTCCATTTTGCATTTTTTGTGTTGTTGTTGGTGTGATTTTTTTGGTTGTTGCGGGTGTGGTGAGGATGTATTTACGGTGGCGATGGTAAATGCAGTGGTTGTGAGGGGGTTTGGATTTGACAGTGGTGGTGATGTATGGCAGTTGGTTAATTGGATAGTGGTGGTGATTAGTGTTGAGAGAGGTTGATGATGGTATGGTTAAGATAAGAATAAATTTGAAGTTTTTTAAGTTTTCTGTAAAAAGAAAAGAAAAAAAAAGAAGTTTAAAGAGGTTGAAGATGGAAACGAAGTTAACAGGGACGAAATGGTTGATGTAACAACCCGTTTTCAGTAAAATCAAAATAGTGATTTCGGACCACAAATCTGATTTCAGAAGAAAAATTATTTTTATATTATTTTATGGTCTATAGTATGATAATAATGTCGTATAAAAATTTTGTAAAGAAATTTTATCGATTAAATGTTTAATTTGATACAGGACCAAATTGCACAAAGTGCAAAAGTTGAGTTCTAATAGCTAAAAGGATTGAATAGCTATGGATTTCAAAATTTGAGATCCTTATATGACAAATAGACCATTAAAAATGCTTAGTGGTTAAGGATGATGATTCATCCATGGAAAATAAAATAAAGAAAAGGATGAAATTGAAAAGTGAAAAAAATAAATGATGATAATTAATTAAATAATGCAAATATAATCTTTTTCATCATCTTTCCCAAATTATTTCCATGAAAACCCTAGCTAAGAGAAAGTAGCTCAAGCAAGCTTACTTTGATCAATTAGGTATGTTTTCTTGTCCCGTTTTTAATGATTTTTATATTTTCGAGATTGTAAGCATTTAGCTATCTCGGGAACTAATTTGTAAAGTTATCAAAGAACTAGGGTTTTTCCATGGATGAACATAGTTGAATTATAAAGTTTTATGATAAAAAATGTAAGGTTGTTGATAGATAAACAACTTTTGTATAGTGAATTTTGATGAAAATGTGATTAAGGGACTAAATTGAAAAGATGTAAAATTCATGAAAAAAATCTGAATTTTATGAAATATATGGGCTGTAAATTTTACATGTAAAAAATTGGCTAGGCTTGGAATAAGGATTAAATTGTATGAATTTCATTTTTCGAGCCTAGGAATGAAATTGTCATTAATTAAAAGATTGGGGCAAAATGGTAATTTTACCTAAGATGTGAATTGAATTGAAATGAACATGAGTTAATTTTAAATTCATTCATATAGATTCGGATAGACCAAATTCAGAGTTAGAACGAGGAAAAGAGAAAATGTTGGATTAGTAGGTTTTATGTACACGAACATTTGTCGAGGTAAATTCGTGTAACTAAATTATGTATATTAATATGTTTTAATTGAATGCTGTGTATGTGAATTGTATAAATGCCAAATATATGAAATTGATTACATATCCAACAAAGCCAGATAAATATTAAATCTCGTTTCAATAATGAAATTCGATGGATACAGGATTTCCTGATTGGTTGTGGTCCTGCAAGTGTTGCGAACACACCACAACTCCTACTAGCATCCTATTATAAGCCCTCTCGAGCGTCCCGTTATATGGTTCCTACGAGCATCTTGATCGGTAGTGATCTTGCATGTGTTGCGGACTAACGTAGCTCTTTGTGAGCGCTCTGTTATATGATCAGTTGTGATCCTGCTTATATTGCGGACACAAACGCAGCGCTTTGTGAGCGTCCTGATATGACTCACTTGAACTGTAATGACCTGATAGTCACGGGTATTGGAAAGTGTACTTTCGGGTCTCCATTTTGGTAAAATGAATTCGTAAATATTTTTAAAAAAATATCTACGAAGTTAGTTGTGTGGTTAATTAGGTTTTGATTAGGTGAATGTAATAGCCCGATTTAGGGGCTAGTTGGAACAGTGATCTCGGGATCACTAATCCGAGGTCAGAGCAAATTATTTTAATGTTATTTTATAAGTTATAGCCTGATTATAAAGGTTCATAAAAATTTTGGTGCTTTAATTTTAGCGATTTCATGCTTAATTGCAAAAAAGGACAATCGCATAAAGTGCGAAAGTTAAAAATTTCAAGCTAAGGGTGCCAAATAGCTATGGAATATTATTGGGAGGTCTTTAAAGTGCAATTAGCCCCTTAAATAATGGTTGGCCAGCCATAGGGGACAATGGAGGTCAAAATTTTAGTCAAATAGGTGGATTAGGTGGACTAAATTGGGATTTTATATTAAAATAAAGAAAGAAAAGATATCATATTTTCTCATTCATTCCTCCAACAAAAATTAGCAGCAAATAGGGGTTTGAAAGCTCCAAAAATTTCAACACACTCTTCTCTTTACAAGTGTTTTAGTGATCATTTCTTGATAATATTTATACTTTTGGGACCCCTAAAGCTTAAGCTTTCTAAAGAGGGGACTATCTTGCAAAATGGTGAAAAGTTTAGAGTTTTGCCATGTGAGCTTTTAAGTTATTCGCTGCATTTTTATGGGAGAAAATGAGTCTTGGTTGTTAGATAAACAACATTTGTGAAAGGTGTTTCCATGAAAACATCTAAAAGGACCTTTTTATAAGGGTTGTGAAATTTATGGTAAATGTGTGAAATAATGAGTATTGAGGGCTTCCATAAGAATAATAAATGTTCACTTAGGCTTGTTAAAGAGAGAAATTTGATTAGAATTGATTTCCAAGCCTAGGGGTAAAATGGTTATTTTGTGAAAGTCTAAGGGCAAAATAGTAATCTTGCCAAAGCATGATTACTGAAATGCATTAGTTAATGTGATAATTAAATGAGCTAATTTGCTATTATAGATCAAGAAGAACAAAGAATTAACCTCGATTGGGGAAAGAACAAAGTATCAGACTAGATCGACAATATAGCCTATTTTGAAATCGAGGTAAGTTTGTGTGCAATAAATTCAACATCATGTTATTTAAGTTTCTAAATGTTGATATTGATGAGGTTGTATAATATTACCTTGAAATTGAACAATGATGTTGAATGAGAAAATGTTGAGGATTTCGGATGTGGAAGTCCCAGTTAGACTTTAATAAATGAGAGAATAATATCATCAAGACTTGAGAAGGGTAAATGTAAGGTCCCGTATAGGACCATGCTCAGGACATGTCCTCGGTACCGAATTGAGATTCCGTATAAGACCATATCTGGGATATGGTATCAGCATTAAATATGATAATCGTATAAGACCATATTCGAGATATGGCATCGATAACCGATATGAGATCCCGTATAAGACCATATTGGGGATATGACATCGATATCTAGAGGTGATACCATGTAAGAGCATGTCTAGGATATGGCATTGGAGTTGTATTTATGTAAATGACGATGATTATGTACTTTTGAGTATCCCATGTGATTCAATGGGGCAATAGTTAAGCTTGTAATAGAGATGAGATTAGTGCTAAATCTGTGTGATGAAGTGGTAAATGTATATGTGAGTAATTCACGAGAAAAGTTTACGATATGTGATATGATATGTAATTCGTAAGAGTAAGCCTGAGTAAGTTATGGCAATGTGCCTAAGGCTTTGTGTTTTATTTAATGCTATGTATGGATGACATTAAGAACCTTATGTTGTTATTTACTTCATACAAACTTACTAAGCTTTATGCCTATTCCTCTCATTTCCCTTTTCCTTGTAGCATTACCAAGTTAACTCGAGAATTCGAGGAATGTCGAGGTTCAGAAATCACACTATCGACTACTCTTTGGTATATCATAGTTAAATTCATTTTGAGTATGGCATGTAAAGGACTTAATCTATTTTGTTATGTCATATTTGCTAGCCAAAGTGTTGGCTATTAATGTTGCTAAATTCATTTTGTAAGTGGGCATTGGAATTGGGTCCATACTTGACAAGTTTACATATATTCAATGATGATGAATTTCATTAAGTGTATGCTTGTATGGATATCTTCATTTTTTTGAGTCTTTAGAAGTGCTTTATGGTTATGATATATGTTGGATTGAATTGATATAAGTATGGTGGCTGTGTAGGTTGGCATTTGGTTTGGTAGATAGCCTTTCAAATGTCCACACGGGTAGGCACACGGGCGTGTGTCTAGGCCGTGTGTGACACATAGTCAGCCCCATGGGCGTGTTGATTCGTCGTGTGTCCCCTGCATGCTAAGTTTACAAGTCAGTATGCTCAGTAGTAAACACATGGGGAGAGACACGGCCATGTGTCTCAGCCGTGTGGGAGAAACGGCCCTGGACATGGGCATGTGCCCAGGTAGTGTGAAGTCTGCACCTAAAATTTGGAATTTAATTTGCCACACAGCTGAAGGACACGGGCGTGTGCCTTGGCCGTGTGATCATAGTGAGGTGATGACGTCATTAATAGAATGCCATGTTTTTGGCACACGGGCTAAGACACAGGCGTGTGATTGGCCGTGTGATGCAAGTCAGTGTCGACCACGGGTGTGGAACACGGGCGTGTCCCACTCTTCACACGGGCATGTGGCCTTATTTTATGTCAAAATTTTCTAAGTGTTTGAAAGTTTCCGATTTGGTCCCGAAGCATCCCGAGTATATATAGGGTTTCGTAAACCTATAATAGGGATGTTACGATTGTAAATGAAAAAGTTTTAAGCTGGAATGAAATTTTATAGCCCAAAGTAGTATATTTAAGCAAGATAAGTTCGGTAATGTCTCGTATCCGGTTCCGACATCGAACACGGGTAAGGGGTGTTCAGTGAATTTGTTTAAATTAAGAGTAATTAGGTGTGAAGACTAGATTGCATATAGAGAGAAAGTTGAATTATAGATTAGAGGAAAAGTGAAGGGACTAAATAAGAAATTAAGCCATAAATTGACAATTGGATGGTGTTGGTAAATACATGTGTAATAATAACAAACATATGTATTTAATAAGAAAATATGTATTACTTATTAATTAAGTAAATATATATTATTATAATTAAATCAAAACAAATAAAAGAAAAGAAAAAGGAATTGAAAAAGAAACAGAGAATAGAATGAAACAGGGGGAAAAAGAAAGAAAGAAAAAGAGAAAGAAAGAAAGAGAAAAATTAGGGTTTCAAGGGTTCAAAACTCAATTGGTTAGTCAATTTAGTCCATTTTCTTGTAATTTTATGTTTTTGAAATCCTAATATTAAATACTACTTAACCTATGCTAAAATTTTAGAAATTATTTGATTTTTAGATGTTGTCTATGTTGAATAATTTGAGTATTAGGGATTAAATTGATAGATTTTAAGTTAGAATTGAGAAAGGGATTGAATTGTAGAATAAATTATAAGTTTTGAGTAATAGGGACTAAATTGTGAAAATTTTAAAATTTAGGAATTTATGTGAAAATAAGGAGTTGAATTTAGTCTAAAGTGAAATTTGCATGAAAATAAAGAACTAAATGTGAAGAATAAAAGTTAGTCTCAGTTTAGGGACTAAATTGAAATTTAGGCAATATTTGAGTAAAAATTGAAATATTAAATATGAAATTGAATTGTGTTGTATTGATTCCGTAGCTAACATCATACCAGAATCATCGACTAAAAAGGAAAAGATAAAGTCGACGTCGAATAACTTGAAATTTTCGGTTTGTATTTATATAATCCGAAACTAGTTATTAATTGGGCCATTTTACCCCAAAACTCCCATTTCCAAAATTATTTACGGAAATGGGCCAAATTTTTAATTATTTACCGGAAAGGGTCGAATTCCACGAAATCGGGTCCACGTCAGCACGTTCTCAGGTGATGTGTCAGCAAAATGCGTCCCCGGGGGAGCGTTTTATCCACGTCAGCACAAAGCGCTTCCTTGAAGGAGCGCTTTGCTAATGTGGCAAAAAGGCTCCTTCAGGGACACGTTTTAGCCCGTGTTTTTTTCCCAAAAAAATATATTCTCAAATTAAATTTGAAAAAAGGTCATTTTTTAAATATTATAAAAATAGACCAAATTTTTTAAAAATTTATGAGAATAAACCTTTATAAAAACTCAAAGTGACAACACCAATTTTTTTTAAGGCGTCACCAATTAATATGGAAATAAAACTTACAAAGCAAATCTTTATATAGACCCAAAGTCTCATTTCCCTTGTTTTCTTAAGCAATGTGGGATATGTGATATGCGTATATATAGACTCATGAATAGTTTTGTAACTTGTTCCTAAACAATGTGGGATTCCTTCCTCTTTTAACTAACAACATGAGATTAAAGGCTACACTATATTTGATATTTTTTTTACTTAGAGTTTAAATTTTTTTACAAAAAGTTAACATTTGTTACATTATAAATAAACTTTTAAACTCTATAAGTAAAAAATTATAAAATATAAAATGAGTAAGATAAAATATTAAAAATAAATATTTTAAAAATTACTAATAGTTGAGTGATCATTTTGTAAGTTTTATAATTCAATAGCTAAAAATATAGTTAAGTGACTACTAATGTAATTTAATCTAGATATAAAATATGAAAATTAATTATTATATTTTATGTATATTATATGTTTCTATAAAAAACTTATTTAACATAATTATATACTATGCTTAAATAGATTATCTATCTAGTTAAAATATATCTGAAATAAATTTATCGGTATTCATTAGGTGATGAAAATTAAATTAAAATTAGAATTAAAAAATTAATGAGTATAGTAAAATATTAAAAATAAATAAATATTTAAAAGATATATCAATTTTTAAAATTACAAAAAATTTCTATTTGAGTACCAAATTCTCACCATTTATTTATTAATCAAACATTCATAATAAAAATAAAATAAATAATAAAAATTAAAAGTATAACTTCTAAATTTAAATAATGGAAAATTATTTTAAAAATTAGAATTGCATTGATATTAACTTCAAACATTTAAAATTGAATAAAAGATTATTGCATGTACAAGTTTCATATGTGCAATTTGTTTTCTCTTTTTAATAGTTCTTTTATATATGTTAACAATTCTAAAATGCAACAAGATTAAAGATCTCAAAAGATAATTTTATAATATAAGAAAATGGTAACAAAATATAAAAATAGAAATTATTTTGTAAAAAATTATCAAATATAGTGTAGCATTTAATCTCATGTTATTAGTTAAAAGAGGAAGGAATTTCACATTGTTTAGGAACAAGCTACAAATCTATTCATGAGTCTATATATACACATATCTCATATCCCACATCGCTTAAAAAAATAAGAGAAATGTGACTTTGGGTCTATATAAAGATTTGCTTTGTAAGTTATATTTCCATATTAATTGGTGACACCTTAAAAAAAAATGGTGTTGTCACTTTGAGCCTTTATAAAGGTTTATTGTCGTAAATTTTTAAAAAAATTGGTCTATTTTTATAATATTTAAAAAATGACCCTTTTTGAAAATTTAATTTGAGAATAAGTTTTTTTTTTGGGAAAAAAACATGGGCTAAAACGCGTCCCTGAGGGAGCGTTTTTGCCACATTAGCAAAGCGCTCCTTCAAGGAAGCGTTTTGTGCTGACGTGGACAAAACGCTCCCCCAGTGACGCGTTTTGTTGACACAGCACCTGAGATCGCGTTGACGTGGATACATTTTCGGGGAATTCGACCATTTCTGGTAAATAATAAAAAAGTTGGCCTATTTCTTTAAATAATGTTAGAAATGGGCGTTTTTGGGTAAAATGGCCTATTAATTGTTGTATTTTTAATTTAATGTATATGGTAAGTGTTGAGGTGAGAATTATTGTGTTTTGTAATTGAAATGGATTGATTTAATATGTGATTAATTTATTGAATTTATATTGATTGAATTGGTATATATATATTGAATATATTGATTATTTGAATTGAAATGAATATTGGTTGTATTTGAAAAGTGAATTGGAACCCTATTAACTGTATTGAGCTAAGTCGAATATAGATGGCATGCCATAGGATTGGAAGAGTTCAGGGATTTCTTCGACTTTGAGTCGATGAGACACTGGGTGTCAATTTATTACTTCAGATTAATTCGATGAGGCACTGGGTGTAACAACCCGATTTTGACCCTAATTAGAATAGTGGTTTCGAAACCACAAATCAGAGTCTGAAAAATATTTTAATATTATTTTCTGTGTTAATTATGTGTGAATTTACATGTGTGAAAGTTTCGTGAATTAATTTTATTGTTTGAATGCTTAATTTGATAAAAGGGCTTAATCGCGTAAAATAAAAATTTGATGGTTAATTATGAAAGTGCCTAATTGTTGTTGTCTTTTTAATATGGGGGATTTATGTTGCAATTTTGCCATTAATAAATATAGTGGACGGCATTATGTTTATATTATATATAGTTTTTATATTATTTATAAAGGTTAAATAATACATATTATATTATAAAGTTATTATAATAAGACAAACATAATTAAAAGCCACATTTTCATCTTTTTATGAACCGAAATGAAAAGAAAAGAAAAAGAAATAAGAAAGCTTTGAGTTCGGCCCTTGTTTAAGCAAATTGAGGTATGTTTCGGTTTCGGTTTTTGATAATTTTTACGTTTTTGAGATCGTTGCTAAGTTATCTACAAGACCCATGCTTGAATTTTTGATTTTGGTGAATATTTTGAATTATGCCATTATTGAAAGCTTGTGATTTTTGTTGTTTGATGATGAAATATGAAAGATATGTTTTAGATTAACATGTTTTGTATTGGAGTTTTTGATGATTTTGAGTAATTAGGACTAAATCGCAAAAATAATAATTTGAATGACTAAAATGTGAAATAAATGAAATATGTGGATTTTTTTGAGAGTGAGTAAAATTCGGCTCAACATGGGTATGCTGAAATTTTGTGTATTTTATGTTTTGTGCAATAGGGACTAAATTGTAAAAAGTGTAAATGTCAGGGGTAAAATGATAATTTGCCTATTTATGTGTTCTTAGACTAAATTGAATGGACTTATATTGAATTAGTTTATTTTGAATACATTTAGATCAAGAACCAAAGAAATCGGATTTGGATCGGAGGAAAACTAAAATCGTCGATTAATCGTCCTGTTCCGATTACCGTTGTCCGAGGTAAGTTTATAAGCAAAAAGACGTACTAAATTTTATAAAATGTGAAGTATACATGTAGAAATAAATATATGAATTTTTATTTGACTTAGCCAAATGTATAAATGTTTATGAGATTTGGGAACAAGTTCGATTCAATTGATATAGGATGTTTGAAAAGCTTCGTATGAACCTTAAGGATTGATTAAGATTTCCGATATATGAATTATGTGTAAGATGACTTTGTATCAGTGATATCGGGCATTATGCCTAGTAGGCTTTGTGCCGGTGTATAATATCGGGCTTTATGCTTAGCAAGCTTTGTGCCGGTGTATAATATCGGGCTTTATGCTTAGCAGGCTTTATGTTGGTGAATTATATCAGGCTTATTACCTAGCAGGCTCTGTGCCAGTGTATTATATTATGCTTTATGCCTAGCAAATTTTACGTGAGCAACGGTAAAAGTAATCAAATGTGTTAAATGAGTTAAAGTGAACAGGTATGTGACAATTTATTACCTTTTCAGAAATAAGGTAAGTTGATTATTTGATATGTGATACAAGTTATAAATGACGTTAATGGTAGTGAATGTGTATATGAAAATCTATATGTGGATTGATGCATAAATATGTGATATTAATGTTTGATTTTTGAGCTTATATTCGGCCTAACTTAGGATAGAAAAGATATGTCATTAAGGATTTCATGTTTCGGGTGCTGGTCTTGAATGTCCTATCGATGGCTGAGGTCCTACATTTATTGCGGGTTCTCCATAGTTCGTGTGAGTAGCATCGTGTAGCTTACATTCTAACCTAAGCTTATGCGAGCAGGCCTATTTCACAGCTCGTGTGAGCATTGATGTAAAGGAAAGGTTATAGTTATATGTAAAGGCACACTTCGTGTGAGCTTTCTTGAGTATTTGATGTAATTTTAGATGATTCAACGAGTAAGAAAAAGAATAGAACGGTAAGCGACTCAATGGAAAGGATTATGACTTTATGAAAGGCTGGACGCATATGTAATGTATCTTATGAAATCTATTTATCCCCGTGGTCAAACCTGACTCTTGTTCCACGGCCACCAAGCACGCTCGTGTACTCTGGCTGTGGTCGATCCTGCCAAATACCACACGGCTACCAGGCACGTCCGTGTGCCTTGGCCGTGTGCTCTTAAACCATATACTGACTTTACCCCACGGTCACTAGGCACGCCCGTGTGCCATGGTCGTGTGACATTATAGGTCATTTGCAAGACCAAAATGCCATCCAAATGGGTCATACCTACAAGCAACATTTTCCATCACATATCATGCATATATGACAAAAAAACATACCAAATTGACCTTTCAATCTATACATTCAATACCAATTCCAACTATGCCAAATTACAAGACTAAAGCTCATCTCATCACAAGCATACTTTATTCATTTGCTTACTCAAAACTTGCCCATTCTTTGTACTCCAAACCATACCAAAAATATGAATCATATAATATATTCATTCAAGAATTTTATCAACTCAAAACTAGCCAAAACATATGGCTAAGATCACTTTATAATCATACTCACATATCTAGCCTATACATGCCATATCTAGCTATATACAATTTCAAAGGGTACCAAAAAGAGTTTAGTAATATGTTGACGATCCTTGACGGTCCCGAGCCTTCAGTAGCTTTGGCAACTTATAAAATAGAGTAAATCACACACACGTGGTAAGGTTTCAAAAGCTTAGTAAGTCATATACATTTAAACTTGGCATATAAACATTCAAAACATATAATCAATCGAGATTCACTAATGGCTTGATTGCACCATCATAATTCTTCTTAGTACATTCACTTATGTCATTTATCTTCCAAAATTTGCATATCAGTGCATACTTTATTAACTCATAGTTTTTCTATCCATGTAACACACTTACCTTCTCATATTCAAATACATAATTCATATAGGTAAGTTTAAGAAAATACTTTCCTTCTTATACACATAAAGTGTACTTATCAAACATACCTGAAACAATATACAATTTACATATTCATTCATTTCTTAAACTTGACTATTGAACCGTTCGTAATCTAATAGAATACATAGAGTGCCCGAAATAGTTATACAATGCCAGTGTCCTTGACATGGTCTTAATTGTAATCAGATATGGACGCCACTGTCCCAGACAGGGCCTTACTCGAATTAATACGATGCCGATGTCCCAGACATGGTCTTACACATAATCAGATTTTGACGCCACTATCCCAGACAGGGTCTTGCTCGAATTAATACGATGCCGATGTCCCAGACATGGTCTTACACATAATCAGATATCGACGCCGTTGTCCCAAACATGGTCTTATTCGAATTAATACGATGCCGATGTCCCATACATGGTTTTACACGTAATCAGATATCGACGCCACTGTCCCAGACAGGGTCTTATTCAAATTAACACGATGCCGATGTCCCAGACATGGTCTTACACGTAATCAGATATCGATGCCACTGTCCCAAATAGGGTCTTATTTGAATTAATACGATGCCGATGCCCCAGACATGGTCTTACACGTAATTAGATATCGACGCCACTATCCCAGATAAGGTCTTATTCGAATTAATGCGATGCTGATGTCCTAAACGTTGTCTTACACATAATCAGATATCTATCCCAAACAGGGTCTTACTCGAATTAATACGATGCCGATGTCCCAGACATGGTCTTACATGTAATCAGATATCAGCGCCACTGTCCTAGACATGGTCTTACATGATATCTCGGAATAAACACCTGTGCCATTCCTATCTTAGAATTCTTGTACACATCATTTCTTAAACAATCATCATCATCAATAATTATACAAACATACAAAATTCAATACAAATACATTTATTTGCATAATGACTTACCTCAGATTCTATTTAACTGAAACAAAAATGGCTACTCAGTTAGTTTCGTTTTCCCGAGATCTAAGTCCGTTTTCCTCGGTTCTAGATCTAAACATATTCAAAATTAACCCTTTTATTCACTAATTCATTCAATTCAATCCAAACACATATATTTAGGGCAATTTACAAATTAGCCATCTTACTTGCATAATTTATCAATTTAGTCCATTTTTCTCAAAACATCAAATTCACAAAATTAACACATACACATGCTTAGCCGAATACTTATGAACATCATACAAGCCCATACTTTGCATCAAATGTGCAATTTAGTCCTTCAATTTACCATTTTCTCAATTTAGCCCTAATTAGCTAAATTCATCAAAAATTCAAGAACAAAGTATGCTCATCTAGCTCAAAACTTTCATTTTTCATCATCAAACATCACATAACTCATGAATTCATCAACAGCATATTTCACATGCATCATCAAAACACAAAATTAAAGCATGGGTTTTGTAGCTCTCAAAGCAACGATTACAAAAACGTAGAAATTATCAAAAACGGATCAAAAACTAACCTTGAATTCAAACTTGGAACCAACCGAAACCCTTAAGCTTTTATTCTTTTTCTTTAAAACATTCGACCAAAAGATGATAAAAACCAAGCCACTTTCTTTTGTTTTCTTTTTATTGATATAATATAATAACTTATAAAATAATATACTAATTTAACATATATTATAAACTTGGAAAACATATAATGTAAATATATAAATATACAAAACCACATTTAATGCCATCCACTTCCTATAGTAATGGCTTAATTGCCACATGAGTCCTTACTCTTGAAAAGACATAACAAATGAGCACCCTTTTATAAAACATGCAAATTTCACTTTTAATGCAATTCAATCCTTTTGTCAAATTAAGCACACTGACGGACAAATTATCATACGAAACTTTACCGCATGCTTAATTACTCATCAAAGACACATAAAATAATATTAAAATCTTATTCGGACTCGGATTCATGGTCCTTAAACCACTATTCTGACTTGGGGTATAAACTAGACTGTTACAACGAAAATCTGCCGAATTAGGGTCAAACCTAATATGGGAATCTATAGATCGAATTAATGCGACAATAGGGGTTTTAATAAGAAAGAGATTTCAATTAATCAAACTAAAGTCAGTTGTTAGTAGCCTCGAAAGAGGTATTAATATAATTCTGGGTTTTCTATGGATTAAGTCAAGTGAATAAATCACATGAATCAAAAGTAATAAGTGAAGTCTAGGTGGATTCTTCCTTAGGTGTCATCCATCTCATATAAGTTATCCAAAGTATTTTTCGAATTTACTCTCTGTCACGCTTGTAGTTAGTTAAATTAGTTAGTTAAATTTTAGATTAAAAATAAATCCCTTTTAATTATTAGGCTAGATAATAAAAATATAGTTAATACTAGTACTCTTGGTCCTTGAGGATACGATCTTTCGGACTCACCCCAGCTATACTACTGGTCGATAGGTGCGCTTGCCTTTGTTGAATTAATAGTTAGTTTCAAGCTTCCATCAGGTCCAAATGTATGTGCTTTCTAGACTTTTAACTCAGCACTTTATAGTTTAATCCAACCCAAGACATGTTTTTTTATTTTCCAAAATAGACATTATTTATTAAATTAATTTAAATAAATTAAATTTTCAATTAAATATTTTTTCAATCCAATTCTAATTCGTTAAAATCATGACAACTTTACCGTAAAAGAATCTATGATAAAATATATTTAATTTCTACATTCAACATATTCACAATGAACAATTAATTTAAATCTATTTTCGAACTTCAATTAATTAATTAATTAGTAATTTAAAAACCATAAATTAATTCTCAAGTCATTTCCATACTCAGTGAGAAAACCATATTCATTTTCAAATATTATCTATTTTTCTAACTTTATTATTTCTATCCATTTATTTTCATTTGATTCAACATGCAATTCATTTCTGGTTTCAACGAGCTAGCGGAAGGACTAATTACACATATGTGATTAGGGATCAAATGATTTATAATTAAGTTTCAGCTTTTTACATATTAATTAAAAACTCATTTAGTCATAAAGTCCTTCCACTATAGTATCGTGACTTAGTTCTCCAATTACATACCATTACGAAAGCTACTTGATCAGTGCTAATCCGATGACCTGGTCATAGTTGTGTTACCCTTATAGGGTATCCTTAATCTCTTTAGGATAAATACGTTCTTTCAATATGATCCTATTTTTTCTCATGGCAACAATTACATCTTCCTTCATGAAAAGTAAATTACTATTATATAGTAATCAAGCCATTCATCACAAAGACAAATGACTCATGATCACATTTACTTTTCATCTATCATGTAATGCCAATGAGAGGATATCATTACCCATGTCTTAGACTATGAGTTTCACTATTTTAAATTACGACTATAAAAGTCATCTACCCAACACACTGGCTTTTGATTCGTTATCTATTTGAACTTAGGCTTTTACTTACATCAAAGTATACAAGCCACACATACATAGTCCATCATCTACACATGATTAAAGTATGCCACACAATAAATGTCACAAGTGAATAAATCCATAAACAGGTTCAAGATCTATCCTGCTTAGGTCTAGTTAGATGTACTGTCAATCTAGCAATTCACATCTATGTCTCAATCTTTTGGGAGTCATCTACTCCAATGCCCAAGACAATACATCTCCCTAATTGGACTTGATAGATGACATATTAGTCTTTCAAAAAATTTTCTCATTACCGATTAGACTAAGGACATGTTTAGGTTCGTCTACTAATATATGTTGTCTTTTCGTATTTAGATCTGACCATGTAATACCTCTTAGTATTAGTTAAACATTAGACAACCAGTGAGCTAATATTTGCTTCTATTTTGTTTTACATACGAAAATCATATGAGGATATTATACAAAGGATATTAATGTAATTCATGAATAATTTTATTGTAACATCCCAAAATTGGGCCTAGTAGGATTGGGCCTAATAAGCCTTGGGCGTAGGAATGTTTAAAATTTTGAGAACAAGAGAATGGCATTATTGCAAATTGGACTTATTAGTTAAGTGAATTTGGAAGGTTACAAAGTTTCTATGAAGTCTTGGGTTTAATTGGGCCTTAGGAAAAATTGGGTATTTTAGCACTTTAAGGAGAGATGGTAAGTAGTTTCAAAGCTTATAGAAAAAAATAAGTAATGTGCTTGCATAAATGAGCTATTGGTAAAGAGGTTATGGCATCAAGTGAAGTACCTTGAGGGAAGAGGTTCAAATCCCTTTATGTGCAATTTTTTACTAATATTTTTGCACTCTTTCCTTAAGTGTCGGCCAAGAGATATTTATGACAAGTTTGACTTCTTTATTTTTGGTATGGTGGCTAAAGAATTAAGGAAAGGTTGAGGTTGGGGAAATGAATCAAAAGGAAAAGGCAAGTAAGGGGAACAAGTGGCTTATTTCATGGAGAATGCTATGGAAAGTATGGTTGGAAAAATTCTGACCCTTATGACTATGCATGTGGACGGTTTTGGGGGTAGATAGGTAGCTGAAATTTTACTTTGGCATTTAGTAGGGTCTTGGTATTGTTTTGGCCAAAAATCACATTTGCAACTTTAGTGTCATCTTCTCCCAATTTGCTATTCTCTTGGCCGAAATCTTCTAGCACAATAGTGCATTTTTCTTCTCTTTGGATTGGTTTCATATTCACCTTCTGTCCATCTTCCTTGATAGCCGAATATCAACATTCAATTTTCTCCATAACCAAACTTTCATCTTTTCTCTATTTCTTCTTCTCATCCATATTAACATCCGTTTCTTGACCAATCAAGATATAGTGGAAGGCCGAAACTTGGATTTTTCTGAAGTCATCGTATAATTGCTAGAAATCGGATCCAATATTAATAAGGGACAAATCACTCGATATATTCTACCTTCGGACATAGTGGTCAACGACGAGTGGTTCGTTAGGAAATCGAAATCAAGTGTGTAATCCCGTACCTTTCCTATACATATCTGAAATGGTGTGTAATCTCACACTTCCCAGAAAGTTTGTATGAAATATTATGTGAATCAGTCAAAATACCAAAGAAAACTGGAAACTGGCATCCGTGATCACTCGGGCGTGCGTATGATCGTAGTGGTAAACATATTTTGTAATAAAATAGTTTCGGTTAGAAGCAGTGACATGTTTTTGAAAAATCACAAAAAAATAGAAGAAATGGAATTAGAAAGTGAATGAGATATTGAATAAAAGATTACTGTGTCTATTTTGATAAGGAAGAAACGGAGAAGGAAAAGGAATTTTATATTCTGAGATATGTTAATTTTAGTGAGACTAGTTCTGAATGATTTCGTGGTTCCCTGATCTGTCTTGGAAAAATCGTATAAAATTGTACAAAGTGAATTAAGAGTTATAGTTTATATGTAAAGATTACTTAGTGAGTCTATTTTCAATAGAAGCAAGTGGGAACAACATATGAAAGTTGTACAGTGAGATATTTGAATTTTGGGCAAGGGAGGTCAGAATCATTAGACAGTGAAACAAGGGAAACTTTAAGAAATAAACTGTACTAAATGGTTAAGACAAAAATTCTGGAAAACTTTTAGTAAGAAGATATGTGAGTTTAGGTTCAAGAAAAATTTACGGATTTCGATTTCGAGATTCCTAACCCAAGTTAT
The DNA here is from genome assembly GCA_025506655.1 of Gossypium rotundifolium. Taxonomy (NCBI): domain Eukaryota; kingdom Viridiplantae; phylum Streptophyta; class Magnoliopsida; order Malvales; family Malvaceae; genus Gossypium; species Gossypium rotundifolium. The sequence goes on from CP106722.1 coordinate 64,705,622, forward strand.
AGTCAATTTAATTAGTACGACGCAGATGGACAATTTAAATTGTTATGCCCAATTTAGTAGTTAAGTCTGGATTGCAAAAGTCCCGGATTACCCTTAGTGGGTAAATTGTCGAATTAAAAAAATGAATCTAAAGGGCCGAAATATGGAAATGCCCGTAATGGGCGGATTTGCAAAAGTGTTAATAGGCCAATCTGTTATTTTGATAAATGGGCCAAACTGATATTTTGATAAATGGGCCAATCTAATATTTTGATAAATGGGCCAATCTGTTATTTTGATAAATGGGCCAATCTGATATTTTGATAAATGGGCCAATCTGATATTTTGCTAAATTGGCCAATCTGATATTTTGCTAAATGGGCTAATATGATATTTTGCTATATGGGCCTAATTGATAATTTGTTATAATGAGCTGTACTTTTATAATAAATATCTGAATAAATTATTGTGATTTGTTATGCATTATATACATGATTTGCGTGGGATGGGATAATGATGAAGAGAAGTTCTGGTAGCTATGCTACATAAATCTGGTGGCTCTATATAAATGGCTTAATGCCTACATTTGGTATGTTGGCGGGGTGGGTTGACTAAAGATCACCTAAAGGTGGTGTGTAGCAGATGGAAAACTAGGATTTGGTTTGGGAATTGCATATCATATGCATATTATATATGATACATTTATATTATTGTAAGCGGGCTTTGGCCCAATTAATTGCTTAATGGGATTTTGGCCCGATGAACAATACTAAGTGGATTATACATCGAGTTCTTGTAACTCACCCCTTCTCTTAACCCTTGCGGTAATGCTCGATTTGAGGACGGGAGCCATGGATGACTCGGTGGAGGCCATGCTTGAAATAACATTTTCGGATATTAGTAAACTACCTTTCCGTTTTATTTGATTACTTTTATTGTTTGGGTTTAAAAGTTGTAATAAGGCCTCGGACTATTTTTATTTTGCTTTATGTTTGGGATGTTTTATTATTCTTCTTAAATTGTTTAAAAGGAATTTTCTAAAATATAAATAATGGTTTTCAAAATTGATTAATAAATGGATTTTATAGCAAACTTTTACAAATAATTTAACTCGAATTCTCTTTCAAAATTTCAACGTCATTTTCAAAAGTCCTAATTTTAAAGTCTACTACTTCGATTTTTGACTCATCAACCAACCTCTTAAAAATACTTGTATTTTATCTACGTTTCTGCAATGTTTTCAAAATGCTTCTGTAACTCTATTTCCAAACGTCATATTTTCGTAAATTGTTATTTCAAATATGTTTTCGTAACTAAAAAGGTTTTTAAAGATAATTACGTTTTCAAGTAGATAAGAATTGCTTAAGTGTTTTGAGTTTTAACAAAGAGGCTATAATTCTCAAACAAGTTTTTAACAATCGCAAAGATGGTTTTGAAAAGAAAAAAAAAAACTTCCATGTGACACGCCAGATTCGGGCCTAATTCTAGGCCGGGTTTGGGGTGTTACATTTTATGGTATCAGAGCCCAGTTGCAAAACTCGGCTGTGGTTTGGGTTCAAAAAAAATGTTTTCAAGACAGTTTAAATTTTAAATTATATATATGTTTTAAAGGAAGTATGGCACCACGAGTATCCGGCACCAAGTCGAGTAAGTATTTGTTTTCATTTTATGATTATTGTGTTACGAAAATTCTACAAAGTAGAATACTCTAGAATTGTTAGCTTTAGGAGTTGAAACTATAGTGACTGAGACTCTAAGATGGAGATTTGACTCTTGAAAACAACTTTTCTACTCATACTCCATAAAACATCATTTAATAAACATCGAATAGCATAATGATTCATAAAATTCTTAATCAGATTATATCGACTTAGTGAACATGACCACTAGAAGACGCGGACGTGATAGACGTGGACGTGGTAGAGGCCGAGGTTCTAGGGCTAGATCTTCGACACCAAGGCATGTGCCCGAAAGGGAGGCGTAGACATCGTTAGTTGCTGAGACGGGATCTCATGATCGAGTTGGGGTTGATGAGCTGACTCAGATAGTTAAGAAGGTATTGAAGGAGGTTAAGGAAATCAGTGAAGCACTTCGAGTTAGGTCTGTGGACTGTAAGAAGAAAGGAGATCGTGGTTCTTTTAGATCGCAGTCTCGTTCCGTAAAGCGTGTTAAGGCACGTCCAAACTTTCTGGCTTGAGATCATTACAGAAGGCGTCATTCGGGGGAATGCTGGAGGAGGTCAGGACCATGCTTGAGATGTGGGTCTAAGGAGCATAAGGCTCGGGATTGTTACATCACCATAAAGTCAGGTATGTTTTGGTTGGACGTGATGATTGAATGTAGAAAATTCTAAGTATAAATGGTAGACAACTGCTTGCTTTTGTGGTTAGATGTTTGGTTGTGTGAAAGAGGATTCAAGATTTTGTTAAAAGTACATTGTGTTTTTTTAAGATCAGAGTGCGCAGTGAAAGCTTAGTGGTGTGATTAGCGATGCGTTTAGTAGATGGTTGGTCCCAAAATTGGGCCTAGTAGGATTGGGCTCGATGGGCCTTGGGTGTAGGAATGTTTAAAAGTTTGAGAACAAGAGAATGATATTATTGCAAATTGGACTTATTAGTTAAGTGAATTTGGAAGGTTACAAGGTTTCTATGAAGTCTCGGGTTTAATTGGGCCTTAGGAAAAATTGGGTATTTTAGCACTTTAAGGAGAGATGGTAAGTAGCTTCAAAGCTTATAGAAATAAATAAGTAATGTGCTTGCATAAATGAGCTATTGGTAAAGAGATTATGGCATCAAGTGAAGTACCTTGAGAGAAGAGGTTCAAATCCCTTGGTGTGCAATTTTTTGACTAATATTTTTACACTCTTTCCTTAAGTGTCGGCCAAGAGGTATTTATGGCAAGTTTGACTTCTTTATTTTTGGTATGGTGGCTAAAGAATTAAGGAAAGGTTGAGGTTGGGGAAATGAATCAAAAGGAAAAGGCAAGTAAGGGGAACAAGTGGCTTATTTCATGGAGAATGCTATGGAAAGTATGGTTGGCAAAATTTTGACCCTTATGACTATGCATGTGGACGGTTTTGGGGGTAGATAGGTAGCTGAAATTTTACTTTGGCATTTGGTAGGGTCTTGGTATTGTTTTGGCCAAAAATCACATTTGCAACTTTAGTGTCATCTTCTCCCAATTTGCTATTCTCTTGGCCAAAATCTTCTAGCACAATAGTGCATTTTTCTTCTCTTTGGATTGGTTTCATATTCACCTTTTGTCCATCTTCCTTGATAGCCGAATATCAACATACAATTTCCTCCATAACCGAACTTTCATATTTTCTCTATTTCTTCTTTTCATCCATATTATCATCCATTTCTTGATCAATCGAGATATAGTGGAAGGCCAAAACTTGGATTTTTTTGAATTCATCGTATAATCATTAGAAATTGGATCCAATATTAATAAGGGACAAATCACTCGATATATTCTACCTTCGGACATAGTGGTCAACGGCGAGTGGTTCGTTAGGAAATCGAAATCAAGTGTGTAATCCCGTACCTTTTGTATACATATCTGAAATGGTGTGTAATCTCACACTTCCTAGAAAGTTTGTATGAAATATTATGTGAATCGGTTGAAATACCGAAGAAAACTGGAAACCGGCATCCGTGATCACTCGGGCGTGCGTATGATCGTAGTGGTAAACGTATTTTGTAATAAAATAGTTTCGGTTAGAAGCAGTGACATGTTTTTGAAAAATCATGAAAAATAGAAGAAAGGGAATTAGAAATTGAATGAGATATTGAATAAAAGCTTACTGTGTCTATTTTGATAAGGAAGAAATGGAGAAGGAAAAGGAATTTTATATTCTGAGATATGTTAATTTTAGTGAGACTGGTTCTGAATGATTTCGTGGTTCCCTGATCTGTCTTGGAAAAATCGTATAATATTGTACAAAGTGAACTAAGAGTTATAGTTTATATGTAAAGTTTCCTTAGTGAGTCTATTTTCAGTAGAAACAAGTGGGAACAACATATGAAAGTTTTATAGTGAGATATTTGAATTTTGGGTAAGAGAGGTCAGAATCATTTGACAGTGAAACAAGGGAAAATTTAAGGAATAAACTTTACTAAATGGTTGAGGCAAAAATTCTGGAAAAAATTTAGTAAAAATATATATGAGTTTAGTTTCAATGAAAATTTACGGATTTAGATTTTGAGATTCCTAACGCAAGTTATAGTCAATTTAGTTAGTACGACGCAGATGGACAGTTTAAATTGTTATGCCCAATTTAGTAGTTTAGTCTGGATTGCGAAATTACCGAATTACCCTTAGTGGGTAAATTGCCGAATTACGAAAATACCTCTAAAGGGACGAAATATGGAAAATCCCCTAATGGGCCGATTTGCAAAAGTGTTAATGGGCCAATTTGTTATTTTGATAAATGGGCCAATCTGATATTTTGATAAATGGGCCAATATGATATTTTGATAAATGGGCCAATCTGTTATTTTGATAAATGGGCCAATCTGATATTTTGATAGATGGGCCAATTTGATATTTTGCTAAATGGGCCAATCTAATATTTTGCTAAATGGGCTAGTTTGATATTTTGCTATATGGGCCTAATTGATAATTTGTTATAATGAGTCGTACTTTTGTAATAAATATCCGAATAAATTATTGTGGTTTGTTATGCATTATATACATGATTTGCATGGGATGGGATAATGATGAAGAGAAGTTCTGGTAGCTATGCTACATAAATCTGGTGGCTCTATATAAATGGCTTAATGCCTACGTTGGTGTGTTGGCGGGCTGGGTTGACTAAAGATCACCCACAGGTGTGTTGGTTGGTACGGGTGGTGTGTAGCGGATGAAAAACTAGGATTTGGTTTGGGAATTGCATATCATGTGCATATTATATTTGATACATTTATATTATCGTAAGCGGGCTTTGGCCCAATTAATTGCTTAATGGGATTTTGGCCCAGTGAATAATGGTAAGTGGATTATAGACTAAGTTCTTGTAACTCACCCCCTTCTCTTAACCCTTGTAGGTAATTCTCAGTGACGAGGACTTGGAGCCATGGATGACTCGGTGGAGGCCATGCTTCGGAAATAAAATTTTCAAATATTAGTAAACTACCTTTCTGTTTTATTTGATTAGTTTTATTGTTTCGGGTTTTAAAGTTGTAATAAGGCCTCTAGACTATTTTTATTTTGCTTTATGTTTGGGATGTTTTTATTATTTTTCTTAAATTGTTTAAAAAGGAATTTTCTAAAAATATAAATAATGGTTTTCAAAATTGATTAATAAATAGATTTTATAGCAAACATTTACAAATAATTTAACTCGGATTCTCTTTTAAAATTTCAACGTCATTTTCAAAAGTCCTGATTTTAAAGTCCACTACTTCGATTTTCGACTCATCAACCAACCTTTCAAAAATACCTGTATTTTATCTACGTTTCCGCAATGTTTTTAAAATGCTTCTGCAACTCTATTTCCAAACATCATATTTTTGTAAATTGTTATTTCAAATATGTTTTCGTAACCAAAAAGGTTTTTAAAGATAATTACGTTTTCAAGTAGATAACAATTGCTTAAGTGTTTTGGGTTTTAACAAAGAGGCAGTAATTCTCAAACAAGTTTTTAACAATCGCAAAGATGGTTTTGAAAAGAAATAAAAAAAAACTTCCATGTGACACGCTAGATTCAGGCCTAACTTCTAGGCCGGGTTTGGGGTTTTACATTTATTAACGAATCTGTTCAAAAAAATTACAAGTATACAAACGAATATACTACACTTAGGGCACCAAATCCAACATTAACAACCTTAGCCAAACACAGTCTCAGCTTGCCTCATACATTGCAATTATTTTTGCATGATTTGAAAAGGTAGTAACTAATTTATGATAAGGATGAGGTGGATGAATGTGAAATTAGATCGTAAGTTTGTTCAAGTCATAGATATGACTTAGGGCTCTAGACATTCGAAAAAAAAATTTAGATTTTGACACCTCTTAAAACGCGATCGAATCCAAGTCCAATTAAACAATTAAAATAGATAACTAAGATAAATAAAATAAAATAATAAATCAAAGACTAGAATAATAAAGAATAGAATAAAGAAGATAGAAAGAACAGATAAAATGTGATATGTAGAAGTCCTGATAAGCCTTGGAAACACGAATAATCCACAACCCCCTTCAAGCGGCTCTAATTCCCCTCCAAGATAGAAACTTTGGCAAGAAAAAAGTTTGAAGATGATCCGCACTATCTAAAAAGATTGTTAAAAATTCTTGTAAAAGAAACCCAAGAATAATTCTTGAAAAGAAAAACTCAAAGAGAACTTGAATAATAATCAATTGTTTTATTTGTGTACAATGCAAAGGCCTATATATAGGCTAGCTAAATAAGCTAAATAAAACTCTTAAGTATTGATAAACCTCAATTTATACATATTTTAACCCAATGCTTGGCTTATTTTTGGATGAATTTTCATTAGATTTGATGAATTTGATGCTCCTAATCCCTTAATTTCATGTTTTACACTCAGGAGAGCTTAGGGAGTCGAAAAGAATGAGAAACGGGCCAAAACGGGACAAAATGGGCCTATCTTAGTAATCAACATGGCCCGGGCTATCAAACACGGGTGTGTGATGCAAGCATGATCAAACATGGCCTGGTTCAACGTGCACGGGAAGACCACACGGTCGTGTGTGGCGAGCAGAATTGAGCACGGGCGTGTCCCTGCCGTATCAAAGTTGAATTCTATTTGGAATTGTATACTTGTGGGCTAAGAGAGGTATTCCAAAGCCTATATAAACACCCTAGGGGGAAACCTAAAAGAGGACACTAAAGAGAAGGCAGAAAATACTAGAAGACAGCCGTCGGGAGTAGCTCGGAAGAAGGATCTCCATCAAGACTGAAGATATCCCATCAAGTTCTTTATAAGTTTTTTGGGTTTTCTTATGTTTTCATTTTTTTCCTTATTTTAAGATGTTCCCCCCATTAGTATGAACTAAATCCCTTAGATACCTAAGGGGATGAAACCTAAGACAAATCTTATTATTATTTGATTTATAAGATAAATACTTGTTCTTATTGTTAATTGTGAGTTCTTATTCTTGTTTAGATAATTTAGGTTATTGATTCAAGTCAACTGTGCTTATTCAGAAGAGAAAAAGTCCCTATTTAAGAGTAGATCAACACAATTAAGCGGAGTTAATTGCAACCCTAGAAATAGGGCGACGAAAATCTGCCGAATTAGAGTCAAATCTAATAAGGGAATCCATAGAGCGAGTTAATGCGACAATAGGGGTTTTAATTAGAAAGAAATTTCAATTAATCAACCTAGAGTTAGTTATTTTTAGTCTTGAAATAGTTATTAACATAAATCAGGGATTTCTACAGATTAAGTCAAGTGAATAAATCATATGAATCAAAAGTAATAAGTGAAGTCTAGGTCGATTCTTCCTTAGGTATTGCCCATCTCATATAAATTGTCTAAAAGTATTTTCCTAATTCTTTCATTGTCATTTTTAATTAAGTTTTTAGTTTAAAATAAATCACTCCAATTCTTAGGTTAGATAATAAAAAGATAGTAATTACTAGTACTCTTGGTCCTTGTGGATACGATATTACCGGTCTTACCATAACTATACTATTGAACTATAGGTGCGCTTGCCTTTATTGTGATCGTAGTTAGTTTTAGACCACATCAAGTTTTTGGCGCTGTTTCCTGGGACTAAGATATTAGGAACACTAATTTTTTATTACTTTAGCCATTTTTACTTTATTTACAATTTATTTATTTTTTATTATTTTCTTTACTAATTTTTTTCCTTTTATTTGCTTCTGGCAGGTAACTCTAGTTTATGACTAGAAGGAACCCGTCAGGACCATTACTTTTTGACAGTGATATAGAAGGTACCGCTCGCAGAAACCAAATAGAAATAAGGTGAAGCCTACAATACATACAAGAAGAGAAACAGGACGATACCAATAATACCGAAGAGATGGCTGATAATAATCCGCTACCCCCTGTGGTTATCGCAAACCTGGTGAATCAAAATCCTGCTCCTCGAACTATGTATGATTATGCTAAACCTAATTTAATAGGAACTAAATCAAGTATTGTTAGACCCTCTGTTGCTGCAAATAATTTTGAACTGAAACCTAACACTATTCAGATGATTCAGCAATTTGGTTAGTTTGATGGTTTGCACGATGAGGATCCAAACAATCACTTGGAAAATTTTTTGGAATTCTGCGACACTTTCAAAATAAATGGCATTTCTGACAATGCCATTCGCCATCGGTTGTTTCCCTTCTCGTTGAGGAATAAAGCCAAATAGTGGTTGAACTCTTTACCACGAGGATCAATCACTACATGGGAACAAATGACCGAAAAATTTCTACTTAAATACTTTCCACCGGTTAAAATGGCTAAGTTAAGGAATGATATCTCTTCTTTTGTGCAGATGGATTTAGAAAAACTTTACGATGCATGGGAGAGATACAAGGATCTACTGAAAAGATGCCTTCACCATGGGTTACCTTTGTGGCTATAGGTTCAGACCTTTTACAATGGTGTGAACCCCTCAACTAGGCAGTTGATTGATTCAGCCACCGGTGGAACCCTAAATAACAAGACTCCTGAAGTGGCTTATGAGTTCATAGAGGAGTTGGCACTGAATAACTATCAGTGGCAAGTTATGAGGACAAAGCCAACAAAAGCTGCCGGTGTTTTCAACCTCGACGCAGTGGCCATGCTATCAAACCAGGTAGAACTGTTAAATAAAAAGATTAATGGTTTGTGTGGTTCTTCACAAGTACATCCAGTGATGTAGTGCGATACAAACGAATGAGGGACGAACAATACAGAATACCATTACTGCCAAGCAACACTGAAACTAACCCAAAGGAGCAACTTCATGCCATTACTGCTCACGATAGTGAAAGGTTGAATGAACCAAAATTGAGGCAAGAGAATGTGGTAGAGGAAGGTAAGGTTGATATAAACCATGATAAACCAAAACTGGTAAGTACAGAATACCAACCTCGTGTTCCATATCCTAATGCAACAAAGAAAGACCGCACAGATGAACAATTGGGTAAATTTCTTAACCTCTTAAAAAATTACATATTAACTTACCGTTTATTGAAGCTCTATCGCAGATGTCCAATTCAAAAAAAAATTTAAAAGAGCTTTTGACAAACAAACAGAAGTTAGACGAGGCGTCGCATGTGGAGCTAAGTGCAGTGTGCTCAGTAATCTTACACAATAGACTACCATAAAAGTTAAAAGATCCAGGGAGTTTTACGATTCATTGCTTAATTGGTAGTTTATCTGTTGATAATGCTTTAGCAGATTTAGAGGCAAGCATCAATGTTATGACTTATAAAATGTTTAAATAGCTAGGTCTCGAGAAACCCAAACAAACTATGATGAGCATTTAATTGGCTGATAAAACTATTAGAGTTCCTAGGGGTATAATCGAAGATATACTAGTAAAAATTGATAAATTCATATTCCCAGTAGACTTTGTTGTTTTAGAAATGGATGAGGACACTAATGTTCCTTTAATTTTAGGAAGACCCTTTTTAGCAACTGCTAAAACTAGAACTGATGTTGGTACAGGTGAACTCATACTTCATGTAGGCGATGAAATGATCACTCTCCAGGCTCTTGACTCGGCTAGGACATCTAGTAATAAAGGTGAGAACATAAATTCTATTAATAACCATTTGGTTCAACATTCTTTTCAGGAAGCACCATGAAATTACACAATTGAGCCATATCCTAGACCTCGCGCCAACAAAGAAATTGTAATATCCCGGATTATGGCTTATGTATTTTTGCTTAATTATATGAAATAGCATGCCTTTGTGTGTTATAATGTGTTTTATGAACTTTTGAGAACTTTAGAGAATAGATAAATGCCTTAGAAATTATTAGATTTTAAATCTAAAAGAGGAAGCTAGGCAATATGGCCTTAAGAAAGTGTGTAGGAGAAATAGGACACAAGAATCAATTTAGTAAGGTGGCAAGGAGATGCCACTTAAGACTTTGGTAAATGGCGCCACATGAAGTACAAGGAGGTCTTGAGTTCGAGCGGCACAAGCAACATTTTGGGACTTATATTTTTCGGCAAAAAGAGCAAGAATGGACAAAGATTAGGAGACCGAGGAGGAGCTTTAGATGTGATTAAACTCTTTGTGATAATTATTTTTTAATCAATTATTTTAAAGGAGTAGATAAAAGATAAAGTAGGAGAAGAAAATGGGATGTGATAAGGAAGGATAACGGTGGTAGGCCAAGGGACTCTTTGGTTGGTAAAATCGGTCATGAAAGGGAGGCATAAGTGCCGAATTTTAGTTAGTATCTTGTTGTCGAAACTTTGAGTGGATTTTCCTTTTCTTTCTTTTCATTGAAGTCAATTCTTCCTTGTCATCTTTGCCAAAATTCTTTAAACTCTTCTTTTCTTTTTCCTCTATTTGTTCTTGGTCAACCTATATCTCTTTTCCAAGTTCCTTCTTTTATTTTGGTGTTAGCCGAATATCTCATCATCATTTGAAGCCATAGCCGAATCTTTCTAGTGATCATCAAAAGCCGAAACCTTTTCTCTTTTAGTCTTTTCAAGCAACGTGGTGGTAAGTAATTTCTATCTTAGTAATCAGTTTGGGTTCTTATTCTTTAAAGGTGCCGAAAACAATGGTTAAGCCTTGGCTAAGGTTGGCCGAATGTCCTTTAAGCCATATTATGTGTCTCTGTTGAAGGTAGCCGACGCTAAGGGAGATCTCTCGAGTGTTGAACATCAAGGTAAGTGATATGTAGTTTCGGCCAAAGGCCATCTCCATGGATTCATTGTGTATAACCGATTCTAACAATTGGTAGGCAGGGATTTCGACATCTTCTTAGCCAAGAGACTACTTTTGGGATCTAAAATTGCAAGGTGAGTGACTATATATATTCGGCCAAGGTCATATTGGTGTTTTAGATCTATTTCTTACTTCGCTTAAAAAGTCAAACTAACTAGTTCGGTTGGTTCAAAGATCTAGTGATTGCAAGAAGAGTTATCACAAGGTTTTCGGATTTGATTAGTAGTGAAATCGGCATCCGTAAGATTTTCCTTCTGATTTGGCTAGTTAGTCAATGGCTCTTTGCTAACATGTGTAGGGTTGGCGAATGTAGGAACTAGGGATCTAAGACGCTAGATCGGGTTTTGGGATTTTCAAGAACTTGCTAAGTAAATCGTGTGTATTTCACACTAAGCCTTAATTAATTTACTGCTATGTTTTGATAAATATGTTACTAAGAATATGTTAAGATGTGGCTAAGAGTATCTTGCAATGGTACAAAGTACTGTGCACGCTTACCCACCCTACTATGAGTATGATATGATCTATGATGGCACATATGTCAATAGTGATAAGAATGTAAAATAAGGCATGATATTGCATGATTTGTTTGACATGGGGCATATGGGTGATATGTAAAGGGAAGTGAATTGGTGGTTTTATACCCCAATATCTCGAATGTGGTGACTTATGTCACGTAATTTGAATGTGGTGACTTATGTCACGAAATCGAATGTGGTGACTTACGTCACAAAATAATTATCTGGTGGCTATGCCACGAATTTTTATAAGGAAGATGAGCACGCCGATTGCGCAATGATCGCCTTCGATGGTGTGTAGCGGATGGAGGGTCGACTTAGTAGTCCCCACAAGGTGATGGTTGGTACGGTGATGTGTAGCGGATGGTTATCTAGGCTTGGGTTCGGGTTTGTATCATGGTTTATATGTGTTTATTATGTATGATTTGGTATGCCTGAATTTAATTGAGACTTGTGTTGGTTGTACACATTGAGTCTGTTTGACTCACCCCTTTGTGGGATTATTTTTCAGGTGACACTCAGTAATGGACCGGGTCGGCAGGAGCTCAAGTGGTGGCCATGCTCAGCTCTGAATTTATTTAGTTTATTTTGGGTTTTCTCTTTTTAAGTACTTTGGTTTTAATTTGGGTTTTGATTTGATGTAATAAGGCCTTGGTTTGAGCCGTTTATGCATGCATTTTTAATTTTTTTTAGTGTGACACGATTTTTTGTTAATTCAAAGTTAAAGTCCAGTTTTCTTAAGTATAAATATTAAATGTTTTGACACCTAATCAACACGGGTTTTAAAATTCGAGCCCAACCCAAATAACTGGTTCTTCAAAGACACACAAGTTTTTGGCAAAGCCCAAATAAGATTCGAATGGTTTTTTCAAGAAGCATGCCAGATCCGGTCAGGGCTTGTGGGCCGGGTTTGGAGTGTTTCATTTTGTTATCAGAGCCCGGTTCAAAACTCGGCCTTGAGGGCTTTTTGGGCCCAAAATGTTTCTTTCTTTTGAAATTGGGTTTTATAAGAAATTGAGCGGGTTTTCGAGCATGGAACCTGAGTCTCCGGCCCGAAGTCCACCAGGTAGGTACTCCTAATTCTTCTGTGATTTGTATGTGGGAAGATATAGGGACGTAGATTAGTGGACTAGGAATTAAACCCTAGGATTAGTCTACTTCAACATCAAGTTACATAAAACTTAAAGTCAACCTAAACAAACCTGTGTCTAAGTCACCGAGTTAGGGTGTGGCAACCATCGTGCGCATGTCTAGGATTGGTTTTAGTGGGAGCTTGGTATTTAAGCAGTCCTAGTGACTCACCTCCTACCCACTCGAATCCTACCTGGTGCGTAGTGATGGTTCACCCTAACCAAGAGGACTCAGCCACAGGCTAAACCCAATAACTAAAACCCGAAAGGGACTAGCCATATTTTTATAAAAACCCTAGTCTTAAAATCACCAAATGACCCCTTTGATGTGTAGGAAAACTATTTTGAAAATTTTCCAAAATATTCTTGATTTATAAAGTTATCCGAATAACCCTGGTTGAAAAAAATTACTAAAATGCCCTTGGTTTATAAAATTTCCATACTACCCACAGTTTTTATTAAGATTTCCTTACCTTACAAATATCCAAAAACCCTATTTTTACAAAATATTAAGATACTTTGATTTGGAAAATTTACGAAATTACCCCTGATTTACAAAAGGACCAAATTACCCCTAACCTGAATAAATGACCAAAATACCCTCAGTAAGGAAAATTACCGAAGAACCCTCAAATTAGAAACCTTTAAAAATACCCTTGTTTTGAAAAGTCACCAAGAACCATATTTAGTGAAAAAAATTACCGAAATGACCCTGGCTTGTAAAATTACAAAAATACCCCTAGTGTATAAAATTACCATTTCACCCTTGAAATTTTTCCAGCAAGTATTTTAATTTTGTAAAATATCAACAATCTCTATTTTGCAACATTTTCAAATACCTTAATTTGGAAAAAGAATTAAATTACCAAAATACCCATATAGGATAAAATTACGACTATACCCCTGGGTAGTGGAAAACAACAAACAACGACAACTACAACATTTTTCTGTAATGAACGCAAGTTCATGTATGTGATTGAATGAATGATCTGAGACTGTATGTGAATGAATTCGAAAGAACTACCCCTTAAAAACTATTGAACATAAGACTGTACGTGATAAATTAGTGGAACAAAACTAATCTATAAAATTTTTTAATCAGATAAATGCAAATTGGAAGTATGAATTCAAGGGGACGTGACCGTAACGTGCGAGGCCGTGGTAGAGGCCGAATGACTGTGTCGGAACCCGTTAGATTGGGTCAAGGATCTAAAAATGAAATGCCACCACCACCACCAGCTTTTGATGTGGAATATCAGAATCAGACGGAGGATGATGCAGTGTCACAGGCGATGCTACGGGTCTTGGAAAGGGTGGCTAGAGCAGGTGGAGGCATGGGAGCTCGAAAGTCGGTACCTGAGCGACTCCGAGCCAACGGAGCTGAGGTGTTCCGTGGTGTATTTGGTGTGGCACCCAGTACCGCTGAGTATTGGTTGGAGGCGACTGAGCGGATTATGGATGAGCTCGATTTAATTATCGAGGAAAAACTGAAAGGGTTGGTGTCGCTTCTCCGCGATGAGTCATATCAATGGTGGCTCACGGTTAGAGATGGCGTTACAGCTGAGGAACTCACTTGGAATTATGCTAAGGCGACATACCAGAAGAAGTATGTTGGTCCTCATTACATCGATGCACAGAGGAAGGCATTTCTGGGGCTGGTTCAAGGGAACAAGTCTATGGCGGAGTACGAAGCTGGATTCCTAAGGCTAAGCCGTTATGCTCGAGGCATAGTGTCAACTGAGCATGAGCGGTGTGTTCGGTTTGAGGACGGGTTGAGGGATGATTTGAGACTGTTGATAGCTCCACAGCAAGAGCAGGAGTTTGCTGTGTTGGTAGAGAAGGCTAAGGTAGCCGAGGGTATCAAGGATTCTGTAAGGCAAAACACCGATCGAAATAGGCAGAAGAGAGGCTTTGGATCTTCAAGGTCTTCTAGGAATAAGCAAAAGAGGCCTAGAGTTGATGGGTCATGAGGTCAAGAGTCGCCACCGGAGGCAAGATCGCATTTGTGCCCAATGTGGGAAGAAGCATTTAGGAGAGTGTTGGAAGAAGACGTGAGGATGCTTCAAGTGTGGGTCCAAGGACCACATGATTAAGGATTGTCCTATGAGAATCGAAGGGGGATGACCAGTAAGTCAAGGTCCTAATCAGGCTGGAAGAGGTGGACAGCAGCCTCAGAGGGGCCGTGGTTTGAATGGTAGAGGAAACGATACTGGTAGAGGACGGGGAACACCGGGCTGAGGTGTTGGTAACACGGAGGCCAGATAGCCGGGTTTAGTTATGTAGTTCGTCGGAGGGAGGACGGAGATGCACCGGACATCATAACCGGTACGTTTCTTATATTTGGCAAGCCTTATGTTGCTTTGATTGATGTGGGCTTGACCCATTCTTATGTTGCATGTAGAGTAGTTGAAACTCTAGGAATAGCCTCGAACTATCTAGTAGGGAGATGATCGTAGTAAGCCCACTAGGTCAAACCGTAGCAGATGAACAAGATATTTTGAGTGTGCCTTTAGAGCTTCAGAGAGCCGTATTTCTTGTCGACTTAATGGAATTACCCTTCGGGGAATTTGATCTTATACTTGGTATGGACTGGCTAGTGGGGCATCGGGCTGTATTGGATTGGGCAGCCAAACGAATGGAGTTAAGGACCCCAGGGGATGAGGTGATAGTTATGATAGAAGAAAGAAGGAACTACTTATCTAACGTAGTTTCTGCTTTGAAAGCTGATAAGATGGTACAGAAAGGGTGCAAGGCATTTTTGGCCTTCATTAGTGCGTTGGATGCGAAAGAAGGGGGAGTTAGTGGAGTTAGAACCGTAAGGGAGTTTGTGGATGTTTTTCTGGAAGAGTTACCTGGAATACCCCCGGATAGGGAAGTGGAGTTTAGAATTGACTTGCTGCCGGGTACAGCACCTGTGTCAATTGCCCCATACCGAATGGCATCAAAGGAGTTGGTTGAGCTCAAGGCTCAAATCCAAGAATTGCTAGACCGTGGGTTTATTCGACCCAGTGTGTCTCCATGGAGAGCACCGGTCTTGTTTGTGAAGAAGAAGGACGGAACTATGCGCATGTGCATAGATTATCGTCAGTTGAATAAGCTGACCATCAAGAACAAGTATCCGTTGCCAAGGATAGACGACTTGTTCGATCAGCTTAAGGGGGCCGCAGTATTCTCAAAGATAGATCTAAGGTCTGGATATCATCAGCTTAAGGTGAAGGAGGCTGATATCCATAAGACAATTTTCCACACAAGGTATGGGCATTATGAGTTCTTGGTAATGCCGTTAGGATTGACAAATGCCCCAGCCGTGTTTATGGACTTGATGAACCGAGTTTTCCAACCCTATCTGGACCAGTTTGTTGTTGTGTTCATAGACGATATCTTGGTGTATTCAAGTCCGAGGAAGAACACGATGAGCACCTCGAGTTGTGTTGCAAGTGTTGAGGAGAAGAGTTTCACGCCAAATTCAAGAAGTGTGAATTTTGGCTTAAGGAGGTTACATTTTAGGACATGTGGTATCCGCTTTGAAGGAATAAGGGTGGATCCTCGGAAGATTGAGGCATTTTGGATTGGAAACCCCTTAAGTCTGTGGGCGTAAGTTCGAGTTTCTTAGAATTAGCGTATTATTACGAAGGTTCGTGGAAGGGTTCTCGTTAATAGCGCGCCTCGACAAAGTTGTTGAGAAAGGAAGTGCCTTTCAGATGGACCGATAAGCAACAAGAGAGCTTTGAGAAGCTTAAGAGGGTCTTGACCAAGCTCCAGCTTGATTCAAATTTCGGCGGGGAAGGATTTTGTAGTGTATCGTGATGCTTCCCATACGAGATTGGGAGGTGTCCTTATGCAAGACGGAAGGTAGTTGCTTATGCGTCTCGACAACTAACGCCACACGAGGTTAACTACCCGACGCATGACTTGGAATTGGCGGCAGTTGTCTTTGCTCTTAAAGTATGGAGGCACTATCTTTATGGAGAGAAGTCATGATCTACATGCACCACAAAAGCCTTAAGTATCACGACTCAAAAGGAGTTAAACCCGAGACAATGAAGGTGGGTGGAATTATTGAAGGACTACGACTGTTCTATAGAGTATCAACCGGGCAAGGCGAATGTGGTGGCAGATGCCCTAAGTCAGAAGGTAGTGATGGATCTGAGGGCAATGTTCACACATCTGAGCTTATATGACGATGGAAGTCTGCTGTCAGAATTGCAAGTCAAACCGACATGGTTGAATGAGGTGAAGGAAAGTCAGTTAATGGATGAAGATCCAAGTGTTAGAGGATATGTTAAGAGGCTGTGTGATAGACTTCAGAGGAAGTTGGGAAGAAATTTGCCTTTAGTAGAATTTGCTTACAACAACAGCTATCAGGCCAGTATTAAAATGGCACCATACGAAGCACTGTATGGACGGAAGTGTCGCACTCCTACGTGTTGGACGAAATTGGGAGAACGTCAGATTTTGGGTCCGAAAATTGTGGCAGAATCCGAGGAGAAGGTTAAGATAATTCGGGCACGGTTGAAGGAGGCGTCTGATAGGCAAAAGTCATATGCAGATCTCAAATGGAAGGAGATCAAATTTGCTGTGGGAGATCAAGTGTTTCTCAAAGTTTCGCCTTAGAAGAAGGTGATGAGATTTGGTCGCAAAGGAAGCTAAGTCCAAGGTTCATAGGACCTTATCGGGTATTGAAGCGAATTGGGCTGGTGGCATGCCAGTTGGAGTTGCCTTTGGAATTGAAGCAGATGCACGACGTATTCCATGTTTCTATGCTACGTCGCTATCTATCAGATCCATCTCATGTAGTACCAGTTGAAGAGGTGGAGCTAAGGCCAGATTTGTCCTACGAGGAAGAGTCGATTCAGATTTTGGAACGAGATGTGAAAGTGCTACGAAGGAAATCAGTTCCTTTAGTCAAAGTGTTATGGCGAAATCATGGATCGGAGGAAGCTTCGTGGAAGCCGGAAGAAGCAATGCGACAGCAATACCCTCACCTATTTTAGCCAGGTAATTTTGAGGTCAAAATTATTTTAAGGGGGTAGAACTGTAATATCCTGGATTGTGGCTTATGTATTTTTGCTTAATTATATGAAATAGCATGCCTTTGTGTGTTATAACGTGTTTTATGAAATTTTGAGAACTTTAGAGAATAGATAAATACCTTAGAAATTATTAGATTTTAAATCTAAAAGAGGAAGCTAGGCAATATGGCCTTAAGAAAGTGTATAGGAGAAATAGGACACAAGAATCAATTTAGTAAGGTGGCAAGGAGATGCCACTTAAGACTTTGGTAAATGGCGCCACATGCAGTACAAGAAGGTATTGAGTTTGAGCGGCACAAGCAACATTTTGGAACTTATATTTTTCGGCAAAAAAAGCAGTAATGGACGGCATTGGGAGACTGAGGGAGGAGCTTTAGATGTGATTAAACTCTTTGTGATAATTATTTTTTTAATCAATTATTTTAAAGGAGTAGATAAAAGATAAAGTAGGAGAAGAAAATGGGATGTGATAAGGAAGGATAATAGTGGCCGGCTAAGGGACTCTTTGGTTGGTAAAAATCGGTCATGAAAGGGAGGCATAAGTGCCGAATTTTAGTTAGTATTTGCTGCCAAAACTTTGAGTGGATTTTCCCTTTTCTTTCTTTTCATTGGAAGCCGAATTCTTCCTTGTCATCTTTGCCAAAATTCTTCAAACTCTTCTTTTCTTTTTCCTCTATTTGTTCTTGGTCGAACCTATATCTCTTTTCCGAGTTCCTTCTTTTATTTTGGTGTTAGCCGAATATCTCATCATCATTTGAAGCCATAGCCGAATCTTTCTGGTGATCATCAAAAGCCGAAACCTTTTGTCTTTTAGTCTTTTCAAGCAACGTGGTGGTAAGTAATTTCTATCCTAGTAATCGGTTTGGGTTCTTATTCTTTAAAGGTGCCGAAAACAATGGTTAAGCCTTGGCTAAGGTTGGCCGAATGTTCTTTAAGCCATATTATGTGTCTCTATTAGCCGATGCTAAGGGAGATCTCTCGAGTGTTGAACATCAAGGTAAGTGATATGTAGTTTCGGCCAAAGGCCATCTCCATGGATTCATTGTGTATAGCCGATTCTAACAATTGGTAGGCAGGGATTTCGACATCTTCTTAGCCAAGAGACTACTTTCGGGATCTAAAATCGCAAGGTGAGTGACTATGTATATTCGGCCAAGGTCATATTGGTGTTTTAGATCTATTTCTTACTTCATTTAAAAAGCCGAAACTCACTAGTTCAGTGGTTCAGCATCTAGCCGATTGCAAGAAGAGTTATCACAAGGTTTTCGGGATTTGATTAGTAGTGAAATCGGCATCCAGGTAAGATTTTCCTTCGGGATTTGGCTAGTTAGCCGAATGGCTCTCTGCTAACATGTGTAGGGTTGGCCGAATGTAGGAACTAGGGATCTAGGATGCTAGATCGGGTTTTCGGGATTTTCGTCAAACTTGCTAAGTAAATCGTGTGTACCTACACTAAGCCTTAATTAATTTACTGCTATGTTTTGATAAATATGTTACTAAGAATATGTTAAGATGTGGCTAAGAGTATCTTGCAATGGTACAAAGTACTCAGATACGTTTACCCACTCCTACTTTGAGTATGATATGATCTATGATGGCACATATGTCAATAGTGATAAGAATATGAAATAAGGCATGATATTGCATGATTTGTTTGACATGGGGCATATGGGTGATATGTAAAGGAGAAGTGAATTGGTGGTTTTATACCCCAATATCTGAATGTGGTGACTTATGTCACGTAATTTGAATGTGGTGACTTATGTCACGAAATCGAAATGTGGTGACTTATGTCACAAAATAATTATCTGGTGGCTATGCCACGAATTTTTATAAGGGCGATGAGCATGTCGACTGCAGCGACTGCCTTCGATGGTGTGTAGCGGATGGAGGGTCGACTTAGTCGTCCCCACGGTGTGATGGTTGGTACGGGTGATGTGTAGCGGATGGTTATCTAGGCTTGGGTTCGGGTTTGCATCATGGTTTATATGTGTTTATTATGTATGATTTGGTATGCCTGAATTTAATTGAGACTTGTGTTGGTTGTACACGTTGAGTCTGTTTGACTCACCCCTTTTGGGATTATTTTTCAGGTGACACTCAGTAATGGACCGGGTCGGCAGGAGCTCAAGTGGTGGCCATGCTCAGCTCTGAATTTATTTAGTTTATTTTGTGTTTTCTCTTTTTAAGTACTTTGGTTTTAATTTGGGTTTTGATTTGATGTAATAAGGCCTTGGTTTGAGCTGTTTATGCATGCATTTTTAATTTTTTTTTAGTATGACACGATTTTTTGTTAATTCAAAGTTAAAGTCCATTTTTCTTAAATATAAATATTAAATGTTTTGACACCTAATCAACACGGGTTTTAAAATTCGAGCCCAACCCAAATAACTGGTTCTTCAAAGACATACAAGTTTTTGGCAAAGCCCAAATAAGATTCGAATGGTTTTTCCTAGAAGCATGCCAGATCCGATTAGGGCTTGTCGGCCGGGTTTGGGGTGTTTCAGAAATAACTCATGAGGAGAAAAGACTTCAGATCGATGACTTAGATGAGTGGAAGACACATGTCAATGAGAAACTAAGAACACATGAAGTAGAACCGAGGCAACTCCATAACGGACTTAAAGATAAAGAAAATGACTTCAAGGTTGGAGACCTAGTTCTAATGGATAATACAGATCCTCGTGTTGCCACTTCTGAACCTAATGGAATAGCTTTTGTCACGGTACTTAATACTATACCATACAGTACAGTCGAGGTAACTCATTCTTAATTTTGCACCTTCAAGGTATATCGTACTTGTCTAGAACCTTATTTTAATACAATTGATAGGAAGAATGAGGAGTCTCAACTCCTTAAACCACCATGATTATGCGAATGAAAGGTCATTCTAGCTTACTACTTTAAACGAGCTCTTCTCGGGAGGAAACCCGAGCACTAACTTTACTAATGTCATTATTTTTTATTTTTAGCACCTAACTAAAAACTAACCAGATTAATAAAACGCAGGTTTCCCTACCACACAGCCTTGCACACGGGCATGGCCGTGGCCGTGTGGATACCACGAATACGCATATCGGTGTGGCAGAGACTGTGCAAACCAAGGACGATAATTTTCCCCAAAACACGGGCTGCGATAAAATACCACGGCCGTGCAATACGGCCGTGGTCGACACTGAGAAAGTAACAGGGTGTGCGACACGCCCGTGTCCCTAGGCCGTGGTCGATACTGAATAACCAAGAAAGGCGTGGAAACCCCGACACAGGCATGGGAGAAGTGAACGAAGAAGCTCACGGTCATGCGATGCAGCCGTACAACCTAACACGCCCAGGGCACACGGGCGTGTGCGACGACCATGTGTCCAAATCTCTTTTTAAACCCTTTTTGTTCTGCTCACTTTCTTCCCCATATCTCTTCCTCCCCAACCCTAGCCACCACAGCTCTTCTCCTTTTTCACCGCCCCTTTCCTTTACACAATTACTAATACTTGAGGCAAGACCAAGGCCCCCATCTTCATGTCGAAAAAGCGAAAAGATCCTGGCCCAGTCTCCCCATGCGAAACCACTCTACAAAAGTTCATGCGGCCGCTTCATTCACTCGACAAGACAAGGACCTTTGACTCTATTTATTTTTTCTGTTTCTTTTTTTTTTCATTTTTAAATTCTTTTCCTTTATATTTTTTTATCTTCAATTTATATTAGTATATTTTAATTTTTTTTATCTCTGGCTGTTTTTTATTAAGGAACGACTGCACCACCACCGGAGTATCCACCTATTTTGCCCGAATTTACCAGATTTCTTTTCTTTGACTCCATCCAAAATTTAGGAAGTTTCACCTCTCTCCCTCTCTTATGATTTTCTTACTATATTTTGTTATTTATCTTTGTACATTGAGGACAATGTACATCTTAAGTGTGGGGAGGTTATTGATTTCATTACCAGAAAATCCCTGAATGTTGTCTTATTTTTAAGTAAATGTTTTCATATCACTAATTAGAACAGAACTTCAATTGACTTATGATTTTTATTGAGATGTTTTGGTTAAGTCTTAAGTAATTGTGCATTGATGATTTAAACTTTAAGACATTAGAGAATCAAGCATGTTATGTCTATTTTCAGAATTAAAAATTGGTTAGGTTGTTTCCCTAAATTTGAATATTACTTTGAAATTTGAAATGTGCAAGGTTGACATCAAAAACCATAATTTTTGTGAGATTTTGAGCCTTTAGAGAATACATTTTTTCGTGCTCACTTTATTGATTATGAGTGTGTCAATATTGATTTGTTATTTTAGAACTTCCTTCGATTATGCATGTCGAGACCACACTTTTGATTTGATATACTGAGATGATAAAGGCACCTAGGATTTAACCCACTCACTCTACAAAAAGCCTTCCTTCATAATTAACCCCTAGTGAACTCCTTTGAATCCTAATAAACCGTTTTTGATTTACCCTTAATATTAACCCAAAACTCACTCTTTTTGATTCATTAAGAATTCTCCTTATTTGAATTAACCCCTTTTTGTCGAGATTTGATTTGAGCAGTTGCCTAACTATGTTCTCTATTTCAGTTGTTAAGTTCTTTCTTATTATTGTAAATACTTATTCTTAAAAAAAAGAGTGGAAATTCATTATTAGTTCTATATTATTTGAGCTTAAAATGGTTAAATTCACATCTCTAGAAGAAGCTCGTGTTATTATAAGTTTTCAATTGATGTAATTATTAAGTATTAGTCTATTGTTCTAGTTAGGTAATTTGACAATTCAATTTCGATTCTAACCCTTTAATTCAACCTTGATCCACACCTTTAACCCAAGCCCCATTACAACCCTTTTAAAATACCTTTTGATTTGTGTATCATCTCATTTTATAGTGGCGGAGATTTGATTTTCATGCAAGCCTATGGTAATAACTCTTCATGTTTGACTTTTGAGTGCTTTATCTTGAACCTTAAACACTTTGAGTGATTTGAGTGGCTCCTTAGTGAGGATGTCAATCCTTGTCAGTTTTGAATCAAAGGTAATTATTTAGGTAAGGGGAAACACCTATGTTTTCGTGCTACAAATATTTTTGACTGAGATTGTTTGAATCTTTAAGACTCTTTTAGTTAAATTATCCATGTATGAATTATCTATGAATTATGATAAGACATTACTGATGAGAATTATGATTCGATCAAGTTAATTTTAATTGTGAGCTGAGGATTTTGCTTGAGGACAAGCAAAGGCTTAAGTGTGGAAATATTTGATAAACCTCAATTTATACATATTTTAACCCCATGATTGGCTTATTTTTGGATGAATTTTCATTAGATTTGATGAATTCGATGCTCCTAATCCCTAAATTTCATGTTTTACACATAGAAAAGCTTAGGGAGTAAAAAAGAACGAGAAATGGGCCAAAACGGGACAAAATGGGTGTAACACCCCAAACCCGGCCCAAACACCACGGCCAGATTTAGAATGCTACTGAGGAAAAAGTTTGAAAAGTATTTGTCATAAGGGTGAAAACATAATGATTTCCTGTCATTTATAATACATTGTGCCTTTGAGATTCTAAGTAAAATTATGTTACAATTTTTTGGATTTAAAACGTTAATATAAGTTTTAAGATGTAAATTGTTTTTTTTTAAAATGAGACTTTCCCAAATTTTAACTCGATCATCAATCCCACCTAAACATAATAAAAATCCCCAAATATTTTAGGTGGCCTTATTACAATAAATATTTACTCAAAAATACTGAAAACATAAAGTGCAAGAAATAAACAAAAAACATCTTCAGATGGTATTACCTCAGATGTCTACCCAACCGGTCCAAGATTCACGATCACCTGCAATGTTTGTGAAAATAGGTGAGTCAAACCGACTCTGTATAATTATTTCACATGTCTCTACAAATGGGCTTGGCCCACCTCCACACAAATCCACACATACAATCATGCAAAATGAATCCCAACCCAACCTAGTGTCCATCCGCTACACACCCCGTGCACTGCCACAAGCACACCGTGGGATTACTAAATCACCCTCCAACCGCTACACACCTCCTTGGCAGACCCGCTGACCAAGGTCATGGCATAGCCACCGATCACCTAAGTGACCCTACATATTTGTATCCACAAGGTGACTCTAGGTCATCCTCAATCCACGGTGATGCACACAGCTATCAACCATCCACGATGTGGCACATAGCCAACACCCCACCTTGATGAAGCACATAGCCAACATCAAGCGACGACGTAGCTCAAGGCTAACATCATCCACGTACATAAATATGTACACCCTGTCCTTCATTAATCATATCCCAACCCCCATGTATATATATAATTTATGACAACATTAAAATGAGTATACATCACATGCTTACCACAATTTCACACATATATCATAGGTAGATTAATATCATGAAACACTGACCTGGTTAACCGATTACCCACCATGGGTAGCCACTATCTTAGTCATTGTTTCTAGCTACCATATATAACAGCAAAAACAAAAACAGAAGAACAGTGCGATAACTACACACCTTTTTGGTACAGTTGACTAGATCCTGGAAATATTCCTTGGATATTCAAATCCCGGATAATCTCCCCCTAATCTTCCAACTATAATAGAATCCCGAAATTCCCCTTCAAGGTTTCGGCCACAGAGAATAAAAGAGATTAGAATTTTGCTTTTCAACAGTCAGAGGGAAAATAAGGAAAAGAAATCAACCTAGAAGAGATTCTTACTGAAAAAGTAATGACCAAAACGGAAATGGTCACTAAACTCCAAGAAATCGGCAAGAGGCACCGGAAGTAGAGAAATCGGTTTAAATGAGAAAGATGATAGGCTTCTGATCTAGTGAATAAATCGGCAGGGGGTAGAGATGCAATCGATTTTGACCCCTGGATAGGAGATTCAGCTTTTAAAAGAACTATGAGAAGAAGAAGTGGATGATGGAGTGGTTCGACTTAGGGGATCTTAATTGCTAAGTGAATTCGATTTTAACTAAATGATGAAAAGGGAGAATGTGAAGCTTGAAGAGGTGTTGCTGCAACAGGGAATTGAGAGAGATTTCGGTCTAGGGATGAGTGAAGTGAAGAAGAAAAATGGAGAAGAAAGTGACCTTAATGGTCTCTTGAAGTTTCGGCCAAGGTGAACAAATGAGGAAGAGAGGCGTTTTTGGTGTGGTTAGTGTATGGAAAAAAAGAGTGAAAGCTTAGAAGAGAAGGGGCTGAATTTCGACAAAAGAAAAGCACACAAACCCCTTAACAAAATTCGGCTACTCCCACCTACCTACGTGACCGAAATGGTCATCAAAGAAGTCCCTAGGCCGGCCAACTCTTCTCCTCTCATCCAGTCCCTTATTTTTCTCCTAATTTTCCTCTCCTAAACTCATTCAAATGAGTTTGAATGAGTCTCCCTCTTATCTCTTATCTCAGCCACCAATTTTAAGCTGTTGACCCAATCCATACCTCATCCCTACAGAATTTGCATGCCGTCCAACTCTCCTTCCTTCTTGACGCAAAAAGCAGCTTAAAATGCCAGCCTCGCAACTCGAACCTCCTCCCCCTTGACACTCCATGTGATGCCACCCTCTCCCCCTTGCATCTAGGCACTACATTGCCACTTTACTGCTTCCCTTTTTGAGTCATAATCCACCCCCAATTTCTCTTAAGACCTAAATTTTTCCTATGACTCCTACTCAAACCCAAGGTTTCCCGAAACCCCCAAACACTTCCAACCAACATGCAGAGCATATTAACACATAGATTAACATATGCACAACCCCCAAACCCTGGATATTACAGTTTTACCCCCTTAAAAATAATTTCAGCCTCGAAATTACCTGGTCAAAATAAGTGAGGGTATTGCTGTCGCATTGCTTCCTCTGGCTCCCACGAAGCTTCCTCCGATCCATGGTTGCGCCATAACACCTTAACTAGAGGAACTGATTTCCTACGCAAGACTTTCACATCTCGCTCCAAAATCTGAATTGGTTCTTCCTCGTAAGACAAGTCTGGTCTCAATTCCACTTCTTCAACTGGAACCACGTGAGATGGATACGATAGATAATGACGTAGCATCGAGACATGGAACACATCGTACAATTGCTTTAACTCCGAAGGCAACTCCAATTAATATGCCACTGGTCCAACCCGCTTCAAAACCTGATAAGGCCCTATAAACCTAGGACTCAACTTTCCCTTGCGACCAAATCTCATTACCTTCTTCCACGGCAAAACCTTTAAAAACACATAGTCACCTACTGCAAACTCTATCTCTTTCCGCTTAAGATCTGCATATGACTTTTGCCTGTCAGATGCCTCCTTCAATCGTGCCCGGATTACCTTAACCTTTTCTTCTGACTTTGCCACCATCTCTGGTCCCAAAACACGACATCCCCTAGTTCCGTCCAACAAGTAGGTGTCTGACACCTCCGCCCATACAACGCTTCATACGGCGCCATTCGAATGCTCGCTTGGTAGCTGTCATTATATGCAAATTCCGCCAAAGGCAAAAACTCCTCCTAGCTTCCCCTGAAATCTATCACACATCCTCTCAACATATCCTCTAATATTTGGATTACTCGCTCAGACTGGCCGTCCGACTATGGATGAAATGCCGTACTGAAGTCTAACCTAGTGCCTAATGCCTGATGTAGTGCCTTCCAGAACCGAGACGTAAACCTCGGGTCCCTATCCGAGATAATCGACACCGGTACTCCATACAGTCTCACAATTTTTGCCACATACAACTTCGCCAACTTCTGCAAAGAATAATCAACCCACACCGGGATGAAATGTGCAGACTTTGTCAACCGATCTACTATCACCCATACCGAGTCTTTCTTAGTAGGCGTAAGGGAAAGCCCACTAACGAAGTCCATGGTGATTCTTTCCCACTTCCACTGCAAAATCTTTATCTACCAAGTAACCCTCAAGGTACCGGTGTTCACCTTGACTCACCGACACGTTAAGCACTTCCATACAAACTCAGAACTTCTCGCTTAAGACCAAAGCCACCAAAATCGATCCTCAGAGATCTCAGATAACTTGCTTCCTCTAGGATGCATAGCATAAGGCTACCATGCGATTCTAAAGAATCTTCGCCTAAGCTCTTCATCCTTCAAAGATAGACTCGCCCTTGAAACACAACACTCCGTCACTGTTCACACCATAACTTTTCAATTCCCCATCCTGCACTTGTCGTAGCTTAGCACTAAGATCTTCATCTACCAACTGTCTTTCTTTCACCTGACTCAACCATGTCGGCTTTACTTGTAACTCTGCTAGCAAACTTCCATCGTCATACAGGCTAAGATGTGCAAACATCACCCTCAGATCTGACACTACTTTTCGACTTAGGGCATCAGTCACCGCATTCGCCTTGCCCGGGTGATACTCTATAGAACAATCATAATCTTTCAACAACTCCACCCACCTTCGTTGTCTCAGATTCAACTCCTTTTGGGTCAATAGATACTTAAGACTTTTGTGGTCCGTATAGATCACCGACTTCTCTCCATATAAGTAGTGCCTCCACACCTTTAGTGCAAATACCACAGCAGCCAACTCCAAGTCATGCATCGGGTAATTAACCTCATGAGGCCTTAACTGCCGAGACGCGTAGGCAACAACCTTCCCTTCTTGCATCAGAACGCATCCCAATCCCTTGTGAGAAGCATCATAATACACCACAAAGTCCTTTCCTGCCTCAGGCTGAATTAAAACCGGAGCTTCAGTTAAAACCTTCTTCAATCTCTCAAAACTTCCCTGCTGCTTGTCCGTCCACACGAAAGGTAGCTCCTTTCTCAACAATTTCGTCAAAGGTGCTGCTATAGACGAGAACCCTTCTACAAATCTCCTGTAGTAGCCTGCAATCCCAAGACACTGCGAACCTCTGCCACCGACCTAGGTGGTTTCTAATCTAACACCGCCTCAATCTTCCTGGGATCTACCCTTATCCCTTCCGCAGACACCACATGACCCAGAAAAGCAACCTCCCTCAGCCAGAATTCACACTTGCTGAATTTGGCATACAACTTCTTTTCCCTTAACACTTGCAATACCACCCGGAGATGCTCATCATGTTCCTCCTCAGACTTGGAATACACTAAGATGTCGTCTATGAACACAACAACAAATCGATCCAGGTAGGGTTGGAAAATCTGATTCATCATATCCATGAACGTAGCTAGGGCGTTCGTCAACCCGAACAGCATCACTAGGAATTCATAATGCCCGTATCGAGTCTAAAAAGCTATTTTATGGATATCCGCTTCCTTCACCTTGAGTTGGTGGTATCCCGACCTTAGATCTATTTTTGAAAATACCGTAGCCCCCTTAAGCTGATCAAACAAGTCGTCTATCCTCAGTAGCGGGTACTTGTTTTTGATCGTCAGCTTATTCAGCTGCCGATAGTCTATGCACATCCGCATAGACCCGTCATTCTTCTTTACGAATAAGACCGGTACTCTCCATGGAGACACAGTGGGTCAGATAAACCCACGATCAAGTAACTCCTGGATCTGAGCCTTGAGCTCAACCAGCTCCTTTGCTGCCATTCTGTACGGAGTGATAGATACTGGCACCGTACCTGGCAACAAATCAATCCCAAATTCCACCTCGCAATCTGGAGGCAACCTCGGCAGTTCCTCCGGAAAAACATCTCCAAACTCTTTCACTATCCTGACCTTACCTACTACTGCTCCCTTAGCCTCCAAGGCACTAACAAGCATCAGAAAAGCCACACATCCTTTCCTTACCATCTTCTTTGCCTTAAGAGCAGACACTACATTCGACAAGTAATTTCTCCGTTCCCCTATCACTACAATCTCTTTGTCATCGAAAGTTTTCAACGACATGCGCTTAGCAGCACAATTCAGGTTCGCATGATACCTCACTAGCCAATCCATGCCTAATATTAGGTCAAACTCCCCGAATGGTAGTTCCATTAGGTCAGTTGGAAACACTACCCCCTGAACTTCTAAAGGCACGTCTCTAAAGAGTTATCTACAGCTACAAATTGCCCTAAAGGACTGAGTACAGTCATCTTCCTAGAAACAGTTTTAGAGTTCACATCCAAAGTTCCAGACATCACACTAGCAATGTACGAATGAGTTGACCCAACATCAATTAAAGCCATAAAGGGTAATCCGTAAATAAGGAACGTACTTGTGATTACATCTGGCGCATCCCCCTCCTCACGACGCCTGGCTGCATAAACCAACCCTGGCTGTCTCGTGCACGAACCCCAAGACTCTCGCACGGTGCTCCACGACCTCTACTGGAACCATCCCTCCATGGTTGAACCACGACCCTAAATCGCTTCTTGATCACCGCCTGCCCGTTGCACATATCCCTAGCCTACTATCCGGGCCCTATTCAGATCCTGAGGACAATATTTGATCAAATGAGACTTAGACCCACACCTAAAACACTCCTGATTCCGTCTCTAGTACTCACCCACTTGAAACCTTCCACACCGAGCACACGGACGGTCTTGATTTCCAGCAGCTGGCATAGAAACACGAGCAGAACTTTCAACCTTCGATCTTTTCTAAAAACCTCCAGAAGATGCTGACGGCCCAACACTCCTCTTATTTCAGTTTCTATCTCTATCCCTATTCTGTCTCTCAGTCCTCTTGACCTCCTCAGCTATCCGAGCTTTCTCTACTAGAACAGCAAAGTCCCTCTCTCTGCGGAGCAATCAACACTCGCAACTCATCTCTCAGTCCATCCTCAAATTGGACACACCTCTCATAATTAGTAGCAACGATGCCCCGAGCATACCGACTCAATCGCAGAAATTCTGCCTCGTACTCAGCTACCGACTTGCCACCTTACACTAAATTGAGGAACGCCTTCCTCTGTGCGTCCACATAAATAGCTCCTACGTACTTTCCCTCAAACTTGATCTTAAAATAACCCCAGTCCACTCGGTTCGTAGGGACCTTCCCTGACTGTGAGCCACCATTGGTAAGCCTCGTCCCGGAGCAACGAGACAACACCTTTTAGCTTTTCCTCTGCAGTGAAATCCAAATTGTCCATGATCCTTTCGACTACCTCTAACCAGTACTCCGCCACATTCGGAGCTACTCCTCAGCTCCATTCGCTTTAAGTATCCCAGATACTGACTTTCGAGCCCTATTTCCCATACTCGCTCCAGCCACTCGCTCCAAAACTCGCAGCATAGCCTGCCATACTGCGTCATCTCCTCCAATCTGCTCTTGAAATTCTGCCTCTACAGCTGGTGGCGGTGCTTCACTTTCGAAACCCTGACCAGACCCAATTGGTTCCGACACAGTCATTCTACCTCTACCATGCCCTCGCACATTTCGACCACGTCCCCTAGAACTCATGTCTACGTTCGTGATTTAATCTGCTTAAGAATTTTATGAATTAGTTTTTGTTCCACTGATTCATCGCGAACAATCTTATGTTTAATAGTTCTAAAAAGTGGTTCTTTCGAATTCATACACACACACAGTCTCAAGTTCATTCATCCAATCATCAACATTCATGAACTTGCGTTCATTACAGATAGTGTTGTGGTTGTCATTGTTGTTGTTCTCCACCACCCAAGGATATTTTCGTAATTTGTCCTATAGGGGTATTTTGGTAATTTTCCAAATCAGGGTATTTGAAAATTTCACAAAATAAAGATTTTTGGTATTTTTACAAAATAGGAATACTTAGTAAGAAGATTCAAGGGTAATATGGTAATTTTATAAACTGAGGGTATTTTTGTAATTTTACAAACCAGGGGTATTTCGGTAATTTTACAAAATATGGTTCCAGGTGATTTTACGAAATAAGGGTATTTTGGAAATTTTTTTTAATTCGGGGGTACTTTGGCAACTTTTCCATACTGAGGGTATTTTGGTAATTTGTACAGGTTAGGGGTAATTTGGTCAATTTACAAATCAAGGGTATTTGGATCATAAAGGCTACTTTGGTAATTTCAAAACCAAGGTTGAATTTTAGGGTTGTACAAAACAAGGTGACTGGACCCTTTCGGGTTTTAATTTATTGAATTTAGCCTGTGATTGAGTCCTCTTGGTTAGGGTAAACCGTTACTACGCACCAGGTAGGATTCGAGCGGAGAGGAGGTGAGTCATTAGGACTGCTTAAATACCAAGCTCCCCCTGAATCCAATCCTAGACATGCGCACAACGGTTGCCACACCCTTAACTCGGTGACTCACTCACAAGTTTGTTTGGTTAGACCTTAAATTTTATGTAATTCGGTGTTGTAGTAAGCTAATCCTAGAGTTCAATAACTCCTATCCTACTAATCTACGTCCCTATAACTCCCACATACAAATCACACAAGGGTTAGGGGTACTTACCTGGTAGACTTCGGGCCGGACGACTCGAGTGCCATGCTTCACAAAACCCCTTTTTCCTGAAAATTTTCTTTGACCCACTAAAACACAAGATGAAAACGTTTATGGGCTTCAAAAATCCATAGGCCGAGTGTAGAAACTGGGCTCTGATACCAAATTATAACACCCCAAACCCGGCCCAAACACCACGGCCAGATTTAGAATGCTACTGAGGAAAAAGTTTGAAAAGTATTTGTCATAAGGGTGAAAACATAATAATTTCCTGTCATTTATAATACATTGTGCCTTTGAGATTCTAAGTAAAATTATGTTGTTACAAATTTCTGGATTTAAAACGTTAATATAAGTTTTAAGATGTAAATTGTTTTTTTTTAAAATAAGACTTTCCCAAATTTTAACTCGATCATCAATCCCACCTAAACATAATAAAAATCCCCAAATATTTTAAGTGGCCTTATTATAATAAATATTTACTCAAAAATACTAAAAACATAAAGTGTAAGAAATAAACAAAAAAACATCTTCTCGCATGGCCACCTCAGATCCGCCTTGAATTTGGTCCAAGATTCACGATCACTGCAATGTTTGTGAAAATAGGGTGAGTCAAACCGACTCATCAGATAATTATTTCACATGTCTCCACAAATGGGCTTGGCCCACCTCCACACAGTCCACATATACAATCATGCAAAATGAATCCCAACCCAACCTAGTGTCCATCCGCTACACACCCCGTACCTGCCGCGCACACTAGGGGATTACTAAATCACCCTCCAATCGCTACACACCTCCTTGGCAGACCCGCTGCCCAAGGTCGTGGCATAGCCACCGATCACCTAAGTGACCCCACATATTTGTATCCACAAGGTGACTCTAGGTCATCATCAATCCACGGTGATGCACAGAGCTATCAACCGTCCACGATGTGGCACATAGCCAACACCCCACCTTGATGAAGCACATAGCCAACATCAAGCGACGACGTAGCTCAAGGCTAACATCATCCACATACATAAATATGCACACCCTGTCCTTTATTAATCATATCCCAATCCCCATGTATATATATAATTTATGACAACATTAAAATGAGTATACATCACATGCTTACCACAATTTCACACATATACCACAGATAGATTAATATCATGAAACACTGACCTGGTTAATCGATTACCCACCATGGGTAGCCACCATCTTAGTCATTGTTTCCAGCTACCATACACATCTTATACACATATAGATATAATAGCAAACATAAATAATAGAAGAACAGTGCGATAACTACACACCTTTTTGGCACAGACGACTAAATCCTGAAAATATTCCTTAGATATTCAAATTTGGATAATCTCCCCCTAATCGCCAACTACAATAGAATCCCGAAATTCCCCTTCAAGGTTTCGACCACAGAGAACAGAAGAGATTAGAATTTTACTTTTCAACAGTCAGAGGGAAAATAAGGAAAAGAAATCAACCTAGAAGAGATTCTTACCGAAAAAGTAATGACCAAAACGCAAATGGTCACTAAACTCCAAGAAATCGACAAGAAGCACCTGAAGTAGAGAAATCGGTTTAAACGAGAAAGATGATAGGTTTCTGATCTAGTGACTAAATCGACAGGGGGTAGAGATGCAATCAGTTTTGACCCCTGGATAGGAGATTCAAATTTTAAAAGAACTATGAGAAGAAGAAGTGAATGATGGAGTGGTTCGACTTAGGGGATCTTAATTGCTAAGTGAATTCGATTTTAACTAAAGGATGAAAAGGGAGAATGTGAAGCTTGAAGAGGTGTTGTGGCAACAGGGGATTGAGAGAGATTTTGGTCTAGGGATGAGTGAAGTGAAGAAGAAAAATGGAGAAGAAAGTGACCTTAATGGTCTCTTGAAGTTTCGGCCAAGGTGAACAAATGAGAAAGAGAGTTGTTTTTGGTGTGGTTAGTGTATGGAAAGAAAAGAGTGAAAGCTTAGAAGAGAAGGGGCTGAATTCCGGCAAAAGAAAAGCACACAAACCCCTTAACAAAATTTGGCTACTCCCACCTACCTACATGACCGAAATGGTCATCAAAGAAGTCCCTAGGCCGGCCAACTCTTCTCCTCTCATCCAGTCTCTTATTTTTCTCCTAATTTTCCTCTCCTACACTCATTCAAATGAGTTTGAATGAGTCTCCCTCTTATCTCTTATCTCAGCCACCAATTTTAAGCTGTTGACCCAATCTATACCTTATCCCCACAGAATTTGCATGCCGTCCAACTCTCCTTCCTCCTTGATGCAAAAAGCAACTTAAAATGCCAGCCTCGCAGCTCGAACCTCCTTCCCCTTGACACTCCATGTGACGCCACCCTCTCCCCCTTGTATCTAGGCACTACATTGCCACTTTACTGCTTCCCTTTTTGAGTCATAATCCACCCCCAATTTCTCTTAAGACCTAGCTCCCCTAGCTCCCCTTGGCTCAGCTTAGACTAAAATTTTTCCTATGACTCCTACTCAAACCCAAGGTTTCCCGAAACCCCCAAACATTTCCAACCGACATGCAGAGCATATTAACACACAGATTAAAATATGCACAACCCCCGAACCTTAGATATTACAATGGGCCTACCTTAAGAATCAACACAGCCTAGGCTATCAAACACTGGTGTGTGATACGAGCAGGATCAAACACGACCTGGATCAACGTACATGGGAAGGCCACACGACAGTGTGTGGTGAGCAGAACTGAGCACGGTCTAAGGAATCGAGCACTGGCGTGTCATATGGGCCTGTCCCTGCCGTATCAAAGTCGAATTCTATTCGGAATAGGCTACTTGTGGGCTAAGGGAGGTGTTCCAAAGCCTATATAAACACCCTAGGGGGCAACCTAAAAGAGGACGCTAAAGAGAAGGCAGAAAATACTCGAAGACAGCCGTCGAGAGCACCTCGGAAGAAAGATCTCCATCAAGACTGAAGATCTCACATCAAGTTCTTTAGAAGTTTTTGGGTTTTCTTATGTTTTGTTGTTTTCCTTATTTTAAGATGTTTCCCCCCATTAGTATGAACTAAATCCCTTAGATACCTAAGGGGATGGCACCTAAGACAGATCTTATTATTATTTGATTTATAAGATAAATACTTGTTTGTATTATTAATTGTGAGTTCTTATTCTTGTTTTGATAATTTAGGTTATTGATTCAAGTCGAATATGCTTATTCAGAGGAGCAAAAGTCCCTGTTTAAGAGTAGATCAACGCAACTAAGCGGAGTTGATTGCAACCCTAGAAATAGGGCGATGAAAATCTGTCAGATTAGAGTCAAATTTAATAAGGGAATCCATAGATCGAGTTAATGCAACAATTGAAGTTTTAATTAGAAAGAAATTTCAATTAATCAACCTAGAGTTAGTTGTTTTTAGTCTTGAAAGAGATATTAACATAAATCAGGGATTTCTACGGATTAAGTCAAGTGAATAAATCATATGAATCAAAAGTAATAAGTGAAGTCTAGGTGGATTCTTCCTTAGGTATTGCCCATCTCCAATAAATTGTCTAAAAGTATTTTCCTAATTCTTTCGTTGTCGTTTTTAATTAAGTTTTTAGTTTAAAAGAAATCACTCCAATTCTTAGGCTAGATAATAAAAAGATAGTAATTACTAGTACTCTTGGTCCTTGTGGATATGATATTACCGGTCTTACCATAACTATACTATTGAACTATAGGTGCGCTTGCCTTTATTGTGATCGTAGTTAGTTTTATACCACATCAAGTATACTAGAACTCTAATTAATCTAAACAAGAAATAGTTTCAAACTAAATTTTCTTCTTGATATAAAACTACTTAAGAATTATTAAAAAATAGAATAATAAAATAATAAAAGCTTATAAATACAATATTGGGCTCATGTATAATAAAAAATTAAGCCCAAAACTCAAACCCAATATGATTTTAACTCGAATTAAACACCTGAAACTCGTAATTCCCATCATAATCATGTCTAGAAATTCTGCTTGTGCAGTCTTTATTAAAATGGTCATAATTTGAGCTCCCAAACTCAAAATTTAGTGATTCAAAGTGTCTTTCGAAGATAAGAGATATATATTCAAACTCCATAGAGGCATATCAACCCAAAAATGGTTGGATCCCATCCAAAAAGTCTTTGCAGGTCCACTAATTTCCCAAACTTAAAAATTGGTAGCTTCAATGAATGGAATTTAATAAATTTCACCCCATCCGTGCATGATCAATGTTTATTTTGTTGAACGTCGTGATATGATTGTACCTCAGCATGTGATCGACCTTTATGTGAATCTGTTAAATATCCAGCATTAGCATAGCCAACTAATAAAGATCTTGAAGCACTTGCATAAAATAACCTCATACCAATGGTTCCTCTCATATATCTAAATACATGTTTAATTTCATTCCAATGTCTACATGTTGGAAAGGAACTAAATCTTGCTAACAAGTTCACAATGAATGCTATATCAGGTCGTGTGTTGTTTGCAAGATGCATCAATGCCTCTTTGGTACTTAGACATGGTATTTCGAGACAAAAAAACTCTTCATCATTTTCACTAAGATGAAATCGGTCTTTATTCACATCTAGTGATCTTACAACCATTGGAGTATTCAATGGATGAGTTTTATCCATGTAAAAAAAATTAAAATCTCTTCTATATAAGATAATTGATAGACTTAAAGTCCATCCTTTAAATGTTCGATCTGCAGGCCAAGATAGAACTTTGTTTTTCCAAGATCTTTCATCTCGAATTCTTTCTTTAAGCAATTTATCGCATTTTGAAGATCTTTAGGAGTTTCAATAATATTTAAATCATCAACATAAACAAAAATTATCACAAAATTTGATATATGCCTTTCTATAAAAACACATGAACAAATTGGTCATTTTTATAACCTTCTTTCAACAAATACTCACTAAGACAGTTCCACTGCATATGTCCAAACTGTTTTAATCCACATAAGGATTTCTTTAATCTGGTCGAGAAATTTTCCCTGGAACTCTATATCATTTAGGGATTTTCATAAAAATTTCACTATCAGGTGAGGCATACAAATAGATTGTAACAAAATCCATTAGATGTGTGTCAAGTTTTTCATGTACTATCATACTAATAATATATCTAAACGTGATTGCATCCACCACATGAGAATATGTCTCTTGATAATCAATGATGGAATTTTGTGAAAGTTCTTATGCTACAAGTCATCCTTTTTATCTCACGACTTTGTTTTTCTCATTTTGTTTCACACCAATACCCATTTATATCCTACCGACTTTACATCTTTAGGTATTTGGGCTACAAGTCCAAAAACCTTATGTTTAGCAAGTGAATTATATTCTGCTTGAATTGTGTCTTTCCAATCTGGTCAATCTTTTCTATTTCTACATTCCTCAACAGATTTAGGCTTAGTACCCTTATTTTCTTTTGGTATTCAATAGCAACATTATAAACAAAAATGTAGTCGACAACTATATTTTTTTCAGTACCATCTTTTTTCCTAAAGTGACATAACTTACCAAAATCTCTTCATTATCACTATTTTCAAGTATTTGAACCTTTTCTAGGGTTTTTTTTTATCAGTTATGTCATTGGCTTCCTCTTGGACGCTTGCCTCCACATTATGACCGTCTTGAATATTTTCTCCTTTCTTTTTACGAGGATTTTCATCTTTGGAACCGATTGGTCTTCCATACTTCAAATGTACATTACTTTCTTTGGCATTAATAGTTTTTCCTACTAGGACATCAATTCATATGGGAGAATTTTCAACGAGTATATGATGTTTTCTAACTCACTTTAGGTAAGTGAATGCATCTGGTCATTGATTGGAAATGTTCTGCAAATGTATTATCCTTTGAACTTCATGTTCACATTGACTTGTACGAAGATTCGATTGAGATAATGATAACTCATTCCATGTATTTTCTTTTACGAACTTTTTGCCTCTCCTCCTAATGTTGGGCATGTTGTTTCATTAAAGTGATAATCAAAAAATTGTGCAGTAAATAAATCTCCAGTTAATGGTTCAAGAAATTTAATTATAGAAGAAGATTCATAACCAACATATATTCCCAGCCTCCTTTGGGGACCCTTCTTTGTGTGTTATGATAGAGCGATTGGAATATAAACTGTACATACAAAAATTCTAATATGAGAAATATTTGACTCATAACCACAACTAATTGTAATAGGGAGTATTTATTCTAACTTGTTGGCCTGATGTAACATCCTGAAATTGGGCCTAGTAGGATTGGACCCATTGGGCCTAGTAGGATTGGGCCCATTGGGCCTTGAGCACGGAAGCATTTAAAATTTTTGGAGAACAAGAGAATGACATTATTTCAAGTTGGACTTATTAGTAAGGTGATTTTGGAAAGTTACGGGGTTTTTAGGAAGTTCCAGGTTCAAGTTAGGCCATAGGAAAATTTTAGTGTTGAAGCACTTTACAGAAAGAAGGTAAGTAGCATTAAGGCTTACAGAAATAAATGAGTAATGTGCTTGTATAAATAAGCAATTGGTAAAAAGGATATGGCGCCACATGATGGACTTTGAGGGAGGAGGTTCAAATCCCATAATGTACAAATTTTGACTATTATTTTTGCATTCTTTCCCTAAGTGTCGGCCAAGTTAGTAAATAAGGCAAGGTGGACTTTTTAATTTTGGCAAGGTGGCTAAGGAAATAAGGAAAGATTGAGGGTAGGGAAAGAAATCAAAAGAAAAGGCAAGTATAGGGAACATGTTGGCCATTTTCAAGGGTGATGTTTTGGAAAGTTTTGATTGGAAAATTTTGACCTATTGGCCAAGGCATGGACGGTTTTGGCATAGAGAGGGCATAGCCGAATTTGCTTTGTTTTTCTTTGGTAAAAACTTTGGTGCTTGTTTTGGCCAAAATTCCTACATGCAACCTTTTGTGTCATTTTCTCCAAATTGCTACTCTCATTGCCGAATCCTAAAACCATTAGTGAGTTTTATTATTTTCTTCTTTTCTTTCTTCTTTGCCGAAACCTCCTAGCACATTTGTGCATTTCTTCTCTTTTGTTTGGTCAAAACATTCATCTCTTGTTCACTTTTCCTTGATAGCCGAATCATCTAGCATCCATCCATCCTTCCATTCTTTTCTTTTAACCATTTCTTCAATCCTTCCCCTTCTCAAAAATCGACATCACTTTAAGATCACATTTTCTTGTTTGATTTTCCTCCAAAGCCGAATCTAGTATCATCCCATCTCTTCACTTTTTCTTTTCTTTTTATTATGGACAATTTCTTTTTGACCGAGTTGGTAAGTGATTTATTATCCCTCTTTTCATTTCATTGTTATTTTCTTACTAGACGAATATATTTGTTCATCATCATTCGGTTATTCTACTTTGTTTCTCAATGAAATATCTCTCCCCATCACTCTCATGTTGTGATCAATATTTTTCTTCGTAGTGATATAGAGGGAGGCCGAATACCACAACATCGCCTAATCATCTCTAGTCATAGCACAATTTTGAGAAACGGGATTATCATTGATTAAGGTAAGGAAGTTCTTTCATAGTCCATTCGATATCTCCATTTGGTTATTGTGTTAATCGGATTGAATGTTGGCTAAATGATATTGTTGGTAGGGTCTAAATCGCTCGATCGATCGACTTGTTGATCATACAATTATAGTGGTAAGCCAAATCATTTGTCATTAGACAATCCATATTTTTTTTAACTAAATATCGTTTTGACTAAAATCTTATTCAATGGAGGAAAGCGATATCAAATTGAAAAGGGTAGCAATTGGAGATCAAAAAAGGAGCGGATTTACAATCCCTACTCCTAAATTCAAACAAAGGGCAGTATCGGCGGTTCGGGATTTTCCACTGGGTTATGGACCATCATCCGGGGAGAATTGTCAAATTGTGGTTGTTCACGATTCTGAGGATAAACACTTTAGATCATTTATTTTAGAGTTTGATTATTAAAATCACGTATGTCGATTAATCGAGTGTTACAATATCTTAGGTGTCAACGAGTAAGAAGGCTTAGTGCTTACCGTAATCAGGTGTGTAATCTCACACCGTTATCTGTGGATTTTAAGATTGATATTATATTGGAAATAAATCGCTATGACTAAAAATGTAATAGGGCATAAATCGGAAAAATTGGCCTAAGATACACTATTTTGATAAAATTGACAAAATCAGTAATATCATTGTGCGAATAACAAAAATACCCTCAAAGGGTCGAATTACGAAATTGCCTTAATAGGCCGAATTGATATATTGCTTATGGGTCGATTTGATACATTGCTTAATGGGCAAATTTGATAAATTGCTTAATGGGCCGAATTGATATATTGCCTAATGGGTCGAATTGATATATTGCTTAATGGGCCGATTTGATAAATTGCCTTAATGGGCCGATTTGCAAAGTGTTAATGGGCCAAACTTTTGTCTAAACTAATTATTGTTGATATATTTGTAAATATCATGATTTGCTATGTATGATGCATTTACATGACTTTGCATGGGATGGGAAAATGTTGAAGAGAAGTGATTCTGGTGGCACTGCCACAAATATGTTTGATAATTTGATTCACTATGATTCCGGTGGCTTGTCCACAATTTGAATATATTATAAATCGCTAAATGCCTGCGATTGGTGTGTTTGGCGGGGTAGGTTGATTTGATCCCAATAGGTGTGATGGATGGTACGGGTGGTGTGTAGCGGATGGATTATTAGGTTGGTTTGGGATTGCATTACATTCATATGATATATAATTGATACATTATTTTGTAAAAAAGGGGGCTTAGGCACAAGATATTGCTAAATGGGTTTCAGGCCTAGTAGACAACGGTAAGGGGGTTATGCACTGAGTTCTAGTAGCTCACCCCATTTTCCTTATCCCTTTCAGGTAATACTCAGTGACGTGAACTTGGGCCATGGATGACTCGGTGGAGGCCATACTTGAGAAATGGTTTATTTGGACTTTAGACTTCTTCCTCGTTTATTTTATTACTTTACTATTTTGGGTTAAATGTTGTAATAAGGCCTCTGGTTTATTTTATATTGCTTTATGTTTGACGATTTATATTTTGCTCAAATTACTTTAAAAGGATTTTCTAAAACTCAAATAAAGATTTTCTAAAATGGATTTATAAATGGATTTCATAATAAACTTACATCAATATTTTTAACTCAGAAATTTTTATCAAATTTTCATCAATGTTTTCAAAAGTTACGGTTTATAAAATCATTAGTTCAAATTTTTTTGATTTATCAATCTATCTTCGAAGTTAGTAACATTTTGTCAAATAATTAAAACAAATTATTTTTCTTGATTTTTAACAAATCAATATCTGTTTACGTACGAACGAAAAGGGCTTAAAAATATTTTCTCAGGTGACATGTCAGATTCGGCCTTAACGCATGGGTCGGGTTTAGGGTGTTACACCTGATGCACACAAGTGTGGTTGCAAACAAAATAGCATGTCCT
The DNA here is from genome assembly GCA_025506655.1 of Gossypium rotundifolium. Lineage (NCBI taxonomy): Eukaryota > Viridiplantae > Streptophyta > Magnoliopsida > Malvales > Malvaceae > Gossypium > Gossypium rotundifolium. The sequence continues at coordinate 64,745,966 of CP106722.1, forward strand.
TATGTTGTAATAGGGAGTTTTGTTCTCATAAGAAATGGCCTAGTTATTAATTGAAGGTGTTTGATAAATGATTCAACCAATCCATTTTGTGTATGAAAATGAGCTACAAAATCTTCAACTTTTATCCCAATTGACATAAAATAATCATTAAAAGCTTAGGGTGTAAACTCACTAGTATTATCAAGATGGATAGTCTTGATTTCATAATCTAGAAATTATGCTCTTAATAAAATTTTTTGAGCAAGTAGTCTCACAAACACCAAGTTGCGAGACGATAATAGGCACACATATAGCTAACTAGTAGACACATCTATCAAAACCATAAAGTATCTAAATGGTTCACATGGTGGATGGATGAGTCCATATATATCACCTTGTATACAATCTAGAAATGTGGGAGATTCAATCCCAACTTTTTTTGGTGATGGTCTAGTAATCAATTTTCTTTGAGAACATGCAACACATAAGAGTTCCTTAAATTCAAGAATCTTTCAGTTCTTTAATGGGTGTTCATTGAATTAGTGATTATTCTTCGCATCGTAATAAATCCAAGATGACCTAATTGGTCATGTGAAATAGTAAAAATATATGGTTATACAAATGTATAGTTTGTAGTAATTGTAACACCCCAAACCCAGCCTAGAAGTTAGGCCTAAATCTGGCGTGTCACATTGGGGTGCTTTTCGAGAAACCATGGTTCCATTTGAAAACCTTTCTTGATATTAAAAACTAAAGTCCTAGTTTGTGTTTGTTTATTATTAATCGACATTTATTAAAAAGTTCTTACTGGAAAGAATTTTGTTTGTTGCGGAAACTTAATTAAAAAGACTGACTTATGAAAACGTGATGTTTACGACCTATTCACGAAAGCATAGTATTTTGAAAGTAGATATTGTTTTGGAAAACTGTGATACAAAGTTTAGTAGATTTAAAACATAATAAACTAAAAATCAAAAACTATAACCAGAATTTAAGAGAGGCCTTATTACAAAATATTAACCCAAGTTAAAAATAAGTAAAATACTAGAGTCCAAAACTGCTCATAGTGTGGCCACCTCCGAGTCCTTTAGCACGTCGAACCACTTACTGAGGATTACCTGAGAAAAAATATTAAAAAGAGGGTGTGAGTTTACGAAAACTCAGTGTGCATAACCTCATCAATAAGAACATGAATCACAACAGTCGGTCAAGCTCATTTCAAGAATCGTGGTAATTGGGCCTTAGCCCATAAAAGCCTCAGTTGGGCCTTAACCCATAAATGTCACAAATCATATTTATCTAGGCCTAAGCCCATCTCAAATAAAACCACATATACAATGCATTAATGCCCATACCAACCCTGCATTTCGTCTCTCCGTCCAACCTCGCACTGTGGGGATTTAATCGACCCACCCATCCCTACACTCCTTATGTAGCACCGGTTGCGGCACTAACTTATCGGTGCAGCATAGTTGCTCGGTGGCTAAAAGCTTTTGGTGGATCCACAGTCGTCAAGCGACCATGCGATCTTATCTGCACTTCCCTTTTCGAATAATCCCATCCCCATGCAACATAATAACACATGAATGCAACATACAATAATAATCATACGATAACAATCATAAATCACATGCAAAAATAATCATATAACATGTAGGGGCGTTTTCATCAATTTTGCCCTCCAGGGGCATATCGATCATTTTACCCATCGAGGGTATTTCCGTAATTTACCTACCAAGGGTATTTTTGTAATTTACCTACCAAGGGTATTTTTGTAATTTACCTACCAAGGATATTTTCGTAATCTACCCACTAAGGGTATTTTCGTAATTTACCCACCAAGGGTATTTTCATAATTTTTCACCTGTAATGGCCTTTTTGAAGGCCCAAAGTTGCCCCGAGCAACTCGGCTACCATTTTCGGTCTTTACCGGACTATTGGGCCTAAACTCGATTTCGACCCATTCGGGCCCACGTGCTTGTGTGGCCCACCTAGCACAAATCTAGCCACGTATATGAAATTCACCTAGTCTAGTTCACTATATACTATACCATCATACATTTTATTCAATTGGGCCCACAGGCCTATTGGGCCCACTTCGGCCCATCGTGGCCCAACTGCCTCAACCCACAAGAACACTACTGATAGCCTTAACTATCGCGTCGAAGCCCCCACATGTGTGCTCGCACGCCCGTGTGGCTACCATCGCCGTGTGACCGGCTTATCGGCATTTGCCGCTCTACAACTATAGTAGAGAGAGTACACACCTGATAGGAATTCTGAAGCTATTAACCCGAGCTCCCAAAGCTCCTAAGCCCAACACCCACCAAGGTATCTTTTCTCTCCTCCTAGAATGCTCTTTATATAGCTAGCTTCTCACCTTCCTTCTTTGTATCTTTCTGATGTGGGATCCTTCCGCTAGCAGAGTTTAAATCCAACTCAAACTCTTGCCGCCCCATCTTAGCAAAATAAATACTCCCTTGCTTCTTATGAGATTTGAACTCAGGCTCCCTTGTAACATAACCTACGCTGCTAGCCACTTTACCAACTAGCTTCTTGTTTCTAAAATCATGCGCAACTAAATATAAGTCCTATGGCCAAATTCAAAAATCCATTTAAAAAGAAAACTAAAATGCAAGCACCAAGACTTGAACCTTGGACCTCCTTCCTTCCTCTATGGCGTCACCCCCTTTGCTCCTTAAGTGGTGTCACTTTGCCACTACACCACACACTCCACTTGTCATTTTTCCCCATATTTTATTCTTAAAGCCTACCTACCAACTCCCAGGGTTTTTTTCACCTAAAACCAAAATTTTTCCTATGGCCTAACTTTAACCCGAGACTTCATAAAAGCCTCCTAACCTTCTAAAATCACTCAGCTAATAGGTCCAACTTGCCTTAGTACCATTCTCTTGTTCTCAAAAATTTTAAACGCTACTACCCCCAAGGCCTATTGGGCCCAATCCTACTAGGCCCAGTTCTAGGATGTTATAGTAATAGGTGTCTCAATTGCACTAATGTGTGTATAGTATAAACCTGATGAAAAAGTAAGTATTCTTTCCAAAACACATTTCTTTCCGTATTTAAAAATTGTGATATATAAGTATTCAATAGTTTTTTCATTCATAGTCTCAATATGATATCCATTAAGATTCAATAAATTTCTTTGAGACTTAGTGAAAATAATCTCAATACGTCCTAGTTTTTGGCATCATGATCTTCAAAGAAATCTGTCACATCTAAATGGATCATATCATTCACATTATGAAAATCACCATCCTTGTAACCATGGTTAGATTTGACATCGTAGTAAAAATCTTCATCTTTTGGAGAAACATTAGCTCCCATTTTATCATTTTGGGATGTAAAATTTGTCTTAATATTCTTTCCCTTTGTAAACATCCTAACCAGGCCTAGATGTTACGATCGAATTCTGAAGGTTATGTTGGCCATCAAAATAGTCTTGTAACATTATCAAAGTTTTAAAAACAATCTTTCTAAAACATCTATTAGTTTGGAAGAAGATTTGGCGTTTTATCTCATTCTCACTAAAGGATACAATTTTCCAACAATCGATTGTTTTTAAATATTTATTTTGTAAAAGTTGTTTTTTTTCCAACTTTATTTATTTTTCAAAAATCTCATTTACATAGTATCGCAGCGGAAATGTGACATTCAATATAGTTTTAACGAAAACCAAAATTTCATGCATAATTAAATCAAAGTCCATGTTTCAATAACCTAATCAACTTAAATGTCATGCATTCCAAAATTAACCCAAAATTATAGTCTCATGCCACAGTTCGAATAAAAAAATATAGTTTTCGAATAACATAAATTATAAATAGTATGCCTAAAATGATTTTATAAAAAATATATTTTGAGCCAAGACCTTCGAATGTTGAGTCTGCATCCTTACCTTGTGGGTTATTTTAAAAGTGAAAATTAAGGGAGTGAGCTTAATAAGCTCAATGTGAGTCCAATCATAAGTAAACAAGTGTGAAATAGAAAACAAAGTATACAAAATAATGGTTCTTAGAGTAATCACAATCGTGTAGAAAAATAGAATTTAATAGTTGATTTAAACATGATTATTATGTCAATTCAATTCATGTTTAACATAACAAGTTCCTACCCATACTCTACTACACTCCATAGTAAGAGTTCCCCAAACTCATCCATCCGTGTCCTCCACATTATGGATAAACCACTAGTAATTGCAGGTGAACTACTAGTAAAAATAGTGGGTTAACCACAATAATTTTTAGATAAAAAGTTTGCAGATAAACTGTCAGTAAGTTGTGGATTAACCACTAGTGTTTGTAGATTTTAAAACTTCCAATATTTCCTCCTTTCAATTCGTCTCAATCCTCATGCTATGTAATATGACATGCTAGTAGCAGTACAATATAAAAATAGTAGTCATGCTTACCATGCAATCAGTTTAATAGTAACAATAGGCATGTTGAACATGCAATCAGTAATACAGTAGCAATAGCAACAATAACAGTTCATCGAATATACAATGATAGTGGGCATGTATCATTCGCACACCAAGCATATGACAGTAACAATTCAGTCATTCAGTTCATAGATTCCAAAATATACATAATATTAGAGGCTTGATTGAGTGAATAAAACTAAAAAAAAAATAATTCAGGGACTATACAAGGACTAAATTGAATAGTTTATAAATTTTTGGGAAAATTGTAAAACAGGGGTCACACAGCCGTGTGAAAGGTTGATGCCATGTGGAAGGGATACATAGTCATATGTCCAAGCCGTATAACAGCCTGTTGTCATATGGAAAACAACAAAATACCCTACAATAAGGACACGACTATGTGACAGGTTCTTGGCCATATGATTCATGAAGTACCCTACGATATACAGGTGCACAGGGCTGTGTGGTCCACTCATGTGGGAGACCGTGTGGCCCCATCACCACTGATTCACTTGAAAAAGACACACACCTTTCACCACGGGTCTGATTGACGTTCTTCATGATCAACTTTGATCCGATTCACCTAGATCCAATCCTTCAACGACAAATACACACCATTAACAATTAGTATCAAGATTTGGACAAGATTTGGCAATATTATCAAAGATTGTTTAATAGAACTAAAAAATTAATGCCGAATAATGATTTCATGGGAATACAAGATCTAACCATTGAGACGAAGTGTACTTACCAATTCTTGGCAAAGGTAACGGATGTTATTGATGACGATTCTAAATATCGATAGAAATTAAATGAACAAGAAATGATTCATGATAAACCATAATATACACATATTTTAATCCCACATTTAGTATACTTTTGGATGATTTATACCTTTAAATATAGAATTTGGTGCTCTTAATCCTTTGTTTTCATGTTTTATACTTAGGAAAGCACCGAAGGATGAAAAGAATGAGAAACAGGCCGAACATAGAGAAAATGGGCCTAACACGAATTACACACGGCCTGGGTCTCGATTTACACGGGCGTCGCACACGTGTATGTCCCTAACGTGACTTATTAGAGTTCTATTCGGAATAGAGTACTTAGAGGAAAAGAAAGCCATTCCAAAAGCCTATATAAACACCCTAGAGGCCAACCTTTAGGGGCATTCAACTAGGCCTAAGAGCCAAGCCAGAGGGGCTGAATTGTAGGATTCACTCGAAGAAAGCCAGTTGATTCATCTCAAGAAGCCGGAATCGTACTCAAGACGGAAGATCTCTCCTTCAATTCCTTCAGGGGGTTTTAGGGTTTTCTTATGTTTTGTTTTATATTTTCTTCTGAGATGTACTCTTTTATTATTATGAACTAAACCTCTCAAATACCTGAGGAGGATGAAACCTAAGATGGATCTTGTTATTATTTTTTGAACTATATGAATACTTGATTTGTTCTTAACTATGTGTTCTTAATTCTTGATTTAATATTTCAGGATATTGATTCAAGTATTGATGTGCTTAGACAGTGGAGCAAAAGTCTCTGTTTAAGAGTAGATCTAGCATAGTTAAGCAGAGTTGATCGCTACCCTAGAAATAGGATGACGAAAATCTGTCGGATTAGGGTCAAACCTAATATGGGAGTCCATAGATCGAGTAAATGCAATTCTAGGTGTTTTAATTAGAAAGAGATTTCAATTAATCAACCTAGGGTTAGAGGTTAGTAGCCTCGAAAGAGGTATTAATATAAATTAGGGAATCCTACGGATCAAGTCAAGTGAATAAATTGTCTGGTTCAGAGTTAGATAACAAGTGAAGTCTAGGTGGATTCTTCCTCGGTTATTGTCCTAATCAATTGGTTTTTCCCACAAGTATTTCCCCAATTCATTCTTTTTGTCTTAGCATCTTTAGCTTAGTAGTTAGTTAATTTTAGATTAGATAAAAATTCCCTTAATTCTTAGGTTAAATAATAAAAAGAAAGTTAGTATTAGTACTTTTGGTTCCTTTGGGTTCGGCAATCTGGTCTTGCCACTAAACTCTACTACTGTTCGATAGGTCCGCTTGCCTCAAGTCGTTGTCACAGTTAGTTTTTAGGCTAGATCATTCATATTATACATTTTTAAGACTATGACACACGATCAATTCAGTAAAGGGAAGAAAAATAATTAACAGTCCAAGGATGGCAAATACGATGCAAAGATGAGGAAAAAGAAAAGAAAAAGAATATGGAGAGCAATTTTTATTATGATTTGAAAAGGGGTAATATGTAAAGTCGAATTAGGAAAGAATTTGTTAAATACCTAGGGTTTGTAAAACCTAGGGGAAACACATGTAATTTACCCCAAGGCTTTCTAAATCCACAAAATTAAATGGCTAAGGAGAGGCTCTGTACCCCTAACTAAGTTTTTGAGGAAGGATGTTCCATTTAAATGGACGAAAGATCAACAAACTAGCTTTCAAAAGCTAAAGGCTATGTTAACCCAAGCTCCTATATTAATTCAACTCGAATTGGAAAAAAGAATATGTAGTGTACAGTGATGCATCCTATATCAGCCTTGAATGTGTGTTGATGTAAGGCAATAAAGAAGTTGCTGATGTATCGAGACAGTTGAAGCAGCCTAAGTGTAACTACCCGACTCATGACTTAGAGTTGGAAGGAATAGTTTTTACACTAAAAATTTGGAGGCATTACCTTTATGGTAAGAAGTGTTACATCTATACCAATCATAAAAGCCTCAAGTACCTTCTCACCCAAAAAAAATTAAACATGAGGAAACATAGATGGTTAGAGATGTTAAAATATAATGATTGTGTAATTGATACCACCCCAGAAAAGCCAATATAGTAATGGATACTCTAAGTAGAAAACAAATGATGGAGGCATGTTAAGCGAATTACAAGTGAAAACCACCTTAGCCAATGAGATCAAGGCTAAATAACCCTTAGATGTGTCCTTGTTGCTGCGAATTAAATAGGTGAAGGATGAAAAACTGAAGATTTTAGGTTTAATGACCAAGGCCTTTTGTGTTTTTGTGGGAGATATTCTGTACCAAATGACACAGATTTAAGGTAGCCCATAATTCGGGAGGAGCATGCTAGCCCTTATGTCCTGTATCCCAGACGAAATAAGATGTATCGAGATGTAAAAGAATTGTAATGGTGGCTTGGGCTGAAGCGAGATGTGACAGAATTTGTAGCTAAGTGCCTAACATGTCAGCCAGTGAAAGCTGAAAACCATTTCCTTTCTAGGTTGTTACAACCTATTAAAATATTGCAATAGAAGTAGGAACAAATAACGATAGACTTTGTTCGTGGGTTACCCTTAACACCCACTAACAAATATTCAATTTGGGTGATGATAGACTGATTAACTAAGTCAACTCATTTCTTATCGACTCGTGCTGGCTATTTGTCACAAAAGTTGGCAAAGTTGTACATCTTAGAAATTGTAAAGTTGCATGGGGTACCTATATCAATTATTTAAAATTGAGATCCCCACTTTAATTCTCGATTTTGTAAAAACCTAAATAAGGCACTGGGTACTCGTTTTTATATTAGTACTGCCTTCCACCCGCAAACTAACAAACAATCTGGTGCGAGTGATTCAAATATTGGAAGATATGCTAAGAGGCTAGATCATCGAGTTTTGAGGTAGTTAGGAAGAGTATTTTCCTCTAGTAGAATTTTCCTATAACAATAGCTTCCAATCAAGCATACAAATCGCACCTTATGAAGCCTTTTATTGTAATGCCCTAAAAATGTAGGGTTTGTAATTTTGCATGATTTGGCTTAAATTCTATGTGTGCTTCAATGGCTAAGTATTTGAGTGTATTTGGGGGTTTTTAGGAAGCCTGGGTTCGAGTCTGGGCCTTGGAAAATTTTTAGTTTTTACTCTTAAGTGAAAGTGGCTGTTAACAGTTAGGACTTATGTTTAAATGTGTGTGATCTTATGACACAAAAAAAGCATGTGGCTTGATGGATGTGGCGTCACTGAGGGGGCAAGGGAATTGGGGTTCGAATCCCATGGCAGGAAAGTAGAGTGTTTTTATTTTATGACTTGGTGGCAGGAGAGGTAGAGTTTGAATCAAACTCTGTAGAGGAGGTTGGAGACTTGGTCATCAAGTTTGAATAGGAGGCTGGGAGCAAGGAGGAATTGGTGGAGAGTTTGAAGGAGTTGGGATTTGAGGGGAGTCTTGGCCGAATGGGAGAGCTTAAGTAGGGGGATTTCGGCTAAAGGGGTTCCATTTGAGCATTTTAGGCAGTTTTGTGTGATGTAGAAACCGAAAACCCTTTCTAAAAATTTTAGGTTTTTCTCTTTTTCATTTTGGGATTTACTTCTTTCGTGGCATCTCGTGCAACATTTTTGACCATTCGAGTCTTTCTTTCTTCTACTTTCTTTTCCTTTCAATTGTCATTCACTTTTTCCAAATTACATACCAATTTCCAATTGCCGAATCCTCCATTGAAGCCTTCCTTCCTTCTCCACAGCTTTCTCTTTGCCGAATTGGTAGTCTCCTTCTCTTTTACTTCCATTTCTTCTTCTGTTCAAATTTTTCGTCTCCCTTTCTCTGCTAGGCCGAATACTCATACTCTCTCCCTCTCAAATTTCTTTATTCTTCTTAGTTCAGGTCGAATCCTCTTGACAGACTACTGTTGAAATACGTTGTTTATCGGTATTGGTAAGGGGGAATTGTAACGCCCCTATCCCATATCCGTCATCGGATTAGGGTTAAGGGTATTACCCGACAGATCAAAAACTTTAACAGACAATTCGTAAAAACTAAAACATCAGTCACAACCATAATGTCCCCTCTGTAAGTCATCGAGACCTAACACGTGCTTAGAAATAGGGTCGGGACTAAACCGGAACACATACAAAAATTCTCAAAAATTTAAGACTTTTCAAAGTTTCAAAGGTTACATGCCCGTGTGGGCAGGCCGTGTGCCTCCCACGGCCGTATGACACACCCATATGTCTTCCATGTCATTGAACCTAACTTTACTTCACAGCCACCAAACACGCCCGTGTACCTTGGTCGTGGTCGTTCCTGACTAAACCACACGACTACCAAGCACGTCCGTGTGCCAAGGTCGTGTACACTTAATTAACTACTAACTTAGTCCCACGGTCACTAGGCACGTCCGTGTGCCACAACCGTATGAAAAAATAGGCCATTTCGAAGGCCAAAATGCCACCCACTTTAAGGTCTTTGTAACACCCCAAACCCGGCCTAGACGTTACGACTGAATCTAGTATGTCACATAGAAGGGTTGTTTAAAAACTACACATTCGTTAAAAAGTTCGTATTCTTTTTAAAACTTCGAGCTTTTTTGTTTGTGAAATTTAGATTTGTTTTTATGGTTTTCTTGTAAAAATGTTATTATTATTATTTCTGAAAACTTGGTTTATAACAGAATTCAGATTCAGTGAATTGCGGAAAGATGATATTCTGAAAACAGTTATTGTCGTTTTAAAAAAATGCAGAGTTACATCGTTTATAGTTTGAATATAACTAAAATGAAAAATTAAAAGAAAAATTAAAGTTCAATGGCCTTATTACAAAATATTAAACCCAAGTTAAAATAAATCTCAAAATAAAGCAAAACATAAATTTACTAAAGTTTGGGGAGAAGCACTCCGATGTATGGCCACCGCAGAGTCCTCCGCAGCTCCAAATCCTCAATGCTGGGGATCACTTGCAAGGTTAAAGTAGAGGGGTGAGTTACGAGAACTCAGTGTGTAACACCCCAAACCCGATCAAAACACTACAACCGAATCTGGCATGCCACGGGAAAGAAAACGTTTTGAAAACCGATTTGTCGACTTGTTTAAAGAGAAAACTGTTGTAAAATTTTAAAGAAAACATCGTTGGATCTTGTGATGCTTAAAACATGTTGAAACTTGTTTAGAAAACTTGGTTGCCTTATTGTTACTCCGTATTTAGTACTTAGTCAGTGTACACTTTAGAAAACAAGTATTTATTTAGGGTTTGAAAATAACCAATTCATAATTACCAAGTACGCTTAACGAGAGTTAAAGAAACAACCAACTAAAATGCCTCACAATAATACTTAAGCGGCCTTATTATAGAACTGAAAACCCAAATTAAAGAAAACAACTAAGTCCTTATGGAAAACATTGAAATAAAACGAATGCTGAGCATGGCCACCTCGAGTCCATTCCGGCTCCATATCCACGATCTATTGTTTATCTGCAAAATATAACAGAAGCAGTGAGTCACCTAGACTTAGTGTGTAAATCTCTATCCCAAAAGAAGTTGTACTCTTACACAAATTCATATACAAATATGCAAGTCATGCAACCCTTCCAACCTAGGTATCCATCCGAGTCTCTCAAATCTACCCCTTGTGGCTACCTAACCACTGGTGACAGTCTGATAGATCATACTTCTCCCTCCTCTCAACACCCATATCACATGTTTATGTTATCAATACCAATATGATCATGCTTTATATAGATAATAACGTATAAAGAACATCATGCACTCATAGATCACATTCAACGCTAGCAACCATAACAAACTTACCCAGCATCCTCGCGTTTACCCACAAGGGTATTTTAATAACCATTGCCGTCACTCCGGCTTTTATCAACACATAACATTTGACATATTAAGTAAAGAAAGTGTGTAAGAGTTACACACCTGGTTCCCGTACTAATGCTCTCACTGCTTCTATGCTACTATCACTCGAGACTACCACTATCGGAATACGATCTACTTCCGATGTCGACCCACACCCGCATGGCCAATCGCGTACTCCTGACACATATCGCTTCTTGTATTTAGGTACTGGGTTTACAGATTCAACCCTTCCTATTGCTTGACTATTAATTGGGTCCATAATAACTTCTTGGTCACTAACCCGAATGTAAATGGTGAGATCCAATCAATTAAACACTTATAACACTTAAAACGAACCCTTACCTAATCTGTCGAATCCCGAAAGCCCTTAAGAAAACGTCACCTTCCTACCTACATTCGGCCATCACTAAAATATTAGACCAAACCGCTGATTGCAACCAACCGAGTACCATATAACATTCAGCAAAAGAATAAGGGACAAGAGTGTGGCCATTCGGCCAAACCTACCACCCACCTACCTTCGGCTTTTCCACCAATCGGCACAAGAGACTATAGTGAGACAGTTCAACACGAGCAATAAGAGTGATCATCAACGAATGTTAGAGGAGTAATTCAGTTTAAGGTCTAAAAATAATACCGATGAAGAACAACAAAAATCTTACCAAACTAGAAAGGAGTATTCGGCTATGGTGCACCTTCGGGAAAAAGAAACCACTCTTGTAGATTCGGTTATGGGAGAAGAGGGTATGAACAAGAAGAATTTAGCTTTTAGAAAGAAAATATTGAGGAGAGGAGAGCTAGGAAGTTGCGACAAAGAAAAGAAAAGAGGCTCCCAAGAGAAAACAAATTCGGCTAGCAGAGAATAGGTGAGAAAGAAAAGAAAAAAAATGAAAGGAAGATAAACACTTGGCTTCCAAATTCGGCAATTCAACCCCCCTCTCAGAGTTGGATTTTCGGCCAACTCTGCTATCACCTAATAGCCTTTATCCTGCCTGATAACTCAATCATTATCCCCCCTTTAGAAGAGACCACCTTAAAACCAACTCCTCCCTTCTTTATTATCAGCTTTTAATTAAAAAAATTAAAAGAATTAAACTCCTAAATTCTAGCACATGTACCGTCCCCTCTCCCCCTTGGAGTGCCGAATTTTTACCCTAAAACACTTGGGCCTCAAGCGGCCACACTAGGCCCAATCTCCCTTCTAAGTGACGCCATCTCCATGCTCACTTATAGCAGCTCCAAACTTTGGGCCACAAGCCCAACTTGCTAAATAATCACAGACACCTACTTTAACTATGAACTAACACTATTTATAAGCAATTTAACCCATGTTTAATCCCAAACCTGAGCCCAATACACACCTCAAAGCCTCTACCTACCATCTTATCCATACAACATACCCAAATGCACAGACCCACCAGATCAGGATATTACAGTTCTACCCCCTTAAAATAAATTTTGGCCTCGAAATTTACCTGATCAAAAGAGTTGAAGGTATTGCTGTCACATGATATCCTTCGGTTCCCATGTCGTTTCTTCTGATCCATGATTCTGCCATAATACCTTCACCAAAGGGACTGATTTCCTAAGCAAAACCTTAACATCCCGATCTAGGATCTGCACTGGCTCCTCCTCAAAAGACAAGTCTGGGCTCACCTCAATTTCCTCTATCGGCACAACATGAGACGGATTTGAGCGATAGTGTCTAAGTATGGAAACATGAAACACATCATGGATTTGACTCAACTCCGGTGGCAACTCAAGCTGGTAAGCTACTGGTCCCACTCGCTTCAACATCTGATAAGGCCCGATAAATCTAGGGCTTAACTTGCCTTTTCTACCAAACCTCAGAACCTTCTTCCACGGCGACACCTTCAAGAAAACCCTGTCACCTTCTGCAAACTCTATATCCTTCCATTTAAGATCGACATAAGACTTCTGCCTATCTGAAGCTTCTTTCAAACGAGCTCGAATCACCTTCACCTTATCTTTTGTTTCAGTAACCAACTCCGGCCCCAACAACTGCCGCTCCCCTAACTCCGTCCAACACGTAGGGGTACGACACTTCCGACCATATAACGCTTCGTATGGTGTCATTCGAATACTTGCCTGATGACTATTATTGTACGCAAATTCTGCCAACGGTAAAAATTCTTCCCAACTGCCTTTGAAATCCAAGACACAACCCCTTAGCATGTCTTCCAAAACTTGAATCACCCTCTTCGATTGTCCATCTGACTGGGGATGGAATGCCGTACTAAAATTCAACCTTGTACCCAATGCCTGGTGCAAAGCCTTCCAGAACCTTGACGTAAATCTAGGGTCTCTGTCCGAAATAATCGACACTGGCACCCCATGCAATCTCACAATCTCCACTATGTATAGTCTCGCTAACTTTCGAAGAGAATAATCCATACGTACATGTATGAAATGAGCAGACATCGTCAGACAATCCACGATTACCCAAACTGAATCCTTTTTAGTGGGTGTGAGGGGTAGCCCACTAACAAAATCCATCGTGATCCTTTCTTACTTCTACTGTGGAATCTTTATCGGTTGTAACAAACCCGACGGTAGCTGATGTTCAGCCTTGACTTGCTGACATGTCAGACACTTACCCACAAATTCTGTTACCTCACCCTTAAGGCTCGGCCACCAAAACTGCTCCCGCAAATCCCGGTACATCTTACTACCTCCCAGATGCATAGCATATGGACTACTATGTACCTCCTGTAAAATATTCTGCCTTAACTCCACATCTTTAGGCATGCATACCTTCCCCTGAAAACATAACACTCCATCGCTGCTTAGACTATACCCCTCCAATCTACCATTCTGCACTTGCAAACATCGTGCGCTCAAAACTTCATCTACCAGTTGTTTCTCTTTAACATGATCTACCCATGATGGCTTCATATGCAGTTCTACTAATAGGCTTCCATCATTATACAGACTAAGGTGGGCAAACATGGCTCTTAAATCTGCCACCACCTTACGGCTCAAGGCGTCCACTACCACATTAGCCTTTCCCAGGTGGTACTCAATCAAGCAGTCATAGTCCTTCAATAACTCGATCCACCTCCTTTTCCTTAAATTTAACTTCTTCTGTGTAAGAAGGTACTTCAAACTCTTGTGATCCGTGTAACATCTGAGATTTAGGGGTCTTGCATTTTAAGTCATATTTATGTGCTAGTATGCAATGTATGTTGCTTGAGTGCGTTTGGGGGCTTCGGGAAACCTTGGGGTTAGGTAGAACCCTTAGTAAAATTTTGGGTTCCAAGCTTTTAAAGGAGAGGTTCGAATCACGCTAGCTACAAGGGAGCTATATTTTTTATTTGGTGTTTGCGTCTAGAGGGGAGGTGTTGGGGACGGCATGGGCACTTGGAAGGTGAAGTGGACTTGGTCAAGTTTTTTGAATAGGTGGTGGAGAGTCAATTGGGGGGTTTGAATGAGTCAAACTCATTTGAATGAGTGTGGTAGAGGAAATTTAAGAGAAAAACGTAGAGGGTGTTGTCTAGTTGGATGATAGCCAGATTCTTAAAGGGTTGAGAGGGGGAGCATTCGGTTTTGAGCCTAAGAAGGGGGTGCCGAATTTTGGTAGCCATTTGGGAGCATTCACCTTATTTTCTTTGCATTTCACCAAAGCCAAATTCTCTACCACTTTTTCTTCTACCACTTTTTCTTCTTCTTTTTTTCTTTTGACAACCATATTTTCTCATCTTTTTCTCCTAAGGCCGAATCTTTCTCTTCATTTATCACCATTGCTGAAACACCATAAACTATAACCCTTTTCCTTATTTTCATCAAGTACTTCATTTTCAAAAGTCGAACAACTCATCTCTCCTTTCTTTGTTGTGCCGAATAATCTTCTCCCATCTGTTAAGCTATAGCTGAACCTTCTAGTCATCCGTACCTCAGGAGTGCCGCCTCTCTTAGTTGCTAAGTTCCAATCGGTTAGTGGTGGTAAGGGGATTTTTTCTTCTTTAATCTTTCCTTTTATTTCTTTGGTTGCCGAAACCAAAAGTTAACCCTGTTTCTTGTTGGCCGAATCTATGGAGGGCTAAGTTTCGGGACCTCTGCTTTTAGCCAACGTTAAAGGTGCTAGGGATCTCTCAGGATTTGTTTAAATGTATGAGGGGTGTGGTATTCGGCCAAAGGCCATCTGTGTTAGGCAGTAATCGTTAGGCCGAAGGCCATTTCATGTGTTCATTTAGTGTTAGAGCCAAATCTAACATGGCTTATGTAGGGATTTCGGCAGACTTGTAGGTTCAAGCGTATAGCTCCAGGAATTGGTCTATTTCGGTAAGGAAGATTCCACTCTAGTATTGGTTAAGCCTTGCTAATCATTTTGATTTAACGTGTGTTAACCAAGGTATTCTGATTAAGTTGTTATTCTATGGAACCCAATACCAGCCAAGTGGAGAAAGGGGTCGGACATATAGTCCCTACCCCTAAGTTCAAGAAACGGTCAGTTTTAGCGGTTCGGGATTGGCCTCTAGGCTGTGGGAAAACATCCAACATTGAGAAACAGATCACTATGATCTCTTCGAGCGAGGACGCTAGGGAGGTCAATAGTTTATTGCTTCAGGTTCTCAGGTGTGTAATTAACACACTGTTTACGTATTTACTTTAATTATAATATGAATTATGTGTGATAGCTGAAATAGTGGCTGTAGTAATGCTACTTCCCATAATAGGGTAATCCGGTACCAGGTTAGTAACTTTCTGATATTGAAATTTTGGATGGATATATGTATATAAATGTGGAATTGTGGTAAGCATGTTATGTATGCATGATTGATAGGTTCATAACGTTTATATTGTCATTTCATCATAATATGTACTGTATGTGCATGGGATCGGGATATGTTTAAAGAAGAAAAGGGTTTACATTTATGTACGTGGTTGATGTTAGCCTTGAGCTACATCGTGGTTTGATGTTGGCTTCATGCCTCATCATGGATTGGTGATGACCTTGAGTCACACTATGGATAATTGTGATTTAATCACGTGGATCAGTGGCTAGACCACGAAATGAACTTTGAGCAGCATGACTGCCAAAGAGGTGTGTAGCGGATGGAGGGTCGATTTAGTAATCCCCGTGTGTGGTGGCGGATACGGGTGTGTAGCGGTTGGATACTAGGTTGGGGTGGGTTAACATGTTGCATCTTTATGTGTGGTATGTGGATTAGTGTGGTTGTGGGCCAAGCCCATTTGTGGAAACATGTGGAATAATTGCACACTGAGTCGGTTTGGCTCACTCTATTTTCCTAAAACAATGCAGTGATACATGATTCTTGGACCAATTTGGAGGGACTCGAGGTGGTCATGCGTAAGTCGCTTTTATTTCTTTAAGTTTATATTTTAGATTTTCAAGTACTTTTGGAATAGATTTTATTGTAATAAGGCCACTTCAATTATTTTGGGATTTTATTTATGGTTTTAAGTTAGAGTTACTATTAAAATATTAACTAAAAATAACTATAAAGCTTTTATAACTCAAACATCGAAATAAAGTTTTCTAGTCTGGATTTCTCATAAACATCTCGTTTCCCACTGAACTTTCGTTTCCAAATACCGACTTAAACGTATTTAAGACCTTTGTTTTAAAACCCCTAAGTTGTTTTTACTTCCAAACTAAATTCTTCTTTTTAGCAACTACTCCAGTGACATTCTGGATTCGACCGTGGTGTTTTGGGCCGGGTTTGGGGTGTTACAGTTTGGTATCAGAGTGAGGTTCAAAACTTGGCTTTGAGGGTTTTTGGGCTCAAAACATTTTTTTCCAAAGACGGGTTTTTCTAAAACATGGATTTCTATAAACCATTTTGGGTTTATTCTGGCATGGCACCTGCGTCTCTGGCCCGAAGTTCGCTAGGTAAGTACTTCAAACTACTGTATGATTTATATGGGTATTGTGGGATCGTAGATTAGTAAGTTAGGAATTATTGAACCTTAGGATTAGCTTACTCCAACACTAAACTTCATAAAACTTAACTTATTTAACCAAACCTGGGAATAAGTAGTAGAGTTCAGGTGTGGTAACATGCATGCGCATGTCTAGGCATGGATTCAGAATGAGCTTGGGATTTAATCAAATTACTTCTGATCTCTAAAATTATCGAAAAACCTTTATTTTGTGAAATTCCTGAAATACCCTTGATTTGTAAAAAATTACCAAACTACCCTCAATTTATTACCAAAATACCCCTGGGTTGGGAACGGACGAAAATGCTCAAAGTGGTGAACGTATGTTGTGGATAGTGTTGATGAATGAATGTGATTCTCTGAATTAGGGTGGAAGACTTGAGACAAAAACTTTGAATGATCGAAAGAGCTACTATTAAATGTCTTTACATAAAATTGTTCGTGGGTAATCAGTGGAACAAAAAGTTAATGCATAAAATTTCTTAAAACAGATTAAAACGCAGCGTTAGACATGAGTTCTAGGGGGCGAGGTCGTAATACGCGTGGACGTGGTAGGGGCAGAATGGCTGTATCAGAACCAATTGGGTCTGGTCATGGATCAGGGAATGAAACGATGCCACCTGCGGTAGAAGCTGAGTTTCAAGATCAGACGGGTGGAGATGACGCGGTATCTCAGGCTATGCTGCGAGTTTTGAAGAGAGTTGCGGGAACAAACGTGGGTGCTGGGGTTAGGAAGTCTGTGTCTGAGCGAATTTGATCAAACGGAGCTGAGGTATTCTGAGGTGTTTCTGGGGTAGCTCCGAATGTGGCGAAGTACTGGTTAGAGGCAGTCGAGAGAATTATGGACGATTTGGACTGCACGGCTGAAAAAAAGCTGAAAGGTGCTGTATCTTTACTTCGGGATGAGGCCTATCAGGGGTGGCTTACCGTCAAAGAGGGTACTCCAGCGGACCGAGTAGATTGGGGTTACTTTAAGGTAAAGTTTGAGGGAAAGTACGTCGAAGCTAGTTACGTGGACTCGCAGAGGAAGGCGTTCCTGCATCTAGTGCAATGGGGTAAGTCAGTAGCGAAATATGTGGCAGAATTCTTGCGGTTAAGTCGGTATGCCAGGGGTATTGTTGCTACTGATTACGAGCACTGTGTAAGATTTGAGGATAGACTGCGAGATGAATTGCAAGTACTGATAGCTCCTTAACGGGAGAGGAACTTTGCTACTTTGGTAGAGAAAACCCGGATAGCAGAAGAGGTTAAGCAAACTGAGAGGCAGAATAGGGATAAGGATAGAGGCAAGAATAAGAGGGGTTTTGGACCATCAGGATCTTCGTGGGGTTTTTAGAAAAAGCCTAGGATTGATGGTTTTACTTGTGTTTCTATACCAGTTGCTGGGAATCAGATCCATTCGTGTGCTCGGTGTGGGAGGTCTCATACAGGCGAGTGCTGGGGAAAGGGTAATGAGTGCTTCAGGTGTGGTCCAAGGCTCACTTGGTTAAGAATTGTCCTCAGAATGTAAGTAGGGCTCAGACAGTAGGTCAGGGGTATGTGCAGCCAGGAAGGGGTGGTCCACAAATGTCGAGAGGTCGTGGTTCGAACCGTGGAGGGAATGGTTTTGGCCGAGGTCGCGGAGTACCGGGCAGAGGTGCTGGGAGCTCAGATGCAAGACAGCCTGGATTGGTTTACGCGGCTAGACGTCGTGAGGAAGGGGATGCACCAAATGTTATCACGGGTACGTTTTTTATTCTTGGGTTACCCTTTACTGCTTTGATTGATGTTGGGTCAACTCATTCGTACATTGCTAGCATGATGTCTGGAATCTTGAATATGAACTCTGAAATTGTCTCTAGGAAGATGACTGTGCTTAGTCCTTTAGGGCAATCTGTAGTGGTAGACAAACTCTTTAGGGATGTGCCTTTAGAGGTTTAGGGAGTAGTGTTTCCAGCGGATTTGATGGAGCTGCCGTTCGGAAAATTTGACGTGATACTAGGAATGGACTGGTTAGTAAGGTACCATGCAAATTTGGACTGTGCTGCTAAGCGCATGACGTTGAGGTCTCCCGAGGACAATGAGGTTGTGGTGATAGGTAAGAGGAGAGACTACTTGGCTAACGTAGTGTCTGCTCTTAAGGCGAAGAAGATGGTGAAGAAGGGGTGCTTGGCTTTCCTGATGCTTGTTAGTGCTTTGGATGCTAAGGAAGCAGCTGTGGGGGAGGTCAGGACAGTGAAGGAGTTTGTGGATGTTTTTTCGGAAGAACTTTCACGGTTACCTCCGAATCGAGAGGTGGAGTTTGGAATTGACCTGTTTCTGGGTACAGCGCCAGTGTCCATCGCTCCTTATAGGATGGCACCAAAGGAGTTGGTCGAGCTGAAAGCCCAAATCCAAGAGTTGCTAGATCGCGATTTTATTCAACCCAGTGTGTCTTCATAGGGAGCACCAGTGTTGTTCGTAAGGAAGAAGAATGGGTTTATGCGTATGTGCATAGATTACAGCCAGTTGAATAAGCTGACGATCAAGAATAAGTACCCGCTACCGAGGATAGACGACTTGTTTGACCAGCTCAAAGGGGCTGCGGTCTTTTCGAAGATAGATCTGAGGTCGGGGTATCAGCAGCTTAAGGTGAAGGAGGCTGATATCCATAAAATAAAGTTTCAGACTCGATACGGGCATTACGGATTCCTGGTAATGCCGTTCAGGTTGACTAGCACACCGGCTGCATTCATGGATATGATGAACCAGGTTTTTCAACCTTACTTAGATCAATTCGTCGTGGTGTTTATAGACGACATCCTGGTATATTCCAAGTCTGAGGAAGAGCATGATGCACATCTTCGGGTGGTGCTGTGAATTCTAAGGGAAAAGAAGTTGTACGCCAAGTTTAGCAAGTGCGAATTCTGGTTGAGTGAAGTCACTTTTCTGGGTCATGTGGTATCCGCAGAGGGAATAAGAGGATCCTCGGAAGATTGAGGCAAGATTGATTGGAAACCACCTAAGTCAGAGCGGAGGTGTGACGATCGAATTTGACCCTAATCGAATGGTGGTTTGGGACCACGAATTCGAGTCCGAGAAATATTTAAATATTATATTTTGTGTTTATTATATGTGAAATAAGGTGTGTGAAAGTTTCGTGGAAAAATTTAATCGCTTATGTGTTCGATTAAACAAAAGGATTAAATCGCATAAAGTGTAAAAGTTGCATGCTATAGTGTAAAGTGCTAGAATGATGATGGCTTTTTAATGTGAGGTGTTAAATGGGTAAATAACCCATTTTAATTTAGTGGATGCTATATGACCGCATTAACCTTTAGTTTATTATTATATAATTTTATAACATAAGGTTAAACTAGTAATTAGATTAAAACCATTATATATGTTAAAATAAACATGAAATAATGGTTGTCTTCATCTTTGGCTACCAAATAAAAAAATAAAAGAGAGGTTTGAGAGCTTAAGCATTCGGTCATGGTGTTGGCTTGAATTAAAGGTTAGTTTTCAATCTGCTTTTGAAATTTTTACATTTTGAGATCGTTGCTTCGACCCAGAGTGACCCATGTTAGAATTTTTAGATTTGATCATGTTTAATATTTGGCTATGGCTAAATGTTGATGTTTTATGATGTTTGATGGAAAAATATTAAAGTTATGTTAGAAATCTACAAGTTTTGAAATGGAAATTTTAGTAATTTTGAATGATTTTGGCTAACTTACAAAAATAAAATTTAGAGGATTTATTTGCAAAATAAATGAAAATATGGACTTGTATAGTCCTTATGGATATTCGGCCCTTGAGTTGATTAGTGAAATTTTGTGTATTTTGAGTTTTATGCAAATAGGACTAAATTGCAAAATGTAAAATAGTAGGGTAAAATGGTAATTTGCTCATTTATGTGTTTGGGACTAAATTGAGATGAAATGTACTTGAATGAGTTGAGTTTTAATGTGTTTAGATCAAGAACAAAGAAAACGAATTTGGATCTGGGAAAGACGAAGGTTATCGAGTAGTCTGGCTCACGCGGTTTGTCGACTCACGAGGTAAGTCCTTAAGCTAAAGTATGTTAAAGAGTTATTTATGAATAGGTTCAATGAAATTATTTGATAAATGTGAGTATGAATATATGTGTTAGCCGTAATGTAAAGGCTTTAAAATGGATTAGATGTGTTTTGTATATGTGATAAGAATTTGTACATTCGTTGTGATATGTGAATGTGAATTGTGTATATATTTAGTTAGTGATGATAGTGTTAAGAAATGTAATTTGATGGACTGGTTTATGAATTATTACGGGCATTAAAGCCTCAGCGCACCTTGTGCTAGGTGATTTGATTCGGCTTATTGCCCAGCAGGTGCCTTGTGTTTGATTTGATTCTGCTTATTGCCTAGCGTGCCTAGTGCCTATGAATTATTCGCTTATTGCCCAGCGTGCCTTGTGCTTGATTTGATTCGGCTTATTGCCCAGCGTGCCTAGTGCTTGGTGAATTAT
Organism: Gossypium rotundifolium; assembly: GCA_025506655.1. NCBI lineage: Eukaryota > Viridiplantae > Streptophyta > Magnoliopsida > Malvales > Malvaceae > Gossypium > Gossypium rotundifolium. Next base: position 64,767,386 of record CP106722.1, read on the forward strand.
TTCGCTTATTGCCTAGTAGGCCTTGTGTGGTGGAATGAATTTCGCACTTGGGTCTAGGTGCTTAATGCTTGGGTGTGTACTTTGGGCCTTGATGCCTAAGGTGCTTAATGCCTATGACATTTATAAATGAAAAGCCATGGATTATTTACAAGGTGGGTTATAACTACGACAATAAGGTAAAGGTTCGGGTAAGCCTAAGTTGTACTTAAAATGTAAGTAAATAGGTAGGTATATATATATATATAAATACCCTTTCGAATCAAGTAAATTGAGATATGGCTGAAGCTTTTGTTGAAATGTTAAAGGGCACTTTCATTCATATTGAAATATGAATATGATATGTGTATTGAAGTATGAGTTTGATTATGAAATTTAGATTCGGCATATGTATAATTGGTATAAGTGAATAACAGATCATATGTGGTTAAAATATGTTATATTTCGAATTATGCAAATACTTAAGGTATTTAAGTGTTGAGATTCCATGCTTATAATTTGCTAAATGAGATTCGTAACTTACGGCTTTGGTAGCATTTATGTGATAAAATATTGTATTTAAAATCCTATTTGAATGGATATTTGGTGGTATGCACAATATTGTTTGAATGTTTAGTTAAGTATCGAATTTGTCTTGGACTTACTAAGCTAGTAAGCTTACCTTGTGTGTATCCCTTGTTTGTTTTATAGATTTCGTTCAAGCTACGAGCTCAAAGGATCATCAGAAGAATCATCCACACTATCAACTCCTTTTTTTTGGTATTTATATATGTGGTTTATGGATAAAAAAAAAGGCATGTATAGGTTAGACTAAGTTGTTAAATCAATGAACTTGGGACTTGTTTATAAGCATAACTTAGCCTTGCGAAAAAGGCTTATTTCTTTGATTAATATTAGTTATTGTGCTCTTTGATATGTTAGTTGGAAATATGCATGAATGGTTGAATGCTTGACATTCTCGGTGCTTGGCAAATTTATTCTTGGCTTGCTATCTACTAATTTAGGTTGTTGTATGATGCATAGAGTGTATGTTTGCGATTAAAATGATTTAATGTTTTTTTTAAAGTCCAATATGTTTACAAATGAATATGAAGTTTAGTTATAGGTATTATAGTCATATGAACATGGCTTTTATTTTGTGTTATAATGAGGATATATATATGATTTTCTTTTTAAATGACTAGATGATGTATATGGGTATGTCATTGTGATGCAAAATTTGTAAGGATTTTCTTACTTTATATTCGCCATGGTCTAGATATTTGTGATAGATACAATTTGTCTTGTGAGTAATGACACCACAAAGCTAATATAAATGTCTTATTCATATGAAATTAGTCAAGGGATATAAGGATGATATGTTTGATATGTTTATAATTGGTATTCAAGTATGTTTAATGAAGTTTTAATACCACTGTGGTAAAACGTGCAATAACATTTGTAATTGGTAAATGTGGAATTTTTGGTTTATATATATATATAGGAAATTTGGTATGATTAAATTTGGTTAGAAATAAAGAATGTAACCTAATAGGTAGTTATTTATTAGTTCAACGTGTGAATTTTAAACTATTCTATTTAGTTATTCAATTATGTGTATTTGTATTTGTTAATTATGTATAAATGTTTTAAATGATTATAAACTATATGATAATTTGGTAATGGAATGAAATGGTATATGTATGATGATTTATTTTAAAGTAAACGAAATTTGTATGTTAAGAATCGTTTCTATTTGATTATAAATGTAATATATGATCATATAGGTATGTGATATATGTACCAGATAAACATCTTATATTCATTTATATGCATGCAAATGAATTCATGTGAACTTTGAGTTGAGTGATTATTTGTTTTAATCTAAATTTTTGGTATGAATTATTAGTTGGACATTGAAAAGTTGAGTTTAAAATTTTGGAATTTAATAAATGTATAAATTGCTATAAATGCCTATGATGGTCTGAGTCTAGTTCGGTAATGCCTCATAACTCTAGTCCAGTGACGGATGTGGGTTATGGGTGTTACAGGAGGTTCGCAGCTTCTTAGGGTTAGCGGACTATTATAGAACATTTGTCGAGGGTTTCTCTTCAATAGCAGCACCTTTGACTAAGTTGTTGAGAAAGGGGGTACCTTTTGTATGGTCGGATAAGCAGCAGGAGAGTTTCGAGAAGCTGAAGAGAGTTTTGAAAGAAGCTCCGGTTTTGATTCAGCCTATGGCGGGGAAAGATTTTGTGGTGTATTGTGATGCTTCTCATACGGGGTTAGGTTGTGTACTGATGTAGGAAGGGAAGGTGGTTGCTTATGCATCTCGGCAATTGAGACTGCATGAAGTCAACTACCCGACGCACGATTTGGAGTTGGCAGCGGTAGTTTTCACTTTGAAAGTGTGGAGGCATTATCTGTATGGAGAGAAGTCAGTGATCTACACGGACCACATGAGCCTGAAGTATCTGTTGACTCGTAAGGAGTGAACTTGAGACAACAAGGTGGGTAGAGTTGTTAAAGGATTACGACTGTTTGATTGAATACCACCCAGGTAAAGCGAATGTGGTGGCAGATGCCCTAAGTCGGAAGGTAGTATCGGATCTGAGGGCTATGTTCGCACATCTTAGTCTCTACGATGACGGGAGTTTGTTACCAGAGCTACAGGTGAAGCCGACGTGGTTAAGTCAGGTAAAAGATAAACAGTTGGTGGATGAGGTTTTGAGTGCTCGACTTTAACAAGTTCAGAGTGGGGAGTTAGAGGACTATAGTGTGAACAGTGACATACTTCTGTGTTTTCGTGGTAGGGTTTGTATGCCAAAGGATGTGGTATTGAGGCAGAAGATTCTTCGGGATTCGCATAGTAGCCCTTATGCTATGCATCCTGGAGGAAGTATGTTGTATAAGTATCTACGGGAACAGTTTTGGTGGCCTGGATTGAAGCGAAAAGTTACAGAATTTGTGGGGGAGTGCTTGACGTGTCAGCAGGTCAAAGCTAAACACCAAGTACCTTCAGGGTTGCTGCAATCAGTGAAGATTCCGTAGTGGAAGTGGGAGAGAATCACCATGGATTTCGTTAGTGGGCTTCCTCTTACGCCTACTAAGAAAGACTCGGTATGGGTGATTGTGGAGCGGTTGACAAAGTCTGCTCATTTCATACCTGTGCGTGTTGATTACTCTTTGCAGAGATTAGCAAAGCTGTATGTAGCAGAAATTGTGAGACTGTATGGAGTGCAAGTGTCGATCATATCGGATAGGGATCCTAGATTTATGTCGAGGTTTTGGAGGGCGTTGCATCAGGCTTTGAGTACCAGGTTGGACTTTAGCACGGATTTCATCCGCAGACGGATGGCCATCCGAAAGGGTGATTGGTGTTAGAAGATATGCTAAGGGATGTGTTATCGACTTGAGGGTAGTTGGAAGAATTCTTGCCTTTAGCGTAATTCGCTTATAATAACAGCTTATCAAGCTAGTATTGGATGGCGCCGTATGAAGCCTTGTCATATAGCGGAAGTGTCGACTCTACTTGTTGGACGTAAACTAGGGAACGCCATGTTTTGGGTCCGTAGATAGTGGCGAGTCGAGGACAAGGTTAAGGTAATTTGGGCGCGCTTGAAAGAGGCATCTGACAGACAGAAGTCATATGCAGATCTTAAGCAGAAAGAAATAGAGTTTGCAGTGGGTGATCGAGTGTTCCTGAAAGTTTTGCCGTGGAAGAAGGTGATGAGATTTTGATGAAAAGGTAAACTGAGTCGCAGGTTTATAGGGCCTTATCGGGTTTTGAAGCGAGTTGGATCGGTGGCTTATCAGTTAGAGTTGCCTTCAAAATTGAAACAGATGCATGATGTGTTCCACGTGTCGATGCTACGTCATTATCGATCGGATCCGTCTCACGTGGTGCCAGTGGAGGAAGTTGAGCTGAGGCCAGACTTGTCCTATGAAGAAAAGCCGATTCAGATTCTGGAGCGAGATGTAAAGGTGCTTCGGAAGAAATTAATTTCTCTAGTCAAAGTGTTATGGCGGAACCATGGTTCAGAAGAAGCTTCGTGGGAGCCAGAAGAAGCGATGCGGCAACAATACCCTCACTTATTTTGATCAGGTAATTTCGAGGCCAAAATTATTTTTAAGGGGGGTGGAACTGTAACATCTAGGATTTAGGGGTCTTGCATTTTAAGTCATATTTATGTGCTAGTATGCTCTGTATGTTGTTTGAGTGCGTTTGGGGGCTTCGGGAAACCTTGGGGTTAGGTAGAAGCCTTAGTAAAATTTTAGGTTCCAAGCTTTTAAGGGAAAGGTTCGAATCACGCCAGCTGCAAGGGAGCTTTGTTTTTTATTTGGTGTTTACGTCTAGAGGGGAGGTGTTGGGGACGGCATGGGCACTTGGAAGGTGGAAGTGGACTTGGTCAAGTTTTTTGAATAGGTGGTGGAGAGTCAATTGAGGGGTTTGAATGAGTCAAACTCATTTGAATGAGTGTGGTAGAGGGAATTTAGGAGAAAAACGTGGAGGGTGTTGGCTAGTTGGATGATAGCCGAATTCTTGAAGGGTTGAGAGGGGGAGCATTCGGTTTTGAGCCTAAAAATGGGGTGTCGAATTTTGGTAGCCATTTGGGAGCATTCACCTTATTTTCTTTGCATTTCACCAAAGCTGAATTCTCTACCACTTTTTCTTCGTTTCTTTCTTTTGACAATTCTCTTTTCTCCTCTTTTTCTCTTAAGGCCGAATCTTTCTCTTCATTTATCACCATTGCCAAAACACCATAAACCATAACCCTTTTCCTTATTTTCATCAAGTACTTCACTTTCAAAAGCCGAACAACTCATCTCTCCTTTTTTTGTTATAGCCGAATAATCTTCTCCCATCTGCTGAGCTATAGCCGAACCTTCTAGTCATCCGCACCTCAGGAGTGCCATCTCTCTTAGTTGCTAAGTTCCAATCGGTTAGTGGTGGTAAGGGGCTCTCTTCTTCTTTAATCTTTCCTTTTATTTCTTTGGTTGCTGAAACCAAAAGTTAACCCTGTTTCTTGTTTGGCCGAATCTACGGAGGGCTAGGTTTCGGGACTTCTGCTTTTAGACAACGTTAAGGGTGCTAGGGATCTCTTGGGATTTGTTTAAAGGTATGGAGGGTGTGGTATTCGGCCAAAGGCCATTTGTGTTAGGCAGTAACCGTTAGGCCGGAGGCCATTTCATGTGTTCATTTGGCGTTAGAGCCGAATCTAACATGGCTTATGTAGGGATTTCGGAAGACTTGTAGGTTCAAGCCTATAGCTCCGGGAATTGGTCAATTTCGGTAGGGAAGATTCCAATCTAATATTGGTTAAGCCTTGCTAATCATTTTGATTTAACGTGTGTTAACTCGGGTATTCTGATTAAGTTGTTATTCGATGGAACCCAATACCAGTCAAGTGGAGAAAGGGGTCGGACATATAGTCCCTACCCCTAAGTTCAAGAAACGTCGGGCCATTGTTCGGATTGGCCTCCGGGCTGTGGGCGAACATCTGACATTGAGAACCATATCATTGTGATCTCTTCGAGCGAGGACGTTAGGGAGGTCGATAGTTTAGTGCTTCAGGTTCTCAGGTGTGTAATTAACACACTATTTACGTATTTACTTTAATTATAATATGAATTATGTGTGATAGCCGAAATAGTGGCTGTGGTGATGCTACTACCCATAATGGTGTAATCTGGTACCAGGTTAGTAACTTTCTGATATTGAAATTTTGGATGGATATATGTATATAAATGTGGAATTGTGGTAAGCATGTTATGTATGCATGATTGATAGGTTCATAACGTTTATATTGCCATTTCATCATAATATGTACTATATGTGCATGGGATCGGGATATGTTTAAAGAAGGAAAGGGTGTACATTTATGTACGTGGTTGATGTTAGTCTTGAGCTACATCGTGGTTTGATGTTGGCTTTATGCCTCATCGTGGATTGGTGATGACCTTGAGTCACACTGTGGATAATTGTGATTTAATCACGTGGATCGATGGCTAGACCATTTAAATGAACTTTGAGCAAAGATGACCGCCAAAGAGGTGTGTAGCGGATGAAGGATCGATTTAGTAATCCCCTGGTGTGTGGTGGCAGGATACGGGGGTGTGTAGCGGTTGGATACTAGGTTGGGGTGGGTTAACATGTTGCATCTTTATGTGTGGTATGTGGATTAGTGTGGTTGTGGGCCAAGCCCATTTGTGGAAACATGTGGAATAATTGCACACTGAGTCGGTTTGGCTCACTCTATTTTCCTAAAACAATGTAGGTGATACATGATTCTTGGACCAATGGAGGGACTCGAGGTGGCCATGCTGAAGTCGCTTATTTCTTTAAGTTTATATTTTAGATTTTCAAGTACTTTTGGAATAGATTTTATTGTAATAAGGCCACTTCAATTGTTTTGGGATTTTATTTATGGTTTTAAGTTGGAGTTACTATTAAAATATTAACTAAAAATAACTATAAAGATTTTATGACTCAAACATCGAAATAAAGTTTTCAAGTCCAGATTTCTCATAAACAACTCGTTTCCCACGAAACTTCCGTTTCCAAATACCGACTTAAACGTATTTAAGACCTTTGTTTTAAAACCCCTAAGTTGTTTTTACTTCCAAACTAAATTCTTCTTTTTAGCAACTACTCCAGTGACATTCCGGATTTGGCCGTGGTGTTTTGGGCCGGGTTTGGAGTGTTACAATTCGTGTACACTACAGACTTCTCTCCATACAAATAATGTCTCCAAATTTTTAGGGCAAAAACCACTGCAGCCAATTCTAGATCATGCGTCGGGTAGTTCACCTCGTGAGGTCTCAACTGTCGAGAAGCATACGCTACTACTTTTCTTTCTTGCATCAGCACACATCCTAACCCCGTATGCGATGCATCACAATAAACCGCAAACTCTTTGCCTGCTTCCGATTGAATTAACACCGGAGCTTCCGTCAAAATCCACTTTAACCTCTCAAAACTCTCTTGTTGCTTGTCTGACCATACAAATGGAACCCCTTTCCTTAGCAACTTAGTTAATGGCGCTGCAATTAAAGAAAATCCTTCCACAAACCTTCGGTAATATCTTGCTAAACATAGAAAACTCTGAATCTCCGCCACAGACTTTGGTGGCTTTCAGTCCAATATAGCCTCAATCTTCCGAGGGTCCACTCTAATCTCCTCAGCTGACACCACATGACCCAAGAAGGTAACTTCCTTCAACCAGAACTCACACTTACTAAACTTTGCGTATAAATGCTTTTCCCTTAAAATCTGCAACACCACCCGCAAATGCGCGTCGTGCTCCTCCTCCGATCTCGAGTACCCCAGAATATCATCTATAAATACTACGACGGACCGATCCAAATACGGCTGAAACACCCGATTCATCATATCCATAAACGTTGCTGGTGAGTTGGTCAACCTGAACGGTATTATCAAAAATTCATAGTGCCCGTATCGAGTACGAAACGCTGTCTTATGGATATCCACCTCCTTTACCTTAAGTTGGTGATACCTCGACCTCAAATCTATCTTAGAGAAGACCGACGCCCCTTTAAGCTGGTCAAACAAGTCATCTATCCTAGGCAACGGATACTTGTTCTTAATCGTCAATTTATTCAACTGACGGTAGTCTATGTGCATTCGCATCGACCCGTCCTTCTTCTTAACAAAGAGCACAGGCGGTCCCCAAGGTGATACACTTGGCCGGATAAAACCCCGATCCAGTAACTCCTGAATATGCACTTTCAACTCCACCAACTCCTTTGGCACCATTCTATACAGGGCAATAGACACTGGTGCTGTTCCTGGTAGAAGATCTATACCAAACTCCACTTCACGATCTGGGGGCAAACCCGGAAGCTCTTCCGAAAAAACATCGATAAACTCCTTCACCGTTCGGACACTTCCTATAGCTGATTCCTTACCTTCCAAAGCACAAACATAGACCACAAACACCTCACATCCTTTCCTTACCATCTTCTCTGCCTTCAGCGTGGACACCACATTAGATAGGTAATTCCTTCTCTTACCTATCATCACCACCTCTTCACCCTTGACCGATTTCAGCACCATGCACTTAGCTACACAGTCCAGTTCTGTGTGGTGCTTAACCAACCAATCCATTCCTAAGATTAAATCGAACTCCCCGAAGGGTAGTTCCATCAAATCAGCTTGAAACACTACCCCTTAAAGTTCTAGGGGTACATCCCTATATAGTTTGTCTACTACCACAGAGTGTCCTAAAGAGCTTATTACCGACATCTTCCTAGCAGAAATCTCATAAGCTAAGTTCAAAGTTCCCACTATACTACTAGCAACATAAGAGTGCGTCGAACCAACATCAATCAAAGCAGTATAAGGCAACTCAGAAATTAAAAATGTACCGGTTATAACTTCAAAAGGCCACCTCCTCTCGACGCTTTCACAGATAGACCAACCCAGTCAGTTCGGCATTAGCACCTCCAAAGACCTCGGCCAGTGCTCCACTACCCGTCCGCTACCATTACCACCCCTAACCGCACCTCGGCCCCTCTGCGGTTGCTGGCCATCTCCCCTGAACTAAGCACGTCCCTGACCCTTAGCCTGTGTCCTAGCTGATTTTTGCATACAATCCCTTATCCGGTGCTCCATTGACCCACACTCAAAGCACCCTCTATTACCAACCCAACACTCTCCCGAATGAGACTTCCCATATGGAGCATACTGAGGTGGCCACTGAGCAGCAGTAGTAGGCTTTGCGGCTTGATCCGATCCACCAAATCTAGCCCTCTTCTGAGCCATTCTAGCAGACCCTGATGGCCCAAAACTCCTTTTATCCTTATCTCTGTCCCGATTCTATTTCTCGATACGCTTCACCTCCTCAGCTATTCTGACCTTTTCCATGAGAACGGTAAATTCCCTTTCCCGCTGAGGTGCAATCAACACCGCAGACTCATCTCTTAGCCCGTTCTCAAACCTAACATGTACCATGTTTCAGAGCCACCATACCCCGAGCATACCTACTTAACCTCAAGAATTTTGCCTCGACTGCAACCGACTTACTCCTTTGAACTAAATTTAAGAACGCCCTATGTTGCGCATCAGTATAACCAGCCCTCACATACTTCCTCTGATAGGCCGCCTTAAAGTAATCCCAGGTGATATCATCGGCCACTGCACCATGCCTGACCGTGAGCCACCAATGATACGACTCACCCAGAGAAGAGACACTATCCCTTTCAACTTTTCCTCAGCCTAGAAATCTAAATCATCCATTATACGCTCTGTCGCCTCTAACCAGTTCTCAGCAGTGTTGGAAGCTACACCAGAAACTCCCCTAAACACTTCTACTCCGTTAGGCCGGAGTTGCTCAGCCACAGATTTTTGGGCTCCTGAACCCGCGCCTGCCTCGACAACTTTCTCCAAAACTCGCAGTACTGCCTGAGATACTGCATCATTACCACCAGTTTGGTCTTGAAACTCTGCTTCGCGCCGGCAGATCCGACATCACGTTCCCTGACCCATGGCCAGACCTTGCTGGCTCTGACAAGGTCATCCTACCCCTACCACGGCCACGCAGCGGACGTCCACGACCTCTTGTACTCATTCTTCTCGATCGCACTTATCTGATTAAGAATTTTATGAATTACTAATTCTGTTCACTATTTATCCACGAACAATTTTATGAAAGATAGTTTTGAAAGTGATTCTTTCGAATTCGAACCTATCTATAGTTTCAGTTTCAGGTTTATCTCCTAATTCTAAGTACATTCATCATACAAACAACATCTATGAGCCACATTCAACTTGTAGGGGTATTTTTGTCATTTCACTACCCGGGTATTTTCGTAATCTCTAAAATAAAGTTTCGGGTGATTTTTCAAAATAAGGGTATTTTGGTAATTTCGTGAAGTAAGGGTTTTTTGGTAATTTGTAAGTCAGGGATAATTTGGTAATTTTACAAAGCAGGGGTACTTTGGTCTTTTTTTTCAAATCCAGGGTAGTTGTTACAAATCAAGGGGAATTTGGTAATATCAAAACTAGGTTTTTTTTTTTTTTTTTACAAAACAGGGTGGTTGATCCCTTTCGAGTTTTAACTATAAGGTTTAGCTTGTGAACAAGTCCTCATGGTTAGAGTGGACAGTCACTACGCACCAGGTAGGGTTCGAGCGAAGAGGAGGTGAGTCACTGGGACTGCTTAAATACCAAGCTCTCCCTGAATCCAATCCTAGGCATGCGTATGGTTGTTGCCACACCCTAACTCGACAACTTACTCATAGGTTTGTTTGATTAAACATAAGTCTTATGCAATTAAGGAGTTGTGTAAACTAGCCCTATGGTTCATTAGTACTATCATGCTCAGCTATGTCTAAAAACCCATGAAGCCCAACATACATACATCACATCAAAGGTTAGGGTACTTACCTGGGTGGATTGGTGCCGGAGACTCAGGTGCCATGCTTTCTGAGATATTCATCACCCTAAAAATCATTTCACAGACTCTTAAACCATATTTTGGGCCTTAAACCCACAACCAAGCTTTTGAACCGGGCTCTGATACTAAAATGTAACACCCTAAACCTGGTCAAAACACTACAACTAAATCTGGAGTGCCACGGGAAAGAAAATGTTTTGAAAACTGATTTGTCGACTTGTTTAAAGAGAAAACTGTTGTAAAATTTTAAAGAAAATGTCTTTGGATCTTGTGATGTTTAAAACATGTTGAAACTTGTTTAGAAAACTTGGTTGCCTTATTGTTACTCCGTATTTAGTACTTAGTTAGTGTACACTTTAGAAAACAAGTATTTATTTAGGGTTTGAAAACAACCAATTCATAATTACCAAGTACGCTTAACGAGAGTTAAAGAAACAACCAACTAAAATGCCTCACAATAATACTCAAGCGGCCTTATTACAGAACTGAAAATCCAAATTAAAGAAAACAACTAAGTCCATATGGAAAACATTGAAATAAAACGAATGCTAAGCATGGCCACCTCGAGTCCATTCCGGCTCCATATCCACGATCTATGGTTTATTTGCAAAATATAACAAAAGGGGTGAGTCACCTAGACTCAGTGTGTAAATCCCCATCCCAAAAGAAGTTGTACTCTTACACAAATTCATATACAAATATACAAGTCATGCAACCCTTCCAACCTAGGTATCCATCCGAGTCTCCCAAATCTACCCCTTGTGGGACCTAGCCACTGGTGGTACCTAACCACTGGTAACCGAAGTTACAAAAATAAGCATATGTGGTACCAAACCACTGGTGGTCCCAAACCACTAAGACTTAGTCACAATATTATAATATGTGGGGCCAACCCACTGTGTGGTACCTAACCATTGGTGATAGTCTGATAGATCATACTTCCCCCTCCTCTCAACACCCATATCACATGTTTATGTTATCAATACCACTATGATCATGCTTTATATATATATAATAACGTATAAAGAACATCATGCACTCATAGATCACATTCAACGCTAGCAACCATAACAAACTTACCCGGCATCCTCGTGTTTACCCACAAGGGTATTTTAATAACCATTACCGTCACTCCAGCTTTTATCAACACATAATATTTGACATATTATAAAGAAAGTGTGTAAGAGTTACACACCGGTTCCCGCACTAATGCTCTCACCGCTTCTACGCCATCACACCGAGACTACCACTATTGGCCTCACGATCTACTTCCGATGTCGGCCCACACCCGGATGGCCAATCGCGTACTCCTGACATAGATCGCTTCTTGTATTTAGGTACTGGGTTTACAGATTCAACCCTTCCTATTGCTTGACTATTAATTGGGTCCATAATAACTCCTTGGTCACTAAACTGAATGTAAATGATGAGATCCAATCAATTAAATACTTATAACACTTAAAACGAAGCCTTACCTAATCTGTCGAATTCGAAAGTCCTTAAGAAAACGTCACCTTCCTACCTACATTCGACCATCACCAAAATATTAGACCAAACCACTGATTGCAACCAATCGAGTACCATATGACATTCGGCAAAAAAATAAGGGACAAGAGTGTGGCCATTCGACCGAACTTACCACCCACCTACCTTCGGCTTTTCCACCAATCGGGACAAGAGACTATAGTGAGACAGATTCAGTTTCTAAGCAATAAGAGTGATCATCAACAAATGTTAGAGGAGTGATTCGATTTAAGGTCTAAAAATAATACCGACAAAGAACAACAAAAATCTTACCAAACTAGAAAGGAGTATTCGGTTATGGTGCACCTTCGGGAAAAAGAAACCACTCTTGTAGATTCAGCAATGGGAGAAGAGGGTATGAACAAGAAGAATTCGGCTTTTAGAAAGAAAATATTGAGGAGAGGAGAGCTAGGAAGTTGCGGTAAAGAAAAGAAAAAAGGGCCACAAGAGAAAACAAATTCGGCTAGCAGAGAATAGGTGAGAAAGAAAAGAAAAAAAAATGAAAGGAAGATGAACACTTGGCTTCCAAATTCGGCAATTCAACCCCCTCTCAGAGTTGGATTTTCGGCCAACTCTACTATCACCTGATAGCCTTTATCCTGCCTGATAACTCAATCATTATCCTCTCCTTAGAATAGACCACTTTAAAACCAACTCCTCCCTTCCTTATTATCAGCTTTTAATTAACAAAAATTAAAAGAATTAAACTCCCAAATTCTAGCACATGTGCCGTCCCCTCTCCCCCCTTGGAGTGCTGAATTTTTGCCCCAAAACACTTGGGCCTCAAGCGGCCACACTAGGCCCAATATCCCTCCTAAGTGAAACCATCTCCATGCTCACTTATAGCACCTCCAAACTTTGGGCTGCAAGCCCAACTTGCTAACTAATCACAGACACCTACTTTAACTATGAACTAACACTATTTATAAGCAATTTAACCCATGTTTAAGCCCAAACCTGAGCCCAATACACACCTCAAAGCCTCCACCTACCATCATAGCCATACAACATACCCAAATGCACAGACCCACCAGATCAGGATATTACATAGTGTGTAATCCCCTAATCAGTCATTAACTGGGCCCGAGCCCATACAGGAACAGACTAGGCTAAAGCCTATACATATAGATCAGGGTCAAGCCCTATTCAAGAATAACTGGGCCTTAGACCTATAAACATGATCATGCAAAAAAGTATGCACTTAACCTAACAATCCATCCGCTACACACCCCGCATCAAATTAACACACCGTGGGGACCAAGTCAACCCACCCAAATTTAACAAACCAATATGGCGATAAGTCGCTAATCACGTAATTTGTATGAGCCACCGAATAATGTAATATGCGTGGCATGGTCACCAGACAGAATGTGGCAGAGCCACCAGATTACACTTCCTCCGATCATCAATCCCACCCCATGCAACATATAATAAATGCAATGCATCATACGTATAGAAATGTAAATAAAGCATATACATGTTAACAAACCATAATCAGGGGTATAATGGTCATTTACCCTTCAGGGGTATTTCGATAATTTTACTCTCCAGGGTATTTTGGTAATTTTTCATTTAACGGCCTCTCTGAAGGCCTACTATTACCTTGAGCGATACATGACCCTTTTTGGGTCTCTATGGAACTATTGGGCCTAAAATCCATTTTAGGCCCAATCGGGCCCACACGTTCGTGTCGCCCATTTTGCATGATTTCAATTTCAGATTTGCAGATTTCGCAATCGAACCTATCTTTTGATAGTTTTCCAATAATTTTTCCCCAGTGGGCTGGATAACCCATTGGGCCTATTTGGCCCGTTTCGGCTCGATCAGGCTGTTACAACTTCAGTTTCGTGAGAGTGCTCATGACACTCTCAATGACTTACTATCATTATTCCCATTTCGATTTACCACTATGAGTGTTCGCACGCTCGAGTGGTCATAGATGCTGATTTTTCGGCTGTTCGGCTTTTGGCCGATTCCAAAGACATCGTATGCATTCATCATAAAAAAGGGTGTGAGATCACACACTTGATTTGGAATATGGTTTACGTTACTCCCTGAAGCACCTAAGAACAATGAATGGCTATCAGTTAAACTTCCCATTCGCAAACCCCAAACTTTGAATACTTAAGAGAAGAAAGAGGAGAATCTTGGTTTAGCTTACCAATGAATACTACCCTCCTACTAATGAGGGTATTCAGTCCACCTTCTAATAATCCGAGATCTGTGCCCCTAATGAAAAGATTGTATTAATAATGTTATTCAAGAGAATAATGAGAGAAATGGCCTTTTTTGTCCCAATGAACTTAACCAAGATAAGAGAACTAACACCTCTAATCGGTCATACCCACCACTTACCAACAAGAAGACGAGATCCCGAAGCGGATTGAGCCAACAAGATTTGAGTTTGCACCTTGGAGGATTCGGCCCTTACCCAAAGAGAACGAAAGGGGTTCAAAGTAAAAATGAGTGGTTAAGTTCAGCTTAGCCAAGAGGTGAGAGTTTCGGCTTAAACCAAGTCAAGAGAAGAAAGAATGAAAGAAAGTGGAAGAAGAAGAACCATTACCTTAATACCAAGGGTGAGCCGAATGGAATGACAAGATTCAACACTAGAAGTAAAACAAAAGAACTCAAGGTTCGGCTATGGAGGCTACACCGAAATGAAAACCAAACAAAGAACACAAGTCAAAATGGTAGGTGTAGGAAAGATTCAGCTATAGGAGGAAAAGGGGTTAGAAATGAATTCGGCTACAGGTGTTTGGGCAACCACAAATGAAAAGAAAAGTGTTTGAAAAAAGAAACGAGAAGAAGTCAATAGGAAGGTTGAGGTTTTGGCAAAGAAAATTGCAACAAAAGACTCGGAATACTTTTAGCCAAAATGCGCAAAAGTAAAAGTCTCTCTCAAAAGAACACTTAGAAAAACGCCATAGCCCCTCACTCAATGACCGAATATGCTACCTAGTACCCTCCTCAACCGAAATTCTCCTCCCACACACTCCACATTCAGCCAAAGACTCCCCACACCATCACTTCCACGATGTCCTCCTTAATTTCCTCCTACATTTCCTCTCCACCTACCATTCAAACTGTTTGACCAAGTCTCCATCCACCAAGGCAGAGTTCTAACTAAACTCTATTTCTTCCACCTACTTAACACAAAATAAAAACTCCCCACATGTTGCTTGTGGGATTCGAACACCATCCCACTTTGCTTCCCTATTGACGCCATCACCACCCTGCCACACACTCCACTTGTGTCTCCTAAACACACACAAATTTCCTTAAGTCCAGCTTCTGCTAGCCCTCTCCCTTAAAGGGCGAAAAACCAAAATTTTCATATGGCCTAACTTGAACACGGGACTTCATAGAAACCCCTTAACCTTCTAAAATCACCTTCCTAATAGGTCTAACTTGAAATAATTTCTTTCTTATATTCCCAAAAATTTTAAAATGCTCCTACGCTCGGGCCCAATAGGCCTCATTCTCCTAGGCCTAATTTCGGGGCGTTACATCTTACCTACAAGCAAATTACCAATTTAACTTATGTACAATTAGTCACCAAAAACATGTTAAGACAACCATTCAATCTCTACATTCAAATCCAATTCCATTCACGCAAAATTACAAGACTAAAACTCATGTAAACACAAGCATAATTCATCCATACTTACCTTTCGTGAGCTCATTCTTTTGTTAAACATATATGTTCAAAATTTTGTCCATATACTTACCAAAAACTCAACCATTTCATATACTACCAAACCATACCGAATCATGCGACATAAAGCATATTCATTAAAACATATTACCAACACATCACTAGCCAAATCACATGGCTAAGATCACATCTCATTCTTAACCAAATATCTAGCCTATATATGTCATATCTACCTATATACATTTCCAAAATGTGCCAAAATGAGCTTGGGTAGTGTGATGACGATCCTCGACGGTTCCTAAGCCTTCAATAGCTTTAACTATCTATAAAATAGAGAAAACACACACAGAGAGTAAGCTTTCAAAAGCTTAGTAAGTCATATACAAATAAACTTAACTTAAAATACACATAGCATATACATCTCTCATAGAGTTTGGTTCAGTTATTTAGCCATAACCTCTCACATTTTTCATCTCATCATCATATATACACATAGCTCTTATAGCCTAATTTCACATATCATCTCATCATTTCATAGCTCATATTCATGCTAGTAAGTTTATATAGATACTTACCTTTCATACACACCTTGTGTACTTAATAAACGTACCTGAAACTGATTTACAATTCACATAAAATTTCGTGTCACAGGCTTGCCTGTTGAGCCGTTCAGAATCTAATAGGATACTCAGAAAGCTTGAAATAATCATACAATGCCAACGTCCCAAACGAGGTCTTACATGTACTCAGATATCGATGCCACTATCCCAGATAGGGTCTTACATGAATCAATACGATGCCAATGTCCCAGACGTGGTCTTACACGAAATCTCAAATCAACGCCAACGTCCCAGACATGGTCTTACATGATAAAACGGAACAGATAACTATGTCATGACATAGCTAATCCTATCTATTCCTAGGTTCGTACGGGGCTTCTCGGACATTGTCACTATGTCGATCTTATCTCGAAATTCATGTATGCATCATTTCGTAAACATTCATCATTATCAATAATCACATGAACATACATATTTCAATACAAATACATTAATTTGCATAGTGACTTACCTCAAGTTCGTTTTAACAGAAACGGATACGGCTACTCAATTACTTTCGCTTTCTCGCGATCTAAGTTCGTTTTCTTCAGTTCTTGATCTATACATATTCCAATGTAATCCATTTATTCACTAATTCATTCAATTCAGTCCAAAAACACATATTTAGGGCAATTTACAAATTAGCCCTCACATTTGCACATTTTATCAATTTAGTCTTTTTTTTTCAAAACATCAAATATACAAAATTACATTTAATCATGCTAAGCCAAATATCACTCATGCTTATACAAGTCCCCACATTTCATTTATTTCACAATTTAGTCCCTCAAATTTTTATTTTCTCAATTTAACCCTAATTAGCTAAATTCATCAAAAATTCAAGAACAAAACATGTTCATCAAATACGTATCTTTCATTTAACAACTAAACTCATCATAAACCTTACCATTTCATCAATGACACAACTCACAAATATCATCAATTCTTCAAATTACAACATGGGCTTGATAGTAAACTAAGCAACAATCTCAAAAACATCAAAAATCATACTCAATTCATACCTTAATTTTGCTTAATTGCTGCCGAAAATCAAAAGAACTTAGCCCTTTCTTCTTTCTCTTATTTTCGGTGAAAGATGAGTAGAAAATAGCTACATTTCATGTTCATATTTTATTATAATTTCTTTAATAACTAATTTCTAATTTTAACCTTATAATAATAAAGTTATAAAACATATTTCCCAATGAAATTATGGACCATAACTATCCACTATCAATTATAGTAGGCAAATTGCCTTTCAAGGACTTCTCATAATAAAAACATCAACATTTTGATACTTTCATAACTAACTATCAAACTTTCATTTTATGCGATTAAGCCATTTTTTCTCAAATTAAAAACAAAGACGGATAAATTAACTTACAGAGCTTAAACACTTATTTAATCACATATCATAGGCATGAAAAATAATATTAAAATGTTAAAATATTATACAGACTCGAACTTGTGGTCCCGAAACCACTGTTCTGACTAGGGTATAAACCAGACTGTTACAATTCTTCCCTTAGGGATTTTCGTCCTAAAAAATCTTACCATTAAACAAATTCAAATATTGTTGTCTCATTGAATCTTCAGGCTCCCACGTAGCCTCTTCTATTCCGTGTCGATTCCATAGTACTTTCACTAACAAAATTTTCTTGTTTCTCAACTCTTTCACTTCACGAGCTAAGATACGGATCGGTTCCTCTTCATATGTCATATCAGATCGAATTTCAATTTCAAATGGGGCAATCACATGTGACGGATCGGATCGATATCTATGAAGCATCGAAACATGGAATACATTGTATATCTTTTCTAGCTCAGAGGGCAACCTTAATCTATATTCAACAGGCCCAACACGTTCAATAATTTCATACGGCCCGATTAACCTCAGACTCAACTTGCCTTTGCGTCTGAAACGAAGTACTTTCTTCCACGGAGACACTTTCAGAAATACTTTGTCACCGATCTCAAATTCTATATCTTTTCGTTTCAAGTCCACATAAGATTTTGACGATCAATTGCTGATTTCATACTATCACAGATTACTTTCACTTTCTGTTCAATGTCTATTATCAAATCAATCCCGTGTAGCTTATTTTTATTGAGCTCAATCCAATACAGAGGTGTACGACATTTATGTCCGTAAAAAGCTTCATATGGTGCCATTTTAATGCTCGATTGGAAACTATTATTATAAGCACATTCAACCAATGGTAGATATTGTTCCCATGTACCATCAAATTCAAGAATGCAGCATCTCAACATATCCTCAAGAATCTGAATGATTCGCTCGAATTGACCATCTGTTTGAGGATGAAAAGCTACACTGAAATGCAATTTCGTGCCTAAAGCTTCTTGTAATTTCTTCTATAATCTCGATGTAAATATCGGATCTCTATCTGACACAATAGATAGTGGCACCCCGTGCAATCTTACAATATCAAAAATGTAAAGTTCAGCTAGCTTATCGAGTGAATAATTAGATTGTACCAGGATAAAATGGGCAGACTTCGTTAATCGATCAACTATGACCCATATCGCATCTTTCTTTCTCGGAGTCAGGGGCAGACCAGAAACAAAGTCCATTGTCACTCTATCCCATTTCCACTCGGGAATTAGAATTGGTTGTAGCAAACCAAGCAAAACTTGATGTTCAGCTTTAACTTGTTGACAAACTAAACATTTCAAAACAAAGTCAGAAATGTTTCTTTTCATACCGAACCACCAACAGTGTCGTTTCAGATCATGATACATCTTTGTACTACCCGGATGAACAGATAAGCGATTGTTATGTGCTTCATTCAAAATAAACTGAATCAACTCTGGATTTCTTGGAACACAGATATGATCTCGAAATCTCAAGCAATCATCAATAACTCGAAATTCAGATTTAGAATTCAAACTACACTGAGCTCGTTTCGCTAACAATTTATCATCAACTTTTTGAGCATCACATATTTCCTGTAAGAATAACGGTTTTGCTTTCAATTCAGCTATCACAGAACTATCATCAGACAGATCTAACTGAGTATTAGAAGCACACAATGCAAATAATGATTTTCAACTCAGCGCATCAGCAACAACATTTGTTTTACCCAGATGATAATCTATCACAAGCTCGTAATATTTTAACAACTCTAACCATCTTCTTCGATGCAAGTTCAAATCTTTCTGAGTCATTAGATATTTCAGACTTTTATGATCTGAAAACACGTGACATTTCTCACCATACAGATAATGGTGCCAGATCTTTAGTGCAAACACAATCGTAGCTAGCTCAAGGTCGTGTGTTGGATAGTTCTTTTCATGAGGATTCAATTGTCTCGAGGCATAAGCTACAACTTTTCCTTTCTGCATCAGAACACATCCCAGACCGTTCAACAAAGCATCACTGTATATAACAAATTCTTTACCTGATTTTGGTTGTACAAACACTGAAGCCTCTGTTAATAAAGTTTTCAACTGATCAAAACTTTTCTGACATTTATCAGACCATTCAAATACAACATCTTTCTGAAGTATTCTAGTCAACAGAGTAGCTATCACTAAAAATCCTTTTACAAATCGACGATAATAACAAGCTAGACCTAGAAAGCTACGGACTTCAAACATGTTCTTCGAAGGTTTCCAATCCAGAATAGCAGAAATCTTGCTTGGATCAACTCGAATTCCAGAAGCTGACACAATATATCCCAGAAAACTAACCTCATGTAACCAGAATTCACATTTGCTGAATTTCGCGTACAATTACTTTTCTCTCAGAGTTTGCAACATAATTTTTAGATGTTCAGCATGCTCATTTTTATCATGTGAACAAATTAATATGTCATCTATGAACACCACAACAAATCGATCTAGGCACGGTCTGAAAATTTTGTTCATCGGATCCACAAAAATAGCAGGAGCATTGGTTAGTCCAAATGGCATAACTAAAAACTCATAATGCCCGTACCTCATTCTATAAGCAGTTTTCAGTATGTCTGAATCTTTCACTCTCAACTGGTAGTATCTCGATCTCAGATCAATCGTGGAAAATATAGTATCTCCTTTTAACTAATCAAATAAGTGATCAATTCTGGGCAATGGATATTTATTCTTTATGGTCGCTTTGTTTAAGTGATGATAATCAATATACGTTCTCATTGTGCCATCTTTCTTTTTCACAAACAGGACGGGAGCACCCCAAGGTGAAAAACTCGGTCTAGCAAACCCTCTGTCAGTTAATTCTTGCAACTGTGACATTAACTCTTTCAACTTTGTTGGTTCCATTCTATACGGAGCTATCGAAATAGGTGTACTACCAGGTAACAAATCAATACCAAATTTAACTTCACGTATCGGAGGTAAAACCAGCAATTCTTTAAGGAATACATCAGAAAACTCACAAACGACTGGCACTGATTCAACTTTCTTTTCAGACACTTTCGAATCAATCACATAAGAAAAATATGCCTCATATCCCTTTTTCATATATCTTTGAGATTTCAATACAAATATCACAGTAGGCAATCCATTTAAATCATTAAACTCAACCCGTACAATTTCATTATTCGGACATCTCAAATCAATAGTCTTTCTTTTACAGTTTACAATAGCATCATGCAATGTCGACCAGTCCATACCCAGAATGATATCGAACTCATCAAATGGCAAAAGCATCAGATCTATAGGGAAACAGATATCTCGAAACATTAACAGACAGTTCTTGTATACTTTGTCAACCAGGACACTTTTACCGAAGGGGTTTGATACTTTTATAGCAAACTCAGTAGACTCTACAGGCAAAGTCTTACTGAATACTAAATTCATGCATATATACGAATAAGTAGAACTAAGGTCTATCAATGCAATCACAAAAGTATCATAAAGTGTAAAAGTACCCGTTATAACATCTAGAGATGAAGCTTCCTCACGAGCTCAGATATCATACGCTCTAGCAGGCGCTCTAGCTTCGGATCTCGCAATAGTATCTCTTGTAGTTCTTTGACTACCACTGACATTTCTTACATTCTTCGAAGGTCTACCTCTCATAGGTGTATTATCAGATCTCAGATTCTGAACAGTCTCTGGCTCAACAGACTTAGGGCAATCACGAATAAAAAGATCAAGTGATCCACATCTGAAGCAAGCTCTGTCATTTAATCTAAAACTTCTCGAATGTCTTTTTCCACAATGCTTACATTCAGGTGTAGGCCCACTTGAGCCAAGTAACGGGCCTTGGGCCCAATTTTATTATTTTGGCCATATAAGTTATTCGAGTCGTTCGAGACGATGGTAGTCCTTTAGAAAGGTTGTAAATTTACCAAAATACCCTCGAAGGGTAAAATTATCGAAATACCCTCGAAGGGTAAAATTACTGAAATACCCTTATAGAGTAGAATTACCGAAATACCCTTGTGGGGTGAAATTACCATTTCGACCCCTAACTGACGAAATGACCATTATACCCCTAGAGGTAGTTTAGTTGATGAGTGTGCTATCTATATGACTGTTTATGAGCACGTAATATAATATGACACGACATTTTGCATTGGGGTTGGGATTCTGATTTGGAGGAAGTACTGTACTAGTGGCTCTACCACGTTTTTACCATTCTAGTGGCTTGGCCACGCCATCGTTATTAGCGACTTTGTTGTAAACATTGTTAGCGCCTATCTTTGCGATATTGTTGTGTTGGCTAGGTGGGTCGACTTAGTCCCCACATGGTGTTGGTTGGTACGGGTGGTGTGTTGGCTGGATTGGGTTGGGTTGCATCTCTGTTCTGCACTGTTATGATTTTGGTCTTTGACCCACTCACATCAGATAGGGCTAAAGCCCAGACTAATCTGTTAATGAATAGGGCTTGGGCCTAGGCTATTACTACATGATAGGGGATTACACACTAAGTTCTCGTAACTCACCCTTTTTCTTTTAACTGTACAGGTAATCCTCAACCTTAGAGGATTTGGAGCTGCGAGGGACTCAGAGGTGGCCACATGTTCGTGAGTTTTTTTATTTATATCTAGCCTTTTTAATATTTTAGTTTGGGGTTGATATTTTTGTAATAAGGCAATTTAAGGTTTTAACTTTTATTTGGTGTTTTCTTTTTATTTCAACCTGCTAGCCTAGGAAACATGGATTTTTAAAACAATAAATGTTTCTAAAGAGAATCAAGTTTTTCAAATCTTAAAGTTTACAACTAGAAAAGGCTTCTGCGATTTTATTTCAGATTAATAAACTTATAAAAAATGTTTTGACCTGTAATTGGACAACATGATTTGATTTTACAACACTAACATTTTCAACAGCAATTGATTAAATGGGATTTAGAATTTAGTAACGAACTTTTATCGACAAGCTCAGTTTTCAAACGACACTTCGATGTGACACGTCAGATTCGATCGTAACGTCTAGAACGTGTTTGGGGTGTTACATTTAGTGGTATCAGAGCCAGGTCACAAAACTCGACTGTGGAATAGGTTTTTGAAAATTTTCTAAATCTGTCTAAATTTTAGTTTGGAAAGAAAGTTGAAAGGTTGTTACTGAAAGTGTGGCACACTGGAATAGTGGAAATGTGCAAGTGTACACAATCGTAACAAGTAATAAAGTGAAAAGTAAATATCGAGTTATCGTACCCACAGGGACTGTAAAAGAATTATTTATGAAAATGATTTCAACACTTTGGTGAAGGAAAAATATTTTGATTTAAGAAATATTTAAAACTAAAAAAAAAAGTTAAAAAAATAAAGTTCTAATGCACGATTTCAAAAGCGGATTTTAATCAAGATGATATAATTGTGTTGGATTAATTACATTTCTTACCTTAGAATTATTAAACTTATGCTTATACTTGTTAAGAATAAATCACGGCAACTCGGTAATTTGCTAACTTATGAACATATTTACAAATAAAAAATCCATTCATCTCTTGTACATATTCCAATATCAATTCGACCGATAAAACAGATTTATAAAAGTAAACATGTTATTGCACATACATACTTATTAAATTAAACAATCTCTCGCATATTCCTATGTCGATTCAAACGATTAATTCAACCTAATAAGCATATAAAAGACTATGTGTGGTAACAAAGTATCCTTACCTTGAAACAGTTTAATCACAGAAATCCTGCAAGTTATGCAAGGCATATGTATCGCCAAATACAATGCTAATCTAATCTTCAACTACCATAGAACAATTAAACATGCACTGATTAAGTATTGTGTCCATTAATTACAATTTAAATGCATTTAAATAATTAATTCTTTAGTTACCTAAACAATTATAATGCCATAATAACTTAAACATGATTTTACTTAATCAAGCATTTTACCGAGGCCTATAACAGTATAAACACAATTTTAATAATTTAAAAGGATGACATGCAATCAACCCAACACGAATTAAATTCAAGATAAGCTGATTAAATTAACCATTCCAATAGCATAAATATTCATAAACATGTTTGTCAAAACAACAACAAAATTTAAAGAGATAGGGAACAAGAAGCAAATCCGGTGTTTCTCTGTGGCTTGACTGATTGCTCCGTTCTTCGTCCTCCGTTGTCCTCGACTAGCAAGGTGGCATATGAACACTCTAATTGCTGCTCAATGATGTCTGAAGAAGACCCCTTTCCCAAGAGGAGAAATTGGTACCAGAGTAAGGAAATAGGAAAATGAAAAGTTGAGAGAAAGTGAGAGAGGAGAAGAGAGAATGAGATGTGAATGAGAGATGAGGGATGCTTTGAATGATCAGAAAGGGGTGGATTTTATAGATGAATGTGGCTGCTAAAAATAGAAAATTCCATCAGCCAGAGAGACCCCCCTTGGCCGGCAATCTATGTGGCAAAGTTGATGGCTTCAACTTTGTTAAATATGGCATGGGGCAAATCTACAAAGCCACTTATTGTGGAGGGGAATGAATGCAACTTTGACAAGTATTCAAGGGATTCTTTGCAAGCTTAATTCAGCAGCTAATAAGCTGATTTGGGCCAGCATATGGAAGGTTTGGGCTGCCCAATTCTTTGCTCGGTTCAGGTCAATCAGTTTGGTTCAACTAGTGCGGTTGAACTGACACTTTTTCCATAATTAATTAAGATTAAATAATATTAGCCCAAATTAAATTGGGAATAAATTAAAATTAATTAATTTATGATTTAATACACACCGTCTTAGGCTGGAAATTATTTTGCCTTGTTACTTCAAAAATTGCTTCTCCGTTTTGTTCTTCAAGCAGTATCTACTAAGCTAATTTTTGCCTTTTGTGCGAATCTGTCGAAAATAGTCAAAATAAATCAAAATTAACTATAAAATTAATTAAAATTCATGATGTTCATATTTTTATCATAATTTAATTATTTTATAATATTTAATTATTTTTTGACAAGAATTTAACCGAAATAGCATGATTTTAAGTTAAAAAGGGCATGTAAAAACATGTAAATTTTCGTGTTTCCACACCCCCAAACTTAATTAATTGCTCGTCTTGAGTAATGCACAAATTTCGGAAAAAAAATCTTGGAAACATTTTTGAAAAACTACTTCAGAACAACGTTCTTCCCAAAATCATGAAATCAATATACTTATGCTCAAAAACAAGAAATTTGATAATTATGCTACTCAAGTATATATATCATTCAAATTACATCCAAAAACTATTATACTAGCAAAATTAGACTAAATGTTTCTTAATAAAGACATCTTGCTCCCTACCAATTTGGTTTTAATCCCTTATTTAAAATTAAACTGCAATCATTAAGCTTATCTGATGTCTTCATATGTTGAACAGAGCAATTTCTCTCCACTAATGTAGGTAACATTGGAACTTTCAATCAATAGGTCTTTAATAAGGTTGTAACGTGGTTGGGCTTAGGGGTAGGTAAAAGATAGATAAATTTTTGGCTTAAAACCCTAGACTCAGCGTAAATCAAACCTTCGAGTTTTTCCCTTCGATACACCAACTTATTATACTTTCGCATGCTCTTTTGTACATCTATTTTCTTTCGAGTAAATTTTTTTTTGGAAATTCAAATTTGAGCACTTGCTTCATGTACTACAATTTTCGAGCAATTGATACTTCTTTTCAACTCCCCCAAACTTATTTTCAAACGATATTCTGAATAGTTCTGAGTCTAGTGTTTGGGACAATTTTAGAGATAATGAAGAGAAAAGTGATGGGTAAATATTGCAAAGGTCTAAATAAAACTAGGCCATATAGTCTCAAAGTTGGGTTTCAAAGGATAATTTTATCAGGGTTGGCTTGAAAGGCTCAAACGGTCCAAACAGTAGTTGCCTAAATCATTTTCAACATTCCATGCTTCCTAGGATTCCGCCTCAAGAAATTACTAAGTCAATTCTGAAGACTTAAACTTTCATGCATGCTTAATTGTTTTGTAGGGAACTAAAAATTTTATGGTACAAATTTGCATGCTTTATTAAAAATACATTCATAACATTATTAAGCTAACATAATAACTTATTGAAATAATAGAACTTTATTAATACTGAAGTTTAGCATACTTAACGAAATTTCAAATTATTGAACAAAATATATCCTAAT
The DNA here is from genome assembly GCA_025506655.1 of Gossypium rotundifolium. Taxonomy (NCBI): domain Eukaryota; kingdom Viridiplantae; phylum Streptophyta; class Magnoliopsida; order Malvales; family Malvaceae; genus Gossypium; species Gossypium rotundifolium. Next base: position 64,793,105 of record CP106722.1, read on the forward strand.
CATAATTTAAAGAAAATTTTATTCTGAATGGAATTAACTGAATTAACTTAAATTTTCGGTCCCTGATCGTGTGTTAGAGTCTTAAAAATTTATAATATGAATGATCTAGCCTAAAAACTAACTGTGACAGCGAATTGAGGCAAGCGCACCTATCGAATAGTAGTTGAGTTTAGTGGCAAGACCGGCTTGTCGAACCCAAAGGAACCACAAGTAATAATACTAACTTTCTTTTTATTATTTAACCTAAGAATTAAAGGAATTGTAGTCTAATCTAAAATTAAATAACTACTAAGCTAAATATGCGAAGAAAAAGAGATTAAATTGGGGAAATACTTGAGGGAAAAACCAATTGATTAAGACAATACCCGAGGAAGAATCCACCTAGACTTCACTTGTTATCTAACTCTGAACCAGACGATTTATTCACTTAACTTGATCCGTAGGATTCCCTAATTTAAATTTATACCTATCTCGAGGCTACTAACGTCTAACCCTAGGTTGATTAATTGAAATCTCTTTATAATTAAAACCCCTAGAATTGCATTAACTCGATCTATGGACTCTCATATTAGGTTTGACCCTAATCCAGTAGATTTTCGTCATCCTATTTCTAGGGTTGCGATCAACTCTGCTTAACTATGCTAGATCTACTCTTAACAGGGGCTTTTGCTCAACTATCTAAGCATATCAATACTTAATCAATATCTTGAAATATTAAAGCAAGAATTAAGAACACATAGTTAAGAACAAATCAAGTATTTATCATACAACTCAGAAAACAATAATAAGATCCATCTTAGGTTTCATCCTCCTCTGGTATTTGAGGGGTTTAGTTCATAATAATAGAAGAATACATATCAGAAGAAAATATAAAACAAAACATAGAGAAAAACCCTAAAACGTCTAAAGGAATTGAAGGAGAGATCCTCCGTCTTGAGTATGATTCTGGCTTCTTAAGATGAATCAACTGGCTCCTCTGGCTTGGCTCCTTGGCCTAGTTGAACGCCCCCTTAAAAGTTGGCCTCTAAGGTGTTTATATAGGCTTTTGGAATGTTTTTCTTTACCTCTAAGTACCCTAATCCAAATAGATTTAAAACAGGTCATGTCAGGGCCACACCCATGGCACACGCCCGTGTAAGTCGAGGCCAGGTCGTGTTTGGGTCTGTTAATGAGGCACGGTTTTGTGGTCTTAGGCCCAAGTCATGCCGATTTCGTAATTCAACCCATTTACTCCATTTTCAGCCTGTTTCTCATTTTTTTCATCCTCTGGTACTCTCCTGAGGATAAAACATGAAAATAAAGGATTAGGATGACCTATTTCCATAATTAAAGGGATAAATCATCCAAAAGTATGCTAAATACGGGATTAAAATATGTTTATATTACGGTTTATCAAATACCCCCACACTTAAGCTTTTGCTTGTCCTTAAGCAAAATTCTCAACTCATAATTAAAATGAACTTCCTCAATTCATAACATTCATCAATAGTGTGTCATCATAATTCATGGATAATTCATACATGGATAATTTAATTCAAATAGTCCTAAAGATTCAAACAATCAAAGTCATGAGTTGATAGCACGAAAACATAGGTGTTTTCCCTTGATCCGAATAATTACCTTTAATTCAAAATCGACAAGAGTTGACATCCTCACTAAAGGTTCACTCAAATCACTCAAGGTGTTTAAGGTTCAAAATTAAGCTCTCAAAAGTCAAACATGAAAAGTTAATCCCATAGGCTTGCCTGAAAATCAAATCTCCACCACTATAAAATGAAATGATACACAAATCAAAGGGTATTTAAAGGGTTGTAATGGGGCTCAGGTTAAAGTTGTGGATAAAGGCTGAATTAAGGGGTTAGAATCGAGATTGAATTGACAATTTACCTAACTAGAAAAATGAACTAATAATTACATCTATTGAAAACTTGAAACTAATAATATGAGCTTCTTCTTCAAGATGTTGAATTTAAATGTATAAGCTCACTTAATTATAGAACTAATAATGAATATACTTTGATTTTTTTAGGAACAAATCAAAATAAGTACATTATATAAGAAAAATTCAACTACTGAAATAAAATAATTAGGCAACTGATCAAACCAAGTCTCGATAGAAGGGTAGTCAAAAGGAATGGTGATAACAAATACAAGATGGGTTTTGGGTTAATATTAGTGGGTGAATCAATAAAAAGGTTGTTAGGATCAACGGAGTTCACTAGGGGTTAATTGTGAAGGTAGACTTTTAGTGGAGCAAGTGGGTTAAATCCTAAGTGCCTTTATCATCTCAGTATATCAAATCAATGATGTGGTCCCAACATGTATAATCAAAGCAAGTTCTAGAATAATAGATCAATGTTGACACACTCATAATAAAGTGAGCACAAAAAGAATATATGCTCTAAAAGGCTCAAAATCTTACAAAAGTTATGGGTTTTTTTATAACAACCTTGTGAATTTCAAACTTCAAAGTAATAATTAGATTCATGTAGACAACCTAACAAAATTTTAATTTTTTGAAAATAGACTCATCATGCTTGATTCTCTAGTATCTTAAAGTTTAAATCATCAATGCACAATTAACTATGGCTTAATCTAAAACATATCAATAAAAATCATAAATCAACAGAAATTTCATTCTAATTAGTGATATGAGGAAATTACTTAAGACAAGATATCATTCAGGGATTTGAGAATAAAGCAAAAACTTAGGAACTTTTTCTAAATAATTTTCACACCCCACACTTAAGATTTACATTGTCCTCAATGTACAAAAATTGATAGTAGCAGAATAATATAAAAATCATAAGATAGGGAGAGAAGTGAAACTTCCTGAATTTTGGATTGAGTCAATGAAAAGAAATGGGGGAGCGCGTCGAACTGTTTGAAATTGGATCCTTGAAGCAGCCGGTCTAATATTATTCTATCCTAAGCTTAATCTAAATGGCATGAAGAATAAGAAGAAAATAATAAAGAAAATATAAAATAAATATAAAAAGAAGAATAAAAATAAATAATGAAAAGTGGATATCCGTTCAAAGAGAAAGGGAAAAAGAGAAGAAGACTTTAGGAAAAAAGTGAACAGAAGAAGGGGATTAAAAAGAAATCATGGATCTGGTGGTTGCCCACGCCCTTGTACCTTCTGTGGTGGCCACACGGCTATGACCATGGCCGTGTGCAAGGCCGTGTGGGTATGAAAACCTGTGCCTAAAAGTCTGGTTAGTTCTTAGTTAGATGCTAAAATTCAAAAATGTAAAAATTAATGGTGTTAGTGCTCCGGTTGCCACCCGAAAAGCGCTCGTTTAAAGTCTTGAGCTAGACTTACCTATTATTTGTATGGCCATGGTGGTTCACAGAGTCGAAACTCCTTTTTCTTACTATCAATTCTATCAACATATGGTTTGAGTCGGGTAATATTTACCTCAAAAGTGCCGAAATTAAAATGTGTTACTTCGACCGTTCCATATGGGGAGACCTTACATGCCGAAAAAGGAGTCGCACCGTTTGTATTAAGCTCTGAAGTGGCTATTCTAGGGTCTATTGCATCTGACAGTACTTGGTCCCCAACTTTGAAGTGATTGATTCCACATTTAATACTCGATGTCCTAGCCTTGTCAAGAACTGGGTTTAGCTCCACATGTGACGTATCGTCTAACTTCCGTTTGTTTGTCAAAAATTCTTTTAAAAATTTCCTTGAATCTCGCATCTACGAAAGAGCTTCAAGAAATGGCAAGTTAATATGAAATTTCTTTGGAGGTTTAAGATATTTATCGAATTGTTCCTCTGTGTGGTCTTTCTTTATTGCATTGGGATATGGCACACGAGGTCAGATCAGAATTCACCGGTTTGGTTTATCATGGCTTACTTCAACCTTACCTTCCTCTACTACATTCTCTTGCTTGAACTCTGGTTCATCTAACCCTTCACTATCGTGAGCCATTATTGCTTGAGGTTGCTCTCTTGGGTTAGTTTCGGTATTGCTAGGTAAAATACCTTGTTTTGAGATTAGCTTAGCAAGTTGCCCTAATTGGTTTTCGATCTCTTGAATCAATGCTTGTTGATTTTTAAGTGTTGTTTCATTGTTTTGGAAACGTGTTTCTGACACCGTTATGAACTTTGTCAGCATCTCCTCAAGGTTCGGCTTCTTTTCCTGTGGGTAGGGCTGTTGTTGAAAGTTTGGGAGGGGTTGTTGTCTCTGATTACCTTGACCACCTCATGAGAAATTGGGATGGTACCTCTACCCTGCATTATAAGTGTTACTATAAAAATTATTTTGAGATAAAAAATTATTACTCATATAGTGAACTTGCTCATTTTTAGCGCTTGGGTTGTAAGGTGGATATTCTGTATTACTCATCCCTCCTCTATTCATATCGCACTGCATAACTGGATGTACCTGCATAGAACCATACAAACCATCAATTTGTATATTTAAAAGCTCTACCTGCTTAGATAACATGGTGACCGCGTCAAGGTTGAAAACATCAGCTTCTTTAGTAGGCTTTATCCTCATGACTTGCCACTGATAATTATTCAGTGACATCTCTTTGGTTTTTACGAGCGGTATTTTCTATTTCACTATAAAAAAATCAAGGGTCCTGACCGGTTCTTCCTAGTCATAAACTAGAATTTCCTTCTAGAAATAGATAAAAAGAAAAAATAAAATTAGAAAAGTAAAAATAAAATAAAATAAAATATGGTTAAAGTAATAAAAAATGAGCTTTCTTAATATTTCAGTTCCCCGGCAACGACGCCAAAAAGTTGATCGTGTGTCAGAGTCATAAAAAATTATAATATGAATGATCTAGCCTAAAAACTAACTGTGACATCGACTTGAGGCAAGGGCACCTATCGAACAGTAGTTGAGTTTAGCGGCAAGACCGGGTTGTCGAACCCAAAGGAACCAAAAGTACTAATACTAACTTTCTTTTTATTATTTATCCTAAGAATTAAAGGAATTGTTGTCTAATCCAAAATTAACTAACTACTAAGCTAAAGATGTGAAGATAAAGAGATTGAATTGGGGAAATACTTGAGGGAAAAACCAATTGATTAAGACAATACCCGAGGAAGAATCCACCTAGACTTCACTTGTTATCTAACTCTGAACCAGATGATTTATTCACTTGAATTGATCCGTATGATTCCCTAATTTATATTAATACCTCTCTCAAGGCTACTAATGTCTAACCGTAGGTTGATTAATTGAAATCTCTTTCTAATTAAAACCCCTAGAATTGCATTAACTCGATCTATGGACTCTCATATTAAGTTTGACCCTAATCCGGCAGATTTTCGTCATCCTATTTCTAGGGTTGCGATCAACTCCGCTTAACTATGCTAGATCTACTCTTAAACAAGGACTTTTGCTCCACTGTCTAAGCACATCAATACTTGAATCAATATCCTGAAATATTAAAGCAAGAATTAAGAAAACATAGTTAAGAACAAATCAAGTATTTATCATACAGCTCAGAAAACAATAATAAGATCCGTCTTAAGTTTCATCCCCCTCAGGTATTTGAGGGGTTTAGTTCATAATAATAGAAGAATACATCTCAAAAGAAAATATAAAACAAAACATAAAGAAAAAACCTAAAACCCCCTGAAGGAATTGAAGGAGAGATCCTCCGTCTTGAGTATGATCCTGGCTTCTTTAGATGAATCAACTGGCTTTCTTCGAGTGAATCCCACAATCCTGGCCCCTCTGGCTTGGCTCGTTGGCCTAGCTGAATGCCCCCTTGAAGGTTGGCCTCTATGGTGTTTATATAGGCTTTTGGAATGTTTTTCTTTGCCTCTAAGTACCCTAATCCGAATAGAATTAAAACAGGTCACGTCAGGGCCACACCCATGGCACACGCCCGTGTAAGTCGAGGCCAGGCTGTGTTCGGGTCTATTAATCAGGCACGGTCATGTGGTCTTGGGCCCAGGCCGTGTCGATTTTGCAATTCGGCCCATTTACTCTATTTTTGGCCCGTTTCTCGTTCTTTTCATCCTTCAGTACTCTTTTGAGTATAAAACATGAAAACAAAGGATTAGGATCACTTATTTCAATAATTAAAGGGATAAATCATCCAAAAGTATGCTAAATGTAGGATTAAAATATGTTCATATTACAGTTTATCAGTCCCCATACTTAAAGTGAACAATGTTCTCATTGTTTAAAGTGAATAGATACTATACACCAGGTAGGTTTTTTAGAAAAGTGGAGGTGAGTCAAATTGACTACTTAAGTACCAAGCTCTCTCTAAAATCCAATCCTAGACATGTATATATCTATTGCCACACTTTCGCCTTTGTGACTTGTTCAGATTTTATTCATGATTCCTATCTCTTGTGCAAAAATAAAAAATCCTAGTTAACCTAATCCTAAAATAATTAAGAATAAAAATAAACTAAAGTTGAAGTCCTCTCTTTTTTATTTGTTTTTCAATCCTTCCGAATTCGACTCATCTTTTGCTCCATCAGTATTGCCTTTGCATGAATCGCCTTGCTCCCTCTTCGATAATGAAATCCATGGTTCAAATATGAAATCTTCGCAAGTGGTGTCAAATACTCTCTTCGACACGTGTGGATTCCTTTCTTTGACACAGTCTACTTAGAACCTGGAATTGTAAGTTCCTCGAGAACTTCTTGCAGATTTTTAGGATTAATGTTGCTCAACAAAGAATAATATTCATCGTTTTCGAAATCAGGTAATTCAAAGAACTCATTAATAGCATTTGAATTTATTGGTACCTTGATTCCGCGAATTGGAACTTCTGTCAATTCGCTTGAGGTTAAGTTTGCATAAAATTCACAAACTAGTTCCTCATCCACACTTAGTCTCTTTTCATAAAATAATTCCCAATTGAGGGCTTCAGCAACTTCACGAATACGTGCCATAAAGTCTCTGTAGTTGCTTTCCTTCAATGTGAAGCCTTTCTCTGGATGCATCTGTTGAGTTTTGAAGATACTTTCGTATCTTACTTTGGCTTCTTCACAGTGGAACTTATTTTGCGCTTCATCGATTTGAGCGGAAGCACGAGTTCTCTTGCTAGGCATGGTTGACCACCTTCCTTGTAAAAATTAAGAACTCCTAAATAAAATATACTTATGAAACAAAAGATGGAAAATTAGAAAAGGTTGGAGGGTTTGGCTAAAGGGCTTGGTGCGGTAGTGGTGTGCTGCATGGATGCTGCTAGGTGCGCGTGGATGAGCGCGGGAGCAGGTAGCAACGTGCAGTGGGTTGTGCGAGGGCGAACAGCAGTAGGAAAGACCTTTCAGCAAGCAGGCCTGGGCTACTAGGACGTGTGCAGATGTGGCACACAGGAGCAGGACACAGCCTAGGCAGCTGGGCTGGAGCAGCAAGTATAGCGGCGCGAGAAGGCCACTGGCATACCTGTGTGCACGAGCTGCTGGATGCTTGGGCGTGCGGCTAGGTGCTTTAGCTAGAAGGTTTTGGCACTTGGGTTTTGGGTTTTGAGTGATGAATAAATGGGAAGAGGCATGGGTGGAATTTATAGTGAGAGTAATAGGAATTAGAGTAAAACTCTTAGAGTAATTTAATAACTAAAAAAATATAATTCTAATCCTACTCAAAGTTAACAACAATTAATAATACGCATATGAAATTATCAACTGCTATTAAATTATTAAGATAAGCATAGAATAAAATTAATCCTAATCCTAAGCTAAGTTGATAAAATTAATATATATAAATTATAATGGATATAATTATATATTAAAGTTTATCAACAATTTATAAATATATAATATTAAGTAAAATATTTATTTTAGATGCCTTTAAAAATATTTATAAACAGAGGCACCTAGGTTATATTATTTACAGAATTAGCAACCAAATTTTAAAAATAATTCAATTAAGTCCCTAGACTTAATGAAAATTTGAAATTGAGTTGCAATTTAAAACTTGGGTCAAAATTGACCTTTTTATTTGAAAAACCAAAAATTTATTTAGGGACTAATTTCTCGAAAAATTATGTAAAAATCAATTTCCAGGAAAGATTGGAGGGGCCACAAGCGGTCCTGCTTAAGTTCCAATCTCCTAGACAGAATTTATTTAAACATAATAAACCCGAAAATATACCCTAAATAATTTATTAAAAACAAGAAAATTTAAATATCTGATAAACTGAACAAGTTTTGATCCCGTTCAAGTCTTTCTCTGTAGTAATGTTTCAAACGTTGAGCATTGACTTGAAGAATACAATGCTAATCTACTCTTCAGCTACCTTAGAAGAATTAAACATGCACTGATTAAGTATTGTGTCCATTAATTATAAATTTCAATTTGTTTAAATAATTAATTGTTTAGTTATCTAAACAATTATAATACCAGAATAACTTAAACATGATTTTACTTAATCAAGCATTTTACCGAGGCCTATAACAACATAAACACAATTTTAATAATTTAAAAGGACGACATGCAATCAACCCAACACGAATTACATTCAAGCTAAGATGATTAAATTAACCATTCCAATAGCATAAATATTCATAAACATTTTTTTCAAAACAACAACGAAATTTAAAGAGATAGGGAACAAAAAGCAAATCTGGTGTTTCTCCGTGGGTTGATTGATTGCTCCGTTCTTCGTCCTCCATTGTCCTCGGCTAGTAAGGTGGCTTATGAACACTCTAATTGCTGATAAATTATGCCTGAATAAGACCGCTTTCCCAAGAGGAGAAATCGGCACAAGAGCAAGGAAATAGGAAAATGAAAAGTTGAGAGAAAGTGAGAGAGGAGAAGAGAGAATGAGATGTGAATGAGAGATAAGGGATGAGGGATGATTTGAATGATCAGAAAGGGGTGGATTTTATAGCTGATTGTGGCTGCTAAAAAAAGCAAATTCCATCAGCCAAAGAGACCCCCATTGGCCGGCCATCTGTGTGGCAAAGTTGATGGCTTCAACTTTGCTAAATATGGCATGGGGCAAATCTACAAAGCCACTAATTGTGGAGGGGGTTGAATGCAACTTTGACAAGTCCTAAAGGGCTTCTTTGAAAGATTAATTAATCATATAACAAGCTTATTTGGGACAGCATATGGACGGTTTGGGCCGCCCAATTCTTTGCTCGGTTCGATTCAATCGGTTTGGTTCAACTAGTGCGGTTCAAGTGGCACTTTTTCCATAATTAATTAAGATTAATTTATTTAGCCCAAATTAAATTGGGAATAAATTAAAATTAATTAATTTATGATTTAATACACATATTTGGACCGTTTTAGGCTGGAAATTATTTCACCTTGTTACTTCAAAAATTGCTTCTCGATTTTGTTTTTCTAGCAGTATCTGCCGAGCCAATTTTTGCCCTTTGTGCGAATCTGTCGAAAATAGTCAAAATAAATCACAATTAAATATAAAATTAATTAAAATTCATGATGTTCATGTTTTTATCATAATTTAATTATTTTATAATATTTAATTATTTTCTGACAATAATTTAACTTAAATAGCATGATTTTAAGTTAAAAAAGCATGTAAAAACATGTAAATTTTTGTGTTTCCACACACTAAGTCTCCGACGCCAAATCTATAAGTTCTCTGACACTGTTTACTGTTATAGATTTAAATGTTATACTGAGAAACTAATCGTTGTAAAATTGTCGAGTTTTAAAATTTATAAAGAGAATGATCGAACCTTGAAACTAACTCTGACAACGACTTAAGGCAAGTGTACTTATCGAACAGTAATATAGCTTAGGCAAGACCGGATTATCGAACCCAAAGGAACTAAATGTACTAATACTCACTTTCTTTCTATTATTTAGCCTAAATATTAAATGATTTGGTTGATTAACTAATTAATTACTAAACTAAGATGCAAAGACAAAAAGAATGAATTGGAAAATAACTTGAAGAGAAACTCAGTTGATCACGATGATACCATCAGGAAGAATCCACCTAGACTTCACTTATTATCTAACACTGAACCATATGATTTATTCACTTGACTTGATCCGTAAGACTCCCTAATGTATATTAAACCCTCTCTCGAGGAAAATAACGTCTAACCCTAGGTTAATTAACGGAAATCTGTTTCTCACTTAATAACCCCCTAGAATAGCAGTAAATCGAACTATGGACTCTCATATTAGGTTTCACCCTAATCCGGCAAAATCTCGTCACCCTATCTCTAGGCGCGCGAATGACTCCCTTTAATTATGCTAGATCTATTCTTAGGCAGGGTCTATTCCTCCTCCACCTAAGAACATTTGACTTGAATTAATATTCTGAAAACATTTACACAAGAATTAAGCACACATAATTAAGAACAAATCAAGTATTTATCAAATAATTCAGAAAACAATAATAAGGTTCATCTAGGTTTCATCCCCTTCAAGTATCTTAAGGGTTTAGTTTATAACAAATAAAGAAAACATCTCAAGAGAAAAGATAAAACAAAACATAAGAAATCCCTAAAACCCCCTAAAGGAATTGAAGGAGAGATTCGCCGTCTTAAGTAGAATTCCAACTTCTTAAGATGGATCAACTGGCTATCTTCGAGTGATTCCCACAAAAGTTCTGGCTTCTGTCAAATTTCAAATGTCTCGGCCTTCGCTCCACACGTCCCTTTCAGGTTACACTTTGGGTGTTTATATAGAATTTTGGAATGCTTCACTTGGCCTCTAAGTGTCCCAATTCAAGTATACTTCCTACTCAGTGTTTGAATAGGCTTTCGAATGTGTTTCTTCACCTCAAAGTATCCAAATCTGAGTGAAATTTCTCTCTCCCGCGATAGGGGCACGACCATGGCACACGCCCATGTAAATCGACTTCAGGTCGTGTTTCAATTTTGTTAATTGAGCAACAGCCATGTAAATTGTGGTATGGCCATGTAAAGTAATTTGACAAGACACGGCCGTGTGGCTTGAAGTCTAGGCTGTGTCGATTTCTACTTTGGCCCAAATTGGCCCGTTTTAAGCCCGTTTCTCGTTCTTTTCATCCTCGGGTGCTTTCCTGAGTATAAAACATTAAAATAAAGGATTAAGAGTACCTTTTTACATAAATTAAGGGCTAAATCATCCAAAAGCATGCTAAATATGGGGTTAAAATATGTTACTTTTACGGTTTATCAAATACCCCCACACTTAAGCTTTTGCTTGTCCTCAAGAAAAATTCTCAACTTACAATTAAAACGAATTTTCCACAATTCACAATTCACAATTCCTATCAATAATGTCTCATCATAATTCGTAGATAATTTATACATGGATAATTTAACTCAAAGACTCTTAAAGATTCAAATAATATAAGTCATATATTCATAGCACTAAAACATAGGTGTCTTCCCTTATCCAAATAATTACCTTTAATTCAAAACCGACAAGGATTGACATCCTCACTAAAGATTCACTCAAAGCACTCGAAGTGTTTAAGGTTCAAGAATAAGCACTCATAAGTCAAACCTGAAAAGTTAATCCCATAGGCTTGCCTAAAAATCAAATCTCCACCACTGTAATATGAGATGATACACAAATCAAAAGGTCTTTATTAGGGTTGTAATGGGGCTTTAGGTTAAAGGTGTGGATAAAGGCTGAATTAGAAGGTTTAGAATCGAGATTGAATTGGCAAGTTACCTAACTTTTAGAAAAATAATTGAACTAAAAATACGAGCTTTTTCTTCAAGATGCTGAATTTAAATGTACAATCTCTTAGAACATAGAACTAATAATGAATATACTTCATTTTTTTAAGAACAAATCAAATAAATACATAATATAAGAAATAACTATATCAACTGAAATAAAGTAATTAGGCAACTGATCAAATTGATTCTCGATAAAAGGGTAGTCAAAGGAATGGTGATAAAAATACAAAGGGTTTTGGGTTAATATTAGTGGGTGAATCAATAAAAAGGGTTGTTAGGATCAAATGGGTTCACTAAGGGTTAATTTGTGAAGATAGGCTTTTTAGTGGAGTGAATGGGTTAAACCTAGGTGCCTTTATCATCTCAGTATATCAAATCAATTAATGTGGTCTCGACATGTATAATCAAGGCAAGTTCTAGAATAAAAATTCAGTGTTGACACGCTCATAATCAATAAAGTGAGCACGAAAAAGAATATATGCTCTATAAGGCTCAAAATCTCACAAAAATTATGGGTATTTGACATCAATCCCTGTAAATTTTAAACTTCAAGGTAATATTCAAATTCAGTTTAACAACCTAGGAAATTTTTTATTCTTGAAAAATAGACTTATCATGCTTGATTCTTCAGTATCTTAAAGTATAAATCATCAATGCACAATTATCAATGACTTACTCAAAAACATATCAATAAAAATCATAAATCATCAGAAATTTCACCCTAATTAATAATATGAGAAATTTACTTAAGAACAAAACTAAAATTCAGGATTTTGGAATAATGGTAAAAGTTAGGTACTTTTACCCCCCCACAGTTAAGATGTACATTGACCTCAATGTACAAAGATGGATAACTAATAATGTAATCAAAAGAGAAGGGGAGAAGTAACACTTCTTGAATTTTGGATGACTCCGTCGTGGTGGAAGATTACTTATGTAGTAGTGAAGTACTCCTAGTGATTTGTTCGTGTATGTGGAGTGTGTGATTGAAACTGCGAAGTCATCGTTAGATATTTTGGAGGCGTAAATAAATATATGTTAGGCATACTCGAAGATTAGATAACCAATGATAATCATAATAAAAGTTTACAATGAAGAAAAGTTTCAAATTACGACAAATAAAGAAAATTAAAATAAAGGAAAAATAAAAATAGAATAGAACTAAAAATAATAAAATTTAGATAATCAAAAGGACTCAAAGGTCCTCATCATCGGCCGGGTCCTGTGGTGGTGTTGGTGATGATATATGGAATTGATGACATATTTGTTGGAGTGTGGCCTCGATCCCATTAATACATCGAGTGGCATCAGTGAACTGCTAAGTACAATACTGCTCGAACTGGGTGAGGTGTGTAGAGATATCTTCCATCAAGGCTGCTCGATGGGATGGCTGCTGGTTCGGGACTGGTGGGACATCATCAGTAATGTCCTCGGGCATCTCCTCATCTGTAGCTAGTCGGTACTGAGGGGGATCGGTCCTACGACGATATTTTATCATCCTCATGTGTAGCATTGTTTGGATGCCCTAAGGCACCATCTGGCCGATCATTATCAATGAGGAGATCTAAGCCTCGGTGTTGAGGAGGCCAAAGTGTTGAGCTAACCGAGTGATGTACGACCCCATTGATAAAATGCCCTTCCTATGCGGTTCTGTTTGGTGTTGAATTGCATAGGCGATAAAGTAGGCAAGGTCGAACACGTGCCCTTCTGACATGCACGATAGGTAGTAGACATCGTGCTTATTTACCACGCCGGTGATCTCATGTCGACTGGTGATAGTATGAGCTAAAATGGCGTGGATATACCGCATGGATGGTCCAAGGGAGAGCGACTGGGGTCATAGACGCCTGTGGCGGGGGCTAAGCTGCGCCAACAGTTGAGTGGAGTGCGGTGGAGTTGACAGTCTAACTCAGAGAGAGGATTTTCTACTATAAACTCCTCCGTATAGAGTCCGAGTTCTATACCGAATGCGATATGCTTAGTCAACGTACCGTTCCCCCTAAACAGAATTGGACTGTGCTCGGATCGTCATATCAGGTCATCACTGTCTGTAAGGTGAAAGTGGTGCAGAACTCGAGTGTGAGTTCCAAATATGTGGGCTCGATGATAGAGAAAAATTACTCCCACGACTCGGTCGATATGAGGGCTCGAATGTCGGCTGCTAGTCTGAACCTGTTGCACGGTCTCCTAGTCAATGTACCTTTTAGTGCCGAGAGGTCTTTCTTGGAATGCCTTATATCGTTCTTCCTGACCTTCTAGAGAGAATTGAAGAAGTCGGTGTCTTATTTCAGAAGAGGCACTATCTGAGAACGAGTCGGGCCCCTTTCTTTTCTTAGTGGGGGTGGCCGTAGTTCGTTTCCCCATGATGATGAAATTGTACCTGAAATAATGGATATTCAAGTAGTGTTTATACGAAATTGTCATCTAGACCCCAGATATTTACATGCTAAATGTGGTTATACACCTATGAGCAGTCTATTCTAATTTTTCATAGGAAATTTTTTATAAGAATGTAATCAATAGAAAATATGAAATCTATCTAGCAATCGATAAATAGAAACAAATAGTTAATAATTAATATTTTCATTATAGATATTCATGAGAATGAAACATTGAGACAAGTTCTAAGAAAATGAATCATGCTTCAAACAAAAACAAAAAAATTAAAGCAAAATTATATGAAACTTATCAATCTTTTAGTCAAGAGAATGAGGTAATGGAGGGAACCAGGGGTGTGATGGCGTAAATCGGTCGAGAACGCAGGTGAGTACAGTGGTGTTGTAAGGTTTTTGCAGGTGCACGGTTGTGGCGAGGGCGTGGACTGCTACAGCATGGTTGTGGTGTGGGCGTGTGGTGCAGTTTTGTAAAGGTTTTGGAGAAAAAATTTGTTGAGAGGGTTTTTTTAGGGGGTTGGGGACGTGGGTGTGGTCGAAAATGGGAGAAAAAGGGGCTAAGAAATCTTTTAGGGTTGATTTTGGGGAGGGTGACGGGTTAAGTTGCTTAAATAGGGGTGAGAACACGGGCAGGGGCCACGGCCGTGCTAAATTTTTATGCACCCGTGTTTTTTGTGATTTTAAATTTTGGGCGCGTTCAGATGTTTGGCCACGGCCGTGGGTATTTATGGCATGCCCATGTCTTTTTTCAAAAGGTTCTTTAAAAAGACCGTGCTCTTCCCGTGTTTGAAAAGTCAGAATGTTCGCACGGTTAGAAGTCACGGGCGTGTTCTGCCCGTGGTTTGCAAGTCAATATCTTTACACGGTCGTAGGGCAATGCCGTGTTTAGGCCGTGCTTAACAAGTCAGTGACCTTGCATCGGAGGTTGGTACGAGGGTGGGATATTATCATCGCCCGTGTTGGGAAAAGAATTTTTTTCTCTGTCGTGCGCGACTACTGGCACGCCCATGGATCGTCTCCTGGCTTTCACACGGCCACGGGCACGCCCGTGTGTAGGGCCGTGTGACCGTAACCTGCACTTCATTAGTTTAATTAGAATGGAGTCAGGCGCTTTAAAAAAATGTTAGTGATTTGGTGCTCGGGTTGCCTCTCGAGAAGCGCTCGTTTATAGTCTTAAGCTAGACTTAGCTTGTTTTCATTTCTAAAAGAAAGTTCACGGAGATGAAGCTCCTTTCTCATATCCCTAAAATCTGCACCATTATAAATTTTGAGTCGGTGACCATTTACCTTGAATGTGCCCTTAGTGGGGTGATTTACCCCGATTGTGCCATATGAAAAAATTGTTTTGATCATGAATGGGCCTGACCATCTTGATTTCAGCTTCCCAGGGAATAGTTTGAGCCTTGAGTTGTATAGTAGGACCAAGTCTCCTACTTCGAATTGTTTTGATTTCTTGAGACGAGCATCATTGCGTCGTTTTGTTGCCTCTTTGCATAGTTTTGAGTTCTCATACGCCTCGCCTTTCCATTCGACTAGCTCGTTCATCTGCATCATTCGTTCCTTTCCTGCAGTTTTAAGATCAAAATTTAAAAACTTTATCGCCCAAAAAGCCTTGTGTTCTAACTCGAATGGTAGATGACAGCTTTTTTCGTATACAAGTTTGTATGGGGACGTTCCCAGAGGGGTTTTAAATGATGTTCTATAGGCCCATAAGGCATCACCTACTTTTAATGCCTAATCTTTCCTGTTTGATTCAACCTTTTTTTCTAGGATGCGTTTAAGTTCCTGATTTGCTACTTTAACTTGCCCACAGGTTTGAAGATGATATGGGGTAGCTATCCTATGGTGTACTCCATATTTTTTTAAGACTTTGTTAGATTGAGTATTACAGAAATGAGTGCCCCTATCACGAATGATAGTTCTAGGAGTTCCAAAATGAGAGAATAGTTTCTTAAGAAACTTAACTACTACCCTAGCATCATTGGTAGGTAAAGCTTTGGCTTCCACTCATTTTGACATGTAATCAACTGCCACTAGGATGTATTTGTTTCTGAATGAACTAGGGAATGGTCCCATAAAATCAATAACCCATACATCAAATATTTCACATGATAACATGTACGTTTGAGGCATTTCATCATGTTTAGAAATATCACCTGTTCTTTGGCATTTATCACACGAGGTAACCAACCTGTTGGCATCGTTAAATAAATTGGGCCAATAAAAACCTGATTCGATTATTTTGTGTGCTGTCTTGATGCCACTGTAGTGTCACTTGAAGGTCTTGAATGGCAATGTTCCAGGATTTTGCTTGTTTCTGCATTTGCAACGCATCTTCAAATTACCTGATCTGCACATATGCGGAAAAGAAAGTAATCTTCCCAAAAATAGTTTTTCGCATCAGCAAAGAATCACTTCTTTTGGTAATGTGTTAGACTTTTTTACAAGATGTTAGTAGCTAAATAATTTGCGATATTTGCAAACCATGGTACCTCAGAATGTGTTATAGAAAAGAGCTGTTCTTTGGGAAACGAGTCGTTTATCTCACTTTCATCAAGCTCTTCGATATGTGGATTCTCAAGTCTAGAGAGGTGATCTGCCGCAAGATTCTCAGCTCCCTTCTTATCCTGTAATTCCAAATCAAACTCTTGTAAAAGTAAAATCCATTTTATGAGTCAACGTTTTACATCAGGTTTAGTTAGAAGACAATGAAAAGCTGAATGGTTAGTGTAAACGACAACTTTAGACAGTATTAGATACTGCCTAAATTTATCAAAAGCAAAAACTACAGCTAGCAATTCTTTCTCTGTGGTGGTGTAGTTTTCTTGTGCGGGTGTTAATGTTCTGCTAGCGTAGTAAATTGGCTGAAAATGCTTGTCTCTTCGTTGTCCCAAAACTGCACCTACTGCAAAATCACTTGCATCACACATTAGTTCAAAGGGTAAATTCCAATCAGGTGCAATTATAATCGGACCGTTTATCAATTTATCCTTAAGGACATTAAATGCATCTAAGCATTCCTGATTGAAATTGAAAGGAACATCTTTTTCTAGTAAATTTCTTAAAGGCTTAGCTATTTTAAAAAAGTCTTTAATAAATCTTCTATAGAACCCTGCATGTCCTAAAAATCTTCTAATAGCCTTAACTGAACTAGGGGGAGGTAATTTTTCTATGGTTTCAAATTTTTCTTCATCTACCTCATTCCCTTTACTAGAAATCTTATGTCCTAATACAATCCCTTCTCTAACCATAAAGTGACATTTTTCCCAATTTAAAACAAGATTTGTTTCCTCACATCTCATTGAACTCTTTTTAAAATTTTAAGGCAAAGATGGAAAGAATTACTGAATACTGAGAAATCATCCATAAATACCTCCATAATGTCTTTTACGAGTTCGTCAAAGATTGCCAACATGCAACGCTGAAAAGTAGAAGGAGCATTACATAATCCAAAAGGTATTCTATGATAAGCAAACGTGCCATATGGGCATGTAAATGTTGTCTTCTCTTGATCTTCAAGAGCTGTTGGGATTTGGAAGTAGCCGGAGAGTCCGTCCAAGAAACAGTAGTACATATGCTCGGATAGTCTTTCCAACATTTGATCTATGAAGGGTAGAGGGAAGTGATCTTTTCTGGTGGCATCGTTTAGCTTTTTATAGTCTATACAGACTCTCCAACCTGTAACTGTTCTTGTAGGGATTAACTCATTCCTTTCATTGGGCACTACAATAATGCCTCCTTTCTTTGAAACTACCTGTACAGGACTTACCCAAGTACTGTCAGAAAGAGGATAAATTACTCCTGCATCTAGAAGTTTAATTACCTCAGCCTTGACTACTTCTTTCATGTTGGGGTTTAAGCGTCTCTAAGGCTGCACACACAGTTTGTATTCCTCTTCCATTAAAATTTTGTTGGTACAGAATGATGGGTTTATGCCCTTAATGTCAGAGATTTTCCAAGCTATGGCTTTTTTATGTTCCCTTAGTACCTGTATTAACTCCGCTTTTTCCTTGGGTTTTAATTCTGAAGAGATAATAACCGGTAGCATAGAATTGTTCCCAAGGAATTCATACTCTAAGTGTTTTGGTAACTACTTTAATTCCAATTTAGGTGGCTCATCGATGAAGGGTTTTTGTCTTAGTTCGTCATTAACTTTAATGCTTTCTTCTTGCGTTTGTCAAGGTGAAGATGTTTTTAGCTCATTAGCTTCATCTTCTTCGCCATCGTCTTGATTTAGGCACAGTTCCATTGTGTCATCGTGTATGATTTCCTGTAATGAGTTTTGAATGATATGATTAGTAGTATCAACAAAATAACAGGCATCATCTTATTCTTTAGAATATCCAATGGCATCATAAATTTGAAAAATAATTTCTCATCGCCTATCCTTAATGCAAGTTTACCGTTACCTACATCGATAACAGCCCGAGTAGTAGTTAAAAAAGGCCGCCCTAAAATTAAGGGAACATCAATGTCTTCATTAATGTCTAACACAACAAAATCAATAGGGAAAATAAATTTATCAATTTTCACTAAGATATCTTCGATAACTCCTCTAGGATATTTAATAGATCTATCAGCTAACTGAATACTCATCCTAGTGGGTTTTGGTTCTCCAAGATCTAGTTGTTTAAACATTTTGTAAGGCATTAAATTAATACTAGCACCTAGATCAGCTAATGCCTTATTAATATTTAAGCTACCAATTAAACAAGAAATAGTAAAACTTCCTGGGTCTTTTAATTTGGTTTGTAACTTGTTTTGGAGGATGGCTGAGCATTCTTTATTAAGTTCCACCGTCGATACTTCTTCAAGCTTCCTTTTATTTGTCAGGAGTTCCTTTAGGAATTTTTCGTATTTTGGCATCTGTGAAATCGCTTCGACAAAAGGTATGTTAATATGTATTTGTTTGAAAAGTTCGAGAAACTTACCGTATTGGGCATCTAATCGTTCTTTCTTCAACTTTGCTGGATATTGGATTGGTGGTTTACTTTCTTTGCGTACTGGATTTGCGTCCTCAACTCCCTCATCCTTTGTTTTATTATCTTCTTGTGGTCTCTTTGGTTAGACTAACTCCTTTCCACTTCTTAGTGTGACTACCTTTACCTGTTCTGTTTTTTAGAAAGAATCTCTGTCTGTATTTCACAAATCATCTCAGTAAGTAGTCCAACTAACTTAGTGAGTTCCCTAATTTGGTTCTTGGTCTCTTTAGCCGATGGTTGTTGACTTCTAAGTGTTTTCTCAGTATCTTGGAGACGGTTTTCTATGCTTGCCATGAATTTTGTCAACATCTCTTCGAGGTTTGGCTTCTTCGCTTGTGGAAATGGCTAATTTTGGAAATTTTGGGGAGGTTGTTGTCTTTGATTTACTTGATTTCCTTGACCTCCCCATGAAAAATTTGGGTGGTTCTTCCAACCTGGATTGTAAGTATTACTATAAGAATTATTATTGGATCAAAAATTGTTACCTATATAGTTCATCTGTTCGCTTTCTATGCTCGGTTGGTAGGGTGGGTACTCAAGATTTGCCACAGTTCCACTTGTGTCGTACTGCATTACTGGATGTACCTGTGAAGAACACAAACTATCAAGCTTTTTATTCATCATCTCTACTTGAATCGATAACATGGCCATTGCATCGATGCTAAAAACTCCAGCCGATCTTGTCGATTTTGTCCTTGTAACTTGCCACTGATAATTATTCAGCGACATCTCTTCAATAAGTTCGTAGGCTGCTTCAGGAGTTTTGTTCTTCAGAGTTCCACCGGCGGCTGAATCAATTAGTTGCCTCATTGAGGGATTCACACCATTATAAAAAGTTTGGACTTGTAGCCACAAGGGTAAACCATGGTGTGGACACCTTCTTAAGAGATCCTTGTATCTCTCCTATGCGTTGTATAATGTCTCTAGATCCATCTGCACAAAAGAAGAGATATCATTCTGTAATTTGGTCATTTTGGCCGGTGGGAAATATTTTAATAAATTTTTTTTGGTCATTTGGTCCCATGTAGTGATTGACCCTCGTGGTAACGAGTTTAACCACTGTTTGGCTTTATTCCTTAATGAAAAGGGAAATAACCGAAGACGAATGGAATCATCATAAACGCCATTTATTTTGAAAGTATCACAGAACTCTAAAAAATTAGCTATATGATTATTTGGGTCTTCATCCTGCAAACCATCAAATTGAACAAATTGTTGAATCATTTGTATTGTGTTAGGCTTTAATTCAAAATTATTAGCAGCTATAACAGGCCTAACAATACTAGATTCTGCTCCTGTTAACTTAGGCTTAGCATAATCGTACATAGTACGCGGAGCATTGTTTTCTGCCACATCTCGTGGTGGATTATTCTCGTCCATCCCTTCAGTAGGATTGGATTCGCCTTGTTGTTGTTCTTCTTGGTAATTTTAAGGCTCGCCTGATTTTTCTGCGATTCCTACAAGTGGTAGCTTCAATATCACTATTGTATACAAGAGGTCCTGTTGGGTTCCTTCTAGTCATAAACTAGAGGTACCTGCTGGAAAAGAAAGAAAGAAAATTAGAAAAAATAAAATCAATTGCGAAAATAAAAATAAAAATAATGGCAAAAGTAATAAAAATAGAGTTTTCTTAATATTTTAGTTCCCCAGCAACAACGCCAAAAACTTGATCGTTGTAAAATTGTCGAGTTTTAAAATTTATAAAGATAATGATCGAACCTGGAAACTAACTCTGACAACGACTTAAGGCAAGTGTACCTATCGAATAGTAGTATAGCTTAGGCATGACCGGATTATCGAACCCAAAGGAACTAAAAGTACTAATACTCACTTTCTTTCTATTATTTAGCCTAAATATTAAATGATTTGGTTGATTAACTAATTAATTACTAAACTAAGATGCAAAGAAAAAAAGAATGAATTGGAAAATAACTTGAAGAGAAACTCTGTTGATCACGATGATACCATCAGGAAGAATCCACCTAAACTTCACTTATTATCTAGCATTGAATCATACGATTTATTCACTTGACTTGATCCGTAAGACTCCCTAACGTATATTAAACCCTCTCTTGAGGCGAATAACATCTAACCCTAGGTTAATTAACGAAAATCTCTTTCTCACTTAATAACCCCCTTGAATAGCAGTAAATCGAACTATGGACTCCCATATTAGGTTTCACCCTAATCCGGCAAAATCTCGTCACCCTATCTCTAGGTGCACGAATAACTCTACTTAATTATGCTAGATCTATTCTTTGGCAAGGTCTATTCCTCCTTCACCTAAGAACATCTAACTTGAATTAATATCCCAGAAACATTAACACAAGAATTAAGCACACATAATTAAGAACAAATCAAGTATTTATCATATAATTTAGAAAAAATAATAATGTTCATCTAGGTTTCATCCCCTTCAAGTATCTGAAGGCTTTAGTTCATAACAAATAAAGAAAACATCTCAAGAGAAAGGATAAAACAAAGCATAAGAAATCCCTAAAACCTCCTAAAGGAATTGAAGGAGAGATCCGTCATCTTGAGTAGAATTATGGCTTTTTGAGATGGATCAACTGGCTATCTTTGAGTGATTCCCACAAAAGTTCTGGCTTCTGGCAAATTTTGAATGTCTCGGCCTCCGCTCCACACGTCCCTTTCAGGTTACACTTAGGGTGTTTATATAGACTTTTGGAATGCTTTACTTCGCCACTAAGTGTCCCAAATCAAGTATACTTTCTACTCGGTGTTTGAATAGGCTTTGGAATGTGTTTCTTCGCCTCAAAATATCTAAATCTGAGTGAAATTGATCTCTCCCGCAGCAGGGGCACATCCATGGCACACGGTAGTGTAAATCGACTTCAGGCCGTGTTTTGATTCTGTTAATTGAGGCACAACCATGTAAATCATGGTATAGCCATGTGAAGTAATTTGACGAGACACTACCATGTGGCTTGAAGTCCAGGCTGTGTTGATTTCCACATTGGCCCAAATTGGCCCATTTTAAGCTCATTTCTTGTTCTTTTTGTCCTCGGGTGCTTTCCTAAGTATAAAACATGAAAATAAAGGATTAAGAGCACCTTTTTACATAAATTAAGGGCTAAATCATCCAAAAGCATGCTAAATGTGGGGTTAAAATATATTACTTTTACGGTTTATCAGAAACTACCATAGATAGTAGTACTATGCTCAAACTCTTTCGTTAGGGTAAACTGAGACTGTGGAAAACTGGAAACTATGGTGGGATATCACAATCTACGAAAACAAAAACTTTAAATAATGATTATCATAAAACATCCATTAATAATTACTGAAACTATGAACTGATTCATAAGACTTTTAAATAGATAATACGATGTGTCAATATGAGTGCAAGAGGTTCTCGCGGAAGGGTTACTCGAGGCTGCGGTAGAGGCAGAGGTGCTACGGCTGGGTCTTCAGCATCGGGTTACATGCCTGCAAGGGAGGCACCAGCCTCACTAGTAACTGAGACAGGGTCTCACGACCGAAAAGTTGGGGATAATGCTCTATCTCAATCAATTTTGTGTGTTTTTGAAAAGGTTGCTGTAGCAAGTACTGGATCAAAGGGCCGAGGGTCAATTTCTGAGCGACTCCGGTTTAATGGAGCGAAAATATTTAGGGGCATTTTTGGTGTAGCCCCGAATATGGTAGAATATTGGTTAGAGGCTACCGAGCAAATAATGGATGATCTTAACTCTACTGTGGAATAGAAACTAAAGGGAACAGTGTTCTTATTACGGGACGAGGCATACCAATGATGGCTCACTGTAAAAGAAGGAACACAGGCTGAATGTTTGACGTAGGATTTCTTCAAGATGGCCTTTCAAGGAAAATATGTTGGGGTAAGTTATGCGGATGCCTGGAGGAAGGAATTTTTGAGCCTTGTCTAGGGGAATAAGATAGTGGCAGTATATGAGGCAGAATTTTTACGGCTAAGCCGTTATGCTCGCGGTATAGTCACAACTGAGTATGAGCGTCATGTGCGGTTCGAAGATGGCCTTCGGGATGAGTTACATGTGTTGATAGTTCTGCAGAGGGAGCGAGATCTTGCTGCCCTTGTTGAGAAAGCAAAAATTACAGAGGATGTGAAGCGCTCTGAGTGCCAGAATAGCGAGAAAGATAAGGGTAGGTTTAAAAGGGATTCAGGGCCCTCAGGTTCTTCTAGAAGGCCTATAAAGAGGACCAGATTTGATGGGACAGTCTTGTTACTATGGTTAGACCACAGCCTTGTGTAGATTGTGAGAGATCTCATCAGGGTAAATGCTGGAAAAGAAAAAGGACATGCTTCAGATGTGGGTCCATGGAGCATCAGGTTAAAAACTGTACTCAGAGGCCTATTCAGATGCAAGCTACAGGTCAGGGCTATGTTCAGCCGGGGAGAGGTAGTCAGCAGCCACCGAGAGGCCGTGGTCAAGCCAGAGGAGGAAATGGTTTGGGAAAAGGTCATGGAGCACTGGGCAGGAGTGCTGGTAATACTAAGGCGAGACAGCCAACTTTGGTCTATGCTGCTCGACGTCGAGAGGATGGCGACGCTCCTAACGTCATAACTGGTACATTCCTAATTTATAATGTACTATACACTACTATAATTGATTTTGGGTCTACACATTCATATGTTGCATGCACTGTGTCTGGGATGCTGGGTTTTCAGTTTGAAATTACTGATAGGGAGATGACTGTGTTAAGTTCACTGGGATAGTCGGTTAAGGTGAATAAGTTGTTCAAAAATGTGCCCCTAGAGGTCTAAGGGGTTGTCTTTCCGATAGATTTGATGGAACTACCGTTTGGTGAATTCGATCTGATATTGGGTGTGGATTGGCTAGTGAAACACCGTGCAAATTTGGATTGCACTTCTAAACGTATGGTGTTGAAGTCTTTTGAGGATGAGGAGGTGGTACTGTTAGTGGACAGAAGAGATTATCTGTCTAATGTAATCTCAGCATTAAAGGCCGAGAAACTGGTTCGCAAAGGTTGCGAGACGTTTTTAGCTTACGTCAGCAGTCCTGATTCTAATGGTCCTTCTGTTAGAGATGTCATAACTATTAAGGAGTTTTCGAATGTATTTCCTGAAGAGATTCCTGGGTTACTTCCAAACCGCGAGGTCGAATTTGGTATTGAGCTCCTACCAAGAACAGCTCCGGTATCCATCGCCTTTTATAGGATGGCACCGAAGGAGCAGGTAGAGTTGAAGGCTCAAATTCAAGAGATATTGTACTGAGGATTCATTCAGCTGAGTGTGTCTCCATGGGGAGCACTGGTGTTATTCGTAAAGAAGAAGGATGGATCCATGCACTTGTGCATCAACTATCGTCAATTGAACAAATTGACGATTAAGAACAAGTACCCTCTACTGAGGATAGATGATCTGTTTGACCAGCTGTAAGGAGCTTCAATTTTCTCCAAGATAGTTCTTCGATCTAGGTACCATCAGCTAAAGGTTAAGGAAGCGGATATGTATAAGACTGCGTTCAGGACTCATTAGGGGCATTATAAGTTTCTAGTAATGCCGTTTGGGTTGACGAATGCACCAACTACTTTCATGGATATGATGAACCGAGTATTCCAGCCCTATTTGGATCAGTTGTGGTGGTGTTTATAGATGATATCCTGGTGTATTCCAGAGCCGAGGAGGATCATGATGCACATCTTTTAATTATTTTATGAATTATGAGGGAAAAGCAACTATATGCTAAGTTCAGCAAGTGTGAGTTTCGATTGCAAGAAGTGACATTTCTGGGTCACGTGGTGTCTGCCGAGTGGATTAGAGTTGATTCCTTAAAAATTTGAAGCTGTATTGAATTGGGAACCACCAAAGACTGTATCTGAGATTCGAAGCTTCTAGGTCTGGCTGGGTATTACAAACGTTTTGTAGAGGGGTTTTCACTGATTGCTGCAGCTCTGACTAAGTTACTGCATAAAGGGGTACCATTTAATTGGACCAATAAGTAACAAGAGAGTTTTGAGAAACTGAAGAAAGTTTTGACTGAAGCCTCTGTGTTAATATAACTAAAGTTTGGGAAGGAATTCACTGTCTACAGTGATGCGTCGCACACTAGATTAGAGTGTATGTTGATGCAAGAGGGTAAGGTGGTTGCATACGCGTCTCATCAACTGAAGCCTCACGAGGCAAATTACCCCACTCACGACGGTGGTATTCTTACTAAAGATTTGGAGGCATTACTTATACGGTGAGAGGTCTATTATTTACACAAACCATAAAAGCCTCAAGTACCTCCTTACTCAGAAGAAGTTAAATTTTAGGCAACGAAGATGGATAGAGTTGCTTAAGGATTATGATTGCTCGATTGAGTACCATCCTGGAAAAGCTAACGTAGTAGCCGATGTACTAACCCATAGGGTTGTATCTGATTTAAGAGCAATATTTTCTCGTCTCAGCCTGTTCGATGATGGTAGCTTGTTAGTTGAACTTTAAGCAAGACTAGCTTGGACTAATCAAATTAAGGAGAATCAGTTGTTCGATGAGTCACTGACTCCTAGTTTTCGACAAGTTGAAAGTGGGGAGACTATGGATTTTGGGCTGAATAGTGAGGGAGTGCTATGTTTCCGTGGAAGAGTTTGTATACTGAAAGATTCTAATTTGAGGCAGTCTATCCTACAGGAAGCACATAGCAGTCCTTATGCCATGCATCCTAGTTGAAACAAGTTGTACCGAGATCTGCGTGAACTGTATTGGTGGCCAGGGCTCAAATGCAAGGTTACAGATTTCATGATTAAGTGTCTGACATACCAGCAAGTTAAGGCTGACATCAACTACCTTCTAGATTACTGCAACCCATTAAGATTCCACTCTGAAAGTGGGAGAGGGTCACCATGGACTTTGTTAGTGGGCTACCCTTGACGCCTACTATGAAGGACTTGATATGGTTTATTATTGACCGATTGACTAAATCTACCCATTTTATACTGGTTTGCACTGATTATTCATTGCAGAAGTTGGCCAAGTTGTATGTGGCGGAGATTGTAAGACTGCATGGTGTACTAGTTTCTATCATATCTGACAGAGATCCTAGATTCACATTTCGATTCTGGAAGAAGTTACATGAGGCCTTGGGTACAAGATTAGATTTCAGTACTGCGTTCCACCCTCAGACAGATGGTCAGTCAGAGAGGGTGATATAGATACTGGAGGACATGCTAAGAAGCTGTGTAATTGATCTCAGAGGCAGTTGGGAAGACTACTTGCTATAACAGCAGCTACCAATCCAATATTTAGATGGCACCATACGAGGAGTTATACGGTCGTAGGTGTCATACCCCTACTTGTTGGACAGAACTTGGTGAGCCACGAGTTTTGGGGCCAGAGTTAGTTTCCAAAACTGATGAAAGTTGATCTGAGATCGGTTAAAGGAAGCATATGATAGGCAGAAGTCATATGTTGATTTAAAGCGTAAGGAGATAGAGTACTCTGTGGGGGAATATGTCTTCTTAAAGGTCTCACTATGGAAGAATATTTTGGGATTTGGACGGAAGGGCAAACTGCGCCCTAGATTCATTGGACGTTACCGAATATTAAAGCGTGTGGGATTGGTCGCCTATCAACTTAAGCTGCCTCCTGAGTTAAATCGGATACATGATGTGTTCCACATCTCCATGCTGAGGTGATAGCGCTCTAATCCCTCACATATAGTGCCAGTAGAGGAGATCGAGGTTAGACCTGTTCTGACTTTTAAGGAAGAACCTGTACAGATATTGGATCGTGACGTTAAGGTATTAAGGACGAAATCTATTCCGTTGGTCAAGGTGCTTTGGCGTAATCACGATTCAAAGGAAGCCACATGATAGCCTAAGGAGGCGATGCAATAATAATATCCTCACCTTTTCTGACCAGGTAAATTTTGAGGTCGAAATTTCTTTAAGGGGGTAGAGCTGTAATGCCCCAAAAATGTAGGGTTTGTAATTTTGCATAATTTGTCTTAAATTCCATGTGTGATTCAATGGCTAAGTATTTGAGTGTATTTGGGGTTTTTAGGAAGCCTGGGTTCGAGTCGGGGCCTTGGAAAATTTTTAGTTTTTGCTCTTAAGTGAAAGTGGCTATTAGCAGTTAGGACTTATGTTTAAATGTGTGTGATCTTATGACACAAAAAAAGCATGTGGCTTGATGGATGTGGCGTCACTGAGGGGGCAAGGGAATTGGGGTTCGAATCCCATAGCAGGCAAGTAGGGGGTTTTTATTTTATGACTTGGTGGCAGGAGAGGTAAAGTTTGAATCAAACTCTGCAAAGGAGGTTTGAGACTTGGTCATCAAGTTTGAATGGGAGGCTGGGAGCAAATCAAGGAGGAATTGGTGGAGAGTTTGAAGGAGTTGGGATTTGAGGGGAGTCTTGGCCGAATGGGAGAGCTTGAGTAGGGGGATTTCAGCTAAAAGGGTTTCATTTGAGCATTTTCGGTAGCTTTGTGTGAGGTAGAAACCGAAAACCCTCTCTACAAGTTTCAAGTTTTTCTCTTTTTCATTTCGGGATTTACTTCTTTCGTGGCATCTCATGCAACATTTTTGGCCATTCGGGTCTTTCTTTCTTCTAATTTATTTTTCTCTCAATTGTCATTCACTTTTTCCAATCAACATAACAATTGCCAATTGCCGAATCCTCTATTGAAGCCTTCCTTTCTTCTCTACACCTTTCTTTTTGCTGAATTGGTAGTCTCCTTCTCTTTTATTTCCATTTCTTATTCTGTTCAAATTTTTCGTCTCCCTTTCTCTACTAGGCTGAATACTCATACTCTCTCCCTCTCAAATTTCTTTATTCTTCTTAGTTCGAGCCAAATCCCCTTGACAGACCACTGCCGAAATAAGTTGTTAATCGGCATTGGTAAGGGGGAATACTTCAATCACTCTACTATTTCGTTATTAGTTAGATTTCTTATGGTTTTTTATCAAGCTTCGGTTTCCCTTCTTTTTCTCTTGGGGCCGAATGCATAGATGACTTCTAACAACTTTTGTTCTGCCGAATCGTGTTAGGAGGGGGAATCGCACTTGATCAGCAGGGAGGCACTAGTATCGGTTAGTTCGAGCAAGGTGAGTGGTTGTGGTTTAGGCTAATAAAGGTGGCGGATTAAGGTTGTAAATATGATATGATATTTTGGTTGATTATAGGATTCGGAGAGCGAGGATTTTGGCTAGTTTCGCGAATAGGTGTGTAATCATATACAGCATTCGATAATCGGCTGAAAAGTCAAAAGTATGTAATGGTTATACTGCTAATACTGTAGATTAGCAAAAAGTCGAAAAGCCTAAACTTTGGCATCTGAGGTCTCACGAGTGTGCGAACACTTGTAGGGACAAATCGAGCCACAATCGTTGACGATAGATCCTAGAGGCCTCAACGAACGTTCTCGTGGGCTTAGGTCATAATGGGCCTCATAGGGCCGAAATGGGCTATGTGGGCCTAGTGGGCTCATAGGCCCACAGGGACAAAATTCATGGTAAGTGACTAATAATGTATTGGGCTCTGAAATTAGATATAGCAAGTATTGGAATTTAAATTTGAGCAGCCACACGAAAGCGTGTGAGCCCACTTGGGCCAAGTAACGGGCCTTGGGCCCAATTTTACGATGTTGGCCATGTAAGTTATCTGAGTTATTCGAGACGACGGTAGTCCTTTGGAAAGGTCATAAAATTACCAAAATACCCTCGAAGGGTAAAATTATCAAAATACCCTCGAAGGGTAAAATTATCGAAATACCCTCGAAGGGTAAAATTATCGTAATACCCTCAAAGGGTAAAATGACCGAAGTACCCTTGTAAAGTAGAATTATCAAAATACCCTTGAGGGGTAAAATTACCGTTTTGACCCCTAACCGATGAAATGACCATTATACCCCTAGTGGTAGTTTAGTTGATGAGTGTGTGTTATCTATATGACTGTTTATGAGCACGTAATATTTATGACACGACATTCTGCATTGGGGTTGGGATTCTGATTTGGAGGAAGTACTGTACTAGTGGCTCTGCCATGTTTTTACCATTCTAGTGGCTTGGCCACATTTACTGTTATTAGCAGCTCTGCTGCGTTAATGTTAGCAGCTATGCTACGATATTGGTGTGTTGGTTGGGTGGGTCGACTTAGTCTTCACATGGTGTGTTGGTTGGTACGGTGGTGTGTTGGCTGGATTGGGTTTGGTTGCATCTATGTTCTGCACTGTTATGATTTTGGGCCTTGACCCACTCTGTTACTGCATAGGGCTAAAGCCCAAACTGATCTGTTAATGAATAGGGCTCGGGCCCAGACTGTTACTGCATGATAGGGGATTACACACTGAGTTCTCGTAACTCACCCTTTTTCTTTTAACTGTACAGGTAATCCCCAGCCTTAGAGGATTTGGAGCTGCGAGGGACTCGGAAGTGGCCACATGTTCGCGAGTTTTTTTATTTATATTTAGCCTTTTTAATATTTCAGCTTGGGGTTGATATTTTTGTAATAAGGATATTTTTGGTTTTAACTTTTATTTGGTGTTTTCTTTTTATTTCAACCTCCTAGACTAGGAAACATGAGTTTTTAAAACAATAATTGTTTCGAAAGAGAATCATGTTTTTCAAATCTTAAAGTTTACAACTAGAAAAGGCTTCCACGATTTTATTTCAGATTGATAAACTTATAACAAATGTTTTGACCTTTAATTGGACAACATGATTTGATTTTACAACATTAACATTTTCAACATCAATTGATTAAATGGGATTTAGAATTTAGTAACAAACTTTTATCGACAAGCCCTATTTTCAAATGACACTTCGATGTGACATGTCAGATTCGGCCGTAACGTCTAGGTTGGGTTTGGGGTGTTACATGTATGGACGAAAGTTTCAAACACCACTATGTTGGACCGAACTAGGTGAAAGGAAAGTTTTGGGTCCAAAAGTGGTACAAGAATCTGAAGGGGAAATAAAATTGATTCAGGATAGACTGAAAGCAGCTTCAGATAGGCAGAAATCGTATGCAGACTTAAAGAGAAAAGACATTGAGTATAGTGTCAGATATCAAGTCTTCTTGAAAGTGTCTCCATGGGGAAAGGTGTTAAGGTTCGGAAGAAAAGGCAAGTTAAGTCCTAGGTTCATAAGACCTTATAAAATCCTTAAGAGAGTCGGTCTAGTTGCATATAAATTAGAATTACCTCTGAAATTGGATCGTATACATGATGTTTTCCCAGTCTCTATGTTGAGATGATACCAATCTAACCCTTCCCATATCGTACCAATTGAGGAGATCGAGGTGAGACCAAGTTTGTCCTTTCAGGAGTAACCCATACAAATTCTAGATCGTGATGTAAAGGTTATGAGAGGGAAACAAATCCCTCTTGTGAAAGTAATGTGGCAGAACCATGGCACTGAGGAAGATAAGTGGGAATCAGAAGGCGTATTTCAACAACAGTATCCTTGATCGTGTGTTAGAGTCTTAAAATTTATAAAAAGAATGATCGAACCTGGAAACTAACTAAGACAACGATGGAGGCAAGTGCACCTATCGAATAATAGTATAGTTTCGTGGCAAGACCAGATTGTTGAACCCAAAGGAACCAAAAGTACTAATACTAACTTTCTTTTTATTATTTAGCCTAAGAATTGAGGGATTTGTTTATCTAATCTATAATTAACTAACAACTAAGCTAAAGATGCTAAGACAAAGAGAATGAAATGGGGAAAGACTTGAGGGGAAAAACCAATCAATTAATACAATACCCGAGGAAGAATCCACCTAGACTTCACTTATTATCTAACTCTGAACCAGACGATTTATTCACTTGACTTGATCCGTAGGATTCCCTAATTTATATTAATACCTCTTTCGAGGCTACTAATGTCTAACCCTAGGTTGATTAATTAAAATTTCTTTCTAATTAAAACCCTTAAGATTGCATTAACTCGATCTATGGACTCCCATATTAGGTTTGACCCTAATCTGGAAAATTTACGTCATCTTATTTCTAGGGTTGCGTTCAACTTCACTTAACTATGCTAGATTTACTCCTAGGCAGGGACTTTTGCTCCACCACCTAAGCACATCAATACTTGATTCAATATCCCGGAAATACAAAAACAAGAATTAAGAACACATAGTTAAGAACAAATCAAGTATTTATCATACAGCTTAGATAACAATAACAAGATTCGTCTTAGGTTTCACCCCCCTCAAGTATCTGAGGGTTTAGTTCATAATAGTAAAAGAAAACATATCGAAAAAAAATATAAAACAAAACATAAAGAAATCCCTAAACCCCCTAAAGGAATTGAAGGAGAAGTCCTCAGTCTTGAATAAGATTTCGGCTTCTTGAGATGAATCAACTGGTTTTCTTCGAGTAAATCCCTATATTCAGCTTCTCTGGCTCGACTCCTTAGCCTAGCTGAATGCCCGAGAAGCCCTGACAGAAGGCTTCTGTTGAACTCCTCTTTAAGTTGCCTAACAGGGTGTTTATATAGGCTTCGAGATGCCTTACTTGGCCCGAAAGTATCCTAATCCGAATAGAACTATTTTTTCTTGCGGTAGGGCCACGCCCATGGCACACGCCCTTGTGATTAGAGGCCAGGCCGTATTTGGGTCTATTGTTGAGGCACGGTCGTGCATTTCAGGGTCCAAGTCGTGTTCGACTCTTCTTAAGAGGCACGGCCATGTGGTCTTAGGCTCAGGCCGTGTGGATTTCATGTTTTGGCCTATTCTCTCCATTTTCGACCTGTTTATTCATTCTTTTCATCCTCCGGTGCTCTCCTGAGTATAAAACATGAAAACAAAAGATTAAGAGCACCTATTTCCATAATTAAAGGGAACAATCATCCAAAAGTATGCTAAATGTGGGATTAAAATATGTTCATATTTCGGTTTATCAAATACCCCCACACTTAAGCTTTTGCTTGTCCTTAAGCAAAATTCTCAACTCACAATTAAAATGAACTTCCTCTATTTATAATATTCATTGATAATGCCTCATCATAATTCATTGATAATTTGTACATGGATAATTCAACTCAAAGAGTCCTAAAGATTCAAACAATCAAAGTCATGAGTTTTTAGCATGAAAACATAGGTTGTTTTCCCCTTATCCGAATAATTACCTTTAATTCAAAATCAACAAGAGTTGACATCCTCACTAAAGCTTCACTCAAATCACTCAAGGTGTTTAAGGTTCAAAATAAAGCATTCATCAGTCAAACATGAAAAGTTTATCCAATAGGCTTGCATGAAAATCAAATCTCCACCACTATAAAATGAGATGATATACAAATCAAAATGTCTTTAAAAAGGGTTGTAGCAGGGCTTAGGTTAACGGTGTGGATAAAGGCTAAATTAAAAGGTTAGAATCGAGATTGAATTGACAATTACCTAACTAGAAAAATGACTAATAACATGCATAATTACATCAATTGAACACTTGTAATACTAATAATACGAGCTTTTTCTTCAAGATGTTGAAATTAAACGTATAGGCTCGCTTAATCAAAAAACTAATAGTAAATATACTTTGATTTTTTTAAGAACAAATCAATATAAGATAAAACTTTAACAACTGAAATAATATAATTAGGCAACTGATCAAATCAAGTCTCGATAGAAGGGAAGTCAAAAGGAATGGTGATAACAAATACAAGATGGGTTTTGGGTTAATATTAGTGGGTTGAGTTAATAAAAGGGTTGTTAGGATCAATGGGGTTCACTATGGGTTAATTGTGAGAGTAGGCTTTTAGTGGAGTAAGTGGGTTAAATCCTAAGTACCTTAATCATCTCTGTATATTGATCGTGTCAAACAATCGAGTTTTAATATTTATAAAGAATGATCGAACTTGTAGACTAACTATGACAATGATAGAGGCAAGTGCACCTATCGAACAGTAGTATAGTTTAGGCAAGAATATCTTATCGAACCCAAGGGAACCTAAAAGTACTACTACTCACTTTCTTTCTATTATTTAGCCTGAAACATGGAGTGATTGGTTTATAAAACTAATGAAAAACTAAACTAGATGCAAAGACAAAAGAACGAATTGGAGAAAGACTTTAGGAAAAATCAGTTGATGAAGACGATACCCTCAGGAAGAATCCACCTATGGCTTCTCTTATTCTTTATTCCCCAAACCATATGATTTCTTTACTTAGCTTGATCCGTGAGACTCCCTAACCTATATTAAACCCTCTTTCGAGGCGAGTAACGTCTAACCTTAGGTTAATTAGTGGAACTCTCGTTCTCTTATAATAACCCCCTAAGGAAGCAGTCAATCGATCAATGGATTCCCATATTAGGTTGCACCCTAATCTGGCAAAATCTCGTAACCCTATCTCTAGGCACCCGATCAACTCCGCTCAATTATGCTAGATCTACTCTTAGGTAGGGTCTATTCCTCCTCTACCTAAGCACATCAGATTAAATTAAGCAACATAATTAAGAACAAAATAAGTACTTATCATATAATTTAGAAATAAAATTACAAAATCCATCATAGGTTTCATCCCCTTCAGGTATCTGAGGGATTTAGTTCATAACTAAATAAGAAAACATCTCAAGAGAAAAGATAAAACAAAACATAAGAAATCCCTAAAACCCCCTAAAGGAATTGAAGGAGAGATCCTCCGTCTTGAATAGAGTTTCGGATTCTTGGGATGAATCAACTGGCTATCTTC
Source organism: Gossypium rotundifolium (assembly GCA_025506655.1). Taxonomy (NCBI): domain Eukaryota; kingdom Viridiplantae; phylum Streptophyta; class Magnoliopsida; order Malvales; family Malvaceae; genus Gossypium; species Gossypium rotundifolium. Next base: position 64,826,717 of record CP106722.1, read on the forward strand.
AAGTGATTCCCTAAAAGATGAAAGCTTCCATAAAAGCCTCTTCCAAAAATCGTCCCCTGTTTTGGCTTCTACCGAACTCCCCTTTTTAGTTGCTACCTTGGGTGTTTATATAGGCTTTGAGATGCTTTACTTGGCTCCTAAGTATCCTAATTCAAGTAGAATTTCTCCTAGGATGTTTAAGTAGACTTAGGAATGTGTTTCTTTGCCTCCAAGCATCTAAATCCGAGTGAAATTGCTCTTTCCCGCGGCAGGGGCACGGCTATGGTACACGCCCGTGTAAGTTGACTTCAGGCCGTGTATCGATTCTGTTGATTGAGGCACGATCGTGGCACGGCCATGTAAGTCAGGATTCAGGTCGTGCTTCAGGTCTATCGATTGGGACACGACCATGCAAATCATGCTTGGGGCGTGTCTTTGAATGATCAGCGAGGCACGGCCGTGTGACTTGAAGTCCAGGCCGTGCTAATTTCTTAGGTTGGCCCAATTTGGTCTATTTTAAGCCCGTTTCTCATTCTTTTTGTTCTCAGGTGCTGTCCTAAGTATAAGACATGAAAAGAAAGGATTAAAAGCACCTTTTTACATAAATCAGGGATAAATCATCCAAAAGCATACTAAATGTGGGATTAAAATATGTTACGTTTACGGTTTATCATATATCAAATCAATAGTGTGGTCTTGACATGTATAATCGAGGCAAGTTCTAGAATAACAAATCAATGTTGACACACTCATCATCAATAAAAGTGAGCACGAAAAGAATGTATGCTCTAAAAATCTCAACATCTCACAAAAATTATGGGTTTTTGATATCAACTTTGTAAATTTCAAATTTCAAGGTAACAATTAGATTCAGGTGGACAACCTGACAAAATTTTAATTTTTGAAAATAGACTCATCATGCTTGATTCTCTAGTATCTTAAAGTTTAAATCATCATTACACAATTATCAATGACTTAATCTAAAACATATCAATAAAAATCATGAATCAACAGGAATTTCATTCTAATTAGTGATATGAGAAAATTATTTCAGACAAGATATCATTCAGGGCTTTGAGAATAATGCAAAATGTTAAGGACTTTTTCTAATAAACTTTCACCCCCACACTTAAGATGTACATTGCCCTCAATGTACAAAGATAGATAATAATCATATAATAAGAAAATCAAAAGATAGGGAGAAAATTGAAACTTCTTGAATTTTTGGATGGATTCCTTGGAGAATGATTAATGATGATGACTTAAACATAAGTGAGTGTGGTGGTGAATACTCCTAGTGATGTTTTCCATTCTCAGAGTGGCACATTGAACCTTTAAACTACAAAGTCATTAGTTTTTAGGGGGTACTATTTAATTGATGTTGTTAGGGATTCTCGAGGGTTAGACAGTTAGTTATAAAAGGAATCAAACTGTAATAATAAGAGTTTGAAGCAAAAGGAGTAAAAAGCTTGATTAAAAAAACAAAATAAAATAAAGAAAAATAAAAAGAAATTAAAATGCAAATAAACACTGAAAAGTAGAAGAGCCTCAAAGGTCCTCGTCATCAGCTGGATCGGTAGGTGGAGACGACGGTGATATGTAAAAGTGATGAAAAATCTGTTGAAGAGTTGCCTCAATGCCATCGAATGTTCGAGCGGTGTCATTGAATTGTTGAGTACAATACTGCTCGAACTGAGTGAATCGTGTAGAAATGTCTGAAAGTGAAGTAGCCGCATGAGATGGGCGATGGCTCGATTATGGCTCCTCATGTGGGTGTGGGACATCGTCAGTAATGTCCTCAGGGTCCTGCTCTTCAGTAGTATGAGCCAGTCGATATTGGGGAGGATCGGTCCCACGTCAACGCTGGATCATCCTTATGTGCAGCATTGTCTAGATGCCCTGTGGGGACATGATCGCTACAAAACAGTCTAGTTTTAATATTTATAAAAGAGTGATCGAACTTGTAGACTGACTATGACAATGATAGAGGAAAGCGCACCTATCGAATAGTAGTATAGCTCAGGCAAGAATATCTTATCGAACCAAGGAACATAAAAGTACTGCTACTCACTTTCTTTCTATTATTTAGCCTAAAATATGGAGTGATTGATTTATTAATCTAAAACAAATGAAATATTTAAACTAAATGCAAATACAAAAGAAACGAAACTTTGGGAAAAGACTTTAAAGAAAACTCAATTGAGAAAGATGATACATTCGGGAAGAATCCACCTATGACTTCACTTATTGTCTACCTTTTCAATTCATATGATTTCTTTACTTAGCTTGATCTGTGAGACTCCCTAACCTATATTAAACCTTCTCTCGAAATGAATAGCATCTAACCTTAGGTTAATTAGTGGAACTCTCCTTCTCTTATAATAACCCCCTAAGGAAGCAGTAAATCGATCAATGGACTCCCATATTAGGTTTCACCCTAATCTGGCAAAATCTCGTAACCCTATCTCTAGGCGCCCGATCAACTTCGCTTAATTATGCTAGATCTTCTCTTAGGCAGGGTTTATTCCTCCTCCACCTAAGCACACCAGATAAATTTAAGCAACATAATTAAGAACAAACTAAGTATTATCATATAAACCGAGAGAATTAAATAACAAAATCCATCATAGGTTTCATCCCCTTCAGGTATCTGAGGGGTTTAATTCATAATAAAATAAGAAAACATCTCAAGCGAAAAGATAAAACAAAACATAGGAAATCCTTAAAACCTCATGAAGGAATTGAAGAGGAGATCTTCCGTCTTGAGTAGAATTCTGACTCTTCGAGATGGATCAATTGGCTATCTTCGAGATGGAATTGAAGAGGAAATCCTTAAAACCCCATGAAGGAATTGAAGAGGAGATCCTTAAAATTCTGCTAAAGCCTGACGCCTTCGATTAGCTACCTCGGGTTGTTTATATAGACTTCTTAGATGCTTTACTTGGCTCCTAAGTACTCGTAATTTAGGTATAATTCATCCTAGGTGTTTGAGTAGACTTAGGATTACATTTTTTAGGCTCCAAGCATCCTATTCCGAGTGAAATTGCTCTTTCCAGTGGCAGAGGCACGGTTAAGGCACGCCCGTGTAAGTCGTCGTCCAGCCCGTGTCTCCATTCTATTGATTTAGGCATGGCTATGACACACCCGTGCAATATATGGGTAGAGCCCGTGCTTCGGGTCTGCCAATTGGGGCACAACCGTGTACATCAGGGTCAGGCCATGTTGGGATTTTTTGTCGACGAGGCACGGTCGTGTAAATCAGGGTGTGACCGTGTGCAATCTAAATATTGGGGTACGACCGCGTGGCACAAAGTCCAAGCCGTGCCGACTTCTTGGGTTGGCCCAATTTGGTCCGTTTTAAACCCGTTTTGTTTTCTTTTTATCCTTAGGTTTTCTCCTGAGTATAAGACATGAAAAGAAAGGATTAAGAGCACCTTTTTACATAAATCGAGGATAAATTCATCCAAAAGCATACTAAATGTGGGATTAAAATATGTTACTTTTACGGTTTATCAAATACCCCCACACTTAAGCTTTTGCTTGTCCTCAAGCAAAATTCTCAATTTACAATTAAAACAAACTTTCCAAAATTCATAATTCCCATTGACAATGCCTCATCATAATTCATAGATAATTTATACATGGATGGTTTAACTCGAAGTGCCCTAAAGATTCAATTACGATAAGTCATACCTTTATAGCCTGAAACCGTAGGTGTCTCCCCTTATCTAAGTTCAAGAATAAGCACTCTAAGTGAAACTTGAAAAGTTAATCCCATAAGCTTGCCTGAAAATCAAATCTCCACCACTGTATATGAGATGATAAACAGATCAAAAGGTCTTTATTAGGGTTGTAACGGGGCTAGGGTTAAAAGTGTGGATAAAGGCTGAATTAGAAGGTTAGAATCGAGATTAAATTAACCAATTACCTAACTAGAAACAATGAACTAATATAAGTACTTACATTAATTAAAAGCTAATAAGAATACTATAATTCTTCAATACGAGCTCTTCTTCAACAATTGGAATTTATATACATGAGCTCTAAACTTTGATTGATTTTTTTTTTAAGAACAAACTAAAATATTACATCATAAATGATAAATGTAACTACTGAACTAATATAATTCGGTAATTTAATCAAATCAAACCATGATTAAAGGGTAGTCAAAAGAATGGTGATAACAAATATAAAGGGATTTTGGGTTGATATTAGTGGGTGAGTCAATAAAAAGGTTATTAGGATTCAACGGGGTTCACTAGGGGTTAATTTGTGAAGGTAGGCTTTTTAGTGCAGTGAATGGGTTAAACCTAGGTGCCTTTATCATCTCAGTGTATCAAATCATTATGTGGTCTCGACATGTATAAACGAGGAAAGTTCTAGAATAATAGTTCAAAGTTGACACACTCATAATCAATTAAAGTGAGCATGAAAAAGGGTATATGCTCTATAAGGCTCAAAATCTCACAAAAATTATGGGTCTTTTGACATCAATCCTTATAAATTTTGAACTTCAAGGTGATACTCAAATTAGGTTCAAAAACCTATCAAAAATTTTTTAGAAAGTAGACTTATCATGCTCGATTCTCTAGTATCCTTCAAATTTAATCATCAATGCACAATTAACTAGGACTTATTCTAAAACATATCAATAAAAATCATAAATCATTAGAAATTTCATCCTAACTAATAATATGAGAAAAATACTTAAGATCAAGACTAATTTTAGGTTTTGAGAATTATGCAAAAAGTTAGGCACTATTACCCCCACACTTAAGATGTACATTGCCCTCAATGACAGTTATGAGATAAATCAAAAGAGAAGGGGGAAAGTGATACTTCCTGAATTTATGGATGAAGTCCAAAATACATTCCTCGGGTGACTTTTATGTGAATGTATGTTTATGCGGCGTGTAATTGATTCTGCAAAGTCACTTAGTTAATTTTTTTTAAATGGGGATTGCTTATGAGGTTAGATAGCCAACGGTAGGAAAATAAAATAATAATAATAATAAATAAAAAACATGAAATACTAATGAAAGTTTAAATTAAAAGCAACGTTCGATGATAAAAAAGAATAAATTTAAAATTCAGAAAAGTGGATGCCAAATAGCAATTTATGAGGACTCAGAGGTCCTCATCGTCAATTGGATCCTGTGGAGGTGTTGGCGGTGATATATGAAAGTGATGGCAGATTTGCTGCAGGGTAGCCTCGATCCCATAAAAGCGTCGAGCAGTGTCAGTAAACTACTGGGTACAGTACTACTCGAATTGTGTGAGGCGTGTCAAGATATCAGCCAATGAAGTTGCTGAAGATGATGGTTGCTGGCTCGAAACTTGCAGGACATCATCAGTAATGTCCGCAGGTATCTCCTCCTCTGTTGCTAGTCTGTATTGAGGGGGGTCCGTCCGTCGACGATGCTTGATCATCTTCATGTGTAGCATCGTCTGGATCCCCTGGGGTGTCATATGTCCGATTAGTGTAAGTGAGGACCTCTGATGATCGGTGTTGAGGATTCCAAAGTTCTGTGCCAATCGCGTTATGTACGGTCCCATTGATAGGATTCCCTTTCTATGCGCCTCCGCTTGGTGCTGTATTGCACATGCAATAACATATGCCACATTGAAAACATGTCCTTCGGACATACATGATAAGAAGTAGATGTCTTGTTTATTAACGACGTCAGTGCTCTCTTTGCGGCCTGTAATGGTATGAGCAAGGATAGCATGAATGTACCTAAGAGCTGGGGAAAGGGCGGTTACCTTAAAACGACTGGGATTATAGGTTTTTGTAGTGGGTTGTAGTTTTTGCTAGCACTTGAGTGGTTCACAGTGGAGCTCTCGGTCTAAATCGTCCAATGGGTTTTCTTCTATGAATTCGGGTATGTAAAGTCTGAGTGCCGTTCTGAATTGAGGTATGCTTAGTTGACGAACTGAGCCTCCCAGGCGGAAATGGCTGGTGTCGGCATCGTCAAAGTGCGTCATTACTGTCTGAAGTGTGAATGTAGCATAGAATTCAAGGGTAAGTTCCAAAAATGTGGGTTCCTTGATGGCGAAGAAGTTTTCCCAAGGGTCAGTTGAGAGAAGTGCCTGAATATCAGTTTCGAGTCCGACTTGCCTCTTGCATTCCGATCAATCGTCTACCGGTCTTAGATAGGTCTCTTCCGGATCTTTACATAGCGCTCTTCTTGTGTTGCTTGAGGGAATCTAAGGAAAGGGTGTCGAAGTTCGGTAGAGGCACTTATAGAGGACGATCCAGATGTTTTTCTCTTCTTACTTGGAACGGATCATTTAATATGGGATGACGACATAATTCCTGAAAAGTAATCAAAATAGTACCACTTCCTTTAGATAGCCAGGAATTTACCTAAGCAAAATCAATTACTATTATTATAACTGCTTCTTCAAGAAAATATCAGCAACCATAATTTAATTATTCATTTAGAATAATTCCTCACTAAAATCATACTAAATAAAATAATAAGGCTATACAAAGAATTCATTGGAACCAGACATGTTGCATTTTAAAGGCTAACTATGTTTTGCAATATAACATCAATTTGGCAATGATGAGAGCAAATAAAAGCATCGTGTAAAAGTGTTGCAGCAGAGAATTTATCAACAAAAGAAATAGGAGGAAGCGCCTAATAAACAACTAAGAAGAAAATTAAAGAAAATGTACTGAATCAAATTGAATAAGCTAAAGATGAATCAGATTCTTTTGAAATCTAAGATCAAACAGAACTTTAAATAAGGAGAAAAATGCAAAAAAAAAATGAATAAAAAAGAACCAGGAATGGTGGTATTGGATGAGCAAGGGCAGGGGTACGGCGGTGTAGCTGGGTTTCGTGGTGTGAGCACGGTCTGGTAGGGGCGTGGTGATTGCGGGCACAGTGGTGTTGCAGCCGTGTGGGTGGTTTGTGGTTGCTTCTTTGAGAAAAAATGGTTGGAAGGCGGTGGGTTGGGGGAAGGGGAATGATTTGGTGGCTGGATAAAAGAAAAGGGGTTTGGAATATGAATTTTAGGGTTTAGGGTTGGGAAAGGGGACGATTATTTTAATATATAGGGAGGGTAACACGGCCTTCCGCCACAGACGTGTTTAATTTGACATGCCCGTGCTTTTCATGATTTTTTAAAATTGAGCGCAATTCAGGGTTTTTAGCACGCCCGTGTGTCAAATTGGCACGCCCGTGCTTGGTAAGTCAGTATGTTCACACAGTGCGTGGTGCCTGTACCGTGTTCTAGACATGCTTAATAAGTCGATATCTTGACACGGTCATGAAACGCGATCGTGCAATGCCCATATTAGACAAGTCAATTAGCCTCACACGCTTATTCCGCATGCAGTCGTGTTACGGTGTTGCAATCCGTGTTGAAGAAGAGAGGTTTTCCCTATTTGTACACGGTCATCGGCACGCCAGTGTTACAGGCCGTGTTAATGATCCTGCATTTTTTTGTTAAACTTTTACAAGACAATGTTAATGCGGTTAGCGTTCGGGTTGCCTCCCGAAAAGCGCTTGTTTATAGTCTTAAGCTAGACTCTTCCTGTTTTCAGTTCTAAAGGAGGGCTCATGGAGCACAAACTCCTCTCTCGTATCTCCAAAATCTGCACCATTATAAATTTTAAGTCGGTGACCATTTACCTTGAACGTGCCTTTAGTGGGATGAGTTACCTCAATGGTGCCGTATGGAAATATTGTTTTGATCATGAATGGTCCTGACCATCTAGATTTTAGCTTCCCTGGGAATAGTTTAAACCTTGAATTGTATAGTAGGACTAGGTCCCCTACTTCGAAATGTTTTGATCACTTGAGGCGAGCATCGTGACGTCACTTTGTTGCTTCCTTGTATAGCTTTGAGTTCTCATAGGCTTCTGTTCTCCATTCATCTAGCTCATTTATCTGCATCATTCGTTTCTTTCCTGCAAGTTTGAGGTCAGTATTTAAAAATTTTATTGCCCAGGAAGCTTTGTGTTCTAACTCGAATGGTAGATGACAGCTTTTCCCGTATACAAGATTGTATAGGGATGTCCCTAGAGGTGTTTTAAATGCTGTTCTGTAAGCTCATAAAGCATCATCTACTTTAACTGCCCAATCTTTTCCATTTGATTCAACTGTTTTTTCTAGAATGCGCTTAAGCTCTCGGTTTGCTTCCTCAACTTGCCCACTAGTTTGAGGATGATATGGGGTGGCTATTTTGTGGTATACTCCATATTTCTTTAGAACTTTTTCAAATTGTGTATTACATAAATGAGTACCCCTATCACTAATGATGGCTCTAGGTGTCCCGAATAGGGAAAATAGTTTCTTGAGAAATTTAACTACTACCCTAGCATCATTGGTAGGTAAGGCTTCCGCTTCTACCCATTTTGACATGTAATCAACTGCTACTAAGATGTATTTATGTCCAAAGGAACTAGGGAATGGTCTCATAAAATCTATACCCCATACATTAAATATTTCACATGTCAGCATATATGTTTGAGGCATTTCATCACGTTTAGAGATATTACCTGTTCTTTGGCATTTTTCACATAAGGTAACATACCTGTTGGCATCTTTAAATAGAGTGGGCCAGTAAAAACCTAAATCGAGTATTTTGTGTGCTATCTTAATACCACTTTGTAGTGTCCTCCGATGGTCGGAATGACAATGTTTGAGATTTTGCTTGCCTCATCCTTATAACGCATCTTGAATTACGATCGCACATATTAGGAAGAAAGGGATCCTCCCAAAATAATTTTCACATCAACAAAGAATCGCTTCTTTTGGTGATGTGTCAATTCTTAGTAGGATGTTAGCTACTAGATAGTTTGCAATATTTGCAAACCGGTACTAGAATGTGTTATAGAAAAGAGCTATTCTTCGGGAAACGAATCATTTATTTCATGTTCATCAAGCTCTTTGGTATGTCAATTTTCGAGTCTTAAAAGATGATCTGCTGCGAGATTCTCAGCTCACCTCTTATCCTGTATTTCCAAGTCAAATTCCTGTAAAAGTAAAATCTATCGTATTAGTCTAGGTTTTGCATCAGGTTTGTTTAAAAGATAACGAAGAGCTGAATGATCAGTGTAAACAACAACTTTAGATAATATTAGATATTGTCTAAAATTGTCAAAAGAAAGAACTACAGCTAGCAATTCTTTCTCAATCGTGGTGTAATTTTCTTGCGCGGGTGTTAATGTTCTGCTAGCGTAGTAGATTGGCCGAAAATGCTTGTCTCTTTGTTGTCCCAAAACTGTACCTACTGCAAAGTCACTTGCATCACACATTAATTCGAAGGGTAAGTTCCAATCAGGTGCAATTATAATCGATGCATTTACTAATTTATCCTTAAGGACATTGAATGCATCTAAACATTCCTGATTGAAATTAAAAGGAACATCTTTTTCTAGTAACTTTGTCAAAGGCTTAGCTATTTAAGAAAAATCCTTAATAAATCTTCTATAAAAACCTACGTGTCCTAAAAAACTTCTAATAGCCTTGACTGAGCTAGTGGGATGTAATTTTTCTATGGTTTCAACTCTTGATTTATCTACTTCAATTCCTTTATTAGAAATCTTATGTCCTAATACAATCCCTTCTCTAATCATAAAATGGCATTTCTCCCAATTTAAAACAAGGTTTGTTTCTTCACATCTCGTTAGAACTCGTTTTAAATTTTTAAGGCAAAGATGGAAAGAATTAGAATACCGAGAAATCATCCATAAATACCTCCATGATGTCTTCCACGAGTTCGTGAAGATTGCTAACATGCAATTGAAAAGTAGCAGGAGCATTACATAATCCAAAAGGCATTCTCGATAAGCAAACATACCGTATGGGCATGTAAATGTTGTTTTTCTTGGTCTTCGGAGCTATGGGGATTTGAAAGTATCAGGAAAGTCCATCCAGAAGCGATAGTACATATGCCGGATAATCTTTCTAGCATTTGATCTATGAAAGGCAAAGGAAAATGATCTTTTCGGTGGCATCATTCAACTTTCTATAGTCTATCGGACTCTCCATCCTCAGAATGTTCTTGTGGGAATTAACTCACTTTTTCATTGGATACTACCGTCATTCCTCCTTTCTTTGGGACTACCTGCACAGGACTTACCCAAGTGCTGTCAGAAATAGGATAGATTATTCCTGCATCTAGAAGTTTAATTACCTTGGCTTTGACCGCTTCTTTCATGTTGGGGTTTAAACATCTCTGAGGTTGCACACATGGTTTATATTCTTCTTCCATCAAAATTTTGTGGGTGCAGAATGTGGGGCTTATTCCCTTGATATCAGAAATTTTCCAAGCTATGGCTTTCTTGTGTTCTTTTAGTACTTTTATCAGTTCCTCCTTTTCTTTAGATTTTAATTCTGAGGAGATGATTACTAGTAGTGTAGAATTGTCTCCAAGGAATGCGTATTCTAGGTGTTTTGGTAACTGTTTGAGTTCCAATTTGGGTGGCTCTACGATGGATTTTTTTGTTTTATTTCATTATCATTCTCGATGCTTTCTTCTCTCCGTTGTTCATATGATGACATTTTCAGATTCGACTCATTGTCTTTATCTTCTTCTCCCTCTTCTTGAGCCGGACACAATCCCAATGTGTCACCTTGTATAATTTCCTGTAATGAATTTTTTATAATATAATTAGTAGTGTCGACGAAATAACTGGAATCATCTTGTTCTTTAGAATATCGCATGGCATCACAGAGTTGAAAGGTAATTTCTTCATCATCTATTCTCAGAGCTAGTTTACCATGACCTACATCAATAATAGCTCTAGCAGTGGCTAAAAAGGGACGCCCTAAGATTAAAGGAACATTAATGTTTTCATCCATGTCTAACACAACAAAATCAACATGAAAAATAAATTTATCAATTTTGACCAAGACATCTTCAATAATTCCCCTAGGATACTTGATAGATCTATCGGCTAGTTGAATACTCATCCTAATGGGACTTGGTTCCCCAAGATTTAGCCGTTTAAATAATTTGTAAGGCATTAAATTAATACTAGCGCCTAAGTCTGCTTGTAACATCCTTAAATCGGGGTCTTTGCATTTCGTGTGGTCGCATGTGTATTGTATGGTAGGTATGTTAGTTTGGACTATTTTAGGGTCTAGGCTCGAGCTAGGGATAGGCACGAGTCTCGTGAAAATTCGTTTGGGCTTTTGAAGGGAGCTCTGGCATTAGGTGTTAAGGGTAATTGGTGGTGGATTGTGTCGCAAGAGAGGTCTTAGTAGAGTGGCAAGGGGGCGCTACTTGGGAGGCAAGGGAGTGACGCCTCATGCAAGCTAGAGGGCCTTGGTTCGAGCTGCAAGAATCCCTTTTGTGCATTTCTTTTTGACGCCAGGATAAGGGAAAGTTGCATTCAGGTGGGACTCTAAAGGATGAGGTTGGAAAGGGTCAACAATTTCAAATGGGTGGAAGAGAGGAAATTTAGGAAGTTGACTTATTCAAACTTGTTTTAATGAGTGGTAGAGATGGATTCAAGGAGTAAAGAGGGGGGACGGCATAGTGTTCGAAGGCAGTGGGGTTGTGTAGCCGAATTTGGGTGAGGGGTGGATTCAGCTTTGGGTGCTTAAGGGGGGTGGCCGAATGTGCCTAGGGGTGTTGGGAATTTCGGCTAGCTAGGGAACCAAGGGCATTTTTTTTGTACAATTCTTTTTATCAAAACCAAAACGTTCATACCACTTTGTGGCATTTTTTTTATCTTTTCTCTCAAATACAAACCAAAATACTCTCATACCATTTGTTTGGCATTTTCTTTTCTCCCATTTATCGAAGCCGAAACACTTCCCAATCCTCTTCTTAGTTTCTTCTTCTTTTGTTCTTGGCTGAAACTCACACTACCATTCACTCTCTATTTTCATTTCATTTTTGTTGCCATAAACATCAAAATCGAAACCCTCTGAAGCCTCATCTTCTATTGAAACTCTGGCATTCTTTTCTCTTTTCTCTCAAACACCATAGCCGAATCTCCTGTGGTAGATTGTACCTTGCTTCACCATCTCTTTCTTTTCAAGAGCGAAATATTTTCGGTATTCGGTAAGTTCTGTTTGGTCTGGCCGAATCCTTCTAGGAACTTTTACTCACTCTTTTTCTTCTCTTGATTTATTTGGAAGGAAGACGAATTCCTCTGACATCCATATCCTTTTTCTTTTGACTTTTGTTCCAGTGGTTGTCGTTACCTGTTCTTCACCACTCTTAATCGGGTTCTCTCGGGTTGGGGTAAGTGTTTCCATTTTGATTCAATCGTCTCTTGTTGAGTTAAACTGCTGAAAAAAATAGATACCCCATGTTACGTGATGTTTGGTTGAGTGCAGGAGAAGGGTGTGTTGACGCCGCCTGGTGTGAATCTTCGGGATTCGTTGGTTGTGGGTCACGTTTAGAGCCTTGGGTTCTTGTCGATTTAGGTAAGGGTTCTAACTTCGTGTTTAGTTCTTACAATTCGTTTCACTGCTTTAATCTGAGTTAGTGACTAAGGTGCGTTATGGACTCGAAGGCTAACCAAACATTGGGAGGGGTTGGATCTGAGACCCCAGCCCCTAAGTTCAAAAAGAGGGTAGTGTCGGCAGTTCGAGATTGGCCACCTGGGTGTGGACAAACACCTGAGCAGCATAGTAGCCAGATAGCGGTGGTGTCGATTAACGACAGTACTGACGTAGAGAGCGTTGTTTTGCGAGTAATTAGGTGTGTAACTCTTACACACTTTATTTGTTAATATGTTGTATCATGTAATTGCTAAAAGCCGGAATAACTGTTGAAACGGTATGTTACCCTTGTGGGTAAAAAGCGAGGACTCCAGGTAAGTCCACTCTGATTGGCTAACGTTAAATGCCGGTTAAAAATTTGTATATGCCCTGCCATGTAATCTCTGATTGTTAAGCATGATATTTATGCCATGAATAGTATATACATTAAGTTGGTATGATGAGAGGAGGGGGAAGGATGATTTAGACTGTCACTAGTGGTTTTGACCACACAGTGGGTTGACCCTGCTTTTTATATATTTTTGTGACTAAGTCTCAGTGGTTTTGACCACCAGTGGTTTGGTACTACATATTGATATCTTTGTGACTCGTCCCTATGGTCTAGCACCACCGTGGGTTGGCCCCACATATTGATACGGAATTGTCACCAGTGGTTTTGACCACATTGTGGGTTGGCCCCATGAGTATTATTGTGACTATGGTCGCCAGTGGTTTTGACCACACCGATATTAATTGTGACTACTGTCACCAGTGGTTTTGACTACACGGGGTAGAAACAGGAGTACGGATGGCTAGGTTTTTGGATTGCATGACTTACATGTTGACTTATGAAATTTGTGTATGAGCATTGCGGTTTTCGGGATGGGGTTTACACCTTTGAGTCTCGATGACTCACCCTTTTGTGTAATTTTGCAGTAACCCTTAGATTGCGTATATGGGTAAGGCGGACTCGAGGTGGCCATGCTCATTATTTTTGACTTTTGATTTAAATTACTACTTTAGTTTACATACTTTCAATTTGGTTTTCGAATTGTAATAAGGCCACTAACTTTATTTTTGGGGGGTTATTGATCTGCTTTACTTTTCACTGAAAATTGATTAAGTTACCCAAAACAGCATGCCTTAAAATGAATGTTTTCTGAACTTGCATAAACTACCGGGTTTTTCTAAAACTTTACCATCGGGTAAAAACCAACAAGTAGTATCAATAGGTTAACACGGTACCTTTAAAAACTCAATGGGGAACGGTTTTGGCAATTAAATTGGAACTATTTTGGCTATTAAACAAAAACGAAGGGCTTTCTTATAATAGGAGACAACACACAACCTTTCTAAATCAGTTTTTGGAAACAACCAATTTTTTTTTTAAAATTTGACCCCCATATCTCAAAATCTGACCTACAACCCGTGTTGTTAGAAATTATTTTCTCATGTGACTTACCGAATTCGATCGTGGTGTGTTGACCGGGTTTGGGGTGTTACACTGCTAATGCTTTCTTGATGTTTAAACTACCAATTAAGCAAGGAATAGTAAAACTCCCTGGATCTTTTAATTTCTGTGGTAGTCTATTTTGGAGAAGGGTTGAACATTCTTCATTAAGCTCCACCATGGATACCTCCTCAAGCTTCCTTTTGTTCGTAAGTTCCTTTAAGAATTTTGCATACTTCGGCATCTATGAAATAGCTTCAACGAAAGGTAAGTTGACATGTATTTGTTTAAAAAGTTCGAGGAACTTGCCGTATTGAGCATCCAATTGTTCTTTCTTCAATTTTACTAGATATGGAATTTTTGTTTTATTCTCTATAGGCAATGGATTATCGTTCTCACCTTCTACACTCTTTTTCTTGATAATTCCATGTGGTGTCTTTCTTTGTAGTTCAATTAACTCTTTGCCACTTCTTAGTGTAACTGCTTTTACCTGCCGTATGCCTTTGGAAAAAATCTCTGTCCGTATTTCACATAATATCTTAATAAGTAGTTCAACCGACATGATGATTTCTCTTACCTGAATTTTTATTCCCTTGATTGATATTTGTTGTTCATCGAGTGTTTCTTCAGCCTTTTGAATACGAAAGTTTGTAGCTGTCACCAATTTTGTCAAAATCTCTTCGAGGTTTGATTCCCTTTCCTTTGTATAAAGTTGTTGAAAATTTAGAGGAAAATCGTGTCTTTGATCATTCCATGAGAAGTCAGGATGGTACCTCCATCCTGTAGTATAAGTGTCACTATAAAAATTATTTTGACATCTAGAGTAGTTACCTATATAGTGGACTTGTTTGTTTTTCATGCCATATCCGTAGGGTGGGTACTCAGGATTCGCCACTCCTCTTAGATTCGAGTTATACTGCATTACTGGGTGTACCTGCGAGAGATTATTCAAACCATCAATCTTTTTATTCATTATTTTGAACTGATTAGATAACCTGGTGACCATTTGAGGTTGAAAACACTAGTTGCTTCAAAGGAATTGTCCCCATGCCTTGCCACTGATAATTATTCAGTGCCATCTCCTTTATAAACTAGAATTATCTGCCGAAAATAAAAGAAAAGTTAGCAAACAAAAAAAAATAATGGCTAAAGTAATAAAAATAGAGCTTTCGTAATATTTTAGAGTTCCCCGGCAACGGCGCCAAAAACTTGATCGTTGCAAAATAGTCTAGTTTTAATATTTATAAAAGAGTGATCGAACTTGTAGACTGACTGCAAGAACGATAGAGGCAAGCGCACCTATCGAGTAGTATAGCTCAGGCAAGAATATCTTATCGAACAAAAGGAACCTAAAAGTACTGCTACTCACTTTCTTTCTATTATTTAGCCTAAAATATGGAGTGATTGGTTTATTAATCTAAAACAAATGAAATATTTAAACTAAATGCAAAGACAAAAGAAACGAAACTTTGGGAAAAGACTTTGAAGAAAACTCAATTGAGAAAGACGATACCCTCGGGAAGAATCCACCTATGACTTCACTTATTATCTACCTTTTCAATTCATATGATTTCTTTACTTAGCTTGATCCGTGAGACTCCCTAACCTATATTAAACCTGCTCTCGAAGTGAATAACATCTAACCTTAGGTTAATTAGTGGAACTCTCGTTCTCTTATAATAACCCCCTAAGGAAGCAGTAAATCGATCAATTGACTCCCATATTAGGTTTCACCCTAATCCGGTAAAATCTCGTAACCCTATCTCTAGGCGCCCGATCAACTCCGCTTAATTATGCTAGATCTTCTCTTAGGCAGGGTCTATTCCTCCTCCACCTAAGCACATCGGATAAATTTAAGCAAAATAATTAAGAACAAACTAAGTATTATCATATAAACTGAAAAAATTAAATAACAAAATCCATCATAGGTTTCATCCCCTTCAGGTATCTGAGGGGTTTAATTCATAATAAAATAAGAAAACATCTCAAGAGAAAAGATAAAAAAAAAAAAACATAGGAAATCCTTAAAACCCCATGAAGGAATGGAAGAGGAGATCCTCCGTCTTGAGTAGAATTTCGACTCTTCGAGATGGATCAATTGGCTATTTTTGAGACAATCCCTAAACGAGTAAAGCTCTGGCAGAAAACTCTGCTAAAACCTGACGCCTTCGATTAGCTGCCTCGGGTTGTTTAGATAGACTTCTTAGATGCTTTACTTGGCTCCTAAGTACTCGTAATTCGGGTATAATTCGTCCTAGGTGTTTGAGTAGACTTAGGATTACGTTTCTTGGGCTCCAAGCATCCTATTCTGAGTGAAATTGCTCTTTCCCATAGCAGAGGCACGGCTAAAGCACGCCCGTGTAAGTTGTGGTCCAGCCCGTGTCTCTATTCTGTTGATTTAGGCATGGCTATGACACACCCGTGCAATATATGGGTAGAGTTCGTGCTTCGGGTCTGCCAATTGGGGCACGGCCGTGTACATTGGGGTCAAGCCGTGTTGGGCTTCTTTGTCGATGAGGCACGGTCGTGTAAATCAGGGTGTGACCGTGTGCAATCTAAATATTAGGGCACGACCGTGTGGCATGAAGTCCAGGACGTGCCGACTTCTTGGGTTGGCCCAATTTGGTCCGTTTTAAGCTCGTTTTATGTTCTTTTTATCCTTAGGTGTTCTCCTGAGTATAAGACATGAAAAGAAAGGATTAAGAGCACCTTTTTACATAAATCGCGGATAAATTCATCCAAAAGCATACTAAATGTGGGATTAAAATATGTTACTTTTACGGTTTATCAGGACAGCTGACCTATTAGCGTGAGTGAGGAGATCTGTGCGGCGGTGTTGAGGAGCCCAAAATATTGAGCCAAGCGTGTGATGTATGGACCCATAGATATGACCCCCTCTCCTATGTTGCTCTGTTTGGTGTTGATTGGCACAGGCTATGAAATAAGCTAGATCGAAAATGTGTCCGTTTGCCATGCACAATAGGAAGTACGCGTCGTGAGTGTTGACGACGACAGTGCTCTCTCGCCTTCCTATCAACGTGTGACCTAGAATGGCGTGTAAGTATCGTAAAGATGGGGCGAGAGTTGTTGCTTTTGAGCGGCTAGGTTTATACGAGTCTAAACTGGGGGCTATATTATACCAACATTTCATTGGAGTGTTTTGAAGGTGGCGATGGAGATCTGAGAGACCATGCTCCTCCATAAACTCGTCGGTATAGATTCCCAATTCGGCCCCAAATTGCAGTACATTTAGTTCTCGTACGATGCCTCCAAGATAGAATTGTATTATTTCGGGGTCATCGTGGTTTGTCATGTAACACCCCTTACCCGTATCCGTTGCCGGAATAAAGTACGAGGCATTACCGAGGAGTATAGAATACTCACAGACAATTTAAACCATTTATCGCTCAAATACTAAAATTGATTATAAAAGTTTCTTTACACATATAGTGCACTTGAGGTGCACCATTCCATAATTATGAATGAACACATTTATCAAACATATGTCATGTCTTATATATATATATCATAGTCTCATATTTCCATGTATCAATTACCATCATTTTCTCGTAATTAGAAAAATACGTGTAACAATTCATAAACATGTAATTCACTAACTCTTCCTACCAATCATAATTTAAATTGACAAATCACTTATTGAGCCCAATTTAAATGTTTACTACAATCTATCATATAAATTTGGATGTACGTATCCACCAATAAATTCCATGTACAGGTATCATCATCTCATATTTCCACATACATTACTTTGCACATTATGAACTCAAAAAACATATACAAGACATACTAATGTAGTTCAAATATGTTTTCACAATATTTCATTTAGAATTAAGATTATTTCATATTAGAACTCTTCTCATTAACTCATATGGAATACCAATTCATACAGATAATACACTCAAGGATGTACAAATATATAATCACAAATGAACTCATTCGTCAACCAAGTTCTACGTTCATGTCTCATCAACTCGTATTTCCTTATATCACATAATATATACCATGATTTCCATTCCCTTGATATTTTTCCATATTTATCCCATTGAATTTCTTGGAATTTCGATGGATTTTCAGGGGTACACTTTAGTGTACAAATCCGAGTCCGTCAATTCATATTCATGTGTGTACATTTCCATTTCAGAGAGCACACTCCCGCAAACCTCATCCTTATAGCGAGATTACTAGTCCAGGCTAAATCCCCTGTAAGAGAGCACACTCCCGCGAACCTCATCCTTACAGCAGGATTACCAATCCAGGCTAAATCCCTTGCAATGACAATTACTCTAATGAGCTTGGATCTGAATTACCAGTCCAGGCTAAATTTAGACCCTAATTCGGATTACCCGTCAGGGCTAAATCCATTTTCCACATATTCTTCGAGAGGGCTTATATCAGGATCACTCGTCTGGGCTAGATCCTTTTCACACATATTCTTTGGGAGGTTATATCGAGATAGGATCACCCGTCCGGGCTAGATCTTTTTTACCGTCAATTCCTTTTTAGAGATCCATCAAAGTTTCCTTTCATTCAACCGGGATTTCTTCCCTTTTTATTAAATATATTAATGTATCATCAATCTTCATACAATGAACATTCAAATTATAAATAACATACATTTCAAGCATTTAAGAATATAATTCAAGTTACGTGAACTTACAATTCAATTTTTATAACATAACGATAATCTTAGTTTCATAATAAATATTTGAAATAAAACATTATATCATTTCTACTTCAACGTTTATCAATTATAATCGGGCATGTGATCAATTTATGCATAAGTCATTCATATATTTCCTCCTCCTTCTGTACATTCCACATCCTTAATATAAATAACACATTTGTAAGTAACATTATCTATAATTTTTCCCTATTTATTTATGTGAATATTCAAGCTGTTCATCTGTGACATAGTCAATAAATTATTTTTATCTTGAGCTAAATAACTCCAAATTAAGATATTCTAATTTTCCCTAAAACTAGACTCACATGTATTCTTACCATAAAATATTCAGAATTTTTGGTTTAGCCAATAAGTACACTTTATTCTTTAAATTCACCCTTATTCTGCTGTCTGACAGTTCTGACCCTTCTTCACTAAAAATTTTTTGTCTCCTCATACGGGATTTGGATGATGTTTCTATTTATTTCTATTAAAAATAGACTCATTCAAGAACCCAAAAATATAAATTTAATCCCCTAATTATTTTTCTCAAATTTGTTTATGATTTTACAAAGTCAAAACAAGGGAACCCGAATTCATTCTGACCTTGTCTCACAAAATATATTATATTTCATGATTTACAATTTCATTGCTTACACCATTTCTTCTATAAAAAAACTAGACTCAATAAGCTTTAATTCTATATTTTATTCATCCTATAATTCGATTTCTACAATTTTTGGTGAGTTTTCAAAGTTAGACTACTGCTGCTGTCCAAAACTGTTTAGTGCAAAGTGTTGATTTCCATTTTACCCCAAATTTCACAGTTCATACTATTCAGTCCTTATCCAATGAACCCCTCAATTGGTCTAATTTTTCACAATTAATAATTTATTCTATCATTTTAAACTACTTCATAACCCTTGAAAATCAAAAATTTAGCATTAGACCATAATTCCAAACTCTTACACAATTAGGTCCTAAAACCAATTTTCATCAATTTTACTTGATAAAATCATCATATATCAAAATTAAAGCTTCAAGTACATGTTTATTCATCATATGTTTCCAACACTCATCCATAGAAACTTTAAAAATTAGCCATATGATCAAAAACTAATAACATAGTAAGTTGACACAATTGTAAAAGTCTAAAAACATAGAAATTTCAAGGAGAAAGCAAGAATTAAACTTACATGAAGCTAGAGTATGAAGACCAGCTTGAAATCTCTTCCATGGCTGTTTTTCATCTGATGAAAATGATGAGAAATGAAGAGAATTCTAGATATTCCAATTTGGTCCCATTTTTATTTAGCTAATTTTGGCAATTTTCCAATTTTGCCCTTATTTCACCCATTTCCTGATTTTTCTCAGCTATTGCCTCCCAAAATATCTCCTTCGGGTTTATTTACACTTTAGGTCCTTCCTCATTTGACAATTAAGCTACTTAATCCTTCTAGCAACTTTTACACTTTTTTCAATTTAGTCCTTTTTATTTAATTAACCACCCAAACGTCAAAATTTTCTAACGAGATTTTAATGATACCTTATTGACATTTCGTAAATATTTATAAAAATATTTATGACTTGGTTTATAACACCGATATCTCGATACCTCTTTTTCCTCAATTTCTTAACCAAATAAATCTTTATAAAACACAATTTACTATTTCAAAAATCTTTTAAAAGCTACATTTGGATTGTAAATATTAAATAATATAATCTATGAGTTCATTTTTCGGATTTAGTGGTCTCAAACCACTATTTTCGACATCGTTGAAATTTGGGCTATTACATATCATCACTGTCTGAAGGTGGAAAGTGAAGCAGAGTTCCAAGGTGAGCTCTAGATATGTGGGCTCGATGATTGTAAAGAATTGGTCCCATGGATCAGTGGTTAGGAGAGCTCGTACGTTGTCGGCTAATCGGATCTGCTCCAAAGCGGCCCAATAATACACCTCCCTGTGCTTAGTGGTCGTCCGCGAAGTATCTTATACAGGTCTTCCTGAGGTCCTTGAGGAAATTGTAAGTACGGGTGGCGTATTTTGGCAGATGCGCTGGCCAATGATGAACCGGGTCCCTTTCATTTTTTAGAACTGGGGACCGCGGTTTTCTTGCCTCAGTGTGATGACACTGTGGTCCTGAAAGTAACAGATATTCACCGATTCAAGTATCATTTTCAGCCATATTTTATAATATTTAAGAACTCGATAATATCAAGTATATAACAATGACAAAGATCATGATAAGGATAAATTCATATTTTGTATAGATACTAATAGCTATTATTTAAACAATAAATAACATGAATAAAACTAATAGTAAGAATGAACTAATTAGGAACTAAATAAAATTAAGTGATAAATAGTTTAAAGGAGAAAAGTGTAAAGAGGATAGGTGATCGGCGGAGTTCTTGGAGAGAAGTAGCGTGGTTGATTGGCGAACGACCATTGAAGGGTGCTACACGGGTGTGTGCTGCAATTGAATTGGGGAATACGGATATGACAGGTGTGTCGGCACGAGCATGTACTACTTTTATGTGTATTATTAAAGGGGAAAGAGGTAGGGGGTGGGGAAAGTCAAGAGGGGGGAAAGGGTTTGCTGGTGGCCGGAATTGGTTTGAGATTTAGGAAGAGAAATGGTTAGGGTTGGGGAAAATTTTTTGGGGGGGGTGTGCGACCGTGCATTTCTTTAAATAGGGGGAAGGGAACACGGTCAGGGGCTATGTCTCCCACACTCGTGTCACCTGGGCGTGCCTAGCTTTGTTCGTTTCTCCCACGTCCGTGTCAGTGGTCCTACGCCCGTGTTCAAAGCTCAATGTCATCCACGGCCTCGAGGCACGAGCGTGTCCAATGCCCATGTCGCTTACTCAGAATCGACCATGGGTTGGAGGCACGGGTGTGTTTTTCACCCGTGTCATTTAATCAATATCGACCACGATCGTAGTACACGGGTGTGTGAGTTTATCTCAGCCTGTGGTCCTTAGGTAATTTCGACCACGGCTGAGTCGCACGTCCGTGGCATTTACTCAGAGCCCGTGGCTTGGAAAAGATTATTGTCTTTTCTTACACCATTTTTGCCATGCCCATGTACCTGTTTGAGGTTTCTACACTGCCACGACCACGCCCGTGTTCAAGGCCGTGTGGTAGGGAAACCTGCACTTTTCTGAATCAGTTAGTTTGAAGTTAGATGTTATAAATTTAGTAAAGTTAGTGCTCGGTTTGCCTCCTGAGAAGCGCTTGCTTAAAGTCCTAAGCTAGACTCCTCCTTGTTTTTGTTTATAAATGAAGGTTCGCAGAGCTTAAGCTCCTCTCTTATATCTCTAAAGCATTCATCGTTATAAATTTTCAGTCGCTGACCATTTACCTTGAATGTGCCATAATTTGGATGGGTTGCCTCTATAGTGTCGTAGGGGAAAATAGTTTTGATCACGAATGGACCTGACCATCTCAATTTCAGCTTTCCAGGAAATAGTTTTAACCTTGAGTTGTACAATTGGACTAAGTTGCCTACTTCAAATTGCTTTGATTGGTTTAAACGAGCATCATGACGTCGCTTTGTTGCGTCCTTATATAATCGTGAGTTCTCATAGGAATTAGCTCGCCATTCATCTAGCTCATTCAACTGTATCATCCTCTTCTCACCTGCGGTTTTAAGATCATAATTTAAGAATTTTATAGCCCAAAAAGCTTTGTGCTCTAACTCAAATGGTAGATAATAGCTTTTTCCATAAATGAGTTTGTATGGCGATGTTCTTATGGGGGTTCTAAATGCTGTTCTATAGGCCCATAAAGCATCGTCTACTTTTGCTGCCCAATCTTTCATGTTTTCTTCAACTATTTTCTCTAAAATACACATAAGTTCTCGATTTGCTACTTCCACTTGTCCGCTAGTTTGAGGATGATAAGGGGTAGCTGTCCTGTGGTGCACTCCATATTTCTTTAAGACTTTATCAAATTGAGTATTGCAAAAGTGAGTACCCCTATCACTAATAATTTCTCTGGGTGTTCCAAATCGAGAGAAGAGTTTCTTCAAAAACCATACTACTACTCTAGCATCGTTAGTAAGTAAAGCTTGGGCTTCCACCCATTTTGACACATAATCTACGACTACTAAGATGTATTTATTTCCAAATGAACTAGGAAATGGACCCATAAAATCAATACCCCATACATCGAATATTTCACATGACAGTATATATGTTTGGGGCATTTCATCGCGTTTAGAGATATTACATGTTCTCTGGCATTTATCACATAAAGCAACATACTTGTTGGCATCTTTAAATAGAGTTGTCCAATAAAAACCTGATTCGAGTGTTTTGTATGCTGTCTTAATCCTGCTGTAATGCACTCCTGAAGGTCCTTAATGACAATGTTATAGGATTTTTCTTGCTTCTTCTTTTGTGACACATCTTCGAATTACTTGATCTGCACATATACGGAAAAGAAAAGGATCTTCCCAGAAATAGTTTTTTGCATCAGCAAAGAATCGCTTCTTTTGATGATGTGTTAACCTTTTTGGTAAGACATTAGCAACTAAGTAATTTGCAATATCTACAAACCAAGGTACCTCAGAGTTGGTTATAGAAAAGAGTTGTTCTTCAGGAAACAAGTTGTTTATCTCACTTTCGTCTTGTTCTTTGATATGCGGGTTTTCAAGCCTAGAAAGATGGTTTGCTGTAAGATTTTTAGCTCCTTTCTTATCTTGAATTTCTAAGTTAAATTCCTGTAAGAGTAGAATCCATCTTATAAGTCGAGGTTTTGCATCAGGTTTAGTTAAAAGATAGCGAAGAGCTAAATGGTCAGTATAGACGACAACTTTAGATAGGATCAAATATTGTCTAAATTTATCAAATGCAAAGAGTACAGCTAGAAATTCTTTTTCTGTGGTTGTGTAATTTTCTTGTGCGGCCGTTAATGTCTTGCTAGCATAATAAATTGGCTGGAAGTGCTTGTCTCTTTGCTATCCCAAAATTGCACCTACTGCAAAATCACTCGCATCACACATTAGTTCAAAGGGTAAGTTCCAATCAGGTGCAATTATAATTGGAGCATTTATTAATTTATCTTTGAGGATATTAAATACATCTAAACATTCCTGATCAAAATTGAAAGGTATATCTTTTTCTAGTAGTTTTGTTAAAGGTTTAGCTATTTTTGAGAAATCTTTAATGAATCTTCTATAAAATCCAGCATGTCCTAAAAAGCTTCTAATAGCCTTAACTGAACTAGGAAGAGGTAATTTTTCTATGATTTCAACCTTTTCTTTATCTACCTCAATCTCTTTACTAGAAATTTTATGTCCTTACACAATCCCCTCTCGAACCATAATGTGACACTTTCCCCAATTTAAAACAAGGTTCATTTTCTCACATCTCATGAGAACTCATTTTAAATTTTTAAGGCAAAGATGGAAAGAATTACCAAATACCAAAAATTTGTCCATAAAAACCTCCATAATGTCTTCCACAAGTTCATCAAATATGGCTAGCATGCAGCGCTGAAAAGGAGCAAGAGCATTACATAATCCAAAAGGCATTCTACGATAAGAAAACATACCATATGGACATGTAAATGTAGTCTTCTCTTGATCCTCAGGGGCTATTAGGATTTGGAAGTAGTCGGAAAGCCCGTCCAGGAAGCAGTAGTACATGTGCCTGAATAATCTCTCTAACATCTGATCAATAAAGGGCAAAGGGAAGTGATCTTTTCTGGTCGCGTCGTTCAACTTCCTATAGTCAATACAGACTCTCTAGCCTGTGACTGTTCTTGTAGGAATCAATTCATTCTTTTCGTTTGCTACAACGGTCATGCCTCCTTTCTTTGGAACGACCTGCACAGGACTTACCCAAGTACTGTCAGAAATAGGGTAAATTATTCTAACATCTAGAAGTTTAATTACCTCAGCTTTAACAACTTCTTTCATGTTGGGATTCAATCATCTTTGAGGTAGCACATATGGTTTACACTCCTCTTCCATTAGAATTTTATGGGTGCAAAATGATGGGCTTATTCCCTTAATGTCAGAAATTTTCCAAGCTACGGCTCTTTTATGTTCCCTTAGTACCTCTTTCTCTTTGTGTTTTAGTTCCGAAGAGATAATTACTGGTAGTGTGGAATTATCCCCGAGGAATGCATATTCTATGTGTTTTGGCAACTATTTTAATTCTAATTTGGGTGGCTCATGAATAGAGGATTTTTGTTTTAGTTCGTCTTTGATTTCAATACCCTCTTTTTTCGTTTGTCTAGGGGGAAATGTGTTAGAATCCAATTCATCTGTATCATCATTTACCCCCTCATCTTGAGTAAGACACAGTTCCACCGTGTCATTATGTATGATTTCCTGTAAAGCATCTTGAATAGAATGATCAATAGCATCAATAAACTAACAAGAATCATCTTGTTCTCTAGAATATCACATAGCATCGTAAATTTGAAAAATAATTTCTTTGCCGCCTACCCTTAGTGCAAGTTTACCATCACCTACATCAATAATAACCCTAGTAGTAACTAAAAAAGGGCATCCCAAAATTAAAGGTACCGCAACGTTTTCATCCATGTCAAGAACAACAAAATCAACAAGGAATATAAATTTATCAACTTTTACCAGAATATCTTTGATAATTCCCCTAGGGTATTTAACAGATCTGTCAGCTAACTGAATGCTCATCCTAGTGGGTTTAGGTTCCCCGAGACCAAGTTGCTTAAACATTTTATAAGGCATTAAATTAATACTGGCACCTAGATCAGCTAGTGCTTTCTTTATGTTTAAACTACCAATTAAACAGGGAATAGTGAAACTTCCTGGATCTTTCAATTTGGTTGGTAGTTTGTTTTGGAGGATAGCTGAACATTCTTCATTACGCTCCACTGTTGATATTTCTTCCAACTTCCTTTTATTTGTTAGAAGTTATTTTAAAAATTTTGCGTATGTCGGCATATGTGAAATAGCTTCAACAAAAGGTAAGTTGATATGTAATTGTTTAAAAAGTTTAAGAAATTTACCGTATTGTGCGTCTAAGCTGTCTTTATTTAACTTTGCTGGATATGGGATCAGTGGTTTAGTCTCTTCATGTACTGGAATTGTGTTTTCGTTTGCTTTCTCAACTTTTTCCTTATCAGTTTCACGTGGTACCTTCTTCTTTGTTTCAACCAACTCTTCTCCACTTCTTAGTGTAACTGCCCTCACATGCTCTTTTTGATTAGTTAAACTTTCTGGCCGCCTATCATAAACTAACTTAGTTAGTTGTCCGATTTGATCCTCAAGCCCTTGGATTGATGCTTGCTGATTAGTCAATATCGCTTCAGTATTTTAGAAATGGGTTTCTGACAACTCTATAAATTTTACTAGTGTCTCTTCAAGGTTTGGCTTCCTTTTTTGTAAGTAGGGTTGTTGTCTTTGATTGTGATGGTATCTCCAACCTGAATTATAAGTACTACTATAAGGGTTATTTTGAGGTATGGAATTGTTACCCATATAGTGAACTTGCTCGTTTTTAGTACTCAGGTTGTAGGGTGGATATTCTATATTGTTCATCCATCCTTCATTCATATTGTACTGCATAACTGAATGTACCTACAAAGAATCACATAAACAATCAATCTTTTTATTAATCATCTCTACCTGATTTGATAGCATGATGACTGCATCGAGGTTAAAAACTCCGACTGTTTTAGTTGGCCTTGTCCTTGTAACTTGCCACTGATAGTTGTTCAGTGACATAGCCTCTATGAATTCATAAGCTGCTTCAGGAGTTTTGTTATTCAGTGTTCCATCGGCTGATGAGTTAATCAACTGCCTGGTTGAAGGATTCACATCGTTGTATAAAATTTGGACTTGTAGCCACAAAGGTAAACCATGGTGTGGGCACCTTCTCAACAGATCTTTGTATCTCTCCCATGCATCGTATAATGTTTCTAAATCCATCTGCACAAAAGAAGAGATATCATTCCTTAATTTGGCCGCTTTGGCCGGCGAAAAATATTTTAATAAAAATTTTTCGGTCATTTGGTCCCATGTAGTGATTGATCCTCGTGGAAGAGAATGTAACCACTGTTTGGCTTTATTTCTCAAAGAAAAGGGAAATAACCGAAGACGAATGGCATCATCAGAAACGCCATTTATTTTGAAGGTATCACAAAATTCTAAAAATTTTTCTAAATGAGTATTCGGGTCTTCATCCTGCAAACCATCAAATTGAACAAATTGTTGAATCATTTGTATAGCGTTATGTTTCAGTTCAAAATTATTAGCAGCTATAGCAGACCTAACCATACTCGATTCAGCTCCTGTTAAATTGGGTTTAGCATAATCATACATAGTTCGAGGAGCATGATGATCGACCACCTCCTGAGGTAGCGGATTATTCTCAGCCATCCCTTCGGTGGTATTAGTTTTGTCCTCTTGCTCTTCTTGTATGTAATTTAAGCATCGCCTTACTTCTCTACGATTTTTTTGTACGGTTCCTTCAATATCACTGTCGTAAAGTAGTGGTCCTGTCGGGTTCCTTCTAGTCATAAACTAGAGGTACCTACTAGGAAAAGAGAAATAGAAAAAGAAAATTCAGAAAAGTAAAAATAAAGTTTAATTGAAAAAATAAAAAAATAAAAATATGGCTAAAGTAATAAAATTTGAGCGTTCTTAATATTTCAGTTCCCCGGCAACGGCGCCAAAAACTTCATCGTGTGTCAGAGTCTTAAAAAATTATAAAAAGAATGATCGAACCTGGAAACTAACTAAGACAACAATGGAGGCAAGCTCACCTATCGAACAATAGTATAGTTTAGTGGCAAGACCGGATTGTCGAACCCAAAGGAACCAAAAGTACTAATACTAACTTTCTTTTTTATTATCTAGGCTAAGAATTAAGGGATTTTTTTTATCTAATCTAGAATTAACTAACAACTAAGCTAAAGATGCTAAGACAAAGAGAATGAATTGGGGAAAGACTTGAGGGGAAAAACCAATCGATTAAGACAATACCCGAGGAAGAATCCACCTGGACTTCACTTGTTATCTAACTCTGAACCAGACGATTTATTCACTTGACTTGATCTATAGGATTCCCTAATTTATATTAATACCTCTCTCGAGGCTACTAACATCTAACCCTAGGTTGATTAATTGAAATTTCTTTGTAACACCCCAAACCAGGTCTATGCGTTAAGACGAGATTTGGTTTGTCACACAGATCGAACATCCATTTAATTCTCTAATGACTTAGGTAAAATAGTTCTACAAAATCTTTTGAAAGTGAAGTTTAGTAAAAATAAAGAATTTGATTTAAAATCGATGAATAAAGAAATACTAGTTTGAAATCTAATCATTTAGTATTTAATTGTCAAAAACCTTTAAGTAGTTTTTTTTTTTTAAAAGAGTTCAAAAAGAATTTTGAAAACAAGAATATTTAAAGAATCTCATATGTTTTAAAACAAAATATTTAAGGAAACATTATTGAGTTAACATCAGCCCATATTAAGTGTCTAAAACAAAATTAAATCCATCCACACATAAAAATCCATAAAATATTAATAAAGGCCTTATTACATCATACCCAAAATAGTAATTAAATAAAAATACGTAATAAAAGTTCATAGTTTATAAAACCCATGTTCGATGTATGGCCTCCACGAAGTCATCCTCGGCCCAAGCCTCCGTTAATTGCCATTACCTAAGATGGATAATTAAACAGAGTGAGTTACTCAGAACTCAGTGTATAACTCACTTACCATATTAATTGGGCCAGATCATCAAGACATTATTTTGGGCTTGAGCCCATTTACGGATTTAACAATATAATAAATAAAATTCATGTAAAATTAAATTCCCAACCAAACCTAATTTCCATTCGCTACACACCACCCGTACCAACCAACACACCTGTGGGGATCAAGTCAACCCACCCCGCCAACACACCAATTGTAGGCATAAAGCCATTTTAAATAATATTGTGGTGCACCACCGAACTAGATTGTGACAAAGTCACCGAACTAGAGGCATTAAGCCATTTAAAATATATTTGTTGCAGAGCCACCGAACTAGATTTTTGACAACAGGCCTTTCTTCTCTTCGTCAATTAACCAACCCATGCAATCATGTATGCATAACAATATATATATATATCCATATGATAATTTAACAAAAACCCATAATACATGTGAGTCCAAAAATTCAAATTTTCATTTTGGCCCATAAGACAAAATAGCATTTTTGGCCATTTAACGATCTAGCAAACTTTGGCCCATATATCGATCTAGCAGTTTTTTGGCCCATTTATCGATCTAGTAGTTTTTCAGCCCATTTATCGATCTAGAAGTCTTTCGGCCCATTTATCGATCTAGTAGTGTTTCGGCCCATTTATCACATGAGGCATAAAATTTACTATTTACCAATTAACTCATTGAGGGCGTTTTCGTAAATTTCACGACTTTAACTATTTTCATGCATTTACACCAAAGTGTTAATTATTACACATTTTCTGATTTTTTTCATCTTTACGATTTTATCCCAACACTTACGGTATAGTATCTAACCCGAGATAAGTGTGAAGTTACACACCTAGTTACTGTGAGAACTAGACTTTCCCGCTCGTCGATACCTAAACGCATCGCGATAAATTAGAACACTATTATTTATTTAGAAATCGAATCTTAGAAATAACGATCTAGACTTTTACCCTCAGAATTTCAAACCACTTTTATTTGCGGTTTCTCCCCGATTGTTGGTTTGTTACCTGATGAAAATCCACGAACAAACAAAGGTTCGGGAGTACGAATGACTTCAAACAACTGGTTCTCCTCGGATGAGGGTCCACAACCCGGTGGAAAATCTCGGATTCCCGAAACAGCCCTTCGCTTAAACTAAGGGGGAATAGCGGAACCACCCCTCTTCCGAACACTATTTACCGCCCTTTTCGTCCCTATCTTGATTGTCTCCATTGACAAAAGATCATTAGTCCGACTAAATAATATATCAAAATTATGACTAACGGTTTTAAGGGTGAGATTGGCTTACCACAAATATCCTTGTTCCACAATATGAAAATCGAGTGATAACGTCCCCTAAAACGAAATCGATTAATAATCCATCTATATCAATATGACGAGTAATATGAGAGTCCTTAATAAATCCTTACCTTAACACCTTAAATCGATTCCAAAGATTCACGACGCTTACGAACACTTGAGTTTCGGCCCTCCACTATCACACTAAAATATAGCGAAAGAAAACGTTTAATAGAATGAGCGATGATTTCGATCAAAGAGATTCTTCTTGCCACCATTAGGATTCAGCCAAGACATCCCTTAAGCCAACATAAGAACCAAAAAGAAAGCTCATACCTATTGCTTAAACGAGGGTTGAAAGAATAACCAACAAGACAATATAGATGAATAGGAGATTCGACTTTGAAGGAAAATTGGAGAAAATGGTATTAACACCATTCGGCCATGAGAGAAAAATAATGAAGAAAGTATTTGAATGATAAATAAAAAATGAAGAAGAAGAGAGAATGGGAAAAAGGTGTTATAATTCAGTTTTCAAATAGAAGAAAAGAGAATGAGGAAAGAGATGAATTTAGGAGCAAAAATGCATTCGGCAATGGGAAAGGAGAAGGAAAAAGAATGGCTTTTTGTGTTGGTAGTTTCGGCACTAGGAGAAAAACACTAGAATGATTAGCAAAAAATGACCAAATGGTCAAAAAGATGACCAAAAAAAATAAAGCAAATGTTTTTTTTCTTCTACACCAATACATTCAGCCAAGGGAAGGAAAAGATGAATGGAGAAAAAGTGTCTTCAAACAAAACAAAAATGACCAAAAGAATTCTAACAAGCTACCATCCTACCCCAAGCTAACCACCAAATTTTGCCCCCCCTTTTGTCCATAATGCCATCCATATTCATGGTCAAAATGGCCATGAAAAAGTTTCCAAAACATCAACCTTGATTCAATCCTTGAAATCCTCCATTTTTTAAAAGTTTGAGAAATCCTATCCCCAAAATTAAGCAATTCTATCCCTAATTCATGCTTGCCATAAGCTTAAGTCACATTACCATAAAAATTTAGTCCATATTATCCATGAATGATGCTTGGCCGACACTTGCTAGGAAAAAGAAAAAATAAAAGCTTCCAATTTGCATGCTAGGAGATTCGAACCTCTCCCCTCAAGTCCTACTTATGGCGTCATCACCACATTGCCAATTAGTCATCTTATGCCATCTTTTATCACTCAATTAACTTAAACTTCAAGGTCACCTAATTCCTCTACAGTAAAGTACTATTTACTAAAATTTATTCTAATTCCAAGTAAACTCGAGCCTTCTCAAGACTATATTAAGCACACAATAAAATCATACCCGAGCTAACACCAAAGACAAGCAACATATTGATACTCAAATTTTTAGGATTTTACAATTCTACCCCCTAAAAGAAAATTTCGTCCTCAAAATTTACCTGATTAGAAGAGGTGAGGATATTGTTTCCGAATTGCATCCTCAGGCTCCCACGTAGTTTCCTCCACTCCGTGATTACGCCATAAAACCTTGACCAACGGCACAGTCTTCTTTCTTAGCACCTTAACATCTCGGTCTAAGATTTCCACTGGTTCCTCCTCGAATGATGAGCCTAATCTCAACTCCACTTCTTCTACCAGTACTATGTGAGACGGATCCGATCTATAGCACCTCGGCATGGAAACATGGAAAACATTATGAATTTGACTCAACTCTGGAGGTAATTCAATCTGATAGGCCACTAGACCAACATGTTTCATCACACGATATGGTCCAATGAACCTAGGGCTCAACTTGCCCTTCCTTCCAAATCTGAAAATCTTTTTCCAAGGTGAGACCTTCAGAAAGATCTGATCCCCCATAGCAAACTCGATATCCTTACGCTTCAGATCTACATACGACTTTTGTCTATCCAAAGCTTCCTTTAACCGTGCTTGAATAACTTTTACCTTTTCTTCCGTCTCAGATATCAATTCAGGACCCAACATCTACCGTTCACCCAATTCAGTCCAACAAGTAGGAGTACAACACCTATGACCATACAATGCCTCGTAGGGTGCCATTTGAATGCTAGACTGATAGCTATTGTTATCATAAACTCGCCAGCGGTAGAAAATCCTCCCAACTACCTCTGAAGTCAATTACACAACCCTTAACATGTCTTCCAATATCTGAATTACTCTTTCCGTGACCATCGATTGAGGATGAAAAGCCGTCTTGAAGTTTAACTTTGTTCCCAAAGCTTCATACTGAGCTTTCCAAAGCGTGATGTAAACCTAGGATCACATCGATATAATGAACCTTTGGTACCCCATGCAACCTCACGATTTTAGATACATACGACTTAGCCAACTTCGTAATGAGTAATCCATACTGTTGGTAGAAAATGAGCGGTCTTCGTCAATCGATCAACTACTACCCAAACGAAATTTTTCTTAGTAGGTGTTAAAGGCAACCCACTAACAAAATCCATTGTTATCCACTCCCATTTCCAAAGGGGAATCTTTACTGGTTGTAATAAACCTGACAACAATTGATGCTCCGCCTTCACTTGTTGACAAGTCAAACATTTTCCTACAAACTCAGAAATCTCACGCTTCAACCCTGGCCACCAATACCGTTCATAGAGATCTCGATACATCTTATTTCCTCCGGGGTGCATAGCATAAAGGCTACTATGCGCCTCCCGTAGAAGCATTTGTCTCAAATCTGAGTCATTGGGCATACAAATTCTTCCACGAAAATAAAGCACTCCATCAATGTTTATACCAAAATCCCCTATTCCACCACTTTTAACTTGCTGAAATAAGGGTCCCAACTTTTCATCTGATATCTGCTTTTCCTTGATTTGATCTAACCACAGAGGCTTCACCTGAAGTTCCGCTAACAGACTACCATCCTCATACAAACTCAGATGAGCAAACATTGCTCTCAAATCAGATACCACCTTACGACTTAACGTGTCTGCTACCACGTTAGCCTTTCCAGGATGATACTTAATTGAGAAATCATAATCCTTTAACAGCTCCACCCATCTTCTTTGTCTCAAGTTTAACTCCTTCTAAGTAAGAAGGTACTTAAGACTCTTGTGATCCGTATAGATGATAGACTTCTCACCGTAGAGATAGTGCCTCCAAATCTTTAAAGCAAACACTACCGTAGCTAACTCCAAGTCATGAGTAGGGTAGTTTACTTCGTGCGGTCTCAACTGACAAGAAGCATAAGCCACCACTTTTCCATTTTACATTAGCACACAACCTAAACCCGTGTGTGACTCATCACAGTAGACGATAAATTCTTTTCCAGCCTCAGGTTGAATCAAAACTGGTGCTTCCATCAAAATCTTCTTCAATTTCTCGAAACTCTCTTGTTGTTTTTTAGTCCATACATACGGTACTCCTTTTCGTAATAGCTTAATTAAGGGTGCGGCAATCAGCGAAAACCCCTCAACAAAGCGTCTATAATAACCAGCCAAACCCAAGAAACTCCGAATCTCAGCTACTGACTTTGGTGGTTTCCAATCCAGTACAGCCTCAATCTTTCGAGGATCCACCCTTATTCCTTCAGCTGATACCACATGACCCAAGAAAGTCACTTCCCTTAACCAAAATTCACATTTGCTGAATTTTGCATAAAGTTGCTTATCTCGAAGTAACTGTAATATTATACGCAAATGTGAGTCATGTTCCTCTTCATTCCTTGAATATACCAAAATGTCATCTATGAACACTACCACAAACCGGTCTAAATATGGTTGAAAGACCCGGTGCAGCTGGTGCATTGGTCAACCCAAACGGCATCACCAAAAACTCATAATGTCCATAACGAGTTCAGAATGCTGTCTTTTGAATATCTGCTTCTTTCATCTTGAGTTGGTGATAACCCGATCTCAAATTAATTTTGGAGAAAACCGAAGCTCCTTTCAATTGATCAAACAGGTCATTAATTCTCGGCAAAGGATACCTATTCTTGATTGTCAATTTATTCAACTGCCTGTAGTCAATGCACATACGCATTGACCTATCTTTTTTCTTAACGAACAAAACCGGTGCTCCCCGCAGAGACACACTCGGTCGAATAAATCCCCGATCCAACAATTCTTGAATTTGAGCTTTAAGCTCCGCCAACTCCTTCGGTGCCATTTTATAAGGAGCAATGGACACTGGAGCCATTTCGGGCAAAAGCACAATACCAAATTCTACTTCCCGATCTGGAGGTATACCAGGAAGTTCTTTGGGAAATACATCTAAAAATTCCTTCACCATTCTCATATCTTCCACTGATAACTCCTTGGCATCCAAAGCACTAATAAAAGCTAGGAATGCTTCATACCCTTTCCGCACCAACTTTTCTGCATTTAACGCAGATACCACATTTGCCAAATAATTCCTTCGTTTGCCTATCATTACTACTTCCTTGTCATCCGAAGTCCTTATTGACATCCATTTTTTAGCACAATCCAAATACACTCGGTGCTTAACCAACCAATCCATGCCTAGAATGAGATCAAACTCACCGAAAGGCAATTCCATCAAATTTTCCAGAAATATTTCTCTTTGGATTTCTAAGGGCACGTCTCTAAATAGTTTATTTGCAATTGCTGACTGTCCTAAAGGACTAATTACCGTCATCTCACTATCAGCAATTTTAGATTCTAGATTCAAGTTTCCAGATATAGCACTAGCAACATACGAGTGGGTAGAACCAATATCTATCAAAGCAGTACCAGGCACATCAAAAATGAAGAACATACCAGTTATCACATTAGGTGCACTGCCATCCTCGCGGCGTCTAACTGCATAGACCAATCCTAGCTGTCTTGCATCCGCGTTGCCTCTAGAACCATTGCCTCGACCTGGTGCACCTTGACCACATCCAACCCCATTACCACCACGACCCAGGCCACGGCCTCTCGGTGGCTGTTGAGTACCTCTGGCCGGCTGTACATCAAGATTACGAGCTTCCTGAGTCGTATCCATCCGTCGAGGGCAATTCTTATATTGATGATCCATTGAACCACATTTATAACAAGCACCAGCTTTCCTCCAACATTCTCTAGAATGTCATTTCCCACATTCAGCACAGTCTCGACTCTGATTAATAGCCCCAGGTGCTCTACCTTGAGCTGGCACATCATTCCGAGGCCTCTTCTAAAACCTTTTTGAAGAACCCGAATACTTTATATCTCACTTGCCTCTGACTCTTTCCCGGTTCTGACGTTTTGAGCTCTTAACCTCTTCGGCTATCTTGGCTTTCTCCACAAGCGTGGTAAAAGCTCTCACTTGTTGTGGGGCAATCAGTACCTGCAACTCATAATTCAGCCCATCCTCGAAGCGTACACAACGCTCATGATCCATTGGCACTATTGTCTGAGCATAGCGACTCAAGCGTAAAAACTCAGCCTCATACGCTGCCACCGTCTTATTTTCATGAACCAGATTTAGAAATTCCTTCTTCCGGGTATCCACATAACTTGTTCCTACATATTTCCCTTGAAAGGCAGCTTTGAAGAAATCCCAAGTAACTAATGCAGCTTCAGTGCCTTCTCGGACAGTAAGCCACCATTGATATGCCTCGTCCCTTAACAAAGACACCGCTCCCCTTAGTTCCAGTTCTACAGTGCACTCTAGGTCATCCATAATTCGCTCCACCACCTCAAGCCAATATTCAGCAACATTTGGAGCTACACCCGAGACACCTCTAAAAACCTCAGCACCACTTGATTTCAATCGCTCCGATATCGACCCACGAGTTGCTGGCCCAGCTCTAGTTCCAACGACCCTTTCAAGGACTCGCAACATTGCTCGTGTCAAAGCATTATCTTCTTTCCTATTCTCTTGTGAATCATTTTCTGACGCTGGTGATGCCGATGCATCCATTTCCAGAATATGTCCCGACTCCTCGGATACAGCTCTAGCACCTCCTCTACCATGGCCACGTCTACCACGTCCGCGTCCTCTGGCGCTCATACTGACTAACTCGTTTTAATCTGATTACGAATTTTATGAATTAGAAAATTATTTCAGTGTTTATTAACGATATTTTATGAGTTCAAGAGATAAATTTATTTTTCGCAAACACATCCTATAGTATCGATCTCTACGATTTTCAACATCTAAAACTGGAAGTTCTAGAGTGTTCCTATGATCATATCATCATAATAATCATTCAGTAATGAATACTTGCTTGACTTGGTGCCAGATGCTTGTGGTGCCATACTAACTTTAAAACATAATTAAAAATAATTTCAAACGGAAGTTATTTATTGAACCCAACCACAGTCGAGTTTTGAAACTGGCTTTGATACCATTAAATGTAACACCCCAAACCAGGTCTATGCGTTAAGATGAGATTTGGTTTGTCACACAGATCAAACATCCATTTAATTCTCTAATGATTTAGGTAAAACAATTCTACAAAACCTTTTGAAAGTGAAGTTTAGTAAAAATTAAGAATTTGATTTAAAATCGATGAATAAAGAAATACTAGTTTGAAATCTTATCATTTAGTATTTAATTGCCAAAAACCTTTAAGTAGTTTTTTTTTTAAAAGAGTTCAAAAAGAATTTTGTAAACAAGAATATTTAAAGAATCTCATATATTTTAAAACAAAATATTTAAGGAAACATTATTGAGTTAACATCACCCTATATTAAGTGTCTAAAACAAAATTAAATCCATCCACACATAAAAACCCATAAAATGTTAATAAAGGCCTTATTACATCATACCCAAAATAGTAATTAAATAAAAATACTTAATAAAAGTTCATAGTTTATAAAACCCATGTTCGAAGTATGGCCTCCATGAAGTCATCTTCAGCCCAAGCCTCCTTCAATTGCCATTACCTGAGATGGATTGTAACATCCTAGATTAGGGGTTATGCGTTTGTGCATAATTCATGAGTAGTAGGTTTTGGCAGTGTTTGGAAGTGAATTAAGGGTTTTTAAAATCCTAGGATGGATGAGAAAGCTTTGGACAATTATTGGTTTTTAAGTTAAAAATAAGAAGTGATGTGGAAAAGTGGCAAGGGACGCCACATAAGGTGCAAGGGTTATGGCATCAAGTGAAGTACTTTGAGGAAGAGGTTGAATCCCATTGTGTGCATTTTGCTTAATCTTATGAAATAGCATGTTTACTATGATATGGATGTGTGGTGTGCATTTTTAGAACCTTGGAAATGTAAGGAAATGTATGGAAATGTAAGGAAATGTATGGAAATGTAAGGAAATCTATGGAAATGTAAGGAAATGTATGGAAATGTAAGGAAATGTTAAGTTCAAAGTGAACATTTTTGGAAACTAGGAAATGTAAGGAAATGATTTAGAAATGTTAAGTTTCAAAAAGAGGAAAGTTAACATTTTGGAAACCTAAGTAAAATAGGAAAGTGAACATTTTGGAAACCTAAGTAAAATAAGAAAGTGAACATTTTGGAAACCTAAATTAAAAGAGGAAAGTGAACATTTTGGAAACCTAGGAAATGTCAAGTTTAAAGAGCCAAACGAAAATTTTTGGAAACTTAGAAATGACCTAGAAATGTCGAGTTTTAAAGTTTAAAAGAGGAAATTAGGGCAAGGTGGCCTTAAGAGAAAAAGCATGTGAAAATTGACACACAAACAGGCTTGGAAAAGTGGCCTGAAGATGCCACTTAGGGCCTCTGGAAATGGCGCCACATGCAAGTGTATTTGGGCCAGGGATCGAGTCACTTAGGAAGCAAATAAAAGAAGTTTTATTTTGCTACAAAGAGCAAAGAGGTGGACGGCATGTGGGCTCTTAAAAGAGGAGTTTTATTTCCTTTAGAATTTCGGCTAATTAAGAGATAATTATTGGATTAATTCTTTTGATAAAGTGATAATTATCACATAAGAAGAGTGGTGGCCAAGTTAAGGACTCTAGCTAGTAATTTCAGCTATAAAAGGAAGAGAAGGCCATTCATTAATTCATTCACTCTTCCTTTGCCAAATTTCTCAAGCAGATTCTCCTCTCTCTGCCGAAATTCCTACAGTTTTATTCTTCTTTCTCTTTTCTTTCTAATCCCTCCAAAAGCCAAAAGTTGTGAGAGCATCATTTAGCCATAGCCGAATCTCTGAAGGTTGAAGTGAAGGTGCAATCGATTCCTTCAAATAAGGGTAAGATCCAAGTTTAGTTTCCATTCTTTTATATTTTAGACTTATCGAAATTTAGGGACTAATTTGATTATTAATCTTGGCCGATTCATGGAAGGAGAAGTTCTTTTCAGAAGATACACCATAGGCCACGTGTTCCTAATTATTCGGTGAATTTCGTGATTTAAGATCCTTAAGGTAAGTGACTATGAATATTAGGCCAAGACCCTATTTTTGTAGTAGATCTATTATTATGTGTTTTAAGTGAAAACTAAGCGATTCAAGGGATCTAGTGAGTACCGATTTCAAAGGGGAAGAATACAAGTTTTGGATTTGATTTTTTATTCAATCGGCATTAAGGTAAGTACACAAATCCTACTAGGATTTGGTTTTATAACGAATAGGCCTTTGCTAAATATTACCATGTTGGCCAAATGTAGGCATTAAAAATCTAAGGTAGTAGATCGGATTTCGGGATTTCAAGTGAAATTGTTAAGCGAATCAGGTGTGTACCCTACCCTAAGTTTTAATACGTTCATGGTTATGTTTTAAATTAAATGTGTTAATATGAAAGTGTAAGAACATGGCTAAGGTACCGTGTGTACCCCACACTAATCTTAATAGATTTATGGATTAAACTTGATATATGTGTTAATATGAAAGTGTAAGAATGTGGCTAAAGTACCATGTTATGGTACAAAGTACTCAGGTACGTTTTCCTACTCCTACTAGGATTACGAAATATGTTATACTTAACATGTGAAATTTGACATGAATGTGAATTTGAGTATGATATGCATGATATGAATAATATGGGGCATTCGGGTTATTTGAGAAAGGGAAGTGAATGTGATGACTTGGTCTCACTATATCGAATGTGGTGACTTGGTCACATTATCCGAATGTGGTGACTTGGTCACATTATCCGAATGTGGTAACCGGTTACATTATTCGAATGTGGTGTCTCATGACACAATTATCTAGTGGCTATGCCACGAATTTTATATAGGCGATGAGCACATCATTGCGCAATGACGCCTTCGATGGTGTGTAGCGGATGGAGGGTTGACTTAGTAGTCCCCACGGTGTGCGAGGATGGTGCGGGTGGAGTGTAGCGGATGGCTAACTAGGTTTGGGTTTGGGTTGCATCATTATTTTTACTGTTATATGAACATGTATGTGATATGATAATGCATGCACGAAATGTTAATTCTTAGTGTTGGTTACACATTGAGTCTATTTGACTCACCCGCTATGGGACTATTTTCGGTGTGATTAACGGTAATGAACCAGGTTGGCGAGAAGCTTAGGATGGCCATGCACGCAAGAAATTAACGACTTGGACTTTTATTTTATTTTAAGTATTTTGAATTTAAATTTTGGGAATTATTTGATGTAATAAGGCCTTAGTAGGAATATTTTATTCTATTTTTATTGTTAAGCTTACAATTTTTATCAATTAAAGATTAAGTAAATCTATTTTCATACAAAGCCCAAACGTTTTGTCACCTAAAGTAAAGGATTTTAATAATGAATTAAACTTGTTTTCAACTCAAGCCCAACCCAAAACAATCTTTCTTTCAAAACACACAAGTTTTTCCTAAGTAATAAAAGAATTTGAAACGGTTTACACTGGGGAACATACCAGATCCAGTCAAAACTCGTGGGCTGGGTGTGGGGTGTTTCATGGATAATTAAACAGAGTGAGTTACTCAGAACTCAGTGTAAAACTCACTTACCATATTCATTGGGCCAGATCATCAAGACATTATTTTGGGCTTGAGCCCATTTACGGATTTAACAATATGATAAATAAAATGCATGTAAAATGAAATTCCCAACCAAACCTAATTTCCATCCGCTACACACCACCTGTACCAACCAACACACCTGTGGGGATCAAGTCAACCCACCCCGCCAACACACCAATTATAGGCATGAAGCCATTTTAAATAATATTGTGGTGCACCACCGAACTAGATTGTGACAAAGTCACTGAACTAGAGGCATTAAGCCATTTAAAATATATTTGTGGCAAAGCCACCGAACTAGATTTTTGGCAACAGGTCTTTCTTCTCTTCATCAATTATCCCAACCCATGCAATCATGTATGCATAACAATATATATATATATATATATCCATATGATAATTTAACAAAAACCCATAATACATGTGAGTCCAAAAATTCAAATTTTCATTTTGGCCCATAAGACAAAATAGCATTTTAGCCCATTTAACGATCTAGCAAACTTTGGCCCATATATCGATCTAGCAGTTTTTTGGCCCATTTATCGATCTAGCAATTTTTCGGCCCATTTATCAATCTAGCAGTTTTTCGGCCCATTTATCGATCTAGCAATTTTTCGGCCCATTTATCACATGAGGCATAAAATTTACTATTTACCAATTAACTCATTGAGGGTGTTTTCATAAATTTCACGACTTTAATTGTTTTCATGCATTTACACAAAAGTGTTAATTATTACGCATTTTTTGATTTTGTCATCTTTACGATTTTATCCCAATACTTACGGTATAGTATCTAACCCGAGATAAGTGTGAAGTTACACACCTAGTTACTGTGAGAACTAGACTTTCCCGCTCGTCGATACCTAAACGCATCGCGATAAATTAGAACACTAATATTTATTTACAAATCGAATCTTAGAAATAACAATCTAGACTTTTACCCTCAGAATTTTGAACCACTTCTATTTGTGGTTTCTCCTTGATTGTTGGTTCGTTACCCGATGAAAATCCATGAACAAACAAAGGTTCGGGAGTACGAACGACTTCAAACAACTGGTTCTCCTCGGATGAGGGTCCACAACCCGATGGAAAATCTTGGATTCCCGAAATAGCCCTTCGCTTAAATTTAGGGGGAATAGCAGAACCACCCCTCTTTCGAACACTATTTACCGCCCTTTTCGTCCCTATCTTGATTGTCTCCATTGACAAAAGATCATTAGTCTGACTAAATAATATATCAAAATTATGACTAGCGGTTTTAAGGGTGAGATTGGCTTACCACAACTATCCTTATTCCACAATATAAAAATTGAGCGATAACGTCCCCTAAAACGAAATCGATTAACAATCCATCTATATCAATATGACGAGTAATATGAGAGTCATTAATAAACCCTTACCTTAACACCTTAAATTGATTCCAACGATTCACGACGCTCACGAACACTTGAGTTTCGGCCCTCCACTATCACACTAAAATATAACGAAAGAAAACGTTGAATAGAATGAACGATGATTTCGATCAAAGAGATTCTTCTTACCACCATTAAGATTCGGCCAAGACATCCCTTAAGCCAACATAAGAACCAAAAAGAAAGCTCTTACCTATTGATTAAATGAGGGTTGAAAGAATAACCAACAAGACAATATAGATGAATAGGAGATTCAGCTTTGAAGGAAAATTGGAGAAAATGGTATTAATACCATTCAGCCATGAGAGAAAAATAATGAAGAAAGTGTTTGAATGATAAATAAAAAATGAACAAGAAGAGAGAATGGGAAGAAGGTGTTATAATTCAGTTTTCAAAGAGAAGAAAAGAGAATGAGGAAAGAGATGAATTTAGGAGCAAAAATGCATTCGGCAATGGGAAAGTAGAAGAAAAAAGAATGGCTTTTTGTGTTGGTAGTTTTGGCACTAGGAGAAAGACACTAGAATGATTAGCAAAAATGACCAAATGGTCAAAAAGATGACCAAAAGAAATAAAGCAAATCTGTTTTCTTCTACACCAATACATTAAATAGCGAAGGAAAAGATGAATGGAGAAAAAGTGTCTTCAAACAAAACAAAAATGACCAAAAAAATTCTAACAAGCTAC
The DNA here is from genome assembly GCA_025506655.1 of Gossypium rotundifolium. Classification (NCBI taxonomy): domain Eukaryota; kingdom Viridiplantae; phylum Streptophyta; class Magnoliopsida; order Malvales; family Malvaceae; genus Gossypium; species Gossypium rotundifolium. Next base: position 64,868,249 of record CP106722.1, read on the forward strand.
CATCCTACCCCAAGCTAACCACCAAATTTTGGCTCCCCCCTTTTGTCCATAATGTCATCCATATTCTTGGTCAAAATGGCCATGAAAAAGTTTCCAAAACATCAACCTTGACTCAATCCTTGAAATCCTCCATTTTCCAAAAGTTTGAGAAATCCTATCCCCAAAATTAAGCAATTCTATCCCTAATTCATGCTTGCCATAAGCTTAAGTCACATTACCATAAAAATTTAGTCCATCTTATCCATGAATGATGCTTGGCCGACACTTGCTAGGAAAAAGCAAAAATAAAAGCTCCCAATTTGCATGCTAGGAGATTCGAACCTCTCCCCTCAAGTCCTACTTATGGCGCCATCACCACTTTGCAAATTACTCATCTTATGCCATCTTTTATCACTTAATTAACTTAAACTTCAAGGTCACCGATTCCTCTACAATGAAAATCTTGTTTACTAAAATTTATTCTAATTCCAAGTAAACCCGAGCCTTCTCAAGACTATATTAAGCACACAATAAAATCATACCCGAGCTAACACCAAAGACAAGCTACATATTGATAATCAAATTTTTAGGATGTTACATTCTTTCTAATTAAAACCCCTAAGATTGCATTAACTCGATCTATAGACTCCCATATTAGGTTTGACCCTAATCCGGCAAATTTACGTTATCCTATTTCTAGGGTTGCGTTCAACTCCTCTTAACTATGCTAGATCTACTCCTAGGCAGGGACTTTTGCTCCACCACCTAAGCACATCAATACTTGAATCAATATCCTGGAAATACCAAAATAAGAATTAAGAACACATAGTTAAGAATAAATCAAGTATTTATCATACAACTCAGATAATAATAACAAGATTTGTCTTAGGTATCATCCCCCTCAGGTATCTGAGGGTTTAGTTCATAATAGTAAAAGAAAACATCTCAGAAGAAAATATAAAACAAAACATAAAGAAAACCCTAAAACCCTCTGAAGGAATTGAAGGAGAAGTCCTCAATCTTGAATAAGATCCCGGCTTCTTGAGATGAATCAAATGGCTTTCTTCGAGTAAATTCTTGTATTCAGCTTCTCTGGCTCGGCTCCTTACCCTAGCTGAACGCCCAAAAAGCCCTGACAGAAGGCTTCCGTCGAACTCCTCTTTAAGTTGCCTCATAGGGTGTTTATATAGGCTTCGAGATACTTGATAAGCCGTAGAAGTAACATATTTTAAGCCCATATTTAGCATACTTTTGGATGATTTATCCCTTGATTTATGTAAAAAGGTGCTCTTAATCCTTTCTTTTCATGTTTTATACTTAGGAAAGCACCTAGGGACGAAAAGAATAAGAAACGGGCCTAAAACGGACCAAGTGGGCCGTATCACGAAATCAGCACGGCCTGGACTTAAGCCCGCACAGCCGTGCCTCTTAAGAGAAGTCAAAACATGGACTGACCATGATTCACACGGCCTTACCTCATCAACAGACTCACACACGGCCTGGCTACGAAACACACGGGCGTGTACCCTAGGGAGTGTCCCTGCCGTAGAAAGAGCAATTCTACTCGGAATACGGTACTTAGAGGCAAAGAAACACATTCCAAAGCCTATTCAAACACCCTAGTAGGAATTATACTTGAATTAAGATATGTAGGGCCAAGTAAAGCATCTCAAAATCTATATAAACACCCTAGGAGGCAATTTAAGAGGGGAGCTCGGCAGAAGCCTTCTGCTAGGGCTTTTGTCGCCGGCAGTCAGCTAGACCAAGGAGCCGAGCCAGAAAGGTCAGATTTGTGGGAATCACTCGAAGATAGCCAGTTGATCCATCTCAAGAAGCCAGAATTCTACTCAAGACGATGGATCTCTCCTTCAATTCCTTCAAGGGTTTTAGGGATTACTTATGTTTTGTTTTATCTTTTCTTCTGAGATGTTTTCTTTTATTATTATGAACTAAACCCTTCAGATACCTAAAGGGGATGAAACCTAGATGAATCTTGTTATTATTTTCTGAACTATATGATAAATAATTGATTTATTCTTAGTTATCTATGCTTAATTATTGTGTTAATATTTTTAGGATATTGATTCAAGTTGAATGTGCTTAGGTGGTGGAGCAAAAGTCCCTGCTTAACAGTAGATCTAGCATAATTAAGAGGAGGTAATCATGCGCCTAGAGATAGGGTGACGAAATTTTGCCGGATTAGGGTGAAACCTAATATGGGAGTCCATAGATCGAGTTAATGCAATTCTAAGGGTTTTAATTAGAAAGAGATTTCAATTAATCAACCTAGGGTTAGACGTTATTCGCCTCGAGAGAGGGTTTAGTATAACTTAGAGAATCTTACGGATCACGTCAAGTGAATAAATCGTCTGGTTCAGTGTTAGATAACAAGGGAAGTCTAGGTGGATTCTTCCTAAGGGTATCGTATTAATCAACTGAGTTTTCCCAATAGTATTTCCCCAATTCATTCTTTTTGTCTTCGCACCTTTAGCTTAGTAGTTAGTTAATTTAGATTAAACAACCAATCACTTAATATTTAGGCTAAATAATAGAAAGAAGGTTAGTATTAGTACTTTTAGTTCCTTTGGGTTCGACAATCCGGTCTTGGCTAAGCTATACTACTATTCGATAGGTGCACTTGCCTTAAGTCATTGTCAGAGTTAGTTTCCAGATTTGATCATTCTCTTTATAAATTTTAAAACTCGACAAAACAACGATCAAGTTTTTAGCTCCGTTTCCGGGGAACTAAAATATTAAGAAAGCCCTATTTTTGTTACTTTAGCCATTTTTTATTTTATTTTTTATTTTCTGCAATTTAATTTTTATTAGTTAGTTAATTCTTCTTTTATTTGATTTTGGCAGATAATTTTAGTCTATAGAAGATGGCACTGAATAATTATCAATGTCTCTCGCAGGTACACCCAAAAATACAATATGATTCGAATTTAGGAGGCATGGCGAATCTTGAGTACCCACCCTACGGATATGGCATGGAAAACGAGCAAGCTCACTATACGGGTAACTATTCTAGACCACAAAATAATTTTTATAATGACACTTATAATGCAGGTTGGAGGTACCATCCCAATTTCTCGTGGGATGATCAAAATAGCCAAAGATCGGAACTCCCTCCAGATTTTCAACAACCACCTCACCAATAGGAAGAGGAGTTGAACATTGATGAGATGCTGACAAAACTCATGGCAGCCACAGATACCCATCTCTAAGACACTGAGACCACCCTTAAGAATCAACAAACATCGATTGAAGGGATCAAGAACCAAGTTGGTGAACTTACTAAGTCAGTTGGGAAAATTACTAAGCCTGTTGGGGAAATTACTAAGTCAGTTGGACAACTTGCTAAGCTGATCTCAGAACTACCACAAGGAAGCTTACCAAGCAATATTGAAACTAACCCGAGACAGCAAAATCAAGCCATGTACGATAGTAAAGGGTTAGACGTACCAAACCCAAGGGAAGAACCTGTGGTAAGTGAAGGAAAGGTTGAGGTGTGCCATGATATACCAAAACTAGCAATTACAGAGTACCAACCACGTGTGCCATATCCCGATACAATAAAGAAAGACCACACAGAGGAACAGTTTGGTAAGTTTCTTAAACTTCCAAAGAAATTTCTTATTAACTTGTTGTTTCTCGAAGCTCTTTCACAGATAACAGATCCTATACCTCGTGTCGATAAATAAGAAATTCATGAGAAATGAAGGCTTTAGATCGATGAACTAGACGAGTGGAAGACACACTTCAAAGAGAGACTAAAAACACACGAAGCAAAAACAAAGAAACTCCACGACGAACTTAATAGTGTGACAACCCAGCTTAAGATAGGAGATCAGGTACTCAAAATCTCCCCAAATGGAAAAGTCGAGGTAACTAGTCCTAAAATCAGCACCTTTAAGGTAAACACTACTCGACTTAAACTTTATATCCATAACCGAGTTAATCACATGAGAAAGGATTTCCACCTCCTCAAACCACCGTGATTATGTGAATGAGAGGAAAGTCTAGCTCAAGACTTTAAACGAGCATTTCTCGGGAGGCAACCCAAGCACTAACCCTATTTTTATTTTTTATTTTATTTTATTTTTATTTTCCCTTTTCAGCATTCAAATAAACCAAAAGTACAGATTTCCAGACCACACGGCCTTGCACACGGCCATGGCCGTGGCCGTGTGGGCACCACAGGTAGGTAAAAGGGCGTGACTGTATACGTGTGTCAACAGGACAAAATTTTCCCCAAAACATGGGTCGCATCTCTATTTAAACCCCCTTCTTACTTTTTTTTTCCAATTATATTTCTTTTTTCATTTTCTATTATTTACTTTTACTTTTACTTTTATTTTTATTTTTATCTTTATTTTTATTTTCTTTATTATTTTCTTCTTATTCTTCATGCCATTTAGATTTAGCTTAGGATACAATAAAATCAGACCGGCTACTTCGATTCAATCTCAAATGGTTCGAGGCGCTTCCCCACGTTCACCTCCAACCCTATTCGGATTCATTTCATTAACTTCATCCAAAATTCAGGAAGTTTCACTTCTCCCTATCTTTTGATTTTCTACTATGTTGATATTTATCTATCTTTGTACATTGAGGGAAATGTACATCTTAAGTGTGGGGAGGTAAAAGTGCCTAACTTTTTGCATTATTCTCAAATCCCTGAATTATATCTGGTTCTTAAGTAATTTCCTCATATTACTAATTAGGATGAAATTTCTGATGATTTATGATTTTTATTGATATGTCTTAGATTAAGTTATAGATAATTGTGTATTGATGATTTAAACTTTAAGATACTAGAGAATCAAGCATGATAAGTCTATTTTTCGTAATTAAAATTTTCTAGGTTGTTGGTGAACTTGAATATTACTTTGAAGTTTGAAATTTACTGAGGATTGATGTCAAGAACACCCATTTTGTGAGATTTTGAGCCTTATAGAGCATATATTCTTTTTCATGCTCACTTTATTAATTATGAGTGTGTCAACACTGAATTGTTATTCTAGAACTTGCCTCGATTATACATGTCAGGACCATATTTTTTATTTGATATACTGAGATGATAAAGGCACTTAGGTTTTTACCCACTCACTCCACTAAAAAAGTCTACCTACATAATTAACACCTAGTGAACCCCTTTCATCCTAACAACCCTTTTTATTGACCTACCCACTAATATTAAACCAAAAACCCTTTGTATTTGTTATCACCATTCCTTTGACTACCCTTCTATTGAGAATTGATTTGATCCATTGCCTAATTAGTTTATTTCAGTTGATAAAGTTCATTCTTTATTATGTATTTACTTAGTTTGTTCTTAAAAAAAAAATCGAATCGATCAAAGTATATTCAGTATTAATAGTATAAAAAGAGAAAAAATGAAGTATATTCATTATTAGGTCTATGTTCTAAGAGCTGACATGTTTAAATTCAACATCTTGAAGAAGAAGCTCGTATTATTAGTATTTTAAATTTTCGTGTGATTATTCAGGTTATTAGTTCATTTTTCTAAAGTTAGGTAATTTGTCAATTCAATCTCGATTCTAAACCTTCTAATTCAACCTTTATCCACACCTTTAACCCAAGCCCCGTTACAACCCTATTAAAGACCTTTTGATTTGTGTATCATCTCATATTATAGTGGTGGAGATTTGATTTTTAGGCAAGCCTATAAGATTAACTTTTTAGGTTCGACTTATGAGTGCTTATTCTTGAACCTTAACCACTTCGAGTGCTTTAAGTGAATCTTTAGTGAGGATGTCAATCCTTGTCGGTTTTAAATTAAAGGTAATTTTTTAGATAAGGGGAGACACCTATGTTTTCATGCTACAAATATATGACTTAGAATTGTTTGAATAATTAAGAGTCTTTGAGTTAAATTATCCATGTATAAATTATCTATGAATTATGATGAGGCATTGTTAATGAGAATTATGAATTGTGGAAAGTTCGTTTTAATTGTAAATTGAGAATTTTGCTTGAGGACAAGCAAAAGCTTAAGTGTGGGGGTATTTGATAAACCGTAGAAGTAACATATTTTAATCCCACATTTAGCATACTTTTGGATAATTTATCCCTTGATTTATGTAGAAAGGTGCTCTTAATCCTTTCTTTTCATGTTTTATACTCAGGAAAGCACCTAGGGACGAAAAGAACAAGAAATGGGCCTAAAACAGACCAAATGAGCCATATCACGAAATCAGTATGGCCTGGACTTAAGCTTACACAGCTATGCCACTTAAGAGAAGTCTGAACACGGCCTGACCATGATTCACACGGCCGTACCTCGTCAACAGGCTCGCACATAGCCTGGCTACGAAACACACAGGCGTGTGCCCTAGGGCGTGTCCCTGCCGCAGAAAGAGCGATTCTACTCGGAATAGGGTACTTAGAGGCAAAGAAACACATTCCAAAGCCTATTCAAACACCCTAGTAGGAATTCTACTTGAATAAGGATATGTAGGGGCCAAGTAAAGCATCTCAAAGTCTATATAAACACCCTAGGAGGCATTTTAAGAGGGGAGCTCGTCAAAAGCCTTCTGCCAGGGCTTTTGTTGCGGGTAGTCAGCTAGGCCAAGGAGCTGAGCTAGAAAAGGTCAGATTTGTAGGAATCACTCAAAGATAGCTAGTTAATCCATCTCAAGGAGCCGGAATTCTACTCAAGACGGCGGATCTCTCCTTCAATTTCTTCAGGAGGTTTTAGGGATTTCTTATGTTTTGTTTTATATTTTCTTTTGAGATGTTTTCTTTTATTGTTATGAACTAAACCCTTCAGATACCTAAAGGGGATGAAACCTAGATGAATCTTGTTCTTGTTTTTTGAACTATATGATAAATACTTGATTTGTTCTTAGTTATGTGTGCTTAATTCTTGTGTTAATATTTTCGGGATATTGATTCAAGTTGAATGTGCTTAGGTGGTGGAGCAAAAGCCCTGATTAAGAGTAGATCTAGCATAATTAAGCGGAGTTGATCGCACGATACAGATAGGGTGACGAGATTTTCCCAGATTAGGGTGAAACCTAATATGGGAGTCCATAGCGAGTTAATGCAATTCTAGGGGTTTTAATTAGAAAGAGATTTCAATTAATCAACCTAGGGTTAGATGTTATTCGCCTCGAGAGAGGGTTTAATATAACTTAGGGAATCTTACGGATCAAGCCAAGTGAATAAATCTTCCTGTTCAGTGTTAGATAATAAGTGAAGTCTAGGTGGATTCTCCCTAAGGGTATCGTCTTAATCAATTGAATTTTCCCAATAGTATTTCTCCACTTCATTCTTTTTTGTCTTTGCGCCTTTAGCTTAGTAGTTAGTTAATTTAGATTAAACAACCACTCACTTAACTTTTAGGCTAAATAATAGAAATAAGGTTAGTATTAGTACTTTTAATTCCTTTGGGCTCGACAATCCGGTCTTGCCTAAGCTATACTACTATTCGATAGGTGCACTTGCCTTAAGTCATTGTCAGAGTTAGTTTCCAGGTTTGACCATTCTCTTTATAAATTTTAAAACTTGACAAAATAATGATCAATGCCTTACTTGGCCCGAAAGTATCCTAATCCAAATAGAACTCTTCTTTCTTGCGGCAGGGCCACGCCTATGGCACACTGATAAACCGTAAAAATAACATATTTTAATCCCACATTTAGCATGTTTCTGGATTATTTAGCCATTGATTTATGTTAAAAGGTGCTCTTAATCCTTTCTTTTCATGTTTTATACTTCGAAAAGCACCCGAGGATGAAAAGAACAAGAAAAGGGCTTAAAACGAGCCAATTTGGGCCAAACTGGAAATCGACACTGCCTGGACTTCAAGCTACACGTCTGTGCCTCATCAATTAACTAGAACATGGCCTAACCATGATTTACACAGCCGTGCCTCCATCGCCAGACCCAAACACGGCCTGAAGTCGATTCACATGGGCATGTGCCATGGCCATGCCCCTGTCATTAGAGAGAGGAATTTCACTCGGAAAAGGATACTTAGGGAGAAAGAAACGCATTCTAAGAGCCTATATAAAGACCCTAAGTGTAACCTGAAAGAGGGCGGTCAGTTAGGCAGTCAGCTAGGCTAAGAAACAGAGCCAGAAGGCCAGATTCGTGGGAATCTCTCGAAGATAGCCAGTTGATCCATCTCAAGAAGCCAAAATCCTACTCAAGACGGGGATCTCTCCTTCAATTCCTTCAGGGGGTTTTAAGGATTTCTTATGTTTTGTTTTATCTTTTCTCTTGAGATACTTTATTTTATCATTATGAACGAAACCCTTCAAATACCTGAAGGGGATGAAACCTAGATGAATCTTGTTATTGTTTTCTGAACTATATGATAAATACTTAGTTTGTTCTTAATTATGTGTGATTAATTCTTGTGTTGATATTTCCAGGGATATTAATTCAAGTATGATGTGCTTAGGTGGTAGAGCAAAAGTCCCTGCTTAAGCGTAGATCTATCATAATTAAGCGGAGTTGGTCACGCGCCTAGAGATAGGGTGACAAGATTTTGCCCGATTAGGGTGAAACCTAATATGGGAGTCCATAGATCGGGTTAATGTGATTCTAGGGGTTTTAATTAGAAAGTGATTTCAATTAATCAACCTAGGGTTAGACATTATCCGCCTCAAAAGAGGGTTTAATATAAATTAGGGAGTTTTACGGATCAAGCTAAGTGAATAAATCGTCTGGTTCAGTGTTAGATAACAAGTGAAGTCTAGGTGGATTCCTTCTAGGGTATCGTCGTAATCAACTGAGTTTTTTTCTCAAAGTTATTAATTCAATTTGTTCTTTTTGTCTTTGCATCCTAGTTTAGTAATTAGTTAGTTTTAGATTAAACAACCAATCACTTAATATTTAGGCTAAATAATAGAAAGAAGGTTAGTATTAGTACTTTTAATTCCCTTCGGCTCGACAATCCGATCTTGCCTAAACTATACTACTGTTCGATAGGTGCACTTGCCTTAAGTCGTTGCCAGTGTTAGTTTCCAGGTTCAATCATTCTCTTTATAAATTATAAAACTCGACAAAACAACGATCAAGTTTTTGGCGCCATTGCCAGGGAATTAAAATATTAAGAAAACTCTATTTTTATTACTTTAGCCATTATTTTTATATTTTTATATTTTTTATTTTTATTTTCGTAATTTATTTTATTTTATTATTTTTTCTAATTTTATTTCTTTCTTTTCCTAGTAGGTACCTCTAGTTTATGACTAGAAGGAACCGGACAGGACCTCTAATATACGATAGTGATATCGAAGCTACCGCTCATAGGAATCGCAGAGAAATCAGGCGAACCTTAAATTACCAAGAAGAACAGCAACAAAGCGAATCCAATCCTACTGAAGGGATGGATGAAAATAATCCACCACGAAATGTGGCAGATGTTCCACGTACTATGTATGATTATGCTAAACCTAATTTAACAGGAGCAGAATCTAGTATTGTTAGGGCTGCTATAGCTGCTATTTGAATTAAAGCTTAACACTATACAAATGATTCAACAATTTGTTCAATTTGATGGTTTGTAGGACAAAGACACGGATACTCATACAGCTAATTTTTTAGAGTTCTGTGATACCTTCAAAATAAATGGCGTTTCTAATGATGCCATACGGCTTTAGTTATTTCCCTTTTCATCAAGGAATAAAGCTAAAAAATGGTTAAACTCGTTACCACAAGGGTCAATAACCACATGGGATCAAATGACCGAGAAATTTTTATTAAAATATTTTCCACCGGCCAAAATGGCCAAATTATGGAATGATATTTCTTCTTTTGTGCAGATGGATTTAGAGACATTATATGACACATGGGAGAGATACAAGGATCTCTTGAGGAGATGTCCACACCACAGATTACCTTTATGGCTACAAGTCCAAGCTTTCTACAATGGTGTAAATCCCTCAATGAGGCAACTAATTGATTCCGCTACCGGTGGAACTCTGAACAACAAAACTCCTGAAGCAGCCTACGAATTAATTGAAGAGATGTCACTGAATAACTATCAGTGGCAAGTTACAAGGACAAAACCAATGAAATCGACCAGAGTTTTCAACTTCGACGCAGTAACCATGCTATCAACACAAGTAGGGATGATGAATAAAAAACTTGATAGTTTGTGTTCTTCCCAGGTACATCCAGTAATGCAGTGCGATGCAAGTGGACCCGTGGCAAATCCTGAGTACCCACCCTACCAATTGGGCACAGAAAATGAACAGATGAACTATATAGGTAATAATTTTAGATCTAATAATAATCCTTATAGTAATACCTATAATCCAGGTTGGAGGAACCACCCAAATTTTTCATGGGGAGGTCAAGGAAATCAAAGACAATAACCTCCTCCTTTCCAAAATTAGCCCTATCCACAGGAAAAGAAGCCAAACCTCGAAGAGATGTTGACAAAATTCATGGCAGCCACAGAAAACTGTCTCCAAGACATTGAGGCAACACTTAAAAACCAACAAACATTGATGGAAGCAATCAAGAACCAAGTTGGGGAACTTCCTAAGTCAGTCGGGGAAGTTATTAAGTCAGTTGGACAACATGCCAAGTTAATGTAAGAACGACCGCGAGGGCATCTACCAAGCAACACCGAGATTAACCCAAAGGAGCAAATCCAAGCCATAACAACTCAGGAAAATTGTAACATCCTGAATTATTGGGCCTATGCGTTTAGTGGGTGGATATGTTTAATGTGTTAATTTGAGTGTTAGGGGTTTAAATTGGGCCCAGGATTGGGCCGAAGCCTTGGTTAAAATTCTTGTTTGGGTACCATGGGGTTTAAAAGATGGTATCGATGCTTTAGGTTGCAAAATGAGCTTGTGGCCCAGTAGTTTGTGGTGTTGCAGAGGAGTTATAGGGTGGCACCAATAGCAGGAGGTGAGGCCCAAGTTTTGGCCTCAAGGAGCCCATGTCTTTGGGTCATTTTCGGTACTTAAAAGGAGCAAGGAAGGGGCGGCAATGAGGCTTAATTTTAGGAGGGATTTAATGATTGGGATAATGTGGATATTGTGCTGATAATAGAAAGGAGAGGTGGTGTTATTTAGGCCTCTTCTAAAGGTATGAATAGATTAAGATAAAGGAGAAAAGATAGGAGCTATCTGCTGAGAGCAGTGTTGGCCGAAATTCCATCTCCTAGAGGGGAAAGAAATCGGTTCCTTTATGGCAAAGGGGTGCCGAAATTTCTCTACTATTTGATTAATGGTTAGTTATCAGGAAGGGCACTTTCGGGTTTTGATAAGTAAGTGCCAAGATTCTCTATAAATAGGGGGTATCTCTTCAATTTCATCATTTGAACCCTATTCTTTTCCTCATTCTCTGTGCCAAAACTCTCAGTCATTCTCTGTAATTTCTTTTCTTTTGATTTCATCAAAAGCCGAAACCTCTTACTTCACTTTCTTTTTCCATTCTTTTCCTCCTGTGCTAATTTCTCCATAAAATCGGGATCTCCTTGGAGTTGCCGATTTCCCTGTGAAGGTAAGAACCGATTTCCTCAGATCTATTCCTTTCTCTTTCAATTTTTGAGAATCAAAGCCAGGTGGCTATTAAGGTTCGGTCTAACGTTTCCACTCTTTTCATGTTCTTATTTTGGGCGACGGCGGGAATTGAAGTAGATCTCTTAGATCTAAAAGCCAGAAACACTAGTCCCTGAATCTCATATCACTTTTCAGGAATTTCAAGGTAAGGGATTCTCTTTAGATTCTCGTTAGATTTGATATCGAAATCACAATCTTAACCATATGTTATGATTAATAAGGCCTTTTTGATGGAATCAAATGCCGATCAGGCAAAGGAGGGGACAAGATCTGAAAACCCGATTCCTAAGTTTAAGAAGCGAGCAGTGTCAGTAGTACAGGATTGGCCACCGGGTTGTGGACCGGCTTCTGAACAACACCTTAGGCAGATAGCGATTGTGTTGGCTACGAATAGCATCGACTTAGAAAGTCTCGCTCTAACGGTAATCAGGTGTCTAGATCTCTATCACTTTCATTAATTTGTATTAAATGTATGCTATGGGCTAAAAGCCGAAAAGAGAGGCTGTATGAACAGTTGTATGCCCAGAAAAGGTAGGCAAGGGATGCTAGGTACGTAATCATAGAAACTCCTCTGTGTGTATTGAAGTATGTGAAAGCCTATGATCTATTTAGATAGTTTAATGTTTCGATTATTACATGTATGTCTGCATGGGATGGGATTGATTGATTTACGGAAGGGGAGTAGGTCACGAGGCGATCGGTGGCTTTGCCACATAGGTCACATAGTGAGCGGTCTTTATGATGACGACATAGTCATCGAATACTATAATGTATTACTGAGGTCGCATAGCGATCGGTGGCTTTGCCACATAGGTCACATAGTGATCGATATGGTGTGTAGTGGATGGAGGGTTGATTGTAGAAATCCTCACGGTGTGATGGTTGGTACGGGGCTGTGTAGAGGATGGACTCTTAGGTTTGGGATGGGCCATGTTGCATGAAATATTCTGTTGCCATTGTGTATGGGCCAAGGCCCATAATGTGTTTGTGGGCCCAAGGCTTTTATGTGTTTTTGGGATTTGCACACTGAGTCTTGGTGACTCACCCTTTTATTTTCCCCACTTTACAGATGAGCAGTAGATTGTGGACATGGGAGCCGAGGCGGACTCGAGGGGCCATCAAGATTATTATCTACATAGACTATTTCCAGATTTTTTATTTGAGTTTTAATTTTTGGAAATACTTTTGTAATAAGGCTTCCATAACTTAGGTTTTCGATTTATTTTTTTTATGTTAAGTCTTTATAAACTTATATTTTTTTCTCTTTCAAAGTCGTACTTATAAAATGACACGATAAATGGGCTTTTCAAACACAATCAACGCAAATGCTTAAAGTTGTTTCAAAAAGTTCACAATTATTTGATTAAACGGCCATAATAAACTAAGATTTTCAAAACCCTACAGAGCTAAGTTTTCAAGTTTCAAACTGTGGCATACCAGATCCGGTAATGACGTATGGGTCGGGTTTGGGGTGTTATATTTTGGTATCAGAGCCTAGTTCAAAACTCGAGCTATGAAATGGGTCCAGTAGTGGTTTGTAAAATTGAAATGTACTTGAGAAAAGTTTCAATTGAGATATGGCCTTCGAGTCTACCGGCACCCGATCCACGCAGGTAAGTATTCTAGCTCTTGATGTGGTTTGTATTGTTGGTCTTTATAGGGACGTAGGCTAGTATGTTAGAATTGATGGACTTTAGGTTTAGTATAAACAATTCTTCAAATTTCATAAGATTTAATTTCTAATAAAACATGTCTGTGAACGAGTCACAGGGTTAGGGTGTGGTAACAGGCATACGCATGTCTAGGATTGGATCCAGGGAGAGCTTGGTATTTAAGCGGCCTTAGCGGCTCACCTCCTCTTTTCTGGAATTCTACCTGGTGCACAGTGACTGTTCACCTTAGCCACGGGGACTTGTTGACAGGCTAAAATTCATAACTAAAACCCGAAAGGGACCACCACCCTGTCTTTATAAAATTACTTATATACCCCTAATTTTGCAAATTACCCAGAATACCCTAAGTTTGAGAAAATTCCTAAATTCCATTGATTTGTAAAAATTTCCCAAAATACCCTTGGTTTGTAAAATTATCGAAATACCCCCGATTGACAAAATTATCGAAATACCCTCGAGTTGTAAAATTACCAAAATACCCCTATTTTGTAAAATCACCAAGATACCCTATTTTGGAAAATTACAAAAATACCACTGGGTAGTGAAATGACGAAAATAACTCTAGGTGATGAATGTAAGTTCATGGATGCTGCTTGTATGTTGATGTGTGATGGATGTTGTATGTGTGTGTATTCTAAAACTAGGAAATAAAGACTTGAGAACTGAACTTTGTAGATAGAATTTGAATTCGAAAGAACTACTGTTAAAACTACTTTTCATAAGATTGTCCATTATTAATCAGTGGAAGAAAGTATTAATTCATAAAAATTTTAACCAGATAAATTGCAAACGGTAGAATGAGCACGAGGGGACGTGGTGTGCGTGGCCGAGGTAGAGGTAGGATTGCTGTGTCAGAACCCATAGGGTTTGGTCACGAGTCAGGAAATGAGGTACCAGTGCCACCAGCTGTGAAGGCAGAATTTCAAGATCAAACGGTCGGGGGATGATGTTGTATCTCAGGCTATGTTAAGGGTTTTGGAGAGAGTTCTTTGGCAAGCAGCGAGGGCATAGGAGCCGAAGTGCGTCTTAGGTGCGACTTAGAGCCAATGGGGCAGGGGTGTTTAAGGGAATTTCTGGTGTAGCTCCTAGCACAGCGGAGAATTGGTTGAAGCAATGGAGCGTATAATGGATGATCTTGACTTCACGGAAGAGGAGAAGCTGAAAGAAGTGGTGTCTCTCCTCCGAGACGAAGCGTATCAATGGTGGCTTACGGTTAAGGATGGTACCGTAGCTGACCGTATTATCTGGGATTATTTCAGAATGGCGTTCCAGAGTAAATACATTGGAACAAGCTATGTGGATGCGTAGCGCAGAGCATTCCTGAATCTGGTTCAGGGATTTAGGTGTGGATCTATGGACCATCAGATTAGGGACTGTCCTCAGCCATGGGATGAGGTAGGACCCGCAGGACAGGGAAAGGCTCAGCCGGGTAGAGGAGGTCAGCGGCCGCAGAGAGGTCATGGTCCGGCCAGAAGTAGTAATGGTTTCGGTCGAGGCCGTGGAGCACTAGGCCGAGGGGCAAAAAACATTGAGGCGAAACAACCGGGGTTGGTCTATGCTGCCAGACGTCGAGAGGAGGATGATGCACCGGATGTTATAACCGGTACGTTTTTAAAACTTGGTTTAGCTTATACTGCATTGATTGACATCGTGAAACACCCCAAACCCGGCCCACGAGCCTTGACCGGATCTGGTATGTTCCTCGTTGAAACCCGGTTCAACATTCTTTTGTGACTTTGAAAAAAACGATGTGTTTCGAAAGAAATATTGTTTTTGGGTTGGGCTCGAGTTGGAAACAAGTTAATTTTTCACTTGAAATCCCTTGATTTTAGGTGACAAAACATTTAGAGTTTAATTTATGATAAATTTATTTAGTCTTTAAAAAAATATTTTGTAGCATGATAAATGGAAGTAAAATAAAATAATTCAACTATGGCCTTATTACATCAAATAATTCCCAAAAATAAATTCAAAGTACTTAAAATAAAAAGAGTCCAAAACAAAGCAAAATCTGAACTTCACATGGCCTCCACTAAGCTCCTGCCGACCCGGTCCATTACTGATCGTTACCTGAAAAAAATGTTCCCACATCGGGGTGAGTCAAACAGACTCAATGTGTACACAACACTAAGTCCAAATAGATTCAGGAATGTCAAGTCCCATACATTCATATCAAAATATACAATTAATGATGCATTCCCAAGCCCAAGCCTAGTTACCAACCGCTACACATCACCCGTACCAACATGCACACCGTGGGGACTACTAAGTCAACCCTCCATCCGTTACACACCATCGAAGGCAGTCGCTGCAGTCAACGTGCTCATCGCCCTTATAAATTCGTGGCACAGCCACTAGATAATATTTTGTGTCATGGGACACCACATTCAGATAATGTGACCGAAGTCACCACATTCAGATAATGTGACCGAAGTCACCACATTCTTATATCGTGACATGAGTCACCACATTCACTTCCCCTTTTCATAATATCCTATATGCCCATGTCATACAAAACATGCCAAATTCTTAATTCACATCCTTATAGTTTCATATGTGTGCCATAACAGATATTTATTATAATCCTAATAGGAGTAGGAAAATGTACCTGAGTACTTTGTACCATTGTATGGTACCTTAGCCACACTTTTCACATTCTTAATAACACATATATGTATTAAACATTGCCATAAAACTTATTAAGAAATAGTGTGGGGCACACACCTGATTAACTTAGCGAATTCACTCCAAATTCCCGAATATCTCTATCTAGCGTCCTAGATCCTTTGTTCCTATATTCGGCCAACATATAGTAATTTACTAAGACCCATTCAGCCATAAAACCAAATCCCAATAGGATTATGGTAATTAAATTCTTACCTTGGTGCCGACTTCACTGCTAACCAAATCACGAAATTTTATGATGCTTCTTTATTGCAATCGGCTATACCCTTAACCATTGAACTAGTTAGTTTCGGCTTTTAAACAGAATAGAAATAGGTCTAAATCATCAAATAAGGCCTTGGCCGAATGTACATATGGACTTACCTTGTGGATCTAAATCCCGAAAAGTATCCCTAGGCTATGGAGATGTCGAAACCTACAAGGTACATGTTAGATCCACCTCTAACATTTAATTCACCATGAGATAGCCCTTAGTCGAATATACACATGACTTACCTTGAACCTTTAAAGTCCGAAATCCTTCCTTGTCGACAACACCAAAATCCTGAAACTACCTTCCAAGATTCGGCCAAAGAACAATAGTAGAGATTAGATCTTAGTTTTCGACAAGCCTAAGAGAAAAAGCATGAAAACTGATTTTGATCTTACCCTTACTTGAAGAAATCGACAGCCCCTTTGCTTGAAGCCCCTCAAAGATTCAGCTATGAAGACTTAGAGACTAGTCGACTATGGCCATTGGTGTATTCAACTTCAACAAGATCGAAAAGAGAGGGATTATGAGCTTTAGGAAGATTCAGCAATGGCTATTTTAGGGAGAAGAGGAATTGCTTGACAAAAGAGAAGAAAAGAATAACTTGGGAGAAGCAAATGGAAACTCGGCTATAGGAAGAGATGAGAAGAGAATTAAAAATTTCGTCACACCTACACTATGATTAGCCGAAAATACCACCCAAATACTCCCTTGGCCGGCCAACTCTATCAATCTCCTTACTTTTCTCCTCCTTCATCTCTTATCTCCTCATTTAAGATTAAAAATAATCCATCATTTATCTCTTGAAAATAAAAGGATAAAAACTCCAAGAATTTAGCCTTAGTGCCGTCCCCCTACTCCCCTCTTATTGACGTCACAAACAAAAATAAAAACCTTAAAATTTTGCTTCCCACGCGACTCAAACACAAGTCCTTCCCCTAGCTTATGGCGTCATTTCCAGAGGCCCTAAGTGGCACCTCCAAGCCACTTTTCCAAGCCCAATTATCATCGATTTCCTTATTAATTTTCTTAAGGCCCTCATAGCTTAGCTCCTTATTAAAACTTAAAATCGACATTTTATAAGGCATTTCTTATTATTCTAAAGTTCACAAACGTTCATAAATACACATTCATACATACAAGGCATGCTTTCACACTCAATTAAGCAATTATGCATAAGCCATAATTCGGGATATTATAGTTCTACCCCCTTAAAATAATTTCGTCCTCGAAATTACCTGGCTAGAATAGGTGGGGGTATTGCTGTCGCATAGCTTCCTCCGGTTCCCAAGAAGCTTCTTCCGATCCATGATTGCGTCATAACACCTTAACTAAAGGTACGAATTTTCGTCGTAACACTTTCACATCCCGTTCTAGAATCTGAATCGGCTCCTTCTCATAGGACAAATCTGGCCTCAGTTCCACCTCTTCAACCGGTACTACATGATATGGATCTGATCGGTAATGGCGTAGCATGGACACATGGAATACGTCGTGCATCTACTTCAATTCTGGTGGCAACTCCAACTGGTATGCCACTGGTCCAATTCGCTTCAAAACCTTATAAGGTCCTATAAACCTTGGACTTAACTTCCCTTTCCGACCAAATCTCATTACCTTTTTCCAAGGCGAAACCTTAAGAAACACTTGATCTCCTACATCAAATTCTATTTCCTTCTGTTTGAGATCTGCGTACGACTTCTGTCTATCAGATGCTTCCTTTAACCGTGTCCGAATTATCTCAACCTTTTCTTCGGATTCTGCCACTAACTCTGGACCCAAAACTCGACGTTCTCCCAATTTCGTCCAACATATAGGAGTCTGACACTTCCAACCATACAGTGCTTCGTACAGTGCCATCCGAATACTGGCTTGATAGCTATTGTTGTAAGCAAATTCTGCTAAAGGCAAATATTCCTCCCAACTTCCTCTGAAATCCATCACACAGCCCCTCAACATATCCTCCAACACTTGGATTACCTGTTCAGACTGCCCGTCCAACTGTGGATGAAAAGCCGTAGTAAAATCCAACTTAGTGCCTAAAGCTTGATGTAACGCTTTCTAGAACCGAGAAGTAAACCTTGGGTCCCTATCCGAGATAATTGACACTGGCACTCCATGCAACCTTACGACTTCCGTCACATACAACTTTGCCAACTTCTGCAAAGAATAATCGACTCTTACTGGAATAAAGTGCGCGGACTTGGTCAAATGGTCCACTATTACCCATACCAAGTCCTTCTTAGTAGGCGTAAGGGGAAGCCCACTAACGAAGTCCATGGTAATTCTCTCCCACTTCCACTGTGGAATCTTGATTGGCTGAAGCAACCCTGATGGCACTTGGTGTTCAGCCTTAACTTGCTGACACGTCAAACACTTGTCGATAAATTCTGTAACTTCCTTTTTCAGACCAGGCCACCAAAATTGTTCTCTTAAGTCTCTGTACAACTTAGTGCCTCCAGGATGCATAGCATAAGGGCTACTATGCGATTCCTGAAGAATCCTTCGCTTAAGTTCCTTATCCCTAGGCATACAGACCTTGCTCTTGAAGCATAACACTCCTTCGCCATTAATGCCATAATCTCCCAACTCTCTATTCTATACTTGCTGTAGCTTAGCACTTAGGTCCTCATCAGCCAACTGTCCCTCTTTCACCTCATTCAACCACGTTGGCTTGACTTGCAGTTCTGCCAGTAGGCTTCCATCATCATACAAACTTAGATGTGTGAACATCGCCCTCAGATCCGACACAACCTTCCGACTTAGGGCATCCGCCACTACATTCGCCTTGCCTGGGTGATACTCTATAGAACAGTCATAATCCTTCAGTAACTCCACCCATCTTCGCTGTCTCAGGTTCAGCTCTTTCTGAGTCAGCAAATACTTCAGGCTCTTGTGGTTCGTGTAGATCACTGACTTTTCTCTATATAAGTAGTGCCTCCACACTTTAAGAGCAAAAACCACCGCTGCCAATTCCAAATCGTGTGTCGGGTAGTTAACCTCATGAGGCTTTAATTGCTGAGATGCATATACGACTACCTTTCCGTCTTGCATCAATACACAACCCAAACCTGTATGGGAAGCGTCACAATACACCGTAAAATCCTTTCACGCCTCAGTGAATCAACACCGAGCTTAGTCAATACCCTCTTAAGCTTTTCAAAGCTTTCTTGTTGCTTCTCTGTCCATATGAAAGATACTTCCTTTCTCAAAGAACTTTGTCAAAGGCGCTGCTATCGATGAAAATCCTTCCACGAAACCTACGTAATAGCACGCCAATCCCAAGAAACTACGAATCTCGCTCATGAGACCTAGGTGGTTTCCAATCCAACACCGCTTCAATCTTTCTAGGATCCACCCTTATTCCTTCAGCAGACACCACATACCCTAAGAAGGCAACTTCCCTAAGCCAAAATTCACACTTGCTGAATTTGGCATAAAGCTTCTTCTCCCTCAATACTTGCAGCACGATCCGGAGATGCTCATTATGCTCCTCCTCAGTCTTGGAGTATACGAGGATGTCGTCGATGAACACCACGATGAACCTATCTAAGTAAGGTTGGAAAACCCAGTTCATCATATCCATGAACGCGGCTGGGGTGTTTGTCAACCCGAACGGCATTACTACAAACTCATAGTGGTCGTATCTTGTCCTAAAGGCTGTCTTATGGATATCCACCTCCTTCACCTTCAACTGATGATATCCTGACCTTAAGTGGATCTTTGAGAACACTGTCGCCCCCTTAAGCTGATCGAACAAGTCATCTATCCTTGGCAAGGGATACCTGTTCTTGATGGTCAGCTTATTCAACTGACGATAATCTATGCACATTGGCATAGTTTTGTCTTTCTTTTTCACAAATAGGACCGGTGCTCCCCTTGGAGACACACTGGGTCGGATAAACCCACAATCCAGTAATTCCTAGATTTGAGCCTTGAGCTCCACCAACTCCTTTGGTGCCATTCTGTATGGGGCAATTGACACAGGAGTTGTTCCCGACAGTAAGTCAATTCCAAACTCCACCTCTCTGTCTGGGGGTATTCCCGGTAATTCCTCTAGAAACACATCCTCAAAATCCCTTACCGTTCTAACTCCACTAGCACCTTCTTCTTTTCCATCTAATGCACTTACGAAGGTTAAAAACACCTTGTACCCTTTACGAACCATCTTTTTAGCCTTTAGCGCTGAAACTACATTAGACAAGTAGTTTCTTCTTTCTCCTATCATAATGACCACCTCATCCTCCGGGGTCCTTAACCCCATTCGCTTAGCTGCACAGTCCAACACAGCCTGATGGTCTACTAGCCAGTCCATTCCAAGAATGAGATCAAACTCTCCAAAGGGAAGTTCCATCAGGTCGGCAGAAAATACTACGCCTTGAATTTCTAAAGGTACACTTCGAAAGACCTTGTTCACCACTACAGTTTGACCTAGTGGGCTTACTACAGTCATCTCCCTACTAGAAGGTTTAGAGGCTATGTCTAGAGTTTCAACTACTCTACATGCCACATAAGAATGGGTCGAGCCCACATCAATCAAAGCATAATAAGGCTTTCCAAATACAAGAAACGTATCGATTATGACGTCCGGCGCGTCTCCATCCTCTCTACGGCGAACCGCATAAACCAAACCCGGCTGTCTTGCCTCAGTGTTAGTAGCACCTCGGCCCGGTGCTCCACGTCCTCTACTGGCACCATTTCCTCTGTTATTGGACCACGGCCCACCGAGGTTTCATCCACCTCTACCAGTCTGATTAGCATTCTGAGCTACTGGTCGATTCCTATCTGGTCTCATTGGGCAGTCCTTAATCATGTGGTCCTTTGACCCACATTTGAAACATCCACTTGTCTCTTTCCAGCATTCGCCTAAGTGTTTCTTCCCACACTGCTCACAAGTACGATATTGCCCTCTAGCACCAGTTTGCTGACCTCGCGGCCCATCAACCCTAGGCCTTTTCTGAACACTCCAGCTGATCCAAACGACCCAAAACCTCTCTTATTTCTATTCCGATCAGAGTTCTGCCTTGTAGAGTCCTTAATTCCTTCAGCCACCTTAGCTTTCTCTACTAATGCAGAAAACTCCCGCTCCTGATGTGGAGCAATTAACAATCTCAAGTCATCCCTTAGTCCGTCCTCGAACCAAACACACCGCTTATGCTCCGTAGCCACTACTCCTCGAGCATATCAGCTCAACCTCAGGAATTCAGCTTCATACTCTGCTACGGACTTGTTCCCTTGAACCAGCCCCAAAAATGCCTTCCTTTGCTCATCAATATATCTGGTTCCCACATACTTCTTCTGATACGCTGTCTTAACATACTCCCAGGTTAGATCAATCAAAGTTTTATGAAAAGAGTCTAGTAGCAGTTCTTTCGATCAATCAAGGTTTCAAGTTTTCTATCCTAATTCACAGAAAAACACATCCATTCCATAGTATCTCCCATACACATTCACTCTTCGAACATTTTTGTCCGTTCCTATCCCAGGGATATTTTCGCAATTTTTCCTACAGGGGTATTTTCGTAATTTATCAAAATAAGGTTCCTTGGTGATTTTGTCAATAAGGATATTCTGGTAATTTTGCATTCCCGGGGGTATTTTGGGAAATTTGGAAATTTGAGGGTATTTTGGTAATTAACCCGGGTAAATTTGTAAATCTTAATAAATCAAGGGCATTTTGGAATTTACAAAACTTGGGGGTTGTTTTTGAGAATTTGTTTTCCAAATCAGTGTTGTTACAGAAATTTTTGAAGATCGGGGGTCATTCTGGTAATTTTGTATCTCGGGGGTATTTCGCTAATTTATAGGTTAGGGGTAATTTCGTAATTTTCCAAAGTCAAGGTATTTTTATATTTTGTAAATTTAGGGTTTTTGAACAAAGTAATGAAATTTTGATAAGAACTGTGGGTAATATGAGTACTTTGTAAACCAAGGGCATTTTGGTAATCTTACCACTAGGGGTATTTTTTGTAAATTTTTTTAAAAAAAATGTCAGAAAAATTTTATAGAATAGCTTTTACAAATCAAAAGGGTAATTTAGTAATTTTAGAACTAGGGTTTCCATAAAAATACGGCTAGTCCCTTTCGGGTTTTAGTTAGGGGTTTAGCCCGTGAATAAGTCCTCTTGGTTAGGGCGAACCGAGGCTACGCACCAGGTAGCATTCGAGTGGAGAGGAGGTGAGTCACGCGGACTACTTAAATACCAAGCTCCTACTGAAACCAATCCTAGACATGCGCACCATGGCTGCCACACCCTAACTCGGCGACTTAACCACATGTTTGTTTAGTTAGTCATTTAAGTTTTATGTATTTGTTGGGGTACACTAGTCCTAGGGTTCAAGTACTTATTCTCTATTCTACGTTCCATTTCTACCCTTCTATAAATCATAATATAAATCACACAAGAGTTCGGAGTACTTACCTGGTGGACTTCGGGTCGGAGACTTAGTGTGCCATGCCAGAAAAACCTGCTTAATTCACAAAAATTCCTTTTGGGCTCAATGTTGAAAACATTTTGGGCCTTAAACCCAAGGCCGAGAGTTTAAAATCGGGCTCTGATACCAAGCTAAAACACCCCAAACCTGGCCCACGAGCCTTGACTGGATCTGGTATGTTCCTCATTGAAACCCGGTTCAACATTCTTTTGTGACTTTGAAAAAAAACGATGTGTTTCGAAAGAAAGATTGTTTTTGGGTTGGGCTCGAGTTGGAAACAAGTTAATTTTTCAATTGAAATCCCTTGATTTTAGGTGACAAAACATTTAGAGTTTAATTTATGATAAATTTATTTAGTCTTTAAAAAAAATATTTTGTAGCATGATAAATGGAAGTAAAATAAAATAATTCAACTATGGCCTTATTACATCAAATAATTCCCAAAAATAAATTCAAAGTACTTAAAATAAAAAGAGTCCAAAACAAAGTAAAATCTGAACTTCACATGGCCTCCACTAAGCTCCTGTCGACCCGGTCCATTACTGATCGTTACCTGAAAAAAATGTTCCCACATCGGGGTGAGTCAAACAGACTCAATGTGTACACAACACTAAGTCCAAATAGATTCAGGCATATCAAGTCACATACATTCAAATCAAATATACAATTAATGATGAATTCCCAAGCCCAAGCCTTGTTACCAACCGCTACACGTCACCCGTACCAACCTGCACACCGTGGGGACTACTAAGTCAACCCTCCATCCGCTACACACCATCGAAGGCAGTCGCTGCAGTCAACGTGCTCATCGCCCTTATAAATTCGTGGCACAGCCACCAGATAATATTTTGTGTCATGGGACACCACATTCAGATAATGTGACCGAAGTCACCACATTCAGATAATGTGACCGAAGTCACCACATTCTTATATCGTGACATGAGTCACCACATTCACTTCCCCTTTTTATAATATCCCATATGCCTATGTCATACAAAACATGCCAAATTCTTAATTCACATTCTTATAGTTTCATATGTGTGCTATAACAGATATTTATTATAATCCTAATAGGAGTAGGAAAACGTACTTGAGTACTTTGTACCATTGTATGGTACCTTAGCCACACTTTTCACATTCTTAATAACACATATATGTATTAAACATTGCCATAAAACTTATTAAGAAATAGTGTGGGGTACACACCTGATTAACTTAGCGAATTCACTCCAAATTCCCGAAGATCTCGATCTAGTGTCCTAGATCCTTTGTTCCTATATTCGGCCAACATATAGTAATTTACTAATACCCATTCGGCCATAAAACCAAATCCCAATAGGATTATGGTAATTAAATTCTTACCTTGGTACCGACTTCACTACTAACCAAATCACGAAATTTTATGATGCTTCTTTATTGCAATCGGCTATACCCTTAACCATTGAACTAGTTAGTTTTGGCTTTTAAAAAGAATAGAAATAGCTCTAAATCATCAAATAAGGCCTTGGCTGAATGTACATATAGACTTACCTTGTGGATCTAAATCCCGAAAAGTATCCCTAGGCTATGGAGTTGTCGAAACCTACAGGGTACATGTTAGATCCACCTCTAACATTTAATTCACCATGAGATAGCCCTTAGCCGAATATACACATGACTTACCTTGAACCTTTAAAGTCCCGAAATACTCCCTTGTCGACAACACCAAAATCCCGAATCGGCCAAAGAACAATAGTAGAGATTAGATCTTAGTTTTCGACAAGCCTAAGGGAAAAAGAATGAAAACCAATTTTGATCTTACCCTTACTTGAAGAAATCGACAGCCCCTTTGCTTGAAGCCCCTCAAAGATTCGGCTATGAAGACTTAGAGACTAGTCGACTATGGCCACTGGTGTATTCGGCTTTAATAAGATTGAAAAGAGGGGGATTATGAGCTTTAGGAAGATTCGGCAATGGCTATTTTAGGGAGAAGAGGAATTCGGCTTGACAAAAGAGAAGAACAGAATAACTTGGGAGAAGCAAATGGAAACTCGGCTATAGGAAGAGATGAGAAGAGAATTAAAAATTTTGTCACACCTACACTATGATTAGCCGAAAATACCACCCAAATACTCCCTTGGCCGGCCAACTCTATCAATCTCCTTACTTTTCTCCTCCTTCATCTCTTATCTCCTCATTTAAGATTAAAAATAATCCATCATTTATCTCTTGAAATTAAAAGGATAAAAACTCCTAGAATTTAGCCTTAGTGTCGTCCCTCTACTCCCCTCTTATTGATGTCACAAACAAAAATAAAAACCTTAAAATTTTGCTTCCCACGCGACTCGAACACAAGTCCTTCCCCTAGCTTATGGCGTCATTTCCAAAGGCCCTAAGTGGCACCTCCAAGCCACTTTTCCAAGCCCAATTGTCTATCAGATTTCCCTTATTAATTTTCTTAAGGCCCTGTTAGGCTTAGCTCCCTTATTAAAACTTAAAATACGACATTTTGATAAGGCATTTCTTATTATTCTAAAGTTCACAAACGTTCATAAATACACATTCATACATACAAAGGCATGCTTTCACACTCAATTAAGTAATTATGCATAAGCCATAATTCGGGATATTACAGTTCTACCCCCTTAAAATAATTTCGTCCTCGAAATTACCTAGCTAGAATAGGTGGGGGTATTGCTGTCGCATAGCTTCCTTCGGCTCCCAAGAAGCTTCTTCCGATCCATGATTGTGCCATAACACCTTAACTAAAGGTACGAATTTCTGTTGTAACACTTTCACATCCCGTTCTAGAATCTGAATCGGCTCCTTCTCATAGGTCAAATCTGGCCTTAGTTCCACCTCTTCAACCGATACTTCATGAGATGGACCCGATCGGTAACGGCATAGCATGGACACATGGAATACGTCGTGCATCTGCTTTAATTCTGGTGGCAACTCCAACTGGTATGCCACTGGTCCAATTCGCTTCAAAACCTTATAAGGTCCTATAAACCTTGGACTTAACTTCCCTTTCTGACCAAATCTCATTACCTTTTTCCAAGGCGAAACCTTAAGAAACACTTGATCTCCTACATCAAATTCTATTTCCTTCCGTTTGAGATCTGCGTACGACTTCTGTCTATCAGATGTTTCCTTTAACCATGTCCGAATTATCTCAACCTTTTCTTCAGATTCTGCCACTAACTCTGGACCCAAAACTCGACGTTCTCCCAATTCCGTCCAACATGTAGGAGTCCGACACTTCTGACCATACAGTGCTTCGTACGGTGCCATCTGAATACTGGCTTGATAGCTGTTGTTGTAGGCAAATTCCGCTAAAGGAAAATATTCATCCCAACTTCCTCTGAAATCCATCACACAGCCCCTCAACATATCCTCCAACACTTGGATTACCCGCTCAGACTGCCCATCCGACTGTGGATGAAAAGCCGTAGTAAAATCCAACTTAGTGCCTAAAGCCTGATGTAACGCTTTCCAGAATCGAGAAGTAAACCTTGGGTCCCTATCCGAGATAATCGACACACCAATATCGTAGCATAGCTATTAATAGTAACACAGCAAAGCTACTAACAACAGTAATCGTGGCCTAGCCACTAAGATCAGAATACGTAGCGAAGCCACTAGAACAGTAAAAATGTGGCAGAGCCACTAGTACAGTACTTCCTCCAAATCAGAATCCCAACCCCAATGCAGAATGTCGTGTCATAAATATTACGTGTGTGTAGTATGTCATACTCATAACCAGACATATAGATATCATATCATATACACATCAATTAAACTACCGCTAGGGGTATAATGGTCATTTCGTCAGTTAGGAGTAAAACGGTAATTTCACCCCTCAAGGGTATTTCGGTCATTTAACTACTTTTAGGGTCTCGACACAGATGACGACCCTTAAAAAGTCTACAATTGTCTCGAACGACTCAGATAACCTATATGGCCCAAAATAGTGTTATTGAGCCCAAGGTCCATTACTCTGCTCAAGTGGGCCCACACGTTCGTGTAGCCCGTTCAGCCCAAATTCCGTCATGGCTATACGAACTTCGCAGCCCAATCCATTATTATTTACTTACCATGGATTTTACCCATGTAAGGCCCATGAGCCCATTGGGCCCACATGGCCCATCTCGACCCAATGAGGCCCATTACAATCGAAGCCCACGAGAACGCTTGTGTTGGCCTCTACAGTATGTTGCTGACGATTTGCGGGCTCAGTTTACCATACGAGCGTTCGCACGCTAGTGAGCCCTCAAATGCCGAAGTTTCGACTTTTGTCGATTCACAGTAACACAGGGGTGTGAATACACACGATTGTGCATCGTTTTAACAGTAATAATACTGGGTGTATGATCACACACCTTTTAGCAACCACTTGCAAAATTCCAACAGTACCAACCTAGATTCAATCCAAAAATTCAATCAATCCTTAAATCGTTAATAAGATTCACAAACCTTAAATCTCTACACTACCCTTACCACTAACCTTGGTAAACAAGAGTATAGCCTTACCCTAAAATCACTTGGCTAGACTCCCACAATTGTTGATTTACCACTCACTACATAACAACAAATCCCGTTAGAGGGTTGATTAAGGATGTAGTTTACACCCATCACATTAACTTGAGCAAAACAGAGAACACTTACCGAATCCCTCAGAACCGGAAGCTGACGTAAAGGAGAGACACACGTAGGTGGAGTATTGAGTTCGATCTAAGAGGATAAACCGAAAGAAGATCATTGAATAGTAACAACGATAATCCTAAAAGGGAAAATCGCAAAGTAACAAGAAACAACCCAGTCACTTACCCCAATATTCAGCTTGCTAGAGTTTTAGAAGATGTGAGGAGGAGGCAAAGCATTCGGCTATTACTCAAGAAGAGAGGAAACAGAAGAAACTTAATTTGATTTAGCCAAAGAGAAGAAAAAGAAGAATACCAATTCGAAAGAGAGACAATGTGAAGAAGAAAGAAAAGCTTCAAGGGAGAATTCGGCACTTGGTATTTGTGTTTCGGCAAAAGTGAACAACAGTTGAAAAATAAAGTTGAAAAGAGAAAGACCCGAATGGTAAAAAATGCTGCACGAAACACTATAAGGAGATTAAAATCCAAAACGCAAAAAGGAAAAAACCCAAAATAACAGAGAGAATAATCGACTTCTACACTCTTGCAAAAATGCCAAAAATGCACCAAATGAATTCTCTTAGCCGAATTCCCCTACTCTAGCTTCCCAATTCGGCTATTACTCCCTTCACATCCCAATTCCTTAAAAATCTCCACCGATTTCTCCTAGATTTACTCCAAACCCCCCATTCAAATCCATTCAAATTCTGATGACCAATTCTCTAATCACCTCTACAGAGTTTGAATCAAACTCTACCTCTCGTACCACAGAAACATAAAATAAAACCCCCTTTTTGTATGCCATGGGATTCGAACCCACACCCTCTTAAATGCCCCAACACGCCACTTGCCACCACAACACAAGATCTCTTGTGTCACAAAACAAACACAACTTAATATATGCCTTTTATGCTAACATCCATGTTTCCAAAAGAGCAAAAATCAAAATTTTTCCAAAGGCCATACTTGAACCCAGGCTTCCTAAAATCCCCAAAACATGCCTAGATTACCTGCCCCACAAGTGTAACACCCTTACCCGTGTCCGACGACGGGACTGGATATGAGGCATTACCATATTTAACCTTACTTGAGCGTGTAATCACGGCTATAACATTTTGTTCAAAACCTATTTCATGCCCATTCTCAGCCTACGTGGCCCTAAACTTACCTCCGAGAGTTTTTAGGATTTAACCAGGGACATTTACGAACTTGAAAAAACTTTCATCAAAATAATGGCCACACGCCCGTGTACCCCTAAGACATTCCCGTGTCTTCCACATGTGGTCGACACTGACTAATTTTACACGACCTTGACATGCCCGTGGCCTTGGCCCATGTGCTAAACCTTGGTATTCTGACTTATCCACACGGCCTATACATACGCCCGTGTGCTTCAGCCTTGTGGAAATTTAAATTCCAAGTGCAAGGTGCAGACTTCACACAGCCTAGACACACACTCATGTGCTAGTCGTGTCTCTCATACGGTCTAGACACATGCCCATGTGTCTACCCATGTGGACAATTAGCACGCTATCTACCAAGCCTTTTAGCCACCCTCACTTGCAAACATTCATACACCGTCACATAAACTTCTATTTTAACAAACATAACTCTTGAATTATAACATTTAAACTATAAAATGAAGTCTTCATCTCATACACGAGGGAGAACTATTACTGGTATAATTACAAACGACTTAAGCCATCATCTATGGCTATACACAATCGAACCATAAACTCTCTTAGGCCCACACATTTGGCTATATCAACTATGACTTAATCAACTTCAAATACTATCCCTATACATGCCATAACTCATAAGGACTTGAAACCTCATACCAAGTGTCAGCTCGATAGCGTGAAAACATCTCTGGCGATCTCCAACCCGAGCTAGTTAAGCAAACCTATAAGAGATGGGAAAAGAAAAGGAGTAAGCAATAATGCTCAGTAAGTTCATATGCAAATACTAATCAATTATTGATACTCATTATTTATACACCATCTCAAGGTATTATAATGAGTTTTAATCGTAAACTCATGGTTTTCAATTCAATCATTCATAATGCTTACTCATTCCGTCTCTTACAACGTTCTAACCATACCTCAAGCTTAAGGCTCGCATTCATTAACTTACATTCCTGCACTTAACACCACATAGTCACATGACGCAACACATCGTAACTTCTTAATGACTTATTCATACTACCAGTCACTCGGTGATTTCGCACTTAGCCCACCATCAATCTCTAATAGGGTGGTATCGGACATAGCCCACCATCAATTTCTAATAGGGTGGTATCGCACATAGCCCACCATTAGTCAATAAACTCGATGGTATTACACACAGCCCATCGGTAACAAAGGACAAGGCAGTAACGTACACAGCCCACCATTAATAATATTGTTGATGGTATCGCACACAGCCCATCACTAACAATTAATAAGGTGGAATCGCACATAGCCCACCGTTATTATATATTCACGGATATTTATCCAAATGCATTTCCCTATTTCAAATGTTTACCCGGGAGCATCCTCACACCCTATCATTCTTACTTAGATTTCTACAATAATCATTTGCTTTCACACAGTGCATTTATAGATACAACATATGCAATTTGGATGCATCATTTACACATGGCCCACTATGGGTTCATCATATACCAAATTTACCTCAATTTAGTTCTAACACATACATGTACCTCTCGTGGTATAACCACATACTTTCTTATTTTCAACATATCTGTTGAATCACTCAAATTGTTAGATAGCACTCTTGAGTCACACACACAAAACATCACATTGACATCATGCCCCTGATGGGGTCTTACACTAATTATCATATAGATGACATTTCCCTAGCATGGTCTTAATCAATATCACACACCGAGGCTGTATTCCAATATGGTCTTACACGGGACCTTAACTATCATCATATCATGCTATTTGCTTTTCCCATTATTCTTAGATTCAATTCTCTTGACATCTCGTCAAAACATATTTAATACATTCATAAAGTAAATATACATTCCATACAGCATTGGAATATTAAATAACTCACACGTAATTGCAACATTTGCACACGAACTTACCTCGATATCGGAGAGGGTAAAAAGGGACCTATTTGTCTATATGTCTCTTTTCTCCCGTTCTAGGTCCGAATCTCATTTTGTTTGATCTAGAACAATAGAATTTACTCATGTAATCACTTATAAATCATAATACATCATAATCTACACTTAGGCAAAAAAGACTATTTTGCCCTCAAACATTGGCAAAATTACGATTTTGCCCCTAGGCTCGTAAATCACTTTTCATCACATTTTCTTATTAAACAAGCGTAGATGAACATTTAATCCTCTAACAACTATCCACAATTCCAACTATTTCATGCATTAATGAACAAACTACAACATTTGCATCTTAGTCCCAATTAGGTGTTTTCATGACAACAAATTTCATAAAAGTTGTTTCTCATCTTCTTAACATTCATTTTCTTCCATAAAAAATCAAAAACCAACTTAAATTCTCTCATAGAAATTCCCTAGACTCTCAACCATATTGCAAATTAGTCCCCTCATTAGCTAGCTTAAGCTTTGGGGACTCCAAAAGTACAAAAATTATCAACTAAAACCATCAAAATCACTTACTTGTAAGAGGATTGCTTGGCTGAATGTTTGAGCTTCAAGAACCCCCATTCTAGCTTGTAGTTTCAGTGGGAGAAGAGAAGAAAATAAAAAGATGATAGCCTTTTGCTTATATCATCTTATTTTATTCTTTTATTCAACTAATATCACCAACTTTTGACCAAAAATAAATGCTCTTGTCTCCCTTGTCCACATGGCCGGCTAACCCTTTATTATTGGCCTGATTTCACTTTAAACACCTCCACTTTAACATTCTATGGCTATTAGGCACATATACCTTGTATAATAGAACTTTTGCACTTTATGCGAGTTAGTCCTTTTTCGCGATTAAGCATGAAATCATTAAAATTAAAACACCAAAATTCTCATGCCTCTTTATAAACATTTTATAACACGTAAAATAACATGGAATAAATTTCTCCAACCTCGAATTAGTGATCCCAAGATCACTGTTTCGACTAGCCCCTAAATCGAGCCGTTACAATTCTCCCCCTTAGAGATTTTCACCCCCAAAAATCTTACCAGGAGAAGTTGTTTCAACATCCCTAAGACGTTTCCACCAACTCTTCGAAATCACAGATCAATTTATCCTCAAATTTCTCTCGCCCACAACCTTTAAACTGTAGTACACAAGGTCAAAGCACAACTTTGAAACCTAGATTACTCTTTCTCCAAAGCACATATACCCAGTAATCTGACAATTGTGAACTTTGCACATGCCAAAATGATCATTCAAATCTTTGTCGCATAAATCACTGCAATTCGGATGACATCCCTCTCCTTGGGACATCATGTCAATCCAAATTCAAAATCTATAGTACTCTATCACACTTTCTCCTTAGAATAATCACCGACTGTAATAGTCCCAACTTTGAACACTTTGATAATTCAGCTTTTACCGGTCAACTACTTCCAAACATAAACTCAATCTTATCATGAAGTGTACTCAGTTGTCAAAAACATATAAACATATATCAGTACCTTCTCATATTCTTACATGAGTAGACCTGCTGCTATTAAGTCTCATACCAAAACTTCTTCATAAGTTCTGAATTCATCAACATACAATTTCTATCTCTATGTAACATCAACAACGGAAATCTTATCCGCCCTGAATTTTAACATCTTAGTCAAACTCACTCAAAGCTTATTTAAAATACTATCCATGATCTCATTTCTTAACTCATTTGTCTCGAAGGAAAACTCCCTCTAGTCATTAACCTCGCTGAAACTAGGATATCACCGACTAAAGCCAATCAAGTAATTAACTCGCATTGCTTAAACAGGGATTTTCCTCCAGACATCTGTACTATGTCTTCTATCTAAGAAGTATTTCAATAACTATACACACCATTGTAATAGTTCAAGCCATTTTCATTAACTCACATTCAAATTTTCTGCAGCATTAGAAACGCCATCTCATCAGGATTTAGAAAATACATGACATTTTTCCACAAATCATATTATAACCTCAATTTCACAACTCAGACACAAAAGTGACTGTCTCAGGATCACCAATCTAACAATTCTTTCCGATGCAACTCTAATCACCCAAAAATGTAAACTATACCTTTACACACTAGTATTAAAACACTTTTCCCCTAATTCAACTGAACTCGATACTAAAATTTTTAGTTAATAGTACCTTTAATGGCTTTCAACTTAACTATCACGATTATAATATTTTCAATAAGCATACCTTTGTATCGTGCTTTCTACTCATGTACACAAGGAATTTTATTCTTTTTATTGATTCATGCGTATATACACATAACTCGAATCATATCTCTATACATTAATCTACTCTTTCCTCCATACTAAGAATATATTTTGGACACACTCCCGTTTGATTTCCTTTTGATATGTTAATCTAAAACTTTTACTATTGTCTTATCTCAAGATAGCAAGGACATCTCAATTGAGTACATTAACTCTATTTGGCTTACCCGAAAACCCATCGCACATCGTGAAACTTGTGATCTCACTTTTTATACTAGAATTATCACCTTTCTATGATCAAATCAAAAGCGCAGTTATAGTAGATATAACTATCACAACTCAAAGAACACACACTTTAAAGATAACCATGATCAGCTGAATATAAGATAAATCTCACATAAAGTTTCATCACCAACTTGCTCCTCAAAGTACTAGAATAAGGTTACAAAGAGATAGAGGAATCTCGATCTCAATAAACCAAATCGATAACCATTTTGTCTGATTTACAGTTAGCTAACCTTCTCACGCGATCACAATTTCATAAAAAGAACAACCACATAACCCTTAAAAGAAAACAGATATTTATACATAATACTCAGAGAGATCATTATAATCCATTCAACTATGGTTGTCATATTTAAACACTCTCACAGTCCAAATATGATTCCTCTAACCATTTCTGTCATCATAAACCTCTCATTACTCCTTCATTAATGAACATCGAATTGGGAGGTTCTCGATAAGTACACCTTAGGCTTCCTACTCAATTGAGTCAATTAGCCGAGGCCAACTTCCTCTTTGCTCATAACTTTGCAAAATTAGTACAATCTATGAAACATTCAGATATTCTTCCCAAACTGTTCTCAACTTTCAACTACTTTCATCTCTATACACATTATTGATTGTTTCACCACTGAACTCTTTTATTTTGTACTCATGAGCTTATTCAACTTGACTCTCATAAAGAAAAATCTCATTTCTACTTCTAAACTCATCAACTTATCCCATTAATTTCTAGGGATATTCAAAGACGCATAATCGTCGTCGTTGATGTAGGTACGAAACCAATGCCACATCCCCGAGGTGATCTCACATGGAGTCACCTCTAGATGCCAATGCCATATCCCGGATATGGTCTTATATGGGCTATCACACCAAGTATCGATGCCATATCTAGGATATGGTCTTATACGATTCTCATATTCATTATAGTCAACTAAGACTTCAACATCATATTCAACATCAATTTCTCAATTTAATGGTGTATCATGCCTCAATATGATACCAATCATTCTCAATTATGCTAACATAAATGTTGAATCTATCATGTACAAACTTACTCTCATGACTACATACATATGATTTAACATTCATCATTAATGAATTATCATTGTAATTGTTACGCTTACTCAAACTCCATATTAATATTTATTCAAGTACTCAACATTCAACCCTGATTCCTCTTACCATCACTTATCGAATTAAAGAATGTCTTATTGGTTTAAGTACGTCATTTACTTGATTGACATAGTCCAACTATGGTCTTACTCGTATCACAACATCATTGAATGATCGTACTCATCACCTACGTTCTACTTAACTTAACTACTCCAATTTAACTTCTATACTATAATAACAGTTATGGTTTCACAACAGAGTCATAAAACAAAACATTATACATCCTCTACTTTACAGTTTCACAAGAGATTCAACTATGTGGACATACTGATCATACATCATTCAATCAGTTATACATACACCCATATCTTGTTCACTAGGTAAGTTTACTCACTGCATGCACTTAACCCAATTGGTCAAGTATATAACACCATATGCATGTCAAACCAATATAGATAAGCTTATCACTTCATAACTCTCATTTCATTCCTTATCACCCACACATCATAAACTTTTATTCATATCTCTCTGAATTACAACAATGCATAAGCACATTTCAATTACCTCATTATCACTTACAACATTTTTGAATTTAGCTCGGTTGGGAATCATCTCTATCTTAACAAAATAATTTCGTTAGAGTCGGGAGATATCACACTATCACGGTCCACTTATGGCATGTATAGCTAGACTCTTACTCACACTAGGTTAGTCCGAGAATCGACTAAACCATAGCTCTAATACCACTAAATGTAACACCCCTTATCCATGTCCGATGACGATACCGGATACGAGGCATTACCATATTTAACCTTACTTAAGCATGTAATCACGACAATAAAATTTTGTTCAAAACCCATTTCTTTCCCATTCTCAGCCTAAGTGGTCGTAAACTTACCTCCGAGAGTTTTTGAGATTTAACCAGGGACTTTTACAAACTTGAAAAAAAACTTTCATCAAAACTAGGGCCAGATGCCCGTGTTGAACTAGGGAATGCATGTGTGCCCCTAAGACATGCCGTGTCTTCCACCCATGGTTGACACTAACTAATTTCACACGGCCTTGACATGCCCGTGGCCCTGGGCCGTGTGTTAAACCTTGGTATTCTGACTTATTCACACGGCCTATACACACGCCCGTGTGCTTCAGCCGTGTGGAAATTTAAATTCCAAGTGCAAGGTGTAGACTTCACACGGCCTAGGCACACACTCATGTGCTAGTCGTGTCTCCCACATGGTCTAGACACATGCCTGTGTGTCTACCCATATGGACAATTAGCACGCTATCTACCAAGCCTTTAGCCACCCTCACTTGCAAACATTCATACACCGTCACATAAACTTCTATTTTAACAAACATAACTCTTGAATTATAACATTTAAACTATAAAAGGAAGTCTTCATCTCATACACGAGGGAGAACTATTTCTGGTATAATTACAAATGACTTAAGCCATCATCTATGGCTATTCACAATCGAACCATAAACTCTCTTACGCCCACACATTTGGCTATATCAACTATGACTTAATCAACTTCAAATAATATCCCTATACATGCCATAACTCATAAGGACTTGAAACCTCATACCAAATGTCTGCTCGATAGCGTGAAAACATCTCCGGTGATCTCCAACCCGAGCTAGTTAAGCAAACCTAAAAGAGATGGGAAAAGAAAATGAGTAAGCAATAATGCTTAGTAAGTTCATATGCAAGTACTAATCAGTTATTAATACTCATTATTTATACACCATCTCAAGGTATTATAATGATTTTTATTCGTAAACTCATGGTTACCAATTCAATCATTCATAATGCTTACTCATTCTGTCTCTTACAACGTTCTAACCATACCTCGAGCTTAAGGCTCGCATTCATTAACTTACATTCCTGCACTTAACACCACATAGTCACATGACACAACACATTGTAACTTCTTAATGACTTACTCATACTACCAATCACTCAGTGGTTTCGCACTTAGCCCACCATCAATCTCTAATAGGGTGGTATAGCACCTAGCCACCATCAATTTCTAATAGGGTGGTATCGCACATAGTCTACCATTAGTCAATAAACTTGATGGTATCGCACACAGCCCATCGGTAACAAAGGACAAGGTAGTAATGCACACAGCCCACCATTAATAATATTGTTGATGGTATCGCACACAGCCCATCACTAACAATTAATAAGGTGGTATCGCACATAGCCCACCGTTATTATATATTCATGGATATTTATCCAAATGCATTTCCCTATTTCAAATGTTTATCCGAGAACATCCTCACACACTATCCTTCTTATTTAGATTTCTACAATAATCATTTACTTTTACGCAGTGCATTTATAGATACAACATATGCAATTTGGATGCATCATTTACACATGACCCACTATGGGTTCATTATATACCAAATTTACCTCAATTTAGTTCTAACACATACATGTACCTCTCGTGGTATAACCACATACTTTCTCATTTTCAACAAATCTGTTGAATCACTTAAATTGTTAGATAGCACTCTTGAGCCGCATACACATAACATCACATCGACATCACGCCCCCGATGGGGTCTTACACTAATTATCATATAGATGTCATTTCCCTAGCATGGTCTTAATCAATATCACACACCGAGGTCGTATTCCAATATGGTCTTACACGTGACCTTAACTATCATCATACCATGCTATTTGCTTTTCCCATTATTCTTAGATTCAATTCTCTTGACATCTTGTCAAAACATATTTAATACATTCATAAAGTAAATATACATTCCATACAGCATTGGAATACTAAATAACTCGTACGTAATTGTAACATTTGCACACGAACTTACCTCGATATCAGAGAGGGTAGAAAGGGACCTATTCGTCCATATGTCTCTTTTCACCCGTTCTAGGTTCGAATCTCATTTTCTTTGATCTAGAACAATAGAATTTACTCATGTAATCACTTATAAATCGTAATACATCATAATCTACACTTAGGCAAAAATGACTAAAATTATAATTTTGCCCCTAGGCTCGTAAATCAGTTTTCATCACAGTTTCTTATTAAACAAGCGTAGCTGAACATTTAATCCTCTAACAACTATCCTCAATTCCAACTATTTCATGCATTAATGAACAAACTACAACATTTGCATCTTAGTCCCAATTAGGTGTTTTCATGACAACACATTTCATAAAAGTTGTTTCTCATCTTCTTAACGTTCATTTTCTTCCATAAAAAATTAGAAACCAACTTAAACTCTCTCATAGAAAGTCCCTAGACTCACAACCATATTGCAAATTAGTCCCCTCATTAGCTAGCTTAAGCTTTGGGGACTCCAAAAGTACAAAAATTATCAACTAAAACCATCAAAATCACTTACTTACAAGAGGATTGCTTGGCTAAATGTTTGAGCTTCAAGAACCCCCATTCTAGCTTGTAGTTTCGGT
Source organism: Gossypium rotundifolium (assembly GCA_025506655.1). NCBI lineage: Eukaryota > Viridiplantae > Streptophyta > Magnoliopsida > Malvales > Malvaceae > Gossypium > Gossypium rotundifolium. The sequence goes on from CP106722.1 coordinate 64,905,655, forward strand.
GGGTGAAGAGAAGAAAATAAAAAGATGATAGCCTTTTGCTTATATCATCTTATTTTCTTCTTTTATTCAACTAATATCACCAACTTTTGACCAAAAATAAATTCTCTTGTCTCCCTTGTCCACATGGCGACTAACCCTTTATTATTGGCCTAATTTCACTTTAAACACCTCCACTTTAACATTCTATGGATATTAGGTACATATACCTTGTATAATAGAACTTTCGCACTTTATGCGAGTTAGTCCTTTTTCGCGATTAAGCATGAAATCGTTAAAATTAAAACACCAAAATTCTCATGCCTCTTTATAAACATTTTATAACACATAGAATAACATAGAATAAATTTCTCCAACCTCAAATTAGTGATCCCAAGATCACTGTTTCGACTAGCCCCTAAATCGGGCTGTTACAATTCTCCCCTTTAGAGATTCCCCCCCCCCCCCGAAAATCTTACCAGGAGAAGTTGTTTCAACATCCCTAAAATGTTTCCACCAACTCTTCAAATCACAGATCGATTTATCCTCAAATTTTTCTCACCAACAACGTTTAAATTGTAGTACACAAGGTCAAAGCACAACTTTGAAACCTCAATTACTCTTTTTCAAAAGCACACATACTCTGTAGTCTGAAAATTATGAACTTTGCATATACCAAAATGATCATTCAAATCTTTGTCGCATAAATCACTACAATTCGGATGACATCCCTCTCCTTGGGACATCATGTCAATCCAAATTCAAAATCTATAGTACTCTATCACATTTTCTCCTTAGAATAATCACCAACTATAATAGTCCTAACTTTGAACACTTTAATAATTCAATTTTTATCGGTCAACTACTTCCAAACATAAACTCAATCTTATCATGAAGTGTACTAAGTTGTCAAAAACATATATACATATATCAATACCTTCTCTTATTTTTGCGTGAGTAAACCTGCTACTATTAAGTCTCATGCCAAAACTTCTTCACAAGTTCTGAATTCATCAACATACAATTTATATCTCTATGTAACATCAACAGTGGAAATCTTATCAGCCCTGAATTTTAACATCTTAGTCAAACTCACTCAAAGCTTATTTAAAATACTATCCATGATCTCATTTCTTAACTCCTTTGTATCGAACGAAAACTCCCTCTAGTCATTAACCTCGCTAAAAGTAGGATATCACCAACTAAAGTCAATCGAGTAATTAACTCGCATTGCTTAAACAAGGATTTTCCTCCAGACATCTGTATTATGTCTTCTATCTAAGAAGTATTTCAATAACTATACACACCATTCTAATAGTTCAAGCCATTTAATTTAACTCACAATCAAATTTTCTGCAGCATTAGAAATGCCATCTCATCAGGAATCGAAAAATACATGACATTTTTCCACAAATCATATTATAACCTCTATTTCACAACTCAGACACACAAGTGACCGTCTCAGGATCACCAATCCAACAATTTTTTCCGATGCAACTCTAATCACCCAAAAATGTAAACTATACCTTTACACACTGGTATTAAAATAATTTTCCCCCAATTCAACTAAACTCGATACTAAAATTTTTAGTTAATAGTACCTTTAATGGCTTTCAACTTAACCATCACGGTTATAATATTTTCAATAAGCATACCTTTTTATCGTGCTTTCTACTCATGTACACATGGAATTTTATTCTTTTTTATTGATTCATGCGTATATACACATAACTCGAATCATATCTCTATACATTAATCTACTCATGTAACATCCTAGAATTGGGGGTTCTGCTTTTTGTGCTATTTTATGTGCTTGGCTCATTTTGCTTGTTATTTGGGTGTGTTTGGGGGTCTTGGGGAGGCTCAGGTTTGAGCCAGGGCCTTGGTAAAATTTTATTTTTAGGGCACTTTAGGGGGAGAGCTAGGGGAAGCAGGCTTTAAGGATATTTAGTTGTGTTTGATGTCACAAGTAGAGTGTGTGGCTTAGTGGTTGGCGTCACTTGTAGGAGCAAAAGGGGTGGAGTTCGAATCCCATCTGCCGCATTATAGAGCTTTATTTTTGGTTCCAGGATGGAGAAGAGGTGGCATTAGGCTGGGACTCTTCATGGTGGTTGTGGAATGAGTTAACAAATTCAAAATGCATGGAGGATAGGTGCTTGAGGAGTTTGAATCGGTCAACCAATTTGAATTGGGGAATGAAGAGTGAATGGAAGAGGAAATATTGAAATGTGGAGAGAGAGAAGGAGTTTGGCCGAATGTGGGAAGGTGTGGGGGAGAATGTTCAGTTTTAGCTAGGATAGGTGAGTGCCGAATTTCCCTTTTGTTCTTAGGCATTTTCATCCTAGTATTTTCAGTCAGTGTATGTAGGGAGAGAGTGCCGAAACTTTCTAGTGAGTGCTTTTAGTGATTCTTTTGCTTTTCTTTCAAATTGATACACTTTTGTTATCTTGAGTTTTGCCAATTTTTTAGATTGCTTTCCTCCCTTTTTTCAATTGTTTTCTTCTATTGTCACCTAATTTCACTTCTATCTTTTCTCCTCTTATTTTCTTTCTCTTGAGACCTCCATAGCCGAATATTTGTTCTCTTGTATTCATCTCTTTCACTCTTTTCTTCACAAAGCCGAAACCCTCTTCTTCTTCTACTACTTCTTTTTTTTCTTCTTCTCTTCTCCTCTACTTCTTTCTCCTCTAGCCGAATCCTCTTCTAGCTTTTCTTTTCTTTTAGTCGAACCATAAGAAGCAGAGTAGTTAGCTTTCTGTCTGTCGAGAGTCCCTCTACTTTTAGTGGGTGCTATTTGCAAGGTAATGTTCTTTTTCCTTAATTTCTTTACCATTGATTCGTGTTCTCTTCCATTCTATCTTGTTCATTTTAAAAGCCAGAAGCCTCACTCTGTTCTTCTTCCTAAGTTAGAACCCGTTGGAGTGCAAGCACACCTCTTTCAGCCTCTTCTTAGTTTCGGAATCACATAAGGAGGGTGGTAAGTTTATGTTGGCCGAATAAGGGGAGGCCTCTTTCATGTTTCGTTTAGGCTGAAAAGTTGTTTCTTTCCTATTGTGGAGCACCATTTCTAATTTGTGAGTTATTAGGGATTCATCTGGAATCGCAAGCCGAATCCATTGGGACGATTTCTGAGTAATCAAGGTAAAGAGTTCCTCTTTCATTCTTTACGGCCAGTTTTTATTCGTTATACTCTGCCATAACCAAAACCCCTTTTTTTAGACAACCATCGTTCTCTTTGAAAGTACTGTACTAATCAAGGCTCTCTTCATAGATGCGAGTGCTAGCCATTCCAAGGGGTATCGTTAAAGGAGCCTGAGGAGAGTAGACCCATAGTCTCTGTTCCTAAGTTCAAACGACGTGCTATGTCCGCGGTTCGAGACTTTTCGCCAGGTTGTGGTAGAGAGCCGATGTCTGTTTGGGATAGGCAAATCGTTGTTATTCCCACTAGTGAGAGTGTCGACGATCTAGAGTATTTAGTTCTTCGCGTAATCAGGGTGTAATGCTCACACCTTTTACTAATTTGCATTAATAACTGTATTGGCTGAAAGCTGAAACGACTGTATCGACAGTTGAGATACCCTTGTGGGTAAGGTTGGAGACACTAGGTAAGTACCTTTATAATTTTGCCTTTCCATTATCATAGCCTAAATCTATGTATGATTTGATTATCTGTTGTACATTGGAAATATGAATGCATTCATCACAATATAATAATATGTTTTATGGGCTTTGGGATATGATATTGATTGAAAGGGGAAGTGTAATTCAGTGGTCTGGTACACAGTGGTTTGGTACCATATATATCTGTGACTATGTCACATTAATTCAGTGGTTTGGTACCACATATACATATATAAGTGACTCTGTCACAGTGGTTTGGTACCACAATGGTTTGGTACCACAGTGGCTTGGTGGCACAGGTGTTTTGGCTAGTTCAGGTGATGTAGAGGATGGAAAACTAGGTTGGGCTGGGCTGCATTGCATACACTTTTTAATATGCCATGTTGTGAGGGCTAATACCCAACATGCTTCTGTGGGCTTAGGCCCAGATTGCGTTCATCAGGGGAATTACACATTGATTCTTGGTGACTCACCCCTCTACTTAATTTTGCAGGTAATCCCTAGTTCGAGGATTTAGAGCTGAGGAGGACTCTAAGGTGTCCATGCATTACTTCTTTCATAAATTTCATTTCCTTTATTTAGATTCACTTTTAATTTGGGAATTTGTTTGTAATAAGGCCTCCGGGATTTTATAATTTGGTTTTTGACTTATTACGGTAATTACTACTTTTATGAAACATTAAATTGGGAGTTTTCTAAACAAAATGGAAACATACATTTCTTTTAATAATGACGCACGGATAATAAGCAATTAAGTAATTAAACTCAGAATTTTTCCTAAAACTACACAAACTGTTTTAAATGTCACATTTATGAAATCCTTTAATTTCAGCTTTTATGTTACAAAACCTGTTTTTGATTATTAATTCTCTCAAATAAAAAGTTGGTAAGAAACCCTTAAATAGAAATTTACTTTTTAGGATGGAAACACAAAACTAAAAGTTTTCTAAATTGCGATGTATTCTCTAAAATTTCAAAACTATCTTTTCATGTGACATACAAGATTCAGTCGTAACGTTTAGACTGGGTTTGGGGTGTTACAATTATGGTATCGGAGCCCGATTATAAAACTCGACTGTGGAACAGGTTCAAAAATGTTTTCCAAAATTGGGTTGAAATATGGTTTGGAAAAAAATATGTTTTCTGGAAGTATGGAACCTGAGTCTTTGGCACCAAATCCGTACGGTAAGTCTGCTGACTATTGGTTGATTTGTAGGAAAAGATTATATTTTGTTATGATTGCTAGTTTTAAGAGATTCAATTTTAGAGATTGAGACCTTTAAAAATACGTTTTGCGAGAAACTACTTCTAATTCTATCTTCATAAGCTATCCGTTAATAAACAGTGGAAGATATACTAATTCATAAAATTTTTAATCAGATTAAGTCAATTCCATGATCATGAGCGTTAGAGGACGAGGACGTGGTATACGCGACCGTGGTAGAGGCTGGGCTGTTGAGGCTGGACCCTCGGAATCAGGACAAGGGCCGGAAGGTGAAGTGCCAGCATCACCAATAGCAGAAGCAGGGTCTCAAGACCGAACTGGACGGGACGATGCTTTGTACCAAGCTATGTTGCGTGTTTTGGAGCGGGTTGTTGAAGCAAGCACGGGATTAGTAGCCCAAAAATCTATTCCTGAGCGACTACGAGCAAATGGGGCCGAGATATTTAGAGGTATTTCTGGTGTTGCTCCAACGTAGCAGAGTATTGGTTGGAAGTAGTCGAGTAGATTATGGATGATTTGGACTGCACGACAGAGGAAAAGTTGAAAAGAGTAGTGTCCTTCCTTCGAGATGAGGCATACCAATGGTGGCTCACGGTAAATGATGGAACACTAGCAGATCGTATTACCTGGGACTTCTTTAAGACATCGTTCCAGGGAAAATATGTTGGGGCAAGCTATGTGGACGCTCAGAGGAAGGCATTTTTAAACTTGGTCTAGGGGAATAAGTCAGTGGCTGAGTATGAGGCGGAGTTCCTACGTTTAAGCTGCTATGCTCGGGGTATCGTTACAACTAATCATGAGCGTTGTGTTTGGTTTAAGGATGGTATGCAGGATGAGTTGTGGGTACTGATAGCTCCGCAATGGGAAAGAGAGTTTTCCATTCTGGTTGAGAAGGCAAAAATAGCAGAAGAGGTGAAGCGGTCTGAGAGGCAGAATCGGGATAAGGATAGGGATAGGAATAAGAGGAATTTTAGGTCGTCAAGATCTATTGAGGGTTTCCAAAAGAGGACTAGGTTTGATGGGTCGGGTCGAGTTGCGATGCCTGTTACCATTGGTCGGTCTCAACTGTGTGCTCAATGTGGGAATTTTCATTCGGAGGAGTGTTGGGCAAGAAATAGAGGATGCTTCAGGTGTGGATATGTGGATCATCGGGTAAAGAACTGTCCACAGGAGCCAGACAGGGCACGGTAAGTAGGTTAGGGTTATGCACAGTCCGGAAGAGGTGGGCAGTAGCCACCGTGAGGTCGTGGTCCGGCCAGAGGAGGAAATGGATTTGGTCGAGAACGTGGAGCACCGGGCAGAGGTGCTGGGAGTACAACTGCAAGACAGCCTGGATTGGTTTATGCAACTAGACGTCGGAAGGATGGTGACGCACCGGACATCATAACCGGTACGTTTTTTATTTTTGGTGTGCCATTTACAGCTTTGATAGATATTAGGTCTACACATTCATATGTTGCTAGTACTGTGTCTGGGACTTTGAGTATAGAATCTGAGGTTACTTCTAGAGATATGACTGTGATTAGACCTTTAGGACAATCTGTAGTGGTGAACAAACTATTTAGGAATGTGCCTTTAGAAGTGTAAAGGATTACTTTCCCGGCTGACTTGATGGCATTGTCGTTCAGCGAGTTTGACTTGATTTTAGGCATGGACTGGTTATTTAAGTATCGAGAAAACTTGGATTGTGCTGCTAAGCACATGATATTGAAGACTCTCGAGGATAAGGAGGTGCTGGTGATAGGTGAGAGAATGAATTACCTGTCCAATGTGGTGTCTGCACTAAAGGTTTAAAGGATGGTGCGAAAGGAATGCGAGGCATTCCTAGCTTTCATTAGTGCTTTGGATGTCAAAGAATTGTCTGTAATAGATGTTAGAATGGTGAAAGAATTCTTGGACATCTTTCTAAAAGAGCTTCTAAGGTTACCTCCGGATCGCGAGGTGGAGTTCGGCATTGATCTACTTTTGGGAATAACTCCGGTGTCTGTCGCCCCATATAGGATGGCGCCGAAGGAACTGGTAGAACTTAAAGCTCAAATTCAGGAATAGTTAGACCGCGATTTTATCCAACTAAGTGTGTCTCCGTGGGGAGTACCGGTGTTGCTTGTTAAGAAAAAGGATGGGTCGATGTGGATGTGCATTTACTATAGGCAATTGAACAAGTTGACGATTAAGAACAAATACCCATTACCAAGGATTAACGATCTGTTCAATCAGCTGCAAGGCACTTTGGTCTTCTCGAAGATAGACTTGAGGTTAGGGTATCATCAATTAAAGGTCAAGGAGACGGATATTCAAAAGACTTCTTTTTGAACTCATTATGGTCACTACGAGTTCTTAGTGATGCCGTTCGGGTTGACGAATGCACCAGCTGCATTTTTGGATATGATGAATGGGGTATTCAAACCCTACCTGGATCAGTTTGTCGTAGTGCTCATAGACGATATCTTGGTATATTCAAGGACTGAGGAGGAGCATGATTCTCATCTTCGAATAGTTCTGCAGATTTTGAGAGAGAAGCAACTACATGCCAAATTCAGCAAGTGTGAATTTTGGTTGAGGGAAGTTACCTTATTAGGGCATGTTGTTTCTGCCAAGGGGATTAGCGTTGATCCCCGAAAGATTGAAATTATTTTGGATTGGAAACCACCAAAGTCAGTAGCAGAAATTCAAAGTTTCCTTGGGTTAGCTGGGTACTGCAGAAGGTTTGTTGAGGGATTCTCATTGATTGCTGCACCATTAACCAAGCTATTATGGAAAGGGATACCTTTCGTATGGACTGATAAACAGTAGGAAAGCTTTGAAAAGTTGAAGAAGATTTTGACGGAGGCACCAGTGTTGATTCAGCCTGAGGCTAAAAAAGAGTTTGTCGTCTATTGTGATGTGTCGCACACAGGGTTAGGATGTGTGTTGATGTAAGAAGGGAAGGTGATAGCGTATGCGTCTCGGCAATTAAGACCACATGAAGTGAATTATCCCACTCATGATTTGGAGTTAGCTACGGTAATATTCGCCCTGAAGATTTGGAGAAACTATTTGTATGGAGAAAAGTTAATTATCTATATCGATCATAAGAGCCTAAAGTATCTCCTTACCTAGAAGGAGTTGAATTTAAGGTAGCGGAGATGGATTGAATTGTTGAAAGACTATGACTGCTCGATTGAGTATCACCCTGATAAATTTAATGTAGTGGCGGATGCGTTGAGCCGTAAGATAATATCGAATTTGAGGGAAATATTTGCTCATCTCAGTTTGTATGAAGATAGAAGCTTGTTAGCCGAACTTCAAGTGAAGCCTTCATGGATTGGTCAGATTAAGGAAAAACAGTTGTCCGATGAATTGTTAAGTTCTCGACTTCAGCAAGTGGAAGGTGGTGAGACAGAAGATTTTGGTCTCTGCAGTGAAGGGGTATTATGCTTTTGTGGAAAGGTTTATATGCCAAAGGATTCTAAGTTGAGGCAGATGATTCTGTGGGAGGTGCATAGTAGCCCATACGCTATGCATCCCGATGGGAATAAGATGTATCGAGATTTGCGTGAACAATTTTAGTGGCTAGGTCTAAAGCAAGAAGTTACTGAGTTAGTGAGTAAGTGTTCAACGTGTCAACAAGTGAAGACGAAACATCAGTTGCCTTTGGGGTTGCTACAGCCAATGAAAATTCTACTTTGGAAGTGGGAGAGGATAACGATGGATTTCATTAGTGGGCTACCTCTTACACCTACTAGGAAAGATTCGGTGTGGGTGATTGTCGATCGGTTGACGAAGCCCGCTCACTTCATACCGGTTCACATCGACTACTCATTCAGAAGTTAGCCAAGCTGTATGTAGCAAAGATTGTGAGGTTACATGGGGTGCCAGTGTCTATCATATCAGACAGGGACCCTAGGTTTACATCGCAATTCTAGAAGGCATTACATAAAGCATTAGGTACAAGACTGGATTTTATCACGGCGTTTCATCCACAGACTGATGGTCAGTCAGAGAGAGTAATTCAAATTCTGGAAGACATGCTGAGAGGTTGTGTAATCGACTTCAGAAGTTGTTGGGAGGATTTCCTACCGTTGGCAGAATTTGCATATAACAATTCTATCAATCCAGTATTCAGATGGCACCCTACGAAGCGTTGTATGGTCATAGGTGTTGTACCCTTACCTACTGGACAGAGTTAGGTAAGCGACAGTTGTTGGGTCCAGAATTGGTCTTTGAGACAGAGGAAAAGGTTAAGTTGATTCGGGCTCGATTGAAGGAAGCTTCTGATAGGCAGAAATCGTATGCAGATCTGAAGTGTAAAAAAATAGAATTTTTAGTGGATGATCGGGTTTTCTGAAAGTTTCACCGTGGAAGAAGGTTCTAAGATTTGGGCGGAAGGGCAAGTTGAGCCCCAGGTTTATCGGGCCTTACCGGGTGTTGAAATGTGTGGGACCAGTGGCTTATCAACTTGAGTTACCTCCAAAGTTGAGCCAGATACATGATGTATTCCATGTCTCAATGTTGAGGCGCTATCATTCGGATCCATCTCACATAGTGCCGGTGGAAGGAATTGAAGTGAGACCAGACCTGTCTTTCTAAGAAGAACCAGTGCAGATCTTAGATCGAGATGTTAAAGTGTTGAGAAGGAAGTCGGTTCCATTGGTCAAAGTATTATGCGTAATCATGGTTCAAAATAAGCCACGTGGGAGCCGGAAGAGGCAATTCGATAGCAATACCCTCATCTCTTCTAACCAGGTAAATTTTGAGGCCGAATTTTCTTTAAGGGGGTAGAATTGTAACATCCTAGAATTAGGGGTTCTGTTTTTTGTGCTATTTTATGTGCTTGGCTCATTTTGCTTGTTTTTTCGGTGTGTTTGGGGGTCCTGAGGAGGCTCAGGTTCGAGCCAGGTCCTTGGTAAAATTTTGTTTTTAGGGCACTTTAGGGGGAGAGCTAGGGGAAGCAGGCTTTAAGGATATTTAGTTGTGTTTGATGTCACAATGGAGTGTGTGGCTTAGTGGCTGGTGTCACCTGTAGGAGCAAAAGGGGAGGAGTTTGAATCCCATCTGCCGCATTATGGAGCTTTATTTTTGGTGCTAGGATGGAGAAGAGGTGGCATTAGGCTGGGACTCTACATGGTGGTTATGGAATGAGTCAACAAATTCAAAATGCATGGAGGAGAGGTGCTTGAGGAGTTTGAATCGGTCAACCAGTTTGAATTGGGGGATGGAGAGTGAGTGGAGGACAAAATAATGGGATGTGGGGAGAGAGAAGGAGTTTGGCCAAATGTGGGAAGGTGTAGGGGAGCATGTTCAATTTTAGCTAGGATAGGTGAGTGCCGAATTTCCCTTTTGTTCTTAGGCATTTTCATCCTAGTATTTTTAGTCAGTGTATGTAGGGAGAGAGTGTCGAAACTTTCTAGTGAGTGCTTTTAGTGATTTTTTTGCTTTTCTTTCAAATTGATGCACTTTTGTTCTCTTGAGCTTTGCCGAATTTTTAGGTTGATTTCATCCCATTTTTCAATCGTTTTCTTCTATTGTCACCTAATTTCACTTCTACCTTTTTTCCTCTCATTTTCTTTCTTTCTCTTGAGACCTCCATAGCCGAATCTTTGTTCTTTTCTATTCATCTCTTTCACCCTTTTCTACCCAAAGCTGAAACCTTCTTCTTCTACTACTACTTCTTTTTCTTCTTCCTCTCTTCTCCACTACTTCTTTCTCCTCTAGCTGAATCCTCTTCTAGCTTTTCTTTTCTTTTAGCCGAACCGTAAGAAACAGAGTAGTTAGCTTTCTGTCTGCCGAGAGTCCATCTACTTCCAGTGGGTGCTATTTGCAAGGTAATGTTCTTTTTCCTTAATTTCTTTGCCATCGATTCTTGTTCTCTTCCTTTCTATCTTGTTCGTTCTAAAAGCCGTAAGCCTCACTCTGGTCTTCTTCCTAAGGCCGAACCTGTTAGAGTGCAAGCACACCCCTTTAAGCCTCTTCTTAGTTTCGGAATCGCGTAAGGAGGGTGGTAAGTTTATGTTGGCCGAATAAGGGGAGGCCTCTTTCATGTTTTGTTTAGGCCGACAGGCTGTTTCTTTCCTATTGTGGAGCACCATTTCTAATTTGTGAGTTATTAGGGATTCATCTGGAAACGCAAGCTGAATCCATTAGGATGATTTCTGAGTAATCAAGGTAAGGAGTTCCTTTTTCATTCTTTACGGTCAGTTTCTATTCGTTATACTCTGCCATAACCAAAACCCCTTTTGTTAGACAACCATCGTTCTCTTTGAAAGTACTGTACTGATCAAGGCTCTCTTCATGGATGCGAGTGCTAGCCATTCCAAGGGGGTATCGTTAAAGGAGCTTGAGGAGAGTAGACCCGTAGTCTCTGTTCCTAAGTTTAAACGACGTGCTGTGTCGGCGGTTCGAGACTTTCTGCCGGGTTGTGGTAGAGAGCCGACATCTATTTGGGATAGGCAAAAAGTTGTTATTCCTGCTAGTGATAGTGTCGACGATCTAGAGTGTTTAGTTCTTCGCGTAATCAAGTGTGTAATGCTCACACCTTCTTTTATTAATTTGCATTAATAACTGTATTGGCTGAAAGCCGAAACGACTGTATTGACAGTTGAAATACCCTTGTGGGTAAGATTAGAGACACCAGGTAAGTACCTTTATGATTCTGCCTTTCGAATATCATAGCCTAAATCTATGTATGATTTGATTATCTATTGTAAATTGGAAATATGAATGCATTCATCACAATATGGTAATATGTTGCATGGGCTTTGGGATATGATATTGCTTGAAAGGGGAAGTGTAATTCAGTGGTCTGGTACCACAGTGGTTTGGTACCACATATATTTGTGACTATGTCACATTAATTCTACGGTTTGGTACCACATATACATATATTAGTGACTCTGTCACAGTGGTTTGGTACCACATTGGTTTGATACCATAGTGGCTTGGTGCCACGGGTGTTTTGGCTGGTTCAGGTGATGTAGAGAATGGAAAACTAGGTTGGGTTGGGCTGCATTACATACACTTTTTAATATGCCATGTTGTGAGGGCTAATGCCCAACATGCTTCTGTGGGCTTAGGCCCAGATTGTGTTCGTAAGGGGAATTACACACTGGGTCTTACTGACTCACCCCTTTGCTTAATTTTGCAAGTAATCCCTAGTTCGAGGATTTAGAGCCGAGGAGGTCTCTGAGGTGTCCATGCATTACTTCTTTCGTAAATTTTGTTTCCTTTATTTAGATTTACTTTTAATTTGGGAATTTGTTTGTAATAAGGCCTCTGGGATTTTATAATTTGGTTTCTGAATTATTACGGTAATTACTACTTTTATGAAACGTTAAATTGGGAGTTTTCTAAACAAAATGGAAACATACATTTCTTCTAATAATGACGCACGGATAATAAGCAATTAAATAATTAAACTCGGAATTTTTCCTAAAACTACACAAACTATTTTGAATGTTACGTTTATGAAATCCTCTAATTTCGTGTTACAAAACCTGTTTTCGATTATTAATTCTCTCAAATAGAAAGTTGGTAAGAAACCCTTAAACAGAAATTTACTTTTCAGGATGGAAACACAAAACTAAAAGTTTTCTAAATTACGATGTATTCTCTTAAATTTCAAAACTATCTTTTCATGTGACATACTAGATTCAGTCGTAACGTTTAGACCGAGTTTGGGGTGTTACACCGTGTATCTATACCAAGTATGTGTGTCATGCATGCATGAAAAACCCCAAAATCTCGAACAGTCCCAAACAATAGTTTAAAGAAACTTTACAATCCAAAACCAAATAATAATAATAATAAAACCAAAAAATTTATATAATTAAATTAAAATAATATGACGAAGTACCGTTTGAAGTCCATCGTACGTCTGCATGCCAATTCCAATCCTAAGTTCGATCATTACCTAAGAAGTTGAGATAATGGGGTGAGCTTAACAAGCTCAGTGTGAAACTAAACGAGTGTTAAGCATCCATACAAGCACTTTAATAGTGGTACCAATAGCACAATCAAACACTATCAATAATAATTTCAAATGCACATGATCGTGAAAAAATGTATATGTGAGATCCTACCCATACCATCCGCTACACACCACGAATTCCCCAGAACCCGTCTGCCAAACGCCAACATATGTGAGCAATTATCGATGTCGTAAAACCACCAATAATCAATAATGCATTGAAACAGCCAAATAAATAATATGATATAATAGCCAATCCTCTAAGTACTCTAAATGCAGTGCACTAACTACAAATATATGCAGACTTAATATGACGCCGGTACTCCACGAAACTCCTCCGTTAACCACAAAATCCTATCCCGATAGACATGCAACATGTCATACAAATGCATGCATAATCACATTATAATACTTTTCATGTAACACCCCCTACCCGTATCCATAGCCAGACTAGGGTTACAAGGCATTACCGAAGAAGACACAACTCAAAACAGGCATATAATTTTTTTTAACCGTTAAGAACCCAATCATGCTTAATTATTCATATAGTATACTGACATTTAAATAATTACACATTAATCATAGTCCTGCACCATTTCAAAACCAATATACACTCCTTCTTAATAAAATTATATGCACATGTAAACATATCGTTTCAATCATTTTAAGAACAAATGGCTATCTAGAATTCAATCAAATCGCTTACTAACTAATAAGCCAATATATATGTATATATATATATATACATATCAACTCATTAAATAATCACAAATACACGTTAGGTCAATCACATTATCTTTCATACGATCTACTTTAATTATATACATCTTAACTTATAATTTAAGGCTTAACTCAAAATATATTCCAAATTTACAAATTTTATATACTTACAAAATTCATGACTAACCATAACAAATCCTTAATAAAGCATACCATCATTTCAAATAAGCATAACCTAATACATGCAAATACATACATAATTCCTTATTCAATTTCTATCATATTCTAGTTCCACATTGATCATGAACATATCTTTTATTTCACAAACCATAATCATATCTAACAATAACCAATTTTACAAGACTAAATTCATTTGCATCGTATGTAACCATCCATCATAATTTCACACCATGGCCGAATAAATACATATTTAGCCTTATTTAACAAACTAAATTATCAATGACTTATGGGCTAAACATAACCTTATACCTAATTTCCACATTTGAACATATATGTCATTGTACCAGATAATATCAATCACAAAACGTATATAAATATATACTTTCAACTTTAATCTATTCGAATAAACCAATCAAACCATCACATATTTCACAACCTAAATTTGTCTACGTATCATTTAGCCACCACCAAAATATCTATAAGTATACATTTAGTTTTAATTCATTTCGTGACTAAATCAATTCGTCAGACAAAGCATAATAAGTATACATGTACTAATCACCCAACCAAATTCAATATGTCCAAGATATAAACATCACAATTACTTACCTATTAAAAACTTATGCCATACCAAATATGCATTAATATCAACTCATCTTTGATGATTATTACCAACCATAAACATAGATACCAAACTAACTCATAAGAAGATAAGCCATTTTCGCATGGCTATTATTTACATTCAAAAGAACTTTATCCACAATCAATTTTCTATTATGCTATACATGCCATATATTCGAAATTAACTTAACAAAATACCAAAGGAAACTATCGATAGTCTGAATAGTCTTGCTGACGATCCACGAGCTCGTAACGTATCCAAAATCTATAAAACAGAGATAGACAGAAAAACACAAAGTAAGCTATTTAAGCTTAGTAAGTCAACAGCAAAGTAATATCAACCAGCTTAGCAAAATCAATATACAAATTTGTAACAAGCACTTGAAATGTTCCACACACACATATACTTATTAAAGTTCAATATCAAAACACATTTAATCAAATTTGGCCGAATAAATCAAATTTGAAACATATACATTAGATTTTGTACAACAAACTACACTTTTGTCTTACCTTGCTTTTCACAGCACAGTTTATATACATACCTGATTTCTTTAGTTCGAATTACACATTGGCCTTCACTTACACATGCCCGTTGAACCATTCAGAATTAAAAAGGATACGCAGATAGTCAGAAGCTCGTACAATGCCAACGTCCCAGACGTTGTCTTACATGTAATCACATATTGATGCCACTGTCCTAGACAGGGTCTTACACGTAAACACAAGTCGATGCCAACATCCCAATCATGGTCTTACACGATAATACATATCGGATATCCTATGCCATGACATATGTATCCTATCTATTCTTAAGGTTCGTACGGGGCTTATGGACGTCGAATCTCGGTCGAATCAAACTTAGAATCTATTCAATCATACTACCCACATTCGGCCATAAGCAAAATAAATTCAAATAATTTAATTCATTTCATAACTAATACATATTCATTGTTATATCAACATTTAAATGCTAATTGACTTACCTCGGATGTCGTCGACTGTTAAATCGGCTACTCGACCACTTTCGTCTTTCCCCGATCCAATTCTGATTTCTTTAATTCTTTATCTAAACATATTCAAATTAAGCTTATTTAAATACCATTACACTCAATTTAGCCTAAAAACACATAAATGGGCAAATTACAATTTTTCCCTTAACATTTCATATTTTTTACAATTTAGTCATTTTTGCACAAAACACAAAATACACAAAATTTGACTATACACCTTAAGGGCCGAATATTCCTAGCATTAATACAAGCCTACACATTTCATTTATTTTATATTTTAGTCCCTCAAAATTTTATTTTTGCAATTTAGTCCAAATTACTCAATTTCATCAAAAATTCAAAGACAAAACTTGTTAATCTAATATATATATATATATATATATATATATATATATATTCTATATTTCATCACCAAACATCAAAAACTACAAGGTACCATCAATGGCAAAACACAAAATCATCATCACAGTCAAAAATTAAGACACGGGTTTTGTTCATTTCTAAGCAACGATCTCAAAAACGTAAAAATTATCAAAAACCGAACAACTAACATACCTTAATCAAGCTTCAAATGGCCGAAACTTTCCTAGGTTTTCTTTCTTCTTCTTAAGCTTACATTCGGCTATCAATAAAAGATGGAGAAGATGGATTTGTTTTATGTTATTTTAACATATAATATTAGTTATAATTAGTTTACTAATATACCCTTTTAAATTAAATTGCTTAACATATGTTTTAAGGTCATTTTAGACCATTTCCACCACTAACCTATAAAATGGGCTAATTTCCCTTTAAGGGCTCCATATTAAAAAGACACTATCAAATAAGCACTTTACACTTTAGTTTGTAACCTTTACATTTTACGCGATTAAGTCCTTTTATTTAATCGGGCACCTAAACGACAAAATTAAGTCACGAAAATTTAACACCAACAAATTCACACATAATAAACACGGAAAATAATTTTAAAATATTTTTTGACTCAAATTTATGATCTCGAAACCACTATTCTGATTAGGGTCAAAATCGGGCTGTTACATTTCACATTTATTTGACATGTTAAACATGTCCTCAATAATCACATACTTTCAGAGAAAGGAAGAAGTGTTCCAATTTTCAAATTACCATTAAGATGGTATCTATCAATATCGTTTAATTCACAGACTTTACAAATTTGATTGTGCCCTAATATCAACCTCACATATATATATCATAGTAAATATTTCATGCATTTAAATCATGCACAAACCTAATATCTCAATACTTCATACCATTCAATCAACCATTCTCATGTCACATAATATAATTATGCATAACAATCTCAATCACATATTCATACAGTCAAACTAGCAATTTTGCCAACATATCAGCCTTTTAAGGCTTGAAACGTACCTGGTTCGGCCACTCACAAAACTAATTTTTTGGCTACTATGCCCAACCAATCAACAAGTTAATTTATCAAATATAACATGACATTTATCATTATCAAACAAATTTTACAAGTGTAGGACCCACACCTTATTTTTTGCTTTCTCGCAACACCCTAGTGAATCTTCTAATTTTCCTTAATAAACCTTTATACGATCCTAAACCAAAATTAAATATAAATTCAATAAATTTACCACTTAACCAACTCGTAATTACCCACTTGTGGGTTTAAACCAATTTTTGAATTAATAACTATTTTATGAATTCAACTAGTTCGATTATTTACCTTGTATAGATGCGAACCGTACGTACGATCGTTCTTCGGCTTTACAGTTGATTCGAACCATTTGGATCAGCACCTAATTCCATAATATACTGGAAAATAAGTAGCTAATATTTATTAAATTCCTTCATTTAATAAATCCATAAATTTTACCCTACAACTATGTCGAAACAATAATTAATTTTACGCTTAACTGCACTAACGCTTCCCGATTTGTGAGTTTCGAATGCCCAAACGATCAAGAACTTTTTTCCCTAATTGAAATGGGTTTAATAACTTATTATAAGGGTTCAAGAACTCAAATTAAGTTTGGAATTAATTTGGCAAGATTCAAGAAAAAAAAAACAGCCCCCTATTCTACACATGGCCGAATTTGGGGCTGAATTTTAAAAATGGTTTGAGGCGTCATTAAAATCTGGAAAAATACCTTTAAAAACATTTAAAATCCCCTAAATTCTAGATCTGGAAATTTAGGTTTTTAATGGACAAGATTAATTAAGAAATTGAATAGAGAAGAGACTTTACACAAGCTAGTCAAGAATGGCACTTTCTAGGCGATGTTTGGGATTGATCTTGGAGTTCAAAATTTTATATTTGGGGCTGATTTAATTGAGGAAAATTTCATAAATATAGTAAAGGAGATGGTGCACAATCTTGATGCAAAAAGAAGAAGAAGATGGTAAAAGGGAGGTGCTGGCAAGACAACAATGGAGGAAAAAGGGAAAAGAAAAAAAAAATAAAGGTGAAGAGAGGGAGAGGGGGTTAGGGACGGCTAAGGTAGAAGAAAATGGGTTAAAAGGCTGATTATTTTGATAAAAACATATATTTATACCTAGGTTTACTAAGCTTGGATGCCAACACATAAAAAAAAAGGAATTTGCAAAATTTATTTATTTTGTAAGAGTTGAAACTTGAACTTGGGACCTCCAACTAAATTTCAAGCTTTCACATTTAATGATTAACCATTGGGTCAATTCCCTATTTTTGATATATTTCTAAATTTTATGGAGCTAAATTTGGGATGTTACAGTACATCTCAATCTCGATGTTTGATCTCGAATCCTTTTAAAATTTTTATTTAATAATAATGCTGCAATCGATAAAACATTCTTTGTCGGTTCTTGCCAAAATATTTTGATAATATCATAGAATCTTGATACCCAATGTTAACTCGTGCGAAATTTTTCATTCAAGGACTTGACTTAGGTGAAACAAACCATTCTTGATCAAGAAGAACGTCGTTCAGGATCTTGGTGACGGGTATGTGTTTTTTTACGAGCAAATCAGGGTAATCCATGCTTAGGATTAGGGCCACACAAGCATGTGGAGCACACGACCCCTCACACGATCATTTGCCCTAAAAACCCTAGGGTAATTCAAACTTCACACGACTAAGAACCCTTCACACAGCCTGCCACATGATCTTGTCTTCCCTATATCTTGATTTTGCAATTTTCACACGCCTACAGTCTGTTACATGGCCTAGCCACATGGTCGTGTAATCCCTCTACACAGTCTATAACATCCCACATGACCTGGCCACACGGCCATGTGCCCCCTGTTTTACAATTTCGCCTAGAAATTTTATTATTTGTTCAATTTAGTCTTTGAATGGTTCCCAAACTATTTTTAGTGTTTTATTTTATTCAATTAAATCCCTGGTAATATGAATAATGTTGGAATCATTGAATTGATTTACTAAATTGAAATTATATATTAGCATGAATTTTTAATGAAATATACATGTCTATGGTGTCCGTATTTGTGATTGTACGTGCAACCTACCTTATGTTACCGTTAAACTGAACACATGATAAGCATGCCTTTTGTTATTGAATCAATCTGTTTTACGCACAATATCTACCGTTGTATCGAACTGTTATAAGCATAATGATTGCTACAGCATTGTTCTGTCAAAAGCATATTAAATGCTACTGTATTAATCTGTTTTGAACATGTCATATAACATTGCATGGGGTGGGACGATATGTATGAAGGAAGTATTGGTAGTTTATTTGTATTATTTTATTGTGTACCCACAGCCATAGGCAGATTCCATCTGCGGCACTTTTGTTGTGCATCCACAACCTATCGGTAGCTATTACCTGCAAACATGTTGTGCATCCACAGCTAGTGGCAGATTTTACCTGCATTATTTTATTGTGTATCCACAGCCATAGGAAGATTCCATTTGCGGTGTTTTTTTGTGTGTCCACAACCATTGGCAGTTTACCTACAAACTTTTAGTGGTTAAGCCACAACCCAGTGTGTTGGTAGTTGGAGTTCAAGGGGAACTCCCATTGTGGTGTGTAGCGGTGTGGTAGGATCTTTTCTGTTAAAACTGAAGTTGTATGGCATCTGTAAAAACATAACTAAAATTTTTGATATAGTAGATATATATATATATATATATATGTATATTGTTGAATACTCTAAAACATCGATATTTTGATATTGCCACTATAAATTATTTATATGTGACATATTTCTGTATGCTTATATGTTTGCACTGGTTTCTTATGATTAAACTCACACTGAGCATCATAGCTCACTCCCTCTTTTAATTTCCATCCTTACAAATAACCCACTAGGTTAGGACACAGATGCGGTAGTCGAAAGGTCTCGGCTCGATATTGTTCATTGAAATATTTTCAAATTATCATATGATATTTTATTTATTCAGACAATGTACTGTTTTATTTTGAATTGTTGCGTGAGACTTAAGATTTGTTTTCTTTTAGCATGTGTAACACCCCTAACCCGTATCCATCACCGGAACAGGGTTACAGAGCATTACAGAAACATTCAGAATCATTTACAGATAAATTATACAAGTTACTATTCAAATTCTGAAATCATTCGTAAAGTCTCTTAAATAGACCCTTGAGGTCCAATACGAGCATTAGAATCGAGTCGGGACTTAATCAGAACCTCTAAGAATTTTTTTATGAAATTTCAAAAAAATTTCAAGGTCCAGGGCTCACACACCCGTGTGGTCCAAGGGACACGCCCGTGTGACCCTAGGACTCGCCCGTGCTACAAGCCGTGTTCGACCCTGTGTAACTCTCTGACTTGAAACACCCCAAACCCGGCCCACGAGCTTTGACCAGATTTGGTATGTTCCTCAAGTAAACCGATTTTCAAATTCTTTTGTTACTTAGAGAAAAACTTGTGTGATTTTTAAAAAAAAATATTGTTTGGGTTGGGCTTGTGTTGAAAACAAACTGGATTTTTATATTAGACAACCCTTTTTTTTTAATTTTAAGTAATAAACATATCGAGTATATTTTAAAATAAAATACTTAGTCTTTAACCTAATCAAAATTTGTAACACAATAAAACAACAAGTAGAAATAAAAAAAAATCGTTCATCATGGCCTTATGGCCTTATTACATCAAATAGTTTCCAAAATATTTAAAAGTGCTAAAATAAATTCAAGAGTCCATAAAAATATAAACTTCATGTTGAGCATGGCCACCACAAGTACTGCCGTCCCGGTCCATCATTGTTCATCACCGAACATGGTCCCACAACGGGGTGAGTCAAACAGACTCAATGTGTACACGACACTAAATCATAATAGAATCAGGCATACAATAGTTACACATTCAAAACATAAAATACAAGTTATGATGCATTTCCAAACCCAATCCTAATTGTCCATCCGCTACACACCCCCGTACCTGCCAGTCACACCGTGGGGACTACTAAGTCGACCCTCCTTCCGCTACACTCCAAATTGCGGTCGAGGTCACCGCATTCGTGGTCTTAGGTCACCACGTTCAGACATCGTGGTCTTAGGTCACCACTTTCAGACATCGTGGTCTTAGGTCACCACTTTTCACTTCCCTTTCAAACAAACCCATATGCCCTAACATATTATGCAATTACATGCTCAAGTTCACATTCTTATCATATTCTCATGTTACGAATAACATTTTTCATATTCCTAGTAGAAGTAGGAAACGTACCTGAGTACTTAGTACCATATCATGGTACCTTAGCCACTTTCATATTCTTAATATCACATATATTATTTAACACAGCCATAAAACGTATTATGAAATAGTGTGGGGTACACACCTGATTCGCTTAACAGATTCCTTGAGATCCCGAGATCTGATCTACTGCCTTAGATCTCAAGTTCCTACAATTGATTAATCACTTTTTACCTTAATAAAAAGCCATTCGGCCAAAATTCCAAATCCTAGTAGGATTAGTATTCTTACCTTGTTGCCGGTTGGATCACCAACAAATCCCGAAACTGTTCCTTGTTTCCCTAGGAATGTCGAAATCCTTAAAACCTTACGTTAGACTTAATCTTAATCATCAAATCATAAATCAAGGACTTTGGCCGAATATTCACATGTCTTACCTTAATCTTAGAAATCCCGAATACTCCTCCTTTTAGTTGACTACTCTGATAATCCGGAAAGATCCTTCCATATTCGACAACCAAAATATGTATGGGGTTAGATTATGTCTCGGCTAATCTAAAAGAAAAGAATGGAAACCAAACTTGCTCTTACCTTTGAAGAAATCGACAAAGACCTATGCTTGAAGCCTTTCCAAGATTCGCTTTTGAATGGATTGGTAAGGAGAAATAGGAAGAAAAGAAAGATGAAGAGATTGGCTTGCTTTACTAGGGTTTTGGTTTTAACAAAATAGCAGAGAAAAGAGAGAATTGGCTAGGAAAATTTAGCAGAGAGAGGGAATGTCTTAGGAATTTTTAAGAGAGAATAGAAGGAAGAACAAATTGATGAGTAGCCCTATTTTCCCCTTTTATAGCCGAACTACTACTCGTAATCCCTCACTTGGCCACCACTCTTCTTTATTTGATAGCTTTATCTCTTTAATTTAAAATAATTAAAGAAATATCCTTTATTATCTCTTATCTCTTAATAAAAATAATACTAATAATAATCTTCTTTTATCTCTTCCTTATCTATCAAAATAGAAGAAATAAATCCATATTTATCCATCTATTATCTCTTCAAAAAATAATCCAATTTAAATCCCTTATTTATCCCATTACTTGCCAAAATTTAAAGGGAATAAACTCCCTTTTTCTAGAAACCTTGTCGTCCACTCCTCTGCTTCTGGAAGCAAAAATAAAACTCCTTTTATTTGCTTCCCAAGTGACTCGAACCCAGGCCCAACACCTTGCATGTGGCGCCATTTCCAGAGGCCCTAAGTGACATCTTCAGGCCACTTTTCCAAGCCCGATTGTGTGTCAAATTTCACAAACTTTTTCTTTTAAGGCCACCTTGCCTTAATTTCCTCTTTTAAACTTTAAAACTCAACATTTCTAAGTCATTTCTAAGTTTCCAAAAATTTTCGTTCGGCTCTGTAAACTTGACATTTCCTTACATTTCCTAAAAATGTTCACTTTCCATCTTTAAGCTTAACATTTCTATACATTTTCAGGTTTCCAAAAATGTTCATTTCCAAATCATTTCCATTCATTTTCGGGTTTTCAGAAATGTTCAAAATTTATTCCAAGTACATAAAACATGTCACTTCGTACAATTAAACCGAAAATGCATAGGCCCTTTCCAGGATGTTACATGACTTCTGCACACGGCCATGCCACATGCTCGTGTGCCAAGCCGTGTGGTTAATTAATTCATTTCGAAATTAGGTGTAGGTTTCACACGGCCAAGATGCACGCCCGTGTTTTAGGCCTTGTAGCATACATGGCTGAGACACATGCCCGTGTCTCTGCCCATGTGCTCATTTCTGAGCATTCTGTTTCTCAAAATTTAGCTGTAGGGGACACACGGCCTAGCTACACGCCTATGTACCCAGTCGTGTGTCACACACGGTCTAGACACTTGCCGTATGTCTGCCCGTGTGGACAAAATAAAGCTATTTCCAGCCTCATTTGTCACCCAAATTTACCATTTTCCTGTACTAAAACATACCAAACACATTCCAACCATTTTAAGCATTCAAATTAAGCAACTTCCATCATTCAACATGGCATATCATTGTAGGCATACATGTTTACTATCTTACCTTGGTTCAATCTATGTGTTAAACATGATTTGATCAACTACTTAACATATATATAGCTACCATAGCATGACAATCAAAACAACCATTACTAGCCATTCCAATGGCTAGATTACAAATATCATTATCAAGCCACTAAAGGCCAAGTTGTCCTATACATGCCATTATACCAAAATGGTTTTACTACATATACCAAAATAAGCTAGTTGATAGTGTGACGATGCTCCAATGATCTCCAACCTTTGCGAGCTTTCGAGCACTATAAAACAAGGGAAAATAAGATGGAGTAAGCATTACATGCTTAGTACGTTCGTATAACGGAAACTAAACTTACCAACCCCGTTTATTAAATCTAAGCATACAATATCATGTTTTCCATCCATTTGAAAAAATTACCTAAACGCATGTATCCAATCAAACATGTTACTCCCAAACTTTACATATACATCAAGTAAGGATAGATGAGCTCATCGTGCAATATTCTTTCTAGACATTATCGTTTCATCTCATAATTCTCATACCATGTCAAGAGTTTTATGTCCGTTGAATAATTGAAATTCTGATAGATGCTTAAGTGGTACACTCGAGGTGTACGATTCAATACCCATCAATTCTTTTTCAAGCGTACCCATTAGGGCACTTAATTAAGGAAAACACTCCTGAGCCACATATCGTATAATAAGATTACAAGTCCAGGCTAAATCCTTTATATAACGTATGCTCAGAAGAGCTCAAATAGGATTACCAGTCCAGGCTAAACCCTAATCGTAATGTATACTCGAGAGGTATTATATCAGAATTACCTATCTGGACTAAATCCTTTCCATAATGAGGTCAATAGGATTACACATCCGAGCTAAATCTCGTCTACAACAAATGCAGGACCTTATTCATTTTGGGAAAGTTCATGTATTCATCGGAATTCAATATTCAATCAAGACTTAACCCTTTTTCACCATTTCAAACATATATTCAATTTTTTCATTATAGCATTCCAATATTGTACATCAATATAAGTCACATTCCATACAAACATAACATTCAATTAAACATATTTACATGCTCGATTAAGTTACACGAACTTACCTTGACACTTGTTCGCGTAAGTAATTTACTAATCCGAAACCTCTTCTTTTCCTCGATCTAACCTCTAATTTGTGTTGTCCAGATCCAATTAGGCCATGAAAGTTTCTTCTCTCTCTCCTAGGGTTTCCATAGAATTTTGGGGTTGAAGATGACATAAAATAAGATGATATTTTTTTAATTATTTTAATTTCCAATTTAGTCCTAGCCCTTTTTCTAAATTTCCATGGATGAGTCACCAAAATATCTACATACTTTTCTTTAATGGTCTAATTACCATATAAGGACCTCAAGTCTTGAATTCCATAGCTATTTAACCCTTTTAGCTACTAGAATTCAAGTTTTACATTTTATGCAATTTAGTCCTCGTAATTAAACACTTAATAAATAAAATTTTCATATCAAAATTTTCACGTGACATTTCTAACATAACACAGACCATATAATAAAATAAAAATAAATTTTACTTTTGACTCAAATTTTTGGTCCCGAAACCATTATTTCGATTTCACTGAAATATGGGTTGTTACAACTATCCCCCTTAAGGATTTTTGTCCTCGAAAATCTTACCTGTAAAAAGATCCGGGTATTGCTTCCTCATAGTGTTCTCCGATTCCCAAGTGGCCTCTTCTATACCGTGTCGTTGCCAAAGAACTTTTACTAATGCTATCTTTTTTATCTTTTAACTCCTTTGTTTCAAGTGCCAGAATTTTGATTAGTTCCTCGCTGTAAGTCATATCAAGTAGTATCTCAACTTCTGTCAAAAAAATAACATGTGAAGGATCCGATCAATACCGTTGTAACATAGACACATGGAAAATATTATGAATCCGATCAAGTTCTAGTGGTAAAGCTAACCGATATTCTATCAGTCCAATTCTTTTTGTAATCTCATATGGTCCAATGAACCGTGGACTCACTTTTCCTTTGCAGCCAAACCGAAGAACTTTCTTCCAAGGCGATACTTTCAAGAATACCTTGTCACCGACCTTGTAACAGCCCGATTTTGGGGCTAGTCAGAACAGTGGTTTCGGGACCGCTTATCTGAGGTTGAAGAAAATTATTTTGATATTATTTTATGTGTTATGGCATAATTATATGGATGTATGAAGAGTTTGGTGCTTTAATTTTAGTAATTGTATGCTTAATTGTAAAAAAAGACTAAATTGCATAAAGTGCAAAAGTTTTATTTTGTAGGGTATAGGTGTCTAATAGCCATAAAATAGTAAATTGGAGGTCTTTAAAGTGCAATTAGGTCATTTGAAGTGTGTTGGCCAGCCATAGAGACAATGAGACAAGAATATTAAATTTTTGGTCAAGTTTGGTGAAATTAGGTGATAAAAAAATAAATAAAATAAGATGCAGAAGAAGAGATATCATCTTTTACTATTCATTCTTCTTCTACCACCAAAAATTGAGAGGAAATAAGGTCTCTTGGAGTTCAAATTTTTAGCTAAACAAATCTCTTGCAAGTAAGTGATTTTGGTGGTTTTATTTGATAATTTTTGTACTTTTGGAATCCCCAAAGCTTTAACTAGCAAATGAGGGGACTAATTTGCAATATGGTTGCAAGTATAGGGACTTTCCATGAGAGTATTTATATTGTTTGCTGAGTTTTTATGGGAGAAAATGAATGTTAGTGAGATGAGAAAGAACTTTTGTGAAAGGTGTTATCATGAAAACACCTAGATAGGACCTATTTGTAAAGGTTAAAAATGTGTAATAAATGCATGAAATAAATGGAATTGTGATTTGTTGTAAGAGAAATAAATGTTCAGCTAGGCTTTTTTAATGAGAAAATATGATGAAAAATGATTTACGAGCCTAGAGACAAAATCGTAATTTTTGCCAAATTATAAGGGCAAAATGGTCATTTTTGCCTAAGTAGAAATTTTGATGTATTATGACTTATAAAGTGATTGAATGAGTGAATTTTATTATTATATATCAAGAAGAACACGGAATCAACCTTGATCAGGGAAAAGGAAAGGTTTCGGATTAAACCGCAAATTAACACATTTTGCATCGAGGTAAGTTTATGTGTAAACGATACATCCATAATACATATGTTGCTAATTATTGGTGCATTGTATGAGTAAGATCAATTATGATTGAGATGGATTAAATTCGATAGATAATAATTAATTCCCGTATGAACCTCGAAATGGATATGTAAATACGGAAAAATAACCGTATTAATCATTGGTGGGCTGTGTGCGATACCACCGTAATTATTCTTTTGGTGGGCTGTGTGCGATACCACCTTATTTCTCATTCTTAATGGGCTATGTGCGATACCATCATTTATATTATCATTTGGTGGGCTAAGTGCGATACCACCGTAAATATTCTTGTTGGTGGGCTATGTACGATACCACCCTATTTTAGATTAATGGTGGGTTGTGTACGAAACCACCGAGTATTGGTATTATTCCAAATGGTTTATTGAGAAATTATTTAAGTATATGTTTCATTTGATGTTGTGGTGATGAGTGTACGAAATGTGTGCTAATAAATGAGAGCATTATAAATGTTATATGGATGGAATGTGGTAAGAGAAGAAATGAGTAGGCATGATTATGAAATATGGATAGTTCTTGCTTAGTATGAAAAGTATTAATTGATTTATATATGCTATAAAGCTTATTGTTTATACTAAGCTTAAAGCTTACTCCCTTTCTTTTCCCTTGTTTTATAGTGTCAAGGAGCCGATTCGGGGATAAGAAGTTAATTGAAAGATCACCTACACTATCAGCTCATCTTGGTATATCTAGACTTAGCACTTTGAGTATGGCATGTATGGGGGCTAGACTAGGGAAAATGTTTTGTTATTTTTGGCCAAGTGTTTTGGATCCTTTAAATATGAACTCTTTTGTATATAGCCATAATTGGTGGCTCATTATTACTAATTTATGAAAAGATGAGGTTATTCATGAAAGTGTATGTTGCACAATTGGGTTGCTTAGTGAATGGTTGAATGGATTTATGTTGTGTGAGTTAGGGTGATAAAGAGAGCTTGGAAAATAGCCTTGTTCTTATCCACACGGGTAGACACACGGGCATGTGCCTAGGCCGTGTGACACTTATAAGGTTGCTGACGTCAAAAACAGAATACCCAGGTTTTTACAAACAGGTGAGGACACGGGCGTGTCTAGGTCGTGTAGAGCACACAGGACAAGAACACGGGCGTGTGTCCGGCCATGTGAAAACCCCTGCAGGTTCGAAATGAAAATAAATCCCACATAGGCTAGGGACATAGGCGTGTGTGACCACACGGCCTACCCACACGGGCGTGTGACCCTGTTAAGGAAAATTTTTTCTAAGTTTACAAAAGTTCCCGGTTTGATTCCGAGGCCCTCCGATTGTATGTTTAAGGCCTCGTAAGTCCATAATAATAATAATAATAATAATAATAATAATAATAATGTTAAGAATGTGAGTGAAAAGTTTTAAATTGGAATGAAATTTGATACTCCAACTCTGTATGTTCAAGCGAGATAAGTCTGGTAATGCCTAGTACCCGGTTCTGACGTTGAATAGGGTAAGGGGTGTTATAGACCTGAAATTCTATCTGTAACACCCCTTACCCGTATTCTACGTCAGAACCGGGTACGTGGCATTACCGGACTTAACTTATTTGGTCACACAAATTTGGGCTATCAAGTTCATTCCAACTTAAGATTTCTCATTCATACTCAAAACATTCTCATTATGGGCCTACAAGGCCTTAAACTTGCAGACGGAGGGTTTCGGAACCCAACCGGGAACTTTTGTGCACTAAAAATAAATTTGTCTAAACAGGGGCCACACACCCGTGTGAAATGGGACACGTCCGTGTCAATAGGCCGTGTGGTCATACACGCTCATGTCCCTAGCCCGTGTGGGATTTATTTTTATTACGAACCTACAAGGGTTTTCACAAGGCCGGACACATGCCCGTGTTCTTGGCCAATGTGCTCCACACGGCCTAGACACGGCCGTGCCCTCGCCCGTGTGTAAAAACTTGGGTATTCTATTTGTGACGTCAGCAACCTCATAAAGGGCACATGACCCAGGCATATGCCCGTGTGGCTAGCCCGTGGTCGACACTGACTTGTAACATTAACATACTGGGGACACGCGGCCTGATCACACACCCATGGAACTGACCGTGTGTCTTACACGACCTAGACACACGCCCGTGTATCTACCCGTGTGGACATGAACAAGGCTATTTTCCAAACTCTTGTTATCACCCTAACTCACACAACATAAATCCATTCAACCATTCACTAAGCAATCCAATTATGCAACATACACTTTCATGAATAACCTCATCTTTTCATAATCTAGTAATAATGAGCCATCAACTATGGCTATATATAAAAGAGTTCATCTTTAAAGGAGCCAACACACTTGGCCAAAATAATAAAACATTTCACCTAGTCTAGCCCCTATACATGCCATACTCAAAATGCTAAGTCTAGATATACCGAGATGAGTTGATAGTATGGGTGATCTTCCAATTAACTTCGTATCCTTAACTGGCTCTTTGACACTATAAAACAAGGGGAAAGAAAGGGAGTAAGCTTTAAGCTTAGTAAGTTTACATGTAAACAATAAGCATTATAACATATGCTAGTCATTAAATAGCATTACATATTAAGCAAAAACAATCCACATTCCATAATCATGCTTACTCATTTCATTTCTTACCACATTCCAACCATATAACAACCATAATGCTCACATTAATTAACATACATCCCCTACACTCATCACCAAAAAGTCACATGAAACAAATACTTAAACAATTTCTCAATGAACCATTTGGAATAATACCAAACACTCGGTGGTTTCGCACATAGCCCACCATTAATCTATAATATGGTGGTATCACACATAGCCCACCAACAAGAATATATTTATGGTGGTATCGCACATAGCCCACCAAATGATAATATAAACGATGGTATTGCACACAGCCCATCGTGAATGAGTAATAAGGTGGTATCACACACAGCCCACCAAAAGAATAATTACGGATATTTTTCGCACATACATTTCTATTTTTAGGTTCATACGAGAAATATTCATTATCTATTGAATTCAATCCATCTCAATCATAAATGATATCATTCATACAACGCACCAATAATTAACAACATATACAAATTCGAGATGTATCGTTTACACATAAACTTACCTCGGTACAAAATGTACTAGTCGACGGTTTAGTCCATAACCTTGCCTTTTCCTTGATCAATGCGGTTTCCTCACTCTTCTTGATCTATAATAATAAATTTCACTCATTCAATCACTTTATAATTCATAATACATCAAAATTTCTACTTAGGCAAAAATAACCATTTTGCCCTCATAATTTGGCAAAATTACTATTTTTCCCCTAGGTTGTAAATCGTTTTTCATCATATTTTCTCATTAAATAAGCCTAGATGAAAATTTATCTCTCTTACAACAACTCAAAAAACCAATTATTTCATGCATTTATTACTCATTTACAACCTTTACAAATAAGTCCTATTTAGGTGTTTTCATGGTAACACCTTTCACAAAAGTTGTTCCTCAACCTACTAAAATTCATTTTCTTCCACAAAAACTCAGCAAACAACATGAAAAATCTCATGGCAAGTCCCTAAACTTTCAACCATTTTGCAAATTAGTCCCCTCATTAGCTAGCTTAAGCTTTGGGGGTTCCAAAAGTACAAAAATTATCAAGAAAGACCCCTAGAATCACTTACTTGCAAGAAAATAGCTTGGCTGAAAGTTTGAGCTCCAAAATCCTCTAATTTCCCTTCAATTTTCGGTGGTAGAATAAGAATGAATAGTAAAAGATGATATCTTTCTCCTTTGTCTTATTTTATTCATTTTTAATCACCTAATCTCACCAAATTTTTGACCAAATTAATGTCTTTGTCCCCTTTGGCCGGCCATCACTCTTAGAGTGGTCTATTTTCACTTTAAAGACCTCAAATTTAATATTCCATAGCTACTAGACACTCCTAGCTTGTAAAATAGAACTTTCGGACTTTATGCGATTCAGTCCTTTTTCACAATTAAGCATACAATTTCTAAAATTAAAGCACCAAAATTTCCATGCATCTCTATAAACATGCTATAACACATAAAATAATATCAAAATAATTTTCTTCAACCTCAGATTAATGGTCTCAAAACCACTGTTCTGACTAGCCCTAAAATTGGGCTGTTACAACTCCCCAAAATTGGGCTGTTACAACTCTCCCTCTTTAGAGATTTTTGTCCTCGAAAATCTTACTAGTAAAAAGGTTGGGTACTGTTCCCTCATTATTTCTTTCTGTTCCCACGCAGCCTATTCCACACCGTGTTTTTCCACAACACTTTTACTAAGGCTACGCTCTCATTTCTCAACTGTTTAACCTCTCAGGCCAATATCATAATTGGTTCCTCTTCGTAAGTCATGTCCGGTCGTATCTCAATTTCTATTGGAGGGATCACATGCGAAGGATCGGAACGATATCGCCACAACATCAACACATGGAACACGTTGCGTATTCTCTCTAATTCTACTGGCAAAGCCAACCGGTATGCTACTGGCCCAATCCTTTCAATAACCTCATACGGCCCTATGAATCGTGGACTCAATTTTCTCTTTCGACCAAATCTTAATATTTTCTTCCACGGGGATACTTTCAGAAATACTTTGTCACCCACTTGAAACACGATTTCTTTCCTTTTTAAATCCACGTATGACTTTTGTCGATCCAAAGCAGCTTTCAGACTATCACAGATTACTTTCAGTTTCTCCTTGGTCTCTTTAACTAGATTGACCCCGTAAATTCACTTTTCACTAAGCTCGGTCCAATACAAGGGAGTCCGACACTTGCGACCATATAAAGCTTCGTACGGTGCCATCCGTATACTCGACTGATAACTGTTGTTATAGGCAAACACAACCAAAGGTAGGTATTTTTCCCAACTACCTTCGAATTCTAACACACAGCATCGGAGCATATCCTCAAGAACTTAAATCACTCTTTTAGATTGACCATCAGTTTGAGGATGGAACGCAGTACTAAAATTCAATCTTGTACTCAAGGCTTCTTGCAACTTCTTCCAAAACCTCGAAGTAAATCTCGGATCTCTATCCGAGATAATAGATATAGGCACTCCATGCAATCTCACCACCTCAGCAATATACAGCTCAGCTAACTTATCAAGTGAATAATCCACACGTACCGGTATAAAGTGAGCCGACTTCATTAATTTATCCACAATAACCCACACAGCATCTTTCTTTTTGGAGTCATAGGTAACTCCGTTACGAAATCCATTGTGATTCGATCCCACTTCCACTCTGGAGCCACCACTGGCTAAAGTAATCTCGAAGGTACTTGATGTTTGTCTTTCACTTGTTGACAGACCAAACACTTCGTAACAAACTAAGAGATGTCTCTCTTCATACCCGACCACCAATACAATTTCTTCAAATCATTGTACTTTTTCGTATTGCCCGGATGTATTGACAAGCAAGCACTGTGTGCTTCATGAAAAATTTTCCTGATCAACTCATCATCCTTAGGTACACAAACCCTATGATGAAACATCAAGCAACAATCTAAACTCACCCAATAATCAGACTCATTTCCCAATTCGCACTGAGCTCTCTTATTTTGCATCTTACTATCATTCTTTTGAGCTTCACATATCTGCTGAATGAATAATGGTCTAGCCCTCAGCTCGGCCAATATAGCACCATCATCAGACAATGCTAAGCTCGTACTCATAGCTCTCAAAGCATACAGGGATTTTCTACTCAAGGCATCTGCGACCACATTCGCTTTTCCCGGATAGTAATCGATTACTAACTCATAATCCTTCAATAATTCGAGCCACCGCCGTTGTCGCAAAATTAAATCCCTTTGGTCCACAAAGTACTTCAAACTCTTGTGATTGGTGAAGATTCGGCACTTCTCACCATATAAATAATGACGCCAAATCTTCAAAGCAAAGACGATCGCAGCCAATTCCAAATCGTGAGTCAAATAATTTCTCTCGTGTGGTTTTAGCTGTCTCGAGGCATAAGCTACTACCTTACCCTCTTGCATCAACACACAGCCGAGACCATTTAATGACGCATCACTGTAGACCACAAACTCCTTCCTTGATTCAGGTTGTTCTAAACTCAGTGCCTCAGTCAACAATGCTTTCAATCTCTCAAAACTCTGTTGGCATTTCTCGATCCATTCAAACTTAACATCCTTACGCAATAGTTTCATCATCGGTGTAGCAATCATGGAGAACCCTTTAACAAATCGTCTGTAGTAACCCGCCAAACCCAAAAGCTTCTAATTTTTGACACATTCCTTGGCAGTTTCCACTCCACAATAGCCGAAATCTTTCTCGGATCAACTTTAATGCCTTCTCCCGACATAATGTGTCCTAAGAATCTGACCTCTCGGAGCCAAAACTCACTCTTGCTGAATTTAGCTTACAACTGCTTATCTCTTAAAGTCTGCAAAACAACTCTCAGATGCTCTGCATGCTCACTCTCATCCCAGGAATAAATTAATATGTTGTCAATAAAAACAACCACAAATTTATCCAAATACGGTCGGAAGACACGGTTCATTAAATCCATAAAAATCGCAGGAGCATTAGTTAAGCCAAATGGCATGACAATAAACTCATAATGGTCATACCTCGTCCGAAATGTAGTTTTCGGCACATCTTGCTCCTTAACTCCCAACTGGCAATAGCCAGACCTTAAGTCTATCTTAGAGAACATTGTAGCTCCCTTCAATTGGTCAAATAGATCATCTATCCTTGGCAAAGGATACTTATTCTTCACTGTTACCTTGTTGAGTTGTCTATAGTCTATGCACAATCTCATCGACCCATCTTTCTTCTTTACAAAAAGTACCGGAGCACCCCACGGTGAATAGCTCGATCTTGCAAAACCTTTATCCGTTAACTCTTGCAGCTGAACCTTTAACTCTTTCAACTCCAATGGTACAATCCTATACGGAACAACCGAAATAGGTGCCGTACCCGGAACTAACTCAATCCCAAATTTGACTTCTCTATCTGGAGGCAATCCAGGTAACTCTTCCAGGAACACATCTAGATACTCGCATACCACCGGCACTGATTCAATCTTTACCTCTGACTCTTGAGTATTCAACACAAAGGCGAGATAGGACTCGTATCCTTTCCTTAAGATTTCTCGGCTACCATAGATGAAATTATCACAGGCAAACTATACGATCTACCTGATTTAACCCGAATGACATCTCCATTTTCACATTTCAATTCAATAAATTTACTACCACAGTTCACTAAAACATTATGAGCATCCAACCAATCCATTCCAAGAATCAAGTCAAATTCATCAAACGGCAACAACATGAGGTTTGTCGGAAAACAATGACTTCTAATTGTCAAAGGACAATTCCTACACACTTTGTCAACTAGCACATGTTTGCCTAACGGGTTTGACACCTTTACTACAAATTTCGTAGACTCAACAATCATACTCATACTAGATGCCAATTTCATGCAAATGTAAGAATGGGTAAACCCTGGATCAATCAAAGCAATAACAGAGGTATCATGAAAAGAAAAAGTACCCTTATCACATCTAGAGATTATGCCTCTTCGCGAGCGCGAATGGCATAAGTCCTTGTAGGTGCTCGACCCTTTGGTCTCACAGCAGAGTCTCGAGGCACACCTCTACTACTAGTCCCACCTCCCAGGTTCTTTTGTGATCTACCCCTCGAAGATACATTGCTTGATCTTATCTCTTGTTTCCTTTCCTTGTCATCTCTCTCAGGATAATTCCGGATAAAATGATCGGGTGAACCACACTTGTAACAATTTTGGTTATTCCCCCAACACTCCCCAATGTGTTGCCTACCACAATTTGGACACTCCGATTTAGACTTTGGATTGCCCACACTTGCTATCGAGGTGGCTTGAACTCTCGAGCCCGAGTATATATTACCTCGATCTCGGTGTGAATATCCAACTGACACAGTCGTCTGAGGGTTTATTTCCTTAGACCTCTTTGATTGAGTTTGATGCGATTTACTTATTGGCCTCTTTCTTGCATTTCAGGCCTCACTCATAGCTTTCCTCTTTTCTTTATTCAGTTCTTTGGCCTTGCATGCCCTATCAACTAACACCACAAATTCTTTCAGTTCCAAGATCCCAACTAGAAGTCTGATATCCTCATTCAGCTCATCTTCAAACCTCTTATACAAGATAGCTTCTGCAAACACACTCTTGTGCATACTTGCTGAGCCTAAAAACTCACGCTTATATTCTGCCACAGTCATTT
The DNA here is from genome assembly GCA_025506655.1 of Gossypium rotundifolium. Taxonomy (NCBI): domain Eukaryota; kingdom Viridiplantae; phylum Streptophyta; class Magnoliopsida; order Malvales; family Malvaceae; genus Gossypium; species Gossypium rotundifolium. Next base: position 64,940,084 of record CP106722.1, read on the forward strand.
TTTCTTACTTCAATTCAAAGAATTCTTTCCGTTTCTGGTCTAAAAACCTTTGACTTATACACTTCTTTCGAAACTCTTCCAAAAAGAAGTCCCACGTTACTCTCTCTCTTGGAACCATCGATGTTAACGTCTTCCACCAACGATAGGCCAAGTCCTTTAGCAATGACACGGCACATTTTAAGCTCTCCTCATGTGTGCAGGAGAGTTCATCAAATACTTGCATTGAGTTCTCAAGCCAGAACTCTGCCCTCTCGGGGTCATCATCTATGTTAGCTCTAAATTCTTCAACCCCTTGCTTCCGAATATTATCTACCTGGGGATTGGTTATTCCCACCAAATCTATACCTTGAGGAGCCACAGGAGATGGCTGAGGTATAGGAGGGGGTGGAGGAGGTTGAGCATTAGGGTTCGCTCGTACATACTCCGTATACTAATTATTCATCATGTGGAGAAAGGCTTCTCGTGCCTCTTCTCCTTGACCCAAAGTCTCAAGTCTACTTTCTACAGGCATCGTCCCTTGCGCGGGAGCCGACGCGTTACTAGCAGTGTCATCAGCAACCACTCGATCGGGATCCATTTACTAAATAAAACAAAGTTTAGAATTATCAGAAGTTACCACACTATCAATATACGTTTATGGCATGTATAGCTAGACTCTTACACATGCTACGGTAGTCTGAGAACTGACAAAACCATAACTCTGATACCACTAAATGTAACACCCCTTACCCGTATTCTACGTCGAAATTGGGTACGAGGCATTACCGGACTTAACTCACTTGGTCACACAACTTTGAGCTATCAAGTTCATTCCAACTTAAGATTTCTCATTCACACTCGAAACATTCTAATAATGGGCCTTCGAGGCCTTAAACTTATAGACGAAGGGTTTCGAAACCCAACCGGGAACTTTTGTGCACTAAAAAAATTTGTCTAAATAGGGGCCACACGCCCGTGTGAAATGGGACATACCCGTGTGAACAGGCAGTGTGGTCATACACACCCATGTCCCTAGCCCGTGTGGGATTTATTTTTATAATGAACCTACAGGGGTTTTTACACGGCCGGACACATGTTCGTGTTCTTGGCCTGTGTGCTCCACACGGCCTAGACACAGCCGTGTCTTCGTCCGTGTGTAAAAACTTAGGTATTTTGTTTGTGACGTCAGCAACCTCATAAGGGTCACACGGCCTAGGCACATGCCCGTGTGGCTAGCCCGTGGTCGACACTAACTTGTAACATTAACATACTAGGGACACACGGCCTGATCACACACCCATCGTAACACCCCGCACCCAAGACCTATACTGGGTCTGGATACGAGACGTTACTATGCTTGAACTCACTGAAACATGTACTTACGGCTATAAAATTTCGTTTCAAACTTAAAAAATTCACCTTATCAGTCAATACATATAACAAGGGCCTACGAGGCCTTTAACTCATGTCAGAAAACTTTCGAATTAAAATCAAATAACTCATTTTCAAGTAGGTTCACACTTGTGTAACTTGGAAACACGCCTGTACCCTTACACGCCCATGCCCTCAAACCGTAGGACTATCGACTATTTCCACACGACTTAGACACGCCTGTTTCTACCAAGCGTGGAAGGTTATCGACTAATTTCACACGGCCATGACACGCCCGCGGGCTTAGACCGTGTGCTAATCCTTGATATACTGACTAAATCAACACAGTCTGGGAACACGCCCATGTCCAAACCGTGTGTCTTACACGACACACACACACGGTCTTGGGATTTGCCCGTGGCCTATTATGATTAATAATACTAAGGTGTAGGGTTAACACGGTCTTGACACACACCCTTGTGTCTAACCGTGTGGGCACTTACAGGCTATTTACCGAGCCATTAGCCACCCTGAAATGAAGATTATATCCATATACAATTCAACAATGCAATAACAACCCAATTTTATGAATAATACTACATGATTCATTGATCTCAATAAACATACTTGCTTAGTCAAATTTGGCCAATCACTTAGCCATATACAAAAGAATAATAAACTTGATAACCTTTACAAAAGCCCTTTTTAAAAACATGTCCACAAAAAGAATGTTTCTATACATGTCATACTTAGTAAAGTAACTTGGCTATACCAAAATAGGAGTTGATAGTGTGTTGCGAGCTCCGACTTTAATGATCCACGAGTTAGCTTAGCGGGACTGCATAGAAAGAAAGAATCATAGCGTAAGCATATAGCTTAGTAAGTTTGCATGTAACAACTCATAGCATCATTATTGCTTAATATAAACCATTTCACATAAACAATGGTATTATGAATTCCAGCTAAAGAGCTTACTTACTCATATAGATTCTTACATATCTCATGACACTTACTATTATCATACTTGTAAGGTAACCATGATGTCTATATCACTTGATCACATCGATCAGTATACTATAATAGCAATAATCATGATATCTACTTTCTCATTCACAACATGAATAATGCTCAACTTCTTCTAACTTCATCTTGATACTAACTTTACTTTCTTAGCTTACTTGCTATCTTCATTTAGCTTACTCATTTGCCCGATGAATTTCTGTGAATAACCAAGGATACTAAATCTCTTCCCACATAATATGATGCCAAAGTCATATCCTAGACATGGTCTTACATGGGTTATCTCATCTTGGTTTCACGGCCATGTCTTGACATAGACTTATATGAAGTCTTGCTCTTGTTAACATACTCAATGCCAAGCTTGCCTTGGACGTACATGATAACTTACTTGTTAACTTGATCAATGCCAAGCTTGCCTTGGACTTACATGATATCTTGATCAATGCCAAGCTTGCCTTGGACTTACATGATAACTTGCTTGCTAACTTGATCAATGCCAAGCTTGCCTTGGACTTACATGATATCTTGATCAATGCCAAGCTTGCCTTGGACTTACATGATAACTTGATCAATGCCAAGCTTGCCTTGGACTTACATGATAACTTGTGTGGTAGATCGAGTATCCCAAGGAAATTTATCTTCAATCGGGACTTGCTTGTACATATTATCGTGATTTCTTGCTTGAACATAACATGATCATTTCATACAATTATTATACATTATACTAAGCAAATTAATGATAAAAATCATAAAACTTAGAAATCATACAAACTTACCTCAATATACAAAATGTATGTAGATGTGCAATTTAGTCCTCGACTTTGTTCTTGCCTCGGTTTTGATCCGAGCTTCATTTTTCTTGATCTATAATCATAAATAGATCATTTAATAACCATATTGACTAAACTGACTCACAACTCATACTTTGGCAATATTACTATTTTACCCCTAAACTTTTTAATATTTATATTTTTGCCCCAATTCTCGTAAAATGATTTTCATGCAACTTTCTTAAACTTCATGCTCAACTGAATCATTTTCTCTTCTATAACAATCATCAATTCTCACTATTTCTAGTAGGTATGACCAATTTTATAACTGTTACAAAATGGTCCCTACTACCATTTTTTCATGAAATTCATTAAGGAAAAGATGTTTATCTAACATCAAACTCTCTTAAACTTCCATAAAACATCATTTAACAAGCATGTCATTCAATGGTAGATTTTTGAACATGCACCTTAGCTCATTTTATACCTAAAATTAGTTAATTCATAATACGGGAACTTTAAAAATAAGAAGAATATTAAAGACGGGGCTAAGATGACCTTACTATGAGCTTGAAAAAAATGAAGAATCCCTAGCTATGGTGTCTCCAAATTTTTGGCAGCTCAAAGAAGAAGATGAGTGGATTTTTCTCATCTTTTTCCCACTTAAAACACTAATTAGGCCAAATGACAAAAATGCCCTTCCTCCTAAAAATTTCTATTTAACCATCTTAAGGCCAATTCTGTCCAAAATTTTATTTTTGGGAAAATTGCTATTTAAGGGCTCACAATTATTAATCTTGAGCTATTTCATGCAAAAATCTTCTAGAAACTCATATATTGCAACTTTTGCAATTTAGTCCTTTTTGGACCAATTGACCTCAACTTAATAAAATTGCTTTACAAATCTTTCATACTAGCATGCAAACATGGCATAAACCTGGAAAGCTCATAATTTCACCTCGGGTTTGTGGCCTCGTACCACTATCCCGACTAGGCCCTAAATCGGGCTGTTAAACCCATGAAACTGACCGTGTGTCTCACACGGCCTAGACACACGCCCGTGTATCTACCCGTGTGGACATGAACAAGGATATTTTCCAAGCTCTTTTTATCACCCTAACTCACACAACATAAATCCATTCAACCATTCACTAAGCAGTACAATTATGCAACATGCACTTTCATGAATAACCTCATCTTTTCATAATCTAGTAATAATGAGCCATCAACTATGGCTATATACAAAAGAGTTCATCTTTAAAGGAGCCAACGCACTTGGCCAAAATATTAAAACATTTCACCTAGTCTAGCCCCAATACATGCCATACTCAAAATGCTAAGTCTAGATATACCGAGATGAGCTGATAGTGTGGGTGATCTTCCAATTAACTTCGTATCCCGAACCGGCTCTTTGACACTATAAAATAAGGGGAAATAAAGGGAGTAAGCTTTAAGTTTAGTAAGTTTAAATGTGAACAATAAGCATCAGAACATATGCTAGTCATTAAATAGCATTACATACTAAGCAAAAACAATCCACATTCCATAATCATGCTTACTCATTTCATTTCTTACCACATTCCAACCATATAACAAGCATAATGCTCACATTAATTAGCATACATCCCCTATACTCATCACCAAAAAGTCACATGAAACAAATACTTAAACAATTTCTCAATGAACCATTTGGAATAATACCAAACACTCGGTGGTTTCGCACATAGCCCACCATTAATCTATAATAGGGTGGTATCGTACATAGCCCACCAACAAGAATATTTAATATGGTATCGCACATAGCCCACCAAATGATAATATAAACGATGGTATCACACACAGCCCATCGTGAATGAGTAATAAGGTGGTATCACACACAGCCCACCAAAAGAATAATTATGGTGGTATCGCACACCTCCTACCAATGATTATTACGGATATTTTTCGCACTTACATTTCTATTTCTAGGTTCATACAGGAAATACTCTTTATCTATTGAATTCAATCCATCTCAATCATAAATGATCCCATTCATACAACACACCAATAATTAAAAACATATATATAATTGAAATGTATCGTTTACACATAAACTTACCTCGGTGCAAAATGTACTAGTCGACGGTTTAGTTCGTAACCTTGCATTTTCGTCGGTCAATGTGGTTTCCTCGCTCTTCTTGATCTATAATAATAAAATTCACTCATTCAATCACTTTATAATTCATGATACATCAAAATTTCTACTTAGGCAAAAATGACCATTTTGCCCTCATAATTTGGCAAAATTACTATTTTGCACCTAGACTCGTAAATCATTTTTCATCAATTTTCTCATTAAAGAAGCCTAGATGAACATTTATTTCTCTTACAACAACTCAAAAAACCAATTATTTCATGCATTTATTACTCATTTACAACCTTTACAAATAAGTCCTATTTAGGTGTTTTCATGGTAACACCTTTCACAAAAGTTGTTCCTCAACCTACTAACATTCATTTTCTTCCATAAAAACTCAGGAAAAAACATGAACACTCTCATGCCAAGTCCTTAAACTTTCAACCATTTTGCAAATTAGTCCCCTCATTAGCTAGCTTAAGCTTTTGGGGTTCTAAAAGTACAAAAATTATCAAGAAAGACCCCTAGAATCACTTACTTGCAAGAAAATAGCTTGGCGGAAAGCTTGAACTCCAAAATCCTCTAATTTCCCTTCAATTTTCAGTGGTAGAAGAAGAATGGATAGTAAAAGATGATATCTTTCTCCTTTGTCTTATTTTATTCATTTTTAATCACCTAATCTCACCAAATTTTTTACCAAATTAATGTCTTTGTCCCCCTTGGCCGTCCATCACTCTTAGAGTGGTCTATTTGCACTTTAAAGACCTCAAATTTAATATTCCATAGCTATTAGACACTCTTAGCTTGTAAAATGGAACTTTCGCACTTTATACCATTCAGTCTTTTTTCATAATTAAGTATACAATCGCTAAAAATAAAGCACCAAAATTTCCATGCATCTCTATAAACATTAACACATAAAATAATATCAAAATAATTTTCTTCAACCTTGGATTAATGGTCCCGAAACCATTGTTCTGGCTAGCCCCAAAATCGGGTTGTTACACTATCCCTTTTCTTTTCAGTTCAGCATAAAACTTTTGACAATCAGAGGCTACTTTCAAACTATCTCAAATTACGTTCATTTTTTCCTCAATTTCACGGACTAAGTCAACTTCGTGTAACTTTTTCTCACTAAATTCAGTCCAATACAATGGAGTTCCACATTTTGTGACCATATAAGCTTCATACGGTGTCATTTTAATACCAGACTGATAACTGTTATTATAAGCAAATTCAACCAAAGGCAAATATTTTTCCCAGTTACCTTCAAACTCAAGCATACAATACCGAAGCATATCTTCCAAAATTTGTATTACCCGTTCAGACTGATCATCTGTCTGGGGATGAAATGTAGTGCTAAAGTTTAATTGAATACCTAGAGCTTCTTGCAATTTGCTCTAGAATCGTGATGTAAACCGAGGGTCTCTATCTGAAATAATGGAGACAGGCACTCCATGCAACCTGACAATCTCAGAGACATATAATTCAGCCAATCTATCCAATGAAAAATCCATAGGTACTGGAATAAAATGTGCAGACTTTGTCAACTGATCAACAATCACCCAAATGGCATCTTTCTTCTTTAGAGACAAGGGTGATACAAAGTGCATGGTAATTCTTTCCCATTTCCACTCTAGTATCGTAACTGGCTATAATAGTCCAGAAGGCAACTGATGTTCAGCTTTTACTTGCTGACATATCAAACATTTAGATACAAACTCAAAAATATCTCATTTCATTCTCGACCATCAGTACATCTTTTTCAAATCATTGTACATGTTATTACTACCAGAATGAATAGACATGTTACCATTATGAGCTTCATTTAAAATCTTTTGTACTAGTTCTGAACTTTTCGGTACACATACTCTGTCTCTATATAACAAACAACCATCAGTCTCGATCTGAAATTCTGAGTTAGGAGTCAATTCACTTTGTATCCGTTTTGCTTGCAACTTACAATCATTTTTCTGAGCTTCAGACATTTGCCGTAAAAATGTTGGTCTAAATTTTAACTCAGCTATGATTGAACCATCATCAGATAATGACAATCAGGTGTTCATTGCTCGCAAAGTATACAGAGATTTTCTACTCAAAGCATCTGCCACTACATTGGCTTTTCCTTGATGGTAGTCAATAATAAGATCATAATCTTTTAATAATTCAAGCCATGTACTGTAACACCCCAAACCCGGTCCATTCGTTACGACCGAATTTGAAATGCCACTGCGGAAAACGTTTGAAAATATCCTGACTTGCGGTGGAACTTGAAAATTTTGTTCTTATTCAAAAACCATGTCCATTTAAAATTTTTAAATAATATAAGCTTGATAAAAATATAGGAATTAAAACTTTATTATATATATAGATTTATGAAAATAAAACCATTTGCGAAAGATATCTCAATTGTCAATCCATAATAAAACATAATATTAAAGATACTTAATAGAAATACTTAAATACTTTAATGGGCCTTATTACAATAAACACTTAATCAAAATACTGAAAATATAAATACTTAATTAATTAAATAAAATGTCTTTTGCATGGGCCACCTCGTATCCACTCCAAACCGGTCCAAGCATCACCGTGATGTTGATAAAATTGGGTGAGTCATCTGAGACTCGATGTGTAATTAAACCATTGAATTCCACCCACATGTTAACACATATTAACCCATATATCGATAACAAGATATCATATTCACAATTTACCACATTCGGGCTTGGCCCATATTCATAACACTTATCGTGTAATGAGGTAATTAACCACATACTTTTCACATCTTGGGCTTAGCCCATCTCTTATTCAAATTCGCATTCACATCTCGGGCTTGGCCCATTTCCACATTAGTCCACGTATCAATTGGGCTTGGCCCACTTTCACATTAAATTCACATATCGATATAATTATGCAAAGTGTACCCAACCCAAACCTAGGGTCCATCCTCTACACACCCCTTATCCATTTACCACACACCGGGGATTAATAAATCACCCTCTCCTTTTCACTCCAAAAGGCAATTAATGCCGCCCACGTGCAATAAAGCACAAAAATCCACAACGCGACCTCAGTCAGCGCCAATCCACGATGTAGCCGTAGCTAACACCAAAACCACAATGGGACACATAGTCACTCATCAACCACGATATGGCACTTAGCTGATATCAACCACGATGAGGCACATAGCCACTCATTAAGCCACGCGAACTAAATCGCAATTAATCCACAACGTGACCTCAGTCAACGTCAATCCATGATGTAGCTCAAGGCTAACATCAAACCACGTACTCGAAGTACACCCGTACCTTCTTTCATATCCCAACCCATGCACATGCAACATGTAATAGTGGCATAATAATAATAAATGCATGCACATGTTATTAAGGCAGACCATCATATTTCCATAGGCATAGTCACATTCACATCGGCACTTTCACATTCGTATCAATAGATAATACTAACCTGGTTATCGATATACCCCTTTTTAGGGTAATCACCACATAATTGCCACTGCACTGGTTAGAACATAATTCACACATGCAAATATAGCAAAAACCCGAAAAACGGTGGGTTAATCACACACCTTACTATTTAACAAAATCCTGAATTGCTAGGATCTAACACGATGAACGGGGTTTTTCTTCCTCCCTTAATGCCGATTTGGTCTCCTACCAAATCCCGAAGTCTTTGGTTATCTCTGTCGATTTACCCCTAACATCCATAGATAGAATCGGTCATCCATTAAATACTAAATATGGCCTATGGCCGAATTCTAGCAACTACTTACCCTGCTCTTCCAAATCCCGAAACTATCACTTGATCCTTGAGACTGTTGAAATCCTACACGTCATATGTCAAATTCGACTTAATACATAAATCTATGGAAAATGGCCCTTTGGCCAAATACCATATTGTCTTACCTTGATGAATCGACTCCCGAAAGACTCCTTCAAAGCACCTTGACGTTATCTACCCACAAGTGATCACATCACTTATTGTCTTAAGGAAACATTCGGCCAACCTATAACCAAAGTTTATTCATTTGATTCGGCACCCTTATGAAAAAGAATCCAAAATCGATTACTACAGAAATACTTACCATTACACGTTAGTTGAAGAGGCTAGAAGAAAGACTCACACTAACGCTTTCGGCTCTTAAGTCTTGCGACAAAAAGAGAGAATGAGGCCACTATGGGATTCGGCTATGGCTTCTAAATGGCAAGGGGTTATTCGGCTATCCAAGATAATATTTAGAATTAAAGTTGAAGAAAAGAGAAAGAATAGGGAGAAGAAGTGAGGAGCAATTCGGTTCAAAGAGAGAATTAGAGGAACAATTTTTGGCCAAGGAAAATAAAATGAAGAAAAGAATAGCTTAAAAGATGGTCACCCCTATTTATACAACTCAAATTCGGCACTCCTACCTCCTCTCAAATTCCACTTCCTTCTCCTATAATAACTCTTGAACACATATTCAAAATATATAAAAATAAATCTATAATTATCTTCTATCTATCAACTTAATAAACTAAAAATTATCCATCATTAATCCCTTATCAAACTCCTAAATCATCTCTTATCTACCTATAAAAGAATAATAAAAATAAATTAACAATTATCTACTACTTATCTAGCCGAAATTCAAAATAAAATCCAGCTTAATCCTTTCCCAATTAGAGGTCCAATTGCCGTCCATTATTCACCCTGCTGTTGACGTCAAAAGCCAAAAATAAACGCCTCAAAATTTTGCTTCCCTTGCGTCTTGAACTCATGACCTACACTGCACCAAGCCCCTTTAACGCAAGCTTTAACGCCCCAAGCCACTCTGCCAAGGCAATTTTTTGTGACATAATGCACCCAGAATTTCTTTTAAGACTTACTTAGCCCTGTTCCCTTTGTCTTAGCCCCAAAAGAAAAATAAAAACACGCCCATACCGCCAACGGGATTCGAACCAAGGCCCTTGTCCAGGCGTCATTCCAGGCCCTTAAGTGGCGCATGGAAGCCACTTTACCAAGGCCTGTTTTATGCCAAACACGCCTAAGATTTTTCCTTTAAGGCCTTCCTGGCCTTGCTCCCCTTCTAGACGCAAAAAGAAAAGCCCATTGCTTCCCACGCTGCTCGAACCCTGTCCACCTAGCTCCTTGAGGCGTCACTCCCCTAAGCACTAAGTGGCGCCTCCTAGCCAATTTACCACACGATTCCTTGTGTCATAAATCCCACGAAAATTTCCTTAAGGCCTCTTTCCCAAGCTCCCCTTTAACGCCAAAAATAAAAACTCCCAAATGCGATTCCTGCAGCTCGAACCCCTTCCCCTTGGCACTCCCTTTGACGCAACCACCCTTGCACCTTAGGTGGCGTCCCTTGCCACTTTTCCACATCACTTCTTGTGTCCTAAATTTGCCAAAACTTTTCTTAAGGCTACCTTAGCCCAGCTCCACCTTTTTAACTAAAAACCCAATAATTTTCCAAAGCTTCCACCTTCATCCTAGAATTTCCAAAGCCCCTCAAACACCTCCAAACACCCTCGCTAAGCCCACTAACACATGAATTATGCACTAAATGCATAACCCCTAATCCAGGAGGTTACAGTTCTACCCTCCTTAAAAATAATTTCGTCCTCGAAATTACTTACTAATGAATAATCGTACATCTTAACTCATCAAGACTACGCTTATGTTTGACTCGATCTTAATAGAACCATCATACTTCCTAGGCACAATTTTTTTTAAGTTCACATCCAGGGTTTCAAACACTACACCAATAATACAAGCATGAACCAATCTTATAAAACTCAAAACAATAAAAGATATTCCATAACAAGGATCTTACCCGCTATCACATCCTTGGTGGTCTCGCATCCGAACCTTCTGCTCCTCTGCCGGGTGTTCCACAACCTTGGCCAAAACCATTTCCTCCATGGTTTGAACCACGAACCTTAGTTGCCTGAGGGCAATTCTTAACCAAATGAGCCTTAGATCCATATCGGAAACATTCCTTGCTATTGCCCCAACACTCTCCTACAAGAGCTCTCCCACAATGAGCACATGTACGATTCTGATTCTCAATAACGGGTACCGATGCACGTACAGAATTATCAATCCTTGGCCTTTTTTAAAAATCTCCAGACGATGCTGACGGTCCAAAACTTCTCTTATTCCCGTTCCTGTCCTTTTCTCGATTTTCTCTTACAGCCTTCTTAACTTCTTCAGCTATCCGAGCTTTCTCCACTAAAATGGCAAAGTCTCTTTCTCTGTGCGGAGCAATCAACTCTCGCAACTCATCTCGTAGCCCATCTTCAAACCGGACACACTTTTCGTAATTAGTAGCCACGATCCCTTTGGCGTACTGACTTAACCGCACAAATTTAGCTTCATACTCTGCTACCGACTTGCTTCCTTGAACCAAGTTTAGAAACGCCTTCCTCTGCGAGTCTAAGTAGCTAGATTTAACGTACTTCCCTTCGAACTTAAGCTTAAAATATTCCCAATCCACTCGATCTGCCGAAACACCTTGCCTGACATTGAGCAACCATCGATAAGCTTCATCTCGGAGCAACGAGACAGCACCTTTCAACTTTTCCTCAGGAGTACAGTCCAAATCGTCCATGATTCTTTCGACTGCCTCCAACCAATACTCCGCTAAATTCATAGCTACTCCTGATACTCCTCTAAAAACTTCAGCTCCGTTCGACCTCAGTCTTTTCGATACTGATTTTCGAGCTCCATTTCCCACACTAGCTCCTGCCACAAGTTCTAGTACTCGCAACATAGCACGTGATATTACATCATCCCCCGTCTGATCTTGTTGCTCAACACCAAAAGCTGGTGGTAGTGGCGGTGGTACCCCATTCTCAGATCCTTGACCTGACCTAACGGGTTTCGACACGGCCATTCTACCTCTATTGCGTCCACGACGACCTCGTCCTCTAAAACTCATGTCTAACATCGCGATTTAATCTGATTAAAAAGTTTTATGCATTAGAAATTTTGTTTCACTATTTATCCACGAGCAAATTTTATGATAAGAAGTTTCCAGAAGTAGTTCTTTCGATCAATCAAAGTTTCAGTTTAAGTTCACTACTCTAATTCAGAGAGTCACATCCATTCCTCAATGGAGTCACATTCATTCATCAACAAGAACACATTCATTCAGTGGTATCTACCACACACATTCACTATTCGGACATTTATGCCCGTTTCTATCCCAGGGGTATTTTCGTCATTTGTCTTATAGGGGTATTTTGGTAATAAATCAGGATCAAATTAAAAATCTTTATAAACTAAAGGTATTTTAAAAACTCGGGGAAATCTTGAAAATTTGTTTTCCAAATCAGAGGTATTGCCAAAAATTTTAAGAATCGGGGTTATTTCGGTAATTTTTAAAATTTAGAGGCATTTCGGTAGTTTTGAAATTTGAGGGTATTTTGGTAATCTTAAAATTTGGGGGTACTTTGGTAATTCTTCAAACTAAGGTCATTTTGGTCATTTTGCAAAACAAGGGTAATTTGGTAATTTTGTGAGTCAGGGGTATTTTAGTAAATTTTCCAAATCAGGGTATCTTGATATTTGTAAAAAAGAAGTTTTTGGTATTTTTGTAAAGTAGAAACATTTTAGCAAAAGTCGAGGGTATTTTCAAAAATCTTAAAAACTAAGGGTATTTTAGTAATTTACAACACAGGGGCATTTTAGTAATTTTCCCAAATCAAAGTACATTGAACTTTTGCAAAATAAAGTTTTTTGGACACTTTTGCAAAATAAGGAAATTTTATTAAAATCAAGGGTAATATGGTACTTTTAGAAACCAAGGGCATTTTCGTAATTCTTCCACCAAGGGTATTTTAGTAATTTGGCAATTCGAAAAAAATTTTCGAGAAATTTTTCAAAATAGATTTTGTTACAAATCGAAGGGGTAATTCAAGGATTTAAAAACTAGGGTTTTATAAAAAATTACTACTAGTCCCTTTCGGGTTTTAGTTCTTTGGGTTTAGCTTTATGAATAAGTCCTCTTGGTTAGGGTGAACCGTAGCTACGCACTGTAGGATTCGAGTAAAGAGGAGGTGAGTCGCTAGGACTGCTTAAGTACCAAGCTCTTACTGAATCCACTCCTAAACATGCGCACAATGGTTGCCACACCTTAACTCTCGTGACTTACTTCTTGAGGTTTGTTTAATAGTCCTTAAGTCTTATGCATGTGTTTGAGTGCACTAGCCCTAGGGTTCAATAGCCCTAATATTCTAATCTCGAGCCCAAATAAGCCCATAACAGTCCACATAAACAATCACTTCAATAATTAGAAGTACTTACCCAGTGGACTTGGTAGGAGATCTGAGTGCCATGCCAGAATAACCTAAAATAAAAGTCCATATTTTGAAAAGCCCATTTTTGAAAACACTTTTGGACCCAAAACCCTCAAAGCTGAGTTTTGAACCGAGCTCTGATACCAAACTGTAACACCCCAAACCCGGCCCATTCGTTACGATCGAATTTGAAATGCCACTGCGAAAAACGTTTGAAAATATCCTGACTTGCGGTGGAACTTGAAAATTTTGTTCTTATTCAAAAACCATGTCCATTTAAAATTTTTAAATAATATAAGCTTGATAAAAATATCCAATTAAAACTTTATTATATATATAGATTTATGAAAATAAAACAATTTGCGAAAGATATCTCAATTGTCAATCCATAATAAAACATAATATTAAAGATACTTAATAGAAATACTTAAATACTTTAATGGGCCTTATTACAATAAACACTTAATCAAAATACGTAAAATATAAATACTTAATTAATTAAATAAAATGTCTTATGCATGGGCCACCTCGTATCCACTCCAAACCGGTCCAAGCATCACCGTGATGTTGATAAAATTGGGTGAGTCATATGACTCAAAGTGTGTAATTAAACCATCGAATTCCACCTACATGTTAACACATATTAACCCATATATCGATAACAAGATATATATTCACAATTTACCACATTCTGGGCTTGGCCCATATTCATAACACTTATCAGGTAACAGGGTAATTAACCACATACTTTTCACATACTGGGCTTAGCCCATCTCTTATTCAAATTCGCATTCACATACTGGGCTTGGCCAATTTCCACATTAGTCCACGTATCAATTGGGCTTGGCCCACTTTCACTTTAAATTCACATATCAGATATAATTATGCAAAGTGTACCCAACCCAAACCTAGGGTCCATCCTCTACACACCCCCTTATCCAGCCTACCACACACCAGGGGATTAATAAATCACCCTCTCCTTTTCACTCCAAAAGGCAATCAATGTCGCCCACGTGCAATAAAGCACAAAAATCCACAACGCGACCTCGATCGGCGCCAATCCACGATGTAGTCAGTAGCTAACACCAAAACCACGATGGGACACATAGTCACTCATCAACCACGATATGGCACTTAGCGATATCAACCACGATGAGGCACATAGCCACTCATCAAGCCACGCGAACTAAATCGCAATTAATCCACAACGTGACCTCAGTCAACGTCAATCCATGATATAGCTCAAGGCTAACATCAAACCACGTACTTGAAGTACACCTGTACCTTCTTTCATATCCCAACCCATGCACATGCAACATGTAATAGTGGCATAATAATAATAAATGCATGCACATGTTATTAAAGCGCACCATCATATTTCCATAGGCATAGTCACATTCACATCGGCACTTTCACATTCAGATCAACAGATAATACTAACTCGATTATCGATATACCCCTTTTAGGGTAATCACCACATAATTGCCTAATGCCTGACCGTTAGCACATAATTCACACATGCAAATATAGCAAAACTCGAAAAACGGTGGGTTAATCACACACCTTACTATTTAGCGAAATCTCAATTACTAGGATCTAACACGATTTACGGGTTTTTCTTCCTCCTTAATGCCGATTTGGTCTCCTACCAAACTCAAGGCTTTGGTTATCTCTGTACGATTTACCCCTAACATCCATAGATAGAATCGGTCATCCATTAAATACTAAATATGGCCTATGGCCGAATTCTAGCAACTACTTACCCTGCTCTTCCAAATCCCGAAACTGTCACTTGATCCTTGAGACTGTTGAAATCCTACATGCCATATGTCAAATTCGGCTTAATACATAAATCTATGGAAAATGGCCCTTTGGCCGAATACCATATTGTCTTACCTTGATTAATCGACTCCCAAAAGACTCCTTCAAAGCACCTTGACGTTATCTACCCACAAGTGATCACATCATTTATTGTCTTAAGGAAACATTCGGCCAACCTATAACCAAAGTTTAATCATTTGATTCGGCACCCTTATGAAAAAGAATCCAAAACCGATTACTACAGAAATACTTACCATTACACGTTAGTTGAAGAGGCTAGAAGAAAGACTCACACTAACGCTTTCGGCTCTTAAGTCTTGCGACAAAAAGAGAGAATGAGGCCACTATGGGATTCGGCTATGGCTTCTAAATGGCAAGGGGTTATTCGACTATCCAAGATAATATGTAGAATTAAAGTTGAAGAAAAGAGAAAGAATAGGGAGAAGAAGTGAGGAGCAATTCGGCTCAAAGAGAGAATTAGAGGAACAATTTTTGGCCAAGGAAAATAAAATGAAGAAAAGAATAGCTTAAAATATGGTCACCCCTATTTATACAACTCAAATTTGGCACTCCTACCTCCTCTCAAATTCCACTTCCTTCTCCTATAATAACTCTTGAACACATATTCAAAATATATAAAAATAAATCTATAATTATCTTCTATCTATCAACTTAATAAAATAAAAATTATCCATCATTAATCCCTTATCAAACTCCTAAATCATCTCTTATCTACTTATAAAAGAATAATAAAAATAAATTAACAATTATCTACTACTTATCTAGCCGAAATTCAAAATAAAATCCAGCTTAATCCTTACCCAATTAGAGGTCCAATTATCGTCCATTACTCACCCTGCTGTTGACGTCAAAAGCCAAAAATAAAAGCCTCAAAATTTTGCTTCCCTTGCGTCTTGAACTCATGACCTGCACTGCACCAAGCCCCTTTAACGCAAGCTTTAACGCCCAAGCCACTCGCCTAGGCCTTTTTTGTGACATAATGCACCTGAATTTCTTTTAAGACTTACTTAGCCTGCTCCCTTTGTCTTAGCGCCAAAAGAAAAATAAAACACGCCCATGTCGCTTACGGATTCAACCAAGGCCCTTGTCCAAAGGCGTCATTCCAGCCCTTAAGTGGCGCATGGAAGCCACTTTACCAAGGCCTGTTTTATGCCAAACACGCCTAAGATTTTTCCTTTAAGGCCTTCCTGGCCTTGCTCCCCTTCCAGACGCAAAAAGAAAAGCCCATTGCTTCCCACGTTGCTCGAACCCTGTCCACCTAGCTCCTTGAGGCGTCACTCCCCTAAGAACTAAGTGGTGCCTCCTAGCCAATTTACCACACGATTTCTTGTGTCATAAATCCCACGAAAATTTCCTTAAGGCCTCTTTCCCAAGCTCCCCTTTAACGCCAAAAATAAAAACTCCCAAATGCGATTCCTGCAACTCGAACCCCTTCCCCTTGGCACTCCCTTTGGCGCAACCACCCTTGCACCTTAGGTGGCGTCCCTTGCCACTTTTCCACATCACTTCTTGTGTCCTAAATTCGCCAAAACTTTTCTTAAGGCTACCTTAGCCCAGCTCCACCTTTTTAACTAAAAACCCAATAATTTTCCAAAGCTTCCACCTTCATCCTAGAATTTCCAAAGCCCCTCAAACACCTCCAAACACCCTCGCTAAGCCCACTAACACATGAATTATGCACTAAATGCATAACCCCTAATCCAGGATGTTACATCTGCACTATCTCAAATTCAAATATTTTTGTGACATCAAATATTTCAACCTTTTATAATTAGTGAATATGTGACATTTTTCACCAAACAAGTAATGCCGCCAGATTTTCAATGCAAACACTATGGCTGTCAATTCAAGATCACGTGTCGAGCAGTTTCTTTCATGTGGTTTTATTTTTCTTGAAGCATAGGCTACTACTTTACCTTCTTGCATCAAAACACAGCCTAAACCATTTAATGATGCATCGCTGTATAAATTCCTTACCCGATTCAGGCTGAACTAACACTGGTGCTTCTATCAATAAAGCCTTTAATCTATCAAAACTTTGCTGGCATTTATCAGTCCACTTAAACTTTACATCTTTCTATAGTAAACGATTCATCGGAGAAGCTATCATTGAAAAACTTTTTACAAACCTTTGATAATAACCAGCTAGTCCCAGAAAACTTCTGACTTCAGACACATTCCTCTATGGCTTCCATTTAACAATGGCTGAAATTTTATTCGGGTCTACCCTGATGCCTTTAGCAGATACTATATGCCCAAGAAAACTAACTTCCCGTAGCAAAAATTCACATTTACTGAATTTGGCATACAATTGTTTCTCTCGTAGAGTTTGCAACACTATTCTCAAATGTTCAGCATGTTCATTTTCATCTTGGAAGTAAACCAAAATATCATCTATAAATACCACCACAAATCTGTCTAAATATGGGCTGAAAATTCTGTTTATCATATCCATAAACACTGCAGATGCACTTGTTAAACTGAATGGCATCACAAGAAACACATAGTGTCCATATTTGATTCTAAAAGCTATCTTGGGTACATCTGAATCTTTTACATGTAATTGATAGTAACCAGAAATGAGATCAATCTTTTAAAATACAATGGCACATTTTAACTGGTCAAACAAGTCATCAATACGAGACAATGGATACTTGTTCTTTATTGTAACCTTGTTGAACTGTCTGTAATCAATGCACAGCCTCAACGATCCATATTTCTTCTTTACAAACAGAACCGGTGCATCCCAAGGTGAGAAGCTGGGTCGAGCAAAACCCCTATCAATCAATTCTTTCAACTGTGCTTTCAACTCTTTCAATTCAGTAGGAGCCATTCTGTAAGGTGCTATGGATATCGGTATTGTTCCCGGAACAAGATCTATAGAGAATTCCACTTCTCTATCCAGTGATAAACCAGGTAATTCCTTTGGGAATACATCAGGAAATTCACATACAACTGGCATTGACTGAATCTTTAACTCAGATACTTTAGTATTCAACACATATACAAGATAAGCGTCATACCCCTTTCTGACATATTTCTGTGCTGATATTGTTGAAATCACATTAGGTAATCCATCCAGTTTATCAGATTCAACATGAAGTAATTCACCATTCTCACATTTCAATACAATATATTTCTGCTTGCAATTCACCACTACGTCATATTGGGTTAACCAATCCATTCCCAAAATCACATCAAATTCATCAAATGGAAATAACATCAAGTCAGCCAAAAAGCAATAACCTTTTACCATCAATGGACAGTTTTTGCAAACTTTATCCACCGTGACACTCTGACCCAAGGGGTTTGAAACTTTAACCACAAATTCAGTGAACTCAACAGGTAAATTTTTAACAGTCACTAAGTTCGTGCATATATATGAATGTGTGGAACTAGGGTCAATCAAAGCAATAATATCAATATCAAGTAGAGAAAATGTACTAGTAATGACGTCTGGTGCAGAGGCATCTTCTCTAGCACGAATAGCATATGTTCTCACAGGTGCTCGTGCCTCAGATCTAACTTTTGTATCCCTGGTAGTACCTCGACTAACACTAACATTTTTGGGGTGACGGGGTGGTCTGCCTCTTGAAACAGGATTACTAGGCTTTGGGGCTAGTTCCATTTTTTTTTCAACTCTTTCTAGACAATCTGTGAGAAAATGGTCAAGTGAACCACATCCAAAACAAGCTCCACTTCTAGACCGACATTCCCCATGATGAAATTTGTTACAATGTTTACATTTCAGTTTGGGATTACCGACACTACCCACACTGGTCACAGATAGAGAGGAAGACCTCGGATTAGAACGTTGAGAACCCCACTATCTTTCAGAACATCCCGTAGAGGTGGTAACACGATCATAATACTTCTTTAACTTCTTAGAAGCAAATTACTGTGACTTACTCAGAGTTCTCTTTCCAGAAACCTGAGCCTCTCTTTCAGCTTATTTTTTCTATTTACTCAATTCTTCAACTTTATGTGCTCGTTTAACTAGTACCATAATTTCCTTTATCTCAAGAATTTCGATCAACAATTTGATGTCTTCATTTAAACCCTCTTCAAAGCATTTACACATCTTGGCCTCAGACTGGACCCATGCTCTGCATATTTACTCAGCTGAACAAATTCTTGTTCATATTCAGACACAGTCATATTTCCCTGCTTGAGCTCTAAAAATTCTTTCTTTTTCCAATACATAAATCTCTTACTCACATACTTCTTCCTGAATTTAGCCTGGAAGAATTCCCATGTAACATTCTCCCTCGGTACCACCGAAGTTATGGTATTCCACCAGTAATAAGTTGTATCTTTCAGTAATGATACGGCACATTTCAGACATTCAACATGCGTACAAGATAATTCATCAAAAACTCGAATAGTACTTTCTAGCCAAAACTCATCCCTTTCCGGATCCTCATCTGTGGTAGCTCTAAATTCTTCTGCCCCATATTTATGAATTTTATCTACCGAGGGCTTACTAGTTCTAACGGGTTCAGCACCCTGTGGTACCTCGGGAATCGGTTGAGGAGTAGGTGAGGGAGGTCGTTGTATAGTAGGGTTTGTTCTCAGATACCGTGTAAACCATTCATTCATCATTTAAAAGAAGGCTTGTTTTGCCTCCTCACTTCGGCCCTCAAACACGGGCCTTTCACTACCAGACGTAGAAGCAACTCTTTGAACTGAAGCTGAAGCGTTGCTCTCAACTTCCTCGGATTCAGCTCTAGCTTGGTTGGATGACATTACTATATGAAAAACACATTTAAAATTATCAGGAGTCATCACACTATCACAATTTATATAATGGCATATATAGCTAAACTCATGTTTGCTACATCAAATCCTAGAATCAGCTAAATCGTAGCTCTAATACCACTAAATGTAACACATCTAACCCATATCTATCGCCAGAACAGGGTTACAGAGCATTACCAGAATATTTAGAAACATTTACAGATAAATCATACAAGTTACTATTCAAATTTTGAAATCATTCATAACGTCCCTTAAATGGACCCTCGAGGTCTAATACGAGCATTAGAATCGAGTCAGAACTTAATCAGAACCTCTAAGAATTTTTCATGAAATTTTAAAAATTTTCCAAGGTGTAAGGCTCACACGCCCGTGTGGTCCAGGAGACACGCCCGTGTGGTCCTGGGACACGTCCATGCTGCAAGCCGTGTTCGACCCCGTGTAACTCTCTGACTTGTACACAAAGCCATGCCACACGCCCGTGTGCTAGACCGTGTGGTTAATTAATTCATTTCGAAATTAGGTGTAGGTTACACACAGCCAAGACACACGCCCGTGTTCTGGGCTGTGTAGCACACATAGCTGAGACACACGTCCGTGTCTCTGCCCGTGTGCTCAAATCTAAGGTGTAGAGGACACACGGTCTAGCTACACACCCATGTACCCGACCGTGTGTCACACACGGTCTAGACACATGCCCATGTGGATAAAATAAAGCCATTTCCTAGCGTCATTTGTCACCCAAATTTACCATTTTCCTGCACTAAAACATACCAAACACATTCCAACTATTTCAAGCATTCAAATTAAGCAATTTCCATTATTCAACATGGCATATCATTGCATGCATACATGTTTACTATCTCACCTTGGGTCAATCCATGTGTTAAACATGATTTGATCAACAACTTAACATATATATATAGAGACCATAGCATGACATTACAAGTATATCAAAACAACCATTACTAGCCATTCCAATGGCTAGATTACAAACATCATTATCAAGCCACTAAAGGCCAAGTTTTCCTATACATGCCATTATACCAAAATGATTTTACTACATATACCAAAATAAGCTGGTTGATAGTGTGACGATGCTCCAATGATCTCCAACTTCGTGAGCTTCCGAGCACTACAAAACATGGGGAAACAAAGCATTACATGCTTAGTAAGTTCATATAACGGAAACTAAACTTATCAACCCCGTTTATTAAGTCTAAGCATACAATATCATGTTTTCCATCCATTTGAAAAAATTGCCTAAACACATGCATCCAATCAAACATGTTAGTCCCAAACTTTACATATACGTCAAGTAAGGATAGATGAGCTCATCATGCAATATTCTTTCTAGACATTATCATTTCATCTCATAATTCTCATACCATGTCAAGAGTTTTATGTCCGTTGAATCATTGAAATTCAGATGGATGCTCAAGTGGTACACTCGAGGTGTACGATTCAATAACCCATCAATTCTTTTTCAAGAGTACCTATTAGGGAACTTAATCAAGGAAAACACTCTTGAGTCACATATCGTATAACAGAATTACCAGTCCAACCTAAATCCTTTATATAACGTATGCTCAAAAGAGCTCAATTAGAATTACCAGTCCAGGCTAAACTCTAATCGTAACGTATAATCGAGAGGTATTATATCAGAATTACCCGTCCGGGCTAAATCCTTTCTATAATGAGGTCAATAGGATTACTCGTCCGAGCTATATCCTGTCCACAACAAATGCAGGACCTTATTCATTTCGGGAAAGCACATGTATTCATCGGAATTTAATATCCAATCGGGACTTAACCCTTTTTCACCATTTCAAGCATATATTCAATTTTTCCATTATTGCATTCCAATAATGTACATCAATATAAGTCACATTCTTTACAAACACAACATTCAATTAAACATATTTACATGCTCAATTAAGTTACACGAACTTACCTCAACACTTTTTAGCTTAAGTAATCTACTAATCCGAATCCTTTTCTTTTCCTCGTCTAACCTCGAATTTGTGTTGCCGGATCCAATTAAGCCATGAAAGTTTCTTCTCTCTCTTCTAGGGTTTTCATAGAATTTGGGGTTGAAGATGACATAAAATAAGATGATATCTTTTATCATCTTTTTAATTAATTTAATTATTTCAATTTCCAATTTAGTTCTTGCCATTTTTCTAAATTTCCATGGTTGAGTCACCAAAATATCTACATACTTTTTTTTAATGGTCTAATTACTATATAAGGACCTTAAATCTTGAATTCCATAGCTATTTAACCCTTCTAGCTACTAGAATTCAACTTTGCATTTTATGCAATTTAGTTCTTCTCGTAATTAAACACTTAATCAATAATTTTTTTGTATCAAAATTTTCAAGTGACATTTCTAATATAACACGGAGCATATAATAAAATAAAAATAAATTTTACTTTTGACTCGAATTTGTGGTCTCGAAACCACTGTTCCAATTTTACTGAAATATGGGTTGTTACAACATGCATGACATTTAAATTTATTTTAGGATATTTAAATACAAATATTAAATAATTATGCATAAATATCAGATTTTATTGAAAATATCACTTTTCTGTTGCTAAATTATAATTAAGAATTTTGAGTAGTAGATAAATTGATAATTAACTAAGTTTTCTTCCAAAGATAAACAAATGTTTTAAAATGATTATTTTATTTAAAAAAATGTCGTTAGTTTATCAGGCCATTTCGGTGACTAATATAATCTTTCGAATTCAGGTCTAACGTCTAGGTCGGGTTGGAGAGGTTATAGAGTTGAATTTTACAATTCGAATAATTCGAATAACAGATTGATGTAAACACCTCTTCGGTCCCTATCAATTTTAAAAATGAACAAATTGGTCTCTCTCAACAAAATTTAAAAATTCTAAATAATTTTCAAAAATTCAAAATTTTATAAAAATTCTAAAATTTATATTTTAAAAAATTCTAAAGAGTATATAAAGAAAGTTAAATTTTAAAATTTTCTAAAATAATAATTTTGGGAACTAAATAAATTAATTAATGATTCAAGTTATACTAAAATATTTTTTTCTTATTTTGCTTTGAAAAAGTTTTGAAATACATATGATTTCAAATTTATGTGGTCTAACATGAAACTAATTATACTAGAATAAGATTTTAAATTGATATGTTTAATTTTTAATTTAACTCGAATAATTTCACTCGATTCAATTCGACTTGACTTAGATTTCATTTCACTCGACTTGATTGAAAAAATTCAAATCAAATTTAAATAATAAAATAAAACTCACCAACTCAATTAATTTAAAAATTTTCACTCGATTCAATGTAAAAATTATACTTAATCCTATTAACTCATCTATCATGTTAATATAAGATTTATCTCTTTCGTTAAGGCCATTGAACTTATAAAACAGAAAAGGACACTCACCTCATCCATTTTCAATAATGGGAGCTTATAAATGAGACTAACCTACATTTTGATCCCAGGGTAATTACCCTTTACTTTCCACCCTATACATAAATGTGTCATTTTTGTTTTATCCCCGTAAACATCAGAATCAGTGTGTTTTAATATTATCATTTTGAATTTATTTGTATTTAAAAAATTCTTTTATATATAAATATAGCTCAATTGCATATATATAATTATTTATATAAAATATTAATTATGTTTAATAATTAATTAAGTAGTTATATTTTAATTTTTAATGTTATATAAAATAAAAAATTAAGATACAAAATTAAATTTTAATTTAAAATATTAAAATTTTATACTAACATATATGAATCAGTATAACCAGTACAAATAAAAATTTACACACATAAAAAACAAAACATAATTGTTTGATTTATTATTGGAACAGGATGCTTGATTATATCTATCATATTTAAAATATTATATATCTATAAAAATCTTATTATATTATTATACAATTTTTGTGATATTATTTTATTATATTTATATTTATACACATTAATTGGATTATTTCTTACCTAGATCCGATCCTTCAACAACAAATCACATGAATTAATGGTTGATATCAAGATTTTGACAATATTATCAAGGATTTGGCAAGATCTGAAAAATCGATTAATTGAATCAAAAAAATTATGAAATCTAATCATTGAAATGAAATGTACTTATCATTTTTCGGCAAAGATATCAAAAGTTATTGACAACAATTCTAAATTCCGATAGAAATTAAAGGATTGGAGAACAATTCAATAATGAAAGAAAAGGAATCAACAGTCAAAAGATAGAAAATATGGTGCAAGAATGAAAGGAAAAAAAAAAGAATTTGAAAAAGGGGCAAAGTGAAAACCAAAATAGGAGAAAGAATTGGTTACATATCTAGGGTTAGTAAACCCTAGGTGCGACACAATTAGTTTACTCAAAATTGTCGAAAATTTAAAAAAAAAAAAAATTGAAAAGGGAAGTAGGCACTCAAATTTGGGTCTCTACAAAAGAATTCTAACATTTAACCTTAAAATTTATAACTCATTTCTTGTTTAATCTTAATTCTTAATAATATATATTTTGAGGTGTGACAATAAATTTTGAGTTTGAGTTACAGAACACTAACCTATATAATTAATGAAGTTCCAAATTCCAAACCGGAAACATTTAAAACTTTCCTATGTTAAAATAAAATTCCTAATTAATTTACCAACCAATTGTCGCCACGGTTGGCTGCCCAGCGCAACCTCATTTATTAAACTGCCCTTTGTAAAACCAACAACTTGTCACTCCCTACCTTCCTCTGCTTGCCGCCCAACTAAAGGGGACCTCCATTTATATCTTAACATCACCACCGCTGATACCACATCAGGTGTGACATATTAACGCTCCACAAACAATCCTCTCTTTCCATTCAACTGCATATCATTAATACTAGACCCTAAAATTTCAGTCTTCCATAAATATAAGCATTCATATATAGTTTCAAGATATTTTTGTGTGAAGAAGACTCTGAACTCAAACAATGGGAAAGGGTTGGGCAGTGAAGGTGATGATGATGAGTTTGGTGGTGGTGGTTGGTGCGGGTGATGAGAGTAGTTTAGCCAAAGAGTGCAGCAAAGATGTACAGAGCGTGATGACTTGCTTGAGCTTTGCGCAAGGGAAGATGGAGAAACCTTCAAAGGAGTGTTGCAGTTCCGTTTCGAGTATAAAAGAAGAAGAACCAAAGTGTTTGTGTTATATTCTTCAGCAGACCCAGGCATCCGGGGCTCAGAATCTTAAGAGCTTAGGCGTTCAGCAAGATAAGCTTCTTCAACTTCCTTCTGCTTGCCAGTTGAAGAACGCTAGCGTCACTGACTGCCCAAGTAAGTAGTAACCTCTCTTTTCTCTCCTTTTGCTTTGATATGTAATAAAATTAATGCATGTTGTGTTTGGAATGAATGAATAGAGCTTCTTGGATTAGCACCAAACTCACCAGACGCGGTTATATTTACAAATTCTTCCTCAACACCGACGACGCCATCCACCGGGACACCGTCAAGTGCTTCAGAGAATGCTGATAATAACTCCGGTGGAACAAAGCTAGAAATTGCTCACTTGGTTGGTTTCACGTTACTGGTTGCATCGGCATCATTTTTGTATGCACTCCCACCGGGATTGGCTTCCCTGTTTTAGGCGGTGTGCATGCATGGGATGGGAGTGAACTAAAAATGCTTGAAATTCCTTTTGTTTTCGTGTTTTGTTTCAGCTGCAGCTGCAGCATGATTTTACTGTTCTTGTACTTTCTTTCTTAACTTCAATCATCATATTGAGGGGAGATGTTAACTCTAGGTACTTGTTTCATGATTTTTTTTTTTTTTAATAATAATTCAACTTGGGTGATTGTTTGAATATTCTGATACTTAGTATATTAGTACAGATTATGTGATTTACGTTGGTTAATTATTTTCGGATTAATATGTTCTAAATTTCTATTTTTTATATTTAGATTGAATGAATGTATAAACATATGACATCCGTGATTGAGAAAGAAAAGAAAATGGATATCAACTATAGCATTTTGTCGGATTTTACTATGATTATTATAAATTAAAATGGGTTTTAGTTCAATTTTTAATTTATAATAAATTCATAATTTTTAGATAAATTATACCTAATCACTCCACTATCACAAATTTTCATTTTAATAAAAAAAAAATACCCACTATAGGTATATTAGCCAATGGAATTCCAACGTGGTTGGCCAGATCATATTTTTTATTTTCTATTTGGGATTTGTATAATATAAATCTCTTTTTCTTTTTTGTTTTTGCCAATTTTAGTCACTAACATTTTACCATAAATCACTCTAAACCCTAGTCGCCGTTAGATCTAGTGCCACCGTCCGAGTGTCAATCGGAGATCACCGATCTATAGACTTCTCTCCCTATGGTTTAGATTTCCTTGAAAGATGCCCGAAACCTTTGAAAACCCAAGAAAATGATCGAAGCCAAAAATGCAAGTCGGCCGCCGGCAGCTGTCTGGTTGGCTTGGTTCAGAAGTAAGTTGCTCCTTTTGGTCGGAGCTACTCTTTTCACTGTTCAGATATTCAAACCACCTCCTAGATCTTGCTATTCGAACTTAAGATGCTTCATTTGTTTTTGCTTGTTTATTTCGTTTCTGACCTTTTTGGGGTTTTCAGTTTATGATTTGGGGCTCCCAAAACAAGGAGCTTCTTAGGTTTTTTTTTTTTTTTTTTTTCTTTGGTTGTTGGTTAATTTAGGTTTTGGTCTGCAAGTTGTTTGGGTAGAAGAATTATTAGGTTTTT
Organism: Gossypium rotundifolium; assembly: GCA_025506655.1. Lineage (NCBI taxonomy): Eukaryota > Viridiplantae > Streptophyta > Magnoliopsida > Malvales > Malvaceae > Gossypium > Gossypium rotundifolium. The sequence goes on from CP106722.1 coordinate 64,967,008, forward strand.
TTAGTTGGGATGGTGGAGTATGGCAGTGGTTGACTTTAGGTGTAGAGACTGATAATAGTTTTGAAGATGGAAATTGATGGTTGAGGCAAGATTGAATGAGAGCGGAATGGTGGTTGTTGAAGGTGGAGCTGAGGGTGATTAATGGTGGAGGAACGACTATGGAGGCTGTGTGGCGAGGTTGAGTATTAGTTGCTTGTACTCGGAGGATGGTGGAAAATTAAAAAAGAATGATTTAGTGGGAAAAGAGAAACTGATCTGGCCAGCCCGTTGGGATTCCGTTAGTCAATAGAATCATAGTGACCAAAATGAAAACAAAACTAAACATGGGTATTAAATTGTAAACTTCTTTTTTGGTTGCAATTTACCCCTCCCTTTAAATAAAATTAAAATCCACCTTGATGAAATTGGATTTGGTTCTGCCCAATGACTTTGATATTCGGCTCAATTCTTGAAAAATAAAAGTATTAGACATTAACCATAACGTTTTCAAAACTAATTCAAACCCAACCATTATCATACGTTTTCGAGGCTGAAATTAGGCCCGTGAAGCCAGAACACTGAACAGTGATCACACTTGTCTGGACAAGAACTGCCTCACATGCCGATACCGCAAAGACACCACCGCTACACATGATTTAAGGCATTAAAAATATAGTGCCATACTCCTAATTTTACTAATAATCTGTTTTGAACCTCTACATACCCCATTCCAGTCCAAGAGTGCAAACTACAATTACCATACCCATTTTGGAGTGTTGGGACCTTTTCTACCAATTTTTTATTTTCTATTATATTTTCCTTTATAACTAACGCAGCAAGTTAAAATTTTGAAGAAAGAAAAAGAGCAAAGGACTAGAGGAGAAGCCCACCCAAGTCCAGTCTATAATCCTATCCTAGTACCCACCATCCACACACACAAAGACAGACAGGCTCCTAGAGAATTAGAGAAAGGACAAATGAACTAGACTCCCAACCTTTTTCATACAACTTCACCATTTCTCCTTGTATGCTTTTTGTAAAGAATAAAATTAGTTAGATATATTAGCTGAGGTATATATACTGTATACATACGATATAAAGTTATGAACCAAGTCTATCTTACGGACTGCTGCAGAATATGTCTATCTAATCTAAACAAATAAAATCCATAAACCAAGATAACCCAAACTAGGTGCCTTCTCAAAACTTGTGAGGCAGGAAATAATAATGAAACAAACACGAGATCAACGTAAGAGGTGACATTGGTTGGATTTAAACCCACTTTTCATAATATGCATATAAAGGTATAAACCGTAATTCCCTACCCATCATATTTTTTTCCTTGTTGGCCAAATTTGTAGTTGCACCTATCTACCATGGCCTCCACAGGCAGCAGAGAGCACCTTTCCAGTTCCTCCACCTGCTTTCTCATTCTCGTTTAACAAAAGAACTTCTGCAAAGCTCTTGGACATTTTCTTCACGATATCATTAGGGAGTGAGACGAGGTTTGATGCTTCACACACTAAATCATCGGAAGCCACTAGGCTGGTTAGCTGCCTGGCCTTCCTTTCCTGCATTGCTTTTTGCCGCTCTTCGTAGAAATAAAAGTCATCAAGGATTGAAGAATGACTTTCATAATTCTTGAAAATGTTTATCATCTCAATGCCCTGTTCAAACTCCACCTGCAAATATTATTTGATGCAGCAGCTTCAGATACCATTCAATCGCGTTGCAATGAAAGACAAGAAAGATTATACCTTACTTGATGTAACCACACTCGGACAAAATAAGTATAATGGTGCAGAAACTGGATTCATAGGAAGGACGCATCATCAGGTCTTACATATCAGCAATGCATGTGCGATTTTGCTTGCATGCTCAATACCTTATTACATGACAAGTTGATGTTCATGCAATGCATGCCAATTCACAAATTCAAATGGAAACAAGGTTGGTTATCTTCTAGCTCTGTAATGTACAATGTCTCTTTGAGTTTATCCAGTTATACATCTTACATTTCAACAAAAATTGAAAGTACACCCCAAGTATCTACTTGAGAAAAAAAAAAAAAACAAGTGAGCACTGGAATTGTAGACTAGTTTCATGTTGGCTTGGTCAAATAGAATTCAATTATGGACTAACACAATCACCTCAGAAGCTCTAGTTAAAATAGCCACGATGACACTAATATATGAATGCAACCGGACACACCAAAAATCAGATCAGCAAGCAAAAGTGACCACACAGTGTCAACTTCAAATGCATCCTTACCTCTTGAGTATCTCTACTGTTAGTAATGGGCTTGTTGTCATTACTTTCGAGTAGAATGTGGCGGAACTGACTATTGGGGACATCTTTAATAATGTGCCACTTTACAGGGAATTGCCCAGACCACTTATTCTGAAGCCAATAGTCCACACTTTTATCAAAGTCAACAGGTCCCACCATCTCAGCCACTCCACAAAACTGAGCGCTAGCATTGACCTGCATGGATAACATATGAACAACTAAGTTAATTTCATTTCCTCATTCGTGGTCTCTACTTACAAATAAACTAGAAGGAAAGTACATGTATTACATACTAGGGATTTCAGCTACTAGTTCATAATCATTACCGCCTACTGAATTCTATCTATCAACTATTTTAGTAAGTTAAATTGAAGGGTTAATGTATTTTTTGGCCTCTGAACTTGACATTTTGGTCCTGTTTGGCACTGGTACTTCTTTTATCCACTTTGGCACCTGAACTTAGATTATGTAAAAGTATGATAACGTGGCACTTTGAGATTGTGCACGTCATAACCTGAAAATAAAAAATTTATATAAAATCTAAAAAGTAAAAAATTAAAAAACTTTCAGGTGATAACATGACACTATCTCATGGTGCCATGTCATCACACTTACAAAATCCAAAATTGGGGACTAAATGGGAAAAGCTGTCAAGTTCAGGTAACAAAGTTGACAAAAATACAAGTATCAAAGTGGACCTATATCAAGTTTACGGACCAAAATTTAAATTAACCCTAAATTAAATGACAGCATCATTTTTTGTTTTTCATTTTTCCTCTCCAACATCAGGAATTCAATATAAGGCAGATTACCGAAAATAAGAGAAAGACAGGGCATATTCCTTGTTTAGCTTTTGCCTCATGATAAGCAGTATCTAATTTTTTGTTGCCGATCGGAGTGCTTGCCCAGACACCATACTTAATGCTCTTGTGAACATTATCTTCACTGTAAGATTTTATCACAAAGAACTTGGCACCCTCATAATCAGTGACAAAATTGGGTCGGTTGTAGGATCCATTGGTAATGCCATTAATTGTGCCATTCTTGCTGCTATCAACAATAAAACCCTTTGTAGTTATCTGTGTTTTCGGCTTAAATGCCCTAGGTCCCCTGTTACGCTCACTTAGTGTATCAAGCGTTACAGTACAACTGCAGGAGAAGTCATTGCAGCTCCCTCCTTGTCTTGCTTCAGCAAGCGTAGGCCAGTTATGACCACTTATTCCTAAACTATTAGTAGACACACTGCCATGACAAGAACGTTGATCACTTTGGCTACCACTGTAGCCTCTAGAGCTGGAGCTAGTACAACCAAACCCAAATGGACATTTTTGAAAAGAAACCTGCATGTGATTTAACTGTTAGGCAATAAACAAGAATCAATCAGTTGACAGTGTCAATTTCACAGACAATGAACTAGAGACATCTCAGGATTACAATCTAATGATAAATCAAAGATGCAAACCAAAAGCATGAAGTGACATTCTTTCACACAAAACACAATCATGTGATGGAATACAAGGATTAGCAAATTAGCTACCATTTGAGCTACAATTCCAAGAGGCACTAATATAAGTTCCTCAATCTTTTTGAGCTTGAATGGAGGGAAAAAAAAAAAAGGTAAAAGCTTAAGCAGATGCCGCTCAGGAGAAATGATGCATGCTTTACACGAGTTGATCCATTGAAAGCTTAAGCAAATGCTGCTCAGGAGAAATGATGCATGACGCATGATTTACACATGTTCATCTGGGAACTCCAAAGTTCATGCTATCAACTTGATGTAAGTTCTTTCATTTCCTTTTGCCAGAAAGCAAATGACAAAAAGCTGCAATGAGATTTTAAGGCCAAAATGAAAAGCTGATCTTTTTCTAAGGTCACATGAAAGGTGAACCTATTTCAAGAATCTGAAATTAGCAACAACAAAATACATCCCTGAAATTTAGAATAGAGTACATATGCTTCTATTTTCAATTCAATGAAACTAATCAGATAAAAATATTCCATTTATAGACAGGCTACCCGCCTCTGCTGACCTAGCATCTTGCAGGATTTACTTACGTGTTAGGGTCTTGGTTATCAATCCTACCAAGATCATTTAGCAACTAGCCAATTTAAAAAAGAGGAAATAGATGCCAAGGGTGGAAAAAAACAAAATAGGACCAACAAAACAAAAAGCTCTCTTTTTCTCGGGCACCACTGCCATGCCCCCTGACTTTCTCCACTCTCTACAGCCATGCTAGCACCTGACTTTCTTCTTCTCAACAAGTCAAAGCAGAGTCGGATGCTACCAAATACTGATAACTACAAGAATGACAGAAAACTGAAATTGACGGCAGTTTACTGAAAAAACTCAATGGAGAACTTAACGCTTCGTGTCTGTATAATTACACAATATGATTAAGCATGAAACAATTTATTGCAAGAAAATATTAGAGAATGCAAAATCAACAGAGTTGTGTAGTAATGCTAGATGGTGAAAGAGAGAGAGAGGGAGGAGAGAAGATAGTGATATTGTTGGCTAGACTAAGATAGTTTAAGGTGGGGAGTGGTGCCTTTTTTGGTGAGAATAGAGTACTTGTGCCTTCAAAATTGCTTTGATCTTAAACATTTTTTTAGTTAAAATTGCTGGACAGCTCTAGGAGTTGAGCTTAGATTTGTGTTCTTTCCTTGATCACCTTAAAAGTTGGTATTTATACCAGCCAATTGCATTATTAATACAAGAACCACTTTCTATGGCAGGTGCCAATTAAGCCAACTTAAGAGTTGAATTAATCATACCAAGACTAAAGTTCAATGACCTCTTTAACACCTCCACTCCACCCCTAAAGAGAGAGAGAGAGGGGAGAAGCTCTATAACCATTCTTAGCTGCTTGCCCGACTCCAATCATGATATAGCTTTTCCTTTTGCCAAAATGCTTGCTAGGAAATATGGAATTTAAGTTTCCAAATTTTCAATGGCCATCTAAAATCTGAAAAATAAAAGAAAATAAAAAGGATAGCTTCCCATCTACCTAAAATATGTGATAGGAAAAGAACTAACCATTGCAGGGTCGTTTGAAGAAAACTCTAGTGAACCAACCCGTTTTGGAGAAGCTGGTGCATATGAGGGATGAAACAGAGAACTCTTCCCACTAAAAGGCTTTGACCAGTCTGAGCAGAATCCACCAACCGCAAAACCATCAGACCCTTGGTATGACGAGCAAAGACTGCTGGAGCTTCCAAAGAAGTTTCTTCCTCCATCAAATGATCCTGACTGAGGAAGGTAATTGGTTCTCAGCCCAAATCTTTTTCCAACCACTTGTTGCTCAATATTTACAGGACACTCTAAATGAGAAAACTGGGCCTTTGAAGTAACATGTGGAATATTTCGGGGAACTGATGGCTGGTGATAAGATGAATCTATGGTGATGAAATGCGTTGCATTGGACAGCCCGATAGGATCCCCAACAGGAGGCAGATAAGATGAAACCGGAGCATAAGCTCTTTGTTGCATTTGTGGACTATGCCCAAGACCATGAAACCCAAGAGATGCAGTTTCATTGTAGATGTCCTGGGTAAGGTAAACAAAAGTAACACCTTTGTAAGACATATTCATAGAAGGAAAGAATATAACAAATAGTAATAATAGTAAATGAAACAAATAGTTATTATCGTAAATGATTGGAAAACATAGTAGGTTTACACACATGAAAACCATTGTCCAAACCCTCAGCATTAACATATGGGAGCAATGAACCCGGTTTATGAGCTGCATTCCAAAAGCATAGAGAAAACTTCATGAGTAATGAGCAAAGTAAGAAAGAGCATTATGTGCCATACAAAAAGCTTATTCTGCCAGCCACAACCGTGCTAACTAGCTGCCTAAGCAACCGTAGCCCATAAAATTGCATGTCATGCCTCACATCCAATTTAGAATCACCTTCAGTGGAATCTAAAAAAGGGAAAAAAACTATTGTTTCTTAAAAACAAAGCCATTTTATTCTAAATACTAACAGGAAAAACATCAACCTCAAACATTAAAAATATTATGCAACAATTAACATATAAGTCCAGTATAGACTTGGAGATAATTTGATAAAACTTCTATTCAATCATAAGCCAACATGGCAAAATTCTGTAAATCAAAGATCAGTTATTGATACTGCGAAGGAACCACAATGTAATCATACAAAGAAGTTCTTCTGCCATAAGGTTTGTGGATTCTATCTTCAAATACCACCGCTATGTTCCCCACATCGAATAGATTAGAAGTCAAATATTGAACCTTTTTAATTTCACTTTGACCAGAAAGTGGAAAAAAATATTTACAAGATGAATTGCTTACCGCAAAATAAGTTACCCTTCCAATCAGCACAAGAATGAATATCAATTCCCTAAGAAATATCCAAGTTGTAAACCTTATACTGATACACCATTAATCCTAGGTTTCTACATATATTTTAACATACATGAAATCATAAACTAGGTTAACAGAAACAAGATAAAGTTTTATATGACAAATGCAAAGGAACTAACCTTCTTGATGGAACTGTGCCTCAGGAGAATAGGCATTGGGCAAATAGGTTGTCTTGGACTCAACAACAGATGGCATGAATCCCGACTGATGGGATGAACCATCCCTCAAGGAACCAACAGTTACCAAATCCTGTGCAAGTAAATGAAGAAATAACAACATCCTAAGTAATGATCAATTACAAACAACAGTTAGTCAGCAGAGCGCAGTGGTTTAAAACATCGGCAATATCAATCTAATCAAGGCAACCAACAAAATGAACCAATGCAAGCAACAATATACCTTATTAGTCAAAGCGTTCGGGTTAGCAAGGATGTTGCTATCCAGAACCATAACGTTGAAAACCTCTGCCGAGTCTAGAATTCCAAAACCATAGTCAAAATCTTTGATTAACCAACAAATATTGAACAATAATGTGCAGCATGTAAGTAAACAAGTACGTCAAACATTCAAAACATAAAACGCATAAGAATAGATCATAACTGTCGAACAAACATGGTTAGGCGATGATACTATTTGTTGCCAAACATTAATTATGTCCACGATCATCTCAAATAATATCCTTTAAACAAATAAAAGAAACCAGCAAAACAATCTCGCAATAGATTCCACATTTCTCATTCGCCACTTCCATAAAATCAAACAAGAACACATCAAAAAAAAAAAAAACCAAAGAGCTCTATTGAAAATTTACAGCCTAAAAAAAGAAGACATAAATCATATCTCATATGTCAATTTTCGTTTGTTGGTTTACGGAGATTATGATTCAACGTCGACGTACCAGTAGAGGTCAATCGATCAGAAGTTTGGTGAGCCATTGGCATAAATTATAGACGAACAAAATGTGAGCTTTAATAATAATAATAATAATAATAATGAATTGAAAGATAAGTTTTGGTTTGATGAAATATTTTGGGTTGGAGATCGAGATTCGAGAGAGCGAGGGCTCTGGAAAGGAAGCTTTTTTTTTTTTTGGGGGGTTTAATTTGGTGAAGAGTTGTTGTGTTAAGAAGCAGAGAGAAGCGGGGGCATTGGGAGTGATGAAGGAGAGGGGGACGGGAAGGGAAGGAAATATCTGCGTGTACCAAAGAGTTGGCAAAACACCACTCGTCCACCTGCTCCCCCCTACCATCGCAGTTTTTCGCTAATGTCACTTTACGTTACTCCAATTTTTTCCCTTCATATTCCCTTTTTCTATTTATTCAAATAATATAATGATTTTATTATATGACTTTTATCAATTCTCTCAAAATATGTTTTTAAATATTAATTTGCATTCTCATTAACCCTTTATTGAATAATTTTGAAGTAAAATTTTATTTGAATGTATAACTCATATTTTAGATATTAAAACTGTATATAATTTTTTTCAAATATAAATACATATTGTGTATCTGTTAATATATATTAAGATTTTAAATTTTAATTATACACTAAATATAAATTTTACAAATATGTATTATGTTTGTAATTTAAAATTCCTCTACATTTGTATACCCAATATAAATGAGAAGAGTAAATTTATATTTTCACATTAAATTTGTTCATCTAAAAGCCAAAAACATTTAAATTAGTAAGAAGGCTCAATTTCTTCATCTCCTTTTATCTTGTTCTATTTTCCATGATTTCTATTTAGAGATGCTTTTAATTTTCCATCAATTAATTTTTTCTAATTCCATGTTTAGTCCATTCCTCAGTTTTGATTAGTTATTCATTCCCACATTTTATCGTTAATAGTCTAATCAACTATTATTTTTGACAAAAGACATTGGAAAGAGATTTTATGATTTAGGTTAACAATGAATAACTTTTAATCTAATAGTAATTGAAATAGAAATATACCTAAACACTTTAGGTCAGAGTTTATTTTAATCAATTTGATTTAATTTATTGGCATGCGAATATGCCTGTGTAATTATATTTAAGTTAGATTTTAATTTCTCGAAAAAGGGTTGAAGAAAATTTAATACTCAGAATAAATTAGGTGGAAATAGAATAATTAGCTATAAATTGGATAAAATTGTAAATTTAACCCTTTTTTTTAATATTGATCAACTACTCCTTTTAATTTGCTTTGTTAATTTTATTTGCTAGATTTAGTTTTTAAAATATTCTATCAACGATTTATTTTGATGGGATATAAAGTAATAGCTGGTGATTATTAGCTGTTTGTGGGAACGATAATATTATAGTACTTGTTACAATAGTATACTTACACTTGAGATATTTGATCAAGTAGTCAAAATCTTGAATTATTCCTGCTAGATTTAGAGATTGAGAAGATTTTGTGAAGACTTGGAAGACTTAACATTCATTTAGACATTGAGTTTGAGGAATTAATTACAAGGGACATCAATGTGAATGCTAATGCTAATGCATCAGCTCTTTCTACTGCTTCGGTGTCTGCTAGAGATTATGTTATATCTCACGTCAAAGGACTCAGAACTAGTATTTGCTTTTTGATGGTGGAAGTAAACAACTTTTAGAGCAAGCCAGTGGTTATCCAAAAGGTTGAAGCATATTTCTGGATTTTCTCATCAACATTCCAATCAACATTTGCAAAAGTTAATTAAATTATGCAATATATTTAAGTTTAATGGTGTTTCTTAAAAAAACCGTTAAAGTAAAACTATATACATCTTCCCTTACTAGAAAAGTTGTGGATTAATTAGATGGGTTTATTACAAATTAGGACCAAGTGATGGAAATTTTCTTAGCTAAGTTCTCCCTCCATTTAACATAGCTAAATTGCATAATAACATATTTAGTTTCTAGCTGATTGGACAACATTACACAAGGAATATAAATGGTTCAAGGACTTGCAGAAGAAATGTGCTCAGGTGCCAAATTGGTTGTAAATTTGGACTTTCTACACTGGGTTAAAAGAATCAATCAAAGGTAATCTAGATGTAGCAACTAATAGGGCACCATCAAGTAATTCACCTATAGAGCCTGCGAGAATAATCAAAGATATGGCAAAAAATAATGTAACATCTCTTACTTGTCCTGATGATAGTTACCGATAAATGATATCACATTGACAAAACAATCACTTTTACAAAAGGGGAACTTTATCAAAAATCAAGAATTGCCCATACCATAAATTTTCGTAAAACCAACTTCAACATTTACAAAGATTTAAACATGTTTTCAAAATCACTTAACATATTTTTTGGGGGCTAAGACAAATGAAAACATAAAGCAAGTATTTTGGAGCACTAGAGTGGCTCAAAATGCAACTTTTCAAATTGATTTGAGTACGAAAACATTAAATGTAACACCCCATAAATTCCAATATGACACGTGACATAATTCCGAGTTCAAATATTAAGAAAAAAATTATGAGAAAAATTTAGGGAATGAATCGGATAAGAAATTTTATGAAATTAATATGATATTGGAAGAGGAATTACGTGAAAAGAGTTGTAAAGGTGAAAATATGACAAAAGGGACCAAATCATAAATTTTAAAAGGTATGAGGACTAATGTGCAAAGTTGTCTAAAGGAGGAAATATGAATCATTGTGGATTATTGGATATGAAATAGATTAGATACATGATTTGGTGAGACGGAAATCACTTTCAGGACTAAATTGAAAAAAAAATAAATAGTGTAAGGGCTAAACTGTAAATTTCTTATTTTACCAAGAAAAGAGAAAAAGTGAATTTTTCACCACTCATGGAATTATATTAAAGGTTTATTATGAATTGTGAAGTTGAATTGGTTTACATATCAAATTTTGAGAAGAAATCGTGAAAAAAGGTAAAAAGGACAAAATAGTAATTTTGCCACAAAAAGGGTAGTTTGATCAATTTTTGAGACTTTTATGATGATAATACTATTTGATCATGATATTTTATATTCAAAATTATTTTGGATTATTCAAACTCATAATAAAAAATCAGGCCATAATTTGATAAAATTAGACTTAGAAAGGTTAAGCTTGGGCCTATTTGTTGGTCCTTTAAAATGAGGAAAGAACCCGTAAAACCCTTACTCGACTCAATTGCTACATCTAGGTATGGAATGTCACAATTTAACCAGACTGGTCCTAACCACAAATTTCCAGCTTAACTATTTTAAAGAGCAAAGTTTGTTACTCATTAATAAATATTCTTACAATAAAAGCCTTAAATTAAAATATAACTTACTATCTCTAATTTCAAACTCCAAGGGAACTATTTGATTACATTATATTTGACCCCTAAGCAAAGCGTCTAAAGGTACCCTATTCCTATGTGCATGACACCAAACTAATGATTACTCCTTGATTTATCTCGATCTGGTTGGGTCCCTCCTTAAGATCCTTACTCATCCACCAAGTCCTACATAGCTAGATTTTGTAAGTTCAAATGAACTTAATGAGTTTCTTTACTATACTATGCAAGATAACCCCAAACTTGTTGGAATAATAAAATAACTAAACACATTTAACTCCATGTTTGTCTTGGGACAATTTCACTCAATCTAGGTTGGCGATCTTTGATTCATTCCCCGAACTTATCTATAAGCAAATAGGTCGTTAAACAATCTTCCCCTGGCTGATCCTAAGCCACTCAAAAAGCTTTGGTAGTTTCACAAGTGTCTCACCATAACTGTGTACTCTATCCTTTTCTTACGTACATTCTTTCATTTGTCCATCTTCATTCCCAAACATCCTTCTACTCATAATTTTTAATTTCTTAATCACTTAATTGGGTCGTCAATTACCAATATAGATTTTCTTTTCCACCTTGGACTTATAAGGTAATCATCCTACCTATCACCTTAATAGCCCTTTTGGTTTACCTTTCTTGGAGATCATAGTAAACCCGGTTAGTCCTTTGCAAACTCTATTTTCTTACTTTAGTCTTGTAGGACTTACTGACACTCCACTAGTGGGTTTAGCTAATAAGGACCTATGCCACTTTGGCGGAATAGATATCATTTCATCCTACATCTGGTTTGCAATGTTGTTTGGATTACTCCATTATGAATCGCCCTAACAACGATACCTTACTTTTGAGGCACATATTTGTTTGATGTGGACCATTTTAGTCTACAGTATTCAGTAGATTATCATCCGAGTGACTATTTGAGTTTACTATTTCTCTCATATGATGTTTCCATACAGAACCAGCCCTTTGGCTAGTAATTTCTCAATAGTTTCCCATTAAAGAGGAATAGTCTTGACAGACATATCTGTCACTCAGTTATTCCTTCTTAATACCTGTTTCTATCAATGGGATCTAATTAACCCCTCTCTTCCTATTAGTCGATCCTGAGTATAAACGATTAACCCTTTTCTCTCAAACCATGATCAACAAACCTTATATTGGGGGTGTATCTCCTAATAACATTCCAAGGTTTACCCTTACCATGCCGAACTTCTTTGACCACTACTTGGTGGTTCTTAACAGCGAATCCTTACTCAGAATCTACAGATAAATCCCCTTCCATTACCCATATACAAGGCATTAACAACACATCATTCCCCCAACAGATTTTAGTTGGGTTATCACTATACACCCTACCGGCTTCTATGATTACTGTTTTGGTGGACTATTCCCCTTTTCTACAAATTTTACCTTGTTTGGTAGGTTCCTCAAAATCCGCTTGCCAACATTTGCGTTATTCTTCTAACTCTTTTCTTATGTGCATGATTTTTCCACAATTACTGTCTTGGCAGTTTACCTTGTGTTTAATGTCCCGGCGGACTACCTTGCATTTAATGTCCTAGCGGATTACCTTGTGTTTAGTTTTTCGGTGGACTTTGTTGGTTGTCATATTTGAGCTTTGGTCATACACCCTTTCATCCCATATTTAACGTCCTGGCAGAATAGCCTGTGTTTATTGTCCTAGTGGACTACCTTGCGTTTACTATCCTAGCAAACTACCCCGTGTATACTATCTCGGTAAACTACCCTGTGTTTCCTATCTCGATGGACTACTCTGTGTTTACTGTCTTGGTGGACTATACTAGTTTCCATAGCCAAGCCAATGTCATACACGTCAAACCTCTTTCCAAGTTTTGCCCTATAAAGCCTACTAACCACCATTGTGGTGTTGCTCTATGGAACCTAATTACTGTCGATACGGTGTCGCCCCAAAAGACCAGTTGATATCATTTATTTTTCTCATTCAACATTGATGCTCGAACACCATGTTGGATCTAGGGCTCTGAGTGTAGCATTTTCATCAATATACACTTGTAATGAATGATGGATCGTAGTCTGAGTTACTTCAACAACGGATGTGACATCTTATATTCAGACCTACCATTCGAGTCGAGTGTGAGGTGCCTTATGTTTTGTCGTGCAAGGAAGTATGCCTCGAGACATTAGGTCAATGTCTCAAGGTATGACCTATGTCACTATAGATTTTAAGCCACTACCTTCCTTGTCTCGAGACAGGATAAAATTTATACATATGTATCATTAAAATATGTCTTTTGTAACACCTATAACCCGTTTCCGTCATCGGATTAGAGTTATGGAGTATTACCAAACAATTCAGAACATTCAATATCAATTGACATCAAGTTTACAAATTAAATACCAACATCCATATGTCATTCAATTTAAACTAAAGCATACACCTATGGCCCTTAAACCAGATCTATGAGGCCTTAAAAATAGTTTAGAAAAATTCAGGGAACAATTCGAAATAAAACTGAAGGCTTAGGGCAAATATGAAAATTTTCAAAAAGTGGGTCACATGGCCGTGTGCTTGGGCCGTGGAGAGCTCACACGCCTATGTCTCAGCCCGTGTGTCTATCCCTGTTAGCTACTAACTTGGGTCACACGATCGTGTCGCAGGCCGTGTGCCAGCCCATGTGAACCCTGCACCTAGCACAATAGGGGCACACACCCGTGTGGGTTGCCTGTGTGTGTCACACGGTCGTGTGGCAGGCCGTGTGTATCAAAATCAGCCCAAGTCCTGCCATTCTCACTCTTAAATAATTAGGTACCTAAACATACTCAATAACACATGATTTTAAAACTTTTAAATACATTTCAAAACACTCAAAAGCATGCCAAACAATCAACCTAATGCCTAGCCAATATATCATCAATGACACCACAATTTAAACACTTAAACAATTCATTACTTTAGCTAGATACTCTAACAACTAACACACTTTCTAAATGACTTACATTCATTTCCAAAGCACCACCATGACTTCATTCTAACTTACCATTTCAACACATTCATTCACTCTACTTTAGCTTATAACTATAGTATAACTATTCATATATAGCATGAATCAAAAAGACAAACACATACATAAAAACTTTTACAACTACAAGACAAGGCATAATGAGTATACAAGTTCAAAACATTTACAAAACACCTATTAGATGCCATATAACCCACAATGAGCAATACATTACTACCAAAAGGTCTCTAGATAATGTGATTTCTTCGAGCTGGTCCGATCACCCGATTCTCTAATAACCGCTATCTACAAGAAAGCAAGATAAATAATACGAGATAGCTTTTATAAAACTTAGTAAGTGCGATGATTAAAACAATAAAGCTTATCGAATAAAGCATAATAATTCACATAACAAAATTATTAAACGAAGTTTCCTGTCAACCACAATTTAGAACAGGTGAGTAATACTCAACAAGAATACGATTATACATTATTGATTCATAGAGCTATAAGAAGCTTATGAGAAACTTCTCACAATTTAATAATAATCCATTTTCACTAGAACATAGCCCGATGAACAATATATAGATATGAATACACGGTTAACCATTCGAAAACACACCAAGAACTCATATGAAATCGAATAAAAACGATCAATCCATTACTTTTAGCCTTTCTACTATTTGAGTCTGATCGATTAATTTCTTGATCTAAAATAACAATTTCATTCAATTATCAACATAATAAATTAAATTTATGAAATCCTTTTAGACATTTTTACAAAATTACCCTAACATTTTACCTTTTATGCACTTTAGTCCCTAAGTCCAAAACTTGCAATTTTACCATTTCCAACTAAAACTAAGTTCAGCCGAATCATTAACTACTTCACTAAAGCCCATACTTGCTATTATTTTAGATCAAGTCCTTGTAATTTTATCACTTTAACATTTTAGTCCTTTAACATAAAATTAATAAAAATTACTTTACAAAATAGTCTTATTTAACAATCAAGCTCAATAATCTATCTTAAAACTTAAAAAACATACTAAACTCATCAATTACATAACCATAACATTTAACAACTTTACAAATTAGAACCCAGGTTAGCTAGATCAAGCTAAAACGAGCTCGAAAACATAAAAATTATTAAAAACAGGCAAAAATTACCTACTAAATGAGAAACCCTAGCTTGGCTGAAACTAGCAAGGTCCTCCCATGGTGTATTCAGTTCTCAACAACAACAAGAAGAAAGGAAATTAATGATATTATTCTTTAATCCTTTAATTTTAACTTACCTTTTAACTATTTACAAAATTAACCTTTAAATATAACTTATAAAATTACTAAATCATGTCCATAATATAAGTATATGGTATAATTACCATCTAAGGAGGATTTAATTGCACAATTGGTCCCTCAATTATTTTAAAATTTAACTAACGAAGCTTAATTTCAATTTAACCCTAAACTAATTAGGACTTAATAAGCAAATAGCCCAAAAGCTAGTAGATTAATAATATCCACCACCACTTGGACTTTTTTACCATGGTTTAATCACCACTTTGGTCCCTTTACTATTTTAAATCTATAGCAGTTAACTTTTACCTCATTTATAATTTAATCCTTTTACCTTAATTAAGCAATCAGTCGTCAAAATTTACCGGACCAAACTTCAATTCACCTATAATATGATTCTGTAAATATTTAATAAAAATATTTACAACCTTAAATTACAGAAATAAGGTCCCAATACCTCATTTTCAAAAACCACTTGACTTTTGGACTGAACCACTTATACTTTTTTATTCGTTTAATTTATAAAAATTATTAAACTTGAATTTAATATAATATGTAATTGATTCATAAATATTAAATTATAATACGAGCTTACTTGTCAGATTTGTGCTCTCAAAACTACTGTTCCCAAAACTACTGAAAAACGGGCTTTACATATTTAAATTATTAATTAATGAAAAATAGGATAAATTATTAAATATTAATTAAAGATAAAATTATAACCTAATAATTAAGGAAGTACTTTGGAATTCAAAAGACTAACCTAAAACTCAAAATTTCCCAAAATGCTTATGTTGCTTACTTTATATTATACACTAGTCTTTTTATTCGTGCGATGCACAGATAGTGTATATTAATTAAAATTAATATAATATTTTTTAATTGAAGCATTTCACTTAAAATTTTATATAAAAAATTAATAACATAAATGTTTCATTTGTTAGTTTGGATATATGTTATTAAAATTATTTAAAAATAAATATAAATTCACATGTTCATAAAAATAAAAATAAAATTTAAAATTAATATTGTAACATGAAATAAATAAAGAGTTTATAGTTTAAATAAACAAATGTGATGTTATTTTTATTTAATTGATTCATAAATATAATTGATTGAATTCAATTTAATTAAAGTAAATTTGAAAAAAATTTAAAAGTGAATGTATATTAAATATTAAATCCATAAATTTGATTTATTTAATTAAAGTAAATATAAAGAAATTAAAAGTGAAGGTATATTAAATAAGTGTTAATTATTTTTTTCTCTTCAACCTGTTCCAACCCAAATTTCAATTAAATAAATTTTAAAAATATTTTTATTTAAATTTCATTATAGAAATATATAGATAACAATATAAAATTATAATTTTTGTTATTTTAGTATTGTAAATTATTAAAATGAAATAGAGTTACAAAAATTTTGTTATTTACTTAATTGTATTTATTAATTAATATTATTCATTATTAGAACTTAATTCTAAAATGTTACTCACTTTAAATACAACTAAAACAGAAAGTATCTTTTGAAAAAAAATAAAGAAAGTATTTTGAAACTTAAAAGAACTAATTTAGAACTTAATGTTTTCATATATATTTACGTTCCTTCTTTTATATTATATACTATCTTTTTATTCGTACGATGTACAGGTTAATTTAATTTTATTAATATTGTTAGTAATTTTAATGATATATTCATAACCATTTAAAAATTCAGAAATAATTTTAGAAATAAGCCATAAAACTCGTAATTATAGGATAATAATTTTTATCATGTAATAATTTTTAAAAAAAATCATATAAATATATTTGATTGACAGATTAAGAGATATGATACTTATAATAATTAATCAATAATGATCTATTAGAATAGTTGCAATTTTTTGAGAAAAATGAACTGAGCTTTATAATAATAAAATCAAAATGAACAGGGATTAGGTCTCATGTCCAAGAGCCACTACACGACCCACTATCAAAATCTAACAACTTTTCAATAACAGCATTATGAAGAGAGAAAGAAAAAGCATTTATTAAAGAAAAACAGAGTATTAAAGATCACTTCCTCGAGAAAGCCATAATCCGCCCCATCAACTATCCAACCATAATTACCTGACATTTTATCTTTCCCAAAAACCTTTTTTTCAATCCAAAACGCTCCCCTAATTTTCAATTAATCATTTCCATCAAAAACATTTCTTCTCTAATGTTTTGATTGTAATAGTATATTTTTAATAAAATCAAAATAGTAATTTTATGATCACAAATTCGAATCAGAAAAAAAAAATATTTTTTATAGTTTTCATGATTTGCATTTAGATAAGAATATCATTTGAAAATTTTGATAAGAAAATTTTATCGATTTAGTGCTTAATTAAGGGAAAGACTAAATTGCATGAAATGTAAAAGTTGAATTCTAGTAGCTAGAAGGATTAAATAGCTATGGAATTCAAAAATTGAGGTCTTTATATGGTAATTAGACTATTAATCAAAAGTTAGTAGATATTTTTATGATTCATCCATGGAAAAATTAGAAAAGGCTAAGGACTAAATTGGAAAGTGATAAAATTAAAGATGATAATTAAATTAAATAGAAATATTATCTTATTTTATATCATCTTCCCCAAAATTTGCATGGAAACCCTAGGAGAGAGAGAAGAAACTAATCAAGCTTAATTGGGTAAGTTTTCTTGTCTAGTTTTTAGTAATTTTTATATTTTTGAAATCGGGATAGTTTACTCTATCTATTTGGGGAATTAATTTGAAAAGTTATCAAAGTATAGAAATTATGTCATGGATGAATATGCTGAAAATTTAAATTTTATGGTGGAAAATGAAAGGTTGTTGATAGATAAACATCTTTTACAAAGTGATTTGTTATGAAAACATGATTTAGGGACTAATTTGTAAAGTTATGAAAATTAAAGAAAAATTTTGAAATTTATGGAACACATGTGCTGTAAATTGTATATTGAAATTTCAGTTAGGCTTGGAATAGGGGGTAAATTGCGTGAATTTCATTTTCTGAGCCTAGAGACGAAATTAGAATTTATGGAAAGTTTAGGGGCAAAATGGTAATTTTCCTAGGATGTTAATTGAGCTCAAATGAATATGAAATGTGAGAAATTGATGATTAAATTCATTTATATAGATCTGGATAACTCAAATTCGAAGCTAGATCGAGGAAAAGAGAAAGTTTCGGATTAGTATATTTCTTGTACGAACTATTTTCGAGGTAAGTTCGTGTAACTTAATTGAGCATGTAAATATGTTGAATTGAATGTTGTATTTGTATAGAATGTGATTTATATTTATGTGAATTATTTGGATGTTACAATATAAGAAATGAATACATGCTTAAAACTGTTTAAAAAGGGTTAAGTTCCGTTTGAATATTGGATTTCTATAGATAAATGTGATTTCTCTTATTAAATGAGGTCATGCATTTGTTGTTGATAGGATTTAGCTAGGACGAGTAATCCTATTGACCTCATTATAGGAAAGATTTAGCCTGGAATGATAATCCTGATATAAGTCCTCTTGAGCATATGTTACAGATATGATTTAGCCTGGACGGGTAATCCTGATTAAGCTTTGGTGAGCATATGTTGGAAACAGGATTTAGCTTGGACAAGTAATCCTGTTATACGATATGGGGCTCGAGAGTGTGCTTTCTGATTAAGTGACTTAATGGGTACTCCTGAATATGAATTGACTGGTTATTGAATTGTACACCTTGAGTGTACTATCTGAATATCCATTGGAATTTCAATGATTCAACGGATAAAACACTTGACATGATATGAGAATTAAGAGATGAAATGAATAATGTCTTGAAAAAATATAGCATGATGAGCTTATCTATGTATATTTGATATACATGAGACATATGTAACTAACTTGTTTGATTGAGTGCATGTGTTTAGGCAATTTGACAAGTTGATGGAAAACATGTTATTGTATGCTTAAATTTAATAAATGAGATTGGTAAGTTTTATTCATGTTATACGAACTTACTAAGCATATAATACTTATTAGGTTTTATTTCATCTGTTTTATATTACTTGGAAGCTCGCAAAGGTTGGTGATCGGTTGGAGCATCATCACACTATCTACAATCTTATTTTGGTATAAATAGTAAACTTATTTTGGTATAATGGCATGTATAGGTTAACTTGGCCATTGTTGGCTTGAATATATTGTTTGTAATCTAGCCATTGGAATGACTAGTAATGGTTTATCTTGGTGTATTTATAAGACATTATATCATGATAAACACATATATGTTAAGTATGATTGATTAAATGATGTTTAATGTATAGATTATATCAAAGTAAGATTATAAACATAGATGTATTCAATGATATAACATATTTATGTTAGAATTTGCTTGAATTCAATACTTGGATTGGTTAGTATTTGAATGTAAGTTTTGATGTAGGTTCATGGCAAAGTTTTGGGTGAGAAATGAAGCTAGAAATTGCTTTATTTTGTCCACATGGGTAGACATACGGGCGTGTGTCTTGACTATGTGTGACACACGGCCTGGTACATGGGCATGTGATTAGGCCGTGTGTCCCCTGAATCTTAAAATTAAGAAACAAAATGCTCAGAATTGAGCATATGGGCAGAGACACAGGCGTGTGTCTCAACCGTGTGTGCTACACGGCCTAGAACACGGATGTGTGTCTTGGCCGTGTGAAACCTACACCTAATTCTGACAAATTTAATTAACCACACGGCCTAGCACACAGGCGTGTGGCTAGCTGTGTGGTGCAAGTCAGAGAGTTACACGGGGTCGGACACGACCTGTGACACGGGCGTGTCATATGATCACACGGGCGTGTGCCCTGGCCACACGAGTGTGTGTGCCCTGCATCTTGGAAAATTTTTAAAATTCCACGAAAAATTCTATGAGTTCTTAATTTAGTCCCGATTCGATTCTAATACTCATATTGGGCATTGAGGGTCCATTTAAAGGACGTTATCAATAATTTCGGTAAATGAATAGTAATTAATGTGAATTATTCGTAAATTTTTTGAAAGCTTCAGTAATGCTCCGTAACCCTGTTCCGGCGACAGATACGGGTTAGGGGTGTTACATTGATTCCTAGGGAGCAAACACTGTGTTCATCACAAAACTTTAATCTGGTTCTCTGATCGAATCATCTTCTAGAGCTTTAACTGTGTATCTTGGTACTTAGCCTTCCAGGTAAAACCCTTCCCTTTTCTCCAAGCTTTTAGAGGCTTTTGTTAGCCAGATTGTTTGTTATGCGATGAATATGTTAGAATTTGATAGATCTAAAATCGCTCTGTAAAGCCTTTATGTTTTGAATGATAGAACATATTTTTGATTTGTCTCTAGAGTCTGAAATGCATTTCCTAATGACTGATACCAAGTCCCCTTCAATATATATGTTACGATCTTTCATTTTTAACCCTAGTTTAACTGCATTTAAACATGCATGTGCTTCTGCTAAGAAAGTCGAACCGACATTTTTGTGGATGGTCACTTTGAAGGCGATCACTTTACCCTTTCCATCTCTAGCAACCACTCTCGAGCTTGCTCTGAAAAGATCTTTTCCGGACGAGGGAGTCCATGTTTCTCTGATCGTTGCCTTGGTAAGTCTTTTTTCCTCTAAGTTGTCTAGCTCTTTTATATATCTTTGAATGAAAAAAGTCATATCTTTACTCGATTTATTTATTTCTTCATGCACATATTTGTTTTTCTCCGTCCATAAGACCCAAAGGCAAACACAAATCACTTGCCTCTGAGATTTGAATAGTTACCAAAAGCCTAAGTAAGTTGTAATGGCCCGATTTTGGGGCTTGTCGGAACAGTGGTTTCGGGAACCACTAATCTGAGGTCGGATAAAATTTTTTTTAATATTATTTTATGTGTTATAGCATAATTATATGAGTTCATGAAAATTTTGATGCGTTAGTTTTAGCGATTGCATGCATAATTTTGAAAAAGGACTAAATCGCATAAAGTACAAAAATTTTGTTCTATTAGCTAAAGGTATTAAATAGCTATAAAATATTAAATTAGAGGTCCTTAATGTGCAATTAGACCCTTAGGAGTATGTTGGCTGGCCATAGGGGACAAAGAAATAGAAATTGGTCAAAGTTGGTGGAAATTAGGTGACTTAATTGACTTGTTATAATAAAATAAAGAGAGAAAGCTTCATCTTTTCATCTTCTCCACATTACCACCGAAATATCAGAAAAATAGGATTTTAGAAGCTTGAAATTTTCAGCAACTTACAACCTTTACAAGTAAGTGATTTTGAAGGTTATTTTTGATAATTTTTGTACTTTTGAGACCCTTATAGCATGATTTAGCTAATGAGGGGACTACTTTGCACTATGATTGAAAGTCTAGAGTTTTTCCATATGAGTATTCATGTTGATTTTTGAAATTTTATGGAAGAAAATGAATCTTATTTGTTAAATGAACAACTTTTGTGAAAGGAGTTTTCATGAAAACACCTAAATGGACCTTTTTGTAAAGGTTATAAAATAGCTGGTAAATGTGTGAAATAATTGGATTTTTGAGTTGCTATAAGCTTAAAATAGATTCAGCTAGGCTTGGTTAATGAGAATATTTGATGAAAATCGATTTACGAGCCTAGGGGCAAAATCATAATTATGTAAAAGTCTAGGGGCAAAATGATAATTTTGCCAAGGTAGGAAATTTGAAATGTCTTAATTTATGTGATGATTAAATGAGTGAATTTTTATCATTATAGATCAAGAAAAACGAGATCTGAACTTGGACCGAAAAAAGCTAAAATAGTGGACTAAACCGAACTAACTGCTCATATTTTGCATACCGAGGTAAGTTGTATGTAAATAATACAATGTTATTGAATTTATGCATTAAATAATTGAGATTGCACGAATTGTTTGATTATTGTTATGATTATGCATAATTAGAGTTGATGTGATATTTTTATGGTTGAACCTTAGGAATACATTGGATACCCAAGGCATGACAATTGAGTGATATGTGTGCTAGTGTAAGACCATGTCTGAGACATGGCATCAGCCACACTATGGAAGCCAGTGTAAGACCATGTCTGGGACATGGAATTGGTGTTGATATGTGCACTAGTGTAAGACCATGCCTGGGACATGGCATCAGCGTTCATGTGTGTGCTAGTATAAGACCATGTCTAGGACATGGCATTGGCCACAATTGGAAAGCCAGTGTAAGACCATGTCTGGGACATGGCATCGGCATTGAGACAAGAGCTAGTGTAAGACCATGTCTGGGACATGGTATCGGCCTCTACATGTAAGCCAGTGTAAGACCATGTCTGGGATATGGCATCGGCATTTTTATCTTCTTGTGTGAGGCTTGTCAGGTACCCTTTGGTATTCCAATTGGTTCAATGGGTAAGTTAAAGTTCGTGTCAAAAGTGAGGAAAGTTATGATGGTGTTGTGAGTGATACAGGTACCTACATGAAATTCATGAGAATGAGTTCGAACTATGATGTATGATTAGTAAGGGTGAAAATGAGTAAGTTATTCCTTTATCAATTCGAGAATCATGTGCAAGTTTATAAAGTGCCATGAGCATGATAATTCATGGTAGTTGTTGATAATTATTTACCAATGACTTACTAAGCCTTGTGCTTACTCTCTTTCCTTTCATTTTCTTATAGTGCCGCCAAGCTAGCTCGAGGATCACAGGACGTATAAGGCTCGATCACACTATCAATCAGAACTTTTGGTATAGTTAGATCTTTTATTTTGAATATGGCATGTATAGGGACTAAGTATTTGTCAAGTGTCATATTGTTTTGACCAAATGTGTTGGCTTGATTAGAAGACGAATTCTTTTTGTATAAGGCCATAGCTGATGGCTAATATTTATTGTTGATATATGAAAATAATGGTGTTTATCACAAATGTGTAAATTGCATGGTTGAGTAATTGGTATAGATGTGCATGATTTAATAGGTTGCTTAATATGGCTTATGTTGGTACAAGTAGGGGTGGTGGAAAGGGCTTGGTAAATAGCCTTGATTTTGTCCACACGGGTAGGCATACGGGTGTGGTCTATGTTGTTTGGTTTGGCTGTGTGTCCCCTGCTTCCTAAGTTAGCAAAACATAATGCCCAGTAGTAACCACACGGGCTGAGGCACGGCCGTATGTCTCGACCTTGTGGAGGACACGGCCATAGGACATGAGCATGTGCCCAGGCCGTGTGAAGTCTGCACCTGAATTTAGGAATTTAGTTCGCCACACGGTCTAAGGACACGGACGTGTGCCTTGGCCGTGTGATCTTATTAGGTTGATGACGTCAGAAACAGAATGTCAAGGTTTTTGCACACGGGCTAAGACACGGGCGTGTGTCAAGCCGTGTGAAAACCCCTGTAGGTTTGAATTGAGAAATAAATCCACACAAGTATGGGACACGGGCGTGTCCCTATATGCTTAGGCTGTGTGAATCACACACGGTCTGTCAACATGGCCATGTTATCGAGTCACACGGGCATGTCACCCTTCTACACGGGTGTGTGACCCTGTTTTAATGACATTTTCTTTTTAAGATTTTCCAAAGAACCCGATTTGATCTTGAAATGTTCCTAAGATGTGTTTTAGGCCTCGTAGGCCCATATTAAAGATATTAAGAGGAAGTTTGAAAAGTTTTAATTTTGAACGGACTTTTATGATTCATAATTGATGGTATGCATGTGTTTAAGTTAGGTAACGCCTTGTACCCTGCCCCAATGTTGGATACGAATAAGGGGTGTTACATAAGCCAGTCAAACCAGTTTTGAATATTATTTGGTATTAACCACTGTAGATTTACTAATCTCCATACATTTGTTGCAACAGGGTAGTGAAGTAAGAAATGTGATTTATTTTTGGCTTCTTTCCCACTTTGTGGACACTCTGTGTTTGTTACTAGTCTCTTAACATGAAGATTTGTTTTAGTTGGGATGAAATTCTTTGAGATACGCCATACTGTAATCTTAAGTTTAGGTGGGAGTTTTAGATTCCATAATGTTGGGTAGAAATCTATAGAAATGAGTTGTAATGTATTTCAAGTAGGAGTAGGAATACCCATCTATAATAGTTTGTAGGCGCTGCGTACCAAGGACACTCCCAATGGCTCAATCCTCTAGGCTAGTTCATCTTCATGAGGTATTGTTGCCAATGGGATTCGAAGGATCCTTCTCGCATTAGCCGCAGTAAAGGTATTGGAAATTATCTCTTCTTTCCATTCTCTTTTGAAACACCCCAAACCCGGCCCACGAGAATGGACTGGATCTGGTATGTTCCTCGAAGTAACCCGGTTCAATTTCATACGAATACTTTGAAAACTATGAGTTTTGGAAGATAGTTTGTTGTGGGTTGGGCTTGAGTTGAAAACAAATTTATTTCTATAACAAAAACCCATTTGTTTCAAGTGACAAATTATTTAAACTTATTTCATATTAAGTGGGCTTACTCTTTATAAAGCCCTAAATTCATAACATAGTAATTATAGCAGAAATAAAAATTCGTCACGGTGGCCTTATTACATAAAACAAAACCCAAAATAATAAATTGTACAGTACTTAAAATTAAAAAAAATATATTCAAATTAAAATGAACTTCAAGTCGAACATGGCCACCACAAGTTCTCGCCAGTCCGGTCCATTCTTGCTCATCACCGAAAACATATTCCCACAACGGGTGAGTCGATAGACTCGGTGTGTA
The DNA here is from genome assembly GCA_025506655.1 of Gossypium rotundifolium. Lineage (NCBI taxonomy): Eukaryota > Viridiplantae > Streptophyta > Magnoliopsida > Malvales > Malvaceae > Gossypium > Gossypium rotundifolium. Next base: position 64,991,937 of record CP106722.1, read on the forward strand.
ACCAACACTAAACATAATAGAAATAGGCACACCATAAAAATCATATGCATATAAAAATTTCAAGGTAATGATGCAAACCCAAACCCAAACCTATATGCCATCCGCTACACTCCACCCGTACCAACTCAGCATAACCGTGGGGACTACTAAGTCAACCTCCTTCCGCTACACTCCATCGAAGGCGTCATTGCAATGACGTGCTCTTCGCCCATCGATAATATTGTGGCATAGCCACCACTGTAATGTAACCGGTTACCACTTAGTGAGACCGAAGTCATCACATTCACTTAGTGAGACCAAGTCATCACATTCACTTAGTGAGACCAAGTCATCACATTCACTTCCCTTCTTCAATTGACCAATGCCCCAAATAATAAATATCATGCATAGCATATTCTTATTTCACTTTCACATCACTTTTCACTTGTATAACATTTTTTGAAATCCTAGTAGGAGTAGGAAAACGCATTCAATTCTTTGTACCATAATATGGCACTTTAGCCACTTTCTTTCACTTTCACATTAACATATATAACATATTTAAACCATAAAACTATTAAGATTAGTGTGGAATACACACCTGATTTGTTTAGCGATTCCTTGAGATTCCGAAAGCAAGATCTAATGTTTAGATCCTTAATTCCTACATTTGGTTTATCAGGTATTACTTAGCATAAATTCTATTTTGGGTTATAATATCCAAATCCTAGTAGGATTTGTAAAGAGGCTTACCTTTGGTGCCGATTTGATGTCTATTCAAATCCCGGAAACTTTGTTTTCCTTCACTTGCTATTCGGCCAACCTTAAATCTCAACATAAATTAGTTTTCGGCTTTTTAATAATTATAGATCTTATCTATGTAATCACACAAACCTTGGCTGAATACTTTCAAGTGCTTACCTTATGGATTTTAAATCCCAAAAACTTCACCTTCCCTTTCCTTGTAATCGGCCAAAACCTAGATCTCTGAATAGGTTAGTTTTTGATCAATTTGATCTAATTGACTAAGATTTGGCCTTGGCCGAATGTATAGACTTACTTACCTTGAAGTTCTCAAATCCAAGTTGATCTTTATTTTTAATTCTGCCGAAATCACTTGTTAGAATTGAACTATTATTCAATTATGGAAGGGACCTTTTGTCAAGTATGTTGATGTACTTACCTCGTTTCGAATCCGGATGATCTCTTTTAATATTCGGCTATGGCACTATTTGGGATCTCAAGTTTTGGCTTTTGTGGAGGATAGTAGAAGAAAAGAAAAGAAAGGAAAAGAGATGGAGAGAGTTTTGACAAGGAGGATTCGGCTAAAGAAAAGAGAAAAGATTGTTGTTACTTTGACTAGGAGATTTCGGCAAGAAGATGAAGAGAAGAGAATGGCTCTTTACTTTTCTCTCTTTGGCCGAAACTATTAGCCTTAGAGTCCCTAAATCCGCCAACTCTTCATTTGTGATAAGTTTTAATTTTATCAACTATGAAATTCCATCAAATCTCCTAACTAGCCAAAAGTTCTATTTGAATAAAAACTCCTCTTCTTAGATTCCCTTGTGCCGTCCAACTCCCCACTCATGGAAGCAAAATAAAACTTCTTTTATTTGCTTCCTAGATGACTCAAACTCAGGCCCAAAAACCTCTTGCATTTGGGCCATTTCCTAAGGCCTTAGGTGGCATCTTCAGGCCACATTTCCAAGTCCGTTATTGGGTCAAATTTTATGTACTTTATATTTTTAGGGTCACTCGGCCCTAAGTTCCCCTTTGGGCTCTTTAATTCGACATTCCGGGGTCATTTTTAAGTTTCCAAAAATTTTCGCGCGGCTCTGTATTTTCCAAGTTTCCAAAATGTTTAGTTTCCTATTTTGGCTTGGTTTCCAAAATGTTTAGTTTCCTATTTTGGTTTGGTTTCCAAAATGTTTAGTTTCCTATTTTGGTTTGGTTTCCAAATGTTTAGTTTCCTATTTTGGTTTGGTTTCCAAAAATGTTCACTTTCCTAATTTACTTAGGTTTCCAAAAATGTTCACTTTCCTATTTTCGACGTAACATTTCCATACATCCTCAGGTTTCCAAAATCATTCCAAATTTATTCCAAAACACATAAAACATGTCTTATTGTACAATTAGGCCAAAATGCATAGGCCCTTTTTAGGATGTTACAGTTCTACCCCCCTTAAAATAATTTCGTCCTCGAAATTTTCTAACTAAACAATTGAGGGTATTGTTGTCTCATTGCCTCTTCTGGCTCCCACGAAGCTTCTTCCGCTCCATGTTGGCGCCACAATACTTTGACTAGAGGAACTGACTTCCTCTGTAGTACTTTTACGTCACGTTCCAGAATCTGAATCGGCTCTTCCTCGTAGGTTAAGTCCGGCCTTAGCTCCACTTCTTCATCGGTACTATGTGAGAGGATTCGATCGGTAACGACGTAGCATGGACACATGGAACACGTCATGCATTTGCTGCAACTCCGGTGGCAACTCTAGCTGGTATGCCACTGGTCCCACTTGCTTTAGTACTCGATAGGGCCCGATAAATCTGGGGCTTAATTTCCCTTTTCGACCAAACCTCATCACTTTCTTCCATGGTGAGACTTTTAGAAACACTTGGTCTCCTACTTCAAACTCTATTTCCTTCCGCTTGAGGTCAGCATAAGACTTCTGTCTATCCGAGGCTTCTTTTAACTGTGTTCGAATTATTTCAACCTTCTCTTCTGTCTCTGCCACTATCTCTGGTCCCAAAACTCGACGTTCTCCTAACTCAGTCCAACAAGTAGGTGTTCTACACTTCCTTCCATACAATGCTTCATATGATGCCATCCGAATGCTAGCTTGATAGCTGTTGTTGTAGGCGAATTCAGCTAAAGGTAAGTAATCTTCCCAACTTCCTCGAAAATCCATTACACAGCCTCTCAACATATCCTCCAACACTTGTATAACCTGTTCGATCGTCTGTCGATTGTGGATGAAAAGTAGTGAAGTCTAGCTTAGTGCCTAAAGCTTGATGAAGTGCCTTCCAAAATCGAGACGTAAACCTTGGGTCTCTATCAGAGATGATCGACATTGGTACTCCATGTAACCTCACAATTTCTGCCACATATAGCTTGGCTAGCTTTTGAAGGGGATAGTCCATTCTTACTGGGATGAAATGTGCGGACTTAGTCAAACGGTCTACTATAACCCATATCGAGTCCTTCTTAGTTGGCGTAAGGGGAAGCCCACTAACGAAGTCCATGGTAATCCTTTCCCACTTCCACTTCGGAATCTGGATTGGCTGAAGCAATCCCGATGGAACTTGGTGTTCACTTTAACTTGCGACATGTCCGACATCTTCCCACAAATTCGTAACTTCTCGCTTAAGATCCGCCACCAAAATTGTTCTCTTAAATCTACAGACTTAATGCCTCCGGATGCATAGCATAAGGGCTACTATGCGCTTCTCAAGGATCTTCGTCTTAACTCCTTGTCTCTTGGCATACAGACTTTCTCTTTGTAGCACAATACTCCTTCATCATTAATCTCATAGTCCTCCAACTCTCCGTTCTGTGCTTTTTGTAGCTTAACATTTAAATCTTCATCAACCAACTGTCCCTCTTTCACTTCCTTCAACAATGTTGGCTTGACTTGTAACTCGGCCAACAAACTTCCATCCTCATATAAGCTTAAATGGGCGAACATTGCTCTTAGGTCCGTCACAACCTTCCTACTTAAGGCATCAGCTACTACATTCGCCTTGCCCGGATGATATTCTATCGAACAGTCATAGTCTTTCAGTAATTCCACCCACCTTCGTTGCCTCAAGTTTAACTCCTTTTGAGTCAACAGTATTTGAGACTCTTGTGGTGCTGTAGATCATGACCTTTCTCCATCTGAGATAATGCCTCCACACCTTGAGAGCGAAAACCACTGCTGCCAATTCCAAGTCATGGGTTGGGTAGTTCACCTCATGCGGCCTTAACTGTCGGGACGCATAAGCGACTACCTTTCCATCTTGCATAAGAACACATCCTAACCCCGTATGTGAAGCGTCACAGTATACCACAAAATCCTTTCCTGCTTAAGGCTGAAAGGATGGTACGTAAAGGGTACGAGGCATTCTTAGCCTTTGTAAGTGCGTTGGATGGAAATCAAGAAGGTGTCGAAGGAGTCAGAATGGTAAGGGACTTCGAGGATGTGTTTCCAGAGGAATTACCAGGAATACCCCCAGATAGAGAAGTTAAATTTGGAATAGACCTACTACCAAGAACAGCGCCTGTGTCAGTTGCTCCATACCGAATGGCGCCAAAGGAATTAGTGGAGCTTAAGGCTCAAATCCAGGAATTATTGGATCGTGGGTTTATTCGGCCCAGTGTGTCTCTGTGGGGAGCACCGGTCCTGTTTGTGAAGAAGAAGGACGAAACTATGCGTATGTGCATAGACTATCGTCAATTTAATAAGCTGACCATCAAGAACAAGTATCCCTTGCCAAGGATCGATGACTTGTTCGATCATTTGAAGGAGCCGTAGTGTTTTCGAAGATCGATTCTGATCGGGATACCATCGATTGAAGGTGAAGGAGGTGATATCCATAAGACCGCTTTTAGGACAAGATATGGTCACTTTGAGTTTGTAGTAATGCCGTTTGGGTTGTGAACGCTCCAAGCGTTCATGGATATGATGAACCGAGTGTTCCAACCTTACTTAGACAGTTTGTTGTGGTATTCATCGATGATATCTTGGTATATTCTAAGTCTGAAGAGGAGCATGATGAGCATCTCCGGATTGTGTTACAAGTACTAAGGGAAAAGAAGCTTTATGCCAAATTCAGCAAGTGTGAATTTTGGCTTAGAGAAGTTGCTTTCTTAGGACACGTGGTGTCTGCCGAGGGAATAAGGGTGGATCCTAAGAAAATCGAAGTGGTGTTGGATTGGAAACCACCTAAGTCGGTGGCAGAGATTCGTAGTTTCTTAGGATTGGCAGGCTATTACCGAAGGTTCGTGGAAGGATTCTATATTATAACCCAAAATAGAATTTATGCTAATTTACTTAGGTTTCCAAAAATGTTCACTTTCCTATTTTCGACGTAACATTTCCATACATCCTCAGGTTTCCAAAATCATTCCAAATTTATTCCAAAACACATAAAACATGTCTTATTGTACAATTAGGCCAAAATGCATAGGCCCTTTTTAGGATGTTACATCTTTTATATTGTCAATGAGCTCAGCAACATACTCCAAATTGCAATTATCAACTGGATGACTTAACCTGTAATTATCATAACCTGATAACCACACATAATTAAAAATAGAAACTTTATCACCCTTTCCCACTCTCCAGCACGTACCTTCTTAGAGCACTTTGCTCGTCGCCCATATACTCTTCCACATGTAAGAAGCATTATGTTTTAAACTTGCTTGTAAAAAATCCGAATTGTAATTATATTTTGCTTTAAGAACTTTTACTAGTAAAGAATTAGGGTTTGAAATGAGTCTCCATCCCTATTTTGCTAGTAGGGCTACGTTAAAATTTGCCAAACTTCGAAACCTCAGAGCCTCATTTTCCTTCAAATCACATAATTTCCCTCATGCACACCAATGCAAGCCATGTTTTCCCTGAGATTTTTGCCACTAAAACAGGGCAATTATTCCCTCTATTTCTACGCATAACGATTTTGGAAGCAAAAAGCAAGACATAGAATAGGTTAGAATAGACTGTAAAATTGCTTCAATGAAGACTTCTTTCACTCCTTGCGATAAGAATCATGTACTTCAGTTGTCAATTTTTTTCTTCTGATCCTTTAAGATTTGAAAAGATGTCTTTTCCTTCTACCAACCACATTAGGAAACCCCAAGTACTTCTTTGGATTATTTGAATATCTCACTTCTAGCTCATTAGATTTGTAGGTCCACTTCGACTTGCCTTAACTTCATTTAGTTTCCCCTCACTACCAGTAAGATGCATTAGAGTAGATTAACCCTCACTGCAAATCAAAAAAAGAAAAGGGCTTAAGGGATCCCCTTGCCTTAGCCCCCTTGTAGGGCAAAAAGAGTCTCCTCTCAGTCCATTTATGCTTATTGAATAGAAAATAGTTGATATACACTTAATCACCGTATCCACCCAGGTCCTTTGCGAAACCCATTTTAGTCATTATCTCTTTTATAAAACCCCATTCCATTCTATTTTAAGCTTTACTCATGTCCAATTTTAGGGCCATTAGCCCTTTAATTCCTCCCCTTTTTTGACCAAAAGTGTGCAATATCTTATATGCCAATAAGATATTATCCGATATTAGCTTGCCCGAAACAAAATCACTTTAAGAACTATCAATACATAAGTCAAGAACCTTCTACAAGTAGTTTGCCATCATTTTTGCCACCAATTTATAGATGACATTACAGAAGCTAATGGGTCTCAAACTAGTCATATTTGTTGGGTTTTGAACCGTTGGAATAAGAATAATATTAGTAGCGTTTAAATTTTTCATTCTTATCTTATCATTAAGGTCACTCAAAAAGAAAAGACTAACCTTCTTCCCTACAATATGCCAGCAACGCTGGAAAAAAATGGCCGAAAATCCATCAATACCTGGTACCTTAATAGGTTTCGTTCCTTTCAAAGCAGCAAGAACCTCATCCTTTGAATAGGGCTTTGTTAACTCAGAGTTCATCTCATCGGAAATACATTTCTCAACCCCGATAAAATATGCTGTGTGCTAGACGTCCCTTGTTTTGATGTAAAAAAACCTTCAAAAAATGCTTTTGTGATATAAGCCATCTTACTTTGTTCCTTCATGACCCTGCCATCTTCAGCGTTAAGACAATTGATTGTATTTTTTTTTCCGTTGCGAGTGTAATACCCCTAACCCGTATCCATTGCCAGAACAGGGTTATAGAACATTACCGATCTAACAGAATAGTAAACAATTTAATTCATACATCAATACAAACATAATCTAACTACATTCAAATACATTCATAATGTCCCTTAATTGAGCCTTCGAGGCCATAAAAATACTTTGAAAATAGTACTGGACTAAATCAGAAACATTTGGAAATTTTAGGAAAAAGTTGAAAATTTTGGATTATAGAGGTCACACAGCTGAGACACATGCCCGTGTCTTAGGCCGTTTGGACATTCGAAATAGGAACAAACGGCCGTATCCCAGCCCGCGTTCGTGCCAATGTAACTTACTGATTTGGGTCACACGACCAAGCCACACGCCCGAGTGTCAAGCAGTATGTTAGGCCATGTAACAGCCTGACTTGTATGCATTGAACATATAGGGGACACACGACCATGTGTCATACACAGCTGAGACACACGCCCGTGTTCTAGGCCATGTGGTCCTAAAATGAACCTTAAAACACAAATTTACTATTTCATAATTGCTTAGACCTTAAGAAACTCAAATAAAAATCAAAATACCAATCCAAAACGATAATAATCGAGCCATAAACACGTCAAACCAACCTAAATAGTGCCTAACCAATATACCCTCAATGGTACCACAAGTATATAACATTTTCACCACAAAATAAACATCAATTCAATTCAATTCAATTCAATTCATCAACTCTTTCAAACAATACCTAATCAATATACCTAAAAAAGTTACCACAATCACCACAATTCAAATACATATATATCACACATACTAGCATCAAAATAATACCTCATTCTCATACCAATATGCAAGTTGGTTATAAAAACAAAATATCATTCATAATATTTACATAAGCCAAACTTTGACCAAAACAGCACAAAAGCCTATACATGTCATATAATCTGAATTAAGCATTTCAAAAACTACCGAGATAAACTGGATAGTGTGACTTGAGTGCCAATTTGATCATCTAACCTTCTGAAAATCTACAATGACATTAAATAGAACAAGTAAGCTTAATGAAACTTAGTAAGTTCGATGAAAGTTAAACAAAAATATTACTGAAGTAACTATAATAAATCAAACAATAAAAATCATCCAAGAGAACTCTCTGTCATTCACAACTTTAATCTATAAATACATTCATGTTCAAATCAATACAAAAATAAATAACATGTCTTTCAAATTTGTTAAATAAATTACCTTACCGAGATTTTCCATATGAGGAATGACTTACGGTTAAGAGCACATCATCAACAGAAGCTCATAAGAGCTGGTCCTCCCGAATATGCCAACAGAAGCTCGTAAGAGCTGAACAGAAGTTCGTGAGAGCTGATCCACCCAATCATGCCAAATAGAAAGTAAAATGCGAGAGTTCGGACAAATATTGAACCCCATTTTACTTGGCTAAAGTGTCTATATCTCCCTCTAGTACCATCTCCACTCCAAACCCCAAGCATACACCAAATCATGAATGTACTCAAATCTCACATTCAATCCAAACCGAACATCAAATTCGATATTATAATTCAAACAACAAATCATTTCCAATAATAGAATATATATATATATAATACCAATCACCAATTAATACAACTGTTAAATTTTAACCGTACAAATTTACCTAGACTAAATTGTAGTAATTGTAGAAGTTCAAGGACTATTCCGCTATTTTTTCCCTTTCCACGAGTATCTACGGAATCTTGATCTAAAATATAAAATTACTCATTTATTAGCATATATCTCATTTCCAATCCATTTTACAATTAATACCCTTTTATTTTTCAAAATTTCACAATTACCCCAAACTTTTACAATTTTTACAATTTAATCCCTTAATTAGTTAATTCATCAAATTAACTAATTTTCTGAAATCAATAATTTATCCAAATATTATAGGCCCTCAAACAGCCCTAATAAAGATCAAATTCACTATCCAACCCTAATATTTTTACATTTTCACAATTTAATCCTAAAATAAAAATTTAACAAAAATCACTTTACCAAATCATCACACAACACAATCAAAGTTCCAAATACATGATATTCATAAAAAAAATCTAGTATTCAATAATGGAAACTTCCAAAATTTTTAAAAGAATCAGAAACAAAAGTACGGGCTAACTGGACCTAGTTGCAATGATCTTAAAAACATAAAAATGACAAGAAACGGGTGAGAATTGAACTCACATGCAAGAAGATAAAGAACTGAAATGTGAAGCCCTCCCCCTAAATGTTGAATTTGGCCAAATGAAGAAGATGAATAGAAATTGTTTTGTTTTTCTATTTGTTTTTAACTAATTTTAATTTATTTACCATTTTGCCATTAATTACTAATTTTTTTTTATCTTTTTCCTTATTAATGACGTCCCACCTCATTAGTTAATCCATAATTACCATATAGATCCTTCTTTAATTAATAAATAATCAATTTAATCACCTAAATGCATTATTTAACAACTTTTGTATCTTTTTCAATTTAGTCCTTTTTCCTAAATTAACTAACTAAACGTTAATATTTCTAAACCAAATTTTAATAAAAATATAATGACTATAAATATTCTAAAAATAATACTTACAAGTCGACACGACGAAATTTTTGGTCACAAAACCACTATTCCGTTACCACTAAAAATCGGGCTGTTACAACTCTCCCCCTTAAGAAATTTTGTCCTCGAAATTGTTACCTGAAAATAGATTTGGATATTGTAATTTCATTGATTCTTCGGTTTCCTAGGTAGATTCTTCTGAACCATGATGATGCCACAATACTTTTACTAACGAAACTCATTTATTCCGTAGTTCTTTGACTCCCCGAGCTAAAATTCTCACTTGTTCCTCTGAATACGTCAAATCTGACTGTAGCTCAATCTTACTATGAGGAATCACATGTGAAGGATCAGATGTGGAACACAATATGGATTTTCTCGAGTTCATATGGCAAAGCTAATCTATAAGCTACAGGGTCGATTCTTTCAACAATTTCAACGTGTAACAGCCCGATTTAGGGCCTAGTCAGAATAGTGGTTGCGAGACCACATATTCGAAGTAGAAATATGTGTTTCATGATTTTTATGAGGTCTAAGACATGTTTGCATGATTGTGTGAAAAATATAATTTAGTGAACAATTTATCCATTAGGACTAAATTGAAAAGATTGAAAAATATAAGTTTCTAGAAGATTCAAGTATGAAATAGCATTAAAGAAATTATTAGAATTCCTTACTTGGCAATTAGACCATTATATGTCAAGATGGACAAAAATAGACATAGTAGGAAAAATCTCAAGAAAGGGGCCTTAAGGGCATTTTTCTTATTTTGGTTAATAAAAGAATTAAAAGGGAAAATAAGCTAAAAATCTTGTCCATCTTCATCCTCCAGAGCCGAAAATCATAAGAAATCCATAGCTAGGGTTTCTTCAATTTTCAAGCTTGATTGTAAGTACCTCTTAGCCCTATTTTTAATGTCCTTCGTATTTTTGAGATCCTCGTAGCTCGATTTAGCTATTTCTAGCTATATTTTGAGCTAGGATTTATGCTCAAAAATTTACCCATGTATGACATGCATGTATTTTGATGATTAGTGGAGGAATATGAAAGTTTGATGTATGATAAACATCTTTTTCTAAGAGATTTTCATGGAAAATTCATAAAAAGGACTAATTTGTAAAAGTTATGAAAATGGTCATACATGAGTGAATTAGTGGTAATTGGGGGCTTTTGTCGTTATGAAAATGGTTCGGCTAGGCTTGAAATACAAAGAAATTGGATAAAAATCATTTTACGAGCCTAGGGGTAAAAGTGTAATTATATGAAAGTTTAGGGGTAAAATTAGAATTTTGCCAAAGTATGATTCATGGGTTATTTTACTCAATGTGATTATTAAACAAGTGAAATTGTTATTATAGATTAAGAAACACGAATCCCGGACCGAAACTGAGGCAAGAACAAGGTGGTGGACTAAATTGAACAATTCCACATATATTTTGGTACCGAGGTAAGTTTGTGTGAAATTAAAGCTACATAATTTTATTATGTTATTAATTGCTTGATATCATGAGAAATTTATTATTTCTATGAAGTTGATTAATGATGCCTCGATGAAAGTATAATGAGATTATGTAAAGTTGAAGTTCCGGTTGAACATTAGGAATAGCAAGGATACCATTGTCACAACATAAGACAAAGAGGGTCTCGTGTAAGACCATGTCTGGGACATGGCATCGACATCGATATACGATCTCGTAGAAGATCATATCTAGGATATGCCATCGACATCAAGATATGAGATCCCGTGTAAGACCATATCTGGGATATGGCATCGGCATCGAGATGTGATCCCACGTAAGACCATATCTGGGATATGGCATTGGCAAATCGTGTTGCATGTATGATAAGATTGAATATCCTTCGATATTCCAAGTAATTCAACGGGTTAAAAGTTAAGTTTATGTTAAAGATGATAATGAGTTAAGTTTATGTTCAAGATAGCATAAGTGCTAAATTATGTGATGAAGTGATACAAGTACCCATGAGTAAAACACGAGATATGAATTCGAAATGTGATATGTGATTGGTAAGAGTAAACATGAGTAAGTTGTGTCAAGTGCTTGGGAACTTGTGTTGCTATTATTCAATGAGATGAATGGATGTTATAATAAGTCTTTATGTTGCTATTTATTTCATGCAAACTTACTAAGCTTTATGCTTACCCCTCTCATTTCCCTTTTCCTTGTAGTATTGCCAAGCTAGCTCAGAGATCGTAGGACGTTGGAGTTCAGATCACACTGTCAACTACTCTTTGGTATAGCAAAGTTTGATTAATTTTGAGTATGTCATGTATAGGAACTTGGTTATTTTGCAATATGTCATATTTGTTAGCCAATGCGTGGCTATTAATGTCATTCAATTCATTTTGTAAGTGGCTATTGGAAATTGGCCAATTTTACATATTCAATGATGATGAAGTTTATGAAGTGCATGCTTGTGTGATTGGATGAGTAATGAGTAAAATATACACATGATGAATGTAGTGTAGACCTATGTGTGGATGTCTTGATTTTGGGTATTAGAGGTGCCTTATGGTCATGATGTATGTTGCATTGAATTGGTATAAGTGTGATTGCTTTTTAGGGTGGCAATTGGCTTGGTAAATAGCCTTATAATTTTCCACACGGATAGGCACAAGGGCATGTGTCTAAATCGTGTGTGACACATGGTCAGCCCCGAGGGCGTGTTGGTAGGCCGTGTGTCCCCTACATTTAATTGCGAAAAATTTAGCTCGCCACACGGGCCAGTGCACGGGCATGTGACTAGGCCGTGTGCTCTTAAGTGTTTGCTGACGTCCTAAATAGAATACTAAGGTTTTCACACACGGACTAAGACACGGGCATGTCATGGCCGTGTGAGGGACCCGGGCCATAGGCACGGGCATCTGCCAGGCTGTGTGAAAACCTCTATAGGTTCGAAATGAAAAATAAAATTCACACGGGCTAGGAATATGGGCGTGTGTAACCACACGGGCATGTTCCTATCCACACGGGCATGTGGCCCTGTTTTGAGTAAGAAAAAATTAAGTGTTCGAAAGTTTCTGGTTCAGTCCCGAGTCACTTCATGTGTATGTTTAGGGTCTCGTAGGCCCATAATAAGGATGTTAAGAGTTTAAAAGAAAAAGTTTAAGTTGAAATGAAATTTTATAGCCCGATATTGTATGATGATGTATGTTAAGTCCGATAATGCCTCGTACCCTATTCCAACATTGAATACGGGTAAGGGGTGTTACACAACGGTCCAATAAATCTCGAACTCAACTTTCCTTTCCTGCCAAACCGTAACACTTTCTTCCATGGAGAGACTTTTAAGAATACTCGATTACCAATAGCAAATTCTGTATCTTTTCTTTTCAGATCCGCATATGATTTCTGAGGATCAAATGCAGCTTTCAAACTATCCCAAATAATCTGAACTTTATCTTCAGTTTCTTGGATCAAATCAACTCCCACCATTTTGGATTCACTCAGCTCAGTCCAATACAACGGTGTTTTACATTTTCTCCTGTAAAGAACTTCAAACGATGCCATTTTTATACTAGATTGATAACTGTTATTATATGCTAATTCAACTAACAGTAGGTATTTTTCCTAGTTACCTTCAAATTCGAGTATACAACATCTCAACATAACTTCAAGAATCTAAATCACTTATTCTGATTGCTCGTCAGTTTGAGGATGAAATTTCGTGCTGAAATTAAGCTTAGTGCCTGAAGCCTCATGAAGTTTTCTCTAAAATCTCGATGTAAATCTAGGATCTCGATCTAAAATATAGTTTCGCTAATCTCTCAAGTGTAAAGTCTGTTTTGACTGAAATAAAATGTGCCAATTTAGTCAATCTGTCAACAATCACCTAGATCGAATCTTTCTTTCTCGGAGTTACAGGTAAACCAAATACGAAATCCATCGTGACTTGCTCCCACTTTTATTTAGGAATCATAACAGGTTGTAGTAAACCTGACGGTACCTGATGTTCTGCTTTCACCTGCTGACAAATCAAACATTTAGCTACAAATTCACAAATTTCTCATTTTATACCCGACCATCAGTACATCTGTTTCAAGTCACAATACATCTTTGTACTACCCGGATGAATAGAATAGTACTACTATGAGCTTCAGAAAGAATATCATGTTTCAATTCCTGATTATTCGGAACATAAATTCTACCATGATAATGTAATATATCACTATCATCAATACTGTACTTTGAACTCATATTATCCTGAATTTTCGTTTCATCATCAACCTCGAATATTCGTCTTGCAATTCTTGAATTCGTTGTAGAAATAATGGTTTCATTCTCAACTCCGCTAATACAGATTCATCTTCATTAAGAGCTAAATGGGCGTTCAAAGCTCGAAGTGCAAACAATGAAGACTTTCAACTAAATGCATCAGCAACTACATTAGCCTTTCCCAGATGATAATCAATAACCAGATCATAATCTTCCAGTTACTCTAACCACTGTCTCTATCTCAAATTCAATTCTTTTTTAGACATCAAATACTTTAAACTTTTGTGATCTGTAAACACGTGACATTTCTCGCGGTATAAATAATGTCTCCAAATCTTCAAGTGAATACAATCGCGGCCAACTCGAGATCATGAGTAGGACAATCCTTCTCTTGTGACTTCAAGTGTTGAGAAGAATAGGCTACTACCTTTCCTGATTGCATCAGCATACAACATAAACTGTTGAGATATGCCTCACTATAAACAACATACGCTACTCTAGATTCAGGCTGAGTCAAGACTGAAGCTTTCGTCAACATTTTCTTCAGCTGATCAAAACTCTGTTGACACTTATCAGACCAAACAAACTCAATATTTTTCTGTAATAATCTGGTCATCAGCGAAGCAATAATTGAATTTTTTTAACAAAACATCGATAGTAACCCAAAAAACTTCGCACTTCTGAAACATTTTTCGGAGTCTTCTAATTCATCACAGCAGAAACTTTACTTGGATCAACTCGAATCCCGTCGGTCGATACTATGTGACCCAAAAATCCAACCTCATGAAGCCAAAATTCACATTTACTAATTTTTGTGTACAAATACTTTTCTCTCAAAATTTGTAATACGATTATCAGATGTTGAGCATGCTTGGATTCTGTCTTGGAATAGATAAATATCTCGTCAATAAACACAACAATGAATCTATCCAAATGAGGTTGAAAAAATCGATTCATTAAATCCATAAAAGCAGCAAGGGCATTAGTCAAACCAAATGACATTACCAGAAACTCATAATAATCGTAACGAGTTCTGAAAGCAGTCTTTGACACATCGTAATCTTTAACCTTCAACTGATAATACCCAGATATAAGATCTATCTTTGAGAACACTATGGCACCTTTCAATTGATCGAACAAATCATCGATACGTGGCAAAGGGTATTTATTTTTTATCGTGACTCTGTTCAACTATCTGTAGTCTATACACAATCTCAAAGAGTCATCTTTATTTTTCACAAACAATACAGGTGCACCCCAGGGAGACACGCTCGGTCGAATAAACCCTTAGTCTAATAAATTTTACAATTGTGCTTTCAATTCTTTTAGTTCAGCTGGTGTCATACGGTATGGCGGTATTGATATTGGAGTAGTTCCAAGAACCAAATCAATCACAAACTCAACTTCACGATCAGGAGGTAAACCTGACAAATCTTTAGAAAATACATCAACGAACTCACTAACAACTGGTAACTAATCTAGCTTCGATTCTGAATCTTGGGTATCAAAGATATATGCTAGAAATGCTTCGCTACCTTTTCGTATTAATCTTTGAGTAGCAAAAGCTGAAATAATTCTAACAACATCTTTTGGACTCTTAGACTCAACAGAAATCATCTCTCCTGTCTGGAATTTCAAATCAATCCGTTTCTATCTACAGTTTACCACAGCATCATGCAAAGATAACCAATCCATACCCAGAATAACACCAAATTCCTGAATGGGTAACAACATCAAATAAGCAGAGAATTCACAGCCCCTAACTTTCAATGGACAATTATGACAAACTAAGTTAACTATCACACTCTAACCTAGTGGATTAGTAACTTGAATATCATAGTTAGTAGATTCAACAGGTAACTTCTTTTCCATTACTAATGCAATGCAAATATAAGAATGAGTCGACCCAAGGTCAATCAATGCATGCATAGTAACATCAAAGAGATAGAATATACCAGCAATTACATCTGGAGTAGTAGCTTTCTCCTTGGCTCGAATGACGTAGGTGCGAGAAGGTGCTCTAGCCTCTGACTGAACAATAGTGTCTTTCATTCCCATATGAGTAGTCCTGGTAGCACTATTCTGGCTTGGACGTCTACTTTTCTAAGAGGTAGACATTTACTTTTCTTTCTAATCTTCATACTCTTTTGGCAATTTAGGAAAATTACGAATAAGATGATCAGTTGATCCACATCTATAACAGGCTCTCGATTTACCTCTACACTTGCTAATATGATATTTCTCGTAATATTTGCAATTGGGCTTCGGAGCATTTTGTACACTACCCACACTATTAGTTGGTCTAGTAGGTACTCTAAAATCATGTTGAATTGTCTTATTTTTGTTCGGATGCTCAGACACTAAAGTAGCTCAACTAAAATAATCTTTAGTCTTCTTCGCTGGTGATGCAAAATACGACTTGGAAGAACCTCTCTTGTGGAACTCTCGAATCCGTCTGTCCCATTGTAGCTTGCGGTTGTACACTTCTTCCATTTTCTGTGCACGATTAGACAAGACAACAAATTCTTGTATTTCATTACCTCCGATCATCATTCGAAATTCATCATTCAGGCCATTTTCAAATCGGATACACATTTCTTCTTCAGTAGGCACAATTTCTCGGGCATATTTATTGAGATACATAAATTCTCTCTCGTATTGAGCTATCGATCTATTTCTCTAATGTAACTCAAGAAATTCTCTCTTTTTCCTGTCCAAATACCTTTTCCCGACATATTTCTTTTTAAACTCGGTCTGAAAGAATTCCCAGGAAATTTTCTCCCTCAGTACCACAGCTACTATTGTTGACCACCAACTATACGCTTCCTCTTTTAATAACAAAACAACACATCTAAGAAAGTCATCAGGAGAGTAAGCCATTTCTTCGAAAACCCGTAATATATTTTGAAGCCAGTACTCAGCTTTAACCGAATCATCATCTAATCTGCCCTAAAATTCTTTAGCACCACACTTTCTAAGTTTCTTAATCTGAATACGTCTATAAGGTCAATCACTGGAGGAGGTGGAGGTGCAACTGGAGGTACAACGGGTGGTATAATAGGGGGTGGAGGTCGCTGAGCTGAATTTTTCACTTGCATAAACTCGCTGAACCATTGGTTCAGATACCTAAAGAACATATTTTTAAGCTCATGTTCCTGAGCCGGAGGAATCAGGACATTACTACTCGTCCTGTAACATCCCAGATTTGGGGTTATGCATTTAGTACATAATTCAAGTGACAGTAGGCTTGGAGTGTGTTTGGATACGTTTGGGAGGTTTTGAGAACCCAAGGATGTAGGAGGAAGTCTTGGAAAAATATTAGAATTTTTAAGTCTAAAGGAGAAGCTGGGCTAAGGAGGCTTTAAAAGAAATTGAGGGGCGTTTATGACACAAGTAGCCATGTGGTAAAGTGGCTTGGGACGCTACCTTAAGGGCTTGGAAGGTTGCGTCAGGAGGGAGGAGGTTCGAGCTGCCGAAATTTCATTGTGGGCTTTTCTTTTTGCGTCAAGAAGGGGAGCAAGGCCAGGGAGGCCTTAAGGGAAGAATATAGGCGTCTTTGGACATGAAAGTGAGCCTGGTAAAGTGGCTGCAAGGCGCCACTTAAGGGCCTAGAGATGACGCCATAAGCTTGGTGCAGGTCTGGAGTTCGAGTCGCGTGGGAAGCAATATTTTGGTGTTTTATTTTGCAGATGACGTCAAGGCAAGGGGGAAGTGTTGGACGGCACATGGGCTTCCAAAAGATAAGGATTAGGCTTGTTTTTTTTTAATTTTTGGCTAGGATTATTTTAAGATAGAAGATAAGTGTAGCTTTATTTATTTATTTAATTTATTTTGAATAAGTGTGGATTTACTTTTATTTAGTTAAATAGGTAGATAATTGGGATTGTATTTGATTTATTTTAAATAATAGGATAAGAGATAAAGGAGGAGAAGAAAGTGGGATATGATAGGAGAAAGGTTGGTGGCCGAATGTGGGATTCTTGGTGGGTGCCTAGTCGGTTTTGAAGCTAGATAAGAAGGGAGTGCTGAAATTATTTATGGTTCTTTTAGTCTTCTATCGAATTTCTTCTCAATCCTCCTTCTCATTCTTTTTCTTTTCTTCAACCCCAATTCTACTAAGTTCTTGCCGTAATAGGTAGCATTATTTTCTTCTTTCTTTGCTTGTGATTCTCAAAGCCGAAACACTCCTCATGAAAGCCAGAAATTTCTTCTTTGGAGGACCATAGTCGAACCTTATAAGCCTTATTTCCTTTTCTTCTTCATCATTATTTTGAGCCATAACCGAATGTGCAGTTACCATTTGAAAGGCTAGCCGAATCTTGTTATGGAACCTTTCCTCTTTAAGTCTCTTCAAGCAACGAGGTGGTAAGTAGATCCTTCTCTAGTAATCGATTTTGGATTCTCCTCATGAGTGTGCCGAAACCATATGGTTAGGCCTTGGTTATATGGGTGGCCAAATATGTTTAGAGGCCATAGTAATATATGTTCTTTTATGTAGCCAAGGAGGAAGCACTAGGATTCTTTCGGGATTCGATTTATCAAGGTGAGTCTATAAGGTATTTGACCAAGGGCCATTTGTTTAGATGTTTATTTATGGCCGATTCTAACCGTGACTATAGGGATTTCGACAGGCTTTTGGGTACAAGTATGTGATTTCGGGATTCAGAAGAAATAGGTAAGAGGTTGCTAATATTCGGCCATAGGCCATTACGTTTATTAGTGTTGACCGATTTTGGGTTATGGATGTTTAGGCAATTTGATAGTGATTAAGAGGAGCTTTTGGGATTTCGATTCGTTTTGGTAAGAATATTAAGTGTGGATTCAGAATTTGGTAGAAGACCAAATCAGAATTAAGGGAGGAGGAAAACCACGTTCCAAGATCTGGTTAGATTCAAATAGTTCGGGATTTAGCTAAATAGTCAAGTGCGTAGTTATCGCACTATTCTCCTGTTATTTGTTTGTTGTTATGTATGTATGTTTATGATGTGTATGTTAGCCGGAAATAATGGCTAAGACAGTGGATACCCGTAGTGGGTAATCAATTAATCAGGTCAGTGCTCTATTTTGCCTATGATATATGTGTGATATTTATGGTGAGCATGTGATGAATACCTACTCTAAATGTTAATCTAACATGATACACATATATGCATGGGACTTGGGATGTGAAAATCGAAGGAAAGGGTGTACATATTTATGTACGTGGTCTAATGTTAGCCTTGTGCTACATTAGCGCTTGATGTTAGCTATGTGCTTCATCAAGGGAGGTGTTGGCTAGGTGCCCATCTTGGCGGATGATAGCTGTGTGCATCACCGTAGATCGATTGATATGTGGGATCACTTAGTTGATCGGTGGCTTCACCACGGCCTTGAGCAGCAGGTCTGCCAAGGTAGGATATGTGGGATCACTTAGTTGATCGGTGGATTAGCCACGGCCTTGAGCAGCGGGTCTGCCGAGGTAGGTGTGATGGATGGATATTAGGTTGGGTTGGGCTTCATAATTGCATAATTTATGTATATGGACTGTGTGGATATGGGCCAAGCCCATATGGGGAAACATGTGAAATAACTATGCACTGAGTCTGTTTGACTCACCTAAATTTTTTCCAACATCGCAGGTGATGCATAAAAGCTTGGACCGGGTTGGAGTGGATACGAGGTGGCCCATGCAGAAGAAGTTTTACTTGTTTTAAGTTATTTTATAATTCAGTACTTGGAATATTTAATTATTGTAATAAGGCCACTATAAGTGTTTAATTTTTATTATTATGTTTTAAGGTGGATTGATGATTAAGTTAATATTCGGGAATGTTTCTTCTAAAGAGTAAATTTATACTTTGATAAATTATTTTAAAGTCTTAAATTTAATAACTTAATTTTATTTTGGAATTTTACACACCCAATATTTTATTAAAGGCATACAAAATTTTATGTTTTACCGTAAGTCAAAATATTTTTCAAACGTTTTCCGTAGTGGCATTTTAAATTCGGTCGTAGTGAATGGGCCGGGTTTGGGGTGTTACACATCCCATGATTAGAAGTCGGTACATTGCTGTTAACCTCATCATTGTTAACATGATCAGATCCGTCTAACATCTTTACAATCTATAAGAAAATGAAGGTTGGATCGGATCATACACAGCACATTATTGCAAATTTATATGGCATGTAATTCTAGACATTTCACACGCTATGTTCAGTCTGAGAATTGACTAAACTGTAGCTCTAATACCACTAAATGTAACACCCTAACCCGTATCCGTCGTCAAAATAGGGTTACAGAGCATTATCAGACTAACAAAATAGTAAACCATTCAATTCATACATCAATACAAACATAATCTAATTACACATTCATAATGTCCCTTAATCGAGTCTTCAAGGCCCTAAAATACTTTGAAAACAGTCTGGGACTAAATAAAAAACATTTGGGAATTTTAGGAAAATGTTAAAACATTTGGACTGTAGGGGTGACACGGTCGTGTCACTCACACGGCTGAGACACACGCCCGTGTCTCAGGCCATGTGGACATTCAAAATAGGGACACAAGGTGTTCGTGCCCGTATAACTCACTAACTTGGGTCACACGGCCAAGCCACACGCCTGTGTGCCAGGCCGTGTACCCTTCGAAATGATCTCACATGCCCTGTGCCAAGCTGTGTAATAGCTTGACTTGTATGCATTGAACCTATAAGAGACACACGGCTAAGACACACGCCTATGTCTCAGGCCATGTGGTCCCAAAATGAACCTTAAAACACAATTTTACCACTTCATAATTTCTTAGACCTTAAGAAACTCAAATACCAATCCAAAACGACAATAATCTAGCCATAAACATGTCAAACCAACCTAAATAGAGTCTAACCATTGTACCCTCAATGGTACCACAAGTATATAACATTTTCACCACAAAATAAACATCAATTCAATTCAATTCAGTTCATCAACTCTTTCAAACAATACCTAATCAATATACATAACAAAGTTACCACAATCACTACAATTCAAATACATATATATATCACACATACTAGCATCACAATTATACATCATTCTCATACCAATATGCAAGTTGGTTATATAAAAAAAATATCATTCATACTATTTACATAAGCCAAACTTTGACCAAAATTGCACAAAAGCCTATACATGCCATATAATATGAATTAAGCATTTCAAAAACTACCAAGATAAATTGGATAGTGTGACTTGAATACCGATTCGATCGTCCAACCTTCCAAAAATCTACAACGACATTAAACAACACAAGTAAGCTTAATGAAGCTTAGTAAGTTCGACGAGTTAAATGAAAATCTTAACGAACTAACTATAATAAATCAAACAATAAAAATCATCCAAGAGAACTCCCTCTCATTCACAACTTCAATCGATAAATACATCTGTGTTTAAATCAATACAAAAATAAATAACATGTTTTTTAAATTCGTTAAATAAATCACCTTACTGAGATTTCCATTCGAAGAAAGATTTACGGGTAAGAGTGCATCATCAACAAAAAATCATATGAGCTGGTCCTCCAAAATACGCCAACAGAAGCTCGAAAGCTAAACATAAGCTTGTAAGAGTTGAATAGAAGCTCGTGAGAGCTGATCCACCCAATCATGCCAAACAGAAACTAAAACGCGAGAGTTCTCAACAAATTCTGAACCTTGGTTTATTTGGGTAAAATGCCGATATCTCCCTCCAGTACCATCTCCACTCTAAACCCCCGTCATACACCAAATCAAGGATGTACTCAAATCTCACGTTTAATTCCAACCGAATATCAAATTCAATATTATAATTCAAACAACAATTCATTTCCAATAATAGAATACGTATATAATACCAATCACCAATTAATACAAATGTTAAATTTTAACCGTACAAACTTACCTGGACTGAATTGTAGTAATTGTAGAACTTCAAGAGCCATTCTGCTATTTTTTCTTTTCCACGAATATCTACGGAATCTTGATCTAAAATATAAAATTACTCATTTATTAGCATATATTTCATTTCCAACTCATTTTACAATTAATACTCTTTTATTTTTCAAATTTGCTAATTACCCCAAACTTTTACAAATTTTACAATTTAATCCTTAATTAGTTAATTCATCGAATTAACTAATTTTATCAAATAAATAATTTATCAAAATATTATAGGCCCTCAAGAATCCCATAATAAACATCAAATTCACTATCCAATCCTAATATTTTGGCAATTTCACAATTTAATCCTAAAAATCAAAATTTAATAAAAATCACTTTACCAAATCATCACACAACATAATAAAAGTTCCAAATACATGATATTCATGAAAAACATCTAGCATTCAACAATGGCAACTTCCAAAATTTTTAACAGAATCAGAAATGAAGGTACGGGCTAGCTGGACCTAGTTGCAATGATCTCAAAAACATAAAAATTACAAGAAACGGTGATAACATGATTATTTTGAATGATTTCTTGTATGTTATTCGATTTATTTCTGAATTAATCCCTGTTAAACTTGTATTTATATGATTAAATCTTGTTAGGGATGCAATTGATCGAAAGCATGCTGAAAAGGGCCAAATTGAAAGAAAATCATGGAAATGGGGCCAAATCAAAAAGATGGAGGAAGCCAAGGACTCATCAAGAAATTTGACTTTGTAAAAAGCCAAATATGAAAAATCCTATTTTTAGTTTATTTTATTTTTAATTATTTAGGATTTTATATTAAATTAATTAAGTCTATTTTTAGTAAACCCCATGTGTATAAATAGCGGTTATTTGTATTTGGATGATCATCAATAAATTAGCATTTCCTATTCCTATTTGAAGTTCTATTTCTCTCTTTTCCTTTTTCAATTTAGAATAGGATTTCTTTTGTTTTCTTTCCCTTCAAGCCAATGTCCAACAATCTGCCCATTTCAATTCCTTTTGTTCCTTTCCCCAAAATTGGTTTAATTACCTTCCAAACCCCTTTCCTTTCCAAATTCCATCATCCTTTACAAAAGCCCAAACACTTTCCACAACCTTCAAGCATGAGTAAAATCATGTCCCACTAAACCCCTTTCAGCTTTAAGTCGGTATTAACCCCGTCAAAAACCCGCGAGTTACGAACTCGAGCTATTCAACTCCCAATTCCCGATACTTATTATTTCTCCCGATTAAGAGTATGACTTCGTCAGCTCACAAAGTCAAGTCACGCTAAGTCAAAAAAGACGTTGTTTGAGTTAGTACGGGTGGACGTACAGTTGGGATTCCGAAAGGATCGATTGTCTAATCGGTTTTCCATGAACACATTGGTGTGCCAAGTGGAGATTGCTGTTTGGTTCCGTCAAGGGAAGTAGTAACCAGATTTAAATGTCCCAACGTTTGAGGGCATTGGTTCGAGCTAGGCTCTTCTAGAATGCAAAGCTGCTGAAGTTCTAAATCACGAACGTTTTGTAGATTGTTCGATCGGTAAGGGTTAGTTATAGGACGTTCCATAACTAATTTACATAAGGAAGAGTTGGTGTCCGAGGCATCCTTGGTAGCTATAACTAGCTTATCGGAAAAGACTAGTTCATCTAATTTTGAGGATCAGGTCAAAGACAAAAAAACCCACGCTTAAGGCTGAGCTAAGTTTTATCGATTTCTTTTCAGATTGTTTCAATTTTATTTTCCTATTTAGTCTGTTACTTTTTACGTTTTAATTTTCTGGGTTTATTTCAAGTTTAATATTTTACCCCCCAAAATGTCACGGGCACGAAAATTGCCCAGACATTAATCTGGTCAAGAGATAGACAATTTTCTAGTAAAACCAGTCTCTGTGGGATCGACCCTACTCCCTATACTGCTTAAATTTGCAACTAGGTGTAGGATTATATTGGTGGAACCAACAGCCATTATTTTGGCGCCGTTGCCGGGGATTGGCAACACTTACAATCATTTAATTTGTCTTCATGACCAGATCTTCATCAGGAGATCTCGAATACAACCCAGAGATCGAGAAACTAGCGCGAATGCGACGAAAAGAGACAGAAGCTCTCAAACGCGCAAGTAAAGCAGAAGTTGAACTAGGGCAAGGGATCCTAGAATCCGACGTTGAAAAGTTGAGCAAAGTAACTCGTGCAGAGGCAATTCAACGTGGGAAACAAGTCGAAGTGGTTGGACCTAAGAACGAACCACTTCTTAAACCAAAAAAAGCGAAAGCCAACCTTTGTGAACCAGAAAGGATGGCAAACCGAACCATTCGTCAACTAGCTGCTGCACCCAACGAGAAAACACCGTTATGTATCAACTATCCAATCGGAGGATCCCCGTTTGAGTTGAAGTCGGGCTTGATTCACCTTTTGCCCAATTTTCAAGGCTTGAAGAATGAAAATCCACATACCCCCAACATCGACAAAATCATTGAAAACACACATGGAGAGTACTCTAAACTTTTCATTCTGTTTATTTGAGCTACTGAATTATTCTTTATTTATCTATAATATGACACATGCATACTTGAGGACAAGCTTAGAATAAGTAGGGGGTAAATATATATGAAGTATGCATGGATGGTTGATTGGTTCTTGATGCATGTTTCTCTTTTGCATATGTTAAATCTTGCATTGAATTCATTCAACATTTTATTTTGACGTTGAGCCTTTAATCTCATACTTAGTCAACTTGGACAATTGGGTAAAATTTTTTTAATTTAAATGCTCAAGTATATAGATTAACCGACACTTTTGTTTTAAGGTTGATGTATGTAACTAGATTTTCATGAATTGATTGTTTGAAAAATATTTTCTTATGCACGAAAAAGAAGAGAAAAAAAAGAGGAAAAAAAAGAGAAAAGAAAAATAAATAAATAAATAAAGGCTCAAGTTATGAGTGAAAGTCTCGAAGATGTTATGAGTGAAAGTCTCGAAGATGTGACTGGATTGAGTAACTGGGGTGAGGTGCTTGGGTTGTCATCTCATCTCGCGTAAAAAGGTTCGAGTGACGAGTCAATAACTTAATAACATTCCGCTAACAGAGCCCAATAATAAAGACTGTTTGAACTGAGTAACCGGGATAGAGTGCTTGGTTTGTCATCCTAGTTCGCGTAAAAAGGTTTGACCATGTCTAGTTTATTTTTTTAAAAGTATATTAATAATGCCTTGCAATTTATTGGATTCAAACTCTATTTCATGAAATTATCTAGTTCGCATATGTCGAATTTTATGACACTTATCTTGTTGATTAAACTATATGTTCTGAGCATTTATTTAATTATTTTTGACTATGTTTTTTATATTGAGTAAGGATGCAGAAAAGAGGCTCGGTTCTTAATAACTTGTGGAATTAATTTTAATGTTTGAACGAACAACATGCTTGAGGACAGGCATGAGCTACATAGGGGGGATTTGATAACATGATTATTTTGCATGATTTCTGGTATGTAATTCGATTTATTTCTGAATTAATCCCTGTTAAATTTGTATTTTTATGATTAAATCTTGTCAGGGATGCAATTGATCGAAAGCATGCTGAAAAGGGCCAAATTGAAAGAAAATCATGGAAATGGGGCCAAATCAAAAAGATGGAGGAAGCCAAGGACTCATCAAGCAATTTGACTTTGTAAAAAGCCAAATATGGAAAATCCTATTTTTAGTTTATTTTATTTTTAATTATTTAGGATTTTATATTAAATTAATTAAGTTTATTTTTAGTAAACCCCATGTGCATAAATAGGGGTTATTTGTATTTGGATGATCATCAATCAATTAGCTTTTCCTATTCCTATTTGAAGTTCTATTTCTCTCTTTTCCTATTTCAATTTAGAATAGGATTTCTTTTGTTTTTTTTCCCTTCAAGCCAACGTCCAACAATCTGCCCATTTCAATTCCTTTTGTTCCTTTCCCCAAAATTGGTTTAATTACCTTCCAAACCCATTTCCTTTCCAAATTCCATCATCCTTTACAAAATCCCAAACATTTTCCACAACCTTCAAGCATGAGTAAAATCATGCCACACTAAATCCCTTTCAGCTTTAAGCCGGTATTAACCCCGTCAAAAACCCGTGAGTTACGAACCCGAGCTATTCAACTCCCAATTCCAGGTACTTATTATTTCTTCCGATTAAGAGTATGACTTCGTCAGCTCACAAATTCAAGTCACGCTAAGTAAAAAAAAAACGTTGTTTGAGTTAGTGCGGCTGGACGTACAGTTGGGATTCCGAAAGGATCGATTGTCTAATCGATTTTCCATGAACACATTGGCATGCCAAGTGGAGATTGCTGTTTGGTTTCGTCAAGGGAAGTAGTAACTGGATTTAAATGTCCCAACGTTTGAGGGCATTGGTTCGAGCTAGGCTCTTCTAGAATGCAAAGCTGCCAAAGTTCTAAATCACGAATGTTTCGTAGATTGTTCGATCGGTAAGGGTTAGTTATAGGACGTTCTATAACTAATTTACACAAGGAAGAGTTGGTGTCCGAGGCGTCCTTGGTAGCTATAACTAGCTTATCGGAAAAGACGAGTTCCTCTAATTTCGAGGATCGGGTCAAAGACGAAAAAACCCGCGGTTAAGGCTGAGCTAAGTTTTATCGATTTCTTTTCAGATTATTTCAATTTTATTTTCCTATTTAGTCTGTTACTTTTTACATTTTTATTTTCTGTGTTTATTTCAGGTTTAATATTTTACCCTCCCAAAACGTCGCGGGCACGACAATTGCCCAGACATTAATCTGGTCAAGAGATAGACAATTTTCCAGTAAAACCAGTCTCTGTGGGATCGACCCTACTCCCTATACTGCTTAAATTTGCAACTAGGTGTAGAATTATATTGTTGGAATCGACAGCCATCAAACGGGTAAGAATTGAACTTACATGCAAGAAGATAAAGAACCAAAATGTGAAGATCTCCCCCCAAAATGTTGAGTTTGGCCAAATGATGAAGAAGAATAGAAATTGTTTTGTTTTTCTATTCGTTTTTAACTAATTTCAATTTATTTATCATTTTCTTATTAATTAATTTTTTTTTATCTTTTTCCTTATTAATGTCGTCCCACTTCATTAATTAAGACATAATTGCCATATAGATCCTTCTTCAATTAATAAATAATCAATTTGTTTTTCAATTTAGTCATTTTTCCTAAATTAACTAACTAAACGTTAATATTTCTAAACCAAATTTTAATACAACTATAATGACTCCATAAATATTCTAAAAATAATATTTACGAGTCGACACGATGAAATTTGTAGTCCCGAAACCACTATTCTATCACCACTAAAAATCAGGCTGTAACAACGAGGCAAAGGTATGGAAGAATCTCGTGTTTTTATTGCCAGCCTTAAGCCAATTAATCCTCACCCTTTGTTCCCAGTGCAGTTCCTTCTTGTCAACCTCTCAATTTAATTGGATTTTTGTATCAATTAAATAGTCTAAATTTTTATTTTGTCGATATGCATTCATTAAATCTTCCAGCTTTCAATTCAGCTCCGCTTTTAATTCATTCCTTTTCCACCGAATGCATCAAACCCATCTCATCAAACCCCTACCAAGGCTTTCCATTTTTTGTAAGAAATCCCCACTTGTCAAACTCAATATTATTTGGACTTCTCCTTCAAAGGTCTCCTCCATCATCCACCAAGCTTCAAAATAAAAATTTTCTCTGTTCCTCTCTGTACCCTTTTCTTCTAATTGAATTACAAGAGGACAATGGTCAAAGAAAAAATATGGTAAATTTCGAACTGAAGCATGTAAAAATTGCTCTAACCAGTTTGTATTCACCACTCCCCTATATAGTCGCTCCCTAATATTCATTTCTGGCAGATTTCCCCTTTCCCATGTAAACTATAGACCCGAAAAACCCATATCATAAAGACCACAATCCGAAAGAGTTTCTCGAAACTATTCTATTGTTTTTTCTTCTCCTGGAAATCCACCAGTTTTCTCAAACGCATATAAAATTTCATTAAAATCTCCACAAACTAAATATCGAAGATCAATAGTCGTCCTCAGTCTTCTTAACTCATTCCACGAATCACTTTTTTCATTAGCAAACAGAGATCCATGAAACCCCATAAAACGCCATTTCAACTCCACTTCTTTTGACTTAACTATCACATCAATATAATTCCTAAAGAAACTCCTAAGTATAATATCCACCACCTCCTTCAGACTAAACATAAACCATTTTTGGTCCCTTCCGCCTCTACTTCAATCTCGTTTATGAAACCATATTGCCTCCTAACTAATTTCATCTTATGGTTATCAAGTTTCATCTCCATAAAGAAAGAAAATTGGGGTTTAGATAAATTCAGTACATTCCAAAGTCGGCGCATTGCTCGTGGATTCCCCAAACCACAGACATTCCAGCATAAGATTTTTATTACCCCTGGTCAGCAAGCCAACTGGATGTCGCCGATCCTAGATTTGGTGATTTTTTACCTTTTACTATAGAACTACCCCTTTGAAATATATTTTCTCCAATTTTAGATTCCTCAGCTACTAGTTTTGTAACAGCCCGATTTAAGGGCTAGTCAGAATAGTGATCTCAGAGTCACTAAATCGAGGTTATAGAAAATTATTTTCATGTTATGTTATGTGTTATAACATGTTTATAAGGGTGCATGAAAGTTTTGGTGTTTTAATTTTAGCGATTTCATGCTAAAGCACGAAAAAGGACTAAATCACTTCCATTCTATAGGCTAAAGTACCAAATAGCCATGAAATATTAATTGGAGGGTTTAAAGGGAAATTAGACCATCTTGGTTATGATGGCCGGCCATGTAGGCAAGAGGGGACAAGAGTTTTAATTTTTGGTCAAAGTTGGTGGGTTGAAATTGATGTTTATAATAAAATAAAGAAAGGAAAAAGATATCATCTTTTTCTCTCTTCTTCTCCACCGAAAATGAGCAGCAACAAGGGGGTTTTGAAGCTTAAAATTTTAGCAAGCAATCCTCCTCCCTTGTAAGTGATTTTGATCATTTTTCTTGAAGAAAATTGTACTTTTGTGATCCCCAAAGCTTAAGCTAGCTAATGAGGGGACTATTTTACAATATGGTTGAGAGTCTAGGGACTTGCCATTAGAGAGTCTATGTTTTTTGATGAGTTTTTATGGAAGAAAATGAATGATACGATGAAGAGAAACAACTTTTGTGAAAGGATTTCCATGGAAAATACCTAAAGTGGGTTATTATGCAAATGTTGTAATTTGTTCATTAAGGTATGAAATAGTTGCAATTGGAGATAGTCGTAAGAGGATTAAATGTTCAGCTAGGCTTGTTTAACAAGAAATTGAGATGAAAATGTATTTACGAGCCTAGGGGAAAATCATAATTTTGCCAAAGTGTAGGGGCAAAATAGTCATTTTTGCCTAGAGTGTAGATTATGATATATTATGATTTATAAGTGAATAAATTAGTAAATTTCATTGTTCTAGATCAAGGAAAGCAAGTTTCGGACCTAGAACGGATGAAAAGAGAAATGTGGGCTAATAGTCATTTTCGGCTATTTCGACAACGAGGTAAGTTCACATGCAATTATAGAAATTATGTATGAGTTCATGTGAGTATTCTAATGTTTTATGGAATGTATATTCACTCTATGGATGTATGAAATACCCTTGGATGAAATGCATGAAGAATGTTGAGATGATAGTTAAAGTCTCGTATAAGACCATATTGGATTATGGCCTCGATGTAAGGATTCGTATAAGACCGTGTCAAGGACACGGCATCGATATGTTAATTCAAGTAAGACCCTATTGAGGTATGATTTCTATGTGATTTCATGAGTATGAGGCTCAAGAGAGTTATTTTATAACTTGAGTATATGTTGAAGTAAAGAAAGTATGCGGTTGAGCTACGAAAGGCACAAGTGTGTACTAGAATTGAATTGAGACGATTTCAATTTATATATATATGATGAACCCCTATTAGGATATGGGAAATTAATGCACCTTGTTGCATGAATTAGATTTATTGTTATATTGTGGGAATGCAAATAAAAATAATGAAAAAGTTAAGTAAGAGTAGTAATGTGAGGGTGTTCTCGGATGAACAATTGAATTAAAGTATTACATGTGGATGACTATTTATGAATGTATGATAATGGTGGGCTAAGTGCGAAACCACCAAAAGATGAGTAGCTTATTAATAAGACTTGATGTGATGTCTTATATGATTACATGATAATCAGTGCAGGAATGGATTCTTTTGTAAATGAGCAATTAGCTCGTGGTACGGTACGAGATAAAATGAGTAAGCTTCTAGAGTGGTTGAGTAAGCAACCATGAGTTAATGGGAATGACCCAGCATAATATCTTATTGTTATCTATATTTAATGAATATTAATATTTTCCGGATTATGCAGATGAACTTACTATGCATTAGTGCTTACTCTTTTTCTTTTCTTATCTCTTATAGATTATGTTGACTAATACGGGTTGGAGGCCGCTGGAGATGTTTTCACACTATCAAGCAGACATTCGATTTGAGGTATCCAGTCCTTATGAGTCATGGCATGTATAGGACTAGAATTTAAGGTTGATTAAGTTATTGTTAATGTGCCAAACTATGTTGGCCAAAAAGGGTTTGTAGTTTAATTGTGTATAGCCGTTGATGATGGCTAAGTTGTTGTAATTGTATGGTAGTAACACTTTATTTTCATGAATCAAATGTATGAATTCATGTGTTTTAGTCGTTGATTTGAGACTTTATTGAATGAGTATATTAATGTATGAAATGTAGGATAGAGAAGGGCTTGGTATATAGCCTCTAAGTGTCCACACGGTTAGACACATGGGCGTGTGTCTGGGCCGTGCAAACCCTGCACCTTATGATTACTTGTTAAAATAGGCCTCGGGTGAATCCCACGACCGTGTGCATGAGCTGTGTAAGACCCATGGCTTGGGCATGGGCGTGTGCTCAAGCCGTGGCAAATAAGTCAGTACACGGTTGGAGGACACGGACGTGTCAAGGCCGTGTTAGATAAGTCAGTAGCTCCCCACGGATGGGAACATAGGCGTGTTTAGGAGTGCACGGGCGTGCCCCAAACCCCACGGGCGTGTAACCTCTGATTTTGAGAGAGGATTTTCGATAAGTTCTGAAAGTCCGAACAAGTGTTTAAGGCCTCGTATAACCATGATACATATGTCTAGACCAAGAAAGAAAGGTTTTAAGTTGAAACG
This sequence comes from Gossypium rotundifolium, assembly GCA_025506655.1. Taxonomy (NCBI): domain Eukaryota; kingdom Viridiplantae; phylum Streptophyta; class Magnoliopsida; order Malvales; family Malvaceae; genus Gossypium; species Gossypium rotundifolium. Next base: position 65,022,718 of record CP106722.1, read on the forward strand.
AAATTTTATAGCCAGTAAGTACATGATTAAGTGAGTTCAAGCATGGTAATGTCTCGCATCCAGTCTTAGCATCGGACTTGGGTACGGGGTGTTACAAGTTTTGCCCTTTTCCCCCTATTTTACCTACAGAGAGTGATCCTAAATCCTCCAGATCCTCCCAATCCCCTTTCCTTTTCCGATAAGTGAATGCCCCTTCACTTTGATCCATTGGGGTATTATTTCCTATTCGTCTCCATCCTTTCCTTAATGCCTTGGGTTCATCAATAATGTTATGAGATGAATCTACTTAGCCTATTTTCGTAGTTGAAAGAGAGCTGGCCCAAATTAAAAGCCCACTTTGTTCCATTTTATCACTATTTGAAATTTTAGCATAGAAGACTTTATCATTGCGTTCATTCTTATCATCACACCAAATTTTATCCTTATCTTTTTCCTAGATATCCGGTTATGACAAGTGAGAGTCCAGGTTGGTCTCTACCTCCCTTATTTCCGAATTGTCCTTCACCGCCGTCCACCTTTTGCCCTAAACTATATTAGAATTTTTGTTTTCCCTCTTGTTTCATCAGATCTCCACAAGTAGAAACATTGCATCATTGATTTCTTCATATTTGCTCCTAGCCGCATACTTACCTTCCCCATCAAGCTTGATTCTGCTTTTAGAACTAAAGAGAAAGGTAGATCGTCTCTTGGTAATTCCTTATATTCATCTAGAGTATCTTTACATTCCCTAATTTCGTGTCCCATTCGCCCACATCCAAAGCAAAATCCATGAAAATTTTCATACTTAAAAGGGACCCAAGATTTTCCTTGCATACTAGCCAGAATGAAAATCCCTCTACGTAGAGGCTTTTGAACGTCTAACTCCACTTTTATATGAAATAAATCCCCATTTATTTCTGAACTAATGATTTCTTCAAAAGTGGATCCAATCGCATGTGTAAGATCTTTATTTTCATATTCAGGTGGACAGGGACCTATTTTAAGCCAAAAGGGACACTCAACCAAATGAAGGTTTCTTCTTTCCATTGCCTTGTCCAATTTTTTGAAAATCACCAAATTTCGTCTAAAAAGCCAAGGCCTTCCTGCCAGTATTAATTCTAGATCTTCCTCATCATCAAACTCAATCAGAAACAGGTTTTGACCAACAATTTTGATGTCAAATTGCTTTTTTTTTCCATATACTTTTTAATTAGTCTCGAAAGCTATCCGGGTTGTAGGTTTTCGTTGTCCAGACCGTTCCTAAGAGAGTCGACTTTCCAATGGGGACTACCGACGAGCTTTTAACTATCAGATATACCAGTTCTTCTTCTAGGAGAGGGATGTCTTCCCTCTCCATAACTATCTTCGTCACCGCCTTACTCAGAACCCAACCATAGCAGACCTGTTTTTTTGGGAGACTACGAGAGAGAACTCTTGACTTACACCAATGTAAACTTAAGTACTTTTTTTGTTTTTTAATACAGTTTGTTCTATATCATTAGTTGCAGTTTTAAGTCTTTTATACATCTTGATTATCATATGATGTTTAATACTCATGTTGATTAATGGGAACATTTTTTAAAGGGATAAATATCAAAATTACACATGAACTTTGATTTAATGTGCAATTGTATACATAAAATTTATTTGGTGCAATTATACACGTGAAACTCTAATTATGGTTCCAATGTATAGTTGAAACTTTAATTTTAATTTAATCATACACATTTAAAGAAATAAATACATCAATTTATTTTTGTATTGGATAAATATAATTATTTATGTATGCATATATAAACATAAAATGATGTTATATCAACAATTGTGTTAATAATTTATAAGAATTAGATCAAACCAAAATTTCATGTATAAAATGCACAAAATCAAAATTCATGTATACAATTTGCACATTGAACCATAGCTCATATATAGTTTTGAGATTTATTCCTTTTTAAAAAGTAATTATAATGTTAATAAATGATTTCACATATTATCAATTAAGCAAATGTAATTATATTATCGATTGACGTGTCATTTCATGTGTTAATATATCATCAATAAAACAAATATAATTATGAGTTTAAAGTTGATATATTTAAACCTCTCATTAATGTAATTATACACCATCATTAAAAATTGTAAATAAATTCTAATTAAATCTGAAAAAAATCATATTTAAAATTTAAATATAAAATGGAATCCACTTTAAATATAACTAAAAAGAAAATATTTTAGAACTCCAAGGACTCAATGTTTCCATATGTGCTTCCATACCTTCTTTTATATTATATTAGTTTTTTTATATGGCGAAGAATATATTTACTATATATATTATTTGGAATATAATGTTTGTAATATTTTGAATATATATGTATAAAATTTGCGGAAAAATATTGAAATTTAAATAGTATTAAAACTATTTTACACATAATAATCATGTGTTAATTAAAATATATTTCATTAATAAAAATATAAACATATATTAAACAAAATGATTTTATGTGAGACAAACTATAATTTTAGTTTTATTTACAATAAAAGTTAGGAATGTATCGTAAAAAAAAAAAAACAAACTATTCTTTAATCTTCATGTAAAATTTCAAAAACACTAAGATTCAAATAGTATTAAATGTTTGTTTGTACTAATAACATGTATAAATTACAAAATAAATAAATTTATATAAAATTTAAGTTAAAATTAATAGTAAGTTTTATATTAAAAATATTTAATGTCAACCAAATAATGCTTAAATAAATTAAAACATTATATAAAATATAAAATTTAGACACTACAATATTAAAATAATTCAAATAATGATTATCTTTTTTGTAATTAGGTTTAAGTTTTGTGTATATATATATGATATGTAATTGTATTCAAATTTTGCAATTTAACAATTAATTTATGATCTTATATTTAGGGTGATTATTCAAATATTTAATTTATACACACTTCTATTGATATGAAATAAATTATGTATAAAAGTAATTGATATAAATATTTATAAGTATGGTATTATAAAATGATTACATAAATATACATACAATGTTTAAATTTAAGAAGATGTAATATTATAAATTAACCCATGCATAAAGATTTGTACGAAGGCTAAATTTATACACACAATGCACCAAAACATGTATCCTCTTTGTTTATCTATTATTTTATTACTTAGATGTAATTTATTTATTTAATACACATATGTATAATGTTTAAATATGTTTATTATTTAAAACTTAATTTTACTATTGAAGAAATTATATTTAAAAATAGACCAATTTTAAATAGGAGAATTATGTAGATGGTTATGCAATTATAAAAATTCTCATTTTAGATATCTAAAATAAAAAAATTATAATTTAAACACTCATATTACATAGTTTGTTCATTTTAATTACTCCCATTAAACATGCTAACAAAAATCTAGATGACAAATTTTTAACATGCGTACTTACCACGTCAAAAGTATTGCATACTATTTTAAAGAACTAAATATAATTTATCCAATACTAATTATTAAGCAAAATAAAAGAAAACAATAATTAAATAGTTCAAAAAAGTGATAAAATCTAAACCTCATCTTCCTTCTCAAATTTGAAAAAATAAACATTTTATTATAAAATACCTAAAGTTTCAATCTTTGACTTCAATAATATATAAATTTTATTTGGGGTTTTTTGTTTTATAAAAAATTGTTATAAATGACCAAAACATTTTATTTCTGATTCTTCTTAGAATCAATATAAAAAAAGAATGGGATTTGAGTTAGCTGAATGGTTCTTTGAAAAGTAACCAAAGTTTCAATCTTGACTTGGAAACTACAATCCGATTGATGGTGTTTTGAATTGTTTCTTCTTTAATGGAGTTATTGAGGATAATATTAATTTTGGGGTTATTAAGGATAATAGTAAATTTTGGGGTTAGAAAACGTTGATTCTTTGCGGGGGATAGTTATGGATGAAGTTGGTCCTAGTAATCAAGGGGAGCCTTCGAGGACCTTAGAATCGGGCTCCGATGAAGGCTCTGCTATGCGGTGGAGGCCGAGGCAGCTGGTTTTTGGACCTTACTCAACTAGAAACGAAACTGATAGCTGCATGTTGTTGTTAGGAAGCCTATAAGTTCTCTTTTTTCTAATTGTGTCGTTTGCAAGGTGAGAAAGAAGGTTTTTTTCAACTTTTTAATTATTGTTTTTTCTTTTAATTTGATTAATTATTAATATTGGGGCAAATTATATTTTAGTCCTTCAATTAGTATGCAACACTTAGGACATGGTAAATTGTGCTACGTGGTATTTATTAATTGATTTATGTTTTAAAAATGTTATATTAGATTTTTCTGTTTAAATTTTTAAAGAGACTGACCATTTTAATGAAAATAACAAAATGAATAAACTAAGTAACATAAATGTTTAAATTAATTTTTATTTTAAATGGGTGAGAATTTTTTATAGTTGTGTAATTTAACCTTTTAAATATAACTAAAATAGAAAATATTTTGAAAGCCTGAAACAAGTTTCCTAAAATATTCATGTTACTCTTTATATGAATAGATTTTACATAATTCCAAAAAATTGAAATGAAAAGATGATGGTTATAAGTATTATTTAACGATGAGTAAAATTAGATTTGATTTGAAAAATTAAAAGAAAATTTAAATTTTGAATTAATTGAATCGAGTTATTTAAATTAGTCGAGTCAACTCAAATAATTTAAGTTTCGAGTTCGAATCGAGTTGAATTTTATAATTCAAATAACTCGAATAATATATTAGTGTATATACCCTTTTAGTCCCTGTCAAGTTTGAAAATAAGTTAATTGGTCTCTCTCAACAAAAATACAAAATAATTTTTAAAATTTCTAAATTTATATTTTTAAAAGAATTATAAAATTAAAAAATTCTAAAACATATCTAAAGAAAGTTAAAATTAAAATTTTGTAGGATAATAATTTTGGGACCTAAATAATGGTTTATCATACTAAAGTATTTTTTTATTATTTTTTTTGAAAAAGTTTTAAAATATTTCAAATTTATGTACTCATAAAATTAATTATATTGTAATAAGATTTTAATTTAACATGTTTAATTTAACTCGAACAATTTCACTCAATTCGACTCAAATTTTATTTTACTCTACTTGATTCGAAAAATTTTAAAAAATTTTAAATAAAGGATAAAATAAAAATTATCAATTTAATTAACACGAAATTTTTTCACTATCATTGAAAGAGGAAAGAGTGGATGTAGTGTAGATCAATAACAAAATTGTCTTTAAGGACAAGGATGAAACACAGTTCTCTCCAAAGGGATTTTGCACTACCGTTCATTTCTCTATACAAGTCGGAATATGTTTTTTTATTTTGAAGAATCAATTTCAATGAAGTTTAAAAGCTCGATTATTGAAAAATATAATGAATTTTTCTTTTTCAAAACCAAAACTACCTAAGCTCAGACACATACGCCTGATGGACACTTGAAAAATTCAATATTTATACCAAAAATAAAAAAAATTTAAAGTTAGTGAAGAAACAAAGTTGTAAAAGCAAATGATATTTTCTTTTCTAGAAAAAGAAAAACAGCAAACTGGAATATCCGAGAGTTCCTACCAAAACAAAACATTGTTTAAGCTTTTGAGTGTGGGATCACAAATTTCAAATTGGCTGAATTGAGCGCACTCATTCAGCTCATTGATTGGAATAAAAGCCACTATAATAGGGAGCCTTGAGCAGCTGGAACTCTTGGAAATGGTTGTCACCATCACTATTATGCACTTGAGATTCAGTTGTCTGCTGTTCCATCTGCCAGTTTTCAGATAAGGCACTTGGAAATCCTCGTGAAATTGCACTCATTGCTGGCTGAGACATACGGGTACTAGGGTTAACATGCATGGGGTATGCAATTGAACCGTGTTTTGACTCACAAGAAACCCAGGATTCGTTTGACAGAAGAGAGAGAGCACGATGAAGATCTTGCGTCCTAGCCATGTTTGAATCAACTCTGGATTCTTCTACACCTACAAAATTTGACCAAATTTGTTAAGCTTGTATATCAGTTCCATAAGGAGAGCATCATTTTAACAACCATTAAAGGCCTTCAGAACCATCACTCATCTTCCATCAGGATAACCAACATGTACCTCTGCTAAAAGTTAATTATTCAACATTCTGTCACATATGTACATCATATTTCGGCAAAAAACTCCAATCCCTCAAGCAGCATTACTCCATGTCCCCTTGAGGGCAGCATGTCACTTAATGTACATTGATCATTCCATAGGAAACCGTTTCATCATCAAACATCTATTGCTAACTACCAAGACGCTGTCCAAAAGTGTTCAGGAAAGGACTTGTAGCGTAAGGATCTAAAAGCCGAAAAATCATTGTCCTAAATCTGTTTATCCAAACAGAAAGAACCTTCACTTCCACATGACACAGCAAAAGGTTTATGAAATAAGTAGGCACGTTATTTCTTTACCTTTTGATGAAGAATTAAATATTTATCATCCTAACTTGGGAGAAAACAATTTTCAAAGGTAGAGACCTAGCAAAATTAGTGGCACATCAAGATTCTCACCTCTTTGGCCTCACGCTCATCCTCTCATGATTGAGATCATGTTTTTATCTTAAGGAAGCATTCTTGGGGCATTTATTTTACTCCATATATAAGTTCATTTAAAAACAATTTTTGTTAAACTAGCACTAGAAGATAACATTTGTCATTAATTAAAATCAAAATGCATATCATAAATCTTGTTTCTTTGTAAGATAAACAAACCAAACCTTGGTTGAGAATGTCATCCGTACTTTGCTTGCCCTTGGTGGGCAGGAATCCATTGGAATCATGACATCGCATTGTGATGGAATTCAAAAGCTGATTGCCAGGGAGGTTTGGCTGTCCATTAACATTACCAACTTTTGTAGGTGTATATCCTTTCATTTGAGAGGACTTGGAATCAAATGTGCCTTCCCATGTAAAAATTTCATTGGGTCTAGCATTATGAAGAAATGGCACTTTATTCCAGATGAAACTCATCTGTTGCTTCCCATCTGCAACAAGTAGAGGCACAACTTATAAAGCCTTACCAGATATACTTGAAAGCTGGGACAGCAATTATAATAGAAACATAGCATCCAATAAAAAGTAAGGTGACCCAAACTATTTGAGTATAAGATGTTATAGAATAAAATCAAGCAACTACTCAATAAGCATAAAAAACAAAATTATATGCATAAAAAACATCAAATCTAAGTCTGAAACTGATACCATTTGCTGAAGATGAAAATCTTGTACCACTGAAGTGGAATGCTTCTGTCTGTGGTTTGCGGCGTCTTGCATTGTGGTCAGAAAGGCGCCGGCGACAACTTCTCTTCTTTTCATCAAACTCCAACAGGCCATGGAACCTTTGACAGCATTAACATAATTATGATTTTAACATTCATCAAGAGTTCACAAGCCCAACAGTAAGGAATCAAATACCTACTACTGTTTGCTACTAAGATAAGTAAAACATCACCATGCAAATACACAATCAATAAAGAAAATATTCTTGGATACAATCAACTTCCAAAGTAAAAATCATCAGAATAAAGAAAAAAGTTTACTTGCTACACTGTTGGCAGAACCGGCGTTCCTGACCACGTACAATGACCTTTGGACTCTTTGAATGACTTTCACAAATTCTGTGTTTCCGATGGTAATCCTTTGCTGAGGAGAGGTCAAAGTTACAGTCTTCAACTTGGCAACGCAGAATATGTATGCCCTGACAATTGGGTTTAGATCTCTTTGCTTGGGCAGGAGATTGTCCAGAAGTGGAAGAATAAGACAAATTCTTAGTATTGCTTCCTCCAGAAACATCTTCAAAGTATGTCCGTTTACCAAGCTTTAAACTGAGCAATGGCTCACCAGAGCCAACTGAAGCCTCAAGTGTTGGGGAAGTACCAGCCAGCTCAGCCCTGAAAGCTTCGTTCTGGTTGCTAATATCATCTGGGATAGCTTCAAAGGCTTCCGAAGTACATTTGGTCATTTTTACCTCCCCCATAGAAGAAGAATTAATAGATGCCGATTTTGAACTTTTAGACAAAGAAGCAAGGCCCAAATCTGAGCCAGAACCACCACTACCTCCAGCAGCACCAGAAGAATAGAAAGACCCTGAGTTCATTCCTCCCTCTCCATCAATATCCCACTCTTCAGGTCTGAGCTTCCTTGGAATTTCAGTTGGTGTTGCATTTAACATCATCAAGTTTTCCCAGTCCCATTGCAAAGGCGTTTTGGCATTCCAATCCATCGGAGAGATAGAACTCATAGAACACTAAGCACAGTCTTCATATAAAACAGAAGCAACCTGTCACCAGATCCTGAAAGTATAACCTTTGACGCTTGTTCAATAAATAAAGGAAATAAACCGGGCAAAGAAGATTCAGTTATGCTAAATTCAACTATACATGAAGGAAACCATTCGTGGACTCCAAATGGATACAGAGCATGCAAAACCAAAAATATGCGAAATCATTCTGTTATGTAAAGAACAAATTTTACCTATACATCCAACGGCATCAGAGTCCAATCATCTCTGTTTTTCAGATCTAGAGGAGTGCAACTTAGAAAAATGTCAATCCACTTTAACATAACAATAGTTCGTTCACCCCTTCCCCAATTTTTTCGCTAAAAGCATTTGCTGATGACACTTCAAATATGCTTCACTGAAAAACGCAACAAATATCAGAGAAGTTGAACTAAACTAGCAACCAATTTTCAAGCCAAGCAAGTTTTTACGCAGATATCAATTTCCATCTTTCTAAAACAGATAACTTAAGCAAGGCTGCAAAAAAAATCATAGACTAGGTCTAAAAATTCGGAGCAAGAAAAGTAGTACAGCTTTTCTCCTCCTTTCATTCTGCTGACAATGACATGTTAATAGCATAATTCCAAAGGATCTCACTGTTCACTCTTGTAATAAGTAAGTCTACACCATCCGGATAAAAAGTTTCACTTCAGTCCCAAGTAAATAAGTGTGTGTATCAAAGCGCTCCCTAAACTTGCAACACTTGGACCAAAATCCTAGAGGAGTTTACCCTTATCTATCAACCCATCGGAAACTACCTACCAGGTTTTTGCACCATTAACAATCGGCTCTCTCTCACCAATTATTATAAGAAGCAGTAACAGTTTTCAAGGGGTAAAAGAAAAAAAAAATCTGACGATTAAACTTCGCTGATGTTACCGTACTCTAAAAAATTTCAAATCTTCAATAATTCACTTCAATAATTCAATTATCCGGGCAATCCCACAAAGTAGGTCCCTGACTGAGACCCACAAGAGACCGATGAATACTTGAAAAAAGAAATATTGAATTAAACCCTAATCTACCATAAATCAAAAGTTATAGCCTTAAGAAGGGAAAAAGAAAGCAACCCAGCAACCTCTTCTTAGTTCTTACCCCTACAGAAAATATAAGAAGCAATCAACAAAAAAGTCAAATACAAGAAATGCATCAAAAGAGAATCATTTCAAGAAATCAAATTATACTCATAAGTCGTAAATTTATTTTACATACAGAAGTTATTAGTTCCGCACTGAAACAGAAGCAGAAATAAGTAAACTAATTTCTTTTATAGAAATCATGACAGAAAATAAATTTTAGAAAGTATCTGCTCCCTTACCAGCTATCACCCATCACATCTTTATTCATTTTATAGTAAATAAATTTCAGCCAGAAATATAAAGTGAAAAACAAAAAGGAAAACAGTACATATAAAGAAAACGTAGTCGTTTTCCTTCACTTTCCCCAGAAAACAAGATACCAAAAGGAAAGTAACAATGACGAATTTATTGTTTTTTGAAAATGCATATATAATTTTCTTTTCATATTACCTTTTCTAAAGTTCAAATAATTGATATAATAATAGAAGGTATGAAGAAACTAATGTATCAATCTGAGGCGCAAAAACAAGATGTTTCTCCATTTTTAGAAATTCTAGTTCCTCATTATCACTCTCTTTATTAATCTTTTAAAAAACAAAGAGAAGAAACTTACTGGTGAGTTACTTACGATCGCCCTCAGCTGAGTCTGACTGGAGACTGAAAATAGAGGAAAAAACAGTGGCAGAAACAACTCAAGCGGAAAAAAATACCTTCGCTTTTTGGGACGAAAGCATTCTCTTTCCTTTCCGTTTTATTTTCCAATTTTATACATTTGAAAATCTGTAGTAATTAAAAATATGGACACGTGGCGGTAAGAAGTACTTAATAGTGTTGGTAGCGAGCCAGAAAGGAATTTTCAACCGATTCACTGGACTCGGCTATGACGAGTCAACTCGACGATGACAGCTTCAGTTCACTTCTTATCCACTTGGATCGACAGCGTGATTGGAAACTACGGCGAGATAAAGATTGATTGTGAAATTAATTAATTAAGTATTAAAATGTGTATTAAATTAAAGATGACACTACAATCAATTTTTTAAATATATAAAAATATTAATATACACCCACTTTTTTTTTAACTCAATTTTAGTTATTTAAAAAATAATTCCCTTCTGCAATCACTATCCCCAGCTTAATTCTCATACTTAGAAGGCTTTCACAGCTTGGTTTCTTCTAGAAACTCTAACTTCTCATAGGATTAAAATGACTATTTTAGTTCATTAATCTCATGACATATTGATTTTTCGTCTCCTCCTTAATCATTTCAACTCAGCAGCATGAAAATTTTTCCGAATTCTATGACTCAGCACAGGCAGGGCGATTGGTTCTCCTTGTTGGAAGGAAAATGTTAGCGGAGAGGTTAAAAACAATAGGGACGATGTTCTACCATGTAGTCACTACATACCCGTGGTAAGTCTTGAAGGAAAACCTCTACCCTGTGTGATATACTGCCATGGGAACAGTGGCCGCAGGGCTGATGCTATAATCTTTGCAGCCTTCAAATATTAACAGTTTTCACCCTTGGTCTCGGTTATCCATAAGAGAACCTGTCACCCTCACCTTGGCTTGGAACGAAGTAAGCCGTTACTTATGCATTAACATTTTTGTTGATATTGATGGTGGTTTAACAGCGTACTACACACAATCTGTCATATAAATTGTTCTTCCAAGTGCTGAATTGTCAAACAAAGAAAATATTTAACATCTTTGTGTGCCAGGCTTGTGGATGATTCCATGTTCCGGCCATTACCTCATTAATAATAGAAGAGTTCGGTTTAGTATTATCTGATTGTGTTTCACAATGGTTAGAGAGAAGAAAACCAAAAAGCGGCGGATTAGAAGATCCATTGGTGACTTTAAAGTTCATATGCATTTGGAAGTGTACTTTCATTTTGCAGGGTTGTGGCTTCTGTTACATATGACTGGCTTTTACCAGTTATGGCTATTTACTTGCTTTGTGCTTTTGCTTCTGATTTAGATGGGTTATGAGGTCACCACAAAACCAAGTGATGAGAAATTTAGCATAACTAATTGCATTAAAGCATTGTATAAGATACAAGACATTGAAGAGTGGCTCTATTTTGAATCTCTTCGAAGACCCCACCCTAAGGAAAACCTTTATCTCTTTAGAAGGTGGGCAAGATAAGGCTGACATGGTTGCAAGACAAGTGTGAGAAATATACAATGACCTGTGTCTAAGGTAAGGGTGGTTGCATCACAAGCGCTAGGATTTTGACTGCAATTGTTTAATCTTAGGGAGCTTGTTTGTTCAAACATTGGATGTTCTAGTTGTAGGGTTACCGATGTTCACAGGCACGTGTCTACATGTAATTTTGAAGATAGTGGAATTGTGCTTTTGCATTGGGCTACATTCATTTGGTTAATGGTGACCACGGTTCATCTTCCTCGACTGTTTTGAATCTGGGGCTTTCCCCAAGGGAGTCAGGTCATCAGCTGAAGGGTGGCTTCTCTACATTTAAGCAATAGATTTAGTGTTGAAGACACAAATCTCAAGTGAAGGTCTATTTGATTAAAAAAAATGTCAGCTGAAGGTACAAATCTCAAATGAAAGTCATTTTGATTAAAAAAACATGAGGTAAAAAAAATGTCTTGCTAAAAGGTTAACAACTATAAATTTAATGTTATTCCCTCGTAATAATACGAGAAAAAGAGTAAAATAATGTATTACCAATTTAATTTTTTTTGAAGATAAATTGAGTTTTTCAGTAATATTTGGAAAAATTTTCGAGATGAGATTCGTGTAATATTCATATATACATATAATATGTTGGAAAAATTGTTTTTATGGGAATTTTGAGGCATATTCTCAATAGGTAAAGGTAGAGAGTTGAATCATAAAATTATGGTTTTATATTTTACTCTATGAGACTTTTACAACAGTATACTATATGCTTAAAATGGTTGAGTGATGAATGAGAAATTGATGTTCAGAGTAAGCTACTTGGAAATATTGTTGAGGAAAAGTAAAAGCTTAGATACCACATTAGTTAGATACCAAGTGTGAGATGTGTTTATATATGTGAACTCAAATCTTGAAAGGTGATTGAATGATTAAGTTTGTAACCTTGCCTTGTGCGCAGGTCCAAACTCGACAGGGTTGAGGTGTACTCACACGACATGAGCGACGCGAAATATTTAAATTGGTTGGGCTTACAAATATTTTAGCCCAACTCAAACTTATTTTCCTCAGCAGAAAAAATTTGCTTACATAAAATTTTTAAATCAAATAGATTTAATGGCAAATTTTGTGGATATTTTTTTCCAAAATATCAACTCTCCATGCCTATAAAAGGTCATGATTTCTGAAGGGTTTATACACTCACACTCTAATAATTTCTCTTGCCGAAACTCTGTTGTTCTCAAAACTCTTCTTTTCCCTCCTTCATATTTTCAAACATTCTGGTGATAGAAAAAGACATTGTTCAATTGATGTAGAGGTGCTGCTACTTTGATCACTGTTGTTGTTATATCCTAGTAGACATTCGACCAACGTTACTCCAAGAGCCGTAGGTGTGACTAAATCTATCTTAAGGAAACTATGTTTCAAAGGCCTCAACGTTTCGTAAAATCTTAATTCTCCTTTATTTCCACTGTCTATTATGGTCTTATTTAATTTTCGTATTTGATAAATTATTTATAAATCATTTTATTTATTTTTATTTCATATGTATTTATTTATAATTAATTTATTTTGTTCGTTACCGTATTTTGTCTAACATAATATATAAAAAATTAGTCCTTTAAAATATTATTTAATCAATATATAATTGCTTAATTAATTTACCTTAAAATATTATCTCCTTAAGTAAATGATATAGGATCTATTATTGTTGATGACAAATTTATATCCTCCTAGACAAAAAAAAAAAATCTAATTCTATTAAACTATTCAAATTTGAAATATCTACTTAAAAATAAATGTATACATACTTCAATCGTTTGTTAATAAAACATGTAGTTTTTGCATATCCATGTTGCTTGCAAACATTACACTTTTTTTTCCTGTTGAATGAATTTCTTTTGGATTTTTGATAATTATGGGTTGTTTCAAGTCCCTTGTAGCATTGGTTAAATTGGATTTAGGTTAAAATGAGTTATATTCAAGTTATGAGCTTAAGAACGAAATTGTGAAAAGTTAAATTGTTAGGGGTAATTTTGTAATTTTACATAAACATGAATTATGGATTAAATTGAATACTTAAAGTACTTAATTGAATGAAATTATCTATTTAGATCAAGATAAATCTCTCCACCCGTACCAACCAATCTCTCCTGTGGGGATCAAGTCAACCCCCCCTCCAGTCTCTCCACCGTACCAACCAATCTCTCCTGGGGATCAAGTCAACCCACCCATCCAGTCTCTCTAATTTGCGATCAAGTTGCCATTTATAATATTTGTGTATTAAGCCACCGAATCATATATCTGATAATATAATCGACATACTGACCTTAGTCACGATGGCACAAAGCCATATTTAAATTGGCACATAGCCATTATCGAATTTGTGGCAATGCCACGGTCTACTCTTCTCTTCATCAATTTTCCCATCCCATGCAATATGTAAATATGCAACATACATAGTAAATCATGATATTTACAAATATAACAACGATAACTATTTCATACAAAAGTTTAGCCTATTAACACTTTGCAATTCGGCACATTAAGGCAATTTATCAAATCGGCCCATTAGGGGTATTTTCGTAATTCGGCCCATAAGGGCATTTCGATAATTTTACCCACTAAGGGTAATTCGGTAATCTCGCAATCCCGGACTTAACTACTAATTTGGGCATAAAAATTGAAACTGTCCATCAGCGTCATATTGACTAAATTGACTATAACTCGCATTAAGAAACTCGATATTCAGATCCGTAAATTTTCCTTGAAACTAGACTCATATATCTTCTTACTACAAATTTTCCAGAATTTTTGATTTAGCCATTTAGTACAGATTATTCATTAAATTTTCTCTTGTTTCACTGTCCAACGATTCTAACCTCTCTTACCTTAATTTCAAATATCTCACTGTACGGTTTTCATGTATTGCTCATACTTTTTTCTAATGAAAATAGACTCACTAAGAAATCCATACATATAAATTATGTCCCATAATTCACTTTTTTATAATTTTATACGATTTTTCTAAGATAGAACAGAATATCCCGAAGTCATTCAGAACCAGTCTCACTAAAATTAATATATCTCAGAATATAATATTCCTTTTCCTTCTCCGTTTCTTCCATATTAAAGTAGACATAGTAAGCTTTAATCTGATATCTTACTCACTTAGTAATCCAATTTTTCGTGATTTTTCAAATACACATCACTGTTTCTGACTGAAACTATTTTATTACAAAACATGATTACCACTACAAGTGTACGCACGTCCGAGTGATCACGGATGCCGGTTATCAGTTTTCTGCGGTATTTCTACCAAATCACAGAATATTTCATGTAAACTTTCAAAGAGATGTGAGACTTACTCACCATTTCAAACATATATTCGAAAGGGTACGGGATTACACACCTTGATTACGAGTTGTGTTTTCTACCGATTTCAACACCACGACTGTGATCTCCCTCGATGCACCAAAAATAAATCCTACCAACAATATCAATTATCCAACCTTCAATCCGATTAACTCAAAAACCAAATGGAGATATCAAATGGACTATGAAAGATCTTCCTTACCTTAATCGATTATAATCCCGTTTCTCACGATCGTCCTATGACTAAAGATGATTAGGCGATGTTGTGGTATTCGGCCTCCCTCTATATCACTATGAAGAAGAAAACGATCTCGTATGAGAGAAAGTAAGGTGATAGTCTCGATCAAAATGACCATCCAAAAACCAAAGTATGGATTCGGTCATAAGAGAAGAAAATAAAACATTGGAAATAATACTTACCGATTACTTAAGGAAAGAGAAAGAAAGAACGATGGAAAGGTTTTGGTTATGGAGGAGAATGAACAATGATATTCGGCTATCAAGGAGATTAGAAAAAAAGATGAATATGTGACCAATTCAAGAGAAGAGAAAACGCACTATTGTGCTAGAAAATTTCGGCAAAGAAAGTAGCAAAAAGAGAGAAGATGACACAAAGGTTGCAATAGGATTTTTTGGCCAAAACAAAACCAAGGCCTTACCAATTGCCAAGGTAAAGTTTTCAGCCACCTATCTAACTCAAAATCGTCCACATGCATCGCCCCTTAGGATAAGAGTTTGGCCACCCAAGCTTTCCAAAACACCATCCACAAATTAAGCATTAGGTTCCCCTTTTATTCCTATTTCTCTTGATTCCTTTCCCAAACTTCAACCTTGCCTTATTCTTATAGCCACCTTACCAAAAATAATGAAGTCCACCCTTACCATAAATAGTCCTCGGCTGACACTTAAGGAAAGAGTGCAAAAATATTAGCCAAACATTGCACACAAAGGGATTTGAACCTCTTCCCTCAAGGTACTTCACTTAATGCCATAACCTCTTTACTAACTACTCACTTGTGCTAACCATTTATTCATTTATTTCAATAAGCATTGAAGCTACTTACCATCTCTCCTTAAAGTGCTAAAATACCAAAATTTTCCTAAGGCCCAATTAAACCTGAGACTTCATAGAAACCCCGTAAACTCCAAATTCACTTAACTAAGAAGTCCAATTTGTAATAATGCCATTCTCTTGTTCTCAAAATTTTAAATATTCCTATGCCCAAGGCCCATTGGGCCCAATCCTACTAAGCCCAATTTTGGGATGTTACATTCCTTGTATTTTGGGAAGGTCTACCTTTCCCTGAAGCATTATCAGATCTCGAATTCTGAACAATCTCTTGCTTAACAGACTTTGGGCAATCTCGGATGAAATGATCTAACGATCCGCATCTGAAACGTGTGTCTAAGCCATGTCAAAACAGGGCACACATACTGACTTATTCACACGGCCATAGACACGCTCGTGTGTCTCACCCGTGGTCGACACTGACTTGCACCACACGGCCAGTCACACGCCCGTGTGTCCAGCTCGTGGTCGAGCTTGACTTGTTTTGAAATAAAACCACGAGGGACACGGTCGAGCCACACACCCATGTGCTCAACCGTGTGGGAAAATATAGACCATTTGTAAGGCCAAAATGCCACCCACACTTGGGTCATCTCTACAAGCACATATAAGAATATTTCTAAATACATTTGGCAACCAAAAACACACCAATTGATTATCATTCATCCATTCAATCTCATTTCTAAGTGTTGAAACCATTTTTTAAACAATGTTTTGGAAAATGAGAATCGACTTTAAAAATATGGAAATGGAGTCGCCATCGATCTTTTATTCAAGATGTGATCGGATCACGTTGAGATGGATTATTTTAATAAAACATTTATATTAAAACAATAATTTTGGTCTACAAAATCTGAGAAAATAGGTTCGGGAGTCTGTTACGCACGAGGAAGGATTAGCACCCTCGCAATGCCCAAAATTGGTACCGAATTGATTAATTAATGTCCTGACGTCAAAAATTTGAAAAGATTTTAAAATACGATCCTTTTTGTTAGGGAAAACTTGAAGAAATATTTGGACAGAATCATATTGGATGCCAAAATTTCTTATTTCGAAGAAATAAAATGTCGTACTCAGTAAGTTAGGGCACAACATCTTATGTTATCGAAATTAGATTTATCCTTCGACATTCAATACTCGCGCATTTAAAAATTAAGAAGGATATTCAATTATTTGGGTCAAATGAAAAATCGAAACCCAATAAGTTAGGGCACTAATTCTCAAAATTCCCGAATACGGAATATTGCCTTTGTTCTTTTGAAATTCTTATCTTGAGATGATAAAATATCATACCCAGTAAGTTAGGGCGCAATATCTCAACTTCCCGAGAATAAGTTTTTTTACTTAAAATACTGTGCGTTTTGATTTAAGAGAGAAATGATACTCAGTTACAAGGTTTTAAATGAAGAGAATCGAAACTCAGTAAGTTAGAGCACGATTTTCTCGAAACCTCTGAACACGATCATTGCCTTGTGATCTTAAAACAGAAATGACATTGAAACACTACATGTTCGTAAGATACGATAGAATACTAATATACAAAGCCAACACCAAATGTTACAACGATAAGTATTAAGAGATATAATACAAACAAATGAACATCTAATACATGAGGGATAATATGTGTCAACTTAAATAAAACATGTGTAATAAACTTGATGTAGTATAATTGTATATTAAAATAATAATGCCATATGAAGGTGTTTGTAATAAATAAATATATAATTTAAAATAGGGGTTTTAAAGAAACCAATTATATACATAAATAAATTTAAAATAATATATATAGGTATATGTATACATACGTAAATAAATTTAAAAGATTATAAATACATAAAATAATACTGAAATCAATAATATGTATACATAAAAATAATATAAATTATGTATATATATAAGTTTAATGAAAATAATATAGAGAAATAAATAATACGTTTAAAATATATATAACATTTGATAGTAATTTCAAAAAGAATAATTGAAAAGGAAAAACAATAAACAAATAATTAAATAAATTAATTCAGGGACTATATCAAAATCAGAACATAATTACAGAGCTAAAAAAACAAATTAAAGTGAAATTCGGAAAAAGGACTAAAATACAATGCGCGTAAATTAAGGGGATTAAAATCGCAAATATTTCAGTTGGCCAAAATGCTGCGCTGAAACGGGATTAAATTGCAAAGGAATCAGAAACCAGAGGGATTAATTGCATAAATAACCAACTATTGGAGAAAACACGTGGATCCCATGGATATTGGGTCGGATCGGGACAGAGTGCTTCACACGACGCCATTTTGAGGCCACTTAATCAGGCTTCAAAATGACGCCATTTCGCATTTGCTTTAAAAGGCCAACAATGCCTGAAAAACAAACAAAAAAATCGACCCCCTCCATTTTCCAAAAAACCCAAACCCTAGTTCTCCCTGTCTTTACTTTCAGCCGCAACGGAGAAAAGGGAATCTGGCCACTTCAACACCGTTGTAATTGGTGATCAGTGGACAATTCGGTCACGATGACGCCCCCTCTCAGGCCCGACTCGAATACTAACCTCGATGACCACATTCGTTCTGATTTTGACGAAGAAGGCAAACCGTCGATTTGATTCTTCGAAGGTAAGCCCCTTTTTTATTTTGTTCAGAAAGATTCAAAAATAAAGAAAATAATAGAACGACAGTAGATAATAATGGAAAATAAAAGGGGAATCAACCTTTAGATTTTTGCTTTTGATCTTTTTTTGATTTCGTCTATTCTCTGTGTGTAAAAAAATGTGTCTTTTCTTACAGTGGTTGATTTTAGTCTTTTTAAAGCCGAAATCGAAATAAAAATGAAAAATCTGTCAAAATACAACTGTTTTCTTTGTTTTATTTCTATTTGTTGTGCTGTTCGTCCCTCGTTTGATGCAGGTACGGAGGCTGTTGCGCGGATGTGGCACCGTACGGAGGCGGTGACGTGGTGTACGGCATGGTACGGAGGCGCGATGCACGTGTGGGGTGCAGGTTGCTGAAGCGACACGCGTGAAGGCATGCGCGAGAGAAACCGAGGTGTCGCAGGAACGTTCTGGAAGCCTAGGGTTTCCAAGATCTTCAATCCACTTGGGCCTAATCCGTCATTGGGCCATTACCACTGGTTCGAATCGATCAAGCCTGGGTCTGCTGGAATTGGGCTTGTTTTTGGGTTGTAAGTGGGTTATTTATTTGGGGCGAAATTTTTGGCCTTGAGTGTGGGTTTGTAAAAACTGTTAAAATGGACTGTAATTATTGGTTTATTTATTTTTGGTTTTTTGATTATTTTAATGGGTTAAGGGGCCCGATCAAATTTGGGTTTCTACAGCTGCCCCTCTTTGCTCATTGTCGTGTAACAGGAATGGAGCAAAGATTTTAAAGAGGGCCAAATTTGCCCGGTCTCACCGAATCTTGACTTCTTGGCGCTTCTTTCCTTCAAGTAGCCTCAATCTGCTCCGTCGAAACTTCATGGTGATAAGAATTTAGGGAGAAGAGATTCGCAACTTCAATCTTCACTGCTGAAACTTTAAAAAATGCTGACTGATCCTCATTGTAAACTCAGGGAGAAGGGATTTGTAACCTCCACTTACTCCACTGGAGCTTCGAGGAGCTAGAAATTCAGGGAGAAGAGATTTGTAACCTCCATCTTCTCTGCTGAAACTTTGAAGAAATACTGACTAATCCTCATCGTAAACTCAGGGTGGAGGGATTTGTAACCTCCACCTACTCCACTGGAGCTTCGAGGAGCTAGAAATTCAAGGAGAAGAGATTTGTAACCTCCATCTTCTCTGCTGAAGAAAAATTGACTGGTCCTCATTGTAAACTCAGGGAGGAGGGATTTGTAACCTCCACCTATTCCACTGGAGCTTCGAGGAGCTAGAAATTCAAGGAGAAGAGATTTGTAACCTCCATCTTCTCTGCTGAAGAAAAACTGACTGGTCCTCATTGTAAACTCAAGGAGGAGGGATTTGTAACCTCCACCTACTCCACTGGAGCTTCGAGGAGCTAGAAATTCAAGGAGAAGAGATTTGTAACCTCTATCTTCTCTGCTGAAGAAAAACTGACTGGTCCTCATTGTAAACTCAGGGAGGAGGGATTTGTAACCTCCACCTACTCCACTGGAGCTTCAAGGAGCTAGAAATTCAAGGAGAAGAGATTTGTAACCTCCATCTTCTCTGCTGAAGAAAAACTGACTGATCCTCATTGTAAACTCAGGGAGGAGGGATTTGTAACCTCCATCTACTCCACTGGAGCATCGAGGAGATAAAAATTGTTTAGCTTCGACCTATTTCTGTAACTTCAGGGTTGCCAGATCTGCTGTCTTCGATCCGCCTCACTGAGGAAGGCAAGATCTTTGAATTTTCTGATGCTGCGACAACGTCCATTAGTGGATCTGAGCTGTAAAATAAGTTTTGTGCTTATGCTTATGCAAAATGGTTAGGATGCAATGATCAGAATGAAGCTAATGATCCTAACTAAATGTATTATGGACAACATTTGCATGAATGATGATAGTCCTTTTATAAAAATTAGGATGCAATGATCGGAATAAATCAAATGCCCCTAAAGAGATGTGTCTTATGGATGACATTTGTATGAATGCAGAATGCCATGAGAATGATTTCCTTTTTAAAAGCTTAAGGATGCAATGATCGAAATGAATCTAATGCCCCTAACTAAATGTGTTGAGAATGATACCTACTTAAGGCTGTCATTGCTCATTGTTTATCAGGGCTCTATCGCTGACATATTATGCTGCCATCTTGTTCGGCTGGTATTCTCAATAGAAAACTCGGGGAAACAATTATAACTGTTCGACAGGTTTGCCCCGCTATAACTTCAGGGTTCATCTCATTGTGACTTAGGGGTACAAGATCTGAACCTTTTCCCATCCATCTCACTGCAACCTCGAAATATAAGATTTGTTTCTTGTTCAATCCATCACATTGATATTCAAAGGTATAAGATCTGTATCAGCTTCCATCTATTGATTACTCCCTGGGCGACTCAACCAGATGCATAATGCTCGCATGGATGCAGAATATCAATTTCTTTTGAGAATGATTCCCATTTTACACTTGGGTTAACATTGCCCATGTCTCGTCAAGATTGTATTACTGACGCAATATCTTGTCACTTGGTTCAACCACTATTTTTGACAAAAATTTGGAGAGATAGTCTCAGTTTAGACTCTTCCTTAAACTTGGTGAGTTTTAAAACAATAGTCCTATTTTGAGTTCTTGTATTATTTAGAAGTTTCCAGAGTAATATGCGAAAGTTCTTTTGTGAAAGCGTTATTAGTCCACTAATCATTATTTCAATGCAAAATGCCTGAAAAAGATCATAACCATGGACAAGAAGGAAATTGATTAGGAGCATAGCTCAAAACAAATAAGCTAAGCAAAAATAGCAATCGCAATTAAGCAGGGAGTTTATTAAAGGCGTATCTTGAAAAGAATAAGGTAATCGAAGATAGCAAATTCAAAATGGATAAGATGGAAAACTAGGTGCCCCAGATATCATAGCCTGAGCTTCTCTGTTCAAACTTCTTGAGGACCATTTTAAGATCGATATGTGTTTAGGGATCCGAAGTACTTTGTTGATGCCCCCAGACGTAGCATACTTCTTCATTGTTAATTCAGGCATAGCAAGACTATTGTATGCCCGCTTTGATCAAAATTTGACCCGCCCTTTTCGGGTTTTCATCTCAAATCCCCTTTGGTCTCAAAGTGCCCTTTGCGGGTTTTCACCTTGGCCTCTCCTTTTTCTTCTTTTTTTTTTTGCTGAAAATTTCTATTTTTTTTTGAATTTTTTTTATTGAATCTGAATTCTCCGGATTAGGTAGGTCTTTGTCATCCATTTTGGTCAATGCTTCCAGAACAGACTTTTTCTACTACATAAAGTCTTTTCTAGTTTGGCTTCTATTTTTCTGAAATCCTTTTGCATATGAAGGATCTTCTTCAATGTCAGGCCCCCTTTTGGGAATTTTCTAAGATGAACCTCTTTGTCGCAAACCCGTATCATCTGATTGTAACGGATAGCTATTAACTTTTCCTCATAAATTGGATTGATCACATTGGAATTGGATCCATTCTGCCTTATCCAACTTCAGTTCTGATAAAACTCGAAAAAAAGAATTTCGACTTCAATGGGCGAAACCAATGAGAAATGTATTGCCCCAGACAATCTTGGTCCACGTTTGATAAGCATAAAGCGTAGATAGTAACTTCTGTATGCCAATCTTTACAAGTCTCGGTCTTTCTTCTTCTTCTTTTTGATCTTTTGTTTTTCTTTTTGACTGCCTTTACTATGATGTGGCATCTGATTTTTGAACAGACCGTAAACTTTTGACATTGTGCGGTTAGATATGATCTTTTCGACATTTTTTTGTCAGTATTCTTTCTTTCTTTCCTTTTTGTTTGTTTGTTTGTTCTAATGACTATTGACTTTGTAATATTGGCATATGAAGCGAGCTTCACCCTCTTAGTGAAATAATCGACATCCACGAAAACGAATCAATGTTGGCTAGAAGCTTTTGATGAGACTGGCTTGGTAGCATCCATGCCCTACATATAGGAAATCTTATTTCTGCATTGAGCTAGGCTTTGATCTTCATCTCCTTCCTTGGCTCGCGACGTAGGATCTATTTTTCATCCAGTATTAACAAATCAGAAGATATGTTACAATTTCTATCATTTTCAAAGTCTTGAGATCCCTTAGACCCATATTTCATTCAAAAGGGGAGTCCATAATAGCGTCACCCATGCCATTGATATCTGGGGACCCATTGTGGGTACGAAGGTAAATTCCAAAAAAATGATTCCAAGAATGATTATTTGTATGGTATGATCATGAATAAAGAATGAAAGAATGTACAGTATAAATCGCAAAGGAAAATATTTGTTTAAAAGGTTGCATTTTATTGAAATAAAAATTCTGGACACAAGCCTATTTCACAAAAGATTCTTGTTGCTTCTAGGCTTAAAGCAACAAGCATGTTTTGAATGTTGCTCTAGATTAGCTCAAAAATATAGGGATCCTTCCATAGTCCTGTTGTTTAAAATCTTTCCAAGTATGTGAAGACAGAAGCTTGGAAAAGTCTATTCCTCAATTCATTCTTCAGACGCCTTTTCAACAACGCCAGTATCAGGTTTCGCACCAAAGCCCTGAACTTGATGTGCTACTAATCTCATGCCCCTATTTA
Source organism: Gossypium rotundifolium (assembly GCA_025506655.1). NCBI lineage: Eukaryota > Viridiplantae > Streptophyta > Magnoliopsida > Malvales > Malvaceae > Gossypium > Gossypium rotundifolium. The sequence goes on from CP106722.1 coordinate 65,045,911, forward strand.
TCATGGGACTCATGATGTTTACCCCTTTAACAAAAATTTTGGGATACGAATTTTCTGTACCGAAAAGATCATCAAATTTTACGATGCCCAATCTGATGAGTCTTTCGACTAATTTCTTGAAAGCGGTACAATTTTCCATCGAGTGCCCCATAATTCCTACATGGTATTCGTATTGGGCATTCTCATCGAACCATTTAGGATATGGAGGCCGTATTGGTTCTATATGAAAAGGGGATACAACATGTGCGTCAAACAAAATTCGGTACAACTCTCTATACGAGATTGGAATGGGCGCACACTAGAGTTTTTTGAATTTGACTTTAGATTGGTCCCTTGTCTTGGGGAAACCTGATAGCTGGTAGCAGTTGTCTTTGGCTGGGCTATCGTAATCGGCTTTGAACTACCCCTGCTACACTTACTCATACTATTCACTTTCTTTTCTTTCTCCCTTGGGGCCTTTGAAATCCCCATTCCCTTTTTCTTTGTCTCTGCTGAGCCATGATTAACTTGATCATCCTCTGGGTTAAGATCTGAACCCCTCAGAAATTTCAACGGTGCTGAGGTATCAGTCTGACATTGAGGTCTAATAATGATGGGTACCCAACACGAGTGTGTGTTTGGCCGAGTCGGGGTACTTATCGGGGAATAATCAATATTTTCATCATCATACACACTGCTGGCCACTGAGCCACTCTTTTTTTCAAGTCCTCCGACTAGTAATCGGGTTAACTGGCGTATCATATTCATTTGACCTTGCATATCCCATTGAATTTTGGCCAATTTCTCTTGCATCAGTATTTGCCTTTGCTCTAATCTCTCCAACCTTTGTTCCATGTCTTCTAGGTTAACTGAAAATATTTCACCTAATCAGGGTCATCTCATGAAATCTAATGCACGTAATGCTATGTGAATGCATGAAATGAATGTAAAGAGATGTCGATTCTAACTCAATTTCTTTTAGGAAACTTTACTAGTGGACCAAGCTCTTTACATGAAATGGACTACAAATATACGAACATCCGTATTATCTTCTGTTTCATCAAGAAATTCGTTCTCCATGCCGAGCTCCCTAATTTAGCAATCGAACCCGAATCGACATCTCTCTCTATGATAAAGCAATGCAATGCAATCAAAACAAAATAAAACACATTAGTACAACAGAAATAAACAACACAAAACACCTGTCTGGGTAACCACTAGGGTTTGGCGTGGCTCTGTCTAGGGTAGGCTCCTAGGTCTCTCTATATGTGGTTTGGTTCTAAAGAGGTACCTGAACCAGCAGATTCCTCGATCCTCACCCATTATAGGCTCATACGGAGCGAGTTCGGTTTAGGGGAATATATTTCCCTATGACTGCACAGAGATGAAAATCTCACGAAGACATAGGTACGGATGTATCCCGAAAGTGATTCACTATCCTGCACGGAGGTGAAAACCTCACGAAGGAGTAGCTTCTCACTCCAACTTAAAAGGTGTGACCCAGCGGTCATGCAATATGATGCAAACATGTTCTACAGTAATCACAACAATATAAATACAATAATAAGATTGTAATTTTCCAAATCAAATTTTCAGTTTTCGACGAAAGGACAAAAATTAATTGTAACACCCCACACCCGGTCAACACACCACGACCGAATCTGGCATGCTATGGGGTGAAAATGTTTGAAAAAAAATAAGTTCCCCGGTTTATTTTACTGAAAACTCTGTTATCGATCTTAAAGTTTAGAAAACCTTATATAAAGTGTTGTTGAAAATGTTTTCGTGTTGCTTATCAATCCAGAAAAACGCATGCTTAAGAAATCCATTTGATATTACTAGTTGTCAAAAATTTAGGTTTGAAATCATCTTTATTAGTTTGGTCATTACCTTGTGAATAATGTCACCCGATGGCAACGTTGTAAAAAACCCGATATAGAGTGTAGTTTTGTAAATCCCAATTTAATTTCAGTTACTAAAGCAAACAAGGTTGTTAATCATATACATACGATAATTAAAATAAAATCTAAAAAAAACCCAAACTAATTCTTAGCGGCCTTATTACAAACCAAAACCAAATTAAAGTAAATAAATGAAATTTGAAATAGTAACTAAAAGAAAATCAAAACCCAAACGAGCATGCATGGTCGCCTCGAGTCCTCCCTACTCCATATCCGCAATCTCGCCTCATCGCAAAATATAAGGGAAGGGTGAGTCACCAAGACTCAGATGTATAAATCCCCAACCCGATAGTGCAAGCACTTACACAAATCATCGATCTCCTTTATCTACCCGTGTGGTCAAAACCACCGTGGTCAAAACCACCGTGACCGTAGTCACAAATATATATCGGTGTGGTCAAAACCATCGATGACCGTAGTCACAAATCAAGTGATGGGGCCAACCCATCGTGTGGTCAAAACCACTGATGACAATCCCGTAATTAACATGTGGGGCCAACCCACTGTGGTACCAAAACACTGGGACGAGTCACAATATTCATATGTGGTCAAAACCACTGGTGGTCAAAACCACTGGGACTTAGTCACAATTTATCAAATCAAAGACGGGGCCAACCCGTCGTGTGGTCAAAACCACTGGTGACAGTCCAAATAATTCTTCCCCCTCCATTCAACAATCCTACCATCATGTCCATATCAATCGTGGCATAATAACATATAGTGATACAAATAACACATGACATACATTTAACAATGACATGATAGCATATACCGAGATTCATAGTCAGGGGACTTACCCGGAGTCCATGCTCATGCCCACAAGGCATAACTACTGGTTTTAATGGCTATAACAGAAACACAATAAACATGTCAAACTAACAAAGTGTGTAAGTGTTACACACCTGACTATTTGTAGATCTAAACGAAGTCCCAAAACGTTAGCCCTCACTCTGCCCTACAATCGGCCAACATAAAACTTTAAGATTAAAGCCATTCGGCTAAACACCAAAATCCCGAAGATGTGTCACACAAAGGCACACTCACCTTAATGCCGATTTGGTTTCCAACCGAATCCCGAAACTACTCAAAGGATCTCCCTTTACAATCGGCCAAGCCCTAACATAAAGATAATCAGTCTTCGGCTTTTGAAAGAATAAGAACCAAATTCGAAACGCTAAAAACCCTTACCTTAATCGGCAACCAAACCTCAGAAATCCACTATATTCGGCTACTCTCCTCCCTACAATCGGCTTTAACACATCATTAGGAATCTAAAGGCCATTCGGCCATAACATGAATCCCGAAACCAAAAGAGTTTGACACATCCTTACCTTAGTCGATAGATTTGGCCACCAAATTACCAAAGTTTCGGCACACCCTAGTGATCTTAGAGGTTTCGGCTACCCACATGAAACAAGAATGAAGTTTAATACAGATCTTTAACAGAGGATCAAATAGAAAAGAAGCCACTTACCAAGAGAGTCGGCTCTTCAAAGAGGATTAGAACACGTGAGAAGAGAAGGGAATGAGGCTAAGGGTATTCGACCAAAATACTAGATGAAAATAAAAGAGAAATAACAAGGCTTTTGGCTTTTGAAGATGGAAGAGGTGGAGAGGAAATAGACCCAAGATTCGGCAAAGAAGAGAAACTAAAGATGAGAAGGAGAACAAGAGGGATTTTGGCTTGAACTGTAACACCCCAAACTCGGCCCATGTGTTTTGACTGGATCTGGCGTGTCACGGCTTGAACATTGAAAACTTTTGCCTTGTTGGTTTTGGAAGTCGTAAGTTAATTAGACATTATTAGAGGAAATAAGTGACATTTTAAAATAAAATCTTATATTAGTATTATTAAGTATAAATAAACCTTGACATAAAATTTATAAGTTGTATAACATTGAAAACTTCTTAGTTGAATAAAAACTAGGGCCTTAAAAAATCCCAAATAAAAATAAAATAAACTTAAAGAAATCACGAAATAATTTGTAGAAATAAAACTTGATGGCCCTCGAGTCCGCCTCGGCTCCCATGTTCATGATCTCTGCTCACGAAATGTTGGGAAAAATAAAAGGTTGAGTCACCAAGACTCGATATGCAAATCCGAGAACACATAAAAGGCTTGAGGCCCACAAACACATTATGAGCCTTGGCCCGTATACAAGGGTAACAAAATATGCAACATGGCCCATCCCAAACCTATGAGTCCATCCTCTACACACCCCGTACCAACCATCACACCGTGGGATTTCTACAATCAACCCTCCATCCGCTACACACCATATCGACAATTTGTCTTTTGTCATAAAGACCGATCACTATGTGACCTATGTGGCGAAGCCACCGATCGCTATGCGACCTGCTCCCCTTCCGTAAATCAATTAATCCCATCCCATGCATACATGCAAGAATCAGAACATTAAACTATCTAAATAGGTTACATATTTTTACATACTTTGATACACATAGAGAAGTTTCTATGATTACGTACCTGGCATGCCTTGCCTACCCTTTCGGGTAATCATTTATTCATACTGACCTCATTTTCCGGCTTTTAGCCCATAGCATACATATAATTCAAATTAACTAGTGTGATAGAGATCTACACACCTTTTAAGCTTTTAGCCCATAACATACATATAATATAACAAAGCTTATGTGTCAAGAATCTACACACGATTCACGATAAAGCGAGGCTTTCTATATCGACGCTTATCCTTAGTCGACACAAGCGCTATCTGCCTAAGGTGTTGTTCGAAGCGGTCCACAACCAATTGGCCAATCTCGAAGCAATGAATCTTGCTCGTTTCTTAAACTTAGGATTCTTTCTTTTGCACGATCCATATTTAATTTCATCATAAATCCTTATTAGAGTTACTATAATAATATTTAATCGTTAATCCTCCTTATAAAGTTAAAATCTTGTATATAATGATGAAATCTAATAGAAATCTAGGAAAATCTTCTTACCTTAAAAATCCGAAATTGGAGACTTATGAATTTCACTTTTAGATCTAGTCGACTAGGCTTCCTTCAAATCCCGACTTGCCGCCCATCATAAACCATTAAACTATTAGCTTTCACTTTTGCCTTTTCAAAAATTGGGAATAGATTATGAGAACTAATAAAAATCTACTCTTACCTTAACTTAGGAGATTACTAGTACTAGAGAGAGAATTGACAATGTCAATGGAGGATTTAAATCTTTGGAAGTATAGAACAATTTCTAAATAGGATGAATAAAATAAAAACTATAGAGATTTCAGCTTTTTAGAGAAGGAAGAGAATAATGGAGTTTTTAGCTTTTAGAAGAAAGAAGAGAATAATGGAGTTTTCGGCTTTTAGAAGAAAGAAGAGAATAATGGAGTTTTCGTCTTTTAGAGAAATTGGAGAAAGAAATTTGGAGAAAAGAAGCCAAGGAATTTTGGCACAAAAGGGAGAGGATTTAATGTTAGAAACAAGGAGCTAACCCCCCTATTTATAGGAAATTCGGCAACCCTTTGCCATGAAGTAGCTGGTTTCTTTACTCTTCTCAGTGATGGATTCTTGGCCATCACTCTCTTTGTAGATAAATTCCTAACTTTTCTCCTTTATCTTAATCTACTAGCTCATCTAAAAGAGACTTAATTATCTCTAACTCCTCCATCCTTTATCAGCATATTATCCACATATTTTAATCATAAAAATGCCTAGATCTTAGCCTTTATCTGCTTATTATCCACATAAAATAAATTCCTAAATAATTGCCTTTATCTGCTTATTATCCACATATTTTAAACATTAAAATCCCTAAATTTTAGCCTTGTTGCCATCCACTCCACCTAATCCTAATGCCCAAAATTTAGCTAATTTAAATTAAAAGAATTGGGCTCCATGAAACTTAAATTTGGGCCCCTTACTCCTTGTGTGTGGCGTCACCTCCTAAGATTGGGCCACAAGCCCACTTTGGTATTTTAAACATAGGTACTACCTTTTAAACCCTATAATGCCCAAACAGATAATTTTAATCAAGGCCTCTGCCTAAGCCTGAGCCCAATTTGGACCCCTAACACTTAAATTAACTCATTCCACATACTCACCCATTAAATGCATAGGCCCAAAAATTTAGGATGTTACATGAGCAAAAAGGAACAAAAACAAAAAGAGAAGATAAATGAGAGGGGTTTTGGTTTGACATTAAACAAAGAAAAGAAAGACTCCTAAAGCTAGCTGATTTTAGCCTTTCCCCAAAGTACATTTAGCTCACCCCCTTTCCAAATACCAACCGATTGCTTCCCAGATTCACACCACAACCCAAAGATTCGGCCAAGCATAACCCACTCATACTCAAACACTTGCCGTCCCCCCCTCATCCCTCCTTGAATTCCTCTCATCCACTCATTCAAACAAGTTTGAATGAGTCCAACACCTATCACTTAAAGTTTGCTTAATCCATATCCTTCTAACAGAGTCCTACCTGAGCACACCTCTTCCCACATTGGCGTCAAAATAATAAGCAGAAAAGGGATTTCTGCAGCTCGAACCTGAGCTCCCCCTTCCCTGCATATGGCGTCACCAACCAAGCACCTTAGTGGCGCCTCCCTTGCCACTTTGCCACTAGATTGTTCGTGTCACAACTCTCCAATAATATCTCTTAACCCCTAACTTCCTTAACTCCCTATTCTTAAGTGTCAAAACAAAAATTTTAGCCATGACTCAGGCCTAACCCGAGGTCATGCCTAGGCCCCAAATCATGCTAAACTAGCACGTAAGCATATTGTCACATGCAAACACGAAAATGCAGAGAGACCACCTTTAAGGATGTTCTGATTCTACCCTTAAAAATAATTTGACCTCAAAATTACAGTCGGAAGAGTTGAGGGTATTGTTGTCGTATCACATCCTCTGGTTCCCACGTGGCCTCCTCCGTACCATGGTTCCACCATAACACTTTCACCAAGGGGACTGATTTCCTACGCAAGACCTTGACATCCCGGTCCAAAATTTGTACCGATTCCTCCTCGAAAGACAAGTCCGAGCTCACCTTAATCTCCGCAACTGGCACAACGTGTGACGGATCTGATCGATAGTGCCTAAGCATTGAAACATGAAAGACGTCATGAATCTGACTTAACTCTGCTGGCAACTCAAGCTGATAAGCTACCGGTCCTACTCGCTTCAACATTGTGTACGACCCGATGAACCTAGGACTTAGCTTCCCTTTTCGCCCAAATCTCAGCACTTTCTTCCATGGCGATACCTTCAGAAAAACCTTATCGCCCACTACATACTCTATCTCTCTGCGCTTAAGATCAGCGTAAGACTTCTTCCTGTCTGACGCTTCCTTAAGATGAGCCCGAATCACCTTAACCTTATCCTCAGTTTCTGCCACCAACTCCAGACCTAATATTTTTCGTTCGCCCAACTCTGTCCAACACGTAGGAGTGCGACATCTCCTTCCATACAGTGCCTCATATGGTGCCATCTGGATACTCGCTTGATGACTATTGTTATAAGTGAACTCCGCTAATGGTAGATACTCCTCCCAACTACCACTGAAATCCAGAACACAGCCCCTTAGCATATCTTCTAAAATCTGAATTACTCTTTCAGACTGTCCATCAGATTGCGAGTGAAAAGCTGTGCTGAAATCCAACCTCGTTCCTAAAGCCTGATGCAAAGCCCTCTAGAACCTCGACGTGAACCTAGGATCCCTATCCGAGATAATTGACACTGGTACTCCATGCAACCTTACTATCTCGGCCACATACAACTTAGCTAACCACAGGCGAATAATCAACCCTCATGGGTATGAAATGAGTGATTTAGTCAAGCAGTCCACAATCACCCAGAGTGAGTCCTTTTTGCTAGGCGTAAGGGGTAGCCTACTGACAAAGTCCATAGTGATCCTTTCCCACTTCCATTGAGGAATCTTCACCGGCTGAAGTAAACGATGGAAGCGATGTTCGACTTTGACACTGCGACACGTCAGACGCTTACCCACAAACTCAGCCACTTCTCGCTTCAACCCTGGACACCGAACTGCTCTCGCAAATCCCGATACATCTTGCCACTTCCAGGATGCATAGCGTATGGGCTGCTATGTGCATCCTGAAGAATCCTTTGCCTCAACTCGACGTCCTTTGGCATACAAGCTCTCCCTTGAAAACACAACATTCCATCGTGAGTCAAGCTGTAACCTTCCAAACCATTACTCTGTACTTGCAACCTCCGAGCATTCAAACCCTTATCCACTAACTATTTCTCTTTAATCTGCTCTACCCAAGTCGGCTTTACTTGTAATTCCGCCAATAAACTCCCATCGTTATACAGACTAAGGTGAGCAAACATCGCTCGCAAGTCTGCTACCACCTTACGGCTCAACGCATCAGCCACTATGTTAGCCTTACCCGGATGGTACTCAATCGAGCAGTCGTAGTCCTTCAACAACTCAATCCACCTTCGCTGTCTCAAATTTAAATCCTTCTGCGTCAAAAGATACTTCAGACTCTTGTGGTCCGTGTAGACTATCGACTTCTCTCCATACAAATAGTGTCTCTATATTTTCAGGGCAAAAACCACTGCAGCCAACTCCAGATCATGTGTCAGATAGTTAACCTTATGCAGTCTCAGCTGTCGAGACTCATATGCCACTACTTTCCCTTTCTACATCAGCACACATCCCAAGCCAGTATGTGATGCATCGCAATAGACTGTGAATACCTTTCCTGCCTCAGGCTGAACCAGGACCGGAGCTTCTGTCAGAATCTTTATCAACTTGTCGAAACTTTCCTGTTATTTCTCCGACCACACAAATGGAACTCCTTTCCTTAATAATTTGGTCAATGGTGCCGCGATCAGAGAAAATCCTTCCACAAATCTCCGGTAATACCCTGCCAAACCTAGAAAATTCTGAATTTTTGCAATCGACCTAGGCGGTTTCTAATCCAACACCGCCTCAATCTTGCGAGGGACCACTCTAATCCCTTCAGCGGAGACTACATGACCTAAGAAAGTCACTTCCCTAAGCCAGAACTCGCACTTACTGAACTTGGCAAATAACCGCTTCTCCCTCAGAGTTTGCAAAACTACCCGCAAGTGCGTATCATGATCCTCTTCAGTCCTAGAGTACACCAATATGTCATCTATGAATACTACAACAAACTGGTCCAAGTACTGCTGGAATACCCGATTCATCTAGTCCATGAATGCTGCCGGTGCATTAGTTACCCGAATGGCATCACTAGAAACTCGTAATGCCCATACCGAGTACGAAATGCCATCTTATGAACATTAGCCTCCTTCATTTTGAGTTGATAATACCCCGACCTAAGATCTATCTTCAAGAAAACCGATGCACCCTTAAGTTGATCAAACAAGTCATCAATCCTAGGCAACGGATACTTGTTTTTGATCGTCAACTTGTTCAGCTGGTGGTAGCCTATACACATCTGTATTGTACCATCTTTTTTCTTAACAAAGAGTACAGGTGCTCCCCAAAGAGATATACTTGGTCGAATGAAACCTCGGTCCAACAACTCCTGAATTTGAGCCTTCAACTCCACCAATTCCTTTGGCGCCATTCTATACGGGGCTATAGACACTAATGCGATTTGCAATGTGTCTATACCGAATTCTACTTCTCGATCCGGAGGCGGACCGAAAGTTCTTACGGGAATACATCCATAAATTCCCTACAGATTCAGACACTCTCTCATTTGCATCCTTGGCTCCCAAAGCACAAACATGCACCATGAATGCCTCACAACCCTTCCTTACCATTTTTTCCGCCTTCAGTACAGAGACCACATTGGATAAGTAATCCCTTCTATTACCTATCATCACCACCTCCCTACCTTCCATTGTCCTCAACCCTATGCGCTTGGCCGCGCAATCCAAACTGGCCTAGTACTTCACCAGGCAATCCATCCCGAGAATCAGATCGAACTCCCCAAACGGCAGTTCCATCAAATCAGCCAAAAACACGACCCCTTAAAGTTCTAGGGGTACATCCCTATATAGTTTACTTACTTCTACAGAGTGACCTAGAGGGCTTATCACAGTCATCTTCCTAGAAGTAATCTCAGAGTTTAAGTTCATAGCTTCTACTATGCTACTGGCTACATATGAGTGCGTCGAACCCACATCTATCAAAGCATTATAGGGTTGTCCAAGGATTAAGAACGTACCAGTTATGACGTCCGGTGCGTCGCCCTCCTCTCGACGCCTCGCCGCATAGACTAATCTAGGCTGTCTCGCCTCTGTACCACCTACACCTCTGCCCGGTGCTCCACGGCCTCTACCAGAGCCATTACCTCTCCTAGCAGCACCACGGCCCCTCTGTGGCTGCTGACCATCCCTCCTGTTCTGAGTACGATTTTAATCCCCAGACTGCAACTTAGCTGACCTCTATGGACAATCCCTCACTCGGTGCCCCATCGATCCACACTCAAAGCATCCCCTTTTTTCAGTCCAACATTCTCCCGTGTGAGATTTTCCACATCGAGCACATCGTGGCGGCTATTGAGTATTATCAGCAGTAGGCCTAGTAGCTTGATTTGGCCCACTATATGTACCCGTTTACATTGATTCCCGTGAGCCTGACGGTGCAAATTTTTTTATTCCAACCTTTGTCTGATTACATCTTCTTGTTGTTTTACTTCCTCTGTAATTTTGGCCTTTTCCACTAAGACCGCAAACTCTCTCTCATATTGTGGAGCAATTAGCAACCTCAGATCATCCCTTAATCCGTCCTCAAATCTGACACATTACTCATGCTCCGTAGCTACGATGCCCTGAGCATATCAGCTCAACCTTAAGAATTCCACCTCGTACTCCGATACAGACTTATTCCCTTGAACCAGCCTCAAAAACGCCTTCCTCTGCGCATCAATATAACTGGTTACAACATACTTCTTCTGATAAGCTGCCTTGAAATAATCCCAAGTGAGATCATCCGCTGCACCACCATCCCGAACCGTGAGCCACCACTGGTATGACTCATCTCGGAGAAGCGACACTACTCCTTTTAGTTTCTCCTCAGCCGTCAGATCCAAATCGTCCATGATTCGTTCTGTCGCTTCAACCAATACTCAGCCGTATTGGGCACCACACTAGATACACCTCGAAATACCTCAGCTCCATTGGTTCGGAGTCACTCGAGATCACGGATTACGAGCTCCGTACCTCTACCGCTCCGACCACTCTCTCCACTTTCGCGACAGATCGCATGCGAATTGCATCTTCCCCGTTTGATCACGATACTCTACATTAGCGGTGGTGGTGGTGGTATCTCATTCTCGGACCCTTGACCAAACCTAACGGGTTACGATATCGGTCATTCGCCTCTACCGCGCCTCGCACATTTACGATCATTCCCCTAGTACTCATGTTTATAATCGCGATTTATCTGCTTAAAAAAATTTTTTTGAATTAGCTTCTGTTCCACTGATTACCCACGAGTAAGTTTTATGTAAAGAAATTTGGTAGTGGTTCTTTCGATCATCACAAAGTTTTCATTTCAGGTCCTCACCCTAAATCGGTGAATCACATTCACTCATCAATAACCTCCTCCACCCACATTCCACGTGTAGGGGTATTCTCGTCATTCCACTACCCGGGGGTATTTTCGTAATTAACCTATCGGGGTATTTCAGTAATAAATTAGGGTTAATTTAGAAACCTTTACAAATCATAGGTATTTTAGAAATTCTAAAAATCGAGGGTATTTTGGTAATTTCGTAAATTAGGGCTATTTTGGTAATCTCATAAACCAGGGGTATTTTCGTAATTTTCCAAAATATGGTTCCAGGTGATTTTACGAAATAAGGGTATTTGAAAATTTTTAATTTGGGGGTACTTCGGCAAATTTCCATACTGAGGGTATTTTGGTAATTTTTTACAAGTCAGGGGCATTTGGTCATTTTTCAAATCAGGGGTATTTTGGTCATCTTCCAAATCAAGGGTACTTTGGTAATTTTAGAACCATGGGTTAATTTTAGGGTTGTACAAAACATGGTGGCTGGTCCCTTTCGGGTTTTAGTTGAAACACCCCAGACCCGGCCCACGAGCCTGAACCGGATCTGGTATGTTCCTAAAGTAAATCGATTTCAAAACATTGTCGATACTTAGAAAATTGTAAATTTTTTAGAAAAACTATTATTTTGAGTTGGGCTTAGATTGAAACCCATTTATTTGATCTTGTAAGCCCATTTAATTAAATACATCCAATATAGTTCTTAGCATGAAACTTAACGATGAAGCAAACATGAAGTATAATCCTTTGGGCCTTATGGCCTTATTACATCAAGTAAAACCCAAAATAGAATAAAAGTAACTAAAAATAAAATTTAAGTCCAAACTAAATGAAATTTTTCGCATGTAGCATAGCCTCCTCATGGTCCACAAGCCCGATCAAAATCACCGCTCATCACACGAAAAAATAATTCCCACAATGGGGTGAGTCAGCAGACTCAATGTGCACACAATACTAACATTCAATAAATCGGTCATTCATGTTTAAATCATCAAGTCCATATAATTATGAAATTATGATGCAACCCAAACCCAATCCTAATTAGCCATCCACTACACTCCCCGTACCAACTTGCATGCAGTGGGGACTACTAAGTCAACCCTCCATCCGCTACTCTCCATCAAAGGCATTCGCCAGATATCGTTGTGTTATTAGACACTATAATCAAATTTATACGTTGTGTCATTAGACACTATTGTAACGAAGTTACCAAAATTTAGCAATGTGACCGTAGTCAACATATTTAGTTGGTGAGACCAAAGTCAACACCTTCGTTGGTGAGACCAAAGTCAACACTGTTCTCCCCTTTCACATAAATCCCGAATGCCCCAAAATATATATATTGCACATAACTTAATTTAATGTTCATATACATATATTAGCATGTTATAAAATAACATTTTCACAATCCTATCGAAGTAGGAAGCGTGCACAGGTACTTTTTGCCACATTTGTGGTACATAGCCACATTCACATTATTATTCATATCATATATTTAAAATATTTAGCCATAAAATATCGAAGGGTAGTAAGGGTACACACTGTTTAAGCTTAATAGATTCCTTGAGATCTCAAAATCGATCTAATTTTAGATCTATTAATTCCTATATTAAGTAGCACAAAATAAACACATTAATAAACCTATTTTGGCTTAAAAGCGAAACCAAATCCTAGTAGGATTTGTAAGGAAAAACTCACCTTGCCGATTTGGTGATTATACAAATCCGAAAGTTTGGTTTTCCTCTACTTGCTATTCTACCAACCTTGTAGTTCAATATGGTTAGTTTTTCGCTTTTCAAAAATTAAGGAATGGATTTAGATACTCTCACAACCCTTGGCGAATATTTTAGAGGCTTACCTTAGAGATTCCAAACCCGAAAGTTCCTTTTTGTCTTGAATATCCGTCGAAATCCCTAAAGATCATAGGTTAGATTTGATCTAACTTTAATAGGTTGTAGTTGGCCTTTAGCCAAATGTGTCTTACCTTAATTTTCCTCGAATCAAATCCAAAACTCCTCCTCGACATTCGACCATAGACATAAGAGAGGTTATTTTCTTAAGCCTTGATTTAAGCGATTTAAAAGAACAAGAATCAATTGTTCTTACCTTAGATCCTTGATCTTTATGTTCAACGATTGTGGAAACTTGAGATCCCTTGTATATTCGGCCATGATAAAAAAGAATGGGGATTAGGCCTTTTACTTTCGGCAACTAGAAAAGAAAGAAAGAAAATTGAATGGCTAATCCTTACCTTGTTGCCTTTAATCACTTGTTTCCTTGACTTGAGTTACTAAGATTTGGCTATGGAGATTTAATCGAGATTGGAAGAGAAAGGTTTTGGCTAGGCAATGGCAAAGGGAAGGAACAGAAAAGATGGAGTCCTTGCTTAGGGGAAATTTCGGCAAAGAGAGGGGGAAGAGAGAGTAAAATTTCGGCAAAGAGAGTGAATGGGAGAAAAGTCTCTATTTTCCTCTTTTAAGCGAAGCGCTAGATCAAGAGTCCAAAACTTGGCCACTACTCTCCCAAGTGATAATTTAATCTCTATTAATTATCACTTAATTAAATTAAAAGTCTTTAATCCATCCTTTAATTCCTCATTTATCTTAGAAGAATAAATCCTTTATTTATCACCTTAATTTGACAAGTTTTAATAAAAATAAAACTCTCTCCTTTTTAGCAACCAAGTGTCAGTCCACCCCTAGCCTTGGGAAGCAAAATTAAACCTTCACTAATTGCTTTCCAAGTGACTCGAACTCATGCCATTCCCATAAACCCTAAGTGACACTTGAGCCACTTTTCCAAGCTCGATTGTATGTCGAATTCACCAACTTTTTCTTTTAAGGCCCTCTTGCCCTTATCTCCTATTTTGGGCTTTAAAATTTGTCATTAAGCCTTATTTCTAAGTTTCCTAAAATTTTCGCTGCTCTGTAACTTGCCATTTTCCTTACATCTTCGTGTTTCCAAAATGTTCGGGTTTCCAAAATGTTCGGGTTTCCAAAATGTTCGAGGTTTCCTAAAATGTTCGAGTTTCCAAAATGTTCAGTTTCCTAAAATGTTCGGGTTTCCAAAATGTTCGGGTTTCCCAAAATGTCTAAGTTTCCAAAATGTCTAAGTTTCCAAAAATGTCCATTTCCATTTCCATTTCCATTTTCATTTTCATTTCCATTTCCATGCATTTCTAGGTTTCCAAAAGTATCAAAAATTTATTCATAGTACTTGAAACTTGTCATTTCATACAATTAAACTGGAAATGCATAGGCCCTATTCAGGATGTTACTGATTCTACCCTTAAACAAAATTTAGTCCCGAAATTTCCTAACTAAAATAGTTGAGGGTATTCTTTGTCTCATGGTCTCTTCGACTCCACGAAGCTTCTTCCGTTCCATGATTGCGCCATAGCACTTTAACTAGAGGGACTGTCTTCTTTCGTAGTACTTTCACATCACGTTCCAAGATCCGAATCGGTTCTTCCTCATAGGATAAGTCTGGCCTTAGTTCCACCTCTTCAACCGGTACCACATGAGATGGATCCGATCGATAGCGACGTAACATGGACACATGAAATACGTCATGCATCTGCTGCAATTCTGGTGGCAACTCTAGTTGGTATGCCACTGGCCCAACTCGCTTTAGTACTTGATAAGGCCCTATAAACCTTGGGCTTAACTTCCCTTTGCGACCGAACCTCATAACCTTCTTCCAAGGCGAGACTTTTAGGAATACTTGGTCTCCCACTTCAAACTCTATTTCCTTTCGCTTAAGGTCTCTGCGATGACTTTTGCCTATCGAGGCTTCCTTCAACTGTGCAGAATTAACTCAACCTTCTCTTCAGTTTCTGCCACCAACTCTGGACCCAAAACTCGGCGTTCTCCTAACTCGGTCCAACAAGTAGGTGTTCTACACTTCCTTCCATACAATGCTTCGTACGGTGCCATCCGAATGCTGGCTTGATAGCTATTGTTGTAGGCGAATTCAGCTAAAGGCAAGTAATCTTCCCAACTTCCTCGAAAATCCATTACGACCTCTCAACATATCCTCCAACACTTGTATAACCCGTTCGGTGCCCGTCGATTGTGGATGAAAAGTAGTGAAGTCTAGCTTAGTGCCTAGAGCTTGATGAAGTGCCTTCCAAAATCGAGGCGTAAACCTTGGGTCTCTATCGGAGATGATCGACATTGGTACTCCATGTAATCTCACAATTTCCGCCACATACAACTTAGCCAACCAAGAGAATAATCCATTACATTTGGGATAAAGTGTGCGAGACTTGGTCAAGCGGTCCACTATCACCCATACCGAGTCCTTCTTAGTAGGCGTGAGGGAAGCCCACTAACGAAGTCCATGGTAATTCTCTCCCACTTCCATTGGGGAATCTCGATTGGTTGAAGCAATTACGATGGGACTTGGTGTTCACCTTAACTTGTCGACCGTCAAACATTTCCCACAAATTCGGTCACTTCCGCTTGGTCGGACCACCAAAATTGTTCCTTAGATCTCTATATGACTTGATGCCTCCGGGATGCATAGCATAAGGGCTACCATGCGCTTCCCGAAGAATCCTTTGTCTCAACTCCTTATTCTTTGGCATACAGACTTTACCCTTGTAGCACAATACTCCTTTATTGTTGACATCATAATCCTCTAATCCCCCTTGCTGTACTTGCTGTAACTTAGTACTTAAGTCATTATCAGCCAACTGTCCCTCCTTCACTTCCTTTAGCCATGTGGGCCTGACTTGTAACTCTGCCAACAGGCTTCCATCATCATACAGACTTATATGAGTGAACAAAGCCCGTAGATCCGATACAACCTTCCAACTTAGGGCATCGGCTACTACATTCGCCTTGCCCGGATGATACTCTATTGAACAGTCGTAGTCCTTCAGCAATTCCACCCACCTTCGTTGCCTCAAGTTCAACTCCTTACGAGTTAATAAATACTTAAGGCTCTTGTGGTGCATGTAGATAAGCGACCTTTCTCCATAAAGGTAGTGCCTCCAAACCTTAAGGGCAAAACTACATTGCTAGCTCTAAGTCATGAGTTGGGTAGTTCAATTCATGAGGCCTTAATTGTCGTGGACGCATAAGCAACCACTTTGCCATCTTGCATTAACACACAGCCTAACCCGTATCGAAGCATCACATTACCTACAAATTCCTTTCACGCCTCATTTGAATTAACACTGGAGCCTCACAAGACCTTCTTAAGCTTTTCAAAGCTCTCACGCTTATTAGTCCATTCGAAGGTACTTCCTTCCTTAGTAACTTGGTTAAAGGCGCGGCTATTGACGAGAATCCTTCCACGAACCTTACGTAATAGCACATGCCAAGCCTAAGAAACTTGGTTCAGCCACGGACCTAGGTGATTTCCAATCCAACACCGCTTGATCTTCCTAGGGTCTACTCTTATTCCTTCTGCAGATACCACATGCCCTAGAATGCCACCTCCTAAGCCAAAATTCGCACTTCTTTGAATTTGGCATAGACTTCTTTTCCTTAATACTTCTAACACGACTCGGAGATGCTCATCATGCTCCTCCTCCGACTTCGAATACACCAAAATGTCATCGATGAACACCACGACAAATCTGTCCAAGTAGGGTTGGAAAACCCAATTCATCATATCCATGAACGCGGCTGGAGCGTTTGTCAACCCAAATGGCATCACCACAAACTCGAAGTGACCATATAGTGTCCTAAAAGCGGTCTTATGGATATCAGCTTCCTTCACCTTCAACTGATGGTATCCCGGCCAGAATCGATCTTGAAAACATGCTGCGGCTCCCCGGTGATCGAACAAGTCCTTGATCCTTGGCAAGGGATACTTGTTCTTAATGGTCGACTTATTTAAGCGACGGTAGTCTATGCACATACGCATAGTTCGTCCTTCTTCCTCACAAATAAGACCGGTGCTCCCCACGGAGACACACTGGTCGGATGAACCCACAGTCCAACAGTTCTTGTATCGAGCCTTGAGCTCCACTAACTTCTTTGGTGCCATTCGGTATGGGGCGATTGACACGGGAGGCATCCCCTGAGCAAATCAATCCCAAATTCCACCTCCCTGTCTGGGGGAATTCCCGGTAACTCTTCCGAAACACATCTACGAAGTCCCTTACCGTTCTAACTCCATTAACACCTTCCTCCTTCCCACCTATCGTACTTACAAAAGCTAAGAACGCTTTGCAACCTTTCTTAACCATCTTCTCAGCCTTCAGTGCCGAAACTACATTAGATAAATAATTCCTTCTTTCTCCGATCATTATTACCACTTCATCCTCAAGGGTTCTTAGTTCCATACGTTTAGACGCACAATCCAACACGGCTCGGTGTTCTACTAACCAATCCATTCCAAGTATAAGCTCAAACTCTCCGAAGGGCAATTCCATTAAATCCGCTCGAAAGTTTACTCCACGAATCTCTAGGGTACATTCGAAGATCTTGTCTACCACTATAGTTTGGCCTAATGGGCTTACTACAGTCATCTGCCTATCAGAGAGTTCAGAGTCTAGGCCTAGCGTTTTTACTACACTACTTGCAACATAGGAATGGGTCGAGCCCACATCAATCAAAGCAAAGTAGGGTTTGTCAAAAATAAAGAACGTACCGGTTATAACATCCAGCGCGTCTCCATCTTCCCTTCGGTGAACCACATAAACCAAACCCGGTTATCTTGCATCAGCATTAGCATTAGTACCTCGACCCTGTGTGCCACGGCCTCTGCCTGTACCACCACCACGGTTACTCGAACCACGACCCGTTGAGGTCATTGCTCTACCTCACCTGGATGCAGCTAGCATTCTGAACTATCGGTCGGCTCTCGTCCGATTGTTTGAGACAATCCTTAAACATATGGTCCTTGGACCCACACCTAAGACATGCTCCTATCTTTTCCAACACTCCCTAGATGCCTCTTTCCACAATACTCACAAGGTCGAATCGCACTTTGTACTAGCTTGTTGATTTCGTGGTCCGCCAACCCGAGGCCTCTTGTAACCCTTTCCGATGACCCAAACCCTCTTTTGGCCTTATTCTTATCTACAGTGCGCTTAGTAGCATCCTTAATCCCTCGGCCACCTTGGCCTTTTCTACCAAAGCAGAGAATTCCCGCTCACGATGCGGTGCTATTAATGATCTTAAATCATCTCGGCCCGTCCTCAAGCGGACACGGCGTTCATGCTCAGTCGCCACTACCCCTCGAGCATAGCGGCTCAATCTTTGAAATTCCGCCTCATATTCTGCGACGGACTTACTCCCTTGGACTAACCCTAGAAAAGCCTTCCTCTGCTCATCAGATACCGGTTCCCACATACTTCTTACGAAAGGCCTCTTTAACAAACTCCCAGGTCAAATTTTCAGCTGCGGTACCATCCCGACGATTAACCACCATCGTCGCTTCATCGCGTAACAAAGCCACCATCCCTTTCAATTTTTCCTCGGGAATCAAATCAAGCTCATCCATTATACGCTCCATTGCTTCCAACCAGTACTCAGCTGTACTGGGTGCCACATTGGATACTCCTCGAAACATTTCTGCTCCATTAGCTCGGAGCCGTTCAGGTACCGACTTTCGATTTCCTCCATTTCCACCTGCACCGGTCACCAATTCCAAAACTCACGAGCGACTGTGACCTGCCTCTTCCCGTCGAGCCTCTTTGCTCAACATTAACAGTTGGGGGTGGTGGTGGCGGTGGCCTCTCATTGTCGGACCCTTGTCCTGACCTAACGGGTTCCGACACGGTCATCCTTCCTCTTCCTCGACCACGACGACCACGTCCTCTAGAGCTCATTTTCTAATGTCGAGATCTGATTAAGAAATTTTATGGATTAGTCAATGTTCCACTTATTTATCAGCGAAGAAGGTTTATGAGAAGGGATTTTAGAGTGGTTCTTTCGTATCATACAAACACACAGTCTTTTCCATTCATTCATCCATCAAACAAGTATGAACTTCCGTTCATTCGGAGAAATGTTGTAGTTTTTGTCGTTGTTGTTGTTGTTTTCCACTACCCGGTATTTTCGTAATTTTGTCCCTGAGGTATTTTTTGTAATTTGTCAAAATAGGGTTCCTTGGTGATTTTGTCAAAATTATTTTGAAAATTCCAAAATCTCGAGGTAATTTGGAAAAATTTTGAAGTCAGGGTATTTCGATATTTTTTTGACCTCGTGGGTATTTTGGTGATTTTCACAAATCGAGGTAAATTTGTAAAATTTAATAAATTTGGTATTTCAAAAGTTGTAAAACTTTGAGGTTCTTTTAAAATGGTTCCTTCAAAATGGGGATGTTGCAAAAATTTTGGAAGTCGAGGTCATTTTGGTAATTTTGTAAGTTAGGGGTAATTTTGTAATTTGTCCAAAATCACGGTATTTGATATTTTACAAATTAGGGTTTTGAATGTTTATGAAATGTTGAAATTTTGGTAAAGTTGTTGAGTAGTTGAACATTTTACAAACCGAGGCGTTTTGGTAATTTTCGCTAAGGGCATTTTTTGTAATTTTAAATAAATCAAGAGTTTTTCGAAAATGTTGTAAACATAATTTTTTCGAGTTTAAAAGAAAGTTTTAAAGGTTTGAAAAACTAGGGTTTGTTGTTTTGTTCTCTTTTTTTTAAAACATGGCTAGTTCCTTTCGGGTTTTAGTCATTATGTTTAGCCTATGACCGAGCCCTCTTGGTCGGGGTGAACCAAAGCTACGCACAGAGCAGGATTCGTGTGGAGAGGAGGTGAGTCACATGATTGCTTAAATACCAAGCTCCCACCAAGCTGTTCCTAGACATGCGCACCGAGGTTGCCACACCTGAGCCCTACGAGTTATGGTGAGCCGAAGCTACGCACTGTAGGATTCTGCGAAGAGGAGGTGAGTCACTAGGACTGCTTAAATACCAAGCTCTTGGGATCCAATCCTAGACATGCGTCTGGGGTTACCACACCATTAGCTCAATGACTTAGCCATAGGTTGATTCAGTGTATTAAGTCTTATGTATCTGTGTTTGAGTAAACTAACCCTAGGGTTCAAGTTCCTATCATTCTATTCTACGTTCCATGCCTTTTCTACCCTTATATATAAATCATAGAATCACACATATAGTTAGGGGTACTTACGGTGGATCATGGTCCGGAGACTTAGGGCCATGCCGAAAACACGCTTATTTTTCAAAGATAATCATTTGGGCTCGCATTGAAAGCGTTTTGGGCTGAGCCCACGGTAGCCGAAGTTTAAAAGCGGGATCGATACCAAATTGAAACACCCTGGACCCGGCCCACGAGCCTGAACCGGATATGGTATGTTCCTAAAGTAAATCGATTTCAAAACATTGTCGATACTTAGAGAAAATTGTAAATTTTTTTTAGAAAAACTATTATTTTGAGTTGGGCTTAGATTGGAAACCCATTTATTTGATCTTGTAAGCCCATTTAATTAAATACATCCAATATAGTTCTTAGCATGAAACTTAACAGTAAGCAAACATGAAGTATAATCCACTGGGCCTTATGGCCTTATTACATCAAGTAAAACCCAAAATAGAATAAAAGTAACTAAAAATAAAATTTAAGTCCAAACTAAATGAAATTTTTCGCATGTAGCATGGCCTCCTCATGGTCCACCGGCCCGGTCCGTCACTGCTCATCACCTGAAAAAAATAATTCCCACAATGGGGTGAGTCGACAGACTCAATGTGCACACAATACTAACATTTAATAAATCAGGCATTCATGTTTAAATCATCAAGTCCATATAATTATGAAATTATGATGCAACCCAAACCCAATCCTAATTAGCCATCCACTACACTCCCGTACCAACTTTGCATAACAGTGGGGACTACTAAGTCAACCCTCCATCCGCTACTCTCCATCAAAGGCATTACCAGATATCGTTGTGTCATTAGACACTATAATCAAATTATCGTTGTGTCATTAGACACTATTGTAACCGAAGTTACCAAAATTCGCAATGTATTTGTAGTCAACATATTTAGTTGGTGAGACCAAGTCAACACCTTCGTTGGTGAGACCAAGTCAACACTGTTCTCCCCTTTCACATAAATCCCGAATGCCCCAAAATATATATATTGCACATAACTTAATTTCATGTTCATATACATATATTCGCATGTTATAAAATAACATTTTCACAATCCTATCGAAGTAGGAAGCGTGCACAGGTACTTTTTGCCACATTTGTGGTACATAGCCACATTCACATTATTATTCATATCATATATTTAAAATATTTAGCCATAAAATATCGAAGGGTAGTAAGGGTACACACCTGTTTCGCTTAATAGATTCCTTGAGATCTCGAAAATCCCGATCTAATTTTAGATCTATTAATTCCTATATTCGGCCCACAAAATAAACACATTAATAAACCTATTTTGGCTTAAAAGCGAAACCAAATCCTAGTAGGATTTGTAAGGAAAAACTCACCTTTGCCGATTTGGTGATTATACAAACCCAAAGTTTGGTTTTTCCTCTACTTGCTATTCTACCAACCTTGTAGTTCAATATGGTTAGTTTTTGGCTTTTCAAAAATTAAGGAATGGATTTAGATACTCTCACAACCCTTGGCGAATATTTTAGAGGCTTACCTTAGAGATTCCAAATCCGAAAGTTCCCTTTTGTCTTGAATATCCGTGAAATCCCTAAAGATCATAGGTTAGATTTGATCTAACTTTAATAGGTTGTAGTTGGCCTTTAGCGAATGTGTCTTACCTTAATTTTCCTCGAATCAAATCCCAAACTCCTCCTCCGACATTCTACCATAGATATAAGAGAGGTTATTTTCTTAAGCCTTGATTTAAGCGATTTAAAGAACAAGAATCAATTGTTCTTACCTTAGATCCTTGATCTTTATGTTCAACGATTGTGGAAACTTGAGATCCCTTGTATATTCGACCATGATCAAAAAGAATGGGGATTAGGCCTTTTACTTTTAACAACTAGAAAAGAAAGAAAGAAAATTGAATGGCTAATCCTTACCTTGTTGCCTTTAATCACTTGTTTCCTTGACTTGAGTTACTAAGATTCGGCTATGGAGATTTAATCGAGATTGGAAGAGAAAGGTTTTGGCTAGGCAATGGCAAAGGGAAGGAAAAGAAAAGATGGAGTCCTTGCTTAGGGGAAATTTCGGCAAAGAGAGGGGGAAGAGAGAGCAAAATTTCGGCAAAGAGAGTGAATGGGAGAAAAGTCTCTATTTTCCTCTTTTAACTGAAACTGCTAGACCAAGAGTCCAAAACTTGGCCACTACTCTCCCAAGTGATAATTTAATCTCTATTAATTATCACTTAATTAAATTAAAAGTCTTTAATCCATCCTTTAATTCCTCATTTATCTTAGAAGAATAAATCCTTTATTTATCACCTTAATTTGACAAGTTTTAATAAAAATAAAACTCTCTCCTTTTTAGCAACCAAGTGCCGTCCACCCCTAGCCTTGGGAAGCAAAATTAAACCTTCACTAATTGCTTTCCAAGTGACTCGAACTCATGCCATTCCCATAAACCCTAAGTGACACTTCAGGCCACTTTTCCAAGCTCGATTGTATGTCAGAATTCACCAACTTTTTCTTTTAAGGCCCTCTTGCCCTTATCTCCTATTTTGGGCTTTAAAATTTGTCATTCCGGCCTTATTTCTAAGTTTCCTAAAATTTTCGCGCGGCTCTGTAACTTGCCATTTTCCTTACATCTTGTGTTTCCAAAATGTTCGAGGTTTCCAAAATGTTTAGGTTTCCAAAATGTTCGAGTTTCCAAAATGTTCGGGTTTCCTAAAATGTTCGGGTTTCCAAAATGTTCGTGTTTCCTAAAATGTTCGGGTTTCCAAAATGTTGAGTTTCCCAAAATGTCTAAGTTTCCAAAAATGTCTAAGTTTCCAAAATGTCCATTTCCATTTCCATTTCCATTTTCATTTTCATTTCCATTTCCATGCATTTCTAGGTTTCCAAAAGTATCAAAAATTTTTTCATAGTACTTGAAACTTGTCATTTCATACAATTAAACTGGAAATGCATAGGCCCTATTCAGGATGTTACATTAGTTATTGAATTCAGCCTGTGAATAAGTTGTCTCAGTTAGGGTGAACCGTTACTACACACCAGGTAGGGTTCGAGTGAAGAGGAGGTGAGTCAGTAGGACTGCTTAAATACCAAGCTCCCCTCTGAATCCATTCCTAGACATGCGCATAACAGTTGCCACACCCTTAACTTAGCGACGTACTCACAGGTTTGTTTAGTGGATCTTTAAGTCTTATGTAATTTGTGTTGGAGTAAGCTATTCCTAGGGTTCAATAACTCCGAATCTTCTAATCTACGATCCCGAAATACCCATTTCCCCCACATATAATTCACACAATGGTTAGGGATACTTACCTGGGCGGACTGGTGCCGGAGACTCGGTGCCATACTATTCAAACCATGTACCTTTTCCACAAAACCTTTCAAAACCTTACCTTAAACATTTTAGGCCTTGGGCCCACAACCGAGCCTTTGAACTTGGCTCTGATACCAAAATTGTAACACCCCACACCCGGTCAACACACCACGACCGAATCTGGCATGCTACTGGGTGAAAATGTTTGGAAAAAAATCAAGTTCCCCGGTTTATTTTACTGAAAACTCTGTTATCGATCTTAAAGTTTAGAAAACCTTATATAAAGTGTTGTTGAAAATGTTTTCGTGTTGCTTATCAATCCAGAAAAACGCATGCTTAAGAAATCCATTTGATATTACTAGTTGTCGAAAATTTAGGTTTGAAATTATCTTTATTAGTTTGGTCATTACCTTGTGAATAACGTCACCCGATGGTAACGTTGTAAAAAACCCGATATAGAGTGTAGTTTTGTAAATCCCAATTTAATTTCAGTTACTAAAGCAAATCATGTTATTAATCATATGCATACGATAATTAAAATAAAATCTAAAAAAAACCAAACTAATTCTTAGCAGCCTTATTACAAACCAAAACCAAACGGGCATGCATGGCCGCCTCGAGTCCTCATCGATTCCATATCCGCAATCTACGCCTCATCTGTAAAATATAAGGGAAGGGGTGAGTCACCAAGACTTAGTGTATAAATCCCCAACCCGTTAGTGCAAGCACTTACACAAATCATCAGTAAAAACATGCAAATCATGCAACCCCATAACCTAACCATCCGATCTCCTTTATCTATCCCGTGTGGTCAAAACCACTGGTGGTCAAAACCACTGGTAACCGTAGTCACAAACATATATCGGTGTGGTCAAAACCACTGATGACCGTAGTCACAAATCAAGTGATGGGGCTAACCCATTGTGTGGTCAAAACCACTGATGACAATCCCGTAATTAACATGTGGGGCCAACCCACTGTGGTACCAAACCACTGGGACAAGTCACAATATTCATATGTGGTCAAAACCACTGGTGGTCAAAACCACTGGGACTTAGTCACAATTTATCAAATCAAAGATGGGGCCAACCCGTCGTGTGGTCAAAACCACTGGTGATAGTCCAAATAATTCTTCCCCCTCCACTCAACAATCCCACCATCATGTCTATATCAATCGTGGCATAATAACATATAGTGATGCAAATAACACATGGCATACATTTAACAATGACATGATAGCATATACCGAGATTCATAGTCAAGAGACTTACCCGGAGTCCATGCTCATGCCCACAAGGCATAACTACTGGTTTAATGGCTATAACAGAAACACAATAAACATGTCAAACTAACAAAGTGTGTAAGCGTTACACACCTGACTATTTGTAGATCTAAACGAAGTCCCAAAACGTTAGCCCTCACTCTGCCCTACAATCGGCCAACATAAAACTTTAAGATTAAAGCCATTCGGCTAAACACCAAAATCCTGAAGATGTGTCACACAAAGGCACACTCACCTTAATGCCAATTTGGTTTCCAACCAAATCCCGAAACTACTCAAAGGATCTCCCTTTACAATCGGCCAAGCCCTAACATAAAGATAATCAGTCTTCGGCTTTTGAAAGAATAAGAACCAAATCCGAAACGCCAAAAACCCTTACCTTAATCGGCAACCAAACCTCAAAAATCCACTGTATTCAGCTACTCTCCTCCCTACAATCGGCTTTAACACATCATTAGGAATCTAAAGGCCATTCGGCCATAACATGAATCCCGAAACCAAAAGAGTTTGACACATCCTTACCTTAGTCGATGATTCGTACCACCAAATCACCAAAGTTTTAAGACACCCTCTTGATCTTAGAGGTTTTGGCTACCCACATGAAACAAGAATGAAGTTTAATCTGAGATCTTTAACAGAGGATCAAATAGAAAAGAAGCCACTTACCAAGAGATTCGGCTCTTCAAAGAGGATTAGAACACTTGAGAAAAGAAGGGAATGAGGCTAAGGGTATTCGGCCAAAATACTAGATGAAAATAAAAGAGAAACAACAAGGCTTCCGGCTTTTGAAGATGGAAGAGGTGGAGAGGAAATAGACCCAAGATTCGACAAAGAAGAGAAACTAAAGATGAGAAGGAGAACAAGAGGGATTTCAGCTTGAGTAAAAAGGAACAAAAACCAAAAAAGAAGATAAATGAAAGGGGATTCGGTTTGACACTAAACAAAGAAAAGAAAGACTCCTAAAGCTAGCCGATTTTAGCCTTTCCCCAAAGTACATTCAGCTCACCCCCTTTCCAAGTACCAACTGATTGCTTCCCAAACTCACACCACAACCCAAAGATTCGGCCAAGCATAACCCACTCATACTCAAACACTTGCCGTCCCCCCCTCATCCCTCCTTGAATTCCTCTCATCCACTCATTCAAACAAGTTTGAATGAGTCCTACACCTATCACTTAAAGTTAGCTTAATCCATATCCTTCCAACAGAATCCTACCTGAGCACACCTCTTCCCACCTTGGCGTCAAAATAATAAGCAGAAAAAGGATTTCTGCAGTTCAAACCTGAGCTCCCCCTTCCCTGCATATGGCGTCACCAACCAAGCACCTTAGTGGCGCCTCCCTTGCCACTTTGCCACTAGATTGTTCGTGTCACAACCCTCCAATAATATCTCTTAACCACTAACTTCCTTAACTCCCTATTCTTAAGTGTCAAAACAAAAATTTTAGCCATGACTCAGGCCTAACCCGAGGTCATGCCTAGGCCCCAAAACATGCTAAACTAGCACAGTAAGCATATTGTCACATGCAAACACACAAAATGCAGAGACCCCACTTTAAGGATGTTACATTAATCAATTTTACGGCTTGACTCTCCTATTGGCTCCCAGTGGAGTCGCCAAGCTGTCGAAACCATTTTCTAAACGATGTTTTGGAAAACGGGAATCGACTTTAAAAATATGGAAATAGAGTCACCACTGATCTTTTATTCAAGATGTGATTGGATCACCTTGAGATGGATTATTTTAATAAAATTTTTTTATTAAAACAATAATTTTGGTCTACGAAATCTGAGAAAACAGGTTCGGGAGTCAGTTACATACGAGGAAGGATTAGCACCCTCGCAATGCCCAAAGTTGGTACCGAATTGATTAATTAATGTCCTGACATCGAAAATTTGAAAAGATTTTAAAATACGATCTTTTTTGTTAGGGAAAACTTGAAGAAATATTTGGACAGAATCATATTGGATGCCAAAATTTCTTATTTCGAAGAAATAAAATTTCGTACTCAGTAAGTTAGGGCACAACATCTTATGTTCTCGAAATTAGATTTATCCTTCGACATTCAATACTCGCGCATTTAAAAATTAAGAAGGATATTCAATTATTTGGGTCAAATGAAAAATCGAAACCCAGTAAGTTAGGGCACTATTTCTCAAAATTCCCGAATACGGAATATTGCCTTTGTTCTTTTGAAATTCTTATCTCGAGATGATAAAATATCACACCCGATGAAGTTAGGCGCAATATCTCAACTTCCGAGAATAAGTTTTTTACTTAAAATATCGTATGCGTTTTGATTTAAGAGAGAAATGATACTCGGTTACAAGGTTTTAAACGAAGAGAATTAGAACTCAGTAAGTTAGAGCACGATTTTCTCGAAACCTCTAAACACGAGCATTGCCATGTGATCTTAAAGCGAAATGACTTTGAAACACTACATTTTAAGTAAGATACGATAGAATACTAATATACAAAGCCAACACCAAATATTACAACGATAAGTATTAAGAGATATAATACAAACAAATGAACATCTTATACATGAAGGATAATATGTGTCAACTTAAATAAAACATGTGTAATAAACTTGATGTAGTATAATTGTATATTAAAATAATAATGCCATATGAAGGTGTTTGGAATAAATAAATATATAATTTAAAATAGGGTTTTTAAAGAAACCAATTATATACATAAATAAATTTAAAATAATATATATAGGTATATGTATACATACGTAAATAAATTCAAAAGAATATAAATACATAAAATAATATGAAATCAATAATATGTATACATAAAAATAATATAAATTATGTATATATATAAGTTTAATGAAAATAATATAGAGAAATAAATAATATGTTTAAAATATATATAACATTTGATATTAATTTCAAAAAGAATAATTGAAAAGGAAAAACAATAAACAAATAATTAAATAAATTAATTCAGGGACTATATCAAAATCAGAAAAAAATTACAGAGCTAAAAAAACACATTAAAGTGAAAATCGAAAAAAGGACTAAAATACAATGCACATAAATTAAGGGGATTAAAATCGCAAATATTTCAGTTAGCCAAAGCGTTGCGTTGAAACGGGATTAAATTGCAAAGGAATCAGAAACCATAGGGATTAATTGCATAAATAACCCACTATTAGAGAAAACACGCGGATCCCATGGATATCGGGTCAGATCTGGACAGAGTGCTTCACATGACGCCGTTTTGAGGCCACTTAATCAGGCTTCAAAATGACGCCATTTTGCATTTGCTTTAAAAGGCCAACAATGCCTAAAAAACAAACAGAAAAATCGGCCCCATTCATTTTCCAAAAAAACCAAACCCTAGTTCTCTCTGTCTTTACTTTCAGCCGCAACAGAGAAAAGGGAATCTGGCCACTTCAATGCCGTTGTAATCGGCGATCAGTGGCCAATTCGGTCATGATGACTGCCCCCTCTTAGGCCCGACTCGAATACTAACCTCGTCGACCACCTTCGTTCTGATTTCGACGAAGAAGGCAGACCGTCGATTTGATTCTTCGAAGGTAAGCCCCTTTTTTATTTTGTTTACAAAGATTCAAAAATAAAGAAAATAATAGAACAACAGTAGATAACAATGGAAAATAAAAGGGGAATCAACCTTTAGATTTTTGCTTTCGATCTCTTTTTTGATTTTGTCTATTCTCTGTGTGTAAAAAATGTGTCTTTTCTTACAATGGTTGATTTTGGTCTTTTTAAAGCCGAAATCGAAATAAAAATGAAAAATCTATCAAAATACAACTGTTTTCTTTGTTTTATTTCTATTTGTTGTGCTGTTCGTCCCTCGTTTGATGCAGGCAAGGAGGCTGTTGCGCGGATGTGGCACTGTACGGAGGCGGTTACGTGGTGTATGGCGTGGTGCGGAGGCGCGACGCATGTGTGGGGTGCGAGTTACTGAAGCGGCACGTGTGGAGGCACGCGCGAGAGAAATCGAGGCGTCGCAGGAACGTTCTGGAAGCCTAGGGTTTCCAGGATCTTCAATCCACTTGGGCCTAATCCGTCATTGGGTTATTACCACTGGTTCGGATCGATCAGGTCTGGGTCTACTGGAATTGGGGCTAGTTTTTGGGTTGTAAGTGGGTTATTTATTTGGGCCGAAATTTTGGGCTTTGAGTGTGGGTTTGTAAAAACTGTTAAAATGGACTGTAATTATTGGTTTATTTATTTTTGGTTTTTTTGATTATTTTAATGGGTTAAGGGGCCCGGTCAAATTTGGGTTTCTACACTAAGCATACCAACTTATAGTCCAAATAGCACAACTAATTCACAAATAAACCAAACATTATTCATCCACAACTTACACTCATTTTGCATCAAAAATCTTAACATTACCTTGACTATTTCACAACCATGGAATCATACCAAAACCAAACATCATATAGCATGACACTTCATTCATTATACAACCATTTAACTAGCCAAATCACATGGCTAGACACATATTTCAAACATAACTCAAGGTAACTAGCCTATACATGCGATATTTAACTATATACACATTTTCAAAGGTACCAAAATATGATTGAGTAGTGTGATGACGATCCTCGAAGATTCCCCGAGCCTTCAGTAGCTTGACGATCTATAAAACAGAACAAACACACACACAAAGTAAGCTTTCAAAAGCTTGGTAAGGCATATACAAATAAACTTAGCATAAAATGCACATAACCACATTGATACAATAACATTAATGTGTCTCATTTGCAAAATTAATCACATAACCTTTGGCTCATTTGTTTAGCCATTACTTACCCACATTTCATGGCTCAAAGTATCACTTTGCTCATAGCACCTTCAAGCATATATCACATTTTATTTATCACATCTATATACATATTCATCTTGATAAGTTCATATACACATTTACCTTTCATAAACCTACATAGTGTACTTATCATACGTGCCTAATTCGTTTATACACTTCATGTCGACTTCCATTTCTCGAAATTGCCCGTTGAACCGTTCAAAATCAAATAGGATACTCAAAATGCTTGGAATAGTCGTATAATTTTGACGTCCCAGACGTGGTTTTACATGTAAGGTGATTGTATCAACTATGCTAAGAGATGTCATAAATGCCAGATCTACGGAGATAAAATTCATGTGCCTCCGTCACCTTTGCACGTTATGACTTCCCTATGGCCTTTTTCCATGTGGGGCATGGATGTTATTGGACCAATCTCAACGAAATCTTCGAATGGGCATCGATTCATATTTGTGGTAATTGACTACTTCACGAAATGGGTAGTGGTTGCTTCATATGCTAGCCTCACTAAGTCAACAATTAGTCGATTCTTGAAGAAGGAGATCATTTGTCAATATGGAATACCCGAGAGGATCATATCAGACAATGCACTGAATTTGAACAATAGTATGATAGCAAAAATTTATAGTCAATTTGGGATAAAGCACCACAACTCGTCTCCGTGTCGTCCAAAAATGAATGGGACAGTGGAAGCCGCCAACAAAAATATCAAGAAGATAGTAAGGAGGATGACTGAGAGTTATAAAGATTGGCACGAGAAACTACCATTTGCACTCTATGCTTATTGGACGTCCGTCAGAACCTCTACTAGGGCAATGCCTTTCTCGTTGGTCTATGAAATGGAGGCAGTTCTACCGATTGAAGTGGAAATACCTTCTCTTCGGGTTTTGTCAGAAATAAAGCTGGATGAATCTGAATAGATTCAGGCTCGATATGATCAGTTGAATTTAATTGAAGAAAAGAGGCTAAGGGCTATTCGTCACGGTCAGATGTACCAAAAACGAATGATGCAAGCCTTTAATAAGAAAGTTCGCCCAAGAGAGTTTCATGAGAGGGACCTTATACTGAAAAAGATTCTTCCCATACAAAAAGATTTCATAGGAAAATGGATGTCGAATTGGGAAGGACCATATGTGGTGAAAAAGGCTTTCTCTGGAGGAGCACTGATCTTGACCGAAATGGATGGGAAAAGTTTACCCAACCCTGTGAACTCTGACTCAGTCAAAAAGTATTTTGCTTGAAGAAGAGGCCAAAGTGAAAACTCGCAAAGGGCTCCTTAAGTTTATATAAAAAAAGAAGAGGCCAGGGCGAAAACCTGCAAATGGCGCCTTGAGACCAAAAGGGTTTTGAATTGAAAACCCGAAAAGGGCGGCTCAAATTTTGAATGGACACGCAGTCATCTTGCTACAATTGAATCAACAATGAAATGAAGAATGTTGCATATCGGGGCATCAACAAAGTACTTTGGGTCTTCTAAACACATGTTGGGCTTAAGGCAGTTTTCATAAATTTTGTATATAGAAGCTCAATCTGCGATATCTAGGGCATCTGATTTTTGTCTTATTCATTTTACTAACTTGGGATTCTTTTCCTTCTCAAAGATATGTTCTCAGTTAATTTTCTTTGTATTTTTGATAATTCATTTAACTCTTTTTTAGATCAATTTATTTGTTACCCATTATTCATAAATATGTTGAATTGAAATAATGATTGACGAACTAATAATTTCACAAAAAGAAGTTCTACTTATTATTTTGGAAATTTTTAGATAAGACAAGGAATCGAAACAAGACAATTGTTTAGAATTTCCATAGAGACTATTTCCTTGAATTCTTTGTCCAAATGACAATTGGACAAAATAATGAGTTGATGTGATGAAAGTAAGTGATGTCATCAGGTCAATAACGTTTGGGGATGGTGTGACGAACTAAGAAACCCTGAATTGTGGTGAAATGGGTTGAATTCGAAATAAAACCTATACCTTGAAAATTACAGATGGGCCAGATTGAAAAAATTTCAATTCCCATTGTGGTAGGATGGTACAAGCCTTGTGTTCTTAAGATTCAAGTGGAGTTGACTCAAAAATTACATTGGGGTAACCTTGTTGAGCAGAACATGATTTATGAAAAAGAATGAAGAACACATGAGTGATAACACCTAGAGTAAGAATCATACTCATAAGATTTTTGTATCATAGCAAATTTCAGTAAGAGCATTTGATTCATTCCAATCATTGCATCCTAATCCTAATCCTTTAAAAGGAATCATTTTCATGACATGTTACATTCAGGTCACTCATACACATGTAGCTAGAAGTATTTGATTCATTTTGATCATAGCATCTTAGTCATGTGACATAAACATATGAAACTGAGCCTACAGGACATGTCCCTCGGAGAAAGGTGTAGTGATATTGGTGAATTTACAGATCTTCCTGAAGTTGTAGGAAGCAGATCGAAGAGACTTTCAGTCTTATCTCCCTGAGTTGCAGTGGAGTGGACTGAAGGCAGAAGATCTCATCTTCCTAAAGTTGCAGGAAGTAGATCAAAGACATTTTTAGTCTTATCTCCCTGTAGCTGTAGCGGAGTAGATGAAAGACAGAAGATCTCATTTTCCTGAAGTTGTAGGAAGAAGATCGAAGACATTTTCAGTCTTATCTCCTTGAAGTTGCAGCGGAGTAGACTAAAGACAGAAGATCTCATCTTCCTGAAGTTGCAGGAAGTAGATCAAAGACACTTTTAGTCTTATCTCCTTGAAGTTGCAGTGGAGTAGACTAAAGACAGAAGATCTCATCTTTTTGAAGTTGCAGGAAGCAGGTCGAAGACACTTTCAGTCTTATCTCCCTGAATTTACAGTGGAGTAGACTAAAGACAAAAGATCTCATATTCCTGAAGTTGCAAGAAGCAGATCGAATACACTTTTAGTTTTATCTCCCTGAGGTTGTAGCGGGGTAGACTAAAGATAACAGATCTCATCTTCCTGAAGTTGCAGGAAGCAAATAAAAGGCACTTTCAGCCTTATCTCCCTAAAGTTGCAGCGGAATAGACTGAAGATAGTAGATTTTATCTCCCTGAAGTTGCAGTGGAGGAAATCGAAGATAGAAGATCTTATCTTTTTGAAGTTGCAAGAAGTAGATCAAAGGCACTTTTAGCCTTAAGTTGTAGCTGAGTAGACTGAATATAATAGATCTCATCTTCCTAAAGTTACAGAAAGCAGATCAAAGGCACTTTTAGCCTTGTTTCACTGAAGTTGCAGCTGAGTAGACTGAAGATAGCAGATTTGACATTCCTGAAGCTGCAGGAAGC
This sequence comes from Gossypium rotundifolium, assembly GCA_025506655.1. Lineage (NCBI taxonomy): Eukaryota > Viridiplantae > Streptophyta > Magnoliopsida > Malvales > Malvaceae > Gossypium > Gossypium rotundifolium. Next base: position 65,079,124 of record CP106722.1, read on the forward strand.
AGATCAAAAATATCAGATCTTATCTCCCTGAGTTAGTAGTGGAGCAGATCGAATAATAGTAGATCTGACATTCCTGAAGTTATAGGAAGCAGATTGAAGCAAGTCCCAATACTGTTGAAGTTGCCATGGAAAAGACGAGGATCAAGAAGTTGAGGCTCAGCGAAGACCGGGCAAAATTGGACCTTCTATTGTCTTTGCTCTATTCTCATTTCACGATAATGAGCAAAGAGGGGCAGCTGTAGTCAGCCCATTTTGCCCGGGCCCATACAGAGTCCAAAAAACATATAATAAATAAAAATAAAAACCAATGTTTTTTTTTTAAACAGTCCATTTTTACAGAGCCCAAATTTAATGGCCCAAATAAACTAAACCCAACACCTAAGCTAACACCCAATACCCCATTACACCTGAGCCCAAACAAACTACCCTAGACCTAAGACTCACACAAGGCCCAAGTGGCCCAAAAGCTTGCAGACTCAGGAAACCCTAGGTTTCCATTGCGTCACAAGCGCCCCAGCGAGAGCCCAATCGTCGCGCCGCAACGCCCCAACAACCCTTCGATCACGCCACCATTATTCGCGCCGCAGCTATCGTGCCTCATCTCCGTCGTGAGATCCTCGTCCACCTATAAAAGAAAGAAAGAAAATAGCAGCAAGAATGGCAACAACAACTTTTTCCTCTTTTATTTTTATTTTCAAGGTTATAAAAGCCCAATTATTCTGTAACTAAAGAAAAAAAAACCACCACAAGATATACACAGGAAAACAGAGAGAAATATATCTACACAAAATACAAAGAATTTTATTCTGTTTTTATTCTGCTACAGAGGTGATTTTCTCATGATTTTATTTTTTATTTATTTTTCGATCTACGTACTTTTATGAAAACAATTTTTAAGAAAAAAATAATAAAAGATTACCTTCGATTTACACGAAAAACTGAGGTTTTCATCCTCTGGCGACGACGCGTGCGACGGCGCGTGCGACGGCACGTCACCGAATCCCTGACCTCAGGCCGAAGGCTAGAGAGAATTTGGGGGGTTTCTGAGTTTTTTAAACAAAATGAATGTTAAAATGAATTTTTAACTGATTTTTTACTTATATAGTAATGAGAAAACGACTTTGTTTTTGTTTAAACCAATAAGCATAAAACGACATCGTTCAGGGCTGAGGATCTGCGCTGTAACATCCTGAATTAATGGGCCTTTGCGTTAATGTGTGGTTAAGTTTAATGTGAGTGTTAGGGGTCCAGAATGGGCTCAAGGTTAGGCCGAGGCCTTAATTGAATTTTCTGTTCGGACACTCTAGTGGAAAGTCGGATAAGATAGGGCTTAAAAAATGTTATCTGTGTTTTAAGATACAAAATGGGGCTTGTGGCCCAGTGGCAAAGTGGCGTCACTTAAAGAGCAGAGAAGTGGCGTCAACTGAGGAGGCCCAAATTCAAGTTGCATGAAGCCCAATTCTTTTAATTAAATTTAGTTAATTTTTAGCATTTAAGTGGGTAGAGTGGGACGGCAATGAGGCTTAGAAATAGGGGGATTTATGTGAGTGGATAATGTAGCAGATAAAAAGGAGGAATAGGTGGTGTTATCTAGGCCACTTGTGAAGGTATGATCGGATATGGATAAGGGAGAAAGTTTAGGAATTATCTATTGATCACAGTAGTGGCTGAATTTCCAACTCTAGGGGAAAGAGGAAATCGATTTTGATGAGGCTAAAGGGGGTGCCGAAATTTCCCTTGTTAATTAATTAGTTTTAGTTTTCAAAAGAGGGCAATTCCAGCTTTTGGTTAGTGTGTGTGCCAAAAATTTGATTAGAAAATGGGGCACTTCTTAATTTCGGCATTTATTCTCATTCTCTTCTCTTAGTTGTTTCTTTTCTCAAAAAGCCGAAAACTTCTAAAGTTCCATCTTTTTCTTCATTCTCTGCTAAAGCCGAAACCTCATAGCCTTTCTCTACACCTTTTTTTTTGATTTCTTCTATAAGCCGAAACCCTTAAGTATTCTTTCTCTTTACTCTCTTCTGCCATAGCCGAATACCCTAGTGTCCATTCTTTTTTTTTCTTCCTACTGATTTTTTATTAAAAAGTCAAATCTCCATAGATTCTTTGAATCATCTTCTCTTTTTGATTTTCGTAAAAAGTCGAAATCTTCTAGGAGTAGCCGAATCTCCTGTGATAGGGTCAGTGCCGATCTTCTTCTCTTCACTTTTCTTTCGATTTTTAGAAGCTACATCCGAAAGGCTAATAGGCTTGGTAAGGTTGACGTTTGATTAATGGTTTGATGTTTTCTTGTTGGGCGACGTCGGGAATCGAAGTAGATCATTTAGATCTAAAAGCCGGAAACTACTAGTCCCTGAGTCTCAATCTCTTTTTGGGATTTCAAGGTAAGGGGTTCTCTTTAGATTTTCGTTAGGTTCGTTCATAGTTTTTATAATCTTAACCATATGTTATGGATTAACAACCATATGTTGTGCTGGTAGCAATTGATAAGGTCTTTTGATGGAATCAAATGTCAATCAGGCGAAGGAGGGACTTGGATCTGTAAAACCAATCCCTAAGTTTAAGAAACGAGCAGTGTCAGTAGTTTGGGATTGGCCGCCAGGTTGTGGACTGGCTTCGGAGCAAAACCTTAGGCAATTAGTAGTCGTATCGGCTACTAACAGTGTCGACATAAAAAATATCATCTTGACTATAATCAGGTGTGTGGATCTCTATCACACTAGTTAATCTGTACTATATATATATTATGGGCTAAAAGCCAGAAAAAGGCTGTATGAACAGTCGTGTTACCTGAAAGGGGTAGGCAAAGGATGCCATGTACGTAATCAAAGAAACTTCTCTATGTGTATCGAAGTATGTGATAGACTGTGATCTTTTTAGGTAGTATGATGATTTGCTCTTGCATGTATGTATGCATGGGATAGGATTTATATGATGAAGGGGAAGAAGGTCGCATGGCGATCGGTGGCTTTCCCACATAGGTCACACAGTGATCGGTCTTTATGACAGACAGCACAGCTATCGAAATACCACAATATATTATTAAAGTCGCACAGCGATCGGTGGCTTCGCCACATAGGCCACATAGTGATCGATCTTTATGACAGGCAGCACAGCTGTCAATATGGTGTGTAGCGGATGGAGGGTTGATTGTAAAAATCCCCACGGTGTGATGGTTGGTACGAGCTGGTGTGTAGAGGATGGACTCTTAGGTTTGGGATGGGCCATGTTGCATGTAAATATTCTGTTGCCATTGTGTATGGGCCAAAGACCATAATGTGTTTGTGGGCCTCAAGGCTTTTATATGTTTTCGGGATTTGCACACTGAGTCTTGGTGACTCACCCTTTTATTTCCTTGACTTTACAGATGAGCAGTAGATCGTGGACATGGGAGCCGAGGCGGACTCGAGGGGCCATCAAGTTTTTATTTTCATAAACTATTTCCGGTTTTCCTTTAAATTTTAATTTTGGGATTATTTATGTAATAAGGCCTCCATAGTTAGGTTATCAATTTCCATTTATTAATGTTTATATTCTACAAACTTATGTTCAAGGACTTGATTATAAGAAGGAAAAAAAAAGATTTTCAAATAAGTTTTTTTTAAAAAAAAAACTACAAAGGCTTTCTACAATTATCACTTATTTAACAAATACCTACATAAACGAACTGAGATTTTCAAAACCCTCCAAAGAAAAGTTTTCAACATTTAACTCGTAGCATACCAAATCTGGTCGTGACGTTTTGGGCCGGGTTTGGGGTGTTACATGCGCGTTGACCCGAAAACCTGGGGAGGATCCGCGTGTTTTCTAGTAAATGGTCTAATTACCATTTTAGTCCTTCCTCAAGTTTTTTATTTTTAATTTCGTTTAATATAATTTTTTCATTTCAATTCGGCCTTAAAATATTTGCATATATTTCAATTTAGTCCCTTGAGCCATTAAAGGGCTGATAACGGAACGACACCGTTTTGGAGATAGGGCATAATTGCCCAATTGGTCCTTGTATTACGGTGCGCGTTCCAATATCGTCCTTTTATTTTGTTTTTTTTAAAATCTTAATTCTTTTTATCATTTTAATTTAATCCTCACGCATTTTTTTATTATTCTTTTTATTCTTATTTTTAATTATTATATATATATTAAATAATTATTTATTATTATTTTTCAATATTATTCATATAATGTATATTATTTTAGTTATTATATTATATATTTATTTTATTATATTTTTTATAACTTTAAATTATTTTATCATTAATGTTGCATGTAATCACTACACCAAAACAGACTTTTAGCGGCGTTTTTTATGGCTTTTAGCGGCGTTTTTAAGCGCCACTAAGCAAAAAATGCCGCTAAAACACGCGCCGCAAAAGTTAGCGGCGTTTATTGTGAAAAAACGCCGCTAGAAGTCTTGACTTTTAGCGGCGCTTTTATAAGAAACGCCGCTAAAAGACCCCACTTTTAGCGGCGCTTTTATAAGAAACGCCGCTAAAAGTCCACACCTGTAGCGGCGCTTTTATAAGAAACACCGCTAAAAGTCCACACCTTTAGCGGCGCTTTTATAAGAAACGCCGCTAAAAGTCCACCTTTAGCGACGCTTTTATAAGAAACGCCGCTAAAAGACTACACCTTTAGCGGCACTTTTATAAGAAACGCCGCTAAAAGACCACACCTTTAGTTGCGTTTCTTATAAAAGCGCCGCTAAAGGTGTGGACTTTAGCGGCGCTTTATAAAAGCGCCGCTAAAAAGAATCACTAGCGGCGTTTCTAACAAAACGCCGCTAATTTGCACAGATTTGCACTGCTATTTTTTTTGCAATATCCTACCCTCCCTGCATTAAAAACCTGTAACACCCCAAACCCGGCCTATGCATTAAGCACGGATTTCGGCATGCCACACAATTTTATTGAACATTCAAAATATTTAACGAAGTAAAAATCAAATTGCAAAATGATTAAGAACATTACTTTATCGAAAAATCGAGGTTTATTTGAAATGCTTGATTTAAAACACAAGAATTTGTCGTTTGATATATATAAAGTAGTAATCGATAAAAACTTTAGATTTATTAAATCGTAATATTTCATCATAAATTTTTAAAAGAATTTTCTAAGTTTCTAGATAAGAAAAAACTTTTATTTGAAACGAGAGTTATAGAAAATCATTTACGAAAAACAAAATCAAACTAACTAAAAAAAAACATAAATAAATCCATCCACACAATAAAATCCATAATTAAACAGGCCTTATTAAATCGCCATTAATAATACTTAATAGAAATTATAAAAGAAGTCTCAAAGTGTTATGAACCACCATTTGTAGTATAGCCACCCTACGAAGTCATCGCCGAGCCAAGTCTCCATCAATTGTTATTACCTGAGAGGGGTAAAAAAAATGGGATGAGTTACTTAGAACTCAGTGTACAACTCACTTACCATAGTCCACTAGGCCAAGACCATTTAAACATTTATTTGGGCCTAAGCCCATTTCAAAATATAATAATTTAGTATTTAAAATAATAATGCAAATGATATGCAATTCCCAAAACCAAACCTAGATTTCCATCCGCTACACACCCCGTACCCAACCAAAAAAACCTGGGGAGCTTTAGTCACCAAACCTCGCCATCACATCAAGTAGGCTTTAAGCCCAATATCATATTTGTGGAAACGACCATTTAAATAATTGTGGTAGAACCGATCTAGATTTGAGACAGCGACCATTGTGACAGAGTCACCTATCTAGAATTCGCATTAAGCCTTTTTCTCTTCATCATTGATCCCAACCCATGCAATCGTGTTTATGCATTTCAAAATATTAAGTAGAGTATATCATATTATAGTTTATAGATTTCGCCCATTAAAACACATTTCATATATAACCCATTTATCAATTATCATAAATGGCCCAATTATAAATTTTCACTTAAGGCCCATTTATCAATTATCACATGTGGCCCAAATTCTCAATTATCACATATGGCCCAATTTGTCAAATAACACATATGGCCCAACTTTGCCAAATAACACATATGGCCCAAATTTACCAAATAACACATATGGCCCAAATTTACCAAATAACACATATGGCCCAAATTTTCCAAATATCACATATGGCCCAATTTGCCAAATAACACTTATGTCCCAAATTTGCGAAATAACACATATAAGGCCCAAATTTACCAAATATCACATATGGCCCAATTTGTCAAATAACACATATGGCCCAAATTTGCCAAATAACACATATGGCCCAAATTTACCAAATAACACATATGGCCCAAATTTACCAAATATCACATATGGCCCAATTTGTCACTTATTATCGTTTTAACCATTAAGGGCGATTTTCAAAATTTCACGATCTTACTACCGATTTCAAGATTTTAACACTAAGTGTCAATAATGTCATATTTTCCGATTTCACGAACTTTGCGATTTTTAATCCAACTTTAACCATTGTATAGTCATCTAACCCATGAGAAATAGTGTGAGATTACACACCTGATTACGGTGAGAACTACACTCTCCCGCTCGTCGATATCTAGACACACATTACGAAGGATTAGAACACTAAAATTTGATATTAAACTATTCTAATATTGAACAATCTAAATCTTACCCTCGGAATCTCGAATAACCACTATTTGCGATTTCTCTCCAACCAAAGGTTCTATACCCCAAGTAAACAGTGGTTCGGGAGTACGTACGACTTCGAATATTTGATTTTCGCCGGATGAAGGTCCACAACCCTGTGGAAAATCTCGGATTCCTGAAACAATCCTTCTCTTAAACTTAGGGGGATCAATAGAACCACCCCTCTTTCGAGTACTATTTACTGCCCTTTTCGTCCCTATTTTGATTGCCTCTAATGACAAAAGATCATTATTCTTAATAATAAACTATCAAAATTTGACTAAAAATTTTAAAGAGTGGGATTATCTTACCACAAATACCCTCATTCCACAATATGTCAATCGAGCGATAACTTCTCCTAAAACGAAATCAATTAATAAACCATTCATAACCATATGTCGAACAATATGAAAATCCTTAATAATCCCTTACCTTAATACCTTAAATCCGATTTCAATGGTCCACGATCTTTACGAATACTTGAGTTTCGACCCTCTACTAAGTTTCGATTGATTAAAGTTTGAGTAGAAGAAAAGAAAAATAGATGCTTATGGAGAATAGAAGATTCGGCTATGCAAAAACAAAGGAGAGGAAGAATTGATTCGGCTATGGTGAATGGTTACCAATATTCGGCCATGAAGGAAAAGAGAATAAGAAGGAGAGAAAATAATAAAGATAAAACAAAAGAACTTTGAGATCAAAAGTGTAATCGGCAATGATGAGGGAAAAGAGAAGAAAAGAAATGGTCTAAAATGGCTATATGGTTTCTAACACAAAGAAGAGAGAAAAGACTTGATCATAATAATCAAACTAAGACCAAAATGGTCAAAAAGGGAGAAATGGTAAAAAGATGCAATTGTTTCCTCAAGGCTTAAGGTATATTCGGCTAGGAAGAGAGCAAATTTTGAAAGAAAATTTGATAAGAAAACACTAATTGACCAGAAAGAAAAAGGCTCATCCAACACCCAAACCTACCAAGCCAATAACAAAAATCCGGCCATCCTCCTAGCCCCCTATGCCGTCCACATACATGGTCAATAGGCCATTAAAAAGATTCCAAAACATCTTCCCTTAATCCAAGCCTTATGTCCCCTTATCATACCAAAATTTCTTGATTCCATACCTTAAGTTAGTACTTACCTTATTCCCTTAGTCTACTTTCCATAAATGAAAAAGTCCATCCTTACCATAAGTATTGCTTGACCGACACTTGCCATACAAGTGCAAAAAAAAAATCATCTAATTGCTATCCAAGGGATTCGAACATCTCCCCTCATGCAATTACTCATGCGCCAACACCACCTTGCCAATTACTCATCTTATGCTAATTTTAGACACTTAAATTAACTTAAGTATTAGGGTCACTTGATCCACTTCAATAAATTCCCAATACTAAAAATTATTCAATACCTGAATAATTCTATGCCCTTTTCAAAGCTATAATAATCACGAAAAAGAAGGAAAGAAAATTTTCATTCATAAGCTAAACACCAAAACATACAATATATCGATACTCGAATTTTTAGGGTGTTACAACTCTACCCTCTTTAAAGAAAATTTCGTCCTCGAAATTTATCTGATTAAAAGAGGTGAGGATATTGTTGCCGAATTGCATCCTCAGGCTCCCACGTAGCTTCCTCCACTCCGTGATTACCTCATAAAACTTTGACCAATGGTACAGTCTTCTTTCTTAGCACTTTAACATCTCGGTCTAAAATTTCCACTGGTTTCTCCTCGAAAGACAAATCTCCCCTTAATTCCACTTCTTCTACCGGTACTATGTGCGATGGATCCGATCTATAGCGTCTCAACATAGAAACATGGAAAACACTATGAATCTGACTCAATTCGAGGTAGATCAAGTTGATAGGCTCTTGGTCCTACACGCTTCAACACATCATGACGCCCAATGAACCTAGGGCTCAACTTGCCTTTTCTTAGAATCGAAAATCTTTTTCCATGGTGAAACTTTCAAAAAGACCTGATCTCCCACCGCAAACTCAATATCTTTACGCTTCAGATCTGTGTACGACTTTTGTCTATCCGAGGCTTCCTTTAATCGCGCTCGAATAAATTTTACCTTTTCTTCCGTCTCGTTATCGATTCAGACCCAACAACCGCGTTCCCCTAATTCAGTCCAACAAGTAAGAGTACGACACCTACGACCATATAACGCTTCATAGGGTGCCATCTGAATACTGGATTGATAACTATTGTTATACGCAAACTCTGCCAATGGTAGAAAATCCTCCCAACTACCTCTGAAATCAATCACACAACCTCTTAACATGTCTTCCAAAATCTGGATTACTCTTTCCGTCGACCATCCGACCGAGGGTGAAAAGTCAGATCTTGAAGTTTAACTTTGTACCCAGAGCCTCATGCAAAGCTTTCCAAAATCGTGATGTAAACCGAGAATCCCTGTCCGATATGATAGACACTGGTACCTCATGCAACTTCATGATTTCAGATACATACAGTTTAGCCAACTTTTGTAACGAGTAATCCATACGAACTGGTAGAAAATGAGCAGTCTTCGTTAATCGATCTACTACCACCCAGACAGAATCTTTCTTAGTAGGTGTTAAGGGTAACCCACTAACAAAATCCATCGTTATCCGTTCCCATTTCCATAATGGAATCTTTACTGGTTGCAACAATCCCGACGGTAATTGATGTTCCGCCTTTACTTGTTGACAAGTCAAACACTTTCCCACAAAATCAAGAACTTCCGCTTTAACTTTGGCCACCAATATCATTCACGGAGATCCCGATACATCTTATTTCCTCCGGGATGCATAGCATAAGGGCTACTATGTGCCTCTAGAAGAATCATTCACCTCAAATCTGAATCCTCGGGCATACAAACCCTTCCACGAAAACACAGTACACCTTCTTTGTTCAAACCAAAATCTCCTATTACACCACCTTCAGATTGTTGTATTAAAGGACCCAACTTTTCATCGGATAATTGCTTTTCCTTGATTTGCTCCAACCAAAGAGGCTTCACTTGAATTTTCGCTAATAAACTGCCATCCTCATACAAACTAAGATGAGCAAACATTGCTCTTAACTCCGATACAACCTTTCGACTCAACGCGTCTGTCACAACGTTAGCCTTTCCAGGATGATACTCGATTGAGAAATCATAATCCTTTAACAACTCCACCCATCTCCGTTGTCTTAAATTCAACTCCTTTTGGGTAAGGAGATACTTAAGACTCTTATGGTCCGTATAAATGATTAACTTCTCACCGTATAGATAATGCCTCCAAATCTTTAATGCAAACACTACCATGACCAACTCCAAATCATGAGTAGGATAATTAACTTCATGACCTCAAGCGCCGAGAAGCATAAGCTACCACTTTTCCACTTTGCATCAAGACACATCCTAATCACGTGTGTGACGATCACAATAAACAGTAAACTCTTTTTGGCCTCTGGTTGAATCGATCTTGGCGCTAGTTAGAATATTCGGTTTCCAAACTTTTTGTTGTTTATCGGTCCATACATACGGTACTTCATTCAGTAACAACTTAGTTAGGGGTGCGACAATCAACGAAAACCCTCAACAAAGCGTCTATAATAACCACCAAACCCAAGAAACTTGGATCTCGACTCATCGACTTTGGTAGTTTCCAATTCAACACAGCCTCTACCTTTTGAGGATCAACTCTTATTCCTTCAGCTGACACTACATGACCCATGAAAGTCACTTCCTTCAACCAAAATTCACACTTACTGGATTTAGCATAAAGTTGCTTATCTCGTAAAATTTGCAACACAGTGTGCAAATGAGAGTCATGTTCTTCTTCATTCCTCAAATATACCAAGATGTCATCTATGAACACTACTACGAACTGGTCTAAATAGGGCTGAAAGACTCGGTTCATCATGTCCATAAATGCAGCTGGTGCATTAGTCAAACCAAACGATATTACTAAAAACTCATAATGTCCATAACAAGTTCGAAATGCCGTCTTATGAATATCTGCCTCCTTCACCTTGAGTTGATGATAACCCGATCTCAAATCAATCTTGGAAAAGACTGAAGCTCCTCTTAATTGATCAAACAGGTCATCGATTCTCGGTAATAGATACCTATTCTTGATCGTCAATTTATTCAACTGCCTATAATTAATGCACATACACATCGACCCATCCTTCTTCTTGACGAACAAAACCGGTGCTCCCCACGGAGACACACTTGGTCGAATAAATCCCCGATCTAGTAGTTCTTAAATTTGAGCTTTAAGCTCCGCTAACTCCTTCGGTGCCATTCTATAAGGAGCAATGGACACTGGAGCAGTTCCAGGTAAAAGCTCAATGCCAAATTCTACTTCCCGATTTAGAGGTAGACCCAGAAGTTCTTGGGAAAGACATCCGAAATTCTTTCACCGTTCTTACACTTTCATCGATAAATCCTTGGCATCCAAAGCATCGACGAATGCTAGGATCGCTCTATTCCTTTTCGCACCAACTTTTCTCGCCTTCAAAGCGAGATACCACATTTGCCAAAAAGTTTCTTCGCTCGCCTATCATTATTATCTCCTTATCATCCACAGTCCTAATTGACATCCGCTTTTTGGCACAATCCAATTGCGCCCGATGCTTCACCAACCAATCAATGCCCAAAATAAGATCAAATTCACCGAAAGGTAATTCCATTAAGTCTGCTAGAAATACCTCTCTTTGAATCTCTAAGGGCACATCTCTGAATAATTTATTCACTATTACCGACTGTCCTAAAGGACTAATTACCGTCATCTCTCTATCGGTAATCTCAGATCTAATGCTTAGGTTTATAGATATAGCACTAGCAATATACGAGTGGGTAGATCCGATACCTATCAAAGCAGTAACAGATACATCAGAGATGAAGAACGTACCAGTTATCACATCAGGTGCATCGCCGTTCTCACAACATTTGACAGCATAGACCAATCCTGGCTGTCTTGCCTCCGTGTTACCTCTAACACCATTACCTTGACCCGGTGCACCTTGTCCATGTCCATTACCATTACCACCATGACCAGGTCCACGACCTCTTGGTGGCTGCTGAGTACCTCTAGCTGGCTGAGCCTCAGGGTTACGAGCTTCCTGAGTCATTTCAGTCCGTCGAGGACAATTCTTAAACTGATGATCCTTAGATCCACATTTAAAACAGTCTCTAGTTTTCCTCCAACATTCTCCGGGATGTCGTCTACCATAGTCGGCACATTCTCGAATCTGATTGGTAGTCACAGATGCCCTAACTTGAACTACCTCATCATTCCGTGGCCTCTCTTGAAACCTTTTAGAAGAACCAGAATACTTAAAATCCCTCTTGCCTCTTACTTTTTCCAGATTCTGGCATTCTGAAATCTTAGCCTCTTCGTCTATCTTAGCTTTCTCTACTAGCGAGGTAAAAGTCCGCACTTGTTGTGGGGCTATCAGTACCCACAACTCATCATTCAGTCCATCCTCAAAGCGCACACAGTGCTCATGATCAGTCTGCACTATAATACGAGCATAACGACTCAAACGAAGAAATTCTGCCTCGTAAGCTACTACAGTCTTACTTCCTTGAACCAAATTCAGGAATTCCTTCCTCCGGGCATCTACATAACTTGTCCCGACGTACTTCCCTTGGAAAGCAGCTTTAAAGAAATCCCAATTAACCAATACAGCCTCGGTGCCTTCTCGAACAGTAAGCCACCATTGATACGCCTTAACAAAGACAAAGCTCCTCTCAGTTTCTGCTCGACGGTGCATTCCAAATCATCCATAATTCGTTCTACAGCTTCAAGCCAATATTCTACCACATTCGGGGCTACACCAGAGACACCTCTAAAAACTTCTGCACCACTAGACTTGAGTCGTTCCGATATTGATCAGTGAATTATCGCCCGCCTCGCTCCACTACTCTTTCTAAGACTCGCAACATTGCTTGAGTCAAAGCATTATCCTCATTGGCATGATCATGAGATCCAGTTTCGCTCTCAAATGACGCATATGCATCCATTTTTGGTATATGACCCGGTGCTTCAGACGCAACACCTCAGCCTCTACCACGGCCACGTTTACCTCATCCACGACCACATCCTCTAGAGCTCATATTGACTAATTCGCTTTAATCTGATTACAAGTTTTATGAATCAAAATATTATTTCAGTGTTTATTAACGATATTTTATGAGATATAAGAGATAGAGTTGTTTTCGCTCGCATCCTATAGTCTCGGTTTCTATCATTTTCAACACCTAAAACTAGAAGTTCTAGAGTGTTCCTTAGGTCTCATCTCAAAAATAAACAAATACTTACTGAACATACCTACTTGACTTGGTGTCGGATGCTCGTGGTGCCATACTACCTTTAAAACATAAAGTCTAGAAATTTAAGTGATTTTTAAACAAAATCATTTGCTGAACCCAAACCACAACCGAGTTTTAAAACTATGCTCTGATACCATAAAATGTAACACCCTAAACCCGGCCTATGCATTAAGCCCAGATTTCAGCATGCCACACAATTTTATCGAACATTCAAAACATTTAACGAAGTAAAAATCAAATTGCAAAACGATTAAGAACATTACTTTATCGAAAAATCGAGGTTTATTTGAAATACTTGATTTAAAACACAAGAATTTGTCATTTGATATATATAAAGTAGTATTCGATAAAAACTTTAGATTTATTAAATCGGAATATTTCATCATAAATTTTAAAAGAATTTTCTAAGTTTCTAGATAAGAAAAAACTTTTATTTGAAACGAGAGTTATAGAAAATCATTTACGAAAAACAAAATCAAACCAACTAAAAAACACATAAATAAATCCATCCACACAATAAAATCCATAATTAAAAAGGCCTTATTACATCGCCATTAATAATACTTAATAGAAATTATAAAAGAAGTCTCAAAGTTTTATGAACCACCATTTGTAGTATAGCCACCCACGAAGTCATCTCCGAACCAAGTCTCCATCAATTGTTATTACCGAGAGGGTAAAAAAATGGGATGAGTTATTTAGAACTCGGTGTGCAACTCACTTACCATAGTCCTTTGGGCCAAGACCATTTAAACATTTATTTGGGCCTAAGCCCATTTCAAAATATAATAATTTAGTATTTAAAATAATAATGCAAATGATATGCAATTCCCAAAACCAAACCTAGATTTCCATTCGCTACACCCCTGCACTCCAACCAAAGACACCTGTGGGGAGCTTTAGTCACCCACCCCGCCATCACACCGAAGTAGGCTTTAAGCCCAATATCATATTTGTGGCAACGGCCATTTAAATAATTGTGGTAGAACCATCGATCTAGATTTTGTAATCTGCCATTGTGATGAGTCACCTATCTAGAATTCGCATTAAGCCTTTTTCTCTTCATCATTGATCGCAACCCATGCAATCATGTTTATGCATTTCAAAATATTCATAGAGTATATCATATTATAGTTTATAGATTTCGGCCCATTAAAACACATTTCATATATAACCCATTTATCAATTATCATAAATGGCCCAATTATAAATTTTCACTTAAGGCCCATTTATCGATTATCACATGTGGCCCAAATTCTCAATTATCACATATGGCCCAAATTCTCAATTATCACATATGGCCCAAATTTTCCAAATAACACATATGGCCCAAATTTACCAAATAACACATATGGCCTAAATTTACCAAATAACACATATGGCCCAAATTTTCCAAATATCACATATGGCCCAATTTGCCAAATAACACATATGTCCCAAATTTGCGAAATAACACATATAAGGCCCAAATTTACCAAATATCATATATGGCCCAATTTTTCAAATAACACATATGGCCCAAATTTGCCAAATAACACATATGGCCCAAATTTACCAAATAACACATATGGCCCAAATTTACCAAATATCACATATGGCCCAATTTGTCACTTATTATCATTTTAACCATTAAGGGCGATTTTCAAAATTTCACGATCTTACTACCAATTTTGAGATTTTAACACTAAGTGTCAATAATATCACATTTTTCGATTTCACCAACTTTGCGATTTTTAATCCAACTTTAACCATTGTATAGTCATCTAACCCATGAGATATAGTGTGAGATTACACACCTGATTATGGTGAGAACTACACTCTCCCGCTCGTCGATTTCTAAACACACATTACGAAGGATTAGAACACTAAAATTTGATATTAAACTATTCTAATATTGAACGATCTAAATCTTACCCTCGGAATCTCGAATAACCACTATTTGTAATTTCTCTCCAACCAAAGGTTCTATACCCCGAGTAAATAGTGGTTCGGGAGTACGTACGACTTCGAATATTTGATTTTCATCGGATGAAGGTCCACAACCCGGTGGAAAATCTCAGATTCCCGAAACAGTCCTTCTCTTAAACTTAGGGGGATTAATAGAACCACCCCTCTCCCGAGTACTATTTACTGTCCTTTTCGTCCCTATTTTGATTGCCTCTAATGACAAAAGATCATTATTCTTAATAATAAACTATCGAAATTTGACTAAAAATTTTAAAGAGTGGGATTAACTTACCACAAATACCCTCGTTCCACAATATATCAATCGAGCGATAACTTCTCCTAAAACGAAATCGATTAATAAACCATTCATAACCATATGTCGAACAATATGAAAATCCTTAATAATCCCTTACCTTATTACCTTAAATCCGATTTCAACGATCCACGATCTTTACGAATACTTGAGTTTCGACCCTCTACTAAGTTTCAACTGATTAAAGTTTGAGTAGAAGAAAAGAAAAATAGATGCTTATGGAGAATAGAAGATTCGGCTATGCAAAAACAAAGGAGAGGAAGAATTGATTCGGCTATGGTGAATGGTTACTAATATTCAGCGATGAAGGAAAAGAGAATAAGAAGGAGAGAAAATAATAAAGATAAAACAAAAGAACTTTGAGATCAAAAGTGTAATCGGCAATGATAAGGGAAAAGAGAAGAAAAGAAATGGTCTAAAATGGCTATATGGTTTCTAACACAAAGAAGAGAGAAAAGACTTGATGATAATAATCAAACTAAGACCAAAATGGTCAAAAAGGGAGAAATGGTAAAAAGATGCAATTGTTTCCTCAAGGTTTAAGGTATATTCGACTAGGAAGAGAGCAAATTTTGAAAGAAAATTTGATAAGAAAACGCTAATTGACCAGAAAGAAAAATGCTCATCCAACACCCAAACCTACCAAGCCAACAACAAAAATTCGGCCATCCCCCTAGCCCCCTATGCCGTCCACATACATGGTCAATAGGCCATTACAAAGATTCCAAAACATCTTCCCTTAATCCAAGCCTTATGTCCCCTTATCATACCAAAATTTCTTGATTCCATACCTTAAGTTAGTACTTACCTTATTCCCTTAGTCTACTTTCCATAAATGAAAAAGTCCATCCTTACCATAAGTATTGCTTGACCGACTCTTGCCATACAAGTGCAAAAATAAAAATAATCTAATTGCTATCCAAGGGATTCAACATCTCCCTCATGCAATTACTCATGCGCCAACACCACCTTGCCAATTACTCATCTTATGCTAATTTTAGACACTTAAATTAACTTAAGTATTAGGGTCACTTGATCCACTTCAATAAATTCCCAATACTAAAAATTATTCAATACGAATAATTCTATGCCCTTTTCAAAGCTATAATAATCACGAAAAAGAAGGAAAGAAAATTTTCATTCATAAGCTAAACACCAAAACATATAATATATCAATACTCGGATTTTTAGGGTGTTACAAAACCAACCAAAAACAACAGTAATTACATATAATTTCAACCCAAGGCAGCAAATAAAACATTTAAATCTCACCAAAAGCATTAAATATAAACGATACTTCAAATTTAATAAAAGATATATGGTATTTATTAATAAATGAAGCATAATTCAAACAATTTTACAATAATGTTAAAAAAAATCTTACAACAATAAAACAAATGTCTAAGAAGGCGGCCTCTACGATTGCTGCTGGAACAACTACATCATAGTCTGCAGCTGTAGCTGGAGTTCTTCATACTTTCTGTTCTGCTCTGCCTCCACGCTGCTGCCTCCGCTCTAAGTTGAGCGATATGCTCCGCCTCCCTCGCTGTTGCCTCCGATCTAAGCTGAGAAATTTGTTCAGCTGTGCTCGCTTCCATCAGAGATATCTGGTCTTTTAGTCTCTAAACTTCAGCATGAGATTGACCCCCGGAAGGCATGTATTGCCGGGAGCCGGATCCAAAATATTGAGTCGGGGTAACACCAGATCCTTGACATCGAACCCGACCATACCTTGTAAGACCCAAAACATTAGTGATAATTTTGTTATAAATATACTCAAAATTAACAAAACAATCAATCAAAGCAGTCGTACCTTTCAGGACCCAAAACATCAGTAATAATTTTGTTATCAATCTCCTCGAGATTAACAGAACTGTCAGATGAAGCAACCGCTTCATACTCTGCTTCTTCTCCTTTAGTTTATCCTAATAAATCAATAAAAAAGTTAGAAACGAAATATATAATAAAAAGGAATGGAACATAACTTAAAATTATAAAATTAAAACTACAAACTACAAATGATGAATTAAACTATTGTAATTAAACATTATAAATATTTATAATAAATCAAATTTTATTAAGTAAATATACCAAAATTTCTCATAGATCTCGGATGTCATCGGAGATCCATCCTTCTTCCTATCGTAATGTCAAAAAGTCAAGGCGCCCAACTTTTGACTCGATTTAAACTTCGTACATTATAGCGAAAAAATATAATTTAATAGTATAAAGTAATTAATATTTGAAAGAAGTAATAAATTATAATACCTCGGCCTCAGCTACACGAGCAAAACTTCTGGAACCTGCCGTGTGGGTGAATTGTTGTTTCTGTCTGCTGTTTGTTCCAACTCGTTCACGGTCCTACATAATGGAATTTGAATTATGTATATAGTAAATACAATAAACCAAAAAATTTATAAGACTTTGAAAGTACGTAATACCTCTCCTTTCTTTGAATTCCAGAATCTAACTTGATCTTCCCATTGGTACCTCAACATTCCCGGTGGAACATTTAGCAATTTTTCGTCGAGACTTATGTCTTTCTTAAAATATTGTTTTTTTAAGGTGCTTTTATTGTCTCTCCATTTTTATCCAACATCTTCTTAACATAGTCATCGGAGACCTCTAAAGCAAATTTACCTAGAAATTTTTTTAAAAAAGTTAATATAAATGAAGGTTAAATTAAAGTATTATAAATTACATTCACCTTTTATTACCTTAATATTATCGAGAGCTCGGTTTTGTTGGCATCAGCACGTGATGCCATGATTCGTAGTTAATGGGCAACATATTAGCATTTCGTGCTATAATGCCCAAATAGCCTACCAACAATGAGCTTCAGATCCGATAGGTGGCCATGATTGTTTCTCCTTACTTCAACACGCTCGGTGAGGCTCTAAGTCGATAAATCTGTAAGTAATGTACGTCCCGAGCTCGCTCGTCCCACCACCCTCATCCGAAAATGATATATTATTATATTAAAATTGAAAATGAATCAATAATAAAATTCAACATGCATGTAAAATAAACTTAACATTACTTTGGAATTGTCCATGCTCGTCATCTATGTCCAAGCAGACTAGAAGATCCAACAACCGTATCTTGTCCACTATTTACTTCTTCCGGATTTAGAGTATTAGGACAATATTTAAACCTCGAATCGTCTTCTAGGCATTTTGCCGCAATACACATAAAATAGTTCAAAATTTTAGTAACAAATAACAACAATAATAGGACATTTAAAAGCAGTTAAATTATATAACATGACCAACATGAAAATTATAATATAACATATAAATAATAAATCGTTAAATCTTACTACATCATATTTCATAAATATCTTCGTCCACATCCTGAAGAACCCATTGAAATTGTTGACTAGTACTAGGATATTTTCGCTAAGTCTTGTTCGAAAAGGCAAAGTTTCTGATCTTTCGACTATGTCATCTCTACTTCCACTGCCAATGTCGAACAAGTCTCTAGGGGTGTTTTGAAGTACAACGTACCAACCCTCATCAGTTGGATCTTCGGAGTAAAAAACTTGTTTAACTTGAGAAGAAAACACGTACGGCTCATCCATCAGTTGTTCTCCGGTGTGAATCAATCGAGAGAAATTCACCATTGTAAAGCCATATTGATCGTTTTTAATTCCGCGAGCCGTATTCACATCAGCCCAATCACCTCGAAATAAGACAACTTTGCATTTGCCATAATAATCCAACTCAATGATGTCAATAATAAGTCCGTAATATTCCAAATTCCCCTCGACCGGATTACTGTCCCTAGCACTAGCATAACTTATAATCGAAGAATTAACAACAATTCAGTAATTTTGGGTTCTCCTCAATCTCTCGCGATACCTTGTATGAAATCTGTATCCGTTGATGAGGAAGCCACTATATCTTTTCACTATTCTGTTTGGACCATGTGAAAGCCATTTAACGTCGTCATTTACTTCATTCCTACTCCAAACCTATTGAGTCGAAAGTAAATCGAGTAATTATGAATGTTATGAGAAAACATTATTACTTGTCAATGAAAATTTAAATTGCATACCATTTGGCTTAACCATTCATGGAATGATTCTGTGAACAACTTATTAATTTCTCGTCGATTTAGTCTTCGGGATCGTGAACGAGCTCTCAATATATGTTTGTACTCACTATGGTAAAAAAAGGTTTTACTTTGTTAGAAGACAAATAAATTATAATTGATGAGTATTTATCAAATTCTAGAACTTACTTCTGAAATGGTTCCATTGAATCGTGATGAAAAAGAACGTATCGATGTGCTTGGACCCACGATCTATCATCTAATTCTGTAATTTTGACTTTGTCGATCGGTTCTCTGAAACTTTGAAATAAATAAGTTCCGGTCAAATTATGATCTGTGAGCCCAGCATTTCTACTTGGTCATTCATTCTTGTTTCAACATCTTCCAAATACCTCGAGCAGTAAAGTCATACATTCCTCCGCCAAGTAGCCCTCGGCAATTGATCCTTCCGGATAACGCTTATTGCGGCAGTATGACTTCAATTTGGAAAGGAACCTAAACACGGTATACAATATTATCAAAAGTAGCAACTATTATGGGCATTGAGCTGAATGAAGGAATATTTTGTAAATAAATTACGACCTTTCAATAGGGTACATGCATCGATAGAAAACGAGTCCACCAAGAAGTGCTTCACGCGGGAGATGAATTAACAAGTGCACCATAATAGTGAAGAAGGAAGGCGGGAATATCTTCTCCAGATTGCATAAAGTCAATGCGACTCGATCTTGTAGTCTCTCTAATTCTTGAACATTCAAAACTTTACCAAAAATGCCTTTCATTATATTCGACAGTTCAATTATAGGAGCCGTCACCTTTTTTGACATACAGCATTGCATAGCAACTGGCAGTAAGTCTTGCATCAAGATGTGATAGTCATGCAATTTTAAGCCATATAGTCTTCGATCCTTAAGACTCACACATCGCGATATATTTGATGCATACGCATCCGGGACCTTTATATCCTTCAACACCGTATAGAACACTTCTTTCTCCATCTTCGACATTGAAAAAATAGTAGGCGGCAACCAATATTTCATATTCGAAAGTGCTCGGAGATGAAGCTCACGCCGAATTCCCATGTGGACTAAATCAAGTCGACTCTGAAGATTATCTTTCGATTTTCCATCGACATTCAAAATAGTCACAATGATGTTCTCGCAGACATTTTTCTCTATGTGCATGACATCAAGATTATGACGTAAAATCTGATGCTCCCAATAAGGCAACTCGAAAAAAATACTTCTTTTTTTCCACAAGTCTGCCTCATTAGGATCATCCTCTTCATCAGATTCATCATCACATTCATCCCTAGATCTTCTATTTCTTTGTGGGTTGGCCGGTTGATTCATCTTCCCATAAATGAAATTCATATCTTTCAACATTAAGAATATTTTAGATCCACCGGTCTGCGAAGGAGCTGGTCTGAACTCTTCAGTACCATCAAACTGAGCACTCTGAAATCTAAATGTATGATTTTCTGGTAACCACCGATGATGCCCCATGTAAGAGAACTTCTTCCCATTATATAACCATTGCAAACATGTCTGCGAAGCACAACACGGACAAGCATAACGTCCCCTGGTACTCCAACCAGATAAATTAGCATAAGCCGGGAAGTCGTTAATAGTCCATATTAAAGTCGCACGTAAATTAAAGTTCTCTTTTCTCATTACATCGTATGTCTGAACACCATCCCATAGTTGTTTTAACTCGTCAACAAGTGGCTGCAAATATACGTCAATATCATTCCCCGGCCCTTTCTCTCCAGGTATAATCATAGACAAGATAAAAGAAGATTGTTTCATGCAAACCCATGGAGGCAAATTGTAGGGAACAAGCACCACGTGCCAAATCATCAGACGTTGTGCTCATGAGTTTGTAAGGGTTAAATCCATCGGATGCTAGCCCAAGCCTCACACTCCGAGGATCGCTTACAAAGCTTGGAAATTTGGAGTCAAAAGATTTCCAAGCTAAAGAATCTGCAGGATGCCTTAACAACTCATCATTTGTTCGTCCATCACGGTGCCACGTCATTGATTCGGCTGTCTTCGATGACATGAAAAGTCGTTGAAGCTTTGGTATCAGTGGAAAATACCATAAAATCTTAACTGGCTGCTTCCTTGACTGTGTATCGTGTTCATCCTTGTTACCATCCTCTATATTTCTATTAATCCAACGGGATTGGCTGCATACATGACAGCACTATTGATTTATCCGGTCGCCCCAATACAACATGCAGTCATTTGGGCAACTATGAATTTTGTTGTAGCCAAGGCCCAAATCCTTTATCAATTTCTTCATGTCTTTGGAAGATTGAGGGATTTTTGCAAACGGGAACATTTCTTGCAGAAACTCTAACAACATTGTCAATGATTTTCCGGTCCACCCTCCAAACATTTCAAGTGAAAAAGACGAATACAGAATGACAGTTTGGAAAATTTTGATCCCCCATACAGTTCTTCATTCATTTCACCAAGTAATGTGTAGAACCTCGCCACTTCTTCATTTGGCTGTTCATCCGGTACACTTCTTCTTGTTTTGGTGAAAGTATTTCCACCAAAATTATGATCATCGGTTGCACCCAAGTGAGGTGGAAATGTCCCAAACCATCATCACAAGATATTAAAAGCATCCCGCAACATGCCTTCCATGTTATCGTCTCTAACATTCTGATTGAAAGCACTATTAGGATACCCCAGATTCATCGATGAAGATGCTCCAATAGATGTACACTCTCCATGAAAAAATCATTTTTTGTACCCCCGGACAAAGCCATTAACAACTAGATGTTCGTAGACCACTTCACGATAATGCCAGTTAATATTGCAACACGTCTTACACGGGCAAAAAATCATATTCTCTTGGCTTGCATTTTGAAATGCGAAATTCAAAAAAGTTTCTACTCCATTTCGATAGCCGTTGCTTACCCTTGACAATTTCATCCAACTCCTATCCATTTCGTAGTTGTTGAAGTCTAAAGTTGACAATAAATTACACGGCTAAATTGTTAATTAATAATTTATGTAAGTAATGCTTTGAATCTTTTTTTTTTCTATACAAGTATTATGTAAGTTATGAAATTTGATCTTAAGATTAAGTAAGTTATATATTCTTTAAGATTCATCATACGCGGCATTGTTACACCTAGGGAGGATCCATTATATCTAACAGTGAGATATAAGGCAACCCGTCAGTTTCCAAATTTATATACTTTGAATCTTTTTTTCTATACAAGTATTATGTAAGTTATGAAATTTGATCTTAAACTTATGTAAGTTATGAAATTTGATCTTAAAATTAAGTAAGTTATGTATTCTTTAAGATTCATCATACGCTGCAATCTTTATTACCTAGGGAGGATCCATTATATCTAATAGTGAGATATAAGGCAACCCGCTAGGTTTCCAGCCTATATACTTTGAATCTTTTCTTTTCTATACAAGTATTATGTAAGTTATGAAATTTGATCTTAAACTTATGTAAGTTATGAAATTTGATCTTAAAATTAAGTAAGTTATGTATTCTTTAAGATTCATCATACGCAACATTGTTACACCTAGGGAGGATCCATTATATCTAACAGTGAGATATAAGGCAACCCGTCAAGTTTCCAAATTTATATACTTTGAATCTTTTTTTCTATACAAGTATTATGTAAGTTATGAAATTTGATCTTAAACTTATGTAAGTTATGAAATTTGATCTTAAAATTAAGTAAGTTATGTATTCTTTAAGATTCATCATACGCGGCATTGTTACACCTAGGGAGGATCCATTATATCTAACAGTGAGATATAAGGCAACCCGTCAGGTTTCCAGCCTATATACTTTGAATCTTTTTTTTTATCTATACAAGTATTATGTAAGTTATGAAATTTGATCTTAAACTTATGTAAGTTATGAAATTTGATCTTAAAATTAAGTAAGTTATGTATTCTTTAAGATTCATCATACGCGGCATTGTTACACCTAGGGAGGATCCATTATATCTAACAGTGAGATATAAGGCAACCCGTCGTGTTTTTAGAATCTTTTTTTTATTTAATTTGGTATTTGTATTTAATAAATGTTATATATTTTGGTATTTAATTTGGTATTTGTATTTAATAATTGTTATATATTTTGGTATTTATAAATAATGTTATTAAGTTTTTAATGCTTAATTGATTTTAGAATTGATTTGATTAAAAATAGTAGTTAATGTTATTAAGTTTAAATTTTTATGATTTTTAATAGAATAAATTAATAATAAATTGTGAAGTTATTATTATTTTACGTTTAATTTGTCAAATACAATATGATGAATGCAATTTAATTCAAGTTTTAAAGGTTAATTTTATGAAATTTAATTATTAATGTTATTAGCTAATTATGTATTTAATAAATGTTATATATTTTGGTATTTAATTTGGTATTTGTATTTAATAAATGTTATATATTTTGGTATTTATAAATAATGTTATTAAGTTTTAATGCTTAATTCAGATTTTAGAATTGATTTGATTAAAATAGTGGTTAATATTATTAAGTTTAAATTTTATGATTTTTAATAGAATAAATTAATAATAAATTGTGAAGTTATTATTATTTTACGCTTAATTTGTCAAATACAATATGATGAATGCAATTTAATTCAAGTTTTAAAGGTTAATTTTATGAAATTTAATTATTAATATTATTAGCTAATTATGTATTTAATAAATGTTATATATTTTGGTATTTATAAATAATGTTATTAAGTTTTTAATGCTTAATTCAGATTTCAATATTGATTTGATTAAAATAGTGGTTAATATTATTAAGTTTAAATTTTTATGATTTTTAATAGAATAAATTAATAATAAATTGTGAAGTTATTATTATTTTACGTTTAATTTGTCAAATACAATATGATGAATGCAATTTAATTCAAGTTTTAAAGGTTAATTTTATGAAATTTAATTATTAATATTATTAGCTAATTATGTATTTAATAAATGTTATATATTTTGGTATTTAATTTGGTAATTGTATTTAATAAATGTTATATATTTTGGTATTTATAAATAATGTTATTAAGTTTTTAATGCTTAATTCAGATTTTAGAATTGATTTGATTAAAAATAGTGGTTAATATTATTAAGTTTAAATTTTTATGATTTTTAATAGAATAAATTAATAATAAATTGTGAAGTTATTATTATTTTACGTTTAATTTGTCAAATACAATATGATGAATGCAATTTAATTCAAGTTTTAAAGGTTAATTTTATGAAATTTAATTATTAATATTATTAGCTAATTATGTATTTTTATAAAATCAACTTTAAAACTTGAGTTTACTAAATAATTATTTCATTTTCTTTAGATATCAAAACTTATAATATTTATCAAATATAAATATTACATTTGACAAAAAATATATATACGTAAACACCGCAATAAAAAAAGGGTGACAAACTTAACTATCAAGTTATGCATTAAGTCTATGTTAAAAATTAGTGTTACTCAATTCCATGTTATTTAGGGGTGCTGGGTTATGGATTAACGTAAAAATGTTTGTGAAAAAGATTTCAACCCTCACAAAATAATATTAAAAAAACATAAACAATTTTTTAATTAAAATAAAACAAAATAGTTCAAGATTAAGAAATAATATAATAAATCAAATCAAATCAAATTATTACTAAAGGATGTAAAACATTTAAAATTTTCAACTCAATCAACTCACCTCAGATGAAAAGTTTCCGTGCAGTTTTGTTTCCCTCAACAATTGTTATCGTAATCTGATTGGGTCCGCTGAACAAGTGATAGTCATATAAAAACCCACTCAAAAGAAAAAAAAACAAATAATCATTCAAAGGAAGTAAAAGTAGGGATGACAACAATTAGGATATCCGTATTCTAACCCGATTATTTTTCATGCTATCCGAATCCAATAAATACATGGTTTACTATTTAAACTTTGCCATCCTCTCCCTACCCCAATAGTTTCAAGAATACCCGCTCAAATACTTGATTGCAAAGTCAAAGTTCGGCACGTAAACTAATTAATGGGTTCTCTATTATTTTACCTAAATCGATCCTGAAATGGAATTCAAGCAAAAGGATAGTTGTCCAAGGATCTTAAGATGTACTCATAGTAAGATGTAAATGAGACACCAGTGCTCACAAGCTACTCAAGTTCAATTTACAAAAAATCGAATTTGTCTCGATCATTAGCAAGTTAGCTTGAGTTATGGTATGGGCTGAATTTGAACACCCTAATACTTTAGGTGAGTAATTTGTGAGTCTAATCGGGTCTTTATATTCTTTATTAGTACTGAAAAATCTCAATTCCAACTTAAATTCAAGTTCAACCATAAGTTATCATATTGAAATTGAGCATAAGAATCAGACTCAAGCGAGATTAATCAATTCTAACAGTAAAAGTTCGAGGTCTAAAAATGGAACTCGACTAAACTCAAGCTTCGCTTATACTTAAGCTTCTGATCAAGATGGTTTCGCTACACATTAATAAACTTGTACACAACACTTTTCTGCTTCCTTTTTATTATTTGGGGAGGAGACTTGAACCCACTTTGAGTACATGCACCTATAATTAAGAATGCTCGGTGTTAGAAGTAAATAAAGTTCAGAACTAGAAAATCTTCCCATGGACTTCCAGACGAAAAATGTTCCATCAAGATTTTTTTTAAAAGGCCTCTATTGAATCACCACGAAGCAGTCCAAGCACAAGAAGAATGATATGCATGATGGCGATAGAGGTTAAAAAACAAAGCACCTGGTTATTTTAGTGTGAATAATATATTATTACTCGATGTGATCTAAGCATTAGGTGAATTAAGTTAACCTTGGATACTACTTTACGCTTTAATTTTTCAAGCTCAAAGCTAAACATCTTTCGGTGCTTTTGAATCTTTAACCATGGGATCCGTATCAACAAACTTTAGCTTCTTGCTTAGAATGTCGAGAGTTCTCATATATTCATCTTTTACCTGAAGGAAATAATTACAAGTACATTAGTAAAAATGAAGTATAACACACTAGAATATTTAAGGACACTAATAGCTGAATTCAGAAAGACATACAAGAGGATTAAACGAAGGAATCAAGACTGAGTTGTATATTATTACAAGTCATAAGTAGGTGCAAGGGCAACCAAGCAACAACCAGAGCTCTTTAAGCCATCAAAGGATCTTAATGTAAAAATAGCAATGACAGGGCAAAGGCAAGTTCACGATAAGATATAATTCAAAAATAAATACTTTAAAGAGTTAAATTAATGGCATTTCAACAAAGGTGAAACTAAGTCCGATTTCATTAAAAAATTACATCATTTTGACATCAATACTAGGGTTTCCAAATAGTGGCACCCGCTAAAGACCTCAACAATGGGAGGATAAAATCACATCAATGGCGACAAATCATGAGCATGATATTATTATTGGAAAGTGAAACTTCAAAGAATCATGAGGTGACGATAAGAATTTATAATTATTAGAAAGTTGTAATTCACTTTGTAATTAAATGGTTGAGCAATTTACATACATGTTGAAGATTTTAAGCAACAATTTAATAGAGTGGATCAAGTTGAATATCATCAAATAAGGAGTTATTTGAAGATTTTATCTGGTTGTGTTCATTTATAAAATGAGATCTATTTTCTATAGAAGTACAATTCTTGTAATATTTGATTATTTGATGCCATATAGAAGTTTTATTGAAGCACAATTCTAACAATATCATGTTTACACTAGTTGAATATTTGCAAGCTCACAATGCTTATTTAAAGAAGGTTTGTTTACTAGTGTATTTATTTGTTCATTATGAGGAACTTTTTTTTTACTGCAATTATGTTATAAACAAATTGTTTCATGTTTGGATTTTAACTAAGTTTTCTAGGGGAATGTTTTAGTTGAGAGAGTGATCTTAGTTGATTTATAAGAGTAAGATTGTAACTTGAAGAGTGAGTTGAATTTAAATCATATCTTGTATTGTTGATTAATGTTGGTTTACTCTTTGCATAAGGCTTCACAAATGTAGGAAAGGTTTTTCTAACTATAGAACCAATGATTGTGTGCATTTATTTTTACTCTTTCAATTGTCATTAAGTTGCAACTTAACTAATAATTGATAAGTAACTTAATGTCTACAATTGGTATTAGAATTAGCACTTGATTAGTTAGGCGATGATTTAGCTATTGAATTTCTTAAGATAGGGAATAAACTTCAGTCTCTAGAGTTCTTATGCTTGATGGCTTTAATTATTGCATATTAGAAGACTAAGATGACGACATTTATTAAATTAATAGATGAGTGAGTTTAAAGAGTTGTATTGATTAGTTAGGGGCCTTGTACAATTTGACGCTGTGGTTTGCTAATTCCTAATCTAGAAATCACCTAGACCATTAAGAAAGATAAGTTGGCAAATGCAAATCCAAAAGAATTCAATGTCATATTCAATGGTGTAGACCCAAACTAGCTTAGGAAGATTCCCAAATGAATAACTATGAGATAACCATAACAATTTCAAAAACAACTTATTAAGGCATTAATTGTAACACCCTAAAAATCTGAGTATTTAAAATTTGCATGATTTTGGTGTTTAGATTTTTAAAGGAAAAATATTTTATTTTAATTTGGTGCTTATTGAAGTCTTTGAGAGGGTAAAGCATAATTTGAGGAAAGAATAAAATTTATTAGTTGAGAATTTATTGAAGTGAAACAAAGGTGATTAAGACTTAAGCTAATTTATGTGCTAAGAGTGTCATAAAATGAGCATATGGCATGGTGGAGTTGGCGCATGGGTTCAAGTAAGAGGGAAGAGGTTCGAATCCCTTGTATAGCACCTTGATAAAATTTTTTTGTTTTAATTTTCTGCTCATGGCTAGGAAGTGTCGGCAAGGGGACATATAAGGAAGGTGTTGACCATGTATTTTTGGTTAGTGTATCAATGGATTAAGGTAACAACTAACTTATGGCATGGAATCAAAGGTTTAAGGAAAGATAGGGGGGGACATAAGGCACATATCAAGGGGGAATTTGGAAAGAAATCATGGCCAATTGACCATGTGCTGGACGGCAATTTGGTATAGGAGGGAGCCTAAATTTTGAGTTAGTTTTGGCTGAAAAATTCTTTTCTCTCTTTGGTTGTTCTTTGCACTTTGTGCAGAATTTTTATTCCTCTCCTTTCAACATCCCTCTTGGCCGAATTTTGCATTTGGCAAAGCCAAAATCTTTTGACCATTTGGTCACTTTCATCCATTTTGGTTAATTTTCTTTTGTATTCTCCTTGTGCCGAAATCACCCATACCAAAATCAGTCTCTTTCTTTTCTTTTGCCATGGTAGAATGCACTAAATCCTAAAGGTCTATTTTTTTCTTTTCTTTCATCTTCTTTTCTCTTTGAAATCAAACTATCTCATCACCATCTCTTTCTCATATTCTAATTATTTCAATCAAAGTTTCTTCATTTAACATCCCTTTGGCCGAATGTTAGAGTGCCATAACCGAAATTATTTTCTCTTTTCTTTGGTTGCATAGCCGAATTCTCCAACTCTCACAAACATCATCCTCAATCTTTTCTTTTCGATCGTGGATCATAGGTAAGGGGTTCTTTTTCATTTTCGTTTTAATTAGTGATATTATGGCCGAATATCATTGGTTTATAGAGGGTCTTTTTGGATCGAAATAACGTTCATTCTAATAACGTTCTTTTCATTATTATTATTTAGTGCAATAACGGAGATCGGAACTCAAGTGATCGGGAGAAACATTGGAAACGTTTTATTTTGGTAAGGAAATCAAATCTCTTTAAATCTCTAGTAACATTGATATTATTTTAGATCTAACTAAATTCCTTTGGATCTTGAAGACTGTCAAAATAGGGAAGAAAAGGGCGGTGGTTAGTCACGTTAAGAGGGGTGGATCTGTAAATCCCCCATTCAAACGAAGAGCGGTTTCTGCAGTCCGGGATTTTCCACCGGGTTGTGGGCCATCTTCCGAAAGTAGTCCATTATTCAAGTAGTACGAACCTCCGAGCCGTTATCGTTGGTGGATTCTCGTGACTAGTGAATCGATAAACGAGGCAAAGCCGAAAATCAAGTGATTCAAAATCAAGAGGGTAAGATTTTGGATCCATTATTGATTAAGATTAATTTAACGAATTAGTTGTCTAACGAATCAAAATATATTTTAGGTGCCGAGGAGCGAGAAGGGTTAGTACTCACGGTATCGAGGTGTGTAATTTCACACTCATTACTTTTGGTTGGATGTCAAATTTGGTATGGAAGTAAATCGTAAAACGATTAGATCGGTAAAAGCGTAAAATTTATATTTTGACGAAAATGCGTAAAAACGACTAAATCGTGGAAATTACGAAAACGCCTCGAGTAATTAATTGTTATCATGAAAATTTGATGTTTAAGTAAAATGGGCCGTAAAAAAGTTCGTGGGCCGTAAATACTCTAGTTCGTGAAAATGGCCGTAAATACTCTAGTTCGTGAAAATGGGCCGTAAATACTCTAGTTCGTGAAAATGGGCCAAAATACTCTAGTTCGTTAAAATTTAGCCAAAACATTCTAGTTTGGTAAATGGGCCAAAGCCCACTAAAGCATTAAATGGACAAATTGCTATAATTATGGGCCAAATGAAATGTTATTGATAAACCCACCATGTTATGTTTTGTTAATAAATTTTATATTTTCAAGTACATGTATAATTGCATGGGTGGGATATATGAAGAGAAGAATGGCGATTGCCACAATATCGGCTTATTGCCTCTAGTTCGGTGGTTTCGCCACAATATCGGCTTATTGCCTCTAGTTCGGTGGCTCGCCACAATATCGACTTATTGCCTCTAGTTCGGTGGTTTCGCCACAATATCGACTTATTGCCTCTAGTTCGGTGGTTTCGCCACAATATCGACTTATTGCCTCTAGTTCGGTGGCTATGCCACAATTATAAAAAGGCTTAATGCCTACGATTGGTGTGATGGCGGGGTGGGTTGACTTGATCCCCAGGTGTGATGGTTGGTGCAGGGGTGTTAGCGGATGGATATTAGGTTTGGGTTGGGAATTACATTTTCATGCATTATTAATTATTTTTTAATTCATGATATGTTGTTGATTTCGAATTGGGCTCAAGCCCGACTTAATATCTTGACAATCTGCCCAATAATGGTGGTAAGTGAGTTACACTTTGAGTTCTAAGTAACTCACCCTTTTATTTTTCCATCTCGTAATGGAAATTGATGTGGACTTGGGCCGAGGATGACTTCGTGGAGGCCATACTGCTAAAAATGGGTTATTAAACTCTGAACTTTTAATAATTATTTTACTATTTTGGGATGTTGTAATAAATGGCCTCTATAAATAACTTATGGATTTTATGTGTGTTTGGAATTTAAACTTTATTTTGGACTTTTAAATCATGGGCTAAGATTATATGATGCTTTATAGAAATAAATTTGGTTTTTTTTTCAAGTATATGAAATTCTTTTATAAATAATTCTTTTTATTGTTAACTCTTTAACAAATCTCCTAACGGTTTTGATAATACAATGATTTTCAACTAATGTTTCTAAATAATTATCAAAATCTAATACTCTTCAAATTTTAAACTCTGTAAACAATATTGTAGTTTTCAACTCATCAAAGATTTAAGAATAGTTCGAATCACGTAACAAACCAAATCTGGTCTGTAACACCCTGAATTAGGGGTTATTTGTAATTTAAATAAATTCCATGTGGGTTTCAAGAAATAAATAAATATGATTTTATTTGGCATGATTTAGGGTCTAGAAATAATCCCGAATTAGGTTAGATTTGGAATTAAAAATTTCTTTTTAAAGTACTTAAAAGAAGGGAGCTAGGTGGAGATAGGGTTTAAATAAAAAATTGGGAGAAGCATGACACAAGAAGGCCTTGTGGTCTGGTGGTTGTGGCGTCATTATGATGGTAAGGGATCTTGGGTTCGATCCATGGGAGATACAAGGAGGAAATATTTTTCCTTGTGGGCTTTTTGGGCGTTAGGGCTAGGAAGGCCTTATAATTAAATAAAGGAGGTTTGTGGCATGAAAGTTAGGTTGGGAGAAGTGGCAAGGCGCTAGAAGAAAGAATCATGGCGCTTGGACTCGTGTTCGAGTCTGGGGTAGCACATGTCTGCGTTTATTTTTGTTTTAGCGCCAAAGCATAAGGAGCCAGTGAAGGATGGCTTATAAAATGTCATGACGAGTTATGACCTGAAAGTGTAATCAGGAAAGATGGCAAGGGTGTTAAGAAAGGGGACAAGCAGTAGGTCGCTGGTTCGAGACCTTGAAGCAACGATTTGGGATTTTAATTTTTCCATATGCGGTTATAAATTTGGAGTAGGAAGGGTTTAAGAATAAATGTTGTGGTTAAATGACAAGAAAGTCAATGTGGCCGAGTGGCACGGGGCGTGTTAGGGGGCCGCTTGGGGTTCGTGTTCGAATCAAGCAAGAAGACAACATGGTTTTTTTTTTCCCTCTTTTTTTCTTCCCCAGCTGCTAACGTGGGTGAAGGACTTTGGTTGCATTTTGGACTCCCAAAGTCAGCTGGAAGAGTTTGATATGCACATGGGTTCTTTTATTTTTAGTGTTTTATTTGTTGAGGGGATTAAGGAATTAAAAGGATGATAAAATTAGATTTATCTTGGATAAATCAAGGCTGGGAATTATCATAAATTAAGAGAGTGTTTGCTGAAAATTGGAGACCTTGGGGGGCTGTACATATCTGTTTTGTACAGCAAAGATGTACCAAAAGTTGAACCAAAATTCTTCTTTTCTCTCCAAATTTACTGCTGCTGAAATCTCCATTGTTTCATAGCTAAAACCATTCAAAAATTCCAGCTTCTTTTCTCTTTTACAAGCCAAATATACTCCCTCTTTAAGAGAAAATTTCCAGCAAACTCCTTCTCTTCTTCCTCTCTTCTTGTGCTGCCTAAATCTCCCTTAAACCATAGCCAAAATTGTTCAAAAAATTTCCAGCATTGTTGTTTACTCTTAGCCAAATTCTCCTTAGGGAAAAAGGGTGTTGTTTTCGGTTCTTTCCTCTTCTAAAAGGGTAGCCGAACCCCTCTCACAACATTAAGAGGTGCTGCCAATTTTCTATAAATGAGGGAAGCTTTCGGGATTTATTTTCCAAGGTGAGTTGGTAAGCACATTCGGCCAAAGGCCTTTCAATTAAAAAGTCTATGATTAAATGTCAAACTAACGTATGCCATGGATTTAGGGACTGTTAGGCTTGGATTTGATTGAAATCAAATCCATTCAAGGGACAAAAATCTAGTGTTGTAGATCGGATCTTCTGGATCTAGGAATTCGGTAGAAACAGTGTGTAAACTCTTTACACACTTTATTATTAAACTTCGATATTGTTGTCTTGTGTATAAATTTTGGTAGTGATCTATGATATGCTTGTGGCTTAAACATGGATTCCGGTAAGTCCCCTAATTTGTGACTTTTGTTAAATAATTTGCATGTCATCACATGATATTAAATTCTATGCCATGATATATGAAAATTGATATAAAAGCATGTGATGGTGGGATTGATGAGAGGAGGGGATGAATTATGGATCTGTCGGTGGTTTTGACCACAAGATGGGTTGGCCCCATCGATTATTTGTGACCTATGGTCATCGTGGTTTTGACCACAACGATTGAATATTTGCGACTAAGTCCCAGTGGTTTGGTACCACCAATGGTTTTGACCACACTTGATATTTTGTGACCTATGGTCATCGGTGGTTTTGACCACACGATGGGTTGGCCCCATCAATTAAATTGTGACTTTAAGTCATCGGTGGTTTTGACCACACGGGGTAGAAAAGGAGTATGGATGGCTAGTTGGGTTGCATGTGCATGTTTAATTGATAAATTGTGTATGAGTTGTATTTTTAGTAGGGGATTTACACTCGAGTCTTGGTGACTCACCCTTCCCTTAACATTTTGCGATGAGTAAATCGCGGAGATGGAGCCGAGAGGACTCGAGGCTGCCATGCTTAATGTTGGAATTTAATTTTGTTTTCGTTAAGTTTAATTATTTTATTTCCTAAGTATTTTTATTTTGGGATTGTAATAAGGCCGCTATTTATTTTGTGGATGTTATTTTATTTATTTTGCTTATGTTATGTTACAAATGAAATTTTCAATTGATAAGTAACCAGTTAAAAATAATTTTTCAAACTTAGTAAATTTCTACGGGTTTTTTAAAAGATGTTACCATCGGGTAACAAAAAAATAAACTAAGTCAACTATCACTTTGATGATTTTAAAATGATACATGATCAATGTTTTCAAAAGGGTTTATAAAGCCCAACTGTATTTATAAAAAGGCCAACTGAGTTTTCAAACCCCGTTTTAAATACCTTAGCCAAATTTAATCGAATTTTCACCCAACTATCAAATTGGCCCAAAATATTTTACCCAGTGACATACCAGATCCGGTCAGGACTCATGGGCCGGGTTTGGGGTGTTACAAATTGGTATCAGAGCCAGGTTCAAAACTCGGCTGTGGGGGGGCCCAAGGCCCAAAATGTTTGGTTTTTGGATAGTAGGCCTTATTATAATGTTTGAGAAATTGTTTTTGGCTTGATCAAGATGGCACCGAGTCTCCCAAGACCTATCCGCCTGTAAGTACCTCTATCAATTTTCGTGAATTTTTTTTTTTTGATGAGGGTAGAAGGGTAAAATGGGAACGTAGACTACTAGAGTAGAAACTGCTGAACCCTAGGGCTAGCATACCCCAACAAAAAATTTCATAAAATTTAATAATTACCTAAACAAACCTTGTGAGTTGTCAATGAGCAAAGGATGTGGCAATCGTTATCGCATGTCTAGGATTGGATTCGGTGAGGGCACGGTATTTAAGCGATCCTCGTGACTCACCTCCTACTCACTTGAATCCTACAGTGCGTAGTAACTGCTCATCCTAATGAGACGACACACTCACAAAGCTAAATTCGATAACTAAAACCCGAAAGGGACTAGCCGCTTTGTTTTGGGAAATAATTAAAATTCTAGTTTTTTTAAAAAAGAGAGACCAAAATACCCTCAAGATGAAAAATGACCAAAATACCTCGGTTTGTAAAATACCTCCATATGAAAAAAATTTCAAATAGAAATTTTCAAAAACATCCTTCTTTGTGAATTCACTTAGAACCTAAATTCGAAATTATTTTGTGAAGATACCCGACTATGTAGAATTACTAAAATACCCTTGGGGTAGAAATTACAAAATGCCCTTGAATTATGAAATTTCCAAAATACCCACGGTTTTAATCAAAATTTCATCACATAAAAGTGCCCAAAATCTTAAAATTGAAACGTCATGATTTTGTAAAATTACAAAATTGTTCCTAACCTACCAAATTACCGAATACCCTAACTTTCAAATTTTGTAAACATCACTATTTTAGAAAATGCAAATTATCAAAAGAGCCTTCAAAGTTTTTACAATTTTTGAAATATCCCGATTCATCAAATTTTAAAATTCATCCCGATTTGTAGAAAATTACCAAAATGCCCCGAGTTTTAAAATTCATAGGAAGACCCCAATTTCAAAATTTCTCAAAATAATCAGAAATTAAGAGTTTTAAAATAATTTTGGCAAAATCATCGAAAATTTGCATTTTTGAAAATTACGAAAATACCCTCAGAGGAAAAATTACTAAATACCCACGGTAGTGGAAAAACAATCACAATGAAATCAACAATGTCTCTTTGATTGAATGAATGGAAGATCTGTGTTTGTTTGATTACGAAAGAACCACTCTTTAAATTCCTATCATAAAATTTCTTCGTGGATAATTAGTGAAACAAGTACTAATCCATAAAATTACGTAATCGATTAAAGCGCAATAGTTAGAATGAGTTCAAGAGGTCGTGGACGTCCGTCGCGTGGTCGAGGTAGAGGAGGTGGTAACCGCAGTGTGAACCCGTGAGGTCGGGTCGAATCGGAGAATGGGATACCACCGCCACCACCACCCCCAATTTTTAGAGCTGAGGAGCAGGATCAGACGGGAGGTGAGGCCGTAACGCATGCTGTGTTGCGAGTCCTTGAGATGGTGGCTGGGGCGAATGGAGGTATGGGAGCTCGAAAGTCTGTACCCGAGCGACTTCGATCAAACGGGGCAGAGGTATTCCGGGGTGTATCGGGAGTGGCACCCAGTGCGGCAGAATACTGGTTAGAATCGACTGAAAGGATTATGGACGATCTTGACCTGACTAATGAGGAGAAGTTAAAAGGAGCAGTGTCGCTTCTGAAGGATGAAGCGTATCAGTGGTGGCTCACCGTAAAGGATGGAACGGTGGCAGAAAACCTTACTTGGGAATTTTTCAGGGGAGCCTACCAAAAGAAGTATATTGGAACCAGCTATGTAGACGCTCAGAGGAAGGCTTTCTTGAACCTGGTTCAAGGAAATAAGTCAGTGGCAGAATATGAGGCCGAGTTCCTCCGATTAAGTAGATATGCTCGTGGTATTGTGGGTACCGAGCATGAGCGCTGTGTCAGATTTGAAGATGGCCTTAGAGATGAGCTGAGGATGATGATAGCTCCACAACAGGAACGAGAGTTCGCTGTCCTTGTGGAGAAGTCTAAAGTTGCTGAGGGAGTAAGACAGTCCGTTAGACGGAACCAGGACAAAAATTGGAATAAGAGGAGCTCGGAACCATCAGAGTTCTCTGGTAATCAGCAAAAGAGGTCAAAGTTTGGTGGGTCGGATCAAGCGCTAGGCTCGCCGCCGCTAATCCTCGATGGCATACACGGTGTGATAAGTGTGGCAAGTTTCACAAGGGGAGTGGTGGAATGGTAATCGTGGATGCTTTGAATGTGGGTCTATGGAGCATCGAGTTAGAGACTGTCCTAAGAAGGCAGCTAGGCTGAGAACGGAAGGTCAGGACCATGCACCGAACAGAAGGGATAACCAACAACCACAGAGGGGTCGAGGTGCAGGTAGGGGTAATGGAAATGGTAACGGGCGTGACCGAGGTGCTGAAGGTGCAGAGGCGAGGCAACCAAGGTTGGTTTATGCAATTGGCCATCGCGAGGAGGAAGATGTGCCAGATGTGACAACGGGTACGTTCCTTAATTCGAATACCCTAATTGCTTTAATTATTGTAGAGTTTTCTTGTTTTATTAGGGAAGTGCACGAAATCTTGGTTGTGAACTTAGAGGCGTGTCAGGAAGCATGATAATTCTTTAAGATCGAGTCTTGTGAGAGTAGCATAGTCAAAGTGAGTAAAGATGTACGGTTATTCGTTAGTAAGTAATTTCGAGGACGAAATTATTTTTAAGGGGTAGAACTGTAACACCACGAATTAGGGGTTATTTGTAATTTAAATAAATTCCATGTGGGTTTCAAGAAATAAATAAATATGATTTTATTTGGCATGATTTAGGGTCTAGAAATAATCCGAATTAGGTTAGATTTGGAATTAAAATTTCTTTTTAAAGTACTTAAAGAAGGGAGCTAGGTGGAGATAGGGTTTAAATAAAAAATTGGGAGAAGCATGACACAAGAAGGCCTTGTGGTCTGGTGGTTGTGGCGTCATTATGATGGTAAGGGATCTTGGGTTCGATCCATGGGAGATACAAGGAGGAAATATTTTTCCTTGTGGGCTTTTTGGGCGTTAGGGCTAGGAAGGCCTTATAATTAAATAAAGGAGGTTTGTGGCATGAAAGTTAGGTTGGGAGAAGTGGCAAGGGCGCTAGAAGAAAGAACTGCGGCGCTTGGACTCGTGTTCGAGTCCTGGGGTAGTACATGTCTGCGTTTATTTTTGTTTTAGCGCCAAAGCATAAGGAGCCGATGAAGGATGGCTTATAAAATGTCATGACGAGTTATGACTGAAAGTGTAATCGGGAAAGATGGCAAGGGTGTTAAGAAAGGGGACAAGCGGAGGTCATTGGTTCGAGACCTTGAAGCAACGATTTGGGATTTTAATTTTTCCATATGCGGTTATAAATTTGGAGTAGGAAGGGTTTAAGAATAAATGTTGTGGTTAAATGACAAGAAAGTCAATGTGGCCGAGTGGCACAGGGCGTGTTAAGGGGGCTCTTGCTTGGGGTTCGTGTTGAATCAAGCAAGCAGAGAACATGGTTTTTTTCTTTTTTCCTCTTTTTTCTTCCCCAGCTGCTAACGTGGGTGAAGGACTTTGGTTGCATTTTGGACTCCCAAAGTCAGCTGGAAGAGTTTGATATGCACATGGGTTCTTTTATTTTTAGTGTTTTATTTGTTGAGGGGATTAAGGAATTAAAAGGATGATAAAATTAGATTTATCTTGGATAAATCAAGGCTGGGAATTATCATAAATTAAGAGAGTGTTTGCTGAAAATTGGAGACCTTGGGGTCAGTACATATCATTTTGTACAAAGAAAGATGTACCAAAAGTTGAACCAAAATTCTTCTTTTCTCTCCAAATTTATCTTCTGAAATCTCCATTGTTTCATAGCTAAAACCATTCAAAATTCCAGCTTCTCTTCTCTTTTACAAGCCAAATATACTCCCTCTTTAAGAGAAAATTTCCAGCAAACTCCTTCTCTTCTTCCTCTCTTCTTGTGCTGCCTAAATCTCCCTTAAACCATAGCCAAAATTGTTCAAAAAATTTCCAGCATTGTTGTTTACTCTTAGCCAAATTCTCCTTAAGGAAAAAGGGTGTTGTTTTCGGTTCTTTCCTCTTCTAAAAGGGTAGCCGAACCCCTCTCACAACATTAAGAGGTGCTGCCAATTTTCTATAAATGAGGGAAGCTTTCGGGATTTATTTTCCAAGGTGAGTTGGTAAGCACATTCGGCCAAAGGCCTTTCAATTAAAAAGTCTATGATTAAATGCCGAAACTAACGTATGCCATGGATTTAGGGACTAAGTTAGGCTTCGGGATTTGATTGGAAATCAAATCCATTCAAGGGACAAAAATCTAGTGTTGTAGATCGGATCTTCGGGATCTAGGAATTCCGGTAGAAACAGGTGTGTAAACTCTTTACACACTTTATTATTAAACTTGCGATATTGTTGTCTTGTGTATAAATTTTGGTAGTGATCTATGATATGCTTGTGGCTTAAACATGGATTCCGGGTAAGTCCCCTAATTTGTGACTTTTGTTAAATAATTTGCATGTCATCACATGATATTAAATTCTATGCCATGATATATGAAAAATTGATATAAAAGCATGTGATGGTGGGATTGATGAGAGGAGGGGGATGAATTATGGACTGTCGTCAGTGGTTTTGACCACAAGATGGGTTGGCCCCATCAGATTATTTGTGACCTATGGTCATCAGTGGTTTTGACCACAACGATTGAATATTTGCGACTAAGTCCCAGTGGTTTGGTACCACCGATGGTTTTGACCACACTTGATATTTTGTGACCTATGGTCATCAATGGTTTTGACCACACGATGGGTTGGCCCCATCAATTAAATTGTGACTTTAAGTCATCAGTGGTTTTGACCACACGGGGTAGAAAAGGAGTATGGATGGCTAGTTGGGTTGCATGTGCATGTTTAATTGATAAATTGTGTATGAGTTGTATTTTCCGGGTAGGGGATTTACACACTGAGTCTTGGTGACTCACCCCTTCCCTTAACATTTTGCAGATGAGTAAATCGCGGAGATGGAGCCGGAGAGGACTCGAGGCGGCCATGCTTAATGTTGGAATTTAATTTTGTTTTCGTTAAGTTTAATTATTTTATTTCCTAAGTATTTTTATTTTGGGATTGTAATAAGGCCGCTATTTATTTTGTGGATGTTATTTTATTTATTTTGCTTATGTTATGTTACAAATGAAATTTTCAATTGATAAGTAACCAGTTAAAAATAATTTTTCAAACTTAGTAAATTTCTACGGGTTTTTAAAAGATGTTACCATCGGGTAACAAAAAATAAACTAAGTCAACTATCACTTTGATGATTTTAAAATGATACATGATCAATGTTTTCAAAAGGGTTTATAAAGCCCAACTGTATTTATAAAAGGCCAACTGAGTTTTCAAACCCGCTTTAAATACCTTAGCCAAATTTAATCAATTTTCACCCAACTATCAAATTGGCCCAAAATATTTTACCCAAAGGACATACCAGATCCGGTCAGGACTCATGGGCCGGGTTTGGGGTGTTACATGGTCTCAACGCATAGACCGGGTTTGGAGTGTTACATTTAGTGGTATCAGAGCCAGTTTCAAAAACTCGGCTGTGGTTTGGGTTCAAAAATAATTTCCGTATGAAAACGTTCAATGATATTTTAAAGATCAGTATGGCACCACAAGCATCCGGCAACAAGTCAAGTAAGTATTTATTGCTTAAATGATTACTATGATATGATCATAGGAACACTCTAGAACTTCTAGTTTTAGACGTGAAAAACTGTAGAGATTGAGACTATAGGAAATGTTGCGAAAAATAACTTTATATCTTAAATCTCATAAAATATCGCTAATAAACACCGAAACAAAATTTCTGATTCATAAAACTTGTAATCAGATAAACGAACAAGCAATCATGAGTACAAGAGGACGTGGTCGTGGACGCGTAGACGCGGGCGTGGTAGAGGCCGAGGTGCTACTACCAAGCACCAAATCATATGCGAAGTGGGACGACGTCAATTGAAAGTGAGACCGGATCACGCGATCACATGGAAGAAGATCATGCATTGACTCAAGCAATGTTGCGAGTCTTGGAAAGGGTCGCTGGAACTAGAATTGGGCCAACAACTCGTGGGTCAATTTCAGAGCGACTTAAGGCAAATAATGCAGAAGTTTTCAGAGGAGTCTCTGGTGTAGCTCCGAATGTGGCTGAATATGGCTCAAGTCGTGGAGCGGATCATGGATGATATGGAATGCAGGTGAGCAAAACCGAGAGGAGTCAGTATCCTTATTGAGAGATGAGGCGTATCAGTGGTGGCTCACTGTTCGAGAAGGCACTCAAGCTGCACTGATTAACTGGGAATTCTTTAAAGCTGCCTTCCAAGGAAAATACGTTGGAACGAGCTATGTAGACGCTCGAAGGAAGGAATTTCGAATCTTGTCCAAGGAAGTAAGGCCGTGGCAAAGATATGAAGTCGAGTTTTACGTCGAGCCGTTATGCGGGACAATTGTAGCAACAGATCATGAGCGTTGTATGCGTTTCGAGGATGGACTTAATGATGAGTGAGGGTTCGATTGCTCATGACAAGTTAGAAATTTTTCGACTCGGTGGAGAAGGCCAAAATAGCGAAGAGGCTAAGAACTCGAAACAGCGAGCAGAGAGAT
This sequence comes from Gossypium rotundifolium, assembly GCA_025506655.1. Taxonomy (NCBI): domain Eukaryota; kingdom Viridiplantae; phylum Streptophyta; class Magnoliopsida; order Malvales; family Malvaceae; genus Gossypium; species Gossypium rotundifolium. Next base: position 65,119,638 of record CP106722.1, read on the forward strand.
CACGAAACAAGAGAGAGACACATGATCTGGTTCTTCCAAGAGATTCGGAAGAAACCGGAATGATGAATCGGTTCAAGGCGTAACCCCGGTAGCAAATAATCGAAGTCAAGATTGCGAGTGTGGGAAAAGGCATTTTGGGAATGTTGGAGGAAAGCGGTGCATGCTACAAATGCGGTTCAATGGAACATCAGTACAAAAGTTGTCCTCGACGAATGGATACGACTCAAGAAGTCCGTAATAATGATGCACAGCCGGCCAGGGGTAATCAGCAGCCACCGAGAGGTCGTGGACCAGGTCGTGGTGGTAATGGGGCTGGTCGTGGTCAAGGTGCACCGGTCGAAGAAATGGTAATAGAGAAATGCGATGCAAGACAACCCGGATCGGTCTATGCGGTTAGACGCCATGAGGACGGCAATGCACCAGATGTGATAACCGGTACGTTCTTCATTTTTGATGTACCTGTTATTGCCTTAATAGATATTGGCTCTACTCATTCGTATGTATCTAGTGCCATATCTGGAAATCTGAATTTAGAATCTGAAATTACCGAAAATGAGATGGTCGAATCAGATCCTTTAGGACGATCGATGAGTGGTTAATAAAATATTTAAAGACGTGCCTTAAAAATCCAAGAGGAAGTATTCTTAGCAAATTTGATGGAACTACCTTTCATGAAGTTCGATCTCATTTCAGGCATGGGTGGTTGGTTAACCATCGGGCGTAATTGGATTGTGCTGAAAAATGAATGTCGAGAAGGACCTACGGATGATAAGGAAGTCATAATGATTGGTGAGCGGAAGAACTATCGGCAAATGTGGTATCGCATTAAAAGTCGAGAAGTTGGTGCGGAAAGGATACGGAGCATTCCTAGCCTTTATCATCTTTGTGGATGCCAAGGAATTATCCGTGAATGATGTGAGGACGGTGAAGGAATTTCCGATGTATTTCTGAAGAACTTCTGGTATACCTCCGGATCGGAAGTAGAATTTGGCATTGAGCTTTTGCAGGGACGGCTCCCGGTGTCCATTGCTCCCTATAGAATGGCGTCGAAGGAGTTGGTGAGCTCAAAGCTCAAATTCAAGAATTTTTGGATCGGGATTCATTCGACCAAGTGTGTCTCCGTGGGGAGCACCGGTCTTGTTCGTCAAGAAGAAGGATGGATCGATGCGTATGTGCATTGATTACGACAGTTGAATAAATTGACGATCAAGAATCGGTATCCTCTGCCGAGAATTGACGACTGTTTGATCAATTGAAAGGAGCTTGCTTTTCCAAAATTGATTTAAGGTCGGGTTATCACCACTTAAGGTGAAAGAAGCGGACATCTATAAGACAAAGATTTCGGACACGTTACGGACACTATGAGTTTGTAGTGATGCCGTTTGGATTAACTAATGCACCATTTGCATTTATGGACATGATGAACCAAGTCTTTCAACCATATTTAGACCGGTTTGTGGTAGTGTTCATAGATGATATATTGGTTTATTCGAGAAATGAGGAGGAACATGACCAAGATTTGCGGATAGTATTACAACTACTTCGTGATAAGTAATTGTATGCCAAATTTGGTAAATGCGAATTTTGGCTAAAGGAGGTGACTTTCCTTGGTCATGTAGTATCGGTAGAAGGAATAAGGGTGGATCCTCGGAAAATTGAGGCTATTTCGGATTGGAAACCACCAACATCGATGAGTGAAATTTGGAGTTTCTTGGTCCTGGTGGATACTATAGGCGTTTTGTAGAGGGTTTTCATTGATTCTCGCACCCTAACTAAAGCATTGCGAAGGGAGCTCCGTATATCTGGACCGAAAAGCAAAGAAGAGAGTTTCGAGAAATTGAAGAAGATCCGACGAAGCTCGGTTTGATTCAACCCGAAGGTGGAAAAGAATTCACATTTATTGTGATGCGTCTCACACGAGTGCAGGTTGTGTGTTGATGCAAAATGGAAAGGTGGTGGCCTATGCTTTCGTCAATTGAGACCACACGAAGTAAACTACCCTACTCATGATTTGGAGTTAGTGCCGTTGTCTTTGCTCTAAAGATTTGGAGGCACTATCTCTATGGTGAGAAGTCCATAATCTACACGGATCACAAGATTCTTAAATACCTCCTTACCCAGAAGGAGTTGAATTTAAGACAAAGAAGATGGATAGAATTGTTAAAAGATTATGATTTCTCCATCGAATACCATCCTGGAAAGGCTAACGTGGTAGCTGACGCGTTAAGTCGTAAGGCGGTATCTCGAATTAAGAGCTTTGTTTGCCCATTTGAATCAGATGAGGATGGCGGTTTGTTAGCAGAACTTCAGGTGAAACCTCCGTGGCTGGAACAAATCAAGGAAAAACAGACATCAGATGAGAAGTTGGGACCTTTACTGCGACAAGTTGAAAATGGTGAAATTGAGGATTTTGGAATAAACACGGAGGGTGTGTTGTGCTTAGAGAGTATGCATGCCTAAGGATGCGGATTTGAGGCAATTGATTCTACGGAGGCGATAGTAGTCCTTATGCTATGCATCCCGGAGGAAATAAGATGTATCGAGATCTCCGTGAATGATATTGGTGGCGTGGTTGAAGCGTGAGATTACGTAATTGTGGGAAAATGTTTGACTTGTCGCAAGTGAAGGCGTAACATCAATTACCGTGCGGATTGTTACAACCGATAAAGATTCCTCTTTGGAAATGGGAGAGGATAACTATGGATTTTGTTAGTGGGTTACCGTTAACACCTACTAAGAAAAATTTCGTTTGGGTAATTGTTGATCGGTGACGAAGACCGCTCATTTCTTGCCGTCAGACGGATTATTCATTGCGTAAATTGGCGAAACTTTACGTATCCGAAATTGTGAGGTTACATGGGGTACCTGTATCTATTATATCGGATAGGGACCCTAGGTTTACATCATGATTACGAAAGCTCGCACGAAGCCTTAGGGACAAAGTTGAATTTCAAGACGGCTTTTCATCCTCGGTCGATGGTCATCGGAAAGAGTAATTGAGATATTGGAAGATATGTTAAGAGGATGTGTAATCGACTTGAGGGTAGTTGGGAGGATTATCTACCACCGCGTAATTCGCATATAACAATGACTATCGATCTAGCATTGGATGGCACCTTACGAGGCATTGTATGGTCGTAATTGTCGCTCTCCTATTTGTTGGACCGAGTTGGGCGAAAGATGATGTTAGGTCCTGAGATGATATCTGAGACCGAGGATAAAGTAAAAGTTATTCGAGCACGGTTGAAAGAAGCCTCAGATAGACAGAAGTCGTACGCAGATCTGAAGCGAAGGGACATCGAGTATAGTGTGGGAGATCGGGTTTTCTTGAAGGTATCTCCTTGGAAAAAGATCTTCAGATTCGGAAGGAAGGGCAAGCTAAGTCCTAGATACATTGGACCTTATCGTGTGCTGAAGCGTGTTGGTCTAGTGGCATATCAGATTGAGTTACCTCCGGAGTTAGATCAAATTCATAATGTCTTTCATGTTTCCATGTTGAGGCGTTATAGATCAGATCCTTTGCACATTATACCGGTAGAAGAATTGGAGTGAATTGATTTGTCCTTTGAAGAAGAACCGGTGGAAATCCTAGATCGAGATGTCGTGGTACTAAGGAAGAAAAGCGTGCGTTGGTCAAAATTCTATGGCGTAACCACTGAGTGGAAGAAGCTACGTGGGAGCCAGAGGATGCAATTGGCAAAGAATACCCTCACCTTTTTCAACTGTAAATTTCGAGGACGAAATTTTCTTTAAGGAGGGTAGAGTTGTAACACCCTAAAAATCTGAGTATTTAAAATTTGCATGATTTTGGTGTTTAGATTTTTAAAGGAAAAATATTTTATTTTAATTTGGTGCTTATTGAAGTCTTTGAGAGGGTAAAGCATAATTTGAGGAAAGAATAAAATTTATTAGTTGAGAATTTATTGAAGTGAAACAAAGGTGATTAAGACTTAAGCTAATTTATGTGCTAAGAGTGTCATAAAATGAGCATATGGCATGGTGGAGTTGGCGCATGGGTTCAAGTAAGAGGAAGAGGTTGAATCCTTGTATAGCACCTTGATAAAATTTTTTGTTTTAATTTTTCGCTCATGGCTAGGAAGTGTCGGCAAGGGACATATAAGGAAGGTGTTGACCATGTATTTTTGGTTAGTGTATCAATGGATTAAGGTAACAACTAACTTATGGCATGGAATCAAAGGTTTAAGGAAAGATAGGGGGGACATAAGGCACATATCAAGGGGGAATTTTGGAAAGAAATCATGGCCAATTGACCATGTGCTGGACGGCAATTTGGTATAGGAGGGAGCCTAAATTTTCAGTTAGTTTTGGCTGAAAAATTCTTTTCTCTCTTTGGTTGTTCTTTGCACTTTGTGCAGAATTTTATTCCTCTCCTTTCAACATCCCTCTTGGCGAATTTTGCATTTGGCAAAGCCAAAATCTTTGACCATTTGGTCACTTTCATCCATTTTGGTTAATTTTCTTTTGTATTCTCCTTGTCGAAATCACCCATACCAAAATCGGTCTCTTTCTTTTCTTTTGCCATGGCCGAATGCACTAAATCCTAAAGGTCTATTTTTTCTTTTCTTTCATCTTCTTTTCTCTTTGAAATCAAACTATCTCATCACCATCTCTTTCTCATATTCTAATTATTTCAATCAAAGTTTCTTCATTTAACATCCTTTGGTAGAATGTTAGAGTGCCATAACCAAATTATTTTCTCTTTTCTTTGGTTGCATAGCAATTCTCCAACTCTCACAAACATCATCCTCAATCTTTTCTTTTCGATCGTGGATCATAGGTAAGGGTTCTTTTTCATTTTCGTTTTAATTAGTGATATTATGGCGAATATCATTGGTTTATAGAGGGTCTTTTGGATCGAAATAACGTTCATTCTAATAACGTTCTTTTCATTATTATTATTTAGTGCAATAACGGAGATCGGAACTCAAGTGATCGGGAGAAACGTTGGAAACGTTTTATTTTGGTAAGGAAATCAAATCTCTTTAAATCTCTAATAACATTGATATTATTTTAGATCTAACTAAATTCCTTTGGATCTTGAAGACTGTCAAAATAGGGAAGAAAAGGGCGGTGGTTAGTCACGTTAAGAGGGGTGGATCTGTAAATCCCCCATTCAAACGAAGAGCGGTTTCTGCAGTCCGGGATTTTCCACCGGGTTGTGGGCCATCTTCCGAAAGTAGTCCATTATTCGAAGTAGTACGAACCTCCGAGCCGTTATACGTTGGTGGATTCTCGGCGGCTAGTGAATCGATAAACGAGGCAAAGCCGAAAATCGAAGTGATTCAAAATCAAGAGGGTAAGATTTTTGGATCCATTATTGATTAAGATTAATTTAACGAATTAGTTGTCTAACGAATCAAAATATATTTTAGGTGCCGAGGAGCGAGAAGGGTTAGTACTCACGGTATCGAGGTGTGTAATTTCACACTCATTACTTTTGGTTGGATGTCAAATTTCGGTATGGAAGTAAATCGTAAAAACGATTAGATCGGTAAAAGCGTAAAAATTTATATTTTGACGAAAATGCGTAAAAACGACTAAATCGTGGAAATTACGAAAACGCCCTCGAGTAATTAATTGTTATCATGAAAATTTGATGTTTCGTAAAAATGGGCCGTAAATACTCTAGTTCGTGAAAATGGGCCGTAAATACTCTAGTTCGTGAAAATGGGCCGTAAATACTCTAGTTCGTGAAAATGGGCCGTAAATACTCTAGTTCGTGAAAATGGGCCAAAATACTCTAGTTCGTTAAAATTTAGCCAAAACATTCTAGTTTGGTAAATGGGCCAAAGCCCACTAAACTGTTAAATGGACAAATTGCTATAATTATGGGCCAAATGAAATGTTATTGATAAACCCACCATGTTATGTTTTGTTAATAAATTTTATATTTTCAAGTACATGTATAATTGCATGGGTGGGATATATGAAGAGAAGAATGGCCAGTTGCCACAATATCGGCTTATTGCCTCTAGTTCGGTGGCTCTGCCACAATATCGGCTTATTGCCTCTAGTTCGGTGGTTTCGCCACAATATCGGCTTATTGCCTCTAGTTCGGTGGCTATGCCACAATTATAAAAAGGCTTAATGCCTACGATTGGTGTGATGGCGGGGTGGGTTGACTTGATCCCCACAGGTGTGATGGTTGGTACGGGGGTGTTAGCGGATGGATATTAGGTTTGGGTTGGGAATTACATTTTCATGCATTATTAATTATTTTTTTAATTCATGATATGTTGTTGATTTCTGAATTGGGCTCAAGCCCAGCTTAATATCTTGACAATCTGGCCCAATAATGGTGGTAAGTGAGTTACACACTGAGTTCTAAGTAACTCACCCCTTTTTATTTTTCCATCTCAGGTAATGGAAATTGATGTGGACTTGGTAGAGGATGACTTCGTGGAGGCCATCTTGCTAAAATGGGTTATTAAACTCGAACTTTTAATAATTATTTTACTATTTTGGGATGTTGTAATAAATGGCCTCTATAAATAACTTATGGATTTTATGTGTGTTTGGAATTTAAACTTTATTTTGGACTTTTAAATCATGGGCTAAGATTATATGATGCTTTATAGAAATAAATTTGGGTTTTTTTTTTTCAAGTATATGAAATTCTTTTATAAATAATTCTTTTTATTGTTAACTCTTTAACAAATCTCCTAACGGTTTTTGATAATACAATGATTTTCAACTAATGTTTCTAAATAATTATCAAAATCTAATACTCTTCAAATTTTAAACTCTGTAAACAATATTGTAGTTTTCAACTCATCAAAGATTTAAGAATAGTTCGAATCACGTAACAAACCAAATCTGGTCTCAACGCATAGACCGGGTTTGGAGTGTTACATTAATACATTCATCATGTTTTTGCTCTTGGTGAGGATTAAATACATTTAGGGTTTCAATATTTACCTTATTTAATTTACTGGGTCTGTCGGCAACTTGAATGCAAGAGAGGGATTAGATCAGTCACTGGAGGAAGTTGGGACAGAGAGGTGGCGGCGCGGATGCGTTAAGAGAGATGAGAAGATGTACTGAATTTTTAAAGGAAATTAAAATATCAAAAAAAAAAAAAGCTAAATCACTTCTAACTTTACTAAAACAGAAAACCCATTACAACGAAGCTTCAATTTTCTCAATTTTCAACCATTAAAAAATTAATCGAAATGCAAATTCGATGATAACAAAAATCAAAGTTATAAAAAACTTACCAATAAGAAAAATCTCAAAATCTAAGTAAGCAAAGCAAAGGCAAAGCAAGGCAAAGGAAAGCTCAAAATCTAAGTAAGCAAAGCAAAGGAAAGCAAACGGATGTTGGGTGAAAAAGGGTGAAAATACTTAGGATTTAGGATTAGGAAAAGGGGGAACCGAACTGCGGGTAGAACGACGAAATGGGAAACAAGGTAAGTGTGATCGTGTGGGTAAAAATAAGAGAGCAAAACGACACCGCTTTTGCCCAAAGAAATTTAACATTTGTATTTTTAACCAAAAGCGCCGCTAAAAGGAACCTATTATGCGTTTTACCAAAACGCCACTAAAATTCTAATAAAACAGTAGCTTTTGTTTAAAACATATCTTTTAAAGCGTTTTTTAAACAAAACGCCGCTAATGCCTTTAAAATTTAAAATTATTTAATATATAAAATAAAAACAATATAATTTTTTATTTAAATAAAACAATATTTAAAAGAATATATAAAATAAAAACAATTTAAAATTATTTAATAATAGTATTTTAATTTTTCATTTAAATAAATAATTTTTAAAATTTAATTAATATTTAAAAGAATTAGATCAAATTTGAAATCTTGAAAATTATTTAAAATTTAAATTTATTTAATATAAATTAAAAACAAAGCGATCATATACTCAAAAAACTTTAAATTTATTTCAATAATAGTATTTCAAATTGTTAATATATTTTAACACAAAAACCCTAAACACCTAACCCTTATCCCATTAACCCCTAAACCCTAACCTCCGTCCTCTTAACACTTAAACTTCTAACATCTAACACCTAAACCAGAAACCCTAAACCCATATCATTTAAACCATAATCCTTAACCAATAACCCCTAAACATTAAATCGTAGACTTTAAACCTTAAACCTTTAATCTTGAAATCTTAACCCTAAACCCATAACATTTTAAACTTATAAACCTTAAACCATAAACCCTTAACCCTCGGCCCTAAATTACTAAATTATGAACCTTAAAACCCTAAACTTTAAACCTTAATCCTAAACAGTAAACCCTAAACCTTAAAATCCTAAACTTTAAAATCATAACCCTTAAAACTCTAAACCCTAACCTCTATCCTCTTAACTCTTAAACCCATAACACCTAAACCCATAGACCCTAAAAACGTATCCTTTAACCCTTAATCCCCAACAAATAACCCCTAAACCTTAAATCATAGACTATAAACCTTAAACCTTAAATCATGAACTCTAAACCCTAAACTCATAACCTTTTAAACTTATAAACCCTGAACATTAAACAATTGAACCACTAAATTGTAACACCCCAAACTCGGCCCAAACACTACAACCGGATCTGGTATGTCACTAAGAAAATTTTAGTAAAACCAATCGTGTTGACAGAAAGCCCAAATATAATTTATATAAAATATGCCTAATAATCAAAAGCTTAAAATTGAATTACATGTCTTGGTTTTAAAATAAATAAAAATAAATAATAAAGGCCCATTTTAAATTTAAAATGTAAACAAATGGCCTATGGCCTTATTACAATGTATTTTAAATCCATCATATAAAGTACTTTTAAAAAAAAAAACTAATATGGGGAAATTTTGTCGCCGGATCCACCTTCTTTTGCATGGCCACCTTGCGCTTCACTCCGGCCTAGTCCGATGCACTAATCGTCACCTGAAAGGTTAGTTTAAAGGGGGGTGAGTCGCGAGACTCAGTGTGTAACCCTCATACACCACTAGATTTGGGCCTCATGAAACATAATAATAAATTCATTTACATGGAAATAGATAATATGCAAAGCCCAACCCATTTGCCTAGGTTTCCATCCGCTACACGCCCCCGTACCAACCAACACACCATTGGGGATTTCTACAATCAACCCACACCGCTACTCTCCAAGATGGCAGTCAAGTTGCTCATCAACATATATTGGATGAAGCCCTTATAACATATAATGGCAAGCTCAGATATAACGATTCACGGCATTAGCCGCTCTGATGAGTTCACGGTAAAAATCGTTACTCATATACATGTACATATAACTTCCTCCTTTCATCACCCACCCCATGCAACATGCATAATAATTTAAAACATGTACAACAGTTTACTTGTAACATATAGTCAGATTATTTACTAACCTGAGGGTCCATCGTTTAAATCCGAGATTTCAGCTTTTAATATAACATATAAATCTTGTGAACACATATATATATATATATATATATATTTATTATTAATCAGATCTAGACGGTGGGGAAGTGTTACACACCTGATATCGCGAAATCCAATATTCTTAGTCGATGTCCTTGATATCCGGATCTATTATCCTCAATCTATAACTTTGCTTAAAAGCCAAAAAACTGTGAAAATATGCCCTCTCCTATATTCGGCCATGGTTAGTATTCTACCCGATTATATATATATATAAATAAACAAATCCTCTTACCTTGAAATCCCGAAAGTAACACGATTCTATAACTTAGAGATCTATGCGATTGGCCTCCTTCTTCAAATCCCGGGATGCTGAAAAGAAGTGTGAAATAAGAGATTAGTTTCTAATTGCCATTCGGCTAAGGACTTTGAAAAGCCGAAAGAACATTGAAATCCCGAAATCAACACTTACCTATTGTTTCCTTTAGATTTCGGCACAAGCAGACTCCATTAAAGAGGATTCGGCAACCACAGGAGATGAGATCTAGCGATTTTGGCTTTTATGAAAATCCTGAAAAAGATGAACTGATGTATTTTCGACTTTTAGAAAAACTGAGTGAAGTGTTTCGGCTTAGAAGGAAAGTGAAAAGAAAGTGGAGAGAAAGAATACTTAGGGGTTTCGGCTTTTAGAAGAAATCAAAAGAAAAGAGATTACCAAGAAGAACCGAGAATTTCTAAGAGAAGATGAGAGAAGAGAATGGGGTTCAAAATGCCTAATTGAAGAGGTACCCTATTTATAGGAATTTTGGCACCCTCCGGAGATGGAATTTACGCCAACTCTGTACTCGTAAGATAACTCCTATCTTTTCTCCTCTATCCTTTTATCCCTTATCCCTATCAAAACACTTATCCATAAGAGGCCACATTTGCACCAACTCTCCCTTTATTTTATCGACTTGTTATCCTCATTAATTAAACAAAATAATCCCTAAATTATAGCCTTGTGCCGTCCCCCTTAGCTCACCTTGGCTGCCGAAATTTTGGCCCAATTCTTTGGGCCCAACTGAACCTCAAATTAACATATTAAACATAACATTACACACAATGCACAAGCCCATTAATACCTTACCATAACATTCTAAGTGCTACATGCATCTCAAAAATTTTAAACGTTTCCATTCTCAAGGCCTATTGGGCCCAATTCTACTAGGCCTAATTTCAGGATGTTACATAAATTATAAACACTAATGCTGAGTTTTTTTTTCCAATTTTTATATTGATACCAAAATGGTGTCGTTTATATTCTGGAATAAAATATGTATTTGCGGCGTTTTTAGATAAAACACCGCTATTTCTAAACATTTGGATGCATTTTTTAACAAAAATGCCACTATTTTATTATTATATTGATACCAAAACGGCGCCGTTCTATTTCGAAATAAAATAGTTTTTGGCATTGCTATACATTTACTGGCGTTTTTGAACAAAACGCCACTAATGTTGAGTTTTTTTTTTTTCAATTTCTATATTAAACCAAAACGAAGACGTTTTATTTTTAAATAAAATAGTTTTAATAGATTTTTATGGCGTTTGTATAAAAGCGCCTCTAATTCTCGGACCTTTAGCGGCGTTTGTATAAAAGCGCCGCTAATGCTTTGACCTTTAGCGGCATTTTTATAGTAGCGCCGCTAATTCTCGGACCTTTAGCGAAGTTTTTATAAAAGCGCCGCTAATGATTTGACCTTTAGCGGCGTTTGTTTAAAAGCGGCGCTAATGCTTAGACCTTTAGCGGCGTTTTTGTAATAGCGCCGCTAATTCTCGGACCTTTGGCAACGTTTTTATAAAAGCGCCGCTAATTCTTTGCCATTTAGTGGCGTTTTTATAAAAGCGCCGCTAATGATTTGACCTTTAGCAGCGTTTATTTAAAAGTGCCGCTAATGCTCGACCTTTAGCGTCGTTTTATTAAAAAACGCCGCTATATTTCGTTTTTAGCGGCGTTTTGGATATAAATGCCGCTATAGGTTATTTTTTTGCGGCGTTTTTCTTAGAACGCCGCTATTGCATAATATTGGTGGCGTTTTTCTTTAAAACGCTACTAAAAACGTCGTTAAAAGTCTGTTTTGGTGTAGTGAATTTTGTATATTGTTTTATTTGTATTAGATTATTATAAATATGTTTTCATTTATTTATTTCAAAACGTATTTTATTTATTTACTCAAAATATATACTTTTTAATTCTTTTTTTATATTTTACAATATTTATTTATTATTTAGTATATGCTAATTACAGGAAAGATTTAATATTGTATGAGAAATTTTCATGATTATTTAGTAGTTTTTTATATATTATTTTGTTATTTATTGTTTATATATTCTATTTTTATATACTCTTTCATTTATGTAGTTATATATATTAGTTGTTATTTTATATTTTTATTGTCTATATTAATATAAAATTTTAGTATATCATGATTGCTTTGGGTATTTATGTTTAATGATGCATTAATGCGATATTTTCACATGTACCATCGCTTAAAATAAAATACATTTTGCAAAATTACTACATTTTATCTAACGGTTTTAAAATAAGACAATGTTTTGTATTTAGAAATTCGAGAAATAGTGCCCTAACGTGCTGGGTTTCGATTTTCTGTATAACTAAATAGCTAAATATCCTTTTAATAAAATTTTGGAAATCATGAGATAATTTTAGTTACGAAGGTTTAAAAATATTGTGTTCTAACGTGCTGGATGTAATATTTGTATTCTTTCAGAATAAAGAAATATCAAATTTTAAATCAAATTGTTCAATTTTTTTTAGAAATTATATTTTAAATTTTTATTTTCAACATTTGGACATAATTTTATCGATTAAGTACCAATTTTTGGACGTTATGAGGGTGCTAACCCTTCCTCATACGTAACCGATTCCCGAACCCGTTTTCTTGTTTTTTCATGGACTAAAATCAAATGTTTTAAAATGTTTTACAAGGTGATCCAATCACACCTAAGTAAAAAGGGATTGGTGGCGACTCCATTTTCATTTTTTTTAAAGTCGATTCCCCGTTTGTCAAAACTTTTTAAAAATGGTTTCGACAACAAGTAACCTGATGTCATTTTATAGGTTTAGCCAGGATGGGTAACCTAACACTAGTGTTTATGATTAGCTTGAACGAGCATTTGACATTATTTTCACCTGTGTACTAAATTCTTTTACGATGTTTCATCAGGTAAAAATAAAAGATGGAATAATGTGGAACTATGAAATTGGTGTTGGCAAAAGGTGAGCACAATATGTATATGAAATGCAAATTGACTAGTGCTTGATATATGGTTATTTGAGATTATATGGATGATTATAATAAAAAACCCTTACCTATTTGATGATGTTGTATTATGCCTTGATAGCGATAATTGTTTTGTATATTTAATATTATGTGATAAGTATTTGAGGTAAGTAAATTGGTTATATTGTATGAGCTTACTAAGTATTTATAATCCTTACTCATTGTTACTATTTTCTTTGTAGATTTTGGATGTTTGAATTGTGTTAATCAACTTGGTAAGAAGCACACACCCTTCGTTTCTTGATTTGGTAGACTTTTTTTTGTTTTGAGTTTCGTTATATGTGACATGTATATAGGGTGGCCAATCACTTGTAAATACATATATGTATGTTTTGGTATAGTGGAACTCTTCATATAAGTATATGGTGACTTAATGAAATGATGATGAGTTGGTTGTATAGGCTTGTACATGGAATGGCTTATGTGAATGGCAAAGTTTAGTAAATGATATGCATATGATTCAATTTATGTTATGAAATGATTAAATGTAATGATATAACTTGTGATGACTTATGCTTATTGATTACAATGGCGCCAAATGTGGCATATTGATTATATGCTTAGATGAATATTGAGATTGAAGTTTCAGCTTCAAATGTACTTGTTTTGGACAAGTTTTGTAACACCTCTCACCCGGTCTGGTCGCCGGACCCCAATCAATTGAATGCTACGAACAATTACCACACAATTATAAATAATTTACAATTGAAAATCACAGATAAATATTAAATAATCACCCACGAGCATGTATAAATACATTAATCGATCTATTTTAGGTGAGTATTGAGTATACAGAAGCTTAAAAATAATTTTGGACTGGCCAAAGATCAATTTGAATAAAAAAAGTTGAGAAAAATATGAAAATAAGGGTCACATGGCCGTGTTACAGAGCCCAGATTGTGTGGCTCTAAACATGGTCGTATGGCCAAATTGTGTAACAAGCTGTGCCCATGTGAACCTGGTTACGCGACCGCATCACTGCCCATACCAAGTCACTCCACATAACCGTTTGGTATACACGGCCATATGATAGACCGTGTGTCAGACCGTGTACTCCTTAAGAAACTTAAAATTCAAGCCATTTCACCTATCCTAACTTATGCTCCAAGCCATACCATTTGCAAATATCAATACCTTTTTTAAAACACATCAAATTATGCCAAAACATGATAAATGCCAATCAGCCTAAGTGCCTAACCAATATGCCCATAATGAAACCTTAATTTACAAATCAAATCAACCAAAAAGGATTTGATTAAACATGCCAAACTTGATCACCTAAACATATAACCATTCCATATTTGCCTTGCTTCATAACCTCACAACCTATACACAAAACTACCAAAACTATTAAGGTAAAAGCATAGTTATAACTTGACTTGTAACACCCCTCAAACCCGACCCAGATGTTATGGCTGAATCCGGGAATGTCACATCAAAAGACAATTCCAAATCGATTTTTCTAAGTTAACTTTTAAGGCCTAAAATCCCAAAATCCTTGAATCTTGTTAAACAGTGATAAAAGCCTATTTTATTATTTTAAGTATTCCAAAAACCATGTTTAAACACAAGAAATTTACTCAGGTTTAATAATTAAGTAAACAGTTGAAACAGCTAAACTCAAAGTCCAAAGTCAAATCGGAGTACAAAGCCTTATTACGTCCAATGAAAATAAAACAATTAAAATCATGTCTCTTGAAACAAATAATTAAAACTTCTAAATATCTTGTAGTGTGGCAATCACCGAGTCCTCTCCCACATCGATCCGTTTACTGAGGATCACCTGAAACATTTAATAAAAAGGGTGTGAGCTTCGAAACACAGTGTGTACAACCCTTGGCAAACAATTCAATATGAAATTATCACATTGGGCCTAAGCCCTATCAAAATCGGTTGTAATGACCTGAATTTGGGACTAGTAGAATTGGGCCTAGTGGGCCTTGAGCGTAGGGTGTTTAAAATTTTTGAGAACATGAGAACAACATTAATGCAAGTTGGACCTACTAGGTGAATGATTTTGGAAAGTTAGGGGGCTTCTATGAAGTCCCGGGATTGACCTTGAACCTTAGGAAAATTTTGGTTTTAGGTGAATAAAACCCTGGGAGTTAGTAGGCAGGCCTTAAGAATAAAATATAGAGAGAAATGACACAAAAAGAGCTTGTGGTGTAGTGGCAAAGTGACACCACTTAGGGAGCAAGGGGGTGACGCCACATGGAGGTAAGGGATCTAAGGTTCTAGTCTTGGTACTTGCTTTTCTGTTAGATTATTTCTTTTAAGAGGGAATTAGACTTTAGCTGTAGGTTTAACTTTTGTTGTGCGTGTTGTAAGACACAAGTGGCCACATGGTGGAGTGGTGGTGGCTTCTGTATGATAGCAAGGAGGGAGAGTGTTCGAATCCCACTTGCTACAAAAGGAGCTTTATTTTTGTGCTTAGGCAAGGGAAGTGACTGAATAGAGATCAAACTTTGTAGGAGAGAGGGAAGACTTGGTCAAATAATTTGAATGGGTGATGGAGAGTGAATGGGGGAGTGAATCAATGAGTAAATCAAGGGATTTGGGAGTGTGGTGATGGTTGGCCGAAAATGGGAAGTGTATGGGGGGAGTAAATTCGGTCAAAAGAAGGAAAAGAGCAAAGGGTCTTTTGGTGCATACTCGGTTTTGGGTAGTAAGTGTACCATTGTTCTTAGAGTGCCTAGTGTGCGTTTTGTTTTCTTTTTGGCAATCTCGGTGTTAGCTCTCACATTGTTTCCATTCTCCTTTGCCGAAACCCCAAGGTTGCTATTATCTTTTTCTCATCTCCTTCAAAACACTTTCTTTACTGAGCATTGTTGGAACAGTTTTAGCCGAAACTCTTTTTCTTCCTTATTGTTTGTCAATTTTTTTCTCCATCAACGGAACCCTCTCTTTTTCATCTTTTGAATCGGTTTCTTTGCTCTATTGCCAATAGCCAAATTTCAACCCTTCTTCTTTTAGTTTCAATCGACCGTTTCTTTTCTTAATCTTTCTGCCTATCATTGGAATCTCATTTCTTTTAGCCTCCATAGCCGAACTTGGAGTTCTTTTATATTACTGCCAGTGCCGAATCTCATATTCCTGTTCGACTCATCTCTGATCTAAGGTTAGTAGTGCTCTTCTGCTAGATTCGTGTGTTGTTCACTTCTTGTCACTATGCTGAAAGCCAAAAATCTTACCCTGTTCTTTTGTCTAAGGTTGAATCTGAAGAGTGTTGGCATACACTCTCATCATTCCTCTAGCCTCTAATTTTTGAATGTTGGTTGGTAAGTAAGTTTAAGGTCGAATATAAGTGTTAGGGTTGTACTGTTGGTTGATTCATTCTCAAGCCGAAAAGGTGTTGCTAACAACTGGTCTTGTGTCAATCACTGCTAGGGTTGCTTTATCAGAGGGCCAACTAAACACCTATCCCTTGCAGTAAAAGTGTCGGATTGTTGGTAAGGGATGTAGTTTGTTAGTCAATCTCAATACTTGGATGAAGTCGAAATAAGGTTTTTAGACTAACTGTTAACTGATTGTGTCTTTAGGTGCCTCGGAGAGTATCGTGTTACGTACTCCAAATTAGGTGTGTAATCTTACACCACTCAATGGTTGCTTGTGATGATCTGTGAAACGGCCAAAAGCTGAAAATTGTGACTACTCGAGTGTCCGATCTCTTGTAGTGGTAAATCATTATGCGAATTGTGATGTTAAGTCGTTGAGAGTGTCACGAACACTCTCACGATACCGAGGCTGTAACGGTCTTAATCAGGCCGAATCGAGCTAAATGGGCCTAATAAGCTAACCGGCCCACTTGGGCAAAACTGCTAGATTTGCAACAAATTCTAGGCCTGGAGGTGAATTCTGCAAATCTGATTCTGAAATCATGCATTTTGGGCCACTCGAGCGTGTGGGCCCGTTTGCGCCTAAAATGGATTTTAGGCCCAATAGTTCCATAAAGACCCAAAAAGGGTCCCAAATCACTCGAGGCGACAGTAGGCCTTTGGAAAGGCCATTTAAGGTGAGATTACTACAATACCCTTAGAGGGTAAATTACCGAAATACTTTGGGTTGCGAAATTACCGAAATACCCCTAGGTTGTGAAATTACTAAAAAACCATCGATGGGTTGAATGACCGTTTTACCCTCAGTGTTGTCTAATAATAATTGTATGTTTGCATTACCCTATTATATGTTGATATGTATGTTGCATTATATCATGATTGCATGGGGCGGGTTAATGAATGAAGAGCAGTGTAGTTTGGTGGCATTGCCACAATATAAATATAAGTTTACATAATTATGATTCCGGTGGCTCAGCCACAAATATTCCATGATTAGCAGCTTGGCTGCGATATTGGTGTGATCGGCGGGGTAGGTTGACTTGATCCCCACAGGTGTGATTGGCTGGTCGGGGGTGTGTTGGTTGGATTGGGTTGGGTTGCACTACTTCACTTGCACTTTCATGATCTTAGGGCTTAGGCCCAAATTGATGTCTTATGGGCTCGGGCCCAGTTAATGCCAGTTTAGGGGATTACACACTGAGTTCTCGTAACTCACCCCTTTTCTTTAATCTCGCAGGTAATCCCCAGTGATAGAGGACTTGCAGCCGTGGAGGACTCAGTGGTGGCCATACATCGTAGATTTCTCGTAAAACTTAGTAAATTCAGTTTTTATCTTATTTTTAAAGTTAAGAAGTTTGAGTTTATTGTTTTGTAATAAGGCCTCTAGACTTTATTTTCCTTTTTAAACTTGGCTTTCCGTTATTTTTATTGATAAATGTTTAATGCAGGAGTTTTCTAAAAGAGTTAACAAACTGTTTTCAAAATATCACGTATCCGCAAGTTTTCAACTTCGAATTTCTTAACCGAAGCAGTTTTCAAAATAATAACAACTTTTTAAAGAAACAGACAATAAGTGAATCGGGTTTTTATAAACAAACAACAGAATTCAGAATTTTCAAGAGAGACGCACCCTTTTCAATGAGCAACTTTTCTAAAACAACCACTTGGTTTATCAACATTTCGTCAAAGTGATCGGAGTCTTTAAAAACAAATATCTAAACTTAAGGTTTCAACTTTTTAACAAACACGCAATTAATTTATTTTTAAAAGACCTTTCTTTGTGACGCACCAGATCCGGCCGTAACATCTAGCCGAGTTTTGGGTATTACATTTAATGGTATCAGAGCTCAGTTGCAAAGCTCAGCTGAGGAATGGGTTCAAAAAATTTTCAAATTTGGTTTAGAATATGATTTAGAAAATGTCTGTCTTTATTGGAAGTATGGCACCACGGGTCTCCGGCACCAAATCTGTAAGTTCCCTTATTTTATGATTGTTGATATGATGATGATATGACTGTAGTGAGAAAACTATTAGAAACTTCTAGCTTTAGGGGTGAAGACCATAGAGACCGAGATGTTAGAAAATCTGAATCGTGAAAACAACTCTTATATCTATTTTCTATAAAATATTTGTTAATCGATATTGGAACCATATACTAATTCATAAAACATTCTTAATCAGATTAACTCGACTTAGTAATATGAGTACCAGAGGACGTGGACGTGGTACACGCGACCGTGGTATAGGCCGAGATGCTAGGGCTGGATCCTCAGCATCGGGGCATAGGCCTGAAAAGGAAGCACCTGCATCACCAGTTACTGAGACGGGGTCTCATGACCAAACCGGAGCTAATGTGCTGACTCAGCTTGTTAGGGAGTATTGGAGGAGGTTAGAGGAATCAGTGAAGCACTTAGAATTGGGTGCGTGGACGGTAAGAAGAAAAGAGATCGCAGTCCTCTAGGGTCGCAGTCTCGTTCTGTGAAGCATATTAAGGCAGTCTAAACTTTTCGGCCTGCGAATATTATAGAAGGCGTCATCCAGGTGAATGCTAGAGGAGGTCAGGAGCATGCTTGAGATACGGGTCTAAGGAGCATAAGGCTCGAAATTGTTCCATCATCATTAAGTCAGGTATGTTTTGGTTGGATGTGGTAGAAAATTTTATGTATGTGCGATAAATATCTATTTGCCTCTGTGGTTAGATATTTGGTTGTGTGAAGGGGTTTCTAGATTTGGTTAAAGTGTATGAGTGTTATTGGAATGAGAGTGTGTAGCGGTAGTGTGGTAGAGTGGCCTGTGTTAAAACACTAATTAGGTATTTGGAAATTTCGAGGACGAAATTTCTTTAAGGGGGTAGATTTGTAACGACCTGGATTTGGGCCTAGTAGAATTGGGCCTAGTGGGCCTTGAACGTAGGGTGTTTAAAATTTTTGAGAACATGAGAATAGCATTAATGCAAGTTGGACTTATTAGGTGAATGATTTTGGAAGGTTAGGGGGCTTCTATGAAGTCCCGGGATTGACCTTAAACTTTAGGAAAATTTTGGTTTTAGGTGAATAAAACACTAGGAGTTAGTAGGCTTAAGAATAAAATATGGAGAGAAATGACACAAAAAAAGCTTGTAGTGTAGTGGCAAAGTGACACCACTTAGGGAGCAAGGGGGTAATGCCATAGGGAGGCAAGGGATCCATGGTTCTAGTCCTGGTACTTGCTTTGGGTAGTAAGTGTGCCGTTATTCTTAGAGTGTCTAGTGTGCGTTTTGTTTTCTTTTTGGCTATCTCGATGTTATCTCTCACATTGTTTCCATTCTCCTTTGCCGAAACCCCAAGGTTGCTATTATCTTTTTCTCATATCCTTCAAAACACTTTCTTTACTGAGCATTGTTGGAACAGTTTTGGCCGAAACTCTTTTTCTTCCTTATTGTTTGTCGATTCTTTATCCATCAATGGAACCCTCTCTTTTTCATCTTTTGAATTGGTTTCTTTGCTCTTTTTCCAATAGCCAAATTTCAACCCTTCTTCTTCTAGTTTCAATCGACCGTTTCTTTTCTTAATCTTTCTGCCTATCATTGGAATCTCATTTTTTTTAGCCTCCATAGCCGAACTTGGAGTTCTTTTATATTACTGCCAGTACCGAATCTCCCATTCCTGTTCGACTCATCTCTGATCTAAGGTTAGTAGTGCTCTTTTGCTAGAGTCGTGTGTTGTTCACTTCTTGTCACTATGCTGAAAGCTGAAAATCTTACCCTGTTCTTTTGTCTAAGGCCGAATCTGAAGAGTGTTAGCATACACTCTCATCATTCCTCTAGCCTCTAGTTTTCAGATGTCTGTTGGTAAGTAAGTTTTAGGCCGAATATAAGTGATGGAGTTATACTGTTGGTTGATTCTTTCTCAAGCCGAAAAGGTGTTGCTAACATTTGTTCTTGTGTCAATCACTGCTAGGGTCTTGAGGTGCTTTATCAGAGGGCCAACCGAACACCTATCCCTTGCAGTAGAAGTCTCGGATTGTTTGTAACACCCCGTATAGAAGTCCGATGCTAAGACTGGATGCGAGACATTACCATGCTTGAACTCACTTAATCAAGTACTTACTGGCTATAAAATTTCGTTTCGACTTAAAACCTTTCTTTCTTGGTCTAGATATACGTATCATGGTCATACGAGGCCTTAAACACTTGTTCGGACTTTCAAAACTTATCAAAAATCCTCTCTCAAAATTAAAGGTTACACGCCCGTGGGGTTTGGGGCACGCCCGTGGACTCCTAAACACGCCCATGTTCCCATCCGTGGGGAGCTTCTGACTTATCTGCAACGGCCTTGACACGCCCGTGTCCTCCAACCGTGTGGAGCTACTAACTTATTTGCCGCGGCTTGAGCACACGCCCATGCCCAAGCCGTGGGTCTTACACGACTCATGCACACGGCCGTGAGATTCACCCGTGGCCTGTTTTAACAAGTAATCATAAGGTGCGAGGTTACATGGCCCGGACACTGCCCTGTGTGTCTAACCGTGTGGACACTTAGAGGCTATATACCAAGCCCTTCTCCATCATACATTTCATACATTAATATACTCATTCAATAAAGTCTCAAATCAATGATTAAAACACATGAATTCATACATTTGATTCATGAAAATAAAGTGTTACTACCATACAATTACAACAACTTAGCCATCATCAACAGCTATACACAATTAAACTACAAACCCTTTTCGGCCAACATAGTTTGGCACATTAACAATAACTTAATCAACCTTAAATTCTAGTCCTATACATGCCATGACTCATAAGGACTGGATACCTCAAATCGAATGTCTGCTCGATAAGGTGAAAACATCTCCAGCAGCCTCCAACCCGTATTAGTCAACATAATCTATAAGAGATGAGAAAAGAAAAGGAGTAAGCACTAATGCTTAGTAAGTTCATCTGCATAATCTGGAAAATACTAATATTCATTAAATATAGATAACCACAAGATATTATGCTGGATCATTCCCATTAATTCATGGTTGCTTACTCAACCACTCTAGAAGCCTACTCATTTTATCTCTTACTGTACCACGAGCTAATTGCTTGTTTACAAAAGAATCCATTCCTGCACTGATTATCATATAATCATAAAAGACATCACATCAAGTCTTATTAATAAGCTACTCATCTTTCGGTGGTTTCGCAATTAGCCCACCATTATCATACATTCATAAATAGTCATCCACATGTAATACTTTAATTCAATTGTTCATCCGAGAACACCCTCACATTACTACTCTTACTTAACTTTTCCACTATTTTTATTCTCATTCCCATAATATAACAATAAATCTAATTCATGCAACAAGGTGCATTAATTTCCCATATCCCAATAGGGGTTCATCATATATATATAAATTGAAATCGTCTCAATTTAATTCTAGTACACACTTGTGCCTTTCGTAGCTCAACCGCATACTTTCTTTACTTCAACATATACTCAAGTTATAAAATTACTCTCTTGAGTCTCATACTCATGAAATCACATAGAAATCATACCCCAATAGGGTCATACTTGAATTAACATATCGATGCCGTATCCTTGACACGGTCTTATACGAATCCTTGCATCGAGGCCATAATCCAATATGGTCTTATACGAGACTTTAGCTATCATCTCAACATTCTTCATGCATTTCATCCAAGGGTATTTCATACACCCATAGAGTGAATATACATTCCATACAACATTAGAATACTTACACGAACTCATACATAATTTCTATAATTGCATGCGAACTTACCTCGTTGTCGAAATAGCCAAAAATGACTATTAGCCCACATTTCCCTTTTCATCCGTTCTAGGTCCGAAACTTGCTTTCCTTGATCTAGAACAATGAAATTTACTGATTTATTCACTTATAAATCATAATATATCGTAATCTACACTCTAGGCAAAAATGACTATTTTGCCCCTACACTTTGGCAAAATTACGATTTTTCCCCTAGGCTCGTAAATAAATTTTCATCTCAATTTCTTGTTAAACAAGCCTATCTGAACATTTAATCCTCTTAAAACTATCTCCAATTGCAACTATTTCAACCTTAATGAACAAATTACAACCTTTGCATAATAACCCATTTTAGGTATTTTCCATGAAAATCCTTTCACAAAAGTTGTTTCTCTTGATCCTATCATTCATTTTATTCCATAAAATCTCATCAAACAATATAGACTCTCTAATGGCAAGTCCCTAGACTCTCAACCATATTGTAAAATAGTCCCCTCATTAGCTAGGTTAAGCTTTGGGGATCACAAAAGTACAATTTTCTTCAAGAAAAATGATCAAAATCACTTACAGGGGAGGAGGATTGCTTGCTGAAATTTTAAGCTTCAAAACCCCCTTGTTGCTGCTCATTTTCGGTGGAGAAGAAGAGAGAAAAAAGGTGATATCTTTTTCCTTTCTTTATTTTATTGTAAACATCAATTTCAACCCACCAACTTTGACCAAAAATTAAAACTCTTGTCCCCTCTTGTCTATACGGCCGACCATCATAACCAAGATGGTCTAATTGCCCTTTAAAACCCTCCAATTAATATTTCATGGCTATTTGGTACCTTTAGCCTATAGAATGGAACTTTTACACTTTATGCGATTTAGTCCTTTTTCGCGATTTAGCATGAAATCGCTAAAATTAAAACACCAAAACTTTCATGCACCCTTATAAACATGTTATAACACATAACATAACATGAAAATAATTTTCTATAACCTCGATTTAGTGACTTCGAGATCACTATTCTAACTAGCCCTTAAATCAGGCTGTTACAATTCTCACCCCTTAGGGATTTTCATCCCCGAAAATCTAATTAGGTGGAGTTGCTACCAATATTCTTAAAACATTTCCCTTAACTCTTCAAAATCACAATTCAACTTATCCT
Organism: Gossypium rotundifolium; assembly: GCA_025506655.1. Taxonomy (NCBI): domain Eukaryota; kingdom Viridiplantae; phylum Streptophyta; class Magnoliopsida; order Malvales; family Malvaceae; genus Gossypium; species Gossypium rotundifolium. The sequence goes on from CP106722.1 coordinate 65,142,621, forward strand.
CCAATTTCTATAACCTGACATTTTATTTATGGGATTTCTACCACCGGTCACCATGTGACCCATGTTTATATTCGTGGGATTTCTACCACCGGTCATCATGTGACCCATCATGCACTTCCCCTCTTTATCATATTTCCTCCCATGCATACATACATAAGGAAAACATCATACAGACTTTCATATATTTCGTCATACATAGTGATTTCTATGATTACGTACCTGGCATTCTTGCCTAACCCTTTTAGGGCTTTATTCAGCTGTCTACACAGCCACTTTCTGGCTTTTTAGCCCATAGCACATAAAGAACAATTAGAATGTGTGTGTTAGAGATCTACACACCTTATTACCGTTAGAACGAGACCCTCTAAGTCGACGCTATCCGTAGCCAACACCACTGCTATTTGCCTAAGGTGTTGTTCAGAAGCCGGTCCACAACCAGGTGGCCAATCTCGAACGGCAGATACTGCTCGTTTCTTAAACTTAGGGATTCTCTCTTTCGCCAGATCCATATTTAAATCCATCATAAGTCCTTGTCAGAACCACTAGCACAACGCATGGTCGTTACTCCACATCATGAAGTTAAGATCTCACATACGATAAACGAATCTAATGAAAATCTAGAGAAAACCATCTTACCTTAAATCCCAAAAACATGATTCGAATGCTTACCAACTTCTGACTTAGAATGTTAGGCGATTTGATTCCCTACAAATCCTGGAATGCCGCCCAAAGAAAGAGAACACGATATCAGAAAGAGAACGTCAATCTAAAGATGGTCCTAAACACCATCTAGCCATTCGACTTTGGCTTAAAAGCCAAAAAAATGACAAGAATAATAGCACTGGCCAACACTTACCTTTACAGGAAATTCGGCAACTCTTAGAAATTCTCGGCTTTTGAGGAGATCAAGAAGAGAAGAAAATAAGAAGAGATCTAAGTAGTTTCGGCTTTTAGTTTAGGGAATTGGCAGAAGGAATAGGGTATATTCAGCTATGGAGATGAGAAAAGAAATTAGGATTTCGACTTTTGAAAGGGAAGATGTTGAGAAGATTGGGAGGTTTCGGCTTTTGAAGAAATCAAAAGAAAAGAATTTTAGAGGAATACTGAGAATTTCGGCACAAGAAAAGAAGAAAAGAATAGGGTTCCAAATGCCGGAATTGAAGAGATATCCCCTCTATTTATAGAAGATTTCGACACCTACTGCTTAAAACCGAAAACACCCTTCCTAATAACCAATCAATTAATCAAATAGCCTGGAAATTTCGGCACCCCCTGCCATTAAAGAAGCCGATTTCTTCACTCCTCTAGGTGATGGAATTTCGGCCAACACCTAGCCTTGCAAATAGCTCCTATCTTTTTCCCCTTGTATCTTTCATATTATCAACTATAATATCTACATTATCCTATACATATATCCTCCTACATTTGAGCCTTGTAGCCGTCCACTCGACCTAACCCTAATGCCAAAAATTAGCTAACTTAAATTAAAAGAGATTGGGCTTCATGAAACTTAAATTTGGGCCCCTTACTCCCCTTGTATGGCGTCACCTCCTTGCTCCCTAAGTGGAGTCACTAACGACTGGGCCATAAGCCCGTTTTGATATTTTAAACACAGATACCACCTTTTAAACCTTATAGTGCCCAAGCAAGAATTCACCAAGGCCTTAACCACATTCTGAGCCCAACTTGGACCCCTAACAATTAAATTAACACCTTAAATATATACACAAACTAGGCGCATAGACCCATTAAATCAGGATGTTACAGTTCTACCCCCTTAAAGAAATTTCGGCCTTGAAATTACCTGATCAGGAAAGATGATGGTATTGCTGTCGCATCGCTTCCTCTGGTTCCCAAGTTGCCTCTTCAGAACCAGGGTTCCACCACAGCACCTTAACCAATGGAACCGTTTTCTTTTGCAACAGCTTGATATCATGATCCAGAATTTCCACCGGTTCCTCTTCGAAAGATAGATCGGGTCTTACCATGATTTCCTCCACAAGCACTACATGAGATGGATCCGAACGGTAACGTCTTAGCATAGAGACGTGAAATGCATTGTGAATTTGACTTAGCTCCAGGGTAACTCAAGTTGATATGCTACTGATCCTACTCGTTTCAGCACCCGGTAAAGTCCGATGAAGCGAGGACTTAATTTCCCCTTTCGCCCAAATCTTAGCACCTTTTTCCACGGTGACACCTTTAAGAATACCTTGTCACCTACTGCAAACTCTATGTCCTTACGCTTTAAGTCAGCATAGGACTTCTATCTATCCGCCGCCTCCTTTAGTCTAGCCCGAATCAGTTTCACCTTCTCCTCTGTCTCAGCGACCAAGTCTGGACCCAAAATTTAATTTTACCCTAATTTCATCCAACAAGTAGGGGTACGACACTTCTTCCCATACAAAGCTTCGTAGGGCGCCATCCGAATACTTGACTAGTAACTGTTGTTGTACGCAAACTCCGCCAATGGCAGGAAGTCCTCTTAACTACCTCTGAAATCTATGACACAACCCCTTAACATGTCCTCCAAGATCTGAATCACCCACTCCGACTATCCATCGATCTAAGGATGAAACACTGTACTAAAATCCAACTTCGTACCCAACGCTTGATGCAACGCCCTCCAAAACGTAGATGTAAACCTAGGATCTCGGTCTGAGATAATCGACACAGGTACTCCATGCGACCTCACAATCTCCGCTATATACAACTTAGCCAACCTTTGTAAGGAATAGTCGACCCGAACTAGTACAAAATGAGCGGACTTCGTCAATCGATCAACGATCACCCAAATTGAATCTTTCTTAGTAGGCATGAGAGGTAGCCCACTAACGAAGTCCATTGTGATTCCTTCCCATTTCCACTGAGGGATCTTCACTGGTTGTAACAACCCAGATGGTAACTGATGCTCTGCCTTTACTTACTGATAGGTTAAACACTTCGTCACTACTTCGGTCACTTCTCATTTTAAGCCCGGCCACCAAAACTATTCCCGTAAATCTTGATACATCGTACTCCCTCCGGGATGAATAGCATATGGACTACTATGTGCTTCTTGCAAAACCTACGCCTCAACTCAGGATCCCTCGGCATGCACACTCTCCCTTGGAAACATAACAGTCCTTCCTTATTCATACTAAACTCCATTGGTTTTTCACTTGCTCCATCCGGAACCTTCCCCTTCAGCAACTCATCCGTTTGCTGCTTTTCCTTAACCAGACTGACCCATGAGGATTTCACTTGAAGTTTCGCCAATAAACTCCCATTGTCGTATAGACTAAGGTGAGGAAACAACGCTCTCAAGTCAGAGATCACCTTACGGCTTAGAGCATCTGCCACCAAATTGGCCTTACCCGGATAATACTCGATCGAACAGTCATAATCCTTTAACAACTCGATCCACCTCCTCTGTCTTACATTCAACTCCTTCTGAGTCAAAAGATACTTCAAACTCTTATGATCAGTGAAAATGACAGATTTCTCCCCGTATAGATAATGCCTCCAAATCTTCAAAGCAAAGACCACTGCCGCCAATTCCAGGTCATGGGTGGGATAATTTGCTTCATGCGGTCTTAACTGCCAAGATGCGTACACTACAACCTTTCCATCTTGCATCAACACACATCCTAATCCTGTGTGTGAAGCATCACAATAAATCACAAATTCTTTCCCAGCCTCTGACTGAATCAATACCGGAGCTTCCGTCAAAATCTTTTTTAACTTCTCGAAACTCTTCTGTTACTTAACAGACCAAACAAACGGAACTTCTTTCTGTAATAATTTGGTCAACGGTGCCGCAATTAAAGAGAATCCTTCGACAAACCTTCGATAGTATCTGGCCAGACCCAGAAAACTCTGAATCTTGGCCACGGACTTAGGTGGTTTCCACTCCAACACCGTTTCAATCTTTCGAGGGTCTGCCCCAATCCGCTCAACCGACACAATGTGCCCTAGAAAAGTAACCTCCTTCACCCAAAATTCACACTTACTGAATTTGGCATACAACTGCTTTTCCCTTAGAATCTGCAGAACTATTTGTAGATGTGAGTCATGCTCCTCCCCCGATCTTGAATAAACCAAGATGTCATCAATAAAAACTATGACAAACCGATCTAGGTAGGGTTGGAACACTCGATTCATCATATCCATAAATGCTGCTGGCGCGTTGGTCAACCAAAATGGCATCACCATGAACTCATAGTGACCATAGCGAGTCCTAAAGGCCGTCTTATGAATATCAGCCTCCTTAACCTTAAGCTGATGGTACCCTGACCTCAGATCTATCTTCGAAAATACTGAGGCCCCCTTCAACTGATCGAACAAGTCATCGATCCTCAGCAACGGATACTTGTTCTTGATCGTTAACTTATTCAACTGGTGATAGTCAATACACATACGCATCGACCCATCCTTCTTCTTAACGAATAAAACCGTTGCTCTCCACGGCGACACACTAGGTCGAATAAACCCTTTGTCCAATAACTCTTGAATTTGCGCTTTCAACTCCACCAATTCTTTTGGTGCCATTTGGTATGGAGCTATCGATACCGGCACTGTTCCTGGAAAAAGATCGATTCCAAACTCCACTTCATGATCTGGAGGTAATCCCGGAAGCTCTTCGGGAAAAACATCAGGAAATTCCTTCACCGTCCTAACGTCTCCCACTATTAGTCCCTTAGCTTCCATAGCACGAACAAACATTAAGACTGCCTCACACCCTTTTCTCACCATCCTTTTTGCTCTTAGGGCGGTTACCACGTTCGACAGATAGTTCCCCCTTTCTCCTATTACCAACACTTCGTCACCCTCAGGGGTTTTTAACACTATACGCTGAGCTGCACAATCTAGATTAGCTTGATACTTCACAAGCCAATCCATGCCTAGGATTAAATCAAAGTCCCCGAACGGTAATTCCACCACAAAAAGGTATTTCCCGATAAAGCTTATTTACCACCACATAATGTCTTAATGGGCTTACGACAGTCATTTCCCTAGAGGAAACCTCAGCATCTACACTTAAAGTTTCAGATACCCTACTAGCAACATATGAATGTGTCGATCCGATGTCAATTAATTCAATATAGGGCAAACCAAAAATTAAGAATGTACCGGTTATAACATCTGATGTGTCAGCCTCTTCTCGACGTCTGAAAGTATAGACTAACCCCGACTGTGTCGCTTCAGTGTTTCTGACCCCTCAGCCTGCTACTCCACGGCCCCAACCAAAATCGTTACCACCTCTGGCTGCCCCACGACCTCCTCTGCCAGGTTGGACATTCCCTTGACCCGTGGGCCCCTCATCACCCTTCGGCTACGGACAGTTCCTAACTTGATGGTCAAAAGACCCACACCTAAAGCACTTTCCACTACCCGCTCTACACTCACCTGCATGGGATTTACTACATTGAGCACACTTCGGTGTCTGATTAGCAGCAGGTCTATTATCTCGTCTCGGCCCGTCTGGCCTAGGTCTTTTTTGATTACTTTTATTTGTCCCCGATGATCTGAAGTTTCTCTTACCTCTACCCCTATCTCTATCCCGGTCTAGCTTTTTCGTCCGTTTCACCTCCTCCGCTATCTTAGCCTTCTCCATAAGTACCGTAAATTCCCGTCTCATTGCATAGCTATCAACACATGTAATTCATCCTTTAGGACATCCTTAAACCGAACACACCGCTCATGCTCCGTGGCCACTATCCCTCGAGCATAACGGCTCAAGCGTAAGAATTTCGCCCGTGCGCGCACGAACCGCTTCCTTAAACCAGTTCGGGAATGCTCGCTGCCGCGATCCACATAGCTCGATCCAACGTACTTGTTCTGAAATGCTGTTTTGAAGAACTCCCATATGATGCGGTCAGCCACCGTACCATCCTTAATCGTGAGCCACCATTGGTAGGCTTCATCCCTCAAAAGAGAGATAACTCCTTTTAGTTTCTCTTCTTTCTTGAGATCCAGATCGTCCATTATGCGTTCAACCGCCTCTAACCAATACTTAGCTGAGCTTGGGGCTATACCAGAGATTCCCCTAAACACTTTTGCCCCGTTGCTCCTAAGTCGCTCCAGCACAGATTTTCGGACTCCTGTTCCCACGCCTGCTCCAGAAACTCTCTCCAAAACCTTTAACATAGCCTGAGATACAGCATCATCTCTGGCCATCTGATCTTAAATTCTACCTCCACAGCTGGTGGCACTGGTACCTCATTCCCGGACTCGTGACCAGACCCTACGGGTTTTGACACGATAATTCTGCCTTTACCTCGGCCACGCACACCACGTCCTCTAGTGCTCATTCTACCGTTCGCGTTTTATCTAATTAAAAATGTTATGATTTATTAGTTTTCTTCCACTGATTAATGACGGACAGTCTTATGGAAAGTAGTTTTAATAGTGGTTCTTTCGAATTCGTATTCTATCTACAAGTTCAGTCCTTGAGTCTGTATTCCTAATTCTAGAATTCTCATTCATTTCACATAAATTCATCAACCACATAAGCAAACATTCATGAACTCACATTCCTCACTTAGGGGTATTTCGTCATTTCACTACCCAGGGGTATTTTCGTAATTTTATCCTACAGGGGTATTTTCATAATAAAAATTTTTCAAAATAGGGTTTCTTGGTGATTTTTTAGGATAAGGGTATTTTGGTAATTTGAGGGTCCAGGAGTATTTTCGTAATTCTACAAATCAAGGGTATTTTGGTCATTTTACACATCAGGGGTATTTTAGTAATTTTACAAATCAGGGGTATTTTGAAAATTTTCAAAACTAGAGGTTTTTTAGTAATTTTACAAAATAGGGTGGTTTGGTCCATCTCGGTTTTAATTATAAATTTTGGCCGTCAACAAGTCCCCATGGCTAAGGTGAGCAAATACTACGCACTGTAGGATTCTAGCGAAGAGGAGGTGAGTCACTAGGACTGCTTAAATACCAAGCTCTCCCTGAATCCAATCCAGACATGCGTATGCCTGTTGCCACACCCTAATCTCGCGACTTGTTCACAGGTTTATTTGGTTGGATTTACATCTTATGAAATTGAAGAGTTGTTTAACTAAGCCTAGAGTCCATCCCTATTATTATCCTAGTCTACGTCCATAAAGCCCATCGACCCAATAAGTATATCACAACAAGAGTTAGGGTACTTACCTGCGTGGATCGGGTGCCGGTAGACTCGAAGGCCATATCTTCCAGAATTTTTTTTTCAAATCCATGTTAAAACATCACTAGACCCATTTCACAGCCCGAGTTTTCAACTGGGCTTTGATACCAAAATGTAACACCCAAAAATTGGCCCATACGTCATTACCGGATCTGGTATGCTACAGGTTAAACCCTAAAAACTTTACTCTGAAGGGTTTTGGAAAAACTTAGCTTATTTTAGCCGAATAGTCCGTTAAATGTGAGGTTTTGCAAAATAACTTTAATACTTGCGTTGATTGGTTTTGAAAAGCCCGTTTATCATTTCATTTTATATTTAAGACTTTTAAAAAAAACATAAGTTTGTAAAAACCCAACATAACAAGATAATAAATCGAAATCTAAGTTATGGAGGCCTTATTACACAAAGATGTTCCCAAAAATTAAAACATAAATGAAAACTAAAACCAAAAATAGTCTATGGAAATAGTAATAGTCTTGATGGCCCCTCAAGTCCGTCTCAGCTGCCATGTCCGCGATCTACTGCTCATCTAAAAGAGTAGAGAAAATGAAAGTGTGAGTCACCAAGACTCAGTGTATAAATTCTGAACACACTGACCTGAGGCCCACAAACACATTATGGGCCTAGGCCCGTACATAGAGGCAACAATCATATTACATGATAAACAATACATAATGAATGGCCCAACCCATCCTAGAATTCCATCCTCTACACACCAACCCGTACCAACCGTCACTCCTTGGGGATTTCTACAATCAACCTTCCATCCGCTACACACCATAACGACAGCCAAACTGCCTGTTTCTGTTATTCAGAAATCATTAAACGTGGCATTGCCACCGATCACAGTGTGACCTGACATTTTATTTATGGGATTTCTACCATCGGTCACCATGTGACCCATGTTTATATTCGTGGGATTTCTACCACCGGTCATCATGTGACCTATTATGCACTTCCCCTCTTGATCATATTTCCCCTATGCATACATACATAAGGAAAACATCATACAGACTTTCATATATTTTGTCATACATAATGATTTCTATGATTGCGTACCTGGCATCCTTGCCTAACCCTTTTAGGGCTTTATTGGTGTCTACGACCACTTTACGCTTTTAGCCCATAACACATAAAGAACAGTTCAAAAGTGTGTGTTAGAGATCTACACACCTTATTACCGTTAGAACAAGACCCTCTAAGTCGACGCTATCCGTAGCCAACACCACCACTATCTACCTAAGGTGTTGTTCAGAAGCCGGTCCACAACCAGGTGGCTAATCTCGAACGGCAGATATCACTCGTTTCTTAAACTTAGGGATTCTCTCCTTCGCCTGATCCATATTTAAATCCGTCATAAGTCCTTGTCAGAACCACTATCACAACACATGGTCGTTACTCCACATCATGAAGTTAAGATCTCACATACGATAAATGAATCTAATGAAAATCTAGAGAAAACCAACTTACCTTAAATCCTGAAAATGTGATTTGAATGCTTACCAACTTCTAACTTAGAATCCTAGGCGATTTGATTCCCTACAAATCTCGAAATGATGTCCAAAGAAAGAGAACATGAGATTAGAAAGAGAACGTCAATCTAAGGATGGTCCTAAACACCATCTAGCCATTCGGCTTTGGCTTAAAAGCTGAAAATAACAAGAATAATAGCACTGGCCAACACTTACCTTTACAGGAAATTAGGCAACTCTTAGAAATTCTCAGCTTTTGAGGAGGTCAAGAAGAGAAGAAAATAAGAAGAGATCTAAGTAGTTTCAGCTTTTAGTTGAGGGAATCAACAGAAGGAATAGGGTATATTCGGCTATGGAGATGAGAAAAGAATTCAGGATTTCAGCTTTTGAAAGGGAAGATGTTGAGAAGATTGGGAGGTTTCGACTTTTGAAGAAATCAAAAGAAAAGAATTTCAGAGGAATACTGAGAATTTTGGCACAAGAAAAGAAGAAAAGAATAGGGTTTCAAATGCCGAAATTGAAGAGATATCCCCTCTATTTATAGAAGATTTCGGCACCTACTGCTTAAAACCAAAAACACCCTTCCTAATAACCAATCAATTAATCAAATAGCATGGAAATTTTGGCACCCCCTGCCATTAAAGAAGCCGATTTCTTCACTCCTCTTGGTGATGGAATTTCGGCCAACACCTAGCTTTGCAGATAGCTCTTATATTTTTCCCCTTGTATCTTTTACATTATCAACTATAATATCTACATTATCCTATACATATATCCTCCGACATTTGAGCCTTGTAGCCATCCACTCCACCTAACCCTAATGCCGAAAATTAGCTAACTTGAATTAAAAGAGATTGGGCTCCATAAAACTTAAATTTGGGCCCCTTACTCCCCTCGTATAGCGTCACCTCCTTGCTCCCTAAGTGGCGTCACTGACCACTGGGCCACAAGCCCATTTTGATATTTTAAACACAGATACCACCTTTTAAACCTTATAGTGCCCAAGCAAGAATTCACCACGGCCTTGACCACATTCTGAGCCCAACTTGGACCCCTAACAATTAAATTAACACCTTAAATATATACACACTAGGTGCATAGGCCCATTAGTTCAGGATGTTACATTACTGACCGATTTTCTACAATTTGAATGTCCTTTCCCATCCTTGGGAATTTTGTCAAACCAAATTTGAAATCTATAAAGTTTTACCTCACTTTCTCCTTAAAGCATCACCAGCTATAATAATCCTGACTTGAGCCCTTTGAAAACTCAGCTTTTTGTGGTCAACTTCTTCTGACCATAACCTCATTCATATCATGAAAGGTACTCTGTTGTCAAACATTTATGCACATAACCGCCTTTCCTTATTCTCGCATTAGTAGATATGCTACTACTAAGTTTCATGCCAAAACTTTCGTATAAGTTCTGGATTCATCATCATTCCAGTTCTATTTCGAAGAAATCTCAATAATAGAAAACTTATGCAACCTGTATTTTACCATCTTGAAATAAACTAACGGAGCTTATTCGAAAATACCATTTGCTATCGACTCTGAACTCTTACATTACAAAAGAAAACTGGCTCTTGACATTAATCTCACTAAAATTATGATATCACCGACTAGCTAACTTACATTCAATTCTCATACAGATACGAAAGGGATCGTCTCGGGATCACCAATCTGGCAACTATCTTTCTCAATACAGACTGAATTCAATACTAGAACTTTCAATCGATAACTTATTCTATAGCTTTCAACTCAACCATCAAGGTTTAAACATTTTGATGAGCATATTTTGTAATATGCTCCCCATTCACGAGCACATAGAAATTATTCTCTTTACTGACTCATGCCTGAACATAAACAGAACTTGATTCATATCTCAATACAATAATCTACTCTTTTCTCCATACTGAGAATCTATCTTAAGCACACTCTCATCTGAGTTTCTTTTACTGTGCTAGTCTAAAACCTTTACTAGCATCGAATCTCACAACATTAATGATATCTCGATCTAATTTATCAACTCTATCTAGCTACTCAAAATCCCATCATACAACATGAAACTTATGATTTCATTTCTTATACTAAAATCATCACGGTTTTCCTCCTCAAAGCACTAGTACAGGGTTACAAGGATATAAAGAAATGTCGATTGCAATTACTAAACTGACAATCTTTGGTCTAGATTCGCAATCGACTAACATTCTCACACAATCTCGATTCATGAGATAAACAACTACATCACCTGTGAGAGGCAAAAGATATTAACACTTAGTACTTAAGGAGATCATTATGACCTATACAACTATGGTTATCATAATTGAACACTCTCATCGTTTAAACATGGTTTCTTTAACCATTCCATCCTCAAGCTCCTTAACCATTCCTTTCATTAATAAACATCAATTTAAGAAGATCTCGATAAACATACATCTCAGGCTTTCTACTCACTTGAGTCAAATAGCTTAGGCTAACTTTTTCTTTGCCCTTAACAATGCATAATCAATACAAACGTCAAATCATTTAGGCATACTCACTTACAACTGCCTCTATTAAGCACATACCATGCCACACTCTATACTCATTTCTTGCGACTCATTCACGAGTGCCTGTATTCATTCATTCACATGACCTTAGTACAATTCTCTCTCCTTTTTTTTTCTACTTCTAAACTCATCTATCTATCCCAATGATCACTTAGGGATACTCAAAAATGCATAATCATCGTCATTCATACAGGTACCAAACCAATGCCACATCCCCAAGGTGGTCTTATATGAAGTTACCTTTAAATGCCAATGCCATATCTCGAATAAAGTCTTATATAGACTTTCACATCAAGTATCAATACCATATTCCAAATATGGTCTTACACGATTCTCATATTCATTAACGGTGCCATATTACAAATATGGTCTTTTACAAAATCATAGCTTGGTGCCGAGGCCATGCTTCGAACATGGTCTTATACGGGACCTTATCTAATTCATATTTCAATGATATCCTTTTTATTCTAGTCCCCTAGGACTTCAGCCTTATGTTCAACAACAATTTCTCTACCTAGTAGAGTATCATGTATCAATGTGACACAAAGCATTTTCAAAATGCTAGCATAAATACTGCATTAATCACATCCTAACTTACTCAATTTGACTCTCATAACATCTCATCATAATTCAGTAGTGGTAAGGAGGGTGAGATCACCTTAACTTGACTCTCATACACGTATGTGGTTTACTATTCATCATCAATAAAATATCATCATAGTCATACAGCTCATCTCAAGTGAGTTTTCACATTTATCACGCTACAATTGTTTCTATCACAAATACATTAGAATAATGTCTTCACTTACGCAAGTTCTACATTACTATCTACTTGAGTACTCAACGTTTAACTCTACTTTCTCTTAAAATTAATTATCAATCAATGAATGCCTTACAGGTCTGAGTACGTTGTTTACCTGATTGCCATAGTCCAATTATGGTCTTACTCATATCACGACAGCATAGTCCAACTATTTCTTTATATGTCATCATGATGCCATAGCCTCGCTACGGTCTTACATGAAATCTCATACCAATACCAATGTCATACCCTTGGTATGGTCTTATATGGAACTCATGTCAATGTCGATGCCATATCCCAGATATCGTCTTACACCTGCTCTTGTCTTAATGTCGATACCATGTTCCAAATACTGTCTTATACTGGCACTCACAATACGGCCGATGCCATGTCCCAGACATGGTCTTACACTAGCACACATATCAACACCGATGCCATATCCCAGACATGGTTTTCCACTGGCTCTCTCATTGCCATGGTCCAACCATGGTTTTATTCATCTTTTCATCGTTAAACGACCATACTCATCTCCTGCATTCTACTTAATCAAACTTCTCAGTTTTAGATCTCATACCATAATATGGGTGGTTTCTTGCTCTTATTGCTTCTCGCATACATCATGGTGCTTACTATTCTCATGTCTGTGAGGTAAACAAGGTACCTGTAACACTTGATCAAAAAGATTAGTATGCTTTACTATAACAAACATAATTTCAGCATCACAATTCATAACATGAATTATACTTGTCAGTCAGCCTTAACTAGCATGACATAATATCAACTTTACTATTACCTTTCTTGCTATCTCATTTTAACTTTACTCATTTGCCCGATGGATTTATGTGAATTACCGAGTTCATAACATGAATTATACTTGTTAGTCAGCCTTAACTAGCATGACATAATATCAACTTTACTACTACCTTTCTTGCTATCTCATTTTAACTTTACTTATTTGCCCGATGAATTTATGTGAATTACCAAGAATACTAAATCTCTTGCCATGAACTTGATGCCAAAGCCATACTCTAGGCATGGACTTACATGAAAGGTCTCTTCTTGAATCAATGCCAAGCTTGCCTTGGTCTTACATGAAATATCTGTTCAATGCCAAGCTTGCCTTGGACTTACATGATATATCTGTTCAATGCCAAGCTTGCCTTGGACTTACATGATATATCTGTTCAATGCTAAGCTTGCCTTGGACTTACACGAAAGATCGTTTCTTGAATCAATGCCAAGCTTGCCTTAGTCTTACATGAAATATCTGTTTAATACCGAGCTTGCCTTGGACTTACATGATATATCTGTTCAATGCCAAGCTTGCCTTGGTCTTACATAAAATATCTGTTCAATACAAAGCTTGCCTTGGACTTACATGATATATCTGTTCAATGCAAAGTTTGCCTTGGACTTACATGAAAGATCTCTTCTTGATTGCTGATGCCATGCCTTGGCTTGGTCTTATACGGGCTTTCTTGTCTCATGTGATGGATCGAGTATCTTGGGCAATTCTTATTCAATCGGGACTTGCTTATAATTAATCTCATTGATTTCTTTATTCAGCAAAACATTAAACATTTCATGATGACAATGTACATTATACTAAGCAATTCAATGATAAAAATCATAAAGCTTAGAAATCATACAACTTACTAAATTTAACTCGAGTGGGATTCTCACTTTCTTAATAAAACAATTTCATTAAGGCCGGGAGACATCACACTATCACGATCCACTTATGGCATGTATAGCTAGACTCTTACTCTCACTAGGTTAGTCCTAGAACCGACTAAACTATAGCTCTGATACCACTAAATGTAACACCCCGTACCCAAGTCTGATGCTAAGACTGGCTGCGAGACATTACCATGCTTGAACTCACTTAATCAAGTACTTACTGGCTATAAAATTTCGTTTCAACTTAAAACCTTTCTTTCTTGGTCTAGACATACGTATCATGGTCATACAAGGCCTTAAACACTTGTTCGGACTTTCAAAACTTATCAAAAATCCTCTCTCAAAATCAGAGGTTACACGCCCGTGTTGTTTGGGGCACACTCATGCACTCCTAAACACGCCCATGTTCCCATCCGTGGGGAGCTACTGACTTATCTGACACGGCCTTGACACACCCGTGTCCTCCAATCGTGTGGAGCTACTGACTTATTTGCCACGGCTTTAGCACATGCCCATGCCTAAGCTGTGGGTCTTACACGGCTCATGCACACGGCAGTGGGATTCACCCGTGGCCTATTTTAACAAGTAATCATAAGGTGCAGGGTTCGCATGGCCCAGGCACATGTCCGTGTGTCTAACCGTGTGGACACTTAGAGGCTATATACCAAGCCCTTCTCCACCATACATTTCATACATTAATATACTCATTCAGTAAAGTCTCAAATCAACGACTAAAACACATGAATTCATAAATTTGATTCATGAAAATAAAGTGTTACTACAATACAATTACAACAACTTAGCGATCATCAACGGCTATACACAATTAAACTACAAACCCTTTTTGGCCAACATAGTTTGGCACATTAACAATAACTTAATCAACCTTAAATTCTAGTCCTATACATGCCATGACTCATAAGGACTGGATACCTCAAATCGAATGTCTGCTTGATAGTGTGAAAACATCTCCAGCGGCCTCTAACCCGTATTAGTCAACATAATCTATAAGAGATAAGAAAAGAAAAGGAGTAAGCACTAATGCTTAATAAGTTCATCTGCATAATCTAGAAAATATTAACATTCATTAAATATAGATAACCATAAGATATTATGCTGGGTCATTCCCACTAACTCATGGTTGCTTACTCAACCACTCTAGAAGCTTACTCATTTTATCTCTTACCGTACCATGAGCTAATTGCTCGTTTACAAAAGAATCCATTCCTGCACTGATTATCATGTAATCATATAAGACATCACATCAATTCTTATTAATAAGCTACTCATCTTTCGGTGGTTTCACACTTAGCCCACCATTATCATACATTCATAAATAGTCATCCACATGTAATACTTTAATTCAATTGTTTATCCGAGAACACCCTCACATTATTACTCTTACTTAACTTTTCCACTATTTTTATTTGCATTCCCACAATATAACAATAAATCTAATTCATGTAACAAGGTGCATTAATTTTCCATATCTTAATAGGGGTTCATCATATATATATAACTTGAAATCGTCTCAATTCAATTCTAGTACACACTTGTGCCTTTCGTAGCTCAACCGCATACTTTCTTTACTTCAAAATATACTCAAGTTATAAAATAACTCTCTTACTCATGAAATCACATAGAAATCATACTCCAATAGGGTCTTATATGAATCCTTGACACGGTCTTATACAAATCCTTACATCGAGGCCATAATCCAATATGGTCTTATATGAGACTTTAACTATCATCTCAACATTCTTCATGCATTTCATCCAAGTGTATTTCATACATCTATAGAGTGAATATACATTCCATACAACATTAGAATATTTACATGAACTCATACATAATTTCTATAATTGCATGTGAACTTACCTCGTTGTCGAAATAGCTGAAAATGACTATTAGCCCACATTTCTCTTTTCATCCGTTCTAGGTCCGAAACTTGCTTTCCTTGATCTAGAAAAATGAAATTTACTGATTTATTCACTTATAAATCATAATATATCGTAATCTACACTCTAGGAAAAAATGATTTTGCCCCTAGGCTCGTAAATAAATTTTCATCTTTGCATAATAACCCATTTTAGGTATTTTCCACGAAAATCCTTTCACAAAAGTTGTTTCTCTTCATCCTATCATTAATTTTCTTCCATAAAAACTCATCAAACAATATAGACTCTCTAATGGCAAGTCCCTAGACTCTCAACCATATTGTAAAATAGTCCCCTCATTAGCTAGCGTAAGCTTCGGGGATCACAAAAGTACAATTTTCTTCAAGAAAAATGATCAAAATCACTTACTAGGGAGGAGGATTGCTTGCTAAAATTTTAAGCTTCAAAACCCCCTTGTTGCTGCTCATTTTCAGCGGAGAAGAAGAGAGAAAAAGATGGTATCTTTTTCCTTTCTTTATTTTATTATTAACATCAATTTTAACCCACCAACTGTGACCAAAAATTAAAACTCTTGTCCCCTCTTGTCTACATGGCCGGCCATCATAACCAAGATGGTCTAATTGCCCTTTAAAACCCTCCAATTAATATTTCATGGTTATTTGGTACCTTTAGCCTATAGAATGGAACTTTTGTACTTTATACGATTTAGTCCTTTTTCGCGATTTAGCATGAAATCACTAAAATTAAAACACCAAAACTTTCATGCACCCTTATAAACATGTTATAATACATAACATAACATGAAAATAATTTTCTATAACCTCAATTTAGTGACTCCGAGATCACTGTTCTGACTAGCCCTTAAATCGGGCTATTTCATTGTTGGTAAGGGATGTAGTTTGTTAGTCAATCTCAATACTTAGATGAAGTCAAAATAAGGTTTTTAGACTAACTGCTAACCGATTGTGTCTTTAGATGCCTAAGAGAATATCGTGTTATGTACTCCAAATTAGGTGTGTAATCTCACACCACTCCGATGGTTGCTTGTGATGATCTTTGAAACGACCAAAAGCCGAAAAGCCAAAAATTGTGACTACTCGAGCGTGCGATCTCTTGTAGTGGTAAATCATGATGTGAATCGTGATGCTAAGTCATTGAGAGTGTCGCGAACACTCTCACGATACCAAGGCTATAACGGGCTTAATCAGGCCGAATTGGGCTAAATGGGCCTAATGGGCTAATCGATCCACTTGGGCAAAACTACTGGATTTGTAACAAATGCTAGGCCTGGAGGTGAATTCTGCAAATCTGATTCTGAAATCATGCGTTTTGGGCCCGTTTGGCCCTAAAATGGATTTTAGGCCCAATAGTTTCGTAAAGACCCAAAAAGGGTCCCGAGTCGCTCGAGGCGACAGTAGGCCTTTGGAAAGGCCATTTAAGGCAAGATTACTACAATACCCTTAGAGGGTAAATTACTGAAATACCCTTGGGTTGCAAAATTAGTAAAATACCCTCAATGGGTTGGATGATTGTTTTACCTTCATGTTGTCTAATAATAATTGTATGTTTACATTACCCTATTATATGTTGATTTGTATGTTCATTATATCATGATTGCATGGGGCGAGTTAATGAATGAAAATCAGTGTAGCTTGGTGGCATTGCCACAATATAAATATATGTTTACATAATTATGATTCCGGTGGCTCAGCCACAAGTATTCTATGATTAGCAGCTTGGCTGTGATATTGGTGTGATCGGCGGGGTGCGTTGACTTGATCCCTACAGGTGCGATTGGCTGGTTGGGGGTGTGTTGGTTGGATTAGGTTGGGTTGCACTACTTCACTTGCACTTTCATGATCTTAGGGCTTAGGCCCAAATTGATGTCGTATGGGCTTAGGCCCAGTTAATGCTAGTTTAGGGGATTACAAACTGAGTTCTCGTAACTCACCCCTTTAATCTCGCAGGTAATCCTTAGTGATAGAGGACTTGGAGCCGTGGAGGACTCAGTGGTGGCCATACATCGTAGATTTCTCGCAAACCTTAGTAAATTCAGTTTTTATCTTATTTTTAAAGTTAATTAGTTTGGGTTTATTGTTTTGTAATAAGGCCTCTAGACTTTATTTTCCTTTTTAAAACCGCATTTCCATTATTTTTACTGATAAATTTTTAATGCGGGAGTTTTCTAAAAGAGTTTACAAACTGTTTTCAAAATATCACGTATCCGCAAGTTTTCAACTTCGAATTTCTTAACCGAAGCAGTTTTCAAAATAATAACAACTTTTTAAAGAAACAGGCAATAAGTGAATCGAGTTTTTATAAACAAACAACAGGATTCAGAATTTTCAAGAGAGACGCATCCTTTTCAACGAGCAACTTTTCTAAAACAACCACTTGGTTTATCAACATTTCGTCAAAGTGATCGGAGTCTTTACAAACAAATATCTAAAATTAAGGTTTCAACTTTTTAACAAACACGCAATTAATTTATTTCTAAAAGACCTTTCTATGTGACGCGTCAGATCCGGCGTAACGTCTAGGCTGGGTTTGGGGTGTTACATCGGTGGTCTTGGGCCTTAGCCCACAATGACCTCATATCATATCACATCATATCACATGAAAACAAGATTATGCAAAACAAGGTAATGCAAAACCCTCCCCAAAAATCCATCCGCTACTCACACCGTTTCCCTTCAACCAATACACACCTGTGGGGATTTCTAAATCGACCCACCCATCCTCTACACACCAAAGGTAGCACTCACAGCGGCACTACTCAACGTTGCAGCAAAGCTGCTAATCACATAATGGGCTTAAAGCCACCGGTGGATCCATGGTCGTCAAGCAATTATGTGATCCTCAAATATCCCTCTGTACCATAATTCCCACCCAAATGCATCCTAAATAGAATATTGTATGGATGCAACATGCACATGAGTAACATTCACAAAACTTATACTCATCCCATAGGGGTATTTTCATCATTTCACAACCCAAGGGTATTTTCGTAAATCTACTCTATAGGGGTATTCAGGTAATGTTGGAAAATAGAGGTATTTTGGAAATTTTGTAAATCAGGGTTATTTTGGTAATTCTACAAATCAAGGTTATTTTGGTAATTTCATAATTCGGGCTATTTTAGTGATTTTGTAAATTTAAGGGTATTTTAGTAACTTTCAAATTAAGGGTATTTTGGTAATTTTCAAACTAAGGGTATTTTAGTAATTTTCAAACTAAAGGTATTTTGGGTATTTTTAAATTAGGGGTATTTTAGTAATTTTACAAATCTAGGGGTATTTGGTCCCTCTCGGGTTTTAGTTATGAACTTTGGCCCATTAACAAGTCCTTGGGTTAAAGTAAATAGACACTATGCACCAGGTAGGATTCTAGAGAAGAGGAGGTGGGCGCCTAGGACCGCTTAAGTACCAAGCTCTCCCTATATCCAGTCCTAGACATGCATATGTCTGTTGCCACACTCTAACCCAGTGACTTATTCACGGACATGTTTAATTATTAGATTAAGTCTTATGCAGTTAAGAGTTGTTCAGAACTAGGCCTAAAGTCCATTAAACCCTAGCATATGTGTCTACGCTCCCATAAAGCCCATCAAGCCCATTTCACATTCATAAAGCCCCTTATGCCCAAATCACATTCTTATGGCCCATTAGGCCCTGATCTCATTCATATGGCCCATTAGGCCCAAAATAATTCTAGATCATGCAACATGCATATCTAGCTCAATTCATATAACTAGATCAATCAATTCCATTAAACTTAGCCTCAGGCCCACTGGGCCCATTTAGCCACTTTCGGCTTTTCAGCATTACTGATATCATGTGTGTGTAGTGGTTGTACACATCTGGTTACTGCGACGTGCTATACTATCCTTGGTCTTGAACCTACACCAACCAACCTTCAATCAATCACTCAATCAAAACATTTACCACAAGCCAAAGCCTTACCGTAACCTTACCGTGCGCCACCGGGTTCTAATAGCCCTTCCGTAGATACTAATCAAGAGTATCCCCTAGATCTGCACTCACAAATGCACCATCACAATTCGTGTGACTCATAATCCATACAAATTACCCCTATAGATCATACATATTCGGCCATTCACTTAAGCCATAATTGAGTTGAGTACACTTACGGTAACATTCGGGATTTAGGGGTCAAGCATTTTTAATTCATATCTATGTGATAGTATACTCTGTATGTTGTTTGAGTGTGTTTGGGGGCTTCGGGGAACCTTGGGGTTAGATAGAAGCCTTAGTGAAAATTTCTAGTTTGAAGCCTTTAAGGGAGAGCTAGGGGAGCTAGGCCTTAAGGGATTTAATATGGGGTTCATTGACACAAGAAGTGAGGTTGTGGAGTGGCAAGGGGACGTTACCTAGGGTGCAAGGGAGTTTTCGTCGCACGGAGTTCCATGGGGGAGGAGGTTCGAGTAGTATGGACAGTATTTTGGGTGCTTTTTGCATCAAGAAGGGAGGAGGTAGTGGATTCGGCTATGGCACTTGGAAGGGGGAGTTTGAATAGGTCAAGCATTTTGAATGTGTGGCTATGAAGAGGGATAGGAGTTTGAATCATTCAAATGTGTTTGAATGAGTGGAGTGGAGGAAAGTTAAGAGATAAACAAGGGATATAGAGTGAGGTTGAGGAGTTGGCCGAATGTGGAATGCTAGAGGGTGGCATTTTCGGTCATGTAAGGGGGGAGTAGGTGCCGAATTTGAGCTAGTAAGTGTGAGTGTCCATCTTTTTGCATTTTCTCCTTTAGTTCTCCTTGCCGAAAGTGTTAGTCAAAAACTCTTCCTTTTGCTTTCTTTTCATTTTAACAAAAAGCTAGAAGGGGAGAGTGACCATTTGGTGCGTTCTTGATTCATCTTTTTTTCTCTCTATTTTCTTCTCTAAGCTGAATCTCTCTCTCTCTCTCTCTTCCCCTCTTATTCTTTTCATTTTGGGTGACCTTAAACTTTTACCCCACTTCTATTTCTAAAGCCGAACCCTTCTCTTCATTTTCACCACTACCGAAACTCCATAAACCTCAACCCTTTCTTCTTCTTTTTCACCTATTACTTCTCTTCTAAAAAACTAAAGGGCCGAATAATCTTTCATCGTATTGGAACCTTGGCCAAATTCTCCATTCACTATTATCTCTTTATTTTCTTCTTCTATTTTGTGTTTATTTCTCAAGTTATATCTCTTGGCCGAATCTGTCAGAGCCTGTAGAGGGGGTGTCGTCGTTCATCTTCTATCAATCTCCCAATCGGTTGCTAGTAATTGTGGTCAAGGGTTCTCTTCTATTTGAATCTCCTTCTTTTTCTCTTTAAGTCATCGAAACCAAGAGTCTAACTCCATTTCTTTGGTGTGGCCGAATCTATGAATAGGGATTTTAAGTTTCTATATAAGCCAGCGTTAAGGGAGTTAGTGATCTTTCGGAATTCGTTCAATCAAGGTAAGAAGGTAATGTTCGGCCGAAGGCCATTTCTCTTTTCTTTTAGTGTTAGGCCGAATCTGATATTGATTTATGTAGGGATCTCGACAGCTTTCAAGATCAAGTGAGAACCTTCAGGATTTGGGTTGACTTTGGTAAGGTTATTCGATTAACATGATTATTTAGTCTCGTTTAGATCTAATTTAACATTTAACTGGGTCTTCTGATTAAGTACTATTCAATGGATGCGAGTACCAGCCAAGGAGAGAAAGGGGTTGGACACGTAGTCCCTACCCCTATGTTCAAGAAGCGTTCAATTTCAGCGGTTCGTGATTGGCCATCGGGGTGTAGGCCAGCCTCGGAACAGGATCGTAGGAAAATAGCAGTAGTGTCAATTAGTGATAGCGTCGACGTAAAGGGCATGGTATTACGGGTTATCAGGTGTGTAATTAGCACATTGTTTCTTTACTTTCCTTGTTTAAATTAATTAAATGTATGTGATATGTGTGGTAGCCGAATTAGTGGCTGTGGTGGTATTGTTATCCATAATGGGTAATCTAGTAAACAGGTTAGTAAAATTCCTGTACCAAAATGTGGATGGCTATATGTGGATCTATGTAAGCATGTAAAATATGTATGTTTGGACATATTCATATGTTTCATGCCATTTTATCATAATGTGCTGCATGTATATGGGGTTCGGTATATATATTGAAAAGGGGAAGTGTGTATATATATTTATATACGTGGATTAATGATGGCCTCGAGCCTCATTGTGGATTGATGATTACCTTGAGTCACATCGTGGATTGGTGTTGGCCTCGAGCCACATCGTGGATTGATGATGACCTTGAGTCTCATTGTGGATATTTGTGATTTTAATCACGTGGACCAGTGGCTAGACCACTAAGTGGACTTTGAGCGACATGACCGCCAAAGAGGTGTCAAATGGATGGAGGGTTGATTTAGTAATCCCCTGGTGTGTGGTGGTTGGATATACGGGTGGTGTGTAGCGGTTGGATATTAGGTTGGGTTGGATTAACATAATGCATCATAATATGTGGTTTATCAATTTGATGTGGTTTTGGGGCTAAGCCCAATTGTGGAAACAGGTGGTTTAATTGCATACTGAGCCAAAATGACTCACCCTATTCTTCAAATAATACAGGTAATACATGATACATTGGACCAGGCTGGAATGGATTCGAGGTGGCCATGCAGAAGCAATTTTTATTTTAAATACCTTATAAACTTTTAATTACTTTTTGGGATATTTTTATTGTAATAAGGCCACTATAAATGTTTTGGGATTATTATTATTGGTTTAAGTTAGTTTTTCCTATCCGTTGATTAATTCAAAGATGATTTTAAGATATTTCCAACGTAAAGGTAATAAATGGAAGTTTTTTTCAAAATCTTGGATCACTTATAAGCAAACAGTTTTTTTTTTTATTTTAGAACTTAAAACTCATTTTTCACCTTCGAAACCAAACTATTTTCAACACCTTTCCCAGTAACATTTCAAATTCGGTCGTAGTGTTTTGGGCCGGGTTTATGGTGTTACAATTTGGTATCAGAGCCTGGGTTTTAAACTCGGTCTATGGGTTTTGAGGCCCCTAACATTTTCAAAATGGGTATTTAAACATGGTTAAAGAGAAATTTTTCATGAAAAGGGATCTCTGAAGGCATGGCACTCGAATCTTTCGGCCCAGGTTTACTAGATAAGTTTTCTGACTGTTTAATGAATTGAATGGAGGTGGATATTTGATGCATTGTTATGGATGTTAGAATTTAGAAAAAAAATTCTTCTTTTAGAGGGGAACCTTTAGGATTGTATGTGCTATACGAAAAGAATGACTTGAAATGTTGTATCATAAAATTCCCCTTTAGTCAACAAATGGAAAGAAATCTAATGCATAAAATTTCTTAAACCAGATTGAAACGCGATGATAGACATGAGTTCTAGGGGATGTGGTCGTAATACCCGAGGTCGTGGTAGAGGTAGGATTACGGTATCAAAACCAGTAGGGTCCGATCACAGGTCGGGTAATGAGGTACCCCTACCGCCAGCTGCAGAGGCAGAGTTTCAGGGGCAGACAGGAGGTGAAGATGCAGTATCTCAGGCGATGCTGCGGATTCTAGAGCGAGTGGTCGGGGCAAGCACAGGGACAGCAACTCAGAAGTCCGTTCCTGAGTGACTCCGAGCTAACGGAGCTGAAGTGTTTCGAGGTATTTTCGAGGTAGCTCCAAATGTCGCTAAGTATTGGCTAGAGGCGGTCGAAAGGATCATGGATGATTTGGACTGCACCGTTGAAGAGAAGCTAAAGGGCATAGTTTCTCTACTCCAGAATGAGGCCTACCAGTGGTGGCTTACCGTCAGGGAGGGTACTCTGGCAGACCGAGTGGATTGGAGTTTCTTTAAGATTAAGTTCGAAGGGAAATACATTGGGGCTAGTTATGTGGATGCACAGAGGAAGGCATTCCTGAACCTTGTGCAAGGGGGTAAGTCAGTAGTTGAATATGAGGCAGAATTCTTACGGTAGTCGTTCACGCCGGAGGATGGTTGCAAGCCCGACTCACGAGTCTTGCGTGTGATTTGAGGATGGGTTGCAAGATGAGCTGTGGGTGTTGATAGCTCCTCAGAGGGAGAGGGACTTTGCTACTCTAGTAGAAAAAGCTCAGATAGCCGAGGAGGTTAAGGGAACTGAGAGACAGAACAGAGATAAGGACAGAGGCAGGAATAAGAGGAGTTTTGGATCATCAGCGTCATCGGGGGGTTTTCAAAAAAAGCCTAGGGTTGAGGGTCCTGCTCGCGATTTTATGCCAGTTGCTGGGAATCAATTTCGTTCGTGTGCTCAGTGTGAAAGGTCTCATGTGGGAGAGCGCTGGGAAAGGAACAAAGAGTGCTACAAGTGTGGGTCAAAGGATCATCTGATAAGGAATTGTCCTCAGGACATGGCTAGGACTCGGACGGTAGGTCAGGGGTATGTGCACCCAGGAAGGGGTGGTCAACAGATACCAAGGGGTCGTGGTCCGAATCGAGGAGGGAATGGTTCTGGCCGAGGTCGTGGAGCATCGAGCAGAGGTGCTGGGAACTCAGATGCAAGGCATCCTGGGTTGGTTTACGCAGCCAGACGTCGTGAGGAGGGGGATGCACCAGACGTTATCACGGGTACGTTCCTCATTTTTGGGTTACACTTTACTGCCTTAATTGATGTTGGATTGACTCACTCCTACATTGCTAGCATGATGTCTGGAACTTTGAATGTGAAACCTGAAATTGCCTCTAGGAAGATGACAATACTTAGTCCTTTAGGGCAATCAGTAGTGGTAGATAAACTCTTTAGAGATGTGCCTTTGGAGGTTCAGGGGTCAGTGTTTTTGGCTAATTTGATAGAGTTGCCGTTTGGAGAATTTGACTTCATCCTAGGCATGGACTGGTTGGTAAGGTATCGTGCGAATTTAGACTGTGCTGCTAAGCGCATGACGTTGAAGACTCCCGAGGGCAATGACGTTTTGGTGATAGGTGAGAGGAGAGACTACTTGTCTAATGTAGTGTCTGCACTTAAAGCGGGAAAAATGGTGAGGAAGGGGTGCATGGCCTTCCTAATGTTTGTTAGTGCCTTAGATGTTAAGGAAGCCGCTGTGGGGGAGATGAGAACATTAAAGGAGTTTGTGGATATTTTTCCGGAAGAACTTCTAGGATTGCCTCCGAATTGTGAGGTGGAATTTGGTATCGACCTTTTGCCAGGTACAGCGTCGGTGTCCATCACTCCTTACAAGATGGCTCCAAAGGAGTTAGTTGAGTTTAAGGCCCAGATCTAGGAGTTGTTAGGTTTCATTTGACACAATGTGTCTCCATGGGGAGCACCGGTCTTGTTTGTAAAAAAAGAAAGACGGATCTATGCGTATGTGCATAGATTATCGTTAGTTGAATAAGCTAACGATCAAGAACAAGTACCCGTTGCTGAGGATTGATGACTTGTTTGATCAGCTTAAAGGGGCTGCGGTCTTTTCAAAGGTAAATTTAAGGTCGAGATATCACCAGCTTAAAGTGAAGGAAGCAGATATCCATAAGACGGCGTTTCGGACTCGATATGGGCACTATGAATTCTTGGTAATACCGTTCGAGTTGACCAACGCACCAGCTGCGTTCATGGATATGATGAATCAGGTTTTTCAACCCTATTTGGACCAGTTCGTTGTGGTGTTCATAGACGAAATCCTAGTATATTCCAAGTCAGAGGAGGAGCATGATGCACATCTTCGGGTTGTGCTGCAGATTTTAAGGGAAAAGAAGTTGTATGCCAAATTTAGCAAGTGCGAATTTTGGTTAAGAGAAGTCGCTTTTCTGGGTCATGTGGTATCTGCAGAAGGGATAAAAGTAGATCCTCGAAAGATTGAGGCGGTATTGGATTGGAAATCACCTAAGTTAGTGGCGGAGATTTGGAGTTTCTTGGGATTGGCAGGATATTATAGAAGGTTTGTCGAGGGTTTCTCTTCTATCGCGGCGCCCTTAACTAAGTTGTTGAGGAAGGAGGTACCTTTTGTGTGGACGGACAAGCAGTAGGATAGTTTCGAGAAACTAAAAAGGGTGTTAACTGAGGCTCCGGTTCTAATTCAGTCGGAAGCAGGAAAAGATTTTGTGGTGTATTGTGATGCTTCTCATACGGGGTTAGGATGTGTACTGATGCAGAAAGGGAATTGCCTATGCGTCGCGACAGTTAAGACCCCATGAAGTTAACTATCTGATGCACGACCTGGAATTGGCTACAGTGGTTTTCACTTTGAAGGTGTGGAGGCATTATCTGTATAGGGAGAAGTCGGTGATCTACACAGACCATAAGAGTTTGAAGTATCTGCTAACTCACAAGGAGCTGAATTTGAGATAGCAGAGGTGGGTGGAGCTGTTGAAAGATTACGACTGCTCAATTGAGTATTACCCGGGGAAAGCGAATGTGGTGGCAGATGCGCTAAGTAGAAAAGTAGTATCAGATTTGAGAGCGATGTTCGCTCATCTTAGTCTTTATGACGACGAGAGTTTATTAGCTGAGTTGCGGGTGAAGCCGACATGGTTAAGCCAAGTAAAAGAGAAACAGTTGGTAGATGAGGTTCTAAGTGCTCGACTTCTGCAAGTGCAGGATGGGAGATTGGAGGATTTCAGTGTAAATAACGAAGGAGATTTGTGTTTTCGTGGTAAGGTTTGTATGCCAAAAGATGTGGAGCTAAGGCAGAAGATTCTTCAGGAATCGTATAGTAGCCCTTATGCTATGCATCCTGGAGAGAGTAAGTTATATAGGGATTTACGGGATCAGTTTTGGTGGCCTGGATTGAAACGGGAAGTTACAAAATTTGTAGGGAAGTGCTTGATGTGTCAGCAAGTCAAAGCTGAACATCAAGTTCCTTCGGGACTACTGCAATCTGTGAAAATTTCGCAGTGGAAGTGGGAGAGAATCACGATGGACTTCGTTAGTGGGCTTGCTCTTACGCCTACTAAGAAGGACTCGATATGGGTGATTGTGGATCGGTTGACAAAATTCGCTCATTTCATACCTGTTCGTATGGATTACTCTATGCAGAGGTTGGCGAGGTTGTATGTAGCGGAAATTGTGAGACTTCATGGTGTGCCAGTATCAATTATTTCAGATAGGGATCCTAGATTTACGTCGCGATTTTGGCACTAGGTTAGATTTTAGCACGGCATTTCATCCGTAGACGGATGGTCAGTCTGAAAGGGTGATTCAGGTGTTGGAAGATATGTTGAGAGGATGTGTTATCAAATTCAGAGGTAGTTGGGAGGAATTCTTGCCCTTAGCAGAGTTCGCGTATAACAACAGTTATCAAGCTAGTATTCAGATGGCGCGTACGAAGCATTGTATAGGTGGAAGTGTCAGACTCCTACCCGTTGGACAGAGTTAGGTGAACGTCATGTGTTGGGTCCAGAAATAGTGGCAAAATTAGAGGAAAAGGTTAAGGTAATTCGAGCCCGATTGAAGGAGGCATCTGACAGACAGAAGACATATGCAGATTTTAAGCGAAAATAGATAGAGTTTGCCGTAGGTGATCGGGTTTTCCTAAAAGTTTCGCCTTGGAAGAAGGTGATGAGATTTGGACGTAAGGGTAAGCTGAGTCCCAGGTTTATAGGGCCTTATCGGGTTTTGAAGCGAGTTGGACCAGTGGCATATCAGCTAGAGTTGCCTTTAGAGCTGAAGCAGATGCATGATGTATTCCACATCTCGATGTTAAGACGATACCGATTGGATCCGTCTTACGTGGTGCCAGTGGAGGAAGTTGAGTTGAAGCCAGATTTGTGCTATGAAGAAGGGCCAATTCAGATTTTGGAGTGAGATGTGAAGGTACTGCAGAGGAAATCAATTCCTCTAGTTAAAGTGTTATGGCAGAACCATGGCTCGGAAAAAGCATCGTGGGTGCCGGAGGAGACGATGCGACAGTAATACCCTCACTTGTTTTGACCAGGTAATTTCGAGGCTAAAATTTCTTTAAGGGGGTAGAACTGTAACATCTGGGATTTAGGGGTCACGCATTTTTAATTCATATCTATGTGATAGTATGCTTTGTATGTTGTTTAAGTGTGTTTAGGGGCTTCGGGGAACCTTGGGGTTAGATAGAAGCCTTAGTGAAAATTTCTGGTTTGAAGCCTTTAGGGGAGAGCTAGGGGAGCTAGGCCTTAAAGGATTTAATATGGGGTTCATTAACACAAGAAGTGAGGTGGTGGAGTGGCAAGGGGACGCTACCTAGGGTGTAGGGGAGTTTGCGTCGCAAGGAGTTCCAAGGGGGAGGAGGTTCGAGTAGCATGGACAACATTTTGGGTGCTTGTGTCAAGAAGGGAGGAGGTAGTGGATTCAGCTATGGCATTTGGAAGGGGGAGTTTGAATGGGTCAAGCATTTTGAATGTATGGCTATGAAGAGGGATAGGAGTTTGAATCATTCAAATGTGTTTGAATGAGTGGAGTGGAGGAAAGTTAGGAGAAAAACAAGGGATGTGGAGTGAGGTTGAGGAGTTGGCCGAATGTGGGATGCTAGAGGGTGGCATTTTCGGTCATGTAAGGGGGAGTAGGTGCCGAATTTGAGCTAGTAAGTGTGAGTGTCCATCTTTTTGCGTTTTCTCCTTTAGTTCTCCTTGCCGAAAGTGTTAGTCAAAAACTCTTCCTTTTGCTTTCTTTTCATTTTGACAAAAAGCCGGAAGGGGAGAGTGACCATTTGGTGCATTCTTGATTCATCTTCTTTTCTCTCTATTTTCTTCTCTAAGTTGAATCTATCTCTCTCTCTTCTCCTCTTATTCTTTTCATTTTGGGTGGCCTTAAACCTTTACCCCACTTCTATTTCTAAAGCTGAACCCTTCTCTTCATTTTCACCACTACCGAAACACCATAAACCTCAACCTTTTCTTCTTCTTTTTCACATATTACTTCTCTTCTAAAAAAGGGCCGAATAATCTTTCTTTATATTGGAACCTTGGCCGAATTCTCCATTCACTATTATATTTTTCTTTCTTCTTCTATTTTGTGTTTATTTCTCAAGTTATATCTCTTGGCCGAATCTGTCAGAGCCTGTAGAGGGGGCGTCGTCGTTCATCTTCTATTAATCTCCCAATCGGTTGCTAGTAATTGTGGTAAGGGGTTCTCTTCTATTTGAATCTCCTTCTTTTTCTCTTTAAGTCATCGAAACCAAGAGTCTAACTCCATTTCTTTGGTGTGGCCGAATCTATGAAGGGGGATTTTAGGTTTCTATATAAGCCAACGTTAAAGGAGTTAGTTGTAACATCCTAAAATTTGAGTATCAATTGGTTGCTTGTGTTAGCTCGGGTAGTATTGTTTGTGTGCTTAGAATAGCCTTATGAAGGCTTGACTTTATTTATGAAGCTAGAATAATTCTTAGTATTTAAAATTTAATGAAGTGGACTAGGTGATCTTGACACTTAAGATGATATAAGTATTAAATTCTAGCACATGAGGAGTTAGTGGCAAGGTGGCTATGATGCATGAAGGGTTGCTTGAGGGAAGAGGTTCGAGTAGCATGGATTGCATTGGAAGACTTTTTTTTTTTTGCACCTTTGCATTAAGTGTCGGCCAAGCTATTCTTATGGTAGGTTGGACTTTCAAAATTTTTGGTAAGTTGAATAATGGATTTGGAAAGCTTGTATTATGGGATAAGATTCTTATGACTTATGGAAGGATGGGGGGACAAAGGGCTTAGATGATGGAGAGTGTTTTGGAAACTATGTTATGGCCATTAGTCCATGAATGTGGACGGCATGTGTGGCTAGGGGAGTGGCGAATGTTGATAGGAAGTTTGGGGGTTTAGTTTGGTCAATTCTTGCATTTTGTGCATCTTTTACATTTTCTTTTCCTCTCCAAAGTTTTCTTCCTTAGCGAATGTGCCTTGGCAATAAGGTAAATTTTGTTTTAGTTTTAGCATTTGTCTTCTTGTTTTGTGTCAAAGCCAAAAGACCATAGAGGTTTGCCAAATTTTTCTTAGGCATTTGGTAGAATATTCAATAGAGCCTCTCACATATTTTATTCTCTTTGAAGCCTAAAACCAACCCTCTTCCTTCCATCTTTTCTTCATCTTTAGTGGTTGGCGAATCTTCCACCTCCCATTTCATCTTTTTCTTTCTTCCACTTTTGCTCAAAACCAAAAACATCTCTCTTTCATTGCAATTTGTTTCTTTTCCTTCCTTTTTTTCTTTCTCTTTCACCACTCTAGCCGAATCCTTTTTGTTGTTACAAATCAACCATAGCCGAAATTTCCTTCACCATTTAACCATATTGCTGAAACTTCCCATTCTCTTTTTGATTTGTCTTGGCCGAATATCAACAAGGGTAGGTCTTCACTTGGTTTTCTTCAAACGGTTTTAGAAGGGGGTAAGTATTCATGGCCGTATTTCCTTTGTTTCTTTTCTCTTTTCTATGTCGTTTTCCTTAAGGACAAAAGCCAAATTTTTGGGCATTTGTTTGTAAGGTTTTAACCATAGGAACCTATTTCTTTTAGGTTCTTCGAGACGTTGGAAGCAATCGATTTAACCCTATTTCTATAGCAATCGAAGTGGTAAGTCAAGTGGTAAGGATTTTTGTTGGTTCATTAATCTTTAAGTGGATGTAAAGCCGAAGGCTTTTGAAACTAAGGTTTGTTGGTGTGGCCGAATGGTTTTGTTAATGATTTTGAGGTTTGGCCGAATGTAGGACAAGGTGATCTAGAGCGGTAGATCGGGTCTTCGAAATTTAGTATTTGCGTTAGTGACAGGTGTGTACCTTACACACTTTATAACTCGGTTTATATATATATATATATTAATAAACTAATCATGTTACTAGAGTGAAAAACTATGAGATCTTGATATGATACCTTGATGGTATGAACAAGGACTCGGGTAAGTCCATTTCGATATGATGTTGTTATATGATGATCTATATCATGATTTAAGATATATATGTTTGTTATATGATCATATCACAAATGAGCATGATGGCATGATTTACTATTGTAAGACATTGGTTTGGGTGATTTGAGAGGAGGGGGAAGGATTTGATATCCGTGTCTTTGGGACACCGAGGTTTGGCACCTCCGGTGGTTTGGTACCACGCTTATTTTGTGTCTTTGGGACACGGAGGTTTAGCACCTCATAGCGACTCGTCTCGTTGGCTTAGTACCACCGTGGGTTGGCCCCACTTCGATATATTGGGATCGTCGCCGGTGATTTGGTATCACACGTGGGTTGGCCCCACAACTTGATTATTTGTGACTTTGGGTCACCGGTGATTTGGCATCACATTATTGGATATCGTGACTTTGGGTCACGGTGGTTTAGCACCACCGGTGGTTTGGTACCACAGGGGTAGAAAAGGAGTTATGGATGGCTAGGTTGGGTGCATTATATATATATATTGCTTGGTTATGAATTGTGTAAGAATATTGTATTAATCGGGGGAAGGATTTATGCACTGAGTCTTGGTGACTCACCTTTTCCTTTATCTTTTCAGGTGATTCTTGATCGCGGAGGAGGAGCCGGATGAACTCGAGGAGGCCATGAAATAAAATTCAGTTTTATAAGAACTTTAGTTTGGGTACTATATTTTATTTTAATTTGGTTTATATTTTTATTTGGGTTGTAATAAGGCCTTTTTAATTATGTTTTTGGATTATTTATATGTTTTGGACTTGTTTTAAATATGGTTTAAAATGTACATGGTTGATATATTAATTTGAGCACAAAGTTTTCAAAATTTCAAACGCAATGGTTTTCAAAACATTACCATCGGGTAATATAGATTGTTTGATAATATTTTATAACTTAAGTGAGATAATATTTTATAACTTAAGTGATTTTGATAACTCATACGTTTTTCCAAAACTTAAGTTTGCGAATTTCAATTAACAACGGTTTTCAACCATTCGCTTGAGTCTTTCATAAAAATTATAAAA
Source organism: Gossypium rotundifolium (assembly GCA_025506655.1). Classification (NCBI taxonomy): domain Eukaryota; kingdom Viridiplantae; phylum Streptophyta; class Magnoliopsida; order Malvales; family Malvaceae; genus Gossypium; species Gossypium rotundifolium. Next base: position 65,174,060 of record CP106722.1, read on the forward strand.
GGTTTTCTAATCTATGGAGCTGTGACTAAGTTTTAAAAATTTATTCACGGAATTTCAAAGTAAACTATCAGTTTTTAACTTATTATAACTTGTTTTCTTCAAATATAGAATAACAAAAAGTTTTCACTAAAAAAAATTATCGTTATCTCGATTTTCTTCAAAATGTTTTCCCTCTATGGCATGCCAGATTCGATCTTGGCGTATTGATCGGGTTTGGGGTGTTATATTAGTGATCTTTCAGAATTCGTTCAATTAAGGTAAGAAGGTAACGTTCAGCTGAAGGCCATTTCTCTTGTCTTTTAGTGTTAGACCGAATCTGATATTGATTTATGTAGGGATCTCGACAGCTTTCAAGATCAAGTGAGAACCTTCGGGATTTGGGTCGACTTTGGTAAGGTTATTCGATTAACATGATTATTTAGTCTCGTTTAGATCTGATTTAACGTTTAACTGGGTCTTCTGATTAAGTACTATTCGATGGATGCGAGTACCAGCTAAGGAGAGAAAGGAATTGGACACGTAGTCCCTACCCCTAAGTTCAAGAAGCATTCAGTTTCAACGGTTCGTGATTGGCCATCGGGGTGTGGGCCAGCCTCGAAACAGGATCGTAGGCAAATAGCAGTAGTGTCGGTTAGTGATAGCATCGACATAGAGGGCATGGTATTACGGGTTATCAGGTGCGTAATTAGCACACTGTTTCTTTACTTTCCTTGTTTAAATTAATTAAATGCATGTGATATGTGTGGTAGCCGAATTAGTGGTTGTGGTGGTATTGTTATCCATAATGGGTAATCTGGTAAACAGGTTAGTACAATTCCTGTATCAAAATATGGATGGATATATGTGGATCTATGTAAGCTTGTAAAATATGTATGTTTGGACATATTCATATGTTTCATGCCATTTCATCATAATGTGCTGCATGTATATGGGGTTCGGTATATATATTGAAAAGGGGAAGTGTGTATATATATTTATATATGTGGATTAATGATGGCCTCGAGCCTCATTGCGGATTGATGATGACCTTGAGTCACATCGTGGATTGGTGTTGGCCTCGAGCCACATTGTGGATTGATGACGACCTTGAGTCTCATTGTGGATATTTGTGATTTTAATCATGTGGATCAGTGGCTAGACCACTAAGTGGACTTTGAGCAGCATGACTGCCAAAGAGGTGTGTAGCAGATGGAGGGTTGATTTAGTAATCCCCTGGTGTGTGGTGGTTGGATATACGGGTGGTGTGTAGCGGTTGGATATTAGGTTGGGTTGGATTAACATAATGCATCATAATATGTGGTTTATCGATTTGATGTGGTTTTGGGGCTAAGCCAAATTGTGGAAACAGGTGGTTTAATTGCACACTGAGCCAAAATGACTCACCTTGTTCTTCAAATAATGCAGGTAATACATGATACATTGGACCAAAATTTGGAATGGATTCGAGGTGGCCATGCAGAAGCAGTTTTTATTTTAAGTACCTTATAAACTTTTAATTACTTTTTGGGATATTTTTATTGTAATAAGGCTGCTATAATTGTTTTGGGATTATTATTATGGGTTTAAGTTAGTTTTTCCTATCCGTTGATTAATTAAAAGATGATTCTAAGATATTTCCAATGTAAAGGTAACAAATGGAAGTTTTGTTCAAAATCTTGGATCACTTATAAGCAAACGTTTTTTTTTTTTTTTAGAACTTAAAACTCATTTTTCACCTTCAAAACCAAACTATTTTCAACACCTTTCCCAGTAACATTTCGAATTCGGCCATAGTGTTTTGAGCCGGGTTTGGGGTGTTACACTTACCCTTGGTAACGGTCCTACCACGCTTGCGATCTTTGAAACTTATCCTTGTTACCACAGAGTTAACGACAGGATAGTTAGATAGCCCTTCGGCTTTTAGCAAAACATACCAAAGAGGTTAACCGAATACTTACCAAATCCACTTTCGATCCAGCGGCCTAAATTCGGCTTTTAACCTTGACTAATAGTAGGTAACAATCGATTTGTGATGGAGGAACAACCACAAAAATTCAGCACTAATCGGAATTTCGACAAGAAAAGATGGTGATAATTCGACAATGAAAGAATTCGGCTATGGGAGAGAAGAGAAAAGTATTGAAAATCGAAAGAGCCCTTCAAAAGAATTCGACACAAAGGGATTCAGCTTCTGAGCACTTAGAGAGAAAAGGGTGTTTAGGCAACTCGCAAGAGAAGAATTCGGCTAGAGGGAAAAGCGAAATTTTGACAAAGGAATGATGGTTTCTTTTTTTCGGTAAATGAAAGAATTCGGCTGAAGGGGAGAAAAGAAAAGTAATGGAACCTTTCAAAAGAATTCGACACCCCCTTTTATAGCCAAAAGCCGAAATTCCCTTCCCCCTAGAGTCCCATTCGGCACCAACATATCCACACCTCAATCCCCTATCTTTTCTCTCTTATCTTTACATTAATTTTCTCTCTTGAACACTCCCTTCCAGAGTCCACTCCAATGCCACTACTAACCATCTAGAAGGCAAAAATAAAACCTCCAATTTACCACTCTCAAGCCTCAAACCTTGGACCTTTTCACCTGCTAATGATGCCACCTCCCTGCTCCCTAAGTGGCGTCACTTTGCCACTACACCACAAGCTCCTCTTGTGTCATTTTCCTTCTGCATTTATTTAAAAGGCCTACTAACTGAAGTCACTGTTCCCTAGGCCTAAAACCAAAATTTTTCCTATACCTTTACTTGATCCCAGAACATATCCAACACCCCTAGACACTCCAAATTCCTTAACCATTAAACCAAACATGTAATTTGTCATTTTCTTGCTCACTTAAAAATTTTTTGAGACCCAAAGACCAAAGCCCAATAGGCCCAATACTTCTAAGCCCAAATTTGGGGCGTTACATGACTACTACGCATTTTATACTAACATAATCAAGGCAAAAAATGTATCAACCAAATTCAAGCAATCATCAATCCTCAAGCCAAGCATGTAACCAACTCAATCGAGACCACATTAGGCAATTACCAAGCAATACAACTTTCAAGCTATTAACACTTTGATCATTACTGAAATATCTTACATATTTACATAATTATAAGGACATCAAGATTCAACTAGCCATCAACTGTAAAACCAACACTACAAACCCAAGACTCTCTAGGTACATACCAACATCAAAATAAGAATTTCACCAATGCTTGAGTTCGGGATTCTTTTTGGATGCGGAATCGACGTACGAAATGAATAATACCTAACCTGCACACAAACAAACGATAACGTACGCTGAGTATAACTTAGTGGTATTTCTATATCCAATATTAAATTATAATATAAATTAAGTAATGCATGACTTAACAACAATATCTAATACAAATTAATATTGGAAAGCTACATGTCATAATGCATCATTTAATATTACAATTTGATTTAGTTATAATAATTCAATCTAACATAATTACAACACATATATATTTCTCCTATAACAATCAAAATAATTTTATCACATCAATATTATATACATATTTTTGGACTTAACGCCGGTATCCTCTATTCAATTTCATTTATAATCAATGTCCCAAATCCATATCATTATTTCATCCATCACACTTATATACATATCTGAAATTATATTTATATATATCACATCTCTAAACATATTAAATTTCATGTTTATATTGTTATACGATATTTTGAAAGCTATTCACTTTAATCCTCATCACAAATAATAAATTTGAATCGGACCAATTTAGCTTTTTTTTTTATTATCATTTATAGCTTATCTTATGATCTTCCCATACAATACAGTTCATAAATGCAACAATTGAAGTTGTTCGGGTTATAGAAACACAAATCGTAAACTCCGAGCTATTTGTCGATGACCTTGTCCTTTTCTTTCTTTCTCGAGGATTTTGGATCGACGCTAGCTATGTATTAAAAAAATATAATAAATTAACACTACACATCCCAATTTGAATTTAATTGTTAAATTATACAACTTTTGCATATTATTCAATTTAGTCCCTAAAACCAAGACTATAAAAATTTTCACATTTAGTCTCCAAAATCTAATTTCGAATTTTCTAGAGTCCTTATAGGACTTCCTATTTCTCAATCACACCCCCAATTTTGAATTTTACATAATTTAGTCCTTATTGTAAAAAATTATCATTTGGCTTTACAAATTAGTCCTTTTTCACATTAAACCATTAAATTTATCAAAATAACACCTTAAACTTCAACCATTCAACTAAGGTAGCCTACTCAAAATTTAACAATAATGAAAATTACAACATGGGTAAGCTAGCTTTAGTACTGTTGTACCCGGCTTGGTCGCCAAGCCCAAATACGGGATGACACACCATCGTCTCATGTCATATACAATGAGTGAAAGTCCATTCTAAAAGAAACATCTTTCATATTACCATTCATATAGGTTTTAAGTAAATTATATTTGTTAGTTATCAATATTACGTGCTAACCATACATCAAATAGTCGTATAATAATACTTAAACATGCGCAAAATCTATTTAACAAAAATTTCAAAACTTGTCCGTATGTATCGATACTGACAATTGGGTATCAAAATTTTCCCTAGGTGGTATCGATACCAATTGGAAAAATGATACCAAACTTGCATTCTGTTTATTGAATAAAATCCCAAAGTCTTGAAAATTATCGATACCTGTCATGAAATATCGATATTTTGACCTCGAGTATTGATACTTGAGCAAAGGTATCGATACTAAATCTCTATTTTGACTCCCTGCACATTTCAAAACACAAAGGTATCGATTTTTAATCCCCATTATCGATACTTCTGCTCCAGACCTAAAAAATGCAGTATACATAAGCAATTAATCCTTTCCAATTTAGTTCCTAAACATCATGCATCAATTACTTCAACAAATAATCATTCAACGACCTAATTAACAGTTCAATATAAAAAAATAGTGTTCGAGCAAGTAACGTCAATCCATCCACATGTTCATAAACCCAAGCATAACAATAATATGTAATCCTTATAAACCAAACCAAAAACTAGCAAAATGTCTAGAAGTTAACATGGCTATAACAAGTATACCACATTGCTCAAAATATAAATAAATGTAGAACACCTACGAAATAACAAATGGACTTGCTTGGATCACTAAAAACCATTTGACTCAACTAATTTGCAAGGGTTTAAAAGGAGCACGTGAGCTTAATAAGCTCAGTGAATGCTCAGAATAACCACAATGCAAACAATTCATCAAGAATCAACAAAACAACCATATAGCATAACCTCAATAGTTCCAACTCTAGTGTCATATTATACTTATTCGTGCATTGTTACTAGTTCTTTTACGTGGTAAACATATTCACTTTTAAGCATATATCCTATTACACATATAATCACCTAACATTCATGCATATATCACAGTATTCAAAACATCTTTATAAATAAATTGTCTAATGGTCATATACTCATTTAGGCATACATCACATTACACATATATACATTTTATGATAATTTGACACTTGAGCTATGAAACATAAAAGTGAGATCTACCATCACTCATCGGATACACAGATCTCCAACACACCAAAGATAGACTCATAGAGTCAAACATGTCCCAAATGTGAAGCATAAAGCTAACACTCTCCTTATTTCCCCTCACATATCCCATTGAATGGAGCTTAGCTCACATTCCTTTATCCCTCCAACATGTCCCAGGGCCTCAACGCCCAAAATCACTGTACATATATGTGAGTACTCACAATCCTATGGCATGGCAACTATATCCAACGATTTCAATATCACAAGGCTAAAATATCCAAAATCAAACACATCATTTACCGATTAGCCATGCACTATCACTGTATATTTTCATCTTTAGCAAAACACTATCACTAACATTTAACATATACATATCATGTACACATTTTCACTTTCAAAATGGTTAACATAAACACATATCATATGTTACAACATCTCATCTCAATTAACATATTCACAAACACATAAGCACATTGTTCACAAGAGAGCATAGTTATGAGAAAGCTTCCACTTGAAATTTAGAGTAGGGGTTCAGGCCACAATGAAATTCCCAAATAATGCATTGAATCATGTCCACAAGTAATTATTTCAAACACTCACCAATTACGCTTTCACCGAAAAGCTAAAAGCTCAAACTAGCTTTTCATTGTCATTATCTCTACTCATAGAAGTTCCTATCGAATTCGAAACTTCAACACAACAATTCAAACAACAATGCATTCAATAATTAGCTAAGAACTCACCACAAGCAATCAAAACATAAGCCTAAGCTATGTTCCCATGTAACTGAAACTTATAACATAGCAAACTTTAAATTCGAATATCTCGATCTATACTTAATCTTTTCACCTAAAACCAATTCCGTTCATCTTATAATTCACCTAAAACTAACTCCCAACCTTTAAACTACAATAAAATACTCAATTCATAGTATCGACTTTTTTGACATGTTTTATGGCTATTTTCCAAAAATTCATTAAAACTCAAGAGTTCTTTAACGAAACGTCAAATTAAATTTAGAAACCTTCTAATCATGTTAAAACAAGTTGAAAAACACTTGGAACTACATTTTTATGCAAAATCTCGAAATCTGCCATTAACGAACCAATTTTCGGCTTTTATTCAAAACATGCGATTTAATGGCTAAAAACTTGGTTTTACAGACTAAATAACATTTAAAACCAATAGGAAGATGAAACATTACCTTAGTTGATGAAAAATTGAGTGTTTTATTGAAAACCCAGAAAAATCACAAACTTGACAATGGAGGAATCTATGGTGTTTTTGGGTGTTTTTCTTGAAGTATTATGGAGGTCTAATGTTGTAAGGATGATGGAAATCAAAGGACTAGGGTTTGGAATAAAAAATCTATAACACCCTGATTTTCTTTAATTTTGACTTTTGTAATTTTGTGACATAATGTCTATCTGCATTAGTGGTTATGTGTTCTGGGGGTGTGTGTGAGGTCCCAAGCTCAAGCCATGTCTTGGGTAAAATTTGAAAATTTTCCCAGAAAAGCCTCACTCTTGCTGAGTAGGCTTTTATTTATTTGTGTGTAAGTACATATCAGAATGGGCCTGCTGGTCTAGTGGTTAAGTGGTGTGTTAATTTTTGGAGGTCTTGTGTTCGAACCCTTGTACAAGCGTGGGAGTTAATATTTTGGCTCGGTTGATTAGAAGAGTTTTAGTGGATAGAGTTTTGAGTAGTGGAGAGTGGGGTTGAGTAAATTTAGGAGTGAATTAAGGGATTTTGGGAGTTATCGTAATATTCAATTTCGGTTGTTTTTTTCACATTCAATTCTTTCTCTTCCAATTTTGCTGACAAAATTTATCCCTTCCTCTCTTATCCCATCTTCAATTTTTTCTATTCTATCTTCCATATTCTCTTTGATTCATTTCTTTTTGTTTACTATCGCTGTCGCCTTCTCTCGTTTGATTTTTGCCACAGGTTTCGGTAAGTAAGTTTTTGTACTTTACAAGTTGTGAATATTGAGTTTTTGATCGGGGCTATTGACGTTCTGATAGCAGCATATTGCGAGGATCGAGGTTCTTCTCGTGCTATTTTGTAATCGACTGATTCGAGGTGTTGGGGTAAGTTTTCGTCTTTTTGAGGATGAGTATCTCGATTTAGGTTCAGTTTTAGTTTGATTTCTAAATGTATGTACTTTTAATTGCATAATAGCATGACATCTCTTGTATGTTGCATTGCATCGGGGTGGGGGAATGATATTTGGAGGAAGTATCTAAAAGGCTTTGAAGCCTGTTATTTGGTAGCTCAGCTGCAATTATTTGATTATGTGTCGCACTCGGTACAGCATGGTGTGTAGGGATGGGTGGGTTGATTTTGTCCCCACATGGTGTTAGGGTTGGACGGAGTTGGTGTGTAGAGGCTGGTGGGTAAGACTCTGCTTTTCTGTTCTGATCTGCATATTATGTCTGAAATGGGCTAAGGCCCTAGAATGTATCTGATTCTGTATCTGAGTGGGCTAAGGTCCACACCATTTCTGTAATAGGCTCAGACCCAAACTGTAAGTGCATGATTGTTTTCTAATATTATATTGTGTGCGTGTTTTCTGTGGGGATTACACATTGAGTTTGCAAAAACTCACCCTTTTCTGTTTAATCTGTTCAAGTAATCCCCAGTATTAGACAGATAGGTGCAGCGGAGAACTCGACGGTGACCACGGTTCTGGACCTTTATGGTTTTTATTTTTATTTATGGTATTGATTATATCTGGGAAAGTTTTATATAATTATGGTCTTTATAGATATTTGTTTAAATTTGGGATTTACTGCATTTATGGTTTACCATTAGCAGTAGGGAAGCTCGAGTTTTCAAAATAAACAAATGTTTCACCAAAACACCATGATTACGCAAACTGATTTAAATGCTTTCGCGGAATATAAATATTTTGGAAGCGAATAATGATTGAAACAAATGACACATTTTGAAAGTATCATAAGACAACGAAAAATGGTTTTATCGTAATTATGTTTTCTAAAGCGCTATCATGCAACACCGCCAGATTCGGCCATAACGTCTAGGCCGAGTTTGGGGTGTTATAAAATCGAATGGAGAGGGTGAGGGAAAACAAATGGATGACAACAAGAATGGGAGGGGAAGAAACTATTGTGAAATATATGTAGGTGGGGGAAGTCTTAGGTTGAATTTTAAATTTGGTTTAATTGCTTCATAAAGACTCAAACCTTAGTTATTTTTATAAATTAGTCCTTTTTCTAAAATTATAGATTTCTAGAACTCTTTTTCAAAAATTGATTTAATTTTCTAAAAATCATAGTAAAAAACATTACCAATAAACCATGTCACAAAATTATGAACACTCTAAGACTACAATTCCTAAAATACCCCTAAAACTCCTAAGCCTTATTTTAGGGGGTTACAACTGGGATTCTAGAAACGTAAAAATTACAAGAAAAGGACTAAATTGCACTAACCAATTTTGAATTTGAAACTCTTTGAACCAAAGACCGAATGCTCCTATTCTTTACTCTACTCTACTTAATTTCTGTTTGCATGAAATAGAATAAGGAAATGGGTTTTTGTTCTTTAATTCCCACTGTCTATATTTTATTCATTATGTTGTTTTATTTTGATATAAATTAATATAACATATATTAGATTTAACATACTATATATATCTTATATATAAGTTATATATATCGTGACATTAATGATCGTCCACTACAACTAAAAACAAAGGTATATTTGCCTTTCAAGTCCTTTAGTTATATTTTAGTTTATAATTTAGTAATAATCACATTTTCACCACTTAAGCGATTTGGTCCCTGTACCCCAATTAAAAATTAAATCAACGAAAATTGCTAACAGGAATTCAATTTGCTTCTAATATAACTCTGTAAGTATTGAATAAGAATATTTATGAGTTCAATTTATGGAAACGAGGTCCCGATACCTCAATTTCCAAAACCACCGACTTTAGAGCTGATACACTTGTACCTTATCTAACTTTCCAAATAATCAACATTATTAAACCAAACTTCAATAAAATACTGTAATACTCTCATAAATATTAGCTAACAATATTCATTGATCCAATTATCGAAAAATAGCATTCTGAAACCATCGTTTCAAACTCCATTGATTTTCGGGTTGTTGCAAGTTTTGTTAGTTGTTGAATGCATAAGTTGTTAATCTTGGTAAAATAAGAAATTAATGTGATGTGGATAAATGGTCTTGTAGTTGGTTGATTTTATGTGTTGGTATAAATGTTAGTTGATTTTGTACAGGGTATTTGGCCATTTATGTATTGTTTGAAGCATTGGTTTGATATAGTGTAACATCCTAAAAAAAATTGATTGAGAATCGATATGTTGCATAATTTTGGTGCTTAGCTAATGAAATGATTCAATGTGTGTGTTTTAATAGTCTCGAGAAGGCTCAGAATTTAATTGGATTTTGGAATAAATTTTAGTAAATAGTACTTTATTGAGGTGGAACAAGTAACCTTGATGTTTAAGGAAATTAAGTGGCAAAAGTTAGCATAATATGAGCAAGTAGTAAAGGGGTTATGGCGCCATAAGTGTTGCTTAAGGGAGGAGGTTCGAATCCCTTGTTATGCATGAGAATTTTATTTTTCTTGCTTTCCATCTTCATAGTGTCGGTCAAGCTAGCAATTATGGTAGGTTGGACTTTATTTTTTGTGGTAAGGTGGCTAAGAGAAAAGGCAAGTGCAAACTTAAGGTAGGGAATAATAGGAATAAGGCATGTAGGGGGAACACAAGGCACATTATAAGGAATGTGTTTTGGAAAGTTTGGAATGGCCAAACTTTGACCTTGGTGTCCATGTATTTGGACAGTTTTGGGGGCTAGGGGGGTGACCGAATTTTGTTGAAGGCTTTGGTAAGGTTGGTAGCTAGTTGGTCATTTGGCAGTTGGTCATTTTTTTGTTTTTCTCAAAAGCATTTTCTATCCATCTTTCCTCTCCCTAGCCGAATGCACATTGAGCATTAGGTAAGCATCTTTTTTTTTTCTTTTGGTCATTCCATTTTGACCATTTTGGTCTTAATTTGCCTATTCTCTCAAGTCATTTCCCCTAGTGCCGAAAACACGAAAACCTTGAAGGCCATTTTCTCTTTTCTTTTCTTCCTCCATTGACGAATGCTCTCTAGCCTCAAATCTCTCTTTTTGTTCATCTTCTATTCTTGAAATGAACCAAAACTGAAACACTTAATTGTCTTATACTTTTATTTCATAGCCAAAATTTTCACCACACTTATCTTCTTCTCAAATCATTTCATTCTTTTCTTCTCACACTTTGATCACTCGGTAAGTGGCTAGTATAATACTTTAGTATTTTTATTTTCCCCTTTTCCTTTGTGCCGAAATTTCATGTTGGTGTGGGATGGTCTTTTTGGATCGATATCATCATCATACCATGACTCACTCGAATCTTTTCTCTATCTTAGAAACTTAGTGGAAGACCGAAATTTGGAGTGTCCAAAATCATCGTGAATTGCTAGGATTTAAGTCCAAAGTTTTAAGGTAAGGTTTTTTATCAAGGATTCCATATTACTCATTATTTCGTTAATGATGGGGTTTACTAATCGATGTTACTTTAGGGACGCTATCGCTTGATTTTCATCCTTTGAACGTAAGGATTTCGTGGTAAGCCGATTTCATTTCTTTAAACCAATCGTCTTAATTTCTGAAATAATAGTTGGACTAATATTCTTATGTCATTGGAGGCAAACAAGATAGGGTCAAAAAGGGTGGCGAATAGTGATCGAAAGAGGGGCGGATTCGCTATTCCCTCTAGATTCAAGCGAAGGGCTGTTTTGGCAATTTGAGATTTTCCACCGGGTTGTGGACCCTCATCCGGTGAAAATCAGTTATTCGAGGTTGTTCGTAGTCATAAGGCACCGACGATCCAGGATTTTCCACCGGGTTGTGAACCGTCAACCGGGGAGAACCGACAAATAGTAGTTGTTCGAGATTTCGAGGGTAAAAATCTAGACCGCTTATCTTAGAATAGATTTATTTTAAGTGTTAAGTGTTCTAATCGAGCGTTATAACATTTCTAGGTGCCGACGATCAGGAAAGTGTAGTGCTCACAGTAATCAGGTGTGTAACCTCACACTTATCTCATGGGTTAGATGACTATACCGTAGTAAACGTTGGATTAAAAATCGCAAAGTTGGTGAAATCAAAAAATATGGTATTATTAACACTTAAATGTTAAGAGCATGAAATCGGTATTAAGATCGTGAAAATTTTAAAATCGCCCTTAATGGGCTAAAACGATAAAAAGTGATATTTTGGGCCATATGTGATATTTTGGGCCATATGAAATATTTGATAAATGGGCCATATGTGTTATTTGATAAATTGGCCAAGTGAGATATGAGATGAAATAGGCCAAATTGTGAGATGGGCTAAAATGTGATATGGGCCAGATTGTAATAATTTTTATAATAGGCCTTATGTTGGAATGATTATATGAATGAATTATTATGCATATTACATACATGATTTGCATGGGTTGGGATTTTGATGAAGAGAAGTTCTGGTAGCTTTGCTACAAAATTCTGGTGGCTTGTCCACGATTTGATATATGGCTTTATGCCCAGTTTGATATATGGCTTTATGCCTAGTTTGATATATAGCTTTATGCCCAATTTGATATATGGCTTTATGCCCAGTTTGATATATGGCTTAATGCCCAGTTTGGTGTGTTGGCGGGGTGGGTGACTAAAGCTCCCCACAGGTGTGCTGGTTGGTACGGGTGGTGTGTAGCGGATGGAAATTTAGGTTTGGTTTTGGGAATTACATATCACATGCATTCTATACATGTTAAATTTTTATATTTGTAATGGGCTCAGGCCCAAATAAATGCTTAAATGGTTTTGGCCCAGTGGACTATGGTAAGTGAGTTACACATTGAGTTCTAAGTAACTCACCCGTTTTCTTTACCCTTCACGGTAATGATCAATGATTGGAGGCTTGGGCCGGGGACGACTCAGTGGAGGCCATACTACGAATAATGGGTTATTTAAATTTTGGATTTCTTTAAAGTACTTTTAATATTTTCTATTTAAGTTATGTTGTAATAAGGCCTCTGGATAAATTTTATGGATGTTTTACCTATGGATGGATTTTATGATATGCTTTAAAGTACTTAAGTGGGATTTTATTTTTTTAAAATAGAAATAAACGTTTTTCGTAAATAAACGTGAAAAAAGGGTTTTCATTCTTAAATATTTTAACTCAAAAGTTTCTTTGTAACAATTCTTTTAAAATCTTTGTTTTCAAAATTTCTTCGAACTCTCTTAAATTCTCGGAACATTAAATAAATTTTTCTTAGGTTTTTAAATTATAATTTTTTACGTCTTAAATTATTAGATTTAACAATCAACCTCGGTTTTCAATAAACACCTTTTCAAATTTTTTTTTTTGAAAATCTATTTTCTTTGAATCTTTAAAAGACTATACGTATGTTCAATTCGTGTGACATGTCAAATCAGGTCTTAACACATAGACCGGGTTTGGGGTGTTACATATAGTATATGTTAGATAATTAAAAGACACATTTTTGCTCTACACGAGCTAGCCACACGTACATGTGGGTACTGTAGGTTTTGTAATTTTTTATCCACACGACCACAGTTAGTTACACGACCTAGACACACAACCGTGTGACCTCTATTTTCATGTTTGCCCTTCTTTGTTTCAAAAGTTTTAATTTTTTCCTCATTCAATCCTAAATTTATTTTAGAGCTTTCGTAAGCTCAATTGAGACTCGGATTAGTTTGTAAATATTATTTTGTATGGATTATGAAATAATTAATTTATTTTAAGTTTTAATTATATGTATTTGATTGTGAAGCATGCTAAACTTGAATTATGAATTTTTTTGTTGATGCATTGAATATTAAAGTTAGAAACGGATGTGAACTATTCTGTTAACTGTTGTAGCATCCTGTAGCTCGAGTTCGACTCGATTGGGTAAAGGGTGTTTCATCTAGAATGATCGGTAACTAAAATTGTAAAAAGGTTAGTTGACTAAAGTGGCAGTGATTAGATTGGGTGTAAGGTTTCAAAATTGATTAATTGGATTAGGTTGAATGAGATTAAACCCTAGAATTGACAATCTGGGAAGTAACTTAGGTAGATGAGTCCGAAAAGGTATTCTACTTAGCACTAGTTCAACCTAGCTCGATTTAATTCGTCAAATTAGAAGATAAGTGATTTAAGTCGATCAATTGACCTAGTTATAGGCTGAAAGGTATTAATTAGGTTAACTGTTAGCTAATTAGTAAAACCCCCTAGATCCAAGTTAGTCATGAACATAAAAGTTAATCACCCTTTTGGTAGTTAGTATTTTATGTACTTTAGTTCTTTTCTACAATTTATCCATTTAGTTTTGGTTGTAATATGGTTAGTAGATTAGTATTTATTTAGACCTAGGTAGTGTGCTATTCCTTGCTAGTAATTTAGTTTAAACAAACCTCCTTTGGGTATGATCCTCGAAGTACTTAAGTGTTTCGTTGTAAACAAAAATCTATATTACAATTTGATTTATTTGCTTCCAGATACCGCACTCTAATTCTATATTCAATTCTCTAAGCCCTGACACACGCACGTCAGGGCGTGATCCCTAAGCAAATAGAACACAAGTTAGGAATGCTCAACCATATATTAAAGTTCAAATCTAAAAATAATGAATGCATTGATGTCCATGCTACATCATCTTTAGCCTAAGAAAGAGAAAATCTTTACCCAAAGTATAAAGTGTTTAAAATAAAATTTGAAATTCTCTCTAACTCAATCTCTACTCAGCTCTCTCTTCAATCCTCTAACTTTATCCCCCTCCCAATTTATGATTTAAAGTCTGTTTATATATTAATGAGCTAAAAGTCTCTTTTACCCTCACTAAAAATCAATTTTCTAAAGGCTGGAAATAATAATTCCCTTAAAATGCCTTTAAGTAATCATCAACTAAAACAAATCTACAGTGCGACATTATGACCTCCATTTTCACGGCATCATGATTTGAAGAAGGAAAGTTCTCCTAGGCTTGGCTTAGGATGTCGACATCACAACCTTTAGGTTCCCACGTCGCGACTTAACGACCTTGCGACATGAGATCACGCAACCTTACATCGTGGCGTCATTCATTATTTGCCACTCTTCCAAGCTTCATTCATTCGACGTTGAGCCCTCACTTTATGACATTGCAACATTTCCTTGGTTGCTCAACTTCCTTATGTTCACACAATCAGGTCGTGAACTTAGATCCTTCCACAACACAACCTCATAGATAGTCACCTCAAGACATCCTTGGACAGTTCCTCACATCGTGACGTTGAGCTCCCTCATGTTGTGACATGACTCTTTGTTTTGCCCAAGCTTCCAAGCATTGTGCATCTTAGCCTCTAGCTCACCAACACATTCAACCACACACAACTTAAGCATCATATATCACCTAAAAAACTAAAACTACATTAAAACACTAAAATGAACATAAGAACACAACTACTCATATATTCGACCTATAAAACATTTAAACTCCAAAATAACTCGATTTTACTAGAAAGTAAGCTAAAATGAGAATAGAGAACCCTTGTTTGCAAATCACCTATCAAAAGCAAAGAAAAAGAGAAACCCACCATGCCAATTCTAAGATAACAACATTATCCTTTGTCACCTTGATCCAAAATAGTCATCTTAACTTAACTTGGAATAAAAAGTTCATCTACGTTCCATTTCTTTTTTTCAAATCAAGTTGCATTCCTTGCAAACCATATCGAACAAAATAACATTCAAATTATTTAAATGAAATGAGTAAAATAACATATATTTTAAAATAATATATATCTTAAAATTAAAATACTATTAATATATTATAAAAATAATTTCTTAAAATTAAATCATGTATGGGCGTGTTGTGAATGCTTAAATTAATCCAAGAGTCTTGCAATTTTCATTAATTTGGATCAAGGTATGTAATAAATTTGATCATGATGTTCATTATGATAAAATTACTTATGTTTATAATTTGTTTCATTTTTAAAGGTTCAACTAATCCCTTAAATTGTTAAAACTTCTAACATAGCCAAATTACTTGTAATTTTTTTGTGACTAAATTGTTGTAATTATCCAGTACTCTTCTATTATTTATGCTTTGAAAGTTTTGATTACTTATGTTTGCTTGAAAGTTTGTTAAGGGACTAATTATATTTATATTAAACTTACATTGTAGTTACATCATCAATGTCAAACCTTGCAAAACTTGAATTTGTGGCTTTTGATATTGCAGGAAAGAATTATTTATCCTGGATGTTAGATGCTGAAATACACTTAGATGCAAAAGGCCTTGGTGAAACTATTAATGAAGGAAATGAATCACCTAGTCAAGATAAGACCAAAAACTATGATATTTCTTTGTAATCACCTCCATAAGGGACTAAAGACTGAATATTTGACTATTAAAGATCCACTAGTCCTTTGGAATAGTCTAAAAGTAAGATATGACCATCAGAAAATTGTAATACTTCCTAAAGCTCGCTATGATTGGTTGCATTTGAGATTACAAGATTTTAAATTTGTGCGTGGATGTAACTCAGCTATGCTTAGAATCACTTCCCAATTGAAATTATGTGGAGAGAACATAATTGATAAGGATATGTTAGAAAAAAATTATTCTACATTTCACGCAAATAATGTGTCCTACAGACACAATATTGTGAAAAAGGTTTTAAGAAATATTATGAGTTAATATCTTGTCTTCTTGTGGTTGAGCAAAATAATGAAATGTTAATGAAAAATCATTAGTCATGTCCAACTAGCTTGTAACACCCCAAACCCAGCCTATGCGTTGAGACTAGATTTGGTTTGTTACATGATTCGAGCTATTCTTAAATCTTTAATGAGTTGAAAACTACAATTTTATATACGGGGTTTAAAATTTGAAGAGTATTTGATTTTGATAAATATTTGAAACATTAGTTGAAATTCATTGTATTATTAAAAACCGTTAGGAAATTTGTTAAAGAGTTAACACTAAAAGAAATATTTATAAAAGAATTTCATATATTTTTAAAAAAAAAAAAACCAAATTTGTTTTAATAATGCATCATATAATCATAGCCCATGATTTAAAGTCCAAAATGTAGTTTAAATTCCAAACACATATAAAACCCATAAGTTATTTATAGAGGCCATTTATTACAACATCCCAAAATAGTAAAAATAATTATTAAAAGTTCAGAGTTTAATAACCCATATTTAGCAGTATGGCCTCCACGAAGTCATCCTCGGCCCAAGTCCACATCAATTTCCATTACCTGAGATGGAGAAATAAAAAGGGGAATGAGTTACTTAGAACTCAGTGTGTAACTCACCTACCACCATTATTGGGCCAGATTATCAGGACATAATGCTGGGCTTGAGCCCAATTCAGAATTCAACAATATATCATGAATTAAAACAATTAATAATGCATGTAAAATGAAATTCCCAACCCATGCCTAATATCCATCCGCTAACACCCCCGTACCAACCATCACACCTGTGGGGATCAAGTCAACCCACCCCGCCATCACACCAATCGTAGGCATTAAGCCTTTTTATAATTGTGGCATAGCCACCGAACTAGAGGCAATAAGCCGATATTGTGGCAGAGCCACCGAACTAGAGGCAATAAGCCGATATTGTGGCAGAGCCACCGAACTAGAGGCAATAAGCCGATATTGTGGCAGAGCCACCGAACTAGAGGCAATAAGCCGATATTGTGGCAGAGCCACCGAACTAGAGGCAATAAGCCGATATTGTGGCAACTGGCCATTCTTCTCTTCATATATCCCACCCATGCAATTACACATGTACTATAAAATACAAAATTTATTAACAATACATAACATGGTGGGTTTATCAATAACATTTTATTTGGCCCATAATTATAGCAATTTGTCCATTTAGCAGTTTAGTGGGCTTTGGCCCATTTACCAAACTAGAGTGTTTTGGCTAAATTTTAACGAACTAGAGTATTTTGGCCCATTTTCACGAACTAGAGTATTTACGGCCCATTTTCACGAACTAGAGTATTTACGGCCCATTTTCACGAACTAGAGCATTTTCGGCCTATTTTCACGAACTAGAGCATTTTCACGAACTAGAGTATTTACGGCCCATTTTCACGAACTAGAGTATTTACGGCCCATTTTCACGAAACATCCAATTTTTCATAATAACAATTAATTTCTCGAGGGCGTTTTCAAAATTTTCACGATTTAGTCGTTTTTTACGCATTTTCGTCAAAATATAAATTTTTACGTTTTTACCGATCCAATCGTTTTTACGATTTACTTCCATACCGAAATTTGACATCCAACCAAAATAATGAGTGTGAAATTACACACCTCGATACCGTGAGTACTAACCCTTCTCGCTCCTCGGCACCTAAAATATATTTTGATTCGTTAGACAACTAATTCGTAAAAATAATCTTAATCGATAATGGATCCAAAATCTTACCCTCTTGATTTTGAATCACTTCGATTTTCGGTTTTCCTTCGTTTAATGATTCGTTTGTCGCCGAGAATCCACCAACGTATAACGGTTCGGAAGTTCGTACTACTTCGAATAATGGACTTCTTTCGGAAGATGGCCCACAACCCGGTGGAAAATCCCGGACTGCCGAAACCGCTCTTCGTTTGAATGGGGGATTTACGGATCCGCCCCTCTTGACATGACTAACCACTGCCCTTTTCTTCCCTATTTTGACGGTCTTCAAGATCCAAAGGAATTTAGTTAGATCTAAAATAATATCAATAATTCTAGAGATTTAAAGAGATTTGATTTCCTTACCAAAATAAAACGTTTCCAACGTTTCTACAATTCTCCCGATCACTTGAGTTCCGATCTCCGTTATTGCACTAAATAATAACGAAAGAGACGTTATTAGAATGAACTTTATATCAATCCAAAAAGACCCTCATAAAACCAATGATATTCGGCCATAATATCACTAATCAATAAATCGAAAATGGAAAAGAACCCTTACCTACTTCCCACGGTCGAAAAGAAAAGATTGAGAATGATGTTTAATTGATGGAAGATTCGGCTATATGAGATTAAGAATAAAAAAAATAATTTTGGCTTATAGGCACACTAGCATTCGGCTAAGGGAGTGTAGATGGAGAAAACTTCGATTGAAAAAGAAATAGAATACAAGAAAAGATGGTGATGATGTTGCTTTGATTTCAAGGAGATTAGTAGAAAAAGAAAAGAAAAAGACAAGCTTTAGGAGGGATGTATATTCGGCAATGGCAAAAAGAAAAGAAAAGAATTGGCTTTTGGCATAAGTGATTTTCGGCACAAGGAGAATACAAAAGAAAATTAACAAGAGGAACAAAAGTGACCAAATGGTCAAAAGATTTTGGCTTTACCAAATGCAAAAATTCGGCCAAGAAGAATGTTGAAAGGAGAGGAAATAAAATTCTGCACAAAGTGCAAAGAACAACCAAAGAGAGAAAAGAATTTCTCAGCCAAACTAACTCAAAATTAGGCTCCCTCCCTTACCAATATGCCGTCCAGCACATGGTCAATTGGCCATGATTTTGTTTCCAAAAATTCCCCTTGATATGTGCCTTATGTCTCCCCTATCTTTCCTTAAGTCTTTGATTCCATGCCATAAGTTAGTTGTTTCCTTAATCCATTGATACACTAACCAAAATAAATGGGTCACACCTTCCTTATAAGTTCCTTGCCGACACTTCCTAGTCATGAGCAGAAAATTAAAAGCAAAAATTCATTTAGGTGCCATAGAAGGGATTCGAACCTCTTCCCTCTTACTTGAACCCATGCGCCAACTCCACCTTACCATATGCTCATTTTATGACACTCTTAGCACATAATTTAGCTTAAGTCTTAATCACCCTTGGTTTCACTTCAATAAATTCTCAATTAATAAATTTTATTCCTTCTTCAAATTATGCTTTACCTCTCTAGGACTTCAATAAGCACTAAAATAAAATAAGAGATTTTTCCTAAAAAAAAATCTAAACACCAATTCATGCAATTTAAATACTCGATTTTTAGGGTGTTACAACTCTACCTCCTTAAAGAAAATTTCGTCCTCGAAATTTACAGTTGAAAAAGGTGAGGGTATTGTTGCGAATTGCATCCTCCTGCTCCCACGTAGTTTCTTCCACTCGTGGTTACGCCATAGAACTTTGACCAACAGCACGCTTTTCTTCCTTAGTACCTTGACATCTCGGTCTAGGATTTCCACCGGTTCTTCTTCAAAGGACAAATCAATTCACTCCAATTCTTCTACCGGTATAATGTGCAAAGGATCCGACCTATAACGCCTCAACATGGAAACATGAAAGACATTATGAATTTGATCTAACTCCGGAGGTAACTCAATCGATATGCCATCGACCAACACGCTTCAAAGACACGATAAGGTCCAATATATCTAGGACTTAGCTTGCCCTTCCTTCCTAATCAAGATCTTTTCCAAGGAGATACCTTCAAGAAAACCCGATCTCCCACACTATACTCGATGTCCCTTCGCTTCAGATCTGCGTCGACTTACATCTCAAGCTTCTTTCAACCGTGTTTCGAATAACTTTTACCTTATCCTCTGTCTCGGATATCATCTCGGGACCTAACATCATCTTTTCGCCCAACTCGGTCCAACAAATAGGAGAGCGACACTTACGACCATACAATGCCTCGTAAGGTGCCATCGAATGCTAGACCGATAGTTGTTGTTATCGTGAATTACGCCATGGTAGATAATCCTCCCAACTACCCTCAAGTCGATTACACATCCTCTTAACATATCTTCCAATATCGAATTACTCTTTCCGATCATCCATCGATCGAGGATGAAAAGCCGCATGAAATTCAACTTTGTCCCCAAGGCTTCATGCGAGCTTTCGAATCGTGATGTAAATCTAGGGTCCCTATCCGATATAATAGAATCTGGTACCCCATGCAACCTCACAATTTCGGATACGTAAAGTTTCGCCAACTTCGCAATGAATAATCCGCATTTAATCGGCAAGAAATGAGCGGTCTTCGTCAACCGATCAACAATTACCCAAACGGAATTTTTCTTAGTAGGTGTTAACGGTAACCCACTAACAAAATCCATAGTTATCCGCTCCCATTTCCAAAGAGGAATCTTTATCGGTTGTAACAATCCGACGGTAATTGATGTTCGCCTTCACTTGTCGACAAGTCAAACATTTTCCCACGAACTCGTAATCTCACGCTTCAACCACGCCACCAATATCGTTTCACGGAGATCTCGATACATCTTATTTCCTCCGGATGCATAGCATAAGGGCTACTATGCGCCCCCGTAGAATCGATTGCCTCAAATCTAGATCCTTAGGCATGCATACTCTCCTCGAAAGCACAACACACCCTCCGTGTTTATTCCAAAATCCTCAATTTCACCATTTTCAACTTGTCGCAAGAAGGTCCCAACTTCTCATCCGATGTGCATTTTTCCTTGATTTGCTCCACCACGGAGGTTTCACCAAGTTACGCTAACAAACCGCCATCCTCATACTGAGACTCAAATGGGCAAACAAAGCTCTTAATTCAGATACCGCCTTACGACTTAACGTGTCGCCTACCACGTTAGCCTTTCCGAGATGGTATTCGATGGAGAAATCGTAATCTTTTAACAATTCTACCCATCTTCTTTGTCTTAAATTCAACTCCTTCGGGTAAGGAGGTATTTAAGACTCTTGTGATCCGTGTAGATTATGGACTTCTCACCATAGAGATAGTGCCTCCAAATCTTTAGAGCAAAGACAACAGCACTAACTCCAAATCATGAGTAGGGTAGTTTACTCGTGTGGTCTCAATTGACGAGAAGCATAGGCCACCACCTTTCCATTTTGCATCAACACACAACCCAGGCCGTGTGAGACTCATCGCAATAAGCAAAGTGAATTCTTTTCCACCTCAAAGTTGAATTAAAACCGAGCTTCGTCGAATCTTCTTCAATTTCTCAAAACTCTCTTCTTGCTTTTCGGTCCGGATATACGGAGCTCCCTTTCGCAATGCTTTAGTTAGGGTGCGAGAATCAATGAAAACCCTCTACAAAACGTCTATAATATCCAATGGACCTAAGAAACTCGAATTTCACTCATCGATGTTGGTGGTTTCCAATCCGAATAGCCTCAATTTTCCGAGGATCCACCCTTATTCCTTGGTGATACTACATGACCAAGGAAAGTCACCTCCTTTAGCCAAAATTCGATTTACCAAATTTGGCATACAATTGCTTATCAAGTAATTGTAATACTATCCGCAAATGTTGGTCATGTTCCTCCTCATTTCTCGAATAAACCAATATATCATCTATGAACACTACCACAAACCGGTCTAAATATGGTTGAAAGACTCGGTTCATCATGTCCATAAATGCATTTGGTGCATTGGTTAATCCAAACGGCATCACTACAAACTCATAGTGTCCGTAGCGTGTCCGAAATGTTTGTCTTATAAATGTCCGCTTCTTTCACCTTAAGTCGGTGATAACCCGACCTTAAATCAATTTTGGAGAAAACGGAAGCTCCTTCAATTGATCAAACAGGTCGTCAATTCTCGGCAGAGGATACCGATTCTTGATCGTCAATTTATTCAACTGTCTGTAGTCAATGCACATACGCATCGATCCATCCTTCTTCTTGACGAACAAAACTGGTGCTCCCCACGGAGACACACTTGGTCGAATGAATCCCCGATCCAGCAATTCTTGAATTTGAGCTTTGAGCTCAGCCAACTCCTTCGGTGCCATTCTATAGGGAGCAATGGACACTGGAGCCGTCCCATGCAAAAGCTCAATGCCAAATTCTACTTCCCGATCTGGAGGTATACCAGGAAGTTCTTCGGGAAATACATTGGGAAATTCCTTCACCGTCCTCACATCATTCACGGATAATTCTTTGGCATCCAAAACACAGATAAAGGCTAGGAATGCCCCGTATCCTTTCCGCACCAACTTCTCAGCTTTTAATGCAGATACCACATTTGCCAGATAGTTCTTTCGTTCACCAATCATTATGACTTCCTTATCATCCGGGGTTCTCACCGACATTCGCTTTTCAAAGACAATCCAATTCGCGCCGATGGTTAACCAACCATCCATGCCCGAATGAGATCGAACTCACGAAAGGTAGTTCCATCAAATTTGCTAAGAATACTTCCTCTTGGATTTTTAAGGCACGTCTTTAAATATTTTATTAACTATTACCGATCGTCCTAAAGGACTGACATCTTGTCATCTCATTTTCGATAATTTGATTCTAAATTGATTTCGGATATGGCACTAGATACATATGAATGAGTAGAGCCAATATCTATTAAGGCAATAACAGTACATCAAAATGAAGAACGATGAGTTATCACATCGGTGCATTGCCGTCCTCATGGCGTCTAACCGCATAGACCACCCAGTCGTCTAGCATCCGCATTTCTCTATTACCATTTCTCGACCGGTGCACCTTGACCACGACCAACCCCATTACCACCATGACTGGTCCACGACCTCTCGGTGGTCTTGATTACCCCGACCATTGTGCATCATTATTACGGACTTCTTGAGTCGTATCCATTCATCGAGGACAACTTTTGTATCGATGTTCCATTGAACCGCATTTGTAGCATGCACCCGTTTTCCTCCAACATTCCCCAAAATGCCTTTTCCCACACTCTGCAATCTCGACTTCGATTATTTACTACCGGGTTCGCTTGAACCGATTCATCATTCCGGTTTCTTCCGAATCTCTTGGAAGAACCGGACTCATCGTCTCTCTCTTGTTTCGGATCTTTCTCGGTTCGCTGCTCGAAGTTCTTAGCCTCTTGGCTATTTTGGCCTTCTCCACCAAAGTGGAAAAATTTCTAACTTGTCATGGAGCAATCGTAACCCTCACTCATCATTAAGTCCATCCTCAAACGCATACAACGCTCATGATGTTGCTACAATTGTCCGCATAACGGCTCAGACGTAAAACTCGACTTCATATCGCCACCGCCTTACTTCCTTGGACAAGATTCGAAATTCCTTCCTTCGAGCGCCTACATAGCTCGTTCGACGATTTTCCTTGAAAGACGACTTTAAAGAATTCCCGATTAATCAATGCGGCTTCAAGGTTTTCTAACAAGTGAGCCACCACCGACACGCCTCATCTCTCAATAAAGATACAGCTCCTCTCGCTTTTGCTCACCGTGCATTCCATATCATCCATAATCCGCTCCACGCCTTCGAGCCAAGATTCACCACATTCGAGCTACACCGAGACTCCTCGAAAACTTCGCATTATTTGCCTTAAGTCGCTCGAAATTGACCCACGAGTTGTTGGCCCAATTCTAGTTCCAATGACCCTTTCCAAGACTCGTAGCATTGCTTGAGTCAATGCATGATCTTCTTCCATGTGATCGTGTGATCCGGTCTCACTTTCAATTGACGCAGGAGCGTCTACTTCTGGCATATGATTTGGTGCTTCAGTTGTAGCACCTCGGCCTCTACCACGGCCACGTCTACCGCGTCCACGACCACGTCCTCTTGTACTCATAATTGCTTGTTCGTTTATCTGATTACAAGTTTTATGAATCAGAAATTTTGTTTCGGTGTTTATTAACGATATTTTATGAGATTTAAGATATAAAGTTGTTTTTCGCAACATTTCCTATAGTCTCAATCTCTACGGTTTTTCACGTCTAAAACTAGAAGTTCTAGAGTGTTCCTATGATCATATCATAGTAATCATTAAGCAATAATACTTACTTGACTTGTTGCCGGATGCTTGTGGTGCCATACTGATCTTTAAAAATATCATTGAGCGTTTTTCATACAGAAATTATTTTTGAACCCAAACCACAGCCGAGTTTTTGAAACTGGGCTCTGATACCACTAAATGTAACACCCCAAACCCAGCCTATGCGTTGAGACTAGATTTGGTTTGTTACATGATTCGAGCTATTCTTAAATCTTTAATGAGTTGAAAACTACAATTTTATATACGGGGTTTAAAATTTGAAGAGTATTTGATTTTGATAAATATTTGAAACATTAGTTGAAATTCATTGTATTATTAAAAACCGTTAGGAAATTTGTTAAAGAGTTAACACTAAAAGAAATATTTATAAAAGAATTTCATATATTTTAAAAAAAAAAACCAAATTTGTTTTAATAATGCATCATATAATCATAGCCCATGATTTAAAGTCCAAAATGTAGTTTAAATTCCAAACACATATAAAACCCATAAGTTATTTATAGAGGCCATTTATTACAACATCCCAAAATAGTAAAAATAATTATTAAAAGTTCGAGTTTAATAACCCATATTTAGCAAGATGGCCTCCACGAAGTCATCCTCGCCCAAGTCCACATCAATTTCCATTACCCGAGATGGAGAAATAAAAAGGGGAATGAGTTACTTAGAACTCAAAGTGTAACTCACCTACCACCATTATTGGGCCGATTATCAGACATAATGCTGGGCTTGAGCCCAATTCAGAATTCAACAATATATCATGAATTAAAACAATTAATAATGCATGTAAAATGAAATTCCCAACCCATGCCTAATATCCATCCGCTAACACCCCCGTACTAACCATCACACCTGTGGGGATCAAGTCAACCCACCCCGCCATCACATCAATCGTAGGCATTAAGCCTTTTTATAATTGTGGCATAGCCACCGAACTAGAGGCAATAAGTCGATATTGTGGCGTAGACACGAACTAGAGGCAATAAGCCGATATTGTGGCAGAGCCACCGAACTAGAGGCAATAAGCCGATATTGTGGCAGAGCCACCGAACTAGAGGCAATAAGCCGATATTGTGGCAGAGCCACCGAACTAGAGGCAATAAGTCGATATTGTGGCAACTGGCCATTCTTCTCTTCATATATCCCACCCATGCAATTACACATGTACTATAAAATACAAAATTTATTAACAATA
The DNA here is from genome assembly GCA_025506655.1 of Gossypium rotundifolium. NCBI lineage: Eukaryota > Viridiplantae > Streptophyta > Magnoliopsida > Malvales > Malvaceae > Gossypium > Gossypium rotundifolium. The sequence continues at coordinate 65,199,571 of CP106722.1, forward strand.
CATAACATGGTGGGTTTATCAATAACATTTTATTTGGCCCATAATTATAGCAATTTGTCCATTTAGCAGTTTAGTGGGCTTTGGCCCATTTACCAAACTAGAGTGTTTTGGCTAAATTTTAACGAACTAGAGTATTTTGGCCCATTTTCACGAACTAGAGTATTTACGGCCCATTTTCACGAACTAGAGTATTTACGGCCCATTTTCACGAACTAGAGTATTTACGGCCCATTTTCACGAACTAGAGCATTTTCGGCCTATTTTCACGAACTAGAGCATTTTCACGAACTAGAGTATTTACGGCCCATTTTCACGAACTAGAGTATTTACGGCCCATTTTCACGAAACATCCAATTTTTCATAATAACAATTAATTTCTCGAGGGCGTTTTCGTAATTTTCACGATTTAGTCGTTTTTTACGCATTTTCGTCAAAATATAAATTTTTACGTTTTTACCGATCCAATCGTTTTTACGATTTACTTCCATACCGAAATTTGACATCCAACCAAAATAATGAGTGTGAAATTACACACCTCGATACCGTGAGTACTAACCCTTCTCGCTCCCAAGACCTAAAATATATTTTGATTCGTTAGACAACTAATTCAGTAAAAATAATCTTAATCGATAATGGATCCAAAATCTTACCCTCTTGATTTTGAATCACTTGATTTTCGGTTTTCCTTCGCTTAATGATTCGTTTGTCGCCGAGAATCCACCAACGATAACGGTTCTAAGTTCGTACTACTTGAATAATGGACTTCTTTCTAAGATGGCCCACAACCCGAGTGGAAAATCCCGACCGCCAAACCGCTCTTCGCTTGAATGGGGATTTACGGATCCGCCCTCTTAACGTGACTAACCAACGCCTTTTCTTCCCTATTTTGACGGTCTTCAAGATCCAAAGGAATTTAGTTAGATCTAAAATAATATCAATAATTCTAGAGATTTAAAGAGATTTGATTTCTTACCAAAATAAAACGCTTCCAACGTTTCTACAATTCTCCGATCACTTGAGTTCCGATCTCCGTTATTGCACTAAATAATAACGAAAGAGACGTTATTAGAATGAACTTTATATCAATCCAAAAGACCTCATAAAACCAATGATATTCGGCCATAATATCACTAATCAATAAATCGAAAATGGAAAAGAACCTTACCTACTTCCCACTACGAAAAGAAAAGATTGAGAATGATGTTTAATTGATGGAAGATTCGCTATATGAGATTAAGAATAAAAAAAAATAATTTTGGCTTATAGGCACACTAGCATTCGGCTAAGGGAGTGTAGATGGAGAAAACTTCGATTGAAAAAGAAATAGAATACAAGAAAAGATGGTGATGATGTTGCTTTGATTTCAAGGAGATTAGTAGAAAAAGAAAAGAAAAAGACAAGCTTTAGGAGGGATGTATATTCGGCAATGGCAAAAAGAAAAGAAAAGAATTGGCTTTTGGCATAAGTGATTTTCGGCACAAGGAGAATACAAAAGAAAATTAACAAGAGGAACAAAAGTGACCAAATGGTCAAAAGATTTTGGCTTTACCAAATGCAAAAATTCGGCCAAGAAGAATGTTGAAAGGAGAGGAAATAAAATTCTGCACAAAGTGCAAAGAACAACCAAAGAGAGAAAAGAATTTCTCAGCCAAACTAACTCAAAATTAGGCTCCTCCTTACCAATATGCCGCCCAAAGACATGGTCAATTGGCCATGATTTTGTTTCCAAAAATTCCCCTTGATATGTGCCTTATGTCTCCCCTATCTTTCCTTAAGTCTTTGATTCCATGCCATAAGTTAGTTGTTTCCTTAATCCATTGATACACTAACCAAAAATACATGGTCAACACCTTCCTTATAAGTTCCTTGCCGACACTTCCTAGTCATGAGCAGAAAATTAAAAGCAAAAATTCATTTAGGTGCCATACAAGGGATTCGAACCTCTTCCCTCTTACTTGAACCCATGCGCCAACTCCACCTTACCATATGCTCATTTTATGACACTCTTAGCACATAATTTAGCTTAAGTCTTAATCACCCTTGGTTTCACTTCAATAAATTCTCAATTAATAAATTTTATTCCTTCTTCAAATTATGCTTTACCCTCTCTAGGACTTCAATAAGCACTAAAATAAAAATAAGAGATTTTTCCTAAAAAAAAAAAAATCTAAACACCAATTCATGCAATTTAAATACTCAGATTTTTAGGGTGTTACATAGCTCTAGTCCATTCCTTGAACCGAATATGGCATCATATAACGGAAAGGATAAAGGCTATGCTACAATCGTGGTCAAGGACATGGTCGTGGCCATGGTCGTGGTCGTGGTCTAGGGCGTGGTGGTCATTTCAAGAATACTCACCAGAAGTGGGATTATAAGGATGGAAAGAATGATAAAGATACAACTAGGAAAGTGAAAAGTTTGTATTATCGTTGTGGAGGTAAAAACCATTGGTCCCGTACCTGTCGTACACCAAAGCATCTTATAGAACTATATCAACAATCATTAAAGGATAAAGGGAAGAAAATATAGATAAGTTTTGTTTGTGACAATGGTGAAGATGATTACAGCATTGTTGGTACAGCTCACTTGGAAGTTGTTGATTTCTTCACCACCCTAGAAGGGAATAATTGATCTTGTAATTTTATTATTATAATTTTAAAGAATAAAATTTATGCTAGTTTTTTATGTTATTAACAACATGGTTATTATATTATGTTTTGAACTATTTATGAAAATTTTATATATTTGAAAATTTATGTGACATTTTTTGTTTTCGTTGAAGAATATGAATACCTCTCAAATTCAATTAGCGATAAATGGTGAAAACTTATGCTTAGCAAACAGTGCAACTGCTCATACTATACTTAAGAATAAAAAGTATTTTTCTCATTTGACAATGCAAAAAGCTAGTGTGAGTATTATATTAGGTAGTACCGAAATCATAAAAGGCTCCAAAAGAGCAAATATATTATTGCCTAGAGAAACTAAGTTTCAAATTAATGATGCGTTATGCTCTCCTAAGTTTCAAAGAAATTTTTTGAGTTTTAAAGATATTTGCCATAATGGATATCATATTTAGCTAATAATTGATTGGAATGATGAATATATTCAAATTATGAGTATAATTCAAGGAAATAAACATATTTAGGAGAAATTATCCGCACTCTCCTCTGGTTTGTATTACACAAGAATTAGTACAATTGAAACACATGAAATAATAAATCAGAAGATTACTGAAGAATTTATTATTTGGCATGACCGTTTAGGCCATCCCTGTTCAATTATGATGCAAAAAATTATTAACAATTCATGTGGAAACTTATTGAAGAGCCAATAGATTCTTTAAAATAATAATTTTTCATGTGATGCTTGTAACACCCTGAAAATGGGCCTATGCATTTTTGATTTAATTATACGAAATGGCATGACTTATGAATGTATGATGAACATTTTTGGAAACTTGGAAATGTTAAGTTAAAATAGGAAAGTGAACATTTTGGAAACTTGGAAATGTTAAGTTAAAAGAGGAAAGTGAACATTTTGGAAACCTGGAAATGTAAGGAAATGTATGGAAATGTATGGAAATGTAAGGAAATGTATGGAAATGTAAGGAAATGTATGGAAATGTAAGGAAATGTATGGAAATGTATGGAAATGTATGGAAATATAAGGAAATGTATGGAAATGTATGGAAATGTAAGGAAATGTAGGGAAATGTAAGGAAATGTAGGGAAATGTCCTGGAAATGTAAGGAAATGGTTTAGAAATGATAAGTTTAAAGGAGGGAAATGAATGTTTTTGGAAACTTGGAAATGTAAGGAAATGTCTTAGAAATGATAAGTTTTAAGGCAAGGTGGCCTTAAGAAAATTAATAGAAGAAATTTGTCACAAAAGCGGGCTTGGAAAAGTGACAAGGAGGCACCACTTAAAGCCCAAGAATGACGCCACCAAAGATGTGTGCAAGCTTAGGTTCGAGCAAAGAACGAGAGCATTTCTAAGAGTGTTTTATGTCTGAATTGGGCTTATGCCCAATTCGTTATTAAAGCTAAACTAATAATAGGGAGGCGCCACTTAGGTGGATAATTTGGGCCTCGATGGCCACAAGGAGTCCAATAGAATAAGTTTAAATTCGGCTCATCAAGGGAAAGGGTGGACTGCATCTAGCTAAGACTTTAAGTGATTTTATTTAATTACTTAAAGAGGAAGCAATGGACTGCAATAGGGACTCTTAAGGAAGAGTTTAATTCTCCTTAAAACTTCGGTTAAATAGATGGATAAATGATGATTTATTTTAGATTATTTTCAAAGAGATAATTGAGGATTATTCTTTAATTTTAATTAAAGAGATAAAGCTATCAAAATAGAAGAGTGATGGCCAAGTAAGGATTCCAAGTTAGTAATTTCAGCTATAAAAGGAAAAGATGGCCATTCATTCTTTCTTCTAACTCTCTCTCTCTCTGAATTCTCTCTAGCAAATATCTCCTTTCTTCATTGTTTTGCTGTCGAAAATACACCATGTGTAGTCAAACTTCATTACCAAATTGCTCAAACTCTTTTCTCTTCTTCTTTCATAATCTTCCAAAAGCCGAAAGTTTGCTAAAATCAAGGCCATAGCTGAACAATTTTGAGACTTCAAACAAGGGGTTGTCGACTTCTGTATTAAGGGTAAGAACTAGTTATCATTCGATTTTCATTCTTTTTCTTTTAAGATTTGCCAAAATCTAGGACTAAACCCATTAATATCTTGTTTCCAAAACTTTGAAGAGATCTTTCGGGATTTACTAAGTGTCGACTACAAGGAAGAAGAAATTATTTTCCCGAAGGTACACCATAGGCCACGTGTTCCCTAGTTATTCGGTGAGTTTCAGGATTTAAAATCCATAAGGTAAGTATCTATAGCATTCGGCCAAGGCCTGTATTGATACTAAGATCTATTTCTTACATGTTAAAAAATCGAAACTAACCTATGTAGAGATCCAGTGTTTGGCCGAATACAAGGAGGAGTATAGCAAAGTTTTTGGGATTTGAGTGATAAGCAAATCGGCATCAAGGTAAGTTTTAGTGTACAAATCCTACTAGGATTTGATTTTGTGGCCGAATGGGATTTCATTAAAACTTTAATATGGGCCGAATGTAGGGAGTTAGAGATCTAAGGCTTTAGATTGGATTTTTGGGATTTCAGTGAAATTGTTAAGTTTAATCGGTGTGTACCCACACTAAATCTCAATAGATTTACTGGCTTTAATTCATTATATGTGTTAATATGAAAGTGTAAGAATATGGCTAAGGTACTGTGTGTACCTTACTCTAAGTTTTAATATGTTCATGGCTATGTTTTAAATTAAATGTGCATGTTTATAAGAATGTGAATATGGCTAAGGTACCATACTATGGTACAAAGTACTAAGGTACGTTTCCTACTCCTATTAGGAATATGAATATATGTTATTTTTAACATGTGAAAAGTGATAAGAATATGGAAAGTGATAAGAATGTGAATTAAGGTATGATATTGCATGATATGTATGAAATATGGGGGCATATGGGTTATATGAAAAGGGGAAGTGAATGTGGTGACCTAAGACCATGAAATCTGAATGCGGTGACCTAAGACCGCGATATCTGAATGTGGTGACCTAAGACCACGAATTCTAAATGTGGTGACCTAAGACCACAAATTTTATAAGGGCGATGAGCACGTCCACTACAGCGACTGCCTTCGATGGTGTGTAGCGGATGGAGGGTTGACTTAGTAGTCCCTACGGTGTGCAGGATGGTACTGGTGGAGTGTAGCGGATGGCTAACTAGGTTTGGGTTTGGGTTGCATCATTATTTTACCTATTAGATGAACATGTATGTGATATGATAATGCATGCCTGAAATATTAAATTTTAGTGTTGGTTACACATTGAGTCTGTTGACTCACCCCGTTGTGGGAACATGTTTGGTGATGAACAAGGATTTTGACGGGATGGCGTAACTTGGGGTGGCCATGCTCAGCTTGAAGTTTTATTTAATTTGGACATTTTATTTTATTTGAGTACTCTACAATTTTATTTTGGGAATTATTTGATGTAATAAGGCCATAGTAGCACTACTTTACTTTACTTTTATTTATTAAAAGATTAAGTAAATCTATTTTAAACCAAAGCCCAAATGTTTTGTCACCTAAAGTAAAGAATTTTTAACAATGAATTAAACTTATTTTCAACTCAAGCCCAACCCAAAACAATCTTCCTTTCAAAACACACAAGTTTTCCTAAGTAACAAAAGAATTTGAAACGGTTTACACCGGAGAACATACCAGATCCGGTCAAGGCTCGTGGGCCAAGTTTGGGGTGTTTTAGTTTAGTATCAGAGCCCAGTTTTAAACTCTCGTCCTTGGGTTTAAGGCCCAAAACGTTTTCAAAGTTAAGCCCAAAAGGAATTTTGTGAATTAAGCAGGTTTTTCTGGCATGGCCCACTAAGTCTCTAACCCGAAGTCCACCAGATAAGTACTCCAAACTTTTGGGTGATTTATATTATGATTTGTAGAAGGGTAGAAATGGAATGGAACGTAGAATAGAGATTAAGTACTTGAACCCTAGGACTAGTGTACCCCAACAAAAACATAAGACTTAAATGCCTAACTAAACAAACCTGTGGTTAAGTCGCTGAGTTAGGGTGTGGTAACCATGGTGCGCATGTCTAGGATTGGTTTCGGTGGGAGCTTGGTATTTAAGCAGTCCTAGTGACTCACCTCCTCTCTACTCGAATCCTACCTGGTGCGTACCCTCGATTCACCCTAACCAAGAGGACTTAGTCACGAGCTAAACCCAATAACTAAAACCCGAAAGGGACTAGCCATATTTTTATGGAAACCCTAGTTTTAAAAGTCAACGAACTACCTTTTTGGAATTTTGAAAATTATTATTTTGGAAAAACTTTCTAAGAATTCTCGATTTACAAAATGACCAAAATACCCTCGGTAAGGAAAAATCAACGAAGTGCCCTCAAATTAGAAATCTTCAAAAATGCCTTTGTTTTAAAGGTCACTAGGAACCATATCTTTGCGAAAAATTACTGAAATGACCCTGACTTGTAAGATTACAAAAATACCCCTAGTGTATAAATTACCATTTTACCCTTGAAATTTTTCCAACAAGTATTTTAATTTTGTAAAATATCAACAACCCCTATTTTACGACATTTTCAAATACTCTAATTTGGAAATTATCAAAATACCTTGATTGTGGAAGGAAAAAAATTTACGAAATTACCCCTAACCTGCAAATTACCGAAATACCCCCGAGTTACAAAATTACCAAAACGACCCCCGACTTCAAAAAATTTTTTGCAACACCTCTGATTTGGAAAACAAATTTTCAAGATAACCCCCGAGGTTTTGTAAATTCTAAAATGCCTTTGATTTGTAAAATATTTTTGAATTGACCCCGATTTATTACCAAAATACCCTTATAGGAAAAATGACGAAATTACCCCTGGATGGGGAATGATCAGGAATGCCCAAAGTAGTGAAGTGAATGTTGTGAATAAATGTGTCTCTTTCGAGATGGATGAATGTGAATCTCTGAATTAGAATGGTGAACTTGAACTGAGACTTTGTTTGATCGAGAGAACCACTATTAAACTCCTTTTCATAAAACTGTTCGCGGATAAACAGTGGAACAAAGAACTAATGCATAAAACTTTTTAATCATATTAAATCGCGACGTTAGTAATGAGTTCTAGTGGACGTGGTCGAGGTAGTATCTAAGAAATGTGTTAGTTTTGTTAAGATCAGAGTGCGCAGCAAAGGCGTAGTGTGATGAGTTAGGATTGAACGATAGTAAGTAATTTTGAGGACGAAATTATTTTAAGGGGGGTAGAACTGTAACACCCTGAAAATGGGCCTATGCATTTTTGATTTAATTATACGAAATGGCATGACTTATGAATGTATGATGAACATTTTTGGAAACTTGGAAATGTTAAGTTAAAATAGGAAAGTGAACATTTTGGAAACTTGGAAATGTTAAGTTAAAAGAGGAAAGTGAACATTTTAGAAACCTGGAAATGTAAGGAAATGTATCGAAATGTATGGAAATGTAAGGAAATGTATGGAAATGTAAGGAAATGTATGGAAATGTATGGAAATGTATGGAAATATAAGGAAATGTATGGAAATGTATGGAAATGTATGGAAATGTAAGGAAATGTAGGGAAATGTAAGGAAATGTAGGGAAATGTCCTGGAAATGTAAGGAAATGCTTTAGAAATGATAAGTTTAAAGGAGGGAAACGAACGTTTTTGGAAACTTGGAAATGTAAGGAAATGTCTTAGAAATGATAAGTTTTAATGCAAGGTGGCCTTAAGAAAATTAATAGAAGAAATTTGACACAAAAACGGGCTTGGAAAAGTGACAAGGAGGCACCACTTAAAGCCCAGTAAATGACGCCACTAGCATGTGTACAAGCTTAGGTTTGAGCAGAAAGGAGAGCATTTCTGAGAGTGTTTTTGCGTCTGAATTGGGCTTGCAGCCCAATTCGTTATTAAAGCTAAACTAATCATAGGGAGGCGCCTTAGGTGGATAATTTGGGCCTCGATGGCCACAAGGAGTCCAATAGAATAAGTTTAAATTCGGCTCATCAAGGGAAGGGGTGTACTAAGATCTAGCTAAGACTTTAAGTGATTTTATTTAATTACTTAAAGAGGAAGCAATGGACGACAATAGGGATTCTTAAGGAAGAGTTTAATTCTCCTTAAAACTCGACTAAATAGGTGGATAAATGATGATTTATTTTAGATTATTTTCAAAGAGATAATTGAGGATTATTCTTTAATTTTTAATTAAAGAGATAAAGCTATCAAAATAGAAGAGTGATGGCCAAGTAAGGGATTCCAAGTTAGTAATTTCGCTATAAAAGGAAAAGAGGGCCATTCATTCTTTCTTCTAACTCTCTCTCGCCAATTCTCTCTAGCAAATATCTCCTTTCTTCATTGTTTTGCTGTCGAAAATACACCTTGTGTAGCCAAACTTCATTACCAAATTGCTCAAACTCTTTTCTCTTCTTCTTTCATAATCTTCCAAAAGCCAAAAGTTTGCTAAAATCAAGGCCATAGCCGAATAGTTTTGAGACTTCAAACAATGGGTTGTCGACTTCTGTATTAAGGGTAATAACTAGTTATCATTCGATTTTCATCCTTTTTCTTTTAAGATTTGCCAAAATCTAGGACTAACCCCATTAATATCTTGTTGCCGAAACTTTGAAGAGATTTTTCGGGATTTACTAAGTGTCGACTACAAGGAAGAAGAAATTATTTTCCCGAAGGTACACCATAGGCCACGTGTTCCCTAGTTATTCGGTGAGTTTTGGGATTTAAAATCCACAAGGTAAGTATCTATAGCATTCGGCCAAGGCCTGTTTTGATACTAAGATCTATTTCTTACATGTTAAAAAGCCGAAACTAACCTATGTAGAGAGCCAGTGTTTGGCCGAATACAATGAGGAGTATAGCAAAGTTTTCAGGATTTGAGTGATAAGCAAATCGGCATCAAGGTAAGTTTTAGTGTACAAATCCTACTAGGATTTGATTTTGTGGCCGAATGGGTTTTCATTAAAACTTTAATATGGGCCGAATGTAGGGAGTTAGAGATCTAAGGCTTTAGATTGGATTTTTGGGATTTCAGTGAAATTGTTAAGCAAATCAGGTGTGTACCCCACACTAAATCTCAATAGATTTACAGTTTTAATTCATTATATGTGTTAATATGAAAGTGTAAGAATATGGCTAAGGTACTGTGTGTACCCTACTCTAAGTTTTAATATGTTCATGGCTATGTTTTAAATTAAATGTGCATGTTTATAAGAATGTGAATATGGCTAAGGTACCATACTATGGTACAAAGTACTAAGGTATGTTTCCTACTTCTACTAGGAATATGAATATATGTTATTTTTAACATGTAAAAAGTGATAAGAATATGGAAAGTGATAAGAATGTGAATTAAGGTATGATATTGCATGATATGTATGAAATATGGGGGCATATGGGTTATATGAAAAGGGGAAGTGAATGTGGTGACCTAAGACCACGAAATCTGAATGCGGTGATCTAAGACCGCGATATCTGAATGTGGTGACCTAAGACCACAAATTCTAAATGTGGCGACCTAAGACCACAAATTTTATAAGGGCGATGAGCACGTCGACTGCAGCGACTGCCTTCGATGGTGTGTAGCGGATGGAGGGTTGACTTAGTAGTCCCCACGGTGTGCAGGATGGTACAGGTGGATTGTAGCGGATGGCTAACTAGGTTTGGGTTTGGGTTGCATCATTATTTTACCTGTTATATGAACATGTATGTGATATGATAATGCATGCCTGAACTATTAAATTTTAGTGTTGGTTACACATTGAGTCTGTTGACTCACCCCGTTGTGGGAACATGTTTCAGGTGATGAACAGTGATGGACCGGGACGACAGAACTTGGGGTGGCCATGCTCAGCTTGAAGTTTTATTTAATTTGGACATTTTATTTTATTTGAGTACTCTACAATTTTATTTTGGGAATTATTTGATGTAATAAGGCCATAGTAGCACTACTTTACTTTACTTTTATTTATTAAAAGATTAAGTAAATCTATTTTAAACCAAAGCCCAAACATTTTGTCACCTAAAGTAAAGAATTTTTAACAATGAATTAAACTTGTTTTCAACTCAAGCCCAACCCAAAACAATCTTCCTTTCAAAACACACAAGTTTTCCTAAGTAACAAAAGAATTTGAAACGGTTTATACCGGGGAACATACCAAATCCGGTCAAGGCTCGTGGGCCAGGTTTGGGGTGTTTCAATGCTTGTTCTCAAGGAAAATTAATCATTCAACCATCACCAGCCAAGATAAATTATGAATCTATCACTTTTCTAGAACGAATACAAGGAGATATATGTGGACCAATACACCTTCCGTGTAAACCATTTAGATATTTTATGTTTTACTCGATGCTTTGACTAGATGGTTGAATGTATCCTTGTTATCAACTCATAACCTAGCATTTGCGAGGTTACTTGCTCAGTTGATCAAATTACAAGAAAATTTTTCAGATTTCCCTATCAAGACAATTTGTCTTGACAATGCTAGTGAATTTACTTCCCAAGCTTCCAATAATTTTTGTATGTCTATCGGAATAAGTGTTGAACATCTAGAATAGGTTCATACACAAAACGGTCTTACTGAATCATTAATCAAATGTCTTCAATTGATTGCAAGACCATTACTTATGAAGTCAAAACTTCCAATTTCTGCTTGGGGGCATGCCATACTACATGCAGCATCACTAAATTGAGTCAAGCCAACAAGTTATCATAAGTTCTCCCCATTACAAATGATTTTTGGTCAGGAACCAAATATTTCCCATCTAAGAATTTTTGGATTTGTTGCATATGTTCCGATTACTCCACAATAACGATTTAAGATGGGTCCTCAAAGAAGATTAGGAATATATGTTGGATATGAATCCCCATCAATAATTAAATATCTCAAGCCATAAACGAGGAATTTATTTATGACTCGATTTGTTGACTATCATTTTAATGAGTCAAGTTTCCAATGTTAGGGGGAGAAAATAAACAGTTGGAAAAAGAAATCGATTGGAATGAATTATCATTGTATCATCTTGATCCTCGTATGAAACAATGTGAATTGGAGGTTCAAAGGATAATTCATTTAAAAAGTTTAGAAAATCAATTTCCAGACGCATTTACTGATCCAAAAAGAGTAACAAAATCATATATACCAGCTGTAAATGCTCTCATCAAAATTGATGTCCCTAAAGGACAAACTCTAGTTGCTAGTGAATCTAAACCACATTTGAAGAGTGGTAGACTAGTTGGTTGCAGTGATAAGAATCCTCGAAAAAGATAAGGAGCAAAAACAAATTATGGCCAGATCAAGGAAGCAATGACTTTACTAGAATAGATTTTAGACATGACTGAAGTTCAAGAAAAATCTCAAGTACCTGATAATGAAGAGATCTCAACAAATAATGACATGTCTAGAATTAAATAGAACCGAAATCAAATCGACTCCGATGCATATTTGTATAAAATGTAATTCTAGATATTTTGAATGAAAATGTGGATCATGAACCAATATCAATTGAAGAATGTAGACAAAGAGATGATTGGCCAAAATGGATAGAATCAATTGAAGCTGAATTAAAATCTCTTGTGAATAGAGATGTATTCAGACATGTAGTTCGTACACTTAAAGGTGTAAAACCTGTGGGAAATAAATGGGTTTTTGTGAGAAAACGAAATGAAAAGGGAGAAACTATGAGATATAAAACGTGCTTGGTTGCACAAGGATTTTCACAAAGACCTGGTATTGATTATGAAGAGACATACTCTCCTATGGCGGATGCAACTACTTTTAGGTTCTTGATTACTCTAACAATAAGATAAGAGTTTGATTTACGCCTAATGTGTAGCAGCTCGAATTTGATCCTAATTGAAATAGTGGTTTCAGGACCAAAAATCCAATTCTGAAAAATATTTTAAAATTATTTTCAGTGTTTATTATGTGTGAATTTTCTTGTGTTAAATTTTCATGTTTTAATTTCGTTGTTTGAGTGTCTGATTAAATAAAAGGGTTTATTCGCGTAAAATAAAAATTTGATGGTTAGTTGTGAAAGTGTCTAATTGTTGTTGTCTTTTTAATATGGAGGATTTATGTTGCAATTAGGCCATTTTATTAAGTAGTGGACGGCAACATGCTTATATTATATGTTTTTTTTATATGTTAATTTTATAAGTTAAAATTTGTATTAATATAATATAATGTTATAATATAATAAACAAAACATAAAATGAAATCCATTATCTTCCATTTTTGACCAAAACAAAGAAAAGAAAAGAAAGAAACTAAGGCTAGGGTATTCGGCCATAACTAAGCTTGATTAAGGTATGTAACCAAGCTTGACCACAGGCTGGACACACGGGCATGTCACTGGCTGTATGGTGCAAGTCAGTGGGGCACACGGGTGGGGCACACGGGCGTGTCCATGGTCGTGTGGACAAATCAGTATGTATGCCCTGTTTTGGCACAGCTTAGACACACGGGCGTGTCTGAGGCCGTGGGAGGCACACGGCCTACCCACATGGGAGTGTGACTTCTGTAACTTTGAAAATTTTTTAAATTTTTGAGATCTTCCGCATGTGTTCGGTTTAGTCTCGGCCTATTTCTAAAGCATGTTTAAGCTCTAGTAGACCTGTTTAAGGGACATTTTGATTTGTTTTTGTTGAATTATAATATGAAATGACTGTAAACGTTTCTGTTTGTTTGGTAATACCTTTTAACCTTATTCCGGCGATGGTTACGGGTTAGGGGTGTTACATTTGATTGGTAGTAGAGCTACGGTTTAGTCGATTCTAGGACTAACATAGCGCGTGTGAGTCTAGCTATACATGCCATATTTTATACTGCGATAGTGTGATGACTCTTGACATCTAAAAATGTGTATTTGTATAGTAATGGATCTCGATTGAGCCGTAGCTGATGATGTTGAGAGTATAGCACCTGTTCCCACTTAAGGGACAGCACCGGTTGATTCTCGACCAACTTTGAGTAACCAAGAGGGAGAGGCTAGACAAGCCTTTTACCAAATGATGAACGACTGGTTTACTCAATATATCCGGACTAATCCAGCTGCACAACAACCTCCACCCCCGACTAATCCATCTTCAATACCTGTTATACCTCAAGTGAGTGATCCGTTGAGATTACCTAAGCCTCTTGTTCATAAAATCATAAAACACAGAGAAGAAGAGTTCAGAGCCACTGATGAAGATGATGCTGAGTGGGCTAAATTCTAGCTCAATAATATTATACGAGTGTTTGATGAGTTATCTTGCAACCCTAATGAGTGCTTAAAATGTGCCATATCTTTGTACGAAACTCTGCATATGACTGGTGGAATACACTAGTATCAGTGGTTCCGAGAGAGCGAGTAACTTGGGAATTCTTTCAGACTGAGTTCTATAAGAAATACATCTTCCAGAGATTTATCGACCAGAAACACAAAGAATTTCTTGAATTGAAATTGGGTCAGATCACTGTGACAGAGTATGAGCGAAAATTTGTGAGACTCAGTCGGTATGCTCGAGAGTGTGTTTTGACCGAAGCTATAATGTGTAAAAGATTTGAAGATGGGCTGAACGAACCCATTAAACTGTTATTTGGCATACTTTAGATAAAAGAGTTTGTGGTACTTGTTGACCGAGCTTGCAAGCCGAAGATCTTGGGAAAGAGAAAAGAAGAGCTGACTTTGAAGCTAGAGATTCACGTAAGAGACCATTCAGTAAGTCATTCCAGTCGACATCGAAGAAGTTCCAAGATGATGCTAGTCGTTCAATGACTACTACGGGTTATTCTAGACATGATCGGGATAGACCACCTGTGAGCTTGAGAGCTACCTCAGTAGGTAGTGTGGGTAATGTCAGATCAAATCAACCCGAGTGTGAACATTGTGGTAAACGACATCGCAGTAGTTGTAGATTGCATGATCGGGCCTGTTTTAAATGTGGATCGATGGATCACTTTATTCGTGAGTGCCCAGAGTTAGCGGAGCAAAATTTAGTACATAATACTAGATCGGGTAACACTACAGCTCGAGGTAGACCACCTAGAAATGCGGGTAATGTGAGTGGCAGTCAAAGAGGGACCAAAGATATAGCTGTTAGATTAGAGGCTCGTGCACCTTCCAGAGCCTATGCTATTCGCGAACGAGAGGAGGCCTCATCCTTGGATGTTATTACTGGTATTTTCACTCTCTATGACACTAGTGTTGTTGCATTGATTGATCCTAGTTTGACTCATTCTTATGTGTGAGAGACTTTAGTATCTAGTAAGACTTTGCCTGTAAAGTTTACTGAGTTTGTGATTAAAGTATTGAACCCCTTAGGCCGGTGTGTTTTGGTTGATAAAGTGTGCACGAATTGTCCGTTGATGATTCGAGATTCATGTTTTCCACCTGATTTGATATTGTTGCCATTCAACGAGTATGGATTGGTTTACTCTGCATGATGCTATTATGAATTGCAAATGGAAGACTATTGATTTATTGTGTCAAAATGATGAGATTATTTAGATTGAATCTAATGATCTAAATGGTTTACCAATAGTGATATCTTCGATGTTAGCTAAAAAATACGTAAGAAAAGGTTATGAAGCTTACTTTGCATATGTGCTTGATAGTAAAGTAACCGAAAGAAAGATTGAATCAATACTTATTGGGTGTGAGTATCCGGATGTGTTTCCTGAAGAATTACTAGGTTTGCCACATATTCGAGAAGTTGAATTTGGTATTGAATTAGTGTCGGAGAAGACTCTGATTTTGATATCTCCTACAGAATGGCACCTACAGAGTTAAAATAATTGAAAGCTCAGTTGCAAGAGTTGACAGATAGAGGTTTTGTGCGACCGAGTTTCTCTCCCTAGGGCGCACAAGTTTTATTTGTGAAAAAGAAATACGGAACTATGAGAATGTGTATTGACTACAAACAGCTCAATAAAGTAACTATAAAAAATAAGTATCCGTTGCCACGGATTGATTATTTGTTTGATTAGTTGAAAGGGGATATTGTGTTTTCTAAGATAGATTTGAGATCAGGCTATTATCAGTTGCGAGTTAAAGACTCTAATGTACCAAAGACATTTTTTCGAATGAGATACAAACACTATGAGTTTCTAGTTATGCCTTTTGGACTTACTAATAGTATCTAGATCGGTTTGTGGTAGTATTCATAGATGACATTTTGATCTACTCTCGTGATGAAACTAAACATGCCGAACATTTGAGACTTGTGTTACAGACTTTACGAGATAAATAGTTGTATGCAAAGTTCAGTAAATGTGAGTTCTGGTTACACGAAGTCAATTTTTTGGGCCATGTTGTATCAGTATCAGGTATTCGAGTTGATCCGAGTAAAATTTCAGCTATACTTGATTGAAACCTCCGAGAAATGTTACTGAAGTTTGGAGTTTTCTGGGACTTGCTGGTTACTATAGACGATTCATGAAAGGTTTCTCTATGATCGTAACACCGATGACGAAATTATTACAGAAAGATGTTAAGTTTGAGTGGTCAGAAAAGTGCCAGAAAAGTTTTGATCAGTTGAAAGCTCTTTTAACCGAGCTCCAGTGTTAGTTCAGCCAGAATCGGGTAAAGAATTTGTCATTTACAGTGATGCATCTTTGAGTGGTCTGGGTTGTATTTTGATGCAGGGAGGCAAGGTCATAGCTTATACGTCGAGACAGCTAAAGTTGCACGAAAAGAACTATCCGACACACGATTTGGAATTGGCAGCTATTGTGTTTGCATTAAAGATATGGCGTCATTATATGTTCGGTGAAAAATGTTATGTTTATTCTGATCATAAAAGCCTGAAGCATTTGATGACTCAAAAGGATCTAAATTTGAGACAACGTCGATGGTTAGAGTTGTTAAAAGACTACGAGCTTGTGATTAACTGTCATTAGAGAAAAGCTAATGTTGTTGCTGATGTTTTAAGTCAAAAATCATTATTTGCTTTACATGCAATGAATGTACATATGGTTTTATCTAATGATGGTTTGATAATAGCTGAATTAAAAGCAAGACCATTATTTGTTCAACAGATTTGTGATGCTCAGAAAGTAGATAATGATTTGTTAGCAAAGCAAGCTCAATGTGAATCGAATGTTGAATTTGAGTTTCGACTTGATACAAATGATTGTTTAAGGTTCAAAAACCAAATATGTGTTTCAAGGAATTCGGAGTTGATTTAGATGATTTTGAACGAAGCTCATAGCAGTTGGTTATCTGTTCACCCGGGTAGTACGAAAATGTATAATGATCTGAAACAACTTTATTGGTGGCCTGGTATAAAACGAGACATATTTGACTCTGTTCGAAATGTTTAGTCTGTCATTCGAAATGTTTAGTCTGTCAACAAGTAAAAGCTGAGTAGGTACCTTCTAGTTTACTTCAGCCGATTATGATACCCGATTGGAAATGGGACAGAGTCATGATGGATTTTGTATATGGTTTATCGTTGACCCCGAGCAAGAAAGATTCAATCTAGGTTATTGTGGATAGACTGACTAAATCGGCTCACTTTATTCCGGTTCATATAGATTATTCGCATGATAAGCTGGCTAAATTATATGTTTCTCAGATTGTGAGATTGCACGGAGTGCCTATTTCTATTGTTTCGGACAGAGATCCAAGGTTCACATTGCGGTTTTGGAAGAAACTGCAAAATGCTTTAGGTACAAAACTACACTTTAGCACAGCTTTTTGATGGAGCTCGAAACTAACTATTATTTTGACAAAGGCAAGCGCACCTATTGAACAGTAGTATAGGTATGGCGAGTCCAGAATATCGTATCCTCAAGGACTAAAATTACTAGTAATAACTATCTTTTTATTATTTAGCCTAATAATTAAGGGAATTTATTTTTAATCTAAAATTAACTAACAAATTTAACTAACTAAATGACCATGAACGTGACAGAGAGCGAATTGGGAAAATACTTTTGGAAAACTTATATGAAATAGGCAATACCTAAGGAAGAATCCACCTAGACTTTACTTATTACTTTTGATTCATATGATTTATTAACTTGACTTAATCTGTAGAAATCCCTGATTTATGTTAATATCTCTTTTGAGACTAAAAACAACTAATTCTAGGTTGATTAATTGAAATTTCTTTCTAATTAAAACCCCCATTGTCGCATTAACTCGATCTATGGATTCCCTTATTAGATTTGACTCTAATCCGGTAGATTTTCGTCGCACTATTTCTAGGATTGCAATCAACTCCGCTTAATTGTGTTGATCTTCTCTTAAACAGGGACTTTTGCTCCACTGAATAAGCACATTTGACTTGAATTAATAACCTGAATTATCAAAACAAGAATAAAAACTCAAAATTAAGAATAAGAACAAGAATTTATCTTACAAATCAAATAATAATAAGATTCATCATAGGTTTCATCCCCTTAAGTATCTAAGGGATTTAATTCATACTAATAGAAGGAAACATCATAAAATAAGGAAAACCACAAAACATAATGAAAACCCAAAAACTTCTAAAGATCTTGATGGGAGATCCTCAGTCTTGATGGAGATCCTTCTCTTAAGCTATTCCCGACGGCTATCTTGGAGTATTTTTCGCCTCCTATTCGGCGTCTATTTAACATCTGTTCAACGTCCCTTTTAGGTTGCCCCCTAGGGTGTTTATATAGGCTTTGGAACACCTCTATTGGCCCACAAGTAGCTTATTCCAAATAAAATTCTTCTTTGCTTCGGTAGGGACATGCCCGTGGTGGACTCCTTTGGCCATGGTCGATTCTGCTCGCCACACACGGTCGTGCGATCTACCCGTGGTCGATAGCCTAGGCTGTTTGATTTCTAATGTAGGCCCATTTTGTCCCTTTTTGGCCCGTTTCTCATTCTTTTCAACTTCCTAAGCTGTCCTGAGTATAAAACATGAAATTAAGGGATTCAAAGCATCGAATTCATCAAATCTAATGAAAATTCATCCAAAAATAAGCTAAGCATAGGGTTAAAATATGCGTAAAATGAGGTTTATCACTTTTCATCCACAAACAGATGGTCAGTCCGAACGAATCATTCAAATACTTGAGGATATGTTGAGATGTTGCATTCTCGAGTTCATAGGTACGTGGGAATGATACTTACCTTTGATTGAATTTGCGTATAATAATAGCTTTCAATCTAGTATCAAAATGGAACCTTTGAGGTTTTGTACAGTTGTAAATGTCGTACACCACTGTATTGGACTAAGCTCAGTGAAAATAAGATACACGGGGCCGATTTGATCAAAGAGCCTGGACAGAAAGTGAAAGTGATTCGCGATAGTCTGAAAACAAAATCAGATCATTAGAAATCGTATGCAGACTTGAAAAGAAAATATATATAAAGTTTCAGATTGGAGATAAAGTATTTTTGAAGGTATCACCGTGGAAGAAAAATATTCAAATTCGGTCGTAAAAGCAAATTGAGTCCGAGATTTATTGGACCGTATGAGATTATAGAGCGTATCAGGCCGATTGCTTATAGACTACTATTGCCACATAAGTTAGAAAAGATTCACAATGTATTCCATGTTTCGATGCTCCGTAGATACCGATTTGATCCTTCACATGTGATTAGTCCGATAGAGGTTGAGATTAAGTCCGATATGACATATGAAGAAAAACCAATTCGTATTCTGGCTCGTGAGATTAAAGAATTGCGAAATAAGAAAATTTCATTGGTCAAGGTACTGTGGCATAAGCACGGTGTTTAGGAAGCAACTTGCGAGTTAGATGATACAATAAAAGAGCGTTATCCAAACCTATTCACCGGTAAGACTTTCGGGGACGAAAATCCCTAAGGGGGGAGAGTTGTAACAGCCCGATTTTGACCCTAATTGAAATAGTGGTTTCAGGACCAAAAATCCAAGTCTGAAAAATATTTTAAAATTATTTTCAGTGTTTATTACATGTCAATTTTCTTATGTTAAATTTTCGTGTTTTAATTTCGTTGTGTGAGTGTCCGATTAAATAAAAGTGCTTAATCGCGTAAAATGAAAATTTAATGGTTAGTTGTGAAAGTACCTAATTGTTGTTGTCTTTTTAATATGGAGGATTTATGTTGCAATTAGGCCATTTTATTAAGTAGTGGATGGCAACATGCTTATATTATATGTTTTTTTTGTATGTTAATTTTATAAGTTAAAACTTGTGTTAATATAATATAATGTTATAATATAATAAACAAAACATAAAATGAAAGCCATAATCTTCCATTTTTGATCAAAAAAAAGAAAAGAAAAGAAAGAAACTAAGGCTAGGGTATTCGGCCATAACCAAGCTTGATTAAGGTATGTAACTAGCTCGATTTTTGATAATTTCTACGTTTTTGTAATAGTTGATTCGAATGTTACAAGACCCATGCTTGAATTTTTGAAATTGATGATGATTTTGTGTTATGCCATTGATGGTAGTTTGTGAATTTTTTGTTTGATGATAGAATATGGAAGATATCTTTTGAATTAACATGTTTTGTCTTTGGATTTTTGATAATTTTGAGTGATTTGGACTAAATTGTGAAAATAAATATTTGAGGGACTAAAATGTGAAAAAAATGAAATATATGGACTAGTATAATGCTTGTAAATATTCAGCCTAACTACAGTATGTGTAAATTTTGTGTATTTTTTGTTTTATGTAATAGGGACTAAATTGCAAAAAGTGTGAAATATTAGGGGCAAAATAGTAATTTTCCCATTTATTTGTTTTTGGATTAAATTGAATAAATATATGATTAAATTAGTTAAATTTGAATTTATTTAGATCAAGAACGAAAGAAAATGGAATTAGATCGGGGGAAATCGAAAGTAGACGAATAGCCGATTAAACTGTTTGACAACATCCGAGGTAAGTCAATAAGCATAAAATTTTGGATGGAGTCAAAGAAAAGAAACGAGGGAAATTCGGGCTGAGTTGGAGGAGGACACTCCGGTGGTGTGGTCGTTCCGTAACAGCCCCTTGAACCTAAATTAAAGAAATCAAAGTATAATAATATAAATTAAGCACAAAAGAGATAAAGAGAAGGAAAATAAAGGAGAAGAGAAAAGAAAAAGAAAAAATGAATGGATTTAAAGGTCCTTGTCTTGTCAAGGGAATGAAGCGGCCGGCATGAACTTATGTAGAGTGGTCGAGTATGGGGAAACCGTGCTAAGATCCTTTTGCTTCTTCGATATGGGGATGGTGGTTGAAAAGAAAGAGTGAGGGAAAGGGGGAAAGGAAAATGAAAGGAGATAGTAGAAAAAGAAAGGGGTGTGGTGGTTAGGGTTTGGGAAAAGAAGAAATTGAGGAGAAAGTGAGAAGAAGGGGGGTTTTAAATAGGAATTAGGGATCTGGTGGCTGCCCACGCCCATGTGCCATGGGCGTGTTAGGTCACACGGCCGTATCGCACAGCCGTGTGGTGTCTCATTCGTTTCTCCCACGCCTGTGTAGATGTTCCCACGTCCATGTTGCTTAATCAGTGTCGACCACGGTCTGGGGACAAGGACGTGTCACACACCCGTGTTACTTTCTCATTGTTGACCACGGGCGTATCGTACGGCTGTGGCATTTTATCTCTATCCGTGGTTTGGGGATGTTTCGTCCTTGGTTCGCACGATCTTGGCCACACTGATGTGCCTAATCATGGTGTCCACACGGCCATGGCCATGCCCGTGTGCAAGGCTGGATGGTAGGGAAACCTGTGCTTTTATTGAATTTGTTAGTTTCTGGTTAGGTGCTAAAAATCAAAAATAAAAATTAATAGTGTTAGTGCTCGGGTTGCCTCCCGAGAAACGCTCGTTTAAAGTCTTAAGCTAGACTTACCTCTCATTCACATAATCATGGTGGTTTGAAGAGTTGAAACTCCTCATTCTTGCTGTCAATTCAGTTATCAATATATAATTTAAGTCGACTAGTGTTTACCTTAAAAGTGCCGTATGTAGGACTAGTTACCTCGATTTTTCCTTATGGGAAGACATTCAGTACTGTGAAGGGGATCTCTTCGTTTGTATTAAGGTCTGAAGTGGCAATTCGAGGGTCTTTCTTATCCAACAATACCTGATATTTGATCTTAAATTGGTTTGTCCCATCATTAAGTTTGACATGGTTTTGCTTTGGTTCATCGTGTTTCCCTGGTTTCTCCTTATTATGTGTCTTCCACTCGTCTAGTTCATCGATCTGAAGCTTTCGCTCCTCATGAGTTATTTCTTTGTTAGCACGAGGTCTAGGATTTGGCTTAGTTGTGTAGTTTTGTGGTGCTTCCTGAAAAGAAGGTTGAACTAAATGGTCATTAATAGAATTTATGTTCTCACTTTTATTATTCGATGTCCTAGCCGAGTCAAGAGCCTGAAGAGTGATTGTTTCGTCACCTGCACAAAGTGTGAGTTCACCTGTACCATCATTAATTCTAGTTTTAGCAGTTGCTAAAAAGGGTCTTCCTAAAATTAAAGGAACATTGTTGTCCTCATTCATGTCTAAAACAACAAAGTTTACTGGGAATATTAATTTATCAATTTTTACTAGTACATCCTCAATTATACCCCTAGGAACTCTGATAGTTTTATCAGCCAATTGAATGATCATCTTAGTTTGTTTGGGTTTTCCCAGACCTAGCTGTTTAAACATTTTATAAGGCATAACATTGATATTTGCCCCTAAATCAGCTAAAGCATTATCAACAGATAAACTACCAATTAAGCAAGGAATCGTAAAACTGCTTGGATCTTTTAACTTTTGCGGTAGTCTATTTTGTAAAATTGCTGAGCACACTACATTTAGCTCCACATGCGACGCCTCGTCTAATTTCTGGTTGTTGTTCAAGAGCTCTTTTAAAAAATTTCCTTGATTGGGCATCTACGTAAGAGCTTCAAGAAACGATAATTTAATATGTAATTTTTTCAAGAGTTTAAGAAATTTACTGAATTATTCATCTGTGCGGTCTTTCTTCATCGCATTGGGGCATGGCACACGAGGTTGGTACTTTGTAATCACTAGTTTTGGTTGATCATGTCTTACCTCAACCTTACCTTCCTCTACCACATTCTCTTGCCTTGATTTTGGCTCATCTAACCCTTCACTATCGTGAGCAATAACAGCATGAAGTTGCTCCTTTGGGTTAGTTTCAGTGTTGCTTGGCAAGCTACCTTGTGGTCGTTCCGATATCATCTTAGCGAGTTGTCCTAATTGGTTCTTGACCCCTTGAATCGATGCTTGCTGATTCTTGAGTATTGTTTCGGTGTTTTGAAAATGGGTTTCTGACATCACGATAAATTTTGTTAGCATCTCCTTAAGGTTCGGTTTTTATCTTGTGGGTAGGGTTGCTGTTGAAGGCCTGGAGGGGGTTGTTGTCTCTGATTTCCTTGGCCACCCCATGAAAAGTTTGGATGATTCCTCCAACTTGGATTGTAAGTGTTACTATAAGAGTTTTTTTGAGTTTTAGAATTGTTACCTATGTAGCTCATCTGTTCGTTTTCTATACCAGAGTTGTAGGGTGGGTATTTTGTATTGTTCGTTCCTCCTCCGTATGTATCGCACTGCATTACTGGATGTACCTGCGAAGAACCACACAAACTATCAATCTTTTTATTTAACAGTTCTATCTGATTTGATAGCATGGTTACTGCATTGAGGTTGAAAACACTGGCGGCTTTTGTTGGCTTTGTCCTCATAACTTTCCACTGATAGTTATTCAGTGACATCTCCTCTATAAACTCATAAGCCGCTTCAGGGGTCTTGTTATTTAGGGTTCAATCGGTAGTTGAATCAATCAACTGCCTAGTTGAGGGGTTCACACCGTTATAAAAAGTTTGAACCTGTAGCCACAAAGGTAACCATGGTAAGGGCATCTCCTTAGTAGATCTTTATATCTCTCCCATGCGTTGTAGAGTGTTTCTAGATCCATCTGCACAAAAGAAGAAATATCATTCCTCAACTTAGCCATTTTAGCCGGCGAAAAATATTTTAACAAAAATTTTTCGATCATTTGGTCCCATGTAGTGATTGATCCTCGTAGTAACAAGTTCAACCACTGTTTAGCTTTGTTCCTCAATGAAAAGGGAAACAACCAAAGGCGAATGGCATCATCAGAAATGCCATTAATTTTAAAAGTGTCGCAAAACTCTAGAAAATTTTCCAAGTGATTGTTTGGATCCTCATCCTGCAAACCATCAAACTGAACAAATTGCAGAATCATCTGTATAGTGATAGGTTTCAGTTCAAAATTATTTGCAGCAATAGCATGTCTAACAATACTTGATTCGGTTCCTGTTAAATTAGGTTTAACATAATCATACATAGTACGAGGAGCAGGATTTGCGGCAACCACACGAGGTAGCTGATTATTATCAGCCATCTCTTCGGTAATATTGGTTTCGTCTTCTTGCTCTCCTTCTATGTATTGTAAGCTTCGCCTTATTTCTCTTCGGTTTCTGCAAGCGGTAGCTTCTATAATGCTGTCAAAAAGTAATGGTCCTGACGGGTTTCTTCTAATCATAAACTAAAATTACTTGCCAGAAGAAAATGAAAGAAAAATTAGAGAAGTAAAATTAAATAAAAAGTAAAATTAAATTGCAATAAAATAAGAATGGCTAAAGTTATAAAGTGTTCCTAATATTTTAGTCCTCGGCAACGGCGCCAAAAACTTGATGGAGCTCGAAACTAACTATTATTTCGACAAAGGCAAGCGCACCTATAGAATAGTGGTATAGTTATGGCGAGTCCAGAATATCGTATCCTCAAGGACTAAAATTACTAGTAATAACTATATTTTTATTATCTAGCCTAATAATTAAGGGGATTTATTTTTAATCTAAAATTAACTAACAAATTTAACTAACTAAATGACTATGAACGTGACAGAGAGTGAATTGAGAAAATACTTTTGGACAACTTATATGAAATTGGAAATACCTAAGGAAGAATCCACCTAGACTTTACTTAACTTTTGATTCATATGATTTATTCACTTGACTTAATCCATAGAAATTCCTGATTTATGTTAATATCTCTTTCGAGACTAAAAACAACTAACTCTAGGTTGATTAATTGAAATTTCTTTCTAATTAAAACCCCTATTGTCACATTAACTCGATCTATGGATTCCCTTATTAGACTGGACTCTAATTCGGCAGATTTTCGTCACCCTATTTCTATGGTTGTAATCAACTCCGCTTAATTGTGTTGATCTTCTCTTAAACAGGGAATTTTGCTCCACTAAATAAGCACATTTGACTTGAATTAATAACCTGAATTATCAAAACAAGAATAAAAACTCACAATTAATAATAAGAATAATTGTTTATCTTATAAATCAAATAATAATAAGATTCGTCATAGGTTTCATCCCTTTAAGTATCTAAGGGATTTAGTTCATACTAATAGAAGGAAACATCATAAAATAGGGAAAACCACAAAACATAATGAAAACCTAAAAACTTATAAAGGACTTGATGGGAGATCCTCAGTCTTGATGGAGATCCTTCTTCTAAGCTATTCTCGACGGCTGTCTTGGATTATTTTTTGCCTCCTATTCAGCGTCTATTTAACGTCTGTTCAACATCCTCTTTTAGGTTGCCTCCTAGGGTGTTATATAGGATTTAGAACACCTCTATTGGCCCACAAGTAGCTTATTCCGAATAGAATTCTTCTTTGCCATGGCAGGGACACGCCCGTGGTGGACTCCTTTGGCCGTGATAGATTCTGCTCGCCACACACGATCGTGCGATCTGCCCGTGGTCGATAGTCCAGGCCATGTGATTTCTGATGTAGGCCCATTTTGTCCCTTTTTGGCCCGTTTCTCGTTCTTTTTGACTTCCTAATCTCTCCTAAGTATAAAACATGAAATTAAGGGATTAGGAGCATCAAATTCATCAAATCTAATGAAAATTCATCCAAAAATAAGCCAAGCATAGGGTTAAAATATGTGTAAATTAAGGTTTATCACTTTTCATCCACAAACAGATGGTCAGTCCGAATGAATCATTTAGATACTTGAGGATATGTTGATATGTTGCATTCTCGAGTTCGTAGGTACGTGGGAACGATACTTACCTTTGATTGAATTTTCGTATAATAATAACTTTCAATCTAGTATCAAAATGGAACCTTATGAGGCTTTGTACAGTCGTAAATGTCGTACACCACTGTATTAGACTAAGCTTAGTGAAAATAAGATAGACGGGGTCTATTTGATCAAAGAGACTAAATAGAAAGTGAAAGTGATTCGCGATAGTCTGAAAATAGCATCAGATCGTTAGAAATCATATGCAGACTTGAAAAGAAAATATATAGAGTTTCAGATTGGAGATAAAGTCTTTTTGAAGGTATCACCGTGGAAGAAAATACTCAGATTCGGTCGTAAAGGCAAATTGAGTCTGAGATTTATTGGAACGTATGAGATTATAAAGCGTATCGGGCCAATTGCTTATAGACTGCTGTTGCCACCTAAGTTAGAAAAGATTCACAATGTATTCCATGTTTCGAGGCTCCGTAGATACTGATAAATCGTAAAAGTAACATATTTTAATGCCATATTTAGTATGCTTTTGGATGAATTTATCCTTAATTTATGTAAAAAGGTGCTCTTAATCCTTTCTTTTCATGTCTTATACTCAGGAAAGCACCCAAGGATAAAAAGAACGCAAAACGGGCTTAAAATGAACCAAAATGGACCGACCCAAGAAGTCAGCACGGCCTGGACTTCATGCCACACGGTCGTGCCTTGATAGTTATCTAGACCACGGCCTTACACTGATTTACACCGTCATTTTCCCATCGATAAAGTCCACGCACGGCGTGCCTAGTGATCTACACGACCGTTCCCAAAATGGCAGAATCAAAGCACAGCCTCTACCCATATATTGCACGGGCATGTCATAGCCGTGCCTAAATCGACAGGATGGAGACACGGGCTGGACCACGATTTACACGAGCGTGTCAAGGCCGTGCCCTGTCGCAGAAAAGAGCAATTTCACTTGAAATTGGATGCTTGGAGCCCAAGAAACGCAATCCTAGTCCACTCAAACATTTAGGACAAATTTCACTTGAATTACGAATACTTAAGAGCTAAGTAAAGCATCCCAAACGTCTATATAAACAATCCAAGGAAGCAATTCAAGGGCGTCAGGTTTTAGCAGAGTTTTTTTCCAGAGCTTTACTCATTTAGGGAATTACTCGAAGTTAGCCAATTGATCCATCTCGAAGAGTCGAAATTCTACTCAAGACGGAGGATCGCCTCTTCAATTCCTTCAGGGGGTTTTAAGGATTTCCTATGTTTTGTTTTATCTTCTCTCTTGAGATGTTTTCTTGTTTAATCATGAACTAAACCCCTCAGATACCTAAAGAGGATGAAACCTATGATGGATTTTGTTATTTAATTCTTTCAGTTTATATGATAAATACTTAGTTTGTTCTTAATTATGTTGCTTAAATTTATCTGATGTGCTTAGGTGGAGGAGGAATAGACCCTGCATAAGAGTAGATCTAGCATAATTAAGCGGAGTTGATCGGGCGCCTAGAGTTAGGGTTACGAGATTTTGCTGAATTAGGGTGAAACCTAATATGGAAGTCCATTGATCGATTTACTGCTTCCTTAGGGGGTTATTACAAGGGAACGAGAGTTCCACTAATTAACCTAAGGTTAGACATTATTCGCTTCGAGAGAAGGTTTAATATAGGTTAGGGAGTCTCACGGATCAATTTAAGTAAAAAAAATCATATGAATTGGAAGTTAGACAATAAGTGAAGTCATAGGTGGATTCTTCCCGAAGGTATCGTCTTTATCAATTGAGTTTTCTTCAAAGTCTTTTCCCAAAGTTTCGTTTCTTTTGTCTTTGCATTTAGTTTAAATATTTCATTTGTTTTAGTTTAATAAACCAATCACTTCATATTTTAGGCTAAATAATAGAAAGAAAGTGAGTAGTAGTACTTTTAGGTTCCTTGGGTTCGATAAAGATATTCTTGCCTGAGCTATACTACTATTCGATAGGTGCGCTTGCCTCTATCATTGTCGCAGTCAGTCTACAGGTTCGATCACTCTTTTATAAATATTAAAACTAGACTATTTTGCAGCGATCAAGTTTTTGGCGCCGTTGCCGGGGACTTCTAAAATATTACGAAAGCTCTATTTTTATTACTTTAGCCATTATTATTATTCATTTTACTTTGCTAACTTTTATTTTATTTTTTTTACAGATAATTCTAGTTTTTCAAAGGAATGGCACTGAATAATTATCAGTGGCAAGGCATGGGGATAATTCCTACTGAAGCAACTAGTGTTTTCAACCTCGACGTGGTCATCAGGTTATCTAATCAGTTCGAAATAATGAATAAAAAGATTGATGCTTTGAATAATCTCTCGCATGTACACCCAGAAATGCAATATAACTCAAATCTGAGAAGCGTGGCAAATCTTAAATACCCACCCTATAGACACTACATGAAAAACGAACAAGTCCACTATATAGGGAACTACTCTAGATGTAAAAACAATTTTTATAGTGACACTTATAATGCAGGATGGGGGTACCATCCCGACTTCTCGTGGAATGATCAAAGACAGGATTTTCCTCTAAATTTTCAACAACCTTATCCACAAGAAAGGGAATCAAACCTCGAAGAGATTATGACAAAATTGATGACAACTACAAACTCTCGTCTTCAAAAGGCTAAAGAAACACTTGATGATCAACTAAGATCAATCGAGGGAATCAAGATTCGGGTATGAGAAATCATCACGTCATTTGGACTACTTATTGAAACATTATGTGAAATAAGGACAGAGATTTTCTCAAAAGACGCACAGCAGGTAAAAGTAGTTACACTAAGGAGTGGCAAAGAGTTAATTGAACCACAAAGAAAGACACCACATGAAATTACCAGGAAAAAGAGTGTAGAAGGTGAGAACGATAATCCATTGCCTACAGAGAATAAACCACAATTTCCATATCCAGTAAAATTGAAGAAAGAACAATTGGATGCTTAATACGGTAAGTTCCTCGAACACTTTAAACAAATACATATTAACTTACCTTTCGTTGAAGCTATTTCAAAGATGCCGAAGTATGCAAAATTATTAAAGGAACTTCTTACGAACAAAAGGAAGCTTGAGGAGGTATCCATGGTGGAGCTTAGCAAAGAATGTTCAGCCCTTCTCCAAAATAGACTACCACGGAAGTTAAAAGATCCAGGGAGTTTCACTATTCCTTGCTTAATCGGTAGTTTAAACATCAAGAAAGCATTAGCAGACCTAGGCGCTAGTATTGATTTAATGCCTTACAAATTATTTAAACGGCTAAATCTTGGGGAACCAAATCCCACTAGGATGAGCATTCAATTAGCCAATAGATCTATTAAATATCCTAGGGGAATTATTGAAGATGTCTTGGTCAAAATTGATAAATTTATTTTTCCTATTGATTTCATTGTGTTAGACATGGATGAAGACATTAATGTTCCTTTAATATTAGGACGTCTTTTTTTAGCCATTGCTAGAGCTATTATTGATGTAGGTAATGGTAAACTAGCTCTAAGAATAGGTGATGAAGAAATTATCTTTCAACTCTGTGATGCCATGCGATATTCTAAGGAAAAAGATGATTTATGTTATTTTTTCGACACTGCTGATCATATTATAGAGAATTCATTACAGGAAATTATACAAGGTGACACATTAGAATTGTGTCCAACTCAAGAAAAGGGGGAAAAGGATGAAGACAATGAGTTGAATCTGAAAATGTCATCATATGAAAAACAGAAAGAAGAAAGCATCGAGAATGATAATGAAATTAAACTAAAACCCTCCATCGTAGAGCCATCCAAATTGAAACTCAAACAGTTACCAAAACACCTTGAATACGCATTCCTTGGGGACAATTCTACACTACCAATAATCATCTCCTCAGAATTAGAATCCAAAGAAAAGGAGGAACTGATAAAAGTACTAAAAGAACACAAGAAAGTCATAGCTTGGAAAATTTCCAATATCAAAGGAATAAGCCCCACATTCTGCACCTACAAAATTTTGATGGAAGAAGAATATAAACAATGTGTGCAACCGCAAAGATGTTTAACCCCCAACATGAAAGAAGTGGTCAAAGCCGAGGTAATTAAACTTCTAGATGCAGGAATAATTTATCCTATTTCTGACAGCACTTGGGTAAGTCCTGTGCAGGTAGTCCCAAAGAAAGGAGGAATGACGATAGTACCCAATGAAAAAATGAGTTAATTCCCACAAGAACGAAGCATAGGATGGAGAGTCTGCATAGACTATAGAAAGTTTAATGATGCCACCAGAAAAGATCATTTTCCTTTGCCTTTCATAGATCAAATGCTAGAAAGATTATCCGGGCATATGTATTACTGCTTCCTAGATGGACTCTCCGGCTACTTTCAAATCCCCATAGCTCCTGAAGACCAAGAAAAAACAACATTTACATGCTCATACGGTACGCTTTCTTATCGTAGAATGCCTTTTGGATTATGTAATGCTCCTGCTACTTTTTAGCGTTGCATGTTGGCAATCTTCGACGAACTCGTGGAGGACATCATGGAGGTATTTATGGATGATTTCTCAGTATTCGGTAATTCTTTCCATCTTTTCCTTAGAAATTTAAAATGAGTTCTAACGAGATGTGAAGAAACAAACCTTCTTTTAAATTGGGAGAAATGTCATTTTATGGTTAGAGAAGGAATTGTATTAGGACATAAGATTTCTAGTAAAGGAATTGAGGTAGATAAAGCAAAAGTTGAAACCATAGAAAAATTACCTCTCCCTAGCTCAGTCAAGGCTATTAGAAGTTTTTTAGGACACGCAAGTTTTTATAGAAGATTTATTAAGGATTTTTCTAAAATAGCTAAGCCTTTCACAAAATTGCTAGAAAAAGATGTTCCTTTTAATTTCAATCAGGAATGTTTAGATGCATTCAATATCCTTAAGGATAAATTAGTAAATGCACCGATTATAATTGCACCTGATTGGAACTTACCCTTTGAATTAATGTGTGATGCAAGTGACTTTGCAGTAGGTGCAGTTTTGGGACAACAAAGAGACAAGCATTTTCAACCAATCTACTACGCTAGTAGAACATTAACACCCGCGCAAGAAAATTACATCACGACTGAGAAAGAATTGCTAGATGTAGTTTTTGCTTTTGAAAAATTTAGACAATATCTAATATTGTATAAAGTTGGTGTTTACACTGATCATTCAGCTCTTTATTATCTTTTAAACAAACCTGATGCAAAACCTAGACTAATACAATGGATTTTACTCTTACAGGAGTTTGATTTGGAAATACAGGATAAAAGGGGAGCTAAGAATCTCGCGGCAGATCATCTTTCAAGACTCGAAAATCCACATACCAAGGAGCTTGATGAACATGATATAAATGATTCGTTTCCCGAAAAATAGCTCTTTTCTATAACACATTCTAAAGTATCCTGGTTTGCAAATATTGCAAACTATCTAGCAGCTAACATCCTACCAAAAAAATTTACACATCACTAAAAGAAGTGATTCTTTGCTGATGTGAAAAATTATTTTTGGGAAGATCCCTTTCTTTTCCGCATATGTACAGATCAGGTAATTTGAAGATGCGTTACAAGGACAGAGGCAAACAAAATCCTGGAACATTGTCATTCAGACCATCGGAGGACACTACAAGTGGTATTAAGACAAGACACAAAATACTCGAATCAGTTTTTACCGCCCACTCTATTTAAAGATGCCAATAAGTATGTTACCTCGTGTGGCAAATGCCAAAGAATGTAATATCTCTAAACGTGATGAAATGCCTCAAACATATATGCTGTCATGTGAAATACTTGATGTATGGGGTATAGATTTTATGGGACCATTCCCTAGTTCCTTTGGACATAAATACATCTTAGTAGCAGTTGATTACATGTCAAAATGGGTAGAAGCGGAAGCCTTACCTACCAATGATGCTAGGGTAGTAGTTAAATTTCTCAAGAAACTATTTTCCCGATTCAGAACACCCAGAGCCATCATTAGTGATAGGGGTACTCATTTCTATAATACACAATTTGAAAAATTTCTAAGGAAATATGGAGTATACCACAAAACAGCCACCCCATATCATCCTCAAACTAGTGGGCAAGTTGAGGTAGAAAACCGAGAGCTTAAGCGCATTCTGGAAAAAATGGTGGTATCAAATAGAAAAGATTGGGCAGTTAAAGTAGATGAT
The DNA here is from genome assembly GCA_025506655.1 of Gossypium rotundifolium. Taxonomy (NCBI): domain Eukaryota; kingdom Viridiplantae; phylum Streptophyta; class Magnoliopsida; order Malvales; family Malvaceae; genus Gossypium; species Gossypium rotundifolium. The sequence goes on from CP106722.1 coordinate 65,231,378, forward strand.
GCTTTATGGGCTTATAGAACAGCATTCAAAACACCTCTAGGAACATCCCCCTACAAGCTCGTATACGGGAAAAGCTGTCATCTACCATTCGAGTTAAAACACAAAGCTTTCTGGGAAACAAAATTTTTAAATGCTGACCTCAAACTTGCAGGAAATAAACGAATGGTGTAGATAAACGAGCTAGATGAATGGAGAACGGAAGCCTATGAGAAATCAAAGATATACAAGGAAGCAACAAAGCGACGTCACGATGCTCGCCTCAAGAGATCAAAACATTTCGAAGTAGGGAACCTAGTCCTACTATACAATTCAAGGCTTAAACTATTCCCTGGGAAGCTAAAATCCAGATGGTCAAGACCATTCATGATCAAAACAATATTTCCATATGGAACCATTGAGGTAACTCATCCCACTAAAGGCACGTTCAAGGTAAATGGTCACCGACTGAAAATTTATAATGGTGCAGAATTTGGAGATACGAGAGTGGAGTTTATGCTCCATGAGCCTTCCTTTAGAACTGAAAACAGGGAGAGTCTATCTTAAGACTATAAACAAGCGCTTGTCGGGAGGCAACCCGAACGCTAACCGCATTAACGTTGTTTTGTAAAAGTCTAAACAAAAATGCAGGATCCTTAACACCGCCTGTAACACGGGCGTGCCGATGACCGTGTACAAGCAGGGAAAACTTCTCTTCTTCAACACGGGCTACAACAAAAAGACACGACCGTGCCTCATAATCGTGTGAGGCTACTAACATATCGAGCACGGCTGGACCACGAGCGTACAAAGTGACTGTATGAACATACTAACTTATCGAGAATAGGCGTGTCAAATTATCACACGGGCGTGCTAAAAACCCTAAATCGCGCCCAATTCTAAGTAATCGCGAAAAGCACAGGCATTTCAAATTTCACACGGCCGTGTCGGGTGACCGTGTTTTTCTCCCTTAACTAGAAACCCCCTATTTTAAACCCTAGACACAATTCTCAGCCTCCTTCCCCAAAACTTTCCACCATACCCACACCCTCCACCACCCAAAACTATCTCTCCCTAACTTCCCAAAGCATAAACCAATCAAAACCAAGTTGCACGCCCGCAACACAACCGTGCTACCACACTCCACGCCGCTGCCACTGCCGTGCCCCACCCGTGTTTGTTGCATACAACCATCCCCGGTTCCTTTTTCTATATATTTTCAATTATTTCCTCTTTATTTAAGAGTTCTATTTGATTTTAGACTCAAAAATCTGATTCATTTTGTTTAGTTTTCTAGTATTTTTACTTTCATCTTTCTCTTGATTGATTTATTAATGGTTTTATTCCAAGTCTTTTTCATATATTCTCTGTGTTAACATTAGTTTTCTTTTATGGTCATTGCAGACTTGATATTCTATTTGCTAAATGTAGTTACCTTTGTTAATGTATTCAGTACTTAATCATGGTTTTAGTTAAGAATTGTTCTAAATGAATAATGAGAGTATGATTTCAGTATTTGTTCTTCAAAGAAGCATCTATATAGGGCTATTAACTTTAATTATTATTAGGAAATTCATGGTTGTATAAAGGAGGTGTATATCCTTTGATTATGATGTAGGAATTATGTCATCATCATGTATAAAAAGGGCCATTCCAAGCAAAAAGAGGAAAGGGCCTGGATCATCATCCAGAACTGCCGACACCGAACTCTGACATCCCTTTCTCAAATTTTCCCAAGCAACACAAGAAGAGCGTTACATGCAAATCAGAAAGAGACCTATTGGTACCGGTAGGTGCATTGATTGGGATGCCCTGGAGCAAGTCGGACTTGATGGGGATGTTCGAGCTCTCATCTCAACAGAACCATGGGAGAGATTTTTTATGATCATATAGCCCACATACTTGGAACTCACTCTCGAGTTTTGTACCACATTCACCTTACAGACGGTCATGACACAATTTGATGACCCCGGCACAATTCAGTTCCGCCTAGGGGGAAATGTATGTCGACTGAGCGTGCCTCAATTCGGATCGGCACTTGGACTCTATACGCCAGAATTTATAGAGGAAAACCCACTGGAAAACTTGAACCGAGAGCTTCACTGTACCCCTATCACATGTTAGGTCAGCCTAAAACCAGCCAAACACGATTACAATCTGAGTCACTCCAAAGCGACTGCCCTCCTCCCTGCTCTCAGGTACATTCATGCCATTCTTGCTCATACTATTACAGGTCGCAAAAATAGCACCGGTGTCGTCAACAAATAAGATGTTTATTTCTTGTCATGCATGTCTGAGGGACATGTCTTTGACATAGCATATTTCATTGCATGCGCAATGCAGCATCAAACAGAGTAGCACCGAAAGGGAATCCTGTCAATAGGCCCTTACATCACGAGACTAGCTCGGCATTTCAATCTCCTAAACACCGAAAATCAGATTGCACCTCACACACTGATAGGGAATATGGCACCACAAGGCATTCTGCTGATGCTCTACATGAAGATGATCAAGCACCAAAGAGGCACCGATCCCCCTCAATACCGATTAGTGACACTTACAGCAGAAGAGGAAGCCGAAGACATTCCTGATAATGTCCCACCACCATCAGAAGAAGCACAGACTCAGCACCACCAATATCGAGCAACACCTTCACTTTCAGACATAAATGCTCGCCTCGACCGGTTCGAGTTTTATTTTCGAGAACGCTTACGCCTAGATAGAATGGATACCACCCTTCAACAAATCATCATCACTTTCACATATCACCACCAGCACCACCACAGGATCTGGCTACTGATGAGGACCTTTGAGCTCCTCCTAGTACATAACATTTAACTTTTATTCACCATTTTGTTTTTTTTTATCCTTATTTTTATTTTTATTTTTAGGCATATTTTTATATTTTAAATTAGAATTGCTCTTTATAGTATATTATCTTCAATTGGTTATCTAATCTTCGAGTATGCCTAATTTACATTTCATGGCAGCACTAAGTTATTTCAATAACGACTTCAAAGCTACAAACACACACTCCACCTACATAGCATTAGGAGTAAATCACTACTCTCAAAAATCACCAATGCTAAATACTGGAGCCATCCAAAAATTCAGGAAAGTGTCACTTCCCCCCTCTCTTTTGATTTATCCCATTAATTTCATTATCTATCTTTATACATTGAGGGCAATGTACATCTTAAGTGTGGGGGTAATAGTGCCTAACTTTTTGCATAATTTTCAAAACCCTGAAATTAGTCTTGATCTTAAGAATTATTCTCATATTATTAATTAGGATGAAATTTATAATGACTTATTATTCTTATTGAAATGTTTTAGAGTAAGGCATAGTTAATTGTGCATTGATGATTAAATTTGAAGAATACTAGAGAATCAAGCATGATAAGTCTATTTTTCAAAAATAAAAATAAAAATTGATAGGTTGTTGAACTAAATCTGATTATTACCTTGAAGTTCAAAATTTATAAGGATTGATGTCAAAAACACCCATAATTTTTGGTGAGATTTTGAGCCATATAGAGCATATATTCTTTTTCTTGCTCACTTTATTGATTATGAGTGTGTCAACTTTGAACTGTTATTCTAGAACTTGCCTCATTTATACATGTTGAGACCACAATAATGATTTGATATACTGAGATGATAAATGCACCTAGGTTTAACTCCTTCACTCCACTAAAAAGCCTACCTTCACAAATTAACCCCTAGTGAACCTCGTTGAAACCTAATAACCTTTTTATTGACTCACCCACTAATATCAACCCAAAATCCCTTTATATTTGTTATCACCATTCTTTTGACTACCCTTTAATCGAGGTTTGATTTGATTAAATTACCGAATTATATTAGTTTCGTAGTTACATTTATCATTTATGATGTAATGTTTTAGTTTGTTCTTAAAAAAATCAATTAAAGTTTAGAGCTCATGTATCTAAATTCCAATTGTTGAAGAAGAGCTCGTATTGAAGTATTATAGTATTCCTATTAGCTTTTAATTGATGTAACTACTTATATTAGTTCATTGTTTCTAGTTAGGTAATTGGTTAATTCAATCTCGATTCTAACCTTCTAATTCAGCCTTTATCCACACCTTTAACCCTAGCCCCATTACAACCCTAATAAAGACCTTTTGATCTGTTTATCATCTCATATACAATGGTGGAGATTTGATTTTTAGGCAAGCCTATGGGATTAACTTTCAAGTTCGACTTAGAGTGCTTATTCTTGAACCTTAAACACTTTTTGAGTGATTTGAGTGAATCTTTAGTGAGGATGTCGGTCCTTGTCGATTTTGAATCAAAGGTAATTACTTAGATAAGGGGAGACACCTACGGTTCTAGGCTTTAAAGGTATGACTTATCATAATTGAAACTTTAGGGCACTTCCAGTTAAATCATCCATGTATAAATTATCTATGAATTATGATGAGAAAATATCGATAGGAATTATGAATTATGGAAAGTTCGTTTTAATTGTAAGTTGAGAATTTTGCTTGAGGATAAGCAAAAGCTTAAGTGTGGGGGTATTTGATAAACCGTAAAAGTAACATATTTTAATCCCACATTTAGTATGCTTTTGGATGAATTTATCTTTAATTTATGTAAAAAGGTGCTCTTAATCCTTTCTTTTCATGTCTTATACTCAGGAAAGCACCCAAGGATAAAAAGAACGCAAAACGGGCTTAAAATGAACCAAAATGGGCCGACCCAAGAAGTCAGCACGGCCTGGACTTCATGCCACACGGCCGTGCCTCGATAGTCATCTAGACCACGGCCTTACCCCGATTTACACTACCGTTTTCCCATCGATAAACTCCACGCACGGGCGTGCCTAGTGATCTACACGGTCGTTCCCAAAATGGCAGAATCGAAGCACGGCCTCTACCCATATATTGCACGAGTATGTCATAGCCGTGCCTAAATCGACAGGATGGAGACACGGGCTGGACCACGATTTACACGGGCGTGTCAAGGCCGTGCCCTGCCACAAAAAAGAGCAATTTCACTCAAAATTGGATGCTTGGAGCCCAAGAAACACAATCCTAAGTCCACTCAAACACTTAGGACGAATTTCACTTGAATTACGAATACTTAGGAGCGAAGTAAAGCATCCCAAACGTCTATACAAAAAATCCAAGGCAACAATTCAAGGGCGTCAGGTTTTAGTAGAGTTTTCTGCCAGAGCTTTACTCGTTTAGGGAATTACTCGAAGATAGCCAATTGATCCATCTCGAAGAGTCGAAATTCTACTCAAGACGGAAGATCTCCTCTTCAATTCCTTCAGGGGGTTTTAAGGATTTCTTATGTTTTGTTTTATCTTCTCTCTTGAGATGTTTTCTTGTTTAATCATGAACTAAACCCCTAGATACTTGAAGGGGATGAAACCTATGATGGATTTTGTTATTTAATTCTTTCAGTTTATATGATAAATACTTAGTTTGTTCTTAATTATATTGCTTAAATTTATCTGATGTGCTTAGGTGGAGGAGGAATAGACCCTACCTAAGAGTAGATATAGCATAATTAAGCGGAGTTGATCGGGCGCCTAGAGATAGGGTTATGAGATTTTGCTGGATTAGGATGAAACCTAATATGAGAGTCCATTGATCGATTTACTACTTCCTTAGGGGGTTATTATAAGAGAACGAGAGCTCCACTAATTAACCTAAGGCTAGACGTTATTCGCTTTGAGAGAAGGTTTAATATAGGTTAGGGAGTCTCACGGATCAAGCTAAGTAAAAGAAATCATATGAATTGGAAGTTAGATAATAAGTAAAGTCATAGGTGGATTCTTCCCGAAGGTATCGTCTTTATCAATTGAGTTTTCTTCAAAGTCTTTTCCTAAAGTTTCGTTTCTTTTGTCTTTGCATTTAGTTTAAATACTTCGTTTGTTTTAGTTTAATAAATCAATCACTTCATATTTTAGGCTAAATAATAGAAAGAAAGTGAGTAGTAGTACTTTTAGGTTCCTTGGGTTCGATAAAGATATTCTTGCCTGAACTATACTACTGTTCGATAGGTGCGCTTGCCTCTATCATTGTCGCAGTCAGTCTACAGGTTTGATCACTCTTTTATAAATATTAAAACTAGACTGTTTTACAGCGATTAGATACCAATCTGATCCTTCACATGTGATTAGTCTGACAGAGGTACTATGGCATAAGCACGGTGTTGAGGAAGAAACTTAGGAGTCAGATGATACAATGAAAGAGCGTTATCCAAACCTATTCACCGGTAAGATTTTCGGGGACGAAGATCCCTAAGGGGGGAGAGTTGTAACAGCTCGATTTTGACCCTAATAGGAATAGTGGTTTTTGGACCAAAAATCCAAGTCTGAAAAATATTTTAAAATTATTTTCAGTGTTTATTATGTGTCAATTTGCTTGTGTTAAATTTTCGTGTTTTAATTTCGTTGTTTGAGTGTCCGATTAAATAAAAGGGCTTAATCACGTAAAATGAAAATTTGATGGTTAGTTGTGAAAGTGCCTAATTGTTGTTGTCTTTTTAATATGGAGGATTTATGTTGCAATTAGGCCATTTTATTAAGTAGTGGACGGCAACATGCTTTTATTATATGTTTTTTTTTATATGTTAATTTTATAAGTTAAAATTTGTGCTAATATAATATAATGTTATAATATAATAAACAAAACATAAAATGAAAGCCATTATCTTCCATTTTTGACCAAAACAAAGAAAAGAAAGGAAAGAAACTAAGGCTAGGGTATTCGGCCATAACCAAACTTGATTAAGGTATGTAACTATCTCGGTTTTTGATAATTTCTACGTTTTTGTAATTGTTGATTCGAATGTTACAAGACCCATGCTTGAATTTTTGAAATTGATGATGATTTTGTGTTATGCCATTAATGGTAGTTTGTGATTTTTTTTGTTTGATGATAAAATATGGAAGATATGTTTTGAATTAAAATGTTTTGTCTTTGGATTTTTGATAATTTTGAGTGATTTGGACTAAATTGTGAAAATAAATTTTTGAGGGACCAAAATGTGAAAAAATGAAATATATGGACTAGTATAATGCTTGTGAATATTCGGCCTAACTACAGTATGTGTAAATTTTGTGTATTTTGTGTTTTATGCAATAGGGACTAAATTGCAAAAAGTGTGAAATGTCAAGGGAAAAAAAGTAATTTTCCCATTTATTTGTTTTTGGATTAAATTGAATAAATATATGATTAAATTAGTTAAATTTGAATTTATTTAGATCAAGAACGAAAGAAAACGGAATTAGATCGGGGGAAATCGAAAGTAGACGAATGGCCGATTAAACCGTTTGACAACATCCAAGGTAAGTCAATAAGCATATAAATGTCATTAAATTTGATAATATATATATATCTTATATGATGAACGGAATTATTGTAAATGTATTTGTGTTCGCCCAAATGTGTATTGAGCAAATGAGCTATATTTCGAGTTCGATCCGATCGTGATTCAATGTCCAAAAGCCCTGTACGAACCTTAGGAATGGATAGGATACATATGCCGTGACATAGGATTTCCAATATGTGTTATCGTGTAAGACCACGCCTGGGACATTGTCATCGACTTGTGTTTACGTGTAAGACCATGTCTGGGACATTGGCATCATATTTGATTCGTGTAAGACCTTGTCTAGGACAATGGCATCGATATGTGATTACATGTAAGACCACGTCTGGGACGTTGGCATTGTACGAGCTTTCGACTATCCGCGTATCCTTTTTAATTTCGAATGGTTCAACGGGAAATGTGAAGTAAAGATCGAATGTGAAATTGAATTAGAGGTTCAGGTATGTGCTAGTTATTTTTTTTATACGGAAACGAGGTAAGTTAGTTATATGAAATAATAAAAGATTATGTGAATATGAATTATGTGTTAACTTATTTGATTATATATGATTTGGCTTATTGATATATTTGTAATAATGAAAGTGAAATTATGTATTTGTATATGATAGATTATGTTCGGCCATATGATATATGTATGTGGGTTTCAAATGTGATTTGGTGGTAAATGAAAACTTATAAATGATATACATATTTGGTTTTGTTATCAAAATGTTAATATGTAATTGTTGTTATATATATATATATGTGTGTGTGTGTGTGTGTGTGCGTGTGTGTGTGTGTGTGTGTGTTTTGCTTATGACTTACTAAGCTTAAGTAGCTTACTGTGTGTGTGTTTTTGTTTGCCTCTGTTTTATAGATTTTGGAGTCACGTTAGGAGCTCGGGGATCGTCAGCAAAGCCTATCACACTATCGACTGTTTATTTCGGTATTTTGCTAAGTTGATTATGGGCATGTGGCATGTATAACATATATGGAATGTTTAATTTTGGACAGGTATATGTATATATATAGCCATGTGAAAATGGCTTGATTAGTATGTTTAAATTTGGTTTATGTGTATTTGGTTATGTGCTTGATATGTTTGGTTTGAGCAATTTGGTCTTGGTATAATATATGCATAACATGGTTACTATGTTTATGTTTGTGTGTGTGTATGATCTCGGTTAAGGTAAGTCTATGTGTAACTTGTTTAAATTGTTTTGTGAATGATAGATCAATTTAGTCATGTGATTTGGTAGATATGTAAATGAAGACTGCTAGATGAATTATGATAAGTGTTTTATAATTGGTATGTTTGTTATGAATTAAACTTAGAAATGATTGTGAATAGATTAAGCTATTTGTGAATAAGATGGTGTGATTGATATACCTTTGAGTGTTTGATTTAGTTGGTTATTTTGGTATGAATTGGGTTGGAATGATGTTGGAATGTGCTTGTAGGGATGACCCAAAGTGTGGTGGCATTTTGGCCTTGTAAATGGCCTATATTTGCCCACACGGTTGAGCACATGGGCGTGTGGCTTGACTGTGTCCCTCATAGTTGTATTTATAAACAAGTCAGACTCGACCACGGGCTGGACATACGGGCATGTGACTGGCTGTGTGGTGCAAGTCAGTGTTGACCACGGGTGGGGCATACGGGCATGTCCATGGCCATGTGGACAAGCCAGTTTGTATGCCCTGTTTTGGCACGACTTAGACACACGGGCGTGTCTGAGGCCGTGGGAGGCACACACGGCCTACCTACATGGGCGTGTGACCTCTGTAACTTTGAAAATTTTTTAAATTTCTAAGATCTTTCGTATGTGTTCGGTTTAGTCCCGGCCTATTTCTAAAGCATGTTTAAGGTCTGGTAAACCTGTTTAAAGGACATTTTGATTTGTTTTTGTTGAATTATAATATGAAATGATTGTGAACGATTCTGTTTGTCCGGTAATACCTCTTAACCCTATTCCGGCGATGGTTACGGGTTAGGGGTCTTACATAATGGATGTATTTACAGCCTATTTGTATGGCCCACTTGATAATAACGTTTACATGAAACTCCCAAAAATCTTTAAACTGCCAGAAGCAACTAATTCATGTTCTCGAAGACATTACTCCATCAAATTAAACAGATCCCTTTATGGATTGAAACAATCTAGGCGCATGTGGTATAATCGCCTTAGTGAGTACTTATTGAGGGAAGGTTATAAGAATGATCCTATTTCCCCATGCATTTTAATAAAGAGGTCTAAATCAGGATTTGTTTTAATTATTGTGTATGTTGATGATCTAAATATCATTGGGACTCTTGAAGAGATTTAGTAACAATGGAGTGCTTAAAGAAAGAATTTGAAATGAAAGACTTTGGAAAGATATAATTTTGTTTATGGTTACAAATTGAGCACCTAATGAATGTGTAACACCCCAAACTCAACCTAGACGTTACGGTCGAATCTGGCGATGTCACATGGAATGGAATTTGAAATCGAGTTTATCAAGTTAAAATCATTTCCGTTTATTAGCTTTCATTTATCTTTCATCAATTTCAAAACTATTTTCTCGCTAATTTGACTCGTTTAAAAACATATTCTATGGCAAAAGCTTTTAAAACCGTGATATTTAAAGAAAATCGTTCACATTTAGGAAAAATGTTGTGTTTAATAAAATCGAGTTTTCATTGCAGTTCTAAAGTTCATGAAAATAGTTGAAATCCAAAATAAAGGCAACAGTCCAAATTACATAAAAAAAATATCCCAAAAATAATAGGAATTAAAAACTTTAAATGAAATTAAAACAGTTCAATAGACGTGTGGTCACCATTGAGTCCTCTTTCGCACCGATCCGTCTAAATCTGGGGATTACCTGTACAGATAAAATAGAAAAGGGGTGAGTTTACGTAAACTCAGTGTGTAATCCCCACAGAAGACATGCATACAGTCAAACAACAGTTATCAATCAAATGCAGTCTGGGCCTAAGCCCATTACAGATTCAGTTCCAGATATAAATTAGGGCCTTATCCCATTAGTATACATACAGTAACAGAAATCAGTATCCTACCCACCAGCCTCTACAGACCATCTCCGACCATCCCTACACACCATGTGGGGTTTATAACACCCACCCAGCCCCACACACCAGTCCGTACCGAATGCGACACATATCAGTAATATTGCAGCTGACCTGCCAGATAATAGGCATGAAAGCCTTTCAGTACACTTCCTCCAATAATCATTCATCCTCCTCCAAATACAGATGCAACTAAACATGCTTAATGCAGATATATAGAAATACATGCTTACATGCTAACATTCAGTTATCAGTCACACGTACAGATCAGTAAACATGTATAAATTTAACATGCTTAATACATACAGTGTATATTTAGATCACACAATTTGGGGTCTAAGTAGCGCTTACCGACCCTACAGTAGGTTCACAGTTGACTTGGGCAACCCGTGCAACCCTAGGAAATATTTTAGCTAAATGGGCCCACATGCCTATGTGGTTTGTCCGTGTGGCCTACACGCCCAGATTGGCCTTGGCCCGTGTGGATCACACGGCCTAGCCCAAATTCCACACGCCCATATGGCCCACACGGCCTAATTCGGTCATGCTCGTGTGTCGTACACAGCCTACTTGGCCATCACACGGCTATGTCTAGCGTACGGCCTGGCCTTCATCAACCACACGCCCGTTTCGTCGCACACGGCCTAACACACAGTCGTGTGGCGTTGGCAGTAAGGTTTTCAGCTTTTTCCAAAAACCCATTTTCTTGTGTTTCGGGTACACACCTGGTGTCGATTCATAGCGAAAACACTCCTGAGCCTTCTGGAATCTAAAATTGATCAATTAACCCCGAGTTAGACACTAAAACGATATACTAACCCGAACCACATCGGAAAACAATTCCATCGACATAGTCGAATACTTACCAAAATAGTATCGAAATCTCTAATCTACTATACGAATGAAGCCGAATCCTGATCCCCTTGATAAACACCTACACAAATTCATCACATTAACGCATCCAAAACCGATGCTTAAACGCTCCAGACTTAAAGAAGAATTATCTACCACAAACTAGATCGAATCACAACCCTCAATCGCAGAGATTGAAAAAAGAATAGAATAGCAAATTGGAATCAAAGAAGAACACAAAAGAAGAGTTGGAAGAGAGGAATTTCTTAAAACAACGTCAAAAGTTTTTTGAAGGAGAGAGAAAATGAAATTAAAAATATATAAAAAATAAAAGATAACCCAAATCTAACATATCTCTCCTACTAACCCACTACTCAACCTCCTCAGAATTCCTGTTTGACCGAAACTCTCTCGGTCAAACGAGCAAAAATTATTACCCATACTAATGCAGAGATTCAAACACAGGACCTTCAACACACCAGTTCCCTTGCCACTCGAACCAACAGGCTCATTCTGATATGGTTTGACAACCAATTAAATATAAGCGCACTGAACAATAATAGGGCTTAATTCCCAAAAATTACAAAATTTGCCAAAGGCAAGACTTGAACATAGGACCTCTCAGACACTTCTAAAACACGTAATCACTAAAGTAGATACACATTTTGTGTCACATTTTAACATAAACAAAAATAAGAATTTTGGGGCGTTACAGAATGAAATCCTTGTGCATAAAACAACATTTATAGAAAAAGTGCTAAGAACATTTTACATGCATAACACACATCCATTGAGCACCCCAATAGTTGTTAGGTCACCTGATGTAAAAAATGACACTTTCCATCCTCAGGAAAATGATGAAGATTTCTTGGTCCTGAAGTACCATATTTAAGTGCTATTGGTGCATTGATATATCTTGCTAGTCATACATGACCTGATATATCATTTGTTGTCAACTTATTAGCAAGATTTAGCTCTTGTCCAACCCGAAGACATTGGAATAGGGTTAAGCATGTTTTTCGTTATCTTCAAGGTATAAGAGATATAGGTTTGTTCTTCCTTAACCTACCCAAAATAGAACTGGTTGGTTTTTAATATGTAGGTTACTTATTTGATCCTCACAATGCTCGATCACAAATTGGTTATGTTTTCACATATGGTGGTATTGCAATATATTGGCACTCTATGAAACAAACAGTTGCTGCTACTTCTTCTAATCATGCTGAGATTTTGGTAATCCATAAGGCTAGTCGCGAATGTGTGTGGCTAAGGTCTGTAATTCACCTCATATGAATAGATTATGGTTTATACTCTAAAAAAGAAGCTCAAACAGTCTTATATGAAGATAATACAACTTGCATTGCACAACTTAAATAATGATATATTAAGGGTGATAGAACAAAACATTTATCACCAAAATTTTTCTTAACTCATGATCTACAAAAGAATGGAGATATAATTGTTCAAAAGATTCGTTCAAGTGAGAATTTGTCAAATCTTTTTACTAAGGCGCTCCCTACTGCTTTATTTGAGAAATTGACTTTTAACATTGGATTGCATTGTCTCAAAGATCTTAAGTGATGTTTATATGAGGGGGAGTAAATTCACACTACATTTTTGTTGTGATATATTATGTATTAAAGGATTATGTACTCTTTTTTCCTTTACTAGGTTTTTGTTCCATAGAATTTTTCCTAGTAAAGTTTTTAATGAGACATCTTCTTAATACAATGAACATTTAAGGGGGAGTGTTATGAATGCTATTAAGTAGATGCTCAACCTTCCACCTTTCATCTCCCTTAACTCTTCACCTTTCATTTCATTATAACCATTTCTTATATATGTATTAAAAATGAGAGTCTAATCTCCCTATATATATAGGAATCTAGTACTTGTAATGATGATGAAAAATAAGAGAATGCAATAGACACCCTCATATTCTCATATTCATCTTTTATCTATTATTCTTGTTTATAATATTTATTTTAATTTTAAACATCTAATCTTAATTTCATTTAGGATTTGTACATGGTTTTGTTTGTAGTTTCTTTAAATGATATATTTAAAGGAGTTAATTCATACCCACTTAATCCAGATTATTTAAATCATTTATTTCTTGTAATTGAAAACATTATTTAAGGTGGTTTTATTATTTGTTTTCATATTATTTGTGTACCGTGTCTTATTTTAAGTTTTAATATCATTTTATATCACAATTTACCTATTACATTAGTAAATTATTATGATTATTCAAATGGCATTCTAAAATTATTCGAAAAAAATAAAATATAAGATAGTTCATTAATAATTATTTAATATAATTAAATTTATTTATGATTAACTTGTTAAATTTCCGATCGTATAAAAGCTATTCTAAAATTTTCTCATGTGTATGCATTTAAAAGCCATGTATTTAAAATATAGAGATGTGTTTAAAAGTTATATATAATAAATGATGAAACGTAAAGTTTAAAATTAGTTAATAATAATACTTGAAATATTTATAATATTAAAATTAAAAAATTAAATTGTGAGTAAAATTAAATTTAAGCACATAAACATGCCTCGATTAAGAACACTAAATAAATAGGAATATTTATCAAGATGTTATCATAAATATTAGATTAGTGTCAAGCTAACTTGTGATACTTAACTTAATTAACAATATTATTAATACTAAAATTTTATCACAAGCATATACTTGTGGAAATCATGTATTTAGATTATAAATGTATGTTTGAAAATAATATATAATAAATAATAAAAGTATAATTTGAAATTAATTAATAATATATAAAATATGTAAAATATTAAAATGAAAAAATACTAAATGAATACCACCCTACCTTGATCAAAGTTTACTATCAAATCATAAAATGGATGAAAACACGTGGTTATATAAAAATGAATATAAATATTTATCATGATGTTATCGCAAAAAAAAAAAAAAATAGTTAAGTGATAAAATTTAAAGTTTTAGTAATGTAATGGTATAAATTTAAACTACCATATGCATATTTTATTGGTTTTTAAAATTAGAAAAAACTAAAGTATTTCTTATAGTATAATATATTTTAAATACAAAATAATATTTTAGTAATTCTTTTAATAGAATTAATATTTAATTAACTCGTGACAATAATTTAATTAAAAGTTAATATAAAAGTAAATATAAATTAAATTATTTATATTTATTATAATAAAAATAATTATAAACTGATTGAATGGTTGAAGTCAATAATTAAAAGAAAAACAGTGAGCAGCTGCAATGATTGCCCTCGTTTCCCATTGCCCATGTATTTGTCAAACCTAATTATTAGCGTTTCTAGTTCCCCTTCCTCTCTTGGCTTTACTCTACCCTCTCCCGTCATCATGAGACTGCCCTTTTCTTTTTTTCATTCCCAATTTACCCCTAATGAAAATGCACCAATCCATTGGTTTTGGTGACAAAAATGAAGTATAATTTATGTATAGGAGTTGTTTAATTTTGAACAGTTTTTTTTAATTATAAGGGGTCACAAAATCTTAACAGTAATGTAATTAGTGTGACTTAAATCAATATCATATTTGAAGTGGTGAATATTTTAACTATCAGATCAACACACAATTTTTTTTAAAAAAATAAAGGTGCAACACGAGAATTTTCTAAAAGGTCATTCATCTTAATACTATTTTCGCCTAAACACATTTAACTACGTAATTCTAATGGAATCCGACACATTATTGTTGGTATGATCACACCCTTTAACAATTTTGTTTTAACATTTATATCAAGCTAAAATACTAAACATTTAAAAGAAATCAATTTTTCATATAATTTTATTATTTTTATCACATGAGGGAATATATATTTAAATTAACAAATTTTAAATAAGTTACTTTTATTAATAACTTAATGTTATGTTTTGTTATTAATAAAACAAAAGCACATTTTCCATTTATATAAAGAATATGTTTATATCTGACTTCTATTATGAAACCAAATTAAAAGATAAAAAGATTTTACCAGTCTTTTGTGAGTTGGAATTGAAATAAAATTTATCTATGCGATTGAGTTGGTGGTGTTGAAATCATTTTTAATTTTTTTTTAAAAAATAGAGATCGATTTTAAAAATAAAAACGAGAATTGTCACCAATCTCTTTTTATTTAAGTGTGATCGGATTACCTTATAAAATATTTTTATTTCAAAACATTGATTTTGGCCTACGAAATTCAAGAAAACGGGTTCGAGAGTCGATTACGTACGAGGAAGGATTAGTACCCTCGTAACGCCCAAAATTGATACTTAATTGATAAAATCATGCCCTAATGTTGAAAATTTGAAAACTTTAAAATATGATCCTTTTATGTGAAAGAAAAACAAGACCTACCTATATCAAAGAAATAAAATGCTATACCCAATAAGTTAGGATGTAACATTCCATGACTTCGAAGCTAGGGTTGCTTTTATTTGTAGAAAATTCTTTCCTCGAAATACAAACCATCATATCCAGTAAGTTAGGATACAACGTTTTGAATTCCTGATAATAAGTTTTGATTTGAAGTTTGTAAGTTTCAATTTTAAAAGAGAAGGGATACTTAATATCCTAAGTTCAATGAGAAAAATCGAAATCCAGTGAGTTAGGGTACAATTTTTCTCGAAATCCGCAAATATTTCAGATACCATATTTTTAAAACTTTGAATAGAATTCACAATTTTACAAAATATGTTTTATAAAATGATATGAATTAGATTTTATGTTGATACATTACTTAAATATAAATATCAAATAGCAATTCACTATAACCACAAGTCACATTAATGATTAATATAGATAATTAACAAGCAGATAAGATAACATAGCAAATAATACATGAAATGACTATGCTAAAGCAATAATAAACAAA
Source organism: Gossypium rotundifolium (assembly GCA_025506655.1). Taxonomy (NCBI): domain Eukaryota; kingdom Viridiplantae; phylum Streptophyta; class Magnoliopsida; order Malvales; family Malvaceae; genus Gossypium; species Gossypium rotundifolium. The sequence goes on from CP106722.1 coordinate 65,247,516, forward strand.
TAAAAGAACATAATAAACGAATACATGATATAAAATAAGCAACAACAATCAAGAATCTATATGAAGCATAAAAAATTCAAGAAATGGTTATTAAATTCTACAAACAAAATCAAATGTGAGAAATAAATTAATTAATAATATATTTAAACACTAAATAAATATTATAACAAAAATAAAATATGATAATTTTAAAACAAATAATATGTATAAACAATATATTTAAAACTTAGAGTATATAAAAAATATAGGTATACTTATAAATGAATGTATAATTTAATAATTTAGCATATAAAAAAATATACGATAAAAGCAGTTATAAAGAAATAACCTATGTTACTTTAAATAAAAATATATTTACAATACAATGATCATGAAAACTATATATTTAATATAAACAATATAATTAATATGTGTTATACAATATAAAAATTTTATATAATATAAAGGACAAAACAATTTAAAAATATATAATAACATATAATAGGGTAAAATACTCAAAAATACCAAAAAATAAATTATTTACGGAAAAGGCCCAGTTTCAAAAATATTTACGGAAAAGGGCCGTTTCACCCCAAAACGCGTCCACGCCAGTGCGTTTTGGGGGGATATGCCAGCAAAGCGCGTCCTCAGGGGCGAGCTTTAGCCTTGCAACGGTAAAAAAAAAAGGCCAAATTTTTTTTGACTGTTGGGGGCCCAACGGTAAAAAAAAACCTATAAAAACCCCCCAACCCTTTTATTTTTTTCACACTTTAATCCTTACTCATTCTTCTCTCAAATTCCTCTCAAAATTCTCTTTAAGTGCTTCAAACTTTCTCTAAAATTTTGAAATAGTCCTTTAATATTTTCAAAAAAGCCCTTTTTTAATTTTTTAAATTTTTAATATTTTTTGAAACTTTTATAACTTTCGATCAGACATACAAATGGTCGGGAATTACTTGCCTAGACAACAAGCACATCTCCGTCGAGCAATTGCAAGTGGTAAGTTTTTTATTTTAATTTTTCAATATTATTTAATATTTTTTAGGTCTATGCAATTTTAATTAATTTTTATTTTATAATTTTTTAAACAGTCTGTAGATCGGGTGTTGGAATGTTATATTCGCAACATGCATGGTCCCCCATCGCCGTTGATCGAGAATTACCTGCAGGAAGCGGGTTTTTGGCACATGGCCATGATAGGCCGGGGGTTCAAGTTGGAGCCGCCTTTGATCAGTGCGTTGATAGAGAGGTGGAGACCCGAGACGCACACTTTCCATCTTCCATGCGGAGAGTGTACCATCACTCTGGAAGATGTGCAGTTGCAGTTGGGATTGCCAATGGACGAGTCATACTGTAGCATACTGTAGGAACTTATTAGGCAATTACGCCTTATCTTCAAAACGACGTCGTTCTGATATTGGCCTCTGAGTGCCTGATGAACCGAAATGAAATAGCAACAAAATTTCGAGGCCGAATAAAAAAATAAAAAGAAATTAAATTGAAATAAATGAAATTGCGGAAGGATCAAAGAGGCAAATTGCCCTTTTATGAAAAACACGCGGATCCTCCCCCCGAGTTTTCGGGTCAACGCGCGGATCCTTGCCCTGAACGACGTCGTTTTGTACTTATTAACTTAAGCAAAAACGGCATCGTTTCTTCATTTCTATATAAGTTGAAAATCGGCAAAAAAAAAATTCATTTAAACCTTGTTTTGAAAAAAATTCAAAAAAAGTCTCTCAAATCCTCTCGTCACCCGATTGGGTTCCGGTCATTGGACCTAAGGACCACCACCTCACGCGCCACCATCAACGCCGCCAAATACGACGGCCAGAGACCGAAAATCTTTACTTTTTCACGTGATTTAAAGGGTATTTTCGTACTTTCTATTTAAGTAGTATTTTGTATAAAAATGCATGAATCGACAAAAAAAAAATCACCTTCTGCTTCTGACTTTTTTAATCTCTGTATATATTTGAGTATATGTCTATTTTTTTCTCTCTGTGTATTCGTATCCGTGTACAGATTATTTTGGGGGGTTTTTATAACCCGAAAAAGAAAATGAAAAAAAAGGAAATACAAAATCTTGTCATATTTGCTGCTGTGTTTCTTTCCTTTTTGCAGGTGGATGAGGCGTGCGACGGCGATAGGGGCGTTATTTCGGCGCGGATCGCGGCTTGACGAGGGCTGTGTTGCTGGGACGCTTGCGGCGCAATGGAAACCTAGGGTTTTGTAACAGTCTGAATCTGACCCTAATCAAAACGGTAGTTTCGAGACCACGAATCCGAGTCCAAAATTTTTTTAAATATTTTCGGTGTTTATTATATGTGAATTATTATGTGTGAAAGTTTCGTATGAAAATTTGAATGTTTTTGTGTTTAATTTAACAAAAGGACTTAAACGCGTAAAGTGCAAAAGTTACAAACTATAGTGAAAAGTGCCTAATTGTTAGTGGTTTCTTATTATGGGGTCCTTAAAGGGAAAAAATCCCATTTTCTAACTTAGTGGCCGGTTATGTACACAAATAACCTTAAGTAATAATATTAGTTATTTTATAAAGGAAGGTTAAATTAGTAATTAAACAAATTGTTAATATATATGTTAATTAAAACACAAAATAGGCCATGTTTTGTTCATCTTTCCTTGGTCGAATACATGCAAGAGAAGAAAAGAAAATAGCCAAGCTTAGTTCGGCATTTATCTAGCTAAATTAAGGTATGTGATTAGTTCGGTTTATCTTAATTTTTACGTTTTTGACATCGTTGCTTCGAATATGATCGCTGCAAAACAGTCTAGTTTTAATATTTATAAAAGAGTGATCGAACCTGTAGACTAACTGCGACAACGATAGAGGCAAGTGCACCTATCGAACAGTAGTATAGCTTAGGTAAGAATATCTTATCGAACCCAAGGAACCTAAAAATACTATTACTCACTTTCTTTCTATTATTTAGCCTAAATATGGAGTGATTGGTTTATTAAACTAAAACAAATGAAATATTTAAACTAAATGCAAAGACAAAAGAAACGAAACTCTGGGAAAAGACGTTGAAGAAAACTCAATTGATAAAGATGATACCTTCAGGAAGAATCCACCTATGACTTCACTTATTATCTACCTTTTCAATTCATATGATTTATTTACTTAGCTTGATCCGTGAGACTCCCTAACCTATATTAAACCTTCTTTCGAAGCGAATAACGTCTAACCTTAGGTTAATTAGTGGAACTCTCGTTCTCTTATAATAACCCCCTAAGGAAGTAGTAAATTGATCAATGGACTCCCATATTAGGTTTCACCTTAATTCGAAAAAATCTCGTAACCCTATCTCTAGGCGCCCGATCAACTCCGCTTAATTATGCTAGATCTACTCTTAGGTAGGGTCTATTCCTCCTCCACCTAAGCACATCAGATAAATTTAAGCAACATAATTAAGAATAAACTAAGTATATATCATATAAACCAAAAGAATTAAATAACAAAATCCATCATAGGTTTCATCCCCTTCATGTATCTGAGGGGTTTAGTTCATAACTAAACAAGAAAACATCTTAAGAGAAAAGATAAAACAAAACATAAGAAATCCCTAAAACCCCTGAAGGAATTGAAGAGGAGATCCTCTGTCTTGAGTAGAACTCTGACTCTTCGAGATGGATCAATTGGCTATCTTTGAGACAATCCCTAAACGAGAAAGGCTTGGCAGAAAACTCTGCTCAATGATTGACCTATTTCGGTTTCTACCGAACTCCCTTTTTAGTTGCCTCCTAAGGTGTTTATATAAACTTTGTGATGCCTTACTTGGCGCATAAGTATCCTAATTTAAGTCTAATTCCTAATGGGGTGTTTGAATAGGCTTTAGAATGTGTTTCTTTGCCTCCAAGTATCCTTTCCCGAATGAAATTGCTCTTTCCTGCGGCAGGGGCACGGTCAAGGCACGCCCGTGTAAGTCGTGGTCCAGCCCGTGTCTCCATCCTGTCGATTTAGGCACGATTATGACACGCCCGTGCAATATCTAGGTAGAGGCCGTGCTTCGGGTCTGCCAATTGGGGCACAGCCGTGTACATCGGGGTTAGGCCGTGTTAGTCTTTTTGTCGATGAGGCACGGTCGTGTAAATTAGGGTGTGACCGTATGCAATCTAAATATTGGGGCACGACCGTGTGGCATGAAGTCCAGGCCATGCCGACTTCTTGGGTTGGCCCACTTTGGTCCGTTTTAAACCCATTTTGCGTCCTTTTTATCCTTGGGTGCTTTCCTGAGTATAAGACTGAAAAGAAAAGATTAAGAGCACCTTTTTTACTTAAATTAAGGATAAATTCATCCAAAAGCATACTAAATATGGGATTAAAATATGTTTCTTTTACGGTTTATCAAATACCCCCACACTTAAGCTTTTGCTTGTCCTCAAGCAAAATTCTCAATTTACAATTAAAACGAACTTTCCAAAATTCATAATTCTCATTGAGAATGCCTCATCATAATTCATAGATAATTTATACATGGATCATTTAGCTCGAAGTGCCCTAAAGATTCAAACGAGATAAGTCATAATTTTGTAGCATGAAAACATAGGTGTCTCCCCTTATTTAAATAATTACCTTTGATTCAAAACCGACAAGGATTGACATCCTCACTAAAGATTCACTCAAAGCACTCAAAGTGTTTAAGAATCAAGAAAAAACGCTCAAAAGTCGAACCTGAAAAGTTAATCCCATAGGCTTGCCTGAAAATCAAATCTCCACCACTATATATGAGATGATAAACAGATCAAAAGGTCTTTTTTAGGGTTGTAACAGGGCTTGGGTTAAAAGGTATGGATAAAGGCTAAATTATAGGGTTAAAATCGAGACTAAATTGACTAATTACCTAATCTAAAAATAATGAACTAAATATGAATATTTACATCGAATGAAAAGTAATAATACCACTATTGATAATTTCTCTATAATAAAGAGTATTTTCTTCACTTTAAAATTTGATAATACTTTAATACGAGCTTTTTCTTCAACAATTGGAGTTTAATTGCTCTAAGCTCTTTTATACTACTAATATTGAATAAACTTGGATTTTTTTTAAGAACAAACTAAGAAAAACTTGATAGAAGGAACTTTGATAATTGAAATAACCTAATTTGGAAATTAATCAAGTCACTTCTCAATAGTGGGGTAGTCAAAAGAATGTTGATAACAAATACAAAGGGATTTTGGGTTAATATTAGTGGGTGAGTCAATAAAAGGTTGTTAGGATTCAACGGGGTTCACTGGGAGTTATTTATGTAGGTAGGCTTTTTAGTGGAGTGAATGGGTTAAAACCTAGGTGCCTTTATCATCTCAGTATATCAAATCATTATTGTGGTCTCGACATGCATAAACGAGGCAAGTTCTAGAATAACAGTTCAAAGTTGACACACTCATAATCAATAAAGTGAGCGTGAAAAATAATATATGCTCTATAAGGCTCAATATCTCACAGAAATTATGGGTGTTTTTTACATCAACCCTTATAGATTTCAAATTTCAAAGTAATACTCAGATTTAGTTCAACAACCTATCAATTTTTATTTTTGAAAAATAGACTTATCATGCTTGATTCTCTAATATTCTTCAAATTTAATCATCAATGCACAATTAACTATGATTTGTTCTAAAACATATCAATAAAAATCATAAATCATATAAATTTCATCCTAATTAATAGTATGAGAAACTTTACATTAGAACAAGGCATAATTCAGGGATTTTCAAATAATACTATAGTTAAGCCCCCCACACTTAAGATGTACATTGCCCTCAATGTACAAAGATAGATAATAGCAAAATAATCATAAAATCATAAGATGGGGAGAGAAGTGAACTTCCTGAATTTTGGATGAAGTCAATGAAAAGAAACCGGATAGGTTTGGAGGTGAATGTGGGGAAGCATCTCGAGCCATTTGAAATTGAATCCTCGAAGTAGCCATCCTAATTTTATTGAATCCTAAGCTAAATCTAAATATCGTAAAGAATAAGGGAAAAAAATAAAATAAAGAAAGAAGGAAAAAATAATGAAATAAAATTAAAATAAAGATAAAAATAAATAATGGAAAATGAAAGACAACTAGAAAAGGGCAATGAGGTTTAAATAGAGATGTAGCCCGTGTGTAGGGATTTTATTTTGGGCGCGTCCAGGTGTTCGGCAGTAGTGGATGTAGTGGCACGCCGTGTCTTTCTTCACGTGGTCATTCAATACAGCGTGCTCTCGTGTTCGATAAGTCGAATGTAGGCACGGTTGGAAGGCTTACCGTGTTGAGCCCGTGCTTAACAAGTCAGTAACCTCGCACGATGTGTTGGCACGGCGAGACTATTATCGCTACTCGTGTTTGGGAAAAGAAGTCGCACGCTTCGCACGCCCATGATTCATCCTCGCTTTCACATTACCACGGCACGCTGTGTGTGGGTGTGTGGCCTAAAATCTTCTTTTTGGTTAGTTTATGGTTAGGTGCTAAAAAGAAACAGAAAACGAAAAATAAAAAAAAATGCAAAAATGGGGTTAGTGCTCGAGTTGCCTCCCGAGAAGCGCTCATTTTTAGTCTTAGCTAGACTTTACCTCTCATTCGTATGGTCATGGTGGTTTAAGGAGGTGAAAATCCTTTCTCATGCGATCACTTCGGTTATGGATATATAGTTTAAGTCGAGTAATGTTTCCCTCAAAAATGTCGAATTTAGGATGGCTGAGCTCGACTGCCCCGTATAGGAAGACATTTAGTACCTCAAAAGTGATTTCTTCATTTGTCTTGAGGTCTGAATTGGTGATTCGAGGGTCTTCCTTATTCAACAATACCTGATTTCTTAATTTGAAGTGATTCATTGTTCCTATCAGCTCGTCTGGGGCTCCTTCGGTTTCACTTTTGTGCGGTTCCTATTCCTCTTTGATTTGCATTTCCTGCTCGTTTAGTTTGTCAACCCTAAGACTTTGTTGCTTATGTATTTCTTCTTTGTTGGCATGAGGTCTAGGATCTAGCTCATCTAAGCAATTTCGTGATGCTTCGTGTAAAGAAGGTTGAACCAAATGATTATCATTAGAATTAACGTTCGTACTTTTATTACTCGATGTCCTAGCTGAGTTAAGAGCTTGAAGTGTGATTGTTTCGTCATCTACACGAAGTGTGAGTTCATCGAATTCTTCCTCTGTGTGGTCTTTCTTTATTGCATAGGGATATGGCACACGAGGTTGGTACTCTGTAATTGCCGATTTTGGTAAATCATGGTACACCTCAACCTTACCTTTTTTTACCACAGGTTCTTCCCTTGGGTTTGGATCCACTAACAATTCACTGTTATGAGCTTGTACGGCTTAGGGCCCATGATTCGGCTCAGTTTGTAGCCTTGTGGTGTTTCCTATGGTGAAAGTTGAACAATTTGATTATCAACTGAATTTACTTTCTCACCTTCATCACTTGATGTCCTGGCCGAGTCAAAAGCTTGTAGACTGATTGATTTGTCACCTACACGAAGAATGAGTTCTCCTGTACCAACATCAATTTTAGTCCTGGCAGTTGTTAGAAAGGGTTTTCCTAAAATTAAAGGAATCGAATTGTCCTCATTCATGTCTAAGATAACAAAATCTACTTGGAATATGAATTTATCAATTTTTATTAGAACATTTTCTATTATACCCCTAGGGATTCTGATAGTTTTATCAGCTAACTGAATGCTCATCCTAGTTTGTCTGGGTTTCCCTAGACCTAGTTGTTTAAACATTTTTTAAGGCATAACATTGATGCTTGACCCTAAATCAGCTAACTCATTATCAATAGATAAACTACCAATTAAACATGGAATTGTAAAACTCCGTGTGTCTTTTTGCTTCTGTAGTAGTCTGTTCTGTAACATTGCTGAGCATGCTGCATTTAATTCCACGTGGTGCTTCTCGTCTAATTTGCGTTTGTTTGCCAAGAGCTGTCTTAAAGATTTCCTCGAGTCTGGCGTCTGAAAAAGAGCTTCAAGAAGAGGTAAGTTAATATGTAATTTCTTTAAGAGTTTAAGAAACTTACCGAATTATTCCTCTGAATCGTCTCTTTTCATTGCTTTGGGAATAGGTATGCGAGGTTGGTACTCCTTGATTACCGATTTTGACTTTTCTTGTGTTACCTCTACCTTACCTTCGTCTACCTTGGCTTTTTGTATTGGATTGGGTTCATCTAACCCCTTACTGGCATGAGTTGTGATAGCTTGATTTTGCTCCTTTGGATTGATCTCAGTGTTACTAGGTAAACGTCCTTGCGGTCGTTCCAACATCAACTTTGCGAGTTGTTCGACCGCATTAGTGGCTGCCTTGACTGACTTAGTAAGTTCCCCGAATCGGTTCTCGTTTCTTTTACTTGTTTTCTTAGTTTCTTGGAGACGATTTTCTGTGTTTGCCATGAATTTTTTCAGCATCTCTTCAAGATTCGACTCATCTTTTTGTTGGTGAGGTGGTTGTTGAAAATCTGGAGGAAATTCTGATCTTTGGCTATTTTGATCATCCCACGAGAAATTGGGATGATACTTCCAACCTGCATTATAAGTGTCACTATAAAAATTATTTTGATATCTAGAATAGTTACCTGTATAGTGAGCTTGCTCGTTTCCCATGCTATATCTGTAGGGTGGGTACTCAGGATTCACCACACCTCCTAGATTTAAATCATATTGTATTTCTGGATGTACCTACGAGGGACAATATCAATCATCAATCTTTTTGTTCATTATCTCTAACTGATTAGATAATCTGGTGACCATGTTGAGGTTGAAAACACTGGTTGCTTTAGTAGGAATTGCCCCATGCCTTGCCAGCGATAATTATTCAAAGGCCATCTTTCCATAGACTAAAATTTTTCGCCAAAAGCAAAATAGAGGAAAAAATTAGCAAAGTAAAAGAAATTATAATCAAGAATAATATAATAATAAATTGCAAATAAAAATTTTTTAGCTCTGATAATAGAAATAGAGTTTTCTTAATATTTTAGTGTTCCCCGGCAACGACGCCAAAAACTTGATCGCTGCAAAATAGCCTAGTTTTAATATTTATAAAAGAGTGGTCGAACCTGTAGACTGACTGCGACAACAATAGAGGCAAGTGCACCTATCGAGCAAAGAGTATAGCTCGAGCAAGAATATCTTATCGAACCCAAGGAACCTAAAAGTACTATTACTCACTTTCTTTCTATTATTTAGCCTAAATATGGAGTGATTGGTTTATTAAACTAAAACAAATGAAATATTTAAACTAAATGCAAAGACAAAAGAAACGAAACTCTGGGAAAAGACGTTGAAGAAAACTCAATTGATAAAGATGATACCTTCGGGAAGAATCCACCTATGACTTCACTTATTATCTACCTTTTCAATTCATATGATTTCTTTACTTAGCTTGATCCGTGAGACTCCCTAACCTATATAAACCTTCTCTCGAAGTGAATAACGTCTAACCTTAGGTTAATTAGTGGAACTTTCGTTCTCTTATAATAACCCCCTAAGGAAGCAGTAAATCGATCAATGGACTCTCATATTAGGTTTCGCCCTAATCCGGTAAAATCTCGTAACCCTATCACTAGGCGCCCGATCAACTCTGCTTATTTATGCTAGATCTACTCTTAGGCAGGGTCGATTCCTCCTCCACCTAAGCACATCAGATAAATTTAAGCAACATAATTAAGACCAAACTAAGTATATATCATATAAACCGAAAGAATTAAATAACAAAATCTATCATAGGTTTCATCCCCTTCAGGTATCTGAGGGGTTTAGTTCATAACTAAACAAGAAAACATCTCAAGAGAAAAGATAAAACAACACATAAGAAATCCCTAAAACCCCCTGAAGGAATTGAAGAGGATATCCTCCGTATTGAGTAGAACTCCGACTCTTCGAGATGGATCAATTGGCTATCTTTGAGACAATCCCTAAACGAGAAAGGCTTGGCAGAAAACTCTGCTCAATGATCTACCTGTTTCGGCTTCTGTCGAACTTCCTTTTTAGTTGCCTCCTAAGGTGTTTATATAGACTTTGTGATGCCTTACTTGGCGCCTAAGTATCCTAATTTAAGTTTAATTCCTAATGGGGTGTTTGAATAGGCTTTAGAATACGTTTCTTTGCCTCCAAGTATCCTTTACCGAATGAAATTGCTCTTTCCTGCGGTAAGGGCACGGTCAAGGCACGCCCGTGTAAGTAGTGGTCCAGCCCGTGTCTCCATTCTGTCGATTTAGGCACGGTTATGACACGCCCATGCAATATCTGGGTAGAGGCCGTGCTTCGGGTCTACCAATTGGGGCATGGTACGTGTACATCGGGTCGTCGGCGTGTTGGGCTTTTTGTCGACGACGCATCGTTGTAAATCGAGGTGTGACCGTGTGCAATCTAAAAATCGGCACGCAGTAGTGTGGCATGATGTCCGTAGCCGTTGACTTCTTAGGTTGGCCCACTTTGGTCCGTTTAAACTCGTTTCGTCCTTTTTATCCTTGGGTGCTTTCACGAGTATAAGACATGAAAAGAAAGGATTAAGAGCACCTTTTTACATAAATTAAAGATAAATTCATCCAAAAGCATACTAAATGTGGGATTAAGATATGTTACTTTTACGGTTTATCAGAATACAAGTCGATCCATGTTAGAATTTTTGAATTTGAGCATGTTTGATATTCGGCTATGGATAGATGTTTGTGCTTTGTATTATTTGATGGAAAAATATTGAAAGTATGTTTGAAATTAATATGTTTTGAATTGAAAATTTTGGTGAATTTGAGTTTTTGGGCTAAATTGAGAAAATAAATCTTTGAGGGGTTAAAATGAAAAATAAATAAAATGTAGGAACTTGTAGGAGCATGGGTAAGATTTGGCCCTAAAGGTGTGTTTCAAATTATGTGTATTTTGTGTTTTGTGCAATAGGGACAAAATTATAAAAGTTATAAATATCAGGGGTAAAATGGTAATTTGCCCATTTAAGTGTTTTTGAATTAAATTGAAATGAAATGTGTTTGAATGAGTTCAAATTGAATATGTTTAGATCAAGAACAAAGAAAAACGGACTTGGATCAGGGGAAGGCAAAAGTTATTGAATAGCCGGTTGTTATCGTCTGAAGATTTTCGAGGTAAGTCTATAAGCAATTTAATATCGTTAATGTCATTTATAACCTTGAATACATGTTGAATTATGGAATTATGGTTATGAATTTAGTGAAAGCCGAATGTGGATAGACATTTTATCATGAAGTGTTTTTGAATTTTAACTAAATTGATAAGTTCAAGTGATATGAATTATGTATGGTTTAAATAATTTTGGTCAGCATGTAATGTGAATAAGATGGAGATAATATCATATTTCGGGCTTCAAGCCTAGCAGACCTTGTGCCGGTGAAGTGTATCGGGCTTATTGCCTAGCAGGCTAAATGCCGGTGATCAAATTTTAGACCTCGGGTCTAGCAGGCTTAGTACTGGTGTGTATTTCAAGCTTTGATGCCTAGCAGGCATAATGCCGTGATGTATTATAAATAGAGAATTCACGAATCATTTACAAGGTGGAACGTAATTACTACAATAAGATAAATGGTCGGGTAAGTATAAGTTTTCATAGTTGCAAGGAATAAGGTAAGATATTATATTCCCATTCGAATTAAGTAAGATGTGATGTAGTTGAAGCTTTCAGTGAGATGTTAATATGTGCATTTGATCTTACCAATAATGAGTATGATTTATATATTGGAATTTAAGCTTGGTTATGCCTTTGTGATTCGGCCATATGTGTAAATGTTAAATGTGAAAGTGATTGGATATGTTTACATATGTGTATGACTGATTACATGTGGTTAAGATGTATGTTATACTTATTTGGTTTGGAATATGCGAATACCTATTGTATTTAGGTGTTTTGGTGAGTTTGCATGCTTATAGGAAGGAATGATAATTGTTAAGTTAAGTAAGGTAATGGCATTCGATTATAAGGAACTTATATGTTAAATTATTTATATTCAATGTCATAAACCAATTGTTTTAAAAGCTTGAATGTTTGAATGCTATATTATAATTGCTTAAGACTTACTAAGCTAGTAAGCTTACTCTGTGTGTGTTCATTGTTTTGTTTTATAGATTCTGATCAAGCTACAAACTCAGGGGATCGTCAACGAAGTCATCCACACTATCAATCTATTTTGGTACCTTTTTGAGTTTGGTTTTGGATTAAAGGCATGTATAGGCTAAACTATGTTATGAGCCATGAATTTTGTTCTTGTATATATATATATATTAAAAGCCATGCGAATATGTTTTATCTCCTTTGTTAGTTTGGTATTGAGACATATGGTTTTAATGGTCAAATGGTGTATATGTTTATGTCATTATTGAGCATGGGTTGTGGGGGGTTTTTAGTTAGCATATATTCGGCCATGGTACACATATATATAATAGGTATAGTTTGGTCTTGTGGTTGATGGCATTTTCGGCTAATATAATGTTTGATAATGTCTATTCGGTTTAAATATATGTTCAAGACATGTATAATGTTTCATAGTTTTTTTTTATGTGCAGCCGTTTGATGCATATATATATATATACATATATATTTATAATGGTAATTTCCTAGTATATTTTTCTATAGGGACTCTGTGTATAATGGTAACTAATAAAGTGGTACATGAACATATTTGTGCATGAGTTGATTTCGAAAATGGTATATGCTAACTAGGTAGTTGCAAATATTACATATATATATGGAGTGCTATGACTTGATAATTATTACAGTAATGCCTCATAACCCTAATCCGGTGACGGATACGGGTTAGGGGTGTTACAGGTTTCCTGCGTCCGCAAGCTATGTGGGCCACTAGGCTGGTTTAGTTAGTTGGGTTAGGTTAGGATTGGGTCATCTGTTTGGGATGTAAATTGGCTACGGGTTAAATTATTTTTAGGCTCTGTAAATGGATTGTATTGGACATTTTGGTTTTATTTATTATATTTTTTAGTTTTTAGTTTTTTTATTCTGGTTTATTTCATTTACACGGGCCCAGGCAAAATGGGCTAATTACAGGTGGTATGAGTGAATTCGATATAAACTCAGTTTTAATAAGTTATATTATTATGAGAGTATTTTTACCTTTTTTATATTTAAAAAATCAATAAAAAATGTTTCAAATGTTAAGATTTGAACTTATGCAACTAACATCTATAAAATATCTTTTTAATCGCTTCAACCAAAACTTTATTTTAGTACTTTTTATACATTTCAATTTTATTACACAAATTGTTTCACCCACCTTTTTTGTATACATATACTATTATTTAAGTGTGTGACTAAGTTGGTATCACGAGTCAACTCGACCCCAACTTGATCAAGGAAATTACTAAATAACATTCATATTCTAAATAAGTTATATTATATCTATTGCTTAAGTGTGTGATTGAGTTAGTGTCACAAGTCAACTTAACACCAACTTGGTTAAGAAAATTAGTAAAATAACCTTATTATTTTAAATGATTTATATTATTACGACGGTAATTTTTTCTTTTTATTAAAAATAAATAAAAATTGAAAATGTTAATATTTGACCTCATCCACCAACTATAACATCCCAAAATTTTCAACTGGACACATAGCACTATTCCAATAACTAATATAGAGAATCTCTAAAAAAATTTGAAAAATGAGTTGGAGAAAGGAATCTTATGGAATCAAATATGATAATTGAGATGTGATTTAATGAAAAGAAATTTAGATGAGGAAATGTGATAAAAGGACTAAATCACAAATTTTGGAAAGTTTGAGGACCATGATACAAATTAACAAAATGTGAAAAATGAGCTATTTGTGACTAATTGGGATGAGGATAAATTAGATTGTGTGTTCGTGTATTAAAATCACTTTTAAGACCAAATTGAAAGAAATTCAAAAATACATGGTATAAATTATAAAATTTTCAATTTTACCAAGAAAAAGAGCAAATATGTAATTTTCCTTTTCCAAAGATATATATATATATATATATATATATATATATATAAGGATAGTTATGGAGTATGAGATTTGGATTAGTAAGGTGACTATAGTTGTAAAGAAATTGTACTTTGAAACAAAAAGGGACAAATAGTAATTTTTTTCATTAAAATGGTAATTTTATCATTTACAAAGTATTTTACGATGAAAATATTGATATATGGATAATTATTGGGCTATTGGATTATGATTTAAGGGAGCGAGTTATAATTACTTCAAGGTTTTGGCCTTGTCATGTGGATTTAGGGCACATGGCTCACTTGGATATATTTTTTTAAGGATGGAAGGGTCTAGAACCAACCCCCAATAGCCTTGGAAGAGCTGTCTACACCTCATTGAGAACTTCATCTTCTTCTCTCATTTTCTTTGCCTTTTCTTTTAAATTTCTTCAAAAATTTCAACAGCCACCTTAAGATTTTGTCAAAATCGCCTAGAAAACAATTTCAGGAGCTTGAATCATCCCTCAAATGCATTGTTTTTAGTAAGGATTTTTGGTGATTCTTAATAGAGAAAATGAAGCTAGTGAGAGAAAGTTTTAATAAGGTAAGCAATGGTGTTTACCGCCTTCTCTAACTTGATATTTGTTATGAAATGTTATGAAAAAGCTCAGAATAATGGATATTAACTTCTTCTTCTTTTATATATTTTTATGTGTATGGAAATGGGGGAATGTTGATTAATGGAGTTTCAAGCTTGATGGAGGTGGGGTTTGAGTTATGGAAGTAAAGTTTTGTATTATAAAGCATCCAAAAGTTAAGTACCTTAGACTCTACCTTATTCAATTTTAAAACTTTATGAACTTGGTAATAATTATGTGATAAGTGTTTAAATAATTAAATAATAAGTAAATGAAATTCCCCATGGCTTGATGTGTTAATATGATAGTTGTGAAAATGGAAATAAAATAAGCATTAACTACAAAGTACTAAAATCAACTAATAATGTATATTAAAAAAATTGATTAATAATGAGGTATGAAACATTAATTGCCATTGTAACACCCCGATACTCGACCCAATCACGGGGTCCAAGTAACAGAACATCACATTCGTTCCCGGAACAACTACCGTCGAAAACATTGAATTTAAAATAATTTGGACATTCAAACACTTCATATTACAATCATTATACGATTAAACAAACATTTCATAGCCTCAATCAAACTTACGAAGACTCAATTACTAATCCGAACTTGAAATGAGTCCAAATTGTAAAGTTCTAAAAGTTTCCAATCAGGTATCGATGCCCTTAATAGGTATTGATACTACTTTTAGATTCGATGTTCTAAAAAATCAATTTAAAATTGAAATGTATTAATACTAGGACTACAGTATCGATACTCATCTTTAAGTACTGGTATCGGTACCATTTTAAGGATCGACTTTTTGCCAAAAAATGAATAAAACCAATTGTATTGATACTCTTGTAGAGTATCGATACTGTTAGTATAAAGTATCGATACTTTAGTCTGATATCGATACCATTTTGAGATTCTACTTCTTGAAAATTTGCTTGAAAAGAGCTAATTATCAATACCTTTACCAGCATATCGGTACTTAAATGCCAAAAATGTCAAAATCCGCCATTTTTGGTACCCATTTCATGTCCAAATCAAACCTATTCAATTTGGTGCCTAAATGCACACTTAAAAACCTGCACAACCAATTCAAAATATACCTCACATCCAAACCAACAATTTCTCAATCAACCAAAGCATTCATTCACTAAATAATCAGTTACAATTCTATCATCTTAACATTATAATTCATTCATACCATATTCCCATTTCAATCTTGCATATTTCTAATTTATCAACTTTCAATATTTGACATAAAATCAAGACATACCACTTCAAATACCAACTTGCAAAACATAGTTATATGCCGTTAACCACATTTTAAATTAAACATCACAACATAGCAAAATATAAGAGGCTTCACTAGGTACATGCCGATTAAATAACAAAAGAACATTACCAACTTTGTTGAGTCTGAGATTTCATCTGGATGCCGATGCCGATACTCAAGATCTCGTATTAACCTAACCTGTACACGAAAAGCAAAACTGTATGTTGAGTAATAAACTCAATTATATTTCAACAAATTAAAGATCAATGCAAGTAAAGCTATAACATGCAAATCATGCTATCAATTAAAACATTTATATCATATGATTCAATCTACACAACAAAGGTTAAGTTGGGAATAATTACATTAACATATCAAATTCCAAATAGGGTCAATTGATTCATTTACCATATACTAATCTTTCGGTTTTTAATCCAGTTCACATAATATTTTATAGTAGTAGTTAATCTCAAATACCATTTTCACAATTTTATTTTAAGTCCTTATTAACTAGACTCAAACTCGAACGGATATGTGGATCCAACCAACACACCAATTTGACACCCAGTGCCTAATCGGATGATGCCGAAGTAATTAAGTTATGTCATGCACTCATCGGTATAACAGAAGTATAAATGTGCTCAGCACTCATCGACCCGTAGTCAAAGTAACCTATACTAACCCGTACTCGATCTATCTTATGGAATAACAATTATATCTGACTCTGCTTGAACAGTTAATATGGTAATAACCATTCAATTTACAATTATATCAATTCACAATTTACCATATTCAATTCATCAATAAAATAATAATTTTATTCATATAATAGCATGAATCAGTCCAAATCCAATTGTAACACCCCATACCTGTATTCGTCATCAGAATAGGGTTTTGGAGCATTACCGAAACTTTAAAAATATTTTGCAAACAATTCATGTAAGTTTCTATTTATACATCAAGATTATTCATAACATCCCTAAAATGGGCCTTCAAGGCCCAATACGATTATTAAAAATGAATCTGGACTAAATCGGGATCTCAGGAAATTTTTTTCACAAAATTCCAATAATTTTCCTAGGTGTAGGGCTCACACGCTCGTGTGGTCTAGGGACACGCCCGTGTGGTCAGGTCATGTACTACACACGCCCGTATCCCTAACCTATGTAACTTACTGACTTTTAAGGCATGAAGAAATTGAAGTCACACAGCCAAGTCACATGCCTGTGTGCTAGGCCGTGTGGCGAATTTAATTTTTGAAATTCAAGTGTAGTTTTCACACGGTCGTGTCCAAGGCCATGTCAACCACACAGCTGAGACACATGCCTGTGTCTCTGCCCTTGTGCCCAATTCTGAGCATTTTGTTTCTCAAAACTAAGGTGCAGGGGACACACGACCTAACTACATGCCCATGTTACCAGACCATGTGTCACACATGGTCTAGACGCACGCCCATGTGTCTGCCCGTGTGGACAAAAAGAAGCCATTTCTAGCTTCATTTCTCACCCAAAATTTCACCCAATACCTGCACTTGAAACTCACAACCAATACCTAACAATTCAAGCATTCAAATTAATCAAACTTCATCATTTAACAAGGCATATCATTACATGCATAGGTGGTTATAAACTTACCTTAGATTAACTAGGCATTAACATAATTGATTACATGTATTCAACATGACACATATGAATATATATCATAATAGCCTACTTAGGCATACCAAAATAGGCCATTACTAGCCATTCCAATGGCTAGGTTACAAGATATCATTATCAAGCTACCAATGGTCAAGTTGTCCTATACATGCCATTATACCAAAATGATTTTACTAAGTATACCCAAAATAAACTAGTTGATAGTGTGACGGTGATCCAATGATCTCCAACCTTCACGAGCTTTCGAGCACTATAAAACAGGGAAAATAAAATAGAGTAAGCATTACATGCTTAGTAAGTTCGTATAACGGAAACTAAACTTACCAATCCCGTTTATTTAATCTAATCATACAATAACAAGTTTTCCATCCATTTGGTTAAATTTTCCTAAACACATGCATCCAATCAAACATGTTAGTCACGAAGTTTACATATATAGCAAGTAAGAATAGATGATCTCATCATGCATTACACTTTCAAGACATTATCATTTCATCTCATAATTCTCATGTCATGTCAAGAGTTTTAGGTCTTTTGAATTATTGGAATTCCGATGGATGCTCAAGTAGTACACTTGCGATGTACGATTACATAATCCGTAAATTCTTATTCAATGCTACCTATTAGGGTACTTAATCAATGAACACACTCTCGAGTCACATATCGTATAACAAGATTACCAGTCCAGGCTAAATCTCTTATATAACGTATGCTCAAAGAGTTCAATTAGGGTTACCAGTCCAGGCTAAACCCTAATCATAACATATACTCGAGAAGTATCACATCAGGATTACATGTTCGGGCTAAATCCTTTCTATGACAAGGTCAACATGATTACTCATCCGAGCTAAATCCCATCTGTAACAAATGCAGAACCTTATTCATTTCGGGAAAGCGCATATAATCATCGAAATCCAATATTCAATCGAGACTTACCCCTTTTTCACCATTTAAAGCATGTATTGAATTTCTCATTATAGCATTCAATTGATGTACATCAATATAATTCACATTCCATACAACATAACATTCAAATTAAACATATTTACATGTCCGATTAAGTTACACAAACTTACATCGACACTTGTTCGCGTTAGAAGTCTACTAATCCAAAACCTTTTCTTTTCCTCGATCTAACATTGAATTAATGTTGTCCAGATCTATATAAATGAATTTAACCATCAATTTCACACATTTCATATTTAAATGGACTCAGTTTACGTCCTAGAAAAATTACCATTTTGCCCCTAACCTTTCCATAAATTTTGATTTTGTCCTTAGGCCCGAAAATGAAACTTGTGCCAATTACTCCATATTCCAAGCCTAACCAAAATCCCATTACAAATTTTACAGCACATGTATTCATAAAATTTTAGAAATTTTTCATCAAATTTTGCAAGTTTACATTTTAGTCCCTAAAACATGTTTTCATCAAAAATCACTTTGTAAAAGTTGTTTACCTATCAATAACCTTTCATTTTTTACCATAAATTTCAAATTTTCAGCATATACATCCATGACCCATTTTCCATACCTTGATAACTTTTCAAATTAGTCTCCAAATACGTAGATTAAGCTATCCCGGTTTCAAAAATATCAAAATTACTGAAAACGGGACAAGGAAACTTACCCAATTAAGCCTTGAAAGTTTTTTCTGTCTCTCCTAGGGTTTCCATGTGTTTTTAGGTTGAAGATGATGAAAATAAGATGATATATTTTCTTTTCATCTTTTAATTAATTAAGTATTTTGTTATTTCCAATTTAGTCCTTACCCTTTTCCTATATTTCCATGGACGAGTCACCAAGAAAAATCTACATACTTTTCTTGATGGTATAATTACCATATAAGGACCTCTAATTTTGATTTCCATAACTATTTAATCCTTATAGCTACTAAAATTTAACTTTTGCATTTTATGCGATTTAGTCCTTATCGTAATTAAGTACTTAGTCGATAAAATTTTTGTATCAAAATTTTCGCACGATATGTCTATCATAATACGGAGCATATAATGAAATAAAAATAAATTTTATTTTTGGGTCGGATTTGTGGTCCCGAAACCACTGTTCCGATCTCACTGAAAAATAAGCTGTTACACCAATTCAATTTCACATTTTTATCAATTAACACTATTCCACTTTTATTCAATTTAGTTCATTTCAAAAATCAACATTTCCATACTAATACAAATCAAATAATCAATCCCAACTCACTTCAATTGTAACACCCCTTACTCGTATTCAACGCCGGAACTGGGTACGAGGCATTACCGGACTTAACATACTTAATCATACAAGATCAGGCCATAAACTTTTCATTCCAACTTAAAACTTTTCATTCGTGTTCATAACGCCCCTATTATAGGCTTACGAGACCCGAAACATACATATAGAGTGGTTCGGGCCTAAACCAGAAGCTTACGAGCACTTAAAATTTTTTTGCTCAAAATAAGGCCACATGCCTGTGTGGAAAGGAACACGCCCATATGGGCAAGCCGTGGCACACACGTCCATGTCCCTAGTCTGTGTGGATTTTATTTTTCATTTCGAACCTATAGGGGTTTTCACAACGCCTGGCACACGCCTGTGTTTATGGCCCATGTCCCTCACACGGTCATGACATGCCCGTGTCTTAGCCCGTGTGTGAAAGCCTTGACATTTTGTTTATGACGTCAGTAGACATTTAGGGTCACACGGCCGAGTCACACGCCCGTGTGCTAGCCCGTGTGACGAATTTAATTTTTTGCAAATTAAGTGCAGGGGACACATGACTAGGCTATATGCCCATGAGGCAGACCGTGTGTCACACACAGCCTAGACACATGCCCGTGTGTCTACCTGTGTGGAAAATTACAAGGCTATTTACCAAGCTATTTTCCACCCTAAAAAGCAACCACACTTATACCATTTCCAGCAACACATAACATAACAATAATGCACCTTTAATATTCACAATCAAGACATCCACAGCTTAATTTCACATTACGTTCATCATGCATATACTTCACACATTACTCATTTAATTACGCAAGCTTGTGCTTCATGAATTTCATTATCATTGAATAGATATAGTTTAGCTAGTTTTGGCCAATTCCAATGGCCATTTACAAAATGAAATAAGTAACATTAATAGCCAACACATTGGCTAACCAATATGACATATAAAAAAATGACCAAGTTCCTATACATGCCATACCCAAAATAATCAAACTTTACTATACCCAAAAGAAAAGCTTGATAGTGTGAATCGAGCTCCAACGTCCTTCGATCCCCGAGCTAACTTGGTGATACTGCAAGAAAAGGGAAAAGACAGGGAGCAAGCATAAAGCTTAGTAAGTTTGCATGTAATAGGTAACAACATAAAATCTTGTAATAACATTCACATATTACATTATGAATTAATACAAAAATTCTCAAGCAACATTGACATGACTTACTCATGCTCACTTTTACCGACCACATATCACATACCGGACTCATTTCTCGTGAGTTTCACATATGTACCTGTATCACTCTATCACATAACTTTAGCCCTTTTTCCATCTTTAACATAAACTTTAATATCTTACCCCATTGAAAAACCAGTTGGAATATCGAAGGATACTCAAAAATTTTCATACACGTAGTAATATTCCAAAGCCATATCCCAGCTATGGTCTTACATGAGATCACGTGTCGATGCCAATGCCATATCCCAGATATGGTCTTATACGAGTCTCATATCGATGTCGACGCCATATCTCAGATAAGGTCTTACACGAGATGTATGTCGATGCCATGTTCCAGACATGGTCTTACACGGAATCACTATTTAATACCGATTCCATATCCCAGATATGGTCTTACATGGGATCTCAATTCGGTGCCGAGGCCATATTCCAGATACGGTCTTATATGGGATCTTATTAATCTAATGTCATGACAGGGGTATCCTTTCAATTTCTAAGGTTTAATCGGGACTTCGATATAGTAAAACTTCATCATTTTTTTTCATCGAGACCTCGTTAACCAATTTCATAAAAAGAATATACATTTTATGCAAATTTAAGTACATAATAACATAATGTTGATTTATTACACACAAACTTACCTCGGTACCAAAATATAGATAGGTGTTCAATTTAGTCCACCACTGTGTTCTTTCCTAAGTTTAGGTCCAGAATTCGTGTTTCTTGATCTATAATGACAATTATCACATTGACTAAAACAACCCATGAATTAGACTTTGGCAAAAATTATAATTTTCCCCTAAACTTTTACATATTTACAAAATGGTCCCTAGGCTCTTATGATGAAATGTGTTCATTTTTCTCAAACCCAAGCCTAGCCGATTCATAATCTCTCTTATAGCAGCCCAAAATTTTAACTACTTTACATTTTATACACATATTATTTCATCTTTTGTAAATAAGTCCTTTTTATCGATTTCACCAAAAATCATCTAGCAAAAGTTGTTTATCACACTTCAAACTTTCATATTCTACCACTAGACATCAAAATACATGCATGTCATCCATGGGTACAATTTTAAACACAAACTCTAGCTCAAAATAGTGGTAGAAATAGCTAGATTGAGCTACGAGGATTTCAAAAATACGAAGAACATCAAAAACGGGGCTAGGAGGTACTTACAATCAAGATTGAAAGTGAAACAAAACCCTAGCTATGGCTCCTTGCAAATTTCGGCTATGGAGGATGAAGATGGACACCAATTTTGACTTCTTTTTCCCTTTTATTAATTTATTAACCAAATGACCAAAATGCCATTAAGGCCCTTCCTTGAGATTTTTCCCTTCCATGTCCATTTTTGTCCATCATGAGATATAATGGTCTAATTACTAAATAAGGACCTCTAATAAATTTTCTAATGCTATCTCATACTTAAAACTTCTAGAATCTCATATTTTTTAATTTTTTCAATTTAGTCCTATAAGATAAATTGATCACTAAATCATAAAATTTCTTCATGAAATTTTCACACAACCATGCAAACATGTCATAGACCTCATAATAACCATAAAACCTATATTTTTACTTCAGATTTGTGGTCTCGCAACCACTATTCCTACTAGGCCCTAAATTGGGCTGTTACATTAATATCTTACTGTGTTATAATATGCAGTTATGCAATAATTTAAACAATTCAAATTGTAGAAATACAAACCGAAAACTCTAAGCTATTTGCCAACAACATTAGCTTTTCCTTCCCTCTCGAGGAATTCGGGTCAACGATAGTTACGGATTAACATAAACATATAATTCCATCAATATTCAATTAATTTCACAGTCAATCATCATTTTATACAAACTTTGCATTTTATTCAATTTTGTTCCTAAAACTGAACTAGCATAACTTTCAATTTAAAACTACAACTTGAAATTCGATTTCATTATAATTCATTTGAGATCTGCTATTTCTTATTTCTACAATAAGTTTTACAATTTATTCCCTTTATTCCCTAATGTACGAAACTATCAAATAACTTCACAATTTAGTCCTTTTTCACCTCTAAGTTAAAAATCTATCAATTTAACACCTTAATTTACAAGAAATCAACAATGGTAACTTTATAAAACTTTAACAGTTTTACAAATTAGTACATGGGCTACCTAGATTAAGCTTCCATGATCTCAAAAACATAAAAATTACAAAAAAAAAAAAAAAAGCTGATGACTTACTTGAATTTAAGGCTAAAGCTTCCAAAAACCCTAAATGGCATTAAACCTTCTTTTCTTTCTTTGTTGTTTTAGGTAAATGAGGAAGAACATCATATTTTCATCCCTTTCTCCACTTTCTCTAATAATACTCACATAATATTAATTTATTTAATTAAATTTAATAAAACAAAATTTTATTTTAATCAATTTAATGGACCAAACTCCCTACCATCCACTATCATTTTTAAGATTGTATATTTACCATTTTAATCCTTGTTTTAATTTCAATTTAAGTTATCAACTCATTTCTTAATAAAACCTATAGTGATAACCTTTTTTTTTTTTTATAATTTAGTCATTTTACCTTAATTAATCACTCATTCGACTAATTTATTTATCCAAAGTTCAATTAACTTATAACATAACTCCATAAATATTTTTATTAAATATTTACAGGCTTGATTTATGGGAACGGGGTCTCGAGACTGTATCTTCTGACACTATCGACTTTCGGGTTGTTATAGCCATGGAAGTAGCATTAAGTGTTATTTGATGAGTTTAAATTATATTGTTAATGTAAAATGTAAATAAATGTCACTATGACCGTAAATGGGACATATTGTTTATTTCCTAGTTTTAGTCAATACATTGTTAAAAGCAGAAATTTGTTATGTAAAAGTTAGAGAGTAAAAAAAAAAATATGTCTTCCTACTATATGAAACTACTATATAAAATGGATATATGTATATGACCTAAAGAAAAGTGAAAACATGTTTGCAAATGTAAAGCACTATTGGTTCCTACATGTGAAAATTGACATGCTCATAAAGCCTTTATTAGTATGGGTTTGATAATGAATATGTGAAGGCACTTAAAGTGCCTTTATATGATATGTGTACATGTATGTGTTAGTGGCCTTGATGAAAATATGTTAATTATATTTGTAAAGTACGCCCTAGTAGACTTAGTGAAATGTTAGGACAAGGTTAGCATGCCAATTAGGGTCTATAACATGTTAAAGTCTTGTATATGGGGTTCTATTACCTTCGAGCTTGGCCCTTTGGTGCCCTTTGGTATGGTAAAGGTTTTGCATGTATGTGTGCTTTATATTGCCTTCAAATCATGCACTTTGATGCATTTTGGTGTGGTGTAGTTTATGTCATTATGGGCCTATTGGTATGGTGGATGGATGTTTTACTCTATTATATAATTTTGCACTTTGGTGCCTATTGGTGTGGTGGAGGAGTCCCTTGTATCAAAGTCAATTTTATTAGAGTCTATTATGGAACAAAATGAATTAAATGTTAATAAAATATAAACGTGACTGTTGATGTCTAGTAACGAAAAGTGATGGAAATAAAGTAAATGAATTGGCAAGTAAAAGAGAATTTCACATAATGAGCTAAAAAAATGAGTGGCTTAGTGAACTTATCTTAAACAATATTAAAGGGACTTTGTGGTTTAAGCATGCTATAGTTCGAATAAATGAAAATGGTGTATATGATTCTCATAAGGATTAAAACTATAAATCGAAATGTTAAAGAGCATGTCATGATACTATGGACTCTACCTTAAGGTCATGAACAAGAATTTCTTTAAAAGAATTGGTTAACATGCCATCAACACATAAGATGAGCCCTTGAACTTCGGTAAATTGAAATAAATCATCGAATAGCATTAAAACAAGGTTGAATGAAAACTAGTAAGTGACCCATAAGAAGTGTTCAACCTTAATAATGATAGGATAAATAGGTTTATCCATTGATACTTAATGAGCTTTTAAAACTCACGCATTAGTTGTTTAAAACACATAGGTAAAAAGACCTTGTTTGAGAAGTTTGAAGCTTTGCTCTGAAGCATCACATCACCCATCAAGTTTTTCAGGTTGTTCTTTAATTATAAAATGTTATTTGTATAGGTCTTTGGCATGTACATAGAGACTTAAACTATCATTAATGTTTTATAAGTATTTGGATTTGTAAAACCAGGAGTTGTTCTTGAAAGATTAAGACAAGTTCTTGAGTTATAAATTAGTTTGAACATGTTTATGACTTTGAATTATGATTAAACATGATTTAGAAATTTTTTAAATGTTTTGGAACCATGAGTTATGGTTTAATGGTGTTTATGGATGTTTTAGAGTGATTTGAAGTGTTTTGGGCATATTCAATGAGTCACGTCGCGACCATGAATTTTCAATTCGTGACTTCGATGTCGAACATCACGACTTCATTATTCGGTAAGTCACGTTGCAATGTCATAAGTCCCTCGTCGCAACATCGTGCCACTATTATAGCCCTGAACTATTTTAAGTTGTTTTGACTTTTCGGGGCTCGTTTTGGGTTCTGATCACCTCCGTTCAACTCCAAATCAATTTTAAATGATTTTAAATTATTTTTAAAACTTTCAATTTGTTTAAAACATATCTTAATTATTTTATAAAAATGTTCTCAACTTTTAACTCTTAAAGAAATTTAGGATTTCTTACTCATACATGCATTGGTGGCATCTCCCATTTGTATCGGTTGTTTAGAATAGGTGAGGGGTGTTACATTTAGTGGTATTAGAGATAATGTTTAGTCGGTTATAGGACTAAACTGAGCACATGAGTCAGGTCTAAGTTTTAATGCCAAATTATGAGTCAAAGGTAATGTGATTCTCAAGTAGCTTCTGAAAGCTTGAGACCAAATTGTTATAAATTTGGTGGTAAATTTGATATGATTTGATATGTGTATATTAGTAATGAGTTGGTTAAGAGTGTATTGAAATATATTTTCCTAATAAGGCTTGATACATTAGTAACCGTAGTGGGATGGCATTTTAAAGGACCACTAAAGACAAGTAGTTCTAAATGCACTTTTAGTGACCAAGAAATACTTTAAAGAGTCGTCTTTTAAGTCTATGAGTCATGTGTAGAATTATGGATGAATGTCAAAAGGGAGTTCACTTGGTTTCTTCTATAAGATAACTTCAGATAGATGGATAAGATTCGTAATAGGATAAAACTTCGTTAGAACCACTTTGATAATGCCACCTAAGAATAGATAGGAACAAGAGTAAAAAGGAAGGTTTAAGAGACGTGAATACAGGTGGATTGATGTTATGATCCTAGTCTATGGAAGTCTTTAGGAAACTCGAGTACGTGTCGAGTCATAACAGTTTTTAGGTTCAGTAGACGAATATTAAAATATACAGAGTCACCGCCAAGTTTTTTTGATTAGGTGTGATTAGGCACCTAAAAAATCCATTTAATAGTTTTTTTAAAGTTAAATTAAAATTTATTAAAAAGATAATATCTTATCTGCGAAACAAAAATTAAATTCGAGAGTACGATTATATATGAGGAAGGTATTAACACCGTCATAATGCCTGTTAATAAAAATGGTATCATTTAATTATGTGTTATCCTTAATTTTGAAGAAATAAGTTTAATTTTGATAAAAAATATTATGGTTATAAAATCAAGTTATAACGAATGAAACAAATCTATTATTAAAAGAAAAAAATATATCAAGGGCCAGTGGAATCCTATGATTAAAAACTTTTGAAAAATCTCGTTTCAAACATGAAAAAGGATTTTCTTTTACAATAAATAATTATTAAGTGTCCTGTAACATCCCACGATAATCCAAAATTATCATCGTATTAGAACATTGCCTTCCCTTTAAAGGTGTTTTAAATATTTTTATTGGTAATTAAGTCTGAGTAAAAAACTTGGTCAATGTGAATAAAACAAGTCAATACACATATGAGAAAGGATTGAATGAAACAGTGACGCCACGTCATCTGTATCTCTTTCCAATAGATTTATGCCACATCAGTATTTTTATTCTGAATTTCAATATTTTATCTTGAATTTCACGATTTTAATTTAGATTTGATTTTTTTCAGGATAAAAATACTGATATAGCATAAATATATTGGAAAGGGACACAAATAACGTGACGTCACTATTTCATTCAATCCTTTCCCATACACATAATATACTGCAACGAGAGAAACACGTCAGCATACAATGAAACAAACTGAAAATTTACATCCAAACCTATTAAGGCATCACATGAAACTCCAAAGCAAGTATACACGTGTATTAACAAATCGCATAATACAAACTCAAAACACGAAAATAAATGCGTATATACTGTATAAATCATATAAGTCGGTGGCATCCCATGGACAAAAAAGATCATT
This sequence comes from Gossypium rotundifolium, assembly GCA_025506655.1. NCBI lineage: Eukaryota > Viridiplantae > Streptophyta > Magnoliopsida > Malvales > Malvaceae > Gossypium > Gossypium rotundifolium. The sequence goes on from CP106722.1 coordinate 65,274,846, forward strand.
TAAGAAGTCAAATGAAATATATATTTAAAAATAAAATACAATTTATGCAGCAGTAGCACCCCGAGGACATTAAACTCATGTTAATATATTAAAACTAATAAAATACAGAATCGTAAATCTTGAATGCAGTTTGGTTACAACTTTGAGATATATCATGTACACACTTCAACATGATGAACTTTCACTATGAATCAAATCCGATCACAAAACTTCAAAATGAATGTTTCCTTTTATCAATATATCTAAACATATATTCGAGCAACAAATATTAAAAAATAACACCAAAGTTCAGGCGTACACTAGCAAAATTATTAGATATTAATATATTAAGATGAACGGACAATTGTTCAAAACGTGAAAAACAATAAATATAAAAAAAATGCATGAAATAAGTAAGCATAGAGGAAAACAAATCCATACCAATTGCCTTCTTTCCCATTTTCTACTATTTTTCCTTTTTCCTTTGTTTTAAATATCAATCAATAATTATAAATACAAATAATATAAAATCAAAATTAAATTTCAATTTATTCCAACGGAAACTGATTTTGAAATTTACTCAAATTTCCATTTTATGAATGATTCATTAAAACTGGTAAACGAGATATGGATGTTTATTTTGAAATTGAAATGATTACCGTTTTTCCCAAGTAAAAGTTGTATGTCATTGCTCTAATTATGATTTGTTTAATTACTCTTGTAAATGGTGCTCAAACCATGATTTAAGAGGCAAGTACAATGACCATTATTTTACTAAGTTTTATGCTTAATGAGCTATTATTCTTTGTGCGTAGGTTATCGAGTTGTAAAGCTAGATTCAGCTTGAAGATTACCATCTCACACCATTGTGATCATCGGATAGTATGAAACAATTTACATTTTTTTCATGCTACTACAAAATTGTAATGGATGTGATAACTAATTCTATTTAAAGCATGTCTGGTTCGCCTTGAGCCAAAAACGTCATCACCTTTACATTGATGGCATGCATGCACATACTCCATCTCATTTTGAGCTTTGATAAGGTTGATTATGAGTCTTTATAGATTTGATGTTATAAGGTTTTTTTTTTTTTTTTATTGTGCTAAGTAGGTGTCATCGCAACGATCAAAATTCGGCGTCGCGTCATGGCATGGAAACTTCGTGTCATCGTGACGACAACCGCCTGACAACATTACACATTGTTTCTAATTGATACCATTTTGACACCAATAGGATTCACCTAAAAACAAATTCCATTTCATATGCATACCATTGCAAATCAATTGTACCATTCACAATACTTCATTTCTAACATATATTACCTTTCATGCATTAGGAATTCAAAGATACATGTTAAAACTTCACACTTTTGACCATTCTTAACATTTACCACATTTACCTATTCATTCATTCATATATATATATATATATATTACTAATAGGGAAACATTTTGAGAAATTTCATTAAGTACCAATTCCTAGTACAAGAATTCAAATCAATAGACATCCTCAAGTTACCATTTAAACATCAAATATTCACAAGTTCACATTTTATGCCGAAACCGACTCCACCTAGGTACATGCCGTATAACGGACAAAAAGGGGCTTTACAAACATTGATGAATTGGGATTTCTAGATGGAGCTGGAGTCATTGCTCGGGATCTCAAGATGTATCAATACCTACGTATGAGAAACAAACCGTACGCTGAGCGATAAAGCTCAGTAGTATTTCCATGATTCAAATCAATATAACATAGAATATAACCAATTGTAGACAATTTATATGATATCTAAGGTCAATTAATACAAGTACATCATATACAAAATCTCATCCAATACATCAATATATGCATATATCACAATTATACCAAATACTTTATATGAATCACCTATACATTACTAGAATTAGTCAAGCCAAATGGTTATATTATAACAAAATTTCAATGCTAATGAAATCCACACAACTATTCAATTTGCAACATTGGATTATATCACATTTTCTTACCAAACCAAATCAAATCATTTGATATCTTACCATATTGGCCCTTAGGCTCGTTAACTGGTTCGCATGGCCTTCCACATGCTATCGATAATCAAATATCGTATATAAGTACATGTAGTTCAATTTCATGACATTTCATCACTTTCAAATTTCATCCAATTCAAAAAGTATATCCCCTATTAACATGACTCGGACTCAGATTGATATACAGATCTCAACCAACACACTAATTTGGCACTTAGTGCCTCATCGGAATGTCCAAAGTAAATAGGTTGCACCTAACGATCATTGGTATAACCGAAATAAAAGTTGTTCCTTGCACTCATCGAAATGTCCAAAGGAAAATGCGCCCAGTGCTCATCGGCGTATAGTCAAAGTAATCCTGTACTCAATCTATCATATGCTATGCCCACTATATCCGACTCTGTCTGAACAGTTAATAGGGTAGCCAATTATTCAATTTACCATATAGCTCAATTCACATTCTATCAATCTCATTTTATTATCAATTCATCATTTCATCAAGTCATACAACATATCTCAACTCAATTTCATACAATACACCATAAATCATTAAGCTATGCTATTTTTTATTTTATTCAATTTAGTCCTCTATCTCAATAATTAATCCCAATCATGTCAGTTCAATTCAAACAACCATTTTTAACTCACCTCGGTATCATATTATGCAAAACTTCATGAATATGTAATAATCAAATTGATCCAAATCATAGAAATACAAACCAGAAACTTGAGTTACTCATCGTTGGCTATTGCCTTTCCTTCCCTCTTGACGACCCTACGTCGTCTTTATCTACGAATAAGAAAAAAGCACAATATCAAATTTAATATCAAATCACAATTAATCAAAAAGTCACACATATTTTGTAATTTATTCAATTTAGTCCCTAAAATTGGGACAAGCATATCTTTCTATTTAGGGCTTCAGATTAAAATCCGATTTCACCAAAACTCATTATAGACCTTCTATTTTCTATTCCTACCAACATTTCATAACAATTTTTCATTCTATTTAATTTGGTCCCTAATGTACAAAACTAGCAATTAAGCTTTACAATTTAGTCCTTTCTATAAACTAAGTTTAATTTCTAACAATTTCACACAAATTTCATCTATTTCTCAATAATGGAAACATTAAAAAACTTTAACAGTTTTAAAAATTAGTACATGGTCTAGCTAAATCAAGTTGTCAAGATTCAATTTCCATAAAAATCAAAATAACTAGCTAGGGACTTACTTGAAATCAAAGTCGAAAGTGCAAGGATTTAAAAATGACATTTCTTCTCTTAGGATTTTTCTAATTTGGCTGGTTGGAGAAGATGAATTATTATCTCCCCTTCCACTATATTTCTTTATATGTGTAGTTAAGATTTACTTGATCAAAATTAACCTTTAATTAATAATTTCCTATAATATTAACTAAAATTAAATAGTTTAATCGGTAATCATCATTAAAATCACTATCAACTATTTTAAAATGGTTTATTAACCATTTTATTCATTTGAATATTGCTGTCTAAGTCCCCAAGTCTTTTCCTAATTAAAAATCTATAGCGATTAAAATTTTATAATTTAGTCCCTAGGCCTTAATTAACTAGATTATTGACTAAATTGCTTATCCAAGTTTCAAATCATCCATACACTAATTCTGTAAATAACTTTATTTAATATTTACGGACTCGCTTTACGGAAATGAGGTCCCAATAACTCATTTTTCGACAACACTAGAAATCAGGTTTGTAACACCCCAAACCCGGCCCAGAAGTTAGGCCCGAATCTGGCGTGTCACAATGAAGAAAACGTATGAAGGATTTGAAATTTGTACTAAAATAAGTTTTGTTAAAATCAAGAAAAACAAGTTTGATTTGAGACATTTGATAAAATACTACTAACCTCGAAGATTGATTGATAAATCGTTAGATTTGAACTAATAATCTTATAAAACGTGACTTTTGAAAATGACATTGAAAATTCAAGAAGATTTCCGTATTAAAAATATTTGTAAAATTTTATTATGAATTCCATTTGTTAATCGATTTTGGAAAACCTTTATTTTAGCTTTTAGAAAATTCTCGTTTAAAACAATTTAAGCAAAATAATAAGTAAACCAACCATAAAGCAAATAATAAAATAGTTTAGAGGCCTTATTACAACTTATACCAAAATAATAAAATAACGGGAATAGAAATTTAAAATTTAATAACACTATTTCTGAAGTATGGCCTCCACCGAGTCATCCATGGCCCAAGTCCACCTCACGGAGCATTACCTACAGGGTTAAGAAAGAAGGGGGTGAGTTACTTAGAACACAGTGTGTAACCCACTCACCGTTGTTCACTGGGCCAAAATCCATAAAGCAAATATTTGGGCTTGAGCCCATTTACAAATGTAACAATATAACAAATATAAAATGCATGTGATATGCAATTCCCAACCAAGCCTAATTTCCATCCGCTACACACCACCCGTACCAACCAACACACCTGTGGGGATCAAGTCAACCCACCCCGCCAACACACCAATAGCAGGCATTAAGCCAATTATAATATTTGTGGCAGAGCCACCGAACTAGATTTTTGGCAACAGGCCATCGTGACAGAGTCACCGAACTAGATTTTTGGCAACAGGCCATTATGACAGAGTCACCGAACTAGATTTTTGGCAACAGGCCATTGTGACAAAGTCACCGAACTAGATTTTTTTTGGCAACAGGCCATTGTGACAGAGTCCCCGAACTAGATTTTTGGCAACAGGCCATTCTTCTATTCATTAATTATCCCAACCCATGCAGTCATGTATATACAGATAATGCATAACAATATATTCATAAGGTAAATTTCAACAAAAAACCCATATTACAAGTTATCAATTTGGCCCATTAGTCAAAATAGAAAATTTGGCCCATTTAACAATCTAGCAAATTTTGGCCCATTTAACAATCTAGCAAATTTTGGCCCATTAAACATATTTTGGCCCTCATAACAAAATATATCAGATTGGCCCATAAAGTAATATGCCAATTCAGTTCATTAAGCAATTTCGTATTTTGGCCCATTAGGGGCAATTCTGTAATTCGGCCCATAAGGGCATTTTCATAATTTTACTCATCAAGGGTAATTCGGTAATCTCGCAACCCAGGGGTATTTCGGTAATTTACCCTCTAAGGGTATTATGGTAATTTCAAACCTAGGCTTAACTACTAATTTGGAGCATAAAATCGAAACTGTCCATCTGCATCATACTGACTAAATTGACCATAACTTGAGTTAAAAAACTCAAAATCTAAATCCATAAATTTTCCTTGAAATTAGACACATATATCTTTCTCCTATAATTTTTCTAGAATTTTTAGCTTAACCATGTGATACAGTTTATTCCTTAAAGTTTTCCTTGTTTCACTGTCCAATGATCCTGACCTCTCTTTCCTTAATCACAAATATCTTACTATACGCTTTTCATCTACTGCTCCCACTTATTTCCATAGAAAGTAGGTTCAGTAAGGAATCCATACATATAAATTATGTCCCATAATTCACTTTGTACAATTTTATAAGATTTTTCCAAAATAGAACAGAATACCCCGAAGTCATTCAGAACTAGTCTCACTAAAATTAACATATCTCAGAATATAGTATTCCCTTTCCTTCTCCGTTTCTTCCATATGAAAGTAGACACAGTAAGCTTTAATCTGATACCTTACTCACTTTTTAATTCCTTTTATCCAATTTTTTGTGAGTTTTCAAATACACATCACTGTTTCTGACTGAAACTGTTTTATTACAAAATACGATTACCATTACGAATATACGCACTCCCGAGTGATCACGGATGCCGATTATCGGTTTTATTCAGTATTTCTACCGAATCACAGAATATTTCATGTAAACTTTCAAAGAGATGTGAGACTTACTCACCATTTCAAACATATATTCGGAAGGGTACGAGATTACACACCTTGATTACGAGTTGTGCTTTCTACCGATTTCAACACCACAACGGTGATCTCCCTTGATGCACCAAGAATCGATCCTATCGATATTGGACCCAATTACCACCATTTGAATTCAACTAGAACAATACACGGTCTCCCACTTAAAGCACTACGAAAAGAGAGAGCAAATAAAACATGAAGAAGTGGAGGATAACACCATTTTCGGTTACGATCACGATTTACAACCGAATAGTGATAATTACTTATTCGGCTAAAGAGGAAAGAATATGATCATAGAAAAGAATTCACTTACCGATTGTACATAAATGACCACTCGAATGGAAAAGAGAGTTCAATAGAAGGGTGGAAGATTCGACTATCCAAAAAGGGAGATAGACAAGAGATGAAAATCTTGATCAAACAAAAGAGCAAGAAAGTGCACAAATGTGCTAGGGGAATTGACCAAAGTAAAAAGAAAGAAGAAACATATGGTCACCAAGGCTTGTAATTTGGCACAAAGCAAAGGAAAAGAAAAGAATTTGAGAGGAAAACAATGCACTATTGCTCTACTATGTTTCAGCAAGGTGGGTTGCAAAATTGAGAGAAATGGCACAAAGTTGCCAAAAGGATTTCTGGCCAAAACAAAGCTAGGATTTTACCAAAAGCCAAAATAAAATTTCAGCCACCTAACTACTCCAAAACCGTCCACATGCATCCCCCCTTAGGATTAGAGTTTGGCCTCCTAAGCTTTCCAAAACATCATCCATGGAATTAGCCTAATGTCCCCCTTTCTTTCCTATTTCTCTTAATTCCTTTCCCCAACTTCAACCTTGCCTTATTCTTTTAGCCATCTTACCAAAAAAATGAAGTCCACCATTGCCATATTTATTCCTTGACAGACACATAAGGAAGGGAAGCAAAAGTAAAAGTCAAATTGCATACAAAGTGATTCGAACTCCTTCCTTCAAGGTAATACATGTGGTGCCATAGCCTCTTTACTAACTGCTCACTTATGCTAGCTATTTAATCAATTATTTCCATATGCTTTAAGGTCGCTTACTCCATCTCCTTAAAGTGCTAAAATACCAAATTTTTCCTAAGGTCTAATTAAACCCGAGACTTCATAGAAACCTCGTAACCTTCCAAATTCACTTAACTAACAAGTCCAATTTGCAATAATGCCATTCTCTTGTTCTCAGAATTTTAAACATTCTTATGTCCAAGGCCCATTGGGCCCAATCCTACTAAGCCCAATTTTGGGATGTTACAATCCTACCCTCCTTATAGAAATTCCGTCCTCAAAATTTCCAATCAACTACTAAACACATCACTCAAATCACATCACTAAGATTTCGCTGCGCATTCTGATCTTAAAAAAACCACAATGTACTTTTAACAAAATCTTGAATCCTCTTTCACATAACTAAACATCTAACCACAAAAGCAAACAGTTATCTACCATTTATACTTAGAATTTTCTACATTCAATCTTCACGTCCAACCAAACATACCTGACTTGATGGTGATGTAACAATCCTAAGCCTTATGCTCCTTAGACCCGCATCTCAAGCATGCTCCTAACCTCCTCCAGCATTCTCCCGGATGACGCCTTCTGCAATAATCGCAAGCCGAAAAGTTTGGACGTGCCTTGACACGCTTCACCTAACGAGACTGTGGCCCTAAAGAACCACGATCTATTTTCTTCTTACAGTCCACAAATCCAAATCGAAGTGCCTCACTGATTCCTTTAACCTCCTCCAATACTTTCTTAACTATCTAAGTCAGCTCATCAACCTTAAAATGAACACGAGATCCCTTCTCAACCACTGCCAACGTCTCCCTTTCGGGCACATACCTTGGTGCCAAAGATCTAGCCCTAGCACCTCGGCCTCTACCACGTCCACGTCTACCGCATTCGCATCTTCTAGCGCTCATGTTCACTAAGTCGATATAATCAGATTACGAGTTTTATGAATCATTATACTATTCAATGCTTATTAACCAATTTTTTATGAAGTGTGAGTAGGAAAGTTATTTTTGAGAGTCAAATCCGTATCCTAGAGTCTTAGTCTCTACAGTTTCAACTCCTAAAGCTAACAGTTCTAGAGTATTCTACTTTGTAGAATTTTCTAACACAATAATCATAAAATGAAAACAATTACATACTTGACTTGGTGCCGGATACTCGTGGTGCCATACTTCCTTTCAAACATGTATTTATAAATCAATTTTCAAACAGCTTTGGAAAACATTTTTGAACCCAAACCACAGCCGAGTTTTGAAACTAGGCTCTAATACCATAAATGTAACACTCAAACCCGGCCCAGAAGTTAGGCCCGAATCTGGCGTGTCACAATGAAGAAAACGTATAAAGGATTTGAAATTCGTACTAAAATAAGTTTTGTTAAAATCAAGAAAAACAAGTTTGATTTGAGACATTTGATAAAATACTACTAACCTCGAAGATTGATTGATAAATCGTTAGATTTGAACTAATAATCTTATAAAACGTGACTTTTGAAAATGACATTGAAAATTCGAAGAAGATTTCCGTATTAAAAATATTTGTAAAAATTTTATTATGAATTCCATTTGTTAATCGATTTTGGAAAACCTTTATTTTAGCTTTTAGAAAAATTCTTGTTTAAAACAATTTAAGCAAAATAATAAGTAAACCAACCATAAAGAAAATAATAAAATAGTTCAAAGGCCTTATTACAACTTATACCAAAATAATAAAATAACGGGAATAAAAAACCCATATTACAAGTTATCAATTTGGCCCATTAGTCAAAATAAAAATTTTGGCCCATTTAACGATCTAGCAAAATTTAGCCCATTTAACGATCTAGCAAATTTTGGCCCTCATAACAAAATATATCAAATTGGCCCATAAAGTAATATGTCAATTCAGTTCGTTAAGCAATTTCGTATTTCGGCCTATTAGGGGCAATTTCGTAATTCGACCCATAAGGGCATTTTCGTAATTTTACTCGTCGAGGGTAATTCGGTAATCTCACAACCCAGGGGTATTTTGGTAAATTACCCTCTAAGGGTATTATTGTAATTTCATAACATAGGCTTAACTACTAATTTGGAGCATAAAATCGAAATTGTCCATCTGCGTCATACTGACTAAATTGACCATAACTCGAGTTAGAAAACTCGAAATCTAAATCTGTAAATTTTCCTTGAAAGTAGACACATATATCTTTTTGGTATTATTTTTATGGATTTTTATTCGTGGATGGATTTTAATATGTCTTAGTTACTTAAATGGGGCTGTTTAATTCTTATAAATGTTTTCTTCAACTTACGTATAAAAAAAAAGGTTTTTCTTAAATATCACTTACTCGTAAAATTTCCGTGAAAACTTTTTTATAAATTTATTTTGACCAATTATTTCTCTGAAAATCAAATTGTAAAATCTCATGTTTTAAAATCATGGTTTTCAAATAAATCTCGATTTTTGATAAACTCCATCTTCAAAATCGTTTTGAAGAATTGTTTTCATTAAAAGCATTGATGACTGGACGAAAGTTCGAATTGTGTGGCATGCCAAGTCTGGTCTTAAATGCATAGGCCGGGTTTGGGGTGTTACAAGGTCTTTACATATATATATATATAAACTTATTATACCTAAGGTACCTCACTTTTCAATCCTTAACCTAACAATTCATGCAAGCTCTTGATCACTATCTTTAATAGAATCAAACATAACTAAACATGTATGAATTAATTCATTCATCAAACTTAACATCCAAACCCAAACATCAACTTAGCCAAATGATAAACTGTAACACCTCTAACTCGTAATAGTTGCCGGAATAGGTTAAGAGGCATTACCGAACTAAAAACTCAGTTAAGAATAATCATTTATCAAATATCATCTCATTTCAGTAAATATCATTCATTCACACTCAATATATATTTAAATCGAGCATACAAGGCTTCAATCATGCATTCGGGACTAAATCGGTAACATATGAAAATTTTGGAAACTTAGAAAAAATTTCAACATTTCAAGTATCACATGCCCGTGTGCCTCACACGACTAGTAGACACGCTTGTGTCTTAGACCGTGTGAAAACAGGGCATACATACTGACTTGGGTCACACGGCTGAGGACAGGCCCGTGTGCTAGGCCGTGTGAAAACTGGAGAGTATATTGACTTATCAACACAGCCAAGCCACACGCCTGTGTGCTAGGCCATGTGCCATTTGGAGGGTATACTGACTCGTACCACACGGCCAGTCACACGCCCATGTGTGAGGCCGTGTGGAGCATACTGACTTCTATTCCATTTCAACACCAGGGGACACACGGATGTGTAACATGACCGTGTGTCACACACAGCTGAGACACACGCCCGTGTCCCTGCCTGTGTGGACAAAAATAGGCTATTTGCAAAGCCATTTGCCACCCTATACACACAAGCATTTATAAGCATAAATGACCACATTTCATAATCCAATTAGCAATCATTCCATAAAATTTCATACACATAATATACCAATTCAATTTAGTACTCAAATGCCTAATTAACATCGTGCATTATTCATTCATATATCAACTACATAACAAGCCATCTTTTGCACCTTTTCATTCCATCAATTCCTTGCCTAAAACATACTATAATTGAGCACTTAAACTCAACCAAAACATAGTACCAAAATAAGCCAAACCGCATGGCTTAACTCATGCACAAAATATACCAAAACCATAATATCAAGTAGCCATAACTAACATATTTTAAACTAGCCTATACATGCCATATTTACAATTATCCACAAATTCAAAAGTGCCAATCAAAAATTGGATAGTGTGATGTGCAACTCCGACTTGTCCCAAAAGAGGGAGCTAACGAACCTCTATAAAACATAGAAAAAGAAATAGAGTAAGATTTATAACTTAATAAGCCCGTATAATTTGGAATTAAACTTACCATTTATACAATAATTAAGGTAATTACTAAAGTAAACTCCATACAATTTCCAAATGCCTATCACAAGCATTCATCCATAGGATAGACAATTTAATAAATGAAATCATCCATTATCATAATTCAATAATCAATATAACTAGAATTCAACATTTCATTCTCAATCATATAACCAATAATTCATTTAATAACAGTTCTCATCCGTATAAACATAATTTATGCCCATTGAGCCTATTAGAAATCTAAAGGATACTTGAGTGATAAACATCATTAATCGGTCAATTCATTATCAATATGCTCTTTCGATCCATGATCGGTAAGCTCCTCCTAAGCTGATGAACAGTAAGCTCTATTGAGCTGAAAGGGTAAGCTCTATTGAGCTGAACATTAAGCTCATACGAGCTAAAACGGTAAGCTCCAATGAGCTGAAAACAGTAAGCTCTTATAAGCTGAAAACAGTAAGCTCTTACGAGCTGATATATCGGTAAGCTCATACGAGCTGTGGTGAGTCTGCAACAAATGCAGGAGCTCGACCAAAACGGTAACCCTAGTGACATGTCACTCGTATCCTACAAATTCTTACGGTTCAAATGCGGCTCAGTAACCATCAATATATATATCGATTAGGCATTCATATTCCAAGTATATCAATTCCTTAAAAATATACATACATTTCAAATAAATACAAATATTTCAAATGGGACTCAGTAACCATCAATATATACCTCGTATTGCTAGGATAAAAACTATCGACTATTCGTCGATCTTTCCTTTTCCCCTATCTAAACTCAATCTCGGCTTATCTTGATCTATATATTATCAAATTCAGTACATTCAGCATTCAATCTATTCAATTTAGTCCATAATTCATATTTTGGCAAATTTATAAATTTGCCCCTATACTTTTCAATTTTTTTACCATTTAGTCCTTATCACATAAAATTACAAATTCATGCAATTTAATACCAACCCATGCCTAGCCAAATTTACCACCTATCACTAGCAGCCCATATCTTTCATTATTTCACACTTTTAACCACCACATTTTACAATTTCACAATTTAATCCCTTTTTGACATTTTTATCAAAAATCACTTTACCAAAACATTAAAATCTATCATCAAATTTTCATATTTCATCATCAAACATCTAAAAACTCAAATAATCATCAATGGCACTTCAAAAAATCATGAACAAATTCAAAAATTAAGGTGCGACCTAGCTAGAATATGAAGCAACGATCACAAAACTGTAGAAATTATCAAAAACCAAACTCAAAACATACCTCAATCAAAACTACAAAGGGACAAACCCTAAAATTCTTCAAATGGTCTTTCTTCCTTTGATTTTTGGTGAGAAAGATGAAAAATAACCTTAATTTTATGTTTTGTTTTATTATTAATACATTAATACCTAGTTTACCATTTTACCCTTGGTTATTAAACTATTTAATCAACAAATATAAGGCCATTAATGTCCATTAACCTTATAAATGGCATAATAACATTATAAGGACCTATAATTTAATAAACCATAGATATAAGGCACATTAAACTATTGGCACACAAGTTTTACCCTTTACGCGTTTTAATCCTTTTTACCGAATTAAGCATTTAAACGGTAAAATTTCTTTACGAAACTTTCACATAATAATTCTATCATGCTGTAAATAGTAATAAAATAATAAAATAAATATTTTAATCTAGGATTTGTGGTCCCGAAACCACTGTTTCGATTTGACTCAAAAACGGGATGTTACAACTCTCCCCCTTAGGGATTTTTGTCCCCGAAAATCTTACTGGTAAATAGGTTGGGGTACTGTTTTCGCATAGCTTCCTTGGGTTCCTATGTAGCTTCCCCTATCCCGTGCTTATGCCAGAGAACTTTTACTAGGGCTATGCGTTTATTTTTCAACTTTTTGATTTCACGAGCCAAAATCCTGATCGATTTTTCGTTATACATCAAATCAACTAGTATCTCAACATCTACTGGAGAAATCACATGTGACGGATCAAATATATATCGACGTAGCATAGAAACGTGAAAAACATTATAGATCTTTTCAAGTTCTAATGGTAAAGCTAGTCGATATGCCAATGGCCCTATTCGTTAAATTACTTCATACAGCCCGATGAAACGTGGCCTGAACTTTCCTTTACGACAGAATCGAATAACCTTTTTCCATGGTGACACCTTTAGAAACATTCGATCCCCGACTTGAAATTCAATTTCTCTATGTTTCAAATCCCCGTAGGATTTCTGACTATCTGAAGCTGCTTTTAAACTTTCGTGAATCGTTTTCACTTTTTCTTCAATCTCTCTGATCAATTCAACCCCGTGAATCGTTTTCTCACTCAATTCAGTCCAGTATAGTGGAGTTCGACATTTGCGACCATATAAAGCTTCGTACGGTGCCATCTTTATACTCATTTGGAAACTATTGTTATACTCAAATTTAATTAATGATAAGTATTTTTCCCAACTGACCTTAAACTCTAAAATACAACATCTCAACATGTCTTCGAGAATCTGAATAACTCTCTAGGTTTAACCGTCAGTCTGAGGATGAAAAGAAGTACTAAAATTCAAATTGGTTCCCAGAGCTTCTTGTAGTTTCTTCCAGAATCGCGATGTAAATCTTGAATCTCTATCAGAAATAATAGATAGGGACACTCCGTGTAGTCGAACAATTTCAGAAATGTACAATTCTGCTAATCTAGCAAGTGAGTAATCTGTACGTACCGGTATGAAATGAGCAGATTTTGTTAGTCGATCAACAACAACCTAGTTAGCATCTTTCTTTTTCAGAGTTAGAGACAGGCCCAACACAAAATCCATTGTAACTCTATCCCATTTCCACTCGGGAATCATCATAGGCTGTAGTAATCCTGATGGTACTTGATATTTAGCTTTTACTTGTTGACAAATCAGACACTTTAATACAAACTTTGATATATCCTGTTTCATACCCGACCACCAATATAGCTATTTCAGATCGTTATACATCTTGGTACTATTCAGATGAACAGAAACGTAGCTATGGTGTGCTTCGTGCAAAATCTTTTGAATGAGTTCTGAATTTCTCGGTACACGAATTCTATTTTGGAACACTAAACAGTCATCAATTCCAATATGAAATTCTGAATCAGAATTAGACTCACATTGAATTCTCTTAGCTTGTAAATCACTATCATCTTTTTAGCTTTACAGATTTGTTGAAGAAATACTAGTTTAGCTTTTAATTCAGCTAAAATAGACCCATCATCACAAATCATCAACTAGGTGTTCATTTCTCATAATGCAAACAAAGATTTTTGGCTCAAGGCATCAACAATAACATTATTTTTCCCGGGTGATAATCAATCACAAATTCATAATCTTTTAGTAGCTTGAGTCATCTTCGCTGTCGTAGGTTCAAGTCTTTCTGTGACATCAGATATTTCAAGCTTTTCTAATCCGTATAAATGTGGCATTTTTCACCGTATAAGTAGTGTCGCCAAATCTTCAATGCGAATACAATCGCAGCCAGCTCTAAATCATGCGTCAGATAGTTCTTTTCATGAGGTTTCAATTGTTGGGAAGCATAAGCTATAACCTTTCCTTCTTGCATTAGAACACAACCCAAACCGTTTAATGATGCATCGGTATAGATCACAAATTCCTTCCCCGATTCCAGTTGAACCAAAACTAGTGCTTCAGTTAAGAGTACATTCAACTGTTTAAAACTTTACTGACATTTTTCTAACCATTCGAACTTCACATCTTTTTGTAGCAGTCGTGTCATTAGTGTCGCAATCATCGAGAATCTTTCACGAATATGCAGTAATATCCCTCTAAGCCTAGAAAACTACAGACTTCAGATACATTTCTTTAAGGTTTCCAATCAACAATAGCAAAAATTTTATTCGGGTCAACTCTAATACTGTCAGCTGAGACAATATGCCCCAACTTTGAGCCAAAACTCACATTTACTGTATTTTGCAAATAATTGCTTATCACATAGAGTTTGTAACACAATTCTCAAGTGCTCGGTATGCTCAGATTCATCTCGTGAATAAATCAAAATATCGTCAATGAATACAACAACAAATTTGTCTAAATACGGTATGAATATTTGATTCATCAAGTCCATAAAAATGGCAGGAGCATTAGTTAAACCGAAAGGCATAACAAAGAATTCGTAATGACCATATCTTGATCTGAATTCAGTTTTCGGCACATCCGACTCTTAAATTTGCAGCTGATAATAGCCCGATCTCAAATCAAACTTTGAAAATATGATAGCCCCTTTCATGTAACACCCCTAACCTGTAACCATCGCCAGACTAGGGTTGCAGGCATTACCAGACAGATTGGAAACTTCCCTAATATTCCATTCATTTCATTCATTAATCATACACAGCATGTACCTTAAGTGAGTCATCGAGACCCTAAGCATGCTTATAAACCGAGTCGGGACTAAAAAGAAACACATACAAAAGTTCTCAAAAACTTAAAAACTCTTCTAAAATACAGGGCATACACGCCGGTGGGAGCCAACCGTGTGCCCTCCACGGCTGCTAGACACACCTGTGTGTCCTCCTCGTGGTTGGACCTGACTACACACCACGGCCACCAAGCACGCCCATGTACCCTAACTGTGGTCGATCCTGCCAAAATAACATGGCTATCAAGCACCCCTTTGTGCTAAGGCCGTGTCCGACTAGGCCATTTATTGACTTTCTCACACGGCCTCTAGGCACGACCGTGTGCCATGGTAGTGTACTCTTAAGCTAGCTACTGACTTTACCCCACGGTCACTAGGCACTCCCGTGTGCCATGGCCGTGTGACATTATAGGTCATTTGCAAGACCAAAATGCCACCCAATTGGGTCATGCCTACAAGCAACATTTACCAAATCATGTCATCCATATATGGCAACCAAAAACATACCAAATTGACCAATCAATCTATACATTCAACACCAATTTCATTCATTCCAAATTACAAAACTAAAACTCATATCATCACAAGTATAATTCATCCAAAACTTACTCAAAAACTTGACCATTTCTTGTGCTCCAAACCAAACCAAAAATATGCATCATATAACTCGTTCATTCAAGCGTTTTATCAAAACCATGGCTATGTTCACTTCATAAACATATACACATTTCTAGCCTATACATGCCATATCTAGCTATATATATTTTTAAAGAGTACCAAAAAGGGTTTAGTAGTGTGATGACGATCCTTGACAGTCCCGAGCCTTCAGTAGCTTTGACGACCAATAAAATAGAGAAAACACACACACCTAGAGTAAGCTTTCCAAAAGCTTAGTAAGTCAATATACAAGCAAACTTAGCATAGAATGCATATTATGCAAGTAGATATATTGGTACATCCAAAACACTTAGCATACTATCACAAATGTGTTTTGGTTCATATACTTGTGACCACATTTTCCATATTCACAATTCAATAATAATATGTATACATATCTCATTCATAATCATTCTTGCATCTCATTCACCTTCTCATACTTTTTTTCAAATAAAAGTCATATAGGTACTTACCTTTTTATACACACTTATTGTACATTCAACGTACCTGAAACGAACATTTGTTCACTTATTTGATCATAGCTCAGATTTACAAATCGTATCAAAGACTTGCCCGTTGAACCTTTAGGAATCTAGTAGGTTGCTCAGAAAGATCGGAATAGTCATGCAGCGCCAACGTCCCAGACGAGGTCTTACATGCACTCAGATATCAATGCCATTGTCCCAGACAGGGTCTTATACGAATCAATACGATGCCGGTGTCCTAGACATGGTCTTACACGTAAAGGTCATATCGATTCCAACGTCCTAGATGTGGTATTACTTGTAAAGCTAATATCGATGCCAACGTCCCAGACGTGGTCTTACACGAAATCTCAAATCAACGCCAATGTCCCTAACGTGGTCTTACATGATAAAACAGAACAGATACCTATGTCATGACATAACTAATCCTATCTATTCCTAGGTTCGTACGAGACTTCTCAAACATTGTCACTATATCGAACTTATCTCAGAATTCATATGCATAACCTCTCATGAGCATTCATTTTCAACATTAGTCATATGATTAACCACAATTTCATACAAGTACGTTTATTTGCATAGTGACTTACCTCAGATTCGGTTTAATTGAATGAAAATGGCTACTCTGTTATTTTCGCTTTCCCACGATCTATGTCTGTTTTCCTCTGTTCTTGATCTAAACATATTCAGAATTAACCCTTTTATTCACTAATTCATTCAATTCAATCCAAGGACACACATTTAGGGCTATTTGCAAATTAACCCTCATACTTGCACAATTTATCAATTTAGTCCATTTTTATCAAAAACATCAAATTCACAAAATCAACCCATACACATGCTTAGCCGAATACTTATGAACATCATATAAACCCATACTTTTCATAAAATTTGCAATTTAGTCTTTCAATTTACCATTTTCTCAATTTAACCCTAATTAGCTAAATTCATCAAAAATTCAAGAACAAAGTATGTTCATCTAGCTCAAATCTTTCATTTAATGCCAAAGATCATCATAAAGCTCAACATATCATCAATGGAATTTCTCATGAACAACATCAATTCATTAAAGTAAGACATGGGTTTGATAGTAGACAAAGCAACGATTGTAAAAACGTAAAAATTATCGAAAACTGACTCAAAATCATACCTTAATCAAGATGAAAGCCAACCGAAACTCTTAGGCTTTTGTTCTTTCTTTTTCTTTATGATTTTCGGTGGAAAAAATGGATGAACAAAAATCCATTTTCATGCTTTAATAATCATAATATACTTTAATACATGAATGACATATTTAACCTTATAATATAAACTTATGAAACATATTTTCAAAGGTTAATATGAACCATAACCATCCAGCATCTATAAAAATTGGCTAATTGTCACATAAAGCCCTTACAAACAAAAGCCACATCAATTTAACCACTTAATCAAAAGATAAGCCACTTTTAAACTTTATGCGATTTAGTCCTTTTATCAAATTAAGCATATAGATGGATGAATTAACTTACGAAAATTTAGCACATGCTTAGTCACATATCAACAGCACAGAATATAATATTAAAATATTATACGGACTCAGATTTTTGGTCCCAAAACCACTGTTCTGACTAGGGTATAAACCGGACTGTTACAATTCTCCCCCTTAGGGATTTTCGTCCCTGAAAATCTTACCGTTAAACAGAGTCAGATATTGTTGTCACATTGAATCTTCAGGTTCCCACGTAGCCTCTTCTATTCCGTGACGATGCCATAGTACTTTCACTAACGAAATTCTCTTGTTTCTCAACTCTTTTACTTCATGAGCTAAGATACGAATCGGTTCCTCTTCGTATGTCATATCAGATTAAATTTCAATGTCGGATGGGGCAATCACAGGCGACGGATCGGATCGATATCTACGGATCATCGAAACATCAAATACATTATGAATATTTTCTAGCTCAGTGGGCAACTTTAATATATAAGCAACATGCCCAACACGTTCAATGATCTCATACGGTCCGATGAATCTCGGACTCAATTTGCCTTTACGTCCAAAATGAAGCACTTTCTTCCACGGAGACACTTTCAGAAATACTTTGTCACTGATCTCAAACTCTGCATCTTTTTGTTTCAAGTCCGCATTAGACTTCTGATGATCAAATGCTACTTTCAAACAATCTCGGATCAATATCACTTTCTATTCTGAATCTTTTATCAAGTCAACCCCGTGTAGCTTATTTTCACTAAGCTCGGTCCAATACAGAGGTGTACGACATTTATGTTTGTACAAAGCTTCATAATGTGCCATTTTGATGCTTGTCTGAAAATTATTATTATACGCAAATTTGATCAATGGCAGATACTGTTCCGACAAATCATTAAACTCAAGTATACAGCGTCGTAACATATCCTCTAAAATCTGAATGATCCGCTCGGATTGACCATCTGTCTGTGGATGAAAAGATGTACTGAAATGCAATTTCATGCCTAAAGCTTCTTGCAATTTGTTCCAAAATCTTGTTGTGAATCTCGAATCTCTATCTGACACTATGGACAGTGGCACCCCGTGCAACCTCACAATCTCAGAAATGTAAAGCTCGGCCAATCTCTCAAGTGAGTAGTCAGATCTTACAGGAATAAAATGGGCAGTTTTCGTTAATCTATCAACCACAACCTATATTGCATCTTTCTTTCTCGGAGTTAAAGGTAAACCAAAAACAAAATCCATCGTCACTCTATCCCATTTTCATTCAGGAATCAGAATCAGTTGTAACAAACCTAATGGAACTTGAGGTTCAGCTTTCACTTGCTGACAAGCTAAACATTTCGAAACGAAGTCAGAAATGTCCTGTTTCATACCAAACCACCAGTAGTGTCATTTCCAATCATGATGCGTTTTAGTACTTCCCGAATGAACAGATAGACTACTATTGTGTGCTTCACTGAGAATCAGCTGAATCAACTTCGGATTTCTTATAACACAGATACGATCCCAGAATCTCAAACAATCATCAACAATTTGAAATTCAGATTTCAAAATTCAATCACTGAGCTCATTTCGATAACAATTTATTATCCACCTTCTGAGCATCACAAATTTGCTGTATAAACAACGGTTTCGCTTTTAATTCAGCTATCACAAAACTATCATCAAATAAATTTAACTTAGCATTCAAAGTACGTAATGCACACAATGATTTTCTACTCAATGCATCAGCAACAACGTTTACTTTAACCGGATGATAATCAATCACAAGCTCATATTCTTTTAACAACTCTAACCATCTTCTTTGACGCAAGTTCAAATCTTTCTGGGTCATCAGATATTTTAGACTTTTATGATCTGGAAACACATGACATTTCTCACCATACAGATAATGGCGCCAAATCTTAAGTCCAAGCATAATCGTAGCTAGCTCAAGGTCATGCATCAGATAGTTCTTTTCATGTGGCTTCAATTGTCTCGAGGCATAAGCCACAACTTTGCCTTCTTGCATTAAAACACAACCCAGACCGTTTAACGAAGCATCACTATAAATTACAAATTCTTTGCTCGATTCTGGTTGTACTAACACTGGAGCTTCTATTAACAGAGCTTTCAACTGATCAAAACTTTTCTGACATTTATCCGACCACTCAAATCTCACATCTTTCTGAAGTAATCTAGTCAACGAAGTAGCTATCACTGAAAATCCTTTTACAAGTCGACGGTAGTAACCAGCTAATCCCAGAAAACTACGGACTTCGGACAAGTTCCTCGGAGGTTTCCAATCCAGAATAGCAAAAATCTTGCTCGGATCAACACGAATCCCAAAAGCTGACACAATATGTCCTAGAAAACTAACCTCATGCAACACGATTTTTAAATGTTCAGCATGCTTAATCTCATCTCATGAATAAATCAAAATGTCGTCAATGATACAACAACAAATTGATCTAGGTACGATCTGAAAATTTTGTTCATCAAATCGATAAAAACAACAGGAGCATTGGTTAGTCCAAATGTCATAACTAAAAACTCATAATGCCCGTAGCTCGTTCTAAAAGCAACCTTCAGAATATCTGAATCTTTCACTCTCAATTGGTAGTATCCTGATCTCAGGTCAATCTTTGAAAATACAGTAGCCCATTTTAACTAATCAAATAAGTCATCAATTCTGGGCAACGAATATTTATTCTTTATGGTCACCTTATTCAACTTTTGATAATCGATGCACATTCTCATCGTGCCATCTTTCTTTTCACAAAAAGAACATGAGCACCCCAAGGCGAGAAACTCGGTCTAGCGAACCCTCATCAGTTAACTCTTGCAACTGTGACTTTAACTCTTTCAATTCTATTGGTGCCATTCTATACAGAGCTATCGAAATAGGTGTCGTACCAGGCATCAATTCAATACCAAACTTAACTTCACGAATCGGAGGTAAACCCGGTAACTCTTCAGGGAACACATCAGAAAACTCACATACAATAGGTACTAATTCATTTTTCCTTTCAGACATTTTTGAATCAATTACATAAGCAACATATGCCTCATATCCCTTTTCACATAACTCTGAGCTTTCAATACCGATATCACAGCAGACAATCCATTCAAATCATTAGACTCAACCAGTATAATTTCATTATTCGGACATCTCAAATCGATAGTCTTCTTTTTGCAGTTCACAACAGCATCATGCAAAGACAACCAGTCCATACCCAAAATAATATCAAACTCATCAAATGGCAGAAGCATCAGATCAGCAAAGAAACAGATATCTCTAAACATTAATGGACAGTTCTTGCATACTTTATCAACCAAAACACTTTTACCTAAGGGGTTCGATACTTTTATAGCAAGCTCAGTAGACTCTACAGGAAAAGTCTTACAGTATACTAAATTTATTCATATATATATATATATATGAATGCGTAGAACCAGGGTGTATCAATGCAATCACAGAAGTATCATAAAGAGTAAAAGTACCCATTATAACATCAGGTGATGAAGCTTTCTCACGAGCTCGGATAGCATACGTTCTGACAGGCGCTCTATCTTCAATTCTTACAATAGTGTTTCTCATAGTCCTCTGACTACCACTAACATTTCTTACATTCTTTGGAGGTCTACCTCTCACAGGTGCATTATTAGGTCTCAGATTCTAAACAATCTCTAGCTCGACAGACTTAGGACAATTACGAATGAAATAATCAAGCGATCCACATCTGAAGCAAGCTTTGTCATTTAATCTACAGCTTTTCGGATGCCTTTTTCCACAATGTTTACATTCAGGTCTCTTGGATCGAACATTGCCAACACTGGCCACTGAAGTTGTTGGGTTTTTGGAACTCACTTGTGATCTAGCTCGATTCCTGTTTGAATGTCCCAAATTGTCTCTTGAACGGATTTGACCATCTCTGAATCTCTTCGAAGAAGACTGGAATGACTTGCTTGGATATCTCTTTCTCATCTCTCTAGCTTCAGACTCAGCTTTTCTTTTATCTTTCTCGAGTGCTTCAACTTTGCAAGCTCGGCCAACGAGTACAACAAATTCTTTTATTTCTAAAATCCCGACTAGCAAAGGGATATCTTCATTAAGACCATCTTCAAATATTTTACACATTATAACTTCAGAAGATACACATTCCCTAGCATACAGACTCAATCTTACGAATTCTCGTTCATATTCTAAAATAGTCATTCTGCCCTGTTTTAATTCTAGAAATTTCTTCTGTTTCTGATCAATGAATCTTTCACTGATATATTTCTTTCGATATTCACTCTAAAAGAAATCCCATGTAATTCGCTCCTTCGGAACAACAGAAATCAAAGCTTTCCACCATTGATAAGCTACATCTCGGAGTAAAGATACAACACACTTTATGCATTCTTTCGGAGTCAGAGACATTTCATCGAATACCCGGATAGTATTTTCAATCCAAAACTCGACCTTTTCAGCATCATCATCATTAGTAGCCTGGAATTCTTCGGCCCCATACTTACGAATCTTGTCAATCGGAGACTTATTCCACGAATTCAGATTTGTAGTCAGAGGAATAAGATGTCTGAGGGGGATTAACCTGGGGCGAGGGTTGCGAAACAGCCGGGTTGTTCTTTACAAACTGAGTGAACCACTTACTCATCATCTGGAAGAAAGCTTGTTTAGCTTCTCCCTTTTGACCGCTTGTAGTCGGTCTCGAATTAGAGGGCACTGTCCTTGCACGAGAGCAGGCGCATTACTTTTTACGCCGTCAGCTATGGCTCTTTCGGGATCCATTGCTATACAAAAATCACATTTTATTTGTCATAATTCATTACACTATCATAATTTAGATATATGGCATGTATAGCTAGACTCTGACACGCTACGTTAGTCTGAGAATCGACTAAACAATTGCTCTAATACCAACCAAATGTAATACCCCTAACCCAGAATCGTCACGGACTAGGGTTACGGTGCTACTGCATGATTGAAACTTCCTAATATTCCATTCATTTCATTCATCAATCTTATCCACAATGTCCCTTAAGTGAGTCATCAAGACCCTAAGCATGCTTATAAATCGAGGCAAGACTAAAACAAAACACATACAAAAGTTCTCAAAAACTTAAATTTTTTTCTAAAATACGCCCGTGGGAGCCAACCGTGTGCCCTCCACGGCTGCTAGACACACCTGTGTGTCCTCCCCATGGTTGAACCTGACTACACACCACGGCCACCAAGCACGCCTGTGTACCCTGACCGTGGTCGATCCTGCCAAAACAACACGACTATCAAGCATCTCTGTGTGCTAAGGTCGTGTCCTACTAGGCCATATACTGACTTTCTCACACGGGCTCTAGGCACGCCTGTGTACTCTTAAGGTAGCTACTGACTTTACCCCACGGTTTCTAGGCACGCCTGTGTGCCATGGCCGTTTAACATTATAGGTCATTTACAAGACCAAAATGCCACCCAATTGGGTCATACCTACAAGCAACATTTACCAAATCATATCATGCATATACGGCAACCAAAAACATACCAAATTGAACAATCAATCTATACATTCAATACCAATTTCATTCATTCCAAATTACAAAACTAAAACTCATATCATCACAAGTATAATTCATCCAAAACTTACTCAAAAACTTGACCATTTCTTGTCCTCCAAACCATACCAAAAATATGCATCATATAACTCGTTCATTCAACCATTTTATCAACTCAAAACTAGCCAAAAACATGGCTAAGTTCACTTCATAAACATATACACATATCTAGTCTATACATGTCATATCTAGCTATATAAATTTTTCAAAGAGTACCAAAAAGAGTTTAGTAGTGTGATGACGATCCTTGACGGTCCTGAGCCTTCAGTAGCTTTAATGACCTATAAAACAGAGAAAACACACACACAGAGTAAGCTTTCCAAAAGCTTAGTAAGTTAATATACAAACAAACTTAGCATAGACTGCATATTATGCAAGTAGATATATTGGCACACCTCAAACACTTAGCATATTATCACAAATGTCCTTTGGTTCATATACTTGTGACCACATTTGCCATATTCAAAATTCAATCATACTTTTCTTTAAATCAAAGTCATATAGGTACTTACCTTTTTATACACACTTATTGTGCATTCAACGTACCTGAAACAAACATTCGTTCACTTATTTGATCATAGCTCGAATTTACAAATCGTATCACAGACTTGCCCGTTGAACCTTTACGAATCTAGTAGGATGCTTAGAAAGATCAGAATAGTCTTAAAATGCCAACGTCCAAGACGAGGTCTTACTTGCACTCAGATAACGATGCCACTGTCCCAGACAGGGTCTAATATGAATCAATACGATGCCGATGTACCAGACATGGTCTTACACGTAAAGCTCATATCGATGCGACCGTCCTAGACGTTGTCTTACTCGTAAAGCTAATATTGATGCCAACGTCCCAGACGTGGTCTTACACGAAATCTCAAATCAACGCCAATGTCCCTGACGTGGTCTTACATGATAAAACAGAACAGATACCTATATCATGACATAGCTAATCCTATCTATTCCTAGGTTCGTACGGGACTTCTCGGACATTGTCACTATATCAAACTTATCTCAGAATTCATATGCATAACCTCTCATAAGCATTCATTTTCAACATTAGTCATATGAGCAACCATAATTTCACACAAGTACATTTATTTGCATAGTGACTTACCTCAGATTTGGTTTAACTGAATGAAAATGGCCTCAGATTCGGTTTAACTGAATGAAAACGGCTGCTTTGTTACTTTCACTTTCCCACAATCTAAGTCCGTTTTCCTCAGTTCTTGATCTAAACATATTCAGAATTAACCATTTTATTCACTAATTCATTCAATTCAATCCAAGGACACACATTTAGGACTATTTGCAAATTAACCCTCATACTTGCATAATTTATCAATTTAGTACATTTTTATCAAAAACATCAAATTCACAAAATCAACCCATACACATGCTTAGTCGAATATTTATGAACATCATATAAGCCCACACTTTTCATCAAATTTGCAATTTAGTCCTTCAATTTACCATTTTCTCAATTTAGCCCTAATTAGCTAAATTCATCAAAAATTCAAGAACAAAGTATGTTCATTTAGCTCAAATCTTTCATTTAACGCCAAAGATCATCAAAAAGCTCAACATATCATCAATGGCATTTCTCATGAACAACATCAATTCATTAAATTAAGACATGGGTTTGATAGTAGACAAAGCAGCGATTGCAAAAACGTAAAAATTATCGAAAATCGACTCAAAATCATACTTTAATCAAGATGAAAGCCAACCAAAACTCTTAGGCTTTTGTTGTTTCTTTTTCTTTATGATTTTCGGTGGAAAAAATGAATGAAAAAAATCTATTTTAATGCTTTAATTATCATAATATACTTTAATACATGAATGACATATTTAACCTTATAATATAAACTTATAAAACATATTTTCAAAGGTTAATATGGACCATAACCATCCAGCATCTATAAAAATTGGCTACTTGTCACATAAAGCCCTTATAAACAAAAGCCAAATTAATTTAAACACTTAATCAAAAGATAAGCCACTTTTAAACTTTATGCGATTTAGTCCTTTTATCAAATTAAGCATATAGACGGATGAATTAACTTACGAAAATTTAGCACATGCTTAGTCACATATCAACGGCACAAAAAATAATATTAAAATATTATACAGACTCAGATTTGTGGTCCCAAAACCACTATTCCAACTAGGGTATAAATTGGACTGTTACAAGAAAACTGATCAAATAAATCATCAATCCGCGGTAGAGGATATTTATTCTTTATAGTCACTTTATTCAGCTGTCTGTAGTCGATACACATTCTAATCATGCCATCTTTCTTTTTAACGAACAATACTGGTGCACCCCAGGGAGAATAACTCGATCGTGCAAAACCTCTGTCTGTAAATTCTTGCAACTGAGCTTTCAATTCTTTTAATTCTGTTGGAGCCATTCTGTATGGAGCTATCGATATCGGCATTGTTCCCGGTATTAATTCAATACCAAATTCAACTTCTCTTATCGGTGGCAACCCGGTAATTCTTTTGAAAATACATCCGAAAACACACAAACAATAGGTGCAGATTCAATCATTGATTCAGGCACCTTTGTAGCCAGTACGTATGCAAAATATGCATCGCAGCCCTTTTTCAAATATTTTTTAGCTAACATAGACGATAGCACAGTAGGTAATTCATTCAAATCATTAGACTTAATCTGAAGAATCTCACCATTTTGACATTTCAATTCAATAGTCTTCTGTTTACAATTCACAACCGCATCATGCATAGTCAACCAGTCTATTCCAAGAATTACATCAAACTCATCGAACGGTAGAAGCATCAAGTCAGCCCGAAAATAGTAACCCCGAGTCATCAAAGGACAATTCTTACAAATTTTATCAATTAAAATAGACTTGCCTAAGGGGTTCGATACTTTAATTACAAATTCTGTAGACTTGACATGTAAACTCTTTTTAAATACTAAGTTCATACAGATATATGAATGAGTTGATCCAAGATTTATCAACGCAACTATATTAGTATCAAAAAGAGAAAAAGTACCGGTAATAACAACTGGCGATGATGCCTCCTCCCGTGAATGAATAGTATAAGCTCTAGAAGGTGCTCGTGCCTCAGATCTTATAGTTGAATCTCTCGTAGCACCTCTATTACCACTCTTATTTCTAGTATTTCGGGGTGGTCTCCTTCTAGTAGTCGTGTTACTTACTTTCACCGGTTGTTCTCTTTCAGCTGTAAACTTTTTTGGACAGTCCCGGAGATAATGATTAAGAGATCCATAT
Organism: Gossypium rotundifolium; assembly: GCA_025506655.1. Taxonomy (NCBI): domain Eukaryota; kingdom Viridiplantae; phylum Streptophyta; class Magnoliopsida; order Malvales; family Malvaceae; genus Gossypium; species Gossypium rotundifolium. The sequence continues at coordinate 65,301,617 of CP106722.1, forward strand.
TTAAAGCAACATCCGCTCACTAATCTACATTCACCATAATGTTTCTTATTGCAATGTTTACATTTAGGTCCAGTATTTCTAACGCTTCCCACACTGGCAATGGATGTCGCGTGAGGTTTAAAACTGAAATGCCTCACATATCTGTCTCTAATCGAAATTCCTGTATAAGCCGTAGAACGAGGATGATTTTCTCTAAATTTCTTTGATGTTGACTGATGTGATTTGCCTAAAAATCTCTTTCTAGAATCTCTAGCCTCATAATCGACTTTTCTTTTCTCTTTACAAAGCTCTTCGGTTTTACAAGCTCGGTCAAATAAAACAACAAACTCTTTCAGCTCAAGAATTCCAACTAACACTCTGATTTCTTCATTCAATCCATCCTCAAATCTTTTACACATTATAGCTTCAAAAGATACACATTCACAGGCATATCTACTGAGTAGTACAAACTCTCTTTCATATTCTGTGACTGACATATGACCTTGCTTCAATTCAAGAAATTCTTTTCTTTTCTGATCGATAAACCTTTGGTTGATGTATTTCTTTTTAAATTCAACTTGAAAGAACTCCCAAGACCTTTTCTCATGGAACTATGAATATCAAGGTATTCCACCACTAATACGCAGTATCTCGTAACAATGATACAACACATTTTAAACATTCTTCAAGTGTGCGGGACAGTTCATCAAATACCCAAATTGTGTTTTCGAGCCAAAACTCAACTCTCTCAAGGTCATCATTGATAGTGGCTCTGAAGTCATCAGCCCCGTGTTTCCATATCTTGTCAACAGGTGGTTTATTCAATCGCAGAGGATTAATACCTTGAGGAAATACAGGGATTGGTTGGGGAATAGGTGTAGGTGGAGGTTGCTGAACAGCCGAATTCGTACGAATGAACTGTGTGAACCACTCGTTCATTATCTGAAAGAAGGCTTCTTTAGCCTCACCCCTGTGACTACTAGACACGGGTCTAGATTCAGTAGGCGCAGTCTCTTAAGCGAGAGCTGGCGTGTTACTTTCTACATCATCTGCTACAGCTCGTTTAGGATCCATTACTATATAAAAACACATTTGAAAATGTCAGGAGTCATCACAATATCACAGTTTTATTTATGGCATGTATAGCTAGACTCACATACGCTATATTAGTCCTAGAATCGACTAAACTGTAGCTTTGATACCAATAAATGTAACACCCCTAACTCGTAACCATCGTTGGAATAGGTTAAGAGGCATTACCAAACTAGAAACTTAGTTTAGAACAATCATTTATCAAATATCTACTCATTTTAGTAAATATCATTCATTCACATTCAATATATATTTAAATCGAGCATATAAGGCTTCAATCTTGCATTTGGGACTAAATCGGTAACATATGAAAATTTTGGAAACTTAGAGAAAAATTCAACATTTCAAGTATCACACGCCCGTGAGAACTGGCCGTGTGCCTCACATGGCTAGTAGACACGCCCGTGTGAAAATAGGGCATACATACTGACTTGGGTCACACAGCCAAGAGCATGCCCGTGTGCTAGGCCGTGTGAAAACTGGAGAGTATATTGACTTATCAACACAACCAAGCCACACACCCGTGTGTGAGGCCGTGTGGAGCATACTGAATTCCATTCCAATTCAACACAAGGGGACACACGGCTGTGTAACATGATAGTGTCTCACACATGGCTGAGACACACGTTCGTGTCCCTGCCCGTGTGGACAAAAATAGGCTATTTGTAAAGCCATTTTCCACCCTATACACACAAGCATTTATAAGCATAAATGACCACATTTCATAACCCGATTGGTAATCATTCCATAACATTTCATACACATAATATGCCAATTCAATTTAGTACTCAAATGCCTAATTAACATCATGCATTCTTCATTCATATATCAACTACATAACAAGACATCTTTTTCACCTTTTCATTCCATCAATTTCTTGCCCAAAACATACCATAATTGAACACTTAAACTCAACCAAAACATTGTACCAAAATAATCCAAATCACATGGCTTAACTCATACACAAAATATACCAAAACCATAATATCAAGCAGCCATAACTAACATCTTTTAAATTAGTCTATACATGCCATATTTACAATTATCCAAAAATTCAAAAGTACCAATCGAAAATTGGATAGTGTGATGTGCAACTCTAACATGTCCGAAACGAATGAGCGAACGAACCTCTATAAAACATAGAAAAAGAAACAGAGTAAGCTTTATAGCTTAGTAAGCCTGTAACAGCTTGATTTAGGGGCTAGTCAGAATAGTGATCTTGAGATCACTAATCTGAGTTTAGAGAAATTTATTTTCATGTTATATTATGAGTTAGAGCATGATAGTATATGTGCATGAAAATTTTGGTGCTTTAATTTTAACGGTTTCTTGATTAATCGCAAAAAAGACTAAATCGCATAAAGTGAAAAAGTTCCATTCTATAAGCTAAAGGTACCAAATAGCCATAGATTGAAAATTGGAGGTCTTTAAAATAAAATTAGGTTCCCAATATTTGCTTCGTCGGCCATAGACTAGCATAGGAGACAAATTTGTCAATGTTGGTCAAAGTTGGTGATAGTAGGTAGACTAAATTGATAGTTTAATATAAAAATAAAGAAAAGATGATGTTCATATTTCTTGCTCATCTCTTCCACCAAAAATTGGCTGCCAAATAGGGGTTAAAAGCTTCAAAAGTTTTAGCACGCTCTTCTATTCGCAAGTGTTCTAGGGATCATTTCTTGATAAAAGTTGTACTTTTGAGACCCCTAAAGCTTAAGCTTTCAAATGAGGGGACTGTTGTGCAATATGGTGAAAAGTTTAGAGTTTTTACATGAGAGTTTACATTTTTATTTGCTACATTTTTTGGAAAAAATTGAGTCTTAGTTGTTAGATGAACAACTTTTATGAAAGTTGTTGTCTTGAAAACACCTAATTGAACCTTGATGAAAAGGTTACAAATTTGCAAAAATTATGTGAAATGTTGAGTTTTAATGATAGATATAAGAGTATTAAATGTTCACCTAGGCTTGTTGAAGGTAGAAATGTGATTAGAATTGATTTTTGAGCCTAGGGGCAAAATGGTCATTTTGCCAAAGTCTAGAGGCAAAATAGTAATTTTGCCTAAGCATGATTATTGAAATGCTTTCATTAATGTGGTGATTAAAATGAGCTAAATTGCTATTATAGAGTAAAAAGAATCGAGAATCTGCCTCGATTAAGGAAAGGACAAAGTCGTGGACTAAACCGACGAGTTAGCTCATCTTGAAATCGAGGTAAGTTTGTATGTGATTAATGAGACATTTATGTTGGAATAATTGAGAATGCTTTGTATTATATTGCTGCATTATGCTCTACTAAATTGAATAGTTAATGTTGAATGAGATGTTGAGGCCCTAGTGGACTATATTGAAAATGGAATTGCTATCGTCGAGATATGAAATAGGTAAGGTCCCATATAAGACCATGTTCGGGACATGGCCTCGTCACTGAGTTGAGATCCCGTATAAGACAATATCTAGATATGGCTTCGATAATGATTATGACAATTATATAAGGCTGTATCTGGGATATAGCATCGATTCTTAATGTGAAATTCCATATAAGACCATATCCGAGATATGGTATTTGCATTTAGGAGTAACTCCATATAAGACAACCTCTAGGATGTGGCATTGGCTTCGTACCCGCTTGAATGACTATTACGATGCATCTTTGACTATCCCTAGTAATCAATGGGATAAGTAGATGAGTTTAGAAGTAGAAATGAGAAATTTTCTAAAGTCACATGAATGAGTGAATACAGGTACTCGTGAGTAAGTCACGAAGAAACGATTACGATGTGTAGCACGGTATGTGCTAAGTAAGTATGGCAAGGATCCTATGACTTGTGTATGGTTAGTTAATGTCATAGATGGCTTTTATTATGAGCTTATTGTTGCTATTTATTTTCATGCAAACTTGCTAAGCTTCATGCTTACCCCTTTCATTGCCCTTCTTCCTTGTAGTATTTCCAAGATAACTCGAGGATCGTGGACGTAGGAGTTCGAAAATCAAACTATCGACATCACTTTGGTATAACAATTTAGACTTATTTTGAGTATGGCATGTATAGGACTTGGGTATTTTGTTAAGTTGTAATTGTTAGTCAAAGTGTTGGCTATGTAAGTTATAAAAGCCATTTTGTAAATGGCCTTATAATTTAGGCAAATACTTGGCAAGTTCTATTGCTTAATGAAGATAAATTTCATGAAGTATATGTGCTTTTGTATATCTTGATTTCTGAACTCCTAGGAATACCTTTTGATTGTCTTTTATGTTGGGAATGAGTTCTTAAATGTGCTTTGGGGATATGAGTTGTATAGTTTTGAATTGGACTACTTATGTGTGTAACATAGGGTGGCAAGGGCTTGGTATATAGCCTACTAATTGTCTATATGGGTAGACACACGGGAGTGTGTCTAGACCGTGTGGGAGGCATGGCTAGCACATGGGCGTATGCCCAAGCCATGTGAAGTTTGCACCTTGTACTTGGGATTTAAATCGTCACATGACTGAAGTACAAGGATGTGTGTATAGACCGTGTGGATAAGTCAGAATGATAAGGTTTGGCACATGGACCAGGGCCACGGACATGTCAAGGCCATGTGAATTTAGTCAGTGTCAACCACGGGTGAAAGACACGGGCATGTCTTAAGGGCACACGGGCGTGTCCCTAGTTCAACACGAGCGTGTGGCCCCTGTTTTGATGAAAAGGTTTCCAAGTTCATAAAAGTCCTCAGTTTAATCTCGAAACCTCTCGGAGGCATATTTTAGGCCATGTAGGCCAAGAATGAGCAAGAAAAGGGTTCGAACGTAATTTTATAATCCTATTCGAGATGTTGAGCAAGATTAGTTAAGTAATGCCTCAAACCCTGCTCCGGCTTGCATACAGGTAAGGGGTGTTACATTTTTTGGTATCAGAGCTATGATTTAGTCAATTTTAGGACTAACATAGTGTAAATACGAGTCTAGCTATACATGTCATATATAAGAGTGTCTGAGTAATGATAGTGTGATGGCTCTTGACGTATAAAATCGTGTTTTGTATAGTATATGGATTCTGATCCAGACCGAACTACAGCTGATGATGCTGTGAGTAACGCTTCATCTCCTGCTTAAGGGACTGTGCCAACTAATAGTAGGCCTGAGACCTTGGGTCAGGGTGAAGAGGCTCGAGAAGCCTTTCTCCATATAATGAGCAACTGGTATACTGAGTATACCCGAGCAAATCCTAACGCTCTACCCCGTCCACCCTTGCGTATCCCTCAACCCGTTCTAGTAGCTCCTTAAGTGGTTGAGGTGGTGAGAAGAGAAAGGCCTCCGGTGGATAAGATCCAGAAGCAAGGAGCTGAGGAATTTTGGGAAAATAAGGACGATGGCCTGGAGAGAGTGGAATTCTGGCTCGAGAATATTATCAGGGTATTCGATGAGTTGTCATGCACCCCAGAGGTGTGCTTAAAGTGTGCGGTATCTCTCCTGAAAGATTTAGTCTACCAATGGTGGAACACCCTGGTGTCAGTGGTGCCAAGGGAGAGGGTTAGTTGGGAATTTTTCCAAGAGGAATATCGGAAGAAGTACATCAGCTAAAGGTTCATCGACCACAAGAGGAAGGAGTTTTTAGAACTGAAGCAAGGTCGTATGTTAGTAACTGATTACGAATGGGAGTTCGTAAGGCTCAGCAAATATGTTCGGGAGTGCATGTCTACCGGGGCAGTCAGGTGGAATAGGTTCAAAGACGGACTAAATGAGGACATCCGTTTATATGTTGGAATTCTTGAACTAAAGGAATTTATCGTGTTGGTACATAGAGCCTGTAAAGTCAAAGAGTTGATTAAGGAGAAGAAAAGAGAGGAGAATAAGTCTCGTGATTCGTGGAAGAGACAACTGAACAAGTCTTACTAATCCTTATCTAAGAAGTCGAGGGATTTCTCTACTCGACTAGTCACTTCAGCAGATTTTTCAACCCGAAGTAAAGAAAAGTAATTTTTGAGGTCGAAAGGGCAGACCACATCAGTTGCTAGTGTGGGAAACGTCCGACCAAGTAGATCGAAATGCCCTCAGTGTGACAGGCACCATTCTGGTGAGTATCGAACTAATGAGAAAGCTTATTTTAGATATGGGTCCTTAGACCACTTTATCAGAGACTGCCCCGAGGTGGGCAAGAAAGAAAAGCCTCAGAATGCAAGATAGGGAAGTACTGCTAGGGGAAGAACACTGGAAATTCGAGAATTGTGATGAGTAGCAAGAACCCATCTAGAGAGCAGGCTGCTAAAGTTGAGGGTAGAGCACCGGCGAGGACATATGCCATTCGTGCTCGTGAAGAGGCATCTTCTCCCGATGTAATCATGGGTACCTTTTCTCTCCATAATACTCACGTTATAGCTTTAATTGATCCGGGATCTACCCACTCGTACATATGCATGAAATTAGTCTCTAGCATGAGCATGCTTATAGAGTCTACCGAATTTATCATAAGAGTGTCTAATCCCCTAGGAAAATGTGTGTTGGTTGATAGAGTTTGCAAAGGTTGTCCTTTAATGATTAAAGGTCATTGTTTCCCGGTTGATCTTAAGCTATTTCCATTTGATGAGTTTCACGTCATCCTTGGGATGGATTGGTTAGTTACTCATGGAGTAATTGTGAATTGTGGGGAGAAGTATATTAAGTTGAGAGATGATAATGTCAATCTTATTCATGTTGAATCGGATAAGCCAGATAGGTCACCAATAGTGATGTCAATCTTGTCGACTCGGAAGTATTTAAGGAAGCGATACGAGGACTATCTTGCCTTTGTGTTGAACACTAAAGAGACTGATTCGAGAATTGAGTCAGTACCCACAGTATGCGATTACCTGGATGTCTTCCCAGAAGAGTTGCCAGGGCTACCTCTGGTTAGAAAAATTAATTTTGGGATTGAGTTAGCTCCGGGTACTGCCCCTATTTCTATTGCTTCATATAAAATGGCTCCAACTGAGCTAAAAGAGCTAAAAGCACAGTTGCAAGAACTAACGCAAGGCCAAGTTTCTCTCCATGGGGTGCTCCTATTTTATTCGTGAAGAAGAAATATGGTTCCATGAGACTATGTATAGATTATCGGTAAGTCAACAAGGTAACTGTAAAGAACAAGTATTTGTTGCCGAGGATTGATGATCTATTCGATCAATTGAAGGGAGCCACATTATTTTCCAAGATAGATTAGAGGTCAGGGTACTATCAGCTTAGAGTCAAGGACTCGGATGTGTCGAAAACTGCATTTAGGACTAGATATGGCCACTATGAATTTCTGGTCATGCCTTTTGGTCTAACAAATGTCCCTGCGATCTTCATGGATTTAATGAATCGCATTTTTTGGCCATACATGGATAAATTTGTTGTGGTTTTCATCGATGACATACTAATCTACTCTCGGGATAAGAACGATCATGTTGAGCATTTGAGTATGGTTCTACAAGTTTTGAGAGAAAAGTAGTTGTATGCTAAATTTAGTAAGAGTGAATTTTGCCTCAAGGAAGTGGGATTTTTGGGGCACATTGTCTCGGGAGACGGGATTAGAGTTGACCCAAGTAAGATTTTAGCAATTGTTGAATGGAAACCTCCGAGGAACGTAGTTGAAGTAAGGAGTTTCCTAGGCTTAGCCGACTATTATAGGGGTTTTCCATGATAGCTACCCTGATGACGAGACTTTTGTAAAAAGATGTATAAGTTCAATTGGATGAAAGGTGTCGTGAGCTTTGAGAAACCAAGACATCATTGGTGAGGCTCCTGCTCGATGCAACTGAGTAGGAAGAGAATTTGTGGTTTACAGTGACGTGTCCTTAAATGGATTGGGGTGTGTAATTATGCAAGAGGGTAAAGTGATTGCATACGCCTCTAGGCAATTGAAGCTGCACGAGAAGAATTACCCGACTCATAATTTAGAGTTGGCCGTAATCATGTTTGCGTTAAAAATTTAGAGGCATCATTTGTATGGTGAAAGGTGTCGGATTTTCACAGACCATAAAAGCCTAAAATATTTGATGACTCAAAGGGAATTGAATTTGAGGCAACGAAGGTGGTTAGAGCTGATTAAGGATTATGAGTTGGTGATTGACTACCATCCGGGAAAGGTGAACGTAGTCACTGATGCTTTGAGCAAAAAATCATTATTTGCACTAAGAGCCATGAGTACTCAGATGACTTTGTTGGATGATCGTTCCATTTTAGACGAATTGGGGGCTAAACAATTATTTCTCCAAGAGATTTGTAAAGCTCAGAAAGATGATAACAATTTGCAAGCCAAGAGAATTATATGTGAGTCGAACGTTGAGTTAGACTTTCGAATAAATCATGATGGATGCCTAACATTTTGAGATCGGGTCTGTGTGCCCAGAAATGACGAACTTATTCATAAAATCTTGTAGGAAGTGCATAGCGGATGTTTGAATGTACACCCAGACAGCACGAAGATGTACAACGATTTGAGGGAATGGTATTGGTGGCTTGGTATGAAGAAAAACATTTCCAAGTTTGTATCGAGATGCTTGATTTGTCAGCGAGTGAAGGCTGAACATCAAGAACCTTCGGGTTTACTTTAGCCCATTATGGTTCCTGAGTGGAAATGGAACCGTATTACCATGGACTTTGTGATGGGCTTACCGTTGACTACAAAGAAGAAAGATATAGTATGGGTAGTAGTTGATAGACTCACAAAGTCAGCCTATTTTATACCAGTGCGAGTCGACTATTCACTTGATAACTAGCGGACTTATACATGTCAGAGATAGTAAGACTCGATGGTGTACTATTTTTGATTATTTTGGATAGAGATCAGAGATTCACGTCACGGTTTTGGAAAAGTTGCAAGAGGCCATAGGCACAAAATTGAGTTTCAGTATAGCCTTTCATCCACAAACTGACGGGCAGTCGGAGAGGGTAATTCTAATACTTGAAGACATGCTTCAATGTTGTGTTTTGGAATTCCACGGTAATTGGGAGAAATACTTACCATTGGTGGAATTCGCCTATAATAACAGCTTTCCGTCAAGTCTAAAAATGGTGCCTTATGAGGCATTGTATGGGCGTAAGTGTCGAATGCCTTTGTATTGGTCAGAACTAAAAGAGATTTAGATTCACGAGGTCGACTTGGTTAAGGAAACTGAAAAGAAGGTAAAAGTGATACGTGACTGTCTAAAAGTCACCTCAGATAGGCAAAAGTCCTATTCGGATTTTAAAATGAAAGAGATTGAATTTAGAGTAGGTGATAAAGTGTTCTTGAAAGTATCACCTTGGAGGAAAGTATTCAGATTTGGCCAGAAGGGCAAATTGAGTCCACGTTTTATCGGACCTTATGAAATTAACGAGAGGATATGACCGGTAGATTATCGGTTGGCCTTGCCACCTGAGCTGGAAAAGATTCATGATGTCTTTCGCGTATCCATGTTACACCGATACCGTTCAGACCCTTCACATGTCATACTGCCGACAGAGGTAAAGATATAACCGGACCTGACTTATGGTGAAGAGCCGGTTAGAATCTTGGCACGAGAGGTCAAGCAAATAAGGAACAAAAACATAGCCCTACTGAAAGTTCTATGGCAAAGGCATGAAATAGAAGAGGCTATATGGGAGCCTGAGGAAATGATGAGGAACCAATATCCCAACCTTTTTACCGATAAGATTTTCGAGGATGAAAATCCTTAAGGGGGAGGATTGTAACAGCCCGATTTAGGGGCTAGTCAGAATAGTGATCTCAGGATCACTAATCTGAGTTTAGAGAAATTTATTTTCATGTTATATTATGAGTTAGAACATGATAGTATATGTGCATGAAAATTTTGGTGCTTTAATTTTAACGATTTCTTAATTAACCACGAAAAAGGACTAAATCGCATAAAGTGAGAAAGTTCCATTCCATAAGCTAAAGGTACCAAATAGCCATAGATTGACAATTAGAGGTATTTAAAAGACAATTAGGCCCCCAATATTTGCTTGGCCGGCCATAGACTAGCATAGGAGACTAATTAGTCAATGTTGGTCAAAGTTGGTGATAGTAGGTGGACTAAATTGATTGTTTAATATTAAAATAAAGAAAAGATGATGTTCATCTTTCTTTCTCATCTCTTCCACCAAAAATTGGCACCCAAATAGGGGTTAAAAGCTTCAAAAATTTTAGCACACTCTTCTCTTCACAAGTAAGTGTTCAAGGGATCATTTCTTGATAAAAGTTATACTTTTGAAACCCCTAAAGCTTAAGCTTTCAAATGAGGGGACTATTGTGAAATATGGTGAAAAGTTTAGAGTTTTTCCATGAGAGTTTCCATTGTTATTTGCTGCATTTTTTGGAAGAAATTGAGTCTTAGTTGTTAGATGAACAACTTTTGTGAAAGATGTTGTCTTGAAAACAACTAATTGAACCTTAATGAAAAGGTTACAAATTTGCAGAAATTACGTGAAATGTTGAGTTTTAATGATAGCTATAATAGTATTAAATGTTCAACTAGGCTTGTTAAAGGTAGAAATGTGATTAGAATTGATTTTGGAGCCTAGGGGCAAAATGGTCATTTTGCCAAAGTCTAGGGCAAAATAGTAATTTTGCCTAAGCATGATTATTGAAATGCTTTCATTAATGTGGTGATTAAAATGAGCTAAATTTCTATTATAGAGCAAGAAGAATCTAGAATCTGCCTCGATCGGGGAAAGGACAAAGTTGTGGACTAAACCGACGAGTTAGCTCATTTTGAAATCGAGGTAAGTTTGTATGTGATTAATGCGACATTTATGTTGGCATAATTGAGAATGCTTTGTATTATATTGCTACATGATGCTTTACTAAATTGAGTAGTTAATGTTGAATGAGATGTTGAGGCCCTAGTGGACTATATTGAATATGGAATTGATGTCGTCGAGATATGAAATAGGTAAGGTCCCGTATAAGACCATGTCCGGGACATGGCCTCGGCACCAAGTTGAGATCCCTATAAGACCATATCTGGGATATGGCTTCGATAATGAGTATGAGAATTGTATAAGACCGTATATGGGATATGGCATCGATTCTTGATGTGAAACTCCATATAAGACCATATCCGGGATATGGCATTGGCATTGTAACATCCCAGATTAGGGCCTAGTCAGAATAGTGGTTTCGAGACCACAAATTTGACGTTGAGAAATTTTTTTATTTATATTTTTATGGTCTACAATTTCACGGAATGATTTCGTGAAAATCTCATTCGAAAATTTTAACGTTTGGGCACTCAATTTAGTCAAAAAGACTAAATTGTAAAAAGTACAAAAGTTGAGTTCTACATGCTAAAGGTGTCTAATTTTTATGTGTTTTAAAAATTGAGGTCCTTAAAATGTAATTAGACCATTGGATAACTTGATGGACAAAAATGGGCATGAATAGGACAAAATTGAAAGAAAAGCCTTTAGGGTATTTTAGTCATTTAGTGTTTTAAATGAATAAAAAGACAAAATACAAGAAAAAAAATCGGCTCATCTTCTTCAAGTTGCTGCCGAAAATTTCTAGACTCCATGGCTAAGGGTTTCAAACTTTTCAAGCTTCATAGTAAGTGTTTTTGAGCCACATTTTTAATGTTCATTGTATTTTTGAAATCCCGGTAACTCGATTAAGCTAATTCTACCATTAATTCGAGCAAGGGTTTATATTTGAAAAATTACCCATAGGTGAAAAGTGTGTATTTTGATGTTTTGTGATAGAATATGAAGCTTAGAATTATGTTAAATGACTTTTGCTAAGCAATTTTCAGTAAAAATGAGTAAAATGGCATAATCGGTAAAAATTATTATTGTTTATAATTGTATGTCAGAGCAAGAATCTGATGTTGCTATAGAAGGGAAAAATGTTCAGTATGTCATAAAACATAAGAAAAAGGAATAAATCTTACGCCTTTCTTTACTTAATATGTTAAATGTCATGTAATGATAAAAGCCGAAGTGACGGCAGTGATTACTAAGTTACCTTTGTGGCTAAAAACGAGGATGCCTGGTAAGTTGTTATGGTTGCTAGCGTTAATTATAATGTGATCTATAAGTGCATGCCACTCTTTATACAATATTTTACATGTTAAAGCATGATCATACTTGTATTGTGAGCACAAACATGTGTTATGGGTGATGAGTGGAGGGGGAAGTATGATCTATCAGACTGTCACCAGTGGTTAGGTACCACACAGTGGGTTGGCCCCACATATTGTAATATTGTGACTATGTCTCAGTGGTTTGGCACCACCAGGGGTTTGGTACCACATATGTTTATTTCTGTAACTCCGGTTACCAATGGTTTGGCACCACTAGTGGTTTGGTACCACAAGGGGTAGATTTGGGAGACACGGATGGATATCTAGGTTGATGGGATGCATGACATGCATATTTGTATATGAACTTGTGTAAGAGCATAACTTCTTTTGGGATGGGGATTTACACACTGAGTCTAGGTGACTCACCCCTTCCGTTATATTTTGCAGATAAACTATAGATCGTGAATGTGGAGCCAGAATGGACTCGAGGTGGCCATGCTCAGCATTCGTTTTATTTCAATGTTTTCCATATGGACTTAGTTATTTTCTTTAATTTGGGTTTTCAGTTCTGTAATAAGGCCGCTTAAGTGTTATTTTGGGATATTTTATTTAGTTGTTTCTTAAAAGTTCTATTAAGCATGCTGGTTAAACTATGAATTGGGTGTTTTCAAAACTTTAAACAAATACTCGTTTTTCTGAGATATACAATGATTAAGTAATAAGTACGGAGTAACTATAAGGCAACTAAATTTTTCTGAAACAAGTTTCAACATGTTTTAAACATCACAAGATCTAACGATGTATTCTTTAAAACGTTACAATAGAATTCTTTTTAAACAAGTCGACAAATTGGTTTTCAAAATGTTTTCTTTCCCGTGGCACGCCAGATTCGGTTGTAGTGTTTTGACCGGGTTTGAGGTCTTACATTTTAGTATCAGAGCTCGGTTTAAAAACTTGGTTGTGGGTTTAAGGCCTAAAATGTGTTTTAAGAGTTTGTAAAATGATTTTTAGGGAGATAAATATCCCAGAAAGCATGGCACCTGAGTCTCCAACATCGATCTACCCAGGTAACTACCCTCACCTTTGATGTGATGTTTATATGTTGGGCTTCGTGGGTTTTAGACCTAGATAAGCATGACAGTACTGATGAACCATAGGGCTAGTTTACTTAGCTCCTTAATTGCATAAGACTTAAGTTTAATCAAACAAACCTGTGAGTAAGTCGCAGAGCTAGGGTGTGGCAACAAGCATGCGCATGTCTAGGATTGGATTAGGGAGAGCCTGGTATTTAAGCAGTCCTAGTGACTCACCTCCTCTTCGCTGAAATCCTACCTGGTGCATAGTGACTGTTCACTCTAACCATAAGGACTTGTCCACAGGCTAAACCTTATAATTAAAACCTGAAAGGGACCAACCACCTTGTACACCCTAGTTGTAAAATTACCAAATTACCCCTTGATTTGTAATAACTACCCTGGATTTAAAAAATGACCAAAGTACCCTTGGTTTGTAAAATTACCAAATCACCCCTGACTTACAGAATTACCAAAATACCCCCGAGTTGCAAAATTACCATAATACCCCTGCTTCACGAAAATTACCAAAATACCCATATTTTGAAAAATCACCTGAAACTTTATTTTGGAAAATTACGAAAATACCCCTGTATGTTGCATGTGAGTTCATGGAGGTTGTTGTGTGATGAATGTATGTGGTATTCAGAATTAGGAGATAAGCCTAGAACTAAAACTGTAGATAGGTTCGAACTCGAAAGAATCACTTTTAAAACTATCTTTCATAAAATTATTCGTGGATAAACAGTGAACAGAGTTAATAATTCATAAAATTCTTAACCAGATAAGCGCGGATGAGAAGAATGAGTACAAGAGGTCGTAGACGTCCGTCGCGTGGTTGTGGTAGGGGTAGGATGACTGTGTCAGAGCTAGTAGGGTCTGGCCATGGGTCAGGAAACATGATGCCTGATTTGCCCACGGTGAAAATAGAGTTTCAAGACCAAACTGGTGGTGACGATACAGTATCTCAAGCAGTACTGCAAATTTTGGAGAGAGTTGTCGGGGCCAGCGCGGGTTCAGGAGCTTGAAAATCTGTGGCTGAGCGACTCCGGGCTAACGGAGCAGAAGTGTTCAGGGGAGTTTCTGGTGTAGCTCCCAACACTGCTGAGTACTGGTTAGAGGCGATAGAGCGAATAATGGATAATTTGAACTTCTCGGTTGAGGAGAAGTTGAAGGGGATAGTGTCTCTTCTCCAGGATGAGTCGTATCAGTGGTGGCTCACGGTCAGGAATGGATTGGTTGGTTAAGCACCAGGCAGAACTGGACTGTGCAACTAAGCACATGGTGCTGAAATCGATCGAGGGTGAAGAAGTGGTGATGATAGGTGAGAGAAGGAATTACCTCTCTATTATAGTGTCCGCGTAAAGGTGGATAATATGGTAAGGAAAGGTTGTGAGGCATTTGTGGTTTATGTTTGTGCCTTGGAAGTTAAGGAATCGGCTATAGGAAGTGTCCGAACGGTGAAAGAATTTATCGATGTTTTTTTGGAAAAGCTTCCAGGTTTGCCCCCGGACCGCGAAGTGGAGTTTGGTATAGACCTTCTACCGGGAACTACGCCAGTGTCTATTGCCCCGTATAAGATGGCGCCAAAGGAGTTGGTGGAGTTGAAAGCACAGATTCAGGATAGGGGTTTCATCTAGCCAAGTGTATCACCTTGGGGAGCGCCTGTACTCTTTGTTAAGAAGAAGAACGAGTCCATGCGAATGTAGATAGACTATCGTCAGTTGAATAAATTGACAATTAAGAACAAGTATCCATTGCCAAGGATAGACGACTTGTTTGACCGGCTTAAGGGAGTATCAGTCTTCTCCAAGATAGATTTGAGGTCGAGATATCACCAACTTAAGGTGAAGGAGGCAGATATCCATAAGACGGAGTTTCGTACTCGATACGGGCACTATGAATTTTTGGTAATGCCGTTCGGGTTAACAAACGCACCAGCCGCGTTTATGGATATGATGAACTGGGTGTTTCAACCGTATTTGGATCGGTTCTTCATAGTATTTATAGATGATATTTTGGTATACTCAAAATTGGAAGAAGAGCACGACGCGCATTTGCGGGTGGTGTTGCAGATTTTAAGGGAAAAGCATTTATACGCAAAGTTTAGTAAGTGTGAGTTCTAGTTGAAGGAAGTTACCTTCTTGGGTCATGTGGTGTCAGCTGAGGGGATTAGAGTGGACCCTCGAAAGATTGAGGCTGTATTAGATTGGAAACCACTAAAGTCTGTGGCAAAGATTCGGAGTTTTCTGGGTTTAGTAGGATATTACCAAAGGTTTGTGGAAGGGTTTTCTCTGATTGCAGCGCCATTAACCAAGTTGCTAAGAAAAGGAGTTTCGTTTGTATGGTCAGACAAGCAACAAGAAAGTTTTGAGAGGTTAAAGAGGATTTTGACGGAAGCTTCGGTACTGATTCAACCTGAAGCAGGGAGAGAGTTTACGGTTTATTGTGATGAGTCACATACGGGATTAGGATGTGTCCTGATGCAAGAAGGGAAAGTAGTAGCATATGCTTCTCGACAGTTGAGACCTCACGAGGTGAACTACCCGACGCTTGATCTGGAATTGGCTGCAGTGGTTTTCGCCCTAAAAATTTGGAGACATTATTTGTATGGAGAGAAGTCTGTCGTGTATAAGGATCACAAGAGTTTGAAGTACCTTCTTACACAGAATAAGTTAAATTTAAGGCAAAGGAGGTGGATCGAGCTGTTGAAGGACTATGACTGCTCGATTGAGTACCACCCGGGAAAGGCGCCTTGAGTCGTAAGGTGGTGGCAGAATTAACAGCCTTGTTTGCCCACCTTAGTCTGTATGATGACGGAAGTCTGTTAGTGGAATTGCAAGTGAAGCCAACGTGGGTAGAACAGGTTAAGGAGAAAACAGTTGGTGGATGAAGTTTTGAGCGCACGATGTTTGAAAGTGCAGAATGGTGGATTGGAGGGGTATAGCTTGAGCAACGATGGAGTGTTATGTTTTCAGGGAAAAGTGTGTATGCCTAAAGATGAGGAGTTAAGACAGAAAATTCTTCGGGAGGCACATAGCAGTCCATATGCTATGCATCCGGGAGGTAGTAAGATGTACCGAGATTTGCGGGAGCGGTTTTGGTGGCCGGGCCTAAAGCGTGAGGTAACTGAATTTGTGGGTAAGTGTCTAACATGTCAGCAAGTCAAGGCTGAACATCAGTTACCATCGGGTTTGTTGCAACCGATAAAGATTCCATAGCGAAAGTGGGAAAGGATCACGATGGATTTTGTTGGTGGACTACCCCTCACACCCACTAAAAAGGATTCAGTTTGGGTAATTGTGGATCGTCTGACGAAGTCTACTCATTTCATACATGTACATATGGATTATTCTCTTCAGAAGTTAGCGAGACTATACATAACGGAGATTGTGAGGTTGCATGGGGTACCAATGTCGATTATTTCAGACAGGGACCCTAGATTTACGTCAAGGTTCTGGAAGGCTTTGCACCAAGCATTGGGTACAAGGTTAGATTTTAGTACGGCATTCCATCCCCAGTCAGATGGACAATCGGAAAGGGTGATTCAAGTTTTGGAAGACATGCTAAGGGGCTGTGTTTTGGATTTCAAAGGCAGTTGGGAAGAATTTTTATCGTTGGCTGAATTCACGTACAACAATAGTTATCAGGCAAGTATTCAAATGGAACCATACGAAGCGTTATATGGACGGAAGTGTTGTACCCCTGCATGTTGGACGGAGTTGGGGGAACGACAGTTATTGGGTCTGGAGTTGGTTGCTGAAATAGAAGATAAGGTGAAGGTGATTCGAGCTTGTTTGAAAGAAGCTTCGGATAGGCAGAAGTCTTATGCCGATCTTAAACAGAAGGATATAGAGTTTGCATAAGGTGACAAGGTTTTCTTGAAGGTGTCTCCATAGAAGAAGGTTCTGAGGTTTGGTAGGAAAGGCAAGTTAAGCCCTAGATTTATCGGGCCTTATCGGGTGTCGAAGTGAGTGGGACCAATAGCTTACCAGCTCGAGTTGCCACCAGAGTTGAGTCAAATCCATAATGTGTTTCACGTTTCCATGCTTAGACGCTATCGCTTAGATCTGTCTCATGTTGTGCCGATAGAGGAAATTGAGGTAAGCCCAGACTTCTCTTTTGAGGAGGAACCAGTGCAGATCCTATATCAGGATGTGAAAGTTTTGTGTAGGAAATCAGTCCCTTTGGTAAAGGTATTGTGGCAGAACCATGGATCAGAAGAAGCGACATGGGAGCTGGAGGATGTCATGCGGCAGCAATACCCTCAACTCTTCTGACCAGGTAAATTTTAAGGTCGAAATTTATTTTAAGGGGGTAGAACTGTAACATCCTGGTTAGGTAGGTCTGTGCACTTTGAGTGTCAGGGTTAGCTAGAGCTTTGGAAGTGTGTATTGGGCTCAGGTTTGGGCTTAAACTTGGGTTAACTTTTCTAATAAAGAGCTACAGGACATAATTTAAGTGAGGTATCCATGTTCAGTAGCAAGTTGGGCTTGTGGCCCAAAATTTATTGATGCTGTAAGGGGCATGTAGGTGGCGGCACTAATGAGGAAGTTGGGCCAAGAGTTGCCATTTGGGCCCAAGTATTTTGGGTCAAAAATTTGGCACTCCAAGGGGGAGGGAGAAGGGACGGCACATGTTCTATAATTTGGGAGTTTAAGTTCTTTTATTTTTATTAATAAAAAGCTGATAATAAGGAAGGGAAGAGTTGGTTTTAGGGAGGTCTCATCTAAGGGAAAGATAAAGATGAAGCTGATAAGGGTGGATAAAAGCTATCAGGAGAAGGAAGAGTTGGCCGAAACTCCAACTCTGAGAGTGTGTGTGTGTTGCCGAAATTAGTTGCAAGTGATCATCTTTTCATTCATTTTTTTGTTCTTTCTTTCTCACCTATTCTATGAAAAAGCCGAAATTCTTTTCTCTTTTGGGTGCCTCTGCCTTTTATCAAAACTGAAACTCCCTAGTTTTCTTCTCCTCTTCAAAATCTTTCTAAAAGCTGAATTCTTCTTGCTCATATTCCCATCTCCCATAGCCGAATCTTGAAGTTGATTTCTTTTTCCCGAAGGTGCACCATAGCCGAATAGTCTTCAAGGGATTGGTGAGTTTTTTTTAGGGTTTTCTTCTCTGCGATTTCTGTCTTTTTCATTAAGTTCCTAACTCGAATCATTTTTTTCTATGGCCCTATCGGTTTCACTCTATGCTCTTAGGACCCAAATCTTGTCTTGCTGTGATCTGTGGTGCCGATTTGTGAAGGAAGCTGAAGGTAGGTGGTGTGGGTTCGGTCGAATGGCCACTTTCTTGTTCCTTTGTCATTGGCCGAATGCCATAAGGTACTAGATGGGTTGTGATTATTGGTTTGGTTTGATACTTTGGTGGTGGCCGAATGTAGGTAGGGTGGAGACGCTTTCTTAAAGACTTTCGGGATTCGATAACTAGGTAAGGGTTTCATTGTGAGCATTATGATTACCTATTAGATCTCATCGTTTAATTGGTTTAGTGACAAAGGGATTAATATGGACTCAAATAACAGTCAAGCAGTAGGAGGGGTTGGATCTGTAAACCCAACGCCTAAATACAAGAAGCGATCAAGATGTCGAGTGCGAGATCGGCCATCGAGTGTGGGCCGACGTCAAAAAAAGATCGTAGGCCAATAGTGGTAGTCTCGTGTGATAATAGCGTAGAAGCAGTGAGAGCGTTAGTATGAGAACCATGTGTGTAACTCTTACACACTTTCTTTACTTAATATGTTAAATACATGTGATGATAAAAGCCGAAGTGACGGTAGTGAATACTAAGTTACCTTTGTGCGTAAAAACGAGGATGCCTGGTAAGTTGTTATGGTTGCTAGCGTTAATTATAATGTGATCTATAAGTGCATGCCACTCTTTGTACAATATTGTACATGTTAAAGCATGATCATACTTGTATTGTGAGCACGAACATGTGATATGGGTGATGAGTGGAGGGGGAAGTATGATCTATCAGACTGTCACCAGTGGTTAGGTACCACACAGTGGGTTGGCCCCACATATTGTAATATTGTGACTACGTCTTAGTGGTTTGGCACCACTAGTGGTTTGGTACCACATATGTTTATTTCTATAACTTCGGTTACCAGTGGTTTGGCACCACCAGTGGTTTGGTACCACAAGGGGTATATTTGGGAGACACGGATGGATATCTAGGTTGATGGGATGCATGACATGCATATTTGTATATGAACTTGTGTAAGAGCATAACTTCTTTTGGGATGGGGATTTACACACTAAGTCTAGGTGACTCACCCCTTCCATTATATTTTGCAGATAAACCATAGATCGTGGATATGGAGTCGGAATGGACTCGAGGTGGCCATGCTCAGCATTCGTTTTATTTCAATGTTTTCCATATGGACTTAGTTATTTTCTTTAATTTGGGTTTTTAGTTCTGTAATAAGGCCGCTTAAGTGTTATTTTGGGACATTTTATTTAGTTGTTTCTTAAAGGTTCTATTAAGCATGCTAGTTATGAATTGGGTGTTCTCAAAACTTTAAACAAATACTCGTTTTTCTGAGATATACAATGATTAAGTAATAAGTACGGAGTAACTATAAGGCAACTAAGTTTTTCTGAAACAAGTTTCAACATGTTTTAAACATCACAAGATCCAACGACGTATTCTTTAAACCGTTACAACAAAATTCTCTTTAAACAAGTCGACAAATCAGTTTTCAAAACGTTTTCTTTCCCGTGGCACGCCAGATTCAGTTGTAGTGGTTTGACCGGGTTTGGGGTGTTACATGACAAGTTTAGGGGCAAAATTATATTTTTTCCAAAGTTTGAGTTAGGGACTGTTTTGAGTAGTAAATTAATTAAATAAGTGAAATGTGATGTTTTAGAACCCGAAAAATGAGATTTGGACCTAGAACGTAAGGAAAATCGAAAATCGGGGAAGTTGGTAAATTGTTGTTTCTGGATCCGAGGTAAGTTGGTGTGTTAGTAATAATGCAATAATGTCATAATGTATGTTTGAAACCTAAATTATGGTATTAAATTGATTTTGTTGAATTACATGTTTAGTATATTATGTTGGTGAATTGATTTAATAATACGCTTATGCTAAAAAGGTGACATAGGTGACATGGAAGATGGGTTGAAATGTTGTGCTTAAAGGTGTTTTCTATGCCTATGGTTATTATGTGAAAAGGAAAGTTTATATGTAAATAATGCATTTATTTTACTTGTTCAATAATTATTTTGCTAGATATTATGGAAATCAATGGGTGATAACTAAAATATGAAAATGTATGGAATGGGAAATTCTCAATTGAACCTTCGAAAAACCGAGAGATACGGACAATATGTAGCTAGGTCACACGAGTTATAATGGACCTTCACTATGTGAACAAGAAAGCTACGAGATGGCAAAATTTGATATGTAGCTAGGACACATGAATGATAAGGGACTTTCACCATGTGTGCAAGAAAGCTATGGGCTAATAATTTCATATGTAACTAGGCCACATGTGTAATACTGTGTGTATACCATGTGTACAAGAAGGTTACGAGTTATGAGTAGCTAGGTCACATGAGTGGTTCCTAGTGTTGGACACCATGTAGACAAGAAAGCTACGAGATGGAATGGCTAGGTCACATGGGTGATTAGGGACCTTCACCATGTGTATAAGAAAGCTGAATTATGTGTAGGTGGAGCTATGTGCTGAGATCACTGAGTATCGGGCGTTTTTTGAAGGGGTTCAATGAGATAACTTACTAATGGTGATTGGTCCGATCATGTTATGAATAAGTGCAGGAGTGAATGTGACCAATTGAGAAATGTGGCAAATGTACGTGTGAGTAAGGGTGCATGTGACCATTTGTGTATGTGCATAATGTGTTTGATATGTGATACGTGATTGAAATTGTGGTAAGGCTGATATGGTGTAAACGCCATTATGAGTACTCGTAAATATTGGTGATGATTATTCATTCGTATGGCTAGTTTTGAATATGTTCGGTGTTATGTGTGCATATATGGAAGTAATATAAAGAAAACATGGGAGAGTAAAATTTTCAGTAAAATAGATTAAAATAGCAGCAGTTATGTGACTTTGAAAAATAACCATAAATCTTAGAAATTGAATTATATGTTGGATGAGATATTTATTTAAATCTTATTGAGTCTATTTTCATATAAAAGAAACAGATCAAAGCAAAGGGTTTTTATATTTTGAGATATTTAAAATTTTGTAAGACTGGTTCAGAATGATTATGTGATCCCCTATTCTTCCTTGGAAAAATAATTAAAAATTTTATAAAAATGTTTATGTTGTGTAATTTATATTATCAGAATCCTTGATGAGTCTACTTTCGAGAGAGACAAACAGGAAGGTTATCTAAACTCTATATAATTAAAAATTTTAATTTTAGTGAAGAGGTGTTAGAGCTATCGAACAGCAAAATAGGGGAATCTTTAATGAATAAACTGTATTGATTGGAAAAACCAAAAATTTTGGAAATTTTATGATATGAAGATATGTGAGCCTAGTTTCATGAAAAATTAACAGAGCTTAATTTTGAGTTCTTTAGCTTATGAAATAATTAAATTAGTGACTGTGACTCAGAAAAACAGCCTAAGCTGAACTTAAGAAAAATGGTAAAACTATGTGAATATTGATTCTATTTCCGTGAGTATATTTATCGAGAAATGGGTTAATATTGTTGATTAAATTACTTATTATTATTAATATGCCAACTTACTAAGCTATAAAACTTACACCATTTTCCATTTCTCTTAGTGTTGTCAGATTGGCTCGGGGTTGGAGATTGTTGGAGGTATCATCACACTATCAATTTGTCAAGATGGAATCACAATTCCTAATTTTTTTCCAGTGAATGACATGTATAGAGATTTATTTATTGGTTTTATGTATTATTATGAATTATACATGGGATCCAAGCATGGGCGTGTGAGAACCTCATGGTCTACTCACACGGCCATGTCATATGTCACACGGGCGTGTGACCCTGTTTTGGTTAAAAAAAATCTAAATGTCGAAAAGTTCTGGTTTGGTCCCGAACCAACTTTAATGTTTGTTTTGGTCCTCGTAAGCCCATAATAGGGACATAGAGTGTGACTATGAATGGTTTTAATGTATAATTGAAATGTATGTATCAAAGAAGTGTATAAGATTGCTGTAATGCCTCGTACCCTGATCCGACGACGGATAGGGGTAAGGGTGTTACAGGCATTCAGGAGTAACTCCATATAAGACCACCTCTGGGATGTGGCATTGGCTTCGTACCCACTTGAATGACGATTAAGATGCGTCTTTGACTATCCCTAGTAATCAATGGGATAAGTAAATGAGTTTAGAAGTAGAATTGAGAAATTTTCTAAAGTCACGTGAATGAGTGAATACAGGTACTCATGAGTGAGTCACGAAGAAACGATTACGATGTGTAGCACGGTATGTGCTAAATAAGGGCAATTGTAAGTAAGTATGGCAAGGAGCCTATGACTTGTGTATGGTTAATTAATGTCATGGATGGCTTTTAATATGAGCTTATTGTTGCTATTTATTTCCATACAAACTTACTAAGCTTCATGCTTACCCCTTTCATTGCCCTTCTTCCTTGTAGTATTGCCATGATAACTCAAGGATCGTGGACGTAGGAGTTCGAAAATCACACTATCGACATCACTTTGGTATAACAATTTAGACTTATTTTGAGTATGGCATGTATAGGACTTGGGTATTTTGTTAAGTTGTAATTGTTAGTCAAAGTGTTGGCTATGTAAGTTATAAAAGTCATTTTGTAAATGGCCTTATAATTTAGGCAAATACTTGGCAAGTTCTATTGCTTAATGAAGATAAATTTCATGAAGTATGTGTCCTTTTGTATATCTTGATTTTTGAGCTCTTAAGAATACCTTTTGATCGTCTTTTATTTTGGGAATGAGTTCTTATATGTGCTTTAGGGATAAGAGTTGTATAGTTTTGAATTGGAATACGTATGTGTGTAACGTAGGGTGGCAAGGGCTTGGTATATAGCCTACTAATTGTCTATATGGGTAGACATACGGGCATGTGTCTAGACCATGTGGAAGGCATGGCTAGCACATGGGCGTATGCCCAAAGCCGTGTGAAGTTTGCACCTTGTACTTGGGATTTAAATCGTCACAAAGCTGAAGCACACGGACGTGTGTATAGGCCATGTGGATAAGTCAGAATGACAAGGTTTGGCACATGGACCAGGACCACGGGCGTGTCAAGGCCATGTGAATTTAGTTAGTGTCGACCACGGGTGAAAGACACAGGCATGTCTTAGGGGCACACGGGCGTGTCCCTAGTTCAACACGGGCGTGTGGCCACTGTTTTGATGAAAAGCTTTCCAAGTTCGTAAAAGTGCCAAGTTTAATCTCGAAACCTCTCGGAGGCATGTTTAGGGCCGTGTAGGCCGAGAACGAGCAAGAAATGGGTTTGAATGAAATTCTATAATCCTATTCGAGATGTTGAGCAAGATTAGTTAAGTAATGCCTCAAACCCTTCTCCGACTTGCATACGGGTAAGGGGTGTTACAAAGCCCGTATAATTTAGAATTAAACTTACCATTTATATAATAATCAAGGAAATTACTAAAGTACACTCCATACAATTTCCAAATGCCTATCACAAGCATTCATCCATAGGTTAGACAGGTTAATACATGAAATCATCCATTATCATAATTCAATAATCAATATAACTAGCATTTAGCATTTCATTCTCAATCATATAACAAATAATTCATTCAATAACAATAATCATACTTAGAAATAGAATTTATGCCTGTTGAACCTATTAGAACTCTAAAGGATACTCAGGTGATAAACATTACTAATCCGTAAATTCATTATCAATTATTCTCTTTCGAGCCATGATCGATAAGCTCGTCCTGAGCTGATGAATAGTAAGCTCTATTGAGCTGAAACGGTAAGCTCTATCGAGCTAAACACTAAGCTCATACAAGCTGAAATGGTAACCTCCAATGAGCTGAAAACAGAAAGCTCTTACGAGCTAATATATCGGTAAGCTCATACAAGATGTGGTGAGTCCACAACAAATGCAGGAGCTCGACCAAAACGGTAACCCTAGTGACATGTCACTCGTATCCTACAAATTCTTACGGTTCAAACGGGGCTCGAAAACCATCAATATATATATATCGATTAGGCATTCGTATTACAAGTATATCAATTCCTCAAACATATACATACATTTCAAATAAATACAAATATTTAAAAGCTCGTATCTAATTATACGAACTTTCCTCGTATTGTTCGAATAAAAACTATCAGCTATTCGTCGATCTTTCCTTTTCCCTGATCTAAACTCGATCTCGAGTTTTCTTGATCTATATATTATTAAATTCAGTACATTCAGCATCCAATCTATTCAATTTAGTCCATAATTCATATTTTGGCAAATTTACACATTTTCCCCTATACTTTTCAAATTTTTTTTACCATTTAGTCCTTATCACATAAAATTGCAAACTCATGCAATTTAATACCAACCCATGCCTAGCCGAATTTGCCACCTATCACTAGCAGCCCATATCGTTCATTATTTCATACTTTTAACCGCCACATTTTACAATTTCAGAATTTAATCCCTTTTTGACATTTTTGTCAAAATTTACTTTACAAAACATTAAAATCTATCATCAAATTTTCATATTTCGTCATCAAACATCTATAAACTCAAATAGTTATCAATGGAACTTCACAAAATCATGAACAAATTCAAAAATTAAGGTACAGGCAAACTAGAATACGAAGCAACGATCACAAAAACGTAGAAATTATCAAAAATTAAACTCAAAACATACCTCAATCAAAACTACAAAGGGCCGAACCCTAAAATGCTTCAAATGGTCTTTCTTCCTTTGATTTTTGGTGAGAAAGATGAAAAATAACCTTAATTTTATGTTTTGTTTTATTATTAATACATTAATACATAGTTTACCATTTTACCCTTGGTTATTAAAATATTTAATCAACAAATATAAGGCCATTAATGTCCATTAACCTTATAAATGGCATAATAACATTATAAGGACCTCTAATTTAATAAACCATAGCTATAAGGCACATTAAACTATTGGCACACAAGTTTTACCCTTTACGCGTTTTAATCCTTTTTACCGAATTAAGCATTTAAACGGTAAAATTTCTTTACGAAACTTTCACATAATAATTCTATCATGCTGTAAACAATAATAAAATAATAAAATAAATATTTTAACCTCAGATTAGTGGTCTCGAAACCCCTATTTTTATTTGACTCAAAAATGGGTTGTTACACAAACTAGCAAGTGCAGACACAAAAATTTCTAAAACCACATCCTTGGTACATGCATTATGTGAACAATATATATGTATCAGATTACTTGTCCGAACTTACGAAAGCTCTTTTGCTAACCTGAGGGTGAATTAAGACCAAATTTTAAAGTTTTCAAAATTTCAGGTCGACATCACAACTTTTCAGTTTTTACATCGCGACGTCGCTCGTTTTTGCTCCATGTTGCAACGTCAGAAGTTGGTGGTTGCGACGTGGCCCTTGTTTTTGGAAAAAAATCCCATTTGTTCTAATTCAATAATTTTCAACCCAACCTAAATGTTTCATACATCTTTTTATAAAAAAAAAAAAAATCTTAATTTCATGCTAATATGATCGCATTACTATTTCAACCAAGAATTTAATATGTCAAATACCAAAAGTTTATCATTTGAGTTCAAATTTATCTTTACATTTAAACATACCAATTCTAACTTATATATCAACTTATTATACGTAAACTACCTCACCTTTCAATCCTTAACCTAACAATTCAATTAAGTTCTTGATCGCTATCTTTAATAGAATCAAACATAACTAACACATGCATCAATTAAGTCATTCATCAAACTTAACATCCAAAATCAAGCATCAACTTAGCCAAATGACAAACTAGCAAGTGAAAACACAAAAATTTCCAAATCCACATCCTTGATACATGCATTATGTGAACAATATATATATGTATCAGCTTACTTGTCCAAACTTATGAAAGCTCTTTTGCTAACCTGAGGGTGATTAGGACCAAATTATAAAGTTTACAAAACTTCAAGTTGACGTCACAACTTCTTGGTTTCCACATCGTGACGTCACTCATTGTCATGCCATGTTGCAACGTTGGAAGTTGGTAGTTGCGACGTGGCCCTTGATTTTGGCAAAAATCCCATTTGGTTCCAATTCAATAATTTTCAACCCAACCTAAATGTTTCATACATCTTTTTACAAAAGGAAATCTTAATTTCATGCCAATATGAACAAATAACTATTTCAATGAAGAGTTTAATATGTCAAATACCAAAAGATCATCATTTTAGTTCAAATTCATCTTTACATTTAAACATATCAATTCTAAATTATATATTAGCTTATTATACCTAAACTCCCTCACTTTTCAATCCTTAACCTAACAATTCATGCAAGTTCTTAATCACTATCTTTAATAGCATCAAACATAGCTAAACATGCATCAATTAGGTCATTCATCAAACTTAACATCCAAAACCAAGCATCTGTAGAGAAATTGGGTTTGGAAAACGTAGTGGAAAATAGATTTGAGGAAAAAGCAAAGTTTTAAATTTTTTTCCAAAAATAAGAACTTAGTTGTAATATCTAAAGTAATAAACACTTAATCAAATTTGTACCTTTTCGATTTGTCAAGGATGAACGCTTCGACTAAGTAGTCTTCTTCACTATGCTCAAGGTCACGTCTGCCAAGTGTGGGCTTTCTTCACATCAGAAAATTTTCCAAAAAATTACCAATGGGGAAATTTCGCAATTTCTTTAAACTTCTGAGTCAAGTTGTAAATAAAAAATATCTCTAGAAATTTTCTACAATAATTTCTTCATAGATTTTTCTCTCTACAACTTTCTCTTGAATTCAAGTACGTGAAAAATAATGACCCAGGACTCTTTTTATATATAGAGTTCAACTATGATTAAACTTAATCACTTTAACCTTAAATTTAATATAGTATTTATCAAGACAAATATTATATTAAATTTAATATTAAATCTTATTAAATTAATAGAATATTTATCAATTAAATTAAATTTAATATTAAATCTATTAAAATAATATTATTTTTGCAATAGTTAATCTAAAATTAAATTATCCGGTAGAGTCCTAGTAAAAGTATGATTCCTCCATTACTCAACTGCCGAAGGACCACCCGCTGACCACCGGAATGTCACTATCGCGACCATCGACACCGTCGTGTCTGGTGGTGCCATCACCAATGCGATACCCTTACGGTACCCTGAGTCGATTCGGTTCAACCAGATTTTAGGTCACAGTCTTCGTTTTGGGT
This sequence comes from Gossypium rotundifolium, assembly GCA_025506655.1. Lineage (NCBI taxonomy): Eukaryota > Viridiplantae > Streptophyta > Magnoliopsida > Malvales > Malvaceae > Gossypium > Gossypium rotundifolium. Next base: position 65,329,146 of record CP106722.1, read on the forward strand.
TCTCGAGCCTAATTTACGATCTCAAGTCCAATTTTCAAATTCAATTACCCATTGAGCCAATTGTCTAACTTAAAAATTAATTTTTTTAAATATCATATTTATTTTAATTAATTTGATTAATTTAATTTTGTTTGATTAAAATTAATTTTCCCACAAATCATTGACATTTCCTAAAATTAATTTTTCAAGAAAATTCTCTAGTTGAACAATTCTCACGACTGCCGAATTTAATTCCACATCGAATAAATTGACTCAATTAAATTATTTCCTAGGTCGTAGAATTTCCTTATGATTCAAATGCAATCTGATTGAGCTTTTGTTGAGCTAGCGAAGGAGCCAATCAGACATATACAACTAGGTTCGAGTAATTGCAATTATGTCCAAAAGCATTATTTCAATAATTCACAATTTAATTAATCAATGAGTCAGTCCACAAAAAGTACCACGATTGAAAACTTCTTATTGTATACTCTTTATGAAAGTAATTCATCCAACTGCTTTGTCTAATGACCTCGTCATATGTGTGTTACCCTCATATGATATCTTTGTTTCCTTTGAGTTAAATTCGTTCACTCAATATAATCCTATTTTATCTCATTGTTACCATTGTGTCTTCTTAATGATTAATATGATCACTGTCAAGAAACGACTGTGATAAATTTCTCGTTCAAGAATGAGCAACCCTTGGGCACATACCATATTTATCAATCCACACAATGCTAAAGAGAAGATATCAATAACTCTTTAATCAAGCTATGCATTCCATTATTACCAGTAAAGCCATGTCATTCACAAGTCATGTACCCAACATACCGGCTATGGGCTCGACCATCTTTAGAGCATAAGCCTCCACTTATATCAAAGTACATAAATTACATACACATGGTCAGTGACTAACTCAAGATTTAGGTAAATCACACCATGAACATCACAAGTAAATTAATTTACAAATAGATTTAGAATTAATTCGACTTGGGTCTAGTCCGATGTATCATTCTTCCAATGAGTATATCTATGTCTCTACCTGTGGAGTTTAATCTAATAGCCAAGACTAGTCATCTCCCCAATTGGAATTGTATACGACATAATAATCCTTATAATCTTTGAATCAAACGCTCACTTTGATTCTTTTATGGGATTACATGCTCATTTAGATTATCTACTGAAGTAAGTTATCTTTCTCGCATTGTAGACGTTGTTATAATGCTACTTATCATCAGTTTGAATTTAGACAATCAATGAGCTAATATTTGCTTGTCACAATTTTGCTATGTATGCAAAACATGAAAGACAAACACAAAAGATATAATAGTAAAATGTGAAACTAACTTGATTTATTTATTCATTATTCAAATACGTAGAAAACAATTACATGTTTACTAAAATATGGGAGCATTTCCCAATAGCATCAACTTAGCCAAATGAAAAACTAGCAAGGGCAAACACAAACATTTCCAAAAACACATCCTTGGTATATACATTATGTGAACAATTCAAGTGACATATTGACCGTGTATACATGCCACAACATTATAACCAAAATGAGCATAACTCTACTACTTTGATGATATTGTGCGCTTCTCTCTAATCCAACCTGGAAGTTCTGCAAGGTGATGATCTACAATGGAAGAAAACAACTAGAGTAAGTATATAGAATGCTTAGTAAGTTAAATTGAAAATACTATGATTGCCTTATTCTTATATAAGTACAAAGCAAACTTTAGTTTAGCATAATGTTGTCTAGAACAAGGTATTTAAACATCAATAAGGTGAGCTTATAGTAATATCCAAGATCATCAAATGATACATGTAACTTAAGCATCCCAATTTATATTACTTTCTTATACTTATTACAATGGCATATTAAATCAACAAATTATAAATTCATATCAAGAATGTAACAGCCTCACCTGAACCGGTCGCTGAATCCAGGTACTGGGTGCCACAATGAACTAGATCAAGAAAATGCCAATTTCTAGACTTAACAATTTTTATGACTGATTGTATTTCTTACCATTAAATGTTCCTACAAAAGAGAAATTAAATTAAATAAAAATTTACTATCTCAAAATGTTCAGACTCTAAAAAGATCTACTCAAATACAATGTCGTTTACCCCGAGGCAAAGCCTCTAAAGGTACCTCTCTTTTCTATGTGCATAACACTAAATTGACTGTGATCTTTAGTCCAACACAATCTGACTTGGTTCCTTCTCAAGTTATTAATCACCCATGAGCCCTGCAAGCACAAGCCAAAATTCTATAAGTTAAGAAGAACTTAAGGAGTCTTTTTACTAATTTACTTAAAGATAGACCCTATCTTATGAGGGTAGTAAATGAAAATAATTTAAATATGTTTAACTCCCTACTCATTTTTGGAACAATTTCCCTCAACTCGAAATGGCGTTCTTTGATTTAATTACTGAGCTTATCTATCCGTGGCTATAATGTTAAGAGATTTTCCCTTGGTAAATCCTATCACCTTTTGACTATTTTCTACATTCCCTAGGCTATCATGCCATATTTTCAGACTCTATCCTTACTTTACCTGCATTCTTTCATTTATTTATACCTAGTTTTGGATTGTTTTTTTCACCATGTGCTTATAAGGTAGTCTTTCACTCTATTCTTTCTATCAATGGGTTCTAACTAACCCTTATTTTCTTTATAGACTAACCGACGTACATTATGATAAATCTCTAGCCTATAGGGTTTCTCTGAGTGCCCTCTAGCATTTCCTAATGGTGGATCCTTATCTAAAATCCTTTGATTAACCCTCTTTCCTTTGCCTAAACACTAGGCACCATTGGCACGTCTTTCCCATGACCGATTCTTGCTGGGTTACCACCCATATGCCTTACCAGCTTTTAGGATTACTATTTTTGGCGGACTACTTCCTTTTCTATCTCTTTCACTTTGTTCGATGGATTCAATACTAAACTGATGGCTAACCATCATTTCATCAACACTTACGCTTTTCTTTTAATCCCCATTTTTCTTTGTCCACGTGATTTCCCCCAATTATCATCCTGGCGAACTATCCCATTTTCAGTGTCCCGACTCACTACCCCGTGTTTGCTGTCCTAGCAAACTATATTGGTTGCCATAGCCAAGCTATGGTCTTACACGTTAGAAATCTATTGAGGTTTCACCCTGTAGGACCTTATCACCATCCCAGTGTCACCTCACAGAGCCTGATGACTGCCGTCGCGGTCTTATAATCGTTGTCACAATGTCGTCCTAAAGGACCTATTTCATATTTCACCTTGATGCTTGAATACTACAGTGTCCCCCTACAAAGCCCTAATCTTCGCACATCACGACTACACTCAACAACACCAAATAACAGTATCTTAACGGAATTCCATTTTCTCTATTCATTCACTTATTCCTAACATTGATGCTTGAACACCGTAGTGTCCCTTCCTTAAGGCTTGGAGCTTTGCAGATCACAGTTGGCATACAACAATAACATATGGTGATATCTAACAAAAATTCTTGTTTCCAATTCCTAGCTCCATCTATCCCGTCAATAATTTCCCCGTCGTACCCCTCTATTATTGTAACACCCCAAACCCAGCCTAAATGTTACGACCGGATCTAGCATGTCACATGAAAGGAATGTTTAAAAACTGTGCGTTCGTTAAAAAAAAGTTCATGTTCTTTATATTTGTTGTGAAAAGTCAAGTTTAAGTAATTTTGAATAAGAAACGGTTTATTAATATTTTGGAAAATGGTTATTAAGGGTTTAGGAAATTCCCGTATTGAACATTTAATAATAGTAGGCAGTAGTCAAATTAAAAGCGAAACCAACCAAAATACCAAAATTAAAGTTGTAGAGGCCTTATTACAAAACTGTAAACCAAACTTATAGTAAAACAACTCTCATGATAAATATTAAAATAAAATCGAAATATTGAGCATGGCCACCTCGAGTCTGCCTCCGCTCCCAAATTCACGATCTAATGATTACCTGTAAAATTTAAACAAAGGGGTGAGTCACCGATACTCAGTGTGCAAACCCCTTTACCACGAAAACTGGGCCTAAGCCCACAGTAATATGTTAGCCCAATGCCATGGCATATCAATAACTAGTGCAATGCAATTAACCACATGTTTCCCAAATGGGCTTGGCCTAAACCATACAAGCCACATACCACACATGATGATGCAAATATGTTACCCAACCCAACCTAGAATCCATCCTCTACACACCCCCGTACCAACCATTACACACCAGGGGATTACTAAATCGACCCTCCAACCGCTACACACCCTCGAAGGCAGTCGCTGCAGTCAACTGCTCATCGCCCTTAATACGTGGAATAGCCACCGGATAATGTGACAACGTCACCAGATCATAATATTGTGACATGAGTCACCGAATAATGTGGTAAAACCACCGGAACACTTCCCCTTTTCGTTATAACTTCCCGATCCCATGCATATGCAACATGTTATAATAATTCGTGTACGCAGTATGACATGTATGCAAATCATATATCAGATAACGTATGAAACGAATTACCATCATAATCAGAATAATGATATAAAACATAATCAAGCTAACCAACCTCTAAGGGTATAACAATAGTTTTACCTACCAAGGGTATTTTCGTAATTTACCCACCAAGGGTATTTTCGTAATTTACCCACCAAGGGTATTTTCGTAATTTACCCACCAAAGGTATTTTTGTAATTTACCTACCAAAGGTATTTTCGTAATTTACCCACCAAGGGTATTTTCGTAATTTTACCTACTAAGGGTATTTTCGTAATTTACCCACCAAGGGTATTTTCGTAATTTACCTACCAAGGGTATTTTCGTAATTTACCCACTAAGGGTATTTTCGTAATTTACCCACCAAGGGTATTTTTGTAATTTACCCATCAATGGTATTTTCGTAATTTACCCACTAAGGGTATTTTCGTAATTTCACACCTGTAATGGCCCTCTCGGAGGTCTAATGTTACCTTGAGCGACTCGGCTACCATTTTCGATCGTCACCAGACTATTGGGCTTAAAACCCGATTTCGACCCATTCGAGCCCACACGCTCGTGTGGCCCACCTAACACAAATCTAGCCACGTATATAGGTTCCACCTAGTCTAGTTCACTATATACTATATCATCATACAATTTATTCCAATTGCGCCGATGGGCCCATTGGGTCCACTTCGGCCCATCGCGGCCCAAGCAGTCCCAACCTACAAGAATACTACTGATGGCCTCAACTATCGCGTCGAAGCCCCACACGCAGCGCGCAGACGTCGTGTAACTACTAATGCCGTGTGGCCAGCATTTAAACTTTTGCGCTCTACCGCTAGAGTAGAGAAGTACACACCTGATAGGACTCTGGTGCTAAACCGTGCTACGACCACTCCTGTGCCCAACGCCCACCAAGGTATGTTAACTCTCCTCCTGGCATGCTCTTTATATAGCTAGCTCTTCACCTTCATTCCTTGTATCTTTCCGATGTGGCATCCCTTCGTCAGTAGAGTTTAAATTCAACTGGAATTCTTACCGTCCAATCCGCAAAATAAATACCCCCTTGCTCCTCATGAGATTCGAACCCAAGCTCTCCCCTCAGCCAATTCATGCCACTTGCCACTAAGCTACAAGCTCCTCTTGTGTCTTAAACTGTGTGCAACTAAATATAAACTATGGCCAAATTCTAAGATCCAAGTAAAAAGAAAACCAAAATGCAAAAGCCAAGACTTGAACCTTGGACCTCCTTCCTTCCTTGTGGTGTCACCCATTGCCTCTTATGTGGCATCACTTTGCCACTACGCCACACACTCCACTTGTGTCATTTTTCTCCACATTTTATTCTTAAGGCCTACCTACCAACTTCCAGGGTTCTTTTTTCACCTAAAACCAAAATTTCTCCAAAGCCAATATTTGATCCCGGGACTTCATAGAAGCCCCCTAACCTTCCAAAATCACTTATCTAAAAGGTCCAACTTGCATTTAAGCCGATCTCCTATTCTTCAAAAATTTTAAACCCTACTACGCCTAAGGCCCATTGGGCTCAATTCTCATAGGCCCAATTTCAGGATGTTACAAATCTATCCTCCTTAAAGAAATTTCGTCCTCGAAATTTCCAACTACTAACAGTCACACATCCTAACCCACCACACTACGCTCCTGCTGTACACTCTGATCTTAATAAAACTAATATACTTTCTAACTAAATCTTAGAACCCCTTCACATAACCAACTATTTACCACCGAAGCAACATATATTTTTCACACATACATACAATTCCTATATTCAAGCATCACATCCACACATCGTAGAATAAATACAATCATTCCGCATATAACAGAATATAGTAAAAAGGAAACTTACGGATTTGGTGCCGGAGACTCGGGTGCCATACTTACAAAAAAGATATATATATTTTCTAAACCATCCTTTGAAAACATTTTTAAACCCAAACCCACAACCGAGTTTTTGAACCTGGCTCTGATACCAAAATTGTAACACCTCAAACCCAGCCTAAACGTTGCGACCGGATCTGGCATGTCACATGAAAGGATGTCTAAAAACTATGCGTTCATTAAAAAAAAGTTCATGTTCTTTATATTTGTTGTGAAAAGTCAAGTTTAAGTAATTTTGAATAAGAAACGGTTTATTAATATTTTGAAAATGGTTATTAAGGGTATAGGAAATTCCCATATTGAACATTTAATAATAGTAGGTAGTAGTCAAATTAAAAGCGAAACCAACCAAAATACCAAAATTAAAGTTGTAGAGGCTTTATTACAAAACTGTAAACTAAACTTATAGTAAAACAACTCCCATGATAAATATTAAAATAAAACCAAAATATTGAGCATGGCCACCTCGAGTCTGCCTCCGCTCCCAAATCGCGATCTAATGATTACCTGCAAAATTTAAACAAAGGGGTGAGTCACCGAGACTCAGTGTGCAATTCCCTTTACCACGAAAATTGGGCCTAAGCCCACAGTAATATGTTAGCCCAATGCCATGGCATATCAATAACTAGTGCAATGCAATTAAACCACATGTTTCCCAAATGGGCTTGGCCCAAACCACACAATCCACATACCACACATGATGATGCAAATATGTTACCCAACCCAACCTAGAATCCGTCCTCTACACAACCCCATACCAACCATTACACACCAGGGGATTACTAAATCGACCCTCCAACCGCTACACACCCTCGAAGGTAGTCGCTGCAGTCAACTGCTCATCACCCTTAATACGTGGCATAGCCACCGGATAATGTGACAACGTCACCGAATCATAATATTATGACATGAGTCACCGAATAATGTGGTAAAACCACCGGAGCACTTCCCCTTTTCGTTGTAACTTCTCGATCCCATGCATATGCAACATGTTATAATAATTCGTGTATGCAGTATGACATGTATGCAAATCATATATCAGATAACCTATGAAACGAATTACCATCATAATCAGAATAATGATATACAACATAATCAAGCTAACCAACCTCTAAGAGTATAACAATAATTTTACCTACCAAGGGTATTTTCGTAATTTACCCACCAAGGGTATTTTCGTAATTTACCTACCAATGGTATTTTCGTAATTTTACCTACCAAGGGTATTTTCGTAATTTACCCACCAAGGGTATTTTCGTAATTTACCCACCAAAGTATTTTCGTAATTTACCCACCAAGGGTATTTTCATAATTTACCCACCAAGGGTATTTTCGTAATTTACCCACCAAGGGTATTTTCGTAAGTTTACCTACCAAGGGTATTTTCATAATTTACCCACCAAGGGTATTTTCGTAATTTACATACCAAGGGTATTTTCGTAATTTACCCACCAAGGATATTTTCATAATTTACCTACCAAGGGTATTTTCGTAATTTACCCACCAAGGGTATTTTCATAATTTACCCACCAAGGGTATTTTCATAATTTACCCACTAAGGGTATTTTCGTAATTTACCCACCAAGGGTATTTTCATAATTTTGCACCTGCAATGGCCCTCCCGGAGTTCTAATGTTACCCTGAGCGACTCAGTTACCATTTCCGGTCGTCACCAGACTATTGGGCCTAAAACCCAATTTCGGCCTATTCGGGCCCACACGCTCGTGTGGCCTACCTAACACAAATCTAACCACGTATATAGGTTCCACCTAGTATAGTTCACTATATACTATATCATCATACAATTTATTCCAATTGGGCCCACAGGCCCATTGGGCCCACTTCAGCCCATCGCGGCCCAACCCACAAGAATACTACTGATGGCCTCAACTATCGTGTCGAAGCCCCACACGTGCGCTCGCACGCTCGTGTAGCTACTAATATCGTGTGACCGGCATTTCGACTTTGCCGCTCTACAGCTAGAGTAGAAAAGTACACACCTGATAGGACTCTGGTGCTAAACCGCGCTACGACCACTCCTGTGCCCAACGCCCACCAAGGTATGTTAACTCTCCTCCTGGCATGCTCTTTATATAGCTAGCTCTTCACCTTCATTCCTTGTATCTTTTCGATCTGGGATCCTTCACAAGAGAGTTTAAATTCAACTGAAACTCTTACCGTCCAATCCGCAAAATAAATACTCCCTTGCTCCTCATGAGATTCGAACCCAAGCCCTCCCCTCAGCCAATTCATGCCACTTGCCACTAAGCTACAAGCTCCTCTTGTGTCTTAAACCGTGTGCAACTAAATATAAACTATGGCCAAATTCTAAGATCCAAGTAAAAAGAAAACCAAAATGCAAAAGCCAAGACTTGAACCTTGGACCTCCTTCCTTCCTTGTGGCGTCACCCATTGCCTCTTATGTGGCATCACTTTGCCACTACACCACACACTCCACTTGTGTCATTTTTCTCCATATTTTATTCTTAAGGCCTACCTGCCAACTTCCAGGGTTTTTTTTTTTTCACCTAAAACCAAAATTTCCCCAAAGCCAATATTTGATCCCGAGACTTCATAGAAGCCCCCTAACCTTCCAAAATCACTTATCTAAAAGGTCCAACTTACACTTAAGCCGATCTCCTATTCTCTAAAAATTTTAAACACTACTACGCCTAAGGCCCATTGGGCTCAATTCTCCTAGGCCTAATTTCAGGATGTTACAATTATTATCATGCAAAATACACACATTTCACTTAAATACTAGGATAGAGTATGCTATCCTTTTAAACATGGATTTCTAACTATCTCATGCATACTGAACTACATGGTTGATACCATAAATCAAATAATCTTCTCCATGCTTGGCATTCAAAATCAGTAGAATTCATAAATCATTACAGAATCATGCCAACCACACAACGTTCTAGAGATAGAGTATAGAAACTCGCCTGACACTTCTTGCCTCCTCCTCCGCTTAAATTTTTCGAACGTGATAAACCATAATATACACATATTTTAATCCCACATTTAGCATACTTTTGGATGATTTGTCCCTTTAATTATGGAATTAGGTGCTCCAAATCCTTTATTTTCATGTTTTATGCTTAGGAGAACACCGGAGGATGAAAAAAAGAGAAACGGCCCAAAAATGGAGTAAATGGGCCGATACAAAATCGGCACAGCTTGGACCCAAGACCATACGACCGTGCCTCATTAACAGACTCAAACACAGCCTATAACTCGATTCACACTGGCATGTGCCATGGGCGTGTCCCTGACGTGACCTGATTGAATTCCATTCGGAATAGGGTACTTGAGGCGAAGAAAGACATCCAAAAGCCTATATAAACACTCTAAAGGCCAACCTTAAAGGGGGCCTTCAGCTAGGCCAAAGAGCTAAACCAGAGGGGCCGAATTGTGGGATTCACTCGAAGAAAGCCAGTTGATTCATCTCAAGAAGTCGGAATCATACTCAAGACTGAGGATCTCTCCTTCAATTCTTTTAGGGGGTTTTAGGTTTTATTTATGTTTTGTTTTATATTTTCTTCTGAGATGTATTCTTTTATGATTATGAACTAAACTCTTCAGATACATGAGGGGGATGAACTTAGGATGGATCTTGTTATTCTTTTCTGAGCTGTATGATAAATACTTGATTTGTTCTCAACTATGTGTTCTTAATTCTTGTTTTGATATTTCAGGATATTGATTCAAGCATTTATGCTCTTAGGCAGAGGAGGAATAGACCCTGTTTAAGAGTAGATCTAGCATATTTAAGCGTAGTTGATCGCAACCCTAGAGATAGGATGACGAAAATCTACCGGATTAGGGTCAAACCTAATATGAGAGTCCATAGATAGAGTTAATGCAATTCTAGGGGTTTTAATTAGAAAGAGATTTCAATTAATCAACCAAAGGTTAGACGTTAGTAGCCTCGAGAGAAGTATTAATATAAATTAAGGAATCCTACGGATCAAGTCAAGTGAATAAATCGTCTGGTTCAGAGTTAATAACAAGTGAAGTCTAGGTGGATTCTTCCTCAGGTATTGTTTTAATCAATTGGTTTTTCCCTCAATTATTTCCCTAATTCATTCTATTTGTCTTAGCATCTTTAGCTTAGTAGTTAGTTAATATTAGGTTAAACTACAATTTCTTTAATTCTTAGGTTAAATAATAAATAGAAAGTTAGTATTAGTACTTTTGGTTCCTTTGGGTTCGACAATCCGGTCTTGCCATTAAACTATACTACTATTCGTTAGGTGCGCTTGCCTCAAGTCATTGTCACAGTTAGTTTTTAGGCTAGATCATTCATATTATAAATTTTTAAGACTCTGACACACGATCAAGTTTTTGGCGCCGTTGCCGAGGAACTGAAATATTAAGAATGCTCAATTTTTATTACTTTAGCCATATTTTATTTTTATTTTTGTAATTAAATTTTATTTTTACTTTTCTAATTTTCTTTTTCTTTTTATTTGTTCCTAAGAGATACCTCTAGTTTATCACTAGAAGAAGCCCGTCAGGACCTCTACTTTATGACAGTGAAATAGAACATACCTCTCGCAGAAACCGAAGAGATGTCACTGAATAATTATCAGTGGCAAGTCATGAGGACAAAGCCTACTAAAGTAGCCAGAGTTTTCAACCTTGACGCGGTCACCATGTTATCTAACCAGGTAGAGCTTTTAGATAAAAAAAATTGATGGTTTGTATGGTTCTACGTAGGTACATCCGGTAATATAGTATGATATAGATGGAAGAGGGGTGAACAACACAGAATATCTATCCTACAACCCTAGCGCAGAGAACTAACAAGTCAACTATATGGGTAACTATTCTAGACCTCAAAATAATCTTTACAGTAACACTTACAATGCAGGTTGTGGGTACCATCCCAATTTCTTGTGGGGAGGTCAAGGTAATCAAAGACCGCAACTTCCTTTAGATTTTCACCAACCACATCACTAGTAAGAAAAGAAGCTGAACCTTGAAGAGATGCTGACAAAATTCATCGCGGTGTTAGAAACTCATTTTCAAAACACCGAGACAACACTTAAAAATCAACAAGCATCGATTTAGGAGATTGATAACCAATTTGGGCAACTTACCAAGATCATCTCAGAACGACGACAACCTCGAAACTAACCCAAGAGAGCAACCTCAAGCAATAACTGCTCACGATAGTGAAAGGTTAGATGAATCAAAATTGAAGCAAGAGAATGTGGTAGGGGAAGGTAAGGTTGACGTAAGCCATGATAAACCAAACCCAGTAATTACAAAGTACCAACCACGTGGTTCGTCCCCCAATGCGATAAAGAAAGACCACACAGAGGAACAATTCGGTAAATTTCTTAAACTTCCAAAGAAATTACATATTAACTTGTCATTTCTTGAAGCTCTTTCACAGATGCCAGGTTCAAGGAAATTTTTTAAAAGAGTTTTTGACAAACACAAGTTGGACGATACGTCGCATGTAGAGCTAAACGCAGTATGCCCACCAATTATACGAAATAAACTACCATGTGAGCTCACACTTCGTGTATTGTCAGATGCAACCGACCCTCAAATAATCGTTTCAGAGCTTAATACAAACGGTGCGACTCCTTTTACGACATGTAAGGTCTTTCCATGCGGAACGGTCGAGGTAACACATTCTAATTTCGGCACTTTTGAGGTAAATATTACCCGACTCAAACCATATGTTGATAGAATTGATAGTAAGAAAAAAAAGCTTCGACTCCGTGAACCACCATAGCCATACAAATAATAGGTAAGTCTAGCTCAAGACTTTAAATGAGCGCTTCTTGGGAGGCTACCCGAGCACTAACCTTATTAATTTTTATATTTTTGTATTTTAGCATCTAAATAAGAACTAACTAGACTTTTAGGTGCATGTTTTCATACCCACACGGCCTTGCACACGGCCGTGTGGCCACCACAGGTAGGTACAAGGGCGTGGGCAACCACTAGATCCACGATTTCTATTTAATCCCCTTCTTCTATACACTTTCTTCCCTAAAGTCTTCTTCCCTTTTCCCTTTTCTCTTTGAATGCATATAAACTTTTCTTTATTTACTTATATTCTTCTATTTATATTTATATTTATATTTACTTTCTTTATTATTTTCTTCTTATTCTTCATGCCATTTAAATTAAGCTTAGGATACAATAAAATTAGACCGGCTGCTTCAAGGATCAAATTTCAAACGGTTCGAGGCATTCCCCCACGTTCAGCTCTGCCAAACCTATCCGATTTCTTTTTATTGACTCCATTCAATATTCAGGAAGTTTCACTTCTCTCCCTATCTTATGATTTCATTATTATTATGCTATTATCTATCTTTTTACATTGAGGACAATGTACGTCTTGAGTGTGGCGGGTCAACTATAGTATTATTTGAGAATCACTGAATTATGCCTTATTCTTAAGTAATTTTCTCATATCACTAATTATAACGAAACTTTTGTTGATTGATGATTTTTATTGATATGTTTCGGATTAAAATATTGATAATTGTACAATTATGATTTAAACTTTAGGAGACCAGAGAATCAAGCATGATGAGTCTATTTTCAAAAATTAAAAATTTTGTTAGATTGTCTACCTAAATCTAATTATAACCTTGAAGTTTAAAATTTACAAGGTTGTCCTCAAAAACCCACATATTTTGTGATATTTGGAACCTTTTAGAGCATACATTCTTTTCGTGCTCACTTTTTGATTATGAGTGTGTCAACATTGATTTGTTATTCTAGAACTTGCTTCGATTATACATGTCGAGACCACATCTTTGATTTGATATACTGAGATGATAAAGGCACTTAGGATTCAACCCACTTACTCTACAAAAAGCCTACCCTCACAATTAACCCGTAGTGAACCTCTTTGATCCTAACAACCCTTTTATTGATTCATCCACTAATATTAACCCAAAACCCATCTTGAAATTGTTATCACCATTCCTTTTGACCACCCTTCTATCGAGACTTGATTTGATTAGTTGCTTAAATATTTTATTTCAGTAGTTGAATTTTTCTTATATTATGTACTTAACTTGATTTGTTCCTAAAAAAAAATCAAATCAAAGTATATTCATTATTAGTTCTGTGATTAAGTGAGCTTATACATTTAAATTCAACATCGTGAAGAAGAAGCTCGTGTTATTAGTATTTCAAGTTTTCAATTGATGTAATTATTCAGGATTAGTTCATTTTTTTTTCTAGTTAGGTAATTTGTCAATTCAATCTCGATTTTAACCCTTTAATTCAACCTTTATCCACACCTTTAACCCAAGCCCCATTACAACCCTTTAAAGACCTTTTGATTTGTGTATCATCTCATTTTATAGTGGTGAAGATTTGATTTTCATGCAAGCCTATGGTAATAACTTTTCATGTTTGACTGATGAGTGCTTTAGTTTGAACCTTAAACACCTTGAGTGATTTGAGTGAATCTTTAGTGAGAATGTCAATCCTTGTCAGTTTTGAATCAAAGGTAATTATTTAGATAAGGGGAAATGTAATACCCCAAACCCGGCCCAAAATGCTACGGCTGAATTCGGAATGCTACAAGGAAATATGTTTGAAAAGAATTTGATTTAATGTGTGAAAACACGTTTTGAATTTTAAATATTTACTTAGTTTATAAAAGAACGAAAACTTTGAACATTGTACGTTTGGAAATTTCAAGAGAAATCGAGTTATTTAAAATATTTAGGTTAAAACTCAAGTTTAATCTTTAAGTTGTAAATTGTATCGGCCACCACGAATCTACTCCAGCCCGGTCCATGTATCACACATCACCTGCATTGTTTAAGAAAATAGGATGAGTTGAACAGACTCAGTGTGCAATTATTTCATATGTTTCCCAAATGGGCTTGGCCCAAACCACACAATCCACATACCACACATGATGATGCAAAAATGTTACCCAACCCATCCTAATATCCATCCTCTACACACCCCCGTATCCTACCATTACACACCAGGGGATTACTAAATCGACCCTCCATCCGCTACACACCTCTTTGGCAGTCAAGCTGCTTAAAGCTAATATAACGTGGACTAGCCACCGATCACCATGTGACCAAATATATCGTGGCCTAGCCACCGATCACTATGTGACCAAATCTCGATATCCACGATGTGACCCATGGTCATCATCAAACCACGATGAAGTACAAAGCAAGCATCATTCCCTCGATGTGGCACATAGCCGACATCAAGTCGTGATGTGGCACATAGCCAATCACCACCACATACATAAATGTACACCCGATCCTTCATTTCACATATACATCCCGATCCCATGCATGTGCATCATGCTACAATGATTACGACAGAATAATGCATGGACATATTAGGTAGACATACAACATGCTCACAAATATCCACAGTAATCAACCATAACCACACCTTAGATAGAGTACTAACCTGGTTACCGAGATACCCCATTAAGGGTAACAAATCCACCACAACCACTGTACCGGTTATCACACGCATAACACATATAATTAATTGACTAATCATAGAAACAGTGAATTAACCACACACCTGATAAGCCGAAGCACTAGACTCTCGATGTCGACACTGTCCCTAAGTGAAACTACTGCTATCTATCTACAATCCTGCTCTGACGCTAGCCCACAACTCGGTGGCCAATCCCAAATCGCAAAAATCGAACATTTCTTGAACTTAGGGATAGGGTCAACCCCTTTCTCTCCTTGACTGGTACTTGCATCCATTGAATGGCACTTAATCAAGAGACCCGATTAAACATTAAATCAATCTAAATGAGACAATACCAATTTTAATCGAATACTCTTACCAAAATATATCCAAATCCCGAAGGCTCCTACTTGATTATGAGAGTTCTCGAAATCCCTACATAACTTATGTTAGATTCAATTCTAACATTAAATTGATGAGAAGGAAGTGGCCTTCGGCCAAAGGTTGTGTCTTGCTTACCTTTACTGACCAAATCCCAGAAGATTCTTAATCCCTTTCAACGCTAGCCTAACAGAGATCCCGAAATCAGCCCTTCCAAGATTCGGCCACCCACATACAAACACACAGTTAGGCACCTAACTTTTGACAACCAAAAGAGAAAGAAGAGAATTGAATAGAAGAAACCCTTACCAACTATTATATCCAATGGAATAGAGTTTGACAGAATCGGCCTAGAGTAAAAGGTTTGAGAGATAGGAGAAGAATGCGAAAAAGAAAGAGAAGAGATGCCTTAGAAGATTCAGCCAAGACTCAATAAGATAGAAGGGTTATTTGGCTTCTTAGCAAATGAAAAGAAAAGAAATGGGTGAAGGTTTATGGGTGTTTCAGCTATTTGTGAGAGAAAACTGAGAAGAGAAGAAGAAATTGTAAAGGAAAGAAAAGATGCACGAATAGTCACTACCCCTTTCGGTTTTGATCTTAAGAAAGAAAAGTCAAAAAATGCTATTTTCTTGCTGACACTTACGGCAAGACTGAGAGATGAAAGAAGAGAGAATCAACAAGTTACACCACCAAAAACTAAAACACAAACCCACTCTAAGGAGTTTTTGGCACCCACATATCCCACTACCACCAACCGAAATGCCACCCCCCAAAGCCCCATATTCGGCCAACTCTTCCTCTCTCACCCAAATCCCCTTCTTTTCTCCTATTTTTCCTCTTCACCTCTCATTCAAAATGAGTTTGAGTGAATCAAACTCCTACCTCCTCTCTTAGCCACAAATTTAAGCTGTTGACTCAATCCACACCTCATCCATACAGAGTTTGCTTACCGTCTAACTCTCCCACTCCCTTGACGCAAAAAGCAACCCCAAAATGCTTCATCTACAGCTCGAACCTTGCCCCCACTAGCTCCCTGAGGCGTCACTCCCTTGTGGTCTAAGTGGCACCTCCCTTGCCACTCTACCACTTGATTCCTTGTGTCCTAGACTTCACATAAGAACTCTTAAGGCCTATCTCCCCTAGCTTTCCCCTAAAGGCTCTAAACCAAAAATTTACCTAAGGTCCAAACTTAGCCTCAAGATTTCTCGAGACCCCCAAACACATACAAACAGCATATAGAGCACACTACCACATACATGTAACTTAGAAAGAAATACAAGACCCTTAAACCCCGAATGTTACAGAAAACACCTATGTTTTCGTGCTAAAAACTTATGACTTTGATTGTTTGAATCGTTAGGACTCTTTGAGTTAAATTATCCATGTATAAATCATCTATGAATTATGATGAAACATTATCAATGAATATTATGAATTGAGGAAATTCATTTTAATTGTGAGTTGAGAATTTTGCTTGAGAACAAGCAAAAGCTTAAGTGTGGGGGTATTTGATAAACCATAATATACACATATTTTAATCCCACATTTAGCATACTTTTGGATGATTTATCCCTTTAACTATGGAATTAGGTGTTCCTAATCCTTTGTTTTCATGTTTTATGCTCAGGAGAACACTGAAGGATGAAAAGAATGAGAAACAGGCTGAAAACAGAGTAAATAGGCCAAATTACGAAATCAACACGACCTGGACCCAAGACCACATGGCCGTGCCTCATTAATAGACCCGAACATGGCCTATAACTCGATTCACACGGGCGTGTGCCATGGGCGTGTCCCTGACGTGACCTGTTTGAATTCTATTCGAAATAGGTTACTTAGAGGCGAAGAAAGTCATTCCAAGAGCCTATATAAACACCCTAAAGGCCAACCTTAAAGGGGGCATTCAGCTAGGCCAAAGAGCCAAGCCAGAGGGACGAATTGTGGGATTCACTAGAAGAAAGCCAGTTGATTCATCTCAAGAAGTCGGAATCATACTCAAGACTGAGCTTCTCTCCTTTAATTTCTTCAGTGGGTTTTAGGGTTTTCTTTATGTTTTGTTTTATATTTTCTTCTGAGATGTATTCTTTTATGATTATGAACTAAACTCCTCAGATACCTGGAGGGAATGAAACCTAAGACGGATCTTGTTATTGTTTTCTAAGCTGTATGATAAATACTTGATTTGTTCTTAACTATGTGTTCTTAATTCTTGTTTTAATATTTCAAGATATTGATTCAAGCATTTATACTCTTAGGAAAAGGAGGAACAAACCCTGTTTAAGAGTAGATATAGCATAGTTAAGCGGAGTTGATCGCAACCCTAGAGATAGGATGACGAAAATCTACCGGATTAGGGTCAAACCTAATATGAGAGTCCATAGATCGAGTTAATGCAATTCTAGGGGTTTTAATTAGAAAGATATTTCAATTAATCAACCTAGGGTTAGACGTGAGTAGCCTCAAGAGAGGTATTAATATAAATTAGGGAATCCTACGGATCAAGTCAAGTGAATAAATCATCTGGTTCAGAGTTAGATAACAAGTGAAGTCTAGGTGGATTCTTCCTCGGGCATTGTCTTAATCAATTGGTTTTTCCCACAAGTATTTCCCCAATTCATTCTCTTTGTCTTAGCATCTTTATCTTAGTAGTTAGTTAATTTTAGGTTAAACAACAATTCCTTTAATTCTTAGGTTAAATAATAAAAAGAAAGTTAGTATTAGTACTTTTGGTTCCTTTGGGTTCGACAATCCAGTCTTGCCACTAAACTATACTACTGTTTAATAGGTTCGCTTGCCTCAAGTCATTGTCACAGTTAGTTTTTAGGCTAGATCATTCATATTATAAATTTTTAAGACTCTGACACACGATCAGAATGATAGAGCTTCCACTTTCTTGGAAACTAAGCATGAGAACCCATTATTCTCAGCTTAAAACTCAGTTTTTGAGAAACATGCATAATCCCGTAAAATGGTTTTGAAAACCATTAACTTTGTTTTCTAAATCTTACGTACATCAAAAGACTTAGAATCTTACCAGCTTCCTAGATTCTCTACTTTTTTGACTAAATCCTCACAATCACCGCTCCATACAAAGTTTTCCATAACTATCTCTTCCTCAGAGCAACCAGAGAAGTAGATTGAGAATAGAGGAAAGTGAATCAAAATGGAGATGAATCCTCCCTAAGAAGTTATTCCCTAACTATTTATAGCCCTTCACACATGATCTTCAACTGTATAACAACCATCCATTGACAATCATTTTGTCTACCACTAAGCAACCAATTAGTTCCAATCCAAGCAAACCAGAATTGATTATCAACCATGTCCAATTTAGGCACTAAGTTTTCTTGATTTTAAAATAAAGGCCGCTAGCTTATGGCTTATTTCAATTTAAACCCTTAATTATTCCTTAATTTCTTGACTTAAAAGAAGTTAGGTGTGACAATGAATACATGATTCATTACAATCACTTCTCTCCATCTTCAATTATATAAATTTATAAAAAACAATCAAATCCATTCAATGACAAGTCAATTTTATTATAATTCCATTTTATCCACTTTTCAACTTTTGATTTTTATTTATATTGTTTTGCCCGATACACAAGTTATCTACACCACACCAAGTTGCTCATCCAAGCTGAATACATATATATGTGTGTGTGTCAATTACCCGTCTGAGCTAAACCTATATCGCGGCACATCAGGTTACTCGTCCGAGCTAAACATGTGTCACACAATACCCAAGAACCCTTATGAATGTCGTATCCCATTAAAACCTGTGAAAATACCCATACAGCGCATACAAGACCCTATTAGCATGCCATTCGTATCTGTAACAGTCCAGTTTAGACCCTAGTCGGAACAGTGGTTTCAAGACCAAAAATTCAAGTTAAAAAATATTTTAATATTATTTTTTGTGTTTATGATACGTGTCTAAGCATGTGTGAAATTTCTGTGAATTAATTCATTCGATTAGGTGCTTAATTTGATAAAAGGATTTAATTGGGAAAGATGCAAAATTTGCATGCTTTATGAAAAGATACCTATTTGTCACGGCTTTTAAATGTGGAGGCCTTATGAGGCAATTAAGCCATTTTATAAGTTAGTGGATGGCAAAGGACAAACATGACCTTAATGTATATATGTTTCAAATATTAATTGAAAAGATAATATAGTAAATAGTATAATAACATGATTTTTAGTAAAACAAAAGCTTAAAAATAAGCTAATATGTTATGTTCATCCACCGAAAATTAGAGAAAGAAGAAATGTTTAAGCTCTTTTGATTTTTGGCACACATTTTGGCTTGGTCAGGGTATGTTTTGCTTCAATTTTTTATAATTTCTATGTTTCGTAATCGTTGCTTCGAGTACTTTGAAACCCATGTCTTAATTTTATGAATTGATTATGTTTCTGAAATGTACCATTGATGAGCACATGAGTTTTGTGATGTTTAAAGATGAATTATGAATGATATGTGATAGATTAACAAGATTTGTTTTTGGAGTTTTGATGATTTTGAGTATTTTGGACTTAATTGAGGAAATAGTATTTTGAAGGACTGAATTGTAAAATAAATGAAATGTGTGGACTTGTATGAGCTACATGAGAATTCGGCTAGGCATGGGTAATATGAAATTTGGTGTATTTTGTGATTTTATGAAGTAAAGACTAAAATGTCAAAATGTGAAAATATGAGGGCTAATTTGCAAATTTCCTAAAATATATGTTCTTCGATTGAATTGAATGATTTGGCGAATAAATGGATTAAATTTGAATATGTATAGATCAAGAACCGAAGAAAATAGATTTAGATCGCGGGAAATCGAAAGTAATTGAGTAGCCGAGTCCATTTTCGTTAAACCAAATCCAAGGTAAGTCGATATACAAATAAACATATTTGATTTGAGTTATTTATGTATCTATGAGAATTAGATTGTATAGCAAATGATCAAAATGGAATGTATATGAAATCCGAGAATATATCGACAAGTTATCAAGGTTTGAGAAGTCTCGTGCGAACTTAGGAATTGGTAGGATAAAGTATGTCATGACATAGGTTTCCGATATGTTAGATCATGTAAGACCACGTCTGGGACATTGGCATTGGTTTGAGATTTCGTGTAAGACCACATCTAGGACGTTGACATTAATATGAGATTTATGTGTAAGACCATGTCTAAGACATTGGCATCGTATTTGATTCGTGTAAGACCCTATCTGGGACAGAGACATCGATATCTGAGTACATGTAAGACCTCGCCTGGGACGTTGGCATTGTACAGCTATTCCGAGCACTCTGAATATCCTATTAAATTTCGAACGGTTCAACGGGCAAATCCGAGAAATGAAAGTCTACGTGATATGTATAAACGGATCAGGTATGTTTGAACTATACACTAAACAAGTGTATGAAAGGTAAGTATGTATATGAACTTACCTAGATGAGATATGTGAATTGATTTGATGAGATAATATATGATTCATGATTGAATGAGCTATAAGTAAAGCGATATTATGAGCTATGATATGTGGGAAGTATGGCTAGTTAATGAGCCAAGGATGATATTATGGATCTGCAAATGAGCTATATCAATGTCTTTGTGTCTATGTGGCTATGTGTATTTATTGTTAAATTTATTTGTATATGGCTTATGTAACATCCTGAAATTGGGCCTAGTAGGATTGGGCCCATTGGGCCTCGAGCACGGAAGCATTTAAAATTTTGGAGAGCAAGAGAATGGCTTTATTTTAAGTTGAACTTATTGGGAGGGTGATTTTGGAAAGTTACGGGATTTCTAGGAAGTTTCGGGTTTAAGTCGGGCCTTAGTAAAATTTTATGTTTAAGCCTATTAAGGAGAGATAGTAAGTGGCATCAAGGCTTATGGAAATAGGTGAGTAATGTGCTAGCATAAATGAGCATATGGCAAGGAGGTTATGGCGTCAAGTGGAGGACATGGAGAGAAGAGGTTCAAATCCCATCAAGTGCAAATTTTTGACTAATTTTTTTTGTATTCTTTCCTTAAGTGTCGGCCAAGATGGTACATATGGCAAGGTGGACTTTTTAATTTTGGCAAGGTGGCTAAGGAAATAAGGCAAGGTTGAGGGTAAGGAAAGAAATCAAAAGAAAAAGGTAAGATAAGTGAACATGTTGGCCTCTAAGGGGGAAGATGTTTTGGAAAGTTTTTAATGGGTCAATGTTCATCTTTTGGTAAAGATGATACTTGGTTTGGGAGAGGGTAGCCGATTTTGCTAGGATCATTTTGCTAAGTTTTAGTGAATGAGAGGTATTTTTCTCTTTGAGCAATTTGTGTGTCTTTTCCAAACTCTTTCCTCTTTTGCTTTGGCCGAAATCCCCTAGTCCATTTGTCCATTTTTCTCTTTTTTTTTTTGGTCGAAATCTTCTTAATTCTTTTCTCATCAATAGCCAAATTTCAATCATCTTCTCTTCTCCATCTTGCGAGTTGAACACATCTTCTTTGATCGAATCGTGTTCTAGTGTGTGGTTGTAAAGCACATTCTTATCGATTCCTCTCTAGTCTTAAGTCAATCGATTGATGTCGGATTTATCATCATTAAAGTAAAGGGTTCATTTTTTGATTTTTCGTCATAACTCTATTTGGCTATGTTGCAAATCGGATTGAAGTTTCGACTAATCGATTATGTTAATCACTCGATATATTCTATTGTTAATCCTTCGGATATAGTGGTAAGTGATTCAAGTGTAAGTGATACATTGGGTATGAAATCATTTGGAAATCCGAGGCAAACTTTTGGTTGGTATTGTTCTAGGGGCAACAAAGAGTGGTTCTTTAGGATATCCGAATAAGGTGTGTAATCCCGTACCATTCCGAATACATGTTGGAAATGGTGTGTAATCCCATACCCTTCCGACTACATGTTTGAAATGGTGTGTAATCTCACATCTCTCTGAATATTTGCAAGAAATGTTTTGTAATTCGGTCAAAAGATCGAAAAATTGGAAATCGGCATATTTGATTACTCAGGCGTGCGTATGTTTGTATTGGAAACCATATTTTGCAATAAAATAGATTTCGGTTAGCAGCAGTGACGTGATTTAGAAAAATCATGAAAAATAGGAGAAACGGAATGAGAAGGTGAAGAAGAAATGGATTGAAAGCTAATTGAGTCTATTTTCTTATAAAAGAAACAGAGCAAGAAAAGGATTAGTATATTTTGAGATTTTTAAATTTTAATGAGACTGGTTCTGATTGACTTCGTGGTTCCCTGTTCTGTCTTGGAAAAATTATTCAAAATTATACAAAGTGAATTATGAGTTATAACTTATATTTATAGATTACTTAGTGAGTATATTTTCAATAGAAACAAGTGGGAGCAACATATGAAAACTGTACAGTGAGATATTTGGATTTAAGGTAAGAGAGGTCAGAACCGTTGAACAGTGAAACAAGGGAATATTTAATGAATAAACTGTACTAAACGGTTGAGCCAAAAATTCTGAACAAATTGTAGTAAGAAGATATATGAGTCTAGATTCAAGGAAAATTTACGGATCTAAATTTCGAGCTTCCTAACTCGAGTTATAGTCAATTTAGTCAATATGACCTAGCTGGACAGTTTCAATTTTTGTGCCCCAAATTAGTAATTTAGTCCGGGGTTGCGAAATTATGAAAATACATGTGAATGATAAATTACTGAAATACCCCTGGGTTGCGAGATTACCAATTTACCGAAATGCCCTTATGGGCCGAATTACGAAAATTTCCCTTATGGGCCGATTTTGTCAAAATGCCTTAATGGGCCGAATTGCTGAAATGCCTCTAAAAGTGCCGAATTATGAAAATACCCCTAATGGGCCGATTTGATATATTGCCTTAATGGGCCGTTTTAATATATTGCCTTAATGGGCCGATTTGATAGATTGCCCTAATGGGCCAATTTGCAAAGTGTTATGATGGGCCGAATTTGAATTTGTGAAATGAATCTTTGAATTAATTATTGTTGTTTATATTTGTAAATATCATGATTTGCTATGTATGATGCATTTACATGATTTTACATGGGATGGGAAAATATGATGAAGAGAAGTTTCGGTGGCACTGCCACAAAAATGTTTGTTAATATGATTCCGGCCAAATCAAAATTTGTTATAAATGGCATAATGCCTGCGATTGGTGTGTTTGGCGGGGTGGGTTGACTTGATCCCCACAGGTGTGTTGGATGGTACGGGTGGTGTGTAGCGGACGGATTATTACGTTGGTTTGGGATTGCATTACATTATCTGCATTATCATGTTTATAGGCCTAAGGCCCAGTTTGTTTTGTAAATGGGCTTCGGCCCAAGTTATTGCTAAATGGGCTCTGACCCAAGTTATTGCTAAATGGGTTCAAGCCCAGTGGACAACGGTAAGGGGATTATACACTGAGTTCTTATAACTCACCCCCTTCTTTCTTAATCCTTGTAGGTAATGTACCAAGATGTGGACTTGGGCCCATGGATGACTCGGTGGAGGCCATACTTCGGAAATAAATGTTTCGAACTTTAGTAAATTAATTTTCTACTCTATTTCGTTAGTTTTATTATTTTGGGTTTTTAAAGTCGTAATAAGGCCTCTGGCATATTTTTATTTTGCTTATGTTTTGTCGTGCTTATTATTCTGCTTGAGAACTTTAAGTGGGAATTTTCTAAAAATTCTAAATAAAGGTTTTTTCTAAATTGATTAACAAATGGATTTTATACAAACTTTTGCAAATAATTTAACCCTGATTTTCTTTCGAATTATCAACGATATTTTCAAAAGTCACGGTTTTAAAACTCACTATTTCTATTATCGATTTATCAATCAACCTTCGAAATTAGTAGTATTTTTATCAAATATTTCTAATCAAACTTGTTTTCTTCAATTACACCTGTCTTAGTATGAATCACAAGATCCTTAAAAGCATTTTTATCATGTGACATGTCAGATCTAGCCTTATCGCATGGGCCAAGTTTGGGGTGTTACATTTTATGGTATTAGAGCTCGATTGCAAAACTCGACTGTGGTTTGGGTTCAAAAACGTTTTCAAAGCTGTTTAAAATTTTAATTTGTACATGCATGTTCTAAAGGAAGTATGGCACCACGGGTATCCGGCACCAAGTCAAGTAAGTATATGTCATTTTATGATTATGATTATTGTGGTATGACTATAGAAATACTCTAGGACTTTTAGCTTTAGGAGCTAAAACTATAGAGATTGAGACTTTAGGATACGTTTTGCGAAAATGACTTTATTTCCTATACTCCATAAAATATTTGTTTAATAAAAATTGAATAGCATAATGATTCATAAGACTCTTAATAAGATTAAATCGAATTAGCGAATATGAGCGCTAGAGGGTGTGGACGTAGTGGATGCAACCGTGATAGAGGCCGAGGTACTAGGGCTGGATCTTTAGCATCGAGGTATGTGCCCGAAAGGGAGGCGCCAGTTTCGCCAGTGGCTGAGACAGGATCTCATGATCGAGCTGGGGTTGATGAGCTGACTCAGTTAGTTAAGGAGGTATTGGAGGAGGTTAAAGGAATCGGTGAGGCACTTCGAGTTGGGTGCGTAGACTGTAAGAAGAAAAGAGATCGCTGTTCTTTAGGGTCGCAGTCTCGTTCTGTGAAGCATGTCAAGGCACGTCCAAACTTTCCAGCTTGTTTTATTGCGGAAGGCGTCATCCGGGTGAGCGTTGGAGGAGGTCAGGAGCATGTTCGAGATGTGGGACTAAGAAGCATAGGGCTCGGGATTGTTCCATCACCATTAAGATGAGTATGTTTTGGTTGAATGTAGAAAATTTTATGAATGAGTGATAAATACCTGTTTGCTTCTGAGGATTAGATATTTGATGATGTGAAGAGTTTCCAAGATTAAGTTAAAAGTACATTAGTGTTGTTAAGATCAGAGTGCGCAGCAAAAGCATAGTGGTGTGACTTGAGCGGTACGTTTAGTAGTTGGTTGGAAATTTTTAGGACAAAATTTCTTCAAGGGGGTAGAATTATAACATCCCAAAATTGGGCCTAGTAGGATTGGGCCCATTGGGCCTCGAGCACGGAAGCATTTAAATTTTTAGAGAACAGGAGAATGACTTTATTTCAAGTTGAAGTTATTGGGAGGGTGATTTTGGAAGTTACGGGGTTTCTAGGAAGTTCCGGGTTTAAGTTGGGCCTTAGTAAAATTTTGTGTTTAAGCCTATTAAGGAGAGATAGTAAGTGGAATCAAGGCTTATGGAAATAGGTGAGTAATGCGCTAGCATAAATGAGCATATGGCAAGGAGGTTATGGCATCAAGTGGAGGACATGGAGAGAAGAGGTTCAAATCCCATCAAGTGTAAATTTTTGACTAATTTTTTTGTATTCTTTCCCTAAGTGTCGACCAAGATGGTATATATGGCAAGGTGGACTTTTTAATTTTGGCAAGGTGACTAAGGAAATAAGGCAAGGTTGAGGGTAAGGAAAGAAATCAAAAGAAAAAGGAAAGATAAGGGAACATGTTGGCCATTAAGGGGGAAGATGTTTTGGAAAGTTTTTAATGGGTCAATGTTCATCTTTTGGTAAAGATGATACATGGTTTGGGAGAGGGTAGCCTATTTTGCTAGGATCATTTTGCTAAATTTTAGTGCATTAGAGGTATTTTTCTCTTTGAGCAATTTATGTATCTTTTCCAAACTCTTTTCTCTTTTGCTTTGGCCGAACTCCCCTAGTCCATTTGTCCATTTTTCTCTTTTGTTTTGGCCGAAATCTTCTTAATTCTTTTCTCATCAATAGCCAAATTTCAATCATATTCTCTTCTCCATCTTGCGAGTTGAACACATCTTCTTTGATCGAATCGTGTTCTAGTGTGTGGTTGTAAAGCACATTCTTATCGATTCCTCTCTAGTCTTAAGTCAATCGATTGAAGTCGGATCTATCATCATTAAGGTAAAGGGTTCATTTTTTGATTTTCCATTATAACTCTATTTGGCTATGTTGCAAATTGGATTGAAGTTTCGACTAATTGATTATGTTTTAGGGACGAAATCACTCGATATATTCTATTTGCTAATCCTTCGGATATAGTGGTAAGTGATTCAAGTGTAAGTAATACATTGGGTATGAAATCTTTTGGAAATTTGAGGCTAACTTTTGGTTGGTATTGTTCTAGCGGCAACGAAGAGTGGTTCTAAAGGATATCCAAATAATGTGTGTAATCCCGTACCCTTCCGAATACATGTTGGAAATGGTGAGTAATCTCGTACCCTTCCGAATACATGTTTGAAATGGTGTGTAATCTCACATCTCTCTGAATATTTGTATGAAATGTTTTGTGATTCGGTCGAAAGATCGAAAAATTGGAAATCAGCATATGTGATTACTCGGGCGTGCGTATGTTCGTAGTGGAAACCATATTTTGCAATAAAATAGATTTTGGTTAGCAGTAGTGACGTGATTTAGAAAAATCATGAAAAATAGGAGAAACGGAATTACAAAGTGAAGGAGATATGGATTGAAATATAATTGAGTCTATTTTCTTATAAAAGAAACAGAGCAAGAAAAGGATTAGTATATTTTGAGATTTTTAAATTTTAGTGAGACTGGTTCTGATTGACTTCGTGGTTCCCTGTTCTGTCTTAGAAAAAATCATTCAAAATTGTACAAAGTGAATTATGAGTTATAACTTATATGTATAGATTCCTTGGTGAGTCTGTTTTCAATAGAAACAAGTGGGAGCAACATATGAAAACCGTACAGTGAGATATTTGGATTTAAGGTAAGAGAGGTCAGAACCGTTGGCAAGTGAAACAAGGGAATTTTTAGTGAATAAACTGTACTAAAAGGCTAAGCCAAAAATTCTGGAAAAATTTTAGTAAGAAGATATATGAGTCTAGATTCAAGAAAAATTTACGGATCTAAATTTTGAGCTTCCTAACTTGAGTTATAGTCACTTTAGTCAATGTGACGCAGGTGGACAGTTTCAATTTTTATGCCCCAAATTAGTAGTTAAGTCCGGGGTTTCGAAATTACAAAAATACCCTTGGATGATAAATTACCGAAATACCCCTGGGTTGCGAGATTACCGATTTACCAAAATGTCCTTATGGGCTGAATTACGAAAATTGCCCTTATGGGCAGATTTTGTCAAAATGCCTTAATGGGCCGAATTGCTGAAATGCCTCTAAAAGTGCCGAATTACGAAAATGCCCCTAATGGGCTGATTTGATATATTGCCTTAATGGGCAATTTTGTTATATTGCCTTAATGGGCCAATTTGATAGATTGCCCTAATGGGCCAATTTGCAAAGTGTTATGATGGGCCGAATTTGAATTTGTGAAATGAATCTCTGAATTAATTATTATTGTTTATATTTGTAAATATCATAATTTGCTATGTATGATGCCTTTACATGATTTTGCATGGGATGGGAAAATATGATGAAGAGAAGTTCCGGTGGCAATGCCACAAAAATTTTTGTTAATATGATTTCGGCCAAATCAAAATTTGTTATAAATGGCATAATGCCTGCAATTGGTGTGTTTGGCGGGGTAGGTTGACTTGATCCCCACAGGTGTGTTGGGTGGTATGGGTGGTGTGTAGTGGATGGATTATTAGGTTGGTTTGGGATTGAATTACATTATCTGCATTATCATGTTTATAGGCCTAAGGCCCAGTTTGTTTTGTAAATGGGCTTCGGCCCAAGTTATTGCTAAATGGGCTTCGACCCAAGTTATTGCTAAATGGGTTCAAACCTAGTGGACAACGGTAAGGGGATTATACACTGAGTTCTTGTAACTCACCCCCCTTCTTTCTTAATCCTTGTAGGTAATGTACCATGATGTGGACTTGGGCCCATGGATGACTCAGTAGAGGCCATACTTTGGAAATAAATGTTTTGAACTTTAGTAAATTAATTTTCTGCTCTATTTCGTTACTTAGATTATTTTGGGTTTTTAAAGTTGTAATAAGGCCTCTGGCATATTTTTATTTTGCTTATGTTTTGTCGTGCTTATTATTTTGCTTGAGATACTTTAAGTGGGAATTTTCTAAAAATTCTAAATAAAGGTTTTTCTAAATTGATTAACAAATGGATTTTATACAAACTTTTGCAAATAATTTAACCCTGATTTTCTTTCGAATTATCAACGATATTTTTAAAAGTCACGATTTTAAAACTCACTATTTCAATTATCGATTTATCAAACAACCTTCGAAATTAGTAGTATTTTTATCAAATATTTCTAATCAAACTTGTTTTCTTCAATTACACCTATCTTAGTATGAATCACAAAATCCTTAAAAGCATTTTTATCATGTGACATGTCAAATCTGGCCTTATCGCATGGGCCGGGTTTGGGGTGTTACAGCTTACTAAGCTTTTAAAAGCTTACTTTGTGTGTGTTTGCTCTATTTTATAGATCATCAAAGCTACTGAAGGCTCGGGGACCGTCGAGGATCGTCATCACACTACTCAATCATACTTTAGTACTTTGAAAATGTGTATATAGCTAATATGGCATGTATAGGCTAGTTGTTTTGGGATATGTTTGAAATATGTAAATAGCCATGTGATATGGCTAGATAAAACTTATGTTATGCATGAGTGGTCATGTTATAATACTTGGTTTGGTGCTTAATTATACTTGTAAGAATGACCCATATGTGGGTGGTAATTTGGCCTTGAAAATGCCCTATATTTGCCCACACGGTTGAGCACACGGGCTTGTGGCTCGACCGTGTCTTTTGAGGTTGCAATTTGAAACAAGTTAGGCTCAACCACGGGCGTGTGATTAGCCGTGTAGTGCAAGTCAAGATCGACCACAGGTGGGTCACACGGGTGTGTCTCAGGCTGTAGGGACAAGTCAGTATGTATGCCCTGTTTTGGCACGGCTTAGGCACACGGGCGTGTCTGAGGCCATGGGAGGCACACGGCTTGCCCACACGGGCGTGTGACCTCTGTAACTTAGAAAAAAATTTTAAATTTCTGAGAAGTTTCGTATGTGTTCGGTTTAGTCCCGGCCCTATTCTAAAGTATGATTAAGGTTCGTTGACCTATTCCAAGGACACTTTGATTTGATTCGATTGAGAAATATTATAAAATGTCCGTAAAAGTTCTGAATTGTTTCGTAATGCCTTTAACCCTAAACCGGCGACGGTTATGGGTTAGGGGTGTTATAGTATCCTAACCTTTTACTAAGTTCACACGGGCATCAGTTTTGCATATTCCAATATCATCCCTATAATTATCCATATTTCATATTGTACCTTGTACATGGTTTCATGTTTCAATTACCTGCCCTGTACTATTTCATTTTAACCAAATATCACATAATATCCATAGTAACCATTTATGCTAAATTCACTGATGTTCTAATTTTGTTCATACATATATTTATGGAGTCAAATAAAAAATCACAGATAACATAAAATAAGATAGTAAGTTCCATATGAACTTACCTGTTCAAAGTGTGGAAAGTATGGATACTTTAGGGACTAATCTGTGATTTTAGCTTTTCCCCTATTAGCTCCACTTTGGTCCAAATCTTAATCCATACAATTGTTTCATATCAAATCAATACCAATCACTTTCATACAATATTATGATATGCATGAACCTATATAATTCCATTTTTTAATTTCTCCCATACTTTACATATTATTCAATTTAGTCCACGAACTCGGGATAAACATAATTTTGATTCCTAGCTTTGGATTAATATTTGATTTCATATATTCTTATTAGAGAACTTATAATTTTATTACTAACATAATTTCTTAACAAGTTTCACATTTATCCAATTTGGTTCTTAATATAACAAAATTAACAATAAGCTAAATTAACTTTACAAGCTAGTCCTTTTTATAATTTAAGCTTAAAATCGATTAATTTCAGGCCTAATTCTTCAATAAATAAACAATGACAACTTTCTAAAACTTTAGCAGTTTCACAAATTAGTACATGGTTTAGCTAAATCAAGCTCCCATGATCTCAAATCTATAAAAATTGTAAGAAAATGGCTAAATTTCCATACTTAATTTGTATGGACGAATGCTTGAAACCCTTGAACTTTTCTATTTTCTTTCTTTATGGTGGATTCTCATGAGCTTGAAGATGAAGAGAACTATTTCTCTTTCTTTCCACAAACTTATATATTTATAGGTTAGTTAAGGTTTGATTAATTTAACTAAATTTACTTAATTATTTAACTAATCGTTCTTAGTGAATTTAACATGATCATCCACTAATCTCTATTTAAAAGTATTTTATTTACCATTTTAGACCTTTGGCTATTTTATATTGTAATCATCAAACCTTTTCTCAATTAAAATCTATAGCAATTAGATTTTTACAATTTAGTCCCTGAACCTTAGTAAACTATTAATTCAACAAAATTAGTAGACCCGTCTTTATTATATTTTTATATTATCTCTATAAATACTAATATTAAATATTTATGGAGTCAATTTACATAAATGGAGTTCAGAAACCTTATTTTTCAGTACTACTGAAAATAGGGTCCTTACAATTCTCCCCTTAAGAAATTTCATCCTCAAAATTTACCTAAGAAAACATGGGGGTATTGAGATCTCATAGCTCATTTCGACTCCCAAGTAGCCTTTTTTGTGCCCTGATGGTGCCATCATACTTTCACCAACGCCACGCCCTTATTTCTCATTTCTTTCACTTTCCAAGCTAAGATTTTAATTGGTTCCTCACCATAAGACAAATTAGGTTGCTACTCGATCCTGTTAGGAGTTATAACATGAGAGGGATTGGATCTATATCTCCTCAGGTTTGACACATGAAAAACATTATGGATTTTATCCAATTCTAAAGGAAGGGCTAAATGATATTTTCTACAAGCCCAATTCTTTCAAGAATTTCATACGATCCAATAAACCTCGAACTAAGCTTCCCTTTTTTCTATCGAAATGAAGAACTTTCCTTCAAGGTGAAACTTTCAGAAATACTTTATCACCAATCTCAAATTCATTCTTTTCTTTTCTAATCGATGTATGACTTTTTTCTGTCTGAAGTAGCCTTTAAGAATTCTCGGATAACCCTAACTTTTACTTTAGTCTCTCGCATCAAATTTGTTACTGGCATCTTTCTTTCGCTCAAATTTAACTAGCGCATATGAGTTCGACATTTACGGCCATATAAAGCTTCAGAAGGCACCATTTTGATGCTCCATTGATAGTTATTGTTGTATACAAATTTAGCCAATGATAGGAATTTTTCTTATCTTCCCTCAAATCAATTACACAACATCGTAACAAATATTCGAGCACTTGGATTATTCTCTTTGATTGACCATCAGTCTGAGAGTGAAATGTTGTGCTAAAACTCAATCTAATGCCTAGTGCTTCATGAAATTTACCCCAAAATTTGAAGGTAAACCTCAAATCCCGATCTGAAATGATAGATAATGGCACACCATGCAATCTCATGATCTCTGAAATGTGCAATTCAGTTAGTTTCTGTAGTGAATAATTAACTCTCATCGAAATAAAATGAACGGACTTCATAAACCTTTCAATTATCAACCAAGTTGAATCTTTTTTTTCCGTGATAACGACAACCCTGTCACAAAATTCATAGTGACTCGCTCCTATTTCCATTCAGGAATCATTATAGGTTGCAATAATCCTGAAAGAACTTGATGTTCTGCCTTTACTTGCTGACATACCAAACACTTAGCTACATATTCAATTATCTCCATTTTCATGCCCGACTACTAATACAATTGTTTCAGATCATTATACATTTTTTTGCCACCAGGATTCACCATAGAAGTACTTTTGTGAGCTTTGTGGAGAATATCTCATTTCAAATCCAAACCATTTGACACACATAATCTATTAAGGAAGTATAAACTCCCATTGCCACCTATGTTGAATTCACTAGTTTGCTAATTTTTAACAAGCTTTTGCTTAGCTTCTGTCTCGCCATCACATTTTTTAATTCCCAAATCTTTTGAAAAGAATATGAGTTTAGCCCTCAACTCGGCCAAAATAGTGCCATTTTTCTCCAAAGTCAAATATGCATTCATCATTTTCAAAGCCAACAAGGATTTTCAAATTAAAGCGTCAACCATAACATTGGCCTTTCTAGGCTTATAGTCAATGATCAAATCATAGTGTTTAAAAAGTTTGAGCCATCCACCTACGCTTTTTAAATTTAACTCTTTTTGCGTAAGCAAATACTTCAAACTCTTATGACCAGTAAAGACATGACATTTTTCTTTGTATAGATAGTGACTCCAAATTTTCATAGAAAAAGCTCAATTGTGAGTTCCAAGTCGTGAGTAAGATTGTTCTTCTCATGTGGCTTAAGTTACTGGGAAACATGAGCAATCACTTTCCCTTGTTGCATCAACACACATCCTAAATCATTGAGAGATGAGTCGTTAAAAAAAATATTTTCTCGACTTAGGTTGAGTTAAAATCGGGGCTTCAGTCAACATTGCTTTCAACTTTTTAAAACTTTGGTGGCACTTTTCGGACCATTCAAATTTAACATTCTTCTATAGCAATCTAGTTAATGGAAGGGCTATCATCGAGAATCCTTTTACAAATTGTCTGTAGTATCGCATATTAATCTAGCCACAAATAACATAACATAGAGTTGAAATCAACATTTCACGCATCACATATCACAAATAACAAATTTTTCACAACACTTAATAGTTTAGGTCACTTACTTAATTTCCTCTTTGATTGAGTTTTCCAACTCCACAAGAGTACTTAAGGTACTCACACATTAATTAATTAAATAAAATTTTAATTAGATAGTAATATTAAACTTCACTTAAAACAAGAGTTAGATCCTACACCTTAATATAGATCTAAATTGTTTACTCTCTTGTAGAAGTTTCATTTAGGTCTAACCTTGCTTGCAATTCTAAACACACGATTAACCCATTTTAGTCATGATCTATTCGAATAACATGGCTTTTAATACGATATTTAATGTGAAAATCTCACCAATACTTACCCTCAATTCGAATGCTCGAATTCGTCACTCTCGCGATGTTTCAATATTTATTTCTCGGAGCATTGTTAATCGGTCCTTCATGTTAACATAAGATTGTATTAGTCCTAATGATTTTCAAAAGAGTAAAAGTAAAATACGAATTATTTAGGACCTACACCATTCGACCATGGCACAAAATTTTAAGACGAAGGATTTTCAATCCCAAAACTTCATTTACACTTGTTTCATTATGAGATGATCGTAGGAATGAAAATGAAGCAAAATATATGGTTGGGTAATCTAAAATAATTGAATAAAAGAAAAGAAAATATGTGTTTTATTCACTAGTGTAATCAGCAAAAGAAAGAAAAAATAAAAAGGAAGAAATCGATCACCAACGGCGGTGGATTGGCAATGGTCTAGCTATAGGGGGTGCGATTGTCTGATGGTGGTGTAAAATACAAGTAAGGAGGAGGGTTCAGTCACTTTTAATTGAAAGATATGAGAAAAAGAGAGAAGATAAGAAAATCAGTGGAGGAGAAGGTAATCCGCAGTGCTTGCGGTGGTGGACATAGCAGCTCACAGCGGTACACGGTGGAAAAGGGAAGGGGAAACCGAAAGGAAAAGAGAGATAATGTTGGTTGTGGACGGTGATGAAGTGGTGGTGCAAATAAACTTATGATGGTGGAAAGAAAATGGTGGTGGTTGTAGTGGCCAAAAAGAAAGAAGAGAAGAGTGGGAAGGTGGAAGAAAAAGAAGAAAATGATGGAAAATGGGGTGTATGACCGGTCAAGGGGTATTTTGGTGGTCAACACAAGCACTTTTGGTAAGGATGAGGTATGATAAAGATGAGGGAACATATGAGCAATAAGCGGGATATGTTTCTATTAAAAAGGCATGTTTGAATTGCTAATGGAGGAAAGGAATCCTCATTATATGGCAACATAGATGGATGGCAGGACTAGCTAGCACATGCTAAAAATGTGCAAAAATTAAATAAAAATATGTACACATAAGGGTTCGAACTAAGGACCTCAAAGATAGCTAATAAGCTACCTACCACTCAGCCACAATACTTTCTTGTTTTCAAATTGCATGATTATTTTTAAAACATAGGAGCTGACAGATTCGCCTTTTTGACTATTAAATTATTAAGAAAATGGGATATGACAAATTTCTTCATGCAACTTGTGAAAATTCATGTTACCATTTGTGTTGAAATTGAGAAACTTTCTAAGGGTTTTATTTGATGGAAGGATAGTGTGAAGTCAAAGATTTCTTTAGTTAAATGGGTGGATGATCGTTGTTTTGTCGAGTTTTAAAATTTATAAAGAGAAAGATCGAATCTAGAAACTAACTCTGACAATGATTAAGGGCAAGTGTACTTATCGAACAATAGTATAGCTTAGGCAAGACCGGATTGTCGAACCCAAAGGAACTAAAAGTACTAATACTCACTTTCTTTTTATTATTTAGCCAGAAATATGGAGTGATTTGGCTTATTTAATCTAAATTAACGACTACTAAGCTAAAGGCACAAAGACAAAAAGAACGACTCGGAGAATAACATGAAGAAAACTCAATTAATCACGACGATACCCTCAGGAAGAATCCACCTAGACTTCACTTGTTACTTAACACTGAACCATATGATTTATTCACTTAGTTTGATTCGTAAGACTCCCTAACGTATATTAAACCCTCTCTCGAAGTGAATAACGTCTAACCCTAGGTTAATTAGTGGAACTCTCGTTCTCTAATAATAACCCCCTAGAATAGCAGTAAATCGATCTATGAAATCTCATATTAGGTTTGACCCTAATCCGACAAAATCTCGTCACCCTATCTCTAGGCGTTCGATCAACTCCGCTTAATTATGCTAGATCCACCCTTAAGCAAGGTCTATTCCTCCCACCTAAGCACCTCAGATTTGGATTAAACATGTATAATTAAGAACAAACTAAGTATTTATCATATAATTCAAAATTCAATAACAATATTCATCTAGGTTTCATTCCCTTTAGGTATCTGAAGGGTTTAGTTCATAATGAATAAAGAAAACATCTGAAGAGAAAAGATAAAACAAAACATAAGAAATCCCTAAAACCCTTGGAGGAATTGAAGGAGAAATCTGTCGTCTTGAGTAGAATTTTGGCTCCTTGAGATGGATCCACTGGCTATCTTCGAGTAATTCCCACAAATTTGGCCTTTCTGGTTCGGCTCCTTAGCCTAGCTGACCGCCCCCTTTTAGGTTACACTTAGAGTGTTTATATAGACTTTTAGAATGCTTTACTTGGCCTCTAAGTGTCCCAATTCAAGTATACCTTCTACTCGATATTTGAATAAGCTTTGGAATGTGTTTTTTTGCCTCAAAGTATCCAAATCTGAGTGAAATTGCTCTCTCCCATGACAGGGGCATGGCCATGGTACACGCCCGTGTAAATCGTCTTCAGGCCGTGTCTTGGTTCTGTAAATTGGTGCACGACCATGTAAACCGTGGCATGGTCGTGTGAAGTGATTTGATGAGACACGGTCATGTGGCTTGAAGTCCAGGCCGTGTCGATTTCCTCTTTGGCCCAAATTGGCCCGTTTTAAGCCTGTTTCTAGTTCTTTTTGTCCTCGGGTGCTTTCTTGAGTAAAAACATGAAAAGAAAGGATTAAGAGAACCTTTTTACATAAATCAATGGCTAAATCATCCAAAAGTATACTAAATGTGGGCCTAAAATATGTTACTTTTACGGTTTATCAAATACCCCCACACCTAAGCTTTTGCTTGTCCTCAAGCAAAATTCTCAACTTACAATTAAAATGAACTTTCCACAATTCATAATTCCTATCAATAATGCCTTATCATAATTCATAGGTGATTTATAAATGGATAATTTAGCTCAAAGACTCCTAAAGATTCAATCAATTCTAAGTCATACATTTTGTAGCACGAAAACATAGGTGTCTCCCCTTATCTAAATAATTACCTTTAATTCAAAACCGACAAGGATTGACATCCTCACTAAATATTCACTCAAATCACTCAAAGTGTTTAAGGATCAAGGAA
The DNA here is from genome assembly GCA_025506655.1 of Gossypium rotundifolium. NCBI lineage: Eukaryota > Viridiplantae > Streptophyta > Magnoliopsida > Malvales > Malvaceae > Gossypium > Gossypium rotundifolium. Next base: position 65,365,370 of record CP106722.1, read on the forward strand.
AAACACTCATAAGTCGAACATGAAAAGTTAATCCCATAGGTTTGCCTGAAAATCAAATCTTCACCACTGTAATATGAGATGATACATAAATCAAAAGGTCTTTGATAGGGTTGTAACGGGGCTTAGGTTAAAGGTGTGGATTAAGGCTGAATTAGAAGGTTAAAAATCGAGATTGATCTGATAAATTACCTACTAAGAATAATGAACTAGAAAATAAATGATTGCTTTAAAACTAATAATACTATGAGCTTTTTCTTTGATAATTGAAATTTAAATATGCAAGCTCACTTTTTATACTACTAATGTTGAATATACTTTGATATTTTATTTTATTTATTTTTTTAAGAACAAACTAGAAACATCATAAAGAAAACTTTAATAACTAAAATAAGCTAATTTGGTAACTGATCAAATCAATTCTCGATAGAAGGGTAGTCAAAATAATGGTGATAACAAATACAAACGTTTTTGGGTTAAAATTAGCGGGTAAATCAATAAAAAGGGTTGTTAGGATTAAACGGGTTCACTAAGGGTTAATTTTTGAAGGTAGGCTTTTTAGTGGACTGAATGGGTTAAAACCTAGGTGCCTTTATCATCTTAGTATATGAAATCATTAATGTGGTCTCGATATGTATAATCAAGGCAAATTCTAGAATAACAATTCAGTGTTGACACACTCATAATCAATAAAGGGAGCTTGAAAAAGAATATATGCTCTATAAGGCTCAAATCTCACAAAAAATATGGGTAATTGACATCAATCCCTGTAAATTTCAAACTTCAAGGTAATATTCAAATTCAGTTTAACAACCTAGAAAATTTTTTATTCTTGAAAAATAGACTTATCATGCTTGATTCTCTAGTATTCTTCAAGTATAAATCATCAATGCACAATTATCAATGACTTACTCAAAAACATATCAATAAGAATCATAAATCATTAGAAATTTCACCCTAATTGATAATATAAGAAAATTACATAGGAATAAGACTAAAATTCAGGATTTTGGAATAATGCAAAAAGTTAGGTACTTTTACCCCCCCACACTTAAGATGTACATTGCCCTCAATGTATAAAGATAGATAAAAAAAATATGTAATCAAAAGAGAAAGGGAGAAGTAACACTTCCTGAATTTTGGATGACTCCGGGAGTTGGTTGTGTCTTTGGTGGTGGTGATTATCGATGAGCTTTGTGCTAGATAAAGAAATTGGGTAGCCTGTAAAGATATAGCCATGAAATCTAAAGAAACATTAATAATATATTAATACTATAATTAAAGATAAAGAAAATAAAGAGAAGGAGACTAAGAAGAAAACTAAAATTAAAAGAAAAGACTAATGGACTAAGGAGTCCTTATTGTTGGATGGTTCGCGGGTGGGTGTGACCTCTAAGGCTGTGGTGCGTGGTTACCAAGCAGCCTTTAGAACCAAAAACCAAGAAACTAAAAGAAAATAAAATATATTAAGCATAAGAGAAGTATAGATAAGTAGGACAAAGGGGAAAATAAACATCAAGAAAAATTTAAATGGTCTAAAAGACCCTTGGCTTGGTGTTTGGATGAAGCGGCCGACATGAACTTATGTGTTGGGGTTTCCTTTGAGGAGACAATGCTTGCCTTCTTATGCTTCTTCGGCATGATTTTAGTGTAGCTGAGGAGTCTGGACACCTTTTCTAAGGAAAGAAAGAAAAAGAAGGAAGAAAGAAAGAGGGGAGAAGGAGAAGAGCTGTAGGGTTTAAATAGGATTTCCAATCTGGCACGTTCCCACGCCCGTGGACCGAAGGTGTGTTGAATTACACGACTGTATCGCACGACCATGTGTCTAGGCGTGTTGGTTCACCCACGCCTATTTTCCAGATGCCATGCCCGTTCTTGAAAAGGCAGTGTGTTGGAACGGTTGGGTAGCATGGGCGTGTTTTTCTTGTGTCCGGTAAGTCAGTAGCTTCACACGGTCGTGGCACGCGGTCGTGCCAATTTACCGGTGCTCGTAGGGGAGTTGTTGGATCTGTGTTGGGATTTGATTTACACAGCCTCTGTTATGTCAGTACGGGGATTCTGGTGGTCCACACGGCCACAGACACGGCCGTGTGTCATAGAAATCTGCACTTTTAGTTTACAAAGAGAAAGAGAATGAAAAGAAAATAAAATAAAAACAAATGTAAAAAGAAGTAGGGTTAGTGCTCGGGTTGCCTCCCAAGAAGCGCTCGTTTATAATCTTAAGCTAGACTTTCCTTAACATTGAAAAAATCAGGGAGGTTTAAAGGTTTGAGTATCTTCTCTCATGCTTATATTTCTATTTTCTTGACAAAGTTCAAGTCGAGAAGTGTTTACCTCATAAGTGTTGAATGTTGGGTTGCTTACCTCGACTATTTCGTGTGGGAAGATATTGTGTACCTTAAGGAGGGTATCTCCCTTTGCCTTCAGGTCTGTTATGATGATGTGCGGATCTGCTTTGTCTCACAATACATGGTCTCCTATTTTGTAGTGGTTTGATGTTCCTACAAGCTCTTCTGGTGGTTCCTCTGGTTTTACTTTGTGTGGTTCCAGTTCTTCTTTGACTTGTGTCCTCTGCTCTTCTAAATTGTCGACCTTAAGGTTTTGTTCCTTATGTGTTTCTTCTTTGTCGATTTGGGATCTATGAGTTGGCTCAGGGTTGTGTCTTTGCGGTGTTTCTTCCGATAAAGGTTGAACAATTTGATTATCATCTGTATTGACTTTCTTACCTTCATCGATTGTTGTCCTGGCCGAGTCAAGAGCTTGAAGACTGATTGATTCGTCACCTACACAAAGTATGAGTTCTCCTATGGCAACATCAATTTTAGTCTTGGCAGTTGCTAGAAAAGGTCTTCCTAAAATTAAGGGGATTTTATTATCCTCATCCATATCTAAGACAACAAAATCTACTAGGAAAACAAATTTATCGATTTTGACAAGAACATCTGTAACACCCCAAACCCGGCCCAAACATCACAACCGGATCTGGCATGTCACTAAGAAGATTTAATGAAACATGTCACATTTTTGGAAAACATTTGTCGAGTTTAAACATGTATTCGAAAAACTTAATGATTTGATAATTTATAAAAGATATAAATTTATATGATGCGTTTATGAATTAAAAACCGAAATTTAGTACATGCCTTAGTTTATATTTTTTTGCTGAAATTAGGTGTCCAATAATAGTAAAAACCCAAAAGAAAGCCCAAAGTATAAGGTTAGTGGCCCATGGCCTTATTACAATAAAATATAAAACCCAAAACAATTTAACATATTGAAGGAAAATTTAAATAAATGGCGTATTTGTTGTAACAATTCGAACTCTTGCATGGCCACCTTGCACTCCCCTCCAGCCCGGTCCGATGCACTAAGTGCTATCTGAAAAAAAAAGTTAAATAATAGGGTGAGTCACAGGACTCAGTGTGCAACCCTCGTGAACCATCAGACTGGGCCTTAGCCCCACAGAACAGATAACAAAATATAATATGCCAGGAATTATGCAAAGCCCAACCCAGTCCTAGGTTTCCATCCGCTACACACCACCCTTACCTGCCGATCACACCATTGGGGATTTCTACAATCAACCCACACCGCAACACACCATCGATGGCAGTCATGCTGTAGCTAGCTACTCATCATCAGATCATGGTAATAGCCACTACAACAGATCATGGCAAAAAGCCATTACAACAGATCATGGCAAAAGCCACTACAACAGATCATGGAAAAAGCCACTACAACAGATCATGGCAAAAGCAACTACAACAGAACACTTCTCCTTTCATTAATCACCCAACCCCGTGCAATCATAGAAACCGGCATACATGTTTATCATATCAAATCAATAGAACCATTCACTTTAGAATGACAGAGATCACTAACCTGGTGATTCGCCTTTACCCTCCTCGGGTTTTCAACGACCATGCTTAGGTATTTCAAACATTTAATGAATATAATGATTTATAAGCATATACTAACAGCAATCCAAATGGTGTGAGAATGTTACACACACGATTAATGCGTAGGACTACCTCTATGTCGATACCTACGCTAATCGGATCATCGCTTCATACATCTACAACTTTGCTCAAAAGTCAGAAGAACGCGAAGATAAGGCCTCTCCTATATTCGGCCAAGGGTTAGTGTTTTACCCGAATTATATGTTTAAATTAACAGATCTCCTTACCTTGATATCCCAAAAGTAATACGATCCAAGTGCTACTAAACTCTGGCTTAGAAATCTAAGCGATTGAATCCCCTTCAAATCCCGGAATGTCGTAAATGAGAGAAAACACCCGATTAGTTAACCATATAGCCATTCGGCTAAGATCTTTATAAGCCGAAAAAAGATTGAAATCTCGCGAATCGACACTTACCTTTAGTTTTCTTCAAGATTCGGCACAAGAAGACACCACAGAAGGAATTCGACGATCACAGGAGATAAGATCTAGGGATTTCGGCTTTTAAGAAAATCCTGAAAAAGATGAACAAAAGAAATGCTGATGCGTTTTTGGCTTTTGGAAGAACTAGGAATTGAAAAGATGGGCAAGGAAGTAGATAGAGAGATTCGGCCAAAGTGTTTGCAAGAGAAGAGAAGGTAAATTGCAGGGGTTTCGGTTTCTGACAGAAGAAAAAAAAAGAAGAAGAAAAGATGATTCTAGTTTGCCGAAAAGAGAGAAAGCTTGAGGCTATTTTCAGAGAACACAATGAAAAATTTGGCACACCCCCTTGCCTATACTGAACTGATTTTTCCCCCCTCTCTTGTGTTTGATTTTTTTCCAACTCTGCAACTAAGAGATCACTCTTATCATTCTATCCCTTATCCTTAACAGAACACTCATCCAACAGAGACCTACACCACACCACTACTTCCCCTTTATCAGCATTATATCCACATAATTTAAAACATAAAATCCTCTATTTTGTAGCCACATTGTCGTCCCCCTTAGCTCTCCTTGGGCTACTAAAAATGGCCCAATTCCTTGGGCTCCAAGAAGCCACACTGGGGCCCCCTTCCTTTGCCTATTGGCACCACTTATAGCTCCCTCTTACTGCGCCTCTTGTTCCTGGCCACAAGCCCATTCTGCCTATTACACTCTCAATACTTTATTTAAACCCAATAGTCTCTAAACAAAATATCTAGCCAAGTCCTTGGCCCATTCCTGAGCCCAATTTGCACCTCTAAACCTTAATTTAACATTTTAAGCATACATCACATAAAATGCACAGGCCCAATAATTCGGGATGTTACAGTTCTACCCCCCTTAAAATAAATTTTTGCCTCAAAATTTACCTGATCAGAAGAGATGGGGATACTGCTGTCGCATAACATCCTCTGGTTTTCATGCTGCTTCCTCTGCACTGTGGTTTCGCCACAAAACCTTGACCAAAGGGACGACTTCCTTCTCAACACTTTTACGTCTCGATCCAAGATTTGCACTGGTTCCTCCTCAAAAGACAAATCTAGCCTTACTTCAATCTCTTCCACCGGCACAACGTGTGATGGATCAGAACGATAACGTCTTAGCATCAAGACATAGAACACATCATGTATCTGCTCCAACTCTGAAGGCAACTCCAATCGATAAGCCACTGGGCCCATGCGCTCCAGTACCCGATAAGGCCCAATAAACCGGGGACTTAGCTTACCCTTCCGACCAAACCTCATTACCTTTTTCCACGGTGATACTTTCAAGAAGACTTGATCTCCTACTATAAATTTTATCCCCTTCCGTTTAAGATCCGTATACGACTTCTACCGATCAGACGCTTCCTTCAACCGAGCCCGAATTAACCTAACTTTCTCTTCCGCTTCTAACACTAGTTCTGGGCCCAACACCTGACGCTCACCCAACTCTGTCCAACAAGTTGGGGTACGACATCTCCTTCCATATAATGCTTCATAAGGCACCATCTGAATACTAGATTGATAACTATTATTGTACGCGAATTCTGCCAAAGGCAAATACTCCTCCCAGCTTCCCCTAAAATCGATGATGCAACCTCTTAGCATATCCTCCAAGATCTAAATTACCTCTCGGTGACCATCGATTACGTGGATGAAAAGATCTTTGAAGTCTAGCCTTGTTCCCATTGCACGATGCGAGCCTTCGAACCGTGGCGTGAACCTAGGGTCTCTATCCGATATAATCGACACAGGTACACCATGCAGTCTCACCACCTCAGCCACATACAGCTTAGCCAACCTTTGCAGAGAAAAGTCGACACGAACCGGTATGAAGTGAGCAGACTTCGTCAGCTGATCCACAATCACCCAATTTGAATCCTTCTTAGTGGGCGTAAGGGGTAACCCACTAACAAAATCCATCGTGATTCTCTCCCATTTCCACTGCAGAATCTTTACCGGCTGCAACAACCCCGAAGGCAACTGGTGTTCCGCTTTCACCTTCTGACATGTCAAACACTTACTCACGAATTCTGTTATCTCTCGCTTCAGACCTACCCACTAGAATTGTTCTCACAAATCCTGGTACATCTTAACCCCTCCAGGATGCATAGCGTAAGGCTACTATGCGCCTCTTGAAGAATCATCTACCTTAACTCCACATCCTTTGGAATATAAACTCTCTTACGAAAACACAGGACTCCATCACCATTCAAACTATAGTCCTCTCATTCACCACATCGCACTTGCCGGAGTCAAGCACTCAAAACATCGTCTAGAAGTTGCTTCTCTTTGATCTGACTTGTCCACATAGGTCTTACTTGGAGCTCAGCTACTAAACTTCCATCCTCATACAGACTAAGATGAGCGAACATCGCCCTCAAATCCACTATCGCCTTGCTACTCAGCGCATCTGCCACCACGTTAGCCTTACCCGGATAATATTCGATCGAGCAGTCATAGTCCTTCAAGAGCTCAATCCACCTACGTTGCCTCAAATTCAACTCCTTCTGGGTAAGGAGATACTTCATGCTCTTATGGTCCGTGTAAATAACCGACTTCTCCCTATTCAGGTAGTGCCTCCAAATCTTTAGAGCAAACACTACCGCCGCCAATTCTAAATCGTGCGTAGGGTAGTTCAATTCATGCGGTCTCAACTGTCGAGATGTATATGCAACAACTTTTCCATCTTGCATCAACACATATCCTAAACTCGTGTGTGACGCATCACAGTAGATGGTAAATTCTTTTCCCGTCTCTGGCTGAATTAACACTGGTGCTTCCGTCAAGATTCTCTTCAGCTTCTCAAAGCTCTCCTGCTGTTTGTCGGTCCATACAAACGATACTTCCTTCCTCAACAACTTAGTTAAGGTGCTGCTATCAATGATAACCCTTCAACAAACCTTCTGTAGTACCCGGCCAATCCCAAGAAACTTTGAACTTCCGCCATAGACTTCGACGGTTTCCAATCCAATACGGCTTCTATCTTCCGAGGGTCCACCCTAATTCCCTCTGCAGAAAATACATGCCCTAGGAAAGTCACTTCCTTCAGCCAGAACTCACACTTACTGAACTATGCGTACAACTGCTTCTCCCTCAGAATTTGGAACACCACACGAAGATGAGCATCATGCTCCTACTCGGACTTGGAGTAAACCAGAATATCGTTGATGAACACCACGACGAACTGATCAAGATACGGTTGAAATACCCCGTACATCATATCTATAAATACCACTGGCGCATTCATTAACCCGAACGGCATCACCAAAAATTCGTAATGACCGTACCGAGTTCGAAACGCCGTCTTATGAATGTCTCCTTCTTTTACCCTTAACTGATGATATCCCGACCTTAAGTCAATCTTAGAAAAGACCGAAGCTCCTTTAAGCTGATCGAACAGATCATCGATTCTTGGTAGTGGGTACTTGTTATTAACCGTCAACTTGCTCATTTGATGGTAGTCCATGCACATAAGCATGGATCCATCCTTCTTCTTCACAAATAGGACCGGGGCTTCCCACGAAGACACACTCGGTCGGATAAATTCATGATCCAACAGTTCTGGATCTGGGCTTTGAGTTCCACCAGCTCCTTCGATGCCATTCTATACAGAGCAATAGACACTGGAGCTGTAACCAGAAGTAGCTCTATTCCAAACTCCACTTCGCGATCCGGGGGTAATCCTGGCAATTCATCTGGAAAGACATCTGTGAAATCCTTGACTATTTGAACCTCATCGACAGTCACCTCCTTAACATCCAAGGCGCTAATAAAGGCTAGAAATGCGTTACATCCCTTCTGAATCATCTTAACAGCATTTAATGCAGACACTACGTTGGACAAATAATTGTTTCTTCCTCCTAACACAACCTCCTCCCCGCCTTCCGGGGTACTCAACACCATGCGCTTAGTCTCACAATCCAACTTAGCACGGTGTTTAGTCAACCAATCCATTCCCAAAATAAGGTCAAACTCTCCAAACGGTAATTCCATTAAGTCTGCCGGGAACACTACTCCTTGGGTCTCTAAAGGTACATCCCTAAATAGTTTGTCCACTACCCTAGATTGTCCTAGAGGGCTAACCACAATCATCTTCCTAGTAGTTGTTTCAGAGTCTAAACTTAGGGTCTCAGATACCGAACATGTAACATAGGAGTGGGTTGACCCAATATCAATTAAAGCACGGTATGGGCTATTAGCAATAAGAAATGTACCGGTTATGACGTCCAGTGCGTCACCATCCTCCCGTCGATGTGCTGTATAGACTAGACCCGGCTGCCTTGTGTCTCCATTTTCAGCACCCCTACCAGGTGCTCCATGACCCCGACCGAATCCATTTCCTCCTCTGGCCACGCCACGACCCCTCAGTACTGGCTCACCACCTCTCCTAACCTGATCAGAACCTCGTTCTGTAGGCTGTGCCTGCTCCACCTGTGGACAGTCCTTAATCATATGCTCCGTGGATCCACACCTAAAGCATCTACCGGTTCTCCTTCTACACTCCCCATAATGCACCTTCCTACATGAAGGACATGATCGATTTTGACCTGTCGGAGCACGAGCTGGCCCATCAGACCTAGGCCTTTTCTGAAAATTCTCAGATGATCCCGACGACCCAAAATTCCTCTTATTCAAATATTGATCCTTATCCTTATTCTACTTCATATGCCGCTTCACCTCCTCAGATATTTTAGCTTTCTCGACCAGAGCCGCAAAGTCCCTTTCTCGCTACGGTGCCATTAATACCCTCAATTCATCCCTTAGTCCATCCTCGAACCGCACGCAACGCTCATAGTTAGTTGCTACAATCCCTCGAGCGTAACGGCTCAACCGTAGAAATTCGGCTTCATATTCTGACACAGACTTACTTCCCTACACCAAGTTCAAGAATGCCTTTCTCTATACATCCACATAGCTGGCCCCGATGTACTTTCCCTTGTACGACTCCTTAAAGAAGTCCCAATCAATACGATCTGCGGGAGTACCCTTCACCCTGAGCCACCACTGATAGGCCTCTTCTCGAAGAAGAGACATGACCCCCTTCAACTTCTCCTCTACAGTGAAGTCAAGTTCATCCATTATGCGCTCAGTTTCCTCTAACCAATACTCAGCTGTGTTAGAGGCTACGCCAGAAATTCCCCTAAACATCTCTACTCCGTTGGCTCAGAGTCCTTCAGACACAAACTTCTGAGTTCCTAAACCCGTGCCTACTCCAGCCACTCTTTCAAGAACCCGTAGTATCACCTGAGACACTGCATCATCTCCACCCGTTTGGTCTTGAAATTCTCCCTCCACAGTTGGCAGATCCGACATCTCATTTCTTGACCCGTGGCCAGACCCTACTGGTTCAGACACAGTCATCCTACCCCTGCCACGACCACACGGCGGACGTCCTCGACCCCTTGTACTCATCGTCCTAATATCGCCTTTATCTGATTTAAGAAAATTTTATGAATTATTAACTCTTTCCACTGATATCCACGAACAAATTTATGAAAAAGTAGTTTGATAGTGGTTCTTTCGGATTCAGAATTATATCTGAAGGTTCAGTCTCAAGTCTACTACCCTAATTCAGAAAATCACATACATTCACAATCAGCATATAAAGGGCATTCACAAACTTACGTTCATTACCTAGGGGCATTTTCGTCCTTTCACTACCCAGGGCATTTTCGTAATTTATCCTACAGGGGTATTTTCGTAATTTTCAAAATAGGGTATCTTGGTGGTTTTACAAAAAAGGGTATTTTGGAAATTTTACAATCTGGGGGGTATTTCGATAATTTTGTAAACTGGGGGTATTTCGGTAATTTCACAAATCTTGATAATTTTTACAAATCTAGGGTATTTTGGGAAATTTTTACAAATCAAGAGTATTTCAGAAATTTTACAAAATTAGGGGGTATTTTAGTGATTTTGTAAAATAGGGTGGCTGGTCCCTTTCGGGTTTTAATTATAAATTTTGGCCCGTCAATAAGTCCTCATGGCCAAGGTGAACAGACACTACGCACCAAGTAGGATTCCAACGAAGCGGAGGTGAGTCACTAGGACTACTTAAGTACCAAGCTCTCCTCGGATCCAATCCTAGACATGCGTATGCCTGTTACCACACCCTAACCCAGTGACTTGTTCACGGACATGTTTAATTAGATTAAGTTTTATGGAGTTTATTGTTTGGTGTAAGCTAGGCCTAGGGTCCAATAATTTCTATCTTACTAACCTATGGCCCCATAAAGCCCATTAAGCCCACATACATAACACACACTAGTTCAGAATACTTACCTGGCGGACTTGGGCCGGAGACGCAGGTGCCATGCCGAGAGAACAATCTTGTATTACATGTTTCTGAAATCCCATGTTTAGAAAAATGTTTTGAGCCCAAAACCCCAAAGTCAAGTTTTGAACCCCGTTCTGATACCAATTTGTAACACCCCAAACCCGGCCCAAACACTACGTCCGGATCTGGCATGTCACTAAAAAGATTTAGTAAAACATGTCGCATTTTTGGAAAACTTTTGTCGAGTTTAAACATGTATTCCGGAAAACTTAATGATTTGATAATTTATAAAAGATATAAATTTTATATGATGCCTTTATGAATTAAAAATCGAAATTTATTACATGCCTTAGTTTATATTTTTTTGTCGAAATTAGGTGTCCAATAATAGTAAAAACCCAAAAGAAAGCCCAAAGTATAAGGCTAGTGGCCCATGGCCTTATTACAATAAAATATAAAACCCAAAACAATTTAACATATTGAAGGAAAATTTAAATAAATGGCGTCTTTGCTGTAACAATTTGAACTCTTGCATGGCCACCTTGCGCTCCCCTCCAGCCCGGTCCGATGCACTAAGTGCTACCTGAAAAAAATGTTAAATAATAGGGTGAGTCACAAGGCTCAGTGTGAAACCCTCGTGCACCATCAGACTGGGCCTTAGCCCCACAGAACAGATAACAAAATATAATATGTCAGGAATTATGCAAAACCCAACCCAATCCTAGGTTTCCATCCACTACATACCACCCTTACCTGCCGATCACACCATTGGGGATTTCTACAATCAACCCACACCGCTACACACCATCGATGGCAGTCATGCTGCAGTTAGCTGCTCATTGTCAGATCATGGCAATAGCCACTATAACAGATCATGGCAAAAAGCCACAACAACAGATCATGGCAAAAGCCACTACAACAGATCATGGCAAAAGCCACTACAACAGATCATGGCAAAAGCCACTACAACAGATCATGGGAAAAGCCACTACAACAGAACACTTCCCCTTTCATCAATCACCCAACCCCGTGTAATCACAGAAACTGGCATACATTTTTATCATATCAAATCAACAGAACCATTCACTTTAGAATGACAGAGATCACTAACCTGGTGATTCGCCTTTACCCTCCTCGGGTTTTCAACAGCCATGCCGGTATTTCGGCATTTAACAGAATATAATAGATTTATAAGAATATACTAACATGCAATACAAATGGTGTGAGAATGTTACACACCTAATTAATGTGTAGGACTGCCCTCTATGTCGATACCCACGCTAATCGGATCTACTGCCTTGTGTCTACAACTTTGCTTAAAAGCCGAAAGAACGCGAAGATAAGGCCTCTCCTATATTCGGCCAAGGGTTAGTGTTTTACCCGAATTATACGTTTAAATTAACAGATCTCCTTACCTTAAAATCCTGAAAGTAATACGATCTGAGTGCTACTAAACTCTGACTTAGAAATCTAAGCGATTGAATCCCCTTCAAATCCTAAAATGCCGCAAATGAGAGAAAACACCCGATTAGTTAACCATATAACCATTCGGATAAGATCTCTATAAGCCAAAAAAAGTTTGAAATCTCGCGAATCGACACTTATCTTTAGTTTTCTTCAAGATTCGACACAAGCAGACACCACAGAAGGAATTTGGCAATCACAGGAGATGAGATCTAGGGATTTCGGCTTTTAAGAAAATCTCGAAAAAGATGAACGAGAGAAATGCTGATGCCTTTTCAGCTTTTTGGAAGAACTAGGAATTGAAAAGATGGGCAAGAAAGTATATAGAGAGATTCAACCAAAGTATTTGCAAGAGAAGAGAAGGTAAACTGCAGGGGCTTCGGTTTCTGACAAAAGAAAAAAAAGAAGAAAAAAAGATGATTCTAGTTTACCGAAAAGAGAGAAAGCTTGAGGCTATTTTCAGAGAACACAATGAAAAATTCAGCACACCCCCTTGCCTATACTGAACTAATTTTTTCCCCCTCTCTTGTGTTTGATTTTCTCCAACTCTGTAACCAAGAGATCACTCTTATCATTCTATCCATTATCCTTAGCAGAACACTCATCCAACAGAGACCTACACCACACCACTACTTCCCCTTTATCAACATTATATCCACATAATTTAAAACATAAAATCCCCTATTTTGTAGCCACATTGCCGTCCCCCTAGCTCTCATTGGGCTACCGAAAATGGCCCAATTCCTTGGGCTCCAAGCGGCCATACTGGGGCCCCCTTTTTTTTCCTATTGGCGCCACTTATATCTCCCTCCTACTACGCCTCTTATTCCTGGCCACAAGCCCATTATGCCTATTACACTTTCAATACTTTATTTAAACCCAATAGTCTATAAACAAAATATCTAGCCAAGACCTCGGCCCATTCCTGAGCCCAATTTGCACCTCTAAACCTCAAATTAACATTTTAAGCATACGTCACATAAAATGCATAGGCCCAATAATTCGGGATGTTACAACATCTTCGATGATTCCCTTAGGAATTCTAACAGTTTTATCAACTAATTGTATACTCATCCTAGTTTGTTTGGGCTTCCCTAGACCTAGTCGTTTAAATAATGTATAAGGCATGACATTTATGCTTGCCCCTGAATCAGCTAATGCGTTATCAATAGTTAAACTACCAATTAAACATGAAATTGTAAAAATCACTGGATCTTTTAGCTTTTGTGGTAGTCTATTCTGTAACATTGCTGAGCATGTTGCGTTCAATTCCACGTGGTGCTCTTCGTCTAATTTGCGTTTGTTCGTCAAGAGCTGTCTTAAAAATTTCCTTGAGTTTGGAATTTGAAAAAGAGCTTCGAAAAGAGGTAAGTTAACATGTAATTTCTTTAAGAGTTTAAGAAACTTACCAAACTGTTCCTCTGAATCGTCTCTTTTCGTCGCTTCAGGATAAGGTATGCAGGGTTGTTACTCTTTGATTACTGGTTTCAGCTTTTCTTGTGTTACCTCTACCTTACCTTCGTCTACCTTATTTTCTTGTATTAGATTGCGCTCATCTAACCCTTTACTGTCATGAGCTGAGATGGCTTGAATTTGCTCCTTTGGGTTAATCTCAGTGTTACTTGGTAGATGTCCTTGCATTTGTTCTGACATTAGCTTTACGAGTTGCTCAACTGCATTAATGACTTCCTTGACTGTCTTAGTAAGTTCCCCGAATCGGTTCTCGTTGCTTTTAATTGTTTTCTCAGTTTCTTGGAAATAATTTTCTGTGTTTGCTATGAATTTTGTCAGCATCTCTTCGAGGTTTGGCTTCTTCTCTTGTGGAATGGCTGATTCTAGAAATTTTGAGGAGGTTGTTGTCTTTTATTTCCTTGATTTCCTTGGCCTCCCCATGAAAAATTTGGGTGGTTCCTCCAACCTGGATTGTAGTTATTGCTATAAGGATTATTATTGGATCTGAAATTATTACCTATATAGTTCATCTATTCGCTCTCTGCGTCTGGTTGGTAGGGTGGGTACTTAGGATTCGCCACAGTTCCACTTGCATTGCACTGCATGACTGGATGTACTTGCGAAGAACACAAACTATCAAGCTTTTTATTCATCATTTCTACCTGTGTTGATAGCATGGTCACTGCATCGAGGTTGTAAACTCTGGCTGATTTTGTCGGTTTTGTCCTTGTAACTTTCCAATGATAGTTATTCAGCAACATCTCTTCTATGAACTCGTAGGCTGCTTTAGAAGTTCTGCTGTTTAGGGTTCCACCGGTAGCTGAATCAATTAGTTGCCTTGTTGAGGGGTTTACACCATTATAGAAAGTTTGGACTTGTAACCACAAGGGTAGACCATGGTGTGGACACCTTCTCAAGAGATCATTGTATCTCTACCATGCGTCGTATAACGTCTCTAAATCCATCTACACAAAAGAAGAGATATCATTCTGTAGTTTGGACGTTTTGGCCGGTGGGAAATATTTTAATAAAAATTTTTCGATCATTTGGTCCCATGTAGTGATTGATCCTTGCGGTAACGAGTACAACCACTATTTGGCTTTATTTCTTAATGAAAAGGGAAATAACCGAAGATGAATGTCATCATCAGAAACACCATTTATTTTGAAAGTATAACAGAACTTTAAAAAATTAGCTATATGAGTGTTTGGGTCTTCGTCCTGCAAACCATCAAATTGAACAAATTGTTGAATCATCTGTATTGTGTTAGGTTTTAATTCAAAATTATTAGCAGCTATAGCAGGCCTAACAATACTAGATTTCGCTCTCGTTAAATGAGGTTTAGCATAACCATACGTAGTACGTGGAATATTGTTCTCTTCCATATTTCGTGGTGGATTATTCTCGTCTATCCCTTCAGTAGGATTGGATCTATCTTCTCGCCCTTCTTCTGTGTAATTTAGGGCTCGCCTAATTTCTCTGCGATTCCTACGAGCTGTAGCTTCAATATCACTATCGTATACTAGAAGTCCTGTTGGGTTCCTTCTAGTCATCAACTAGAGGTACATGCTAGTAGAAAGGAAGAAATAAAATTAGCAAAAACAGCAATAAAATAAATTACGAAAAAAATAACGGCTAAAGTAATAAAAATAGAGCTTTTTTAATATTTTAGTTCCCCGGTAACGGCGTCAAAAACTTGATCATTGTTTTGTCGAGTTTTAAAACTTATAAAGAGAAAGATCAAACCTGGAAACTAACTTTGACAACGATTAAAGGCTAGTGTACCTATCGAACAGTAGTATAGCTTAGGCAAGACCGGATTGTCGAACCCAAAAGAACTAAAAGTAGTAATACTCACTTTCTTTTTATTATTTAGCCTAAAATATGGAATGATTAGCTGATTTAATCTAAATTAATGACTACTAAGCTAAAGACACAAAGACAAAAAGAACGACTTGTAGAATAACTTGAAGAAAACTCAATTGACCACGACGATACCCTCAGGAAGAATCCACCTAGACTTCACTTGTTACTTAACACTGAACCATATGATTTATTCACTTAGTTTGATCCGTAAGACTTCTTAATGTATATTAAACTGTCTCTCGAAGTGAATAATGTCTAACCCTAGGTTAATTAGTGGAACTCTCGTTCTCTTATAATAACCCCCTAGAATAGCAGTAAATCGATCTATCGACACCCATATTAGGTTTCACCCTAATCCGAAAAAATCTCGTCACCCTATCTCTAGGCGTGCGGTCAACTCTGCTTAATTATGCTAGATCTACTCTTAAGCAGGGTCTATTCCTCCTTCACCTAAGCACATCAGATTTGGATTAAACATGCATAATTAAGAACAAACTAAGTATTTATCATATAATTCAAAATTCAATAACAAGATTCATCTAGGTTTCATCCCCTTCAGGTATCTGAAGGGTTTAGTTCATAATGAATAAAGAAAACATCTCAAGAGAAAAGATAAAACAAAACATAAGAAATCTCTAAAACCCCTAGAGGAATTGAAGAAGAAATCCGCCATCTTGAGTAGAATTTTGGCTCCTTGAGATGGATCCACTGGCTATCTTCGAGTAATTCCCACAAATCTGGCCTTTCTGGATTGGCTCCTTAGCCTAGCTAACCGTCCCCTTTTAGGTTACTCTTAGAGTGTTTATTAGACTTTTAGAATGCTTTACTCGGCCTCTAAGTGTCCTAATTCAAGTATACCTTCTACTCAGTGTTTGAATAAGCTTTGGAATGTGTTTCTTTACCTCAAAGTATCCAAATTCGAGTGAAATTGCTCTCTCTCGTGGCAGGGGCACAGCCATGGTACACGCTCGTGTAAATCGTCTTCAGGCCGTGTCTTGATTCTGTAAATTGGGGCACGGCCGTGTAAATCATGGCATGGCAAGTGTGAAGTGATTTGACGAGACACAGCCGTATGGCTTGAAGTCCAGGCCGTGTCGATTTCCTCTTTGGCCTAAATTGGCCTATTTTAAGTCCGTTTCTAGTTTTTTTCTTCCTCGGTTGCTTTCCTGAGTAAAAACATGAAAATGAAGGATTAAGAGCACCTTTTTACATAAATCAAGGGCTAAATTATCCAAAAGCATACTAAATATGGGCCTAAAATATGTTACTTTTGCGGTTTATCAGTGGATTACTGTCAACCTCTTTCTAATGGAGGCCTCAGTATTTGAAGTCTAATGGAGCAAAAGGATTCATTCCTACACAAATTGGGATTTAATCTACTCATGAATAAAAATACATTATGGGTGGGTAAATTTTATTCGAGCTAAATATAAAATTAATGTGGATTATCCTGGGATATTACGAGGAGATCGTGTTCTTTTGATTGGAGATCCCTCTCTAAGATTTGGCCTCTTTTATGACAGAGTCTCGTTTGGTTAGTGGGTAATGGCAGCCTTATTAAGTTTTGAACTAATAAATGGGTTTCGTAAGTTGGTCCTTTGATTAATTTTTGTAGGAATATTGAACCTATTGATGTATCCACCACTCTCAATGAGGTGACATTCGCAGACAGTAATTTGAACTAAAGTTTTCTGCATAGGTTTGTGGATAATAATGTGCTCCCTTATATTGCATGTATTCTGGCTCTATGTCCTTTTGTTGGGTATGACGTTCTAGTGTCTAAATGGTCCTCTAATGGTCAATTTACTATTAAATCTACCTATAATATTCTTATGTAGAACTGTTTACATCTGGCGGAGAACAAATGGAAGCTTGTTTGGTCTTTTGCTGGTCTTCAATGAGTTAGACAGTTCCTTTGGTTGGTGTTCAAAGAACGATTGTTGGCTAATGTTAAACGCTTTGGGCGAGATATGGGCAGTAGCGCTTCTTCTAGCATATGTGGTATTGCTGAGGAATCTATTCTTCATGTGCTTAAAAACTATTACAAGACACGTGAAGTGTGGAAACAAATTATTCCAGTGGGAGTTTGGCGTCTGTATTTCTCCATCCCGTTGTTTGAATGGGCCACCACGAATCTGAGGAATGATTTTGAGTTAGGTTTTCCAGAAATTGATTGGCATTCTTTATTTGTAATTATTTGCTAGAAATTGTGGAAACAACGAAACTTTTGTGTGTTTCAAGGGGAGCTTTTCAATATGCATCATATTTTCCAATCTTCATGGTGCTGGGCAAGATCTAAGGTACATAGGTTGGTTGCATCTGTTGAAAATAATGCAAGGAATACACAAAATTGAGAGTGGAGACCTCAGCCTTTCGGGTATAGATGCTCAACATGCGTTTACTTGTGTTGCAGATAATCTGTAGTTAATTTACTTTTTATCTACCAAAAAAACTACTAAGCAATTAGATAAAAATAACTTGTCATTTAAATATGCACTAAAATTTCATCTTGAAAAGCCATTAATTTTGACTTAATATTTCAAAACAACATGGTAAAAGACATTCACAATTATGTAAGTGTTATTAAAATAAAAAATATCAATTTATAACATATATAAAAAGTAAATACATGTTTTACTGTAGCTAAGCATTGTAGAAGTGTTTAGCCTAACATTTCTATTTATTAATTTATTTAGTTGGGTTGAGTATTAGGGGAAAGAGAGAAGGGACTGGCCCCTACTAGAGGGGAGAAAAAAGAATGTGGAATTGAGGATTTGGTCCTTTTATCTTATTCAGATTTGACATTGAGTTCCTATAATTTAATTTGGCATAATTGTCACATCTATTTTTATAATGTCAAATTGTGGTTTTGGTTCTTTTGTTATACTCAATTTTAGGTTTAGTCACTACAATTTAATTTGAAATAAATTGTCATTTACTTTAATAATTGTAACACCCCCTAACTTGTTCCCATCATCGGATTAGAGTTGCAGAGAATTACTATACAAAACAAAACCTTAAACTTCAAAATAGAACAATAATTCAACTTAAGTACAAATTTATAATAACTCATTCCAACTATAGCAAAAATACACATTAGGGCCTTAAATTGAGCTTCTAGGGCCCTAGAAACAATTTAAGAATGACCGGGGGATCATTTTGAATAAATTAGAAAATTTTAGGAAAAACCTAAAAATTTGAGAAAGTAGGGGTCACATGGTCGTGTTCCAGCCCGTGTGTCTGCTTGTGTGCATATTCAAAATAAGGCCACGCAGTCATGCTGCAGGTCATGTGCTAAATCGTGTGACAAACTATTTTGAGACACAAGGCTATATTGTAGGCCGTGTTTCAGACCGTGTGAAACATGCACTTAAAACATAAATGACACATGGTCATGTGAGGTAACTGTACGTGACACACGGCCGTGTGATAGCCTGTGTCCCAGGCCGTGTACTCCAAATTTAGTCCCTAAAACAAGCCATTTCAAAAAATATACTTGCATACCATAACACACCTTTCCCATACACATTCATATGACTAGAACACGCCTTAAACACATGAAAAACATGCCAATTCAACAATCATATATGTTCTAACCCATAAGCCATTCAAAGGCACCGCATTTCAAACACTTATCCTAAATCAATTTAACATCATAATTTCAATCATTTAACATACTTCAAATATACCAAATATCCCCATCCAAAAACATTTCAATAAACCATTTCCTTCCTATTTTCAAAAGGCCATGCACAACTATTAACATCTTATAAATACACTTCATATACAAACAATCAACAAAAGCATTAAGGCACACCAAGGCTTGGCACAATCCAATATATACCAAATAGACATACAATCCAATACATGCCAAAACAAACATGTTAACATCTAAATCAATTCAAACTCAATTCCATAATTCAATACCTTAAACTTACATCGTACGCCTACTATTTAACCACTTCCTTCACAAATCAATGAACCAGAAACCATTTAAATCTCAAGGCATTTGTAAAAACCATTTTTAAATTTTTTGAAAAATGGGGTCAACTTTAAAAACGAAAATGGGAGTCGCCACTAATCCCTTTTTATTTAGGTGTGATTGGATCACCTTGCAAACGTTTTATTTCAAAACATTCAATTTTGATCCACGGAAAACAAGAAAACGGGTTCGGGAATCGGTTACGTATGAGGAAGGGTTAGCACCCTCATAAAGCCCAAAATAAATTGGTACCTAATCGATAAAATTATGTCCAAATGTTGAAAATTTAACAAAAATTTAAAATATGATTTAAAAAAAAAAACCCTTAAACAATTGGATTTAAATTTTGAGATTTCTTTGTTCCGAAAGAATCTAAACATCACATCTAGCACGTTAGGACTCGATATTTTTTATCCCTCGTAACTAAAATCATCTCATGATTTACAAATTTATTAGAAGGATATTTAGATATTTAGTCAAACAAAAAATCGAAACCCAGCACGTTATGGCATTATTTGCCGAATTTCTAAATACCAAAATATTGCCTTATTTTAAAATTATTTAGGTGAAATATAGTAATTTTGCAAAAATGTATTCTATTCTAAACGATAATCCATGAGAAAATATCATCATATATAAATATCTAAAACAACTACGATATATTAACATTTCATGTTTAACATAGGCAATAAATGAATAGAATATAAAATAACAATTAATATAATAAAAAATAACTACATTGAGGTCATAAATAAATAAAAGAGCATGAATAAATAGAATATATTAAGCAACAATGACATGTTAATTATATATATATATATATGAAAATTTCTCATGCAACATAAAAATTTCATGTAATGATGTATACCAAATAAAATAAAATAGAAATATATATATATATATTTTGAGAAAATAAAATACATCTTTGAAATAAATAAATGATAAAAACATATTTACAATAATTTAATACAAAATTATATATTTAATATAAAAATATATATTATATAATATACAAAACTTTAAAAATATATAATATGATAACTAATATATAAGTTAAAAATAATATGTAATAAAATAATTAAATCAAATAATAAATAATAATAGCTTAAAATACATAAAGATAATGTATAATAAAAATATAAAAGTTTAATAAATTAATATATGAATAATAAGGGTAATATAATATTTTAAAATAATTAAAAACAGTATGAAAATAAAAATAAAGAAAGAAAGAAAGAAGGGTTAAAATAACAAATAAAATAAGCATAAAAGGATAAAATTAAAACATGCGTCGCACTGCAGGGACTCATTAGGCAATTATGCATTCTTCCCAAAATGACGTTGTTCTAATTTTTAGCCCTTAAAAAAGTCCGAGGGACTAAATTGAAGCAAAATATAATTTTATGGGTTAATTTCAAAAATAAAGAAAATATTAATTTGGACTAAATTAAAACAAATAAAATTGTAAAGGGACTAAAGTTGTAAATTTCCCTTTTTTTATAAAACACGCGGATCCTCCCGGGTTTTCGGGTCAACGCGCGGATCCTCCTTCAAAACAATGTCGTTTTATGCTTATTGAATTAAGCAGTAACGACGTCGTTTCATAGCCCTATATAAGTCGATTTTAACCCCAAAAAAGGTCACTCTATTCTGTTTTTAAAAAAAGTTTAAAAATTCTTTGAAAATCCCTCTGGGCTTCCGATAGGCAAACCCCCGGCCACTGTCTCCACACGCCATACGTGCCACACACGCCGTCACCCATGGCGGTGCATATGTCAAAACTTTGTCCTTCTCTCTTTTTTTGTTTTTTAAAAAATAGTTTTTATATGTAAAAAAAACGTAAATCTAAAAAAACATAAAAAAATAAGATAACAGGAAAAATCACCTCTGATAAAGAAAATATATGTATCTCTATTTTATTTCTCTCTATATATTGTGAATATTTGAGTATTCTTTTTTCCTATATCTTTGTCCCTTTTACAGGTTTATGACAGGCTTTTATAGCCTTTCGAAATAAAAAATAAAAAAATAAATAAAACAATTGCCATATTTGCTGTGATCTGCTGCTGTTTATTTGGTGTTTTTATCTTTATTCGTGCAAGTCATCAGCGAGGATCTTGGTGGCGAGGCCGTTCGTGCGTTAATGGCAGCCTGGACAAGGGGTTTGCTTTGCCAGGCGCGATGGTGAGCGAAGCTTCTTACAAGAATGGTTGGGATCTTTGGTCGGCACAAGGGTTTCTTAGGAAACCCTAGGTTTCCTGCCTACTTGAAAATTTGGGCTCCTTTGGGCTGCGTAAGCTTTAGGTTAACAGGTTTAGTTTGGGCTACTGAGGTTGTTTCATAATTTGGGCCAAGGTGTATTCGGGTAGGCTATTTAGGTGTTGGGTCACGGGTTAGGATCTGGGCTAAGTGTAAAAGGCCACAGGTTTAATTTTGGCCAAGTGTAGTGGGTTTTGGGCTGTTAATTGTTGTTTGGGTTTGTATTGGACTGTTTAAATAAACATTGTTTATTTTTTTTTGTATGAATGGAATGGGCTCGGGCACAAATGGGTCACTACAGCTGCCCCTCTTTGCTCATTATCGTGTAACGAGAATAGAGCAAAGACAATAAACAGACCCACTTTGTCCGGTCTTATCGAATGGCTGGTATCTTCAATCTGCTCCACTCCTGCTCAGTGGAGATAAGATCTGCTACTTTCATTCCGTTCCATTTCCGATACATGGAGACAAGGCTGAAAGTGTCTTTGATTTGCTTCATGCAACTTCAGGAAGATGAGATCTTCTGTCTTTGATTTGCTTCATTGTAACTTCAGGGAGACAAAATTTGATGTCTTTGATCTGCTTCTTGTAACTCCAAGAATGAAAAGATCTGCTATCTTCAGTCTACTCCGCTGCAACTTCAGGGAGATAAGGCTGAAAATGCCTTTGATCTACTTCCTGCAACTTTAGGAAGATAAGATCTTCTATCTTCAATATACTCCACTGCAACTTCAGGGGGATAAGGCTAAAAATGCCTTTGATCTGCTTCCTGCAGCTTCAGGAAGATAAGAACTTCTGTCTTTAGTCTACTCCACTGGAACTTCAGGGAGATAAGACTAAAAATGCCTTTGATCTGCTTCCGGCAACTTTAGGAAGATAAGATCTTTTATCTTCAGTCTACTCCGCTGCAACTTCAGGGAGATAAAATTGAAAGTGCTTTTGATTTGCTTCCTGCAACTTCAGGAAGATAAGATCTTCTGTCTTCAGTCTACTCCGCTGCAACTTCAAGGAGATAAGGCTGAAAATACCTTTGATCTGCTTCCTGCAACTTCAGGAAGATAAGATCTTCTATCTTCAATCTACTCCTCTGCAACTTCAGGGAGATAAGACTGAAAGTGCTTTTAATTTATCTCCTGCAACTTCAGAAAGATGAGATCTGCGAATTCACCGATGTTGCTACACTGTCCCCTGAGGGATATGTCCTGTAGACTCGGTTTCGTATATTTATGTCACATGACTAAGATGATATGATTAGAATGAATCAAATGCTTCTAGCTACATGTAACATGTCATGAAGATGATTCCTTTTAAAGGGTTAAGATTAGGACGCAATGATTGGAATGAATCAAATGCTCCTAATGAAATTTTCTACGATACAAAAATGCTATGAGTATGATTCCTACTCTAGGTGTTATCACTCATTTGTTCTTCACTTTTGTTCATCAAAAATGTTCTGCTCAACAAGCTTGCTCCCAATGTAATTTCTGAGCCAATCTCTACTTGAATCTTGAGAACACAAGGCTGGTACAATGCTACCACAATTAAAACCCTTTCAATCTGACCCATCTAAAATTTTCCAGGTATAGGGTTTATTTCAACCCGCTCCACCACAATTCAGGGTTTCTTAGTTCATCACACCATTCCCTGAATGTTATGACCTGATGACATCACTTACTTTTATCACATCAACTCATTGCTTTATCCATTTATCAATTGGACAAAGAATTCAGAGAAATAGTCTCTATCCAAACTCCTCTCTCTCAAATATATGCACATGGAAATTCTAAACAATTGTCCTGTTTTGGTTTTCAGTCTTATCTAAAAATTTCCAAAGTAATATGTAGAACTTCTTTTTGGGAAATTATTATTTCGTCAATCATTATTTCAATGCAACACATTTATGAATAATGGGTAACAAACAAGTTGTTCTCAAAAAGGGTTGAACTTGAATAAATTATCAAAAATACAAAGAAAATTAACTGAGAACATATCTTTGAGAAGAAAAAGAATCCCAAGATAGTAAAATGAATAGGACAATAATCAGATGCCCTAGATATCGCCGATTGAGCTTCTATGTACAAACTCTATGAAGATTGCCTTGAGCCCAACATGTGTTTAGAAGACCCAAAGTACTTTGTTGATGCCCTGATATGCAACACTCTTCACTTCAATGTTGATTCAAGTGTAGCAAGATGACTTCTTGTCCATTCAGAATTTGAGCCACCCTTTTTGGGTTTTCAACTCAAAACCCCTTTGGTCTCAAGGTGCCCTTTGCGAGTTTTCACCTTGGCCTCTCCATTTTTTTACTTTTTTTTGGAAACTCAAAGTGCCTTTTGTGGGTTTTCACTTTGGCCTCTTCTCCTTTTCAAGAAAAAATACTTTTTGACTGAGTCAGAGTTCACAGGGTTAGGTAAACTTTTTCTCATCCATCTCAGTCAAGATCAGTGCCCCTCCAGAGAAAGCTTTTTTTACCACATATGGTCCTTCCCAATTCGGCATCCATTTTCCTCTGAAATCCTTGTGTATGGGAAGGATCTTTTTCAATACAAGGTCCCCCTCATGAAACTCTCTTGGGCAAACTTTCTTATCATAGGCTCGCATAATTCATTTTTGGTACATCTGATCGTAACGAATAGCCCTTAGCCTATTTTCTTCAATCAATTTCATCTGATTATACCAAGCTTAGATCCATTCAACCTCATCCAGCTTTATTTCTGAAAAAACTCAAAGAGAGGTATTTTCACTTCAATAGGTAGAACTGCCTCCATTCTATAAACCAACAAGAAAGGCGTTGCCCCAATAGAGGTTCTAACAGATGTCCGATAAGCATAGAGTGCAAACGGTAGTTTCTTATGCCAATCCTTATAAGTCTCGGTCATCTTCTCTACTATCTTCTTGATGTTTTTGTTATCCGCTTCCACTGCCTTATTCATTTTTGGACAATATGGAGACGAGTTGTGGTGTTTGATTGCAAATTAACTATAAACCTCAGCTATCATACTGTTGTTCAAATTCAGTGCGTTGTCTGATGTGATCCTCTCGGGCATTCCATATTGACAAATAATCTCCTTCTTCAAGAGCTGACTGACCGTTGACTTAGTGACACTAGCATGAGAAGTAGCTTCTATCCATTTTGTGAAGTAGTCAATTACCATGAAGATGACTCGATGTCTATTCGAAGCCTTCGGTGAGATTGGTCCGATAACAACCATGCCCTACATGGAAAAAGGCCATGGGGAAGTCATAACATGCAAAAGTGATGGAGGCACATGAATTTTGTCTCCATAAATCTGGCATTTATGACATTTCTTAGCATAACTGATACAATCCCCTTCCATGGTGGACCAATAATATCCAAATCTCATTATCTATCTGGCCCTTGTGAATCCATTAGCGTGTGTTCCACAAACGCCCTCATGAACCTCTTCCAAGATTTTCCTAGCTTCCATAGCATCAACGCATCTCAACAATACTTGATCTTTTCTCTTTTTGTACAAGATATCCCCATCTAAAACATAGTCAGAGGCTAATCTTCTTAAAGTCCTTTTCTCATTCTTAGTTGCGTGCTCCGGGTATTCACAACTTTTTACGTATCGTAATATATCCTGATACCAAAGGTGATCATCTCTTTCCTCCTCTTTTATGTCATAACGATGAGCTGGAACCTCGAAGATACTCATCTGAATAGGTCTTATATCCTCTGGTCTATTTACTTTGATCATAGAAGCCAGGGTTGCCAAGGCATCTGCCATCTAGTTTTCATCGCGCCGGAGATAATTGAAAGTAATGTCATCAAACTCCTCAATCAATCCCAGAACTATTTTTCGGTAATCAATTAGTTTGGGATCTCTTGTCTCCCACTCTCCTTTAAGCTGATAAATTACCAAGGCAGAATCTCCATATACTTCTAGCACTCTGATCTTACGCTCTAAGGCTGCTCGAATTCCCATGCAAGCTTCATATTCCGCCATGTTATTTGTGCAATCAAAATCCAACTTGCATATGAATGGATAGTAATTGCCACTAGGGGATACCAAGATTGCCCCAATTCCATTTCCCACAGCATTTTTCGCTCCATCAAAGTTTACCTTCCATGGACAATCTTCAGTATTTGCCACATACATTAGCTCTTCATTTAGGAAATCAAAGCTCAAACGTTCATAATCCTCTAAAGCTTTACTAGCCAAAAATTTTGCTACTGTGCTCTCTTTTTATAGCCTTTTGGTTCACATAGACTATATCGAATTCAGACAGCAGAATCTGCCACCTAGCCATCCTTCCATTCAAAGCAGTGGATTCCATCATATACTTTAACGAATCAAGCTTCGAAATTAACCTTGTAGTATGATATAGCATGTACTGTCTCAATCTCCAAATTGTTGAAATCATGGCCCAACACAATTTCTCGATTGACGAATATCTCATTTCATAATCAGTGAACTTTTTACTGAGATAGTATATCGCCCTTTCTTTTCTTCCTAACTCATTGTGTTGCCCAAGCACACATTATAACATCCTAAATATTCGAGTATCATTATGTTTTTAAATGTTAGTTCGGGTTTACTTGGAGTTAGAATAAAAATATTAGTTAAGTGTGCTTTAGAGTAAAGAAATTAGGTGATCTTGAGACTTAAATTAATTAATTGCTAAAAGATGGCATAAGATGAGTTAAGGGCATAGTGGTGATGGCACCATGAGTTGGACATGAGGGAAGGAGTTCGAATCACCTAGCATGCAAATACGAATTTTTATTTTTGCTTTAGCCTATGCATGTGTCAGAAAGGAGATAAGGTTAGGATGAGTTGGATTGTTTTTATTTTGGTAAGAAGATTAAGGTTTTGGAAAGCTAAAGATAAGGGCTTGAATTGGGGGATTATGTTTCTTCAACTTAAGGAAAAAGGAGGGGAAAAAGGCTTAAGTGTAGGAAGATGTTTTGGAAACTTCCTAATGGCCTTTTGACCATTGTATTTGGACGGCATTGAGGCTAAGGGGGATGGCCGGTATTGGTTTGAGAGGATGGTAAGCTTGGATGTTAGGAGAACTCTTTCATTTTGGTCATTTTGGCTTAAGCAAAGTGTTTATTTTTCCTTTTCATCTATCTTTCTCTCTAGCCGAATTTTACCAAATACCTTGAAGAAACTATAGCCATTTCTTTTACCATTCTTTCTTTTTGATCATTTGATCACTCATTTGCCAACTATTCCTCCTAGTGCCGAAACCATCATCACACAAAGAAGGCTAATCTTTTTTTTCTTTTTCCTTCACAAAACCGAATGCACAATTTTTCCAAAACCTAATTCTTCTCTTTTCTTCTCCTTTCTTTCTCTCTTTCTCTCTTGAAATCGAACCATACCATTCTATTTCCCTATTCTTCATTTTCTTCTTCATCACAATTTTTTTCAATTTTTTTCATCCATGGCCGAATGTTAATTTATTCTTGTGCCAAAAATTTCTTTCATTATCTTTGATCACAACCGATTTTCTTTAATCATAACTGAATTTTTTCTTACTCAATTATCTTTCCAATCGTGGACATTAGTGAGATTTTGGAGGGTAGAAACTCAAGGTGTTCTTGAGTATTTATTTTGAAACTTTGGAATCGATTTCAAGAATCAAGGTAAGGTGATTTTCTTTTAAGGATTCTTATTCATTATATTAGTATAGTTAGTTATTAATCGATTTTGTTTTTAGGGTCATAATCGCTCGATCGTTTCTCGAGGAACGAATGTAATCGTGGTAAGCCAAATCCCAAATCTTATAAAATGTTAGTCATATTTCAATACTTATAAATCAGACTAATGATCTTATGTCTTTAGAGACATTCAAGATAGGGCAGAAAAGGGCAGTCCATAGTCTTCAAAAGAGGGACGGTTCCGTCAATCCCCCTAATTATAAACGAAGGGCTGTTTCGGGAATCTGGGATTTTCCACCGGGTTGCGAACCTTCAACCGAGGAGAATCAATTGTTCGAGGTTATTCATACTCCCGAGCCTCTATACGTTCGTGGATTCTCATCGGGCAACGAATCAACAATCGAGGAGAAACCAAAAATAGAAGTGGTTCAAAATCAAAAGGGTAAAGATTTAGATCATTTATCAATAGTGTATTTTTTATAAATGAAAGTGTTCTAATGGTTCGTATTACGTTTAGGTGTTGACGAGCGGGAAGGTTTAGTACTCACGATATCAAGGTGTGTAACTTCACACTTATCTCGGGTTAGATGTCATACCGTAGTATTGAGCAAAATCGTAAAAAAATGAAAAAATCGATACAATACGAAATAATTGGTATTTTGGTGAAATTACATGAAAACGGTTAAAATTGTGAAAATTACGAAAACGCCCTCGATGAGTAGTTGGTAAAATATATATTAAATGTCTCATGTGTAAATGGGCCGAAGATGTGTTAGATCATAAAATGGACCGATAAGTATGCTAGTTAGTAAAATGGGCCAAAATCTTTGATAGATAGTAAAATGGGCCGAAATCTTTGATATATAGTATACGGGCCGAAATCTCTGCTAGATCGTTAAATGGGCCGAAATCCCTGATAAATAGTAAATGGGCCAAAATCTCTGCTAGATCGATAAATGGGCTGAAATCTCTGCTAGATCGATAAATGGGCCGAAATCTCTGTTAGATCGTTAAATGGGCCGAAAACCCTGACAAATTGTTAAATGGGCCGAACTCTTTGCTAGATCGTTAATTGGGCCTAAGATGCTAAATAGCTAAATGGGCTAAATGTTATTTTGTAATTTTTGGGCCTTAATAAAAACTTGAAATATTGACTCATATGTAAATTGGGCCTTTTTGATAAAATCATCATATGTACATAGACTATTTTGCATACATGTTGCATGGGTTGGGATTAACGATGAAGAGAAGAAAGGCCTGTTGCCAAAATCTAGTTCGGTGGCTTTGCCAAAAAATAATTAAATGGCTCATTGCCTCTAGTTCGGTGGCTCTGCCACAAAATAATTAAATGGCTCATTGCCTCTAGTTCGGTGGCTCTGCCACAAATATTTTAATGGCTCAATGCCTCTAGTTCGGTGACTTTGTCACAATCTAGTTCAGTGGCTCTGCCACAAATATAAAATGGCTAAATGCCTACGATTGGTGTGTTGGCGGGGTGGGTTGACTTGATCCCCACAGGTGTGATGGTTGGTACGGGTGGTGTGTAGCGGATGGAAATTAGGTTTGGGTGGGAAATTTCATTATTTGCATGCATCTCATTATTTATATTGTTAAACCTGTTGATGGGCTCAAGCCCAAAATAATGATTTGATGATCTGGCCCAGTGGATAAAGTAAGTGAGTTATACACTGAGTTCTGAGTAACTCACTCCCTCAAATTTTTCATCTCAGGTAATGGAAATTGACGTGGACTTGGGCCGAGGATGACTTCGTGGAGGCCATACTGCAAACATGAGTTTAATAAACTTTGAACTTTTAATAAGTACTTTCTTTAATTTGCTATTTTGGGTATGATGTAATAAGGCTTCTATTAATATTTTATGGATTTAAATGTGTGGATGGATTTAAATTATGTTTTAGATATTTAATATGGGCTTATATTTATCTCATAATGTTTTTCTTAAAATACTTTGGGTTTTTCAAACATATGAAATTCCTTTATCTATTTTTAAATTTTAAATATTTTGAACTCTTATAAAAATTACTTTAAGGTTTTGATAATTAAATATTAAATGATGAGATTTTCAACTTATGTTTCTCAAACACATTAAACTTAAAATTATTTCTGTTGGTTTTTATTAAACTCTATTTTCAAAAAAAAAAGGGTTTTGATATACCGTTTCACCTAAATTATTGAGATAGTTCGATCTATGTAACAAACCAAATCTCGTCTTAACGTATAGGCCGAGTTTGGGGTGTTACATTTAATGGTATCAGAGCCAGTTTCAAAAACTCGGCTGTGGTTGGGTTCAACAAATAACTTCTGAAATCATTTCAATTATGTTTTAAAGATCAGTATGGCACCACAAGCATCCGGCAACAAGTCAAGTAAGTATTTATTACTTAATGATTATTATGATGATATGATCATAGGAACACTCTAGAACTTCTAGTTTTAGATGTTAAAAATCGTAGAGATTGAGACTATAGGATGTGTTGCGAAAAATAACTTTATCTCTCAAATCTCATAAAACACCGTTAATAAACACTGAAACAATTTTCTGATTCATGAAACTTATAATCAGATTAAATCGAATTAGTCATCATGAGCACTAGAGGACGTGGTCGTGGACGCGGTAGACGTGGCCGTGGTAGAGGACGAGGTGCTGCAACTGAAGTACCAAATCATATGCCGGAAATGGATGCACCTGTATCACTTGTAAGTGAGACGGGATCACAGGATCATATGGAAGAAGACAATGCTTTGACGCAAGCAATGCTGCGAGTCCTGGAAAGGGTCGCTGGAACTAGAATTGGGCCAACAACTCGGGGGTCGATTTCGGAATGACTCAAGTCAAATAATGCAAAAGTTTTTAGAGGAGTTTCAGGTGTAGCTCCGAATGTGGCTGAATATTAACTCGAAGCTGTGGAGCGAATTATGGATGATATGGAATGCACTGTCGAGCAAAAACTGAAAGGAGCTGTGTCCTTGCTAAGAGACGAGGCGTATCAATGGTGGCTTACTATTCGAGAAGGCACCGAGGCTACACTGATTACTTGGGAATTCTTTAAAGCTGCCTTCCAAGGGAAATATGTTGGAACAAGTTATATGGACGCCCGAAGGAATGAATTTCTGAATCTTGTTCAAGGGAGTAAGACAGTGGCAGCGTATGAGGCTGAGTTTTTACACTTGAGTCGCTATGCTCGGACAATAGTGTCAACGGATCATAAACGTTGTGTGCTATTCGAGGATGGGCTGAATAATGAGTTGAGGGTTCTGATTGCCCCACAACAAGTTAGAACTTTTGCCATGCTTGTGGATAAGGCCAAGATAGCCGAAGAGGCTAAGAACTCAGAACGTCAGAATCGGGAAAGATTTAGAAACAAGAGAGATATAAAACAGTCAGATTTTTCAAAAAGATTTCTGAAGAGGCCTCGGAATGATGAACCAGCTCAAGGTAGAGCACCTGTAGCTAATAATCAAAGTCGAGATTATGCTGAATGTGGGAAAAGGCATTCTGAAGAGTGCTGGAGGAAGACGGGCGCCTGTTACAAATGCAGTTCAATAGATCACCAGTATAGAAATTGCCCTCGACGTATGGATACGACTCAGGAAGTTCGTAATATTGATGCACAGCCGGCCAGAGGTACTCAGCAGCCACCGAGAGGTCGTGGACCAGGTCGTGGTGGTACTGGGGCTGGACGTAGTCAAGGTGCATCGGGTCGAGGCAATGGTCCTAGAGGTACACGGATGCAAGCGGCCAGATCTTGATGCATGCGATTAGACACCGCGAGGATGGCAATGCACCGATGTAATAAGCTGTACGTTCTTCATCTTCGATGTACTATTATCGCTTTAATAGATATTGGTTCTACCCACTGCAAATGCGTTGCTAGCGCCATATCTAGAAACACGAATCTAGAATCTGAAATTACCGATAGTGAGATGACAGTAATTAGTCCTTTAGGACAGTCGGTAATTGTAAATAAACTGTTTAGAGACGTGCCCTTAGAAATTTAAGAGGAGGTATTTTTAGCGAATTTGATGGAATTGCATTTCGGCGAGTTCGATCTCATTCTGGGCATGGATTGGTTGGTTAAACATCGGGCGCATTTGGATTGTGCGGAAAAGTGGATGTCAATAAGAACCTCGAATGATAAAGAAGTAATAATGATAGGTGAACGAAGGAATTACTTGGCAAACGTGGTATCGGCATTGAAGGCAGAAAAGTTGGTACGGAAAGGGTATGGAGCATTCCTAGCTTTCATTTGTGCTTTGGATGCCAAAGAGTTATCCGTGAATGATGTGAGAACGGTAAAGGAATTTCCAGAAGTATTTCTCGATAAACTTCCTGGTATACCTCCAGATCGGGAAGTAGAATTTGGTATTGAGCTTTTGCCCGGAACGGCTCCAGTGTCCATTGCTCCTTATAGAATGGCACCAAAGGAGTTGGCAGAGCTTAAAGCTCAAATTCAAGAATTCTTTGGATCGTGGATTTATACGACCGAGTGTGTCTCGTGGGAGCACCGGTTTTGTTCGTGAAGAAGAAGGATGGATCGATGCATATGTGCATTGATTACAGACAATTGAATAAATTGACGATCAAGAATAGGTATCCTTTGCCGAGAATTGATGACCTGTTTGATCAATTGAAGGGAGCTTCAGTTTTCTCCAAAATTGATTTGAGATCAGGTTATCACCAGCTTAAAGTGAAAGAAGCAGATATTTATAAGACGGCATTTCGAACTCGTTATGGACATTATGAGTTTGTAGTGATGCCGTTTGGATTAACCCATGCACTAGCCGCATTTATGGGCGTGATGAACTGAGTCTTTCAACCATATTTAGACCGGTTTGTGGCAGTGTTCATAGATGACATTTTGGTTTATTCAAGAAATGATGAGGAGCATGACGCGCATTTGCGTATAGTATTGCAGCTACTTCGTGATAAACAACTTTATGCCAAATTCAGTAAATGCGAATTTTGGCTAAAGGAAGTGACTTTCTTGGGTCATGTGGTATCAGTTGAAGGAATAAGGGTGGATCCTCGGAAGATTGAGGCTGTACTGGATTGGAAACCACCAAAGTCGGTAGCTGAAATTCGGAGTTTCTTAGGATTGGCTGGTTATTATAGACGCTTTGTTGAGGGGTTTTCGCTGATTGCTACACCCCTAACTAAACTGTTGCAGAAGGGAGTTCCATATATTTGGACTGAAAAACAACAAGAAAGTTTCGAGAAATTAAAGAAGATTCTGACGGAAGCACCAGTTTTAATTCAGTCGGAGGCTAGAAAGGAATTTACTGTTTATTGTGATGCATCTCACACGGGTTTGGGTTGTGTGCTGATGCAAAATGGAAAGGTGGTGGCCTATGCTTCTCATCAATTGAGACCGCACGAAGTAAACTACCCTACTCATGATTTGGAATTAGCCGCAGTGGTTTTTGCTTTAAAGATTTAGAGGCACTATCTCTACAGTGAGAAGTCTATCATCTACACGGATCACAAGAGTCTTAAGTACCTCCTTACCCAAAAGGAGTTGAATTTGAGACAAAGAAGATGGGTGGAATTATTAAAGGACTATGATTTCTCAATCGAATATCATCCTGGAAAGGCTAACGTGGTAGCTGACGCGTTAAGTCGTAAGGCGGTATCTGATTTAAGAGCAATGTTTGCTCATTTAAGTTTGTATGAGGATGGTAGTTTGTTAGCAGAACTTTAGGTGAAGCCTCTGTGGTTAGAACAAATCAAGGAAAAGTAGACATCAGATAAAAAGTTGGGATTTTTATTCCAGCAGGTTGAAAGGGGTGAAATAGAGGATTTTGGTATAAACATGAATGGAGTGCTGTGCTTTCGTGGAAGGGTTTGTATACCTAAAGACTCAGAATTGAGGCAAATGATTCTACGGGAGGCGCATAGTAGCCCTTATGCTATGCACCCCAGAGGAAATAAAATGTATCGAGATCTCCGTGAATAGTATTGGTGGCCAGGGTTGAAGCGTGAGATTTCTGAGTTTGTAGGAAAATGTTTAACTTTTCAACAAGTGAAAGCGGAGCATCAATTGCCATCAGGTTTATTACAACCGGTAAAGATTCCTCTTTGGAAATGGGAGCGTATAACTATGGATTTTGTTAGTGGGTTACCTTTAACACCTACTAAGAAAAATTTCGTATGGGTAGTAGTTGATCGTTTGATGAAGACTGCTCATTTTCTTCCATTTCGTACGGATTATTCATTACAGAAATTGGCTAAGCTGTATGTATCTGAAATCGTGAGGTTGCATGGGGTACCAGTGTCTATTATATCGCATGGGATCCTAGATTTACATCACGATTTTGGAAAGCTCGCATGAAGCCTTGGGGACAAAGTTAAATTTCAGTACGGCTTTTCATCCTCAGTTTGATGGTCAGTCGGAAAGAGTAATTCAAATATTGGAAGACATGTTAAGGGATGTGTGATCGACTTGAGAGGTAGTTGGGAGGATTTTCTACCATTGGCGAATTCACAGATAACAATAACTATCGGTCTAGCATTGAGATGGCACCCTATGAGGCATTGTATGGTCATAGGTGCCGTACTCTACTTGTTGGACCTGAATTGACAAACGATGATGTTGGGTCTCGAAATGATATCTCAAGCAGAGGAAAAGGTAAAAGTTATTCGAGCACGGCTAAAGGAAGCGGATAGATAAAAGTCGATCAGATCTCAAACGTAAGGATATCGAGTTTCTTTGTGGGAGACCGAGTCTTCTGAAGGTCTCACCTTGGAAGAAAATTTTAGATTAGGAAAGAAGGGCAAGTTGAGCCCTAGGTTCATCGGGCCATATCGTGTGAAGCGTGTTGGTCCGATGGCTTATCGATTGAATTACCTTTGAGTTGGGTCAAATTCATAATGTTTTCCATGTTTCCATCTTTGACGCTATAGATCGGATCCATCTCATATAGTACCAGTAGAGGAAGTGGAATTAAATTCAGACTTGTCTTTTGAAGAAGAACCAGTGAAAATTATAGACCGGGATGTTAAAGTGCTAAGAAAGAAGACTGTGCCGTTGGTCAAAGTTTTATGGCGTAATCACGGAGCGGAGGAAGCTACGTGGGAGCCTGAGGATGCAATTCAGCAGCAATATCCTCACCTCTTTTAATCAGGTAAATTTCGAGGATGAAATTTTCTTTTAAGGGGGTAGAATTGTAACATCCTAAATATTTGAGTATCATTATGTTGTTAAATGTTAGTTCGGGTTTATTTGGAGTTAGAATAAAAATATTAGTTAAGTGTACTTTAGAGTAAAGAAATTAGGTGATCTTGAAACTTAAATTAATTAATTGCTAAAAGATGGCATAAGATGAGTTAAGGGCATAGTGGTGATGGCGCTATGAGTTGGACATGAGGGAAGGAGTTCGAATCACCTAGCATGCAATTAGGAATTTTTATTTTTGCTTTAGCCTATGCATGTGTCGACAAGGAGATAAGGTTAGGATTAGTTGGATTGTTTTTATTTTGGTAAGAAGATTAAGGTTTTGGAAAGCTAAAGATAAGGGCTTGAATTGGGGGATTATGTTTCTTCAACTTAAGGAAAAAGGAGGGGAAAAAGGCTTAAGTGTGGGAAGATGTTTTGGAAACTTCCTAATGGCCTTTTGACCATTGTATTTGGATGGCATTGAGGCTAAGGGGGATGGCCAGTTTTGGGTTGAGAGGATGGTAAGCATGGATGTTAGGAGAACTCTTTCATTTTGGTCATTTTGGCTTAAGCAAAGTGTTTATTTTTCCTTTTCATCTATCTTTCTCTCTAGCCGAATTTTACCGAATACCTTGAGGAAACTATAGCCATTTCTTTTACCATTCTTTCTTTTTGATCATTTGATCACTCCTTTGGCAACTATTCCTCTTAGTGCCGAAACCATCATCACACAACGAAGGCTAATCTTTTTTTTCTTTTTCCTTCACAAAACCGAATGCACAATTTTTCCAAAACCTAATTATTCTCTTTTCTTCTCCTTTCTTTCTCTCTTTCTCTCTTGAAACCGAACCATACCATTCTATTTCCCTATTCTTCATTTTCTTCTTCATTACAATTTTCTTCAATTTTTTTCATCCATGGCCGAATGTTAATTTATTCTTGTTAATTTATTCTTGTGCCAAAAATTTCTTTCATTATCTTTGATCACAATCGTTTTTCTTTAATCATAACCGAATTTTTTCTTACTCAATTATCTTTCCAATCGTGGACATTAGTGAGATTTTGGAGGGTAGAAACTCAAGGTGTTCTTGAGTATTTATTTTGAAACTTTGGAATCGATTTCAAGAATCAAGGTAAGGTGATTTTCTTTTAAGGATTCTTATTCATTATATTAGTATAGTTAGTTATTAATCGATTTCGTTTTTAGGGTCATAATCGCTCGATCGTTTCTCGAGGAACGAAGATAATCGTGGTAAGCCAAATCCCAAATCTTATAAAACGTTAGTCATATTTCAATACTTATAAATCGGACTAATGATCTTATGTCTTTAGAGACATTCAAGATAGGGCAGAAAAGGGTAGTCCATAGTCTTCGAAAGAGGGGCGGTTCCGTCAATCCCCCTAATTATAAACGAAGGGCTGTTTCGAGAATCTGGGATTTTCCACTGGGTTACGGACCTTCAACCAAAGAGAATCAATTGTTCGAGGTTATTCGTACTCTCGAGCCTCTGTACGTTCGTGGATTCTCATCGGGCAACGAATCAACAATCGAGGAGAAACAAAAAATGGAAGTGGTTCAAAATCAAAAGGGTAAAGATTTAGATCGTTTATCAATAGTGTATTTTTGATAAATGAAAGTGTTCTAATGGTTCGTATTACGTTTAGGTGTTGACGAGCGGGAAGGTTTAGTACTCACGATATCAAGGTGTGTAACTTCACACTTATCTCGGGTTAGATGTCATATCGTAGTATTGTCCAAAATCGTAAAAAAATGACAAAATCAGTACAATACGAAATAATTGGTATTTTAGTGAAATTACATGAAAACGGTTAAAATTGTGAAAATTACGAAAACGCCCTCGATGAGTAGTTGGTAAAATATATATTAAATGTCTCATGTGTAAATGGGCCGAAATCTCTGCTAGATCGTTAAATGGGTCGAAATCCCTGATAAATAGTAAATGGGTTGAAATCTCTGCTAGATCGATAAATAGGCCGAAATCTCTGCTAGATTGATAAATGGGCCGAAATCTCTGTTCGATCGTTAAATGGGCCGAAAACCCTGACAAATTGTTAAATGGGCTGAACTCTTTGCTAGATCGTTAATTGGGCCTAAGATGCTAAATTGCTAAATGGGCTAAATGTTGTTTTGTAATTTTTGGGCCTTAATAAAAACTTGAAATATTGACTCATATGTAACTTGGGCCTTTTTGATAAAATCATCATATGTACATAGACTATTTTGCATACATGTTGCATGGGTTGGGATTAACGATGAAGAGAAGAAAGGCCTGTTGCCAAAATCTAGTTCGGTGGCTTTGCCACAAAATAATTAAATGGCTCATTGCCTCTAGTTCGGTGGCTCCGCCACAAAAAAATTAAATGGCTCATTGCCTCTAGTTCGGTGGCTCTGCCACAAATATTTTAATGGCTCAATGCCTCTAGTTCGGTGACTTTGTCACAATCTAGTTCGGTGGCTCTGCCACAAACATAAAATGGCTAAATGCCTACGATTGGTGTGTTGGCGAGGTGGGTTGACTTGATCCCCACAGGTGTGATGGTTGGTACGGGTGGTGTGTAGCGGATGGAGATTAGGTTTGGGTGGGAAATTTCATTATTTGCATACATCTCATTATTTATATTGTTAAACCTGTTGATGGGCTCAAGCCCAAAATAATGATTTAATGCTCTGGCCCAGTGGATAAAGTAAGTGAGTTATACACTGAGTTCTGAGTAACTCACTCCCTCAAATTTTTCATCTCAGGCAATGGAAATTGACGTGGACTTGGGCCGAGGATGACTTTGTGGAGGCCATACTGCAAACATGAGTTTAATAAACTTTGAACTTTTAATAAGTACTTTCTTTAATTTGCTATTTTGGGTATGATGTAATAAGGCCTCTATTAATATTTTATAGATTTACATGTGTGGATGGATTTAAATTATGTTTTAGATATTTAATATGGGCTTATATTTATCTCATAATGTTTTTCTTAAAATACTTTGGGTTTTTCAAACATATGAAATTCCTTTATCTATTTTTAAATTTTAAATATTTTGAACTCTTATAAAAATTACTTTAAGATTTTGATAATTAAATATTAAATGATGAGATTTTCAACTTATGTTTCTCAAACACATTAAACTTAAAATTATTTCTCTTGGTTTTTATTAAACTCTATTTTAAAAAAAAAGGGTTTTGATATATCGTTTCACCTAAATTATTGAGATAGTTCGATCTATGTAACAAACCAAATCTCGTCTTAATGCATAGGCCGGGTTTGGGGTGTTACACACATCCCATGGAGTTATTGAATACTAACAAATATAGTATCAATGGTCTATCTAGATTAGGCGGAGATAGTACTGGTGCATTTGACAGATACTATTTGACTTTGTCAAAAGCTCTCTGGCATTCGTCTCATACACCTTGGTTGTGTTTCTTGAGAAGACAAAATATGGGATCACATTTCTCAGTTAATTGTGAAATAAACTGAGCGATGTAATTTAACTTTCCAAGAAAACCTCGAACTTCCTTTTGAGTGCGTGGTGGAGGCAATTCTTGTATTGCTTTGACCTTGTTTGAGTCAACTTCGATTCCTCTCTCGCTGACTACAAAACCCAGTAATTCCCTAACCGAGCTCCAAAAGTACACTTTGCCAGGTTGAGCTTCAATTGAAATTTTCTCAACCTCAGAAACAACTTCTTCAGAACTTTAATGTGTTCTTTTTCTGTTTGAGATTTGACAATCATATCATCAACATATACTTCAATCTCTTTGTGCATCATGTCCTGGAACAATGTTACCATGGCCCTTTGATATGTTGCCCCAGCATTCTTTAGTCCGAATGCATTACTTTATAACAAAAAGTACCCCACAGTGTTATGAAAGTAGTTATCTCCATATCCTCAGGGTGCAACTTGATCTGATTATATCCTGAAAAGCCATCCATGAAAGAAGACTGTGAGTATCCCACCGTATTATCCACCAATGTGTCGATATGCGGCAAAAGGGAAATTATCCTTTGGGCTAGCTTTATTTAAGTCCCTATAGTCCACAGACATCCGGACCTTTCCGTCCTTTTTAGGGACAAGAACAATGTTGGCAACCCACTCTGAGTACTTGACCACTTCTAGAAAACTAGCATCAAACTGTTTCTGGACCTCTTCTTTTATTTTCAACACTACATCAGGCCTCATCCTTCGTAACTTTTGCTGAATTGGCTTGCACTCTTCTCTTATGGGAAGGCGATGTACTATAATGTCGGTACTTAACCCAAGCATATCTTTCTACGACCATGCAAAGACATCCTTGAATTCCCGTAGTAACTCAACAAGGTTTTGTTTTGTCTTTTCAGCTATGCGAGTCCCAATTTTTAGAACCTTTCCTTCCTCCAAGGCTATGTTTTCTACCTCTTCCTCATGGGGTAAGATTTGTTTCTCCTCTTGCTTTACCATTCTTAACAGATCTGGAGATAAATCACAATCTCGGTCACCTTCAAAATACTGAGATTCCTCTAAATACATATCCTGCTCAAAGTGGACCTCTGGATCTGTATTATCATTGCTCACATCATTGATATCTAGGGACATGTGATGGGTACCAAAGAATGTAAAAGAAAAAATGAATTTGAGGACAACTATTTACATGGTATGAATGAGAGAAAAAAAATTGGAATGAAATTAGAAAGACAAAAGAATATAATGAAAGAATATTTGCTCAAGTTAATTATCAAAAATGCAATTTATTAAAAAAATAATTTCTGAACACGAGCCTATTTCACAAAAGAAATCTAATTGTTCCTAGGCTAAAAACAATAAGAGCGTTCTGAATATTACTCTGTATAATCTATAAAAACTACAGGAAGTTCTTCTGCAGTTCAATTATTCAAAATACTTTCAGGTTCATAAGGGCGGATGCCCAACAGGTTTCTTTGTCCAACTTCTTCTCCGTGTATGGCATTGATGTGAGGACTTTCCAATAACCCTCTCTCAGGGTGAATTATCTCTCCAGATACAAAGGTCTAAGATATGTGTAGGAATGTCATCGATCCCCACTGGACTTCTTCCCCATTCAACTGTGCCCTCCTTCTTTCTTGCTTTTTCTCGATTTTCTTTCTTCTCTGTCTAGCGTCTGGCTTAAAACCCAAGCCAAAATGATCCCTCTTCGCTTTCAGCATCGGCATTTGAACTTCCCCTTAGAGATGTTTGCCCTGCCCTTTTTCTGGTAAGACTCCTTTCCCCACCATCATTTGTATGCCTATCCTCATGGTCTTAGATATCTTGGGCACTGGAACTTCCTTTCCATCCAAACTGAATGTTGCATTGACGAACTCTAAATACCAGAAAGAACACTCAATGGCCTCCTCATTTATCTCTACATATGGTACATCATTGGTGACAATCGCTATGATGTCTTCCTCCGTGTTTATAGTAACCAGCTGACCATCTGTCACCAATTTAAGTTTTTGATGAAGGGATGAAGGCACTACCCCTGCTGAATGAATCTAGGGCCTTCCCAGCAAACAATTGTATGAGGGCTTGATATCCATCACCGGAAAATCCACTTCATACATGTTTGGCCCAATCTGCAATGGTATATCGATTCCTCCCATCACTTTTCTCTCGTTGCCATCAAATGCTCTCACTATGTTCTGTCATTTCTTCATGTGAGAACTGTCTATCGGCAACCTCTTCAGTGTCTACAATGGTAAGACATTCAAGGCTGATCCATTGTCAATTAGCACACTTGGTAGAGTATATCCCTTACAACGAGTAGTTATGTGTATGGCCTTAGTCAATCTCATACCCCCAGGTGGAATTTCATCGTCACTGAAGGAAATAAAGTTATCAGCACTTATGTTACTAACTAAACGGTCAAGTTTATTGATGGATATATCTTTAGTAACGTAAGTCTCGTTTAGTACTTTCATCAAAGCCTCACGATGTACATCCGAACATAAAAGTAAGGCTAGCATCGATATGCGAGTTGATTGCTTGCGCAGCTGCTCTACCACACTGTATTCACTGTGCTTTAGGAATTTTAAAAATTCTTTAGCCTCTTCTTCCTTTACAGGTAAATTGATAAGGGTATCAAGTCCTTTCTCTGGTCCAACTAGCACATTTTTTGATCTTGCTAGTTCTGTTCTAACGTTTACCGAGTCGTAATGCCTCCCACTTCGTGTGTAGAATCCCTCATTTTGGACCTCCTTGTAAGTGCTTGCTGATTTTCTACTCTCGATGTCGTTACGTTACAATTGTAATTCCATGGTACCATCTTATTATCCTTGTAAGGAAAGGACACAGGTCTCTAGATTACAACTTTAGGCGTAATTTGTGCTCCGCCTTCTGTATTCTTCGGTCGGGAAATAATGATCTTCGGATAATTGACTTTTTGATTTTTCAATTCTCCTTCGGTTGCATGTATGTTTCCTTCCTCTGAGCTTTCTTCGTAAAACTCCAATTCTTTATTATCCATAAGGCTATGTATCAGGTCCCTAAACTCAGTACACTCATGGATCTCATGTCCTTCAGCTTTGTGGAACTCACAATAGTTCCTTTGTTCTTCACTTCCTTCCTCGAGACTTGATGTTATCATTCCCCTTCTTATCATTTCCTTCCACACTATCTTCAACAGAGTTTTCACTTCTGAGACGTCCTCTTTAATCTTCCTCACGTCATTTCCCCAATCGCATTTTTCCTTTTGTCTCCGTGATTGGGTAATGGGTTCTTCGCATTGGGTGTATCATCAAACTTGATAATCCCAAAATTGATGAGCCCCTCAACTACCTTTTTAAAGGCAGTGCAGTTTTCTATCGAATGTCTCAATACTCCCGTGTGGTTATCACACTGAGCGTTGGAGTCATACCATTTATGATATAGGGGCTGCAGTAGTTGTAGATAATATGGGGACACTACGCATACATTGAATAAACTTTGAAATAGCTCCTTATACGTCATTGGGGTTGGCATAAATTGGAGCTTTTCAGCATTTTTTTCGGGGCCTGATTCTTGTCTTGTTGACCCTTGTTGCCCAGCAGTAACTACTTTTGGCTGGCTAACAGTGACTACTTTTGAGTACCCTTTGTTGTATGTACTCGTATTGTTCACCTTGTTGTCCTTTTTTCTAGGAGTAGGTCTTCTAGTACTTTCTCCTGCTTCAATTTTACCAACCCTTATGGCGTTTTCTATCATTTCACCTGCCATCACTATATCTGCAAAGCTTTTGGTGGTGTTTCCTATCATATGGGTGATAAAAGGTGCCTTTAAGGTGTTGATAAACAACATAGTGGTTTTCTTCTCCAAGAGAGGTGGTTGAACTTGCATAGCAACTTCCCTTCATCTTTGTGCGTATTGCCTGAAACTTTCATTCGATTTCTTTTACATGTTTTGGAACATGATTCTATCAGGCGTCATGTCTGTGACATGATTATATTGCTTCATGAAGGCTTGAGCTAAGTCTCTCCATGAGCTAATATTAGCACGACTAAGTTGATTGTACTATCTAGACTCTACTCCCGTCAAATTGTCTTGGAAATAATGAATCAAAAGTTGATCATTGTTTACGTAACCAGTCATCTATCTACAGAACATAGTAATGTGGGCTTCAGGGCAACGAGTACCATTGTACTTCTCAAATTTTGGCATCTTGAATTTATGAGGAAGCACCAAATCTGGAACCAAACTCAAGTCCTTTTGCATCAATACCATGATAATGATCGGCATTTTCCAGAGCCTTGAACTTTTTGTCCAACCATCTACAGTGATCATCTAACTGTCTCAAAGATTCAATTCTTATCCCTTCCCTCTCTGCTATATCCAAATCAGGGATAACGGGGTTAGCAGGGTTATCTCCTAGGTTGGATCCTGAGCCCATTTGGAAATTCATGGGTGGTCTGGTATCAGTTTTTCCCTGTTGAGGCCTAATTGTGACAGATGTCCTATGAGGATACTCTTCAGGTTGTGCTGACGTATGTGGTGGGGTAAAACCCGAGGGATTGCCTTTGCTCGCTTCTCCAATAATAGCCATGGGACCATTTCCTTTGTCCATCATCCCACCCATCATCTGGGCCATTTGAGCCATCATGTTCCTTTGAGCCTCCAACATCTGGTCCCTCATCTCTTGTTGGAGTTTTTCCATTTGCTCTTGCATCTGGACTTGCATGTCTCTTTGGAATTCGTCCAATCTTTGATCCATTTTCTTTGATTTGGCACGTGTACCGTAAGAATATTCAGCTTCCAGATTTTCCTTCCCTTTCTCTCTCTCTGTCTCTGTTATAATTTCAACTAATTAGACTCTCTCTATGGATTTGAATGCATATGATGTTATGTAATGCAAATGCATGAATGCAAAGAGGCATCGATTCTGATTCAACTTCATTTTAGAACACTTTATTAGAAAACAAAATCCTTTACATAAAATGAATTACAAATATTCTTTCACCCTAAGGCCGAAAGTCTTGATTTTCCCAAACAAAGAAGTTAGCTATTGACTACAATCTGACTGTAGCTCATACTTCATACTTAATATATCAGCCTGTGCTGCCAAAGTTGGAAGATGATCAGCTACCTCTCGAATCTGAACTATAGTTTCACCCATGAGGTAATCTCGACTCCTAACTTGATCCTGAGAATGGTGAAGCTCTTCCTTTCAATGCTCTTCTCTTGTTTCAAGAAGCTCAATCTGAAGCTCGCAACTATGCAATGTTGATTCTAACTCTTCGATCCTACCCTTCCTTTCCTCGATCTTGTTCAGACTTGAATTTAACTTGATCACGAAATTACGGCTTCGATGGTGATGAAGAGACCGTCCCAGTTCAGCCACTCTAGCTTTTAATTCTTCTTTTTCACTTTGACTTTCTGACAAATTCTTCTCTAAGACCTCATTTTGTGCTTGCATTTCTTAGAATTTCCTCATCCAATAATCAGCTTTGGCCTTTTCCTCTTGGACCTCTTGTTGCCACTATTTCGAAGTCTTCCCCAATCCATCATTCTTCATCGATAGATGCATCTTCTTATATTCAGCCTTCAAACTATCTCGATCTTCCTCAGTCTTCGTTTTCTCCTTTCTTGCTTTCTCAGCTTCTGATTTTTGAACATCCGCATCTAGCCTCAAGTACATCTTTTCTTCTTCTAGCTTTACTATCTTCTTTCCAAGCTCTAAAATTTGCCTCTCGAAGTCCTACTTTATAATATCTAACTTCAATGGGACCACTTGTAAATACTTCTTTATCAATCGAGAACCTTCAAAATTTGGCCCAGGGATGTTATCATTGATCCTCTTACTCGACCACTCCTTATATTTCGGGGTTGTCATTGGCCTTCCAGTCAATATCTTCATACGGCGAGCCTACTTCCAAGCCTCAGAAATCTCTCGAATCCTCTTCTTATAATTATCCCCTTATGTGATAATTCACTTTAAGCTAACCCATATGTCACCGGTACGAACTATCTTGCTTTATATTGCCTTAGAACGAGCAGCAGTGCGTATCCAACAACTCTCCATACTCCAGGCAGAGGTACCCAGTCAAAATTTTCGCACCGATAAAGGACTTCGTCAGGAACCATCCAAGGGGCTTTCCACTCAACATCTTCCTCTTGGAGATTTTGAAGAATCTCCCTCCATCTTTCTTCTGATATGCCATCTCTCCTTGTCGTAGTTGTGGCCTCTTTTAAGGGAGAATAAATTTCAAAGAATACTCAGTAAGGAACCCTGTCAACCTTCTAAAAATGACTGTGAAACAAAACCATTAGTAACTGTGCGCATCCAATGAATCTACCTTCACCAGCTCTCCAACATGCATTCAAAGATCTAAACGTCTCGACTAAGATCGCAGGTATAGGTGTGACCCCTTTGCCAAGTCGATCGAATAAGTCAGTAACTGCTTCGTCTACATGTCTTAAAGCTTTGGGGAAGATCACCAAACCATAAATACATAAGGCAAAGATGTCAATCTTCTTCTTTTTATCTGGTTGTGCTAGGATCAGGTCTCTCAAACTCACCCAAGGTATGTATTTACCTTCACCTTTCTCTTGAATTCTAGCTGTAACCCATTGTTCACTCATCCCTGTGATACTTATCAACTTCTTCACAAAAGTTGGAACATTGGCAGCCTTAAAATAAGCTTTGTTGACTTGGAACATCTAACAGCGAAGCAAGGTCGTATATTCCTCCAACGTGGGCACTAAATCTACTTCCCCAAAAGTGAAACAACTATAAGTAAAGTTCTAAATTTGTGTCATAACTCGGAATAGATGCTTATCTACCTTGATGTCGAGCAAGTAGGGTAGATCGCC
This sequence comes from Gossypium rotundifolium, assembly GCA_025506655.1. Lineage (NCBI taxonomy): Eukaryota > Viridiplantae > Streptophyta > Magnoliopsida > Malvales > Malvaceae > Gossypium > Gossypium rotundifolium. The sequence goes on from CP106722.1 coordinate 65,410,178, forward strand.
ATAATTACAATAGAATATCTGCTTTGACTCATCGTCCCACTTGGTCCATATCTCTTTCAACTCTCGGAACTCATTCTGTGTAATACTAATACGAGTAAAATGCCATAGTTCATATACATACCCGTCAATTAAGCTATTCCCATTCTTCGATTGCATTTGCTCTGACCATGTGGGAACAGCTGCATTGTCTCCCACTTTATCAAGGAACTCATTCTCCATAACCAGCTTTCTATCTTAGAAAATGACTGTGAATCGATACCTCTAAAAACGTGAAATGATATGCACAAAAAATGAAACACAATGAGTTAGTACCACAGAATAAAATATAAAGCAAGTGAAATAAATGCACACCTATCTGGGTAACTACTAAATTTTGGCATAGCTCTACCTAAGGTGGGTTCTTAGGGTTTACTATATGCGATTTAGTTCTAAAGTTGAGGTACCTGTACTAACAGATTCCTCGATCCTCACCTATTATAGGCTCATACGGACCGAGTTTGGTTCAGGGGAATACATTTCCCTATGGTCATGCGTAAGTGAAAACTTCACGAAGACATAGGTATGTATGTATTCAAAGCAATCCACTAGCCCATGCGAGAATCGAAACCCAGCACGTTAGGGCACTATTTCCGGAATTTCGAAATACCAAAATATTGCCTTAGTTTAAAAATATTTAGGTGAAATATAGTAATTTTGCAAAATGTATTCTATTCTAAACGATAATCCATGAGAAAATATCATCATATATAAATATCTAAAACAACTACGATATACTAACATTTCATGTTTAACATAGGCAATAAATGAATAGAACATAAAATAACAATTAATAAAATAAAAAATAACTACATTAAGGGTCTATAAATAAATGAAAGAGCATGAATAAATAGAATATATTAAGCAACAATGACAAGTTAATATATATATATATATATATATATATATGAAAATTTCTCATGCAACATAAAAATTTCATGTAATGATGTATACCAAATAAAATAAAAATAAAAATATATATATTTTGAGAAAATAAAATACATCTTTGAAATAAATAAATGATAAAAACATATTTACAATAATTTAATACAAAATTATATATTTAATATAAAAATATATATTATATAATATACAAAATTTTAAAAATATATAATATGATAACTAATATATAAGTTAAAATTATATGTAATAAAATAATTAAATCAAATAATAAATAATAATAGCTTAAAATACATAAAGATAATATATAATAAAATATACAAGTTTAGTAAATTAATATATGTATAATAAGGGTAATACAATATTTTAAAATAATTAAAAAACAGATGAAAATAAAAATAAATAAATAAATAAATAAGGGTTAAAATAGCAAATAAAATAAGCATAAAGGATAAAATTAAAACACATGTCACACTGCAGGGACTCATTAAGCAATTATGCCTTCTTCCCAAAACGACGTTGTTCTAATTTTTAGCCCTTAAAATAGTCTAAGGGACTAAATTGAAGCAAAATATAATTTTATGGCTTAATTTTAAAAATAAAGAAAATATTAATTTGGACTAAATTAAAAAAATAAAACTGTAGAGGGACTAAAGTTGTAAATTTCCCTTTTTTATAAAACACACGGATCCTGCCCGGGTTTTAGAGTCAACGCGCGGATCCTCCTTCAAAACGACGTCACTTTATGTTCATTGAATTAAGCAGAAACAACGTCATTTCATAGCCCTATATAAGTCGATTTTAACCCCCAAAAAGGTCATTCTGTTCTGCTTTAAAAAATATTTAAAAATTCTTTGAAAATCCCTCTGGGCTTCCGATAGCCAAACCTCTGGCCACTGTCTCCATGCGCCACACGCGCTATCACCCATGGCGGCACATAGATAAAAACTTTGTCCTTCTCTCTCTTTTTTTTTTGTTTTTTAAAAATAGTATTTATATGTAAAAAACGTAAATCTAAAAAAAACAAAATAAGATAACAGGAAAAATAACCTCTGAAAAAGAAAATATCTGTATCTCTATATTATTTCTCTTTGTATATTGTGAATATTTGAGTATTCTTTTTTTCTGTATCTGTGTCCCTTTTACAGGTTTATGACAGGCTTTTATAGCTTTTCGAAATGAAAAATAAAAAAAGAAATAAAATAATTGCCATGTTTGCTGTGATCTGCTGCTGTTTATTTGGTATTTTTTCCTTTGTCGTCCAGGTCATCAGCAAGGATCTTGGTGGCGAGGCCGTTCATGCGTTGATGGCGGCATGGACAAGGGGCTGCTGCTTGTGGCGCGAAGGCTGGGGCGAAGCTTGCGGTGCGACGATTGGGATGCTGGCCCTTGTGGCGCAAGGGTTTCTTATGAAACCTTAGGTTTCCCTCCTACTTGAAAATTTGGGCTCCTTTGGGCTGCATAAGCTTTAGGTTAGCAGGTTCAGTTTAGGCTGCTGAGGGTGTTTCATAATTTGGGCCAAGGTGTATTCGGGTAGGCTGTTTAGGTGTTGGGTCACGGGTTAGGATCTGGGCTAAGTGTAGCAGGCCACAGGTTTAATTTAGGCCAAGAGTAGTGGATGTTGGGCTGTTAATTGTTGTTTGGGTTTGCATTGGATTGTTTAAAAAAACATTGTTTTTTTTTTTGTATGAATTGAATGGGCCTGTAACACCCCAAACCCAGTCAAATACGCCACGACCGAATCTGGTATGTCATTGAGGAAAACATTTTGAAAAGAATCGAATAACAATTAAATTTTTGTGAAAAACTCTTTGAAAATTCTATATTTGTAGAAATCAGGTGTATAATAAGTTTAAACTGATAATTTACTTTGTGATTTCATAAATAAAACTTTAAAACGTAGTTGATAAATCATAGGTTAGAAAACATTTATATCATTTTAAGAAAACTCAATTATTACTTTGAAAACCATTTGCATTTTGAATGTAGAAACTTAATATTTGGAAATAATTAAAATTGTAGAAAACACTTAATCTATATTTTACTATCAAACGATTTATATTACCCGATGGTAAGATTTTAAAACCATTGCTTTTTATTATTTTAGAAAACATTGGGCTCAGTTATTAAATTAACCAAATAATTTATAAGCCATATTTAAAACATATCCAAAGCATATAAATAATCCAAAAACATAATTAAAGAGGTCTTATTACAAACCCAAAATAAAACAAAAACCAAATTAAAATAAATTAAAGTACCCCAAATCGAAGTTCATGAAAAATCAAATTTTATTGCATGGCCTCCTCGAGTTCATCCGGCTCCTCATCCGCGATCTCACGAATCACCTAAAATGATAAGGGAGAAGGTGAGTCACCAAGACTCAGTGCATAAATCCTTCCCCCGATTAATGCAACATTCTTACACAATTTATAATAAAGCAACATATATAAATATATATAATGCACCCAACCTAGCCATCCTTAACTCTTTTTCTACCCCGTGTGGTACCAAACCACTGGGGGTGCCAAACCACTGGTGACCCAAAGTCACGATATCCAATAATGTGATACCAAATCACTGGTGACCAAAGTCACAAATAATCAAGTTATGGGGCCAACCCACGTGTGATACCAAATCACTGGCGACGATCCCATATCTCAAAAGTGGGGCCAACCCACGGTGATGCTAGACCACAGGGACGAGTCACTATGAGGTACCAAACCTCTGGTGTCCAAAGACACAAATGTGATACCAAATCACTGGAGGTGCCAAACCTCTGGTGTCCAAAGACACGGATATCAAATCCTTCCCCCTCCACTCATATTCCCAAACCAATGTATTAAGAGTATCAATCATGCCATCATAGTTTGATATGATCATATAACATATTTAAATAATAAATCATGATATCAATCAACATATATTAACATCATATTGAAACGGACTTACCCGAATCCTTGCACATACCCATCAAGGTATCTTATCAAAAATATCATAGATTCCCACTTTAATAACATGTTTAGTTAATATGTATATAAATATATAACTTGAATTATAAAGTGTGTAAGATACACACCTGACACTAATGCAAGTACTAAAATCCGAAGATCCGATCTACCGCACTAAATCACCTTGTCCTACAATCAGCCAATACTTAGATTATAAAAAAAAGCCATTCGGCCAAACCACTAAATCCCAAAAGGCTATGGCTTTTCAACCATCAAAAGAGATGAAGAACCGACAAGAGTCCTTACCACTTGACTTACCAACTTTTGATTGCTAGAGAGATAGGGCTTAAATCAAATGCTTCCAAAGTCCCAAAGAGCCTATAAGAATGATCGGTTCCTAATAATAGTTAGAATCTTGCAAACAATGCCCAAAAGTTCGGCCTTAGTCCACAAGAAAACGGCATAGAAAAGAGAAAAGAAATAATAGGAAATTCGGCCATGAACACTTACCTATCTTCCAAAACCGATTGAAGAAAACCAAATGAAATCCTACCCTTGATGATATTCGGCCAAGACAATTCAAAAAGAGTATGGGAAGTTTCGGCAATATGGTTGATTTGTAACAACAAAAAGGATTCGACTAGAGTGGAGAAAGAGAAAGGAAAAAGGAAGAAAAAGAAAGAGATTTCAATGGGAGAGGGATGTTTATGGCTTTGAACAAAAATGAAAGAAAGTAAAGAGGAATGGGGAGAAGGAAGTTTCGGCCAAGAGAAAGAAAGTAGAAGAAATGTGGGTTGAACAAGTATGAAAGAATGGAAAAGAAGTTGTGAACAAAAGAGATTCGGCCAAGCACAATGATGGTTTCGATTTTTGTTTCACTTTGATGCACTAGGGAGAAACTTGCAAAAACTAGAAAGGATTTTTGGTTATGACACCAAAACAAATATCGAAGGCCAAAACTAACACCAAAAACTCACCTTATGCCCGAGACACATTCGGCTATAGGGAGTGTTTGTGGAGAGAAAAGAAATTGATGCTCAAATGCTTAGGAAAAATGGCCAACTAGCTATTAACCTACCAAAGCTTCCATCAAAAATTAGTCAAGCCCTCCCCTAGTCCAAAATGCCGTCCACATACATGAACTAAAGACCATAAAAGAGTTTCCAAAACATTCTCCATAATCCTTGCCTTTTGTCCCCTCATCATACCATAATCTTAAGATTCTTATCCCAAAATACAAGCTTACCTTAAACAATATTCAACTTGCCATAAAAAGAAATTGAAAGTCCAACCTTCCATATGTCAAGCTTGACCGTCCATTAATGCTAGGATACATAAAAATAAAGTCTTCAAAATGCTAAACATGCTACTCGAACCACTTCCCTCAAGCAACACTTCATGCATTCTAACCATCTTGCTACTAGCTCCTCATGTGCTAAATTTAACACTTAAATTAACTTAAGTGTCAAGTTCACCTTATCCACTTCACTAAATTTTTAATACTAACAATTATTCTAGCTTCATTAATAAAAACAAGCCTACACCATACTATGCTAAACACACAAAATTCATACCCAAGCCAACACAAATAATAAAATAATATTCTAATTTTTAGGATGTTATAATTCTACCCCCTTAAGAAAATTTCGTCCTCGAAATTACCTGATCAAAAGAGTTGAGGAAACTGCTGCCTCATCGCATCCTCCGGTTCCCACGTAGCTTCTTCTATGCCATGGTTCCGCCATAAGACCTTCACTAAAAGAACTGACTTCTTACGCAGAACTTTTACATCTCGATCTAGAATCTGCACAGGTTCTTTTCCTATCGTCAAATCTGGACTCACCTCTATTTCTTCTACTGTCACAACATGCGATGGATCAGAACGATAGCGTCTAAGCATGGAAACATGGAACACATCATGAATCTGACTCAGTTCTGCTGGTAACTCGAGCTGATAAGCTACTGGTCCCACTCGTCTCAACACCTTAAACGGCCCAATAAACCTTGGACCCAACTTGCCTTTTCTCCCAAATCTTAACACTTTCTTTCATGGCGAGACCTTCAAAAAGACCTGGTCACCCACGGCAAACTCTATATCCCTCCACTTGAGATCGGCATATGACTTCTGCCTATCCAAAGCTTCCTTCAAACTAGCCTGAATCATCTTAACCTTATCCTCAGTCTCTGCAACCAACTCTGGTCCTAACATTTGACACTCACCCAACTCTGTCCAGCATGTAGTGTACGACACCTCCTACCATACAACGCCTCATATGGTGCCATCTTAATGCTTGCCTGATAACTATTGTTGTATGCGAACTCAGCTAACGGTAAAACTCTTCTCACCGCCTCAAGTCCAAAACACATCCTCTCAACATATCCTCTAAGATCTGAATAACTCTTTCCGATCGCCTGTCGACCGTGTATGAAATGTCAGATCGAAATCCAACCGCGCACTCCAAAGCCCGATGTAACACTCTCCAAAACCTTGACGAATCTAGGATCTCGCTCGAGATGATCGACATCGGTACACCGTGCAACCTCACTATCTCTGCCACATACAACTTAGCTAACTTATGAAGCGAGTAATCCACCCTTACCGGAATGAAATAAGCTGACTTAGTCAGACGGTCCACAATCACCCAAACTGAGTCCTTCTTACTAGGCGTAAGAGGTAATCCACTGACAAAGTCCATAGTGATCCTTTCCCACTTCCACTGTGGAATCTTCACCGGCTGAAGTAATCCAGACAGAATCGATGCTCGCTTTGACTGCCGACACGTCGACATTTACCTACAAACTCGCCACCTCCCGCTTGCACCGCCACCAAAATTGCTCTCTTAAATCTCGATACATCTTGCTACCTCCAGGATGCATAGCGTATGGGCTGCTATGTGCGTCCCGAAGAATCCTTTGCCTCAACTCAACATCTTTCGGCATACAAGGTCTCCCTTGAAAACATAACACTCCATCACTGGACAAACTATAATTCTCTAAACCACCATTCTAAACCTGCAACCTTCGATCATTCAAACCATCATCCTCTAACTATTTCTTCTTGATCTGCTCTAACCAAGTCGGCTTGACTTGCAGTTCTGCCAAGAGACTCCCACCGTCGTATAAACTAAGACGAGCAAACATTGATCTTAAGTCTGATACAACCTTACGACTCAACGCGTCTGGCCACCACGTTAGCCTTGCCGGATGATACTCAATCGAACAGTCGTAGTCCTTCAACAACTCAATCCATCTACGTTGCCTCAAGTTCAAATCCTTCTGAGTCAAAAGATACTTAAGACTCTTGTGATCCGTGTAGACTATCGACTTCTCTCTGTACAAATAGTGTCTCCAAATCTTCAAAGCGAAAACTACTGCAGCTAATTCCAAGTCATGCATCGGATAATTAACTTCATGTGGTCTCAATTGTCGAGATGCATAAGCCACTACCTTCCTTCCTCAGATCAAGACACATCCCAAACCAAGATGTGATGCATCACAAGAACCGTGAATTCCTTGCTCGCCTCAAAGTTGAATTAAAATCGAGCTTCATCGAATCTTCTTCAACTTGTCGAAGCTTTTTGCCGCTTCTCGGTCCACACAAATGGAACTCCTTTCCTCAACAACTTGGTCATCGGTGCTGCAATCAAAGAAAATCCCTCTACAAATCTTTGGTAATACCCCGCCAAACCTAGGAAACTCTAAATCTCAGCCACTAACTTAGGCGGCTTCCAGTCCAACACTGCTTCGATCTTTCGAGGATCCACTCTAATCCCTCACCGATACAACGTGACCCAAGAAAGTCACCTCCTAAGCCGTAACTCAGACTTACTAAATTTAGCAAAAGCTACTTTTCCTCGAATCATTACTACTCGCAAATGCGCATCATGCTCCTCCTCTAACTTTGAGTATACCAAAATATCATCTATAAATACCACAACAAACTGATCCAAAAACTATTGGAATACCCGATTTATCATGTCCATGAACGCCGCCATATAATAGTTAACCCAAACGGCATTACGTAAGCTCGTAGTGCCCATATCGAAAAGCGAAATGCCGTCTTATGGATATCACCTCTTTCACCTTTAGTGATGATATCCGGACCTTAAATCAATATTGAGAAAAACCGCTCCTTTAAGTCGATAAAACAAGTCATCTATCCTCAGTAAAGGATACTTGTTTTTGATCGTCACTTATTCAATCTGGCGATAGTCTATACACATCCGCATCGCACCATCCTTCTTCTTGACAAAAGTACCTAAGACTCCCCAAGGCGAAACACTTGGTCGAATGAAACCTAGATCCAACAACTCTTGAATCTGAGCCTTCAATTCCACTAATTCCTTCGGTGCCATCCTATACGGAGCTATAGACACTAGCGTCGTTTTGGGTAACAGATCTATACCGAATTCGACTTCACGATCCGGAGGCAGTCCGAAGTTTTTCTGAAAATACGTTAGTATATTCCTTTACAGTTCAAACATTCCCCATAGTTGACTCCTTAGCTTCCAAAGCACACATATGAACCACAAATGCCTCACAGCCCTTCCTGACCAACTTCACTGCTTTCAACGCAGATACCACGTTGGATAGATAATCTCTTCTATTACCTATCATAACCACCTCTTCACCCTCAGCTATCTTCAAAACCATGCGCTTAGCAGCGCAATCCAAACTTGTCTGGTACTTAACCAACCAGTCCATCCCAAGAATCAGATCGAACTCCCCAAACGGCAGTTCCATCAGATCAACCACAAACACTACCCCTTGGAGTTCTAGGGGTACATCCCTATACAGCTTATTAACTTCTACAAAGTGACCTAGAGGAATAAGTACTGTCATCCTCCTAGAAGCAGTCTCAAAATCTAAGCTCAAGGTCTCTACTATGCTACTAGCAACATACGAATGCGTCGAACCCACATCTATCAAAGCAGTATATGGAACACCAAAAATTAAGAACGTACCGGTTATGACGTCAAGTGCGTCGCCCTCCTCTCGACGCCTCGCAAAGATACACTAAACCAAAGTTGTCTTGCCTCGGTGTTACTTGCACCTCTCGCCTCGATGCTCCATGGCCTCGACCGTAACCATTACTTCCTCTACCATTACCATGACCTCTCGTGGTGACGGTCCTCCTTTTGAACTAAGCACGACCTTGACCTCGGACTAATTCTGGCTTGCTTGCTTACGCGATCCCTCACACGATGATCCAGCGAGTCACACTCGAAACATCCTGTCCCTCCGGTCCAACATTCGCCCCAATGATATTTTCCACATCGGTTACACTATTTGGTCCTTGATTATCGAATAAAGCCTCCCAGATTGATTGGCCCATTCGCCTAGCCCTCTTCGAGAATTACGGTTGACCGGATGATCCAAAACTTCTCTTATGTTTGTTCTGTCGTGATTCTCGCTTCTGATTCCTTTATTCCTTCAAAGAATCTTAGTCTTTTCAACCAACGCAGCAAACTCTCGCTCCTGATGTGGAGCAATCAGCAACCTCAGCTCATCTCTTAAACCATCCTCGAACCGGACACATCGCTCGTGCTCCAAAGCCACAATACCTCCAGCATACCGGCTCAATCTTAAGAACTCAAATTTCATATTTTCGATACGGACTTACTCCCTTGGACCAAACTCAAAATGCCTTATCTTTGCGCATCAACGAATCGACCCAATATATTTCTTTTGATACGCTGCCTTAAAATAGTCCCAAGTGAGAATCCTCCGTCGCAGCACTGTTCCGCACCGTGAGCCACCACTGATATGACTCATCATGAAGAAGCGACACTATCCCTTTCAGCTTTTCCTTGGCATTCAAATCCAGATCATCCATGATTCGCTCCGTCGCCTCTAACCAATATTCAGCTGAACTGGGAGCTACACCTGAAACACCTTGAAATACCTCGGCTCCATTGGCTCGGAGTCGCTCAGGTACAAATTTTTGAGCTCCCGTGCCTCCACCTATTCCAGCTACTCTCTCAAGAACTCTCAGCATCGCTTGAGACACTACGTCGTCCCCCGTTTGATCCTGAAACTCAACTCCAACTGCTGGTGGTGGGGGTGGTGGTACCTCATTCTCGGATCCTTGACCCGACCTTACTGGCTCGATATACGACCATCCTACCACGATCGCGTCCACGCATAACACGACCCCGACCTCGAGTGCTCATGTCTAAAATCTTGACTTATCTGAATTAAAAGTTTTATGCTTATGACATCATTCCACTATCTTTAAAACACAATTTTATGAATAATTTTTAATAAGAAGTTGTTTTCGCGAGTACATCCAACCTATAGTTTTGGGTCTCTAGAGTAGTTCCTACTACTATACAATCATACCATCATCATATCAAAAATCAATAATTTGAAGTACTTACCCAGGCGGATCGGTGCCGGAGACTCGGTGCCATGCTTTTCCAACCATATAATTTAAAAAAACATTTTAAAACTATACTTTAAAACATTTTGGGCCTTGGGCCCACAGCCGAGCTTTTGAACTTAGCTCTGATACCAATTTGTAACACCCTAAACCCGGTCAATACGCCATACATTGAATCGATATGTCACCGAGGAAAACATTTTGAAAAGAATCGAATAACAATTAAATTTTGTGAAAACTCTTTGAAAATTCTATATTTGTAGAAATCGGTGTATAAAAAGTTTAAAGCGATAATTTACTTTGTAATTTCATAAATAAAACTTTAAAACGTAGTTGATAAATCATAGGTTAGAAAACATTTATATCATTTTAAGAAAACTCAATTATTACTTTGAAAACCATTTGCATTTTGAATGTAGAAACTTAATATTTGGAAATCATTAAAATTGTAGAAAACACTTAATCTATATTTTACTATCAAACGATTTATATTACCCGATGGTAAGATTTTAAAACCATTGCGCTTTTTATTATTTTAGAAAACTTTGGGCTCAATTATTAAATTAACCAAATAATTTATAAGCCGCATTTAAAACATATCCAAAGCATATAAATAATCCAAAAAACATAATTAAAGAGGCCTTATAACAAACCCAAAATAAAACAAAAACCAAATTAAAATAAATTAAAGTACCCCAAATCGAAGTTCATGAAAAATCAAATTTTATTGCATGGCCTCCTCGAGTTCATCCGGCTCCTCATCCACGATCTCACGAATCAACTGAAATGATAAGGGAGAAGGTGAGTCACCAAGAATCAGTGCATAAATCCTTCCCCCGATTAATTCAACATTCTTACACAATTTATAACCAAGCAACATATATAAATATATATAATGCACCCAACCTAGCCATCCTTAACTCATTTTCTACCCCGTGTGGTACCAAACCATTGGTGGTGCCAAACCACTGGTGACCCAAAGTCACGATATCCAATAATGTGATACCAAATCACTGGTGACCAAAGTCACGAATAATCAAGTTGTGGGGCCAACCCACGTGTGATACCAAATCACTGGCGACGATCCCATATCTCAAAAGTGGGGCCAACCCACGGTGATGCTAGACCACAAGGACGAGTCGCTATGAGGTACCAAACCTCTGGTGTCCAAAGACACAAATGTGATACCAAATCACTGAAGGTGCCAAACCTCTGGTGTCCAAAGACACGGATATCAAACCCTTCCCCCTCCACTCATATTCCCAAACCAATGTATTAAGAGTATCAATCATGCCATCATACTTTGATATGATCATATAACATATTTAAATAATAGATCATGATATCAATCAACATATATTAACATCATATTGAAACGGACTTACCCGAGTCCTTGCACATACCCATCAAGGTATCTTGTCAAAAATCTCATAGATTCCCACTTTAATAACATGTTTAGTTAATATGTATATAAATATATAACTTGAATTATAAAGTGTGTAAGATACACACCTGACACTAACACAAGTACTAAAATCCGAAGATCCGATCTACCGCACTAGATCACCTTATCCTACAATCAGCCAATACTTAGATTATAAACAAAAGCCATTCGGCCAAACCACTAAATCCCAAAAGACTATGGCTTTTCAACCATCAAAAGAGATGAAGAACCGACAAGAGTCCTTGCCACTTGACTTACCAACTTTTGATTACTAGAGAGATAGCGCTTAAATCAAATGCTTCCAAAGTCCCAAAGAGCCTATAAGAATGATCAGTTCCTAATAATAGTTAGAATCTTACAAACAATGCCCAAAAGTTCGGCCTTAGTCCACAAGAAAACGGCATAGAAAAGAGAAAAGAAATAATAGGAAATTTGGCCATGAACACTTACCTATCTTCCAAAACCGATTGAAGAAAACCAAATGAAATCCTACCCTTGATGATATTCGGCCAAGACAATTCAAAAAGAGTATGGGAAGTTTCAGCAATATGGTTGATTTGTAACAACAAAAAGGATTCGGCTAGAGTGGAGAAAGAGAAAGGAAAAAGGAAGAAAAAGAAAGAGATTTCAATGGGAGAGGGATGTTTATGGCTTTGAACAAAAATGAAAGAAAGTAAAGAGGAATAGGGAGAAGGAAGTTTTCGCCACGAGAAAGCAGAAGAAATGTGGGTTGAACAAGTATGAAAGAATGGAAAAGAAGTTGTGAACAAAAGAGATTCGGCCAAGCACAATGATGGTTTCGATTTTTGTTTCACTTTGATGCACTAGGGAGAAACTTGCAAAAACTAGAAAGGATTTTCGGTTATGACACCAAAACAAATATTGAAGGCCAAAACTAACACCAAAACTCACCTTATGCCCAAGACACATTCGGCTATAGGGAGTGTTTGTGGAGAGAAAAGAAATTGATGCTCAAATGCTTAGGAAAATGGCCAACTAGCTACTAACCTACCAAAGCTTCCATCAAAATCGATCAAGCCCTCCCTAGTCCAAAATGCCGTCCACATACATGAACTAAAGACCATAAAAGAGTTTCCAAAACATTCTCCATAATCCATGCCTTTTGTCCCCTCATCATACCATAATCTTAAGATTCTTATCCCAAAATACAAGCTTACCTTAAACTAATATTCAACTTGCCATAAAGAGAAATTGAAAGTCCAACCTTCCATATGTCAAGCTTGACCGTCCATTAATGCTAGGATACATAAAAATAAAGTCTTCAAAATGCTAAACATGCTACTCGAACCACTTCCCTCAAGCAACACTTCATGCATTCTAACCATCTTGCTACTAGCTCCTCATGTGCTAAATTTAACACTTAAATTAACTTAAGTGTCAAGTTTACCTTATCCACTTCACTAAATTTTTAATACTAACAATTATTCTAGCTTCATTAATAAAAACAAGCCTACACCATACTATGCTAAACACACAAAATTCATACCCAAGCCAACACAAATAATAAAATAATATTCTAATTTTTAGGATGTTACAGGGCCCGGGCACAAATGGGTCACTACAGCATTCACAAGTGAACAAAACACATACTTACATATATGCATTTATAAGCCAATATCAAGCCATATAGACAAATAAGCTTTAACCACATCTATAATAGTCTGGTTTAGACTCTAGTTGGAATACTAGTTTCGGGACCACAATTTCGAGTCAAAAAATATTTTAATATTATTTTCTGTGTTTATAGTATGTGAATTGACATGTGTGAAATTTTCGTGGTTAAATTTGATAGTTTGTGTGTTTAATTTGCAAAAAGGAATTAATTGCATAAAAAATAAAATTTGTGTTCTAATTAGTTATATGCCAAATTGTCATGGCTTATTAAAGGTGAAGTCCTTAAGTGGATATTTAACCATTGATAAATGGGAGGGACGGTATTATGCTTAAGTTATAATGTTTTCATTTTAATTTATAAAGGTTAGTATGGTAATTTAGTAAATTAATGTAATAAAATAACACAAAACATTAAAACGCCATGCATTTGTGTTCATCTTAGCCGAAACTTCTAATAAAAAGAAAAGAAAAAGAGCTTTAAGGGTTCGGCCATGTTCAAGCTAAATTAAGGTAAGTGTTTTGCTCAGTTTTTTATATTTTCTACGTTTTTGAGATTGTTGCTTCATGATTTAGCTAGCCCATGTTTGAATTTTTTAATTTGATTATGTATTCATGAAACGCCATTGATGATAGTTTGTGGTTTTGTTGTTTGATGATGGAAAATAAAAGATATGTGGTAGATTAATATGTTTTTGTCTTTGGATTTTTGATGAATTTGAGTAATTTGGGCTAAATTGTGAAAATAATAAATTGAGGGACTAAAATTTGAAATAAATGAAATGTGAGGACTTATGTGAGCTTAGTGAATATTCGACCAAGCTATTTTGTAATGAAATTATGTTTATTTTGTATTTTGTGAAATAAGGACTAATTTGTGAAAAATGTGAAATGTTAAGGGCAAAAGTGTAATTTGCCCATTATGTGTTTTTGGATGAATTTGATTGAATATGTGATTAAATAAGTTAAATTTTTACTAATTTAGATCAAGAAAAGAAGAAATCGGATTTGGATCGAGGAAAATCTAAAGTTGTCTAATAGTCGTCCCGGTTCGTCCGTCTTTGCCGAGGTAAGTTCATAAGTAAATAAATGTCGTTAAATTCGATTGTATACATTTTATTAGTACTAAATTGAATTATTACTTCTATATTTATGTGAAAGCCGAATTGATAAAAGTGTGGAAGAATTGTCTATGAGCTTGAATCAATCGAGTTACGATGTTCGAAAGCCCCGTACGAACCATAGGAATAGTTAGGATATATATGTCATGAAATAGGATTTCGAGATGTGGTTTCGTGTAAGACCACATCTGAGACATTGGAATCGACCTGTTTTTATGTGTAAGACCATGTCTGGGACATTGGCATCGTATTTGATTTGTGTGAGACCCTGTCTAGGACAGTGGCATCGATATGTGATTACATGTAAGACCACGCTTGGGACGTTGGCATTGTACGAGCTTTTCGACTATCTGAGTATCCTTATTAATTTCAAATGGTTCAACGGGCATTTTTGAGTTAAGATCGAATGTGAAAATGAACTAAAAGGTTCAGGTACGTGCTATGTTATATGAATGTGAAGGTAAGGTAAGTATATGTTTGATATGAATATATTAGAGATGGTAAAAGAGAAATTTATATTTGCTTATAAGTATATGTGCATTCGGCCATTGACGTTATAATGCTATTGTATATGTGATAATAATATTTGAGTTTGCAAGCATAATAATTGTACATTTGATTAAGGTTTGCCTGATTTGGCTAGTTGATCTAGTGTGAATGTTTATTTGATCATTATTTGCTTATGACTTACTAAGCTATGAAAGCTTACTTTGTGTCTGTGTTTGATCATTTTTTATAGATTATCAAAGCTACGGGAAGCTTGGGGATCGTTGAGGACCATCACCACACTATCGAACTATATTTTGGTATCTTTTGAAAATGTATATAATAAAGTAGGGCATGTATAGGCTATAGAAATTTGATTATGTTTTAAGATGTGTAAATATAGCCATGTGATTTGGCATGTTAATGAATGTGTTTATGGATGAGTTTTGTCCATGCATTATGATACATAAGTTGAATGTTTTGATGTGCTCATGAATGGCCAAATGAAATGGTCTATATTGGTAAGTTCATGGTTAATTTGGGAAATTGATATGATGAGAAATGCTATGAATTGAAATTGTTTTAAATGAAGTAGTAATCATATGTTTTGATGTGAAATTTATGCTTTGAATTGGTATGTTTGAGTAGGGTTTGTATATGGAAATGACTGATTTTGTTAAGAGTCAAATTGTACATGTTTTGGTATGTTTTGGAGGCCTTTGGGATATGAATTTAGATTTGTTTGATGCTTGTAGGTTTGACCCAAATTTTGGGTGGCAAATTGGCCTATGTTTGCCCACAAAGTTGAGCACACGGGTGTGTGTCTCGACTGTGTCTCTCATGGTTGCATTTTGAAATAAGCCAGTGTAACACCCCAAACCCGGCCCATGCGTTTCGACTGGATCAGGCGTGTCACGGCTTGTACATTGAAAACTTTTGCCTTGTTGGTTTTGGAAGTCGTAAGTTAATTAGACATTATTAGAGTAAATAAGTGACATTTTAAAATAAAATCTTATATTAGTATTATTAAGTATAAATAAACCTTGACATAAAATTTATAAGTTGCATAACATTGGAAACTTCTTAGTTGAATAAAAACTAGGGCCTTCAAAAAAAATCCCAAATAAAAATAAAATAAACATAAAGAAATCCCAAATAATTTGTAGAAATAAAACTTGATGGCCCTCGAGTGCGCTTCGGCTCCCATGTTCACGATCTCGCTCACCGAAATCTTTGGGAAAATAAAAGGTTGAGTCACCAAGACTCGATGTGCAAATCCGAGAACACATAAAAGGCTTGAGGCCCACAAACACATTATGAGCCTTGGCCCGTATACAAGGGTAACAAAATATGCAACATGGCCAATCCCTAACCTATGAGTCCATCTCTACATACCCCCGTACCAACCATCACACCGTGGAGATTTCTACAATCAACCCTCCATCCGCTATACACCGTATCGACAACTATGCTGCTTGTCATAAAGACCGACCACTATGTGACCTATGTGGTGAAGCCACCGATCGCTATGCGACCTTAATAATATATCGACAGCTGTGCTGCCTGTCATAAAGACCGATCACTATGTGACCTATGTGGCAAAGCCACCGATCGCCTCGTGACTTGCTCCCTTAGTAAATCAATCAATCCCATCCCATGCATACATGCAAGAATCGAACATTAAACTATCTAAACAGATCACATATTTTTACATACTTGATACACATAGAAGTTTCTATGATTACATACCGCATCCCTTGCCTACCCTTTTCGGGTAATACGATTTGTCATCTGACCTCATTTTCCCGCTTTTAGCCCATAACATACATATAATTGATTAACTAGTGTGATAGAGATCTACACACCTTTTCCGACTTTTAGCCCATAACATACATATAATATAACAAAGCTTATGTGTCAAGAATCTACACACGATTCTGAATAAAACGAGGCTTTCTATATTGACGCTATCCTTAGTCGACACAACCGCTATCCGCCTAAGGTGTTGTTCGAAGCGGTCCACAACTAATTGGCCAATCTCGAGCAATGAGATCTCGCTCGTTTCTTAAACTTAGGATTCTTTCTTTTGCACGATCCATATTTAATTCCATCATAAATCCTTATTAGAGTTACTATAATAATATTTAATCGTTAATCCTCCTTATAAAGTTAAAATCTTGTATATAATGATGAAATCTAATAGAAATCTAGGAAAATCTTATTACCTTAAAAATCCCAAAATTAGAGACTTATGAATTTCAGCTTTTAGATCTAGTCGACTAGGCTTCCTTCAAATCCTGACTTGCGCCCATCATAAACCATTAAACTATTAGCTTTCGGCTTTTACCTTTTCAAAAATCGGGAATAGATTATGAGAACTAATCAAAAATCTACTCTTACCTTAACTTAGGAGATTCGGCTAGTACTAGAGAGAGAATTCGACAATGTCAATGGAGGATTTAAATGCCAGAAGTATAGAACAATTTCTTAAATAGGATGAATAAAATAAAAACTATAAAGATTTCAGCTTTTTAGAGAAGGAAGAGAATAATGGAGTTTTTAGCTTTTAGAAGAAAGAAGAGAATAATGAAATTTTCGGCTTTTAGGAGAAAGAAGAGAATAATGGAGTTTTTGGCTTTTATAAGAAAGAAGAGAATAATGGAGTTTTCGGCTTTTAGAGAAATTGGAGAAAGAAATTTGGAGAAAAGAAGCTAAGGAATTTTGGCACAAAAGGGAAAGGATTTAATGTCAGAACAAGGAGCTAGCCCCCTATTTATAGGAAATTCAATGACCACTTTGCCATGTAGTAGTGGTTTCTTTACTCCTCTCGTTGATGGATTCTTGGCCATCACTCTCTTTGTAGATAAATTCTAACTTTTCTCCTTTATCTTAATCTACTAGCTCATCTAAAAGAGACTTAATTATCTCTAACTCCTCCCTCCTTTATCGAATATTATCCACATATTTTAATCATAAAAATCCTAGATCTTAGCCTTTATCTCGCTTATTATCCACATAAAATAAATTCCTAAATAATAGCCTTTATCTACTTATTATCCACATATTTTAAACATTAAAACCCTAAATTTTAGCCTTGTTGCCATCCACTCCACCTAATCCTAATGCCCAAAATTTAGCTAACTTAAATTAAAGGAATTGGGCTCCATGAAACTTAAATTTGGGCCCCTTACGCCTTGTGTGGCGTCACCTCCTAAGATTGGGCCACAAGCCCACTTTGGTATTTTAAACATAGATACTACCTTTTAAACCCTATAATGCCCAAACAAATAATTTTAATCAAGGCCTGCGCTAAGCTCGAGCCCAATTTGGACCCCTAACACTTAAATTAACTCATTCTACATATTCACCCATTAAACGCATAGGCCCAAAAATTTAGGATGTTACAATTCTACCCTCCTTAAAGAAATTTCGTCCTCGAAATTTCCAACTAACTAGTAATCATTCTACCTGAGTCTCACCACTATGCTTTCGCTGAGCACTCTAATTCTAAAGCCAAAATAAACACTTAGTATACTATGGCAGGGTACGCACCATTATTCACATCTGAAGCGTCTTCGTCCCCTTGTACTCATTCTATCGATTTGCATTTATCTGATTAGAAATTTTATGAATCATTATTTCTTTCCACTGATTTATCGCGAATAGTCTTATGATTAATAGTTCTAAAAAGTAGTTCTTTCGAATTCATACACACACTACAGTCTCAAGTTCATTCATTCAATCATCAACATTCATGAACTCGCGTTCATTACAGAAAAGTGTTGTGGTTGTCATTGTTGTTGTTTTCCACTACCCAGGGGTATTTACGTAATTTTATCCTACAGGGGCATTTTCGTAAATTTTTTTTGAAATGAGGTTCCTTGATGATTTTATAAAATAAGGGTATTTTGGTAATTTTGCATTCCCGGGGGTATTTTGGTAATTTTGGAAATTGAGGGTATTTTGGTAATTTTAGAATCTAGGATATTTTAGAAATTTTAAAATATGAGGTATTTCGGTAATTTTAAAATTTAGGGGTATTTCAGTAATTTTAAAAGTTAGAGGTATTTCGGTAATTTTGAAATTCGGGGGTATTTCGATAATTTTTGGTATCTGAGGGTATTTTGGTAATTTTAAAAATCTAGGGGTATTTCGATAATTTTACAAGTCAGAGGTAATTTGGTCAATTTGCAAATCAGGGGTATTTTGGTCATTTTTCAAATCGGGAAATTTTTACGAATCAAGGGTACTTTAGTGATTTCAAAACCAAGGTTTACTTTAGGGTTGTACAAAACAAGGTGGCTGGTCCCTTTCGGGTTTTAGTTATAGGTTTTCGCCTGTCAACACGTCCTCATGGTTAGGGTGAGCAGTCCTACGCACTGAGATAGGATTCAATGAAGAGGAAGTGAGTCACTAGGATGCTTAAATACCAAGCTCTCCTCGAATCCACTCCTAGGCATGCGATGCCTATCGCCACACCCCTGTTATGGCTAAAGTGAGCGATCACTATGCACCGGTAGGATTCGAGAGAAGAGGAGGTGAGTCACTTGGGACTGCTTAAATACCAAGCTCTTAGGTTCTACTCCTAAACATGCATATGCTGTTGCCACGCCTTAGTCTTGTGACTCGCTTATGTGTTTTGTTTTAGTGAAGTTAAGTCTTATGGAATTGAAGAGTTGTTTGCCTAAGCCTAGAGTCCACCAAGTTCTAACCTAGATAGTCTACATCCCATAAAGCTCATTAAGCCCACATAAATAACAATGAAGAGTTTAGAATACTTACAGGTGGATCGGGTCTTGAGACTCGAAGGCCATGTCCTCGAACCAAAAAAAAATCTAAAAACATTTCTAGACCCATTTCACGACTCGAGTTTTGAACTGGCTCGATATAAATTGTAACACCCCAAACCCGCCCATGCGTTTATTTGGATCTGGCGTGTCACGGCTTGTACATTGAAAACTTTTGACTTGTTGGTTTTGGAAGTCGTAAGTTAATTAGACAATATTAGAGTAAATAAGTGACATTTTAAAATAAAATCTTATATTAGTATTATTAAGTATAAATAAACCTTGACATAAAATTTATAAGTTGCATAACATTGGAAACTTCTTAGTTGAATAAAAACTAGGGCCTTCAAAAAATCCCAAATAAAATAAAATAAACTTAAAGAAATCCGAAATAATTTGTAAAAATAAAACTTGATGGCCCTCGAGTGCGCTTCGGCTCCCATGTTCACGATCTACTGCTCACCTAAAATGTTGGGAAAAATAAAAGGTTGAGTCACCAAGACTCAGTGTGCAAATCCCAAGAACACATAAAAAGGCTTGAGGCCCACAAACACATTATGAGCTTTGGCCTGTATACAAAGGTAACAAAATATGCAACATGGCCCATCCCAAACCTATAAGTCCATCCTCTACACACCCCCGTACCAACCATCACACTGTGGAGATTTCTACAATCAACCCTCCATCCGCTACACACCATATCGACAGCTGTGCTGCCTGTCATAAAGACCGATCACTATGTGACCTATGTGGCGAAGCCACCGATCGCTATGCGACCTTAATAATATATCGATAGCTGTGCTGCCTGTCATAAAGACTGATCACTATGTGACCTATGTGGCAAAGCCACCGATCGCCTCGCGACCTAATCCCTTTCCGTAATTCAATCAATCCCATCCCATGCATACATGCAAGAATCAAAACATTAAACTATCTAAACAGATCATATATTTTTACATACTTCGATACATATAGAGAAGTCTCTATGATTACGTACTTGGCATCCGTTGCCTACCCTTTCTGGGTAATACGACTGTTCATACAGCCTCATTTTCTGGCTTTTAGCCCATAACATACATATAATTGATTAACTAGTGTGATAGAGATCTACACACCTTTTTGACTTTTAGCCCATAACATACATATAATATAACAAAGCTTATGTGTCAAGAATCTACACACCGATTACCGATAAAACGAGGCTTTCTATAGCGACGCTATCCTTAGTCGACACAAGCGCTATATCGCCTAAGGTGTTGTTGAAGCGGTCCACAACCAATTGGCCAATCTAGAGCAGCAGAATCGCTTCGTTTCTTAAACTTAGGATTCTTTCTTTTGCCGATCCATATTTAATTCCATCATAAATCCTTATCGAGTTACTATAATAATATTTAATCGTTAATCCTCCTTATAAAGTTAAAATCTTGTATATAATAATGAAATCTAATAGAAATCTAGGAAAATCTTCTTACCTTAAAAATCCCGAAATTGGAGACTTATGAATTTCGGCTTTTAGATCTAGTCGACTAGGCTTCCTTCAAATCCCGACTTGTCACCCATCATAAACCATTAAACTATTAGCTTTCGACTTTTTCCTTTTCAAAAATCGGGAATAGATTATGAGAACTAATCAAAAATCTACTCTTACCTTAACTTAAGAGATTCGGCTAGTACTAGAGAGAGAATTCGACAATGTCAATAGAGGATTTAAATGCTGGAAGTATAGAACAATTTCTCAAATAGGATGAATAAAATAAAAACTATAGAGATTTCGGCTTTTTAGAGAAGGAAGAGAATAATGGAGTTTTTAGCTTTTAGAAGAAAGAAGAGAATAATGGAGTTTTCGGCTTTTAGGAGAAAGAAGAGAATAATGAAGTTTTTGGCTTTTAGAAGAAAGAAGAGAATAATGGAGTTTTTGGCTTTTAGAGAAATTGGAGAAAGAAATTTGGAGAAAAGAAGCTAAGGAATTTCGGCACAAAAGGGAGAGGATTTAATGTCAGAACAAGGAACTAGCCCCCTTATTTATAGGAAATTCGACAACTCTTTGCCATGTAGTAGCTGGTTTCTTTAATCCTCTCAGTGATGGATTCTTGGCCATCACTCTCTTTGTAGATAAATTCCTAACTTTTCTCCTTTATCTTAATCTACTAGCTCATCTAAAAGAGACTTAATTATCTCTAACTTCTCCCTCCTTTATCAGCATATTATCCACATATTTTAATCATAAAAATCCCTAGATCTTAGCCTTTATCTGCTTATTATCCACATAAAATAAATTCCTAAATAATAGCCTTTATCTACTTATTATCCACATATTTTAAACATTAAAACCCCTAAATTTTAGCCTTGTTGCCATCCACTCCACCTAATCCTAATGCCCAAAATTTAGCTAACTTAAATTAAAAAAATTGGGCTCCATGAAACTTAAATTTGGGTCCCTTACTCCTTGTGTGGCTTCACCTCCTAAGATTGGGCCACAAGCCCACTTTGGTATTTTAAACATAGATACTACCTTTTAAACCCTACAATGCCCAAACAGATAATTTTAATCAAGGCCTCTGCCTAAGCCTGAGCCCAATTTGGACCCCTAACACTTAAATTAACTCATTCCACATATTCACCCATTAAATGCAGAGGCCCAAAAATTTAGGAAGTTACAGCCAGGAAGCCACACGGGCGTGTGACTGGCCGTGTGAGCAAGTCAGAAGCCTCCCTAACTTTCACATGGTCTGGCACATGGGCATGTATTGTAGCTATGTGGATAAGTCAGTATGTATGCCTTATTTTGCCACGGCCTAGACACATTGGTGTGTCTAATGCCGTGTAAGGCACATGGCCTGCCCACACAGGCGTGTGACCTCTGTAACTTTGAAAAATGTTTAATTTTTGGAAAAATTTGTATTTGCTCGATTTAGTCCTGACCCCTTTCCAATGCATGTTTAAGGTCTCGAAGACCTTCTAAAGGGACTCTATGTGTATATTTCTCTATGGAATGTTTGTGAATGATAAATGTTAGTGGAATATATGTGTTTTGATTTGATATGTTCAGTAACGCCTCTTAAATTTAGTCCAGCGATGGATACAAGTTAAGGTTGTTACAATATCATATTGACAACTAACATAAAAAAACTCCTATTACATGCCATTTATAACTATTAACCCAAAAAAGCCAAAGTTACCAAAATGATGAATGACTAGTGTGATGATACTCTGACGAGATTTCGACCGATTAACCTTTCCGATGATCTACAAGATAGAGAAAACAACAGCATAAGCAACTAGTGTTTAGTAAGCTCATATCAAGGATACTTACTTACAGAACATTTTAAGTTAAACAACCAAGCATAACTTCATTATATCATAAGCCAACTTTCCTTTCCTATACACATCACCTCACAAGGTTAGTTGGTGCAACATTTTATATATAAATCAAATCAGAGCATGATATAAAAATATATCTAACATTTCACTTTTGTAATTCATCTCTCATACACATACATTAAACCAATTTTTCCTTTCAATTGCAAATTTCATCATAATCCATATCATTACTCAAAAATCATAGTTCATTTCATTTACATACCTTTTCATTTTTAACCATTACATTACCCATTGAACCAAATAGAATAACATCGAATACTCAGGATAATACTCATATAACCATTTAATTCTCTAAACAATCAACAATGATAACTAGATAACATATTTATAGACATATGAAACATATAATTACCAAGGCACTAATATTCATTATCAAACTATATTAATCAAAACATGCATATCATATTTATACTTATGATACATATCTCACCTGAAACATGTTACCTGAATAGCGGATGGTTGAATGATGAGATACCAACCTTTCATTGCTATCCTTTTCGACCTTTTCATTGATATCCTTTTCGGATGACGTCCTTTCCAACCTTTTCATTTGATATCCTTTTTGGATATTTCTTTTTCAACCTTTTCATGTGTTGTCCCTTTTGAGTAACTTCCTTTTCAACATTTTCAAGTATTCAAAAATTTCGAATGTAGTTCCATGGTGTCTTTCAACTATGGTCTTTTCCTTTTCGAGTATAATACCAGGAGACATTTCAATCACAATACTTTTTTCTTTTTTTTCAATTTAAATCAATCAAATAAACAAATTCATAAACACATATATAATTAATCTTACAAATTCAAATTAAATATTTTAAAATGAAACATGAACTTACCTTAACAAAAATAGTTGTAAAAACGAAGCCTTCTACTAATCTTACACTTTAACTTTTCCCTCGATTTAGATCCATTTGGCTCGTTTCTATATCTAAATAATAATTTCATTCAATTAAACCATTCAAAAACTTAAAAATAACTAATTAAACTTATAACCCTTGAAAATGGTACCCCCAATATTTTACCTTTTATGCAATTTAGTCCCTAAACTCGAAACTTGCAATTTAACCACTTGTAATTAAAGTTCATGCTAGCCAATTTTCACAGGGCTTATAATCAGCCCATTTTTACCACCATTTCACAATATTTACATTAAATTTTACTATTTTCATAAATAAATTGTAACACCCTAAAAATCTGAGTATTTTAAATTTGCATGATTTTGGTGTTTAGATTTTTAAAGGAAAAATATTTTATTTTATTTTGGTGCTTATTGAAGTCTTTGAGAGGGTAAAGCATAATTTGAGGATAGAATAAAATTTATTAGTTGAGAATTTATTGAAATGAAACAAAGGTGATTAAGACTTAAGCTAATTTATGTGCTAAAGAGTGTCATAAAATGAGCATATGGCATGGTGGAGTTGGCGCATGGGTTCAAGTAAGAGGGAAGAGGTTCGAATCCCTTGTATAGCACCTAGATAAAATTTTTGTTTTAATTTTCTGCTCATGGCTAGGAAGTGTCGGCAAGGGGACTTATAAGGAAGGTGTTGACCATGTATTTTTGGTTAGTGTATCAATGGATTAAGGTAACAACTAACATTTGGTATGGAATCAAAGGTTTAAGGAAAGATAGGGGGAACATAAGGCACTTATCAAGGGAAAATTTGGAAAGAAATAATGGCCAATTGACCATGTTTGGACGGCAATTTGGTATAGGAGGAGCCTAAATTTTGAGTTAGTTTTGGCTGAAAAATTCTTTTCTCTCTTTGGTTGTTCTTTGCACTTTGTGCGTAATTTCATTCCTCTCCTTTCAACATCCCTCTTGGCGAATTTTGCATTTGGCAAAGCCAAAATCTTTGACCATTTGGTCACTTTTGTTCCTCTTGTTGATTTTCTTTTGTATTCTCCTTGTGCCGAAAATCATTTATGCCAAAAGCCAATTCTTCTCTTTTCTTTTTGCTATTGCCGAATATACATTCCTCCTAAAGTCGGTCTTTTCTTTTCTTTTCTACTAATCTCCTTGAAATTAAAACAACATCATCACCATCATCCTTTCATTCTTATATTATTTCTTTTCAATCAAAAAGATTCTCTCCATCTTCACTCTTTTGGCCGAATGCTATTGTGCCTTTAAATCAAATATTTTTTTCTTTTCCTTGAACATTCATAGCAGAATCCTTCATCATTTAGACATCATTCTCCATTCTTTTCTTTCGATCGTGGAATATAGGTAAGGGTTCTTTTCCATTTTCGTTTTAATAAGAGATATTATGGCGAATATCATTGGTTTATTGAAGGACTTTTGAATCGGTATAAAGTTCATACTAATAACGTTTCTTTCGTTATTATTTAGTGCAATAACGAGATTGGAATTCAAGTGATCGGAGAATCGTGGAAGCGTTGGAAAGCGTTTCACTTTGGTAAGGAATCAAATCTCTTTAAATCTCTAGTAACATTGATATTATTTTAGATCTAACTAAATTCTTTTGGATCTTGAAGATCCAAGATAGGGAAGAAAAGGCGGTGGTTAGTCACGTTAAGAGGCGGATCCAGTAAATCCCCATTCAAGCGAAGAGCGGTTTCGCGGTCCGGGATTTTCCACGGGTTGTGGGCCATCTTCCAAAGAAGTCCATTATTCAAGTAGTACGAACCTCCGAGCCGTTATCGTTGGTGGATTCTCGTGCTAGTGAATCGATAAACGAAGGAAAACCGAAAATCAAGTGATTCAAAATCAAGAGGGTAAGATTTTGGATTCATTATCGATTAAGATTTATTTTCTGAGTTAGTTGTCTAACGGATCAAAATATATTTTAGGTCCGAGGAGCGAGAAGGGTTAATACTCACGGTATCGAGGTGTGTAGTTTCACACTCATTATTTTTGGTTGGATGTCAAATTTGGTATGGAAGTAAATCGTAAAACGATTAGATCAAGAAAACGTAAAATTTATATTTTGACGAAAATGCGTAAAAACGACTAAATGGTGAAAATTACAAAACGCCTCGAGAAATTAATTGTTATTATGAAAATTGGATGTCTCGTGAAAATGGGTAGTAAATACTCTAGTTCGTGAAAATGGGTAGTAAATACTCTAGTTCGTGAAAATGGGTAGTAAATACTCTAGTTCGTGAAAATGGGCCGTAATTACTCTAGTTCGTGAAAATGGGCGTAATTACTCTAGTTCGTGAAAATGGGCGTAAATACTCTAGTTCGTGAAAATGGGCCGTAAATACTCTAGTTCGTGAAAATGGGCCAAAATACTCTAGTTTGTTAAAATTTAGCCAAAACACTCTAGTTTGGTAAATGGGCCAAAGCCCACTAAATTGCTAAATGGATAAATTGTTATAATTATGGGCCAAATGAAACGTTATTGATAAACCCACCATGTTATATATATTGTTAATAAATTTTATATTTTAAAGTACATGTATAATTGCATGGGTGGGATATATGAAGAGAAGAATGGCCAGTTGCCACAATATCGACTTAATGCCTCTAGTTCGGTGGTTTCGCATACAATATAAACTTAATGCCTCTAGTTCGGTGGTTTCGCCACAATATCGACTTATTGCCTCTAGTTAGGTGGCTATGCCACAATTATAAAAAGGCTTAATGCCTACGATTGGTGTGATGGCGGGGTGGGTTGACTTGATCCCAGGTGTGATGGTTGGTACAGGGTGTTAGCGGATGGATATTAGGTTTGGGTTGGGAATTACATTTTTCATGCATTATTAATTATTTTAAATTCATGATATATTGTTGAATTCTGAATTGGGCTCAAGCCCAGCTTAATATCTTGACAATCTGGCCCAATAATGGTGGTAAGTGAGTTACACACTGAGTTCTAAGTAACTCACCCCTTTAATTTCTTTCCATCTCAGGTAATGGAAACTGATGTGGACTTGGGCCGAGGATGACTTCGTGGAGGCCATACTGCTAAATATGGGTTATTTAAAAACTCTGAACTTTTAATAATTATTTTTACTATTTTGGGGTGTTGTAATAAATGGCCTCTATAAATAACTTATGGATTTTATGTGTGTTTGGAAATTTTTACTTTGGACTTTTAATTATGAGCTAAAATTTTTATGATGTTTTCTTAAAATAAATTTGATTTTTTTTTTCAAGTTTACGAAATCTTTTATAACTATTTTAATATAGTTAACTCTTTAACAAATCTCCTAACGGTTTTAATAATACAATGATTTTCAACTAATGTTTCAAATATTTATCGAAATCAAATACTCCTCAAATTTTAAACTCTGTAAACAATATTGAAGTTTTCAACTTATTAAAGATTTAAGAATAGCTCGAATCATGTAACAAACCAAATCTAGTCTCAACGCACAGACCGGGTTTGGGGTGTTACATTTAGTGGTATCGAGCCGATTTCAAAAACTCTCGGTGTGGTTTGGGTTCAAAAAAAATAATTTCGTATGAAAACGTTCAATGATATTTTTAAAGATCAGTATGGCACCACAAGCATCCGGCAACAAGTCAAGTAAGTAATTATTGCTTAAATGATTACTATGATATGATCATAGGAACACTCTAGAACTTCTAGTTTTAGATGTGAAAAACTGTAGAGATTGAGACTATAGGACACGTTGCGAAAAAACAACTTTATATCTCAAATCTCATAAAATATTGTTAATAAACACCGAAACAAAATTTCTGATTCATAAAACTTGTAATCAGATAAACGAACAAACAATCATGAGTACAAGAGGGCGTGGTCGTGGACGCGGTGAGCGTGGCCGTGGTAGAGGCCGAGGTGCTACTGTTGAAGCACCAAATCATATGCGTAAGTAGACGCACTGCGTCAATTGAAAGTGAGACCGGATCACGCGATCACATGGAAGAAGATCATGCATTGACTCAAGCAATGCTACGAGTCTTGGAAAGGGTCATTGGAACTAGAATTGGGCCAACAACTCGTGGGTCAATTTGAGAGCGACTTAAGGCAAATAATCTAGAAGTTTTCGAGAGGAGTCTCGGTGTAGCTCGAATGTGGCGAATCTTGGCTCAAGGCGTGGAGCGGATCATGGATGATATGGAATGCACGGTGAGCAAAAGCGGAGGAGTGTATCTTTATTGAGAGATGAGGCGTGCAGTGGTGGCTCATTGTTAGAAAACCTTCAAGCCGCATCGATTAAGCGGGAATTCTTTAAAGCCGCCTTTCAAGGAAAGTACGTTGGAGCGAGCTATGTAGGCGCTCGAAGGAAGGAATTTCTGAATCTTGTCCAAGGAAGTAAGGCGTGGCAGCATATGAAGCGAGTTTTTATGTCCGAGCCGTTATGCGGACAATTGTAGCAGCAGATCATGAGCGTTTGTATGCGTTTCGAGGATGGACTTAATGATGGTGAGGTCTGATTGCTCATGACAAGTTAGAAATTTTTGACTCGGTGGAGAAGGCCAAAATAGCCGAAGAGGCTAAAAACTCGAACAGCGAGCCGAGAGAGATCCGAAACAAGAGAGAGACACAATGATCTGGTTCTTCCAAGAGATTCGAAGAAACCGAAATGATGAATCGGTTCAAAGGCGAACCGGTAGCAAATAATCGAAGTCGAGATTGCACTGAGTGTGGGAAAAGGCATTTTGGGGAATGTTGGAGGAAAACGGGTGCATGCTACAAATGCGGTTCAATGGAACATCAGTACAAAAGTTGTCCTCGGCGAATGGATACGACTCAAGAGGTCCGTAATAATGATGCACACCGGCGGAGGTAATCAGCAGACCACCGAGAGGTCGTGGACCAGGTCGTGGTGGTAATGGGGCTGGTTGTGGTCAAGGTGCACCGGGTCGAGGAAATGGTAATAGAGGAAATGCAGATGCAAGACGACTGGGTGGTCTATGCGGTTAGACGCCGCGAGGATGGCAATGCACGGATGTGATAACCCAGACGTTCTTCATTTTGATGTACTGTTATTGCCTTAATAGATATTAGCTCTACTCATTCATATGTATCTAGTGCCATATCTCGAAACCTAAACCTAGAATCAAATTACCGATAATGAGATAGCGAGAATCAGATCCTTTAGGACATCGATGAAGGGTTAATAAAATATTTAAAGACGTGCCCTTAAAAATCCAAGAGGAAGTATTCTTAGCAAATTTGATGGAACTACCTTT
Source organism: Gossypium rotundifolium (assembly GCA_025506655.1). Lineage (NCBI taxonomy): Eukaryota > Viridiplantae > Streptophyta > Magnoliopsida > Malvales > Malvaceae > Gossypium > Gossypium rotundifolium. Next base: position 65,439,425 of record CP106722.1, read on the forward strand.
CGGTGAGTTCGATCTCATTACAGGCATGGGTGGTTGGTTAACCATCGGCGCAATTGGATTGTCTTTGAAAAGCGAATGTCGATGGGACCGGATGATAAGGAAGTCATAATGATTGGTGAGCGAAAGAACTATCGGCAAATGTGGTATCTGCATTAAAAGTCGAGAAGTTGGTGCGGAAAGGATACGGAGCATTCCTAGCCTTTATCTCTTTGTGGATGCCAAGGAATTATCCGTGAATGGCGTGAGGACGGTGAAGGAATTTCTCGATGTATTTCGAAGAACTTCGGTATACCTCGGATCGGAAGTAGAATTTGGCATTGAGCTTTTGCACGGGGCGGCTCCAGTGTCCATTGCTCCCTATAGAATGGCGCAGAAGGAGTTGGTGAGCTCAAAGCTCAAATTCAAGAATTTTTGGATCGGGATTCATTCGACCAAGTGTGTCTCCGTGGGGAGCACCGGTCTTGTTCGTCAAGAAGAAGGATGGATCGATGCGTATGTGCATTGACTACGAGACATTGAATAAATTGACGATCAAGAATCGGTATCCTCTGCCGAGAATTGACGACTGTTTGATCAATTGAAAGGAGCTTGATTTTCTCCAAAATTGATTTAAGGTCGTTATCACCGACTTAAGGTGAAAGAAGCGGACATCTATAAGACGACATTTCGGACACGTTACGGACACTATGAGTTTGTAGTGATGCCGTTTGGATTAACCAATGCACCAAATGCATTTATGGACATGATGAACCGAGTCTTTCAACCATATTTAGACCGGTTTGTAGTAGTGTTCATAGATGATATATTGGTTTATTCGAGAAATGAGGAGGAACATGACCAAGCATTTGCGGATAGTATTACAACTACTTCGTGATAAGCAATTGTATGCCAAATTTGGTAAATCGAATTTTGGCTAAAGGAGGTGACTTTCCTTGGTCATGTAGTATCGGTAGAAGGAATAAGGGTGGATCCTCGGAAAATTGAGGCTATTCGGATTGGAAACCACCAACATCGATGGTGAAATTCGGAGTTTCTTGGGTGCATTTGGATACTATAGGCGTTTTGTAGAGGGTTTTCATTGATTCTTGCACCCTAACTAAAGCATTGCGAAAGGGAGCTCCGTATATCCGGGAAAAGCAGCAAGAGAGTTTCGAGAAATTGAAGAAGATCTGACGAAGCTCCAGTTTGATTCAACCCGAGGTGGAAAAGAATTCACTGCTTATTGTGATCGTCTCACACAGGTGCAGGTGGTGTGTTGATGCAAAATGGAAAGGTGGTGGCCTATGCTTCTCGTCAATTGAGACCACACAAGTAAACTACCCTACTCATGATTTGGAGTTAGCTGCCGTTGTCTTTGCTCTAAAGATTTGGAGGCACTATCTCTATGGTGAGAAGTCCATAATCTACACGGATCACAAGAGTCTTAAATACCTCCTTACCCGAAGGAGTTGAATTTAAGACAAAGAAGATGGGTAGAATTGTTAAAAGATTATGATTTCTCCATCGAATACCATCTGGAAAGGCTAACGTGGTAGCCGACGCGTTAAGTCGTAAGGCGGTATCTGAATTAAAACTCTGTTTGCCCATTTGAGTGCAGACGAGGATGGCGGTTTGTTAGCGAACTTGGTGAAGCCGCTGTGGTGGAACAAATCAAGGAAAAGCAGACATCGATGAGAAGTTGGGACCTTTCTTGCGACAAGTTGAAAATGGCGAAATTGAGGATTTTGGAATAAACACGGAGGGTGTGTTGTGCTTTCGAGGAGAGTATGCATGCCTAAGGATTTAGATCTGAGGCAAGCCGATTCTCGGAGGCGCATAGTAGCCCTTATGCTATGCATCCGGAGGAAATAAGATGTATCGAGATCTCCGTGAAGCGATATTGGTGGCGGGGTTGAAGCGTGAGATTACGAGTTTGTGGGAAAATGTTTGACTTGTCGACAAGTGAAGGCGAACATCAATTACAAATCGGATTGTTACAACCGATAAAGATTCCTCTTTGGAAATGGGAGAGGATAACTATGGATTTTGTTAGTGGGTTACCTTTAACACCTACTAAGAAAAATTCCGTTTGGGTAATTGTTGATCGGTTGTTAAGAAATTGCTCATTTCTTGCCGATTAAAGACGGATTATTCATTGCGTAAATTGGCGGCTATGCGTATCCGAAATTGTGAGGTTGCATGGGTACTGTATCTATTAAATCGGATAGGGACCCTAGGTTTACATCACGATTCGGAAAGCTCGCATCGAAGCCTTAGGGACAAAGTTGAATTTCATCGGCTTTTCATCCTCGGTCGATGGTCGATCGGAAAGAGTAATTGAGATATTGGAAGATATGTTAAGAGGATGTGTAATCGACTTGAGGGTAGTTGGGAGGATTATCTACCACTGGCGTAATTCAGCGTATAACAACGACTATCGGTCTAGCATTGGATGGCACCTTACGAGGCATTGTATGGTCGTAAGTGTCGCTCTCCTATTTGTTGGGTGAGTTGGGCGAAAAAGATGATGTTGGGTCTGAGATGATATCCGAGACAGAGGATAAGGTAAAAGTTATTCGAGCACGGTTGAAAGAAGCCTCGAGATAGAAGTAAGTCGACGCAGATCTGAAGCGAAGGGACATTGAGTATAGTGTGGGAGATCGGGTTTTCTTGAAGGTATCTCCTTGGAAAAAATCTTGATTAGGAAGGAAGGGCAAGCTAAGTCCTAGATATATTGGACCTTATCGTGTCTTTGAAGCGTATTGGTCGATGGCATATCGATTGAGTTACCTCGGAATTGGATCAAATTCACAATGTCTTTCATGTTTCCATGTTGAGGCGTTATAGATCGGATCCTTTGCACATTATCCAGGTAGAAGAATTGAGCTGAATTGATTTGTCCTTTGAAGAAGAACCGTGGAAATTCTAGACCGAGATGTCAAGGTACTAAGGAAGAAAAGCGTGCTTGTTGGTCAAAATTCTATGGCGTAACCACGAGTGGAAGAAGCTACGTGGGAGCAGGAGGATGCAATTCGGCAACAATACCCTCACCTTTTTCAACTGTAAATTTCGAGGACGAAATTTTCTTTAAGGAGGGTAGAGTTGTAACACCCTAAAAATCGAGTATTTTAAATTTGCATGATTTTGGTGTTTAGATTTTAAAGGAAAAATATTTTATTTTATTTTGGTGCTTATTGAAGTCTTTGAGAGGGTAAAGCATAATTTGAGGATAGAATAAAATTTATTAGTTGAGAATTTATTGAAATGAAACAAAGGTGATTAAGACTTAAGCTAATTTATGTGCTAAAGAGTGTCATAAAATGAGCATATGGCATGGTGGAGTTGGCGCATGGGTTCAAGTAAGAGGAAGAGGTTCGAATCCCTTGTATAGCACCTAGATAAAATTTTTGTTTTAATTTTACGCTCATGGCTAGGAAGTGTCGGCAAGGGACTTATAAGGAAGGTGTTGACCATGTATTTTTGGTTAGTGTATCAATGGATTAAGGTAACAACTAACATTTGGTATGGAATCAAAGGTTTAAGGAAAGATAGGGGAACATAAGGCACTTATCAAGGGAAAATTTGGAAAGAAATAATGGCCAATTGACCATGTCTTGGACGGCAATTTGGTATAGGAGGGAGCCTAAATTTTGAGTTAGTTTTGGCTGAAAAATTCTTTTCTCTCTTTGGTTGTTCTTTGCACTTTGTGCGAATTTCATTCCTCTCCTTTCAACATCCCTCTTGGTCGAATTTTGCATTTGGCAAAGCCAAAATCTTTGACCATTTGGTCACTTTTGTTCCTCTTGTTGATTTTCTTTTGTATTCTCCTTGTCCGAAAATCATTTATGCCAAAAGCCAATTCTTCTCTTTTCTTTTTGCTATTGCGAATATACATTCCTCCTAAAGTGGTCTTTTCTTTTCTTTTCTACTAATCTCCTTGAAATTAAAACAACATCATCACCATCATCCTTTCATTCTTATATTATTTCTTTTTCAATCAAAAAAAGATTCTCTCCATCTTCACTCTTTTGGCCGAATGCTATTGTGCCTTTAAATCAAATATTTTTTTTCTTTTCCTTGAACATTCATAGCCGAATCCTTCATCATTTAGACATCATTCTCCATTCTTTTCTTTCGATCGTGGAATATAGGTAAGGGTTCTTTTCCATTTTCGTTTTAATAAGAGATATTATGGCCGAATATCATTGGTTTATTGAAGGACTTTTTGAATCGGTATAAAGTTCATACTAATAACGTTTCTTTCGTTATTATTTAGTGCAATAACGGAGATTGGAATTCAAGTGATCGGGAGAATCGTGGAAACGTTGGAAACGTTTCACTTTGGTAAGGGAATCAAATCTCTTTAAATCTCTAGTAACATTGATATTATTTTAGATCTAACTAAATTCTTTTGGATCTTGAAGGTGTCAAGATAGGGAAGAAAAGGCGGTGGTTAGTCACGTTAAGAGGCGGATCCGTAAATCCCCATTCAAGCGAAGAGCGGTTTGGCGATCCGGATTTTCCACCGGGTTGTGGGCCATCTTAGAAAGAAGTCCATTATTCGAAGTAGTACGAACCTCCGAGCCGTTATACGTTGGTGGATTCTTGGCGGCTAGTGAAGCGATAAACGAAGGAAAACCGAAAATCGAAGTGATTCAAAATCAAGAGGGTAAGATTTTGGATTCATTATCGATTAAGATTTATTTTTACGAGTTAGTTGTCTAACGGATCAAAATATATTTTAGGTGCCGAGGAGCGAGAAGGGTTAATACTCACGGTATCGAGGTGTGTAGTTTCACACTCATTATTTTTGGTTGGATGTCAAATTTCGGTATGGAAGTAAATCGTAAAAACGATTAGATCAGTAAAAACGTAAAAATTTATATTTTTGATGAAAATGCGTAAAAACGACTAAATGGTGAAAATTACGAAAACGCCCTCGAGAAATTAATTGTTATTATGAAAATTGGATGTCTCGTGAAAATGGGCCGTAAATACTCTAGTTCGTGAAAATGGGTAGTAAATACTCTAGTTCGTGAAAATGGGTAGTAAATACTCTAGTTCGTGAAAATGGGCCGTAATTACTCTAGTTCGTGAAAATGGGCCGTAATTACTCTAGTTCGTGAAAATGGGCCGTAAATACTCTAGTTCGTGAAAATGGGCCGTAAATACTCTAGTTCGTGAAAATGGGCCAAAATACTCTAGTTTGTTAAAATTTAGCCAAAACACTCTAGTTTGGTAAATGGGCCAAAGCCCACTAAATTGCTAAATGGATAAATTGTTATAATTATGGGCCAAATGAAACGTTATTGATAAACCCACCATGTTATATATATTGTTAATAAATTTTATATTTTAAAGTACATGTATAATTGCATGGGTGGGATATATGAAGAGAAGAATGGCCAGTTGCCACAATATCGGCTTAATGCCTCTAGTTCGGTGGCTCTGCCACAATATCGGCTTAATGCCTCTAGTTCGGTGGCTCTGCCACAATATCGGCTTATTGCCTCTAGTTCGGTGGCTATGCCACAATTATAAAAAGGCTTAATGCCTACGATTGGTGTGATGGCGGGGTGGGTTGACTTGATCCCACAGGTGTGATGGTTGGTGCGGGGTGTTAGCGGATGGATATTAGGTTTGGGTTGGGAATTACATTTTCATGCATTATTAATTATTTTAAATTCATGATATATTGTTGAATTCGAATTGGGCTCAAGCCCGACTTAATATCTTGACAATCGGCCCAATAATGGTGGTAAGTGAGTTACACTTCGAGTTCTAAGTAACTCACCCTTTAATTTCTTTCCATCTCGGGTAATGGAAACCGATGTGGACTTGGGCGAGGATGACTTCGTGGAGGCCATCTTGCTAAATATGGGTTATTTAAAACTCTGAACTTTTAATAATTATTTTTACTATTTTGGGGTGTTGTAATAAATGGCCTCTATAAATAACTTATGGATTTTATGTGTGTTTGGAAATTTTTACTTTGGACTTTTAATTATGAGCTAAAATTTTTATGATGTTTTCTTAAAATAAATTTGATTTTTTTTTCAAGTTTATGGAAATCTTTTATAACTATTTTAATATAGTTAACTCTTTAACAAATCTCCTAACGGTTTTTAATAATACAATGATTTTCAACTAATGTTTCAAATATTTATCGAAATCAAATACTCCTCAAATTTTAAACTCTGTAAACAATATTGAAGTTTTCAACTTATTAAAGATTTAAGAATAGCTCGAATCATGTAACAAACCAAATCTAGTCTCAACGCACAGACCGGGTTTGGGGTGTTACATAAATCCCTAAACATTAAAATTACCAAAAATCACTTAACAAATGACTTCTACTTAACAATCAAGCTTACTAATTTTCAACCAATGTCAAAAATACTCCCAATTCATTGATGGAAAATCCCTCAACTTTTAACAACTAACGAACTAACCCCCGAGCTAACTAAATTAAGCTAATACTGTAACAGCCCATTTTTAGTCAAATAGAAAAGTGGTTTTGAGACCACAAATCTGAGGTCAAAATTATTTTTTTTATTTTAATGTTTATAGAATGATAATATAATGGTGTGAAAATTTTGTTAAGAAATTTTATCGTTTGAATGCTCAATTCGGTAAAAAGGACTAAATCGCGTAAAGTGTAAAACTTATGTTCTATTAGCTAAAGGTGTTAGTGGACATTGTTGGACATGTGTTAGGTGAATTTAATGATTCATAACTAAGGTTAATATAGTAAATCAGTAAATAAAAATAAATTAAAACAAAACAATAGTTCCTATCTTCCATTATCATTAATCCACCAAAAATATAACTAGGCAAGCCATTAACATAGCTAGAAGCATTCGATTCACTCCCAAGCTTGCATGTAAGTGAATTTCATTCCATTTTTAATGATTTCTATGTTTTTTGCATCATTGTAACTTAGTCTGGCTAGCCCAGGGATTAATTTGATAAATTGTTAAAAGTATAGGGTGTTTCCATTGATGAATGCACATGTATTTTAAAGTTTGATGATAGAAAATAAATGGTTGTTGTTAGATAAACAACATTTGTTAAGTGATTTTTATTAAAATGTACAAATAGGGATTAAATTGTGAAATGTGTAAAATTCATGGTTGAAATATGAAATAAATAAAAATTATGGGCTGTTATAGATATAGTGATAATTCGACTAGCTTGAGTGTGATTAAAATTTCATGAATTTACGCTAAGGACTAAATTGTAAAAGTGTAAAAATATTAAGGGGTGTAACGCCCCGATTTTTCTATAATTTTGGATTTTGTAAAATTTACACATAATGTCTATCTGCTTCAGTGTTTATGTGTTCTGGGTGTGTGTGGGAGGTCCCAAGTTCAAGTCACAACTTGGGTAAATTTTGACATTTTTATGAATTAAGCCCTATCTCTGGTTAATAGGCTTATAAATTAAAGTGTGTAAGTAATTAACAGAATGGGCCTGCTGGTCTGGGGGTTAAGTGGAGTGTTAGAGTGTTGGTGGCCCTGTGTTTGAATCTCGGTGTGAGCATTATTTTTGGCTATCACGCCCAAAGAGTTTGTGTTTGATTAAAAATCTGATAAAGAGGAGGGATTTGGGGAGATGATAAGGGGAATACCAGAAAATCTGTTCAGTTTTCTTCTCCCAAAAAAAAAAAAAACAAAATTTTAGTTTCTCTCTTCTTCTCCAAAACCCTTGCCGCCGCCCCTTTCGTTTCTTACTGCTCACTCTTTTACTTTCGAGTTCAGTGGACCGTTATTCAGCGGTAGGGATCGATTTCGATAAGTTAGGATTTTTCTATTCTAAACGTTTTGTGTTCTTCCTAAAAGGGATTTTCCTTTTTTGTATTCAGGAATTAATCAAGGGACTGAATATCATTCTCAAGCCACAAGTTAAGCGTGTGGAATTCTCATTTCGATCAAAGGTAAGGTTGTGATAGTTAGGGATGAACGCCTCGTTACAATTCCATTTAAATCCTAGTTATGTTACTAAATAGGGGCCTTGATTTATCTAATATAGGTACTATAGTGCTTGGGAGTCGTTTTAGCTTCAATTGAAACTAGGTGTGTACCCGAAAACGCAGAAAACTAGGTTTCGATGAAGGCTGAAAGCCTTACTGTCTATGCCACACGAGCGTATGATTGCCCGTATGGTAGGCCGTGTGCAAGACTATTAGTCACCACACGCCCGTGTGATCGACGAGCTAGGCCATGCGTGAGTGACACAGTCGTGTGATCGACGAGCCAGGCTGTGCGCGAGTGACACGGCCATGTGATGGCTATGCAAAGCCGTATGCGACACACTGGCTCGACCAATTGGGCCGTGTGGGCCACACAGGTGTGTGGCCCTACGAGTGAACCACACGGGCGAGTGGGCTTCTGGGCTAGGCCATGTGATCCACATGACCAAGGCCAATTTGGTCTGGGTGGGCCACACGAGCGTGTGGGCCCACACGGGCAGGCCACATGGACATGTAAGCCTTTTTTTTTTTTAAAACTCTGTAAGGTTGCACGGGTCGGCCAAGTCGACTGTGAACCTACCGTAGGGTCGGTAAGCAATACTTAGACCCCTAAATGAATGATCTGTCTGTCTTATTTTTGTACTAAGCATGTAAACTGATCTGAATATATGAGTTTAAATTGTATAGGAGCATGTCATTCTTGTATGTTGCACTGCATCGGGGTGGGTTGATCATGATTGGAGGAAGTATCTAAAAGGCTTTTAAGCCTAATATCTAGTAGCTCAGCTGCAAATTTCTGATTATGTGTTGCATTGGGTACAACATGTTGTCTAGGGCTGGGTGGGTTGATTTTATCCCCACATGGTGTGTAGGGTTGGACAAAGTTGGTGTGTAGAGGCTGGTCGGTAGAACTTTGTTTTCTGCATATTCTGTCTAAAATGGGCTAAGGCCCTATAATATGTCTGATTTTGAATCTAAATTGGCTATGGTCCACACCGTTTCTGTAATGGGCTCAGACCCAAACTGTGAAAATTATGTCTGTTAACTAATGTTACTGTGTGTATGTTTTCTGTGGGGTTTACACACTGAGTTTGCGAAAACTCACCCTTTTCTGTTTAATCTGTTCAGGTAATCCCCAGCAGTAGATGGATTGGTGTAGCGGAGGACTCAGCGGTATCCACGGTTCTAGACACTTATTTACGATTTATTTTTAATTATGATTTGGTTATATTTTGGTAAATTTTATATAACAAGGCCTTTCGGATTTTTGTTTAAAATTTGGGATCATTATTTTATAAACTACTAGCAGTTGGACAAGATGCGAGTTTTCAAAATAAACAATGGTTTTATCAAAATACGTACGACCATGCGATTCATTTTAAAAGCTTCCGCAACGTATAAAGTTTTAAAAATGGATAATGAATAAATAAATGACACGTTTTGACGATAGCCTAAGATACCTAAAAATGGTTTTAACGCGGTTATGTTTTCTAAAGCACTATCATGTGACATCCCCAAATTCGGCCATAATGTCTAGGCCAGGTTTAGGGTGTTACATCTAGTAGTATCAAAGCCAGGTTGCAAAAACTCGACTGTGGATTTGGATTTTTAGAAATTGGTTTTTCTGAAATGATTTTTAAATGATTCAAAATATTTTTGAACTGAGTATGTGGTACACCGAGTCTCTGGCGCCGATTTTGTAAGTGTTCTGAATTCTATTTAAATTTGTCTAAAAATACTACTTGTATGCTTGAAATAGCCTTAGGTAGTATACTATATAGAAAACACTTTAGGTAGTGTAAATTAAAACCGGTAGCGAAATTGAAAATCATAGTAAAACTGCAATTCGTGATAACGAACTATGAACTTCTGGTACTATTTGCATAAAACATATGTTAACAAATATTAGAACCGTAACTAATGCATATAACTATTAATATAGATAAATTATAAAATTACGATGAGCGCACGAGGTATCCACGAATGGGGTACTAGAGGCCGTGGTAGAGGCCGTAGGGGGCTCGAACTGGGTCCTCCATATCTGAGAATCTGCCTAATCTGAATATGAATGAGACGCCAATCTCACCTGCTACAGAGATTGGGTCTCATGAGCGTGAGGCTGGGGATGACGCATTATCCCGCGCCATGCTACGAATTTTAGAGAGGGTCATTGGGCCCAACACTGGATCTGGGGTCGTGGGTCGATTACGGAACAACTTCGGTCCAATGGGGCTAAACTATTCAGAGGTATTAGTGGAGTCTCCCCTAACGTGGCTAAATATTAGATAGAGGCCACGGAAAGAATCATGGATGATCTGGATTTTACTACGGAGCAGAAGCTGAAGGGGGTTGTCCCCCTACTTCGTGATGAAGCGTATCAGTGGTGGCTAACTGTTGAGGAGGGCACTCAAGCCGACCGTTTTGATGTGGGACTACTTTAAGATGGCTTTCTAGAGCAAGTATGTGGGAGCCAGTTACATTGATGCTAGGAGGCGTGAGTTTGTTAATCTCACCTAAGGAGACCGTTCGGTGGTTGAGTATGAGGTTGAATTCCTAAGACTAAGCTGTTATGCTCGGGGCATTATGGCGACTGAATATGAGCGATGCGTCCATTTTGAGGATGGACTCAGGGATAGCTTACGGGTTCTGATAGCTCCGCAGAAGGAACGTGATTTTTTTGCTCTGGTGAAAAGGCAAAGATCGTCGAGGAGGTTAAGCACGCTAAGTGCCAAAACCACGAGAAAGGAAAGAATAATAGGGAATTAGAGCCCTCAAATTCTATGGTAAGGCCTAAGAAATAGGCCAGATCTGATGGGCCAGTGAGAGTTAGGCCTCTTGTTGCACCTACTGGGGTGGCACTTTGTGGGCACTGTGGTAGACGCCATCCGGGCGAGTGCTGGAGGATGATTGGGTCATGTTTTGAGATGTGGGTCAACTGACCACCGAGTTCGGGATTGTCCACTGAGAACTGATCAGATGTAAGCTACAGGTACTGGTATTGCGTAGCCACTGAGAGTAGCTCAGCAACCACCTAGGGGCCGAGGACAGACCAGGGGTGGTAATGGCATGGACTAAGGACAAAGAGCACCGAACAGAGGTGTGAGACCGACTGAGGCAAGGTACCCTACACTAGTTTATGCTGCACGTAGCCGAGAGGATGGTGATACTCCGGACGTCATAACGGGTACGCTCTTAATTTTTAATGTACCCTACACTGCATTGATAGACATAGGCTCTACACACTCTTACGTAGCTAGCTTTGTGTCTGAAACTTTGGGGATTCTGATTGAGAGTACTTCGAGAAAAGTAACGGTTGTGAGTCCATTGGGGCTATCTATCTGAGTTAGTAAATTGTTTAGAGACGTCCCACTAGAGGTTCAAGGGACAGTATTTCTAGCTGATCTGATGGAGCTTCCTTTCATGGAGTTCAATTTAATTCTGGGAATGGACTAGCTGGTCAAGCACCGAGTAAGTCTGGACTGTATAACAAAAAGGGTTACTCTAAGAACTGAGGAGGACAACGAGACATCGAGACTACTTGATGAATGTGATTTCTGCGTAGGTGGTAAAAAAGTTGGTACGGAAGGGATGTGAGGCATTCTTGGCTTACATCAGTGTTTCGGATTCTAGGGACTCTTTGGTTAAGGACATCAGGACTTTTTGGATATTTTTCTTGAGGAACTACCGGGTCTACCTCTGAACCGTGAAGTAGAGTTTGGGATTGAGCTCTTTTCTGGTACATCTCTAGTGTCCATCGCCCCTTATAGAATGGCACCGAAGGAGCTTATAGACCTTAAGGCTCAGATTCAAGAGTTACTGGATCATGGGTTCATCCGCTCTAGTGTGTCTTCATGGGGAGCACATTTTCTATTTGTGAAAAAGAAGGATGGATCCATGCGTATGTGTATCGACTACCGCCAATTGAATAAGCTGACCATCAAGACTAAGTATCCCTTACCGAGGATTGATGATCTATTTGACCAGTTCAGAGGGGCTTCCGTGTTTTCCAAGATCGATCTACGATTAGGGTATCACCAGTTGAAAGTTAAAGAGGCTGATGTGCATAAGACGGCATTTAGGACTCGGTACGGACATTACGAGTTCCTAGTGATGCCATTTGGACTGAAGAATGCACCAGCACCTTTTATGGATCTTATGAACCGAGTGTTCCAACCTTATCTGGATCAGTTCATGGTAGTCTTCATTGATGACATTCTGGTGTATTCGAAGATCAAAGACGAGCACGATGGGCATCTCCGAGTGGTATTACAAACTCAACGTGAGAAACAGCTATATGCAAAGTTTAGTAAATGTGAGTTCTGGCTCTGGAAAGTAACCTTTTTAGGGCACGTGGTTTTTGCAGAGGGGATTCGTGTTGATCCTCGTAAGATTGAGGCTGTATTGGATTGAAAACAATCGAGGAATGTGTCTGAAATCTGCAGCTTTCTAGGGCTAGAGGGTTACTATCAACGTTTCGTAGAAGGGTTCTATTTAATCTCAGCACCATTGACCTAGCTTCTGCATAAGGGAGTTCCCTTTATCTGGATTGATAAGTAACAAGAAAGCTTCGAGAAGCTTCAATCTATTTTGACGCAGGCTTTGGTTCTGATATAGCCTGAATCTGGAAAGGATTTCGTTGTATACAGTGATGCATCGCATGTTGGTTTGGGTTGCGTTCTGATGCAGGATGGTAAAGTGGTAGCTTACGCATATCGTCAACTCAGGACGCATGAGGCTAACTACCCTACACATGATTTGTAGTTGGCAGTAGCCATCTTCTCTCTGAAAATCTGGAGGCACTATCTGTGTGGTGAGAAGTGCACTATCTTCACTGATCACAAAAGCCTCAAGTACCTCCTCACCCAGAAGGAGTTAAATCTTAGGCAGCGTAGATGTGTTGAACTTCTTAAGGATTATGACTGCACCATCGAGTACCACCCTGGTAAGGCTAATGTGGTGGCAGATACGTTGAGCCGTAGGCCTATGACCGATCTGAGAGCGATGTTCACTCGACTCAGTTTATTTGACGATGAGAGTCTGTTAGCGAAACTTTAGGTTAAGCCTGTATAGATTGATCAGATCAAAAATAAACAGAGAGGAGATAAGTCTCTTGAGTTACAATTCCGTTAGGGTGAGACTAATGATACCATCGATTTCGAGATTAACAGTGATAGGGTACTTTGTTTTCGCGGTTGGATCTGTGTGCCAAATGATGAGGATTTGAGACGGTCGATTCTGAGGGAGGCCCATAGTAGCCCTTACGCTATGCATCCCGACGGAAATAAAATGTATCGAGATTTACGAGTGTTATACTGGTGGCCAGGGTTAAAGCATGAGGTTACTAACTTCGTTGCTCGCTTTTTGACTTGTCAGCAGGTTAAGGCTGAGCACCAATTACCTTCGGGGTTGCTGTAGCTTGTAAAGATTCCGATGTGGAAGTGGGAACGAGTAATGATGGACTTCGTTAGTGGGTTGCCTTTAACACCCACTAAGAAGGATTCTATCTGGGTCGTTGTGGATCGATTGACCAAGTCTGCTCACTTTATTCTGGTAAGGATAGACTTTTCTCTCCAGAAGTTAGCTAAGTTGTACATATCTGAAATAGTGAGACTGTATGGGGTTCCTGTCTCGATCATCTCTAGTAGGGATCCTCGCTTAACATCTCGATTCTAGAAGAAATTACAATGGGCTCTAAGATCAAGGTTGGACTTCAGTACTACTTTCCATCCTCAGACAGATGGTCAGTCGGAGAGGGTGGTTCAAGTACTGGAGGATGTGTTGAGGAGCTGTGCTATAGATTTCTGAGGCAGTTGGGAGGAGTATTTGCCGTTGGCAGAGTTCGCCTATAACAACAACTATCAGTCTAGTATTCATATGGCACCTTACGAGGCCTTGTACGGTCGTAAGTGTCGTACTCCTTTATGTTGGACTGAGTTGGGTGAGCGACGTGTTCTGGGTCCGGAATTGGATTCAGAAACTGAAGATAAGGTCTGCTTGATTCGAGATCGACTGAAAGCGGCAATTGATAGGCAGAAGTCCTACGCGAATCTAAAAAGAAAGGATATTGAGTATTCTGTGGGGGACTTAGTTTTTCTCAAGGTCTTGCCATGGAAGAAGGTTTTGAGGTTCGGTCACAAGAGTAAGCTGAGCCCTCAGTTTCTTGGGTCATGCAATATTTTAAAATAAGTGGGGCCAGTCGCATATCAGTTGGAGCTTCCTTCGAAGTTGGATTGCATTCATGATGTGTTCCACGTCTCAATGTTGAGACGCTATCACTCTGATCCCACACACGTTGTTTCGGTGAAGAATATTGAGGTCAGACCAGATCTGACATTTGAGGAGGAGCAGGTCCAGATCCTGGATCGCGACATTAAAATTCTTCGAAGGAAGTCTTTCCCTTTAGTGAAGGTGTTGTGGCGAAATCATAGCACTTAGGAGGCAACTTAGAAGCCGGAGGATTCGATGTGTCAGTGGTATCCTCACATTTTCTAATCAGATAAAATTTCGAGGACGAAATTTTCTTTTAGGAGGGTAGAGTTGTAACGCCCCAATTTTCTGTCATTTTGGCTTTTTTAAAATTTACACACAATGTCTATCTGCTTCAGTGGTTATGTGTTTTGGGTGTGTGTGAGAGGTCCCAAGTTCAAGTCACAACTTGGGTAAATTTTGGTATTTTAATGAATTAACCCCTATCTCTGGTTAATAGGCTTAGAAATTAAAGTGTGTAAGTAATTAACAGAGTGGGCCTGCTAGTCTGGTGGTTAAGTGGAGTGTTGGAGTGTTGGTGGCCCTGTGTTTGAATCTCGGCATGAGTATTATTTTTGGCTATCACGTCCAAAGAGTTTGTGTTTGATTGAAAATTTGATAGTGAGGAGTGATTTGGGGAGATGGTAGGGGGAATATCAGAAAATCGGTTCAGTTTTCCTCTCCCTAACAAAAACAAAATTTTAGTTTCTCTCTTCATCTCCAAAACCCTTGTCACCGCCCCTTTCCATTCCTTGCTGTTAGCTCTTTTAATTTTGAGTTCGGTGGACCGTTATTCGGTGGTAGGGATCATTTTCGGTAGTTCGAGATTTTTATATTCTAAACGTTTTGTGTTCTTCCTAAAAGGGATTTTCCTTTTTGGTATTCAAGAATTAATCAAGGGACTGAATATCGTTCTCAATCGATGAGTTAAGCGCGTGGAATTCTAATTTTCAATCGAAGGTAAGGTTTCGATAGTTAGGGATGCATGCCTCGTTACAATTCCGTTTAAATCCTGGTTATGTTACTAATTGGGGGCCTTGATTTGTCGAATATAGGTACTGGAGTGCATGGGAGTCATTTTAGCTTCAATCAAAACCAAGTGTGTACCCGAAAATACAGATAATGATGTTTCGACGAAAGTCAAAAACCTTACTGTCGACGTCACACATGCGTGTGGTCGCCCGTGTTGTAGGCCGTGTGCAAGACTATTAGTCACCATACGGTCGTATGATCGATAAGCCAGGCTGTGCGCGAGTGACACAGCTGTGTGATGGCTGTGCAAGGCCGTGTGTGACACACAGGCTAGACCAATTGGGCCGTGTGGCCCACACGAGTGTGTGGGCCCATATGAGTGAACCACACGGGCGTGTGGAATTTTGGGCCAGGTGGGCAACACGAGTATGTGGGCCCACACAAGTAGGCCACATGGGCGTGTGAGCCTATTTTTTTTTGAGAACTCTGTAAGGTTGTACAGGTCGCCCATGTCGACTGTGGACCTACTGTAGGGTTAGTAAGCAATACTTAGACCCCAAAATGAATGATCTATCTGTCTGATTTCTGTACTAAGCATATAAACTAATCTGAATATATGAGTTTAAATTGTATAGTAGCATGTCATTCTTGTATGTTGCACTGCATTGGGGTGGGTTGATCATGATTGAAGGAAGTATCTAAAAGGCTTTTAAGCCTATTATTTAGCAACTTAGCTGTTAATTTCTGATTATGTGCCGCATTGGGTACAACATGGTGTGTAGGGTTGGGTGGGTTGATTTTATCCCCACATAGTGTGTATGGTTGGACGGAGTTGGTTTGTAGAGGCTGGTGGGTAGGCTTTGTTTTCTACGCATTCTGTTTGAAATGGGCTAAGGCCCTATAATATGTCTGATTCTGAATCTGAATGGGCTATGGTCCACACTGTTTCTGTAATGGGCTCAAACCTGAACTGTGAAAATTATGTATGTTATCTGATGTTACTGTGTGTATGTTTTCTGTGGGGTCTACACACTGAGTTTGCGAAAACTCACCCTTTTTGTTTGATCTGTTCAGGTAATCCCCAGCAGTAGACGGATCGGTGCAGCGGAGGACTCGGCGGTGACCATAGATCTGGACACTTATTTACCCTTTATTTTTAATTATGATTTGGTTATATTTGGGTAAATTTTATGTAACAAGACCTTTCGGATTTTTGTTTAAAATTTGGGATCATGATTGTATAAACTGCTAGCAATGGGACAAGACGCGAGTTTTCAAAATAAATAAAGTTTTTTCAAAATACGTATGACCTTGTGAATAATTTTAAAAGCTTCCGCAACGTATAAAATTTTGAAAATGGATAATGAATAAGTAAACGACACGTTTTGACAATAGCCTAAGATACCTAAAAATGGTTTTAACGTAGTTACATTTTCTAAAGCACTATCATATGACATCGCCAGATTCGACCATAACGTCTAGGCCGAGTTTGGGGTGTTACAAGGGGCAAAAATGTAATTTTTGCCTTATTGTGATTTTGAGCTAAATTGAATAGCTTGATGATTAAATGAGTTAAATTTTGATTATATATAGATCAAGAAAAGTGAAACTCGAATTTAGATTGGGGGAAAATGAAGTAATTGACTAATCGATCTGTTTCGTCATTTTAACATCCGAGGTAAGTTTGTATGTAGTAAATTTCATTATAAATGTATTTTAAATGCTTTGATATTGTATAAACTGTGAATATGATACTACGAACATGTTCGACAATGATTGGACGACGATTCGATAAGTATGAAATCCTGGTTGAAACTTAGGAGTAGATTAGGATACGAATGACATTTCATTAGGGCTTATTGTGATTATGTGATCCGGGTGCTGGTCCTGTACATCTTACTAGTGGCTGAGTATATAGGCATGTGTTGCAGTTACTTGACAGCTTGTGTGAACAACACCGTGTAGCTATGTCTTGATCCACAGCTTGTGTGAGTAGGCCCGTTGATAGATCAAGAGTGAGCATATATGTGATATGAGATTGAGATAGCATTGGCTATATATGTGGCACTTCAGTGCGAGTTTTTTGAATATCCGATAGTATTCCGAATGCTTCAACAGGTAAATGAAAGACGTGGTTTAGTATGAGATTGATACGAGATGGTACAGGTATGTACATGAACTGTATAAGCTTTAAATCGAAGTGATTTGTGAAGATCACATATAATCTTATGATTGATTAAGTGAAAGGTTTGTTGGTTAATATGAGTATATGATGATATAATCAATTTGTTGAATTGTGTATTTATGATTATATTGAGTTTATTGCATACAAGGTTACTAAGCTTTAAAGCTTACTTTGTTTATTTTTTCATGTTTTATAGTGACTTCAAAGCTAGCTCGAATTCGGGGATCGTCGGAGACTACGTCACACTATCCTACTATCACTTGGTATTTTTGAATTTTGGTATTTTGGTATATGGCATGTATAGGGACTTTGGTCATTTTGGTATGAATTGATGATTAATGTAGCAATTTAAGCTTGCTTGTAAATGTTCTAAGTTTGGTTTAGTATATTGCCATATAAGTTGACTTATTTTGGTATGATTGAATCAAATATATATATATATGTGTGTGTGTGTGTGTGTGTGTGTGTATGTGTGCGTATATGACTTGTGTGATGTTTTGAATATTGGATATGTGATGCTTGTGGATAATTAGTATTATGGATAGCAAATGGTTGGGTTATGAACCTTGGTATGCTAGTGCGTTTAGGCATTGATGCACATTTGAATATGGTATGAATTTGTATGGCATATTGTGGTATTTATGTTTTGTATTGGTTAATGTTGTAAATGGTATTGAATATGCATGATTTAGGCTTGAATTGGTTGGTTTAAATGCAAATTATGTTATGTTTTGGTTCCATTTGGGTTGTTGTAGGTGTGCATAAGATTAAGTGGCAAATTGGCCTGTAAATAGCCTATTTTTGTCCACACGGGTAGAGACACGGGCGTGTGTATCAGCCGTGTGTGACATACGGTTATGTACACGGCTGTGTGTCCCCTTGTGCTGAAATTAAAATCAAGTCAGTATGCTCCACACGGCCTCACACACGAGCATGTGACTTGGCTGTGCGGCATAAGTCAGTATACCCTACAGGTTTAGCATGGCCTAGCACACGGCCTGGCACACGGGAGTGTATGGCCATTTTTAGGGCACACGGGCGTGTGTGTTGGCCGTGTGACCCAAGTCAAAGAGTTACACGGGGTCGAACACGGGCTGGGACACAACCATGTTCTCTCATTTCGAATGTCCACACGGCCTATGGCACGGGCATGTCTGTGGCCGTGAGAGACACACGGCCTGGCCACACGTGTGTGTCCCCTATTTTTGAGAAAATTTCTTAAGTGTTCAAAAAGTTTTCAAAGTTATCGGTTTAGTCCTGAACCACTTCCAATGTATGCTTAGGGCCTCGTAGACTCATATTAGGGACAAAATGATTGGTTGTGAGTTAAATGTATATGATTTGATTAATTGTATGTGAAATGTAAGTGTAATTGTATTATAAGTCTGGTAATACTCCGTAGCCCTATTCCAACGTTGAATACGGGTGAGGAGTGTTACAAATACGGTTACAAGAACATAAAAATCACTAAAAGCAAACCTCAAAATCACAACCATGCATGGAGAAGAGTTGGCCGTAACTTCCTTTTGTCTCCAAAAATGGAGTTTCAGTTGGAGGAAGATAAACCATAAAAAATTGGATGTCATATGTTTCTTTTTATTTTATTGTTTCTTTATTTTTCTTAACTTATTTTAATATTTTATTAATATCTACACATTTATTCACCCATAAACTATATAAATTATACTAACCGAGCATGCCACTAAAAAATGGTGGAATTGCCACATAAATCCTTGTTAATTTAGCCTTTAACACCTTTATCTAATAAAAGTAAATTTTGTGACTTTTATGATTTAGTACTTTTATATTAATTTACTATCTAAAAGTCAAAATATCTTAACCAAATTTTAATACAACCTTAATAACATTCCGCAAATATTTTATTAAATATTTGACCTTAGTCTTTTAAAAAGAATGTCCCAATACTTCATTTTCTAAAACCACTTGACTCTAAAGACATACTATTTGAACCTAATTCGTTCAATTAACAATAAATCATTAAATCAATTTTAAATGCAATTCTATATTTAACTTGAAAATATTAATTTACGGACTCACTCGTCAGATTTGTGGGTCCTAAACCACCTTTTCTAACACCGTTGAAAAACGGACTGTTACAATAATATAATTAGTTAATCTAAATAATTAACACAATTAATCATTTCAGTTAAAATGTTGAAGTGAATTTTCCTTATATATACTCGTACCAACAAAGAAAATATATTTGTAAGTATGATTAATTATAAAGTGATGAAACAATGATTTAGTTAGTCCAAATAATTAACATGATTAATAATTTCATTTAAAATGTTGAGGTGGGTTTTTCTTAAACATACTCATTTCAATAAAAGAAATCTATGTTAATATGATTAGTTAGAAGGTGATTAAGCCATGATTTAATTAGAAACGATGATTTTAAGAAGGAAAAACATATATACTACATTATTTTAATTGGCATAGTTAAAAGTGTTAGCTATTTCAAATAATTAATAACATCGGAAAAGTAAATGGATGAAATTCTATCAAAATTAAAGTATAGGGACTTAATTCTAAATTTAGGCATAATAAAAGGATTAACACCAAATAATTATAAATTTTAAAATTTATTTTGAAATTAATTTTAATTATTAATTAAATACAAATTGTACAGGTTAAACATTGTCCCTCTAAACTGGCAAACCCAATTCTTTTCAAGTAATATTTTTGAATGGGTGGAAGAAAATTTAAGACATCACGAGTAGCTGACATGGGCTAAAACTGCCTGGTCCACCCTTTTGGGCTAATTAGTTACATGACATATATGGAAAAATACGAACCTATTTGTTTTTCAAGATTTAAGATGGAGTCTAGCAGAGACCATCAAGATTTCTGTTTGTTGGATAAGACAAGTATATAAACTCTCATACGTTGGATCCATCTCAAGATTTAAATAACGAAATCGAGCATAACTTAAGAACAGTTGTCGAATAAAGATTTAGATTTAGACTTTGTTTTTCTTTAATTTAGCTTGTTTTTACACAAATAAAAAAAAATACAAATTAGACAAATAAAAAAATAAAACCCCAGCATAGCGAGGGACAAATTCTAGTATTAGATAATAATAAAAACTGAACACATCAAATAATAATAATAAATAATAAACTATACACATCAAATAATAATAATAAGTCTTAATATATTGATATTCCCTTTATATATATAATGTTAATCTCATACATCAATTTCTATTAATTATAAAAAAAAGTATTTTGACTTGATTAAGTTATTATCATATTTATACATAAAAATTAAATTTATTTAATTAAAATATTTAATTATAAAAATATTTTATTTTATTATTTTAATTTATACTAATATATTCAATGATATCAATCATTTACATTTAAGTATTGTTAAAATCAATTAGTAGTAAAAGTATTAAATATCGATAATAACTTAACATATCAAATAATAATTAAAAACCCTATATATTGATATTGGCTTATATATACAATATTAATCTCATGCATCAAATTTCTAGTAATTATAAAAAAAAATTGTTATAAATATTACTTTATTATGGATGTCCATAACTCTCAAAGTTGTAACCTTTTATTATAGTAACCCTAATGAAATTATGAGGGTTTTATATTATAATTAAACATTTATTTATTCTTTGTAACTTAAGGGATTGCATCATGTTAAAAGGTCTATAAATAGAGGCATGTACAAGGCTTGTATATATACACAATGAATGAAATAAAAGTTTTCTTCTTTATCTTTCTATTGTATTACCTCTTTGTATTGATATTTTTCTTTAGTTTGTTCTTTCATTTCATTATTTCATAACGTGTTATCAACACAAGCTTGGTCAATAATATTCAATATTCTGTAGGAGAACAAGTAATCTAGATGTATAGTGTCCTTGTTGAAGCAACATCTCAAATTTTAGATTAATGAAAATACAAAATTATTTCAAAAATAATGGAATAGTACAAGGGTTGATTGATAATTATGAAAGCATGATAGTTAAATTACGGTCCCAAGTTCGAATTTTTTCTCTTGCAAAATAATTAAATTTTGCAATATCCCTTATTTTTTTAATGTGTGTGTCGTCCATACCCTTATAGACCTAGGTATATATATATTTTTTTAAACAAATTGATCAGCCTTTAATTCCATTTTCTCCACCCTAGTCGTCCCTAGAGGTGTAAACAAATTGATCAGCCTTTAAAAATGGGCCTAAAATTTTGCCCAAGCCCAACCCATATAAAAATGCTAAAACTTGGGCCCGGCCCGCCCGTATTAATTTTATATAATATTTTATATAATTTTTAAATATATATAATACATCAAAATACTAAAAAATCAAAATAAATATTTTCAACAAATTGAAAATAAATTTTAAAAATATGTAGACTTAAATAAGACTAAAATAGATGCAACTTAACAAGCAAATGCCTCTAAAATAATAACAAAATTAACAAATGTCTTTAAAATAATAACAAAATTAACAATAAAATAAGTTTTATATAATATCTAAACAATAACAACAAAATAATAGAAACATAATAGTAAAATGGTAGTAAAATAAGGAGAAAAACAATAAGAAAATATTATTAAAAAATATTTTTTTTTCATTTAATTAATTCGGCCCGGGCCTGGGCCAAAAATGCCTTACTCGAGCCCAACCCATTTTTTAAACGAGCTTTATTTTTTTGTCCAAGCCCATTTTTCGCGCCTATATTTTTGCCCAAACCCTCCCACATTTCGGGCGGGCCGCCCGGCCCATGCACGCCTCTAGTCGTCCCTCCCTTCTCCTTTCCTCCTTTCTCCCTTCCTTATTGTCGTCGCCCAAACCCTTATATCACCATCTTTTTTTTGTTTCTTTTTTCCACAAGATCTTGCATCATCTTCCTCACAACCTTGCTATCATTTTCCCCTTAATTTTCCAGCACCAAATCTGGAATTTTGGACCTCCAAGATTGATTCTCATTCTTGCCAAGAAGTGCCATTGCCACCCCTATCACCTAGTTTGTGTAAATTCTTTTCTCTCAATTTCTTGATGAATATCGTGAGTTAAAAACGCAAACTTCTAGATCTAGAATTTGAGGGATTTTTAAATATTTAAAAGGAAAATTTTTCAGCTTTCTAAGTGATCATAAAAGTGGTTTTAAATTAGACCCAATTTGTCCACCATTGGTGGTGGTGCGTAAACCTATGGGCAAGAAGGGGGTTGTTGCTTCTTTAAGTTTTCCCATATTTTTTCAGCATTATCTTTGGTTTCTTGAACCCCTCCTAATCAGCCTTTAATTATGTGTTAATTAGGGAAAATAAATCTTGATCAATCGACAATTCAGATTAACCATTCAGGAAGCGTATGTGTGGTTGATTGTAAGCTAGTTTATAGTTTCGGTTTAGATATTGGGGAAAGATTCTTAATTGATCAAATGAATAATTTTAATCATGGATTAGCTACTGATTTTAAAGTATTTAAATGTGTTAGGTTCTGACTTAAACGCCCCAAACCAACAGTGAAGCCGAAAGACGTTCGCGCGTATAGTTTGCATCAAATCTGTGTAAGAATTCTAATTAGTTTAGATTCAAAAAATAGTTATAATTGTAAATATTTGATTGAACCCATGAGTGGGTATTTTGGGGCTATTTGGGAGGTGTAATAATCGAGTTTAATACTAATTTTTAGTTTAATTTAATTTTAAAAGCTTATTAGAGAAATCTCGAGATTTACAAGTGTGCTGCAGAAGGGTGATAAATAATGTGTGGGTCCTAAATCAAAAACTTGAATGTTAATAATAATTTTAATGATATAATTGATGATTTAGCTTGTTTATAGGGCTTGTCTAAATAGCTAAGTAATTAAATTTGTAAGTGGCCAAACCAAGTACGTTTTGAGCCCTAACTATTTGGCATGTTAGCAGAGTTGCTAGTTTGACTAAGTGATTGCATGATTGATATTATTTTGAAGTATTGGTTAATTTGATGTATGATTGTTTGTATGTATAGCATGATTCTAAATGAAAAATGAGGCTAATGCATGATATATTTCTACGGGTACTGCTATGAAATGCTTGAAAGATTGTTATACATGTACACAGAAAATTTTGGTAAGAAAATGTGAAATTGTGATTTGTTGAATGATACCACCTTAATGGTAAATCGAAAGTGGGATTCATGATCCTATTCACTGAAAAGTATTTGATAATACGAGGGCATGTTGAACATGTCAATAAATTGAGAAAATATTGAATTATGACTATGTATGAGATTGTATGACATATTGCATGTGCATTGGGGTGGGTTATCATTGTGGTTGACGGAGGAGTTTCGTGGAGTACTAGTGGCATATTAAGTCCACATTTATTTGTAATTAGTGCACTGCATCTAGCGTATTGAGGAGATTAGCGATTTTATCGCATTATTCATTATTCGGTGGTTTTACCACATCGAATTTTGTTCGCATTCGTTGGAGTTCGACAGACGAGTTTTGGGAACTTGTAGTGTGTAGTGGATGGTTAGGGTAAGAGCTCTCATGTGCATTGTGTCATGATCATGGTTCATTAAAATATTGCTAGAGTTATTTGATTGTGATATTTGGATTCATTTAATAAAATAAAAATAAAATTTGTTCTTGTGAAAATGCTTGGATGTATGTTAAATGCTTATTTGTTAGACTCACATTGAGCATGTTAAGCTCATCTCATTAGCTCAACTTCCCAAGTAATGAACAAAACTAGGAATGGGTTTGGCATGCAGACTAACGATGGAATTCATACCCTATTTCAAACTATTATTTTCATTTTAATTTTATTCAAAATTCCCTAAATTTGTTCAATTTTTTGGATTCTAAAGTTATTTAAACTGTGGTTTGGGACTGTTTTTGTTTTGGTGATTTTATGCATGCATAGTTTCGTACATGAGATTGATTATTTATTATACACTGAAAATGGATTAAGTATGTTACTTGGCTTAATTAATAATTGAGTTTTTAAATAAATTTTGTTGTTCTGCTACTATTAAGTTGAACAAAATTATTTTTTTTCAAAAGCAAAGATAGGCAAAGAGTTTTTGTTAAACCATGACAGTACTACTAACTTTAATTAATAAAGATTGGGCTAACTAATGAGTGTTTTCCCAAATAAACAAAGGTGATTTCAATTTTATTAAAAGAGTGTGTTTGTAAGGTTTTTAACCAATGTTAGAGTAGTCTTGTTGTTTTGGTTGTTCGACATGACCTTCACAATTCAATCATAATGTAAAAGTCGAGTTTGGGAGGCTACATTTTCTTTGAATGCTTGAAAGATTTTGAGATTTTAATATTCTTAATGAAAAAAAAAGTTAAAAATGATGCTCATTTTTTTCCATATTTAAGTATGAATTTATGTTTTATATATTCCATGGTATGCTTGTTTATGATCTAAGATTTTAAATAAGATTGAAGTATCAACAACTTGAATATTTTTGCTAAAATATGTATATCTTTCATAACATATGTCATTGATATGATTAAAAATACTAGCCATTTTAAAATATTATTTTATTTGGTGACCTTTACCAAATGTACTAAGTTGCCTATTAGATTATTTCTAATAGATCCACACATGATTTGTGAGTATAAACAAATTTGACCTTTTATATAGACAACAAAAACTGTTGTTTTTGTCCAACATCATCTACATGAAGGATTAAAAGTGGAATATCTAATTGTGAAAGATACTATTGACTCTTGAATTGCGTAATAATTTGAAAGAATAATTTGACTATTAGAAAACAATAATATTTTCTAAACTTTGTTATGATTGAAATATCTAATGTGCTCCTGCAGCAACAATACTGTGAAAAAAGCTTTAAAAGAACTTTGAAATGATCCCATGCCTTCTAGTGAAAAAGGCTCCATTTCTTAAAGTGAATGTAATAATATATAAATGTAACACCCCTCACCCGTATTGAACGCCAGAATAGGATTTCAGAGCATTATCGGGCTTATAACACAATTACACATACATTTTCTCATACATCTCCATTATGCCACTCAAATATCAATCAACACATTCATATCATCCCTAATACGAGCCTACGAGACCCTAAATATGCATTAGAAGTGTAACACCCCAAACTCGGCCTATACGTTAAGACGAGATTTGGTTTGTTACATAGATCGAACTATCTCAATAATTTAGGTGAATCGGTATATCAAAACCCTTTTGAAAATAGAGTTTAATAAAAACCAAGAGAAATAATTTTAAATTTGATGTATTTGAGAAACATTAGTTGAAAAATCTCATCATTTAATATTTAATTATCAAAACCTTAAAGTGATCTTTTTATAAGAGTTCAAAATATTTAAAATAAAAATAGATAAAGGATTTCATATGTTTGAAAAACCCAAAGTATTTTAAGAAAACATTATAAGATAAATATAAGCCCATATTAAATATCTAAAACATAATTTAAATCCATCCACACATAAAATCCATAAAATATTAATAGAGTCCTTATTACATCATACCCAAAATAGCAAATTAAAGAAAGTACTTATTAAAATTCAAAGTTTATTAAACCCATGTTTGCAGTATGGCCTCCACGAAGTCATCCTCGGCCCAAGTCCACGTCAATTTCCATTACGAGATGAAAAAATTTTGAGGAGTGAGTTACTCGAACTCGGTGTATAACTCACTTACTTCATCCATGGGCGGATCATCAAATCATAATTTTGGGCTTGAGCCCATAAACAAAGTTTAACAATATAAATAATGAGATGTATGCAAAAATGAAATTTCCCACCCAAACTTAATTTCCATCCGCTACACACCACCCGTACCAACCATCACACCTGTGGGGATCAAGTCAACCCACCCCGCCAACACACCAATCGTAGGCATTAAGCCATTTTTATATTTGTGGCAGAGCCACCGAACTAGATTGTGACAAAGTCACCGAACTAGAGGCATTGAGCCATTAAAATATTTGTGGCAGAGCCATCGAACTAGAGGCATTGAGCCATTAAAATATTTGTGGCAGAGCCGCCGAACTAGAGGCAATGAGCCATTTAATTATTTTGTGGCAGAGCCACCGAACTAGATTTTTGGCAACAGGCCTTTCTTCTCTTCATCATTAATCCCAACCCATGCAACATGTATGCATAATAGTCTATATACATATGAAAGTTTTAGCAAAAAGGCGCAATTTACATGTGATTCAAAATTTCAGGTTTTTATTAAGGCCCATAATACAAAATATCATTTAGCCCATTTAACAATCTAGCAACTTTGGCCCATTTAACGATCTAGCAGGGATTTCGGCCCATTTAACGATCTAGTATAGATTCCGACCCATTTAACTATCTATCAGGGATTTCGGCCCATTTAACGATCTAGTATAGATTTCGGCCCATTTAACGATCTATCAGGGATTTCGGCCCATTTAACGATCTAGTATAGATTCTGGCCCATTTAACGATCTATCAGGGATTTCGGCCCATTTAACGATCTAGTATAGATTCTGGCCCATTTAACGATCTAACAGGGATTTCGGCCCATTTTACTATCTAGAATACTTTTTGGCCCATTTTACGATCTAGCACATTTTTGGCCCATTTATACATGAGACATAAAATTTACATTTTACCAATTAACTCATCGAGGGCGTTTTCGTAATTTTTACAATTTTAACCGTTTTCATGTAATTTCACCAAAAATACCAATTATTTTGTATTGTACCGATTTTGTCATTTTTTACGATTTTGCTCAATACTACGGTATGACATCTAACCCGAGATAAGTGTGAAGTTACACACCTTGACATCGTGAGTACTAAACCTTCCCGCTCGTCAACACCTAAACGTAACACGAACCATTAGAACACTTTCATTTATCAAAAGAAATACACTATTGGTAAACGATCCAAATCTTTACCCTTTTGATTTTGAACCACTTCTATTTTTGGTTTCTCCTCGATTGTTGATTCGTTGCCCGATGTGAATCCACGAACGAACAAAGGCTCGGGAGTACGAATAACCTCAAACAATTGATTCTCCTCGGTTGAAGGTCTGCAACCCGGTGGAAAATCCCAAATTCTCGAAATAGCCCTTCGTTTATATTTAGGGGGATTAGCGGAACTGCCCCTCTTTCGAAGACTATGGACTGCCCTTTTCTGCCCCATATTGAATGTCTCTAAAGACATAAGATCATTAGTCTGACTTATAAGTATCGAAATATGGCTAACGATTTATAAGATTTGAGATTTGGCTTACCACGATTATCTTCGTTCCTCGAAGAAACGATCGAGCGATTATGTCCCTAAAACGAAATAGATTAATAACTAACTATACTAATATAATGAATAAAACAAGAACCCTTAAAAGAAAATCTCCTTACCTTATTTCTTGAAATCGATTCCAAAGTTCCAAAAAAATAATACTTAAGAACTCCTTGAGTTTCTACCCTCCAAAATCTCACTAATGCTCACGATTGGAAAGAAAATTGAGTGAGAAGAATTATGTATGATTAAGGAAATCGGTTGTGATCAAAGAAAATGAAAGAAAATTTGGCACAAAAACAAGTTAACATTCGGCCATGGATGAAAGTATTGGAGAGATTTTAATGAAGAAGAAATTGAAGAATAGGGAAATAGAATGATATGGTTCGGTTTCAAGAGAAAAAGAGAGAAAGAAAAGAGAAGAAAAGGGTACTTATTTTAGAAGAAAGTGCATTCGGCATTTGGGGAGGAAAAATGAGAAAAATAAAAGAAGAAGAATCCTTGTTTGCCTAAGTATTTTCGGTCACAAAGAGAAGAAAAGTTTTGGGAGAGAAAAAGTTTCAAAATCGAAATGGTCCAAAGAGAAAGGCTCAAAAATGAATTGTTTACTCAAGTATGTTGGCAAATTTCGGCTAGAGAGAATATGGGTGGAGGGGAAAGATGTTTTGCTAAGAAAATGACCAAATGAATGTGTTTTACCAACACCAAAGCCTACCAAAACAAACACAAAACCGGCCATCCCCCCTAGTCTCTATGCCGTCCAAATACAATGGTCAAAAGGCCATTGGAAAATTTCCAAAACATCTTCCTACTCTTAAGCCTTATCCCCCTCTTTTTTCCTTAAGTTGATGAAACATAATCCCCCAATTCAAGCCCTTATCTTTAGCTTTCCAAATCCTTAATCTTCTTACCAAAATAAAAGCAATCCAACTCATCCTAACCTTATCTCTTGCCGACACATGCTTAAGCTAAAGCAAAAAAATAAAAATTCCTAATTGCATGCTAGGTGATTCGAACTCCTTCCCTCATGTCCAACTTGTGGCGACATCACCACTTTGCCACTAGCTCATCTTATGCCTTCTTTTAGTACTTATTTAACTTAAGTCTCAAGGTCACCTAATTTCTTTACTCTAAAGTACAGTTAACTAATATTATTTTTTTTAACTCCAAGTAAACCCGAACTAATATTTAGCAACATAATGATTTTTAAATATTTAGGATGTTACAATTCTACCCCCTTAAAGAAAATTTCGTCCTCGAAATTTACCTGATTAAAAGAGGTGAGGATATTGTTGTCGAATTGCATCCTCAGGCTCCCACGTAGCTTCCTCCGCTCTGTGATTATGCCATAAAACTTTGACTAATGGCACAGTCTTCTTTCTTAGCACTTTAACATCCCGGTCTAAAATTTCCACTGGTTCTTCCTCAAAAGACAAGTCTGATTTCAATTCCACTTCCTCAACCGGTAATACATGAGATGGATCCGATCTATTGCGTCTTAGCATGGAAACATGGAAAACACTATGAATTTGACCCAATTCCGGAGGTAATTCAATCTGATAAGCCACTGGACCAACACGCTTCATCACACGATATGGCCCGATGAACCTAGGGCTCAACTTGCCCTTCTTTTCGAATCTAAAAATTTTCTTCCAAGGTGAGACCTTCAGGAAGACCTGTTCTCCCACAGCAAACACGATATCCATACGCTTTAGGTCTGCATACGACTTCTATCTATCCAAAGCTTCCTTTAACCGTACTTGAATAACTTTTACTTTTTCTTCCATTTCAGATATCAATTAAGGACCCAACATTTGCCGTTCGCCCAATTCAGTCCAACAAGTAGGAGTACGGCCTCTACGACCATACAACGCCTCATAGGGTGCCATCTAGATGCTAGACTGATAGCTTTTGTTATACGCGAATTCTGTCAATGGTAGAAAATCCTCCCAACTACCTCTGAAGTCAATCACACATCCTCTTAACATGTCTTCCAATATCTGAATTACTCTTTCCGACTGACCATCTGACTGAGGATGAAAAGCCATACTGAAGTTTAACTTTGTTACCAAGGCTTCATACAAAGCTTTCCAAAATCGTGATGTAAATCTAGGATCCCTGTCTGATATAATGGACATTGGTACCCCATGCAACCTCACAATTTTAGATACATACAGCTTTGCCAAATTCTGTAATGAGTCATCCGTACGAACCGAAAGAAAATGAGCAGTCTTCGTCAAACGATCAACTACTACCCATACAGAATTTTTCTTAGTAGGTGTTAAAGGTAACCCACTAACAAAATCCATAGTTATTCGCTCCCATTTCCAAAGAGGAATCTTTACTAGTTGTAACAAACCTGACGGCAATTGATGCTCCGCCTTCACTTGTCGACAAGTCAAACATTTTCCTACAAACTCGTAAATCTCACGCTTCAACCCCCGCCACCAATATCATTCACGGAGATCTCGATACATCTTATTTCCTCCGGGTGCATAGCATAAGGGCTACTATGCGCCTCCCGTAGAATCATCTGCCTCAATTCTGAGTCTTTAGGCATACAAACCCTTCCACGAAAACACAGCACTCCATTCGTGTTTATACCAAAATCCTTTATTTCACCCCTTTCAACCTACTGGACTAAAAGTCCCAACTTTTTATCTAATGTTTGTTTTTCCCTGATTTGTTCTAACCACAGAGGTTTCACCTGAAGTTCTGCTAATAGACTACCATCCTCATACAAACTCAAATGAGCAAACATTACTTTCAAATCAGATACCGCCTTACGACTTAACGCGCCAACTACCACATTAGCCTTTCCAGGATGATATTCGATTGAGAAATCATAGTCCTTTAATAATTCTACCCATCTTCTTTGTCTCAAATTCAACTCCTTTTGGGTAAGGAGGTACTTAAGACTCTTGTGATCCGTGTAGATGATAGACTTCTCACCATAGAGATAGTGCCTCCAAATCTTTAAAGCAAATACCACTGCAGCAAACTCCAAATCATGAGTAGGGTAGTTTACTTCGTGCGGTCTCAATTGACGAGAAGCATAAGCCACCACCTTTCCATTTTGCATCAGCACACAACCCAAACCCGTGTGAGACGCATCACAGTAAATAGTAAATTCTTTTTTCGTCAATTTGAATCAAAGCTGTGCTTCCGTCGAATCTTCTTCAATTTCTCGAAACTCTCTTGTTGTTTTCGGTCCAAAAATACGGTACTCCTTTCGCAGCATTTAGTTAGGGGCAAAGACAACGAAAACCCTCAACAAAGCGTCTATAATAACCACCAATCCTAAGAAACTCCGAATTTTAGCTACCGACTTTGGTGGTTTCCAATCTAGTACAGCCTCAATCTTCCGAGGATCCACCCTTATTCCTTCAATTGATACCACATGACCCAAGAAAGTCACTTCCTTTAGCCAAAATTCACATTTACTGAATTTGGCATAAAGTTGTTTATCACGAAGTAACTGCAATACTATACGCAAATGCTTGTCATGCTCCTCTTCATTTCTTGAATAAACCAAAATGTCATCTATGAACACTACCACAAACCGGTCTAAATATGGTTGAAAGACTCGGTTCATCATGTCCATAAATGCGACTGGTGCATTGGTTAACCCAAACGGCATCACCAAAAACTCATAATGTCCATAACGAGTTCTGAATGCCGTCTTATAAATATCTGTTTCTTTCATCTTAAGCTGGTGATAACCCAATCTCAAATCAATTTTGGAGAAAACTGAAGCTCCCTTCAATTGATCAAACAGGTCATCAATTCTCGGCAAAGGATACCTATTCTTGATCGTTAATTTATTCAATTGTCTGTAACCAATGCACATACGCATCGATCCATCCTTCTTCTTCACGAACAAAACCGGTACTCCCCACGGAGACACGCTCGGTCGAATAAATCCCCAATCCAACAATGCTTGAATTTGAGCTTTAAGCTCCGGTAACTCCTTCGGTGCCATTCTATAAGGAGCAATGGACACCGGAGCTGCCCGCAAAAGCTCAATGCCAAATCTACTTCCGATCCGAGGTATACCGGAAGTTCATCGGAAATACATCTGGAAATTCCTTCACCGTTCTCACATCATCCACAGATAACTCTTTGGCATCCAAAGCACAGATAAAAGCTAGGAATGCTCTATATCCCTTCCGCACCAACTTCTTTACCTTCAACGCAAATACCACATTTGCCAAGTAATTCCTTCGTTTGCCTATCATTATTACATCCTTATCATCTGAAGTTCTTATTGACATCCTCTTTTCAGCACAATCCAAATGCGCCCGATGCATAACCAACCAATCTATGCCCAGAATGAGATCGAACTCGCCGAAAGGCAATTCCATCAAATTCGCCAAAAATACTTCTTCTTGAATTTCTAAGGGCACGTCTCTAAACAGTTTATTTACAATTACCGACTGTCCTAAAGGACTAATTACTGTCATCTCACTATCGGTAATTTCAGATTATAGATTCAAGTTTCCAGATATGGCGCTAGCAACGTGCGAATGGGTAGAACCAATATCTATTAAAGCAGTAACAGGTACATCGAAGATGAAGAACGTACCAGTTATTACATCAGGTGCATTGCCATCCTCACAGCGTCTAACTGCATAGACCAATCCTGACTGTCTTACATCTGTGTTACCTCTAGGACCATTGCCTCGACCCGGTGCACCTTGACCACGTCCAGCCCCATTACCACCACGACCTGGTCCACGACCTCTCGGTGGCTGCTGAATACCTCTGGCCGATTGTGCGTCAGTATTACGAACTTCTTGAGTCGTATTCATACATCAAGGGCAATTTCTATATTGATGATCCATTGAACAACATTTATAACAAGCGCCCGTTTTCCTCCAGCACTCTCCAGAATGCCTTTTCCCACATTCAGTACAATCTCGACTTTGATTATTAGCTACAGGTGCTCTACCTTGAGCTGGTTCATCATTCCGAGGCCTCTTTAGAAACCTTTTTGAGGAACCCGACTGCTTTATATCTCTATTGTTTCTAAATCTTTCCCGATTTTGTCGTTCTGAGTTCTTAGCCTCTTTGGCTATCTTGGCCTTCTCCACAAGCGTGGTAAAAGTTCTAACTTGTTGTGGGGAAATCAGAACCCTCAACTCATTATTCAGCCCATCCTCGAATCGCACACAACATTCATGATCCGTTGACACTATTGTCCGAGCATAGCGACTCAAGCGTAAAAACTTCGACCTCATCTGCGCCATTGTCTTATTCCTTGAATTAGATTCAGGAATTCCTTCCTTCGGGCATCCACATAACTTGTTCCAACATATTTCCCTTGGAAGGCAGCTTTAAAGAATTCCCAAGTAATCAATGCAGCCTCAGTGCATTCTCGAATAGTAAGCCACCATTGATACGCTTCGTCTCTTTGCAAAGACACAGCTCTTTTCAATTTCTGCTCGACAGTGCATTCCATATCATCCATAATCCGTTCCACAGCTTTGAGCCAATATTCAGCCACATTCGGAGCTACACCGAAAACTCCTCTAAAAACTTCTGCATTATTAGACTTGAGTCGTTCCGAAATCGACCCCCGAGTTGTTGGCCCAACTCTAGTTCCAGCGACCCTTTCTAGGACTCGCAGCATTGCTTGTATCAAAGCATTGATCATGTAATCCCGTCTCACTCTCAAATGACACAGGTGCATCCATTTTCGGCATATGATTTGGTGCTTCAGTTGCACCTCTAACACCTCGTCCTCTACCACGGCCACGTCTACCGCGTCCACGACCACGTCCTCTAGTGCTCATGATGACTAATTCGATTTAATCTGATTACAAGTTTTATGAATCAGAAAATTGTTTCAGTGTTTATTAACGATGTTTTATGAGATTTGAGAGATAAAGTTGTTTTTTGCAAACACATCATATAGTCTCAATCTCTACGACTTTCAACATCTAAAACTAGAAGTTCTAGAGTGTTCCTATGATCATATCATCATAATAATTATTCAATATCGAATACTTACTTGACTTGGTGCCGGATGCTTGTGGTGCCATACTAATCTTTAAAACGTAATTGAAATAATTTTAGAAGTTATTTGTTGAACCCAACCACAGCCGAGTTATGAAACTAGCTCTGATACCATTAAATGTAACACCCCAAACCCGGCCTATACGTTAAGACGAGATTTGGTTTGTTACATAGATCGAACTATCTCAATAATTTAGGTGAATCGGTATATCAAAACCCTTTTGAAAATAGAGTTTAATAAAAACCAAGAGAAATAATTTTAAATTTGATGTATTTGAGAAACATTAGTTGAAAAATCTCATCATTTAATATTTAATTATCAAAACCATAAAGTAATCTTTTATAAGAGTTCAAAATATTTAAAAATAAAAATAGATAAAGGATTTCATATGTTTGAAAAACCCAAAGTATTTTAAGAAAACATTATAAGATAAATATAAGCCCATATTAAATATCTAAAACATAATTTAAATCCATCCACACATAAAATCCATAAAATATTAATAGAGGCCTTATTACATCATACCCAAAATAGCAAATTAAAGAAAGTACTTATTAAAAATTCAAAGTTTATTAAACCCATGTTTGTAGTATGGCCTCCACGAAGTCATCCTCGGCCCAAGTCCACGTCAATTTCCATTACTTGAGATGAAAAAACTTTTGAGGGAGTGAGTTACTCAGAACTCAGTGTATAACTCACTTACTTCATCCACTGGGCCAGATCATCAAATCATAATTTTGGGCTTGAGCCCATAAACAGGTTTAACAATATAAATAATGAGATGTATGTAAAAATGAAATTTCCCACCCAAACCTAATTTCCATCCGCTACACACCACCCGTACCAACCATCACACCTATGGGGATCAAGTCAACCCACCCCGCCAACACACCAATCGTAGGCATTAAGCCATTTTTATATTTGTGGCAGAGCCACCGAACTAGATTGTGACAAAGTCACCAAACTAGAGGCATTGAGCCATTAAAATATTTGTGGCAGAGCCATCGAACTAGAGGCATTGAGCCATTAAAATATTTGTGGCAGAGCCACCGAACTAGAGGCAATGAGCCATTTAATTATTTTGTGGCAGAGCCACCGAACTAGATTTTTGGCAACATGCCTTTCTTCTCTTTATCATTAATCCCAACCCATGCAACATGTATGCATAATAGTCTATATACATATGAAAATTTTAGCAAAAAGGCCCAATTTACATGTGATTCAAAATTTTAGGTTTTTATTAAGGCCCATAATACAAAATATCATTTAGCCCATTTAACAATCTAGCAACTTCGGCCCATTTAACGATCTAGCAGGGATTTCGGCCCATTTAACGATCTAGTATAGATTCTGGCCCATTTAACGATCTATCAGGGATTTCGGCCCATTTAACGATCTAGTATATATTCCGGCCCATTTAACGATCTATCAGGGATTTCGACCCATTTAACGATCTAGTATAGATTCCAGCCCATTTAACGATCTATCAGGGATATTTTGGCCCATTTAATGATCTAGTATAGATTTCGGCCCATTTAACGATCTAACAGGGATTTTGGCCCATTTTACTATCTAGCATACTTTTTGGCCCATTTTACGATCTAGCACATTTTCGGCCCATTTACACATGAGACATAAGATTTACATTTTACTAATTAACTCATCGCGGGCGTTTTCATAATTTTCACAATTTTAACCATTTTCATGTAATTTCACCAAAAATACCAATTATTTCGTATTGTACCGATTTTGTCGTTTTTTTTATTTTGCTCAATACTACGGTATGACATCTAACCCGAGATAAGTGTGAAGTTACACACCTTGATATCGTGAGTACTAAACCTTCCTGCTCGTCAACACCTAAACGTAACACGAACCATTAGAACACTTTCATTTATCAAAAGAAATACACTATTGGTAAACGATCTAAATCTTTACCCTTTTGATTTTAAACCACTTCTATTTTTGGTTTCTCCTCGATTGTTGATTCATTGCCCGATGTGAATCCACGAACGAACAAAGGCTCAGGAGTACGAATAACCTCAAACAATTGATTCTCCTCGGTTGAAGGTCCGCAACCTGGTGGAAAATCCCGTATTCCCGAAATAGCCCTTCGTTTATATTTAGGGGGATTAGCGGAACCGCCCCTCTTTCGAAGACTATGGACTGCCCTTTTCTGCCCTATCTTGAATGTCTCTAAAGACATAAGATCATTAGTCCAACTTATAAGTATCGAATTATAGCTAACGATTTATAAGATTTGAGATTTGGCTTACCACGATTATCTTCGTTCCTCGAAGAAACGATCGAGCGATTATGTCCCTAAAATGAAATAGATTAATAACTAACTATACTAATATAATGAATAAAACAAGAACCCTTAAAAGAAAATCTCCTTACCTTATTTCTTGAAATCGATTCCAAAGTTCCAAAAAAATAATACTCAAGAACTCCTCGAGTTTCTACCCTCCAAAATCTCACTAATGCTCACGATTGGAAAGAAAATTGAGTGAGAAGAATTATGTATGATTAAGGAAATCGGTTGTGATCAAAGAAAATGAAAGAAAATTTGGCACAAAAACAAGTTAACATTCGGCCATGGATGAAAGTATTGGAGAGATTTTAATGAAGAAGAAATTGAAGAATAGGAAAATAGAATGATATGGTTCGGTTTCAAGAGAAAAAGAGAGAAAGAAAAGAGAAGAAAAGGGTACTTATTTTAGAAGAAAGTGCATTCGGCATTTGGGGAGGAAAAATGAGAAAAATAAAAGAAGAAGAATCCTTGTTTGCCTAAGTGTTTTCGGTCACAAAGAGAAGAAAAGTTTTGGGAGAGAAAAAGTTTCAAAACCAAAATGGTCCAAAGAGAAAGGCTCAAAAATGAATTGTTTACTCAAGTATGTTGGCAAATTTCGGCTAGAGAGAATATGGGTGGAGGGGAAAGATGTTTTGCTAAAAAAATAACCAAATGAATGTGTTTTACCAACACCAAAGCCTACCAAAACAAACACAAAACCGGCCATCCCCCCTAGTCTCTATGCCGTCCAAATACAATGGTCAAAAGGCCATTGGAAAATTTCCAAAACATCTTCCTACTCTTAAGCCTTATCCCCCTCCTTTTTCCTTAAGTTGATGAAATATAATCCCCCAATTCAAGCCCTTATATTTAGCTTTCCAAATCCTTAATCTTCTTACCAAAATAAAAACAATCCAACTCATCCTAACCTTATCTCTTTCCAACACATGCTTAAGCTAAAGCAAAAAAATAAAAATTCCTAATTGCATGCTAGGTGATTCGAACTCCTTCCCTCATGTCCAACTTGTGGCGCCATCACCACTTTGCCACTAGCTCATCTTATGCCTTCTTTTAGTACTTAATTAACTTAAGTCTCAAGGTCACCTAATTTCTTTACTCTAAAGTTAACTCCAAGTAAACCGAACTAACATTTAGCAACATAGTGGTTTTTAAATATTTAGGATGTTGCAAGAAGTGGTTCGGGACTAAACCGATAACTTTGGAAACATTTGAAACACTTATAAAATTTTTCTCAAAATAGGGGACACACGCCCGTGTGGCCAGCCATGTGTCTCACACGGCCACCAGACACGCCCGTGTCATAGGCCATGTGGACATTCAAAATGGGAGCACATGGTCGTGTCCCAGCCCATGTCTAACCCCTTGTAACTCTCTAACTAGGGTCACACGGCCAACAAACACGCCCGTGTGCCCTAAAAATGGCCATACACGCCCGTGTGCTAAGCCGTGCCAAACCTGTAGGGTATACTGACTTATGCCACACGGCCAGGTCACACGCCCGTGTGTGAGGCCATGTGGAGCATACTGACTTGATTTCAATTTCAACACAAGGGGACACACGACCGTGTAACATGACCGTGTGTCACACACGGATGAGACACACACCCGTGTCTCTACATGTGTGGACAAAAATAAGCTATTTACCAAGCTAATTTGCCACCTAGAATTGAATGTACCTTCATCAACCCAAATGGAACCACAACATAGCAAAATATAACATTATACCCATCCAATTCAAGCTTAACTCATATATATATATTCACTACTCCCATTCTCTATGCACACTAATCACAAAACATATCATACCATTTATACCAAACTTCACATTTACCATTCAACTATTTATACCCTTCCAAACATACATCATTATGCATTAAGATCATAAACATATAACTACTTCAATATCAATCAAATAACCTCCACAATTAATATAATATACAAGCCACATATATCTATCTATTCATGAACTCATAACATAAACCATATATTTATGTATATATACACATAGTTCAAACATACCAAAACAAGCCAACTTTCATGGCTATATACAGAAACCAAAACATATACATTTACAAGCCATCTCAAATGGAAAAACTCACTACCAAATCATAACCAACATGAACATAGTCCCTATACATGCCATATACTTAAAATACCAAGTTCATAAGTACCGAGCGAAAGGCGGATAGTGTGAAACGATCTCCGACGATCCTCGAATGCGGGCTAGCTTTGATAACACTACAAAACATTGGAAAAATGAACAAAGTAAGCTTTATAGCTTAGTAAGCTCATATGAAATAAACTCAACTAATAATAAATACAAAAATCATCAATTTGAACTTGTTACATTGTAATTCATAAATACTAACAAACCTTTCACATGCTTAATCATATGCTTATATGAAAACTTCATAACTTCTTTGGTTTTAAGCTCGTATGATTCATATACATATCTGAACTAATTAATAACAAACTCATACCCAAATGGAATGATGTCGAATACCCGAATTCTCACACACTAAATGCCAATACATAGCCGAAGCTATTTTAATCTTGCACACTAAGTTCCATACATAGCCGAAGCTATCTCAAATCGCACACTAAGTGTCATACTGTAACACCCCAAACCCGGTCAACTCACCATGACCGAATCTGGCATGTTACAGAGGAAAACGATTTGAAAACTCATTTGCCGTTCAGTTTGATAGAAAATGTCCATATTTGTTAGAACCGAATGTATTATTTTAATTATTTAAAATAAATACGCATTTGAAATTGAGAAGAACCACGAGTTTGGAAATCATCTAAAGTATCTTTGTTATCATTTCATGAATGTTGTTACCGATGGTAACGATTGGAAAACTTCAAGCGAGGTAAATTTTGGAAAACTTTGGTTATCAGTTGTTAAAACAAAACAAGTAATTTACTTTGTCATATTTGAAGATATATCTAAAGCATGCAAAATAATCCAAAAACGTAATTTAAAAGCCTTATTACAAACCCAAATAAAATCTGAAATTTAAAATAATACCCAAAACAAAGTCCATGTAAAACCGAATGTGTTTAATGCATGGCCACCTCGAGTCCATCCGGCTCCTCATCCGCGATCTACAAATCACCTGAAAAGATAAGGGAGAAGGTGAGTCACCAAGACTCAGTGCATAATCCCCCTCTCGGTTAATGCAACATGCTTACACACAAGTCATAACCAAGCAATATATCATGCACCCAAACCTAGCCATCCATAACTCCGTTTCTACCCCGTGTGGTACCAAACCACTGGTGGTGCCAAACCACTAGTAACCCAAAGTCACGATATCCAATAATAATGTGGTGCCAAACCACTGGTGACCCAAAGTCACGATTAATCCATCTGTGGGGCCAACCCATGTTGTGATACCAAATCACTGGCGACAATCCCGTAATATCAAATGTGGGGCCAACCCACTGTGGTGCTAAGCCACTGGGACGAATCGCTATGAGGTGCCAAACCTCTGGTGACCCAATGTCACGAAATCAACTGTGGTACCAAACCACTGGTGTCCCAAAGACACGGATATCAAATCTTCCCCCTCCTCTCATTATACCTATAACAATGCAATACATGTACAAATCACGCCAACATGTTTTAATAATAACATATATTGATTGGAACATAGGCCATAGTTTCAAGCGCCACATATAATAAAATCATATCGAAACGGACTTACCCGAATCCTTGCTAATACCCATCAAGGTATCATGTCAAGATCTATATAGTTTTCGGCTTTTATCACAATTAGGTTATTAACTTATTTACTAGGTTATAAAGTGTGTAAGTTACACACCTGTTACTAACGCAACCACTGAATCCCGAAGACCCGATCTACTGCACTAGATCCCCTTGATCCTACATTCGGCCAACACTTAGGTTATTACCAAAGACCATTCAGCTATACCCATAAATCCCGAAGGATGTGATAACGCATAACTAACACAATCCTTACCTTTCTGCCTTACAAATGCTAATCCCAACACAAGATATGCGAGACTGCTCCTCCCCCTACAATCGGCCAATCATCACAACTTAGTCTCAATAGCCTTCGGGTTTTCAAACATCTAATGGAATGATTAAATCAGGATAACCCTTACCACTGACTTACCAAATTTGATTGACAGAGAATAGAGGGCTTAGATCTATAGCTTCAAAATCTCGGAGATCCTACAAGAAACCAATCACATGGTTGATTAAAAGCCAAGACAAATGGTGGAGGGCAACAAAGGAGATCACTTACCCTTTTCAAAACCGATTGAAGAAGAGACCAAAGAAGATCAAGACTTGATTGATATTTGGCCAACAGTGAGGAAGGAAGAGCTTGAGAACTTTCGACAAAGGTGGAGGGCAACAAAGGAGATTCGGCACAAGAGAGAATGAAGAGAAAATAAAGGGATGGAAGGGAGTAGGATTGCTTTCGGCTTTGAGAGAAAGAAAAAAAGAGAGAGAGAGAGATGGGAGAGAAGGAGATTCGGCCAAGCTCCTAAATTGCCGAAAAAGAGAAGAGCAAAGAAAATGTCAAATGCGGCTTCGATTTCAAAGGAGAAAAAGAGAGTTTCCAAATAGTACTTGTAACACCCCAAACCCGGCCCAAACATTATGTCTAAATTTGGTTTGCTACAGAGTAAAATAATTTCGAAAACCCTTTCAAAACGATTCTATCTAAGGTAAAAGATTTTGTCAAGTTTTAAAACCATTGAATTGTATGAAAAACTATTAAGTAAAAATTGTTACAGATTTTAATGTACCCGATGGCACAATAAAACATTTTTCGTTTGATTTTGAGAAAGCATGTATACCCCATTAAGAATCATTAAATAGTTTGAACAAATAATGCGAAAAATAACCAAAGTAAAGTAATAGGAGGCCTTATTACAACTTGAGTAAAATAAAAATCCACGATAACTAAAATAAATCAAGGTCCATAAAATCCACATTTTTTCTGCATGGCCACCTCGAGTCCTTCTGGCTCCTCATCCGCGATCTACGAGTCACCTGAAAAATGTTAAAGGAGAAGGTGAGTCACTAAGACTCAATGTGTAACCCTTTCCCCGGTTTAAAGCAATTTCATACACAATTTATAACAAATTAACATGCACTAAATCATGCACCCAACCTAGCCATCCAAACACCTTTCTCTACCCCGTGTGGTACCAAACCACTGGAGGTGCCAAACCACTGGTGACTTAAAGTCACAAATGTGATACCAAATCACTGGAGGTGCCAAACCTCTGGTGTCCGAAGACATAAATCGATTGATGGGGCCAACCCATCGTGTGATACCAAATCACTAGCGTCAATCCCATAATATAATCCGTGGGGCCAATCCACTGTGGTACTAAGCCACTGGGACGAGACGCTGTGAGGTGCCAAACCTCTGGAGGTGCCAAACCTCTGGAGGTGCCAAACCTCTGGTGACCGTAGTCACGAAATGTGGTACCAAACCACTAGTGTCCGCCGACACGAATATTACTTCCCCCTCCACTCATTTAACCCATATCAACCAAGAATTTATATTTTAATAGAAATCATGCCAACATGCTCATTTAGCAACACATATAGAGTTTACCATTAGCCATAACCACATATACCAAATATGTCATAATGTGTCATGCTTCCCAAAAGCATCATAAAGAGAGTCATAACGACAAGGACTCACCTGAATCCTTGCTTATACCATTATGGTATTAAATCCCAAATCTACACAAGTCAGATTTAGCATACACAACAATTAGCATTTTAATCAGTTATAAAGTGTGTATGTACACACCTGAGTCTAACGATAACTCTAAATCCCCAAAGAGGCAATCGGCCACCCTAGCTTTTCTGTCCCTATATTCAGCCAAATGCAAAGGTTAATGCCCTAGGCCGTTCGGCCAAACCACAATATCCAAAGGGTTATATTTGAAACCCGAGACCTTACCTACACGTCCTTTGAATACTAGCCACCACACACCAAGTGTTTCTGCTTCCCTACAATCGGCAATCACACCTTCAAATCATTAGCCTTCGACTTTTACGTCACTAAATATAATCTATTAAAATAGATCCTTACCCCCACTTACCAAGATTGATTGCTAACAATTGGAGGTTTGACTATATACTTCCGACCCCGGAGTACCTAGATAGAATTAGTTTCAACACTGATTAGTCATCAATATAATTCGGCTCTTTTTGTTCATCCAAAATCGACAGAACACAAGAGAGAAGAACAATAAGTATTCGGCCAAAACACTTACCTTCTCAAATTGTTTGCCAAGGAAGATTCGAAGAGATCTATCCCACTTAATATTCGGCCAAGGTGAGTTTAATAAGAAGAAAAATAATTTCGGTCACCAAGATAGGGAGTAGGTTCAGCTAGAGGGAAAGAAAATAAATAAATGAAAGGAAGATAAAAGTTTCGGCGGCAAGGGTGGTGGATATTCGGCCAATAAAGAAAGAAAAGAGAAAGAGAAAAGGCGATGGGGTTTCGGCAAGAAAGGGTAGAGAGACTTTTGAAAACAAAAGTTCGAAAAAATAAAAGAAAAGAGGTAGAGGATGAAGGGTGGTTTTGGTCCTGAGGAAGGATGAAAAAGAAAGAAAAAAGATGGAATATGAGAGAATGCCTAGCCGACATTGTCAAGTGAGTGACTAAGAGAATTTGGCACTCTCTTTCCCCTATCACCTTGCCGTCCACTCCTATCATCAAGGAGTTCAAAATTGGTCAACTCCTAAAATTCCTCTTGGCCAACCAAATGAAAAATATTCAAAGTAATTTGAATAAATCACTCCTAATTTTTCTCTTTGCCATTTATTCAAGATTATTCACATTAAAACTCAATTACTTCCTTATCATCCTTATTATCCTAAATAAAATTGAGCCTTTTCTCTCTCCCTTGTCAGTCCAAAATAAAGAGCAAAAAGAGAATTCGTGACTCGAACATAGGCCCCTTGCTCCTTGTGCAGTCAACTCTAGCACCTAAGTGGCCTCCCTTTGCCACTTTTCCAAGGCCTAATTAGTGTCTAATTTCCCCTCATTTATCCTTGTAACCCCTAGTTACTATGGCTCCCTATCCTTAAAGCTTCCAAATAAAATTTTTCTACCCCTCCGAGCCTACTCAAGATCCCTAATTAAGTCTTATTTCACCACAATTAATATCACAGCAATCCAAACACAGGAAAAATATTTCAATCACGAATAACCCCTATTTTAGGATGTTACAGTTCTACCCCCCTTAAAATAATTTCGACGAAATTACGATCAAAAGAGGTGGGGTATTATCGCGCATCACATCCTCGGGTTCCCACGTAGCTTCCTCTGCACCATGGTTTCGCTATAGCACCTTCACCAAAGGTATCGACTTTCTACGTAGGACTTTGACATCACGATCCAGGATTTGTACCGGCTCTTCCTCGAAAGACATGTCCGGATTCACTTCAATTTCCTCAACTGGCACAACATGTGATGGATCCGATCGATATCGTCTAAGCAGTGATACATGGAAGATGTCATGGATCTGGCTCAACTCTGCTGGCAACTCGAGCTGGTAAGCTACCGGACCCACTTGCTTTACTACTGTATATGGCCCGATGAACCTTGGGCTTAGCTTCCCTTTTCGCCCAAATCTCAATACCTTTTTCCAAGACGACACTTTCAGAAAAACTTTATCTCTTACTGCATATTCCATCTCCTTGCGCTTAAGGTCAGCATAAGACTTCTGCCTATCTGACGCTTCCTTAAGACGAGCCCAAATCACCTTAACTTTATCTTCGATTTCTGTTACCAATTATGGACCCAAAACTTGCCGTTCACCCAACTCCGTCCAACACGTAGGAGTATGGCACTTTCGTCCATATAATGCTTCATATAGAGCCATCTGAATACTCGCTTGATAACTATTGTTATAAGCGAATTCTGCTAACGGTAGATACTCTTCCCAACTACCACTAAAATCCAAA
The DNA here is from genome assembly GCA_025506655.1 of Gossypium rotundifolium. NCBI lineage: Eukaryota > Viridiplantae > Streptophyta > Magnoliopsida > Malvales > Malvaceae > Gossypium > Gossypium rotundifolium. The sequence goes on from CP106722.1 coordinate 65,483,338, forward strand.
ACACACCCTCTCAGCATATCTTCTAAAATCTGAATGACCCTTTCCAACTGCCCGTCATATTGTGGATGGAATGCTGTACTGAAATCCAATCGTGTACCTAAAGCCTGATGCAATGCTTTCCAGAACCCTGACATAAATCTGGGATCCCTATCTGAGATGATCGATACCGACACACCATGCAACCTCACTATTTTCGACACATACAGCTTAGCTAGCTTCTGAAGTGAGTAATCCACCCTCACCAGTATGAAGTGAGCTGATTTAGTCAGACGGTCCACAATCACCCAAACTGCGTCCTTCTTGCTGGGCGTAAGGGGTAGCCCACTGACAAAATCCATCGTGATCCTCTCCCATTTCCACTGAGGGATCTTTATTTGTTGAAGTAAACCCGACGGCAACTGATGTTCAGCCTTAACCTGCTGACATGTCAGACATCTTCCCACAAATTCAGTTACCTCACGCTTCAGCCCTGGCCACCAGAATTGTTTCGGCAAATCTCCATACATCTTGCTACCTCCAGGATGCATAGCGTATGGGCTGCTATGTGCATACCGAAGAATTCTCTGCCTCAATTCCACATCTTTTGGCATACAAGCTCGCCCTTGGAAGCATAATACTCCATCATCGGACAGGCTATACGCTTCTAAACCCCCATTTTGAACTTGCAACCTCTGAGCATTCAAACTTCCATCTACTAACTATTTTTCCTTAATTTCCTCGATCCAAGTTGGCTTAACTTGCAGCTCCAGCAGAAGACTTCCATCGTCGTATAGACTCAAATGAGCAAACATCGCCCTTAAGTCTGCCACGACCTTCTGACTTAACGCGTCAGCCACCACGTTAGCTTTGCCCGGATGGTACTCAATAGAACAGTCGTATTCCTTTAATAGTTCAATTCACCGTCGCTGCCTCAAGTTCAAGTCCTTCTGAGTCAAGAGATACCTCAAACTTTTGTGATCCGTGTAGACTATCCACTTCTCCCCATACAAGTAATGCCTCCATATTTTCAAGGCGAAGACTACTGCTGCTAACTCTAAGTCGTGAGTTGGATAGTTAACCTCATGCGGTCTTAACTGACGAGACTCATAGGCCACTACCTTCCCCTCCTGCATCAATACACATCCCAACCCCGTATGGGACGCATCACAATAAACCGTAAACAACTTTCCTGCCTCAAGCTGTACCAGAATCGGAGCTTCTGTCAGAATCTTCCTTAGCTTGTCGAAACTTTCTTGCTGCTTCTCCAACCATACAAATGAAACTCCCTTTCTTAATAACTTAGTTAGTGGGGCTGCGATTAAGGAGAACCCTTCCACAAATCTTGATAGTATCTGCTGCACCGAAAACTTGAATTTCTAGATCGACTTAGGCGGTTTCCACTCCAACACCGCTTCAACCTTGCGAGGGTCCACTCTAATCCCTTCCGTTGACACCACGTGACCTAAGAAAGCCACCTCCCTAAGCCAAAATTTGCACTTACTGAATTTGGCATATAACTGTTTCTCCCTCAGTACTTGTAGAACTATACGCAAATGCATGTCATACTCCTCCTCCTTCTTAGAATAAACTAATATGTCGTCTATGAATACCACGACAAATTGATCCAAGTACTACTGAAACACCCTATTCATTAAGTCCATGAATGTTGCCGGTGCGTTGGTCAACCCAAATGGCATCACTAGGAACTCGTAATGCCCATATCGAGTACGAAATGCCGTCTTGTGAACATCAACCTCCTTCACCTTAAGTTGATGATAACGACCTAAGGTCTATCTTGAGAAAAGCGATGCACCCTTGCTTGATCAAACAAGTCATCAATCCGGCAGCGGATACTTGTTTTTGATCGTTAACTTATTTAGTTGGCGGTAGTCGATACACATCCGTATTGACCCGTCTTTCTTCTTGACAAATAGCACAGGTGCTCCCCATGGATATATACTTGGTCGAATAAACCCTCGGTCCAAGAGTTCCTGAATTTGAGCCTTCAGCTCCACCAATTCCTTTGGTGCCATTCGGTAGGGTGCTATAGACACAGGTGCCGTTCCGGGCAATAAGTCTATACCAAATTCGACTTCCCGATCTGGAGGTAGACTTGGAAGTTCTTCTGGAAACACATCAGCGTATTCTCTCACCGTTTGAACCTTCTCAACTACTGACTCCTTAGCCTCCAAGGCACATATTCGAACCAAAAATGCCTCACACCCTTTTTTGACCATTTTCTTCGCCTTCAACGCAGACACCACGTTGGATAGGTAATTTCTCCTATTACCTATCATGACTACTTTATCCCCCTCAGCCATCTTTAGAACCATGCGCTTAGCAGCGCAATCCAACCTTGCCTGATGCTTAACCAACCAGTCCATTCCAAGAATTAGGTCGAACTCCCCAAACGGCAGTTCCATCAGGTCAGCCACAAACACTACCCCTTGGAGTTCTAGGGGTACATCTCTATATAGCTTGTTTACAACCACAGAGTTACCTAGAGGGCTAATTACTGTCATCTCCCTAGCAATAGTCTCAAAGTCTATGTTCATAGTCTCTACCACACTACTAGCAATGTAACGCCCCAAACCCGGTCTATGCGTTGAGACTAGATTTGGTTTGTTACATGAATCGAGTTATCTTTAAATTTGCAATAAGTTGAAAACTTCAATATAAATTTCAGATTTTAAAATAAATAGAAGAGTATTTGAATTTGATAAATATTTGAAAACATTAGTTGAAAATCATTGTATTATCAAAAACCTTTAAATAGTTTGTTAAAGAGTTGATTATAATAAAATATTTATAAAAGAATTCCATATACTTGAAAGCCTAAATTTATTTTAATAAAGCATCATAAAATCACACCCATAATTAAAAAGTCCAAAGTTTAGTTTAAATCCCAAACACACATAAAATCCATAAGTTACTTATAGAGGCCCTTATTACAATAATCCATAATAGTAAAAAATATTTATTAAAAGTTCGAGTTTAAGTAACCCTCTTAGCAAAGTATGGCCTCCACGAAGTCATCCTCGGCCCAAGTCCACATCAATTTCCATTACGAGATGGAAAATTAAAGGGGTGAGTTACTTAGAACTCGATGTGTAACTCACTTACCACCATTATTGGGCAGATCATCAAGACATTATCTTGGGCTTGAGCCCAATTCGTAAATCAACAATATATCATGAATTAAAACAATTAATAATGCATGTAAAATGTAATTCCCAACCCATACCTAATATCCATCCGCTAACACCCGTACCAACCATCACACTGTGGGGATCAAGTCAACCCACCCCGCCATCACACCAATCGTAGGCGTTAAGCCTTTTTATAATTGTGGCATAGCCACCTAACTAGAAGCGAAGCGGATATATTGTGGCGAAACCACCGAACTAGAGGCAATAAGCGATATTGTGGCGAAACCACCGAACTAGAGGCAATAAGCGATATTGTGGCGTGAGCCACCGAACTAGATATTTGGCAACTGGCCATTCTTCTCTTCATATATCCCACCCATGCAATTGTACATGTACTATAAAATATAAAATTTCTTAATAATGCATAACATGGTGGGTTTATCAATAACATTTCATTTGGCCCATAATTATAATATAGCAATTTGTCTATTTAGCAGTTTAGTGGGCTTTGGCCCATTTATCGAACTAGAGTGTTTTGGCTAAATTTTAACGAACTAGAGTATTTTGGCCCAATTTAACGAACTAGAGTATTTTGGCCCAATTTAACGAACTAGAGTATTTTGGCCCAATTTAACGAACTAGAGTATTTTGGCCCAATTTAACGAACTAGAGTATTTTGGCCCAATTTAACGAACTAGAGTATTTTGGCCCAATTTAACGAACTAGAGTATTTTGGCCCAATTTAACGAAACATCCAATTTACATATTAACGAAAATTTTCTCGAGGGCATTTTCGTAATTTTTACGATTTAGGCGTTTTACGTATTTTCGTCAAAATATCAATATTTACGTTTTACCGATCTAACCGCTTTTACGATTTACTTCATCTTGAAATTGACATCCAACCGAGAAAATAATGAGTGTGAAGTTACACACCTCGTTATCGAAAGTACTAATCCTTCTCGCTCATCCAACACATAAAACATATTTTGATCCGTTAGACAACTAATTCGTAAAAATAATCTTAATCGATAATAGATCCAAAATCTTACCCTCTTGATTTTGAATCACTTGATTTTCGGCTTTCCTCGTTTATTGATTCACTAGCCGAGAATCCACCAACGATAACGGCTCGAAAGTTCGTACTACTTGAATAATGGACTTCCTTGGAAGATGGCCCAAACACGGTGGAAAATCACGAATTGCCAAACCGCTCTTCGTTTGAATGGGGATTTCTGGATCCGCCCTCTTAACGTGACTAACCACCGCCCTTTTCTTCCCTATTTTGATGGTCTTCAAGATCCAAAGGAATTTAGTTAGATCTAAAATAATATCAAATAATACTAGAGGTTTTAAAGAGATTTGATTTCCTTACCAAAATAAAACGTTTCCAACGTTTCTACAATTCTCCGATCACTTGAGTTCCGATCTCGTTATTGCACTAAATAATAACGAAAGAGGCGTTATTAGAATGAACGTTATATCAATCCAAAAGTCCTTCAATTCACCATTACTATTCGCCAAAGTACCTTAATAAATCGAAAATGGAAAAGAACCCTTACCTATTTTCCACGATTCGAAAGGAAAGGATTGAGAATGGTGTCTAAATGATGAAGGATTGGCTATGTATGATCAAGGAAAAGAAGAAAAAATATTTGGTTTATAGGCACAATAGCATTCGCCAAGAGAGTGAAGATGGAGAGAATTTGATTGAAAAGAAATAATATAAGAACGAAAGGATGATGGTGATGTTGTTGCTTGATTTCAAAGAGAAGAGAAGAAAAGAAAAAAAATGAACTTTAGGAGCTAGTATATTCGGCCATGGCAAAAGAAAAGAAAAGATGATTCTTTTGGTATAGATGATTTGACACAAGAAGAAAAGGCACAAAGAATTGGCTAACGAGATAAGCAAAAGGAATAACCAAATGGTCACAAAATTTGAGCTTTACTAATGCCCTATTCGCCAAGATGAAAGTTTGAGAGGAGAAAACAAAGAAAAATCTGCACAAGTGCAAAGAATGACCAAAGAGAAAAGAATGAGATTTTAGCCAAACTAACAAAAATTTGGCTCCTTCCTAAACCAAGTTGCCGTCCAAGCACATGGTCAATTGGCCATGATTTCTTTCCAAAATTTCCCTTGATATGTGCCTTATGCCCCTATCTTTCCTTAAATCTTTGATTCCATGCCATAAGTTAGTTGTTTCCTTAATCCATTGATACACTAACCAAAAATAACATGGTCAACACCTTCCTTATATGTTCCTTGCCGACACTTCTTAGTCATGAGCAGAAAATTAAAACAAAAATTCATTTAGGTGCTATACAAGGATTCGAACCTCTTCCCTTTTACTAGAACCCATGCGCCAACTCCACCATGCCATATGCTCATTTTATGACACTCTTTAGCACATAATTTAGCTTAAGTCTTAATCACCTTTGTTTCACTTCCATAAATTCTCAATTAATAAATTTTATTCCTTCTTCAAATTATGCTTTACCTCTCTAGGACTTCAATAAGCACTAAAATAAAATAAGAGATTTTTCCTAAAAAATCTAAACACCAATTTATGCAATTTAAATACTCGGATTTTTAGGGTGTTACAACTCTACCCTCCTTAAAGAAAATTTCATCCTCGAAATTTACCTGGTTGAAAAAGGTGAGGGTATTGTTGCCAATTGCATCCTCTGGCTCCCACGTAGCTTCTTCCACTCGTGGTTACGCCATAGAACTTTGACCAACGGCACGGTTTTCTTCCTTAGTACCTTAACATCTCGGTCTAGGATTTCCATTGGTTCTTCTTCAAAGGACAAATCTGAATTCAGCTCCAATTCTTCTACCAGTATAATGTGCAAAGGATCCGATCTATAACGCCTCAACATGGAAACATGAAAGACATTATGAATTTGATCTAACTCCGGAGGTAACTCAATCTGATATGCCACTGGACCAACACGCTTCAAAGACACGATAAGGTCCAATATATCTAGGACTTAGCTTGCCCTTCCTTCCGAATCAAGATCTTTTTCCAAGGAGATACCTTCAAGAAAACCCGATCTCCACACTATACTCGATGTCCCTTCGCTTCGGATCTGCGTCGACTTACATCTATCTCGAGGCTTCTTTCAACCGTGCTCGAATAACTTTTACCTTATCCTCTATCTCAGATATCATCTCGGGACCTAACATCATCTTTCGCCCAACTCGGTCCAACAAATAGGAGAGCGACACTTACGACCATACAATGCCTCGTAAGGTGCCATCGAATACTAGGCGATAATGTTGTTATACATAAATTTCGCCGGTGGTAGATAATCCTCCCAACTACCCCTAAAGTCGATTACATCCTCTTAACATATCTTCCAATATCCGAATTACTCTTTCCGATGACCATCGACCGAGGATGAAAAGTCATCTTGAAATTCAACTTTGTCCCCAAGGCTTCATGCGAGCTTTCGAATCGTGATGTAAACCTAGGGTCCTATCCGATATAATAGATATCGGTACCCCATGCAACCTCACAATTTCGGATCGTAAAGTTTCGCCAACTTCGCAATGAATAATCCGTATTTAACGGCAAGAAATGAGCGGCCATCAACCGATCAACAATTACCCAAACGGAATTTTTCTTAGTAGGTGTTAACGGTAACCCACTAACAAAATCCATAGTTATCCTCTCCCATTTCCAAAGAGGAATCTTTATCGGTTGTAACAATCCAGACGGTAATTGATGTTCTGCCTTCACTTGCTGACAAGTCAAACATTTTCCCACAAACTCGTAATCTCACGCTTCAACCACGCCACCAATACTGTTCACGGAGATCTCGATACATCTTATTTCCTCCGGGATGCATAGCATAAGGGCTACTATGCGCCTCCCGTAGAATCAGTTGCTTCAGATCTGAGTCCTTAGGCATGCATACTCTTCCTCGAAAGCACAACACACCCTCCGTGTTTATTCCAAAATCTTCAATTTCACCGTTTTCAACTTGTCGCAGTAAGGGTCCCAACTTCTCATCGATGTCATTTTTCCTTGATTTGTTCCACCACACGAGGTTTCACCAAGTTACGCTAACAAAGCGCCATCCTCATCTGAGACTCAAATGGGCAAACAAAGCTCTTAATTCAGATATCGCCTTACGACTTAACGCGTCGGCTACCACGTTAGCCTTTCCGGGATGGTATTCGATGGAGAAATCATAATCCTTTAACAATTCTACCCATCTTCTTTGTCTTAAATTCAATTCCTTACGGGTAAGGAGGTATTTAAGACTTTTGTGATCCGTGTAGATTATGGACTTCTCACCATAGAGATAGTGCCTCCAAATCTTTAGAGCAAAGACAACGGCAAACTAACTCCAAATCATGAGTAGGGTAGTTTACTTCGTGTGGTCTCAATTGACGAGAAGCATAGGCCACCACCTTTCCATTTTGCATCAACACACAACCTGGACTGTGTGAGACGATCACAATAAGCAGTGAATTCTTTTCCGACCTCGGGTTGAATTAAAGCTGGAGCTTCATCGGGATCTTCTTCAATTTCTCAAAACTCTCTTCTTGCTTTTCGGTCCGGATATACGGAGCTCCTTTCGCAATAGCAGTTTAGTTAGGGTGCAGAATCAACGAAAACCCTCTACAAAACGTCTATAGTATCCACCAAACCTAAGAAACTCAATTTCACCATCGATGTTGGTGGTTTCCAATCCAGAATAGCCTCAATTTTCCGAGGATCCACCCTTATTCCTTTGGCTGATACTACATGACCAAGGAAAGTCACCTCCTTTAGCCAAAATTCGCATTTACCAAATTTGGCATACAATTGCTTATCACGAAGTAGTTGTAATACTATCGCAAATCTGGTCATGTTCCTCCTCATTTCTCGAATAAACCAATATATCATCTATGAACACTACCACAAACCGGTCTAAATATGGTTGAAAGACTCGGTTCATCATGTCCATAAATGCAGCTGGTGCATTGGTTAATCCAAACGGCATCACTACAAACTCATAGTGTCCGTAACGTGTCCGAAATGCCGTCTTATAAATGTTCACTTCTTTCACCTTGAGTGGTGATAACGACCTTAAATCAATTTTGAGAAAATGAAGCTCCTTTTAATTGATCGAGCAGTCGTCAATTCTCGGCAGAGGATACCGATTCTTGATCGTCAATTTATTCAACTGTCGTAGTCAATGCACATACGCATCGATCCATCCTTCTTCTTGATTGAACAAGACCGGTGCTCCCCACGGAGACACACTTGGTCGAATGAATCCCGATCGGCAATTCTTGAATTTGAGCTTTGAGCTCACCAACTCCTTCTGTGCCATTCTATAGGGAGCAATGGACACCGGAGCCGTCCTGCAAAAGCTCAATGCCAAATTCTACTTCCCGATCCGAGGTATACCGGGAAGTTCTTCGGAAATACATCGGAAATTCCTTCACCGTCCTCACATCATTCACGGATAATTCTTTGGCATCCAAAGCACGAGATAAAGGCTAGGAATGCTCCATATCCTTTCCGCACCAACTTCTCGACTTTTAATGCAGATACCACATTTGCCGATAGTTCTTTCGTTCACCAATCATCATGACTTCCTTATCATCCGAGGTCCTTCGACATTCGCTTTTCAAAGACAATCCAATTGCGCCCGATGTTTGACCACCAATCCATGCCTGAATGAGATCGAACTCGCAGAAAGGTAGTTCCATCAAATTTGCTAAGAATACTTCCTCTTGGATTTTTAAGGGCACGTCTTTAAATATTTTATTAACCATCACCGATCGTCCTAAAGGGTGACATCATCATCTCATTTTCGGTAATTTGATTCTAAATTCAAATTTCAGATATGGCACTAGATACATATGAATGAGTAGAGCCAATATCTATTAAGGCAATAACAGTACATCAAAATGAAGAACGCATCGATTATCACATCGGGTGCATTGCCGTCCTCATGGCGTCTAACCGCATAGACCGATCCAGCCGTCTTGCATCGCATTTCCTCTATTACCATTGCCTCGACCGGTGCACCTTGACCACGACCAGCCCCATTACCACCACGACCGGTCCACGTCCTCTCGGTGGTCTGCTGATTACCTCTGGCCGGTGTGCATCATTATTACGGACTTCTTGAGTCGTATCCATTCGTCGAGGACAACTTTTGTCTTGATGTTCCATTGAACCGCATTTGTAGCATGCGCCGCTTTCCTCCAACATTCCCCAAAATGTCTCTTCCCACACTCAAATGCAATCTCGACTTCGATTATTTGCTACCGGGTTACGCCTTGAAGCGATTCATCATTCCGGTTTCTTCAAATCTCTTAGAAGAACCAGATCTTTGTGTCTCTCTCTTGTTTGGGATCTTTCTCGGTTACGTTGTTCGAGTTCTTAGCCTCTTGGCTATTTTGGCCTTCTCCACCAGAGGAAAAATTTCTAACTTGTGCGGAGCAATTAGAACCCTCACTCATCATTAAGTCCATCCTCGAAACGTATACAACGCTCATGATGTTGCTACAATTGTCCGCATAACGGCTCGGACGTAAAAACTTCGACTTCATATCGCCACGGCCTTACTTCCTTGGACAAGATTCAGAAATTCCTTCCTTGACGTCTACATAGCTCGTTCGACGTATTTTCCTTGGAAGGCGACTTTAAAGAATTCCCGATTAATCGTGCGGCTTGATGCCTTCTCGAGCGGTGAGCCACCACCGTCGCCTCATCTCTCAATAAGGATCTGACTCCTCTCGGTTTTGCTCACCGTGCATTCCATATCATCCATAATCCGTTCCACGACTTGAGCGAGATTCACCACATTCGAGCTACACCGAGACTCGTCGAAAACTTCGCATTATTTGCCTTAAGTCGCTCTGAAATTGACCCACGAGTTGTTGGCCCAATTCTAGTTCCAATGACCCTTTCCAAGACTCGTAGCATTGCTTGAGTCAATGCATGATCTTCTTCCATGTGATCGCGTGATCCGTCTCACTTTCAATTGGCAGTCGCCCACTTCCCACATCGATTTGGTGCTTGATTGTAGCACCTCGGCCTCTACCACGCCACGTCTATCGCGTCCACGACCACGTCCTCTAGTGCTCATGATAGCTTGTTCGTTTATTTGATTACAAGTTTTATGAATCGAAATTTTGTTTGGTGTTTATTAACGATATTTTATGAGATTTGAGATATAAAGTTATTTTTCGCAACATATCCTATAGTCTCAATCTCTCGGTCTTTTCACGTCTAAAACTAGAAGTTCTAGAGTGTTCCTATGATCATATCATAGTAATCATTAAGTAGCAAATACTTACTTGACTTGTTCTTGGGATGCTTGTGGTGCCATCTGATTTTGAATGATTTCATACGAAATTATTTTTTTGAACCCAAACCACAGTCGAGTTTTTGAAACTGGGCTCTGATACCACAAAATGTAACGCCCCAAACCCGGTCTATGCGTTGAGACTAGATTTGGTTTGTTACATGAATCGAGTTATCTTTAAATTTGCAATAAGTTGAAAACTTCAATATAAATTTCAGATTTTAAAATAAATAGAAGAGTATTTGAATTTGATAAATATTTGAAAACATTAGTTGAAAATCATTGTATTATCAAAAACCTTTAAATAGTTTGTTAAAGAGTTGATTATAATAAAATATTTATAAAAGAATTCCATATACTTGAAAACCCAAATTTATTTTAATAAAGCATCATAAAATCACAGCCCATAATTAAAAAGTCCAAAGTTTAGTTTAAATCCCAAACACACATAAAATCCATAAGTTACTTATAGAGGCCCTTATTACAATAATCCATAATAGTAAAAAATATTTATTAAAAGTTCAGAGTTTAAGTAACCCTCTTAACGCAGTATGGCCTCCACGAAGTCATCCTCGCCCAAGTCCACATCAATTTCCATTATCCGAGATGGAAAATTAAAGGGGTGAGTTACTTAGAACTCGATGTGTAACTCACTTACCACCATTATTGGGCGGATCATCAAGACATTATTTGGGCTTGAGCCCAATTCGTAAATCAACAATATATCATGAATTAAAACAATTAATAATGCATGTAAAATGTAATTCCCAACCCATACCTAATATCCATCCGCTAACACCCCTGTACCAACCATCACACTGTGGGATCAAGTCAACCCACCCCGCCATCACACCAATCGTAGGCGTTAAGCCTTTTTATAATTGTGGCATAGCCACCGAACTAGAAGCGAGAGCCGATATTGTGGCGAAACCACGAACTAGAGGCAATAAGCGATATTGTGGCGAAGCCACCGAACTAGAGGCAATAAGCGATATTGTGCGAAACCACCGAACTAGATATTTGGGCTGGCCATTCTTCTCTTCATATATCCCACCCATGCAATTGTACATGTACTATAAAATATAAAATTTCTTAATAATGCATAACATGGTGGGTTTATCAATAACATTTCATTTGGCCCATAATTATAATATAGCAATTTGTCTATTTAGCAGTTTAGTGGGCTTTGGCCCATTTATCGAACTAGAGTGTTTTGGCTAAATTTTAACGAACTAGAGTATTTTGGCCCAATTTAACGAACTAGAGTATTTTGGCCCAATTTAACGAACTAGAGTATTTTGGCCCAATTTAACGAACTAGAGTATTTTGGCCCAATTTAACGAACTAGAGTATTTTGGCCCAATTTAACGAAACATCCAATTTACATATTAACGAAAATTTTCTCGAGGGCGTTTTCGTAATTTTTACGATTTAAACGTTTTTACGTATTTTCGTCAAAATATCAATATTTACGTTTTTACCGATCTAACCGTTTTTACGATTTACTTCATACTGAAATTGACATCCAACCGAGAAAATAATGAGTGTGAAGTTACACACCTCGTTCTCGAAAGTACTAATCCTTCTCGCTCTCGGCACCTAAAACATATTTTGATCCGTTAGACAACTAATTCGTAAAAATAATCTTAATCGATAATAGATCCAAAATCTTACCCTCTTGATTTTGAATCACTTCGATTTTCGGCTTTTCCTCGTTTATTGATTCACTAGCCGCCGAGAATCCACCAACGTATAACGGCTCGGAAGTTCGTACTACTTCGAATAATGGACTTCCTTGGAAGATGGCCCATAACCGGTGGAAAATCCTGATGCAAAACCGCTCTTCGTTTGAATGGGGATTTCTGGATCCGCCCCTCTTAACGTGACTAACCACCGCCCTTTTCTTCCCTATTTTGACAGTCTTCAAGATCCAAAGGAATTTAGTTAGATCTAAAATAATATCAAATAATACTAGAGGTTTTAAAGAGATTTGATTTCCTTACCAAAATAAAATGTTTCAACGTTTCTACAATTTTCCGATCACTTGAGTTCCGATCTCGTTATTGCACTAAATAATAACGAAAGAGACGTTATTAGAATGAACGTTATATCAATCCAAAAAGTCCTTCAATTCACCATTACTATTCGGTCAAAGTACCTTAATAAATCGAAAATGGAAAAGAACCCTTACCTATTTTCCACGGTCGAAAGGAAAGGATTGAGAATGGTGTCTAAATGATGAAGGATTCGGCTATGTATGATCAAGGAAAAGAAGAAAAAATATTTGGTTTATAGGCACAATAGCATTCGGCCAAGAGAGTGAAGATGGAGAGAATTTCGATTGAAAAGAAATAATATAAGAACGAAAGGATGATGGTGATGTTGTTGCTTGATTTCAAAGAGAAGAGAAGAAAAGAAAAAAATGAACTTTAGGAGCTAGTATATTCGCCATGGCAAAAGAAAAGAAAAGATGATTCTTTTGGTATAGATGATTTCGCACAAGAAGAAAAGGCACAAAGAATTGGCTAACGAGATAAGCAAAAGGAATAACCAAATGGTCACAAAATTTGAGCTTTACTAATGCCCTATTCGCCAAGATGAAAGTTTGAGAGGAGAAAACAAAGAAAAATCTGCACAAGTGCAAAGAATGACCAAAGAGAAAAGAATGAGATTTTAGCCAAACTAACAAAATTTGGCTCCTTCCCTAAACCAAGTTGCCGTCCAAACACATGGTCAATTGGCCATGATTTCTTTCCAAAATTTCCCTTGATATGTGCCTTATGCCCCCTATCTTTCCTTAAATCTTTGATTCCATGCCATAAGTTAGTTGTTTCCTTAATCCATTGATACACTAACCAAAAATAACATGGTCAACACCTTCCTTATATGTTCCTTCTTGACACTTCTTAGTCATGAGCGAAAATTAAAAACAAAAATTCATTTAGGTGCTATACAAGGATTGAACCTCTTCCTCTTACTAGACCATATGCTCATTTTATGACACTCTTTAGCACATAATTTAGCTTAAGTCTTAATCACCTTTGTTTCACTTCCATAAATTCTCAATTAATAAATTTTATTCCTTCTTCAAATTATGCTTTACCCTCTCTAGGACTTCAATAAGCACTAAAATAAAAATAAGAGATGTTTCCTAAAAAAAAATCTAAACACCAATTTATGCAATTTAAATACTCAGATTTTTAGGGTGTTACAAGCAACGTATGAATGCATTGAACCCACATCAATTAATGCAACATATGGGAGACCAAAAATTAGAAATGTACCGGTTATGACGTCCGGTGCGTCACCCTCCTCTCGACGCCTCGCTGCGTAGACTAAACCAGGTTTCCTTACTTCTGTGTTGCCTGCCCCTCTTCCCAGATTCCTGCGACCTCGATTAGAACCATTGCCTCCTCTACCATTACCGCGACCCCTCTGTGGTGGTCCTACATTTCTAGCCTGAGCACGGTTCTGACCCTCTGGCTGATTTTTAGCTAACTTTCGAGGACAGTCCCTTACACGGTGATCCAAAGATCCACATTCAAAGCAACCCCTTTCACCGGTCCAACATCCTCCCCAATGTGATTTCCCACAGCGGTTGCACTGAGCTGGTCTCTGATTAGTAGCCGCGGGTCTTCCTCCCTGATTCGGCCCACTCTGCCGAGCCCTTTTCTGAGCATTATTACCTGACCCAGACGACCCAAATCCCCTTTTTTGCTTGTTCCTATCGTAGTTCTGTCTTACGGACGCCTTGACCCCTTTGGCTACTTTAGCCTTTTCCACCAAGACAGAAAACTCACGCTCCTGCTGTGGAGCAATCAGCAGCCTCAACTCATCCCTAAGCCCGTCTTCGAAGCGGACACACCGTTCATGCTCCGTTGATACAATTCCCTGCGCATAGCGGTTCAGCCTCAAGAATTTCACTTCATACTCCGACACTGACTTATTTCCTTGTACCAACCCCAGAAAGGCTTTCCTCTGCGCATCAGTGTAGCTGGTGCCCACATACTTCTTCTGATAAGCAGCTTTGAAATACTCCCAAGTTAGATCATCTGCCGTAGCACCATCCTGAACCGTGAGCCACCACTGATATGCCTCCTCCTTTAGAAGTGACACAGCTCCTTTCAGCTTCTCCTCATTTGTCAGATCGAGGTCATCCATGATCCTCTCAGTCGATTCTATCCAATATTCCGCCGCACTGGGTGCCACTCTCGATACACCCCGGAATACCTCAGCTCCGTTAGATCGGAGTCGCTCGGGAATAGATTTTTGAGCTTCCATACCTCCACCAGCCCCAGCCACTATCTCAAGGACTCGCAACACAGCTTGCGATACTGCCTCACCATCAGTTTGATCCTGCTCTTCAGCTCTAAAAGTTGGAGGTGGTGGTGGCGGTGGTACCTCATTTTCTGACCCATGACCCGACCTAACGGGTTCAGACACGGTCATTCTGCCCCTACCGCGGCCACGACGGCCACGTCCTCTAGAGCTCATTCTAACTATTGCGCTTTAATCTGCTTAAGAAATTTTATGGATTAGTACTTGTTTCACCAATTATCCACGAAGAAATTTTATGATAAGAGCTTTAAGAGTGGTTTTTTCGTAATCAAACAAGCACACAATCTTTCATTCATTCAAAGAGACGTTGTAGTTTCGTTGTGATTGTTTTTCCACTACCCAGGGGCATTTTCGTAATTTGTCCTACATGGGTATTTTTGTAATTTTTCAAAAACACAGGTTCTTGGATGATTTTGTCAAAAATTATTTTAAATCTCTTAATTTCTCGGGGTATTTGGAAAATTTTGAAATTTGGGGGTCTTTCGGTGATTTTGAAGCTCAGGGGCATTTTGGTAATTTTGTAGGTTAGGGGCAATTTTGTAATTTTCTCAAATCGTGACGTTTTTTTGAATTTTGAGGTTTTTGGGCACTTTTCATGTGATGAAATTTTTGATTAAAACCGTGGGTATTTTGGGAATATCATAAATCAAGGGCCTTTTTTTTGAAATTTTACCCCTAAGGGTATTTCAGTAATTTTTCATATTCAGGGCATTTTTACCAAAAATAATTCCAAAAATTGGGTTCTAAGTGATTTCACAAAACATGGATATTTTGAAAATTTCTATTTGAAAAATTTTTCATACGGAGGGTATTTTGATAATTTACAAGCCAAGGGTATTTTGGTCATTTTTTTTCAACTGAGGGGTATTTTGGTCTTTTTTTTAAAAGCTAAGATTTTATTTATTTCCAAAATCAAAACGGCTAGTCCCTTTCGGGTTTTAGTTATCGAGTTTAGCTTTGTGAGTGTGTCGTCTCACTAGGATGAGCAGATTACTATATGCACTGTAGGATTCGAGTGAGTAGGAGGTGAGTCACGAGGATGCTTAAATACCGTGCTCCCACCGAATCCAATCCTAGACATGCATATAACGATTGCCACATCTTTTGCTCGGTGACAACTCACGTGGTTTGTTTAGGGAATTTATTAAATCTTATGCATAGTTGGGGTACACTAGCCCTAGGGTTCAACAGTTCCTATTCTAATAATCTACGTTCCGACTTACTCTTCTCGCCTCATCAAAAGAGTTCACAAAATTGATAGAAGTACTTACAGGCGGATAGGTACAGGAGACTCGGTGCCATGTTTGTTCAAACCAAAACCATTTCTCAAACATTATAATAAGGCCTACTAACAAAAACCAAACATTTTGGGCCCTGGGCCCCCACAGTCGAGTTTTGAACTGGGCTCTGATACCAATTTTGTAACACCCCAAACCCGGCCCAAACATTATGTCTGAATTTGTTTTGCTACAGAGTAAAATAATTTCGAAAACCCTTTCAAAACGATTCTATCTAAGGTAAAAGATTTTGTCAAGTTTTAAAACCATTGAATTGTATGAAAAACTATTAAGTCAAAATTGTTACAGATTTTAATGTACCCGATGGAACAATAAAACATTTTTCGTTTGATTTTGAGAAAGCATGTATACCCCATTAAGTATCATTAAATAGTTTGAACAAATTATCCAAAATACGAAAAATAACCAAAATAAAGTATTAGGAGGCCTTATTACAACTTGAGTAAAATAAAAATCCACGATAACTAAAATAAATCAAGGTCCATAAAATCCACATTTTTACTGCATGGCCACCTCGAGTCCTTCCGGCTCCTCATCCGCGATCTACAAGTCACCTGAAAAATGTTAAAGGAGAAGGTGAGTCACCAAGACTCAATGTGTAACCCTTTCCCCGGTTTAAAGCAATTTCATACACAATTTATAACAAATTAACATGCGCTAAATCATGCACCCAACCTAGCCATCCAAACACCTTTCTCTACCCGTGTGGTACCAAACCCTTGGTGGTGCTAAACCACCGGTGACTTAAAGTCACAAATGTGATACCAAATCACTTTGGAGGTGCCAAACCTCCGGTGTCCGAAGACATAAATCGATTGATGGGGCCAACCCATCGTGTGATACCAAATCACCAACCGTCAATCCCATAATATAATCCGTGGGGCCAACCCACTGTGGTACTAAGCCACTGGGACGAGACGCTGTGAGGTGCCAAACCTCTGGAGGTGCCAAACCTCTGGTGACCGTAGTCACGAAATGTGGTACCAAACCACTGGTGTCCGTCGACACGAATATTACTTCCCCCTCCACTCATTTAACCCATATCAACCAAGAATTTATATTTTAATAGAAATCATGCCAACATGCTCATTTAGCAACACATATAGAGTTTACCATTAGCCATAACCACATATACCAAATATGTCATAATGTGTCATGCTTCCCAAAAGCATCATAAAGAGAGTCATAACGACAAGGACTCACCTGAATCCTTGCTTATACTATTATGGTATTAAATCCCAAATCTACACAAGTCAGATTTAGCATACACAACAATTAGCATTTTAATCAGTTATAAAGTGTGTATGTACACACCTGAGTCTAACGATAACTCTAAATCCCCAAAGAGGCAATCGGCCACCCTAGCTTTTCTGTCCCTATATTCGGCCAAATGCAAAGGTTAGTGCCCTAGGCCGTTCGGCCAAACCACAATATCCAAAGGGTTAATATTTGAAACCTGAGACCTTACCTACACGTCCTTTGAATACTAGCCACCACACAACAAGTGTTTCTGCTTCCCTACAATCGGCAATCACACCTTCAAATCATTAGCCTTTGACTTTTACGTCACTAAATATAATCTATTAAAATAGATCCTTACCCCCACTTACCAAGATTGATTGCTAACGATTGGAGGTTTGACTGAATACTTTCGACCCCGGAGTACCTAGATAAAATCGGTTTCAACACGATTAGTCATCAATATAATTCGGCTCTTTTGTTCATCCCAAATCGATGTAACACAGAGAGAAGAACAATAAGTATTCGGCCAAAACACTTACCTTCTCAAATCGTTTGCCAAAGAAGATTCGAAGAGATCTATCCCACTTAATATTCGGCCAAGGTGAGTTTAATAAGAAGAAAAGTAATTTCGGTCACCAAGATAGGGAGTAGGTTCGGCTAGAGGGAAAGAAAATAAAATAAATGAAAGGAAGATAGAAGTTTCGGCAGCAAGGGTGGTGGATATTCGGCCTATAAAGAAAGAAAAGAGAAAGAGAAAAGGAGATGGGGTTTCGACAAGAAAGGGTAGAGAGACTTTTGAAAACAAAAGTTCGAAAAAATAAAAGAAAAGAGGTAGAGGATGAAGGGTGGTTTCGGTCCTGAGGAAGGATGAAAAAGAAAGAAAAGAGATGGAATATGGGAGAATGCCTAGCCGAAATTGTCAAATGAGTGACTAAGAGAATTTGGCACTTTCTTTCCCCTATCACCTTGCCGTCCACTCCTATCATCAAGGAGTTCAAAATTGGTCAACTCCTAAAATTCCTCTTGGCCAACCAAATGAAAAATATTCAAAGTAATTTGAATAAATCACTCCTAATTTTTCTCTTTGCCATTTATTCAAGATTATTCACATTAAAACTCAATTACTTCCTTATCATCCTTATTATCCTATATAAAAATTGAGCCTTTTTCTCTCTCCCTTTGCCGTCCAAAATAAAGAGCAAAAAGAGAATTTCGTGACTTGAACATAGGCTCCCCTTGCTCCTTGTGGCGTCAACTCTAGCACCTAAGTGGCCTCCCTTTTGCCACTTTTCCAAGGCCTAATTAGTGTCTAATTTCCCCTCATTTATCCTTGTAACCCCTAGTTACTATGGCTCCCTATCCTTAAAGCTTCCAAATAAAATTTTTATACCCCTCTGAGCCTACTCAAGACCCCTAATTAAGTCTTATTTCACCACAATTAATATCACAGCAATCCAAACACAGGAAAAATATTTCAATCACGAATAACCCCTATTTTAGGATGTTACAGTACTTGTGTAGGTTCGGCTAGATATTTTAGAGGGGAAAAACGATAAGAGCCTATGGTGGTTTCGGCTTTGACACAAAACAAAGAATGAGAGCCTTCCAAGCTTGCCGAAAATATCACCTAGCTAACTAAGGAATTTTGGCACCCCCTTACCCAGCTTCCCAACCGTTTACTCCTCTTCCATCAAGAGTTCAGATTTCGGCAAAACTCCCAGAATCACTCCTGCCAACCATTCAAATGAGTTTGAATTAATCAAACTCGTAAATCCCCTCTTCTCCATCTTATTTGACAGAGTTTGTGCTGAGCACAACTCCTCCCCCCTTGGCGTCAAAATGGTAAGTAGATTGGAATTTCTACTGCTCGAACCGGAGTTCTCCCACCTGCTTGTGGCGTCATTCTCTAGACACCTTAGTGGCACCTCCTTTGCCACTTCACCAAGGTAGTTCTTATGCTTAACTTCCCCACGAAATATTCTTAACCCCTAGCTCCTTCAACTCCCTTAACTAACACTTAAAAACAAAATTTTTCCTATAGCTCGAGCCTACCTTTGGCTTATAACTAGCCTCTAGAGCACCTCAAACAATAACCACACACATGCAAAGAAGTTCAAACACAATAACCCCTATTTAAGGATGTTACACATACATAGCTGAAGCTATCTTGAATCGCACACTAAGTGCCGTACATAGTTGGAGCTATCTTGAATCGTACACCAAGTGCCATACATAACCGAATTGTCATCAAACATGACTGTAGTCTCGTATATACAATTTATGCAATATCAAAGCATTTAAAGAGTAATTAGAATAGTGCTTATTACATACAAACTTACCTCGAATATGGAAACGATAAAATAAGTCGATTAGTCGATAACTTTCGTTTTTCCCCGATCTCAATCCGAATTCCACTTTTCTTGATCTAAATATATTAAAAATTAACTTATTTAATCATATATTTATTCAATTCAATCCAAAATATAATTTAGACTACATTTACACTTTTGCCCCTAAACTTTCACTTTTTTTACAATTTAGTCATTATTTCATAAAATCACAAATTAATAAAATTCCAAATATACCCATGCTAGCCGAATTACAATAATACCCCTAGAAGACCATATTTTTCATTTATTTTTCATTTTAGCCACAAAGTTTCAACATTTCTCAATTTAATCCTTATTTTGCATTTTCACTAAAAATCACTTTACAGTACTTGTTTAACTATCAACAAGCATTCAAAATCTATCATAAATCATCAAAAATAATACATATTCATCAATGAAAACATTCAAAATATTTAACATATTTGCAAATTAGTCCCTGGGCTAGCTAGATTAAGCTGCAACGATCTCAAAAACGTAGAAATCATTAAAAACATGACAAAAATCGTACCTTAAAGAGCATGAGAAGCTTGACTGAATGAAAGGTATAAAAATGGCTTTTTCAAGCCCTAATTTTTGGTTGAGGAAGAAAACTAAAAGGTGATAACTTATTTTGATTTTATTTATTTTATCATTAATACATAATTTACTAAATTAACCTTGGTTTAAAACATTAAAAACACCTTAATAAATGTCCATATATGTCCAATCATGCTATTAATGGTCTAATTACAACATAAGGACCTCCACTTTAATTTTCCTTAGCTATTTGACACCTTTAGCTATTAGAACACTACTTTTGCACTTTACGCGATTTTGTCATTTTTATCAAATTGACCATTTAAACGATAAAATTTCTTAACGAAATTTTCATACAATCACTCAATCATGCTGTAACATTAAAATAATAATAAAATAAATATTTTGACGTCAGATTTGTGGTCCCGAAACCACTGTTCTGATTTGACCAAAAATGGGTTGTTGCAATAATAGTTATAAAAAATCAAAATATAGAGATCGTGGTTGTCATTGTAATTAAGGATGTGGTTGGACATATTAATAATTTTTATCTTGGTGGTTATAATAGTAGTACTTCTAACCACTAGAAAAAGAATAATAAAGAAAAACAAGAAAATGGTGATCAAAATATTCGAAGGTTAGTGAAATTTCATGCTACCAATTTGGTATGAAAATGTATTGGTTACGTACCTATCGTATGTTCAACCATCTAGTAAAACTTTATCAAAGCATCCATTAAAAAAAGGAAACAATATTGAGACAAATTTCGTTATCCCAAAATGATGAAATGGAGGATAATTTTTCAGCAAAAGATGAAATTTTTTACTATGATGCTAAAGCTGACCATGCATTCAAGGATGATTAATATGTTCTTAATTTGTGTTAAAATTTTGTTGAGATCCAGGCATTGAAATTTAATTTTTTGGTTTAAGAATCATTAGAATCAATGGCTACTTGATATTTGCTTAGGGATGATCTCTTTCTTTTCATCACAAAGGATGGTTATAATCATTACTTCTCATTCATGGTAACTTAAGTCAGTCTAATCACCTTCATTTGAAATTTGATTTGATTTCTATTAAGAAGTTCAATTTATATAATTATCTATTCGAAAAACTCCAAATGTAACCTCTCCAACTCGACCTAGACATTAGGCTCGAATTCAAAAGATTACATTGGCCACCGAAACGGCCCAATAAGTAATCAGGGTTTATAAAATAGTCATTTTAAAATATTTTTTTATCTTAAAAGAAAACTTAGCCTATTTTAGAAAAACTCATAAGTTAAAAAAAATCAATTAAGTTTAACAGTTTTTTTTGTAACGGTGATTACCTTTGAAAACTTAGTTAATTTCTAATTTATTTATTGCTCAAATTTTAATTATAACCTAGTAGGGGAAAACTAATATTTAACTTAGTTTTAATAAAAACTATATTTCATGTATAAATAATTAAAATCCCTATTTCATCAAATTAAATGTTGTAACACCCCAAACCCGGCCCAAACACTACAACCGGGTCTGGTATGTCACTGAAAAAAATTTTGTAAAACCAATCGTGTCGACAGAAAGCCCAAATAAGAATTACATAAAATGTGCCTTAATAATCAAAAGCCCAAAACTGAATTAAATGTCCTTGAAAGAAATTAAAACGAGAATAAATAATAAAGGCCCATAATAAAACTAAAATGTAAAATAATGGCCCATGGCCTTATTACAACATAGTTTAAATCCATAACATAAAATACTTTAAAAAAAAAAAAAAACTAATATGGGGAACTTGTCGCCGGATCCACCTTCTTTTGCATGGCCACCTTGCACTTCACTCCGGCCCGGTCTGTTGCACTAATTGTCACCTGAAAGGTTAGTTTAATTTGGGTGAGTCGCAAGACTCAGTGTGCAACCCTCATGCACCACTAGATTTGGGCCTCATAAAACATAACAACAATTTCATTTACATGGATAACAAGTAATATGCAAAGCCCCAACCCATTTGCCTAGGTTTCCATCCGCTACACGCCCCCGTACCAACCAACATACCATTGGGGATTTCTACTATCAACCCACACCGCTACACTCCAAGATGGCAGTCATGCTGCTCATCAACATATATTGGCCGAAGCCCTTATAACAGATCACGGCATTAGCCACTACAAGTAAATCACGGTAAAGCGCTACACATATACATATACATATACTTCCTCCTTTCATCACCCAACCCATGCAAACATGTACAATAATTTAAAAACATGTACAACAATTTACTTGTAACATATAATCAGATTATTTACTAACCTGAAGGTCCGCTGTTTAAATCAGAGATTTTGGCTTTTACATAACATATAAAACTTATGAACATATATATATATATATATATATTAATAATCAGATCTAGATGGTGGGGAAGTATTACGCACCTGGTTCGCGTACTAAGTCTTTCGCTATGTCTACGCTACTATCACTCGAAACAACTACTATTGGCCCACGATCTGACTTCAATTTCGACCCACACCCCGTTGGCCAATCTCGCACTACTGAAACAGATCGCTTCTTGAAATTGGGCGACGGTTTTACAGATCCAACCTTCTCTGCTTGACTGTTAGTTGAGTCCATAACAATCCCTTAATCACTAAACCAAATAAACGATGCGATCTAACTCATTAGTTAAATGTAACCCTTAAAACGAACACTTACCTAGTTAGCCGAATCCTGAATGTCCTTGAGAAATCGTCACCACCAACCTACCTACATTCGTCCATCCTGCAAATATCAAACCAACCAATACACACAACCAACCTAACCCAAATAGTATTCGGCCAAAGCAAAAAGAATCATGGAAGGCCATTCGGCCAAACTTACCACTACCTACCTTCGACTTTTCCACCAAATCGACTTTAATGGGGAATATTCGGCTTTAAGGGGTAAAGAGTATAATTGGCAGGGCCTTGAAAATAATGATTTAGATTAGGAGTTTGATAAGAATAAAGGAATCGCAGAAAAGGATAAATCCCAAAACTCACCGGATTACTAAGGAGTATATGGCTTACAATGCACCTTCGGGAAAACAGAGATCTCCCTTGTAGATTCGGCTATAGAGGAAGAAGATGCACGCTAAGAGCATTCGACTTTTAGAAGGGTTTTTGAGGAGAGGAGAAATAAGGAGTTTCGGCTATGATGTGTTTTCAGGAAAAAAAAGAAAGAAAATCGAGAGAGGATGGAGTGTAGATTTCGGCAAAGAGAAAGAAAAGATGGAGAGAATGGTTAGCAGAATTTCGGCTAGCCTATACTAAACTGATTTTCCCCCCTCTTATAGTTGAGTTTTAGCCAACTCTCCCTCTTCTTTTGATAACCTTTAAATCTCATGATAACTCAATCCTTATCTTACCTTTAGGAGAGCCTTCACTAAAGCCAACTCCTCCCTCCTTGATTATCGTCTTTTATCACTTAAATAAAAAGAAATAAAGCTCCTAACTAGTAGCCTACATGCCGTCTACCCCCTTCCCATTTAAGTTTCGAATTCTGACCCATCTCCTAAGGCTCAATCGGCCACACAAGGGCCCAAACTCCTCTCCCCTTATGACGCTACCTTATGCCCACTTAAAGCACTTCAATTCTTTGGGCCACAAGCCCAGCTTGTCACTTAATCAACTATCTTCTTAAATTATGAGCTAACACCATTTATTAGCCACCTAACCTAAAATTTTTAAAGCCCAATCTTTCACCTTAAATTACCCAGAGCACTAACTTTAACCCTAATTCAAATATTTAATCAAAAAGTCAGCCTTATCCTTAAAATCTCAATTTAACATATTAGACTATCATATAAATATGTAGGCCCACTTTAAGGATGTTACAGTTCTACCCCTCTTAAAATAAATTTCGGCCTCGAAATTTACCTGGTCGGAAAAGATGGGGATACTGTTGGCATTTAACATCCTCTGGCTCCCACATTGCCTCTTCTGCGCCGTGATTTTGCCACAAAACTTTAACCAACAGAACAGACTTCCTTCTCAACACTTTCATATCTCGATCCAGAATTTCTACTAGTTCCTTCTCAAAGGACAAGTCTGGCCTTACTTCTATCTCTTCTACCGGCACTACGTACGATGGGTCAGATCGATAACGTCTCAGCATCGAGACATGGAACACGTCATGTATCTACTCCAACTTCGAAGGCAACTCCAATCGATAAGCCGCTAGGCCCACATGTTCTAATACCCGGTAAGGCCCAATAAACCGTGGACTTAACTTCCCCTTTCGACCAAACCTCATTACCTTCTTCCACGGGGATACCTTCAAGAAGACTTGATCACCTACTGCGAATTCCACCTCCTTCCGCTTTAGATCCGCGTAAGACTTCTGTCGATCAGATGCTTCCTTTAGCCGAACCCGTATTAACTTCACTTTCTCCTCGATTTTTGAAACTAATTCTGGACCTAACACCTTACGTTCACCCAACTCCATCCAACATGTTGGAGTACGACATCTCCTTCCATATAACACTTCATAAGGCGCCATCTGAATGCTAGCTTGATAACTATTATTATATGCAAATTCTGCCAAGGGCAAATACTCTTTCCAACTGCCCCTAAAGTCGATGATGCAACCCCTTAGCATATCTTCCAAGATTTGAATGACCCTCCGGATGACCATCGATGCGTGGGTGAAAAGCGATACTAAAGTCTAACCTTGTTCCCATTGCTTGATGAAGAGCCTTCCAAAATCGTGACGTGAACCTAAGGTCCCTATCTAATATGATCGACACTGGCACACCATGCAATCTTACAACCCCAGCCACATACAATTTATCCAACTTTTGTAAAGAAAAGTCCACTCGAACCGGTATGAAGTGAGCAGACTTTGTCAGTCGGTCAACAATCACCCAAATTGAATCCTTCTTAGTGGGTGTAAGGGGTAACCCACTAAAAAAATCCATCTTGATTCTCTCCCATTACCATTGGGGAATCTTCACCGGCTGCAACAATGCCAATGGCACTTGGTGTTCAGCTTTGACCTGCTGACATGTCAAACATTTTCCTACGACTTCTGTTACCTCTTTCTTCAGACCTGGCCACCAAAATTGTTCTCGCAAATCAAAGTATATCTTGACTCCTTCAGGATGCATAGCATAAGGGCTACTATGCGATTCCCGAAGAATCCTCTGTCTTAGCTCATCATCCTTAGGCATGCAAATCTTCCCACGATAACACAGAACTCCATCCTTGTTTAAACTATAGTCCTCCATTTCACCATCCCTCACTTGCAAAAGTCATGCACTCAGAACATCATCCACTAACTGTTTGTCCTTAACCTGGCTTACCCATGTTGGCTTTACTTGTAACTCTGCCAGCACACTCCCGTCGTCGAATAGACTCAGATGAGCGAACATGGCTCTTAACCCTGATACTACCTTGCGGTTTAACGCATCTGCTACCACATTTGCCTTTTCAGGGTGATATTTGATTGAATAATCATAATCCTTTAGGAGCTCAATCCACCTACGTTGTCTCAAATTTAGCTCCTTCTGGGTAAGGAGGTACTTCAGACTTTTATGGTCGGTGTAATTATCGACTTCTCCCCATATAAGTAGTGCCTCCAAATCTTTAAGGCAAACACTATCGCTGCCAACTCCAAGTCATGCGTAGGGTAGTTCAACTCATGCGGTCTCAATTGTCGAGACGCATACGCCACCATTTTTCCTTCTTGCATCAGCACACACCCTAAACCCGCGTACGACGCATCACAGTAGACGGTAAATTCCTTTCTTGCCTCTGGCTGAATTAATACTGACGCTTCCAGCAGGATTCTCTTTAGCTTCTCAAAGCTTCCCTGTTGTTTGTCAGTCCATACGAATAATACTCCCTTCCTTAACAACTTAGTCAGAGGAGCCCCTATTAGAGAAAACCCTTCAACGAACCTTCGGCAATACCCTGCTAACCCTAAGAAACTCCAAACCTCTGCCATAGAATTTGGTGGTTTCCAATCCAATACAGCCTCTATCTTTCGAGGGTCCACCCTAATTCCCTCGGTCGAAACCACATGTCCTAAGAAAGTCACTTCCTTCAGCCAGAACTCACACTTACTGAACTTTGGAAATAGCTGCTTCTCCCTCAGCATTTGCAACACCATGCGAAGATGTTCGTCATGCTCCTCCTTCGACTTAGAGTAAACCAGGATATCGTTGATGAACACCACAACGAACCGATCAAGATATGGCTGAAACACCCGGTTCATCATATCCATAAAGGCCGCTGGTGCGTTCGTCAACCCGAACGGTATTACCAAGAACTCATAATGCCCGTACCAAGTCTGAAACGCTGTCTTATGAATGTCCCCTTCTTTAACTTTTAATTGATGGTATCCAAACCTTAAGTCAATCTTAGAAAAGACCGATGCTCCTTTGAGCTGATCGAACAGGTCGTCGATCCTCGGTAACGGATACTTGTTTTTTACGTCAACTTGTTCAATTGACAATAGTCCACGCACATACGCATGGATCTGTCCTTCTTCTTCACGAACAGGACCGGCGCTCCCCATGGAGACACATTCAGTCGAATGAACCCACAATCTAATAGTTCCTGAATCTGAGCCTTGAGCTCTACCAACTCCTTCGGCACCATTCTATAAGGAGCAATAGATACTGGAGCTGTACCCGAAAGTAGGTCTATTCCAAATTCCACCTCGCGATCCGGGGGTAATCCTGGCAATTCCTCCGAAAAGACATCTACAAAATCCTTAACTGTTCGGACCTCATTAACAGTCACCTCCTTAGCATCCAACGCACTAATAAAAGCCAGATATGCACTACATCCCTTCTGAATCATCTTAATAGCTTTTAACGAGGATATCACGTTGGACAAGTAATTCCACCTTTCTCCTAACACAACCACCTCCCCGCCTTCCGGGGTACCCAACATCATACGCTTGTTCTCACTGTCCAAATTGGCACGATGCTTAGTTAACCAATCCATTCCCAAGATGAGGTCAAACTCTCCAAATGGCAATTCCATCAAGTCTGTCGGGAACACTACCCCTTGAGTCTCTAAAGGTACTTCCCTAAACAGCTTATCCACTACCCTAGATTGTCCTAAGGGACTAACCACGATCATTTTCCTAGTGGTTATCTCATAATCTATACTTAGAGTCTCAGATGCTGAGCATACAACATAGGAGTGGGTTGATCCAATATTAATTAAAGTAAGAAAAAGGTTATCAGTAATAAGAAACATACCGGTTGTAACATCCGGTGCGTCACTATCCTCCCTTCGGTGAGTCGCATAAACTAAACCCGACTGCCTTGAATCCATATTACCTGTACCTCTGTCGGATGCTCCACGACCCCGACCGGGTCTATTTCTTCCTCTAGCTGTACCTCTACCCTTTGGTCCAGGCTGATCACCTCTCCTAGCCTAATCAGAACCTTGGCCCATTGGCTGCCCACGATCCATCTGAGGACAGTCCCTCATCAAATGTTCTGTGGATCCACACCTAAAACATCCACTGATTTTCACTCTGCACTCCCATAATGGGTTCTCCCACATATAGAACACGCTTGATTCTGGCCCGATGGAGCACGAGCTGGCCCATCAGTTCTAGGCCACTTCTGAAAGTTTTCAGTTGCTCTGGAGGGTTCAAAACTTCTCTTACTCCTGCCTCGATCCTTATCCTTCTCTTGTCTCTCCACTCGTTTCACTTCCTCAGTTATTTTAACTTTATCCACTAGGACCACGAAAATTCTCTCTCGTTGTGGGGCGATCAGAACCCTTAGCTCATTCCTCAGCCCATCCTCGAACCGAACACATCGTTCATACTCTGTTGCCACCATTCCCCGAGCGTAAGGACTCAGGCGTAGAAACTCAGCCTCATACTCAACCATAGACTTACTCCCCTGTACCAAATTTAGGAATGCTTTCCTTTGAGCATCCATGTAACTAGCCCCAACGTACTTTCCCTGGAATGACTCCTTAAAGAAATCCCAGTCAATCAGGTCCGTGGCCATACCCTCTTTCACCATGAGCCACCATTGGTAGGCCTCGTCTCGAAGAAGAGACACGACCCCCTTCAGCTTCTCCTCCACCGTGAAGTCTAGGTCATCCATTATACGTTCCACCACCTTCAACCAATATTCAGCGGAATTCGGGGATACGCTAGAGACTCCCCTAAATACTTCTGCCCCATTGTTCCTCAACCTCTCAGGCACAGATTTTCGGGCTCCTATGCCCATACCAGCCTCAGCCACTCTTTCTAAAACCCTCAGTATAGCCTGAGACACCATGTCCTCTCCACCTGTCTGGTCCTCAAATTCCACCTCAGCATCTGGTGGAACCGGTATCTCACTTCCTGACCCATGACCCGATCCTACGGGTTTTGATACGGTTATCCTACCTCTACCGCGTCCACGTGGCGGACGTCCTCGACCTCTTGTACTCATTCTTCTAGTTCGTATTTATCTGATTTAAAAAATTTTATGAGTCTTTAATTGTTTCCACTAATTATCCCTGAACAGTCTTATGAAACATAGTTTTAAAAGTGATTCTTTCAAATTCGAACCTATCTACAATTTTCAGTCTTCCTATTCTAGGAATTATGCACACACAACATTCATACAAGTAACATTCATCACCTAAGGGTATTTTTGTCATTTCGTTACCCAGGGGTATTTTCGTAAGAATTTTTTTTTAAAATATGGTTCCGGGTGATTTTACGGAGTAAAGGTATTTTATAAATTTTTTTTCACTCAGAGGTATTTCGATAATTTTGCAAATCTGGGGTTATTTCGGTAATTTATAAAATTTGGGGTTATTTTACTAATTCTGCAAATCAGAGGTTCTTTGCTCATTCTGCAAATCAGGGGTGTCTTGGTCATTTACAACTCAGGGTTAATTTGGTAATTTTATAATTCAAAGATATTTTGTTGTTGTTGTTGTTGTTTTTGTTTCCTATGGGAAGATTCGTTGACTTTGTAAATCGGGGTATATTCGCAAATCATAGGTATTTTTTTTCAAAGTAAGGATATTCTAATAATTTTTTTGTGAGAAAAACAGGTGGCTGGTCCTTTTTGGGTTTTAATTTGTAGTTTTGGCCTGTCAACACGTACTCGTAACTAGGGTGAATAGTCACTACGCACCAGGTAGGATTCTAGTGGAAAGGAGGTGAGTCACTAGGACTGCTTAAGTACCAAGCTTTCCCTGAATCCACTCCTAGACATGCTTATGCCTATTGCCACACCCTGTCATAGCTAAAGTGAACAATCACTATGCACCAGGTAAGATTCCAGCGAAGAGGAGATGAGTCACTCGGACTGCTTAAATACCAAGCTCTTTTGGATCTATTCCTAAACATGCATATGCTTGTTACAACACTTTAGTCTTGTGACTTGTTTACAGGTCTTGTTTAATGAAGTTAAGTCTTATGGATTTTTAAAAGTTTATTTTTCGAATCCTAAAGTCCATCAAGTTCTAACCTAAATAGTCTACGTCCCATAAGCCCGTTAAGCCCACATTTATATCACACAATGGTTTAGAGTACTTACCTGGTGAACTTGGCTGGAGACGCAGGTGCCATGCTGAACTAATAAACCTTTGCTAATAAAAATCCATGTTTGAAAAAAAAGCCCATTTTTAGAAAATCTTTTAGGCCCAAAATCCCAAAGCTGAGTTTTGAACCGGGCTCTGATACCAATTTGTAACACCCCAAACTCGACCCAAACACTACAACCGGGTCTGGTATGTCACTGAGAAAAATTTTGTAAAACCAATCGTGTCGACAGAAAGCCCAAATAAGAATTACATAAAATGTGCCTTAATAATCAAAAGCCCAAAACTGAATTACATATCCTTGAAAGAAATTAAAACGAGAATAAATATTAAAGGCCCAAAATAAAACTAAAATGTAAACTAATCGCCCCTGGCCTTATTACAACGTAGTTTAAATCCATAACATAAAATACTTTTAAAAAAAAAAACTAATATAGGGAACTTGTCATCGGATCTACCTTCTTTTGCATGGCCACCTTGCGCTTCACTCCAGCCCAGTCCGTTGCACTAATAGTCACCTGAAAGGTTAGTTTAATTTGGGTGAGTCGCGAGACTCAGTGTGCAACCCTCATGCACCACTAGATTTGGGCCTCATAAAACATAACAACAATTTCATTTACATGGATAACAAGTAATATGCAAAGCCCAACCCATTTGCCTAGGTTTCCATCCACTACACACCCCCGTGCCAACCAACACACCATTGGGGATTTCTACAATCAACCCACACCGCTACACTCCAAGATGGCAATCATGCTGCTCATCAACATATATTGGCCGAAGCCCTTATAACAGATCACGGCATTAGCCGCTACAATAAATCACGGTAAAAATCGCTACACATATACATATACATATACATATACTTCCTCCTTTCATCACCCAACCCATGCAAGCATGTACAATAATTTAAAAACATGTACAACAATTTACTTGTAACATATAATCAGATTATTTACTAACCTGAAGGTCCGCTGTTTAAATCTGAGATTTCGGCTTTTACGTAACATATAAAACTTATGAACATATATATATATATATATATATATATTAATAATCAAATCTAGATGGTAGGGAAGTATTGCACACCTGATTCGCGTACTAAGGCTTTCGCTATGTCTACGCTACTATCACTCGAAACAACTACTATTGGCCCACGATCGACTTGATTTTGGCCCACACCCCGTTAATAATCTCGCACTCATCAAACAGATCGCTTCTTGAATTTGGGCGATAGTTTTACAGATCCAACCTTTTCTGCTTGACTGTTAGTTGAGTCTATAACAATCCCTTAATCACTAAACCAAATAAACGATGAGATCTAACTCATTAGTTAAATGTAACCCTTAAAACGAACACTTACCTAGTTAGCCAAATCCCGAATGTCCTTGAGAAATCATCACCACCAACCTACCTACATTCAGCCATCCTCCAAATATCAAACCAACCGATACACACAACCAACCTAACCCAAATAGTATTCGGCCAAAGCAAAAAGAATCATGGAAGGCCATTCGGCCAAACTTACCACTACCTACCTTTGACTTTTCCACCAAATCGGCTTTAATGGGGCAGATTCGACTTCAAGGGGTAAAGATTATAATCGGCGGGGCTTGGAAATAATGATTTATATTAGGAGTTTGATAAGAATAAAGGAATCGCAGAAAAGAAGAAATCCTAAAACTCACCGAATTACTAAAGAGTATACAGCTTATAGTGCACCTTCAGGAAAACAGAGATCTCCCTTGTAGATTCGGCTATAGAGGAAGAAGATGTGCGCTAAGAGCATTCAGCTTTCAGAAGGGTTTTTGAGGAGACACTTAAGGAGTTTCGGCTATGATGTGTTTTCAGGAAAAAGAAAAGAAAAAAAAAATCGAGAGAGGATGGAGTGTAGATTTCGGCAAAGAGAAAGAAAAGATGGAGAGAATGGTTAGCAGAATTTCAGCTAGCCTATACTAAACTGATTTTCCCCCTCCTGTAGTTAAGTTTCGGCCAACTCTCCCTCTTCTTTTGATAACCTTTAAATCTCATGATAACTCAATCCTTATCTTACCTTTAGGAGAGCCCTCACTAAAGCCAACTCCTCCCTCCTTGATTATCATCTTTTATCACTAAAATAAAAAGAAATAAAGCTCCTAAATAGTAGCCTACATGCCGTCCACCCCCTTCCCATTTAAGTGTTGAATTCTGACCCATCTCCTAAGGCTCAATCGGCCACACAAGAGCCCAAACTCCTCTCCCCTTATGACACCACCTTATGCCCACTTAAAGACTTCAATTCTTTGGGCCACAAGCCCAGATTGTCACTTAATTAGCTATCTTCTTAAATTATGAGCTAACACCATTTATTAGCCACCTAACCTAAAATTTTTAAAACCCAATATTTCACTTTAAATTACCCAGAGCACTAACTTTAACCTTAATTCAAATATTTAATCAAAAAGTTAGCCCGACCCTTAAAATCTCAATTTAACATATTGGACTATCATATAAATGCGTAGGCCCACTTTAAGGATGTTACAAATGTCATGCAAGCAATATAAACCAAGACCTAAGTCTCATGCCACAATTTAATCATAAAACAAAATTTGAATAATAGAAAATGTGAAAAATAAACCTAAAATACTTTAAATAATAAAAAATATTTTGAGTCGAGACCCTCTAGATACCAGGTCTGTGTCCTAACCTGGTGAGTTATCTGTAAAGATGGAAATAATAGAGGAGTGAGATTAAGAAGCTCAATATGAATTCTCAAGAAAATCAGTGCAAACAATAGATAAAATGAACTTAATAACAATGCATAGGATAATCAAAAACGAATAACAATTCAGGTTATCATTATTTCAGATCAACCCAACATAACGTTATCTTGGAATTAACAGTTTTGTGCGCTCAAGCTTTATGAATGCAATGCAGTTTCAGTTTAACAGAAAAGAGCCTACCCCATCATTACACACCATAGTATGAGTT
This sequence comes from Gossypium rotundifolium, assembly GCA_025506655.1. Taxonomy (NCBI): domain Eukaryota; kingdom Viridiplantae; phylum Streptophyta; class Magnoliopsida; order Malvales; family Malvaceae; genus Gossypium; species Gossypium rotundifolium. Next base: position 65,516,071 of record CP106722.1, read on the forward strand.
CCCTAAAACTCTTCCATCCCTACACACCATGTCGTGGATAAACTACCAGAAAATATACAGATAAACTGCCAATGGTTTATGAATACAAAACATGCTTGCAGATAAGAGTTGGCAGAAAATTTGTGGATGAACAACCAGAGTTGCAGATTATTAAACTGCCAAACTTCTTCCTTTCAAAGCATCCCACCCCATGCAATGCAGTATGACATGCTAGTATTAATTCAGTACAGAAACCATAGACGTACTTAACATGTATTCAATTTAATAGTAGCAGTGGATATGATTAACGTGTATTCGGCTTAACAATAGTAATAAGCATGCTTAACATGCAATCAATAATACAGTGGCACAATTAAATAGTAACAATTTATCAAAAATATAGAGATAATATGCATGCATCATTGCATATCATGCATATACATTAGTAATTCAGTCAATTGAGTCATGGTTCCAAAATATTGATCTTATCAAGGACTCAATTGAATGAAATAAAAAACTAAAAATAGTTCAGGGACTATATAGGGACTAAACTAAACAATTCACAAAATTCTAAGAAAAACTATAAAATAAGGGACACACGGTCGTATGGCCAGGTCGTGTGAGAAGCTATAGGTAGTGTGCAAGGGTTACAAGGCCGTATGGCCAGACCGTGTAACAAACTGTGGTTGTATGGCAATTGCAAAAATTAACCTATAGGGGAGACACAGTTGTGTGGCAGGCCTTATGATTCACGAACTAACCTAGGGTTTCAAAGGTACATGGCTGTGTGGGGGGTCGTGCGATCCACCCATGTGGGAGATCATGTGGCCATATTCCTAGCCATTGTTTGCCTCGATTCACTTGTAAAAGAACACACATATTTCTCCAATAGCCTGATCGACGTTCCTTCTAATCAAGTCTAATCTAATGCACCTAAAAAAGGTCCTTCAAAGGACATTTATACACGAGCTAACAATTGATTTTAAGATTTGACAAGATTATCGAAAGTTACAGTAAGAATCATAAAAGATTGATTAAATTAAATGAAGGATTAGTTTCGTATAGAAGTATTACGAAAATTTGAGATCTAATCATTAAAAGGAGATGTACTTACCATTTCTTGGCAAATATCAGAATTCTATTGACAATAATTCTAAAATCCATGGAAAGAATGATCGAATGGAGGATGTGTAATGCCCTGATAATTTATTTCTGTTTCTGTAAAATCTGACACAAGTGTGTATCTGCTTCAGTGGTTAAGTGTTCTGGGTGTGTGTGTGAGGTCTTAGGTTCAAACCCCACCTCTATTAATTTTTTTTTTATTTTTGGAATTAAGCCTTATCCTTGTTCAGTGGGTTTATATTGAATTTCCTATAAATTCATATCAGAATGAGCCTGCTGGTTCGAGTGGTAAGGGGGTTAGTATGTTGAAGGTCCTGAGTTCGAATCTCTGCGCAAGCGTGGATGATATTTTTGGCTCAATTATGTGCAAGTATTTCGGTAGAATTGGAATTCTGATATAGTGTAAGTTAGTGGATAGTAGGAGAAAAATAAGAGATGTGTATCTCATCTTTATTTTTCTAATTTTTGTTATATTTTTTTGTTCTCTTTCCCAAAATTTTGGTTTCTTTTCCAAACTTCTGATGTCCTTTCTGCTTCTTCCCTTTTTCTTTTTTTCTGTTACTTTTTCTTTGATTGGTGCCTTTTTTTCATTCTCTCAAATTGCGGTGTTTCAGTCTACAGTATTTGTGCATATTGGTAAGTGTTGATCGTGTGAATTAAATTGCCTTCAGTTTCATAGTCACGATTTAATCGTGTTTTAATTCTGATTCTGAGCGTTGGTATGTCGTTTTTAGGTCCTGGTGAGTTTGTGTTGGTAGTGGCATCAAACTCGAACCAGGTGTGTACCCGAAACAAAAAAATGAGGCTTTAAAAAAAGCCAAAAAAACAAATTTGTCGACGCCACACGGGCATGTGGTCACCCGTGTGGAAGGCCGTGTGTGAGACACAGCTGTGTGGTCGACAAAGACTTTACTGTGCACAAAAAACGGGCATGTGGTGGCTCGAGTTTGGCTGTGTGGGTCATATGAGCAAGGCCAAGTTGGGTGTGTAGGCCACACGGGCATGTGGGCCCACATGGGCTTGTCACACGAGCGTGTGGATTTTGGGCAAGGCTGTGTGGCCACATGGGCATGTAGGCCCATGCGGGAATGTGGGCCCATAATGCTAAATATTTTCCTAGCGTCATACGGGTCGCTTCGATCGACTGTGGGCCTGCTGTAGGGTCGGTAAAGGCTGTTAAACCCCTATTTTTATGCTGTGATGTACAAATAGATTGATTAGAATAGGATGTTGTATGTATGACTGACTGTACCACCATACATATAATTGTTATCTGTATACAAGCGTGTTGAGCATGTGTAATTCGCTATATCTGTATCTAATTTTCTGTTTCTATTTTTGGGGCGGGATTTGTATATGATGAGGAAGTGTTCTGCTCGACGTTGATCGCTTATATTCTGGTAGCTCAACTGCATATATTCTGTTATGTGTCTTAATGGCATAATGCGGTGTGATGGGATGGACGGAGTTGGTGAGTAGAGGATGGGGGTAGGATTCTATATATCTGAAATTGAATCTGTTATCTGAAACTGAATTTGTATCTGTATTTGAATGTGCATATAATTTCGCATGTTTGCATGCTTAATTCTGCTGGGTTACACACTGAGTTTTCGTAAACTCACATATGTTGTCTGTATTGTCAGGTAATCCACAAACTTAGGCAGATCAGTGCAACGGAGCCTCTCGGTGACCACGAGTTTATAAACTGGTTATATTTATGGTTTTGTTTTAAAGATTATTTCTAGATTTTTGTAACAATTGGACTATCTGGACTTTTTGGCTGGTTTTCTTTTGGATTTGGTTTTCGTTTTAGTATTTAATATGCAACTAATACCTAAAAACTATGGTTTCTACTAAAATAAAGGTTTTTCTAAGAATACGAACAAATTTCTTGAAATACAACGTTTTCGTAAGCTTCTGCTACTAAACACGATTTAAGACTAATTAAGTAATTGAATAAACGTTTTGACAATGGATAAAGGCAAATAGGAGTTTTAAAATTGAAATGGTTTTAATGTGTAGAGATCGATATCAAAACCCATTCTTTGTGACATCTCTGGATTCGGCCATAACGTCTAGGTCGGGTTGGGGGTGTTACAGGATGTTTCAATCTGGGAAAGCAAAATATTCAACAGAAAAAGGATGTAAAATATGATGCAAAGAAGAGGAAAGAAAATAAAGAGAAAAAGAAATAGAGAGAAGAAGGCATAATTCTAAAGGGCTTTGAAAAGAATCAAAATTCAAGCATATTTAGGAAAAGTTAGACTAAATACCTAGGGTTTGGGCAACCCTAGGGGCGGCATAGAAATTTTCCCCTAGCTGTCAAAAAAATAAAGTGGATTTGGGGATGAGGTGGCTCAAACCTAAGTCATCAAAGGGAAAATTCTAATTCTTAACCATTGGGTTGTTGCCCATTTCTTGTTAGTTTTTATTCCTAGCAATATATATTTTATTGCAGCTTTTATCCAAGGTTACTGAAAATGAAATAAAAAGAAACGGGACAAGGTGACTTAAACTTAGGTTCTTTAGGGAGGGCACTAACTACTTAACCATCAAGGTTATTCAATTTTGTTGGTTAATCTTTTAAATTAACCCCCTAAATTTTGGGATTTTTATGTGGAGATAAATTTTTTATTGGTTCATTTCTAATAGAATTGATTGGTTTAATTTTAATTTTCATTAAGATATATGATTATTATGGAATGGGAGTAAAAGTACTTAGTTGTCATGAACTTTGGGATGTTCACCCTATCTGGATAGTTTCATGATTGAGGTGAAGGTTAGAAAGTGTAAAGTTACCTTAATCTGACCTTATAATATTTTGTATTTTGTTATGTTATGGTATATATATAAATATATGTTATCTAACCATAGTGATTTATTAGTAACATGAAATTATTATTTATATTTAATATATGTTTTATTTATACCTATTCATTTTATTTTATATGAATAAACAAAGTTTTTAAATATAAGAAATTTTTATCATTCATGTTGAAAAGAAGTGCAAAAGTGTATATTATTTAAAATAAATTAAGTATTCATTAAGGTTATATAATAAAATGATTACATGCTCTTGAAGAGCTAATATTGTATCAAAGTGTAAAAGCTTTTAAAAGCTAATATTTTACCTCATTGTGATGCAAATTTTTAAAAACATAATACTATTTTTCAGATCAAAAGATATTTGTTGAAGGAAATATTTATGAGTTATACATTAAAAACTATATATAGAAATAACATGAGATACTCGTTTATTTGTATTATATCTATTCCCGAAGGAATATATTACACTTATATTATTGACATATAAGATAGTGAAAAGAAGTTCATAGTGTTGGTATGACCGATTAGACAATCCCGAGTCAGTGATGATGCAATATAATTTGATGAGAATTTATATGATTATATTAAAGAATAAGAAGCAATCTTCATTTTAATAATTGTCATCAAAACTAAATCTTTAGAGAAATATTAAAGTAACACTAGCTAAAGTTAGAGGCCGGTTGCATTTTTTTATGCAATCAAAATAATATATGAGCTCATGTATCACATAAGTGCAGCTGGAAACTCGAAATTATATATGGTTTTTCAATATATTTTTACCACCTTTTTACTTAATAATTACGTTTATCTTGAGTAATTGTTATCAAAATAAATCAATTTTACTTAATTAGTAATATTGGGCATGAATTTATAAAGTACGGGAAATTGTGCTTAATTACATTATTTTTGTACATATTTTATATTATTTCATGTTAATTTATTAATATGTGATTTTTCACTATAAAGGAGGGCCATTGAAGATGTGATTAATGTGAATGAAACATGGACATGCGCAAATAAATTCATATGGATGGCAAGACCATGCAATTTGGGTCATGAGGTTGATAATTTGACCCAGTAAAAGAGGTACTAAAAGATGGACATGTTTGCTAAATTATTGGACTGAGAAACCGTCCAACAAGGGGGAACTAAAGCCCAGTTTCTACACAAGTAGATGGCAGCCCAAAAGCAAGCTTTGGGTATTTAATTGAAGGTCCTTACAATTGGAAAATAATAAAAAATCAGCTCAACTACCTTGCTGTTGAAACCCTCCACCCTATGGCTATTAACAGCCATGGTTTGAATTCAAATTGAGGAGACTAAGTCATCCCTTCTCCTTCAAATATGGGAATTTTGAATCAATTTTTAGCTAACTCTACCCCTTACCTTCACCTATAAATATCATGCACCAATTCCTTAATCCATCATCCCTCACAACTCATCTCTCTTCTCTCATTAGCAGTTTCTCCACATTTTATTTCCCTTTTCCTTCCCTTGCATAGCCACCCATGTCCTTTCCATCCTTTAGCCACAAAAGCTGTGTCAAAAGCATTCTTTGGTCGGCCACCTTAGGAACTCCTTAGCAAAAGAAGCATCGAGCAAAACGAAGGAGCACATCAGTTAGAATAGATTCAAATAGCTGTTGAACTGAATTAGTCAGAATATATCCGAAAGGCTGCTGAATTGAATAGAGTTTACTTTTTCCTCTTATTATTTATTTCTATTATGTTTGCTTTGATTTTATTGTTTTTGACATCAATGATGATATTTGAAATCATATTTGCTAGGATGGTTATTTTAGTTAAATAAGATCTCTTTTATTCATGTTTAACATGTTTAGGCCTCAGTCAATCATGTTTTCAATTAATATCATGATGCATTTCATTCATATGTGATTGGGTGCACTCAGATTAGCTAAACGATCCTAACCAGACGACGGCTAGTAGACACATAATTGAAAAGTGCAACGCTCAATTTAGATCCTTAAACCCAACTAAGTTGAGGTTCATAATATCTTTGGTTAGCTCTATTACCTTCCATAGTTTTTAAGTTTATGTAATTAAACTGTTGCAAACGTAAATGTCCCTGTGACCTTACATAAATGCTAAGAAACCCTTTGTTAATATGATCAGTAAAATGCATATTTAGCTAAGTAAAAGATTCTGAAAGGACTTAATTTGGTTTCCAAACTCATGAAACATCAAGTTGTCGTGGAAGTATTTCCGAACATTGTTAAGTATGATGATGTAAATTGAATTGATTAATATAATTATCCTTGACCATTTAGTATTGTTGTTTTTTTTTTTTTTTTTTTTTGTAGCTAAAGCCATTCATTCATACATTTAGGTAAATTGCATCTAGATTAGAATTGCATAGGGATCAATCTTTGCATCTAGTTAATTTTACTTAGTTTAATCATCACCATCCAAATTATTGAGTTTTTACATCAAATTATTATTTATAATTTAGCAATCAATCGATTAAGCTTATACAGTCCCTGTGGAGACGATAATTCATTTTACTTACTTATTACTTGAACGACTGCGTATAGTTACGCATATTTCTCATTACAATTTTTTTGGCTCCGTTGCCAGGGACATTGCCTTAATCATTTTTTTTGGGATTTATTCTTTGCAATTTGGTTTTTATTTTATTTTTATTTAATTTCTAACTTTGCTAATAAATTCTTTAATTTATTTCTCTTTCCCTTTATTATTATTTTATTCTTTATTCTTTATTCTTTAGTTTTTTGTGATTTTCTTTTCAGGTCATCATGAGCATATATCGAATCATCGATTTACCCCCTGTAGACTCTGAAATCGAACGGGCATTTAGAAAAAGAAAACGAGAAATATTAGCCCAGAGACAAGCCTCAGAAATGGACCTTGAGAATTAAAATGATTATTAAGGGAATAGAGCCGCTAATGCTTGAAATCCAATACTTATTGTTGATGATAGGGATCAACCCATAAGATAGTATGTCGTGCCACTTCTTAACGAACTAAATCCAGGAATTAGGAGACTGAAGATTGAGGCACCACAGTTTGAATTGAAGTCTATGATGTTTTAGATGCTTCAAACAATATGCCAGTGGAATTCCCACAGAAGATCAACATTTTCACCTTCGATTATTTATGGAGGTGAGCGGTTCCTTCAAGATAACTAGTGTAACTAAAGACGCATTGAGTTTGAAGTTGAAGTTGTTTCCATACTCATTGTGAGATTGAGCTCGAGTATGTCTTAATTCATTACCATCCAACTTAATTTCTACTTGGCCAAAATTAGTTGAATGCTTTCTGGTAAAGAATTTCCCACCTAGCAAAAATGCTAATTTGCGGAATGAGATCACTAATTTTCAAAAATTGGATGACGAGTCCTTATATGAGGTGTGGGAAAGATTCAAGGAGTTACTACGTAGATGCCCTCATCGCGGCATTCCACATTGTATCTAGGTGGAGACATTCTATAATGGTCTCAACGCACACACAAGATTGGTGATAGATGCTTCTATGAATAGTTCTCTCTTGTCGAAGTCTTATAATGAGGCATACGAAATCATTGAGAGCATAGCCAGTAATAATTACCAGTGGCTGAAAAATCAAGCAGCTTCAGGAAGACGAGTAGTCAGAGTGCATGAAGTAAATGTCCTTACTTCACTCTAAGCTCAGGTATCGTCTATCTCTTAATGTTGAAATAGTTTACTTTTAACAATTTAAATCATGTTGCATCTTAGCCACCACTCTACTACCAAGGAGGTGGACCGAACATATAACGCCCCAAACCCAGCCCATGCGGTATGTCTGGATCTCACATGTCACATGAAGAAACGTATAAAAATCGTATAATTCTTACTAAAGTAGGCGTTACTTGGTTGTGTTTAAGTAATTGAGTTTTGTATATAAATATTTGATAAAATACAACTATTTTGAAAGATCGTTTGATGAGTCAAAAATCGAGGTAGTGAGCTTTAAAACCGTGACTTTTGAAAATATTGATAAAAATTCGAGAGAAAATTTTAGAGTTAAAAATATTTGTAGAATTTTGTTATGAAAAATTCCCATTTAAAACAATTTAAGCAAAATATAAGTACGCCAAACATAAAGCAAAAATAAAATATTCCAGAGGCCTTATTACAACATAAAAACCCAAATAGTAAAAATAATGAAAAAGAGCAGAAAAGTAATTTACTAAAGTTCGAAACATTTATTTCTGAAGTATGGCCTCCACCGAGTCATCCATGGGCCTAAGTCCTCGTCACCGAGCATTACCTACAAAGATTAAGAAAGGAGGGGGGTGAGTTACTAGAACTCAGTGCATAATCCCCTTACTGTTATCCACTGGGTCTGAACCCGTAAAGCAATATCTTGGGCCGGAGCCCATGTAGCATAATCTTGGGCGGAAGCCCATTTACAAAACAAACTGGGCCTTAGGCCTATAAACATGATAATGTAGATAATGTAATGCAACCCAACCCATCCTAATAATCCATCCGTTACACACCACCCGTATCATCCCATCACACCTGTGGGGATCAAGTCAACCCACCCCGCCAAATACACCAATCGCAGGCAAGTTTCCATTTATAATAATTTGTGGCTGAGCCACCAAAAATGCTGCAGTCAAGCTACTTTTTATAATAATTGTGGCTGAGCCACAAGAGTCATAATTATGCGTGGCATAGCCACTATACAGATTGTGGTAGAGCCACCAGAATATGTGGCAGAGGCACCAGAATATGTGGCAAAGCCACCAGAATATCATATACAGTAATATAATCGGCACACAACCTTGGTAAATATGATCGACATAGAGTCGTTAATTCATATGTTAGGCACATAGCCCCGAGTAAATACATTTAACACAAAGCCATAATCACGATGGCACAAAGCCACATTTAGGTTGGCACATAGCCATTATCAGAATTTGTGGCAGAGCCACCAGAATATGTGGCAGAGCCACCAGAATCAGAATGTGGCAGAGCCACCAGAATATCTTCCTCCGATCATCAATATCCCAATCCCATGCAATATGTAAATGTAACATACAATTTAAAACATAATATTCACATACAATCATTAACCTAACAATTTATTTCGGTGAATCGTCCTATTATAGCACTTTGTAATATGGCCCACTAAGGCAATCTAGCAAATCAGCCCATAAGGGCATTTTCGTAATTCGGCCCATAGAGGCATTTCGGTAACTCGACCCATAGAGGCATTTTGCTAAATCGGCCCATAAGGGCATTTTCATAATTTGGCCTATAGGGGCATTTCGGTAAATTTCACAACCCAAAGGTATTTCTGTAATTTTACCCATCGAGAGTATTTTCGTAATTTCTCAACCCCAGACTTAACTACTAATTTGGGGCATAAAAATTGAAACTGTCCATCTGCGTCATACAAACTAAATTAACTATAAATCAAGTCAGGAAACTTGAAATTTAGATCCGTAATTTTTTCTTGAAACTAGACTCAGATATCTTCTTACTACAATTTTTCTAGGATTTTTAGCTTAATCGTTTAGTATAGTTTATTCATTAAAATTTCCCCTATTTCACTAACCAACGTTTCTCCCCTCTCTTACCTTAAATTCAAATATCTCATTGTACAGTTTTTATATATTGCTACCACTTATTTCTATTGAAAATAGACTCACTATGGAATCTATACATATAAATTATAACTCATAATTCACTTTGTACAATTTCAAATGATTTTTCCAAGACATAATAGGGAACTACAAAGTCATTCAGAACCAGTCTTACTAAAATTAAAATATCACAGAATATAAAATTTCTCTTCCTCCTCTGCTTCTTTCATATAAAACTAGACACAGTAAGCTTTAATTTGATATCTTAGTCACTTTCTAATTACCTTTCTCCTATTTTTCGTGATTTTTCAAATTCACGTCACTACTACTGATGAAACTATTTCATTGCAAAATATGGTTACCACTACGAACATACGCATGCCCGAGTGGTCACAGATGTCGGTTTCCAGTTTTTCGATCTGTTCACCGAATCACAAAACATTTCATGAAAATACTTAGAGAGGTGTGAGATTACACACCATTTCTAACATGTATTCGGAAGGGTACGGGATTGCATACCTGATTTGGATTTCCTAAAGAACCACTCTTCGTTGACCCTAGAACAATACCAACCAAAAGTTAGCCTCAGATTTCCAAAAGATTTCGTATTACTTACACTTGAATCACTTACCACACATGATCTCCCTCTACAGAGTTGCGATATTCAACCCCGCCTTCTGAGTACCACCACACGCTCTTTTACTGCAACTGATATTAACGATCCTCACCCTTTGATTATCAAAAGAATCGGCAAAAGAGTGTTTCGGCTTAACCAAATCAAGAGAAAAAAGAACAAACAACGTGAAATAAGAAGAAAGAACCTTTACCTTAATAATAGGGGTGAACCAAAAAGAATAACATGGTTTGGCACTAGTAGCAAGACAACAAAGAAGGTTCGGCTACAAGTGATATCGATTTAAAAGGAAGGGAGAAAGGTTGGAGAAATAGTGAGGAAGGAAAAGAAGAGATGGACAAGAGAGTGTCGAACTTTTGGCCAAAACAAGGAAAATGGTGTACAATATTGGCTTTAGAGTTTCGGCAAGGGGGAGAAGAAATTGGGAAAAGAGCAAACTCAATAAAATGCTCAAAAGAATAAGCCTCTCGTGCACTAAAACTTAGCAAAATGATCCTAGCAAAATCGGCTACCCTCTCCCAAACCATGTACCATCTTTACCAAAAGATGAACATTGACCCATTAAAAACTTTCCAAAACATCTTCCCCCTTAAAGGCCAACATGTTCCCTTATCTTTCCTTTTTCTGTTGATTTCTTTCCTTACCCTCAACCCTGCTTTATTTCCTTAGCCACCTTGCCAAAATTAAAAAGTCCACCTTACCATATTAAAGCCATGACCGACACTTACCTTATTAGTACAAAAATTTAATCCAAAATATTTGCACTAGGTGGGATTCAAACCTCAGACCATTAGTACACTCCACACGCCACTTTCCACCTTTACCAATAGAATCCTTGTGCTAGCAAAATGCACACTTATTTACTTAAGTCAAGATGCCACTTACCTTTTCTCCTTAAAGTACTTCAACACAAAAATTTACCTATAGCCTAACTTGAACCCGGAACTTCCTAGAAACCCCGTAACTTTCCAAAATCACCTTCTAATAAGTCCAATTTGCAATAATGTCATTCTCCTGTTCTCAAAAATTTTAAATACTCCTACGCCCAAGGCCCAATGGGCCCAATTCTTCTAGGCCCAATTTTGGGATGTTACAATTCTACCCCCTTAAAGAAATTTCGTCCTCGAAATTTCCAACTATAGGAACAGTCTCACATCCTATCCTAGCATACTACACTTTCGCTGCACACTCTGATCTTAATAACACTAATGTACTTTTAACATAGTCTTGAATCCTCTTTCACACAACCAAACATCTAACCACAGAAGCAAGCAGTTATCTACCACTTATACCTAAAATTTTCTACATTCAATCATCACGTCCAACCAAAACTTACCTAACTTGATGGTGATGAAACAATCCCGAGCCTTATGCTCCTTAGACCCGCATCTCATGCATGCTCTTAACCTCCTCCAGCATTCTCCTGAATGATGGCTTCTGTAATAATTGCAAGCCAAAAAGTTTGGACGTGCCTTGACATGCTTTACAGAATGAGACTGCGACCCAAAAGAACCGTGATCTATTTTCTTCTTACAGTCTACAGACCCAACTCGAAGTGCTTCACTGATCCCCTTAACCTTCTTCAAAACCTCCTTAACTATCTGAGTCAGCTCGTCAACCCTGGCTCGATCATGAGATCCCGTCTCAACCACTGGGGATGCCAGCGCCTCCCTTTCGGGCATATGCCTCGGTGCTAAAAATCCAGCCTTAGTACCTCGGCCTCTATCATGGCCACGTCTACCGCGTCCACATCCTCTAGCGCAGATGTTCACTAAAGTCGATTTAATCTGTTTAAGAGTTTTATGAATCATTATGCTATTCGATATTTATTAAACAATGTTTTATGGAGTATAGGATGTAAAGTTGTTTTCATAATACGTATCCTAAAGTCTCAATCTCTATAGTTTCAGCTCCTAAAGCTAGAAGTTCTAAAGTATTTCTACAGTCATATCATAATAGTCATAATTATAAAACATATACTTACTTGACTTGGTGCTGGATACCCGTGGTGCCATACTTCCTTTGGAACATGCATTTATAAATCAAATTTCAACAACTTTGGAAATCGTTTTTGAACCCAAACCACAGTCGAGTTCTGTAATCGGGCTCTGATGCCATAAAATGTAACACCCCAAACCCGGCCCATGCGGCATGTCCGGATCTGACATGTCACATGAAGAAACGTATAAAAATCGTATAATTCTTACTAAAGTAGGCGTTACTTGGTTGTGTTTAAGTAAACGAGTTTTGTATATAAATATTTGATAAAATACAACTATTTTGAAAGATCGTTTTATGAGTCAAAAATCGAGGTAGTGAGCTTTAAAACCATGACTTTTGAAAATATTGATAAAAATTCGAGAGAAAATTTTTGAGTTAAAAATATTTGTAGAAATTTGTTATGAAAAATTCCCATTTAAAACAATTTAAGCAAAATATAAGTACGTCAAACATAAAGCAAAAATAAAATATTCTAGAGGCTTTATTACAACATAAAAACCTAAATAGTAAAAATAATGAAAAGGATCAGAAAAGTAATTTACTAAAGTTCGAAACATTTATTTCTGAAGTATGGCCTCCACCGAGTCATCTATGGGCCCAAGTCCTCGTCACCGAGCATTACGAACAAAGATTAAGAAAGGAGAGGTGAGTTACTAGAACTTAGTGCATAATCCCCTTACCGTTATCCACTAGATCTAAACCCATAAAGCAATATCTTGGGCCGGAGCCCATGTAGCATAATCTTGGGTCGAAGCCGTTTACAAAACAAACTGGGCCTTAGGCCTATAAACATGATAAGGCAGATAATGTAATGCAACCCAACCAATCCTAGTAATCCATCCGCTACACACCACTCGTACCATCCCATCACATCTGTGGGGATCAAGTCAACCTACCCAGCTAAACACACCAATCGCAGGCAAGTTGCCATTTATAATAATTTGTGGCTGAGCCACCAGAAACGCTGTAGTCCAGTTGCTTTTTATAATAATTGTGGCTGAGCCACCAGAGTCATAATTATGCGTGGCATAGCCACTATACAGATTGTGGCAGAACCACCAGAATATGTGGCAGAGCCACTAGAATATCATATACGATAATATAACCAGCACACAGCCTTGGGTAAATATGATCGACAAAGAGTCGTTAATTCATATGTTAGGCACATAGCCCTGGGTAAATACGTTTAGCACAAAGCCATAATCACGATGGCACAAAGCCATTATTAGAATTTGTGGCAGAGCCACCAGAATATGTGGCAGAGCCACCAGAATCAGAATGTGGCAGAGCCACCAGAATACATGTGGCAGAGCCACTAGAATAACTTCCTCCGATCATCAATATCCCAATCCCATGCAATATGTAAATGCAGCATACAATATAAAACATAATATTCACATACAATCATTAATATAATAATTTATTTCGGTGAATCAGCCTATTATAGCACTTTGTAATATGGCCCACTAAGGCAATCTAGCAAATCAGCCCATAGGGGCATTTTTGTAATTTGACCCATAGGGCCATTTCGGTAAATCAGCCCATAAGGGCATTTTCGTAATTCATCACATAGGGGCATTTTGGTAAATTTTACAACCCAAAGGTATTTCTGTAATTTTACCCATCGAGGGTATTTTCGTAATTTCTCAACCCTGGACTTAACTACTAATTTGGGGCATAAAAATTGAAACTGTCCATCTGTGTCATACTAACTAAATTAACTATAACTCGAGCTAGGAAACTCAAAATTTAGATCCCTAAATTTTCCTTGAAACTAGACTCATATATCTTCCTACTAAAATTTTTTCAGAATTTTTGGCATATCTTTTTAATACATTCATTAAAATTTCCCCTATTTCACTGACCAATGCTTCTGACTTCTCTTACCTTAAATTCAAATATCTCATTGTACAGTTTTCATATGTTGATCCCACTTATTTCTATTGAAAATAGACTCACTATGGAATTTATACATATAAATTATAATTCAGAATTCACTTTGTACAATTTTGAATGATTTTTCCAAGAAAGAAAAGGGAACCACAAAGTCATTCAGAACCAGTCTCACTAAAAATAAAATATCACAGAATACAAAATTTCTAATCCTCCTCTGTCTCTTTCATATAAAACTAGACACAGTAATATTTAATTTGATATCTTATTCACTTTCTAATTCCCTTTCTCCTATTTTTTGTGATTTTTCAAAATCACGTCACTGCTACTGACGAAACTGTTTCATTGCAATATATGGTTACCACTACGAACATACGCACGCCCGAGTGGTCACAGATGCCAGTTTCTGGTTTTTAGATCTTTCCACCGAATCACAAAACATTTCATGCAAATACTCGGAGAGGTGTGAGATTGCAGACCATTTCAAACATGCATTTGGAAGGGTATGGGATTACACACCTGATTTGGATTTCCTAAAGAACCACTCTTCGTTGACCCTAGAACAATACCAACCAAAAGTTAGCCTCGGATTTCCAAAAGATTTCGTACTCACTTGAATCACTTACCACATGATCTCCCTCTACGGAGTCACGATATTCAACCCCGCCTTCTGACTACCACCACACGCTCCTTTACTACAACTGATGTTAATGATCCTCACCCTTTGATTACCAAAAGAATCAGCAAAAGAGTGTTTCGGCTTAACCGAATCAAGAGAAAAAAGAACAAACAACATGAAATAAGAAGAAAGAACCTTTACCTTAAAAATAGGGGTGAACTGAAAAGAATAACAAGGTTTGGCACAAGACAACAAAGAAGGTTCGGCTACAAGTGATATCGATTTAAGAGGAAGGGAGAAAGGTTGGAGAAATAGTGAGGAAGGAAAAGAAGAGATGGACAAGAGAGTGTCAAAGTTCTGGCCAAAACAAGGAAAATGGTGTACAATATTGGTTTTAGAGTTTCGGCAAGGGAGAGAAGAAATTGGGGAAAGAGCAAACTCAAAAAAAAAAATGCTCAAAAGAATAAGCCTCTCATGCACTAAAACTTAGCAAAATGATCCTAGCAAAATCAGCTACCCTCTCCCAAACCATGTATCATCTTTAACAAAAGATGAACATTGACCCATTAAAAACTTTCCAAAACATCTTCCCCCTTAAAGGTCAACATGTTCCCTTATCTTTCCTTTTTCTTTTGATTTCTTTCCTTACCCTCAACCTTGCCTTATTTCCTTAGCCACCTTGCCAAAATTAAAATGTCCACCTTACCATATTAAAGCCATGATCGACACTTACCTTATTAGTACAAAAATTCAATCCAAAATATTTGCACTAGGTGGGATTCGAACCTTAAACCATTAGTACACTCCACACGCCACTTTCCACCTTTACCAATAGACTCCTTGTGCTAGCAAAATGCACACTTATTTACTTAAGTCAAGATGCCACTTACCTTTTCTCCTTAAAGTACTTCAACACAAAAATTTACCTATAGCCTAACTTGAAACTGGAACTTCCTAGAAACCCCATAACTTTCCAAAATCACCGTCTAATAAGTCCAATTTGCAATAATGCCATTCTCTTGTTCTCAAAAATTTTAAATACTCCTACGCCAAGGCCCATTGGGCCCAATTCTTCTAGGCCCAATTTTGGGATGTTACAGAACAACACTTACATGCAGTATAGTTCAAATCAACCTCTTGGTTTCAACCCCCATGTTCAAAACCTGCCACAATTTGAACCTTCAAATAATTTGGAGAATTTGTTGAAGGCATACATTGTTAAAAATGATGCCTTGATTCAAGGCCATGCAACAATATTGGAGAATCTGTAAAATCAAGTGGGATAATTAGTTAATAAGCTTAGAAGGAAAGCCCAAGGTGTTGTACCAAGCAGCATAGAAAATCCTCTATCAGCTGAGTCTTCTAATAATCTTAAGAACATATTAAGAGCATACATGGTGAAGAATGATGAAACTTTGAGAAATTTGGAGAACCAGATGGGGCAGCTTGCCAACGAACTTCAAAATAGACCACAAGGAGCTTTGCTCACTGACATGGAGAACCTAAGAAAACTGAGCAAGGGGAATTGCAAAGCAGTCAATTTACGAAGAAAAAGAAATTTTGAACCCAATAAGGTTGAGGTTGAAGATGAACCTCCCAGAAAGAGGAAAATCAACCCACATTTGAAATTCCTACACTAGAGAAGCCAAATTCTGCAAATTCTAAAAAGGTAAAATCTAAACTAGTGAATTCGATAAGCTAATCTCTTCATTAGATGCAGAAATATTACCTTGGAAGAGTTGTCCAATCCAAGCCAAAATTTCACAACCACCATATCCTCAAAGACTCCAGTAACATAAACAAGATACACAATTTAAGAGAATGTTGGATATGTTGAAACAGCTACGTATCAAAATCTCGTTGGTAGAAGCTTTGGAGCAAATGTCAAACTATACAAAAGCTATGAAGGAATTTCTATCTAAAAAGAGAAGGTTTAGGGAATTTGAAACTATAGCCCTGACTACAAAATGTAGCCTATTTTTTCAGAAAAACAAGTTGCCTCCTCAGTTGAAGGATCCAGGAAGTTTCATCATACCTTGCAATATTGAAGAATCTTATTGTGGTAAGACTTTGTGTGATTTTGGATTGAGTATCAACTTAATGCCTACATCTGTGTTTAAACAATTGGGTATTGGTAAGGCCAAACCAACTACAATTACACTTCAATTGGCAGATCAATCTTTAGCATACCCCGAAGGAAAGATCGAGGATGTCTTGGTTCGTGTTGATAAATTCATATTTCCTGATGACTTTATTATCTTAGATTTTGAGCAGATAAATGAGTACCAATCATCCTAGGAAGACCTTTCTTGGAAACTGGCAGAACGAGAATCAATGAACAAAAAGGTAAACTCACAATGCAAGTTCAAGACGAACAAGTAACCTTTTATGTATTAAAAATCCTAAAATCTCCTGAGGAAGTTAAATATTATTTTACTGTCTCCATGGAAGATCCATTCATTCCCAATGATCCATTGAAAGGTATTTCATATGACTCCTTACATCAAGATGAGGATGATAAATGTTTGGAAACTAACTTGGAAGAATTCAGTTCAAAAGTTTAGTTCGAGTCATTAAAGCTATCATCACATGAGTACAAGTAACCCAACCCATCAAGAGAAGTGTCACCCGAGTTAAACTTAACTATTTTGAAAAGAAACAAGAAAGATATCGAGTGACTATTGCAAATATTGAAAAGGGATATGTCAAAGGATAGAAGAGTTCGATTTAATCTCAAGTATTTGATCCTGGGAAACTCGAGTCTCAATGGTTAAAAGAAAGGATCATGAATCCCACCTATAACATTCAGTGGGTGGGACTTGTACCAAAGAAAGAAGGTATAACGAAAAATGAGTTGATTTTGTTTAGGATCATTATGGGTAGGCAGATGTGTATGAATGACAGAAAATCTAGCAAAGCGAAACAGAAAGACCATTTCTTGCTGCTATGTTTCGAGCAAATATTGAATAAAATTGATGGGCAAGATTACTTCTTCTTTCTAGATGGATACAGTTGGCATGATAAATAGTCGTGCGACATCGCCTTTATCAATGACAATCATCAATAACATTGAAGGATTTCTCTTCACTCTCTCTGCCGTTAATTTATTTTCAATTTTTTTCTTCTCTCTCATTTGAATAAATGGCATGCTTAGGAATTATTTTTCTTGAATTAGTTCTTCAAATTAATTCTGTCTAAGGAGATTGGAACTTAAGCGGGACCAATTTAGACCCCTCCAACCTTTCCTAGGAATTTAATTTGATGTAATTTTTTGAGAAGAAATTTTCTAAGTAGCCCAAAATAAATTTTCATTTCCATTTTAATTTTATGTTGAATAAGGGGGTCAATTTGGCCAAGTACTAATTAGTTTATTTTATCTAAACCAGTCTAGTTTGTAAGTACAGTGTGGGCTTAAAGCCTGAAATAATAAATAGGAGAAATTCACCCACATTGTTGTCCATAAGGGTTCCCCAAAACCTTAATTTTTTCCACCACTTTTGTAACACCCCTAACCCATGTCCATCGCCAAAATAGGGTTACAGAGCCTTACCGGAGTTTACAGAACAAATACAATTAATTCATGTTATTTACTATTCATATTCGAAACCAATCATATTCAATCATACTATCCCTTAAACGAACCCTCGAGGACCAATTTATGCATTTAAAATAAGTCAGGACTAAACCAAGAACTCAGGAAATTTTTTGCAAAATTTAAAAAAAAAAAGTCCAAGGTACAGGGGACACATGCCCGTGTGGTCAGGCCATGTGGGCATTCGATGTGAGGCACACGACCGTGTCCCAGCCTGTGCCTATACCCGTGTAACTCTCTAACTTGGGTCACATGGCCAGCGACACGCCCGTGTGCTAGGCCGTGTGGACAATTTAATTTACGAAAATTAAGTACAGGGGTCACACGGTGAAGTCACACGCCCATGTGCTAGGCCATGTGACACACACGGCTGAGACATACACCCGTGTCTCTGCTCATGTGAGCAATTTGAGGCATTCTATTTCTCAAATTTTAAGATGCAGGGGACACACGGCCAAACCACACGTCCATATGCATGGCCATGTGTCAAACACGGTTGAGACAGAGGCCCGTGTCTCTGCCCGTGTAGACAAAATAAGGTCATTTCCAAGCCTTATTTCTCAACCAACCTGGCATCAACATATCCAACCAATTTTTGTACCATTACAAGTCACAATAATACCTTCAATTCAAGCCAATTTCAAGTTCAATACATGTCATAACATTCCATTTAACAAAGTAGTTGATCTTACCTAATTAGCCATATAAACATATGAGTATATTTTACCGATTCATGCAACCATTAATATATTCATGTAACTTCCATCATTCAACCATTTCATTACACACATCAAGCATGATAAGGCCTTATATAACTACATCAAAATATGCTTAACACTAGCCATTCTAATGGCTAGTTATAACCAAAATATTTCCTCATTATGCTTTACTTAGCTTATACATGCCATTATACCTAAAGTCGGCTTGCTTTATATACCGAGAAGTCCAAGGGATAGTGTGATGTGTCTCTGACCAAGTTCCAACCTTCACAAGCTTCCGAGCACTATAAAATAGAGGAGGTAAAACAGAGTAAGCATATTATGCTTAGTAGTTCATATAACAGAAAATTTACTTACCACTCATTTATGTTTAAGATAAACATGCAAAATTCGTCGAAAGAAATTTGGCAATTTGCCTAAACACATATAATCTCAAGAAACTTGTTAGTCATGTATTACATGTAAACATCAAGAATCAAGGATGAGCTCATTATGTAATAACTTTCATGTACATATATTTTTCATATCTTATTTCCGTTTAACATGTGCATTTTCATGACAAATCATCTTAAGCTCTGTTTAACCATGTCAGAACTTCACCCATTGAATTTATTTGAAATATCGATGGATACACATGTAGTACACTCGAAGTGTACAAAACCGTAATCCATCTACTTATATTCAGGGGTACCCATTAGGGCACATAATCAGGAAGCACTCTCCCAAGCCATATAATAGGATGCTCATGTGAGCCATGTAACAGGAAGCTTATCCGGGCTATAACAAGAAACTCATAAGAGTTTAAAACAGAAAGCTCATTGAGCTTAATAGGTAACTCCGAAGAGTTATTATCAGGGAGCTCCTGATAGCCATATAATAGGAAGTTCAAGCGAGCCATATCAGGAAACTCACAAAGTGCCTATATTAGGACACTCATAAAGAGCTGCGTTTGTGTCCGCAACATATGCAGGATCACAACCGATCATATAACAGGACACTTACAAAGAGCTGCGGTAGTCTGCAACACATGCAGGATCACTACCAATCAGGATGCTCGCAGGAACCATATAACAGGAAGCTCGAGAGGGCTTATTTCAGGAGGCTCGTAAGAGCTATGGTGTGTCCACAACATATGCAGGACCACAACCAATACAGGAAAATCTTGTATCCATTGAATTTCATTTATTCAAATGGGACTTAGCACTTGTTAGACATTATCGGATATGTAATTTATGTTTATACATGGCAATCATACATTTCACATTCATAACTTTCAACTCAAACACATTAATATACATAATTTAGTTACGTGAACTTACCTCGTCACTTGCTCGTATACGGAGATCTACTAATCTGATACTTTTTCTTTTCCTCGATCTAACTCTTTATTTAATCTTTCCGGGTCTATATAAATGAATTTAACATTAATTTAACACATTTTATATTCAATTCAATCCAACTTACATTTTAGGCAAAAGTACCATTTTGCTCCAATACTTTTTAATTAATTCTAATTTCATCGCTAGGCTCAGAAAATAAAATTCACGCAGTTTACTGCTTATTCCAAGCCTAACCAAATTTTTCTATATAACATTTACAACCCATAAAATTCATAAAATTTAAAAATTTTCCATGAATTTTACATCTTTACAAATTAGTCCCTAAATCACAGTTCATCAAAATTCACTTTACAAAAGTTTTTTATTTATCAACAACCTTTCATTTTCTACCATAAATTTCAAAATTTCAGCATACTCATCCATGAAAAAAAAAATTACACTTTGATAACTTTACAAATTAATCCCCAAAATAGGTAAATTAGGTTACTACTATGATCTCAGAAATATAAAAATTACTAAAAACGAGATAAGAATTCATACCTAATTCAGCCAAAACAACTTGCTTGAACTCACTTTCTCTTAGCTAGGGTTTCCATGTATTTTAATTTGGGGAAGATGATGAAATAAGATGATATTAGCTTATTTCCATCTTTAATTAATTCAATTTCAAATTTAGTCCTTTTCTTTTTCTAATTTTCCATGGATGAATCATCATAAATATCTACTACTTCTCTTAATGGTCTATTTGCCTTATAAGGACTTCAAATTTTGAATTCCATAGCTATTAGATCCTTCTAGCTACTAGAATTCAACTTTTTCATTTTATGTAATTTGGTCCTTTCTATAATTAAACATGAAATAAATAAAATTTTCTTAACGAAATTTCCATACGTCATTCCTATCATAATACAGACCATGCAATAATATTAAAATAAATTTCTTTCTGACTCAGATTTGTAGTCCCGAAACCATTGTTTCAATATCACTGAAATAGGGTTGTACAACTTTCCCTCCATCTATACTTGTCGCCCAAGCCACTTAAGTAGCTAAAATTTTACTACAAGTTAGCCCTAATTCATCACTATATAAACCCTCTCTACCACCATATTTTTCACAATCCTTCAAGCAAGTAGCTTAAACCCTAGTCACTCATTCTTGTCACTCTTAGTCATCCTCCTAAATCCTAAAAAATCTCCCTAAATTCCTCTCATTATTGCAAAACCCTAGCTTATTACTGTCGCACGCCTATCATCACCGTAAAACACCTTGTAACACCCCAAACCCGACCTAGAAGTTAGGCCCAAATCTGGCGTGTCACATTGAAGAGTTTTTCGAAAACCATGCTTTCATTAGAAACCCTTCTTACAACTTAAAACTTTTTGCTATTCAAAACCTCAGATTTTGTTTGCTTATTTTCAAAACGTGGTTTATTAGGAATCATTCTTGGAAAACATTATTATCTTTAAAACCTTGTTTGTTGCGGAAGCTTAATTTAAAACAGTTACGGAACGTGATATTTTGAAAAATAGTAGTTATTTCTAAAAAAATCGTGTTCTACTTCTAGCAATTATAAAACAATCAATAAAATCCCAAAACTTAAAGTTCAGAAATCTTAAGGCCTTATTACAAAATTTATAACCCAACAAATTAAACTAAAATAAAATAGGAGTTGCTAAGTTTAACTTTAAAGCCAACCGGACGTGTGGTCACCTCCGAGTCCCTCGCAGCTCCGATCCGTCTAAGGCTAAGGATTACCTGCACAGTTAAAAACGGGGTGACTTTATGAAAACTCAATGTGTAGTCCCATTACCAGAGTAACAGTCAGTATACAGAAGCAGAAACCTAAACAGTCTAGGCCGAAGCCCTTTCAACAGTTGTCGAACCCATTTTAAAAAGTTTTGGCAAAAACAGGGATCCACTTTTAAAAATGAAAATGGGCGACACCACCAATCCCTTTTTTCTTAGGTGTAATTGGATCACCTTGTAAAACATTTTATTTTAAAACATTTGATATTGGTCTACGAAAAAAAATGAGAAAATGGGTTCGGGAGTCGGTTACATATGAGGAAGGGTTAGCGCCCTCATAATGCCCAAAAATTGGTACCAAATTGATAAAATCATGTCCAAATGTTTAAATTTTAAAATTTTTTTAAAATAAGATCCGTTATTAGAAGGAAAACCAAGATTTACTTATCTCAAAGAAATAAGAATACTATACCAGTAAGTTAGGATACAGCATCTCATAATTTCGAAGCTAGGTACATCTTTATTTTAGAAAATTCCTACCTCGAGACACAAAACATCATACCCAGTAAGTTAGGATACAACGTTTTGAATTCCCAAGAATAAGTTTTTTATTTGAAAATTGGTAAACTTCAATTTTAAAATGAAGAGATATCTAATATTTTAAGTTCTATGAGAAAAATCATTGTAACACCCCAAACCTAGCCTAGAAGTTAGGCCCAAATCTGGCGTGTCACATGAAAGTGTTTTTTTTTTAACCATCTTTGCAATTATTAAAAACTTGTTTGAGAATTACAGCCTCTTTGTTAAAACCCAAAACACTTAAGCAATTGTTATCTACTTGAAAACGTAATTATCTTTAAAAACCTTTTTGGTTGCGAAAACATATTTGAAATAACAATTTACGAAAATATGACGTTTGGAAGTAGAGTTGCAGAAGCATTTTGAAAACATTACGGAAACATAGATAAAATAAAATATTTTTGAGAGGTTGATTGATGAGTCGAAAATCGAAGTGGTGGACTTTAAAATCGGACTTTTGAAAATGACGTTGAAATTTTGAAAGAGAATCCGAAGTTAAATTATTTGTAAATGTTTGCTATAAAATCCATTTATTAATCAATTTTGAAAACCATTATTTATATTTTAGAAAACTCCTTTTAAAACAATTTAAGAAGAATAATAAAAACATCCCAAACATAAAGCAAAATAAAAATAGTCCAGAGGCCTTATTACAACTATAAAACCCGAAACAATAAAAGTAATTAAATAAAACGAAAAGGTAGTTTACTAATATTTGAAAATGTTATTTCCGAAGCATGGCCTCCACCGAGCATTACCTACAAGGGTTAAGAGGAGGGGGTGAGTTACAAGAACTCAGTGTGAAATCCCCATACCATCATCCACTGGGTCGAAACACACATAGCAATATTTTGGGCCTAAGCCCATTTACAATAACAATAATGTATCAAATATAACATGTGTATGAAATGCAATTTCCCAACCAAACCTAGTTTTCCATCCGCTACACACCACCCGTACCAACCAACACACCTGTGGGGAGCTTTAGTCACCCACCCCGCCAGCACACCAAAACTGGGCATTAAGCCATATATCAAACTGGGCATTAGGCCATATATCAAAATGGGCACTAAGCCATATATCAAACTGGGCATTAAGCCATATATCAAACTGGGCATATAGCCATAAGAATTTTGTAGCAAAGCTACCAGAACTTCTCTTCGTTAAATATCCCAACCCATGCAAATCATGTATGCATATTCATTTACAATAATTCATTCATATAATTATTACAAACATACGACCCATTATAAAAATTTAAACAATCTGGCCCATATCACATTTTGGCCCATATAGCAAATATCACATTTGGCCCATATAGCAAATATCACATTTGGCCCATATATCAAATATCACATTTGGCCCATATAGCATATATCACATTTGACACATATATCAAATATCACATTTGGCCCATATATCAAATATCACAATTGATCCATATATCACTTTTATCGATTTAGTCCATTGAGGCAATTACGTAATTCTACCCATAAGGGCATTTTTAATTCGGCCCATAAGGGCATTTTCGTAATTTTACCCGTCAAGGGTAATTCGGTAATCTCGCAACCCAGGGGTATTTCGATAATTTACCCTTTAAGGGTATTATGGTGATTTCGTAACCTAGGCTTAACTACTAATTTGGGGCATAAAAGTTTGAAACTGTCCATCTGCGTCATACTGACTAACTATAACTCATGTTAGGAATCTCAAAATCTAAATCCGTAAATTTTCCTTGAAACTAGACTCGTGTTTCTTCTTACTACAATTTTTTCAGAATTTTTACCTTAACCATTTAGTACAGTTTATTCCTTAAAGTTTCCATTGTTTCACTGTCCAACAATTCTGACCTCTCTTACCCAAAATCCAAATATGTCACTGTACATTTTTCATATACTTCTCCCACTTGTCTATATTAATAATAGGCTCACTAAGGAATTCATACATATAAATTATGTCCCATAATTCACTTTTTAAAATTTTATATGATTTTTCCAAGATGTAATGAATACCCAAAGTCATTCGTAACTAGTCTCACTAAAATTAACATATCTCGAATATAATATTCCTTTTCCTTCTCCGTTTCTTCCATATTAAAGTAGACACAGAAGATTTAATCGATATCTTACTCACTTTGTAATTCCTTTTATCAAATTTTTCGTGACTTTTCAAATACCGCCTTTGTTTACGATCAAGCTGTTTTATTACAAAATATGATTACCACTACGAGCATGCGACGCGTCGAGTGATCACGGATGCGGTTATCGGTTTTCTTTGGTATTTCTACCGAATCACAGAATATTTCATGTAAACTTTCAAAGATATGTGAGACTTACTCACCATTTCAAACATATATTCGGAAGGGTACAGGATTACACACCTTGATTACGAGTTGTGCTTTCTACCGATTTCAACACCTATATTGATAGTTGATAGAAGGTTAGTCTCAACTTTGATAATCGTAATTAGAAACACTTTATTAGGCTAACTCCACTTACCATGACTGTGATCTCCCTCGATGCACCAAGAATCAGTCCTACCAACAATATCAATTAGCCAACCTTCAATCCGATTAACTCAAAAACCAAATGGAGATATCAAATGGACTATGAAAGATCTTCCTTACCTTAATCGATTATAATCCTGTTTCTCACGATCATCCTATGACTAGAGATGATTAGGCGATGTTGTGGCATTCGGCCTCCCTCTATATCACTACAAAGAAGAAAACAATCTCATATGAGAGAAAGTAAGGTGATGGTCTCGGTCAAAATGACCATCCAAAAACCAAAGTATGGATTCGGTCATAAGAGAAGAAAATAAAACATTGGAAAGAATACTTACCGATTGCTTAAGGAATGAGAAAGAAAGAACGATGGAAAGGTTTCGGTTATTGAGGAGAATGAACAATGATATCCGGCTATCAAGGAGATTAGACAAAAGATGAATATGTGACCAATTCAAGAGAAGAGAAAATGCACTATTGTGCTAATATGTATAAGTCCCAATTTTTGTCCGGATCACTTTAAAACCAAAAAATAAACCAAAAGTCCAAAACAATAATACAGTCCAATAAGCACAATCCATTATAAAAGTGGCCCAAATTTAAACCCACAAACTCGAGCCCAAATGTTATAACTAAAATGGCCCAAAGTAATAACCCAACCAACCCAATTCTAAATTTGCCCAAAACCTATTGACCCAATAACCAAAATTGGCCCAAATGGCCTGAAACATATGCAGAAATTATGAACCCTAAGCGTTGCATAGGCATGTTCACGCCGCGCGCGTGCCTTCATGCTCATCACAACGCGCCACCGTACATGCGGCAGACCCTCATACGCCTTGCGCCGAATGACACGTCATTTTCGTACCTACAAATCAGAGAACGACAGCAGTAAATAACAGAATAGAGACAGAATGAAATAGCAGAAAACTTTGTATTTTTATTTTCTGAGAATCGGTTATAAAAGGAGCCAAAGAAACCCCTGTAGTTTTTTACGATTTTTTTATACAAAAAACATAGCAATTTTCAGAGGTATTCTTCGATTTTTTTTGTCCATTCTTGCTTCGCATATAAACAAATACATATAGAAACAAAAAGGTTTTTTTCACGTTTTTGAATACAGAAAAAGGATATTTTCAGTCCAGTATCGGTCTATTTTTCATTTCAAATACAGATTTCGAATACAAAGAAAGAAAACAAAGAAATTTTAAAGGTGATTTTTGGTTTGTTTTAAAACATTTTTTCATTTTCTGTGTTGCATTTTGATTCCTTTGAATGTATAGAAAATAGAAAAGAGGGAGGAGATCCTATCTGTTGATGTTATTATCGGATCTCTATTCGCTCCGCATTAATCGAGGCTTTGACGGAGATTAGAAAACTAAAAACCTTCTGATATGCATCCAAATGAGGCTAATCGACTTTCGGATAACCACTCATCATTCATGGTGGCGAAGTGGGCATCGATTCAGTTCGCTAGGCTGAGCAAGGAAGGAGGCTTTTAGGCTTTCCTTTTGTTTGGTGTCTGATTAAGGAAGCGGCAGGGGTGTTTAGGTTTTTTTAGCCTTATTAAAATACACAGAACGACACCGTTTAGGCCTGTTTCAGTGGCTATAAAACGGTGTCGTATAAGGTGACCCGACTTGACCCAATCCGACGCCCATAGGATCCGCGTGCTTTTGCAGTTTTGGGAATATTTATGAGATTAGTCCCTCCATGTTTTGTTGTCTTTTAATTAAACCTGTTATATAATTGCTTTTATTCCCTAATTGGTCCTTGTAGTTTGCGTGTTACCCCGATTCATTCTAGTCCGTAAGCAACGTTTTTGCAACCTGAATTATTTTCATTTTTAATCCCCCTTTGTTTACGAGCACCTTATTTTAGTCCCTGATTCTGCCTTTTGTTTATTCCCTGTTTGTCTTTAATACATTGTTTGACTTTCATTTTCGTCCCTAGTTTACTTAATCAATCTATTTATTTAGTTTTAAACTGTTTTAATTCATATATTTAAATGGTTCTAAGTATTATTTATTTCTCTATAATATTTTCATTAAACTTTATATATACATATATTCTTTTATATTCATATGTAATTTATATTAATTTATTTTTAGGTACATATTTTACGTATTCTTTTCATACATAATCTATATTATCTTTATGTGTATATATATTCTTTTTATATATAACTTATATTATTTTTCTTGTATATATACATTATTGTTTTTGTATTATTTTTTGAATTTATTCATACGTATACATATATATATTCTTTTAAATTTATCTATGTATAATTGGTTTCTTTGTAAAACTCCTTTTAAATTATATATTTATTTATTTCAAATGCTTTCATTTGTCATTATTATTTTAACATACAATTATATTACGTCGATTTTATTACGCATGTATCATTTAAGTTGACGATATTATTCTGATGTATTAGATGCTCATTTGTCTGTTATTGTATGTATTATATCTCTTAATTCATAGCCATTAATTATTTGTGATTTATTGTTGTAATGTTCGATGTATGGATTAATATATTTCTTTGTGTATTAGTACCCCATTGTATCTTATGAAAGATGTAGTGCTTTAATGTCATTTCGGTTTTAAGATCACAAGACAATGCTCGTGTTTAGGGGTTTCGAGAGAATCGTGCTCTAACTTACTGAGTTTCGATTCTCTTCGTTTAAAACCTATTAACCGAGTATCATTTCTCTCTTAAATTAAAATACACGTTTTCAAATATAAAAGCTTATTCTCAGGGAGTTGAGATATTGCGCCCTAACTTACTGAGTGTGATATCTTATCATCTCGAGATAAGAATTTCAAAAGAATAAAGACAATATTCCGTATTCGGGAATTTTGAGAAATAGTGCCCTAACTTATTGGGTTGCGATTTTTCATTTGACCCAGATAAGTGAATATCCTTCTTATTTTTAAACGTACGAGTATTGAATGTCGAAGGATAAACCTAATTTCGAGAATATAAGATGTTGTGCCCTAACTTACTGAGTACGGCATTTTATTTCTTCGAAATAAGAAGCTTCGGTATCCAATATGATTCTATTTGATTGAATTTCAAGTAAATGGATTGTAATCTAGAGTCTTTTCAAATTTTCGACATCAGGACATTAATTAATCAATTAGGTACCAATTTTGGGCATATCAAGGGTGCTAACCCTTCCTCGTGCGTAACCAACTCCCGAGCTTGTTTTTTGGATTTCGTAGGCCAAAATTATTGTTTTAATAAATCAAAATGTTTTATTAAAATAATCTATCTTAAGGTGATCCGATCACACCTCAAATAAAAGATCGGTGGCGACTCCATTTCCTTATTTTCTAAAGTCGATCCCCATTTCCTAAAAAATCGATTAAAAAATGGTTTCGACAGCTTGGTGACTCCACTGGGGACACTAAAAGAGAGTCAAGCCGTAAAATCGATTAATTTTTGTCCTTTCATCGAAAACTGAAAATTTGATTCGAAAATTTACGATCATTTATTTGCATTCACTTGTGTTACCTCATCTGATTATTATGGTCCGAGTTTTGTGAAATATTTTTGCATCATATTGCATGACCGCCAGGTCACACCTTTTAAGTGGGAGTGAGAAGCTACTCCTTCGTGAGGTTTTCACCTCCGTGCAGGATAGTGAATCACTTTCGGGATACATCCGTACCTATGTCTTCGTGAGATTTTCATCTTCGTGCAGCCATAGGGAAATGTATTCCCCCGAACCAAACTTGTTCCATATGAGCCTATGATGGGTGAGGATCGAGGAATCTTCTGGTTCGAGTACCTCTTTTTAGAACCAAACCACATGTAAAAGACCCTAGGAGCCTACCCTAGATAGAGCCACGCCAAACCCTAGTGGTCACTCGGTCAGGTGTTCTATGTTGTTTATTTCTCTGGCACTAACGTGTTTTCTTTTGATTGCATTACATTGCATTCATTCTACGTATTTTTATATTAGAGAGAGATGTCGATTTGGGTTCGGTTGCTAAATTAGAGAGCTCAGCATGGAGAACAAATTTATTGATAAAACGAAAGACAATACGGATGTTCGTATATTTGTAGTCGTTTCATGTAAAGAGCTTGGTCCTCTAGTAAAGTTTCCTAAAAGAAATTAACTTAGAATCAATATCTCTTTACATTCATTTCATGCATTCATTACATCACATGCATTAGATTTCATGAGATGACCCTAATTAGGCGAAATATTTTCAGTGAACTTAGAAGACATGGAACAAAGGTTGGAGAGAATAGAGCAAAGACAAATACTGATGCAAGAGCAGTTGGCCAAAATTCAACGGGACATGCGAAACCAAATGAATATGATGCACCAGATAACCCAATTACTAGTTGGAGGGTTTGAAAAAAGGAGTGGCCCAGTGGTCAGCAGTGTGGATGGTGACGAAGACATCGTTTATTCCCTGATAAGTATCCCGACTCAACCAAACACGCATTCACAGGGGGTACCTATCATTATTGGACCCCAATGTTAGATTAATACCTCGACACTGTTAAATCTCCCGATGGGTTCAAGTTTTAACTCGAAGGATGATCGAGCCAAACCAGTTGTTCTGGCAGAGAAAAAGAGAAGGGGGATAGGAATTTCAAAAGCCCCGAGGGAGAAGGAAAAGGAAGTGAATAATATGAGTAGGTGTAACAAGGGTAATTCGAAGCCGATTACGATAGCTCAACCAAAGACAACTGCTACCAGCTATAAGGTTTCCCCAAGATAAGAGACCAATCTAAAGTTAAATTTAGAAAAACTTCAGTGTGCGCCCATTCCAATCTCGTATAGAGAGTTGTACCGAATTTTGTTCGACGCATACGTTGTATCCCCTTTTCATATAGAACCAATACAACCCCCATACCCTAAATGGTATGATTCAAATGCTCAATGTGAGTATCACATGGGGATAACGGGGCATTCAATTGATAATTGCATTGCATTTAAGAAATTGTGGAGAGGCTTATTAAAATAGGGGTTTTGAAGTTCGATGAGTCGACCAGAGCAGTAATTTGCGATAATTGAATGAGGGGGCAAGAGAGTTACAATTCCTTAAAGAATTCATCAGAAGCCTAGAATTTGGGAAGTCAGAAAACCAATGGCAGATCCAAAGGGTGAACCAAGGAATAAAAGTTTTCCAAGCATCGACCTTTATATACTTGAGAGTGTTTTGAACAATAGGACTATGGAAGAGACACGTATTTTTAAGGCTAATCTAGAGTAATATTCAAAACACGGTTATTTCTTTCAGCCTAGAAGTGATAAGAGTCATTTTGTGGAATAGGGTTTTGTTCAGAATCCTTATTTCAATGAAATGCATCTTTTTATAGATTCTTTCGTACTTTGGATTACTATCCAAATATTCTTTTATTCTTTATTCATGATTATACATACAAATATTCATTCATAGGTTCATTCATTCTTTCCATATTCTTTTGAACTTACAATAGGTCCCCAGATATCAATGACATAGGCGACGCTGTTACTGATTCCCTTTATTAGTAAAATAGGGGTCTAAGGGATCTCAGGACTTTGAAGATGACAGAAAATGTAACATATCTTCTAATTTGTTAATAATGGATGAAAAACGGATCTTACGTCGCAAATCAAAAAGGAGATGGAGATCAAAGCCTAGCTCAATGCAGAAATAAGATTTCCTATATGTGGGGCATGGATGTTATCAAGCCAGTCTCATCAAAAGCTTCTGGACAATGTCGATTCATTTTCGTGGATGTGGGGTACTTTACTAAGATGGTAAAAGTCACTTCATATGTCAATATTATAAAGTCGATAGTCATCAGATCAAAAAAAGAAAGAAAGAATATTGACACAAAAAAAAATGTCAAAAAGATCATATTTAACCACAATGTCAAAAGTTTGCGGTCTGTTCAAAGATCAAGTGCCACATCACGGTAAAGACAGCCAAAAATAAAAACAAAAGATAAAAAAAAAGAGACCGAAACTTGTAAAGATTGGCTTACAGAAGTTACTATTTACCCTCTACGCTTATCAAATATTGGCTAGGACGAATCACCGGGGTAACACATTTCTCATTGGTTTCGCCCATTGAAGTCAAATTTCCCTTTTTCAAGTCTTCTCAAAATTGAAGTTGGATGAGGCAGAATGCGTTTAATCTCAATATGATCGGTTGAATTTGAAGAGAAAATGTTAAAAGCTATCTATCACGGTCAGATGATGTGACCTCACAACAAAAATGATTCGTCCTAGGAAATTTCATGATAGGGCTTTGAAGAAGATTCTTTCCCATGCAAAAAGGACTTCAGAAGAAAGAGGATGCCAAACCGAGAAGGACCTTAAACAACAAAGAAGGCTTGTTCTAGGAAAGCATAGACATTGTCTGAGATAAATGACAAGGACCTACCCAATTCAGAGAATTCATATTGAATAAAAGTGTTCAAAAAAAAAGGAAAAAAAGAGAGAAAAAAAGAAAAAAAGAAATTTTGAACAAAAAAGAAGAAAGAAAAGGAGAGGCCAATGTGAAAACCCGCAAAGGGCGCTTTGAGACCAAAGGGATTTGAGTTGAAAACCCAAAAAGGGCGGCTCAAATTTTAATTGAAAGTGGGACATACAACAGTCTTGCTATGCCTGAATTAACAATAAAGAAGTATGCTACGTCTGGGGGTATCGACAAAGTACTTCAAGTCCCTAAACACATATTGAGCTTAAAATGGTCCTCAAGAAGTTGGAACAGAGAAGCACAGACTGCGATATCTGGGGCACCTAGCTTCTATTTTACCCATTTTTAATTTTTTATTTGTGATTATATCATTCTTTTCAAAATATGTTCACAATAAATTTCTTTCTTGATTGCGATTGCTATCTTTGCTTAGCTTATTTGTTTCGAGATATGCTCCTAATCAATTTCCTTCTTGTCCATGGTTATGATCTTTTTAAGGCATTTTGCATTGAAATAATGATTAGTGGACTAATAATATTTTCATAAAATGAGTTTTACATATTACTCTGGAAATTTCTGAATAATACAAGAATCTAAAACAGGACTATTATTTAAAAACTCACCAAGTTTAAGGGAAAGTCTAGATTAAGGCTATCTCTTTGGATTTTCTGTCAAAAATAGTTGGTGATACAATCTTGATGAAAATGGGCAATGTTAACCCAGGTGTAAAATGGGAATCATTCTCCAGAGAAAAACTAATATTCTGCATTCACGCGAGCATTATGCATACACATTTGGTTAGGTCACCTAGGGAGCGATCAGTTGATTGAACAAATTACAGTCCTCTACCCCTAAGTTGTGGTGGCATAGAGAGAAGCTGATATGGATCCTATACCTTTGAATAGTAATAGGGTAGATTGAAGTAGGAGAAATCCTACGTTTCGAGGTCGTAGTGGGATAGGTGGGAAGGAATTCAGATCCTATACCACTAAGTAACGATGAGATGAACCCTGAAGTTACGGTGGGACAAAGCAGTTGAATAGTTATATTGTTTCCTCGAGTTTTCTGTTGAAAACACCAGCCGAACAAGATGGCAGTATAATACATCAGTAATATAGCCATGAGTAGGGATCATTCTCATGAAATTCTGCATTCATGCAAAACACATTTAGTTAGGAGCATTTGATTAATTCCGATCATTGCATCCTAAGCATTGCAAGAAATCATTCTCATGACATTCTGCATTCATACAAATGTCATCCATAAGACGCATCTATTTAGGGGAACCTGATTCATTCCGATTATTGCATCCTAATATTTGTAAAAAGACCATTCTCATGACATTCTGCATTCATAAAAATGTCGTCCATAATATATTAGTTAGGAGCATTAGATGCATTCTGATCATTGTATCCTAACCATTTTGCATAAGCATAAACACAAAACTGATTTTACAGCACAGGTCCGCTAAAGGATGTTGTCGCAGCATCAGTAAATTCAAAGATCTTTCCTTCCTCAGCGAAGTGGATCGAAGATAGCAGATCTGGCAATCTTGAAGTTACAGGAACAGATCAAAGCCAAATAATTTTTATCACCTCAAAGTTCCAGTGGAGTAGGTCGATGTTACAAATCCCTCCTCCTTGAGTTTACGATGAGGATCAGTCAGCATTCCTTCGAAGTTTCAGCAGAGAAGATAGAGGTTACAAATCTCTTCTCCCTGAATTTCTAGCTCCTCGAAGCTCTAGTGGAGTAGGTGGAGGTTACAAATCCATCCTCCTTGAGTTTACGACGAGGATCAGTCAGTATTCCTTTCAAGTTTCAGTAGAGAAGATGGAGGTTACAAATCTCTTCTCCCTGAATTTCCAGCTCCTCGAAGCTCTAGTGGAGTAGGTGGAGGTTACAAATCCCTCCTCCTGAGTTTATGATGAGGATCAGTCAGCATTCCTTCGAAGTTTTAGCAGAGAAGATAGAGGTTACAAATCTCTTCTCCATGGATTTCTAGCTCCTCGAAGCTCCAGTGGAGTAGGTGGAGGTTACAAATCCCTCCTCCCCGAGTTTATGATGAAGATTAGTTAGTATTCCTTCGAAGTTTCAGCAGAAAAGATAGAGGTTACAAATCTCTTCTCTCTGAATTTCTAGCTCCTCAAAGCTCCGGTGGAGTAGGTGGAGCTTACAAATCCCTCCTCCTTAAGTTTACAATGAGGATCAGTTAGTATTCCTTCGAAGTCAGCAGAGAAGATGGAGGTTACAAATCTCTTCTCCCTGAATTTCCAGCTCCTCGAAGCTCTAGTGGAGTAGGTGGAGGTTACAAATCCCTCCTCTCTGAGTTTACGATGAGGATCAGTCGGTATTTCTTTGAAGTTACAGCAGAGAAGATTGAAGTTACGGATCTCTTCGCCCTGAATCCTTATCACCATGAAGTCCCAATAGAGCAGATTGAAGCTACAAATCTCTTCTCCAGGAAGTTACATTGAAGTGGATCGAAGCACTAGTTTTCATGCCCTTGAAGATACAGTGGGATGGAATAAAGCTACTCGAAGAAGAAAAGCACTGAAAGAGGCGTGACCAGACAAAATTAGCCCTTTTTGAAGTCTTTGCACTATTCTCGTTACACGACAATGAGCAAAGAGAGGCAGTTGTAAGTCCCAAATTTTGTCCGGATCACTTTAAAACCAAAAAATAAACCAAAAGTCCAAAACAATAATACAGTCAATAAGCACAGTCCATTATAAAAGTGGCCCAGATTTAAGCCCACAAACTCAAGCCCAAGTGTTATAACTAAAATGGCCCAAAGTAATAACCCAACCAACCCAATTCTAAATTTGCCCAAAAGCTATTGACCCAATAACCAAAATTGGCCCAAATGGCCTAAAACATATGCAGAGATCAGGAACACTAAGCGTTGCAGAGGCATGTTCGCACCGCGCGCGTGCCTTCATGCTCATCACAACGCCCTCCGTACATGCGGCAGACCCTCGTACGCCTTGCACCGAATGACACTTCGTCTCTGTATCTGTAAATCAGAGCACGACAGCTGTAAATAACAAAATAGAGACAGAATGAAATAGCAGAAAACTTTGTATTTTTTTCTGAGATCGGCTATAAAAGGAGCCAAAGAAACCTCTGTAGTTTTTTACGATTTTTTTATACAAAAAAACATAGCAATTTTTAGAGGTATTCTTCGATTTTTTCGTCCATTCTTGCTTCACATATAAACACATACATATAGAAACAAAAAGGTGTTTTTCACATTTTTGAATACAGAAAAAGGATATTTTTAGTCCAGTATCAGTCTATTTTTCATTTCAAATATAGATTTCGAATACAAAGAAAGAAAACAAAGAAATTTTAAAGGTGATTTTTGGGTTGTTTTAAAACATTTTATTTCATTTTCTGTGTTGCATTTTGATTCCTTTCGAATGTATAGAAAATATAAAAGAGGGAGGAGATCTTATTTGTTGATGTTATTATCGGATCTCTGTTCACTCCGCATTAATAGAGGCTTTGACAGAGATTATAAAACTAAAAACCTTCCGATATGCATCCAAATGAGGCTAATCGACTTTCGGATAACCACTCGTCGTTCATGGTGGCGAAGTGGGCATCGATTCGGTTCGCTAGTCTGAGCAAGGAAGGAGGTTTTTAGGCTTTCCTTTTGTTTGATGTCTGATTAAGAAAGGGGCAGGGGTGTTTAGGTTTTTTTAGCCTTATTAAAATACACAGAACGACACAGTTTAGGCCTGTTTCAGTGGCTATAAAACGGTGTTGTATAAGGTGACCCGACTTGACCTAATCCGGCGCCCATAGGATCCGCGTGCTTTTACAGTTTTGGGGATATTTATGAGATTAGTCCCTCCATGTTTTGCTGTCTTTTAATTAGACTTGTTATATAATTACTTTTATTCCCTAATTGGTCCTTGTAGTTTGCGTGTTACCCCGATTCATTCTAGATCGTAAGCAGCATTTTTGTAACCTGGATTATTTTCATTTTTAATCCCCTTTTATTTACGAGCACCTTATTTTAGTCCCTGATTCTGCCTTTTGTTTATTCCCTGTTTGTCTTTAATACATTGTTTGACTTTCATTTTCGTCCCTAGTTTACTTAATCAATCTATGTATTTAGTTTTAAACTGTTTTATTTCATATATTTAAATGGTTCTAAGTATTATTTATTTCTCTATAGTATTTTCATTAAACTTTATATATACATATATTCTTTTATATACATATGTAATTTATATTAAATTATTTTTAGGTACATATTTACCTATTCTTTTCATACATAATCTATATTATCTTTATGTGTGTATATATATATTCTCTTTATATATAACTTATATTGTAACATCCGGGATTTAGGGGTCGTGCATTTATTCTTACTTCTTAGGTCATATTAATGTGGTAGTGTGCTCTATATACTGTTCGTATGTGTTTGGGGGTTCCGAGAAATCTTGAGGCTAAGTTTTGACCTTGGGTAAATTTTTTATTTAGAGCCTTTAGAGGAGAGCTAGGGGAGTTAGGCCTTAAGGGCTCTTATTTTGAGTTTATGACACAAGAAGGGGTGTGGAAGAGTGGCAAGGTGTCGCCTAGGAAGCAAGGGGGGATGACGCCTCAAGGGGAGCTTGGAGCAGGTGGGAGCAGGTTCGAGTCACACAATCTGCCTTTTTGGAGTTCATTTTGGCGTTGGGGTGGGGAGGTGATGGTTTCGATCTAGGACCTTAAAGTGTGGGAGTTGAATTGGTCAAATTGTTTGAAATGGGTGGACATGAGAGAAAGGTGGGTTTGAATCTTTCAACCGATTCAAATGGTAGGAGGAGAGTGAGTATAGGAGACAATCAAGGGATTTGGTGGCTTGTTGGGGGGTTGTTGACCGAATGAGGCTTGGTGTAAGGGGGAGCTTTCAGTTTGGTGGCTAGGTGAGCATGTGCCGAATTTGCTTAGTAGATTTAGGAGCATCTTTTGCTCTTTTTCTCTTTGGCAAACCACTTATACCACCTTTTGGCATTATTTTACTCTTGTTTTGTTCTCTCAACCGAAACCTCTTCTAAGCATTCTCCCCCCTCTCTTTTTTTCTTTCCTTTACAATCTCTTCTCCTTTTCCCATGCTCTCACTCAAAAAGCCGAAACACATGCCATTGTCACCATAGCCGAAACATCTATAAACCCTCACCCCTTTCTTTTCTTTTCAGTTGTTAAGGAGCCGAATAACCCTTCTATCTCCTTGAGTCTTGGCCGAATCTGTCAGACTCTATTCCATCGGATTTAATAGTTGGTAAGGGTTTCTTCTATTTCAATTTTCTTCTTTCTCTTTTGGTTGTCGAAAGTTAGATGCCTAACTTAGTTCTTGTGTATTGGCCGAACATGTGAAGGGCTTGATTCTTATTTCTTTGTCGTAGCCAGCGTGGTGAGGAGTAGTAGGGATCCATTGGTTTCGATTAATCAAGGTAAGAGGGACTATAACTTTCATTCGACCGAAGGCCATTTCATTTGGACCACAAGATGTTAGGCCGAATCTAACATAAGTCATGTAGGGATTTTGGCAACTCTCATAATCAAGTAGGAGCTTTCGGGATTTGAATATATTTCGGTAAGGGTATTCGATTAAGATTTGGTGTTTTCTCATTTAGATTGATTTAATGTGTTTACAGGGTCTTCTGACCAAGACTTTGTTTCATGGATCTGAATACCAGCCAAGGAGAGAAAGGGGTTGTCCCTACCCTTAAGTTCAAGAAACATTCAGTTTCTACGATTCGAGATTGGCCACCGGGGTGTGGGCCAGCATCAGAGCAGGATCGTAGGCAGATAGCGGTAGTCTCATTTAGGGACAGTGTTGACGTTGAGAGTCTAGTGCTTCGGGTTATCAGGTGTGTGGTTAATTCGCTATTTCCATAATTAGTCATTTAATTATATGTGGTGAAAATCGGTATAGTGATAGTGGTGGATTTGTTACTCTTAATTGGGTATCACGGTATCCAAGTTAGTACTTTATCTAAGGTGTGGATGGTTTATTATTGTGGATATTTTGAGCATGTTGAATGCCCACCTAATATGTCCATGCATTATTCTATCATATCATTATAGCATGTTACATATGCATGGGATCGGGATGTATATGTTAAATGAAGGACCGGGTGTACATTTATGTACGTGTGGTGATTGGCTATATGCCAAATCACAACTTGATGTCGGCTATGTGCCACATCAAGGGATTGATGCTTGCTTTGTGCTTTATCACGGTTTGATGATGACTATGGGTCACATTGTGGATATCGAGATTTGGTCACATAGTGATCGGTGGCTATGCCACGTTCTGTTTGGTCACATAGGTGTGCGGTGGCTAGGCCACGTTATATTTGGTTACATGGTGATCGGTGGCTATGCCACGACTTTGGGCCGCTTGACTGCCAAAGAGGTGTGTAGCGGTTGGAGGGTCGATTTAGTAATCCCCTGGTGTGTAATGGTTGGTACGGGGGTTTGTAGAGGATGGATTCTAGGTTAGGTTGGGTAACATATTTGCATCATAATGTGTGGTATGTGGATTGTATGATTTGGGCCAAGCCCATTTGGGAAACATGTGGAATAATCGCACACTGAGTTTGTTCGACTCACCCTTTTTTTTCTTAAACAATGCAGGTGATGTGTGATACATGGACCGGGCTGGAGTAGATTCGTGGTGGCCATGCAGAAATTGTTTAATGTTTTATGCACTTAAATTCCTAGTTACGTTTGGGTTGATTTCTTTTAAATGTAATAAGGCCATTTAAATATTTGGGGATTTTTATTTTATTGTGAGTCAGCTGGATTATCGATTAAAAACTGAGAACAATTTTGGAAACAATTTACAACTTAAAGATTAAACTTGAGTTTTTAACTTGAATATTTTAAAGAACCTGATTTCTCTTGAAATTTCCGAACGTTCAATGTTTTAAACTACACACGACCTTCAAGGTTTTTGTTCTCTTATAAACTAAGTAAATATTTTAAACTCAAAACTGTTTTCACCCATTAACATCAAATTCTTTTCAAATATTTTTCCCTTGTAGCATTTCAAATTCGGCCGTGGTGTTTTGGGTGGGTTTGGGGTGTTACAGTTTGGTATCAGAGCCAGGTTCAAAACTCAACTTTGAGGGCTTTTGGGCCCAAAACGTCTTCCAAAAGTAAGTTTTACTAAAACTTGCATTTTCACAAGCTATTCAGGTTTTCTGGCATGGCACCTAAGTCTCCGGCCCGATGTCCACCAGGTAAGTACTTCAAACCGTTGCGTGATTTGTATGTAAGGTAAGGGGTGATATGGGATCGTAGATTAGTAAGTTAGGAACTATTAAACTCTAGGATTAGCGTACCCCAACACTAAATTTCATAAGACTTAACTTATTTCACCAAACCCGGGAATAAGTCGTGGAGTTCAGGTGTGGTAACAAACATGTGCATGTCTAGGCATGGATTCCGAATGAGCTTGGTATTTAAGTAGTCCTAGTGACTCACCTCCTCTTTTCTGGAATCCTACCTGGTGCGCAGTGATTGTTCACCTCAACCGCGAGGACTTGTTAATGGGACAAATCTATAAATAAAACCCGAAAGGGACCAGATACCTGGTTTTAGAAAACAATCAAATTACCCCGATTTATAAAATTACCGAAGTACCCCGATTTGTGAAAATTACTAAAATACCCTCAGTTTATTACCATACTACCCTCAATTTTTACCAAAATACCCCTTTTTTGCAAAATTACAAGATACCCCTGATTTGGAAAATTACCAAAATACCCCTATAGGACAAAGTACGAAAATACCCCTGGGTTGGGAACGGACAAAAATG
This sequence comes from Gossypium rotundifolium, assembly GCA_025506655.1. Lineage (NCBI taxonomy): Eukaryota > Viridiplantae > Streptophyta > Magnoliopsida > Malvales > Malvaceae > Gossypium > Gossypium rotundifolium. The sequence continues at coordinate 65,555,470 of CP106722.1, forward strand.
TTCAAAGTGGTGAACGTGTGTAGTGGATAGTATTGATGAATAAATGAGATTTTTTGAGTTAGGGTGGAGGAATTGAGACAAAACTTTGAATGATCGAAAGAACTACTATCAAGTGTTTTTGCATAAAATTGCTTGTGGGTAATTAGTGGAACAATAAGTAATGCATAAAATTTCTTAAACAGATAAAATGCAGCGGTAGACATGAGTTCTAGGGGACGAGGTCGTAACACGCGTGGACGTGGTAGGCGGAGAATGTCAATATCGAAACCAGTTGGGTCTGATCATGGATCGGGGAATGAAACGACACCGCCTGTGATAGAAGCTGAGTTCCAAAATTAGACAGGTGGAGAAGACGCAGTATCTCAGGCTATGCTGCGAGTTTTGGAAAGAGTTGCGGGAGCGAATGTGGGTACCGGGGCCAAGAAGTCTATTTTTGAGAGACTTCGGGTGAATGGAGCTGAGATATTCAGAGGTGTCTCGGGGGTGGCTCCAAATGCAGTGGAGTATTGGTTGGAGGCAGTCGAGAGGATTATGATGATTTGGATTGCAATGCTGAGGAAAAGCTGAAAGGAGCTGTGTCTTTACTACGGGATGAGGCCTATCAATGGTGGCTTACCGTCAAAGAGGGTACTCCAGCAGACCGAGTAGATTGGAGCTATTTCAAGGTAAAGTTTGAGGGGAAGTACATTAGAGCTGGTTATGTGGATGCACAAAGGAAGGCGTTCTTGAATCTAGTGCAAGGGGGTAAGTCAGTGGCGGAGTATGAGGCAGAATTCTTGAGGTTAAGTCAAGATGCGGAGGATTGTCACCACGATTACTGGCCGTGTGAGGTTTGAGGATGGGCTCTGAGATGAACTTCGGGTGTTGATAGCTCCTCAGCGTGAGAGGGACTTTGCCACTTTGGTGGAGAAATCTCGGATTGCCGAGGAAGTTAAATGAGCTAAAAGGCAGAATAGAGATAGAGATAGAGGCCGGAACAAGAGGAGTTTTGGATTGACAGGATCTTTGGGGAGTTTCTAGAAAAAGCCTAGGATGGATAATTCTATTCGTACTGTTATGCCAGCTGCTGGGAATCAGGTCCGTCCATGTGCTCAGTGTGGGAGGATACATGTAGGCGAGTGCTAGGGAAGGATTAGGGAATGTTTTAGGTGTGGGTCTAAGACTCACTTTGTGAGGAATTGTCCTCAGATTGCGGATAGGGCTCAGTTAGTGGGTCAAGGGTATGTGCAGTCAGGAAGGGGTGGTTCATAGGTGACGAGAGGTCGTGGGCTGAGCCGAGGAGGAAATGGGTTTGGCCGAGGTAGTGGAGCACTGGGTAGAGGTGCTGGGAGCTCAAATGCAAGGCAGCCAGGGTTAGTGTATGCGGCCAGACGTCGTGAGGGGGGGACGCACCAGATGTTATCACGAGTACATTTCTTATTTATGGATTACCCTTTACTGCTTTAATTGATGTTCGGTCAACACATTCGTACATTGCTAGTATGGTGTCTGGAACCTTGAATGTGAACTCTGAGACTGTCCCTGGGAAGATGACCGTACTTAGTCCTTTAGGGCAATCTGTGGTAGTAGATAAACTCTTTAGAGACGTGCCTTTAGAGGTTCAGGGAGTGGTATTCCCGACTGACTTGATGGAGCTGCCGTTCCGGGAATTTGACCTGATCCTTGGGATGGATTGGTTAGTAAGATATCGTGCGAAACTGGACTGTACTGCTAAGCGCATGTCAATAAGGACTCTTGAGAATTATGAGGTTGCAGTGATAGGTGAGAGGAAAGACTACCTGTCTAGCGTAGTGTCTGCTCTTAAGATGGTGAAGATGGTGAATAAGGGGTGCTTGGCTTTTCTGATGTTTGTTAGTGCCTTGGATGCTAAGGAGGCGGCTGTGGGGGAGGTCAGGATAGTGAAGGAGTTTGTGGATGTTTTTCTAGAAGAACTTCCAGGGTTACCACCGGATTGGGAGGTGGAATTTGGAATTGACCTGTTGCCAGGAACAGCGCCAGTGTCCATCGCTCCTTATAAGATGGCACCAAATGAGTTGGTTGAACTGAAGGCCCAAATCCAGGAGTTGCTAGACCGCAGGTTTATTCGACCCAGTGTGTCTTCGTGGGGAGCACTGGTGTTGTTCGTAAAGAAGAAAGACGGGTCTATACGTATGTGCATAGATTACCGCCAGTTGAATAAACTAACGATCAAGAACAAGTACCCGCTGTCGAGAATAGATGACTTGTTGGACCAGCTCAAGGGAGTTGTGGTCTTTTCGAAGATAGATTTGAGGTCGGGATATCACCAGCTTAAGGTAAAGGAGGCTGATACCCATAAGACGGCGTTTCGGACTCGATATGGGCACTACGAGTTCCTGGTAATGCCATTCAGATTGACTAATGCACCAGCTACATTTATGGACATGATGAATCGAGTTTTCCAACCTTACTTGGATCAATTTATCGTGGTGTTTATAGACGACATCCTGGTATATTCAAAGTCGGAGGAAGAACATGATGCACATCTACGGGTGGTGCTGCATATTTTAAGGGAAAAGAAGCTGTACGCCAAGTTTAGCAAGTGCAAATTTTGGTTGAGTGAAGTTACTTTTCTGGGTCACGTGGTATCCGCAGAAGGGATAAGGGTGGAACCCTGGAAGGTTGAGGCAGTACTGGAGTGGAAACTACCTAAGTCGGTAGTTGAAGTTCCCAGTTTCTTGGGGCTAGTAGGGTACTATAGGAGGTTTGTTGAAGGGTTCTCCTCGATAGCGGCACCTTTGACTAAGCTGTTAAGGAAGGAGGTACCTTTTGTCTGGTAAGATAAGCAGCAGGAGAGCTTCGAGAAGCTAAAGAGAGTCTTGACAGAAGCCTCAGTTTTGATCCAACCGGTGGCAGGGAAAGACTTTGTAGTGTATTGTGATGCTTCACACACGGGGTTAGGTTGTGTTCTGATGCAGGAAGGGAAGGTGGTTGCTTATGCGTCTCAGCAGCTGAGACCGCATGAAGTTAATTATCTGACGCACGATCTGGAATTGGCAGCAGTAGTTTTTACTTTGAAAGTGTGGAGGCATTATCTGTACGGAGAGAAGTCGGTGATCTATACAGACCACAAGAGCCTGAAGTATCTGTTGACTCAGAAGGAGCTGAACTTGAGACAACGAAGGTGGGTGGAGCTATTAAAAGATTATGACTGTTCGATTGAGTATCACCCGGGTAAAGCAAATGTGGTGGCGGATGCATTAAGTCTGAAGGTGGTATCGAATTTGAAGGATATGTTCGCACATCTTAGTCTCTACGACGACGAGAGTTTGTTAGAAGAATTACAGGTAAGGCCGACATGGTTAAGTCAGGTAAGAGAGAAACAATTGGTGGATGAGGTTCTGAGTACTCGACTTCAGCAAGTTCAGAGTGGGGAGTTAGAGGATTATAGTGTGAACAGTGACAGAGTTCTATGTTTTCGTGGTAGGGTGTGTATACCGAAGGATGGGGGATTAAGACAGAAGATTCTTCAGGATTCGCATAGTAGCCCTTACGCTATGCATCCTGGAGGAAGTAAGTTGTATAAAGACCTACGGGAACAGTTCTGGTGGCCTGGATTAAAGCGAGAAGTTATAGAATTTGTGGGGAAGTGCTTGACATGTCAGCAGGTTAAAGCGAAACATCAAGTACCTTTAGGGTTGCTGCAACCAGTGAAGATTCCACTATGGAAGTGGGAGAGGATCACAATGGATTTCGTGAGTGGGCTTCCCCTTACGCCTATTAAGAAGGACTCAATATGGGTAGTTATGGATCGGTTGACAAAGTCTGCGCATTTCATACCAGTTTGGGTTGATTACTCTCTACAGAGGTTAGCGAATCTGTATGTAGTAGAAATTGTGAGATTGCATAGGGTGCCGATGTTGATCATATCGGATAGGGATCCTAGATTTACGTTGAGGTTTTGGAGGGCGTTGCATCAGGCTTTAGGTACCAAGTTGGACTTTAGCACGGCATTTCATCCACAGTCGGACGGCCAGTCTGAAAGGGTGATTCAGGTATTAGAAGATATGTTGAGGGGTTGCGTGATCGACTTCAGGGGTAGTTGGGAGGAGTTCTTGCCTTTGGCGGAGTTTTCATACAACAACAGTTACCAGGCAAGTATTCAGATGGCACCGTATGAAGCGTTGTATGGACGGAAGTGTCGCACTCCTACATGTTGGACAGAATTGGGCGAACGTCATGTTTTGGGTCCAGAGATAGTGGCAGAATCAGAGGAAAAGGTTAAGGTAATCCAAGCACGGTTGAAAGAGGCATCTGACAAACAGAAGTCGTATGCGGATCTGAAGCGGAAAAAGATAGAATTTACTGGGTGATAGTGTGTTCCTGAAAGTTTCACCATGGAAGAGGGTGATGAGATTTGGACACAAAGGTAAACTGAGTCCCAGGTTTATATGACCTTATAAGATTTTGAAGCGAGTGGGGCTAGTGGCTTACCAGTTGGAATTGCCGTCGAAATTGAAGTAGATGCATGATGTGTTTCACGTATCAATGCTATGTCATTATTGATCGGATCCATCTCACGTAGTGTTAGTTGAGGAAGTTGAGTTGAGACCAGATTTGTCCTACGAAGAAGAACCGATTCAGATTCTGGAGCGAGATGTAAAGGTACTTCGAAAGAAATCAGTTCCTCTAGTTAAAGTATTATGGCGTAATCATGGGGCAGTTCCTCTAGTTAAAGTATCATGGCGTAATCATGGGGCAGAAGAAGCTTCGTGGGAACTGGAAGAAGCGATGCGACAGCAATACCCTCACTTATTTTGATCAGGTAATTTTGGGGTCAAAATTATTTTTATGGGGGGTAGAACTGTAACATCCAAGATTTAGGGGTCATGCATTTATTCTTACTTCTTAAGTCATATTAATGTGGTAGTGTGCTCTATATACTATTTGTATGTCTTTGGGGGTTCCGGGAAATCTTGAGTCTAAGTTTTGACCTTGGGTAAATTTTTTATTTAGAGCCTTTAGAGGGGAGCCAGGGGAGTTAGGCCTTAAGGGTTCTTATTTTGAGTTTATGACATAAGAAGGGGTGTGGAAGAGTGGCAAGGTGTCGCCTAGGAAGCAAGGGGGATGACGCCTCAAGGGGACCTTGGAGCAGGCGGGAGCAGGTTCGAATCGCACAATCTGCCTTTTTGGAGTTCATTTTGGCGTTGGGGTGGGGAGGTGATGGTTTTGGTTTGGGACCTTAAAGTGTGGGAGTTAAATTGGTCAAATTGTTTGAAATGGATGGACATGAGAGAAAGGTGGGGTTTGAATCTTTCAACCGATTCAAACGGTGGGAGGAGAGTGAGTATAGGAGCCAATCAAGGGATTTGGTTGCTTGTTGGGGGGTTGTTGACCGAATGAGGCTTGGTGTAAGGGGGAGCTTTCGGTTTGGGGGATAGGTGAGCATGTGCCGAATTTGCTTAGTAGATTTAGGAGCATCTTTTGCTCTTTTTCTCTTTGGCAAACCACTTATACCACCTTTTGGCATTAGTTTTCTCGTGTTTTGTTCTCTCAATCGAAACCTCTTCTAAGCATTCTTCCCCCTCTCTTATTTTCTTTCCTTTACAATCTCTTCTCCTCTTTCCCATTCTCTCACTCAAAAAGCCGAAACACATGCCATTGTCACCATAGCCGAAACATCTATAAACCTTCACCCCTTTCTTTTCTTTTCAGTTGCTAAGGAGCTGAATAACCCTTCTATCTCCTTGAGACTTGGCCGAATCTGTCAGACTATATTTCATCGGATTTAATAGTTGGTAAGGGTTTCTTCTATTTCAATTTTCTTCTTTCTCTTTTGGTTGCCGAAAGTTAGAAGCCTAACTTAGTTCTTGTGTATTGCCCGAACATGCGAAGGGCTTGATTCTTGTTTCTTTGTCATAGCCAGCGTGGTGAGGAGTAGTAGGGATCCATTGGTTTCGATTAATCAGGGTAAGCGGGACTATAACTTTCATTCGGCCAAAGGCCATTTCGTTTGGACCACAAGATGTTAGGCCGAATCTAACATAAGTCATGTAGGGATTTTGGCAACTCTCATAATCAAGTAGGAGCTTTCGGGATTTGAATCAATTTCGGTAAGGGTATTCGATTAAGAGTTGGTGTTTTCTCATTTAGATTGATTTAATGTGTTAACCGGGTCTTCTGACCAAGACTTTGTTTCATGGAGCCGAATACCAACCAAGGAGAGAAAGGGGTTGTCCCTACCCCTAAGTTCAAGAAACATTCGATTTCTGCGATTCAGGATTGGCCATCGGGGTGTGGGCCAGCGTCGGAGCAGGATCGTAGACAGATAACGGTAGTCTCATTTAGGGATAGTGTTGACGTTGAGAGTCTAGTGCTTCAGGTTATCAGGTGTGTGGTTAATTCGTTGTTTCCATAATTAGTCATTTAATTATATGTGGTGATAATCGGTACAGTGATAGTGGTGGATTTGTTACCCTTAATTGGGTATCACGGTAACCAGGTTAGTACTTTATCTAAGGTGTGGATGGTTGATTATTGTGGATATTTTGAGCATGTTGAATGCCTACTTAATATGTCCATGCATTATTCTATCATATCATTATAGCATTTTGCATATGCATGGGATCGGGATGTATATGTTAAATGAGGACCGGGTGTACATTTATGTACGTGTGGTGATTGGCTATGCGCCAAATCACGACTTAATGTCGGCTATGTGCCACATCAAGGGATTGATGCTTGCTTTGTGCTTCATCGTGGTTTGATGATGACCATGGGTCACATCGTGGATATTGAGATTTGGTCACATAGTGATCGGTGGCTATGCCACATTCTATTTGGTCACATAGGTGATCAGTGGCTAGGCCATGTTATATTTGGTCACATGGTGATCGGTGGCTATGCCATGACTTTGGGCAACTTGACTGCCAAAGAGGTGTGTAGCGGTTGGAGGGTCGATTTAGTAATCCCCTGGTGTGTAATGGTTGGTACGGGGGTGTATAGAGGATGGATTCTTGGTTGGGTTGGGTAACATATGTAACACCCCAAACCCGGTCAATACACCACGACCGAATCTGGTATGCTACAGGAAAAGGTTTTGGGTGGTTTAAGTTGAAGTCTAGAAGTTTGGTGAAAGTACTTAGCGAAATTTTGTATTTTGAGGATAACTCAAGTAGGTTTTGATTGAAAATCTGATGATGTATTTGAAAACCCAGAAAGTTTTGAATATTTATCCGGTGTGTAGGAAAAACTAGTTTATTTCGTTTTGAAGCTTAAGTAATTTCTTATTGTTACTAAAACATTTATGACTTAGTAGAAAATCATATTTAAGTTAGAAAACCTTTTAAGTTCATTTTATCCCAAGTTATAGTATGATACCCGATGGTATAGTTTAAAACATCGTTTTTGAAGTTTTGAAAACGTTGTCTTTCCAAGTTTTAGCACATTTCACTTAATTGGTTTGTTAAAGCATATTGAAAATCTACTTAAACATAACATACCAAAAACATAACTTAAGAGGCCATTTACAAACCCAAATATAGCAAAATAGAAATAAACCAGCTAGTGTACCAAATTTTATAAAAGAAGTCCGAGCAAATCTTTATTTCGGTATGGCATGAGCACCTCGAGTCCATCCCGGCCCCATGTCCGCGTTACGTGTCACCTAAAAAGTCAAAGGAGAGAGAGTGAGTCGTAAGACTCAGTGTATAATTCCCTCCCCCGGTATAACATGCCAACACACATATCATAACAGAATAATGCAGATAATGCACCCGTTCCTAACCAACCATATCGCTTTTCTACCCCGTGTGGTACCAAACCACCGGTGGTGTCAAACCACCGGTGACCCAAAGTCACGATATCCATACTGTGGTACCAAACCACCGTGACCAAGTCACAATAATCCAATGATGGGGCCAACCCATCGTGTGATACCAAATCACCAGCGACGATCCCATATCTCAAAAGTGGGGCCAACCCACGGTGGTGTTAAACCACGAGGACGAGTCGCAATGAGGTGCCAAACCTCCGTGTCCCAAAGACACAATGTGATACCAAATCACCGTGACCGTAGTCACAAATCCGATGATGGGGCCAACCCATCGTGTGATACCAAATCACCGGCGCCAATCCCATATAATCAATCGTGGGGCCAACCCACCGTGGTACTAAGCCACTGGGACGAGACGCCGAGGTGCCAAACCTCCGTGACCCAAAGTCACAAAATATAATTGTGGTACCAAACCACCGGAGGTGCCAAACCTCCGTGTCCCAAAGACACAAGGTCCCAAAGACACGGATATCATACTCCCCTCCTCTCATATCACCCAATCACATAACATACTAGATGCAAAATCGTGCAATCATGCTATCATGCTCACATGCTTAATATGGCATCTCAAGTATCAACAATCATGATATCATCATCATCACATAACTCATAATGAAACGGACTTACCCGAATCCGTATCCATACCTCTATGGGTATCGAGATAATCAATCACACTTTGTTTCACTTACACAACAAAGTTATCACATTATTAAGTTAAGGCGGTGTGTTAGTTTACACACCTGATATATCGAAGATTAAAGCCTAAGAACTGATCGAAATCTTTTGATCACCTCAACAGCCTGGTCCTACATTCGGCCAACAAAAGGGTTAACACTAACCCAATACCATTCGGCCAACAAAGTAAATAACCCAAGGGTTGCGTTAAATCTACCTTTGCGAATGGTTCGGTTTCCAATCAACCCAACCAATAATGCTTCTTACCAACCGATCACACCCTAGAAAAGAATAATGGTTAATCTCTCCTCATGACTTAACTTAAAGAAAACTAAACGAAATCGGATCCAAACACCCCTTCTTACCACCACTTACCGATTACTAAGCAGAGTGAAAAGGTTCTCCTTGCTTGACTACGAACTCCAAAGACCCTATATGGAAATAGTTACCAAAACAAGTGATTAACTCCATTATAATAGATATCAAATCAGCCCTTAAATATACCTAAGAATCGGCAGAGTACCGGTGAAAGGAGAAAGGCCATTCGCCAACACTTACCCACTACCAATCGGTTGGAAACCAAAGACCTAACAACACCCAATATTCGCCACCCAACACCAGAGGAGAATGATTCGGCTAACAGGTTTCGGAAAAGACAAGAAAATAAAGATAGATGAATGTAGGGGTCACTTTCGATTTTGAAAGGGGAAGAAAAGAATAAGGTGTGTTTAGAAGAAGAACAATTTTCGGCTACTATCCTTCAAGAAAAGGAGAAAGAAAATGCTAGATTCTACTCAAAGATGATGAAAAACAAAGGCTGGTTTGGTTTAAAAGAAATGGTATGGAACAAAGGGAAAAATCGGCACAAGGTTTATGAAACAAAAGAAGAAGTGAGAAGAAAGGGTCTCTAGTTTCGCTTTGCACAATGAAGAGAAGAAGGAAGAAACAAGGTAGAATTTGGTAATAAGGTTGCTTGAGGTTTCGGTTTAACAAAGTTGAAAAAAGCAGAGGTGGGAGAGGCATTGCTAGCAAGGTTTTCAAAAGGAGAAAATGATAATGGAGTGCTTGGTTGGCTAAAACAAAGAGAAAGAAGCAAAACAAAACAAACAAACAATTTCAAGCAACACTGGGGTTTGGTTTCAAGGATGAATGGCGAAAAAATGTGGTTTCGGCTTAGGCTAATTTGCAAGTGAAGAGCTTTGCTAGCATATTACTAACGAAATCAGCTTGTTGACACCAAGAAAAGAAAGAAAAAAACTTAATTGTTTCCCCTAAGACCGAAAATACACCCAAAGGACCAAGGAGTTTGGCACTTCCCAAGCTCCCCAAACACTCCTCAAACCGCCAACCTCCCCCATTTGCTCTCACACCACCAATTCAAATGGCAAAGACCAAGTCTCCTCCTACAATTGCTCTCCATCCACCGCTTGAATATGTTGACCAAGTCCATGGTAGAGTTCAAATTGCCCACAACTCTTCCCTCCATGCCGTCAAAATGGATGCAAAAGGGGTGGGATTCTCGCGACTTGAACTCAAGACCTCCCCCTTGCATTTGATGCCACACACATGCTCCAAGTGGCGCATGCCTTGCCACTTTGCTAGCTCCTCATTTGTGTTACAAATTCACTTAATTTAAATATAAGCCCCAACACCTTTAGCTCCTATCCCCTAAAGCCCAAAACTAAAATTTCACCACCTACTCAGGTTCACTCCTAGCCTACAACTAAATCCCGAAAACACCCAAACAACATCATAGCAAGCAATTAATCATGCAAACAATACCAAAACGAAATAGCCCTTAACCCGGGATATTACAGTTCTACCCCCTTAAAAGAATTTCGACCTCGAAATTACAGTCAAGAGTTGCGGGTATTCTTTGTCTCATCGTATCCTCGTGTTCCCACGTCGCTTCTTCCACGCCATGATTCCGCCATAGAACCTTAACCAAAGGCACTGACTTCTTACGCAAAATCTTTACATCCCGGTCTAGAATCTGTACAGGCTCTTCCTCCATGGACATATCTGGATTTACCTCGATCTCTTCATCGTTACCACATGTGATGGATCGGAACGATATCGACGAAGCATCGAACGTGAAACACGTCGTGAATCGACTTAGCTCACCGGCAACTCGGTGATATGCAATCGTCCCACTCGTCTTAGTACCTTATACGCCCAATAAACCTCGGACTTAGCTTGCCTTTCTTCCGAACCTTAATACTTTCTTCCACGGTGAGACCTTCAGAAAACCCGATCTCCCACAAAGAAACTCAATATCTCTCCGCTTAAGATCAAGATAGGACTTCGCCGGTCGAAGCTTCCTTCAATCGAGCTGAATCAACTTAACCTTGTCTTCGGTCTCAAAGAACCAACTCGTCCCAATAATCGACGCTCACTTAACTCGTCCAACAAGTCGGTGAACGACACTTCCTACCGCATAACGCCTCATAAGGTGCCATCTTGATACTCACTTGGTAGTTGTTGTTGTAGGCGAATTCAGCTAACGGTAGATACTCCTCCAGCCTACCTCAAGTCCAAAACACACCCTCGTAGCATATCCTCCAAGATCAGATAACCCTTTTCGATTGCCCGTCATCATGGATGAAATGTTGTGCTAAAATCTAACCGTACCCGAGCCCGATGTAACGCCTTTCGTAACCTTGACGTGAATCTCGGATCCCTATCCGAGATGATCGACATCGGCACCCGTGCGCCTCACTATCTCGACACATACTGACTTTGCCAACCTCTCGCAGTGAGTAATCCACCTCACGGAATAAAGTGAGTTGATTTAGTCACCGATCCACAATTACCTGCATCAATCCTTCTTGCTCGGTAAGCGGTAATCCACCGAGCGAAATCTATAGTTATTCTTTCCTACTTCCTTGTGGAATCTTCTTGGTCAAGCAACCAGACGGCAATCGGTGCTCAGAACCATGCGCTTAGCCGCATGAATCCAACCGCTGGTGCTTACTCACCCGGTCCATCCCCAAAATCGATCGAACTTCCCAAACGGCGGTTCCATCGGATCGACCTCGAAAGATACCCTTGGAGTTCTAGAGGTGCGCCTCTATACGCTTTATCTACCACTACAGAGTGACCTAGAGGGCTTATTACGGTCATCCGCCTAGAAGATATTTCGAGTCTAAATCCATGGTCTTCACTATGCTACTTGCAACATACGAGTGTGTTGAACCCACATCAATCAAAGCAAGAATGGAGAACCAAAGATTAGAAACGTCTCGGTAATGACGTCCGGGCGTCGCCCTCCTCTCGGCCGCAAAGATACACCAACCACAGGCCGTTCGGCCTCGAACTACACCGCACCGCTCGGTGCTCCACGACCCGACCGAACTATTACCTCCTCGCCATTACCTCGGCCCTCTGCGGTGGTCCATTATTTCAGATCTTGATTACGTACCGATTCTCGATCAATTCTAGCTAACTTGCGGACAATCCCTCACTCGGTGGTCCAATGAGCCACACTCAAAACAACCTCTACCATCGGTCCAACATCCTCCCGGTGAGCCTTTCCACAACGGTTACATCATGCGGCGGTCCCTCGCTTAGCAAAGAACAAACCTACCCGACCGATTCGCCCACTCGGTCTAGCCCTCTTCATTGACACCGATGACCCGTAAGATCCAAAACTCCTTTTGTGACGGTTTCTATCCATACCCGCCTCACAGACTCTTTAATGCCCTCGGCAACCTTCACCTTTTCAACTAGAGCGCAAATTCACGCTCCTGCCGGGCGCAATTATCACCTTAGTTCGTCTCGCAGCCATCTTCAAACGAACGCACCTCTCATGCTCAAGAGCCACCATACCCCGCATACCGACTCACCTCGTAAACTCGCCTCGACTCACTACGATTTGCTCCCTCGACTAACCTCGTAAATGCTTTTCTCTGCTCATTTACGTAGTTAGCTCCGACGTACTTTTTCTGATAAGCGGCCCGGAAATAGTCCCAATTCAAATCTTCAGCTGTAGCGCTGTCACGGACCGTGAGCCACCACTGGTATGACTCATCCCGGAGGAGTGATACAATCCCCTTTAATTTCTCTTCAGCCGTTAGGTCCAGATCGTCCATGATCCGTTCTGTCGCTTCCAGCCAATACTCAGCAGTGCTAGGAGCAACACCAGAGACACCGGAAGAACTCAAACCCCATTTGTTCAAGTCGCCAGCACGATTTCCTAGCTCCTACGCCTCCACCGCTCCAGCTACCCTTTCTAAAACCCGCAAAGATCGCTTTGTGACATCTGCGTCATCGCCGGATGCGCCTCGAACTCACCACCTCCAGCTGGTGGCGGAATCGGTACCTCATTCTCGAACCCGCCTGAACCTACGGGCTCGAAGCGATCATCCTACTGCGACCACGCCCATGACCACGCCCACCTATGGTACTCATGACTAAATCTCATTCGATTAAAGAATTTTATGTATCGGTCATTATTCCACTTGTGTTTAAAGCAAAGTCTTATGAATTTTAAAGAAGCTTAGTTTTCATGAGTCCACGAGTCCTATTAGTTTGGTCTCTAAAGTAGTCTTACTAGCCACCAATCATATCAATCAATATCACAACAAATAGTACGGGTACTTACCGGGCGAATCGGTGCGGAGACTCGGTGCCATGCCCTTCAAACCATACTTTTTAAAATAGAATACTTAAAAACTATAGTTTTAAAACATTTTGGGCCTCGGGCCCACAGCCGAGCTTTTGAACTTGGTTCTGATACCACAAATGTAACACCCCAAACCCGGTCAATACACCACGACCGAATCTGGTATGCTACAGGAAAAGGTTTTGGGTGGTTTAAGTTGAAGCCTGGAAGTTTGGTGAAAGTACTTAGCGAAATTTTGTATTTTGAGGATAACTCAAGTAGGTTTTGATTGAAAATCTGATGATGTATTTGAAAACCCAGAAAGTTTAGAATATTTATCCGGTGTGTAGGAAAAACTAGTTTATTTCGTTTTGAAGCTTAAGTAATTTCTTATTGTTACTAAAACATTTATGACTTAGTAGAAAATCATATTTAAGTTAGAAAACCTTTTAAGTTCATTTTATCCCAAGTTATAGTATGATACCCGATGGTATAGTTTAAAACATCGTTTTTGAAGTTTTGAAAACGTTGTCTTTCCAAGTTTTAGCACATTTCACTTAATTGGTTTGTTAAAGCATATTGAAAATCTACTTAAACATAACATACCAAAAACATAACATAAGAGGCCATTTACAAACCCAAATATAACAAAATAGAAATAAACCAGCTAGTGTACCAAATTTTATAAAAGAAGTCCGAGCAAATCTTTATTTCAGTATGGCATGAGCACCTCGAGTCCATCCCGGCCCCATGTCGCGTCTCACGTGTCACCGAAAAGTCAAAGGAGAGAGAGTGAGTCGCAAGACTCAGTATAATTCCTCCCTAGATAACATGCCAACACACATATCATAATGTAATAATGCGATAATGCACCTGCTCCTAACCAACCATATCACCTTTTCTACCCCGTGTGGTACCAAACCACCGGTGGTGCCAAACCACCGTGACCCAAAGTCACGATATCCATCTTGTGGTACCAAACCTTTGGTGACCAAGTCACAAATAATCCAATGATGTGGCCAACCCATCGTGTGATACCAAATCACTAGCGAGGCGATCCCATATCTCAAAAGTGGGGCCAACCCACGGTGGTGTTAAACCACGTGGACGAGTCGCAATGAGGTGCCAAACCTCCGTGTCCCAAAGACACAATGTGATACCAAATCACCGGTGACCTGTAGTCACAAATCCGATGATGGGGCCAACCCATCGTGTGATACCAAATCACTGGCGCCAATCCCATATAATTAGCTGTGGGGCCAACCCATCGTGGTACTAAGCCACTGGGGACGAGACGCCGAGGTGCCAAACCTCCGTGACCCAAAGTCACAAAATATCATTGTGGTACCAAACCTTTGGAGGTGCCAAACCTCCGTGTCCCAAAGACACAGTGTCCCAAAGACACGGATATCATACTCCCCTCCTCTCATATCACCCAATCACATAACATACTAGATGCAAAATCGTGCAATCATGCTATCATGCTCACATGCTTAACATGGCATCTCAAGTATCAACAATCATGATATCATCATCATCACATAACTCATAATGAAACGGACTTACGAATCCGTATCCATACCTCTATGGGTATCGAGATAATCAATCACACTGCTTCACTTACACAACAAAGTTATCACATTATTAAGTTAAGACGATTGTGTTAGTTTACACACCGATATATCAAGATTAAAGCCTAAGAACCGATCGAAATCTTTTGATCACCTCAATAGCCTGGTCCTACATTCGGCCAACAAAAGGGTTAACACTAACCCAATACCATTCGGCCAACAAAGTAAATAACCCAAGGGGTTGCGTTAAATCCTACCTTTGCGAATGGTTCGGTTTCCAATCAACCCGAACCAATAATGCTTCTTACCAACCGATCACACCCTAGAAAAGAATAATGGTTAATCTCTCCTCATGACTTAACTTAAAGAAAACTAAACGAAATTGGATCCAAACACCCCTTCTTACCACCACTTACCGATTACTAAGCAGAGTGAAAAGGCTCTCCTTGCTTGACTACGAACTCCAAAGACCCTATATGGAAATAGTTACCAAAACAAGTGATTAACTCCATTATAATAGATATCAAATCAGCCCTTAAATATACCTAAGAATCGGCAGAGTACCGGTGAAAGGAGAAAGGCCATTCGCCAACACTTACCCACTACCAATCGGTTGGAAACCAAAGACCTAACAACACCCAATATTCGCCACCCAACACCGGAGGAGAATGATTTGCTAATGTGTTTCAAAAAGACAAGAAAATAAAGATAGATGAATGTAGGGGTCACTTTCGGTTTTGAAAGGGGAAGAAAAGAATAAGGTGTGTTTAGAAGAAGAATAATTTTCGGCTACTATCCTTCAAGAAAAGGAGAAAGAAAATGCTAGATTCGGCTCAAAGATGATGAAAACAAAGGCTGGTTTTGGTTTAAAAGAAATGGTATGGAACAAAGGAAAAATCGGCACAAGGTTTATGAAACAAAAGAAGAAGTGAGAAGAAAGGGTCTCTAGTTTCGGCTTTGCACAATGAAGAGAAGAAGGAAGAAACAAGGTAGAATTTCGGCAATAAGGTTGCTTGAGGTTTCGGTTTAACAAAGATGAAAAAGAACAGAGGGTGGGAGAGGCATTCGGCTAGCAAGGTTTTCAAAAGGGAGAAAACTGATAATGGAGTGCTTGGTTCGGCTAAAACAAAGAGAAAGAAGCAAAACAAAACAGCAAACAATTTCGGCAACACCTGGGGTTTCGGTTTCAAGGATGAATGGCGAAAAAAATATGGTTTCGGCTTAGGCTAATTTGCAAGTGAAGAGCTTTGCTAGCATATTACTAACGAAATCAGCTTGTTGACACCAAGAAAAGAAAGAAAAAAAACTTAATTGTTTCCCCCCCTAAGACCGAAAATACACCCAAAGGACCAAGGGAGTTTCGGCACTTCCCAAGCTCCCCAAACACTCCTCAAAACCGCCAACCTCCCCCATTTGCTCTCACACCACCAATTCAAATGGCAAAGACCAAGTCTCCTCCTACAATTGCTCTCCATCCACCGCTTGAATATGTTGACCAAGTCCATGGTAGAGTTCAAATTGCCCACAACTCTTCCCCTCCATGCCGTCAAAATAGATGCAAAAGGGGTGGGATTCTCGCGACTTGAACTCAAGACCTCCCCCTTGCATTTGACGCCACACACATGCTCCAAGTGGCGCATGCCTTGCCACTTTGCTAGCTCCTCATTTGTGTTACAAATTCACTTAATTTAAATATAAGCCCCAACACCTTCAGCTCCTATCCCCTAAAGCCCAAAACTAAAATTTCACCACCTACTCAGGTTCACTCCTAGCCTACAACTAAATCCCGAAAACACCCAAACAACATCATAGCAAGCAATTAATCATGCAAACAATGCCAAAACGAAATAGCCCTTAACCCGGGATATTACAACATATTTGCATCATCATGTGTGGTATGTGGATTGTATGATTTGGGCCAAGCCCATTTGGGAAACATGTGGAATAATCGCACTCTGAGTCTGTTCGACTCACCCTTTTTTTTCTTAAACAATGCAGGTGATGTGTGATACATGGACCAGGCTGGAGTAGATTCGTGGTGGCCATGCAAAAATTGTTTAATGTTTTATGCACTTAAATTCCTAGTTACGTTTGGGTTGATTTCTTTTGAATGTAATAAGGCCATTTAAATATTTGGGGATTTTTATTTTATTGTGAGTCAGATGGATTATCGATTAAAAACTGAGAACAATTTTGGAAACAATTTACAACTTAAATACTAAACTTGAGTTTTTAACTTGAATATTTTAAATAACCCGATTTCTCTTGAAATTTCCGAACGTTCAATGTTTTAAACTATACACGACCTTCAAGGTTTTCGTTCTCTTATAAACTAAGTAAATATTTTAAACTCAAACTGCTTTTCACCCATTAAATCAAATTCTTTTCAAATATTTTTCCTTGTAGCATTAGAATTCTACCGTGGTGTTTTTAATGGGTTTGGGGTGTTACATATATTATTTTTCTTGTATATATACATTATTGTTTTCGTATTATTTTTCTGAATTTATTCATATGTATACATATATATATTCTTTTTAATTTATCTATGTATAATTGGTTTCTTTGTAAAATTCCTTTTAAATTATATATTTATTTATTCCAAACGTTTTCATTTGTCATTATTATTTTAACATACAATTATATTAAATCGAGTTTATTACGCATGTATCATTTAAGTTGACGCATATTATTCCTGATGTATTAGATGCTCATTTGTCTATTATTGTATGTATTAGATCTCTTAATTCATGGCCATTAATTATTTGTGATTTATTGTTGTAATGTTCGATGTATGGATTAATATATTTCTTTGTGTATTAGTACCCCATTGTATCTTATGAAAAATGTAGCACTTTAATATCATTTCAGTTTTAAGATCACAAGGCAATGCTGGTGTTTAGGGGTTTCGAGAGAATAGTGCTCTAACTTATTGAGTTTCGATTCTCTTCGTTTAAAATCTATTAACTGAGTATCATTTCTCTTTTAAATTAAAATACACGTTTTCAAATATAAAAGCCTATTCTCGGGGAGTTGAGATATTGCGCCCTAACTTACTGAGTATGATATCTTATCATCTCGAGATAAGAATTTCAAAAGAACAAAGCCAATATTTCGTATTCGAGAATTTTGAGAAATAGTGCCATAACTTACTGGGTTGCGATTTTTCATTTGACCCAGATAAGTAAATATCCTTTTTATTTTTAAACGTACGGGTATTGAATGTCGAAGGATAAACCTGATTTCGAGAATATAAGATGTTGTGCCCTAACTTACTGAGTACGGCATTTTATTTCTTCGAAATAAGAAGCTTTGGTATCCAATATGATTCTGTTCAATTGTATTTCAAGTAAATGGATCGTAATCTAGAGTCTTTTCATGTAACACCCCAAACCCAGCCCATGAGTCCTGACCGGATCTGGTATGTCACTGGGTAAAATATTTTGGGCCAATTTGAAAGTTGGAGAAAGTTTGGTAAAATTTGGCTAAGGTATTAAAACGGGGTTTAAAAACTCAGTTGGGCCTTTTTATAAATACAGTTGGGCTTTATAAACCTTTTGAGAACGTTTGATCATGTACATTTTGAAATCATCAAGTTGTAGTTGTCTAGGTTTATTTTTGGTTACCCGATGGTAACGTCTTTGAAAACTCGTAAAAGTTATTAAGTTGGAAAAGGTTACTTTTACCCGGTTTACTTTAACATTTGTAAATTTCATTTGTAATGCCTTATAAGTAAAATAAAAGTAAAATAAACATCCAAAATAATAATAGCGGCCTTATTACATCCCAAATTAAAAATACTTAGGAAATAAAATAATTAAACTTAACGAAAATAAATTTAACTCCAACAATATGCATGGCCGCCTCGAGTCCTCTCCGGCTCCATCTCCGCGATCTACTCATCTGCAAAATGTTAAGGGAAATGGGTGAGTCACCAAGACTCAGTGTGTAATTCCCCCTCCCGGAAAATACAACTCATACACAATTCATTAATAAACATGCACATGCAACCCAACTAGCCATCCATACTCCTTTCCTACCCCGTGTGGTCAAAACCACTGATGACTTAAAGTCACAATTTAAATGATGGGGCCAACCCATCGTGTGGTCAAAACCACTGATGACCATAGGTCACAAAATATCAAAGTGTGGTCAAAACCACTGGTGGTACCAAACCACTGGGACTTAGTCGCAAATATTCAATCATTGTGGTCAAAACCACTGATGACCATAGGTCACAAATAATCGATGGGGCCAACCCATCTTGTGGTCAAAACCAACGACACATCCATAATTCATCCCCCTCCTCTCATTAATCCCACCATCACATGCTTTTATAACAATTTTCATTAATCATACCGTAGCATTTAATCATCATGTGATGGCATGCAAATCATATATCAAAAATCACAAGTTAGGGGACTTACCCGGAATCCATGTTTAAGCCCACAAGCATATCTTAGATCACTACCAAAATTTATACACAAGACAATAATATAGCAAGTTTGATAATAAAGTGTGTAAAGAGTTTACACACCTATTTCTACCGAAATTCCTAATCCCGAAGATCCGATCTACGATGTTAGATCTCTTCTCCTATAATCGGCCAAAAATCATGGTTAGGGACTTAGGCCTATTCGGCCAAACCAAGTAATATCAGAGGCTCTTTTACGGCCTTACCTTGAATGGATTTGATTTCCAAACAAATCCCGAAGTCTTAATTTGCCCCTAAAACCATGGCACACTCATTAGTTCGGCATTAAACAATAAACTTTTATCAAAGGCCCTTGGCCGAAAGTGCTTACCAACTCACCCTTGGAAAAATAATTCCCGAAAGCTTCCCTTAATTTATGTAGGCTCCTAAACTCCACAAGTCAGCACCTCTTGGTGTTTTTAGGGGGGTTTCGGCTACTCTTGAAGAGGAGAAAAGAATCGAAAGTGGGACAGCATCTCTCTTTAGGGTGATTCGACCAAATGCACAATTGGAAGGGCTGGAAATTTTAGTGAAGGAGGAGGGTAGGTTCGGCTAGTGGAGGAAGAAAAAGAAAAAGAGAAGATGTAGGGAAAGGGAGTGGTTTCGGCTTGAAAAGGAGAAGAGAAGCTGGAATTTTTATGGTAATTTGGGCAATGCAACAAAGGGGTTTAAGAAGAAAGAAATTTTGGAGAAAAGAAAAGAAAATTGGTTCAACTTTGGCACATCTTTGTTGTACAAAGCAGATATGGACAGCCCCAAGGTCTCCAATTTTCGCAAACACTCTCTTAATTTGTGATAATTCCCACCTTGATTTATCAAAGATAAATCTAACTTTATCATACTTTTAATCCCTAATCCCTCAACAATTTTATAGCAAATAAAATACTAAAACTCCCCCTCTTCCAAATTGATTATTAGCAAAAAATAAGCTCAAACTCTATCACTTTGAAGAGTCGAAAATCATGCCAATTCTTTCTCTCCTTCACGCCAAAGAAGAAAGAGGAAAAATAAAATCAAATGTGCTTCTTGGACTCGAACCAGCGACCCCAAGCAGCAGCAGCCGCCCCCTTTAAGCACCCTAAAACTCTTCCCTTTGGACTTTCATGTTAAATATTCCCACCATTTATTTATAAAGCCTTATACCTGAGCCCTTTTCTCTTTTAGCGCCAAAACCCAAAAATAACACTCCTTGCATCCCTTGCGTTTTGAACCCGAGACCTTCGTGCCAACACCCTTAAGTGGCACCCCGAGCCACTCCGCCCACCTGCCTTTCATGTCAATAAGCCCCCCTGATTTAATTATAAGGCCTTCCTAGGCCTAACGCCCAAAAAGCCCACAAGGGAAAAAAAAACATTTCCCCCTTGTTCCTGCCGAGGCTCGAACCTCCCCCCTAGCAACTCTCTTAGGCGCACCAAGCCACCTGTACCAAGCCCATTCTTGTGTCATGTTCCTCCTAAATTTTATTTAAGCCCGAACTTCTCCTAGCTCCTTTCTTTTAAGTACCTTAAAAAGAGTTTTTTTAATTCCAACTTCAACCTAATTCGGGGTTGTTTCTAGACCCTAAATCATGCCAAATAAAAACATATTTATTTATTTCTTGAAGCCCACATGGAATTTATTTAAATTACAAATAACCCCTAATTCAAGGTGTTACTGTTCTACCCCCCTTAAAAATAATTTCGTCCTCGAAATTACTTACTAACGAGTAGTCGTACATCTTAACTCACTGCACTACGCTTATGCTGTGCACTCTGATTTTTTAAAAAAAACTATCTTACTTCCTAGGCACAATTTCTAAGCTCACAACCAAGGTTTCAGGCACTTCCCTAGCAAAACCATAAAATTCTACAATAATTAAAGCAATTAGGGGCATTCCAGAATTAAGGAACGTACCCGTTGTCACTTCTGGCACATCTTCCTCCTCACGACGGCCAACTGCATAAACCAACCTTGGTTGCCTCGCCTCTGCACCTTCAGTACCTCAGCCACGCCCGTTACCATTTCCATTACCCCTAACTACACCTCGACCCCTCTATGGTTGTTGGTTATCCCTTCTGTTCGGTGCACGATCCTGACCTTCCGTTCTCAGCCTAGCTGCCTTCTTAGGATAGTCTCTAACTCGATGCTCCATAGACCCACATTCAAAGCATCCACGATTACCATTCCAACACTCCCCCTTGTGAAACTTGCCACACTTATCACACCGTGGCGGCCATTGAGGATTAGTAGCAGCAGCAGGCCTAGCAGCTTGATCCGACCCATCAAACCTTGTCCTCTTCTGTTCATTACCCGAGAACCTTGAAGGTTCCGAGCTCCTCTTATTCTAATTTCTATCTTGGTTTCGTCTAACCGACTGTCTTACCCCTTCAGCAACCTTCGACTTCTCTACTAAGACAGCAAACTCCCGTTCCTGTTGTGGAGCTATCATCATTCTCAGCTCAACTCTCAACCCATCGTCAAATCTAACACAGCGCTCATGCTCGGTGCCCACAATACCACGAGCATACCTACTCAGCCGGAGAAATTTGGCCTCATACTCTGCCACTGACTTATTACCTTGAACCAGGTTCAAGAAAGCCTTTCGCTGTGCGTCTACATAGCTAGTTCCAATATACTTCTTTTGGTAGGCTTTCCTGAAGAATTCCCAAGTAAGGTTTTCTGCCACCATTCCATCCCTTACGGTGAGCCACCACTGATAGGACTCATCCCGAAGCAGAGAAATGATACCCTTTAACTTCTCCTCAGGGGTGAAATCCAAGTCACCCATAATCCTTTCCGTGGACTCTAACCAATATTCCGCTGCACTAGGTGCCACTCTGGAAACTCCTCTAAATACTTCTGCTCCGTTAGCCTGGAGTCGTTCATACAGACTTATGTGTTCCTACACTGCGCCGACCTCAGAACTCGTTCTAACACTCGTAGCACCACCTAGGATACTACATCGTTACCACCCGCCCCGATCTTGAAACTTCGGTTTTGGCTTGCAGATCCAAGATCTCATTTCCGGATCCATGACCAGACCTCGCGGTTCTCAAGCGGTCATCCTACCTCTACCACGGCCACGGGGCGGACGTCCACGACCTCTTGAACTCATTCTAACGATCGCTTTTATCTGTTTAAGAATTTTATGCATTAGTATTTCACTTGGTTATCCGCGAAGAAATTTTATGATAGGAGTTTTAGAAGTGGTTCTTTTGTAATCATACAAACACACAGTCTTTCATTCATTCAATCAAAGAGACGTTGATTTCATGGTGATTGTTTTTTTTCCACTACCCAAGGGTATTTTCGTAATTTGTCCTACAGGGGTATTTTCGTAATTTTTTTCACAAATACAGGTTCTCGGATGATTTTGTCAAAAATTATTTTAAAACTCTTAAATTTATGTGGTATTTTGAAAAATTTTAAAATCCGGGGGTATTTGGGTAATTTCAAGGTTCAGGGGCATTTTGGTAATTTTTCACAAATCAGGGTAAATTTGTAAAATTTATCAAATCAGGAATATTTCAAAAGTTGTAAAATTTTGAGGGCTCTTTTTAATAATTGCATTTTCCAAAATAGTGATGTTGCAAAATTTTTGAAAATCAGGGTTATTCTGGTAATTTTGTTGGTTAGGGGCAATTTCGTAATTTTCTAGAATTATGACATTTTCGATATTTTGAAAATTAAGGTTTTTGGGCACCTTTCATGTGATGAAATTTTTGATTAAAACCGTGGGTATTTTGGAAATTTCATGATTCAAGGGCATTTTCGTAATTTTACCCCTAAGGGTATTTTAGTAATTTTTCACATTCAGGGCATTTTCTCAAAATGACTTTCAAAATTTGGGTTCTAAGTGATTCTATAAAAGAAGGATATTTTGAAAATTTCTATTTGAAAAATTTTCCATACGGAGGGTATTTTGGTAATTTACAAACCAGGGGTATTTTGGTCATTTTCAAACTGAGGGGTATTTTGGTCTCTCTTTTTTTAAAAAAAAACTAAAGTCTTATTTATTTCCAAAAGCAAAACGGCTAGTCCCTTTCAGGTTTTAGTTATCGAGTTTAGCTTTGTGAGTGTGTCGTCTCATTTAGGATGAGCAGATTACTACGCACCAGCGAGATTCAAGTGAGTAGGAGGTGAGTCACGAGGACTGCTTAAATACCAAGCCCCCACCGAATCCAATCTTAGACATGCGTATAATGATTGCCACATCCTTTGCTCAGTGACAACTGACAGGGTTTGTTTAGGGAATTTATTAAATCTTATGCAATATCTGTTGGAGTACGCTAGCCCTAGGGTTCAACAGTTCTACTCTAATAGTCTACGTTCCCCATTTTACCCTTCTACCCCTCATCAAAAGAATTCACAGAAATTGATAGAAGTACTTACCTGGGCGGATAGGTGCCGGAGATTCGGTGCCATGCTGTTCAAACCAAAACAGTTTCTCAAAACATTCTAATAAGGCCTACTAGCAAAAACCAAACATTTTGGGCCTTGGGCCCCCCACAGTCAAGTTTTGAACTGGGCTCTGATACCAAAATGTAACACTCCAAACCCGGCCCATGAGTCCTGACCGGATCTGGTATGTCACTGGGTAAAATATTTTGGGCCAATTTGAAAGTTGGAGAAAGTTTGGTAAAATTTGGCTAAGGTATTAAAACGGGGTTTAAAAACTCAGTTGGGTCTTTTTATAAATACAGTTGGGCTTTATAAACCCTTTTGAGAACGTTTGATCATGTACATTTTGAAATCATCAAGTTGTAGTTGTCTAGGTTTATTTTTGGTTACCCGATGGTAACGTCTTTGAAAACTCGTAAAAGTTATTAAGTTGGAAAAGGTTACTTTTACGGTTTACTTTAACATTTGTAAATTTCATTTGTAATGCCTTATAAGTAAAATAAAAGTAAAATAAACATCCAAAATAATAATAGCGGCCTTATTACATCCCAAATTAAAAATACTTAGGAAATAAAATAATTAAACTTAACGAAAATAAATTTAACTCCAACAATAAGCATGGTAGCCTCGAGTCCTCTCGGCTCCATCTCCGCGATCTACTCATCGCAAAATGTTAAGGAAAGGGTGAGTCACCAAGACTCGGTGTGTAATTCCCCTCCGGAAAATACAACTCATACACAATTCATTAATAAACATGCACATGCAACCCAACTAGCCATCCATACTCCTTTCCTACCCCGTGTGGTCAAAACCACTGATGACTTAAAGTCACAATTTAAATGATGGGGCCAAACCATCGTGTGGTCAAAACCACTGATGACCATAGGTCACAAAATATCAAAGTGTGGTCAAAACCACAGGTGGTACCAAACCACTAGGACTTAGTCACAAATATTCAATTGTTGTGGTCAAAACCACTGATGACCATAGGTCACAAATAATCTGATGGGGCCAACCCATCTTGTGGTCAAAACCACTGACGACAGTCCATAATTCATCCCCCTCCTCTCATCAACCCCACCATCACATGCTTTTATAACAATTTTAATTAATCATACCGTAGCATTTAATCATCATGTGATGGCATGCAAATCATATATCAAAAATCACAAGTTAAGGGACTTACCCGGAATCCATGTTTAAGCCCACAAGCATATCATAGATCACTACCAAAATTTATACACAAGGCAATAATATGGCAAGTTTGATAATAAAGTGTGTAAAAAGTTTACACACCTGTTTCTACCGAAATTCCTAGATCCCGAAGATCCGATCTACGATGTTAGATCTCCTGTCCTATAATCGGCCAAAAATCATGGTTAGGGACTTAGGCCTATTCGGCCAAACCAAGTAATATCAGAGGCTCTTTTACGGCCTTACCTTGAATGGATTTGATTTCCAAACAAATCTCGAAGTCTTAATTTGCCCCTAAAACCATGGCACACTCATTAGTTCGGCATTAAACAATAAACTTTTATCAAAGGCCCTTGGCCGAAAGTGCTTACCAACTCACCCTTGGAAAAATAATTCCCGAAAGCTTCCCTTAATTTATGTAGGCTCCTAAACTCCACAAGTCAGCACCTCTTGGTGTTGTTAGGGGGGCTTCGGCTACCCTTGAAGAGGAGAAAAGAATCGAAAGTGGGACAGCACCTCTCTTTAGGGTGATTCGGCCAAATGCACAATTGGAAGGGCTGGAATTTTTAGTGAAGGAGGAGGGTAGGTTCGGCTAGTGGAGGAAGAAAAAGAAAAAGAGAAGATGTAGGGAAAGGGGGTGGTTTCGGCTTGAAAAAGGAGAAGAGAAGCTGGAATTTTTATGGTAATTTGGGCAATTCAACAAAGGGGTTTCGGCAGTAACAAATTTTGGAGAAAAGAAAAGAAAATTGGTTCAACTTTGGCACATCTTTGCTGTACAAAACAGATATGGACAGCCCCCCCAAGGTCTCCAATTTTCGGCAAACACTCTCTTAATTTGTGATAATTCCCAGCCTTGATTTATCAAAGACAAATCTAACTTTATCATACTTTTAATCCACTAATCCCCTCAACAATTTTATAGCAAATAAAACACTAAAACTCCCCCTCTTCCAGCCGATTATTAGCAAAAAAATAAGCTCAAACTCTATCACTTTGAAGAGTCCAAAATCATGCCAATTCTATCTCTCCTTCACGCCAGCAACAAAGAGGAAAAAATAAAAATCCAAATGCTGCTTCTTGGACTCGAACCAGCGACCCCAAGCAAAGAAAGCAGCAATTTCTTTTAAGCGCCCCAAACTAACTCTTCCCTTTGGACTTTCATGTTAAATATTCCCACCATTTATTTATAAAGCCTTATACCTAAGCCCTTTTCTCTTTTAGCGCCAAAACCCAAAAATAACACTCCTTGCGTCCCTTGCATTTCGAACCCGAGAACTTCGTGCCAACACCCTTAAGTGGCGCCCTGAGCCACTCCGCCCACCTGCCTTTCATGTCAATAAGCCCCCCTGATTTAATTATAAGGCCTTCCTAGGCCTAACGCCCAAAAAGCCCACAAGGTAAAAAAACATTTCCCCCTTGTTCCTGCAGAGGCTCGAACCTCCCCCTAGCAACTCTCTTAGGCGCACGAAGCCACCTGTACCAAGCCCATTCTTGTGTCATGTTCCTCCTAAATTTTATTTAAGCCCTAACTTCTCCTAGCTCCTTTCTTTTAAGTACCTTAAAAAGAGTTTTTTTAATTCCAACTTCGACCTAATTCGGGGTTGTTTCTAAACCCTAAATCATGCCAAATAAAATCATATTTATTTATTTCTTGAAGCCCACATGGAATTTATTTAAATTACAAATAACCCCTAATTCAGGGTGTTACATTTCAAATTTTCGACATCAGGACATTAATTAATCAATTAGGTACCAATTTTGGGCATATCGAGGGTGCTAATCCTTCCTCGTGCGTAATCGACTCTCGAGCTTGTTTTCTGGATTTCGTAGGCCAAAATTATTGTTTTAATAAATCAAAATGTTTTATTAAAATAATCTATCTTAAGGTGATCCGATCACACCTCGAATAAAAGATCGGTGGCGACTCCATTTCCTTATTTTCTAAAGTCGATCCCCATTTCCTAAAAAATCGATTAAAAAATGGTTTCGACAATATGTTTCGGCAAGGAGAGTTGCAAAATGGGAGAGATGACACAAAGTTGTCAAAGGGAAATTTTTCCAAAACAAAACCAAGACCTTACCAAATGCCAAGGTAAAATTCGGCTATCACTTTAGCCCCAAACCGTCCACATTCATCCCCCCTAGGATAAGAGTTGACCACCCAAGCTTTCCAAAACACCATCCTCAAAATAAGCCCATTGTCTCCCTTACTTACCGATTTCTCATGATTCCTTTCCCCAACTTCAACATTGCCTTATTCTTTTAGCCACCTTACCAAAATAATGAAGTCCACCCTTGCCATATTTATTCCTTGACTGACACATAAGGAAAGGAAGCAAAAATAAAAGTCAAATTGCACACAAAGTGATTTGAACTCCTTCCCTCAAGGTGCTACAAGTGGCGCCATATCCTCTCTACTAATAGCTCTTTTATGCTAGCTATTATTTCCATATGCTTTAAGGTCACTTGCTCCATCTCCTTAAAGGGCTCAAATACCAAATTTTCCCTAAGGCCCAATTAAACTTGAGACTTCATAGAAACCTCGTAACCTTCCAAATTTACTTTAACTAACAAGTCTAATTTGCAATAATGCCATTCTCTTATTCTCAGAATTTTAAACACTTCCGTGCTCAAGGCCCAATGTGCCCAATCCTACTAGGCCCAATTTCGGGATGTTACAATCACAACCCAATATGTTAGGGCATGATTCTTCACAAAGACCCCCCAATATCACATATCACCGTTTAAAAATATTTAAAAAAAATCAATAATTTAAAGGGTATTTTTATAAAAAAAAATGCTATGAGCAAGACATTGTAACATACATATCAATTGCAATTCTATGAATTATATTAATAATAAATAATAAAAGAATAATATAACATGAATAAATAAATAATAAGAAAAAATGCTAGAGCAATAATAAACGAATATAAAGATACAAATAAATATATATAATAATTAATAAAATATATAATAATTAATAAAAATCATAATATATAATAAAGTAATTAATAATATATAAGGATTATACATAACAAAATAATTATTAAATAATAGATATAATAATTTTAAATAAAAACATATATACATAATATATTAATCATAAAAGTTAAATAATAAAAATGAAATAAGTTATATAATATAATAGACTTTGTACAAAACAAAATTTAAAAATGATATATTATATAATATAATACTATATAATATATTCATTAAAAATATAATATAATAAATAATATATAAATTATAAAATAATATATAAATTATTAAACCAACTAATATATAATAACTAAATATATATAAAGATAACACATATAAATAAATAAATATATATATATATATATGGATTTCATGCTGTTAACAAAATTAATAAAATAACAAAATAAAACGATTTAATATAATAAAATAATTAAGTATAATATTAGAATAATTAAAAAAAAAGGTTTTAAAATGAATAAGGATTTAAATAGCAATAAAAAGGATTAAATTAAAAAGCGCGTTAAACCACGGGGACCAATATAGGAATTATACCAGATTTAAAACGTCAACGTTTTGGAATTAAACCTTTGAAGAACCCGAAAGACCAAATTGAAACGAAATATGAGTTTTGGGGCCAAATTAAAAATAAAAAGAATTTAAATCAAACGGAATTCAAAATAATAAAAATGTGGGAGGACTGAAATGACAATTAAGCCATTCAATGAAAACGCGCGGATCTTTTCCCTGGGTCGGGTCAACACGCGAATCTTTTAAGGTAAAACGACGTCGTTTTTTTGTTTGCTATATAAGCAGAGAATCTGTAAAAAAAAAATTAAACACCCCATTTAAAAAAACAGAGGGCCCTTAACATTTTTCTCTACCCTTCGGCCTGAAATCAAAGCTTCGGTCCAGAACCCGCCCACAAACCATACGCGCCATCGCCCACGGTGGTGTCAAGGTGAAACTACTTACTCTTTTTGTATTTTTTTGTTTTATATGTAGAACATGCACGCATCAAAAGAAAAAAAGAAGAAGATAAAAACAGAATCGAAATCACCTCTAAAAAATGTATATTGTACTCTGTAATTCTTTATTTGTACTATTGTTTCTGTATTTCTGTCTATTCATGAAAATCCCCCTTATTGTTATATATGTTATGGGTATTTATAACCCCAAAAATGAAAAAGGAAACAAAAATATTCCATTTGCACTGCTGTTTCTTTCCTTTCTCGCAGGTAGAAGACGGAGAACGTGGTGAAGAGGTGCATTAATGGCTGCGTGACTCGCAAATTGAGGCGCGATTGAAGGCCGAACGAGGATTGTGGCGCGAGGATTAGGCTTCTGCTGAGGCGGCGCCTAGGGATTCAGAAACCCTAGGCCACCGTTAAGACTGTTTAATTTTTGGGCCATTGGGCCGTGTAATTTGGGTCAGGGCAATTGGGTTTTATTTTGGGTCAAAGGTTTGGGTTAGGTTGGGTATTTTGTAATTGGGCTTAAGGGTGTAAGTGTTGTGCCATAGGTCTTGAAAATGTAATTGGACTATTTTAAAAAAAACACTGGTTTTTTTATTTTTGGTTTATTTCAAAGCCCGGTCAAAATTGGGCTCTTACAGCTACCCCTCTTTGCTCATTGTCGTGTAACGAGAATAGAGCAAAGACTATAAAAGGACCAATTTTGACTGGTCTTGGCCAAGCCTCGACTTCTTGATCCTTGTCTTTTTCCAATGACTCCAACTCCACTGCAACTTGAACGGTATTGGAACTTCATCTTGGTTTCAGTAATTTTAATAGCTTCAATCTGTTTCATTACAATTTCAGGAAAGCAGTATCCACTATCTTTTGATCTGCTCAACTGCAAACTCAAGGAGACAGGATCTAATTTTTTTGATCTACTCCTTATAACCCCAAGAACGCCAAATTTTCTATTTTAATTTGCTCCCTACAACTTCAGGGATTGCCAGACTAATGTCTTTGATCTGCTTCCTGCAATTTTAGGAATCGCTAAACCTGCTATCTTCAATCTGCTCCCTGCAAACTCAGGGATTACCAGACTGATGTCTTTGATCTGCTTCCTGCAATTTCAGGAATCGCCAAATCTACTATTTTTAATTTGCTCCCTACAAACTCGGGGATTGCCAGACTGATGTCTTTGATCTACTTCCTGTAATTTTAGAAATCGACAAATCAGCTATGTTCAACCTGCTTCCTGTAAACTTAGGGATTACAAGACTGATGTCGTCGATCTGCTTCCTGCAATTTCAGGAATCACCAAATCTGCTATCTTTAATCTGCTCCCTACAAACTCAGGGATTGCCAGACTGATGTATTCGATCTGCTTCTTGCAATTTAGGAATCGCCAAATTTGCTATCTTAATCTGCTCCCTACAACTTCAGGGATCGCCAGACTAATGTCTTTGATCTGCTCCCTACAAACTCAAGGATTGCCAAATCTGCTATCTTCAATCTGCTCCCTGTAAACTCAGGGATTGCCAGACTGATGTCTTCGATCTGCTTCCTGCAAACTCAGGAATTGCCAGATCTGCTATCTTCAATCTGCTCCCTGCAAACTCAGGGATTGCCAAACTGGTGTCTCCTACCTTGCTACATTATCCTTTAGAGGATATAACCTGTAGAATGGATATATGCTTATGTCTTATAATTAGGATGCTTTGATTGAAATACATCAAATGCCTCTAATTAGACATGATATGATATATGAATACGAAAATCTTATAAAGATGATTCCTATTTCAAGGATTAGGATGCAATGACTGAAATGAATCAAATGCTCCTAATGAAAATTGCTATGATAAAAAAATGTTATGAGTATGATTCCTATTCTAGGTGTTATCACTCATTTGTTTTTCATTCTTATTCATCAATCATGTTCTGCTCAAATAATTTGCCCCATGGTAATTCCGAGTCCTCTCCACTTGAAACTTGGGACATGAAGTTGATACTTCCCACTGCAACTTTAGGGGAACAACATTTGGTTTCTTCCATCTTTCTGTTACCACTCAGAGGTACAAAACTTGTATTAATTTGATTTGTTCACCATTCCCTAGGTGTAATGACCAGATCTATGTGTCTCAATGAATGTAGGGTATCCCGACAATGATCTCTTTTTATACTTGGATTGACCTTGTTCGTCATTTGCCGATATGGTATTACCAACGAAATTGTCTTATCCAATAAGAATTTGAAAAGATGATCATTTTTCAATGTTTTGAGCCCTTAGGCTTGGTAAGTTCTAAACTATAGTCATGTTTCAGATTTCTCATATTATTTAGAAGCTTCTAGAGTAATATGCGAAACTCCTTTTATGAAAGTTATTAGTCCAATGATCATTATTTCAATATAAAATGCTTGAAAAAGGCCACAAGAATGGACGAGAAATTAATTAATTAGGTGCATAGCTCGAAACAAATAAGTAAATCAAAGATCACCAAGGTAATGAAAGAAAATTGATTTGGGTGTATCTTGAAAAGAATAAAGCAATCAAAGCTAACAGATTCAAAAATGGGTAAGAATGAAGCTAGGTGCCCCAGATATCGCAGCTTGAGCTTCTCTGTTCAAACTTCTTGAGGACCATTTTAAACTCAATATGAGTTTAGGTGATCCAGAGTACTTTGTCGATGCCCCAAGACGTAGCATACTTCCTCATTGTTAATTCAAGCGTAGCAAGACTACTGCATGCCCCACTTTTTGGTCAAAATTTGAGCCGCCCTTTTCGGGTTTTCAACTCAAATCCCCTTTGGTCTCAAAACACCCTTTGTGGGTTTTCACCTTGGCCTCTCATTTTTTTCATTTTTTTTATTCTGGATGTATTTGAGCTCAAGGCGCCCTTTGTGGGTTTTCACCTTGATCTTTCCTCTTTCAGGTAAAACACCTCTTGACTAAACCTGAATTCACCAGATTGGGAAAATCTTCGTCATCTGTCTCGGTCAATATCAATGCTCCTCTAGAATAGGTCCTATATAAGTCCTTCCCAGTTTGGCATATGCTTTCCTCTAAAATCATTTTGTAGAAGAAAAATCTTTTTCAACCTCAGGTTTCTTCATGGAATTCCCTAAGATGGACTTCTTTAACAAGCTTGCATCATCTAGCCGTGACAAATAGCTTTTAACCTTTTTCTTCAATTAGGTTCAATTGATGAAAACACTTCCAATCTATAAACCAATGTATAAGATGTTGCCCCGACAAATGTCTTGGCTAAAGTTCGATAATCATAAAGAGTAGTGATAGCTTCTTATGCCAATCTCTACAAGTCTTAGCCACCTTTCATTTTTTTTTTGGGCAACTTTTGTTGTACTGTGATATACTGCCTGATCTTTGGACAAAATATAAACTTTGACTTTGTACAGTTATTTAAACGCGATCCTTTATGGCATTCTGTTAGAATCTTGATCTCTCTCTCTTTTTTTTTTTTTGGCAATTTGATGGCTATCGACTTTGTAACATTAACATATGAAGCTACTTCCACTCTCTTAATGAAATAAACGATGACTATGCCGATGAATCGATATTGGCTAAAAGCTTTTGACAAGATTGGACCTATCATATCCAAGCCCCATATATGGAAAATTTGTGAAGAACTGGAGTAGGCACATGAATCTTGTCTCCTTAAATACGACATAGCTGATACTATCCCTTTCTATGTAGATTGGCAGTGCCTGATCCTCATGTTTAGCCCGCATCTTAGTAGCCTAGGCATGTCCTGATATGATTGTGCAAAAACATCTTTGAATTCTTGAAAATAACTTAATGATTTCTTGCATTATTTTTGTATTGAGCTAGACTCCAATCTTTACCCACTTCCTAGGCTCATAATATTCAATGACCTTTTGTAGAGTAATGTCTATTTTTCATCTTGTTCTACCATCCTTAACAAATCAGGAGGTAGGTTACAATCTCTGTCATCTTAAAAGTCCCTGGATCCCATACACCCATATATGATTCAAAAAGGGAGTCAGTAACAACGTTGCTCAGGTCATTGATATCTGGAGACCTATTGTAGGCTCGAAGGAAGATTCTAAAGAATAAATGATTCAATAAATGGTTAAAAGAATATTTGAATAAAAGAGTCTATACATGGAAAGAATAAGAAGATATTTATTAAAAAATATACATTTTATTGAAATAAGAATTTAGGACACAAGCCTATTTCACAAAAGGGGTTCTTATTGCCTCTAGGCTTAAGGCAATAATCATGTTTAGAATATTACTCTAGATTAGCTCTAAAAATACCGGGATCTCTTCCATAGTCTCATTATCCAAAACACTCTCAAGTATCCAAGGGTTTGGAAACATTGTTCCCTAATTCCCTCTTCGCTTTCGATTCCTTCAAGGGTTTGGAATTCTTACATTTGTTCCCACATTTCTTGTTGAATCTTGGTTAATTGCCCCTGCATCTATATTTGCATTTGCTCTACTCTCTCCAATCTTTATTTCATGTTTTCCAGGTTAATTGAGATAATTTTACCTAATTAAAGTCTAATGTAAATGATGTAATGCAAATGCATGAATGCAAAGAAAGAGAGGCGTTGACTCTGAATTCAGTTACATTAGAAAAACTTTACTAGAAAATAAATTTCTTTACACAAAATGTATTACATATGCGGCTTTGTCCTCCTAGTCCAAGTGAAAACATCAATCCCCTTCTTCGCAAAAGTCAAATCTTGCAAACTTCTAATAGATGCCTCCTCTAGCTCCTTTTGCTTGATCTGGACCGCAACTCCTGTTCACTTGTTAGCCTTTTCAAGAAAGCCGAGACGTGGTAATTCTCAAATATTCTTTTTCAACTTGAATCCTTGGGTGATAAGGTCTTGTGTTCCTTCACGGACTATCAGTATTCTCTCGTTGTGTTCACTTGGACTATATTCGGACGACCATATTATAATCCACTTTATCAAAAAGTCCATTTTCTTATGACCAACTTTTCTATTTAGCAATCGAATTTGAAATCAACACCTCTTTTCTATGATGTGAATGCAATGCAATCAAAACAAAAGAGAACACGTTAGCATAAGAAAAATAAATAACTTAGAACACCTATCAAGGTAACCAGTAGGGTTTGACATAGTTCTACCTAAGGTGGGCTCTTAGGGTTCACTATATGTGGTTCAGCTCTAAATTTGAGGTATCCGAACCAGCAGATTCCTCGATCCTTACCCATTATAGGCTTATATGGACCAAGTTCGGTTCAGGGGAATACATTTCCCTATGGCCATGCGAAAGTGAAAACTTCACGAAGACATAGGTACAGATGTATTCTGAAAGCAGTCCACTAGCCCATGTGGAGGTGAAAACCTCACGAAGGCATAGCTTCTCGCTCCCACTTAAGGGTGCGACCACGACGGTCATGCAGTGCAATGCAGAGAGTTATATTTTGAACCACATGCAATAAAAGGATCATGTTTTTTAAAAAAAAAACCAAAATTTTAAATTCAGACAAAAGGACATGAAATTATCAATTTTACGGCTGGACTCTCTTAAATCCCCAGTGGAGTCGCCAAGCTGTCGAAACCATTTTAAAAAGTTTTGGCAAAAATGGGGATCAACTTTTAAAAACGAAAATGGGAGTCGCGACCAATCCCTTTTTTCTTAGGTGTGATTGGATCACCTTGTAAAATGTTTTATTTTAAAACATTTGATTTTGGTCTACGAAAAAACAATAAGAAAACGAGTTCGAGAGTCGATTACGTATGAGGAAGGGTTAGCACCCTTATAACGCCGAAAAATTGGTACCAAATTGATAAAAATTATGTCCAAATGTTTGAAATTTAAAAAAGTTTTAAAATAAGATCCGTTATTAGAAGGAAAACCAAGATTTACTTATCTCAAAGAAATAAGAATACTATACCCAGTAAGTTAGGATACAGCATCTCAGAATTTTGAAGCTAGGTACATCTTTATTTTAGAAAATTCCTACCTCGATACACAAAACATCATATCCAGTAAGTTAGGATACAATGTTTTGAATTCCCAAGAATAATTTTTTTTATTTGAAAATTGGTAAACTTCAATTTTAAAATGAAGGGATATCTAATATTTTAAGTTCTATGAGAAAAATCACAACCCAGTAAGTTGGGGCACGATTCTTCACAAAGACCCTCAAACATCACATATCATCGTTTAAAATATTTAAAAAATCATTAATTTAAAGGGTATTTTTATAAAAAATTGTATGAGCAAGACATTGTAACATACATATCAATTACAATTCTATGAATTATATTAATAATAAAAATAAAAGAATAATATAATATGAATAAATATATAATAAGAAAAAATGCTAGAGCAATAATAAACGAATATAAAGATACAAATAAATATATATAATAATAAATAATAAAAGAATAATATAACATGAATAAATAAATAATAAGAAAAATGCTAGAGCAATAATAAGCGAATATAAAGATACAAATAAATATATATAATAATTAATAAAATAATAATATATAATAAAATAAGTTATATAATATAATAGACTTTGTACAAAAAAATTTAAAAAATTTATAATATATTATAATACTATATAATATATAAATTAAGAATATAATATAATAAATAATATATAAATTATAAAATAATATATAAATTATTAAACCAATAAATATACAATAATAACTAAATATATATAAAGATAACATACATATATATATATATATATATATATATATTTGATATATATATAACAAAATTAATAAAATAACATAATAAAATGGTTTAATATAATAAAATAATTAAGTATAATATTAGAATAATTAACAAAATAAAATAAAAAGGTTTTAAAATGAATAAGGATTTAAATAGCAATAAAAAGGATTAAATTAAAAACACGTAAACCACGGGGACCAGTATGGGAATTATACCAGATTTAAAATGTCAACGTTTTGAATTAAACCTTTGAATAACTCAAAGGACCAAATTGAAACGAAATATGAGTTTTGGGGCCAAATTAAAAATAAAAAGAATTGAAATCAAATGGAATTAAAAATAATAAAAATGTGGGAGGACTAAAATGGTAATTAAGTCGTTCAATGAAAACAAGCGGATCTTTTCCCCGAGTCGGGTTAACGTGCGGATCTTTTAAGGTAAAACGACGTTTTTTGTTTGCTATATAAGCAGAAAATCTGTAAAAAAAAAAAAAACATTTAAACACCCCATTTAAAAAAAACGGAGGGCCCTTAACATTTTTCTCTAGACTTCGGCCTGAAATCAAAGCTCCGGTCCAGAACCCGCCCAAGCGCCATACGCACCGTCGCTGTAACACCCCAAACCCGACCTTTGCAT
Source organism: Gossypium rotundifolium (assembly GCA_025506655.1). Classification (NCBI taxonomy): domain Eukaryota; kingdom Viridiplantae; phylum Streptophyta; class Magnoliopsida; order Malvales; family Malvaceae; genus Gossypium; species Gossypium rotundifolium. The sequence continues at coordinate 65,591,438 of CP106722.1, forward strand.
TAAGACGAGATTTGGTTTGTTACATAGATCAAACTATCTTAATAATTTAGATGAGTCGGTATTTCAAAACCCTTTTGAAATTTGAGTTTAATAAAAAAAACAAGAGAAATAATTTTAAGTTTGATGTATTTGAGAAACATAAGTTGAAAATCTCGTCATTTAATTTTTAATTATCAAAACTCTAAAGTAATTTTTATAAGAGTTCAAAGTATTTGGAAATAAGAATAGTTAAAGAATCTCGTATGTTTGAAAACCCAAAATATTTTAATAAAATTTTATATGATAAACATAAGCCCATATTAAAATTATCCAAAACATAATTGAAATCCATCCACACATAAAAGCCATAAAATAAAAATAATAGGGGCCTTATTACATTATACCCAAAATAGTAAAATAAGGAAAGTACTTATTAAAAAGTTCAAAGTTTATTAAACCCATGTTTGCGAGATGGCCTCCACGAAGTCATCCTCGCCCAAGTCCACATCAATTTCCATTACCCGAGAGGAAAAATTTGAGGGTGTGAGATACTCGAACTCGGTATAACTAACTTACTTAATCCATGGGCGGATCATCAAGTCATGATTTTGGGCTTGAGCCCATTATTAAGATTAACAGTATAAAAATGGAATGCATGCAGAAATGAAATTTCCCACCCAATCCTAATTTCCATCCGCTAGGCACCACCCGTACCAACCATCACACCTGTGGGGATCAAGTCAACCCACCCCGCCATCACACCAATCGTAGGCATTAAGCCATTTTATATTTGTGGCAGAGCCACCGAACTAGATTGTGACAGAGTCACCGAACTAGAGGCATTGAGCCATTAAAATATTTGTGGCATAGCCACCGAACTAGAGGCAATCAGCCGTTTAATTATTTTGTGGCAAAGCCACCGAACTAGATTTTTGGCAACAGGCCTTTCTTCTCTTCATTGTTAATCCCAACCCATACAACATGTATGCAAAATAGCCTATGTACATATGATGATTTAATCAAAAGGGCCCTATATATATAAGTCAATATTTCAGGTTTTTATTAAGGCCCATATACAATATATCATTTATTCCATATAACTATTTAGCATCTTTGTCCCATTTAGCGATCTAGCAAAATTTCTGGCCCATTTAGCGATCTAGCATTGATTTTGGCCCATTTAACAATTTAACAGAGATTACGGCCCATTTACGATCTAACAGAGATTTTGGCCCATTTTTGATCTAACAGAGATATCGGCCCATTTATCGATCTAGCAGAGATTTCGGCCCATTTATTATTTATCAAGGATTTCGGCCCATTTAACTATCTATCCAAGAGTTCGGCCCATTTTACTAACTAGCATATTTTTTGGTCCATTTACTAACTAGCAAACTTATTAGCCCATTTTATGATCTAACACATCTTTGGCCCAATTACACATGAGATATTTAGTATTCATTTTACTACCTATACATCGAGGGTGTTTTCAAAATTTTCACATTTTTAACAATTTTCATGAAATTTCACCAAAATACCAATTATTTCAGATATATCTTGATTTTGTCATTTTTACGATTTTACTCAATACCACGAATGACATCCAACCCGAGAAAAGTGTGAAGTTACACACCTTGATATCATGAGTACTAAACCTTCCCGCTCGTCAACACCTAAACGAAATATGAACCATTACAATACTATCATTTATCAAAAATACACTATTGGTATTCGATCTAAATCCTTACCCCTTTGATTTTGAACCACTTCTATTTTTGGTTTCTCCTCGTTTATTGATTCGTTGCCCGCTGAGAATCCACGAACGTACAAAGGCTCGGGAGTACGAATAACCTCGAACAGTTGATTCTCCTCGGTTGAAGGTCCGTAACCCGGTGGAAAATCTCGAATTCCCGAAACAGCCCTTCGTTTATATTTAGGGGGTTTTGTGGAACCACCCCTTTTTCGAAGAATATGGACTGCCCTTTTCTGCCCTATCTTGAAAGTCTCTAAAGACATAAGATTATTAGTCCGATTTATTAGTATCGAAATATGACTAACGTTTATAAGATTTTAGATTTGGCTTACCACGGTTTGTCTTCGTTCCACGAGAATCGATCGAGCGATTGTGTCCCTAAAACGAAATTGATTAATAACTAACTATACTAAATGAATAAGAATCCTTAAAAGAAAAATTCCTTACCTTGATTCTTGAAATCGATTGTGGTAAAAGAAATGAAGAAATTTTGTCACAAGAGCAAAATGCATTCGGCCATGGATGAAATAAAATTGAAGAAAATTGTAATGAAGAAAGAAAAAAATGAAGAAAAGGGAAATAGAATGGTATGGTTCGGTTTCAAAAGAGAAAGAGAGAAAGAAAGAAAAAGAAAGGAGAAAGAAAAGAGAAGAAAAAGAATTTGGGTTTTTGGAAGGATGGTATAATCGGTTTTGTGAAGAAGAAAGAAAAAGAATGGTCTTTTTGGTGTGTTTATGGTTTCGGCATTAGGGGGAATAGTTGGCAAAGAATTGATCAAATGATCAAAAAGAAAGAATGATACAAGAAAATTGCTATAGCTTTCTCAAGGGGCTTGGTAAAATTCGGCTAGAGAGCAAAATAGATGAAAGGAAAATAAACACTTTATTTAAGCCAAAATGACCAAAATGAAAAGGTTTTCCTATCATCCTAGCTTACCATCCTCTCAACCAAAACCGGCCACCCCCCCTTAGCCTCAATGCCGTCCAAATACAATGGTCAAATGGCCATTAGGAAGTTTCCAAAACACCTTCCTACACTTAAGCCTTTTTCCCTTCCTTTTTCCTTAAGTTGATGAAACACAATCCCCCATTTCAAGCCCTTATCCTTAGCTTTCCAAATACTTAGTGTTCTTACCAAAAATAAAACATTCCAACTCATCCTAGCCTTATCTTTTTGCCGACACATGCTCAAGCTAAAGCAAAAAATAAAAATTCCTAGTTGCATGCTAGGTGATTGAACTCCTTCCTCATGGTAATACATATGGCGCCAACTCCACTTTACTACTAGCTCAACTTATGCCATCTTTTAATACTTAATTAATTTAAGTCTTAAGGTCATTTAATTTCTTTACTCTAAAGTACACTTAAATAATAATATTTATTCTAACTCCAAGTAACCCGAACCAACATTTAGCAACATAATGATACTCAATTATTTAGGATGTTACAATTCTACCCTCTTAAATAAAATTTCATCCTCGAAATTTACGATTAAAAGAGGTGAGGATATTCTTGCTTGAATAGCTTCTTCAGGCTCCCACATAGCTTCCTCCGCTCCGTGATTACGCCATAAAACTTTGACCAATGGCACAGTCTTCTTTCTTAGCACCTTAACATCCCGGTCTAAAATTTCCACTGGTTCTTCTTCAAAAGACAAGTCTGAATTTGATTCCACTTCCTCAACCGGTACTATATGAGATGGATCCGATCTATAGCGTCTCAGCACGGAAACATGGAAAACATTATGAATTTGACCCAACTCCGGAGGTAATTCAATTTGATAAGCCACTGGACCAACACGCTTCATCACACGATATGGCCCGATGAACCTAGGACTCAACTTGCCCTTCTTTCCGAATTTGAAAATTTTCTTCCAAGGTGAGACCTTCAGAAAGACCTGGTCTCCCACAGCAAACTCGATATCCTTACGCTTCAGGTCTGCATATGACTTTTGTCTATCTGAGGCTTCCTTTAACCGTGCTCTAATAACTTTTACCTTTTCCTCTGTTTCAGATATCATCTCAGGACCCAACATCTGCCATTTGCCCAATTCAGTCCAACAAGTAGGAGTACGACACCTACGACCATACAATGCCTCATAGGGTGCCATCTGAATGCTAGACTGATAGCTATTGTTATACGCAAATTCTGTCAATGGTAGAAAATCCTCCCTACTACCCCTGAAGTCGATCACACATCCCCTTAACATGTCTTCCAATATCTGAATTACTCTTTTCGACTGACCATCAGACTGAGGATGAAAAGCCGTACTGAAATTCAACTTTGTCCCCAAGGCTTCATGCAGAGCTTTCCAAAATCGTGATGTAAATCTAGGATCCCTGTCTGATATGATAGACACTGGTACCCCATGCAACCTCATGATTTCGGATACATATAGCTTTGCCAATTTTTACAATGAATAATCCGTACGAACCGGAAGAAAATGAGCAGTCTTCGTCAAACGATCAACTACTACCCATACGAAATTTTTCTTAGTAGGTGTTAAAGGTAACCCACTTACAAAATCCATAGTTATCCGCTCCCATTTCCAAAGAGGAATCTTTACCAGTTGTAACAATCCTGACGGTAATTGATGCTCGCCTTCACTTGTCGACAAGTCAAACATTTTCCTACAAACGTAAATCTAACGCTTCAACCACGCCACCAATCACATTCACGGAGATCTCGATACATCTTACTTCCTTCGGGGTGCATAGCATAAGGGCTACTATGCACCTCCTGTAGAATCATTTGTCTCAATTCTGAGTCTTTAAGCATACAAACCCTTCCACGAAAGCACAGCACTCCATTCATATTTATACCAAAATCCTCTATTTCACCTCTTTCAACCTGCTGAAATAAAAGTTCCAACTTTTTATCTGATGTCTGCTTTTCCTTGATTTGTTCCAACCACAGAGGCTTCACCTGAAGTTCTGCTAACAAACTACCATCCTCATACAAACTTAAATGAGCAAACATTGCTCTTAAATCAGATACCGCCTTACGACTTAACGCGTCAGCTACCACGTTAGCCTTTTCAGGATGATATTTGATTGAGAAATCATAGTCCTTTAATAATTCCACCCATCTTCTTTGTCTCAAATTCAACTCCTTTTGGGTAAGGAGGTACTTAAGACTCTTGTGATCCGTGTAGATGATAGATTTCTCACCGTAGAGATAGTGCCTCCAAATCTTTAAAGCAAAGACCACTGCAGCTAACTCCAAATCATGAGTACGGTAGTTTACTTCGTGTGGTCTCAATTGACGAGAAGCATAGGCCACCACCTTTCCATTTTGCATCAGCACACAACCCAAACCCGTGTGAGACGCATCACAATAAACAGTAAATTCTTTTCACCTCCTTTGAATCAAAAGGTGCTTATACATGAGAATCTTCTTCAATTTTTTGAAACTTTCTTGTTGTTTTTCAGTCCAAATATACGGAACTCCCTTCCGCAACAGTTTAGTTAGGGGTGCAGCAATCAATGAAAACCCCTCAACAAAGCGTCTATAGTAACCAGCCAATCCTAAGAAACTCCAAATTTTAGCTACCGACTTTGGTGGTTTCCAATCTAGTACAGCCTCAATCTTCCGAGGATCTACCCTTATTCCTTCAGCTGATACCACATGACCCAAGAAAGTCACTTCCTTTAGCCAAAATTCGCATTTATTGAATTTGGCATAAAGTTGTTTATCTCGAAGTAGCTGTAATACAATACGCAAATGCGTGTCATGATCCTCATCGTTTCTTGAATAAACCAAAATGTCATCTATGAATACCACCATAAACCGGTCTAAATATGGTTGAAAGACTCGGTTCATCATGTCCATAAATGCGGCTGGTGCATTGGTTAATCCAAACGGCATCACTACAAACTCATAATGTCCATAACGAGTTCGAAATGTCGTCTTAAAAACATCTGCTTCTTTCACCTTAAGCTGGTGATAACCCGATCTCAAATCAATTTTGGAGAAAACTGAAGCCCCCTTTAATTGATCAAATAGGTCATCAATTCTCGGCAGAGGATACCTATTCTTGATCGTCAATTTATTCAATTATTTGTAATCAATGCACATACGCATCGATCCATCCTTCTTCTTCACGAACAAAACTGGTGCTCCCCACGGAGACATACTCGGTCGAATAAATCCCCGATCCAGGAGTTCTTGAATTTGAGCTTTAAGCTCTGCCAACTCCTTCGGTGCCATTCTATAAGGAGCAATGGACCTTTGGAGCCGTTTGAACAAACGCCGATACCAAATTCTACTTCCGATCCGGAGGTATACGGGAAGTTCTTCGGGAAATACATCTGGAAATTCCTTCACAGTTCTCACATCATCCACAGATAACTCTTTGGCGTCCAAAGCACAAATAAAGGCTAGGAATGCTCCATACCCTTTTCGTACCAACTTTTCTGCCTTCAACGCTGATACCACGTTCGCCAAGTAGTTCATTCGTTCACCAATCATTATGACTTCCTTATCATCCGAGGTTCTTATTGACATCCGTTTTTCAGCACAATCCAAATGCGCCTGATGTTTAACCAACCAATCCGTGCCCAGAATAAGATCGAACTCGCCGAAAGCAACTCTATCACATTCGCTAAGAATACCTCCTCTTGGATTTCTAAGGGTACGTCTCTAAATAGTTTATTTACAATTACCGACTGTCCTAAAGGACTAATTACTGTCATCTCACTATCGGTAATTTCAGATTCTAGATTTAGGTTTCTAGATATGGCGCTAGCAATATACGAATGGGTAGAACCAAAATCTATTAAAGTAGTAACAGGTACATTGAAGATGAAGAACGTACCAGTTATTACATCAGGTGCATTGCCATCCTCGCGGCGTCTAACTGCATAGACCAGTCCTGGCTATCTTGCATCCGTGTTTCCTCTAGGACTATTGCCTCGACCCGGTGTACCTTGACCACGCCCAGCCCCATTACCACCACGACCTGGTCCATGACCTCTCGGTGGCTGCTAAGTACCTCTGGTCGGCTGTGCATCAGTATTACGAACTTCCTGAGTCGTATCCATACGTTGAGGGCAATTTTTATATTGGTGATCCATTGAACCGCATTTGTAACAAGCGCCCGTTTTCCTCCAGCACTCTCCAGAATGCCTTTTTCCACATTCAGCATAATCTCGACCTCGATTATTAGTTATAGGTGCTCTACCTTGAGCTGATTCATTATTCCGAGGCCTCTTCTAAAATCTCTTTGAAGAACCCGACTGCTGTGTCTCTCTCTTGTTTCTAAATCTTTCCCGATTTTGACGTTCTGAGTTCTTAGCCTCTTCGGCTATCTTGGCCTTCTCCACAAGCATGGAAAAAGTTCTAACTTGTTGTGGGGCAATCAGAACCCTCAACTCATCATTTAGCCCATCCTCGAATCACACACATCGTTCATGATCTGTTGACACTATTGTCCAAGCATAGCGACTCAAACGTAAAAACTCAGCTTCATACGCTGCCACTGTCTTACTCCCTTGGACAAGATTCAGAAATTCTTTCCTTCGGGCGTCTACATAACTCGTTCCAACATATTTCCCTTGGAAGGCAGCTTTAAAGAATTCCCAAGTAATCAGTGCAGCTTCGGTGCCTTCTCGAATAGTAAGCCACCATTGATACGCCTCGTCTCTTAGCAAGGACACAGCTTCTTTCAGTTTCTGCTCGACAGTGCATTCCATATCATCCATAATCCACTCCACAGCTTCGAGACAATATTCAGCCACATTCGGAACTACACCAAAAACTCCTCTAAAAACTTCTGCATTATTTAACTTGAGTCATTCCGAAATTGACCCACGAGTTGTTGGCCCAATTCTAGTTCCAGCGACCCTTTCTAGGACTTGCAGCATCGCTTGTGTCAAAGCATTATCTTCTTCCATATGATCGCGTGATCCCGTCTCACTCTCAAATGACGCAGTGCATCCATTTTGACATATGATTTGGTACTTGATTCAAGATTACCTCGTTCTCTACGGCCATGTCACTGCGTCACGACCACGTCCTCTAGTGCTCATGATGACTAATTGATTTAATCTGATTACAAGTTTTATGAATCAGAAAACTGTTTTAGTGTTTATTAACGGTGTTTTATGAGATTTGAGAGATAAAGTTGTTTTTCGCAACACATCCTATAGTCTCAATCTCTATGATTTTTTTAACATCTAAAACTAGAAGTTCTAGAGTGTTCCTATGATCATCATAATAATCATTAAGTAATAAATACTTACTTGACTTATTTGGGATGCTTGTGGTGCCATCTTGATCTTTTAGAACATAGTTGAAATAATTTTATCTGAAATTATTTATTGAACCCAACCACAGCTGAGTTTTTGAAACTGGCTCTGATACCATTAAATGTAACACCCCAAACCCGGCCTTTGCATTAAGACGAGATTTGGTTTGTTACATAGATCGAACTATCTTAATAATTTAGATGAGTCGGTATTTCAAAAACCTTTTGAAATTTGAGATTAATAAAAAAACTGTAACATCCTGAAATTAGGCCTAGTAGGATTGAGCCCAATGGGCCTTAGGCGTAGTAGCGTTTAAAATTTTTTTAGAGAATAGGAGATCGGCTTTAGTGCAAGTTGGACCTTGTAGATAAGTGATTTTGGAAGGTTAGGGGGCTTCTATAAAGTCCCGGGATCAAATATTAGCTTTGGGAAAATTTTGGTTTTAGGTGAAAAAAACCCTAGAGGTTAGCGGGTAGGCATTAAGAATAAAATGTGGAGGAAAATGACACAAGTGGAGTGTGTGGTGTAGTGGCAAAGTGACGCCACTTAAGGACAAGGGAATGACGCCACAAGAAAGGAAGGAGGTCCAAGGTTCTAGTTGTAGCGTTTGCATTCCTTTTAGATTATTTTTATTAAATGAATTTAGACCTTGGCCATAGGGTTATATTTAGTTGTGCATGGTTTAAGACACAAGGAGCTATTTGGTAAAGTGGCTAGTAGCGTGGATTATGTTATGAGGGAGTCTGGGTTCGAATCTCATGAGAAGTAAGGGAGTATTTATTTTGCGGAGTGGACGGTAAGAGTTTGATTGAATTTAAACTCTCTTGACGAAGGATCCCACATCGGAAAGATACAAGGAATGAAGGTGAAGAGCTAGCTATATAAAGAGCATGCCAGGAGAAGGGTTAACATACCTTGGTGGGCGTTGGGCACAGGAGTGGTCGCAGCACGGTTTAACACCGAGTCCTATCGGTGTGTAACTCTCTACTCTAGTTGTAGAGCGGCAAATTAGAAGTCTTTGTCACGGCAATAGTAGCCACACGAGCATGCGAGTGCACATGTGGGGCTTCGATGCGATAGTTGAGGCCATCAGTAGTATTCTTGTGGGTTGGGGCTACTTGGGCCGCGATGGGTCAAAGTGGGCCCAATGGGCCCGTGGGCCTAATTGGAATAAATTGTATGATGATATAGTATATAGTGAACTAGACTAGGTGGAACCTATATACGTGGCTAGATTTGTTTTAGGTGGGCCACACGAGCGTGTGGGCCTGAATGGCCCGAAATCGGGTTTTAGGCCCAATAGTCTAGTGATGACCGGAAATGGTAGCCGAGTCACTCAGGATAACATTAGACCTTCGGGAGGGCCATTGCAGGTGCAAAATTACGAAAATACCCTTGGTGGGTAAATTATGAAAATACCCTTGGTGGGTAAATTATGAAAATACCATTGGTAGGTAAATTACGAAAATACCCTTGGTGGGTAAATTACAAAAATACCCTTGGTGGTAAATTACAAAAATACCCTTGGTGTGTAAATTACGAAAATACCCTTGGTAGGTAAAATTACTGCTATACCCTTAGAGGTTGGTTAGCTTGATTATGTTGTATATTATTATTCTGATGGTAATTCATTTCATACGTTATTTGATATATGTCTAGCATACATGACATACTGCATACACGAATTATTATGTCATATTGCATGGGTATGATGAGAGGAAGGAGAAGATTGATATTTGTGACTTTGGGTCACCAGTGGTTTGGCACCACCGGTGGTTTGGTATCACAGATTAATATTCGTGACTTTGGGTCACCGGAGGTTTGGCACCTCATAGCGACTCGTCGGTGGCTTCACACCACAATGGGTTGGCCCCACATTTGATAATGGGATTGTCGCCGGTGATTTGGTATCACAACGTGGGTTGGCCCCACATGGATTATTCGTGACTTTGGGTCACCGGTGGTTTGGCACCACATTATATTGATATCGGTGACTTTGGGTCACGGTGGTTTGGCACCACCAATGGTTTGGTACCACAGGGTAGAATCGGGAGTTTGGATGGTTAGGTTTTGGGTTGCATGACATGCATATTTTCATATGAAATTGTGTAAGGGTTTAGCACCCGTTGGATGGGGATTTACACACTGAGTCTTGATGACTCACCCCTTAGTTAAATTTTGCAGGTAATCATTAGATCGCGAATTTGGGAGCTGAGGTGGACTCGTGGGGCCATACATATGTTTACTCGTCAATTCGTTTCTTTTATTTGGACTTATTTTTATTTTGGTTTTTGTTATGTAATAAGGCATTAGGTATTTTACTTGGTTTCGGCTTTCAATTTAGTTACTGCTTATTATTAAATGATCAATATCAGATTTTCCTAAAATGATAATAAACCGTTTCTTATTCAAAATTACTTAAACTCAATTTTTCACAATAACTATAAAGAATACAAGCTTTTTAACGAACACACAGTATTTAGACATTCCTTTCATGTGACATGCCAGATCCGGTCGTAATGTTTAGGCCGGGTTTGGGGTGTTACAATTATGGTATTAGAGCCTAGGTTCAAAACTCGGCTGTGGGTTTGGGTTCTAAAATGTTTTCAAAGGATGGTTTAGAAAATATATATATATCTTTTCTGTAAGTATGGTACCCGAGTCTCCGGCACCAAATTCGTAAGTTTCCTTTTTACTATATTCCGTTATATGCTGAATGATTGTATTTATTCTGCGATGTATGGATGTGATATAGGAATTGTGTGTATGTGTGAAAAATATCTGTTTGCTTCGGTGGTAGATAGTTGGTTATGTGAAGGGGTTCCAAGATTTAATTAGAAAGTATATTAGTTTTATTAAGATCAGAGTGCGCAGCGTGAGCGTAGTGTGGTAGGTTAGGACGTGTGACTGTTAGTTAGTTGGAAATTTTGAGGAAGAAATTTCTTTAAGGAGGGTAGATTTGTAACATCCTGAAATTAGGCCTAGTAGGATTGAGCCCAATGGGCCTTAGGCGTAGTAGCGTTTAAAATTTTTTTAGAGAATAGGAGATCAGCTTAAGTGCAAGTTGGACCTTTTAGATAAGTGATTTTGGAAGGTTAGGGGGCTTCTATGAAGTCTCGGGATCAAATAGTAGCTTTGGGGAAATTTTGGTTTTAGGTGAAAAAACCACGGAGGTTGGCGGGTAGGCCTTAAGAATAAAATGTGGAGGAAAATGACACAAGTGGAGTGTGTGGTGTAGTGGCAAAGTGGCGCCACTTAAGGACAAGGAATGACGCCACAAGGAAGGAAGGAGGTCCAAGGTTCTAGTTGTAGCATTTGCATTCCTTTTAGATTATTTTATTAAATGAATTTAGACCTTGGCCATAGGGTAATATTTAGTTCGCATGGTTTAAGACACAAGGAGCTAGTTGGTAAAGTGGCTAGGCGTGGATTATGTTATGAGGGAGCACAGGTTGAATCTCATGAGAAGTAAGGGAGTATTTATTTTATGAGTGGACGGTAAGAGTTTCATTGAATTTAAACTCTCTTGTGAAGGATCCCACATCGAAAGATACAAGGAATGAAGGTGAAGAGCTAGCTATATAAAGAGCATGCCAGGAGAAGGGTTAACATACCTTGGTGGGCGTTGGGCACAGGAGTGGTCGCAGCACGGTTTAACACCAGAGTCCTATCAGGTGTGTAACTCTCTCCACTCTAGTTGTAGAGCGGCAAATGCCGAAGTCTGGATCAAGCAATAGTAGCCACACGAGCATGCGAGTGCGTGTGGGGCTTGGTAGCGATAGTTGAGGCCATCAGTAGTATTCTTGTGGGTTGGGGCTGCTTGGGCCGCGATGGGTCGAAGTGGGCCCAATGGGCCCGTGGGCCTAATTGGAATAAATTGTATGATGATATAGTATATAGTGAACTAGACTAGGTGGAACCTATATACGTGGCTAGATTTGTTTTAGGTGGGCCACACGAGCATGTGGGCCTGAATGGGCCGAAATCGGGTTTTAGGCCCAATAGTCTAGTGACGACCGACAATGGTAGCCGAGTCGCTCAGGATAACATTAGACCTTCGGGAGGGCCATTGCAGGTGAAAAATTACGAAAATACCCTTGGTGGGTAAATTACGAAAATACCCTTGGTGGGTAAATTATGAAAATGCCATTGGTAGGTAAATTATGAAAATACCCTTGGTGGGTAAATTACGAAAATACCCTTGGTGGGTAAATTACAAAAATACCCTTGGTGTGTAAATTATGAAAATACCCTTGGTAGGTAAAATTATTGCTATACCCTTAGAGGTTGGTTAGCTTGATTATGTTGTATATTATTATTCTGATGGTAATTCGTTTCATACGTTATTTGATATATGTCTAGCATACATGACATACTGCATACACGAATTATTATGTCATATTGCATGGGTATGATGAGAGGAGGGGGAAGATTGATATTTGTGACTTTGGGTCACCAGTGGTTTGGCACCACTAGTGGTTTGGTACCACAGTTAATATTCGTGACTTTGGGTCACAGAGGTTTGGCACCTCATAGCGACTCGTCCGGTGGTTTTCGCACCACGATGGGTTGGCCCACATTTGATAAACAGATTGTCGCCATGATTTGGTATCACAACGTGGGTTGGCCCCACATGGATTATTCGTGACTTTGGGTCACCGGTGGTTTGGCACCACATTATATTGATATCGGTGACTTTGGGTCACGGTGGTTTAGCACCACTAGTGGTTTGGTACCACACGGGTAGAATCGGGAGTTTGGATGGTTAGGTTTTGGGTTGCATGACATGCATATTTTCATATGAAATTGTGTAAGGGTTTAACACCCGTTGGATGGGGATTTACACACTGAGTCTTGATGACTCACCCCTTAGTTAAATTTTGCAGGAATCATTAGATCGCAGATTTGGGAGCTGAGGTGGACTCGTGGGGCCATACATATGTTTACTCGTAAATTCGTTTCTTTTATTTGGACTTATTTTTATTTGGGTTTTTGTTATTTAATAAGGCATTGGGTATTTTACTTGGTTTCGGCTTTCAATTTAGTTACTTCTTATTATTAAATGATCAATATCGAATTTTCCTAAAATGATAATAAACCGTTTCTTATTCAATATTACTTAAACTCAATTTTTCACAATAACTATAAAGAATACAAGCTTTTTAACGAACGCACAGTATTTAGACATTCCTTTCATGTGACATGCCAGATCCGGTCGTAATGTTTAGGCCGAGTTTGGGGTGTTACAAAAACAAGAGAAATAATTTTAAGTTTGATGTATTTGAGAAACATAAGTTGAAAATCTCGTCATTTAATTTTTAATTATCAAAACTCTAAAGTAATTTTTATAAGAGTTCAAAGTATTTGGAAATAAGGATAGTTAAAGAATCTCGTATGTTTGAAAACCCAAAATATTTTAATAAAATTTTATATGATAAACATAAGCCCATATTAAAATTATCCAAAACATAATTGAAATCCATCTACACATAAAAACCATAAAATAATAATAGAGGCCTTATTACATTATACCCAAAATAGTAAAATAAGGAAAGTACTTATTAAAAAGTTCAAAGTTTATTAAACCCATGTTTGCAGTATGGCCTCCGCGAAGTCATCCTCGACCCAAGTCCACATCAATTTCCATTACCTGAGAGGAAAAATTTGAGGGTGTGAGTTACTCAGAACTCAGTGTATAACTTACTTACTTAATTCACTGGGCCAGATCATCAAGTCATGATTTTGGGCTTGAGCCCATTATTAAGATTAACAGTATAAATAATGGAATGCATGCAGAAATGAAATTTCCCACCCAATCCTAATTTCCATCCGCTAGGCACCACCGCACCAACCATCACACTGTGGGGATCAAGTCAACCCACCCGCCATCACACCAATCGTAGGCATTAAGCCATTTTATATTTGTGGCAGAGCCACCGAACTAGATTGTGACAGAGTCACCAAACTAGAGGCATTGAGCCATTAAAATATTTGTGGCATAGCCACCGAACTAGAGGCAATCAGCCGTTTAATTATTTTGTGGCAAAGCCACCGAACTAGATTTTTGGCAACAGGCCTTTCTTCTCTTCATTGTTAATCCCAACCCATACAACATGTATGCAAAATAGCCTATGTACATATGATGATTTAATCAAAAGGGCCCTATATATATAAGTCAATATTTCAGGTTTTTATTAAGGCCCATATACAATATATCATTTATTCCATATAACTATTTAGCATCTTTGGCCTATTTAGCGATCTAGCAAAATTTCTGGCCCATTTAGCAATCTAGCATTGATTTTGGCCAATTTAACAATTTAACAGAGATTACGGCCCATTTACGGTCTAACAGAGATTTCGGCCCATTTTCGATCTAACAGAGATATCGGCCCATTTATCGATCTAGCAGAGATTTCGGCCATTTATTATTTATCAGGTATTTCGGCCCATTTAACCATCTATCCAAGATTTCAGCCCATTTTACTAACTAGCATATTTTTCGGCCCATTTACTAACTAGCAAACTTATCGGCCCATTTTACGATCTAAAACATCTTTGGCCCATTTACACATGAGATATTTAGTATTCATTTTACTACCTACACATCGAGGGTGTTTTCAAAATTTTCACATTTTTAACAATTTTCATGAAATTTCACCAAAATACCAATTATTTCGTATTATACCGATTTTGTCATTTTTACGATTTTACTCAATACCACGAATGACATCCAACCCGAGAAAAGTGTGAAGTTACACACCTCGATATCATGAGTACTAAACCTTCCCGCTCGTCAACACCTAAACATAATACGAACCATTAGAATACTATCATTTATCAAAAATACACTATTGGTATTCGATCTAAATCCTTACCCCTTTGATTTTGAACCACTTCTATTTTTGGTTTCTCCTCATTTATTGATTCGTTGCCCGCTGAGAATCCACGAACGTACAAAGGCTCGGGAGTACGAATAACCTCGAACAGTTGATTCTCCTCGGTTGAAGGTCCGCAACCCGGTGGAAAATCTCAGATTCCCGAAACAGCCCTTCGTTTATATTTAGGGAGATTTGCAGAACCGCCCCTTTTTCGAAGACTATGGACTGCCCTTTTCTGCCCTATCTTGAAAGTCTCTAAAACATAAGATTGTTAGTCTGATTTATTAGTATCGAAATATGACTAATGTTTATAAGATTTTAGATTTGGCTTACCACGGTTTGCCTTCGTTCCACGAGAATCGATCGAGCGATTGTGTCCCTAAAATGAAATCGATTAATAACTAACTATACTAAATGAATAAGAATCCTTAAAAGAAAAATTCCTTACCTTGATTCTTGAAATCGATTGTGGTAAAAGAAATGAAGAAATTTTGTCACAAGAGCAAAATGCATTCGGCCATGGATGAAATAAAATTGAAGAAAATTGTAATGAAGAAAGAAAAAAAATGAAGAAAAGGGAAATAGAATGGTATGGTTCGGTTTCAAAAGAGAAAGAGAGAAAGAAAGAAAAAGAAAGGAGAAAGAAAAGAGAAGAAAAAGAATTTGGGTTTTTGGAAGGATGGTATAATCGGTTTTGTGAGGAAGAAAGAAAAAGAATGGTCTTTTTGGTGTGTTTATGGTTTCGACATTAGGGGGAATAGTTGGCAAAGAATTGATCAAATGATCAAAAAAAAGAATGATACAAGAAAATTGCTATAGCTTTCTCAAGGGGTTTGGTAAAATTCGGCTAGAGAGCAAAATAGATGAAAGGAAAATAAACACTTTGTTTAAGCCAAAATGACCAAAATGAAAAGGTTTTCCTATCATCCTAGCTTACCATCCTCTCAACCAAAACTGGCCACCCCCCCTTAGCCTCAATGCCATCCAAATACAATGGTCAAATGGCCATTAGGAAGTTTCCAAAACACCTTCCTACACTTAAGCCTTTTTCCTTCCTTTTCCTTAAGTTGATGAAACACAATCCCCATTTCAAGCCCTTATCCTTAGCTTTCCAAATACTTAGTGTTCTTACCAAAATAAAACATTCCAACTCATCCTAGCCTTATCTTTTGCCGACACATGCTCAAGCTAAAGCAAAAAAATTAAAATTCCTAGCTGCATGCTAGGTGATTCGAACTCCTTCCCTTATGGTAATACATATGGCGCCAACTCCACTTTACTACTAGCTAAACTTATGCCATCTTTTAATACTTAATTAATTTAAGTCTTAAGGTCATTTAATTTCTTTACTCTAAAGTACACTTAAATAATAATATTTATTCTAACTCCAAGTAACCCGGACCAACATTTAGGAACATAATGATACTCAATTATTTAGGATGTTACAGTCGCCCACGGTGGTGCCAAGGTAAAACTCCTTGTAGAACATGCACGCATCGAAAGAAAAAAAATAAGAAGATAAAAATAGAATCGAAATCACCTCTAAAAAATGTATATTGTATTCTGTAAAAAAAATTTTGAACTATTTTTTCTGTGTTTCTGTCTATTCGTGAAAATCCCCCTTATTGTTAAATATGTTATGGGTATTTATAACCCAAAAAATGAAAAAGGAAACAAAAATATTCCATTTGCACTGCTGTTTCTTTCCTTTCTCCCAGGTAGAAGACGAAGAATGTGGTGAAGAGGTGCATTGATGGCGGCGTGACTCGTGGACTGAGGCACGATCAAAGGCCGGATGAGGATTACGACGTGACGATTAGGCTTCTGCTGAGGTGGCACCTAGGGTTTCAGAAACCCTAGGGCACTGTTGAGACTGTTTAATTTTTGGGCCATTGGGCCGTGTAATTTGGGTCAGGGCAATTGCGTTTTATTTTGGGTCAAAGGTTTGGGTTAGGTTGGGTATTCTGTAATTGGGCTTAAGGGTGTAAGTGTTGGGCCATGAGTCTTGAAAATGTAACTGGACTGTTTTAAAAAAACACTGGTTTTTTTTATTTTTTGTTTATTTCAAAGCCTAGTCAAATTTGGGATCTTACAACAATAACAGTACAGTACAGATCAGAGCATACGTGGGTCAAAGCCCACTACGAATCATTTAGGTCATAGCCCAAAACAGTATCAATTGGGCCTAGCCCAAACCAATAACAGAACAAGTTGCCTAAGCCCAATACAGTGACAGATCTCATAAACAAATATGCAACAGTATGAGGATGCATCCTAACCCAGTCCAGCCAACACACCTCCCGTACCAACCAACACACCATGTGGGGACCAAGTCGACCCACCCACCCAGCACACCAATAACGCAGCCTAGCTGCTAATAACAATGCATCAAAGCTACTAATAAAAGTATACGTGGCTGAGCCACTAAAATCAATATACGTGGCAAAAGTCACTAAATCAGTATAACGTGGCAGAGCCACCAGTACAGTGCTTTCTCCTTATCAATGTCCCAACCCCATGCAATATGTCGTGTATGTCAGCTCAATCATTACAAGTGTATGCAAAATAGCCATACTTAATAACAGCCATTTCAACACATATTAACAGCATACCAGTCACCTGCCGACAGTCAAGTCAGTTAAAACACAGTCATACGATAACAGTCAAATCAGTCATTTACCCATAAGGGCAAAGCAGTCATTTACCCTATAAGGGTATTTTGGTAATCCTACCCTTCAAGGATATTTCGGTAATTCTACCCTACAAGGGTATTTCGATAATTCAACCTTATAGGGTTATTTCAATAATTCTACCCTATATGGGGTATTTCGATAATTCTACCTTATAGGGGTATTTCGATAATTTTACCCTATAGGGATATTTTGGTAATTTTACCCTATTGGGGTATTTTAGTAATTTTACAAACGAGGGTATTTTTGTAATTTTACAAATCGAGGGTATTTTTGTAATTTTATAAATTGAGGGTATTTCATTGATTTTACAAATCGAGAGTATTTTAATAATTTTACAAATCGAGGGTATTTCTCTAATTTTACAAATTGAGGGTATTTCAGTAATTTTACAAATCAAAGGTGTTTCTATAATTTTACAAATTGAGGGTATTTTAGTAATTTTACAAATTAAGGGTATTTTCGTAATTACACAAATCAGGGGTATTTTAGTAATTTCACAAATTGGGGGTATTTCGATAATTTTACAAATCAGGGTATTTCAGTAATTCCACAAATTGGGGTATTTTTGTAATTCCACAAATTGGGGTATTTTGGTAATTCCACAAACCGGGGATACTTCGATAATTTCACAAATTAGGGGTATTTTGGTAATTTCGCAAATCGGAGGTATTTTGGTAATTCCACAAATCGGGGGTATTTCGGTAATTTTGTAAATCAGGGGCATTTTGATAATTTTATAAACTGGGGGTATTTCGATAATTTTGCAAATCGGGGCTTAACGACCCAACAGAAGGTCCACCATTGCCTCAAGCGACTTAGGAAATCTAAATTGACTTAACGGCGAAGATAGGCCTAAGGCCCATTACCTTACCCAAGTGGGCCCATACACTCGTGTGGCCCATTTAGCGTAGAAACAACCACGACTATGCAACGGCACAGCCCAAATCAATAACTTATCAAATCATAGACATTTCATGTGTGTGGGCCCACAAGCCTATTGGGCCCAAACGGTCCCCTCTCAACCTTACGCGGCCTAGAGCACCTAAGTCATGTGCGGACATGATAAGCCTATCTATTTACCATTTAATAGTGTGACTTGCATTCGCAGGCCCTACAACCCATTGGGCCCATCGAGCCCCATTCTAGCCCAAGTGACCCACTACGACCCAAGCCCATGAATTCGCTTATGGTGGCCTTCCTCTTCAGACGCTCACGCTCTGTGAGCTCTGTTCACCACACGCGCGATCGCACGCTCGTATGGCATTATTCGTCGGTGTTTAGGCTTTTTGGCATAATGCCGATCAATAGTCAAGATAATAAAATATACGCACCTTTGGCTTTTCAACCGATTAACAATCAGAACAGTGTATACGGATACACACCTTATCACGTAAAGTACTAAATAATCACGAGCGCCGTCACCTTCACTAGAGGGTTCAAACTGTAATTTGCCCAGTTAAACCAAAGTATTCTAAACAGAGATAATGATGCGGATGGGCTTAGGGCCCATTCTCAGCCTAAATAGGCCTACACGCTCGTGTGGCCCATTTAGCCCAAATCTAGCCACAGATATGAGATTCACATAGTCCAGTTTAATATTTACTACACAATTATACAACTTATCCGATTGGGCCCATGGGTCCATTAGCCCTACATGGCCCCTTTCGGCCCAAACAGCCTAAACCCACAAGAACACTCATGATGGCCTTAACTATAGCGTCGAAGCTCCTACACGTGCAGTTGCACGCTCGTGTGGCTACCATCGCCGTGTGACTGGCATTTCGACATTTGCCGCTCTACAGCTAGAGTAGTCCGAAATACACACCTGATAAGAATCTGGAGTTGATTCGCGTTCCGAACACTCTTATGCCCAAACGCCAACCAAGGTATGCCTATTTACCTCATAGATTGCTCTATTTAAAGCTAGCTTCCCATCCTCCCCTATGCTAGCTTCCCAATGTGGGATCACTCCTTCAGTAGAGTTTAATTCCATCAGAACCACCTACCGCCCCAACTTAGCAAAATAAATATTCCTTTTTGCTTGCAAAGGGATTCGAACCCTTGCCCTCGCCTATGCTCCAGATGCTACATGCCACCACAACACGAGCTCCTTTTGTGACTTAAAGCATACGCAACTAAATATAAACATATGGGCCAAAGTTTAAGTTCATTTAAAAAGAAATCAAAATGAATTGCAAGCACTAAAACTTAAACCCTGGACCCCTTGTTTCCTCTTTGGCGTCACTTTTTTGTCTCCCTTGTGACGTCATTTGCCACTAGACCACAACTCCTTTTGTGTCATTTTTGCCCACATTTTATTCTTAAAACCTACTTTCTAACACCCATGGTTTTACTCACCTAAAACCAAAATTTTTCCTAAAGCCTAAGTTTGAACCCAGGACTTCATAGAAGCCCCCTAATATTCCAAAATCGCTCACCTAATAGTTCCAACTTGCATTAATTCCGTTCTCATGTTCTCAAAAATTTTAAACGCTCCCACGCCCAAGGCCCAATGGGCCCAATTCTACTAGGCCCAAATTTGAGGCGTTACAAATCTACCTCCCTTAAAGAAATTTTGTCCCAGAAATTTCTAGCTAACAAGGTAGTCATGTAACAACTACCCCACTACGCTACCGCTACGTACTCTGGTTCTAATATCCCTATCATATTTTAATTAGAATTTGGAGCTCCCTACACATACTTAAAACACCTAACCATTAAAGCAGACAGATATCTCATATGCAACAAATTTCTATATCCAAACATCACATCCAGACGAAACACACACTGAATAAATACCAAAAATACAGTCTAATACCTAAAGAAATCACCGTATTTCTAACTCACTGTATTTAAATTACTAAATGGACAAAAGTATTCAGAAAACTTACAAATTCTGTGCGGAGACTCGGTGTACCACACTTTTAGAAAACGGTTAATACAACATTTCAGAACTTCAAATCTTTTCAAGGCTTTTTGAAACAACACTTTCAGAAATTCAATTTTAAAAACCTAATCCACAGTCGAGTTTTGCAACTGGGCTCTGATACCATTAAATGTAACACCCCAAACCCAGCCTAAATGTTAGGCCCAAATTTGGCGTGTCACATTGAAGAGTTTTTCGAAAACCATGCCTTCATTAGAAACCCTTCTTACAACATAAAACTTTCTGCTATTCAAAACCTCAAATTTCGTCTGCTTATTTTCAAAACGTGGTTTACTAGAAATCATTCTTGGAAAACATTATCTTTAAAATCTTGTTTGTTGCGAAAGCTTAATTTAAAACAGTCGCGGAACGTGATATTTTGAAAAACATTGGTTATTTCTAAAAAATCATGTTCTACTTCTACTAATTATAAAACAATCAATAAAATCCCAAAACTTAAAGTTCAGAAATCTTAAGGCCTTATTACAAAATTTATAACCCAACAAATTAAACTAAAATAAAATTGGAGTTGCTAAGTTTAACTTTAAAGCCAATCGGATGTGTGGTCACCTCCAAGTCCCTCGCAGCTTTGGCCCGTCTAAGGCTGAGGATTACCTGCACAGTTAAAAACGGGGAGAGTTTATGAAAACCCAGTATGTAATCCCTTACGAGTAGTAATCAATTATCTGTATGTAAACATAAATAGTCTAAGCCGAAGCCCTTTCAATAGTAACAGTACAATACAGATCAGAGCATATGTGGGTCAAAGCCCACTACGAAATCATTTGGGTCACAGCCCATAACAGTATCAATTGGGCCTAGCCCAAACCAATAATAGAACAAGTGGCCTAAGCCCAGTACAGTGACAGATCTCATAAATAAATATGCAATAGTATGAGGATGCATCCCAACCCAGTCCATCCAACACACCTTTCGTACCAACCATCACACCATGTGGGGACCAAGTCGACCCACCCACCCAACACACTAATAATGCAGCCTAGCTGCTAATAACAATGCAGCAAAGCTGCTAATAAAAGTATACGTGGCTGAGCCACTAAAATCAGTATACATGGCAAAAGTCACTAAATCAGTATAACGTGGCAGAGCCACCAGTACAGTGCTTCCTCCGTATCAATGTCCCAACCCCATGCAATATGTCGTGTATGTCATGCTCAATCATTACACGTGTATGCAAAATAGCAATACTTAGTAACAATCATTTCAACACATATTAACAGCATACCATTCACCCGCCCATAGTCAAGTCAGTTAAAACACAGTCATACGATAACAGTCAAATTAGTCATTTACCCATAAGGGCAAAATAGTCATTTACCCTATAAAGGTATTTCGGTAATCCTACCCTTCAAGGGTATATCGATAATTCTACCTTACAGGGGTATTTCGATAATTCTACCCTATAGGGGTATTTCAGTAATTCTACCCTATATGGGGTGTAACACCCCAAACCCGATCTATGCGTTAAGACTTGATTTGACATGTCACACAAATTGAACATACGTATAGTATTTTAAAGATTCAAAGAAAATGGATTTTCAAAAAAATTTTTGAAAAGGTGTTTATTGAAAACCGAGGTTGATTGTTAAATCTAATAATTTAAGGCGTAAAATTTATAATTTAAAAACCTAAGAAAAATTTATTTAATGTTAGAGAATTTAAGAGAGTTCAAGAAATTTTGAAAACAAAGATTTTAAAAGAATTGTTACAAAGAAACTTTCGAGTTAAAATATTTAAGAATGAAAACCCTTTTTTTCACGTTTATTTACGGAAAATGTTTATTTCTATTTTAGAAAAATAAAATCCCACTTAAGTACTTTAAAGCATATCATAGAATCCATCCATAGGTAAAACATCCATAAAATTTATCCAGAGGCCTTATTACAACATAACTTAAATAGAAAATATTAAAAGTAATAACCTATTATTCGTAGTATGGCCTCCACTGAGTCGTCCCCGGCCCAAGCCTTAAATCTTGATCATTACCGAGAGGGGTAAAGAAAATGGGGTGAGTTACTTAGAACTCAGTGTGTAACTCACTTACCATAGTCCACTGGGCCAAAACCATTTAAGCATTTATTTGGGCCTGAGCCCATTGCAAATATAAAAATTTAACATGTATAGAATGCATGTGATATGCAATTCCCAAAACCAAACCTAAATTTCCATCTGCTACACACCACCCGTACCAACCAGCACACCTGTGGGGAGCTTTAGTCACCCACCCCGCCAACACACCAAACTGGGCATTAAGCCATATATCAAACTGGGCATAAAGCCATATATCAAACTAGGCAGAATGCCATATATCAGACTGGGCATAAAGCCATATATCAAATCGTGGATAAGCCACCAGAATTTTGTAGCAAAGCTACCAGAACTTCTCTTCATCAAAATCCCAACCCATGCAAATCATGTATGT
This sequence comes from Gossypium rotundifolium, assembly GCA_025506655.1. NCBI lineage: Eukaryota > Viridiplantae > Streptophyta > Magnoliopsida > Malvales > Malvaceae > Gossypium > Gossypium rotundifolium. The sequence continues at coordinate 65,614,360 of CP106722.1, forward strand.
AATATGCATAATAATTCATTCATATAATAATTCCAACATAAAGCCCATTATAAAAATTATTACAATCTGGCCCATATCACATTTTAGCCCATCTCACAATTTGGCCTATTTCATCTCATATCCCACTTGGCCAATTTATCAAATAACACATATGACCCATTTATCAAATATCACATATGGCCCAAAATATCACATATGGCCCAAAATATCACATAGGGCCCAAAATATCACTTTTTATCGTTTTAGCCCATTAAGGGCGATTTCAAAATTTTAACGATCTTAATACCGATTTCATGATCTTAACATTAAAGTGTTAATAATTCCATATTTTTTGATTTCACCAAATTTGCGATTTTTAATCCAACATTTACTATACTATAGTCATCTAGCCCATGAGATATAGTGTGAGATTACACACCTAATTACGGTGAGCACTACACTTTCCTGATCGTCGGCACCTAGAAATGTTATAATGCTCGATTAGAACGCTTAACAGTTAAAATAAATCTATTCTAAGATAAGCGGTCTAGATTTTTACCCTCGAAATCTCAAACAACTACTATTTGTCAGTTCTCCCCGATTGACGGTTCACAACCCGGTGGAAAATCCCGGATCGTCGGTGCCTCACGCCTCGAATAACTGATTTTCACTGGATGAGGGTCCATAACCCGATGGAAAATCTCAGATTCTCAAAACAGCACTTCCCTTGAATCTAAAGGGAATAGCAAATCTGCCCCTCTTCCGATCACTATTCACCACCCTTTTTGACCCTATCTTGTTTGCCTCCAATGAAACAAGAATATTAGTCCAACTATTATTTCAGAAATCAAGACGATTGGTTTAAAGAAACAAAATTGGCTTACCACGAAATCCTTACGTTCAAAGGATGAAAATCAAACGATAGCGTCCCTAAAGTAACATCGATTAGTAAACCATATCATTAACGAAATAATGAGTAATATTGAATCCTTGATAAAAACCCTTACCTTAAAACTTTGGACCGAATCCTAGCGATTCACGATGATTTCGGACACTCCAAATTTCGACCTTCCACTAAGTTTCTAAGATAGAGAAAAGATTCGAGTGAGTCATGGTATGATGATGATATCAATCCAAAAAGGCCATCCCACACCAACATGAAATTTCGACACAAAGGAAAAGGGGAAAATAAAAATACTAAAGTATTATACTAGCCACTTACCGAGTGATCAAAGTGTGAGAAGAAAAGAATGAAATGATTTGAGAAGATAAGTGTGGTGAAAAATTCGGCTATGAAATAAAAGTATAAGACAATTAAGTGTTTTAGTTTTGGTTCATTTCAAGAATAGAAGATGAACAAAAAGAGAGATTTGAGGCTAGAGAGCATTCGACAATGGAGGAAGAAAAGAAAACAGAAAATGGCGTTCAAGGTTTTGATGTTTTCAGCACTAGGGAAATGACTTGAGAGAATAGACAAATTAAGACCAAAATGGTCAAAATAGAATGACCAAAAGAAAAACAAAAGATGCTTACCTAATGCTCAATGTGCATTCAGCTAGGGAGAGGAAAGATGGAGAGAAAATGCTTTTGAGAAAAACACAAAATGACCAAATGCCAAATGACCAACTAGCTACCAACCTTACCAAAGCCTTCAACAAAATTCGGTCACCCCCTAGCCCCCAAAACCTTCCAAATACATGGACACCAAGGTCAAAGTTTGGCCATTCCAAACTTTCCAAAACACATTCCTTATAATGTGCCTTGTGTTCCCCCTACATGCCTTATTCCTATTATTCCCTACCTTAAGTTTGCACTTGCCTTTTCTCTTAGCCACCTTACCATAAAAAATAAAGTCCAACCTACCATAATTGCTAGCTTGACTGACACTATGAAGATGGAAAGCAAGAAAAATAAAATTCTCATGCATAACAAGGGATTCGAACCTCCTCCCTCAAGCAACACTCATGGCGCCATAACCCCTTTACTACTTGCTCATCTTATGCTAACTTTTTCCACTTAATTTCCTTAAACATCAAGGTTACTTGTTCCACTTCAATAAAGTACCATTTACCAAAATTTATTCCAAAATCCAATTAAATCACGAGCCTTCTCGAGACTATTAAAACACACACATTGAATCATTTCATTAGCTAAGCACCAAAATTATGCAACATATCGATTCTCAATCAATTTTTTTTAGGATGTTACAATTCTACCCCCTTAAAGAAAATTTCATCCTCGAAATTTACTTGGTTAAAGAGGTGAGGATATTGTTGCCGAATTGCATCCTCAGGCTCCCACGTAGCTTCCTCCGCTCCTTGATTATGCCATAGAACCTTAACCAACGATACTGACTTTTGTCTTAGCACCTTAACATCACGATCTAAGATTTTCACTGGTTCCTCCTCGAAAGGCAAGTCAGGCCTTAACTCAACCTCCTCTACTGGTACTATATGAGACAGATCCGATCAGTAATGCCTTAACATTGAGACGTGAAAAATGTTATGTTTCTGACTCAACTCTAGAGGTAACTCAAGCTGACAAGCCACTGATCCTACACGCTTCAACACACAATACGGTCCGATGAACCTAGGGCTCAACTTGCCCTTCCTTCCAAACCTGAAGATCCTCTTCCAAGGTGAGACGTTTAGAAAGACCTGATCTCCCACCGCAAACTCAATATCCTTAAGCTTCAGATCCGCATACAATTTCTGTCTATCTGAAGCTTCCTCTAATCGAGCCTGAATTACCTTTACCTTTTCTTCCGTTTCTGATATCAACTTTGGACCCAATAACTGTCGTTCATCCAATTCAGTCCAACAAGTAGGAGTACGACACCTACGACCATACAATGCCTCGTAGGGTGCCATCTGAATGCTGGACTGATAGCTATTGTTATACGCAAACTCTGCCAACGGTAGAAAATCCTCCCAACTACCTCTGAAGTCAATCACACAACCCCTTAACATGTCTTCTAAAATCTGGATTACTCTTTCCGACTGACTATCTGACTAAGGATGAAAAGCCGCGCTGAAGTTTAATTTTGGTCCCAAAGCCTCATGCAAAGCTTTCCAAAACCGTGATGTAAACCTAGGGTCTCTATCCTATATAACAAACACTGGTACCCCATGCAACCTCACGGTCTCCGCTACATACAACTTAGCCAACTTCTGCAGTGAATAATCCGTACGAACATGTAGAAAATGAGCAGTCTTCGTCAACCGATCCACTAGGGGAAATGACTTGAGAGAATAGGCAAATTAAGACCAAAATGGTCAAAATGGAATGACCAAAAGAAAAACAAAAGATGCTTACATAATGCTCAATGTTCATTCGTCTAGGGAGAGGAAAGATGGAGAGAAAATGCTTTTGAGAAAAACACAAAATGACCAAATGCGAAATGACCAACTAGCTACCAACCTTACCAAAGCCTTCAACAAAATTCGGTCACCCCCTAGCCCCCAAAACCATCCAAATACATGGACACCAAGGTCAAAGTTTGGCAATTCCGAACTTTCCAAAACACATTCCTTATAATGTGCCTTGTGTTTCCCCTACATGCCTTATTCCTATTATTCCCTACCTTAAGTTTGCACTTGCCTTTTCTCTTAGCCACCTTACCATAAAAAATAAAGTCCAACCTACCATAATTGCTAGCTTGACCGACACTATGAAGATGTAAAGCAAGAAAAATAAAATTCTCATGCATAATAAGGGATTTGAACCTCCTTCCTCAAGCAACACTCATGGCCCCATAACCCCTTTACTACTTGCTCATCTTATGCTAACTTTTGCCACTTAATTTCCTTAAACATCAAGGTTACTTATTCCACTTCAACAAATTACTATTTACCAAAATTTATTCCAAAATCCAATTAAATCCCGAGCCTTCTCAAGACTATTAAAACACACACATTGAATCATTTCATTAGCTAAGCACCAAAATTATGCAACATATTGATTCTCAATAAATTTTTTTTAGGATGTTACATGGGGTATTTCAATAATTCTATCCTATAGGGGTATTTCGATAATTCTACCCTATAGGGGTATTTTGGTAATTTTACCCTATGGGGGTATTTTAGTAATTCTACAAATTGAGGGTATTTCAGTAATTTTACAAATTAAGGGTATTTCTATAATTTTACAAATTGAGGGTATTTCATTGATTTTACAAATCGAGGGAATTTCAGTAATTTTACAAATCAAAGGTATTTCTCTAATTTTACAAATAGAGGGTATTTTAGTAATTTAACAATTTGATGGTATTTTGAGTAATTTTATAAATTGAGGGTATTTCAGTAATTTTACAAACTAAGGGTATTTTTGTAATTACACAAATCGGGGGTATTTTAGTTTTTTCACAAATGGGGGGTATTTCGATAATTTTACAAATCGAGGTATTTCGATAATTCCATAAATCGAGGTATTTCGATAATTTCACAAATCGGGGTATTTCGATAATTTCACAAATCGAGGTATTTTGATAATTTCACAAATTGGGGGTATTTTGGTAATTCCACAAATTAGGGGTATTTCAGTAATTCAACAAATCAGGGGTGTTTCGGTAATTTTGTAAACTGGGGGTATTTCGATAATTTTGTAAACACTGGGTATTTCGATAATTTTACAAATCGTGGCTTAAAGACCCAACAAAAGGTCCATTGTCACCTCGAGCAACTTAGGAAATCTAAATTAACTTAATGGCAAAGATGGGCCTAAGGCCCATTACCCTGCCCAAGTGGGCCCACACTCTTGTGGCCCATTTAGCCTAGAAACAATCATGGCTATGCAATGGCATAGCCCAAATCAATATCTTATCACATCACGGACATTTCATCTTTGTGGGCCCATACGCCCATTGGGCCCAAATGACCCCCTCTCGGTCTTACGCGGCCCAAAGCATCTAAGTCATGTGCGCGACATGATAAGCCTAGCTATTTCCCATTTAACAGTGTGACTTGCATTCGCGGGCTCTACGGCCCATTGGGCCCATCGAGGCCCATTCTAGACCAAGTGACCCACTGCGGCCCAAGCCCATGAATTCGCTCATGGTGGCCTTTCTCTTTAGATGCTCACGCTCCATGAGCTCGGTTCACCACACGTGCGATCGCATGCTCATATGGCATCATTCACCGGTGTTTTGGCTTTTCGACATAATGCCGATCAACAGTCAAGATAATACAATATATGCACCTTCGGCTTTTCAACTGATTAACAATCAGAACAGTGTATAGGAATACACACCTTATCACGTAGAGTATTGAATAATCACGAGTGCCGTCACATTCACTAGAGTGATCAAACTGTGATTTGCCCAGTTAAACCAAAACATTCTAAACAGAGATAATGATGCGAATGGGCTTAGGGCCCATTCTCGGCCTAAATGGGTCCACATGCTCGTGTGGCCCATTTAGCCCAAATTTAGCCACAGATATGAGATTCACATAGTCCAATCCAATATTTACTACACAATCATACAACTTATCCGATTGGGCCCACAGGCCCATTGGCCTCACATGGCCCTTTCGGCCCAAATAGCCTAAGCCCACAAGAACACTCATGATGGCCTTAACTATCGTGTCGAAGCTCCCACATGTGCGCTCGCACGCTCGTGTGGCTACCATCGCCGTGTGACCAGTATTTCGGCATTTGTCGCTCTACAGCTAGAGTAGTGCGAAATACACACCTGATAAGAATCTGGAGTTGGTCCACGCTTCGAACACTTTTATGCCCAAATGCCAACCAAGGTATGCCTACTCTCCTCATAGATTTCTCTATGTAAAGCAAGCTTCTCATCTTCCCTCATGCTAACTTCTCGATGTGGGAACCCTCCTTTAGTAGAGTTTGATTCCATCACAACCACCTGTCGCCCTAACTTAGCAAAATAAATATCCCTTTTTACTTGCAATGAGATTTGAACCCTTGCCCTCTCCTATGCTTCAGACACTACATGCCACCACAACATAAGCTCTTTTTGTGACTTAAAGCATGCGCAACTAAATATAAACCCATGGGCCAAAGTCTAAGTTCATTTAAAAAGAAATCAAAATGACTTGCAAGTGCCAAGGCTTGAACCTTGGACCCCTTGCTTCCTCTTTGGCGTCACTTCCTTGTCTCCCATGTGGCATCATTTGTACTAGACCACAACTCCTTTTGTATCATTTTTTCCCTCATTTTATTCTTAGAGCCTACTTTCTAACACCCAGGGTTATACTCACCTAAAACCAAAATTTTTCCTAAAGCTCAGGTTTAAACCCGGGACTTCATAGAAGCCCCCTAATCTTTCAAAATCACTCATCTAATAGGTCCAACTTGCATTAGTGACATTTTCATGTTCTAAAAAATTTTAAACGTTCCCACGCCCAAGGACCAATGGGCCTAATTCTACTAGGCCCAAATTCGAGGCGTTACACACCTTGTTTCATCCATTGCAGAAATTTTCCCTATTTTTCGAGAAAAATCACCATGTATCGTAAAATAACTAGATCTTCCAAGACCTTTGCTGAAAATCCCATTGTGATTCAAGATGAGGAAGTGAAAGAAAGGTTTGATTCCATCTTCAAGAATCAACCTATGATACTGGAAAAAGGTTTCAATTTAGAAAGTAATGATAAGATGGTTGTGCCTTTGCTGATTCAAAACACAATTGATGCCCTCAATTGGAATTATTTTTGCGATGCACGATTATTTCCCAATAAGAAGTTAGTTCGAGAGTTCTACGCCAATCTGACTAATGCGGATGATACTGAAGTTCTTATTCACAAGAAGAAGGTATCCCTAACTTCTAAGTCTATTAATACTTTTTTTACCTTACCTAATATTAAAGAAGATGAATACTTTGCCATGATGACAATGTAACACCCCTAACCCGTATCCGTCACCAAAATACAGCAAGTTAATGGAAATAACAGGTAAAAATCATGATCATTACAATATACTTTCTCAAATGCCACAAAGTAATTGAATTACAATAATAATAAACATTTACGAGGCTTAAATCGAACTTAAGGGACTAAATAAATAATCTTAAAATTATAAGGGACTAATTTGAAATAAGTCAAGAAATTTTAGGAAAATATGAAAAATTTCAAAAATAGGGGACACACAGCCTTGCCGCCAGGCCGTGTGAAACGCCCCAAACCGTGTGAGTTTCGAAGTTGGGACACACGACCGTGTCCCAGCTCGTGTCTCTACCTGTGTGACTCACTGACTTCATATACATGGTCGTGTCTCAGACCATGTGTGACACATTGGAAACACAAAAATATACACACTTTTTCATGCACTTTTTAACTTAAATTCATGCAGTTTTGATAAAATTCTTATCGAAAAATAATTAATTTTTATAAAATAATTAAATTTCACTTAAATTATGAACATGTTGAATTTTAATTAATTTTGATTAATTTTGATCATTTTTCGATTGATTTGCACAAAGGGCAAAAAAACAACTCGGCAGACACTGCTAGAAGTTCAAAACCGAGAAGCAATTTGAAGTATCAAAGTGAATTAATTTTCAGCCAAGTCAGTCCAATTATGTGTATTAATTCATGATATAATTAATTTTAATTTATATCCAATTTAATTTTGATTAAATAAATTATTATTAATTAATTATGAAAAAGTGGTCCAGTTGAGCCGAACCGAGTGAACCGAACCGACCAAGAAGTGGACAGCCCAAAACCGTCCATATGCTAACCCAAATCAGCTTATTGGCTGATTATTTAGCTTGCAAAGAGGCCCTTGAAGACTTGTTCAAGTTGCAAACAAACCACTCCACAATTGGTAGCTTTATAGATTTGCCTCAAGCCTAAATTAGCAATGTTGAAACTATCAACCTTGCCACATGTGTGGCCGGCCAAGGGAGGGCTCTTTGGCTGAGAATTTTAGCTATTTTTAGCAGCCCTCTTCAGCTATAAAACCCCTTTAGGCTGGTCATTTAAAACACATCTCAATCATTCACATCTTTTCTCTTTTCTCTCCACTTTCTCTCTTCTTTTCCATTCTAAATTCCCTTTTTCGAAACCATTTTTAAGTTTTTTTAAAAAAAAAGGGGATTGACTTTAAAATCAAAAATGGAGTCGCCACTAATCCCTTTTTGCTTAGGTGTGATTAGATGTAAAACCCTAAATTAGGGGCTGTTTGTAATTTAATTAATTTCCCATGTGTGTGCTTCAAGAAATAAATATTTTGATTGCTAAGTATGTTTAGGGTCTAGAATTAACCCCGAGCTAGGCCTGACTTAGAACTAAAAATTTCTTTTAAGTGTTTAAAGGAAGGAAGCTAGGTGAGATAGGGGTTAAGAAAATTTTCGGAAGGAACATGACACAAGGATTTATTTGGCACGATTGGCTTGGTGCGTCTAAGGGTGTTGCAAGGGAGGAGGTTCGAGTCGTGGGAGTTACAAGGGAGAATGTGTTTTTGTTTTTGGGCTTTTTGGGGCGTTAAAGAAAGGGGCAAGTGGGAAGGCCTTAAAAGATTTTTGGTGTTGGAGTTGGACATGAAAGTCAAGGTGGTGGAGTGGCTTGGGGCGCCACTAAGAGGTTGGAAGTGGTGATGAGCGAGGGAGCTTGGGTTCGAGCTGCCAAGTATGCTTTTGTATTAAGGAGGGGATCGGCCTAGGAAGGCTTTAAAATTAAATGAAGGGGTTTTATGACATGAAAGTCAATTGGGAAAGATGGCATGGGGCATTGTAAGGGGGCTGCGTTAGTGTGGTCCTGGGTTCGAACCAAAGAGGCTGCAGTTTGGCTTTTTATTTTTTTAAAACCGGCGTGAATGGGAGAGGGGAGTGATGGCTGCATGTTGGACTCTTAAATTGATGAAATAAAGCTTAATTTTTTGCATATTTTCGGCTGGAGGGTAAGTGTTAAGTAGTGTAATTTCATTATATTTGTTTAGAGGAGATTAAGGGATAGAATGGAAGATAAACCTTGTTTTAATTTTGATAATTAAAGGCTGGAAATTTATCACCAAAAAGAAGGTGTTGGCCGAATATAGGACTCCTTGGGAGGCCATCCATATTCGGTTTTGTTTAGCAAGGGAGTGCCAAAAACTTATCAATTATTCTTTTCTCTTTTTCTCTCTTGTTGCCACCGAATTTCCCCTAGCCTCTCTTGCCAAAATTCTCCAAAAGTTCTCTTCTTCTCTTCTTCTACTTAGACGAACCTACCCCCTCCTTCACTAAAAATTTGCACCTTCCATTTGTGTTGGCCTAATCTCCCCTCCCTAACCAAGGTGCTGCCGATTTCCAAAGGGTGGTAAGTAACATTTGGTTCTTTTTCTTTACCTTCAAGTGTGCCGAAAGTAGGAATAGGCCTTGGTAGGTGGCCGAATGTGTCTTTAAGATGATGGTAAAGTGTTCTCTTGTGTGTAGGTAACATTAAGGGCCTTGACAAAGTCTTCCGGGATTTAAGGTAAGCATGGTATGTAGGCTATGGCATTCGGCCAAAGGCCATGATATGTATTATAAGTGGTGACTGATCTTTTTGTGGATTGTTTAAGGAATTTCGGCAAAGTCTTAATCAAGTGACATCTTCAGGATTTGTTTGGAAACCAAATCCGTTTAAGGTAAGAGCCTTTGGTATTAAGTTGATATGGCCGAATAGGCCTATGGTACTAACATTGATGATTGGCTGAATTTAGGGTCAAGGATCTAGCATCGTAGATCGGCTCTTCGGGATCTAGGAATTTTGGTAGAAACAGGTGTGTAAAACTCCTTACACACTTTATTAGTAAACTTTGCCATATTGTTGCTTTGTTAATCATTGTGGTAGTGATTTGGTATTGTGGGCTTAAGCATGGATTCCGGGTAAGTCCCCTATTACATGATCTATAATGTATATATTTGAGTATGCCATCACATGCTATTAAATGCTTTGCTATACATGATATACATGATATATGGGATTATGATATATGATATGTAAGCATGATGATGGTGGGAATGATGAGAGGAGGGGGATGATTTTATGGACTGTCGCCAGTGGTTTTGACCACAAGATGGGTTGGCCCCATCAGATTATTTGTGACCTATGGTCATCAGTGGTTTTGACCACACCGATTGATAAATTGCGACTATGTCCCAGTGGTTTGGTACCACCAGTGGTTTTGACCACAATTGATAAATTGTGACCTATGGTCATCAGTGGTTTTGACCACACGATGGGTTGGCCCCATCATTAAATTTGTGACACTAGTCACCACTGGTTTTGACCACCAGTGGTTTTGACCACACAGGGTAGAAAAGGAGTATGGATGGTTAGTTGGGTTGCATGTGCATGTCTATTAATAAATTGTGTATGAGTTGTATTTTACGGGTGGGGATTTACACTTGAGTCTTGGTGACTCACCCTTCCTTACCATTTTGAGATGAGTAGATCGCGGAGATGGAGCCGAGAGGACTCGAGGCGGCCATGCTTATCGTTGGATTTGAAGTTATTTTGTTATAGTTAATACGATTTATTTTCTAAGTCTTTTTATTTTGGGATTGCAATAAGGTCGCTATTTATTATTTGGATGTTATTTTATTTTACATATGTTATGTTACAAATGAAGTTTTTAAATGTTAAGTGAACCAGGTTAAAAGTAACTTTTTTCAAACTTAATAAAGTCTACGGGCCAAGATGTTACCATCGGGTAACAAAAAATTAAACCAAGTCAACTATAACTTTGACGATTTTAAAATGCTACATGATCAACCATTTTCAAAAAGGGTTTATCAACCCAACTGTATTTATAAAAAGCCCAACTAAGTTTTCAAACACCGTTTTCATACCTTAGCCAAATTTTATCAAGTTTTCACCAGACACTCAAAATGTTTCAAATTATTTTACTCCGTGACATACCAGATCCGGTCAGGACTCATGGGTCGGGTTTGGGGTGTTACATTTTTGGTATCAGAGCCCGGTTCAAAACTCGGCTGTGGGGGGCCCAAGGCCCAAAACGTTTTGGTTTTATGTTAGTAGGCCTTATTACAATATTTTGGAAAATTGTTTATGGGTTGAACAGCATGGCACCGAGTCTCCGGCACCTATCCGCCCAGGTAAGTACTTCTATCCATTTCTGTGAATATTTGATGAGGGGTAGAAGGGTAAAATTGGGAACGTAGACTATTAGAATAGAAATTGTTGAACCCTAGGGTTAGCATACCCCAACAAACAAGGCATAAGATTTAATAATTCCCTAAACAACCCTGTGAGTTGTCACTGAGCAAGGGATGTGGCAATCGTTATACACATGTCTAGGATTGGATTCGGTGGGAGCCTGGTATTTAAGCAGTCCTCGTGACTCACCTCCTACTCACTTGAATCCTACCTGATGCGTAGTGACGGTTCATCCCAGCTGAGACGACACACTCACAAGCTAAACTCGATAACTAAAACCCGAAAGGGACTAGCCGTTTTGTTTTTGAAGTAATAAAAACCTTGTTTTTAAAAAAATGACAAAAATACCCCTCAGTTTGAAAAATAACCAAAATACCCCTGGTTTGAAAATTACCAAAATACCCTCCATATGAAAAATTTCCAAATAGAAAATTTTCAAAATATTCTTCTTTTGTGAAATCCATTAAAACCAAATTTTGGAAATCTTGTTATGAAAAAAAAATTACTAAAATACCCCTAGTAGTGAAATTACAAAATTGCCCCTAACCAACAAAATTACCAGAATGACCCTAATCTTCAAAATTTTGCAACATCACTATTTTGGAAAATGCAATTCTCAAAAAGAACCATCAATGCTTTACAACTCTTGGAACATCCCTGATTTCTTAAAATTTTACAATTTCACCCCGATTTGTGGAAAATTACCGAAATACCCCTGAGGTCCAAAACTACCGAAATACCCCCGGTTTTCAAAATTTTTCAAAATACCCCAAGAATTAAAAGCTCTAAAATACTTTTTGACAAAATCATCCAAGAAATTTTATTTTTGAAAAATTACAAAAAATACCCCTGTAGGACAAATTATGAAAATACCCCTGGGTAGAGGAAAAACAATCACAACGAAATCTACAACGTCTCTTTGAATGAATGAATGGAAAACTATGTGCATGTGTGTTTACGAAAGAACCACTCCTAAAACTTCTATCATAAAATTTCTTCGCGGATAATCAAGTGAAATACTAATGCATAAAATTCTTAAACAAATAAACGCAATCGTTAGAAATGAGTACGAGAGGTCGTGGACATCCGCCCCGTGGCCATGGAAGGGGTAGGATGACTTTGTCCGAGCCAGCAGGGTCCGGACATGGGTCTGGAAATGAGATGCTTGGATCTGCCGTGTAAAAACCGAGTTCCAAGATCGACGAGTGGTAATGATGTCGATCTCAAGTCAGACACGGTATTGGAACGAGTTCTTCGAGGTTTGGCGGTGTAGGAGCCCGTAAATCAGAGTTGAATGACTCGGGCTAACGGAGAGAGAGGTGTTTAGAGGAGTTTTGAGTGGCACCCAAAGTCTTGTGAGTCTTGGTTGGAAGCAACAGAAAGGATCATGGATGACCTAGATTTTACAGTTGAGGAGAAGTTGAAGGGTATAATTTCTTTGCTTCAGGATGAGTCGTATCAGTGGTGACTCACTGTAAGGGATGGAATGGTGGCAGAAAATCTCACCTGGGAATTCTTCAGGGATGCCTATCAAAAGAAGTATATCGGAACCAGCTACGTGGATGCACAGCGGAAGGCTTTCTTGAATCTGGTACAAGGTAATAAGACGGTGGCGGAGTATGAGGCTGAGTTCCTCCGATTGAGTAGGTATGCTCGTGGTATTGTGGGTACCGATCATGAACACTATGTTAGATTCGAGGATGGGTTGAGAGATGAGTTGAGAATGATGATAGCTCCACAACAGGAATAGGAGTTCACGATTTTAGTGGAGAAATCAAAGGCTGCTGAAGGGGTAAGACAGTTGGTCAGAAGGAACCAAGATCAGAATTGGAATAAGAAGAGCTCCGGGCCTTCAAAGTTTTCTAATAATCAGTAGAAAAGGACAAGGTTTGGTGGGTCAGATCAAGCTGCTAGGCCTGCTGCTGCTGCTAATCCTCAATGGCCACCACGGTATGCTCGATGTGGCAAGTCTCACACGGGAGAGTGTTGGAATGGTAATCGGGGATACTTTGAGTGTCGGTCCTTGGAGCATCGAGTTAGAGACTATCCGAAAAAAGTAGCTAGACTGAGATCTGAGGGTCAGGATCGTGCACCGAATAGAAGGGATAACCAACAGCCTTAGAGGGGTCATGGTGCAGGAAGAAGAGGTAATGGTACTGGCAGAGGTCGTGGGGCACTGAGGGGAAATACCGGTGGTACTGAGGCTAGGCAACCTGGTCTAGTATATGCCGTGAGGCATCAAGAGGAGGGAGACGCACCAGACGTCATAACCGGTATGTTTCTGATCTTTGGTGTGCCCTATAATACTTTGATTGACATTGGCTCAACCCACTCGTACATTGCTAGTAGCGTAGTGGAAACTCTGCAGTTAGACTCTGAACTTACTTCTAGGAAGATGACTGTATTAAGCCCCCTAGGTCACTCTATAGAAGTAAGTAAACTCTATAGGAGCGTACCCCTAGAACTCTAAGGGGTCGTATTCTTGGCTGATTTGATGGAACTACCGTTTCGGGAGTTTGACCTAATCCTTGGGATGGATTGGCTAGTAAAGTATCAGGCTAGTCTGGATTGCGCAACTAAGCGCATGGTATTAAAGACAGTGGAAGGTGATGAGGTGGTGATGATAGGTAAAAGGAGGGATTACCTATCTAATCTGGTTTCTGCGTTGAAGGCGAAAAAGATGGTTAAGAAGGGTTGTGAAGCTTATGTAGTGCATGTCTGTGCCTTGGAAGCTAAGGATGTTGCTGTCGGAGATGTCTGAACTGTAAGGGACTATGTGAATGTGTTTCCAGAGGAACTTTCGGGTCTACCTCTGGACCGTGAGGTTGAATTTTGGATAGATCTGTTACCTGAAACCGTGCCCGTATCTATAGCTCCGTATTGGATGGCGCCAAAAGAATTGGTAGAGTTGAAGGCGCAGATCCAGGAATTGTTGGATAGAGGGTTCATCCGACCAAGTGTATCGTCGTGGGGAGCTCCAGTGCTTTTTTTTAAGAAGAAGGATGGGACAATAAGGATGTGTATAGACTATTGGCAGCTGAACAAGTTGACAATAAAGAACCGGTATCCTTTGCCTAGGATTGACGATCTGTTCGATCAACTCACAGGGGCATCGGTGTTTTCTAAGATTGACCTTAGGTCAGGGTACCATCAGCTTAAGGTGAAGGAGGCTGATGTCCATAAGACGGCATTCCGTACTTGGTATGGACACTATGAGTTTCTGGTAATGCCTTTTGGTTTGACGAATGCACCGGCAGCATTTATGGACATGATGAATCGGGTTTTCCAACCCTATCTAGATCGGTTCGTCGTAGTCTTCATAGACGACATTTTAGTGTACTCAAAGTCAGAAGAGGAGCATGACGCACATCTTCGTATGGTTCTACAAGTTCTAAGGGAGAAACAGTTGTACGCTAAGTTCAGCAAATGTGAGTTCTGGCTCAAGGAGGTAACTTTTCTAGGACATGTTGTTTCGACCGAGGGGATTAGGGTGGATCCCTATAAGATTGAGGCGGTGTTGGAGTGGCAGCCACCGAAGTCGATTACAAAAATTTGGAGTTTTCTTGGGTTGGCAGGATATTATCGAAGATTTGTGGAAAATTTCTCCTTAATCGCAGCACCGTTGACTAAGCTGTTGAGAAAAGGGGTTCTGTTTGTGTGGGCTGAGAAGCAGCAAGAGAGTTTTGATAAGCTGAAGAGGATTCTGATAGAAGCATCGGTTTTAATTCAGCCTGAGGCAGGAAAGGAGTTCACTGTATATTGCAATGTATCACATACTAGTTTAGGGTGTGTGTTGATGCAAGAAGGGAAGGTGGTCGCTTATGCGTCACGATAGTTGAGGCCTCACGAAGTTAACTACCCAACACATTATTTAGAATTGGTGGCAGTAGTTTTTGCCTTGAAAATCTAGAGGCACTATCTGCATGGGGAGAAGTCAGTAGTGTACACAGATCACAAAAGTCTGAAGTACCTCCTAACTCAAAAAGATTTAAATCTGAGGCAGCGGAGGTGGATTGAGTTGCTGAAGGACTACGATTGCTCGATCGAATACCATCCAGGGAAGGCTAATGTGGTAGCTGATGCATTGACTAGGAAGGTGGTAACGAATTTGCGAGCAATGTTTGCTCATCTAAGTCTCTATGAGGATGGGAGCCTTTTGGCAGAATTGCAAGTGAAGCTGCCTTGGATTAATGAGGTTAAGGAAAGGAAGATGACTGATGAAGCTTTGAGTACTCGAAGGTTGCGAGTACAGAATAGTGAGGCTGAAGGTTTCAGCTTGAGTAGTGATGGAGTGTTGTACTTTCAGGGGAGAGTATGCATGCCTAAGGATGATGATTTAAGGCAGCGAATCCTTAAGGAAGCTCATAGCAGTGCGTACGCTATGCATCTGGGAAGTAGCAAAATGTATCGGGATTTAAGGGAGCAATTTTGGAGGCCGATTCTTAAACGGAAAGTAACCGAGCTAGTGGGCAAGTGTCTGACATGCCAGCAAGTTAAGGCTGAGCATCAATTGCCATCAGGGCTATTACAGCCAGTTAAGATCCCACAGTGGAAATGGGAGGAGATTACTATGGATTTCGTAAGTGGGCTTCCCCTTACGCCCAGTAAGAAAGATGTTGTTTGGGTGGTAGTAGACCGCTTGACTAAGTCGGCTCATTTCATACCGGTAAGGGTTGACTACTCGCTTCAAAGATTAGCCAAGTTGTACATCGCAGAGATAGTACGGTTGCATGGAGTACCTGTGTCCATTATCTCGGATCGGGATCCTTAGTTTACGTCGAGATTCTAGAAGGCTCTACATCAGGAGTTAGGCACGAGGTTGAATTTCAGCACGGCTTTTCATCCACAGTCTGATGGACAATCTGAGAGGGTGATCCAAGTGTTGGAAGACATGTTAAGGGGCTGTGTTTTGGATTTCCGTGGCGGTTGGGAAGAGTATCTACCTTTATGCGAGTTCGCTTATAACAATAGTTATCAAGCGAGCATTGAGATGGCACCGTATGAGGCGTCAGATGGTCAAAATACCGTATTCCTACCATTGGATGTAACTAGGAGAACGTCGGATGTTGGGTGCAGAGTTAGTTCTGAGAGCAGAGAATAAGGTTAAAGTAATTGGGCTCATCTTAAGGAGGCGCTTGACAGCAAAAATCCTAATACCGATCCTAAGCGCAGAGAGGTTGAATATGCATGGGTGATAAGGTCTTCTTGAAGGTATCACCTTGGAAGAAGGTCTTTGAGGTTTGGCGGAAGGGCAAGCTCGACCCTAGATTCATCGAACCGCATACAGTGTTGAAATGTGTGGGACCGGTAGCTTACCAGCTTGAGTTGCCGGCAGAGTTGAGCCAGATCCATGATGTCTTCCATGTTTCAATGCTGAGGCGCTATCGATCAGATCCCTCACACGTTGTGCCGGTTGAGGAAATTGAAGTGAATCCGGACTTGTCTTTCGAGGAGGAGCCAGTACAAATCTTGGATCGAGATGTCAAAGTTCTACGTAGGAAGTCAGTGCCTTTAGTGAAGGTGTTGTGGTAGAATCATGGTATGGAGGAGGCCACATGGGAACCCGAGGATGTGATGTGGCAGCAATACCCCCAACTCTTCTGATCCAGGTAATTTCGAGGCCGAAATTCTTTTTAAGGGGGTAGAACTGTAACACCCTAAATTAGGGGTTGTTTGTAATTTAATTAATTTCCCATGTGTGTGCTTGAAGAAATAAATATTTTGATTGCTAAGTATGTTTAGGGTCTAGAATTAACCCCGAGCTAGGCCTGACTTAGAACTAAAAATTTCTTTTAAGTGTTTAAAGGAAGGAAGCTAGGTGAGATAGGGGTTAAGAAAATTTTTGGAAGGAACATGACACAAGGATTTATTTGGCACGGTTGGCTTGGTGCGTCTAAGGGTGTTGCAAGGGAGGAGGTTCGAGTCGTGGGAGTTACAAGGGAGAATGCGTTTTTGTTTTTGGGCTTTTTGGGGTGTTAAAGAAAGGGGCAAGTGGGAAGGCCTTAAAAGATTTTTAGTGTTGGAGTTGGACATGAAAATCAAGGTGGTGGAGTGGCTTGGGGAGCACTAAGAGATTAGAAGTGGCAATGAGCGAGGGAGCTTGGGTTCGAGCTACCAAGTATGCGTCCTAGGAGGTTTATTTTTCTTTTGCATTAAGGTGGGGATCGGCCTAGGAAGGCTTTAAAATTAGATGAAGGGGTTTTATGACATGAAAGTCAATTGGGAAAGATGGCATGGGGCGTTGTAAGGGGGCTGCGTCAGTGTGGTCCTGGGTTCGAACCAAAGAAGCTGCAGTTTGGCTTTTTATTTTTTTGAAACCGGCGTGAATGGGAGAGGGGAGTGATGGCTGCATGTTGGACTCTTAAATTGATGAGATAAAACTTAATTTTTTGCATATTTTCTATTTGGAGGGTAAGTGTTAAGTAGTGTAATTTCATTATATTTGTTTAGAGGAGATTAAGGGATAGAATGGAAGATAAACCTTGTTTTAATTTTGATAATTAAAGGCTGGAAATTTATCACCAAAAAGAAGGTGTTGGCCGAATATAGGACTCCTTGGGAGGCCATCCATATTCGGTTTTGTTTAGCAAGGGAGTGCCAAAAACTTATCAATTATTCTTTTCTCTTTTTCTCTCTTGTTGCTGCCAAATTTCCCCTAGCCTCTCTTGCCAAAATTCTTCCAAAAGTTCTCTTCTTCTCTTCTTCTACTTAGCCGAACCTACCCCCTCCTTCACTAAAAATTTTCACCTTCCATTTGTGTTAGCCGAATCTCCCCTCCCTAACCAAGGTGCTGCCGATTTCCAAAGGGTGGTAAGTAACATTCGGTTCTTTTTCTTTACCTTAAAGTGTGCCGAAAGTAGGAATAGGCCTTGGTAGGTGGCCGAATGTGTCTTTAAGATGATGGTAAAGTGTTCTCTTGTGTGTAGGTAACATTAAGGGCCTTGACGAAGTCTTCCGGGATTTAAGGTAAGCATGGTATGTAGGCTATGGCATTCGGCCAAAGGCCATGATATGTATTATAAGTGGTGACTGATCTTTTTGTGGATTGTTTAACGAATTTCGGCAAAGTCTTAATCAAGTGACGCCTTCGGGATTTGTTTGGAAACCAAATCCGTTTAAGGTAAGAGCCTTTGGTATTAAGTTGATATGGCCGAATAGGCCTATGGTACTAACATTGATGATTGGTCGAATATAGGGTCAAGGATCTAGCATCGTAGATCGGCTCTTCGGGATCTAGGAATTTCGGTAGAAACAGGTGTGTAAAACTCCTTACACACTTTATTAGTAAACTTTGCCATATTGTTGCTTTGTTAATCATTGTGGTAGGGATTTGGTATTGTGGGCTTAAGCATGGATTCCGGGTAAGTCCCCTATTACATGATTTATAATGTATATATTTGAGTATGCCATCACATGCTATTAAATGCTTTGCTATACATGATATACATGATATATGGGATTATGATATATGATATGTAAGCATGATGATGGTGGGAATGATAAGAGGAGGGGGATGATTTTATGGACTGTCGCCAATGGTTTTGACCACAAGATGGGTTGGCCCCATCAGATTATTTGTGACCTATGGTCATCAGTGGTTTTGACCACACCGATTGATAAATTGCGACTAAGTCCCAGTGGTTTGGTACCACCAGTGGTTTTGACCACACTTGATAAATTGTGACCTATGGTCATCAGTGGTTTTGACCACACGATGGGTTGGCCCCATCATTAAATTTGTGACACTAGTCACCAGTGGTTTTGACCACTAGTGGTTTTGACCACACGGGGTAGAAAAGGAGTATGGATGGTTAGTTGGGTTGCATGTGCATGTCTATTAATAAATTGTGTATGAGTTGTATTTTTTGGGTGGGGGATTTACACACTGAATCTTGGTGACTCAACCCTTCCCTTTCCATTTTGCAGATGAGTAGATCACGGAGATGGAGCCGGAGAGGACTCGAGGCGGCCATGCTTATCGTTGGATTTGAAGTTATTTTGTTATAGTTAACATGATTTATTTTCTAAGTCTTTTTATTTTGGGATTGTAATAAGGCCGCTATTTATTATTTGGATGTTATTTTATTTTACATATGTTATGTTACAAATGAAGTTTTTAAATGTTAAGTGAACCGGTTAAAAGTAACTTTTTTTTTCAAACTTAATAAAGTCTACGGGTTTTCGAAGATGTTACCATCGGGTAACAAAAAAATTAAACCAAGTCAACTATAACTTTGACGATTTTAAAATGCTACATGATCAACCGTTTTCAAAAAGGGTTTATCAACCCAACTGTATTTATAAAAAGCCCAACTAAGTTTTCAAACACTGTTTTCATACCTTAGCCAAATTTTATCAAGTTTTCACCAGACACTCAAAATGTTTCAAATTATTTTACTCCGTGACATACCAGATCCGGTCAGGACTCATGGGCCGGGTTTGGGGTGTTACATTATATCACCTTATAAAATATTTTATTTCAAAACATTGATTTTGGCCTACTAAATTTAAAAAAATGGGTTCGGGAGTCGGTTACGTACGAGGAAGGATTAGCACCCTCGTAACGCCTAAAATTGGTACCGAATTGATTAGTTATTGTCCTAATGTCAAAAATTCAAAAAGATTTGAAAACATGATTTCTTTGAAAACTTGAACAATTTGAATTGGAACTTGAGATTCCTTTGTTCCGAAAGAATACAAACATCACATCCAGCACGTTAGGACATGATGTTTTAAACCCTCGTAGCCAATATCATCTCATGATTTACAAAATTCATTAAAAGGATATTTAGTTATTTAGTCAAACGGAAAATTCAAACCCAGCATGTTAGGGCACTATTTTCCGAATTTCTATACACAAAACATTGCCTTATTTAAGAAAAACTTTTGGATAAAATGTAGTAATTAAAGGAGATAGATATTTTTAAAAAAGATTTAAAAAAAATAACATTTAGTTATTACAAAAAGTGCAATTTACTAACGTTATGTGTCATGTTAACAATTAGCACTAACATAAACAATTAAGTAAAAGAATGACAAGCAATAATAATGTTAAGGTAAATAAAGATAATGGGAATTTTTTTTAAAATGAACAATCAAAATAAAAAAATATATAGTAGATAATAGAAATTTTAAAAGAATCTATGAAAAAAATTATTCACAAGATTAAATTCATGTATAAAAATAATAATATAAGGTAAATAATATACTCAAAACAATTAATGAACATTATAACAATTTTTTAAAAAAATAAAAAAAAGTATAAAAATGATATGGATAAAAAAATAAAAAGTTAAAAAAAACGCATAAGTCAACCTAACTCCCACAATATGAGGATTCAACGAAATTCCTCCACCAAAATCTAACTCGAACGGAAGCAACTCAAAAAGAAACGAAGATGAGCGAAGAACAAAATAAGAACAAGCCACAGAAAATAAGAACTCAAAAAAGAGAGAAATTTGAGTGAATGCTCTCAAGAATTTTTATTACTCAAAACTCAAGTGTGTTTTACAATGAAGGGAGAGGCCTCTATTTATAGTTGAGCCTCCCCAAATCCAATGGTACAGATCAATTACATCGATGGCTAGGATTAAAAGGTATCTACAAATTAAATCTCTAAGATTACAAAATCATATCTTCTAAGATTGCATACCATATCTTCTAAGATTGCATATCATATCTAAGATTGCATACCATATTTTCTAGGATTGCATATCATATCTAAGATTTGCATATCATATCTAAGATTGCATACCATATCTTCTAGGATTTCATATCATATCTAAGATTTGCATATCATAACTAAGATTGCATATTCTTGAAGATTGTGTTCCCATATACGTCAAGCTTGTAAATGGACCTTCAATCTTTTAATGGGTAATTCCGATCGGGCCAAGTGATATATTTTGGACTGGACTTGGACTTTGTTTTATTATTTTTTTATGGGCCCAGGCTAAATTGGCCTATTACAGTTGCCCCTCTTTGCTCATTTTCGTGTAACGAGAATAGAGCAAAGACTATAAAAGGACCAATTTTGCTCGGTCTTTTCGAGCCTTAACTTCTTGATCCTCATCTTCTTCAAGTAATCTCTAACCCAACTGCAACTTCAAGGAGATTGAATCTGTAGCTTTAATCTTATTCTACTGCAACTTCAGAGAGATAAGACCTGCTCTTGTAGATTTAATCCATCCTACTATAACTTCAAGAAAGTGAGACTAGTATCTTTGATCTTGCTTCACTGCAATATTCAGGAAGACAAGATCTTCTATTTTCAGTCTGCTCCATTGCAAACTCAGGGAGGCAAGCTAATATCTTTGATTCGCTTCTTGCAACTTCAGGAAGATAAGATCTACTGTCTTCAGTCTATTCGGCTGCAACTTCAGGGAGGCAGGCTAATATCTTTGATCTGCTTCCTGCAACTTCAAGAAGATAAGATCTGCTGTCTTCAGTCTACTCCGCTGCAAACTCAGGGAGGCAGGATAATATCTTTGATCTGCTTCCTGCAACTTCAAGAAGATAAGATCTACTGTCATCAGTCTGCTTCGCTGCAAACTCAGGGTGGCAGGCTAATATCTTCAATCTGCTTTCTACAACTTTAGAAAGATAAGTCTACTGTCTTCAGTCTGCTCCACTGCAACTTTAGGTAAATGGGGCTTTCTATGGAAAATTCAATCTGACCTACTGCAACTTCAGAGGTATAGGATTCATCATTTTAATCCGCTCCACTGCAACTTCAGGGAGATGAGATTAACTATCTTCAGTCTGCTTTATTGCCAATAATGGAGATAAGACATGTGGCTAAAATCTGCTCCCTTGTTACATCAGGAAGATAAGATTCGCCAAATTTGATCTGCTTCGCTACCGCTTAGGGAGAGAAGATCTACAATCTTCAGTCTGCCCCACTACTATCTCGAGTGGACAAAATCTAAACTTTTCAGTCTGCATCCTTACTATATCATGAAGACTTCAATCTTTAGTCTGCTCCACTTCCATCTCGAGGGAACAAAATCTGAAATTTCCAATTTGCTTCCTTACTATCTCAGGAAGACTTCAATCTTCAGTCTGCTCCACTACCATCTTGAGGGAACAAAATCTGAACTTTCCAATTTTCTTCCTTACTATCTTAGGAAGACTTTAATCTTCAGTCTGCTCCACTACCATCTCAAGGAACAAAATCTAAACTTTTCAATTTGCTTCCTTACTATCTCAGGAAGACTTCAATCTTTAGTCTGCTCCAGTACCATCTCAAGGAAACAAAATCTGAACTTTTCAATTTGCTTCCTTACTATCTTAGGAAGACTTCAATCTTCAGTCTGCTCCACTACCATCTCGAGGGAACAAAACCTGAACTTTCCAATTTGCTTCCTTAATATCTTAAGAAGACTTGAATCTTTAGCCTGCTCCACTACCATCTCGAGGAAACAAAATCTGAACTTTCTAATTTACTTCCTTACTATCTCAAGAAGACTTCAATCTTCAGTCTGCTCCACTACCATCACGAGGGAACAAAATCTAAACTTTCCAATTTGCTTCCTTACTATCTTAGGAAGACTTGAATCTTCAGTCTACTCCACTACCATCTCGAGGGAGATAAGACTGATGGCTTAAATCTACTTCACTGCTTCATGGAGATAAAATTCACCGTTTGATCTTGTTCCACTACTGCTTAGGGTGACAAGATCTACAATCTTCGACCTATTCCCCTACTAGTCAGGGAGATAGGACTGGTGAATTCACCAATGTTGCTACACTATCCTCTGGGGGACATGTCCTGTAGACTCGAATGTATTATGGATGACATTTGCATGTATGCAGAACGTCATGAGAATGGTTCCTTTTTTGAAATGCAAAATGATTAGGATACAATGATCAGAATGAATTAAATGCTCCTAACTAAATGATTTTATGGATGACATTTGCATGAATGCAGAACGTCACGAGAATGATCTCCTTTTTCTCTCTTTTTTTTAATATACAATGATTAGGATACAATGATCGGAATGAATCAAATGCTCCTAATTGGAAGTGTATGAATGATATTTACATAAATTCATAAGAATGACCCCTTTTTAATGTTTGGGTTGTCACTGCTCATAGTTCATCAAGGTTCTATCATTGACGTGTTACTATACTTTCTCGTTCAGCTAGTATCTTTGACAAAAACCCAAAGAAACAATCATATTTTGCTCAGCAAGCTTGCCCAATTGTAATATTGGAGTCTCTTCCACTATGCTTTCTAGGGCATAAAATTTGTACTTCCTACTACAACTTTAGGGGAATAACATTTGGTTTCTTTCATCCATGCTGTTACCACTCAGAGGTATGGAATTTGTATCAATTTGATCAAGTTGATCTGTTACACCATTCCCTGGCTGTAATGACCCGATGTATGTGCCTGAAATTTGTATGAATACAAGGTATCATTTTCTTGTCCCAAGAATGATCCCCTTTTACACCTAGGTTACGCAATAAAAATCTGAAGTGGTAATTATATTTCAATATTTCCAAACTCTTAGGCTTGGTGAGTTTTAAACAGTAGTCATGTTTCAGATTCTCATATTATCTAGAAGCTTCTAGAGTAATATGCGAAACTTATTTTATGAAAGTATTATTAGTCCATTAATCATTATTTCAATATAGAATGCTTAAAAAAGATCATAATAATGGACGTGAAAGAAATTAATCAGGAGCATAGCTTGAAACAAATAAGCTAATCAAAGATAACCAAGGCAATAAAAGAAAATTGATTGGTGCATGTTAAAAAGAATAAAGTAAGAAAAGATAGCCAAGGATATAAAAGAAAATTGATTGGGGTGTATCTTTGAAAAGAATAAAGTAATCAAAGATAGCAAATTTAAAGTGGGTAAGATAGAAGCTAGGTGCCCCAGATATCGTAGCCTCAACGTCTCTGTACAAACTCCTTGAGGACCATTTTGAGCTCAATACGTGTTTAGAGGATCTGTAGTACTTTTTCAATGCCCCAAGACGTAGCATACTTCCTCGTTGTTAATTGAGACATAGCAAGACTACCACATGCCCTATCTTTGATCAAAATTTGAGCTGCCCTTTTCGGTTTTTCGGCTGAAAACCCCTTTGGTCTCAAAGCACCCTTTGCGGGTTTTTGCCTTGGCCTCTCCTTTTTTTTTTTTGAATTTGAACTCAAGGCGCCCTTTGTTGGTTTTCACCTTTTCCTTTACCCTTTTAGGTAAAATACTTCTTGACTGAACCTGAATTCACCGAATTGGGCAAGTCTTTGGCATCTATCTCGGTCAACATCAACGCTCCTCCAAAACAGGCCTTCTTTACAACATAAGGTCCTTCCCAGTTTGGCATCTACTTTTCTCTGAAATCCTTTTGTAAAAGAAAGATTAAGTTCCCCTCGTGGAATTCTCTGGGATAAACATCTTTTTCGTAAGCTTGCATCATCTAACCATGATGAATAACTTTTAACCTTTTCTTCGATTAGGTTCAATTGGCAAAAATATTTTCATTCCATAAACCAATGAGTAAGATGTCGCCCCAGAAAAATGTCCTAGAAAACGCTCGATAATCATAGAAGATAAATAGTAACTTCTTTATGCTAATCTTTACAAGTCTCGATCATCTTTTCTACAATCCTTTTTATATTTTTTTCTTTTTGGTTGCCTTTGTTTCTCTATAATATGGCGTCTGAACTTTGAACAGACTACAAACTTTTGACTTTTTCCTTTTTGGTATTCTTTGTCGGCACCCTTTTTTTTAATGACTTTGACCTTGTAACATTGGCATATGAAGCTACTTCCACCCTCTTAGTGACGTAAACGATGACCACGACAATGAATCAATATCGACTAGAAGCTTTTGATGAGATTAGTCTCATAATATCCATGCCCCACATATAGAAAAGTCTGTGAACAAAGTGGAAGAGCCACATGAATTTCGTCTTCTTAATTCAGTATTTGCAGTATAACTGATGCAATCCCCTTCCATGGTAGACCAACAGTGCCTGATCATCATGTTTAGCCCGTGTCTTAGTAGCCTAGGCATGTACTGATATGATCGTGTGAAAACATCTTTGAATTGTTGAAAATAACTCAGTGATATGTCACCTTAGTTCTGTGAAGAGCTAGGTTACAATCTTTACCTATTTTCTAAGCACAAATTATACACTGACCCTTTGTAAAGTAGGTTCTATTTTTCATCTTGTTCTGCTGTAGCACCCCAAATCTGGCCTAGAAGTTAGCCCCGAATCTTGCGTGTCACATTGAAGGAAGTTGAAAAGCTAAGCAATTGTTTAGAAATGTTTTATTAGATTTTTGAACTCCGAGTTTGTTGTTTGTTTGAGAAAAACGTGATTTGCTAAATGATCGTTTAAAAGTTGTTATTATTTTGAAAAACTATTTTATTATGAAAGTTGAACTTACATCGTTGCATAAACATGATATTTTAGAAAATGATTGCTAATGTTTTAAGAAAACCCCATATTTTTAAGTTTAACAGTTATAAATGAAAACATAGAAAAAATAAACCAATGGCCTTATTACAAATATTAACCCAAAATAAATAATATAAAAGAAAAAGTAAAAATTGAAATTACTAAAGTTCACGAGTATTATCTCCGATGTATAGCCACCCCCGAGTCCTCCACGGCTCCCAATCCTCTATTGCTGGGAATTACCTGAAACATTTAATATAAAGAGGGGGTGAGTTTATGAAAACTCAGTGTGCACAACCCTCATCGGTAAGAACATGCATCAAAACAATCTGGGTCGAAGCCCATTACAGTAACGATGGCAATTGGGCCTTAGCCCAAAATAGCCTCGGTTGAACCTTAACCCATATCATATGTCACAGCAGATAATGTATGCAATGTGATGCAAACCCAACCCAATCTAATTTTTCGTCCTTTACACACCACTCGTACCAGCCCATCATACCATGGGGATTTCTACAATCAACCCTCCATCCGCTACACACCTTATATGTGGCACCAAGCCACTCGTGGTTCCAGACCACCGTGATACTAGATCACCATGACAGAGTCACTATTAACACATGTGGGCCCAACCCACCGTGGTACCAAACCACCGTGACAATCCCTAATGAATATATGTGGGGCCAACCCACTGTGGTACCAAACCACTAGGACGAATCACCGAATCATAGATATATATACGTGGTATTAAACCACCGTGGCACCAAGCCACCGAGACATGGTCACAATCAGATATATATGGGGCCAACCCACTTGTGGTACCAAACCATTGTGATAGTCTCTAGTACTTCCCCTTTCACATAATAACCCAACCCATGCAGAACATACAAATCAAATGAATGCACATGCTCTCATCATAGGAACAAATTACAGCATACATTTTCATACCCATTAATAGAACGTTATAGTCACTTACCTGGTATTCCCAGCTTTGCCCACAAGGGTTTAACTAATTTCTAACCAGTCACTTCGGCTTTTCAGCCCAAACAGTTAATAACACACATTAATAACAGAGTGAGAAATTTTACACACAATCACGCTAATCAACCCCTAAGGGTATAACGGTAATTTTACCCACCGAGGGTATTCCATTAATTTACCTACCAAGGGTAATTCGGTAATTTCACAATCTAGGGGTATTTTAGTAATTTTACAAACTAGGGGTATTTTAGTAATTTTACATATCATGGGTATTTTGGTAATTTTACAAACTAGGGGTATTTTGGTAATTTACAAACCAGGGGTATTTTGGAAATTTTACAAACCAGGGTATTTTGGTAATTTTACAAATCAAGGTGTTAACGACCCAACAGAAGGTCCACTGTCGCCTCGAACGACTCAAGTATTCTAAACAGAGATAATGATGCGAATGGGCCTAAGGCCCATTCTCGGCCCAAGTGGGCCCACACACTCGTGTGGCCCATTCAGCCCAGACCTAGCCATATATATGAGATTCACATAGTCTAGTTCACTAGCTACTACTCAATCATACAATTTACTCATATGGGCCACTTGGCCCATTGGGCCCACTTGGCCTTTTTCGGGCCATCGTGTCCTAACAGCCTACACCCATAAGAACACTACTGATGGCCTCAACTATCGCGTTGAAGCCCCACACGTGCGCTCGCACGATCGTGTGGTTACTATCACCGTGTCACCGGTATTTCAGCATATGCCGCTCTACAGCTAGAGTAGAGAGAATACACACCTGATATGAATCTGAAGTTGCTAAACCGCGCTCCGAGCACTCCAATGCCAAACGCCAACCAGGTATGCTCCTTCTCCTCCTAAGCAGCTCTATATATAGCTAGCTTCTCACCTTCCTTCTTTGTATCTTTTCGATGTGGGATCCCTCCGTCAGTAGAGTTTAAATCCAACTCAAACTCTTCCCGTCCAATCCGCAAAATAAATACTCCCTTGCTTGTCATGAGATTCGAACCCAGGCTCTCCCATCAGCCACTTTACGCCACTTGCCACTAAGCCACCAGCTCCTCTTGTGTCTAAATCATGCACAACTAAATATAAACCTATGGCCAAATTCTAAAGTCCATATAAAAAGAAAACTAAAATGCAAAAGCCAAAACTAGAACCTTAGACCTCTTTCCTTCCTTTTTGGCGTCAACCCCTTGCCTATTATGTGGCATCACTTTGCCACTACACCACACACTCTACTTGTGTCATTTTCCTCTACATTTTATCCTTAAAGCCTACCTACTAACTCCCAGGGTTTTATTCACCTAAAACTAAAATTTTTCCTAAGCCCAAGTTTGATCCCGGGACTTCATAGAAGCCCCCTAACCTTCCAAAATCACTTATCTACTAGATCCAACTTACATTAAAGCCGTTATCTTATTCTCAAAAATTTTAAACACTACTATGCCTAAGGCCCATTGGGCCCAATCCTACTAGGCACAAATTTGGGTTGTTACAAATCTACCCTCCTTAAAGAAATTTCGTTCTCGAAATTTCCAGCTATAGAAACAGTCGCACATCCTAACCTATAACACTAGCACTCTGATTCTAAAAGAGTAATACACTTTCTAACTTAAGCTTGGAACCTCTTCACACAACCAAATATCTAATACAGAAGCAAACAGATATTTAACACTCATACTTAAAAAATTTTCATTCAAACATCACATCCAAAACATACACAGAATAAATACATCCATTATAGCATATAATAATAAGTAAGGGGACTTACGGATTTGGTGCCGGAGACTCGGGTGCCATACTTCCAATAAAGATACTTTTAAAAAAAAACAAAATTTTAAATAACTTTGAAAAAAAATTTTTTGAACCCATTCCACAGTCGAGTTTTGCAACCTAGGTTCTGATACCATAATTGTAACACCCCAAACCTGGCCTAGAAGTTAGGCCCGAACCTGGCGTGTCACACTAAAGGAAGTTGAAAAGCTAAGCAATTGTTTAGAAATGTTTTATTAGATTTTTGAACTCCGAGTTTGTTTGAAAAAAACGTGATTTGCTAAATGACCGTTTAAAAGCTGTTATTATTTTGAAAAACTGTTTTGTTATGAAAGCTGACTTACATCGTTGCGTAAACATGATATTTTAGAAAACGATTACTAATGTTTTAAGAAAACCTCGTATTTAAAAGTTTAACAGTTCTAAATAAAAACTTAGAAAAAATAAACCAATGGCCTTATTACAAATATTAACCCAAAATAAATAATCTAAAAGAAAAGGTAAAAATTGAAATGACTAAAGTTCACGAGTAGTATCTCCGATGTATAGCTACCCCCGAGTCCTCCACGGCTCTCAATCCTCTATCGCTGGGAATTACCTGAAACATTTAATAAAAAGAGGGGGTGAATTTATGAAAACTCAGTGTGTACAACCCTCATCGGTAAGAACATGCATCACAACAATCCGGGCCGAAGCCCATTAAAGTAACATGGCAATTGGGCCTTAGCCCAAAATAGCCTCGGTTCAGCCTTAACCCATATCATATATCACAGCAGATAATGTATGCAATGCGATGCAAACCCATCCCAACCTAATTTTTAGTCCTCTACACACCACTCGTACCAGCCCATCACACCGTGGGGATTCCTACTATCAACCCTCCATCCGCTACACACCTTATATGTGGCACCAAGCAACTCGTGGTTCCAGACCACTGTGATACTAGATCACTGTGACAGAGTGACTATTAACACATGTGGGGCCAACCCACCGTGGTACCAAACCACCGTGACAATCCCTAATGAATGTATGTGGGGCTAACCTACTGTGGTACCAAACCAATGGGACGAGTCACCGAATCATAGATATATATACGTGGTATTAAACCACCGTGGCACCAAGCCACTGAGACATGGTCACTGAATCAGATATATGTGGGGCCAACCCACTTGTGGTACCAAACCATTGTGACAGTCTCTAATACTTCCCCGTTCACATAATAACCCAACCCATGAAGAACATACAAATCAAATAAATGCACATGCTCTCATCATAGTAACAGATTACAACATACATTTTCATACTCATTAATAGAACGTTATAGTCACTTACCTGGTATTCCCAGCTTTACCTACAAGGGTATAACGACCTTCTAACCAGTCACTTTGGCTTTTCAGCCCAAACAGTTAATAACACACATTAATAACAGAGTGTGAAATTTTACACACAATCATGCCAATCAACCCCTAAGGGTATAACAGTAATTTTACCCACCGAGGGTATTCCAGTAATTTACCTACCAAGGGTAATTCAGTAATTTCACAACCCAGGGGTATTTCGGTAATTTTACAAACTAGGGGTATTTCGGTAATTTTACAAACCAAGGTTATTTCGGTAATTTTACAAACTAGGGGTATGTTGGTAATTTTCAACTAGGGGTATTTTGGTAATTTTACAAACTAAGGGTATTTTGGTAATTTTAAAAATTAGGGTGTTAAGGACCCAACAGAAGGTCCACTGTTGCCTCGAACGACTCAAGTATTCTAAACAGAGATAATGATGCGACTGGGCCTAAGGCCCATTCTCGGCCCAAGTGGGCCCACACACTCGTGTGGCCCATTTAGCCCAAACCTAGCCACATATATGAGATTCACATAGTCTAGTTCACTATCTACTACTCAATCATACAATTTACTCATATGGGCCCATTGGGCCCACTTGGCCCCTTTCCGGCCATCGTGGCCCAATGGCCCACACCCATAAGAACACTACTAATGGCCTCAACTATCGTTGAAGCCCCACACGTGCGCTCGCACACTCGTGTGGTTACTATCGCCGTGTCACCGGCATTTCGGTATATGTCGCTCTACAGCTAGAGTAGAGAGAATACACACCTGATAGGAATCTGAAGCTGCTAAACCATGCTCTGAGCAGTATTATGCCCAACGCCTACCAGGTATGCTCCTTCTCCTCCTAGGAAGCTCTCTATATAGCTAGCTTCCCACCTTCCTTCTTCGTATCTTTTCGATGTGGGATCCCTCCATCAGTAGAGTTTAAATCCAACTCAAACTCTTCCCGTCCAATCCGCAAAATAAATACTCTCTTGCTTGTCATGAGATTCGAACCCAGGCTCTCCCATCAACCACTTTACGACACTTGCCACTAAGCCACCAACTCCTATTGTGTCTAAACCATGCATAACTAAATATAAACCTATGGCCAAATTCTAAAGTCCATATAAAAAGAAAACCAAAATGCAAGAGCCAAGACTTGAACCTTGGACCTCTTTCCTTCCTTTTTGGCGTCAGCCCCTTGCCTCTTATGTGGCGTCACTTTGCCAATACACCACACACTCCACTTGTGTCATTTTCCTCCACATTTTATCCTTAAAGCCTACCTACTAACTCCTAGGGTTTTATTCACCTAAAACCAAAATTTTTCCTAAGCCCAAGTTTGATCCCGGGACTTCATAGAAGGCCCCTAACCTTTTAAAATCACTCTTCTACCAGATCCAACTTGCATTAAAATCGTTCTCTTATTCTCAAAAATTTTAAACACTACTACGCCTAAGGCCCATTGGGCCCAATCCTACTAGGCACAAATTTGGGATGTTACAGCTGCCATTCTTAACAAATCAAATGATAGGTTACAATCTCTGTCATCTTCAAAGTCCTGAGATCCCTCTAGACACATATCTTACTCGAAAGGAGACTCTGAGTTAGAAGCAGCGTTGCTCACATCGTTGATATCTGGAGACCTATTGTAGGTTCGAAGGAAGATTCTAAAGAATAAATGATTGAAAGAATGATCATTTGTATGGTAATAAATGGGGAGTGAAAGAATACTTTAAAGAAACAAAAGAATATACAATATGCAATGTAAAGAATGAAAAAAATCTTTGCTTAAAAAAAATGAATTTTATTGAAATAAAAATTCTGGGCATAAGCCTATTTCACAAAAGAGTTCTTATTGCCTCTAGGCTTAAGGCAACAAGTGTGTTTTGAATATTACTCTATATCAGCTCTAAAAATACAGGGATCTCTTCCACAGTCCCATTATTCAAAACACTCCTAAGTATGCAAGGGCTTGGAAACTTTTATCCCCTAATTTCCTCTCCAGATATGTGATTAGTGTTCAGATTCCCAATATCAGGTCTTTCACTAAAGCCCTGAACACGATGCATTCTTGAATCTCATAGATCTCACCCCTTCACCTAGATGGTTGGGTGATAGATTTTTTGCCCTAGAGGGATCATCGAATTTGACAATACCCATTTTGACAAGTCTTTCGATCATCTTTTTAAAAGCGGTGCAGTTCTCAATCGAGTGTCCTGTGATTCCTGCATGGTATTCGTATTGAGCGTTCGTGTTGTACCATTTAGGGTATGGAGGTTGTATAGGTTTTAGGTAGAAACGGGATACTACATGTGCATCAAACAAAATTTGGTACAGCTCCCTATACGTGATTGGGATGGGCGAGAATTGGGATTTTTTGAGTTCGGTCTTGGATTGGGTTCTTGCCCTGAGGTGACCTGATGCTGTTGGGGTCTGATAGTAACAGGTACCACTTTTGAATATCGTCTGGTTGAGTCTGGACGCTTATTGGAGTAAAACCTGGGGGATAGACGAGGTCTTTATTATCATCTCTACTATTGACTACTAGGCCTTTCCTCTCTTCAAGCCCTTTAACTAGTAAATGACTTAACTGGCCAATCACATTCTTTTGGAATTCCCGCATGTCTTGTTGAATTATGGTCAATTTCTCTTGCATCTTTATTTTTCTTTGCTCTAATCTCTCCAATCTTTGTTCCTTGTTTTCCAAGTTAACTAACTCTCTTTCTTTCTCCTTTCTTCTATGATAATTTCAACTAATTAGGCTCTCTCTATGGACTTAAATGCATATGATGTGATGTAATGCAAATGCATGAAATGCAATGCAAAGGAATGAAATGCAAAAAGAGAGGTGTTGATTTTGAATTCAATTCCATTAGAAAAACTTTATTAGAAAATAAATTTGTTTACACAAAAAAGATTACATATGCGGCTTTGTCCTCATAGTCCAAGTGAAAACATCAATCCCCTTATTCATAAAGGATGATATGGTCGTGTCCCATGAACTTTCCCAATAGATGCCTCTTTTAGCTCCTTGCTACTTGATCCAGGCCGTGACTCTTCACTCACTTATTTCCATAAAGCTTGTTAGCCTCTTCAAGAAAGTCAAGACGCCGTGATTCTCGAATAGTCTTTGTCAGCTTGAATCCTTGGGCAATAAAATCTTATTTTCCTTCATGGGCTATCAGTCTTCTCTCGTCGTGTTTACTTGGACCATATTCGTACGACCGTATTATAATCCAATTTATCAAGAAATCTATTTTCTCATGACCAGCTCTTCTATTTAGCAATCGAATTTGAACCAACACCCCTTTTCTATGATGTGAATGCAATGCAATCAAAACAAAAGAAAACACGTTAGTACAAGAGAAATAAATAACAAAATAGGGTACCTATCTGGGTGACCACTAGGGTTCAATATAACTCTATCTAGGATTGGCTCTTAAGGATCACTATATGTGGCTTAATTCTAAAGGGTGGGTACCTGAACTAGCAGATTCCTCTATCTTCACCCATCATAGGTTCATATGGATCGAGTTTAGTTCAAGGGAATACATTTCCCTATGGCCATGCGGAGGTGAAAACCTCATGAAGACATAGGTACGGATGTATCCCAGAAGCAGTCCACTACCCCATGCGGAGGTGAAAACCTCACGAAGGCATAGTTTCTCACTCCCATTTAAAAGGTATGACCACAACGGTGGTGCAATATGATTGTTAGGGTTAGGCGTAGTTCTACCTAGGGTAAGCTCTTAGGACTTTCTACATGTGGTTTGGCTCTAAAGTTGAGGTACCTGAACCAGCAGAATCCTTGATCCTCACCCATTATAGGCTCATACGAACCAAGCCTTTGTCCACACCTTTAACCCAAGCCCCATTACAACCCTTTAAAGACCTTTTGATTTGTGTATCATCTCATTTTATAGTGGTGGAGATTTGATTTCCATGCAAGCTTATGGTAATAACTTTTCATGTTTGACTTTTGAGTGCTTACTTTTTTGAACCTTAAACACTTTGAGTTATTTGAGTGAATCTTTAGTGAGAATGTCATAACTTGTTGGTTTTGAATTAAAGGTAATTATTTAGATAAGGGGAAACACCTATTTTTTCGTGCTATAAAAATGTATGACTTGGATTGTTTGAATTTTTAGGATTTTTTTTAGTTAAATTATCAATGTATGAATTATTTGTGAATTATGATAAGACATTAATGATAAAAATTGTGAATTAAGGAAGTTTAATTTTAATTGTGAGTTGAGGATTTTGCTTGAGGACAAGCAAACGCTTAAGTGTGGGGATATTTGATAAACCATAAAAGTAACACATTTTAATCCCATGCTTAGCGTGTTTTTGGATGATTATTCATATAATTTTGTGAAATCGATGCTCCTAATCCTTTAAATTCATGTTTCTATACTTAGGAGAGCATAAGGGAGGGAAAGGAATAGAAAACGGGCCAAAATTGGATAAAACAGGCCATCTTAAGGATCCACACGGCCAAGCCCACACCACACGGGCTGAGCACATGCCCGTGTGAACCATACGGGCTGGACACACACCCGCGTGCCAGCCCATGTCAATCGAGAGACATGCAAATTCTCACATGGCCTGGGCCTCCTCACACGGGTTGATCACACGCCCATGTCCCTGTCGCACCCTGTTTTATTTTGATGCAGAAAAAGCCAATTTTTAGGGTTTTTGAGCCTTCTAAAGTCTATAAATACATGCCAGAGGAAGACCTAAGGGAGCACGCAGAGTAGATCAAAGAAATTACTCGGAGAAAGCCATCGAAATCATCTCGGAAGCAAATTCACTCCAAGATTAAAGATTGCCATCAAGTTCTTTAGAAGTTTTTGGGTTCTTTATGTCTTGTTGTTTTCTTAATTCTAAGATGTTTTCTTTCAACGTTATGAACTAAACTCTCTAAATACCTAGGGAAGATGAAACCTAGATGAATCTTATTATTTAATAAATCTGAATTACATGATAAATACTTATTCTTGTTCTTCATTATGTGTTTTTAACCCTTGCTTTAATATTTTCAGGATATTAATTCAAGTCTAATATGCTTATTCAGTGGAGCAAAAGTCCCTATTTAAGAGAATGTCTCACATAATTAAGCGGAGTTGATTGCAACCCTAGAAATAGGATGACATAAATCTGCCGAATTAGAGTCAAATCTAATAAGGGAATCCATAAATTGAGTTAATGCGATGATAGGGGTTTTAATTAGAAAGAGATTTCAATTAATCAACCTAGAGTCAGTTGTTCTTAGTCTCGAAAAAGATATTAACATAATTTAGGGATTTCTACGAATCAAGGCAAGTGAATAAATCATTTAATTCAGAGTTAAAATAATAAGTGAAGTCTAAGTGGATTCTTCCTTGGTTATTGTCTTTATCATTGGTTTATTCGATTACTTTCTTCACTTTCTGTCGCGTTCATTAGTTAATTAGTTAAATTTTAGATTAAAATAAATCCCCTTAATTATTAGGCTAAATAAAAAAAAAGATAGTTATTACTAGTAATTTTAGTCCTTGAGGATACGATATTCTGGACTCATCAAAATTATACTACTGTTCGATAGGTGCACTTGCCCTTGTCGAATATTAGTGAATTTCGAGCCCATCAACAAGTGAATAAGAGAAGGATCGAAGAGATGAACTTTGAAAATTTGAATCAAGGAAACAGAGCAGACCCTGCTCAAAATCCTATCCTTATTGCTGATGATAGGGATAGAGCTTTAAGACAATATGTAGTGGTGGTGTTTAATGATCTTAATCCGGGTATTTGGAGAACCGAAATTGAGGCATAACAATTCGAGCTGAAGCCAGATATGTTCTAAATGATTTAGACTGTGAGCCAATTCAGTGGAATGCCTATTGAAGATTCTCATATTCACCTAAGACTGTTTATGGAGGTGAGTGACTCTTTCAAGTTAGCCAGAGTACTCGAAGACGCATTACGATTGAAGCTGTTCCCGTATTTGCTAAGGGACAGAGCTCGAGCCTGGTTGAACTCATTGCCACCAAATTAAATTTTCCACATGGAAAAAGTTAGCAGAAAGGTCTCTCATGAAGTATTTCCCGACTAGCAAGAATGCTAAGTTAAGGAATGAGATCACTGCTTTCTAACAAATGGATGATGAGACTTTGTATGAGGCATGGGAAAGGTACAAAAAATTATTACGGAAGTTCCCTTATCATGGAATCCCACATTGCATCCAACTTAAGACGTTTTATAATGGTCTCAATGCTCACATGAAGATGGTAGTAGACACTTCTGCTAACGGTTGATCGTGTCTGTCGAGTCTTAAAAATTTACAAAAAGAATGATTGAACCTGGAAACTAAGTAAGACAACGATGGAGGCAAGTGCACCTATCAAACAGTAGTATAGTTAGCGGCAAGATCGGATTATCGAACCCAAAGGAACCAAAAGTACTAATATTAACTCTCTTTCTATTATTTAGCCTATGAATTAAGTGGATTTTTTATCTAATCTAAAATTAACTAATTAACTAAGCTAAAGGTGCTAAGACAAAGAAGAAATTGGGGAAAGACTTGAGGGGAAACCGATTGATTTGGACAATACCTGAGGAAGAATCCACCTAGACTTCACTTGTTATCTAACTCTGAACAGGACGATTTATTCACTTGACTTGATCCGTAAGATTCCCTAATTTATATTAATACCTCTTGTAACATCCCAAACCCGGTCTAAACGCTATGACCAGATCTGGTATGTCACAGGGAAAAAGGTTGAAAAGAAACTTTGAAATCCTGATGGAAACCGTAAGTTTGAAACTTTTTATTTCAGGTTATGTTTTGAAAACAGTGGTTTGCAGCTTAAGAAAAATTTCCAGGTTGGATTAACTGTTCATTTACTATCTATGTTAGCACTTGTGAGAAAAACAGATATTTAGGTTGCAGTTATTTAGAAAACTTCTTTTTAACAATTAAGTTTAAGTCGTAAAATAATGTTGTATCAAAGTGGAATAATAATGTAAAACCAAATAGCAATTTGAAAAAGCCTTATTACATCAATTAAAATCCCGAATTAAAACGTCTTAAAAAGAAACTAAGTTTACTGAAAAAACAAGCTATGGGCTCCTCGAGTCTCTTCGGCTCCCAAATCCACGTCTTACTGATCACCTGCAAGGTTAAGTAGAGGGGGTGAGTCACCGAGACTCAGTGCGTAAATCCCCCTTAAGTCACATAAATGGCTCCAAGCCACAACCACATATTGGGCCTTAGCCCACTCAAAAAAATATCATGTACAAGTATGGATGCAATGTACCCGGCCCAATCCTAGATTTTCATCCTCTACACACCCCCGTACCAGCCCATCACTCCGTGGGGATTTATACAATCAACCTGTAACACCCCAAACCTGGCCCATACGTTACGACCGAATCTGGTATGTCACAGGGTGAAGTGCAATCAAGTCTTAATTAAATCTTAGAAAAACTGACAATTTGGAAGAAAACTTTTTCCGAGTATTTTGTAGTCTTTTGAAAATATTGATGTTTTGATTAAAGAAACTCCACTTTTACTTTAATTTTAGAGTGTCGAGGTGTCTATAACACCCCAAACCTGACCCAAAACACCACGGCTGAATTTAGAATGATACTAGGAAAAATGTTTGAAAAGAATTTGATTTAAGGGTGAAATCACGTTTTGAGTTTAAAATATTTTCCTTAGTTTATAAAAGATAACGGGTCTAAAATATGTTCGTCGTTCTGAAAATACGTTGCCGAGGGTAATGAAAAACCTTGAAGGTCATGTGCAGTTTAAAACAATCGTACGTTTGGAAACTCAAGAGAAATCGAGTTGTTATAAGTATCCGGGTTTTAAAACTTTAATTTAAGTCTTTAAGTTGTAAATTGTTTCCAAAACCGTTTCCAATTATTAACCAATAGTCAATCTAACTAAATATAGTAAAAATCCCCAATTATTTAAAATGGCCTTATTGCATGGAAGAGGAATTAACCCAAAAGTAATTAAGAATCCAAGTGCATAAAGAATTCAAACAACTTCTGCATGGCCACCTTGAATCTACTCCAGCCCAGTCCATGTATCACGTATCACCTGCATTGTATAAGAAAATAGGGTGAGTCGAACAGACTCAGTGTGCAGTTATTGCAGATGATTCCCAAATGGGCTTGGCCCAAAACCACACCATCCACATACCATACACATGATGATGCAAAATGTTACCCATCCCAACCTAATATCCATTCGCTACACACCCCCATATCATGCCATCACACACCAGGGGATTACTAAATCGACCCTCCATCCGCTACACACCTCTTTGGCAGTCGAGCTGCTCAAAGTCAATATAACGTGGCCTAGCCACCGATCACCATGTGACCAAATATAACGTGGCCTAGCCACCGATCACTATGTGACCAAATCTCGATATCCACGATGTGACCCATGGTCATCATCAACCACGATGAAGCACAAAGCTAACATCATCCCTCGATGTGGCACATAGCCGACATCAAGCCATGATATGGTACATAGCCAATCATCACCACGTACATAAATGTACACCCTGTCCTTCATTGAATATATATATCCCGATCCCATGCATATGCAACATGTTATAATGATATGATAGAATAATGCATGGAAATATTAGGTAGGCATACCACATGCTCAGAGGTATCCATAGTAATCAACCACAACTACACTCAGATAGGGTACTAACCTGGTTACCAAAATATCCAATTAAGGTTAACAATTCTACCACAATCACTGTACCGGTTATCACACACATAACACATATAATTAATTGCCTAACAGGGAAACAGCGAATTAACCACACAACTGATAACCCGAAGCACTAGACTCTCGATTTCCCTAACATCCTCACTCGAAGAGACTACACCGATCTGCTTGTCTCTTTTCGATGCTGGCCCATGCCCCAGTGGCCAATCCTGAACCACTAAAATCGAACGTTTCTTGAACTTAGGGGTAGGGACAACCCCTTTCTCTCCTTGACTGGTACTTGCATCCATTGAATGGCACTTAATCAAGAGACCCAGTTAAACATTAAATCAAATCTAAACGTGACAACACCAAATCTTAATCGAATACTCTTACCGAAATAGATCCGAATTTCGAAGGCTCCTCCTTAACCTCTGTCGAAACTTCCCCCTACATCAATCTAGTTAGAATCGGCTAAACTGCATAAAGCCAAAAGATGTGGCCTTTGGCCGAACCAAAAGTACACCCCCTTACCTTTCTTGATCAAATCCCGAAAGCTCTTAGATACCCCCAACGTCGGCTTCCAAAAATGGACATAAGGTCACCACCTTGAATAGATTCGGCCACACCTATACAACGTCAGGCATCTAACTTTCGGCAACCAGAAGAGAAAGAAGAGAATTGAATAGGAGAAACCCTTACCAACTATTAGATCCAATGGAAACAGAGTCTGATAGATTCGGCCTAGAGTAAAAGGTTTGAGAAATAGGAGAAGAACGCGAAAAAGAAAGAGAAGAGATAGCTGAGAAGATTCGGCCAAGGTATAGAGAGGTTTTCGGCTTTTAGAGAGTGAAACGATAGATGAAAAAAGAAAAAGAAGGGGTTAAGGTTTAGGGATTTCAGCTATGGGAGAGTAAAGAGTATAACTCTGCTATCTCAAAAGAAAAAGATGGTAAGTGAATGAAGATGAGAGTTGAGTCATAGGAGATTTGGCCCTTGGTAGTGAATAGCAAAGTAGCCAACAAAAGAATGGAACGACAAAGTACCTAAGATTCTCGAATTTGACTTTTGATCAAATGAAAAAAAAAACAAAAGACAGGCTTTCTTGAAAGGAGAAAATGCCGAAAGATGGACACATACAGTAAGATAAATTTTGGCACCTACTCCCCCTTACATGACCTAATATGTCACC
The DNA here is from genome assembly GCA_025506655.1 of Gossypium rotundifolium. Taxonomy (NCBI): domain Eukaryota; kingdom Viridiplantae; phylum Streptophyta; class Magnoliopsida; order Malvales; family Malvaceae; genus Gossypium; species Gossypium rotundifolium. Next base: position 65,653,862 of record CP106722.1, read on the forward strand.
TCCCCCTAGCATCCAATATTCAGCCAAGTCCTCCTCTCTCCAAAATCCCCTCTTTTCCTCCTATTTTTCCTCTTCACCTCTCATTCAAACGAATTTGAATGTTTTAAACCTCTCCAAAAGCTCTCCACCACTCATTCAAACATCTTGACCAAGTCTTCCTCCCATCCTTCCAGAGTTCAAATGCTGCCCAACTCACCCTCTCCCTTGACGCAAAAAGCAACCCCAAAATGCTTTCTCTGCAGCTCGAACCTTGCCCCACTAGCTTCCTGAGGCGTCACTCCCTTATGCACTAAGTGGCGCCTCCCTTGCCACTCTACCACCCGATCTCTTGTGTCCTAAACTCAACATAAGAACCTTTAAGGCCTATCTCCCCTAGCTCTCCCCTAAAGGCTCTAAACCAAAAGTTTACCTAAGGTCCAAACTTAGCCTCAAGATTTCCCGAAACCCCCAAACACATACAAATATCATACAGAGCACACTACCATATACATATCACTTATGAAGAAATGCAAGACCCCTAAGCCCCGGGATGTTACAGTTTTACCCCCTTAAAAAAATTTTGACCTCGAAATTACATGATCAAAATAAGTGAGGGTATTGCTATCGTATCGCTTCCTCCGGTTCCCACGAAGCTTCTTCTGACCCATGGTTACGCTATAATACTTTGACTAGAGGAACTAATTTCTTTCGAAGTACCTTCACATCTCGCTCCAGAACCTGAATCAGTTCTTCTTCGTAGGAAAAATCTGGCCTCAACTCAACTTCCTCAACTGGCACTACATGAGATTGATCCGATTGGTAACGACATAGCATTGACACGTGGAACACATCATGCATCTGTTTCAATTCTGACGGTAACTCCAACTGGTAAGCCACTGGCCCCACTCGCTTCAAAACCCTATAAGGCCCTATAAACCTGGGATTCAATTTACCCTTGCGTCCAAATCTCATCACCTTCTTCCATGGCGAAACTTTCAGGAACACACTATCACCCATGGCAAATTCTATCTCTTTCCGCTTAAGATCCGCATACGACTTCTGTCTGTCAGATGCCTCTTTCAACCGTGCTCGAATTATCTTAACCTTTTCCTCTGATTCTGCCACTATCTCTGGGCCCAAAACATGACGTTCGCCTAATTCTGTCCAACACGTAGGAGTCCGACACTTTCGTCCATACAACGCTTCATACGGTGCCATCTGAATACTTGTTTGGTAATTGTTGTTGTATGCAAACTCCGCCAAAGAACATATCCTCTAACACCTGAATTACCCTTTCAGACTGGCCATCTGGCTGTGGATGAAATGCTGTACTAAAGTCCAACTGGGTGCCCAATGCTTGATGCAGCGCCCTCTAAAACCTCAACATAAATCTAGGATCCCTATCTGATATGATCGACATCGGCACTCCATGCAGTCTCACAATTTCTACTACATATAGCTTCGCTAATCTTTGCAGAGAGTAATCAACTCGAATAGGTATGAAATGCGCGGACTTTGTCAACCAATCCATAATCACCCATACTGAGTCCTTCTTAGTATGCATAAGAGGAAGCCCACTCACGAAATCCATTGTGATCCTCTCTCACTTCCATTGTGGAATCTTCACTGGTTGCAGCAACCCCGAAGGTACTTGGTGTTCATCTTTGACCTGCTGACACGTTAAGCACTTCCCCATAAATTCTGTAACTTCTCGCTTCAATCCAGGCCACCAAAACTGTTCCCGTAGGTTCTTATACAACTTTCTTCCTCCAGGATGCATAGCGTAAGGGCTACTATGAGAATCCCGAAGAATCTTCTGCCTCAATTCCACATCCTTCGACATACACACCCTACCACGAAAACATAGAACTCCGTCACTGTTTACACTGTAATCCTCTAACTCCCCACTCTGAATTTGCTGAAGTCGAGTACTCAGAACCTCATCCACCAACTATTTCTCTCTTACCTTCCTTAACCACGTCGGCTTCACCTACAGCTCTGCTAACAAACTCCCATCGTCGTAGAGACTAAGATGTGCGAACATAGCCCTCAGATCTGATACTACTTTTCGACTTAATGCATCTGCCACTACATTTGCGTTACCCGGGTGGTACTCAATCGAATAGTCGTAATCCTTTAACAGCTCTACCCACCTTCATTGTCTCAAGTTCAGCTCCTTCTGAGTCAACAGATACTTCAGGCTCTTGTGGTCCGTATAGATCACTGACTCTCTCCATACAGATAATGCCTCCATACTTTCAAAGCGAAAACTACTGCTGCCAATTCCAGATCGTGAGTCGGATAGTTAACTTCATGCGGTCTCAGCTGCAGTGACGTATAAGCAACCACCTTCCCTTCCTGCAACAGTACAGAACCTAACCCCGTGTGAGAAGCATCACAATACACCACAAAATATTTTTCTCGCCACAGGCTAAATCAAAATCGGGGCTTCTGTCAAAACTCTCTTTAGCTTCTCGAAACTCTCTTGCTGCTTATCCAACCATACAAAAGGTACCTCCTTTCTCAATAGCTTAGTCAAAGGTGCCGCTATCGAAGAAAAACCCTCGACAAACCTCCTATAGTACCCTACTAGCCCCAAGAAACTGTGAATTTTTGCTACCGACTTTGGAGGTTTCCACTCCAGTACTGCCTCAACCTCCCGAGGATCCACCCTTATTCCCTCCGCGGATACCACGTGACCCAGAAAAGCAACCTCACTTAACCAGAATTTGCACTTGCTAAACTTGGCGTACAACTTCTTTTCCCTTAAAATTCGCAGCATGACCCGCAGATGTGCATCATGCTCTTCCTCTGACTTGGAATACACCAGGATGCCGTCTATGAACACCACGACAAATTGATCCAAGTAAGGTTGGAAAACCTGATTCATCATATCTATAAACACAGCCAGTGCGTTAGTCAACCCGAACTATATTACCAGGAATTCGTAGTGCCCGTATCGAGTTTGAAACACCGTCTTATGGATATCAACCTCCTTCACCTTAAGCTGGTGATACTCCGACCTCAAATCTATCTTTGAAAAGACCGCAACTCCTTTGAGTTGGTCAAACAAGTCGTCTATCCTCGGCAGCGGGTACTTGTTCTTGATCGTCAGTTTATTCATCTGGCGGTAATCTATGAACATACGCATAGACCCGTCTTTCTTCTTTACGATCAACATCGGTGCTCCCTACAGAGACACACTGGGTTGAATAAACCCGCGATCCAGCAACTCTTGGATTTGGGCTTTCAGCTCAACCAACTCCTTTGGTGCCATCCTATAAGGAGCAATAGACACTGGTGCTGTTCCTGGCAACAGGTCAATTCCAAAATCCACCTCCCGATCCAGAGGTAACCCTAGAAGTTCCTCTGGAAAAACATCCACAAACTCCTTTACTGTCCTGACCTCCCCCACAGCTGCTTCCTTAGCTTCCAACGCACTAACAAACATCATAAAAGTCGAGCACCCCTTTTTCACCATCTTCACCGCCTTAAGAGTAGACACCATGTTAGACAGGTAGTCTCTCCTCTCACCTACCACTGCAACCTCATAATTCTTGAGTCTCATCGACATGTGCTTAGCAAAGACTGACCAGATTCAAGACGATACCTTACTAACCAATCCATCACTAGGATTAGGTCAAATTCCCCGAACGGTAGCTCTATCAAGTCAGCTGGGAATACCACCCCCTGAACCTCTAAAGGCACATCTCTAAAGAGTTTATCTACTACCATAGATTGCCCTAAAGGACTAAGTATAGTCATCTTCCTAGGGACAGTCTTAGAGTTCACATTTAAGGTTCCAGACACCATGATAGCAATGTACGAATGCGTTGACCCAATATCAATTAAAGCAGTAAAGGGTAACCCATAAATAAAGAACGTACCCGTGATAACATCTGGTGCGTCCCCCTCCTCACGATGTCTAGTTGCATACACTAACCCTGGCTGCCTTGCATCTGAGCTCCCAGCACCTCTACCCGGTGCTCCACGACCTCGACCAAAACCTTTCCCTCCACGATTCGGGCCACGACCTCTCAACATCTGTGAACCACCCTTCTTGGCTGCACATACCCTTGACCCACTGTCTGAGCCCTATCTGCATTCTGAGGACCATTCTTCACTAAGTGAGCCTTGGACCCACACCTAAAACACTCCCTAATCCCTCCCCAGCACTCACCTACATGAGTCCTCCCACACTGAGCACATGGACGGACCAGATTCCCAGCAGCTGGCATAACAGCACGAGTAAAATTATCCACCCTAGGCTTTTTCTGGAACCCCCCCGAAGATCTTGACAATCCAAAACCCCTCTTGTTCCGGCCTCTGTCTCTATCTCTATTCTGCCTTTCAGCTTGCTTAACTTCCTCGGTGATTCTAGTTTGCTCCACTAAAGTAGCAAAGTCCCTCTCACGTTGAGGCGCTATCAACACCCGCAGTTCATCTCGGAGCCTATCCTTAAACCTCACGCATTCGAATCGCTTGCAACAATCCTCCGCATACCGACTTAACCTCGTGAATTACGCCTCACATTCCGCCATCTTGTCTTACCCTTGCACCAGATTCAAGAACGCTTTCCTCTGTGCGTCCACGTAACTAGCTCCGACGTACTTCCCCTCAAACTTTACCTTGAAGTAACACTAGGGGTATTTTCGTCCACTACACTATGACCACTATCCACTACACACGTTCACCACTTTGAACATTTTCATCCGTTCCCAACCCAGGGGTATTTTCATAATTTATCCTATAGGAATATTTTGGTAATTTTGCAAATCATGGATATTTTGGTAATTTTGGTAAACAGGGGTATTTTGGTAAGAATCGAGGGTAGTATGGTAATTAATCAAATTTTTTTTCTGAAATTAGGGGTAATTTGCTTATTTTTACAAAACCGAGTATTCGGTCCCTTTTGGGTTTTAATTATAGATTTGGCCCGTTAACAAGTCTTCACGATTAAGGTGAACAATCACTGTGCACCAGATAGGATTCCAGAAAAGAGGAGGTGAGTCGCTCGGACTGCTTAAATACCAAGCTCATTCGGAATCCATGCCTAGACATGCGCATGATTGTTACCACACCTAAACTCTGCGACTTATTCTCGGGTTTGGTGAAATGAGTTAAGTCTTATGAAATTTAATGTTGGAATAAGCTAGTCCTAGGGTTCAATAGTTCCTAACTCACTAATCTACGATCCCATATTCCCCTTCATTTCTACATACAAATCACGCAATGGTTTGAAGTACTTACCGAGTGGACATCGGGCCGGAGATTCAGGTGCCATGCTAGAATACCTGAACAACTCGTAAAACTACATGTTTTAGTATAACCCATCTTCGAAAAACATTTTGGGCCCAAAAACCCTCAAAGCTGAGTTTTGAACCGGGCTTTGATACCAAAACTATAACACCCCAAACCCAGCCCAAAACACCACGGCTGAATTCGGAATGCTACTAGGAAAAAATGTTTGAAAAGAATTTGATTTAAGGGTGAAATCACGTTTTGAGTTTAAAATATTTTCCTTAGTTTATAAAAGATAACGGGTCTATAATATGTTCGTCGTTCTGAAAATACGTTGCCAAGGGTAATGAAAAACCTTGAAGGTCGTGTGCAGTTTAAAACCATCGTACGTTTGGAAACTCAAGAGAAATCGAGTTGTTATAAGTATCCGGGTTTTAAAACTTTAATTTAAGTCTTTAAGTTGAAAATTGTTTCCAAAACCATTTCCAATTATTAACCGATAGTCAATCTAACTAAATATAGTAAAAATCCCCAATTACATGGAAGAGGAATTAACCCAAAAGTAATTAAGAATCCAAGTGCATAAAGAATTAAAACAACTTCTGCATGGCCACCTAGAATCTACTCTAGCTCGGCCCATGTATCACGTATCACCTGCATTGTATAAGAAAATAGGGTGAGTCGAACAGACTTAGTGTACAGTTATTCCACATGATTCCCAAATGGGCTTGGCCCAAAACCACACCATCCACATACCACACACATGATGATGCAAAATGTTACCCATCCCAACCTAATATCCATCCGCTACACACCCCCATATCCTGCCATCACACACTAGGGGATTACTTGAATCGACCCTCCATCCATCAAGACACCTCTTTGGCAATGAAATGCTCAAAGTCAATATAACGTGGCCTAGCCACCGATCACCATGTGACTAAATATAACGTGGGTTTAGCCACCGATCACTATGTGACCAAATCTCGATATCCACGATGTGACCCATGGTCATCATCAACCACGATGAAGCACAAAGCTAACATCATCCCTCGATGTGGCACATAGTCGACATCAAGCCATGATATGGCACATAGCCAATCATCACCACGTACATAAATGTACACCCTGTCCTTCACTGAATATATATATCCCGATCCCATGCATATGCAACATGTTATAATGATATGATAGAATAATGCATGGAAATATTAGGTAGGCATACCACATGCTCAGAGGTATCCATAGTAATCAACCACAACTACACTCGATAGGGTACTAACACGTTACCAAATATCCAATTAAGGTTAACAATTCTACCACAATCACTGCATTCTAAGTTATCACACACATAAACATATAATTAATTGCCTAACAGGGAAACAGTGAATTAACCACACAACTGATAACCTGAAGCACTAGACTCTCGATTTCCCTAACATCCTCACTCGAAGAGACTACACCGATCTGCTTGTCTCTTTTCGATGCTGGCCCATGCCCTAGTGGCCAATCCTGAACCACTGAAACCGAACGTTTCTTGAACTTAGGGGTAGGGACAACCCCTTTCTCTCCTTGACTGGTACTTGCATCCATTGAATGGCACTTAATCAAGAGACCCAGTTAAACATTAAATCAAATCTAAAGGAGACAACACCAAATCTTAATCGAATACTCTTACCGAAATAGATCCGAATTTCGAAGGCTCCTCCTCAACCTCTGTCGAAACTCCCCCTACATCAATCTAGTTAGAATCGGCTAAACTGCATAAAGCCAAAAGATGTGGCCTTTGGCCGAACCAAAAGTACACCCCCTTACCTTGCTTGATCAAATCCCGAAAGCTCTTAGATACCCCCAACATCGGCTTCCAAAAATGGACACAAGGTCACCACCTTGAATAGATTTGGCCACACCTATACAAAGTTAGGCATTTAACTTTCGGCAACCAAAAGAGAAAGAAGAGAATTGAATAGGAGAAACCCTTACCAACTATTAGATCCGATGGAATAGAGTCTGACAGATTCGGCCTAGAGTAAAAGGTTTGAGAAATAGGAGAAGAACGCGAAAAAGAAAGAGAAGAGATGCCTTAGAAGATTCGGCCAAGGTATAGAGAGGTTTTCGGCTTTTAGAGAGTGAAATGATAGATGAAAAAGAAAAAGAATGGGTTAAGGTTTAAGGATTTTGGCTATGGGAGAGTAAAAAGTATAACTCGGCTATCTCAAAAGAAAAAGATGGTAAAGGAATAAAGATGAGAGTTGAGTGATAGGAGATTCGGCCCTTAGTAGTGAATCGCAAAGTAACCAACAAAAGAATGAAACGGCAAAGTACCTAAGATTCTTGAATTCGGCTTTTGATCAAACGAAAAAAACAAAATAAAAGACAGGCTTTCTAGAAAGGAGAAAATGCCAAAAGATGGATATACACACTAAGATAAATTTTGACACCTACTCCCCCTTACATTACCGAATATGTCACCTCCCCCTAGCATCCAATATTCGACCAACTCCTCATCTCTCCCAAATCCCCTCTTTTCCTCCCATTTTTCCTTTTCACCTCTCATTCAAACGAATTTGAATGTTTCAAACCTCTCCAAAAGCTCTCCACCACTTATTCAAACATCTTGACCAAGTCTTCCTCCCACCCTTCTAGAGTTCAAATGCTGCCCAACTCTCCCACTCCCTTGACGCAAAAAGTAACCCCAAAATGCTTTCTCTGTAGTTCGAACCTTGCTCCACTAGCTCCCTGAGGCGTCACTCCCTTATGCACTAAGTGGCTCCTCCCTTGCCACTCTACCACCTGATCTCTTGTGTCCTAAACTCAACATAAGAACCCTTAAGGCCTATCTCCCCTAGTTCTCCCCTAAAGGCTCTAAACCAAAAGTTTACCTAAGGTCCAAACTTAGCCTCTAGATTTCCCGAAACCCCCAAACACATACAAACAGCATACAGAGCACACTACCACATACATATCACTTATGAAGAAATGCAAGACCCCTAAACCCCGGGATGTTACAGTGTCAGTTTGCTATAAACAGTAAACACAAAAAAAACCCAAGTACAACCTTGAAAAGCCTTATTACATAACAAAAAGCCCAAATTTAAAAAAATATAAACTTATAGTAATGCCGAAACTATAAAAAAAAAAGAAATCAAATTTATGGCCTCCACGAGTCTGCCTCAGCTCCTGCATCCACGAGCTACTGCTCACCTGAGAAGTTAAGGGAAAGGGGTGAGTCACCAAGACTCAGTGTGTAAAAATCTCCCACATTATACATACTGCATCCAATCCACAATCACACGTTGGCCTTAGCCCACATATCATCATGCACATATGAATGCAATAAGCCCAACCCAAACCTAGTTTTTCCATCCACTACACACCAACCCGTACCAACCAATCACACCGTGGGGATTTCTATCCGCTACACTCCATCATGACAGTCATGCTGCCAATTAAACACGATTACTAGGTGGCCAAATATTATTTCGTGGCACAGCCACCGATCATTATGTGACCATATAAATATATATATAATCGTGGCAGCGCCGCCGATCACAATGTGACCAAGAATAATGTATGAACATATGTATATATGTCGTGGCAAAGCCACCTATCACTACGTGACCAATTAAGCACTTCCTCTTCATATCAATCCCATACCCATGATCTATATACAAAACCTAACAATGCAACATGCTATTCATAACACATCAGTCTGCGACACATACATTCAGCTATGCAAAGAAATGATACAGTCACGAACCTGGTAATCCTAGCCTTACCCCTAAGGGCATTACGACTGTATACACAGCCTTTTTTTCAGCTTTTCAGCCCATACAAATGTTAGTACAGTTATAGTATAGTGTGTTTGAAAGTTTACACACCTAATAACACGTAAGATGACACTCTCTATGTTGACACTATTGCTAGCCGAAACTACCGCTATTTGCCTATTGTTCTGCTTAGAAGCCAGCCCACAACCCGGTGGCCAATCACGAACAGCAGACACTGTGTGTTTCTAGAACTTTGGGGCTGGGACTACAAATCCAACCCCTTCCTTTGATTTGCTCACATTCGAGTCCATGAACGATCTTGGTCAGAAAGTACTATGATGATTGCTTAACAAAACATTAGTTTAAGGCATGAATAATGAAATGAAACTGATTGATCAACTTAAGGAGAAATGAAATCCTTACCTTGAAATCCTGAAAGAAATAATATGGTTCGAATACAACCAATTTCTGAATTAGAAACCTAGGCGATTAGATCACCTTCAAATCCAGAAATGTCGCCCAAAAAGATCACGCGGTCAGAGAAAACGTCAAACTAAAGATGGCCCTAACAACCAACTAGCCATTTGGCTTTAGCCTCAAAAGCCAAAAAAATTACAAAAATAATAGCACAAGTCGACACTTACCTCTACAGAAGATCTCGGCTACCACTTGCAAGAAGATTCAACAATTAAAGAAGAAGATTGAAACGTTGAAAGCAATAAAACAAAGCCACAAATAAGATTTAGGAGTTTTCGACTGTTCAGTAAGATCCGAAAGAAGATGAACAGAATAGAGGCTAGGTAGATTCGACAATGAGTAAGGTAGAAAAGAACTGGATGAGAAAGCCAAAAGAAAAACAAAGATACTCCAAACAGTGACTTAGGAGTTTCAGTTTTGGCAGAAGAAGAGAAGAGAAAATCCTCTAATGCCGAAAATAGGAGGAGAAAAGAAGAAGAAAAAACTATGCTTTGGAAAAAAAAGAAATTTCGGCACATCCTTAATCAAATGAAAATTCGGCATGCCCTTAGCCACTTCAACCGATTTCCCCCTTGCACACAGTCCCACATTCGGCCACCTCTTCCCCCTTTATCCTACCCCTTATTTTTCTCTTATCCTCATCTTCCTATCTCCTAACTTAATCCACACTCACTCCCTTAGAGTCCCAGCCGAAACCACCACTCACTCCTTAGGCACATATATTAAAAAATAAACACTCCTTTTTGCCTAACATGGGATTCGAACCTGCTCCCTTCAAATCCCTTGTGGCGTCACCTTCCTATGCCCTTAGTGGCACCCCCTTGCCACTTTACCAACTAGATTTTTGTGTTAACTTTCCCATTCAAGCACCCTTAAGACCTACTTCACCTAGTTCTCCCTTGCAGAGTCTAAAAAAAAATTTCTACCAAGGCTCAGGCTTAACCTCAAGCCTTCCCGAAAACTCCAAACACACCAAACACACACACATCATGGCATGCACACACAACGCATCACAAATGCAGAACCCCCAATCTAGGATGTTATAGTTCTACCCCCTAAAAAGAATTTTATCCCCGAAATTACCTGGTCAAAAGAGGTGAGGGTATTACTATCGTATAACATCCTCTAGCTTCCATGTAGCTTCCTCTGATCCGTGATTCCGCCACAGAACCTTAACCAAAGGAATCGATTTTCTTCGCAAAACCTTAACATCTCGCTCCAAGATCTGAACTGGTTCCTATTCAAAAGTTAAATCAGGCTTTACTTGAAGTTCCTCCAACGGTATCAGATGAGATAGGTCTGAACGGTAACGTCGTAACATTAAAATATGGAACACATCATGAATCTTACTTAGCTCCGAAGGTAGCTCAAACTGATAAGCAACTGGTCCTACATGCTTCAACACCCGATAAGGCCCGATGAACCTAGGGCTTAGCTTACCTTTCCGTCCAAACCATAGGATTTTCTTCCACGGTGATACCTTCAAGAAAACCCGATCACCCACTGTAAATTCTATGTCCATTCACTTCAGGTCAGCATAGGACTTCTGCCTATCCGACGCTTCCTTCAACCTAGCCCGAATCAACCCAACTTTATTCTTCGTTTCCAAAAAGAGTTCCAGACCCAATAACTGTCGTTCACCCAACTCCGTCCAACATGTAGGAGTACGACACTTTCACCCGTACAACACTTCATATGGTGCCATCCGAATACTGGACTGGTAGCTGTTATTATATGCGAATTCTGCCAATGGTAGGAATTCTTCCCCCTCAGGATTTGTAGTACCACTCGCAGATGCGAATCATGCTCCTCCTCCGACCTTGAATACACCAGGATATCATCTATAAATACCACCACGAACCGGTCCAAATAGGGTTGGAACACCCAGTTCATCATATCCATAAACGCCGCTGGTGTGTTAGTCAACTCAAAAGGCATTACCAAAAATTCGTAATGGCCATAACGGGTTCTGAAAGCTGTCTTATGATTATCCGATTCTCTGACCTTAAGCTGATGGTATCCTGATCTCAAATCTATCTTTGAGAACACTGACGCCCCTTTCAGTTGATCGAACGAGTCATCAATCCTTGGCAACAGATGCTTGTTCTTGATAGTTAACTTGTTCAGCTGACAGTATTCAATGTACATAAGCATTGATCCAATCCTTCTTCTTGACAAATAGCACTGGCGTTCCCCAAGGCGATACACTTGGTCAGATGAAACCCCGATCCAACAATTCTTGAATCTAGGCTTTCAGTTCCACCAACTCCTTTGGCGCCATTCTATATGGTGCAATGGATACTGGTGCTGTTCCCGGAAGAAGATAAATTCCAAATTCCACCTCACGATCCGGAGGTAGTCTGGAAAGTTCTTCTGGTAAAACGTCAGAAAACTCCCTCACCATTCTAACATTCTCCACAGTTGAATCCTGGACCTCCAAAGCACAAAAAAGGCTACAAATGCCCTACATCCCTTTCTCATCATTCTTTCAGCCTTTAGAGTGGATACTACATTAGACAGGTAGTCCGTCCTTTCACCTATTACCACCACTTCATCCTCCTACCTAGTCTTTAGTACTATACGCTTGGTTGCACAGTCTAGATTCGCTCGATATTTCACTAACCAGTCCATACCTAAGATCAGATTGAACTCCCTAAAAGGTAGTTCCATTAAATCTGCCGGAAAAACTACCCCTTCCACTTCTAGAGGTACACCCTTATATAGTCTGTTCACCACTACTGACTGACCTATTAAGCTAAATACAGCCATCTCCTTGGGAGTAATCTCAGAGTCTATACTTAGGGTTCCAGATACTATACTAGCAACATAAGAATGTGTTGATCCAATATCAATTAATACAGAAAAAGGCAACCCAAAAATCAAGAACGTACAGGTTATGACATCCAGTGCATCCCCATCCTCTCGACGTCTTGCTGCATAGACCAACCCCGGCTGTCTTGCATCGGTGTTCCCTACACCTCAGCCTTGTATTCTACGGCCCCGATTGGCTCCACGGTTGTGGACCTCCTCCACCAGGCTGAGCGTTAGTCTGTTCTACTGGCTCCGCGCCACCCCGATCCTATGGACAATCCTAACCAGATGATCCGAGGACCCACACCTAAAATATTTCCTGTCACCTACCCAACATTCGCCCGAATGAAATTTATTACACTGACCACACCTCTGAGGTTGATCATTACCCTCAGATCTCATACCCTGTCTCAGCCCATCCATCTTAGGTCTTTTCTGAAAACGCCCCGTTGACCCTGACGATCCAAGATTCCTCTTATTCCTATCCTTGTATCTATCATTATTCTACTTTTCGGTTCGCTTAACTTTCTCGGCTATCTTAGCCTTTTCTACCAAAATTGCAAATTCGTGCTCTCGTTGAGGGGCTATCAACGCACACACAGATCATCCCTCAGGCCATCCTGAAATCGAACACACCGCTCATGTTTCGTGGCCACTATCCCCCGTGCGTAATGACTCAGACGAAGGAATTCTGCTTTATAAGTAGCAATCGATCTATTACCCTGGATCAGATTCAGAAACGCCCTACGCTGTGCATCCACATAACTCGATCCGATGTACTTACTCTGAAATGCTTTGAAGAAATCCCAAGTAATACGGTTAGCCACTGCACCATCCCTGACCGTAAGCCACCATTGGTACGGCTCATCCTGAAGAAGAGACACCACTCCCTTCAGCTTCTCCTCCTCCGTGAAGTCAATGTCATCCATTATACGCTCTATGGCTTCCATTCTATACTCAGCTGTACTAGGAGCTACACTAAAAATTCCCCTAAACATTTTTGCTCCATTAGCCCTAAGTCGCTCTGCCACAGAATTCCATGCTCTCGTACCCATGCCTGCTCCCGCAACTCTCTCTAACACTCAGAGCATTGCTTGAGACACCACATCGTCTCCACCCGTTTGGTCCTGATACTCTTCCTCCATAGCTGGTGGCACTAGTGTCTCATTTCCTGACTCATGACCAGACCCTACTGGTTCCGACACAGTAATCCAGCCTCTACCTCGACCACGCACACCATGCCCCCCAGTGCTCATATTTAACGTTCGCGATTTATCTGGTTAAAAATTTTATGGATTAATAATTTCTTCCACTGATTAATAACGAACAATCTTATGGAAGGTAATTTCGATAATAGTTATTTCGAATTCAAAATTATATCCACAAGGTTCAGTCTCAAGTCTGTATCTCCTAGTTCTAGAAACCACATGCATTCATCAACCATATGTATTCCCAAACAAATTATCAAATAAATGTATCAAACACGAAAGTAACATCCATAACCTCACCTTCATCACACAAGGGTATTTTCGTCATTTCACTACCCAGGGGTATTTTCGTAATTTTCCAAAATAAGGTATCTTGGTGATTTTACAAAATAGGGGTATTTTGGTCTTTTCATAAAGCAGGGGTATTTCGGTAATTTCCTCAAACTTAGGGTATTCTGGGTAATTTACAAAACTAGGGATATAAGTAATTTTACAAAAATATGGTATTGGTCCCTTTCGGGTTTTAGTCATGAATTTTGGCCTATCAACAGGTCCTCTCGGTTAAAGTGAACAAACACTACGCACCAGGTAGGATTCTAGCGAAGAGGAGGTGGGTCACTAGGATCGCTTAAATACCAAGCTCTCCCTAGATCCAATCCTAGACATGCGTATGCCTGTTGCCACACTCCAACCCAACAACTTATCCATGGACATGTTTAATTAGAAAAATTAAGTTTTATAGATTTTAAGAGTTGTGTAACTAGGCCTAAGGTCCATAAACCCTAGCATACTCGCCTATGTCCCCATAAAGCCCATCAAATCCAAATATGCTTACCATTTCAAAGGTTAGAATACTTACCTGGGTAGATCAGGTGCCGCCAGACTCGAAGGCCATATCTTAACCCAAAACATTTTTCTTAAGCTCACATCAAAATATAAAACACCACTGGACTCATTTCACAGCCCGAGTTTTGAATCGAACTCTGATACCAAAACTGTAACACCCCAAACCCAGCCCATACGTTACGACTGAATCTGGTATGTCACAGGGTGAAGTGAAATCAAGTCTTAATTAAATCTTAGAAAAATTGACGATTTGGAAGAAAACTTTTTCTGAGTATTTCGTAGTCTTTTGAAAATATTGATGTTTTGATTAAAGAAACTCCACTTTTACTTTAATATTTAGAGTGTCGAGGTGTCGAGTTTACTATAAATAGTAAACACAAAAAAACCCCAAGTACAAACTTAAAAGGCCTTATTACATAACAAAAAGCCCAAATTAAAATAAAAATATAAACTTATAGTAATGCCGAAACTATAAAGAAAAGAAATCAAAATTATAGCCTCCACGAGTCCGGCTCGGCTCTTTCATCCACGAGCTACTGCTTACCTAAAAAGTTAAGGGAAAGGGGTGAGTCACCAAGACTCAGTGTGTAAAAATCTCCCACATTATACATACTGCATCCAATCCACAATCACACATTGGCCTTAGCCCACATATCATCATACACATATGAACGCAATAAGCCCAACCCAAACCTTGTTTTTCCATTCGCTACACACCAACCCGTACCAACCAATCACACCGTGGGGATTTCTACAATCAACCCTCCATCCGCTCCACTCCATCACGACAGTCATGCTGCCAATTAAACACGATCACTAGGTGACCAAATATTATTTCGTGGCATAGCCACCGATCACTATGTGACCAAATAAATAAATATATACATCGTGGCAGCGCCACTGATCACAATGTGACCAAGAATAATGTATGAACATATGTATATATATCGTGGAAAAGCCACCGATCACTACGTGACCAATTAAGCACTTCCCCTTCATATCAATCCCATACCCATGATCTACATAAAAAACCTAACAATGCAACATGCTATTCATAACACATCAGCCTACTACACATACATTTGGCTATGCAAAGAAACGATACAGGCAAGTACTTGGCAATCCTAGCCTTACCCTAAGGGCATCACGACTGTCTACACAGCCCTTTTTTCGGCTTTTCAGCCCATACAAATGTTAGTACAGTTATAGTATAGGGTGTTTGAAAGTTTACACACCTGATAACACGTAAGACGACACTCTCTATGTTGACATTATCGCTAGCCGAAACTACCGCTATCTGCCTATTCTTCTACTCAGAAGCCGGCCCACAACCCAGTGGCCAATCATGAATAGCAAACACTACGCGTTTCTTGAACTTTGGGGCTGGGACGACAGATCCAACCCCTTCCTTTGATTTGCTGACATTCGAGTCCATGAACGATCTTGGTCAGAAGGTACTATGATGATTGCTTAACGAAACATTAGGTTAAGGTATGAATAACGAAAAGAAACTGATTAATCAACTTAGGGGGAATTTAAATCCTTACCTTGAAATCCTAAAAGAAATAATATGGTTCGAATACTATCGATTTCTGACTTAGAAACCTAGGCAATTAGATCTCCTTCAAATCCTGAAACGCCGCTCAAAAAGAACACGAGGTCAGAGGAAATGTCAAACTAAAGATGGCCCTAACAACCAACTAACCATTTAGCTTTGGCCTCAAAAGCCAAAAAAACTACAAAAATAATAACACAAGTCGACAGTTACCTCTACAGAAGATCTCGGCTACCACTTGCAAACAGATTCGGTAATTAAAGAAGAAGATTGAAACGTTGAAAGCAATAAAACCAAGCCACAAATGAGATCTAGGAGTTTTCAGCTTTTATGTAAGATCCGGAAGAAGATGAACAGAAAAGAGGCTAGGTAAATTCGACAATGAGTAAGGTAGAAAAGAACTGGATGAGAAAGCCGAAAGAAAAACAAAGATACTCCAAATAGTGACTTAGGAGTTTCGATTTTAGCAGAAGAAGAGAAGTGGAAATCCTCTAATACCGAAAATAGGTGGAGAAAAGAAGAAGAAAAAAACTATGCTTCGGGAAAAAAAAGAAATTTCGGCACACCCTTAACTAAATGAAAATTTTGGCATGCCCTTAGCCACTTCAACCGATTTCCCCCTTGCACACAGTCCCACATTCGGCCACCTCTTCCCCCTCTATCCTATCCCTTATTTTTCTCTTATCCCCATCTTCTTATCTTCTGACTTAATCCACACTCACTCCCTTAGAGTCCCAGTCGAAACCACCACTCACTTCTCATCCACATATATTAAAAAAAAGACACTCCTTTTTGTCTAAAATGGGATTTGAACCTGCTCCCTTCAAATCCCTTGTGGCGTCACCTTCCTATGCCCTTAGTGGTGCCCTCTTGCCACTTAACCAACTAGATTTTTGTGTTAACTTTCCTATTCAAGTACCCTTAAGGCCCATTTCACCTAGTTCTCCCTTGCATAGTCTAAAAATAAAATTTTTACCAAGGCTCAGGCTTAACCTCAAGCCTTCCCGAAAACTCCAAACACACCAAACATATACACACATCATGGCATGCACACACAATGCATCATAAATGTAGAGCCCCTAATCTAGGATGTTACACAACCCTCCATCCACTACACTCCATATGTGGCACCTAGCCACTGGTGACATAGTCACAAAATACCATGTGTGGGGCCAACCCACTTGTGGTACCAAACCACTAGTGACAATCTCGAATAATCATATATGTGGGGCCAACCCACTGTGGTACCAAACCACTGGAATGAGTCACGAATTATACGTATATATGGTACCAAACCACTGGTGGTTTCAAACCACTGAGACTTGGTCACGAATCAAGAATGTGGGGCTAACCCACGTGTGGTACCAAACCACTAATGACAGTCTTACACTTCCCCTTAAACATCATATCCATCCCATGCATACAAGTGTTAAATGAATGCAGCAAGCTGTCAAGTGTAAAATATCATTATGGCATACAATCATTAGCGCATACATAAACAACAGGGTACTTACCTGGTATTTCGGTCATGCCCATAGTGGCATAACGTCTATTCATCTAACCATTTTGACTTTTCAGCCCCCATATAATTGTTAACACATCTTAATATTAAAGTGTATGAGTTTTACACACCTGGTTATCCGCAACACTATGCTATCTATGTCAGCACTATCGCTTTTAGAAACTACTGCTATCTGCCTCCTATTTTGCTCAACAGCCAACCCACAACATGGTGGCCAATCTCGAATAGTAGATATCGCGATGTTCTTGAACTTAGGGCTGGGACTATGGGTCTAACCCGTCCTTTCTCTTGGTTGACATTTGAGTCCATAAACAAAACCTTGGTCACTAGACCGGATTAAAGTAGTGAAATTGAACAAAAGAGAATAACACTCAAGGCTAAGGGTCCTTACCTAGATCAATAAATCTAGGAGATCAAGAAGGTTTTGAATCCTGCACCACTCGAGTACTTAAATCGACTAGAATCGATTGTCCCTTTAAACACTCCAAACGCAGACCAAAAGCTAGAAGAATGCAAAGATAAAGCCCCCTACAATTGGCCAAGAGTTAAAGAATATGATTACTGCATTCGACACTCAAACATGAGAAGAGATGATTGAACCGAAAAGAAAACACTTACCCCAAACACTAGAGAAACTGATTGGGAGTGGAGGAAAATAGGTAATAGTCAATCCACTGAAATAAGAGCTGAAAGAAGAGAATATAAATGTTAGAGGGTTTTAGCTAACCAACAAATAAGAACTGTCTAAACAAATGAGAAGTTTTGACTTCCTTCTTAAAGAAATCAAGAAAAGAAAGTGAGTGAGTGGATGATTAGAGAGATTCAGCTAAGGTGTTCGAAAGAAAAGAGAAGAGAATGACAGAGTTTCGACAAATGGTGTGGCTTCAGAGGGTTTCGGCTTTGATGTTAATGGCAAAGAAAATAAAACAAAAGTGATTAGTGAAAGGCAATGTAGGTTTCGGCCAAGCACAAAAGAAGAAGAAAATGAGAAGAGGATTAGAAGGTGTTTTGGTTTTGGTATTTGAGAGAAGGAAGAAAAATGCACCAAGTGGTATGATGGTGTTTCGGTTTTGACAAAGGAAATGAACAAAAGAGTGCTCTTGGTCCTTTCTAGCTAGCCGAAAATGCTCAACACTCCCTCTAATGCTATCATTTAACATTCGGTCACCCCCTAACATCACTAAACTGAGCACACACACCCACGCACCCCATATTCGGCTAAACTCTCTCCCTCTCTCCCAATCCCATGATTCTCTCCACCGATCACTCTCCACTCTCCATTCAAACCTGTTGACTGATTCTTTCTCCTTTAATTGCTCTCTTCCCTTCATTCAAATGTGTTGACCCATTCAACACTCATCCACCAGAGTCCAATCTGAAAGCAACTCTCCCCCACCTTGGCGTCAAAAAGAAATCCCCAAAAGGGTATCCACGCAGCTCGAACCTGCTCTCTGCTAGCTTCCCTGAGGCGTCACCTTCCTAAGCTTTAAGTGGCGCCTCCTTGCCACTTTACTAAAGCTCTTCTTGAGTCTAAACATACAACCAGCCACCCTTAAGTCCAATCCCATTCAGCTCTCCCTTAAAGTGCCTAAAAACCAAATTTTTACTAAGGCTCTGTCTTACCCCTAAGTCATTCCTGGACCCTAAAGTACCCTAAACTAGCATGTTAGACATAGCATACACACACAAACACATCAAATG
This sequence comes from Gossypium rotundifolium, assembly GCA_025506655.1. Classification (NCBI taxonomy): domain Eukaryota; kingdom Viridiplantae; phylum Streptophyta; class Magnoliopsida; order Malvales; family Malvaceae; genus Gossypium; species Gossypium rotundifolium. The sequence goes on from CP106722.1 coordinate 65,672,972, forward strand.
CAAAGCCCCTAATTTAGGATGTTACACCTCTCTTCAAGGCTACTAACGTCCAACCGTAGGTTGATTAATTGAAATCTCTTTCTAATTAAAACCCCTAGAATTGCATTAATTCGATCTATTAGGACTAAATTGCAAAAGTTGCAAAATATGAGTTTCTGAAGCTTTTTGTATGTAATAGCTTTAGAATATTAATTGGAAGTCCTTAAATAAAAATTTGCCCAAATTATAATTTTTGAACAAAAATGGTCATGAGTTAGTAAATGGTGAAATTTTAAAGAGAATGGCATTTTGGTCATTTATCAATTAAATGACTAATAAGGGCAAAAATCAATAAGGGAAAAAGATGACAAAAATCATTCTCATCTTCTTCCCCAAGTGCCAAAAATTGAAAGAAGCCATAGCTAGGGTTCTTTCTATAATTCAAGCTTGCTAGAAGTTCATCTTAGCTCCGTTTTTAATATTCTTCGTATTTTTAGAGTCCTCATAACATGAATTAGCTATTTTTAGCTATAAGATAAGCTAAGATTCATGTTCAAAAATCTACCCATGTATGACATGTTTGTAAAATGATGTTTTAAGAGAGAATATGAGAGTTTGATGTTAGATAAACATCTTTTCCTAAATGAATTTCATGAAAAATGCTAGTAAGGACTAGTTTGTAATAGTTGTGAAATTTTCCATACATGGTAGAAATATTAAGAATTGGTTAGTGCTATAGTTGAGAAAATGAATCAGTTGAGCATGAAGTATTAGAAATTTTAATGAATATCACTTTACGAGCCTAGGGGCAAAAGTGTAATTATGAGAAATTTTAGGGGTAAAATAGTAATTTTTCTAAAGTATGAGTTAAGAGCCAATTTAGTCAATGTGAGTATTAAATGATCTAAATATTATTATAGATCAAGAAAAACGAAGCCTGGATCAAAATCAAGGCAAGAACAAAGTCGATGACTAAATTGCATATCTATATACATTTTGTATATCGAGGTAAGTTTGTATGATTTCTAAGCTTTATGATTACTATTATTGATTTTCTTATTATAATGTACATTATTACCATAGAAATGCTTAATACTATGTTAAATAAAGAAATTAATGAGATTAAACATGAGAAAGTCCCGATTGAAGTTGAATTACTAGGATACTCGATCTACCACATGAGATAAGAAAGTCCGTATAAGACCAAGCCAAGGCATGGCATCGGCAATCAAGCAAGTTATCATGTAAGTCCAAGACAAGTCTTGGCATTGAAGAGTTATTATAAGATGAAGACCCATGTAAGCCCAAGCCAAGGCATGGCATTGGAGAGTCTCCAAGCAAAGATGTCATGTAAGTCCAAGATAAGTCTTGGCATTGTAAAGTTATCATGAGATACATATTTCATGTAAGTCCAAGCCAAGGCTCGGCATTATATGCAAACTTACTAAGCTAAATGCTTACGTCTTTAATTCTTTCTTTCCATGTAGTTCTGCCAAGCTAATCTTGTATATCATCATCATCGGAGCTCAAAGCACACTATCAGTCACTATTTGGTATAGCCAAGCTGTTTATATTAAGTATGGCATGTATAGGAAGTATTTCATTTTTTGAATATGTCTTAAAAAGGGCAAATGTATAGGCCATCAAGTCTAATATCATTTTGTATATGGCTAAGTGATTGGCTAAAATTTACTAAGTATGTATGTTTATTGATATCAATGAAGCAGGTAGTATTGTTCATGAAAGATGTAGTGTTTGAGTTGTTAAATGGAGAATGAGATTGATCTTGATTTCAGGGTGGTAATTGGCTTGGTAAATAGCTTCTAAGTGCTCACACGGATAGACATACGGGCGTGTATCTAGGCCATGCGTCCCCTTCACCTTAGTACCTTAGGTCAGAATAGACTATAGGTAAATCCCACGCCATTTGTTTAGGCCGTGTGTTACACACGGTCAGAACATGGGCGTGTGCCCCAGGCCGTGTGAATAAGTCAGTATATCAAGGTATAGCACACGGTCTAAGTCTACGGGCGTGTCAAGGCCGTGTGAAATTAGTCAGTGTCAACCACGGTTGGAAGACACGGGCATGTCTTAGGGGTACACAGGAATGTCCCAAGCCACATGGGCGTATGACCCCTATTTCGAGGAAAAGTTCTCGGATATGTGTTTAAGGCCTCATAGGCCCGTGAAATGTACGTTTTGTCTAAGAAAGAAGAGTTTTTAATCCGGACCAAAATTTTACAGCCCGTAGGTACATGTGTAAGTGAGTTCAAGCATGGTAATGTATCGTATCCAGTCTTAGCCTTGAACTCGAGTATGGGGTGTTACATTTAGTGGTATCAGAGCTACGGTTTAGTCAGTTCTAGGACTAACGTAGCGTGAGCACGAGTCTAACTATACATGCCATACGTAAGATTGTTTTTATAATGATAGTGTGACAACTTCTGACAAGTTAAATTATGTTTATACATATAGTAAATGGATCCTGATAGAGTAGTGGCGGATGATGTAGAAAGCAATATGCCGGCTCCCGTTGAAGGGACAGTGCCTAATGAGGATGAGAATAGACCCACTACAGTGAGTTAGAGAGGAGGAAAAGAGGCTGGAGAAGCCATCTCCTACATGATGAACACATGGTATATAGAGCTCATTCGTACGAACCTGAATGCACAACCTCCTCCACCCTCGCCTATTCCTCAACCTACCCCTGTAGCCCCTCAAGTAGTAGAGGTAGTAAGAGGAGACAAACCTCCAGTTGATAGGATTAGGAAACATGGGGCAGAAGAATTTTGGGCTAGAAGAGAAGATGATCCAGAAAAGGCTGAGTTCTGGTTAGAAAATACCATAAGAGTATTTAATGAGTTGTCATGCATATATGATGAATGTTTGAAGTGTGTGGTTTCTCTTTTAAGAGATTTTTCCTATCAATGGTGGAACACCTTGGTGTCAGTTATATCTAGAGAAAAGATCACATGGGAATTCTTCCAAGAAGAGTTTAAGAAAAAGTATATCAACCAAGGGTTTGTGGATCAGAAAAGAAAAGAAATCTTAGAACTGAAACAAGGCAAGATGTTTGTGACTGATTATGAGTACGAGTTTGTACAACTCAGCAAATACGCTCGAGAGTGTGTATCCACTGAGGCTATCATGAGCAAGAGATTCGAAGATGGACAAAACGATGACATCAAATTATTTGTTACTGTCCTAGAACTAAAAGAATTAATGGTGTTAGTGGAGAGGGCTTGTAAAGCCGAAGAGTTAGTAAAAGAGAAGAGAAAATATGAAATGAAGTCTCGTGACTCGAAAAAGAGACAGTTGAATAAGTCATTCCAATCCTCTTCCAAGAAGTGAAGAGATTTTTCTACCTGATCGGCTACTTCCACTTGGTTTTCAAAGAAGGATAAGAGTAAGCAGTATTTGGGAAATAAGGCACAGACTACTTCAGTATCTAGTTGGGGGGATATTCGATCTGGTAGACCTGAATGCCCATAGTGTGGCAGACGTCATCTCAGTGAATGCCAAGTGCATGAAAATGTTTGTTTCAGATGTGTTTCCCAAGATCACTTTATAAAAGATTGTCCCGAGATGATGAAAGAAGAGAGAGCTCAGGACCCCAGATCTGGGGGTATGGTCAGAGGCGGACCACATAAGAACCCTGGAAGTGGGGCAGGTGGTAGAGGTAACCCTAGAGAACAGGCTGTGAGACTCGAGGGTAGGGCATTTGCGAGGACTTATGCCATTCGCGCTCGCGAAGAGGCATCTTCTCTTGATGTTATTACGAGTACCTTTTCTTTTCATGATATTAAATTTATTGCTTTAATAGATCCCGGATCCACACACTCTTATATTTGCATGAAACTAGTATCCAGTATGAGTATGCCCATAGAGTCTACAAAATTTATGATTAAGGTGTCTAATTCTTTAGGAAAAAGTGTTTTAGTTAATGAAGTATGTAAAGACTGTCCATTGATGATTAAAGGTCATTATTTTAAAGTAAACCTTATGTTGTTACCATTTGATGAGTTTGACATCATTCTTGGTATGGACTGGTTGACCGCCTATGATGTAATAGTTAATTGTGGGAAGAAATACATTGAGATGAGATGTGAGAATAGGGACACACTTCATGTAGAATTAGATGAACTGGGTAGATCGCCAATAATGATTTCTCATATGACAGCACAGAGGTATATAAGAAAAGGGTATGAGACATATCTTGCCTTTGTGATGAACACTAGAGAGACAGAGTTAAATATTGATTCAGTACCGATATTATGTGAGTACTTGGATGTTTTTCCCGAGAAATTACCAGGACTACCACCAGTTAGAGAGGTTGAGTTCAGCATTGCTCTCGGTACTGTACCAATATCTATTACTCCTTACAGAATGGCTCCAACGGAGTTTAAAGAGTTAAAATCACAGTTGTAAGAGTTAACAGATAAAGGCTTTGCAAGATCAAGTTATTCCCCATGGGGTGTTCCAGTTTTATTTGTGAAAAAAAAAAAGATGGCACCATGAGATTGTGCATAAACTACCGTCAGCTTAATAAAGTGACGGTAAAGAATAAGTACCCACGGCTTAGGATTGATGATTTGTTTGATCAATTGAAGGGAGCCACTGTGTTCTCCAAAATAGACTTGAGATCGGGGTACTACCAGTTGAGACTAAGAGACTCAGATGTGTCGAAGACCACTTTCTGAACAAGGTATGGGCATTATGAATCTTTAGTCATGCCTTTTGGTTTGACCAATGCCCCTGTAGTATTCATGGATCTAATGAACCGCATTTTTGGACCATTCCTCGACAAGTTTGTAGTCATTTTTATTGACGACATATTGATTTATTCCTGTAATGAGCCTGAGCATGCTGAGCACCTATGGACAGTTTTGCAGATTCTATGAGAAAATCAGTTGTATGCCAAGTTCTGTAATAGTCCAAATTTGACCGTAAATGGAACTGTGGTTTCGGGATCACGAATCCGAGTCAGAAAAATAATTTACTATTATTTTAAATGCTTAGAATGTGTGAATTAGTGTGTGTAAAATTTTCATGTTAAAAATTAATTGTTTTAGTGCATAATTATGAAAAAGGGGCTTAATCGCATAAAAAGAAAATTTGGTGGTTAAAGGTGTGAGTGCTGAATTGTTGATGGCTTTATAAATTGGGGGGTTTAAATTGCAATTAGACAATAAAAAGATGGATAGTGGCCGGCCATCATTATGCATGTAATAGTGTTAATATGTTTGATTAGACTTTACTTTATTTTATTATAACATTTGTTAAAGGAATGGTTTTTATATTATTAATTAATGATAAAAAAAGAGAGAAAAAGAAGAAAACATTGCATGCTCTTTATTTCATCTTATTTGACTGAAACTAGAAGAGAAATGGAGGAAGAAATATCAAAGGGGGGATTTCGGCACTTTAAAGGCTCAATTAAGGTACAATTTAGTTTTAATGGTTGATAAATTTTATGAAATTTTGATTGTTATTAAGTTTACTCGTAAGCCCATGGGATAATTTTGAGTATGGAGCATGTATGCGTGTGGTATCATTAAGGATAATTTGAATGTTGAGATGATTTTTAGCATTAAAATGAAAGACTTGTATTAGATGAACAATTGTTGTTCTTGAGCTGTTGATGAAGGTGAGTAATTTAGATTTATTTGAGGAAGAAAGGAATTTAGAGTTTAAAATGTCACATAAATGAATTAGATAGATTTGTAATAGAGGAATGAACATTCGGTCCCTAGTAAATGTAGTTAAATTTTATATGTTTTGTATTTTAAGCTTTAGGGGCTAACTTGATGAGTTGTGAATGCTAGGGTGATTTTTATGAATAAATCGTAGAAGGACTAAACATAGAAAATATGATAGTATATGAACTTATGTAGTTCATGGATTGATTCGACTATAGGGATGTATATGCAATTAGGTGTAATTCGGTGAAAATTCATAAAATGGACTAAATTGAATACATGGTTTCAATAAGGGGTAAATTTGGTAAAATTTCAAATGTTGTGATTGGATTCAAAATTAGAGGCATATATGGATTGTAATGTGCCTAAAGTTCAAACGGCTTTATGCTCATTAAGGTATAAATGGCATGTTTCGAATGAGTATAAATTATGTATTAAATTGTTAATGTATGAAATATCAGGGACGAATTTATAAATTGCCTATTTGTTTGTCCGCGGGTTAAATTGAATAGGAAAGTAATTGAATGGGTTTAAATTGTAACTTTCTAGATCAAGAACAAAGTAATTTAGCATTTTACTTAATCGAGCTCATTGAGGTAATCCGTGATAGTGATATTGAATTATATAGAATATATGTAATATTGGTATGTGTGAAACTGATATTGAATTATATAGAATATATGTAATATTGGTATGGTGTGAAAGTGATATTGAATTATATAGAATATATGTAATATTGGTATGGTGTGAAAGCAATATTGAATTATATGAAATATATGTGATATTGATAGTATGTGATGTGAATGGGATGACTCAATAATATGAATGTTCAGGCTTCAAGCCTAGCAGGCCTTGTGACAATGAAAGTTTATCAGGCTTATTGCCTAGCAGGCCTCGTGCCGGTGATTTATATCGGGCTTCGAGCCTAGCGTGCCTTGTGCTTTGAAAGTTTATCGTGCTTATTACCTAGCGTGCCTCGTCGTGGTGATTTATATCGGGCTTGAGCCCAGCGTGCCTTGTGGTGATCTTTATCGTGCTAAATACCTAGCGTGCCTCATGCTTGGGTGAATTATATCGGGCTTATTGCCTAGCGTGCTAAATGCTTGGGTGTTGGAACTACGGACCTTGAGTCTAGCAAGTCTAGTGTCAAGATGTGAGATTCGGACAAATGCCTAGCAGTGTTTTATATCGATGAGTTGAAATCCCAAGCTTAGATTATGTACTGTAAAATCATGAAATGAATTAAGTGAGCCTAAGCATTTGAAGATGAAATGGGTTAAATTTGGCTACAAGGTATGTGTTATTCATATTCATGTATTATACATATATACATGTGATGATAATAAATAAATGAATTGATGAATGAAATGTGATATACAATTGGTAGATGCAAATTGTTATAAACTAAGTCATGAGAAAATTAGTTATATGAAAGCATAATGTGGTTAAAGGTATTCAGATAAGTATATTGATATGAAGGATACAAACCGATCCTCGGATATTTGGCTTTATGCTTATGATTACGTGACATATTGGGATTACTTTGATGCCATGTATACGAATGTATGAAATGTCAAATGGACATACACACAAATATATGTGAATATATATATTCCTTTTATGTGAAGTTACTAAGTGTAAAGTATATACTTATTGTATATATATTAATATGTGATCTTATGGAATTATGTGTATCGAAAATATGAATAGTTGGAAAAAGTATTTAATCTATAATATGTGAACTATCTAATGAGATATAAATTGAAGTTTAAAGGTAAATTAGTGATGATGGTTAATCTAAATGAGCATCATCATTCGATATTAGTAGATCATTTAAGTACTAAACTTTGAAATATTGATATTAGATGCTTGGATATATGAGAGTTTAAATGAACAAATATTTATGTATTGAAAAGGTAATTTGGATGTACACGGCCCTTTACTTGCTTGAATATTTATGTGAATTTATTGAGTTTCGCGTATGGGTATTACGATTATATTATAAAGAAAGGATGTATTATATTTTGAATTGGATGCTGAGTTGATAAGTTGTATACTAATGGTAAGGAAATGATAAGTGCTATGTTAAGTGAGGTAAAAGTATTCAGTTTTGAAGAATTTTCAAGTTAAGCTATTTTATTCTATATTATTTCTTAAGTATTTTAAAATAGTTGAATGTCCAATTGGTATATTATGATTGCTTAAGACTTACTAAGCTAGCAAGCTTATTGTGTGTATTCTTGTTTACCCTTGTTTTATAGATTTAGGTTCATGCTACTGATTTGAAGGATGCAGGAAGAAATCAACCGCACTATCGACTTTCTTTTGGTATTGAATAACTTAGTTTTGTATTAAAAAGGGCATGTATAGGTTAGACTAAATAGTATAACTAATGTTTTGTAATCGTGTAAATATGCTAGCCATGCGAAAATGGCTATCTATTTTGGATAACTTGTTTCGTGTTTTGATGATATAGTTTGCTCATGCTATGAATTATGATTTATGCTTGAATATGTTGAATCATGCGTGAGTGTGGTACTATTATCTGTGCATGTTAGATTATGGTATATACATATCATGAGAGATTATTTCTTTTAAATTAGGTGTGATATATATATGAATGATCAAGTTATAATATAATTACTTGTTATATTCGGTCATGTTATTAAAGGAATAAGAAATTATGCCTTAGAATGTATTTATGATTGGTGATTAGTTAAATGTTTTGATTGTTTAAAGTTACATTATAGACGTGATACTCAAACATCGGGTTATATTAAGTGGTAAACAAGTGCGTATATTCAGTATGAAAAGTTGTTTAGGTCATGTGTTTGAGTTAGGCATATTCGGCCATGTTTTCTTATGTACAATATGAAATGAGTTTAGATTCACATGTTTTTGGTTTGTAAGAGGTGTGTTTGATCTTGTTGTTTTAACTATGTTCGTACAAAAGAGGGGATTTAAGTTATGACAGGTAACGCCCTTAAACCTAATCCGGTGATGGACACGGGATAAGGGTGTTACATTTGATTGGTATCAGAGCTTACGATTTATTCGATTCTAGGACTACCGTAGCATGTGTGGGTCTAGCTATACATGCCTTAAATTACAATACGATAGTGCGGTGACTTCTGACATCTGATTTGTGATTTTATATTGTAAATGGATCCCGATAGAGCCGTAGCTGATGATGTTGAGAGCGTAGCACCTGATTCTGCACCTGGTTAGCGTCGGTAGACTCTCGACCTATCTCGAGTAGTCATGAGGAGAAAGGTTAAGTAAGCCTTCTACCAGATGATAAACGAATGGTTTACTCAATATATCTGGACTAACCCGACTGTGCAACAACCTCCACCCCTGAATAATCCATCTCTAATATCTATGGTATCTTTGATAGTAGATCTGATAAGATTTGACAGGCCTCCTATAGATAAAATCAAGAAATACGGGGCCGAAGAGTTTAAAGCTAATGATGATAATGATGCTGAGTGGGCTGAGTTGTGGTTTGATAATACTACCTGCGTGTTCGACGAGCTATATTGTATTTCAGATGAATGTTTAAAATGTGCCATATCTTTGTTAGGAGACAATATTGTCATATCTGAAGCTAGAGTGCCAGTCAGAGAGTAGGCTATTCGAGCTCTAGAGGATGCCTCATCACCTGATGTCATAACTGGTACAATTACTCTTTATGATATTTTTGTGATTATTTTGATAGACCCTGACCCTACGCATGCATATTTTAGTATTCAGCAAGACTTTGACTGTAGAATCTTTTGAATTTGCTATAAAAGTAACGAACTCCTTGGTAAAAGTGTTCTGGTTGATAAAGTATGCAAGAACTATCCGTTAAGGTTCTGAGATATCTGTTTTCCACTGAGTTGATACTTTTACTGATTGATGAATTCGATATTATTTTGGGAAGGGATTGGTTGTTTATGCCTGATGTTGTTGTGAACTACAAAAGAAAGACTATAAATTAAGGATGTTCAAAGGATAAGAAAATACGGATTGAGTCTGATGATTTGAGTGGATTGCCTGATGTATTTCCTGAAGAGTTACTGGGTTTGCCTCTGATTCATGAAGTTGAATCTGTTATTGATTTGTTGTGATAATTGTAGATAACATTTTGATTTATTCACGTGATAAAAAGGAGCATACTGAACTTTTGAGAATTTTGTTGCAAACTTTGAGAGAAAAACAATTGTATGTGAAATTCAGCGAATGAGAATTTTGATTGTATGAAGTTAGTTTTCTGGGACATATGGTGTTAGTCTTTGGAATTCAAGTAGATCCGAGTAAGATTTCTGCTATTTTGAGTTGGAAACCTCCAAAAAAGTGTGTCTATAGTTCGTAATTATCTAGGCTTAGCTGGTTATTACCGTAGAATTATAAAAAGGTTTTTCAGTGATAGTTACTTCGTTGACTAGACTACTTTAGAAAGATGTCAGATTTGAATGGTTGGAAAAGCGTTAGAAAAGTTTCGATCAATTGAAAGCCCTTTTGACTGAAGCTTCAGTGTTAGTTAAGCCTGAATCGGGTAAAGAATTTATTGTTTATAGTGATGCTTCTTTGAATGGTTTGGGTTGCATTTTGATGCAGGAAGGCAAAGTTGTAGCCTACACTTCGAGACAATTGAAGCCGCATGAAAGAAATTTTCTAACACATGATTTAGAGCTCGCAGTCATTGTGTTCGCATTGAAGATTTGGCATCATTATCTATTCAGTGAGAAATGTCACGTTTATTCAGATCACAAGAGTTTGAAGTAATTGATGATGCAAAGAGATTTGAATCTGAGGCAATGCAGATGGTTAGAGTTATTGAAAGATTACGAGCTAGTACTCGACTACCATCCAGGGAAAGCTAACATTGTCGTTGATACTTAAAGTCGAAAGTCATTATTTGCTCTTCGTGCATCGAATATACCTATGGCTATGTCTAGTGAGGGTTCGATAGCAGCCAAATTAAAAGCAAGACCGATGTTTATTTAGTAAATTTATGATGCACAGAAAATTTACAAAGATATGATTGCTAGAAGGGATCAGTGTGAAAATGATGCAGAGTCAGAGCTTTGAATCGATGCAAATGATTGTTTGAGCTTCAAAGGCCGAATATGTGTTTCAAAGAATATGGATTTGATTTCAGATGATTTTGAATGAGGCTCATAATAGTCGACTATCGGTACATACGGGTAGCACGAAAATGTATAATGATTTGAAACAATTCTATTAGTGGCCTGGTATGAAACGGGACATACCTGAATATGTCTCGAAGTGCTTAGTTTGTCAGCAATAAAAGTTGAACATCAGATGCCTTCTGAGTTACTCCAGCCAATCATGATACCTGAATGGAAATGGGATAAAATTTCTATGGATTTTGTATCCTGTCTGCCAACGACACCGAGCAAGAAATATGCAGTTTGGGTTATAGTGGATATTGATCCGACCCGTTACATGTGAAAGCCATCTGAAATAGAAATCCAACCTAATATGACATATGAAGAAGAGATGATCTGTATCTTAGCCGTGAAGTAAAGGAGTTGAGAAATAAGAAATGGCAGCCTGAAGATTCAATAAGACAACAATATCTGAAATTGTTCAGCGAAAAGATTTTCGGGGACGAAAATCCCTAAGGGGGGAGTTGTAACAGTCCAAATTTGACTGTAATCGGAACTGTAGTTTCGGGATCACGAATCTGAGTTAGAAAAATAATTTACTATTATTTTAAATGCTTAGAATGTGTGAGTTAGTGTGTGTAAAATTTTCATGTTAAAAATTAATTATTTTAGTGCATAATTATGAAAAAGGGGCTTAATCGCATAAAAAGAAAATTTGGTGGTTAAAGGTGTGAGTGTCGAATTGTTGATGGCTTTATAAATTGGGGGGTTTAAATTGCAATTAGACAATAAAAAGATGGATAGTGGCCGGCCATCATTATGCATGTAATAGTGTTAATATGTTTCATTAGACTTTACTTTATTTTATTATAACATTTGTTAGAGGAATGGTTTTTATATTATTAATTAATGATAAAAAAGAGAGAAAAAGAAGAAAACATTGCATGCTCTTTATTTCATCTTATTTGACCGAAACTAGAAGAGAAATGGAGGAAGAAATATCAAAGGGGGGATTTCGGCACTTTAAAGGCTCAATTAAGGTACAATTTAGTTTTAATGGTTGATAAATTTTATGAAATTTTGATTGTTATTAAGTTTACTCGTAAGCCCATGTGATAATTTTGAGTATGGAGCATGTATGCGTGTGGTATCATTGAGGATAATTTGAATGTTGAGATGATTTTTAGCATTAAAATGAAAGACTTATATTAGATGAACAATTGTTGTTCTTGAGCTGTTGATGAAGGTGAGTAATTTAGATTTATTTGAGGAAGAAACGAGTTTAGAGTTTAAAATGTCACATAAATGAATTAGATAGATTTGTAATAGAGGAATGAACATTCGGTCCTTAGTAAATGTAGTTAAATTTTATATGTTTTGTATTTTAAGCTTTAGGGGCTAACTTGATGAGTTGCGAATGCTAGGGTGATTTTTATGAATAAATCGTAGAAGGACTAAACATAGAAAATATGATAGTATATGAACTTATGTAGTTCATGGATTGATTCGGCTATAGGGATGTATATGCAATTAGGTGTAATTCGGTGAAAATTCATAAAATGGACTAAATTGAATACATGGTTTCAATAAGGGGTAAATTTGGTAAAATTTTAAATGTTGTGATTGGATTCAAAATTAGAGGCATATATGGATTGTAATGTGCCTAAAGTTCAAACGGCTTTATGCTCATTAAGGTATAAATGGCATGTTTCGAATGAGTATAAATTATGTATTAAATTGTTAATGTATGAAATATCAGGGACGAATTTATAAATTGCCTATTTGTTTGTCCGCGGATTAAATTGAATAGGAAAGTAATTGAATGGGTTTAAATTGTAACTTTCTAGATCAAGAACAAAGAAAATCGATTTTGGATCGGGGAAAAAGGCAAGTTCACGGATAACCGGTCTTCGTTGTCAGATGAAATCTGAGGTAAGTCTTTAAGCAAATTAATTCCATAATAATTGATTATAATTTATCGTATATGTTGAATTATGAACTTGTGGAGTTAAACATGGTAAAACCGAATGTGAGGAAGTAATTTAGCATTTTACGTAATCGAGCTCATTGAGGTAATCCGTGATAGTGATATTGAATTATATAGAATATATGTAATATTGGTATCGTGTGAAACTGATATTGAATATATGTAATATTGGTATGGTGTGAAAGTGATATTGAATTATATAGAATATATGTAATATTGGTATGGTGTGAAAGCGATATTGAATTATATGAAATATATGTGATATTGATAGTATGTGATGTGAATGGGATGACTCAATAATATGAATGTTCGGGCTTCAAGCCTAGCAGGCCTTGTGCCGGTGAAAGTTTATCAGGCTTATTGCCTAGCGTGCCTCGTCTTGGGTAATTTATATCGGGCTTCGAGCCCAGCGTGCCTTGTGCTTGGTGAAATTTTATCAGGCTTATTGCCCAGCGTGTCTCGTCTCGGTGATTTATATCGGGCTTCGAGCCTAGCAGGCCTTGTGCCGGTGATCTTTATCGGGCTAAATGCCTAGTAGGCCTCGTCTTGGGTGGATTATATCGGCTTATTGCCTCAGGTGCTAAATGGTGTTGGAACCACGGACCTTGAGTCTAGCAAGTCTAGTGTCAAGATGTGAGATTCGGACAAATGCCTAGCGTGTTTTATATCGATGAGTTGAAATCCCAAGCTTAGATTATGTACTGTAAAATCATGAAATGAATTAAGTGAGCCTAAGCATTTGAAGATGAAATGGGTTAAATTTGGCTACAAGGTATGTGTTATTCATATTCATGTATCATACATATATACATGTGATGATAATAAATAAATGAATTGATGAATGAAATGTGATATACAATTGGTAGATACAAATTGTTATAAACTAAGTCATGAGGAAAATTAGTTATATGAAAGCATAATGTGGTTAAAGGTATTCAGATAAGTATATTGATATGAAGGATACAAACCGATCCTCGGATATTTGGCTTTATGCTTATGATTACGTGACATATTGGGATTACTTTGATGCCATGTATACGAATGTATGAAATGTCAAATGGACATACACACAAATATATGTGAATATATATATTCCTTTTATGTGAAGTTGCTAAGTGTAAAGTATATACTTATTGTATATATATTAATATGTGATCCTATGGAATTATGTGTATCGAAAATATGAATAGTTGGAAAAGAGTATTTAATCTATAATATGTGAACTATCTAATGAGATATAAATTGAAGTTTAAAGGTAAATTAGTGATGATGGTTAATCTAAATGAGCATCAAGATTCGATATTAGTAGATCATTTAAGTACTAAACTTTGAAATATTGATATTAGATGCTTGGATATATGAGAGTTTAAATGAACATATATTTATGTATTGAGCAGTGTAATTCGGATGTACACGGCCCTTTACTTGCTCGAATATTTATGTGAATTTATTGAGTTTCGCGTATGGGTATTACGATTATATTATAAAGAAAGGATGTATTATATTTTGAATTGGATGCTGAGTTGATAAGTTGTATACTAATGGTAAGGAAATGATAAGTGCTATGTTAAGTGAGGTAAAAGTATTCAGTTTTGAAGAATTTTCAAGTTAAGCTATTTTATTCTATATTATTTCTTGAGTATTTTAAAATACTTGAATGTCCAATTGGTATATTATGATTGCTTAAGACTTACTAAGCTAGCAAGCTTATTGTGTGTATTCTTGTTTACCCTTGTTTTATAGATTTAGGTTCATGCTACGGATTTGAAGGATCTGGGAAGAAATCAACCGCACTATCGACTTTCTTTTGGTATTGAATAACTTAGTTTTGAATTAAAAAGGGCATGTATATGTTAGACTAAATAGTATAACTAATGTTTTGTAATCGTGTAAATATGCTAGCCATGCGAAAATGGCTATCTATTTTGGATAACTTGTTTCGTGTTTTGATGATATAGTTTGCTCATGCTATGAATTATCATTTATGCTTGAATATGTTGAATCATGCGTGAGTGTGGTACTATTATCTGTGCATGTTAGATTATGGTATATACATATCATGAGAGATTATTTCTTTTAAATTAGGTGTGATATATATATGAATGATCAAGTTATAATATAATTACTTGTTATATTCGGTCATGTTATTAAAGGAATAAGAAATTATGCCTTAGAATGTATTTATGATTGGTGATTGGTTAAATGGTTTGATTGTTTAAAGTTACATTATAGACGTGATACTCAAACATGGGGTTATATTAAGTGGTAAACAAGTGTGTATATTCAGTATGAAAAGTTGTTTAGGTCATGTGTTTGAGTTAGGCATATTCGGCCATGTTTTCTTATGTGCAATATGAAATGAATTTAGATTCACATGTTTTTGGTTAGTAAGAGGTGTGTTTGATCTTGTTGTTTTAACTATGTTCGTACAAAAGAGGGGATTTAAGTTATGACAGGTAATGCCCTTAACCTAATTCAGTGATGGACACGGGATAAGGGTGTTACAAGTTCAGTAAAAGCGAATTTTGGCTCAAAGAAGTCAAATTTCTGGGACATATTATCTCGGGAGATGGAGTACGAGTGGATCCAAGTAAGATTTTAGCTATAACGGACTAGAAACCACCGAAGAATGCCTCTGAGATCAGAAGTTTTCTAGGCCTAGCCGGTTATTATAGGCGATTCGTCAAAAGGTTTTTCATGATTGCAACTCTGATGACGAAGTTGCTACAGAAAAATGTAAAGTTTGAGTTGACAGAAAGATGCCAGCAAAGTTTCGAGAAACTGAAAGCATTGTTGACAGAAGCTCTAGTTTTAGTACAACTCGAGTCAGGGAATGAGTTTGTAATATATAGCGATGCATCCTTAAACAGATTAGGCTGTGTACTTATGCCAGAAGGCAAGGTTATTGCTTATGACTCTAGACAGTTGAAGCCTCATGAGAGGAATTATCCGATGCATGATTTAGAGTTGGCTGCCATAGTCTTCGCTTTGAAGATTTGGAAACACCATCTATATGGTGAAAGATGTCAGATTTTCATGAATCACAAAAGTCTGAAGTACATGATGACGCAAAAAGAGTTGAATTTAAGGCAACGAAGATGGTTAGAGTTGATAAAAGACAATGAGCTAATCATTGATTACCATTCTGGAAAGGTGAATGTGGTCGCCGATGCCTTGAGTAGAAAGTCCCTGTTTGCATTAAGGGCATTGAATTCATGGATGACTTTATCTGACGATGGTTCTATTCTAGCTGAGTTTAGAGCTAGACCATTATTCCTCCAAGAGATTATTAAGGCTAAAAAATAAGATAGTGAGTTGCAAGCCAAGAGAACTCAGTGCGAGCTAGATGTTGAGTCTGATTTCTGGATTAGCTCCAATGGAAGTCTGATGTTTAAAGATAGGGTTTGTGTACCGAGAAAGGAAGAGCTTATTCAGAGAATTTTGCATGAGGCACATAACGGATGTTTATCTGTACATCCGGGTAGTACCAAGATGTATAATGATTTGAAGCAACAGTATCGGTGGCCGAGAATGAAGAAAGATATTTCAGAACTCATTTCAAGATGCTTGATTTGTCAGCAAGTAATGGCTGAACACCAAGTACCTTCAGGTTTGCTTCAACCAATTATGATTCCCGAGTGGAAATGGGACAATATTACTATGGATTTGTAATAGGACTGCCACTGTCTCCGAGCAAGAAAGATGATGTATGGCTTGTGGTTGATAAACTCACAAAGTCAGCCCATTTTATACCTGTACGAATTGACTATTCACTGGACAAGTTGGCAAACTTGTACGTTTCAGAAATAGTAAGGCTTCACGGAGTTCCGTTGTCAATCATATTGGATAGAGATCCGAGATTCACATCCAGATTTTGGAAGAAGTTATAAGAGGCCTTGGGTACAAAATTGAGTTTTAGCACAGCTTTTCATCCTTAAACTGACGGTCAGTCGGAGAGGTTAATTCAAGTACTTGAGGACATGCTCAGATGTTGTATTCTCGAATTTCAAGGCAGTTGGGAAAAGTTTCTCCCATTGGTAGAATTTGTCTATAATAATAGTTTTCAGTCAAGCTTGATGATGGAGCCTTATAAGGCTCTATATGGGCGTAAGTGCCGGACGCCTCTATATTGGACTGAACTTAAAGAAAACCAGATTCACGGGGTTGATTTGGTTAGAGAAACCGAAAAAAAGGTGAAAGTAATTCGAGAAATTTTAAAGGCTACTTCTGACAGACAAAAATCCTACTCGAATTTAAGAAGAAAAGAAATAGAGTATCAAGTCGGGAATAAAGTTTTCTTGAAAGTGTCACCATCGAGAAAAGTTCTCAGATTCGGCCAAAAAGGCAAGTTGAGTCCACGTTTTATTGGCCCATATAGGAGTACCAAGAAAGTTACGCATGTAACATCCTGAATAGGGCCTATGCATTTCCAGTTTAATTGTATGAAATGACAAGTTTCAAGTACTATGAATAAATTTTTGATACTTTTGGAAACCTAGAAATGCATGAAAATGGAAATGGAAATGGAAATGGAAATGGACATTTTTGGAAACTTAGACATTTTTGGAAACTTAGACATTTTTGGAAACCTAAAGGAATTAGGAAAGTGAACATTTTGGAAACCAAACCAAAATAGGAAACTAAACATTTTGGAAACCAAACCAAAATAGGAAACTAAACATTTTGGAAACCAAGCCAAAATAGGAAACTAAACATTTTGGAAACTTAGAAAGTACAGAGCCGCGTGAAAATTTTAGGAAACTTAAAAATGACCCCGGAATATCGAATTTAAGAGCCCAAAGGGGAGCTTAGGGCCAAGTGACCCCAAAAATATAAAGAACATAAAATTTGACCCAATAACGGACTTGGAAATGTGGCTCAAGATGCCACCTAAGGCCCTAGGAAATGGCCCAAATGCAAGAGGTTTTGGGCCCGAGTTTGAGTCATCTAGGAAACAAATAAAAGAAATAAAATTTTGCCTCCATGAGTGGAGAGTTGGACTAACACAAGGAAGAGGAGTTTTATTCAATAAAACTCTTGGCTAATTAGGAGATTTGATGGAATTTCATAATTGATAAAACTAAAACTTATCACAAGTGAAGAATTGGTGAATTAGGGACTCTAAGGCTAATAGTTTTACCAAAGAAAGAAAAGAAAAGAGCCATTCTCTTCTCTTCAACATCTTGTCAAACCTCCTAGTGAAAGTAGCAACAATCTTTCCTCTTCTCTTTAGCCAATTTCCTTGTCAAAACTCTATCCATCTCTTTTCTTTCTTTTTCTTTTCTTCTACTATTCATCCACAAAAGCCAAAACTTTGAGATCCATAATAGTGCCATATCCGAATAGCATAAGGGATCTTTCGGGACTCGAAAACGAGGTAAGTACATCAATGTACAATCGGCAAAAAGATTCCCCCCATGATTAAATAATAGATCAAATCTAACAAGTGATTTCGGCAGGAATTTGAAATAAAGATCAACTTCGGGATTTGGGGTAAGTGAGTCTATACATTCGGCCAAGGCCAAATCTTAGTCAATTAGATCGAATTGATCAAAAACTAACCTATTCAGAGATCTAGGAAGTTGCCGATTTCAAGGAAAAAGGGAGGTGAATTTCGGGATTTAAAAATCCATAAGGTAAGCCCCTAAAGGTATTCGGCCAAAGTTTATGTGATTACCTAGATTAGATTCGTAATTATTAAAAAGCTGAAAACTAATTTATGTTGAAGTTTCAAGGTTGGCCGAATATCAGGTGAAGGAAAACAAAGTTTCCGGGATTTGAATAAACATCAAATCGGCACCAAAGGTAAGCCTCTTTACAAATCCTACTAGGATTTGGATATTATAGCCCAAAATAGAATTTATGCTAAGTAATATTTGATAAACCAAATGTAGGAATTAGGATCTAAACATTAGATCTTGCTTTCAAATCTCAAGGAATCGCTAAACAAATCGGTGTGTATTCCACACTATTCTTAATAGTTTTTTGGTTTAAATATGTTATATATGTTAATGTGAAAGTGAAAGAAAGTGGCTAAAGTGCCATATTATGGTACAAAGTATTGAGTGCACGTTTTCCTACTTCTACTAGGATTTCAAATAAATGTTATACAAGTGAAAAGTGATGTGAAAGTGAAATAAAAATATGTTATGCATGATATTTATAATTTGGGGCATTCGGATTTATGTGAAAGGGGAAGAAGGTGTTGACTACGGTCTCACCAACGTTATAAGTGAAAGTGATGACTTGGTCTCACTAAGTGAATGTGATGACTTGGTCTCACTAAGTGAATGTGATGATCTGCGGTCTCACTAAGTGGTAACCGGTTACATTACAGTGGTGGCTATGCCACAATATTATCGATGGGCGATGAGCACGCCGACCGCAATGACGCCTTCGATGGAGTGTAGCGGAAGGAGGTTGACTTAGTAGTCCCCATGGTGTACAAGGTTGGTACGGGTGGAGTGTAGCGGATGGCATATAGGTTTGGGTTCGGGTTTGCATCATGATATTGAATTTTATATGCATATGATTTTTATGGTGTGCCTATCTCTATTATGTTTAGTGTTGGTTACACACTGAGTCTATCGACTCACCCCGTTGTGGGAATATGTTTCAGGTGATGAGCAGTAATGGACCGGGACGGCAGAACTTGTGGTGGCCATGATCGTCTTGAAGTTCGGCTTAATTCGAATATTTATTTTATTTTAAAGTACTGTACAATTTATTATTTTGGGTTTCATTTTATGTAATAAGGCCACCGTGACGAATTTTTTTTTTATTTCTACTATAATTACCATGTTATGAGTTTAGGGCTTTATAAAGAGTAAGCCCACTTAGTATGAAATAAGTTTAAATATTTTTATCACTTGAAGCAAATGGGTTTTGTTATAAAAATAAATTTGTTTTCAACTCAAGCCCAACCCACAACGAGCTATCTTCCAAAACTCACAGTTTTCAAAGTATTCGAATGAATTTGAACCGGGGAACATACCAGATCCAGTCCATTCTCGTGGGCCGGGTGTGGGGTGTTTCAGTTTGGTATCAGAGCCCAGTTCAAACTCTCGGCCTGTGGCCTAAGGCCCAAAACGTTTTTAAAATAAGGCCAAATGAGTTTTATGAAAGTATTTTTACAAATAGACAGGTATAAAGACATGGCCCCTAAGTCTCCGACCCGCAGTCCACCAGGTAAGTACCCTAACTCTATGTGTGATTCTGTGATTTATATAAGGGCAGAAAAGGCATGGAACGTAGAATAGCATGATAGGAACTTGAACCCTAGTATTAGACTACTCAAACACAAACACATAAGATTTAAGGCACTAAACCAACCTATGACTAAGTCAATTAAGCTAGGTGTGGCAACCATGGTACGCATGTCAGGAGTGGATCCTCAAGAGCTTGGTATTTAAGCGGTCCTAGTGACTCACCTCCTCTTCTTGAATCCTACAGTGCGTAGCTTCGGTTCACCCTAACCTAGAGGACTTAGCGGGTGTGGTAACCCCAGACGCATGTCTAGGAATGGTTTCAGTGGGAGCTTGGTATTTAAGCAAATCGCGTGACTCACCTCCTCTCCACTCGAATCCTCGCACAGTGCGTAGCTTTGGTTCACCCCGACCAAGAAGGCTCACCATAGGCTAAACTCAATAACTAAAACCCGAAAGGAATTAGCCATTTTTTAACACTTAATATTAAAATTCTAAAATCACTTTCTTTCTCTTATCCTTAATTCACGAAAACTATTTCAGTACACAATTATTTTCGAAAAATTTTTGATCCATACAAATTACAAAAATGTCCTTAGTGGTAAAATTACCAAAGTGCCCTTGGTTTATAAAATGATTCAACTACTCAACAGTTTTACCAAAATTTTATTATTTTATAAACACTCCAAAAGCCCTAACTTGCAAAATATCAATATACCTTGATTTATGGAAAATTACAAAATTGCCCCTAACTCACTAAAATTACCAACATGACCCTGAATTTCAAAAATTTTACAACATTCCCATTTTGAAGGAACAATTTTCGAAAAGAACCCTCAGAGTTTTACAACTTTTGAAATACCACTGATTTATTTTGCAAATTTACCCTGATTTGTGAAAAATTACCAAAATACCCCTGAGGTTAAAAACTACCGAAATAACCCCAGATTTAAAATTTTTTTCCAAATTACCCTAGACTTCAAAATTTTCAAAATAATTTTTGACAAAAACACCAAGGAACGTTTTTCTTCTGAAAAATTATGAAAATGCCCTTGTAGGACAAAACTACGAAAATACCCCGCATAGAGGAAAACAACATCAACAACAAAAACTACAACGTTTCTCTGAATGAACGCAAGTTCATACTTGTTTGATGGATGAATGAATGGAAAAGACTGTGTGTTTGTATGAATACGAAAGAACCACTCTTAAATCCCTTTCCATAAAACTTCTTCGCTGATAAATAAGTGGAACAAAGACTAGTCCATAAAATTTCTTAATCAGATCTCGACGCTAGAAAATGAGTTCTTGAGGACGCGGTCGTCAAGGATGCGGTAGAGGAGGAATAACTGTGTCAGAACCCGTTAGATCGTGTCAAGGTTCGACAATGAGTTACCACCGCCACCACCACCCCACCGTTAATGTCGAAGCGAGGCTCGACGGGATGAGGGCGTGTCGCAAGCCATGTTGCGAGTATTAGAAATGGTGGCTGGCGCGGGTGGAAATTCGGGAGCTCAAAAATCATGACCGAGCGACTCGAGCCAACGGGCCGAGGTGTTTCGTGGAGTGTCCGTGTGGCACCCAAGATCGCCGAGTATTGGTTGGAAGCAATCGAGCGTATTATGGATGAACTCGACCGACCCCGAGGAGAAGTTGAAAGGGATGGTAGCCCTGTTACGTGATGAAGCATACCAATGGTGGCTAACTGTTCGTGATGGTGCCACGGCAGAGGATCTGACATGGGAGTATGCTAAGGAAGCATATCAGAAGAAGTATGTCAGCACTCGGTATATTGATGAGCAGCGGAAAGCTTTTCTAGGACTAGTTCAGGGGAACAAATCAGTGGCGGCATATGAGGCTGAATTTCTGAGGTTAAGCCGATATGCTCGAGGAGTAGTCGCGACTGAACATGAACGCTGTGTCCGTTTTAAGGACTGATTAAGGGATGACTTAAGGTTATTAATAGCGCCACATCAGGAACGGGAGTTCTCCACGTTGGTTGAAAAGGCTAAGGTAGCTGAAGGAATCAAGGACTCGACTAGGCAGAACTCTGATAGGAATAGACCCAAGAGGGGTTATGGATCGTCAGAAAATGTGCAGAAAAGGCCCAGAACTGATGGGCCGAGGGATCAACAATCTGCTACAGGATGGCAGTATCGTCCTTGTGAGCATTGTGGAAAGAAACATTCAGGTGAGTGTTGGAAAAAGATAGGAGCATGTCTTAAGTGTGGGTCCAAGGACCATATGCTCAAGAAGCTGCCCAAAGATATCGAAGAAAGTCGATCAAGACTCGTAATGTTAATCAGTGGTAGAGGAGAACAATGATTTCAACGAGGTCGTGATTCGAATAACAGAGGTAATGGTTTCGGTCGAGGACGTGGAGCACCAAGCGGAGGTGCTGAAGGTTCAGATGTAAGGCAGCCAAGGTTAGTTTATGCAGTCGGCCGTCGCGAGGATAGTGACGCGCTAGACGAGACAACGAGTAAGTTCCTTATTTATGGATTATACTTTATTACTTTACTCGCTATAAGATTAGTTCGATCTTATGTTGCTAATGAAGTGTATGGAACCTTGATTGTGAACTTAGAGAATGTGCCTAAAAAGTATGATAGTTCTTTAAGATCAGAGTGCGCAGCAATAGCGTAGTGTGGTGAGTTAGACTGTACGGATGAACGATAGTAAGTAATTTCGAGGACGAAATTATTTTTAAGGGGGGTAGAACTGTAACATCCTGAATAGGGCCTATGCATTTCCAGTTTAATTGTATGAAATGACAAGTTTCAAGTACTATGAATAAATTTTTGATACTTTTGGAAACCTAGAAATGCATGAAAATTGAAATGGAAATGGAAATGGAAATGGACATTTTTGGAAACTTAGACATTTTTGGAAACCTAAAGGAATTAGGAAAGTGAACATTTTGGAAACCAAACCAAAATAGGAAACTAAACATTTTGGAAACCAAACCAAAATAGGAAACTAAACATTTTGGAAACCAAGCCAAAATAGGAAACTAAACATTTTGGAAACTTGGAAAATACAGAGCCGCGCGAAAATTTTAGGAAACTTAAAAATGACCCCGGAATGTCGAATTTAAGAGCCCAAAGGGGAGCTTAGGGCCAAGTGACCCCAAAAATATAAAGAACATAAAATTTGACCCAATAACGGACTTGGAAATGTGGCCTGAAGATGCCACCTAAGGCCCTAGGAAATGGCCCAAATGCAAGAGGTTTTTGGGCCTGAGTTTGAGTCATCTAGGAAACAAATAAAAGAAATAAAATTTTGCCTCCATGAGTGGAGAGTTGGACGGCACAAGGAAGAGAGAGTTTTATTCAATAAAACTCTTGGCTAATTAGGAGATTTGATGGAATTTCATAATTGATAAAACTAAAACTTATCACAAGTGAAGAATTGGTGAATTAGGGACTCTAAGGCTAATAGTTTGACCAAAGAAAGAAAAGAAAAGAGCCATTCTCTTCTCTTCAACATCTTGCGAAACCTCCTAGTGAAAGTAGCAACAATCTTTCCTCTTCTCTTTAGCGAATTTCCCTTGTCAAAACTCTATCCATCTCTTTTTCTTTCTTTTCTTTTCTTCTACTATTCATCCACAAAAGCCAAAACTTTGAGATCCATAATAGTGCCATAGCCGAATAGCATAAGGGATCTTAGGGACTCAAAATGAGGTAAGTACATCAATGTACAATCGGCAAAAGATTCCCCATGATTAAATAATAGATCAAATCTAACAAGTGATTTCGGCAGGAATTTGAAATAAAGATCAACTTCGGGATTTGGGGTAAGTGAGTCTATACATTCGGCCAAGGCCAAATCTTAGTCAATTAGATCGAATTGATCAAAAACTAACCTATTCAGAGATCTAGGAAGTTGCCGATTTCAAGGAAAAAGGAGGTGAAGTTTGGGATTTAAAAATCCATAAGGTAAGCCCCTAAAGGTATTCGGCCAAAGTTTATGTGATTACCTAGATTAGATCCGTAATTATTAAAAAGCTGAAAACTAATTTATGTTGAAGTTTCAAGGTTGGCCGAATATCAAGTGAAGGAAAACAAAGTTTCCGGGATTTGAATAAACATCAAATCGGCATCAAAGGTAAGCCTCTTTACAAATCCTACTAGGATTTGGATATTATAGCCCAAAATAGAATTTATGCTAAGTAATATTTGATAAACCAAATGTAGGAATTAGGATCTAAACATTAGATCTTGCTTTCGAAATCTCAAGGAATCGCTAAACAAATCAGGTGTGTATTCCACACTATTCTTAATAGTTTTTTTTGGTTTAAATATGTTATATATGTTAATGTGAAAGTGAAAGAAAGTGGCTAAAGTGCCATATTATGGTACAAAGTATTCGTGCACGTTTTCCTACTTCTACTAGGATTTCAAATAAATGTTATACAAGTGAAAAGTGATGTGAAAGTGAAATAAAAATATGTTATGCATGATATTTATAATTTAGGGCATTCGGGATTTATGTGAAAGGGAAGAAGGTGTTGACTACGGTCTCACCAACGTTATAAGTGAAAGTGATGACTTGGTCTCACTAAGTGAATGTGATGACTTGGTCTCACTAAGTGAATGTGATGACTTTGGTCTCACTAAGTGGTAACCGGTTACATTACGATGGTGGCTATGCCACAATATTATCGATGGGCGATGCACGCGTCATTGCAATGACGCCTTCGATGGAGTGTAGCGGAAGGAGGTTGACTTAGTAGTCCCCACTGTATACAAAGTTGGTACGGTGGAGTGTAGCGGATGGCATATAGGTTTGGGTTCGGGTTTGCATCATGATTTTGAATTTTTATATGCATATGATTTTTATGGTGTGCCTATCTCTATTATGTTTAGTGTTGGTTACACACTGAGTCTATCGACTCACCCCGTTGTGGGAATATGTTTCAGGTGATGAGCAGTAATGGACCGGGACGGCAGAACTTGTGGTGGCCATGATCGTCTTGAAGTTCGGTTTAATTCGAATATTTATTTTATTTTAAAGTACTGTACAATTTATTATTTTGGGTTTCATTTTATGTAATAAGGCCACCGTGACGATTTTTTTTTATTTCTACTATAATTACTATGTTATGAGTTTAGGGCTTTATAAAGAGTAAGCCCACTTAGTATGAAATAAGTTTAAATATTTTTATCACTTGAAGCAAATGGGTTTTGTTATAAAAATAAATTTGTTTTCAACTCAAGCCCAACCCACAACGAGCTATCTTCCAAAACTCACAGTTTTCAAAGTATTCGAATGAATTTGAACCGGGGAACATACCAGATCCAGTCCATTCTCGTGGGCCGGGTGTGGGGTGTTTCAGCACAGGTAGCTTACAGATTGGCTTTGCCATCAGAGTTAGAAAAGATACATGATGTGTTTCACGTGTCTATGTTACGACGCTACCGATCAGACCCTTCACATGTAATTATCCCATCAGAAATAGAGATTCATCCTGACATGATTTATGGTGAAGAGCCAGTTAAGATTTTAGCTCGAAAAGTCAAACAGCTGAGGAATAAGAGTATCTCCCTTGTTAAAGTATTATGGCAAAGGCATGAGATGGAGGAAGCTACATGGGAACCACAAGAGAGTATGGGAAACCAGTACCCAAACCTATTTGTTGGTAAGATTTTCGAGGACAAAAATCCCTAAGGGGGAGAATTGTAATAGCCCAATTTAGGGCCTAGTCAGAATAGTGGTGTGAGACCAAAAATCTGAAGTAGTAATATGAGTTCTTAATGTATTGAGATGTTTGCATGATATTATGATAGCATTATGTAGAAATTTGATGGAAATTTCCATTAAAAGGGTCTACTAGGACTAAATTTCAAAAGTTGCAAAATATGAGTTTCTAGAAGCTTTTTGTAGGAAATACCTTTAGAATATTAATTGGAAGTCCTTAAATAGAAATTTTCCAAAATTATAATTTTTGGACAAAAATGGTCATGAGTTAGGAAATGGTGAAATTTTAAAGAGAAGGGCATTTTGGTCATTTAATCAATTAAATGACTAATAAGGGAAAAAGATGACAAAAATCATTCTCATCTTCTTCCCCAAGTGCCAAAAATTGAAGGAAGCCATAGCTAGGATTCTTCAATTTTTCAAGCTTGCTAGTAAGTTCATCTTAGCCCCGTTTTTAATATTCTTCGTATTTTTGGAGTCCTCGTAACATGAATTAGCTATTTTTAGCTATAAGATAAGCTAAGATGCATGTTAAAAAATCTACCCATGTATGACATGTTTGTAAAATGATGTTTTAAGAGAGAATATGAAAGTTTGATGTTAGATAAACATCTTTTCCTAAATGAATTTCATTAAAAAATGCTAGTAAGGACTAGTTTGTAATAATTGTGAAATTTGCCATACATGGTAGAAATATTAAGAATTGGTTATTGCTACAGTCGAGGCAATGAATCAGTTGAGCATGAAGTATTAGGAAGTTAATGAAAATCACTTTACAAGCCTAGGGGAAAAAATGTAATTATGAGAAAGTTTAGGGGTAAAATAGTAATTTTCCCAAAGTATGAGTTAAGAGTCAATTTAGTCAATGTGAGTATTAAATGATCTAAATTATTATTATAGATCAAGAAAAATAAAGCCTGGATCGAAATCGAGGCAAGAACAAAGTCGACGACTAAATTCCACATCTACATACATTTTGTATATCGAGGTAAGTTTTATGATTTCTAAGCTTTATGATGACTATCATTTATTTGCTTAGTATAATGTACATTATTACCATAGAAATGCTTAATACTATGTTAAATAAAGAAATCAATGAGATTAAGCATGAGAAAGTCCCGATTGAAGTTGAATTACTTAGGATACTCGATCTACCACATGAGATAAGAAAGTCCGTATAAGACCAATCCAAGGCATGGCATCATCAATCAAGCAAGTTATCATGTAAGTCCAAGACAAGTTTTGGCATTGAAGAGTTATTATGAGATGAAGACCCATGTAAGCCCAAGCCAAGGCATGGCATTGGAGAGTCTTCAAGCAAAGATGTCATGTAAGTCCAAGACAAGTCTTGGCATTGTAAAGTTATCATGAGATAAATATTTCATGTAAGTCCAAGCCAAGGCTCGGCATTGGCCATTTCATGAGTAAAGATACCAAATAAGACCATGTCAAGACATGGAAATGGTAAGTTCCTAAGGGAACACACAAGGATGACTTTGAGTAAGTCCATGTCAAGACATGGATTCAATACCAAGATGAGAGATCCCATGCAAGACCATATCGAGGATATGGCTTTGGCATCGAGTTATATGTGGGATGAGTTTTCGTATCCCCGGTTATTCATGGTAATTCATCGGGCAAAATGAGTAAAGAGTAAATGAGAAAACAAGAAAGTTAAGTAAGTAAAACTATCATTAAAGAATGCTAGTTAAAGTTAACTAAAAGTATTATTCATGTTTTGAGTGATGAAGTTAAGATTATGCTTACCATGACAGA
The DNA here is from genome assembly GCA_025506655.1 of Gossypium rotundifolium. NCBI lineage: Eukaryota > Viridiplantae > Streptophyta > Magnoliopsida > Malvales > Malvaceae > Gossypium > Gossypium rotundifolium. Next base: position 65,700,435 of record CP106722.1, read on the forward strand.
GTATGTTAATCTATATGATTAAGTGATACAGGTACCTCGTTTACTTCACAAGCATGAGACTAGTAAGTGTCATGAGATATGTAAGAATCAATATGAGTAAGTAAGCTTAAATAGCTGAAATTTATGATGCTATTGTGTATGCCAAATGGTTTATGTTAACTAAGTATGTTGCTTTGTCCATTATATGCAAACTTACTAAGCTAAATGCTTACATCTTTAATTCTTTCTTTCCATGTAGTCCCGCCAAGCTAATCTCGTACATCATCATCATCGGAGCTCGAAACACACTATCAGTCGCTATTTGGTATAGCCAAGCTGTTTATATTAAGTATGGCATGTATAGGAAGTATTTCATTCTTTGAATATGTCTTAAAAAGGGCAAATGTATGGGCCATCAAGTCTATTATCATTTTGTATATGGCTAAGTGATTGGCCAAAATTGACTAAGTATGTATGTTCATTGATATCAATGAAGCAGGTAGTATTGTTCATGAAAGATATAGTGTTTGAGTTGTTGAATTGAATATGAGATTGATCTTGATTTCAGGGTGGTAATTGGCTTGGTAAATAGCCTCTAAGTGCCCACACGGATAGACACATGGGCGTGTGTCTAGGCCGTGCATCCCTTGCACCTTAGTACCTTAATTCAGAATAGACTACGGGTAAATCCCACGGTCGTTTGTTCTGGCTGTGTGTTACACACGGTCAGAACATGGGCGTGTGCCCCAGGCCGTGTGAATAAGTCAGTTTATCAAGGTATATCACACGGTCTAAGTCCACGGGCGTGTCAAGGTTGTGTGAAATTAGTTAGTGTCAACCACGGTTGGAATACACAGGCATGTCTTAGGGGTACACGGGCATGTCATAAGCCACATGGGCATGTGACCCCTGTTTTGAGGAAAAGTTCCTGGTTATACGTTTAAGGCCTCATAGGCCCGTGAAACGGACGTTTTGTCTAAGAAAGAAGAGTTTCTAATTCGGAACAAAATTTTACAGCCCGTAGGTACATGTTTAAATGAGTTCAAGCATGGTAATGTCTCGTATCTAGTCTTAGCCTTGAACTCGGGTATGGGGTGTTACAGGCACGACCATGCTTTTCGGGGTCCAGGCCATGGTCGACTCTTCTTACAAGGCACGGCCGTGTGGTCTTAGGCCCAGCCGTGTGGATTTCTTACTTTGGCCTATTTTCTCTATTTTCGGCCTGTTATTCATTCTTTTCATCCTTCGGTGCTCTACTAAGTATAAAACATGAAAACAAAGGATTAGGAGCACCTATTTCCATAATGAAAGAGATAAAGCATCCAAAAGTATGCTAAATGTGGGATTAAAATATGTTACTATTTTAGTTTATCAAATTCCCCCACACTTAAGCTTTTGCTTGTCCTCAAGCAAAATTCTCAACTCACAATTAAAATGAACTTCTTCAATTCATAATATTCATCAACAATGCTTCATCATAATTCATAAATAATTTAGACATGGATGATTCAGCTTAAAGAGTCCTAAAGATTCAAACAATCAAAGTCATGAGTTTGTAGCGTGAAAACATATGTGTTTCCTCTTACCTAAATAATCACCTTTAATTCAAAATCGACAAAAGTTGACATCCTCACTAAAGATTCACTCAAATCACTCGAAGTGTTTAAGGTTTAAAAATTAAGCACTCAAAAGTCGAACATGAAAAGTTATTACCATAGGCTTGCTTGAAAATCAAATCTCCACCATTGTAAAATGAGATGATTCACAAATCAAAAGGTCTTTAAAAAGTGTTGTAACAGGGCTTAGGTTAAAGGTGTGGGTAAAGGCTAAATTAGAGGGGTTAGAATCGAGATTGAATTGACAAATTACCTAACTAGAAAAATGATTAATAACCTGAATAATTACATCAATTAAAAATTTGTAATACTAATAATACGAGCTTCTTTTTCACGATGTTGAAAGTAAACGTATAGGCTCGCTTTATCACATAACTAATAATGAATAAACTTCGATTTTTGATTTTTTTAAGAACAAATCAAATAATTATAAAACTTAACAACTGAAATAATCTAATTAGGCAACTAATCAAAACAAATCTCGATAGAAGGGTAATCAAAAGGAATGGTGATAACAAATACGAGATGGGTTTTGGGCTAATATTTGTGGATTGAGTCAATAAAAAGGGTTGCTAGAATCAAAGGGGTTCACTAGGGGTCAATTATGAGGGTAGGCTTTTAGTGGAGTAAGTGGGTTAAATCCTAAGTGCTTTAATCATCTCTGTATATCAAATCAATAGTGTGATCTCGACATGTATAATCGAAGCAAGTTCTAGAATAACAAATCAATGTTGACACACTCATAATCAATAAAGTGAGCATGAAAAGAATGTATGCTCTAAATGGTTCAAAATCTCACAAAAATTATGGGTATTTTGATGTCAACCTCGTAAATTTCAAACTTCAAGGTAACAATTTAGATTCAGGTAGACAACCTAACAGAGTTTTAATTTTTGAAAAGAGACTCATCATGCTTGATTCTCTAGTATCTTAAAGTTTAAATCATCCTTGCACAATTATCAATGACTTAATCTAAAACATATCAATAAAAATCATGAATCAACAAGAATTTCATTCTAATTAGTGATATGAGAAAATTACTTTAAGACAGAATATTATTCAGGGATTTGAGAATAATGTAAAAAGTTAGGCACTTTTTCTAATAAGCTTTCACCCCCCACACTTAAGATGTACATTGCCCTCAATGTACAAAGATAGATAACAATCATAAAGTAATAAAATCAAAAGAGAGGGAGAGAGGTGAAACTTCCTGAATTATTGGATGGATTCATTGAGTTGGAAGTGTGGAAACTTAAACAAAAGTAAATGTGGTGGTGAAAATGATGTTTTCCCTTCTTGGAGTGGCACATTGAACCTTTAAACTGCGAATTCATCAGTTAAATTTTTCGGAGGTACTAATTAATTGATGATGTTAGAGATATTCGATGGTTAGATAGCCAGTTGTAAAAGAAATAAAATTGTAATAATAAGAGTTTGAAACAAAAAAAAACTTAAGTAAAAAAGTGAAATAAAGCGAAAAATAAAAAATAAAAAATAAAAAGTAAAATAATAATAATAAGGGCCTCAAAAGTCCTCATCGTCGGCTGGATCGGTAGGTGGAGGCGGTGGTGATATGTGGAGGTGATGACAGATCTGCTGAAGGGCTGCTTCAATGCCATCGAATCTTCGAGCGGTATCATTGAATTGTTGGGTGCAATATTGCTCGAACTGAGTGAGCTGTCCAGAAATGTCCTAAAGTGATGGGGCTACATAAGAAGTGCAATGGCTCAGTGGTGGCTTCTCACGTGGATGTGGGACATCGTTAGTAATGTCCTCGGGATCCTCCTTCCCAGTAGTAATAGCTAGTCGATATTGGGGAGGATCGGTCCCACATTTTCGTTGGATCATCCTCATATGTAGCATTTTTTGGATGCCCTGTGGGGACATCTGTTCTATCAATGTCAGTGAGAAGACCTAAGTGGCGGTGGTGAGAAGCTCGAAATACCGAGCCAATTGTGTGATGTACGGGCCCATAGATATAACTCCCCTTATGTGTTGCTCTATTTGGTGTTGGATGGCACGGGCTATAAAATATGCTAGGTCAAAAACTTGGCCATTAGCCATACACCATAGGAAATAAGCGTCGTGAGTGTTGATGACGCCGGTGCTCTCGTGCTGTCCTGTCAATGTGTGGGCTAGTATGGCATGTAAGTATCGTAGAGATGGGGCGAGAGCTGTTGCTTTCGAGTGGCTAGGGTCGTATGAGCTTGAATTGGGGAATATATTGTACCAACATCTCGTCGGAGTGTTGTGAAGGTGGCGATGGAGATCTGAGAGGCCATGTTCCTCCATAAATTCCTCGTTGTAGAGGCCCAGAGCGACTCTGAATTGTGGCACATTCATTTCTCTCACGATTCCTCCTAGACGAAATTGGATTGTGCTGGGGTCATCGTAGTTTGTCATTACTGTCTGGAGTTGGAACGTGGAGCATAGTTCTAGAGTGAGTTCCAAATAGGTGGGTTTGATGATTGTGAAGAATTGGCCCTATGGATCCGTGGTTAAGAGGGCTCGTATATCGTCTACCAATTGGACCTGCTCTTGAATGGCCCAATCAATGTACCTCCTTGTACCGAGGGGTCGTGCACAGTGTAGCCTGTAGAGGTCGTCTTGGTGTCCTCGCGGGAATTTCAAGAACGAATGTCGTAGTTCAGCGGATGCACTGGCTGAAGACGAGCCGAGTCCCTTTTGTTTTTTAGAACTAAGGACTGCAGATTTCTTTCCTCAGGGTGACGGCATTATTTTTCGGTGGATTGCTTGGTTGATTGGCGCATAGCGTAGGGGGTGATACACGGTCGTGTGTTGTAACTCAATAGGGGAGCACGGATGTCGCGGGTGTGTTGGCACGGTCGTGTTCTTGCTTTTATGTGTTTTGGTAGGGGAAAGAGATAAGAGGTGGAGGAAATCAAAAGGGGGTGGGAGATTTTGCTAGTGGCCGGAGTTTTTGAGAGATTTTTGGGGAGAGGTGGCTAGGGTTGAAAATAAAATTTTGGGGGGAATTTGCGGACGTGTGTTGCTTTAAACAGGGGGTGGGGGACACGGCCTCGAGGCATGCCCGTTTTCCCATTTCTTTAGCCCGTGTTTTTTGCGATTTCAAATTTGGGCGCGTTCGTGATGTCGTCTACGCTTGTGTTTCCTGGGCGTGCCTGGCCTTGTTCGCTTCCCCTACGCCCATGTTTTTGGTCCTACGCCCGTGCCCATAACTCAGTGTCGTCCACGGTCTCGAGGCACAAGTGTTTTTAGTTGCTTGTGTCGTTTACTCAGGATCGACCACGGGTTGGAGGAATGGGCTTGTCTCAAGCCCGTGTCCTTTAATCAGTTTCATCCATGGTCAAGTCACATGGCCTTGCCGTTTTAGTCAGAGCCCGTGGCTTGGAAAAATTATTGTCCTATTTTTACACCCTCTTTTCCATGCCCATATGGCTAGTCGTGGTATTCACACGACCACGGCCACACCTGTGTGCAATGCCATGTGGTAGGGAAACCTGTATTTTAGGTGTTAAAAATATATTATTAGTAAAGTTAGTGCTCGGGTTTCCTCCCGAGAAGTGCTCATTTAGAGACTTACCCTGCTTTTATTTCTAAATAGAGGTTCACAGAGCTGGAGCTCCTCTCTTATATCCCAAAAATCATTTCCAGTACAAATTTTCAGTCGCTGACTATTTACCTTGAATGTGCCATGAGTTGGATGGGTTACCTCGATTGTTCCATAGGGAAAATAGTTTTTATCACAAATGAACCTGACCATCTCGATTTAAGCTTTCTAGGGAACAGTTTTAATCTTGAGTTGTATAATAGGACCAAGTCGCCTACTTCAAACTGCTTTGATTGCTTTAAATGAGCATCATGACATCGCTTTGTTGCCTCCTTATATAAACGTGAGTTCTCATAGGCATTAGCTCGCCATTCATCTAACTCGTTCAACTGCATCATCCTCTTTTCACCCGCAGGTTTAAGATCGTAATTTAGGAATTCTATGGCCCAGAAAGCTTTGTGCTCTAACTCAAATGGTAGATGACAACTTTTTTCATAGACGAGTTTATATGGGGACGTTCATATGGGGGTTTTAAATGTCGTTCTATATGCCCATAAATCATCATCTACTTTTACTACCCAATCTTTCCTGTTTGCTTCAACTGTTTTCTCTGAAATGCGCTTAAGTTCTCGATTTGCTACTTCCACTTGTCCACTGATTTGAGGTTGATAAGGGGTAGCTGTCCTGTGGTGTACTCCATATTTCTTTAGGACTTTATCAAATTGAGTATTACAAAAGTGAGTGCCCCTATCACTAATAATTGCTCTAGGTGCTTCAAATCGAGAGAAAAGTTTCTTCAAAAATTTTACTACTACTCTAGTATCGTTAGTAGGTAAAGCTTGGGCTTCCACCCATTTTGACACATAATCGGCTGCTACTAAAATGTATTTATTTCTGAATGAACTAGGGAATGGACCCATAAAATCAATACCCCATACGTCGAATTTTTACATGATAGTATATATGTTTGAGGCATTTCATTGCGTTTAGAGATATTACCTGTTCTCTAGCATTTATGGCATGAAGCAACATACCTGTTGGCTACTTTAAATAAAGTTGGCCAGTAAAAATCTGATTCGAGTGTTTATGTGCTGTCTTAATCCCGCTATAATGTCCTCCTGAAGGTCTTGAATGGAAATGTTCTAGGATTTTTCTCGCTTCTTCTTTTGTAATGCACCTTCGAATCACTTGATCTGCACATATACGAAAAAGAAAAGGATCTTCCCAAAAATAGATTTTCACATTAGCAAAGAATCGCTTCTTTTGATGATGTGTTGAATTTTTTTGTAAGACGTTAGTAGCTAAGTAATTTGCAATGTCTGCAAACCAAGGTACCTTAGAGTTGGTTATTGAAAATAGTTGCTCTTTAGGAAACGAGTCGTTTATCTCACTTTCGTCGAGTTCTTTAATATGTGGGTTTTCAAGTCTATAAAGATGGTCTGCTGCAAGATTTTTAGCTCCTTTCTTATCTTGCATTTCCATGTCAAATTCCTGTAGGAGTAGAATCCATCTTATAAGTCGAGGCTTTGCATCAGGTTTAGTTAAAAGATAACGAAGAGCTAAATGGTCAGTGTAGACGACAACTTTAGATAGGACCAAATATTGTCTAAATTTATCAAATGCAAAGACTACAACTAGTAATTCTTTTTCTGTGGTTGTGTAATTTTCTTGTGCAGCCGTTAATGTCTTGCTAGCATAGTAAATTGGCTGGAAGTGCTTGTTTCTTCGCTGTCCCAAAACTGTACCTACTGTAAAATCACTCGCATCACATATGAGTTCAAAGGGTAAGTTCTAATCGGAGCAATTATAATTGGGGCATTTATTAATTTATCTTTAAGGGTATTAAATGCGTCTAAACATTCCTAATCAAAATCGAAAGGTACATCTTTTACCAGTAGTTTCATTAAAGGTTTAGCAATTTTAAAGAAATATTTAATGAATCTTCTATAAAATCCAGCGTGTCCTAAAAAGCTTCTAATAGCTTTAACTGAGCTAAGAGGAGGTAATTTTTCTATGGTTTCAACTTTTTTTTATCTACCTCCCTTTACTAGAAATTTTATACCTTAACACAATCCCTTCTCGAACCATAAAGTGACACTTTTCCCAATTTAAAACAAGGTTCGTCTCCTTGCACCTTATTAGTACTCATTTTAAATTCTTAAGGCAAAGATGGAAAGAATTACCAAATACCGAAAAGTCATCTATAAAGACCTCTATAATGTCTTCCACAAGTTCATCAAATATGGCTAGCATGCAGCGCTAAAAAGTAGCAGGAGAATTACATAATCCAAAAGGCATTCTAAGATAGGCAAACATACTGTATGAACATGTAAATGTACTTTTCTCTTGATCCTCAGGGGCTATCGGGATTTGGAAGTAGCCGGAAAGCCCGTCTAGGAAACAGTAGTACATATGCCTGGATAATTTTTCTAGCATCTGGTCAATAAAGGGCAGAGGAAAGTGATCTTTTCTGGTTGTGTCGTTCAACTTTCTATAGTAAATACAGACTCTCCACCCTGTGACTGTTCTTGTAGGAATCAATTCATTCTTCTCGTTTGCTACAACAGTCATGCCTCCTTTCTTCAGAACGACCTTCACAGGACTTACCCAAGCGCTGTCAGAAATAGGATGAATTATCCCAGCATCTAGAAGTTTAATTACCTCACCTTTAACAACTTCTTTAACTTTGGGATTTAATCGTCTCTGAGGTTGCACGCATGGTTTATAATCCTCTTCCATTAGAATTTTGTGGGTACAAAATGATGGGCTTATACCCTTAATGTTAAAAATTTTCCAAGCTATGGCCCTTTATGTTCCTTTAGTACATGTAGCAACTCATCCTTTTCTTTGGGTTTCAGTTCCGAAGAGATGATCACTGGTAGTGTAGAATTATCCCCGAGGAATGCATATTCTAAGTGTTTTGGTAATTGTTTTAATTCTAATTTGGGTGGTTCATCAATAGAGGGTTTTTGTTTTACTTTGTCATTAATTTCAATGCCCTCTTCTTTCGTTTTTCTAGGGGGAAATGTGTTAGAATCTGATTCGTCGGTAACATCATCTACCCCCTCACCTGGAAGACACAGTTCCAATATGACGTTATGTAGGATTTCCTGCAAGGAATCTTTAATAGAATGATCAATGGCATCAATAAAATAACAGGAATCATCTTGTTCTCTAGAATATCGAATAGCATTGTAAATTTGAAAAATAATTTCTCTGTCGCCTACCTTCAGTGCAAGTTAACCATCACCTACATCAATAACAGCCCTAGCAGTAGCTAGAAAGGGGTGTCCCAAAATTAAAGGCACCCTACATTCTCATCCATGTCAAGCACAACAAAATTAACAGGGAATATAAATTTATCTACTTTTACTAGAATATCTTCAATAATTCCCCTAAGATATTTAATAGATCTGCCGGCTAACTGAATACTCATCCTAGTGGGTTTTGGTTCCCCGAGACCAAGTTGCTTGAACATTTTGAAGGGCATTAGATTGATACTGACACCTAGATCAGCTAGTGCTTTCTTTATGTTTAAACTACCAATTAAACAAGGAATAGTGAAACTTCCTGGATCTTTCAATTTGGTTGGTAGTTTGTTTTGGAGAATAGCTGAACATTCTTCATTAAGCTCTACTGTTGATATTTCTTTTAGCTTCCTTTTATTTGTTAGAAGCTATTTTAAAAATTTTGCGTATGTTGGCATCTGTGAAATAGCTTCAAAAAAGGGTAAGTTGATATGTAATTGTTTAAAAAGTTAAAGAAATTTACCGTATTGTGCGTCTAGGCAGTCTTTCTTCAACTTTGCCAGATATGGTATTGATGGTTTACATTCTTCGCGTATTGGTGTTACATTTTCAACTTCCTCGTCCTTTGCCTTATCAGTTTCACATGGTATCTTCTTCTTTGTTTCAACTAATTCTTTTCCACTCCTTAGTGTAACTACCCTCACATGCTCTTTTTGTTTAGTTAAACTTTTTAGTTGCCTAATAGAAACTAACTTAGTTAGTTGTCTGATTTGATCATTCAGCCCTTGGATTAATGCTTGCTTATTAGTCAATATCGTTTTAGTATTTTTGAAGCGGGATTCTGATAATTCTATAAATTTTGCTAGTGTCTCTTCAAGTTTTGGTCTTCTTTCCTGTGGGCTAGATTATAAGCTCTACTATAAGGGTTATTTTGAGGTCTGAAATTGTTGCCCATATAGTAAACTTGCTCAGTTTCAGTACTTGGATTGTAAGGTGGATATTCTGTACTGTCCATCCATCCTCCCTTCGTATTGTATTACATAACTAAATGTACCTGCAAAGAATCACATAATCCATCAATCTTTTTACTAATCATTTCTACCTGACTTGATAGCATTGTGACTGTGTCGAGATTGAAAACTCCGACTGCTTTGGTTGGCTTTGTCCTTGTACCTTTCCACTGATAGTTATTTAGCGATATCTCCTCTATAAATTCATAAGCCGCTTCAGTGGTTTTGTTATTAAGGGTTCCACTGACTGCTGAGTCAATTAACTGTCGAGTTGAGGGGTTCACACCTTTGTAAAAAGTTTGGACTTGTAACCACAAGGGTAAGCCATGGTGTGGGCACTTTCTCAATAGATCCTTGTATCTCTCCCATGCATCGTATAATGTTTCTAAATCCATCTGCACACCGGTGGAAAATATTTTAGTAAAAATTTTTCGGTCATTTGGTCTTATGTAGTGATTGATCCTCGTGTAAGAGAATGTAACAATAGTTTGGCTTTATTTCTCAACGAAAAGGGAAATAATCAAAGACGAATGGCATCATCAGAAACGCCATTTATTTTGAAGGTTTCACAGAATTCTAGAAAATTAGCTAAATGAGTATTTGGGTCTGTATCCTGCAAACCATCAAATTGAACAAACTGTTGAATCATTTGTATAGTGCTAGGTTTTAATTCAAAATTATTAGCGCCTATAGTAGGCCTAACAATACTCGATCCAGCTCCTGCTAAATTAGGTTTAGCATAATCATACATAGTTCGAGGAGCATGATGGTCGGCCATATCTTGATGTGGCAGATTATTCTCGGCCATTACTTCGGTGGTATTGGTTTCGTCCTCTTGCTCTTCTTGTATGTAATCTAAGCCTCGCCTTACTTCTCCACGATTTCTGCGTGCAGTTTCTTCAATATCATTGTCGTAAAGTAGTGGTCCTGTCGGGTTCCTTCTAGTCATAAATTGTAACACCCCATCTTGTGTCCGTCGCTGGATTAAGGTTAGAAGTGTTACCAGACAAATTGAAAACATTTACAGAATTTATCATATAGCCATTCATCAATATCAATCATAATGTCCCTTAAGTAGGTCATTGAGACCTTAACCATACTTATAAATCGAGTCGAGACTAAATCGAAACTCATACAAAATTTCATGGAAAAATAAAACTTTTCTAAATACAAGGGATACACTCTCGTGGGAGTAGGCCGTGCCTTACCCACGGCTACTTGACACACCCGTGTGTCCTCCCCGTGGTCATATACTGCCAAAATCAAAACGGCTTTCAAGCACGCCCGTGTGCTAAGGCCATGTCCTACTAAGTTATATACTGCCATTTCTCACACGACCTTTAGGCACGCCCGTGCCATGACCGTGTACTTCATAAGCTAGCTACTGATTTTACCCCACGGTTACTAGGCACGCCTGTGTGCCATAGCCGTGTGACATTATAGGTCATTTGTAAGACCAAAATGCCTCCCACATGGGTCTCACCTACAAGCATCATTTACCAACACATAACATGCATATATATAGCAACCAAAACATACCAATATGACCATTCAAACCATGCATTCAATACCAATTTCAACCATGCTAACTTCCAAAGCAATACAACATACATATGCATAATCAAAAGCATAATTCATCTAAGCACTTAAGCAAAACTTGACCAATTTCATGAATCAAATATCCATATCAAAACATCTACACATTTCACAGTCATGCAAACAACTTTCCATCTGAAAGCTAGCCAAATCATATGGCTAAGTTCATATAACAAATTGTACCATAAACTAGCCTATACATGCCATATCTAGTTATATACATTTCCAAAGTGTACCAAAAAGAGTTTAGTAGTGTGATGACTATCCTTTATGGCCCCGAGCCTTCAGTAGCTTTGACGACCTATAAAACAGAGAAAACACACACAGAGTAATCTTTCCAAAAGTTTAGTAAGTCAATATACAAACAAACTTAACATAGTAGGCATATAATGTAACATCCTGAGTTATGGGCCTGTGCATTGTGTGTGTGTTTAATGTGTTAGATTGAGAATTTGAGGTGCGGATTGAGCTCAGGTTCAGGCTGATACCTTGGTTAGTTTTCTGTTGGGCATTATAGGGTTTAAAATAGGTATTTGTGTGTAAAAGAAGTAGGTGGGCTTGTGGCCCAAAGTCTGGTGGTGTTGCAAGGAAGGCAGAAAGTGGCATCACTAGTGGATGGAGAGGGCCCAAGTGTTGGCCGTTTGGGGCCCATGTTCTTGGGCCAAATTCGACACTTAGAGGGGGCTAGGGGGAGGACAGCATTAAGACTAGGATATAGGGGATTAAATGTTTTAAATAAGTGGATAATATGCTGTTATAGGAGGGAAGAGCTGGTGCTAAGTTGGCCTCTTTTGGAGGAGGTTGTGGATTAAGATAGCAAAGAAAGATAGGAGCTATCTCTTGGAGGCAGTGTTAGCCGAATCCTTTTGAAGAGTTTGGGGGGGGAGCGGACTCTCGGTTTTGGCTCTTGGAGAGGGTGCCAAAACCTAGTTACTAAAGGGTAGCATTTTTGGCATTTAGGTGGGTTTTCCACTTTTTTAGTCTAGCTTTTCCTCTCAATCTCTCTTTTGCCGAAAATTACCTAAACTCTTCTCCTCTTTTCTCTCCTTTTGACCATAGCTGAAACCTCTTTAGGCTCTTCTCTTCTTCTTCTTTTTGTGAACCGAATCCCTACTACTCTTTTTCTTCATCTTTGTCTTAAAGCCGAATCACTACTTCTCCCTCTCTTTCATCTTGGTTTTTCGTTTCAAAACACCTTGCTAGCTGAAACCCCTAGATTCTCATCACCCTGATCCACTCTTCTTTGATTCACTAAAAGCTGAAGACCACACTTTCTTTTGGAAGCCAAATCTTCCTCACTGTGATCTCTTGTGCCAAACTTTGAGGAAACCCGAAAGTATGTGTTGGTAATAGGTTCAGCCGAATGGCCACTCCCTTACCCTTTCTTTTTTGTCGAATCTCATCAGGTACTTGTGTAGGTGCGATCATCGTGTAGGTTTAATGATTGGATGCTTGGCCGAATGTAGGTAGGGTGGTGATGCCTACTTGAGGATTTTGGGGACTTTTCAATCTAGGTAAGGGTTTCCTTTTAAGTGTTATGTTAATCTATTAGGTTTGATCTCATCTCTTAAATTTGGTTTAGTGACCAAGGGTTGTTATGGACTCAAATGCCAGCCAAGTGTTAGGAGGGGTTGGACCTGTAAACCCAACCCCTAAATTTAAGAAGCGAGCAATATCGGTAAAACGAGATTGGCCACTAGGTTGTGGTCCGGCATCGGAGCAAGATCGTAGGCAGATAGCGGTATAATCGATTAATGATAGTGTTGAAGTAGAGGGTGTGATAGTGCGAGTAATCAGGTGTGTAACTTTTACACACTTCATATGTTTAATATGTTGTTTCTATGTTTTGTCAAAAGCCGAAGTAATAGTGGGAATCACTATGTTACCCTTGTGGGTAAAAGCAAGGACTCCGGGTAAGTCCATTATGATGGATAACGTGATTTATCTATATAAAACCTGCATGTGCCATGTTATATTTCCTTGAAGTGTTAAGCATGATCTTATGGCATTGAAAAGCATATACATGAAAAATGGGTATAATAAGCGGAGGGGGAAGGTATGATTTATCAGACTGTCACCAGTGTTTAGGTACCACACGTGGGTTGGCCCCACATATCATTATTCTGTGACTAAGTCTCAGTGGTTTGGAACCACCAGTGGTTAGGTACCACATATGCTTATTCTGTGACTTGTCTTAGTGGTTAGGTACCACAATGGGTTGGCCCCACATATCATTGTAAGGGATCGTCACCAGTGGTTAGGTACCACAAGTGGGTTGGCCCCACATATGAATATTTATGACTTCGGTTACCAATGGTTAGGTACCACCAATGGCTAGGTGCCACAAGGGGTAGATCTGAGAGACTCGGATGGATACTTAGGTTGGATGGGTTGCATGACATGCATATTTGCATATTAATCTGTGTAAAAGCTTAACGTCTTTTGGGATGGGGAGTTACACACTGAGTCTTGGTGACTCACCTCTTCCGTTACTTTTTGCAGATAATGCTTAGATCGTAGTTTTGGAGCCAGGGTGGACTCATGGTGGCCATACTCAGTATTTGTTTTCATTCCAATGTTTATTTCGGATTTAGTTCTTATTTACTTTAAGTTTGAGGTTTTAGCTTTGTAATAAGGTAGATTTTTACTTTTGAATTTTTGTTTGTTTTAGTTTTCTTTAAATCTCATCTAAACGTTAATAGCATGCCTGATAAATTATGAAATGAACGGTTTTTCTAAAACTTGAGTAAAATCTTTGTTTTCTGAAGTTGTACACCGGATAATTAATAAACGAGGGATAGCAACAAGGCAACTCTATCTCTTCTAAGTTAAGGTTCAAAATGTTTTAACAGTTCACTCAACCAAACACGATTCTTTTATAGATAAACAAAAGTTTTCTTCTCAAATCAAGTTGACAAAATGGTTTTCGAAATGTTTTCTTTCCAGTGACATGCCAGATTCAGTTGTAGCGTTTTATCGGGTTTGGGGTGTTACATTTTTGGTATCAGAGCTTGGTTCAAAAGCTTGGTTGTGGGTATAAGGCTCAAAATGTTTTCAATGAAGGGTTTGTAAAATGATTTTCAGGGAGATGCATATTTTGGAAAGCATGGTACCTGAGTCTCCAGCACCGATCCACCCAGGTAAGTGTCCTAACCTTTGATGTGATATATATATATGATGGGTTTAATGGGTTTTGTAGGGACATAGATAGGTATGCTAGGGCTTATGGACCATAGGCTTAGATACACAAACTCTTAAATTCCATAAAACCTAACTTCCCTAATTAAACATGTCTGTAAACACGTCAGAAGGACTAGGGTGTGGTAACAGGCATACGCATGTCTATGATTGGATCCAGGAAGAGCTTGGTATTTAAGTAGTCCTAGTGACTCACCTCCTATTTTCTGGAATCCTACCTGGTGCGTAGTGACTGTTCACCTTAGCCTCGAAGACTTGTTGACGGGCCAAACTTTATAACTAAAACCCAAAAGGGACCAGTACCCTATCTTTGTAAAATTTCTTATATGTCCCTAATTTTGTAAAAAATTATCCACATTACCCTAGGTTGAGAAATTTTACCGAAATACCCTTGATTTTGTAAAATGACCAACATACTCTTTTTTGAAAATTACCAAAGTACCATTATTTGAGAAATTACTAAATTACCCCTGATTTATGAAATATTGTCGGATTACGAAGTTATCAAAATACCCTCAAATTATAAAATTATCGAAATACCCCTATTTTGAAAAATCACCAGGATACCTTATTTTGAAAAATTACAAAAATACCCTTGTAGGTTAAAATTACAAAAATACCCCTAGGTAGTGAAATGACGAAAGTACCCCTAGGTAGTGAACGTGAGTCCATGGATGTACATGTGTGTTTGATACATGTATATGGTGTTCTGTTGGATGTTGATTGAATGTGAATTCTGAATTAGGAAGTACAGACTTGAGAACTGAACTATGTAGACATAGTTCGAATTCGAAAGAACCACTGTTAAAACTTCCTTCCATAAGATTGTTCGTTGTTAATCAGTGGAAGAAAGAGTTATTAATCTATAAAATCCTAAATCTGATTAAATCTTGAATGGTAGACTGAGCACTCGAGGTCGAGGGCGTATTGTACGCGACCGTGGTTGGGGTAGGACGACTGTGTCGGAACCAGTAGGGTCTGATTATGAGTCGGAGAATGAGGTACCAGCGCAGCCAGCTGTGGGTGCTAAATTTTAGGAATAAATGGCTGGTGATGACACGATGTCGCAGGCAATGCTACGGGTCTTGGAGAGAGTTGCTGGAGCAGGCGTAGGTACGGGGGCTCGAAAATCTGTGTCTGAATGACTCCGAGCTAATGGAGCAAAGGTATTTAGGGGAGTTTTGGGTGTAGCTCCCAACATGGCTGAGTACTGGTTAGAGGTGACAGAGCGTATAATGATGACTTGGATTTCACATCTAAGGAGAAGCTAAAAGGGATAGTGTCTCTTCACCGGGATGAGTCTTATCAATGGTGGCTTACGGTCAGGGAAGGTGCGTTGGCCGATGATATCACTTGGGATTTCTTCAAGGCGGCTTACCATAGGAAGTATGTGGGGTCTAGTTATATAGATGCGCAACGAAAGGCGTTTCTGAATTTGGTTCAAGAGAGTAAGTCAGATCCAAGCACGAGGCGAATTCTTGCAGTTAGCGGTATGCTCCGGGTATCGTGGCTACGGAGCATGAGCGCTGTGTTAGGTTTGAGGATGGACTAAGGGATGAGCTGCGGGTGTTGATTGCTCTGCAGCAAGAGAGGGAGTTTTTCGTTCTTATGGAGAAGGCCCAGATTGCTGAAGAGGTGAAGCAAACTGAGAAACAGAATCAGAATAGGAATAGAGATAAAAAGAGTTTTGGGCCATCAGGGTCTGCTGGGAGTTCTAAAAAAAGAGCTAGATTTGGTGGACCGAATCAAGCTAAAAGGCCTGCTGCTATTGCTGCTCAGTGGCCACCACGGTGTGCCCGATGTGGGAAGTCGCATTCGGGGGAGTGTTGGATAGGTAATAGAGGGTGCTTCGAGTGTGGGTCAATGGATCACCAGATAAGGGATTGTCCGCGGAGGCCAGCTAGGACACAAGCTGAGGGTCAAGGACATACACAATTCAAGGGAGATGGTCAGCAACCGCAGAGGGGTCGAGGTTCTGCCAGGGGCGGTAATGGTAATGGGCAAGGCATGGGAGCACCGAGTAGAGGTGCTGGAAATGCTAATGCAAGACAGCCTGGGTTGGTCTATGCAGCGAGGCGTCGAGAGGGGAAACGTACCGGACGTCATAACTGGTACGTTTTAATTGTTGGGTTGCCTTATACTACTTTGATTGATGTTGGTTCGACGCACTCTTGTGTTGCTAGTAGTATAGTGGGAACTTTGAACTTAGCCTATGAGACTTCTGCTAGGGAGATGATGGTAATTAGCCCTCTAGGACATTCTGTGGTAGTAAATAAACTATATAGGGATGTACCCCTAGAACTTCAAGGGGTAGTGTTTTAGGCTGATTTGATGGAACTGCCATTCGGGGAGTTTGTTTGATAGTAGGGATGGATTGGTTAGTAAAGTATCGAGCGGGTCTGGACTATGCAGCAAAGCGCATGGTGCTGAGAAGTACCAGGGGTAAAGAGGTGGTGATGATAGGTGAGAGAAGAAACTACCTATCTTGGGTGGTATCTACTTTGAAGGCTGAGAAAATGGTGAGGAATGGATGTAAGGTGTTTGTGGTTTATGTTTGTGCTTTAGAGGTTAAGGAATCAATGGTGGGGAATGTCCGAACGGTGAAAGAATTCACTGATGTGTTCCCAGAGGAGCTTCCGGGTTTGCCCCCTGATCGCGAAGTTGAGTTTGGTATAGACATTTTACCAGGAATAGTGCCAGTGTCTATTGCCCCATACAGAATGGCGTCGAAAGAGTTGGTGGAGCTAAAGGCACAGATTCAGGAATTGTTGGATCGGGGTTCTATCCGGCTGAGTGTATCGTCTTGGGGAGCGCCTGTGCTTTTTGTTAAAAATAAGGACAGGTCGATGCGAATGTGCATAGATTACCGTCAACTGAATAATTTGACGATTAAGAACAGGTATATGTTACCAAGGATAGACGACATGTTCGACCAACTTAGGGGAGCCTTAGTCTTTTCCAAGATAGATTTGAGGTCGGGCTATCACCAGCTTAAGGTTAAGGAGGCAGATATTCATAAGATGGTGTTTCGTACTCGTTACGGTCACCATGAATTTTTGGTGATGTCGTTCAGGTTGACGAATGCACCAGTAGCATTTATGGATATGATGAATCGGGTGTTTCAGTCGTACTTGGATTGATCCTTCGTAGTATTTATAGATGATATTCTGGTGTACTCGAAATCGGAGGAGGAGCCGATGCACATCTGCAAGTGGTTTTGCAGATTCTAAGAGAAAAGCGGTTATACACAAAGTTTAGTAAGTGCGAGTTTTGGTTGAAAGAAGCTACCTTTTTGGGTCATGTGGTGTCAGCTGAGGGGATTAGAGCGGACCCTCAGAAGATTGAAGTTGTATTAGATTGGAAACCACCGAAGTCTATGGCGGAGATTCGAAGTTTTCTAGGTTTAGCAGGTTACTACAGAAGGTTTGTGGAAAGGTTTTCTTTGATTGTAGCATCGTTAACCAAGTTGCTAAGGAAAGGTGTTTTGTTTGTGTGGTCTGACAAGCAAAAAGAAAGTTTTGAGAGGTTAAAGAGGAATTTGATGAAAGCTCCAGTGCTGATTCAACCTGAAGCAGGGAGAGAGTTTACGGTTTATTGTGATGCGTGGCATACAGGGTTGGGATGTGTGCTGATGCAAGAGGGGAAAGTAGTAGCGTATGCTTCTCGACAATTGAGACCTCACGAGGTGAATTACCCGACACATGATCTGGAGTTGGCTGCAGTGGTTTTCGCCCTGAAAAGTTGGAGACATTACTTGTATGCATTCGCTACAAAACAGTCTAGTTTTAATATTTAAAAAAAGAGTGATCGAACCTATAGACTGACTGCGACAATGATAGAGGCAAGTGCACCTATCGAACAGTAGTATAGCTCAGGCAAGAATATCTTATCGAACCCAAGGAACCTAAAAGTACTACTACTCACTTTCATCCTATTATTTAGCCTTAAATATGGAGTGATTAATTAACTTATCAAGACTAATGAAATGATTGAACTAAATGAAAAGACAAAAGAATAAACTGGGAAAAGACTTTGGAAAACTCAGTTGATAAAGACGATACCCTCGAGAAGAATCCACCTATGACTTCACTTATTATCTAACTTTCAATTCATATGATTTCTTTTACTTAGCTTGATCTGTGAAACTCCCTAACCTATATTAAACCTTCTCTTGAAGCGAATAACATCTAACCTTAGGTTAATTAGTGGAACTCTCGTTCTCTTATAATAACCCCCTAAGGAAGCAGTAAATCAATCAATGGACTCCCATATTAGGTTTCACCCTAATTCGGTAAAATCTCATAACCCTATCTCTAGGCGCCCAATCAACTCCGCTTAATTATGCTAGATCTACTCTTAGGCAGGGTCTATTCCTCCTCCACCTAATCACATCAGATTAAATTAAGCCACATAATTAAGAACAAACTAAGTATTTATCATATAAACCAATAAATCAAATAACAAAATCCATCATAGCTTTCATCCCCTTCAGGTATCTGAGGGGTTTAGTTCATAATAAAATAAGAAAACATCTCAAGAGAAAAGATAAAACAAAACATAAGAAATCCCTAAAACCCCCTGAAGGAATTGAAGGAGAGATATTCCGTGAGTAGGATTCTGACTCTTCGAGATGGATTAACTGGTTATTTTTGAGTAATTCCCTAAACGAGTAAAGCTCTGGCAGAAAACTCTGCTAAAACCTGATGATCCTGAATTGCTGCCTTGGATTGTTTATATAGACGTTTGGGATGCTTTACTTGGCTCCTAAGTACTCGTAATTCAAGTGAAATTCATCCTAAGTGTTTGAGTTGACTTAGGATTGCGTTTCTTGGGCTCCAAGCATCCAATTTCAAGTGAAATTACTCTTTCCCATGGCAGGGGCACGGCTAAGGCATGTCCGTGTAAATCGTGGTCCAGCCCGTGTCTCCATTCTGTTGGTTTAGGCAAGGCTATGACACGCTCGTGCAATATCTGGGTAGAGGCCGTGCTTTGGGTCTGCCAATTGGGGTACGGCCGTGTACAACGGGGTCAGGCCGTGTTGGGCTTTTTTTCGATGAGGCACAGTCGTGTAAACCAGGGTGTAACCATGTGCAAATCTAAATATTGGGGCACGGCCGTGTGGCATGAAGTCCAGGCTGTGCCGACTTCTTGGGTTGGCCTATTTTGGTCCGTTTTAAACCCATTTTGCGTCCTTTTTATCCTTGGGTGCTTTCCTGAGTATAAGACATGAAAGGAAAGGATTAAGAGCACCTTTTTACATAAACTAAGGATAAATTCATCCAAAAGCATACTAAATGTGGGATTAAAATATGTTACATTTACGGTTTATCAAATATCCCCACAATTAAGCTTTTGCTTGTCCTCAAGCAAAATTCTCAATTGACAATTAAAACGAACTTTCCAAAATTCATAATTCCCATTGACAATGCCTCATCATAATTCATAGATAATTTATACATAGATCATTTAGCTCGAAGTGCCCTAAAGATTCAAACGAGATAAGTCATGATTTTGTAGCATGAAAACATAGGTGTCTCCCCTTATTTAAATAATTACCTTTGATTGAAAATCGACAAGGATAGACATCCTCACTAAAGATTCACCCAAAGCACTCAAAGTGTTTAAGGATCAAGAAAAAGCGCTCAAAAGTCGAACCTGAAAAGCTAATCCCATAGGATTGCCTGAAAATCAAATCTCCACCACTGTATATGAGATGATAAACAGATCAAAAGGTCTTTATTAGGGTTGTAACGGGGCTTGGCTTAAAAGGTGTGGATAAAGGCTAAATTAGAGAGTTAAAATCGAGATTGAATTAACGAATTACCTAATCAAAATAATAATAAACTAAATATGAATATTTACATCGAATGAAAAGTAATAATACCACTATTGATAACTACTCTATAATAAAGAGTATTTTCTTCACTTTAAAATTTGATAATACTTTAATACGAGCTTTTTCTTCAATAATTGGAGTTTAATTATTCTAAGCTCTTTTATTGAATAAACTTGGATTTTTTTAAGAACAAACTAAGTAAAACTTAATAAAAGGAACTTTGATAATTGAAATAACCTAATTTGGCAATTGATCAAGTCAATTCTCGATAGAGGGGTAGTCAAAAGAATGTTGATAACAAATACAAAGGGATTTTGGGTTAATATTAGTGGGTGAGTCAATAAAAAGGTTGTTAGGATTCAACGGGGTTCACTAGGGGTTAATTTGTGTAGGTAGGCTTTTTAGTGGAGTGAACGGGTTAAAACTTAGGTGCCTTTATCATCTCAGTATATCAAATCATTATTGTGGTCTCGACATGCATAAACGAGGCAAGTTTTAGAATAACAGTTCAAAGTTGACACACTCAATATAAATAAAAGTGAGCATGAAAAATAATATATGCTCTATAAGGCTCAATATCTCACAGAAATTAAGGGTGTTTTTGACATCAATCCCTATAGATTTCAAATTTCAAAGTAAAACTCAAATTTAGTTCAACAACCTATCAATTTTTATTTTTGAAAAATAGACTTATCATGCTTGATTCTCTAGTATTCTTCAAATTTAATCATCAATGCACAATTAACTATGATTTGTTCTAAAACATATCAATAAAAATCATAAATCATTAGAAATTTCATCCTAATTAATATTATGAGAATAATACTTAAGATCAAGACTAATTTCGTGGTTTTGAGAATTATGCAAAAGTTAGACACTATTACCCCCACACTTAAGATGTACATTGTCCTCAATGTACAAAGATAGATACTGAAATTTATGTGCCAAATCAAGAAGATAAGTAGGGAAAGTAATACACCCTGAAATCTGGATGATCCCGGGCGTCTTTGGTGGCGGTGATGGTGTTTTCTATGGGCCCGGTGGAGTGGCTACCGAGAAGCAATTTGCTAAATGAAGAAATTGGGTAGCCTGCGAAGATATAGCCAAGAGATCTAGAGAAATAATAATAATATACTAATAATAAATTTAAATATTAAGGATATAAAAAAAAGGAGACTAAAAAGAAAACTGAAATTGAAAGAAAAGACTAATGGACTAAGAAGTCCTTATTGTTGGATGATTTACGAAGTTGGTGTGACCTCGAAGGCTGTGGTGTGTGATTCCCTAGCAACCTTTAGAACCTAAAACCAGGAAACTAATATGAAATAAATTAAATTAAGCAGAAAAGAAGTATAGATCAGGAAAATAAAGGAGATGAGAAAAGAAAAATAGAACCAAAAAGGTTTCCGAGACCCTTGGCGTGTCAATTAAGTGAAGCTACCGGCATGAACTCATGTTGAGGTCTCCTCTAAGGAGATAATGCTTACATTTCTTCGGCATGATCTTTGTGTTGCTCAAGTGTCTTGGATCTTTTCTATGAATAGGGAGAAGAATTTGAAAGAAAAGAGAAAGAAGGAATAAGAAAGAAGATGGGACAAAGAGGACGGGCTGTGGGGATTTAAATAGGATTTCAAATCTAGCACGTCCCTACGCCCGTGTACCGTGGTTGTGTCAATTCACACAGCTGAGCCTTAGGTGTTCTTGACGGTGTCACCGTGGAAGAAAGTGCTGAGATTTGGGTAGAAAGGCAAGCTGAGCCTTAGGTTTATCGGGCCTTATCTGGTGTTGAAGCGAGTGAGACCGATAGCTTATCAACTCGAGTTACCACAAGAATTGAGTCAGACCCATAATGTGTTTCATGTTTCTATGCTTAGATGCTATCGTTCAGATCCGTCTCATGTTGTGCTGGTAGAAGAAATTGAAGTGAGCCCAGACTTATCTTTTGAGAAGGAACCCATACAGATCCTGATCGGGATGTCAAAGTATTGCGTAGGATATCAATCCCTTTGGTGAAGGTATTGTGGTGGAACCATGGATCAGAAGAGGCCACATGGGAGCTAGAGGATGTTATGCGGCAACATTACCTTCAACTCTTTTGATCAGGTAATTGCGAGGCAAAAATTTATTTTAAGGGGGTAGAACTGTAACATCCTGAGTTATGGGCCTGTGCATTATGTGTGTGTTTAATGTCTTAGATTGAGAATTTGAGGTGCGGATTGGGCTCAGGTTCGGGCTGAGACCATGGTTAATTCTCTGTTGGGGCATTATAGGGTTTAAAATAGGTATATGTGTGTAAAAGAAGCAGGTGGGCTTGTGGCCCAAAGTCTGGTGGCGCTGCAATGAAGGCAGAAGGTGGCGTCACTAGTGGATGGAGAGGGCCCAAGTGTTGGCCGCTTGGGGCCCTTTTTCTTGGGCCAAATTTGGCACTTAGAGGGGGCTAGGGGGAGGATGGCGTTAAGACTAGGATATCGGGGATTAAATGTTTTAAATATATGGATAATATGCTGTTATAGACAGGAAGAGTTCGTGCTAAGTAGGCCTCTTTTGGAGGAGGTTGTGGATTAAGATAGCAAAGAAAGATAGGAGCTATCTCTTGGAGGTAGTGTTAGCCAAATCCTTTTGAAGAGTTTGGGGGGAGTGGACTCTCGGTTTTGGCTCTTGGAGAGGGTGCCGAAACCTAGTTGCTAAAAGGTAGCATTTTCGGCATTTAGTTAGGTTTTCCACTTTTTCAGTCTAGCTTTTCCTCTCAATCTCTCTTTTGCTGAAAATCACCTAAACTCTTCTCCTCTTTTCTCTCCTTTTGACCATAGCCGAAACCTCTTTAGGCTCTTCTCTTCTTCTTCTTTTTGTGAACTGAATCCCTACTACTCTTTTTCTCCATCTTTGTCCCAAAGCCGACTCACTACTTCTCCCTCTCTTCTATCTTGGCTTTTCGTTTCAAAACACCTTGCTAGCCGAAACCCCTTGACTCTCATCACCCTGATCCACTCTTCTTTTATTCACTAAAAATCGAAGACCACACTTTCTTTTGGAAGCTGAATGTTCCTCATTGTGATTTCTTGTGCTAAACTTTGAGGAAAGTCGAAGGTATGTGTTGGTAATAGGTTCGATCGAATGGACACTCCCTTACCCTTTCTCTTTTGCAGAATCTCATTAGGTACTTGTGTAGGTGCGATCATCATGTAGGTTTAATGATTGGATGCTTGGCTGAATGTATGTAGGGTGGTGACGCCCATTTGAGGATTTTCGAGATTTGTCGATCTAGGTAAGGTTTCGTTTTAAGTGTTATGTTAATTTATTAGGTTTGATCTCATCGTTTAAATTTGATTTAGTAACCAAGGGTTGTTATGGACTCAAAGGCCAGCCAAGTGTTAGGAGGGGTTGGACCTGTAAACCCAGCCCCTAAATTCAATAAGTGAGTAGTATCGGCAGTACGAGATTGGCCACCAGGTTGTGGTTCGGCATCGGAGCAAGACCATAGGCAGATAGCGGTTGTATCGATTGACGATAGTGTTGAAGTAGAGGGTGTGATAGTACGAGTAATTAGGTGTGTAACTTTTACACACTTCATATGTTTAATATGTTGTTTCTATGTTTTGTCAAAAGCCGAAGTAATAGTGGGAATCACTATGTTACCCTTGTGGGTAAAAGCAAGGACTCCAGGTAAGTCTATTATGATGGATAACGTGATTTATCTATATAAAACCTACATGTGCCATGTTATATTTCCTTGAAGTGTTAAGCATGATCTTATGGTATTGAAAAGCATATACATGAAAAATGGGTATCATGAGCGGAAGGGGAAGGTATGGTTTATCAGATTGTCACCAGTGGTTAGGTACCACACGTGGGTTGGCCCCACATATCATTATTCTGTGACTAAGTCTCAGTGGTTTGGAACCACCAGTGGTTAGGTACCACATATGCTTATTCTGTGACTTGTCCTAGTGGTTAGGTACCACAGTGGGTTGGCCCCACATATCATTGTAAGGGATCGTCACCAGTGGTTAGGTACCACAAGTGGGTTGGCCCCACATATGAATATTTGTGACTTCGGTTACCAGTGGTTAGGTACCACTAGTGGCAAAGTGCCACAAGGGGTAGATCTGGGAGACTCGGATGGATACTTAGGTTGGATGGGTTGCATGACATGCATATTTGCATATGAATCTGTGTAAAAGCTTAACATCTTTTAGGATGGAGAATTACACACTGAGTCTCAGTGACTCACCCCTTCCGTTACTTTTTGCAGATAATGCTTAGATCGTGGATTTGGAGCCGGGGTGGACTCGTTGTGGCGATGCTCAATATTTGTTTTCATTCCAATGTTTATTTCAGATTTAGTTCTTATTTACTTTAAGTTTGGGGTTTTAACTTTGTAATAAGGCCACTTAGGTTTTTACTTTCAGATTATTTGTTTGTTTTAGTTTTCTTTAAATCTCTACTAAACGTTAATAGCATGCCTGATAAATTATGAAATGAACGGTTTTTCTAAAACTTGAGTAAAATATTTGTTTTCTGAAGTTGTACACCGGATAATTAATAAACGAGGGATAACAACATGGCAACTCTATCTCTTCTAAGTTAAGGTTCAAAATGTTTTAATAGTTCACTCAACCGAACACGATTCTTTTATAGATAAACAAAAGTTTTCTTCTCAAATCAAGTTGACAAAATGGTTTTTGAAATGCTTTCTTCCCATTGACACGCCAGAATTGGTTGTAGCATTTTGACTGGGTTTGGGGTGTTACATATAATTCAAATAGATATATTTGAACATTCCAATCACTAATAAATCATCACATATGTAACTAAGTTCATAAACTTGACCATTTTGGCCATATTTACAATTCAATAGTCATATGTATATACATAGCTCATTCATAATCATCTTTGCTTCTCATTCACTTTCTCATATCCAATCATGCTTTTCTTCAAACCAAAGTCATATAGGTACTTACCTTTTTTACATGCTTAATGCACATTCAACGTACTTGAAATGGATATTCTTTCACTATTTGATCATAGCTCAAATTTACCATTCATATCACAGACTTGCCCGTTGAACCAATAGGAATCTAGTAGGATACTCAGAAGCTCGGAATAATAGTACAATGCCAACATCCCAGATGAGGTCTTATATGCACTTGGATGTCGATGCCTCTGTTCCAGACAGGGTCTTATACGAATCAATACGATGCTGATGTCCTAGACATGGTCTTACACATAAAACTCATATCGATGCCAACATCCCAGACGTGGTCTTACTCGTAATGCTCATATCGATTCCAACGTCCTAGATGTGATCTTACACGAAATCAAAAATTTAACGCCAACATCCCAGACATGGTCTTACATGATAAAATAGAACAGACACCTATGTCATGACATAGCTAATCCTATCTATTTTTAGGTTCATACGGGACTTCTCGGACTTTATCACTATATCAAACTTATCTCGGAATTCATGCACATAACATCTCATACACCTTCATTATCATTGATAATCATATGATTATTTCCAATTCAATACAAATACGTTTATTTGTATAGTAACTTACCTCAGATTCGGGTTATCGGAATGAAAATGGCTACTCTGTCACTTTCGCTTTCCCGTGATCTAAGTCTATTTTCCTCGGTTCTTGATCTAAACGTATTCAGAATTAACCTTTTTATTTACTAATTCATTCAATTCAATCCAAACACATATATTTAGGGCAATTTACAAATTAGCCCTTATACTTGCACAATTTATCAATTTAGTCCATTTTACTCAAAACATCAAATTCATAAAATCAATACACACACAAGCTTAGCCGAATATCCCTAGGGACTATATAAGTCCAAATATTTCATAAATTTCACAAATTAGTCCTCCAAAATAATATTTTCATAAGTTAGCCCTATTAGGCTAAATTCATCAAAACTTCAAGAACAAAGTATGTTAATCTAACTCCTATATTTCATTTAACACGAAAAATCATCAAAAAGCTTAACATATCATCAATGGCATCTCACACAAACATTATCAATTCATCAAATTGAAACATGGGTTGGATAGCTCTCAAAGCAACGATTACAAAAACGTAGAAATTATCGAAAATCGACTAAAAACATACCTTGAATTTGACTTGTAAGTAACCGAAAATCACAAAGCTTCCAAGCTTTCTTTTTCTTTCCAAAATTCGGTGACAAATGCATGAATGAATGCTTATTTTCATGCCAATTTTTATTAACAAAACATTAATAAATAATTTCCCATTTTATCCATATAAAACAAAAATTTTATAACATATAAAACAAGGTCATTTTTTACCATAACCACCCACTAACATAATAATGGCTTATTTGCCAAATAAGGCCATAACTTTACAAAGCCACAACACATTAGTACTTAAACAAATAGCATACAACTTTCACATTTAATGCAAATCAATCATTTGCTCAAATTAAACATACAGACGGACAAATTAGTTCACGAATATTTACCACATGCTTAATCACATATCAACGGCACAAAAAATAATATTAAAATATTATACGGACTCAGATTTGTGGTCCCAAAACCACTGTTCAGACTAGGGTATAAACCGGACTGTTACATAAACTAGAGGTACCTACTAGGAAAAGAGAAAAAAAATAGAAAAGTGAAAATAAACTTTAATTGCAAAAATAATAAAATATAATATGGCTAAAGTAAAAAAAAATTGAGCGTTCTTAATATTTTAGTTCCCCGACAATGGCGCCAAAAACTTGATCGCGTCTGTCGAGTCTTGAAAATTTATAAAAAAAATGATCGAACCTGGAAACTAACTAAGACAACGATGGAGGCAAGTGCAACGATGGAGGCAAGTGCACCTATTGAACAGTAGTATAGTTAGCGGCAAGACCGAATTGTCGAACCCAAAGGAAACAAAAGTACTAATATTAACTCTCTTTCTATTATTTAGCCTATGAATTAAGTGGATTTTTTATCTAATCTAAAATTAACTAATTAACTAAGCTAAAGGTGTTAAGACAAAGAAGTAATTGGGGAAAAGATTTGAGGGAAAACCGATTGATTTGGACAATACCTGAGAAAGAATCCACCTAGACTTCACTTGTTATCTAACTCTGAATAGGACGATTTATTCACTTGACTTGATCCGTAAGATTCCCTAATTTATATTAATAACTCTCTTCAAGGCTACTAACGTCTAACCCTAGGTTGATTAATTGAAATCTTTTTCTAATTAGAACCCCTAGAATTGCATTAATTCGATCTATGGACTTCTATATTAGGTTTGACCCTAATTCGGTAGATTTTCGTCACCCTATCTCTAGGCGTACGAGCAACTCCGCTTAACTACGCTAGATCTACTCTTAGATATGGTCTTTTCCTGCTCTGCCTAAGCACATCACACTTGAATCAATATCCCAGAAATACCAAAGCAAGAATTAAGAACACATAGTTCAGAACAAATCAAGTATTTATCATACAGCTCAGATAACAATAACAAGATTCATCTTAGTTTCATCCCCCTCAAGTATTTGAGGGTTTAGTTCATAATTGTAAAAGAAAACATCTCAGAAGAAAAGATAAAACAAAACATAAGAAATCCCTAAAACCCCTTGAAGGAATTGAAGGAGAGATCCTCCGTCTTGAGTATGATTCTGGCTTCTTGAGATGAATCAACTGGCTTTTTTCGAGTAAATCCCTAAAATTAGCTGTTCTGGCTCGGCTCTTTGGCCTAGCTGAATGGCCCCTTGAAGGTTGACCTCTACGGTCTTTATATAGCCTTTCATAATATGTTTCTTTGCCTCTAAGTACCCTAATCCGAATAGAATTCTTATTTCCTACGGGAAAGACACTCTCATGGCGCACGCCCATGTAAATTGTGGCCAGGCCGTGTTCGATCCTAATGATGAGGCATAGCCATGAGTTTCGGGGTCCAAGCCATGGTCGACTCTTCTTACAAGGCACGACCGTGTGGCCTTAGGCCTAGGCC
The DNA here is from genome assembly GCA_025506655.1 of Gossypium rotundifolium. Taxonomy (NCBI): domain Eukaryota; kingdom Viridiplantae; phylum Streptophyta; class Magnoliopsida; order Malvales; family Malvaceae; genus Gossypium; species Gossypium rotundifolium. The sequence goes on from CP106722.1 coordinate 65,728,438, forward strand.
GTGTGGATTTTGTACTTTGGCCTATTTTCTCCGTTTTTGGCCCGTTATTCATTCTTTTCATCCTCCGGGGATCTACTAAGTATAAAACATGAAAATAAAGGATTAGGAGTGCCTATTTCCATAATTAAAGGGATAAATCATCCAAAAGTATGCTAAATGTAGGATTAAAATATGTTACTATTTTGGTTTATCAACGGTGCTCTCCTTTCTAATTCTTATAATGAGGCTTATGAAATCATTGAGAGGATTGCCAGCAGTAATTATCAATGGCCAACCAATCGAGCAGTGTCAGGAAGACGAGTTCCTGGAATACATGAAGTAGACCCTCTTACTTCACGCGCATCTCAGGTATCATCAATATCCTCAATGTTAAAAAATATTACTACTAATGGGTCTAATAGTTTTGCAGCATAGCCACCAAATAAATTTGAAAATATAGCCTGTGTCTATTATGGGGAAGGACATTTGTTTGAATAATGTCCAATTAACCCAGAATCCATATATTACATGGGTAACCAGAACCAAAGTCAGGGAAGGCAAGGACTGCAATACAATTTCTATAGCCCATCATGGCAAAACCACCCGAATTTTTCCTAGAGTAACCAAGGGGCTGGAACCAGTAACACTTACGCCCAACCTAGATCAACCCAGCCACCTAGTTTTCCCCAACAAGTTCAAAAACCAACCCAAGGTAAACCATCTAATGGTTTAAAAAATTTGTTAAAGGCATACATGGAGAAGAATGATGCCTTAATTCAAAGCCAAGCAGTTACATTAAAAAAATCTGGAAAACCAAATGGGCCAGCTTACTACTGAACTCAGGAACCGACCACAAGGTGCTTTACCTAGTGATACAAAGAATTCGAGGAATCTAGGGAAGGAGCATTGTAAAGTGTTCACATTAAGGAGCGAAAAGACTTTAGAGCCCAATTCCATCGAAGTTGAGAAGGAGCCAGCTGAAGCTCAAGACTCAGAGGAAGTTGAGCCGAGTGTTGAAATTTTAGTTTCACAAGAACTAGAATCTGCAAAATTCGACGAGGTAACTTTAAACCAACTAATTCTAATAAACTAACAACTCCTTTAGATGCAGAATTACCATAGAAGACGAATCAACCAATTCTAGTAAAGAAACCTCCACCACCCTACCCTCAAAGACTTCAAAAGCAGAAGTAGGAAATTCAATTCAAGAAGTTCCTAGGCATACTGAAGCAACTTCGTATCAACATCCCATTAGTTGAAGCACTTGAACAAATGTCAAACTACGTCAAATTTATGAAGGATATCCTGTCTAAAAAATAAAGACTTGGAGAATTTGAGATGGTAGCCTTGACAAAAGAATGCAGTGCATATCTTCAAAACAAACTACCACCAAAGTTGAAGGATCCCGGATGTTTTACCATACCTTGCAACATTGAAGCAACATATTATGGTAAGGCACTATTTGACTTCGGTGCGAGTATCAACTTAATGCCTATGTCAATATTTAGGAAGTTAGAGATATGTGAAGTTAGACCTACTATGGTTACACTTCAATTAGCAGATTGATCCTTAGCACATCCAGAAGGAAAAGTCGAGGACATATTGGTACGTGTAGACAAATTTATCATTCCTGCTGACTTTGTGATTCTAGACTTTAAAGTAGAAAAAGTGGTGCCAATCATCCTAGGAAGACCATTCTTAGCAACCGGAAGGACCCTTATTGATGTGCAGAAGGGCGAGCTTACTATGCGTGTTTAGGATGATCAAGTAACATTTAACGTTTTTAAGTCTATGCAATTTCTTAACACAATTGATGATTGTTCTATAGTGTCTGATTTAGTGGATTTAGTCGTGGAGAGGGAACTCAACTATGTTGACGATCCATTAGAACAAATTTGACATTAGACCCTCAAAATGATAAAGTGGATGATGAATACTTAGCTTTGCTAGAAGCTAATCAAAGGGGATTTAATTTGCAATCCCATTTTGAATCTTTAGAGTTAGAGACTAGGGATTATGCCGAACCAAAAATGTCAATCAAGGAGCAACCTAAATTAGAACTCAAGGTACTTCCTTCACATTTAAAATATGTTTATTTAGGTAACACTTCTACATTGCTTGTGATTGTTTCAGCAGAATTAACCAATGAGCAAGAAGAGAAACTCAACCTTGTATTGAAATAATTTAAGAAGGCTATCGGATGGACCATAGCCGACATTCACAGTATTAGTCCATCTGTGTGGATGCACAAGATCATACTAGAAGATGGCGAGAAAGGGACAATTGATGCACAGGATCATCAACTGGTTAGATGCGGGTACAATTTACCCAATCTCAGACAGTTCATGGGTAAGTTCGGTCCAGTGTGTACCGAAGAAAAGAGGTATCACGGTCATTGAAAATGAGAATAGAGAGTTGATACTAACTAGAATGAATATGGGATGGAGAATTTGTATCGATTACCAAAAGCTGAACAAGGCGACTAGGAAAGATCACTTTCCTTTTCCTTTTTTGGATCAGATGCTGGATAGACTCGCAAGCGAGACTATTACTATTTTCTTTATGGATACTCGAGGTATAATCAGATTACAGTAGCACCAGAAGATCAACATAAGACAACATTCACCTACCGTATGGTACATTTGTATTTAGGTGCATGCCATTTTGTTTTTATGTAATGCACCTACTACATTTCAAAGATGTATGATGTTTATTTTTACTGACATGGTTGAGAAATATTTGGAAGTTTTTATGGATGATTTTTCAGTATTTAGAGATACATATGATGATTGTCTAGCCAATCTAGCCAAGGTATTAAGGCAGTGCAAAGAAACAAACCTTGTACTTAACTGGGAAAAGTGTCATTTCATGGTACGAGAAGGTATTGTTCTAGGGCATCGGATAACAAGACATGGGATTGAGGTAGATAAAGCAAAGGTAGATGTTATTGAAAAACTCCCGCATCCAACATTTGTAAAGGGTGTTAGGAGCTTTTTGGGTCACGCTGGTTTCTATCGAAGATTTATCAAAGACTTCTCCAAAATTGCTAAACCCTTATGCAAATTATTGGAGAAGGACACAGCGTTTAAATTTGATGAGGAGTGCTTAAGAGCTTTCAATGATTTGAAGAGTCGGTTAGTCTCGGCACCCATAATAGTCACACCAGACTAGGATTTTCCATTTGAAATCATGTGTGATGCAAGTGATTTAGCGATTAGAGCTGTAATGGGTCAATGAAGGAACAAAGATTTTCATCTTATCTACTATGCGAGTCAGACTCTGACAAGAGCTCAACTGAATTACACTGTAACAGAAAAAGATTTACTTGCTATTGTGTTTGCTTTTGACAAGTTTCGATCTTATCCTGTAGCTACCAAAGTGACTGTCTATATGAACCACTCGACAATTAAGTATTTACTTGCCAAGAAAGATGCTAAGCCGAGACTAATCTGGTGGGTACTTCTACTTCAAGAGTTCGATCCAAAAAGTCAAGATTGAAAGGGAGTAGAAAATCAAGTAGTAGATCACTTGTCCAAATTGGAGCCGCAAGAAGGGAATTCTCCACTTATACCAATTCAGGAGACATTTCCAGATGAACACATACTGAAGGTAAATCATCCATAATACCCCTTGGTTTGCTGATATTGCTAACTATTTAGCTTGTGGTTTAATGCCCATTGATAAGACACATCATCAGAAGAAAAAAGTTTCTTCACTATGTGAAGTACTATTTTTGGGAAGAACAATATTTGTTTAAAAAGTGTGCAGAATAAATAATCAAGAGATATGTGGCAGAAGATGAAGTACATAAGATTTTATACCACTATCACTTAGTTCCAAGTGGGGGACACTTCAGAGGAACACGTACTGCTACCAAAGTATTGCAAGACGGATTCTTTTGGCCAATACTATTTAAAGATGCATATGCTTACGTAAAGAGTTGGGATCGATGTCAAAAGGTCGGAAATGTCACTAATAGAAACAAGATGCCTTGAGCAAACCTCATTGAGGTAGAATTGTTCAATGTTCGGGGTATTAACTTTCTCGGCCCTTTCCCTCTGTCTTTTGGTCACAAGTTGATATTGGCATCTATAGACTACGTGTCTAAGTGGATTCAGGCTAAAGCATACCAAACAAACGATGCTAAGGTTGTGATGAAGTTTTTGCAAAAGCATGTGTTCACAAGGTTTGGAACCCCACGAGCCATCATTAGTGATGAAGGGTCCCATTTTGTGAACAAGTGGTTGAAATGGTTACTTGATAAACATAGAGTGAAGCACAAGGTTGCCACAGCTTACCATCCGTAGACGAATGGGCAAGCTGAACTGGCAAACAAAGAGATCAAAGGCATACTTGAGAAGGTAGTTTTCCCAAAGTGACGAGATTGGTCCAAAAGACTGGATAATGCTTTATGGGCTTACAGGACATCATACAAGACACCTTTAGGGATGTCATCCTATAGGTTGGTCTTTGGGAAAGCTTGCCATATGCCTTTAGAGTTAAAGCACAAAGCTTACTGGGCTCTCCAACGACTCAACTTGGATCATAAAATTGCTAAAGAGAAATGGATGCTTCAACTTAATGAGTTAGAAGAATTCCGAATGTCTTCATACGAGAATGCCAAATTAATTAAGGAGAGACTCAAGAAATGGCATGACAAGCACATTCGAGTTCGAGAATTTGAAGCAAGTCAGCAAGTCTTGTTATTCAATTCCAGATTAAGGTTCTTTCCAGGTAAGCTAAAATCACGTTGGTCCGGTCCATTTATGATTCGTTGAGTCTATCCATACGGAGTTGTTGAACTTCAAGGTAAGGGAGGTAATTTTCGAGTTAATGCTCAACGCTTGAAACATTACTAGGGAGATAAAATTGAACTGGATCAAATCTCGTTCATTTTATCAAATGATTAAATTTTCTTGTTTTCTTTTTAAACAAATGGTTAGGATGTATTTTCGGGATTAGTATGTTTAAATAAATTCAGTCTAGGAGATTGGAACTTAAGTGGGACCGCTTGTGACCCCTCCAATCTTTCCTGGGAATTGATTTTGACATAATTTTCCGAGAAATTATTCCCTAAATGGCAAAATAAATTTTTAAATTTTCAAATAAAAGGGTCAATTTTTATCCAAGTTTTAAAATTGCAACTCAATTTAAAATTTTCATTAAGTCTAGGGACTTAATTGAACTATTTTTAAATTTTGGTTGCCCTTTTTGTAAATAATAAAAATTAGGTGCCACTTTTTGTAAATATTTCCAAAAGGGATTTAGAATAATTTTTTAATTTTATAAAATATACATATGATAATCTTTAATATATAATTATATCTATTATAATATATATTAATTATTATTAACTTTGCATAAAATTAGGATTAGTATCATATTTTATTTAATAAGCTTTTATCTTAATAAATTAATAGCAAATAATAATTTAATATGCATTATATTATTTATTAATTGTTATTTACTTTGAGCAGAATTAGAACTTAGAATTTTTTATTATTAAATTTCGCTAAGAATTCTACTTTTAACTCCTATTTCCTTCACTATAAATACCACCATCCTTCTCCATCTTTCTTCATTCAAACTTCCATCCCACCAAACCACCTAGTGCCATAGCCCTCAACTCCCTAGCTGTAGCACTACTGATAGCCCGTCGGCCAAAGACACGCCCAAGAAATTTGACCCACACTTTGCAGCGTGCAATGCAGCTCACCTGGCCTTCTCCTTGGCGCTGCACCGCTCCTCGCCCCAAACCACGTGCGCCCCACTGTTGCCGGCTGTCGAGCAGCTACCCATGCCAGGTTGTACTGCTCCTTGAACTTGCTCGACGCGTCCGCTTGCTGACCAGCACACGTGTGGCACATTAGCCCTATTACTCACACCAACACCCTATCCTTAGCCAATAACACTACAACCTACCCTAAATCGACCTCTTTTGTTTTCTAATTCTTTTTTTAGGAGTTCTTAATTTTTATAAAAAGGTGGTAAGACAAATTTTTCTCTTAAATTTTACATTTTATTTAATCATTCAATTTTTCAATTTATTGAATCATTAATATTTTATATTTATTAAAATTTTGAGAAATTATTTTCCATCTTATGTTCAGGTTAATCATGCCTCGCAAAAGAACTCGTGCCTCTGCCCAAATTGACGAATCACAAAGCAAATTCCACTGTGAAGAAGCCAAAGTGAGCTACGAAAGTGTTTTCAAGAATCAACAGATGCATCCAGAGAAAGGCTTCACATTGAAAGAAAATAATTACATTGATTTCATGGCGCGCATTCGTCAAGTTGCTGAAACTCTCAATCAGGAGTTGTTTTGTGAGAAAAGACCTAATGTGGATGAGGTGTTAGTTTGTGAATTTTATGCAAATTTAACATCAAGTGAGTTGATGAAAGTATCTATCCACAGAATCAAGGTACCAATAACTTCAAATGCTATTAATGAGTTCTTTGAATTACCTGATTTCGAAAACGATGAATATTCTTCCTTAATGAGCAATATCGAGCAAGAAAATTTGTAAGAAATACTCGAGGAAATTACAGTTCTAGGTTTTAAGTGGACTGTGTCAAAGCAAGGAATCCACACTTGTAGAAGAGAATATTTGACACCACTGGAAAAAGGTATGATTCTATTTTATTCGTTTCAACCTTATGCCTAGTTCGCACGGGACTACAATCTCATTAGAGCGAATGGTCTTATTATACTCGATTTTAACTAGAAAGACCATTGATGTGGGAAAAATCATTCTGAGAGAAATGCGAAATTATGCTGTTAGACGTTTTGGCCCAGTTTAATTTCCTTTTACAATAACAATTCTGTGCTTGAAAGCTAAAATTCTTGCAAATGTAAAGAAGATAGGATATAGTCAAGGCACAATCATAGATTGGGACCTCTATCGAATAGCTGGAAACTCTGTTCTACAGCCACAAGTTGAAGAAAGTGAGGATCCCGAAGAAGAAGAAGAAGAAGAAGAAGAAGAAGAAGAAGAAGAAGAAGATCCCACAGAGATCGAGCTAGTGCAATCAACTGAAGTCCTTGATAAGGTGGAACAAATGGAACCAGAAGGTGAACTTGATGTCGATACTTCAATGTTCACAGCTCAACCGCCTCGCCCAGATCTTTGAGATGAGCTATCGAAGTTGATGGACATAATGCAACATATGCAGTGGTAGCAACAAGCTTATTGGAGATACTCAAATATAAGGGATGACTCTATGAGAAGTGCTCTTACAAAATTTACAATGACCCATTTATTTTTGTGCCTGAGTTTCCAGATTACTTATTTGAACCATGGAGCCCATTATCGAAGAAAGAGCAAAGAAATTCACACAAAGACAATAATGATAGAGCAAAATATGAGTCAAATTCGGAAGGATCTGCAAATAAATAAAGGGGGGATCTCGTGTAACGCCCCTGACCCGTATTCGACGTCAAAACAGGGTACGAGGCGTTACCAGACTTATACGCAAGCAATCATACAAAATCGAGACATGGCTTTCCATTCAAATTTAAAACTTTTCATAAACCTACATATCACCCCTTAATCAAGCTTATATGGCCCAAAACTCATTTTAGGAACAGTTAAAGATCAAATTGAATTCTGTAACAGCCCGATTTTGGGGCTAGTCGGAACAATGGTTTTGGGACTGCTAATCCGAGGTTAAAGAAAATTATTTTGATATTATTTTATGTGTTATGGCATAATTATATAGAAGTATGAAAATTTTGGTGCTTTAATTTTAGTAATTGTATGCTTAATTGTGAAAAAAGACTAAATCGCATAAAGTTTGAAAGTTCTATTATGTAGGGTAGAGGTGTCTACTAGCCATAGAATAGTAAATTGAAGGTCTTTAAAGTGCAATTAGGCCATTTGGAGTGTGTTGGCAGGCCATAGAGAGAAGGAGACAAGGATATTAAATTTTTGGTCAAATTTGGTGAAATTAGGTGATAAAAAAATAAATAAAATATGATGAAAAAGAGATATCATATTTTTCTATTCATGCTTCTTCTACCACTGAAAATTGAGAGGAAATAAGGGTTCTTGGAGTTCAAATTTTCAGCAAAACAAATCTCTTGCAAGTAAGTGATTTTGGTGGTTTTATTTGATAATTTTTTACTTTTGGAACCCTCGAAGCTTAAGCTAGCTAATGAGGGGATTAATTTGCAATATGATTGCAAGTTTAGGGATTTACCATGAGAGTGTTTATGTTGTTTGCTAAGTTTTTATGGAAGAAAATGAATGTTAGTGAGATGAGAAACAACTTTTGTGAAAGGTGTTATCATGAAAACACCTAAATAAGACTTATTTGTAAAGGTTGAAAATGTGAAATAAATGCATGAAATAAATGGACTTGTAAGTTGTTGTAACAGAAATAAATGTTCAGCTAGGCTTGTTTAATGAGAAAATATGATGAAAAATAATTTACGAGCCTAGGGGCAAAATCGTAATTTTTGCCAATGTATAAGGGCAAAATGGTCATTTTGCCTAAGTAGAAATTTTGATGTATTATGATTTATAAAGTTATTGAATGAGTGAATTTTATTATTATAGATTAAAAAGAACGCAGAATCGACCTTGATCGGGGAAAAGGCAAGGTTTCAGATTAAACCGCAAATTAACACATTTTGCACCGAGGTAAGTTTATGTGTAAACGATACATCCATAATACATAAGTTGCTAATTATTGGTGCATTTATGAGTAAGATCAATTATGATTGAGATTGATTCAATTCGATAGATAATAAGTAATTCTCGTATGAACCTCAAAATGGATATGTAAATACAGAAAAAAAATCGTATTAATCATTGGTGGGCTGTGTGCGATACCACCGTGATTATTCTTTTGGTGGGTTGTGTGCGATACCACCTTATTTCTCATTCTCTATGGGCTATGTGCTATACCATCGTTTATATTATTATTTGGTGGGCTAAGTGCGATACCACCGTAAATATTCTTACTGGTGGGCTATGTGCGATACCACCCTATTTTAGATTAATGGTGGGCTGTGAGCGAAACCACTGAGTGTTTGGTATTATTCCAAATGGTTTATTGAGAAATTGTTTAAGTATATGTTTCATGTGATGTTGTGGTTATGAGTGCAGGGAATGTGTGTATCGTGTCAAACAGTCGAGTTTTAATATTTATAAAGAATGATCAAACCTGTAGAGTGACTGTGACAACAATAGAGGCAAGTGCACCTATCGAACAGTAGTATAGCTCAGGCAAGAATATCTTATCGAACCCAAGGGAACCTAAAAGTACTACTACTCACTTTCTTTCTATTATTTAGCCTAAAATATGGAGTGATTGGATTATTAAACTAACGAAATACTTAAACTAAATGCAAAGACAAAAGAATGAATTGGAGAAAGACTTTAAGAAAACTCGGTTGATGAAGACGATACCCTCAGGAAGAATCCACCTATGACTTCACTTATTATTTATTCCCCAAACCATATGATTTCTTTACTTAGCTTGATTCGTGAGACTCCCTAACCTATATTAAACCCTCTCTCGAGGCGAATAACGTCTAACCTTAGGTTAATTAGTGGAACTCTCGTTCACTTATAATAACCCCCCAAGGAAGCACTAAATCGATCAATGGATTTCTATATTAGGTTTCACCCTAATCTGGTAAAATCTCGTAACCCTCTCTCTAGGCGCTCGATCAACTCCACTCAATTACGCTAGATCTACTCTTAGGCGGGGTTTATTCCTCCTCCACCTAAGCACATTAGATTGAATTAAGCAACATAGTTAAGAACAAACCAAGTACTTATCATATAATTTAGAAATCAAATAACAAAATCAATCATAGGTTTCATCCCCTTCAGGTATCTGAGGGGTTTAGTGCATAACTAAATTCGAAAACATCTCAAGTGTAAAGAATAAACAATACATAAAAACTCCCTAAAACCCCCTAAAGGAATTGAAGGAGAGATCCTCCGTCTTGAATGGAGTTTCGACTTCTTGAGATGGATCAACTGGCTATCTTCAAGTGACTCCCTAAAAGATGAATGTTTTGGCCTAAAAGCCTCTGCCAAAAAGCTCCCTCTTAATGTCTGCCTTGGGTTGTTTATATAGGCTTTGGGATGCTATACTTGGCTCCTAAGTATCTCCTTCAAGTAGAATTACTATTAGGTTGTTTGAGTAGACTTAGGAGTATGTTTCTTTGGCTTCAAACATCCAATTCTGAGTGAAATTTCTCATTCCTGCGACAGGGGCACGCCCATGTCACACGTCCGTGTAATTTCAGGGTTGGGTCGTGCCTTGATTCTGTCAATTTGGGCATGGCCATGTAGATCACCAGTCACGCCCGTGTGTGGTAATGAGATGATGCACGGCCATGCAACTCGTGAGTAGGGTCGTGCTCTAGGTAATTGTTGTGACACGGTCGTGCAGGCTTTAGGCCAGGCCGTGTCAGTTTCTTGCTAAGGCCCAATTACTCTATTTTGAGCCCGTTTTGTGTTCTTTTTATCCTCGGGTGCTTTCCTTAGTATAAACATGAAAAGAAAGGATTAAAGGAACCTTTTTACATAAATCAAGGGCTAAATCATCCAAAAGCGTACCAAATATGGGGTTAAAATATGTTGCTTTTACGGTTTATCAAACACCCCCACACTTAAGCTTTTGCTTGTCCTCAAGCAAAATTCTCAACTTACTATTAAAACGAACTTTCCATAATTCATAATTCCTATCGACAATGTCTCATCATAATCCATAGATAATTTATACATGGAAAATTCAACTCAAAGAATTCTAAAGATTCAATTACGATAAGTCACATTTTTATGGCATGAAAACATAGGTATCTTCTCTTATCTAAGTGATTACCTTTAATTCAAAGCTGACAAGGATTGATGTCCTCACAAAAGATTCACTCAAATCACTCAAAAGTGTTTAAAGTTCAAGAATAAGCGCTCTAAGTCGAACCTGAAAAGTTAATCCCATAACCTTGCCTGAAAATCAAATCTCAACCACTGTATATGAGATGATACACAAATCAAAAGGTCTTTAATCAAGGTTGTAACGGGGCTAGGGTTAAAAGGTGTGGATACAAGCTGAATTAGAGGTTATAATCGAGATTGAATTGACTAATTGCCTAATCTAAAAATAATGAACTAAATATGAATATTTACATCGAATGAAAAACTAACAATATCTACTATTGATAATTACTCTATAATAAGAGTATTTTCATCACTCAAATTTTGAAAATACTTTAATACGACATTTTTCCTTAACAGTTGGAGTTTTAAATGCTCTAATCTCTTTTATTTACTACTAATATTGAACATACATGGATTTTTTCTAAGAACAAACCAAAATAAACATAATATAAGGAACTTTGGTGATTGAAATAACCTAATTCGGCAATTGATCAAATCAATTCTCGATAAAGGGTAGTCAAAGGAATGTTGATAACAAATACAAAGGGATTTTGGGTTAATATTAGTGGGTGATTCAATAAAAAGGTTGTTAGGATTCAACGGGGTTCACTAGGGGTTATTTATGTAGGTAGGCTTTTTAGTAGAGTGAACGGGTTAAAACCTAGGTGCCTTTATCATCTCAGTGTATCAAATCATTAATGTGGTCTCGACATGTCTAAACGAGGCAAGTTCTAGAATAACAGTTCAAAGTTGACACACTCGTAATCAATTAAAGTGAGCACTAAAAAGGGTACATGCTCTATAAGGCTCAAAATCTCACAAAAAATTATGGGTGTTTTGACATCAATCCTTATAAATTTTGAACTTCAAGGTGATACTCAAATTAGGTTCAACAACCTATCAATTTTAATTTTTAGAAAGTAGACTTATCATGCTCGATTCTCTAGTATTCTTCAAATTTAATTATCAATGCACAATTAACTAAGACTTATTCTAAAACATAACAATAAAAATCATAAATCATTAGAAATTTCATCCTAATTAATAATATGAGAAAAATACTTAAGATCAAGACTAATTTCAGGGTTTTGAGAATTATGCAAAAAGTTAGGCACTATTACCCCCACACTTAAGTTTTACATTGCCCTCAATGTACAAGGATAGATAATGAAATTTATGTGCCAAATCAAAAAGATAAGTGGGGAAAGTAATACTCCCTAAAATCTGGATGATCCCGGGCGTCTCTAGTGGCGGCGATGGTGTTTTCTATGGGCCCGGTGGAGTGGCTACCGAAAAGCAATTTGCTAGATGAAGAAATTGGGTAGCCTGTGAAGATATAGCCAAGAGATCTAGGGTAATAATAATATTATACTAATAATATAATTAAGGATTAAGGAAATAAAATGAAGGAGACTAAGAAGAAAACTAAAATTAAAAGAAAATACTAATGGACTAAGGAGTCCTTATTGTTGGATAGTTTGCAAGGTGGATGTGACCTCGAAGGCTATGGTGCGTGATTCCCGAGCAGCCTTTAGAACCTAAAACCAAGAAACTAATATGAAATAAATTAATTGAAGCAGGAAATATGTAAAGATAAGGAAAATAAAGGAGACGAGAAAAGAAAAATAGAACTGAAAAGGTTTCCGAGACCCTTGGCATGTTAATTAAGTGAAGCTGCCGGCATGAACTCATGATGAGGTCTCCTTTGAGGAGATGATGCTTACGTTTCTTCGGCATTATCCTTGTGTTGCTCAAGTGGCTTGGATCTTTTCTATGAATAGGAAGAAAAATTTGAAAGAAAATAGAAAGAAGGAATAAGGAAGAATATGGGACAAAGAGGACGGGCTGTGGGGATTTAAATAGGATATCAAATCTTGCACGTTCCCACGCCCGTGTACCGAGGGTGTGTCGTTCACACGACCGTATGGCACGATCATGTTGTGGGGTGTGTTGTCCTTCCACGCCCGTTCCTAAAAAGCCAGTATAGGAGCACGGTTGGAATGCACGGGCATGGTCTGCCTGTGCTAAATAAGTCAGTATCTTAGCACGATTGTGAGGCACGGCCGTGCTATTTTTGTCAGTGCCCGTGCTATGGGTGGTTGAATCCGTGACGTTGGGGGTGGTTGGACTGACTTACATGGCTCTAATCTGTCAGTGTGGTGGTTCTGGTGGTCCACAAGGCCATGGGCATGGCCTTGTGTAAGGCCGTGTGGCCTGGAAACCTGCATCTTTGTTTTAATAGTGGAGAGAGAAGAGAGAAAAGAAAAGAAAAGAAAAGAAAAATAATTTTGAGAAATAAAAAGTGTTAGCGCTCGGGTTGCCTCCCGAGAATCGCTTGTTTATAGTCTTAAGCTAAACTGTCTTAGGCTTTGAAAATTTAGGGAGGTTTAAAGGTTTGAATATTTTCCCTCTTACTGAGAGTTTTATTTTCATGACAAAGTATAGGTCGAGAAGAGTTTGCCTTGAAATTACTGAAATTGGATTGCTTACCTCGACTATTTCGTGTTGGAAAACATCGTGTACCTGAAGGAGTATTTCTTCCTGTTTCTTCAAATCTGTTGAACTGATGTAAGGATCGGTTTTATCTAATAGCACTTGATCTTCTATTTTAAAGTGATTTGATGTCCCTATGAGCTCTTCTGGTGGTTCCTCAGGTTTTATTTAGTGTGGATCTGGCTTTTCTTTGGTGTGTATCTTCTGCTCTTCTAAATTGTTGATCGTACGATATTGTGTTGGCTCAGTTTTGATGCTTTGTGATGTTTCCTACGATGAAGGTTGAATAATTTGATTATCTATTGAAACGAATTTCTTACCTTTATCTTTTATGGTTCTGGCTGAGTCGAGAGCTTGAAGATTGACTGATTCATCTCCTACACGAAGTATGAGTTCTCCTGTGGCAACATCAATTTTAGTCTTAGCAATTGCAAGAAAAGGTCTTCCTAAAATTAAAGGGATTGAATTTTCCTCATCCATGTCTAAAACAACAAAATCTACTGGGAAGACGAATTTATCGATTTTTACTAAAACGTCTTCAATAATGCCCCTAGGAATTCTAACAGTTTTATCAGCTAGTTAGATACTCATCCTAGTTTGTTTGGGCTTCCCTAGACCTAGTCGTTTAAATAGTGTATAAGGCATGACATTTATACTTGCCTCTAAATTAGCTAACGCATTATCAATAGTTAAACTACCAATTAAACATGGAATTGTAAAACTCCCTGGATCTTTTAATTTCTGCGGTAGTCGGTTTTGTAGCATTGCTGAGCATGTTGCATTAAGTTCCACATGGTGCTCTTCATCTATTTTGCATTTATTTGTTAAGAGCTGTCTTAAAAATCTCCTTGAGTTGGGCATCTGAAAACAAGCTTCAAGAAGAAGTAAGTTAATGTGTAATTTCTTTAGAAGTTTTAGAAACTTACCGAATTGTTCTTCTGAATCATCTATTTTCAATGCTTCGGGATAAGGTATTCGAGGGTGGTACTCTTTAATTACCGATTTTTCTTGTGCTACCTCTATTTTACCTGTTTCTTCCTTGGTTTCTTGTACTAAGGTGGGCTGGTCTACCTTTGTGTCCTCTTGAGATGTGATGGCTTAATCTACTCTTTTGGGTTTATTTCTGTGTTGCTTGGTAGACGTCCTTGTTGACGTTCTGAAACAAGCTTTGTGAGTTGTCCCACTGAACTAGTGATTTCCCTGACTTGTTCCTTGATTTCTTTGATCAATATTCCTTGGTTATCAAGTGTTGTATCAGTTCTTTGGAGACGGGCATCTGTGTCTGCCATGAACTTTTTCAGCATCTCTTCAAGACTCGACTTCTTTTCCGGTGGATAAGGTTGATTTTGGTAATTTGGAAGAGGTTGCTGCCTTTGATTTCCTTGTCCTCCCCACAAAAAAATTGGGTGGTTCCTCCAACCTAGATTGTAAGTGTTGCTATAAGGATTATTATTAGATCTGAAATTGTTACCTATATAGTTTGTCTGCTCATTTTCTGCTCCTGGTTGGTAAGGTGGGTACTCAGAATTTGCTACATTCTCACTCGCTTCGCATTGCATGATTGGATGTACCTGTGAAGAACATAAATTATCAAGCTTTTTATTAATTAACTCCATTTGTGTTGACAACATTGTTACTGCGTCTATGTTAAAAACTCTGGCTAATTTTGTCGATTTAGCCCTTGTAATTGGCCATTGATAGGTGTTCAACGACATCTCCTCAATAAAATCGTAAGCCGCTTCAGGAGTTTTATTTTTCAGAGTTCCACCGGGTGATGAATCAATCATTTGCCTAGTTGGAAAATTCACACCATTCTAGAAAGTTTGGACTTGAAGCCACAAAGGTAATCCGTGGTGTGGGCATCTCCTTAGGAGATCCTTATATCTTTCCCATTCATCATATAATGTTTTTGCATCATTCTGTACAAAAGAAGATATATCATTCCTAAATTTAGTCGTTTTGGCTGGTGGAAAATATTTTAAAAGAAACTTTTCAGTCATTTGATCCTATGTGGTGATTGACCCTCGTGGTAACGAGTTCAACCACTGCTTTGCTTTGTTCCTTAATGAAAAAGGAAATAACTGAAGAAGTATGGCATCGTCAGAAATGGCATTTATTTTGAAGGTATCACAAATTCTAAAAAATTAGATATATGAGTGTTTGGATCCTTATCCTGCAAACCATCAAATTGAATGAATTGTTGAATCATTTGTATTGTGCTAGGCTTTAATTCAATTAGCAGCTATAGCAAGCCTAACAATACTAGATTATGCTCCTGCCAAATTAGGTTTAGCATAATCATACATAGTACGCGGAGCATTCTGTTCTTGCATATTTGGTGGATTGTTCTCGTCCATCCCTTCAGTAGGTTGGATCTTTGTTGTTCTTCCCTTTGATAGTCTAGGGCTCGTCTTATTTCTCTGCGATTTCTGCGAGCGGTAGCCTCAATGTCACTTTCGTATTCTAATGGTCCTCTCGAATTTCTTCTAGTCATAAACTAGAGGCACCTGATATGTAAAGAAAGAAAGAAATTTAGAAAAACAAGGACAAAAACAAAAATATATGTATAAAAGAGAAATTTAAAAATAAAAATAATGGCTAAAGTAATAGAAATAGAGCTTTCTTAATATTTTAGAGTTCCCTGGCAACGGCGCCAAAAACTTGATCGTGTCAAACAGTCGAGTTTTAATATTTATAAAGAATGATCAAACCTATAGACTGATTGTGACAACAATAGAGGCAAGTACACCTATCGAACAGTAGTATAGCTCAGGCAAGAATATCTTATCGAACCCAAGGGAACCTAAAAGTACTACTACTCACTTTCTTTCTATTATTTAGCCTAAAATATAGAGTGATTGGATTATTAAACTAACAAAATACTTAAATTAAATGCAAAGACAAAAGAATGAATTGGAGAAAGACTTTAAGAAAACTCGATTGATGAAGACGATACCCTCAGGAAGAATCCACCTATGACTTCACTTATTATTTATTCCCCAAACCATATGATTTCTTTACCTAACTTGATCCGTGAGACTCCCTAACCTATATTAAACCCTCTCTCGAGGTGAATAACGTCTAACCTTAGGTTAATTAGTGGAACTCTCATTCTCTTATAATAACCCCATAAGGAAGCAGTAAATCGATCAATGGATTCCCATATTAAGTTTCACCCTAATCTGACAAAATCTCGTAACCCTATCTCTAGGCGCCCGATCAACTCCGCTCAATTACGCTGGATCTACTCTTAGGCGGGGTCTATTCCTCCTCCACCTAAGCACATCAGATTGAATTAAGCAACATAATTATGAACAAACCAAGTACTTATCATATAATTTAGAAATCAAATAACAAAATCAATCATAGGTTTCATCCCCTTCAGGTATCTGAGGGGTTTAGTGCATAACTAAATACGAAAACATCTCAAGAGTAAAGAATAAACAAAACATAAGAACACCCTAAAACCCCCTGAAGGAATTAAAGGAGAGATCCTCCGTCTTGAATGGAGTTCTGACTTCTTAAGATGGATCAACTGGCTATCTTCAAGTGACTCTCTAAAAGATGAATGCTTCGGCCTAAAAGCCTCTGCCAAAAAGCTCCCTCTTAATATCTGCCTTGGGTTGTTTATATAAGCTTTGGGATGCTATACTTGGCCCCTAAGTATCTCCTTCAAGGAGAATTACTATTAGGGTGTTTGAGTAGACTTAGGAGTATGTTTCTTTAGCTTTAAGCATCCAATTCCGAGTGAAATTGTTCATTCCCGCGGCAGGGGCACGCCCATGGCACACACCCGTGAAATTTCAGGGTTGGACCGTACCTTGATTCTGTCGATTTGGGCATAGCCATGTAGATCACCAGGCACACCCGTGTGTGATAATGAGATGATGCAAGGCCGTGCAACTCGTGAGTGATGCCGTGCTCTAGGTAATTGTCAAGACATGATCGTGCAGGCTTTGGGCCAGGCCGTGTCAGTTTCTTGCTAAGGCCCAATTACTTCGTTTTAAGCCCGTTTTGTGTTCTTTTTATCCTCGGGTGCTTTCCTTAGTATAAACATGAAAAGAAAGGATTAAATGCACCTTTTTACATAAATCAAGGGCTAAATCATCCAAAATCATACCACATATGGGGTTAAAATATGTTGCTTTTACGGTTTATCAGTGTGCTAATAAATGAGAGCATTATAAATGTTATATGGATGGAATATGGTAAGAGATGAAATGAGTAGGCATGATTATGAAATGTGGATAGTTCTTGCTTAGTATGTAAAGTATTGATTGATTTATATATGTTATGAAGCTTATTATTTACATGTTAACTTTCTAAGGAGTCGGTTCGGGATATGAAGTTAATTGGAAGATCACACACACTATCAACTCATCTCGGTATATCTAGATTTAGCATTTTGAGTATGGCATGTATAGGGGCTAGACTAGGAAAAATATTTTGTTATTTTGGCCAAGTGTGTTGGCTCATTTAAATATGAACTCTTTTGTATATAGCCATAGTTGATAGCTCATTATTACTAATTTATGAAAAGATGAGGTTATTCATAAAAGTGTATGTTGCACAATTGGGTTGCTTAGTGAATGGTAGAATGGAATTATGTTGTGTGAGTTACGATGATAAAGAGAACTTGGAAAATAACCTTGTTCTTATCCACACGGGTAGACACACGGGCATGTGTCTAGGCCATGTGAGACACACGATTTGTCCCATGGGTGTGTGACCAGGCCGTATGTCCGTTGCATGTTAATGTTGCAAGTCAGTGTCGACCACGGGATAGCCACACGATCGTGTGCCTAGGCCGTGTGACACTTATGAGGTTGCTGACATCACAAATAGAATACCTAGGTTTTTATACACAGGCAAGGACACGGGCGTGTCTAGGTCATGTGGAGCAAACAGGCTAAGAACACGAGCGTGTGTACGGCCGTTTGAAAACCCCTGTAGGTTTGAAATAAAAATAAATCCCACATGGGCTAGGGACATGGGCGTGTGTGACCACACGGGCATGTCCCATTTCACACGGGCATGTGACCTTGTTAAGGAAATTTTTTTTAAGTTTACAAAAGTTCACGGTTTTGATTTTGAGGCTGTCCAATAGTATGTTTAAGGCGTCGTAGGCCTATAATAATAATGCTATCAATGTGAGTGAAAAGTTTTAAATTGGAATGAAATTTGATAGTCCATCTCTGTATGTTCAAGCGAGATAAGTCCGGTAATGCCTAGTACCCGATTCCGGCGTTGAATACGGGTAAGGGGTGGTACAAATTCTTTATAAGATCTCTGGAAAAACTTAGAAAAATTCTCATCAATTAGTCCACATGCCCGTGTGGAAGAAGGGACACGCCCGTGAGGCATATCACATGTTCGTGTTCCACACCTATGTAGATTTATTTCTCATTTCAAACATATCAGGGGTTTTCAGACGGCCTGACAAACGCTCGTGTCTTAGCCCATGTGCAAAAACCTTAATATTCTGTTTCTGACGTCATCATCCTAATAAGGTCACATGGCCAAGGCACACACTAGTGTCCTTAGACCGTGTGGCGAATTAAATTCCTAAGTTTATGTGCAATCTTTACACGGCCTGAGCACATGCCCAGGGTTAGATTGTGTGTCACACACAGCCTAGACACACGCCTATGTGCTTACCTGTGTGGACAAGAACAAGGCTATTTGCCAAGGACTTTCTGCCACCCCAACATGGACAAACATAAACCACATCAAGCCACCAACTCATTCATGCATAATTAAACCAATTAATTATCCATGCAACTTGCACATTCATGAATAACCTCATCATTTCATAGATTAATATGAAAGAGCCAACAACTATGGCCTTATACAAAAGAATTCATCCTCAAATGAACCAACACATTTGGCCAAAACAATATGACATTCAACTAAGTCTAAGTCCACATACATTCCATACTTAAAATACTAAATATAACTATACTAAATTGTGTGGATAGTGTGGGTGATCTAACTATGTCCGTATCCCAAGCTGGCTCTTCGACACTATAAAACAAGGGGAAAGAGAATAGAGTAAGCTTTAAGCCTAGTAAGCCTATATTTAAACAATAAACATCACACCACACACTTATCAATCGAGAACGTTACTTACTAAGTAAAAACAATTCAGATCCTCATAATCATACTTACTCATTTCAAATCTTACCACATCCCAAACATATATCATAAAACATTGCTCACATTTACATGCACTTATACCCTGCAGTTATCACCACAAATCCACATGTAATTTCACTTAGACAAAGTTTCTCGATGAACTCTTTGGAATAATACAAGTTACCTGGTGGTTTCACACATAGCCCACCATTAATCAATAAGAACATGGTATCACACACAACCCAACAATATTAATAACAAGGTGGTATCGCACACATCCCAACAATATTAATAACAATGCGTTATCGCACACAGCCTACCAAAAATGATAATTACGGTGGTATCGCACACAGCCCACCAAAATGATAATTACTTATTCATGGATTTTATCCGTATCATTTTCCTATTCCGAAGGTTCATCCGAGGATTTCCTCACATTCTATCAATTTAATAGATATCCATAATATTCATTTGCATTTCACACAATGCATTAATATGTAAAAACATAGGTACAAAGGATGTATCATTTACATATAAACTTACCTCGATACAAAATATGCCAATTTGCAATTTAGTCTGAAACCTTGCCTTTTCCTTGGTCAAGGTTGATTCCATGTTCTTCTTGATCTATAAGGTTATATTTAATTGATTAATTAACTACATTAATCAAATCACTCCACAAATTCTTATTTTGACAAAACTATCGTTTTGCCCCTAAACTTTTACAAAATTACAATTTTGCCCCTAGGCTCGTAAAATGAAATGTGGTCATTTTTCACACACCCAAGCCTAGCCTATTCATATTCCCTCTTATAGCAACTTAAAATTTAAATTATTACACACATTTGCTACCTATTTTGCAATATTTACAAAAAGGTCCTTTTAGGTGTTTTCATGGAAACACCTTTCACAAAAGTCGTATATTCAACCCCCAAGATTCATTTTCTTCCATAAAATTTTGGAAATCAACAGAAATATTCACATGGAAAAACTCTAGACTCTCAACCATTTTGTAAAATAGTCCCCTCATTAGCTAGCTTAAGCTGTAAGGGTTCCAAAAGTATAAAAAATTTTAAGAAAGACCACCAAAATCACTTACTAGCAAAGGCTCAAGTTGCTGAAAATTTTAAGCTTCCGAAGCTCTTCTTTTGCTGAAATATTTGGTGGTAGGGAGAATGAGAAAAAGATGATATATTTTCTTTCTTTATTTTATGATTAAAAATCAATTTAGTCACCAAATGCTTCCTAACCATTGACCATGTCTCCCATTTGTCTCTATGGCTAGCCTACCCATTTCTATGGGTCTAATTGCACTTTAAAGACCTCCAATTTAAGGTTCTATGGCTATTTGGTACTTTTAGCTTGTAGAATGAAACTTTTGAACTTTATACGATTTAGTCCTTTTTCGTAATTAAGCATACAATCACTAAAATTAATTCACCAAAATTTTTCATGCACTCATATAATCATGCTATAACACATAAATAATATTAAAAATAATTTCTTCGACCTCGAATTAGTGGTTCCAAAACCATTATTCTGACTAGCCCCAAAATTAGGCTGTTACAACTTTCCACCCTTTAGGGATTTTCGTCCTCGAAAATCTTACCAATAAGGAGGTTTGGGTACTATTCTCCCATGGCTTCTTTCGGTTCCCACGTAGCCTCTTCTACACCATGCTTTTCCCACAACACTTTCAGTAAGGCTATGCTTTTTTCCTCAACTGTTTAACCTTTCGAGCCAAAATCTTAATTGGTTCCTCTTCATGGGTCATACCCGGTCGTATCTCAATTTTGGTCGAAGGAATCACATACGAAGGATCGGAACGATATCGTTGCAACATTGATACATGAAACATGTTGTGTATTCTCTCCAATTTACCAGCAAAGCTAACCTGTATGCTACTAGTCCAATCCTTTCAATAATCTCATACGGCCTTATGAATTGCAGACTCAATTTACCCTTTCGACCAAATCTCAAAATTTTCTTCCACGGGGATACTTTCAAGAATACTTTATCGCCCACCTAAAACTCAATTTCCTTCCTTTTCAAATCTGCATATGGCTTTTGTCGATCTAAAGCAACTTTCAGACTATCACGGATCACTTTCTCTTTCTCTTCGGTTTCTCTAACAAGATAAACCCCGTGAATTTTCTTCTCACTAAGATCGGTCCAATACAAAGGAGCCCGACACTTGCGACCATATAATGCTTCATACGGTGCCATCAATATACTCAACTGATAACTATTGTTGTAGGCAAATTCAACCAAAGGTAGATATTTTTCCCAACTACATTCGAACTCTAAAACACAACATCGAAGCATATCCTCAAGAACTTGAATCACTCTTTCGAATTGACCATCGGTTTGCGGATAAAACGCAATACTGAAATTCAATTTTGTACCCAAGGCTTCTTACAACTTTTTCCAAAACCTCGAAGTAAACCTTGGATCTCTATCCGTGATAATGGACATAGGCACCTCATGTAATCTCACAATTTCGACAATATATAGCTCAGCCAACTTGTCAAGTGAGTAATCAACACGTACCAGTATAAAGTGAGTTAATTTTGTTAATCTATCAATGATTACCCACATAACATCTTTCTTTTTCGGAGTCGTAGGTAACCCCATTACAAAATCCATTATGATTCGGTTCCACTTCCACTTGGGAACCATCACTGGCTGAAGTAAACCTGAAGGTACTTGATGCTCAACTTTCACTTGTTGACAGGTCAAACACCTTGTAACAAACTCGGAGATGTCACTTTTCATACCCGTCCATTAATACAATTTCTTCAAATCATTATACATTTTTGTACTCCCCAGATGTACTGACAAACAACCATTGCGTGCCTCACATAAAATTTTCCGAATCAACTCATCATCTTTAGGTACACAAACTTTATCACGAAACATTAAAAAATCATCTAAACCAACTCAAAAATTAGAGTTATTTCCCGATTCACACTGAGCTTTCTTAACTTGCATTTCACTATCATTCCTTTGAGCTTCACAAACCTATTGAAGAAATAACGGTCTAGCCCTCAACTCGACCAATATAGAACCATCATCAGACAATGCTAAGCTCGTGCTCATAGCTCTCAAAGCATACAGAGATTTTCTACTCAAGGCATCCGCAACCACATTCGCTTTCCCTGGATGGTAATTCGATCACTAGCTCATAATCTTTCAATAATTTGAGCCACCTCCATTGTTGCAAATTCAAGTTCTTTTGGTTCATCAGGTACTTCAAACTTTTTTGACGGTAAAGATTCTGCATTTCTCACCATACAAATAATGACACCAAATCTTCAAAGCAAAGAATGATGGCAGCCAATTCCAAATCGTGCGTCAGATAATTCTTTTTGTGTGGTTTTAGCTGCTCGAGGCATAAGCTACTACTTTGCCCTCTTGTATCAACACACAACCAAGACCATTCATTGACGCATCACTATAGATTACAAACTCCTTTCCCAACTCAGGTTGTACTAAAACAGGTGATTCATTTAATCGTGTCTTCAACTTCTCGACACTTTGTTGACATCTATCGGTCTATTCAAACTTAACATTCTTTTGCAACAACTTAGTTATTGGGGAAGAAATCATCGAAAATCCATCCACAAAATGTTGATAATACCTAGCTAAGCCCAAAAAGCTTCTAACCTCGAATATATTCTTTGGCGGTCTCCAATCAACAATCGCCGAAATTTTGGTCGGATCAACTCGAATACCATCACCTGAAACTATGTGTCCCAAAAATCCAACTTCACGAAGCCAAAATTCACTTTTACTGAACTTAGCAAACAATTTCTCCTCTAGTAAAGTCTGTAATGCTGTTATTAAGTGTTCAGAATACTCGGCCTCATTTCAGAAATAAATCAATATATCGTTTATGAACACTACTACAGACTTATCCAAATACAGTCGAAAGATTCGGTTCATCAAATCCATAAACATAGCTGGTGCATCAGTTACACCGAAAGGCATCACAAGAAATTTGTAGTGTCCATACCTCGTTCTAAAGGCAGTTTTCCACACATCAGGTTCTTTGACTCTTAACTGATAGTAATCAAATCTTAAATCTATCTTGGAGAACACAGTTGCTCCCTTCAGTTGATCGAACAAGTCATCAATTCTCGACAATGGGTACTTGTTCTTTATAGTTACCTTGTTAAGTTGACGGTAATCAGTACAAAGCCTCATTGTTCCGTCTTTCTTCTTTATAAATAATACAGAAGCACCCCAGGGAGAAAAACTCGGTCTAACAAATCCCTTATCAATCAACTCTTGTAGCTGAGCCTTTAACTCTTTCAATTTAGTCAGAGCCATTCTGTACAGAGTAATGGAGATCGGTGCCGTCCTAGGTACCAGATCAATAGCAAACTCAATTTCCTAATCGGAGGCAACCCAGGTAATTCTTCCGAAATACATCTGGAAACTCACAAACTACCGGCACAGTTTCAAGCTTCGACTCAGTCATCTCAGTATTCAACACATATGCAAGGTATGCTTCACATCTTTTTCTTATACACTTCTGAGCAGACATGTACGAAATCACCATATGCATCTTATTTGAGTTATCTGTTTCAACCCAAAGAATCTCATCATTTTCACACTTCAACTCCATAGTTTTCTATCTACAATTTACCTTAGCATCATGTAATGTTAACCAATCCATGCCCAAGATAACCTCAAACTCATCAAATGGCAATAACATCAAATTAGCTAGAAAATAGTGACCTTGAATCGTCAAAGGACAATTCCTACAAACCTTGTCTACTAACACATACTTGCCTAAAGGATTTGACACCTTAATCCCAAATTTAGTCAATTCAACAGGTAATTTCTTACTATTTACCAAATTCACACAAACATAAGAATGAGTGGATCCGGGGTCAATTAAAGCAATGACATTAGTATCGTAAAGAGAGAATATACATGTAATCACGTCGAGGGATGATGCATCCTCACGAGCTCGTATGGAATAAGTCCTTGCAGGCGCTCTATCCTCTGATCTCGCAGCAGAATCTCTAGGCTCACCTTTACTGTTAGCCCCACTTCCCGGGTTCCTCTGTGGTCTACCCCTCGAAGGGCCATTACTCGCTCTCACTTCTTGTTTTCTTTCTCATATATCTCAGGACAGTTTCAAATGAAGTGGTCTAGTGAACCACACTAGTAGCAAACTCGATTATTTCTCCAACACTCCCCAATTTGTTGTCTACCATAATTTTGACACTCATGTTTATTTGACTTCACATTACCCACACTTGCAATCGAGCTGGCTTGAACTCTAGAGCCTGAATACGTTTTACCATGATCCCGGTGTGAATACCCAGTTGAAGTGGTCGTTTGAGGGTTCATTTCTTTGGACCTCTTTGATTGGGTTTGGAACGACTTACTCATCAGCCTCTTCCTTGCATCTCGGGCCTCAATCATAGCTTTTATCTCTTCCTTAATCAACTCTTCACCTTACAAGATCTCTCGACCAATACCACAAATTTTTTCAACTCTAAAATCCTGACTAACAATCTGATATCCTCGTTCAGCCTGTCTTCGAATATTTTACACATAATAGCTTTAGTAGACACAGACTCTTGAGCATACTTATTGAGTCTAACAAATTCGCACTCATACTCTGCCACATACGTTTTGCCTTGCTTCAATTCAAGGAACTCTTTCTGTTTCTGATCAATTAACCGCTAACTTATGTATTTCTTCTAGAACTCTTCTAAGAAGAAATCCCATGTCATTCTCTCCCTTGGAACTACAGATGTCAGCGTTTTCCACCAACGGTATGCCGAGACCCTCAGTAATGGCACGACACATTTTAAGCTTTCATCAGGCGTACAAGAAAGTTCATCAAACACCCACATAGAATTCTCGAGCCAAAACTCTACTTTCTCGGGGTCATCATTTATGTTGGCTCTAAACTCTTCAGCCCTTTGCTTTCGAATCTTATTGACCGGGGGTTTAGTCAGTCTTACCAAATCAATGCCTTGAGGAGTTACAGGGACCGGCTGAGGTATATGAGGGGGTGGAGGAGGTTGAGCATTAGGATTTGCTCAAACAAATTTGATATACCAGTTATTCATCACGTGGAGAAAGGCTTCCTAAGCCTCTTCTCCTTGACCCAATGTCTCAGGTCTACTTTCTACTAGCAAGGTCCCTTGCGCGAGAGCCGATTTATTACTAGCAGCATCATCAGTAGTAGCTCGGTTGGGATCCATTTACTATATGAAAACACAGTTTAAAATTATCAGAGTCACCACACTATCAATATATATTTATGGCATGTATAGCTAGACTCTCACACACGCTACGATAGTCTAAGAACTGACTAAACCACAGCTATGATACCACTAAATTAAACACCCCTAACCCGTATTCGACGTCAAAATAGGGTACGAGGTATTACCAAACTTATACGCAAGCAATCATACAAAATCGAGACATGACTTTCATTTAAAACTTTTTATAAACCTACATATCACCCCTTAATCAAGCCTATATGGCCCTAAACTCATTTTAGGAACAATTCAAGATCAAATTGAATTCTTTAGAAGATCTCTGGAAAAACTTAGAAAAATTCTCATCAATCAGTCCACACACCCGTGTGGAAGAAGGGACACGCCTGTGTGGCATATCACATGCCCGTGTTCCACACCCGTGTAGATTTATTTCTCATTTCAAACCTACAGGGGTTTTCATACGGCCTGACATACGCCCGTATCCCTCACACGGCCATGACACGCCCGTGTCCTTAAACCATGTGCCGAATTAAATTCCTAAGTTCAGGTGCAAACTTCACACGACCTGGGCACATGTTCATGGGTCACACCATATGTCACACACGGCCTAGACACACGCCCGTGTGCCTACCCATGTGGACAACAACAAGGCTATTTTCCAAGCACTTTCTGCCACCCCAACTTGGACAAACATAAACCACATCAAGCCACCAACTCATCCATGCATAATTAAACCAATTAATCATCCATGCAACTTGTACATTCATGAATAACCTCATCATTTCATAGATTAATAAGAAAGAGCCATCAACTATGGCCTTATGCAAAAGAATTCATCCTCAAATGAGCCAACACATTTGGCCAAAACAATATGACATTCAACTAAGTCTAAGTCCCTATACATTCCATACTCAAAATGCTAAATCTAACTATACCAAAATGTGTAGATAGTGTAGGTGATCCTCTGACTATCTCCGTATCCCGAGCTGGCTTTTCGACACTATAAAACAAGGGAAAAGAGAAGAGAGTAAGCTTTAAGCTTAGTAAGCCTATATGTAGACAATAAACATCATACCACACACTTATCAATCAAGAATGTTACATACTAAGTAAAAACAATTCAGAATCCTCATAATCATACTTACTCATTTCAAATCTTACCACATCCAAAACACATATCATAAAACATTACTCACATTTACATGCACTTATACCCTGCACTTATCACCACAAAGCCAGATGTAATTTCACTTAGACAACGTTTCTCGATGAACTCTTTGGAATAATACAAGTTACCCGGTGATTTCGCACATAGCCTACCATTAATCAATAACAAGGTGGTATCGCACACAGCCAACCAATATGAATAACAAGGTGGTATTGCCCAAAGCCCACAAACAATGATAATTGCAATGGTATCGCACACAGCCCACCAAAATGATAATTACTTATTCATGGATTTTATCCGTATTATTTTCCCATTACGAAGGTTCATCCGAGGATTTCCTCACATTTTATCAATTTAATAGATATCAATAATATTAATTTGCATTTCACACAATACATTAATATGTAAAAACATAGGTGCAAAGGATGTATCATTTGCATATAAACTTACCTTGATACAAAATATGCCAATTTGCAATTTAGTCCGAAACCTTGCCTTTTCCTCGGTCAGGTTGATTCCACGTTCTTCTTGATCTATAAGGTCATATTTAATTTATTAATTAACTACATTAATCAAATCACTCCACAAATTCTTATTTTGGCAAAACTACCATTTTTCCCCTAGACTTTTACAAAATTACAATTTTGCCCCTAGACTCGTAAAATGAAATGTGTTCATTTTTCACACACCCAAGCCTAGCCTATTCATATTCCCTCTGATAGCAACTCAAAATTTCAATAATTACATACATTTAATACCTATTTTGCAACCTTTACAAAAAGGTCCTTTTAGGTGTTTTCATGGAAACACCTTTCACAAAAGTTGTATATTCAACATCCAAGATTCATTTTCTTCCATAAAATTTCAGAAATCAAAAAAAAAAATATTCACATGGAAAAACTCTAGACTCTCAACCATTTTGGAAAATAGTCCCCTCATTAGCTAGCTTAAGCTGTAGAGGTTCCAAAAGTACAAAAATTTTTAAGAAAGACCACCAAAATCACATACTAGCAAAGGCTCAAGTTGCTAAAAATATTAAGCTTTCAAAGATCTTCTTTTGCTGAAACTTTCGGATGTAGGGAGAATGAGAAAAAGATGATATCCTTTCTTTCTTTATTTTATGATTAAAAATCAATTTAGTCACCAAATGCTACCTAACCATTGACCATGTCTCCCATTTGTCTCTATGGCCAGCCTACGCCTTTCTGTGGGTATAATTTCACTTTAAAGATAGCCAATTTAAGTTTCTATGGCTATTTGGTACTTTTAGCTTGTAGAATGAAACTTTTGCAATTTATGCGATTTAGTCCTTTTTCGCAATTAAGCATATAATCACTAAAATGAATTCACCAAAATTTTTATGTACTCATATAATCATGCTATAATGCATAAAATAATATTAAAAATAATTTCTCTAACCTCGAATTAGTGGTTCTAAAACCACTATTCTGACTAGTCCCAAAATTAGACTGTTACATGAAACACCCCAAACCCGGCCCACAAGCCTTGACCGGATCTGGCATGCTCCTCGAGTAAAAACGATTCAGAATCATTTGTTCTTTGAAAAACTTTGAGTAATTTTTAGAGAAAATTGGGTTTGTGTTGTGTTCGAGTTGTAAAGTTATTTATTTTTATTTAAGAAAAATTAACTTCTAACTTTAATTCGATGATAATCGTGTCGTACTAAGTAATTTAAAAGTATGCAAAAAAAAAAAAACAATTAAACACATATGGCCTTATTACATCAAATAAAACCCAAATTAAATTCAAAGTACTTAAAATAAAAAGTCCAAATAAAATAAATTCCTTGCTGAGCATGGCCACCACTAAGCTCCTGCCGGCACGGTCCATTATTGTGCGTCACCTGAAAAATGTTCCCACAACGGGGTGAGTCAAGCAGACTCAATGTGTAACCACAACGCTAAGGCCCAATAGATTATGGCATACAAAATCATACATACAATTAAAATAACATAAATTATGATGCAATCCCGAACCCAAGCCTAGTTACCATCCGCTACACATCACCCGTACCAACCTGCACACCGTGGGGACTACTAAGTCAACCCTCCATCCACTACACGCCATTGAAGGCAGTCGCTGCAGTCGACGTGCTCATCGCCCTTATAATTTGTGGCATAGCCACCAGATAGTTATTTTGTGTCATGAGACACCATATTCAGATAATGTGACCGAAGTCACCACATTCACTTCCCCTTTCATAACCACCCCAAATGCCCATGTCATACAAATCATGCATTACCATGCCAAGTTCTCTATTCACATTCTTATAGGTGCACATATGTGCCATTACAAATAGTGTTATAATCCTAGTAGGAGTAGGAAAACGTACCTGAGTACTTTGTTCCATTGCATGGTACTTTAGCCATATTTTTCACATTCTTAACAGCACATGCATTAAATTAAAACCGTAATTTATTAAGATTTAATGTAAATTTTTGATTAACTTAGCGAATTCACTGAAATTCCAAAAAGCCCGATCTAAAGCCTTCGATCCTAAGTCCCTACATTCGGCCCACATGTAATATTTTAGCTAAAGGCCATTCGGCCATAAAACCAAATCCCAATAGGATTATTACACTTAAATTCTTACCTTGTTGCCGATTGGGTTACCAACAAATCCCGAAAACTTTGTGTTAGCCCTCCTTGCAATCGGCTAGCCACTAAAACCCTTAACTAGTTAATTTTCGGCTTTTGAATAAGTAAAAAATAGATCTAAGTACTAAGATAGGGCCTTGGCCGAATGTGTAAGTGCACTTACCTTACGATTCTCAAATCTTGAAAACACCACTTGACTATGGTGATGTCGTAATCCCTATACACATAGGTTAGATCCGATTCCAATCACTTAAACATGATCAATGACCTTTTGGCCGAATACATGACTCACCTTAAATCCTTGAAATCCTGAAAATCTTCCTCCTAGAAATCGACAATAGGCCAAAATCACAATTGACCCTACATAGTTTCGGCCATAAAACAATATGAGGGATTAGTTCCTGAATCTCAACAGCCTAAAAGAATATAATGAAAATGGAACTTGATCTTACCCCTATAGATGAAATCGATAGCTCCTTTGTCTGACACTACAGAAGATTCGGCTTTGGCTTAGATGGTGGTCACTTGGTTTCGTCTTCAACAAAGATAAAAAGAGAGGGATATGAGGCCTAGAAAGAATCGGCACCAATGAGATTTGGAAGAAGTTTGGCTAGAATCGAGAATTTTGGTTTTTGTCAAAATAGAGAGAAAGGGAAGAGTGGCTAGAGAATTTGGCGGAGGCTTCAAAAGAAAAGAAAGTATGAATGAATGGCCTTACTCTTTTCCTTAGCTGAAAATACCATCCAAGGAGCCCCTCAATCGGCCAACTCTCCATATCTTGATAACTTTTTCTTTTCATTATCCTATCATCTTTTCCATAAATCCTTACTTTGATTAATTATCGCCATTTATCTCTTAAACTCAAAAGAATTTAGCTCCTAAATTGTAGCTTACTTGCCGTCCATCCCCCCTTACCCTAGGAGCGTCAAATTTTTAATTCCTTAACTTGGGCCCCTTGCGGCCAACAAGGCCCAATTCCTCCTCCTAAGGGACGCCATCCTCTTTCCCATTTTAGCATTACTAAAATTTGGACTACAAGCCTAATTCCCTTGCTATTTAATGCAAAAACACTCTCAAGAGTGCTCATCTTGCTGCTCGAACCTTAGCCTTGTACACATGCTTGTGGCGTCACCTAATAAGGCTTTAAGTGGCGCCTCCCTGCCACTTAAACAAGCTGATCTTTGTGTCATATTTTTTTCTCTACAATTTCTCTTAAGGCCCTATTCGCTTAGCTTCTCTTTTAACTTAAAAATCTATTAATTTCAAAGGTTTCCTCTTATTTTCTAAAGTTCACGATATTCATAAAACATACTTATAATACACAAAGGCATGCTATCACATACAATTTAGCAATAGTGCATAAGCTAAAATCCAGGATATTATAGTTCTACCCCCCTTAAAAATAATTTTGTCCTCGAAATTACCTGGCTGAAACAAGTGAGGGTATTGCTGTCGTATTGCCTCTTCTGGCTCCCACGATGCTTCCTCTGATCCATGATTACGCCATAACACTTTGACTAGAGGAACTGATTTCCTCCATAACACTTTCACATCTCGTTCTAAAATCCGAATCGGCTCCTCCTCATAGGACAAATCTGGCCTTATCTCCACCTCTTCAACCGGCACTACATGAGATGGATCCGACAGATAACGACGTAGCATAGAAACATGGAATACGTCGTGCATCTGCTTCAACTCCGGTGGCAACTCCAACTGATATGCCACTGGTCCAATTCGCTTCAAAACCTTATAAGGTCCTATAAACCTTGGACTTAACTTCCCTTTCTGACCAAATCTCATTACCTTTTTCCAAGGTGAAACTTTAAGAAACACTTGGTCTCCCACATCAAATTCTATTTCTTTCCTTTTGAGATCTGCATGCGACTTCTGTCTATCAGATGCTTCCTTTAACCGTGCCTGAATTATCTCAACCTTTTCTTCAGATTTTGCCACTAACTCTGGACCCAAAACTCGACGTTCCCCTAATTCTATCCAACACCTAGGTGTTCGACACTTCTGTCCATATAGTACTTCATACGATGCCATCCGAATACTGGCTTGATAGCTGTTGTTGTACGCAAATTTTGCTAAAGGCAAATAGTCTTCCCAACTTCCTCTGATGTCCATCATACACCCCTCAACATGTCCTCTAACACTTGGATTACTCGTTCAGATTGCCCATCAGACTGTGGATGAAATGCCGTAGTGAAATCCAATTTGGTGCCTAAAGCCTGATGTAGAGCTTTCCAAAATCGGGAAGTAAACCTTAGGTCCCAATCCAAAATAATCGATAGTGGAACTCCATCCAACCTTACAATTTCAGCCACATACAATTTCGCCAACTTTTGCAGAGAATAGTCAACTCTCACTGGAATAAAGTGCGCAGACTTAGTCAACCGATCCACTATTACCCATACCGAGTCCTTCTTAGTAGGTGTAAGGGGAAGCCCACCAACGAAGTCCATGGTAATTTGCTCCCACTTCCACTGCGGAATCATTATCGGTTGAAGTAAGCCTGACGGAACTTGGTGTTCAGCCTTAACTTGCTGACACGTCAAACACTTGCTGACAAATTCTGTAACTTCCTTCTTCAGACCAGGTCACCAAAACTGTTCCCTTAGATCTCTGTACAACTTAGTGCCTCCAAGATGCATAGCATAAGGGCTACTATGCGATTTCCGAAGAATCCTTTGCCTAAGCTCCTCGTCCTTCGGCATACAAATCTTACCCTTGAAGCACAATACTCCATCGTCATTAACACCATAACCCTCTAACTCTCCATTCTGCACTTGTCGCAACTTAACACTTAGATCCTCATCAACCAACTGCCCCTCTTTCACCTCATTCAACCACGTTGGCGTAACTTGCAGCTCTGCCAACAGACTTCCATCATCATACAAGCTCAGATGTGTGAACATCGCCCTTAACTCCGTCACTACTTTTTGACTTAGGGTATCTGCCACCACATTCGCCTTGCCCGGGTGATACTCTATAGAGCAATAGTAGTCATTCAATAATTCTACCCACCTTCGCTGTCTCTGGTTCAGCTCTTTCTGAGTCAGCAAATACTTCAAGCTTTTGTGGTCCATGTAGATCACTGACTTTTCTCCATATAAGTAGTGCCTCCACACTTTAAAAGCAAAGATCACTACTGCCAATTCCAAGTCGTGTGTTGGGTAGTTAATCTCATGAGGCCTTAACTACCGAGACGCATACACGACTACTTTCCTATCTTGCATCAATACGTATCCCAATCCTGTATGGGAAGCGTCACAATACACCATGAAATCCTTTCCGGCCTCCGGCTGAATCGGGACCAGAGCCTCAGTCAAAACCCTTTTAAGCTTCTCAAAGCTCCCCTGTTGTCTATCTGACCAAATGAAAGGTACTTCCTTTCTCAGCAACTTCGTCAAAGGCGCGGCTATTGATGAGAACCCTTCCACAAACCTTCTATAATAGCCTGCCAATCCTAAGAAACTGCGAATCTCAGCTATAGACTTAGGTGGTTTCCAATCTAACACTGCCTCAATCTTTCGAGGATCCACCCTTATTCCTTCAGCAGATACCACATGTTCTAGAAACGTCACCTCCTTAAGCCAAAATTCACACTTGCCGAATTTAGCGTAGAGCTTCTTCTCCCTCAACAATTGCAACACTATTTGGAGGTTCTCATCATGTTCTTCTTTAGACTTGGAGTACACAAGAATGTCGTCTATGAACACAACAACAAACCGGTCCAGATAGGGTTGGAAGACCCGATTCATCATGTCCATAAACGCGGCTGGGGCATTTGTCAAACCGAACGGCATTACTACGAATTCAAAATGCCCATACCTTGTACGGAAAGCCGTCTTATGGATATCTACCTCCTTTACCTTAAGCTGATGATATCCAGACCTCAGATCTATCTTTGAGAAAACCGCGGCCCCCTTAAGCTGATCGAACAAGTCGTCAATCCTTGGCAAAGGGTACTTGTTCTTGATGGTTAGCTTGTTCAACTGACAATAATCTAGGCACATGCGCATAGTTCTATCTTTCTTCTTCACAAACAAGATCGGTGCTCCCCATGGAGACACACTGGGTTGAATAAACCCGCGGTCTAGCAACTCTTGAATTTGAGCCTTGAGCTCAACCAACTCCTTAGGGGCCATTCTGTATGGGGCAATGGACACAGGAGTTGTACCCGGCAGTAAGTCAATTCCAAACTCTACCTCCCTGTCCGAGGGTATTCCGGGTAATTCCTCCGAAAAGACATCCTCAAACTTCCTTACGGTTCTAACTCCACTAACTCCCCCTTCTTTCTCATCCGAAGTACTAATGAAGGCCAAAAACGCCTTGCATCCTTTCCGAACCATCTTATCTACCTTCAATGCCGAAACTACGTTAGACAAGTAGTTACTTCTTTCTCCCATCAAGATTACCACCTCATCCTCTGAGGTCTTTAACTCCATTCACTTGGCTGCACAATCCAATACAGCCCGATGCTCCACTAGCCAATTCATGCCAAGTATAAGATTAAATTCCCCGAAAGGTAATTCCATTAAGTCGGCAAGGAATACCGCTTCTTGAAGTTCCAAAGGTACTCTCCAAAACATCTTATTCACCACTACAGTTTGTCCTAGTCGACTTACTACAGTCATCTCCCTACTAGAAGGTTCAGAGGCTATGCCTAGTGTTTCAACTACACTACATGCAACATAAGAATGGGTCGAGCCCACATCAATTAAAGCAACACAAGGCTTACCATAAATAAGGAACATACCATTATAACATCTGGTGCGTCTCTATCCTCCCTACGGCGAACAGCATACACCAAGCCCGGCTGTCTTGCCTCTGTATTACCACCACCTCGGCCTGGTGTTCCACGTCCTCTTTCGGCACTATTTCCTCTACCATTCGGACCACGCCCTTGCTGAGGCTGCTGTCCGCCTCTACCAGCCTGATTAACATTCTGAGCTACTGGTCAATTCCCATCTGGTCTCATCAGACAGTCCTTAATCATATGGTCCTTTGACCCACACTTGAAACAACCCCCTGTCTTCCTCCAGCATTCGCCTAAGTGCTTTTTCCCCTGCGATCACAAATGCGATATTGCCTCCAATAGCGACTTTGCGACCTCACGGCTTGTCAACTCTAGGCCTCTTCTGAACACTCCCGGTGATCCGGATGACCCAAAACCTCTCTTATTTCTATTCCAATCGAGTTACGCCTTGCGAGTCCTTAATTCCTTCGGCTACCTTAGCCTTCTCTACTAATGTCAAAACTCCGCTCGATGTGGGCGATTAACAACCTCGGTCATCCCTTAGTCCATCCTCAAACGACACATCGCTCATGTTCGTAGCCACTACTCCTCGAGCATACTGCTTAGCCTCGAAATTTAGCTTCATACTACATTCAGACTTATTCCTTGGACCACCCGAAATGCCTTCCTCTGCTCAACAATATATCGGCTCCCACATACTTCTTCTGATATGCCGCCTTCACATACTTCCAGGTTAGATCATCAGCGGTGACACCATCTCGAACTGTGAGCCACCATTGATACGCTTCATCACGTAGCAACGCCACTATTCCTTTCAGTTTCTCCTTAGGAGTCAAATCCAACTCATCCATAATTCGTTCTGTCGCCTCCAACCAATATTGGTGTCTTTGGGTGCCACACCAGATACTCCACGAAACACCTCAGCTCCGTTAGCTCGAAGTCGCTCAGGTACAGACTTTCGAGCGCCCATATTTCTACCTACTCCAGCCACCATTTCCAGAACTCGCAACACAGCCTGTGATACAACATCATCCCCCACCTGATCTTGTCGATCAACACCAACAACTGGGGGTGGTGGTGGCGGTGGTACCTCATTGTCAGATCCTTGACCCGATCTAACGGGTTTTGACACAGTCATTCTGCCTCTACCGCGTCCTTGTACATTACGACCACATCCCCTAGAGCTCATTTCTATGATCGCACTTTAATCTGGTTTAAGAAATTTTATGAATTAGCCTTTATTCCACTAATTATCCGCGAAGAAGTTTTATGGAAGGAAGTTTATTAGGGGTTCTTTCGATCAATCAAAGTTTCAAGTCTTCTATCCTAATTCAAAGAAAACTCATCCATTCCATATTATCTCCCATACACATTCACTCTTCGAACATTTTTTGTCTGTTCCTATCCTAAGGGTATTTTCGTAGTTTATCCTACAAGGGTATTTTGGTAATAAATCAGGGTCAATTTGAAAATTACAAAATTCATTTCGAAATTTTCCAAACTCATGGGTATTTTGAAAGAAAGATTTTCCAAATCAAAGGTATGGTCAAAATTTCGGTAGGTAGGGTCATTTTAGTAATTTTGGTAAACCAGGGATAATTTCATAAATTTTCAAATCTGGGTATTCTGGACTTTCGCAAAATAGGGTTTTTGGATACTTTTACAAAGTAAGAAATTTTTTATTAAAATAGAGGGTGATATGGTAATTTTAAAACCAAGGGCATTTTAGTAATTTTACCACTAGGGGTATTTTAGTAATTTTGTAAATTAGAAATATTGCAGGAAAAAATTTATAAAAATAGTCTTTACAAATCAAAAGGGTAATTTAGTGATTTTAAAACTAGGGTGTTTTATGAAAATACGGCTAGTCCCTTTCGGGTTTTAGTTATTGGGTTTAGCCTGTGGCTGAGACTTCTTGGTTAGGGTGAACCACCACTACACACCAAGTAGGATTCAAGTGGGTAGGAGGTGAGTCACTAGGACTGCTTAAATACCAAGCTCCCATTGAAACTAATCCTAGACATGCGCACAATGGTTGCCACACCCTAACTCGGTGACTTAACCACAGGTTTGTTTAATTAGGCATTTAAAATTTATGTAATTGTTGGGGTAACCTAGTCCTAGGGTTCAAGTACTTATTATGCTAATCTACGTTCCATTTCTACCCTTTTACAATTCATATCATAAATCACACAAGAGATAGGGGTACTTACTTGGTGGACTTCGGGTCGGAGACTTAGGTGCCATGCCAGACAACCTCAAAATTTTTCGCAAAGTTCTTTTAGGCTTAATTTTGAAAACGTTATGGGCCTTAAACCCAAGGCTGAGAGTTTAAAAACTGGGTTCTGATACAAAATTGAAACATCCCAAACCCGGCCCACGAGCCTTGACCTGATCTGGCATGCACCATGAGTAAAAACGATTCAGAATCATTTGTTCTTTGAAAAACTTTGAGTAATTTTTAGAGAAAATTAGGTTTGTGTTGTGTTCGAGTTGTAAAGTTATTTATTTTTATTTAAGAAAAATTAACTTCTAACTTTAATTCGATGATAATCGTGTCGTACTAAGTAATTTAAAAGTATGCAAAAAATAAAAAATTAAACACCTATGGCCTTATTACATCAAATAAAACCCAAATTAAATTCAAAGTACTTAAAATAAAGAGTCCAAATAAAATAAATTCCTTCTGAGCATGGCCACCACTAAGCTCTCATGGCCCAGGTCCATTCTTATGCGGCTTTTGAAAAATGTTCCCACAACGGGGTGAGTCAAGCAGACTCAATGTGTAACCACAACGCTAAGGCCCAACAGATTATGGCATACAAAATCATACATACAATTAAAATAACATAAATTATGATGCAATCCCAAACCCAAGCCTAGTTACCATCCGCTACACATCACCCGTGCCAACCTGCACACCGTGGGGACTACTAAGTCAACCATCCATCCGCTACACACCATCGAAGGCAGTCGCTGCAGTCGACGTGCTCATCGCCCTTATAATTTGTGGCATAGCCACCAGATAGTTATTTTGTGTCATGAGACACCATATTCAGATAATGTGACCGAAGTCACCACATTCAGATAATGTGACCGAAGTTACCACATTCACTTCCCCTTTCATAACCACCCCAAATGCCCATGTCATACAAATCATGCATTACCATGCCAAGTTCTCTATTCACATTCTTATAGGTGCACATATGTGCCATTACAAATTGTGTTATAATCCTAGTAGGAGTAGGAAAATGTACCTGAGTACTTTGTACCATTGCATGGTACCTTAGCCATATTTTTCACATTCTTAACAGCACATGCATTAAATTAAAACCGTAATTTATTAAGATTTAGTGTGGGGTACACACCTGATTAACTTAGCGAATTCACTGAAATTTCGAAAAGCCCAATCTAAAGCCTTAGATCCTTAGTCCCTACATTTGGCCCACATGTAATATTTTAGCTAAAGGCCACTCGGCCATAAAACCAAAATCCCAATAGGATTATTACACTTAAATTCTTACCTTGTTGCCGATTGGGTTACCAACAAATCCCGAAAACTTTGTGTTAGCCCTCCTTGCAATCGGCTAGCCACTAAAACCCTTAACTAGTTAATTTTCGGCTTTTGAATAAGTAAGAAATAGATCTAAGCACTAAGATAGGGCCTTGGCCGAATGTGTAAGTGCACTTACCTTACGATTCTCAAATCCTGAAAACACCACTTGACTATGGCGATGTCGAAATCCCTATGCACATAGGTTAGATCCGATTCCAATCACTTAAACATGATCAATGACCTTTTGGCCGAATACATGACTTACCTTAAATCCTTGAAATCCTAAAAATCTTCCTCCTAGAAATCGACAATAGGCCAAAATCCCGATTGACCCTACATAGTT
Organism: Gossypium rotundifolium; assembly: GCA_025506655.1. NCBI lineage: Eukaryota > Viridiplantae > Streptophyta > Magnoliopsida > Malvales > Malvaceae > Gossypium > Gossypium rotundifolium. The sequence goes on from CP106722.1 coordinate 65,766,643, forward strand.
TCGGCCATAAAACAATATGAGGGATTAGTTCCTGAATCTCGACAGCCTAAAAGAATAGAATGAAAATCGAACTTGATCTTACCCCTATAGATGAAATCGATAGCTCCTTTGTCTGACACCAAAGAAGATTCGGCTTTGGCTTAGATGGTGGTCACTTGGTTTTGGCTTCAACAAAGATGAAAAGACAGGGATATGAGGCCTAGAAAGAATCGGTACCAATGAGATTTGGAAGAAGTTTCGGCTACAATACTGAGAATTTTTGGCTTTTTGTCAAAATAGGAGAGAAAGGGAAGAGTGGCTAGAGAATTCGGCAGAGGCTTCAAAAGAAAAGAAAGTATGAATGAATGGCCTTACTCCTTTCCTTAGCCGAAAATACCATCCAAGGAGCCCCTCAATCGGCCAACTCTGCATATCTTGATAACTTTATCTTTTAATTATCCTATCATCTTTTCCATAAATCCTTACTTTGATTAATTATCCCCATTTATCTCTTAAAATCAAAAGAATTTAGCTCCTAAATTGTAGCTTACTTGCCGTCCATCCCCCCTTACCCTAGGAGTGCCGAATTTTTAATTCCTTAACTTGGGCCCCTTGCGGCCAACAAGGCCCAATTCCTCCTCCTAAGTGACGCCATCCTTTTTCCCATTTTAGCATTACCAAAATTTGAACTACAAGCCCAATTCCCTTGCTATTTGACGTAAAAACACTCTCAAGAGTGCTCCTCTTGCTGCTCGAACCTTAGCCTTGTACACATTCTTGTGGCGTCACCTAATAAGGCTTTAAGTGGCGCCTCCCTGCCACTTAAACAAGATGATCTTTGTGTCATATTTTTTTCTCTACAATTTCTCTTAAGGCCCTATTCGCTTAGCTTATCTTTTAACTTAAAAATCTATTAATTTCTAAGGCTTCCTCATATTTTCTAAAGTTCACGATATTCATAAAACATACTTATAATACACAAAGGCATGCTATCACATACAATTTAGCAATAGTGCATAAGCCAAAATCCAGGATATTACAATTACATCTCGACTTTATTTTATTTATGTTCTTAGGTTATTTTAGGATTAAGTTAATTAGGAATTTTTATTCCCGCATTATAAAAGAAGAGATGGAAATAATTAATAAAATTGAATAAGTCGCGAAGTATAACGTGTGGCAATAGATATATACATGTCTAGGATTAGATTTAGAAAGAGCTTGGTACTTAAGCAGTCAAATTGACTTACCTCCTCTTTTCTAGAATCCTACCTAATGTATAGTATCTATTTACTTTAAACAATGAGAACATTGTTCATTTTAAGTAGGGGGACCGAAAAATTTAAATTATTTCCACTCGAATAAATAGTTCTTTTAATTATGATTAGGATATATTTTGTTCAATAATTTGAAATTTTGTTAAGTAGTATAAATAGAGTTCTATTATTTCAATAAATTGATATGTTAGCTTAATTATGATATAAATATATTTTTAATAAAGCATACAAATCGTACCATAAATTTTTTAGTTCCTTAGGAAAGTTAGATGTGCATGAAAGTTTAAGTCTTTAGAATTGACTTAGTAGTTTCTTGAGGTGAAATCCTGGGAAGCATGGAATGTTGAAAATGATTTAGGCAACTTTTTTTTGGGACCGTTTGAGCCTTTCAAGCCAACCATAATGAAATTTTATCCCTTGAAACCCAACTTTGAGACTATATGGCCTAATTTTATTTGAACCTTTGCAATATTTAGCCATCCCTTTTCTCTTAATTATCTTTAAATTGTCCCAAACACTAGACTCAGTACTATTCAGAGTATCCTTTGAAAATAAGTTTGGGGGGTTGAAAGAAGTATCAAATGCTCTAAAAATTGTAGTACATATAGTAAAATGTTCGTGCTGAAAAAAAAAGAGAGCACATGTACTTGAAAGAAAATAGATGTACAAAAGAGCATGCGAAAGCAAAGTAAGTTGGTGTATTGAGGGAAATTATTCCAAAGGTCCTACTGAAGCTGATTCAAATGTTTTAAGCCTAAATTTATCTATCTTTTACCTACCCCTAACCTAGCCACGTTACAACCTTTTTAAAGACCTATTGATTCAAGTTTTCTATGCTACCTACATTAGTGGAGAGAAATTGTTATGTTCAACATATGAAGGCATAAGTTAAACTTAATGATTACAGCTTAATCTTGAATAAGGAAATAAAATAAAATTGGTAAGGGTTAACATGTCTTTGTTAAGGAAGCATTTAGTCTACTTTTGCTATCATAATAGTTGTTAAGATTAATTTGAGCGATATGTATACATAAGTAGCATAACTATCAAATTTCTTATTTTTGAACATAAGTATATTAAATTTATAATTCTGGGAAGAATGTTATTCTGAAGGAGTTTTTCAAAGGTGTTTTCGAGAAATTCTTTTCAAATTTGTGCATTACTCAGGATGAGCAATGAATTAAGTTTAGGGGTGCAGAAACACAAAAATATACACACTTTTTCATGCCCTTTTTAACTTAAATTCATGCAGTTTTTGATAAAATTCTTATCGAAAAATAATTAATTTTTATAAAATAATTAAAATGCACTTAAATTATGAACATGTTGAATTTTAATTAATTTTATAATTAATTTTGATTAATTTTGATCATTTTTCGACAGATTTGCACAAAGGGCAAAAAAACGACTCGGCAGACACTGCTAGAAGTTCAAAACCGAGAAGCAATTTGAAGTATCAAGGTGAATAAAATTTCAGCCGAAGTCGGTCAAATTATGTGTATTAATTCATGATATAATTAATTTTAATTTATATCCAATTTAATTTTGATTAAATAAATTATTATTTAATTACGAAAAAGTGGTCCAGTCGAGCCGAACTGAGTGAACCGAACCGACCAAGAAGTGGATAGCCCAAAACCATCCATATGCTGACCCAAATCAGCTTATTGGCTGATTATTTAGCTTGCAAAGAGGCCCTTGAAGACTTGTTCAACTTGCAAACAAACCCCTCCACAATTGGTGGCTTTATAGATTTGCCCCAAGCTTAAATTAGCAAAGTTGAAACTATCAACCTTGCCACATGTGTGGCCGGCCAAGGGAGGGCTCTTTGGCTGATAATTTTAGCTATTTTTAGCAGCCCTCTTCAGCTATAAAAACCCCCTTAGGCAGGTCTTTTAAAACACATCTCAAGCATTCACATATTTTCTCTCTTCTCTCCACTTTCTCTCTTCTTTTCCATTCCAAATTCCCTTGCTCTCTTGCCGATTTCTCCTCTTGGAAAAGGGGCATTCATCAGCCATTTGGAGCAAAAATTAAGTGTTCATAGCTGAAACACCCCAAACCCGGCCCACAAGCCCTGACCGAATCTGGCATGCTTCTTGAGTAAAACGTAGCTAAATCTCGTTTTGTCATCTTAGAAAAATTGGTGGTTTTGAAGAAAATAGATTTGTGTTATGATCAAGTTGAAAACCGTGTTGTTATTGAAGTTTGTAGAAAAACGTTATCTTCATATTTCAAAAAATTACAAGTTAAAAGAAATGCCAAATTTTAGAGCTTATCATTAAGTTGAAAATCGTAGGTGTTTAGGTGTCAAAACATTTGAAGTTGTTTACGAAAAATTGTTTAACCATTGGTTTGATGTCGATCGTAATAGAATAAAAATTTAAAACGCATACGTGAAACAGTTAAATAGTGATGGCCTTATTACAACAAAACAAATCCCGAAATAAATCTCAAAAAAAAACTTAATAAGAAAACGTGACAAGTTTAATCATAAAAAACCCAAAAATGCTGAGCTGAGCATGGCCACCACTAAGTCCCTACCGACCCGGTCCATTTACTGAGTATCACCTGCAAAATGTTAGCCCACGAAGGGTGAGTCAATAGACTCAGTGTGTAACAACCAACACAGACTCCCAAACGATTAAGGCATATCAAATCACATATAACAAAGATAAGCAATGATGCTACCCAAACCCACCTAGATATCCAACCTCTACACACCACCCGTACCTGCCAATCACACCGTGGGGATTACTAAATCGACCCTCCATCCGCTACACACTCTCGAAGGCGATCATTGCAATCGCACATCGCCCTTATAATCGTGGCATAGCCACCAGATAATGTGACAGAGTCACCAGATTCATAATATGTGACATAAGTCACCGAATAATGTGGTAAAAACCACCGGAACACTTCCCCTTTATCATTATCACCTATATGCCCATGCAACATACATATTATTCAGATATCATGCAATGTACCTTACCCCAAAGTCATAACGAAATCACACATATTCCATATCAATGTTTACAACATTATTAATTGAGAGTTAGGGGTAACGTACCTGAATGCACTGTACCATTGAATTGTACCCTTAGCCATGTTACTCGTATTTTCATAATTACATGTTTAAAATTGCTACCATTAATCTATCGGGATTTAATGTAGGGTTACACACCTAACTATTCGTAGATCTAAGCGAAATCTCGAAACTACGTGAAACTAACGAGAACCCGAAACGTTTGCCTCCCCCTTCCTACAATCGGCCAACACTTTGTTAGTAACCAAAAGCCTATTCAGCTCAACTAGAAATCCCGAAGGATATGTCGCATGAAGATAACACCTTACCTTAATGCCGATTTGGTTTCCAACCAAATCCCGAAGCTACATGATGAACCTCCCGTGCAATCGGCCAAGCACTAGCACATAAAAATAATTAGCATTCGGCTTTTGAACGAATGGGAGACAGATCCGAAACACTAGAACCCTTACCGGAATAGATCTGAATCCTGAAACTTCTCCTTATCTCTGTCGAACTCCCTCTAAAGACCATAGTTAGAATCGGCCATCTTTAAAATAATATGGCCTTTGGCCGAATATTAACCCTTACCTTGAGTAGTCAAACCCACGAGATCCTTAACGCTCCCTTACTCTGGCTACACACGAAAGAAGCACAAGATTATGGCCTTATCAAGATTAGGCCATCCCTCAAAACCAAGGCTAACCATTCGGTTTCGGCACACCCAAAGAAAAAGAGATGAAACCGATTGCTAAGAGGAAGATACTTACCACCAAATCACGTTTGAAGAAACTAGGAGAAGATAGTTGACGGCACTACCCTTAGAGATTTGGCTCTTGAGAAATGACAGAAAAAAGAGAAAGATTTTGGCTAATGACGAGGAGTGTTTCGGCTTTAGGGACTTATGAAAAGAGAAGGGAAGGAGGGGTTACACGATTCGGCTATGGCTCTCAATGAAGATGGGATATTCGGCCACAAGAAGAAGAAGGGAGAAAAAAAAGTATAGGATTGAGGATGAGAGAAAGAAAAGAATAGTAGTAGGTGATTAGGAGATTTCGGCAACACCCCCTACTACATCCCCAAAACCGATTATGTATCTCCTAGAGTCCCACATTCGGCCACCTCTTCTTCACTCATCCAAACCCCCTCTTTTCCTCCTACTTAGCCGAAATTTTGAGCTATCTGACCCAATCTACACTTCATCCATTCAGAGTCCTTGTGCCGTCCACCACTGCACCTCCTTGTCGAAAAATAAAAGCTCCAAAATGCCACCTGCGTTACTCGAACCTAGGCCCCTTCACACTCCCTGTGGCGTCACTCTCCTGTGCTCTAAGTGGCGCCTCCCTTGCCACTTTACCAACTCAGTTCTTGTGTCCTAAGCCACATACTAAACTCCTTAAGGCCTAGCTCCCTTAGTTCCCTTTTTAGGCTTGAAATCAAATATTTTCCTAAGGCTTCCACCTACATCCCAAGGTTCCCGAAGCCCCACAAAACACATTCAAATCACAACAAGCATGCTACCACATACATTTAAGTGAAAATACATAACCCCTAACTCTCAGATATTATAGTTCTACCCCCTCAAAATAATTCTGACCCCAAAATTACCTGGCTAAAATAAGTAATGGTATTGCTGTCGTATTGTTTCCTCTGGCTCCCACGAAGCTTCCTTCGATCCATGGTTACGCCAGAACACTTTGACTAGAGGAACTGATTTCCTTCGTAACACCCTTACATCCCGCTTCAGAATTCGAATCGGCTCCTCCTCATAGGATAGATCTGGTCTTAACTCTACCTCTTCAACTGGCACCACATGAGATGGATCCGATCGGTAACGACGTAGCATCGAAACGTGGAACACATCGTGCATCTACTTCAACTCCGAAGGCAACTCTAACTAATATGCTACTGGTCTAACCCACTTCAAAACCCGATAAGGTCCTATAAATCTGGGACTCAACTTTCCCTTGCAACCAAATCTCATCACCTTCTTTCATGGCGAAACTTTTAGAAACACCTGATCTCTCACAGCAAGCTCTATCTCCTTCCGCTTAAGATCCGCATATGACTTTTGCCTACCAGATGCCTCCTTCAACCATGTCCGAATTACCTTAACCTTTTCTTCAAATTCTGCTACCAACTCCAGACCCAAAACATGACGTTCCCCTAATTCTGTCCAACACGTAGGAGTGTGACACTTTCATCCATACAGCACTTCGTACAGTGCCATCCGAATACTTGCTTGATAGCTGTTATTGTATGCAAACTCCGCTAAAGGTAAAAACTCCTCCCAGCTTCCTCTGAATTCTATCACGCAACCCTTCAACATGTCCTCTAACACTTGAATTACCCACTCAGACTAGCCGTCCGACTGCGGATGAAATGTTGTACTGAAGTCCAACCTGGTGCCCAATGCCTGATGTAGTGCTTTCTAAAATCGAAACGTAAACCTCGGATCCCTATCCGAGATAATCGACACTGGCACTCCGTGCAGCCTCACAATTTCTGCTATATACAATTTTGCCAATCTCTGCAGAGAATAAACAACCCACACTGGTATGAAATGTGCAGACTTCGTCAACCGATCTACTATCACCCATACCGAGTCCTTCTTAGTAGGCGTAAGAGGAAGCCCACTAACAAAGTCCATGGTAATTCTCTCCCACTTCCACTGCGGAAACTTTATCGGCTGAAGCAATCCCGAAGGTACTTGGTGTTCAGCCTTAACCTGCTGACACGTTAAGCACTTCCCCACCAATTCTGTAACTTCTCGTTTCAGACCGGGCCACCAAAACTGATCCCATAGATCCCTGTATAACTTACCTCCTCTAGGATGCATAGTGTAAGGGCTACTATGCGATTCCTGAAGAATTCTCTGCCTTAACTCTTCATCCTTTGGCATACAGACCTTACCCCAAAAACACAGCACTCCATCGCTGTTTACACCATAGTCTTCCAACTCCCCATTTTGCACTTGCAGTTCACCATCTACCAATTGTTTCTCCTTTACCTGACTTAGCCATGTCGGCTTCACCTGTAACTCTGCTAGCAAACTTCCATCATCATAAAGACTAAGGTGTTCAAACATCGCCCTCAGATCCGACACTACTTTCCAACTTAGGGCATCTGCCACCATATTTGCCTTGCCCGGGTGATACTTTATTGAACAATCGTAGTCTTTCAACAACTCCACCCACCTTCGCTGTCTCAAATTCAGCACTTTCTGAGTCAACAAATATTTCAGACTCTTGTGGTCCGTGTAGATCACTGACCTTTCTCTATACAAATAGTGCCTCTACACTTTTAAAGTGAAAACTACCACCGCCAACTCCAGATCATGCGTCAGATAGTTAACCTCGTGTGGCCTTAATTTCTGAGACGCATAAGCGACCACCTTCCCGTCTTGCATTAGAACACATCCCAGTCCTGTGTGAGAAGCATTAGAATACACCACAAAATCCTTCCCTACTTCTAGCTGAATCAAAACTGGAGCCTCTGTCAATACTCTCTTAAGCTTCTCAAAACTCTCCTGCTGCTTATCCGCCCATACGAAAGGTACCTCCTTTCTCAACAACTTCGTCAGAGGTGCTGCTATTGATGAGAACCCTTCAACAAATCTCCTGTAGTAGCCTGCTAACCTCAAGAAACTACGAACCTCTGCCACAGACTTAGGTGGTTTCCAATCTAATACTGCCTCAATCTTCCGAGGATCCACCCTTATTCCTTCCACAGGCACCACATGCCCTAAGAACGTAACTTCCTTCAGCAAAATTTACACTTGTTGAACTTGGCATATAGCTTCTTTTCCCTTAACACTTGCAATACCACCCGAAGATGCTCATCATGTTCTTCCTCAGACTTGGAATACACTAGGATGTTGTCCATGAACACAACGACGAACTGATCCAGGTAGGGTTGGAAAACCCGATTCATCATGTCCATGAACGTAGCTGGGACGTTCGTCAATCCGAACGGCATTACTAAGAACTTATAATGCCCATATCTTGTTTGAAAAGTTATCTTATGGATGTCTGCTTCCTTCACCTTGAGCTGATGATACCTTGACCTTAGATCTATCTTTGAAAATACTGCGGCCCCCTTAAGCTGATCGAACAAGTCGTCTATCCTTGGCAATGGATACTTGTTCTTGATGGTCAGCTTATTCAACTATCGGTAATCTATGCACATACGCATAGTCCCGTCTTTCTTTTTCACGAATAGGACTAGTGCTCCTCGTGGAGACACACTAGGTCGGATAAATCCACGATCAAGTAACTCTTGGATCTGGGCCTTGAGCTCTACCAACTCCTTTGGTGCCATCCTATATGGAGCAATTGACACAGGAGCTGTACCTGGCAGTAAATCAATTTCAAACTCCACCTCCCTGTCCGGGGGTAACCCAGGCAGTTCCTCCGGAAAGACATCCACAAATTCTCTTACCGTCCTGACCCCTCCTATAGCAGCTTCCTTAGCCTCTAAGTCACTGACCAACATAAAAAAAGCTACACATCCCTTTCTTACCATCTTCTCTACCTTAAGGGCAGATACTACATTCAACAAGTAATTCCGTCTCTCGCCCATCACCACAACCTCATTGTCGTCAGAAGTTCTCAATGACATATGCTTAGCAGCACAATCCACATTCGCACTGTACTTCACTAGCCAGTCCATTCCCAAGATTAGATCAAATTCCCCAAATGGCAACTCCATTAAGTCAACTGGAAACTGCGCCACCTGAACTTCTAAAGGCACTGCCCTAAAGAGTTTGTCTACTACTATTGATTGCCCTAAAGGACTAAGTACCGTCATCTTCCTAGGTACAGTCTCAGAGTTCACATAAAGAGTTCCAGATACTTTACTAGTGATGTATGAATGAGTTGGCCCTATATCTATCAAAGCAGTAAAGGGTAATCCAGAAATAAGGAACGTACCCGTTATGACATCAGGTGCATCACTATCCTCTTTCCAACGAACCGCATATACCAGACCCAACTGTCTTGCCTCCGTGTTACCAACACCTCTGCCCGGTGTCCCGCGACCTCTACCAGAACCATTACCTCTGCCAACTGAACCACGACCCTTCGGTGGCTGCTATCCACCTCTGCCAGCCTGATTAAACCCCTGAACTGCTGGTCGGCTCCTGTCTGTTTCCATAGGACAATCCCTAATCATATGGTCTTTGGACCCACACTTAAAACATCTTCTTGTCTTCTTCCAACACTCCCCCGAGTGCATCTTTCCACACTGAGCACACGTACGATATTGACCTCCCACAGTAACCTGCCGATCTTACGGCCCATCAACTCTAGGTCTTTTTTGGAGACTTTCGGATGACCCCGATGACCCAAAACCTCTCTTTTGTCTATTCCTATTCGAATTCTGTCTCACAGATTCCTTGACCCCTTCAGCTACCTTAGCCTTCTCTACCAACACGGCAAACTCCCGCTCCTGCTGTGGAGCAATCAGCAATCTCAGGTCATCCCTCAGTCTGTCCTTGAACCTGACACACCGTTCATGCTCCGTAGCCACGATACCTTGAGCATACCGGCTCAACCTTAAGAATTCTGCCTCGTACTCCGCTACGGACTTACTCCCCTGCACCAGCCTTAAAAACGCCTTCCTCTGCGCATCAATATAGCTAGTCCCTATATACTTCTTTCGATACGCCGCCTTGAAATACTCCCAAGTGAGATCATCCGCTGCCACACTATCCCGAACCGTGAGCCACCAGTGGTATGACTCATCCCGGAGAAGCGGCACCACCCCTTTCAATTTTTCCTCAGTAGTCAGGTTCAAATCGTCCATGATTCGCTCCGTCGCCTCCAACCAATACTTAGGCGTATTGGGCGCCACACCAGATGCACCTCGGAATACCTCAGCTCCATTGGCTCGGAGTCACTCAGGTACAGATTTTTGAGCTCCCATGCCTCCACCTGCTCCAGCCACCCTTTCAAGAACTCGCAAAGATCGTCTGCGACATCGCATCATCCCCGTCGATCTCGATACTCTAACACCAGCAGCTGGTGGTGGTGGCATCTTATTCTCGGACCCTTGACCAGAACTAACAGGTTCCGATACGATCATTCTGCCTCTACCACGCCCACGCACACTACGGCCACGTCCCCTAGAACTCATGTCTATGATCGCGATTTAATCTGATTTAAGAAATTTTATGTATTAGCTTCTGTTCCACTGATTACCCAGGAAGAAGTTTTATGTAAAGAAGTTTAGTAGTTCTTTCGATCATTACAAAGTTTTCGTTCTAATCTCCTACCCTAACTTAGAAAATCACATTCATTCAATAGTATCTACTACACACGTTCACCGATTTGAGCATTTTCGTCCGTTCCAACCCAGGGGTATTTTCGTAATTTATCTTATAGGGGTATTTTAGTAATTTTTCCAAATTAGGTTATCTTGTAATTTTTCAAAATAGGGGTTTTTGGTATTTTTTCAAAATAGGGACATTTCGGTAAGAATTGAGGGTAGTATGGTAATTTTATAAACTGAGGGTATTTTAGTAATTTCCACAAATCGGGGCACTTTGGTATTTTTTATTTTTTTCAGATCTAAGGTAGTTTTTACAAATCGAGGGGGTAATTTGGTGATTTTAAAACTAGAGTTTTTATAAAACAATGTAGCTGGTCCCTTTCGGGTTTTAATTATTGAATTTAGCCAGTGGGCAAGTCCTCTTGGTTAGGGTGAACCGTCACTACGCACCAGGTAGGATTCGAGCGAAGAGGTGGTGAGTCACTAGGACTGCTTAAATACCAAGCTTCCCCTGAATCCAATCCTAGACATGCGCACAACTGTTGCCACACCCTTAACCCGGTGACTTACTCACAGGTTTGTTTAATTAGTCTTTAAATTTTATGTAATTGTGTGTTAGAGTAAGCTAATCCTGAGGTTCAACAGCTCCTAACCTACTAATCTATGATCCCGTATTACCCACATACAAATCACACAATAATTAGGGGTACTTACGTGGTGGACCTCGGGCCGGAGACTCAGGTGCCATGCTAGAAAACCTCCTCATCTTTTAGTAAAACTCAATTTCAAAAAAATGTTTTGGGCCCAAAAGCCCTTCAAGTCGAGTTTTGAACCTGGCTCTGATACCAAGTTGAAACACCCAAAACCCAGCCCACAAGCCCTGACCGGATCTGGCATGCTCCTTGAGTAAAACGTAGCTAAATCTCGTTTTGTCATCTTAGAAAAATTAGTGGTTTTGAAGAAAATAGATTTGTGTTATGATCAAGTTGAAAACCGTGTTGTTATTGAAGTTTTAGAAAAATGTTATCTTCATATTTCAAAAAAATACAAGTTAAAAGAAATGCTGAATTTTAGAGCTTATCATTAAGTTGAAAATCGTAGGTGCTTAGGTGTCAAAACATTTGAAGTTCTTCACGAAAAATTGTTTAACCATTGGTCTGATGTCGATCGTAATAGAATAAAAATTTAAAACGCATACGTGAAACAGTTAAATAGTAATGGCCTTATTACAACAAAACAAATCTCGAAATAAATCTAAAAAAAGTTAATAAGAAAACATGACAAGTTTAATCTTAAGAAACCCGAAAATACTGAGCTGAGCATGGCCACCACTAAGTCCCTGCCGACCCAGTCCATTTACTGAGTATCACCTACAAAATGTTAGCCCACGAAGGGTGAGTCAACAGACTTAGTGTGTAACAACCAACACAGACTCCCAAACAATTATGGCGTATCAGATCACATATAACAAATATAAGCAATGATGCGACCCAAACCCACCTAGATATCCAACCTCTACACACCACCCGTACCTGCCAATCACACCGTGGAGATTACTAAATCGACCCTCCATCTGCTACACACCCTCGAAGGCAATCACTGTAGTCAACTGCACATCGCCCTTATAATCGTGGCATAGCCACTAGATAATGTGACCGAGTCACCGGATTCATAATATGTGACATAAGTCACCGGATAATGTGGTAAAAACCACCGGAACACTTCCCCTTTATCATTATCACCCATATGCCCATGCAACATACATATTATTCAGATATCATGCAATGTACCTTACCCCAAAATCATAACGAAATCACACATGTTCCATATCAATTTTTATAACATTATTAACTGAGAGTTAGGGGTAGCGTGCACAATGCCTTTGTACCATTGAATTGTACCCTTAGCCATGTTACTCGTATTTTTATGATCACATGTTTAATATTGCTACCATTAATCTATCGGGAATTAATGTAGGGTTACACACTTGACTATTCGTAGATCTAAGCGAAATCTCAAAACTACGCGAAACTAACGAGATCCCGAAACGTTTGCCTCCCCCTTCCTGCAATCGGCCAACACTTTGTTAGTAACCAAAAGCCTATTCGGCTCAACTAGAAATCCCGAAGGATATGTCGCATGAAGATAACACCTTACCTTAATGCCGATTTGGTTTCTAACCAAATCCCGAAGCTACGTGATGCACCTCCCTTGCAATCGGCCAAGCACTAGCACACAAAAATAATTAGCCTTCGGCTTTTGAACGAATGAGAGACAGATCCAAAACACTAGAACCCTTACTGGAATAGATCTGAATCTCAAAACTTCTCCTTATCTCTGTCGAACTCCCCCTAAAGACCATAGTTAGAATCGGCCATCTTTAAAATAATATGGCCTTTGGTCGAATATTAACCCTTACCTTGAGTAGTCGAACCCACGAGATCCTTAACGCTCCCTTACTCTGGCTACACACGAAAGAAGCACAAGATTATGGCCTTATCAAGATTTGAATAAGATACTTACCACCAAATCACGTTTGAAGAAACTAGGAGAAGATAGTCGACGGCACTACCCTTAGAGATTCGCTCTTGAGAAATGACAGAAAAAGAGAAAGATTTCGGCTAATGACAAGGAGTGTTTCGGCTTTAGGGACTTATGAAAAGAGAAGGGAAGGAGGGGTTACACGATTCGGCTATGGCTCTTAATGAAGATGGGATATTCTGCCACAAGAAGAAAAAAAGAGAAAAAAAAAGTATAGGATTCAGGTTGAGAGAAAGAAAAAAAGAGTAGGAGGTGATTAGGAGATTTCGGCAACACCCCCTACTACATCCCCAAAACGGATTATGCATCTCCTAGAGTCCCACATTTGGCCACCTCTTCTTCACTCATCCAAATCCCCTCTTTTCCTCCTACTCAGTCAAAATTTTGAGCTATCTGACCCAATCTACACTTCATCCATTCAGAGTCCTTGTGCCGTCCACCACTGCACCTCCTTGCCAAAAAATAAAAGCTCTAAAATGCCACCTGCGTTACTCGAACCTAGGTCCCTTCACACTCCCTGTGGCGTCACTCTCCTATGCTCTAAGTGGTGCCTCCCTTGCCACTTTACCATCTCAGTTCTTGTGTCCTAAGCCACACACTAAACTTCTTAAGGCCTAGCTCCCTTAGTTCCCTTTTTAGGCTTAAACTCAAATATTTTCCTAAGGCTTCCACCTACATCCCAAGGTTCCCGAAGCCCCCCAAGACAGATTCAAATCACACACAAGCATGCTACCACATACATTTAAGTGAAAATGCATAACCACTAAATATCGGATATAACAATAGTAGCCTTGGTTGACAAGGACAACGGAAGAGGAAGAACGGAGCAAACTGGTCAAGCCACAGAAAAACACCGAATTTGATTCTTGGTCCCTATCTCTTTAATTTTTGTTGTTGTTATGATGAACATATCTATGAATATTTATGTTGTTGGAATGGTTAATTTAATAAATTTAGCTTGAATCATGTTAGGTTGATTGCATTTCATTTGCTAAAATTGTTAAAATTGTGTTTATGTTGTTATAGGCCTCGGTAAGATGCTTGATTAAGTAAAATCATGACTAAGTTATTCTTGCATTACAATTGTGAGGTAGATAATGAATTAATTATTTAAACGGATTGAAATTGTAATTAATAGACACAGTACTTAATCATTGCATGTTTAATCATCTAACGTAGCTGAGGGTTAAATTAGCAATGGTATCTGACGATACATTTGCATTGCATAACTTGTAAGATTATTGTGATTAAACTGTTTCAAGGTAAGGATCCTTTGTTACCTTACGTAGTCTTTTATGTGCTTATTAGATTTAATTAATCGTTTGAATTGACATAGGGATATGTACAAGAGATTATTTCAATTTAATAAGTATGTATGTGTAATAACATATTTGCCTATTAAGATTTGTTTAATCGTTGAATTGACATAGGGATATAGTCAAGAGATAAATGGATTTTGGTAGGTGAGTATGTTCATAAGTTAGAAAATTACCGAGTTGCCGAGAATTTATTCGTAACAATATAAACATGAGATTAATAATTCTAAGTTAAGAAATGTAATTAATCTAACAAAATTATGTCATATGGATTAAAATCGTATTTTGAAATTGTGCATTTGAGATTTATTTATTTGGTTACTTAGTTTAAAATCTTAGTTTTTAATCACCCTCTACAAACAAAATATTTTTCTTCACCAAAGTGTTGTAAATAGCATTCATAAATAATTCTTTTCACAGTCCCTGTGGGTATGATAACTCAACATTTACTTGTCACTTTATTACTTGTTGCGATTGTGTATACTTGCACATTTCCTTCGTTCCACAAACGGCCGTGTGGCAGCCCATGTCTCAGGCCGTGTGCACCTAAATTAACCTTAATCATCAAGTTTACCATTTCAAGATTTCTTGTACACTAAACAATCCATTAGACCTATACAAAATACCATTAAACATGCTCAAATCATGCTAATTCAACCATCTTACGTGTCTAACCAATGTACCCTCGATGGTACCACAAGTATACACACTTATACAACATTATAAATCATCAACCAAAAACATGTCAATTCACCCAACTTAAACTTCTAACAAATATGCCTATCATAGGCACCTCAATTCACAATAATTCAAAATAACCTATTAATCATACATATGCTAAAATTTTGTACCAAGTACATCTTTTATCATTCATATATCACAATAAGTTATCAACTAAACATTTACCAAATAAAAACCAAGATCATTGTAGTGATGCTCATGTTATCAACTTGCATATAGGCACACTCTATATATTTTACATACCAAAACAAAAGTAATGCCATAACAAGCCTATTACATGCTATATAATCCAAAATAAACATTCAAAAACTACTTAAATTGGATGGATAGTGTGACATAAGTGTTGATCCAATCATCCAACCCTCAAAAGTATCTACAAGAAATAGAAATTAATCACAAGTAAGCTTATTTAAGCATAGTAAGTTTGACGAATAAATCTTACCGAAGTAAATATCAAAATTTAATCAAATATAATTCAACAACAAATGTTTTGTTTCCTGTCATCCACAATTTCAAACTAGTGAATTACATCGTTCAATTCAAAGCTCAATAATGATTTTCGAAAAACATACATGTCCACAATGGAGTCAATTCAAGATGTCAAGTACATGTCATGCCATTCAAAGTCATTGAACAAGTTATAAGACAATAGTTTATGACCTGATGAATGACTTACAAATACGAGTACACAAGTAATCCAACCGAAACACACCAAACGCTCATAAGAGCTAATCCAACAGATAACACACCTCGGCACTAAAATAGTATAACACAATGGTTCTCGAAAAAATTGGAACCTCAGTATACTCTAGAAAAATATATAAAGCACACCACATTGATCTCCACTCCAATCCTCACATAGCATGCCATCATTCAGTTGTACTCTATCTCGCATTCATCTGGCCCAAGTATTGAAATTCAATAACATTTTCCCAAATAACTTTACATAATCAATAGAACAAGTAATATCCACTATTTCATATCATATCATCATACAATTCACATAGATATTAAATTATAAACCGAACGAACTTACCTGGACTGAATTGTAAGAGTTTCAAAAGTTTAGGGACTATTCTATAATTTTCTCTTTTCCACTTAAGTCAACAGGGTCTTGATCTAAAGTGTAAAATTTCTCAATTATTAGCTTACATTTCATATTCCAATTTATTCTACATTTTATGCTGTTTTATTTTTAAAATTTACACAATTTCCCCTAACTTTTACAACTTTTGTAATTTAGTCCATTAACCTGAAAATCATCAAATTAACCATTTCTAAAAACTTAGCATACCAGCCGAATGTTCAACGCTTCTAAATAGTCCACAAAACACTTCTTAATCATCAACTAACTATATGGCTTTGACATTTTGACAATTTAATCCTTAATTCAAAAACTAATCAAATTACTTCCCAAAACAACTAAATACCTCAATCAAAGCTCCAAGCACATAATTATCTTCTAAAACAACCAAGATTCATCAATGGAATCTTTTAACATTTTTAACAGATTCCAAAATGAAGGTACAGGCTAGCTAGACCTAGTTACAACAATCTCAAAAAAAAAAATTACAAGAAATAGGTGAGAATTGAGCTCACATGCAGTAAGGAGATGAAATCAAAGTTTAGAGCACTCCTTCAATGGTGTTTCAGTAAGAATCTAAAGAAATGGAGAAGAAAGTGTTTATTCTTCAATTAATTTGTTTTGATTTTGTAAAAATTTACAAAATTCCCATTAACAAAATTTTCTTTCAATTTTCCTTTAAATTTTCACTCTATTATCGTCCACTATCTAACAATAAGTTCTAATTGCTTTTTTGGCCCCCCCGCCTTTATTAGTTAAGCTATTAAATCATCTAAATGAAATAATTACTAATTTTTACTCCTTTTACAATTTAGTCCTTTTTCTTTAATTAGCTATCTAAACGTTAAATTTTCTTAACCAAATTTTAATACGACTCTAATGACTCCATAAATATTCTATAAATAATCTTTGTGTCGACACAATGGAAATTTGTGGTCCAAAAACCACTATTCCGTCACCACTAAAAAATGGGTTGTTACAGGCAAAAATAAATTAGGATTTTCTTCAACAAGTGATAATGTTGTGACAAATCGGAGATCCCAATGGATTATAAGAAAGTATGGTAGTCATTCTTGCTGAAGGGAATGTTTAAAGTCATTGGCTAAGTTATGGTTCTACTTTGTTCGATATAGTTTCATGCCTATCTCACACAGTTCCACTATCTTGATGGGGTGAATACTTTTGTTGTATGTAATTATGAAAGAAAGGTCTATCAATGTTGGGAAGATCATTCTCAAGGAAATCCATGATTGTGCTAGAAAGAAGACTGGAAGTGCTTACTTTCCATCATTAATAACTTCACTTTGCTTAAGCGCCTAAGTGAAAACAAAAGCAAACCCGAAGGGCCCATACGTTCAAGGTTGCATCACAGCACATGATCTTGAAAGGTTAGTAGAGAATGTTGATGAACTAAACCCACCTAAACTGAGTGAATCAACAGAACCAAAAACTGATGAGTTATTGAACAATTTTGAAACAGAAGCTAACTTAGTTATTGAGACAGAACAAGCAAAATCTGAAGAAGAACAGAATAATCCAAAACCAATAAAAGAACCGGAAGTCTCTAAACCAAGAAAGTAGCTGAATGCTAATGAGCTAGTTGAACCAAGTGTTGATCTTGAGTTGACTATTCCAATGCCTACTTCTTCAAACACTATGAAGAAATAGGAATTGTCAATTATGATGGATCTGATGAAATTTATGCATAACCAATAACAAGCTTATTGGAAATATGCAAAAGTTAGAGATGATTCTGTAAGAAATACTTTTAAAAATATCTCTAACAATTTTGTTCCTGAGTTCCCAGATTATATCTTCTAGTCATGGAAGGAAGATGAGAATGCAATCGAGGATAAAACATGAAAGGAAGAAGACGAGGAGGATATGTCAAATAAATAAAAGAGGGAATTTCTTATCATTAGTTTTTATTTTATTTTTTAGGTGTTTATTTTTATTTCCTAGTTAGAATTTTTTCTTTTGCATAATAAAATAGCAAGCATGAATAAATAAGCTCAATGCCTCTTCAACAGAAAAAAAAAGTGATGTGGTAATGGGAATGAACATGTCTAGGATTGGATTCTTGAGAAAGACTTGGTACTTAAGTAGTCTTTATGACTCACCTCTCTTCTCTTGCAACCCTACTTGGTGTTCAGTTTTCATTCATTACTTTGTTTTTGCAATAAGGACATTATGATCGCTGCAAAACAGTATAGTTTTAATATTTATAAAAGAGTGATCGAACACATGGTCGATGCGACAACGATAGAGGCAAGCGCACCTATCGAACAGTAGTATAGCTCAAGCAAGAATATCTTATCGAACCCCAGGAACCTAAAAGTACTACTGCTCACTTTCTTTCTATTATTTAGCCTAAAATATGGAGTGATTGGTTTATTAATCTAAAACAAATGAAATACTTAAATTTAAATGCAAAGATAAAAAAATGAAACTTTGGGAAAAGACTTTGAAGAAAACTCAATTGATAAAGACAATACCTTCGAAAAGAATCCACCTATGACTTCACTTATTATCTACCTTTTCAATTCATATAATTTCTTTACTTAGCTTGATCCGTGAGACTTCCTAACCTATATTAAACCTTCTCTCGAAGAGAATAACATCTAACCTTAGGCTAATTAGTAGAACTCTCGTTCTCTTATAATAACCCCCTAAGGAAGCAGTAAATTGATCAATGGACTCCCATATTAGGTTTTACCCTAATCTGAAAAAGTCTCGTAACCCTATCTCTAGGCTCTCGATCAACTCCGCTTAATTATGCTAGTCTACTCTTGGGCAAGGTCTATTCCTCCTCCACCTAAGCACATCAGATAAATTTAAGCAATATAATTAAGAGAAAACTAAATATTTATCATATAAACTGAAAGAATTAAATAACAAAATCATTATAGGTTTCATCCCTTCTGTATCTCGAGGGTTTAGTTCATAACTAAATAAGAAAACATCTCAAGAGAAAAGATAAAACAAAACATAAGAAATCCCTAAAACCCCTTGAAGGGATTGAATAGGAGATCCTCCGTCTTGAGTAGAACTCCAACTCTTCGAGATGGATCAATTGGCTATCTTCGAGACAATCCCTCAACAAGAAAGGCTTGGCAGAAAACTCTGCTCAATGATCGACCCCTTGAATAGCCGCCTTAGGGTGTTTTTACAGACTTTTTGGATGCTTTACTTGTCTCTTAAGTACTCATAATTTGGGTACAATTCATCCTAGCTGTTTGAGTAGACTTAGGATTGCGTTTCTTGGGCTCCAAGCATCCTATTTTGAGTGAAATTACTCTTTCCAGCGGTAGGGGCACGGCTAAGGCATGTCCGTGTAAATTGAGGCTTAGCCCGTGTCTCTATTCTGTTGAATTAGGCACGATCATGGCACGCCCGTGCAAGTCGAGGGTCAGGCCATGCTTCGGGTCTGTCGATTGGGACACATCCATACAAATCGGGGATAGTTCGTGTTAGGCTTTTTGTCGACGAGACATAGCCGTGTAAATTAGTGACAGGCCGTGTTCTAGGTGGATAGCAAGGCACGACCGTGTGGAATAAAGCCCAGGCCATGTCGACTTCTTGGGTTGGCCCAATTTGATTCGTTTTAAGCCGGTTTTACATTCTTTTTATCCTTAGGTGTTCTCCTGAGTATAAGACATGAAAAGAAAGGATTAAGAACACCTTTCTTACATAAATTGAGGATAAATTCATCTAAAAGCATACTAAATGTGGGATTAAAATATGTTACTTTTACGATTTATCAAATACCCCCACACTTAAGCTTTTGCTTGTCCTCAAGCAAAATTCTCAACTTACAATTAAAATGAACTTTCCATAAATCATAATTCCTATTAATAATGCCTCATCATAATTCATAGATAATTTATACATGGATAATTTAATTCAAAGGGCCCTAAAGTTTCAAACGAGATAAGTCATGATTTTGTAGAATGAGAACATAGGTGTCTCCCCTTATCTAAGTAATTTCCTTTAATTCAAAATCGACAAGGATTGACATCCTCACAGAAGATTCACTCAAATCACTCAAAGTGTTTAAGGTTCAAGAAATAAGCACTTTAAGTCGAACCTGAAAAGTTAATCCCATAGGCTTGCTTGAAAATCAAATCTCCACCACTGTATATGAGATGATACACAAATCAAAAGGTCTTCAATCAGGGTTGTAATGGGGCTAGGGTTAAAGGTGTGGATATAGGCTGAATTAATGGTTATAATCGAGACTGACTTGACAAATTACCTAACTAGAAACATTAAACTAAATATGAATATTGACTTCGAATGAAAACTAATAATATCATTGTTGATAGTTATTCTATAATAAGGAGTATTTTGATAATACTTTAATACGAGCTTTTTCTTTAACAATTGGAATTTAAATGCTCTAGGCCCTTTTATATACTACTAATATTGAATATATACTTGAAATTATTATTATTATTTTTAAGAACAAACTAAGTTAAACATAATGGAAGGAACTTTGCTGATTGAAATAACCTAATTCGGCGATTGATCAAATCAATTCTCGATAAAGGGTAGTCAAAGGGATGTTGATAACAAATACAAAGGGATTTTGGGTTGATATTAGTGGGTGAGTCAATAAAAAGGTTGTTAGGATTCAATGGGGTTTACTAGGGGCTAATTTGTATGGGTAGGCTTTTTAGTATAGTGAACGGGTTAAAACCTAAGTGCCTTTATCATCTCAGTGTATCAAATCATTAAAGTGGTCTCGACATGTATAAACGAGGCAAGTTCTAGAATAACAGTTCAAAGTTGACACACTCATAATCAATTAAGGTAAGCACGAAAAAGGGTACATGCTCTATAAGGCTCAAAATCTCACAAAAAATTATGGGTGTTTTGACATCAATCCTTATAAACTTTGAGCTTCTAGGTGATACTCAAATTAGGTTCAACAACCTATCAATTTTAATTTTAGAAAGTAGACTTATCATGCTCGATTCTCTAGTATCCTTCAAATTTAATTATCAATGCACAATTAACTAAGACTTATTCTAAAACATATCAATAAAAATCATAAATCATTAAAATTTCATCCTAATTGATAATATGAGAAAAATACTTAAGATCAAGACTAATTTCAGGGTTTTGAGAATTATGCAAAAAGTTAGGCACTATTACCCCTACACTCAAGGTGTACATTGCCCTCAATGTACAAAGATAGATAATGAAATCTATGTGCCAAATCAAAACGAGAAGTGGGGAAAGTAATACTCCCTGGAATTTGGATGATCCCTGGCGTGTTTGGTGGCGGTGATGGTGTTTTCTATGGGCCTGGTGGAGTGGCTACCGAAAAGTAATTTGCTAGATGAAGAAATTGGGTAGCCTGTAAAGATATAGCCAAGAGATCTAGAGAAATAATAATAATATACTAATAATATATTTAAAGATTAAGGAAATAAAAAGAAGGAGACTAAGAAAAAAACTAAAATTGAAAGAAAAGACTAATGGACTAAGGAGTCCTTATTGTTGAGTGGTTTACGAAGTGGGTGTGACCTCGAATGCTATGGTGCGTGATTCCCAAGCAGCCTTTAGAAACTAAAACCAAGAAACTAATATGAAATAAATTAATTTAAGAAGGAAATAAGTAAAGATAAGGAAAATAAAGGAGATGAGAAAAGAAAAATAGATTCGAAAAGGTTTTCGAGACCCTTGGTGTGTCAATTTAGTGAAGCTGCCGGCATGAACTCATGTTGAAGTCTCCTTTGAGGAGATGATGCTTACGTTTCTTTGGCATGATCTTTGTGTTGCTCAAGTGTCTTGGATCTTTTATATGAATATGAAGAAAAATTTGAAAGAAAAGAGATAGAAGGAATAAGAAAGAAGATGGGATAAAGAGGACGGGCTGTGGGAATTTAAATAGGATTTCAAATCTGGCACGTTCCCACGCCCGTGTGCCGAGGGTGTGTCGATTCACACAGCCGTATCGCACGGCCGTGTTGTGGGGTGTGTTTTCCTTCCACGCC
Source organism: Gossypium rotundifolium (assembly GCA_025506655.1). Taxonomy (NCBI): domain Eukaryota; kingdom Viridiplantae; phylum Streptophyta; class Magnoliopsida; order Malvales; family Malvaceae; genus Gossypium; species Gossypium rotundifolium. Next base: position 65,788,878 of record CP106722.1, read on the forward strand.
CATTTTGTTGGTCTGCACGCCCGTTCCTAAAAAATCAATATAGGAGCACGGTTGGACTACACGAGCGTGGTGCTCCAGTGCTAAACAAGTCATTATCTTAGCACGGTTGTGAGGTACAGCCGTGCTATTTTTTTCGGTGCCCGTGCTTTAGGGTAGTTGGACTCATGACGTTGGGGAGTGGTTGGACTGGCTGGCACGGCCCTGCTCTTGTCAGTGTGACAGTTCTGGTGGTCCACACAGCCACAGACACTTCCGTGTGTAAGGCCGTGTGGTTTGGAAATCTACACTTTTGTGTTAATTTCCAACTATATACTTAGGAAAGAAAGATGGAAAGAAAAGAAACTGAAAATAAATTTGAAAATAAAAAGTGTTAATGTTTGGGTTGCCTCCCGAGAAGCGCTCGTTTATAGTCTTAAGCTAGACTGTCCTCATGTTTGAAAGTTTCAGGGAGGTTTAAAGGTTTGAATATCTTCCCTCATGTTTGCGATTTTATTTTCATGACAAAGTTGGAGTCGAGAAGCATTTACCTTGAATTTATCAAATTTTGGGTTACTTACCTCGACTATGTTGTGGGGAAAGATTTCGTGTACCTTGGGAAGAATTTCTCCCTTTGCCCTCAAGTCTGTTGAAGTGATGTGAGCTTTGTCTAACAGCACCTGGTCTCCTATTTTAAAGTTATTTGATGTTCCTATGAGCTCTTCTGGTGGTTCCTTAGGTTTTACTTCGTGTGGATCCGGCTTTTCTTTGATGTATATCTTCTACTCTTCTAAATTGTTGATCGAACACTTTTGTGTTGGCTCAGTTTTGATGCTTCGTGCTGTTTCCTGCAATGGAGGTTGAATAATTTGATTATCTATTGAAACGACTTTCTTACCTTCATCTTCTGTGGTTCTGGCTGAGTCGAGAGCTTGAAGATTGACTGATTCATCTCCTACATGAAGTATGAGTTCTCCTGTGGCAACATCAATTTTAGTCTTGGTAGTTGAAAAAAAGGTCTTCCTAAAATGAAAGGGATTGAATTTTCCTCATCCATGTCTAAAATAACAAAATCTACTAGGAATACGAATTTATCGATTTTTATTAAAACGACTTCAATAATGCCCCTAGGAATTCTAACGGTTTTATTAGCTAGTTGGATACTCATCCTAGTTTGTTTGGGCGTCCCTTGTAACACCTTAAAAATCCGAATATCGATATATTGTATGTTTTGGTGTTTAGCTTATGAATGAAAATTTTCTTTCATTCTTTTTCATGATTATTATAGCTTTGAAAAGGGCATAGAATTATTCGGGTATTGAATAATTTTTAGGATTGGGAATTTATTGAAGTGGATCAAGTAACCCTAATACTTAAGTTAATTTAAGTGTCTAAAATTAGCATAAGATAAGTAATTGGCAAGGTGGTGTTGGCGCATGAGTAATTGCATGAGGGGAGATGTCCGAATCCCTTGGATAGCAATTAGATGATTTTTATTTTTCTGCACTTGTATGGCAAGTGTCGGTCAAGCAATACTTATGGTAAGGATGGACTTTTTCATTTATGGAAAGTAGACTAAGGGAATAAGGTAAGTACTAACTTAAGGTATGGAATCAAGAAATTTTGGTATGATAAAGGGACATAAGGCTTGGATTAAGGGAAGATGTTTTGGAAACTTTTTAATGGCCTATTGACCATGTATGTAGGCGGCATAGGGGGCTAGGGGGGATGGCCAGATTTTTGTTGTTGGCTTGGTAGGTTTGGGTGTTGGATGAGCATTTCTCTTTTTGGTCAATTGGTGTTTTCTTATCAAATTTTCTTTCAAAATTTACTCTCTTCCTAGCCGAATATACCTTAAGCCTTGAGGAAACAATTGCATCTTTTTACCATTTCTCCCTTTTTGACCATTTTGGTCTTAGTTTGATTATTACCATCAAGTCTATTCTCTCTTCTTTGTGTTAGAAACCATATAGCCATTTTAGACCATTTCTTTTCTTCCCTTTTCCCTTATCATTGCCGATTACACTTTTGATCTCAAAGTTCTTTTGTTTTATCTTTATTATTTTCTCTCCTTCTTATTCTCTTTTCCTTCATGGCCGAATATTGGTAACCATTCACCATAGCCGAATCAATTCTTCCTCTCCTTTGTTTTTGCATAGCTGAATCTTCTATTTTTCATGAGCATCTATTTTTTTCTTTTCTTTTACTCAAACTTTAATCAATTGAAACTTAGTAGAGGGTCGAAACTCAAGTATTTGTAAAGATCGTGGATCATTGAAATCGGATTTAAGGTGTTAAGGTAATGGATTATTAAGGATTTTCATATTGTTCGACATATGGTTATGAATGGTTTATTAATCGATTTCGTTTTAGGAGAAGTTATCGCTCGATTGACATATTGTGGAACGAGGGTATTTGTGGTAAGTTAATCCCACTCTTTAAAACTTTTAGTCAAATTTCGATAGTTTATTATTAAGACTAATGATCTTTTATCATTAGAGGCAATCAAAATAGGGAGGAAAAGGGCAGTAAATAGTACTCGGAAGAGGGGTGGTTCTACTAATCCCCCTAAGTTTAAGAGAAGGACTGTTTCAGGAATCCGAGATTTTCCACCGGGTTGTAGACCTTCATCCGACGAAAATCAAATATTCAGAGCCGTACGTACTCCTGAACCACTATTTACTCGGGGTATAGAACCTTTGGCTGGAGAGAAATCGTAAATAGTGGTTATTCGAGATTCTGAGGGTAAGATTTAGATCGTTCAATATTAGAATAGTTTATATCAAATTTTAGTGTTCTAATCCTTCGTAATGTGTGTTTAGATATCGACGAGCGGGAGATTGTAGTTCTCACCGTAATCAGGTGTGTAATCTCACACTATATCTCATGGGTTAGATGACTATACAATGGTTAAAGTTGGATTAAAATTCGCAAAGTTGGTGAAATCGAAAAATATGACATTATTGACACTTAGTGTTAAAATCTCGAAATCGGTAGTAAGATCGTGAAATTTTGAAAATCGCCCTTAATGGTTAAAACGATCATAAGTGACAAATTGGGCCATATGTGATATTTGGTAAATTTGGGCCTTATATGTGTTATTTGGCAAATTTGGGCCATATGTGTTATTTGGCAAATTGGGCCATATGTGATATTTGGAAAATTTGGGCCATATGTGTTATTTGGTAAATTTGGGCCATATGTGTTATTTGGAAAATTTGGGCCATATGTGTTATTTGGAAAATTTGGGCCATATGTGTTATTTGACAAATTGGGCCATATGTGATAATTGAGAATTTGGGCCACATGTGATAATCGATAAATGGGCCTTAAGTGAAAATTTATAATTGGGCCATTTATGATAATTGATAAATGGGTTATATATGAAATGTGTTTTAATGGGCCGAAATCTATAAACTATAATATGATATACTCTACGAATGTTTTGAAATGCATAAACATGATTGCATGGGTTGGGATCAATGATGAAGAGAAGAAAAGCTTAATGCCGAATTCTAGATAGGTGACTCATCACAATGGGCTGTCTAGAAATCTAGATCGGTGGTTCTACCACAATTATTTAAATGGCCGTTGCCACAAATATGATATTGGGCTTAAAGCCTACTTGATGTGATGGCGGGGTGGGTGACTAAAGCTCCCACAGGTGTCTTTGGTTAGTGCGGGGTGTGTAGCGAATGGAAATCTAGGTTTGGTTTTGGGAATTGCATATCATTTGCATTATTATTTTTAAATACTAAATTATTATATTTTGAAATGGGCTTAGGCCCAAATAAATGTTTAAATGGTCTTGGCCCAGTGGACTATGGTAAGTGAGTTGCACACTAAGTTCTAAGTAACTCATCCCATTTTTTTTTTTTACCCCTCTCAAGAAATAACAATTGATGGAGACTTGGTTCGGAGATGACTTCATGGGGTGGCTATACTACAAATGGTGGTTCATAAAACTTTGAGACTTGTTTTATAATTTCTATTAAGTATTATTAATGGCAATGTAATAAGGCCTTTTTAATTATGGATTTTATTGTGTGGATGGATTTATTTATGTTTTAGTTTATTTAAGTTGGATTGATTTTGTTTTTCGTAAATGATTTTCTATAACTCTCGTTTCAAATAAAAGTTTTTCTTATCTAGAAACTTAGAAAATTCTTTTAAAACTTTTTGATGAAATATTTTGATTTAATAAATCTAAAGTTTTTATCGATTACTACTTTATATATATCAAACAACAAATTCTTGTGTTTTAAATCAATCATTTCAAATAAACCTCAATTTTTCGATAAAGTAATGTTCTTAATCATTTTGCAATTTGATTTTTACTTCGTTAAATGTTTTGAATGTTTGTTAAAATTGTGTGGCATGCCGAAATCTGAGCTTAATGCATAGGCCGGGTTTGGGGTGTTACATTTTATGGTATCAGAGCCCAATTTCAAAACTCGGCTGTGGTTTGAGTTCAACAAATGATTTTCTTTAAAAACCACTTAAATTTCTAGACTTTATGTTTTAAAGGCAGTATGGCACCACGAGCATCCGACACTAAGTCATGTAACACCCCAAACCCGGTCTATGCATTGAGACTAGGTTTGGTTTGTTATATGAATCGAGCTATCTTAAAATCTTCAATAAGTTGAAAAGTACAATATTATTTTTAATTACGGGGTTTAATAAAAATCAGAAGAGTATTTTAATTTGATGAATATTAGAAAACATTAGTTGAAAAACATTATTAACATTGTATTATCAAAACCCTTAGGTAATTTGTTTAAGAGTTAACAATAATAAAATATTTATAAAGGAATTTCATATATTTGAAAACCCAAATTTATTTTAATAAAACATCATATAACCATACCCATATTTAAAAGTCCAAAATATAGTTTAAAACCAAACACACATAAAATCCATAAATTATTTATAGAGGCCCTTATTACATTACCCAAAATAGTAAAATACTTATTAAAAAGTTCGAGTTTAATAAACCCATGTTTTTGTAGTATGGCCTCCACGAAGTCATCCCACCCAAGTCCACGTCAATTTCCATTACGAGATGGAAAATTTAAGGGGTGAGTTACTTAGAACTCGATGTATAACTCACTTACTTTGTTCTTTGGGCGATTTTCAAATTATGGATTTGGGCCTTGAGCCCTTAAGCGAATTAACACATAATTAATAAATGACATAATGAATACATAATTAATAACATGCATGTAAAATGAATTTTTCCTCCCAAACCTAATTCCATCCGCTACACACCCCGTACCAACCATCACACTGTGGGGATCAAGTCAACCCACCCCGCCATCACACCAGTCGTAGGCTTTAAGCCATTTTATAATTGTGGCAGAGCCACCGAACTAGATTGTGACAAAGTCACCGAACTAGAGGCATTGAGCCAATTTTTATTTTGTGGCAGAGCCACCGAACTAGAGACAAATAGCCATTTATTGCTTTTGTGGCAGAGCCACCGAACTAGAGGCAAATAGCCATTTATTGATTTTATGGCAGAGCCACCGAACTAGAGGCAAATAGCCATTTATTGCTTTTGTGGCAGAGCCACCGAACTAGATTTTGGCAACAGGCCTTCTTCTCTTCATCATTTCCCAACCCATGCAATATGTATGCAATAGTAAACTATGGTCATACAATAATTTTATTTAAAAAGCCCATTAACAAGAGTTAATATTTCCAAATCTTTATTAAGGCCCATAAATAACACTTTGGCCTAACTAACTATTTATCAACTAGGGCCCAAATTTACGATCTAGCAAGAATTGGCCCATTTATCGATCTAGCAAGTATTTTAGTCCGTTTAACAATTTAATAGAGTTTACGGCCCATTTATCGATCTAGCGAGGATTTCGCCCAATTTATAATCAAGCAGATTTGCCCGATTATCAATCTAGCGAGTTTTGACCCATTTATCGATCTAGCGAGATTTCGCCCAATTTACAATCAAGCAGATTTCGCCCGATTATCAATCTAATGAGTTTTGGCCCATTTATCGATCTAGCATATTTCGGCCCATTTTACTGAAACATACAACTTACATATTAACAAGTAATTTCTCGAGGCGTTTTGTAATTTTCACGATTTTAGTCGTTTTCATGTATTTTAAATGAAATATCGGTTATTACGTTTCATACCGATCTAGTCGTTTTTACGATTTTACTTCAATACCAAAATTGATATCCAACCTGAGAAAAAGTGTGAAGTTACACACCTCGATATCGAGAGTACTAATCCTTCTCGCTCCTCGACACCTAAAACATATTTCGATCCGTTAGAACACTATTTTGTATAAAAATTACATTATCGATATTAGATCCAAAACCTTACCCTCTTGATTTTGAATCACTTGATTTTGGTTTCTCCTCGTTTATTGGTTCGTTAGTCGTTGAGAATCCACTAACGTATAAAGGCTCGGGAGTTCTTACTACTTCAAATAGTTGACTTCCTTGGAAGATGGTCCACAACCGGTGGAAAATCCTTGATTGCAAAACCGCTCTTCGTTTAAACTTAGGGGAATAGTGGATCCTCCCTCTTAATATAACTAAACACGCACTTTTCTTCCATATTTTGAAAGTCATCAAGATCAAAAGAACATTAATCCAATCTAAAATAATATCGAAATAATACTAAAGGTTTTAAGGATGTGATTTCCTTACCACAATAAATCGATTCCAACGTTTCTCGATTCTCTCGAACACTTGAGTTCCGATCTTCGTTATTGCACTATATTATAACGAATAAAGCGTTAATAGAATGAGCGTTTATTTCGATCCAAATGGTCCTTCATGACACCATTCAATATTCGGCCATATCACTATTAACTAATCGAAAATGAAAAAGAATCCCTTACCTATATTTCCACGGTTGAAAAGAATCGATTGATAAAGATGTTTGTGATTAAAGAAAGATTCGACTATGTATGATCAAAGAAAAGAAAGAAAGGTTGACTATGGGCACTCTAGCATTCGGCCAAGAGAGAGTTTAATGGAGAAACTTTGAGTGAAAAGAAATAAAATATGAAAGAAGAGATGGTGATGATGTTGTTTTGATTTCAAAAGAAGAGAAGAAAAAGATGGTTTTAGGAGCTAGGTACATTCGGCAATGGTAAAAAAGAAAAGCAAAAGAATGGCTTTTGGTATAGGTGATTTCGGCACTCAAAGAAAAGGCACAAAACAAATGCTAAAGCAATAAGCAAAAATGACCAAATGGTCAAAAGATTAGAGCTTTACCAAAGTTCAATTTCGGCCAAAGGAAAAAGTTGAGAAGAGGAATGCAAAATTTTGCACAAAGTTGCTAGGAATGACCAAAAAGAAACTTCAATTCTTAGCCAAACTATCACCAAAAATTTGGCTCCCCCTATAGTCCAAATTGCCGTCCCTATGCGTGGTCAAATGGCCATGATATTGTTTCCATAATAATTTCCTTGATACTTGCCCCATATCTTCATACCTTTCCTTAAATTCTTGATTCCCTTCCTTAAGTTAACAATTTCCTTAATCCTTTGATATACTAACCAAAAATATCATGGTCAACACTTACCATATATGCACTTGGCCGACACTTGCTATACATGTGCAGAAAATTAAAAAATAAAATTCATCTAGATGCTAAACAAGGGATTCGAACCTCTCCCCTCATTCTACAATTCATGCGCCAACACCACCATGCCATGTACTCAACTTATGTCACTCATTAACACTTAATTTAACTTAAGTATTAATGACACTTGCTTCTCTTCAATAAATTCTCAAATATTAAATTTATTCCTTACCCAAATTATGCTATACTCTTCTTTAGGACTTCAATAAACACGAAAATAAAAGTAAGAAATTTTCCTTTAAAACTAAACACCAAATCAAGCAATATATAAATACTCGGATTTTTAGGGTGTTACAACTCTACCCTCCTTAAAGAAAATTTAGTCCTCGAAATTTACAGTTGAAAGAGGTGAGGTATTGTTGCGAATTGCATCCTCGGGTTCCCACGTAGCTTCCTCCACTCGTGGTTCGCCATAGAGCTTTGACCAACAGCACGGTTTTCTTTCTTAGCACTTTGACATCTCGGTCTAAGATTTCCTTGGTTCTTCTTCAAATGACAAATCTGAATTCAACTCCAATTCTTCTCTGGGTATAATGTGCGAAGGATCCGATCTATAATGCCTCAACATGAAAACATGAAAACATTATGAATTTGATCCAATTCGGAGGTAACTCAATCGATAAGCCCTTTGGACCAACACGCTTGACTACGATAAGGTCCAATGTATCTAGGGCTTAGCTTGCCCTTCTTTCCAAACCTGAAGATCTTTTTCCAAGGAGAGACCTTCAGGAAAACCTGATCCCCCACATCATACTCGATATCTTTTCGCTTCAGATCTGCATACGACTTCTGTCTATCTGAGGCTTCTTTCAACCGTGCTCGAATAACTTTTACCTTATCCTCTGTTTCAGATATCAACTCAGGACCTAACACCTGTCGCTCGCCCAACTCAATCCAACAAATAGGAGAACGACACTTATGACCATACAATGCCTCGTAAGGTGCCATCTGAATGCTAGACTGATAGCTATTGTTATACGCGAATTTTGCCAGTGGTAGATAATCCTCCCAACTACCCCTGAAGTCGATTATACATCCTCTTAACATATCTTCTAATATCTGAATAACCCTCTCCGACTGACCATCAGACTGAGGATGAAAAGCCGTACTGAAATTCAACTTTGTCCCCAAGGTTTCATGTAGAGCATTCCAAAATCGTGATGTAAATCTGGGATCCCTGTCTGATATAATAGATACAGGTACCCCATGCAACCTCACAATTTCGGATCGTACAATTTTGCCAACCGCAATGAATAATCCGTCTAATGGCGGAAATGGCGGTCTTCGTCAAGCGATCAACAATTACCACACGAATTTTTCTTAGTAGGTGTTAAAGGTAACCCACTAACAAAATCCATGGTTATCCGTTCCCATTTCAAAGAGGAATCCTTACGGTTGTAATAATCCGGATGGTAATTGATGTTCGCCTTCACTTGCGACAAGTCAAACATTTTCCTACAAATTCAAATCTCACGCTTCAACCACGCCACCAATCATTCACGGAGATCTCGATACATCTTATTTCCTTCGGGATGCATAGCATAAGGGCTACTATGCGCCTCCCGTAGAATCATTTGCCTCAGATCTGAGTCCTTAGGCATACATACTCTTCCTCGAAAATACAACACACCTACCGTGTTTATTCCAAAATCCTCGATTTCACCATTTTCAACTTGCCGAAGTAAAAGTCCCAACTTCTCATCTGATGTCTATTTTTCCTTGATTTGTTCCACCACGGAGGCTTCACTTGAAGTTCGCTAACAAAGCGCCATCCTCATGAGACTCAAATGGGCAAACAATGCTCTCAAATCAGATACTGTCTTACGACTTAACGCGTCAGCTACCACGTTAGCCTTTCCAAGATGATATTCGATTGAGAAATCATAATCCTTTAATAATTTTACCCATCTTCTTTGTCTCAAATTTAACTCCTTTTGGGTAAGGAGATATTTAAGACTCTTGTGATCCGTGTAGATTATTGACTTCTCACCATAGAGATAGTGCCTCCAAATCTTTAAAGCAAAGACCACAGCAGCTAACTCCAAAACATGAGTAGGGTAGTTTACTTCGTGTGGTCTCAATTGACGGGAAGCATAGGCCACCACCTTTCCATTTTTCATCAACACACAACCCAGACCCGTGTGAGATGCATCATAATAAACAGTGAATTTTTTCCGACCTCGGTTGAATCAAAACTAGAGCTTAGTCGAGATTTTCTTCAATTTCTCGAAACTCTCTTCGCTTTTCAGTCCAAATATACGGAGCTCCCTTCCGCAACAGTTTAGTTAGGGGTGCAGCAATCAACGAAAACCCCTCTACAAAACGTCTATAGTATCCAACACAACCCAAGAAACTCCGAATTTCAGCTACCGATGTTAGTGGTTTTCAATCCAGAATAGCCTCAATTTTTCGAGGATCCACCCTTATTCCTTCGGCTGATACCACATAACCAAGGAAAGTCACTTCCTTTAGCCAAAATTCGCATTTACTAAATTTGGCATACAATTACTTATCACGAAGTAGCTGTAATACTATCCGCAAATGCTTGTCATGCTCCTGCTCATTTCTCGAATAAACCAATATGTCACTATGAACACTACCACAAACCGATCTAAATATGGTTGAAAGACTCGGTTCATCATTTCCATAAATGCGGATGGTGCATTGGTTAATCCGAACGGCATCACTACAAACTCATAATGTCCGTAACGTGTCTGAAATGCCGTCTTATAAATGTCCGCTTCTTTCACCTTGAGCTGGTGATAACCCGACCTCAAATCAATTTTGGAGAAAAGCGAAGCTCTTTTAATTGATCAAGCAGTCGTCAATTTTCGATAGAGGATACCGATTCTTGATCATCAATTTATTCAATTATGCGTAGTCAATGCACATACGCATCGATCCATCCTTCCTCTTGACGAACAAAGCGGTGCTCCCCGGAGACACACTTGGTCGAATAAATCCCGATCCAACAATTCTTGAATTTGAGCTTTAAGCTCACCAACTCCTTGGTGCCATTCTATAAGGAGCAATGGACCTTTGAGTCATCCCAACAAAAGCTCAATGCCAAATTCTACTTCCGATCTGGAGGTATACCGGGAAGTTCTTGGAAATACATCGGAAATTCCTTCACCGTCCTCACATCATTCACAGATAACTCTTTGGCATCCAAAGCAGATAAAGGCTAGGAATGCCTATATCCTTTCCGAACCAACTTCTGCGCCTTTAATGCAGATACCACATTTGCCAAGTAGTTCCTTCGCTCACCAATCATTATGACTTCCTTATCATCCGAGGTTCTTATCGACATTCATTTTTCAACACAATCCAATTGCTTAGATGGTTAACCAACCAATCCATGCCTGAATGAGATCGAACTCGTGAAAGGTAGTTCCATCAAGTTTGCTAAGAATACCTCCTCTTGAATTTTCAAGGGCACGTCTTTAAACATTTTATTTACAATTACTGACTGTCCTAAAGGACTAATTACTATCATCCCACTATTGGTAATTTTAGGTTCTAAATTCAGGTTTCCAGATATGGCGCTAGCAACATATGAGTGGGTAGAACCAATATCTATTAAGGCAATAACAGTGCATCAAAATGAAAAGCGTCAGTTATCACATCGGTGCATTCTTCGTCCTCATGGCGTCTAGCGCATAGACCGATCCAGGTGTCTTGCATCTGCATTTCCTCTAGGAACATTGCCTCGACCCGGTGCACCTTGACCACGACCAGCCCCATTTCTACCGCGACCTGGTCCACGACCTCTCGGTGGCTGCTGATTACCTCTGGCCGGCTGTGCATCATTATTACGAACTTCTTGAGTTGTATCCATACGTCGAGGGCAATTTTTGTACTGATGATCCATTGAACCGCATTTGTAACATGCGCCGTTTTCCTCAACACTCTCTAAAATGTCTTTTCCCACACTCGGCGTAATCTCGACTTGATTATTTGCTATCGGGTTCTACCTTGGCTGGTTCATCATTCCGAGGTCTCTTCTGGAATCTCTTTGAAGAAACAGACTGCTGTGTCTCTCTCTTATTTCGAAATCTTTCTCGATTCTGCCGTTCTTAATTCTTAGCCTCTTCGGCTATTTTGGCCTTCTCCACAAGAGTGGAAAAATTTCTAACTTGTTGTGGAGCAATTAGAACCCTCAGCTCATCATTAAGCCCATCCTCGAAATGTACACATCGTTCATGATCTATTGCTACAATTGACCGGGCATAGCGGATCAGACGTAAAAACTCAGCTTCATATGCTACCACGGTCTTACTTCCTTGGACAAGATTTAGAAATTCTTTCCTTCGAGCGTCTACATAACTCGTTCCAACGTATTTTCCTTTGATGGCAGCTTTAAAGAATTCCCAATTAATCGGTCTGACTTGGTGCCTTCTCCAACGATGAGCCACCAGCGATACGCCTCATCTCTTAACAAGGATATAGCTCCTCTCAGTTTTTGCTTAACAGTGCATTCCATATCATCCATAATCCGTTCCACGACTTGAGCGAGATTCACCACATTTGGAGCTACAGGAAACTCCTCCGAAAACTTCGCATTATTGGACTTAAGTCATTACGAAATTGACCCACGAGTTGTTGGCCCAATTCTAGTTCAATGACTCTTTCCAAGACTCATGACATTGCTTGAGTCAATGCATTATCTTCTTCCATGTGATCGCGTGATCCGTCTCACTCTCAATTGACGCAAAGTCGTCCATTTTGACATATGATTTGGTGCTTGATTGTAGCACCTCGGCCTCTACCACGGCCATGTCTCTCGCGTCCCCGACCACGTCCTCTAGTGCTCATGATGGCTTGTTCGTTTTTATCTGATTACAAGTTTTATGAATCAGAAAATTTGTTTCGGTGTTTATTAACGATGTTTTATGAGATTTGAGAGGTAAATTTGTTTTTCACAACATATCCTATAGTCTCAATCTCTACGATTTTTCACATCTAAAACTAGAAGTTCTAGAGTATTCCTATGATCATCATAGTAATTATTAAGCAATAAATACTTACTTGACTTGTTGCCGGATGCTTATGGTGCCATACTGATCTTTAAATATAATTGAACGATTTCATATAAAATTTATTTGCGAACCCAAACCACAGCTGAGTTTTTGAAACTGGCTCTGATACCATTAAATGTAACACCCCAAACCCGATCTATGCATTGAGACTAGATTTGGTTTGTTACATGAATCGAGCTATCTTAAAATCTTCAATAAGTTGAAAACTACAATATTATTTTTAATTACGGGTTTAATAAAAATCGGAAGAGTATTTTAATTTGATGAATATTAGAAAACATTAGTTGAAAAACATTATTAACATTGTATTATCAAAAACCCTTAGGTAATTTGTTTAAGAGTTAACAATAATAAAATATTTATAAAGGAATTTCATATATTTGAAAACCCAAATTTATTTTAATAAAACATCATATAACCATAGCCCATATTTAAAAGTCCAAAATATAGTTTAAAACCAAACACACATAAAAATCCATAAATTATTTATAGAGGCCCTTATTACATTACCCAAAATAGTAAAATACTTATTAAAAAGTTCAGAGTTTAATAAACCCATGTTTTTGTAGTATGGCCTCCACGAAGTCATCCCCGGCCTAAGTCCACGTCAATTTCCATTACCTGAGATGGAAAATTTAAGGGCGGTGAGTTACTTAGAACTCAGTGTATAACTCACTTACTTTGTTCACTGGGCCAGATTTTCAAATTATGGATTTGGGCCTTGAGCCCTTAAGCGAATTAACACATAATTAATAACATAATAAATACATAATGAATACATAATTAATAACATGCATGAAAAATGAATTTTTCCTCCCAAACCTAATTCCATCCGCTACACACCCGTACCAACCATCACACATGTGGGATCAAGTCAACCCACCCCGCCATCACACCAATCGTAGGCTTTAAGCCATTTTATAATTGTGGCGAGCCACCGAACTAGATGTGACAAAGTCATCGAACTAGAGGCATTGAGCCAATTTTTATTTTGTGGCGAGCCCACGAACTAGAGGCAAATAGCCATTTATTGCTTTTGTGAACTAGAGGCAAATAGCCATTTATTGCTTTTGTGGCGAGCCACCAAACTAGAGGCAAATAGCCATTTATTGCTTTTGTTGCAGAGCCACCGAACTAGATTTTGGCAACAGGCCTTCTTCTCTTCATCATTTCCCAACCCATGCAATATGTATGCAATAGTAAACTATGGTCATACAATAATTTTATTTAAAAGGCCCATTAACAAGAGTTAATATTTCCAAATCTTTATTAAGGCCCATAAATAACACTTTGGCCTAACTAACTATTTATCAACTAGGGCCCAAATTTACGATCTAGCAAGAATTGACCCATTTATCGATCTAGCAAGTATTTTAGTCCGTTTAACAATTTAATAGAGTTTACGGCCCATTTATCGATCTAGCAGGGATTTCGGCCCAATTTATAATCAAGCAGATTTCGCCCGATTATCAATCTAGCGAGTTTTGCCCATTTATCGATCTAGCGTAGATTTGACCCAATTTACAATCAAGTAGATTTGACCGATTATCAATCAATGAGTTTTCGCCCATTTATCGATCTAGCATATTTTACGGCCCATTTTTACGAAACATACAACTTACATATTAACAAGTAATTTCTCGAGGGCATTTTCATAATTTTCACGATTTTAGTCGATTTCATGTATTTTCATCGAAATATCAGTTGTTACGTTTCATACCGATCTAGTCGTTTTTACGATTTTACTTCAATACCAAAATTGATATCCAACCCGAGAAAAAGTGTGAAGTTACACACCTCGATATCGAGAGTACTAATCCTTCTCGCTCCTCGACACCTAAAACATATTTCGATCTGTTAGAACACTATTTTGTATAAAAATTACATTATCGATATTAGATCCAAAACCTTACCCTCTTAATTTTGAATCACTTCGATTTTCGGTTTCTTCTCGTTTATTGGTTCGTTAGTCGCTGAGAATCCACTAACGTACAAAGGCTCGGGAGTTCTTACTACTTCAAATAGTTGACTTCCTTTAGAAGATGGTCCGCAACCCGGTGGAAAATCCCGGACTGCCGAAACCGCTCTTCGTTTAAACTTAGGGGGAATAGTGGATCCGCCCCTCTTCATATAACTAAACATCGCCCTTTTCTTCCCTATTTTGAAAGTCTTCAAGATCAAAAGAACATTAATCCAATCTAAAATAATATCGAAATAATAGTAAAGGTTTTAAGGATGTGATTTCCTTACCACAATAAATCGATTCCAACGTTTCTACGGTTCTCTCGAACACTTGAGTTCCGATCTTCCGTTATTGCACTATATTATAACGAATAAAACGTTAATAGAATGAACGTTTATTTCGATCCAAATGGTCCTTCATGACACCATTCAATATTCGGCCATATCACTATTAACTATCGAAAATGAAAAAGAATCCCTTACCTATATTTCCACGGTTGAAAAGAATCGATTGATAAAGATGTTTGTGGTTAAAGAAAGATTTGACTATGTATGATCAAAGAAAAGAAAGAAAGGTTCGGCTATGGGCACTCTAGCATTCGGCCAAGAGAGAGTTTAATGGAGAAACTTTGAGTGAAAAGAAATAAAATATGAAAGAAGAGATGGTGATGATGTTGTTTTGATTTCAAAGAGAAGAGAAGAAAAAGATGGTTTTAGGAGCTAGGTACATTCGGCAATGGTAAAAAAAGAAAAGAAAAAGAATGGCTTTTGGTATAGGTGATTTCGGCACTCAAAGAAAAGGCACAAAACAAATGCTAAAGCAATAAGCAAAAATGACCAAATGCTCAAAAGAATAGAGCTTTACCAAAGTTCAATTTCGGCCAAAGGAAAAAGTTAAGAAGAGGAATGCAAAATTTTGCACAAAGTTGCTAGGAATAACCAAAAAGAAACTTCAATTCTTAGCCAAACTATCACCAAAAATTCGGCTCCCCCTATAGTCCAAATTGCCGTCCCTATGCATGGTCAAATGGCCATGATATTGTTTCCATAATAATTTCCTTGATACTTGCCCCATATCTTCATACCTTTCCTTAAATTCTTGATTCCCTTCTTTAAGTTAACAATTTCCTTAATCCTTTGATATACTAACCAAAAATATCATGGTCAACACTTACCATATATGCACTTGGCCGACACTTGCTATACATGTGTAGAAAATTAAAAAATAAAATTCATCTAGATGCTAAACAAGGGATTCGAACCTCTCCCCTCATGCTACAATTCATGCGCCAACACCACCATGCCATGTACTCAACTTATGTCACTCATTAACACTTAATTTAACTTAAGTATTAATGACACTTGCTTCTCTTCAATAAATTCTCAAATATTAAATTTATTCCTTACCCAAATTATGCTATACTCTTCTTTAGGACTTCAATAAACACGAAAATAAAAGTAAGAAATTTTCCTTTAAAAACTAAACACCAAATCAAGCAATATATAAATACTCGGATTTTTAGGGTGTTACAACTCTACCCTCCTTAAAGAAAATTTCGTCCTCGAAATTTACACGTTGAAAGAGGTGAGGTATTGTTGCCGAATTGCAACCTCGAGTTCCCACGTAGCTTCCTCCACTCCGTGGTTCGCCATAGAACTTTGACCAACAGCACGGTTTTCTTTCTTAGCACTTTGACATCTCGGTCTAAGATTTCCCTTTGGTTCTTCTTCAAATGACAAATGAATTCAACTCCAATTCTTCTACCGGTATAATGTGCGAAGGATCCGATCTATAACGCCTCAACATGGAAACATGAAAACATTATGAATTTGATCCAATTAGGAGGTAACTCAATCGATAAGCCCTTTGGACCAACACGCTTGACACGATAAGGTCCAATGTATCTAGGACTTAGCTTGCCCTTCTTTCCAAACCTGAAGATCTTTTCCCAAGGAGAGACCTTCAAGAAAACCTGATCCCCCACATCATACTCGATATCTTTTCGCTTCAGATCTGCATATGACTTCTGTCTATCTGAGGCTTCTTTCAACCGTGCTCGAATAACTTTTACCTTATCCTCTGTTTCAGATATCAACTCAGGACCTAACACCTGTCGCTCGCCCAACACAGTCCAACAAATAGGAGAACGACACTTACGACCATACAATGCCTCGTAAGGTGCCATTTGAATGCAAGACTGATAGCTGTTGTTATACGCGAATTCTGCCAGTGGTAGATAATCCTCCCAACTACCCCTGAAGTCGATTATACATCCTCTTAACATATCGTCTAATATCTGAATTACCCTCTCCGACTGACCATCAGACTGAGGATGAAAAGCCGTACTGAAATTCAACTTTGTCCCCAAGGTTTCATGTAGAGCTTTCCAAAATCGTGATGTAAATCTGGGATCCCTGTCTGATATAATAGATACAGCTACCCCATGCAACCTCACAATTTTGGATCGTACAATTTTGCCAACTTCGCAATGAATAATCCGTCTGTTGGCGGAAATGGCGATCTTCGTCAAACGGTCAACAATTTCCCACACAGAATTTTTCTTAGTAGGTGTTAAAGGTAACCCACTAACAAAATCCATGGTTATCCGTTCCCTTTTCCAAAGAGGAATCCTTACCGGTTGTAACAATCCAGATGGTAATTGATGTTCTGCCTTCACTTGCTGACAAGTCAAACATTTTCCCACAAATTCTAAAATCTCACGCTTCAACCCTGGCCACCAATTCTGTTCACGGAGATCTCGATACATCTTATTTCCTCTGGGATACATAGCATAAGGGCTACTATGCGCCTCCCGTAGAATCATTTGCCTCAGATCTGAGTCCTTAGGCATACATACTCTTCCTCGAAAGCACAACACACCTTCCGTGTTTATTCCAAAATCCTCGATTTCACCATTTTCAACTTGCCGAAGTAAAAGTCCCAACTTCTCATCTGATGTCTATTTTTCCTTGATTTGTTCCAGCCACAGAGGATTCACCTAAAGTCCTGCTAACAAATTGCCATCCTCATACAGACTCAAATGGGCAAACAATGCTCTCAAATCAGATACTGTCTTACGACTTAACGCGTCAGCTACCACGTTAGCCTTTCCAGGATGATATTCGATTGAGAAATCATAATCCTTTAATAATTCTACCCATCTTCTTTGTCTCAAATTTAACTCCTTTTTGGGTAAGGAGGTATTTAAGACTCTTGTGATCCGTGTAGATTATTGACTTCTCACCATAGAGATAGTGCCTCCAAATCTTTAAAGCAAAGACCATAGCAGCTAACTCCAAATCATGAGTAGGGTAGTTTACTTCGTGTGGTCTCAATTGATGAGAAGCATAGGCCACCACCTTTCCATTTTGCATCAACACACAACCAGACCGTGTGAGATGCATCACAATAAACAGTGAATTTTTTCCGACCTCGGTTGAATCAAAGCTGGAGCTTAGTCGAGATTTTCTTCAATTTCTCGAAACTCTCTTGCTTTGCTTTTCGGTCCAATATATACGGAGCTCCCTTCATAGCAGTTTAGTTAGGGTGCGACAATCAACGAAAACCCTCTACAAAATGTCTATAGTATCCACCAAACCAAGAAACTCGAATTTCAGCTACCGATGTTGGTGGTTTCCAATCCGAATAGCCTCAATTTTCGAGGATCCACCCTTATTCCTTGGTGATACCACATGACCAAGGAAAGTCACTTCCTTTAGCCAAAATTCGCATTTACTAAATTTGGCATACAATTGCTTATCACGAAGTAGCTGTAATACTATCCGCAAATGCTTGTCATGCTCCTGCTCATTTCTCGAATAAACCAATATGTCATCTATGAACACTACCACAAACCGATCAAAATATGGTTGAAAGACTCGGTTCATCATGTCCATAAATGCGACTGGTGCATTGGTTAATCCAAATGGCATCACTACAAACTCATAATGTCCGTAACGTGTCCGAAATGCCGTCTTATAAATGTCCGCTTCTTTCACCTTGAGCTGGTGATAACCCGACCTCAAATTAATTTTGGAGAAAACTGAAGCTCCTTTTAATTGATCAAACAGGTCGTCAATTCTCGGCAGAGGATACCGATTCTTGATCGTCAATTTATTCAATTGTCTGTAGTCAATGCACATACGCATCGATCCATCCTTCTTCTTGACGAATAAAATTGGTGCTCTCCACGGAGACACACTTGGTCGAATAAATCTCCGATCCAACAATTCTTGAATTTGAGCTTTAAGCTCAGCCAACTCCTTCGGTGCCATTCTATAAGGAGCAATGGACCTTTGAGTGTCGTGCAAAAGCTCAATGCCAAATTCTACTTCCCGATCTGGAGGTATACCAGGAAGTTCTTCGGGAAATACATCAGGAAATTCCTTCACCGTCCTCACATCATTCACAGATAACTCTTTGGCATCCAAAGCACAGATAAAGGCTAGGAATGCCCCATATCCTTTCCGAACCAACTTCTCTGCCTTTAATGCAGATACCACATTTGCCAAGTAGTTCCTTCGTTCACCAATCATTATGACTTCGTTATCATCCGAGGTTCTCACTGACATTCATTTTTCAGCACAATCCAATTGCGCCCGATGGTTAACCAACCAATCCATGCCCAGAATGAGATCGAACTCGCCGAAAGGTAGTTCCATCAAGTTTGCTAAGAATACCTCCTCTTGAATTTTCAAGGGCACGTCTTTAAACATTTTATTTACAATTACTGACTGTCCTAAAGGACTAATTACTGTCATCCCACTATCGGTAATTTCAGGTTCTAAATTCAGGTTTCCAGATATGGCGCTAGCAACATATGAGTGGGTAGAACCAATATCTATTAAGGCAATAACAAGTACATCAAAAATGAGGAACGTACCAGTTATCACATCTGGTGCATTGTCGTCCTCGTGGCGTCTAACTGCATAGACCAGTCTAGGCTGTCTTGCATCTGCATTTCCTCTAGGACCATTGCCTCGACCCGGCGCACCTTGACCACGACCAGCCCCATTTCCACCGTGACCTGGTCCGCGACCTCTCGGTGGCTGCTGATTACCTCTGGCCGACTGTGCATCATTATTACGAACTTCTTGAGTCGTATCCATACGTCGAGGGCAATTTTTGTACTGATGATCCATTGAACCGCATTTGTAACATGCACCTGTTTTCCTCCAACACTCTCCAAAATATCTTTTCCCACACTCAGCGCAATCTCGACTTCGATTATTTGCTACCGGGGTTCTACCTTGAACTGGTTCATCATTCCGAGGTCTCTTCTGGAATCTCTTTGAAGAAACAGACTGTTGTGTCTCTCTCTTATTTTGAAATCTTTCTCGGTTCTACCGTTCTGAATTCTTAGCCTCTTCGGCTATTTTGACCTTCTCCACAAGAGTGGAAAAATTTCTAACTTGCTGTGGAGCAATCAGAACCCTCAGCTCATCATTAAGCCCATCCTCGAAACGTACACATCGTTCATGATCTATTGCTACAATTGTCCGGGCATAGCGGCTCAGACGTAAAAACTCAGCTTCATATGCTACCACGGTCTTACTTCCTTGGACAAGATTTAGAAATTCTTTCCTTCGAGCGTCTACATAACTCGTTCCAACGTATTTTCCTTGGAAGGCAGCTTTAAAGAATTCCCAATTAATCGGTCGACTTGGTGCCTTCTCGAATAGTGAGCCACCACCGACGTCGCCTCATCTCTTAACAAGGATCTGACTCCTCTTAGTTTTTGCTCAACGATTGCATTCCATATCATCCATAATCCGTTCCACGGCTTGAGCTAGTATTCACCACATTTGGAGCTACAGGAAACTCCTCTAAAACTTCACATTATTGGACTTAAGTCGTTCAAATTGACCCACGAGTTGTTGGCCCAATTCTAGTTCCAATGACCCTTTCCAAGACTCATGACATTGCTTGAGTCAATGCATTATCTTCTTCCATGTGATCGCGTGATCCGTCTCACTCTCAATTGGCCTTGGTCGTCCATTTCTGGCATATGATTTGGTGCTTCAGTTGTAGCACCTCGGCCTCTACCACAGCCACGTCTACCGCATCCCCGACCACATCCTCTAGTGCTCATGATGGCTTGTTCGTTTTTATCTGATTACAAGTTTTGTGAATCAGAAAATTTATTTCGGTGTTTATTAACGATGTTTTATGAGATTTGAGAGGTAAAGTTGTTTTTCGCAACATATCCTATAGTCTCAATCTCTACAATTTTTCACATCTAAAACTAGAAGTTCTAGAGGATTCCTATGATCATCATAGTAATTATTAAGCAATAAATACTTACTTGACTTGTTGCCGGATGCTTATGGTGCCATACTGATCTTTAAATATAATTGAACGATTTCATATAAAATTTATTTGCGAACCCAAACCACAGCCGAGTTTTTGAAACTGGCTCTGATACCATTAAATGTAACACCCCAAACCCGATCTATGCATTGAGACTAGATTTGGTTTGTTACATGAATCGAGCTATCTTAAAATCTTCAATAAGTTGAAAACTACAATATTATTTTTAATTACGGGTTTAATAAAAATCGGAAGAGTATTTTAATTTGATGAATATTAGAAAACATTAGTTGAAAAACATTATTAACATTGTATTATCAAAACCCTTAGGTAATTTGTTTAAGAGTTAACAATAATAAAATATTTATAAAGGAATTTCATATATTTGAAAACCCAAATTTATTTTAATAAAACATCATATAACCATAGCCCATATTTAAAAGTCCAAAATATAGTTTAAAACCAAACACACATAAAAATCCATAAATTATTTATAGAGGCCCTTATTACATTAACCCAAAATAGTAAAATACTTATTAAAAAGTTTAGAGTTTAATAAACCCATGTTTTTGCAGTATGGCCTCCACGAAGTCATCCCCGGCCCAAGTCCACGTCAATTTCCATTACCTGAGATGGAAAATTTAAGGGGGTGAGTTACTTAGAACTCAGTGTATAACTCACTTACTTTGTTCACTGGGCCAGATTTTCAAATTATGGATTTGGGCCTTGAGCCCTTAAGCAGAATTAACACATAATTAATAACAGCATAATGAATACATAATTAATAACATGCATGTAAAAATGAATTTTTCCCTCCCAAACCTAATTCCATCCGCTACACACCCCCGTACCAACCATCACACCTGTGGGGATCAAGTCAACCCACCCCGCCATCACACCAGTCGTAGGCTTTAAGCCATTTTATAATTGTGGCAGAGCCACCGAACTAGATTGTGACAAAGTCACCGAACTAGAGGCATTGAGCCAATTTTTATTTTGTGGCAGAGCCACCGAACTAGAGGCAAATAGCCATTTATTGCTTTTGTGGCAGAGCCACCGAACTAGAGGCAAATAGCCATTTATTGCTTTTGTGGCAGAGCCACCGAACTAGATTTTGGCAATAGGCCTTCTTCTCTTCATCATTTCCCAACCCATGCAATATGTATGCAATAGTAAACTATGGTCATACAATAATTTTATTTAAAAGGCCCATTAACAAGAGTTAATATTTTCAAATCTTTATTAAGGCCCATAAATAACACTTTGGCCTAACTAACTATTTATCAACTAGGGCCCAAATTTACGATCTAGCAAGAATTCGGCCAATTTATCGATCTAGCAGGTATTTTAGTCCGTTTAACAATTTAATAGAGTTTACGGCCCATTTATCGATCTAGCGAGGAATTCACCCAATTTATAATCAAGCAGATTTTGGCCCGATTATCAATCTAGCGAGTTTTCGCCCATTTATCGATCTAGTAGATTTGCCCAATTTACAATCAAGCAGATTTGCCCGATTATCAATCTAATGAGTTTTCGGCCCATTTATCGATCTAGCATATTTCGGCCCATTTTACTGAAACATACAACTTACATATTAACAAGTAATTTCTTGAGGGTGTTTTCTTAATTTTCACGATTTTATTCGTTTTCATGTATTTTAAATGAAATATCGGTTATTACGTTTCATACCGATCTAGTCGTTTTTACGATTTTACTTCAATACCAAAATTGATATCCAACCCGAGAAAAAGTGTGAAGTTACACACCTCGATATCGAGAGTACTAATCCTTCTCGCTCCTCGACACCTAAAACATATTTCGATCCGTTAGAACACTATTTTGTATAAAAATTACATTATCGATATTAGATCCAAAACCTTACCCTCTTAATTTTGAATCACTTCGATTTTCGGTTTCTCCTCGTTTATTGGTTCGTTAGTCGCTGAGAATCCACTAACGTACAAAGGCTCGGGAGTTCTTACTACTTCAAATAGTTGACTTCCTTCGGAAGATGGTCCGCAACCCGG
This sequence comes from Gossypium rotundifolium, assembly GCA_025506655.1. NCBI lineage: Eukaryota > Viridiplantae > Streptophyta > Magnoliopsida > Malvales > Malvaceae > Gossypium > Gossypium rotundifolium. Next base: position 65,811,821 of record CP106722.1, read on the forward strand.
TGGAAAATCCCGGACTGCCGAAACCGCTCTTCGTTTAAACTTAGGGGGAATAGTGGATCCGCCCCTCTTAATATAACTAAACACCGCCCTTTTCTTCCCTATTTTGAAAGTCTTCAAGATCAAAAGAACATTAATCCAATCTAAAATAATATCGAAATAATACTAAAGGTTTTAAGGATGTGATTTCCTTACCACAATAAATCGATTCCAACGTTTCTACGATTCTCTCGAACACTTGAGTTCCGATCTTCCGTTATTGCACTATATTATAATGAATAAAACGTTAATAGAACGAACGTTTATTTCGATCCAAATGGTCCTTCATGACACCATTTAATATTCGACCATATCACTATTAACTAATCGAAAATGAAAAAGAATCCCTTACCTATATTTCCACGGTTGAAAAGAATCGATTGATAAAGATGTTTGTGATTAAAGAAAGATTCGACTATGTATGATCAAAGAAAAGAAAGAAAGGTTCGGCTATGGGCACTCTAGCATTCGGCCAAGAGAGAGTTTAATGGAGAAACTTTGAGTGAAAAGAAATAAAATATGAAAGAAGAGATGGTGATGATGTTGTTTTGATTTCAAAGAGAAGAGAAGAAAAAGATGGTTTTAGGAGCTAGGTACATTCAGCAATGGTAAAAAAGAAAAGAAAAAGAATGGCTTTTGGTATAGGTGATTTCGGCACTCAAAGAAAAGGCACAAAACAAATGCTAAAGCAATAAGCAAAAATGACCAAATGCTCAAAAGATTAGAGCTTTACCAAAGTTCAATTTCGGCCAAAGGAAAAAGTTGAGAAGAGGAATGCAAAATTTTGCACAAAGTTGCTAGGAATGACCAAAAAGAAACTTCAATTCTTAGCCAAACTATCACCAAAAATTTGGCTCCCCCTATAGTCCAAATTGCCGTCCCTATGCATGGTCAAATGGCCATGATATTGTTTCCATAATAATTTCCTTGATACTTGCCCCATATCTTCATACCTTTCCTTAAATTATTGTTTCCCTTCCTTAAGTTAACAATTTCCTTAATCCTTTGATATACTAACCAAAAATATCATGGTCAACACTTACCATATATGCACTTGGCCGACACTTGCTATACATGTGCAGAAAATTAAAAAATAAAATTCATCTAGATGCTAAACAAGGGATTGAACCTCTCCCTCATGCTACAATTCATGCGCCAACACCACCATGCCATGTACTCAACTTATGTCACTCATTAACACTTAATTTAACTTAAGTATTAATGACACTTGCTTCTCTTCAATAAATTCTCAAATATTAAATTTATTCCTTACCCAAATTATGCTATACTCTTCTTTAGGACTTCAATAAACACGAAAATAAAAGTAAGAAATTTTCCTTTAAAAACTAAACACCAAATCAAGCAATATATAAATACTCGGATTTTTAGGGTGTTACAAGTCAAGTAAGTATGTTCATTACGTATTTCTTTATTTTTGTGATGAGACCTAAGAAGCAATCTAGAACTTCTAGTTTTAGGTGTTGAAAATGATAGAAATCGAGACTATAGGATGTGATTGCGAAAACAACTCTATCTCTTATATCTCATAAAATATCGTTAATAAACACTGAAATAATATTCTGATTCATAAAACTTGTAATCAGATTAAAGCGAATTAGTCAATATGAGCTCTAGAGGACGTGGTCATGGACGCGGTAGACGTGGCTGTGGTAGAGGCCGAGGTGTTGTGTCTGAAGCACCGGGTCATATACCGGAAATGGATGCACCTGTGTCATTTGAGAGCGAAACTGGATCTCATATTCATGCCAATGAAGATAATGCTTTGACTCAAGTAATGTTGCAAGTCTTAGAAAGAGTAGCTGGAGCCAGAACTGGGCCAGTAATTCGCAGATCAATATCGAAACGACTCAAGTCTAGTGGTGCAGAAGTTTTTAGAGGTGTCTCTGTATAGCCCCGAATGCCGCAGAATATTGGCTTGAGGCTGTAGAACGAATTATGGATGATTTGGAATGCACCGTCGAGCAGAAACTGAGAGGAGCCGTGTCTTTGTTAAGAGACGAGGCGTATCAATGGTGGCTATCGTGTCCGAGAAGGCACTGAGGCTGCATTGGTTAATTGGGATTTCTTTAAAGCTGCTTTCCAAGGAAGTACGTCGGGACAAGTTATATAGATGCCTGGAGGAAGGAATTCCTGAATTTGGTTCAAGGAAGTAAGATTGTAGCAGCTTACGAGGCAGAATTTCTTTGTTTGAGTCGTTATGCTCGTACTATAGTGCAGACTGATCATGAGTGCTGTGTACGCTTTGAGGATGGACTGAATGATGAGTTGCAGGTACTGATAGCCCCACAACAAGTGCGGACTTTTACCTCGCTAGTAGAGAAAGCTAAGATAGCCAAAGAGGCTAAGATTTCAAAATGCCAAGATCGGGAAAAAGTAAGAGGCAAGAGGGATTTTAAGTATTATGGTTCTTCTAGAAGGTTTTAAAAGAGGCCACGGAATAATGAGGCAGTTCAAGTTAGGGCATCTGTGACTACCAATCAGATTCGAGAATGTGCCGACTATGGTAGATGACATCCTGGAGAATGTTGGAGGAAAACTAGAGCCTGTTTTAAATGTGGATCTAAGGATCATCAGTTTAAGAATTGTCCTCGACGGACTGAAATGACTCAGGAAGCTCGTAACCCTGAGGCTCAGCCAGCTAGAGCTACTCAGCAGCCACCAAGAGGTCGTGGACCAGGTCGTGGTGGTAATGGTAACGGATGTGGACAAGGTGCACCGGGTCGAGGTAATGGTGTTAGAGGTAACACGAAGGCAAGACAGCCAGGATTGGTCTATGCTGTCAGGCATCGTGAGGACGGCAATGCACCTGATGTGATAACTGGTATGTTCTTCATCTCTAATGTACCTATTACTGCTTTGATAGATATCGGATCTACCCACTCGTATGTTGCTAGTGCTATATCTGTAAACCTAAGCATTAGATCTGAGATTACCGATAGAGAGATGACGGTAATTGGTCCTTTAGGACAGTCGGTAATAGTGAATAAGTTATTCAGAGATGTGCCCTTAGAGATTCAAAGAGAGGTATTTCTAGCAGACTTGATGGAATTACCTTTCGATGAATTTGATCTTATTTTGGGCATGGATTGGTTGGTGAAGCATCGGGCGCAATTGGATTGTGCCGAAAAGCGGATGTCAATTAGGACTGTGGATGATAAGGAGATAATAATGATAGGCGAGCGAAGAAACTTTTGGCAAATGTGGTATCCGCTTTGAAGGTAGAAGTTAGTGCGGAAAGGAATAGAGCATTCCTAGTATTCATCGATGCTTTGGATGCCAAGTATTTATCGAGAGAAAGTGTAAAACGGTGAAAGAATTTCCGGATGTCTTTCCGAAGAACTTCCGGTCTACCTCGGATCGAGAAGTAGAATTTGGCATTGAGCTTTTAATCGAAGCGCTCGGTGTCCATTGCTCCTTATAGAATGGCACCGAAGGAGTTAGCGGAGTTTAAAGCTCAAATTCAAGAACTGCTAGATCGGGGATTTATTCGACCAAGTGTGTCTCCGTGGGGAGCACCGGTTTTGTTCATCAAGAAGAAGGATGGGTCGATGCGTATGTGCATTGATTATAGGCAATTGAATAAATTGACGATCAAGAATAGGCATCCATTGCCGAGAATCGATGACCTATTTGATCAATTAAGAGGAGCTTCAGTCTTTTCCAAGATTGATTTGAGATCGGGTTATCATCAACTCAAGGTGAAGGAGGCAGATATTTATAAGACGGCATTTCGAACTCGTTATGGACATTATGAGTTTTTAGTAATGCCGTTTGGTTTGACTAATGCACCAGCTGCATTTATGGACATGATGAACCGAGTCTTCCAGCCCTATTTAGACCAGTTCATAGTAGTGTTCATAATGACATCTTGGTATATTCGAGGAATGAAGAAGAGCATGACTCTCATTTGCGCACTGTGTTGCAAATTTGCGAGATAAGAAACTTTATGCCAAATTCAGTAAGTGTGAATTTTGGTTGAAGGAAGTGACTTTCTTGGGTCATGTAGTGTCAGCTGAAGGAATAAGAGTTGATCCTCGAAAGATAGAGGCTGTGTTGGATTGGAAACCGCCAAAGTCAGTAGATAAGATCCGAAGTTTCTTGGGTTTGGCTGTTTATTATAGACGCTTTGTTGAGGGGTTTTCGTTGATTGCTGCTGAAACACCCCAAACCCAGCCCACAAGCCTTGACCGGATCTGGCATGCTTCTAGAGAAAAACCATTCGAATCTTATTTGGACTTTGCCAAAAACTTGTGTTTTTTTTTTTTTTTGAAAACAGTTGATTTGGGTTGGGTTCAAGATTAAAACCCATGTTGATTAGATGTCAAAACATTTAATATTTATATTTAAGAAAAATTAACTTTATCTTTAATTTAATAAAAATCATATCATACTAAAATAATTAAAAATGCATGCATAAACAGTTTCATTCTAGTGGCCTTATTACATTAAAATAATTCCCGAAATAATTCAAGACTTAAATAATAAAAACTAAAAAGAAATAATCTCGGAGTTGAGCATGGCCTCCACTGAGCTCCTGCCGACCCGGTCCATTACTGAATGTCACCTGAAAAATAATCCCACTAAGGGGTGAGTCAAAGAGACTCAATGTGTACAGCCAACACAAGTCTCAATTAATACAGGCATGTCAAATCATACATAATATACATATATAAATCATGATGCAAACCCGAACCCAAGCCTAAGTAACCATCAACTACACATCACCCGTACCAACCATCACACCGTGGGGACTACTAAGTCAATCCTCCATCCGCTACACGTCATCGAAGGCAGTCACTGCAGACGACTTGCTCATCGCCCTTATAGTTTCGTGGCATAGCCACCAGATATTAATTCGTGATATAAGTCACCACATTCAAATTTTGTGACATAAGTCACCACATTCAGATTATGTGACATAAGTCACCACATTTAGATATTGGGGTGTAAAACTACCAATTCACTTCCCCTTTACATATCACCCATATGCCCCATGTCATACAAATCATGCAATAACATGCCTTATTCTTTAGTTCACATTCTTATCGAAATTCTCATATGTGCCATAACAGATATTTATGCTATCATAGCTACAGTAGTAGTAAGTTACGTACCTGATTACTTTGTACCATTGTATGGTACTCTTAGCCACATCTTACATATTCTTACTATCACATTTATTAACACATAACCGTAAATTTATTAAGGCTTAGTGTGGGGTACACACCTGATTCACTTAGCAAGTTTACTGAAAATCCCGAAAACCCGATCTAGCGTCCTAGATCCTTAGTTCCTACATTCGGCCAACCCTACACATGTTAGCAAAGAGCCATTCGGCTAACTAGCCAAATCTCGAAGGAAACGTGACTGAAATCTTACCTTGCTTGCCAATTTGAGTACTCCTCAAATCCCGAAAACTTTGTAGTGCCTCTTTATTGAAATCGACTAGCACTAAATCACTTCATAGGTTAATTTTCGGCTTTTGAATAAATATGTAATAGATCTAAAACACCAAATATAGCCTTGGCCGATTACATATGTCCACTTACCTTGTGATTCTTAAATCCCGAATTTGATCCTTGCTTCTTTAGTGATCTCGAGATTCCTATAGGCACATGTTAGATCCAATATAACATTAAAACATAGTAAGTGGCCCTCGGCCGAATGACTTACCTTAGATCTTTAAAAGTCCCGAAAGATCCTTCCTTGTAGTCGACAATAGTAGAATCCCAAAATTCCTAAAAGAACCGATTTCATGTTTGATTAAATGCTGAATTTTGGCTTTTGTTCCACACATGTCGACAGAGAAGAAATAAGGAGAAATAACAGAGATTCGGCCATTGCAGACTTACCTATCCAAACTGATTTGAGAAGGGATCAAAAGAGATCTCTAACTTGGTTGCTATTCGGCCAAAATTGAGAAGAGATGAGGTGGAAGAATTTTGGCAATGGCTTAGGAAAATAATGAAGATTCGGCTTCAATGGAAAAAGGGAAATAATATTGTGGGTCAGCTTTTTTTTTTAAGAATGTGGAGAGGGAGAGTGTGAAGCTTAGGAGTTTCGGCTATGGTGAATATAGGAAGAAGAAGATTTTGGCTAGAAAAGAAAACTGTGAGAAAAGGAAAAGAAGGAAATTCGGCTAGAGAAAGAGATGAAAAAGAAAAGCAAAGTAAAAAGATGGACACTATTGCTAAGAATTTCGGCTAACACTCAAACACTAGCCTTTCCTTGCTTTTCTCCTATTTTATCTCTTCTTCCTCCATTCAAAATAATTAAAATAAATCTACATTTATGTCTTTAGCTTTAGCCGAATTTTAAAAGAATTCAAACCCATCTAAAGCTCCTTCCTCAGTCTCCCTATGCCGTCCACCTCTACTCCTTATTGCCGCAAAATAAAAGTTATTATTTTGCCTCCCTTGTGACTCAAACCCTGGCCCATTTGCACCTGCTTGTGGCGTCACTTACATAGGCTTTAAGTGGCGCCTCCAAGCCACTTAACCAAGCCCATTTGTGTGTCTTATTTCCCCTACTAATTTTCTTAAGGCCTTTTTGGTTTAGCTTCCTATTTTAGATTTAAAATCTAATAATTTCTAAGGCACTCTCCTATTTTCTAAAGTTCACAAAATTCATACAACACATTCTTAACACACAAAGGCATGTTATTTCATATAATTAAGCAAAAAATGCATAAGCCATAATCCGGGATATTACAGTTCTACCCCCTTAAAATAATTTCAACCTTGAAATTACCTGGCTAAAATAGGTGAGGGTATTGCTGTCGCATTGCTTCTTCTGCCTCCCATGAAGCTTCCTCCGATCCATGATTCCGCCATAACACTTTGACTAAAGGAACTGATTTCCTTCGTAGCACTTTCACATCTCGTTCCAAAATCTGAATCGGCTCTTCCTCGTAGGACAAGTCTGGCCTTAGCTCCACCTCTTCAACTGGTACTACATGAGATGGATCTGATCGATAGCGACGTAGCATAGAAACATGGAATACGTCATGCATCTGCTTCAATTCCAAAGGCAACTCTAATTGGTATGCCACTGGTCCAACTTGCTTCAATACTTGATAAGGTCCTATAAATCTTGGGCTTAGCTTTCCTTTGCAACCAAATCTCATCACCTTCTTCCAATGCGAGACCTTAAGAAACACTTGATCCCCCACGTCAAATTCTATTTCTTTCCGTTTGAGATCTGCATACGACTTTTGCCTATCAGATGCTTCCTTTAACTGTGCTCGAATCACATTAACCTTCTCCTCGGATTCAGCCATAATTTCCAGACCCAAAATCTGTCGTTCTCCCAATTCCGTCCAACATGTAGGAGTGCGACATTCTAACCATACATTGCTTCGTAAGGTGCCATCCGAATACTTGCTTGATAGCTGTTATTGTACGCAAACTCCGCTAGAGGCAAATATTCTTCCCAACTTCCTCTGAAGTCAATCACACAGCCTGTTAACATATCCTCTAACACTTGGATCACTCGTTCAGACTGGCCATTCGACTGTGGATGAAAAGCCGTACTGAAATCCAATCTAGTGCCTAAAGCCTGATGTAAAGCTTTCCAAAACCGAGACGTGAACCTTGGATCCCTATCCGAGATAATCGACACTGGCACTCCGTGCAACCTTACAATCTCCGCTACATACAATCTTGCTAGCTTTTGTGAAGAATAGTCAACTCGCACTGGAATAAAATGCGCGGACTTTGTCAGCCGATCCACTATCACCCATACCGAGTCCTTCTTAGTAGGCGTAAGGGGAAGCCCACTAACGAAGTCCATGGTAATTCTCTCCCACTTCCACTGCGAAATTTGTATTGGCTGAAGCAATCCTGATGGAACTTGATGTTCAGCCTTAACTTGCTAACCCGTCAAACACTTGCCAACATATTTGGTAACTTTCCGCTTAAGACCAGGCCACCAAAACTGTTCCCTTAGATCTCTGTACAATTTACTACCTCCGGGATGCTTAGCATAAGGGCTACTATGCGATTCCCGAAGAATTCTTTGCCTAAGCTCCTCGTTCTTCGGCATACAGACCTTACCCTTGAAGCACAATACTCCTTCGTCATTAACACCATAACCCTCTAACTCTCCATTCTGCAATTGTCGCAACTTAACACTTAGATTTTCATCTATTAACTGACTTTCCTTCACCTCATTCAACCATGTCGGCTTGAATTGCAATTCTGCCAGCAGACTTCCATCGTCATATAAGATCAGATTTGCGAACATCGCCCTCAGATCCGTCACTACCTTCTGACTTAGGGCATCTGCCACCACATTCGCCTTGCCCGGGTGATACTCTATAGAACAGTCGTAGTCCTTCAATAATTCCACCCACCTTCGCTGTCTCAGGTTCAACTCCTTTTGAGTCAGCAGATACTTAAGGCTTTTGTGGTCTGTGTAGATCATTGACTTCTCTCCATAAAGATAGTGCCTCCATACTTTAAGAGCAAAGACCACTGCCGCCAATTCCAAGTCATGCGTCGGGTAGTTAACCTCGTGTGGCCTTAGCTATCGAGACGCATAAGCAACTACTTTCCTATCTTGCATAAGGACACCTCCCAATCCTGTATGGGAAGCATCACAGTACACTACAAAATCCTTCCCTGCCTCAGGCTGAATCAAAACTGGAGCTTCGGTCAAGACCCTCTTAAGCTTCTCAAAGCTCTCCTGTTGCTTATCGGTCCATACGAAAGGCACTTCCTTTCTCAACAACTTTGTCAGAGGCGCGGTTATTGACGAGAACCCTTCCACGAACCTTCGATAATAGCCTGCTAATCCTAAGAAACTCTGAACTTTTGCCATGACTTAGGGGTTTCCAATCCAAAGCGCCTCAATCTTCCGAGGATCCACCCTTATTCCTTCAGAAGATACCACATGTCCTAAAAACGTAACCTCCTTAAGCCAAAATTCACACTTGCTGAATTTGGCGTAGAGCTTTTTCTCCCTCAACACTTGTAATACAACTCGGAGGTGCTCATCGTGTTCTTCCTTAGACTTCGAATACACCAAGATATCATCTATGAACACAACAATAAACCGGTCTAGATAGGGTTGGAAAACCCGGTTCATCATGTCCATAAATGAGGCTGGGGCATTTGTCAATCCGAACGGCATTACCAAGAACTCATAATGCCCGTACCTTGTACGGAAAGCTGTCTTATGGATATCAGCCTCCTTCACCTTAAGCTAATAATATCCAGACCTTAGATCTATCTTTGAGAATATCATGCCCCTTAAGTCGATCGAACAAGTCGATACGTCTTGGCAACGGATACTTGTTCTTGATGGTCACCTTATTCAACTGACGATAATCTATGCACATGCGCATAGTTCTGCCCTTCTTCTTCACAAACAAGACCGGTGCTCCCCATAGAGACACACTGGGTCGAATAAACCCACGGTCTAGTAATTCTTGGATCTGAGCCTTAAGCTCAACCAATTCCTTTGGTGCCATTCTGTACGGGGCAATTGACACAGGAGCTGTACCCGGTAGCAAGTCAATTCCAAACTCCACTTCCCTATCCGGGGGTATTCCAGGTAACTCTTCCGAAAAAACATCCACAAACTCCCTTACGGTTCTAACTCCACTAACTCCCCCTTCTTTCGCATCCAACACACTAAGGAAGGCCAAAAATGCCTTGCACCCTTTCCGTACCATCTTATCAGCCTTCAAAGTAGAAACTACGTTAGACAAGTAGTTCTTTCTTTCTCCTATCATAACTATCACCTTATCCTTTGGGGTCCTTAACTCCATTCGCTTACTGCATAATCCAATACACCCGATGATCCACTAGCCACCCATACCAAGTATAAGATCAAATTCTCAAGGGTAATTCCATTAAGTCAAGAAGAAATACCGCTCCTCAAGCTCCAAAGGCACACTCAAATATCTTGTTCACTACTACGGTTTGACCTAGTGGGCTTACTACAGTCATCTCCCTACTAGATAGTTCAGAGGCTATTCCTAGAGTTTCAACTACTCTACATGCAACATAAGAATAGGTCGAGCCCCCGTCAATCAAAGCAACATAAGGCTTGCCAAATATAAGAAACGTACCGGTTATGACATCTGGTGCATCTCCGTCCTCCCTCCGACGAACTGCATACACTAAACCCGATTGCCTGACCTCCGTGTTACCAACACCTCAGCCCGGTGTTCTCCATCCTCTATCAGTACCGTTTCCTCTACCATTCGAACCACGGCCCCGCTGAGGCTGCTGTCCACCTCTTCCAGCCTAGTCAGAACCTTAACTTACTGGTCGTCCCCCTTCGATTCTCATAGGAAAATCCTTAATCATGTGGTCCTTGGACCCATACTTAAAGTATCCTCCCATCTTCTTCCAACACTCTCCTAAATGCTTCTTCCCACATTGGGCACAGGAACGATGCTTTCCTCCAGTAGTAGCTTGCGGGCCTCGCGGCCCATCAAATCTAGGCCTCTTTTGCTTATTCCTTGAAGACCTGATGATCCAAATCCTCTCTTCTACCTATTCTGATCGGTGTTCTGCCTTACAGAATCCTAGATACCCTCGGCTACCTTAGCCTTCTCCACCAACACAGCAAACTCCCGCTCTTGCTGTGGAGCTATCAATAGTCTCAAATCATCCCTCAGCCCGTCCTTAAATCAGACACACCGCTCATGCTCATTTGACACTATGCCTTGAGCATAACGGCTTAGCCTTAAGAATTCAGCGTCGTACTCCGCCACGGACTTGTTCCCTTGAACCAGCCCCAGAAATGCCTTCTTCTGTGCATCAATGTAATGAATACCAACATACTTCTTCTGGTATGCTGCCTTAGCATAATCCCAAGTGAGTTTCTCAGTTGTAACACCATCCCGAACCGTGAGCCACCATTGATATGACTCATCGCGGAGAAGTGACACCAACCCTTTCAATTTTTCCTTAGTAGTCAAATCCAGCTCATCCATAATCCGCTCAGTCGCCTCCAACCAATACTCAGTGGTACTGGGTGCCACACCAGATACACCACGGAACACCTCAGCTCCGTTGGCTCGGAGTCGCTCAGGTACTAACTTCCAAGCTCCCATGCCTCCACCTGCTCCAGCCACCCTTTTTAAGACCCGCGATGCTACGTCATCCCCCGTCTGATCCTGATATTCCACATCGGTGGTGGTGGTGGTGGCATTTCATTTTAGATCCTTGACCGATCTAACGGGTTCACATACTCATTCGCCTCTACCACGACCTGCACGTTCTGACCACGCCCCTTGAATCCATACTTCCAATTTATGCTTATATCGATTAAAGAATTTTATAGATTAGTTTTGTTCCACCGATTTATCACGCATACAGTCTTATGTTCAATAGTTTTTAAAGGGTAGTTCTTTCGAATTCATTCACATACAGTCTCAGATCATTCATTCAATCACATACATGAACTTGCGTTCATTACAGGGAAATGTTGTAGTTGTCGTTGTTTGTTGTTTTCCACTACCCAGGGGTATTTTGGTGATTTTGTCCTAGAGGGGTATTTTGGTAATTTTTCAAATTAAGGCATTTGAAAATTTCGCAAAGTAGAGATTTTGGCATTTTTATAAAATTGAAATGCTTGGTAAGAAAATTTCAAGGGTAAAATGGTAATTTTATACACTAGGGGTATTTTTGTAATTTTACAAGCCAGGGTTATTTCGGTAATTTTTTTCGTGAAATATGGTTCTTGGTGACTTTTCAAAATAAGGGTATTTTTAAAGGTTTCTAATTTGAGGGTACTTCGGTAATTTTCCTTACTAAGGGTATTTTGGTCATTTATTCAGGTTAGGGGTAATTTGGTCATTTTGCAAATCAGGGGTAATTTCGTAAATTTTTCAAATCGGAGTATCTTAATATTTTGTAAAAATAGGGTTTTTGGATATTTGTAAGGTAAGAGAATCTTGATAAAAACTGTGGGTAGTATGGAAATTTTATGAACCAAGGGTATTTTAGTAAATTTTTTTCAACTAGGGGTATTTAGGTCATTTTAGTAAATCCAGAATATTTTGGATTTTTTTTTTCAAAATAGTTTTCCTACACATCAAAGGGGTCATTTGGTGATTTTAAGACTAGGGTTTTTATAAAAATATGGCTAGTCCCTTTTGAGTTTTAGTTATTGGGTTTAGCCTGTGGCTGAGTCCTCTTGGTTAGGGTGAACCATCACTACTCATCAGGTAGGATTCGAGTGGAGAGGGGGTGAGTCACTAGGACTGCTTAAATACCAAGCTCCCACCGAAACCAATCCTAGACATGCACACAATGGTTGCCACGCCCTAACTCGGTGACTTAAACACAGGTTTGTTTAATTGGGCATTAAAGTTTTATGTAATTCTCATGTTGGGGTAAACTAGTCCTAGGGTTTAATTCCTAGTCCACCAATCTACGTCCCTATATAATCCCACATACAATTCATAGAAAAGTTAGGAGTACTTACCTGGTGGACTTCGGGCCGGAGACTCAGGTGCCATGCCAGAGAACCTGCTCATTTCTTAGAAAATCCACTTTCAAAAGAGAGAAAATGTTTTGGGGCCTAAAAGCCCTCAAGGCTGAGTTTTGAACCGGGCTCTGATACCAAAATGAAACACCCCAAACCCGGCCCACAATCCCTAACTGGATCTGACATGCTTCTAGAGAAAAACCATTCGAATCTTATTTGGACTTTGCCAAAAACTTGTGTGTTTTTTTTTTTTGAAAATAGTTTATTTGGGTTGGGTTCAAGATTAAAACCCGTGTTGATTAGATGTCAAAATATTTAATATTTATATTTAAGAAAAATTGACTTTATCTTTAATTTAATAAAAATTGTATCATACTAAAATAATTAAAAATGCATGCATAAATAGTTTCATTCTAGTGGCCTTATTACATTAAAATAATTCCCGAAATAATTCAAAACTTAAATAATAAAAACTAAAAAGAAATAATCTCGGAGTTTAGCATGGCCATCGAGCTCCTGAGGCCAGATCCATTACCGAGTGTCACCAAAAATAATCCCACTAAGGGTGAGTCAAATAGACTCAATGTGTACATACCAACGCAAGTCTCAATTAATCTGAGCATGTCAAATCATACATAATATACATATATAAATCATGATGCAAACCCGAACCCATGTTAGCAAAGAGCAATTCGGCTAACTAGCCAAATCCCGAAGGAAACGTGACCGAAATCTTACCTTGCTTGTCGATTTGAGTACTCCTCAAATCCCAAAAACTTTGTAGTGCCTTCTTCTTGAAATCGGCTAGCACTAAATCACTTCATAGGTTAATTTTCGGCTTTTGAATAAATATGTAATAGATCTAAAACACCAAATATAGCCTTGGCCGATTACATATGTCCACTTACCTTGTGATTCTTAAATCCCAAATTTGATCCTTCCTTCTTTAGTGATGTCGAGATTCTTATAGGCACATGTTAGATCCAATCTAACATTAAAACATAGTAAATGGCCCTTGGCCGAATGACTTACCTTAGATCTTTAAAAGTCCCGAAAGATCCTTCCTTGTAGTCGACAATAGTAGAATCCCAAATTTCCTAAAAGAATCGATTTCATGTTTGATTAAATGCCAAATTTTGGCTTTTGTTCCACACATGTCGATAGAGAAGAAATAAGGAGAAATAATAGAGATTCGGCCATAGCAGACTTACCTATCCAAACCGATTTTAGAAGGGATCAAAAGAGATCTCTAACTTGGTTGCTATTCGGCCAAGACTGAGAAGAGATGAGGTTGAAGAATTTCGACAATGGCTTAGGAAAATAATGAAGATTCAGCTTCAATGGAAAAGGGAAATAATATTATGGGTCGACTTTTTTTTCAGAATGTGGAGAGGGAGAGTGTGAAGCTTAGGAGTTTCGGCTATGGTGAATATAGGAAGAAGAAGATTTTGACTAGAAAAGAAAACGTGAGAAAAGGAAAAGAAGGAAATTGCCAGAGAAAGAGATGAAAAAGAAAAGCAAAGTAAAAAGATGGACACTCTTGCTAAGAATTTCTGCTAATACTCAAACACTAGCCTTTCCTTGCATTTCTCCTATTTTATCTCTTCTTCCTCCATTCAAAATAATTAAAATAAATCTACAATTATCTCCTTAGCTTTAGCTGAATTTTAAAAGAATTCAAACCCATCTAAAACTCCTTCCTCAGTCTCCCTATGCTGTCCACCTCTACTCCTTATTGTTGCAAAATAAAAGTTCTTATTTTGCCTCCCTTGTGACTCGAACCCTGGCCCATTTGCACCTGCTTGTGGCGTCACTTACAGAGGCTTTAAGTGGCGCCTCCAAGCCACTTAACCAAGCCCATTTGTGTGTCTTATTTCCCCTACTAATTTTCTTAAGGCCTTTTTGGTTTAGCTTCCTCTTTTAGATTTAAAATCTAATAATTTCTAAGGCACTCTCCTATTTTCTAAAGTTCACAAAATTCATACAACACATTCTTAACACACAAAGGCATGATATTTCATATAATTAAGCAAAAATGCATAAGCCATAATCTGGGATATTACAGCTGCACCCCTAACTAAGTTGTTACGGAAGGAAGTACCGTATCTATGGACCGATAAGCAACAAGAAAGTTTCGAGAAACTGAAGAAGATTCTAACGGAAGCACCAGTACTGATTCAACCAGAGGCCAAAAAAGAGTTTACCGTTTACTGTGATGCGTCACACACGGGATTAGGATGTGTACTGATGCAAAGTGGAAAAGTGGTAGCTTATGCTTCTCGGCAGTTGAGGCCGCACGAAGTCAATTATCTTACTCATGTTTTGGAGTTGGCTGCGGTAGTGTTTGCATTAAAGATTTGGAGGCATTATCTATACGGTGAGAAGTCAATCATTTATACGGACCATAAGAGTCTTAAGTATCTCCTTACCTAAAAGGAGTTGAATTTACCTAAAAGGAGTTGAATTTAAGACAACGGAGATGGGTGGAGTTGTTAAAGGATTATGATTTCTCAATCGAGTATCATCTTAGAAAGGCTAACATTGTGGCAGACGCATTGAGTCGAAAGGTTGTATCGGAGTTAAGAGCAATGTTTGCTCATCTCAGTTTGTATGAGGACGGTAGTTTGTTAGAAGAACTTCAGGTGAAGCCTCTGTGGTTGGAGCAAATCAAGGAAAAGCAATTATCCGATGAAAAGTTGGGTCCTTTAATACAACAATCTGAAGGTGGTGTAATAGGAGATTTTGGTTTGAACAAAGAAGGTGTACTATGTTTTCATGGAAGGGTTTGTATGCCCGAGGATTCGGATTTGAGGCGAATGATTCTTCTAGAGGTGCATAGTAGCCCTTATGCTATGCATCCCAGAGGAAATAAGATGTATATGGATCTCCGTGAACAGTATTGGTGGCCAAAGTTAAAACAGGAAGTTACTGATTTTGTGGGAAAGTGTTTGACTTGTCAATAAGTAAAGGCAGAACATCAATTACTGTCGGGATTGTTGCAACCAGTAAATATTCTATTATGAAAATGGGAGCGGATAACGATGGATTTTGTTAGTGGGTTACCCTTGACACCTACTGAGAAAGATTCTGTCTGGGTGGTAGTAGATCGATTAACGAAGACTGCTCATTTTCTACCAGTTCGTACGGATTACTCGTTACAAAAGTTGGCTAAACTTTATGTATTTGAAATCGTGAGGTTGCATGGGGTACCAGTGTCTATCATATCGGACAGGGATCCTCGGTTTACATCACGATTTTGGAAAGCTTTGCATGAGGCTCTGGGTACAAAGTTAAACTTCAATACAGCTTTTCACCCTCAGTCAGATGGTCAGTCAGAAAGAGTAATCCAGATTTTGGAAGACATGTTAAGAGGTTATGTGATTGATTTTAGAGGTAGTTGGGAGGTTTTTACCGCTTGGCGAGTTTATGATAACAATAGTTATCAATCCAAGATTCGGATGGCACCCTATGAAGCGTTATATGGTCGTAGGTGTCGTACTCCTACCGTTGGACTGAATTAGGGAACGACGCTTGTTGGGTCCCGAATCGATAACCGAGATGAAGAAAAGGTAAAAGTTATTCGAAGCAATTAAAGGAAGCCTCTGATAGACAAAAGTCGTACTCACTCTAAAGCATAAAGATATTGAGTTTGCGGTGGGAGATCGTGTCTTTTGAAAGTTTTGCCATGGAAAAGATTTTGATTAGGAAGAAAAGGCAAGTTGAGCCCTAGGTTCATTGGGCGTCTGATGTGTTGAAGCGTGTAGGACCAAGAGCCTATCAACTTGATTTACCTTAATTGAGTCGATTCATAGTGTTTTCCATGTTTCTATGTTGAGACGCTATAGATCGGATCCATCGCACATAGTACCCGAGAAGAAGTGGAATTAAGGCCAGATTTGTCTTTCGTGGAGGAACCAGTGGAAATTTTAGACCGAGATGTTAAAGTGCTAAGAAAGAAGACCGCACTTTGTTGGTCAAAGTTTTATGGCGTAATCACGAGTGGAGGAAGCTACGTAGGAGCCCGAGGATGCAATTCGGCAATAATATCCTCACCTCTTTTAATCGATAAATTTTGAGGACGAAATTTTCTTTAAGGAGGGTAGAGTTGTAACATCTCAAAAATCGAGTATCGATATATTGTATGTTTTGGTGTTTAGCTTATGAATGAAAATTTTCTTTCCTTCTTTTTCGTGATTATTATAGCTTTGAAAAGGGCATAGAATTATTCGGGTATTGAATAATTTTCAGTATTGGGAATTTATTGAAGTGGATCAAATGACCCTAATACTTAAGTTAATTTAAGTGTCTAAAATTAGCATAAGATGAGTAATTGGCAAGGTGGTGTTGGCGCATGAGTAATTGCATGAGGGGAGATGTTCGAATCCCTTGGATAGCAATTAGATGATTTTTATTTTTTTGCACTTGTATGGCAAGTGTCAGTCAAGCAATACTTATGGTAAGGATGGACTTTTTCTTTTATGGAAAGTAGACTAAGGGAATAAGATAAGTACTAACTTAAGGTATGGAATCAAGAAATTTTGGTATAATAAGGGGACATAAGGCTTGGATTAAGGGAAGATGTTTTGGAAACTTTTTAATGGCCTATTGACCATGTATGTGGACGGCATAGGGGGCTAGGGGGGACGGCTGGATTTTGTTGTTGGCTTGGTAGGTTTGGGTGTTGGATGAGCATTTTTCGTTTTAGTCAATTGGTGTTTTCTTATCAAATTTTCTTTCAAAATTTGCTCTCTTCCTAGCTGAATATACCTTAAGCCTTGAGGAAACAATTGCATCTTTTTACCATTTCTCCCTTTTTGACCATTTTGGTCTTAGTTTGATTATTACCATCAAGTCTTTTCTCTTTTCTTTGTGTTAGAAACCATATAGCCATTTTAGACCATTTCTTTTCTTCTCTTTTCCCTCATCATTGCCGATTACACTTTTGATCTCAAAGTTCTTTTGTTTTATCTTTATTATTTTCTCTTCTTCTTATTCTCTTTTCCTTCATGGTCGAATATTGGTAACCATTCACCATAGCATAATCAATTATTCTTCTCCTTTGTTTTTGCATATCCGAATCTTCTATTCTCCATAAGCATCTATTTTTTTCTTTTCTTCTACTCAAACTTTAATCAATCGAAACTTAGTAGAGGGTCGAAACTCAAGTATTCGTAAAGATCGTGGATCGTTGAAATCGAATTTAAGGTATTAAGGTAAGGGAGTATTAAGGATTTTCATATTGTTCGACATATGGTTATGAATGGTTTATTAATCGATTTCGTTTTAGAAGAAGTTATCGCTCGATTGACATATTGTGGAACGAAGGTATTTGTGGTAAGTTAATCCCACTCTTTAAAATTTTTAGTCAAATTTCAATAGTTTATTATTAAGACTAATGATCTTTTGTCATTAGAGGCAATCAAAATAGGGACGAAAAGGGCAGTAAATAGTACTCGGAAGAGGGTGGTTCTATTAATCCCCTAAGTTTAAGAGAAGGACTTTTGAATCCGAGATTTTTCACGGGTTGTGGACCTTCATCCGGCAAAAATCAAATATTCGAAGTCGTACGTACTCCCGAACCACAATTTACTCGGGGTATAGAACCTTTGGTTGGAGAGAAATCGCAAATAGTGGTTATTCGAGATTCCGAGGGTAAGATTTAGATCGTTCAATATTAGAATAGTTTAATATCAAATTTTAGTGTTCTAATCCTTCGTAATGTGTGTTCAGATATCGACGAGTGGGAAAGTGTAGTTCTCACCATAATCAGGTGTGTAATCTCACACTATATCTCATGGGTTAGATGACTATACAATGGTTAAAGTTGGATTAAAAATCGTAAAGTTGGTGAAATCGAAAAATATGACATTATTGACACTTAGTGTTAAAATCTCGAAATCGGTAGTAAGATCGTGAAATTTTGAAAATCGCCCTTAATGGTTAAAACGATAATAAGTGACAAATTGGGCCATATGTGATATTTGGTAAATTTGGGCCATATGTGTTATTTGGTAAATTTGGGCCATATGTGTTATTTGGCAAATTTGGGCTATATGTGTTATTTGACAAATTGGGCCATATGTGATATTTGGTAAATTTGGGCCTTATATGTGTTATTTGGCAAATTTGGGCCATATGTGTTATTTGGCAAATTGGGCCATATGTGATATTTGGAAAATTTGGGCCATATGTGTTATTTGGTAAATTTGGGTCGTATGTGTTATTTGGTAAATTTAATATATGTGTTATTTGGCAAATTTAATATATGTGTTATTTGGCATATTGGGCCATATGTGATAATTGAGAATTTGGGCCACATGTGATAATCGATAAATGGGCCTTAAGTGAAAATTTATAATTGGGCCATTTATGATAATTGATAAATGGGTTATATATGAAATGTGTTTTAATGGGCGAAATCTATAAACTATAATATGATATACTCTACTAATATTTTGAAATGCATAAACATGAATGCATGGTTTGGGATCAATGATGAAGAGAAGAAAGGCTTAATGCCGTAATTCTAGATAGGTGACTCTATCACAATGGTCGTTGTTCTAGAAATCTAGATCGGTGGTTCTACCACAATTATTTAAATGGTCGTTGCCACAAATATGATATTGGGCTTAAAGCCTACTTCAGTGTGATGGCGGGGTGGGTGACTAAAGCTCCCCACAGGTGTGCTGGTTGGGTACGGGGGTGTGTAGCGGATGGAAATCTAGGTTTGGTTTTGGGAATTGCATATCATTTGCATTATTAGTTTTAAATACTAAATTATTATATTTTGAAATGGGCTTACGCCCAAATAAATGTTTAAATGGTCTTGGCCCAGTGGACTATGGTAAGTGAGTTGCACACCGAGTTCTAAGTAACTCATCCCATTTTTTTACCCTCTCGTGTAATAACAATTGATGGAGACTTGGTTAGGAGATGACTTCGTGGGTGGCTATACTACAAATGGTGGTTCATAAAACTTTGAGACTTCTTTTATAATTTCTATTAAGTATTATTAATAGCGATGTAATAAGGCCTTTTTAATTATGGATTTTATTGTGTGGATGGATTTATTTATGTTTTAGTTTATTTAAGTTGGATTGATTTTGTTTTTCAGTAAATGATTTTCTATAACTCTCATTTCAAATAAAAGTTTTTCTTATCTAGAAACTTAGAAAATTCTTTTAAAACTTTTTGATGAAATATTCGATTTAATAAATCTAAAGTTTTTATCGATTACTACTTTATATATATCAAACGACAAATTCTTGTGTTTTAAATCAAGCATTTCAAATAAACCTCGATTTTTTTATAAAGTAATGTTCTTAATCGTTTTGCAATTTGATTTTTAATTCGTTAAATGTTTTGAATGTTCGTTAAAATTGTGTGGCATGCTGAAATCCGGGCTTAATGATAGGCCGGGTTTGGGGTGTTACATCCCTAGACCTATTCGTTTAAATAATGTATAAGGCATGACATTTATAGTTGCCCCTAAATCAGCTAACATATTATCAATAGTTAAACTACCAATTAAACATGGAATCGTAAAACTCCCTGGATCTTTTAATTTTTGCGGTAGTCGGTTTTGTAGCATTGCTGAGCATGTTGCGTTAAGTTCCACATGGTGCTCTTCACCTAGTTTGCGTTTGTTTGTTAAGTGCCGTCTTAAGAATCTCCTTGCATCGGGCATCTAAAAAAGAGCTTCAAGAAGAGGTAAGTTAATGTGTAATTTCTTTAGAAGTTTTAAAAACTTACCGAATTGTTATTCTGAATTATCTCCTTTCAATGCTTTGGGATAAGGTATTCGAGGGTGGTACTCTTTAATTACCGGTTTCTCTTGTGCTACCTCTATTTTACCTGTTTCTTCCTTGGTTTCTTGTACTGGGATGGGCTTGTCTACCTTTGTATCCCTTGAGATGTGATGGCTTGTATCTGTTCTTTTGGGTTTATTTCTTTGTTGCTTGGTAGACGTCCTTGTTGACATTCTGAAATAAGCTTTGTGAGTTGTCCCACTGACCTAGTGATTTCCCTGACTTGTTCCTTGATTTCTTTGATCGATATCCCTTGGTTATCAAGCGTTGTATCAGTTCTTTGGAGACAGGCATCTGTGTCTGCCATGAACTTTTTCAACATCTCTTCAAGACTCGACTTCTTTTCCGGTGGATAAGGTTGATTTTGGTAATTTGGAAGAGGTTGCTGCCTTTGATTTCCTTGTCCTCCCCATGAAAAATTGGGGTGGTTCTTCCAACCTGGATTGTAATTGTTACTATAAGGATTATTATTAGATCTGAAATTGTTACCTATATAGTTTGTCTGCTCATTTTCTGCTTCTGGTTGGTAAAGTGGGTACTCAGAATTTGCCACATTCCCACTCGCTTTGCATTGCATGACTGGATGTACCTGTGAAGAACATAAATTAACAAGCTTTTTATTTATTAACTCCATTTGTGTTGACAACATTGTCACTGCGTCTATGTTAAAAACTCTAGCTGATTTTATCGATTTAGCCCTTGTAATTTTCCATTAATAGGTGTTCAACAATATCTCCTCAATAAAATCGTAAGCCGCTTCAGGAGTTTTATTATTCAGAGTTCCACCGGCTGATGAATCAATCATTTGCCTTGTTGGAGAATTCACACCATTGTAAAAAGTTTGGACTTGAAGCCACATAGGTAATCTGTGGTGTGGACATATCCTTAGGATATCCTTATATCTTTCCCATGCATCATATAATGTTTCTGCGTCATTCTGCACAAAAAGAAGATATATCATTCCTGAATTTGGCCGTTTTGGCCGGTGGAAAATATTTTAAAAGAAATTTTTTGGTCATTTGATCCCATGTGGTGATTGACCCTCATGGTAACGAGTTCAACCACTGATTTGCTTTATTCATTAATGAAAAAGGAAATAGCCGAAGACGTATGGCATCGTCAAAAACGCCATTTATTTTGAATGTATCACAGAATTCTAAAAAATTAGATATATGAGTGTTTGGATCTTCATCCTGAAAACCATCAAATTGAACAAATTGTTGAATTATTTGTATTGTGTTAGGCTTTAATTCAAAATTATTAGCAGCTATAGCGGGCTTAACAATACTAGATTCTGCTCCTGTTAAATTAGGTTTAGCATAATCATACATAGTACGTGGAGAATTCTGTTCTTGCACATTTGCCGGTGGATTGTTTTCGTCCATTCCATCAGTAGGATTGGATCCTTCCTGTTCTCCTCTTTGATAGTCTAGGGCTCGTCTAATTTCTCTGCGATTTCTGCGAGTGGTAGCTTCAATGTCACTTTCGTATTATAATGGTCCTCTCGGATTTCTTCTAGTCATAAACTAGATGTACCTGTTGTAAAAAGAAAGGAAGAAATTTAGAAAAACAAAAATATATGTATAAAAATAAGAGAAATAAAAATAATAAAAATAATGGCTAAAGTAATAGAAATAGAGTTTTCTTAATATTTTAGGAGTTCCCCGGCAATGGCGCCAAAAACTTGATCGCTACAAAACAGTCTAGTTTTAATATTTATAAAAGAGTGATCGAACTCAGAGATCGATCATGCGACAACGATAGAGGCAAGCGCACCTATCGAACAGTAGTATAGCTCAGGCAAGAATACCTTATCGAACCCAAGGAACCTAAAAGTACTGCTACTCACTTTCTTTCTATTATTTAGCCTAAAATATGGAGTGATTGGTTTATTAATCTAAAACAAATGGAATACTAAAATTTAAATGCAAAGACAAAAGAACGAAATTTTGGGAAAAGACTTTGAAGAAAACTCAATTGATAAAGACGATACCTTCGGGAAGAATCCACCTATGACTTCACTTATTATCTACCTTTTCAATTCATATGATTTATTTACTTTGCTTGATCCGTGAGACTCCCTAACCTATATTAAGCCTTCTCTCGAAGCGAATAACATCTAACATTAGGTTAATTAGTGGAACTCTCGTTCTCTTATAATAACCCCCTAAGGAAGTAGTAAATCGATCAATGGACTCCCATATTAGGTTTCACCATAATCTGACAAAGTCTCGTAACCCTATCTCTAGGCGCCCGATCAACTCCGCTTAATTATGCTAGATCTACTCTTAGACAGGGTCTATTCTTCCTCCACCTAAGCACATCAGATAAATTTAAACAACATAATTAAGAACGAACTAAATATTTATCATATAAACTGAAAGAATTAAATAACGAAATCCGTCATAGGTTTCATCCCCTTCAGGTATCTGATGGGTTTAGTTCATAACTAAATAAGAAGACATCTCAAGAGAAAAGATAAAACAAAACATAAGAAATCCCTAAAACCCCCTGAAGGAATTGAAGAGGAGATCCTCTGTCTTGAGTAGAACTCCGACTCTTCGAGATGGATCATTTCGCTATCTTCGAGACAATCCCTCAATGAGAAAGGCTTGGCAGAAAACTCTGCTCAATGATCGACCCCTTGAATAGCTGCCTTGGGGTGTTTTTATAGACTTTTGGGATGCTTTACTTGTCAACTAAGTACTCATAATTCAGGTACAATTCATCCTAGGTGTTTGAGTAGACTTAGGATTACTTTTCTTAGGCTCCAAACATCCTATTTCGAGTGAAATTGCTCTTTCCAGCGGCAGGGGCACGGCTAAGGCACGCCTGTGTAAATTGAGGCTCAGCCCGTGTCTCTATTCTATTGATTTAGGCACGGCTGTGGCACGCCCGTGCAAGTCGGGGGTCAGGCTTGCTTCGGGTCTATCGATTGGGACACAGTCATGCAAATCGGGGATATGCCGTGTTGGCCTTTTTGTCGACGAGACACGGCCGTGTGGAATAAAGCCCAGGCCGTGTCAACTTTTTGGGTTGGCCCAATTTGATCCATTTTAAGCCCGTTTTATGTTCTTTTTATCCTTAGGTGTTCTCCTAAGTATAAGACATGAAAAGAAAGGATTAAGAGCACCTTTTTTACACAAGTCAAGGATAAATTTATCTAAAAACATACTAAATGTGGGATTAAAAAATGTTACTTTTACGGTTTATCACATTACTTCTTTTTAAAGGGGGTAAGGCATTTCACATGAACTTTTAATGAGGTATTTTGCATGAATTTTAAAGTATGTTTCAATCTTTTTACTTAAGTATGCTGAAGTAAATGAATGTTCAAAAAGAATTTTTTTCATAAGTTTGTTCAAATGCAAGCATGATTTTTGATTTTATCTAAGTTATATGTATGTTATCTTGAGTGATGGAATGCTTCTATGATCTTTAGTCTTATGTAGTATTTTCCATGAAAAATTGATTTCTTTAGAAATAGACATGTATGAAGGTTTAAGTCTTTCGAATTGACTTAGTAACTTTCTTGAGGCAAAATTCTAGGAGGTATAAGAATATAATATGATATAGGTACACTTTCTTTGGATCATTTGAGCCATTCATGCCGACCTTATTAATTTAACCCTTGAAGCTTAATTTTTGAGCTTAATGGCCTGTTTATTGCAAAGTACCTACATTATAAGCCACATTATCATCTTTTTGATTTTATTATATTCTATTGCACCTATATTAATGTAACATCCTTAAATAGGGGTTATTGTGTTTGAACTTCTTTGCATGTGTGTGGTTATTGTTTGAGGTGCTCTAGAGGCTAGTTATAAGCTAAAGGTAGGCCCAAGCTGTAGGAAAAATTTTGTTTTTAAGTGTTAGTTAAGGGAGCTGAAGGAGCTAGGGTTAAGTATATTTCTTAGGGAAGTTAAGCATAAGAACTACCTTTATGAAGTGGCAAAGGAGGCGCCACTAAGGTGTCTAGAGAATGACGCCACAAGCAGGTGGGAGAACTCAGGTTCGAGCAGCAGAAATTTTATTTTCTGCTTACCATTTTGACGCCAAGGGGGGAGGAGTTGTGCTTAGCACAAACTCTGTTAGATAAGATGGAGAAGAGGGGATTTAGAAGTTTGATTAATTCAAACTCATTTGAATGGTTGGCCAGGAGTGATTCAGGGAGTTTTGCTGAAATCTAAACTCTTGATGGAAGAGGAGTAAACGGTTGGGAAGCTGAGTAAGGGGGTGCCGAAATTCCTTAGTTAGCTAGGTGATATTTTTGGCAAGCTTGGAAGGCTCTCATTCTTTGTTTTGTGTCAAAGCCGAAACCACCATAGGCTCTTGTCGTTTTTCCCCTCTAAAACATCTAGCTGAACCTACACAAGGACCATTTGGAAACTCTCTTTTTCTCCTTTGAAATCGAAACCTCATTTGACATTTTCTTTGTTCTTCTCTTTTTCGGCAATTTAAGAGCTTGGTCGAACCTCCTTCTCTCCCATCTCTCTCTTTCTCTCTCTTTTTCTTTCTCTCAAAGCCGAAAGGAATCCTATTCCCTTCCATCTCTTTCTTTTCTCTTCATTATCTCTTGTGCTGAATCTCCTTTGTTGCCCTCCACCATTGTCGAAAGTTCTTAAGCTCTTCCTTCCTCACTGTTGGCCGAATATCAATCAAGCATTGATCTTTTTTGGTCTCTTCTTCAATCGGTTTTGAAAAGGGTAAGTGGTCTTGGCCGAAACTCTATTCTCACTTCCTCTTTTTCTCTGTTGACATGTGTAAACAAAAGCCAAATTTCGGCATTTGTCTTGGCTTGTAATCAACCATACGATTGGTTTCTTGTAGGATCTCCTGGATTTTGAAGCTATAGATCTAAGCCCTCTATTCTCTGTCAATCATATTTGGTAAGTCAGTGGTAAGGGTTATGCCGATTTAATTCTTCCATTAGATGTTTGAAAAGCCAAAGGCTATTGAGACTAAGTTGTGATGATTGGCTGATTGTAGGGGGAGGAGCAGTCTCGCATATCTTGTGTTGGGATTAGCATTCGTAAGGCAGAAAGGTAAGGATTGTGTTAGTTATGCGTTATCACATCCTTCGGGATTTATGGGTATAGCTGAATGGTCTTTGGTAATAACCTAAGTGTTGGCCAAATGTAGGATCAAAGGGATCTAGTGCAGTAGATCGGGTCTTCGGGATTCAGTGGTTGCGTTAGTAACAGGTGTGTAACTTACACACTTTATAACCTAGTAAATATGTTAATGACCTAAATGTGATAAAAGCCAAAAACTGTATAGATCTTGACATGATACCTTGATGGGTATGAGCAAGGATACGGGTAAGTCCGTTTCGATATGATTTTGTTATATGTGATGCTTAAAACTATGGCCTATGTTCCAATCGATATATGTTATTATTAAAGCATGTTGGCATGATTTGTACATGTATTGCATTGTTATGGGTATAATGAGATGTGGGGAAAGATTTGATATCTGTGTCTTTGGGACACTAGTGGTTTGGTACCACAGTTGATTTCGTGACTTTGGGTCACCAGAGGTTTGGCACCTCATAGCGACTCGTCCCAGTGGCTTAGCACCATAGTGTGTTGGCCCCACATTTGATATTACGGGATTATCGCCAGTGATTTGGTATCACAACGTGGGTTGGCCCCACAGATGGATTAATCGTGACTTTGGGTCACCAGTGGTTTGGCACCACATTATTATTGGATATCGTGACTTTGGGTCACCAGTGGTTTGGTACCACACGGGGTAGAAACGGAGTTATGGATGGCGAGGTTTGGGTGCATGATATATTGCTTGGTTATGACTTGTGTGTAAGCATGTCGCATTAACCGAGAAGGGGATTATGCACTGAGTCTTGGTGACTCACCTTCTCCCTTATCTTTTCAGGTGATTCGTAGATCGCGGATGAGGAGCCGGATGGACTCGAGGTGGCCATGCATTAAACACATTCAGTTTTACATGGACTTTGTTTTGGGTATTATTTTAAATTTCAAATTTTATTTGGGTTTGTAATAAGGCCTTTAAATCATGTTTTTGGATTATTTTGCATGCTTTAGATATATCTTCAAAAATGGCAAAGTAAATTACTTGTTTTGTTTTAACAACCTGATAACCAAAGTTTTCCAAAAATTTACCTCATTTTGAGTTTTCCAATCGTTACCATTGGGTAACAGCATTCATGAAATGATAACAAAGATACTTTAGATGATTTCCAAACTCAGGGTTCTTCTCAATTTCAAATGCACACGGTTTTTAAATAATTAAAAATAATACATTCGGGTTCTAACAAACATGGTTTTCTATCAAACTGAACGGCAAATGAGTTTTCAAACCATTTTCCTCTATAACAAGCCAAATTCGGTCATGGTGAGTTGATCGGGTTTGGGGTGTTACAATTTTGGTATCAGAGCAAAGTTCAAAGGCTCGACTGTCGGCCCAGGGCCCAAAATGTTTTAAAGTGTGGTTCTAAAATGTTCTTATTTGGAAATATATAGGTTGAGAAGCATGGAACCGAGTCTTCGGCACCAATCTACCCAGGTATGTACTTCTGACTGTTGTGTGAATTATATGTGGGGAAATGGGTATTTCGGGATCGTAGATTAGTAGAATAGGAACTATTAACCCTAGGAATAGCTTACTCCAACACAAATTGCATAAGACTTAATGATCCACTAAACAAACCTGTGAGTACGTCATTGAGCTAACGGTGTGGCAACTGTTGTGCGCATGTCTACGAGTGGATTCAGGGAGGGAGCTTGGTATTTAAGCAGTCCTAGTGACTCACCTCCTCTTCACCCGAATCCTACCTGGTGCGTAGTGACAGTTCATCCTAGCTAAAATGACTTATTCACAGGCTAAATTTCATAACTAAAACTCGAAAGGGACCAGCCATTTTGTTTCAAAACACTTTGAACCTTAGTTTTGAAATTGCCACAGTACCCCTGATTTGGAAAAAGACCAAAATATCACTGATTTGAGAAATGACCAAATTACCCTTGACTTGCAAAATTACCAAAATACCCCCAGTATGGAAAATTGTCGAAGTACCCTCAAAGCGAAAATTTTCAAAACACCCTTATTTTGTAAAATCACCTGAAACCATATTTTTTAAAAAATAAAAAAAATTTACGAAAATACCCCTGGTTCATGAAATTACCAAAATACCCCCGATTTCTAGAATTTTTTTAGAATATCTACGATTTGTAAAGGTTTTCGAATTAACCCTATTTTATTACTAAAATACCCCGATAGGTTAAATTACGAAAATACCCCTAAGTAGTAAAATGACGAGAATACCCCTACACGTGGGATGAGGGTAGTGATGACCGAAAGAACCACTGCCAAATTACTTCGTATAAAACTTATTTGTGGGTAATCAGTGAAACAAAAGCTAATTCATAAAAATCTCTTAAATAGATAAATCGCGACTATAGACATGAGTACTAGGGGACGTGGTCAGAATGTGTGAGGACGCGATAGAGGCAGAATGACCGTATCGGAACCCGTTAGGTCTGGTCAAGGGTCCGAGAATGAGATACCACAACCAACAGCTGTTGGTGTTGAGTATCAAGATCAAACGGGAGAATGCGATTGTCGCAGCGGCGTCATGAAAGTCTTTGGAAAGAGTGGTTGAGCGGTGGGGTACAAGAGCTCAGAAATTTGTATATGAACGACTCCGAGCCAATAAAGCTGAGGCATTTCGAAGTGTTTCTAGTGTGGCTCCCAATACGGATGAGTATTGGTTATAGGCAACGGAGCGAATTATGGATGACTTGGATCTGGCTGCTGAGGAAAAACTGAAAGGGATAGTGTCGCTTCTCCGGGATGAGTCATACCAGTGGTGGCTCATGGTTCGGGATAGTGCAGTAGTAGATGATCTCACTTGGGATTATTTCAAGGTAGCATATCAGAAGAAGTATGTAGGGACCAGTTATATTGATGCGTAGAGAAAGGCGTGTCTGAGGCTGGTTCAGGGGAGTAAGTCTGTATCGGAGTACGAGGCAAAATTTTTAAGGTTGAGCCGGTATGCTAGGGGCATCGTAGCTACAGAACATGAATGATGTGTCAGGTTTGAGGATGGGTTGAGAGATGAGTTGGGATTGCTGATCGCTCCACAGCAGGAGCGAGAGTTTACTGTGCTGGTGGAAAAGGCTAAGGTAGCTGAAGGGGTAAAGGAGTCTATAAGACAGAATCTGGATAGGAATAGGCGCAAAAGAGGTTTTAGATCGTCGGGGTCAGCTGATAATCCGTAAAAAAGGGCTAGACAGAGTGGGCCGAATCAATCTGGAAGGCTTACTGCTACTAATCAGGGACCAGCGCAGTGTAATCGATGTGGGAAATCTCATTAGGGAGGATGTTAGACTGGTGGAAAGGGATGTTTTGAGTATGGTTCACTGGATCATCGTGTGAGGGACTGTCCACGTAAGTTAGCCAGGATTCAGTCTGAGGGTCAGGGTCGTGCTCAGTTCAAAAATGAGGGACCACCACCGCAAAGGGGTCGTGCTACTGGTAGAGGAGGTAATGGCTCTAGTAGAGGCCGTGGAGCACCAGGCAGAGGTGCAGGCAACACTGAAATAAGACAGCCTGGGTTGGTATATGCAGCGAGACGTCGAGAGGAGGGCGACGTACCGGACATCATAACCGGTACGTTCTTAATCTTTGGATTACCATATATTGCTTTGATTGATGTGGGTTCGACGTATTCGAATGTTGCTATTAGCATAGTAGAGACCATGAACCTAGACTTTGAAACTACTTCTAGGGAAATGACAGTAATTAGCCCTCTAGGTCACTCTATATAAGTAAATAAGTTGTATAGGGATGTACCCCTAGAACTCCAATGGGTAGTATTCGTAGCTGATCTGATGGAACTACTGTTTGGGAGTTCAATTTGATTCTTGGGATGGATTGGCTGGTGAAGTACCAGGCTAGTTTGGATTGCGCGGCTAAGCGCATGGTTTTGAGAACAGTTGAGGGTGAAGAAGTGGTGATGATAGGTAATAGAAGAGATTATCTATCCAACGTGGTATCTGCGTTGAAAGCTGAGAAGATGGTCAGGAAGGGTTGTGAGGTGATTTTGGTTTATGTATGTGCTCTGGAGGCTAAGGAGTCTGCTGTTGGGAATGTTCGAACAGTAAAGGATTTTGCTGACGTATTTCCAGAGGAACTTTTGGGTCTGCCTCCAGATCGAGAAGTTGAATTTGGTATAGATTTGTTACCCGAAACTGCGCCAGTGTCTATTACCCCGTATAGAATGGCGCCGAAGGAATTGGTAGAGCTGAAGGCTCAAATTTAGGAGTTGTTAGACCGAGGTTTTATCCGGCCAAGTGTTTCACCTTGGGGAGCGCCATTACTCTTTGTCAAAAAGAAAGATGGTACAATGCAGATGTGTATAGACTATCGCCAGTTGAACAAGCTGACGATCAAAAATAAGTATCCGTGACCGAGGATAGATGACTTGTTCGATCAGCTTAAGGGGGCATCAATTTTCTCAAAGATTGATTTAAGGTCTGGGTATCATCAGCTAAAGGTGAAAGAGGCTGATATCCATAAGACGGCGTTTCATACTCGGTATGGGCATTACAAGTTTCTGGTGATGCCATTCGGGTTAACCAATGCACCGGCAGCATTCATGGACTTGATGAATCGGGTGTTTCAGCAGTACTTGGACCAATTTGTCGTAGTATTTATAGACGACATATTGGTATACTCAAGGACTGAGGAGGACCATGATACGCACCTGCGGGTGGTTTTGCAAATTCTGTGGGAGAAGTAGCTATTCGCCAAGTTTAGTAAGTGCGAGTTCTGGCTTAGGGAAGTGACTTTCTTAGGTCACGTAGTGTCCGCTGAAGGGATTAGAGTGGACCCTCGCAAGATTGAGGCGGTGTTGGATTGGAAACCGCCTAGGTCGGTTGCAGAAATTTGGAGTTTCCTAGGTCTGGCAGGGTATTACCAGAGATTTGTGGAAGGTTTTTCTCTAATCGCGGCACCGTTGACCAAGCTATTGAGGAAGGGAGTTCCATTTGTATGGTCGGAGAAACAGCAGGAAAGTTTCGACAAGTTGAGGAAGATTTTGACGGAAGCTCCGGTTCTGGTATAGCCTGAGGCAGGGAAGGTATTCACGGTCTATTGTGATGCATCACATACTGGCTTGGGATGTGTGCTAATGCAGGAAGGGAAAGTAGTGGCGTACGTGTCTCGACAGCTGAGACCGCATGAGGGTAACTACCCGACGCATGACTTGGAGTTGGCTGCGGTGGTTTTGCCTTGAAGATTTGGAGGCATTATCTGTACGGAGAAAAGTCGATAGTCTACACGAACCACAAGAGGCTGAAGTATCTTTTGACGCAGAAGGATTTAAATTTGAGACAACGAAGGTGGATTGAGTTGTTGAATAATTACGACTGCTCGATTGAGTATCATCCGGGCAAGGCTAACGTGGTGGCAGACGCGTTAAGCCATAAGGTGGTAGCGGACTTAAGAGCGATATTTTCTCGTCTTAGCTTGTATGACGATGGGAGTCTTTTGGTGAAATTGCAGGTTAAGCCGACTTGGGTTGAGCAGATCAAGGAAAAATAGTTAGGGGATGAGGGCTTGAATGCTCAGAAGTTGCAAGTTCAGAATGGTGGTTTAAAGGATTACAGCTTGTCCACTAATGGAGTATTGTGTTTCCAAAGGAGAGTGTGTACGCCAAAGGATGTTGAGTTAAGGCAGAGGATTCTTCAGGACGCACATAGCAGCCCATACGCTATGCATCCTGGAGGTAGCAAGATGTACCAGGATTTGTGGAAGCAGTTCTGGTGGCCAGGGCTGAAGCAGGAAGTGACTGAGTTTGTGGGTAAGTGTCTGACGTGTCAGCAGGTCAAAGCTGAGCATCAGCTGTCGTCAGGTTTACTTCAGTCGGTAAAGATTCCTCAATGGAAATGGGAAAGGATTACCATGGACTTTGTCAGTGGGCTACCCCTCACACCTAGTAAGAAAGACTCAGTCTGGGTGATTTTGGATCGTTTGACTAAGTCAGCTCATTTCATACCAGTGAGGGTTGACTATCCGCTTTAGAAGTTAGCTAAGCTGTATGTGGCCGAGATGGTAAGGTTGCATGGTGTGCCAGTATCAATTATCTCGGATAGGGATCCAAGGTTCACGTCGAGGTTCTGGAGAGCTTTGCATCAGGCTTTGGGAACGAGGTTGGATTTCAGCACAGCTTTTCACCCGCAGTCTGACGGGCAGTCGGAAAGGGTTATACAAATTTTGGAGGATATGCTGAAGGGTTGTGTTCTGGACTTCAGAGGTAGCTGGGAAGAATTTCTACCATTAGCTGAGTTCGCATACAATAATAGTTATCAGGCAAGCATTAAGATGGCACCATATGAGGCATTGTATGGTAGGAAGTGTCGCACACCTACATGCTGGACGGAGTTGGGTAAGCGTCAGATGTTGGGACCAGAGTTGGTGGCAGAGACTGAGGCTAAGGTTAAGTTGATTCAGGCTCGTCTCAAGGAAGCTTTGACAGCAAAAGTCATATCTTGATCTTAAGCGGAGAGATATAGAGTTAAATAAGTGGGTGATAAGGTCTTTTTAAAGGTCTCGCCCTGGAAGAAAGTGTTGAGACTTAGAAGGAAAGGCAAGTTAAGTCCAAGATTTATTGGGCCATATAAGGTGTTGAAATCAGTGGGACCAGTAGCTTATCAGCTCGAGTAGCCAGCAGAGCTGGGTCATATTCATGATGTGTTTCATGTCTCCATGCTCAGGCGCTATCGTTCAGATCCATCGCATGTCGTAGCAGTGGAGGAAATAGAGGTGAGTCCAGATTTGACTATGGAAGAGGAGCCTGTGCAGATCTTGGCTTTTAATCAACCATGCGATTGGTTTCTTGTAGGATCTCCTGGATTTTGAAGCTATAGATCTAAGCCCTCTATTCTCTGTCATTCAAATTCAGTAAGTCAGTGGTAAGGGTTATGCCGATTTAATCTTTCCATTAGATGTTTGAAAAGCCAAAGGCTATTGAGACTAAGTTGTGATGATTGGCCGATTGTAGGGGGAGGAGCAGTCTCGCATATCTTGTGTTGGGATCAGCATTCGTAAGGCAGAAAAGTAAGGATTGTGTTAGTTATGCGTTATCACATCCTTCGGGATTTATGGGTATAGCCAAATGGTCTTTGGTTATAACCTAAGTGTTGGCCAAATGTAGGATCAAAGGGATCTAGTGCAGTAGATCGGGTCTTCGGGATTCAATGGTTGCGTTAGTAACAGGTGTGTAACTTACACACTTTATAACCTAGTAAATATGTTAATAACCTAAATGTGATAAAAAGCTAAAAACTGTATAAATCTTGACATGATACCTTGATGGGTATGAGCAAGGACACGGGTAAGTCTGTTTCGATATGATTTTGTTATATGTGATGCTTGAAACTATGGCCTATGTTCCAATCGATATATGTTATTATTAAAGCATGTTGGCGTGATTTGTACATGTATTGCATTGTTATGGGTATAATGAGAAGAGGGGGAAGATTTGATATCCGTGTCTTTGGGACACCAGTGGTTTGGTACCACAGTTGATTTCGTGACTTTGGGTCACCAGAGGTTTGGCACCTCATAGCGACTCGTCCCAGTGGCTTAGCACCACAGTGGGTTGGCTCCACATTTGATATTACGGGATTGTCGCCAGTGATTTGGTAACACAACGTGGGTTGGCCCCACAGATGGATTAATCGTGACTTTGGGTCACCAGTGGTTTGGCACCACATTATTATTGGATATCGTGACTTTAGATCACCAGTGGTTTGGCACCACCAGTGGTTTGGTACCACACAGGGTAGAAACGGAGTTATGGATGGCTAGGTGTGGGTGCATGATATATTGCTTGGTTTTGACTTGTGTGTAAGCATGTTGCATTAACCGGGAGGGGGATTATGCACTGAGTCTTGGTGACTCACCTTCTCCCTTATCTTTTCAGGTGATTCGTAGATCGCGGATGAGGAGCCGGATGGACTCGAGGTGGCCATGCATTAAACACATTCGGTTTTACATGGACTTTGTTTTGGGTATTATTTTAAATATTGGATTTTATTTGGGTTTGCAATAAGGCCTTTAAATTATGTTTTTGGATTATTTTGCATGCTTTAGATATATCTTCAAATATGACAAAATAAATTACTTTTTTTGTTTTAACAACCTGATAACCAAAGTTTTCCAAAAATTTACCTCGTTTCGAGTTTTCCAATCGTTACCATCGGGTAACAGCATTCATGAAATGATAACAAAGATACTTTAGATGATTTCCAAACTCAGGGTTCTTCTCAATTTCAATTGCACACAATTTTTAAATAATTAAAAATAATACATTCGGGTTCTAACAAACATGGACGTTTTCTATCAAACTGAACGGCAAATGAGTTTTCAAATCGTTTTCCTCTGTAACATGCCAGATTCGATCATGGTGAGTTGACCGGGTTTGGGGTGTTACAATTAACAAAATTTGTCATGGTGATTAAAGTTTGAGAAAACATATGAAAATATGTACTTGCTCTTCACATGATTAAAAAAAAAAAAACGAATTAAGTTTGCTAAAAAAATCTCAAAAATAAAGAGCA
The DNA here is from genome assembly GCA_025506655.1 of Gossypium rotundifolium. Taxonomy (NCBI): domain Eukaryota; kingdom Viridiplantae; phylum Streptophyta; class Magnoliopsida; order Malvales; family Malvaceae; genus Gossypium; species Gossypium rotundifolium. The sequence goes on from CP106722.1 coordinate 65,845,740, forward strand.
AAGTTTGCCCAAAGTCTGAAAATAGTAAAAGTTGAGCATGAGTTCGAAATAAGTTTGGGGGTGTTCCAAAAACCCAATTTTATGAAGGTTGTGACACAGAAAAATCCAAGACAAGTTAGGTTTAATATGATTGAACCTTAAAATTAACTTCTCTTTATCCCTACCTTTAGCCTAGCCCTATTACAACCTAATAAAAGACCTATTGATTGAATGATTATACCAACTACATTAGTGGAAAGAAATTACTAAGCTCAACTTATGAAGACAACAAATTATTCCTTGGGATTGCTATGTTTAGTTGATAAGGAAAGCATGCTGATTGGTGAATGTTATATATGACTTTAAAAATGCATGCTAAGTATGATTCATGTTGACATTATGATGTGCTTAGTATAAAGTTTGGAAATAATATTTGCATTCAAGCTACTTATCAAAAAAAGTTTTTTTGAGCATGATTTTGTTGATGCATGATTATGTTCGAAGATTGATTCTACTTTATCATTTTGCAAAACTGCCTTAGCAAAAGTTGTGTTGTGCATGAACATCACTTGGGACAAGCAATGGTTTAAGTTTGGGGGTGTGTAAACTTGAAATTTTATAGGGTTTTTCTACATATTTTTACCACCTTTCTACTTGATAATTACAGTTATCATGAGTAATTGTTATTAAAATAAGTGAATTTTACTTAATTAGTAATATTGGGCATAAATTTATAAAGTATGTGAAATTTTGTTTAATTACATGATTTCTGTACATATTTTATATTATTTCATAGTAATTTATTAATATGTGATTTTCCACTATGTAGGAGGACCATTGAAGATGTGATTGATGTGAATGAAACATGGACATGCACAAATAAATTCATGTGGACGACAAGACCATGCAATTTGGGTCATGATGTTGATAATTTGACCTAGTAAAAGAGGTACCAAAATATGGACATGTCTGCTAAATTATTGGATTAAGAAACCGTCCAACAATGGGGAACTAAAGCCTAGTTTCGGCACAAGTAGATGGCAGCCCAAAACGAAGCTTTAGAGTATTTAATTCAAGGTCCTTACAGTTGGAAAATAATAAGAAATGTAACATCCTAAATTAGGGCCTTTGCATTTTATGTGTTTTTGTGTGAATGCTATGGTTGTCATGTTAGTCTAGGGTACTTTAGGGTCCAGGAATGACCTAGAGGTAAGCCGGAGCCTTAGAGAAAATTTACTTTTTGGGCACTTTGAAGAAGAGCTGTATGGAATAGGATTTAAGGGTGATTGGTTGGATGTTTTGACACAAGATGTGCCTTGGTAAAGTGGCAAGGAGGCGCCACTTAAGGCTCAGGGGAGTGACACCACAGGGAAGCTGGCAGGGAATAGGTTCGAGCTACGTAAATTCCCTTTTGAGGATTTCTTTTTGACGCCAAGGTGGGGAGAGATGCATTCAGCTTGGATTCTGGAAGAGAGAGGTAAGACTTGGTCAAAGATTTCAAAGGAACGGTGGAGAGGGAATTAAGGAGTTTGACTAATTCAAATCGATTTGAATGAGTGGAGGAGAGGGAGTCAAGGAGAGATGGGGGGACGGCATAGTGTTTGTGGGAGAGGGGGAGTGTTAGCCAAATTTTGAGAGGTGTTAGGGAGGTGGCCGAATGTGGGTGATTGCATTGGGAGTGCTGAAAGTCTCGGCTAGCTAGAGAAACCGAGGGCATTCCTTTGTTTAGGTCCTCTTGTCAGAACCGAAACACCCATACCACTTTGTGCATTTTGCTTTTCTCTCAAACTCCAAAACCAAAACACTCTCTTACCTTTTTGCTTAGCATTCCCTTTTCTTTCATTAAGCCGAAACATCTCTCACTCCTCTTCTCAGTTTTCTTCTTCGTTTGTGCTTGGTCGAAACGTGCCTTGCCTTTCAGTTGTCACTTTTGTTCTATTTTCCTTGCCATTAACCTCAAAGCCGAAACCCTCTGAAGCCTCACCAACTGTTGAAACTTTGTTATTCTCTTCTCATTTTCTTTTGAATACCTTAGCCGAATACCTCTGGGTAGTTAGCATCTTTCTTCTCCATCCCTTTTCTAGAGAGGAACATTTTCGGTTTAAGGTAAGTTCTTATCAATTTAGCCGAATCTCTCTAATCCTCTAATCACTTCTTTTCTCTTGATCTCTTTAAGAATGAAGCTGAAACTTCTCATTCGATTGTAACTGGTTGGTTAGCCGAAACCCAAAACATTCATATTCTTTGGCTCTTGTTGCAGTGGTTTGACTGTTACCTATTCTCCTCTATTTCCAATCGATTTCTCTTGTGTTTGGGGGTAAGTGTTCTCTTTTCGGTTTAGATGTTTGAGTGCCGAAAGTTATAATCATATTCTTTAAACTCTTGGCCGATTGTAGGGGGCTTTGTCTTCGAGTTCTTTTAGCTTCTGGGTCTACGGTTGGAGTGTTTAAAGGGACAATCGGTCCTAGTCAATTCAAGTACTCAAGCGGTATTATTCTCTTTTTTTGATTTCACTACTTTAATCCAGTCTAGTGACCAAAGTTTGTTCATGGACTCAAATGTCAGCCAAGTGATAGTAGGGTTGGACTCAAGTCCCATTTCAAGTTTAAGCGGCGAGCAAAGGTGAGCTCGAGATTGGCCGCCAGGTTGTGGGCTGACTTCTGAGCAGAGTCGTAGACAAATAGCAGTAGTTTCGATTAGCAAGAGTATCGACATAGAGAGCGTGGTATTACGAGTTATCAGGTGTGTAACTCTTACACACTTTATATGTTAAATATATTATTATCCATTTATTGCCAAAAGCCGAAGTGATGGTATGGATCACTATGTTACCCTTGTGGGTAAAAGCGAGGACTCCAGGTAAGTTCTACTATGTGCTGTTATTAATGGATGCATGTATGAGTGAATTGATTGTTGTTGTACATTGAAAGAATGATCATACCATATTGTAAAGCATGAACATGAAGATGGGGTATGATGTGAAGAGGGAGGAAATGTGAACTCTTTTAGACTGTCACCAGTTGTTAGGTACCACAAGTGGGTTGGCCCCACATATTATTATTTTGTGACTAAGTCTCAGTGGTTTGGAACCACTAGTGGTTAGGTACCACATATATCTTATTTCTGTGACTCGTCCTAGTGGTTTGGTACCACAGTGGGTTGGCCCCACATATGGATATTATGGATTGTCACCAATGGTTAGGTACCACAAGTGGGTTGGCCCCACATATTATTATTTGTGACTTTTGTCACCAGTGGTTTGGAACCACCAGTGGTTAGGTACCACCAGTGGCTAGATGCCACAAATGTTGGGTAGATATAGGAGATACGGTGGATGTGCATATTAGGTTGGCTGGGTTGCATGGCATGCGTACGTAACATATGGTTTCGTGTGAGAGCTGAAAATCTTTTGGATGGGGATTTACACACTGAGTCTCAGTGACTCACCTCCTCCGTTAAATTTTGCAGGTAATCCTTAGACCGCGGACATGGAGCTGGGGTGGACTCAAGGTGGCCATGTGTAATATTTTAGACTTTATCTTAAATAGTTATTTTGGGATTACTCTACTTTAATTTGGATTTTGGTAATGTAATAAGGCCATTTAAACGTTAATTTGGGTTTGCATTTATTTTTATTAACTTTTTTTATTTTATTTTGGATTATCAAGGCATGCCTAATAAATTGTCGAAATGGATGATTTCCAAAATTTAAGAACCTAGAGACTTTACAATTGGCTAACTAAAATTTGGGTTTTAGTAGAAAAGTAACTAAATTTTCAAACTAAGACTCAAAATTGGTTTCAATTGATCACTCAATATAAATTCTATTTCTATAAAATCAAAGATTTTACCCAACTCATGATGTTAACTCGATTTTCAAAAATTTTCTTCTTCTGTGACATTCCAGATTCGGTCGTAGCGTTTTGACTGGGTTTGGGGTGTTACAAGAAATTAGCCCAACTACTTTGCTGTTGAAACTGTCCACCCTATGGCTATTAATAGCCTTGGTTTGAATTCAAATTGAGGAGACTAAGTCATCCCTTTCTCCTTGAAATATGGCCAGCCATGCATGGTAGAAAAATAAGGAATTTTGAATCTATTTTTAGCTAACTCTACCCATTACCTTCACCTATAAATACCATGCACCAATCCCTTAATTCATCATCCCTCACAACTCATTTCTCTTCTCTCATTAGCATTTTCTCCATATTTTGTTTCCTTTTTTCCTTCCCTTGCATAGCCACCCATCTCCTTGCCATCCTTTAGCCACAAAAACTATGTCACAAGCATTCTTTGGTCAACCACCTTAGGAACTCCATAGCAAAAGAAGCATCGAGCAGAACGGAGAACCACATCAGTCAGCATAGATTTGAAAGGCTGCTAAACTGAATAGATTTTACTCTTTCCTCTTGGTATTTATTTGTATTATGTTTACTTTGAGTTTATTGTTTTTTACATCAACAATGATATTTTAAATCATATTTCCTAGGATGGTTATGTTAATTCAGTAAGATCTATTTTATCCATGTTTAGGCCTCAGTCACTCATGTTTTCAGTTAATATCATGATGCATTTAATTCATATGTGATTGGGTGTGTAACACCCCAAACCCGGCCTAGATGTTATGGCCGAATCTGGTGATGTCACATGATAGTGCTTTTGAATTCGTAGCCACGCTTAAACCATTTCCCCTTTAAAAGTTTTCATTAGTTTATGTTAGTTCTAAATAGTGTCATTCATTTTCGAAATGCTGTCTGTTTTCCAAAACATTTATACTTTCCAGAATCATTTAAAAGAGTTTGCGTAATCGTGGTGTTTTGGTAAAACAATTATTTATTTTAAATATTTTAAATACTAAATTTAAACAAAAATCTGTAATGGCCATAATTACATAAAATTTTTCCCAGATATAATCAAAACCATAAATAAGTATAAAACCATGAATCTATCGTGAAGCAGAAGCAGTGGTCACCGTCGAGTCCTTCGCTGCACCAATCTATCTAATATTGGGGATTACCTGAACAAGTTAAGCAGAGAAAAGATGAGTTTTTGCAAACTCAGTGTGTAATCCCCACAGGAAACATGCACAAAGTATAATATAATAAAAAAAATCATATATTTACAGTTTAGGTCTGAGCCCATTACAGAATCAGTGTGGACCTTAGCCCACTAAAATGTAGAAAAGATACAATTTAGGGCCTCAGCCCATTAAATATAACATGTATAATAGAAAAGAATATCAGACTCCTATCCACCAACCTTTACACACCATCTCCGACCAACCCTACACACCATGTGAGGATAAAATCAACCCACCCATCCCTACACACCATACTGTACCGAAATGCGGCACATAATCAGATAATTGCAGCTGAGCTGCCAGATAACGGACTTAATAGCCTTTCAAATACTTCATCCAATATCATCAACCCTCCCTGATGCAATGCAACATACCAAATATGACATGCAACATGCAAATAACCGATCATACATTCAGTTCAGTACAGATATCATGCTCAGTCAGACACCATAAAATCAGATCACGTAAATAGGGGTCTAAGTAACGCTTACTGACCCTATACTAGGTCCACAGTCGACTTGGGTGACCCGTGCAACCTTACAGTTCATTTCTAAAAAATGGGCTCACACGCCCATGTGGCCTGCCCGTGTGGGCCCACACGTCCGTGTGGCCCACTTGGCCCAAATTGGCCTTGCTCGTGTGGATCACACAGCCTGGCCTAGAATCCCACACGCTCGTGTGGCCCATACGGCCTCACCCAGCCATCACATGGCTGTGTCCTTCACGCACAGCCTGGCCTCGTCGATCACACGGCCGTGTTGTGGCTCACAACCTTGTACACGGCCTACCACACGGCCGTGTGACATCGACAGAATCATTTTTTGACTTTTGCTGGTTCTTGTTTTTTATGTTTTCAGTTGCACACTTGGTTCGATTCTGACGTGTAACCAGTCCCGAGCACTCCAGAACCTATATTTGACAATAAAAAACCCAATTTTGGTCACTTAATCCGAATTGCTACGAACAGACAATTCTCAAAAACCAAAGAAAAAATGGGAGAAAAGGTGGAAGGGAAGACGTCCGTTTTTTCTTTCTCTGGAGAGAATTTTGGTACCCCAAGTGTTTCACCAAATCCCCACTATATAAAAAACCCTTAATTTTCTCCATCAAATTCTACTAACTACCCACTACTCGGAGTCTACTAATAGCACAAATCTAGACAAACCTAGAGCAAAAATAACACTACTTGCCATCGCAGAGAATCGAACACCAGACCTCCAGCATGCTAACATTCCACTTAACCACTAGACCAGCAGGGCCATTCTGTTACTTTTAAACACACTGATCCTTATAAGCCTATTGGCTAGAGATAGGGGTTATTTATATAAAAACAAAAATTTTTCCCTAGTCAAGACTTGAACCCAAGACTTCTCGTACACTCCCAGAACACTTAACCATTGAAGCAGACAGATATTTGTGTCAATTAATTTCAGAAACACATATATATATTTTTGTGCTCCAAAATCACATAAGCCAAAATTAAAGAAATTTGGGGCACTACTGATAAACCGTAAAAGTAGCATATTTTAACCCCATATTTAGTATGCTTTTGGATGATTTAGCCCTTGATTTATGTAAAAAGGTGCTTTTAATACTTTCTTTTCATGTTTATACTCAGGGAAGAACCCGAGGATGAAAAGAACGAGAAATGGGCTTAAAACGGGCCAATTTGGGCCAAAGAGGAATTTGACACAGCCTGGACTTCAAACCACATGGCCGTGCCTTGCCATTTACTTCACACAACGATGCCATGATTCACACGGCCGTGCCCCAATCGACAGAATCGAGACACGACCTGAAGTCGACTTACACGGGCGTATGCCATGGCCGTGCCCCTGCCGCAGGAAAGAGTAATTTGACTCTGATTTGGATGCTTGAAGGCAAAGAAACACATTCCTAAGCTACTTAAACATCCTAGGAGGAATTTTACTTGGATTAGGATACTTAAAAGCCAAGTAAAAGCTTCTCAAAGCCTATATAAACACCTAAGGTAGCAACTAAAAAGGGGGTTCAGCAGAAGCCAAAACAGGGTTTTTGGCAGAAGGTTTTGCCTAAGCTTTCATCTTTTAGGGAATCACTTAAAGATAGCCAGTTGATCAATCCTAAGAAGCCAGAACTCTATTCAAGACGGAGAATCTCTCCTTCAATTTCGTCAGGGGTTTTTTGAGATTTCTTATGTTTTGTTTTATCTTTTTCTTGAGATATTTTCTTATTTAGTTATGAACTAAATCCCTCAGATACCTGAAGGGGATGAAACCTATGATGGATTTTGTAATTTGATTTCTAAATTATATGATAAGTACTTAGTTTGTTCATAATTATGTTGCTTAATTTAATCTGATGTGTTTAGGTGGAGGAGGAATAGACCCTACCTAAGAGTAGATCTAGCATAATTGAGCGGAGTTGATCGGGCGGGATCTAGCATAATTGAGCGGAGTTGATCGGGCGGCTAGAGATAGGGTTACGAGATTTTACCGGATTAGGGTGAAACCTAATATGGGAATCCATTAATTGATTTACTGCTTCCTTAGGGGGTTATTATAAGAGAACGAGAGTTCCACTAATTAACCTAAGGGTAGACGTTATTCGCCTCGAGAGAGGGTTTAATATAGGTTAGGGAGTCTCACGGATCAAGCTAAGTAAAGAAATCATATGGTTTGGGGAATAAATAATAAGAGAAGTCATAGGTGCATTCTTCCTAAGGTATTGTCTTCATCAAATGAGTTTTCCTAAAGTCTTTCTCCAATTTGTTATTTTATCTTTGCATTTAGTTTAAGTATTTCATTTATTTTAATAAGTCAGTCACTCCATATTTCAGACTAAATAATAGAAAGAAAGTGAGTAGTAGTACTTTTAGGTTCCCTTGGGTTCGATAAGATATTGTTGCCTAAACTATACTACTGTTAGATAGGTGCACTTGCCTCTATTGTTGTCATAGTTAGTCTACAGGTTCGATCATTCTTTATAAATATTAAAACTCGACTGTTTGACACGGTCAAGTTTTTTGACGTCGTTACCGGGGAACACTAAAATATTATGAAAGCTCTATTTCTATTACTTTAGCCAATTTTTTATTACAATTTTTTATTATTTTTTATTTTTACTTTGCTAATTTTTTCCTCTATTTTGCTTTGGCAGGAAATTTTAGTCTATGGAAAAGATGGCATTGAATAATTATCAGTGGCAAGTCATGAGGACAATTCCTACTAAAACAACTAGTGTCTTCAACCTCGACGTGGTCACCAGGTTATCTAATCAGTTAGAGATGATGAATAAAAAGATTGATGATTGATATAGTCCCTCGCAGGAACATCCAGAAATACAATATGATTTGAATCTAGGAGGCGTGGCGAATCCTGAGTACCCACCCTATGGATATGGCGTGGAAAACGAGCAAGCTCACTATACAGGTAACTATTCTAGATATAAAAATAATTTCTATAGTGACACTTATAATGCAGGTTGGAAGTACCATCCCAATTTCTCGTGGGATAATCAAAATAGCCAAAGATCGGAACTTCCTCCAGATTTTCAACAACCACCTCACCAACGAGAAGAGGAGCCGAATCTTAAAGAGATGCTGACGAAATTCATGGCAGCCACAGATTCTCGTTTCCAAAAGACTGAAGCGACACTTGATGAACAACAAAATTGATCAAAGGGATCGAGAATCAAGTTGGAGAACTTACTAGGTCAGTGGGACATCTCGCAAAGCTAATGTCAGAACGACCGCTAGGACGTCTACCAAGTAACACCGAGGTCAACCCAAAGGAACAAATTCAATCCATTTCAGCTCAAGACAGTAAGAGGATAGATGAACCAAACACAATACAAGAAAATAAGGGAGACGAAGGTAAGGTAGAGGTAACACAAGAAAAGCCAAAACCGGCAATTACAGAGTACCAACCTCGTGTGCCATATCTCGATGCAATAAAAAAAGACCACACAGAGGAAGAATTCAGTGAACTCACACTTCGTGTAGACGACGAAACAATCACTCTTCAAGCTCTTAACTCAACTAGGACATTGAGTAATAAATGTAAGAACGTTAATTCTATTGATAATCATTTGGTTCAACCTTCTTTACAGGAAGCATCACGAAATCACTTAGATGAGCTAGATCCTGGACCTCGTGCCAAAAAAGAAGAAATACATAAGGAACAAAGCCTTAGGGTTCACAAACTAAAAGAGCAAAAAACACAAATCAAAGAGGAACAGGAATTGCACGAAGTGAAACCAAAGGAGCCCCCAGACGAGCTGATAGGAACAACGAATCACTTCAAATTAGGAGATCAGGTATTGTTGAATAAGGAAGACCCTCGAATCACCAATTCAGACCTCAAGACAAACGAAGAAATCACTTTTGAGGTACTCAATGTCTTCCTATACGGCACAGTCGAGGTCAACAATCTTAAATTTGACACTTTTAAGGTAAATATTACTCGACTTAAACTATATATCCATAACCGAAGAGATCGCATGAGAAAGGATTTTCACCTCCTCAAACCACCATGACCATACGAATGAGAGGTAAAGTCTAGCTAAGACTATAAACGAGCGCTTCTCCAGAGGCAACCCGAGCACTAACCCCATTTTTACATTTTTTTTATTTTTTTCTTTTCTTTTCTTTTTCTTTTTAGCATCTAACCATAAACTAACCAAAGAGCATATTTCTAGGCCAGACGGCCCTACACACGGGCGTGCTCGTGGCCGTGTGGAAGCTAGGGGGTGAACCATGGGCGTGCTAGTAGCCTTGCATGACATAGAAAAATTTATTTCCCCAACACAGGTGGCGATAATAGTCCACGCCCGTGCCGACGCCCCGTGCGAGGTTACTGACTTGTCAAGCACGGGCTAAACACGGCCGTGCCTCTCAACCGTGCCAACATTCTGACTTATCGAACACAGGAGGAGCACGCCCGTATTAAATGACCGTGTGAAGAAAGACACAGGCGTGCCATGACACCCACGGCCATGCCCGAACACCCTGAATGCATCCAAAATTCAAAATCCCAAAACACGGGCTACATATCTATTTAAACCTCATTCCCCATTTTTCTAGTTGTCTTTCATTCTCCATTATTTATTTTTGTTTTTATTTTATTTCATCATTATTTTTTACTTTATTTTATTTTATTTTCTTCTTCTTATTCTTTATGATATTTAGATTTAGCTTAGGATACAATAAAACCAAGCCGACTACTTTGATGATTCAATTTCAAACGGTTCGAGACGCTCCCCACGTTCACCTCCAATCTTATCTAGTTTCTTTTCATAGACTTCATCCAAAAATTCAGGAAGTGTTACTTCTCCCCTTCTCTTTTGATTTTATTATTACATAATTGTTTATCTATCTTTGTACATTGAGGGCAATGTACATCTTCAGTGTGGGGGGTAAAAGTACCTGACTTTTTGCATTTTTCTCAAAATCTTGAATTTAGTCTTGTTCGAAAATATTTTTCTCATATTACTAATTAGGTTGAAATTTCTAATGATTTATGATTTTTATTGATATGTTTTAGAGTAAGTCATAGGTAATTGTGCATTGATGATTAAATCTAAAGGATACTAGAGAATCGAGCATGATAAGTCTACTTTCTAAAAATTAAAAATTAATAGGTCGTTGAACTGAATTTGAGTATTACTTTGAAGTTTGAAATTTACAGGGATTGAGGTCAAAAACACCCATAATTGTTGTGATATTTTGAGCCTTATAGAGCATATATTCTTTTTCGTGCTCACTTTATTAATTATGAGTGTGTCAACTTTCAACTGTTATTCTAGAACTTGCCTCGTTTATACATGTCGAGACCACATTAATGATTTGATATACTAAGATGATAATGACACTTAGGTTTAACCCACTTACTCCATAGAAAGCCTACCTTCACAAATTAGCCCCTATTGGACCCCGTTGAATCATAACAACCTTTTTATTGACTCACCCACTAAATATTAACCCAAAATCCCTTTGAATTTGTTATCACCATTCTTTTGACTACCCTTTAATCGAGGTTTAATTTGATTAAATTGCTGAATTATATTAGTCCAGTAGTTACATTTATCATTTATGATGTAATATTTTAGTTTATAAAAAAAAATCCAAGTTTATTGAATATTATTCAATATGAAAGAGCTTAGAGCAATTAAACTCCAATTGTTGAAGAAAAAGCTCGTATTAAAGTATTATAAAATTTTAAGTGATGAAAATACTCTTTATTATGGAGTAATTATCAATAGTAGGTATTATTAGTTTTCATTCGATGTAAATATTCATACTTAGTTCATTGTTTCTAGTTTGGTAATTTGTCAAGTCAGTCTCGATTCTAACCCTCTAATTCAGCCTGTATCCCTTAACCTTAGCCCCGTTACAACCCTGATAAAGACCTTTTGATCTGTGTATCATCTCATATATAGTGGTGGAGATTTGATTTTCAGGCAAGCCTATGGGATTAACTTTTCAGGTTTGACTTATGAGTGCTTATTCTTGAACCTGAAACACTTCAAGTGATTTGAGTGAATCTTTTGTGAGGATGTCAATCCTTGTCGGTTTTGAATTAAAGGTAATTATTCAGATAAGGGGAGACACCTATGTTTTCGTACTACAAAGGTATGACTTATCGTGATTGAATCTTTAGGACTCTTTGAGTAAAATTATCCATGTATAAATTATCTATGAATTATGATGAGACATTGTCGATAGGAATTATGAATTATGGAAAGTTTGTTTTAATTGTAAGCTAAGAATTTTGCTTGAGGACAAGCAAAAGCTTAAGTGTGGGGGTATTTGATAAACCGTAAAAGTAACACATTTTAACCCCATATTTAGTATGCTTTTGGATGATTTAGCCCTTGATTTATGTAAAAAGGTGCTTTTAATCCTTTCTTTTCATGTTTATACTCAGGAAAGCACCTGAGGATGAAAAGAACGAGAAATGGGCTTAAAATGGGCCAATTTGGGCCAAAGAGGAAATCGACACGGCCTGGACTTCAAACCACACGGCCGTGCCTTGCCATTTTCTTCACACGACCATGCCACGATTCACACGGCTGTGCCCCAATCGACAGAATTGAGACATGACCTGAAGTCGACTTACACGGGCGTGTGCCATGGCCGTGCCCCTGCTGTGGGAAAGAGTAATTTCACTCGAATTTGGATGCTTGAAGGCAAAGAAACACATTCCTAAGTCTACTTAAACATCCTAGGAGGAATTCTACTTGAATTAGAATACTTAGGAGACAAGTAAAAGCATCTTAAAGCCTATATAAACACCCAAGGTAGCAACTAAAAAGGGGGTTTGGCAGAAGCCAAAATAGGGTTTTTGGCAGAGGGTTTTCCCGAAGCTTTCATCTTTTAGGGAATCACTTGAAGATAGCCAGTTGATCCATCCCAAGAAGCCGGAACTCTATTTAAGACGGAGGATCTCTCCTTCAATTCCTTCAGGGGGTTTTAGGGATTTCTTATGTTTTGTTTTATCTTTTCTCTTGAGATGTTTTCTTATTTAGTTATGAACTAAATCCCTCAGATACCTAAAGGGGATGAAACCTATGATGGATTTTGTAATTTGATTTCTAAATTATATGATAAGTACTTAGTTTGTTCTTAATTATGTTACTTAATTTAACCTGATGTGCTTAGGTAGAGGAGGAATAGACCCTACTTAAGAGTAGATCTAGCATAATTGAGCAAGGTTGATCGGGCGCCTAGAGATAGGGTTACGAGATTTTACCAGATTAGGGTGAAACCTAATTTGGTAATCCATTGATCAATCTACTGCTTCCTTAGGGGGTTATTATAAGAGAATAAGAGTTCCACTAATTAACCTAAGGTTAGACATTATTCACCTCGAGAGAGGGTTTAATATAGGTTAGGGAGTCTCACAGATCAAGCTAAGTAAAGAAATCATATGGTTTGGGGAATAAATAATAAGAGAAGTCATAGGTGGATTCTTCCTGAGGTTATCATCTTCATCAACTGAGTTTTCCTAAAGTCTTTCTCCAATTCGTTCTTTTGTCGTTGCATTTAGTTTAAGTATTTCATTAGTTTTAATAAATCAATCACTCCATATTTCAGGCTAAATAATAGAAAGAAAGTGAGTAGTAGTACTCTTAGATTCCCTTGGGTTCGATAAGATATTCTTTCCTAAACTATACTACTATTCGATAGGTGCACTTGCCTCTATTGTTGTCATAGTTAGTTTACAGGTTCGATCATTCTTTATAAATATTAAAACTCGACTGTTTGACACGATCAGTTACAGGGTCCATTCAGATTAACTGAACGATCCTAACTAGATGACGGCTAGTAGACACATAATTTAAAAGTGCAATGCTCAATTTAGATCCTTAAACTTGACTAAGTTGAGGTTCATAATATATTTAGTTAGCTCTATTATCTTACATAGTTTTTAGGTTTATGTAATTAAACTGTTGCAAACGTAAATGTCCCTATGACCTTACATATATGCTAAGAAACCCTTAGCTAATATGATCAGTAAAATGTATATTTAGCTAAGTAAAAAATTCCAAAAGGACTTAATTTGGTTTCCAAACTCATGAAAGATCGAGTTGTCGTGGAAGCATTTCTAAACATTATTAAGCATGATTAAGTAAATTGAATTGATTAATATAATTATCCTAACCCATTTAATGTTGATTGTTTTTATTGCTAAAGCCATTCATTCATACATTTAGTCAATTGCATCTATATTAGAATTACATAGGGATCAATCTTTGCATCTAGTTAATTTTACTTAGTTTAATCATCACCATCCAAATTATTGAGTTTTTACATCAAATTGTTAATTATAATTTTGCAAATAATCGGTTAAGCTTATACAGTCCCTGTGGAAACGATAACTCATTTTACTTACTTATTACTTGAACGACTGTGTACAATTGTGCATATTTCTTGTTATAGTAGCCCGAAGTTTGCAATATTTTTTTTAGAAATAATTTGATTGTGCACAATCTCTATAGTATGGAATTTTTGCTAAGAATGTTGGTGCATTATATACTAAACTTAATTTTCGTAGTTTTAGTTGAGATAATATTTAGTTATCAATGCTTATATATGTTATACTTAACAGTTAGCAAGACCATATGCCTCTATTTAGTTTCTTAACCATTAATATAAGAATGACTTTACATTAAATATGTAATTTTGTATGCATCTAGCCAACATGTAAGAAATATTTCTCATGCGAGAATTGGCTTTCATTTATAAGTCATTAGATTTCCTCTAAGAATATTTGAATGTGCAATATCTATTTTATATTCCACCATAATGCACTAAGATGAATCATCAAGTATGAATTTGAAAAAAAAAATAGAATTTTCATTAGATGTTAAAAGTTGAAAGGAGATATATTTCTAATTTTGAAAAAGTATTGTCATGTTGCAAATTTTCTTAATATTAAGGAGAGACAAGTTGGTTAAATAATTATGTCATCACTTTTTGTGATCCTCACTAACCTTATGTGCACAAAATTTGAAAGACAAAATTATTTGTCAAACATGTTTAGTAAAGACATTTAGAGATTGGATATACTAGCTAAGACATATACCAACTAAAATGCTCCAAATAATTATGTTTTCCATGTGATAAAAATAAATCTTGGGCAAGCTAAAAGCATGATAAATTAGTTAGCTCCATGAAATGAAAAATTCTTCAAAGAAAGGAGTGAGAAATAAATAAGGCCACATGTTAAAAGAGACCGATACTCATAAAGAGACACAAGACATAACTTTTGATAAAACCCCAGAAGAGGTTCAGGTACCTAAAAATATGAATATAATGAGATATCTCAACCAATTATGCCATAACTAAATATGATGGAGCTTGTTAGAGTTGAGTGACCCAAATTCCTGTTAAAAAGATAATACAGTGGTGAAAATAGGGGATCTGTGGAGGGCTTAAGGTCGAGCTTAAGGTCGAGGACCGAAGTAGAGTCCGTATAGAACTACACTTTGTCTATTTGACATTGATTAGAATAAGGTTTTTCAACCTTTAAATAGATGTAGTCGTAACTCCTCTTGTATCATTCGATTTGCAACATTAGTGAATTTTCTTCTCCTCTGCCCGTGGTTTTTCTCCCGAATGGGTTGCCACGTAAAATCTGTGTGTTTTATTTTTCTTTCATATTACTTTAAGATCATTTTATGTAACACCCGGCCTAAAAGTTAGGCCTGAGTACGAAATGTCACATTAAAGGCACACTTCAAAATGACTTTACATTTTAACAATTTAAGGCCCAATAGCCCAAAACCCTTGTATCTTGTTAAGAGGAAAAACCCAAATTTTAAGAAAATGATCATATGTTGAGTTATTTCGAAAACCATGCTAACTTTAAAATTTTGGTACTTTCGTAATTCTACCCTACGAGGGTATTTTGGTAGTTTGGCAAAATAGGGGTATCTTGGTAATTTTACAAAATAGAGGTATTTTGGTACTTTGGCAAAATAGGGGTATTTTAGTAATTTTACAAATATAAGTGTATTTTCATCCCTCTCGGGTTTTAGTTATGAACTTTGGCCCATCAACAAGTCCTCGCGGCTAATGTGAATAGACACTACGAACCAGGTAGGATTCCAGAGAAGAGGAGGTGGGCCACTAGGACCACTTATGTACCAAGCTCTCCCTAGATCCAATCCTAGACATGCATATGTCTGTTGCCACACTCTAACCTAGCGACTTGTCCATAGACATGTTTAATTATTAGATTAAGTCTTATGCAGTTTAAGAGTTGTTCAGGACTAGACCTAAAGTCCATTAAACCCTAGCATACTTTTCTACGTCCCTATAAAGCCCATCAAGCCCATTTCAGATTCATATAACCCATTATGCCCAAATCACATCCTTATGGCCCATTAAACCCAGATCTCATTCACATGGCCTATTAGGCCCAAAATAATTTTGGTTCATGTAACATGCATGACTAACTCAATTCATATACCAAATCAATCAATTTCATCAAACTTAGCCTTAGGGCCCACTAGGCCCATTTAGCCACTTTTGACTTTTTGGCTTTTCGGCATTGCCGATATCGTGTCTGTATAGTGTATGTACACACCTGGTAACCTCGCATGCTGCAAACCCCTTAGTCATGAACCTACAATCGACATTACTAGTGATTAACCAAAGCTTTAACACATACTTATCAAAAACCAAAACCTCACCGTACCCTTACCGTGTGCCTTACGTTCTAGTAGCCCTTTCTTTGCTACTATTGGCGATTATCCTCTAGATTTGCGCCCAAATACCTATATCATCAAAACCAATTGACCAATATTGACCATAAGTCACCCCTGTGAGCCACATTAGATTCAGCCATTTACTAAACCATGACTGGGTCGAGAACACTTACCACTTTGTTAGCAATTCTTACCAACCACGCTTGTGATTGTTGAGTCTTACCCTTATTAATACAAATTAATGACAAGGAGGGGTTAGATAGCCCTCCGGCTTTTAACAAAAAGCACTAAAAAGTTCAACTAAACACTTACTGAAACCCTCCTTTGATCCTGCGGCCTATATCACTACTGAACAAGATTCGGCTTGACTAAGAGTGGGTAGCAATCGATTATGATGAAGGATAACTAACAAAAAATTGGCACAAGTGAAGCTATATGATAAGAAGGTGTATTCGGCTTTTAGGGACAGAAATAGAACACAACTCTGATAGGAATTTTTTGCAAAAAGAATGATGGGTTTATTTTTTGGCAAATGGAAAAAAAATTCGGCTATAGGAGAAACCGATTGAGAGGGGAGAAAGAAAAACTAATGAATGCTCAAAGACCCTTTTAAGCATTCGGCCCCCTCCTTTTATAACCTATAGTCGAAACTTAGCCACCCCTAGAGCCCTATTCGGCACCATTTTATCCACTACTCATCTCCTAATTTTTCCTCCCTGATAACACCTTAATCTTATCCGAAATTTCCTCCACATCCATATCACCTGCTTACCTCAAACTCTCCACGGCAAGAGTTCAAAACCAACACAACTCTTGACATCCACCCATGCAAACTAAACTCCAAAAATACACTCTCAATGCTCGAACCTTAGATCTCCTCAGCTTACTCACACGCCACCTTCAGTTCCCAAGTGACGCCACCTACCACTGGACCACAAGCCCATTTGTGTCCTAATTTCTCTTAATCTACTTAAGAGGCCTCATGCCTGAGACTAGGGTCCACTAAGCAAGAAATGTAATTTTTTCCCTATGGTCGCCCCTATCTCCAAAGCTTCAAATATTCCCGATAATTCCTTAATATTCATATTCTAAGTGCTACACACACATACTAACTTTAATGCACAGAAATTAGGGTTTCAAAATATTTAGGGCATTACACCTATTATTAAATTCTTCCTCACTTAAAAATTTTTTGAGACCCAATGCCCAATAGGCCCAATACTTCTAGGCCCAAATTCATGGCATTACAAATCTACCCCCTAAAAGAAATTTAGTCCTCAAAATTTCCAATTCTTAGAATAGTCACACAACCCAAACTACATAACCGTGCTTCTGCTACGTACTCTGATTTAATAACACAAAACATTGCACGCATACAGTTTCTATACCAAAAAATATAGCATCCACACAAAACATACTCAACTTAATGGTGATTGAACAATCCCGAGCCTTATGCTCCTCAAACTCGCATCTTAAACACACTCCTAACTTCCTCCAGCATGCACTCGGATGACGCCTTTTGCAATATTCGCAAGCCGAAAAGTTAGGACATACCTTAACATGCTTCACAGAACGAAACTGCGACCCTAGAAAACTACAATCTCTTTTTTTCTTACAGATCAGGCACCTAACCCGAAGTGTTTCACCAATTTCTTTCACCTCCTCCAATACCTCCCTAAGTAGCTGAATCAGCATATCAGCACTAACACCTCCACGGCCTCTGCCGCGTCCCCTTGCACTTTTTCTAGTGTTTATCGCTAATTCTCGTATTATCTGAATTAGGAATTTTTATGCATTTAGTTCATAATTCCACTGTTTAAAGCACATGTCTTATGCAGGTAACAATTTAAAAGTTGTTTTCCGGTCATGAATCCACTACAGGCTTAAGTTTCCTGCGGGCTTTAGTCTCTAAAAACCTATTGCTTAAAGTAGCCCAATATCTAAATATAGTTCAGTAATTTAAATACGTAAAATAGTTGAAACACTTACTTGGCTCGACGTCGAGGGCTCGGTGAACCACACTTCAAGAATCGTGCAAAAACTTTTTAATCTACTTGTTTTAAAAACCCAAAATCTAAGGCCCATTTCACAGTCTGAGCTTTGCAACTGGGCTCTGTTACCACTAAATGTAACACCCAAACCCGGCCTAGAAGTTAGGCCCGAGTCTGAAATGTCACATTACAAGCACACTTCAAAACGACTTTACAATTTAACAATTTAAGGCCCAAAAGCCCAAAACCTTTGTATCTTGTTAAGTTAAGAGGAAAATCCCAAATTTTAAGAAAACGATCATATGTTGAGTTATTTCGAAAACCATGCTAACTTTAAAAATTTTATGAAATTTATTAAACGGATAGTTGAAACAATAATAATAAACCCAAGATCTAAAGTCAATTAGGAGTTACATGGCCTTATTACAATCCAATGAAAAAAAAAAAGTATTTGAAAATATATTCATTTGAACAAATTAAAACATTGATCAGCTTGTAGTGTGGCCATCTCCGAGACCTCCCCTATGTCTAGCTGTCTATCCAGGATTACCTGAAACAATAAATTAAAGGGTGTGAGTTTTAAGACTCAGTGTGTACAGCCCTTGGCAATCAAATCACATACTAATATTCACATTGGGCCTAAGCCTAAACAAAAATCGGTGCTCTTGGGCCTTAGCCCATAATGACCTCATATCATATCATTTTGTATCATATACAAACAAAATAATGCAAAACCAAACCCAATAATCCATCCGCTACACACACCATTTCCCTTCCAACCATTACACTCATGTGGGGATTTCTAAATCAACCCACTCATCCTCTACACACCAAAGGTAGCCCAGTTACGGTACTACCTAACGTTGTAGCAAAGCTACTAATCATATAATGGGCTTAAAGCCACAGATGGATCTATGGCCATGCGACTATGCGATCCTCAAATCTTCCTTTATACCACAAATCCTACCCATATGCATCCTAAGCAGATTATCATATGAATGCAGCAAAACATGAGTAACATCCACAAACTCATATTCGTCACATGGAAGTATTTTTGTCATTTCACTACCCAGAGGTACTTTCGTAATTCTATCCTACGGGGGTATTTTGGTAGTTTGGCAAAATAGTGGTATCTTGGTAATTTTGCAAAATAGGGGTACTTTGGTACTTTTGCAAAATAGTGGTATCTTGGTAATTTTGGAAAATAGGGGTATGGTACTTTTGCAAAATAGAGGTATTTTTGTCATTTCACTTCCCAGGGGTACTTTCGTAATTCTACCCTACGGGGGTACTTTTATAGCATATAGCTGAAACTTAGCCACCCCTAGAGTCCAATTCGGCACAACTTCATCCACTGCTCATCTCCTAATTTTTCCTCCTTGATAACATCTTAATCTTATCTGAAATTTTCTCCACATCCATATCACCTGTTTACCTCAAACTCTCCACGGTAAGAGTTCAAAACCAATACAACTCTTACCGTCCACCCATGCTAAATAAACTCCAAAAATACACTCCCAATGCTCGAACCTTATACCTCATTTGCTTACTCACACGCCACCTTCAGCTCCCAAGTGACGCCACCTACCACTGGACCATAAGCCCATTTGTGTCCTATTTTCTCTTAATCTACTTAAGAGGCCTCATGCCTGAGACTAAGGTCCACTAAGCAAGAAAAATAAATTTTCCCTATGGTCGCCCCTATCTCCAAGGCTTCAAATATTCCTTATAATACCTTAATATTCATATTCTAAGTGCTACACAAAATACTAACTTTAATGCGCAAAAACTAGGGTTTTAGAATATTTGGGGCGTTATACCTATTATCAATTTCTCGCTCACTTAAAAATTTTCTGAGACCCAAAGGCCAATAGGCCCAATACTTCTAGGCCAAAATTTGGGGCGTTACAAATCTATCCCCTTAAAGAAATTTCGTCCTCGAAATTTCCAATTCTTAGAATAGTTACACAACCCAAATTACACAACCGCGCTTCTGCTGCGCACTCTGATTTAATAAAACATAAGCACTGCACGCATACAATTTATATACCCAAAAATATAGCATCCATACAAAACATACCCTACTTAATGGTGATTGAACAATCCCGAGCCTTATGCTTCTTATATTCACATCTTAAACACGCTTCTGACTTCCTCCAGCATTCACTCAAATGACGCCTTCTATAATATTTGCAAGCCGAAAAGTTTGGACATACCTTAACATGCTTCATAGAACGAGTCTGTGGCCCTAAAAAACGGTGATCTCTTTTTTTCTTACAGATTACACACCTAACCCGAAGTGTTTCGCCAATTTCTTTCACCTCCTCCAATACCTCCCTAACTAGCTGAGTCAGCACATCAGCCCTAACACCTTTACGGCCTCTATCGCATCCCCTTGCACTTCTTCTAGTGCTCATCGCTAATTCTCGTATTATCTGAATAATGAATTTTTATGTATTTATTTCATAGTTCCACTATTTAAAGCACATGTCTTATGCAAGTAACAATTTAATATTTATTTCACGATCGTGAATTCACTACAGGCTTAAGTTTCCTACGGGCTTTAGTTTCTAAAAACCTATTGTTTAAAGTAGCCCAATATCTAAATATAGTTCAGTAATTTAAGTAAGTAAAATAACAGAAACACTTACTTGGCTCGACGTCGAGGGCTCGGTGAACCACACTTCAAGAATCGTGCAAAAACTTTTTTAATCTATTTGTTTTAAAAATCCCAAAATCTAATGCCCATTTCATAGTCTGAGCTTTACAACCGAGCTCTGATACCACTAAATGTAACACCCCAAACTCGGCCTAGAAGTTAGGCCCGAGTCTAAAATGTCACATTACAAGCACACTTCAAAACGACTTTACAATTTAACAATTTAAGGCACAAAAACCCAAAACCCTTGTGTTAAGTTAAGAAGAAAAACCCAAATTTTAAGAAAACGATCATATGTTGAGTTATTTCGAAAATCATGCTAACTTTAAAAATTTTATGAAATTTATTAAGAGGATAGTTGAAACAATAATAATAAACCCAAAATCTAAAGTCAATTAGGAGTTACATGGCCTTATTACAATCCAATGAAAAAAAACAAAGTATTTAAAAACATATTCATTTGAACAAATTAAAACATTTGATCAGCTTGTAGTGTGGCCATCTCCGAGACCTCTCCCACGTCTAGCTGTCTATTCAGGATTACCTGAAATAATAAATTAAAGGGTGTGAGTTTCAAAACTCAGTGTGTACAACCCTTGGCAATCAATTTACATACAAACATTCATAATGGGCTTAAGCCTTATCAAAAATCGGTGGTCTTGGGCCATAGCCCACAATGACCTCATATCATATCATTTTGTATCATATACAAACAAAATAATACAAAATCAAACCCAATAATCCATCCGCTACACACACCATTTCCCTTCCAACCATTACACACATGTGGGGATTTCTAAATCAACCCACCTATCCTCTACACACCAAAGGTAGCCCAGTTACGGTACTACCTAACGTTGCAGCAAAGCTACTAATCATATAATGGGCTTAAAGCCACCAATGGCTCCATGGCCATGCGACTATGCGATCCTCAAATCTTCCTTTGTACCATAAATGCTACCCATATGCATCCTAAGCAGATTATCATATGAATGCATCAAACACACGACTAACATCCACAAACTCATATTCGTCACATAGAAGTATTTTTATCATTTCACTACCTAGAGGTACTTTCATAATTCTATCCTACGGGGGTATTTTGGTAGTTTGGCAAAATAGTGGTATCTTGGTAATTTTACAAAATAGGGGTATTTTGGTACTTTTGCAAAACAGAGGTATTTTTGTCATTTCACTACCCAGGGGTACTTTTGTAATTCTACCCTACGGGGGTACTTTTATAGCCTATAACTGAAACATAGCCACCCCTAGAGTCCAATTCGGCACAACTTCATCCACTGCTCATCTCCTAATTTTTCCTCCCTGATAACACCTTAATTTTATCCGAAATTTCCTCCATATCCATATCACCTGCTTACCTCAAACTCTCCACGACAAGAGTTCAAAACCAACACAACTCCTGTCGTCCACCCATGCTAAATAAACTCCAAAAATACACTCCCAATGCTCGAACCTTGGACCTCCTCAGCTTACTCACACGCCACCTTCAGCTCCCAAGTGACGCCACCTACCATTGGACCACAAGCCCATTTGTGTCCTATTTTCTCTTAATCTACTTAAGAGGCCTCATGCCTGAGACTAGGGTCCACTAAGCAAGAAAATAAATTTCCCCTATGGTCGCCCCTATTTCCAAGGCTTCAAATATTCCCAATAATACCTTAATATTCATATTCTAAGTGCTACACACAAATACTAACTTTAATGCGCAAAAACTAGGGTTTTAGAATATTTTGGGTGTTACACCTATTATCAATTTCTCGCTCACTTAAAACTTTTCTGAGACCCAAAGCCCAATAGGCCCAATACATCTAGGCCAAAATTTGAGGTGTTACAAATCTACCCCCTTAAAGAAATTTCGTCCTCGAAATTTCCAATTCTTAGAACAGTCACACAACCCAAACTACACAATCGCGCTTCTGCTGTGCACTCTGATTTAATAACACATAAACATTGCACGTATACAATTTATGTACCTAAAAATATAGCATCTATACAAAACATACCTGCCTTAATGGTGATTGAACAATCCCGAGGCTTATGCTTCTTAGACTCGCATCTTAAACACGCTTCTGACTTCCTCCAGCATTCACTCAGATGACGCCTTCTACAATATTTGCAAGCCGAAAAGTTTGGACGTACCTTAACATGCTTCACAGAACGAGACTGTGGCCCTAGAAAACTGCGATCTCTTTTTTTCTTACAGATCACGCACCTAACCTGAAGTGTTTCGCCAATTTCTTTCCCCTCCTCCAATACCTCCCTAACTAGCTGAGTCAGCACGTTAGCCCTAACACCTTTACGGCCTCAGTCGCGTCCCCTTGCACTTCTTTTTGTGCTTATCGCTAATTCTCATATTATCTGAATAAGGAATTTTTTATGTATTTAGTTCATAGTTCCACTATTGAAAGCACATGTCTTATGCAAGTAACAATTTAAAAATTATTTCACGGTCGTGAATCCACTACAGGCTTATGTTTCCTATCGGCTTTAGACTCTAAAAACCTATTGTTTAAAGTATCCCAATATCTAAATATAGTTCAGTAATTTAAACAAGTAAAATAATAGAAACACTTACTTGGCTTGACGTCGAGGGTTCGGTGAACCACACTTCAAGAATCCTACAAAAACTTTTTAATCTACTTGTTTTAAAAACCCAAAATCTAAGGCCCATTTCACAGCCTGAGCTTTGCAATCGGGCTCTGATACCACTAAATGTAACACCCTAAACCCAGCCTAGAAGTTAGGCCCGAGTCTAAAATGTCACGTTAAAGGCACACTTTAAAATGACTTAATAATTGTAACATCCGGGGTTTAGGGGTCTTGCATTTCTTCTTAAGTTATATGTATGTGGTAGTGTGATATATATGCTGTTTGTATATGTTTGGGGGTTTCGGGAAATCTTGAGGCTAAGTTTGGACCTTAGGTAAATTTTTGGTTTAGAGCCTTTAGGGGAGAGCTAGGGGAGATAGGCCTTAAGGGTTCTTATGTTGAGTTTAAGACAGAAGAGATCAGGTGGTAGAGTGGCAAGGGAGGCGCCACTTAGTGCATAAAGGAGTGACGCCTCAGGGAGCTAGTGGGGGCAAGGTTCGAGCTGTAGAGGCAGCAGTTTGGGGTTGCTTTTTGTGTCAAGGGAGTGTGAGAGTTGGGCGGCATTTGAACTCGGGAAGGATGGGAGGAAGACTTGGTCAAGATGTTTGAATGAGTGGTGGAGAGCTTTTGGAGAGGTTTGAAACATTCAAATTCGTTTGAATAAGAGGTGAAGAGAAAAAATAGGAGGAAAAGAGGGGATTTGGGAGAGAGGAGTTGGCTGAATATTGGATGCTAGGGGGAGGTGACATATTCGGTCATGTAAGGGGGAGTAGGTGCCAAAATTTGCCTTAGTGTGTGTGCCTATCTTTTGGCATTTTCTCATTTCTAGAAAGCCTGTCTTTTGTTTTTTTTTTCATTTTGATCAAAAGCCAAAATTCAAGAATCTTAGGTACTTTGCCGTTCCATTCTTTTGTTGGCTACTTTGCTATTCACAACTAAGGGCCGAATCTCATGTCACTCAACTCTCATCTTCATTCTTGTACCATCTTTTTCTTTTGAAATAGCTGAGTTATACTCTTCACTCTCCCATAGCCGAAATCCCTAAACCTTAACCCCTTCTTTTTCTTTTTCATCTATTGTTTCACTCTCTAAAAGCCAGAAACCTCTCTATACCTTGGCTGAATCTTCTAAGGCATCTCTTCTCTTTCTTTTTTTTTTTTTTTTTTGCATTCTTCTCCTATTTCTCAAACCTTTTACTCTAGGCTGAATCTATCAGACTCTGTTCTATCGGACCTAATAGTTGGTAAGGGTTTCTTCTATTCGATTTTCTTCTTTCTTTTTTGGTTGCCGAAGGTTAGATGCCTAACTTTGTTTATGTGTGTGGGTGGCTGAATCTTGGAAGGGCAAATTTTGGGATCTCTGTTGGGCTAGCGTTGAAGGGGATTAAGGATCTTTCGGGATTTGATCAATAATGGTAAGCAAGATGCAACCTTTGGCCGAAGGTCACATCTTTTGGCTTTGTGCAGTTTAGCCGATTCTAACTAGATTGATATAGGGGGTTTCGATAGAGGTTCAGGAGGAGCCTTTGGAATTCAGATCTATTTCAGTAAGAGTATGCGATTAAGATTTGGTGTTGACTTGTTTAGTTTTGATTTAAAATTTAACCAGGTCTTTTGATAAAGTGTTATTAAATGGATGCAAGCACCAAACAAGGAGAGAAAGGGGTTGTCCCTACCTCTAAGTCCAAGAAACATTTGGTTTCTGCGGTTCGAGATTGGCCACCGGGGTGTGGGCCAGCGTCAGAGCAGGATCGTAGGCAGATAGCGGTAGTTTTATTTAGGGAAAGTGTCAACATCGAGAGTCTAGTGCTTCGGGTTATTAGGTGTGTGGTTAATTCGCTATTTCCTGTTAGTCAATTAATTATATGTGTTATGTGTGTGATAACCCGTACAGTGGTTGTGGTGGAATTATTACCCTTAATTGGATATTTCGGTAACTAGGTTAGTACCCTATCTGAGGTATGGTTGTGGTTGATTACTATGAATACTTGTGAGCATGACGTATGCCTATCTAATATGTCCATGCATTATTTTATCATATCATTATAACATTTGCATATGCATGGGGTTGGGATGTATATATTCAATGAAGGACAGGGTGTACATTTATGTACGTGGTGATGATTAGCTATGTGCCATATCATGGCTTGATGTCGGCTATATGCCACATCGAGGGATGATGTTAGCTTTGTGCTTCATCGTGGTTGATGATGACCATGGGTCACATCGTGGATATCGAGATTTGGTCACATAGTGGTCGATGGCTAGGCCACGTTTTACTTTGGTCACATGGTGATCGGTGGCTAGGCCACGTTATATTAGCTTTGAGCAGCTCGACTGCCAAAAAGGTGTGTAGTTGATGGAGGGTAGATTTAGTAATCCCCTGGTGTGTGATGGTAGGATACGGGGGTGTGTAGCGGATGGATATTAGGTTGGGATAGTTAACATTTTGCATAATCATGTGTGTGGTATGTGGATGGTGTGGTTTGGACCAACCCCCTTTGGGAAACATGTGGAATAATTGCACACTGAGTCTGTTCGACTCACCCTATTTTCTTATACAATGCAGGTGATATGTGATACATGGACCGGGCTGGAGTACATTCGAGGTGGCCATGCAAAAGTTGTTCTAATTCTTAATGCACTTGGAATTTTAATTACTTTTGGGTTAATTTCTCTTTCATGTAATAAGGCCATTTTAAATATTTGGGGATTTTTACTATATTTAGTTAGATTGACTATCGGTTAATAATTGGAAACGATTTTGGAAACAATTTACAACTTAAAGACTTACATTAAAGTTTTAAAACCCGGATACTATAACAACTCGATTTCTCTTGAGTTTCCAAACATACGATGGTTTTAAACCGTACACGACCTTCAAAGTTTTTCATTACCCTCAGCAACATATTTTCAAAACGACGAACATATTATAGACCCGTTATCTTTTATAAAACTAAGGAAAGTATTTTAAACTCAAAACAAATTTTCACCCTTAAATCAAATTATTTTCAAACATTTTTCCTAGTAGCATTCTGAATTCGGTCGTGGTGTTTTAGGCCGGGTTTGGGGTGTTACAGTTTGGTATCAGAGCCCGGTTCAAAATTGGGCCCAAAACATCTTTCGAAGATGGGTTATACTAAAACATGTTTTTGTACAAGCTATTCAGGTTTTCTAGCATGACACATGAGTCTCCGGCCCGATGTCCACCAGGTAAGTACTTCAAACCATTGCATGATTTGTATGTAGAGATGAAGGGTGATATGGGATCGTAGATTAGTAAGTTAGGAACTATTAAACCTTAGGATTAGCTTACTCCAACATTAAATTTCATAAGACGTAACTCATTTCACCAAACCCAGGAATAAGTCGCAGAGTTCAGGTGTGGTAATAAGCATGCGCATGTCTAGGCGTGGATTCCGAATAAGCTTGGTATTTAAGCAGTCCTAGCGACTCACCTCCTCTTTTCTAGAATCCTACCTGGTGCGCAGTGATTGTTCACCTTAACCGTGAGGACTTGTTAACGGACCAAATCTATAATTAAAACTTGAAAGGGACCGAATACCCGATTTTGTAAAACAAATTACCTCTGATTTTAAAAAAAATTATTTTATTACCATACTACCCTCGATTCTTACCAAAATACCCTTGTTTACCAAAATTACCAAAATATCCCTGATTTGCAAAATTATCGAAATACCCCTATAGGACAAATTACGAAAATGTCCCTGGGTTGGGACGAAAATGCTCAAAGTGGTGAGCGTGTGTAGTAGATAGTGTTGATGAATGAATGAGATTTTTTTGAGCTAGGGTGGAAGACTTGAGACAAAAACTTTGAATGACCGAAAGAACTACTATCAAATGTCTTTACATAAAATTGCTTGTGGGTAATCAGTGGAACAATAAGTTAATGCATAAAATTTCCTAAACAGATTAAAACACAGTGATAGACATGAGTTCTAGGGGACGAGGTCGTAATACGCGTAGGCGTGGTAGGGGCAGAATGTCAATATCAGAACCAGTTGGGTCTGGTCATGGATCGAGGAATGAAACGACGCCGCCCGCGATAAAAGCTGAGTTCTATGATTAGACAGGTGCAGATGACGCAGTATCTCAGGCTATGTTGCGAGTTTTAGAAAGAGTTGCGGGAGCGAATCTGGGTATCGGGGTTCGAAAGTCCGTTTCTGAGAGACTTCGGGCGAATGGAGCTGAGATATTTAGAGGTGTCTTAGGGGTGGCTCCGAATATGGCAGAGTATTGGTTGGATGCAGTCGAGAGGATCATGGATGATTTGGACTGCACTGCTGAGGAAAAGCTAAAGGGTGCTGTATCTCTGCTACGGGATGAGGCCTATCAGTGATGGCTTATCGTCAAAGAGGGTACTCCAGCAGACCGAGTAGATTAGGGTTACTTTAAGGTAAAGTTTGAGGGGAAGTATGTCAAAGCTAGTTACGTAGACGCATAGAGGAAGGCATTCTTGAATCTGGTGCAAGAGGGTAAGTCGGTACCAGAATATGAGGCAGAATTCCTGAGGTTAAGTCGGTATGCCAGAGGGATTGTTGCTACTAATTACGAGCGCTACGTGAGGTCTAAGGATGGGCTCTGAGATGAACTGCGGGTGTTGATAGTGCCTCAGCGTGAGAGGGACTTTGCTAGTTTGGTGGAGAAAGCTCGAATCACCGAGGAAGTTAAGCGAACTGAAAGACAGAATAGAGATAGAAACAGATGCCGAAACAAGAGGGGTTTTGGATTGTCAGGATCTTTGGGGGGTTTTCAAAAAAAGCCTAAGGTGGATAATTCTACTCGTGCTGTTATGTCAGCTGCTAGGAATCAGGTCCGTCCATGTGCTCAGTGTGGGAGGACTCATGTAGGCGAGTGCTGGGGAAGGATTAGGGAGTGTTTCAAGTGTGGGTCCAAGGCTCACTTAGTGAAGAATTTTTCTCAGAATGCGGATAGGGCTCAAACAGTGGGTCAAGGGTATGTGCAGCCAGGAAGGGGTGGTTCACAGATATCGAGAAGTCGTGGCCCGAACCGTGGTGGGAATGGTTTTGGTCGAGGTCGTGGAGCACCGGGTAAAGGTGCTGGGAGCTCAAATGCGAGGCAATCAGGGTTAGTGTATGCAGCCAGACGTCGTGAGGAGGGGGACGCACCAGATGTTATCACGGGTACGTTCTTTATTTATGGGATTCCCTTTACTACTTTAATTGATGTTGGGTCAACGCATTCGTACATTGCTAGCATGGTGTCTGGAACCTTGAATGTGAACTCTGAGACTGTCCATAGGAAGATGACTGTACTTAGTCCTTTAGGGCAATCTATGGTAGTAGATAAACTCTTTAGAGACGTGCCTTTAGAGGTTCAGGGAGTCGTATTCCCAGCTGACTTGATGGAGCTACTGTTCGGGGAATTTGACCTGACTTAGGGATGGATTGGTTAGTAAGGTATCGTATGAATCTGGACTGTGCTGCTAAGCGCATGTCAGTGAGGACTCCCAAGAATTATGAAGTTGCAGTGATAGGTGAGAGGAGAGACTATCTGTCTAACGTAGTGTCTGCTCTTAAGGCGGTGAAGATGGTGAAGAAGGGGTGCTCGGCTTTTCTGATGTTTATTAGTGCCTTGAATGCTAAGGAGGCAGCTGTGGGGAAGGTCAGGACAGTAAAGGAATTTGTGGATGTTTTTCCAGAGGAACTTCCAGGTTTACCTCTGGATCGGGAGGTGGAGTTTGGAATTGACCTGTTGCCTGGAATAATGCCAGTGTCCATTGCTCCTTATAGGATGGCACCAAAGGAGTTGGTTGAGCTGAAGGCCCAAATCTAAGAGTTACTAGATCGCGGGTTTATCCGACCCAGTGTTTCTCCGTGGGGAGCACCGGTGTTGTTCGTAAAGAAGAAAGACGGGTCTATACGTTTGTGCATAGATTACCGCCAGTTGAATAAACTAATGATCAATAACAAGTACCTGCTGCCGAGGATAGATGACTTGTTTGACCAGCTCAAAGGAGTTGCGGTCTTTCCAAAGATAGATTTGAGGTCGGGGTATCACCAGCTTAAAGTGAAGGGGGCTGATATCCATAAGACGGTGTTTTAGACTCAATACAGGCACTACAAATTCCTGGTAATGCTGTTCAGGTTGACTAATGCACCGGCTGCGTTTATGGATATGATGAATCAGGTTTTCCAACCTTACTTGGATCAATTTGTCGTGGTGTTCATAGACGACATCCTGGTGTATTCAAAGTTAGAGGAAGAACATGATGCACATCTGCGGGTGGTGCTACAAATTTTAAGGGAAAAGAAGTTGTACGCCAAGTTTAGCAAGTGCGAATTCTGGTTGAGTGAAATTGCTTTTTTGGGTCACGTGGTATCCGCGGAGGGAATAAGGGTGGATCCCCAGAAGGTTGAGGCAGTACTGAGTGGAAACTACCTAAGTCGGTAGCTAAAATTCATAGTTTCTTGGGGCTAGTAGGGTACTGTAGGAGGTTTGTCGAGGGTTTTTCTTTGATAGCGGCACCTTTGACTAAGCTATTAAGAAAGGAGGTACCTTTTGTGTGGTCGGACAAGCAGCAGAAGAGTTTTGAGAAGCTAAAGAGAGTTTTGATAGAAGCCCCGATTTTGATTCAGCCTGTGGCAGGAAAAGATTTTGTGGTGTATTGTGATGCTTCTCACACGGGGTTAGGTTGTGTACTGATGCAGGAAGAGAAGGTGGTTGCTTATGCATCTCGGCAGCTGAGACCGTATGAAGCTAACTATCTGATGCATGATCTGGAATTGGCAGCAGTAGTTTTCGCTTTGAAAGTGTGAAGGCACTATCTGTATGGAGAGAAGTCAGTGATATACACGGACCACAAGATCCTGAAGTATCTATTGATTCAAAAGGAGCTGAACTTAAGACAACGAAGGTGGGTGGAGCTATTAAAGGATTACGACTGTTCGATTGAGTACCACCCGGGTAAAGCAAATGTAGTGGCGGATGCATTAAGTCAGAAAGTAGTATCGGATCTGAGGGCTATGTTCACACATCTTAGTCTCTACGACGACGGGAGTTTGCTAGCAGAGCTATAGGTAAAGCCGACGTGGTTAAGTCAGGTAAGAGAGAAACAATTGGTGGATGAGGTCCTGATTACTCGACTTTAGCAAGTTCAGAGTGGGGAGTTAGAGGACTACAATGTAAACAGTGACGGAGTTCTATGTTTCCGTGGTAGGGTGTGTATGCCGGAGGATGTGGAATTGAGGCAGAAGATTCTTTGGGATTCGCATAGTAGCCCTTACACTATGCATCCTGGAGGAAGTAAGTTGTATAAGGACCTACGGGAACAATTTTGGTGGCCTAGATTGAAGCAAGAAGTTACAGAATTTGTGGGGAACTGCTTGACGTATCAGCAGGTCAAAGCTGAACACTAAGTACCTTCGGGATTGCTGCAACCAGTGAAGATTCCACAATGGAAGTGAGAGAGGATCACAATGGATTTCGTGAGTGGGCTTCCTCTTACGCCTACTAAGAAGGACTTAATATGGGTGATTGTGGATCAGTTGACAAAGCCCGCGCATTTCATACCCATTCGGGTTGATTACTCTCTGTAAAGATTAGCGAAGCTATATGTAGCAGAAATTGTGAGACTGCATGGAGTGCCGGTGTCGATCATATCGGATAGGGATCCTAGATTTACGTTGAGGGTTTGGAGGGCGTTGTATCAGGCTTTGGGTACTAGGTTGGACTTTAGTACGGTATTTCTCCACAAACTGATGGCCAGTCTGAAAGGGTAATTCAGGTGTTAAAGGATATGTTGAGGGATTGCGTTATCGACCTCAGGGGTAGTTGAGAGGAATTCTGGCCCTTGGTAGAGTTCGCATACAACAACAGTTACCAAGCAAGCATTCGGATGGCACCGTATGAAGCACTATATGGGCGAAAGTGTCGGACCCCTACGTGTTGGACAGAATTAGGTGAACGTCATGTTTTGGGTCCAGAGATAGTGGCAGAATCAGAGGAAAAGGTTAAGGTAATCCGAGCACGGTTGAAAGTGGCATCTGACAGACAGAAGCCGTATGCGGATCTTAAGCGGAAAGAGATAGAATTTGCCATGGGAGATAATGTATTCCTGAAAGTTTCACCGTGGAAGAAGGTGATGAGATTTGGACGCAAGGGTAAACTGAGTCCCAGGTTTATAGGACCTTATAGGGTTTTGAAGCGAGTGGGGCCAGTGGCTTACCAGTTGGAGTTGCCGTCAGAATTAAAATAGATGCATGATGTGTTCCACATGTCAATGCTACGTCGCTATCGTTCAGATCCATCTCACGTAGTGCCAGTTGAGGAAGTTGAGTTGAGACCAGATTGGTCCTATGAAGAAGAATCGATTTAGATTCTAGAGCGAGATGTGAAGGTACTTCGAAAAAAATCAGTTCCTCTAGTCAAAGTATTATGGCATAACCATTTAGAAGAAGCTTCGTGGGAACTGGAAGAAGCGATGCGACAGCAATACCCTCACTTATTTTGATCATGTAATTTCGAGGCTGAAATTATTTTTAAGGGGGGTAGAACTGTAACATCCGGGGTTTAGGGGTCTTGCATTTCTTCTTAAGTTATATGTATGCGGTGGTGTGCTCTATATGCTGTTTGTATGTGTTTGGGGGTTTCGGGAAATCTTGAGGCTAAATTTGGACCTTACGTAAATTTTTGGTTTAGAGCCTTTAGGGGAGAGCTAGGGGAGATAGGCCTTAAAGGTTCTTATGTTGAGTTTAAGACACAAGAGATCAGGTGGTAGAGTGGCAAGGGAGGTGCCACTTAGTGCATAAGGGAGTGACGCCTCAGGGAGCTAGTGGGGGTAAGGTTCGAGCTGCAGAGGAAGCATTTTGGGGTTGCTTTTTGTGTCACGGGAGTGGGAGAGTTGAGCGGCATTTGAACTCTGGAAGGATGGGAGGAAGACTTGGTCAAGATGTTTGAATGAGTGGTGGAAAGCTTTTGGAGAGGTTTGAAACATTCAAATTCGTTTGAATGAGAGGTGAAGAGGAAAAATAGGAGGAAAAGAGGGGATTTGGGAGAGAGGAGGAGTTGGCCAAATATTGGATGCTAGGGGGAGGTGACATATTCGGTCATGTAAGGGGGAGTAGGTGCCAAAATTTGCCTTAGTGTGTGTGCCCATCTTTTGGCATTTTCTCCTTTCCAGAAAGCCTGTCTTTTGTTTTTTTTTTTTTTCATTTTGATCAAAAGCTGAAATTCAAGAATCTTAGGTACTTTGTCGTTCCATTCTTTTGTTGGCTACTTTGCTATTCACTACTAAGGGCCAAATCTCCTATCACTCAACTCTCATCTTCATTCTT
This sequence comes from Gossypium rotundifolium, assembly GCA_025506655.1. NCBI lineage: Eukaryota > Viridiplantae > Streptophyta > Magnoliopsida > Malvales > Malvaceae > Gossypium > Gossypium rotundifolium. Next base: position 65,878,568 of record CP106722.1, read on the forward strand.
TTACCATCTTTTTCTTTTGATATAGCTGAGTTATACTCTTCACTCTCCCATAGCCGAAATCCCTAAACCTTAACCCCTTCTTTTTCTTTTTCATCTATCGTTTCACTCTCTAAAAGCTGAAAACCTCTCTATACCTTGGCTGAATCTTCTAAGGCATCTCATCTCTTTCTTTTTTTTTCGCGTTCTTCTCCTATTTCTCAAACCTTTTAGTCTAGGCCGAATCTGTCAGACTCTGTTCCATCGGATCTAATAGTTGGTAAAGGTTTCTTCTATTTGATTTTCTTCTTTCTCTTTTGGTTGCCGAAGGTTAGATGCCTAACTTTGTTTATGTGTGTGGGTGGCCGAATCTTGGAAGGGCTGATTTCGGGATCTCTGTTGGGCTAGCGTTGAGAGGGATTAAGGATCCTCCGGGATTTGATCAGTAAAGGTAACCAAGATGCAACCTTAGGCAGAAGGTCACATCTTTTGGCTTTATGCAGTTTAGCCGATTCTAACTAGATTGATATAGAGGGGAGTTTCGACAGAGGTTGAGGAGGAGCCTTTGGAATTCAGATCTATTTCGGTAAGAGTATGCGATTAAGATTTGGTGTTGACTTGTTTAGTTTTGATTTAAAATTTAATTGGGTCTTTTGATTAAGTGCTATTCAATGGATGCAAGCACCAGCCAAGGAGAGAAAGGGGTTGTCCCTACCCCTAAGTTCAAGAAACGTTCAGTTTTTGCGGTTCGAGATTGGCCATCGGGGTGTGGGCCAGCGTCAGAGCATGATGGTAGGCAGATAGCGGTAGTTTCATTTAAAGATAGTGTCGACGTCAAGAGTCTAGTGCTTTGGGTTATTAGGTGTGTGGTTAATTCGCTGTTTCCTGATAGTCAATTAATTATATATGTTATGTGTGTGATAACCGGTACAATGGTTGTGGGGGAATTGTTACCCTTAATTGGATATTTCGGTAACCAGGTTAGTACCCTATCTGAGGTATGGTTGTGGTTGATTACTATGAATACTTGTGAGCATGCTGTATGCCTATCTAATATGTCCATGCATTATTCTATCATATCATTATAACATGTTGCATATGCATGGGGTCGAGATGTATATATTCAATGAAGGACAGGGTGTACATTTATGTACATGGTGATGATTGCCTATGTGCCATATCATGGCTTGATGTCGGCTATGTGCCACATCGAGGGATGATGTTAGCTTTGTGCTTCATCGTGGTTGATGATGACCATGGGTCACATCGTGGATATCGAGATTTGGTCACATGGTGATCGGTGGCTAGGCCACGTTATACTTTGGTCACATGGTGATCGGTGGCTAGGCCATGTTATAATAGCTTTAAGCAGCTCGACTACCAAAGAGGTGTGTAGCTGATGGAGGGTTGATTTAGTAATCCCCTGGTGTGTGACGGTAGGATACGGGGGTGTGTAGCGGATGGATATTAGGTTGGGATGGGTAACATTTTGCATCATCATGTGTGTGGTATGTGGATGGTGTGGTTTGGACCAACCCCCTTTGGGAAACATGTGGAATAATTGCACACTGAGTCTGTTCAACTCACCCTATTTTCTTATACAATGCAGGTGATATGTGATACATGGACCGGGCTGGAGTAGATTCGAGGTGGCCATGCAGAAGTTGTTCTAATTTTTTATGCACTTAGATTTTTAATTACTTTTGGGTTAATTTCTCTTTCATGTAATAAGGCCGTTTTAAATATTTGGGGATTTTTACTATATTTAGTTAGATTGACTATCGGTTAATAATTGGAAACGGTTTTGGTAACAATTTACAACTTAAAGACTTACATTAAAGTTTTAAAACCCGGATACTATAACAACTCGATTTCTCCTGAGTTTCCAAACGTACGATGGTTTTAAACCGCACACGACCTTCAAAGTTTTTCATTACCCTCGGCAACATATTTTCAAAACAACGAACATATTATAGACCCGTTATCTTTTATAAAACTAAGGAAAGTATTTTAAACTCAAAACGAGTTTTCACCCTTAAATCAAATTCTTTTCAAACATTTTTCCTAGTAGTATTCCGAATTCGGCCGTGGTGTTTTGGGCCGGGTTTTGGGTGTTACAATAATTTGACAATTTAAGGCCCAAAAGCCCAAAACCCTTGTATCCTGTTAAGTTAAGAGGAAAAACTCAAATTTTAAGAAAACGATCATATGTTGAGTTATTTTGAAAACCATGCTAACTTTATAAATTTTATGAAATTTATTAAGTGGATAGTTGAAACAATAATGATAAACCCAAAAACTAAAGTCAATTAGGAGTTACATGGCCTTATTACAGTCCAATGAAAAAAACAAATTATTTAAAAACATATTCATTTGAACAAATTAAAACACTTGATCAGCTTGTAGTGTGGCCATATCCGAGACCTCTCCCACGTCTAACCTTCTATTCAGGATTACCTGAAACAATAAATTAAAGGGTGTGAGTTTCAAAACTCATTATGTACAACCCTTGGCAATCAAATCACATACAAATATTCACATTGGGCCTATGCCTTATCAAAAATCGGTGGTCTTAGGCCTTAGCCCACAATGACCTCATATCATATCATATCGTATCATATACAAACAAGATAATGCAAAACCCAACCCAATAATCCATCCACTACGCACACCATTTCCCTTCCAACCATTACACACCTGTGGGGATTTCTAAATCAACCCACCCATCCTCTACACACTAAAGGTAGCCCGGTTACGGTACTACCTAACATTGCAACAAAGCTGCTAATCATATAATGGGCATAAAGCCACTAGTGGATCCATGGCCATACGACTATGCGATCCTCAAATCTTCCTCCGTACCATAAATCCCACCCATATGCCTCCTAAGTAGATTATCATATGAATGCATCAAACACATGAGTAACATCCACAAACTCATATTCGTCACATAGAGGTATTTTTGTCATTTTACTACGAAGGCGTACTTTCGTAATTCTACCCTATAGGGGTATTTTGGTAGTTTGGCAAAATAGGGGTATCTTGGTAATTTTACAAAACAGGGGTATTTTGGTACTTTTGTAAAATAGGGGTATTTCAGTAATTTTACAAATATAAAGGTATTTTAGTAATTTACAAATATAAGGGTATTTTAGTAATTTTACAAATAGAAGGGTATTTTAGTCCCTCTCGGGTCGTAGTTATGAACTTTGGCCCATCAACAAGTCCTCGCGGCTAAAGTGAACGGACACTACGCACTAGGTTAGATTCAAGAGAAAAGGAGGTGGGCCACTAGGACCGCTTAAGCACCAAGCTCTCCCTAGATCCAATCCTAGACATGCATATGTTCGTTGCCACACTCTAACCCAGCGACTTGTCCATAGACATGTTTAATTCTTAGATTAAGTCTTATGCGGTTTAAGAGTTGTTCAGAGCTAGATCTAATGTCCATTAAACCCTAACATACTTTTCTACGTCCTCATAAAGCCCATCAAGCCCATTTCACATTCATAAAACCCATTATGCCCAAATCACATCCTTATGGCCCATTAAACCCAGATCTCATTCACATGGCCTATTAGGCCCAAAAACATTTCGGTTCATGTAACATGCATGACTAACTCAATTCATATACCAAATCAATCAATTTCATCAAACTTAGACTTAGGGCCCACCAGGCCCATTTAGCCACTTTCGGCTTTTTGGTTTTTTGGCTTTTCGGCATTGCCGATATCGTGTGTGTATAGTGTATGTACACACCTGGTAACCTCGCATGCTGCAAACCCCTTAGTAATGAACTTGCAATTGACAAAACTAGCGATTAACCAAAGCTTTAACACATACTTATCAAAAACTGAAACCTCATCGTACCCTTATCGTGTGCCTTACGTTCTAGTATCCCTTCCTTTGCTACTATTGCCGATTATCCTCTAGATTTGCACCCAAATACCTATATCCTCAAAACCAAGTGACCAATATTGACCATAAGTCACCCCTATGAGCCATATCAGATTCAACCATTTACTAGACCATGATTGGGTCGAGAACACTTACCACCTTGTTAGCAATCCTTACCTACCACGCTTGCGATTGTTGAGTCTTACCCTTGTTAATAAAAATTAACAATATGGAGGGGTTAGATAGCCCTTCTGCTTTTAACAAAATGCACTAAAAAGTTCAACTAAACACTTACTAAAACCCTCCTTTGATCCTGCGGCCTAAATCGCTACTGAACAAGATTCGTCTTGACTACAAGTTGGTACCAATCGATTGTGATGAAGGAGAACTAACTAAAAATCAGTACAAGTGAAGCTATATGATAAGAAGGTGTATTCAGCTTTCAGGGACAGAAACAGAACACAACTCTGATAGGATTTTTTGGCAAAAAGAATGATGGGTTTCTTTTTCGGAAAATGGAAAAAAAAATTCAGCTATAGGAGAAACCGATTGAGAAGGGAGAAAGAAAAACTAACGAATGCTCAAAGACCCTTTCAAGCGTTCGGCCCCCTCCTTTTATATCCTATAGTCGAAACATAGCCACCCCTAGAGTCCAATTCGGCACCACTTCATCCACTGCTCATCTCCTAATTTTTCCTCCTTAATAACACCTTAATCTTGTCTGAAATTTCCTCCACATCCATATCACCTGTTTACCTCAAACTATCCACAGTAAGAGTTCAAAACCAACACAACTCTTTCCGTCCACCCATGCTAAATAAACTCCAAAAATACACTCCCAATGCTCAAACCTTGGACCTCCTCAGCTTACTCACATGCCACCTTGCAGCTCCCAAGTGACGCCACCTACCACTGGACCACAAGCCCATTTGTGTCCTATTTTCTTTAATCTGTAACACCTCTAACCCATATCTATCATCAAATTAGGATTACGAGGCATTTCCTAACTTAAAAAAAAAAATCAAGCATTCACTTCTCTTCGAGTTCTGAAATTAACTATGTCAATATACTTAGCCTGTTCAAACTCAACTTTTCTTCATTGATTATAAAGAATAAAAATTTCATAAGTTAACAATAGGCCTAACCGAAACCATTTAAATCGATACATATATATATCCCCTCAATTCACAATTCATATCAACTTTCAAGAATATTACCTCGTATATATATTAAATATATCACTCATATATATATATATATATATATATATCAATACCATGAAATGAGTTTCCATATAAATTTTATAATAAAACCGAACCCAGATAGTAATTAACAACATGATCAAACATAATCAAATCAAACCCATGCATAGAAACATAGCCATGTTCGCATGGCATTTGTATATACATTCACCAAAAATAACATTTGAGTCTATTCTAAGAAAGTTAGCCTATACATGTCATAGTATTAAGTTCATTTACAAAAAGGGGTACCAAAAGTTGATAGTGTGCTTGGCTTCGACAAGGATCCCCAAGCTTGAACTTCGACTTTAAAGATCTATAAAACAATGCAACAACTACACCATGTAAGCTCAAATAGCTTAGTAAGTTATAAACAATAAAGTAAAACATACAACAAAACAATTCACCAATTTCTTTAAGTATTATAATCAATATAACTATTGATTAAGTCATATTATCGAAACACATAGAAGGTTATCATTCATACATAATTTACCTATTCACTCTCAATCATACAACCCAAATATTCATAAGCTCTATAACCACATCGAAATGTTTTACCTAATCTTTATTTCACCGAGATAATGAGCTATTATTTAATAAATACTTACTTGACACTTTCATGTACCTTTATTTGGTATTTCGAACCTTGAAGAGATGAAAAACGATAAGTCGCACACACAGTGCTTAGTAACAAATCTGCACACATAGTGCCATTCAACCGATCCCGCACACATAGTGCTCGGTGAGTAATTTTCACACACACAGTGCCATTCTACCGATCTCGCACACACAGTGCTCGGTGACTAGTTTTCGCACACACAGTGCCATTCTACCGATCTCGTACACATAGTGCTCGGTGAATAATTTCCGCACACACAGTGCCATTCTACCAATCTCGTACACACAGTGCTCGGTGAATAAATCCGCACACACAGTGCCCTTAGCCAATCCTTTCCTTAACCACGTAAAACATATATATACTCACTGTCCATATTATCTATGTCTCATTAAAACATCTATTAATTGTAACTCATGCTCCCATCTTAACCCCCCATATTCGGCAACCATCAATACACATACCATTATATATATCAAAGTTAACTCTTGTTCATTATGGATTTCTATCACATTCGGCTCACATATAATATACAAACCAAATCACCAATTTCAATACAACCATGATCCCTTTCTATTTATTTTTATATGTATATACAATTCCCGACTATAATTATACACATATGCTCATACTTATATCAATCCTAAAACAAATTAAGCTTACATATTCATATATATATATATATATCATTAGCTCATTCGGCCAACAAAGTTTCTATACACATTTTCTCTCATTTAGCTTATAATTAAATACATATGTAAAAGAAAATTTACTTTTTTTTCCAATTGCTTATAACTTACTTCGGAAGTTGATAAATTTTGGATTTCTCCGGCTATTCATCCACCTTTTTTTTTCCACGATCTAATACTTTCTCCTTTTATCCTTGATCTAAATGACTCAAATTGAAATAGTTCAACCACATATTTATTCAATTAAAAGTAAAATCACATACGTATACTATTTGCCAATTTACCCCTCCCAAACATTTACAATTTTTATAATGAAATCCTTAGGATTTAAAACTCAAATTATCAAAAATGTAATTGCTCCTTTTTCAATTGTCGAATGCTCAACATTTCCCTACAAGTTTTTTTTTTAATCATTTATGTTATAATTTAACACAATTAAATTCAATAAGGTCAAATTCACAAAATAAATTTCTTCTTCTCTTATGGCCGAATATGCTATCTCAATGTACACCTTCATATTTTTATTATTTTCAATACATAACCTAACATTAAGCAAAAATAAATAGTATATCAACTCATCCTATAACTTAGCCGAATACAAAGAGTACTTCTATGCTCAAATCCAAGATAATTTCATAACATCCCTACACTTTAATCCACTACTCTCCATTTTATCTAAGAATTTTTCAATCAAACACAACATTTCAAGGGAACTCATCCATGGTCGATTCTTAACTTGCTTAACTCCCAAAATTCTAACATGATTTTAATAGCATGCAAGCAACTAACTAAAATATGTAAGGATTTTACCAAATCAAAGCTCAAACACCTGCCTTACTACCACATGCAAAGTCGAATGATGGAGGTTTAAGCTTCCTTCATCTCTTAGGAAGAAAATCGGTGAAGAAGAAGATAGAAAATAAAAGATGAAAGAAAGAAAAAAAGTGTTTTTCTTTGTTTAATAATATCTAAACCTTTTTTTTTTTAACATTCCACTAACCAAATAAATTATAAAATAAACAAACATTAATGCTTATCATCATACTTGTCGTCCACTCACAATGATTTAGGGAAATTTGATATGCAAGTCCCTTGATACAAGTAGCAATTCAATTTAATCACTCATTTATAAAGATTAGCTATTTCACTAATTATGCACTTTAATCCTTTCAACTAAATTAATGACCCAAACACAACAATTAATACATAGTAATTTAAAACATGCTTGACCTCATAACATAAATATCAAATAAATAATTAAAATACTTTTCTGATTCGAACTCGTGGTCCCGAAACCACTATTCCAACTAGGGTCATAATTGGGTTGTTACATAATCTACTTAACAGGCATCATGCCTGAGACTAGGGTCCACTAAGCAAGAAAAATAATTTTTCCCTATGGTCACCCCTATCCCCAAGGCTTCAAATATTCTCCATAATACCTTAATATTCATATTCTAAGTGCTACACACACATACTAACTTTAATGCATAGAAATTAGGGTTTCAAAATATTTGGGGCGTTACACCTATTATCAATTTTTCGCTCACTTAAATATTTTCTAAGACCCAAAGCCCAATAGGCCCAATACTTCTAGGCCCAAATTCGGGACGTTACATTTTATATTGCCATTACGACATTCGGTTTAAAAAAATGGTATTAGAGCTTTTCAAGGTGCTTGTCTCGATCACGGTAATGGGGACAATGAAGTATGGATTTGGAGGATACACTACTAGGGTTAGATAAGAAGCCTCCAACATTAACTGAGGAAGAGAATAAGTGTAGAGATCGAAATGCTTTAAATCAATTACATCTGCATCTGTTGAATGAAATTCTACAAGACGTGCTGAAGGATAAGACCGTCGCTCATTATGGGCTAAGCTACAATAGTTATGCATGTTGAAAAAAACCCTAACTAGCAAGTTACATATAAAACAGTGTCTTTATGCTCATTGTTTGGAGGAAGGTGTGTCTATACACGAACACTTAACTGTGTTTAAAGAAATTCTTTCAAACCTAGAGGTCATGAAGGTTCAGTATGATAAAGAATATTTAAGGTTAATTTACTTTGTTTGTTGCCCTAGTCTTATTCGACCTATAGAGATATGATTTTTTTTTTAGTCACGAATCTCTAACAGTTGATGGAGTCTATGCTTTCTAAGTATCATATGACAAGATGAAATATCTTGTGCCTGGATCTGACTCTCAAGGAGAGGGTCTCATTTTTCATGGGAGACAAGAACAAAATAATGATGATAATCGTGGGAAGACACATGAATGAAATCCTTGCAGTAAATCTAAGGGTAGATCGAGATCTTCGAACAAAGTAAAAAGCTGTAACTTCTGCACGAAGAAAGGGGACGTTAAGTCTGAGTGCTATAAGTTGTAAAAAAAAATCAAAAGGGAGGTGGAGAATCAAAAGGGAAAATAATCAGAATAATCTAGTGAAGCTTATGTTGTAAAAGACTACAGCGATGGTGAACTCCTAGTTGCTTCTGCCGATAGCTCTAAAGTGAGAGAGGAGTGAATCCTTGATTATGGTTGCACCTTCTATATGAGTTCCAATTGGGATTGGTTTACAATATATGAAATAGTGTCTGAAGGTGTTATGTTGATAAGAAACAATGCTTCATGTAAAATCATAGTTATTGGTACGATCAAAATTAAGATGTTTGATGGAGTCGTCAGAACACTTAGTGGCGTACGACATGTACCAGAATTAAAGAGGAATTTGATTTTGTTAAGACTCTTGATTCAAAAGATTACAAGTACACATTTGTAAGTGGGGTTCTGAATATTAGCAAAGGTTCCCTCGTTGTGATGATAGGGTAGAGAAAGACTGCCAAGTTATATGTTTTGCAAGGTTCAACTATTACTGATGATGCAGTGTCGCTTCCTCTTCCTAGCTAGATGATGGTGTTACTAGAATTTGGCATATATTTCTAGGGCATATGAGTGAGACTAACATGGTAGAATTGATCAAACGAGGACTTCTTCATGGACAAGGCATTAGTAGACTGAAGTTCTATAAGCACTACATTTTTGGGAAGCAAAAGAGAGCTCGATTCACCAAACAAATCCATAACACAAAGGGGACACTGGATTATATTCATTCTAATCATTGGAGACCATCTAAAGTGCCTTCGATGGGTGGTGCTAATTATATGCTGACAATCATTGATGATTTTTTCCAGAAAAGTTTAGGCATTCTTATTGAAGCAGAAAAGTGATGTGTTTTCTACATTTTAGGCTTGGAAAACTATGATCGAGAAGCAGACAAGAAAATATATAAAACACCTCCGTATAGATAATGACTTGGAATTATGTTCTAATGAGTTTAATGATTTGTGCAAATTAGAAGGGATCATGACACACTTGACAGTTTGTCATACTCCATAGTAAAATGGCGTTACTGAATGGATGAATATAACAATCATGGAAAAGGTTCAATGTATGTTTTGAATACTTGTTTAATAAAGTCGTTTTGGGCTGAAGCGGCCTCAACTGTATTTTTTTTTATTGATAGGTCTTCGCCCGTTGCCATTGAGAAAAAGACTCCATAAGAGGTATGGTCTGGTAATCTTGTTGATTATTCTGATTTAAAGATTTTTAGGTGTCCTGCGTATGCTCATGTTGATAATGGGAGATTGAAACCTAGATCCAATAAGTGTGTTTTTCTTGGTTATACGGCTGGTGTTAAAAGGTATAAGTTATGGTATCCTAAAAATAGAAAAGTTGTAATTAGCAGTGATGTTATCTTTGATGAAATTGCTATGCTGCCTAACTTATCTCTTAAAGAATCTTCCAATAAAGACCAGCAAAATTCAAACACACTTGTGAAGTGGATGGAGCTTCAGATTAATCATGGATCTACAACAGAGTCTACTCTTCAAGTTAGTATAGAAACTCAGAGTAGAGCTGCTTCTTCACTAGAATATTCTATTGCCAAGAACCAACCTAGAAGAGAAATCAAACCTCCAAAGAGGTTTGTCGAGGCTAATCTAGTTGCTTATGCTTTAAACGTGAATGAAGTTATAGATGCAAATCAAGAGCCATCTACTTATTCCGAGGTAGTTAGCTATGAAGATTCAAGAAAATGGATGTTTTTCATGCAAGAAGAGATGGAATCGCTCCATAATAATACAACATGGGACCTAGTGAATCTTTCTAAGGGTAAAAAGCTTGTTCATTGTAAATGGGTGTTCAAAAATGAAGAAGAGACTCCAAGAGTTGAAGAACCCAGATATAAAACAATGGCTAGTTGCAAAAGGTTACAGTCAAATTCCAGGTGTAGACTTCACCGATGTGTTTTCTCCAGTTGTGAAGCATAGTTTAGTTCAAGCCTTGCTTGGTATTGTGGCAATGTATGATTTGGATCGTTAGCAGTTAGATGTAAAAATAACATTCTTTCATGAAGAAATTAAAGAAGATATTTACATGCAACAACAAGAGGGTTTTATAGTCTCAAAAAAGGAGGATTATGTTTACTTGCTGAAAAAGTCCTATATGGCCTGAAATAGTCACCAAGGTAATGGTACAATATGTTTGATTCATTTACGACTACTCATGATTTCAAAAGAAGCAGCTTTGACAGTTATGTTTATTTTAAGAATAATAGTGATGGTTTATTTGTATATCTACTTCTTTATGTTGATGACATGTTGATAGCAACCAAAGAAAAAGGAGAGATAAGAAAGGACAAAGCCCAGTTTAGTGAAGAATTTGAGATGAAAGATTTGGGTGCAACAAAAAAAGGTACCTGGGATGGAGATTCTCAGAGATAGAAAAGCATGTAAATTGTACCTAAGTCAGAAATGGTACATTGAGAAAGTTTGTTGCAGGTTCAATATACAGAGTGCCAAGCCTATTAGTACTCCATTAGCAGCCCACTTCAGACATCAGCTTTGTCTCCGCAATCAAATGATAAGATTGATTACATGTCACATCCCAAAAATTGGGTTAGTAGAGATTGGGTTAATGAACCAAGAGTGGTCTTGCCTGAATTTTTTTTTAATGATTGAGTAGTGGTGGAGCTGTCCTTGATGACCTGTGTTCGAATCCCTTCCCTCACATTATTTTCTATGTGATGCAATTTTTCCTTAAACCTTAGGAAAGGTTTCACCATGTTTTAAAAAAAAAAAATGCTGTAGGAATTAAAACAAGGAATTGAGTTGGTTTAGTGGTTAAATGCTTAAATAATTTCCTAAAAGTCTTATGTTTAATGTTGGTTTTTTTATTTCATTTTTGGCTCAAAAAACTTTGGTCAAAGCTTCCATAACCATCCACTCCTAGTTACCATGCAAATAAAGATTTTTTTTTCCTCCTTTAGTTAGTCAACATTCCTTCAATAGCCCCCTTTTCACTCCCATGATCTCCTTTTTGCTCATTTCTCCCCTCAACATGCCTATTTTTCCACCCTTACCTTGTGTGACATAAATCAAACCTAGACAAGGTGAGTGACAACCTTTTGTTGTTCATCTTTTATTTTCCTATTAATTTTTTCCACCTCTTTTTTGCTCCTCCCTATTCCCCCCCCTTTTTTATTTTAGCCATCAACCACCATTAGTATTATTTTTCCTCCTCCACCACTCTTTTACATCAACCCACTATCATCACCACCGGACCTCCACCTTGTCGCTACTCCTCTCCTCTATTTTCTCCATTGCCACCTTTAACGCTGCACTCCTCCACTATGTCAAACACTGCGAGCCACCGCACATATTCACCATTTTTTCTTAATTTTTTCTTTTCTCCTCTCTTCTCCTTTCAGAGAGTGATCAAAACCATAACCCCTTTTCTTTCTCCCCTACCGGATCGTCTCCTCTGACACCACACCACCGCCATCTTCGTCGCCGTCATTGCTGCCATAGCACCACCACCAACGGTGGAGATTCTTTCTCCCTTCTTCTTCATTTTCAATTATTCATTATTCACTTTAGTAGTGAAGAAAATTCTACACTAATTATTTTGTTTAATTCTTAATTCTAAATTCTATTTTCTAGGATTTATTTTCAAATAATTATCCTTTTTAGATTATTCTTTCCCCTCCGATTCATGATCTATACGATCTGTTGATCCTTTCGTTCCAATCGTGATAGTGTAAGTGTAAGGGTGGTGTAAAAATATTTTTCTCCTCCCTATTTTCTTCCATTTGGAAAATACTTTTGAGAGCCTTAGTGATTTATTCTTTCAAATATTAACATCCCGTATGTCTTGTTTATTGATAGTGGCCAATCGATACCAACTCGAGAGATCATCAAAGTAGGAATTGAAATCACTAATCCAAGTGATTATTTTTCTAAGTGTAATCTAATTGTTAGATCCAAGTGTGGGCGTTCTTAAAGAGTTGTTGCACACCGGATCAACGATCAAGTATGGGTTTTAACACTAAACTAAATTAGGTCTTTGTTTTATATTGATAAAAATGTTGTTATTTAAATAATGTTCTTGATAAGGATACTTTATGTATCCATAAAGAGAGATAAACCATCGATATGGATTTTGTCAAATAAGTATTTCCCCAACCGTATATGTTGTGAAAAACATGTTGTGTGATATTGATGCTTATTATTGATTTGAAAAAATATTTACATATCATTCTCATGTGATATGATTATATGGCATACGTAATGTTCCCATGAAAATAAATTGTAAAATTTTGGTACATTTGTACATATGAGATTTGCATGTTAAACATGCCTATATGATTTGAGTGATTTTGGCCATATCACATGCATAGGGTGGAATATGTGAAAGGTGGAAGTATGTGGCAGTTTATCTGCATTAATGTGACATTGTTCACGATTTTGATTATGTGGCAGTATATCTATGATTTTGGTGGCTTGTCCACGATATTGGTTATCTGTAACATCCCGAAATTGGGCCTAGTAGAATTGGGCCCAATGGGGCTTGGGCGTAAGAATGTTTAAAATTTTCGAGAATATGAGAATGGCGTTGTTTCAAATTGGACTTATTAGTTAAGTGAATTTGGAAGGTTACGAGGTTTCTATGAAGTCTCGGGTTTAATTGGGCCTTAGGAAAATTTGGTATTTTAGCACTTTAAGGAGAGATGTTAAGTAGCTTCAAGGCTTATAGAAATAAATGAGTAAATTGTTAGCATAAGTGAGCATATGGTAAAGAGGATATGGCACAACATGAAGTACCTTGAGCGAAGAGGCTCAAATCCCATTGTGTATAAATTTTGACTTTTATTTTTGCATACTCACCCTAAGTGTCGGCCAAGGTGTAATTATGGCAAGGTGGACTTTTATTTTTTATGGCAAGATGGCTAAAGAGATTAAGGAAAGGTTGAGGTTGGGGAAAGGAATCAAGAAAAAGGGGAAAGTAAGGGGAACAAGTGGCTTGTTTCAAGGAAGATGTTATGGAAAGTATGGGTGGTAAATTGTTGACCATTTTAGCTATGTATGTGGACGGTTTTGTGTGTTAGGGGGATAGCCGAATTTTTCCTTGGTGTATTGGTGAAAGTTTTGGTTTTTGTTTGTGGTCAAAATTCCTTCATGCAACATTGGTGTCATTTTTTTCTTTCTCTCTAAATTTTCCTTCTTGCCGATTCTTCAAGCCATTGGTGAACATATTCTCATCTTTTCTTTCTTTTGATGCTGAATGTACCCAAATCCATGAGACCAAAGTTTGTTCACTCATCACCTTTTTGAAAACCGAAACTAGTGAACACCCATCTTCTCTTTTTCTTTTCTTTTAATCATCCTTTCAACCCTTCTTTCATATCTTAAAATGAAACAAAGCTTCATTTTGAATCAAATCCTTCTCTTTTATTCATTTTCTTTATAGCCTAAACACTCCAAACACCTTGATACATATTCTCTTTTCTTTTAATCATTTCTACTCATTTGTGTTGACACTCACTCCTTTGATCAATCGAGTTATAGTGGAAGGCCTAAACTTTGACTCATCCGTAGCCATTGTACAATCGTTAGAAATCGAAACTAATATCGTTAAGGTAAGGGATTCATCATGGTTCTTTTTGGATCTTTTCATTGACCGGTTATTTTGCTTAACGAGATAGTGGTTGTGACTAATCGATTATATTTTAGGGACTAAATTGCTCGATCTATCCCTCGTAATAAGAGACTCGGATTATTGGTAAGTGATATAGATTGTTAATCAATCAAAATATTTGGTTGAAGTGGTAAATTGGGCTTTAGGCTAATTGTTGATCGATTGTATCTTTAGGTGCCGCGGAGAATATCGTGTTACGGATCCCATAATAAGGTGTGTAATCCCATACCTTCCGAAAACATGTTTGAAATGGTGTGTAATCTCACATCTATCTGAAAGTTTGTATGATATGTTTTGTGATTCGGTTGAAATACCGAAGAAAACCTGAAACCGGCATCTGTGATCACTCAGGAGTGCGTATAACCATATTTTGTAATAAAACAGTTTTAGTTAGAAACAGTGACATGTTTTCAAAAAATCACAAAAAAATAGAAGAAAAGGAATTAGAAAGTGAATGAGATATCAAATAGAATCTTATTATGTCTATTTTGATAAGGAAGAAACGGAAAAGGAAAAGGAATTTTATATCCTCAAATATATTAATTTTACTGAGACTGGTTCTGAATGATTTCGTGGTTCCCTGATCTGTCTTGGTAAAATCGTATAAAATTGTACAAAGTGAATTATGGGTTATAATTTATATGTATAGATTCCTTAGTGATCCAATTTTCAATAGAAACAATTGGGAGCAGTCTATGAAAATCGTACAGTGAGATATTTGAAATTAAGCAAAGAGAGGTCAGAATCATTGGACAGTGAAACAAGGGAAACTTTAAGAAATAAATTGTACTTAATGGTTAAGCCAAAAATTCTGGAAAAATTGTAGTAAGAACATATATGAGTCTATTTTCAAGGAAAATTTACGAATTTGAATTTTGAGATTCCTAACTCAAGTTATAGTCAATTTAGTCAGTACGACGCAGATGGACAGTTTAAATTTTTATGCCCAAATTAGCAGTTAAGTTTGGATTGCGAAATTACCGAATTACCCTTAGTGGGTAAAATTATAGATTTACCGAAATGCCCTTATGGGCCGATTTGTTAAATGTATTAGTGGGCCAATTTGATATAATTGCAAAATGGGTCGATTGATATATGAATATGTGGGTCGATTGATAAATTGCTATTCGGGCCAATCTGAAAATTTGCGAAATGGGCCAAGATGATTCTCTATTCAATGGGCCAATTTTATAAATTGTTATAATGAGCTATAATTTTGTAATAAATATCCTAATAAATTATTGTGATTCGTTATGCATTATATACATGGTTTGCATGGTATGGGATAATGATGAAGAGAAATTATGGTAGCTCTGCTACATAAATCTGGTGGCTCTGCCACAAATCTGAAAAATGGCAATGCCATGTAAATTCTGTTAATCTGGTGGCTAGTCCACAAATTTGATATAAATGGCTTAATGCCTACATTTGGTGTGTTGGCGGGGTGGGTTGACTAAAGATCACCCACAGGTGTGTTGGTTGGTACGGGTGGTGTGTAGCGGATGGATTACTAGGCTTGGTTTGGGAATTGCATTTCATATACATGTTATATTTTGATATATTATTGTTATTGTAAATGGGCTTAGGCCCAAATAATTGCTTAATGAGATTTTGGCCCAGTGGACAGCGGTAAGTGGGTTACACACTGAGTTCTTGTAACTCACTCCCCTTTCTTTTCTTAATCCCTGTAGGTAACATTCAGTTTGAGACCTTGGGGCCATGGATGACTCGATGGAGGCCATACTTCATAGATGATGTTTGCAAACATTAGTAAAGTACTTTCAGTATTATTTCGTTACCTTTACTATTTCGGGTTTTAAAGTTGTAATAAGGCCTCTGGAGTATTTTATTATTTGCTTTATGTTTGATATATTTATTATTTTGCTTAAATGGTTTTAAATGGGGATTTTTCTAAAATCATAAATAATTGTTTTCCAAAAATTGATTAACAAATGATTTTCATAACAAGCTTTTACAAATGATTTAACTCAGAAATTCTCTTTCAAATTATCGACGACATTTTCAAAAGTCACAGTTAAAGTTCACTACCTCAATTTTTGACTCATCAATCATCCTCTCAAAAATACTTGTATATTTATCTACGTTTCCTCAATGTTTTCAAAATGCTTATGCAACTCTATTTCCAAATGTCATATTTTTGTAAATTGTTTATTTCAAATATGTTTTCGCAACCAAAAAGATTTTTATAGATATTTATGTTTTCAAGTAGATAACAATTGCTTAAGTGTTTTGGGTTTTAACAAAAAGGTTGTAATTCTCAAACCAATTTTTAACAATCCCAAAGATGGTTTTGAAAAAAAAAATACTTCCACATGACACGCTAGATTCGGGCCTAACTTTTAGGCTGGGTATGGGGTGTTACATTATTGGCATTTTATCCACAGTTTTGATGACAATGTTCAAATTTTGGTGTGTTGGATGGACGAGTTCTAGGAAAAACTCGATTTTGGTGTGTAGCGAAGATGGGTAGGACAGTTTTCACAAAATCTATTTGTTTTACAAAATGTGCATTGGCATGATCATGCATAGTATAAGTGTGAAATATTGAGTTATATGAAACTGGTACAATTATTGTGATTGTATAATGTATATGTATATATGTATGTGATTAAGATTATGTTAATCTCACACTGACCTTTATGGCTCACGTGCCTTTAGTTTTCTGATTTTACAGATAACCCTGAGGTTAGGATTCAACGACGACATTTGAAGGAGTTTCTCGAAAGTCTTTTTAAAATAAAGTAATTAAATTTTATTTTGATATTTTGGGTTTGTTGTAACACCCCTCACCCGTATTCAATGCCGGAATAAGGTTATGGAGCATTATGTTGGAACGTCGGTACCCCCATGGCGCAGCAAAATAAAATTAATTCCGGAGATCCAAACCATGAATCCATGTGTGAGGAACGAATCGGGGTGAAATAAAGGTTTCAAAATTACCGAAACTTCAATCTTAGTAGACAGCGACGCCTCAGCAACAAGAGTTTTGATCTACTGTCGAACCAATCCGTAACCTTTTTCGATGTCAGCCTCTACGTAATCCATCTGGTTTGACTATGAACAGAAGAAATCTCCAAAACTATTTTTGGAGGTTTATTTGCTTGACGGCTGCTAGACCTCACAAGCAATTCTTAGGGTTTTTTTCTTACCAGCTTTGAATCTGTTATTACCTTTTTCTAATTGGTATCTATATCAAGAATCATAAAATTAAATAAATACAATAAAGTTTTTAACCCAAAATTATAATTACATTAATTATAACAAGGATTTTGGTAAACTATATTTATTTAAATTTATATACAAACCAAATTCATATATTAATAGAACTATGTTCTCATTATGTGTACAACATCCTTGCACATATAATATGTTCATTATTTGATTGCCTAATTAAATTAATTCTTTAATTAATTTAATTTATGTGACAACCAAACACAATACCAACTATGTTTTATTCCGTTCATTTCAACCATAGGGTGTGACCCTGTAGGTTCTTGTAACGTTAGCAGTAATACTAGAACGATTCTAATGTCACAAATAATGGGTGGCATTTAGCAATGCATCATTGCTACCTAAGTTACAAGAAGTTATGATTTGAAATAACCTTTTGTGATTAATCTTTCATGCATTAATCCTTAAGTCCTTTATCTCTAGAACGGACACAAGTCATGGAATAGTCACACTTGCATTGTCCATTCCCATGTTTCTTGATATCTTGAGTAGACTATGATATACAAATTAGTATGACATCTCATATCAACTTATTTGAGCATGGCCATGCATTTCTTGTCTCACTCAATCAAGTGGCCTAAGATATTACTCCTATTATGTAGCAGGGACTTATCCTATATTGCTCAACCATATCCCTCTACATAGATTATGGTATATCCAACATCAGCCTTTGTAGAACAACCTGTTACGGTGTAGTTTGACTGTATCAAAATATACAACTCACGATGTTAGGATAATGATGATCTCAAGTTTGAGGATCATATACATATTAATTACTATGAGTAATGTTGTGACAATTACATAAGGATCCAAGAAACATACTCATAGCGAGCCAGTCCAATATGTTGTTCTCTAACACACATATTCATGCAGTGATTTTGACACTCCATATCAATGACAACTCTTTATCATCAATCAACTACATGTTAGTCTTAATGCATTATTGTTTTCCTAGCCAACAATAATACTTGACTAAGTGTAATATCCAGGATTTAGGGGTTAAGAATTTTCACTTGAATGTGTGTAGTGGCATGTTGTCTGTTGTCTGCATGTGTTCTGGGGACTTCAGGAATTTTAGAATGTAGGAGAATGCATTACAAAAATATTAGATTTTTAGTCTTAAAGGGAGCTAAGCAAGATTGGCCTTAAGAAGAATTTGTATGAGGATTTAATCACAAGGAGTTTATTGGTAAAGTGGCAAGTGGCGTGTGGAGTGTGCTAATGGTCTTGGGTTCGTATCCCATGGATAGTCTTAATGTGATTTTTTTTTATTTTCCACTTGTTTAGCATGTGTGGTCAAACTTTAATTAAGGTAAAGTTGGACTATTTTATTTTATGGATAGTAGAATAAGGAAAAAGGCAAGTACTAAGTTAAGGAATGGAATCAAGGTGTTATGGAAGGATAAGGGGACATAAGGCTTGATGAATGGGTGATGTTTTGGAAATTTTTCTATGGCCATTTGACCATGAATGTAGACAGCATAGGGGGCTAAGGGGGTTTGTTGAATTTTGAAAGGGATAAGGAGGAAGATTAGGAGGAAATAAGGGATAGAATTTCTGAAACCTTGGGAAAGTAGAGGATTACATGGCATGTGTTAAGGTGAATGTTTTGGAAATTATTTCATGGCCAACTTGTCCATGAACATGGACGGTTTAGGAGCCTAGGGGGGAGTGACTGAATTTTGATGAAGGTTTTGGTAGGTTAGTAGCTAGTTAGTCATTTTGACAATTAGGTTATTTTGTGTTTTCTCAAAAACAAATTCTCATTCTCTCCATTTTTCCTCTCCTAATCGAATGCATTTTTAGCATTAGGTAAACATCTTTTATTTTTCTCTTTTCTATTGGCCATTCTATTTTGACCATTTTGGTTTAATTTGCCTATCCTCTCAAGTTTCTTTTCCTCTATTGCCGAAAACACCAAAAGCCTTGAAGACATTTTCTCTTTTCTTTTCTTCCTCTATAGTGCCGAAATCACCACAACACTAAGGTCATTTTTCATCCCTTTCTTTTCTTCTTCTTTCTCTTGTAATAGCCGAAACCTTCCTTCCATATTCACCATTGCCGCAACACCTAAAATCTCCCATCTCTATTCTCTTTTGAAAAGGCTGAATCTTCTTCTTTACCATCAAACTGAATCACATCACACCCCATTCTCTTCTCTTTTTTCTTCAAAGTCAATCATTCTCCTATATAGCCGAATCTCTTTGTAGTATCAAGTAAGGGTGCAATCGATCTCAGCATTAGTGGTAAGGATTACTGTCAATCGTTTCTTTTTCTTTTTCTTTTGGATTAGTCGACTTTAGGAATCTAATCCTTTTATTCTCTTTGGCCGAAACCTTGAAGGAGGATTTTGGGATCCGTTTTGTAGCCAACGATTTAGGGGGAGATCATTCTGGATTTAAATATCCAAGGTAAGCAAGAGTAATCTTAGGCCGAAGGCCATGTATTTTGGTTTATTAAAAAGTTAGAAATCGAATCTAACATAAACCATGTAGGGATTTCAACATCTCCAAGGACAAGTGACATATTCAAGATCTAGACAATCAAGATAAGGGGATTTTAATATTCGACCAAAGGCCATTTTGTCCATTAAGGATTGACCGATTTTGACTATGATCTTTTAGGGGCAGTTTGATAGGGATAAGCATTTCATTGTTAATTCTTGCTAGCAAGAGCGTTGGTATCGGTAGTATCGTAATCACTATTATCAGGTGTGTAACACTGCACTAAATTTCTATTAGATCGATAATATTTATTATTTGTATGTGTTAAGAAAAAAAATATGTAAGATAATGGTTGCGGGTACCATTCAGTGGTACATGGTATTCAGGTATGTTTACCCCCTAATGCTTCGTTAATAATGCTATAAGAATGAATATGAAATATGTATGATTCTATTATGATTTTGGGGGTATATGGCATGATTTTGAAATAATATGTTTATTGCATAGGCATATGGGTGATATTGTGAAAGGGGAAGTGTACCGGTGGTTTTTACCACATAATCCAGTGACTTCGGTCACATATATGAATCCGATGACTTCGGTCACATATTATGAATCCGATGACTCTGTCACAATTATCCGGTGGCCATGCCATAATTTATAAGGGCGATGTGTAGTTGACTGCAGCGACTACCTTCGATGGTGTGTAGCAGATGGAGGATCGATTTAGTAATCCCCACGGTGTGATTGGTAGGTACGGATGGTGTGTAGTGGATGGATATTTAGGTGGGCTCGGGATTGCATTTCATTTTATATGTACATGTGATTTAATCGATTATTATCTGATTTGCTATATAATGGGTTTATGGCTAAATACCATTTAAATGGGCTTTATTGCTATGATCGATTGGGCTTTTAGTGTAATGTTACACATTGAGTCTGTTGACTCACCCTTTATGGGATATATTTTCAGGTGACGCTTAGCATGATGGATCGGGTCAGTGAGGACTATGTGGTGGCCATTGCTCAACTCAGTATCTCGAATTTTCTTTTAATTAAACCTACTATATTTTCTTTTATTATTTAGGACTTTATTTTGGGTTATGTTTTTGTAATAAGGCCACTATAAACTGTTTTATTTTTATGTTTTAGATTTTTATATGCTACGATCAAATATTTACTAAATAATTAAATGATTTCAAAAAAATAACTTAAACTGTTTTGACACCTAAACACCTATGGTTTTCACAATACTAATAAGTTTTAAATTTAATTTTCTTTTAATTTATAATCTTTTTCATAAAGATAACGTTTTAATAAGATACAAACTTATTTAGCAACATGATTTTTTTTAACGCGATCACTAAATAGATCTATTTTATACGAAACCATCACATTTTCTTATAAAACAAAACGAGATGTAATTGAAGTTTTACTCGAGGAACATACCAGATCAAGTCAGGGCTTGTAGGCCGGGTTTGGGGTGTTTCAACTTGGTATGAGAGCCCAGTTTTAAAACACTCGGCCTTGGGTTTTGAAGCCCACAACGTTTTCAAAATTAGGCTCAAATGACTGTTTGAAAATTTTTGGTTAAGATGGTTTTATAGAAGCATGGCACCCGAGTTCTCGGCCCAAGTCCACCAGGTATGTTCTTTTGTTGACAAATTGATGTGAATGTATGATACTTTAATTGATAAGCCTAAGGAAACTATACTTTAGAGACATGGACCCTAGGTATATGTGTACTTCTACGGAAAAACCACTGAATAAATCTCTGTTGCATAAAACTTTCTTTAAACAAGAAGTGAAAAGACTCTAATACATAAAACTTTCGTAAAAATTGATAAGACGCGAAGTAGACATGAGTTCTAGGGGATGTGGTCGTCGTGGACGCGATAGAGGCAGAATGGCTGTGTCGGAACCAGTTAGATCTGGTCAAGGTTTCGAAAATGAAGCTCCGCCACCAGCTGTTGGGGTGGAATTTCAAGAGCAAATTGGAGGAGATGACGCAGTATCGCAGGCTATGCTGCGAGTTCTAGAGCGAGTAGCAGGAGCTAGTATGGGTAATGGGACTCGAAAGTCAGTAGCTGAGAGACTTAGATCAAATGGAGCTAAAATTTTTAGAGGAGTATCTGGGGTAGCTCCGAATGTAGCGGAGTATTGGTTAGAGGCAGTCGAGAGGATCATGGATGATTTGGACTGCACTGCTAAGGAAAAGCTGAAATGTGCTGTTTCGCTTCTTTGAGATGAGGCCTACCAGTGGTGGCTCACTGTTAAGGAGAGTATTCCTGTAGATCGAGTGGATTGGAGGTATTTTAAGGTTAAGTTTGAAGGGAAATACGTTGGAGCGAGCTACATCGACTCTCAAAGAAAGGCGTTTCTGAATTTAGTACAAGGAAATAAGTCGGTAGCTGAGTATGAAGTAGAGTTTTTGCTGCTTAGTCGATATGCCAGAGGGATAGTAGCTATTGATTATGAGCGGAGTGTCAGATTCGAGGATGGACTGAGAGATGAGCTACGAGTGTTGATTGCTTCGCACCGGGAAAGAGACTTTGCAGTCTTAGTGGATAGGGCACGGATAGCTGAAGAAGTTAAACGGACTGAGAGACAGAATCGGGACTGAGGTCAGAATAAGAATAAGAGGAGCTATGGGTCTTCAGGGTCATCCGGGAACTTTCAAAAGAGACCTAGAGTTGATGGGCCGCGAAGTCAACAGGTTGCTACGGGGGGACAGTATCGTGCTTGTGCTCAGTGTGGAAAAATGCACCCGGGGGAATGTTGGAAAAAGACAGGGGGATGTTTTAAGTACGGGTCCAAGGATCATATGATTAAGGATTGTCCAATGAATACAAATAAGAACTGTCCAGTAGGTCAGGGTTATAATCAGGCTGGCAGAGGTAGACAGTAACCGATGAGGGGTCGTGGTTCGAATGGAAGAGGTAATGGTTCTAATAGAGGTTGCGGGACCCCAGGCAGAGGTAGTGGTAGCACTGAGGCGAGACAGCCAGGTCTGGTGTATGCGGTCCGTTGGAGGGAAGATAGTGATGCACCTGATGTTATAACGGGTACGTTCCTTATTTTTGGGTTGCCCTTTATTGCTTTGATAGATATAGGGTCAACTCATTCATACATCGCTAGTGAAGTATCTGGAACTCTGCATATGACTTCTGAGACTGTACCTAGAAAGATGACTGTACTTAGTCCTTTAAGACAGACTGTAGTAGTAGATAAGCTCTTTAAAGAAGTGCCTTTAGAAGTTTAAGGGACGCAGTTTTCGGCTAACTTAATAGAGTTACCATTCGGGGAATTTGACCTGATCTTAGGCATGGACTGGCTAGTGAAATACCGTGTAAATGTGGATTGTGCTGCTAAGCAGATGTCATTAAAAACTATTGATGACAAGGAAGTTGTGGTAATGGGCGAGAGACAGAACTACTTATCAAATGTGGTATCTGTCCTTAAGGCAGAAAAGATGGTTAGGAAGGGTTGTTTGGCTTTTCTGATATTGGTTAGTGCCTTGGAGGTTAAGGAAACAACTGTTGAAGAGGTCAGGACTGTGAGTGAATTTGTGGATGTCTTTCCAAAAGAACTTCCAAGATTGCCTCCGGATCGTGAAGTGGAATTTGGGATTGACTTGTTGCCTGGAACGGCGCCAGTATCTATCGCTCCGTATAGAACGGCACCAAAGGAGTTGGGTGATCTCAAGGCTCAAATCCAGGAGTCGCTTGATCGTGGGTTTATCCGACCCAGTATGTCTCTATGGGGAGCACCGGTCTTATTCATGAAGATGAAGGACGGAACGATGCGAATGTGTATAGATTACCAGTAGTTGAATAAGCTGACCATCAAGAACAAGTATCCTTTGCCGAGGATCAATGACTTGTTCGATCAGCTTAAGGGAGCTACGGTGTTCTCAAAGATAGATCTAAGGTCAGGGTATCATCAGCTTAAGGTGAAAGAAGCAGATATCCATAAGACAGCTTTTCGAACAAGAAACGGGCATTATGAATTTTTGGTAATGTCGTTCGGATTGACGAACGCCCCAGCTGCGTTCATGGATATGATGAATCGGGTTTTTCAACCCTACTTGGATCAGTTCGTCGTTGTGTTTATAGACGACATCCTAGTATATTCCAAATCTGAGATAGAGCATGATGAGCGTCTTCGGATAGTGTTGCAAGTGTTAAGGGAGAAGAAGTTTTATGCCAAATTCAGCAAGTGTGAATTTTGGCTGAAGGAGGTTGCGTTTTTAGGCCATGTGGTGTCTGGGGAAGGGATAAGGGTGGATCCTCGGAAGATTGAGGTCGTGTTAGATTGAAACCACCTAAGTCATGAATCGAGGTTTACGTTTCTTGGGATTAGCAGCTACTATAGAAGATTCGTCAAGGATTTTCATCGATAGCTGCACCTTTGACGAAATTGTTGAGAAAGGAGGTACCTTTCGTATGGGCAGATAAGCAGCAAGAGAGCTTTGAGAAGCTTAAGAAGGTTTTGACTGAAGCTCTGATTTTGATTCAGCCTGAGGCAGGGAAGGATTTCGTGGTGTACTGTGATGCGTCTCATACTGGATTGGGATGTGTTCTGATGCAAGACAGGAAAGTGGTTGCTTATGCGTCTCGGCAATTGAGACCACACGAGGTTAACTATCTGATGCATGACTTGGAATTGGCAGCGATAGTCTTTGCTCTTAAGGTATGGAGGCATTATTTATATGGGGAAAAGTCAGTGATATATACGGACCACAAGAGTCTAAAATATCTGCTGACTCAAAAGGAGCTGAATTTGAGACAGCGAAGGCGGGTAGAGTTGTTGAAAGACTACGATTGTTCTATAGAGTACCACCCGGGTAAGGCAAATGTGGTGGCAGACGCTCTAAGTCGAAAAGTGGTCTCAGATCTAAGGGCGATGTTTGCACATCTTAGTCTTTATGACAACGGAAGCTTGCTGGCAGAATTACAAGTAAAGTCGATGTGGTTAAGTCAGGTGAAAGAAAGACAGTTGGTAGATGATGATCTAAGTGCTAAGCTACGGCAGGTGCAGAATGGGGAGCTGGAAGATTATGGTGTTAACAGTGATGGAGTATTGTGTTTCAAGGGTAAGGTCTGTATGCCGAAGGATCAGGAGTTGAGGCAAAGGATTCTTTAGGAGTCGCATAGTAGCCCTTATGCTATGCATCCTAGAGGAAGTAAGTTATACCGAGATTTACGAGATCAATTTTGGTGGCCTAGTCTTAAGCGAGAAGTTACAGAATTTGTAAGGAAGTGCTTAACGTGTCAGCAAGTCAAGGCTGAACATCAAGTACCTTCGGGATTGCTTCAGCCGATAAAGATTCCGCAGTGGAAGTGGGAGCGAATCACCATGGACTTTGTTAGTGGGCTTCCCCTTACGCCTACTAAGAAAGACTTGGTATGGGTGATAGTGGATCGATTGACGAAATCTGCACATTTCATCCCAGTACGGGTTGATTACTCTTTGCAAAAATTGGCGAAGTTGTATGTGGCTGAGATTGTAAGGTTGCATGGAGTGCCAGTGTCGATTATTTTGGATAGGGCTCCGAGGTTTACGTCTCGATTTTGGAAAGCATTGCATCAGGCTTTGGGCACCAGGTTAGACTTCAAGACAAAGATTTCATCCACATCGAATGGACGGTCGATCCGAGCGAGTAATCCAAGTGTTAGAAGATATGTTAAGGGGAGTGTGATAGATTTGAGAGGAAGCTGGGAGGAGTTCTTACCTTTAGCCGAGTTTGCGTACAACAACAGTTATCAAGCAAGTATTCGGATGGCACCGTATGAAGCGCTATATGGACGGAAGTGTCGCACTCCTATACGTTGGACAGAATTAGGGGAATGTCAAGTTTTGGGTCCTGAGATTGTGGCGGAATTCGAAGAAAAGGTTAAGGTAATTCAGGCTCGGTTAAAGGAAGCATCTGACAGGTAAAAGTCGTACGCAGATCTTAAGCGGAAGGAAATAGAGTTTGCTGTGGGGGATCTAGTGTTCCTAAAGGTTTCACCTTGGAAGAAGGTGATGAGATTTGGTCGCAAAGGGAAGTTAAGTCCCAGGTTTATAGGACCTTATCGAGTTTTGAAGCGGGTTGGACTGGTGGCATATCAGTTAGAGTTGCCTTCGGAGTTGAAGCAGATGCACGATGTGTTCCATGTTTCGATGCTACGTCGTTACCGGTCGGATCCATCTCATGTAGTGCCAGTTGAGGAAGTGGAACTAAGACCAAATTTGTCCTACGAGAGAGAGCCGATTCAGATTTTGGAACAGGATGTGAAGGTGTTACGGAGGAAGTCAGTTCCTCTCGTCAAAGTGTTATGGCGTAACCATGGATCGGAAGAAGTTTCGTGGGAGCCGGAGGAAGCAATGCGACAGCAATACCCTCACTTATTCTAGTCAGGTAATTTCGAGGTCGAAATTATTTTTAAGGAGGGTAGAACTGTAATATCCAGGATTTAGGGGTTATGAAGTTTCACTTGAATGTGTGTAGTGGCATGCTGTGTGTTGTCTGCATGTGTTTTGGGGACTTCAGGAATTTTAGAATGTAGGAGAATGCCTTAGAAAAATATTAGATTTTTAGTCTTAAAGGGAGCTAAGCAAGATTTGCCTTAAGAAGAATTTGTATGAGGATTTAATCACAAGGAGTTTATTGGTAAAGTGGCAAGTGGTGTGTGGAGTGTGCTAATGGTCTTGGGTTCATATCCTATGGATAGTCTTAATGTGATTTTTTATTTTGCACTTGTTTGGAATGTGTGGTCAAACTTTAATTAAGGTAAAGTTGGACTATTTTATTTTATGGATAGTAGAATAAGGAAAAAGGCAAGTACTATGTTAAGGAATGGAATCAAGGTGTTATGGAAGGATAAGGGGACATAAGGCTTGATGAATGGGTGATGTTTTGAAATTTTTCTATGGCCATTTGACCATGAATGTAGACGAGATAGGGGCTAAGGGCTTGGTTGAATTTTGAAAGGATAAGGAGGAAGATTAGGAGGAAATAAGGGATAGAATTTCTGAAACCTTGGGAAAGTAGAGGATTACAAGGCATGTGTTAAGGTGAATGTTTTGGAAATTATTTCATGCCCAACTTGTCCATGAACATAGACGGTTTGGGAGCCTAGGGGGGGAGTGACTAAATTTTGATGAAGGTTTTGGTAGGTTAGTAGCTAGTTAGTCATTTTGACAATTGGGTTATTTTGTGTTTTCTCAAAAACAAATTCTCATTCTCTCCATTTTTCCTCTCCTACCCGAATGCATTTTTAGCATTAGGTAAACATCTTTTATTTTTCTCTTTTCTATTGGCCATTCTATTTTGACCATTTTGGTTTAATTTGCCTATCCTCTCAAGTTTCTTTTCCTCTATTGTCGAAAACACCAAAAGCCTTGAAGACATTTTCTCTTTTCTTTTCTTCCTCTATAGTGCCGAAATCACCATAACACTAAGGTCATTTTTCATCCCTTTCTTTTCTTCTTCTTTCTCTTGTAATAGC
Organism: Gossypium rotundifolium; assembly: GCA_025506655.1. Taxonomy (NCBI): domain Eukaryota; kingdom Viridiplantae; phylum Streptophyta; class Magnoliopsida; order Malvales; family Malvaceae; genus Gossypium; species Gossypium rotundifolium. Next base: position 65,906,216 of record CP106722.1, read on the forward strand.
AGAAACCTTCCTTCCATGTTCACCATTGCCGCAACACCTAAAATCTCCCATCTCTATTCTCTTTTGAAAAGGTTGAATCTTCTTCTTTACCATCAAGCCGAATCACATCACACCCCATTCTCTTCTCTTTCTTCTTCAAAGTCAATCATTCTCCTATATAGCTGAATCTCTTTGTAGTATCAAGTAAGGGTGCAATCGATCTCAGCGTTAGTGGTAAGGATTATTGTCAATCGTTTTTTTCTTTTTCTTTTGGATTAGTCAACTTTAGGAATCTAATCCTTTTATTCTCTTTGGCCGAAACCTTGAAGGAGGATTTCGGGATCCGTTTTGTAGCCAACGATTTAGGGGGAGATCATTCTGGATTTAAATATCCAAGGTAAGTAAGAGTAATCTTAGGCCGAAGGCCATGTATTTTGGTTTATTAAAAAGTTAGAAATCGAATCTAACATAAACCATGTAGGGATTTTAACATCTCCAAGGACAAGTGACATATTCAGGATCTAGACAATCAAGGTAAGGGGATTTTAATATTCGGCCAAAGGCCATTTTTTCCATTAAGGATTGACCGATTTTGACTATGATCTTTTAGGGGCAGTTTGATAGGGATAAGCATTTCATTGTTAATTCTTGCTTGCAAGAGCGTTGGTATCGGTAGTATCATAGTCACTATTATCAGGTGTGTAACACTACACTAAATTTCTATTAGATCGATAATATTAATGATTTGTATGTGTTAAGAAAAAAATATGTAAGATAATGGTTGCGGGTACCATTCAGTGGTACATGGTATTCAGGTATGTTTACCCCCTAATGCTTCGTTAATAATGCTATAAGCATGAATATGAAATATGTATGATTCCGTTATGATTTTGGGGGTATATGGCATGATTTTGAAATAATATGTTTATTGCATGGGCATATGGGTGATATTGTGAAAGGGGAAGTGTTCCGGTGGTTTTTACCACATAATCCAGTGACTTCGGTCACATATTATGAATCCGGTGACTCTGTCACAATTATCCGGTGGCCATGCCACAATTTATAAGGGCGATGTGTAGTTGACTGCAGCGACTACCTTCGATGGTGTGTAGCGGATGGAGGGTCGATTTAGTAATCCCCACGGTGTGATTGGTAGGTACGGGTGGTGTGTAGCGAATGGATATTTAGGTGAGCTCGGGATTGCATTTCATTTTATATATACATGTGATTTAATCGATTATCATCTGATTTGCTATATAATGGGTTTATGGCTAAATACCATTTAAATGGGCTTTATTGCTATGATCGATTGGGCTTTTAGTGTAATGTTACACATTGAGTCTGTTGACTCACCCTTTATGGGATATATTTTCAGGTGACGCTTAGCGTGATGGATCGGGTCAGCGAGGACTATGTGGTGGCCATTGCTCAACTCAGTATCTCGGATTTTCTTTTAATTAAACCTACTATATTTTCTTTTATTATTTAGGACTTTATTTTGGGTTATGTTTTCGTAATAAGGCCACTATAAACTATTTTATTTTTTACGTTTTAGATTTTCGCCTCGCTACGATCAAATATTTACTAAATAATTAAATGATTTCAAAAAATAACTTAAACTGCTTTTGACACCTAAACACCTATGGTTTTCACAATAATAATAAGTTTTAAATTTAGTTTTCTTTTAATTTATAATCTTTTTCATAAAGATAATGTTTTAATAAGATACAAACTTATTTAACAACACGATTTTTTTAACGTGATCACTAAATAGATTTATTTTATACGAAACCATCACATTTTCTTATAAAACAAAACGAGATGTAATTGAAGTTTTACTCGAGGAACATACCAGATCCGGTCAGGGCTTGTGGGCCGGGTTTGGGGTGTTTCACTAAGGATCTTTTAAGAATAACCATATTATTCTCAGGACATTATTATAAAACAGTTTATTTGTACACACAGAAAAAAAAACTGAAATAATAATAACAATGCTTTATATTAATAAACATGGTAAATCAAGTATGTTATTACAATCATCTCATGATTGATCTTTGGGCATACTCTTACACATTAGTAGACTTATAATACAATTAAACATACATTTCATATACATTTTCAATTTTCATGTAATCATCATTCAACATCATTCACAACGTCCCTAATACGAGCCTACGAGACACAAAACATGCATTCGGAGTGGTTCAAGACTAAACTAATAACTTAAGAAACTTTTAGAAAACATAGAAAATTTTTCAAAATACAGAGGACACACACTCGTGTGACCCGACTTGTGTCTCACAAGGCCAAAGACACGCCTATGTCACAGGCTGTGTGGACATTCGAAATGGGACCACATGGCTGTGTCCGACCCCATGCAACTCTCTGACTTGGGTCACATGGCTAGCCACATGCCCGTGTGACCAGCCCGTGTGCCCTTCGAAATGGCCACTCACACCCGTGTACCCGGCCGTGTGCTAGGCCTTGTCAAACCTGTAGGGTATACTGACTTAATTTCTAATTCAACACCAGGGGACACACGACCATATAACTTGCCTGCGTGTCACACACGGCTGAGACACACGCCCGTGTCTCTGCCCATGTGGATAAAAATAGGCTATTTACCAAGCCATTTTGCCACCCAAATTTGCATACACCTGCACCAAACCAAATGACACAAAACATGGCATAAATAGGCATTTAAATCAACTCCAACCAAGCTTAATTCATGATAATTTCATACAATTAACCACAACACACACAAGTATCAAATTTGACCATTTCATTCATGCTAAACTCACAATCACAAATCACCTAAATGGCATCTTACAATTATGCATCATTTTTCCCAAAACTCACAAGCATATAAATTCTCAATTATCAACCATTCACCACAAGCATTTGCATAGCAATTATTAACATAAGAAAAAGGCCATTTACATATATATATACACAACCAAATCAACCAAAATAAGCCAACTTTCATGGCTATATACCAAACCAAACACTTAACATTTACAAGCCATTTCAAAGGACTAAATTCATTTCCAAAATATATACCAAAATGACCAAAGTTCCTATACATGCCATATAACCAAAACATAAACTCAAAAGTACCAAGTGATAGCTTGATAGTGTGATGAGGTCTCCGACGATTTTTGAATCTGAGCTAGCTTTGATTTCACTATAAAACACGAAAAAATAAACAATGTAATCTATAAAGCTTAGTAAGATCGTATGCTAAATAAGTAAAACTTTCCCACCAATAATTCAAAAACATAGCATCACAAATTGCAATTAGAATTGAATCATAACTTAACATATGTATTCAATGTAACAGCCTGATTTTGGGGCTAGTCAGAATAGTGGTTTCGGAACCACCAATCGGAGGTTGGAAAAATTAGTTTTAATATTATTTTATGTCTTATAGCATGATTATATGAGTACATGAAAATTTGGTGCATTAATTTTAGCGATTGCATGCTTAATCAAAAAAGACTAAATCACATAAAGTGCAAATGTAACACCCCAAACCCGGTTTATGCGTTAAGACCAGACTTGGTATGGCACACAAATCGAACATACATCTAGTCATCTAATGATTTAGAGAAAGCAGATCTTCAAAACTATTTTGGAGATGGAGTTTATCAAAAACTGAGGTTAGTTTGAAATCTATGATTTTAGAACGTAAGAGTTTATAATTTGATCTCAGAGAAATAATTAGTTAAATTTTTAAAGAAATTTAAAAGAATTCAAAAGGATTTTGAAAAAAAAAAAATTCATAAAAGAGTTTTCACAGAAATTTTTACGAGTTTAGTGATATTTAAGAAAAACCCCTTTTATAAGTAAAAAAAAAGAAAACATTTATAAACTTTAAAATAGTCCCCTTTTAGTATCTAAAACATATTAAAATCCATCCACAAATAAAAATCCATAAAAATAATACCAGAGGCCTTATTACATCACAACTGAAAAATTATTTAAGTAAAAATACTAAAGAGTAGTTCAAAGTTCATAAAAACCATCATTTGAAGTATGGCCCCCGCGAAGTCATCCCCGGCCCAAGCCTCCATCAATTATCATTACCTGAGAAGGGTAAGAAAACGGGGTGAGTTACTTAGAACTAAGTGTGTAACCCACTTACCAAGTCCACTGGGCCAAAACCCTTTAAGCATTTAATTGGGCTTGAGCCCATTTACAAAGATAATAATATAGCAAATAAAAATACATGTGAAATGCAATTCCCAACCAAGCCTAAATTTTCATCCGCTACACACCACCCATACCAACCAGCACACCTGTTGGGATCGAGTCAACCCACCCCGCCAACACACCAATCGCAGGCATTAAGTCATTTAATTCAATGATTCGCAGGCCAGTGGCCATTTACACGTAGACATTAGGCCATTTAAACTGGGCACGAAGCCTTCTTCTCTTCATTCAAATATCCCAACCCATGCAGTCATGTATATACAATGCACAACAATTTTATTCATATGATAATTTTAACATCAGGCCCATATTAAAATTTGGCCCATTACACAATTTGGCCTATTTCACAATTTAGCCTATTAAGCAATATAACAAATCGGCCCATATAGCAATCTATCAAAACGGCCCATTAAGTAATCTATTGATACGGCCCATTAACACATGAGGTCCATATATCACTTTTTATCATATTAGCCCATTAAGGGCGATTTCGTAACTTTCACGATTTTAATACCGATTTTATGCACTTACACTAAAGTGTTAATAAACCGTATTTTTCGATTTTACCAACTTTACGATTATTAGTCTAATGCTTAATAATGGTTTAACATCTAACCCATGAGATAAGTGTGAAATTACACACCTGATTACGGTGAGAACTAAACTTTCCCGCTCGTCGATACCTAAATACATGTCACGCTTGATTAGAACACTAATACTTAATATAAATATATACCAAAGATAAGCGATCTAGATCTTTACCCTCAGAATCTCGAATAACAACTATTTGTCGGATCTCCCCGATTGACGGTTCACAAACCGATGGGAAATCTGGAATAGCTAATGGCTCCGAACTACGAACAACTTCGAATAATTGATTCTCCTCGGATGAGGGTCCACAACCCGGTGGAAAATTCAGAACTACCGAAACAGCCCTTCGCTTGAATCTAGAGGGAATAGTGAAATCGCCCCTCTTTTGAGCACTATTCACCACTCTTTTCGACCATATCTTGTTTGCCTCCATAGACAAAAGATTATTAGTCCAACTAATATATCAGAATTTAAGACTATTGGTTTTAAGGGCAAAATCGGCTTACGACAAAAATATCTTCGCGTTCACGGGATGAAAATTGAGCGATAACATCCCTAAGATAAAATCAATTAGTAACCCATCTTGACAAAATAACGAGTAATATGGGAGTCCTTCATAGAAACCCTTACCTTACCACTTTGGATCGAAACCTAGCAATTCACGATGATTAAGAATACTCTGAGTTTCAGTCTTCACTTTATCATTATAAAGACGAAAAGATTGTGTAAGAGGAAGGGATAGAGAATGCTATTTTCGGTCAAAAGACCCCCAAACTAATATGTATATTTGGCTAAAGAAAAAGAAGAGAAATAAAGAATCGAAGAAGGTTCTTACCGATTATACAAAGCAATGCAAAGAAAAATGATTGAGTAGAAATGTTTGAGAAATGGAAATTTTGGCTATGATATATGAGAAAGGAGAAAATGTGTTTGTAGAATGAGCAAAATGGAGAAAGAAATAGATAAAGGATGAGAGGTTTGTCATTCGATTTTCAAAAGTAAGAAAAGAGCAAAGAGAGGGGGTTGGGATAAAGAAGCATTCGGCAATGAGGAATAAAGGAAAGAAGAGAAAAGAAATGGCTCTTGTGTTTTGGTATTTTCGGCACTAGGAGGAAAGAATTTGAAAGGTTGGCAAATTATGACCAAAAGAATAAAAACCAAGATGTTTACCCAAAGCCTAAAGTGCATTCGGCTATGAGAGAAAAAGATGAAAAGAAAGAGTATTTTGGGAGAACAAAAATGACCAAATGAGAGTAAACACTAGCTACACATCCTTACCTAAAGCCTACCACAAAAATTCGGCCACCCCCTAGCCCGCAATACCGTCCAAGTTCATGGACAAAGCTTGGCCATTCCAACTTTCCAAAACACATCCCTTAAGAAGTGTCTTGTGTCCCCCCTACATTCCATAAGCTTATGATTCCTTTCCCCATGTTCCAAGCTTGCCTTAACTATTAGCCACCTTGCCATAATAGAAATAGTCCAACCTTACCAAAAATAAGGCTTGACCGACACATGTTGGAAGAGTGCAAAAATAAAAGTCACAAAATGCATTCCAAAGGATTCGAACCTCTTCCCTCAAGCAACACTTTTGACGCCAACTCCACTTTACTATTAGCTCATCTTATGCTAGTTTTTGTCACTTAATTTCCTTAAACACCAGGGTCACTTGTTCCACTTCAATAAAGTACTCCTTACTAAAATTTATTCTAATTCTGAATAAATCTCGAGCTTTCTCAAGACTATATTAGACACACAAATTAAATCATTCACTAACTACGCACCAAAATTATGCAACATATCGATACTACATTTTTAGGATGTTACAACGAAAGTGTTGTCCTAAAAGCTAAAGGTGTCTAATAGCTATAAAATATTAAATTGGAGGTCATTAATGTGCAATTAGACCCCTTAAAAATAGGACTGGCCGGCCATAGGGGACAAACAATGTCAAAATTGGTCAAAGTTGTTGGATTAGGTGGATTAAATTGATAAAATAAAATAAAATAAAGAAAAAGATGATATCACCCTATTCATTCATCTTCTTCCACCGAAAATATCAGCCAAGTAGGGATTTTGGGAGCCTAAAATTTTCAGCAACTTCTCACCATTGAAAGTAAGTGATTTTGGTGGTCTTTCTTGATAATTTTTGTACTTTTGGGACCCTTGTAGCATAATCTAGCTAATGAGGGGACTATTTTAAAAAATGGTTAAGAGTCTAGGGTTTTGCCATGTGAGTATCGATGTTGATTTCTGAAATTTTATGGAAGAAAATGAATCTTAGTTGTTAAGTAAACAACTTTTGTGAAAGCAAACTCCATGAAAACACCTAAAAGGACCTTTTTGTAAAGGTTATAAATAGGTGGTAAATGTGTGAAATAATTGATATTGTGAGTTTTTATAGAGTAATAAATGTTCATCTAGGCTTGTTAAAGGAGGAAATTTGATTAGAATCGATTTAAGAGCCTAGGGGAAAATCATAAATTTGTAAAAGATTAGGGGTAAAATCATAATTTTTTCCAAAGTATGATTCATGGGTTATTTTAGTCAATGTGGTTATTAAACAAGTGAAATTATTATAGATCAAGAAACACAAAGCCTAGACCGAAACCGAGGCAAGGACAAAGTTGGGGACTAAAATGAATAATTCCACATATTTTAGTACTGAGGTAAGTTTGTGTGAAATTAAAGCTACATAATACTATTATATTCTTAATTGCTTGAAAATCATGAGAAATGTATATTATTTCTATGAAATTGATTAATGATGCTTCGATGGAAGTATAATGATATTATGTTGAGTTGAATTCCCAGTTGGACAATAGGAATAGTAAGGATACCATTGTTACAACATGAGATAAAGAAGGTCCTGTATAAGACTGTGTCTGAGACATGGCATCGGCACCAAAAGGAGATATCGTGTAAGACCATGTCTGATACATGGCATCGACATCGATATATGATCTCGTATAAGACCATATCTGGGATATGGCATCAATATCGAGATATGAGATCCAGTGTAAGACCATATCTAGGATATGGCATCGGTATCGAGATGTGATCCCATGTAAGACCATATCTGGGATATGGCATTGGCATCGTGCTACATGTATGATGAGATTGAGTATCCTTTGATATTCCAAGTAGTTCAACGAGTAAAGAGCTAAGTTTATGTTAAAGATGACAATGAATTAAGTTACGTTCTAGATAGCATCAATGCTAAATTACGTGATGAAGTGATACAGGTACCTATGAGTAAAACACGAGATGTGAATCTGAAATGTGATATGTGATTGGTAAGAGTAAACATGAGTAAGTTGTGTCAAGTGCTTGAGAACTTGTGTTGTTATCATTCAATGAGATGAATGGATGCTATCATAAATCTTCATGTTGCTATTTATTTCATGCAAACTTACTAAGCTTTATGCTTACCCCTCTCATTTCCCTTTTCCTTGTAGTATCGCCAAGCTAGCTCGGGGATCGTAGGACGTCGGAGTTCGGATCACACTATTAACTTCTCTTTGGTATAACAAAGTTTGATTTATTTTGAGTATGGCATGTATAGGAACTTGGTTATTTTGTGTTATGTCATTTTTGTTAGGCAATATATGGCTATTAATGTCATTAAATTCATTTTGTAAATGGCCATTGGAAATTGGCAAATACTTGACAAGCTTATATATTCAATGATTGTAACACCCTAAAAATCCGAGTATTATTATATTGCATGAATTGGTGTTAGATTTTTTTTAAGTGCATATTGAAGTCCTAAAGAGGAGTATAGCATAATTTGGATAAGGAATAAAATTTATTAATTAAGAAATTATTGAAGAGAAGCAAATGTCATTAAGACTTAAGTTAAATTAAGTGTTAGTGAGTGTCATAAGTTGAGTATATGGCATGGTGGAGTTGGCGCATGGGTTTTAGCAAGAGGGAAGAGGTTCGAATCCCTTGTTTAGCTTTTAGGTAAATTTTGTTTTAATTTTTATGCACATCCATAGCAAGTGTCGGCAAAGGACAATTAAGGTAAGAGTTGACCATATTATTTTTGGTTAGTGTATCAAAGGATTATGGAAATAGAAAATATATGGCATGGAATCAAATACTTAAGGAAAGATAGGGGAACATAAGGCACATATCAAGGGAAATTTTGAAACAAATCATGGCCAATTGACCATGTGTTGGATGGCAATTTGGTATAGGGAGGGAGCCTAATTTTTGAGTTAGTTTTGGCTAAGAATTTCTTTTCTCTCTTTGGCCATTCCTTGCACTTTGTGCAGAATTTTTATTTCCTCTCCTTTCAACTTTCATCTTGGCCGAATTTTCCAATTGGTAAAGCCAAAGTCTTTTGACCATTTGGTCACTTTTATTCATCTTGTGAATTTTCTTTTGTATTTCTCCTTGTGCCGAAATCAACCATACCAAAAAAAAACCATTCTCTTTCTTTTTCTTTTTGCCATGGCCGAATGCACTAACTCCTAAAAGTCCATCTATTTCTTCTCTTCTCTTTGAAATCAAACTACCTCATCACCATCTCTTTTTCATATTTTAATTCTTTCAATCAAAGTTTCTCCATCAAACACTCTCTTGGCCGAATGCTAGAGTGCCATAACCGAATTTATTTTCTCTTTTCTTTGGTTGCATAGCCGAATTCTCCAACTCTCACAAACACCTCTCTCAATCCTCTCCTTTCGATCGTGGATTATAGGTAAGGGATTCTTTTTCGTTTTCGTTTTATTAAGGTATTATGGCCGAATATTAATGGTGTTATGAGGGCCTTTTTGGATCGAAATAATCGTTCGTTCTAATAACGTTTCTTTCGTTATTATTTAGTGCAATAACGGAAGATCGGAACTCAAGTGATCGGGAGAATCGTAGAAACGTTGGAAACATTTTATTGTGGTAAGGAAATCCCATTCTTTAAAGCCTTTAGTACTGTTTGATATTATTTTAGATCTAACTAATATTCCTTTGATCGTGAAGACTTTCAAAATAGGGAAGAAAAGGGCGGTGGTTAGTCACATTAAGAGGGGTGGATCTGTAAATCCCCCATTTAAACGAAGAGCGGTTTCGGCAGTCCGAGATTTTCCACCGGGTTGCGGACCATCTTCCGAAGGAAGTCCATTATTTGAAGTGGTACGAACTTAGAGCCATTATACGTTGGTGGATTCTCGGTGGTGAACGAATCAATAAACGAGGAGAAGTCGGAAATCGAAGTGATTCAAAATCAAGAGGGTAAGATTTTGGATCTATTATCGATTAAGAATATTTTTATGAAATAGTAATCTAACGGATCGAAATATGTTTAGGTGCCGAGGAACGAGAAGGATTAGTACTCACGGTATCGAGGTGTGTAACTTCACACTATTTCTCGGTTGGATGTCAATTTCGATATTGGAAGTAAAATCGTAAAAACGATTAGATCGGTAAAAACGTAAAAACTGATATTTTGACGAAAATACGTAAAAACGACTAAATCGTGAAAATTACAGAAACGCCCTCGAGAAATTACTTGTTATTATGTAATTGTATGTTTCATGAAAATAGGCCGTAAAATACTCTAGTTCGATAAATTAGGCCAAAATACTCTAGTTCGATAAATTGGGCCAAAATACTCTAGTTCGATAAATTGGGCCAAAATACTCTAGTTCGATAAATTGGGCCAAAATACTCTAGTTTGGTAAATGGGCCAAAGCCCACTAAACTGCTAAATAGACAAATTGCTAAATTATGTTTATGGGCCAAATGAAATGTTTAAACGATAAATCCACCATGTTATGCATTATTAAGAAATTTTTATATTTTGTTATACACATAATTGCATGGGTGGGATATATGAAGAGAAGAATGGCCGGTTGCCAAAAATCTAGTTCGGTGGCTCGCCACAATAATGGCTTATTGCCTCTAGTTCGGTGGCTCGCCACAATAATGGCTTATTGCCTCTAGTTCGGTGGCTCGCCACAATAATGGCTTATTGCCTCTAGTTCGGTGGTTTTGCCACAATTATAAAAAGGCTTAATGCCTACGATTGGAGTGTTGGCGGGTGGGTTGACTTGATCCCCAGGTGTGATGGTTGGTACGGGGGTGTTAGCGGATGGATATTAGGTTTGGTTTGGGAAATTCATTTTTCATGCATTTTTAATTTATTTTATTTTATGATAAATTGTTGAATTCTGTAATTGGGCTCAAGCCCAGCATAATATCTTGACGATCTGGCCCAATAATGGAGGTAAGTGAGTTGTACACTGAGTTCTAAGTAACTCACCCCTTTTAATTTTTCCATCTCAGGTAACGGAAATTGATGTGGACTTGGGCGAGGATGACTTCGTGGAGGCCATCTTGCAAAAATGGGTTATTTAAACTCGAACTTTTAATAATTAATTTTACTATTTTGGGATGTTGTAATAAGGGCCTCTATAAATAATTTATGGATTTTATGTGTGTTTGCTTTTAAATTATACTTTGGATTTTTTTAATATGGGTTATGATTATATGATATTTTATTAAAATAAATTTGGGCTTTCAAGTATATGAAATTCATTTATAATATTTATTATTGTTAACTCTTAAATAAATTACCTAAAGGTTTTGATAATAAAATAATGTTTTTTTTACTAATGTTTTCTAATATTTATCAAATTCAAATACTCTTCAAATTTTAAAAAATAATATTGTAGATTTCAACCTATTGCAAATTAAAAAAAATAGCTCGATTTATGTAACAAACCAAATCTAGTCTCAACGCATAGCAGGGTTTGGGGTGTTACATTTAGTGGTATCGAGCCATTTCAAAAACCTACTGTGGTTTGGGTTATAAATAATTTCGTATGAAATTGTACAATTATATTTTAAAGATCAAGATGGCACCAAAAGCATCCGCAACAAGTCAAGTAAGTATTTACTACTTAATGATTACTATGATATGATCATAGGAACACTCTAGAACTTCTAGTTTTAGATGTGAAAAACTGTAAAGATTGAGACTATAGGGCATGTTGCGAAAAACAACTTTATATCTCAAATCTCATAAAATATCGTTAATAAACACCGAAACAAATTTTCTGATCCATAAAACTTGTAATCAGATAAAAACGAACAAGCTATCATGAGCACTAGAGGACGTGGTCGTGGACGCGGTAGACGCGGCCGTGGTAGAGGCCGAGGTGCTACGACTGAAGCACCAAATCATATGCCGGAAGTAGACGCACCTGCGTCAATTGAAAGTGAGACGGGATCACGTGATCACATGGAAGAAGATAATGCATTGACTCAAGCAATGCTGCGAGTCTTGGAAAGGGTCACTGGAGCTAGAATTGGGCCAACAACTCGTGGGTCAATCTCGAGTGACTTAAGTCAAATAATGCGAAATTTTAGAGGAGTCTCGGTGTAGCTCGAATGTAGCTGAATCTTGGCTCAAGTCGTGGAACGGATTATGGATGATATGGAATGCACGGCTGAGCAAAAACTGAGAGGAGCTGTATCCTTATTGAGAGATGAGGCGTATCAGTGGTGGCTCACTGTTCGAGAAGGCACTGGAGCTGCACTAATTAATTGGGAATTCTTTAAAGCTGCATTCCAAGGAAAATACATTGGAACGAGTTATGTAGACGCTCGAAAGAAGGAATTTCTGAATCTTGTCCAAGGAAGTAAGACAAGTGGCAACATATGAAGTCGAGTTTTACGCCCGAGCCGCTATGCCGGACAATTGTAGCAACAGATCACGAACGTTGTATGCGTTTCAAGATGGACTTAATGATGAGTGAGGGTTCGATTGCTCATGAAGAAGTTAGAAATTTTCCACTCGGTGGAAAAGGCCAAAATAGCCAAGAGGCTAAGAATTGAATGATGAACCAGAAAGATTTCGAAACAAGAAAGAGACATAGCAGTCTGGTTCTTCAAAGAGATTTCAGAAGAAACCTCGGAATGATGAATCAGTTCAAGGTAGAACCCAGAGCAAATAATCGAGTCGAGATTGCACCGAGTGTGGGAAAAGACATTTTGGAGAATGTTGGAGGAAAACGGGCGCATGCTACAAATGCGGTTCAATGGATCATCAGTACAAAAATTGTCCTCGACATTTGGATACGACCCAAGAAGTCCATAATAATGATGCACAGCCGGCCAGGGGTAATCAGCAGCCACCGAGGGGTCGTGGACCAGGTCGTGGTGGTAATGGGGCTGGTCGTGGTCAAGGTGCACCGGGTCGAGGCAATGGTCCGAAGGGAAATGTAGATGCAAGATGTACCTGGTGGTCTATGCAATTAGACGCCATGAGGACGGCAATGCACTGATGTGATAACCCAGACGTTCTTCATTTTGATGTACCGTTATTGCCTTAATAGATATTGGCTCTACCCATTCATATGTAGCTAGTGCCATATCTCGAAACCAATTTAGAATCAAATTACCGATAGTGAGATGACGAGAATTAGTCCTTTAGGACGATCGGTAATTATTAATAAAATATTTAAAGACGTGCCCTTGAAAATCCAAGAGGAGGTTTTCTTAGCAAACTTGATGGAACTACCTTTCAGTGAGTTCGATCTCATTTTGGGCATGGATTGGCTGGTCAAACATCGGGCGAATTGGATTGTGCTGAAAAATGAATGTCGAGAAGAACCTCGGATGATAAGGAAGTCATAATGATTGGTGGCGAAGGAACTATCGGCAAATGTGGTATCTGCATTAAAGGCGAGAAGTTGGTGCGGAAAGGATATGGTGCATTCCTAGCCTTTATCGTGCTTTGGATGCCAAAGAGTTATCTCGTGAATGATGTGAGGACGGTGAAAGAATTTCCGATGTATTTCGTAAGAACTTCGGTATACCTCGGATCGGAAGTGGAATTTGGCATTGAGCTTTTGCCTGGGACAGCTCCAGTGTCCATTGCTCCTTATAGAATGGCACCGAAGGAATTGGCTGAGCTCAAAGCTCAAATTCAAGAATTGCTGGATCGGGGATTTATTCAACCAAGTGTGTCTCCGTGGGGAGCACCAGTTTTGTTCGTCAAGAAGAAGGATGGATCGATGCGTATGTGCATTGACTACAGACAGTTGAATAAATTGACGATCAAGAATCGGTATCCTCTGCCAAGAATTGATGACCTGTTTGATCAATTAAAAGGAGCTTCAGTTTTCTCCAAAATTGATTTAAGGTCGGGTTATCACCAACTCAAAGTGAAAGAAGTGGACATCTATAAGACGGCATTTCGGACACGTTACGGACACTATGAGTTTGTAGTGATGCCGTTTGGACTAACCAATGCACCAGCTGCATTTATGGACATGATGAACTGAGTCTTTCAACCATATTTAGACCGGTTTGTGGTAGTGTTCATAGATGACATATTGGTTTATTCGAGAAATGAGGAGGAACATGACCAGCATTTGCGAATAGTATTGCAACTACTGCGTGATAAGCAATTGTATGCCAAATTTAGTAAATGCGAATTTTGGCTAAAGGAAGTGACTTTCCTTGGTCATGTAGTATCACCAAGGAATAAGGGTGGATCCTTGGAAAATTGAGGCTATTACGGATTGGAAACCACCAACATCGGTGGCTGAAATTGAGTTTCTTGGGATTGGTGGATACTATAGACGTTTTGTAGAGGGTTTTCGTTGATTGTCGCACCCCTAACTAAACATTGCGAAAGGAGCTCAGTATATTTGGACCGAAAAGCGAAGAGAGTTTCAAGAAATTGAAGAAGATCCTGACGGAAGCTCCAGTTTTGATTAGCCGGAGGCTGGAAAAGAATTCATTGTTTATTGTGATGCGTCTCACACGGGTCTGGGTTGTGTGTTGATGCAAAATGGAAAGGTGGTGGCCTATGCTTCTCGTCAATTGAGACCACACGAAGTAAACTACCCTACTCATGATTTGGAGTTAGCTGCCGTTGTCTTTGCTCTAAAGATTTGGAGGCACTATCTCTATGGTGAGAAGTCAATAATCTACACGGATCACAAGAGTCTTAAATACCTCCTTACCCAAAAAGAGTTAAATTTGAGACAAAGAAGATGGGTAGAATTATTAAAAGATTATGATTTCTCAATCGAATACCATCCGGGAAAGGCTAACATGGTAGCTGACACGTTAAGTCGTAAGACAGTATCTGATTTGAGAGCATTGTTTGCCCATTTGAGTCTGTACGAGGATGGTAGTTTGTTAGCAGAACTTCAGGTGAAGCCTCTGTGGCTAGGACAAATTAAGGAAAAACAGACATCAGATGAGAAGTTGGGACCTTTACTTCAACAAGTTGAAAATAGTGAAATTGAGGATTTTGGAATAAACATGGAGGGTGTGTTGTGCTTTCGAGGAAGAGTATGTATGCCTAAGGATTCAGATCTGAGGCAAATGATTCTACGGGAGGCGCATAGTAGCCCTTATGCTATGCATCCCAGAGGAAATAAGATGTATCGAGATCTCTGTGAGCGATATTGGTGGCGGGGTTGAAGCGTGAGATTACGAGTTTGTGGGAAAATGCTTGACTTGTCAACAAGTGAAGGCGAACATCAATTACCGTCTGGATTGTTACAACCGATAAAGATTCCTCTTTGGAAATGGGAGCAGATAACTATAGATTTTGTTAGTGGGTTACCTTTAACACTTACTAAGAAAAATTACGTGTGGGTAATTGTTGATCGGTTGACTAAGATCGCTCATTTCTCGCCTGTTTCAGACGGATTATTCATTTCTGGTTGGCGAAATTGTACGTATCCGAAATTGTGAGATTGCATGGAGTACCTGTATCTATTATATCGGATAGGGACCCTAGGTTTACATCACGATTCTGGAAAGCTCTGCATGAAGCCTTGGGGACAAAGTTGAATTTCAGTACGGCTTTTCATCCTCGATCGATGGTCGATCGAGAGAGAAATCCAGATATTGGAAGATATGTTAAGGGGATGTGTAATCGACTTGAGGTTAGTTGGGAAGATTATCTACCATTGGCGTAATTCACAGATACAACAATGACTATCGATCTAGCATTGGATGGCACCTTACGAGGCATTGTATGGTCGTAAGTGTCGTTCTCCTATTTGTTGGACTGAGTTGGGCGAAAGACAGATGTTAGGTCCTGAGATGATATCTGAGACAGAGGATAAGGTAAAAGTTATTCGAGCACGGTTGAAAGAAGCCTCAGATAGACAGAAGTCGTATGCAGACCTGAAGCGAAGAGATATCGAGTATGATGTGGGAGATCAGGTTTTCTTGAAGGTATCTCCTTGGAAAAAGATCTTCAGATTCGGAAGGAAGGGCAAGCTAAGTCCTAGATACATTGGACCTTATCGTGTGCTGAAACGTGTTGGTCCAGTGGCTTATCAGATTGAGTTACCTCCTAATTGGATCAAATCCATAATGTTTTCATGTTTCCATGTTAAGGCGTTATAGATCGGATCCTTCGCACATTATCTACAGTAGAAGAATTGGAGTGAATTCAAATTTATCTTCAAGAAGAACCGGTGGAAATCTTAGACCGAGATGTCAAGGTGCTAAGAAAGAAAATTGTGCCGTTGGTCAAAATTCTATGGCGTAACCATGGAGTGGAGGAAGCTACGTAGGAGCCCGAGGATGCAATTCGGCAACAATACCCTCATCTCTTTCAACCAGGTAAATTTCGAGGACGAAATTTTTTTTAAGGAGGGTAGAGTTGTAACACCCTAAAAATTCGAGTATTATTATATTGCATGAATTGGTGTTATATTTTTTTTAAGTGCATATTGAAGTCCTAAAGAGAAGTATAGCATAATTTGGATAAGGAATAAAATTTATTAATTAAGAAATTATTGAAGAGAAGCAAATGTCATTAAGACTTAGGTTAAATTAAGTGTTAATGAGTGTCATAAGTTGAGTATATGGCATGGTGGAGTTGGCGCATGGGTTTTAGCAAGAGGAAGAGGTTGAATCCTTGTTTAGCTTTTAGGTAAATTTTGTTTTAATTTTATGCACATCCATAGCAATTGTCGGCCAAGGACAATTAAGGTAAGAGTTGACCATATTATTTTTGGTTAGTGTATCAAAGGATTATGGAAATAGAAAATATATGGCATGGAATCAAATACTTAAGGAAAGATAGGGAACATAAGGCACATATCAAGGGAAATTTTGAAACAAATCATGGCCAATTGACCATGTGTTGGACGGCAATTTGGTATAGGGAGGAGCCTAATTTTGAGTTAGTTTTGGCTAAGAATTTCTTTTCTCTCTTTGGTCATTCCTTGCACTTTGTGCAGAATTTTATTTCCTCTCCTTTCAACTTTCATCTTGGCTGAATTTTGCAATTGGTAAAGCCAAAGTCTTTTGACCATTTGGTCACTTTTATTCATCTTGTGAATTTTCTTTTGTATTTCTCCTTGTTCCGAAATCAACCATACCAAAAAAAAACCATTCTCTTTCTTTTTCTTTTTGCCATGGCCGAATGCACTAACTCCTAAAAGTCCATCTTTTTCTTCTCTTCTCTTTGAAATCAAACTACCTCATCACCATCTCTTTTTCATATTTTAATTCTTTCAATCAAAGTTTCTCCATCAAACACTCTCTTGGCCGAATGCTAGAGTGCCATAACCGAATTTATTTTCTCTTTTCTTTGGTTGCATAGCCGAATTCTCCAACTCTCATAAACACCTCTCTCAATCCTCTCTTTTCGATCGTGGATTATAGGTAAGGGATTCTTTTTCGTTTTCGTTTTATTAAGGTATTATGGCCGAATATTAATGGTGTTATGAGGGCCTTTTTGGATCGAAATAAACGTTCATTCTAATAACGTTTCTTTCGTTATTATTTAGTGCAATAACGGAAGATCGGAACTCAAGTGATCGGAGAATCGAGAAACGTTGGAAACATTTTATTGTGGTAAGGAAATCCCATTCTTTAAAGCCTTTAGTACTGTTTGATATTATTTTAGATCTAACTAATATTCCTTTGATCGTGAAGACTTTCAAAATAGGGAAGAAAAGGGCGGTGGTTAGTCACGTTAAGAGGGGTGGATCTGTAAATCCCCCATTTAAACGAAGAGCGATTTCGGCAGTCCGGGATTTTCCACTGGGTTGCGGACCATCTTCCGAAGGAAGTCCATTATTTGAAGTGGTACGAGCTTCCGAGCCATTATACGTTGGTGGATTCTCGTGAACGAATCAATAAACGAGGAGAAGCCGAAAATCGAAGTGATTCAAAATCAAGAGGGTAAGATTTTGGATCTATTATCGATTAAGAATATTTTTACGAAATAGTAATCTAACGGATCGAAATATGTTTAGGTGCCGAGGAACGAGAAGGATTAGTACTCACGGTATCGAGGTGTGTAACTTCACACTATTTCTCGGTTGGATGTCAATTTCGATATTGGAAGTAAAATCGTAAAAACGATTAGATCGGTAAAAACGTAAAAACTGATATTTTGACGAAAATACGTAAAAACGACTAAATCGTGAAAATTACGAAACGCCCTCGAGAAATTACTTGTTATTATGTAATTGTATGTTTCGTGAAAATGGGCCGTAAAATACTCTAGTTCGATAAATTGGGCCAAAATACTCTAGTTCGATAAATTGGGCCAAAATACTCTAGTTCGATAAATTGGGCCAAAATACTCTAGTTCGATAAATTGGGCCAAAATACTCTAGTTTGGTAAATGGGCCAAAGCCCACTAAACTGCTAAATAGACAAATTGCTAAATTATGTTTATGGGCCAAATGAAATGTTTAAACGATAAATCCACCATGTTATGCATTATTAAGAAATTTTTTATATTTTGTTATACACACATAATTGCATGGGGTGGGATATATGAAGAGAAGAATGGCCAGTTGCCAAAAATCAAGTTCGGTGGCTCTGCCACAATAATGGCTCATTGCCTCTAGTTCGGTGGCTCTGCCACAATAATGGCTTATTGCCTCTAGTTCGGTGGTTTTGCCACAATTATAAAAAGGCTTAATGCCTACGATTGGAGTGTTGGCGGGGTGGGTTGACTTGATCCCCACAGGTGTGATGGTTGGTACGGGGGTGTTAGCGGATGGATATTAGGTTTGGTTTGGGAAATTCATTTTTCATGCATTTTTAATTTATTTTATTTTATGATAAATTGTTGAATTTCGTAATTGGGCTCAAGCCCAAAGATAATATCTTGACGATCCGCCCAATAATGGAGGTAAGTGAGTTGCACTTTGAGTTCTAAGTAACTCACCCTTTTAATTTTTCTATCTCGTAATGGAAATTGATGTGGACTTGGTAGAGGATGACTTCGTGGAGGCCATCTTGCAAAAATGGATTATTTAAACTCGAACTTTTTAATAATTAATTTTACTATTTTGGGATGTTGTAATAAGGGCCTCTATAAATAATTTATGGATTTTATGTGTGTTTGCTTTTAAATTATACTTTGGATTTTTTTAATATAGGTTATGATTATATGATATTTTATTAAAATAAATTTGGGCTTTCAAGTATATGAAATTCATTTATAATATTTATTATTGTTAACTCTTAAATAAATTACCTAAAGGTTTTTGATAATAAAATAATGTTTTTTTTTACTAATGTTTTCTAATATTTATCAAATTCAAATACTCTTCAAATTTTAAAAAAATAATATTGTAGATTTCAACCTATTGCAAATTAAAAAAAAAAAGAGCTCGATTTATGTAACAAACCAAATCTAGTCTCAACGCATAGACCGGGTTTGGGGTGTTACAATGATGATGAAGTTCATGAAGTGAATCCTTGTGTGAACCTATCTGTGGATGTCTTGATTTTGAGAATTAGAACTGCTTTATGATCATGATGTATGTTACATTGAAATGGTATAAGTGTAGTTGCTTTGTAGGGTGGCAATTGGCTTACAATTGTCCACACGGGTAGACACATGGGTGTGTGTCTAGTGTGTGACACACGGTCAGCCCCATGGGCGTGTTAATAGGCCGTGTGTCCCCCTGCATGCTAGGTTGCCAAGTCAGAATACCCAGTAGTAAACACATGGGCTGAGACAAGGCCGTGTGACTCAACCATGTTGGAGACATGCTCATAGAGCATGGGCGTGTGCCCAGGCCATGTGAAGTCTACACCTGAATTTGGGAATTTAATTCGCCACATAGTCTAAGAACACGGGCGTGTGCCTTGGTCGTGTGACCTAAATGGGATGATGATGTCATAAATGGAGTGTCAAAGTTTTCACACACGAGTGAAGATACAGGCGTGTCATGGCCGTGTGAGAGACACGGGCTATGGACACGAGCGTATGTCAGGCTGTGTGAAAACCCCTATAGGTTCAAAATGAAAAATAAAACCCACACAGACAAGGGACATGGGCGTGTGTGACCACCCGGACGTGTTCCTCTCCACACGAGCGTGTGGCCCTGTTTTGTGTAAAAGATTTCTTAGTGTTCGAAAGTTTCCAATTTAGTCCCGAACCATTTTGTAAGTAAGTTTAGGGTCTCATAGACCCATAAGAGGGACGTTATGATTTTGAATGCAAAGTTTTAAGTTGAAAAGAAATTTTGTGGCCCGATGTTGTAGTAAGTTAAGTCCGGTTATGCCTCGCATCTGGTTCCAGTGTTGAGTATGGGTAAGGGGTGTTACATTCAAACCAAAGATTTAGAACAATTTCCACCAACTTCTTCAATTCAATTATTGTATAATTTACGTACATACCTATACCAACTCGTATCGATCTCATATTTATTCACATCTTTGATATACCCTTTGAACCATTTTGGAATACTATCGGATACTCGAGAATCTAGCACCCTAAGTGCCACATGCATAGGCAAAGCTATCTCAATCTTATATCACATATAATGCTCACTCTCGATCTATCAACGGGTCTGCTCACACAAGCTGAAGGTCATGGAGAAGCTACATAGTGCTACTCACACAAGTTGAAGAGAATCCACAACATATGCCGAATAACTCAGCCACCAGTAGGACGTATGGAACAACACCCAAATCACATAACCCCTAATGACAAGTCATTCGTATCCTAATCTATTCCTAAGGTTCAACTGGGATTTCTCGTTTCTGAATCCTCGTCAAATATATCCACAACGTCGTATACATAATATATTCAACATTAAAGCATTTAAAACACAATTATAATAATGCTTATTAACATACGAACTTACCTCGAATGCAAAAATGACGAAATGAGTCGATTAGTCCAACACTTTGTTTTCCCCCGATCTAAATTTGAATTTCACTTTTCTTGATCTAAATATAATCAAAATTAACTTATATAATTATCACTCTATTCAATTTTGTAACACCCCTAACCCGTATCCGTCGGTAGATTAGGGTTACGAGGCATTATCGATCTAAACCCCACCTAGAATAGGCATTCATATAAATAAATCATAC
Source organism: Gossypium rotundifolium (assembly GCA_025506655.1). Classification (NCBI taxonomy): domain Eukaryota; kingdom Viridiplantae; phylum Streptophyta; class Magnoliopsida; order Malvales; family Malvaceae; genus Gossypium; species Gossypium rotundifolium. The sequence continues at coordinate 65,927,339 of CP106722.1, forward strand.
TTCTTTATTACAATTTCAAATCATATGAACTTCACTTGCATGGCTATCAAATTCTGAATTCATTATTAAACATACATTAATTATATAACATTACATCATAGCTAATCAAATTTTATTAATAATTATATATTACTCGCTTTCGCTTATATAAGAATTAACATATACCATTTCATTCATAGAACATTTTAAAACATTACCATAAAAACTATCTCGCATGCATGTAATCAGCCAACCATTTACCAAACCGTTTTAAAAACGTCTCATAGCCAAATACACAAGCACATTATGACCAAATTATTAAAGCAACTCATAAGGCGGAATATGCTCAAAGTATTACATATTCAATAATCTAAACCTAATGAACATTTCATCAATAATGTACTCAACTTCCCACAGCATTTATACATTTATTCATATCCCATTATATCTATTAAGACACATTACATACTCATCAATACAATACATATACTAAGGTCGAATCTCATAGTCACTTACATATTCTATTTGAACATGTTTTAAGCTTACTAAAAGAACTATTTATAAGTCATGCATATCTTTACTCAATCAAAATATATAACCCAAAATACCATTCATACATATCATGAAACTTACTTACCCAATTATGTAAAATATCATGAATAACTCCATTATCAAACCATATGACCAAAGACAAGCATAATTACATTATGAAATATACTTCCATAACAAGCCAACACCATGACCAAATTTGCATAAGTCCTAAATGTTACGATTTAGCCATTTTCCCATGGCATAATATATACATATACCTAGCCCAAAACAATCATTTCAAAATTTAACCCAGCCTATACATGCCATAGTTTCAAAAATTCAGCTTATAAAATACCAAAATTAGTCAATAGTGTGATAGACTTTGACGATGATCCCCGAGCTCGTAACTTGCCTCCCAAAATCTATAAAACAATGCAATTAAACACATACAGTAAGCTATCACAACTTAGTTAGTTATAAGCAATTTCGTGATAACAATGCATTAATTCAATATATAAAAAAATTAATAAAAATTTAATAAACAACGATCCATCAACTACTCATTTACTTGTGCAACCACATAACATTCTTATCTCTCAAATTCAAGCTGAACCTAATATGAATATTTTGTTCTCATGAATTATCGATATATTCAAGTTCCAAACTATTCAACACTATATCTTATACCAAATTTCCACATATCCAAATCACATTTTGTAATTCGTATAACAATCAATACGATTTTGTAAACATTTGCACATATCAACTTATATAATCCAAACTATACATTTAAAAGAAACATTCCATCCAATCCACAAATAATCACTTACTCTTGATTTCAAATACCACATCTCGTAGTTTCAATACTTACCAAATTTGATCTTTGAATTGAAAATTAACCCGTACCCTTATTACTTATTAATTGATTTCGCACACATAGTGCTCGATAATTAACTTTGCACACTTAGTGCTCATTGACCGATTTCGCACACATAGTGCTCAGTAACTCAATTCGTACACTTAGTACATAATAACTGATTTCGCACACTTAGTGCTCAGTATTTTAAATTCGCACACTTAGTGCCTTTCTCAATCTTGTTACACATTTATATATATACACACACATAAGAATTAAACCTCAACTACAAATATACGAATTAGCCTATTTCAATCTCAATAATCAACATCCCATTCGGGTATACCAATAGCTCATATACATACCTCACATTCAGCTATACTATACACACATATATATATCACATTCGACTATATCAATAATATATATACATACTTCTATTAAATTCAATCCAACTTAATTGCTTAAAGCTTACCTTGAGTATCGATGGACTATATTTTTCGACTATTCGACTAACTTCACTTTTCCCCGATCCAATCCTAATCCTTTTTGTTCTTGATCCTAATTAAACATGCAAGGGTCGAAAGTTTTAAAAGCTCAAGCTCTTTCTTTCTTCTCTAGTTTCGGCAATGGAGAAAATAAAATGATAGAAAATATGTTCATCCACTTGGTTTTTGTTTTTTATTACTATAATATTATAAGTTATCAAATTCACCAAATTTTAATTAATAAATTAATTTGATAACTCATTTACTATTACATGCATACCAATCGGCCACTACTCATTCCTTTATGGTAAAATTGCTACTTAAAGCCTCCAATTTATTAAGACAACAACAATTAGGCACTATCTCATTTAACCATAAATTTTCATTTCACGCGATGAAGCCCTTTTTTTCAAAATTAAGCACCAAAACGATCAAATTTTAATACAAAAATTTCACACATAATAAACATAGAAAATAATATTAAAAAATTTTCTAAGTCGGATTCATGGTCTCGAAACCACTGTTCCAATTAGGGTCAAAATTGACTGTTACAACTCTCCCCCTTTAAGGATTTTCGTCCTCTTAAATCTTACCGGTGAATAAATTTGGGTAACGTTCTTTTATCTAAGCCTCAAGTTCCAAAGTTTCTTCCTCGATTCTGTGCTTAATCCAAAGCACTTTAACCAACGATATTTTCTTATTTCGCAGCTCTTTCACTTCACGAGCCAGAATACGGATTGGTTCTTCCTCATAAGTTAGATCAGACTGCATATTAACCTCGGAGCATCGAAACATGAAAAAAATTGTGGATCTTTTCTACTTCAGGTGGTAATAACAATCTATAAGCAATCGGCCCGATACGCTCTATAATCTCATACGGCCCAATAAATCTCGGACTCAATTGGCCTTTGCGACCAAATCTGAGTATTTTCTTCCACGGTGAGACTTTCAAGTAAACTTTCTCTCCAATCTGAAACTCTATATCTTTCCATTTCAAATCTGCATATGATTTTTGATGATTTGACGCTGCTTTCAGACTTTCACAGATTACTTTCACTTTCTGTTTAGTTTCACTGATCAAATCGACCCCGTGTATCTTATTTTCACTGAGCTCAATCCAATATAAAGGTGTACGATATTTACGACCGTACAAAGCTTCATAAGGTGCCATTTTGATACTCGATTGAAAGTTATTATTGTACGCAAATTCAATCAAAGGTAAGTATCTTTCCCACGTACCCTCGAACTCGAGAACACAACATCTCAACATATCCTCAAGTATTTGAATAATTCTCTCGGATTGACCACCCGTCTGGGGGTGAAAAGCTGTGCTGAAATACAATTTAGTACCTAATGTGTAACATCCCGATTTAGGGCCTAGCCAGAATAGTGGTGCGAGTCCACAAATTTGATGTATATGTATGAGTTTTGGAGATCTATGCCATGTTTGCATGTTAGTATGAAAGTTTCATGAAGCAATTTTATCAAATTGCTGTTGAATTTTCTAAAAGGACTAAATTGAAAAGTTGTAAAATGTGATATTCTAGAAGCTATTTGTGTGAAATATCTTTAGATTACCAATTAGAGGTCCTTAAATAGTAATTTCCCAAATTCTATTTTTTGGACAAAATTGGGCATGAATGGGTTAAAATTGGAAAGTTGGACAAAATGGCATTTTGGTCATTTATTAATTAAATGATTAAAATGGGAAAAGATGATAGAATTTTCATTCATCTTCTTCCCTAAGGCTGCTGAAAATCTAGAGAAGACATTGTTAGGGCTCTTCAACTTTTCAAGCTAGCTAGTAAGTGTATTCTAGCTCCATTTTTAATATTCTTCGTATTTTTTAGGTCCTAGTAGCATGAGTAAGCTATTTTTAGCTATATGTTGAGCTAAGATGGATGTTCAAAAATGTACCCATGTATGACATGCATGGTTTTTTATGTTTAATGGAATAATATGAACGCTTGATGTAGTAAAAACATCTTTTGCTAAGTGATTTCCATGAAAAATGCAAGTAGGGACTTGTTTGTGAAAGTTTTGAGTATAGTCATACATGTGTAATTTAATGAGAATTGAAGATTGCTTTAGTTGAATAAATGGTTTGGCTATGCATGAAAGGCTAGAAAGTTGAATGAAAATCACTTTACGAGCCTTGGGCCAAAAGTGTAAAATGAGAAAGTTTAGGGGCAAAATGGTAATTTTGCTAAAGTATGAGATAATGGTCAATTTAGTCAATGTGTGTATTGAACGAGTTGATTTCTCATTATAGATCAAGAAAAATGAAGCTTGGATCGTAATCGAGGCAAGAACAATATGGACTAAACTGCACATCTTTATACTTTTTGAGTATCGAGGTAAGTTTATGCGTAATCAATGCGTTCTACTTATACATTCTTAATGCTAGCTAGTGTATAGCATGAATGAAAATGAATGAGAATGATTGAGAACCTATGTGGTTCAAATGGAATAAAAGTGGTAGATATCATGAATGAATGAGTAAGTAGATATATAGATGAGTAGTGATAATATTTGATGGTGGGCTAAGTGTGATACCACCTTAATACTTAACAACTATGGGTTGTGTGCAATACCATAGTTAAGTATATTATTTAGTGGGCTATGTGCGAAACCACTATGGGTACCTTTTGATAGGCTATGTGCGATACTACCTTATTATTGATTATGGTGGGCTGAGTGCGAAACCACCGAGTAATTTAGCTGTGTGGATGTATTAGTGTGATAAAATGACATGTCATATTTTCGAGTAAATATGGTATTAAGTACAGGGGTGCATGTCAATGATTATGAGTATGTGACTCATAATGTTTTGAAAATGGGGTAAGGGATAGAAAGAGTAAGCATAATTGTGGATGTGAATTTATTTGGTAGTATAATGCTAATTGTTGTTTAGTTTATACTAGAATGCTTAAATTGTTTATGTGTAAACTTATTAAGCTCAAGGCTTACTCCTTTTCTTTCCCTTATCTTATAGAGAAAGATGGTTAAATCGAGATACGTGGATTAATCAGAAGATCGCCCACACTATTAGCTCACTCTAGTACATTAGACTAAATGTTTTGTATATGGCATGTATAGGGGCTAGACAAGTAGTGAATTTTGTTGTAAATGGCTAAGATGGGTTAGTCTATAGATGGATAATATATTTTGTATAATGCCTTAGTTGTTGGCTACTTTATTATAATAATAATAAATGTAGTTATCCATGTAAGATTTTGTTTGAATTTGAGTTGATTATGGATGTGTTGTTTGAGTATATGTTGTAAGAACTTTGGTGAAAAAAACTTGGCAATTAGCTTTGTTCTTGTCCATGTGGTTAGACACACGAGCATGTGTCTAGGCCATGTGTGACACACGACCAACCCACGGGCCTGTGCCTTGGCTGTGTCTCCTTGACAAATTCGAGTAGTATCAGCCACGGGCTAGCCACACAGGCGTGTGTCTAGACTTCAGGCCATGTGGTGATGTCAGTGTTCACTAAGGGTGGTGAGAATGGGCATGTGCCCTAGCCGTGGGACATTGGCATAATGCTTGGGTTTTCATGCACAGGTTGAGGGCATGGGCGTTTGTGCCCTCACACGAGCGTGTCTCACCTTACACAGGCGTGTAGTCCCTATTTAGGTGAAGAAATTTTTAAAATCGTAGAAGTTTTCAAAAGGGTCTCGAGAGTCTTACGCGTACGAGTAAAGCCTCGTAAGTCGAGATTGAGGTTGTAAAGATGACTTAAGAGAGTAATCAATGAGCCTAAGTGGTGATCATATAGATTTAATCCGATAATGCCTCGAGCCCGGTTCTGACATGGATTACGGGTAAGGGGTGTTACATTTAATGGTATCAAAGCTATAGTTTAGTCGGTTCTAGGACTACTGTAGCTGGTGAAAGAGTCTATCTATACATGCCATAAGCGTATAATGATAGTGTGGTGGCTTCTGATGATTTTAAACTTGTTTTATATAGTGTATGGATCCTGATCAATCGGCTACTAATGACGCAGCTAGTAATGCACCGGCTCTTGTGCAAGGGACTGCGCCTATACAGAGTGAACCCGAGACTAGGGGTCACGGGAATCCTTTCTCTAAATGATGAGTAATTGGTGCTCTGAGTATGTTTGAGCAAACCCTAATGCTCAACCTCCTCCACCTCCTCCTATACCTCAGCCAGTTCAAATGGCTCCTCAAGGTATATAAGAAGTGAAGTAACGAAGCCCCTAGTGGATAAGATTAGGAAACACGGGGCTGAGGAGTTTAGAGCTAAGGTTGATGATGACCCTGAAAAGGCAGAGTTCTAGCTAGAGAACTCAATAAGGGTGTTCGATGAACTCTCATGTACACCCAAAGAGAGCCTGAAGTGTGTCGTATCTTTACTAAGAGACTCGGCATACCATTGGTGGAAGACGATGATGTCATTAGTCTTGAGAGAATGGCTGACGTGGAACTTCTTTCTGGAAGAGTTCTGAAATAAGTATATAAGCCAGAGATTTACCGATCGAAAAAGGAAGGAATTCCTTGAATTGAAGCAAGGATGAATGTCAGTGGCAGAATATGGGTGCGAGTTTGTTAAGCTTAGCAAATACGCTCAAGAATGTGTGTCGACAGAGACCGTTTTATGTAAAAGGTTTGAAGATGGACTGAATGAGGATATCAAACTCCTGGTTGGTATTTTGGAGTTAAAATAGTTCATAGTGTTAGTTGATAGGGCAAGTAAGGCCGAAGAACTGAGTAAAGAAAAGAAGAGAGCGGTGAATGAGGCCCGGGATGCAAGAAAATAGCCGATGGGCAAACCATATCAAGCTCAATCGAAAAGATCAAAGGAGGCGAATCCTCGAACCACTACGTTAGTTGGATATTCACCTCGAGATCAAGGCAGCACTTGTTCGGGTTCAAGAGTCCAAGCCACCTCGATGGAAAGTGTGGGCAATCTGAAGAACAAATAGGAGTGTCTATGTTGTGGTAGATATCGCACTAAAGTGTGTTAGGGTAATACTTTCAACTATTATAAGTGTGGTTCCCTAGACCATTTTATCCGAAATTACCCTGAGAGGGATGACAAGGAAGAGAAGCAAGAGATAAGATCTAGCAATGTACCTACGAGGGGTAAGCCACCAAAGAACCCGGGAAGGGGGACTACTGGTAGAGGTGCGTCACGAGATTTTGTTGTGAGACTGGAGGGTTGGGCACCTACTAAGATGTATGCTATTCGCGCTCGCGAAGAGGCATCCTCCCCAAATGTGATAACGGGTACTTTTTCTCTTTATGACACCGTTGTTATTGCTTTAATTAACCCAGGGTCTACCCATTCCTATATTTGCATGAGATTGGCATCTAGTTTGAGTATAACTGTTGAGTCTATGGACATTATGGTTAAGGTGTCAAACCTATTAGGTAAGCATGTGTTTGTGGATAAAGTGTGTAAGAACTGTCCTTTGATGATTAAGAGTCATTGTTTTTCTACAAACCTAATGTTGTTTCCGTTTGATGAGTTTGATTTAATCCTTGGTATAGATTGGTTGACTGCACATAGTGTCTTAGTGAATTGTGGTCGTAAGTTTATCGAGCTAAAATGTAAAGGTGGAGATGTTATTCGAATTGAATCAAGTGGATCGGATAGTCTACCAGTGATGATTTCTTCCTTAGTGGCCTAGAAATGCTTGAGAAAGGGATGTAAGTCCTATCTCGCGTTTGTATTGAATACTCAAGAGTCTAAGGTGAAGATTGAATCGGTACCGGTGGTATATGAATATCTGGATGTATTATCAAAAGAGTTACTCGGATTACCTCTAGTGAGGGAGATCGAGTTTGGGATTGAGTTAATTCTGGGAACGGCACCTATTTCAATTGATCCGTATAGGATAGACCTATAAAGTTGAAAGAACTGAAGGTTCAGTTGCAAGAGTTGATGATAAAGGTTTTGTGAGATCGAACTACTCATCATGGGGTGCTCCGGTATTATTTGTAAAGAAGAAAGATAGGTCTATGAGATTATGCATAGACTACAGACAACTCAACAAGGTGACGGTAAAGAATAAGTATCCTTTACCAAGGCTTGATGATCTTTTTGATCAACTGAAGCGAGCTTCAGTGTTCTCCAAGATAGACTTAAGGTCTGGTTATTATCAGTTGAGAGTGAAAGAGCAAGACGTGTTGAAAACTGCATTTCAAACAAGGTATGGCCATTACGAGTTTCTGGTCATGCAGTTTGGTTTAACGAATGTACCTACGATTTTCATGGATAGATGAAAAGTGTTTTCAGATCGTATGTGGACAAGTTTTTGGTTGTCCTCATTGACGACATATTGATCTATTCTCGGGATGGGAACGATCATGAAGAACATTTGAGAATTGTCTTGCAAACATTAAGAGACAAGCAATTGTATGCTAAGTTTAGCAAGAGTGAGTTTTGGCTCCGAGAGGTTGGATTCCTAGGACACATTGTGTCAAGTGATGGTATCTGAGTTGATCCAAGTAATATATCGGCTATTGTGGATTGGAAACGCCAAAGAATGTATCAGAAGTTAGAAGTTTCCTGGGTTTAGCGGGATATTACAGACGTTTCATAAAGGGATTTCCTATGATTGCTATTCCAGTGACGAAACTGTTGCACAAAGATGTAAAGTTTGACTGGTCTGAGTTATGTCAACAGAGTTTCAAGCAGTTGAAAACATTGTTGACTGAGTTACCAGTTTTAGTTCAACCAGAATCAGGAAAAGAGTTCATGGTTTACAATGATGCATCGTTTAATGGTCTTGATTGCGTGTTGATGCAAGAGGGTAAGGTAGTCGCTTACGCCTCGAGGCAGTTAAAAACGTACGAGAAGAATTATCCGACTCACGATTTGGAGTTGGCTACAATTGTTTTCGCGTTAAAGATTTGGCGACATTACTTGTATGGAGAAAAGTGTTGGATCTTTACAGATCAAAAGAGTTTGAAGTATTTGATGGATCAGGAGGATCTGAATTTGCGCCAAAGGCGGTGGCTTGAGTTGTTGAAAGACTATGAGTTAGTCATTAATTACCATCCGGGAAAAGCGAATGTAGTTGCAGATGCCCTTAGTAGGAAACCCTTGTGTGTTCTAAGATTTATGAACACGAGCTTAGCATTATCTGATGATAGTGCTACTTTAGCAGAGTTGAGAGCTAAACCACTATTTGTTCAACATATAAGTGAGGCTCAGAGAAATGACAGTGAGGTGCAAGCTAAGAAAGCTATGTGTGGATCAGAAAGCAATTCTGATTTCTGAGTGGGTCTGGATGATTGTTTGATGTACCATGACAGAATTTGTGTACCAAGAGATGAAGAGTTAATCTGAAAAGTTTTGCATGAGGTGTATAGTGGTTATTTGTCAGTACACCCGGGCAGTACAAAAATGTACAACAATTTGAGAAAGTTTTATTGGTGGCCGGGTATGAAAAGAGACATTTCAGAGTTTGTGGCAAAATGTCTCAAGAGTTAGCAGGTGAAAGCTGAGCATCAAGTGCCTTCAGGATTGCTTTAGCCAGTGATGGTTCTCTAGTGGAAATGGGATCGGGTTACCATGGATTTTGTGACGGGGTTGTCGATGACTCTGAAAAAGAAAGATGCTGTGTGGGTTGTTATGGATAGGTTGACGAAGTCGGCTCACTTTATTCTAGTACGTGTTGATTATTCACTAGATAAGTTAGCTGAATTGTATGTTGCAGAGATAGTGAGATTGCATGGTGTGCCTATGTCTATAATATCGGATAGAGATCCGAGGTTTACTTCAAGGTTTATTTCAGTATTGCATTTGAAACACCCCAAACCCGGCCCACAAGCCTTGACCGGATCTGGCATGCTTCTAGGAAAAACCATTCGAATCTTACTTGAATTTTGCTAAAAACTTGTGTGTTTTTGAAAATAGTTGATTTAGGTTGGGCTCAACTTTTAAAAAAAATAAACCGTGTTGATTATGTGTCAAAACATTTAATATTAATACTTGAGAAAAATTGACTTTTAACTTTAATTCGATAATAATCGTAACATCCTAAGTAATTTAAAAGCATGCATAAATAATTTAATACTTTGGCCTTATTACATCAAATAAAAATCCAAAATAATTCAAAACTTAAATATGAATAGAGCTAATAAAAATAAAACAGTCTCTGAGCTTTGCATGGCCACCACTGAGCTCCTGCTGACCCGGTCCATTACTGAGTGTCGCCTGAAAAAAATAGTCTCACAAGGGGTGAGTCAAACTGACTCAATGTGTACAACCAACACAGAACTCAATTAACTCAGGCATGTAAATCATACATAGTAACATATATATAATTAATGATGCAAACCCGAACCCAAGCCTATATAACCATCCGTTACACATCACCCGTACCAACCATCACACCGTGGAGACTACTAAGTCAACCCTCCATCCGCTACACACCATCGAAGGTAGTCGCTGCAGTCGACGTGCTCATCGCCCTTATAATTTCGTGGCATGGCCACCAGATAAATATTCGTGACATAAGTCACCACATTCAGATATTGTGACATAAGTCACCACATTCAGATATTGTGACATAAGTCACGACATTCAGATATTGTAACATAAGTCACCACATTCAGATATTGGGGTATAAAACCACCAATTCACTTCCCCTTTACATATCACCCATATTCCCCATGCCAAACAAATCATGCAATATCATGCCTTATTTCGCATTCTTATCACTATTGACATATGTACCATAATAGATCATAACCTACTCATAGTAGGAGTGGGTAAACGTACCTGAGTATTTCGTTCGTAGCATTGCATGGTACTTTTAGCCACTTCACACATATTTTAATTAACACATATATTAACGCATAGCCATAAATTAATTGAAGCTTAGTGTGGGGGTACACACCTGATATACTTCTCGAGTTCACTCCAAATCCTAAAAACCCGATCTACTGATTTAGATCTCAAGTTCCTTGTTGCCGATTTGATCCCTAATCAAATCCCGAAACGTTGTAATCCTTCTTCCTGGTAATCGGCTAACACTAGATCAATTGGCTCGGTTATTTTTCAGCTTTAAAGCGAATAAGAAACAGATCTAGATACCACAATAGGGCCTTGGCCGAATGTCAGATTCACTTACCTTGTGAATTTTTAAATCCCAAAAATTGTCACTTCTTCAGTGATGTCGAGCTTCCTATAGACACATGTTAGATCTAATCTAATCATTAAAACATAATAAAATGGCCTTCAGCCTAAGATCTTATTTTCTTACCTCAGATCTTAGAAATCCCGAATGATCCCCTTTGAAATTGGCTACAAGAGAAATGCCAAAACTTTCCTTCAAGATTTCGGCCAAGAATACTAATGTGATTAGAGCCTTAATTTCGATAGTTAGAGAAAGAAAATAAATAGCAAATCGACATAGGAGGGGTTCCTTACCAAATAAGAGAGAGTCCAAAACGCAATTGGCCAACTATCCTTACGAAGTTGACAAGAATACTTGTAGAAGAAGTCGATTCCAAGAGTGATAAGGAAGTGAACTTTTGGCTTTAGGACCCTCTGAACAATCGACTAGAACCACCTTGAATATTTGGCTTTTGAGAGAACTTTCAGAAGAAGAGAAAAGATCAATTTCGGCAATGGAGAGGAATAAGGTTTTGACTTTGGATGTTATGAAGAAATCAGCTATGGCTGCTTGTGTTTTCGGCTTTTGACAGAATGGCCTCACTTTTCCCCTTTTGCCGAAATTACTAAGCCTAGAGTCCCCTATTCGGCCATCACTATCATATCCCTTATTTTCTTCTTTATCTCCTCATTTAAAATTTAATAAAAATAATCCCACATTTATCTCTTATCTTGGCTGAATTTTAGAGAGAATTAAACTCATCCCTTTAGTGCCTTGGTGCCGTCCACTACTGCTCAATCTGCATTAAAAAAAAATAAAAACTCTATTTGCTTCCCTTATGACTCGAACCTTGGCCCATCTACACCTGCTTGTGGCGTCATTCCCAGAGGACTTAAGTGGCACCTCCAAGCCACTTTTTCAAGCCCAATTGTGTGTCATGTTTCACATCCAATTTCTCTTAAAGCCCTACCAAGCTTAGCTCCCATTTTAAAACTTAAAATATGATATTTTCTAAATCATTCTCCTATATTCTAGGGTTCCCAAAATTCATAAAAACACATTCATACACACAAAGGCATGCTTTCACACTCAATTTAGCAATTATGCATAAGCCATACTCCAGGATATTACAGCATTCCATCTGTAAACTGATGGTCAGTCTAAAAGAGTGATTCAAGCCCTTAAAGATATGCTTCGATATTGTGTGTTAGAATTCGAAGGTAGTTGGGAGGGATATCTACCTTTAGTTGAATTCGTTTACAACAACAGTTATCAGTAAAGTATACGGATGGCTCCGTATGAGGCCTTGTATGGTCGTAAGTGTCAGAATCCTTTATATTGGACTGAGCTTAGTGAGAAGCGAATCCATGGGGTCGATCTAGTGAAAGAAACAGAAGAGAAAGTGAAAGTAATCTGTGATGGTCTGAAAGCTGCTTCGAACCGACAGAAGTCGTATGTGAATTTGAAAAGAAAAGAAATTGAGTTTGATGTAGGTGACAAGGTGTTTTTGAAAATATCTCCATGGAAGAAGATCATGAGATTTGGACGAAAAGGGAAATTGAGTCCAAGATTCATAAGGCTGTATGAAATTACCGACAGAATTGGACCAGTGGCTTACCGTTTCGCTTTGCCAGTGGAATTAGAAAAGATTCATAATGTGTTCCATGTGTCAATGTTGCGACGATATCGCTCCGATCCTTCACATATGATTCCTTCAGTGGAAATTGAGATAAGGCCAGATATGTCTTATGAAGAGGAGTCGATTAAAATTATGGCTCGAGAAGTGAAAAAGTTGAGGAATAAGAACATAGCCCTTGTGAAAGTGTTGTGGTAAAAGCATGGTGTGGAAGAGGCTACGTGGGAAATGGAAGAAGCTATGAGAGAGCAACATCCGAACCTCTTTCTGGTAAGATTTTTGGGGACGAAAATCTCTAAAGGGAGGAGAGTTGTAACATCCCGATTTAGGGCTTAGTTGGAATATTGGTGCGAGACCACAAATCTGAGGTATATGTATGAGTTTTTGAGGTCTATGCCATGTTTGCATGTTAGTGTGAAAGTTTCATGAAGGAATTTTGTCAAGTTACGATTGATTTTTGTAAAAGGACTAAATTGCAAAAGTTGTAAATGTGATATTCTAGAAGCTATTTGTATGAAATAGCTTTGGATTACCAAATAGAGGTCCTTAAATAGTAATTTTCCCAAATTCTAATTTTTGGACAAAATTGGGCATGAATGGGTTAAAATTGAAAAGTTGGACAAAAGGGCATTTTGGTCATTTGTTAATTAAATGATTAAAATGGGACAAGATGATAGACTTTTCATTCATCTTCTTCCCCAAGGCTGCCGAAAATCTAGATAAGCCATTGTTACGGCTCTTCAACTTTTCAAGCTAGCTAGTAAGTGTATTCTAGCTCCGTTTTTAATATTCTTCGTATTTTTGAGGTTTTGGTAGCATGAGTAAGCTATTTTTAGCTATATGTTGAGCTAAGATGGATGTTCAAAAATGTACCCATGTATGACATGCATGTATTTTGATGTTTAATGGAAGAATATGAAAGCTTGATGTAGTAAAAACATATTTTGCTAAGTGATTTCCATGAAAAATGCAAGTAGGGACTTGTTTTTGAAAGTTTTGAGTTCAGTTGTTTTTGAAAGTTTTGAGTTCAGTCATACATGTGTAATTTAATGAGAATTGACGATTGCTTTAATTGAATAAATGGTTCGGCTATGCATGGAAGGCTATAAAGTTGAATGAAAATTACTTGACGAGCCTTGGGCCAAAAGTGTAAAATGAGAAAGTTTAGGGGTAAAATGGTAATTTTGCTAAAGCATGAGATAATGGTTAATTTAGTCAATGTGTGTATTGAACGAGTTGATTTATCATTATAGATCAAGAAAAATGAAGCCCGGATCGCAACCGAGGCAAGAACAATATGGACTAAACTGCACATCTTTATACTTTTTCAGTATCGAGGTAAGTTTATGCGTAATCAATGCGTTCTACTTATACCTTCTTAATGCTAGCTAGTGTATAGCATGAATGAAAATGAATGAGAATGTTCGAGAACCTATGTGGTTCAAATGGAATGAAAGTGTTAGATATCATGAATGAATGAGTAAGTAGATATGTAGATAAGTAGTGATAATATTTTATGGTGGGCTAAGTGCGATACCACCTTAATACTTAACAACTATGGGTTGTGTGCAATACCATAGTTAAGTATATTATTTAGTGGGCTATGTGCGAAACCACTATGAGTACCTCTTAATAGGCTATGTGCGATACTACCTTATTACCTGATCCTGGTGGACTGAGTGCGAAACCACCGAGTAATTTAGCTGTGTGGATGTATTAGTGTGATAAAATGACGTGTCATATTTTTGAGTAAATGTGGTATTAAGTGCAGGGGTGCATGTCAATGATTATGAGTATGTGACTCATAATGTTTTGGAAATGGGGTAAGGGATAGAAAGAGTAAGCATAATTGTGGATGTGAATTTATTTGGTAGTATAATGCTAATTCTTGTTTAGTTTATACTAGAATGCTTAAATTGTTTATGTGTAAACTTACTAAGCTCAAGGCTTACTCCTTTTCTTTCCCTTGTCTTATAGAGAAAGAGGGTTGAATCGAGATATGTGGATTAATCAGAAGATCTCCCACACTATTAGCTCATTTGGTATATTAGACTAAATGTTTTGTATATGGCATGTATAGGGGCTAGACAAGTAGTGAATTTTGTTGTAAATGGCTAAGATGTGTTAGTCGATAGATGGATAATATATTTTGTATAATGCCTTAGTTGTTGGCTGCTTTATTATAATAATAAAAAATGTAGTTATCCATGTAAGATTGTGTTTGAATTTGAGTTGATTATGGATGTGTTGTTTGAGTATATGTTGTAAGAACTTCAGTGAAAAGAACTTGGCAATTAGCTTTGTTCTTGTCCATGTGGTTAGACACACGGGCATGTGTCAAGGCCATGTGTGACACACGGCCAACCCACGGGCCTGTGCCTTGGCTGTGTCTCTTTGACAGATTCAAGTAGTATCAGACACGTGCTAGCCACACAGGCGTATGTCAAGACTTCAGGCCATGTGGTGATATCAGTGTTAACCACAGGTGGTGAGCACGGGCGTTTGCCCTAGCCGTGGGACATTGGCATAATGCTTGGGTTTTCATGCACAGGTTGAGGGCATGGGCGTGTGTGACCTCACACAAGCGTGCCTCACCTTACACAGGCGTGTAGCCCCTGTTTAGGTGAAGAAATTTTTAAAATCATAGAAGTTTTCAAAAGGGTCTCGAGAGTCTTGCGTGTACGAGTGAAGCCTCGTAAGTCGAGATTGAGGTTGTAGAGATGACTTAAGAGAGTAATCAATGAGCCTAAGTGGCGATCATATGGATTTAATCCGGTAATGCCTCGAGCCCGATTCTGACATGGATTACGGGTAAGGGGTGTTACATTTAGTGGTATTAGAGCTATAGTTTAGTCGGTTCTAGGACTACCGTAGCTGGTGTAAGGGTCTAGCTATACATGCCATAAGCATATAATGATAGTGTGGTGGCTTCTAATGATTTTAAACTTGTTGTATATAGTGTATGGATCCCGATCAATCGGCTGCTAATGACGCAGCTAGTAATGCGTCGGCTCCCGCGCAAGGGACCATACCTATCAGAGTGAACCCGAGACTAGGGGTCACGAGAAGAGTAACTGGTACTCGGAGTATGTTTGAGCAAACCCTAATGCTCAACCTCCTCCACCTCCTCTTATACCTCAGCCAGTTCAAATAGCTCCTCAAGGTATAGAATAAGTGAAGTAACGAAGCCCCCGGTGGATAAGATTAGGAAACACGGGGCTGGGGAGTTTAGAACTAAGGTTGATGATGACCCTGATAAGGCAGAGTTCTGGCTAGAGAACTCAATAAGGGTGTTCGATGAACTCTCATGTGCACCCAAAGAGAGCATGAAGTGTGTCGTATCTTTACTAAGAGACTCGGCATACCATTGGTGGAAGACGATGACATCGTTAGTCCTGAGAGAACGGCTGACGTGGAACTTCTTTCTGGAAGAGTTCTGAAATAAGTATATAAGCCAGAGATTTACCGATCGGAAAAGGAAGGAATTCCTTGAATTGAAGCAAGGAAGAATGTCAGTGGCAGAATATGAGCGCGAGCTTGTTAAGCTTAGCAAATACGCTCAAGAATGTGTGTCGACAGGGATCATTTTATGTAAAAGGTTTGAAGATAGACTGAATGAGGATATCAAACTTCTGGTTGGTATTTTGGAGTTGAAAGAGTTCATAGTATTAGTTGATAGGGCAAGTAAGGCCGAAGAACTGGGTAAAGAAAAGAAGAGAGCAGTGAATGAGGCCCGAGATGCAGGAAAACAACCGATGGGCAAACCATATCAAGCTCAATCAAAAAGATCAAAGGAGGCGAATCCTCGGACCACTACGTCAGTTGGATATTCACCTCGAGATCAAGGCAGCACTCGTTCTGGTTTAAGAGCCCAAGCCACCTCGATGGAAAGTGTGCGCAATCCGAAGAACAAATAGGAGTGTATAAGTTATGGTAGATATCACACTAGAGTGTGTTAGGGTAACAGTTTCAACTGTTATAAGTGTGGTTCCCTAGACCATTTTATCCGAAATTGCCCCAAGAGGGATGACAAGGAAGAGAAGCAAGAGATAAGATCTAGCAATGTACCTACGAGGGGTAAGCCACCAAAGAACCCGGGAAGGGGGACTACTGGTAGAGGTGCATCACGAGATTCTGTTGTGAGGCCGGAGGATTGGGCACCTGCTAAGACGTATGCTATTCGCGCTCGCGAAGAGGCATCCTCCCCAGATGTGATAACGGGTACTTTTTCTCTTTATGACACCTTTGTTATTGTTTTAATTAACCCAGGGTCTACCCATTCCAATATTTGCATGAGATTGGCATCTAGTTTGAGTATAACCATTGAGTCTATAGACATTGTGGTTAAGGTTTCAAACCCGTTAGGTAAGCATGTGTTTGTGGATAAAGTTTGTAAGAATTGTCCTTTGATGATTAAGAGTCATTGTTTTCCTGCAAACCTAATGTTGTTGCCGTTTTATGAGTTTGATTTAATCCTTGGTATGGATTGGTTGACTGCACATAGTGTCTTAGTGAACTGTGGTCATAAGTTTATCGAGCTAAAATGTGAGGGTGGAGATGTTATTCGGTTTGAATCAAATGGATCGGATAGTCTACCTGTGATGATTTCTTCCTTAGTGGCCGAAAAATGCTTTAGAAAGGGATGTAAGTCCTATCTCGCATTTGTATTGAATACTCAAGAGTCTGAGGTGAAGATTGAATCGGTACCAGTGGTATATGAATATCTAGATGTATTTTCAGAAGAGTTACCCAGGTTACCTCTAGTGAGGGAGATTGAGTTTGGGATTGAGTTAATTCCGGGAACGGCACCTATTTCAATTGATCCGTATAGGATGGCACATATAGAGTTGAAAGAACTGAAAGTTCAGTTGCAAGAGTTGACGGATAATGGTTTTGTAAGATCGAGCTACTCGTCGTGGGGTGCTCCGGTATTATTTGTAAATAAGAGAGATGGGTCTATGAGATTATGCATAGACTACAGACAACTCAACAAGGTGACGGTAAAGAATAAGTATCCTTTTCCAAGGATTGATGATCTTTTTGATCAATTGAAGGGAGCTTCAATGTTCTCCAAGATAGACTTAAGGTCTGGTTATTATCAGTTGAGAGTGAAAGAGCAAGACGTGTTGAAAACTGCATTTCAAACAAGGTATGGCCATTACGAGTTTCTGGTCATGCCGTTTGGTTTAACGAATGCACCTATGATTTTCATGGATCTGATGAACTGTGTTTTTAGACCGTATGTGGACAAGTTTTTGGTTGTCTTCATTGACGACATACTGATCTATTCTCGGGATGGGAACGATCATGAAGAACATTTGAGAATTGTCTTGCAAACTTTAAGAGACAAGCAGTTGTATGCTAAGTTTAGCAAGGGTGAGTTTTGGCTCCGAGAGGTTGGATTCCTAGGACACATTGTGTCGAGTGATGGTATCTGAGTTGATCCAAGTAATATATCGGCTATTGTGGATTGGAAATAGCCGAAGAATGTATAAGAAGGTAGAAGCTTTCTAGGTTTAGATGGATATTACAGACATTTCATAAAGGGATTTCCTATGATTGCTACTCCAATGACGAAACTGTTACATAAAGATGTAAAGTTTGACTGGTCTGAGTTTTGTCAACAGAGTTTCAAGAGGTTGAAAACATTGTTGACTGAGTTACCAATTTTAGTTCAACCAGAATCATGAAAAGAGTTCATGGTTTACAATGATGCGTCGTTTAATGGTCTCAATTGCATGTTGATGCAAGTGGGTAAGGTAGTCGCTTACGCCTCGAGGCAGTTAAAAATGTATGAGAAGAATTATCCGACTCATGATTTGGAGTTGGCTACAATTATTTTTGCGTTAAATATTTGGCGACATTACTTGTATGGAGAAAAGTGTTGGATCTTTATAGATCAAAAAAGTTTGAAGTATTTGATAGATTAGAAGGATCTGAATTTGCGGCAAAGGCGGTGGCTTGAGTTGTTGAAAGACTATGAGTTACCAACCGGGAAAAGCGAATGTAGTTGCAGATGCCCTTACTAAGAAACCCTTGTGTGTTCTAAGATTTATGAACACGAGCTTAGCATTATCTGATGATGGTGCTACTTTAGCAGAGTTGAGAGCTAAACCACTATTTGTTCAACATATAAGTGAGGCTCAGAGAAATGACAGTGAGATGCAAGCTAAGAGAGATAAGTGTGGATCAGAAAGTAATTCTAATTTCTGAGTGGGTCCGGATGATATTTTGATGTACCATGATTGAATTTGTACCAAAAGATGAAGAGTTAATCTGAAAAGTTTTGCATGAGGCGTATAGTGGTTATTTGTCAGTACACCCGAGCGGTACAAAAATGTACAACAATTTGAGAAAGTATTATTGGTGGCCGGGTATGAAAAGAGACAATTCAGAGTTTGGGGCAAAATGTCTAAAGAGTTAGCAGGTGAAAGCTGAGCATCAAGTGCCTTCGGGATTGCTTCAATCAGTGATGGTTCCCGAGTGGAAATGGGATCGGGTTACCATGGATTTTGTGATGGGGTTGTCGTTGACTCCGAAAAAGAAAGATGATGTGTGGGTTGTTGTGGATAGGTTGACGAAGTCGGCTCACTTTATTCTAGTACGTGTTGATTATTCAGTGGATAAGTTAGCTGAATTGTATGTTGCAGAGATAGTGAGATTGCATGGTGTGCCTATGTCTATAATATCGGATAGAGATCCGAGGTTTACTTCGAGGTTTTGAAAGAAGTTGCAAGAAGCCATGGGTACGAGGTTAAATTTTAGTATTGCATTCCATCTGCATATTAATGGTCAGTCTAAAAGAGCGATTCAAGTCCTTGAAGATATGCTTCGATACTATGTGTTAGAATTCGAAGGTAGTTGGGAGAGATATCTACCTCTAGTTGAATTCGTTTACAACAATAGTTATCAGTCGAGTATACGGATGGCTCTGTATGAGGCCTTGTATGGTCATAAGTGTCAGAATCCTTTATATTGGACCAAGCTTAGTGAGAAACGAATCCATGGGGTCGATCTAGTGAAAGAAACTGAAGAGAAAGTGAAAGTAATCTGTGATGGTCTAAAAGTGCTTCGAACCGACAGAAGTCGTATGCGGATTTGAAAAGAAAAGAAATTGAGTTTGATGTGGGTGACAAAGTGTTTTCGAAAATATCTCCATGGAAGAAGATCATGAGATTTGGACGAAAAGGGAAATTGAGTCCAAGATTCATAAGGCCGTATGAAATTTTCGACAGAATTGGATCAGTGGCTTACCGTTTGGCTTTTCTAGTGGAATTAAAAAAGATTCATAATGTGTTCCATATGTCAATGTTGCGACGATATCGCTCCGATCCTTCACATGTGATTCCTTCAGTGGAAATTGAGATTAGACCATATATGTCTTATGAAGAGGAGCCGATTAAAATTATGGCTCGAAAAGTGAAAAAGTTGAGGAATAAGAACATAGCCCTTGTGAAAGTGTTGTGGAAAAAGCATGGTGTGGAAGAGGCTACGTGGGAAATAGAAGAAGCTATGAGAGAGCAACTTCCGAACCTCTTTACTGGTAAGATTTTTGGGGACGAAAATCTCTAAAGAAGAGAGAGTTGTAACATCCCGATTTAGGGCCTAGTTGGAATATTGGTGCGAGACCACAAATTTGAGGTATATGTATGAGTTTTTGAGGTCTACGCCATGTTTGCATGTTAGTGTGAAAGTTTCATGAAGAAATTTTGTCAAATTGCGGTTGAATTTTCTAAAAGGACTAAATTGCAAAAGTTGCAAAATGTGATATTCTAGAAGCTAGTTGTGTGAAATAGCTTTTGATTACCAAATAGAGGTCCTTAAATAGTAATTTTCCCAAATTCTAATTTTTGGACAAAATTGGGCATGAATGGGCTAAAATTGGAAAGTTGGACAAAAGGGCATTTTGGTCATTTGTTAATTAAATGATTAAAATGGGACAAGATGATAGAATTTTCATTCATCTTCTTCCCCAAGGCTGCCAAAAATCTAGAGAAGCCATTGTTAGGGTTCTTCAACTTTTCAAGCTAGCTAGTAAATGTATTCTAGCTCCGTTTTTTAATATTCTTCGTATTTTTTGAGGTCCTAGTAGCATGAGTAAGCTATTTTTAGCTATATGTTAAGCTAAGATGGATGTTCAAAAATGTACCCATGTATGAAATACATGTATTTTGATGTTTAATGGAAGAATATGAAATCTTGATGTAGTAAAAACATATTTTGCTAAGTGATTTCCATGAGAATGCAAGTAGGGACTTGTTTGTGAAAGTTTTGAGTTTAGTCATACATGTGTAATTTAATGAGAATTGATGATTGATTTAGTTGAATAAATGGTTCGGCTAGGCATGAAAGGCTAGAAAGTTGAATGAAAATCACTTTACGAGCCTTGGGCCAAAAGTGTAAATATGAGAAAATTTAAGGGCAAAATGGTAATTTTGCTAAAGTATGAGATAATGGTCAATTTAGTCAATGTGTGTATTGAACGAGTTGATTTATCATTATAGATCAAGAAAGACGAAGCCCAGATCGAAATCGAGGCAAGAACAATGTGCTGGACTAAACTGCACATCTTTATACTTTTTTAGTACCAAGGTAAGTTTATGCGTAATCAATGCGCTCTACTTATACATTCTTAATGCTAGCTAGTGTATAGCATGAATGAAAATGAATGAGAATGATTGAGAACCTATCTGGTTCAAATGGAATGAATGTGGTAGATATCATGAATGAATGAGTAAGTAGATATGTGGATGAGTAGTGATAATATTTGATGGTGGGCTAAGTACGATACCACCTTAATACTTAACAACTATGGGCTGTTTGCGATACCATAGTTAAGTATATTATTTAGTGGGCTATGTGCGAAACCACTATTAGTGCCTCTTGATAGGCTATGTGTGATACTACCTTATTACCTGATTGTGGTGGGCTGAGTGCGAAACCACCGAGTAATTTAGCTGTGTGGATGTATTAGTGTGATAAAATGACGTGTCATATTTTCGAGTAAATGTGGTATTGAGTGCAGGGGTGCATGTCAATGATTATGAGTATGTGACTCATAATGTTTTGGAAATGGGGTAAGGGATAGAAAGAGTAAGCATGATTGTGGATGTGAATTTATTTGGTAGTATAATGCTAATTGTTGTTTAGTTTATACTAGAATGCTTAAATTGTTTATGTGTAAACTTACTAAGCTCAAGGCTTACTCCTTTTCTTTCCCTTGTCTTATAAAGAAAGAGGGTTGAATCGAGATACGTGGATTAATAGAAGATCGCCCACACTATCAGCTCACTCTGGTACATTAGACTAAATGTTTTGTCTATGGCATGTATAGGGGCTAGACAAGTAGTGAATTTTGTTGTAAATGGCTAAGATATGTTAGTCTATAGATGGATAATCTATTTTTTATAATGCCTTAGTTGTTGGCTGCTTTATTATAATAATAATAATGTAGTTATCCATGTAAGATTGTGTTTGAATTTGAGTTGATTATGGATGTATTGTTTGAGTATATGTTGTAAGAACTTGAGGAGTGAAAAGAACTTGGCAATTAGCTTTGTTCTTGCCCATGTGGATAGACACACGGGCATGTGTCTAGGCCATGTGTGACACATGGTCAACCCACGGGCGTGTGCCTTGGCCATGTCTTTTTGACAGATTTGAGTAGTATAGGCCACGGGCTAGCCACACGGGCGTGTGTCTAGACTTCAGGCCGTGTGGGTGATGTCAGTGTCCACCACAGGTGGTCAGCACGGGCGTGTGCCCTAGCCGTAGGGCATTGGCAGAATGCTTTGGTTTTCATGCACGGGTTGAGGGCATGGGCATGTGTGACCTCACACGAGCGTTTCTCACCTTACACGGGCATGTAGTCCATGTTTAGGTGAAGAAATTTTTAAAATCGCAAAAGTTTTCGAAAGGGTCTCGGGAGTCTTGCGTGTATGAGTGAAGCCTCGTAAGTCGAGATTGAGGTTGTAGAAATGACTTAAGAGAGTAATGAATGAGCCTAAGTCGTGATCATATGGATTTAATCTGGTATTGCCTCGGGCCCAGCTCCGGCATGGACTACGGGTAAAGGGTGTTACATAATGCATCTTGCAGTTTCTTCCAAAACAGCGATGTAAACCTCAGATCTCTATCTGAAACAATAGAAATGGGTACCCCGTGTAATCGTACAATCTGAGAAACGTACAATTCGGCTAGCTTATCGAGTGAAAAATCTGTACAGACCAGAATGAATTGTACCAATTTTGTCAATCTATCTACTATAACCCAGATTGCGTCTTTCTTACTCGGTGTCAACGGTAAACCAGATACAAAATCCATCGTGATTCGATCCCATTTCCATTTGGGTATCATAATCGGCTGAAGTAATCCAGATGGCACCTGATGTTCGGCTTTTACTTGCTGACATATCAAACATTTCAACACGAAATCTGAAATATCTCATTTCATACCGTGCCACCAATAATGCTGTTTCAAATCATTATACATTTTCGTGATACCCGGATAAATAGACAATCTACTATTATGAGCTTCAATACAAATCATCTGAATCAACTTAGGATCCTTTGGTACACATAGTCGATTTTTGAACCACAAACATCCCTCAGCATCAATCTAAAATTATGAGTACATTGATTCCTTTTTTCTATCAAATCATCATCCATCTTTTAAGCTTCGCAAATCTGTTGAACAAATAATGGTCTCCCTTTCAATTCTGTTATAATCACACCATCATCAGTCATAGTCATTTCTTCATTCATTGCACGTAGAGCAAACAGTGATTTTCAGCTTAGGGCATCGACAACCACATTAGCCTTGCCCGGGTGATAATCAATCACAGGCTCGTAGTCTTTTAATAATTCCAACCATCGTCGTTGTCTCAAATTCAGATCCTTCTGAGTCATTAAGTACTTTATACTTTTATGATCGGAGTAGACATGGCATTTTTTACCGAACAGATAGTGAAGCCATATTTTCAGAGCAAAAACTATAATAGCTAATTCAAGATCATGCGTCGGATAGTTCTTTTCATGCGGCTTTAACTGTCTCGAAGCGTAGGCTACGACCTTACCCTCCTGTATCAAAACATAGTCCAAACCATTCAAGGATGCATCACTGAAGATAACAAACTCTTTACCCGATTCTGGCTGAACAAGCACTAGAGCTTCAATTAACAAATTTTTCAACTGATCAAAACCTTTCTGACACTTTTCTATCCACTCAAATCTAACATCTTTCTGAAGTAGCTTTTTCATCAGAGTTGCAATCATTGAGAAACCTTCCACAAAGTGTCTATAATAACCGGCTAGCCCCAAAAAACTCCAAACTTCAGAAATATTCTGCTGGGTCTCCAATCTAATATAGTCGAGATCTTACTCTGATCAACCCGAATACCTGATGCTAAAACAACATGCCCCAAGAAGCTAACTTCACGTAACCAAACTCACATTTGCTGAATTTCGCGTACAACTGCTTATCACAAAAAATTTGTAACACAAGTATCAAGTGTTCGGTGTGCTCGGTTTCATTACGCGAATAGATCAAAATGTCATCTATAAACAAAACCACAACCCAATCCAAATACTGTCTGAATAGCCGATTCATCAAATCCATGAAAATAGTAGGGGCATTAGTGAGTCCGACAGGCATCACTAAGAACTCGTAATGGACGTATCTCGTCCGAAAAGCAGTCTTAGGCACATCAGAGTCTCTAACTCGCAGCTGATAATAACCTGATCTTAAATCGATCTTCTAAAATACTGATGCTCCCCTTAGCTGATCAAATAAATCATCAATGCATGGCAATGGTTATTTATTCTTTATGGTTACTTTATTGAGCTGTCAATATTCGATGCACATTCTCAAAGTTTCATCTTTCTTCTTCATAAATAACACTGACGCACCCATAGGGAGAGAAACTCGGTCGAGCAAAACCTCTATCTGTCAACTCTAGCAACTGAGCTTTAAACTCTTTTAATTCAGTCTGAGCCATTCTATATGGAGCTATCGAGATCGGAGTCATCCTTGGCACTAACTCGGTACCAAACTCTACCTCCCGAACAGGTGGCAAACCCGAAAATTCTTACGAAAACACATCTAGGTATTTACATACAATCGGTACAGATTCAATCTTCTTTTCGGTCACTTTACTATCAATTACATAAGAAAAGTAAGCTTCGGAACCCTTTCTCATAAGCTTCCAAGTCAACATTGAAGATATCACTATTGGTAACCCATTTAAATCGGTAGACTCAATTCTAATTATCTCATTATTCTGGCACTGCAAATCAATAGTCTTTCATCTACAATTCACTACAGCATCGTGTACGATTAACCAATTCATGCCGAGAATGATATCAAACTCATCAAATGGTAGTAACATCAAATCAGCCGAAAAATATGAATCTCAAATCATCAAAGGGCAATTCTTGCACACCTTGTCAACTAGCACACACCGGCCCAGGGGGTTCAAAACCCGAATCACAAACTCAGTAGACTCAACAGGTAAAGTCTTACTGGATACTAATGTTTCACACACATAGGAATGAGTTGAATCGGGATCAATCAGAGGAATTACGCTAATATTAAATAGAGTAAATATACCAGTGATAACATCTGGAGATGAAGCTTCCTCTCAGGCATGAATGGCATAGGCTCTGGCAGGCGCATGAGCCTTGGATCGAACAGCTGTATCCAAAGTCCCTCTCTGAGTACCGCTTCTAGCTCCTACATTTTAGGGTGGCCTACCTCTAATTGCAACACCACTCGATCTTACACTCTGAGCATTATCCTTCTTAGCTAATTCTGGGCAGCCCCGAATGAAATGATCCTGCGAACCGCACTTGTAGCAAAATCGGTTGTTAAACTTGCCCCAACATTCACCAAAATGTCGCCTACCACACTGTTGGCACTCGGGTTTATTTGGTCGAGTATTGCCAACACTAGCAATTGAGGTGGCTCATGAACTCACTAGTGGTCGCTCTCGTATGGAAAGCCCAGCATTAGTCTTAGATCGGCTACTGTCATTTTTGAACTTCTTTGATGCCATCTGAGAAGTTTTACTTGCTGATCTCTTGCGGAAATCTCTAGCTTCAAACTCAGCTTTTCTTTTCTCTTTTCCGAGCTCTTCGGCCTTGCAAGCTCACTCGACAAGTACTACGAACTCTTTTATTTCAAGAATGCCGACAAGCAATTTTATGCCTTCATTTAGCCTTTCCTCAAATCTTTTACACATAGCATCCTCGATTGCAACACACTCTCAGGCATATCGGCTGAGTCTCACAAACTCACGCTCATAATCAGATACGGTCATACGACCCTGTCTTAACTCAAGAAATTCTTTGCATTTCTAATCAATGAATCGTTGAATGATATACTTTTTTCAAAAATCGGTCTGAAAGAAATCCCAAGTGACCAGTTCCTTCGGAACAACCGAAACCAAAGTGTTCCACCAATAGTAGGCAGAATCTCGTAATAAAGATATAGCACATTTCAAGCACTCTTCGGGTGTGCAGGATAGTTCATCGAAGACACGAATAGTATTATCGAGCCAAAATTCAGCCTACTCAGCATCATCAGTAGTTGTGGCCCTAAACTCTTCAGCTCCATATTTTCTGATTTTATCAACAGGAGGCTTATTTAATCTCTCAGGATTAATGATCGAAGGTACCACAGGCACTACAGGTAGATTATCAGGGTTTGGGGGTTGTTGAACAGTTGAATTTGTCTGGATATACTGATTAAACCAATCATTCATTTTACTAAAGAAGGCTTGCTTAGCCCCATCATCTTGGTTACTCGTAGCTGGTTGAGATTCAACCAACGTGGTCCCTTGTGTAGGAATAGGCGCCACAATCTCAACATCATCAGTGATGGCTCGTTCAGGATCAAGATCCATTTTCTATAAGAAATAAGAAAAACATATTTCATTGTCAGAAGTCATCACACTATCACAGTAAAAATTATGGCATGTATAGCTACACTCACACGCACTACATTTGTCTGAGAATCGACTAAACTGTAACTCTGATACCAATCAAATTGTAACACCCCTAACTTATATCCGTCGCTAGATTAGGGTTACGAGGCAATACCGATCTATTACAAGTTCAAATCAAATGAACTTCACTCGCATGGCTATCAAATTCCGAATTCATTGTTGAACATACATAAATTATATAACATTACATCATAGCTAATCAAATTTTATTAATAATTATATATTACTCACTTTTGCATATATAAGAATTAACATATACCATTTCATTCATAGAACATTTTCAAACATTACGGTAGAAACTATCTCACATGCATGTAATCAGCCAACCATTTACCAAACCATTTTAAAAACGTCTCATAGCTAAATACACAAGCACATTATGACCAAATTATTAAAGCAACTCATAAGGCCGAATATGCTCAAAGTATTACATATTCAATAATCTAAACCTAATGAACATTTCATCAATAATGTACTCAGCTTCTCACGGCATTTATACATTTATTCATATCCCATTATATCTACTAAGACACATTACATACTCATCAATACAATACATATACTAAGGTCGAATCTCATAGTCACTTACATCTTCTATTTGAACATGTTTTAAGCTTACTAAAAGAACTATTTATAAGTCATGCATATCTTTACTCAATCAAGATATATAACCCAAAATACCATTCATACATATCATGAAACTTAAAATACCATTCATACATATCATGAAACTTACTTACCCGATTATGTAAAATATCATGAATAACTCCATTATCAAACCATACGACCAAACACAAGCATAATTACATTACGAAATATACTTCCATAATAAGCCAACACCATGACCAAATTTGCATAAGTCCTAAATGTTAAGATTTAGCCATTTTTGCATGGCATAATATATACATATACCTAGCCCAAAACAATCATTTCAAAATTTAACCCAGCCTATACATGCCATAGTTTCAAAAATTCAGCTTATAAAATACCAAAATTAGTCGATAGTGTGATAGACTTTGACGATGATCCCCGAGCTCGTAACTTGCCTCCCAAAATCTATAAAACAATGCAATTAAACACATACAGTAAGCTATCATAGCTTAGTAAGTTATAAGTAATTTCGTGATAACAATGCATTAATTCAATATATCAAAAAAAATTAATAAAAATTTTATAAACAATGATCCATCGACTACTCATTTACTTGTGCAACCACATAACATTCTTATCTCTCAAATTCAAGCTGAACCTAATATGAATATTTTGTTCTCATGAATTATCAATATATTCAAGTTCCAAACTATTCAAAACTATATCTTATACCAAATTTCCACATATCCAAATCACATTTTGTAATTCATATAACAATCAATATAATTTTGTAAACATTTTAACATATCAACTTATATCATCCAAACCATACATTTAAAAGAAACATTCCATCCAATCCACAAATAATCACTTACTCTTGATTTCAAATACCACATCTCGTTGTTTCAATACATACCAAATTTGATCTTTGAATTGAAAATACACAAGCACATTATGACCAAATTATTAAAGCAACTCATAAGGTCGAATATGCTCAAAGTAGTACATATTCAATAATCTAAACCTAATGAACATTTCATCAATAATGTACTCAGCTTCTCATGACATTTATACATTTATTCATATCCCATTATATCTACTAAGACACATCTCATACTCATCAATACAATACAAATACAAAGGTCGAATCTCATAGTCACTTACATCTTTTATTTGAACATGTTTTAAGCTTACTAAAAGAACTATTTATAAGTCATGCATATCTTTACTCAATCAAGATATATAACCCAAAATACCATTCATACATATCTTGAAACTTACTTAACCAATTATGCAAAATATCATGAATAACTCCATTATCAAACCATACGACCAAACACAAGCATAATTACATTATGAAATGTACTTCCAAAATAAGCCAACACCATGACCAAATTCACATAAGTCCTAAATGTTAAGATTTAGCCATTTTTACATGGCATAATATATACATATACCTAGCCCAAAACAATCATTTCAAAATTTAACCCAGCCTATACATGCCATAGTTTCAAAAATTTAGCTTATAAAATACCAAAATTAGTCGATAGTGTGATAGACTTTGACGATGATCCCCGAGCTCGTAACTTGCCTCCCAAAATCTATAAAACAATGCAATTAAACACATACAGTAAGCTATCATAGCTTAGTAAGTTATAAGCAATTTCGTGATAACAATGCATTAATTCAATATATCAAAAAAATTAATAAAAATTTAATAAACAATGATCCATCAACTACTCATTTACTTGTGCAACCATATAACATTCTTATCTCTCAAATTCCAGCCAAACCTAATATGAATTTTTTTTTTCTCATGAATTATCGATATATTCAAGTTCCAAACTATTCAAAACCATATCTTATACCAAATTTCCACATATCCAAATCACATTTTGTAATTCATATAACAATCAATACGATTTTGTAAACATTTGCACATATCAACTTATATCATCCAAACTATACATGTAAAAGAAGCATTCCATCCAATCCAAAAATAATCACTTACTCTTGATTTCAAATACCACATCTCGTAGTTTCAATACTTACCAAATTTGATCTTTGAACTGAAAATTAACTCGTACCCTTATTACTTATTAATTGATTTCAGACACATAGTGCTCGATAATTAACTTCGTACACTTAGTGCTCATTGACTAATTTCACACACATAGTACTCGGTAATTCAATTCGTACACTTAGTACATAATGACCGATTTCACACACTTAGTGCTCGGTATTTTAAATTTGCATACTTGTGCCTTTCTCAATCTTGTTACACATTTATATATACACACACATAAGAATTAAACCAAAACTATAAATATACGAATTAGCCTATTTCAATCTCAATAATCAACATCCCATTCGGGTATACTAATAGCTCATATACATACATCACATTCAGCTATACTATACACACATATATATATCACATTTGACTATACCAATAATATATATATATATACATACTTCCATTAAATTCAATTCAACTCAATTGCTTATAACTTACCTCAAGTATCGACGGACTATATTTTCTGACTATTTGGCTAACTTCGCTTTTCCCCGATCCAATCTCGATCCTTATTGTTCTTGATCTTAATTAAACATGCAAGGGCCGAAAGTTTTAAAAGCTCAAGCTCTTTCTTTCTTCTATAGTTTTGGCAATAGAGAAAATAAAATGATAGAAAAGATGTTCATCCACTTGGTTTTTGTTTAATTATTATTATAATATTGTAAGTTATCTAATTAACCAAATTTCAATTAATAAAATAATTTGATAACTCATTTACTATCACATGCATACCAACCGGCCACTACTCATTCCTTTATGGACAAATTGCTACTTAAAGCCTCCAATTTATTATGACAACAACAATTAGGCACCATCTCATTTAACCATAAATTTTTATTTCACGCGATTAAGCCCTTTTTTTCAAAATTAAGCACCAAAACGATCAAATTTTAATACGAAAATTTCATACACACCAATTCACACATAATAAACATAGAAAATAATATTAAAATATTTTCTAAGTCGAATTCGTGGTCCTGAAGCCACTATTCTGATTAGGGTCAAAATCAGGCTGTTACAAATTTAGTCTAAAATGCACATTAAAGAAACTTTACACTTTTTCCCTTAATATTTCAACATTTTTAAAATTTAATCCTTAACTCATAAAAATGCAAATTCATGAAATTCAAATTATACCCATGCTAGCCGAATTTCAATTAGGTCCCTAGCAGCCCATATTTTTCATGTATTTCACATTTTAACCACAAAATTTCAACATTTCTCAATTTAATCCCTAAATGAAAATTTTGTCAAAAATCACTTTACAAATGTTGTTTATCTAACAACAATCATACATTTTCTTTCATCAAACTTCAAATCACGTACATATTCATCAATGGAAAACCCTAAATATTTAATATTTTTTTGCAAAATAATCCCTGGGTTAAGCTACAATGATCTTAAAAACATAGAAATAAATAAAAACGGGACAAAAATCACTCACCAATTAAGTAATGTAATGGCCGAACCCTAGAAAGCTCCATGGCTTCTCAAGCTTTGAATTTCCAGTGGAATATGTCATTTAGAAAGATGATACATTATTTTTATTATTTTACTTAAGTTTATTATTAATTTACTTATTTAACCTTTAACGAAACCATTAAAAATCACATAAACCATGTACATAAATGTCCACTTATAATAACAATGGGCTAATTACCATATAAGGACTTCCACTTTAATATTCCATAACCATTAGACTCCTTTAACTAATAGAACACAAGTTTTACACTTTACGCGATTTAGTCCTTTTTATCAAATTAAGCATTCAAACGATAAAATTTCTTAACGAAATTTTCACACAATCATCCTATCATGCTATAGACCCCAAATTAATAATAAAATAATTATTTCTTCTTCGGATTTGTAGTCCCAAAACCACTGTTCTGATTTGACTACAAACGGGCCGTTACAACTCTCCCCCTTTAGGAATTTTCGTCCTCAAAAATCTTACCAGAAAAGAGGTTAGGGTATTATTTTCTCATAGCTTCCTCGATTTCCCACGTAGCTTCTTTGACACCGTGATGTTTCCACAAAAACTTCACCAAGGCTATGCTCTTATTTCTCAATTCTTTAACCTCTCGAGCTAAAATTCTAATCAGATCTTCATTATACGACGTATCAGGTTGAATTTAAATCTCTGACGATGAAATGATATGCGATGGATCCGATCGATACCTTCATAACATCGACACATGAAATACATTGTGAATCTTTTTTAACTCTAATGGTAAAGCTAGTCGATATGCCACTGACCCTGTTCTTTTGATAATCTCATACGGTCGGATAAATAGCGGACTCAATTTGCCTTTGCGACCAAAACGAAGAACCTTCTTCCATGGATATACTTTCAAGAATTCTTTTTTGTTGACTTGAAATTCAATTTCTTTGCGTTTTAATTCCGCATACTATTTCTGTTGATCCGAAGCTGCTTTCAAACTGTAGCGAATTACCTTCACTCTTTCTTCAGTCTCTCTAATCAAATCAACCTCGTGAATCTTTTCCTCACTAAGCTCGGTGCAATACAAAGGAGTTTGGCATTTACGACCATACAATGCTTCATACAGTGCCATCTTTATGCTTGATTGAAAATTGCTACTATACGCGAATTCAACCAATGGCAAATATTTCTCCCAGTAGCCTTCAAACTCTAAAACACAGCAACGAAGCTTATCTTCGAGAATCTGAATTACTCTCTCAAACTGACCGTCAGTTTGTGGATGAAAAGCAGTACTAAAATGAAACTGTGTACCCAAAGCTTCTTGCAATATCTTCCAAAATCGTGACATGAATCTCGAATCTCTATCCGAAATAATAGAAATTGACACCCCGTGCAATCTAACAATCTCAGCGATGTACAACTCAGCTAGTTTATCAAGTGAATAATCTATACATACCGGAATGAAATATGTAGAATTTTCAGTCAATCAACGACAACCCAAATAGCATCTTTCTTTTTCGGGACAGGGGCAAATTCGATACAAAATCTATCGTAAATCTATCCTATTTCCACTCTAGTATCATCACAAGTTGTAGTAATCCCGAAGGCACTTGATGTTCGGCTTTAACTTGTTTACAAACCAAGAATCTCGACACAAACCCTATAACACCTCACCCATATTCAATGCCAGAATTGGGTTACAAGGTATTACTGAACACAAATGCAAGATCAACCATTCACACGAGTCATATTCATATATATATATATAAAGCATAAAGTTAATTAAATATTAATCACACATTCGTGCTCATATTATACATATGAATTATAACTCATAATTCATTCGAAACCATACCATGTATATCATCATATTTCCAACAAGTAAACATGCTACAAAGTTAAACAATATATATACATACTTTACAAAACATGTAACATCCTAAAATTTGAGTATTTATATGATGCATGTTTTAGTGCTTAACTTGTGTATAATTAAAATTTTGCATGTTTAGTATAGTCTTGAGAAGACTTGAGAACTATTCGAAATTAGAATAAATTTTAGTAAAGAGTATTTAATTGAAGTGAAGCAAGTGACTTTGAGGTTTAAGTAGATTTAAGTGAGCAAGGTGGTGTTGGCGCATGCATGTTTACTTGAGGGGAGAGGTTTGAATCTCCTAGCATGCATTTTAAAAGCTTTTATTTTTTCTTTCCTTAGCAAGTGTAGGTCATGGATAAGGTTAAGGGATGAGTTGGATATCATTTTTGGTAAGAAGACCAAAGGAAAAAGGTAAGTAAGGGTTTAAGGAAAAGAATCTCATGAATTAAGGTGATAAGGGGACATAAGGCATGGATCAAGGGCTTTGTTTTGGAAAGCTTTGAATGGCTAATTGTCCATGTACTTGGACGGTTTTTTGGGGCTAGGGGTTGGCCGAAATTTTGATAGCTTTTGGTAGCTAGATGACCACTTTGGCTTTTGGTCACTTTTGTGCTTTTCACCAAAACTTTTCTCTCCAATTTCTTCTCCCTAGCCGAATGAGTCTTGTGTAATAGGTAAAATTTTGCTTTGGTTTTGGTCATTTCTTTTAGTCCAAATGGTTATCATCCTCCATACTTCCCCAAGTTCTTTTTCTCATTGTGCCGAAACTATACTATCTTGAAAAGTCATCTTCTTTTCCCTCCTTTTGGCCGAATATACATCAACCCCAAGACCCTATCTTTGTTCATCTTCCATCCTTGGAAAATCGACATATAAGCACTCTCTCTTTATTCATTTTGTTCTTCTTTCTTTCTTTTTGGTAAAGAAGACTCGAACATCACTATTCTTTTCAAAACTTTTCTTCACGGCCGAATATTAATGGTAAAATTTTTGCCGAATCATTCTTCTTTTCTTTGTTTATTCATAGCCAAATCTTTTCTTATACATAAGTATTCTCTTCAATCTTTTCTTTTTCTTCTTTGAAGCCTTGGACATTAGTGTGATAGTGGAGGGCCGAAACTCAAGTGTTCGTAAATGTCGTAGATTGTTGAAATCGGATTTAAGGTGTTAAAGGTAAGGGATTATTAAGGTAAATCGATTACACTCTTCAAGTCTTTAGTCTTAAGATTTTCGATATATTGTTAAGACTAATGATTCTTTGTCTTTGAAGACAATCAAAATAGGGACGAAAAGAGCAGTAAATAGTGTTCATAAGAGGGGTGGTTCCATTATTCCCCCTAAATTCAAGAGAAGGACTGTTTCGGGAATCTGAGACTTTCTACCGAGTTGTGGACTCTCATCCGGCGAAAACCAATTATTCGAAGTCGTACGTACTCCCGAACCATTATTTACTCATGGTACTAAACCTTTGATCGGAGAGCAATCATAAATAGTGGTTGTTCGAGATTTCGAGGGTAAGATTTAGATCGTCAATATTAGAATAGTTTAATATTAAATTTTAGCGTTCTAATCCTTCGTAATGTGTGTTTAGATATCGACGAGCGGGAGAGTGTAGTTCTCACCGTAATTAGGTGTGTAATCTCACACTGTATCTCATGGGTTAGATGACTATACAGTAGTAAAAGTTGGAGTAAAAATCGCAAGGTTGGTGAAATTGGAAAATATGGTATTATCGACACTTTAGTGTTAGGATCAAGAAATCAGTATTAAGATCGTGAAAATTTTGAAATCGCCCTTAATGGCTAAAACGATAATAAGTGAAATTAAGGCCATATGTGATATTTGATAAATTTGGGCCATATGTGATATTTGGCAAATTTGGGCCATATGTGATATTTGATAAATTTGGGCCATATGTGATATTTGGCAAATTTGGGCCATATGTGATATTTGGCAAATTTGGGCCATATGTGATATGTGGCAAATTTGGGCCATATGTGATATTTGATAAATTTGGGCCATATGTGATATTTGGCAAATTTGGGCCATATGTGATATTTGATAAATTTGGGCCATATGTGATATTTGATAAATTTGGGCCATATATGATATTTGATAAATTTGGGCCATATGTGATATTTGACAATTTGGACCATATGTGATAATTGAGAATCTTGGCCATATGTGATAATCGATAAATGGGCCATAAGTGAAATTTGATAATTGGTCCATTTATGATAGTTTATAAATGGGTTATATGTGATATGTGTTTTAATGGGCCAAAATTCATAAATTATAATATGGTTTTCTTTACAAATATTTTGTTATGCATAAACATGATTGCATGGGTTGGGATAAATGATGAAGAGAAGAAAGGCTTGATGCCAGAATTCTAGATAGGTGACTCTGTCACGATAGTCGTTGGCCGAAATCTAGATCGGTGGTTCTACCACAATTATTAAATGGCCGTTGCCACAAATATTTTATTAGGCTTAAAGCCTACTTTGGTGTGTTGGCGGGGTGGGTGACTAAAGCTCCCCATAGGTGTGCTGGTTGGTACGGGGGTGTGTAGCGGATGGAAAACTAGGTTTGGTTTTGGGAATTGCATATCATTTGCATTTTTTTATGCTAAATTATTATATTTGAAATGGGCTTAGGCCCAAATAAATGTTTAAATGGTCTTGGCCTAGTGGACTATGGTAAGTGAGTTACACACTAAGTTCTAAGTAACTCACCCCAATTTTTTTTACCCCTCTCAGGCAATAACAATTGATGGAGACTTGGGTCGGAGCTGACTTCGTGGGGAGGCTATACTACAAATGGTGGTTTATAAAACTTTAAGACTTCTTTTTTAATTTTTATTAAGTATTATTTTAATGGCGATGTAATAAGGCCTTTTTAATTATGGATTTTATTATGTGGATGGATTTATTATGTTTTAGTTTTATTAAGTTGGATTGATTTAGTTTTTCATAAATGATTTCCTAAAACTTTAGTATAAAATAAAGGTTTTCTTAAATATCTTTAAAACTTAGGAAATCCTTTAACTCTTCGTTAGAATATTTTGATTAAATAAATTTTAAAATTTTAATCAAATACTACTCTATAGATCTGATAATAATCTCTTGTGTTTTTAATCAAGGATTTCAAATAAACCTCGATTTTTTTTTGATAAAGTCATTCTCTTAATCGTTTTGGAATTTGATTTCTACTTCGTTAAATGATTTGAATGTACATTTAATTTGTGTGGCATGCCAAAATCCGGGCTTAATGCATAGGCCGGGTTTGGGGTGTTACATTTTATGGTATTAGAGCCCAGTTTCAAAACTCAGCTGTGGTTTGGGTTCAACAATGGTTTCTGTTTAAAATCCACTTAAATTTCTAGACTTTATGTTTTAAAGGTAGTATGGCACCACGAGCATCCGACACCAAGTCAAGTAAGTATGTTCAGTAAGTATTTGTTTATTGAATGTTTATTTTTGTGATGAGACCTAAGGAACACTCTAAAACTTCTAGTTTTATGTGTTGAAAATGATAGAGATCAAGACTATAGGATGTGATTGCGAAAACAACCCTATCTCTTACATCTCATAAAATATCGTTAATAAACACTGAAATAATATTTTGATTCATAAAAATTGTAATCAGATTAAAGCGAATTAGTCAACAAGAGCACTAGAGGACGTGGTCGTGG
Source organism: Gossypium rotundifolium (assembly GCA_025506655.1). NCBI lineage: Eukaryota > Viridiplantae > Streptophyta > Magnoliopsida > Malvales > Malvaceae > Gossypium > Gossypium rotundifolium. The sequence continues at coordinate 65,963,610 of CP106722.1, forward strand.
ACGCGGTAGATGTGGCCGTGGTAGAGGATGAGATGCTGCGTCTGAAGTGCCGGGTCATATACCGGAATTGGATGCACCTGCGTCATTTGAGAGTGAAGCTGGATCTCATGATCATGCGAATGAGGATAATGCTTTGGCTCAAGCAATGTTGCGAGTCTTAGAAAGAGTAGTTGGAGCCAGAACTGGGCCAGTAACTCGCGGATCAATATCGGAATGACTCAAGTCTAGTGGTGCAGAAGTTTTTAGAGGTGTCTCTAGTGTAGCTCTGAATGTGGCAAAATATTGGCTTGAGGCTGTAGAACAAATTATGGATGATCTGGAGTGTACCGTCGAGCAGAAACTGAGAGGAGCCGTGTCTTTGCTAAGAGACGAGGCGTATCAATGATGGCTTACTGTTCGAGAAGGCACCGAGGCTGCATTAGTTAATTGGGATTTCTTTAAAGCTACTTTCCAAGGGAAGTACGTCGGAACAAGTTATGTAGGTGCCCGAAGGAAAAAATTCCTGAATTTGGTTCAAGGAAGTAAGACTGTGGCAGCCTACGAGGTAGAATTTCTTCGTTTGAGTCGTTATGCTTGTACTATAGAACAAACTGATCATGAGCACTGTGTACGCTTTGAGGATGGACTGAATGATGATTTGCAGGAACTGATAGCCCCACAACAAGTACAGACTTTTACCTCGCTTGTAGAGAAAGCTAAGATAGCCGAAGAGGCTAAGAATTCAGAATGCCAGAACCGAGAAAAAGTAAGAGGCAAGAGGGATTTTAAGTACTCTGGTTCTTCTAAAAGATTTCAAAAGAGGCCACGGAATGATGAGCCCACTCAAGTTAGGGCACCTGTGACTACCAATCAGATTCGAGAATGTGCCGACTGTGGAAGATGACATCCCAGAGAATGTTGGAAGAAAACTAGAGCATGTTTTAAATGTGGATTCAAGGATCATCAGTTTAAGAATTGTCCTCAACAGACTGAAATGACTCAAGAACCTCGTAACCCTGAGGCTCAGCCAGCTAGAGGTACTCAGCAGCCACCAAGAGTTCGTGGACCAGGTCGTGGTGGTAATGGTAACGGACGTGGACAAGGTGCACCGGGTCGAGGTAATGGTGTTAGAGGTAACATGGAGGCAAGACGGCCGAGATTGGTCTATCTTTGTCGAGCGTCGTGAGGACGGCGATGCACGATGTGATAAGCGATACGTTCTTCATCTCGATGTACTGTTGTCGCTTTGATAGATATCGGATCTACCCACTCGTATGTTGCTAGTACTATATCCGAAACCTAAATATTAGATCCGAGATTACCGATAGAGAGATGGCGGTAATTAGTCCTTTAGGACGATCGGTAATAGTGAATAAATTATTGAGACGTGCCTTAGAGATTCAAAGAGAGGTATTTGCAGACTTGATGGAATTACCTTTCGGTGAGTTTGATCTTATTTTGGGCATGGATTGGTTGGTGAAGCATCGGGCGCAATTGGATTGTGCCAAAAAGCGGATGTCAATTAGTACTGTGGATGATAAGGAGATAATAATGATAGGCGAGCGAAGAAACTTTTTGGCAAATATGGTATCTGCTTTGAAGGCAAAAAAGTTGGTGTGAAAAGGGAATAGAGCATTCCTAGCATTCATCAGTGCTTTGGATGCCAAGGAATTATCGGTAGAAGGTGTGAGAATGGTGAAAGAATTTCCAGATGTCTTTCCCGAAGAACTTCTAGGTCTACCTCCAGATCGGGAAGTAGAATTTGGCATTGAGCTTTTGCCTGAAACTGCTCCGGTGTCCATTGCTCCTTATAGAATGGCACCGAAGGAGTTAGCGAAGCTTAAAGCTCAAATTTAAGAAATGTTAGATCGGGGATTTATTTGATCAAGTGTGTCTCCGTGGGGAGCATCAGTTTTGTTCGTCAAGAAGAAGGATGGGTCGATGCGTATGTGCATTGATTATAGACAATTGAATAAATTGACGATCAAATATAGGTATCCATTGCTGAGAATCGATGACCTGTTTGATCAATTAAGAGGAGCTTCAGTTTTCTCCAAGATTGATTTGAGATCGGGTTATCATCAACTCAAGGTGAAAGAGGCAGATATTCATAAGACGGCATTTCGAACTCGTTATGGACATTATGAGTTTTTAGTGATGCCGTTTGGTTTGACTAATGCACCAGCTACATTTATGGACATGATGAACCAAGTCTTTCAGCCTTATTTAGACCGGTTCGTAGTAGTGTTCATAGATGACATCTTGGTATATTCGAGGAATGAAGAAGAGCATGACTCTCATTTGCGCACTGTGCTGCAAATTTTGTGAGATAAGCAACTTTATGCCAAATTTAGTAAGTGTGAATTTTGGTTGAAGGAAGTGACTTTCTTGGGTTATGTAGTGTTAGCTGAAGGAATAAGAGTTGATCCTCGAAAGGTAGAGGCTGTGTTGGATTGGAAACCTCCAAAGTCAGTAGCTGAGATCTAAAGTTTCTTGGGTTTGGCTGGTTATTATAGACACTTTGTTGAGGGGTTTTCGTTGATTGCTGCACCCCTAACTAAGTTGTTGCGGAAAGAAGTACCATATGTGTGGACCAATAAACAACAAAAAAGTTTTGAGAAACTGAAGAAGATTCTAACGGAAGCGCCAGTACTGATTCAACCAGAGGCCGAAAAAGAGTTTACTGTTTACTGTGATGTGTCACACACGGGTTTAGGATGTGTACTGATGCAAAGTGGAAAAGTGGTAGCTTATGCTTCTTGATAGTTGAGGCCGCATGAAGTCAATTATCCTACTCATGATTTGGAGTTGGCTGCGGTAGTGTTTGCATTAAAGATTTGGAGACATTATCTTTACGGTGAGAAGTCAATCATTTATACGGACCATAAGAGTCTTAAGTATCTCCTTACCCAAAAGGAATTAAATTTAAGACAACGAAGATGGGTGGAGCTGTTAAAGGATTATGATTTCTCAATCAAGCATCATCTTGGAAAGGCTAACATTGTGGCAGACGCTTTAAGTCAAAAGGTTGTGTCGGAGTTAAGAGCAATGTTTGCTCATCTCAGTTTGTATGAGGATGGCAGTTTGCTAGCGAAACTTCGGGTAAAGCCTCTATGGTTGGAACAAATCAAGGAAAAGCAATTATCCGATGAAAAGTTGGGTCCTTTAATACAACAAGCTGAAAGTGGTGTAATAGGAGATTTTGGTTTGAACAAAGATGGTGTACTGTGTTTTTGTGGAAGGGTTTGTATGCCCAAGGATTTAGATTTGAGGCAAATGATTCTTCTAGAGGCGCATAGTAGCCCTCATGCTATGCACCCCAGAGGAAATAAGATGTATCGGGATCTCCGTGAACAGTATTGGTGGCCAAAGTTAAAACAAGAAGTTACTGATTTTGTGGGAAAGTGTTTGACTTGTCAACAAGTAAAGGTAGAACATCAACTACCGTCAGGATTGTTCCAACCAGTAAAGATTCCATTATGGGAATGGGAGCGGATAACGATGGATTTTGTTAGTGGGTTACCCTTAACACCTACTAAGAAAGATTCTGTCTGGGTGGTAGTAGATCGATTAACGAAAACTGCTCACTTTCTACCAGTTCGTACGGATTACTCGTTGCAGAAGTTGGCTAAACTATATGTATTTGAAATCGTGAGGTTGCATGGGGTACCAGTGTCTATCATATCGGACAGGGATCCTCGGTTTACATCACGATTTTGGAAAGCTTTGTATGAGGCTCTGGGTACAAAGTTAAACTTCAGTACGGCTTTTCACCCTCAGTCAGACGGTCAGTCGGAAAGAGTAATCCAGATTTTGGAAGACATGTTAAGAGGTTGTGTGATTGATTTCAGAGGTAGTTGGGAGGATTTTCTACCGTTGGCAGAGTTTACGTATAACAACAGTTATCAATCAAGTATTCAGATGGCACCCTATGAAGCGTTATATGGTCGTAGGTGTCGTACTCCTACTTGTTGGACTAAATTAGGGGAACGACAGTTGTTGGGTCCTGAACTAATAACTGAGAAGGAAGAAAAAGTAAAGGTAATTCGAGCACGGTTAAAGGAAGCTTCGGATAGACAAAAGTCATACGCGGATCTGAAACATAAAGATATCGAGTTTGCGGTGGGAGATCAGGTATTTTTGAAAGTTTCACCGTGGAAAAAGATTTTCAGATTCGGAAGGAAAGGCAAGTTGAGCCCTAGGTTCATTAGACCGTACCGTGTTTGAAGCGTGCAGGACCAGTGGCCTATCAACTTGATTTACCTCCGGAGTTGAGTCAGATTCATAGTGTTTTCCATGTTTCTATGCTGAGACGCTATAGATCAGATCCATCACACATAGTACCGGTAGAAGAAGTGAAATTAAGGCCAAATTTGTCTTTCGAGGAGGAACCAGTGAGAATCTTAGATCGAGATGTTAAGGTGTTAATAAAGAACACTCTACCATTGGTTAAGGTTTTATGGCGTAATCACGGAGTGGAGGAAGCTACGTGGGAGCCTGAGGATGCAATTCGACAACAATATCCTCATCTCTTTTAGCCAAGTAAATTTCGAGGACGAAATTTTCTTTAAGGAGGGTAGAGTTGTAACATCCTAAAATTTGAGTATTTATATGATGCATGTTTTGGTGCTTAACTTGTGTATAATTAAAATTTTGTATGTTTAGTATAGTCTTGAGAAGACTTGAGAACTATTCGAAATTAGAATAAATTTTAGTAAAGAGTATTTAATTGAAGTGGAGCAAGTGACTTTGAGGTTTAAGTAGATTTAAGTGATAAAAACTAGCATAAGATGAGCTAGTAGCAAGGTGGTGTTGGCACATGCATGTTTACTTGAAGGGAGAGGTTCGAATCTCCTAGCATGCATTTTGAAAGCTTTTATTTTTTCTTTCCTTAGCAAGTGTCGGTCATGGATAATGTTAAGGGATGAGTTGGATATCATTTTTGGTAAGAAGACCAAAGGAAAAAGGTAAGTAAGGGTTTAAGGAAAAGAATCTCATGAATTAAGGTGATAAGGGGACATAAGGCATGGATCAAGGGCTTTGTTTTGGAAAGCTTTGAATGGCTAATTGTCCATGTACTTGGACGGTTTTTGGGGATAGGGGTTGGCCGAAATTTTGATAGTTTTTGGTAGCTAGATTACCACTTTGGCTTTTGGTCACTTTTGTGCTTTTCTCCAAAACTTTTCTCTCCAATTTCTTCTCCCTAGTAGAATGAGTCTTGTGTAATAGGTAAAATTTTGCTTTGGTTTTGGTCATTTCTTTTAGACCAAATGGTTATCATCCTCCATACTTCCCCAAGTTCTTTTTCTCATTGTGCCGAAACCATACCATCTTGAAAGGTCATTTTCTTTTTCTTCCTTTTGGCCGAATATACATCAACCCTAAGACCCTATCTTTGTTCATCTTCCATCATTGGAAAATCGACACATAAACACTCTCTCTTTATTCATTTTGTTCTTCTTTCTTTCTTTTTGGTAAATAAGACTCGAACATCACTATTCTTTTCAAAACTTTTCTTCATGGCCGAATATTAATGGTAAAATTTTTGCCGAATCATTCTTCGTTTCTTTGTTTATTCATAGCCGAATCTTTTCTTATACATAAGTATTCTCTTCAATCTTTTCTTTTTCTTCTTTGAAGCCTTGTACATTAGTGTGATAGTGGAGGGCCAAAACTCAAGTGTTCGTAAACGTCGTCGATCGTTGAAATCGGATTTAAGGTGTTAAAGGTAAGGGATTATTAAGGTAAACCGATTACACTCTTCAAGTCTTTAGTCTTAAGATTTTCGATATATTGTTAGGACTAAGGATTATTTATCTTTGAAGACAATCAAAATAGGGACGAAAAGAGTAGTAAATAGTGTTTGTAAGAGGGGTGGTTCCATTATTCCCCCTAAATTCAAGAGAAGGACTGTTTCAGGAATCCGAGACTTTCCACCGGGATATGGACCCTCATCCGGCGAAAACCAATTATTCGAAGTCGTACGTACCCCCGAACCATTGTTTACTCGTGGTACTGAACCTTTGATCGGAGAGCGATCACAAATAGTGGTTGTTCGAGATCCCGATGGTAAGATTTAGATCGTTCAATATTAGAATAGTTTAATATTAAATTTTAGTGTTCTAATCCTTTGTAATGTGTGTTTAGATATCGACGAGCGGGAGAGTGTAGTTCTCACCGTAATCAGGTGTGTAATCTCACACTATATCTCATGGGTTAGATGACTATACAGTAGTAAAAGTTGGATTAAAAATCGCAAGGTTGGTGAAATCGAAAAATATGGTATTATCGACACTTTAGTGTTAAGATCAAGAAATCGGTATTAAGATCGTGAAAATTTTGAAATCGCCCTTAATGGCTAAAACGATAATAAGTGAAAATTGGGCCATATGTGATATTTGATAAATTTGGGCCATATGTGATATTTGACAAATTTGGGCCATATGTGATATTTGATAATTTTGGGCCATATGTGATATTTGGCAAATTTGGGCCATATGTGATATTTGGCAAATTTGGGCCATATGTGATATTTGATAATTTTGGGCCATATGTGATATTTGGCAAATTTGGGCCATATGTGATATTTGATAAATTTGGGCCATATGTGATATTTGATAAATTTGGGCCATATATGATATTTGATAAATTTGGGCCATATGTGATATTTGAAAATTTGGGCCATATGTGATATTTGACAATTTGGGCCATATGTGATAATTGAGAATTTGGGCCATATGTGATAATCGATAAATGGGCCATAAGTGAAATTTGATAATTGGGCCATTTATGATAATTGATAAATGGGTTATATTTGATATGTGTTTTAATGGGCCAAAATTCGTAAATTATAATATGGTTTTCTTTACAAATATTTTGTTTTGCATAAACATGATTGCATGGGTTGGGATCAATGATGAAGAGAAGAAAGGCTTGATGCCAGAATTCTAGATAGGTGACTTTGTCACGATGGCCGTTGCCCGAAATCTAGATTGGTGGTTCTGCCACAATTATTAAATGGCCGTTGCCACAAATATTATATTGGGCTTAAATCCTACTTTGGTGTGTTGGCGGGGTGGGTGACTAAAGCTCCCCACAGGTGTGCTGGTTGGTACGGGAGTGTATAGCGGATGGAAAACTAGGTTTGGTTTTGGGAATTGCATATCATTTGCATTTTTTTTATGCTAAATTATTATATTTGAAATGGGCTTAGGCCCAAATAAATGTTTAAATGGTCTTGGCCCAGTGGTAAGTGAGTTACACACTGAGTTCTAAGTAACTCACCCCAATTTTTTTACCCCTCTCAAGTAATAACAATTGATGGAGACTTGGGTCGGAGATGACTTCGTGGGGAGGCTATACTACAAATGGTGGTTTATAAAACTTTAAGACTTCTTTTATAATTTTTATTAAGTACTATTTTAATTGCGATGTAATAAGGCCTTTTTAATTATGGATTTTATTATGTGGATGGATTTATTATGTTTTAGTTTTATTAAGTTGGATTGATTTAGTTTTTCATAAATGATTTCCTAAAACTTTCAGTATAAAATAAAGGTTTTTCTTAAATATCTTTAAAACTTAAGAAATCCTTTAACTCTTCGTTAGAATACTTTGATTAAATAAATTTTAAAATTTTAATCAAATATTACTCTATAGATCCGATGATAATCGCTTGTGTTTTTAATCAAGGATTTCAAATAAACCTCGATTTTTTTGATAAAGTCATTCTCTTAATCGTTTTGGAATTTGATTTCTACTTCGTTAAATGATTTGAATGTACGTTTAATTTGTGTGGCATGCTGAAATCCGGGCTTAATGCATATGCCGAGTTTGGGGTGTTACAAAACACAAAACTCGAACCTTATGCATATCACCTTAATATTATTCGAATACCTAACTATGTTAAATACTTTACTTCATAATTCTGAACATGCTTATACATGGCTTAATGACCATAGGCAATTACGGCATTAACAACTTCATATTATGATCAAGCATATTTCATTAAACATTAAAATCTTATATACATTTGACTACATCAAAATGAATCATTCAAGCATTATCAAGAATACACTTTGCCATACATTCCATTCTCCATTCGGCTAGCAAATTGCCAAATAATTTTCTTACCCATTTCATGCACTACTCAAATACTAATATTATTCGTATATAAATATGCTTATAACATGCTCAAGTGATCAAACCAAATCATCCTATTTTAATACCAAATACACACCTAAACATAACAAATATTCACTAATAAATAACCAAATTATAATCCAACAAGAAACTCATATATGTCTAAACCGAATATCCCAACCAAATAATTTTGACATTCACTCATTCCAACTTCCAAAACACAAATTTAGACCTTTGAGGTTACCTCATAAAAAATCATATTTATAAATATGTATTTAAGCTTATAAAGAGCTCACAAAGCAACCATACTTAAAATCCCAATAAGATAACCACACATAATATGATTAAGAACATAAAACATTGAAACTATTGACATTGAAAGTAAGCCATTTCCGCATGGCTATAATATATACAAGGACAAGATTTATAACTCAAAACATAGTCTAGCCTATACATGCCTTTAGTCCAAAAACCAAACTCAAAAAGTACCAAAATAGGTTGATAGTGTGGATGACTTCGTTGACGATCTCCTAAGCTTGTAGCTTGATCAAAATCTATAAAACAGAACGATGAACACACAGGGTAAGCTTACTAGCTTAGTAAGTCTTAAGCAAAAGTATTAAATCAAATGATCATTCAAGCATTTTCAAAACAATAATTAATATCATAAAATTTTTAAAGCTTAGTACTTATATAGTCTACTAATGCCGAATGCTAATACTTTTTCTTTGACAACCTCAAAATATCCTTATCTCACCTTAAATGTGCAAACTCACCGAATACACATAAATTTAATATGTTTCCACATATAACCAAATCAAGTAAGTACAGTATACACATTAACCACATATAATCGATTATACACATATGTACATATATCCATTCATCCTCACATATTGCATTTACACATATGGTCGAATCTCAAAGACACAACCCAGATCAAATTTCAATATATTATACTCATTATTTGTAAGGCCGAATACACATATTAAAATTTTGCGAATATACCTCAACTATATCACATATTACTAGCATCGAATAGTAATACACCAACTTACCTTATTCCTTGCAAATATGAGATTTATACGTACCTGAACATTTAGCTTATTTGCTGTAAATAAATTCCACATTGTTAATGATCCATGAACCCTCTATTTATAATAAATCACCGGCATTAAGCCTACTAGGCAACAAAGCCTGAAACACACACAGCACTAAGCCTGCTAGACCCGAGGTCTGAAATTTAATCACCAGCATTTAGCCTGCTAGGCAATAAGCCTGATACACTTCACCGGCACAAGGCCTGGTAGGCTCGAAGCCCGAATATCGATATTCTTAAACCATCTCATACACATTACATATTACCAATATCACAGATGTTACACATAATTCACATCACTTTCACATAATGAACTCAATTGAATTTAACTACATTCCATTGTTAAATCACTACATCACATTCGGCTTTGTCAAGTTTAAATCTATAAGTTCAAAATTCAGCATGTAATCTAAGTTACAATCGATATTAATGATATTAAATTGCTTAAAGACTTACCTCGAATATCGTCGGACGGCAAAAACCGGCTATTCGATAACTTTCGCTTTTCCCCGATCCAAGTCTGTTTTTCTTTGTTATTGATCTAAATATATTCAAATTAAGCTCATTCAAACACATTTCATTTCAATTTAGTCCAAAAATCACCTAAATGGGCAAATTACCATTTTGCCCTAATATTTTACACTTTTACAATTTAATCCTATTTGTACAAAACACAAAATATGCAAAATCTCACAACAACATAGCTAGGCCGAATCTTCCATATGATCATATATGTCCATACATTTCATTTTTTTTCAATTTAGCCCCTCAAAAATTTATTTTTATAATTTCGCCCAAAATACTCAATTTCATCAAAAATCCAAAAACAAAACATATAAATCTATCACATATATTTTATATTCCATCCTTAAACAACATAAACAACCAACTATTATCAATAGCTCAACTCAAAATGTTCATCAAACTCAAAAATTAAAGCATGGGTCTAGTACATCTCATAGCAACAATCTCAAAAACGTAGAAATTATCAAAAACCGAACAAGAACTAACCTTTAATTAAGCTTCAACCATGGCCGAACCTAAGGCTTGTTATTTATTTTTTTCTTTTCTTCACATTTGGCTAACTTAAAGAAAGATGAACAATGGCTTTCATTTTATTTAATTATAACATCTATTATGGTTATTATTAATTTACCAAACTAACCTTTATTATAAAATAATGTTAACAAATAAACCAAGGGTTGGTGACTTAAACCGTCCACTATATTTAAGAATGGGCTATTTTCCCTTTAGGGACTTCATATTAAGAAGCCACTAACAAATGGGCACTTTTCACTATAGTTTGTAACTTTTACGCTTTACGCAATTAAATCCTTTTATTTAATTAAGCACACAAACACTCAAATTTTCATACGAAACTTTCACACATAATAATCCACATATAAGAAACACAGAAAATAATATTTAAAGATTTTTCAGACTCGAATTCGTGGTCTCGAAACCACTATTCTGATTAGGGTCAAATTCAAATTGTTACAACTCTCCCCCTTAGGGATTTTCTTCCCCAAAAATCTTAACGATTCCATAATACTTTTACTAACGGATTTTCTTGTTTCTCAACTCTTTCACTTCACGAGCTAAGATACAGATCGGTTCTTCCTCGTACGTCATATCAGATTAGATTTCAATCTCAGACAGGACAATCACATGCGACGGATTTGATCTATATTTACGAAGCATCGAACCATGAAATACATTGTGTATCCTTTCTAGCTCAGAGGGCAGCCTTAATCTATAAGCAACAGGCCCGACACGTTCGATGATCTCACACGGTCTGATGAACCTCGGACTTAATTTACCTTTACGTCCAAATCGAAGCACTTTTTTCCACAGAGAAACTTTCAAAAATACCCGGTCTCCGATCTGAAACTCAATGTCTTTCGTTTCAAATCTGCATATGACTTTTGTTTATCTGATGCAACTTTCAGACTATCACAGATCACTGTCGCTTTTTGTTCAGTCTCTTCAATCATATCAACCCCGTGTATCTTGTTTTCATTGAGCTCAGTCCAGTACAAAGGTGTACGACATTTACGACCATACAAAGCTTCGTAGGGTGCCATTTTGATACTAGATTGAAAGCTATTATTATAAGCAAATTCAATCAGAGGTAAGTATCGTTCCCACGTACCTTTGAACATCTCAACATATCCTCAAGTATCTAAATGGTTCGTTCGGATTGACCATCTAACTGTGGATGAAAAGCTGTGCTAAAGTGAAGTTTAGTACCTAAAGCATCTTATAATTTCTTCCAAAACCACGATGTGAATCTCGGGTCTCTGTCCGAAACAATGTAAATTGGCACACTATGCAATCTCACAATTTGAGATACATACAACTCAGCAAGCTTATCAAGCGAAAAGTCCGTATGAACTGGAACAAAGTGAGCTGATTTGGTTAGTCTATCCACTATAACCCAAATTGCATCATTCTTGCTCGAAGTCATAGGAAAGCCGGATACAAAATCCATAGTAATCCTGTCCCATTTCCATTTAGGTATCATGATCGGCTAAAGTAACCTAGAAGACACCTGATGCTCAGCCTTTACTTGCTGACAAAGTAAGCATTTCGAAACAAATTCAGATATGTCCCGTTTCATACTAGGCCACCAATAGAACTGTTTCAGATCATTATACATTTTCGTGCTACCTGGGTGAACAGATAATCAGCCACTGTGAGCTTCATTCAATAATGTCTAAATCAAATTTGAATCCCTCGGAACACATATTCGATCTTTGAATTTTAAACAGCCATTCTCATCAATTCAAAAACTCTGATTCAACGTTGCTTTCACACTGAACTCGTCTTGCCAACAAATCTTTGTCAACTTTCTGCGCATCGCTAACTTGTTGAACAAACAACGGTCTTGCTTTTAATTCGGCTACTATCGAACCACCATCAGACATAACCATATGTGCGTTCAACGCAAGAAGAGAAAATAATGACTTCCGACTTAAAGCATCCGCAACAACATTAGCCTTTCCTGGATGATAGTCAATCACTAACTCGTAATCTTTCAATAGCTCTAACCATCTGCGTTGTCTGAAGATCAAATCTCTCTGTGTCATTAAATACTTCAAACTCTTATGATCTGAATAAACATGACATTTCTCACCAAACAAATAATAACGCCATATCTTTAACGCGAACACAATGGCTGCTAGCTCTAAATCATGCGTCGAATAATTTCTTTCGTGAGGCTTCAATTGTCTTGAAGCATAGGCTACAACTTTGCCTTCCTGCATCAAAACACAACCCAAACCATTCAAGGATGCATCATTATAAATAATAAATACTTTACCCAATTCAGGCTGGACTAACACTAGAGCTTCGGTCAAAAGAGTTTTCAATTGATCGAAGCTTTTCGGACACTTTTCCAACCATTCAAATCTAACATCTTTCTGTAATAGCTTTGTCAACGGGGTAGCTATTATAAAAAAACCTTTCACAAATCGTCTGTAGTAACCAGCAAGTCCCAGAAAGCATCGAATTTTAGAAACATTCTTTGAGGGTTTCCAGTCGAGTATAGCCGATATTTTATTCGGATTAACCCGAATACCTGATGCTGAAACAACGTGGCCCAGAAAACTGACTTCACTCAACTAGAACTCACATTTGCTAAACTTTGCATACAACTGTTTATCCCGCAAATTTTGTAGCACAAGTTTCAGGTGCTCAGCATGCTCGATTTTATCTTTGGAGTAGATCAGAATATCATCTATAAACACTACTACAAACCGATCCAAATACTGACTGAAAATCTGATTCATCATATCCATAAAAATAGCAGGTGCATTAGTGAGTCCAAAAGGCATAACCTAAAACTCATAGTGTCTGTACCTCATTCGAAAAGCAGTCTTTGGCACATCAAAATCTCTGACTCACAATTGATAATAACCACACCTCAAATCTATATTTAAAAACACTGAAGCCCCTTTCAACTGATCAAATAAGTCGTCAATCCGTGGCAACGGGTATTTATTCTTTATAGTTACCTTATTGAGCTGTCAGTAATCAATGTACATTCGCATAGTCCCATCTTTCTTTTTCACAAATAAGACTGGTGCACCCCAAAGAGAGATACTCGGTCGTGCAAAGCCCCTATCTATTAACTCTTGCAACTGTGCTTTCAACTCTTTTAGTTCTGTAGGTGCCATCCGATACGGAGCTATCGAAATTGGAGTCATCCCCAGTATTAATTCAATACCAAACTCTACTTCTCGAGCAGGTGGCAAACTCAGTAATTCCTCATAAAACACATCTGGATACTCGCACACTACTAGAACGGATTCAATCTTCTTTTCAGTCACTTTACTATCAAGCACATAAGCAAAGTAAGCTTCATACCCTTTTCTCATATACCTCCGAGCTAACATCGAAGATATTACCGCTGGTAACCCATTCAGATCATTAGATTCAATCCGAATAATTTCACCATTCTGACATATCAAATCAATGGTCTTTCTTTTGCAATTAACAACAGCATCATGCAAAGTCAACCAGTCCATTCCCAGAATTATATCAAATTTATCAAAAGGCAAAAACATCAAATCAGCAGGGAAATATGAATCCCGAATCATCAACAGGCAACCTTTACATACTTTGTCAACCAAAACACACCGACCTAAGGGGTTTGATAGTTGAATCACAAACTCAGTAGACTTAACAGGCAGAGTCTTACTGGATACTAACATTTTACACAGGTAAGAATGAGTCGAACCAGGATCAATCAATGTAACAACAGTAGTATCATAAAGAGTGAAAGTACCAGTAATAACATTTGGGAAAGAAGCATCCTCACGAGTGCGTATAGCATATGCTCTAGCAGGTACACGAGCCTCTGACCGAATCACTGTATCTTTTGTCCCCCTCTGACTGCCACCTACATTACCCGAATGTTTGGGTGGTCTGCCTCGTGCTGACATGTTGCTCTGTCGCATATTCTGAACAGCTTTTGGCTCAGCTAGCATTGGGCACTCTCGAATAAAGTGATCCACTGATCCACATTTAAAATAGGATCGATCATGTAATCTACAGTTCCCAGAATGCCATTTTTCCACGGTGTTTACACTCAACCCGATTCTGCTGAACATTACCAATACTAGCCATCGAAGTAGCTCTAGAACCCGTAGGAAGTCGGTGTAACATCCTAAATATGGGCTTGTGCATTTATATGAGATGTTGGTTTAATATGCTCAGGCAGAGGCCTTGATTAAATATATGGATTAGGGTTTAAATTAATGTTCTGGGTAGTTTAAGTGATAGGTTGGGCTTTAAAATTTGGGTTAGGTGGTTGATAGATGGTGTTAGTTCATAATTTAAGTTAGATAATTAGATTAGTAGCAAATTGGGCTTGTGGCCCGAAGAAAAAAGGTGCTCTAAGTGGGCATTAATGGTGGCGTCACAAGGAGGAAGGTTATTGAGCCATGTGTGGCCACTTGAGGCCCAAGTGTTGGGGCAAAATTTCGGCACTAAGAAGGGAAAGGGGTTGGACGGCAATTAGGCTTCTTTTTAGGAGTCTTTTTCTTTTAATTTATGTGATAAAAGTTGATAATTAAAAAGGGAGGAGTTGGCTTTAATGCGGGCTCTCCTAAAGGTAAGATAAGGATTGAGTTATCATGAGATTTAAAGGCTATCAAAAGAGGAGAGAGTTGGCCGAAACTTAACTACAGGAGTGGGAAATCGATTTAGTATAGGCTAGCCAAAATTCTGCTAACAATTCTCTCCATCTTTTCTTTTCTCTGCCAAAATCTCCACTCCATTCTCTCTCTAAGTTTTCTTTCTTTTCTTTTTCTAGTTGGTCGAATACTCTGACAACACTTTTCTTATTCTTTTCAAAACACTTTAGCCGAATCTCTTTGTTCATACCCTCATCTCCTATAGCCGAATCTACAAGGGTAGTTTTATTTTCCCGAAGGTGCACCATAGCCGAATACACCCCTCTAATTTGGTAAGTTTTGGGATTTTGCTTCTTTTCAAATTCTTCATTCTTTTTATCGAGTTTCTAATCCGAATCAATTTTCTAAGGCCTTGTCGATTTCACTCTCTAATTTTAGAAGCCGAATCTTTTCTTGCCGAGATTTGAAGTGCCGATTTGTGAAAAGTCGAAGGTAGGTGGTCAAGGGTAGGTTCGACCGAATGGCCACTTTCTTGTTCTTTTGTTTTTGGCCAAATGGCATAAGGTGTTAGATGGCTTTCATCATCGGTTTGGTTAACTATTTTTGGTGATGGCTGAATGTAGGAAAGGAGGTGACGAGTTCTCAACGACATTCGAGATTCAATTAACTAGGTAAGAATTCAATTTAAGTGTTATAGTTGTTAAGTAATTAGATCTCATCGTTTAAATGATTTAGGGATTAAGGATAGACTCGAATAACAGTCAGGCAGAAAAGGTTGGATCTATACAACCAACACCCAAATACAAGAAGCGATCTATCTCGGTAGTGCGAGATTGGCCATCGAGGTGTGGGCTGACATCGAAGTCAGATAGTGGTAGTCTCGAGTGATAGTAGCGTAGACGTAGAGAAAGCATTAATACGAGAATTAGGTGTGTAATACTTCCCCACCATCTAGATCTGATTATTAATATATATATATATATATGTTCATAAGTTTTATATGTTACGTAAAAGCCAAAATCTCGAATTTAAACAGTGGACCACCAGGTTAGTAAACAATCTGATTATAAGTTACAAGTAAATTGTTGTACATGTTTGCATAGGTTGGGTGATGAAAGGAGGAAGTTATATGTATATGTATATGCGTAGCAGTTTATACCGTGATTTGCTGTAGCGGCTAATGCCGTGATCTGTTATAAGGGCTTCGGCCATAATATGTTGATGAGCAGCATGACTGCCATCTTGGCGTGTAGCGGCGTGGGTTGATTGTAGAAATCTCCAATGGTGTGTTTGGTTGGTACGGAGGCGTGTAGCGGATGGAAACCTAGGCAAATGGGTTGGGCTTTGCATATTATTTGTTATCCATGTAAATGAAATTATTATTATGTTTTATGAGGCCCAAATCTAGTGATGCATGAGGTTTACACCGAGTCTCGCGACTCACCCAATTAAACTAACCTTCAGTGACAATTAGTGCATCGGACCGGGCGTGGTGGAGCGCAAGGTGGCCATGCAAAAGAATATGTGGATCCGGCGAAAAGTTCCACTTAATAATTTTTTTTTCTTTCAAAGTATTTTATGCTATGGATTCAAACTACGTTGTAATAAGGCCATGGGCCATTAGTTTACATTTTAGTTTTATATGGGCCTTTATTATTTATTCTCATTTTAATTTCTTTCAAAGACATGTAATTCAGTTTTGGCCTTTTGATTATTAAGGCACATTTTATATACTTCTCATTTGGGCTTTCTGTTGACACGATTGGTTTTACAAAAATTTTCTTAGTGACATACCAGATCCGGTTGTAGTGTTTGGGCCGGGTTTGGGGTGTTACAGTCGGTCTCGATCCCGTCTAGAAAAGTCTGAAGTAGCTTTATGTCGACTGGATTCATCTCTAAACTTCTTTGATGCTAAATGAAAAGTCTTACTCGATGATCTTTTTCGAATGTCTCTAGCTTCAAACTCTGCTTTTCTTTTCTCTTTTCCAAGCTCTTCGGCTTTACAGGCTCATTCGATAAGTACTACGAACTCTGTAATCTCAAGTATACCGACCAGTAACTTAATGTCTTCATTCAGACCATCTTTAAATCTTTTACACATAGTAGCCTCGGTTGCAACATATTCACGAGCATATCGGCTCAATCTCACAACTTTCTATTCATACTCAGTCACGGTCATACGACCCTGTTTCAACTCTAGAAATTTTTTACATTTTTTATCAGTAAATCTCTGGCTGATATATTTCTTATGGAACTCAATCTGGAAGAATTCCCATGTCACTTTCTCTTTCGGAACCACCGATACTAGTGTATTCCATCAGTGATATGCAGTGTCCCTTAATAAGGATATAACACACTTTAAACACTCATCTGGAGTACATGATAGCTCGTCGAACACACGGATAGTATTATAAAGCCACAACTCAGCTCGTTCCGCATCATCATCATCATTAGCTTTAAACCCTTCGGCCCCGTGTTTCCTGATTTTATCTACAGGAGGCCTGTCAAATCTCATCGAATCTACTATCGGAGGTACCATAGGTATCGGAGATGGATTATTCGGGGGTAGAGGTTATTGCACAGCCGAATTAGCCCGGATGTATTGAGTAAACCATTCATTCATCATCTGGTAGAAGGCTTGCTTAGCCTCTCCCTCATGGCTACTTGAGATAGTTCGAGAGTCTACCGATGCTGATCCATATGCGAGATCAGGCGCTACACTCTCAACATCATCAGCTACGGCTTTTTCGGGATCCATTTACTATATAAAACACAATTTAGATGTCAGAAGTCACCACACTATCGCATTATAATTTAAGGCATGTATAGCTAGACCCACATGTGCTACGGTAGTCCTAGAATCGACTAAATCGTAAGCTCTGATACTAATAAAATGTAACACCCCTCACCCGTATTCAACGCTAGAATAGGGTGTAACATCCTTAAATCGGGGTCTTTGCATTTTATCTGCTTGCATACAAATAGTATGGTTGTCATGCTAGTTTAGGCTATTTTAGGCTCTAGGCATGAGCCAGGGATAGGCTAGAGTTTTTTTTGAAATTTGCATTTTGGGCTTCTAGAGGGGGAAGCTGAGTGGAGCTAGGTGTTAAGTGTGGTTGGGGGGTAAGTTTTGACACAAGAAGGGCCTTGGTTAGGTGGCCGGGAGGGGCCACTTAAGGCTTAAAGAAGTGACACCTCAGGGGAGTGAGGGAGCCTTGGTCCGAGCAGCAGAAATCCCCTTTCTGCTTGTTATTTTTTAGCCAGGACAGGGGAGAGTTGCACTCAGGTAGGACTCTGGTGGATAAGTGTTGAAAGAGTCAACAGATTCAAATAAGTGGAGGAGAGAAATTGGTGGAGTTGGAAACATTCAAACAGATTTGAATGTGTGGTCAGGAGGAAATTGTGGAGGAATAAGGGGGATGGACACTTGAGCTTAGAGTTAGCCGACTGTTAAACACTAAGGGGGAGGGGAAGAATTGGTTTTTGGGTAGCTTAGGAGTGCCGAATTTCACATTTGCACTTAGGCGGAGAATTGATCTCAAGTGAGCATTTTTGACTAGCTAGGGAAGGCTGAGTGCATTCTGTTGCTTCTTTTTGTCAAAATGAATTGTCCCTAAGCCTTCTCTTTTTCTCTCTACTTTTGGTGCTTGTCCGAAACTACATTACCCTCCACTCATCATTTTTTGTTTATTTTCTTTCCAATAACATCAAAAATTGAAACTCCATCTTCCATCCCTTCTCTTTATCTCCTTCATCTTCTGTTAGTCGAACCTTACTTTCTTGATTAGTGTTCTCTCTTCTCTCAGTTGCTTTTTGAGGCCAAAATTCCCTAACTCCCTTCTCATCTTTGATTTCTTGCATAAGCCAAATACCCCTTGCCCATATTTTCTTCCTCTTCTTGTGTTTCCTCTTAATCTCCTTGGGTCCCATAATCTATTTCCCTTCTCTAGTTCTCAAAATCGAAATCTCAACCCATAAGCAGGTAAGATCTCATTACTTTCTCCTTTCTTTTGTTCTTCTCTTTCTTTCTCTTTTATTCTTGAGGCTAAATCTTTCTAACATTCTCACATCTTTATTCCTTTCTTTATTTTGATTGCTATGGTAAGAAACATCGAGATCTCTAAGCGTACTGTTGAAAATTGGTATTTCTATTTCTGGTTTTCTTATTAGATTTTCTCTTGTTTTAGCCTTTGCCAACTCTAGTGGAGGGGGTGATTGAATATGAACAGGAAGGTAAGGAGCAATCTCCCAATTTCGTAAGTATCTATTTCGGGTTTCATGCCAAAGCCGAATGGCTATTTGGCCTAATGGTGAGATGTTTGGCCGAATGTAGGAAGGGGGTGACGCATTCTCTTGGATTCTTGGGATTTGTTTGGCCTGTGGATTAAATCTTGCGCTTCGAATTTTGTCAATCTAGGTAAGGGGCTTTCGCTTTAAGTGTTGTATTGATCTCTTAGATTTGATTTCGTTGGTTTAATCCGACTTAGTGACCAAGGGTTGTTATGGACTCGAATGCCAGCCAAGCGTTAGGAGGGGTTGGATCGGTGAACCCAGCCCCTAAGTTCAAGAAGCGGCAAGATGTCGGCGGTGAGGATTGGCCACGGGTTGTGGGCGACCTCTCAAATGAAAAAAAGTAGGCGATAGCGGTAGAGTCGATTAACGCGTTGTCGATGTAGAAAGCGTAGTGTTATGAGTAATCGGGTGTGTAACTCTTACACACTTTCTTTTTTTAATATGCTATTGTTATGTGTTGTTAAAAGCCGGAATAATGGCAGAGATCACTAATTTACCTATGTGGGTAAAAGCAAGGATGTCGGGTAAGTTGCTATGGCTGTAAACGTTAATTGCATATATTGGAATCTGTCAGTGCTATGTTATTTTACATATGTTATTCTATATGTTAAGCATGATTATACTTGGTGGAAAACATGTACATGAGAAATGGGTGATGAGAGGAGGGAAGGAATATTTTTGATGTCACCGGTGGTTAGGTACCACATGTTGGGTTGGCCCCGCTTGCTATGATATTGTGACTAAGTCTCAGTGGTTTGGAACCACCAGTGGTTAGGTACAACATATCTATAATTTTTTGTGACTCGTCTCAGTGGTTTGGTACCACAATGGGTTGGCCCCACATATCGAGATAAAGGATCGTCACCAGTGGTTAGGTACCACACAGTGGGTTGGCCCCATTAATGATTATTTGTGACTTCGGTCACCAGTGGTTTGGAACCACCAGTGGTTAGGTACCACCAGTGGCTAGGTGCCATAAGGGGTAGAATTGGGAGTTTCGGTTGGATAGGTTGGATGGGTTGCATGACATACATATTGGCATATGAAACTGTATAAAAGTTTAATACCTTCGGGGTGGGGATTTGCACACTGGGTCTCGGTGACTCACCCCTTCCATTACCATCTTGCAGGTAATTCCTAGACCGTGGATATGGAGCCGAGGTAGACTCGAGGTGGCCATGCTCAAGATTACGTTTCGTTTGCTTTAAATGGTTATTTCGGATTTATTTTATTTTAAATTTGGGTTATCAGTTGTAATAAGGCCACTTAGTTTTTCTTTGGGACTATTCTTTTGGTATAATTTCTTTGTAATTTTGTTTAATTATTGAAAGCATGCCTAGTAAGTTATAAATGGACGTTTTCAAAACTAAATAAACTTTCAGGATTTTCCTAGTTTCACCATTGGGAAACTAAATATCTAGTAATAACAATACAGCCACTCCAATTTCTTAAGGCTAAGGGTTAAAATGTTTTTCCCGGTTTACACAATATATACTGTGTTCTTTCATAAATGCAAAGGTTTACTTTCTAACTTGAGACGACAAACGGGTTTTCAAATGTTTTCTTCCCTGTAACATACTAGATTCAGTCGTAGCGTTTTGACCGGGTTTGGGGTGTTACATAGGGTTACAAGGTATTACCGAACACAAATGCAAGATCAACCATTCACATGAGTCATATTCATATATATAAAGCATAAAGTTAATTAAATATTAATCACACATTCGTGCTCATATTATACATATGAATTATAACTCATAATTCATTCGAAACCATACCATGTATATCATCATATTTCCAACAAGTAAACATGCCACAAAGTTAAACAATATATAAACATACTTTACAAAACACATGTAACACCGCAAACCCGGCCTAGAAGTTAGGCCCGAATCTGGTGTGTCACATTGAAGGAAGTTGAAAAGCTAAACAATTGTTTTAGAAAAGTTTTATCAGATTTTTGAACTTCGAGTTCTTGTTTGATTGAGAAAAACGTGATTTACTAAATGACCATTTAAAAGTTGTTATTATTTTGAAAAACTGTTTTGTTATGAAATTTGAACTTGCATCGTTGCGTAAACATGATATTTTAGAAAACGATTGCTAATGTTTTAAGAAAACCCCGTATTTATAAGTTTAACAGTTATAAATGAAAACTTAGAAAAATAAACCAATGGCCTTATTACAAAATATTAACCCAAAATAAATAATCCAAAAGAAAAGGCAAAAATCAAAATTACTAAAGTTCACGAGTAGTATCTCTGATGTATAGCCACCCCCGAGTCCTCCACGGCTCCCAATCCTCTATCGCAGGAAATTACCTGAAACATTTTATAAAAAAAGTGGGTGAGTTTACGAAAACTCAGTGTGTACAACCCTCATCGTTAAGAACATGCATCACAACAATCCGAGTCGAAGCCCATTACAGTAACGGTGGCAATTGGGCCTTAGCCCAAAATAGCCTCGGTTGAGCCTTAACCTATATCATATGTCACAGCAGATAATGGATGCAATGCGATGCAAACCCAGCCCAACCTAATTTTCCATCCTCTACACACCAACCCGTACCAACCATCACACCGTGGGGATTTCTACAATCAACCCTCCATCTGCTACACACCATCTTGACAGTCATGCTGTCAGAAAATGTGGCAGAGCCACGGATCACTATGTGACCTTAAAACAACTGCGTAGAGCCACCGATCACCATGTGACCTTATGAACAATGTGGCAGCGCCACCGATCACTATGTGACCTTAATAAACAATGTGGCAGAGCCACCGATCACCATGTGACCTTATGAACAATGTGGCAGCACCACCAATCACTATGTGACCTTATCACTTCCCCTTTATCAACATTCCCATATCCCATGCACAACATTTATATCGTGACAGATGTATCATGCTAGTAACAAGGCAATAGATCATCACATACAACAAACTCATATCAGGTAATTACAGATACGTACCTGGCACTTCCTACCTTACCCCCCAAGGGTATGTCGACTGTATTTATTGCCTTTTCCGGCTTTTCAACCCGTACAATTGTAATACAATTAAGTAAAGTGTGTCAGGGTTTACACACAATCACGCTAATCAACCCCTAAGGGTATAACAGTAATTTTACCTACCGAGTGTATTTCAGTAATTTACCTACCAAGGGTAATTCGGTAATTTCACAAACCAGGGGTATTTCGATAATTTTACAAACAAGGGGTATTTCAGTAATTTTGCAAACCAGGGGTATTTCAGTAATTTTACAAACCAGGGGTATTCAGTAATTTTACAAATCGAGGGTATTTTAGTAATTTTACAAACTAGGGGTATTTAGGTAATTTCACAAACTAGGGGTATTTTGGTAATTTTACAAACTAGGGGTATTTCGATAATTTTGCAAACCATGGGTATTTTGATAATTTCACAAACCAGGGGTATTTCGGTAATTTCACAAACCAGGGGTATTTCGGTAATTTCACAAACCAGGGGTATTTCGATAATTTCACAAATTAGAGGTATTTCGGTCCCTTTCAGGTTTTAGCTATGAACTTTGGCCCATCAACAAGTCTTCGTGGCTAAAGTGAACAGACACTATGCACCAAGTAGGATTCCAGAAAAGAGGAGGTGGGCCACTAGGGCCGCTTAAGTACCAAGCTCTCCCTAGATCCAATCCTAGACATGCGTACGCCTGTTGCCACACTCCAACCCTGCAACTTGTTCACAGACATGTTTAATTAGAATTAAGTCTTATGGAATTTATGAGTTATTCAAACTAGACCTAAGGTCCATAAACCCTAACATACATGCCTACGTCCTCATAAGCCCAAATCACTCCCTTACGGCCCATTAGGCCCTAATGTCATCATATGGCCTATTAGGCCCAAACAAATCCAATTTATGTATCATGCATGACTAATTCAATTCGTATAACCAACCAAACCATTTCATCAAACTTAGCCTCAGGGCCCACCGGGCCCATTTAGCCACTTTCGGCTTTGTCGATTTCCTGTGTGTAGTGTTTGTACACACCTGGTAACCATGCGCGCTGGAAACCCCTTAGTCACGAACCTATAATCGACATCACCTAACGATTAATCATAACTTAATATACACTTATTGGAAACCGAAACCTCACTGTAAACTTACCGTGCACCTCATGTTATAGTAGCCCTTCCTTCGCTACTATTGGCGATTATCCTCTAGGTCTGCACCCAAACGCCCACCAAGGTATATTAACTCTCCTCATAGAATGCTTTATATATAGCTAGCTTCTCACCTTCCTTCTTTGTATCTTACCGATGTGGGATCCCTTCGTTAGCAGAGTTTAAATCCAACTCAAACTCTTCTCGTCCAATCCCCAAAATAAATACTCCCTTGCTTGTCATGAGATTCGAACCCAAGCTCCCTTGCACCCTTAATGACGTCACTTTGCCACTACACCACACACTCCACTTGTGTTATTTTTTCCCACATTTTATTCTTAAAGCCTACCAACTAACTCCTAGGGTTTTATTCACCTAAAACCAAAATTTTCCTAAAGCCAAAGTTTGAACCCGACACTTCATAAAAACCCTCTAACCTTCCAAAATTACTCACTTAATAGTCCAACTAGCACTAAAGCCATTCTCTTATTCCCAAGAATTTTAAACGCTCCTACGCCTAAGGCCCAATGGGCCCAATCCTACTAGGCCCAACTTTGGGATGTTACAACACAAAACTAGAACCTTATGCATATCACCTTAATATTATTCGAATACCTAACATAGATTAAATACTTTACTTCATAATTCTAAACATGCTTATACACGGCTTAATGGCCATAGGCAATTACGGCATTAACAACTCCATATTATGATCAAGCACATTTCATTAAACATTAAAATCTTATACGCATTTGACTACATCAAAATGAATCATTCAAGAATTATCAAGAATACACTTTGCCATACATTCCATGCTCCATTCGGCTAGCAAATTACCAAATAATTTTCCTACCCATTTCATGCACTACTCAAATACTAATATTATTCGTATATAAATATGCTTATAACATACTCAAGTGATCAAACCAAATCACCCTATTTTAAAACCAAATACACACCTAAACATAACAAATATTCACTAATAAATAACCAAATTATAATCCAACAAGTAACTCATATATGTCTAAACCAAATATGCCAACCACACAATTTCGACATTCACTCATTCCAACTTCCAAAACACAAATTTAGACCTTTGAGGTTACCTCATAACAAATCATATTTATGAATATGTATTTATGCTTATAAAGAGCTCACAAAGCAACCATACTTAAAATCCAAATAAGATAACCACACATAACATGATTAAGAACATAATGCATTGAAACAATTGACATTCAAAGTAAGCTATTTTCGCATGGCTATAATATATACAAGGACAAGATTTATAACTCAAAACATAGTCTAGCCTATACATGCCTTTAGTCCAAAAACCAAACTCAAAAAGTACCAAAATAGGTTGATAGTGTGGATAACTTCGTTGAGATCTCCTCAGGTAGCTTGATCAAAATCTATAAAACAGAACAATGAACACACAGAGTAAGCTTACTAGCTTAGTAAGTCTTAAGCAAAAGTATTAAATCAAATGATCATTCAAGCATTTTCAAAACCATAATTAATATCATAAAATTTTTAAAGCTTCGTAGTTATATAGTCTACTAATGCCGAATGCTAATACTTTTTCTTTGACAACCTCAAAATATCCTTATCTCACCTTAAATGTGCAAACTCACAGAATACAGATAAATTTAAATGTTTCCACATATAACCAAATCAAGTAAGTACAGTATACACATTAACTACATATAATCGATTATACACATATGTACATATATCCATTCATCCTCACATATTGCATTTACACATATGGTCAATCTCAAAGACACAACCGGATCAAATTTCAATATATTATACTCATTATTTGTAAGGCGAATACACATATTAAAATTTATGAATATACCTCAACTATATCACATATTACTAGCATCGAATATTAATATACCAACTTACCTTATTCCTTGCAAATATGAGATTTATACGCACGAACATTTAGCTTATTTGTTTGTAAATAAATTCCAAATTGTTAATGATCCATGAACCTCTATTTATAATAAATCATCGGCATTAAGCACGCTAGGCAACAAAGCTCAAACACACACCAAAGATTAAGCTCGCTAGACCCATGGTGCGAAATTTAATCACCAAAGATTTAGCCCGCTAGGCAATAAGCTCGATACACTTCACCCAAGACAAGGCTCGCTAGGCTCAAGCCCTAATATTTATATTATTAAACCATCTCATACACATTACATATTACCAATATCACGATGTTACACATAGTTCATATCACTTTCACATAATGAACTCAATTGAATCTAACTACATTCCATTGTTAAATCACTACATCATATTCGGCTTTGTCAAGTTTAAATCTATAAGTTCAAAATTCAGCATGTAATCTAGGTTACAATCGATATTAACGGTATTAAATTGCTTAAAGACTTACCTTGAATATCGTCGGACGGTAAAAACCAGCTATTCGATAACTTTCGCTTTTCCCGAATCCAAGTCCGTTTTTCTTTGTTCTTGATCTAAATATATTCAAATTAAGCTCATTCAAACACATTTCATTTCAATTTAGTCCAAAAATCGCCTAAATAGAAAAATTACCATTTTGCCCCTAATATTTCACACTTTTACAATTTAATCCTATTTGTACAAAACACAAAATATACAAAATCTCACAACAACATAGCTAGGCCGAATCTTCCATATGATCATTTTTTTGCAATTTAGCCCCTGAAAATTTATTTTTACAATTTAGACCAAAATACCCAATTTCATCAAAAATCCAAAAACAAAACATATAAATCTATCACATATATTTTATATTCCATCCTTAGACAACATAAACAACCAACTATTAACAATAGCTCAACTCAAAATGTTCATCAAACTCAAAAATTAAAGCATGGGTCTAGTACATCTTATAGCAACGATCTCAAAAAACGTAAAAATTATCAAAAACCGAACAAGAACTAACCTTTAATTAAGCTTCGACCATGGTTGAACCTATAGCTTGTTTTTTTCTTTTTTTCTTTTCTTCACATTCATCTAACTTAAAGAAAGATGAACAATGAATTTCATTTTATTTAATTATAACATATATTATGGTTAGTATTAATTTACCAAACTAACCTTTATTATAAAATAATGTTAACATATAAACTAAGGGTAATGGTGACTTAAACCGTCCACTATCTTTAAGAATGGGCTATTTGCCCTTTAAGGACTTCATATTAAGAAGCGACTAACAAATGGGCACTTTTCACTATAGTTTGTAACTTTTATGCTTTACGCAATTAAATCTTTTTATTTAATTAAGCACACAAACACTCAAATTTTCATACGAAACTTTCACACAAAATAACTCACATATAAGAAACACAGAAAATAATATTTAAATATTTTTCAGACTAGGATTCCTGGTCCCCAAAACCACTATTCTGAATAGGGTCAGATTCGGATTGTTACAAACTCTGAAATGTTTCATTTCATGCCTGACCACCAATACAATTATTTCATATGATTATACATTTTTGTACTACTCGGGTGAACAGATAAATAACCATTGTGTGCTTCGTGTAAAAATTTCTGAATAAACTCGGAATTCTTTGGTACGCAAATTTTACCTGGGAACATTAAACAATCATCGGATCCAATCTGATACTCTGAATCAGTAGTCAACTCGTATTACACTCTTCTAGCTTGCAATTCATTATCACACTTCTGAGCTTCATAAATTTGCAGCAGAAATAACGGTTTAGCTTTTAACTTAGGTAAAATCGAACCATCATCAGAAAAACTTAACTGCGTATTCATTGGCCGCAAAGTAAATAAAGATTTTCTACTCAGAGCATCCGCGACTACATGTAACACCCCTTACTCGTATTCAACGCCGAAACAGGATACGAGGCATTACCAAACTTATACGCAAACAATTATGTTATACCAAAACATGACTTTCCACCCCAATTTAAAACTTTTCATAACACCTCTTAAACAAGTCTACGAGGCCTAAATCACACGTTAGGAATGGTTCGGGATCTAATCAAACTCTTTTAAAGATCACTAGAAAGACTTAGAAAATTTCCACTAAACAGTCCACACGCCCGTGCGGAGGAAGAGACACGCCCGTGTGGCATATCACATTCTCGTGTTCCACACCCGTGTGTATTTATTTTTCAATTCAAACCTATAGGGGTTTTCACACTGCCGGACACACGTCCGTGTCCCTGGCCCGTGTCCCTCACACGACCTCGACACGCCCGTGTCTTAGTCCATTTGCAAAAACCTTGGCATTCTGTTTCTGACGTCATCACCCCAAAAATGTCACACGGCCAAGGGACACACCATTGTCCTTCGACCATGTGGCGAATTAAGTTCCTAAATTTCAGGTGTAGACTTTACACAGCCTGGGCACACACCCATGTCCATGGCCATGCCTTCCATACGGCTGAGACACACGGCCGTGTCTCCGCCCGTATGTTTACTAATGAGCATGCTGACTTTCAAACCTAGCATGCAAGGGGACACACAACCTAACCACACGCCCATGAGGCTGACCCGTGTGTCACACACGGCCTAGACACGTGCTCGTGTGTCTACCCATGTGGACAAGAACAAGGCTATTTGCCAAGCTCTTTCTATCACCCCAACTCATACAAACATAAAGCATATTAAACCTTCAACCCATTCAAGTATAAATAAACTAAGTAAACCAATCATGCAACTTGCACAATCATGTATAATCTCATCTTTTCATAGATTAATAAGAAAGAGCCACCAACTATAGCCTTGTACAAAAGAGTTCATCTTTGAATAAGACAACACATTTGGCCAAAACAATATGACATTCACTAAGTCTAGTCCCTATACATGCTATACTCAAAATGCTAAGTCTAACTATACCAAGATGTGTTGATAGTGTGGGTGATCTTTTGATTATCTTTGTATCCCGAGCTAGCTCTTCGACACTATAAAATAAGGGAAAAGAGAAGAAAGTAAGCTTTAAGCTTAGTAAGTCTATATGTAAAAGCATCATACCACAATAATAACCAGTCAAACATTACATGCCATGTAATAACAATTCATATCCTCATAATCATGCCTACTCATTTCAAGTCTTACTAGATCCCTAACACATATCATAAACATTGCCCACAAATACTTGCACATCTACCCTGCACCTATCACCACAAAGCCATACGAAATATTTACTTCAACCAATTTCTCAATGAACCCTTCAGAATGGTACCAGATACCCGGTGGTTTCACACACTGCCCACCATTAATCAATAATAGGATGGTATCACACATAGCCCACCAAAATATTAATAAATAAGATAGTATAGCACATAGCCCATCGTTAATAAGTAATGAGGTGGTATCGCACACATCCCACCAAAATTTACATATTTACGAATATTCATCGGTACCCATATTTCTCTTCCGATGGTTCATCCGAGAGTTTCCACATTTTTTACTATTTCATTAATTCTCACCAATAATCAATTACATCCACACAATACATCAATAGTTAAAAGATACGTAATAGGGATGTATCGTTTACACATAAACTTACTTCGGTGCAAAATACGTTAATTTGCGGCTTAGTCTGTAACCTTGCCTTTTCCCCGGTCAAGGTTGTTTCCACGTTCTTCTTGATCTATAATAATAAAATTTACTCATTTAATCACTACATAAATCATGACACTTCAAAATTTCTATTTTGGCAAAATAATCGTTTTGCCCTTATACTTTGGCAAAATTACAAATTTGCCCCTAGGCTCGTAACTCATTTTTCATAAAATTTCCTCATTAATCAAGCCTAGCTGAACATTTGTTACTCTAATAAAAATTCACAATACCAATCATTTCATACATTTACTACTCAATTTACAACCTTTACAAATAGGTCCCATTTAGGTGTTTTCATTGGAACACCTTTCACAAATATTGTGTATTTAACACTCAAGATTCATTTTCTTTCATAAAAACTCAGAAAAAAACATAAGAGCTCTCATGGAAACACCCTAAAATTTCAATTATTTTACAATTTAGTCCCCTCTCTAGCTAGCTTAAGCTTTAGGGGTTCCAAAAGTACAAAAATCATCAAATAAAACCACCAAAATCACTTACATGTAAGAGGATAAGTTGCTAAAATTTCTAAGCTTTCAAAACCCCCTTTTTCCTGGTATTTTCGATAGAGGATGGGGAAGATGACGTGTTATCATATTTCTTCTTATTTTATTTTAATTTATCAATTAAGTCACCAAAACCTTACCTAACCAAATGACCATGTCATTTCTTGTCCCTATGGCCGGCCACTACACTAAACAAGGCCTAATTGCACATTAGGAACCTCCAATTAAAATTCTATAGCTATTTAACACCTTTAGCTTGTAAAGTAGAACTTTCGTACTATATGCGATTTAGTCTTTTTTCTCAATTAAGCATACAATCGCTAAAATTAATACACCAAAACTTTCATACATCCATATAATCATGATATAACACATAAAAAATTATCAAAACTAATTTTTCCAACCTCAAATTAGTGGTTTCGAAACCACTATTCTGACTGGCCATAAAATCGGGTTGTTGCACTACATATGCTTTCCCCTGATGATAATGAATCACTAACTCATAATCTTTCAATAACTCGAGCCATCTTCGTTGTCGTAAATTCAAATATTTCTGAGTCATTATATACTTTAAGCTCTCGTGATCAGTAAAGATATGGCACTTTTCATCGTATAAATGATGTCGCCAAATTTTCAATGCAAAAACAATAGCGGCCAACTCTAAATCATGCGTCGGATAATTCTTTTCATGCGATTTCAACTATCTGGAAACATAAGCTATCACTTTACCCTCTTGTATCAAAACACAACCCAAACCGTTCAATAACGCGTCACTATAGATTATAAACTCTTTACCCAACTCAGGCTGAACAAAAATTTGTGCCTCAGTTAACAATGCTTTCAACTGTTCAAAACTCTTCTAAAATTTTTCGGACCACTCGAATTTCACATCTTTTTGTAGCAATCTGGTCATCGGCGTACCAATCATTGAGAACCTTTTTACAAAACGTCAATAGTAG
Organism: Gossypium rotundifolium; assembly: GCA_025506655.1. Lineage (NCBI taxonomy): Eukaryota > Viridiplantae > Streptophyta > Magnoliopsida > Malvales > Malvaceae > Gossypium > Gossypium rotundifolium. Next base: position 65,993,969 of record CP106722.1, read on the forward strand.
CCAGCTAATCCCAGAAAGCTTCTGACTCAAATACATTTCTTGGTGGTTTCCAATCAACAACTAGTGAAACTTTACTTGGATCAACTCGTATTCCTCCAGTGAAAACAATATGCCCCAAAAATCCAACCTCTCGTAGCCAAAACTCGCATTTACTAAATTTAGCAAACAATTGCTTATCTCTCAATGTTTGTAATATGATTCTCAAATGTTCAGCATGCTCAGACTCATCTCAGAAATAGATCAGAATGCCATCAATGAATACAACAACAAATTTGTCTAAATACAGTCTAAAGATCTGATTCATCAAATCCATAAAAACTGCAGGGGCATTAGTTAATCCGAAAAGCATAACAAGAAATTCATAATGTCCGTACCTTGTTCTGAACGCAGTCTTTGGCACATCCAAAACTTTAACTCGCAACTGATAATAGCCAAATCTCAAATCAATCTTCAAGAACACTATTGCTCCTTTCAACTGAACAAATAATCAATTCTCAGTAAAGGATACTTGTTCTTTATCGTAACCTTGTTGAGCTGACGATAATCAATACAAAGTCTCATTGATCCATCTTTCTTCTTTATGAACAACACTGGTGCACCCCAGGGTGAAAAACTAGGTCTTCCAAAACATCTATCTGTTAACTCTTGCAACTGAGCTTTCAACTCTTTCAATTCTGTCGGAGCCATTCTATACAAAGCTATCGATATCGGTAATGATCTCGGTACTAATTTGACCTCTCAGATCGGTGGCAACCTAGGTAAATCTTCTGGAAACACATCTGGATATTCACAAACCACTGACACTGATTCAATCTTTAACTCAAACGCTTCTGTATCAAGTACGTACGCAAGATAAGCATCACAACCTTTTCTCACATATCTCTAAACTGACATTGAAGATATCACAACAGGTAATCCAATCGACTCATCAGATTCAATTCGATGGATTTCACTATCCTGATATTTCAATTTAATAGTAGTTCGTCTACAATTCACAATAACATCATGTAGCGTCAACCAATCCATACCCAGAATTACATCAAATTCATCAAATGGTAATAGGATTAAATTTTCTAAAAAATAATAACCTCGCGTCATTAAAGGATAGTTCTTGCAAACTTTATCAACTAGGACATACTTGCCTAAAGGGTTCGATACTTTAATCACAAATTTAGTAGACTCAACAGGGAAACTCTTACTAGACACTAAATTCTCACAAACATATGAGTGAGTCGATCTAGGATCAATCAATGCAATGACATTAATGTCATAGAGAGAAAATGTATCGATGATAACATCTGGTGACAACGCCTCTTCGCAAGTGCGAATAGTGTGAGCTCTAGCTGGTGCTCTAGCCTCAGATCTCGCAGCCGAATCTTTTGTCGTACCTTTACTACTGGTTACATTTCCTATATTTCTTGGTGGCCTTCCTCTAGTAGCTGTGTTGCTCGGTCTTGCATTCTAAAATTTATCTTTCTCGGCTAACTCAAGGTAGTCTCTAATAAAGTGATCTAACGAACCACATTTGAAACAAGCTTTATTATTCATCCAGCAGTTTCCAAAATGTCATCGTCCATACTATTGACACTCTGGTTTATTTTTTCTCGCTGATAAACCATAATTTATACATATTTTGACCCCATGCTTGGCTTATTTTTGGATTAATTTTCATTAGATTTGATGAATTCGATGCTCCTAATCCTTTAATTTCATGTTTTACACTCAAGAGAGCTTAGGGAGTTGAAAAGAACGAGAAACGAGCCAAAAAGGGACAAAATGGACCTACCTCAAAAATCAACACGGCCTGAACTATCACACACGGGCAATCCACATGGTCGTGTGTTATGAGCAGAATCGAACATGGCCTAAGCTATCGCACATGGGCGTGTCACACAGGCGTGTCCCTGCCGAACCCAAGTCTAATTCTATTCGAAAAAGACCACTTGTAGGCCAAGAAAGGTGTTCCAAAGCCTATATAAACACCTTAGGGGAGGACCTAAAAGGACGTAGAGTAGATCGAAGAAATTACTCGAAGAAAGTCGTCTAAATCATCTCAGAAGCAGGATCTCATTCAAGATTGAAGATCTCCATCAAGTTCCTTAGAAGTTTTTGGGATCTTTATGTCTTGTTGTTTTCTTAATTCTATGATGTTTTCCTTTTACGTTATGAACTAACCCTAAATACCTAGGGAGGATGAAACTTAGATGAAACTTATTATTTAATAAATCTAAATTACGTGATAAATACTTGTTCTTGTTCTTATTATGTGTTCTTAATCCTTGTTTTAATGTTTTCAAGAATATTAATTCAAGATTGATGTGCTTATTTAGTGGAGTAAAAGTCCCTGCTTAAGAGTAGATCCAACATAATTAAACGGAGTTGATTGCAACCCTAGAAATAGGGCGACATAAACCTGCCGGATTAGAGTCAAATCTAATAAGGGGATCCATAGATTGAGTTAATGCAAAGATAGGGTTTTAATTAGAAAAAGATTTCAATTAATCAACCTAGAGTCAGTTGTTTTTAGTCTTGAAAGAGATATTAACATAATTTAGGGATTTCTATGGATCAAGTTAAGTGAATAAATCATTTAATTCAGAGCCAGAATAATAAGTGAAGTTTAGGTGGATTCTTCCTTGGGTATTGTCTTTATCATTGGTCTATTCGATTACTTATTCACTCTCTGTTGCATTCATAATCACTTAGTTAATTAGTTAGTTAAATTTTAGATTAAAATAAATCCCTTAATTATTAGGCTAGATAATAAAAAGATAGTTATTACTAGTAATTTTAGTCCTTGAGGATACGATATTCAGGACTCACCACAACTATACTACTGTTCGATAGGTGCGCTTGCCTTTGTCGAAATATTAGTTAGTTTTGAGCCCATCAAGTTTTTGGCGCCGTTGCCGGGGACTAGAATATTAGGAACGCTTAATTTTTATTACTTTAGCCATTTTTTATTTTATTTATATTTATTTTTAATTTATTAACTTTTCTTTTATTTGCTTCTGGCAGGTATTTTTAGTTTATGACTAGAAGAAACCCGTCAGGACCATTACTTTTTAACAGTGAGATAGAAAGTACAGCTCATAGAAATCGTAGGGAAATAAGGCCAAGTCTACAATACATAGAGGAAGAGCAAGAGGACGATACTCATACTACTGAAGAGATGGCTAATAATAATCTGCTACCCCCTGTGGTAGCCGCAAATCTGGTGAATCAAAATCCTGCTCCTCGTACTATGTACGATTATGCTAAGCCCAATTTAACAGGGGCTGAATCGAGTATTGTTAGACCTGCTATTGCTGCGAATAATTTTGAACTAAAACCTAACACTATTCAAATGATTCAACAATTTGTTGATAAACCGTAAAAGTAACATATTTTAATACCACATTTAGTATGCTTTTGGATGAATTTATCCTCAATTTATGTAAAAAGGTGCTCTTAATCCTTTCTTTCCATGTCATATACTTAGGAAAGCACCCAAGGATAAAAAGGACGCAAAACAGGTTTAAAACGGACCAAATTGGGCCAACCCAAGAAGTCGGCACGGCCTGGACTTCATGCCACACGGCCGTGCCCCAATATTTAGATTGCACACGGTCACACCCTGATTTACACGACCGTGCCTCATCGACAAAAAGCCTAACACGGCCTGGACTTCATGCCATACGGCTGTGCCCCAATTGGTAGACCCGAAGCATGACCTCTACCTAGATATTGCACGGGTGTGTCATAGCCGTGCCTAAATCGACAGGATGGAGACACGTGCTGGACCACGATTTACACGGGCGTGTCAAGGCCATCCCTTGCCGCGGGAAAGAGTAATTTCACTCGAAATTGGATGCTTGGAGCCCAAGAAACGCAATCTTAAGTCCACTTAAACACTTAGGACAAATTTCAATTGAATTACGAGTACTTAGGAGCCAAGTAAAGCATCCCAAACGTCTATATAAACAATCCAAGGCAGCAATTCAAATTCGTCTGGTTTTAGTAGAGTTTTCTACCAGAGCTTTACTCTTTTAGGGAATTACTCGAAGATAGCCAGTTGATCCATCTTGAAGAGTCGGAATTCTACTCAAGACGGTGGATCTCTCCTTCAATTCCTTCAGGGGGTTTTAGGGATTTCTTATGTTTTATTTTATCTTTTCTCTTGAGATGTTTTCTTATTTTATTATGAACTAGATCCTTTAGATACCTGAAGGGGATGAAGCCTCTGATGGATTTTGTTATTTGATCTATTGGTTTATATGATAAATACTTAGTTTGTTCTTAATTATGTTGCTCAATTTAATCTGATGTGCTTAGGTGGAGGAGGAATAGACCCTGCTTAAGAGTAGATCTAGCATAATTAAGTAGAGTTGATCGGGCGCCTAGAGATAGGGTACGAGATTTTGCCGAATTAGGGTGAAACCTAATATGGGAGTCCATTGATCGATTTACTACTTCCTTAGGGGGTTATTATAAGAGAACGAGAGTTCCACTAATTAACCTAAGGTTAGACGTTATTCGCTTTGAGAGAAGGTTTAATATAGGTTAGGGAGTCTCACGGATCAAGCTAAGTAAAAGAAATTATATGAATTGAAAGTTAGATAATAAGTGAAGTCATAGGTGGATTCTTCCCAAGGGTATCGTTTTTATCAACTGAGTTTTCCAAAGTCTTTTCCCAGTTTATTCTTTTTTCGTTGCATTTAGTTTAAGTATTTCATTAGTCTTAGATAAGTTAATTAATCACTCCATATTTAAGGCTAAATAATAAGAAGAAAGTGAGTAGTAGTACTTTTAGGTTCCTTGGGTTCGATAAGATATTCTTGCCAAAGCTATACTACTGTTCGACAGGTGCACTTGCCTCTATCATTGTCATAGTTAGTCTACAGGTTTGATTATCGTTTATAAATTTTAAAACTAGACTATTTTGCAGCGATCAAGTTTTTGGAGCTGTTGCAGAGGAACAAACCCGGGTCACCCCCGTGACAGGCGAGAATACTCACCACTATACTACAACGACAAAAGTGTAGATTTCCAGACCACACGGCCTTACACACGGCCGTGTCTGTGGCCGTGTGGACCACCGAAACCACCACACTGACAGGAGCAGGGCCGTGCAAGTCAGTCCAACCACTCCTTGATGTCATGAGCCCAACAACCCTAAAGCACGAGTATCAACAAGAACAGCACGGGCGTGCCTATGAACCGTGTGAAGCTACTGACTTTCTCGAAACAGGCGTGGCTGACTAAGAAACAGGCGTGTAGGAAGCAACACGCCATTAGCCACGGCCATGCTAGGCAGCCGTGTGAATGGACACACCCTCGGCACACGGGTGTAGGAACAAGCCAGATTTGAAATTTTATTTAAATCCCCACAGCCTTCCCTTCTCTCCCACATTCCTTCTTCCTTTTCTTCTTTCAAAATTTTCTTCCTATTCATAGAAAAGATCCAAGACACTTGAGCAACACAAAGATCATGCCAAAGAAACGTAAGCATCATCTCCTTAGAGGAGACCTCAACATGAGTTCATGTCGGCAGCTTCACTTAATTGACACGCCAAGGGTCTCGAAAACCATTTTGGTTCTATTTTTATTTTCTCGTCTCCTTTATTTTCCTTATCTATACTTCTTTTCTACTTAATTTAATTTATTTCATAGTAGTTTCATGGTTTTAGGATCTAAAGGCTGCTAGGGAATCACACACCACAGCCTTCGAGATCTCTTGGCTATATCTTCCCAGACCACCCAATTTCTTCATCTAGCAAATTGCTTCTCGGTAGCCACTCCACCGGGCCCATAGAAAACACCATCACTGCCACCAAAGACACCCAGGATCATCCAAATTTTAGGGAGTATTACTTTCCCCACTTATCTTTTTGATTTGGCAGATAAATTTCATTATCTATCTTTGTACATTGAGGACAATGTACATCTTAAGTGTGGGGGTAATAGTGCCTAACTTTTTTGCATAATTCTCAAAACCCTGAAATTAGTCTTGATCTTAAGTATTTTTCTCATATTATTAATTAGGATGAAATTTCTATGATTTATGATTTTTATTGATATGTTTTAGAATAAATCATAGTTAATTGTGCATTGATGATTAAATTTGAAGAATACTAGAGAATCAAGCATGATAAGTCTATTTTTCAAAAATAAAAATTGATAGGTTGTTGAACTAAATATGATTATTACTTTGAAATTTGAAATCTATAGGGATTGATGTCAAAAACACCCGTAATTTCTGTGAGATATTGAGCCTTATAGAGCATATATTATTTTTCATGCTCACTTTTATTGATATTGAGTGTGTCAACTTTGAACTGTTATTCTAGAACTTGCCTCGTTTATGCATGTCGAGACCACAATAATGATTTGATATACTGAGATGCTAAAGGCACCTAGGTTTTAACCCGTTCACTCCACTAAAAAGCCTACCTACATAAATAACTCCTAGTGAACCCCGTTGAATCCTAACAACATTTTTATTGACTCACCTACTAATATTATCCCAAAATCCCTTTGTATTTGTTATCAACATTCATTTGCCTACCCCTCTATCGAGAATTGACTTGATCAATTGCCAAATTAGGTTATTTCAATTATCAAAGTTCCTTCTATTAAGTTTTTCTTAGTTTGTTCTTAAAAAAAAATTAATCCACGTTTATTCAATAAAAGAGCTTAGAGCAATTAAACTCCAATTGTTGAAGAAAACAAGCTCGTATTAAAGTATTATCAAATTTTAAAGTGAAGAAAATACTCTTTGTTATAGAGTGATTATCAATAGTGGTATTATTACTTTTCATTTGATCTAAATATTCATATTTAGTTCATTATTTTTAGATTAGGTAATTAGTCAATTCAATCTCGATTTTAACCCTCTGATTCAGCCTTTATCCACACCTTTTAACCCAAGCCCCGTTACAACCCTAATAAAGACCTTTTGATCTGTTTATTATCTCATATACAGTGGTGGGGATTTGATTTTCAGGCAAGCCTATGGGATTAACTTTTCAGGTTCGACTTTTGAGCACTTTTTCTTGATCCTTAAACACTTTGAGTGCTTTGAGTGAATCTTTGGTGAGGATGTCAATCCTTGTCGGTTTTGAATCAAAGGTAATTATTTAAATAAGGGGAGACACCTATGTTTTCATGCTACAAAATCATGATTTATCTCGTTTGAATCTTTAGGGCACTTTGAGCTAAATGATCCATGTATAAATTATCTATGAATTATGATGAGGCATTGTCAATGGGAATTATGAATTTTGGAAAGTTTGTTTTAATTGTAAGTTGAGAATTTTGCTTGAGGACAAGCAAAAGCTTAAGTGTGGGGGTATTTGATAAACCGTAAAAGTAACATATTTTAATCCCACATTTAGTATGCTTTTGGATGAATTTATCCTTAATTTATGTAAAAAGGTGCTCTTAATCCTTTCTTTTCATGTCTTATACTCAGGAAAGCACCCAAGGATAAAAAGGACGCAAAACGGGTTTAAAACAGACCAAAGTGGGCCAACCCAAGAAGTCGACACGGCTTGGACTTCATGCCACACGGCCGTGCCCCAATATTTAGATTGCACACGATCATACCCTGATTTACACGACCGTGCCTCATCGACAAAAAGCCCAACACAGCCTGGACTTCGTGCCACACGACCGTGCCCCAATTGGCAAACCTGAAGCACGGCCTCTACCCAGATATTGCACGGGCGTGTCATAGCCGTGCCTAAATCGACAGGATGGAGACAATGGCTGGACCACGATTTACATGGGCATGTCAAGGTCGTGCCCCTACTACGAAAAAGAGCAATTTCACTTGGAATTGGATGCTTGGAGCCCAAGAAACGCAATCCTAAGTCCACTCAAACTCTTAGGATGAATTTCACTTGAATTACGAGTACTTAGGAGCCAAGTAAAGCACCCCAAACGTCTATATAAATAATCCAAGGCAGCAATTCAAAGTCGTCACGTTTTAGCAGAGTTTTTTGCCAGAGCTTTACTCGCTTAGGGAATTACTCGAAGATAGCCAGTTGATCCATCTCGAAGAGTCAGAATTTTACTCAAGACGGAGGATCTCTCCTTCAATTCCTTGTGGGTTTTAGGATTTCTTATGTTTTGTTTTATCTTTTCTCTTGAGATGTTTTCTTATTTTATTATGAACTAGATCCTTGAGACACCAAGGGATGAAACCTATGATGGATTTTGTTATTTGATCTATTGGTTTATATGATAAATACTTAGTTTGTTCTTAATTATGTTGCTCAATTTAACTGATGTGCTTAGGTGGAGGAGGAATAGACCCGCCTAAGAGTAGATCTAGCATAATTAAGTGGAGTTGATCGGCGCCTAGAGATAGGGCTACAGATTTTTTCAATTAGAGTGAAACCTAATATGGAGTCCATTGATCAATTATCGCTTCCTTAGGGGTTATTATAAGAGAACGAGAGTTCCACTAATTAACCTAAGGTTAGACGTTATTCGCTCGAGAGAAGGTTTAATATAGGTTAGGGAGTCTCACGGATCAAGCTAAGTAAAAGAAATCATATGAATTGAAAGTTAGATAATAAGTGAAGTCATAGGTGAATCCTTCCCGAGGGTATCGTTTTTATCAACTGAGTTTTCCAAAGTCTTTTCCCAGTTTATTCTTTTGTCTTTGTATTTAGTTTAAGTATTTCATTAGTCTTAGATAAGTTAATTAATCACTCCATATTTAAGGCTAATTAATAGGAAGAAAGTGAGTAGTAGTACTTTTAGGTTCCTTGGGTTCAATAAGATATTCTTGCCAAAGCAATATACTGTTCGACAGGTGCACTTGCCTCTATCGTTGTCATAGTTAGTCTACAGGTTTGATTATCCTTTATAAATTTTAAAACTAGACTGTTTTGCAATTATCATTTGTTCAGTTTGATGGTTTGCAGGATGAGGACCCAAATACTCATTTGGCCAACTTCCTAGAGTTCTGCGACATGTTTAAAATTAATTGCGTTTCTGACTATGCCATTTGCCTTCGGTTATTCCCTTTTCTGTTAAGAAACAAAGCTAAACAGTGGTTGAACTTGTTACTGATAAACCATAAAAGTAACATATTTTAACCCTAAATTTAGTATGCTTTTGGATGATTTAGCCCTTGATTTATGTAAAAAGGTGCTTTTAATCCTTTCTTTTCATGTTTATACTCAAGAAAGCACCCGAGGACAAAAAGTACGAGAAACGGGCTTAAAACGGGCCAATTTGGGCCAAAGAGGAAATCGACACAGCCTAGACTTCAAGCCACACGGCCGTGCCTCATTAAATTACTTCACACAGCCATGCCACAATTTACACGGTCGTGCCCCAATCGACAGAATCGACACACGGCCTGAAGTCAACTTACACGGGCGTGTGCCATGGTCATACCCCTACTATGGGAATGAGCAATTTCACTCAGATTTGGATGCTTGAAGCCAAATAAACATACTCCTAAGTCTACTTAAACACCTTAATAGTAATTCTACTTGAAAGAGGTACTTAGGAGCTAAGTAAAGCATCTAAAGAGCCTATATAAACAACCCCAAGCAGCCGTTCTAAGAGGAGTTTAAGGCAGAGTTTTCTGCTAGAGCTTCTATTCAGGGAATTACTCGAAGATAGCCAGTTGATCCATCTCAAGAAGCCGATGTTCTACTCAAGACAGAAGATCTCCACTTCAATTCCTTCAGGGGGTTTTAGGGATTCTCTTATGTTTTGTTTTATCTTTTCTCTTGAGATGTTTTCTTATTCTGTTATGAACTAAACCCTTCAGATACCTAAAAGGGATGAAACCTATGACAGATTTTGTTATTTGATTTCTAAATTATATGATAAGTACTTAGTTTGTTCTTAATTATGTTGCTTAATTTAATCTGATGTGCTTAGGTGGAGGAGGAATAGACTCTGCCTAAGAGTAGATCTAACATAATTAAGCGAAGTTGATTTAGCGCCTAGAGATAGGGTTACGAGATTTTGCCGAATTAGGGTGAAACCTAATATGGGAGTCCATTGATCGATTTACTGCTTCCTTAGGGGGTTATTATAAGAGAACGAGAGTTCTACTAATTAACCTAAGGTTAGACGTTATTCACCCCGAGAGAGGGTTTAATATAGGTTAGGGAGTCTCATGGATCAAGCTAAGTAAAGAAGTCATATGAAGTAAAAGTTAGATAACAAGAGAAGTCATAGGTGGATTCTTCCTGAGGGTATCATCGTAATCAACTGAGTTTTTCCACAGTCTTTTCCCAAAGTTTCATTCTTTTGTCTTTGCATTTAGTTTAAATATTTTATTAGTTTTTAAATTAATAAACCAATCACTCCATATTTTAGGCTAAATAATAGAAAGAAAGTGAGTAGTAGTACTTTTAGGTTCCCTTGGGTTCGATAAGATACCATTGCCTAAACTATACTATTGTTCGATAGGTGCACTTGCCTCTATCATTGTCATAGTTAGTCACAGGTTTGATCATTCTTTTTATAAATATTAAAACTCGACTGTTTGACACGATCAAGTTTTTGGGGCCGTTGCCGGGGAAACACTAAAATATTAAGAAAGCTCTATTTCTATTACTTTAGCCAGTATTTTATTATTTTTCTTTCCGTAATTTACTTTTATTTTTAGTTCAAGTTAAATTTTTATTTACACTAAATTTCTTTCTTTCTTCTCCTAGCAAGTACCTCTAATTTATGACTAGAAGGAACCCGAGAGGACCTTTAGCGTACGAAAGTGACATTGAAGCTACCGCTCGCAGAAATCGCAGAGAAACTAGATGAGCTCTAGACTACCAAAGAGAAGAACAAGACAGATCCAATCCTACTGAAGGGATGGATGAAAACAATCCACCGCCAAATGTGCAAGAACAGAATGCTTCGCAGACTATGTGTGATTATGCTAAACCTAATTTGACAGAGCGTAATCTAGTATTGTTAGGCCGCTATAGCTGCTAATAATTTTGAATTAAAGCCTAATACAATACAAATGATTCAACAGTTTGTTCAATTTGATGGTTTGCGTGATCTAAGATCCAAATACTCATATAGCTAATTTCTTAGAGTTTTGTGATACCTTCAAAATAAATGGCGTTTCTGATGATGCCATACGTCTTCGGTTATTTCCCTTTTCATTAAGGAATAAAGCAAACAGTGGTTGAACTCGTTACCACGAGGGTCAATCACCACATGGGATCAAATGACTGAAAAATTTCTTTTAAAATACTTTCCACCGGCCAAAATGGCCAAATTTAGGAATGACATATCTTCTTTTGTGCAGAATGACACAGAAACATTATATGCTGCATGGGAAAGATATAAGGATCTCCTAAGAAGATGTCCACACCACGGATTACCTTTGTGGCTTCAAGTCTAAACTTTTTACAACGGTGTGAATTCTTCAATGAGGCAAATGATTGACTCATCAGTCGGTGGAACTTTGAATAACAAAACTCCTGAAGTGGCTTACGACTTTATTGAAGAGATGTCGTTGAATACCTATCAATGGCAAATTACAAGGACCAAAGCGACAAAATCAGCCGGAGTTTTTAACATAGACGCAGTAACAATGCTGTCAACGCAAGTGGAGATGATGAATAAAAAGCTTGATAATCTATGTTCTTCGCAGGTACACCCAGTAATGCAATGCGAAGCGAGTGGGAATGTGGCGAATCCTGAGTACCCACCCTACCAATCAAGAGTAGAACATGAGTAGACAAATTATATAGGTAACAATTTCAGATCCAATAATAACCCTTATAGTAGCACTTATAACGCAGGTTGGAGGAACCACCCAAATTTTTCGTGGGGAGGACAAGGAAATCAAAGGCAGCAACCTCCTCCAAATTATTAAAATCAACCATATCTACAAGAGAAGCAATCAAACCTCGAAAAGATGCTGACGAAATTCATGGCAACTATGGATTATCATTTCCAAAAGACTGAAGCAGCACTTGATGAACAACAAAAATCGATCAAAGGGATCGAGAATAAAGTTGGAGAACTTACTAAGTCAGTGGGACATCTCACGAAGTTGATTTCTGAACGTAAACAAGGACGTCTACCAAGCAACACAGAAATAAATCCAAAAGAACAGATCCAAGCCATCACAGCTCAAGAGGGTACAAAAGTAGACGAACACAGCACGGCACAAGAAACTAAGGAAGAAAAAGGTAAAATAGAGGTAGCACATGAAAAGCCAAAACCAATAATCAAAGAATACAAACCTCACATACCTTATCCCAAAGTATTGAAAGGAGATGATTCAGAGGAACAGTTTGGTAAGTTTCTTAAACTTTTGAAGAAACTACATATTAACTTACTCCTTCTTGAAGCTCTTTTCCAGATGCCAGACTTGAGGATATTTTTAAGACAACTATTGACAAACAAATGCAAAATAGACAAAGAGCACCACGTGGAACTAAATGCAACATGCTCGGCAATGTTACAAAATAGACTACCACAGAAACAAAAAGATCCAAGGAGTTTTACAATTCCATGCTTAGTTGGTAGTTTAACTATTGATAATGCGTTAGCTGATTTAGGGACAAGTATAAATGCCATGCCGTATGCATTGTTTAAACGACTAGGTCTAGGGAAGCCCAAACAAACTAGGATGAGTATTCAACTAGCTGATAAAATTGTTAGAATTCCTAGGGACATTATTGAAGATGTTCTTGTAAAAATTGATAAATTTGTGTTCCCAGTAGATTTTGTTGTTTTAGACATGGATGAGAATAATTCAATCCCCTTAATTCTAGGAAGCCTTTCTTAGCAACTGCTAGAACTAAAATTGATGTTGCCACAGGTGAACTCATACTTCGCGTAGGAGATGAATTGATTAAGCTTCAAGCTCTCGACTCAGCCAGAACAACAGATGATGAAGGTAAGAAAGTCACTTCAATAGATTATCAAATTATTCAACTTTCATCGCAGGAAACACCATATAAATACAACCCTAAGCCGCCTCATAAGTCTCAAAACAACAAAGAAGAATCCTACAAGGGACAAGACCTTAGGATTGACAAGTTTGAAGAGCAAAGGACACACGTCAAAGAAGAACTGCACAAAGTAAAATCAGAGGAACCACAAGAAGAGCTCGTAGGAACATCAAACCACTACAAAATAGGAGACCAGGTACTCTTAGACAAAGCAGATCCCCACATCACTTCAAAAAACCTGAAACCAAAGGGTAAAATTCTTCTTAAGGTACACAATATTTTCCCACACGAAACAGTCGAGGTAAGCAACTGAACATTCGACCCCTCCAAGGTAAACGCTTCTCGACTTGAACTTTGTCATGAAAATAGAACTATAAGCAAGAGGGAAGATGTTCAAACCTTTAAACCTCCCTGAAATTTTTTTCGAAGAGTCTAGCTTAAGACTATAAACGAGTGCTTTTTGGGAGGCAACCTGAGTACTAACAATAACTTCTATTTGGTAGTATTAGTTTTATTCTTATCTCTATTTTCTCTTTTAGAATTCAATAAATTAAAAAATTACAGATTCCCAGACCACAAGGTCTAGCACACGACAGTGGCCGTGGCCGTGTGGGCACTCTGAATCACCGTACTAACATAGCAGAGGCCGTGCGAATCTTACCCCAACCAATTGCAGAAGTCACGAGCTCACCTACCCCACCACGGCCGTGCGAGGCGACCGTGGGTCAACACTGCCATTATAGAAACGGGCGTGGCAGCAGAGACAAACGGGCGTGGCACTCCAACACGCCTCCAAACACGACCGTACGATACAGCCGTGCAAAGTAGCACTCCCTAGATACACGGGCATGGGACAGCATCAGAAGCAAAAATCTATTTAAACCTGACAGCCCTTTCCCTTCCCCCATCTTCTTTCCTCCTTCTTTTTCTTTCAATTTTTCTGTCTTGCATTAGAAAAGGTGTTCAGACTCTTGAGCTACACTAAAATCATTCTGAAGAAGCGTAAGAGGCCAATCACAATCTCCCTATGGGAGACCGATCTATATAAGTTCATGCCGGCCGCTTCATTCAAACAACAAGCGAAGGGTCTTTGAGACCATATAGTTTTTATTTTCTTTTTCTCTTTTGATCCAATTTCCTACTCTTTAACAATCTTATGCTTAGTTTAGTTTATTTTATTTTCTGGGTTTTAGGTTCTAAAGGCTGCTTGGGAATCACGCACCACAGCCTTAGAGGTCACACCCACCTCGCGAACTATCTAACAATAAGGACTCCTTAGTCCATTAGTCTTTTCTTTCAATTTCAATTTTCTTCTTAGTCTCCTTCTTTTTATTCTCTTTATCTTTAATTATAATATTAGTATATCATTATTGTTTCTTTAGATTTCTTGGCTATATCTTTGCAGGCTACCCAATTTCTTTATCTAGCACAAAGATCATCGGTAGACACCCCACCAGATCGGCCCCTCCAACTTATATTTCTCTTCCATCCTCCCGGAAATCACCCAAAATTCAGGAAGTGGCACTCTATCCCTCTCTTTTGATCTTATGTTAATTGTTATTACCTATCTTTTTCCATTGAGGGCAATGTACATCTTAAGTGTGGGGGGATAAAAGTGCCTAACTTTTTGCATAATTCTCAATTTAATGCCTAATTTTTTCATTAATCCTGAATTTTAAACTTGTTCAAAAGTATTTTTCTCATATTACTAATTAGGATGAAATTTCTAATGATTTATGATTATTATTGATATGTTTTAGAGTAAGTCATAGTTAATTGTGCATTGATGATTAAATTTGAAGAATACTAGAGAATCGAGCATGATAAGTCTACTTTATAAAAATTAAAAAATTAATAGGCCGTTGAACTAAATTTGAGTACTACCTTGAAATTTGGAATTTATAAGGATTGATGTCAAAAACACCTATAATTTTTGTGAGATTTTGAGCCTTATACAGCATATATTCTTTTTCGTGCTCACTTTATTAATTATGAGTGTGTCAACTTTGAACCGTTATTCTAGAACTTGTCTCGTTTATACATATCGAGACCACAATAATGATTTGATACACTGAGATGATAAAGGCACCTAGGTTTAACCCACTTACTCCATAAAAAGCCTACCTTCACAAATTAACCCTTAGTGAACCCCGTTGAATCCTAACAACCTTTTTATTGACTCACCCACTAATATTAACCCAAAATCCCTTTGAATTTGTTATCACTATTCTTTTGACTTTAATCGAGGTTTGATTTGATTAAATTCCTGAATTATATTAGTTCAATAGTTACATTTATCATTTATGATGTAATATTTTGTTTGTTCTTAAAAAATCCAAGCTTATTCAATATTAGTAGTATATAAAGAGCTTAGAGCATTTAAACTCCAATTATTGAAGAAAAAGCTCGTATTAAAGTATTATCAAATTTCAAGTGATGAAAATACTCTTTATTATAGAGTAATTGTCAATAGTGGTATTATTCATTTTCATTCGATGTAAATATTCATATTTAGTTCATTGTTTTTAGATTAGGTAATTAGTCAATTCGATCTTGATTCTAACCCTCTAATTCAGCCTTTATCCACACCCTTAACCTTAGCCCCGTTACAACCTTGATAAAGACCTTTTGATCTGTGTATCATCTCATATACAGTGGTGGAGATTTGATTTTTAGGCAAGCCTATGGGATTAACTTTTCAGGTTCGACTTATGAGTGCTTATTCTTGAACCTTAAACACTTCGAGTGATTTGAGTGAATCTTTTGTGACGATGTCAATCTTTGTCGATTTTGAATTAAAGGTAATTACTTAGATAAGGGGAGACACCTATGTTTTCATACTATAAAGGTATGACTTATCTTGATTGAATCGTTAGGGTTCTTTGAGTTAAATGATCCATGTATAAATTATCTATGAATTATGATGAGACATTTTCAATAGGAATTATGAATTATGGAAAGTTCGTTTTAATTATAAGTTGATAATTTTGCTTGAGAACAAGCAAAAGCTTAAGTGTGGGGGTATTTGATAAACCGTAAAAGTAACATATTTTAAACCCATATTTAGTATGCTTTTGGATGATTTAGCCCTTGATTTATTGAAAAAAGGTGCTTTTAATCCTTTCTTTTCATGTTTATACTCAGGAAAGCACCCGAGGACGAAAAGAACGAGAAATGGGCTTAAAACGGGCCAATTTGGGCCAAAGAGGAAATCGACACGGCCTGGACTTCAAGCCACACGGTCGTGCCTCGTCAAATTACTTCACATGGCCATGCCATGATTTACACGGCCGTGCCCCAATCAACAGAATCGACACACGGCCTGAAGTCGACTTACACAGGCGTGTGCCATGGTCGTGCCCCTACTACAGGAATGAGCAATTTCACTCGGATTTGGATGCTTGAAGCTAAAGAAACATACTCCTAAGTCTACTTAAACACCTTAGCAGTAATTCTACTTGAAAGAGGTACTTAGGAGCCAAGTAAAGCATCTAAGGAGCCTATATAAACAACCCAAGGCAGCCGTTCTAAGAGGAGTTTGAGGCAGAGTTTGCTGCCAGAGCTTTTATTCAGGGAATTACTCGAAGATAGCCAGTTGATTCATCCCAAGAAGCCGGTGTTCTACTCAAGACAGAGGATCTCTTCTTCAATTCCTTCAGGGGGTTTTAGGGATTCTCTTATGTTTTGTTTTATCTTTTCTCTTGAGATGTTTTCTTATTTTGTTATAAACTAAACCCTTCAGATACCTGAAGGGGATGAAACCTATGACGGATTTTGTTATTTGATTTCTAAATTATATGATAAGTACTTAGTTTGTTCTTAATTATGTTGCTTAATTTAATCTGATGTGCTTAAGTGAAGGAGGAATAGACCCTGCCTAAGAGTAGATCTAACATAATTAAGCGGAGTTGATCGAGCGCCTAGAGATAGGTTTATGAGATTTTGCCGGATTAGGGTGAAACCTAATATGGGAGTCCATTGATCTATTTATTGCTTACTTAGGGGGTTATTATAGGAGAACAAGAGTTCCACTAATTAACCTAAGGCTAGATGTTATTTGCCTCGAGAGAGGGTTTAATATAGGTTAGAGAGTCTCACTAATCAAGCTAAGTAAAGAAGTCATATGAATTAAAAGTTAGATAACAAGAGAAGTCATAGGTGGATCCTTCCTGAGGGTATCATCGTAATCAATTGAGTTTTTCCACAGTCTTTTCTCAAAGTTTTGTTCTTTTGTCTTTGCATTTAGTTTAAGTATTTTATTAGTTTTTAAATTAATAAACCAATCACTCCATATTTTAGGCTAAATAATAGAAAGAAAGTGAGTAGTAGTACTTTTAGGTTCCCTTGGGTTCGATAAGATACTCTTGCCTAAACTATACCACTGTTCGATAGGTGCACTTGCCTCTATCGTTGTCATAGTTGGTCTACAGGTTTGATCATTCTTTTTATAAATATTAAAACTCGATTGTTTGACACGATCAGTTACCACGAGGTTCTATAACTACTTGGGGAAAAATTACCAAAAAAATTTTA
Source organism: Gossypium rotundifolium (assembly GCA_025506655.1). Classification (NCBI taxonomy): domain Eukaryota; kingdom Viridiplantae; phylum Streptophyta; class Magnoliopsida; order Malvales; family Malvaceae; genus Gossypium; species Gossypium rotundifolium. The sequence continues at coordinate 66,011,434 of CP106722.1, forward strand.
CTAAAATATTTTTAGCCGACTAAAACGGAAAAGTTGAGGAATGATATATTTTCTTTTGTGCAGATGGATTTGGAAACTCTTTACGATGCATGGGAGAGGTATAAGGACTTATTGAGAAGGTGCCCCCATCATGGGTTACTTCTATGGCTACAGGTTCAAACCTTTTATAATGGTGTGAACCCCACAGCTAGGCAATTGATTGATGCACCCCCGCGGTACACTAAACAACAAAACACCTGAGGCTGCCTATGAATTCATTGAATAGATATCACTAAATAACTATCAGTGGCAAGTTATGAGGACAAAGCCAACAAAGGTAGCCGGTGTTTTCAACCTCGATGCAGTTACCATGCTATCAAACTAGGTAGAGCTTTTAAATAAAAAGATTGATGGTTTGTGTGGTTCTTCGCAGGTACATCCAGTGATGCAGTGCGATACGAATGGAGAAGGAATGGGCAATACAGAATATCCATCCTACAACCTTGGCATAGAAAGTGAACAGATGAACTATATGGGTAATAATTTTAAACCTCAGAATAATCCCTATAGTAACACTTACAATCCAGGTTGGAGGAACCACCAAAACTTTTCATGGGGAGGACAAGGAAACCAAAGACAGCAACCCCCTCCAGGCTTTCAGCCACCTTACCAATAGGAAAAGAAGTCGAACCTTGAAGAGATGCTTACTAAATTCATCTCGGTGTCAGAAACGCGCTTCCAGAACACCAAAATTGCACTCAAAAATCAACAAGCGTAGATTCAAGGTCTCGAGACTCAAATAGGACAGCTTGCTAAGCTAATATCTGAACGACCACAAGACAGCCTGCCAAGCAACACTGAAACTAACCCAAAGGAGCAACTTCATGTCATTTGTAACACCCTAAACCTGGCCTAAACGTTACGACCGGATCTGGTGTGTCACATGAAAAGGTTTCTATGGATCTTTGCAATCGTCTAAAAATATTTGAATCTCTTTTTAGAACACCGAGTTAGGGTGGTTGTTTGAAAACTCAGTGTTTATCTTTGAAAACTTGTAATTAACTTATAAACTACCTTTATTTATTGTGGGTAGGTGATATTTTAAAAATACTTGTTATTGCTCTAAGTGAAACCAAGGTGTTGTCCATTATCATTTGTAATTCGTTCGTTAAGTTTTGGAAAATAGTTATTCACATTTTATTAGGAAAACCCCATACTAATTAAATCATAAATTAAAGCGTTTAAAATCCAAATTGAAAATACTAGTGGCCTTATTACATAACAGAATCCCAAATTAAAGAAAATTCAAAGATAAGAAAAGTTTAATTTACTAAACCATGTATGGCCACCACAAAGTCCACACCGGCCCCTATCCGCTGGTCTAAGAATTACTTGCAAAAATTTAAGAAGAGGGGGTGAGTCAAGAAGACTCAATGTACAATTACCCCACATGAACCATAACTAGGCCCGAGCCCATTCAAATACCATCTGGGCCTTAGCCCTTACAAAATCACCTTAGGCGAAGCCCATTCAGAATCGAATTGGGCCTTAGCCCTATTAGCACAGTATAGCACATGATGTATGCAATATGATGCAATACCTAACCCAGCCTAGATATCCATCCGCTACACACCACCCATTCCTGCTAAACACACCAGTGGGGATTTCTACAATTGACCCTCACCGCTACACACCATCGATGGCAGTCGTGCTGCAGTCACCTGCCCATCGCCAAAATATGTGGCATAGCCACCGAAATATTTTGACAACGTCATCGAAATGTGTGGCAATGCCATCGAATTACACTGCCCCTTTCAACAATATCATATCCCCAATCCCATACAACATATAATCATAGTGAAATGGATGCAACATATATCAACATACATAGAAAATTCAGAGCATATGTATAGTCATGCTAACGTACATACAAGGCATAGTCAGAAAATAACTAACCTGGTATCTCAATTTTACCCTCCAAGGGTAACTCAACAGCCATTATCGAGGTTTCGGCTTTCAAACAATGCATATACTTATTACAAACAAACGAAAGAAGGTGTGGGAGTTACACACCTGATTACGCGTAGGACTAGAATTTTAATATCGTCGACACTCTCGCTAGCAGGGATAACAGCGATCTGCCTATCCCAAGTCGGTGTCGGCTCTCTACCACAATCTGCTAAAAAATCCCGAACCACCGACACAGCGTGCCGTTTGAACTTAGGGATAAGGACTACGAGTCCACTCCCCTCTCTAATTTGACTAGCACTCGCATCCTTGAAAGAATCTTGATCAATACAATACTATAACAAAAACAACGATTATCTAACAAAGATGTTGGATTAAGGAAACGAACAACGGAGAGAGAGACTAATCATCAAGAAATAGAGAGAACCTCCTTACCTTAGTTGATAAGGAATCACACACAGATTCGGCCTTCAAGGATGACCATCCCCTAATTAAGAGAGAAATTAGCATCAGTTTGGTAAAGAAAAGAGTACAAGATAGAGGGGTGCTAGGAAATATAGATTCGGTCAGAGTGACAGGGTTAGAAGATGAGTGTTTCAGTTCTATGAGAGAAGTAAGGGGAAATGAAAAAAAATTAAAAGAAGGGCACTTTACCTTAGATAGAGAGAAACCGAATAGAACACAGGAATATTTGGCACTGGCAAAAGTAATAGATGAAACTCCAAGTTCGGCTATGGAGACTAAAAGAAACAAAATTCCAACGCTTTCCAGAAGATTAAGGAAAGAACGATTGATTGAACAAGAAGAAGAAAAGTTAAAATTCGGCTCAACAAGAGATGAATGATACGGGTTTAGTTTGTCACAGGGGGTTTTGGCTCAAGAGTAAAACAAGAGAGGGACAATAAGAGTAGAAGAAATAGGATGAGAAAGATTCGGCTAAGGTATAAGGAAGTTAAAGCAAGTGAATGAATGTATGAGGTGATTCGGTCAAGACAAGAAAGAAATAGAGGAGACGAAATGTTGAGAAGGTTCGGCTAGAAGAAGAGAAAAGACTAGATGAAGGTTCGGCTAACACTCAAATGAAGAGAGCAAATGGAGAGAAAAGAGAGTAGTCTTGGGATTGAGAATGGTAAAATGCCGAAAAAATGCAAATGAGAGCTAAAATGTACCAAAAAGAAAAATGCTCAACACTCAAGTGGTTCGGTTGCTATCTCCATTCCCCAAATGCCAAAATTCCTATCCTAAACCCCCTATAGCTGAAAATCCATCGCCCATCTCTCCAACATACGGTCAACTAGCAACCCTCTCTCCACATCCCACAAATTTCTCCTCCATTCCCTCCACCGTTCACTCCTCATCCCTCATTTGAAAACACACAACAAACCTTGACCCATTCAAACCCCCCACAACTCCTCTTGTCCTTCCATTCAAAATATTTGACTCATTCAAACCTCCACAAAGAAGAGTCCAAACCGACGTTACCACCTCCCCATCCTGACGCCAAAAAAAAAAGCTCCTTAGTATAGCATGCGGGATTCGAACCTTCACCCTTTTTGCTACCCCTGTGGCGTTATCCCCTAGCTCCCTAAAGCATCACTTTCCACTCTACCACACTCCTCTTTGTGCCATCAACCACACACAAATGTTCATAAGGCCTGCTTCTACAAGCTCTCCCCTCTAAAATGCCCTAAAACAAAAATTTAACCAAGGCTCTGGCTTGAACCCGAGCCTTCCCAAGACCCCCAAACATATCCAAAAAGCAAGCAGAACAAGCCAGACACATAGAAAACATAAAATGCAAAACCCCTATTTCTAGGATGTTACAGTTTTACCCCCTTAAAGAAATTTCGGCCTCAAAATTTACCTGATCAAAAAAGATGAGGGTATTGCTATCGCATCACATCTTTCGGCTCCCACGTGGCTTCCTCTGAACCATGGTTCCACCATAATATTTTGACTAGTGGAACAGACTTTCTTCTCAATGCATTAACGTCTCGATCTAAGATCTGCACTGGTTCCTCTTCAAAAGACAGGTCTGGTCTCACTTCAATTTCTTCCACGGGCACTATGTGAGATGGATCTGAACGGTAGCGCCTTAACATCGAAACATGGAATACATCATGTATCTATCTTAATTTTGAAGGTAACTCAAGCTGGTAAGCTACTGGTCCCACACGTTTCAACACCCAGTAAGGCCTGATAATACCTTTCCATCCGAACCTTAGAACCTTCTTCCAAGGTGAGACCTTCAGAAAGACTTGATCCTCTACTGAGAATTCTATTTCCTGACGCTTCAAATCTGCATATGATTTCTGTCTATTGGAAGCTTCCTTCAACCGAGCCCGAATCAACTTAACCTTCTGCTCCGTCTCCGTGATCAATTCCGAACCCAACAATTGTCGCTCACCCAACTCTGTCCAACAGATAGGGGTACAATGCCTACGACCATACAGTGCTTCGTAGGATGCCATCTGAATGCTAGATTGATAGGTATTGTTGTAAGTAAACTCTGCCAATGGTAAAAAATCCTCCCAACTACCTCTGAAGTCGATTACACAACCCCTCAACATGTCTTCCAAAATTTGAATTACTCTCTCTGACTAACCATCAGTCTGTGGGTGAAACGCTGAGCTAAAATCCAATCTTGTACCTAACGCCTAATGTAACGCCTTTCAGAATCGCAATGTAAACCTAGGGTCCCTGTCTGATATGATTGACACTGGTACCGCATGCAACCTCACAATCTCTACTACATGCAGCTTAGCTAACCTCTACAATGAATTATCGATACGAATAGGTATGAAGTGTGCAGACTTCGTCAACCGATCGACAATTACCCACACTGAATCTTTCCTAGTAGGCGTAAGAGGTAGCCCAATAACAAAATCCATCGTTATCCTTTCCCACTTCCAAAGTGGGATCTTTACCAGCTATAGCAACCCTGAAGGCAAATGGTGTTCTGCCTTCACCTGCTGACATGTCAGGCACTTACTCACAAACTCGGTAACCTCTTGCTTCAAACCAGGCCACCAGTACAGCTCACGCAAATCTCGATACATCTTAATTCCACCGAGATGCATAGCGTATGGGCTACTATGCGCTTCCCTCAGAACCCTCTGCCTCAACTCAGAATCCCTCAGCATACAAACCTTTCTATGACAACATAATGCCCCTTCACTATTCAGACTACTACCTCACCATTCTACACTTGCTGAAGTCGAGAACTTAACACATCATCCAATAACTGCTTCTCTTTAATCTGACTTACCCACGTCGGCTTCACTTGAAGTTCGGCTAGCAGACTACCATCTTCATACAGACTGAGATGAGTAAACATTGCCCTCAAAATCTGATATCACCTTACGACTTAACGCATCTGCCACCAAGTTAGCTTTACCCGAGTGATACTCGATCGATTAGTCGTAATCTTTCAATAATTCAATCCACCTTCATTGCCTTAAATTCAAATCCTTCTGGGTAAGGAGATATTTCAGGCTCTTATGATCCGTGTAGATAATCAACTTTTCTCCATACAGGTAACGTCTCCAAATCTTCAGGGCGAATACCACCGTAGCTAGCTCCAAATCGTGAGTGGGATAATTCACTTCATGAGGTCTTAATTGTCGAGACGTATACATAACTACCTTCCCTTCTTGCATTAACACACACCCTAACCCTGTGTGCGAAGTATCACAATAAACAACAAACTCTTTCCCAGCCTCAGGCAAAATTAATACCGGAGCCTCTGTCAAAATCCTATTTAACTTCTCAAAGCTTTCATGCTGCTTATCAACCCAAATAAATGGTACCCCTTTCCACAACAACTTGGTTAAGGGTGCAGCAATCAAGGAAAAACCTCAACAAACCTTCTGTAGTATCAGGCTAACCCAAGAAAACTTCAAATTTCTGCTACAAACTTCTGCATCTTCCAATCTAGAACAGCTTCGATCTTTCGGGGATCCACCCTAATTCCATCGGCAGAAACAACATGCCCCAAAAAATTCATTTCCTTCAGCCAAAATTCACACTTGCTGAATTTGGCATACAGTTGCTTCTCTCTCAATACTTGTAGAACAACTCGAAGATGCGAATCATGCTCCTCTTTCGTTCTTGAATATACCAAGATATCATCTATGAATACTACGACAAACCGATCCAGATAAGGTTGAAACACCCGATTCATCATATTTATTAATGCAGCTGGTGCATTCGTCGACCCGAACGGCATCACCAAAAACTTATAGTAACCTAATGTGTTCGGAAGGCCGTCTTATGGATATCTGCCTCCTTGACTTTAAGCTAATGATAACCTGACCTCAAGTCTATCTTCGAGAACATTGAAGCTCCTCTTAGCTGATCGAACAGATCGTAAATCCTTGGTAGCGGGTATTTGTTCTTAATCGTCAACTTATTCAACTGGCGATAGTTAATGCACATACGGATCAACCTGTCCTTCTTCTTTACGAACAACATCGGCGCTCCTGCGGAGACACACTTGGTCGAATAAATTCGCGATCTAACAGCTTCTATATCTAAGCTTTAAGTTCTATCAGCTCCTTTGGTGCCTTCCTATACGGGGCGATGGACACTAGAGCCGTTCCCGAAAGTAGCTCAATTCCAAATTCCACTTCGCGATCCGGAGGAAACCCTGGAAGCTCTACAAGAAAGACATCCATAAACTCCTTCACCGTTCTAACATCCCTTACAGACAATTCTTTTGCATCCAACTCACTGATGAAAGCTAGAAATGCCCTGCACCCTTTCCGCACCATCCTATCAGCCTTTAGTGCAGAAACCACATTGGACAAATAATTCCTTCTTTCTCCTATCACAATTCCTTCTCTTTCCTCTGGAGTTCTCAACACCATTCACTTAGCAACGCAATCTAGATTTGCACGATGCTTAACCAGCCAATCCATGCCTAAGATAAGGTCAAACTCACCGAATGGCAATTCCATCAAGTCTGCCAGAAATACTACTCGTTGAATTTCTAAAGGCACATCCCTAAACAACTTGTTCACTACTACGGATTGTCCTAACGGGATAACCACAGTCATTTCTCTAGCAACAATTTCATATTTAAGGCTCAAAGTCTCAGACACAGTACTAGCAACATATGAATAGGTCTATCTAATATCAATCAAAGCAATAAACGGTTTATCAACTATAAGAAATGTACGGGCTACGACGTCTGGTGCATCGCCATCCTCTCGCCGTCGAGCTGCATGGACTAAACCCGACTATCTTGCATCTGCATTACCGACACCCCTGCCCGGTGCTCCACGACCTTGACCAAAACCATTTCCCCCTCCGGCCGAACCACGACCTCTTGGCGGCTACTGACCACCCCTCCTGAACTGAGAATAACCCTGTCCTATTAGTCGCACCTTATCTAATTCTTGTGGACAGTCTTTTATCATATGATCTTTAAATCTACACTTGAAACATCCTTCAGTTCTTCTCCAACACTCCCTCGAATGCATTTTTCCACATAGAGCACATGGTCAAAACTGACCTACCATAGCAGGCATCGTAACTCGAGCTGGCCCATCAAACCTAAGCCTCTTTTGAAAACCTCCAGATGATCCCGACGACCCAAAACTCCTCTTATTTTTACCCCTATCTTTATCCTGTTTTGCCTCTTAGTTCGCTTTACCTATTTGGCTATTTTAGCTTTTTCAACCAGAATGGCAAAATCTCTTTCCTACTGTGGAGCTATCAATACTCGTAGCTCGTCTCGCAACCCATCTTCGAACCATACACAACGCTCATAGTCTGTCACAACTATCCCTCAGGCGTAGCAGCTCAAGCGCAGAAATTTTGCCTTGTATTCAGCCTCAGATTTACCCCCTTGACCAGATTTAAGAATTCTTCCCTCATGGCATCCACATAGCTCGCCCCAACATATTTCCCTTGAAATGCTGTCTTGAAGAAATCCCAGTTAATACGATCCGCTGGAGTACCCTCTCTTACTGTGAGCCACCACTGATATGCCTCATCTCGGAGATAAGACACCGCTACTTTTAATTTCTCCTCTGTCGTGCAGTCCAGATCATCCATAATTCGCTCAACTGCCTCTAACCAATATTTAGCTACGTTTGGGGCTACTCCCGAGATACCTCTAAATGTTTCAGCCCCATTTGCTCGAAGTCACTCAAGAATAGACTTCTGAGCTACTAATCTAGTGCTTGCCCCAGTAACCCGCTCCAGAACACGCAACATTGCTTGGGACAAAGCATCATCCCCACCGATTCGATCTTGAGATCCTGTTTCTGCCATGGGTGATGCTGGCGCTTCACCTTCAGGCTCATGTCTTAATTCTGAGAACTCAGCCTCAGCAACCCGGCATCTACCATGGCTGCGTGTACCACGTCCACGTCCTCTAGCACTCATGTCTACTGAATCATCTTATTCTGATTACAAATTTTATGAATTAACATTTCTTTCACTATTTATTACCGGATAGTCTTATGGAAATAGAGTTAGAAGTAGTTTTCCGCAAAACATATACATACCTAAAGGTTTTAATCTCTAAAGTTGAATTTCTTAACCCTAGCATTCACAGCATAATATAATCACTTCATGCAAATCAATCAATAAAGTCAAAGCAAATGAATGAATGTAGGAGGTGATTTGGTCAAGAGAAGGAAGAAATAGAGAAGACGAAATGTTGAGAAGGTTTGGCTAGAAGAAGAGACTAAATGAAGGTTCGGGTAACACTCAAATAAAGACTGCAAATGGAGAGAAAAGAGAGTAGTCTTGGGATTGAGAATGGTAAAATGCCGAAAAAATGCAACTGAGAGCTAAAATGTACCAAAGAGAAAAATGCTCAACACTCAAGTGGTTCAGTTGCTATCACTATTCCCCAAATGCCAAAATTCCCATGCTAAACCTCCTACAGCCAAAAATCCACCTCCCACCTCTCCAACATTCGGTCAACTACCAACCCTCTCTCCATATCCCACAAATTTCTCCTCCAGTCCCTCCACCGTTCACTCCTCATCCCTCATTTGAAAACACACAACAACCTTGACCCATTCAAACCCCCCACAACTCCTCTTATCCATCCATTCAAAATATTTGACTCATTCAAACCTCCACTACGACCTCTCATTCTTGACGCCAAAAATAAAGCTCCTTAGTGTGGCATGCGAGATTCAAACCTTCACCCTTTCTGCTACCCCTGTGGTGTCATCCCCCTAGCTCCCTAAGGTGTCACTTGCCACTCTACCACACTCCTCTTTGTGCCATCAACCACACACAAATATTCATGAGGCCTGCTTCTACAAGCTTTCCCCCCTAAAGTGCCCTAAAACAAAAATTTAACCAAGGCTATGGCTTAAACCCGAGCCTTTATAAGACCCCCAAACATATCCAAAAAGCAAGCAAAACAAGCCAGACACACAGAAAACATAAAATGCAGAACCCCTATTTACTAGGATGTTACATCATTTCTGCTCAGATAGTGAAGGGTTAGACAAACCAAAATCGAGGCAAAAAAATGTGGTAGATAAAGGTAAAGTTGAGGTAAGCCATAATAAACCAAAACTGGTAAGTACAGAGTACAAACGTCGTGTGCGATATCCCAATGCGACTAAGAAAGACCGCACAGATGAACAAGTCGGTAAATTTCTTATACTTTTAAAAAAATTACATATTAACTTACCATTTATTGAAGCTCTTTCGCAGATGCCCAATTCAGTAAAATTTTTAAAAGAGCTTTTGGAAAATAAACGAAAGTTAGACAATGCGTCACATGTGGAACTAAATGCAGTTTGCTCAGTAATTTTACAGAATAAACTACCCTGCAAATTAAAATATCCAGGGAGTTTTGCGATTCCTTGCTTAATTGGTGGTTTATCTATTAATAATGCTTTAGCTGATTTAGGGGCAAGTATTAATGTTAAGCCTTATAAAATGTCTAAACAGCTAGGTCTTGGGAAACCCAAACAATCTAGGATGATCATTCAATTGGCTGATAAAACCATTAGATTTCTTAGGAGTATAATTGAATATGTGCTAGTTAAAATTGATAAATTCGTATTCCCAGTAGACTTTGTTGTTTTAGACCTGGATGAGGATAGTGACGTTCCTTTAATTTTAGGACAACCCTTTTTAGCAACTGCTAGGACCATTATTGATGTTGGAACAGGGGAATTAATACTTCGTGTAGGTGATGACATGATTAAACTCCAAGCACTTGATTCTGTCAAAATATCTAGTGATCAAGATGATACAAGTCCTGTTAATGTAAGTGAACTTAATGTTCAATCTTCTTTGTAAGAAATTCCTCGGAAAAAGATGACAGAGCCATGGTCTAGCTCTCATATTGAGAACAGAGCTGTTCATGAGGAACGAAGGCTCCAGATCGAGGAGCTAGATGAATGGCGAACACAGTTTAAGGAGAAATTGAAAGTACACGATGAACCAAAGTAGAGCCATGACGAGCCTAAAAATAAAACGAGTCAAATTAAGGTTGGAGGCTGACTTCTAATGAATATTGCAGATCCTCGTGTTGCCACTTTTGAACCTAATGGAACAACCCCATTCACAGTACTTAATATTTTCCCATATGGTACAGTCGAGGTAACTCATTCCACATTTGGCACCTTCAAGGTAAATAGTACTCGTCTAAAACCTTATTTTAACAAAATTGATAGCAAGAATGAGGAGCTTCAACTCCTCGAACCACCATGATTATGCGAATGAAAGGTGAGTCGAGCTTAGACTCTAAATAAGTGCTTTTCGGGAGGCAACCCGAGCACTAACCTCATTAATATTCATATTTTTTTTATTTTTAGCACCTAACTAAAAAACTAACCAAATTAAAAGGCGCGGGTTTCCCTACCCACATGGCCTTGCACACAGGCGTGGCCATGGCCGTGTGGACACCACGAGTAAGTACATCGATGTGGCAGAGACCGTGTTTAAACAGGACAAAAATTTTCCCCAAAACATTGGCTGGGATAAAATGTCACGGTCGTCCAATTCGGCCGTGGTTGAAACTGACTAAAGAACACGGGATGTGATAAACCCACACGGGCGTGCCTTAAGACCATGGGCGATACTGAGTAAGTGACACGGGCATGTGACACTGCCGTGCCCAGAAGCCATGGTTTAAACTAAGTAAGTCAGACGGGCGTGCGACACGCCCGTGCCTATAGGCCGTGGTCGATACTAATTAATGAACACAGGTGTGTGTAGCTCTACACGGGAGTGAGCGCCTCACTTGTTTCGAGCAGTACTGCACTCAACAATTCAATGACAACGCTCGATGATTTGATGGCCTCGAGGTGACTCTACAACAGATTTGTCAACACTTCCACATATCACCACCACCCCACCTCGCGACCATAGAATGATGAGGACCTTTGAGTCCATTTATTTTTTTCTTTTTATTTTATTTTATTTTTTAAACTATTTCTCTTTATCTTTCTTGTCTTTGATTTATGTTAGTCTATTTTGATTTCTTTATATCTATGGTTGTTTATTATCGAGTAACCATAACGAAGTCCATTAATAAAACTCCCTAAAACTTTACTGATGACTCCGCAATTTCAAAAGGTTCAAGGTGCTACTAAGGAACGAACAAACTACTGGATTATTCTCCCCCACCTTCACCTCTACCTAGTTCATCATGCTTCCCATTGGACCTATTTCTACAATTTTCACTTTCTAAGGATTTCATCCATAATTCAGGAAGTTTCACCTCCTTCCCTCTCTTATGATTTTCTGCTTATATTGCTATTATCTTTCTTTGTACATTTAGGAAAATGTACATATTAAGTGTGGGGAGGTTTTTTAATTGATTATTAGAAAATCCCTGAATTTTATCTTGTGCTTAAGTAACTTTCTCACATTACCATTAGAATGAAACTTCTATTGACTTATGATTTTCATTGATATGTTTTGGATTAAGTCATAGGTAATTGTGCATTGATCGTTTATACTTTAAGACATTATAGAATCAAGCATGATAAGTCTATTTTCAGAATTAAATTTTTTTTGGTTGTTTCCCTAATTTTAAATATTACTTTGAAGTTTGTAATTTGCAAGGTTGACATCAAAAACCATAATTTTTGTGAGATTTTGAGCCTTTTAGAGCATATACTTTTCTTTCTCACTTTATTGGTTATGAGTGTGTCAATATTGATTTGTTATTATAGAACTTGCTTCAATTATACATGTTGATACCACACCCTTGATTTGATATACTGAGATGATAAAGGCACCTAGGTTTTAACCCACTTACCCCAAAAAGCCTACCTTCATAATTAACCCCTTGTGAACCCCTTTGATCCTAATAAACCATTTCTTGATATACCCTTAATATTAACCCAAAACTCATTATTTTTTATACATTAAGAATTTTCCCTATTGTATTAACCCCTTTTTGTCAAGATTTGATTTGATCAGTTGCCTAACTATGTTCTATATTTCAGTTGTTAAATTTTTTCTTATTATTGTACATGATATAAAAAAAGTTGGAAATACATTCATTATTAGTTGAGCTTAAATGGTTCATTTCACATTTTGAGAAGAAGCTCGTGTTATTAGTGATAAGTTTTCAATTGATGTAATTATTCAGTATTAGTTCATTTTTCTAGTTAGGTAAATTGTCAATTCAATCTCGATTCTAACCCTCTAATTTAGCGTTTATCCACACCTTTAACCCAAGCCCCATTACAACCCTTTTTAAGACCTTTTGATTTGTATATCATTTCATTTTATAGTGGTGGAGATTTGATTTTCATGCAAGCCTATGGTAATAACTTTTCATGTTTAACTTTTGAGTGCTTAATTTAAACCTTAAACATATTGAGTGATTTGAGTGAATCTTTAGTGAGGATGTCAATTCTTATCAGTTTTGAATTAAAGGTGATTATGTAGGTAAGGGGAAACACCTATGTTTTTTAGCTATAAAAATTTGTGACTTAAATTGTTTTAATCTTTAGGACTCTTTTAGTAAAATTATCAATGTATGAATTATCTGTGAATTATGATAAGACATTATTGATGAGAATTATGAATTGAGGAAGTTAATTCTAATTGTGAGTTAAGGATTTTGCTTGAGGACAAGCAAACGCTTAAGTGTAGGGATATTTGATAAACCATAATTTATACATATTTTGACCCCATGCTTGGCTTATTTTTGGATTAATTTTCATTAGATTTGATGAATTCGATGCTCCTAATCCTTTAATTTCATGTTTTACACTCAGGAGAGCTTAGGGAGTCAAAAAGAACGATAAACGGGCCAAAAAGAGACAAAATAGGCCTACCTCAAAAATCAACACGGCCTGGACTATCACACACGGGCAGACCACACGGCCGTGTGTTACGAGCAGAATCAAACACGATCTAAGCTATCGTACACGGGTGTGTCCCTATCGAACCCAAGTCTAATTCTATTCAGAAAAGACCACTTGTGGGCCAAGAAAGGTGTTCCAAAGCCTATATAAACACCCTAGGGGAAGACCTAAAAGGACGCTGAGTAGATCAAAGAAATTACTCGAAGAAAGCCATCGGAATCATCTCGGAAGTAGGATCTCATTCTAGATTGAAGATCTCCATCAAGTTCCTTAGAAGTTTTTGGGATCTTTATGTCTTGTTGTTTTCTTAATTCTATGATATTTCCTTTTACGCTATGAACTAAACTCTCTAAATACCTAGGGAGGATGAAACCTAGATGAATCTTATTATTTAATAAATCTGAATTACGTGATAAATACTTATTCTTGTTCTTAATTATGTGTTCTTAATCCTTGTTTTAATGTTTTCAGGAATATTAATTCAAGATTGATGTGCTTATTCAGTGGAGTAAAAGTCCCTACTTATGAGTAGATCCAACATAATTAAGCGGAGTTGATTGCAACCCTAGAAATAGGGCGACATAAATCTACCATATTAGAGTCAAATCTAATAAGGGGATCCATAGATAGAGTTAATGCGACGATAGGGGTTTTAATTAGAAAGAGATTTCAATTAATCAATCTAGAGTCAGTTTGTTTTTAGTCTTGAAAGAGATATTAACATATTTAAGGATTTCTATGGATCAAGTCAAGTGAATAAATCATTTGATTCAGAGTCAATAAAAAATGAAGTCTAGGTGGATTCTTCCTTGGGTATTGCCTTTATCATTGATCTATTCGATTACTTCTTCACTCTCTGTCGCATTCATAATCACTTAGTTAGTTAATGAGTTAGTTAAAATTTAGATTAAAATAAATCCCTTAATTATTAGGCTAGCTAATAAAAAGATAGTTATTACTAGTAATTTTAGTCCTTGAGGATACGATATTTCGGACTCACCATAACTATACTACTGTTCAATAGGTGCGCTTGCCTTTGTCGAAATATTAGTTAGTTTTGAACCCATCACTCACACTGCAAACACTCGATACTGAAGTGACTTGAGCTTTAAGACTCGTATATTGCTTTCCACGATCTTTGTTTGAATAACCCACTGAAGCTGTCGGTCAGTTATACGAATCTCGTGATTTCTTCGATGAAGATTGATATGGTTTACTCATCGACCTCTTTCTCGAATCTCTAGCCTCGAAATCATCTTTTCTCTTTTCTTTGCCAAGTTCTTCGACTTTGCATGCTCTGTCGACTAATACAACAAATTCTTCCAACTCCAGAATCCCGACTAGTAGTCTAATGTCTTCATTCAACTCGTCTTTGAATCGTTTACTTCTCGAGCATATTTACTAAGTCTCACAAACTCTCTTTCATACTCGATCTGAAAGAATTCTCAGGCAACCCGTTGTCTCGGTACCACAAATATTAAAGTATTCAACCATTGATACACTGTGTCTCTCAAAAGTGATACGGCACATTTTACACATTCAACTGGTGTGCAGGATAGTTCATCAAATACTCTGATAGTATTTTCAAGCCAAAACACATCTCTCTTAGGGTCGTCATCAACAATAGCTCTGAATTATTTAGCCCCATATTTTTTGGATTTTATCAGCAGGCGACTTATTCAATCATAAAGGTTCTAAACCTTGAGGAGCTACGGGGACTGGTTGGGGAATAGGTTAGGGTGGAGGTTGTTGAGTAGCCAGATTTGTTCAAACAAACTTTGTAAACCACTCGTTCATGATTTGAAATAAGGCTTCCTTAGCCTCTCATCCCTGACTACCCGATACGGGTCTCAACTCAGATTGAGCTAATCCGTGAACAGAGGCTGGCGCATTACTTTCAACATCATCAGCTACAGCTCGATTGGGATTCATTTACTATATAAAACACGATTTAAAACTGTCAGAAGATATCACACTATCACAGGTTATATATGGAATGTATAGCTAGACTCTCACATACGATACGTTAGTCCTAGAATTGGCTAAACTTTAACACTGATACCAATAAATGTAACACCCCTCACCCGTACTCAATGCTGAAATAGGTTACGGAGCATTACTAGACTTATAATACAATTAAACATACACTTCACATATATTTTCAAATTTCATGTAATCATCATTCAACATCATTCACAACGTCCCTAATACGAGCCTACGAGACCAAAACATGCATTCGGAGTTGTTTAGGACTAAACCAATAACTTAAGAAACTTTTAGAAAACTTACAAAATTTTTCAAACTATAGGGACACACACCCGTGTGGGCCGGCCGTGTGTCTCACACGACCAAGGACACACCCGTGTCACAGGCCGTGTGGACATTTAAAATAGGACCACATGGCCGTGTCCTAGCCGATGTCCGACCCCGTGTAACTCTCTGACTTGGGTCATACGGCCAACACACGCTCGTGTGACCAGCCCGATTGCCCTTAGAAATGGCCACACATGCCTGTGTGCCAAGCCGTGTGCTAGGCCGTGTCAAAACTGTAGGGTATACTGACTTAATTTCTAATTCAACACCAGGGGACACACGGCCATATAACCTGACCGTGTGTCGAACACAGCTGAGACACACGTTCGTTTCTTTGCCCGTGTGGACAAAAATAGGCTATTTACCAACCATTTTGCCACCCAAATTTGCATACATCTACACAAAAATCAAATGGCACAAAACATGGCATAAATAGGCATTTAAATCAACTCCAACCAAGCTTAATTCATGATAATTTCATACCATTAACCACAATACACACAAGTATCAAATTTGAGCATTTCATTCATGCTAAACTCACAATCACAAATCACCTAAATGGCATCTTACAATTATGCATCATTTTGCCCAAAACTCACAAGCATATAAATTATCAATTATCAATTATCAACCATTCACCACAAGCCTTTGCATAGCAATTATCAACATAATACAAAGGCCATTTACATATATATACACACCCAAATCAACCAAAATAAGCCAACTTTCATGGCTATATACCAAACCAAACACTTAACATTTACAAGTCATTTCAAATGACTAAATTTATTACCAAACTATATACCAAAATGACCAAAGTTCCTATAAATGCCATATAACCAAAACATAAACTCAAAAGTACCAAGTGATAGCTTGATAGTGTGATGAGGTCTCCGACGATTTTCGAATCTAAACTAGCTTTGATTTCACTATAAAACACGGAAAAATAAACAATGTTAGCTATAAAGCTTAGTAAACTCATATGCTAAATAAGTAAAACTTTCCAACCAATAATTCAATAACATAACATCATAAATTTCAATTATAATTGAATCATAACTTAACACATGTATTCAATCCAAAAATTTAGCTCAATTTCCACCAACTTCTTTAATTCAATGATTGTATAATTTACGTACATACCTGTACAAGCTCGTATCGATATCATATTTATTCACATCTTTGATATACCTGTTGAACCATTTGGAATACTATCAGATGCTCGATAATCTCGCACCCTAAGTGTGTAAAGCCTCAAAACTTAGGTATTTATTTTTGCATATTTTTAACATAAATACCTATCTGCTTTAGTGACTAAGTGATTTGGGTGTGTTTGGGAGTGTCTGTGAAGTCTTGGGTTCGAGCCTTGGGCTTGTGAAGTCTGTGTGCTCACTCGTGTGGTGAATCGAACGCATAAAACGTGGGTGTTAGACTACCATGGCCACCATGAGTGATTCCGTGGTCTTAGGCCATTTTGGGTCGTGTGGGCACAACAGGCTTGTGGGCCCCACACGGGTAAACCGCACAAGCGTGTAGAGAATTTTGGGACAAGCTGTGTAAATTACATGGCCGAGCCCATTTTTAGGCTAAGTGGGCCTTACGAGCTTGTGGGCCCACATGGGCCCGTATTATGGGCCTTGGGCCTATTTGCACTATATGACTGTTAAGGTTGCACGGGTCACCCAAAACGACTGTGGACCTACTGATGGGTCAGTAAGTACATCTAGACCCCAACTGATAAAATGACTGTTACGTCCCTACAGTAAAATGACTGTTATGCTCCTACGGTAAAATGACTATTATGCTCCTACGGTAAAATAACTGTTATGCCTCTATGTTATGTATGACCATATATGAGCATGCCATGATATATATATATGTATGTTGCATCCATGTGTGATATGTTGCATGGGATGGGATTATTATGATTGGAGGAAGTGTACTATACTGGCAGCTCTGTTGCAATTACTGTTTTGTGCTGCAACCGGTGCTAATTTTGGAGTGTAGGGATAGGTGTGTGATTTTATCCCCACATGGAGTGATGGGCTGGACGGAATGGAGTGTAGAGGCTGGATGGGTAGGACTTTTGTTTGCATGCTTAAACTATTATTGGTACTGTTATGGGCTAAGGCCCACACTAATATTATTATGGGCTAAGGCCTACACTGATACTGATACTGTAATGGGCTAAGGCCCAACTGAACTAAACTGTCATTGACTTGGGCTTAGGCCCAGACCGTACTGGCCTAAAGGCATAATTGGATGTTTATTTGTATGGGGTTACACACTGAGTTTTCGTAAACTCACCCTTCTGTTTATCTGTACAGGTAATCCCCAGTCTTAGGTGGATCGGCGCTGCGAGGGATTCAGAGGTGGCCACACAACCACATTCATTTATTTATTTAAGTTTATTTCCTACAATTTTAATTGGGTTTTTATTATGTAATAAGGCCTCTTTAATTTTTAACTTTTAATTTGGGGATTTTACCTATTTTAATTTACATCTGAGTAGTGGTAGAATGCGGTTTTCCAAAGATAATTGGTTTCAGAACACCACGTTTACGTAACTTATAATAATAGCTTCTGCATCAAACTTAGTTTTAAAGTATAGTAACAAACTAACATGGTTAACGTTCTACGAGAATAACTTGAGTTTTAAAAAGAACAAGATCCCTTAATTTCGGTTAAAGATACATAAACGAGGTTTAATAATAAATATGGATTTCCTAAAGAAACGATGTTTTCAAAAAGCACTTTAAGGTGATATCGCCATATTCGGCCAAAACGTCGGGGCTGGGTTTCGGGTGTTACAAAGTGCCACATACATAGCCGAAGCTATCTCAATCTCATATCACATATAATGCTCACTCTCGAGCTATCAACGGGTCTGCTCACACAAGCTGACTATCATGACAAAGCTACACAATGCTGCTCACACAAGCTGACGAGAATTCGCAACACATGTCGGATAACTCAGCCACAGGTAGGACATATGGACCAGCACCCAAATCACATAACCCCTAATGACATGTTATTCGTATCCTAATCTATTCCTAAGGTTCAACTGGGATTTCTCGTTTCTGAATCATCTTCGAATACAGGTGCAATGTTGCATACACAATATATTCAATATTAAAGCATTTAAAACACAATTATAATAATTCTTATTAACATACGAACTTACCTCGAATGCAAAAACGATGAACTAAGTCGATTAGTCCAACACTTTTTTTCCCTGATCTAAATCTGAATTTCGCTTTTTTTGATCCAAATATAATCAAGATTACCGTATTTAATTATCACTCTACTCAATTTAGCCCAAAATTCACATTAAGGAAACTTTACACTTGTAACACCCCAAACCCGGCCCATGAGTCTTGACCGGATCTGGTATGCCACGGAGTAAAATAATTTGAGTCATTTTGAAAGTTGGTGAAAACTTTGTAAAATTTGGCTAAGGTATGAAAACGGGGTTTGAAAACTTAGTTGGGCTTTTTATAAAGTCAGTTGGGCTGTTAAACCTTTTTGAAAACATTTGATCATGTAGCATTTTAAAATCATCTGAGTTATTGGTGACTTGGTAAATTTTGTTACCCGATTGTAACTTCCTTGAAAACTTGTAGTAGTTACTTAATTGAAAAAAAAAATTTACTTTTAACCGGTTCAATTAATAATTATGAAATTCCATTTGTATGAGTAAAATAAAGCAATAAAATAAACATCCAACAATAACAATAGTGGCCTTATTACAATCCCAAAATAAAAACTTAGAAAATAAATAACTAAAACTGAACTAAACAAGTTCCAAATATGAAAAACAAGCATGGCCACCTCGAGTCCTCTCCGGCTCCATCTCTGCGATCTACTCATCTGCAAAATGTTAAGGGAAAGGGGTGAGTCACCAAGACTCAGTGTGTAAATCCCCCACCCAAAAAAGCACTCATACACAAGATATTAATTAACATGATAATATGCAACCCAATCTAACCATCCATACTCCTCAACTACCCCGTGTGGTCAAAACCACTGATGACTTAGAGTCACAAATTAAATGATGGGGCCAACCCATCGTGTGGTCAAAACCACTGATGACCATAGGTCACAAATAATCAAGTGTGGTCAAAACCACTGGTGGTACCAAACCACTGGGACTTAGTCGTAAATAATCAATCGATGTGGTCAAAACCACTGATAACCATAGGTCACAAATAATCTGATGGGGCCAACCCATCTTGTGGTCAAAACCACTGACAACAGTCCATAAAATCATCCCCCTCCTCTCATCAACCCCACCATCACATGCTTACACATCAATTATCATATTTCATGTCATAGCATTTAATATCATGTGATGGCATGCAAATCGTATATCAAAAATCACAAGTTAGGGGACTTACCCGGAAACCATGATTATGCCACAAGCTAATCACAACCAAAAGATTAAAGGCAAACAATTAAGTCATGTAAATTAATAAAGTGTGTAGTGAGTTTTTACACACCTGTTACTACCGAAATTTCTAGATCCTGAAAAGCCGATCTATGACGCTAGATCTTTTAACCTATAATCGACCATCACCATGATTAGGGACATTAGGCCTATTCGGCCAAACCAAGTAATATCAAAGGCTCTTTTATGGACTTACCTTGAACAGATTTGATTTCCAAACAAATCCCGAAGCCTTAATTAGCCCCTAAATTCATGGCACATGTTAGTTTCGGCATTTAAACAACAAACTTTTAATAAAAGGCCCTTTGCCGAATGGTGTATCCCACATATCATGCTCACCTTAAATCCTGGAAGGCCTCTCAATTTTCCTTAATGTTGGTTTCTAGTGAGGGTTACCAATCCAAGACCCTGAATAGGTTCGGTTATACACAAGAATTCAAGGTTAAACCTCAGGGTTTCGGCTGGCCAAAACAATAATGAAAGAAACAACCTAGAGAGAGCTCTTACCACACCTATTGCATTCGGCAGCACCCTTGGTTAGGGGGAAAAGATTCGGCTATCTTCAATGTAGAGGAAAGGACCAAAAATAGCACCTCTCTTTAAGGGGGGTTTCGGCCAAATAGATCTCAATAGGGGAAGAAAAGAAAAAGAGTGGAAGGGTTCGGCTACTAGGGAAAGAAAAAGAAGGAAATTTTTGATGGTTTTTGGGCAAGGTTGGAGTGGTTTCGGCCAGCAGCAAAATTAGAAGAAGAAGAAGAAGAGCATTAGCTAAGTGAAATTCGGCACCCCCTTGTTTAACACTAAACTGAAAATAGATGGCCCTAAAGAGTCCTTATTTCGGCCATAACCTCTCCCCTCTTTGTGATAATTTAGCCTTTAATTATCAAAGATAATGCATGATTTATCTTCCAATTATCTCCTATACACCTCTTCAACAATTTAAATGAAATTAAACCACTAATACAATCCCTTCCATCCGAAATTTAGAGCAAAAATATAAGCTTATCCTTATCATTTAAAGAGTCCAAATAGCAACCATCACTCCCCTCTCCACTCGCCAGCCTTGAAAAAAAAATAAAAATCAATTTGCTGCTACTCTGGTTCGAACACCAGACCTCACTAACGCAGCCCCACCTTAAACGCCCTAGGCCATCTCTTCCTATTTAACTTTCATGTCATATAACCCCACCTTTAATTTATAACACCTTTATACCTGGGCCCTTCTCCTTTTAACGCCAAAGCCTAAAAATAAAACTCCCCTTGCGTCCCTTATGTCTCGAACCCGAGACCTTATACCAAAGCCCTTTAAGTGGTGCCCCAAGCCACTCCACCAACCTGCCTTTCATGCCAAAACTCACCCTCAAAATTCTTTAAAACCTTCCTTAACCCTAATGCCCAAAAAGCCCAAAAGGAAGAAACATTTCCCCCTTGTTACTGTCGAGACTCGAACCTCCTCCCTAGCAACCCCCTTAGGTGCACCAAGCCACTTGTGCCAAGCCCTTTTCTTTGTGTCATATTTCACCCATAATTTTATTTAGGCCCTATCTCACCTAGCTCCCTCCTTTTAGATACTTAAAAAGAAATTTTTAATACTAGGTCAGGTCTAGCTCGGGATTATTTTTAGACCCTAGAACATGCCAAATAAATCCTAGAATTTAATTCTTCAGGCACACACACATGGGAAAATATTTAAATTATAGATAACCCCTAATTTAGGGTGTTACAGTTCTACCCCCTTAAAAGAATTTCGGCCTCGAAATTACCTGGATCAGAAAAGTTGGGGGTATTGCTGCCGCATCACATCCTTATTGTCCCGTCCTTCTTCTTGACAAATAGCACTGGAGCTCCCCACGGTGATACACTTGGTCGGATGAACCCTCTATCCAACAATTCCTGAATCTGCGCCTTCAACTCCACCAATTCTTTCGGCGCCATCTGATACGGAGCTATTGATACTGGAGCGGTACCGGGTAACAGACCTATACCAAATCCAACCTCACGGTCCAGAGGTAGACCGGAAGTTCCTCTGGAAACACATCGGCAAAATCCCTTACAGTCCAGACATCTCCCACAGTGACATCCTTAGCTTCCAAGGCACAGACATGAACCACATAAGCTTCACAAACCTTCTTCACCATCCTTTCCGCCTTTAATGCCGAAACCAAGTTAGATAGGTAATCTCTCCTTTTACCTATCATCACCACCTCTTCTCCTTCCTCGGTCTTTAACACCATGCGCTTAGCCACGCAATCCAAACTAGCCTGCTACTTAACTAGCCAATCCATTCTGAGGATTAAGTCGAACTCCCAGAACGGTAGTTCCATCAAATCAGCCAAGAACACGACCCCTTGGAGTTCTAAGGGTACGTCCCTATAAAGTTTACTTACTTCTATAGAGTGACCTAGGGGGCTTAATACAGTCATCTTCCTAGAAGTAAGTTCAGAGTCTAGATGCAAGGTTTCCACTACGCTACTAGCAATATACGAGTGGGTTGAGCCAATGTCTATCAAAGTATTATAGGGCACACCAAAGATCAGGAACATACCGGTTATGACGTCCGGTGCGTCGCCCTCCTCTTGACGCCTCGCAGTATAGACCAAACCAGGTTGTGTAGCCTCAGTACTGCCGGTATTTCCCCTCGGTGCCCCACGACCTCTGCCAACACCATTACCTCCTCTACTTGCACCATGACCCCTTTGAGGCTGTTGATTATCCCTTCTATTCGGTGCACGATCCTGACCTTCCGTTCTTAGCCTAGCTGCCTTCTTCGGACAGTCTCTAACATGATGCTCCATAGACCCACATTCGAAGCATCCACGATTACCGTTCCAACACTCCCCATTGTGAGACTTTCCACACCGATCACACTGGGGCGGCCATTGAGAATTAGCAACAGCAGCAGGCCTAGCAGCTTGATCAGACCCACTAAACTTGTCCTCTTCTGCTGATTATCGAAAAACTTTAAAGGTCCCGAGCTCCTCTTGTTCTAATTTCTATCCTGGTTTTGTCTAACGGACTGTCTTACCCCTTCAGCAACTTTAGACTTCTCCACAAGGACAGCGAACTCTCTTTCCTGTTGTGGAGCTATCATCATCCTTAGCTCATCCCTCAGGCCATCTTCAAATCTAACACAGCGCTCATGCTCGGTACCCACAATACCACGAGCATATCTACTCAGCCGGAGGAACTCTACCTCATACTCCGCCACCGTCTTATTGCCTTGAACCAAGTTCAAGAAAGCCTTCGCTGTGCATCCACGTAACTAGTTCCGATATACTTCTTCTGGTAGGCATCCCCAAGAATTTTGAAGTAAGATTTTTTGCCACCGTTCCATCCCTTACAGTGAGCCACCACTGATATGACTCATCCCGAAGCAAAGAGATGATACCCTCCAACTTCTCCTCAGCGGTGAAATCCAAATCACCCATAATTCTTTCAGTGGATTCCAACCAATATTCCGTCGCACTGGGCGCCACTCTAGAAACTCCTCTGAATACTTCTGCTCCGTTAGCCCGGAGTCGCTCAGCCACAGATTTACGGGTTCCTGCACCTGCGCCAGTCTCAGCAACTCGTTCCAATACCTGTAATACATCTTGAGATACAAAGTCATTACCACCCGTCTGATCTTGAAATTCAGTTTTCGCCGCCGGCAGATTCGGCATCTCATTTCCAGACCCGT
Organism: Gossypium rotundifolium; assembly: GCA_025506655.1. Taxonomy (NCBI): domain Eukaryota; kingdom Viridiplantae; phylum Streptophyta; class Magnoliopsida; order Malvales; family Malvaceae; genus Gossypium; species Gossypium rotundifolium. Next base: position 66,035,132 of record CP106722.1, read on the forward strand.
GACCAGACCTTGCTGGCTCGGACAAGGTCATCCTACCCCTACCACGGCCACGCGGCGGACGTTCACGACCTCTTGAACTCATTCTAACGATCGCGCTTATCTGTTTAAAAATTTTATGCATTAGTATTTCACTTGGTTATTCGCGAAGAAATTTTATGATAGGAGTTTTAGAAGTGGTTTTTTCGTAATCAAACAAGCACACAGTCTTTCATTCATTCATTCCAAAGAGACGTTGTAGTTTCGTTGTGATTGTTTTTCCACTACCCAGGGGTATTTTCGTAATTTGTCCTACAGGGGTATTTTCGTAATTTTTCAAAAATAAAATTTTCGGATGATTTTGTCAAAAAGCATTTTGAAACTCTTAAATTTCTGGTGTATTTTGAAAAATTTTTGAAATCCGGGGGTATTTGGGTAATTTCAAAGTTTAGGGGCATTTTGGTAATTTTTCACAAATTAGGGTAAATTTGTAAAATTTATCAAATCAGGGATATTTCAAAAGTTGTAAAACTTTGAGGGCTCCTTTTTGATAATTGTATTTTCCAAAATAGTGATGTTGCAAAATTTTGAAAGTCAGGGGTATTCTGGTAATTTTGTAGGTTAAGGCAATTTTGTAATTTTTTAAAATTATGACATTTTTGCAATTTAAGGTTTTTGACCACTTTTTATGTGATGAAATTTTTGATTAAAACTGTGGATATTTTGGGAATATCATAAATCAAGGGCGTTTTCGTAATTTTACCCCCTAGGGGTATTTTTGGTAATTTCACAAAATTAGGGCATTTTCACAAAATGATTTCCAAAAATTGGGTTCTAAGTGATTTTACAAAAGAGGGATATTTTGAAAATTCCTATTTGAAAAATTTTCATACGGAGGGTATTTTGGTAATTTACAAACCAGGGGTATTTTGGTCATTTTTTTAAAAAGCTAAAGTTTTAATTTATTTCAAAAACAAAACGGCTAATCCCTTTCGGGTTTTAGTTATCAAGTTTAGCCTGTGGGCTCGTCGTCTCGCCTAGGATGAGCAGATTACTACGCACTGTAGGATTCGAGTGAGTAGGAGGTGAGTCACGAGGCTCGCTAAATACCGTGCCCCCACCGAATCCAATCCTAGACATGCGTATAACGATTGCCACATCCATTGCTCAGTGACAACTCACAGGGTTTGTTTAAGTAATTATTAAATCTTATGCACTGTTGTTGGGGTAAGCTAACCCTAGGGTTCAACAGTTTCTATTCTAATAGTCTACGTTCCCCATTTTACCCTTCTACCCCACATCAAATATTCACAGAAATGGATAGAAGTACTTACCTGGGCGGATAGGTGTCAGAGACTCGGTGCCATGCTGTTCAAACCAGAATCACTTTCCAAAATATTTCAATAAGGCCTACTAACAAAAACCAAACATTTTGGGCTTTGGGCCCCCCACAGCCGAGTTTTGAACCGGGCTCTGATACCAAAAATATAACACCCCAAACCCGGCCTATGAGTCCTGATCGGATCTGATATGCGACGGAGTAAAATAATTTGAATCATTTTGAAAGTTTGGTGAAAACTTTGTAAAATTTGGCTAAGGTATGAAAACGGGGTTTGAAAACTTAGTTGGGCTTTTTATAAAGTCGGTTAAAACATTAAACCTTTTGAAAACATTTGATCATGTAGCATTTTAAAATCATCGAGTTATTGGTGACTTGGTAAATTTTGTTACTCGATGGTAACTTCCTTGAAAACTCGTAGTATTTACTTAGTTGAAAAAAATTTACTTTTAACCGGTTCAATTAATAATTATGAAATTCCATTTGTATGAGTAAAATAAAGCAATAAAATAAACATCCAACAATAATAATAGCGGCCTTATTACAATCCCAAAATAAAAACTTAGAAAATAAATAACTAAAACTGAATTAAACAAGTTCCAAATATGAAAAACAAGCATGGCCGCCTCGAGTCCTCTCCGGCTCCATCTCCGCGATCTACTCATCTGTAAAATGTTAAGGGAAAGGGGTGAGTCACCAAGACTCAGTGTGTAAATCCCCCACCCAAAAAAGCATTCATACACAAGATATTAATTAACATGCTAATATGCAACCCAACCTAACCATCCATACTCCTCAACTACCCTGTGTGGTCAAAACCACTGATAACTTAGAGTCACAAATTAAATAATGGGGCCAACCCAACGTGTGGTCAAAACCACTGATGACCATAGGTCACAAATAATCAAGTGTGGTCAAAACCACTGGTGGTACCAAACCACTGGGACTTAGTCGTAAATAATCAATCGATGTGGTCAAAACCACTGATAACCATAGGTCACAAATAATCTGATGGGGCCAACCCATCTTGTGGTCAAAACCACTGACAACAGTCCATAAAATCATCCCCCTCCTCTCATCAATCCCACCATCACATGCTTACACATCAATTATCATATTTCATGTCATAGCATTTAATATCATGTGATGGCATGCAAATCGTATATCAAAAATCACAAGTTAGGGGACTTACCCGGAAACCATGATTATGCCACAAGCTAATCACAACCAAAAGATTAAAGGCAAACAATTAAGTCATGTAAATTAATAAAGTGTGTAGTGAGTTTTTACACACCTGTTACTACCGAAATTCCTAGATCCCGAAAAGCCGATCTATGACGCTAGATCTTTTAACCTATAATCGACCATCAACATGATTAGGGACATTAGGCCTATTCGGCCAAACCAAGTAATATCAAAGGCTCTTTTACGTACTTACCTTGAACAGATTTGATTTCCAAACAAATCCCGAAGCCTTAATTAGCCCCTAAATTCATGGCACATGTTAGTTTCGGCATTTAAACAATAAACTTTTAATAAAAGGCCCTTCGCCGAATGGTGTATCCCACATATCATGCTCACCTTAAATCCTGGAAGGCCTCTCAATTTTCCTTAATGCTGGTTTCTAGTGAGGGTTACCAATCCAAGACCCTGAATAGGTTCGATTATACACAAGAATTCAAGGATAAACCTCAGGGTTTCGACTGGCCAAAACAATAATGAAAGAAACAACCTAGAGAGAGCCCTTACCACACCTATTGCATTCGGCACCACCCTTGGTTAGGGGGAAAAGATTCGACTATCTTCAATGTAGAGGAAAGGACCAAAAATAGCACCTCTCTTTAAGGGGGTTTCGGCCAAATAGATCTCAATAGGGGAAGAAAAGAAAAAGAATGGAAGGGTTCAGCTACTAGGGAAAGAAAAAGAAGGAAATTTTTGAAGGTTTTTGGGCAAGGTTGGAGTGGTTTCGGCCAGCAGCAAAATTAGAAGAAGAAGAAGAGCATTAGCTAAGTGAAATTTGGCACCCCCTTGTTTAACACTAAACCAAAAATAGATGGCCCTAGAGAGTCCTTATTTCGGCCATAATCTCTCCCCTCTTTGTGATAATTCAGCCTTTAATTATCAAAGATAATGCATGATTTATCTCCCAATTATCTCCTATACACCTCTTCAACAATTTAAATGAAATTAAACCACTAATACAATCCCTTCCAGCCGAAATTTAGAGCAAAAATATAAGCTTATCCTTATCATTTAAAGAGTCCAAATAGCAGCCATCACTCCCCTCTCCACTCGCCAGCCTTGAAAAAAAAATAAAAACCAATTTGCTGCTACTCTGGTTCGAACACCAGACCTCACTAACGCAGCCCCACCTTAAACGCCCCAGGCCATCTCTTCCCATTTAACTTTCATGTCATATAACCCCACCTTTAATTTATAACACCTTTATACCTGGGCCCTTCTCCTTTTAACGCCAAAGCCTAAAAATAAAACTCCCCTTGCGTCCCTTATGTCTCGAACCCGAGACCTTATACCAAAGCCCTTTAAGTGGCGCCCCAAGCCACTCCACCAACCTGCCTTTCATGCCAAAACTCACTCTCAAAATTCATTAAAACCTTCCTTAACCCTAACGCCCAAAAATTCCAAAAGGAAGAAACATTTCCCCCTTGTTACTGCCGAGACTCGAACCTCCTCCCGAACAACCCCCTTAGGCGCACCAAGCCACTTGTGCCAAGCCCTTTTCTTTGTGTCATATTTCGCCCACAATTTTATTTAGGCCCTATCTCACCTAGCTCCCTCCTTTTAGATACTTAAAAAGAAATTTTTAATACTAGGTCAGGTCTAGCTCGGGATTATTTTTAGACCCTAGAACATGCCAAATAAATCCTATAATTTAATTCTTTAGGCACACACACATGGGAAAATATTTAAATTACAGATAACCCCTAATTTAGGGTGTTACAACACTTTTGCCCCTAATATTTCAACATTTTTACAATTTAGTCCTTGACTCATAAAAATGCAAATTCATGAAATTCAACTTATACCCATGCTAGCCAAATTTCAAATAAGTCCCTAGCAGCCCATATTTTTCATTTATTTCACATTTTAACCATAAAATTTCAACATTTCTTAATTTAATCCCTAAATGACAATTTTGTCAAAATTCACTTTACAAATGTTATTTATCTAACAAAAAGCATATATTTTCTTTCATCAAACTTAAAATCACACACATATTCATCAATTGAAAAACCCTAAATCTTTAACATTTTTGCAAAATAGTCCCTGGGTTAGCTAGATTAAGCTGCAATGATCCCAAAAACATAAAAATCATTAAAAACGAGACAAAAATCACTCACCAATTAAGCAATGTAATGGTCGAACCCTAGAAAGCTCCCATGGATTCTCAAGCTTTGAATTTTGAATGGAATATGTCATTTAGAAAGATGATACATTTTTTTTATTACTTTACTTAAGTTTATTATTAATTTACATATTTAACCTTTAACTAAACCATTAAAAATCACTTAAACCATGTACATAAATGTCCACTTACAATAAAAATGGGCTAATTACCACATAATGACTTCCACTGTAATATTCAATAGCCATTAGAAATCTTTAACTAATAGAACACAAGTTTTACACTTTACGCGATTTAGTCCTTTTTATCAGATTAAGCATTCAAACGATAAAATTTCTTAACGAAATTTCCACACAATCATTCTATTATGATATAGACCTCAATTTACTAATAAAATAATTATTTTTTACTTGGATTTGTAGTCCCAAAACCACTGTTCTGATTTGACTAAAAATGAGCTGTTACATTTGTAATAAGTTTGTGTATAGACTGTGGCATGTGACTTTATTTTGGGGATTTTTCATTCTGATTTGCATAAATTGCTTGCATGACATTAAGTTTCAAAAATTGCATAAATTATAATTTGATAAGATTTCGCTTGGAACTCGATTTTTAAAATAGAATTTGTTAATAACACATTTTTTCGCTGCATTTCTGAAAAATGAGTTTTTAATAAAATTAGACTTAGTTTTCAAAATTATTAATGTTTGAAAATGATTTTCTAAAGACATTTGATTTATGAAGTTAATATGTTTTAATTTCCAAAATAATGACGAATAACCAAGTTCTCGATTTTGAATAAAAGACAAATGATTTTGAAGTATGAATTAAAATATGAAATAGTTTTGATTAAATGATTAAATGTTTACAATTGAGATATTATGTATTTTGATTCCTAAATTGCACGGTTTTTATGAAATTAAAATAAATGCTTTATTTCATTTGTTTTAAATTGATAAGCCAATAGTTTTAAAATATTTTTTTCAAAATTCTGAAAGTTTGTTTCAACCATTTTTATGGACAAATGGTTTTTGAAATGAGATTGAAATTAAAGTTGAACATTCGATTTTACTAGTTTTGAACAAATTGCGCAAATGATTTTAAAAAATACGTCTAAATCAAGAAAGTTTTTCTAGCATTCTGGTGACTAATGTACTTTCTGAATTCGACCATAACGACTGGTCGGGTTTGGGGTGTTACACTACAAGTCACGTGTTCCTTATTCTAGTGCAATGGGATCTCTCATGTATGCTATGGTTTGCTCACGTCCAGATTTATCATATACAATTAGTTCAATTAGTAGATACATGGCAAATCTCGATAAAGAACACTGGAAAGCAGTTCAATGGATTTTCAAATACTTACAAGGTACTACCGATGTTTGCTTACAGTTTGGAAGAACTAGAGATGGACTCATTATTTTGATTTTGCTGAAGACCCCGATAAAAGAAGATCTCTCACAAGGTATGCCTTACTATTAGGGGTTGTGCAATCAGTTGAAAAGCCACTTTGCAAACTACAGTTGCTTTGTCTACTACTGAAACTGAGTACATGGCGATTACTGAGGCTTGTAAAGAAGCTATTTGGTTAAAGGGACTCTTTGGTGAACTCAGTAAAGACCTTTAGATCAATACAGTATTTTGTATAGTCAGAGTGTCATCTTCTTTACGAAGGATCAAATGTTTCATGATAGAACAAAACAGATTGATGTTCGGTATCATTTTTTGCATGATATTATTGTTCGTGGTGATATTTTTGTGAGCAAAGTTAGTACTCATGATAATCTTACAGATATGATGACTAAGTCACTTCCTATAACCAAGTTTAAGCATTGTTTGGACTTGGTTGGTGTTCATTGTTGAAGAATACCCCTTTTAAGGGTTTCGTGGAAGAGGTGGAGAACTTGTTCCTTGAAATTTTGTGGTAAAGAACTTGTTCATTGAAAATTCGTGTCAAGGTGGAGATTGTTAGAGTTGTGTGACCCAAATTCCTGTTAAAGAAATAATACAATAGTAAAATTAGGAGACCTATGGTGAGCTTAAGGCCGAGGGCCGAAGTAGAATTCGTATAGAACTATATTTTTTTCTATTTGGCATTGATCAGAATAAGGTTTTTCAACCTTTAAATAGATGTAGTTGTAACTCCTCTTGTATCATTCGATTTTCAACATTAGTGAATTTTTCCCCTCTTCCCGTGGTTTTTTTTCTCGAAAGGGTTTCCACGAAAAATCTGTGTGTTTTATTTTTTCTTTCTTATTGCTTTGCGATTGTTTTATATTGCTATTACCGAAATTCAGTTTAATAGAGCTAACAAAATAAATTGTTTTCCAACAATGATAGTATATGTAGAACACTTAAATATTATGGAAAAGTAAGGATCTTGAATGGAAATATACTTGAAAGCATAAAAGTGGGAACAACTCATCAAAATAAAGAGATGCTTCTATATTGTATCTTGAATTTAAAGTTCAAACACTCGGAAGGTGTAAAGCCAAGTGGAGTACATGTTAGCATAATATAAAAAAATACAAGTCATAAGATATAGAATTGACTTGTAATACAAATGTTCACGAGACACTTGGTTTTGGTTATGAAAAATGATTAATTTGTGGTGGATGCAGACACTAAATAAAGCTATTTATTTATGTCTAGTGGATTTGTATTCAACTGATATAAATTATTTGATAACATTATCAAAAATGAAAATTCCTAAAGGATTAATGCCTGAAGCGTAAAACTTTAGTTTTGTGAGAAATCATTAAATGTGAATATGAATTTGTTCATTTGTATTTATGAATTAATATATTTATACATATAGGTTATTATCATTATTGTTGATATTAATGTATCAAATATTATTGAAGTTCTGAAGAATTTCTAAGAGAAATAATTATTCAATAGATAAACTTTATAATGAAAGTATATCTAAAAATGAAATGTTGCCTTGACCTGAAGATCGACTGTTCAATAAGGACAAATTGTTACACAATGATATTATAAGGAATTACTATTGTAATAGCCCGATTTTGGGCCTAGTCGAAATAGTAGTGTAATATCCTGAAATATGGCTTATGCATTTATGCTTAATTATATGAAATAGCATGCTTGAGTATGTTGTGAATATGTCTAATGTAATTTGTGAACTTTAGAATAATAAGAAATGCCTTAGAAAAATATCGTATTTTAAGTTTTAATAAGGGAGCTAAGCCTAGCAGGGCCTTAAGAAAATTTATAGAGGAAATATGGCACACAATTGGGCTTGGAAATGTGGCTTGGAGGTGCCACTTAGGGCTCTGGAAATGACGCCATATGCTAGGGGGAAGGACTTGTGTTCAAGTCACGTGGGAAGCAAAATTTTAAGGTTTTTACTTTGCTTGTGACGTCAATAAGAGGGGAGTAGGGGGACGGCACCAAGACTAGATTTTAGGAGTTAAATCCTTTTATTTTTGGAGATAAAAGGTGGATAATTAATGGATTATTTTTCTTTTAATTTTAAATGAGGAGATAAAGAGGAAAATAAGGATATGAGAGTGATGGCCAAGAAGGGGACTCTAGGCTTAGTAATTTCGGCAAAAGGAGGAAAACTAAGGCCATTCAACATCCTTTTTTCTCCTTTTCTCTCTGCCGAATTCTCTCTGCCATTATTCTTCTTTTCTTTTCAATTCTCCACAAAGCCGAAAACAGAATCCCCTAGTCTGGCTGAATTTCTCTAAGTTCTATATCTTTCTTTACTTTCCTTGTAAAACTGAAATCCTCTAGTGTTTAGCAAAAGCCAAAATCAAGTGATCAACATTTAGGCCATAGCCGAATAAGCCCTATGGATTCAAGAAAAGGTGCTGTCGATTTCAATATAAGGGGTAAGGATCTATAGTCATCATCTTTTTCTTTCTTTTAGCCTAAAGTTAGGAACTAATCTCATCAATATCTTTGGTTACCGAAACTACATAGGATCTTTCGGGAATTGTCTATAGTCGACTATAAGGAGGAGAGCTTCGAGTATCAAGATCTAATGTAAGGAAAGTTTTCGGCCAAGGGCCATTTATTATGATTTAATGTTAGAAATTAATCTAACATGTGTCAAGGTTATTTCGACAGATACCAAGGATAAATAGCAATTTCGGGCTTTCAAATCACAAGGTAAAGTACATTAGTACATTCGGCCAAGGCCCTATTCAATGATTAGATCTGTTTCATATTATTCAAAAAGCCGGAAACTAACTAGTTCAATGATTAAGTGTATAGCCGATTGCAAATAAGAAGCATCACAAAGTTTTCGGGATTTGATCACTAGACAAATCGACAGCAAGGTAAGAAAGTGGTTATGTTAATCCTTCGGGATTTGGTTTCATAACCGGATGGCTTTTCACTGACATGATTAGGGTTGGCCGAATATAGGGATTAAAGATCTAAATCAGTAGATCGGGTTTTCGGGTTTCGGAGTAAACTTGCTAAGTAAATCAGGTGTGTACCCCACACTATCTTTTAATAGGATTTATGGCAATATTTAATATGAGCATGTTTATAAGAATGTGAATATGGCTAAAGTACCATGCTATGGTACAAAGTACTCAGGTACGTTTTCCTACTCCTACTAGGATTATGATAAATAACTGTTATGACACACATATGAAACTATAAGAATGTGAATTAAGAATTTGGCATGTTTTGTATGACATGGGCATACGGGTCATTGTGAAAGGGGAAGTGAAAGTGGTGGTAATACCACGATATCTGAATGTGGTGACTTCGGTCACATTATCTGAATGTGGTGACCTCAGTCACATTATCGAATGTGGTGACTTGGTCACAATTATTTAATCTGGTGGCTATGCCACGAATTTTATAAGGCGATGAGCACGTCATCGCAATGACGCCTTCGATGGTGTATAGCGGATGGAGGTTGACTTAGTAGTCCCCACGGTGTGTAGGATGGTGCGGTGATGTGTAGCGGATGGCATATAGGTTTGGGTTTGGGTTGCATCATTATTTCCTATCTGTTATATGAATATGTATGTGATATGAGAATGTATGCTGAATTGTTAAATTTTAGTGTTGGTTACACATTGAGTCTGTTTGACTCACCCGTTGGGGAACATTTTCTTCGGTGTGACTTAACAAGTGATGGACCAAGGCCGGCAGGAGCTTAGTGGTGGCCATGTGAAGTTGATTTTACTTTGTCTCGACTCTTTTTGCTTTATGTACTTTGAATTTAATTTTGGGATTTATTTGATGTAATAAGGCCATAGTAGAACTACTTTATTTTATTTTTATTTCTTATGCTTACAAATTTTTATCATTTAAAAGATTAAGTAAATTTATTTTAAAATAAACTCTAAGTGTTTTGTCACCAAAAATAAAGGGGTTTCCAATATAAGATAAACTTGTTTTCAACTCGAGCCCAACCCAAAAAAACAATCTTTCTTTCAAAACACGCAGATTTTCCAAAGTAACAAAAGAATTTTGAAACGGTTTACATCAAGGAACATACCAGAACTGATCAAGGCTCGTGGGTTGGGTTGGGGTGGGGTGTTTCAAGTAGTTTTGAGACCACAAATCTGAGGTCGGAGAAATTATTTTAATATTATTTCAAGTGTCATGGCATGATTATATTAGTGTTCGAAAATTTTGGTAAATTAATTTTAGCGATTTCATGCTTAATTTTGAAAAAGGACTAAATCGCATAAAATGCAAAAGTTTTGTTCTACAAGCTAAATGTGTTAAATAGCTATGGAAAACTAAAGTAGAGGTCCTTATTGAGTAAAAAGACCAATAAAATTAGTAGTGGCTGGACATGGAATTCAAAAATCATGAATGGTCAAAGTTTAGTGGCATTAGGTGACTAAATGAATAAAATAAAATAAAACAAAGAAAAAGTTATCATCTTTTCCCATCTTCTTCCTCTTCCACTGAAAATATCAGAAAAAATAAGGGTTTTGGAAGCTTGAAATTTTAACAACTCTTCACCTTTGCAAGTAAGTGATTTTAATGGTCATTCTTGATAATTTTTGTGTTTTTGGAACCCCTATAGCTTAATCTAGCTAATGAGGGGACTATTTTGCAAAATGGTTGAGAGTCTAGGGTATTTCCATGAGATTATTTATATTTTTTTCTGAAATTTTATGAAAGAAAATGAATCTTGGTTGTTAAATAAACAACTTTTGTGAAAGGGGTTTTCATGAAAACACCTAAAAGGACCATTTTGTGAAGTTTATAAAATAGGTTGTAAATGTGTGAAATAATTAAAAATTGTGAGTTTCTATAAGAGTAATAAAGGTTTGGCTAAGCTTGTTAAAGGAGTAAATTTGATTAAAATCATTTTACGAGCCTAGGGGAAAAATCGTAATTATGTGAAAGTCTAGGGGCAAAATTATAATTTTGTCCAGGTATGAATTATAAATTGTCTTGATTAATGTAGTGATTAAATAAGTGAATTTGTCATTATAGATCAAGAAAAATGGAGTTCGGACCCAGACCGGGGAGGACCAAGCTAGTAGACTAATTTAATCTAGTCGCCCACTTTTTGTATACCGAGGTAAGTTGTATGTAAATAATACAACTTTCTTGTTATTATGTATTGAAAATTTAATATGGCATAAAGTGTTTGATTATGGTTGTGAATATGCATGATGAGAATTGATGTAGTAAAAACTCCCGATTGAACCTTAGGAATAGATTGGATATCCATGTCATGACATTTAGGTGATATGTGTGCTAGTGTAAGAAAATGTCTGGGACATGGCATCGGGCACTTATGAGAGCCAGTGTAAGACCATGTCTGGGACATGGCATCAGCCACATTATGAGAGCCAGTATAAGACCATGTTTGGGACATGGCACCGACGTTGATATGTATGCTAGTGTAAGACCATGTCTGGGACATGGCATCGGCCACATTATGAGAGCTAGTGTAAGACCATGTCTAGGACATGGCATCAGCATTGATATGTGTGCTAGTATAAGACCATGTCTAGGACATGGCATCGACCACATTATTAGAGCCAGTGTAAGACCATGTCTGGGACATGGCATCAGCGTTGATATCTGTACTAGTGTAAGACCATGCCTGGGACATGGCATCGGCTACATTATGAGAGCCAGTGTAAGACCATGTCTGGGACATGGCATCGGTATTGAGACAAGTGCTAGTGTAAGACCATGTCTAAGACATGGCATCGGCCTCGACATGTGAGCCAGTGTAAGACCATGTCTGGGACATGGCATTAGCATTTTACCCTCTTGTGTGAGGCTTATCGGATATCCTTTAGTATTCCAAATAGTTTCACGGGTTATTTAAATCTTATGATAAAGATATGAAAAGATATAATCATGTTGTGAGTGGTACAGGTTCATACTCGAAACTCATGAGATATGAGCTTAGTTATGATGCCTTAATGGCAAGGATGAAATTGAGTAAGTTCTATATATGAGAATGATTTTGGGACGATCTTGTAATCTTTAGCTTATACTTGTGATGGGTAAATATGTAGTAAATCTACCATTGTTAAATCAAGAATGTTGTGCTGGTTTATAATATGCTACGTGTTTAAAGATGCATGGTTGATGTTGTTACGTATTTACATGCAACTTACTAAGCTTTATGCTTACTCCCTCTCTTTTCCATTTTCTTATAGTATCGCCAAGCTAGCTCGGGGACTAAAAGACGTCAGAGGATCGATCACACTATCAATCTGAACATTTGGTATAGTTAGATTTATCATTTTAAGTATGGCATGTATAGGGACTTGGTCTTTTGTCAAGTGTCATATTGTTTTGGCCAAATGTGTTGGCTTGTCTTGAAGATTGATTTATTTTGTATAAGGCTATGGATTATAGCTAATACTTGTTATTGATATATGTAAATGATGATGTTTTTCATGAATGTGCAATTTGCATGGTGAAATAAGTAGTGTGTTAATGAATGAATGAATGAGTAAGTTGCATGATTGGATTGATAAGGTATGTGATAAGTTTTGCGTGTGAATAGAGTGTAGTGGCCTTGATGTGTATATGTCTTGGTTGTGGCTGATTTGGTCAGATGTTTATGTGTGGATTGGTGTTACTTGATGTGGCTTATGTTGATGCAAGTAAGGGTGGCAAAAGGGCTTGGTAAATAACCTTGTTTTTGTCCACACGGGTAAACACACGGGCATTTGTCTAGGCCGTGTGTGACACACGGTCTGCCCCATGGGCATGTAGTCCCGCCGTGTGTCCCCTGCACCTTAATTTGGTAAAACAAAATGACCAGTAGTAACCACACGGGCTGAGGTACAATCGTGTGGATGACACGGCCATAATACATGGGCATGTGCTTAGGCTGTATGAAGTCTCCACCTTAAATACGAAATTAAATTCATCACACGGCCTAGCACACGGGCGTGTGACTTGGGCGTATGAGCCTAAAATGTTGCTGATGTCAGAAATAGAATGTCAATGTTTTAACACATGGGTTGAGGCACTGACGTGTCATGGCCGTGTGAGGGACACGGGCCATGGATATGGGCGTGTTCCAGGCCGTGTGAAAACCTCTGTAGGTTCAAATTGAAAAATAAATCCACACGGCTAGAGACATGGGCGTGTGTGACTACAAGGTCTGCCCACACGGGCGTGTGCCCCTATTTTCAATGAAATTTTCCAATGTTTTCTAAAGTGACTGGTTTAGTAGCTAACAATTTCTAAAGTATGGTTTTGGTCTCATATGAATATATTAGGGACTTTAAGATGAAAGTTGAAAAGTTTTAAATTTGAACGAAATTTCATAACCCGAAAATGCTTGTATGCATGTTATTAAGTTAGGTTACGCCTCGTACCTTGTTCCAGCATAGGATACAGGTAATAGGTGTTACATTTAGTAGTATCAGAGCTATGGTTTAGTCGATTCTCAGACTAAACTAACGTGTGTACGATTCTAGCTATATATGCCATATAGTAATTTAATAGTGTGACGACTCCTGACGAATTTAAATTGTGTTTTTATTTAGTAAATGTATCCCGACGGAGTAGTGGCGAATAATGTAGAAAGTAATGCACCGGCTCCGACAGAAGGGACCGCGCCAGTCGAAAGTGGGCCCGTGACATTGAGTCAGGGTAGAGTGCTAGAGAAGCTTTCCTCCATATGATGAAATCTTGGTATTCGGAGTTTGTTCGTGCAAACTTGAACGCTCCACCTCCTCCACCCCTCCAATCCCTTAGCCTGCCCCTACAGCTCTCCAAGTAGTGGAAATGATTAGAAGGGAAAAACGTCCGGTAGATAGAATTCGAAAGTAAGGGGTCGAGGAATTTCGAGCGAATATAGATGATGACCCAAAGAGAGCAGAATTCTGGCTAGAAAATACCATTAAGGTATTTGATGAGTTGTCTTGCACAGCAAAAGAGTTCCTGAAGTGTGTAGTGTCACTCCTACGAGACTCGGCTTACCAATGGTGGAACACCCTTGTGTTAGTTGTACCGAGGGAGAGGATAACTTGGGAATTCTTCCAGGAAGAGTTCTGTAAAAAGTATATTAGTCAGAGTTTTATAAACTAGAAAAGGAAGGAATTTCTTGAACTGAAGCAAGGCCGAATGACGGTAACAGAGTATGAGCGTGAGTTCGTGAGGCTCAGCAAATAAGCTCGAGAGTGCATATCTATCGAAGACATCATGTGTAAGAGATTTGAGGACGGATTGAACAAAGACATTTGACTTTTGGTTGGCATCCTAGAGTTAAATAAATTTGTGGTGCTCGTTGAAAAAGCTTTCAAGGCCGAGGAATTGGCTAAAAAGAAAAGGAAAGCTAATAATGAGTCTCGTGACTCAAAGAAAAGACAGTTGGGGAAATCATTTCATTCCTCATCCAAAAGATAGAGAGAGTTTCCCACTCGATCTGTAACACCCCAAACTCGGCCTAAAAGTTAGGCCCGAATCCGGAATGTCACATTAAAGGCGCAATTCAAAAACAGTTTTGCTAATTAAGAATTTAAGGCCCAAAAGGCCAAAATCTAATAGACTTATTAATTAAAAAAACCCATTTTATTATTTTAAGCATTTAGTAAACCAAGTTTGAACATAAGAGCTTACTTAGGTTTAATAACTAAATAAACATTTAATCTCAAAACCCAAATTAAATCCGAAGTCAAAACGGAGTACAAGGTCTTATTACGTCCACTGAAAATTACTTATAAATAAAACATGTATTTTGAAACAAATAAATGAAAATTCAAGCCTCTTGTAGTGTGGCCATCTCCGAGTCCTCTCTCACGTCGAGTCGTCTATTCGGGATAACCTGAAACATTAAATTAAAGGGGTGTGAGTTTCGAAACTCAGTGTGTACAACCCTTGGCAAACAAATCACTTACAAATATTCACGTTGGGCCTAAGCCCTATCAAAATCGATGGTCTTGGGCCTTATCCTACAAAGACCTCATATCATATCATAACATAACGTATCATTTATAAACAAATAATGCAAAACCCACCCCAAAAATCCATCCGCTATGCACCATTTCCCTTCCAACCTTATGACTCCTGTGATTCTAGCTCGACCCACCCCTCCGCTACACACCAAGGGTAGCAGGATGCAGTGTTATAGAAAGTTGCAAACAAAGTCGCTAATCATATATATTGGGCTTAAAGCCTCCTTTGGATCCATACCATATGGCCATGCCATCTTGGATCCATACCATACGACTATGTGATCCTCAAATGTTGACATAGAGTCATCAATATATATGTTAGGCACATAGTTACGGTAAATATGATTGGCACAAAGCCTTCGGTATTGGCACAAAGCCCATAATCACAGCACGAAGCCCATATTAGTGGCACACAGCCCTCGGTAACATTATCGGTGCAGCATGGCTGCTCGGTGGCTAAAAGCCTACGGTGGATCCATACCATACGGCCATGCGATCCTGGATCCATACCATACAGCCATGCGATCCTCAAATCTTCCTCCGTACCATAATTCCCACCCATATACATCCTAAGCAGAATATAATATGAATGCATCAAACACAAAAGTAACATCCACAAACTCATATTCGTCACATAGGGGTATTTTCATCATTTCACTACCTAGGGGTATTTTCGTAATTCTACCCTACAGGGGTATTTTAGTAATTTCACAAATCAGGGGTATTTCAGTAATTTCATAAATCGAGGGTATTTTGGTAATTTTGTAGACCAGGGGTATTTTGGTAATTTCACAAATCGGGGGTATTTTGGTAATTTCACAAATTGGGGGTATTTCAATAATTTCACAAATTTGGGGTATTTCGATAATTTTATAAATCGGGGGTATTTCGATAATTTCACAAATTGAGGGTATTTCGATAATTTCACAAATCGAGGGTATTTTGGTAATTTCACAAATCAGGGGTATTTTGGTAATTTTATAAATTGGGGTATTTCAGTAATTTTACAAATCGGGTGTATTTCAGTAATTTCACAAATCGGGGGTATTTCGGTAATTCGTAAACTGGGGTTATTTTGGTCCCTTTTGGGTTTTAGTTATGAACTTTGGCCCACCAACAAGTCCTCGCGGCTAAAGTGAACAGACACTACGCACCAGATAGGATTCCAGAAAAGAGGAGGTGTGCCACTAGGGCCGCTTAAGTACCAAGCTCTCCCTAGATCCAATCCTAGACATGCGTATACCCGTTGCCACACCCTAACCGAGCGACTTGTTCATAGACATGTTTAATTAGAAAAATTAAGTCTTATGGAATTTAAGAGTTGTTCAAACTAGGCCTAAGGTCCATAAACCCTAGCATACTTGTCTACGTCCCCATAAAGCTCATCAAACCCAAATTACATCATTACGGCCCATTAGGCCCAAGTCTCATAATATGGCCAAATAGGCCCAAAACAAATTCAAATCATGTATCATGCATGTCTAATTCAATTCGTATAACCAACCAAACCATTTCATCAAGCCTAGCCTCAGGGCCCACCGGGCCCATTTAGCCACTTTCGGCTTTTCGGCTCTTCGGCATTGCTGATTTTGTGTGTTTAATGTTTGTACACACCTGGTAACCACGCACGCTGTAAACCCCTTACCGATGTGGGATCCCTCCATTAGCAGAGTTTAAATCCAACTCAAACTCTTCTCGTACAATCCACAAAATAAATACTCCCTTGCTTGTCATGAGATTCGAATCCAGGCTCCCTTGCACCCTTACTGATGCCTTGCCACTAGACCACTCACTTTCTTGTGTCTAAAATAATGCGTAACTAAATATAACCCTATGGCAAAATTCTAGAGTCCATTTAAAAAAGAAATCCCAAAATACAAGAGCCAAGATTTGAACCTTGGACTTGACCTCCTTCTTTCCTTGTGGCGTCATCCCCCTTGTCCCCTAAGTGGTGTCACTTTGCCACTACACCACACACTCCACTTATGTCATTTTTTCCACATTTTATTCTTAAAGCCTACCTACCAACTCCTAGGTTTTTTTTTTCACCTAAAACCAAAATTTTTCCTAAGGCCTAACTTGAACCCGAGACTTCATAGAAGCCCCCTAACCTTCCAAAATCACTCACATACTAGATCCAACTTGCACTAATACCATTCTCTTATTCCCAAAAATTTTAAATGCTCCTACGCCTAAAGCCCAATGGGCTTAATCCTACTAGGCCCAACTTTGGAATGTTACACGATCAAATGCGTCAGTAGGATTCTCGAGCAGAAATAAGAATAAGTAGTATACAGTGTCTAAAGCTCAAACCACTTTTATCGTGAGTATTGATAGTGCTTGACCGAATAGACCAGAATGTTCATAGTGCGATAGACGTCATTTTGGTGAGTGCCGAGGAAATGAAAGAGGGTGTTTCAAATGTAGGTCACTAGATCATTTTATTCGTAGTTGTCCCGAGATGGTCGAGAAAGATAAAGATCAAGGTGTGAGATCAGTAGTGATCCTTCTGGAGGTAGACCACATAAGAACCCAGGAAGTGGGGCTAGCAGCAGAGGAGCGCCCAGAGACTCGGTTGTGAGATCCAAGGGTAGAGCTCCTGCAAGGACATATTTCATTCGCGCTTGCAAAGAGGCATCATCTCCAGATGTGATAACTGGTACTTTTTCTCTTCATGATATTTCTTTTGTTGTTTTGATTGATCCGAGATCTACCCATTCTTATGTTTGTATGAAATTGGTGTCTAGTATGAAATGCCTGTCGAGTCTACAAAATTTGTGGTAAAAGTGTCAAACCCATTAGGCAAGCATGTGTTAGTTGACCAAATATATAGAGATTGTCCCTTAATAATTAGAGGTCATTGCTTTCCGGCTAACCTCATGTTGTTGCCATTTGATGAATTTGACGTGATTCTTGGTAAGGATTGGTTGACTTACCATGATGTGATTGTGAATTGTCGAAGGAAATTTATTGAAATGAGATGTGAAAATGGGGATATTCTTCGGGTTGAATCAGGTGAACCGGATAGCTTGCCTGTAGTGATTTCTTCTATGAGGACTGATAAATGTGTAAGAAAAGGGTGCGAAGCTTATCTCGCTTTTGTGTTGAATACCCAAGTGTCCGAGTTAAAGATTGAGTCAGTGCCGGTAGTGTGTGAGTATCTGGATGTGTTTCCGAAAGAATTTCCTGAATTGCCTCCAACTAGGAAGTCGAGTTTGGTATTGAGTTGGTCCATGGTATGGCACCTATTTCGGTTGCCCCGTATAGGATGGAACTATTAGAGTTAAAAGAGTTGAAGGTTCAGCTACAAGAGTTAATGGATAAGGGTTTTGTGAAACAGAGCTATTCTCCAAGGGGTGCTCCGGTACTTTTTGTGAAAAAAAAGACGGGTCGATGAGGTTATGCATAGACTACAGACAGCTCAATAAGGTGACTGTGAAGAACAAATATCCTTTGCCAAGGATCGATGATCTGTTTGACCAATTGAAAGGAGCCACAGTGTTTTCTAAGATAGACTTAAGGTCTGGTTATTACTAGCTAAGAGTTAAGGAGCAAGATGTATTGAAAATCGCATTTCGGACGAGGTACGGGAACTATGAGTTCCTTGTCATGCCCTTTGGCTTAACAAATGCTCCTACCGTGTTTATGGATTTAATGAATCGTATTTTCCAACCATACTTAGATAAGTTCTTGTTGTTTTTATCGATGATATATTAATTTATTCTCGTGATGAGAGTGAGCACGCGGAGCATTTGAGAACTATTTTGCAAACTTTAAGAGATAAGTAGTTGTATGCCAAGTTTAGAAAAAGTGAGTTTTAGCTCCGAGAGGTCAAATTCTTACGACACATTGTGTCGGGTGATGGAATTAGAGTTGACCCGAGTAAGATCTCGGCTATTGTTGAGTGGAAACCATCGATGAATGTATCAGAGATTAGAAGCTTTCTAGGGTTAGTGGGTTACTACAGACGATTCGTTAAAGGATTCTCCATGATTGCTACTCCGATGATGAGGTTGCTACAAAAAGATGTCAAGCTCGAATGGACGAAAAAAATGCCATCAGAGTTTCGAGAAACTAAAGGCGTTGTTAACTGAAGCTCCAATTTTAGTGCAACCAAAATCGGGAAAAGAATTCGTAGTGTATAGCGACGCATCCTTGAATGGATTGGGATACGTGCTCATGCAAGATGGCAAGGTAATAGCATATGCCTCGAAGCCACTGAAGCCGCATGAGATATACCATCCGAATCACGACTTAGAGTTAACTGCCATAGTGTTCGCACTGAAGATTTGGAGACACTATTTGTATGGCGAGAGATGCCGAGTATTCACCGACCATAAAAGTCAAAAGTATTTGATGACTCAAAAGGAACTGAACTTTTGCCAACAGAGATGGCTAGAGCTCATAAAAGATTACGAACTGGTGATCGACTATCACCCGGGGAAGGCGAACATGGTCGTCGATGCTTTGAGTAGGAAGTCTTTTTCTGCCTTGTGGGCTATGAACACTCAGTTGTTAGTAACCGACGATGGTTCAATTTTAGCTGAGTTGAGAGCGAAACCAATGTTTTTACAAGAGATCTGCAAAGATTAGAAAGGTGATAAAGAATTGCAAGCTAAGATAACTCAGTGTGAGACGGGTATAGAATCAGACTTTCGAATTGGTTCAGATGGATGTTTAATATTTCGAGATAGAATTTGTGTACCCAAAGACAATGAGCTTATTCGAAAAATTTTGCATGAGCCACATAACAGTTGTATGTCTATCCATCCAGGTAGTGTGAAAATGTACAATGACTAGAAGAAAATGTATTGGTGGTCGGGAATGAAGAGAGACATTTCAGAGTTTGTCTCTAAGTGCCTAATTTGTCAAAGCTGAACACCAAGTACCTTCGGGTTTACTTCAGCCTATGATGGTTCCCGAGTGGAAACGGGACCGTATTACCATGGATTTTGTGTCTAGATTGTCGTTGTCGCCAAAGAAGAAATATTATGTATGGGTTATGGTTGATAGGCTAACTAAGTCAACTCATTTTATACAGGTGCGTATGGATTATCCGCTTGAAAAGTTGGCTGATTTGTACGTTTCTGAAATTGTGAGACTCCACGGAGTGCCCTTGTCGATTATTTCAAATAGAGATCTGATGTTTACCTCACGATTTTGGAAAAAGTTACAAGATGCTTTGGGGACAAAGTTGAATTTTAGCACGGCTTTCCATCCGCAAACTGATGATCAATCGGAGTGAGTAATTCAGATTCTTGAAAACATGTTGCGGTGTTGTGTCCTTGAATTCCAAGGCAATTAGGAAAAATATTTACATTTGGCAGAGTTTGCCTATAACAATAGTTATCAGTCGAGTTTGAAAATGATGCCTTATGAGGCTTTGTATGGGCGTAAGTGCCGAACGCCCTTGTATTGGACCGAACTTAGAGAAAATCAGATTCACAGGGTTGACTTAGTTAAAGAAACTGAAGAAAAAGTTAAGGTGATTCGTGATTGTTTGAAGGCAACTTCGGATAGACAGAAATACTACGCAGATTTGAAATGGAAAGAAATTGAGTTTCAAGTCGGTGGTAAGGTGTTTTTTAAGGTAACCCCATGGAAAAAAGTCCTTAGATTCGGTAGGAAAGGCAAATTAAGGCCACGTTTTATTGGGTCATATGAGGTGACTGAGAGAATTGGACCGATAGCATACCGATTAGCTTTGCCGTCCGAGTTAGAGAAGATCCATGATGTTTTCCATGTGTCTATGTTGCGCCGTTATCATTTTGACCCTTCACACGTTATTTCACCAGCAGAGGTTGAAATTCAACCATATATGACCTATGGTGAAGAGCTGGTTAAGATCTTGGCCCTGGAGGTCAACCAATTGAGAAATAAAAGTATAGCACTCATTAAAGTACTATGGCATAGACATGGGGTTGAATAGGCCACATGGGAGCCCGATGAGACTATGAGAGATAAATACCCAAACCTTTTTAATGGTAAGATTTTCGGGGATGAAAATCCCTAAAGGGGGAGAACTGTAACAACTCGATTTTGGGTCTAGTCAGAATAGTGGTTTCGAGACCACAAATCCAAGGTCAGAGAAATTATTTTAATATTATTTCAAGTGTCATGGCATGATTATATTAGTGTTTGAAAATTTTGGTAAATTAATTTTAGCAATTTCATGCTTAATTTTGAAAAAGGACTAAATTGCATAAAGTGCGAAAGTTTTGTTCTACAAGCTAAAGGTGTTAAATAGCTATGGAACACTAAAGTAGAGGTCCTTATTGAGTAAAAAGACCAATAAAATTAGTGGTGGCTAGACATGGAATTCAAAAATCATGAATGGTCAAAGTTTGGTGGCATTAGTTAACTAAATGAATAAAATAAAATAAAACAAAGAAAAAGTTATCATCATTTCCCATCTTCTTCCTCTTCCATCGAAAATATCAGAAAAAATAAGGATTTTGGAAGCTTGAAATTTCAGAAACTCTTCACACTTGCAAGTATGTGATTTTAATGGTCATTCTTGACAATTTTTGTGTTTTTGGAACCCCTATAGCTTAATCTAGCTAATGAGGGGACTATTTTGCAAAATGGCTGAGAGTCTAGGGTCTTGCCATAAGATTATTTATTTTGTTTGCTGAAATTTTATGAACGAAAATGACTTGATTGTTAAATAAACAACTTTTGTGAAAGGGGTTTTCATGAAAACACCTAAAAGGACCATTTTGTGAAGTTTATAAAATAGGTTGTAAATGTAACACCCCTTACTTGTAATTCCCACCGGAATCGGGCCCGAGGCATTACTGGATAAAAACCACATGATCGCCACTTAGGCTCATTGTGACTACTCTCTTAAGTTACCTCATCAACCTCATTCTCAACTTACGAGACCTCACTTATACACACGAGGCTCTCGAGACTATATCAGAACTTTTTCAAATCTTAAAATTTTCTCCATCTAAACAAGGACAACAGGCCCGTGCTAGGTGACACACGGTCGTGGGCAGTCACACACGCCCATGTTCACAAACTATGTATGAAAACTCAAGCATTCTGCCTATGCCCCACGGTTAGGGCACACACTCGTGCTCACCACCCATGGTGCACACTGACCACCTCACACAGCCTTGAGTCTAGGCACACGCCCGTGTGGCTAGCCCGTGCCCTACACTACTCAATTCTACCAAAGTGACACGGCTAATGCACACGCTCGTGGACTGGCCGCCTGTCACATATCACCTAGATGCATGCCCGTGTGACTGTCCACATGGACAAGAACAAAGCTATTTGTCAAGTTCTTTTCACTCCTCACTTAAACACAACATGCACTCATCCAATCCATCTATAATCAACTCATATTGAAGCACAAACTCACATGGATAACTACATCTTTTCATATAGTAAAATATCCAAAAACTATGGCATTATACAAAATAGATTATCCATCTAAAGGCCAACACATCTTAGCCATTAACAACAAAATTTACTAACTTGTCTAGCCTCTATACATGCCATATACAAAACATCAAGTCTACTGTACTAGAGTAAGCTGATAGTATGGGCGATCTTCCAATTAATCCACGTATCTCGATTCAACCCTCTTTCTCTATAAGACAAGGGAAAAGAAAATGAGTAAGCCTTGAGCTTAGTAAGTTTACACATAAACAATTTAAGCATTCTAGTATAAACTAAACAACAATTAGCATTATACTACCAAATAAATTCACATCCACAATTATGCTTACTCTTTTTATCCCTTACCACATTTCCAACACATCATGAGTCACATACTCATAATCATTGACATCCACCCCTGCACTCAATATCACATTTACTCAATATACAATACATCATTATTCTTAATAATACATCCA
Source organism: Gossypium rotundifolium (assembly GCA_025506655.1). Taxonomy (NCBI): domain Eukaryota; kingdom Viridiplantae; phylum Streptophyta; class Magnoliopsida; order Malvales; family Malvaceae; genus Gossypium; species Gossypium rotundifolium. Next base: position 66,058,069 of record CP106722.1, read on the forward strand.
GACAGCTAATTTCTCGGTGATTTCACACTTAGCCCACCACAATCAATTTATAGGGTAGTATCGCACTTAGCCTACCAACAAAGGTATTCATAGTGGTTTCGCACATAGCCCACTAAATAATATACTTATCTATGGTATCGCACACAGCCCATCGTTGTTTAATATTAAGGTGGTATCGCACTTAGCCCACCATCAAGCATTATCACTACACATTCACATATCTACTTGTAATTCATTCATCCATTCACAATTACTATCTCATTCATTCCTTTAGAACCTCATATGTCCTCAATCATGCTACACACTAGCTAGCATTAAGAATGTAAACGCATATATGCATCATTTATACATAAACTTACCTCGATACTAAAAAGTATTAAAACGTGCAATTTAGTCCACCACCTTGCTCTTGCCTCGGTTTCGGTTCGGGCTTCATCTTTCTTTACCTATAATGATAAATCAACTCATTCAATACACACATTGACTAAATTGACCATTATCTCATACTTTAGCAAAATTACCATTTTGCCCCTAAACTTCTCATATTTACTCATTTTCCCCACGGCTCGTAAAGTGATTTTCATTCAACTTTCTAGTCTTTCATGCTTAGCTGAACCATTTACTCAACTAAAGCAATCATCAATTCTCACTAAATCACACATGTATGACCAAACTCAAGACTTTCACAAACAAGTCCCTACATGCATTTTTCATGGAAATCACTTAGCAAAAGATGTTTCTACTACATTAAGCTTTCATATTCTTCCATAAAACATCAAAATGCATGCATTTCATACATGGGTACATTTTTTTGAACATCCATCCTAGCTCAACATATAGCTAAAAATAGCTTTCTCATGTTATTAAGACTTCAAAAATACGAAAAATATCAAAAACGGGGCTTGGATGCACTTACTAGCAAGCTTGAAAAGTTAAAGAACCCTAATAATGGCTTCTTGAAAATTTTGGTAGCCTTGGAGAAGAAGATGAATGAAATTCTATCATCTTTTCCCATTTTAATCATTTAATTGACAAATGACCAAAATGCCATTTTTGACAAACTTTATATTTTAACCCATCCATGCTCAATTTTGTACAAAAATTAGAAATTGGGAAAATTGCTCATTAAGGACCTCTAATTGATATTCTAAATCTATTTCATACAAATAACTTCTAGAATCTCACATTTTGCAACTTTTACAATTTAGTCCTTTTGGACAATTCAACTGAAAATTTCACAAAATTGCTTCATGAAACTTTCACACTAACATGAAAACATGACATAAACCTCAAAAACTCATACATATACCTTAGATTTGTGGTCTCGCACCACTATTTCGACTAGGCCCTAAATCAGGATGTTACAGTAAATGTGTGAAATAATTGAAAATTGTGAGTTGTTATAACAGTAATAAAGGTTCGGCTAGGCTTGTTAAAGGAGGAAATTTGATTAAAATCATTTTACGAGCCTAGGGGCAAAATCATAATTATGTGAAAGTCTAGGGGCAAAATTACCATTTTGCCCAGGTATGAATTATAGATTGTCTTGATTAATGTAGTGATTAAATAAGTGAATTTGTTATTATAGATAAAAAAATAGAGTCCGGACCCAGACCGGGAGAGGACCAAGCTAGTAGACTAATTCAATCTAGTTGCCCACTTTTTGTATACCGAGGTAAGTTATACGTAAATAATACAACTTTATTGTTATTATGTATTGAAAAATTAATATGGCATAAAGTGTTTGATTATGGTTGTGAACATGCATGATGAGAATTGATGTAGTAAAAACTCTCGGTTGAACCTTAGGAATAGACTGGATATCCATGCCATGACATTTGGGTGATATGTGTGCTAATGTAAGACCATGTATGGGATATGACATCGGCCACATTATGTAACGTCCCGAATTTGGGCCTAAAATTATTGGGCCTATTGGGCTTTGGGCTTTGGATCTTAGAAAACTTTTAAATAAGCGAGAAAATGACAATTGGCATATGGACTTTGAGGGTTAATGAATTTAGAGTGTCTAGGGGTGTTGGAGATGTCCTGGGATCAAGTAAGGGTATAGGAAAAATTTTGGTTTTTATCCCTAGGGAATAGTGGCTCCAATTAGTAGGCCTTTTAAGTAAATGAAGAAGAAATAGGACACAAATGGGCTTGTGGTCCAGTGGCAAGTGGCGTCACTTGGGAAATATAAGGTAGCATGTGTGTAAGTTGAACAGGTCCAAGGTTCGAGGCTTGAGAGTGGTAAATTGGAGGTTTTATTTTTGCCTTCTAGATGGTTAGTAGTGGCATTAGAGTGGACTCTGGAAGGGAGTGTTCAGGAGAGAAAATTAAGGTCAAGATAAGAGAGAAAATATAGGGGATTGAGGTGTGGATATGTTTGTGCCGAATGGGACTCTAGGGGGAAGGGAGTTTCGGCTTTTGGCTATAAAAGGGGATGCCAAATTCTTTTGAAAGGTTCTATTACTTTTATTTTCTCCCCCTCAGCTGAATTCTTCCATTTACTGAAAAAAGAAACCATCATTCTTTTACCGAAATTTTGTTTTTCTCTCTAGCCGAATCCCTTTTTGCCGAATTCTCGCATAGCCAAACTTTTCTATTGCCGAATTACCACTATCTTTTCTTACTAAAATCCCTTTTCTGGTGCCGATTCCTTGTTGTTTTTCTCCATCACAAATCGATTATTATCTACTATCAGTCAAGGTCAAAAGCTGAATTTAGGCCACAAGATCGGAAGTGGTTTTGGTAAGTATTCAGTTAACCTCTCTTGTGCGTTTTTCTAAAAGCCGAAAGGCTATCTAACTGTCATGTTGTTAACTCTGTGATAACAAGGATAAGGTTCAAAGATCGCAAGCGTGGTAGAATCGTTAGCAAAGTGGTAAGTGTTCTCGACTCAGTTATGGTTTAGTGGATGGCCGAATGTAAGTATGGCCTATAGGGGTGACTTATGTGGAATATGAGTCACTTGTTTTAACGATATATGTTTGAGTGCAGATTTAGGGGATATTCGTGAATTATAGCTAAGGAAGGGCTATTAGAACCTGGTGGCACATAGTAAGGTTAGGTAAGGCTTCAGCTTTTGGTAAATGTGTTGATTTAGTGATTGATTGAAGGTTGGTTGGTTGTAGGTTCAAGACCAATGATAGAATAGAAAGTCACAGTAACAGGTGTGTACAAACACTACACACACGATATCGGCAATGCTGAAAAGTTGAAAAGCCAAAAGTGGCTAAATGGGCCCGGTGGGCCTTGAGGCTAAGTTTGATGAAATTGTTTGGTTGGTTGTACAAATTGAGTTAGTCATGCATGTTACATGATCTGGAATTATTTTGGGCCTAATGGGCCATATGAATGAGATCAGGGCCTAATGGGCCATAAGAATGTAATTTGGGCATAAGGGGCTTTATGAACATGAAATGGGCCTTATGAGATTCTAGAAATATATGTTAGGGTTTAATGGACTCTAGGCCTAGTTTGACAAACTCTTGAATAACATAAAACTCTTTTAATAATTAAACATGTCCGTGGACAAGTCGTTGGGTTAGAGTGTGGCAACGAACATATGCATGTCTAGGATTGGATCTAGGGAGAGCTTGGTACTTAAGCGGTCTTAGTGGCCTACCTCCTCTTCTCTGGAATCCTACCTAGTGCATAGTATCTGTTCGCTTTAGCCGCAATGACTTGTTAATGGGCCAAAGTCTATAACTAAAACCCGAGAGGGACCAAGTACCATTGATTTGGAAATTACCAAAATATGCTTAGATTTGTAAAATTACCATAATACCCTCGATTTGTAAAATTACTAAAATACCCCTATTTTGTAAAATTACCAAAATACCCTTAGTTTAGAAAATTACCATAATACCCTCGATTTACGAACTTGCCAAAATACCCTTAATTTGTAGAATTACCAAAATACCCCTAATTTGGAAATTTACAAAATACCCCTTATAGGGTAGAATTACGATAATACCCCTATAGGGTAGAATTACAATAATACCCCGGTAGGGTAGAATTACGATAATACCCCTGTAGGGTAGAATTACTGAAATACCCTTGATTGTGAAATGACTAAAATACCCCTATGTGATGAGTATGAGTTTTTATGGATGTTACTTATGTGTTTGCTGCATTCATATGATATTCTGTTTAGGATGCATATGGGTGGGAATTATGGTACGGAGGAAGAATTTGAGGATCGCATAGTCGTTTGATGACCGTGGATCCCCCGGTGACTTTAAGCCCATTATATGATTAGCAGCTTTGCTGCAACGTTGAGTAGTGCCGATGTGAGTGCTACCATTGGAGTGTAGTGGAGGGGTGGGTCGAGCTAGAATTCCCCACAGGTGTATAAGGTTGGAAGGGAAATGGTGTGCATAGCGAATGCATTTTTTGGTAGGGTTTTGCATTACCTTGTTTTGTATATAATATGATATGATATGAGGTTATTGTGGGCTAAGGCCAAGACCACCGATTTTGATAGGGCTTAGGCCCAATGTGAATATTTGTATGTTGATTTGATTGCCAAGGGTTGTACACACTGAGTTTTGAAACTCACACCCTTTATTTAATGTTTCAGGTAATCCTCAGTAGACGGCTTGACGTGGGAGAGGACTCAGAGATGGCCACACTACGAGATGTTTAAATTTTTATTTATTTGTTTCAAAAATAACATGGTTTCAATTTCTTTATTTTAGTTGGATGTAATAAGGCCTTTGTACTCCGATTTGACTTTGATTTTGGGTTTGTTGTTGTCAACTGTTTACTTATGTATTAAACCTAAGTAAATTTCTTATGTTTAAACTTGGTTTTCAAAATGCTTAAAATGATAAAATAGGCTTTTATCATTACTTACAAGACTCAAGGATTTTGGGCTTTTGGGCCTTAAATTGTTAATTAGTAAAATCGTTTTGAAGTGTGCCTTTAATGTGACATTTCAGATTCGGGCTTAACTTCTAGGCTGGGTTTAGGGTGTTACACATTATGAGAGCCAATTTAAGACCATGTCTAGGACATGGCATCGGTGTTGATATGTGTGCTAGTGTAAGACCATGTTTGGGACATGGCATCGGCCACATTATGAGAGCCATGTAAGACCATGTCTGGGACATGGCATCGGCATTGATATGTGTACTAGTGTAAGACCATGTTTGGGACATGGCATCAGCGTTAATATGTGTACTAGTGTAAGACCATGTCTGGGACATGGCATCGGCATTGAGACGAAAGCTAGTGTAAGACCATGTCTGGGACATGGCATCGGCCTCGACATGTGAGGCAGTGTAAGACCATGTTTGGGACATGGCATCTGCATTTTACCCTCTTGTGTGAGGCTTATCAGATATCGTTTAGTATTCCAAATGGTTCCACGGGTTATTTAAAGCTTATGATAAAGATATGAAAAGATATAATCATGTTGTAAGTGGTACAGGTTCTTACTCAAAACTCATGAGATATGAGCTTAGTTATGATGCCTTAATGGTAAGGACGAAATTGGGTAAGTTTTATCTATGAGAATGATTTCGGGATGATCTTGTAATCTTTGGCTTATACTTGAGATGGGTAAATATGTAGTAAATCTACCATTGTTAAATCAAGAATGTTGTGCTGGTTTATAATATGCTATGTGTTTAAAGATGCATGGTTGATATTGTTACTTATTTACATGTAACTTACTAAGCTTTATGCTTACTCCCTCTCTTTTCCATTTTCTTATAATATCGCCAAGCTAGCTCGGGGATTAAAGGACGTCGGAGGCTCGATCACACTATCAATCTGAACATTTGGTATAGTTAGATTTATCATTTTGAGTATGGCATGTATAGGGACTTGGTCATTTGTCAAGTGTCATATTATTTTGGCTAAATGTGTTGGCTTGTCTTGAAGATTGATTCATTTTGTATAAGGCCATGGATGATGGCTAATACTTGTTATTGATATATGTAAATGATGATGTTTTTCATGAATGTGCAATCTGCATGGTGAAATATGTGGTGTGTTAATGCATGAATGAGTAAGTCGCATGATTGGATTGATAAGGTATGTGATAAGTTTTGCATGTGAATGGGATGTAGTGGCCTTGATGTGTGTATGTCTTGGTTGTGGCTGGTTTGGTCAGATGTTTATGTGTAGATTATTTGCATGGTGAAATATGTGGTGTGTTAATGCATGAATGAGTAAGTCACATGATTGGATTGATAAGGTATGTGATAAGTTTTGCATGTGAATGGAGTGCAGTGGCCTTGATGTGTGTATGTCTTGGTTGTGGCTGATTTGGTCAGATGTTTATGCGTAGATTGGTGTTACTTGATGTGGCTTATGTTGGTGCAAGGAAGGGTGGAAAAATGGCTTGGTAAATTGCCTTGTTTTTGTCCACACAAGTAGACACACGGGCGTGTGTCTAGGCCGTGTGTGACACACTGTCTGCCCCATAGGTGTGTAGTCCGGCCGTGTGTCCCCTGTACATTAATTTGATAAAATAGAATGCCCAGTAGTAACCACAGGGGTGAGGCACGGCCGTCTGTCTCAACCGTGTGGATGACACGGCCATAATACATGGACATGTGCCCAAGCCGTGTGAAGTCTGCACCTTAAATGCGAAATAAAATTCTCCACACGGCCTAGTACACGGGTGTGTGACTTGGCCGTGTGACCCTAAAATGTTGCTGATGTCAGAAACAGAATGTCAAGGTTTTAACACACGGGCCGAGACACGGGTGTGTCATGGCCGTGTGAGAGACACGGGCCATGGACACGGGCGTGTGCCAGGCCGTGCGAAATCCCCTGTAGGTTCGAATTGAAAATAAATCTACATGACTAGGGACATGGGCGTGTGTGACCACACGGTCTACCCACACGGGCGTGTCCCTTGCCACACGAGCGTGTGCCCCTATTTTCAGTGAAATTTTCCAAAGTTTTCTAAAGTGCCTGGTTTAGTACCGAACCATTTCTAAAGTATGTTTTGGGCCTCATAGGCCCATATTAGGGACTTTAAGATGAAGTTTGAAAAGTTTTAAATTTGAACGAAATTTCATAACCCGAAAATGTTTGTATGCATGTTATTAAGTTAGGTAATGCCTCGTACCTTGTTCCGGCATAGGATACGGGTAACGGGTGTTACAACTATTAAGTATTTCAAAGTGTTTATATAATCAAAATTAATCAGACTAACTTTTTATGTAGATTAAAGATATTGAAAAGGAATACAAATGGTGAAACAATAATGTTATAAAAAAATGGTCTTGAATTACCATTTCTTTATGTGCCTAATGCACTCATTGTATTGGTAATAGTAAATGATACAATATGTCATTCTTTATAAAGTTGTTGGTGATATTTAAAGTATGAGAATGCAATTGAATTTTATTGCTATATTGATACGCATCAATAGAATTTATTGTATATGTTGATGATTTACTATTGATAATAACATTGAATGTCTTAATATTAAGTTATAAAATAATGTTCAAATAAGGGGGAGTAAAATACGTAGTGTACTCTTTTTTCCTTTACGAGATTTTATCTCATTGGGTTTTACGCAGAATGTTTTTAATAAGGCAGATTTGTCAATGTGTATAAATATGAATATAGTACTCTTTTTTCTTCACTAGGATTCTTTTCCCACTGGGTTTTTTCCTAGTAAGGTTTTAATGAAGCATATTCATTTTTTGTTAATGGACATCCAAAGGGGAGTGCTATAAATATTACTTTATTATGGATGTCCATAACTCTCAAAGTTGTAACCTCCACTATAGTAACCCTTAATGGAATTATGAGGGTTTTATATTGTAATTAAACCTCTATTTATTCTTTGTAACTTAATGGATTGTATTATGTTAAAAGGTTTATAAATAGAGACATGTACAAGGCTTGTAGACATACACAATAAATGAAATAAAAAGTTCTTCCGTTTATCTTTCTATTGTATTACCTCTTTGTATTGATATTTTCTCTTTAGTTTGTCCTTTCCTTTCATTATTTCATAACAAAAATATATTCTTACGAGAAGGGATTATATGAAACTGTGATTCCACATCATCCTTATCCCTTTCTAATAGGAGAATGATAAATCATATTTTTCCTCTAGATTTTTAGCTTTTTCCTCTTGAAAAAAATTCAAATCCAACTAAAAATGTTGAAAATCAAGAGGAAAATATAATTTGTTATTCTCCTATTGGAAAGGGATAAGGATGACGTGCAATTACAGTTTCATACAATCTTTTCTCTATTTTTGACATGATTTAATTATTATCATATTTAAAATAAAATCATATTTATGGATAATTTATATTTATTTAATTATAAATAACTTGAATTTTATTATTTTTAATTTATTCAACTATATTCAATAATTTTATAGATTTTGCAACACTCCAAATTTTCAGTATAGTAAATAGTGTTGTTCTAGGACCTGATACAATGAAGTTCTGTACCAATTTAAAAAATACGTTCTACACTTGAAGTCCTAAAAAATTAAATTGAATTGTAGAAAAGATATTTTTAGGGAATGGTTGTGAATTTAAGGTTTTTGAAAAGTGATCAAATTGTAAAATATGAAAAGTTTGAAGATTTAAAGTGCAAATTTTCTAACGATGAAGAAATGAGCTAAAAAGAAGTAAGTGTGAAGAAAGAGGGATTTTTGGACCTAACTGAATGGGAATGAAAGCTTAGGGATTAAATCGTAATTTTTTTATTTTTATCGAGAAAGGTCCTAATTGCAAATTTATGTATGTATATTGATGATTATGGATGATAAGTGCAATTATGAATTTTTTGAGGTATTAAGTGCCATGAATGTAATAAAGAAAGGTGATGAGACAAAAAGGGATTAAAGTATAATTTTGTCTCATAGACATTTTGACCATTTTACATAAAATTTACGTTGGAAATATTATATTTTGAGATTTTAAATCTTTGGGAACAATTTGGAGTAATTAGATTAGATTCTAACATAGAAATGAATGGTGAATTAGGCATTTGAGTAATTTTGACTTGTTAACTTTAACCCCATTTTATGTGGTAAATAAAAGGAAAGAAGATGATTTTGTTCTCATCTTTTCTCCCCCTTTTCCGACACAAATGTAAGATGAGAGGAGAACCTCCCTTCCGATGGTTTTTCTTGAAGGGCATAGAGTATAATCACATATTTCATGCCAACAATCATTATTAACATTTATTAAGTTTAATTACTTAATAGTTTCATGTGATGAAGCAAATTATATTAGCATCAACTAAAGTAGTCATTCGGTGATCACCTTTTTCTTTCCTTTATCTTTCGAGATCCTAATTTCGTATTTGGTTATATTCGATAATTCAAATATGGTATAATATTAGATCTACACATACAAATAAAGGAATCATTACAATCAAACATGATATGCATTGTTTCAATTTGACTCCTTAGATCCCCAACATCTTATTTTTGCATATCTTGTAATTCTCCTTTTCAAATCTAACTCCTTACAACTATAATTTAGGGATCTCAAACTATCCAAAAACACATTTTCTCTTCAAATTTCTAATCATTCTCACTCTAGCTTCTAAGCATTCATCAATGCTAACTACCAAAGCCTTAATATTTCATATGAATTACTCTTAACTATCAAACTAATAATCTAACAAAAATTAAAAGGAAACTTGAGTAACCATTAGTTTAAGTATGCGGCAATGGAGGAGAAAAATAGACGCAATTTCTTTTATTTCTTTCCTTAGCCGTTTGGGAAGAAGGTGAAATAAGGCACTTCGTCTCTTTCTTTTTTTCTTTCTTTCATGTTTCCATTATAATTTAGTTTAATTATATCTCATAAAAATACATCTAATGGCTAGTATTGAATTATGAGATGATTAGTGAAAATATATGGGTAAGATCATGGCTTAATTAGTTTAATGATGCCTTAATTGCACACTAGAGTCTTGGTTAATTATTACAAAAGTTCTTCTCCATTAATTCTACTATTTCTTTTCTCTACTAAATTGGTATGTTACTTTTATATTCGACATATAATTTAGTTCTAATATTATTTTTTCGGATCATAAATAAATAATATTTAAATAGAGGCTGATATTTGAAATTTTAATTTGTTTTATCGTTAAGACGGCACGAATTTCAACATCAAATATTTTGAGACGTTACATTTTATAATTAAATTTAAATAAAATATTTAATTTAAACTTAGGTTGGAGGGGCAACAAAAAATTTTATCCAAGATCAATCTCATCAAATCGAGATAACGTGGGCCATTCATATGAGATGGTATTAATATTGTTTTAATTTAAATTATTTCGTGTACAACTCACAGATGGTTTTTATAACCCGAAGTTGGAAGAAGAGAATTTAGTGGAATTAAAGGAGAGAGCAAATATGTCATTAGGGGGGGCATCAATATGATGATAGAGTTTGGTAGTTCCGTAGTGTAACAAAATCATGATAAAATGGAGAAAAGTGGGTGGGGATGGGGACTCAAGCAAAACAATCATGCCCTCTGCGTGGAATCAAGAAACCCAGTGAGTCAGAGTCAGAGACAAAGTGCATCTAACATCTCAGCCGTTCATTTCCCTACCCTTTACCCAACAATGTGCAATAAAACCTTATCAAAAAAGGGGGAAACTCTCCCCCTAAAAGAAGTCTTCTTGACCTTAGTATAAAGCCCACGTTCACACTTCCCACACGTCCATGCTCTCTACCTTTTAACTTTAACAACCAAAATAAAAGCATATTTGTTAACAAGTGTTTCAAACCAGATTTATTATATTATCATTTAATAATATTATTAAACGTAGAAACCCAAAACTAATCGGTATTTTTAAATCATTTATATTTATACGAAAATATAAATCTTAATTGAGGTTGTGTTTGAATTAAGTGTTAGAAAAAATACTAGATTTAAATTTAAATTAAATATTAAATTTAAGTTATAAAATTTATTTGATATATTTTAAAAATTAAGTATGAAATATAATTATATTGCTTGATAAATATAAAATTAAAAATTTTAAATGTAAACTATTTAAAGAATAATGCTAAAAAAAATAAATAAATAAATTGAAAAAAAGTCTATTTTCCAATTTTTCATTGCAAAATTCAGCTAAATTAAATGTATTTGCCAATTTCTTTTTAATTTGTCTTTTATGTCATTTTTTTAAATTAGGGAAATAGATCGATTTGAAGAGAGTGCTTTTACACTCTGTCCTAGTCTTTTTTTAATTTTGATAGGGTTAGGATTAGAGTTTTTTTAGGAATTAAGGTTAGGGTTTTAGGGTTGAAATCACAAAAGTTTATAGGTAGAATTGAAGGGTTGGGGATGCGATAATGCGCCTCAGAACACATACATTTTATATGTCATGCTGGGATAGGACCATTGCCTCAAAAACCCATCCTATAGAACTTAGGTTTCTAGGTGATAGTGCTTGATACAGTCACGGGTTGAAGTCTAAGTGGAGGTCCTAGTTGATATTCGTGATACAGTCACGGGGTCAAGTATAATGGGGGGCCAGCTGATCGTCGTTATACAGTCACAAGTTCAAGCTTTTTGGATACCCGCAAATGATGCCTTATATATACCATACATAAGATTGATGCATAATCATAGGGAAAACAGAGGATTTTTCGGTGTAATCAACATAATTTATTTCTCTACTTCCAAGTAGCTGGTATCTTTAACCTTTCATTCTTATCTGAAGACTGACACCGATGTGGACACAAAAAGGCTCTTAAGCAGAAAGTGGATGTTTCGGCACAGTAGAGGTTAAACTCAGGTCGGCGTGATAGTAGTTGTAGTTATTAATGGATTGTTTAATAATGACAACTGTTGTCACCCCGAAAGAAGAATCACCTTTACTGCACCACAGCAGCCACTGTCCACCTGAAAGTCCTCTTGTGTCTACGGCGGTGTTGGTTTTCGGATAAGAAGGAAGGTTAAAGATACCAACTGCGTGGAGATAGAGAAAAAAATTATGACGATTATAGCGAGAAGCCCCACAATTCTTCCCTATGATTATGCCCTCAAAATTATGTATAGTATTTATAAGGCAACATCTCCGAGTATTCGAAAAGTTTGAGCTCATACCTGCATAACAACTGTCAACTGGCTCTCCCGTTATACTTTGATCCATGACTACATAACGATCGTCGATTGAGACCTCTATGTAGACTTCCACCCATGACCGTACAAAGAAAAATAACCTCAGAACCCGACTTCCACAGGATAGGTTTCGAAGGTAATGGTCCCATCTCGATAGGTTATACATATTAGCAACAACTCAAGAATACCTCAAATTAGAAATTTTATTACCGACAAAAATTTTTAACATTGAAGCGGGAAAGAAAACAAAGAGAGAGAAATATTGTAAAGTGGAGGGATGGAGGCCAGGAAAGATGATGTTTTAAGGATGATAGAGTATGGAGGGGGACCCCCCTTTTATAGGCACAGGGGAAAGGTGAGATTGAAAGAAAAAATCCCCATGGTCGAAAACCAGTCGCAGGACCAACGTTTTCATCAAATACCTTCAAATCATGCTTCAAATCTACAAAACTTTCTGAGGTCAGGGTAATTTTTTTTGCAGACATTATGAAAATATTAGTGAAAACCCGTCCAGCTGAAAGAGTTTCCTTGCTGACATGGATGTTCGGGAGAGAATAAGCAACAGAGGTTATACGGTACTATAGAAATCCAAGGCATACGAAGGCAACATGTTCCATATCGAGGGATACATTGGGTCCTCAACATCGCTAGCATTCATTTTTCTTCAGAGATATAAGATTGATAGCAATGCTTCCTTTTTTTATGTACAAAATCTCTTCTTTTTTTTACCTTGCATTACAATTGTTTCAGCCACCCATATACTAACATTTATATATTGGAAAATTTTCTACTTTGAGTGCTACTTCAAGTACCAATTACAATTTCTCTAGCCATTGAACTTTTACCATTTTTACAAGTTAGTCTCTGTACCTTTTATTAATCACTAATTCGATAAGGGTACCTATTCAAAGCTACATATTCATATCAAATATTATATATGGAAATTTACGTATAATTTATATAAGAATTTAACAAAGACAAATATAAGTTGCAATAAAAATATACAAAAAAAAATTTGATCGTTTTTTATTGATGTCATCTATATTTACATCACAATAGGTAAATAAAAAAATACATCATCGGCGTCATCGGGTCAAATGTGTGCCTCAAGGTATGATTGATGTGTGCACATAGGATTTTTTCGCACAATTAGTAGTGTCGGCTCTCAACTTGATCGTGATCATCATCCTCATCTTCTTCGTCTTCACCTCCACCCTCATTCTCATCTTCATCTCTATCGCCGTCTACATCTTCATATCCATTTTTATCCTCGACTTTATATTCGTCTCCATTGTCTTCTTCCGTGCTTGAGTGCGTTGTTGTCCTAGCCTCCCATCGTCTGTCCTCCACTCCACGAGAAAATGGTTGAGCTAATGACCCATATTGATAAAACAACGACATGGTGAGTGTTTGTGACACTATGGGTGAATAAATGTACGATGCCGCAAAACCCAGATACATCGACATTGGCCTAAGCATCGATATTAGCATCGATGACGACATCGATATTGGCATTGATGTCACCATCGGTGATGGTAAATGCGTCGGCATTTGTGTCTGCATCGACGTCGGCATGGAGCGTGGAATGATAGGGATGGAGGTACCTTGAAAAATGTACTTACGGGAGGTATAGATGTAGGGTGTTGCGGTGGTGCATAGTGTGGTGCTTGTGAAAAACACACGGGGTTAGTGAAATGAACAAGAATAAGTGAAATGAACTGATCGGGATGTAGCATAGACATCGATGGCGCTTGTTGGGTCGGAGACAGGGACAAACCCATTGCGGTACCTCATCTAGACCTACGCTGCTATGGCATTCGTCGTGACCTCTTCTGATGAAGTTGCCTACTCCTCGCCTCCACCAATAGCAAATATGGCTTGCTAGTGACTCTAAACTATGGCATGTGCTCCAAACCAGCCACCGTGTCTGATGAGAAAAAAGGTTTGCAAATGGGTAAGAATATCCCAAATGTCGATGTACTATTTATGGTAATCTCGCCAGCTCTCGCTGATCTTCCCCTACAAGTCCAACTTGTGCAGTGCTTCTATGTCTCGCGGTGCCACCGAAATTTTTTGCCTTTACTCGAACTTCCATATCACTCGGCCTGATTCGTGCATATCCATCATCGTGTAAACTATCAATGGCACCTTCGCATCCTACATACTTCGAATGGCCAAAAATTCTAGAAAGATGCATTTTATGATATCCGAATAAACATATGGTATCCATTCAAACCTCAAAGCATAATTGTAAATTTGTTATATATTGAATTTTAATTTAAAAATTATTGCATAATTATTATAAGTTTGAAAAAAATAAGTAATTAACCTCAACTTCCGAGCATTGATCTAACAACAGCTAGATATCTTCGAGCTACTCTAGTAGTCTCATGTAACTCGACCCATGGTTCCACCTATTCAAGTGATATGCTAATTCAAACATATAATAAATAAACATCATTTACTATACTAACTACATTTTTATTATCGAATGTTTTTTATCTTGTCACTAATGGGAACATATATGGGTCATTCACTCAAGGACGTAGAAATGGTAGCCGCCACTAGAGGGCTTGCCATTCGTGAAAATTTAATTGAAACGAATAATATATGAAAAAATTAAATAAAAATATAATATTTTTAAATAAGCATATTGGAAAATTTAGAACAAAACTTGAGAAAATTGAGCGAATTGAGAGAGTTGAGAGTTTAGAGAGGAGAGTTGAATTTGAGTGAAAAAAATGAAAAATGGCTTGGTATTTATATGAAAAAAATTACCGTTGGCCCTTAAAATTTTTTACCGTTGCCAACATTTAAAAAACTATTGGGAAAATGATTGTCGGAGGAAAACACGTCCTCTAAAAATGGCCTATTTTCCCAATTTAAAAAAAAAAGGGCCTAAAAGGCCAATTAAAAAAGAACATATCTTTCTAATGTAGTTGAAAATTTCTATTATTTGATATATTATTATTATTGATTCTCAAAAGTAATTAAAAAGCTAAATCACTAAAAATATTTATTTTAATTGATTTAATATTTTCAATTGATTATCAAAATAAGGCATAAGTTTCAAATTTTAATTAAATAATTATATTATTTTTAAATGTAATTATATTAAGGTAAAAGATTAAAATTTGTATCAACTAGTATAAATTTATACGCATCAATACAAATCGATATTTGATTAAATGAACCTAAATTTATACTTAAAATATAATCAAAATGAAACTTAAATTACTTTATATTAATTTAAGATCGAAAAATAAGTATCGATAAATCTAAATGCACCGGAATGATCAAATCATACTTAAAATATAATCAAAATAAAACTTAAATTGGAAAAAATAAGTATGGATAGGTATGGTGGATACTAAAATGATTATAGGCCCAAAATCTAAAATCTCTTGGCTTTTCTTCACTTCAATGCTAGTAAATTCTTATGAATATACCTTTATTATTCAAAAGTTAAAATAAATTTCAAATTAAAAAATATTTTATATACAAGGGAGGAGGAAAGGGCAAAAAATGAAAAGAACGGAGAAAAGTGGAAAAGAAGGTAGATGCATACATACACACATATTGGAGTGAAAATCAAGTGGGATCATTCATTACAATGACAAAGTTGCGTGCGGGTCAGAATTATTACAAGAAATTATCGTAATAATGGGCCAACTGACGTGTAAATAGATGACTGGCTAACTCACAACAAAGGGAGAAAGAGAGCAGCATTTTTTGTTGGTGGTGTTGGAGTAGAGGAGGGGTTATTGGGGCATGGAAGGGCTGGCCATGCTTAGGCAGCTCATCGGTCAGCTTCAAGACCTCTTGCATCTCTACGGCTCTCCTCCTCCGCCGCTTCCTCCGTCCTCTCCTTTTCACCTTCTTCACCTCCACCAACTGCCTCATCCTTTCCACGACCACCACCGCAGGTTCTTTTCCTTTCCTTCTCTCTTTACATAGATCTCTTCAATTTTCTGTTTTTCTTCTCTCGCCTCACATTTTTTTTATGTGCTTATTTTGAATTCTTGCCAGATTGTGCTTATTTTGGATTCTTGTCAGATTTATTCATCTCGGATTCTGTATTTTCTTTCTTTCTTTTTTGTTGGGGGGTGTAATGAGGTGGATTAATGGTAGATTACCTTTGTTATCCGATAATGTTAATTTCTCTTCCTTGCATTTCTAGTTGTTTAGATTTTTGTTTATTTTCTGTTATGCCACTGCCGTTTTGTTAATTTTTATTTTCAGGGGATTTCGCATGTTTACTGCATTTGAATTTTTGGCCATTTTTTACATTATTAAATTATTCTATACCTCTTTTTGACGAAAATTGTAAGTTCATTCAAAATTTTAGTTTTCAGCATTTATCTTTCATCGTATTCCAATCATGTAGTTTCTTTTTTTTACCCCTTTTTGCCTTTGTTTTCCTTTCCCTTTTTTCAATTTTCAGTTTGCTTTGTCCCCTCCCCCAAAACCCTCCTCTCATCTTTATTAAGGGTTCATGCTACTGGGTTTTTTTTTTTTTTTTTTTTTAAGTTTTACATATTGTGATGGTCAATTTTGAACTTGTTGGCGATTGCCTTCTGATAATTGATGCTTGAATATCTTTCTTCTTAGTTGATTAGCATGATTATGATTGACTATGAAGATGGAATCTCATTTGTATCTGTTTACTATATGATTTCCTTAGAACATGAACTTAAACCTATAATTCTTGATTAATTTTTAGTCCACTGACTAATCAGCTCCTTTCAATTTTCCTTTACGTTCCTATACGCAAAGGAAAATAGAAAGTTAATTTACTACTTAATTCAACAAGGTCCTGGGTGTTTCGAGTAACAAAGAGTTGTTGTACTACTCTTGGAAGTTCTCCTTAAAGATTGTATGAATGAATGTTGAGTGGCCTAGCTCTCTGGTTATTTTATAATGCTCTGCTTGCCTTTGCTCATTTGTCAATCCCCTTGTTGATATTTCATCATAGGTCTCTCTCTCTCTCAGTCTTCTTTTACAGGGTATTCTTTATGCAAAAGCATTCATGGCAATGTAACAGAGCGCATGGTTGAAAGTTTCTATTATTAGTGCATTTAGTTGATATTGCTGTCAACATACTGTTGGTATAGCTGGATGAATAGAGGTCTTTGGCTGTGCAATGATTTGAGTTTACTCTGTCACATATTCTGGATCCATAAAAATGACTAAAAAGTACAGACTTACTGGTGAAAACAATCTCAATGAATTGTGAGAATCATGTATACCTAATTTTGTAGAGGGCTTTTTCGTGGTCCATTTGTACGTCTCTATATTGTTTGACCACTCTTTATGCAATTATTACAAATTGGGTTGTGTAGTATGAATATTATGTTCATTATTCTGATGCAATTGAGTTGAAGGTCTTGACCTTGTATTCTGTCCCTTGATGTTTTGGTCCAAATATATACCAAGATTAATTATTAGAAATTGGTCTAGAAAAATCAGGTATTCTATTCCTGACATTCTAAGGACTAAGAGTGAGTACCTGGTATTTTTCGAGTATATCTTCTTTCAACTGTTAATAATGAAAAATCAGTATACTCTATAACTACCATAGGTACCTTGTATCCACATAGTCCAATATTAGTGATCAGGCAATTCGAGAAGTTGGTCAAGATCAATATAAAACGTTCCCATATCTTCTTTCATATTTAATCATGAAAAATAGGTGAATGTTAGCTTCTATCTGTTTCATGGAAAATAACTTTTTTAAAAAAATGATTTCTTTATTACCCCAATACTTGTTTTGTGATTAAGCTTTTCTAACAAAGAAGTTAGGTGGTCAACATCTATCTTTCTAAGTTCCATTTGAGATTCTTTTTTAATGAAAATATTTGGCAAAGGCCAGTAAGGAAAATTGTAAGGTGCATTTGCATTATTATGAAGATGTTGCGGCATAAGGTGCATATGTTTGGAAACCTGTTTTGTCATGGCTGGAGCATACAAGTTCTTGTGGCATAACAGTTCTGCTTGGGCTTAGGTTTATTTTTATTACCAGAAAGATCCTTATCTAGCTAAGGCCAACTGCATAGGGCATTAACTGAAATCAGGTCACAGGTTGGTTTGAAGTTTAAAGATGATGTCAATATTGAAAATCTGATGGATTGCTAGTTACATGCATGACCCCCTAAGATGTCTGGTTTTAATCTGTAGCATTTTTCTATGGGTTAGCTATGAAACATGTTGCTCTGCAGGCAAATGGTTTCTTTGGCAACTTACTTTTTGTGTGTGGATTTATGGGTGATAGAAAGATATTTTACATTCGTCTTTTTCGTAAATTTGGTTGTTAGTTACTTGCACGATCACCTACAAATATTGGTTATAATCTCTAGCATTAGTCTATTGATTTATGCTGCTCCTCAGATACAATGTTCTTTGGCGACTTTCGTTTTTGCTTGTGTCTGTCTGTGTGTGGAATTGTGGGTAATGTAAGAATGTTTTACATTTGTCTTTTTTGTAAATTTGATTAGGAGCTGGTAGTTTTGTCTCAGTTGCTGCCTGAGAGAATGCTTCACTTGCAAGTAAAGGGCATAGAAACCATAGTCACAGTTTCAAATTTGATGCTGACTATTCTACTATAATTAGTTTTCCTATTTCATCTGAAGAAATTTTCTAGGATTGTTGGTTTTTCGATCAATTCACCACTGCAGTCCAGACTTAATTCTCCTGAAATTTTTTTGTAAATGTTGCTAGACAGTCTCTTTTTTCTTTTCTTTCTCTGGTGAGTGCCAATGTTAATTACACTACCACTATCCTTGGATAAAGATAATCTGAGATCTCCTTTTCAGTTCTAATTTAATTTTATATATAAACTTATTAGCTAAAGGGAAAACTGGTAAATAGTTTTGTTTTCTGCAACTATTGATTGATGAGATGGTGAGAAAAGTTTATCAACTGTCTCTTTAGGCCTGCATGAATTAACCAAATCACAATAGCTCTTGATCTGTACCATGTTAATTTGGATGCACTCAAAGTTGTTACTGGCACTTGTGTTTTAAACTTCATAGTATTTAATCTGAATGATCTAAATTTCATTGATAGTTTTCTACTAATCATTCAGGTTATTTCAAGTTTAATTAGAAAGTTGCAAACATGATAACTTGTTAGCTTTCATGCAGGTGGTGTTTTCCGAATATCAATGATACTTCTGCTGAGGATTACTACAGTCTTGTAATGGCTGCAGGGAAATCTGGAAACTGTAAGATGTTGGAACCTTTCAAGCCTCCACCAAGCAAGAGATCACGAAAGGAGCGTAACCGAGGGAAATTACCTGGAAGTACCCCTGCATCAGAGGTTATGGATCAAGAAATTTGGAAAGAATTCCCTGAAGACCTTTTTGAAGCTGTTATTGCTAGACTCCCCATTGCCACATTTTTCCGCTTTCGCTCTGTTTGTCGTAAATGGAATTCCTTGCTGGAATCACAAAGTTTCTCACATCATTGTGCTGAAATCCCACGAGCCAATCCCTGGTTTTATACCATTACTCATGAAAATATGAATGTTGGAGCCATGTATGACCCTTCAACCAAGAAATGGCACCACCCGACAATCTCTTTTCTTCCAGCAAAGATGATTGCTCTGCCAGTTGCTTCTGTAGGTGGTCTAGTTTGCTTTCTTGATATTGGTCATAGAAACTTTTATGTCTGCAACCCTTTGACTCAGTCATTTAAAGAGTTGCCAGCAAGGTCAGTTAAAGTGTGGTCGCGTGTTGCTGTGGGAATGACTCTGAATGGAAATTCAACCAATGAAGGCTACAAGATCCTGTGGGTGGGGTGTGATGGGGAGTATGAAGTTTATGACTCGGTGAAGAATTCATGGAGCCGACCCGGAAGCATGCCCTCGAACATTAAGCTGCCACTATCACTGAACTTTCGGTCACAAGCAATTTCCATTGATAGTACACTTTACTTCATGCAGTCAGACCCTGAAGGGATTGTGTCCTACAACATGCTTTCTGGGGTATGGAAGCAATTTATAATCCCAGCCCCAATACATCTGAGTGACCATACACTTGCTGAGTGTGAGGGCAGGATCATGCTCGTGGGATTGCTGACAAAAAATGCCGCCACTTGCGTTTGCATATGGGAGCTGCAGAAGATGACGCTTTTGTGGAAGGAGGTGGACAGAATGCCAAACATATGGTGCTTAGAGTTTTACGGGAAGCACGTTAGAATGAGTTGCTTGGGCAACAAAGGTTTGTTCATGTTGTCTTTGAGATCACGACAAATGAACCGACTAGTTACATACAATGTGATGAGCAGGGAGTGGATGAAGGTTCCTGGATGTGTTCTACCACGGGGAAGAAAGCGACAGTGGATAGCATGTGGCACTGCCTTTCACCCTTGCCTGACTGCTACTGCTTAATTTCAATCCCCCTTCTTTCTGTTTCGGGCAGCAATGGCATATCAAAGAAGGTTTTTTCCTATTTTTCTGAGTCTGACGCTGTTTATTGCTCAGCTGCTAACAAGCTTTTGCTGCTAGTTCCTTTTCAGTCGGATTTTCTGTTGTTTTAATGGAGTAAACAAGATTGGCCATTTTCTTTCTTTTCTTTTTGTACAAACATGTGGATGAACAAGTTTAGTTTCAGAGGAGGCTTGTGTAAGTGAATCCATTAAAACTGTTTTTAATCATGCTGAATTTATATAATAGTTACAGAGACAATTGAATGGCTAAAAGAAAGTTTGGGTCTGTCGCAGTGCCGTTTAGCCTTCAAAGTCTAAAACCTTGTTTTCCCCTTGGCAGCCGGCTGTTTTGCTGGCCGACCCTCCCCCTTCTCCACTTTTCTCCTCTCTCTGGAAAATAAACCTCTCGTAGCTTTGTGGTGGTTTTGAGTGGATCTAGAGGTGACAGCTCAAGTACTCCTGGTCGGATACCATCTAGTAGTGTTCTCGTTGAGGGGAGGGTCTGGCATCCAGTGGTGTTCTCGCGGAGCAATGGCGTGAGCTGGTTGCTAGTTGGGCGGCTCCGCCGTACACAAATAGCATGCATACTTGTTTTTCTTTTCAAAATACATAATATGGTTTCTTGGGAGACTATTTTTTTTTATGGCAACAAAAATCTTGCTTTTCTCAATATTTTATTTTTAAGTATAATTATGATTTTTTTTCAGTCAATATGTCTATTCAGTAAATAATTGGAAGTTCTATCTATCAATATGTATGATCTTGGACCATCAATAATGATTTTTTTTTTGTTTGATTACTTTATTGATTCACTTACCTCTATTATACCAATATTAATCACTACTGTTGAAATTTTTGTTCTTATTTATAGTGACAATTATGTCTAATGAATAAGGATTTTGAGATTTTTGCTTATATGAGTTTGTTCAATACTTCAATGTTGGGATTAGTTACTAGTTCGAATTTGATACAAATTTATATTTTTTGGGAATTAGTTGGAATGTGTTCTTATCTATTAATAGGTTTTTTGTTCACACGACCCGTAGTGGGAAACGCTTGTCAAAAAGCGTTTGTAACTAATCACATAGGTGATTTTGGTTTATTATTAGGAATCTTATGTTTTTATTGGATAATAGGAAGTTTCAAATTTCAAGATTTGTTTGAAATATTTAATAACTTGATTTATATTAATGAAGTTCTTTTTTTATTTGTTACTTTATGTGCCTCTTTATTATTTGCTGACACAGTTACTAAATCTGCGCAATTTCCTCTTTTAAGCTTGGTTACTTGATGCTATGGAGGGGCTTACTCCTATTTCGGCTCTTATACATGTTGCCACTATGGTAGTTGCGGAAGTTTTTCTTGTAGCCCGCATTCTTCCTCTTTTAATAGTTATACCATCTAATATCTTTGATAGGTATAATAATGGTATTATTAGGGGCTGCTTTAGCCCGCCCAAAAAGATATTAAGAGGGGATTAGCCTATTCTACAATGTCCCAGCTGGGTTATATGATGTTAGCTCTAGGTATGAGGTCTTATCGAGCCACTATATTTCATTTGATTACTCATGCTTATTCGAAAGCATTGTTGTTTTTAGCATCTAGATCGATTATTCATTCAATGGAAGCTATTCTTGGATTTCTCCAAAGAAAAGCCATAATATAGTTTTTATGAGCGGTTTAAGAAAGCACGTGCCCATTACACAAATTACTTTTTTAGTAGGTACACTTTCTTTTTGTGGTATTCTACCCCTTGCTTTTTTTTATCCAAAGATGAAATTCTTAGTGACAGTTGGTTGTATTCACCGATTTTTGCAATAATCGCTTGGTCCATCGTCGGATTAACAAAATTTTATGTGTTTCGGATCTATTTACTTGCTTTTGAAAGACATTTAAATGTCCATTTTAAAAAAATATAGTGACAAAAAAAAGTAGCCCTTTCTATTAAATAGAACTATAGGGTAAAGAAAAGCAAAAATAATTAATGTAAATTTTGTTTATTTCTTTTATAAACATTAACAATGAATGACAACGAGTAGCCATATACAATTAATGGGAATAAAAAGAAATTCTTATTATTATTACAAATTTTGGCTACAAGAAGGCTTTTTTATCCTCGTGAATCGATAATACTATGTTATTTCCTATTATTATATTTCTTCTATTTACTTTATTTGTTGGAGCTATAAGAATTCAACTTTTGAAAAGTAACTTTTCAATGAGTATAGTTTGTTTCACAACATTTACAACATTCCTTTTATATAAACCTTTTATTCATCTTTACAAAATTTCAACTTACTAAATTCATTTGTGAAAAGGAGTCCTAAATTTTTTTATTGGATTACAATTCATCCAATGATAAACCTAATTCGAATTAATTATAGAGTTATGACACAATCAAACCCGAACGAATAAAATGTTGAATTGAATCGTACCAGCCTCTATTAGGGATTATTACTCATTTTTGTACTTTCTATTTTATTTTCTAATTATTTCTTCAATTAAGAAAAAAGTAGTAGTAGAATACAAAATAATAGTAGGAATTCTCTTATCCCATTCAGAAGGATTTTATCTCGTAATCATCTATGACTGTTTATGTTTTTAGCATGACCACTTGATGAAATGCAAAGCGAAGCAGGATAAATGGCCAATACTATTGGAAGGGTTTCTCTTTGTATAATAGGTACGGTAATTGGTATTCCTGTGATCCGATTTAATAGGTATTTTCTTTTATAGTTCATATTCTGAATTGGGTTCATCCTTGTAATATGGAATAATGGGACGAACTAAGTTATAGGTATGAAAGTGTAAGAACTCAATGGGGCCCACATTCTCTTTCTTTGTTTGGTTCGCGAGGAAGGGTCCCGTTAAATCCTTAATGATCATGATCATAATATTTTGGTTGTATAAATGACAACAAATAGATCACTTTTTTCGATAATTATTTTGAAAAATGAACTCAATTTCAATTAATTGATTCATAGTATCTACTCTTCGATAGTATCTATCGATACTTTCAAGGTTAGAAGAAACAAAGGAATCACTCAATTGGATGACACAATACAATATATGTTTAATATTTCTTTTCTTTTTTTTTTCTGTCCAACGATATTGGTTATTGATCCTTTATTTTCAAAAACGTGTATACACTAAAATCTAAGTCTTATCCATTTGTAGATGGAGCTTCAGTAACAACCAAGTCTAGAGGGAAGTTATGAGCATTACATTCATGCATAACTTCCGTACCAAGGTTGGCATGGTTAATAATATCAGCCTGGGTATTAATTACACAACCTTAACTATCAAAGATGGATTGGTTAAAATTGAAACAATTTAGGTTGAAAGCCATAGTTCTAATACCTAAAGTGGTGAACCAGATACTTATTACATGCCAAACAACTAAGAAGAAATGTAAAGAACTAGAGTTGTTGAAACTAGAATATTGGAAGATTAATCGACCAAAATAACTACGATATTATAAGTAGAATTGGGATAACTATATAAAAAAAAACTTTCTAGTTCACTCAAAAAAGAGTGATCATTGTTAAGCTCAAAAATTTGTTTTTCACTATCAAAATATATGAAATGATGGTCCTGATTACTATCCCTAATTAAAAAGGTGTCATTAGAAATGAAATTTCGAATACCTTTAACGTCAACTAAATGATCAAGCTTTCTATAATAACTAAAGCTGTCACTCCAATCATGAATGTTCTTTGGAAGATCTATCTTGTGCTAGGTAGTGCATGGTTCCACTCTGCAAGAATGTTGAATCATTCTCTTGAAGCTCATCCTTTTCATCATAAATGATCCGCTTGCCTCGAATTGACCTGGCCCAATAGGGAAATCCCAATTCATTAGGACTTTTGATACAATCAAATAGAAAACCCTAAGGGCGCCAAATCTTAGGAGCCCAAACTGTAACAGCCCAATTTTTGACAAAATCGGAACAACGGTTTTGGGATCACAAATTCGAGCCTGGAAATAAAAATTACTTTAATACTATTTTATGATCTACAGTATGATAATAATATTGTTTGAAAATTTTATAAAGGAATTTTATTGATTACATGTTTAATTTGATAAAGGACTAAATCGCATAAAGTGAAAAAGTCGTGTTCTAATAGTTAAAGGGATTAAATAGCTATAGAACTTTAAATTGGAGGTCCTTATATGGTAATTAGACCATTAATGAAAAATTATTAGATATTTTTGGATGATTCATC
Organism: Gossypium rotundifolium; assembly: GCA_025506655.1. Taxonomy (NCBI): domain Eukaryota; kingdom Viridiplantae; phylum Streptophyta; class Magnoliopsida; order Malvales; family Malvaceae; genus Gossypium; species Gossypium rotundifolium. The sequence continues at coordinate 66,082,807 of CP106722.1, forward strand.
CATGAAAAATTAGAAAAGGTTAAGGACTAAATTGGAAAATGATAAAATTAAAAGATGATAAATAATTAAATAGAAATAAAAATCATTTTATATCATCTTCTTTCCCAAATATTTCATGGAAACACTAGGAAAGAGAAAGCAAGCTTTCTTGGCCAAATTAGGTAAGTATTCAAGCCCTGTTTTTAGTAATTTTTATATTCTTGAAACTGAGATAGTCTAATATATCTATTTAAGGGATTAATTTGAAAAGTTATCAAAGTATAGAAATTATTTCATGGATGAATATGCTGAAAATTTGAATATTATGGTAGAATATTAAAGGTTGATGATAGATAAACAACTTTTACAAAGTGATTTTTGATGAAAACATGATTTAGGGACTAAATTGTAAAGTTGTGTAAATTGAAGAAAAATTCTGAATTTTATAGAATACATGTGCCGTAAATTTTACATTGAAATTTTGGTTAGGCTTGGAATAAGGAGTAAATTTCATGAATTTCATTTTCTGAGCCTAAGGACGAAATCGTCATTAATTAAAAGTTTAGGGGCAAAAAAGTAATTTTTCTTAAGATGTAAATTGGACTGGATTGAGTTTAAATTGTATTAAATTGATATTAAATTTACTCGTATAGATCCGGATAGACCAAATTCAGAGCTAGAACAAAGAAAAGAGAAAAATGTCGAATTAGTAGATATTACGTACACGAATATTTGTCGAGGTAAGTTTGTGTAACTAAATTGTATATTTAAATGCTTGAATTAGATTTTGTGTATGTGAATTATATAAATATCATATACATATGACATTGAAAACATATCTGACAAAGCCCCATCAATGATAATGCTTGATAAATGATAAAAATGTTACTTTTATACTTGAAATGAATGTGGAATGTGTTTATTTAAATTATTTGAATGTTATAGATGTATGAAATAATCACATGTCTGATAATGCTTGAAAAATGTTAAATCTAGTTTGAATAAATGAAAATCGATGAATAAAGGTGATTTCTCTTGTTGAATGAGATGTGAATCAAACAATATATTACTGTGAAAACTTCAAACCATGAATAGTGCCAACATTAAACAACCACATCATCTGGTGTATCTATTGTGTTTTAACATCACGAGAGGCATGCTTTTGGCCCATTTCATAAATTATTTATTCACAAAAGAAAGAAGCAAAAAGGAGGATATAAAATAGAAAAAGACACGAAAGGGAGGTCTTATTCAATTTTTGAAATCTTCACATCATGAGTTACAACGCATATCTAGTAAACATATTATATCATCAGTTCGCTACAAAACTTATAGAAAAAGAACAAAACAAGTCTCTTCTGCATTTTTTTTAACATGGGCTATATGCAGCCTTATGCCATGCCTCCACTGGTCGCTGTCCTGATAATCTGGAAGAGAGCTGAAACAGATGATGAAAAAAACAAGATTTACGTCAGTGCTGCAAGGTCATGATATTTATGTGTTTTATCACACAACTAAAACCATTTTAGAAAACTAAATTCATCTTTTAAAATTCAAGTTCCAAATATCATGCTAATAAGGTCCATACCGAACAAAATTAGAATATTCACCGGTGAAACAACACACATTATGAGAACGTGCTGCACATATCGGTAGGAAAATCATGTATAGTATTTGGTACAACAAAAGTCAATGCTAAATATCCAAGGACATATAATGGTGAAAAGATAAGCAGCCAGGAATCTTACATGACCCAATGACAACGAAAACGAAGAAACCAAGCAACATAGGGCCAACAGGATAATCCTTCCCCTTTTTTGTGCTTGTTTCAGGAACAGCTCCTCTCTTTGTTATGTTCTTTTCGAACTTCAACACTTTCCTGTCTGCAAGGCGCCTTGATGTTGTCTGCACAAACCAGATCAGAGGGATCCCATTTAAATTTAGATTTAAAAAAAGAAATAGTTTATACATATTTTCGATCATGGTGATGGATTTAGCATTTATACTGGAGGAAAAACACTGGTGTTCTTACTTTTCCCACTTTTTTTATAACTCGAAATTTGATAAGAAAAGAAACAAAATTCACAAATGCTCAACATTGAGAAGAAAATGATGAATAGTACTAAAAGGGCTGAGTCAAGGTCCGTCTACCTAATTCATTCAAAAAAATATCGAACAAGCACATGATTAAATTATTGAGGACATAAATATGCTAAATTGAGATCTACAATCTATATAAGTCTGCAACCGGTTTAATTCGAAAAAGATAAATTGAAGCGTAAGAAAGCATAGCTCAGATCTATTCATATAATATGCAAAAAAAAAAAAAAAAAAAAAAGAAGAAAGAAAAGAGGAAATCAAAAGATTACCATGATGTGGGAGAGACGAGGTAGCCGGTCGAGAAAGCGAATGAAATTTCAGGCGAAATTCTTCTCTTTCTTTTACGGCGACGATTTTTCCTTTGGGTGTGCTTTGGGGGGGGTTATTCCTCGCTTCTGGAAAATATCCCGGGCTGCCGTTATAAGGGGCTACGTATGCTGCTGATTAATTCATCCGCATTACGCGGTAAATGAAGGGTCATGGACTTCGTCCTGATTGGTTTGCTCACGCAAATTGGTAAACGTGGCGCGATATAATTGGTTGCTTGGTATACGTATACCATTTTGTTTAAATGGGCAGATCTTTGGGCTTTAGTTTCAATAATTGTGTTATACCCGTTTTTCTATTTTGTCTCTTTAGCAATAGAGAAAGATGTTTCTTTTATGGATAATTAGTGAAAACTTTTCGGATATGGTTATGAGTTAATTACATTAAACATTCTCAAATTATAACTTATTTTAAATCGGTCATCAAACTTTAAATATTTTAATTACATATTCAAACTATCAATGTTACAAGGGTAAAATCATAATTTTTTGGGGCAAAATTTAAATTGTATATTTTTACGATAATAAAATATAATTTTATCATTTTAATACCTTATATCTTTATAATTTTTAAAGCATTAATTCAATTTTTTTATCATTTTAGGGCCAAAGTGTAATTTTATCATTACTAATTTAAAATTATTATAAATTATAAAGAGGCCTAAATGAAAATTTTTTTCATTTTAGGGTGTGTTAGGGCCCTTGCTAGCCCCTTGACTTCGCCATTGCAGTGTTATATCAATAAGGTCGTTTCATTATTAAAATCGTTAATTTAACCATTAAAGGAGTCGTCAAATTTTATGTGAAATAATTTAAAATGAAAATTTTTAAAGAAAAATTAATATTGTGGAAATGAATGTTGTAAAAATATTAGTTTTGAGGTTTTCAAACTTTTACAAAAGCTAGCATTCACTCACACACTCTCTCTTTTGTTTACTTTTTATTAGTATTTAATTAAAAAGTTATGCATCAATTATTTAATTTTCTTTAAAATTTTCATTTTAAATTGTCATATAATATTTTACATGTCATTTAATAGTTAAATTAATGATTTCAATAATGGAAGGACCTATTGATATAACATTGATAGTTTAAGGTGCAATTAAAACAATTTAAAATTTAGAGACTAGTTTAGAATAAGGATCATGTTGGGGATGTATAATACAATTAACTCTTATATCATTATCTATATGAATATTTAAAGTTTTGGTAGAGTTAAGGTCGCCCTTAACTAAGTCCTAACTCACTTATCAATTTACTAACTTTTATTTTTACAAAGGGTAAAATATTATTTTAATGATATTTTGTATTTTATATAAAATCTAGAAAATATGTACACATATTCCAACCCAAAATATCATAAATTCTACTCTCAATTTTACAATCTCAACTAAAGAAATATTTAATATTTATACTTTTTATAAATTTAAAATAATTATTTTCATTCATATAATGAGTGTGTCATAATCTATTATTTTGATACCATTTTAGTGCAATCTAAAGCTGTTAGCGTCATCCTAAACTCATTTATGAACATTTTTTAATCTACAAATAGAATAATAATCCTTCATTAATTACTTTTTAAATAAAATCGAATAAATCGATTGAATCAAATTAATTCAGTTAATCGATTGACCATTAAAGTTTGTTCAATTAGGGAGCAGATAAAGGATTTTTGAAGTTTTAATTATCAAATAATTTAGTTTGAAAGTAATTAGTTAGTTGAATTAATCACTTAATCAAAATTATTAATGATAAATATTTTATATATTATACATTATAAGTCTAATGAACACAGAAAGTTTAAATTCAAATTGTATACAGTGGTAGGCCAAAGAAAAAAATATTAACAATTTAAATAAAACATAAATTATCTAACAACTAATAAAAACTCAAAAATTAAAATACTTAACACTATTATTTTAATTCGTTAATCGAAAATCGATTAAATTAATCGAACTTAGATCTATTTAGTTAAGCATTTTAAATATTCGATTAATCGTAATCCAGCTTGGTTAATTATTGAACCAAGCAGTTGAACTCTCCTATTTTATGTTATAAGGCTAAAGGAAATTATAGTAAAAAAATGCCCCAAATTTTTTGATACAACTTATGGGACTGTTCTAGGATTGAACACAAGGATTTTCCGAGGAAATATGGATATGATCCAGATACAAATTTATGTTTTTAAGGAATTAAAGTGATATTGGAGATGAAAATCAATTTAGAAAACTGTAATTGCGAAAAAGTGGGAAAAATGACCAAATTGTAAATTTTTAAAAAGTTAGAGGACTAAATACAATGCAACCAAATTGAGAAAATATGAGTTATGACTGATCATTTTGCATGAGAATGATTTGGAATAATAATTATTATAATAAAAATCACTCTTGAACTAAATTGGAAAGTCTATAGACCAAATTGAAAATTTTCTATTTTCACCGTGGAGCTCGTGGGTATAAGTTTGGTTTTGGTCTTTTTGTAGGAAATTAGTGTTGGAAATATTATTGTTATGAGGTATTATAAAATGGGGATCAATTTGAGCTATTGGGTTTTATTAGAAGTTGAAGATTAAACGTGGTCAACATGTTGGCTTTAACTTGGACTTTGACCATTTGGCTTGGTCTCATTTTAAGTGTTTTGAAATTGGGAAAAGAGATGAAAATCCATTTCTTTTAGCCCCCCTACCAGCCGACCCCCTCTTTTCACCACGAGAGAAATTCTCTTTTCTTTTTCTAGTTTTTTTTCTTCAAATCAACCACAAATTCTTTCACCCCAATTGAATTTCTCACTAAAATCACTTAGATGATCACCTCTTAAACTCATTTCCACTATCATCTTCTTCATCTAAACTTAATGAGAGAAAGTTGAAGCTAGAGAGAGAAAGCTTCAAGTAAGGTAAGGCATCATTGTTCTTCATTCTTACCTTGGATATTTGATGTATTTGTCTTGAGAAAGCTTTAAAAGCCTTGTATACTAATCAGGGATTTAAATAGCGGTCTGTTATCGAAATAGCAGCCGTTATATAGCGGTAGCGGCACCGTTCGAAATCGCTACTGCCGAAACCGCTATTATGTTTTACAATAAGTTGTGTGAATTTTTTTTTTAAATTCACGACTGCGATACCTGCAGTGACCGCAATAGCATCCATTATGTCTGCAACCGCGATAAACGCAACGCGACCGAAAACGCGGCCGCGATCGTAATTTAAATCCTTGATACTAATATATTGTTATATTTTTTGCCTATGAGAAAAATGAGGAAATGATGAAAAAGTGGACTTCCAAGTTAGTGTGAAGGATAGAATTCATGCTAGAAAGCTTAGTTTGGGATTGAGTTCATCCAAGTACTTTTGGATTTGCTAACTTCCCTTACTAGTGTGATTATTCTTATAAAACTTAAAAGAAATATAAAATGAACAAGGGAGAAGAACAAAAGATAAAAGGATGATTCAATTTTCACATTGGCATCCAAAAAGCTTGTACATGCCCTCTATTTATAGGGCTTCAAAAACCATAAGTTACAAAACATTAAGGACCAATATTAGGGTACCCTATAAATGATTTAGGGGTTACAAGATAATGAATTTAGGGGTTATGGACATTCATCTTTTAGGGGTTACAATAGGATAAATTTGGGGGGGGGGTTATGGACATCCATTTACTAATGGATTTACAACACTCCCCCTTGGATGTCCATCAATGAAAATATGTCTCGTTAAAACCTTATTAGGAAAAACCCTGTGGGATAAAAACCTAATGAAGGAAAAAGAGTGCGCAATCTCCTATTCCAAGCTGCCTCATTAAAAACCGTTACCAAGAAAACCCAATGGGACAAAACCTTGGTTAAAGGAAAATAGTACAGGGTGTTTTAGATTCCCCCTAATGGAAACATCACATTACATCTTTGAGTTGACACATTCAATCTTGTATACTAGTCTTTCAAACGTTGTGGTTGGCAATGCCTTCGATGTAATCACCCTTTAATTAAGCTATACATGCTGTATTATCTCCGTATAAGATAGTTGACATATTTTCCTGTAAAGGCAAATTACATATCTTCAGGATATGTTAGGTCAATAACCTCAGCCAAACACATTCTCGGCTTGCCTCATGCATTGCAATTATTTTGTATAATTTGAAGAGGCGACAATTAATGTCTGGTTTGTTGAACGTGATGATATGACAGTACCTCTACATGTATAAATATCCTATTTCAGATTGACCTTTATGTGGCTTCGATAAAAATCCAACATTAGCATAGTCGACTAATAGGGATTTTGAATCATTTGAATAAAATAATCTCATATCAATTGTAACACCCCTATCCCGTGTCCGATCACCGGATTAGGGTTAAAGGCGTTACCAGACAGATTGAAAATATTTACAGAATTAATCGTACAACCATTCATCAATATCAATCATAATGTCCCTTAAGTAGGTCATTGAGACCTTAATCATGCTTATAAACCGAGTCGGGACTAAATCGAAACACATGAGAATTTCATAAAAATTTAAAACTTTTCTAACATACAGGGGACACACGGCCGTGGGGGTAGGCCGTGCCTCACCCACGGCTACTTGACACTCCCGTGTGTCTTTCCCGTGGTAGTATACTGCCAAAATCAACACGATCACCAAGCACGCCCTTGTGTTAAGGCCGTGTACTAATAGATCACATACTGCCATTTCTCACACGGCCACCAAACACACCCGTGTCGAGGCCGTGTACAATTTAAGCCACATTCTGCCAATTTACCGACGGTCTTAGGCACGCCCGTGTGACATTATAGGCCATTCTACAAGGCCAATATGCCACCCACTTAGGGTATTCCTACAAGCAATATATACCAAAACATAATATGCATATATGGTAACCAAAACATATCAAATGTTTCACTTCATCCATACATTCAATACCAATTCTATTCATACCAAACTACAAACTAAATCCTACTTCATTTCAAACATGTATCATCAATTTGCTTAACCAAAACTTAACCATTTCATTTGCATCAAAACATACTAAATATATGCTTCATAACTAATTCATTCAAACATTTATCAACTCAAAAACTTGCCAATACACATGGCCATGCTCACTTCATAAACATATACACCTATCTAGCCTATACATGCCATAATTAACCATATACATTTTCAAAAGGGTACCAAAATAAGTTTAGTAGTGTGATGACGATCCTTAACAATCCCGAGCCTTCAGTAGCTTCGACGACCTATAAAACAGATAAAACACACACACAGAGTAAGCTTTCCAAAAGCTTAGTAAGTCATATACAAATAAATACATTGACACATATCAATCACTTAGAAACTTTCACTTATATAACTTGGTTCATAAACTTATGGCCACGTTTGCCACATTCAACATTTCAAGATTCACCTTTTCATTTTCAATAACACTTTTCTTCAAATCAAAGTCATATAGGTACTTACTTTTTATGCACACTTAATGTACATTCAACGTACCTGAAACAGATAATCTTTCACTTATTTGCTCACAGCTCGTATTTATGATTCGTTTCACAGACTTGCCCGTTAAACCCTTAGGAACCTAGTAGGATACTCAGAAAGCTCGGAATAGTAGTACAATGCCAACGTCCCAGACGAGGTCTTACATGCACTTGTATATCGATGCCACTATCCCAGACATGGTCTTACACATTTCAATACGGTCGATGTCCTGCATGGTCTTACGTCATGATCATAACGAAGCCAACGTCCCAGACGTGGTCTTATACGTAAAGTTCATATTGATGCCAACATCCCAGGCGTGGTCTTACACGAGTCTTAAAATCAACGTTGACGTCTCAGACATGGTCTTACATGATAAAACAGAACAGATACCTATGTCATGATGTAGCTAATCCTATCTATTCCTAGGTTCACACGGGACTTCTCTGACTTTATCACTATATCGAACTTATCTTGGAATTCATACACTTAGCATTGTCAATGATAGTCATACGTATATATTCAGTTCAATACAAATACGTTAATTTGCATAGTGACTTACCTCGGATTCGGTTTAACGAAACGAAAATGACTACTCTATTACTTTCGCTTTCCCGCGATCTAAATCTGTTTTCCTCGGTTCTTGATCTAAACATATTCAGAATTAACCCTTTTATTCACTAATTCGTTCAATTCAATCCATACACACATATTTTGGGCTATTTACAAATTAACCCTCATATTTGCACACTTTATCAATTTAGTCCATTTTTCTCAAAACATCAAATTCACAAAATCCATACATGCACATGCTTGGCCAAACCTCTCCAGGGACTATATAAGCCCAAATATTTCATCAAATTTTCAATTTAGTCCTTCAATTTACCATTTTCTCAATTTAGCCCTAATTAGCTAAATTCATCAAAACTTCAAGAACAAAACATGTTCATTAAACACATATCTTTCATATTTCACTATTAAACATCACAAATCACATGAGTTCATCAAAGTCTCATTTCACAAACATCGTCAATCTTCAAAATTGAAGCATGGGTTTAGAAGCATTCGAAGCAACGATTACGAAAACATAAAAATTATCAAAAACTGAATCAAATCCATACTTTAATCAAAGAGTGTTATGGCTGAATGCCCAAGCTTCATCTTTTCTTTTTCTTTTCTTTATTTTTCGATGGATGAATGCATGAATGAATATCCATTTTTCATGCTTAAATTCATTAACTATCATATTACTAACTAAATTACAAATTTGTCCTTATACTAAAACATATATAACATATAAGTTAAAGCCATTTTGGTACTTGTACCATCCTCTATCTTAACTAATGGCTTAATTGCCACATACAACCCTCATACTTATAAAGACATAATAATTAAATACCTTATCATGTAGCCTGCTAATTTGCATATCAATGCAATTTAATCCTTTGCTCAAATTAAACACACAAACAGACGGCTTAACTTACGAAATTTAAACACATGCTTAGTCACATATCAATGGCACAAAAAATAATATTAAAATATTATACAGACTCGGATTTGTGGTCCCGAAACCACTATTTTGACTAGGGTATAAATCGGACTATTACAATTCTCCCCCCTTAGGGATTTTCGTCCCCGAAAATCTTACCGTTAAACAGAATCGGATATTGTTGTCTCATTGAGTCCTCAGGCTCCCACGTAGCCTCTTCTATACCATGACGATGCCAGAGTACTTTCACTCACAAAATTTTCTTGTTTCTTAACTCTTTCACTTCACGAGCTAAGATACGGATCGATTCCTCTTCGTATGTCATATCAGATCAGATTTCAATCTCAGATGGGGTAATCACATGTGACGGATCAGATCGATATCTACGGAGCATTGAGACATGAAACACATTATGAATCTTTTCTAATTCAGACGGTAACTTTAATCTATAAGCAACAGGCCCGACACGTTCAATGATCTCATACGGTCCAATGAATCTCGGACTCAGTTTGCCTTTACGTCCAAATCGAAACACTTTCTTCCATGGAAATACTTTTAGAAATACTTTGTTACCAATTTCAAATTCTATATTTTTTTTCAAGTCCGCATAAGACTTCTGACGATCAGATGCTGCTTTCAAACAATTTCGGATCAATTTGACTTTCTGCTCTGAATCTTTTATCAAATCAACCCCGTGAAGCTTATTTTCACTAAGCTCAGTCCAATACAAAGGTGTACGACATTTACGTCCATACAAAGCTTCATAAGGTGCCATTTTGATGCTCGTCTAAAAACTATTGTTATACACAAATTCGATCAATGGCAGATACTGTTCCCACGAACCAATAAACTCAAGTATACAGCATCACAACATATCCTCTAAAATCTGAATGACTCGCTTGGATTGACCATCCGTTTGCGGATGAAAAGCTGTACTGAAATGCAATTTCATACCCAAAACATCTTGCAATTTCTTCCAGAATCGCGATGTGAATCTCGGATCCCTATCTGACATAATAGATAGTGGCACCCCGTGCAATCTCACAATCTCAGAAATATAAAGCTAGGCTAATCTCTCGAGTGAATAGTCAGATCTTACCAAAATAAAATGAGCTGATTTAGTTAATCGGTCAACTACGACCCATATTGCGTCTTTCTTTCTCAAAGTCAGAGGCAAACCAGAAACAAAGTCCATTGTTACTCTATCCCATTTCCACTCAGGAATCAGAATCATTGCAGCAATCTCGACGGAACTTGATGTTTGGCTTTCACTTGCTGACAAACTAAGCATTTTGAAACAAATTCAGAAATGTCCCATTTCATACCAAACCACCAGTAGTGTTGCTTCAAATCATGGTACATTTTAGTACTCCCTAGATGAACAGATAGGCGACTATTATGTGCTTCGCTCAATATCATTCGAATCAACTCTAGATTTCTCGAAACACAGATATGATCCCAGAATCTCAAACAATCATCAACAACTCGAAATTCAGATTCAGAATTCAATTCACACTGAGCTCGTTTCAACAACAATTCATTATCAACCTTCTGAGCATCACATATTTGCTGTACAAATAACGGTTTCGCTCTTAATTCAACTATCACAGAACTATCATCAGACAAATCTAGCTGAGCATTCAAAGCACGTAGTGCAAACAATGACTTTCTACTCAACGCATCAGCAACCACATTTGCTTTCCCCGGATGGTAATCTATCACCAGCTCATAATCTTTTAACAATTCAAGCCATCTTCTCTAGCGCAGGTTCAAATCTTTCTGGGTCATTAGATATTTCAGACTTTTATGATCTGAAAACACATGACATTTCTCACCATACAAATAATGACGCCAAATTTTGAGTGCAAACATAATCGCAGCAAGCTCAAGGTCGTGTGTCAGATAATTCTTTTCATGAGGCTTTAATTGTCTCAAAACATAAGCTACCACTTTGCCCTCTTGCATCAACACACATCCCAGACCGTTTAACGAAGCATTATTATAAACAATAAATTCCTTACCCGATTCTGGCTGTACTAACACTGGAGCTTTTGTTAACAGAGTTTTCAACTGGTCAAAACTTTTCTGACATTTATCTGACCATTCAAATCTGACATCTTTCTAAAGTAATCTAGTCAACGGAGTAGCTATAGTCGAGAAGCCTTTAACAAATCTGCGATAATAACCAGCTAAACCCAGAAAACTACGAACTTTGGATACATTTCTCGGAGGTTTCCAATTCAGAATAGCAGAAATCTTGCTCGGATCAACACGAATCCCAGAAGCTGACACAATATGCCTTAGAAAACTGACCTCATTCAACCAGAATTCACATTTGCTGAATTTTGTGTACAATTACTTTTCTCTCAAAGTTTGCAACACAATTTTCAAATGTTCTGCATGCTCATTCTCATCATGTGAGTAATTCAAAATGTCATCAATGAATACAACAACAAATTGATCCGGATCTGATCGAAAATTACATTCATCAAGTCCATAAAAATAGCAGGAGCATTGGTTAGTCCGAATGGCATAACTAAAAACTCATAATGCTCGTACCTCGTTCTAAAAGTAGTTTTCGAAATATCTAAATCTTTAACTCTCAATTGGTAGTATCCCTATCTCAAATCAATCTTGAAAAACGCAGTAGCTCCTTTTAACTGATCAAACAAATCATCAATTCTGGGTAATGGATATTTGTTCTTTATAGTCACCTTATTCAATTGACGGTAATCGATACACATTCATATTGTGCCATCTTTCTTTTTCACAAACAGAATAGGAGCACCCCAAGGCGAAAAACTCGGTCTAGCGAACCTTTTATCAGTCAATTCTTGTAGCTGTGACTTTAACTCTTTCAACTCTGTTGGTGCCATTCTATACGGAGCTATCGAAATAGGTGTTGTATCAGGCAACAATTCAATACCAAATTCAACTTCATGAATCAGAGGTAAACCCGGTAACTCTTCAGGGAACACATCAGAAAAATCACAAACAATAGGTACTGATTCAACTTTCTTCTCGGATGCTTTTGAATCGATCACGTAAGCAAAATATGATTCATACCCCTTTTCCACATAACTCTGAGCTTTCAAAATAGATATCACAGCAGGCAATCCATTTAAATCACTAGACTCAATCCGTACAATCTCATCATTCGGACCTCACAAATCTAGTCTTTCTTTTACAGTTCACAATGGCATATGCATAAACAACCAATCTATACCCAGAATAATATCGAATTCATCAAATGGCAAGAGCATCAGATCAGCAAGAAAACATATATCTCGAAACATTAACGGACAGTTCTTGCATACTTTGTCAACAAGGACACTTTTACCTAAGGGGTTCGATACTTTTATAGCAAATTCAGTAGACTCTACAGGCAAAGTTTTACCATATACTAAATTCATGCATATGTATGAATGTGTAGAACCAGGGTCTATTAAAGCTATCACAGAAGTATCATAAAGAGTAAAAGTACTTGTTATAACATCAGGTGATGAAGCTTATTCATGAGCTCGGATAGCATATGCTCTGGCAGGCACTCTAGCTTCAGATCTTACCACAGTGTCTCTCGTGCACCTCTGACTACCACTAAAATTTCTTGTATTCTTTGAAGGTCTACCTCTCGCAGGTGCATTATCAGATCTCGGATTCTAAATAGTCTCTGGTTCGACAGGCTCAGGGCAAACACGGATAAAATGATCAAGCGATCCACATCTGAAGCAAGCTCTGTCATTTAATTTACAGCTTCCCGAATGTCTTTTTTCACAATGTTTACATTCGGTTCTCTCAGATCTAACATTACCAACACTAGCCACTGAAGTTGCTGGGTTTTTGGAACTCATTTACGATTTGGCTCTATTTCTGTTCAAATGTCTTGCATTTTCTCGGGAATGACTTTGATCATCTCTGTATCTCTTTGAAGTAGACTGAAATGATTTATTCTGAAATCTCTTTTTTGTATCTCGAGCTTCAGACTCAGCTCTTCTTTTATCCGTCCCGAGTGCTTCAGCTTTGCAAGCTTGATCAACGAGTGTAACGAACTCTTTTATTTCTAGGATCTCAACCAGCAAACAGATATCTTCATTAAGACCGTCTTCAAATATTTTGCATATTATAGCTTCAAAAGATATACACTCTCGGGCATATTGACTTTGTCGCACGAACTCTCATTCATATTCAGTGACAGTCATTCGGCCCTGTTTAAGCTCCAGAAATTCTTTTTGTTTCTAATCGACGAATCTCTCACTGATATATTTCTTCCAAACTCAATCTGAAAGAAATCCCATGTAACCCATTCTTTCAGAACAACAGAAATTAAGGTTTTCCACCATTGATAAGCCGCATATTGAAGTAACGATACAACACACTTTATGCATTCTTCCGGAGTCAGAGACATCTCATCAAATACCCGAATAGTATTTTCAATCTAGAATTCAGCTTTTTCAGCATCATCATTATTGGTAGCTCAGAACTCTTCAGCCCCATACTTACGGATCTTGTCAACTGGAGGCTTATTTAATAGATTCAGATATATAACCGGTGGCACAACTGTAGTCTGAGGGGGATTAACTGGGGGCGGAGGTTGTGAAACAGTCGGGTTATTCTTTACGAACTGAGTGAACCACTCACTCATCATCTGGAAAAAAGCTTGTTTAGCTTCTCCCTCCTGATCGCTCGTAGCCGGTCTCGAATCAGAAGGCTTTGTCCCTTGCGCGGGAGCAGGAGAATTACTTTCTACGTCATCAGCTATGGCTCTTTCGGGATCCATTGCTATACAGAAATCACATTTTACACGTCAGGATTCATCACACTATCACAGTTCAAATTTATGGCATGTATAGCTAGACTCTGACACGCTACGTTAGTCTGAGAATCGACTAAACCGTAGCTCTGATACCAACCAAATGTAACACCCCTATCCCATGTCCGATCATCGGATTAGGGTTAAAAGCGTTACCAGACAGATGGAAACATTTACAGAATTAATCATACAACCATTCATCAATATCAATCATAATGTCCCTTAAGTAGGTCATCGAGACCTTAAGCATGCTTATAAACTGAGTCGGGACTAAATCGAAACACATAAGTAATTTCATAAAAATTTGAAACTTTTCTAACATACAGGGGACACACGACCGTGGGGGTAGGCCGTGCCTCACCCACGACTACTTGACACTCCCGTGTGTTCTTCCCGTGGTAGTATACTGCCAAAATCAACACGGTCACCAAGCATGCCCATGTGCTAAGGCCGTGTACTAATAGATTGCATACTGCCATTTCTCACAAGGCCACCAGGCACACCTGTGTCGAGGCCGTGTACAATTTAAGCCACATTCTGCCAATTTACCCACGGTCTTAGGAACGCCCGTGTGACATTATAGGCCATTCTACAAGGCCAATATGCCACCCACTTAGGGTATTCCTACAAGCAATATATACCAAAACATAATATGCATATATGGCAACCAAAACATATCAAATGTTTCACTTTATCCATACATTCAATACCAATTCCATTCATACCAAATTACAAACTAAATCCTACTTCATTTCAAACATGTATCATCCATTTGCTTAACCAAAACTTAACCATTTCATTTGCATCAAAACATACTAAATATATGCTTCATAACTCATTCATTCAAACATTTGTCAACTCAAAAACTTGCCAATACACATTGCCATGCTCACTTCATAAACATATACACCTATCTAGCCTATACATGCCATAATTAGCCATATACATTTTCAAAAGGGTACCAAAAGAAGTTTAGTAGTGTGATTCGATCCTTAATAATCCCGAGCCTTCAGTAGCTTCGACGACCTATAAAATAGAGAAAACACACACACAGAGTAAGCTTTCCGAAAGCTTAGTAAGTCATATACAAATAAATACATTGACACATATCAATCACTTAGCAACTATCACTTATATAACTTGGTTCATAAACTTATGGCCACGTTTGCCACATTCAACATTTCAAGATTCACCTTTTCATTTTCAATAACACTTTTCTTCAAATTAAAGTCATATAGGTACTTAACTTTTATGCACACTTAATGTACATTCAACGTATCTGAAACGGATAATCATTCACTTATTTGTTCACAGCTCGTATTTACGATTCGTTTCACAGACTTGCCCGTTGAACCTTTAGGAACCTAGTAGGATACTCAGAAAGCTCGAAATAGTAGTACAATGCCAACGTCCCAGACGAGGTCTTACATGTATTCGTATATCGATGCCACTATCCCAGACATGGTCTTACACATTTCAATACGGTGCCGATGTCCCAGACATGGTCTTACACGTACAGATCATAACGATGCCAACGTCCCAAACATGGTCTTATACGTAAAGTTCATATTGATGCCAATGTCCCAGGCGTGGTCTTATACGTAAAGTTCATATTGATGCTAACGTCCCAGACGTGGTCTTACACGAGTCTTAAAATCAACGCCGACATCCTAGACGTGGTCTTACATGATAAAACAGAACAGATACCTATGTCATGACGTAGCTAATCCTATCTATTCCTAGGTTCATACGGGACTTCTCTGACTTTATTACTATATCGAACTTATCTTGGAATTCATACACTTAGCATTGTCAATGATAGTCATACGTATATATTCAGTTCAATACAAATACATTTATTTGCATAGTGACTTACCTCAGATTCGGTTTAACGAAACGAAAATGGCTACTCTGTTACTTTCGCTTTCCCGCGATCTAAATCCGTTTTCCTTAGTTCTTGATCTAAACATATTTAGAATTAACCCTTTTATTCACTAATTCGTTCAATTCAATCCATACACACATATTTTGAGCTATTTACAAATTAACCCTCATATTTGCACACTTTATCAATTTAGTCAATTTTTCTCAAAACATCAAATTCACTAAATCGATACATACACATACTTGGCCGAACCTCTCTAGGGACTATATAAGCCCAAATATTTCATAAAATTTGCAATTTAGTCCTTCAATTTACCATTTTCTCAATTTAGCCCTAATTAGCTAAATTCATCAAAACTTCAAGAACAAAACATGTTCATCAAACACATATCTTTCATATTTCACTATTAAACATCACAAATCACATGAGTTCATCAAAGTCTCATTTCAAAAACATCATCAATATTCAAAATTGAAGCATGGGTTTAGAAGCATTCGAAGCAACGATTACGAAAACATAGAAATTATCAAAAACTGAATCAAATTCATACCTTAATCAAAGGGTGTTATGGCTGAATGCCCAAGCTTCATCTTTTCTTTTTCTTTTATTTATTTTTCGGTGGATGAATGCATGAATGAATATCCATTTTTCATGCTTAAATTCATTAACTATCATATTACAAACTAAATTACAAATTTATCCTTATACTAAAACATATATAACATATAAGTTAAAGCCATTTTGGTACATGTACCATCCACTATCTTAACTACTGGCTTAATTGCCACATACAACCCTCATACTTATAAAGACATAATAATTAAATACGTTATCATGTAGCTTGCTAATTTGCATATCAATGCAATTTAATCCTTTGCTCAAATTAAACACACAGACGGACGACTTAACTTGCGGAATTTAAACACATGCTTAGTCACATATCAATGGCACATAAATTAATATTAAAATATTATACAGACTTAGATTTGTGGTCCCAAAACCGCTGTTCCGACTAGGGTATAAACCAGACTGTTACATCAATGGTCTTTATGATATATCTGAATACATGTTTAATTCTATTCCAATGTTTACAAAGATGTATAGACAAATTGGATCATTTTTTATTGAGTAATTTTTTCGGGGAACTCTATATCCTTCTAGGATTTTAAATCCTTTAGGGATTTTTATATAAATTTCACTATTAACTGAGCCATAGGTTGTAACAACATCAATCTATTAGACTAATAAAATATCTAAACGTGATAGCATCCACCACATGAGAGTATGTCGCTTTCTAATTAATGTTGGGCCTTTAAGAAAATCCTTGTGCTATAAGTCGAGTTTTTTATTTTACGAATTCATTTTTATCATTTCATTTTAGTATAAATATCTATTTATATCCTACCAGATTTACATCTTTAAGTGCTTGGACTATAGGTCCAAAAACCTCACATTTAGAAAATTCAATTCTGCTTGAATTGCGTTTTTCAATTTTGACCAATCTTTTTTATTTTTACATTCCCCAAAAGATTTAGCCTTAGGGTCCTCATTTTGTTTTTCTATTTCAATAGCAACATTATAAGCAGAATTGTTATCGACAATTATATTTTTTTGATTCCATCTTTTTTTGGTATTGACATAATTTATTGAGATCTCTTTATTTTCATCATTTTCATTTTCACCATTTTCATTTTCAGTTTTAAGTACCTGAATCTCTTCATGAGGTTGATAATTTGTTATGTCATTGGTCTCTTCAGGAACCCCCGCCTTATTTTCTTTTTCTATTTCAATAGCAACATTATAAGTAGAATTGTTATCGACAACTATATTTTTTCGAGTCCATCTTTTTCTGGTATTGACATAATTTATTGAGATCTCTTTATTTTCATCATTTTCATTTTCACAATTTTCATTTTTACTTTTACGTACCTGAATCTCTTCTTGAGGTTTATAATTTGTTATGTCATGGGTCTCTTCAGGAACCCTCGCCTCTACTATATGACCATCTTGAATGCTTGCTTCTTTTCTTTTATGAGGATTTTTAACTTTGGAACCGACTAATCTTCCACGCTTCAAGAGTAGATTACTTTCTTTTGTACTAACAGTTTGCCCTATTCTGACATCAATTCATGTTGGAGCATTTTCAGTTGGTATGTGAGATTTTGTAATTCTCTTTAGGTCAGTAAATGATTCTAGTAGTTGATTTGTAAAAGGAATTGTTTGCTAAAATTTTGGTTCACATTGCTTTGTATGAGGATCTTAGACAATGCTAATTCATATCAAGTACTTTAATCATCCAACTTTTTATTCTCTCCCCCTAATGTTGGGAATATTGTTTCATCAAAGTGACAATCAACAAATTGTGCAGTAAATAAATCTCCAATTAATGGTTCAACAAAGTTAATTATAGAAGGAGATTGATAACCAGCATATATTCCCAACCTCCTTTGAGGGCCCATCTTTGTGCGTTGTGGTGCAGCAATTAGAACATATATCGCACATTCAAAAATTTTAAGATGAGAAATATTTAGCATTGATCAAAAACCAGTTGTAATGGAAGTATTTATATTTTATTGGTTTGATTCGTACAACATGTAAATCAACACAATCTCATGTTGAAAAAGGAAGCTTTGTTCTCAAAAGTAATGGTTTAACTATTAGTTGGAGGTGTTTGATAAACGATTTAGCTAAATCATTTTATGTCTAAACATGGGCTACAGGATGTTCAACTTTTATCCTAATTAACATACAATAATTATTTAAAATTTGGGACATAAACTCACCAGCATTAACAAGATGAATTGTTTTAATTGCATAATTGAAATTAATCATTTAAATAAGCAATCTCACAAATGATAGGTTGCGAGTTGATAAAATATGTGATTATTTTGTAGATGCATCCACCAAAATCATATAATATCAAAACGATCCACATGGTGGATGAATGAACCCATATTTATTTTAGAAAGGTAAGACATTAAATATCAACTTTAGCTAGTGAGTTTATAATAATAAATTATCATTGAAAACAAGAAACACATGAGAATTCTTTAAATTAAAGAAACTTCTAGTTCTTTAATGTAAAGAAACTTCTGGTTCTTTAATGAATGTCCATATCAATTCTCAATTGATTTTTGCATCATCTATGATCTATGATGGTCTAACTAGTCACGCGAAGTAGTAAATGTATTTGTATTAGTAAACTTCTGGTTTACTTTAACATGCTTTTCAGTTGTACTAATAATGTCAATATAAACTTTGATAATTCATAATTTTATTGTCATTCCTTTTACTTTGTATCCAGTATATAGACAATATTGTGACATTTACTTCGAAAATGTCTACATCAATATTAAGTACATAATGTCATTAACTCAATAAAAACTCAATAAAAGAAATATAATTTGCAAACAATTATTTGCAATATTTACTTTAGGAATATGTCAAAAATTTAAATCTATAAATTGACTTTAATGATTAAAAGTGATTATAAAATTTGTTATATTTATCGCAGACATTCACTTCAAGAAATGGGCAAAAAATAATTCAGGCAATAATGTAAGCGCATATCATATTCTTTACCAATAAGATTATATAGATATCATCCAATTCAAGGAATTATTAATTAGTATAAACCATTGATCATTATGTTCTAAGAATGAACATGTAGCAACATTTCGAATCATTCATATTTTTTTTTATCTATTTGTCAATAATAACAATATGTTCAATTTTTATAATTGGTATGTATTGCTACATTCACTTCGGGGAATGAAGCAGAACCAGTAGAACGAATAACTCATTATTTTGTTTAGCCATAAGAAGACATAAGATCAATTCAGAAAAGTTTAAAAACCTTTTCACAAGAGTTTTGCATCTTTAATTAACTAGAAAGAAATAGTCAAGTCATGCATGGAGTTTATTGTAAATAAAATGTATAGATAAAACTGACATCCAAAATATCAAACATATATAATCCTAGTGCTAGCAAAAATTTCATAAACCATTGTAGACATGCATGAAATTACTTCAAAATAATACATTTCATGTTCCCTAAAACCTTTCCATTTATAATTGTTCATATTATTTTTCTAAATAATTAACATATGAAATAATATAAATGGTATGAACTACTATTAACATCTCTACAAAAGTAACAAGTTTGTTAGGGTTGTATAGTAGAAAAATACAAGGCATTTACAAAATCAAACCACACAACTCTTTTTTAATGCTTCTTATCAAATAACAATCGATTAATACAAACAATGTCCATAGAAATGTCAATGGCAAAATTAATATAGTAATTCTCATTTTAAGTTTAAAAATGTTTCCAACCAAAATAAATCAAGAATTAAAATGACAACAACCATACTTGAAATTCTATACTAGAATCAACCCAAAAATCAATTTAGACATTCCTCAAAATTTGTCATTAAAATGAATTTAAACAAACATGTTTGACGTGAAATAATATTTGATTGTTTGTTGTGAAATAATCTTGATTTTATTAATATATGTAATAACTTTAATCATTGTTGATAAAGATAATTTTAAACAATATCAAATTCCAAAAACATATAATGTCTAGAATTTAGAAAACTTATATATATAAATTGAAACCATCAAATAAACATATAAAATAACTAGTTTAATGATGACTAAGAACCGATGCAAGGTCACATATTATGATGAACCTTAGGCCTTGATTAATAAAAATGACCGATAATATTATGAATCATGATTTAAAAATCTATCAATTTATAACATTAAAATTAGTTTATCACCATTCAAATATAATTACCAAGTAATTATCAAATAGCATATATTAAGAAAAACAATCTTTTATGAACAAAAATACAAGTACATATAAGCACGTAATGTGATAAGTGAAATTTACCTTAATTTCTTTTCTTCTATGAAAGTTTTAATAGCAACTTTCTTTTTCAATGTTGAGTCTTGACAATTTTATCAAAAACTAAGCAAATTCAAAATTCATCAATAGAAAACTTTTATTTCAAAATAACTTATGTGATAATAAGACACTCCAATGTCAAGAGCACTGAATCAAAATCCATATCGATATTCAATCTTTCACCATCCGTCTAAGATCATAAAAATAAAATAAGTTAATGAAAACAATTATAAAAGATCATGAATTAGCTAAAAAATAGTAAGATATAAAATATTAAATAAAAAAACCTTCCTATAAAAACTTTGCATCTTCATTGTTTAAGATCTTGGAAATCATAGAGGTAATTTTGATCGTCGATAAATGAAACTATCACTTTGAGCAATATCATGATAATAAACGTTCTCAATAGTAAAACAATCCAATTATTTATACCAAATTTGTGAAATAATAATATGTATGTCAAATATTGACATAGAGAGAAATAGTCAAAATAATAACTTAAAACAAATTGAAATAATGAAATTTATTTTAGTAAACTTTAAAAAATGGTAAATAAACCAAAATAGTTTAGAAAAGAAAAAAATTGATTTGTATGCTTTGAATATTTCTCTTTTTATAAAAATATGATGAACAAAATAAAATAATGATGAAAATACGTATACCATATATAATTCAATGGGAGCTTTACGGGCGAGTTATGTAACACCCCTTACCCGTGTTCAAAGCTGGAACCGGATACAAGGCATTACCAGACTTACTTGATAAAACATACTACATCGGACCACAAAATTTTGTTTCAACTTGAAACTTTTTATTCATACTCATAATGTCCCTATTATGGGCCTATTAGACTCAAAACTTACACACAAAATGATTCGAGACTAAACTAGAAACTTTCGCACACTTAAAAAATTGCTACTTAAAACAGGGCCACACGCCCATGTTCCACACCCGTGGTCGACACTGACTTGCATCACACGGCCTGTCACACGCCCGTGTGTCTGGCCCATTGATAAACCATAATTTATACATATTTTTACCCCATGCTTGGCTTATTTTTGGATGAATTTTCATTAGATTTGATGAATTCGATGCTCCTAATCCTTTAATTTCATGTTTTACACTCAAGAGAGCTTAGGGAGTTGAAAAGAATGAGAAACGGGCCAAAAAGGGACAAAATGGGCCTACCTCAAAAAACAAAACGGCCTGGGCTGTTGCACACGGGCAGATCACACGGCCGTGTGTGACGAGGAGAATCGAGCACGACCTAAGCTTTCGAACACGGGCGTGTCACACGGGCGTGTCCCTGCCGAACCCAAGTTTAATTCTATTCGAAAAAGGGTACTTGTGGGCCAAGAAAGACACTCTAAAGCCTATATAAATACCCCAAGAGAGAACCTAAATGGGCACGCAGAGTAGAAAGCAAAAAATACTCGAAGACAGCCGTCGGGAGCAGTTTGGAAGAAGGATCTCCATCAAGACTAAAGATCTCCTATCAATTTCTCTTAAAGTTTTTGGGTTTTCTTATGTTTTGTAGTTTTCCTTATTTTAAGATGTTTTCCTCTATCAGTATGAACTAAATCCCTTAGATACCTGAGGGGATGAAACCTAAGATAGATCTTATTACTATTTGATTTATAAGATAAATACTTGTTCGTATTCTTAATTGTGAGTTATTATTCTTGTTTTGATAATTCAGGTTATTGATAAAAGTCAAATATGCTTATTCAGAGGAGCAAAAGTCCCTGTTTAAGAGTAGATCTGAAACACCCCAAACCCGGCCCACAAGCCCTGACCGGATCTGGTATGCTTCTAAAGAACATCCATTCAAATCTTGTTTGAAACTTTGCTAAAAACTTGTGTATTTTTGAAAAGTCTTTGATTTGGGTTGGGCTCGAATTAAGAACCCATGTTGATAAGGTGTTAAAAACAATTTAATAATTATACTTAAGAAAAATTTAACTTTTAAACTTTAAATTCGATAATAATCGTATCATACTAAGTAATTTAAAAGCATGCATAAACGATTCAATTCTTTGGCCTTATTACATCAAATAATAACCTGAATAATTCAAAACTAAAACATAAATAAAAATAAATTAATCCTTGAGCTTTCCATGGCCACCCTTGAGCTCCTGCCGACCCTGTCCATCACTGATCATCACCTGAAAAATAGTCCCACAAGGGGTGAGTCAAATAGACTCAATGTGTACAACCAACACCAAACTCAAATAAATTCAGGCATATCAAATCATACATAATCATATAGCATTAAATAAAATGATGCAATCCCGGACCCAAGCCTATATGCCATCCGCTACACATCACCCGTACCATCTTGCACACCGTGGGGACTACTAAGTCAACCCTCATCCGCTACACACCATCGAAGGCAGTTGCTACAGTCGACGTGCTCATCGCCCTTATAAAATTCATGGTCTTAGGTCACCACATTCAGATATCGTGGTCTTAGGTCACCACATTCAGATATCGTGGTCTTAGGTCACCACATTCAGTTATCGTGGTCTTAGGTCACCACATTCAGATATTGTGGTCTTAGGTCACCACATTTACTTCCCCTTTTCATATAACCCATATGCCCCATATCATACATATCATGCATTAACATGCCAAATTCTTATTTCACATTCTTATAATGTCATATGTGTGTCGTAATGAGATATTTAACATAATCCTAGTAGGAGTAGGAAGCGTGCTGAGTACTTTGTACCATGACATGGTACCTCGACCATATTCACATTCTTATACACATACTTATATTAAACATTGCCATAAAACTTATTAAGAAATAGTGTGAGGTACACACCTGATATACTTATCGAATTTACTAAAATCCCGAAAACTCGTTCTATCGCTTTAGATCTTTAAATCCTATATTCGGCCAATCCTAACATGTTAGTAAAAAGCCATTCGGCTATAAATCCCAATCCTAGTAGGATTGTTGTAATCAAATTCTTACCTTAGTGCCGATTGGATTAAAAATTAAATCCCGAAACTTTGTGATGCTTCTTTATTGCAATCGGCTATACCCTTAATCATTGAACTAGTTAGTTTCGACTTTTTAAACAAATAAGAATTAGATCTAAATACCACAATAGGGCCTTGGCCAAATGTCAGATTCACTTAACTTTATAAATCTAAATTCCCGGAAACCTCAGCTTACTTTTGTCGCCTTCCTCCTAAAAATCGAAGTCACCTAATTTTTACCTACATTCGGCATCCTCCACTTATTCAACAAACCGAAATTCTCAATTATCTTAGCCCATATGGTATTCAGCCAAAAAGAAAAGAATAGAAAAGGGCTATTCGGCTACCTACCATTAATTACTCACCTTTGGCTTTTCCAAAATCGGCACTTCTGGCTTATTATAAAGCAGGATTCGGCTTCTAGGGCTAAAGAAGAGAAATTGATAGGCATAGACAATTGATTCGGGTTAGATCTTGATGAGAAGAGAGGAAGAAATCGTGAGGAAAAGAAATCCCGAAACTTACCGAATCACTAAAGAATATACGGCCTATGGTGCACCTTCGAGAAACTAAAACACCCTTGTAGATTCAGCTTTGAGGCTTAGAGAGATTCGGCTATAGGCTTGAAACTTATCTTTGGCTTTTGATTGGTTTTGCAAAGGAAAAAGAATTGATGATGGAAAGCACAGGGTATTTCGGTTTTACAAGGAAAGAAAAGGAAGATATAGAACTTGGAGAAATTCGGCAAGAGTAGGGGATTTT
Organism: Gossypium rotundifolium; assembly: GCA_025506655.1. NCBI lineage: Eukaryota > Viridiplantae > Streptophyta > Magnoliopsida > Malvales > Malvaceae > Gossypium > Gossypium rotundifolium. The sequence continues at coordinate 66,107,532 of CP106722.1, forward strand.
GTTTTCGGCTTTGTGGAGAATTGAAAAGAAAAAAAAGAATAATGGCAGAGAGAATTCGACAGAGATTTAAAAAAGAGAAGAAAGAATGTTGAATGGCCTTAGTTTTCCTCCTTTTCTTTGAAATTACTAAGCCTAGAGAGTCCCTTTCTTGGCCATCACTCTCATATCTTTATTTTCCTAGCTTAGCCAAAATTCTAAAAGAATTTGACTTCAACTTAAACTCCTACCTTAGTCTCCCTATGCCGTCCATCTCCTTACCTTAGGAGTGCCGAATTTTAACCCATTATTTTGGGCTTCATGTGGCCATACTAGGCCCAAGTTATCCTAGCATATGACGTCATTTCGAGCCCTAAGTGGCGTCTCAAGCCATTTTCCAAGCCCAATTTTGTCACATTTCCAAGGTTCCTTACTTTTCCTTACATTTCCTTACATTTCCAAGCTTCCTCTTAAGACTTAATATTTTCTAAAGCATTTCCTTACATTTCCTTACATTTCCAAGCTTCCTCTTAAGACTTAATATTTTCTAAAGCATTTCCTTACATTTCCTTACATTTCCTTACATTTCCAAGCTTCCTCTTTAAGACTTAATATTTTCTAAAGCATTTCCTTACATTTCCTTACATTTCCTTACATTTCCAAGCTTCCTCTTAAGACTTAATATTTTCTAAAGCATTTCCTTACATTTCCAAGGTTCTAAAATGCACACAACACGTTCACAACACATAAGGCATACTATTTCATGTAATTTTAGCCATAGTGCATAAGCCCTATTCCGGGATATTACAGTTCTACCCCTTTAAAATAATTTTGTCCTCGAAATTACTTACTAACGAAAAATCGTACATCCTAACTCACCACACTACACTACTGCTGCGCACTCTGATCTTAAAACTAACACATTTCCTAAAAAAATTCACATCCAAGATTTCATACACTTTACTAGCATCACAAGAAAGAACTAACTCTATAACAAACAAGGCAATGAAGGGTATTCCAAAAGTAAGGACTTACCCGTTGTCACATCTGGCACATCACTCTCCTCGCGATGGCCGACTGCATAAACCAACCTTGGTTGCCTCGCATCTTAACCTTCAGTACCTCTGCTTGGTGCTCTACGACCACGGCCGGAACCATTTCCTCCATGGTTCGGACCACGGCCCACCGAGGTCTTTGTCCACCTCTACCAACTGATTAACATTACGAGCTCTTGGTTGATTCCCATCTGGTCTCATCGGACAGTCCTTAATCATATGGTCCTTTGACCCACACTTAAAACATCCTCCCGTCTTTTTTCCAACATTCACCTAAGTGCTTCTTCCCACATTGTTCACAAGTAGGGTACTACCCTCCAGTAGCAGCTTGCTGACCTCGCGGCCCTTCAACTCTAGGCCTCTTTTGCTCATTCCTGGATGGCCTTGATGATCCAAATTCTCTCTTCTGCCTATTTTGATCAGAGTTCTCCCTTACAGACTCCTTAATACCCTCGGCCACTTTGGCCTTTTCCACTAATACAGCAAACTCCCGCTCCTGTTGCGGGGCTATCAATAACCTTAGGTCATCTCTTAGTCTGTCTTCAAACCGGACACACCGCTCATGCTCAATAGACACTATGCCTCGAGCATAACGGCTCAGCCTTAAGAATTCAGCTTCATACTCAGCTACGGACTTGTTCCCTTGAACCAGTCCTAGAAGAGCCTTTCTTTGGGCATCAATATAATGAGTGCCAACATATTTCTTCTGGTATGCTGCTTTAGCATACTCCAACATGAGTTCCTCAACTGTAGCACCATCCCGCACCGTGATCCACCATTGATATGACTCATCGCGGAGAAGCGACACCAATCCTTTCAGCTTTTCCTTGTCAGTTAAGTCGAGCTCATCCATAATCCGTTCAGTTGCCTCCAACCAATACTCAGCGGTATTGGGTGCTACACCTGATACACCGTGGAACACTTCAGCTCTGTTGGCTCGGAGTCGCTCAGGTACCGACTTTCGAGCTCCCATGCCTCTACCTGCTCTTGCTACCCTTTCCAAGACCTGCAGCATCGCTTGTGACACTGCGTCATCCCCGGCTGGTCCTGATATTCCACATCAGCGGCTTGGGGTAGTGGTGGCATTTCATTCTCAGATCCTTGACCCGATCTAACGGGTTCAGACACGGTCATTTGGCCTCTTCCACGGCCACGCACGTTACGACTACGTCCCCTTGAATTCATACTTCTGTTTTGCGTTTATCTAGTTTAAAGAATTTTATGAATTAGTTTTTGTTCCACTGATTTATCACGAACAGTTTTATGTTCAATAGTTTTAAGAAGTAGTTCTTTCGATTCATACACATACAGTCTCGCATCATCCATTTAGTCACACACATGAACTTGCGTTCATTACAGAGAAATATTGTAATTGTCGTTGTTTGTTGTTTTCCACTACCTAGGGGTATTTTCGTAATTTTATCCTATAGGGGTATTTTGGTAATTTTCAAATTAGGGTATTTGAAAATGTCGTAAAATAGAGGTTGTTGATATTTTACAATATTAAAATACTTGTTGGAAAAATTTCAAGGGTAAAATGGTAAGTTATACACTAGGGGTATTTTTGTAATTTTACAAGTTAGGGTCATTTCGGTAATTTTTTGCAAAGATATGGTTCCTGGTGACCTTCAAAACAAGGGAATTTTTGAAGATTTCTAATTTGAGGGCACTTCGTTGATTTTTCCTTACTGAGGGTATTTTGGTCATTTTGTAAGTCAGGGGTAATTTCATAATTTTTTTTTCAAATCAGGGTGTCTTTGATATTTTGTGAAGTTTTTGGATATTTTTGCAAAACCAGAAATTGTTATTGAAATCGAGGGTAGTATGGTAATTTTGGAAAATCAAGGGCATTTTAGTAATTTTTTCCACTAAGGGTATTTAGGTAATTTGTAAATTAAAAATTCTTAGAAAGTTTTTCCAAAATAGTAATTTTCATAATTTCAAAAGGGTAGTTGGTTGACTTTTAAAACTAGGGTTTCCATAAAAATGTGGCCAGTCCCTTTCGGGTTTTAATTATTGGGTTTAGCCTGTGACTAAGTCCTCTTGGTTAGGGTGAACCATCACTACGCACTGTAGGATTCAGTGGGTAGGAGGTGAGTCACTAGGACTGCTTAAATACCAAGCTCCCACTGAAACCAATCCTAGACATGTACACAACGGTTGCCACACCCTAGCTCGGTGACTTGGACACAGGTTTGTTTAATTGTGCCTTAGAGTTTTATGTATTTGTTGGGGTAAACTAGTCCTAGGGTTTAATTCCTAATCCACTAGTCTACGTCTTTATATATCCCTACATACAAATCACAAAGAGGTTAGGAGTACTTACCTAGTGAACTTCGAGTCGGAGACTCAGGTGCCATGCCAGAAAAACCTGCTTATTTCTTAGAAAAGTCCATTTTCAAAAGACAGAAAACGTTTTGGGCCCTAAAAGCCCTCAAGGCCGAGTTTTGAACCGGGCTCTGATACTAAACAGAAACACCCCAAACCCGGCCCACAAGCCCTGACCGGATCTGGCATGCTTCTAAAGAATATCCATTCAAATCTTGTTTGAAACTTTGCTAAAAACTCGTGTATTTTTGAAGAGTCTTTGATTTGGGTTGGGCTCGAATTAAGAACCCGTGTTGATAAGGTGTTAAAAACAATTTAATAATTATAAAACAATTTAATAATTATACTTAAGAAAAATTTAACTTTTAAACTTTAAATTCAATAATAATCATATCATACTAAGTAATTTAAAAGCATGCATAAACGATTCAATACTTTGGCCTTATTACATCAAATAATAACCTGAATAATTCAAAACTAAAACATAAATAAAAATAAATTAATCCTTGAGCTTTGCATGGCCACCCTTGAGCTCCTACCGAGCCGGTCCATCACTGATCATCACCGAAAAATAGTCCCACAAGGGTGAGTCAAGCAGACTCAATGTGTACAACCAACACCAAACTCAAATAAATTCGGGCATATCAAATCATACATAATCATATAGCATTAAATAAAATGATGCAATCTCGGACCCAAGCCTATATGCCATCCGCTACACATCACCGTACCATCCACGCACACCGTGGGGACTACTAAGTCAACCTCCATCTCGCTACACACCATCGAAGGTAGTCATTTGCAATCGGCGTGCTCATCGCCTCTTATAAAATTCGTGGTCTTAGGTCACCACATTCGGATATCGTGGTCTTAGGTCACCACATTCGGATATCGTGGTCTTAGGTCACCACATTCGATTATCGTGGTCTTAGGTCACCACATTCGGATATCGTGGTCTTAGGTCACCACATTCACTTCCCCTTTTCATATAACCCATATGCCCCATATCATACATATCATGCATTAACATGCCAAATTCTTATTTCACATTCTTATAATGTCATATGTGTGTCGTAGCAGATATTTAACATAATCCTAGTAGGAGTAGGAAACGTACCTGAGTACTTTGTACCATGACATGGTACCTTAGCCATATTCACATTCTTATACACATACTTATATTAAACATTGCCATAAAACTTATTAAGAAATAGTGTGGGGGTACACACCTGATATACTTATCGAATTTACTGAAATCTCGAAAACTTGTTCTATCGCTTTAGATCTTTAATTCCTATATTCGGCCAACCCTAACATGTTAGTAAAAAGCCATTCGGCTATAAATCCCAATCCTAGTAGGATTGTTGTAATCAAATTCTTACCTTAGTGCCGATTGGATTAAAAATAAAATCCCAAAACTTTGTGATGCTTCTTTATTGCAATCGGCTATACCCTTAATCATTGAACTAGTTAGTTTTGGCTTTTTAAACAAATAAGAATTAGATCTAAATACCACAATAGGGCCTTGACCGAATGTCAGATTCACTTACCTTTATAAATCTAAATTCCCGGAAACCTCAGCTTACTTCTGTCGCCTTCCTCCTAAAAACCGAAGTCACCTAATTTTTACCTACATTTGGCAATCCTCCACTTATTCAACAAACCAAAATTCTCAATTATCTTAGCCCATATGGTATTCGGCCAAAAAGAAAAGAATAGAAAAGGGCCATCCGCCACCTACCATTAATTACTCACCTTGGCTTTTCCAAAATCGGCATACGGCTTATTATAAAGCGTGATTAAACTTCTAGGGCTAAAAAAGAGAAATTGATAGGCATAGACAATTGATTCAGGTTAGATTTCGATGAGAAGAGAGGAAGAAATCGTGAGGAAAAGAAATCCCAAAACTTATCGAATCACTAAAGAACATGCGGCCTATGGTGCACCTTCGGGAAACTAAAACACCCTTGTAGATTCGGCTTTGAGGCTTAGAGAGATTCAGCTATAGGCTTGAAACTTATCTTCGGCTTTTGATTGGTTTTGCAAAGGAAAAAGAACTGATGATGGAAAGCACTGGGTATTTCAGTTTTACAAGGAAAGAAAAGGAAGATATAGAACTTAGAGAAATTCGGCAAGACTAGGGGATTTTGTTTTCGGCTTTATGGAGAATTGAAAAGAAAAAGAAGAATAATGGCGCATGTAATTGGTAGAGATTTAAAAAGAGAAGAAAGAATGTTGAATGGCCTTAGTTTTCCTCCTTTTGCCAAAATTACTAAGCCTAGAGAGTCCCCTTTCTTGGCCATCACTCTCATATCTTTATTTTCCTAGCTTAGCCGAAATTCTAAAAGAATTTGACTTCAACTTAAACTCCTACCTTAATCTCCCTATGCCGTCCATCTCCTTACCTTAGGAGTGCCGAATTTTAACCCATTATTTTGGGCTTCATATGGCCATACTAGGCCCAAGTTATCCTAGCATATGGCGTCATTTCCAGAGCCCTAAGTGGTGTCTCCGGGCCATTTTTCCAAGCCCGATTTTGTCACATTTCCAAGGTTCCTTACTTTTCCTTACATTTCCTTACATTTCCAAGCTTCCTCTTAAGACTTAATGTTTTCTAAAGCATTTCTTTACATTTCCTTACATTTCCTTACATTTCCTTACATTTCCAAGCTTCCTCTTAAGACTTAATATTTTCTAAAGCATTTCCTTACATTTCCTTACGTTTCCAAGCTTCCTCTTTAAGACTGAATATTTTCTAAAGCATTTCCTTACATTTCCTTACATTTCCTTACATTTCCAAGCTTCCTCTTAAGACTTAATATTTTCTAAAGCATTTCCTTACATTTCCAAGGTTCTAAAATGCACACAACACATTCACAACACATAAGGCATATTATTTCATGTAATTTTAGCCATAGTGCATAAGCCCTATTCCGGGATATTACAAGATCAACACAATTAAGTGGAGTTGAATGCAATCCTAGATATAGGACGACGTAAATATTTCGGTTAGAGTCAAATCTAATAAAGGAATCTATAGATCGAGTTAATGCGACAAGAGGGGTTTTAATTAGAAAGAAATTTCAATTAATCAACCTAGAGTCAGTTGTTTTTAATCTTTAAAGAGATATTAACATAAATCAAGGATTTCTACGGTTTAAGTCAAGTGAATAAATCGTATGAATCAAAAGTAATAAGTGAAGTCTAGGTGGATTCATCCTTGGGTATTGCCTTTCTCATATAGTTGTCTAAAAGTATTTTCCCAATTCATTCTCTGTCGTGCTTTTAATTAATTTTAGTTTAAAAGAAATCACTCCAAATATTAGGATAGATAATAAGAAGATAGCAATTACTAGTACTCTTGGTCCTTGTGGATACGATATTTTCGGTCTTACCATAACTATACTATTAAACGATAGGTGCGCTTACCTTTATTGTGATCGTAGTTAGTTAGAGACACATCATGTTTTTGGCGCCGTTGCCGGGGATTAAGATATTTGGAAAACTAAATTTTTATTACTTTAGCCATTTTTATTTTATTTTTACTTTTCTAATTTTTCTTTTATTTGCTTGTGGCAGGTATTTCTAGTTTATAAGTAAAAGGAACCCGTCAGGACCCTTGCTTTTTGACAGTGAGATAGAAAGTACCGCTCGCAGAAATCGTAAGGAGATAAGGTGAAGCTTGCAATACATAGAAGAAGAGCAAGAGGACGATACTAATACTATCGAGGAGATGACTGATAATAATCTGCTCCCTCCAGTGGTTGCCGAAAATCCTGCTCTTCGTGCTATGTATGATTATGCTAAGCGTAATTTAACTGGGGCTGAATCGAGTATTGTTAGACCTGCTATTGCTACAAATAATTTTGAATTGAAACCTAACACTATTCAAATGATTCAACAGTTTGTTCTGTTTGATGGTTTGCAGGATGAATACCCAAGTACTCATTTAACCAACTTTTTAGAGTTATGCGATACTTTCAAAATTAATGGCGTTTCTAATTATGCCATCCGCCTTCAGTTGTTTCCCTTCTCGTTAAGGAACAAAGCTAAACAATGGTTGAACTTGTTACCATGAGGATCAATCACTGCATGTGAAAAAATGACTGAAAAATTTTTAATTAAATATTTTCTGCTGGCTAAAACAGCTAAGTTGAGGAATGATATCTCTTCTTTTGTGCAGATGGATTTAGAAACACTTTACGATGCATGGGAGACATACAAGGATCTACTGAGAAGATGCCCTCACCATGGGTTACCATTATGGCTACAGGTTCAAACCTTTTACAATGGTGTGAACCCTTCAACTAGGCAATTGATTGATTTAGCTACCGGTGGAACCCTAAATAAAAAAACCCTTGAAGCATATTATGAGTTTATAGAGGAGATTTTACTGAATAACTATCAATGGCAAGTCATGAGAACAAAGCCGACAAAGCCGCCAGTGTTTTTAACCTCAACGCAGTCACCATGCTATCAAACCAGGTAGAGCTTTTAAATAAAAAGATTGATGGTTTGTATGGTTCTTCGCAGGTACATCCAGTGATGCAGTGCGATACGAATGGAGGAGGAATGGGCAATACAGAATATCCATCTTACAACCCTGGCATGAAGAATGAACAGATGAACTATATGGGTAATAATTCTAGACCTCAGAATAATCCCTATAGTAAACTTACAATCCAGGTTGGATGAACCACCCAAATTCTCATGGGGTAATCAAGGGAATCAAAGACCGCTAACCCCTCTAGGATTCCAATCACCCTACCAGTAAGAGAAAAGGCTGAACCTTGAAGATATGCTAGCAAAGTTTATTTCAGTGTTAGAGACTTATTTTTAGAGTACCAAAACAACGTTGAAAAATCAGCAAGCATCAATTCAAGGGCTTGAGAATCAAATTGGACAGCTGGTTAAGTTAATTTCTGAAAGGCAACCAGGTAATTTACCTAGTAACACCGAACCTAACCCAAAAGAGCATGTAAAGGCAGTTACACTAAGGAATGGGAAGGTATTGGTTGAAGCTGAAAAGAAGATGCCACAAGAAACTGATAAGGCAAAGGGTGAGGAAGTAAATGAGAATGTAACACCGGTACTTAAAGAGTATAAACCACCGATCCCATATCCAGCAAAGTTGAAGAAAGACCGCATGGACGCATAGTTCGGTAAATTTCTTGAACTTTTTAAACAATTACATATTAACTTACCTTTTATTGAAGCTATTTCGCAGATGCCAGCATACGCAAAATTCTTAAAAGAGCTTTTGACAAATAAAAGGAAGTTTGAAGAACTATCAAACGTAGAGCTTAACGAGGAATGTTCAGCTATTCTCCAAAATAAGCTACCAACCAAAATGAAAGATCCAAGAAGTTTCACTATTCCCTGTTTAATTGGTAGTTTAAATATTGAGAAAGCATTAGCTGATTTAGGTGCCAGTATTAATTTAATGCCTTATAAAATGTTCAAGCAGCTTGGTCTTGGGGAACCAAAACCTACTAGGATGAGTATCCAATTAGCTGATAGATCTATCAAATATCCTAGGGGAATTATTGAAGATGTTTTGGTAAAAGTTAATAAATTCATATTCCCTGTTGATTTTGTTGTGCTTGACATGGATGAGGACGTTGAGGTGCCTTTAATTTTAAGATGCCCGTTTTCAGCTACTGCTAGGGCTGTCATTGATGTAGGTGATGGTAAACTTGTGCTTAGGGTAGGTAACGAGGAAATTATTTTCAAAATTTATGATGCTCTGCGATACTCTAGAGAGCAAGATGATTCCTGTTATTTTATCGATGCTATTGATCATTCTATTCGAGATTCTGTTTAGGAAATCATACATAAAGACAAGTTGGAACTATGTCTTGCCCAAGGTGAGGAGACAGATGATGATACCAATAAGATGGGGGTGATAAAAATTGAGTTCAATTCTAATACTTCTTCCCCAAGACAAAAGAAGTATGAAGGCATTAAGATAAATGACGAACTAAAACAAAAACCCTCTATTGAAGAGCCTCTCAAATTGGTATTGAAAAAGTTACCAAATCACTTAGAGTATGCATTCCTTGGAGATAATTCTACACTACCGGTAATTATTTCTTTAGAATTGGAACCCAATGAGAAAGACGAGTTACTAACGTACTAAAGGAGCATAAAAGAGCCATAGCTTGGAAGATTTTTGACATTAAAGGGATAAGCCCATTGTTTTGCACCCACAAAATTTCAATGGAAGATGAATATAAACCATGTGTGCAACCTTAAAGATGATTAAATCCCAACATAAAGGAAGTTGTTAAAGCCGAGGTAATTAAACTTCTTGCTGGAGTTCTTTATCCTATTTCTGACAGTACTTGGGTAAGTCCTGTGCAGGTTGTTCCAAAGAAGGGAGGCATGACTGTTGTAGCCAACGCGAAGAATGAATTGATTCCAACAAGAAGAGTCATAGGTTGGAGAGTTTGCATTGACTATAGGAAGTTGAATGATGCCACGAGAAAATATCACTTTCCTTTACCCTTCATTGATCAGATGTTAGGAAGATTATCTGGGCATATGTAATATTGCTTCTTAGACGGACTCTCTGGCGACTTTCAAATTCCAATAGCTCTTGAGGTAAATAAAAGACAACATTTACATGTCCATATGGTACATTTGCTTATCATAAAATGCCTTTTGGATTATGTAATGCTCCTGCTACTTTTCAGCGCTGCATGCTAGCCATCTTTGATGAACTTGTGGAAGATATTATGGAGGTATTTATGGACGACTTTTCGATATTTGGTAATTCTTTCCACCTTTTCCTTAAAAATTTAAAACAGGTTCTAATGAGATGTGAGGAAACAAACCTTGTGCTTAATTGTGTTAGGTCACAAAATTTCTAGTAAAGGGATTAAGGTTGATAAAGCAAAAATTGAAACCATAGAAAAATTGCCTCCTTCTAGTTTAGTTAAGGCTATTAGAAGCTTTTTAGGACATGCTGGATTTTATATAAGATTTATTAAGGATTTTTCTAAAATAGCTAAGCCTTTAACGAAATTACTAGAAAAAGATGTGCCTTTTAATTTTAATTAGGAATGTTTAGATGCATTTAATACCCTCAAAAATAAATTAATAAATGCTCTAACAATAATTGCACCTGATTGGAATTTGCCCTTTGAGCTAATGTGTGATGCGAGTGATTTTGCAGTAGGTGTGGTTTTGGGACAGTGAAGAGACAAGCATTTTCAACCATTTTATTACACTAGCAAAACATTGGCGGCTGCACAATAAAATTATACCACCACAGAAAAAGAATTGCTAGCTATGGTTTTTGCATTTGATAAATTTAGACAGTATTTGATATTATCTAAAGTTGTCGTTTACACTGGCCATTCAGCTCTTCGTTATGTTTTAACTAAATTTGATGCAAAACCTCGACTCAAAAGATGGATTTTACTCTTACAGAAATTTGATTTGGAAACTCAGGATAAGAAAGGAGCTAAAAATCTTGCGGCAGACCATCTTTCTAGGCTTGAAAATCCACATATCAAAAGAACTCGATGAGAGTGAGATAAATGACTCATTTCCTAAAGAACAACTCTTTTCTATATCTGACTCCGAGGTACCTTAGTTTGCAGAATTGCGAATTATTTAGCTGCTAACATTCTACCAAAAGGGTTAACACATCATTAAAAGAAGCGATTCTTTGCTGATGTGAAAAACTATTTTTGGGAGGACCCTTTTCTTTTTCGTATATGTGCAGATCAAGTAATTCAGAGATGTGTTACAAAGGCAGAAGCAAGTAAAATCCTAGAACATTGCCATTCAGGACCAACAGGAGGACGTTACAGTGGGACTAGGACAGCACTTAAAACGCTCGAATAGGTTTTTATTGGCCCACTCTGTTCAAGGATGCTCATAGGTATGTTACTTCGTGTGATAGATGTCAGAGAACAGGTAATATCTCCAAACGCGATGAAATGCCTCTAACGTATATGCTATCATGTGAAATATTTGATGTATGGGGTATTGATTTTATGGGTCCATTCCCTAGCTCATTTGAGAATAAATACATCTTAGTAGCGGTTGATTATATGTCAAAATGGGTGAAAGATCAAGCTTTACCTACTAATGATGCTAGAGTGGTAGTAAGATTTCTTAAGAAGCTCTTCTCTCGATTTGGAACACCTAGAGTAATTATTAGTGATACGGGTACTCATTTTTGTAATACTTAATTTGATAAAATCTTAAAGAAATATGGAGTGCACCATAGAACAGCTACCCCTTATCACCCTCAATCCAGTGGACAAGTTGAAGTAGCCAATCGAGAGCTTAAGCGTATTTTAGAGAAAATCATAGAATCGAATAGGAAAGATTGGGAATTAAAAGTAGACGATGCTTTGTGGGCCTATAGAACTGCTTTTAAAACTCCCATAGGAACATCCCCTTACAGACTTGTCTACGGGAAGAGTTGTCATCTACCATTTGAATTAGAGCACAAAGCATTTTAGGCTATAAAATTCCTAAACTATGATCTAAAACTCACAGGTGAGAAAAGATTGATGCAGTTGAACGAGCTAGATGAGTGGCGAGCTAATGCCTATGAGAACTCACGTTTATACAAGGAAGCAACAAAATGATGCCATGATGCTCGTTTGAAGCAACTGAACAAATTTAAAGTTGGAGATTTTGTTCTACTATACAACTCGAGGCTTAAATTGTTTTCTGGAAAGCTGAAATCAAGATGGTCAGGTCCATTCATAATCAAAACCATTTTTCCCTATGGCACAATTGCGGTAACTCATCCGACTTATGGCACATTGAAGGTAAACGGTCAACGTCTTAAACTATATAATGGTGAAGATTTTAGGGATATGAGAGAGGAGTTTCAGCTCTGTGAACCTTTATATAGGATGAAAACAAGGTAAGTCTAGCTTAAGACTTTAAACAAGCGCTCCTCGGGAGGCAACTCGAGCAGTAACCTCACTAATGTTCATATTTTCTATTTTTAGCACCTAACTAAAAACTAACCAAATTAGTAAAGCACAGGTTTCTCTACCACACGGCCTTGCACACGGGCGTGGCCATGGCCTTGCACACGGGCGTGGCCATGGCCGTGTGGACATCACGACTAGGTACATCGGCGCGGTGGGGACCATGCGGGATAGGACAAAAATTTCCCTAAAACACGGGCTGCAATAAAATGCCACGGCCGTGCGATGCGTTCGTGGTTGACATTGACTAAAGAACATGGCATGCGATAACCCCACACGAGCGTACCTTAAGACCGTGGGTGATACTGAGTAAATGACACGGGCGGACGGCATGCCCGTGCCTAGAAACCGTGGTTGAAACTGACAAAGTCACACGGGCGTGCGACACGCCCGTGCCTATAGGCCGTGGTCGATACTGATTAATTAACATGGGCGTGTGCACCTATACACATGCATGGAAGAAACGAACAAAGCATCAAACGGTCGTGCGATTAGGTCGTGTGACCCAACACGCCTAGGGAACACGAGCGTGGGGCAAGACTCAGACTTGCCCTAAACCAACAATCACGAAACACATGGGAAAAACACATGGGACACGGGCGTGGCCACTGACCGTGTGACATAACCCCTATTTAAACCCCCGCCTCCTATTCACTTTCTTGCCCATAAATTTCCCCTCAAACCCTGGCAGTCGCTCCCCATTTCTGGCCACCGTCCTCCTCTTTCACTTTTCTCGTTTCTCCCTTTTTCTCCAACTTGAAAACCTCCCTCCCCTTCCCTTTTGCTCCTTCTTTTCCTTCCCTCTTCTCCTTTTTCTTTCTCCAATGCACTAGCCTCCGCAGTACACGCCCCTGTATGACCACCACACCCGTGTGCCACCGCTACAATCGTGCTCCGACCACCTCCTCTCGTCGGTTCACCCTTTTCTCCCATTGCTGCTTCTTTTTTTCATTATTTATTTATTTATTTGATCTTATTCTTTGTTCTTATTATTATTTTCATTTAGATTTCTATTTCAATTTAGTTTAGTTCTTTTGATTGTTTATTTAGTTTGATTTTATTGCTAAGTTTAATAATTATGTTAATACTACTTCTTATTGATCTTGTTAATAAACTTAATTTTATTTTAGTATATTACTTTACAATTCCATATCTAATTTCAGTATCTGATTTTTGTATTACATGATAATATAATTCGCTATTACGATTAGATGATTATTTCGGACTACTAGGATAGTACAATTTTGGCTAGCAATGCTACTTGATTTAGTGAAAAACTTTTGCTGATCTAGGTGCCAGTATTAATTTAATGCCTTACAAAATATTTAAACAATTAAATCTTGGGGAACCAAGACCCACTAGGATGAGTATTCAGTTAGCCGATAGATCCATAAATATCCTAGAGGAGTTATCGAAGATGTCTTGGTAAAAATTGATAAATTCATTTTCCCTGTTGATTTTGTTGTGTTAGACATTGATGAAGACATTAATGTTCCCTTAATCCTAGGGCATCTTTTTCTAGCCACTGCTAGGGCTGTTGTTGATGTAGGTGACGGTAAACTTGCATTACGGGTAGGCGATGAAGAAATTATTTTTCAAATTTATGATGCCATGCGATATTCTAAAGAGCAAGATTATTCCTGTTATTTTGTTGATACTACTAATCATATCAGTCAAAATTCATTACAGGAAATCATACATGACAAAACAATGGAACTATTCTTGACTCAAGAAGAGGCGGAAGAAGATGAAGGCAATGAGATGAATACATCATCATTCAGACAAATGAAAGAAGAAAGTATTGAAAACAATGATGAAATAAAATAGAAATCCTCCTTTGATGAACCACCCAGTCTGGAATTGAAACAGTTACCAACACACTTAGAATACACATTCCTAGGGGACAATTCTACACTACCGATAATTATCTCTTCAAAACTAGAACTCAAGGAAAAAGAGGAGTTGATAAAGGTACTATAAGAACATAAATAATCCATAGCTTGGAAAATCTCTGACATCAAGGGAATAAGCCCCTCATTTTGCACCCACAAAATTTTAATGGAAGAAGAATACAAGCCGTGTGTGTAGCCTCAGAGACGGCTAAACCCCAACATGAAAGAAGTAGTCAAAATTGAGGTAATTAAACTTCTAGATGTAGGAATAATTTATCCTATTTCTGACAACACTTGGGTAAGTCCATTACAGGTAGTTCCAAAGAAAGGAGGTATGACGGTGGTGCCCAATGAAAAGAATGAATTAATACCCACAAGAATAGTTACAGGATGGAGAGTATGTATAGACTATAGAAAGCTCAATGATGCCACCAGAAAAGATCACTTCCCTCTACCCTTTATAGATCAAATGTTAGAAAGACTATCCGGGCATATGTACTACTGCTTCTTGGACGGACTCTCCGACTACTTTCAAATTCCCATAGCTCTTGAAGATCAAGAGAAGACAACATTTACATGTCCATACGGAATGTTTTCTTATCGTAGAATGCCTTTTGGATTATGTAATGCTCCTGCTACTTTTCAACGTTGCATGTTGGCAATCTTTGACGAACTCGTGGAAAATATCATGGAGGTATTCATGGATGATTTCTCGGTATTCAGTAATTCTTTCAATCATTGCCTTAAAAAATTAAAATGAGTTCTAATGAGATGTAAAGAAACCAACCTTGTTTTGAATTGGGAAAAATGTCACTTTATGGTTAGAGAAAGGATTGTATTAGGACATAAGGTTTCTAGTAAAGGGATTGAGGTAGATAAATCAAAAGTTGAAACCATAGAAAAATTACCTCCCCCTAGTTCAGTTAAGGCTATTAGAAGCTTTTTAGGACATGCAGAGTTCTATAGAAGTTTTATTAAAGATTTTTCTAAAATAGCTAAGCCTTTGACAAAATTACTAGAAAAAGATGTTTCTTTCAATTTCAATCAGGAATGTTTAGATGCATTTAAAGTCCTTAAGGATAAATTAATAAATGCTCTGATTATAATTGCACCTAATTGGAACTTACCCTTTGAACTAATGTGTGATGCAAGTGATTTTGTAGTAGGTGCAGTTTTGGGACAACGAAGAAACAAGCATTTTCAGCCAATTTACTATGCTAGCAGAACATTAACACGCGCACAAGAAAATTACACCACCACAGAGAAAGAATTGCTAGCTGTAGTTTTTGCTTTTGACAAATTTAGACAATATTTAATGTTGTCTAAAGTTGTCGTTTACACTGACCATTCAACTTTTCGTTATCTTTTAAACAAACTTGATGCAAAACCTCGACTCATACGATGGATTTTACTATTACAGGAATTTGACTTGGAAATACAAGATAAGAAGGGAGCTTAGAATCTTGCAGCAGATCACCTCTCTAGACTGGAGAATCCACATATCAGAGAGCTCGATCAAAATGAGATAAATGATTTATTTCCTGAAGAATAACTCTTTTCTATAACATATTCTGAGGTACCATGGTTTGCAAATATTGCGAATTATTTAGCAGCTAACATCTTGGCAAAAAGACTAACACATCACCAAAAAAAGCGATTCTTTGCTGATGTGAAAAACTATTTTTGGGAGGATCCTTTCATTTTCCTCATATGTGCAGACCAAGTACTTTGAAGATGCACTACAAAGACAGAAGCAAGCAAAATCCGGGAGCATTGCCATTCAAGGCCCTCAGGAGGACACTATAGTGGTATTAAGGCAGCACACAAAATACTCGAATCAGGTTTTTATTAGCCCACTCTATTTAAAGATGCCAACAGGTATGTTACCGAGTGTGATAAATGCCAAAGAACAGGTAATATTTCTAAACGTGATGAAATGCCTCAAACATATATGTTACCATGTGAATTATTTGATGTATGGGGTATTGATTTTATGGGACCATTCCCTAGTTCATTTGGAAATAAATATATCCTAGTGGCAGCTGATTACATGTCAAAATGGGTAGAAGTGGAAGCTTTACCTACCAATGATGCTAGGGTAGTAGTTAAATTTATTAAGAAACTGTTTTTCCGATTCGAGACGCCTAGAGCTATCATTAGTGATAGGGGTACACATTTCTATAATACTCAATTTGAAAAAGTTCTAAAGAAATATGGAGTACACCATAGGATAGCTACCCCATATCACCCTCAAACTAGTGGGCAAGTTGAAGTCGCAAACTGAGAACTTAAGCGCATCTTAGAAAAAATAGTTGAATCGAATAGAAAAGATTGGGCATTAAAAGTAGATGATGCCCTATGGGCATATAGAATAGCTTTTAAAACACCTCTAGGGACATCCCCATACAAACTTGTATACAGAAAAAGTTGTCATCTACCATTTGAGTTAGAATACAAAGCTTTTTGGGCCATAAAGTTTTTAAATATTGATCTTAGAACTACAGTAAAGAAAAGAATGATGCAGATGAACGAACTAGATGATTGGAGATCTGAGGCCTACGAAAACTAGAAACTATACAAAGAGGCAACAAAGCGACGCCATGACTCTTGTCTGAAGAAGTCGAAACAATTCGAAATAGGGGACTTGGTTCTACTGTACAACTCAAGGCTCAAATTATTCTCTGGGAAGTTGAAATCAAGATGGTTAGGCCCATTTATAATCGAAACAATTTTTCTATGTGGCACAATAGAGGTAACTCACCCCACCAAGGGCACATTCAAGGTAAATGGTCACCGATTAAAAGTTTATAATGGTGCAGATTTTAGGGATATAAGAGAGGAACTTCAACTCCGTGAACCTTCTTTTAATGAAAATAGGGAAAGTCTAGCTTAAGACTATAAACGACCACTTCTCGGGAGGTAACCCGAGCACTAATCTATTGACATTTTTATTTCTACTTTGTTATTAACCCAATAAATTGTAGGTTGAGGTAACACAGCTCTACACACGGGCGTGCTTGTGGCTGTGCGAGAGCTAGGGGATGAGCCATGGGCATGCCAGTAGCCGTGTCTAAACAGAGAGAATTCTTTTATCGAACACGGGCAAGACACGCCCGTCCTAAGTAACCGTGCTTAAATACTGGCTTCCAAAGCATGGGCTACCCACGACCATGCTTCATGACCGTGGGGACATACTAACTTATCGAACACGGGCAAGACACGCCCGTACTACGTAATCGTGCTGAAATACTGGCCTCCAAAGCACGGGCCACCTACTACCGTGCTTCATGACCGTGGGGACATACTGACTTATCGAACATGGGTAACACACGCCCGTGTTAGAACTATGCTAAAAAAACTAGTCGGCCCCAAAATTCAAAACCACGAAAAAATGGGCACTTGAAAAAATGGCACGGTCGTGGCACCTGCCTGTGCCCCTACTACTATTTAAACAACTTAACCAAAATCCCTCTCCATTTAACCCTAAAAAAAATTTAAGCCCCCCTCTTTTAAAAATTTGGCCACACCCTCACCCAAAAATCTCTTCACCACCGTATTTTCCATCCAAAACCGAACCAAGATTGTCCACACGCCCGCAACACCGTCGTGCGACATAAACCCCACGCCCCTGCTTCCGCCGTGCTCATGCTACCACGCATCGCCACCACCGTGCCCAGCCCGTGTTCTGCAGAAAACCACCACCATCATCCTTGATTCCTTCTATTATCTCACTTTCAATTTGATTATTTTGTTTATACATTTGATTTAGTTCTAAATATAATCTTACTCATCATTGTGATAAGAGATAGTAGTCATTTAAATTTTTTCTCTTTTCTAAGTATAATTTTCTCATGTTTTTACAATTATTTTGAATTAAGTATATATATTTTTTTCAAGCATGAATTGTCATATTGATACTATAACTTTAGGTGTGAATTTTTCTCATGATTATTTCAATAATTCGTTCATATAATTTATTTCCAATTGATGATATCTCAAATTGTGATTGGTTGCTTATACAAATATCTTGTACCGGGATTATATTCGATACGATTTTTTTTCTTTTGCCAGGTAGTATGTTGTCATGACTAAAGCCATCCAAAACCACCCCAAGTAAGAAAAGAAAGGGGCTCGGCTCATCCTCAGCGAGTGCTTCTTTCGAGGTCTGACACCACTTCCTTCGATTTAATCAAGACACTTAGGAAGCACGATATAAGGCATTCCGGGAAAGGCCTTTAGGCACTGGAAGGTGCATCGACTGGGATGCCATGAAGCAAGTCAGACTAGGAATAGATATCCAAGCCCTCATATCGACCGAACCATCTTTTCTATTATCGAGCTGACATATCTGGAACTCACACTCGAGTTCTGTACTACTTTCAATTTTTAGTTAGTGATGCCTAATTATGACGATCCGGGAACAATCCAATTTCAATTAGGAGGCACGGTACGACAACTAAGCGTACCATAATTTGGAACAACACTTGGAATCTACACGGAAGAATTTATAGAAGAGAACAACCTCTCCGAGTTAGACCGCCAACTCCACCGTACTCTGCTGAACTGTTGACGAAGCCTAAACCCCACCACGGGCGTTTACGGCCCCATTCGTTCTAAAGCGACATCCCTTGGACCAGCCTTGAGGTATATTCACGGTCGACGTGAGAGCACCGGCGTAGCAAATAAGCACGATGTCTATTACCTGTCGTGCATGCCAGAAGGGCACATATTTGACCTTGCCTACTTCATTTCCTGTGCAATCCAACACCAAATGGAACTACACAAAAAGGGCATCTTATCAATGGGGTCGTACATCACTCAGATAGCATGGCACTTTGGTCTCCTCAACATCGAGGCTTAGACTTCCTCTCTCACACTAATCGGCCAGATGCTACCTCAGGGGATTCAAACGATATTGCAAATAAGGATGGTTAAATATTGTCAATGGACCAACTCGCCATAGTACCGACTAGCCACAGATGAGGTAGAGCCAGAAGACATTACTAATGATATCTCACCACCACCACAGGGGGCACCAATTCTGAGCCAGCGGCCACCCTATCCAGTAGCCTCGATGAAAGATATCTCTACATGCCTCACCTAGCTCGAGCAGTACTGTACTCAGTAGTTCACTGACACCGCTTGACGTTTTGATGGGATCAAGGCCACACCCCAGCAAATATGCCATCACTTCCATATATCATCCCCAACACCACCACGGGATCCAGAAGATGATGAGGGCCTTTAAGTCCTTTCTTATTTTCAGTCCTATTCTATTTCTTTTCTTTTTCATCTCTATAATTGTCGTAACTTTAAACTTTTCTTCATGGCAAATTTTTTTTTGATTGGTTATCTAATATTCGAGTATACCTAACATTTATTTATTTACTCCTCCGACATATCTAACTGATGACTTCACAGTTTCATTCACACACTCCACATACACAAATCACTAGGAGTAGTTCACTTCTACATAAGTCATCTTCCACCACGACCAATGCTAACTCCCGAAATCATCCAAAATTCGAGAAGTGATAATTTTTCCCCTTATCTTTTGATATCATATAAATTTTTATTATCTGTCTTAGTACATTGAGGGCAATGTACATCTTATGTGTGGGGGCTAAAAGTACCTAATTTTTTGCATTATTCTAAAATCCTGAATTTTAGTCTTGTCACTAAGAAATTTTCTCATATTATTAATTAGAGTGAAATTTCTGATGATTTATGATTTTTATTGATGTGTTTTTGAGTAAGTCATTGATAATTGTGCATTGATGATTTATACTTGAAGAATACTAGAGAATCAAGCATGATAAGTCTATTGTTCAAGAATAAAAAATTTTCTAGGTTGTTGAACTGAATTTATTACCTTGAAGTTTAGAATTTACAGTATTGATGTCAAATACCCATAATTTTTGTCAGATTTGAGCCTTATAGAGCATATATTCTTTTTCATGCTCATTTTTTTGATTATGAGTGTGTCAGCACTGAATTGTTCTTCTAGAACTTGCCTAGATTATTCATATCGAGACCATATAATGATTTGATATACTGAGATGATAAAGGCACCTAGGTTTTAACCCATTCACTCCACTAAAAAGCCTACCTTCACAAATTAACCCTTAGTGAACCCATTTGATCCTAACAACCTTGTTTTATTGAATTACCTGCTTAATATTAACCCAAAACCCTTTGTATTTGTTATCACCATTCTTTTTGACTACCATTCTATTGAGAATCGATTTGATCAGTTACCGAATTAGTATTTTTCAGTTGATAAAGTTCTTTCTTTATTATGTATTTACTTTAGTTTGTTCTTTTAAAAAAACCAAAGTATATTCAAGCTTTAGTATATGATTAAAGGAGCTTATGCGTTTAAATTCCAATTGTTGAAGAAGAGCTCGTATTAAAAGTATTATCAATAGTAGTATTACTAGTTTCAAAGCAATCATTTATCTTCTAGTTCATTATTCTTGTTAGGTAATTGGTCAGGGCAATCTCGATTTCAATCCTTCTAATTCAGCCTTTATCCATACCTTTAACCTAAGCCCCGTTATAACACTGTTAAAAGACCTTTTGATTTGTGTATCATCTCATATTACAGTGGTGGAGATTTGATTTTCAGGCAAGCCTATGGGATTAACTTTTCAGGTTCGACTTATGAGTGCTTTTCTTGAAACTTAAACGCTTCGAGTGATTTGAGTGAATCTTTAGTGAAACCGTCAATCCTTGTCGGTTTTGAATTAAAGGTAATTATTTAGATAAGGGGAGACACTTATGTTTTTGTTCTACAAAATATATGACTTAGAATTGTTTGAATCTTTAAGAGTCTTTGAGTTAAATTATCCATGTATGAATTTTCTGTGAATTATGATGAGGCGTTGTTGATAGGAATTGTGAATTATGGAAAGTTTGCTTTAATTGTAAGTTGAAAATTTTGCTTGAGGATAAGCAAAAGCTTAAGTGTGGGGGTATTTGATAAACCGTAAAAGCAACATATTTTAGGCCCACATTTAGTATGCTTTTGGATGATTTAGCCCTTGTTTATGCAAAAAGGTGCTCTTAATTCTTTCTTTTCATGTTTTTACTCAAGAAAGCACTCGAGGACAAAAAGAACGAGAAACGGGCTTAAAACGGGCCAATTTGGGCCAAAAAAGAAATCGACACGGCCGTGCCTCGACAATTAACTAAGACACGACCATGCCACGATTTACACAGCCGTGACTCGATCGATAGAATCAAGACACGGCCTAAAAATGATTTACACGGGCGTGTACCGTGGTCGTGTCCCTGCTGCAAGAGAGAGCAATTTCACTCGGATTTGGATACTTTAAGGCAAAGAAACACATTACAAAGCCTATTCAAACACCGAGTAGGAAGTATACTTGAATTGGGACACTTAGAGGACAAGTAAAGCATTCTAAAAGTCTATATAAACACCTTAAGTGTAACCTGAAAGGGGGCATTAGGCAGTAAGCTAGGCCAAGGAGTCGAGCCAGGAAGATCATGTTTTGTGGAATCACTCGAAGATAGCCAAGTGGATCCATCTCGAAGATTCTACTCAAGACGGTGAATTTCTCCTTCAATTCCTTCTGGGGGTTTTAGGGATTTTCTATGTTTTGTTTTATCTTTTCTCTTAAGATGTTTTCCTTATTTGTTATGAACTAAACCCTTCAGATACCTGAAGGGGATGTGTAACATCCCAAAGTTAGGCCTAGTAGGATTGGGCCCATTGGGCCTTAGGCGTAAGAGCGTTTAAATTTTTTGGGAACAAGATAATGACTTTAATGCAAGTTGGATCTAGTTGGTGAGTGATTTTGGAAGGTTAGAGGGCTTCTATGAAGTCCCGGGTTCAAACTTTGGCTTTAGGGAAATTTTGGTTTTAGGTGAAAAAAACCCTGGGAGTTAGTAGGTAGGCTTTAAGAATAAAATGTGGAAAAAATGACACAAGTGGAGTGTGTGGTGTAGTCGTAAAGTGATGCCACTTAAGAAGCAAGGGAGTGATGCCAAAAGGAAGGAAGGAGGTCCAAGGTTCAGGTCTAGGCTCTTGCATTTTGGTTTTCTTTTTATATGGACTTTAGAATTTAGCCATAGATTTATATTTAGTTGCGCATAGTTTTAGTCACAAAAGGAGTTGTGGCCTAGTGGCTAGTGGTGTGGATTATGCTACAAGAGGAGCTTGTGGCTTAGTGGTAAGTGACGTGAATTGGCTGATGGGAGAGCTTGGGTTCGAATCTCATGGAAAGCAAGGGAGTATTTATTTTACGGATTGGACGGCAAGAGTTTGATTTGGATTTAAACTCTACTGACGGAGGGATCCCACATTGGAAAGATACAAAGAAGGAAGGTGAAAAGCTAGCTATATATAGAGCTGCCTAGGAGGAGAATGAGCATACCTAGTTGGCGTTGGGCATAGGAGTGCTCAGAGCGCGGTTTAGTAGCTTCAGACTCCTATCAGGTGTGTATTCTCTCTAGTCTAGCTGTAGAGTGACAAATGCCGAAATACCGGTCACACGACGATGGTAGCCACACGAGCGTGCGAGCGCACGTATGAAAGCTTCAATGCAATAGTCGAGGCCACCATGAGTATTCTTGTAGGTATGGGCTGTTGGGCCACGATGGCCCAAAAGGGGCCAAGTGGGCCCAATGGGCCCAAGGGCCATATGAGTAAATTGTATAATTGAGTAATAGATAGTGAACTAAACTATGTGAATCTCATATATGTGGCTAGGTTTGGGCTAAATGGGCCACACGAGTGTGTGGCCCCACTTGGGCCGAGAATGGGCCTTAGGCCCATTCGTATCATTATCTCTGTGTAGAATACTTAAGTCGTTCAAGGCGACAGTGGACCTTCTGCTTGGTCGTTAATACCCCTGGTTTGCAAAATTACCAAAATACCCCTGGTTTGTAATTATCGAAATACCCCTGGTTTGCGAAATTATCGAAATACCCCTGGTTTGCAAAATTACCAAAATACCCCTAGTTTGTAAATTATCGAAATACCCCTGGTTTGTAAAATTACCGAAATACCCCTGGTTTACAAAATTATCAAAATACCCCTAGTTTACAAAATTATCGAAATACCCTAATTTGTGAAATTATTGAAATACCCCTGGTTTGTAAAATTACCGAAATACCCCTTATTTGTAAAATTATCGAAATACCCCTGGGTTGCGAAATTATCGAATTACCCTTGGTAGGTAAATTACTGAAAAACCCTCGGTGGGTAAAGTTATCGTTATACCTTTAGGGGTTGATTAGCGTGATTGTGTGTAAACTTCACACTTCTTAATTATTTGTTTATTTGTACTATTTACTGTTTGGGCTGAAAAGATAGAATGACTGAGAAGCAATCGTAATACCCTTGTTGATAGAAATGGGAATACCAGGTATGTGATTCTATTAATCTCTTGATGGGTATGGAATAAACATTGTAATATGTATGTGCATTCATATGATTGTAAGTTCTGCATGGGTTGGGAAATGATGTAAAAGGGGAAGTGTTTGAGACTATCACGGTGGTTCTTACCACGGTGGGCTAGCCCCACGGATATATAATAATCTTTGATAATTGTGACCATGTCTCGGTGGCTTGGTGCCACGGTGGTTTAATACCACGGTTATATTTATGATTAGTGACTCGTCCCAGTGGTTGTTACCATAGTGGGTTGGCCCCACGTATATTCATTAGGTATTGTCACGGTGGTTCTTACCACGGTGGGTTGGCCCCACTTATATTAATAGTGACTTTGTCACGGTGATCTAGTATAACGGTGGTCTAGAACCACGAGTGGCCTAATGCCACGTATGAGGTGTGTAGCGGATAGAGGGTTGATTGTAGAAATCCCTACGGTGTGATGGGCTGGTACGGGTGGTGTGTAGAGGATGGAAAAACTAGGTTGGAATGGGACACATATTGCATAACATAATTGTGTATGATATTATGAGTGGGCTGAGGCCCAATATGTGATTGTGGGCTTGAAGCCATGTGTGTGAAAGGGGATTTACACATTGAGTTTTCGTAAACTCACCCCCTCTTTTTATTAAATGTTTTAGGTAATTTCCAGTGATAGAGGATTGGGAGCCGTGGAGGACTCGGGGGTGGCTATACATTGGAGATACTACTCGTGAACTTTAGTAATTTCAATTTTTACCTTTTCTTTTAGATTATTTATTTTGGGTTAATATTTGTAATAAGGCCATTAGTTTATTTTTCTAAGTTTTCATTTATAACTGTTAAACTTAAAAATACGGGGTTTTCAACATTAGCAATCGTTTTCTAAAATATCATGTTTACGCAACGATGCAAGTTCAACTTTCATAACAAGACAATTTTTCAAAATAATAACAACTTTTTAACGTTCGTTTAGCAAATCGCGTTTTTCTCAAACAAACAACGAACTCGGAGTTCAAAAATTCGATAAAACTTTTCTAAACAATTGCTTAGCTTTTCAACTTCTTTCAATGTGACAAGCCAGATTCGGGCCTAACTTCTAGGCCGGGTTTGGGGTGTTACAGGATGAAACCTAGATGAATTTTATTATTGATTTCTGAATTATATGATAAATACTTAGTTTGTTCTTAATTACGCATGCTTAATCCAAATCTTATGTGCTTAGGTAGAGGAGGAATAGACCCTGCTTAAGAGTAGATTGAGCATAATTAAGCGGAGTTGATCGCACGCCTAGAGATAGGTGACGAGATTTTGCCGAATTAGAGTGAAACTAATATGGGAATCCATAGATCGATTGACTGCTATTCTAGGGGGTTATTATAAGCGAACAAGAGTTCCACTAATTAACCTAGGGTTAGACGTTATTCACCTCGAGAGAGGGTTTAATATACATTAGGGAGTCTTACTGATCAAACTAAGTAAATAAATCATATGGTTCAATATTAAATAACAAGTGAAGTCTAGGTGGATTCTTCCTGAGGGTATCGTTGTGATCAATTGAGTTTTCTTCGAGTTATTTCCCTATTCGTTCTTTTTGTCTTTATTTTTAGCTTAGAAATTGTTAAACTAGATTAAATCAACCAATCACTCCATATTTTAGGCTAACTAATAAAAAGAAAGTAAGTATTAGTACTTTTAGTTCCTTTGGGTTCGATAATCCGGTCTTGCCTAAGCTATACTACTGTTTGATAGGTACACTTGCCTTTAATCGTTGTCAGAGTTAGTCTCAAGGTTCGATCTCATTCATTATAAATTTTAAAGCTCTGATTTCAGCGATCACGTAGAATTCACGAACTAGTTCCTCATCCACACTTGGTCTCTTTTCACAAAACAATTCCCAATTGAGGGCTTCAGCAACTTGACGAATACGTGCCATAAAATCTCTGTAGTTACTTTCCTTTAATGTGATGCCTTTCTCTGGATGCATCTGTTTATTTTTGAAAATACTTTCGTATCTTGCTTTGGCTTCTTCGCAGTGAAATTTGTTCTGTGCTTTGTCAATTTGGGCGGAGGCAAGAGTTCTCTTGCATGGCATGATTGACCTGAGCATAAGACAAGAAAAAATATTTTCTTAAAAATTTAATTAATAAAAATTACTAATATTTCAATAAATTGAAAAATTAAATAATTGAGATAAAAATTAAAACTTGAGAAAAAGAATTTGTTCTTACCACCTTCCTTGTAAAAATTAAGAACTCCTAAAATAAAATATACTATTGAACAAAAGATGGAAATTTAAAAGGAAGGGTTGAAGGCTTTTGGCTTAGGTTAGGTGGATGGGCGTGTGGTAGGGTCATACACATAATAACAAGACAAGGTCTTGTCTTGCAGTAGGCCACAAGCGCTGTGAGGAGCAGGACACCGCCTGGGCTGGTCGGATGTGCGGGGAGATGGTGCGCAGTAAGCAACGTGACCTGGAGGTAGCAGGCGTGAGGCCAAAACCTGGGCAGCTGCTGGAGCTGGGGCGTGCGGCTTGTGCTAGAGCTACTGGCCAAATGGCTGAGTGTGGCTAGTGACTTGCGGCACTTTGGTGGGTTGGTGATTTGGGGTTTTGAGATATGAATGAATGGGGAGAAGCTAGGGTGGAATTTATAGTGGAAGAAGTAGGAATTAGGGTAGAACTTTTAGAGCAATTTAATAATGAAAATATTCTAATTCTATTTCTACTTAATGCTAACAATAATGCATGTGTAATTATCAATTGCTATTTAATTTATTAAGATAAACATAAAATAAAATTAATCCTAATCCTAAGTTAAGTTGATAAAAGTTAATATATAAATTATAATGAATATAATTATATATTAAAGTTTATCAATAATTTATAAGTATGATATTAAGTAAAAATATTTATTCTAGATGCCTTTTTAAAAATATTTACAAAAAGAGGCACCTAGTTTTTATTATTTATGAAAATAGCAACCAAGTATTGAAAATAATTCAATTAAGTCCCTAAACTTAATGAAAATTTGAAATTGAGTTGCAATTTAAGACTTGGGTCAAAATTGACCTTTTTATTTGGAAAACCAAAAATTTATTTTGTCACTTAGGGGCTAATTTCTTGGAAAATTATGTGAAAATCAATTCCCAGGAAAGATTAGAGGGGTCACAAGCAGTCCCGCTTAAGTTCCAATCTCCTAGACAGAATTGATTTAAACATAATAAACCCGAAAATATACCCTAAATAATTTATTGAAAACAAGAAAATCTAAAGATCAGACAAACTGAATAAGATGTGATCCCGTTTAGGTCTTTCTCCGTAGTAATGTTTCAAACACTGAGCGTTGACTTGAAAATTACCTCCCTTACCTTGGAGTTCAACAACTCTGTATGGATAGACGCGATGAATCATAAATGGACCTGACCAATGTGATTTTAACTTACCTGGAAAGAACTTCAATCTGGAATTAAATAACAAGACTTGCTGACTTGCTTCAAACTCTCGAACTCGAATATGCTTGTCATGCTATTTTTTGAGTCTTTTTTTGAGTAATTTGGCATTTTCATATGAGAACATTCGAAATTCCTCTAGCTCATTGAGTTGGAGCATCCATTTCTCTTTAGCAACCTTAAAATCCAAGTTAAGTTGTCGAAGGGCCCAGTAAGCTTTGTGTTCTAACTCCAAAGGTAGATGATAGGCTTTCCCAAAGACCAACCTGTAGGTTGACATTCCTAAAGGTGTCTTGTATGCCGTTCTGTAAGCCCATAAAGCATCATCTAGTCTCTTGGGCCAATCTCGTCGGTTCGGGCAAACTACCTTCTCAAGTATGCCTTTGATCTCCTTATTCACTAGCTCAGCCTGCCCATTTGTCTGTGGATGGTAAGCTGTAGCAACCTTATGTTTCACTCCATGTTTATCTAACAACCATTTTAACCACTTGTTCACAAAATAGGTCCTTTCATCGCTGATAATCACTCTTGGGGTTCCGAACCTTGTGAACACATGTTTCTGCAAGAACTTCATCACAACCTTGGCATCGTTCGTCAGATAAGCTTCAGCTTCGACCCACTTGGACACATAATCTACTGCTACCAATATGTATTTGTGACTGAAAGACTGAGGGAAGGGACCAAGAAAGTCAATGCCCTAAACATCGAACAATTCCACCTCAATGATATTTGTTCGAGGCATCTCATTTCTGTTGGTGACATTTCTAACCCTCTAACATCGATCACAACTCTTTACGTAAATGTATGCATCCTTGAATAGTGTTGGCCAAAAGAATCCAACTTGCAATACTTTGGCCGCTGTATGAGTACCTCCGAAGTGTCCCTAACTCGGAGCTGAATGACAGTGGTATAAAATATTCAGTATTTCATCTTCTACCACACATCTCCTAATCATTTGATCTGCACACTTTTTAAACAAATATGGCTCTTCCCAGAAATAGTACTTCACATCGTGAAGAAACTTTTTCCTTTGCTGATACATTTTATCAATCGGTATCAAACCACAAGCTAAATAGTTAGCAAAATTAGCAAACCAAGGTATATTATGGACATGATTTACCTTTAGTATGTGTTCATCTAGAAATGTCTCTTGGATCGGTAAAAGTGGAGAATTTCCCTCTTGCGGCTTTAATCTGGATAAGTGATCTGCTACTTGGTTTTCTACTCCCCTTCGATCTTGGATTTCTAGATCAAACTCTTGAAGTAGAAGCACCCACCGGCTCAATCTCGGCTTAGCATCTTTCTTGGCCAATAAGTACTTAATTGTGGAGTGGTCTGTATAGACAATCACTTTGGTACCTACAAGATAAGATCGAAACTTGTCGAAAGCAACCACAATAGCAAGTAACTTTTTTTCTGTTACCATATAGTTTAGTTGAGCTCCAGTTAGAGTTTGACTTGCGTAGTATATGGGATGAAAAACTTTGTTCCTTCGCTGGCCCAAGACAACTCCAATTGTGAAGTCACTTGCGTCACACATCAACACATGGTGAATCCCAGTCTGGTGTGACGATTATGGGTGCCGTGATTAATCGAATCTTCAGATCGTTGAAGGCTTTTAAGCATTGCTCATCAAATTTGAATACCAAGTCTTTCTCCAATAGCTTGCATAAGGGTTTAGCCACTTTAGAGAAGTCCTTGATAAATCTTCAATAAAAACCGGCGTGGCCAAAAAGCTTCTTTCTTTGGCACGCACTAGAATGGACTCACCTATGAACTGTTTGAGATGGGGTAAATTATACCCGCATCCAACCACTTGATAATTTCCTTTTTCACGACATCTTTCATGATGGAGTTCAGTCTCCGTTGTCCATCAATCGTTCCTCTCTCGTTATCTTCTAATATGATCTTGTGCATGCATACAGATGAGCTAATACCGTGAATATCGACTATGGTCCATCCGATAGCCTTCTTGAACTATTTCAAAACTATGATAAGTTTCTCTTCTTGTTCAGTAGTTAATTCTGCTGAAATAATCACAAGCAGAGTAGAGGCGTTATGTAAATAAACATATTTTAAGTGTAAAGGTAATACCTTGAGTTCTAACTTAGGTGGCTCCTCGATTGATGCTTTTGCTAGCTGTAATCTCTTTTCTCTAATTCCAAAGATTCAAAACTGGATTACAGATTAAATCCCTTTTGATTAGCTTCTAGCACAACTAAGTATTCATCCTCATCTTCATCATTTGGGGGATCCGATGTCAAAATTCTTTCTAGTGGATCATCAACACAGTTAAGTTCCTTCTCTACTATTAATTCCTCTAAATCGGCTATTGCAGAACATTCATCCATTGTGTCAAGAAATTGCATTAACTTAAAAACATTAAATGTTACCTGTTCATCCTGAACACGCATAGTCAGCTCGCCCTTTTACACATCAATAAGGGTCCTTCCAGTTGCTAAGAATGGTCTTCCTAGGATAATTTGCACTTCTTTGTCTGCTTCAAAGTTTATAATTACAAAGTTAGCAAGAAATATAAATTTATCTACACGTACCAATACGTCCTTAATTTTTCCTTCTGGATGCACTAAGGATCGATCTGCTAGTTGAAGTGTAACAATAGTTGGTCTAACTTTTCCTATCCCCAACTTCCTAAATATTAACATAGGCATCAAGTTGATACTTGCACCTAAGTCACATAATGCTTTACCACAATATGTTGCTCCAATGTTGCACGGTATAGTAAAACATCCAGGATCCTTTAGTTTTAGGGGTAGTTTGTCCTGAAGATATGCACTGCATTCCTTCGTCAGAGCTACCATCTCAAATTCTCCAAGTCTTCGTTTCTTAGATAGGATATCTTTTATGAACTTGACGTAGTTCGACATTTGCTCGAGTGCTTCGACCAATGGGATGTTGATGTGAAGTTGCTTGAGTACGTCAAGGAACTTCTTGAATTGAATCTCCTGTTTCGACTTCTGAAGTCTTTGAGGGTAGGGAGGTGGTGGTTTCATTATTGGAACTGAGTATGGTTGATTTGCCTTTGACGGTAATTCTACATCTAATGAAGTTGTTGAATGATCAGAATTGACTGGTCCTGAGGTTACTTTGTCGGGTTTTGCAGATTTCGATTCTAGTGAAACTGAGGTTTCAACAATTGGTTGAACTTTTTCTGATTCTTGAGCATCAACTTGCTCCTTTTCAACTTCGACAGTGTTGTGCTCTACTATCTTTCCGCTCCTCAATGTCAACAATTTGCAATGTTCCTTCCCTGCATTCCTCGAATTTTTTGTATCACTGGGTAAGGCACCTTGTGGTCGGTTCCTGAGTTCAGTTGCAAGCTGGCCCACTTGTTTCTCTAAATTCTTCAATGTAGCTGCTTGGCTCTAGATTAAGGCATCATTCTTTGCCATGTATGCCTTCATCAAACTCTCCAAGCTATTGGATGCTTGAGCTTGAACTGGTTTCTGAACTTGTTGCGAAAAACTAGGCAGCTGGGTTGGCCTGGGTTGGGTGTAAGTGGTACTGGTTCCAGCCCCTTGGTTATTCCAAAAGAAATTCGGGTGGTCTCTCCACGATGGGTTATAAAAGTTTGTTTGCAGCCCTTGCCTTCCTTAGTTTTGGTTCTGATTACCCATGTAGTATACAGATTCTGGGTTCGAGGGACATTCTTCAAACAAATGTCCCTCCCCATAATAAACACAGGCTATATTTTCAAATTGATTAGGCGATTGTGCTGCAAAACTATTAGACCCATTAGTAGTAAGATTTTTAAGCATTGAGGATATTGATGATACCTGAGATGCGAATGAAGTAAGAGCATCTACTTCATGAATTCCAGCTACTCGTCTTCCTGACGCTGCTCGACTGGTTGGCCATTGATAATTGTTGATGGCAATTATCGCAATAATTTCATAAACCTCGTTATAAGATTTAGAAAGGAGAGCACCATTAGCAGAGGCATCCACTACCATCCTTCTGTAGGCGTTGAGACAATTATAGAATGTCTCAAGTTGAATGCAATGAGGGATTCCATGATGAGGGCATTTTCATAATAACTCTTTAAATCTTTGCCATGCCTCATACAAGGACTCATCATCCATTTGGTGGAAGACAGTGATCTCGTTCCTCAGCTTAGCATTCTTGATTGGCGAAAAATACTTCATGAGGAATCTCTCGGCTAATTCTTGCCATGTAGAAATAGAGTTTGGTGGCAAAGAGTTCAACCAGGCACAAGCTCTGTCCCTTAACGAATATGGGAACAATTTCAATCGTAAGGCATCTTTGGAAACTCTGGCTAACTTGAAAGAATCACTCACTTCCATAAATAGTCTTAAGTGAAGATGAGGATCTTCAGTAGGCATTCCACTGAATTGGCCCACAGTCTGAAGCATCTGGAACATGACTGGCTTTAGCTTGAATTGTTGTGCCTCGATTTCGGGTCTCCTAATACCTGGATTAAGGTCGTTAAATATTGGCACGACATATTGTCTTAAGGCTCTATCCCTATCATTAGCAATAAGGATAGGATTCTGAGCATGGTTTTCTCCATTTCCTTGGTTCATGTTCTCGAAGTTCATTTCTTCAGTCCTTCTCTGGTTTGCTTGCCTTCTTCATTGTCGAAAGGTTCGTTCTATCTCAGGGTCTACAGGGAGTAAGTCAATAATCTGGTCAATACTCATAAACATCTGAAATATTCACAGAAAAATTAATTAAGTAAAAATTTCAATACGAAAAATAAATAGACCAAAATGTAAGATAGATTCAAAAATAATGGCTTTGAAAAACAGTCTCCGACAACGGCGCCAAAAACTTGGAGCAGTGGAAATGTGCAAGTGTACACAATTGCAACAAGTAATAAAGTGACAAGTAAATGTCGAGTTATCGTACCCACAGGGACTGTAAAAAAATTATTTATGAAAATGATTTCAAACACTTTGGTGGGGAAAAAATAATTGGATTCAAGAAATATTTAAAAACTAGAAAAAAAAGTAAAATAAATAAAATAAAGAAATTCTAGTGCACGATTTCAAAATATGATTTAATCAAGATGATAAAATTGTGTTGGATTAATTACATTTCTCACCTTAGACTTATTAAACTCATGCTTATACTTGTTACGAAATAAATCATGGCAACTCAGTAATTTGCTAACTTATGAACATATTTACAAATCAAAAATCCATTCATCTCTTGTACATATTCCTATGTCAATTTGACCCATAAAATAGATTTATAAAAGTAAACATGTTATTGCAAATACATACTTATCAAATTAAACCATCTATCGCATATCCCTATGTCGATTCAAATGAATAATTCAACCTAATAAGCATATAAAAGACCATGTGAGGTAACAAAATATCCTTACCTTGAAACAGTTTAATCACAAAAATCTTTCAAGTTATGCAAGGCATATGTATCGCCAAATACAATGCGAATTTAATCTTCAGCTACCTTAGAAGAATTAAACATGCACAGATTAAGTATTGTGTCCATTAATTACTATTTCAATGCATTTAAATAATTAAATCTTTAGTTATCTAAACAATTATAATGCTAGAATAACTTAAACATGATTTTACTTAATCAAGCATTTTACCGAGGCCTATAACAGCATAAACACAATTTTAATAATTTAAGAGGACAAAATGCAATCAACCCAACACGAATTAAATTCAAGCTAAGCTGATTAAATTAACCATTCCAATAGCATAGATATTCATAAACATGTTTGTCAAGACAACAACGAAATTTAAAGAGATAGGGAACAAGAGGCAAATCCGGTGTTTCTCCATGGCTTGACTGATTGCTCCGTTCTTCGTTCTCCATTGTCCTCAGCTATCAAGGTGGGTTATGAACACTCCAATTGCTGCTCCAAATGGCTTAGAAAACACCTCTTTTCCAAGAGGGGAAATCGGCACAAGAAGGCTTGGGTTTTTCGAGAAAAGGAGAGAAATGGAGAGAAGAGAAGTGATGAGAGAATGAGAATGTTGAAGGATTGAGGGATGCTTTGAATGATCAGCCAAGGGGGGCTTTTATAGCTGAATGTGGCAGCTGAATTTTTCTAAAAATATCAGCCAAAGAGCCAGACCTTGGTCGGCCATCTAGGTGGCAAAGTTCATGGTTTCAACTTTGCTAAAAATGGCATGGGGCAAATCTTCAAAGCCACTAATTGTGGAGGGGTTTGAATGCAATTTTGACAAGTCTTCAAGGGCTTCTTTGCAAGCATAATTTATCAGCTAATAAGCTGATTTGGGTCAGCATAGGGATGGTTTGAGCTGCCCAATTCTTTGCTCAGTTTGGTTCAATCAGTTTGGTTCAACTGATGCGGTTCAACTACGCCTTTTTCATAATTAATTACGATTAGTTTATTTAAGCCCAAATTAAATTGGGAATAAATTAAAATTAATTATATTATGATTAAATATTCATAATTGGATCGTATTGGCTAGAAATAAATCCGCCTTGATGCTTCAAATTGCTTTTCGGTGTTTATTTTTCGAGCAGTGTCTGCCGAGCCAATTTTCGCCCTTTATGCGAATCTGTCAGAAATAGTAAAAATAAATCAAAATTAACTAATAAATTAATTAAAATTCATCATGTTCATATTTTTAGCACAATTTAATTACTTTATAATATTTAATTATTTTCCGACAAGAATTTAATCTAAACTACATAAATTTGGGTTAAAAAGGGCATGAAAAAGTGTATAAATTTCTGTGTTTCCAGAGCTAAACCGCATGTAGAAAACCTAAGGTCTTACCCTAGGTAAAACTATGCCAAACCTTAGTGATGACCTAGATATGCATGTGTTTATTTTCTTTATGTTTTATTTCATGTTACTAACTGGTTATGTTTTATTTTGGTACATGTCATTTCATATTTTAAAAGGTATCGATTCACGGTCAGTTACTAAGTTAGAAAGATGGTTATGGGGAACAAATTTCTTGATAAAGTGGAAGACAATGCAGCTGTCTGTAGGTGGTCAGAGCAAACGCAATTAAAGAAAGGGGATAGCCTAGCCGAAGGGTACACATCAGAATTATGGGACTACACTCGCATCAGTGTGACGCAAAACAATCTCCAGGAATTAAGACAAATATGGGATCGGTAGAGTGATGAGACTAAGCAGTTGTTTTGCCGCCGCTATGGGGATTTGCTGTACTTGTTTGACATTATAGATAAACATTTATTTCGGGCCATCACCCAATATTGGAACCCAGCGTATAGTTGCTTTACTTTTGAAGGGTTGATTTGGTACCCACGGTGGTAGAGTATACAGTTCTATTGCATTGTCCCAAGGTTCAAGTTGATAAAGCTTACTCAAGGGCTGCTAGTGTTCCAACTTTTTCGAGAAAATTGATGAGTATTATGGGGATGAGTGAACAGTGGGTCACAACCAGAATCAAGCAAAAAGGTTAGTGTAAGTGCATCCCATGGAAAGTTTTGAAAGATTTGATTCTAGTACATCCTGATATGAAAAAGAGGGTCGATGTTTTTGCTTTTAGTATGTATGAATTAGTGATCTTCCCTAGGCATTGGGATATATGGATGAAGTAGTCTCAGATATTTTTAATTGACTTGACAAACAAGCACACCTGTTCCTTCAATCTTGGCTGAGACATTTTGATCGTTGAATGCATGTAGGAGAGCTGGGGTAGGCAGATTTATAGGATGTGCGCAGTTGTTGTTGGCTTGGTTCCACAGTCATTTCTGAAAGGTGGATAGGGTTTCTTATTAGGTCTTCTCAGAAAATTAATCCCCATCAAAAGAGATAGTGGCTACCCCAAGGGGAAATGACATATCAGAAGAAAATTGGATAGCGCTTCTACGAAATCTCCAAGAAGAAGACGTTGAGTGGAGAGCTCCCTAGATGGTTCCCGATGAAGTGCTGTACTGGTGTGGGAGTTTTGATTGGGTTCCTCTACTTGGAAGTTGGGGAGCCATTAGATGCACCCTTACTCGTACTGAGACAATACAGATCAAGGCAGTTCATACTGGCTACACATGGGTTTGCTCAATGTGAGTTTTCGTATAAGGGAGATAGCTATAAAAAAAGGGTTAAGAAGATTTCTAATGCCTGGAATCATATTCGTTGTATGAAGAGAGTGGACGTATGTCCAATGATGACCCCAGAGTACAATGGATGGTGGAGTAGAAGAGTCAATGATAATATCCTTGTGCCAGGTTTAGAAGACACTCGATCGATCGAAGAGTATTTACGAGTGGTCCCATCAGAGCTAGAGATCATAAAACAAGATTTTGAAAGGAGGAGTTCAGAGCTTCGAAAGAAGATAGAGAAGTTGGAAGAGGAAAAAATGCGCCTGAGACTAGAAGCGGATGTTCAGAAACTGGAGACCGAAAAATTTAAAAAAGAGAAGAGGAAGATTGAGAAAGATCGAGATAGTTTGAAGACAGAATATAAGAAGATACGTTTGTCAATGAAAAACACCGGATTGGGGAAGACTTCGGCACAGTGGAAATAGGAGATTCAAGAAGAAAAGGCCCAAGCTAACCATTGGGAGAGGAAGTTCCAAGAAGTTCAAGCGTGAAACGAGGCCCTAGAAAGAAGTTTGGCAGAAAGCCAGAAGAAGAAATGTGGATTAAAGGCTAAAGTGGCTGAACTGGGATGGTCTCTTCATCACCATCGAAGTCGTAATTTGAAATCGAGCTAAAATCAAGTTTGAACAAGATTGAGGAAATGAAGGGTAAGATTGTGGAATTAGAATCGACATTACAAAACTGTGAACTCCGAATTGTGCTCCTTGAAGCAAGAGAAGGGCGTTGGAAGGAAGAGATTCACCATTCTCATGATCAAGTTAGAAATAGGGATTATCTCATAGATGAAGCCATAGCTCAGATTCGAGAGGTTGCTGATCATTTACAGACTTTAGCAGTACAGACCGATACATTGAGCATGAAGTATGAGTTACAGTCAGACCGGGGTCAAGAGTTAGCTTTGTTGTTTAAGAAAGTTAAGACTTTTGGCATTAGGGCAAAAGCATATTTGTAGCCCGTTTTATGTAGAGGATTTTGTTTTCTAGTAAAGTTTTCTAAATGAAATTGAATCTGAATCGATACCTTTTGAATTCATGCATTTGTATTACATCGCATCATATGCATTTAAATCCATAGAAAGACCCTAATTAGTTGAAGTTATTACAAAGAAACAAAAAGTGAGAAGGAAAAGTTAATCTGGAAACTAAAAATCGTTACGGTACACGCGCCAAGACAAAAAACATGGATCAAAGACTCGAACAGTTCCAAAGAGACATGCAAGACCAGCTGCAAGACCAGTTGGCAAAGATCCAACAAGATATGAGGGAACAAATGATGGAAGCACAAAGGAATATGGTGGCTCAAATGACTCAGCTACTGAATGGGGCAATGGACAAGGGAAAAGGCGCCATGACTAATACTAGAGAAGATAATGAGGATTATCCTCTGGGTTTTACCCCACTGCATGCACAAACACAACCTGAAGCATATCCTCGAAGGTCATCCATTACAATTAGGTCTCAACAAGGTCAAGCTGATACTGGAGTGCCCATGAACTTCCAAGTCGGTACAGGATCTAACCTAGGAGATAACCCTGCTAATCCTGTTATCCTTGATTTAGATATAGCAGAGAGGGAAGGGACAAGAATTGAATCCTCAAGGCAGTTAGAGGATCGTTGTAGATGGTTGGAAGAAAAGTTCAAGGCCTTGAAAAATGCTGATAATCACCATGGAATTGATGCTAAAGACTTGAGCTTGGTTCCAAATTTGGTGCTCTATCATAAGTTCAAAATGCCAAATTTTGAGAAGTACAATGGGACTAGCTGCCCTGAAGCCCATATTACCATGTTCTGTAGACAGATGACCGGCTATGTTAATAATGATCAACTCTTGATTCATTGTTTTCAAGATAGCTTGGTGGGGGCAGCGTCCAAATGGTACAATCAACTGAGCCTTGCTAGATTAGCTCCTGGAAGGACCTAGCCCAAGCTTTTATGAAGCAATACAATCATGTCACAGACATGACGCCTGATAGAATCACTTTGCAGAATATGGAGAAGAAGTCAAATGAAAGCTTCAGGCAGTATGCGCAAAGATAGAGGGAGGTTGCCATGCAAATTCAGACACCGCTCCTAGAAAAAAAAACTACAATAATTTTTATCAATACCTTAAAGGCCCCATTCATTACTCACATGTTAGGAAGCACCACCAAGAGCTTTACGGATATAGTGATGGTAGGAGAAATGATTGAAAGTGCCATAAGGGGTGGTAAGATTGAAGCAGGGGAAACCACTAAAAGGTCCACTCCAAGGAAATAAGAGAATGAGGTGAATAATACGAGTACATACAACAAAGGGTACTCAAAGGCAATTACTATTAGCCAGCCAAAAGTAATTACTGCTGGGCAATAAGGGCCGGTAAGAAAAGAATCGGGCATAAGGCAAAACTCTGAAAAACTCCAATTTACGCCAATCCCAATGACGTATAAAGAACTATATCAAAGTTAATTTGACGCACATGTGGTGTCCCCATTTTATCTAACATCGTTATAGCCCCCATATCCCAAATAGTATGATTCAAACGCTCAATGTGACTACCATGCGGGAATAACGAGGCATTCAATAGAAAACTGCACTGCATTCAAAAAGGTAGTCAAGAGACTCATCAAGATGGGGGTTGTGAAGTTTGATGATACACCCAGTGCAGAGAACCCATTACCTAACCATGGAGATAAGGGGAAAAATGCGATTGGCGAAAATATTGTGAGAAGGATCAAGGAGGATATTACGGAGGTAAAAACCTCGTTGAGAATGCTCTATAGAGAAATGGTAGAAAGAGGATTGATAGAACCAGTTTCTGTGGAAGGATGCAAAGGAGTAAGTGACTACTGTGAGTTCCACAAAGCAGAAGGGCACGAAATCCAAGAATGTATTGAGTTCAGGGACCTGGTGCAGAGCCTTATGGACAATAAGGAATTAGAAGTTTATGAGGAAGGCTTAGGGGGAGGAAGTATATGGGTGACGAAAGGAGAATTGGCAAACCAAAAAGTTAATTATCCAAGGATCATCATTACTCGACCAAGAAACACGGAAGGAGGAACACAAATGATGCCAAAGGTCATAATCCGAAAACCTATTTCTGTCCCTTATAAGGATAACAAAATGGTACCTTGGAATTACGACTGTAATGTGACCATACTAGGAAGGGAAATCCTAGCTAGTGATTCCAAAGAGGACCAAAATAAAGGATCTTACACTCATAATAGAAGGCGTTACGACTCAGTAAATGCCATAATAGAACCAGTAAAATCAAAGACCTTGGCAGTTGAACGAGAGAAAGGACCTGAGACACTTATCAATGAACCAGTGAAGGAAGAAGAGGCTAAAGAATTTCTAAAATTCTTGTAGCACAGTGAATACAGTGTGGTAGAGCAATTGCGCAAACAACCGGCTCGCATATCAGTGCTAGCATTGCTTTTAAGCTTAGAAGTACATCGCAAGGCATTGATGAAAGTATTGAATGAGACCTATGTTACTAAAGACATATCTGTCAATAAACTTCACCGACTGGTTAGTAATATAAGTGCCGATAACTTTATTTATTTCAGTGATGATGAAATTCCACCTGGGGGACATGGCATCGACTAAGGCTTTGCACATCACTACTCATTGCAAAGGATATATTCTACCAAGTGTGTTAATCGATAATGGATCAGCTTTGAAGTTTTAACATTGTCTACGCTGAAAAGATTGCCTATAGACAGTTTTCACATGAAGACATGCCAAAACATAGTGAGAGCATTTGATGGCACTGAGAGAAGAGTGATTGGAAGGATTGACACCGTTGTTGATTGGGCCAAACACATATGAGGTGGATTTTTTGGTGATGGATATCAAGCCCTCCTACAATTACTTGTTGGGAAGACCCTGGATTCATTCGGCAGGGGTAGTGCCCTCATCACTACACCAAAAATTGAAACTAGTAACAGAAGGTCGGCTAGTTACTATAAATACAGAAGCAGACATCATAGCGACTGTTACTAATGACACGCCATACTTAGAGGTAAATGAGGAGGCCACTGAGTGTTCTTTTCAATCTTTAGAGTTCGTTAACGCAACATTCATTTTAAAAGGGAATGAGGTTCTGGTGCCTAGGATATCTAGGACCATGAGAATGGGCTTACAAATGATGGTGGGGAAAGGAGCCTTACCAGAAAAAGGACTAGGCAGGCATCTCTAAGGAGGGATTCAAGTTCTGATGTTGAAAGAGAAAAAAGACCAGTTTGGCTTAGGTTTTAGGCCAGATGCTAGACAGAGAAATAAAGAAATAGAGAAGAAGCAAGAGAGAAAAAGAGCACGGCTGAACGAGGAAGAAGTCAAGTTGGAATTGATGACATTCCCTTACATATCCAAAACTTTTGTATCAGGAGGGATAACTCACCTGAGAGAGGATTGATGGAAAATGAAAATCTTCACATCAATGACATACACGAGGAAGAAACAGAGCAAAGAAACCTATTGGGCATCCACCCGTATGAACCTGGAAGCGTTTTGAACAATTGGACTGTAGAGGAACTTCCTGTAGTTTTTAGAGATTTCACAGAGTAATGTTCAGAACACACTTGTTGTTTTAAAGCCTAAAAATAATAAGATTTCATTTGTGAAATAGGCTCATGTTCAGACATCTTTGTTTCAGTAAAATACATCTTTGTTAATTAATTCGAGCAAATATTCCTTTATTTTTTATTCTTTTTATCTTCTAATTTCCATCCAAAAATTTTTCTTTTGGTATTTTCATTCATACCATGTAAATAGTTGTTCTTGAATTCATTTGTTCTTTGTACATTCTTTTGTGCCTACCACAGGTCCCTAGATATCAATGACATGAGCAACGATACTACAGATCCAGAGGTTATTTTTGAGCAAGACGTCTGTTTAGAGGAATCTCAAGATTTTGAGGGTGATAGAGATTGTGACTTGTCTCCAGATTTGTTAAGAATGATAAAGCAAGAGGAGAAACAAATTTTACCCCATGAAGAGGTGGTAGAGAATATAGTCTTAGAGGAAGGAAAGGTTGTGAAAATTGGAACGCGCATAGCCGAGGAGACGAAGCATGACCTCGTCAAGTTATTGTGGGAATTCAAAGACGTCTTTGTATGGTCATACCAAGGTATGCCTGGACTAAGTATTGATATTGTAGAGCATCGCCTTCCCATAAGAGAAGAATGCAATCCAGTTCAGCAAAAGCTACGAAGGATGAGGCCTAATGTGGTGTTAAAAATAAAAGAGGAAGTCAAGAAACAGTTTGTTGCTGGTTTTCTACAGGTGGTAAAATACTCAGAATGGGTAGCCAATATTGTTCCTGTCCCTAAGAAGGATGGAAAAGTTTGAATGTGCGTAGACTACAGGGGCTTAAATAAAGCCAGCACAAATGAAAACTTCCCTTTGCCTCATATTGACACGTTGGTGGACAACATGGTGGGATACTCACTGTTTTCTTTCATGGATGGTTTTTTGGGATACAATCAGATCAAGATGTACCCTAAGTACATGGAGAAAACTACTTACATAACATTGTGGGGTACCTTTTGCTATAAGGTGATGCCATTCGGGCTAAAGAATGTAAGAGCAACATATCAAAGGGCCATGGTAACCTTATTCCATGACATGATGCACAAAGAGATTGAAGTATATGTTGATGACATGATCGCCAAATCTCGAACAGAAAAGGAACACATTGAAGTTTTGAATAAGTTATTTTTGAGATTAAGAAAATTTCAATTAAAGCTCAACCCGGCAATGTGTACTTTTGGAGCTCAGTCAGGGAAATTACTAGGCTTCGTAGTCAATGAGAGAGGAATCGAGGTTGACTCAGATAAGGTCAGAGCAATACAAGAATTGCCTCTACCATGCACCCAAAAAGAAGTTCGAGGTTTTCTTGGAAGGTTAAATTACATTGCTTGGTTTATTTCACAATTAACTGAGAAATGTGATCCCATATTTCGACTTCTTAAGAAACACAACCAAGGCGTGTGGGATGATGAGTGCTAGAAAGCTTTTGAGAAAGTCAAACAATATCTGTCAAATGCCCCAGTACTATCTCTGCCTAATCTAAATAGACCACTAATACTGTACTTGACAGTGTTCAATAACTCCATGGGATGTGTGCTTGGTCAACATGATGAGCCAGGAAGAAAAGAAAAGGCAATATACTATCTCAGTAAAAAGTTCACTGAATGTGAAATGAGATATCCGTCAATTGAAAAATTGTGTTGCGCCTTGATTTGGACAACTCGGAGATTGAGGCAGTATATGCTATATCATACAACCTAGTTAATTTCGAAGCTTGACCCATTAAAGTATATGATGGAGTAAACTGCTCTAAATGGAAGGATGGTAAGGTGGCAGATTTTGCTTTCTGAATTTGATATAGTGTATGTAAACCAAAAGGCTATAAAAGGGAATGCAATAGTAGAATTTTTGGCTAGTAGGGCTTTAGAGGAATATTAACCTTTGAGTTTTGATTTCCCCAATGAAGAGCTAATGTATGTGGAAATTACTGAAGAGCATCCGTGGGAGCTAAATTTTGATGGAGCGTCAAATGCTGTGGGAAATAGAATTGGGGCAGTCTTGGTATCCCTTAGTGGTGATAATTATCCATTCACATGCAAATTGGATTTTGATTGCAAAAATAACATGGCAGAGTATGAAGTATGAATCATGGGAATTTGAGCAGCTGTAGAGCACAAAATCA
This sequence comes from Gossypium rotundifolium, assembly GCA_025506655.1. Classification (NCBI taxonomy): domain Eukaryota; kingdom Viridiplantae; phylum Streptophyta; class Magnoliopsida; order Malvales; family Malvaceae; genus Gossypium; species Gossypium rotundifolium. Next base: position 66,149,347 of record CP106722.1, read on the forward strand.
GAGTGCTAGAAGTATATAGAGATTCTGCATTAGTAATCTACCAGCTTAAAGGAGAATGGGAGACAAGAGACTTTAAACTAATTGATTACCGAAAAAAGTTCTAGGGCTGATTGAGAAGTTTGATGACATCACTTTTAATTATCTCCCACGAGATGAAAACCAGATGACAGATGCTTTGGAAAACCTAGCTTCTATGATCGAAGTAAACAAACCAGAGGATATGAGACCTATTCAGATGAGTTTTTTTGAAGTTCTAGCTCATTGTTATAACATGGAAGAGGAAGAAAAGGATGACCACACTTGGTATCATGATGTATTGCGATACGTAAGAAATCGTGAGTACCTTGATCATGCAACGGAGAATGACAAAAGGACGTTAAGAAGATTAGCCTGTGACTATGTTTTAGATGGGGATATCTTGTATAAAAGGAGAAAAGATCAGATACTATTGAGATGTGTTGACACTGTTGAAGCTAGGAAAATCCTAGAAGAAATTCATGAGGGTGTTTGTGGAACACATGCTAATGGGTTCACAATGGCTAGAAAAATAATGAGATTCGGTAACTATTGGTCCACCATGGAAGGAGATTGTATCAACTATGCCAAAAGATGTCATAAATGCCAGATTTATGGAGACAAAATCCATGTACCACCTTCACTTTTGCATGTTATGACTTGTCCATGGCCTTTTGCCATGTGGGGCATGGATGTCATTGGGCTGTTCTCACTAAAAGCTTTGAATGGGCATCAATTCATCTTTGTGGTTATTGACTACTTCACGAAATGGGTAGAGGATTCTTCCTACGCTAGCGTTACTAAGTTAGTAGTTAGTCGATTCTTGAAGAAGGAGATCATTTGTCGATATAGAATGCCTGAAAGGATCATATCAGACAATGCACTGAACTTAAACAATAGCACGATAGCGAAATTTTGTAGTCAATTCAAGATCAAAAACCATAACTCATCTCCGTATCGTCCAAAAATGAATGGAACAGTGGAAGCGGCCAATAAAAATATCAAGAAGATAGTCGGGAAAATGACTGAGACTTATAAAGATTGGCATGAGAAATTACCATTTTCACTCTATGCTTATCGAACGTCCGTCAGAACTTCTACTGGGGTAACTCCTTTCTCATTGGTTTATGGGATGGAGGCAGTTCTACCTATTGAAGTAGAGATACCTTTTCTTCGAGTTTTGTTAGAGATAAAGCTGGATGAAGTGGAATGGATCCAGTCTCGATACGATCAGTTGATCTTGATTGAGGAAAAGAGCCTAAGAGCTATTCATCATGGTCAGATGTACCAAAAACGAATGATGTGAGCTTATGATAAAAAAGTCCGCCCAAGAGAGTTTCACGAGGGGGACCTTGTACTGAAAAAGATCCTTCCCATACAAAGAGATTTCAGAGGAAAATGGATGCCGAATTGGGAAGGACCATATGTGATGAAGAAGGCTTTCTCTGGAGGTGCACTGATCTTGACTGAAATGGATGGGAAAATTTTACCCAATCCTGTGAATTCAGACGCAGTCAAAAAATATTTACTTAAAAAGGAGAAGAGGCCAAGGTGAAAACCCGCAAACGGTGCTTTGAGACTTCAAAAAAAAGCGGGAGAGGCCAAGGCATGCCTTGAGACCAAAGGGGTTTTGAGTTGAAAACCTGAAAGGGCAGCTTAAATTTTGAAGGGCATGCAGTGATCTTGCTATACTTGAATCAACAAGAAATGAAGCATGTTACATATTGAGGCATCAACAAAGTACTTTGGATATTATAAAAGCATGTTAAGCTCAAAGCAGTCTTCATGGAGTTTTTATATAGAAGCCTAATCTGCGATATCTAAGGCACCTGGACTTTGTCCTATTTATATCAATTTACTATCTTTGAATCCTTTTTCTTCTCAAATATATGTTCCCAGTTAATTTCCTTTGAATTTTTGATAATTTATTTAACTCTAATTACCCTTGAGATCAGTTTATTTTTTACCCATTATTCATAAGCATGTTGCATTCAAATAATGATTGATGAACTAATAATATTTTCACAAAAGAAGTTTGCATATTACTCTGGAAATTTCTAAATAATACAAGAAACTAAAACAAGACAATTGTTTAAGAATTTCCATGTGTGAGGATTGGAAGTACTTGAAAAAGTCTAGATTGAGACTATTTCTTTGAATTCTTTTTCTAAATGGCGATTGGACAAAATAATGAGTTTTTACGACAAAAAAAGAAGCAATATTAATCCTAAGAGAGGATCATTTTACAAGCATTCTCATTGGGTCATAAAGTTCAGAGAATGGTATAACAGACCAAGTTGACGGGAAAAGATTCAAAAACCCTAAAATGCTATGGAATGGATTGATGTTGAAACAGATCCTGTAGGAATGGGTTAAATCTTGTAATCTTGGTGGGATGGTTTTAAGGTGGCATCAGCCTTGTGTCCCTAAAGTTCAAGTAGAGTGAGCCCTAAAATTTCCATGGGGTAAATTATTTGAGCAGAATATGATACTTCAAGAGGAACGAAGATGAAACCTTGACGAATAAATGAGTAATGACACCTGAAATATGAATCATTCTCATAACATTTTTGCATTCATATATCATAGCATGTCTAAATAGGAGCATTTGACTCATTTCGATCAGGGCATCCTAATTATTAGGCATAAGCATATACCCATTCTACAGGTCATGTCCTCTATAAGACAATGTAGTAGGGTAAATCGACACTTTCAACCTTGTCTCCCTGAAGTTGTAGCGGAGCAGACTGAAGAAAACAAATCTTACCTTCCTAAAATTGCAGGAAGAAGATCGAAAACATCAGCCTTGTCTCCCTAAAGTTGCAGCGGAGCAGACTGAAGACAATAGATCTTACCTTCCTAAAGTTGCAAGAAAAAAGATTGAAAACATCAGCCTTGTCTCCCTGAAGTTGCAGTGAAGCATACTGAAGACAACAGATCTTACTATCCTGAAGTTGTAGGAAGATGATTGAAAACATCAGCCTTGTCTCCCTGAAGTTGCAGGGAAGCAGATCGAAGACAGTAGATCTTGTCTTTTTGAGTTTGCAGAGGGGCAGACTAAAAATAGTAGATCTGGCATTCTTGAAGTTGCAATGAAGCAAATCGAAGACAGCAGATCTTGTCTCCCTGAGTTTGCAGTGTAGCAGATTAAAATAGCAGATCTGGCATTCCTGAAGTTGCAGTGAAACAGATCGAAAGACATCAATATTGTCTTCCTGAGTATGTAGTAGAGCAGATTAAAATAGCAGATCTGGCATTCTTGAAGTTAAAGTGAAGCAGATCGAAAACATCATATCTTGTCTCCCTGAGTTTGCAGTGGGGAAGATTAAAATAGCATATCTGGCATTCTTGAAGTTGCAGTGAAGCAGATCGAAGGGATCAATCTTGTCTCCTTAAGTTTACAGTGGAGCATACTAAAGATAGCAGATCCTGTTTTCTTGAGATTACAGCAAAACAGATTGAAGATACTAGTTTGGCATCCCTAAGTTTGCAGCGGAGCAAACTAAAGATAGCAGATCTTGTCTTCCTGAGATTGCAGTGAAGCAGATCGAAGATACCAGTTTGGCATCCCTGATTTTGCAGTGGAGCAGACTGGAGATAGCAGATCTTGTCTTCTTAAAAATTGCAGCAAAACAGATCGAGGATACTCGTCTGGCATCTCTGAGTTTGCAGCAAAGTAGATTAAAGATAGCGGATATTGCCTTCCTGAAGTTGCAATGAAGCAGATTGAAGCAATCAGACTTATTAAAATAGATAGTCCAATACTTCTAAAATTGAAATAGTTACAAAGAAGTAAAGATGAAGTTCCAATACCTCTGAAGTTGCAGTGGGGTTAGAAGCCATTTGAAGAAGACGAGGACCAAGAAGTTAAGGCTCGACAAAGACCAGGAAAAATTGGTCCTTTTATAGTCTTTGCTCTATTACCGTTACACGACAATGAGCAAAGAGGGGCAACTGTAACAGCAAACAAACAAAAACAAAATAATAAAATATAATAATAAAAACCCAATGTCTAGTTTTTATTATTACAGTCCATACCCAATTACACCCTCAGACCCAAAACATTTAAACCTAGCCCAAACTAAAACCCAAAACTCGAATGGCCCGATGGCCCAAATTTAATTTTAGAAATTAGAAACCCCAAACCCTAGGGTTCTCTCCTCGCGCCGCAGCACCCAACACAGGCCCTTCGTCCAGCCGCAATTAGCGCACGGATCGCATCCCATCGCCGAATTTCTTGCTATTCACCTGCAAAAAGGAAAGAAAAGCCAGAGAAACAAGCATATGGCAAGAAATTGAAACATACCAAACTTGTATTTTGACAGTGGCTATAAAAGGCCAAATATGTTTGATGAAAATTACTTACGAGAAATAAAAAGAACACCAGTATTAATCTCAAAAAAATGTATATAGTCGTTTTCTTTTTCGCATATCAAATATACATGCATTCGGACTTATCACAAACATATAAAAATACATTTTTACCTTTCTCGACGAAATAGAGGGAAAGTCGAAGGGATTTCCATCCCTATTCTCGTGTGGGTCATTAGGAGGGAATTTTTGACCCCAGATTCGGCTTTAGGAGGCTTTAGAGGACCAAAATATACCTTTTAGGGATTCTGACCATTGTATACGACGGCACCGACGATGGTGCATGGCGGTGGGTCGGACTGGAGTCCTGGCCGAAGGGCAAAGGCCAAAGGAGGGAGAGAGTTTTTTTTTTTTAACTCTGTTTGTTTTTTTTGAAGTGATTTAAAATGTTTTTAAAAAAAAAAACAAATTTTAGTTTATATAGGCCATCCATACGACGCTGTTTTGGGGGGTCACCTTTAAAGGCCAAAACGACGTCGTTGAGGGGCCAGGATCCGTTTGTTGACCCGATACCTGGGGAGGATCCGCGTGTTTTTTGTAAAAAGGGGCAATTTGCCTCTTTGGTCCTTCCGCAATTTTATTATTTTTAATTTAGTTCAATTTAAATTCTTTTTATTTTTAATTCAGCCCTAAAAATTTTCTTTTATTTCAATTTGGTCCTTAAGGTCATTTTAAAGGCAGATGATGGAACGGCGCCGTTTAGGAGATGGGGTATAATTGCCCAATAAGTCCCTATAGTTTGGCGTGCGTTCCAACATAATCCTTTTTACAATTTTACTTTAGTTTTTTTATTATTTTAATTTGATCCTGGTTTCTTTGATTTTTTTTATTCCTTTTATTTTCATTTTTATTCTTATTTTTAATTATTTTAGTATTCTATATATGTATTAAATTATTACTATCTATTATTTATACTAGGTTATTTTATTAAGTTTAATATTATATATTATAAATTTCTAAAATTTTGTATATGTTATTATATTATATTATAGATAACATTTAAATTATTTTATCCTTAATATTGTATAAAATTTTGTATATTGTATAACATATATTGTTTATATTGTTTATTCTTAAATATGTAGTTTTTATGCATATATGTATTAGATTATTGTATTATAAATATGTTTTTATTTAAAGTTATATATCATTTATTTATTTAAAATGTATTCTACTAATTTTCTCATGAACATATATATATATATTATTTTTTTAGGTTATGCCATATCATTTGTATATATATGTTTTTTATCTATTATTATATGTCACTCATTCTATGTTGTTATTTTATTTTACACTTAATCTTGCATGTAAAGTTTCATATTTATGTAGTAGTTTTTTATCTTTCGTTATTTACCGCTTTATATCTTATATTTGTTTATCCATGCTCTTTTATTCGTTTTTGATTTTTATGTTTGCTTTAGTATAGTTATGCTATTATTTGTATCATTCGTTATTTCATATTATTCTTTCTTTAATTGTTTATAACATTAATATGACTTGTAATTATGGTGATTGCTATTTGGTATGTATGTTGTAATGTATTAATGCAAGATTTTACTCAAATCATTTTTAATAAAAAATGCGTTTTGCTAGATTTGTCGCATTTTATTCAAAAGATTTTAAAAAAATGACGATATATAATATTTGAGAGTTTCGAGAAAAATTGTACCCTAACTCAATGGGTTTCGATTTTTCTCGTTGGACTTAAAATATTAAGTATTTCCTTTTTTTTTTGAAACTGAAACCCATAAGCTTCAAATCAAAATTTATTCTCCTGAATTCAAGATGTTCTATCCTGACTTATTGGATATGATGTTTTGTATCTCGAGGTAAGGATTTTCTACCAATAAAGGCAAGCTTATTTTCGAAGTCTTGAAATGTTGTATTCTAACTTGTGGGGTGTGGCGTTTTATTTCCTTGAGATAAGTGAGTCTTGGCTTTCTTTCAAATAAAAGGATCATATTTTAAAATTTTCAAATTTTCAACATTAGGACATAATTTTATCAATCATGTACCAATTTTTGGGCGTTATGAGGGTGCTAACCCTTCCTCGTACGTAACCAACTCCCGAACCCATTTTCTCGAATTTCGTAGGCCAAAATTAATGTTTTAAACAAAACATGTTTTATAAGGTGATCTGGTCACACTTAAGCAAAAATGATCAGTGGCGACTCCCGTTTTTTGTTTTTCAAAGTCGATCCTTATTTTCTTGAAAAAAATTAAAAATGGTTTTGACAATAAGAATTGAAGAACATTTTGATTTTTGGATAAGTAGAACTATATGAGATAAATGGTTAAATAAAATGAATGACACAGTGAATAGGCCCCCTAATAATTAAGTGAATATGTGAATAAGAAAACATGAATGAATTATGCTGATAAACCGTAAAAGTAACATATTTTAGGCCCACATTTAGTATGCTTTTGGATGATTTAGCCCTTGATTTATGTAAAAAGGTGCTCTTAATCCTTTCTTTTCATGATTTTACTGAGGAAATCACCCAAGGACGAAAAGAACAAGAAACGGGCTTAAAACGGGCCAATTTGTGCCAAAGAGAAAATCGACACGGCCTGGACTTCACGCCACACGGCCGTGCCTCGACAATTAAGTAAGACACAACCATGCCACAATTTACACGGCCGTGCCCCAATTGACAGAATTGAGACACGACCTGAAGACGATTTACATGGGCGTGTACCATGGCCGTGTCCCTGCCATAGAAAAGAGAAATTCTACTCGGAATAGGATACTTTGAGGCAAAGAAACACTTTCCAAAGCTTACTCAAACACCGAGTAGGAAGTATACTTAAATTAGGACACTTAGGGACCAAGTAAAGAATTCTAAAAATCTAAATAAACACCCTAAGTGTAACCTGAGAGAAGGGCGGTCTGTATGTTAGCTAGGCCAAAGAGCGAAGAAGAGCGAGTTCAATTGTGGAATTACTCGAAGTTAGCCAGTTGATCCATCTCAAGAAGCCGGAATTCTACGTAAGACGGTGGATCTGTCCTTCAATTCCTCCAGGGGGTTTTAGGGATTTCTTATGTTTTGTTTTAACTTTTCTCTTGAGATGTTTTCTTTACTCATTATGAACTAAACCCTTCAGATACCTGAAGGGGATGAAACCTAGATGAATCTTGTTATTGTTTTTTGAATTATATGATAAATACTTAGTTTGTTCTTAATTATGCATGCTTAATCCAAATCTGATGTGCTTAGGTGGAGGAGGAATAGACCCTGCTTAAGAGTAGATCTAGCATAATTAAACGGAGTTGATCGCACGCTAGAGATAGGGTGATGAGATTTTGGCGGATTAGGATGAAACCTAATATGGGAGTCCATAGATCGATTTACTGCTATTCTAGGGGGTTATTATAAGAGAACGAGAGTTCCACTAATTAGCCTAGGGTTAGACGTTATTCGCATCAAGAGAGGGTTTAATATATGTTAGGGAGTTTTACGGATTAAACTAAGTGAATAAATCGTATGGTTTAGTGTTAAATAACAAGTGAAGTCAGGTGAATTCTTCCTGAGGGTATCGTCGTGATCAACTGTGTTTTTCATCAAGCTATTTCCCAATTCATTCTTTTTGTCTTTGTGTCTTTAGCTTAGTAGTCGTTAAATTAGATTAAAACAATCAATCACTCCATATTTTAGGCTAAATAATAAAAAGAAAGTGAGTATTAGTACTTTTAGTTCCTTTGGGTTTTACAATCCGATCTTGCCTAAGCTATACTACTGTCTGATAGGTATACTTGCCTTTAATCGTTGTCAGAGTTAGTTTCCAGGTTCGATCTCATTCATTATAAATTTTAAAACTCAAAAGACATACGATCAAGTTTTTGGCGCCGTTGTCGGGGAACAAAATATTAAGAAAACTCTATTTTTATTACTTTAGCCATTATTTTATTATTATTATTATTTTTATTTTGGAAATTTATTTTATTTATTGTTTTACTAATTTTAATTTTCTTCTCTTTTCAGGTACATCTAGTTTTTGACTATAAGGAACCCGACAGGACCTCTAATATACGATAGTGAAATCGAAGCTACCGCTCGCAAAAATGGCAGAGAAATCAGGCGAGCCCTAAATTATACTGAGGAAGACTAAGAAGGCAGATCCAATCCTACTGAAGGGGTGGATGAGAATAACCCATAACCACATGATGTGGGAGAAAATAATGCTCATCGTACTATGTTTGATTATGCTAAACCGCATTTAACAGGAGCAGAATCTAGTATTGTCAGACCTGCTATAGCTGCTAATAATTTTGAATTAAAGCCTAACACAATACAAATGGTTCAACAATTTGTTCAATTTTATGGTTTGGAGGACAAGGACCCAAACACTCATATAGCTAATTTTTTAGAGTTCCGTGATACTTTCAAAATAAATGGCATTTCTAATGATGACATACGTCTTCGATTATTTCCCTTTTCATTAAGGAATAAAGCCAAGCAGTGGTTGACCTCGTTACCATGAGGGTCAATCATCACATGGGAGCAAATGACCGAAAAATTTTTATTAAAATATTTCCCACCGGCCAAAATAGCCAAATTATGGAATGATATTTCTTCTTTTGTGCAGATGGATTTAGAGGCATTATACGACGCATAGGAGAGATACAAGGATCTCTTGAGGAGGTGCCCACACCACGGATTACCATTATGGATTCAAGTCCAAACCTTCTACAATGGTGTAAATCCCTCAATGAGGCAATTAATTGATTCAGCCACCGGTGGAACTTTGAATAACAAAACTCCTGAAGCAACTTATGAATTTATCGAAGAGATGTCACTAAATAATTATCAATGGCAAGTTACAAGGACGAAACCGACAAAATCAGCCGGAGTTTTCAACATCGACGCAGTAACCATGCTATCCAATTAGGTAGAGTTGATGAATAAAAAACTTAATAGTTTGTGTTCTTCGCAGGTACATCCAGTCATGCAGTGTGATGCAAGTGGAACTGTGGCGAATCTTGAGTACCCACCCTACCAACCGGACGCAGGAAGCGAACAGATGAACTATATAGGTAATAATTTTCAATCCAATAATAATCCTTATAGTAATACTTACAATCCAGGTTAAAGGAACCACCCAAATTTTTCATGGGGAGGTCAAGAAATCAAAGAAATCAAAAACAACAACCTCCTCAAAATTTTCAAAATCAGCCATATCCGCAAGAGAAGAAGCCAACCCTCGAGGAGATGCTAACAAAGTTCATGGCAATCACAGAAAATTGTCTCCAAATACTAAAAAAAACACTTAAAAGCCAACAAACATTGGCTGAGGAGACCAAGAACCGAGTCAAGGAACTTACTAAGTCAGTCAAGGAAGTCACTAATGCAGTACAACAACTCGCAAAGCTAATGTCAGAACGACCGCAAGGACATCTACCGAGTAATACTGAGATGAACCCAAAGGAGCAAATCCAAGCCATCACAGCTTAGGATAGTACAGGGATAGACGAACCTAATTCAACACAAGAGAATAAGGTAGATGAAGGGAAAGCTGAGGGAACACAAGAAAAGCCAAAACCGGTGATCAAAGACCATCAACCTCGCATACCTTATCCCGAAGCAATGAAAAGAGATGACACAGAGGAACAATTCGATAAGTTTCTTAAACTTTTAAAAAAATTACATATTAACTTACCTCTTCTCAAAACTCTTTTCTAGATGCCATATTTGAGGAAATTTTTACAGCACCTCTTGATGAACAAACGCAAATTAGACGAAGAATCACATGTGGAATTAAACGCAGTATGCTCAGCAATGCTATAAAATAGACTACCGCAGAAGCAAAAAGATCCATGGAGTTTTACTATTCCTTGTTTAATTGGTATACTAAATATTGATAAGGTATTAGCTGATTTAGGGGCAAGTATAAATTTCATGCCTTATACACTGTTTAAACAACTAGGTCTAGGGAAGCCCAAACAAACTAGGATGAGTATTCAATTAGCGGATAAAACTGTCAGAATTCCTAGGGGAATTATCAAAGATGTTCTTGTCAAAATTGATAAATTCGTTTTCCCAGTAGATTTTGTTGTCTTAGATATGTATGAGGATAATTCAATTCCCTTAATTTTAGGAAGACCTTTCCTAGCAAGTGCCAAGACTAAAATTGATGTTGCCACAAGAGAACTCATACTTTGTGTAGGTGACGAATCAATCAGTCTTCAAGCTCTTGACTCGGCCAGGACAACAATCGATGAAGGTAAGAAAGTCAATATAGATGAAAATCAATTTGTTCAACCTTTATCCCAGGAAACACCGTAAAGACACAACCTTGAGCTGACTCATAGATCCCAAATCGACAAAGAAGAATTACACAAGGAACAAGACCTTAGGGTCAATAATCTAAAAGAGCAGAGGACACAAGTTAAAGAAGAACCAGAACCGCGCGAAGTAAAACCAAAAGAACCACCAGAAGAGCTCGTAGGAACATCAAACCACTACAAAATAGGAGACCAGGTACTGTTCGACAAAGCAGATCCGCACATCATCACAACAGACTTGAAGGCAAAGGGAGAAACCCTTCTTAAGGTACACAATATTTTCCCACACGAAACAGTCGAGATAAGCAACCCAACATTCAGCACTTTTGAGGTAAACGCTTCTCAACTTCTACTTTATCAAGAAAATAGAGCTTTAAGCAAGAGGGAAGATATTCAAACCTTTAAACCTCCCTAATTCAAATACAAGGAAAAGTTTAGCTTAAAACTATAAACGAGAGCTTCTCGGGAGGCAACCCGAACACTAACCCTACTTCTTTTTACATTTATTTTTTGTTTTGTTTTCTTTCTCTTTCTCTATAAAAAACCAAAAGTGCAGATTTTGAGGACATACGACCTTACACATAGCTGTGTCCGTGGCCGTGTGGACCATCGAAATCCCCATACTAACATAGCAGAGGCTGTCTGAATCAAATCCCAACCGCTTTTCGATGTTACAGATCCAATCACTCCCCCACGGGCACTAGTAAATTGGCACGGCAGTACGCCACGACCATGTAAAGCTACTGACTTACTAGACACGGGAAAAACACGCCCATGCTACCCAACCGTGCCAACACACTGCCTTTTCAGGAATGGGCGTAGGTGAACCAACACGCCTAGACACACGGCCGTGCGATGCGACCGTGTAATTCAAGACACCTTTGGTCCATAGGCGTGGGAACGTGCCAGATTGGAAATCTTATTTAAACCCTACAGCCCTTCTCCTTCTCCCTTCATTCTTTCTTCCTTCTTTTTCTTTCTTTCCTTAGAAAAGGCGTCCAGACTCTTGAGCTACACTAGAATCATGCTGAAGAAGCGTAATAAGGCAAGCATTGTCTCCTCAAAGGAGACCCCAACACATAAGTTCATGCCGGCCGCTTCATCCAAACAACAAGCCAAGGGTCTTTTAGACCATTTAAATTTTTCTTTACATTTATTTTCCCCTTTATCCTACTTATCTATACTTCTCTTTTTCTTAATATATTTTAACTTCTTTTAGTTTCTTGATTTTTGGTTCTAAAGACTGCTTGGGAATCACGCACCATAGCCTTAGAGGTCACACCCACCTCGCGACCCATCCAACAATAAGGACTCCTAGTCCATTAGTCTTTTCTTTTAATTTCAGTTTTCTTCTTAGTATCATTCTCTTTATTTTCTTTGTCATTAATTATAGTATTAGTATATTATTAATGCTTCTTTAGATTTTTTGGCTATATCTTTGCAGGCTACCCAATTTCTTTATCTAGCACAAAGCTCATCGGTAGCCACCCCACCAGGCCCATAAAAAACGCCACCACCGCCTCCTCCAATTACCTTCTACCACGACCTCTGCCAACTCCCAAAATCATCCAAAATTCAGGAAGTGTCACATCTCCCCTTCTCTTTTGATTTTATTACATGATTATTTATCTATCTTTGTACATTAAGGCAATGTACATCTTAAGTGTTGGGGGGTAAAAGCGCCTAACTTTTTTCATTATTCTCAAATCCCTGAATTTTATCTTGGTTTTAAGTATTTTTCTCATATTACTAATTAGAATGAAATTTCTAACAATTTATGATTTCTGTTGATATGTTTTTTATTAAATCACTGATAATTGTGCATTGATGATTAAAATTGAAGAATACTAGAGAATCAAGCGTGATAAGTCTATTTTTCAAAAAAATCAAAAATTTTTCTAGGTTGTTGAACTGAATTTGAATATTACCCTGAAGTTTGAAATTTATAGGATTGATGTCAAATACCCATAATTTTTGTGAGATTTGAGCCTTATAGAGTATTTATTCTTTTTCATGCTCACTTTATTGATTATGAGTGTGTCAACACTGAATTGTTATTCTAGAACTTGCCTAGATTATACATATCAAGACCACATTAATGATTTGATATATTGAGATGATAAAGGCACCTAGGTTTTAACCCATTCACTCCACTAAAAAGCCTACCTTCACAAATTAACCCTTAGTGAACCCATTTGATCCTAACAACCCTTTTTATTGATTTACCCGCTAATGTTAACCCAAAACCCTTTGTATTTGTTATCACCATTCTTTGGACTACCCTTCTATCGAGAACTGATTTGATCAGTTACCGAATTAGTTTATTTCAGTTGATAAAGTTTTCTTTATTATGTTTCTATTTGATACTAAAAAAATCGATCAAAAAATCAAAGTATATTCAGTATTAGTAGTATAAAAAGTGAGCTTGTACATTTAAATTGCAATTATCAAAGAAAAAGCTCGTAGTATTATTAGTTCCAAAGTTTCATGTGATTTACTTATTCAGATTATTAGCTCAATTATTTTTATAAAAGTTAGGTAACTTGTCAGGTCAATCTCAATTCTAAACCTTCTAATTTAGCCTTTATCCACACCTTTAACCTAAGCCCCGTTACAACCCTGATAAAGACCTTTTGATTTATGTATCATCTTATATTTCAGTGGTGGAGATTTGATTTTCAGGCAAGCCTATGGGATTAAATTTTTAGGTTCGACTTATGAGTGCTTTTTCTTGAACCTTAAACACTTCGAGTGCTTTGAGTGAATCTTTAGTGAGGATGCCAATCCTTGTCGATTTTGAATTAAAGGTAATTATTTAGATAAGGGGAGACGCCTATGTTTTTATGCTACAAATTTATGACTTAGAATTGTTTGAGCCTTTAAGAGTCTTTGAGTTAAATTATCCATGTATAAATTATCTATGAATTATGGTGAGGCATTGTTGATAGGAATTATGAATTATGGAAAGTTCGTTTTAATTATAAGTTGAGAATTTTGCTTGAGGAAAAGAAAAAGCTTAAGAGTGGGGGTATTTGATAAACCGTAAAAGTAACATATTTTAGGTCCACATTTAGTATGCTTTTGGATGATTTAGCCCTTGATTTATGTAAAAAGGTGCTCTTAATCCTTTCTTTTCATGATTTTACTCAGGAAAGCACCCAAGGACGAAAAGAACAAGAAACGGGCTTAAAATGGGCCAATTTGGGCCAAAGAGGAAATCGACACGACATGGACTTCACACCACACGGTCGTGCCTCAACAATTAACTAAGACACGACCATGCCACGATTTACACGGCCGTGCCCCAATTGACAGAATCGAGACATGGTCTGAAGACGATTTATATGGATGTGTACCATGGCCGTGTCCCTGCCGCAGAAAAGAGCAATTATACTCAGAATAGGATACTTTGAGGCAAAGAAACACTTTTCAAAGCTTATTCAAACACCGAGTAGGAAGTATAGACACTTAGGGACCAAGTAAAGCATTCTAAAAATCTATATAAACACCCTAAGTGTAACCTGAAAGGAGGGCAGTCAGGGCGGTTACCTAGGCCAAAGAGCTGAAGCTAGAGCAGTTCAATTCAGGGAATTACTCGAAGTTAGCCAGTTGATCCATCTCAAGAAGCTGGAATTCTACTCAAGACGGTGGATCTCTCCTTCAATTCCTCCAAAGGGTTTTAGGGATTTCTTATGTTTTGTTTTATCTTTTCTCATGAGATGTTTTCTTTATTCATTATGAAGTAAACCCTTCAGATACCTGAAGGGGATGGAACCTAGATGAATCCTGTTATTATTTTCTAAATTATATGATAAATACTTAGGTTGTTCTTAATTATACATGCTTAATCCAAATCTGATGTGCTTAGGTGGAGAAGGAATAGACCCTGCTTAAGAGTAGATCTAGCATAATTAAGCGGAGTTGATCGCACGCCTAGAGATAGGGTGACGAGATTTTGCCGAATTAGGGTGAAACCTAATATGGGAGTCCATAGATCGATTTACTGCTATCCTAGGGGGTTATTATAAGAGAACGAGAGTTTCACTAATTAACCTAGGGTTAGACGTTATTCGCCACGAAAGAGGGTTTAATATACACTAGGGAGTCTTATGGATCAAATTAAGTGAATAAATCATATGGTTCAGTGTTAAATAACAAGTGAAGTCTAGGTGAATTCTTCCTGAGGGTATCATCGTGATCAACTGAGTTTTCCGTCAAGCTATTTCCCAATTCATTCTTTTTGTCTTCGTGTCTTTAGCTTAGTAGTCCTTAAATTAGATTAAAACAACCAATCACTCCATATTTTAGGCTAAATAATAAAAAGAAAGTGAATATTAGTACTTTTAGTTCCTTTGGGTTTGACAATCCAGTCTTGCCTAAGCTATACTACTGTCCGATAGGTACACTATCCTTTAATCGTTGTCAGAGTTAGTTTCCAGGTTCGATCTCATTCATTATAAATTTTAAAACTCGAAAGACATACGATCATAAGCCATATGTATGATATGGTCACCTAATAATAAAATGATTTTCTCACCCTTTCATCACCAAATTCGAAAGTAACAAGAGATGAGGAGAACCTCTGCTCCCATGGCTATTTCTTCTCCCTTTCACTTCTAGATAAAACCCATCGAAAAATCCTAGCTTCCTCCATTAAATATTACTAGAAAAGAACCTTCTTCTTCCACTATCACCATCTTCATTCAATTCCCAAGGGTTTGTGGTTTGGTGAGATAAAGTTGAAGGTAGAGATAGAAAACTCCTAAATTCTAGCACATGTGCCGTCCTCTCTCCCCCCTTGGAGTACTAAAATTTTGCCCCAAAACACTTGGGCCTCAAGTGGCCACGCTAGACCCAATCTCCCTCCTAAGTGACGCCATCCCCATGCTCACTTATAGCACCTCCAAACTTTGGGCCACAAACCCAACTTGCTAACTAATCACAGACACTTACTTTAACTATGAACTAACACTATTTATAAGCAATTTAACCCAGGTTTAAGCCCAAACCTGAGCCCAATACACACCTCAAAGCCTCAACCTACCAACTTAGCCATACAACATACCCAAATGCACAGACCCACCAGATCAGGATATTACAGTTCTACCCCCTTTAAAATAAATTTTGGCCTCGAAATTTACCTGATCAAAAGAGTAGAGGGTATTGCTATCGCATGATATCCTCCGGTTCCCATGTCGCTTCTTCTGATCCATGATTTCGCCATAATACCTTCACCAGAGAGACTGATTTCCTACGCAAAACCAACCAATCCATTCCTAAGATTAAATCAAACTCCCCGAAGGGTAGTTCCATCAAATCAGCTTGAAACACTACCCCTTGAAGTTCTAGGGGTACATCCCTATATAGTTTGTCTACTACCACAGAGTGTCCTAAAGGGCTTATTACCGACATCTTCCTAGCAGAAATTCCATAAGTTAAGTTCAAAGTTCCCACTATACTACTAACAACATAAGAGTGCGTCGAACCAACATCAATCAAAGTAGTATAAGGCAACTCAGAAATTAAAAACACACCGGTTATAACGTCCGGTGCGTCATTTGCCACTAGACCACAACTCTTTTTATCCTTACCTCTATCCCAATTCTGTTTCTCGGTTCGCTTCAGCTCCTTAGCTATTCTGGCATTTTCCACGAGAATGGAAAATTCCCTTTTCCGCTGAGGTGCAGTCAACACCCGCAGCTCATCTCTTACCCCGTCCTCAAACCTAACACAGCGCTCATGTTTCGTAGCCACCATACTCCGAGCATACCTACTTAACCTCAAGAATTCTACCTTGTACTTGGGTACCTACTTAATCCCCTGAACCAAATTCAAGAACGCTCTATGTTGCGCATCGGTATAACCAGCCCCCACATACTTCCTCTGGTAGGCCGCCTTAAAGTAATCCCAGGTGATATCATTAGCCACTGTACCATCCCTGACCATGAGCCACCACTAATTCGACTCATCCTGGAGAAGAGACACTATCCCTTTCAACTTCTCCTCAGCCGAGAAATCTAAACCATCCATTATACACTCTGTCGCCTCTAATCAAGATTCGTGGTCTTTGAAGCTACACCGAAACTCCCTAAACACTTCGCTCCGTTAGTCTTGAGTCGCTCACCACGATTTTGGGCTCTCAACCCGCTACCGCCCGACAACTCTCTCCAAAACTCACAAGATCGCTCGAGATATCGCATCATTACCACCAGTTTGGTCCTAAAACTCTGCTTTCGCTGTCGGTAGATCCGGTATCACATTCCCTAACCCATGGCCAGACCTTGTTGGCTCTGACAAGGTCATCCTACCCCTACCACGGCCACGCGGCAGACGTGCACGACCTCTTGTACTCATTCTTCTTGATCGCGCTTATCTGATTAAGTATTTTTTGAATTACTAATTCTATTCACTATTTATCCAAGAACAATTTTATGAAAGATAGTTTTGAAAGTGATTATTTCGAATTCGAACCTATCTATAGTTTCAGTTTCAGGCTTATCTCCTAATTCTAAGTACATTCATTATACAAATAACATCCATGAGCCACATTCAACTTGTAGGGGTATTTTTGTCATTTCACTACTCGGAGGTATTTTCGTAATTTCCAAAAGAAAGTTTAGGGTAATTTTTCTAAATAAGGGTATTTTGGTAATTTCGTGAAGGAGGGGTATTTTGGTAATTTTTCAACTCGGGGGTATTTCGGTAATTTGTAAGTCAGGGGTAATTTGGTAATTTCAAAACTATGTTTTTTTTTACAAAACAGGGTGGTTGATCCTTTTCGGGTTTTAACTATAAGGTTTAGCCTGTGAACAAGTCCTCATGGTTAGAGTGAACAGTCACTACGCACCAGGTAGGGTTCGAGCGAAGAGGAGGTGAGTCACTGGGACTGCTTAAATACCAAGCTCTCCCTGAATCCAATCCTAGACATGCGTATGGTTGTTGCCACACCCTAACTCGGTGACTTACTCACAGGTTTGTTTGATTAAACTTAAGTCTTATGCAATTAAGGAGTTGTATAAACTAGCCCTATGATTCATTAGTACTACCATGCTCAGCTATGTTTAAAAACCCATGAAGCCCAACATACATACATCATATCAAAGGTTAGGGTACTTACCTGGGTGGATTGGTGCTGGAGACTTAGGTGTCATGCTTTCCGAGATATTCATCACCCTAAAAATCATTTCACAAATTCTTAAACCATATTTTGGGCCTTAAACCCACAACCGAGCTTTTGAACCGGGCTCTGATACCAAAATGTAACACCCCAAACCTGGTCAAAACACTACAACCGAATCTAGCCTGCCATGGGAAAGAAGACGTTTTGAAAACTGATTTGTCGACTTGTTTAAAGAGAAAACTGTTGTAAAATTTTAAAGAAAACGCCGTTGGATCTTGTGATGTTTAAAACATGTTGAAACTTGTTTAGAAAACTTGGTTGCCTTATTGTTACTCCGTATTTAGTACTTAGTCAGTGTACACTTTAAAACATAGGTTTTATTTAGGGTTTGAAAACAACCAATTCATAATTACCAAGTACACTTAACGAGAGTTAAAGAAACAACCAACTAAAACGCCCCACAATAATACTTAAGCGGCCTTATTACAGAACTGAAAACCCAAATTAAAGAAAACAACTAAGTCAATATGGAAAACATTGAAATAAAACGAATGCTGAGCATGGCCACCTCGAGTCCATTCCGGCTCCATATCCACGATCTATGGTTTATCTGCAAAATATAACGGAAGGGGTGAGTCACTTAGACTCAGTGTGTAAATCCCCATCCCAAAAGAAGTTGTACTCTTACACAAATTCATATACAAATATGCAAGTCATGTAACCCTTCCAACCTATGTATCCATCCGAGTCTCCCAAATCTACCCATTGTGGCACCTAGCCACTGGTGGTACCTAACCACTGGTAACCGAAGTTACAAAAATAAGCATATGTCGTACCAAACCACTAGTAACCGAAGTTACAAAAATAAGCATATGTGGTATCAAACCACTGGTGGTCCCAAACCACTGAGACTTAGTCACAATATTATAATATGTGGGGCCAACCCACTGTGTGGTACCTAACCACTGGTGACAGTCTGATAGATCATATTTCCCCCTCCTCTCAACACCCATATCACATGTTTATCTTATCAATACCAATATGATCATGCTTTATATATATAATAACGTATAAAGAACATCATGCACTCATAGATCACATTTAATGCTAGCAACCATAACAAACTTACCCAGCATCCTCACGTTTACCTACAAGGGTATCCTAATAACCATTACCGTCACTCCGGCTTTTATCAACACATAACATTTGACATATTAAGTAAAGAAAGTGTGTAAGAGTTACACACCAGGTTCCCGTACTAATGCTCTCACTGGTTCTACACTACTGTCACTCGAGACTACCACTATCGGCCTACGATCTACTTCCGATGTCGGCCCACACCTGGATGGCCAATCGCGTACTCCTGACACAGATCACTTCTTGTATTTAGGTACTGGGTTTACAGATTCAACCCTTCCTATTGCTTGACTGTTAATTGGGTCCATAATAACTCTTTGGTCACTAAACCGAATGTAAATGATGAGATCCAATCAATTAAATACCTATAACACTTAAAACGAACCCTTACCTAATCTGTCGAATCCTGAAAGTCCTTAAGAAAACGTCACCTTCCTACCTACATTTGGCCATCACCAAAATATTAGACCAAACCGTTGATCGCAAACAATTGAGTACCATATGAAATTTGGCAAAAGAATAAGGGACAAGAGTGTGGCCATTCGGCCGAACCTACCACCCTCCTACCTTCGGCTTTTCCACCAATCGACAAAAGAGACTATAGTATGACAGATTTAGCTTCTGAGCAATAAGAGTGATCATCAATGAATGTTAGAGGAGTGATTAAGTTTAAGGTCTAAAAATAATACCGACGAAGAACAATAAAAATCTAACCAAACTAGAAAGGAGTATTCGGCTATGGTGCACCTTCGAAAAAAGAAACCACTCTTGTAGATTCTGCTATGGGAGAAGAGGGTATGAACAAGAAGAATTTGACTTTTAGAAAGAATATATTGAGGAGAGGAGAGCTAGAAAGTTACGGCAAATAAAAGAAAAGCGGCTCACAAGAGAAAACAAATTTGGCCAGCAGAGAATATGTGAGAAGGAAAAGAAAAAAAATGAAAGGAAGATGAACACTTGGCTTCCAAATTCGGTAATTCAACCCCCCTCAGAGTTGGATTTTCGGCCAACACTATTATCACCTGATAGCCTTTATCCTGCCTGATAACTCAATCATTATCCTCCCTTTAGAAGAGACCACTTTAAAACCAACTCCTCCCTTCCTTATTATCAGCTTTTAATTAACAAAAATCAAAAGAATTAAACTCCTAAATTCTAGCACATGTGCCATCCCCTCTCCCCCATTGGAGTGCCAAAATTTTGCCCCAAAACACTTGGGCCTCATGTGGCCACATTAGGCCCAATCTCCCTCCTAAGTGACGCCATCTCCATGCTCACTTTTAGCACCTCCAAACTTTGGGCCACAAACCCAACTTGCTAACTAATCATAGACACCTACTTTAACTATGAACTAACACTATTTATAAGCAATTTAACCTAGGTTTAAGCCCAAACCTGAGCCCAATACACACCTCAAAACCTCCACCTACCAACTTAGCCATACAACATACCCAAATGCACAAACCCACCAGATCAGGATATTACAGTTTTACCCCTTTAAAGTAAATTTTGGCCTCGAAATTTACCTGATCAAAAGAGTTGAGGGTATTGCTGTCACATGATATTCTCCGGTTACCATGTCGCTTCTTTTGATCCATGATTCCGCCATAATACCTTCACCAAAGGGACTGATTTCATATGCAAAACCTTAACATCCCGATCTAGGATCTGCACTGGCTCCTCCTCAAAAGACAAGTCTAGGCTCACCTCAATTTCCTCTATCGGCACAACATGAGACAGATCTGAGTGATAGCGTCTAAGCATGGAAACATGAAACATATCATGGATTTAACTCAACTCCGGTGGCAACTCAAGCTGGTAAGCCACTGGTCCCACTCGCTTCAACACTCAATAAGGCCTGATAAATCTAGGGCTTAACTTGCCTTTCCTACCAAACCTCAGAACCTTCTTCCACGGTAACACCTTCAAGAAAACCCTGTCACCTTTTGCAAACTCTATATCCTTCCATTTAAGATCGGCATAAGACTTCTGCCTATCTGAAGCTTCTTTCAAACAAGCTCGAATCACCTTCACCTTATCTTCTATTTCAGCAACCAACTTCAGCCCCAACAACTGCCGCTCCCCCAACTCCGTCCAACACGTACGGGTACGGCACTTCTGACTATATAACGCTTCGTATGGTGCCATCCGAATACTTGCCTGATAACTATTATTGTACGCGAATTCTGCCAACGGTAAAAATTCTTCCCAACTGCCTTTGAAATCCAAGACACAACCCCTTAGCATGTCTCCCAAAACTTGAATCACCCTCTCCGATTATCCATCTGACTGGGGATGGAATGCCGTACTAAAATCCAACCTTGTACCCAATGCCTGGTGCAAAGCCTTCTAGAACCTTGACGTAAATCTAGGGTCTCTGTCCGAAATAATCGACACTGGCACCCCATGCAACCTCACAATCTCCGCTATGTATAGTCTCGCTAACTTTCAAAGAGAATAATCCATACGTACAGGTATGAAATGAGCAGACTTCGTCAGACGGTCCACAATTACCCAAACTGAATCCTTTTTAGTGGGTGTGAGGGGTAGCCCACTAACAAAATCCATCGTGATCTTTTCTCACTTCTACTGTGGAATCTTTATCGGTTGTAACAAACCCGACAGTAGCTGATGTTCAGCCTTGACTTGCTAACGTGTCAGACACTTACCCTCAAATTTTGTTACCTCACGCTTAAGGCCCGGTCACCAAAACTGCCCTCGCAAATCCTGGTACATCTTATGACCTCCTGGATGCATAGCATATAGACTGCTATGTGCCTTCTGTAAAATCTTCTACCTTAACTCCACATCTTTAGGCATGCATACCTTCCCCTGAAAACATAACACTCCATTGCTGCTCAGACTATACCCCTCCAATCCACCATTCTGCACTTGCAAACATCGTGCACTCAAAACTTCATCTACTAGTTGTTTCTCCTTAACCTAATCTACCCATGATGGCTTCACATGCAGTTTCGCTAGCGGGCTTCTGTCATCATGCAGACTAAGGTGGGCAAACATGGCTCTTAAATCTGCCACCACCTTACGGTTCAAGGCGTCCACTACCACATTAGCCTTTTTTCGGGTGGTATTCAATCGAGCAGTCATAGTCCTTCAACAACTCGATCCACCTCCTCTGCCTTAAATTTAACTCCTTCTATGTAAGATGGTACTTCAAACTCTTGTGATCCATGTACATTACAGACTTCTCTCCATACAAATAATGTCTCTAAATTTTTAGGGCAAAAACCACTACAACCAATTCCAGATCATGCGTCGGGTAGTTCACCTCGTGAGGTCTTAACTGTCGAGAAGCATACACTACTACTTTCCCTTCTTGCATTAGCACACATCCTAATCCCGTATGTGATGCATCACAATAAACCGCAAACTCTTTCCCTGCTTTCGGTTGAATTAACACTGGAGCTTCTGTCAAAATCCTCTTTAACCTCTCAAAACTCTCTTGTTGCTTGTCTGACCATACAAATGGAACCCCTTTTCCTTAGCAACTTAGTTAATGGCACTGTAATTAAAGAAAATCCTTCCACAAACCTTCGGTAATATCTTGCTAAACCCAGAAAACTCCGAATCTCCGCCACAGACTTTGATGGCTTCCAGTCTAATACAGCCTCAATCTTCTGAGGGTCCACTCTAATCCCCTCAGCTGACACCAAATGACCCAAGAAGGTAACTTCCTTCAACCAGAACTCACACTTACTAAACTTTGAGTGTAAATGCTTTTCCCTTAAAATCTGTAACACCTCCTGCAAATGCGCGTCGTGCTCCTCCTCTGATCTCGAGGACACCGAAATATCATCTAGAAATACTATGACGAACTGATCCAAATACGGCTGAGACACCCGGTTCATCATATCCATAAACGCTGCTGGTGCTTTCGTCAACCCGAACGGCATTACCAAAAATTCATAGTGCCCGTATAGAGTACGAAACATCGTCCTGTGGATATCCACCTCCTTTACCTTAAGTTGGTGATACCCCGACCTCAAATCTATCTTGGAGAAGACTGACTTCCCCTTAAGTTGGTCAAACAAGTCATCTATCCTAGGCAATGGATACTTGTTCTTAATCGTTAATTTATTCAACTGACGGTAGTCTATGCACATTCGCATCGACCCGTCCTTCTTCTTAACAAAGAGCACAGGCGCTTCCCAAGGTGATACACTTAGCCGAATAAAACCCCGACCTAATAACTCCTGAATCTACGCTTTCAACTCCACCAACTCCTTTGGATCCATTCTATACGGGGCAATAGACACTGGTGCTGTTCCTGGTAGAAGATCTATACCAAACTCCACTTCGCGATCTGGGGGCAAACCCAGAAGCTCTTCCGAAAAAATAACGATAAACTCTTTCACCGTTCGAACACTTCCTATAGCCGATTCCTTACTTTCCAAAGCACAAACATAGACCACAAACGCCTCACATCCATTCCTTACCATCTTCTCCGCCTTCAGCACAGACACCACATTAGATAGGTAATTCCTTCTCTCACCTATCATTACCACCTCTTCACCCTCGATCGATTTTAGCACATGCGCTTAGCTGCACAGTCCAGTTCTGCCTGGTGCTTAACCAACCAATCCATTCCTAAGATGAAATCGAACTACCCAAAGGGTAGTTCCATCAAATTAGCTTAAAATACTACCCCTTGAAGTTCTAGGGGTACATCTCTATATAGTTTGTCTCCTACCACAGAGTGTCCTAAAGGGCTTATTACCGACATCTTCCTAGCAGAAATCCCATAAGCTAAGTTTAATGTTCCCACTATACTACTAGTAACAAAAGAGTGCGTCAAACCAACATCAATCAAAGCAGTATAAGGCAACTCAGAAATTAAAAAAGTACCGGTTATAACGTCCGGTGCGTCATTTGCCACTAGACCACAACTCTTTTTATCCTTACCTCTGTCCGGGTTCTGTTTCTCGGTTCGCTTCACCTCCTCAGCTATTCTGGTCTTTTCCACGAGAATGGTAAATTCCTTTTCCCGCTGAGGTGCAATCAACACCCGCGGCTCATCTCTTACCCCGTCCTCTAACCTAACACAGCGTTCATGTTCCGTAGCCACCATTCCCCGAGCATACCTACTTAACCTCAAGAATTTTGCCTCGTACTCGGGTACCAACTTACTCCCCTAAACCAAATTCAAAAACGCCCTATGTTGTGCATCAGTATAACCAGCCCCCACATACTTCCTCTGGTAGGTCACCTTAAAGTAATCCCAGGTGATATCATCGGCCACTGCACCATCCCTGACCATTAGCCAGGAGAAGAAACACTATCCCTTTCAACTTCTCCTCAGCCGAGAAATCTAAATCATCCATTACACGCTCTGTCGCCTCTAACCAGTACTCAGCAGTACTGGAAGCTACACTAGAAACTCCCCTAAACACTTCTGCTCCGTTAGCCCAGAGTCGCTCAGCCACAGATTTTCGGGCTCCTGAACCTGTGCCTCCCCCGACAACTCTCTCCAAAACTCGCAATACTGCCTGATATACTGCATCGTTACCACCAGTTTTGGTCCTGAAACTCTGCTTCCACTATCGGCAGATCCAGTATCACGTTCCCTGACCCATGGCCAGACTCTGCTAGCTCTGACAAGGTCATCCTACCCCTACCACGGCCACGCAGCGGACGTCCACGACCGCTTGTACTCATTCTTCTCGATCGCACTTATCTGATAAAAAATTTTTTGAATTACTAATTCTGTTCACTGTTTATCCACGAACAAATTTATGAAAGATAGTTTTAAAAGTGATTCTTTCAAATTCAAACCTATCTATAGTTTCAGTTTCAGGCTTATCTCCTAATTCTAAGTATATTCATCGTACAAACAACATCCATGAGCCACATTCAACTTGTAGGGGTATTTTCGTCATTTCACTACCTGGAGGTATTTTCATAATTTCTAAAATAAAGTTTCGGGTGATTTTTCAAAATAAGGGTATTTGGTTAATTTCGTGAACCAGGGGTATTTTGGTAATTTTGCAACTCGAAGGTATTTCGGTAATTTGTAAGTCAGGGGTAATTTGGTAATTTCAAAACGAGGTTTTTTTTTACAAAACAGGGTGGTTGATCCCTTTCGTGTTTTAACTATAAGGTTTAGTCTGTGAAAAAGTCCTCATGGTTAGAGTGAACAGTCACTACGCACCATTTAGGGTTCGAGCGAAGAGGAGGTGGGTCATTGGGATTGCTTAAATACCAAGCTCTCCCTGAATTCAATCCTAGACATGCGTATGGTTGTTGCCACACCCTAACTCGGCGACTTACTCACAAGTTTGTTTGATTAAACTTAAGTCATATGCAATTAAGGAGTTGTGTAAACTAGCCCTATGGTTCATTAGTACTATCATACTCAGCGATGTCCAAAAACCCATGAAGCCCAACATACATACATCACATCAAAGGTTAGGGTACTTACCTGGGTGGATTGGTGCCGGAGACTCAGGTGCCATGCTTTTTGAGATATTCATCACCCTAAAAATCATTTCACAGACTCTTAAACCATATTTTGACCTTAAACCCACAACCGAGCTTTTGAACCGGGCTCTGATAGCAAAATGTAACACCCTAAACCCGGTGAAAACACTACAACTGAATCTAGCGTGCCATGGGAAAGAAAACATTTTGAAAACCGATTTGTCGACTTGTTTAAAGAGAAAACTGTTGTAAAATTTTAAAGAATACGTCGTTGGATCTTATGATGTTTAAAACATGTTGAAACTTGTTTAGAAAACTTGGTTGCCTTATTGTTACTCTGTATTTAGTACTTAGTCAATGTACACCTTAAAAAATAAGTATTTATTTAGGGTTTGAAAACAACGAATTCATAATTACCAAGAACGCTTCACGAGAGTTAAAGAAACAACCAACTAAAACGCCCCACAATAATACTTAAGCGGCCTTATTACAGAACTGAAAACCCAAATTAAAGAAAACAACTAAGTTCATATGAAAAACATTGAAATAAAATGAATGCTGAGCATGGCCACCTCGAGTCCATTTCGGCTCTATATCCACGATCTATGGTTTATCTGCAAAATATAACGGAAGGGGTGAGTCACTTCGACTCAGTGTGTAAATTCCCATCCCAAAAGAAGTTGTACTCTTACACAAATTCATATACAAATATGCAAGTCATGCAACCTTTCCAACCTAGGTATCCATCTGAGTCTCCCAAATCTACCCCTTGTGGCACCTAGCCACTGGTGGTACCTAACCACTGGTAACCGAAGTTACAAAAATAAGCATATGTGGTACCAAACCACTGGTAGCCGAAGTTACAAAAATAAGCATATGTGGTACCAAACCACTGGTGGTCCCAAACCACTGAGACTTAGTCACAATATTATAATATGTGGGGCCAACCCACTGTGTGGTACCTAACCACTGGTGACAGTCTGATAGATCATACTTCCCCCTCCTCTCAACACCCATATCACATGTTTATGTCATCAATACTAATATGATCATGCTTTATATATATAATAACGTATAAAGAACATCATGCACTCATAGATCACATTTAATGCTAGCAACCATAACAAACTTACCCGGCATCCTCGCGTTTACCCACAACGGTATTTTAATAACCATTGCCGTCACTCCGACTTTTATCAACACATAACATTTGACATATTAAGTAAAGAAAGTGTGTAAGAGTTACACACCTGGTTCCCGTACTAATGCTCTCGCTGGTTCTACGCTACTGCCACTCGAGACTACCACTATCGGCCTACGATCTACTTTCGATGTCGGCCCACACCCGAATGGCCAATCGCGTACTCCTGACACAGATCGCTTCTTGTATTTAGGTACTGGGTTTACAGATTTAACCCTTCCTATTGCTTGACTATTAATTGGGTCCATAATAACTCCTTGGCCACTAAACCGAATGTAAATGATGAGATCCAATCAATTAAATACCTATAACACTTAAAACGAACCCTTACCTACTCTGTCAAATCCCGATAGTCCTTAAGAAAACGTCACCTTCCTACCTACATTCGGCCATCACCAAAATATTAGACCAAACCGCTGATCGCAACCAACTGAGTACCATATGACATTCGGCAAAAGAATAAGGGATAAGAGTGTGGCTATTCGGCCGAACCTACCACCCACCTACCTTCGACTTTTCCATCAATCGGCACAAGAGACTATAGTGAGACAGATTCGGCTTCTGAGCAATAAGAGTGATCATCAACGAATGTTAGAGGAGTGATTCAGTTTAAGGTCTAAAAATAATACCGACGAAGAACAACAAAAATCTTACCAAACTAGAAAGGAGTATTCGGCTTTGGTGTACCTTCGAAAAAAGAAACTACTCTTGTAGATTCGGCTATGGGAGAAGAGGGTATGAACAAGAAGAATTTGGCTTTTAGAAAGAATATATTGAGGAGAGGAGAGCTAGGAAGTTGCAGCAAAGAAAAGAAAAGAGGCTCACAAGAGAAAACAAATTCGGCTAGTAGAGAATAGGTGAGAAAGAAAAGAAAAAAATGAAAGGAAGATGAACACTTGGCTTCCAAATTCGGCAATTCAACCCCCCTCCCAGAGTTGGATTTTCGGCCAACTCTGCTATCACCTGATAGCCTTTATCCTGCCTGATAACTCAATCATTATCCTTCCTTTAGAAGAGACCACCTTAAAACCAACTCCTCCATTCCTTATTATCAGCTTTTAATTAACAAAAATCAAAAGAATTAAACTCCTAAATTCTAGCACATGTGCCGTCCCCTCTCTCCCCTTGGAGTGCCAAATTTTTGCCCCAAAACACTTGGGCCTCAAGCAGCCACACTAGGCCCAATCTCCCTCCTCAGTGATGCCATCTCCATGCTCACTTATAGCACCTCCAATCTTTGGGCCACAAACCCAACTTGCTAACTAATCACAGACACCTACTTTAACTATGAACTAACACTATTTATAAGCAATTTAACCCAGGTTTAAGCCCAAACCTGAGCCCAATACACACCTCAAAGCCTCCACCTACCAACTTAGCCATAAAACATACCCAAATGCATAGACCCACCAGATCAGGATATTACAGTTCTATCCCCTTAAAATAAATTTCAGCCTCGAAATTTACCTAATCAAAAGTGTTGAGGGTATTGCTGTCACATGATATCCTCCGGTTCCCATGTCACTTCTTCTGATCCATGATTCCGCCGTAATACCTTCACCAAAGGGACTGATTTTCTACACAAAACCTTAACATCCCGATCTAGGATCTGCACTGGCTCCTCCTCAAAAGACAAGTCTAGGCTCACCTCAATTTCCTCTATCGGCACAACATGAGACGAATCTGAGCGATAGCGTCTAAGCATGGAAACATGAAACACATCATGGATTTGACTCAACTCCAGTGGCAACTCAAGCTGGTAAGCTACTGGTCCCACTTGCTTCAACACCCGATAAGGCCCGATAAATCTAGGGCTTAACTTGCCTTTCCTACCAAACCTCAGGACCTTCTTCCACGGCGACACCTTCAAGAAAACCCTGTCACCTTTTGCAAACTCTATATCCTTTCGTTTAAGATCGGCATAAGACTTCTTCCTATCTGAAGTTTCTTTCAAATGAGCTTGAATCACCTTCACCTTATCTTCTATTTCAGCAACCAACTCTGGCCCCAACAACTGTCGCCCCCCCAACTCCGTCCAACACGTAGGGGTACGACACTTCTGACCATATAACGCTTCATATGGTGCCATCCGAATACTTGCCTGATAACTATTGTTGTACACGAATTCTGCCAACGGTAAAAATTCTTCCCAACTGCCTTTGAAATCCAAGACACAACCCCTTAGCATGTCTTCCAAAACTTGAATCACCCTCTCCGATTGTCCATCTGACTGGGGATGGAATACCGTACTAAAATCCAGCCTTGTACCCAATGCCTGGTGCAAAGCCTTCTAGAACCTTGACGTAAATCTAGGGTCTCTGTCCGAAATAATCGACACTGGCACCCCATGCAACCTCACAATCTCCGCTATGTATAGTCTCGCTAACTTCTGAAGAGAATAATCCATATGTACAGGTATGAAATGAGTAGACTTCGTCAGACGGTCCACAATTACCCAAACTGAATCCTTTTTAGTGGGTGTGAGGGGTAGCCCACTAACAAAATCCATCGTGATCCTTTCCCACTTCTACTGTGGAATCTTTATCAGTTGTAACAAACCCGACGGTAGCTGATGTTCAGCCTTGACTTGCTGACATGTCAGACACTTACCCATAAATTTTGTTACCTCACACTTAAGCCCCGACCACCAAAACTGCTCTCGCAAATCCCGGTACATCTTACTACTTCCTGGATGTATAGCATATGGATTGCTATGTGCCTCCTGTAAAATCTTCTGCCTTAACTTCACATCTTTAGGCATGCATACCTTCCCTTGAAAACATAACACTCCATTGCTGCTCAAACTATACCCCTCCAATCCACCATTCTGCACTTGCAAACATCGTGCACTCAAAACTTCATCTACCAGTTGTTCCTTCTTAACCTGATCTACCCATGATGGCTTCACATGCAGTTCCTAACAGGCTTCCGTCATTATACAGACTAAGGTGGGCAAACATGGCTCTTAAATCTGCCACCACCTTACAGCTCAAGGCGTCCGCTACCACATTAGCCTTTCTCGGGTGGTACTTAATCGAGCAGTCATAGTCCTTCAACAACTCGATCCACCTCCTCTGCCTTAAATTTAACTCTTTCTATGTAAGAAGGTACTTCAAACTCTTGTGATCCGTGTACACTAAAGACTTCTCTCCATACAAATAATGTCTCTAAATTTTTAGGGCAAAAACCACTGTAGCCAATTCTAGATCATGCGCCGGGTAGTTCACCTCGTGAGGTCTCAACTGTCGAGAAGCATACGCTACTACTTTCCCTTCTTGCATCAGCACACATCTTAATCCCGTATGCGATGCATCACAATAAATCGCAAACTCTTTCCCTACTTCCGGTTGAATTAACACCGAAGCTTCTGTCAAAATCCTCTTTAACCTCTCAAAACTTTCTTGATGCTTGTCTGACCATACAAACAGAACCCCCTTTCCTTAGAAATTTAGTTAATGGCGTTGCAATTAAAGAAAATCCTTCCACAAACCTTCGGTAATATTCTACTAAACCTAGAAAACTTTGAATCTCCGCCACAGACTTTGGTGGCTTCCAGTCCAGTACAGCCTCAATCTTCTGAGGGTTCACTCTAATCCCCTCACCTGACACCACATGACCCAAGAAGGTAACTTCCTTCAACCAGAACTCACACTTACTAAACTTTGCGTATAAATGCTTTTCCCTTAAAATCTGTAACACCACCCGCAAATGCGCGCCGTGCTCCTCCTCCAATCTCGAGTACACCAGAATATCATCTATAAATACTACGATGAATCGATCCAAATGCAGCTGAAACACCTGGTTCATCATATCCATAAATGCTACTGGTGCGTTTGTCAACCCGAACGACATTACCAAAAATTCATAGTGCCCGTATCGAGTACGAAATGCCGTCTTATGGATATCCACCTCCTTTACCTTAAGTTGGTGATACCCCGACCTCAAATCTATCTTGGAGAAGACTGACGCTCCCTTAAGCTGGTCAAACAAGTCGTCTATCCTAGGCAACGGATACTTGTTCTTAATCGTTAATTTATTCAACTGACGGTAGTTTATGCACATTCGCATCGACCCGTCCTTCTTCTTAACAAAGAGCACAGGCGTTCCCCAAGGTGATACACTTGGCCAGATAAAACCCCGATCCAATAACTCCTGAATCTGTGCTTTCAACTCCACCAACTCCTTTGGCGCCATTTGGGGCAATAGACACTGGTGCTGTTCCTGGTAGAAGATCTATACCAAACTCCATTTCGCGATCTGGGGGCAAACCCAGAAGCTCTTCTGAAAAAACATCGATAAACTCCTTCACCATTCGGACACTTCCTATAGCCGATTCCTTACCTTCCAAAGCACAAACATAGACCACAAACGCCTCACATCCTTTCCTTACTATCTTCTCCGCCTTCAGCGCAGACACCACATTAGATAGGTAATTCCTTCTCTCACCTATCATCACCACCTCTTCACCCTCGACCGATTTCAGCACATGCGCTTAGCTGCACAGTCCAGTTTTGCCTGGTGCTTAACCAACCAATCAATTCCTAAGATTAAATCGAACTCCCCGAAGGGTAGTTCCATCAAATCAAATTGAAACACTACCCCTTGAAGTTCTAGGGGTACATCCCTATATAGTTTGTCTACTACCACAGAGTGTCATAAAGGGCTTATTACTGACATCTTCCTAGCAGAAATCCCATAAGCTAAGTTCAAAGTTCCCACTATACTACTAGCAACATAAGAGTGTGTCAAACCAACATCAATCAAAGCAGTATAAGGCAACTCAAAAATTAAAAACATACCAGTTATAACGTCCGGTGCGTCATTTGCCACTAGACCATAACTCTTTTTATCCTTACCTCTGTCTCGATTCTGTTTCTTGGTTCGCTTCACCTCTTCAGCTATTCTGGCCTTTTCCACGAGAATGGTAAATTCCCTTTCCCGCTGAGGTGCAGTCAACACTCGCAGCTCATCTCTTACCCCGTCCTCAAACCTAACACAGTGCTCATGTTCTGTAGCTACCATACCCCGAGCATACCTACTTAACCTCAAGAATTTTACCTCGTACTCGGGTACCGACTTACTCCCCTAAACCAAATTCAAGAACGCCCTATGTTGCGTATCAGTGTAACCAGCCCCCACATACTTCCTCTGGTAGGCTACCTTAAAGTAATCCCAAGTGATATCATCGGCCACTGCACCATCCCTGACTGTGAGCCATCACTGATACGACTCATCTAGGAGAAGAGACACTATCCCTTTCAACTTCTCCTCAGTCGAGAAATCTAAATCATCCATTATACGCTCTGTCGCCTCTAACCAGTACTTTGTAGTGCTGGAAGCTACACCAGAAGCTCCCCTAAACACTTCTGCTCCGTTAGCCTAGAGTCGCTCAGCCACGAATTTTTGGGCTCCTGAACCCGCGCCTACCCCGGTAACTCTCTCCAAAACTCGTAGTACTGCCTGAGATACTACATCGTTACCATCAGTTTGGTCCTGAAACTCTACTTTCGCTGTCGGCAGATCCGGTATCACGTTCCCTGACCCATGGCCAGACCCTGCCGGCTTTGACAAGGTCATCCTACCCCTACCACGGCCACGCGGTGGATGTCAACGACCTCTTGTACTCATTCTTCTTGATCTCGCTTATCTGATTAAGAATTTTATGAATTACTAATGCTGTTCACTGTTTATCCACGAACAATTTTATGAAAGATAGTTTTGAAAGTGATTCTTTCAAATTCGAACCTATCTATAGTTTTAGTTTCAAGCTTATCTCCTAATTCTAAGTACATTTATCATACAAACAACAACCATGAGCCACATTCAACTTGTAGGGGTATTTTCGTCATTTCACTACTCGAGGGTATTTTCGTAATTTCTAAAATAAAGTTTCGGGTGATTTTTCAAAATAAGGGTATTTTGGTAATTTCGTGAAACAGGGGTATTTTCATAATTTTACAACTCGAGGGTATTTCGGTAATTTGTAAGTCAGGGGTAATTTGGTAATTTTAAAATTAGGTTTTTTTTTTTACATAACAGGGTGGTTGATCCCTTTCGGGTTTTAACTATAAGGTTTAGCCTGTGAACAAGTCCTCATGGTTAGAGTGAACAGTCACTACGCACCAGGTAGGGTTCGAGCGAAGAGGAGGTGAGTCACTGGGACTGCTTAAATACTAAGCTCTCCCCAAATCCAATCCTAGACATACGTATGGTTGTTGCCACACCCTAACTCGGTGACTTACTCACAGGTTTGTTTGATTAAACT
Source organism: Gossypium rotundifolium (assembly GCA_025506655.1). Classification (NCBI taxonomy): domain Eukaryota; kingdom Viridiplantae; phylum Streptophyta; class Magnoliopsida; order Malvales; family Malvaceae; genus Gossypium; species Gossypium rotundifolium. The sequence continues at coordinate 66,182,180 of CP106722.1, forward strand.
TAAGTCTTATGCAATTAAGGAGTTGTGTAAACTAGCCCTATGGTTCATTAGTACTATCATGCTCAGCTATGTCTAAAAACCCATGAAGCGCAACATACATACATCACATCAAAGGTTAGGGTACTTACCTGGGTGGATTGGTGCCGGAGACTCAAGTACCATGCTTTTCGAGATATTCATCACCCTAAAAATCATTTCACAGACTCTTAAACCATATTTTGGTCCTTAAACCCACAACTGAGCTTTTGAACCGGGCTCTGATACCAAAATATAACACCCCAAACCAGATCAAAACACTACAACCAAATCTGGCATGCCACGGGAAAGAAAACATTTTGAAAACCGATTTGTCGACTTGTTTAAAGAGAAAACTGTTGTAAAATTTTAAAGAAAACGTCGTTGGATCTTGTGATGTTTAAAACATGTTGAAACTTGTTTAGAAAACTTAGTTGCCTTACTGTTACTCTGTATTTAGTTCTTAGTCAGTGTACACTTTAGAAAACAAGTATTTATTTAGGGTTTGAAAATAACCAATTCATAATTACCAAGTACACTTAACGAGAGTTAAAGAAACAACCAACTAAAACGCCCCACAATAATACTTAAGCGGCCTTATTACAGAACTGAAAACCCAAATTAAAGAAAACAACTAAGTCAATATGGAAAACATTGAAATAAAACGAATGCTGAGCATGGCCACCTCGAGTCCATTCCGGCTCCATATCCACGATCTATGGTTTATCTGCAAAATATAACGGAAGGGGTGAGTCACCTAGGCTCAGTGTGTAAATCGCCATCCCAAAAAATGTTGTACTCTTACACAAATTCATATACAAATATGCAAGTCATGCAACCCTTCCAACCTAGGTATCCATCCGAGTCTCCCAAATCTACCCCTTGTGGCACCTAGCCACTGGTGGTACCTAACCACTGGTAATCGAAGTTACAAAAATAAGCATATGTGGTACCAAACCACTGGTAACTGAAGTTACAAAAATAAGCATATGTGATACCAAACCACTGGTGGTCCCAAACCACTGAGACTTAGTCACAATATTATAATATGTGGGGCCAACCCACTGTGTGGTACCTAACCACTGGTGACAGTCTGATAGATCATACTTCCCCCTCCTCTCAACACCCATATCACATGTTTATGTTATCAATACCAATATGATCATGCTTTATATATATATAATAACGTATAAAGAACATCATGCACTCATAGATCACATTTAATGCTAGCAACCATAACAAACTTACCCGGCATCCTCGCGTTTACCCACAAGGGTATTTTAATAACCTTTGCCATCAGTCCAGCTTTTATCAACACATAACATTTGACATATTAAGTAAAGAAAGTGTGTAAGAGTTACACACCTAGTTCCCGTACTAATGCTCTCACTGCTTCTACGCTACTATCACTCGAGACAACCACTATCGACCTACGATCTACTTTCGATGTTGGCCCACACCTGGATGGCCAATCGCATACTCCTGACACAGATCGCTTCTTGTATTTAGGTATTGGGTTTACAGATTCAACCCTTCCTATTGCTTGACTGTTAATTGGGTCCATCATAACTCCTTGGTCACTAAACTGAATGTAAATGATGAGATCCAAACAATTAAATACCTATAACACTTAAAACGAACCCTTACCTAATCTGTCGAATCTCGAAAGTCCTTATGAAAATGTCACGTTCCTACCTACATTCGACCATCACCAACATATTAGACCAAACCACTGATCGCAACCAACCGAGTACCATATGACATTCGGTAAAAGAATAAGGGACAAGAGTGTGGCCATTTGGCCTAACCTACCACCCACCTACCTTCGACTTTTCCACCAATCAACATAAGAGACTACAGTGAGACAGATTCAACTTTTGAGAAATAAGAGTGATCATCAATGAATGTTAGAGGAGTTATTCGATTTAAGGTCTAAAAATAATACCGACGAAGAACAACAAAAATCTTACCAAACTAGAAAGGAGTATTCGGCTATGGTGCACCTTCGAAAAAAGAAACCACTCTTGTAGATTCGGCTATGGGAGAAGAGGGTATGAACAAGAAGAATTTGGCTTTTAGAAAGAATATATTGAGGAGAGGAGAGCTAGGAAGTTGCGACAAAGAAAAGAAAAGAGGCTCACAAGAGAAAACAAATTCAGCTAGCAGAGAATAGGTGAGAAAGAAAAGAAAAAAATGAAAGGAAGATGAACACTTGGCTTCCAAATTCGGCAATTCAACCCCCCTCTCAGAGTTGGATTTTTGGCCAACTCTGCTATCACCTGATAGCCTTTATCCTACCTGATAACTCAATCATTATCCTCCCTTTAGAAGAGACCACCTTAAAACCAACTCCTCCCTTCCTTGTTATCAGCTTTTAATTAACAAAAATCAAAAGAATTAAACTCCTAAATTCTAGCACATGTACCGTCCACTCTCCCCCCTTGGAGTGCCAAATTTTTGCCCCAAAACACTTGGGCCTCAAGCAGCCACGCTAGGCCCAATCTCCCTCCTAAGTGACGCCATCTCTATGCTCACTTATAGCATCTCCAAACTTTAGGCCACAAACCCAACTTGCTAACTAATCACAGACACCTACTTTAACTATGAACTAACACTATTTATAAGCAATTTAACCCAGGTTTAAGCCCAAACCTGAGCCCAATACACACCTCAAAGCCTCCACCTACCAACTTAGCCAAACAACATACCCAAATGCACAGACCCACCAGATCAGGATATTACAGACACGGCCTGGGCCGAAGATAACATGGCCATGCCTCCCTAATTTACTCTAACACGACCTAGACCTTGAAACACACAGGCGTGTCTCTTCAGCAGACTTGACCACGGCTTAAAATCGATTCAAATGGACGTGTGCCACAGTCGTGTCCCTGTCATGGCAAAGAGCAATTTCATTCAGAATAGGGTACTTAGAGGTAAAGAAACACATCAAAGCCTATTCAAATGCCTCAGTAGGAATTCCAGTCAGATTAGGATACTTAGGGGCCAAGTAAAGCATTCCAAGAGCCTATATAAACACCCTAAGCATAACCTTCAAGGGGGCAGTTAGCTAGGCCAAGGAGCTGAGCCAGAAAGGCCAGATTTGTGGGAATCACTTGAAGATAGCCAGTTGACCCATCTCAAGAAGCCAGAATTATACTCAAGACGGCAGATTTCTATAACGACCTGAAATTGGGCCTAGTAGAATTGGGCCCAATGGGCCTTGGGCGCAGGAGTGTTTAAAATTTTTGAGAACAAAAGAACGACATTATTTTGAGTTGGACTTATGAAGAAGGTGATTTTGGAAAGTTACGGGGTTTCTAGAAAGTTTCGGGTTCAAGTTAGGCTATAGGTAAATTTTTTGTGTTTATGCACTTAAGGGGAAGAAGGTAAGGGGCATCGAGACTTAAGGAAATAAGTGTGCATTTTGCTAGCACAAGCAGTCTATTGATAAAGATGGAAAGTGGGGTGTGAAATGTACTAATGGTATGAGGTTCGAATCCCATCTATTGCATTTTTGAGTAAATTTTTGTGCTTCTCTTCCATGTGTCGGTCATGACTTTATTATTGTAAGAAAGAATTTTTATTGATGGAAAGATGGCTAAGGAATATGGTTAGGAGGAAGACTAAGGAAAATGAAGGAAAGAAATGAAGGAAAAAGGTAAGAGAAGGGAACATGTTGGCTAAATTTTAGGAGTTACCAAAGGAGGGAATTTTTTTGGTCAACATGCATCTTTTTGGCAAAGATGAAATCGGTTTTGGTAGGGGGTGTGTCGAATTTTGTTAGACATTTTGAGGAGCTTTTGATTTCTTTTTGAAAGTCTTTTCTTTGTTCATTTAGTACCTCATTTTCCTTGCCTATAACCGAGGCCATTTGAGAGCAATTCTCCTTTCTTCTTTTCATCTTTGCCATAGCTATCTTTATTCTTTTAACATTTTGGTGCTTACCTTCCAGTCTTTTCCCTTGGTTACCGAAGAACAAGTCCCTCTTGTTGTTCATATCCTTCATGGTATTAGTCAAAATTTTGACACTTCTTATGACCATCTCTTCTTTTCCTTCCTCACTATTTCTCCAACCCTTCTCTCATTTTTCTTTAATCAATTTTACATAGAGGCTGAATCATCCTTGTTCTTTTTCTCCAATAGCCGAACCACAAAACACTATATCCCTTCTTCTTTTTTTTTTCTTTTGGGTTTTGGACACTCTCTCTTCCTTGGTCGAATCAGTAGAGTGTTAGTTTACACTCTTGTCATCTTTCTAGCCTTTGGCTTTTGGAAGAGGGTTGGTAAGTAGAATCTTGAAATACTTTATTAGAGGGCCAATCGATCACCTATCCCTCGTAATAAGAGACTCGGATTGTTTGTTAGTGATATAGATGGTTAATCAACCACAATACTTGGTTGAAGTTGTAAATTGGGCTTTGGACTAATTGTTGACCGATTGTACCTTTAGGTGCCGCAGAGAATATTGTGTTACGGATTCCGAATAAGGTGTGTAATGTCATACCCCTCCGAATACATGTTTGAAATGGTGTGTAATCTCACACCTCTTTGACTATTTTTATGAAATATTTTGTGATTCGGTCGAAAGATCAAAAAATCAAAAACCGGGATTTGTGATCACTCGGGTGTGCGTATATCGTAGTGGAAACCATATTTTGCAATGAAACAGTTTTTGGTTAGCAGCAGAGACGTGATTTTGAAAAATCATGAAAAATAGGAGAAAAGGAATTAGAAAGTGAATAATATATAGAATTAAATCTTATTGTGTCTATTTTTATATGAAAGAAACAGAGTAGGAAGAGGAATTTTATATTCTGTGATATTTTAATTATAGTGAGACTGGTTCTGAATGACTTCGTGGTTCCTTGTTCTGTCTTGAAAAAATAATTCAAAATTTTACAAAGTGAATTCTGAGTTATAATTTATATGTATGGATTCCTTAGTGATCAATAGAAATAAGTGGAAACAACATATGAAAACCGTACAGTGATATATTTGGATTTAGGGTAAGAGAGGTCAGAACCGTTGGTCAGTGAAACAAGGGAATCTTTAATGAATAAACTGTACTAAATGACTAAGTAAAAAATTTAGAAAAAATTGTAGTAAGAAGATATTTGAGTCTAATTTCAAGGAAAATTTACAGATCTAAATTTTGAGGTCCCTAACTCGAGTTATAGTCAGTTTAGTTAGTATGACGCAGATAGACAGTTTCAATTTTTATGCCCTAAATTAGTAGTTAAGTCTATGTTGCGAAATTACCAAAATACCCTTGGAGGGTAAATTACCAAAATACCCCTGGGTTGCGAGTTCACGAAATTACCCTTATGGGTAAAATTACCGAATTATCGATTTACCGAAATTCACCTATGGGCCGATTCATTAAAAGTATTCAATAGTTTAATTGTTGTTATGTATATGTGGATATTTTATGTTATTATATATGTTGCATCTCTACATATTGCATGGGATGGGAAAATTAAATGAAGAGAAGTATAGACCGATGGCATTGCCACAAATTCTAATAATGGCTATGTGCCAATTTAAATATGGCTTTGTGCCATCATGATTAAGGCTGTATGCCTACTACATTACCGTATATGATTCTAGTGGCTCAGCCACAAATATTATAAATAGCAGTATGACTGCAAATTGAAGAGACTGGTGAGGTGGGTTGACTTGATCCCCACAGGAGAGATTGGTTGGTACGGGTGGAGAGATTGGTTGGATTGGGTTGGGTTGCATTACATTATCTGCATTATCATGTTTATCGGGCTAAGACCTAGTTGTTTATTTCTAGGGCTAAGGCCCATTTTGTTTATATATATGGGATTCAGCCCAATTGTTTCTGTATGGGTTTTGGCCCAGTTAATGATCGGTAGGGGGATTATACACTGAGTTCTAGTAACTCACCCCTCCTTCTTAATCCTTGTAGGTAATACTCAGTGACGTGGACTTGGGCCATGGATGACTCGGTAGAGGCCATACTTTGGGAATAATGTTTTCGAACATTAGTAAACTTCTTTATTGTTTTAATTCGTTACTTTTACTATTTTAGGTTTTAAAGTTGTAATAAGGCCTCTGGAATATGTTTTATTTTGCTTTACATTTAGACGTACTTAATATCTTGCTTGAAATGTCTTAAATGGGGATTTTCTAAAATCATTAATAACGTTTTTCCAAATTGATTAACAAATGGATTTCATAATAAATGTGGACAAATAATTTAACTTGGATTTTCTTTCGAAATTATCAACGTCATTTTTAAAAGTCACGATTTTAAGGTTCATTAGTTCAATTTTCGATGTATCAATCAACCTCTTGAAATTAGTAGTATTTTATCAAATATTTCAAATCAAACTTGTTTTTCTTGACCATAACCAAATAACCCTTATTTTAGTACGAATCACAAATTCTTTATACGATTTCTCCATGTGACATGTTAGATCTGGACGTAACGCATGGGCCGGGTTTGGGGTGTTACATTTTATGGTATCAGAGCCTAGATTGCAAAACTCGGCTGTGGTTTGGGTTCAAAAAATGTTTTCAAAGCTGTTTAAAATTTTAATTTGTATATGCATGTTCTAAAGGAAGTATGGCACCACAGGTATTCAGCACCAAGTCTAGCAAGTTTATGTTTTCATTTTAAAAATTATTGTGGTACGACTGTAGAGATACTCTAGAACTTCTAGCTTTAGGAGCTGAAACTATAGAGATTGAAACTTTAGGATACGTTTTGCAAAAACGAATTTACTTCTTATACTTCATAAAACATTGTTTAATAAACATTGAATAGTATACTGATTAATAAGACTCGTAATAAGATTAAATCGACTTAGCAAACATGAGCGCTAGAGGACGAGGACGAGGTACATGTAGCTGTGGTAGAGGCCGAGGTGCTAGGATTGGATCTTCAGCACTGAGGCATGTGCCCGAAATGGACGCATTAGCATCGCCAGTGACTGAGATGGGGTCTCATGACGAGCCAGAGTTGATGAGCTAACTCAGTTAGTTAAGGAGGTATTAGAGGAGGTTAAAGGAATCGGTGAGGCACTTCGAGTTGGGTGCGTGGACTGTAAGAAGAAAAAAGGATCCCGGTTCTTTAGGGTCACAATCTCATTCCGTAAAGTGTGTTAAGGCACGTCCAAACTTTTTGGCTTGCGATTATTGCAGAAGGCATCATCTGGGAGAATACTGGAGGAGGTCAAGAGCATGCTTGAGATACGGGTCTAAGGAGCATAAGGCTCGAGATTGTTTCATCACCATCAAGTCAGGTATGTTTTGGTTGGACGTGATGAGTGAATGTAGAAAATTTTAGGTATAGGTGGTAGATGACTGCTTGCTTCTGTGGTTAGATGTTTGGTTGTGTGAAGGAGGATTCAAGATTAAGTTAAAAGTACATTAGTGTTATTAAGATTAGAGTGCGCAGCGAAAGCATAGTGGTGTGATTTGAGCGGTGCATTTAGTAGTTGGTTGGAAATTTCGAGGAAGAAATTTCTTTAAGGGGGTAGAATTGTAACGACCTAAAATTGGGCCTAGTAGAATTGGGCTCAATGGGCCTTGGGCGTAGGAGTGTTTAAAATTTTTGAGAACAAAAGAACGGCATTATTTCGAGTTGGACTTATTAAGAAGGTGATTTTGGAAAGTTACAGGGTTTCTAGGAAGTTTCGGGTTCAAGTTAGGCTATCGGTAAAATTTTGTATTTATGCACTTAAGGGGGAGAAGGTAAGGGGCATCAAGACTTAAGGAAATAAGTGTGCATTTTGCTAGCACAAAGAGTCTATTGGTAAAGATGGAAAGTGGCGTGTAGAATGTACTAATGGTATGAGGTTCGAATCCCATCTATTGCATTATTGAGTAAATTTTTGTGCTTCTATTCCATGTGTCGGTCATGACTTTATTATGGTAAGGAAAACTTTTTATTGATGGAAAGATGGTTAAGGAATATGGTTAGGAGGAAGACTAGGGAAAATGAAGGAAAGAAATAAAGGAAAAAGGTAAGAGAAGGGAACATGTTGGCTGAATTTTAGGAGTTGCCAAGGGAAGGAAATTTTTTTGGTCAACATGCATCTTTTTGGCAAAGATGAAATCGGTTTTGGTAGGTGGGGTGTGCCAAATTTTGTTAGGCATTTTGAGGAGCTTTTGATTTCATTTTGAAAGTCTTTTCTTTGTTCATTTGGTACCTCTTTTTCCTTGCCTATAACCGAGACCATTTGAGAGAAATTCTCCATTCTTCTTTTCATCTTTGCCATAGCTATCTTTATTCTTTTAACATTTTGGTGCTTACCCTACAATCTTTTTCCTTGGTTACCGAAGAACAAGTCCCTCTTGCTGTTCATCTCATTCATTGTATTAGTCGAAATTTTGAGACTTCTTATGACCATCTCTTCTTTTCCTTCCTCACTATTTCTCCAACCCTTCTCTTATTTTTCTTTAATCGATTTTACATAGAGGCCGAATCATCCTTGTTCTTTTTCTCCAATAGCCGAACCACATAACACTATATCCCTTTTTTTTTTATTTTGGGTTTTGGACACTCTCTCTTCCTTGGCCGAATTAGTAGAGTGTTAGTTTACACTCTTGTCATCTTTCTAGCCTTTGGCTTTCGGAAGAGGGTTGGTAAGTAGAATCTCAAAATACTTTATTAGAGGGCCAATCGATCACCTATCCCTCGTAATAAGAGCCTCGGATTGTTGGTAAGTGATATAGATTGTTAATCAATCGCAATACTTGGTTGAAGTTGTAAATTGGGCTTTGGACTAATTGTTGACAGCCTTTAGGTGCCGCAGAGAGTATTGTGTTACGGATTCCGAATAAGGTGTGTAATCTCATACCCCTCCGAATACATGTTTGAAATGGTGTGTAATATCACATCTCTCGGACTATTTGTATGAAATGTTTTGTGATTCGGTCGAAAGATCGAAAAATGAAAAACCAGGATTTGTGATCACTCGGGTGTGCGTATATCGTAGTGGAAACCATATTTTGCAATGAAATAGTTTTTGATTAACAATAGAGACTTGATTTTAAAAAATCATGAAAAATAGGAGAAAAGGAATTAGAAAGTGAATAATATATAGAATTAAAGCTTATTGTGTCTATTTTTATATGAACAAAGCAGAGTAGGAAGAGGAATTTTATATTCTGTGATATTTTAATTATAGTGAGACTGATTTTGAATGACTTCGTGGTTCTCTGTTCTGTCTTGGAAATAATTCAAAATTTTACAAAGTGAATTCTGAGTTATAATTTATATGTATGGATTCCTTAGTGAGTCTATTTTCAATAGAAACAAGTGGGAACAACATATGAAAACCGTACAGTGAGATATTTGGATTTAAGGTAAGAGAGGTCAGAACTGTTGGTTAGTGAAACAAGGGAATCTTTAATGAATAAACTGTACTAAATAACTAAGTAAAAAATTTAGGAAAAATTGTAGTAAGAAGATATTTGAGTCTAATTTCAAGGAAAATTTACGGATCTAAATTTTGAGCTTCCTAACTCGAGTTATAGTCAGTTTAGTAAGTATGACGCAGATAGACAGTTTCAATTTTTATGCCCCAAATTAGTAGTTAAGTTTAGGTTGCAAAATTACCAAAATACCCTTGGAGGGTAAATTATCAAAAATACCCCTGCATTGCGAGATTACCAAATTACCCTTAGTGGGTGAAATTATCGAATTATCAATTTACCGAAATGCCCCTATGGGCCGATTCATTAAAAGTATTCAATAGTTTAATGGTTGTTATGTATATGTGAATATTTTATGTTATTATATATGTTGCATCTCTACATATTGCATGGGATGGGAAAATTAAATGAAGAGAAGTATAGACCGATGGCATTGCCACAAATTCTAATAATGGCTATGTGCCAATTTAAATATGGCTTTGTGCCATTGTGATTAAGGCTGTATGCCGATTACATTACCGTATACGATTCTAGTGGCTCAGTCACAAATATTATAAATGGCAGTATGACTGCAAATTGGAGAGACTGGCGGGGTGGGTTGACTTGATCCCCACAGGAGAGATTGGTTGGTACGGGTGGAGAGATTGGTTGGATTGGGTTGGGTTGCATTACATTATCTGCTTTATCATGTTTATAGAGCTAACGCCCAGTTTGTTTATTTATAGGGCTAAGGCCTATTTTGTTTATATATATGGGATTCGGCCCAATTGTTTCTGTATGGGTTTTGGCCCAGATAATGACCGGTAGGGGGATTATACACTGAGTTCTAGTAACTCACCCCTCCTTCTTAATCCTTGTAGGTAATACTCAGTGATGTGGACTTGGGCCATGGATGACTCAGTGGAGGCCATACTTTGGGAATAATGTTTTCGAACATTAGTAAACTTCTTTATTGGTTTAATTCGTTACTTTTACTATTTTGGGTTTTAAAGTTGTAATAAGGCCTCTGGAATATGTTTTATTTTGCTTTACGTTTAGACGTACTTAATTTCTTGCTTGAAATGTTTTAAATGGGGATTTTCTAAAATCATTAATAATGTTTTTCCAAATTGATTAACAAATGGATTTCATAATAAATATGGACAAATAATTTAACTTGGATTTTCTTTCGAAATTATCAACGTCATTTTCAAAAGTTACGATTTTAAGGTTCATTAGTTTGATTTTTGATTTATCAATCAACCTCTTGAAATTAGTAGTATTTTATCAAATATTTCAAATCAAATTTGTTTTTCTTGACCATAACCAAATAACACTTATTTTAGTACGAATCACAAATTCTTTATACGATTTCTCCATGTGACATGTTAGATCTGGTCGTAACGCATGGGCCGGGTTTGGGGTGTTACATTTTAAGGTATCAGAGCCTAGATTGTAAAACTCGGATGTGGTTTGGGTTCAAAAAATGTTTTCAAAGCTGTCTAAAATTTTAATTTGTACATGCATGTTCTTAAGGAAGTATGGCACCACAGGTATCCAGCACCAAGTCAAGTAAGTTTATGTTTTCATTTTAAAAATTATTGTGGTATGACTGTAGAGATACTCTAGAACTTTTAGCTTTAGGAGCTGAAACTATAGCGATTGAAACTTTAGGATACGTTTTGCAAAAACGACTTTACTTCCTATACTTCATAAAACATTGTTTAATAAACATTGAATAGTATACTGATTAAAAAGACTCGTAATAAGATTAAATTGATTTAGAAAACATAAGCGCTAGAGGACGAGGACGAGGTACACGTAGCTGTGGTAGAGGCCGAGGTAATAGGACTGGATCTTCAGCACTGAGGCATGTGCCTGAAATGGACGCACTAGCATCGCCAGTGACTGAGATGGGGTCTCATGACCGAGCCGGAGTTGATGAGCTGACTCAGTTAGTTAAGGAGGTATCAGAGGAGGTTAAAGGAATCAGTGAGGCACTTCAAGTTGGGTGCGTGGATTGTAACAAGAAAAAAGGATCACGGTTCTTTAGGGTCACAATCTCATTTCGTAAAACGTGTTAAGGCACGTCCAAACTTTTCGGCTTGCGATTATTGTAAAACGCATCATCCGGGAGAATGCTAGAGGAGATCAAGAGCATGCTTGAGATGCGGGTCTAAGGAGCATAAGGCTCGGGATTGTTTCATCACCATCAAGTCAGGTATGTTTTGGTTGGACGTGATGATTGAATGTAGAAAATTTTAGGTATAGGTGGTAGATGACTGCTTGCTTCTGTGGTTAGATATTTGGTTGTGTGAAGGAGGATTCAAGATTAAGTTAAAAGTACATTAGTGTTATTAAGATTAGAGTGCGCGGTGAAAGCATAGTGGTGTGATTCGAGCGGTGCATTTAGTAGTTGGCTGGAAATTTCGAGGACAAAATTTCTTTAAGGGGGTAGAATTGTAACGACCTGAAATTGGGCCTAGTAGAATTGGGCCCAATGGGCCTTGGGCGTCGGAGTGTTTAAAATTTTTGAGAACAAAAGAACAACAATATTTCGAGTTGGACTTATTAAGAAGGTGATTTTGGAAAGTTACGGGGTTTCTAGGAAGTTCCAGGTTCAAGTTAGGCTATAGGTAAATTTTTTTATTTATGCACTTAAGGGGGAGAAGGTAAGGGGCATCAAGACTTAAGGAAATAAGTGTGCATTTTGCTAGCACAAGGAGTCTATTGGTAAAGATGGAAAGTGGCATGTGGAATGTACTAATGGTCTGAGGTTCGAATCCCATCTATTGCATTTTTGAGTAAATTTTTGTGCTTCTCTTCCATGTGTCGGTCATGACTTTATTATGGTAAGGAAAAATTTTTATTGATAGAAAGATGGCTAAGGAATATGGTTAGGAGGAAGACTAGGGAAAATGAAGGAAAGAATTGAAGGAAAAAGGTAAGAGAAGGGAACATGTTGGCTGGGTTTTAAGAGTTGCCAAGGGAAGGAATTTTTTTTTTTTGGTCAACGTGCATCTTTTTGGCAAAGATGAAATCGGTTTTGGCAGGGGGTGTGCCAAATTTTGTTAGGCATTTTGAGGAGCTTTTGATTTCTTTTTGAAAGTCTTTTCTTTGTTCATTTGGTATCTCTTTTTCCTTGCCTATAACCGAGACCATTTGAGAGCAATTCTCGTTTCTTCTTTTCTTCTTTGCCATAGCTATCTTTATTCTTTTAACATTTTGGTGCTAACCTTTCAATCTTTTCCCTTGGTTAGCAAAGAATGAGTCCCTCTTGTTGTTCATCTCCTTCATGGTATTAGCCGAAATTTTGACACTTCTTATGACATCTCTTCTTTTCCTTCCTCACTATTTCTTCAACCCTTCTCTCATTTTTCTTTAATCGATTTTACATAGAAGCCGAATCATCCTTGTTCTTTTTCTCCAATAGTCGAACCACATAAAACTATATCCCTTTTTCTTTTTTTTTCTTTTGGGTGTTGGACACTCTCTCTTTCTTGGCCGAATCAGTAGAGTGTTAGTTTACACTCTTGTCATCTTTCTGTCCTTTGGCTTTCAGAAGAGGGTTGGTAAGTAGAATCTCAAAGTACTTTATTAGAGGGCCAATCGATCACCTATCCCTCGTAATAAGAGACTCGGATTGTTGGTAAGTGATATAGATTGTTAATCAATAGCAATACTTGGTTTAAGTTGTAAATTGGGCTTTGGACTAATTGTTGACCGATTGTACCTTTAGGTGCCGCGGAGAGTACCGTGTTACGGATTCCGAATAAGGTGTGTAATCTCATACCCCTCCGAATACATGTTTGAAATGGTGTGTAATCTCACAACTCTCTGACCATTTGCATGAAATGTTTTGTGATTCAGTCGAAAGATCAAAAAATCAGAAACTGGCATTTGTGATCACTCGGGTGTGTGTATATCGTAGTGGGAACCATATTTTGCAATGAAACAGTTTTTGATTAGCAGCAGAGACATGATTTTGAAAAATCATGAAAAATAGGGTAAAGGGAATTAGAAAGTGAATAAGATATAGAATTAAAGCTTATTGTGTCTATTTTTATATAAAAGAAACAGAGTAGGAAGAGGAATTTATATTCTGTGATATTTTAATTATAGTGAGACTGGCTCTGAATGACTTTGTGGTTCCCTGTTCTGTCATGGAAAAATCATTCAAAATTGTACAAAGTGAATTCTAAGTTATAATTTATATGTATGGATTCCTTAGTGAGTCTATTTTCAACAGAAATAAGTGGGAACAATATATAAAAACCGTACAGTGAGATATTTGGATTTAGGGTAAGAGAGGTCAGAACCATTGATCTGTGAAATAAGGGAATCTTTAAGGAATAAACTGTACTAAATGGCTAAGCAAAAAATTCTGGAAAAATTGTAGTAAGAATATATATTAATCCAGTTTAAAGGAAAATTTACGGATCTAAATTATGAGTTTCCTAACTCGATTTATAGTCAGTTTAGTTAGTATGACGCTAGTAGACAGTTTCGATTTTTATGACCCAAATTAATAGTCAAGTCTGGGTTGCAAAATTACCAAAATACCCTTAGAGGGTAAATTACCTAAATACCCCTAGGTTGTGAGATTACTGAATTACCCTTAGTGGGTAAAATTACCAAAATATCGATTTACTGAAATGCCCCTATGGGCCTATTTACCGAAATACCCCTATGGGCCAATTCATTAAAAGTATTCAATAGTTTAATGGTTGTTATGTATATATGGATATTTATGTTATTATATATGTTGCATCTCTACATATTGCATGGGATGGGAAAATTAAATGAAGAGAAGTATAGACCGGTGGTAGTGCCACAAATTCTGATAATAGCTATGTGCCAATTTAAATATGGCTTTGTGCCATCGTGATTAAGGCTGTATGCCGATTATATTACCGTATAAGATTCTGGTGGCTCAGCCACAAATATTATAAATGGCAGTATGACTGCAAATTGGAGAGACTGATGGGGTGGGTTGACTTGATCCCCACAGGAGAGATTGGTTGGTACGGGTGGAGAGATTGGATGGATTGGGTTGGGTTGCATTACATTATCTGCATTATCATGTTAATGTATCACCCTCAAATTTGGAATTTTATGTGTTGTATTGTTTTTGTGTTAAGTTAGTTATTATTAATTTTGTATGTTTGGGAGGGCCTGAGAAGGCTCGGGGTTTATTTGGACCTAGTAAAAATTTTTGGTATTCAACACTTTAAGGAGATAGAGTAAGTGACCTTAAAGCTTATGGTAATAAATGAATAAATGGTTAGCATAAATGAGCAATTAGTAAAGAGGTTATGGCATTAAGTGAAAGCCTTGAGGGAAGAGGTTCAAATCGCATTGTGTGCAATTTTGACTTTTATTTTTGCAATCCTTCCCTAAGTATAGGCCAAGGTGCAATTATGGCAAGGTGGGCTTTTATTTTTATGGCAAGATGGCTAAAGAGAATAGGAAAGAATGAAGGTGAGGAAAGAAATCATGAAAAAGGGGAAAGTAAGGGGGACAAGTGGCATTTTTCAAGGAAGATGTTATGGAAAGTATGGGTGGCAAATTGTTGACCCTTATGGCTATGAATATGGATAGTTTTTGGGGCTAAAGGGGTGATGGCCAAATTTTGTTAGTGTTTGGTAAGGCTTTAGTGCTAGTTTTGGTCAATTCCATTAGCATCAAATTTGCCTTTTTCTCAAAAATTCTTTTCTCCTAGCCGAATTTGGTCTTTGGTAATTGGTAAAAGTTTTGGTTTTGTTCTTTTTTTTTTTCCAAAACTCATTTGTGCAACATTGGTGCTATTTTATTTCTTCTCTCTAAATTTTCCTTCTTGCCGATTCTTCAAACCATTGGTGAACCTTCTCATCTTTTCTTTCTTTTGTGGCCGAATGTACCCACATCTATGAGAACAAAGTTTGTTCACTCATAACCATTTTGAAAACCGAAACTAGTGAACACCCATCTTTTCTTTTTCTTTTTCTTTTCTTTTAATCATCCTTTCAACCCTTCTTCCATATCTTAAAATTAAAGCTTCATTTTGAATGAAATCCTTCTCTTTTATTCACAGCCGAATATCAACTTATATTTTTCCCTATGACCGAATCTTTATTTCTTCTTTATCCTTTTTTTCATCCATTTTAGCACTCATTTCTTGATTAATCGGTAAGTGTTCCTTCAACTATTAATCTTCTTTCTTGTAATGCTGAATCTATATGTTGGTTTGGGATGGTCATTTTGACCGAGACCATCACCTTACTTTCTCTCATTCAAGATCATTTTCATCTCTGTATTGATGTAGTGGAAGGCCGAAACCTTGATTCTTCCAAAGTCATCGTATTATCGCTAGAAATTGGTTCCTAAAATCTTCAAGGTAAGAGTTCTTCATGGATTCTATAATCATTTTTTATTCGTTAATATGTTATCGGAATGGTGATGATTAACCGATATTTATTATAAGGGCTTTATCGCTCGATCTATCATCTTGAGATTAAATGGATTTTTGTGGTAAGCTGACCTAGTTCTTAAATCAATCGTTCATATCAACGTAATATTAGTTGTGACTAATATTTGATTTCAATGGAGTCAAGCTGTAACATCTTGAAGTTGTGGGCCTGTGCATTATGTGTGTTGTAGGTTTAAGGTGTTAGCTTGAGATTTGGAGGTGCAAATTGGGCTCAGGTTTGGGCTGAGACCTGGGTTAATTTTCTGATTGGGAGCAATAGGGTTTGAAGGTAGGTATCTGTGTTTAAAAATTAGCAAAGTGGGTTTGTGGCCCAAAGTCTGGCGGCACGGCAAAGGAACCAAAGGGGAGTCATTAAGTGGGTGGAGAGGGCCCAAGTGTGGCCGCTTGGAGCCTATGTTCTTGGGCCAAATTTGGCACTCAGGGAGGCTAGGGGAGGACGGCATAGAGGCTAGGAAATAGGAGATTAAATGCTTTAATTATGTGGATAATATGCTGATATATGAGGGGCGGAGTTGGTGCTAAGTAGGCCTCTTTTGGAGGAGGTTGTAGATTAAGATAACAAGGGAGGATAAAGAGCTATCTTTTGGAGGCAGTGTTGGCCGAAAATCAAACTCTAGAGAGGTGGAGAAAATCGGTTTAGTGGGCCAAAATTTGAAGGCAAGAGTGTTCATCTTTTTCATGTGTTTTTCTTTCTTTTTCCTTTCTTATCTTCTCTCTTTCAAGGCCAAAATTCCCTTTCTCTTGTTGGGTTCCCTCTTTTCTCTCAATGGCTTCTCAAAATCGAAACTCTCTAACTCTCTTTTCCTCTTCAATTTCTTCCAAAAGTCAAACATCCCTTGCCCATATTTTCTTCTTCCATAGCCGAGTCTTTTACCCATTTTCAATGGTGTTTTCTCAATCTCCCTAAGAGCCGAAACTCCTAAGCATCCAATTGAAGACCTTTGTTTCTCTTTTTGGTTTTTCTATTTTGGATTCTCTCGTATTCCAGCTCTTGCTGAATCATCTTTAAGGTGTTGTTGGGCTGAATCTTGCTAGGTGGTGATCGAATCTATCAGGTGAAGGTAAGGGGGATGATTTCTTTTATTTCGTAATATCTCTTTCGGGTTTGCCTACTAAAGCCAAATGGCTACTTAGTCTAATAGTTGGATGCTTGGTCGATTATAGGTGGAAGTGGTGTTGTTTTCCTTTGAAGATCTCTGGGAGTTGATTAGTCGGTGAATCAAGTCCTAGACTTTGGGATTTGTCGATCAAGGTAAGGGCCGTGGCCATGAGCACCAATTTCTTTTAATTTGTTCTCACTGTTTTAATATGATTTAGTGACTAAGGTGTGTTCATGGACTCGAATGCCAGTCAAGCGATAGGAGGGGTTGGATCTGTAAACCCAGCCCCTAAGTTCAAGAAGCTAGCAGTATCAGCAGTACGAGATTGGCCACCGGGATGTGGGCTGACATCGGAGCAAGATCGTAGGCAGATAGTAGTAGTCTTGATTGACGGTGTTGAAGTAGAGGGTGTGATAGTGCAAGTAATTAGGTGTGTAACTTTTACACACTTCATATGTTTGATATGCTAATGTTGTGTTTTGTTAAAAGCCGAAGTAACGGTGGGAAACATTATGTTACCCTTGTAGGTATAAGCAAGGACTCCGGGTAAGTCTATTATGGTGGATAACATGATTTATCTATGTTAAACCTGTGTGTGCCATGTTATGTTCTTTTTAAGTATTAAGCATGATCATATTGCATAGAGAAGCATATACTTGAAATGTGGGTACGATGAGAGGAGGGGGAAGGCATGATTTATCTGACTGTCACCAGTGGTTTGGTACCACACGTGGGTTGGCCCTACATATCATTACTCTGTGACTAAGTCTCAGTGGTTTGGAACCACCAGTGGTTAGGTACCACATATGCTTATTTTTGTGACTCGTCCCAATGGTTGGGTACCACAGTGGGTTGGCCCCACATATTGATATAAAGGATCGTCACCAGTGGTTAGGTACCACAAGTGGGTTGGCCCCACATATGAATATTTATGACTTCGGTTACCAGTGGTTAGGTACCACCAGTGGCTAGGTGCCACAAGGGGTAGAATTGGGAGACTCAGATGGATATCTAGGTTGGATAGGTTGCATGACATGCATATTTCCATATGAACCTGTGTAAGAGCTTAACGTCTTTTGGGATGGGGAATTACACACTGAGTCTCGGTGACTCACCCTTCCGTTACTTTTTGCAGATAATGCTTAGATCGTGGATTTGGAGCCGGGGTGGACTCGTGGTGGCCATGCTCAATATTTGTTTTCATTTCAATGTTTATTTCAGATTTAGTTTTTATTTACTTTCAGTTTGGGGTTTCAGCTTTGTAATAAGGCCACTTAGATTTTTACTTTCGGATTGTTTGTTCATTTTAGTTTTCTTTAAATTTTTGTTAAACGTTAAGAGCATGCCTGTTAAATTACGACATGGACGTTTTCAAAACTTGAGTAAAATCTTTGATTTTTTGAAGTTGTACACCGGATAAATAACAAACGAGGGACAACAACAAGGCAACTCTATTTCTTCTAAGTTAAGTTTCGAAATGTTTAGCAGTTCACTCGATCCAAATTCGTTTCTTTTAGTTTTACAAAAGTGTTTCTTCTCAAATCAAGTTGACAAAATGGTTTCCAAAACGTTTTCTTTCCAGTGACACGCCAGATTCAGTTGTAGCATTTTGACCATGATAGTGATTGGAGATCGAAAAAGGAGCGGATTAACGATCCCTACTTCTAAATTCAAGCGAAGGGCGGTATCAGTGATTCGAGACTTTCCACCGGGTTGTGGACCCTCATCCGGTGAGAATCGACTATTCGAGGTCGTTCGCAATTTTGAGGCATCAGCGATTCAGGATTTTTCACCGAGTTGTAGGCAGTCAACCAGGGAAAACTGACAAATCATAGTCATTCACGATTCTGAGGGTAAAATTTTAGATCGTTTGTTTTAAAGTAGATTTATTAAACCGCGTATGTTGATTAATCAAGCATTAGAAAATTTTAGGTGTCGACGATCGAGAAAGCGTAGTGCTTGCCGTAATCAGGTGTGTATTCTCACACCGTATTCCATGGGTTAAAGACTATTATCGTATTGGTAGTAAGTCGCTTGATTAAGTCGTATCTTGGTGAAATCGGAAAAAGATTGGCTTAGATCTCATTATTTGATAAAATTGATAAAATTGATATATTTTTCTATGTAGGCCAAATCGATATATTTTGCTATGTGGGCCAAATCGATATTTTGCTATGTGGGCCAAATCTATATATTTTGCTATGTGGGCCAAATCGATATATTTTGTTATGTGGGCCAAATCGATATATTTTTCTATGTGGGCCAAATCGATATATTTTGTTATGTGGGCCAAATCGATATAATCGCTAAATGGGTCGATTGATATGTGGGCCGATTGATAAAATTGCTATTTGGGCCAATCTAAAAATTTGCAAAATGGGCCAAAATAATTCTCTGATCAATGGGCCAACTTGATAAATTGTTATAGTGGGCCATAATTTTTGTAATAAATATACGAATAAATTATTATGATTCATTATGCATTATATTCATGAATTGCATGGGATGGGATAATGATGAAGAGAAGTTTTGGTAGCTCTGCTACATAATTTTGGTGGCCCTGCCACAAATTTGTATAGTGGCAATGCCACATAAATTCTGTTATTCTGGTGGCTTGTCCACAACTAAATTTGCTATAAATGGCTTAATGCCTGCGATTGGTGTGTTTGGCGGGGTGGGTTGACTAAAGATCCCCACAGGTGTGTTGGTTGGTACGGGCGGTGTGTAGCAGATGGATTACTAGGCTTGGTTTGGGAAATGCATTTCATATACATGTTATATTTTGATATATTATTGTTATTGTAAATGGGCTTATGCTAAAATAATTGCTTAATGAGATTTTGGCCCTGTGGACAACGGTAAGTGGGTTACACACTGAGTTCTAGTAACTCATCCCCGTTTTTCCTTATCCTTTTTAGGTAATAATTAGTGATGGAGACTTGGGCAGTGGATGACTCGGTGGAGGCCATACTACAAAAACGGTTTAATTTGGAAATTTGGATTTCTTTAGTATTTTTAATTACTTTGCTATTTGAGCTAAGGTTGTAATAAGGCTTTTGGATTTAGTTTTGTTTTGTTTATTGTTTGACGAATTTATAATTTGCTCTAAGTATTTCAAATGGAAAATTTTCCAAAATCTTAAATAAATATTTTCTTAAAATGATTGAATAAAAAGGGTTTTGTATCATCCGGGATTTAGGGACTCTGCATCCATGTTGTTTCTGTGTGTTTGGTAGGCTCTGTATGTTGTTTGAGTGTGTTTGGGGTCTCCGAGAAGGCTCGAGGTTAAGTTGGAACCTTGGCTAAAATTTTAGTTTTGGGCATTTTAGGGGGGAGGCTAATTGGAAGCAGGACTT
Source organism: Gossypium rotundifolium (assembly GCA_025506655.1). NCBI lineage: Eukaryota > Viridiplantae > Streptophyta > Magnoliopsida > Malvales > Malvaceae > Gossypium > Gossypium rotundifolium. The sequence goes on from CP106722.1 coordinate 66,202,510, forward strand.
AAGGGGTTTTGTCTGTGTTTGGGTGACACAAGAGGTGCAGTGGAAGAGTGGCAAGGAGACGCCACCTAGCATGCAGGGAGATGGCATCACAAGGAGAAGCTGAGGGGGAGAGGGTTCGAAACTCTCAAGCAGCACAAAGGAGTATTATTTTTGGTTCAGGAAAGGGAGGTATCTGGATGGTAATTAAACTCTGGAGGAGAGAGACAAGACCTGGTCAACTGTTTCAAATAGATGGTGGAGAGTGTTTAGGGGAGTTTGAACTATTCAAATGGTTTGAATAAGTGGAGGAGAGGGAATCAAGGAGTGTTTCAAGGGGACGGCATGGGAATTAAGGTGAGATGGGTTGTTAGCTGAATTTTGTATAATAAAGGGGGAGTGTGAGGCTTTCGATTTTGGTTGGGTAGTAGGTGCCGAAAGAGTTAGAAATATTTTAGGTATAGTAAGCTTCTCTTTTCGGTATTGGTTTGTAGTGAAATTGGAGAAAATTGGTTCATTCTTCCTCTAGCTTAGCCGAAACTTTTTCTTCCTTTTTGGCATTTTGGTGTCGTGTAAGCCTTGCTTCATCATCTAAAGGCTGAACCCTCCTACCATTCTCCTCTCATTACACCACTTTTTCTTAATTGTTTTAAGAGCCGAACCTTAACTCTCTCTTCTTCTCTTTTACATTTTGGTAACTTGAGTTGAGTATTTCCTCATCAAAACTGAAGCAATTCTTTTTGTTTAGTGAGTTCTGATTTAGTAAACAATAGCCGAACCTTCTAATCTTCTCCATTCCATAATTTATTCTTTTTCTATTTGGTTACCTCTCAAATTCCATCTTTTGGCCGAATTCCCTTTTATCTTTTCTTTCTCTTTCGGTTCTCATCTCTTCTACTTTAGACGAAATCCCTCTCTATTTCTTCTCTTTGAGTTTTATACATTTTTCGTTCTTACCGGCGAACCTCTCTTGTGTGGTTACTTCTTTTCACTTGTTGATTTGCTAGAAGATTACCGTTACTCTTCTCTTCAACCTTCTCAATCGGATTCTTCTTAGTAGTGACGTGGTTTTGAATCTCTTCTGCTTCAAAATTTTTGGGGTCAACCGAATTTGATCAATCAAGGGACTTTAGTGATCTATTAAATCAGTGTAGAACCCACCAGGTTCTGTTGACTTTGTCAGGCGAAGGAGGGGGTTAGAACCGTAACCCCAGTCCCTAAGTTCAAAAGGCATGCAGTGTCTGCTGTTCGAGATTGGCCTCTAGGTTGTGGGCCGGCTTCTAAAAGGGATAAGCAGATCACTGTGATCCCTGCAAGTGAGGACGTTAACGAGATCGATAGTTTAGTTCTTCGGGCTTATAGGTGTGTAATTATCATGCTATCTCCTTTTTTGTTTAAATCGTTTATGTGTTATGGTTGAAAACTGAAATATCGACAATGGTGATTGAATTGCCCAGGATGGGTAAAACCAAAACTTTAGGTTAGTATGGTATGTTTTATTTTCATTATTCTTGTGGATAGTGTGACGATGTGAATACATAAAATATTGTATGGATGACATCTTATAACCTGTTGTTATACTACATTGCATGAGCATGTGATTTGGGTTATTAACGTTATACAGGGGAAGTGTACATCAGTGACACAGTCACACGAAATGATGTTTTGGTGCCTTATTTTGGCATCGATTATTTGGTCACCTAGTTATCGGTGGCTAGGCCACGTTTTATTATCTTTGCACAGCATGACTATCAGCATGACTGTCAAAGTGGAGTGTAGCGAATGGAGGGTCGATTGTAGAAATCCCTAGGTGTGCTGAGGATGGACAGATGAAGTGGAGTGTAGAGGATGGAAAATTAGGCTGGGTTGGGTTATCATGTTAATCATTGCTGCATCGCATGAATTGGGCTTCAGCCAGTGGTGTTTTAGGGCCTTGGCCCATATGTGGATTTACGTGGAATAATTACACACTGAGTCTTATGACTCACGTTTCCGTTTAACAATTGCAGGTGATTTTTAGCTTATTGGTATGGGCTGGAGGGATCTCGAGGTCGCTTAGCATGGGTTTATTAGTAAACACTATTTTTATTAAGACTTCTTATTTTAGAAAATTTTATTTCGAGTTTATAATAAGGCCATTGTAAAATTCGGTAATTTTCTTTTTGGGTTTTAAACTTTGGTTATAATGATTTCAAACTGCTCAATGGAACACTCTAGATTTTATAACGCAAACTGAAATTTTATAACCTGCCAATGATGCTTCTTTTAGAAGTAGTTTTATCAAAAACTTAATTATCGAAAAATAGGTAAGTGTTTTAAATATCACCTAGTTAAAAGGCCCGGCTATTTAATTTTCTAAGCTTATTAAACAGAGGGTTTCAATTGAGCCCCAAAACTTTGGATTTCTAAGGAAACTTAAAGATTCAGAATTTCACAAAATTTTCTTAATATTTCCCTAGTGACATACTAGATTCGGTCGAAGCGTTTGGGTCGGGTTTGGGGTGTTACAATTTGGTATCAGAGCCAGGTTTAAAAACTCGACCTTGGGCTTTGGGACAAAAAACATTTTTCAAATTCGTATTTAATATGGTATAAAAATAAAATTTTATAAGAATTTGTGTTTTGAAAGAGTGGCACCTGAGTTCCCGGCTCAGATCCACCAGGTAAGTCTTCTAATTGCTATGTGATTTGCATGAGGTGGTTATATGATATATTGTTGTGGATGTTGGAAATTAATTTTTTTCTGTAGAGATAAAAACCTCTAGGAATGTATGAGCTTGGCGAAGAAACTCCCTATAATTTTATATCATAAAACTTTTCGCTAATTATCAAGTGGAAATATGCTGCCTCATAAAATTTATAATCAGAGTAAAACAGAGTGGTAGGTATGAGTGGTAAAGGATGTGGACATGTTATTCATGGCCGTGGGAGAGGTCAAGGTCATGATGCTGAATTTTCAGAAGCGAGGAATGAGCCTGAGGCTGAGGCGCCAGCATTACCTATGGCAGAAACGGGCTCGAAAGATAGAATTGGTGGAGATGATGCCGTTTCCCAAGCAATGTTGCGTGTGTTAGAACGCATGGCTAGGGCAAGTACTGAGGCAGCAACTCGGAAGTCCATCCCAGAGCGACTCCGAGCTAATAGAGCTGAAATGTTTAGAGGTATCTCTAGAGTAGCTCCAAACGTGGCTGGGTACTGGTTAGAGGTAGTTGAGAGAATTATGGATGATTTGGACTGCACGGTGGAGGAAAAGCTGAAGGGTGCAGTGTCTCTACTTTGATATGAATCTTATCAGTGGTGGCTTACTGAGAGAGAGAGTACTTCGGCGGACCAGGTGGATTGGGAATTCTTTAAGATAAAGTTCCAAGGAAAGTACGTCGGGGCCAGTTACGTGGATGCAAAGGAAGTGACCGTGGATGAGGTTAGAATAGTGAAGGAGTTTGTGGATGTCTTTCTCGAAGAGCTTTCAAGATTGCCTCCAGATCATGAGGTTGAGTTCGAAATTGAGTTGCTTCCAGGTACGGCTCCGGTGTCCATCGCCCCTTACAGGATGGCACAGAAGGAGCTGGTTGAACTTAAAGCTCAGATCCAAGAGCTTTTAGACCGTGGTTTTATCCGTCCCAGTGTATCTCCATGGGGAGCACCAATGTTGTTTGTGAGGAAGAAAGATGGGACCATGCGAATGTGCATTGACTACCGCCAGGTGAACAAGTTAACTATCAAAAACAAGTACCTGCTGCCAAGGATAGATGACCTTTTTGATCAGCTCAAGGGGGCTTCAGTCTTTTCAAAGATAGATTTGAGGTCGGGATATCATAAGCTTAAGGTCAAGGAAGCGGATATTTGCAAAATAGCTTTTCGGACTCGTTATGGTCACTATGAATTCTTGGTGATGCCGTTTGGGTTGACAAATGCATTAGCTGCGTTCATGGATATGATGAACCATGTTTTTCAACTTTATCTGGACTGGTTCGTTGTTGTTTTCATAGACGACATTTTGGTGTATTCTAAGATTGAGAAAGAACACGATTTGCATCTTCGAGTGGTTTTGCAGATTTTAAGGGAGAAGTAGTTGTACGCCAAATTTAGCAAGTGTGAGTTTTGGTTGAAGGAAGTTACTTTTTTGGGTCATGTGGTGTCTATAGAAGGAACTAGAGTGGATCCCCGGAAGATTGAAGTGGTGTTGGGTTGGAAACCGCCTAAGTCTTTGGCTGAAATTTAAAGTTTCCTTGGTTTGGCTGGATATTACCAAAGGTTCGTGGAAGGGTTCTCATTAATTGCGGCACCTTTAACTAAGTTGTTGAGGAAAGGGGTACCTTTTGTTTGGACTGACAAGCAGCAGGAGAGTTTTGAGAAGCTGAAGAGGATTTTAACAGAAGCTCCGGTGTTGATTCAGCCTGAGGCTGGAAAAGAGTTCGTGGTTTATTATGATGCTTCACACACAGGACTAGGATGTGTATTAATGCAGGATGGGAAGGTTGTTGAGTATGCGTCTCGGCAGTTGAAACCACATGAGATAAATTATCCCACGCATGATTTGGAGCTGGTTACGGTGATTTTCATTTTGAAAATTTGGAGACATTATTTGTATGGAGAGAAGCCCATGATCTACACCGGCCACAAGAGCTTGAAGTATATTTTAACCTAGAAGGAATTGAACTTAAGGCAGTGAAGGTGGATTGAGCTATTGAAGGATTATGACTGCTCAATCGAATATCATCCGGGTAAGGCTAATGTGGTGGTAGACGCTCTAAGCCGAAAGGTCATATCCGACTTGAGAGCGATGTTCGTCCATCTCAGTTTATACGACGACGGAAGCTTATTAGCTGAGCTGCAAGTGAAGCCGACATGAGTAAGTCAAGTTAAATAGAAACAGTTGTTGGATGAGGCCTTGAGTACTCGACTTCTGCAAGTTTAGAGTGGTGAAGTAGAAGAATATAGTTTGAACGGCGACGGGGTTTTGCGTTTCCATGGAAAGGTTTGCATGCCGAAGGATGTGGAATTAAGGCAGATGATTCTTAAGGAGGCACATAGTAGCTCTTATGCAATGCATCCTAGAGGATGTAAGATGTATCGGGATCTGCGTGAACAATTTTGGTTACCTGGATTAAAACGGGAAGTTACAGAATTTGTGGGAAGGTGTTTAACATGTCAGCAAGTCAAAGCTGAACATCAGTTGCCTTCGGGGTTGTTACAGCCAATGAAGATTTCGCAGTGGAAATGGGAGAGGATCACTATGGACTTTGTGAGTGGGCTACCCCTTACGCCTACTAAGAAAGACTCGGTATGGGTAATTGTGGATCGATTGACGAATTCTACTCATTTCATAGTTGTTCGTGTCGACTATTCTCTTCAAAGATTGGCTAAGTTGTATGTGGCGGAAGTTGTGAGGTTGCATGGGGTACCAGTATTGATCATATCAGATAGAGACCCTAGGTTTACGTCGCGGTTCTAGAGAGCATTGCATCAGGCATTGGCTACAATATTAGACTTCAGCACGACATTCATCCGCAGACAGATGGACAGTCTGAGAGGGTAATTCAGGTCTTAGAGGATATGCTGAGGGGATATGTCATGGACTTCAAGGGTAGTCGGGAAGAGTTCTTACCGTTGGCGGAATTCACATATAACAACAACTACCAATCTAGTATTCAGATGGTGCCCTATGAAGCGTTACATGGGGGAAGGTGTCGTACCCCTACCTGTTGGACAGAATTGGGTGAACGTCGAGTTTTGGGTCAAAATTTGGTTGCAGAAATAGAAGAGAAATTTAAGCTAATTAGGGCTCGATTGAAGGAAGTGTCTGACAAATAAAAGTCATATGCAGATTTGAAGCGAAAGGAAATAGAGTTTGCAGTGGGTGACCAGGTCTTTTTAAAGGTTTCGCCGTGGAAGAAAGTGATGAGGTTTAGACGGAAGGGCAAGCTAAGTCCTAGGTTCATCAGGCCTTATCGGGTTTTGAAATGTGTGGGACCAGTGGCGTATCAACTGGAGTTACCTTCTAAGTTGAAGCAGATTCATGATGTGTTCTATGTTTCAATGTTGAGACGCTACCATTCAGATCCGTCTCACGTCGTGCCAGTAGAGGAAATTGAGGTAGGACCAGACATGTCTTATGATGAGGAACCAATCCAAATCTTGGAGCGAGACGTTAAGGTGCTAAGAAGAAAATCAGTCCCATTGGTTAAGGTGCTATGGCGAAACCATGGGGTGGAAGAGGCAACATTGGAACTAGAGGATACGATGCGATAGCAATACCCTCATCTCTTTTGATCAGGTAATTTCGAGGCCAAAATTTCTTTAAGGGGGTAGAACTGTAACATCCGGGATTTAGGGGCTTTGCATCTATCTTGTTTCTATGTGTTTGGTAGGCTCTGTATGTTGTTTGAGTGTGTTTGGGGTCTCCGGGAAGGCCCGAGGTTAAGTTGGAACCTTGGCTAAAATTTTAGTTTTGGGCATTTTAGGGGGGAGGCTAATTGGGAGCAGGACTTAAGGGGTTTTATCTGTGTTTGGGTGACACAAGAGGTGCAGTGGAAGAGTGGCAAGGAGATGCCACCTAGCATGTAGTGAGATGGCGTCACAAGAAGAAGCTGAGAGGGAGAGGGTTCGAAACTCTCAAGCAGCACAAGAGAGTATTATTTTTGGTTCAGGCAAGGGAGGTAGTTGGATGGTAATTAAACTTTGGAGGAGAGAGACAAGAACTGGTCAACTATTTCAAATAGATGGTGGTGAGTGATTAGGGGAGTTTGAACTATTCAAAATGGTTTGAATAAGTGGAGGAGAGGGAATCAAGGAGTGTTTCAAGGGGACGGTATAGGGATTGAGGTGAGATGGGTTGTTAGCCGAATTTTGTATAGTGAAGGAGGGAGTGTGAGGCTTTCGATTTTGGTTGGGGAGGAGGTGCCGAAAGAGTTAGAAATATTTGAGGTATAGTGAGCTTCTTTTTTCAGTATTGGTTTGTAGTGCAATTGGAGCAAATTGGTTCATTCTTCCTCTAGCTTAGCCGAAACTTTTTCTTCCTTTTTGGCATTTTGGTGTCGTGTAAGCCTTGCTTCATCATCTAAAGGCCGAACCCTCCTACCATTCTCCTCTCATTACACCACTTTTTCTTAATTGTTTTAAGAGCCGAACCTTAACTCTCTCTTCCTCTCTTTTACATTTTGGTAACTTGAGTTGAGTATTTCCTCATCAAAACTGAAGCAATTATTTTTGTTTAGTGAGTTCTCATTTAGTAAACAGTAGTCGAACCTTCTAATCTTCACCATTCCATAATTTCTTCTTTTTCTATTTGGTTACCTCTCAAATTCCATCTTTTGGCCGAATTCCCTTTTATCTTTTCTTTCTCTTTTGGTTCTCATCTCTTCTACTTTATACGAAATCCCTCTCTATTTCTTCTCTTTGAGTTTTACTTCTTTTTTTCTGTTCTTCTGAAGCTGAACCTCTCTTGTGTGGTTACTTCTTTTCACTTGTTGATGTGCTAGAAGATTGTCGTTACTCTTCTCTTCAACCTTCTCAATCGGATTCTTCTTAGTAGTGGCGTGGTTTTGAATCTCTTCTGCTTTAGAGTTTTTGGGATCAACCGAATTTGATCAATCAAGGGACTTTAGTGATCTATTAAATCAGTGTAGAACCCACCAAGTTCTGTCGACTTCGCCAGGCAAAGGAGGGGGTTAGACCCGTAACCCCAGTCCTTAAGTTCAAAAGGCGTACGGTGTCTGCTGTTCGAGATTGGCCTCCAAGTTGTGGGTTGGCTTCTGAAAGGGATAAGCAGATCACTGTGATCCCTGCAAGTGAGGACGTTAGCGAGATCGATAGTTTAGGTCTTCGGGTTTACAGGTGTGTAATTATCACACTATCTCCTTTTGTGTTTAAATCATATATGTATTATGGTTGAAAATCGAAATATCGGGAATAGTGATTGAATTGCCCAGGATGGGTAAAACCGAAACTTCAGGTTAGTATGGTATGTTTTATTTTCGTTATTCTTGTGGATAGTGTGATGATGTGTATACATAAAATATTGTGTGGATGACATCTTATACCTGTTATTATACTACATTACATGAGCATGGGATTTGGGTTATTAACGTTATACAGGGGAAGTGTACATCAGTGACACAGTCACACGGAATGATGTTTTGGTGCCTCATTTTGGCATCGGTTATTTGGTCACCTAGTGATCGGTGGCTAGGCCACATTTTATTATCTTTGCGTAGCATGACTGTCAGCATGACTGCCAAAGTGAAGTGTAGTGGATGGAGGGTCGATTGTAGAAATCCCTAGATGTGTTGAGGATGGACAGATGAAGTGAAGTGTAGAGGATGGAAAATTAGGCTTGGGTTATCATGTTAATCATTATTGCATCACGTGAATTGGGCTTCGGTCGGTGGTGTTTTGGGGCCTTAACCCATATGTGGATTTACGTGGAATAATTGCACACTGAGTCTTGTGACTAACGTTTCTGTTTAACAATTGCAGGTGATTTTTAGCTTATCGGATTGGGCTGGAGGGATCTCGAGTTGGCCAAGCATGGGTTTATTAGTAAACACAATTTTTATTAAGACTTATTATTTTAGAAATTTTTATTTTGAGTTTGTAATAAGGCCATTATAAAATTCGATATTTTCTTTTTGGGTTTTAAACTTTGGTTATAATGATTGCAAACTGCTCAATGGAATACTCTAGATTTTATAACGCAAACTGAAATTTTATAACCTGCCAATGATGCTTCTTTTAGAAGTAGTTTTATCAAAAACTTAATTATCGAAAAATAGGTAAGTGTTTTAAATATCACCTAGTTGAAAGGCCCGACTATTTAATTTTCTAAGCTTATTAAATAGAGGGTTTCAACTGAGCCCTAAAACTTGGGATTTCCAAGGAAACATAAAGATTCAGAATTTCACAAAATTTTCTCAATATTTCCCTAGTGACATACCAGATCCGGTCGAAGCGTTTGGGCCGGGTTTGGGGTGTTATAGGTTTCATAGTAAACTTTGATAAACATATTTTTAACTCGAAAATTTCTCTTAAATTTTTATCAATGCTTTTCAGAAATTATTTTCAAATTTTTCTCAAACTATTAATGATATTTTTAAAGCTACAACTTATAAGATTTTCATATCTCAAATTTATTAAATTATCAATCGATCTTTTATTCAATAATATTTTTAATGGGAATTGTTTTAATTGATCTATTAATGAAGTAGGACTTAGTAGTATTTTTCTCATGTGGCATGTCAAATCTGGCCTTAACGCATAGGCCGGGTTTCTCATGTGAATGTTTTATTAATGTAATTGATTTGGGTTCAAAACTCGGCTGTGGTTTGGGTTCAAAAATCTTTTCAAAACTATTTTGAAATGTAAAAATTTAGAACGTATGTTTTTAAAGGAAGTATGGCACCACAGGTATTCGGCACCAAGTCAAGTAAGTATGTTATTGTATGATTATAATGGTTATGATATGACTATAGGAATACTCTAGAACTTCTAGTTTTAGGTATTAAAACTAGAGAGATTGAGACTATAGGGTGCGATTACGAAAACAGCTTTACTTCTTATGTTTCATAAAACATTGTGTAATAAACACCGAAATAGTATACTGATTCATAAGACTTCTAATCAGATTAAATCAAATTACCCAATATGAGCGCTAGAGGACGTGGACGCGGTAGACGTGGTCGCGGTAGAGGCCGAGGCTCTAGAGTTGCGTTTGAAGCGTCGAGACATATGCCAGAAATGGACGCACCTACATCACCCGTGACTGAAAGTGGATCACAAGATCGTATGAGGGAGGACATCGCTCTATCCCAAGCAATGCTTCGAGTCTTAGAAAGAGTTACTGGGGCTAAAATTGGGCCAACAGCTCATGGGTCAATTTCAGAGCGACTCAGATCAAATGGTACCGAGGTTTTTAGGGGTATCTTGGGTGTAGCCCCAAATGTAGCGGAGTATTAGCTCGAGGCAGTGGAGCGGATCATGGATGATTTAGATTGCACCACTGAGCAGAAACTGAGAGGAGCTGTGTCCTTGCTAAGAGACGAGGCGTATCAATGGTCGCTTACTATTCGGGAGGGCACTCAGGCTGATCGTGTTACTTGGGATTTCTTCAAAATTGCATTTCAAGGAAAGTATGTTGGGCCTAGCTATGTGGATGCCTGAAGGAAGGAATTCCTAAATCTGGTTCAAGGAAGTAAGACTGTGGCAGCTTACGAGGTAGAATTTTTATGTCTGAGTCGTTATGCCCGGGGTATAATGCCAACTGATTACGAACGCTGCGTGCGTTTTGAGGACAGGTTGAGTGATGAGTTGCGGGTACTGATTGTCCCACAACGAGGAAGGAATTTCGCCACACTTGTGGAGAAAGCCAAGATAGTTGAAGAGGCTAAGCACTCAGAGCGGCGAAATCAAGAAAAAGATAGAGGCAAGAGCAAAAGGGACTTTAAGTACTCTGGCCCTGCTAGAAGGTTCCAGAAGAGGCCTAGGAATGATGAGCCAGCTCGAGCTAGAGTACTAGCTACTACCAGTCAGATATAGCCATGTGTGGATTGCGGAAGACGACACCTAGGTGAATGCTGGAAGAGAACCGATGGTTGTTTCAAATGTGGTTCTAAGTATCATTAGCTTAAAAATTGTCCTCGACAGACTGCTCCAAATCAGAAACTCAGAATCGTGATGCACATCCACTTAGGGCGCCAGACCACTAAGAGGCCGTGGGCTAGGTCGAGGTGGTAATGGCAGAGGATGAGGTCAGGGTGCACCGGGTAGAGGTACTGGTTTTAGGGGTAATGCAAAGGCGAGGCAGCCAGGGTTGGTTTATGTGGTTAGACGACGAGAGGATGGCGATGCACCTGATGTGATAACCGGTACGTTCTTCATATCTGATGTACCTATTACTGCTTTGATAGATATCAGATCCACCCATTCGTATGTTGCTAGTGCTGTATCTAGAAATCTAAACATTAGATTTGATATTACTACTAGAGAGATGATGGTAATTAGTCCTTTAGGACAATCTGTGATAGTGAATAGATTATTTAGAGATGTGCCCTTAGAAATTCAAGGAGAAACATTTTTGGCGGATTTGATGGAACTGCCTTTCAGCGAGTTTGACCTAATTTTGGGCATGGATTGGTTGGTGAAACACCGTGCTAACTTGGATTGTGTTGCAAAGCAGATGACGCTAAGAACTCCGGAAGATAAGGAAGTGGTGATGATAGGTGAAAGGAGAAACTATCTATCAAATGTAGTATCTACCCTAAAGGCAAAAAAGTTGGTGCGAAAAGGATGTGGAGCATTCCTAGCCTTCATTAGTGCGTTGGATGCCAAGGAATTGTTGGTGGAAGGTGTTAGAACGGTGAAAGAGTTTTCGGACGTCTTTTCGGAGGAACTTCCTAGATTGCCTCCGGATCGGGAGGTTGAGTTTGGCATTGAGCTATTTCTAGGAACAACTCCAGTTTCCATTGCTCCTTATAGAATGGCACCGAAGGAGTTAGCAGAGCTTAAAGATCAAATTCAGGAATTGTTGGATCTGGGGTTTATTCGACCGAGTGTGTCACTGTGGGGAACACCAGTCTTGTTCGTCAAAAAGAAGGATGGGTCGATGTGTATGTTCATCGATTATAGGCAGTTGAATAAGTTGCCAATCAAGAATAGGTATCCGTTGCCGAGAATCGATGATCTGTTCAACCAATTATGGGGAGCTTCAGTTTTCTCGAAGATAGATTTGAGATATGGTTATCACCAATTTAAGGTCAAGGAGGCAGATATTCATAAGATTGTGTTTCAAACTCGTTATGGGCGTTATGAGTTCTTGGTGATGCCATTCAGGTTGACTAACGCACCAACCGCATTTATGGACATGATGAACCCAGTCTTCCAACCCTATTTAGACCGGTTTGTAGTGGTGTTCATATATGACATCTTGGTTTACTCGAAGAATGAAGAAGAGAACGATTCGCATATGCAGGTGGTATTGCGGATATTGCGGGAAAAGCAACTTTATGCCAAATTTAGTAAGTGTGAATTTTGGCTGAAGGAAGTGACCTTCTTGGGTGTCAGTCGAAGGAATTAGAGTTGATCCCCAGAAGGTGGAGGCTGTGTTGAATTGGAAACCACCGAATTCAGTGGCAAAAATTCAGAGTTTCCTAGGATTGGCTGGTTATTATAGGCGTTTTGTTGAAGGGTTTTTGTTGATTGCTGCACCTCTAACTAAATTGTTGCGCAAGGGAGTACCATTTGTGTGGTCAGATCAGTAGCAAGAGAGCTTTGAGAAATTGAAGAAGATTCTGACGGAAGCACCAGTACTGATTCAACCTGAGGCTAGAAAAGAACTTACTGTTTACTACGATGCGTCACACACGGGCTTGGGATGTGTGTTGATGCAAGGTGGAAAGGTGGTGGCTTATGCATCTCATCAGTTAAGGCCGCATGAGGTAAATTATCCCACTCATGAACTAAACCTTTCAGATACTTGAAGGGGATGAAACCTATGACGGATTTTTTTATTTGATTTCTAAATTATATGATAAGTACTTAGTTTGTTCTTAATTATGTTGCTTAATTTAATCTGATGTGCTTAGGTGGAGGAGGAATAGACCCTACCTAAGACTAGATCTAGCATAATTAAGGGGAGTTGATCGCACGCCTAGAGATAGGGTGACGAGATTTTTTCGAATTAGGGTGAAACCTAATATGGGAGTCCACTGATCGATTTACTGCCTCCTTAGGGGGTTATTATAAAAGAACGAGAGTTCCACTAATTAACCTAAGGTTAGACGTTATTCACCTCGAAAGAGGGTTTAATATAGGTTAGGGAGTCTCACGGATCAAGTTAAGTAAAGAAGTCATATGAATTAAAAGTTAGATAACAAGAAAAGTCATATGTGGATTCTTCCTGAGGGTATCGTCGTAATCAATTGAGTTTTTCCACAGTCTTCTCCCACAGTTTCATTCTTTTGTCTTTGCATCTAGTTTAGTTTTTCATTAGTTTTTAGATTAATAAACCAATCACTCCATATTTTAGGCAAAATAATAGAAAGAAAGATAATAGTAGTGCTTTTAGGTTCCTTTGGGTTCGATAAAATAATCTTACCTAAACTATACTATTGTTCGATAGGTGCACTTGCCTCAATCGTTGTCATAGTTACTCTACAGGTTCGATCATTCTTTATAAATATTAAAACTCGATTGTTTGACACAATCAAGTTTTTGGTGCCGTTGCCGGGGAACTAAAATATTAAGAAAGCTTAATTTTTATTACTTTAGCCAATTTTTTTATTACAATTTATTATTATTATTATTATTATTATTATTATTATTTTACTTTGCTAATTTTTTCCTCTATTTTGCTTTTGGCCAAAAATTTTAGTCTGTGATAAGATGGCACTGAATAATTATCAGTGGCAAGTCATGAGGACAATTCCTACTAAAACAGCCAGTGTCTTCAACCTCGACGTGGTCACCAGGTTATCTAATCAGTTAGAGATGATGAATAAAAAGATTGATGATTGGTATAGTCCCTCGCAGGTACATCTAGAAATACAATATGATTTGAATCTAGGAGGCATGGCGAATCCTGAGTACCCACCCTACAGATATGACATGGAAACCGAGCAAGCTCACTATATAGGTAACTATTCTAGATATCAAAATAATTTTTACAGTGACACTTATAATGCAGGTTGGAAGTACCATCGCAATTTCTCATGGGATGATCAAAATAGCCAAAGATCGAAACTTCCTCCAGATTTTCAACAACCACCTCACCAACAAGATGAGGAGCCGAATCTTGAAGAGATGCTAACAAAATTCATGGCAAACACAGAAAATCGTTTCCAAGAAACTGAGAAAGCACTTAAAAGAAACGAGAACCGAATCGGGGAACTTACTAAGTCAGTCAAGGCAGCCACTAATGTAGTCGAACAACTCGCAAAGCTAATATCAGAATGACCGCAAGGACGTCTACCAAGTAACGCCGAGATTAAACCGAAGGAGAAAATTCAAGCCATCTCAGCCCATGCCAGTAAGGGGTTAGATGAACCAATCCAATACAAAAAGCCAAGGTAGACGAAGGTAAGGTAGAGGTCACACGAGAAAAGTTGAAATTGGTAATCAAGGAGTACCAACCTCGCATACCTTATCCCGAAGCAATGAAAAAAGACGATTCAGAGGAACAGTTCTGTAAGTTTCTTAGACTCTAAAAGAAATTACATATTAACTTACCTCTTCTTGAAGCTCTTTTTTAGATACCAGACTCGAGGAAATTTTTAAGAGAACTCTTGACCAATAAACGTAAATTAGACGAAGAGCACCACGTGGAGCTAAACGTAATGTGTTCAGCAATTCTACAAAATAATCTGCCACATAAATTAAAAGATCCAAGGAGTTTTACAATTCCATGTTTAATTGGTAGTTTATCTATTGATAATGCATTAGCAGATTTAGGGGCAAGCATCAATGTTATGCGTTACAAAATGTTTAAACAACTATGTCTAGGGAAACCCAGAAAAACTAGGATGAGCATCCAATTAACTGATAAAACTATAAGAATTCCTAGGGGTTATAATAGAAAATGTTCTAATCAAAATTGATAAATTCATATTCCCAGTAGACTTTGTCATTTTAGACATGGATGAGGACAACACGATCCCCTTAATTTTAGGAAAACCCTTTTTAGCAACTGCCAGAGCAAAAATTGATATCTATGCAGGAGAACTCATACTTCGTGTAGGCGACGAGATAGACACTCTTCAAGCTCTTGACTCGGCCAGAACATCAAGTGATAAATGTGAGAAAGAAAATTCAGTTGATAACCAACTTGTTCAACATTCATTGCAGGAAACACCACTACAAACTTGAGCTGGATCATAGACCTCATGCCAATAAAGAAGAATTGCATAGGGAACCAGAACCACACGAACTCAATGCAAAGGAAATCCTAGAAGAGCTGATAGGAACAACGAATCACATCAAAATAGAGGATCAGGTATTGTTGAATAAGGAAGACCCTTGAATCACCAATTCAGACCTCAAGACAATTGAAGAAATCACTTTTGAGGTTTTCTATACGGCACAGTCGAGGTAAGCAATCCTAAATTCGACACTTTTGAGGTAAACATTACTCGACTTAAACTATATATCCATAACCGAAGTGATCGTATGAGAAAGGATTTTCACCTCCTCAAACCACCATGATTGTGTGTACAACAGGTAAGTCTAGCTCAAGACTTTAAACGAGTGCTTCTCGGAAGACAACCAGAGTACTAACCGTACTAATTAGTTTGGTTTTATTTCTTTTTTTTTATTTACGCATAGGTTTCCATACCCACACGGCCTTGTACACGGTCGTGGCCGGGTGGACACCACGATGAGGCACATGAGCGTGGACCTTATCTCTATTTAATTATTTACTTTTATTCATATTTTTATTTTTATTTTTATTTTTATTTTTTCTCCTTTTTCTCAATGGCATTTAGATTTAGCTTAGGATACAATAAAACCAAGCCGGTTACTTCGAGGATTCAATTTCAAACGGTTCGAGCACGTTCACCTCTAATCTTATCCGGTTTCTTTTCATAGACTTCATCCAAAAATTCAGGAAGTGTTACTTCTCCACTTCTCTTTTGATTTTATTATTACATAATTGTTTATCTATCTTTGTACATTGAGGGCAATGTACATCTTAAGTCTGGGGGGGTAAAAGTACCTGACTTTTTGCATTATTCTCAAATCTTGAATTAGACTTGTTTTCAAGTATTTTTCTCATTTTACTAATTAGGATGAAATTTCTAATGATTTATGATTTTTATTGATATGTTTTAGATTAAGTCATAGTTAATTGTGCATTGATGATTAAATTTGAAGAATACTAGAGAATCAGGCATGGTAAGTCTACTTTCTAAAAATTAAAATTGATGGGTAGTTGAATTGAATTTGAGTATTACCTTGAAATTTGGAATTTATAAGGATTGATGTCAAAAAACACCCATAATTTTTGTGAGATTTTGAGCCTTATAGAGCATATATTCTTTTTCATGCTCACTTTATTGATTATGAGTGTGTCAACTTTGAACTATTATTCTAGAACTTGCCTCGTTTATACATGTCGAGACCACACTTTTGATTTGATATACAGAGATGATAAAAGCACCTAGGATTTAACCCAGTTACTCCATAAAAAGCCTTTTTATTGACTCACCCACTAATATTGACCCAAAACCCCTTTGTATTTGTTATCACCCTTTCTTTTGACTACCCTTTAATCGAGATTTGATTTGATTAAGTTACTGAATTATATTAGTTCAGTAGTTACATTTATCATTTATGATGTAATATTTTAGTTTGTTCTTAAAAACCCAAGTATATTCAATATTAGTAGTATTTAAAAAAGCTTAGAGTATTTAAATTACATTGTTGAAGAAAAAGCTAGTATTAAAGCATTATCAAATTTTAAGTGATGAAAATACTCTTTATTATAGAGTAATTATCAATAGTGGTATTATTAGTTTTCATTCGATGTAAATATTCATATTTAGTTCATTGTTTCTAGTTAGGTAATTTGTCAAGTCAGTCTCGATTCTAACCCTCTAATTCAGCCTGTATCCACACCCTTAACCTTAGCCCCGTTACAACCCTGATAAAGACCTTTTAATTTGTGTATCATCTCATCTACAGTGGCAGAGATTTGATTTTCAGGCAAGCCTACTGGATTAACTTGTCAAGTTTGACTTATGAGTGCTTATTCTTCAACCTTAAACACTTTGAGTGATTTGAATGAACCTTTAGTGAAGATGTCAATCCTTGTCGGTTTTGAATTAAAGGTAATTACTCAAATAAGAGGAGACACCTATGTTTTCGTACTACAAAGGTATGACTTATTAGGGTTCTTTGAGTTAAATTATCCATGTATAAATTATCTTTGAATTATGATGAGACATTGTCAATAGGAATTATGAATTATGGAAAGTTCGTTTTAATTGTAAGTTTTTTGCTTGAGGACAAGCAAAAGCTTAAGTGTGGGGGTATTTGATAAACCGTAAAAGTAACATATTTTAACCCCATATTTAGTATGCTTTTGGATGATTTGGCCCTTGATTTATGTAAAAAGGTGCTTTTAATCCTTTCTTTTCATATTTATACTCAGGAAAGTACCCGAGGATGAAAAGAACGAGAAACGGGCTTAAAACGGGCCAATTTGGGCCAAAGAGGAAATTGACACGACCGTGCCTCGTCAAATTACTTCACACAGCCATGCCACGATTTTCATGGCTGTGCCCCAATCGAAGAATCAAGACACGGCCTGAAGACGATTTACACGGGCGTGTACCACGGTCGTGCCCCTGCCGCAGGAAAGAGGAATTTCACTCGGATTTGGATGCTTGGAGGCAAAGAAACACATTCCTAAGTCTACTTAAACATCCTAGGAGGAATTCTACTTAAATTAGGATACTTAGGAGCCAAGTAAAACATCTCAAAGCCTATATAAACACCCAAGGTAGCAACTAAAAAGGGGAGTTCGATGAAGTCAAAGCAGGCGAGTTTTCGCGAGCTTTTATTCGTGGAATTACTCGAAGATAGCCAGTTGATCCATCTCAAGAAGCCGGAGTTCTACTCAAGACAGAGGATCTCCTCTTCAATTCCTTCAGGGGGTTTTAGGGATTTCTTATGTTTTGTTTTATCTTTTCTCTTGAGATGTTTTCTTATTTTGTTATGACCTAAACCCTTCAGATACCTGAAGGGGATGAAACCTATGACAGATTTTCTTATTTGATTTATAAATTATATGATAAGTACTTAGTTTGTTCTTAATTATATTGCTTAATTTAATCTGATGTGCTTAGGTGGAGGAGGAATAGACCCTGCCTAAGAGTAGATCTAGCATAATTAAGGGGAGTTGATCGTACGCCTAGAGATAGGCTGATGAGATTTTACCGGATTAGGGTGAAACCTAATATGGGAGTCCATTGATCGATTTACTACTTCCTTAGGGAGTTATTATAAGAGAACGCGAGTTCCACTAATTAACCTAAGGTTAGACGTTATTCGCCTTGAGAGAGGGTTTAATATAGGTTAGGGAGTCTCACGGATCAAGTTAAGTAAAAAAAGTCATTTGAATTAAAAGTTAGATAATAAGAAAAGTCATATGTGGATTCTTCTTGAGGGTATCGTCGTAATCAATTAAATTTTTCCACAGTCTTCTCCCAAAGTTTCATTCTTTCGTCTTTGCATCTAGTTTAGTTTTTCATTAGTTTTTAGATTAATAAACCAATCACTCCATATTTTAGGCTAAATAATAGAAAGAAAGTGAGTAGTAGTACTTTTAGGTTCTTTTGGGTTCGATAAAATAATTTTGCCTAAACTATACTATTGTTCGATAGGTGCACTTGCCTCGATCGTTGTCATAGTTAGTCTATAGGTTCGATCATTCTTTATAAATATTAAAACTCAACTATTTGACACGATCTATAGAACTGTTGAAGGATTATGACTTCTCAATCGAGTATCATGCCGAAAAGGCTAACGTGGTGGCAAGCGCGTTGAGTCGTAAGGTGATATCATATTGTAGAGCGATGTTCGCTCATCTCAGCTTGTATGAAGATGGCCGAACTTCAGGTGAAGCCCGCGTGGGTAGGTGAGATTAAGGAAAAGCAGTTATTAGATGAAAAGTTAGGTTCCTTAGTTCAGCAAGTGGAATGTGGTGTGATAGGGGATTTTGGATTGAATGGTGATGGAGTATTATGTTTCCGCGGAAGAATCTGTATGCCCAAAGATTCGAAATTGAGGCAAATGATTCTGCGTGAGGCGCATAGTAGCCCATATGCTATGCACCCCGGGGGAAATAAAATGTATCGAGACCTTCGTGAGCAGTATTGGTGGCCAGGGTTGAAACGGGAGGTTACTGATTTTGTGAATAGGTGCTTAACATGTCAACAAGTAAAGGCGGAGCATCAATTGCTATCAGGATTACTGCAACCACTAAAGATTCCATTATGGAAATGGGAACGGATAACGATGGACTTTGTTAATGGGTTACCCTTAACGCCTAGTAAGAAAGATTCTGTCTTGGTAATTGTGGAACTATTGACGAAGACTACCCATTTCCTACCTGTTCGTACAGATTACTCATTGTAGAAGTTGGCCAAGTTGTACGTAACTGAGATCGTGAGGTTACATGGGGTACCAGTGTCTATTATTTTAGACAGGGACCCTAGGTTTACATCACGGTTTTGGAAAACCTTACATGAAGCTTTGGAAACCAAGCTTAATTTTAGCATGGCATTTCATCTTCAGTCAGATGGTCCGTTGGAGAGAGTGATCCAGATTCTGGAAGACATGTTAAGGGGCTGTGTGATTGACTTCAGGGGTAGTTGGGAGGATTTCCTACCGTTGACAGAGTTTACTTATAACAATAGCTATCAATCCAGCATCCAGATGGCACCCTACGAGGTGTTGTATGGTCATAGGTGTCGCACTCCTACTTGTTAGACTGAATTGGGGGAGCAACAGTTATTGGGTCCTGAGCTAATATCAGAAACTGAGGAAAAAGTAAAGGTAATTTGGGCACAGTTAAAGGAAGCTTCTGATAAACAAAAATCTTGTGTGGATCTGAAGTGTAAGGATATTGAGTTTACGGTGGGAGATTAGGTCTTTCTAAAGGTCTCACCTTGGAAGAAGATCTTTAGATTTGGAAGGAAAGGCAAGTTGAGCCCTAGGTTCATCGGACCGTATCGTGTGTTGAAGCGTGTTGGGCTAATGGCTTATCAGCTTGAGTTACCCCCGGAGTTGAGTCAGATACATAGTGTTTTTCAAGTCTCAATGTTAAGGCTCGGGTCCATCTCATATAGTACCGGTAGAGTAAGTTGAGCTAAGACCTGACTTGTCTTTCGAAGATGCACCAGTGCAAATTTTAGATCGGGACGTAAAAGTGCTGAGAAGATAGTCGGTACCATTAGTCAAAGTTCTATGGCGTTATCACGAAGCGGAGGAAGCTAGTGGGAGCCTGAGGACACGTTTCGGCAACAATATCTTCACCTCTTTTAATTAGGTAAATTTCAAGGACGAAATTTTCTTTAAGGGGGTAGAATTGTAACACCCTAAAATTTGGAATTTTATGTGTTGTATTGTTTTGGTGTTAAATTAGTTAAATTATTAATTTTGTATGTTTGGAAGGTCCTGAGAAGGCTCGAGGTTTATTTGGACCTAGTAAAAAATTATGGTATTCAACACTTTAAGGAGATAGAGTAAGTGACCTTAATGCTTATGGTAATAAATGAATAAATGGTTAGCATAAATGAGCAATTAGTAAAGAGGTTATGGCATTAAGTGAAAGCCTTGAGGGAAGAGGTTCAATTTCTATTGTGTGCAATTTGGACTTTTATTTTTGCAATCCTTCCCTAAGTGTCGGTCAAGGAGCAATTATGGCAAGGTGGACACTTATTTTTATGGCAAGATGGCTAAAGAGAATAGGAAAGAATGAAGGTGAGGAAAGAAATCATGAAAAAGGGGAAAGTAAGGGGGACAAGTGGCATTTTTCAAGGAAGATGTTATGGAAAGTATGGGTGGCAAATTGTTGACCCTTATGGCTGTGAATATTTACAGTTTTTGGGGCTAAAGGGGTGATGGCCGAATTTTGTTAGTGTCTGGTAAGGCTTTAGTGCTAGTTTTGGTCAATTCCATTAGCATCAAATGTGCCTTTTTCTCCAAAATTCTTTTCTCCTAGCCGAATTTGGTCTTTGGTAATTGGTAAAAGTTTTGGTTTTGTTCTTTTTTTTTTTTTTTTTGCCAAAACTCATTTGTGCAACATTGGTGCTATTTTATTTCTTCTCTCTAAATTTTCCTTCTTGTTGATTCTTCAAAACATTGGTGAACCTTCTCATCTTTTCTTTCTTTTGTGGCCGAATGTACCCAAATCTATGAGAACAAAGTTTGTTCGCTCATCACCTTTTTGAAAATCAAAACTAGTGAACACCCATATTCTCTTTATTTTTTCTTTTAACCATCCTTTCAACCCTTCTTCCATATCTTAAAAGTAAAGCTTCATTTTGAATCAAATCATTCTCTTTTATTCATAGTCGAATATCAACTTATATTTTTCCCTATGACCGAATCTTTATTTCTTCTTTATCCTTTTTCTCATCCATTTTAGCACTCATTTCTTGACTAATCGGTAAGTGTTCCTTCAACTATTAATCTTCTTTCTTGTAATGCTGAATCTATATGTTGGTTTGGGATGGTCATTTTGACCGAGACCATCACCTTACTTTCTCTCATTCAAGATCATTTTCATCTCCGTGGTGATAT
Source organism: Gossypium rotundifolium (assembly GCA_025506655.1). Taxonomy (NCBI): domain Eukaryota; kingdom Viridiplantae; phylum Streptophyta; class Magnoliopsida; order Malvales; family Malvaceae; genus Gossypium; species Gossypium rotundifolium. The sequence continues at coordinate 66,223,783 of CP106722.1, forward strand.
AGTGGAAGGCCGAAACCTTGATTCTTCCGAAGTCATCGTATTATCGCTAGAAATCGGTCTTAAAATCTTTAAGGTAAGATTTCTTCATGGATTCTATAATCGTTCTTTATTCGTTAATATGTTATTGGAATGGTGATGATTAACCGATATTTATTATAGGGACTTTATCGCTCGATCTATCATCTTGAGATTATACGGATTTTTGTGGTAAGCCGACCTAGTCCTTAAATCAATCGTTCATATCAACATAATATTAGTTGTGACTAATATTTGATTTCAATGGAGTCAAGCAATACCGAATCAAAAGGGATAGTGATTGGAGATCGAAAAAGAAGCAGATTAGCGATCCCTACTCCTAAATTTAATCGAAGGGCGGTATCAGTGATTCGGGACTTTCCACTGGGTTGTGGACCCTCATCCAGTGAGAATCGACTATTCGAGGTCGTTCGTAATTTTGAGGCATCAGCAATTCGAGATTTTCCATCGGGTTATGGGCCATCAACCGGGGAAAACTGACAAATCATAGTCATTCACGATTCTGAGGGTAAAATTTTAGATCGTTTGTTTTAAAGTAGATTTATTAAACCGTGTATGTTGATTAATCAAGCATTATAAAATTTTAGGTGTCGACAATCGAGAAAGCATAGTGCTTACCGTAATCAGGTGTGTATTCTCACACCGTATTCCGTGGGTTAAAGACTATTATCGTATTTGTAGTAAATCGTTTGATTAAGTCGTATTTGGTGAAATAGAAAAAAGATTGGCTTAGATCTCATTATTTGATAAAATTGATAAAATCGATATATTTTGCTATGTGGGCCAAATCAATATATTTTGCTATGTAGGCCAAATCGATATATTTTGTTTTGTGGGCCAAATCGATATAATCGTTAAATGGGCCGATTGATATGTGGGCCGATTGATAAAATTGCTATTTGGGCCAATTTGAAAATTTGCAAAATGGGCCAAGATGATTCTCTAATCAGTGGGCCAACTTGATAAATTGTTATAATGGGCCATAATTTTTGTAATAAATATACAAATAAATTATTGTGATTCGTTATGCATTATATATATGAATTGCATGGGATGGGATAATGATGAAGAGAAGTTTTGGTAGCTCTGCTACATAATTTTGGTGGCCCTGCCACAAATTTGTATAGTGGCAATGCCACGTAAATTCCGTTATTCTGGTGGCTTGTCCACAACTAAATTTGCTATAAATGGCTTAATGCCTGCGGTTGGTGTGTTGGCGGGGTGGGTTGACTAAAGATCCCCACAGGTGTGTTGGTTGGTACGGGTGGTGTGTAGCAGATGGATTACTAGGCTTGGTTTGGGAATTGCATTTCATATACATGTTATATTTTGAAAGATTATTGTTATTGTAAATGGGCTTAGGCCCAAATAATTGCTTAATGAGATTTTGGCCCAGTGGGCAACGGTAAGTGGGTTACACACTGAGTTCTAGTAACTCACCTCCATTTTTCCTTATCCTTTTCAGGTAATAATCAGTGCTGGAGACTTGGGCCATGGATGACTCGGTGGAGGCCATACTACAAAAACAGTTTAATTTGGAAATTTGGATTTCTTTAGTATTTTTAATTACTTTGCTATTTGAGTTAAGGTTGTAATAAGACCTCTGGATTTAGTTTTGTTTTGTTTATTGTTTGACGAATTTATAATTTGCTCTAAGTATTTCAAATGGAAATTTTTCTAAAATCTTAAATAAACATTTTCTTAAAATGATTATGTAACATCCTAAAAAGGGCCGATGCATTTTTGGCTTAAATGTACGAAATGACATGTTTTATGAGTTTTGAATAAATTTTGAATATATTTGGAAGCCTGAGAATGTATGGAAATGTTACATTAAAAATAGGAAAGTGACCATTTTGGAAACCTAAGTAAATTAGGAAAGTAAACATTTTGGAAACTAAGCTAAAAGAGGAAAGTGAACATTTTGGAAACTAAGCTGAATTAGGAAAGTGAACATTTTGGAAACTAAGCTAAAAGAGGAAAGTAAACATTTTAGGAAACCTAAGAGATGTCAAGTTTACAGAGCCGAACGAAAATTTTTGGAAACCTAGAAATGACTTAGAAATGTCGAGTTTTAAAGTTTAAAGGAGGTAATTAAGGCAAGAAGGCCTTAAAAGAAAAAGTACGTGAAATTTGACACACAAACAGGCTTGGAAAAGTGGCCTGAAGATGTCATTTAGGGCCTCTGGAAATGGCGCCACATACAAGGGTGTTGGGCCTGAGTTCAAGTCACATGGGAAGCAAATAAAATAAGTTTTATTTTTGCTTCTAGAAGACCAAGAGGTGGACGGCACAAGGCATTGCAAAAGAGGAGTTTCACTCTCTTTTAAATTCGGCTAATTAGAAGATAATAAGGATTATACTTTATTTGTTTTAAAATTAAAGAGATAAAGTTATCACATAAGGAAGAGTAGTGGCCAAACAAAGGATTCTTGGCCTAATTTCGACTATAAAAGGATGAGACTAGGGCTATTCATTATTCATTCTCCCTCTCTTTTCTTTTGCCAAATATTCTTTCTCCTCTCTCTGCCGAAATTCCTACAGTTTTATTCTTCTTTTATTTTTGCCAAGCCAAAATACCTTGTGTTCTAACCGAATCCTCCATCTTTGTTCTTCCTTCTCTTTTCTTTCTAAACCCTCCAAAAGCCGAAAGTTGTGAGAGCTTCATTTAGCCATAGCCGAATCCCTGAAGGTTGAAGTGAAGCTGCAATCGATTCCTTAAAATAAGGGTAAGATCCAAGTTTGGTTTCTATTCTTTTATATTTTAAACTTATCGAAATTTAGGGACTAATTCCTATTATTAATCTTGGCCGAATCATGGAAGGAGAAGTTCTTTTCCCAAAGGTACACCGTAGGTCGCGTGTTCCCTAGTTATTCGGTGAATTTCGGGATTTAAGATCCTTAAGGTAAGTGACTATGAATATTCGGCTAAGACCCTATTTTTGTAGTAGATCTATTATTATGTGTTTTAAGCTAAAAACTAACCGATTCAAGGGATCTAGTGATTAGCCAATTTCAAAGGAGAAGAATACAAGTTTTCGGGATTTGATTATTCATCAAAATAGCAACAAGGTAAGTTTTAAGAGTACAAATCCTACTAGGATTTGGTTTTATAGCCAAATAGGCTTTATGCTAAATATTACCATGTTGGCTGAATGTAGGCATTAAAAATCTAAAATGAAGAGATCGGTTTGGATTTCAAGTGAAATCGTTAAGCGAATCAGGTGTGTACCCCACACTAAATTTCAATAGATTTACAGTTTTAATTCATTATATGTGTTAATATGAAAGTGTAAGAATATGGCTATGGTACTGTGTGTACCCCACACTAAATCTCAATAGATTTATGGTTTTAATTCATTATATGTGTTAATATGAAAGTGTAAGAATATGGCTACCGTGTGTACCCCACACTAAATCTCAATAGATTTACGATTTTAATTCATTATATGTGTTAATATGGAAGTGTAAGAATATGGCTAAGGTACTGTGTGTACCCCACACTATATCATAATATGTTTTATGGCTACGTTTAATTAATATATGTGATATTAAGAATATGAAAGTGGCTAAGGTACCATGTTATGGCACAAAGTACTCAGGTACGTTTCCTACTCCTACTAGGATTATGAAATATGTTAATTGTAACATGAGAATAAGAATAAGAATGTGAACTCTGGCATATTTATGCATATTACTATTATATGGGGCATATGGGTTTATTTTTGGGGAAGTGAGTGTGGTGACCTAAGACCACAAACACGGTGACCTAAGACCGTGATATCTAAATGTGGTGACCTAAGACCACAGTAATTTGAATGTGGTGACCTAAGACCACAGAAATCTGAACATGGTGACCTAAGACCACGAATGCGGTGACCTAAGACCGCGATATGGAGTGTAGCGGAAAGAGGGTTGACTTAGTAGTCCCCACGGTGTGTAGGATGGTACGGGTGGTGTGTAGCGGATGGAATATAGGTTTGGGTTCGGGTTGCATCATTATTTTACTGTTTAAATGCTTTATGAACATGTATGATATTGTATGCCTGATTATTAAATTTTAGTGTTGGTTACACATTGAGTCTGTTGACTCACCCTGTTGTGGGATTACTTTTTAGGTGACGACCAGTGATGGACCGGGCCGGTAGATGCTTAGGGATGGCCATGCACAATAAGAAGTTCATTTATTTTTGGACTATTTTATTTTAAGCATTTTAATTTTTATTTTGGTTTTAATTTTGGGAAATTATTTGATGTAATAAGGTCGTAGTAGCATTTCATTACTTTACTTTTATTTATTGAGCCTACAAACTTTATATTTATTAAAAGACTATGTAAATCTATTTTAAAACAAGGCCCTAAACGTTTTGTCACCGAAAGTAACGAATTTTAATAATGAAATAAACTTGTTTTCAACTCAAGCCCAACCCAAAACAATCTTTCTTTCAAAACACTCAAGTTTTTCCTAAGTAACAAAAGAATTTGAAACGGTTTACACTGGAGAACATACCAGATCCGGTCAAGGCTCGTGGGCTGGGTTTGGGGTGTTTCAGTTTGGTATCAGAGCCTAGTTTTAAACTCTCGGCCTGTGGCTAAGGCCCAAAACGTTTTCAAATCAAGCCCAAATAAGCTTTATAAAGTATCTTATGAAATAAGCGTGTTTTTACGGCATGGCACCTAAGTCTCCGACCATGATCCACGGTAAGTACCCCTAACTATCTCGTGTGATTATGTGAATTATAGAAGGGTAGAAAAGGAATGGAACGTAGAATAGCATGATAGGAACTTGAACCCCAGGATTAGTCTACTCAACACAGATACATAAGATTTAATGCACTAAACAAACCTATGGCTAAGTCGATTGAGTTAGGGTGTGGCAACCATGGTACGCATGTCTAGGATTGGATCCGGAAGAGCTTGGTATTTAAGCGGTCCTAGTGACTCACCTCCTCTTGCAGAATCCTGCAGTGCGTAGCTACTGGTTCACCCTAACCTAGAGGACTTAGTGGGTGTGGCAACCTCAGACGCATGTCAGGAATGGTTTCATCAGAGCTTGGTACTTAAGCGATCTGCGTGACTCACCTCCTCTCCACTCAAATCCTTCCAGTGCGTAGCTTTGGTTCGCATACGACCAATGAGGCTCGGTCATAGGCTAAACCCAATAACTAAAACCCGAAAGGAACTAGCCATTTTTTTTAGAACCCTAATATTAAAAATTCTTAAAATCATTTGTTCTCTCTTCAATTCACGAAAATTATTTCTTTTTGCACAAATTTTCAAAAAAAATTTTGATTTACAAAAATACCCCTAATGGTAAAATTTCAAAAAAAAATACCCCTAGTGGTAAAATTACAAAAATGCCATTGGTTTATAAAATGCCCAACTACTCAACAGTTTTGCCAAAATTTCATTATTTCATAAATGTTCAAAAACCCTAATCTGCAAACTATGAGAAAAATACCTTGATTTTTCAAAAATTACAAAATTGCCCCTAACTTACTAAAATTACCAAAATGACCCTAACTTCCAAAATTTTTGCAACTTCATCGTTTTGGAAAATAAATTTCTCAAAAAGAACCCTCAAAATTTTCCAACTTCTGAAATATCCCCGATTTATTAAAATTTTACAATTTACCCCAGTTTGTGGAAAAATTACCAAAATACCCCCAAGGTCTAAAAATTTCTGAAATACCCTCGGATTTAAAAAATTTTCCAAAATACCCCGGGAACTTAAAAATACCAAAAATACTTTGTGACAAAATCACCAAGGAACCTTATTGTGACAAATTACGAAAATACCCCTGTAGGACAAATTACGAAAATACCCCCGGGTAGTAGAAAAACAGCAACAAATGAAAACTACAACGTTTCTCTGAATGAACTAAGGATCATAATTGTTTGATGGATGTATGAAAGAATGAAAAGGCTGTGTGCATGTATGAATACAAAAGAACCACTCCTAAATTCCTTTTCATAAAATTTCTTCGCGAGTAATCAAGTGAAACAAAAGTACTAATTCATAAAAAAAAACTTCTTAAGTCAGATTAAAGCGCATCGTTAGATATGAGTTCTAGAGGACGCGGTAGTCAAGGACGTGGTAGAGGAAGAATAACTGTGTCAGAACCCGTTAGATCGGGTCAAGGGTCTGACAATGAGTTACCACCACCACCACCACCCCATTTATTAATGTCGGCGACAAGCTCTGCATGGGATGATCTTGTGTCATGAGCTATCTTGCGAGTTTTGGAAATGGTGGTGGAGCGGGTGGAAATCGAGAGCTCGAAAATCTCATGCGAGTGACTCGAGCCAACGGGGCTGAGGTGTTTCGTGGAGTGTCCGGTGTGGCACCCAGTACAGTTGAGTACTGGTTGGAGGCAACCGAGCGCATTATGGATGAGCTCGATCTGACCCCAAAAGAGAAGTTGAAAGGAATGGTGGCACTGTTACGTGATGAAGCGTACCAATGGTGGTTAACTGTCCGGGATGGTGCCTCGGCTGAGGATCTGACCTGGGAGTATGCTAAGGAGGCATATCAGGAAAAGTATGTCGGCACACGGTATATTGATGAGCAAAGGAAAGCTTTTCTAGGACTAGTTCAAGGGAACAAGTCTGTAGCAGCATATGAGGCTGAATTTATGAGGTTAAGCCGATATGCTCGAGGAGTAGTCGCAACTGAACATGAACGTTGTGTCCTTTTTGAGGACGGACTAAGGGATGATTTGAGATTGTTGATAGCTCCACATCAGGAGCGGGAGTTTTCCACTTTAGTAGAAAAGGCCAAGGTAGCCGAGGGAATTAAAGATTCCACCAAACAGACCATGGATCGGAATAGGCCAAAAAGAGGTTTTGGATCGTCTAGAACATCAGGAGATGTTCAGAAAAGGCCTAGAGATGATGGCCCATGAGGTCAGCAAGCTAGTTCAGGAGGGCAGTATCATCCTTGTGATGTGTGTGGAAAGAGGCACTTAGGAGAGTGCTGGAAGAAAATCAGAGGATGTTTTAGGTGTGGGTCTAAGGACCATGTGATCAAGGACTGTCTTAAGCAAACCGATGAAAGTCGATCAGCAACTCCGAATGTTAATCAGGCTGGTAGAGGAGGACAGTAGCCTCAATGAGGTAGTGATTCGAATAACAGAGGTAATTGTTTCGACCGAGGACGTGGAGCACCAAGCGGAGGTGCTGAAGGTTCAGATGCAAGGCAGCCAAGGTTGGTTTATGCAGTCGGCAGTCGCGAGGATAGTGATGCGCCAGATGAGACAACAGGTAAGTTTCTTATTTTTGGATTATCCTCCATTACTTTGCTCGCTATAAGATCAGTTCGTTCTTATGAAGTGTATGGAACCTTGATTATGAACTTAGAGAATGTGCCTAGAAAGTATGATAGTTCTTTAAGATCAGAGTGCACAGCAATAGCGTAGTGTAGTGAGTTAGACTGTACGGATGAACGATAGTAAGTAATTTCGAGGATGAAATTATTTGAAGGGGGTAGAACTGTAACATCCTAAAAAGGGCCTATGCATTTTTGGCTTAAATGTACGAAATGACATGTCTTATGAGTTTTGAATAAATTTTGAATATTTTTGGAAGCTTGAGAATGTATGGAAATGTTACATTAAAAATAGGAAAGTGACCATTTTGGAAACCTAAGTAAATTAGGAAAGTGAACATTTTGGAAACCTAAGCTAAAAGAGGAAAGTAAACATTTTGGAAACTAAGCTAAAAGAGGAAAGTGAACATTTTGGAAACTTTGAATTAGGAAAGTGAACATTTTGGAAACTAAGCTAAAAGAGGAAAGTAAACATTTTAGGAAACCTAAGAGATGTCAAGTTTACAGAGCCGAACGAAAATTTTTGGAAACCTAGAAATGACTTAGAAATATCGAGTTTTAAAGTTTAAAGGAGGTAATTAAGGCAAGAAGGCCTTAAAAAAAGTACGTGAAATTTGACACACAAACAAGGCTTGGAAAAGTGGCTCAAGATGTCATTTAGGGCCTCTGAAATGGCGCCACATACAAGGGTGTTGGGCACGAGTTCAAGTCACATGGGAAGCAAATAAAATAAGTTTTATTTTTGCTTCTAGAAGCAAAAGATGTGGACGGCACAAGGCATTGTAAAAGAGGAGTTTCACTCTCTTTTAAATTCGGCTAATTAGAAGATAATAAGGATTATACTTTATTTGTTTTAAAATTAAAGAGATAAAGTTATCACATAAGGAAGAGTAGTGGCCAAGCAAAGGATTCTTGGCCTAATTTCGACTATAAAAGGATGAGACTAGGGCTATTCATTATTCATTCTCCCTCTCTTTTCTTTTGCCAAATATTCTTTCTCCTCTCTCTGCCGAAATTCCTACAATTTTATTCTTCTTCTTTTATTTTTCCCAAGCCAAAATACCTTGTGTTCTAACCGAATCCTCCATCTTTATTCTTCCTTCTCTTTTCTTTCTAAACCCTCCAAAAGCCGAAAGTTGTGAGAGCATCATTTAGCCATAGCCGAATCTCTGAAGGTTGAAGTGAAGGTGCAATCGATTCCTTCAAATAAGGGTAAGATCCAAGTTTGGTTTCCATTATTTTATATTTTAGACTTATCAAAATTTAGGGACTAATTCCTATTATTAATCTTGGCCGAATCATGGAAGGAGAAGTTCTTTTCCCAAAGGTACACCATAGGCCGCGTGTTCCCTAGTTATTCTGTGAATTTCGGGATTTAAGATCCTTAAGGTAAGTGACTATGAACATTTGGCCAAGACCCTATTTTTGTAGTAGATCTATTATTATGTGTTTTAAGCTAAAAACTAACCGATTCAAGGGATCTAGTGATTAGCGATTTCAAAGGAGAAGAATATAAGTTTCTGAGATTTGATTATTCATCAAAACGGCAACAAGGTAAGTTTTAAGAATACAAATCCTTCTAGGATTTGGTTTTATAGCCAAATAGGCTTTATGCTAAATATTACCATGTTGGCCGAATGTAGGCATTAAAAATCTAAAGTAGTAGATCGGATTTCGGGATTTCAAGTGAAATCGTTAAGCGAATCAGGTGTGTACCCCACACTAAATCTCAATAGATTTATGGTTTTAATTCATTATATGTGTTAATATGAAAGTGTAAGAATATGGCTAAGGTACTGTGTGTACCCCACACTAAATCTCAATAGATTTATGGTTTTAATTCATTATATGTGTTAATATGAAAGTGTAAGAATATGGCTAAGGTACCGTGTGTACCCCACACTAAATCTCAATAGATTTACGGTTTTAATTCGTTATATGTGTTAATATGAAAGTGTAAGAATATGGCTAAGGTGTTGTGTGTACCCCACACTGTATCATAATATGTTTTATGGCTACGTTTAATTAATATATGTGATATTAAGAATATGAAAGTGGCTAAGGTACCATGTTATGGCACAAAGTACTCAGGTACGTTTCCTACTCCTACTAGGATTATGAAATATGTTAATTGTAACATGAGAATAAGAATGTGAACTCTGGCATATTTATGCATATTACTATTATATGGGGCATATGGGTTTATTTTTGGGGAAGTGAATGTGGTGACCTAAGACCAAAAACACGGTGACCTAAGACCGTGATATCTAAATGTGGTGACCTAAGACCACAGTAATTTGAATGTGGTGACCTAAGGCCACAGAAATCTGAACGTGGTGACCTAAGACCACGAATACGGTGACCTAAGACCGCGATATGAAGTGTAGCGGAAGGAGGGTTGACTTAGTAGTCCCCATGGTGTGTAGGATGGTACGGGTGGTGTGTAGCGGATGGCATATAGGTTTGGGTTCGGGTTGCATCATTATTTTACTGTTTAAATGCTTTATGAACATGTATGATATTGTATGCCTGATTATTAAATTTTAGTGTTGGTTACACATTGAGTCTGTTGACTCACCCCGTTGTGGGATTACTTTTTAGGTGACGACCAGTGATGGACCGGGCCGGTAGATGCTTAGGGATGGCCATTCACAATAAGAAGTTCATTTATTTTTGGACTGTTTTATTTTAAGCATTTTAATTTTTATTTTGGTTTTAATTTTGGGAAATTATTTGATGTAATAAGGCCGTAGTAGCATTTCATTACTTTACTTTTATTTATTGAGCCTACAAACTTTATATTTATTAAAAGACTAAGTAAATCTATTTTAAAACAAGGCCCTAAACGTTTTGTCACCGAAAGTAACGGATTTTAATAATGAAATAAACTTGTTTTCAACTCAAGCCCAACCCAAAACAATCTTTCTTTCAAAACACTCAAGTTTTTCCTAAGTAACAAAAGAATTTGAAACGGTTTACACCGTAGAACATACCAGATCCGGTGAAGGCTCGTGGGCCGGGTTTGGGGTGTTTCAGATTAAATAAAAAGGGTTTCACCGTGCACTTTTATAAACATATTTTTAACTTGAAAATTTCTCTTAAATTTATATCAATGCTTTTCGGAAATTATTTTCAAATTTTTCTCAAACTATTAACGATATTTTTAAAGCTACGACTTATAAGATTTTCATATCTCAAATTTATTAAATTATCGATCGATCTTTATTCAATAATATTTTTAATGGGAATTGTTTTAATTGATCTATTAATGAAAAAGGACTTAGTAGTATTTTTCTCATGTGACATGTCAGATCTGGCCTTAACTCATGGGCCGGGTTTGGGGTGTTACAGTTTATAGGGCTAAGGCCCAATTTGTTTATTTATAGGGCTAAGGCCCATTTTTATATATATATGGGCTTCAGCCCAGTTGTTTCTGTATGGGTTTTGGCCCAGTTAATGACCGGTAGGGGGATTATACACTGAGTTCTAGTAACTCACCCCTCCTTCTTAATCCTTGTAGGTAATATTGATTGTGTCAAACAGTCGAGTTTTAATATTTATAAAGAATGATCGAACCTGTAGACTAACTATGAAAAAAATTAAGGCAAGTGCACCTATCGGACAATAGTATAGTTTAGGCAAGATTATTTTATCGAACCCAAAGGAACCTAAAAGTACTACTACTCACTTTCTTTCTATTATTTAGCCTAAAATATAGAGTGATTGGTTTATTAATCTAAAATTAATGAAAAAACTAAACTAGATGCAAAGACAAAAAGAATGAAACTTTGCGAAAAGACTGTGGAAAAACTCAGTTGATTTTAGACGATACCCTCAGGAAGAATCCATCTATGACTTCTCTTGTTATCTAACTTTTAATTCATATGAGTTCTTTACTTAGATTGATCTGTGAGACTCCCTAACCTATTTTAAACCCTCTCTCGAGGCGAATAATGTCTAACCTTAGGTTAATTAGTGGAACTCTCGTTCTCTTATAATAACCCCCTAAAGAAGCAGTAAATCGATCAATGGACTCCTATATTAGGTTTCACCCTAATCTGGTAAAATCTCGTCACCCTATCTCTAGGCGTGTGATCAATTCCGCTTAATTATGCTAGATCTACTCTTAGGCAAAGTCTATCCCTCCTCCACCTAAGCACATCAGATGAAATTAAGCAACATAATTAAGAACAAACTAAGTACTTATCATATAATTTAGAAATCAAATAACAAAACCCATCATAGGCTTCATCCCCTTCAGGTATCTGAAGGGTTTAGTTCATAACAAAACAAGAAAACATCTCAAGAGAAAAGATAAAACAAAACATAAGAAATCCCTAAAACCCCCTGAAGGAATTGAAGAGGAGATCCTCTTTCTTGAGTAGAACTCCGACTTCTTGAGATGGATCAACTGGCTATCTTCGAGTAATTCCCTGAATAAAAGCTCTGGCAGAAAACTCTACCTAAAACTTCCTCCTTTAGAACGACTGCTTTGGGTGGTTTATATAGGCTCTTTAGATGCTTTACTTGGCTCCTAAGTACCTCCTTCAAGTAGAATTACTATTAAGGTGCTTAAGTAGACTTAGGAGCATGTTTCTTTGGCTTCAAGTGTAACACCCCAAACCCGGTCCAAACGCTATGACTGAATCTAGCGTGTCAATAGGAAGAAAACATTTTACAAACCATTATGTCGAATTGATTTGAAAGGAAAACTTTTGGTGTAGTTAAGAAAATTGCGGCTAAACTGGGTGAATTATTAAAACATTTTGAAACTTAGTTTAGTGTGATAGAATTACCTTGTTGATTATTATTCATTCGATGTATATCTTTAGAAAAACTCAAAAAATTATCTTAAGTTTATAAAAACGTTCATATCATAAATTACTTGGCACGCCTTTTTCGTTTTATGATAGTTTAAGGAAAAAAAGAACAGATAACAATAAACCCAAAGCGAAGGTTAAGTGGCCTTATTACAAACTGAAGCCCAAACTTAAAGTAAATAAGAACTAAATTCAAATTAAATATTGAAATTAAATGTTGAGCATGGCCACCGCGAGTCCACCCGGCTTCGGATCCACAACTTAGGCATTATTTACAAAATGTAACAGAAGGGGTGAGTCACCGAGACTCAGTGTGTAAATCCCCATCCCAAAAGATGTTATGCTCTTACACAAATTCATATAATATTATGCATGTCATGCAACCCATTGCCTAATTATCCATCTGAGTCTCCCAAATGTACCCCTTGTGGCACCTAGCCCTTGGTGGTACCTAACCAATGGTAACTAAAGTTACAAATATTCACGTGTGGGGCCAACCAACTTGTGGTACCTAACCACTGGTGACGATCCCTTAAATCAATATGTGGGGCCAACCCACTATGGTACCTAACCACTGGGACAAGTCACAAAATAAGCACATGTGGTACCTAACCACTGGTGGTTCCAAACCACTGAGACATGGTCACAAAATCATGATATGTGGGGCCAACCTACGTGTGGTACCTAACCACTAGTGACAGTCTGATAAATCATGCCTTCCCCCTCCTCTCGTCATACCCATATGCTATGTATATGTTTCTCAATATAATATAATCATGCTTAATGCATAGGAAAATACAACATGGCACACACAGGTTTCATATAGATCAAGCACAATATTCACCGTAATGGACTTACCCGGAGTCCTTGCTTACACCCGTAAGGGTAACATAATGTTTCCCACTGTTATTTCAACTTTTAACAAACACAACATTTAACATAACAACATATGAAGTGCGTAAGAGTTACACACCTGTTTCTCGTACTATCGCACTCTCGAATTTAACACTATCGCCACTCGAGACTACTACTACCAGCCTACGATTTTACTCTGATGCTAGCCCACAACCCGGTGGCCAATCTTGCACTCTTGATACTGCTCGCTTCTTGTACTTAGGGGCTGGGTTTACAGATCCAATCCTTCTTGTCGTTTGGCTAGCACTCAAGTCCATGAACACACCTTGGTCACTAAATCACATTAAAGTAGTGAGAACAAACTAAAAGAAATCGGTGTTCATGGCCACGGCCCTTACCTAGATCGACAAATCCTTTAGCCTTGAACTTGGCTGCAATGATGATTGAATCCCTTCAGTCTTCTTCTAGTTTTGGCACAAGTAGTTACCAGAGAGGAGATTTGGCTTCTAAGAATAACGAGTGAAATCAACGAGATATTGAGAAAGTGATGAAGATGAGGAAGAAGAAAACAACGTCGACTTACCAATCCTGAGATGATGATTTGGCAAGAGCTGGCACAGGAGGGAATCCAAAATAGAAGCCAAAAATGGAAATAGGTTAGGGGTTTCAGTTCTTAGAGAGATGGAGAAAACACTACTGAAAGGTGGCTAAAAGGTTCGGCTATGGGAGAAGAAAGTATGGGCAAAGAGGGTTCGACTTTTAGGAAAATATTGAAGAGGAGAGGAGAGCTAGGGAGTTGTGGCAAAGAAAGGGAGAGAGAGCTCACAAAAGAAAGGAAATTTTAGCTTGACTAGATGCAAAAGATGATCACTTGTGCCTACTAATTTCGGCATATCAACCGAATTTCACCCCCCTCTCCAAAGTTTGATTTTTGGCCAACTCTGCCGTCACCTAATAGCTCTTATCCCTCTTGTTATCTTAATCTATATCCTCCCTTCAAGAGAGGACTCTTTGGCACCAACTCCTCCCTTCATATTATCAACAAAATACAAGAATTAAACTCTTATTTTCAAGCCATTGTGCCGTCCTCCCTTCACCCCCTTGGAGTGTCAAATTTTAGCCCAAAAGCTTGGGCCCCAAGCAGCCAACACTTGGCCCAAATCCTTTCCCTTAGTGACGCCGCCCACTTGCTCCCTTGCGGCACCACCTAATTTTGGGCCAGAAGCCCACCTCGCAAAATAAACACAGATGCCCATTGTAATTATGTCCTATAGCTCTTCGTTAGAAAATTACCCAGGTCTCAGCCCAAACCTGAGCCCAATTCACACCTCTAAATCTCAAGCTAACACATACACATAGAATGCACAAACCCACTTAATCAGGATGTCACATCAAGCATCCAAATCCGAGTGAAATTGCTCATTCCCGTGGCAGGGGCACGCCCATGGCACATGCCCGTGTAAGTCATCTTCAGGCCTTGTCTCAGTTTTGTCGATTGAGGCACGGCCTTGTAAATCGTGGCATGGCCGTGTGAAGTAATTTGATGAGGCACGGCTGTGTGGCTTGAAGTCCAGGCCGTGTCGATTTCCTCTTTGCCCCAAATTGGCCCATTTAAGCCCGTTTTACGTTCTTTTTGTCCTCGGGTGCTTTCCTGAGTATAAACATGAAAAGAAAGGATTAAAAGCATCTTTTCACATAAATCAAAGGCTAAATCATCCAAAAGTATACTACATGTGGGGTTAAAATATGTTACTTTTACGGTTTATCAAATACCCCCACACTTAAGCTTTTGGTTGTCCTCAAGCAAAATTCTCAACTTACAATTAAAACGAACTTTCCATAATTCATAATTCTTATCAACAATGTCTCATCATAATTTATAGATAATTTATACATGGATAAATCAACTCAAAGAGCCCTAAAGATTCAATTACGATAAGTCATACCTTTACGAAAACATAAGTGTCTCCCCTTATCTGAATAATTACCTTTAATTCAAAACCGACAAGGATTGACATCCTCACTGAAGGTTCACTCAAATCACTCAAAGTATTTAAGGTTCAAGAATAATCACTCATAAGTCGAACCTGAAAAGTTAATCCCATAGGCTTGCCTGAAAATCAAATCTCTACCATCAGATATGAGATGATACATGATCAAAAGGTCTTTATCGAGGTTGTAACGGGGCTAAGGTTAAGGGTGTGGATAAAGGCTGAATTAGAAGGGTTAGAATCGAGATCGAATTAACTAATTACCTAATCTAAAAAATAATGAACTAGAAATAACTGATTACATCAATTGAAACTTTGAAACTAATAATAATCTGAGCTTTTTCTTTGATTATTGAAAATTAAATGCACAAGCTCACTTCTTATACTAATATCGATTATACTTTGATTTTTGATTTTTTAAGAACAAACTAAATAAATACATAATAATAAAGAAAGAATTTTACCAACTGAAATAAACTAATTAGGCAATTTGATCAAATCAATTCTCGATAGAAGGGCAGTCAAAAGAATGGTGATAACAAATTCAAAGGGTTATTTGGGTTAATATTAGCGGGTAAATCAATAAAAAGAGTTGTTAGGATTAAAAAGGGTTTACTAAGGGTCAATTATGTGGGTAGGCTTTTTAGTGGTGTGAATGGGTTAAAACCTAGGTGCCTTTATCATCTCACTATATCAAATCATTAATGTGGTCTAGATATGTATAAACGAGGCAAGTTCTAGAATAATAGTTCAAAGTTGACACACTCATAATCAATAAAGTGAGCATGAAAAAGAATATATGCTCTATAAGGCTCAAAATCTCACAAAAATTATGGGTGTTTTTGACATCAATCCTTATAAATTCCAAATTTCAAGGTAATACTCAAATTCAGTTCAACGACCCATCAATTTTAATTTTTAGAAAGTAGACTTACCATGCCTGATTCTCTAGTATTCTTCAAATTTAATCATCAGTGCACAATTAACTATGATTTAATCTAGAATATATCAATAAAAATCATAAATCATTAAAAATTTCATCCTAATTAGTAATATGAGAAAAATACTTTCGAATCAAGTCAAGTGAATAAATTGTCTGGTTCAGTGTTAGATAACAAGTGAAGTCTAGGTGGATTCTTCCTAAGGGTATCGTCTTAAATCAACTGAGTTTTCCCAACAGTATTTCGCCAATTCATTCTTTTTGTCTTTGCGTCTTTAGCTTAGTAGTTAGTTAATTTAGATTAAACAATCAATCACTTAATATTTAGGCTAACTAATAGAAAGAAGGTTATTACTAGTACTTCTAATTCCTTTGGGTTCGACAATCTGGTCTTGCCTAAGCTATACTACTGTTCTATAGGTGCACTTGCCTTAAGTCGTTGTCAGAGTTAGTTTCTAAGTTTGATCATTCTCTTTATAAATTTTCAAACTCGACAAAACAACGATCAATTTTATAATTAACTAAAGAAAAGGACTAAATCGTAAAATGTGAAAAACTTAATCACTATTGAATTTTATTAGTTCAATGACTTATTTAGTAAATGTGGGAGGTTTTATAAAGAAAATATACCATTTTTATTTAGTGGGATAGTTAGTAGGTGTACTTTATATATTTTTTAGATTAATTTAAAGTTAAAACAAATATAATAAAGTAAAAACATAAAAAAATTAGGCTATCATCTTCCTTATTTGGTTCCACTGAGAAACAAAACCAAACTTCTCCATTGTTGAATCTCTGAGTTCAGCCAAACAAAGCTCTTGCATGTAAGTGCATTTTTATTCCATTTTTCATGATTTTTATGTTTTGAGATTGTCGTAACTTAATCTAGCTAACCAGAGGGTATTATGTAAAAATGCTAAAGGTTTAGGGACTTGCCATTAATGAATTTTTACTATTCATGAGATTAAATGAAATATTTATAAGCTTAGTTGTTGATTAGGATAATTTTGTAAAGGAATTTTTGTTAGTTTTGAGTCTATGGACTAATATGAAAATAAGTAAATTTTAGCATGTAAATTTTGTAAATTTTAAGTGTTTAAAGGATGATTATGGATGTAATAAGAATAGATTTTGTGTATTGGGCTCAAATATAAAGATTTTAATAGTTTGATTTTAGAGACTAAATTGAGCGAAGTGTAAAAGTTTAGGAAAAATTTGTAAATTGAATATTATAGGTCATGTGCATACAAGTATGTATGATAATGTTTTTGAAATTGATAAATTGAGTTTAACTATTATATAGATCACTAATTGAACTATATGGAGGATAACCAGGGAAAAGGAAAAATTGTAGATTAGTCCCTACGAGTCAACCATTATCTAAATTAATAGGTAAGTTCATAGTTTTGATATATGTATATATTTATGTTTGGTGTTGTCATGAATTTGTTAATTAAATTTTGGTTGAAATGTTAATATTGGTTTGAGATTGTTATTTGTTACAATTAGGTGAAATGTGAGTAAGATTTATTTGTAAAGTGATAAACATATTCGAAACATGAGTTATATATGTTTTTGAAAGAACCAAATTGATTTACAGTAGGTGTATTGATATTCTGGAAGTGCCTCTGAATTATAAATGTTATGAAATATGTTCAATACACATTTGAACGTAGTAAATGATTAGGATACGATTGACATGCCAATAGCGTTAAAACGTGCGCTTGTATCGGATTGCAATTCTGTGTCTCTGAATAGCATTCGATGATTTCTGGTGTGGTGTATCTGAGTTATGTTACTATAGTTCATCGAGCTAGATAGAAATGAGATTAATTATCAAAAAGATGAATGGAGCTAAATGAGTATTTATATAAATTATTTCTGATTGAATAAACATGATTTATCTTGATAGAATGTGTATGAGTATATATATGACATGATCTTGATTGAATTTGTGGTGAATATGATGTATATGATGAGTTGATATTATACAAATCTCACCTATTTTGTAAATTGAATGTCAGGTTACTTTAAGTTAAGTTGTTAAATTCAATTACTTGACTAACATTTTGTGGAACTAATCAGATGTATCAACGTCAAGGCTCACACTATCAAGCTTCTACCTCTGTAGGTTTTGATTTGTTATTTTGGTCTTGTGGCATGTACATATGGTTTTGGAGTTCGTAAAACTTAAGTTCTAGTTGGTAATATAATGTGTTTTAAGTTGATATGTAGTATGTTATATCACATGTTTTTATGGTATGCTTATAAAGGATGTGTTGAAGCAAATTTTGGGATTGACATGTTGAATTAAATTATGAAATGGTTGAACTTGGAAAGTGAAGTGTGGTTTATGCTGTAGTTGATGATTATGTGAATGTTTTGATATATGATATGAATTGTTGAATTAGATTGGATATGATGGTGCCTCATGGCATATTGGTTAGAGCTGGGAACTTGTGTTATTTTGGCAAATGTTTTGCTGTGTTTTGAGTTGTTTAAATGTATGATCTTAGTAAGTCTTTGTGCATAAGTTATATGTTGTAATGGAATCAAATGGGAGATTGTTTGAATGGTTGATTGAATGCATGTTTGATGGATTATTTGAGGTGCCATTAAGGGCATATTGGTATAGTTGAGTGTGATAAACCTTGGTATATTAGTATTGAAAATGCTATAATGACAATTAGTTGAATATAATAAGTCTTATTTTTTAGTTAGTATGCTTTTGATTGATGATTTTAGGGCTCTAATTGTTTCTAAAGAGTATCATTTGAATTTTAGATGTTTTGAGCTTGAAATAGCCATTTTAAAGATGGAATTTTACCATTTTTAAACTTGAGTATCGATATTTTTGTACTTGGTATCGATACTTGACCATATGAATGGTTTTTAAAACAAAAATAATAATAAAATGGTATCGACTTTATGAGTATCGATACTTTTCTTAAAATATCGATACCGAGAAATAAATATCGATGCCCTCATTTTTGCCTAACAAACATAATTGAATTTTGTTGTCGTTAACTAGGTATGGTATCGATACCAACAATTAAATATCTATACAAAATTTGAAACTTTAAAAATTTGGAAAATTTTCAAATCAATCCTATTTCTTGCTTGAATTTCACAGTTAAGTCCTTGTAGATTCAATTTATTTCATTGCAATGTATACGAATTATATTATATAAATTTTAGATGTGGTTGTGATTGTTGCATGTAGCATTCTATTATTCGAGTTCGGTGATCGGACCGTGTAAGGAGTGTTACAATGAATATATGGTTCTAATGTCCCCACCTTATTTTATTTGAGATATTTAGTATGAGAAAGTTGATTGAATATGTATAATATTATTTTTTTGTGATGAGAAATGTGAAATAGGTGGCTAAGTGGATTTTTAGTAAATGACTATTCAAAATTTTGATTCCTGATCAAAGGAATCTGCTTCCTCCTTAGAACCTTAATCTCTCAATCCAAAATTCGCATAGGCTCCTCCTCAAAAGATAGTTCTGGTCTAATCTCTATCTCCTCAATCCAGAAAATGTGAGAAGGATCAAATCGATAATGTTTCAACATCGATACATGGAATACATCGTGAATGCGATCCAACTTTGGGGGCAACTCCAGCTGATAAGTTACTGGACCAATTCTCTTAAGCATCCGATAGGGTCCAATAAACCTAGGGCTTAACTTAGCTTTTAGGCCAAACCTTAGAACCTTTCTCCACGGAGAGACCTTAAGGAAAACTCTATCACCCATACTAAACTTAATATCCTTCCGCTTTAGATCAGGTTAAGACTTCTGTCTATCTAAAGTTGCTTTTAACCTGTCCTGGATTAAACGAACCTTACCCTTGATTTTCTAAATCAAATTTGGACCCAATATCTTTTTATCGCCCAACTCAGTCGAACATAAGGGTGTACGACACTTACGACCATAAAGAGCCTAATAAGGTGCCATCTAAATACAAGACTGAAAGCTATTATTGTAAGCGAACTCAGCCAATAGCAGATGCTCCTCCCAACTATCCTGAAAATCAATAATATAGCTTCTCAACATATCCTCAAAAATCTGAATAACCTTTTTAGACTAGCCATCTGACTACAGATGGAATGTTGTACTGAAATCCAATCGGGTACCCAAAATCTTATGCAACTTTTTCCAGAACCGAGATGTAAAGCGGGGATCTCGATATGAAATAATTGTCACTAGCACCCCATGCAATTTCACTACTTCAGATATGTAGAGTTTAGCAAGCTTCTAAAGAGTGAAATCAGTATGAACCGATAGAAAATGAGTAGACTTGGTCAACCTATCCACAATAACCCACACTGAATCTTTCTTAGTAGGTGTTAAAGGTAACCCACTAACAAAGGCCATAGCCAATCTCTCCCATTTCCAATAAAGAATTTTGATCTGTTGTAATAACCCATACGAAAGCTGATGCTCAACCTTAGCCTGTTGAGAGGTCAGACACTTGGATACATAGTTCATTACCTTTTGCTTCAGACCAGGCCACCAATATAACTCCCTCAAATCTCGATACATCTTAACACCTTTAGGATGCATAGCATAAGGGCTACTATACGCTTCCTGGAGTATGGAATACCTCAAATCTTGATCATATGGCACACAATACCTGCCTCTAAAACATAAAACACCCTTAAAATTAATCCTAAAGTAATCAATCAAACAATGCTTAACTTGCTTAAATTGAGGTATTAAAAAAACATTCGATGGTTGCTTATCCTTAATTTCCTAAACCAATGTAAACTTCACCTACAACTTAGCTAAAATGCCCCATCATCATGCAAACTCAATTAGGTGAACATAGCTCTTAACTCAAACATTACCCTTCTACTCAAGGTATCAGCCACCGTATTGGACTTTTCGGGGTGATACTTAATCGTGCAATCATAATCCTTTAAAAATCTCGATCTAATGATGTTTTCTCAAGTTAAGCTTTTTTTAAAAGAGGAGATATTTAAGGCTCTTATGATCCATGTAAATAATACACTTCTCACCATACATATAGTGTCTCCATATATTAAGAGTGAAGATAACAACCGCCATCATGAGTTGGATAGTTGCACTCATGTGACTTAAGTTGTCTCGAGGCATAAACTACCACTTTTCCACCTTGCATTAGAACACATCCAAGACCAATAAGTGATGCATCGTTGTAGACAACATAATTCTTATTGGATTCCAGCTGAATCAAAACTGGAGCTTGAGTCAACACAGATTTCAACTTTTTGAAACTAGCACGCTGGTCATATGTCCATTTAAAGGGAGTGTTCTTCCTTAACAACTTGGCCAATGGAGCTGCAATAAAGGAGAAACCCTTCACAAACCTTCAATAATATCTTGCCAAACCGAGAAAACTCCAAATGTTTAAAACATTATTTGTCTATTTCCAACCTAAGATGGCTTCAATCTTCTTTTGATCCACTCGAATACCCTCAGTAGACACCAAATGCCCCAAAAACATAACCTCTTTCAACCAGAATTCACATTTACTAAGCTTAGCGAAAAGCTTCTTCTCATGGAGAATCTGTAGAACTAGCCTCAAATTCTCATTGTGCTCAGATTTAGACTTAGAGTACACAAATATGTCTTCGATGAACATAATGACGAACTGGTCGAGAAAGGGCGGAAAAACCCAATTCATGAGATCCATGAATGCAGCAGAAGCATTCGTTAATTCAAAGGCATAACTAAGAACTCATAGAGACCGTAACGAGTCCTAAATGCGGTCTTGGGTATGTCAGATTCTTTCAACTTCAGCTATTAATACCCAAACCTCAAGTCAATCATGGAAAAGACAATTGCACCTCTAAACTAGTAAGACAAATCATCAATTATGGGTAAGGGGTACTTTTTCTTTATTGTCAGCTTATTCAACTACCTAAAGTCAATGCACAATATGAGCGATCCATCTTTCTTTTTAACAAAGAGAACCGGTTGATGTGTCTCTAACTAACTACGATCACAATAAAGGCAAGTGCACCTATCGTACAATAGTATAGTTATGGTAAGACCAGAAATATCGTATCCACAAGGACCAAGAATACTAGTAATTACTATCCTCTTATTATCTAGTGCAACACCCCAAACCAGGTCTATGCGTCAAGACGAGATTTGGTTTGTCACCCAGATCGAACATCCTTTTAATCTTTCTAATGATTTAGGTGAAACAGTACTACAAAACCTTTTGAAAATAAAGTTTAATAAAAACCAAGAGAAATGATTTAAATTCGATGAATTTAAGAAACATTAGTTGAAATCTTATCATTTAGTATTTAATTATCAAACACCATAAAGTAGTTTTTAAAGAGTTCAAAAGAATTTGAAAACAAGAATAGTTAAAGAATCTCATATGTTTTAAAAACCAAAGTATTTTAAAGAAACATTATAGTATTAATATAAGCCCATATTAAATATCTAAAACAAAATTTAAATCCATCCACACATAAAAATCCATAAAATATTAATAAAGGCCTTATTACATCATATCCAAAATAGTAATTAAAAGAAAGCACTTAATAAAAGTTCATAGTTTATAAAACCCATGTTCGCAGTATGGCCTCCACGAAGTCATCCTCGGGCGAAGCCTCCGTCAATTTCCATTACCTAAGATGGATAATTAAACGGAGTGAGTTACTCACAACTCAGTGTATAACTCACTTACCATATCCACTGGGCCAGATCATCAAGTCATTATTCTTGGGCTTGAGCCCATCAACGTATTTAGCAATATAATATAAATGAAATGAATGTAAAATGAAATTTCCCAACCTACCTAATTTCCATCTGCTACACACCACCCGTACCAACCAACACACCTTTGGGGATCAAGTCAACCCACCCTGCCAACACACCAATCACAGGCATTAATCCATTTTTAATAATGTTGTGGTGCACCACCGAACTAGATTGTGACAAAGTCACCGAACTAGAGGCATTAAGCCATTAAAATATTTGTGGCAGAGCCACCGAACTAGATTTTGGCAACAGGCCTTTCTTCTCTTCATCATTTATCCCAAGCCATGCAAACATGTATGCATAATAGTCTATATCCATATGATAACTTAACAAAAAGCCCATAATACATATGAGTCTATATTTCAAGTTTTTATTATTGCCCATAATACAAAATAACATTTAGCCCATTTAGCAATCTAGCAACTTTGGCCCATTTAACGATCTAGTAGATTTTTGGCCCATTTAACGATCTAGCAGATTTTGGCCCATTTAACGATCTAGCAGATTTTTGGCCCATTTAATGATCTAGCATATTTTTGGACCATTTAACGATCTAGCAGATTTTTGGCCTATTTAACGATCTAGCATATTTTTCGGCCCATTTAACGATCTAGCATATTTTTGTAAATTTCACGACATTAACTGTTTTCATGCATTTCACAAAAGTGTTAATTATTACTCATATTCCAGTTTTGACATCTTTACTATTTTATCCCAATACTTACAATATAGTATTTAACTCGGGATAAGTGTGAAGTTACACACCTGGTTACTGTGAGAACTAGACTTTCTCGCTCGTCGATACCTAAATGCATCACGATAAATTAGAATACTGTTATTTATTTACAAATCGAATCTTAAAATAATGATCTAGACTTTTACCCTCAGAATTTCGAACCACTTCTATTTGTAGTTTCTCCCCGATTGTTGGTTCGTTACCCGATGAAAATCCACGAACAAATAAAGGTCCGGGAGTACGAACAACTTCAAACAACTGGTTCTCCTCGGATGAGCGTCCACAACCCAATGGAAAATCTCAGATTTTCGAAACAGTCCTTCGCTTATACTTAGGTGGAATAGCGGAACCACCCCTCTTCTGAACACTATTTACTACCCTTTTCGTCCCTATCTTGATTGTCTCTATCGACATAAGATCATTAGCCCGACTAACTAATTATCGAAATTATGACTAACGGTTTTAGGAGTGAGATTGGCTTACACAAATATCCTTGTTCCACAAGATGATAATCGAGCGATAATGTCCCTTAAAACGAAATCGATTAATAATCCATCTATACCAATATGTCGAGTAATATAAGAGTCCTTAATAATCCCTTACCTTAACACCTTAAATCGATTCCAACGATTCGCGACGCTTACGAAAGAAAACGTTTAATAGATTGAATGATGATTTCGATCAAAGAGTTTTTTCTTACCACCATTAAGATTCGGGCAAGACTTCCCTTAACCAATATAGAAACCGAAAAGAAACTTTTACCTATTGTCCAAGGCTTGAAAGAAGAATGATCGAGAAGGATACTTATGTATAGTGGAAGATTCGGCTATGAATAAACAAAGAAAAGAAAAATGGTTCGGCAATGGAGTAATCTAACATTCGGCCATGAGAGAAAAATAATGAAGAAAGTATGGTTGAAAAGAAAATAAAAGATGAAAGAAAGAGATGATGTTGATTCGATTTTCAAGAGAGAAAAGAAAAAAAAAGAGAAAGAGAATGATAGGTTAATAATTCTCTTATCAACGGTAAAAGAAAAGCAAAGAGAGAGAGAGTGTTTAAGACAATGGTGCATTCAGCAATTGGGAATGAAAATTATGGCTTGTTGTATTGGTAGTTTCGACACTAGGAGAGGTTTTGCAAAAAATAAGGTGATCAAATGGTCAAAAGTATGGACATAAGAAATGAAACAAAAGTTGATTTTCTTCTATACCAATACATTCGGCCAAGGGAGAAAATAGATGGAGAGAAAGTGTTTTGCAAAAGCAAAAATGACCAAAAGGTAATACCCCCAAAAGCTACCAACCAAACTAGCCTATCACCAAAATTCACCACCCAAATTTGGCTCCCCCCTTTAGTCCACAAAACCGTCCCCATTCATGGTTAAAATGGCCATGAAAGAGTTACCAAATCATCAACCTAGTCTCAAGCCTTACCATCCTCCATTTTTGTAACATCCCGAAAAGGGCCTATGCATTTTCGGGTTAATTGTACGAAGTGACATGTTTTATGTGTTAAGAATAAATTTTGAACATTTTTGGAAACCTGAAAAATGTATGGAAATGCCAAGTTAAAAGAGGAAAGTGAACATTTATGGAAACTAGGAAAATGATTTAGAAATGATTCAAAGAGGAAAGTGAACATTTCGAAACTTGGAAATGTAAGGAAATGTCAAGTTTAAAGAGCCAAACGAAAATTTTTGGAAACTTAGAAATGACTTAGAAATGTCGAGTTTTAAAGTTTAAAAGAGGAAATTAAGGCAAGGTGGCCTTGAGAGAAAAAGTATGTGAAATTTGACACACAAACAGGCTTGGAAAAGTGGCCTGAAGATGCCACTTAGGGCCTCTGAAATGGCGCCACATGCAAGGGTGTTGGGCCTGAGTTCGAGTCACATGGGAAGCAAATAAAAGAAGTTTTATTTTTGCTTCTAGAAGCACAGAGGTGGACGACACAAGGCTTGCAAAAGAGGAGTTTCATTCTCTTTTAAATTCGACTAATTAGGGGATAAATAAAGGATTTTGTTTTGGATTATTTCTAAGAGATAATAAGGATTATTCTTTATTTTTCTTAAATTAAAGAGATAAAGTTATCACATAAGGAAGAGTGGTGGCCAAGCAATGGATTCTTGGCCTCGTAATTTCGGCTATAAAAGGAAAAGAATAGGGCTACTCATCAAATTTTCTTCCTCCTCTTCTCTCTGCCGAATTTTTCCCTAGCAAAATCCTCTCCTCTCTTTTATTTTGTCAAACCGAATATACCAATAGTCTCTAGTGAAATCGATTTCTTTTAAGCCTCAAAAGTCGAATCTTTGTGACTCCAAGCAAGGGTGCAGTCGACTGAGGTATTAAGGTAAGAACAATGGATTTTGTTGTTCAGTTTCTTTTTATCGAGATCTAGAAACTGATCCCCTTGTTGTCTCTTGGCCGAATATTAAAGGAGGAACTCCGGGATTTTTGATAGTTGTCGACTTCAAGAGAAGGGATTTTTTGGGATTTAAAGCTTCAAGGTAAGACATCTGATATTCGGCCATACGCCAATTAATGATGATTAAGTGTTAGAAATCAATCTAACATGTGCTTATAGGATTTTCGACAGCATTAAGAAAGCAAGGATCTATTTCGGGATTTAAGATTTGGAAGGTAAGCATATAGGTATGTTCGGCCAAGGCTTGTTTTGGTATTTAGATCTATTCTTTAATTTGTTTAAAAAACTGGAACTAACCCCTGATGAGATTTAGTGCTTGGCCGAATACAAGAAGAAGCATAGCAGCAATTTTGGGATTTGAATAATCATCAAATCGGCACCAAAGGGATTAAGGATCTAAGCATTAGATCAAGCTTTTCGGGATCTCAAGAAATTGTGAAGCGAATCAGGTGTGTACCCCACACTATATCATAATATGTTTTATGGCTACGTTTAATTAATATATGTGATATTAAGAATATAAAAGTGGCTAAGGTACCATGTTATGGTACAAGGTACTCAGGTACGTTTCCTACTCATACTAGGATTGTGAAATGTGTTAATTGTAACATGAGAATAAGAATAAGAATGTGAACTCTGGCATATTTATGCATATTACTATTATATGGGGCATATAGGTTTATTTTTGGGGAAGTGAATGTGGTGACCTAAGACCACAAATACGGTGACCTAAGACCGTGATATCTGAATGTGGTGACCTAAGACCACAGTAATCTAAATGTGGTGACCTAAGACCATAGAAATCTGAACGTGGTGACCTAAGACCACGAATGCGGTGACCTAAGACCGCGATATGGAGTGTAGCGGAAGGAGAGTTGACTTAGTAGTCCCCACGGTGTACAGGTTGGTACGGGGGAGTGTAGCGGATGGCTTAATAGGTTTGGGTTTTGGGAATGCATCATAATTTGTATGCTATAATATGAATGTGTAATAATTGTTATGCCTGATTTGATTATGATTTAGTGCTGTGTACACATTGAGTCTATTGACTCACCCCGTTGTGGGACCATGTTTCAGGTGATAAACAGTGATGAACCGGGACAGCAGAACTTGTGGTGGCCATGCTCAACTTGGAAATTTTTATTTTTAATGGACATTTTTAATTCATTGAAGTACTTTGAACTATTTGGATTTGTTTGATGTAATAAGGCCATAAGGCCATGGTGAACCATTTTATTTCATTTATTGTTTAATTATGTTACAAATTTTATTGAGTTAAAGACTAAGTAATTCATTTTTTAGTATACTCTATATGTTTTATCACTTAATATTAAAAAGGGTTTTCAAAATAAAATTTAATCCGTTTCAACACAAGCCCAACCCAAAACAATATTTTTTTAGAATCACACAAGTTTTCTAAGTTACAAAAGAACTTGAAACCGGTTTACTTGAGGAACATACCAACTGGTCAAAGCTCGTGGGCGAGGTTTGGGGTGTTTCAATTTGATATCGAGCCCAGTTTAAACTCTCACTGTGGCCTAAGGCCCAAAACGTTTTCAAATCGAGCCCAAATAAGCTTTATAAAGTATCTTATGAAATAAGCGAGTTTTTTCGGCATGGCACCTAAGTCTCCACCCACGTCCACCGGTAAGTACCCCTAACTATCTGTGTGATTATGTGAATTATAGAAGGGTAGAAAAGGAATGGAACGTAGAATAGCATGATAGGAACTTGAACCCTAGGATTAGTCTACTCAAACACAAATACATAAGACTTAATGCACTCAACAAACCTATGGCTAAGTCAACCAAGTTAGGGTGTGGTAACCCCTATGCGCATGTCTAGGATTGGATCCGGAAGAGCCTGGTATTTAAGCAGTCCTAGTGACTCACCTCCTCTTGCAGAATCCCACAGTGCGTAGCTTCTGGTTCACCCTAATCTAGAGGGCTCATGGGTGTGGCAACCTCATCGCATGTCTAGGAATGGTTTCGGTGGGAGCCTAGTATTTAAGCAGTCCGCATGACTCACCTCCTCTCCACACGAATCCTACCTGGTGTGTAGCTTTGGTTCACCCTGACCAAATAAGACTCGGTCATAGGCTAAACCCAGAAACTAAAACCCGAAAGGGAACTAGCCATGTTTTTTTTAAGAACCCTAATTTTAAAACTCTTAAAATCATTTTTCTTTAATTTGTGAAAATTATTTTTTTCCTACACAATCTTCCGAAAAATTTTTGATTTATAAAATTACAAAAATACCCCTAGTGGTAAAATTACAAAGATGCCCTTAATTTATAAAAATGTCTAAAATACCCACAGTTCTAATCAATATTTTCATTATTTCATAACAAGTCCAAAAACCCTTATTTGTAAATTATAAAAAATACCTTGATTTTGGAAAATTACAAAATTACCCCCAACTTACCAAAATTTCCAAAATGACCCTTATTTCCAAAATTTTTGCAACTTCATCAATTTGGAAAACAAATCTCTCAAAAAGAACCCTCAAAGTTTTGCAAATTCTGAAATATCCCTGAACTATTAAACTTTACAAAATTACCCTGGTTTATTACCAAAATACCCTCAAAATTCAAAATTATCGAAATACCCCTGGAATTTCCAAATTTACCGAAAAGCCCCGGGATTTTAAAATTTCCAAAATAACCGTATTGACAAAATCACCAAGGAACCTTATTTGACAAATTACGAAAATACCCCTATAGGGCAAATTACGAAAATACCCCTGGGTAGTGGAAAAACAACAACAATGGAAACTACAACATTTCTCTGAATGAACGAAAGTTCGTAATTGATTGATAGATGTATGGATGTGAAGACTGTGTGCATGTATGAATACGAAAGAACCACTCTTAAAATTCTTTTTCATAAAACTTCTTCGCGATTAATCAGTGGAATAAAGGCTAATTTATAAAAATTTCTTAATTAGATTAAAGCGCAGTCGTTAGGAATGAGTTCTAGAGGACGCGATCGTCAAGGACGCGGTAGAGGAAGAATAGCTGTGTCACAACCTGTTAGATCGGGTCAAGGGTCTGATAATGAAGTACCACTGCCACCACCACCTCTAGCTGTTGGTGTTGAGCAGCCAGCTCAGACGGGGGATGATGCTGTGTCGCAGGCGGTGCTGCGAGTTTTAGAGTTGGTGGCTGGTGCAGGAGGGAATTCAGGAAATCGAAAGTCTGTGCCTGAACGGCTTCGAGCTAATGGAGCTGAAATGTTTCATGGAGTATTCGGTGGCACCCAAGATCTGGTGAATAATGGTTGGAAGCAATCGAGCGCAAAATGGATGAGCTTGATCGACCCCGAGGAGAAGTTGAAAGGAATGGTGGCCTTTATACGCGATGAAGCGTATCAATGGTGGTTACCTGTTCGGGATGGTGCCACAGCTGAGGACCTGACCTGGGACTATGTTAAAGAAGCTTATCAAAAGAAGTATGTTGGAACCAGGTATACTGATGAACAAAGGAAAACATTTCTGGGGCTGGTTCAAGGGAACAAGTCTGTGGCAGAATATGAGGTTGAATTCCTGAGGTTGAGCCGGTATGTTCGAGGAGTAGTGGCAACTAAGCTTGAGCGCTGTGTCCGTTTTGAGGATAGACTAAGAGATGATCTGAGATTGTTAATAGCACCGCATCAGGACCGGGAATTTTCTGCTTTGGTGGAAAAGGCTAAAGTGGCTGAAGGAATCAAGGATTCTACAGAGTACACTATGGATCGAAATAGGCCCAAAAGAGGTTTTGGATCCTAGGAAGATAGAAGCAGTGTTGGATTGGAAACCACCTAGGTCCATAGTTGAGATCCGAAGTTTCTTAGGTTTGGCCGACTATTACAGGAGGTTCGTGGAAGGATTCTCGTCATTAGCCGTGCCTTTGACAAAGTTATTGAGGAAGGAAGTATCATTTGAATGGACGGATAAGCAACAAGAGAGCTTCGAAAAGCTTAAGAAGGTGTTGACGGAAGCTCCAGTGTTAATTCAGCCGGAGGCAGGGAAGGATTTTGTGATGTACTGTGACGCTTCGCATACGGGATTAGGATGTGTCCTAATGCAAGATGGAAAAGTAGTCGCTTATGCGTCTCGACAGTCAAGGCCGCATGAAGTTAACTACCCAACCCATGACTTAGAATTTTCAGCAGTGGTTTTCGCCCGTACGGTGTGGAGGCACTATCTCTATGGTGAAAGGTCAGTGATCTACATAGACCACAAGAGCCTTAAGTATTTATTGACTCAGAAGGAGTTGAACTTGAGGCAGCAAAGGTGGGTAGAGTTGTTGAAGGATTATGACTGCTCGATAGAGTACCACCCTGGCAAGGCAAATGTAGTGGCTGATGCCCTAAGTCGAAAGGTTGTATCGGACCTAAGGGCTATGTTCGTACACTTGAGTCTGTATAATGATGGAAGCCTGTTGGCAGAGTTGCAAGTCAAGCCCACATGGCTGAATGGGGTGAAAAGGGGACAGTTGGCTGATAAGGACCTAAGTGCTAAGTTACAGCAAGTACTGAACGGAGAGTTAAAGGATTATAGCATTGATGATGAAGGAGTATTGTGCTACAAAAGAAAGGTCTGTATGCCAAGAGACAAGAAGTTAAGACAGAGGATTCTTCGGGAAGCGCATAGTAGCCCTTATGCTATGCACCCCGGAGGCATTAAGTTGTACAGAGATCTAAGAAAACAATTTTGGTGGCCTGATCTTAAACGAGAAGTTACTGAATTCGTGGGAAAATGTCTGACGTGTCAGCAAGTTAAGGCTGAACACCAAGTACCATCAGGATTACTTCAACCAATTGAGATTCCACAGTGGAAGTAGGAAATAATTACCATGGACTTCGTTAGTGGGCTTCCCCTTACGCCTACTAAGAATGACTCGGTATGGGTGATCGTGGACCGTTTGACCAAGTCCGTGCTTTTCATTTCGGTAAGAGTTGACTATTCTCTTCAGAAGTTGGCCAAGTTATATGTAGCAGAAATTGTGAGATTACATGGAGTACCGGTATCAATCATCTCCGATAGAGACCCAAGGTTTACGTCTCGGTTTTGGAAAGTACTTCATCAAGCTTTAGGCACTAAGTTGGACTTCTGAAACACCCCACACCCGACCCACGAGAATGGACCGGATCTGGTATGTTCCTAAAGTAAATCGGTTTCAAAATCATTCGTTACTTAGAGAAAATTCGTAAAATTTTTAGAAAAATGTTGTTTGGATTGGGCTTAGATTGGAACCCATTTAATAAATTTTGAAAATCCAACTTAAGTGAGGTGACAAAACAATTTTAGGGTTTATTATTTTGAAAGAAATAATTTTTTTTTCTTAACTTTAATTAAAAATAAATTGTAACACAATCAACATGAATAAGCGGAAATAAAGAAAATCCAACTGGGCCTTATGGCCTTATTACATCAAATAAAACCCAAAATAAAATAAAAGTAACTAAATCAAATAAAGTCCAAACTAAATAAATTCTCCGAATGTAGCATGGCCACCTCAACGTCTCACCGCCCGGTCCGTCCTTTGTTCATCACCGAAAATAGTTCCCATAACGGGTGAGTCAACAGACTCAATGTGCACACAAGACTAACATTCAACAATTCAGCATTCATGTTCAAAACATCGATCCATATAAAATGAAATTATGATGCAACCCAAACCCAATCCTAATTAGCCATCCACTACACTCCCCATACCAACTTTGCATAACCGTGGGGACTACTAAGTCAACCCTCCATCCGCTACTCTCCATCAAAGGCATTCGCCCATATACGTTGTGTCATTTAGACACTATAATCAAATTTATACGTTGTGTCATTAGACACTATTGTAACCGAAGTTACCAAAATTTTGCAATGTGACCGTAGTCAACATATTTCGTTGGTGAGACCGAAGTCAACACCTTCGTTGGTGAGACCGAAGTCCACACCTATTCTCCCCCTTTTACATAAATCCCGAATGCCCCAAAAATACATATATTGTGCATAACTTAATTTCATGTTCATATACATATATTCGCATGTTATTAAATAACATATTTCATAATCCTATCGGAAGTAGGAAACGTACCTGAATACTTTTGTACCACATTAGGGTACTTAGCCATATTCATATTCTTACGTATAATCACATAATAAAATAATTGCCATATGAAATATCGAAAGTTAGTGTGCATACACACCTGATTTGTTTAGCGATTCCTTGAGATTCCGAAAAGCTAGATCTAAAGTTTAGATCCTTAGTTCCTACATTTGATTCATCCTTTATTACTTAGCATAAATTCTATTTGGCTATGATATCCAAATCCTAGTAGGATTTGTAAAAAGACTTACCTTTGATGCCGATTTGGTGTTTATTCAAATCAAAACTTGGTTTTCCTTCACTTGATATTCGCCAACCTTGAATCTCAATATGGGTTAGTTTTGGCTTTTTAATAATTAAAGAACTGATCTAGATAATCATACAAGCTTTGGCGAATACTTTTAGGTACTTACCTTGTGGATCTTAAATCCAGAAATTCATAGAATAACTAGGGAACACGTGGCCTATGATGTACCTTCGGAAAAGAATTTCTTCTTTCCATGATTTGGCCAAGATTAATAATCGAAATTAGTCTCTAAATTTCAATAAGTCTAGAATATAAAAGAATGGAAAACTAAACTTGGATCTTACCCTTATTTGAAGGAATCGATTGCACCTTCACTTCAACCTTCGAGAGATTGGCTTAGAGACTTGATGAACAATCGGCTATGATTCCTTATGTATTTGGTTTCAAAGATGAAAGAAGAGAGGAATAATAGGCTTAGAAGGAAATCTGCTAGGAGGCTAAAAGAAAATAAGAAAAGAATGGATGCTCAAGAAGAATATTTGGCGAGAGGAAAGAGAGGAGAATGAATAATGAATGGCCCTAGTCCCTCCTTTTATAGCCGAATTTACTAGGCCAAGAATCCTTTACTTGGCCACCACTCTTCCTTATTTTCCTAATTAAAGAATAATTCTTCATTTATCCACCTATTTAGCCGAATTTTAAAGAGAATAAAACTCTTCCCTTAAGAGTCCTTATGATCTTCTAATTAGCCGAGTTTTAAAGAGAATGAAACTCCTCTTTTACAAGCTTGTGCCGTCCACCTCTTGGGCTTCTAGAAGCAAAATAAAACTTATTTTATTTGCTTCTTATGTGACTCGAACTCAAGCCCAAAACCTTTTGCATGTGGGCCATTTCCTAAGGCCTTAGGTGGCATCTTCAGGCCACATTTCCAAGTCCGTTATTGGGTCAAATTTCATGTACTTTATATTTTTAGGGTCACTTGGCCCTAAGTTCCCCTTTGGGCTCTAAAATTCGACATTAGGGGTCATTTTAAGTTTCCAAAAATTTTCGCTGCTCAGATTTTCCAAGTTTCCAAAATGTTTAGTTTCCTATTTTGGCTTGGTTTCCAAAATGTTTAGTTTCCTCTTTTGGCTTTGTTTCCAAAATGTTCACTTTTCTAATTTACTTCGGTTTCCAAAATGGTCACTTTCCTATTTTAGTTTAGTTTCCAAAACTTAACATTTCTAAAGCATTTCCTTACATTTCCATACATCTCCTTACATTTCCACACATTTCCATACATTTCCATACATTTCCTTTCATTTCCATATATTTCCATACATTTCCATACATTTCCATACATTTCCTTACATTTCCTTTCATTTCCTTACATTTCCTTTCATTTCCTTTCATTTCCTTTCATTTCCTTTCATTTTCCTTACTTTTCCTTACATTTCCCTACATTTCCTTACATTTCCTTACATTTCCTTTCATTTTCTTTCATCTTAGGGTTCTTGAAACTCTTCAGAACACATCCAACACACCCACTGCTCCCACTGTCTCATGAATTATGCACGAACGTATAACCCCTAATCTAGGATGTTACAGATCTACCCCCCTTAAAAATAATTTCGTCCTCGAAATTACTTACTATCGTTCATCCGTACAGTCTAACTCACCACACTACGCTATTGCTGCGCACTCTGAACTTAAAGAACTATCATACTTTCTAGGCACATTCTCTAAGTTCACGTTCCTTAGAACTCATTTCTAATGTCGCGATTTAATTAAAAAGTTTTATGAATTAGTCCTTGTTTTACTTGATTACCCGTGAAGAAGTTTTATGGAAAGAATTTTTTAGAAGTGGTTCTTTCGTATTCATACATGCACACAGTCTTTTCATTCATTCACACATCCATCAAACAATTATGAACCTTAGTTCATTTAGAGAAACGTTGTAGTTTTTTTTTCATTTGTTGTTTTTCCATTACCGGGGTATTTTCGTAATTTGTCCTGTGGGTATTTTCGTAATTTGTCAAAATAAGGTTCCTTGGTGATTTTGTCACAAGGTATTTTTGGTCCTTTTAAGTTCTGGGTATTTTGGAAAATTTTGAAATTCGAGGTATTTGTAAATTTTGACCTCGGGGTATTTGGTAATTTTTTCACAAATCGTGGTAAATTGTAAAATTTTAATAAATCGGGATATTTTAGAAGTTGCAAAACTTTGAGGGTTCTTTTGAGAAATTTATTTTCCAAAGACGATGAAGTTGCAAAATTTTGGAAATTAGGGTCATTTTTGGTAATTTTGTAAGTTAGGGGCAATTTTGTAATTTTCCAAAAATCACGGTATTTTTGATAGTTTGTAAATTAGGGTTTTTGGACTTTTATAACATAATGAAATTTTGGTAAAACTATTGAGTAGTTGGACATCTTATAAACCAAGGGCATTTTGTAATTTTATCATTAGGGGTATTTTAGTAAATTTGTAAATCAAAATATTTCGGAAAATTTATAAAATATTCTTTTCAAATCAAGAGGGTAATTTAGAAATTTTAAAATTAGGGTTTCGAAAAATCTGGCTAGTCCCTTTCGGGTTTAAGTTATTGGGTTTAGCCCAGTGACTAAGTCCTCTTGGTTAGGGTGAGCGGTTACATTACGCACTGTGTAGGATTCGAGTAAAGAGGAGGTGAGTCACTAGGACCGCTTAAATACCAAGCTCTTCTGAATCCACTCCTGACATGCGCGCTGTGATTTACACCTAGCTCGGTGACTTAATCACGGTGTTTGTTTGATTAGGCATTTAAGTCTTATGTAATTGTTGGGGTAACTAGTCCTAGGGTTCAAGTACTTAATCTCTATTCTACGTTCCATTCTATTTCTACCCTTCTACAAATCATAATATATATCACACAATGGATAGAAGTACTTACCTGGTGGACTGCGGGTCGGAGACTTAGGTGCCATGCCAGAAAACCTGCTTATTTTTCAAAGATAATCATTTGGCTCGCTTTGGAAACGTTTTGGGCCTTAGCCCACAGGCCGAGAGTTTAAAACTGGGCTCTGATACCAAATTGAAACACCCCACACCCGGCCCACGAGAATGGACCGGATCTGGTATGTTCCTAAAGTAAACCGGTTTCAAAATCATTCGTTACTTAGAGAAAATTCGTAAAATTTTTAGAAAAATGTTGTTTGGATTGGGCTTAGATTAGAACCCATTTAATAAATTTTGAAAATCCAACTTAAGTGAAGTGACAAAACAATTTTAGGGTTTATTATTTTGAAAGAAATAAATCGTAACACAATCAACATGAATAAGCGGAAATAAAGAAAATCCAACTGGGCCTTATGGCCTTATTACATCAAGTAAACCCAAAATAAAATAAAAGTAACTAAATCAAATAAAGTCCAAACTAAATAAATTCTCCGAATGTAGCATGGCCACCTCAACGTCTCAGGCCCGATGCATCCTTTATTCATCACCAAAATAGTTCCCAAAGCGGGTGAGTCAACAGACTCAATGTGCACACAGTACTAACATTCAACAATTCAGGCATTCATGTTCAACACATCAGATCCATATAAAAATGAAATTATGATGCAACCCAAACCCAATCCTAATTAGCCATCCACTACACTCCCCCGTACCAACCTGTACACCGTGGGGACTACTAAGTCAACCCTCCATCCGCTACTCTCCATCAAAGGCATTCGCCCATATAGGTTGTGTCATTTAGACACTATAATCAAATTTATACGTTGTGTCATTAGACACTATTGTAACCGAAGTTACCAAAATTTTGCAATGTGACCGTAGTCAACATATTTCATTGGTGAGACCGAAGTCAACACCTTCGTTGGTGAGACCGAAGTCAACACCTATTCTCCCCCTTTTACATAAATCCCGAATGCCCCAAAAATACATATATTGTGCATAACTTAATTTCATGTTCATATACATATATTCGCATGTTATTAAATAACATATTTCATAATCCTATCTAAGTAGGAAGCGTGCACGAATACTTTTGTACCACATTAGGGTACTTAGCCATATTCATATTCTTACGTATAATCACATAATAAAATAATTGCCATATGAAATATCGAAAGTTAGTGTGCATACACACCTGATTTGTTTAGCGATTCCTTGAGATTTGAAAAGCTAGATCTAAAGTTTAGATCCTTAGTTCCTATATTTGATTCATCCTTTATTACTTAGCATAAATTCTATTTGGCTATGATATCCAAATCCTAGTAGGATTTGTAAAAAGACTTACCTTTGATGCCGATTTGGTGTTTATTCAAATCCCGAAAACTTGGTTTTCCTTCACTTGATATTCGACCAACCTTGAATCTCAATATGGGTTAGTTTTCGGCTTTTTAATAATTAAAGAACTGATCTAGATAATCATACAAGCTTTGGCCGAATACTTTTAGGTACTTACCTTGTGGATCTTAAATCCCGAAATTCACCGAATAACTAGGGAACACGTGGCCTATGATGTACCTTCGGGAAAAGAATTTCTTCTTTCCATGATTTGGCCAAGATTAATAATCGAAATTAGTCTCTAAATTTCAATAAGTCTAGAATATAAAAGAATGGAAAACTAAACTTGGATCTTACCCTTATTTGAAGGAATCGATTGCACCTTCACTTCAACCTTCGAGATTTGACTTAGAGACTTGATGAACAATCGGCTATGATTCCCTTATGTATTTGGTTTCAAAGATGAAAGAAGAGAGGAATAATAGGCTTAGAAGGAAATCGCTAGGAGGCTAAAAGAAAAGAAGAAAAGAATGGATGCTCAAGAAGAATATTTGGCAGAGGAAAAGAGAGGGAGAATGAATAATGAATGGCCCTAGTCCCTCCTTTTATAGCCGAATTTACTAGGCCAAGAATCCTTTACTTGGCCACCACTCTTCCTTATTTTCCTAATTAAAGAATAATTCTTCATTTATCCACCTATTTAGCGAATTTTAAAAAGAATAAAACTCTTCCCTTAAGAGTCCTTATGATCTTCTAATTAGCCGAGTTTTAAAGAGAATGAAACTCCTCTTTTACAAGCTTGTGCCGTCCACCTCTTGGGCTTCTAGAAGCAAAATAAAACTTATTTTATTTGCTTCTTATGTGACTTGAACTCAAGCCCAAAACCTTTTGCATGTGGGCCATTTCCTAAGGCCTTAGGTGGCATCTTCAGCCACATTTCCAAGTCCGTTATTGGGTCAAATTTCATGTACTTTATATTTTTAGGTCACTTGGCCCTAAGTTCCCTTTGGGCTCTAAAATTCGACATTAGGGGTCATTTTAAGTTTCCAAAAATTTTCATGGCTCTCAGTATTTTCCAAGTTTCCAAAATGTTTAGTTTCCTATTTTGGCTTGGTTTCCAAAATGTTTAGTTTCCTCTTTTGGCTTTGTTTCCAAAATGTTCACTTTTCTAATTTACTTCGATTTCCAAAATGGTCACTTTCCTATTTTAGTTTAGTTTCCAAAACTTAACATTTCTAAAGCATTTCCTTACATTTCCATACATCTCCTTACATTTCCACACATTTCCATACATTTCCATACATTTCCTTTCATTTCCATATATTTCCATACATTTCCATACATTTCCATACATTTCCTTACATTTCCTTTCATTTCCTTACATTTCCTTTCATTTTCTTTCATTTCCTTTCATTTCCCTTACTTTTCCTTACATTTCCCTACATTTCCTTACATTTCCTTACATTTCCTTTCATTTTCTTTCATCTTAGGGTTCTTGAAACTCTTCAGAACACATCCAACACACCCACTGATCCCACTATCTCATGAATTATGCACGAACGTATAACCCCTAATCTAGGATGTTACAACTTCACTACGGCTTTTCATCCACAATCAGAAGGGCAGTCTGAACGGGTTATACAAGTGTTGGAGGATGTGTTGAGAGGCTGTGTGATGGATTTCTGAGGAAGTTGGGAAGATTACTTGCCTTTAGCGGAGTTCGCCTACAATAGCAACTATCAGGCTAGCATTCAGATGGCACCATATGAAGCGTTGTATGGTCAGAAGTGTCGAACTCTTACTTGTTGGACTGAGTTAGGAGAACGTCGAGTTTTGGGTCTAGAGTTAGTGGCAGAAACTGAAGAGAAGGTTGAGATAATTTGGGCACGGTTAAAGGAAGCCGCTGATAGGCAGAAGTCGTACGCAGACCTTAAGTGGAAGGAAATAGAGTTTGAAGTGGGAGACCAAGTGTTTCTGAAAGTATCGCCTTGGAAGAAGGT
The DNA here is from genome assembly GCA_025506655.1 of Gossypium rotundifolium. NCBI lineage: Eukaryota > Viridiplantae > Streptophyta > Magnoliopsida > Malvales > Malvaceae > Gossypium > Gossypium rotundifolium. Next base: position 66,262,253 of record CP106722.1, read on the forward strand.
GATGAGGTTTGGTCAGAAAGGGAAACTAAGCCCAAGGTTTATAGGGCACTATCGAGTACTGAAGTGAGTTGGACCAGTGGCATACCAGTTAGAGTTGCCACCAGAGTTGCAGCAGATGCATGACGTATTCCATGTATCCATGCTACGTCATTATCGATCGGATCCATCTCATGTGGTACCAGTTGAAGAAGTGGAGCTAAGGCCAGGCTTATCCTACGAGGAAGAGCCGATTCAGATATTGGAACGTGAAGTGAAAGTACTACGGAGGAAGTCAGTTCCTCTAGTCAAAGTGTTATGGCACAATCATGGATCAGAGGAAGCTTCGTGGGAGCCAGAAGAAGCAATGTGACAGCAATACCCTCAATTATTTTAGTTAGGAAATTTCGGGGACGAAATTATTTTAAGGTGGGTAGAACTGTAACATCCTAAAAAGGGCCTATGCATTTTCGGGTTAATTGTACGAAGTGACATGTTTTATGTGTTAAGAATAAATTTTGAACATTTTTGGAAACTTGAAAAATGTATGGAAATGCTAAGTTAAAAGAGGAAAGTGAACATTTATGGAAACTAGGAAAATGATTTAGAAATGATTCAAAAGAGGAAAGTGAACATTTCGAAACTTGGAAATGTAAGGAAATGTCAAGTTTAAAGAGCCAAACGAAAATTTTTGGAAACTTAGAAATGACTTAGAAATGTCGAGTTTTAAAGTTTAAAAGAGGAAATTAAAGCAAGGTGGCCTTGAGAGAAAAAGTATGTGAAATTTGACACACAAACAGGCTCGGAAAAGTGGCCTGAAGATGCCTCTTAGGGCCTCTAGAAATGGTGCCACATGAAAGGGTGTTGGGACTGAGTTCGAGTCACATGGGAAGCAAATAAAAGAAGTTTTATTTTTGCTTCTAGAAGCACTGAGGTGGACGGCACAAGGCTTGCAAAAGAGGAGTTTCATTCTCTTTTAAATTTGGCTAATTAGGGGATAAATAAAGGATTTTGTTTTGGATTATTTTTAAGAGATAATAAGGATTATTCTTTATTTTTCTTAAATTAAAGAGATAAAGTTATCACATAAGGAAGAGTGGTGGCCAAGCAAAGGATTCTTGGCCTAGTAATTTCGGCTATAAAAGGAAGAGAATAGGGCTACTCATCATATTTTCTTCCTCCTCTTCTCTCTACCGAATTTTTCCCTGGCAAAATCCTCTCCTCTCTTTTATTTTGTCAAACCGAATATACCAATAGTCTCTAGTGAAATCGATTTCTTTTAAGCCTCAAAAGCCGAATCTTTGTGACTCCAAGCAAGGGTGCAGTCGACTGAGATATTAAGGTAAGAACAATGGATTTTGTTGTTCAGTTTCTTTTTATCGAGATCTAGAAACTGATCCCCTTATTGTCTCTTGGCCGAATATTAAAGGATGAACTCCGGGATTTTTGATAGTTGTCGACTTCAAGAGAAGGGATTTTTCAGAATTTAAAGTGTAACACCCCACACACGGCCCACGAGCCTGAACCGGATCTGGTATGTTCCTAAAGTAAACCGGTTTCAAAGATTTTTGTTACTTAGAGAAAATTTGTGAATATTGGAAAAAAATGTTGTCGTGGATTGGGCTTAGATTGGAAACCCATTTAATTAATCTTGTAAATCCAATTAAGGTGACAAAATAATTTTTAGGGTTTATAAAAAAATATATATAACACTTAACTTTAGTCATAATAGTTCGTAACATAACAATTTAAAGTAAAGCAGGAAAAGAAAAATCCACTGGGCCTTATGGCCTTATTACATCAAGTAAAAACCCAAAACGAATAATAAAGTCCAAATCAAATAAAATCTTCAAAAGGATCATGGCCACCTCAAGGTCTACCGTCCCGGTCCGTCACTGTTCATCACCTGAAAATATTTCCCACAATGGGGTGAGTCAACAGACTCAATGTGCACACAGTACTAACATTCAACAAATCAGGCATACATGTTCATATCAAATTCACATTCATATAAAACAAATGATGATGCAACCCAACCCAAGCCTAATGGTCCATCCGCTACACACCACCCGTACCTACCAGTCACACCGTGGGGACTACTAAGTCAACCCTCCATCCGCTACACACCATCGAAGGCAGTCGCTGCAGTCGACGTGCTCATCGCCCATATAATTTGTGTCATTAGACACCATATTCAAATAATGTAACCGGAGTTACCAAATTCAGATAATGTAGGAGTTACCATATTCAAAATGTTGTGACCGTAGTCACCATATAACGTTAATTGAGACCAAGTCAACACCTTCTTCCCTTTCACATAAATCCGAATGCCCCAAAATATATATATCATGCATAACATACTTAATTTCATATTCATATACATATATTCACATGTTATAAAATAACATATTTCATAATCCTATCAAAAGTAGGAAAGCGTGCACGAGTACTTTTGTACCACATTAGGTACTTAGCCATATTCATATTCTTACGTACAATCATATAATAAAATAATTGCCATATGAAATATCGAAAGTTAGTGTGCGTACACACGATTGTAATAGATTCCTTGAAATCCAGAAGAACGATCTACCGATCTAGATTTTTACTCCTATATTTGGCCAACCATTAAAATATATTAACAACCTTATTTGGCTTAAAACCAAATCCAAGTAGGATTTGTATTACTTACCTTGTTCTTCGAATTAAAAGATTGTAAATCAAATGCCGGAAAATGATAGTATTCCTTCCTTAAATCGGCTAGCCACTAAATCAGATAATTATGTCAGTTTCTAACTTTTGAATAAATGGAAAATAATTCCGAATATCAAGATCAAACCTTGGCCGAATGTCACTTACCATACAATTTCCAAATCTGAAGAGGATTCCTTAATATGCCTGCCGAAATCCCTTAAATTCCTTGAATCTGAAATCCTGAAATTCTTCCTTTGATATTCGGCCAAGAGACATAAAAGAGGTTATTTCCTTAGATCTTGATTAAAAGAATTTAGAAGAACAAAAATTAATTGTTCTTACCTTAGATCCTTGATCCTTATATTTGGTAATTGTAAAAACCCGAGAGATCCTTGTAGATTCGGCCATGAACAATAATAGGGATTAGTATCTTGATTCTGGTAAAAAGAAAAGGAATAGAATTTGATTGACCACAGATCTTACTCTTTTTGATGTTGTAGTTGATTGCTCCTTTGCTTAGAATCAACCAAGATTCGGCTTTGACAGTCGAAACGGAGAAGAAAATAGAAGAAGAGAGGATGGACTTTGCTTAAAGAAAATTCGGCAGGGAGGGGGAGAAAACTTAGGAAAATTTCGGCAAGGCTTAGAAAAGATGAGAGAATAGCCTAAATTCTCCTCCTTTAACTGAAATTGCTATGCCAAGAGTCCTTGACTTGGCCACTACTCCCCCACAAGTGATAATATTATCTTTTAATTATCACCTTATTAAATTAAAAGTATTTAATCCATCCTATATCTCCTCAATTATCTTATTAAGAGAAAATCCTTTACTTAACACTTAATTTATCAAGTTTTAACCGAAATAAAACTCCTCCCTTTCTAGAAAATAGGTGCCGTCCACCCCTTAGCCTTGGAAGCAAAATAAAGCCTTCATTATTTGCTTCCCAAGTGACTCGAACTCAGGCCAATTTCTCTTACACATGGCGCCATTTCTATAAGCCTTAAGTGACACCTTCAGGCCACTTTTCCAAGCCCGATTGTGTGTCGAATTTCACCAAATTTTACTTTTAACGCCCTCTTGCCCTTATTTCCTATTTTGGACTTTAAAATTTGACATTTCGGCATCATTTCTAAGTTTCCTAAAATTTTCGATCAGCTCTGTAACTTGCCATTTTTCTTACATCTTCAAGTTTCCAAAATGTTCAGGTTTCCAAAATGTTCAATTTCCAAAATGTTCAAGTTTCCAAAATGTTCAGGTTTCCAAAATGTTTAGGTTTCCAAAATGTTCAGGTTTCCAAAATGTTCAGGTTTCCATTTTCATGCATTTCCAGGTTTCCAAAAATATCAAAAATTTATTCTTAGTGCTTAAACTTGTCATTTCATACAATCAAACTGAAAATGCATAGGCCCTTTTCAGGATGTTACATAAAGCTTCAAGGTAAGACATCTGATATTTGGCCATACGCCAATTAATGATGATTAAGTGTTAGAAATCAATCTAGCATGTGCTTATAGGATTTTCGACAGCATTAAGAAAGTAAGGATCTATTTCGAGATTTAAGATTTGGAAGGTAAGCATATAGGTATGTTCGGCCAAGGCTTGATTTGGTATTTAGATCTATTCTTTAATTTGTTTAAAAAACTGGAACTAACCCCTGATGAGATTTAGTGCTTGGCCGAATACAAGAAGAAGCATAGCAGCCATTTCGGGATTTGAATAATCATCAAATCGGCACCAAAGGGATTAAGGATCTAAGCATTAGATCAAGCTTTTCGGGATCTCAAGGAATTGCTAAGCGAATCAGGTGTGTACCCCACACTATATCGTAATATGTTTTATGGCTACGTTTAATTAATATATGTGATATTAAGAATATGAAAGTGGCTAAGGTACCATGTTATGGTACAAGGTATTCAGGTACTTTTCCTACTCCTATTAGGATTATGAAATATGTTAATTGTAACATGAGAATAAGAATAAGAATGTGAACTCTTGCATATTTATGCAAATTACTATTATATGGGGCATATGGGTTTATTTTTGGGGAAGTGAATGTGGTGACCTAAGACCACAAACACGGTGACCTAAGACCGTGATATCTGAATGTGGTGACCTAAGACCACGATGAATCTGACGTGGTGACCTAAGACCATGAATGCGGTGACCTAAGACAATGATATGGAGTGTAGCGAAAGGAGGGTCGACTTAGTAGTCCCCACGGTATACAGTGATGTACTGGGAGTGTAGCGGATGGCTTAATAGTTTTGGGTTTTGGGAATGCATCATAATTTGTATGCTATGATATGAATGTGTAATAATTGTTATGCACGATTCGATTATGATTTAGTCTTGTGTACACATTGAGTCATTGACTCACCCGTTGTGGGACCATGTTTGGTGATGAGCAAGTGATGGACCGGGACGGCAGAACTTGTGGTGGCCATGCTCAACTTGGAAACTTTTATTTTTAATGGACATTTTTATTTCATTTAAGTACTTTGAACTATTTGGATTTGTTTGATGTAATAAGGCCATAAGGCCATGGTGAACCATTTTATTTACATTTATTGTTTAATTATGTTATAAATTTTTATTGAGTTAAAGACTAAGTAATTCATTTTTTTAATATACTCTATATGTTTTATCACTTAATATTAAAAGGGTTTTCAAAATAAAATTTAATCCATTTCAACACAAGCCCAACCCAAAACAATATTTTTTTTTTAGAATCACACAAGTTTTCTCTAAGTTACAAAAGAACTTGAAACCAGTTTACTTGAGGAACATACCAAATCTGGTCAAAGCTCATAGGCCGGGTTTGGGGTGTTTCAATTTTCCTAAAGTTTGAGAAATCTTATCCCCAAAGTGAAGCAATTCCATCCCTTAACTCATGCTTACCTTAACCTTAAGTTTTCTTACCATAAAAACTTAATTCAACTCAGCTTAATCCTTATCCATGACCGACACATGCTAGGATAAAGCAAAAAATAAATAAATAAATAAATAAAGCTCCCAAATTGCATGCTAGGAGATTCGAACCTCTTCCCTCAAGGTACTTCATGTGGCGCCATATCCTTCTTACCAATGCTCAATTATGCCATCTTTTATCACTTAATTAACTTAAACTTCAAGGTCACCTGATTTCTTTACACTAAAGTACTCTTTACTAAAATTTATTCTAATTCCAAGTAAAACCGAGCCTTCTCAAAACTATATTTAGCACATAATAAAATCATACCTGAGCTAACACCAAGCAACATATTGATACTCAAATTTTTAGGATGTTACAATTCTACCCCCTAAAAGAAAATTTCGTCCTCGAAATTTACCTGTTTAGAAGAGGTGAGGATATTGTTGTCGAATTGCATCCTCAGGCTCCCACGTAGCTTCCTCCACTCTGTGATTACGCCATAAAACCTTGACCAACGGTACAGTCTTCTTTCTTAGTACCTTAACATCTCGGTCTAAGATTTTCACTGGTTCCTCCTCAAAAGATAAGTCTGATCTCAACTCTACTTCTTCTACTAGTATTATGTGAGACGGATCTGATCTATAGTGCCTCAGCATGGAAACATGGAAAACATTATGAATTTGCCTCAACTCCGGAGGTAATTCAATCTGATAGGCCACTGGACCAACACGCTTCATCACATGATATGGTCCAATGAACCTAGGACTCAACTTGCCCTTTCTTCCAAATCAAAAAATATTTTTCCAAGGTGAGACCTTCAGAAAGACTTGATCCCTCACGGCAAACTCAATATCCTTACGCTTCAGATCTGCATGCAACTTTTGTCTATCCAAAGCTTCTTTTAACCGTGCTCGAATAATTTTTACCTTTTCTTCCGTCTCAGATATCAATTCAGGACCCAATGAAACACCCCACACCCGGCCCACGAGAATGGACCGGATCTGGAATGTTCCTAAAGTAAACCGGTTTCAAAAAGATTCGATACTTAGAGAAAATTTGTAAATCTTTTTAGAAAAATGTTGTTTGGATTGGGCTTAGATTGGAACCCATTTAATTAAACTTTGAAAATCCAACTTAAGTGAGGTGACAAAACAATTTTAGGGTTTATTATTTTGAAAGAAATAAATTTTGTTTTTCTTAACTTTAATTAAAAATAAATTGTAACACAATCAACATGAATAAGCGGAAATAAAGAAAATCCAACTGGGCCTTATGGCCTTATTACATCAAGTAAAACTCAAAATAAAATAAAAGTAACTAAATCAAATAAAGTCCAAACTAAATAAATTCTCCGAATGTAGCATGGCCACCTCAACGTCTACCGGCCCGGTCCGTCAGTGTTCATCACCTGAAAATAGTTCCCACAATGGGGTGAGTCAACAGACTCAATGTGCACACAGTACTAACATTCAACAAATCAGGCATTCATGTTCAAAACATCAGATCCATATAAAAATGAATGATGATGCAACCCAAACCCATTCCTAATTAGCCATCCACTACACTCCCCCGTACCAACCTGTACACCGTGGGGACTACTAAGTCAACCCTCCATCCGCTACTCTCCATCAAAGGCATTCGCCCATATACGTTGTGTCATTAGACACTATAATCAAATTTATACGTTGTGTCATTAGACACTATTGTAACCGAAGTTACCAAAATTTCGCAATGTGACCGTAGTCAACATATTTCGTTGGTGAGACCGAAGTCAACACCTTCGTTGGTGAGATCGAAGTCAACACCTGTTCTCCCCCTTTCACATAAATCCCGAATGCCCCAAAAATATATATATTGTGCATAACTAATTTCATGTTCATATACATATATTCGCATGTTATAAAATAACATTTTCACAATCCTATCGAGTAGGAAAGCGTGCACAGGTACTTTTGCCACATTTGTGGTACATAGCCACATTCACATTATTATTCATATCATATATTAAAATATTTAGCCATAAAATATCGAAGGATAGTAAGGGTACACACCTGATTTGTTTAGCGATTCCTTGAGATTCAAAAGCTAGATCTAAAGTTTAGATCCTTAGTCCCTACATTTGATTCATCCTTTATTACTTAGCATAAATTCTATTTGGCTATGATATCCAAATCCTAGTAGGATTTGTAAAAGACTTACCTTTGATGCCGATTTGGTGTTTATTCAAATCCCAAAACTTGGTTTTCCTTCACTTGATATTCGACCAACCTTGAATCTCAATATGGGTTAGTTTTCACTTTTTAATAATTAAAGAACCGATCTAGATAATCATACAAGCTTTGGTAGAATACTTTTAGGTACTTACCTTGTGGATCTTAAATCCGAAATTCACCGAATAACTAGGGAACACGTGGCCTATGGTGTACCTTCGGAAAAGAATTTCTTCTTCCATGATTCGCCAAGATTAATAATCAAAATTAGTCTCTAAATTTCAATAAGTCTAGAATATAAAAGAATGGAAAACTAAACTTGGATCTTACCCTTATTTGAAGGAATCGATTGCACCTTCACTTCAACCTTCGAGATTGGCTTAGAGACTTGATGAATAATCGACTATGATTCCCTTATGTATTTGGTTTCAAAGATGAAAGAAGAGAGGAATAATAGGCTTAGAAGGAAATCGGCTAGGAGGCTAAAAGAAAAGAAGAAAAAGAATGGATGCTCAAGAAGAATATTTGGCAGAGGAAAAGAGAGGGAGAATGAATAATGAATGGCCCTAGTCCCCTCCTTTTTATAGCCGAATTTACTAGGCCAAGAATCCTTTACTTGGCCACCACTCTTCCTTATTTTCCTAATTAAAGAATAATTCTTCATTTATCCACCTATTTAGCCGAATTTTAAAGAGAATAAAACTCCTCTTTTGCAAGCTTGTGCCGTCTACCTCTTGGGCTTCTAGAAGCAAAATAAAACTTATTTTATTTTCTTCTTATGTGACTCGAACTCAAGCCCAAAACCTTTTGCATGTGGGCCATTTTCTAAGGCCTTAGGTGGCATCTTCAGGCCACTTTTCCAAGTCCGTTATTGGGTCAAATTTCATGTACTTTATATTTTAGGGTCACTTGGCCCTAAGTTCCCCTTTGGGCTCTAAAATTCGACATTCTGGGGTCATTTTTAAGTTTCCAAAAATTTTCGCGCGGCTCTGTATTTTCCAAGTTTCCAAAATGTTTAGTTTCCTATTTTGGCTTAGTTTCCAAAATGTTTAGTTTCCTCTTTTGGCTTGGTTTCCAAAATGTTCACTTTCCTAATTTACTTCGGTTTCCAAAATGGTCACTTTCCTATTTTAGTTTAGTTTCCAAAACTTAACATTTCTAAAGCATTTCCTTACATTTCCATACATCTCCATACATTTCCACACATTTCCATACATTTCCATACATTTCCATACATTTCCTTTCATTTCCATATATATTTCCATACATTTCCATACATTTCCATACATTTCCTTACATTTCCTTTCATTTCCTTATATTTCCTTACATTTCCTTTCATCTTAGGGTTCTTGAAACTCTTCAGAACACATCCAACACACCAATCGATCCCACTATCTCATGAATTATGCACGAACGCATAACCCCTAATCTAGGATGTTACAGTTCTACCCCCCTTAAAAATAATTTCGTCCTTGAAATTACTTACTATCGTTTATCCGTACAGTCTAACTCACCACACTACGCTATTCTTGCAAGACTCGATCTTAAAGAACTATCATACTTTCTAGGCACATTCTCTAAGTTCACGTTCCTTAGAACTCATTTCTAACGTCGCGATTTAATTAAAAAAAAGTTTTATGAATTAGTCCTTGTTTTACTTGATTACCCGCGAAGAAGTTTTATGGAAAGAATTTTTAGAAGTGGTTCTTTCGTATTCATACATGCACACAGTCTTTTCATTCATTCACACATCCATCAAACAATTATGAACCTTAGTTCATTCAGAGAAACGTTGTAGTTTTTTTCATTTGTTGTGTTTCCACTACCCGGGGGTATTTTCGTAATTTGTCCTACAAGGGTATTTTCGTAATTTGTCAAAATAAGGTTCCTTGGTGATTTTGTCACAAGGTATTTTTGGTCCTTTTAAGTTCCTGGGGTATTTTGGAAAATTTTTTGAAATCAGGGTATTTGAAAATTTTGGACATTAGGGGTGTTTTGGTATTTTTTCACAAATCGGGTAAATTGTAAAATTTTAATAAATCGAGGATATTTGAAGTTGCAAAACTTTGAGGGTTCTTTTGAGAAATTTATTTTCCAAAGACGATGAAGTTGCAAAATTTTGGAAATTAGGGTCATTTTGGTAATTTTGTAAGTTAGGGGCAATTTTGTAATTTTCCAAAATCAAGGTATTTTGATATTTTACAAATTAGGGTTTTGAATGTTTATAAAATAATGAAATTTTGGTAAAGTTTGTTGAGTAGTTTAACATTTTATAAACCAAGGGCATTTTGTAATTTTACCACTAAGGGTATTTTAGTAAATTTGTAAATCGAAATATTTTAGGAAAATTTATAAAATATTCTTTTCAAATCAAGAGGTAATTTAGAAATTTTAAAATTAGGGTTTCCATAAAAATACGGCTAGTCCCTTTCGGGTTTTAGTTATTGGGTTTAGCAGTGACTAAGTCCTCTTGATTAGGGTGAGCAGTTTACTACGCACTGGTAGGATTCGAGTAAAGAGGAGGTGAGTCACTAAGACCGCTTAAATACCAAGCTCTTCTTGAATCCACTCCTGAACATCGCTGTGATTCGACACCTAGCTCGGTGACTTAATCATAGGTTTGTTTGATTAGGCATTTAAGTCTTATGTAATTGTTGGGGTAACTAGTCCTAGGGTTCAAGTACTTAATCTCTATTCTACATTCCATTCCATTTCTACCCTTCTACAAATCATAATATAAATCACATAATGGATAGAAGTACTTACGGTGGAATCATGGTTGGAGACTTAGGTGCCATGCCGAAAACACCTTATTTTTTCAAAGATAATCATTTGGCTCGCTTTGAAAACGTTTTGGGCCTTAGCCCACAGGCCGAGAGTTTAAAACTGGGCTCTGATACCAAATTGAAACACCCCACACCCGGCCCACGAGAATGGACCGGATCTGGTATGTTCCTAAAGTAAACCGGTTTCAAAAAGATTCGATACTTAGAGAAAATTTGTAAATCTTTTTAGAAAAATGTTGTTTGGATTGGGCTTAGATTGGAACCCATTTAATTAAACTTTGAAAATCCAACTTAAGTGAGGTGACAAAACAATTTTAGGGTTTATTATTTTGAAAGAAATAAATTTTGTTTTTCTTAACTTTAATTAAAAATAAATTGTAACACAATCAACATGAATAAGCGGAAATAAAGAAAATCCAACTGGGCCTTATGGCCTTATTACATCAAGTAAAACCCAAAATAAAATAAAAGTAACTAAATCAAATAAAGTCCAAACTAAATAAATTCTCCGAATGTAGCATGGCCACCTCAACGTCTACCGGCCCGGTCCGTCAGTGTTCATCACCTGAAAATAGTTCCCACAACGGGGTGAGTCAATAGACTCAATGTGCACATAGTACTAACATTCAACAAATCAGGCATTCATGTTCAAAACATCAGATCCATAGAAAAATGAATGATGATGCAACCCAAACCCAATCCTAATTAGCCATCCACTACACTCCCCCGTACCAACCTGTACACCGTGGGGACTACTAAGTCAACCCTCCATCCGCTACTCTCCATCAAAGGCATTCGCCCATATCGTTGTGTCATTAGACACTATAATCAAATTATCGTTGTGTCATTAGACACTATTGTAACGAAGTTACCAAAATTTCGCAATGTGACCGTAGTCAACATATTTCGTTGGTGAGACCGAAGTCAACACCTTCGTTGGTGAGACCAAGTCAACACTGTTCTCCCCTTTCACATAAATCCGAATGCCCCAAAATATATATATTGTGCATAACTAATTTCATGTTCATATACATATATTCGCATGTTATAAAATAACATTTTCACAATCCTATCAAGTAGGAAGCGTGCACAGGTACTTTTTGCCACATTTGTGGTACATAGCCACATTCACATTATTATTCATATCATATATTAAAATATTTAGCCATAAAATATCGAAGGATAGTAAGGGTACACACTGATTTGTTTAGCGATTCCTTGAGATTAGAAAAGCTAGATCTAAAGTTTAGATCCTTAGTCCCTACATTTGATTCATCCTTTATTACTTAGCATAAATTCTATTTGGCTATGATATCCAAATCCTAGTAGGATTTGTAAAAGACTTACCTTTGATGCCGATTTGGTGTTTATTCAAATCCCAAAACTTGGTTTTCCTTCACTTGATATTCGACCAACCTTGAATCTCAATATGGGTTAGTTTTCACTTTTTAATAATTAAAGAACTGATCTAGATAATCATACAAGCTTTGGCGAATACTTTTAGGTACTTACCTTGTGGATCTTAAATCCGAAATTCACCAAATAACTAGGGAACACGTGGCCTATGGTGTACCTTGGAAAAGAATTTCTTCTTCCATGATTCGTCCAAGATTAATAATCGAAATTAGTCTCTAAATTTCAATAAGTCTAGAATATAAAAGAATGGAAAACTAAACTTGGATCTTACCCTTATTTGAAGGAATCGATTGCACCTTCACTTCAACCTTCAGAGATTGACTTAGAGACTTGATGAATAATCGACTATGATTCCCTTATGTATTTGGTTTCAAAGATGAAAGAAGAGAGGAATAATAGGCTTAGAAGGAAATCGGCTAGGAGGCTAAAAGAAAAGAAGAAAAGAATGGATGCTCAAGAAGAATATTTGGCGGAGGAAAGAGAGGAGAATGAATAATGAATGGCCCTAGTCCCTCCTTTTTATAGCCGAATTTACTAGGCCAAGAATCCTTTACTTGGCCACCACTCTTCCTTATTTTCCTAATTAAAGAATAATTCTTCATTTATCCACCTATTTAGCGAATTTTAAAGAGAATAAAACTCCTCTTTGCAAGCTTGTGCCGTCTACCTCTTGGGCTTCTAGAAGCAAAATAAAACTTATTTTATTTGCTTCTTATGTGACTCGAACTCAAGCCCAAAACCTTTTGCATGTGGGCCATTTTCTAAGGCCTTAGGTGGCATCTTCAGGCCACTTTTCCAAGTCCGTTATTGGGTCAAATTTCATGTACTTTATATTTTAGGGTCACTTGGCCCTAAGTTCCCCTTTGGGCTCTAAAATTCGACATTCAGGGTCATTTTAAGTTTCCAAAATTTTATGCTGCTCTGTATTTTCCAAGTTTCCAAAATGTTTAGTTTCCTATTTTGGCTTGGTTTCCAAAATGTTTAGTTTCCTCTTTTGGCTTGGTTTCCAAAATGTTCACTTTCCTAATTTACTTCGGTTTCCAAAATGGTCACTTTCCTATTTTAGTTTAGTTTCCAAAACTTAACATTTCTAAAGCATTTCCTTACATTTCCATACATCTCCATACATTTCCACACATTTCCATACATTTCCATACATTTCCATACATTTCCTTTCATTTCCATATATATTTCCATACATTTCCATACATTTCCATACATTTCCTTACATTTCCTTTCATTTCCTTATATTTCCTTACATTTCCTTTCATCTTAGGGTTCTTGAAACTCTTCAGAACACATCCAACACACCCACTGATCCCACTATCTCATGAATTATGCACGAACGCATAACCCCTAATCTAGGATGTTACACCCAACATCTGTCATTCACCCAATTCAGTCCAACAAGTAGGAGTACGGCACCTACAACCATACAATGTCTCGTAGGGTGCCATCTGAATGCTAGACTGATAGCTGTTATTATACGCAAACTCTGCCAATGGTAGAAAATCCTCCCAACTACCACTGAAGTCAATTACACAACCTCTTAACATGTCTTCCAATATCTGAATTACTCTTTCCGACTGACCATCTGACTGAGGATGAAAAGTTGTACTGAAGTTTAAACTTTGTTCCCAAAGCTTCATGCAGAGCTTTCCAAAACTGTGATGTAAACCTAGGATCCCTGTCTGATATAATAGACACTGGTACCCATGCAACCTTACGATTTTAGATACATATAGCTTAGCCAACTTCTGTAATGAGTAATCCGTACGAACTGGTAGAAAATGAGCAATCTTCGTCAATCGATCAACTACTACCCAAACGAAATTTTTCTTAGTAGGTGTTAAGGGTAACCCACTAACAAAATCCATTGTTATCCGCTCCCACTTCCAAAGAGGAATCCTTACCGGTTGTAATAAGCTTGACGGCAATTGATGCTCCGCCTTCACTTGTTGACAAGTCAAACATTTTCCTACAAACTCAGAAATCTCACGCTTCAACCCTGGCCACCAATACCGTTCACGAAGATCTCGATACATCTTATTTCCTCTGGGATGCATAGCATAAGGGCTACTATGCGCCTCCCGTAGAATCATTTATCTCAAATCTAAGTCCTTGGGCATACAAACTCAACCATGAAAACACGACACTCCATCCGTGTTTATACCAAAATCCCCTATTTCGCCACTTTCAACTTGCTGAATTAAGGATCCCAACTTTTCATCTGATATCTGTTTTTCTTTGATTTGATCTAACCACAGAGGCTTCACCTGAAGTTTCGCTAACAAACTACCATCCTCATACAAACTCAGATGAGCAAACATTGCTCTCAAATTAGATACCACCTTACGACTTAACGCGTCTGCTACCACGTTAGCCTTTTCAGGATGATACTCGATTGAGAAATCATAATCCTTTAACAGCTCCACCGACCTTCTTTGTCTCAAGTTTAACTCTTTTTGAGTAAGAAGATACTTAAGACTCTTGTGATCCATAAAGATAATAGACTTCTCACTGTAAAGATAATGCCTCAAAATCTTTAAAGAAAACACTACCGTAGCTAACTCCAAGTCATGAGTAGGGTAGTTTACTTCGTGCGGTTTCAATTGACGAGAAGCATAAGCCACCACTTTTCCATTTTGCATCAGCACACAACCTAAACCTGTGTATGACGCATCACAGTAAATAGTAAATTCTTTTCCAGCCTCAGGTTAAATTAAAACTGGTGCTTCCGTCAAAATCTTCTTCAATTTCTCGAAACTCTCTTGCTGTTTATCAGTACATACGTACGGTACCCCCTTTCGCAACAACTTAGTTAGGGGTGCAGCAATCAGTGAAAACCCCTCAATAAAGTGTCTATAATATCCGGCTAAACCCAAGAAACTTCGAATCTCAGCTACTGACTTCGGTAGTTTCCAATCCAGTACAGCCACAACCTTTTGAGGATCCACCCTTACACCTTCAGCTGACACTACATGACCCAAGAAAGTCACTTCCTTTAACCAAAATTCACATTTACTGAATTTGGGATAAAGTTGCTTATCTCGAAGTAACTGCAATACTATACGCAAATGTGAGTCATGTTCCTCTTCATTCCTCGAATATACCAAAATGTCATCTATGAACACTACTACAAACCGGTCTAAGTATGGTTGAAAGACCCTATTCATCATATCCATAAATGCAGCTAGTGCATTGGTTAACCCAAACGGCATCACCAAAAACTCATAATGTCTATAACGAGTTCGAAATGCCATCTTATGAATATCTGCTTCTTTCACCTTGAGTTGGTGATAACCCGATCTCAAATCAATTTTGGAGAAAACTGAAGCTCTTTTTAATTGATCAAATAGGTCATCAATTCTCGGCAAAGGATACCTATTCTTGATCGTCAATTTATTCAATTGCCTGTAGTCAATGCACATACGCATCGACCCATCATTTTTTCTCAATGAACAAAATCGGTGCTCCCCACGGAGACACACTCGGTCGAATAAATCCCCGATCCAACAATTCTTGAATTTGAGCTTTAAGCTCTACCAACTCCTTCGGTTCCATTCTATAAGGAGCAATGGCCACTGGAGCCGTTCTGGGCAAAAGCTCAATACCAAATTCTACTTCCCGATCTGGGGGTATACTAGGAAGTTCTTCAGGAAATACATCTGGAAATTCCTTCACCGTTTTCACATCTTCCGCTGATAATTCTTTGGCATCCAAAGCCCAAATAAAAGCTAGGAATGCTCTACACCCTTTTCGTACCAACTTTTCTGCCTTTAACGCAGATACCATATTTGCCAAGTAATTTCTTCGTTCGCCTATCATTACTACTTCCTTATCATCCGAAGTCCTTATTGACATCCATTTTTCTGTACAATCCAATTGCGCCCGATGCTTAACTAACCAATCTATGACCAGAATGAGATCGAACTCGCCGAAAGGCAATTCTATCAAATTTTCCAAAAATATTTCTCTTTGGATTTTTAAGGGTACGTCTCTAAATAGTTTATTTACAATTATCGACTGTCCTAAAGGACTAATTACCGTCATCTCACTATCGGTAATTTTAGATTCTAGATTCAAGTTTCCATATATGGCACTAGCAACATACGAGTGGGTAGAACCAATATCTATCAAAGCAGTAACAGGTACATCATATATGAAGAATGTACTAGTTATCACATCAGGGGCAATGCCATCCTCACGGCGTCTAACTGCATAGACCAATCCTGGCTGTCTTGCATCCGCATTACCTCTAGAACCATTGCCTCGACCCGACGCACCTTGACCACATTCAGCCCCATTACCACTACGACCTGATCCACGGCCTCTAATTGGCTGCTGAGTTCCTCTGGCCGGCTGTACATCAAGATTACGGGCTTCCTGAGTCGTATCCATCCGTCGAGGGCAATTCTTATATTGATGATCCATTGAACCACATTTATAACAAGCACCAATTTTCCTCTAGCACTCTCCGAAATGTCATTTCCCACATTCAGCACAGTCTCGACTCTGATTAATAGCCACAGGTGCTCTACCTTGAGCTGGCTCATCATTCTGAAGCCTCTTCTGAAACCATTTTGAAGAACCCGAATACTTTATATCTTTTTTGCCTCTAACTCTTTCCCGGTTGTGACGTTCTGAGCGCTTAGCCTCTTCGGCTATCTTGTCTTTCTCCACAAGCGTGGAAAAAGTTTTAACTTGTTGTGGGGCTATCAAAACCCGTAACTCATCATTCAGCCCATCCTCGAAGCGTACACAGTGCTCATGATCCGTTGGCACTATTGTTCAAGCATAGCTACTCAAGCGTAAAAACTCAGCCTCATACGCTACCACCGTCTTATTTTCTTGAATCAGATTCAGGAATTTCTTCCTCCGAGCATCCACATAACTTGTTCCTACATATTTCCCTTGACAGGCAGCTTTGAAGATTTCCCAAGTAACAAATTCAGCTTCAGTGCCTTCTCAGACAATAAACCACCATTGGTATGACTCGTCCCTTAACAAAGACACCGCTCCCCTTAGTTTCTATTCTACAGTACACTCTAGGTCATCCATAATACATTCTACTGCCTCGAGGCAATATTCAGCAACATTTGGAGCTACACCTGAGACACCTCTGAAAACCTCAGCACCACTTGATTTCAATCGCTCCGATATCGACCCACGAGCTGTTGGCCTAGTTCTAGTTCCAGCGACCCTTTCAAGGACTCGCAACATTGCTCGTGTCAAAGCATCATCTTCTCTCCTATTCTCCTATGAATCATTTTCCAAAGTTGGTGATGCCGGTGCATCCATTTTCTGGATATGTCCCGATTCCTCGGACATAGCTCTAGCACCTCGACCTCAACCACAGCCACGTCTACCACGTCCGCGTCCTCTGGCGCTCATACTGACTAACTCGTTTTAATCTAATTACGAATTTTATGAATTAGAAAACTGTTTCAGTGTTTATTAATGATATTTTATGAGATTCAAGAGATAAAGTTGTTTTTCGCAACACATCCTATAGTCTCGATCTCTATGGTTTTCAACATCTAAAACTAGAAGTTTTAGAGTGTTCCTATGATCATATCATCATAATAATCATTCAGTAATGAATACTTACTTGACTTGGTGCCGGATGCTTGTGGTGCCATACTAACTTTAAAACATAAAAATAATTTCTGACGAAAGTTATTTATTGAACCCAACCACAGCTGAGTTTTGAAACTAGCTCTGATACCATTAAATGTAACACTCCAAACCAGGTCTATGCGTCAAGATGAGATTTGGTTTGTCACACAGATCGAACATTCTTTTAATCTTTCTAATGATTTAGGTGAAACCATACTACAAAACCTTTTGAAAATAAAGTTTAATAAAAACCAAGAGAAATGATTTAAATTCGATGAATTTAAGAAACATTAGTTGGAATCTTATCATTTAGAATTTAATTATCAAAAACCTTAAAGTAGTTTTTAAAGAGTTCAAAAGAATTTGAAAACAAGAATAGTTAAAGAATCTCATATGTTTTAAAACCAAAGTATTTTAAAGAAACATTATAGCATTAATATAAGCCCATATTAAGTATCTAAAACAAAATTTAAATCCATCCACACATAAAATCCATAAAATATTAATAAAGGCCTTATTACATCATATCCAAAATAGTAATTAAAAGAAAGCACTTAATAAAAGTTCATAGTTTATAAAACCCATGTTCGTAGTATGGCCTCCACGAAGTCATCCTCGGCCCAAGCCCCCGTCAATTGCCATTACCTGAGATGGATATTTAAATGGAGTGAGTTACTCAGAACTCAGTGTATAACTCACTTACCATATCCACTGGGCCAGATCATCAAGTCATTATTCTTGGGCTTGAGCCCATCAACAGATTTAGCAATATAATATAAATGAAATGAATGTAAAATGAAATTTCCCAACCAACCTAATTT
This sequence comes from Gossypium rotundifolium, assembly GCA_025506655.1. Lineage (NCBI taxonomy): Eukaryota > Viridiplantae > Streptophyta > Magnoliopsida > Malvales > Malvaceae > Gossypium > Gossypium rotundifolium. The sequence goes on from CP106722.1 coordinate 66,280,687, forward strand.
CCATCCGCTACACACCACCCGTACCAACCAACACACCTGTGGGGATCAAGTCAACCCACCCCACCAACACCCCAATCACAGGCATTAAGCCATTTTTAATAATGTTGTGGTGCACCACCGAACCAGATTGTGACAAAGTCACCGAACTAGAGGCATTAAGCCATTAAAATATTTGTGACAGAGCCACCGAACTAGATTTTGGCAACAGGCCTTTCTTATCTTCATCATTTATCCCAACCCATGCAAACATGTATGCATAACAGTCTATATCCATATGATAACTTAACAAAAAGCCCATAATACATATGAGTCTATATTTCAAGTTTTTATTATGGCCCATAATACAAAATAACATTTAGCCCATTTAGCAATCTAGCAACTTTTGCCCATTTAACGATCTAGCAGATTTTTGGCCCATTTAACGATCTAGCAGATTTTCGGCCCATTTAACGATCTAGCAAATTTTTGGCCTATTTAACGATCTAGCATATTTTCGGCCCATTTAACGATCTAGCAGATTTTCGGCCCATTTAATGATCTAGCATATTTTTCGACCCATTTAACGATCTAGCATATTATCATAAATTTCACGACTTTAACTATTTTCATGCATTTCATAAAAGTGTTAATTATTACTCATATTCCAGTTTTGCCATCTTTACTATTTTATCCCAATACTTACGATATAGTATTTAACCCGGGATAAGTGTGAAGTTACACACCTGGTTACTGTGAGAACTAGACTTTCCCGCTCGTCGATACCTAAACGCATCATGATAAATTAGAATACTATTATTTATTTACAAATCGAATTTTAAAATAACGATCTGGACTTTTACCCTCAGAATTTCGAACCACTTCTATTTGCGGTTTCTCCCCAATTATTGGTTCGTTACCCGATGAAAATCCACGAACAAACAAAGGTTCAGGAGTACGAACGACTTCAAACAACCCGGTGGAAAATATCGAATTCCCTAAACAGTCCTTCGCTTATACTTAGGGGGAATAGCGGAACCACCCCTCTTCCAAACACTATTTTTTCCCTTTTCGTCCCTATCTTGATTGTCTCTATCGACATAAGATCATTAGTCTGACTAAATAATTATCGAAATTATGACTAACGGTTTTAAGAGTGAGATTGGCTTACCACAAATATCCTCGTTCCACAAGATGACAATCGAGCGATAACGTCCCCCAAAATGAAATCGATTAATAATCCATCTATAACAATATGTCGAGTAATATAAGAGTCCTTAATAATCCCTTACCTTAACACCTTAAATCGATTCCAACGATTCACGACGCTCACGAACACTTGAGTTTCGGCCCTCCACTATTACACTATAATATAACGAAAGAAAATGTTTAATAGAATGAATGATGATTTTGACCAAAGAGATTTTTCTTACCACCATTAAGATTCGGCCAAGACTTCCCTTAACCAACATAGAAACCGAAAAGAAACTCTTACCTATTGTCCAAGGCTTGAAAGAAGAATGATCGAGAAGGATACTTATGTATAGTTGAAGATTCGGCTATGAATAAACAAACAAAAGAAAAATGGTTCAGCAATGGAGTAATCTAACATTCGGCCATGAGAGAAAAATAATGAAGAGAAAGTGTTTTGCAAAAGCAAAAATGACCAAAAGGTAATACCCCCAAAAGCTACCAACCAAACTAGCCTATCACCAAAATTCACCACCCAAATTCGGCTCCCCCCTTTAGTCCACAAAACCGTCCCCATTCATCGTCAAAATGGCCATGAAAGAGTTACCAAACATCAACCTAGTCTCAAGCCTTACCATCCTCTATTTTCCTTAAGTTTGAGAAATCTTATCCCCAAAGTTAAGCAATTCCATCCCTTAACTCATGCTTACCATAACCTTAAGTCTTATTACCATAAAACCTTAATCCAACTCATCTTAATCCTTATCCATGACCGACACATGCTAGGATAAAGCAAAAATAAAAAATAAAAATAAAGCTCCCAAATTGCATGCCAGAAGATTCGAACCTCTTCCCTCAAGGTACTTCATGTGGCGCCATATCCTTCTTATCAATTGCTCAATTATGCCATATTTTATCACTTAATTAACTTAAACTTCAAGGTCACCTAATTTCTTTACACTAAAGTACTCTTTACTAAAATTTATTCTAATTCCAATTAAACCCGCGCCTTCTCAAAACTATATTTAACACATAATAAAATCATACCCGAGCTAACACCAAGCAACATATTGATACTCAAATTTTTAAGATGTTACATCTAGCCTAAAATTAGAGTGATTTCTTTTAACTAAAATTAATTAAAAGCACGACAGAGAATGAATTGAGAAAATACTTTTTAGACAACTTTATGAGAGAGGCAATACCCAAGGAATAATCCACCTAGACTTCACTTATTACTTCTGATTCATACGATTTATTCACTTGACCTAATCCATAGAAATCCCTGATTTATATTAATATCTCTTTCAAGAATAAAAACAACTGACTCTAGGTTGATTAATTGAAATCCCTTTCTAATTAAAACCCCTATTTTCGCATTAACTCGATCTATGGATTCCCTTATTAGATTTGACTCTAATCTGGCAGATTTACGTCGTCCTATATCTAGGATTGCATTCAACTCCGCTTAATTGTGTTGATCTACTCTTAAACAGGGACTTTTTCTCCTCTGAATAAGCACATTCGACTTGAACCAATAACCTGAATTATCAAAACAAGAATAATAACTCACAATTAAGAATAAGAACAAGTATTTATCTTATAAATCAAATAGTAATAAGATCTATCTTAGGTTTCATCCCCTTAGGTATTTAAGAGATTTAGTTCATACTGATAGAGGAAAACATCTTAAAATAAGGAAACTACAAAACATAAGAAAACCCAAAAACTTCATGAGAAATTGATAGGAGATCTTCAGTCTTGATGGAGGTCCTTCTTCCAAGCTGCTCCCAATGGCTGTCCTCGAGTATTTTCTGCTTTCTACTCTGTCTCTCCCCTTAGGCTCTTTACTTAGGTGTTTTTATAGGCTTTGGAGCACCTTTCTTGGCCTACAAGTAACATTTTTCGAATGAAATTAGACTTAGGTTCGGCAGGGACACGCCCGTGTTCGATAGCTTAGGCCGTGCTTGATTTTGCTCACCACACATGACCGTGTGGTCTACAACTTAAGCCGTGTTCGATTGTACTCATCACACACGGCCGTGTGATCTTCTCGTGTGCTATAGTCAAGGCCGTGTTGATTTCTGAGGTAGGCCCATTTTGTCCATTTTTGGCTCGTTTATCGTTCTTTTTGACTCCCTAAGCTCTCCTACGTGTAAAACATGAAATTAAAGGATTAGGGGCATCGAATTCATCAAATCTAATGAAAATTCATCCAAAAATAAGCCAAGCATGGGGTAAAAATGCGTATAAATTATTGTTTATCAAATATCCTAACACTTAAACCTTTGCTTGTCCTCAAGCAAAATCCTCAACTCACAATTAAAATTAACTTCCTCAATTCATAATTCTCATCAATAATGTCTCATCATAATTCAGAGATAATTCATAGATTGATAATTTAACTAAAAGTGTCTTAAAGATTAAAATAATCTAAGTCACAAATTTTTATAGCACAGAAACATAGGTGTTTCTCCTTACCTAAATAATCACATTTGATTCAAAACGACAAGAGTTGACATCCTCACTAAAGATTCACTCAAAGTGTTTAAGGTTCAAATTAAGCATTCAAAAGTCAAACATGAAAAATTATTACCATAGGCTTGCATAAATATCAAATCTCCACCACCATAAAATGAGATGATACACCAATCAAAAGGTCTTTAAAATAGGTGTAATGGGGCTTGGGTTAAAGGTGTGGATAAAGGATAAAAAAAAGGGTTAAAAATCGAGATTGAATTGACAATTTACCTAACTAGAAGAAATGAACTAATACTGAATAATTACATCGATTGAAAACTTATCACTAGTAACACGAGCTTCTTCTAAAATGTGAAATTAACAGTTTAAGATTATAAAACTAATAATGAATAAATTTTTAACCTTTTTTTAAGAATAAGAACACGATATAAGATGAATTTAACAATTGAAATAAAGAAAATAGTTAGGCAATTAATCAAATTAAATCTCGACAAAAGGGGAATCAATAAAGTAGGAGAAGAAAAATTTGGGATTGGGTTAATTTTAATGGGTGTGTCAAGAAACAGTTTATTAGGATCAATGGGTTCACTAGGGGTTAATTATGAAGATAGGATTTTAATGGAATAAATGGGTTAAAACCTAAGTGCCTTTATCATCTCAGTATATCAAATCAAATGTGTGGTCTTGACATGTATAATCGAAGCAAGTTCTAGAATAACAAATCAATATTGACACACTCAAAACCAATAAAAAAGTGAGCAAAAAAAAAATGTATGCTCTAAAAGGCTTAAAATCTCACAAAAATTATGGTTTTTGATGTCAACCTTGCAAATTTCAAACTTTAAAGTAATATTTAAATTTAGGGAAACAACCTAATAAATTTTTAATTCTAAAAATAGACTTATCATGCTTGATTCTCTAATGTCTCAAAGTTTAAACCATCAATGCACGATTACCTATGACTTAATCCAAAACATATCAATGAAAATCATAAGTTAATCGAAATTTTATTCTAATAGTAATATGGGAAAATTCACTTAAGAATAAGACATAATTCAGGGATTTTCTAATAATACTATATTTAACCTCCCCACACTTAAGATGTACATTGTCCTCAATGTACAAAGACAAATAATAATAATGTAAGCAGAAAATTATAAGAGAATGAGATGAAACTTCCTGAACTATGAATGAAATCCTTAGAAGGTGAATTTTGCAGAAATGGATCCAATGAGAACATGATGAACTAGGCAGAGGTGAAGGTGGGGGGAATATTCCAGTTCCTTAGTAGCACCTCGAAACTTTTAAAAATGCGGAGTCATCAGTAAAGTTTTAGGGGGTTTATTAATGGATTTCGTTATGGTTACTCGATAATAAATAGCCAGAGATAAAAAGAAATCAAAATATACTAATATAAATTAAAGGCAAGAAAGATAAAGAGAAAGAGTTTAAAAATTAAAATAAAATAAAATAAAAAATAAATGGACTCAAAGGTCCTTATCGGTAGATGGGTCGCAAGGTGGGGTGGTGGTGATATGTGGAAATGCCAACAAAGCTGTTGCAGAGTAGCCTCGATGCGTCGAATCATCAAGTGTTGTCATTAAATTATTAAGTGCAGTACTAATTGAAATGATTGAGGCTGTCAGAGGTGTCAGTCAGTGAAACAGCCGCATGAACTGGTCGGTGAGGTGGTGGCGGCGCAGAAGGTGGCTCCTCATGATGCAAAAAGACATCATCAGTAATGTCCTCTAGGTCGTCCTGATCGGTGGTCCTCGATAGACGGTACTGAGGAGGATCAAACCCACGCTGATGCTCAATCATCCTCATATGAAGCATCGTCGCAAAGCCCTATGGGGATATCTGCCCAATAAGCACGAGCGAGGAGGACTAAGCTACGGTATTGAGGAGGCCAAAGTGTCGAGCCAAGCGCGTCACATATGGGCCAATAGAGAGGATTCCTCTCCTATGTCGCTCTGTTTGATGTCGAATTAAGAGGGCGATGAAGTAAGTAGGCTAAGTCAAACACGTGCCCATGTGCCATGCACCATAAGAAGTAGGCGTTATGAGTGTTGACGATGCCAGTGCTCTCTTGCCTTCCTGTCAAAGTGTGAGCTAGGATGGCATGTGGGTACCTCAAGGATGGGGCGAGAGCTAACACCTTAGAGCGTCTGGGATCGTAGGTAGCCAAGGTAGGGACTAGGTCTCTCCGGCAGAGCGAAGGTGAGTAGTGGATATGGTGATGAAGGTTCTTGAAGTCGTCGTCCTCCATGAATTCCTCGATGTAAAGTCCTAAAGTGACCCCAAACTCTGGGATACTCAACTCTCGTACTAGGCCTCTAGGCAGAATTGGACTGTGCCTGGGTTGTCGAAATTTGTCATGACTACCTGAAGATGGAAGGTGGAACAGAGCTCCAAAGTAAGCTCGAGATAGGTTGGCTCGATAATCTCAAAAAAGTGCCCTCACGGGTCGGTAGTCAATAGGGCCTGGACGGTGTCAGCTAGTTGGACCTGCTCCAAGGCGACCCAATCAATGCATCTCCCCACACCGAGGATTCGTGCACGAAATATCTAAAAAAGTTCCTCCTGGGGACCCAAGGAGAACTATAGAAAAGGGTGGCGTACTTCGGCAGACGCATTTGTGGAGGTAGCTCTGGGTCCCTTCTGCTTGTTTAAAGCAGGGACAATAGTATTTTTCCCACGTGGGGGAGTCATTACGTACCTAAAAATGCAAAAGATTTTCAATAAATCAAGTATCATTACTAGCCAAAAATGTACTATCCTGGTAGTCCTAAATTGTATAATCCTATAATAGTGAATTAGGATATCAAGTAATCCTAAAATTAGGCAGTATGAATTTATGGTAGGCTTAATACATGGAATTTTAAAAGGAATAAACTAAAATAATATTAAGTAAATTAACAAGATTACTAAGAAGTAGTTTTCAAATAATCATTAAGCGCAGTAATGGAATAAAATCAAACCATCAAAAGAACTAAGGAATTTGAAATAGAAATTTACATTGTAATTATAATAAAAAAATAATAATAAAATCAAAATGGAAGACAGAAACAACAGGGAGAGAAGGTTGAACCGATGGAAGGCTGTGGTTGGAGCACGGTTGTGGCGGTGGCGCATGGGCATGGTGGTCATACACGGGCATGTACTGCGAAGGCTGGTGCGTCGGGGAAAGAAAAATGAGAAGAGAAAAGGAAAAGAAGGAGCAAAAGGAAAAGGGAGGGAGGGTTTTGGGTTAGAGAAGAAGGGAGAAATGAGGAAAGTGGATGAGGAGGACGGTGGCCAAATATGGGGAGCGGCTGCTAGGGTTTAGGGGGAAATTTTTGGGGATGAAAGTGAACACGAGGTAGGGGTTTAAATAGGGGTTAGGTCAGACGATCAGTGGCCACGGCTGTGTACCATGTGTTTTACCCGTGTGTTTCGTGATTGTTGGTTTAGGGCCTGTCTGAGTCTTACTCGACGCCCGTGTTCCCTGGGCGTGTTGGGTCACACGGCCGGATCGCATGACCGTGTGATGCTTTGTTCATTTCTTCCATGCCCGTGTATAGGTGCACATGCCCATGTTAATTAATCAGTATCGACCACAGCCAATAGGCACGGGCGTGTCACACGCCCGTGTGAATTTCTTAGTTTTAGCCACAGTTTCTGGGCACGGGCATGTCTCACGCCCGTCTCATTCACTCATATTGCCCACGATCTTAAGGCACGCCCGTGTGAGTTTATCACATCCCGTGTTCTTTAGTCAGTTTCGACCACGGCCGCATCGCACGGTCGTGGCATTTTATCGTAGCCCGTGTTTTAGAGAAAATTTTTATCCTATTTTCACACGGTCTCTGCCACGCTGATGTACCTACTCGTAGTGTCCACACGGCCACGACCATGCTCGTGTGCAAGGCCATGTGGGTTGGGAAACCTGCACTTTATTAATTTGGTTAGTTTTTAGTCAGGAGCTAAAAATAAAAAATATGGACATTAGTGAGGTTAGTGCTCGGGTTGCCTCCCGAGAAGCGCTCGTTTAAAGTCTTAAGCTAGACTTACCTTATTTTCATCTCTATATGAAGGTTCACGAAGCTGAAACTCCTCTCTCATATCCCTAAAATCTTCACCATTATATAGTTTAAGTCGTTGACCGTTTACCTTGAATGTTCCATAAGTCGAATGGGTTACCTCAATTGTGCCATAGGGAAAAATGGTTTTGATTTTGAATGGACCTGACCATCTTGATTTTAGCTTTCCAGGAAACAATTTGATCTTTGAATTGTATAGTAGAACAAGATCTCCAGCATCAAATTGCTTTGATTGCTTCAAACGAGCATCATAGCGTCGCTTTGTTGCTTCCTTGTATAAACGTGAGTTCTCGTAGGCATTAGCTCACCACTCAACTAGCTCATTCAACTGCATCAATCTTTTCTCACCTGCAAGTTTAAGATCATAGTTTAAGAATTTTATAGCCCAAAATGCTTTGTGCTCTAATTCAAATGGTAGATGACAACTCTTTCCGTAGACAAGTCTGTATGGGGATGTTCATATGGGAGTTTTAAAAGCGATTCTATAGGCCCATAAAGCATCATCTACTTTTAATGCCCAATCTTTCCTGTTTGATTCTACGATTTTCTCTAGAATACGCTTAAGCTCCCGATTGGCTACTTCAACTTGTCCACTGATTTGAGGGTGATAAGGGGTAGCTGTTCTGTGATGCAGTCCATATTTTTTTAAGATTTTATCAAATTGAGTATTAAAAAAATGAGTATCCCTATCACTAATAATTGCTCTAGGTGTTCCAAATCGAGAGGAAAGTTTCTTAAGAAATCTCACTACCACTCTAACATCATTAGTAGGTAAAGCTTGAGCTTCCACCCATTTCGACATATAATCAGCCGCTACTAAGATGTAGTTATTCCCAAATGAGCTAGGGAATGGACCCATAAAATCAATACCCCATACATCAAATATTTCACATGATATCATATACATTTGAGGCATTTCATCGCGTTTAGAGATATTACCTATTCTCTGACATCTATCACACGAAGTAACATACCTGTTAGTGTCCTTGAACAGAGTGGGCCAATAAAAACCTAATTCAAGTGTTTTATGTGCTATTCTAATCCCACTGTAATGTCCTTCTGTTGGTTCTAAATGGCAATGTTCTAGGATTTTTCTTGCTTCTACCTTTGTAACACATCTCTGAATTACTTGATCTGCACATATACAAAAAAAAAGGTCCTCCCAAAAATAGTTTTTCACATCAGCAAAGAATCGCTTCTTTTGATGATGTGTTAACCCTTTTGGTAGGATGTTAGTAGCTAAGTAGTTCGTAATATCTGCAAACCAAGGTGCATCGGATTCGGATATAGCAAAGAGTTGTTCTTTAGGAAATGATTCATTTATCTTACTCTCATCGAGTTCTTTGATATGTGGATTTTCAAGCCTAGAAAGATGGTCTACCGTAAGATTTTTAGCTCCTTTCTTATCCTAAATTTCCAATCAAATTCCTGTAAGAGTAAAATCCATCTTATGAGTTGAGGTTTTGCATCAGATTTAGTTAAAAGATAATGAAGAGCTGAATGGTCAGTGTAAACGACAACTTTAGATAATATCAAATACTATCTAAATTTATCAAATGCAAAAATCGCAGCTAGCAATTCTTTTTCTGTGGTGGTGTAATTTTCTTGTGCGGCCGTCAATGTTTTGCTAGCGTAATAAATGAGCTGATAATGCTTGCCTCTTCACTGTCTTAAAACTGCACCTACTGCAAATCACTCGCATCACACATTAGTTCAAAGGGCAAATTCCAATCAGGTGCAATTATTATTGGAGCATTTATTAATTTATTTTTGAGGGTATTAAATGCATCTAAACATTCCTGATTAAAATTGAAAGGCACATCTTTTTCTAGTAATTTCGTTAAAGGCTTAGCTATTTTAGAAAAATCCTTAATAAATCGTCTATAAAATCCAACATGTCCTAAAAAGCTTCTAATAGCCTTAACTGAACTAGGAGGAGGCAATTTTTCTATGGCTTCAATTTCTTTTTTATCAACCTCAATCCCTTTACTAGAAATTTTGTGACCTAACACAATCCCTTCTCGAACCATAAAGTGACATTTTTCCCAATAAAGCACAAGGTTCATTTCCTCACATCTTATTAGAACCTCTTTTAAATTTTTAAGGCGAAGGTGGAAAGAATTACCAAATACCAAAAATTCGTCCATAAATACCTCCATAATATTTTCCACAAGTTCATCAAAAATGGCTAGCATGCAGCGCTGAAAAGTAGCAAGAGCATTACATAATCCAAAAGGCATTCTATGATAAGAAAATGTACCATACGGACATGTAAATGTTGTATTTTCTTGATCCTTAGGAGCTATTATGATTTGGAAGTAGCCAGAGAGTCCGTCTTGGAAGCAATAGTGCATATGCCTAGATAATATTTCTAACGTCTGATTAATGAAGGGTAAGGGAAAGTGATCTTTTCTCGTGGCATCATTCAACTTCCTATAGTCAATGCAAACTCTCCAACCTATGACTGTTCTTGTTGGAATCAATTCATTCTTCTCATTGGCTACAACAGTCATGCCTCCCTTTTTTGGAACAACCTGCACAGGACTTACCCAAGTACTATCAGAAATAGGATAAATAACTCTAGCATCTAGAAGTTTAATTACCTCAGATTTAACAATTTCCTTCATGTTGGGATTTAATCGTCTTTGAGGTTGCACACATGGTTTATATTCATCTTTCATTAAAATTTTGTGGGTGCAAAACGATGGGCTTATCCCTTTAATGTCAAAAATCTTCCAAGCTATGGCTATTTTATGCTCCTTTAGTACCTGTAGTAACTCGTCTTTCTCATTGGGTTCCAATTCTAAAGAAATAATTACCGGTAGTGTATAATTATCTCCGAGGAATGCATACTCTAAGTGATTCGGTAATTGTTTCAATTCCAATTTGGGAGGCTCTTCAATAGAGGGTTTTTGTTTTAGTTCGTTGTAGATTTCATTGCCCTCCTACTTCTTTTGTCTTGGAGAAGAAGTATTCGAATTTAACTCGATTTGTATCTCCCCCATCTCATTGATATCGTCATCTGCCTCCTCACCATGGGTAAGACACAGTTCCAATGTGTCTTCATGTATGTTTTCCTGAAAAGAATCTTGAATAAAATGATCAACAGCGTTGATAAAATAACAAGAATCATATTGCTCTTTAGAGTATCGCATAGCATCATAAATTTTAAAAATAATTTCCTCGTCACCTACCCTAAGCACAAGTTTATCATAACCTACATCAATAACAGCCCTAGCTGTAGCTAAAAATGGCGTCCTAAAATTAAAGGTACCTCAATGTCCTCATCCATGTCAAGCACAACAAAATCAATAGGGAATATGAATCTATCAACTTTTACCAAAACATATTCAATAATTCCCCTAGGATATTTAATAGATCTATCAACTAATTGGATACTCATCCTAGTGGATTTTGGTTCCCCAAGACCAAGCTTCTTGAACATTTTATAAGGCATTAAATTAATAATGGCACCTAAATCAGCTAATGCTTTCTCAATATTTAAACTACCAATTAAACAGGGAATAGTGAAACTTCCTGGATCTTTCAATTTGGTTGGTAGCTTATTTTTGAGAATAGCTGAACATTCCTCGTTAAGTTCCACGGTTAATAGCTCTTCAAACTTCCTTTTATTTGTTAAAAGCTCTTTTAAGAATTTTGCGTATGTCGGAATCTATGAAATAGCTTCAACAAAAGGTAAGTTAATATGTAATTGTTTAAAAAGTTCAAGAAATTTACCAAATTGTGCGTCCATGTGGTCTCTCTTTAACTTTGCCGGATATGGGATCAGTGGTTTATACTCTTTAAGTACTAGTGTTACATTCTCGTTTACTTCTTCACCCTTTGCCTTATCATTTTCTTGTGGCATCTTCTTTTCAGGTTCAGCCAATACCTTCCCATTCATTAGTGTAACTGCCTTCACATGCTCTTTTGAGTTAGGTATGGTGTTACTAGGTAAACTGCCTGGTTGCCTTTCAGAAACTATCTTAGCCAGCTGTCCAAATTGATTCTCTAGCTCTTGAATTAATGCTTGCTAATTTTTCAATGCTGTTTCGGTATTCTAAAAATGAGTTTCTGACACCAAAATAAACTTTGCTACCATATCTTCAAGGTTCGGCTTTTTCTCTTGCTGGTAGGGTGGCTGGAAACCTGGAGGGGTTTGCGGTTTTTGATTTCATTGACCACCCCATGAGAAGTTTGGGTGGTTCCTCCAACCTGGATTGTAAGTGTTACTATAAGGATTATTCTAAGGTATAAAATTATTACCATATAGTTCATCTATTTTATTTATATGCCAGGGTTGTAGGATGGATATTCTATATTGTTTGGCCTTCCTCCGTTTGCATCGCACTGCATCACCAGATGTACCTGCGAAGGACCACACAAACCATCAATCTTTTTACTTAAAACCTCTACCTGGTTTGATAGCATGGTGACTGCATCGAGGTTAAAAACACTCGCCGCTTTTGTCGGGTTTGTTCTCATGACTTTCCACTGATAGTTATTCAGAGACATCAACTCTATAAACTTATAAGCTGCTCCAGGGGTTTTGTTATTTAGCGGCTACATCAATCAATTGCCTAGTTGAGGGGTTCACACCATTGTAAAAGGTTTGAACTTGTAGCCATAATGGCAACCCATGGTGAGGGCATCTTCTCAGTAGATATTTGTATCTCCCCCATGCAGCGTAAAGTGTTTCTAAATCCATCTGCACAAAAGAAGAGATATCATTCCTCAACTTAGCCGTTTTAGCCGGCAAAAAAATATTTAAGTAAAAAATTTTCAGTCATTTGTTCCCATGTAGTGATTGATCCTCATGGTAACGAGTTTAACCACTGTTTAGCTTTGTTCCTCAACAAGAAGGGAAACAACCGAAGGCGAATGGCATCATCAGAAATGCCATTAATTTTGAAAGTATCACAAAATTCTATAAAATTTGCTAAATGAGTATTTGGGTCTTCGTCCTACGAACCATCAAATTGAACAAACTGTTGAATCATTTGAATAGTATTAGGTTTCAGTTCAAAATTATTTGCAGTAATAGCAGGTCTAACAATACTCGATTCAGCCCCAGTTGAATTAGGATTAGCATAGTCGTACATAGTACGAGGAGCAGGATTTTCGGCAACTACCAGAGGAAGCGGATTATTATCAGCCATCTCCTCAATAGCGTTAGTATTGTCCTCTTGCTCTTCCTCTATATATTGTAGGCTTCGCCTTATTTCCATACGATTTCTGCGAGCGGTACTTTCTATTTCACTATAAAAAAGTAATGGTCCTGACGGGTTTTTTCTAGTCATAAACTAAAAAAAAAAAAAAAACCTACCAGAAGAAAAGAAAGAGCAAAATTAGAGAAGTAACCATAAAATAAAAAAAAATAAATTGCAATAAAATAAAAATGGCTAAAGTAATAAAAATTTAGTGTTCCTACTATCTTAGTCCCCAGTAACGACGCCAAAAACTTGATGTGTCTCTATCGTTTAATAGTATAGTTATGGTAAGACCAGAAATATCGTTTCCACAAGGACCAAGAATACTAGTAATTACTATCTTCTTATTATCTAGCCTAAAAATTAGAGTGATTTCTTTTAACTAAAATTAATTAAAAGCACGACAGAGAATGAATTGGGAAAAATACTTTTTAGACAACTTTATGAGAGAGGCAATACCCAAGGAAGAATCCACCTAGACTTCACTTATTACTTCTGATTCATACGATTTATTCACTTGACTTAATCCATAGAAATCCCTGATTTATGTTAATATCTCTTTCAAGACTAAAAACAACTGACTCTAGGTTGATTAATTGAAATCTCTTTCTAATTAAAACTCCTATTATCACATTAACTCGATCTATGGATTCCCTTATTAGACTTGACTCTAATCCGGTAGGTTTACGTTGTCTTATATCTAGGATTGCATTCAACTTCGCTTAATTGTGTTGATCTATTCTTAAACAGGGACTTTTCTCCTCTAAATAAGCACATTCGACTTGAATCAATAACCTGAATTATCAAAACAAGAATCATAACTCACAATTAAGAATAAGAACAAGTATTTATCTTATAAATCAAATAGTAATAAGATCTGTCTTAGGTTTCATCCCCTTAGGTATTTAAGAGATTTAGTTCATACTGATAGAGGAAAAAACCTTAAAATAAGGAAAACTACAAAACATAAGAAAACCCAAAAACTTCAAGCGAAATTGATAGGAGATCTTGATGGGGTCCTTCTTTCAAGCTGCTCCCAATGGTTGTCCTCGAACATTTTCTTCTTTCTACTCCGTCCCTCCCCTTAGGCTCTCTCCTTAGGTGTTTTTATAGGCTTTGAAGTGCCTTTCTTGGCCTACAAGTAACCTTTTTCGAATGAAATTAGACTTAGGTTTGGCAGGGACACGCCTGTGTTCGATAGCTTAAGCCGTGCTTGATTCTACTCACCACACATGGCTGTGTGGTCTACAAATTAGGCCGTGCTCAATTCTGCTCATCACACATGGCTGATCTTCCCGTGTGCTATAGTCCAGGCTATGTTGATTTCTGAGGTAGGCCCATTTTTTCCCTTTTTGGCCCATTTATCATTTTTTTCGACTCCCTAAGCTTTTCTGAGTGTAAAACATGAAATTAAAGAATTAGGAGCATCAAATTCATTAAATCTAATGTAAATTCATCCAAAAATAAGCCAAGCAAGGAGTAAAAATATGTATGAATTATGGTTTATCACTGGTGCACCCCATGGTGAAACACTAGTTCTTATGAAACCCCAGTCCAAAGGCACTTGAAGTTGCACCTTCAGCTCTTTCAATTCTTTGGTTGCCATGCAATATGGAGCAATGGACACCATTGCTGTACTCGATAGCAACTCAATTCCAAATTCCACCTCTCACTCCAGAGGTAACCCTAGAAGTTTATCGGGAAAAATGTCCAGAAATTCCCTAACTGTACAAATATTGTCCATTGAAGAACCAACTACACTTGCATCTTGAACGTAGGCCATAAATGCCTTACACCCTTTTCAGCCTTCTTTTTCGCTACTATAGCAGAGATCACATTTGATAGATAATTTCAAAACTCACCAACCATAACAATTTCCTTTTCGGTCACTATCTTTAATGTTTCCCTTTTCATAGCACAATCCGGACTGACTTGGTGTTCAACCAACCAGTCCATCCTTCAAAATAGATCAAACTCATTAAATGGCAGTTCCATCAAATCTGTAGGAAAAAAATTCCCCTTGGATCTCCAAAGGGCATCTCTTATAAATTATATCTACAATCACAGGTTGTACTAAAGGGCTGACTATAGTAACAATTCTAAAATTTTTCTCTACCCTAACCCTTAGTTTAGTAGCCACATCACATGCAATATACGAGTGTGTAGATCCAATATCTATAAGTGCAAATAAGGAACTGAATGGATAAAGAATGTACCTACCATGACATCAACCACATAGACCAAGGCAGGCTGCATAGCTTTGGCTCAATTTGCACCCTGATCTGGTGCTCTCTACCCCTGAATACCATTACGATTTTTAACATGGACTCTACGAAGAAATTGATTACCCATTTGATTTTGTACCCTGTTCTAACCCTAATTCTATGCCAGTGCTTGCATCTAATTTACTCAACAATGACAATTTTTAACCCTATGTTTAGTTGAACCACAACTGAAATAGACTCCCAACCTTTTCCAACATTCGCCTGAATAGAATTTATCACAGAGCCCATATTTCAGAAATCCACCAACCTAGCACTCGTTGCTACATTAATCTATTGTGGCCTAACATCTCTGGCCCACTTTATAGGTCGCAAGTTTGAGCTTGCGGGACCAGATTCCCTATTTGGCTGAGTTTTATTCTTATCCCTCTTTTTACGCTCCACACGCTTAATTTCCTTCATAATTTTGGTCTTCTCAACCAATGCCTCAAATACATGCTTCTAAATAGGGGTTACCTAAATCCTTAAATCTTACCTCAACCTTTTTTCAAAACTTAAACTCTTATCTAGCTCAGTTGCCACCATACCAGGTGCATAGCGGCTCAACCTCATACTCAGAGACTGGCATGTCGGCCTACTTAAGCTCAATGAATTCTAGCCGTCGGGCCTCAACATATTAGGTGCACACAAACTTCCTCTGAAAGGCATCTTAAAAATATAACCAATTGATATGCTCAGGCAGAATACGCCTAACAAATGATTGCCACTATCTAAAGGCCTCGTCCCTCAAAAAAGGCACATCACCCTTGAGTTTCTGCTCAAGAGTGTAGTCCAAATCTTCTAATATACGCTTAGTGGTCTCCAACCAATACTCAACCACTATAGGGGTTGTTCTAGAAACACCCCTGAACAACTTTGCCCCGCTCGAACGAAGCCTTTCAATAACTGGCTCACAACTACTAGTACTAGATTAGGCCCCAACTACCCTCAGTAGTACCCTCAACATAGCATGAGTTACTGTGTTATCCCCAACATTCTTAGTATTCTGATTCCCAAACCTAAGTAGTGGGTGCATCAACAATCTCATTTGAGCCACCCGTTGTCACCTTCTATGGCCTCTTGTACCATGATTTCGTGTGCCACAAGTACTCATTAGGGATTTCTTGTTTTCTTTTTTTATCTACAGTTCAAAAATAAGAAGTACTTAGTGATTTTTAGTTAAAGATTGCTCTTTCAGTTCTATTTTTTTAATACTTGGTTTTAAATTTTATGCAATGTACCCTACCATGTCTCTATAGTTTCAGAAATATTTTTTTCAACAACCAGTATCGAAATCTAGAACTTATTTTCTTTGAAAATTTAATTTCCCTTTTCTTTTTTTTTTAAATTTTCTTATGGCTCGTTTTCCCTAAAATTCTATTTGTTTTTAATGTATGCACGCAGGACCATTTTAAAAGAAAACTCAAACCGAGTTTATGAATTGGGCTCTGATACCACCAAATATAACCTCCCTAACCTAGCCTAGACGTTATGGACAAATCATAGAAGCTACATTAGCCACCAGAATGGTTAACAGACTTCAAAAGCTTTTCAAAGAGAACCCCTAACTCATTTAATTTTTAAAAAAATGTAGTTGCTCCTTAGGTTAGGTTAAAACGTTCATTTAATAGGCCATTCTAACTTTAGAGTTCATTATTTAATATAGGTGAACATATTTGTAAAATCATATTGTCGTCGACTCATTACATAAAAACCATGAGCACACATTTTGCAGCGAAAATAAACCATGCCAGGTTCTACTTAGTCCAAATAGCATGCATTTACCGGTTATTATGTTTAAACTATTCAACATGTGATGCATGCATAAAATATTCCCCAAAACAAAATTACCAAGCCATAGTCTTGTCTAACAAAACTAAATTCCAAAAACCAGTGAAAAGTTATAAAGAAATTATTTATTATAAAATCAGTCCGATGTTCGAGAGTCGTCCACATGTCGAGTTTGATCCTAGTTTTGAGCATTACCTGAGAAGTAGGAAACTAAAAGGGTGAGCTTAAGAAAGCTTAGTGTGAGTCTAAGCAAAAGTAGACATACAAACAATCAGAATATCAAACGTCATAGTACATAATGCATACGGTTCACCTTGGCATAACAATTTATGTATATGGCATACTTAGTGGAACGTGAAATAATCTTACCCATCCATCCACTACATACCACGAGTTCCCCGAAACCCGTTAACTGAACTTCAAACAGTGCGATCTAAAGTTCGTTGTGGTTAAACCACCAGTAATAGTTATACAGATTAATTGCCAGTATAACTGCAGACAGTGCTACCACTGTTGTGGTCAAGCCACTAATAATGCAGGTTAATACGCTGCCAGTAGTTCTAAATACACACTGGCTTTTGCAAATAAAAGTTGCTAGTAATGTGATTATATCGCCCAATGTTCTCAGTACTCTGATGTAGTGCACTGACAATAATAATGCAAACTTTAAATATCACCAGTACTCCACGAAACTCTTTCGTCATCCAAAAAACTGAACCCCATGTAATGTATAATGGCATACAAATCATGTAGCATATATTGCTAAACAGTATAATAACAGTAACAATATCATACCAATCATGTAGCATAGCATGCTACAAAATATAGTAGCAATATCAGTAAAAATATCAATTGCATGCTCAAAATACTTCGGTTTAATAGTTTCAAAGACATGATTTTCGTGAAATATATGTTAACAGTAGTAATCAAAGTATGTTTGCTAGGCAAAAATGATGTCTTTGAAACTATTAAACCCGACCATCGCTCTCTGCATACTTAAGCGCAAATTATTGCCCTGCACACTCAAATAATCCTAGTCATATATGATGTCTGATTTGACCTAACAGGTCATCAAAAGATTAAAAATAGTGTAAAAATGCTTATTTTACTAAAATTAAACATAAACTACTTTTAACAGCCCACCCTGCAAAGTCTCTATTTATGGTTTTTGTTTATTGTAGTAAGTGCAGTTCTGAGTAAGTAAAGTATTAGTTGTGGCTAAGTATAGGATTCTATGTATGTGCCGATTGGCGAAGTCTATGTTTTGGCAAAGTTTGTTTTTTGACAGATTTTTCTGTTGAGTATACACCACCACCAGATGTTTTGGCGAAGTCATTAAATCTGTAGTTTCATAGATTTCTTTATTATTTTTATAATACTATTTAGTTACACCAGTGAGAACTGGTTAGAATGAAACTAAGGTACTATACTTGATAAGACTTAAATTATGATAAGCACACTTGATCAGGTGTAACACCCCAAATCTGGCTTAAACATTACGACCGGATCTGGCATGTCACATGAAAGGAATGTTTAAAAATTGTACGTTCGTTAAAAAGTTCGTATTCTTTTTGGAACTCCACATTTCGTGGTTTGTATATAAAACCTGATTCATTTAATGCCCATTTTACAAAGTTGTTATTAGTTTGTAAAATTGTATTTGTTGTGAAAATTGAGTTGAAGTAATTTTGAATAAGAAACGGTTTATTAATATTTTAGGAAAATCCCGCATTAAACATTTAATAATAAGCAGTAACCAATTTAAATGCTTAAACCAAATAAAATACAAAGGCCTTATTACATAACAAAAACCCAAATAAAAATAAGACCAAATAAAAGAAATGAATTTACGATTAAGCATATGTATGGCCTCCACGAGTCCACCTCAGCTCCCAAATCCGTGATCTAATGATTACCTGTAAAATTTAACTAAAGGGTGAGTCATCGAGACTCAGTGTGTAAATCCCCATCCAACGTGTGTTAAACCCTTGCACAATTTCATATGAAAATATGCATGTCATGCAACCCAAAACCTAACCATCCGAAACTCCCGATTCTACCCCGTGTGGAACCAAACCCTTTGGTGGTGCCAAACCACTTTGGTGACCCAAAGTCACCGATATCAATAATGATATGGTGCCAAACCTTTGGTGACCCAAAGTCACGAATAATCCATATGTGGGGCCAACCAACGTTGTGATACCAAATCACTGGCGACAATCCCGTTTTATCAAATGTGGGGCCAACCCACTATGGTGCTAAGCCACTGGGACGAGTCGCTATGAGGTGCCAAACCTCTGGTGACCCAAAGTCACGAATAACATATGTGGTACCAAACCACTGGTGGTGCCAAACCACTGGTGACCCAAAGTCACAGATATCAATCTTCCCCCTCCTCTCATCATACCCGTGCAATATGACATGATAATTCGTGTATGTAGTATGTCATTTATGCTAGACATATATAAAATATAAGTATAACATGAATTATCATCATAATTAGATAGACATAAAACAGCATAATCATGCTAATCAACCTCTACGGGTATAACCGTAATTTTAGCTACTAAGGGTATTTTCGTAATTTACCCACCAAGGGTATTTTCGTAATTTACCCACTAAGGGTATTTTTGTAATTTACCCACCAAGGGTATTTTCGTAATTTACCCACTAAGGGTATTTTGTAATTTACCCATCAAGGGTATTTTTGTAATTTACCCACCAAGGGTATTTTCGTAATTTACTTACCAAGGGTATTTTCATAATTTCGTACCTGGAATGGCCTTTCTAAATACCCAGTGTCGCCTTGAGCGACTAAACTACCATTTTCGATCTTTACCGGACTGTTTGGCCTAAAACTCGATTTCGGCCCATTCGAGCCCACACGCTCGTGTGGCCCACCTAACCCAAATCTATCCACGTATATAAGTTCCACCTAGTCTAGTTCACTATATACTACATCATCATACAATTTATTCTATTAGGCCTACGGGCCCATTGGGCCTATTCGGTCCATCGCGACCCAAGCAGCCCCAACCCACAAGAATACTACTGATGGCCTCAACTATCGCGTCGAAGCCCCACACGTGCACTCGCATGCTCGTGTGGCTACTATTATCGTGACCGGCACTTCGGCATTTGCCGCTCTACAACTAGAGTAGAGAGAGTTACACACTTGATAGGACTCTGGTGCTAAACCGAGCTGCGACCACTCCTGTGCCCAACGCCCACCAAGGTATGTTAACCCTTCTCCTCGCATGCTCTTTATATAGCTAGCTCTTCACCTTCATTCCTTGTATCTTTCCGATGTGGGATTCCTTTGTCAGTAGAGTTTAAATTCAACTGAAACTCTTACCGTCCACTCCATAAAATAAATACTCCTTGCTTCTCATGAGATTGAACCGGGGGCCCTTATAACATAATCCACGCTGCTAGCCACTTTATCAACTAGCTCCTTGTGTCTTAAACCATGCGCAACTAAATATAACCCTATGGCCAAGGTCTAAATTCATTTAATAAAATAATCTAAAAGGAATGCAAGCGCTACAACTAGAACCTTGGACCTCCTTCCTTCCTTGGCGTCATTCCTTGTCCTTAAGTGGCGTCACTTTGCCACTACACACACACTCCACTTGTGTCATTTTCCTCCACATTTTATTCTTAAGGCCTACCCGCCAACCTCCGTGGTTTTTTTTCACGTAAAACCAAAATTTCCCCAAAGCTAATATTTGATCCCGAGACTTCATAGAAGCCCCTTAACCTTCCAAAATCACTTATCTAAAAGGTCCAACTTGCACTTAAGCCGATCTCCTATTCTCTAAAAAATTTTAAACGCTACTACGCCTAAGGCCCATTGGGCTCAATCCTACTAGGCCTAATTTCAGGATGTTACAAATCTACCCTCCTTAAAGAAATTTTGTCCTCAAAATTTCCAACTAACTAACAGTCACACGTCCTAACCTACCACACTACGCTCACGCTGCGTACTCTGATCTAATAACACTAATAAACCAAATCTCGAAACTTCTTTCTCACAACTAGATATCTAAACACAAAAGCAAATTGATATTTATACATACAATTTCTATATCCAAACCAGCACACACAAAATAAATACCAAAAATACAGTCATAACATTGTCTTAACAAACATAAAATAAGGGAACTTACGGATTTGGATGTCGGAGACTCAAGGTGCCATACTTCTAAACAACATGTATTTTCAAACAAACTTTTTTTAACCCCATAACCCACATCCGAGTTTTTGAAACCTAGGCTCTGATACCAAAATTGTAACACCCCAAACCCGGCTTAAACGTTACGACCGGATCTGGCGTGTCACATGAAAGGAATGTTTAAAAATTGTACGTTTGTTAAAAGGTTCGTATTCTTTTTGAAACTCCACGTTTCGTGGTTTGTATATAAAACCTGATTCATTTAATGCCCATTTTACAAAGTTGTTATTAGTTTGTAAAAATTGTATTTGTTGTGAAAATTGAGTTGAAGTAATTTTGAATAAGAAACGGTTTATTAATATTTTAGGAAAATCCCGTATTAAATATTTAATAATAAGCAGTAACCAATTTAAACGCTAAAACCAAATAAAATACCAAGGCCTTATTACATAACAAAAACCCAAATAAAAATAAGACCAAATAAAAGAAATGAATTTACGAGTAAACATATGTATGGCCTCCACGAGTCCAACTCAGCTCCCAAATTCGCGATCTAATGATTACCTGCAAAATTTAACTAAGGGGTGAGTCATCGAGACTCAGTGTGTAAATTTCCATCCAACGTGTGTTAAACCCTTACACAATTTCATATGAAAATATGCATGTCATGCAACCCAAAACCTAACCATCCAAAACTCCCGATTCTACCTCGTGTGGTACCAAACCACTGGTGGTGCCAAACCACTGGTGACCCAAAGTCACTGATATCAATAATGATGTGGTGCCAAACCACTAGTGACCCAAAGTCACGAATAATCCATATGTGGGGCCAACCCACGTTGTGATACCAAATCACTGGCGACAATCCGTTTTATCAAATGTGGGGCTAACCCTTTGTGGTGCTAAGCCACTGGGACAAGTCGCTATGAGGTGCCAAACCTCCGGTGACCCAAAGTCACGAATAACATATGTGGTACCAAACCCTTTGGTGGTGCCAAACCACTGGTGACCCAAAGTCACAGATATCAATCTTCCCCTCCTCTCATCATACCAAAGGCAATATGACATAATAATTCGTGTATGCAGTATGTCATGTATGCTAGACATATATCAAATATAAGTATAATATGAATTATCATCATAATCAGATAGACATAAAACAACATAATCATGCTAATCAACCTCTAAGGGTATAACCGTAATTTTACCTACTAAGGGTATTTTTGTAATTTACCCACCAAGGGTATTTTCGTAATTTACCCACCAAGGGTATTTTTGTAATTTACCCACCAAGGGTATTTTCGTAATTTACCCACTAAGGGTATTTTTGTAATTTACCCACCAAGGGTATTTTTGTAATTTACCCACTAAGGGTATTTTCGTAATTTACTTACCAAGGGTATTTTCGTAATTTTGTACCTGGAATGGCCTTTCTAAAGGCCCGATTGTCGCATTTGAGCGACTCAACTACCATTTTCGATCTTTCTTGATTTATTCGGCCTAAAACTCGATTTGAGCCCATTCAGGCCCACACACTCGTGTGGCCCACCTAACACAAATCTATCCACGTATATAAGTTCCACCTAGTCTAGTTCACTATATACTACATCATCATACAATTTATTCTATTGGGCCTCACGGGCCCATTGGGCCTACTTTCGCCCATCATGCCCAAGCGACCTAACCCACAAGAATACTCTTGATGGCCTCAACTATCGCGTCGAAGCCCCACACGTGCACTCACATGCTCGTGTGGCTACTATTTAGTGGGTAATCACTTGGCATTTCTTTGCTCTACAACTAGAGTAGAGAGTTACACACCGATAGGACTCGGTGCTAAACTGCAGCTGCGACCACTCCTATGCCCAACGCCCACCAAGGTATGTTAACCCTTCTCCTGGCATGCTCTTTATATAGCTAGCTCTTCACCTTCATTCCTTGTATCTTTCCGATGTGGGATCCATTCGTCAGTAGAGTTTAAATTCAACTGAAACTCTTACCGTCCACTCCGCAAAATAAATACTCCCTTACTTCTTATGAGATTCGAACCCAGGCTCCCTTATAACATAATCCACGCTGCTAGCCACTTTATCAACTAGCTCCTTGTGTCTTAAACCATGCGCAACTAAATATAACCCTATGGCCAAGGTCTAAATTCATTTAATAAAAATAATCTAAAAGGAATGCAAACGCTACAACTAGAACCTTGGACCTCCTTCCTTTCTTGCGGCGTCATTCCCTTGTCCTTAAGTGGCGTCACTTTGCCACTACACCACACACTCCACTTGTGTCATTTTCCTCCACATTTTATTCTTAAGGCCTACCTGCCAACCTCCAGGGTTTTTTTCACCTAAAACCAAAATTTTCCCAAAGCTAATATTTGATCCCGAGACTTCATAGAAGCCCCCTAACCTTCCAAAATCACTTATCTAAAAGGTCCAACTTGCACTTAAGCCGATCTCATATTCTCTAAAAAATTTTAAACGCTACTACGCCTATGGCCCATTGGGCTCAATCCTACTAGGCCTAATTTCAGGATGTTACATCAAGAAACAACATCTAAAATTATGTTTTATACTAGGGTTTCAAAGAAAGGGCGACACTTTAGGATTTTTAGACAAAAATTCAATAATAAAAAATTATACAGGTGAAAGGAATCGAACTCAGGTCTCAAGGATAGCTTCACTAGGACTTAACCATTCGACCAATTACTTATTCATGACATAATCCTACAAACTTAAAACAAAAAATTCGAGATGTTATAGTAATATAATTTGTTTACAACAAAACACTTGGAAAGTATTCTATGTATCGTACCCAAGGAATTGCAGATTGGAGAAATTTGTTATTAAATTAATTATAGAAAATAAGTACTAATATAATATAGTTTCGAATTAGTAATGTGAATCCAAATTAATGTATTAATTAAACTAATTAGATTAATTAACCTAAACTAAGTTAATGGAATTTCCTGTTCCTAGTGTTGACAATGCGAGCTCTCGGCCTATAATCAATTGAATCCCCAATTATCAACTAAGTCATTCTTTACCCTCAACTGAGTTGTTTACCACCCTTAGCTATGAATACCATCTCGGTCTCATCTTCAGTAAGGATTACCACCTAAGTCACTTCCTCAGTCTCTTCCCAGGTATACGGATACCCTATCGGTCTCACCTCTTGGCTCAAGTTATGCTCGACGGACTACCCCCTCTTGGTCTCACTTTCTTGATATTTTATTAGGGGGTCACTCCCTAATATATTAAGTACTCTTGAATAAAATCTAAATTTTAGGTAAATAATTACTTAATTAATAAATCAGATCTATAACGGAAACATGCAAGATATAAACTACGCACAACCTATTCTAATATTTATGTAAACATCAATTGATTAGGCTAATGAAAATATAAATAAAAGAATAAAGAAAATGGGAGAAAGCTTTTGAATAAATATAATCACAACTTTGAAGCAATCTCCGTTCACAGTTGTCTTCATATCAGAATAGGAAAAATCCTGAGTAAGTGAACATAAAAATAAAACTAAATGAAAATGAAATAAAACTATCTAAGTCATTGTCTAATTTCTAACTTTCAACAACCACCTAATGAGATTATAAGAGTATATATATATATAGGCAAAACCTAGGGAACCATTAACTTTGTCATAACTTTAAAATTATGCTCACATGACAGTCGATGTCATAACTTTGTCATGCTTGCATCATGATGTCACGACGTCAAGTCCTCCTCGTCACGATGTTCATCCTGTTTTCAGCCCTTGGTGCTTCGAAGTTCAATGTCGCGATGCTAGATGTTGATGTCGTGACCCGACCATCGCTCCCTGCATACTTAAGCCCAAATTGTTGCCCTACAAACTTAAATAATCCATTAGTCATATCTGAGGCCTGATTTGACCTAACAGGTCATCAAAAGACTAAAAATAGTGTAAAAATGCTTATTTTACTAAAATTAAACATAAACTACTTGTAACAGCCCACCCTACGAAGTCTCTATTTATGGTTTTTGTTTATTATACTAAGTGTAGTTCTGAGTAAGTAAAGTATTAGTTGTGGCTAAGTATAGGATTCTATGTATGTTTCGATTGGTGAAGTCTATGTTTTGACAGATTCTTCTATTGAGTAAACGCCACCCCAGATGTTTTGGCGAAGTCATTAAATCTGTAGTTTCATAGATTTGTTTATTATTTTTATAAGACTATTTAGTTAGACTAGTGAGAACTAGTTAGAATGGAACTAAGGTACTATACTTGATAAGACTTAAATTATGATAAGCACACTTGATCACGAAAATCAAGAGTGTTAGTGGAATAATTTGATCCTTCCACTGAACCTTGTCTTTATGCTTAAGTATAAAAGGATATTAGTTTCTTCACTAATAAAATTTTGCATTTTCTTTGCATTCATCTTCTTCTTGATTTTCTCTGCACTCTCTTTGAAAAGCTTAACTACAGAAACCTTACTGAAGTTGGGTTTGCTCTATTCAGCCAACTCTCATGTTGTTTTAGCTCTTTGGTAAATATTGATGAATCGTAGGTTATTTTCATGGTTATATACGTACTGCTAGTTTTGCATGCATAAGAGGTAGATTTATATGTAAGGAAGGAAACTTCTTGCTTCTAGGTCATGTGTTAGTGTTTCTTGCATGCATGTTTGGATTCAATGGAGTAATGATCTGATAAGGTTAATTATCTACATTTTAGCTCAAGATGCTATTAAAGGACCAAGTGATAAAGGCAAAGGTCTTGCTTTATAGACTTTGTTGTATTCTGGTGAGTTACTTCTTACTTCCATGTATGTAATATTTTTGTGTTATATTTTGTGTAAGGTAAGTACTTATGCTCTACAAAAGTGAATGTGTGCATATGAAAAATGGTTGTTTTGAGTTGTCAGTCTGGATCTGTGGTGTCTGTGTTAAAGTGTAAGAACCATTCTTCATGCTTAAGCCACTACCTTCTATTTCTAACAAAAATGATATGGTTTGAATGATGGAAATGATGTTAAGAAAGTTTATTCATGGCGTTTCTTTTGATGGAATGTACATTGAACTAGTAGATCACAATACATGAAAATGGTTGTGTAGCCTCTGGTAGGGCAAATGTATGTTGCAAACCAGATTGGCAAATCACGAAAAAGGAAACAAACCAAATGAATAAGAGTGGATTGAATGATATGAATCTAATTATAGATTTTGGTATGTGGCTAACATGAAGAAGTTTTGTCTGAATGGTCATCTGGCCATTTTATATACGCTAAATGAATAGTAAACTGGCGTATTGTCTGTCTGTGAATGTTACTCGCCATCTGGTGAATTGTGTGATTGTGTTTGAATTGTTATGTTTTCTTCTGGAACTCACTAAGTTCTTTTGAACTTACCCTATTTCCTTTTTCCTTCTCATGCCTACTGTTGAAGGAAGACATTCTGTTAGACTACACTAGAGGGCATCTGTTACTGTGAGATTTCTGTTGTTTTGTATTATGCATGATGATGAGGGTGACGTCTGATTGTATTTTGAAAAGAAATTTTAATTAAGACTCATGTTGAAGAATTATGACTCAGAGAAGTTCCATTAAAATTTATGGAATGATTTAAAAGTAATTTTATTCTAGGTTGGTAAAATATACTATTGAAATTCCATACGCCATTTGGCTTATACTTTATTTTCCATATTTGATTAAAGGTTTATATCAAACACTACGATTTTATTAAAGGTTTATTTCAAACACTACAATTTTATAATGTTTACACTAGGAATAGTTTAAGATAATGATTTTTGAGTAGTGACACGTCACATTCGGATCCTCCTAAAAGATGGGGTTTGGTTTGTTACACTACTAAATACTGAAAATATAATAAATGCATATAAAAGAGCTAATGAACAAGCTCGTTAAGTGCCAAAAATACTCTAATTTTCCATAACTAATTGTGGTATATCAAACTCCTTCACACTTAACTTGTTACTTTTCTTCAAGCAAAAAAATAAAAACACACAAAATACAAAAGAAGAATATTATTAGTGCTCGAGGATGTTGAATACTGATAAATCGTAATAGTAATATATTTTAATCCCACATTTAACATACTTTTGGATGATTTTTCCCTTTAATTATGGAAATAGGTGCTCCTAATCCTTTGTTTTCATGTTTTATACCCAGTAGAACACCAGAGGATGAAAAGAAAGAATGACGGGCCGAAAACGGAGAAAATGGGTCGAAGTAAGAAATCCACATGGCCTGTGCCCAAGACCACACAGCCGTGCCTCTTAAGAAGGTTTGACCACGGTCTGGACACCAAACAACACGACCGTGCCTCATCAACAGGTTCGACCACGGCCTGGCCACGATTTACACGGGTATGTGCCATGGGCGTGTCTCTACCGTAGGAAAGAAGAATTCTATTCGGATTAGGGTACTTAGAGGCAAAGAAACATATTACAAAAGCCTATACAAAGACCTTAGAGGCAAACCTTTTAGAGGGCGTCTAGCTAGGCCAAAGAGCCGAGCCAAAGCAATTAATTTCAGGGATTTACTCGAAGGAAGCCAGTTGATTCATTTCAAGAAGCCGGAATCATACTCAAGACGGAGGATCTCTCCTTCAATTCCTTTAGGGGGTTTTAGGGATTTCTTATGTTTTGTTTTATATTTTCTTCTGAGATGTTTTCTTTTACAATTATGAACTGAACCCACGGATACTTGAGGGGGATGAAACCTAAGATGAATCTTGTCTGAGATGTTTGGTAAATACTTGATTTCTTCTTAACTATTTGTTCTTAATTCTTGTTTTGGTATTTCTGGGATATTGATTCAAGTGTGATGTGCTTAGGCAAAGGAGGAAGAAACCCTGTCTAGGAGTAGATCTAGCATAATTAAGCGGACTTGCTTGCACGCCTAGATATAGCGTGACGAAAATTTGTCAGATTAGGGCCAAACCTAATTTGGGAGTCCATAGATCGAGTTAATGCAATTCTAGGGATTTTAATTAGAAAGAGATTTCAATTAATCAACCTAGGGTTAGACAGTAGTAGCCTTGAAGAGAGGTATTAATATAAATTAGGGAATCCTACGGATCAAGTCAAGTGAATAAATCGTCTGGTTTAGAGTTAGATAAAAGTGAAGTATAGGTGGGTTCTTCCTCAGTTGTCTAAATCAATCAGTTTTCCTCTCAAGTCCTTCCTCAATTTCTTTTCTTTGTCTCCACATATTTAGCTTAGTAATTAGTTAATTCTAGATTAGATAAACAAATCACTTAATTCGTAGGCTAAATAATAGAAAGAGAGTTAATATTAGTACTTTTGGTTCCTTTGGGTTCGACAATCCAGTCTTGCAGGTAGCTATAATACTATTCGATAGGTGCGCTTGGCTCCATCATTGTCTTAGTTAGTTTTTAGGTTCGATCATTCTTTTTACAGAAACGATCAAGTTTTTGGCGCCGCTGCCGGAGAACTAAAATATTAAGAACGCCCAATTTTTATTAGTTTAGCCATATTATATTTGCAATTAAATTTTGTTTTTACTTTTCTAAATTTCTTTCTTTTTCTCTTTTCCTAGCAGGTACCTCTAGTTTATGACTAGAAAAAACCCAATAGGACCACAAATTTACAACAGTAATATTGAAGGAATCGTGCGCAGAAATCATAGAGAAGTAAGGCGAGGCTTAGACTACATATAAGAAGAGCAAGAGGACGAAACCAATATCACTGACGGGGTGGCCGAGAATAATTCGCCACATCAAGATATGGCCGATCATTATGCTCCTCGAATTATGTATGATTATGATAAACCTAATTTAACAGGAGCTAAATCGAGTATTGTTAGGCCTACTATAGCCGCTAATAATTTTGAATTAAAACCTAACACTATACAAATGATTCAATAGTTTGTTCAATTTGATGGTTTGCATGACGAAGACCCAAATACTCATTTAGCTAATTTTCTAGAATTCTGTGATACCTTCAAAATAAATGGCATTTCTAATGATGCCATTTGTCTTCGATTATTTACCTTTTCTTTGAGAACTAAAGCCAAATAGTGGTTACATTCTCTTCCACGAGGATCAATCACTACATGGGACCAAATGACCGAAAAGTTTTTACTACAATATTTTCCACCGGCCAAAATAGTCAAATTAAGGAATGATATCTCTTCTTTTGTGCAGATGGATTTAGAAACATTTTACGACGCCTGGGAGAGATACAAAGATTTGTTGAGAAGGTGCCCACACCATGGTTTACCCTTGTGGTTGCAGGTCAAAACTTCTTACAATGTTGTGAACCCCTCAACCCGACAGTTAATTGACTCGACCGCCGGCGGAACCCTGAATAAAAAAACTCCTGAAGTAGCTTACGAGTTTATAGAGGAGATGTCACGTAATAATTATTAGTAGCAAGTTAAAAGGACAAAGCCAACTAAAACAGCCGGAGTTTTCAATCTCGATGCAGTCACCATGCTATCAAATCAGGTAGAGATGATGAATAAAAAGATTGATGGTTTGTGTGGTTCTTTGCAGGTACACCCAGTTATGCAATGTGACTCAAATCTAGGAGGTGTGGCGAATCTTGTGTACCCACCCTACAATTCGGGCATGGAAAGCGAACAATTAAACTATATGGGTAACAATTTTAGACCTCAAAATAACCCCTATAGTAATACTTATAATCCAGGTTGGAGGAACCACCCCAATTTCTCGTGGGGTGGCCAAGGAAATCAGAGACAACATCCACCCCTTCCAAACTTCCAACAACAGCCTTACCCACAGGAAAAAAAGTCAAACCTTGAAGAGATGCTGACAAAATTCATAGCAGTGTCTGAAACTCGCTTTCAAAACACTGAGACAACACTTAAAAATTAACAAGCATCGATTAAAGGAATCGAGAACCAGTTAGGCCAATTCACAAAGCTGATCTCCGAACAACCACTAGGTAGCTTGCCAAGTAACACTGAGACTAATCCCAAAGAACAAATTCAAGCCATAACAGCTCATGACACTGAAAGGTTAGTAGAATCTGAATCTGAGCCAAGCCAGAACCTGTGGTACGTAAAGGTAAGGTTAAGGTAAGCCAAGAAAAGCCAAAACCGATAATTAAAGAATACAAATCTCATATACCTTACCCCAATGCGATGAAGGAAGACAACACAGAAGAACACTTCGGTAAGTTCCTGAAAGTCTTAAAGAAATTACATATTAACTTACCGCTTCTTGAATCTCTTTCGCAAATGCCAGATTCAAGGAAATTTTTAAAAGATCTCTTAACAAACAAGCGAATGTTAGACTAGGAGTCGCATGTGGAATAAACGCAGTATGTTTGACAATGTTACAAAACAGACTACCACAAAAATTAAAAGATCCAGGGAGTTTTACAATTCCATGTTTAATCGGTAGCTTATCTATTGATAATGATTTAGCTGATTTAGGGGCAAGCATCAATGTTATGCCATCTAAAATGTTTAACCAGCTAGGTCTAGGGAAACCCAAGCAAACTAGGATGAGTATTCAACTAGCTGATAAGACTATTCGTGTCCCTAAAGGTATAATTGAAGATGTACTAGTTAAAGTTGACAAATTCATATTCCCCGTAGACATCGTTGTTTTAGATATGAATGAAGACAATAGTATCCCCATAATTTTAGGAAGACCTTTTCTAACAACTGCCAGATCTAAAATTGATGTCAGCACAGGTGAACTCATACTTCTTGTAGGTGACAAATCAATCAGTCTTCAAGCTCTTGACTCAGTGAGAACATCGAGTGAGAAAGGTGAGGACGTAAATTCCCTTAATAAGCATTCGATTAAACTTTCTTTTCAGGAAACACCACAGAATTACGCTACAGAGCCAAATCCTATAGTTTGTACCAACAAGGAAATATCTCATGAGGAGCAACGGCTTCAAACCAATGAGCTAAATGAGTGGGAGACATATATCGAGGAGGAATCAAACCCACACGAAGTGAAATCGAAGGAACCCCTAGAAGAACTAAAAGGAACATCAAATCACTTCAAAATAGGAGATCAGGTACTATTAGATAGAACAGACCCACGAATCGCCAAATCAAACCTGAAGATAAATAAAGAGATCCCCTTTACAGTACTTAATGTTTTCCCTTACGGAACAGTCGAGGTAAGTAATTCTACTTTTGGTACTTTCAAAGTAAACTCCACTCGACTCAAATTATATAAAGATAGCATGAAAAAGGATTTTTCACTCCTTAAACCACCGTGAACGTACGAATGAGATGTAAGTCTAGCTTAAGACTTTATATTAGCGCTTTTCGGGAGGCAACCCGAGTGCTAACCCCATTAATTTTCATTTCTTTTTCTTTTAGCACCTAACTACAGAATAACAAAGTTAATGAAGCGCAGATCTTCACATCACACGGCCTTACGCACGGCCGTGGCCATAGCCGTGTGGATGCTACGAATTTTCGTACTAATATGGTAGAGATAGTACGAGACAGGACAAGAAAAATATCTTTAAATCACGGACTCACCTAACACCACGACCGTGTGACATAGCCATGGCCGACACTGATGAACCAACATGGGCGTGACAACTTAAATACAAGGCATGGGAGAAGCGATTGAACCACCACACGGTCGTACGATATGGCCGTGTGACACAACAAGCCCACGATACACGGGCATGGGGATGTACCAGAGTTGAAAATTTTCTATTTAAAACACCCCTCTCCCCTTCTCACCCATTCCCTATCCACTCTCCACTCCCCTCTATCTTCACTCTCCCCCTTCTTCATTCTATTAAAGTCTCAATCTACGCCTCAACAATGTCGAAGAAATTGAAAGATCCGAGTCCTGTCTCCCTGTGCGAGACCAATCAACATAAGTTCATGCCAGCCGCTTCTTTAACTCGACAAGCCAAGAGTCTTTGAGACCATTTAGCTTTTATTCTTCTTTTCTCTTCTCCTTTATTTTCCTTTTCTTTGACTTTCTTATGCTTAATGAAGTATATTTTGTTTTAGTTTCTTGGTTTTAGGTTCTAAAGGCTGCTAGGGAATCACAACACCACGGCCTTAGAAACCACACCGACCTCGCGAACCATTTATGTAACACCCTAAACTAGGCACATGCGTTAAGGCCAGATCTAAGATGTCACATGAGAAAAATAGTACTAAGTCATTTTTCATAAATAGATCAATTAAAACAACTCCCATTTAAAAAAATAAAAAAATATTATTGAATAAAATATCGATTGATAAATTGATAAATTTGAGAAATAAACATCTTATAAGTCGTAACTTTAAAAATATCGTTAATGGTTTGAGAAAAATTTGAAAATAATTTCGAAAAGCATTGATGAAAATTTTAAGAGAAATTTTCGAGTTAAAAATATGTTTATAAAAGTTTATTATGAAACCCTTTTTGTTTATTCATTTTAAGAAAATGTTTATTTAAGTTTTTAGAAAAATTTCCATTTGAAGTACTTAGAGCAAATTATAAATTCGTCAAACAATAAACAAAACAAAAATAAATCCAGAGGCCTTATTACATCCTTAACTCAAATAGCAAAGTATTTAAAAATACTAAAGAAATCAAAATTTCCAAATTAAACCGTTTTTGTAGTATGGCCTCCATTGAGTCATCCACGACCCATGTCTCCATCACTGATTATTACCTGAAAAGGATAAGAAAAAACGGGGGTGAGTTACTAGAACTCAGTGTGTAACCCACTTACCGTTGTCCAATGGGCCAAAATCCCCTTAAGCAATTATTTGGGCCTAAGCCCATTTACAATAATAAAAATGTATCAAATATAATATGAATATGAAATGCAATTCCCAAACCAAGCCTATTAATCCATCCGCTACACACCACCCGTACCAACCAACACACCTGTGGGGATCAAGTCAACCCACCCCGCCAACACACCAATCACAGGCATTAAGCCATTTATATCACATATAATTGTGGACAAGCCACCAGAGTAACAGAATTTACGTGGCATTGCCACCATTCAGATTTGTGGCAGGGCCACCAAAATTATGTAGCAGAGCTACCAGAACTTCTCTTCAATATTATCCTATCCCATGCAAATCATGCATAATGCATAACAGATCACAATATAACAACAGTAATTTATTCGGATATTTATTACAAAAATTATGGCCCATTATAATAGTTTATCAATTAGGCCCATTAAGTAGAACATCAGATTGGTCCATATATCAAATTATCACATCGACCCATATATCAGATTATCACATCAGCCCATATATCATATTATCACATCGGCCCATATATCATATTATCACATCGGCCAATATATCAGTTTATATTGATTTGGCCCATTAGGGGTATTTTCGTAATCTTCCACACTGTTAATACCGATTTTTTCAATTTTATCAAAATAGTGAGATCTAAGCCAATTTTCCCGGTTTCACCTTAATACGATTTTAATCAAATGGTTTACTACTAACAGGACATTAATCTCTAACATACGAAAAACGGTGTGAGATTACACACAAGATTTTGGTAAGCACTACGCTTTCTCGATTGTCGTTACCTAAAATTTTATAACGCTTGATTAGTCGACATACACGATTTAATAAATCTACTTTAAAACAAATGATCTAAAATTTACCCTCGGAATTGCGAACGGCCTCAAATAGTCGATTCTCAACGGATGAGGGTCCACAACCCGGTGGAAAGTCTCAAATCGTCGAAACAGCCATTCGCTTGAATTTAGGAGTTGGGATCGTTAATCCACTCCTTTTGAGATCTCCACTCGACTTTCCTTTCGAATCGATATTGCTTGCCTCCATTGAAAACAAATATTAGTCAAAACTAATATTACGTTGATATGAACGATTGATTAAGGAGGAAGGTTGGCTTACCACTAAAACCGTATAATCACTAGACAATGGATCGAGCGATTTATCCTCTAACACATAAAGTCGATTATTCAACCTTCAATCTGATTAACACAATAACCAAATGGAGTTATCGAATGGACTATGAAAAGACCCTTACCTTAAAGATGATAATCCCAATTCTCACCGGTTGATTTATGGCTATGGATGAATCAAAGGTAATCGATTCGGCCTTTCCACTATTACAGTACAAAAAGTTATCGATAAAGATATGAGGGAGTGTGGAGAAACTCCATTTCAATTTTGAATAAAGTGAGTATAATCGAATAATAATAAACACACATTCGGTTAGGAAGGAAAAGAAAATAAAAAGAGTAGAATGAAGCCCTTACCCGGTTCAACCAAGGAGAAACATTCAACACGCAAGAATGGAGAAGAAAGATGATATTAAAGAATCGGCTAATGAAAAGGAAAAGGGCAAGAAAGATTCGGTCAATTCTAAATTTATAAATTAAGAAGAAGAAAAGAGAGATTAAAGAAGTGGTGAAAAGAAAAGAAGAAATAGAGAAGGGTGCTAGATAATCCCGGCTAATACACAAAGAAAATGAGCCCAAAATGTCATGAGTGATTCGGCAAAACAAGAAGTAAGATGAGCAAATGGCTAAATGTTTCAGCTATCAAAGAGAAATTATGCACACTTTGGGATTTAGATTTTTGGCAAATGAGGGAAAATGTTGGGAGAGAGCAAGCAAAAAAATGCTAGAAAGGAACAAGCATTTCACACCAAAATTGAAAAATGCCTAAAGGAAAAATCGGCTACCAATCTACCCCAAAAACCGTCCACATACATTACAATATTGGTCAACATTTGGCCAACCACACTTTCCAAAACAATCTCCACGAAATAAGCCACTTGTTCCCCTTACTTGCCTTTTTCTTTTGATTCCTTTCCCCAATCTCAACCTTTCCTTATTTCCTTAGCCACCTTAACAAAAATAAAGAAGTCCAACTTGCCATATATACCTCTTGGACGACACTTTAGGAAAGAGTGCAAACATATTAGTCAAAATTTACACACAATGGGATTTGAACCTCTTCCCTCAAGGTACATCATATGGCGCCATAACCTCTTTACTAATAGCTCATTTTATGCTAGCTATTTACTCATTTATTTCCATATGCTTTAAGGTCACTTACTCTATCTCCTTAAAGTGCTAAATGCCAAAATTTTTATTAGGACCAAATAAACCCTGAGCCTTCTCAGGATCCCCTAAACTTACACAATTAATAATTTAACTAGCTTAGCACCAAAAGTAATGCAACACATAAAATTCCAAATTTTAGGATGTTACAATTTACCAATAAGGACTTTCCAGTCCATTCATCTTCTATTTTAGTTTTATTTTAATTCATATTTTCTTTCTTGTTATCTTTATTTACTTTAATTATATAATTAGTATAATTTAAATTATTAATATTATTATTTCTTGCCTAATTTTTCACGAGTTACCCAATTTGTTCATCTAGCACAAGGATTAGAGGCGCTCCCTACAACTTATCTTTCACATCCTAATCGAGTTTCCACACTTCCAAACTCAAGGAACTCATCCAAAATTCAGGAAGTTTCACCTCTCTCCCTCTCTTTTGATTTTTTTTATTATATGATTGTTATCTATCTTTGTACATTGAGGGCAATGTACATCTTAAGTGTGGGGGGTGAAAGTTTATTAGAAAAAGTGCCTAACTTTTTGCATTATTCTTAAATCCCTGAATGATATTATGTTTTAAAGTAATTTTCTCATATCACTAATTAGAATGAAATTCTTGTTGATTCATGATTTTTATTAATATGTTTTAGATTAAGTCATTGATAATTGTACTATGATGATTTAAACTTTAAGATACTAGAGAATCAAACATCATGAGTCTATAATCAAAAATTAAAATTCTGTTAGGTTGTCTACCTGAATCTAAATTGTTACCTTGAATTTTGAAATTTACGAGGTTGACATCAAAATACCCATAATTTTTGTGAGATTTTGAGCCTTTTAGAGCATACATTCTTTTCGTGCTCATTTTTTTTATTATGAGTGTGTCAACATTGATTTGTTATTCTAGAACTTGTTTCAATTATACATGTCGAGACCACACCATTGAGTTGATATACAGAGATGATTAAGGCACCTAGGATTTAACCCACTTGCTCCACTAAAAGCCTACCCTCATAATTGACCCTTAGTGAACCCCTTTGATCCTAACAACCCTTTTATTGACTCAACCCACTAATATTAACCCAAAACCCATCTCATATTTGTTATCATCATACCTTTTGATTACCCTTCTATTGAGATTTGTTTTGATTAGTTGCCTAATTAGATTATTTCAGTTGTTAAAGTTTTATTTTATATGGATTTGTGTTCTTAAAAAAATTGAAGTATATTCATTATTATTAAAGTATATTCATTATTAGTTCTGTGATTAAGCGATTCTATACGTTTAATTGCAACATCTTGAAGAAAAAGCGCGTATTATTAGTATTACAAGTTTTCAATTGATGTAATTATTCAGGTTATTAGTCATTTTTTCTAGTTAGGTAGTTTGCCAATTCAATCTCGATTCTAACCCTTCTAATTTAGCCTTTATCCACACCTTTAATCGAGCCCCATTACATCCCTTTTTAAAGACCTTTTGATTTGTGTATCATCTCATTTTACAGTGGTGGAGATTTGATTTTCAAGCAAGCCTATGGTAATAACTTTTCATGTTCGACTTTTGAGAACTTTATTTTGGAACCTTAACACCTTGAGTGATTTGAGTGAATCTTTTGTGAGGATGTCAACTTTTGTTGATTTTGAATTAAGGGTGATTATTTAGGTAAGGGGAAACACCTATCTTTTTCGTGATACAAACTCATGACTTTGATTGTTTGAATCTTTAGGACTCTTTGAGTTGAATTATTTCCATGTATAAATTATCTATGAATTATGATGAGACATTATTGATGAATATTATGAATTGAGGAAGTTCGCTTTAATTGTGAAAAGAGAATTTTGCTTGATGACAAGCAAAAGATTAAGTGTGGGGGTATTTGATAAACCGTAATAGTAACATATTTTAATCCCACATTTAACATACTTTTGGATGATTTTTCTCTGTAATTATGGAAATAGGTGCTCCTAATCCTTTGTTTTCATGTTTTATACTCAGTAGAGCATCGGAGGATGAAAAGAACGAATAATGGGCCAAAAATGGAGAAAATGGGACGAAGTAAGAAATCCACACGGCCTAGGCCCAAGACCATACTACCGTGCCTCTTAAGAAGGTTCGACCGCAGCATGGACCCTGAAAAACACGGCCATGCCTCATCAACAGGTTCGACCACGGCCTGGACACAATTTACACGGGCGTGTGCCATAGGCGTGCCTCTACCGCAGGAAAGAAGAATTCTATTCGAATTAGGGTACTTAGAGGCAAAGAAACATATTCCAAAAGCCTATATAAAGACCTTAGAGGCCAATCTTTTAGGGGGTGTTCAGCTAGGCCAAAGAGCCGAGCCAGAGTAGTTAATTTCAGGGATTTACTCAAAGGAAGCTAATTGATTCATCTCAAGAAGTCGAAATCATACTCAAGACGGAAGATCTTTCATTCAATTCCTTCAAAGGGTTTTAGGGATTTCTTATGTTTTGTTTTATATTTCTTCTGAGATGTTTTCTTTTACAATTATGAACTAAACCCTCAAATACTTGTGGGGGATGAAACCTAAGATGAATCTTATTATTGTTATCTAAGCTGTATAATAAATACTTGATTTGTTCTTAACTATGTGTTCTTAATTCTTGTTTTGGTATTTCTGGGATATTGTTTCAAGTGTGATGTGCTTAGACAGAAGAGAAAAAGACCCTATCTAAGAGTAGATCTAGCACAGTTAAGCGGAGTTGCTCGCACGCCTAGAGATAGGGTGACAAAATTTTTTCGGATTAGGGTCAAACCTAATATGGGAGTCCATAGATCGAGTTAATGCAATTCTACGGGTTTTAATTAGAAAGACATTTCAATTAATCAACCTAGGGTTAGACGTTAGTAACCTTGAAGAGAGGTATTAATATAAATTAGGGAATCCTACGGATCAAGCTAAGTGAATAAATCGTCTGGTTCAAAGTTAAATAACAAGTGAAGTCTAGGTAGATTCTTCCTTAGGTATTGTCTAAATCAATCGGTTTTCCTCTCAAGTCTTTCCTCAATTTCTTTTCTTTGTCTCCGCATCTTTAGCTTAGTAGTTAGTTAATTTTACATTAGATAAACAATTCCCTTAATTCGTAGGCTAAATAATAGAAAGAGAGTTAATATTAGTACTTTTGGTTCCTTTGGGTTCGACAATCCGATCTTGCCGCTAGCTATACTACTGCTCGATAGGTGCGCTTGCCTCCATCATTGCCTTAGTTAGTTTCTAGGGTCGGTCATTCTTTTTATAAATTTTTAAGACTCGACAGACACGATCAAATACACGAGACTAGTCCATAATAATATAAACAAGACAATGTAACTAAACATGTAATTCTAGCATGATATATAATTGACTTCCGATTTGCAATATCAAACACGTTAATTCACAAGGTTACAAAGCAAATAAATTTAAGAATTGTAAGCATGGTTTTCCATCAAAACAAGTACAAAAAATTTTACATTTATGTTAGAAGAATACAAGTGGTTAGAAATGTTAATATTTAGATTAAGTTTCGTCCATGATTCATATCACTTAGGTCACATAGGACTTTTCAAGTTGTAATGTTTCACGGCTTAGGTTGGTTCAGAATTGAAGAACTGACTCTAGAAAATGATTTAAGCATGAAAATAGTTTTGTACATTATATTGACCCTGATAATACCCCAATTATATTCCTTATCTCACCACCTTATCCACTTCTCTTGCATTCCTTTTCTCCTCATTTCCTAGGGTACACTATATTATTCATGAGTATAATCATCTTAGCGGGTCTTTTTGTGCAAAAATATGTACTTTCTTTTCTTTTCCTTTTTTCTTTTTTTTTTCTTTCTACTCACTTTGCTTCTATAAATTCGAGATTTTCTCGCTTGGCTTCGGGCTTTTCAAAGTTTTTCTATACTTTTTTTTTTCTTCATTCACGCACAACTTTGTAAGAATCTTATACTCACTATACTATAGTATCCCTTAGCTTTCACTCTCAATTATATTGAAAACTTCGTGATGTATCTACCTAACCCTCAATATTAATGGCCTGACATCTAAGTTCATGCTGGGACCAAAAAGAAAAAGGATCAAGAATTTATGAATTAGGCTCGTGGTTTCAATTGTGGTTCACCAAGAAAATGGAATTAGGCTAAAAAATTAAGTACTAGGGAATTTACATATAGGGTTGACATTTTGGCTCTAATGGTGACCAAACAGTGCTTTAGGTCATCCCTAATTGTTTTAATTCATGGATTCAATTAACTAAAATTTAACATTCTAACAACTTATAATTTAAACAAACATATATGCTTTTCATGCACTTATTTGTCATTTGGTACACTTAACATCTTTTACCTATTTACAGTTTAATAGAGTCAACTAATTAGTTTTATATAATATGACCTAAAATCAATTACTGTTGAACTAGATTAACAGTTTATACACAAAATCCTATTTACATGCTCCTAACTAATCAGTTGTATTTCTACAAGCTTAAGCACAAACAAAACACACAAAATAAAAAAAAACGAGAAAATACCTATAAAAACAAGATGAAAACATAATTTTAAAAAAAAAAACATCCTATGTTACCCCCATACTTTATACGACACATTGTCCCTAATGTGCTATAAAAAATAAAAGAAAGAGGTTACCCGATTACCTTTAAAAGTCCATCACAAATGGTGGGACTGACTCTTTCTTGCCATTTTGGCTCTTATTTGTAGTGCCTCATAATTTGTGGGGTTCCGACACAGAAAAAGAAAACACAAAATTTATATATTTTATTTTATTTTTCTTTTGTTCAGGAGAAGAAATTAAAATTTTAAAAAAAAAGGAAAAAAAAAGGAAACTTCCTTATAAATCAACAAAATGTCATCGTCGAACTCATCTGTGCCATCATCGTGCTTGTCCAAGATGACCCTCGCCACATCCCCTCTCGATGTGGATGGACCTGGTGGCATAGGCTGAGAGGTGTTCGGAGGTGGAACGGGTGGTGTGGCGCTTGTCGAGGTGACCCAGTACGAGGGCCATCCAAAGTCGGGTCGGCGCTCTTGCTCGTCACGTTGAGCCATTCATTTTTTTGGCGCTCGATATGGGTTGCTATGTGCTTGAACCACTCATTGCTAGTCGGATCCTCTGGAACCCTCTTAGATCGGCGTAGCCGTGGTGGTATGGGTTGGGGTGCCTCCATCGATTCCAAGAGCCCATGGTTTCTCGTGTATTCCAAGTGGATGACTAGTTGTTCATTTCTTTGGTCCATTCGATCCACTCATTGATTATAGAACCACACATAAATTACATCGCTTAATATGCCTTTTGATAGGTAAGTCAGTTCCCCAGGATCAATCACCGCACCAGCCTCCCTACACATATCTGTAATCAAGTGCGGGTAGGGGTGAGTATTCGATCGAGTCGAGTCGAATCGAGTCAAAAAATTTTGAGTTAGTCGAGTTGACCAATCCTATTTTAGCAACCAAACTCAATTTAATTTTTTTTAAATCGGATCGAATCGAGTCAAAAAATTTCGAGTTAAGTCGAGTTGAGATAATGAATCCTATTATTTATACTCAATGTTGTTTTTACATGAATCGATTATTTAATAGTAAACAAAGTATAAAATTATTTAACTACATAAACAATATAATGTTTTTACCTTTTAACTTAACGAGTAAATATTTATCAAAACAACGTAGTTTTGCCATTTAATTTAATGGTTTTGACTTTTAACTTTAGGAAAGATAAACATTTATCAAAATGACGTAGTTTTACCTTTTCTTATTCGAATTTTCGGATAACTCGAATTGTGTAATTCATATTCGAATTAAACTGAAAAACTTAATTTTTTATTCGAGTTGATCCAAATAACTTGATTAACTCAAATAACTCGAACTATTTAATTCAAAATTTGAAAATTTTATCGAGTTTTTCGAATCGAATTGGATTTTGCTCACCCCTAAGTTCAGGTACAAGAGCCCTCGTGTGTGCTCTTTGGCACATTGTTGCATGTTGTGAAAAATTTGGGCCCCCACATTTATCTTCTATGCCTACAAAATAGAATACTAGAGAAGAGCACGCTCACGAGTAACTTCCATGACGTGCTAAGTAGGGAAAATTTTGCACTGATGAAGTACATCCACAATTTTGCTTCTGAAGTCCTAATTGTTTATTGAAACCGTAAATTTATGTTAGTCATGTCCCTCCGAATACAAGTACCTCTAACTTTTTTTAGAAAATTTATAATTTCATCTTAGTCCACCTCACTATCTTGTAAATTTTCATAACAATCTAGACTATAGTGAAGTGTCCTATGAAATTCCTCGATTGTGGCAGGAGAGCCGTCTACGTACACGTCTCTCACCAAGACTTTATTCTACTGTGCTTTTAATAAATTTGCATAGAATTCCACAATAATCAATATAACGGCCGGTTTCGAGGATGCTGGCAAACTATGCTCCACCTTAAGTGATTGATCCTTCTAATTATAGAATCGTGAAATAATTGCGTGGCAAAATCAAAGCCATGTTAAGGAATCAGTGGTTTATCCATGAAAGTTCCAGCTCGAGTAGCGGCATTAGTGGAGACAAATCATGTCCTCGGCTCATTAGGAGCATCGCGTTCCTCGGTTCGCTAAGATGCAGATCGTTTACGATGAGCCATTTTAACCAATTTTGAATTCGCAGCCAATAAGCAAAATAATATTGATGCAAATGAATTTACTCGTTTGCTAATCTATTTATCATAATTTAACATAGACATTTAAAGATTTGAAAAGAATAGATTGAGCATTATCTAGTTTTCGCATTGTTGATCTAACAGTGCCACCGTGATTCCTTGTAGGCCATCATCGTTTGTTGGAGAAGGTTGCTACACTTGATGAAGAACTGATTTAATCTGAAAATGGGGAGAACCTTTGATAAAAATGGAGGATTAATGCTTAATAATTTAAAAAAACTAAAGAAATAGAGGTTTAGAGGCTGTGGCGGTGAAGAACGATAAGGTAAAAGAAGAAGAATCGTGTTTGATGTGACGATGTTAGGGCTTATCATAATGAGGCCCTTTTATATTCATCACCTCGCTGAGACATGGAATAGGGGCTTATCGCGACATCGCTTCAACGTTACAAGTTTCGAGGCCACTACGCCAAGGCTTGTCATGACATCAAATATCTTGATAAACCGTAAAAGTAACATATTTTAATCCCACATTTAGCATTCTTTTGGTTGATTTAGCCCTTGGTTTATGCAAAAAGGTGCCCTTAATCCTTTCTTTTCATGATTTATACTCAAGAAAGAACCTAGGGATGAAAAGAACGAGAAACGGGCTTAAAACGGGCTAGTTTGGGCCAAAGTGGAAATCGACACAGCATGGACTTCAAGCCTCACGACCGTGCCTCAACAATTAACTACGACACGACCATGCCATGATTTACACGGCCGTGCCTCAATCAATAGAACCGAAACACGGCCTAAAGTCGATTTACACGGGCGTGTGCCATGACTGTATCCCTGTCATGGAAAAGAGGAATTTTACTCAGATTTGGATACTTTGAGGCAAAGAAACACATTCCAAAGTCTATTCAAACACCCGAGTAGGAATTATACTTGAATTAGGATACTTAGGGGCTAAGTAAGGCATCTTAAAGTCTATATAAACACCCAAGGGGGAAACTTAAGGGGAGTTCGGTAGAAGCCTTAAACCAGGGCTTTTGGCGATTAGCTAGGCCAAGGAGCCGAGCCAGAAGGTCAGATTTGTGGGAATTACTCAAAGATAGCCAGCTGGTCCATCTCAAGGAGCCAGAATTCTACTCAAGACGACAGATTTCCCCTTCAATTTCTTCAGGGGGTTTTAGGGATTTTTTATGTTTGTTTTATCTTTTCTCTTGAGATGTTTTCTTTATTCGTTATGAACTAAACCCTTCAGATACCTGACGGGGATGAAACCTAGATGAGTCTTGTTATTGTTTTCAGAATTATATGATAAATACTTAGTTTGTTCTTAATTATGTGTGCTTAGTCCAAATCTGACGTGCTTAGGTGGAGGAGGAATAGACCCTGCTTAAGAGTAGATCTGGCATAATTAAGCGAAGTTGATCGCATATCTAGAGATAGGGTGA
Organism: Gossypium rotundifolium; assembly: GCA_025506655.1. Classification (NCBI taxonomy): domain Eukaryota; kingdom Viridiplantae; phylum Streptophyta; class Magnoliopsida; order Malvales; family Malvaceae; genus Gossypium; species Gossypium rotundifolium. Next base: position 66,324,013 of record CP106722.1, read on the forward strand.
CAAGATTTTGCTAGATTAGGGTGAAACCTAATATGGGAGTCCTTAGGTCGATTTACTACTATTCTATGGGGTTATTATTCAAGAAAGAGATTGCCGTTAATTAACCTAAGGTTAGACATTATTCGCCTCGAGAGAGGGTTTAATATACGTTAGGGAGTCTTACGGATCAAACTAAGTGAATAAATCATATGGTTTAGTGTTAAATAACAAGTGAGGCCTAGGTGGATTCTTCCTGAAGGTATCATCGTGATCAACTGAGTTTTTTTTCAAGTTTTTTCCCAATTCATTCTTTTTGTCTTTGCATCTTTACCATAGTAATAGTTAATTTAGATTAAATTAAAGCAACTTCACTTATTTTAGGCTAAATAATAAAAAGAAAGTTAGTATTAGTACTTTTAGTTCCTTTGGGTTCGATAATCCGGTCTTGCCTAAGCTATACTACTGTTCGATAGGTACACTTGCCTTTAATCGTTGTCAGAGTTAGCTTCTAGGTTCGATCATTCTCTTTATAAATTTTAAAACTCGACAATACAACGATCAAGTTTTTGGCGCTGTTGCTGGGGAACTAAAATATTAAGAAAGCTCTATTTTTATTACTTTAGCCATTATTTTTATTATTATTTTCTGTAATTTTACTTTTATTTATTTTTAGGTTAAATTTTGATTTTACTAAATTTTCTTTTATTTGATTTTGGCAGATAGAGGAGATGGCACTAAATAACTATCAGTGGCAAGTTATGAGGACAAAGCCAACAAAAGCAGCCGATATCTACAACCTCGACCCAATAACCATGCTATCAAACCAAATAGAGATGATGAATAAAAAGATTGATGGTTTGAATAGTCTTTCGCAAGTACACCCAGAAATACAATATGATTCGAATTTAGGAGGCGTGGCGAACCCTGAGTACCCACCCTACAGATATGGCATGGAAAACGAGCAAGCGCACTATACGGGTCACTACTCTAGACCACAAAATAATTTTTATAATGACACTTATAATACAGGTTGGAGGTACCATCCCAATTTCTCTTGGGATGATCAAATTAGCCAAAGACAGGAACTTCTTCCAAATTTTCAACAACCACCTCACCAACGGGAAGAGGAGTCGAACCTTGAAAAGATGCTGGCAAAATTCATAGCAGCCACAGAAACCCGTCCCCAAAAAACTGAGACAACGTTTGATAATCAACAAGCATCGATCAAAGAAATCAAAAACCAAGTTCAAGAAATTACTAAGTCAGTTGGTCAACTTGCAAAGTTAATGTCTGAACGACTGTAAGGGCGTCTACCAAGCAACACTAAAACTAACCCGAGAGAGCAAAATTAAGCCATTTACGATAGTGAAGGGTTAGACAAACCAAACCCAAGGGAAGAACCTGTGGTAAGTGAAGGTAAGGTTAAGGTGTGCCATGATATACCAAAATTAGCAAGTACAGAGTGCCAACCTCGTGTGCCATATCACGATGCAATAAAGAAAGACCACACAGAGGAAGAATTTGGTGAACTCACACTTCGTGTAGAAGATGAAATAATCACTCTTCAAGCTCTTAACTCAACTATGACATCGAGTAATAAAGGTACGAACTTTAATTTTATTGATAATCATTTGGTTCAACCTTCTTTATAGGAAGCATCATGAAATCACCTAGCTAAGCTAGATCTTAGACCTCGTGCCAACAAAGAAGAATTATATGAGGAACAAAGCCTTACGGTCAACAAACTAGAAGAGTGGAAAACACAATTTAAAAAAGAATCGGAACCACACAAAGTGAAATCGAAGGAAACCCCAGACGAGCTGATAGGAACAACAAATCACATCAAAATAGAGGATCAGGTATTGTTGAATAAGGAAGACACTTGAATCACCAATTCAGACCTCAAGGCAAACGAATAAATAATTTTTGAGGTACTTAATGTCTTCTTATACGACACAGTCGAGGTAAGCAATCCTAAATTCAACACTTTTGAGGTAAACATTACTCAACTTAAACTTTATATCCGTAACTGAGTTGATCGCATGAGAAAGGATTTCCACCTCTTCAAACCACCATGATTGTGTGTTCAACAGGTGAGTCTAGCTCAAGACTATAAATGAGCGCTTCTCGGGAGGTAACCCGAGCACTAATCGTATTCACTTTTGCAATTTCTTTTCTTTCTTTCTTTCTTTTTTAAAAATCCAATTTTAAACTAATAAAAAGTGCAGATTTCGAAGCCACACTGCCGTGGCTATGGCTGTGTAGACCACCAGAATCTCATACAGACATAGCAGAGGCAGTACAAATCAAATCTCACCTAATTCTCAACATCACGGATCCAACCACTTCCCTACAGACATAGCAGAGGTAGTACGAATCAAATCTCACCTAATTCTCAATCGTGTGAAGCTATTGACTTGCCAACCACGGGCAGAACACGCCCGTGTCTACCAACCGTGCCAACATACTGCCTTTTTAAGAATGGACATGGCGTCTGGGAAACGAGCGTGGGTGAACACACAAGGCCGTGCGATGCGGCCGTGTGATTTGACACACCCTCGGTCTACGGGCGTGGGAACGTGCTAGATTTGAGATCTTATTTAAACCCCATAGCCCTTCTCCTTCTCCCCTAATTCTTTCTTCCTTCTTTTTCTTTATTTTCTTAGAAAAGGTGTCCAGACTCTTGAGCTACACTAAAACCATGTCGAAGAAGTGTAAGAAGGCAAGCATAGTCTCATCAAGGGAGACACTATACAGAAGTTCATGCCGGCCGCTTTATCCAAACACCAAGCCAAGGGTCTTTGAGACTTTTTTGGTTTTATTTTTCTTTTCTCGTTTGCTTCAATTTCCTTCCCTTTGACTCTTTTATGCTTAATTTAGTTTATTTTGTCTTAGTTTCTTTATATTAGGTTCTAAAGGCTGTTAGGGAATCACGCACCATAGCCTTAGAAATCACCCCACCTCGCAAACCATCTATCAATAAGGACTATTCAGTCCATTAGTCTTTTCTCTTAAATTCAGTTTTCTTTTTAGTCTCCTTCTTTTTATCTTCTTTGTCTTTAATTATATTACTAGTATATTATTAATATTTCTTTATATTTCCTGGCTATATCTTTGCAGGCTCCCCAATTTCTTCATCTAGCGCAGAGCACATTGGCAGCCACCCCACTAGGCCCATAGAAAATGCCACCTCTGCCTCCTGCAACTCATCTTCCACCATGGCCTCGGCCAACTCCTGGAGTCATCCAAAATTCAAGAAGTGACACTTCTCCCTTTCTCTTTTGATTACATTATCAGTTGTCCATCTTTGAACATTGAGGGCAATGTACATCTTAAGTGTGTGGGTGGATTAAGTCCCTAACTCTTTGCATTATTCTTAAATAATAATTCCTAACTTTTTGCATGATTCTCAAAATCTTGAATTTTATTTGTTTTCAAGTACTTTTCTCATATTACTAATTAGGGTGAAACTTTTGATGATTTACGATTTTTATTGATATGTTTTTGAGTAAGTCATTGATAAATGTGCATTGATGATTAAATTTAAAGAATACTAGAGAATCAAGCATGATAAGTCTATTTTTCAAGAATAAAAAATTTTCTAGGTTATCGAACTGAATTTGAATATTACCTTGAAGTTTGAAATTTACAGGATTGATATCAAATACCCATAACTTTTGTGAGATTTTGAACCTTATAGAGCATACATTCTTTTTCGTGCTCACTTTTTTTGATTATGAGTGTGTCAATTTTGAACTGTTCTTCTAGAACTTGCCTCAATTATACATGTTGAGACCACATCTATGATTTGATATACTGAGATGATAAAGGCACCTAGGTTTTAACCCATTCACTCCACTAAAAAGCCTACCTTCACAAATTAAGCCTTAGTGAACCCATTTGATCCTAACAACCCTTTTTATTGATTTACCCGCTAATATTAACCCAAAATCCTTTGTATTTGTTATCACCATTCTTTTGACTACCCTTTTATCGAGAAGTGATTTGATCAGTTGCCTAAGTATTTTATTTCAGTTGATAAAGTTCTTTCTTTATTATGTATTTATTTAGTTTGTTCTTAGAAAAAATAATGAAAAATTAAAAAATTAAATAAATAATAATAAATCAAAAAAAAAAAAAATCAAAGTATATTCAGCATTAGTAGTATAAAAAGTTAGCTTGCACATTTAAATTTCAATTATCAAAGAAAAAGCCCGTAGTATTATTAGTTTCAAATTTTCAATTGATGTAATCATTTATTTTCCAGTTCATTATTTTTAGTTAGGTAATTTGTCAAGTCAATCTCGATTCTAGACCTTCTAATTCAGCCTTTATCCACACCTTTAACCCAACCCCGTTACAACCCTGTTAAAGACCTTTTGATTTGTGTATCCTCTCATATTACAGTGGTGGAGATTTGATTTTCAGGCAAGCTTATGGGATTAACTTTTCAGGTTCAACTGTTGAGTGCCTAATTGTGAACCTTAAACACCTTTGAGTGATTTGAGTGAATCTTTAGTGAGGATGTCAATCCTTGTCAGTTTTAAATTAAAGGTGATCATTTAGATAAGGGGAGACACCTATGTTTTCATGCTACAAACGTATGACTTAGAATTGTTTGAATCTTTAGGAGTCTTTGAGTTAAATTATCCATGTATGAATTATCTATGACTTATGATGAGGCATTATTGATAGGATTTATGAATTATGGAAAGTTTGTTTTGATTGTAAGTTGAGAATTTTGCTTGAGGACAAGCAAAAGCTTAAGTGTGGGGGTATTTGATGAACCATAAAAGTAACATATTTTAATCCCACATTTAGCATGCTTTTGGATGATTTAGCCCTTGATTTATGTAAAAAGGTGCTCTCAATCCTTTCTTTTCATGTTTTATACCCAGGAAAGCACCTAGGGACAAAAAAAAAAACGATAAACGGTCTTAAAACAGCCCAGTTTGGGCCAAAGTGGAAATCGACACGGCTTGGACTTCAAGTCACACGATCGTGCCTCGACAATTACCTAAGACACGGCCATGCCATGATTTACATGGCTGTGCCTCAATCAACAGAACCAAAACATGGCTTGAAGTCGATTTACATGGACGTGTGCCATGGCCGTGACCCTGTCATGGAAAAGAGGAATTTTACTCAGATTTGGATACTTTGAGGCAAAAAAACACATTCCAAAGTCTATTCAAACACACGAGTAGGAATTGTACTTGAATTAGGATACTTAGGGGCCAAGTAAGGCATCTCAAAGTCTATATAAACACCCAAAGGGGCAACATAAAGGGAGTTTAGCAGAAGCCTTCTACTAGGGCTTTTGGCAGCTAGCTAGGCCAAGGAGCCGAGCCAGAAGGTCAGATTTGTGGGAATTACTCAAAGATAGCCAGCTAATCCATCTCAAGGAGCCAAAATTCTACTCAAGACGGTGGATTTCCCCTTCAATTCCTTCAGGGGGTTTTAGGGATTTCTTATGTTTTGTTTTATCTTTTCTCTTGAGATGTTTTCTTTATTCGTTATGAACTAAACCCTTCAGATACCTGACAGGGATGAAACCTAGATGAATTTTGTTATTGTTTTCAGAATTATATGATAAATACTTAGTTTGTTCTTAATTATGCATGCTTAATCCAAATCTGATGTGCGTAGGTGGAAGAGGAATAGACCCTATTTAAGAGTAGATCTGGCATAATTAAGCTGAGTTGATCGCACGCCTAGAGATAGGGTGATGAGATTTTGTCGGATTAAGGTGAAACCTAATATGGGAGTCCATAGATCGATTTACTGCTATTCTAGGGGGTTATTATTCGAGAAAGAGATTTTTGTTAATTAACCTAGGGTTAGACATTATTCATCTCGAGAGAGGGTTAATATACGTTAGGGAGTCTTACGGATCAAACTAAGTGAATAAATCGTATGGTTCAGTGTTAAATAACAAGTGAAGTCTAGGTGGATTCTTCCTGAGGGTATCGTCGTGATCAACTGAGTTTCTCTTCAAGTTATTTCCCAATTCATTCTTTTTATCTTTGCATCATTAGCTTAGTAATGGTTAATTTAGATTAAATTAAAGCAACTTCACTTATTTTAGGCTAAATAATAAAACGAAAGTTAGTATTAGTACTTTTAGTTCCTTTGGGTTCGATAATCCAATCTTGCCTAAGCTATACTACTGTTCAATAGGTACACTTGCCTTTAATCATTGTCAGAGTTAGTTTCCAAGTTCGATCGTTCTCTTTATAAATTTTAAACTCGACAAAACAATGGTCATGTCTCATCGCAATGACACGATTATTCTCATCGTGACGTCACCGCCAATTTGGTTTTTTCGTTGTGGCCTTCTTGTCGTGACATTGAGAAGTCTCATCGAGGAATGGGAAGCTCTTCATGAGGACATGACTTCCTCGTCATGATTTCACATATCGTTTTGGCCACCTTGCACCCAAACTTTTGACTTTACGACTTGTTCATTGCTTCTCCTTTCAAAATGTAACACCCCAAACCCGGCCCATGCATTAAGTCTGGATTTTGGCATGCCACACAAAACAAACATGTGTTTAATAATCAACGATGTAAGATTTCAAATCTTCAAAATGATTTTAGAGAATGAGTTTATCAAAAATCGAGGTTTATTAGAAATCAATGATTTGTAAGCTCAAGAGTTTATCAATTATTTTTTTAGAGTAAGGCGATTAAAATTTAAATTGATTGGTTGAAATATTTTTATAAAAGTGTTTTCAAAGGAATTCCTATGTTTTAGTAATATTTAAGAAAAACCTATATTTTATACGAAAGTTTAAGAAAGCATTTATAAAAATTAAAAGCAGTCCAATTTAAGAATCTAAACATATTAAAAACCATCCACAAAATAAAAATCCAAGAAAATAATACCAGAGGCCTTATTACATCGCAATTGAAATAGTACTTAAATGAAAATAATTAAAGAAAATAAAAGTTTATATAAACCACCATTTATAGTATGGCCTCCACACGAAGTCATCCCCGGCCCAAGCCTCCCTCAATTATTATTACCTGAGAAGGGTAAGAAAAATGGGGTGAGTTACTAAGAACTCAATGTGTAACCCACTTACCGTGTTCACTGGGCCATAACCATTAAGCATTCAATTAGGCTTGAGCCCCTTTACAAAATACAATATATAAATCAAATATAAAAATAATGCATGTGATATGCAATTCCCAACCAAGCCTAATTTCCATCCGCTACACACCACCCGTACCAACCATCACACCTGTGGGGATCAAGTCAACCCACCCCGCCAACACACCAATAGCAGGCATTAAGCCAATTATAATATTTGTGGCAACAGGCCATTGTGACAGAGTCGCCGAACTTGATTTTGGCAACAGGCCATTTATAATATTTGTGGTAGAACCACCAAACTAGATTTTTGGCAACAGGCCTGTCTTCTCTTCGTCAATTATCCCAATCCATGCAGTCATGTATGTATATAATGCATAACAAAATATTCATAAGGTAAATTTAACAAAAAGCCCATATTACAAGTTATCAATTTGGCCCATTAGTCAAAATAGCAATTTGGCCCATTTAACGATCTAGCAAACTTGGCCCATTTCATCTCATATCACATTTAGCTCATATATTAAATATCACATTTGGCCCATAAAGCAACATATTTCAATTTGGCCCATAAAGGGTATTTTCATAATTTGGTCGGACAAGCTTAGCCATTCCTACTTTCGAAAACATAACCCTTAAGATATGCCTTGTGTCCTCATTACCTTCCATAAGCATGGGATTTCCTTTACCCAAGTTCAAGCTTATCTTATCCAATAATCACCTTGCCATAAAAGAAAAATCCAACCTTCCATAAGTAATGTTTGACCGACACATGCAATATAGGTGAGAAAAAAAAAATAAAAGTCACCAAACTGCTATCCATGAGATTCGAACCTCTTCCCTCTAAACATGCTTATGGCGCCAACTCCACCTTGCCACTAGCTTATCTTATGCAAACTTTTACCAATTAAATTCCCTTAAGCATCAGAGTCACTTGTTCCACTTCAATAAAGTACTCATTACTAAAATTGATTCTAATACCGAATAAATCCCAAGCCTTCTAAAGACTATATAAGCACACAAATTTAATCATTCACAAGTTAAGCACCAAAAACATGCAACATATCGATACTCATATTTTTAGGATGTTACAACTCTACCCCCTTAAAGAAAATTTCGTCCTCGAAATTTACCTAGTTAAAAGAGGTGGGGATATTGTTGCCGAATTGCGTCCTCAGGCTCCCATGTAGCTTCCTCCGCTCAGTGATTTCTCCAAAGAACCTTAACCAACGGTACAGTCTTCTTTGTTAGCACTTTAACATCGCGATCTAAGATTTTCACTGGTTCTTCCTCGAAAGACAAGTCTGACCTCAACTCCACTTCTTCTACCTGTATTATGTGAGGCGGATCCGATCTATAATGCCTCAGCATAGAAACAAGGAAAACACTCTGAATCTGACTCAACTCTGGAGGTAAATCAAGTCGATAGGCCCTTGGTCCTACACGCTTCAACATACTGATGACGGTCCAATGAACCTAGGGCTCAACTTGGCCTTCCTTCCAAATCTGAAAATCTTCTTCCAAGGTGAGACTTTCAGAAAGACTTGATCTCCCACTGCAAACTCAATATCTTTACGCTTCAGGTCCGCATACGACTTTTGTCTATCCGAAGCTTCCTTTAATCGCGCTCAAATCACCTTTACCTTTTCTTTCGTCTCAGATATCAATTCAGGACCCAACAACTGTCGTTCCCCCAATTCAGTCCAACAAGTAGGGGTACGACACCTACGACTATATAACAGTTCATAGGGCACCATTTGGATACTGGATTGGTAACTGTTATTATACGTAAACTCTGCCAACAATAGAAAATCCTCCCAACTACCTCTGAAGTCAATCCCACAACCTCGTAACATGTCTTCCAAAATCTGAATTACTCTTTCTGACTGACCATCTGACTGAGGATGAAAAGCCATACTGAAGTTTAACTTTGTTCTCAAAGCCTCATGTAACACCCCAAACCCGACCCATGAGTCCTGACCGGATCTGGTATGTCACGGAGTAAAATAATTTGAATCATTTTGAGTGTATGGTGAAAACTTGTTGAAATGTGGCTAAGGTATTAAAACGATGTTTGAAAACTCAGTTGGGATTTTTATAAACATGGTTGTGTCGATAAACCCTTTGAAAACGTTTGATCATGTAACATTTTAAAATCGTCAAAGTTATTTTTGACTCGATTTATTTTTGCTACCCGATGGTAACATCGTTGAAAAACCCGTAAAAGTTATTAAGTTTGAAAAAGATCACTTTTATTCGATTCACTTATCATTTATAAATTTTATTTATGACTTAAGTAAAATAAAACAATTATATAAACATCCAAATAATAAATAGCGGCCTTATTACAACCCAAAATAAGAAGACTTAGAAAATAAAAAAAAATATTAACTATAACAAAGTAAATTCAAATCCAACGATAAGCATGGCCGCCTCGAGTCCTCTCCGGCTCCATCTCCGCGATCTATCCATCTGCAAAATGGTAAGGCAAGGGATGAGTCACCAAGACTCAGTGTGTAAATCCCCCACCCGGAAATATAACTCATACACAGATTATTAATAAACATGCAAATATGCAACCCCACTAACCATCCGTACTCCTTATCTACCCCGTGTGGTCAAAACCACTGGTGGTCAAAACCACTGGTGACTAGTGTCACAATTTAAATGATGGGGCCAACCCATCGTGTGGTCAAAACCACTGATGACCATAGGTCACAAATGTCATAATGTGGTCAAAACCATTGGTGGTACCAAACCACTGGGACTTAGTCACAATTATCATCGATGTGGTCAAAACCATTGGTGACCGAAGTCACAATAAATCTGATGGGGCCAACCCATCTTGTGGTCAAAACCACTGGTGACAGTCCATAAGATCATCCCTCTCCTTTCATCAATCCCACCATCATCATGCTTACATCACAAATATCTTATATCATGCATTTAACAGCATATGATGGCATACACATACATCATAGATCATGAGATAGGGGACTTACCCGAAATCCATGCTTATGTCCACAAGCACAACCACAATGATAAAAAAAACAACAATATAGTCATGTAAACTAATAAAGTGTGTAGTGAGTTTTTACACATCTGCTTACTTGTGAGACTAACAAATCCCGAAAATACTAGCGAAATACCGAGAGATTATTTTCCCCTTACAATCGGCAATCACCAAAGTTAGTGCCATAAACCCATTCGGCCAAATTAGTTCAAACCTGAAGACTCACTTCTGGCACCTACCTTGAGCCGATTTGGTTTCCAACCAAATCCCGAAGCCACACACTGGATTCCTTGCAATCGGCCAACCTTAGATCCATACAAGTGATTAGTTTTCGGCTTTTCCAAGTATCTAATGGAAAGACTAAAAGAGAATCTCTTACTGTAGACTTACCAAATCGATTAGCAGAGAATGGAGAATTAGATCTACTGCTTTGAAAATCCTGGAGTTCCTAGATGAAATTGGTTTCAAATAGTGGTTAGCCGAACATCAATAAATGCCAGATCTTAACTTTTCCTTTCATCCAAGTCGACAGAGAATAGGAGAATGTGGGAAGAGAGTTTCGGCAAAACACTTACCTTCACAATCGATTGAAAAAGAAAATCCCGAAGAGATATATATCCACTCGATATTCATCCAAAGTGAATCAAATAGGAGGAAGGGAATTTCAGCACACCAATGGAGTATGTTCGGCTAGAGAGGAAGAAAAGAGATGGGAGGAAAGACATAGGGAATTTCGGCAAAAGGGGTGGAAGAGGTTCGGCTAAAAGAGAAAGAGAAGAAGAGAACTTTTGAAGAATTTTGGCAAGAGAGGCTAGGGAGAATTCAGCAACAACAAAATGTAAAAAGAAAAGAACCTTGCTAAATAAATTTTGGCCCCTCCTTCTACGTGATAAAACCGAAAGTGAATGGCCCCTAAGGTGTCCCAAATCCGGCCATCACCTTCCCCTCTTTGTGATAATTCACTTAATTATCACCCAATAAAATAATATTTATCTTTTATTTATCCTCAATCTCCTCTTTAAATAAATAAAATTAAAAATAAAATATAGTAACAACATCACAGCCGAAAATTGAAAGGAAGCAATGTTTATCCTTAGCTCCTTAAGAGTCCAAAATTCAACCATCACTCCCCTCTCCCATTCACGCCGGTTTCAAAAAAATAAAAAGCCAAACTGTAGCCTCTTTGGTTCGAACCTGGGACCTAGAGGAGCAACTACCGCAGCCCCCTTTTCAACGCCCCATGCCATTCCTCCCAATTGACTTTCATGTCATAAAACCTCACCATTTAATTATAAGGCCTTCCTAGCCCAACATTCCATACATAACGCAAAAATAAAAGCCCCAAGCGCAACCTTGGCAGCTCGAACCCCTACTTTGCCGCACCATTATAGCTCCCTAGGTAGCGTCCCAACCACTTTACCAGCTGCTTCCTTGTGTCATGTTTCGCACCAATAATTTTTAAAGCCTCCTTACTTAGCTTTTTCTTCTCAAGTGCTAAAAAAAAGTTTTTAATCCTAAGTCAAACCTAGCCCGGGGTTATTTCTAGACCCTAGAACATGCCTAGCAATCATAATATTCATTTCTTCAAGCACACGCATGGGAAATTAATTAAATTACAAACAACCCCTGATTTAGGATGTTACAGTTCTACCCCCTTAAAAAGAATTTCGGCCTTGAAAGTACCTGGATCAAAAGAGTTGGGGGTATTGCTGCCACATAACATCCTCGGGTTCCCATGTGGCCTCCTCCGTACCATGGTTTCGCCATAACACCTTTACCAAAGGCACTGACTTCCTCCTCAAGACCTTGGCTCCTCTTCGAAAGATAAGTTTGGGCTCACCTCAATTTCTGCAACCGGCACTACATGTGATGGATCCAATCGATAGCGTCTCAGCATCGAAACATGGAAGACGTCATGTATCTGGCTCAATTCTGCTGGCAACTCAAGCTGGCAAGCTACCGATCCCACCCGTTTCAACACCGTGTATGGTCCGATGAATCTATGGCTTAGCTTGCCCTTCCGGCCAAACCTCAGCACCTTCTTCCAAGGGGATACCTTTAAGAAGACCTTATCACCCACTACATATTCAACCTCTCTGCGCTTAAGATCGGCGTAGGATTTCTGCCTGTCCGATGCCTCCTTAAGACGAGCCCGAATTACTCTAACCTTATCCTCCTTCTCCGCTACTAACTCTGGACCCAACATACGACGTTCTCCTAGTTCAGTCCAACATTTAGGGGTACAGCATTTTCAACCATACAGTACCTCATACAGTGCCATCTGAATACTCGCTTGATAACTATTGTTATAAGCGAACTCTGCCAAAGGTAGGTACTCCTCCCAACTACCACGGAAGTCCAAAACACAGCCCCTCAATATGTCTTCCAACCCTTGGACTAGCCTCTCAGATTGTCCATCAGACTGCGGATGAAAAGCCGTGCCGAAATTCAACTTCGTGCCTAACTCCTGATGTAGAGCCTTCCAGAATCTCGACGTAAACCGAGGATCTCGATCTGAAATAATGGACACAGGTACCCCATGCAATCGCACTATCTCGGCTATATACAGCTTGGCTAACTTTTAGAGTGAATAGTCAACCCTTACCGGTATGAAATGGGCCGACTTAGTCAACCGGGCTACTATCACCCAAACATCTTTCTTCTTTGGGCGTGAGGGAAGCCCACTTACGAAATCCATAGTAATCTCCTCCCACTTCCTTTGTGGAATCCTTCATCGTCAGAATAAATTTAATGGCAATTGATGCTCACCTTAACTTGTCGGCATGTCGACACTTGCCCACTAACTCGGTTACTTCCCGCTTCAGACCCGGCCACCAAAACTGCTCCCTTAAATCCTGATACATCTTGCTGCTTTCCGGGTGCATAGCGTACGCACTGCTATGAGCTTCTTTAAGAATTCACTGCCTTAAATCATCATCCTTAGGCATACATACTCTCCCCTAAAAGTACAACACTCCATCACTGCCCAAGCTGAAACCTTCGGTCTCACCATTCTGTACTTGCAACCTTCGAGTACTCAATGCTTCGTCGGTCATCTACCTTTCCTTAACCTCATCAACCCATGATGGCTTCACTTGCAATTCTGCCAAAAGGCTCCCATCCTCATAGAGACTTAGGTGAGCAAACATAGCTCGCAAATCTGCTACCACCTTTCGGCTTAATGCATCAGCTACGACATTAGCCTTCCCTGGATGGTATTCGATTGAGCAATCGTAGTCCTTCAACAACTCAATCCACCTCCGCTGCCTCAGATTTAAATCTTTCTGAGTCAGGAGGTACTTTAGACTTTTGTGATCTGCGTACACTACTGACTTCTCCCCGTACAGATAGTGCCTCCAGATTTTCAAGGCGACCACCACAGCAGCCAATTCCAAATCATGTGTTAGATAGTTAGCTTCGTGAGGCCTCAACTGATGTGACGCATAAGCGACCACCGTCCCTTCTTGCATCAACACACACCCTAAACCAGTATGTGATGCATCGCAATGTACAGTGAACTCCTTTCCGGCCTCAGGCTGAATCAAGACTGGTGCTTCTATCAAGATCCTCTTTAGCTTATCGAAACTCTCTTGCTGCTTCTCAGACCACACAAACGAAACTCCTTTTCTCAACAGCTTAGTCAATGGTGCTGCGATTAAGGAGAAATTTTCCACAAATCTTCGGTAATATCCTGCCAACCCAAGAAAACTCTGAATTTCCGTAACAGACTTTGGTGGCTTCCACTCCAATACTGCCTCAATCTTACGGGGATCCACCCTGATTCCCTCGGCTGAAACAACATGCCCTAGAAAAGTTACCTCCTTGAGCCAGAACTCACATTTACTGAATTTGGCGTACAACTGCTTCTCCCTTAGAACTTGCAGAACCACATGAAGATGTGCGTCACGCTCCTCCTCAGACTTCGAGTACACCAAAATGTCGTCTATGAAGACCACAACGAACCGATCTAGATAGGGTTGGAAAACCCGGTTCATCATATCCATCAACGCAGCTGGTGCATTCGTCAAACCAAAAGGCATTACCAGAAACTCGTAGTGCCCATACTGAGTACGGAATGCCGTCTTATGGACATCAGCCTTCTTCACCTTAAGCTGATGGTACCCCGACCTAAGGTCAATCTTAGAGAACACCGATGCTCCTTTGAGTTGATCGAACAGATCGTCAATCCTGGGCAAAGGATACCAGTTCTTTATTGTCAACTTGTTCAGCTGCCGATAGTCTATACACATCCTCATCGTCCCATCCTTCTTCTTGACAAATAGCACTGGAGCTCCCCAAGGCGATACACTTGGTTGGATGAGCCCTCTATCCAATAGTTCCTGAATCTGTGCCTTTAACTCTACCAATTCTTTCAGCGCCATCCGATACGGAGCTATAGATACGGTCGCGGTTTCGGGTAACAAGTCTATACCAAATTCAACCTCACGGTCCGGAGGTAGACCCGGAAGCTCCTCTGGAAACACATCAACATAGTCCCTTACAGTCCGAACATCTCCCACAGCAACATCATTAGCTTCCAAGGCACAGACATGCACCACATAAGCTTTACAACCCTTCCTAACTATCCTTTCCGCCTTTAATGCCGAAACCAAATTAGATAGGTAATCTCTCCTTTTACCTATCATCACCACTTCATCACCTTCCACGATCTTAATTACCATGCGCTTAGCTGCGGAATCCAGACTAGCCTGATACTTTACTTGCCAATCCATCCCGAGAATTAGGTCAAACTCCCAGAACGGTAGTTCCATCAAGTCAACCAAGAACACGACCCATTGGAGTTCTAGGGGTACGTTCCTATAGAGTGACCTAGGGGGCTTAATACAGTCATCTTCCTAGAAGTAAGCTCAGAGTCTCAGTGTAAAGTTTTCACTACGCTACTAGTAATGTATGAGTGGGTTGAGCCAATGTCAATCAAAGTATTATAGGGCACACCAAAGATCAGGAACATACCGGTTATAACGTCCGGTGCGTCGCCCTCCTCTTGACGCCTCGCGGCATAGACTAGACCAGGTTGCCTAGCCTCAGTACCACCGGTGCCTCCCCTCGGTGCCCCACGACCTCTGCCAGCACCATTACCTCCTCTTCCTGCACCACGACCCCTTGTTGGTTGTTGATTATCCCTTCTATTCGGTGCATGATCCTGACCCTCTGATCTCAGTCTAGCTGCCTTTTTCGGACAGTCTTTAACTCGATGCTCTAAGGACCCACACTCGAAGCATCCCCAGTTACCATTCCAACATTCTTCCGTGTGAGACTTCCCACACCGGGCACACCGTGGCGGCCATTGAGGATTAGCAGCAGCAGGCCTAGCAGCTTGATCCGACCCCCCAAACCTCGTCCTCTTTCCGATTACGTAAAACTTTGAAGGTCGAGCTCCTCTTATTCCAATTTCTATCTTGATTACGTCTAACCAACCTGTCTTACCCTTCAAAGAACCTTCGATTTCTCCACTAGGACAGCGAACTCCCGTTCCTGCTGTGGAGCTATCATCATCCTCAGCTCATCTCTCAGCCCATCCTCGAATCTAACACAGCGTTCATGCTCGGTACCCACAATGCCCCGAGCATACCTACTCAACCGGAGGAATTTGGCCTCATACTCCGCCACTGTCTTATTGCCTTGAACCAGGTTCAAGAAAGCCTTCCGTTGTGCATCCACGTAGCTGGTTCCGATATACTTCTTTTGGTAGGCATCTCTGAAGAATTCCCAGGTGAGATTTTCTGCCACCGTTCCATCCCTTACAGTGAGCCACCACTGATATGACTCATCCCAAAGTAAAGAAATTATACCCTTCAATTTCTCCTTAGCTGTAAAATCTATGTCATCCATGATCCTTTCTGTTGCTTCCAACCAATACTCCGCCGCACTGGGTGCCACTCTGGAAACTCCTCTAAATACTTCTGCTCCGTTAGCCCAGAGTCGTTCAACTAGAGATTTATGGGCTCCTGCACCCGCGCCAGCCTCAGCAACTCGTTCCAACACTCGTAGCACCGCTTGGGATACTACATCGTTACCACCGATCTGATCTTGAAATTCAGTTTTCGCCGTCGACAGATCCGGCATCTCATTTCCAGAACCATGTCAGGACCTGCTGGCTCAGACAAAGTCATCCTACCCCTTCCACGGCCACGGGGCGGACGTCCTCGACCTCTTGTACTCATTTCTAACGATTGCGTTTATCTGTTTAAGAATTTTATGCATCAGTACTTGTTTCACCGGATTATCCGCGAAGGAATTTTATGGTAAGAGTTTTAGGAGTGGTTCTTTCATAATCATACATGCACACAGTTTTCCATTCATTCATTCAAAGAGACGTTGTAGTTTTCATTGTGATTGTTTTTCCACTACCCAGGGGTATTTTCGTAATTTGTCCTACAGGGGTATTTTTTTGTAATCTTCAAAAAAAAAAAAGTTCTCAGATGATTTTGCCAAAAATTATTTTGGAACTCTAAAATTCCTGAGGTATTTTGAAAATTTTGAAATCCGGGGGTATTTCAGTAATTTTGGACCTCAGGGGTATTTTGGTAATTTTCTTTGCAAATCAGGGTGAATTTGTAAAATTTCATAAATCAGAAATATTTCAAAAGTTGTAAAACTTTGATGGTTCTTTTTGAGAATTGCATTTTCCGAAACAGTGATGTTGCAAAATTTTGAAGGTCAGGGGTATTCTGGTAATTTTGTTGGTTAGGGGAAATTTTGTAATTTATCCTTGAGGGTATTTTAGTAATTTTTTTTTCATAACAAGATTTCCAAAATTTGGTTTTAATGGGTTTCACAAAAGAAGGATATTTTGAAAATTTTCTATTTGGAATTTTTTTCATACGGAGGGTATTTTGGTAATTTACAAGCCAGGGGTATTTTGGTCATTTTTCAAACTGAGGGGTATTTTGGTCATTTTTTTCCTCTTTTTAAAACAAGGTTTTAATTATTTCAAAAATGAAACGGCTAGTCCCTTTCGGGTTTTAGTTATCAAGTTTAGCCTGTGAAGGTGTCGTCTCAGCTGGGATGAACCGTCACTACGCACCAGGTAGGATTCAAGTGAGTAGGTTGTGAGTCACTAGGACTGCTTAAATACCAGGCTCCCACCGAATCCAATCCTAAACATGCGTATAATGCTTGCCACATTCCTTGCTCAGTGACAACTCACAGGGTTGTTTAGGGAATTATTAAATCTTATGCATGGTTTGTTGGGGTTCGCTAACCCTAGGGTTCAATAATTTCTATTCTAATAGTCTACGTTCCCAATTTACCCTTCTACCCCAATCAAGTATTCACAAAAAAAAAAATAGATAGAATTACTTACCTGGGCGGATTGGTGCCGGAGACTCGGTGCCATGCTGTTTAAGCCAAAAACAGGTTTCAAAACATTCCAATAAGGCCTACTAACATAAACAAAACATTTTGGGCCTTGGGCCCCCACAGCCGAGTTTTGAACAGAGCTCTGATACCAAAAATGTAACACCCCAAACCTGGCCTATGAGTCCTGACCGGATCTGGTATGTCACGGAGTAAAATAATTTGAATCATTTTGAGTGTCTGGTGAAAACTTGTTGAAATGTGGCTAAGGTATTAAAACTGTGTTTGAAAACTCAGTTGGGATTTTTATAAACATGGTTGTGTCGATAAACCCTTTGAAAACGTTTGATCATGCAACTTTTTAAAATCGTCAAAGTTATAGTTGACTCGGTTTATTTTTGCTACCCGATGGTAACATCGTTGAAAAACCCGTAAAAGTTATTAAGTTTGAAAAAGATTACTTTTATTCGATTCACTTATCATTTATAAATTTCATTTATGACTTAAGTAAAATAAAACAATTATATAAACATCCAAATAATAAATAGCGGCCTTATTACAACCCAAAATAAGAAGACTTAGAAAATAAAAAAAATATTAACTATAACAAAGTAAATTCAAATCCAAAGAAAAGCATGGCCGCCTCGAGTCCTCTCCGGCGCCATCTCCGCGATCTACTCATCTGCAAAATGGTAAGGGAAGGGGTGAGTCACCAAGACTCAGTGTGTAAATCCCCTACCCGAAAATATAACTCATACACAGATTATTAATAAACATGCAAATATGCAACCCCACTAACCATCCGTACGCCTTACCTACCCCGTGTGGTCAAAACCACTGGTGGTCAAAACCACAGGTGACTAGTGTCACAATTTAAATGATGGGGCCAACCCATCATGTGCTCAAAACCATTGATGACCATAGCTCACAAATGTCATAATGTGGTCAAAACCACTGGTGGTACCAAACCACTGGGACTTAGTCACAATTATCATCGGTGTGGTCAAAACCACTGGTGACCGAAGTCACAATAAATCTGATGGGGCCAACCCATCTTGTGGTCAAAACCACTGGTGACAGTCCATAAGATCATCCCCCTCCTCTCATCAATCCCACCATCATCATGCTTACATCACAAATATCATATATCATGCATTTAACAGCATATGATGGCATACACATACATCATAGATCATGAGATAGGGGACTTACCCGAAATCCATGCTTATGTCCACAAGCACTACCACAATGATAAAAAAAACAACAATATAGTCATGTAAACTAATAGAGTGTGTAGTGCGTTTTTACACACCTGCTTACTTGTGAGACTAACAAATCCCGAAAATACTAGCGAAATCCCGAGAGATTTTTTCCCCGTACAATCGGCCAATCACCAAAGTTAGTGCCATAAACCCATTCGGCCAAATTAGTTAAAACCCGAAGACTCACTTGTGGCACCTACCATGACCCGATTTGGTTTCCAACCAAATCCCGAAGCCACACATTGGATTCCTTGCAATCGGCTAACCTTAGATCCATACAAGTGATTAGTTTTCGGCTTTTCCATGTATCTAATGGAAAGACTAAAAGAGAATCTCTTACCGTAGACTTACCAAATCGATTAGTAGAAAATGGAGAATTAGATCTACTGCTTTGAAAATCCCGGAGTTCCTAGATGAAATTGGTTTCAAATAGTGGTTAGCCGAACATCAATAAATGCCGGATCTCAGCTTTTCCTTTCATCCAAGTCGACAGAGAATAGGAGAATGTGGGAAGAGAGTTTCGAAAAAACACTTACCTTCACAATCGATTGAAAAAGAAAATCCCGAAGAGATATATACCCACTTGATATTCGGCCAAAGTGAATCAAATAGGAGGAAGGGAATTTCGGCACACCAATGGAGTATGTTCGGCTAGAGAGGAAGAAAAGAGATGGAAGGAAAGACTTAGGGAATTTCGGCAAAAGGGGTGGAAGAGGTTCGGCTAAAAGAGAAAGAGAAGAAGAGAACTTTTGAAGAATTTTGGCAAGAGAGGCTAGGGAGAATTCGGCAGCAACCAAATGTAAAAAGAAAAGAACCTTGCTAAATGAATTTCGGCCCCTCCTTCTAGGTGATAAAACCGAAAGTGAATGGTCCCTAAGGTGTCCCAAATCCGGCCATCACCTTCCCCTCTTTGTGATAATTCAGCTTAATTATCACCCAATAAAAATAATATTTATCTTTTATTTATCCCTCAATCTCCTCTTTAAACAAATAAAATTAAAAATAAAATATAGTAACAACTTCACAGCCAAAAATTGAAAGGAAGCAATGTTTATCCTTAGCTCCTTAAGAGTCCAAAATTCAACCATCACTCCCCTCTCCCATTCACGCCGGTTTCAAAAAAATAAAAAGCCAAACTGCAGCCTCTTTGGTTCGAACCTGGGACCTAGAGGAGCAACTTCCGCAGCCCCCTTTTCAACGCCCCATGCCATTCCTCCCAATTGACTTTCATGTCATAAAACCTCATCATTTAATTATAAGGCCTTCCTAGCCCAACATTCCATACATATCGCAAAAATAAAAGCCCCAAGCGCAACCTTGGTATCTCGAACCCCTGCTTTGCCGCACCATTGTAGCTCCCTAGGTAGCGTCCCAACCACTTTACCAGCTGCTTCCTTGTGTCATGTTTCACACCAATAATTTTTAAAGCCTCCTCACTAAGCTTTTTCTTCTCAAGTGCTAAAAAGAAGTTTTTAATCCTAAGTCAGACCTAGCCCGGGGTTATTTCTAGACCCTAGAACATGCTTAGCAATCATAATATTCATTTCTTCAAGCACACACATGGGAAATTAATTAAATTACAAACAACCCCTAATTTAGGATGTTACAGCTCATATAAAGCTTTCCAAAACCGTGATGTAAACCTAGGATCCCTGTCTGATATGACAGACACTGGTACCCCATCCAACCTCACGATTTCAGATACATATAGTTTAGCCAACTTCTGTAACGAGTAATCTGTACGAACTGGTAGAAAATGAGCAGTCTTCGTTAATCGATCTACTACCACCCAAACATAATCTTTCTTAGTAGGTGTTAAGGGTAACCTACTAACAAAATCCATTATTATCCGCTCCCATTTCCATAGAGGAATCTTAACCAGTTGCAAGAACCCGATGGTAATTGATGTTCTGCCTTCACTCGTTGACAAGTCAAACACTTTCCCACAAAATTAGTAACCTCCCGCTTTAACCTTGGCCACCAGTACTGCTCATGGAGATCCCGATACATCTTATTTCCTTCGAGGTGCATAGCTTAAGGGCTACTATGCGCCTCTCGTAGAATCATTTGTCTCAAATCCGAATCCATGGGCTTACAAAATCTTCCACGAAAACACAGCACGTCATCCTTGTTCAATCCAAAGTCCCCTATTATACCACTTTCAACTTGTTGCATTAAAGGACCCAACTTTTCATCTGATAACTATTTTTCCTTGATTTTCTCCAACCACAGAGGCTTCACCTCAAGTTCCGCTAGTAGACTGCCATCCTCATACAAACTTATATGAGCAAACATTGCTCTTAACTCTGATACTACCTTACGACTCAACGCGTCTACCACCACGTTAGCCTTTCCAGGATGGTACTCGATTGAGAAATCATAATCCTTTAACAGCTCCACCCATCTCCGTTGTCTCAAATTCAACTCCTTTTGGGTAAGGAGGTACTTAATACTCTTATGGTCCGTATAAATGATTGACTTCTCACCATAGAGATAGTGCCTCCAAATCTTTAAGGTAAACACCACCGTAGCCAACTCGAAATCATAAGTAGGATAGTTGACTTCGTTCGGCCTCAACTGTCGAGAAGCATAAGCTACCACTTTTCCACTTTGCATCAGTACACATCCTAAACCTGTATGTGACGTATCACAGTAAATGGTAAACACTTTTCCACCTCAAAGTTGAATCGATCTTGGCGCTTCGTGAGAATCTTCTTGAGTTTCTCGAAACTTTCTTGCTGTTTATCGGTCCACACATACAGTACTCCCTTTCGCAACAGCTTAGTTAAGGGTGCAACAATCAACGAAAACCCCTCAACAAATCGTCTATAATAACCAGCCAAACCCAAGAAACTCCAAATTTCAGCCACTAACTTCGGTGGTTTCCAATCCAACACAGCCTCTACCTTCCGAGGATCAACTCTTATTCCTCCGGCTAACACCATATGACCCAAGAAAGTCACTTCCTTCAACCAAAATTTGCATTTACTGAACTTGGCATAAAGTTGCTTATCCCGCAAAATTTGCAACACAGTACACAAATGTGAGTCATGCTCATCTTCATTCCTCAAATATACCAAGATGTCAACTATGAACACCACTACGAATCGATCTAAATAGAGTAGAAAGACTCAGTTCATCATGTCCATAAATGTAGCTGGTGCATTGGTCAAACCAAACGGCATCACCAAAAACTCATAATGTCTATAACGAGTTCGGAATGCTGTCTTATGAATATCTACCTTTTTCACATTGAGTTGATGATAACCCAATCTCAAATCAATCTTGGAGAAAATTGAAGCTCCTCTCAATTGATCAAACAGGTCGTCGATTCTCAGTAATGGATACCTATTCTTGATTGTCAACTTATTCAACTGCCTATAATCAATGCACATACGTATCGACCCATCCTTCTTCTTGACGAACAAAACCAGTGGTCCCCATGGAGACACACTTGGTCGAATAAATCCTTGATCTAGAAGTTCTTGAATTTGAGCTTTAAGCTCCGCTAACTCCTTCGGCGCTATTCTATAAGGAGCAATGGACATCGGAGCTGTTCCTGGTAGAAGTTCAATACCAAATTCTACTTCCCAATCTGGAGGTAGACCTGAAAGTTCTTCGGGAAAGGCATCTAAAAATTCTTTCACCATTCTCACACCTTCCACCGATAATTCCTTGGCATCCAAAGCACTAACAAAAGCTAGGAATGCTCCATAACCTTTCCTCACCAACTTTTCTACCTTCAAGGCTGATACCACATTTGCCAAAAAGTTCCTTTGCTCACCTATCATTACTACCTCCTCATCATCCACAATCCTTATTGACACCCACTTTTGGCACAATCCAATTGTGCCCGGTGCTTCACCAACCAATCCATGCCCAAAATAAGATCAAATTCACTGAAAGGCAATTCCATCAAGTCCGCTAGAAATATCTCTCTTTGAATCTCCAAGGGTACGTCTCTAAATAATTTATTCACTATTATCGACTGTCCTAAAGGACTAATTACTGTCATCTCTCTATCAGTAATCTCAGGTCTAATATTCAGGTTTCCAGAAACGGCACTAGCAACATACGAGTGGGTAGACCGGATATCTATCAAAGCAGTAACAGGTACATCAGAGATGAAGAACGTACCAGTTATCACATTAGGTGCATCGCCATCTTCACGACGCCTGATCGCATAGACCAATCCTAACAGTCTTTCCTCTGCGTTACCTCTAAAGCCATTAGCTCGACCCGGTGCACCTTGACCACGTCTAATACCATTTCCACCGTGACCTGGTCCACGACCTCTCGGTTGCTGCTGAGTACCCCTAGTTGGCTGAACATCAAGGTTACGAGCTTCCTGAGTCGTATCAGTCTGTCGAGGGCAATTCTTATACTGATGATCCTTGGAACCACATTTATAGCAGGCACCAATTTTTCTCCAACATTCCCAAGGGTGTTGTCTTCCAAAGTCGGCACATTCTCGACTCTGATTGGTAGTCACAGGTGCTCTAGCTTGAGCTAGCTCGTCATTCCGTGGCCTCTTCTGAAACTTTTTAGAAGAACCTGAGTACTTAAAATCCCTCTTGCCTCTGACTCTTTCCCGGTTTTAGCGTTCTGAATTCTTAGCCTGTTCAGCTATCTTGGCTTTCTCTACAAGTGAGGTAAAAGTCCGTACTTGTTGTGAGGCTATTAGTACCTGCAACTCATCATTCAGCCCATCTTCAAAGCGTACACAGCGCTCATGATTAGTTGGCACTATTGTGTGAGCATAACGGCTCAAGTGAAGAAATTCTGCCTCGTAAGCTGCCACCGTCTTACTTTCTTGAACCAAATTCAGGAATTCCTTCCTCCGGGCATCTACATAACTTGTCCCGACGTACTTCCCTTGGAAAGCAGCTTTAAAGAAATCCCAAGTAACCAATGCAGCCTCGGTGCCTTCTCGAACAGTAAGCCACCATTGATACGCCTCGTCCCTCAGCAAAGAGACCGCTCCTCTCAGCTTCTGCTCGACGGTGCACTCCAGATCATCCATAATTTGTTTTACAGCCTCAAGCCAATATTCTGCAACATTCGGAGCTACACCGGAGACACCTCTAAAAACCTCAGCACCACTTGACTTGAGTCGTTCTGATATTGATCCACTAACTGTTGGACCTATTCTAGTCCCAGCAACCCTCTCTAGGACTCATAACATTGCTTGAGTCAAAGCATTGACCTCTTTCAAATGGTCATGTGATCCAGTTTCACTCCCAGGTGACGCAGGTCCATCCATTTTCAGCATATGACCCGGCGCTTTAGACGTAGCACCTCGTCCTCTACCACAGCCACATCTACCGCGTCCATGACCACGTCCTCTAATGCTCATAATGACTAATTTGATTTAATCTGATTTCAAGTTTTATGAATCAGAATATCATTTCAGTGTTTATTAACGATATTTTATGAGATATAAGAGATAAAGTTGTTTTCGCAATCACATCCTATAGTCTTAATCTCTACCGTTTTCAACACTTGAAACTAGAAGTTCTATAGTGTTCCTATGATCATATCAGAAGAATAAACATTTAATAAGCAAATACTTACTTGACTTGATGCCGGATGCTTGCAGTGCCATACTACCTTTAAAAACATAAAGTCTAGAAATTTAAGCAGTTTTTAAACAAAAATTGTTGTTGAACCCAAACCACAGTCGAGTTTGAAACCTGACTTTGATACCATAAAATGTAACACCCCAAACCCGGCCCATGCATTAAGTCTGAATTTTAGCATGCCACACAAAACGAACGTGTGTTTAATCATCAACGATGTAAGATTTCAAATCTTCAAAATAATTTTAGAGAATGAGTTTATCAAAAATCGAGGTTTATTAGAAATCAATGATTTGTAAGCTTAAGAGTTTATCAATTGTTTTTTTAGAGTAAGAACTGATTAAAAATTTAAATTGATTGGTTGAAATATTTTTATAAAAGAATTTTCAAAGGAATTCCTACGTTTTAGTAATATTTAAGAAAAACCTATATTTTATACGAAAGTTTAAGAAAACATTTATAAAAATTAAAACAGTCAATTTAAGAATCTAAAACATATTAAAACCATCCACAAAATAAAATCCAAGAAAATAATACGGAGGCCTTATTACATCGCAATTGAAATAGTACTTAAATGAAAATAATTAAAGAAAATAAAAGTTTATATAAACCACCATTTATAGTATGGCCTCCACACGAAGTCATCCCCGGCCCAAGCCTCCCTCAATTATTATTACCTGAGAAGGGTAAGAGAAACGGGGTGAGTTACTAAGAACTCAATGTGTGACCCACTTACCGTGTTCACTGGGCCATAACCATTAAGCATTCAATTGGGCTTGAGCCCCTTTACAAAATACAATATATAAATCAAATATAAAAATAATGCATGTGATATGCAATTCCCAACCAAGCCTAATTTCCATCCACTACACACCACCCGTACCAACCATCACACCTGTGGGGATCAAGTCAACCCACCCCGCCAATACACCAATAGCAGGCATTAAGCCAATTATAATATTTGTGGCAACAGGCCATTGTGACAGAGTCACCGAACTTGATTTTGGCAATAGGCCATTTATAATATTTGTGGTAGAACCACCGAACTAGATTTTTAGCAACAGGCCTTTCTTCTCTTCGTCAATTATCCCAACCCATGCAGTCATGTATATATATAATGCATAACAAAATATTCATAAGGTAAATTTAACAAAAAGCCCATATTACAAGTTATCAATTTGGCCCATTAGTCAAAATAGCAATTTGGCCCATTTAACGATCTAGCAAACTTGGCCCATTTCATCTCATATCACATTTAGCTCATATATTAAATATCACATTTGGCCCATAAAGCAACATATTTCAATTTGGCCCATAAAGGGTATTTTCATAATTCGATCCATAGGGACATTTCGTAATTCGGTCCATTTAACACATGAGGCCTTTTCACAATTTCCACACTTGGACAATTTATCAAAATAATCATATGGCCCAAAATATCACTTTTTTTAACAAAATAGCCCATTAAGGGCAAATTCGTAATTTTATTCACAACCTAAATTTCGGTTTCATGCATTCACACAAAAAGTGCTAATATACCGTATTTTCCAATTTTACCGGATTTACGATTTTTATTCTAACGCTTACGGTATAATATAACCCATGAGATAAGTGTGAAGTTACACACCTGATTACGGTGAGAACTATACTTTCCCACTCGTCGATACCTAAACACGTATCACGATGGATTAGAACACTAATAATTATTTGCAAAACTATTCTTAAAAATAAGCGTTCTACACTTTTACCCTCGAAATTTTGAACAACTTCTATTTGTGGTTTCTCCCCGATTGATGATTCGTTACCCGTTGAATATCCACGAACAAACAAAGGCTCAAGAATACGAATGACTTCAAATAATTGATTTTCACCGGATGAGGGTCCACAACCCTATGGAAAATCTCGGATTGCCGAAACAGCCCTTCGTTTGAATTTAGAGGGAATAGCGGAACCACCCCTCTTTCGAACACTATTCACCACTCTTTTCGAACCTGTCTTGATTATCACGAAGTTCTTACGTTCACAAAAAGAATATCGATTAATAGGGTCCCTATGATAGAATCGATTAATCAATACAATCTTAAACCAAATAAGAAGTAACATAGAACCCCTTCGAAAAAGAATGAATCGCTTACCTTGAATGATGAAATCCTTTTCCCCACATTCTTATGATGACTATAATCTACTATCGATGAAGAAATGATCGACACTCCACTACACCATGATTGATCAAAGTATGAAATGAAGCAAATGATTAAGAATAAAATCTATGAGGAATGAAAAATTCGGCTATGATATAACAAAGAAAGGAAAAAGTTTCGATCAAGGAGATGGTCTCTAACATTCAGCCATAGAAGAAATATGAAGGAAAAAATATTGTGTTTAAAGGATGAGAAAAATAGAGATAGCAAGAAAATAAAGATGAGAGGCTTATGATTCAATTTTCAAAGATAAGAGATGAGCAAAGAAAAGAGTTTGGAACAATGGTGCATTCGGCAATGGGGAAGAAAGAAGAAAAGAAATGGTTTTTTTGTGTTTTGGTATTTTGGCACAAAGGAGAGTAACACAAAATGAAGCACTTGAGAGGTTGGCAAAATATGACCAAATGGTCAAAAGGAGAAGATAAAAAGATGAAAAAAAAAGATGTTTACCCAAAGCATCAAGCACATTCGGTCAAAGAGAAAAAATATGAAAAGAAAAGGTATTTTGAGAAAACAAAGAAATAACCAAATGAGATTACATACTAACTACACATCCTTACCAAAGTCTACCACAAAAATTCGGCCACCCCCCTAGTCCATAAAACCGTCCAAGTTCATGGACAAGCTTAGTCATTCCTACTTTCCAAAACACAACCCTTAAGATATGCCTTCTGTCCCCGTTACCTTCCATAAGCATAGGATTTCCTGTCCCCAAGTTCAAGCTTATCTTATCCAATAATCACCTTGCCATAAAAGAAAATCCAACCTTCCATAAGTAAGGTTTGACCGACACATACAATATAGGTGCTGTAACATCCTAAAATTTGAGTATTGATATGATGCATGTTTTGGTGCTTAACTTGTGTATAATTAAATTTTACATGATTAGTATAGTCTTGAGAAGACTTGAGAACTATTCAGAATTAGAATAAATTTTAGTAAGGAGTATTTAATTGAAGTGGAGCAAGTGACTTTGAGGTTTAAGTAGATTTAAGTGACAAAAACTAGCATAAGATGAGCTAGTAGCAAGGTGGTGTTGGCGCATGTATGTTTGCTTGAGGGGAGAGGTTCGAATCTCCTAGCATGCAATTTGAAAGCTTTTATTTTTTTTTCTTTTCCTTAGCAAGTGTCGGTCATGGATAAGGATTAGATGAGTTGGATTAAATTTTTTTATGACAAAAAGATCATGGGAAAAAGGCAAGTGTTAACTTAGGGAAATGAATCATTTGAATAAGGTATGTAGGGGGAGCACAAGGCACATATTGAGGAAGATGTTTTGGAAAGTTTTGTGTGGCAAAAAATTTGACTTTATGTCCATGTACTTGGACGATTTTTGGGGCTAGGGGTTGGGCCGAAATTTTGAAGGCATTTGGATGAATAGGAGCTAGTTGTGCATATCCCTCTTTTGGTCATTTTTGTGCTTTTCTCCAAAATCTCTCTCTCTATTTTCCTCTCCTTAGCCGAATGCACTTTGAGCAATAGGTAACATCTTTGCTTTTCTTTAATCATTTCACATTTTGACCATTTCGATTTTGAGTTCTTTCTTCCCAAATTATTTTCTTTCTCTCCTCTTTGTGACCGAAAATACAAGAAACATCAAAGACCATTTCTTCTTTTTTCTCTCATTGCCGAATGTCCATTGATTCAAAGTTCTCTTTTGGATCATCCTTTATTCTTGAGAATCGAAATCCAAACCTTCATTTCTATTCTTTTTCTTCTCTACTTCTCTTGAAAGACTCTCAAACATCATCCTCTCTCTCATTCTTCACCATGGCCGAATGTTACTAAGCACCATTTCTTTTAACTTTTCCTCCATAATTGAATTGTCTACAACTCACATATCTCCTTCTCAATCATTTTTTTCTTTCCACTCACACTTTAATCAATTGAAACTTAGTGGAGGGCCAAAACTCAAGTGTTCGTAAACGTCGTAGATCGTTGAAATCAGATTTAAGGTGTTAAGGTAAGGGATTATTAAGGATTTTCATATTTCTCGACATATGGTTATAAATGGTTTATTAATTGATTTTCGTTTTATGGGACGTTATCGCTCGATTGTCATATTGTGGAATGAGGATATTTGTGGTAAGTTAATCCCACTCTTTAAAACCTCTAGTCAAAATGTTGATAACTTATTGGTCAGACTAATGATTCCTTGTCTTTGAAGACGATCAAAATAGAGATGAAAAGAGTTGTTAATAGTGTTCGGAAGAGGGGTGGTTCCATTATTCCCCCTAAATTCAAGAGGAGACCTGTTTTGGGAATCCGAGACTTTCCACTGGGTTATGGACCCTCATCCGCCGAAAATCAATTATTCGAAGTCGTACGTACCCTCAAACATTGTTTACTCGTGGTTCTGAACCTTTGATCAGAGAGAAATCGCAAATAGTGGTTGTTCGAGATTTCGAGGGAAAGATCTAGATTGCTTAATATTAGAATAGTTTAATATTAAATTTTAGTGTTCTAATCCTTCGTGATGTGTGTTTAGATATCGACGGCGGGAGAGTGTAGTTCTCACCGTAATCAGGTGTGTAATCTCACACCGTATCTCATGGGTTAGATAACTATATCGTATAAATCGTTTGATGAAATCACAAGTTAGTGAAATCAGAAAGAATAACATAATTATCATGTTTTGTTCTTGTAGAAAACTTGAGCATGATTGTTTAAAAAGCGATAGGGTATTTGAAAACCCAGAAATTTTGAAAACTTAATCAGATATGTAAGTAAAACAAGTTTATCTCATTTAGAAATTTAAGTAATCCTTGTTGTTGCTTAAACATATTTTTTAAGTTAATAAGAAATCACATTCAAGTTTGGAAGACAATTGAGTTTCATTTATTTTGAATTACAGTGTGATACCCGATGGTAACGTTTAAAACATCTCGCTTTGCAGTTTGAAGAAAACTTTATCTTTCCAAGTTTTAGCAAATTTTAGCCCAATTAGTTTGTTAAGGCATATTTGAAAGTAAATTTAAGCATAAAGATAACCAAAGTAAAATTTTAAAAAGGCCGTTTACAAACCCAACAAATCTAAACGAAAAATAAATAAAGCAAAGTACCAAGTTTAAAATCAGTGCAAATTCGACTTTTAATTTTGGCATGGGCACCTCGAGTCCACCCCGGCTCCGTGTCCGCGATCTAAGTGTCACCTGAAATGATAAGGGAGAAGGTGAGTCGCAAGACTCAGTGCATAAATCCCCCTCCCGGTATATGCAACATACTAACACACATCATAACAAAGCAATACAATTAATGCACCCGATCCTAACCATCTCAGAACACCTTTTCTACCCGTGTGGTACCAAACCTTTGGTGGTGCTAAACCACCGGTGACCCAAAGTCACGATATCCATCAATGTGGTGCCAAACCACCGTGACCCAAAGTCACAAATAATCAACCTGGGGCCAACCCGTGTGATACCAAATCATGGCGACAATCCCAGATCTCAAAAGTGGGGCCAACCCTCGGCGGTGGTGTTCAACCACGTGGACGAGTCGCTATGAGGTGCCAAACCTCTGGTGTCCCAAAGACACAAGTGTGATACCAAATCACTGGTGACCGCAATCACGAATCAAATGATGGGGCCAACCCATCGTGTGATGCCAAATCACTAGCGTCAATCCCGTAAAATCAACCGTGGGGCCAACCCACTGTGGTGCTAAGCCCTTTCGACGAGACGCGGAGGTGCCAAACCTCCGTGACCCAAAGTCACAAAGTATCATCTATGGTACCAAACCACTAGAGGTGCCAAACCTCTCGTGTCCCAAAGACACGGATATCATATTCCCCCTCCACTCATATCACCCAATAACATATCATACTAATGCAAATCGTGCAAATCATGCAATCATGCTCACATGCTCAATATGGCATCTCATAATACATACACCATAAATCATGATATCATATATCACTACAGATCTCGTAATGAAACGGACTTACCGAATCCGTATCCATACCTCATTGGGTATTACATCACCAACCATCTTGTTTCACTTTACACAATCAAAGTTATTAACATATTACTCAAGAAAAGGTGTGTTAGTTTACACACCTGTTAAAACGCACGCTTAATCCCAAAGAACCGGTTTAAATCCCTCAATTATCTTTCTCCTAAAATCGACCAAACATGAGATTATTCACTTATACCTTTCGGCCAAAACCATTAAACCAACGGGGTTAGTGTTTGAACCCTTACCTTACACTTGGTTTGGTTTCCTACCAAAACCCGAACCATACAATGATTCCTCTGACAATCGGCCTCCCCCTAAAACACAAACCATTAGCCTCACAAGCCTTTGGCTTAACAAACTCTAAAAGAAAGACCATTAAAGCAACCTCTTACCACCACTTACCCAACGATTAACAGAGAAGGAAGACTCCTCTTGCTTGCTTCCAAAATCCAAAGGCCCTAACGAAATGATTAAACAAAAGTTAACTCCTTTCAACCAAAACCAACATCAGCTTTAACCAAACCGAAATCGACAACAACCAAGAGAGAAAAGAGATGGCCTTTCGACCAAAACTCACCTTCTTCAAACGATTGAACCACCAATCAATATTATCACCACACACAAAAATTCGGCCACAAGATACTACTAGGAGAGGAAAGATTCGGCCTTAAGAGAAATGGGAAGAACAATTGGCGACAATCGGCTAAAGAGTTTTGGAAAAGAAAGAAAATAAGAGATGAATAGAAGGAGGGTGCTTTCAGTTTGAAGGAAGAAAAAGGAAGGTATTTTGGAGAAATGGAGTTTCGGCAAGAGGGTATTGAGAGGAAAAAAAGAGAGTATGAGAGGAAGAGAGAAGCTAGTTTCGGCTCAATAGAAATGGAGAAAGCAAATGAAGAATTCGATTTAGAAGGCAAGGTAAGTTTCGGCACTTATGAAAGAAAGAAAAACAAGATATGTGAGGAAGAAAATGGCTATTTAAACTTAGCAGATGAACAAAAGAGAGAGAGAGTTGGAATAGAGCATTCGGCCACCCACCAAATCAAGAGAAGCAAGGTGATTTTTGGCAAGAAGATGCTTGAACTTTCGGTCTCAGAAAAAGAAAAATGAAGGAATTTACTTGAAATTTCGGCTTAGGCTATTGACAAAAAAGAAAAGAACTTTGCTTACTAAACTTGACCGAAAATGTACCAAAATGCAAAGTGCATTTCGGCACACTCCTACTACACCAAAACCGGCCACTCACCCCTCCCAAAATCTCCCCAAAATCCAGTCGCAACTCCCCCAAACACTCCAAGCCACAACTTCAAATCACCTTGAACAAGTCAACCTCCACCAATCACTCTCCACCCACCATTCAAATCATTTGACTTGGTCCATGGCAGAGTTTGAACTGCCTACAACTTCTCCCCTCCATGCCATCAAAATGGAAGCCAAAATAGGAGCACTCTGCAGCTTGAACAAAGGACCTCCTCCCTGTAAGTGGCGTCACACACACAAGCCTCAAGTGGCGCCTATCCTGCCACTCCACCAGCTTATTTGTTATGCCAAAATTCACCTAAAATATTTATAAACCCCACTCCTTCACTCCTCTCACCTAAGCCTAAAACAAAGATTTCTCCTACCACTCAAAGCTTACACTAGGCTTACAACTAAGCCCCACAAACATCAAAACAACAACATAGCAGCCAAACACATGCAAACAAAGCCATAACAAAAATAGCCTCTAACCCGGGTTATTACAGTTCTACCCCCTTAAAAATAATTTCGGGCTCAAAATTACCTGGTCAGAAGAGTTGCGGGTATTGCTGTCTCATCATATCCTCGGGTTCCCACATAGCTTCTTCCACGCCATGATTCTGCCATAGTACCTTTACCAAAGGCACAGACTTTCTACGCAGAACCTTCACGTCTCGATCTAGAATCTGTACAGGTTCTTCCTCCATGGTCAAATCTGGATTCACCTCGATCTCCTCCACTGCTACCACATGCGATGGATCTGAACGATACCACCTAAGCATCGAAACGTGGAATACGTCGTGAATCTGACTTAGCTCTGCTGGCAACTCAAGCTGATATGCTACGGGTCCCACTCGTCTCAATACCTTATACGGCCCAATAAACCTCGGACTTAGCTTGCCTTTCCTTAGAACCTTAACACTTTCTTCCATGGTGAGACCTTGGAAAAACTTGATCCCCACCGCAAATTCAATATCTCTCCGCTTAAGATCGGCATAAGACTTCGCCGGTCCAAGCCTCTTTCAATCGAGCTCAGATCAACTTAACCTTGTCTTGGTCTGAAAGAATCACTCTGGTCCCAACAAGCGACGCCACTTAACTCCGTCCAACAAGTAGATGAGCGACACTTCCTACCATACAATGCCTCATAAGGTGCCATCTTGATGCTTGCTTGGTAACTATTGTTGTAGGCGAACTCGCCTAATGGTAGAAACTCCTCCCAACTACCTCAAGTCCGAACACAACCTCTCAAAGATATCCTCTAATATCTCGAATAACTATTTCCGATTGCCCGTCCGACCGTGGGTGAAATGCGTCTTTGAAATCCAACCGTGTACCCAGAGCTCGATGCAACGCTTTCGTAACCTTGACGAATTGATCCCTATCCGAGATGATCGACATCGCACACCGTGCGCCTCACTATCTCGACACATCTGAGCCGCCAACCTCTCAAGTGAGTAATCCACCTCACCGGATAAAGTGAGTGATTTAGTCGACGATCCACAATTACCCAAATCAATCCTTCTTGCTAGGTGTAAGAGGTAATCCACCGACGAAATCCATAGTTATCCTTTCCCACTTCCTTGTGGAATCTTCTTTGGTCAAGCAACCTCGACGGCATCGATGTTCGGCCTTGACCGCCGACATGTCGACACTTCCTACAAACTCATCACTTCCCTCTTCGACCCTACCACCGTAATCGCTCTCTCGAGATCCCTATACATTTTGCTACCTCGGGATGCATAGCGTAGGGCTGCTAAAAGGTCCCAAGAATCTTCGTCTTAACTCAATATCCCTCGGTATACAAGCTTTCCCCTGAAAATACAGCACCCCATCACTAGACAAACTATAACCCTCCAAACCACCATTCTGCACTTGTGACCTCTGCGCACTCAAAACCTTATCCATTAACTGTTTTTCCTTGATCTGCTCAACCCAAGTAGGCTTAACCTGCAGCTCTGTCAGAATACTTCCGTCGTCGTACAAACTCAAATGGGTAAACATCGCTCTTAAGTCCAAACAACCTTACGGCTCAACGCTGCGCCACTACATTAGCCTTGCCCAATGATACTCAATCGAGCGATCGTAGTCTTTTAGCAACTCAATCCATCTCATACGCCTCAGATTCAAATCTTTCGAGTCAAAAGGTACTTGAGACTCTTGTGATCTGTAGACTATCGATCTCTCTCCGCATAAGTAATGCTTCCAAATCTTCAAAGCGAAGACTACTGTACCGCTAACTCCGGATCGTCGTCGAATAATTGACCTCATGTGGCCTCAATCGCCGAGATACGTAAGCCACAACCTTCCTTTCTGCATTAGCACACAACCCAAACTCAGATGTGATGCATCGCAATAAAGCGTGAATTCCTTTCACCCAAAGTTGAATTAGAATCGAGCTTCATCAAAATCTTCTTCAACTTGTCGAAGCTCTCCTCGCTTCTCACCAAATGAACGGAACCCCTTTTCTTAGCAGGTTTGGTCATCGGTCTTTGCGATCAACGAAAATCCCTCTACAAATCTTCGGTAGTATCATGCCAAGCCCAGAAAACTCTGAATCTCAACTACTGACCTAGGCGACTTCCAATCCAAAACCGCCTCAATCTTTCGAGGATCCACTCTAATCCCTTCAAATTGACACTACATGACCCAAGAACGCCACCTCTAAGCGTAACTCAGATTTACTAAACTTAGCGTAGAGCTGTTTTTCCCTCAAAATCTGTAACACAATTCGCAAATGTGCATCATGCTCCTCCTCAGTCCTTGAATACACCAAGATATCGTCAAAAAAAACCATGACGAACTGATCCAAATACTACTGGAACACCCTATTCATCATATCCATGAATCCTGTCGGCGCGTTGGTCAACCCAAACGGCATTATTAAGAACTCATAGTGCCCATACCGAGTACAAAACGCTGTCTTGCGGATATCCGCCTCCTTCACCTTTAACTGGTGGTACCCAGACCTCAAATCAATCTTTGTGAATATCGATGCACCCTTCAGCTGATCAAACAAGTCATCTATCCGTGGCAGCGTATACTTGTTTTTGATCGTCAGCTTATTTAATTGGCGGTAGTCTATACACATCCGCATAGTACCGTCTTTCTTCTTAGCAAAGAGTACCGGCGCTCCCCAAGGTGAAACACTTGGCCTGATGAAGCCTCGGTCTAACAACTCCTGGATCTGAGCCTTAAGCTCTACTAACTCTTTAGCGCCATCCTATACGGAACAATAGACACTTTGGCGCATTCCGCAATAGATCTATCCGAACTCCACTTCACGATCCGTGGCAAACCCAAAAGCTCCTCAGAAACACATCGGCAAATTCCTAACCGTCGAACCTCCCCAGCGGACTCCTTAGCTTCCAAGGTATACACGTGAACCACATATGCTTCATGTTCTTTTCGACCATTTTTCACCTTCAGAGCAGATACCACGTTGGACAAGTAATTTCTTCTATTGCCGATCGGGACTACCTCATCTCCCTTATTTGTTTTGTAACCATGAGCTTAGCCGCGCAATCCAACTTCGCCTGGTACTTAACCAGCCAGTCCATCCCAAGAATCAGATCAAACTCCCCAAACGGCAGTTCCATCAGATCAGCCACAAACACTACCCCTTGGAGTTCTAGAGGTACATCTCTATACAGCTTATCTACAACTACAGAGTGGCCTAAAGGGCTTATTACGGCCATCTGCCTAGAAGATATCTCAGAGTCTAGATCCATGGTCTTTACTATGCTACTTGCAACATATGAATGCGTTGAACCCACATCAATCAAAGCAGTAAATGGAGAACCAAAGATTAAGAACGTATGGGTTATGAGGTCCCGCCGCCGCCTCCTCTCGGTGCCTCATTTGCATACACTAGCCCAGCCGTGCGGCCTCGAACTACTGCACCTCGCCTTGGTGCTCTACGGCCCCGATCAAAATAATTACTTTCTCTGCCATTACCACGGCCCCTCTGCGGTGGTGGTCCATTATTCTTGAACTGAGTACGGCCTTGACTCTCGGACTGAATCCTAGCCAACTTACGCGGATAGTCCCTCACACGGTGGTCCGCGAGGCACACTCAAAACATCCTCTTCCACCAGTCCAACATCCTCCCCAATGAGCTTTCCCACAACGGTTACACTGTGGCGGTCCCTGACTAGCAGCAACAAACCTACCAGACTGATTCGGCCCACTCTGTCTAGCCCTTTTCTGAGGATTACCTAACGACCCAGAAGACCCAAAACTCCTCTTATGTCAGTTCCTATCTATGCCTTGCCTCCCAGACTCCTTAATACCCTCGGCTACCTTAGCCTTTTCAACCAGATAAACAAATTCATGCTCTGTTGGGAGCAATCAAGAACCTTAATTCATCTCGCAGCCATCCTCGAAACGAACACACCTCTCGTGTTCAGTAGCCACCATACCCCTAGCATACCGACTCAGCCTCAAGAACTCGGCCTCGTACTCTGACACAGACTTACTCCCCTGAACCAACCTCAAAAATGCTTTCCGTTGCTCATTAATGTAGTTAGCTCCAATGTACTTTTTCTGATATGCAGCCTTGAAATAATCCCAAGTAAGGTCTTCCACTACAGCACAGTTTCGAACCGTGAGCCACCACTAGTATGACTCATCTCGAAGAAGTGATACTATCCCCTTTAGTTTCTCTTCAAAGATCAGTCCAGATCATCCATGATCCGCTCCGTCGCTTCGGCCAATACTACTGCTGTCTTTGGAGCCACACCGGACACACCCCAAAATACCTCAGCCCCGTTTGCTCGAAGTCGCTCAGGCACAGATTTCCTAGCTCCTGTGCCTCCACCTACTCCAGCTACCCTTTCCAGAACTCGAAGCATCACCGCGACATCTGCGTCATCCCGATGCGCTCACGAAACTCACCACCTCTCTGGTGGTGGCGATGGTATCTCATTCTCGACCTCGACGTAACCTACGAGTTCAGAAACTGTCATCCAACCTCGACCACATCCACGACCACGTCAACCTCGTGTACTCATGACTAAAATCTTGTCTGATTTAAAGAATTTTATGCATCAGTAATTATTCCACTGTTTAAAAAGCAAAGTCTTATGAATATTAAAGAAGCTTTGTTTTCGCAAGTCCACAGAGTCCTATCAGTTCCAGTTTCTAAAGTAATCTACTATTGCTAGTCATCCAATCACATCAACATCAAAATTAGAAGCAACAGTAAGGGGTACCTACCTGGCGGATTGGTGCCGGAGACTCGGTGCCATGCCTTTCAAACCATGCTTTTTAAAACAAAACACTTAAAACCAATATTTAAAACATTTTGGGCCTCGGGCCCACAGCTGAGCCTTTGAACTTAGCTCTGATACCACAATTGTAACACCCCAAACCCGGTCAATACACCACGACCGAATCTGGTATGTTACAGGGAAAAAGGTATTTGAGAGGTTTAGGTTTCCGTTTAAAAGTTTGATGAAAACTCTTTCGTATGTTTTGTTCTTGTAGAAAACTTGAGCATGATTGTTTAAAAAGCGATAGGGTATTTGAAAACCCAGAAATTTTGAAAACTTAATCAGATATGTAAGTAAAACAAGTTTATCTCATTTAGAAATTTAAGTAATCCTTGTTGTTGCTTAAACACATTTTTAAGTTAATAAGAAATCACATTCAAGTTTGGAAGACAATTGAGTTTCATTTATTTTGAATTACAGTGTGATACCCGATGGTAACGTTTAAAACATCTCGCTTTGCAGTTTGAAGAAAACTTTATCTTTCCAAGTTTTAGCAAATTTTAACCCAATTAGTTTGTTAAGGCATATTTGAAAGTAAATTTAAGCATAAAGATAACCAAAGTAAAATTTTAAAAAGGCCGTTTACAAACCAAACGAAAAATAAATAAAGCAAAGTACCAAGTTTAAAATCGAGCAAATCCGAGCTTTTATTTTTGGCATGGGCACCTCGAGTCCACCCGACTCGTGTCCGCGATCTAAGTGTCACTGAAATGATAAGGGAGAAAGTGAGTCGCAAGACTCGATTGCATAAATCCCTTCCCAAGATATGCAGCAGACTAACACACATCATAACAAAGCAATACAATTAATGCACCCGATCCTAACCATCCGTAACACCTTTTCTACCCGTGTGGTACCAAACCTTTGGTGGTGCCAAACCTTGGTGACCCAAAGTCACGATATCCATCAATGTGGTGCCAAACCACCGTGACCCAAAGTCACAAATAATCAACTTTGTGGGGCCAACCCACGTGTGATACCAAATCATGGCGATAATCACGTATCTCAAAAGTGAGGCCAACCCACGGTGGTGTTCAACCACAGGGACGAGTCGCTATGAGGTGCCAAACCTCTGGTGTCCCAAAGTCACAAGTGTGATACCAAATCACTGGTGACCGCAGTCACGAATCAAATGATGGGGCCAACCCATCGTGTGATGCCAAATCACTAGAGTCAATCCCGTAAAATCAACCATGGGGCCAACCCACGTGGTGCTAAGCCACTGGGATGAGACGCGGAGGTGCCAAACCTCTGGTGACCCAAAGTCACAAAGTATCATCTATGGTACCAAACCACTGGAGGTGCCAAACCTCTGGTGTCCCAAAGACACGGATATCATATTCCCCCTCCACTCATATCACCCAATAACATATCATACTAATGCAAATCGTGCAAATCATGCAATCATGCTCACATGCTCAATATGGCATCTCATAATACATACACCATAAATCATGACATCATATATCACTACAGATCTCGTAATGAAACGGACTTACCCGAATCCGTATCCATACCTCATTGGGTATTACATCAGTCAACCATACTGTTTCACTTTACACAATCAGGTTATTAACACATTACTTAGTAAAAAGGTGTGTTAGTTTACACAGCTGTTGAAATGCACGCTTAATCCCAAAGAACCGGTTTAAATCCCTCGATTATCTTGCTCCTAAAATTGACCAAACCCGAGATTAGTCACTTATACCTTTCGGCCAAAACCATTAAACTATCGGGGTTTGAAACACCCCAAACCCGGCCCAAAAAGCCTAACCGGATTTGGTATGTTCCTCGAGTGAAACTTTAGCGGAATTTCATTGTAAAGAAATTTTGTCTTTTAAAACATCATTTTTAGGAGGAATTAATAAAATCAAAAGGAAACCAAACTTAAGAAAATTTCCTTGAAAACATTTATATATTAAAGACAAAAAACCTTTTTAAATAATTATTAAAAACCAATTTAGTTATTTAATGGATATTTATTCATGGCAAAATAAAAGTAAATCCAAACACGAAATTAAAGATAGTTTATAATGGCCTTATTACATAATATTGGCAACCCAAATTAAAGTCTAAGTAATAAAATTTAACTTAAAGAGTTTAAGTTGGAAAATCTCCACAATACTTAATACGAGCACCGCCACCTCGAAATCCTTGTCATTCCGATCCATCGCACTACGAGTTATCGAAAAGTTATCCCATAAAATGGGTGAGTTATAAACTCAATGTATAACACATACACTAAAAAGCCCATTTTATGAAATGCTTTCAAGCCCAAAAATTTCACATATGGCCATAGGCCCATTTAATCAAATATTTAGCCCAAAGGCCCATTCAACTCATATTTAGCCCAAAGGCCCATTTTAGTTCAAATTTAGCCCAAAGGCCCATTTAGCTCATAATTAGCCCAAAGGCCCATTTCATAACAGATCAAGTAATAATCATACAATATTACATAGTTATGTATATGAAATGAAATACAAGCCCGGCCCAACCTAATTATCCATCCGCTACACACCCCGTGCCAACCACTGACAGTAGGGATTACTAAATCAACCCTCCATCCACTACACACCATCGAAGGCGATTCTTGTGCAGTCAACATGCACATCGCCCTTATTGTGGCAAAGCCACCAAAACAGATGTGACCAAGTCACCGACCAAGTCCAAATTTCAAATACGTGACCAAGTCACCAGATTCACATACGTGACCAAGTCACCGAGTCAATTATGTGACCAAGTCACCGGAGCCAAATATGTGACCAAAGTCACGGAGCCAAATATGTGACCAAAGCCACCGGAGTCAAATATCGTGACCAAGTCACCAAATTCACATATGTGACCGAAGTCACCAGAAATGTGGTAAAACCACCAGAGTACTTCCTCCTTTATCATATATACCCATATGCCCATGCA
Organism: Gossypium rotundifolium; assembly: GCA_025506655.1. Lineage (NCBI taxonomy): Eukaryota > Viridiplantae > Streptophyta > Magnoliopsida > Malvales > Malvaceae > Gossypium > Gossypium rotundifolium. The sequence goes on from CP106722.1 coordinate 66,363,845, forward strand.
CATACATATCAACTCAGATTTTCATGCTATTTATCTACAAATCATAATATAGTCATGCTTATTTCATATTAATGCATATAGCAAAATAAACGGAATATTGAGGTAACATACCTGAATTTTGTATACCAATGATTGGTATCCGCAAACAAACATATTATCATATAATCACTTTTAATAATATAAATCTATGGAAATTTTAATGTATGGTTACACACCTAGTAACAGTGAGAACAATACCCTCTAGCTCGTCCACACCTAAATGATTAATACACTCGGTTAGTATAAACTATAACAAAACTATACTTATAAGCGATGGATCTAAATCCTTACCCTGATTCACGAATAGATAGTTATTTGCGGTTTTCTCCACTAGATGGATCAAAACCGCCGATATTCCACTAACGTAAAGTGGTTCGGTTGTTCGACTACTTGAATAACCGATCCTCGCTTGCAGAGGGTCCACAACCGGTGGAAAGTCTCTAACCCCCGATACTGCTCTTCGTTTGTAGTTCGATGGTAAAGGAATACCTCCCTTCTTCCAAACACTTCGAACGGCTCTTTTCTTACCTATCTTGATGATCTTAGATCGCTCCTAAAAATAACTTAGATAGTGATCCATCTAAAGAAATTGATATTATCTAAAATAGTAGTCTTACCTTGATGATTCGAATGGTCACTTAAGGGTTGTCCTCAACAAGATCTTTGTAAAAATCTATTCAAGAGATTGACCTAGGAAAGAAATAAAAGATTATGATTTTAAGTTTGCTAAAAAAACAAATGATGAAAATAATTGATAGAATCTTACTTTGATCACTTGGAGGTTGGCTTTGAAAAGAAGAAAAGAATATGATGATTCGCCTTCACAAAAAGAGAATAAAATGGTGGTTTCAATATGATGGTTTTGGTTTTGAAGGAAAGAAGAAAGAGAATGAAAAGTGAAGGAAGTAAAGAGAAAGAGGAGAAGAAAATGATAATGGTGATTTTGCAATGAGAGAAAGATAAGAGAAAAATAAGATGAAAAGAAAAGAAAAGAGAATATGATCAAAGAGAAGGAGATTGACTATGGATCTTAGATGCATTCGCAAGAGGAGAGAAAATGAAGAAGAATAATGGTGCTTAATCTTTGTGGTTTTGGTTTCAAAATGAAAACTAAATGGGAGAAAGAAAGTTGTATTTGGTTCAAGCAATTGAGGCTAAATCAAAAGCGAAAATGTACCAAAATGTCTAAGGTACATTCGCCAAAATGAAGAAAATTGGTCAAAAGATGAAAGCTAAAACAAAAGAGTACCTAAACTCTATGGCAAATTCGGCTAGAGAGAATTTTTGAAGAAAATGAGAAAAGATGGACAAACAAAGACTTTTGGCTAACTTTTCCCCTAATGGCAAAGCATAAATTAACCACATCAATGCCAACATATCCCCTTTTTCCTCCTTGTTTCTTCTCTATCCACTCTTGATTTGCTATCAAAGAAATAAACCTCTCCCTTTAGCCTCCATGCCGTCTAGGTTCATGGTCAATTGACCATGAACACATCCCCAAAACATAGCCCAATATCATGCCTTTGTCCCCCTTATCTTATCACCAACTTATGATTTCATGCCTTAAGTTTTTAACTTCCTTTTTCACATGGTCAACAAGCCAAAAATGGATGAAAGCTCATCCACTCTAGAATATTCTTGGCCGACACTTACAAGGAAGAAAACAAAAAAAAAAATTAAAAATCTCCCTAATGTTAGCTAGAAGATTCGAACCTTACACCTTAAGCACACATCCATGCATCTTAACCATTTTGCCAATTACTTAACTTATGCTAGAACTTCTTATCATCAATTCTTAAGGCCTTAATAGCTTAGTTCTCTCTCTAATTAATAGAAATTAAAAGTTTAACAAAGCATTCACTTAATAAATGAAGCTCAATTAACTTCCAAAATTGCACTTAATAATGATTAAGCATGCAACATCATTCAATTATGTAAAATGCATAGCCCCTAAATATCAGGATGTTACAGTTCTACCCCCTTAAAATAATTTCGTCCTCGAAATTACCTGTCTGGAATAAGTGAGGGTATTGCTGTCGCATCGCTTCCTCTGGTTCCCACGAAGCTTCTTCTGATCCATGATTTCGACATAAAACCTTAACGAGAGGAACTGATTTTCTCCGTAAAACCTTTACGTCTCGCTCCAGAATTTGAATTGGCTCCTCCTCATATGACAAATCTGATCTTAATTCCACCTCCTCAACTGGTACTATATGAGATGGATCCGACCGGTAATGACGTAACATTGAAACATGGAACACATCGTGCATTTGTTTCAATTCCGAAGGCAAATCTAACTGATATGCCATAGATCCGACCCGCTTCACAATCCGATAAGGTCCAATGAACCTGGGACTTAGTTTCCCTTTGCGACCAAATCTCATCACCTTTTTCCAAGGTGAAACCTTTAGGAAAACTTGGTCTCCCACTGCATACCCTATTTCTTTCCGCTTTAAATCTGCGACGATTTTTGTCATGTCGACCTTCCTTTAACCGAGCCCGGATTACCTTAACCTTTTCTTGGATTCGGACACTATCTACGGGCCCAAAATCATCTGTTCCCTAATTACATCCAACACGTAGGAGTGCGACACTTCCGTCCATATAGTGCTTCATACGGTGCCATCCAGTATCTTTGGATTGAAGGCTGTTGTTGTGCATAAATTCGCCAACGGTAAGAATTCCTCCCAACTTCCTTTGAAATCTATCACACAACCCTTAACATATCTTCTAAGATCTGGATTACTCTTTCGGACTGACCGTCTGACTGAGGATGAAATGCCGTACTGAAGTCCAATCTAGTGCCCAAAGCCTGATGCAATGCTTTCCAAAATCGCGACGTAAACCTTGGATCTCTATCCGAAATTATCGACAACGGCACTCCATGCAATCTCACAATTTCAGCTACATATAACTTTGCCAATTTCTGCAAAGAGTAATCAACCCGAACTGGGATAAAATGTGCAGATTTCGTCAATCGGTCCACTATCACCCAAATGGAGTCTTTCTTAGTAGGCGTAAGGGGAAGCCCACTAACAAAATCCATGGTGATTCTCTCCCACTTCCATTGCGGAATCTTTATTGGCTGTAGCAATCCGTAGGTACTTGATGTTCAAATTTTAACTTATCGACACGTCAAGCACTTCCCTACAAACTCAATAACTTCCCGCTTAAGACCAGGCCACCAAAATTGATCTCGCAAATCTCGGTATAACTTATTTCCTCCAGGATGCATAGCATAGGGACTACCATGCGATTCCTGAAGTATCTTTTGTCTCAACTCCTGATCCTTCGGCATACAAACTTTACCTTTGAAGCACAATACTCCGTCATTGTTAATACTGAAATCTTCCAATTTCCCACTCTGCACCTGTCGAAGCTTTTCACTCAGATCTTCATCTATTAACTGTCTCTCTTTTACTTGACTTAACCATGTCGGCTTAACCTGAAGTTCTGCCAACAAGCTTCCATCATCGTAAAGACTAAGATGTGCAAACATCGCTCTCAAATCTGACACCACTTTTCGACTTAGAGTGTCTGCCACCACATTCGCCTTACCCGGGTGGTACTCGATAGAACAGTCATAGTCTTTCAACAACTCTATCCACCTTCTCTGCCTCAGATTCAGTTCTTTCTGAGTCAGTAGATATTTCAGACTTTTGTGGTCCGTGTATATCACTGACTTTTCCCCGTATAAGTAATGTCTCCAAACCTTAAGAGCAAAGACTACAGCTGCCAACTCCAAGTCGTGCGTCGGGTAATTAACCTCGTGCAGTCTCAATTGTCGAGACGACACGCAACTACCTTTCCGCCTTTGCATCGAACACATCCTAATCCCGTGTGAGAAGCATCACAATACACGACAAAATCCTTTCCTGCTTCAGGCTGAATCAAAACAGGAGCTTCTGTCAAAACATTCTTGAGCTTCTCAAAACTCTCTTGCTGCTTATCAGCCCACACAAAAGGTACTTCCTTTCTCAACAATTTCGTTAAAGGTGCAGCTATCGATGAAAATCCTTCGACGAATCTTCGGTAATATCCGGCTAAACCCAAGAAACTACGAACCTCAATTACGGACTTAGGTGGTTTCCAATCTAATACAGCCTCAATCTTCCGAGGATCCACCCTTATCCCTTTTGCAGATACCACATGTCCTAAAAATGCAACTTCTTTTAGCCAAAATTCACACTTGCTGAATTTGGCGTACAGCTTCTTTTCTCTTAAAACTCGCAACACAATCCAAAGATGCTCATCATGTTCTACTTCGGACTTAGAATACACCAAGATGTCGTCTATGAATACCACGACGAACTGATCCAAGTAGGGCTGAAAAATTCGGTTCATCATATTCATAAACGCAGCTGGGGCATTCGTCAATCCGAATGGCATTACCAGAAATTCATAGTGGCCATATCTGGTTCGGAAAGCCGTCTTATGGATATCCGCTTCTTTCACTTTAAGCTGATGATACCCCGACCTTAGATCAATTTTAGAGAATACCGCAGCTCCTTTAAGCTGATCGAACAAGTCGTCGATCCTGGGTAAAGGATACTTGTTCTTGATAGTCAGCTTATTCAACTACCGGTAGTCTATACACATCCTCATCGATCCGTCCTTCTTCTTCACGAATAGAACCGGTGCTCCCCATGGAGACACACTAGGTCGGATGAATCCACGATCAAGCAACTCCTGAATCTGAGCCTTAAGCTCAACCAATTCCTTCGGTGCCATTCTATATGGAGCAATAGAAACTGGCGCCGTTCCAGGCAATAAGTCTATCCCGAATTCTACCTCACGATCCGGAGGCAACCACCGAAGTTCTTGGGAAAAACATCTACAAATTCATTCACCGTCCTGACTTCATTAACAGTTGCTTCCTTAGCCTCCAAAGCATTCACCAACATCAGAAAAGCTTCGCATCCTTTCCTAACCATCTTTTTCGCCTTAAGAGCGGATACTACATTAGATAAGTAGTTCCGTCTCTCGTCCATCACTACTACTTCCTTGTCATCAAAAGTTCTTAAGGACATTCTCTTAGCAGCACAATCCACATTTGCACGATACTTCACAAGCCAGTCCATGCCTAAGATTAGGTCGAATTCTCCGAATGGCAACTCCATTAAATCAGCTGGAAACTGTATCCCTTGGACTTCTAGAGGCACTTCCTTAAAAAGTTTGTCTACAACTACTGTTTGTCCTAGAGGACTAAGTACAGTCATCTTCCTAGGTACAGTTTCAGAAGTCACATGCAAAGTCCCAGATACTTCACTAGCAATATAGGAATGAGTTGACCCTATATCTATCAAAGCAATAAAGGGCAACCCAGAAATCAAAAACGTACCCGTGATAACATCAGGTGCGTCACTGTCTTCTTTGTGACGAACTGCATACACCAAACCTGGTTGTCTCGCCTCAGAGCTACTACTGCCTCTGCCTGAAGTTCCACGTCCTCTACTAGAACCATTGCCCCTTCCATTTGGACCACGACCTCTTATCGGTTGCTGTCCATTTCTGTCAGCCTGATTAGCACCCTGACTTGCTGGACGGTTCTTCTCCGAGTTCATCGGACAATCCTTAATCATGTGATCCTTCGAACCGCACTTGAAACATCCGTCAGTTTTCTTCCAGCATTCTCCCGAGTGCATTTTCCCACACTGGGAACAAGTACGACTTTGTACACCCGTAGCAGTCTGTTGACCTCGCGGTCCATCATTCCTTGATTTCTTCTGAAAGTTTTCGGACGACCCCGAAGACCCAAAGCTTCTCTTATTCTTGCTCTGACCTCTGTCCCGGTTTTGTCTCTCAGTCCGTTTAGCCTCTTCAGCAATTCTTGCCCTTTCCACTAAGATTGCAAAATCTCTTTCACGGTGTGGGGCAATCATCACTCTTAGCTCATCTCTAAGTCCATCTTCAAATCTGATACACCGTTCATATTCAGTAGCCACTATCCCTCTGGCATAACGGCTAAGTCGCAAAAATTCTGCTTCATATTCAGCTATCGACTTGTTTCCTTGCACCAGATTCAGAAATGTCTTTCTCTGAGAATCGATATAGCTAGCTCCAACATATTTTCCCTCAAATTTCACTTTAAAATACCCCCAATCCAAACGATCCACAGGGGTACTTTCCTTGATAGTAAGCCACCACTGGTAGGCTTCATCACGAAGAAGTGAAATAGCACCTTTCAATTTCTCTTCATCGTCTGCGGTCTATATCGTCCATGATTCTCTCGATCGCTTCCAACCAATATTCAGCTACGTTAGAGCTACTCCAGATACTCCTCTCGAAAACTTCACTCCATTCGATCTAAGTCTCTCAGCTACTGACTTTCGAGACCCATTTCCAGAACTAGCTTCCGCTACTCGTTCTAAAACCCGTAGTACAGCTTGTGATACTGCGTCACCACCTTCATTTTGTTCTTGAAAGTGCGCTTCAACAGTAGGTGGCGGAGCTTCATTCTCGGAACCTTGACGAGACCGAATCGGTTCTCAAGCGATCATCCTTCCTCTTCCATGACCACGACGACCTCGTCCCCTAGAGCTCATGTCTACTACGTATCTTATCTTTTTACTGAAAAGTCTTATGTATTAGAGTCTTTTCACTTCTTATTAAAAGAAAGTCTTATAAACAGATATTGATCGTTTTAGTAGTAGTACACATACACCTAGGGTCCATGTCTCTAAAGTTTCCTTAGGCTTATCAAACATTCATATCATTTATCAAATAAAGGTACATACCGATGGATCTGGCCGAGAATTCGAAAGTGCCACGCTCTTATAAAACCATTTAACTTAAGAAAAACTTTCAAAAATCTTTTTGGGCCAAATTTTGAAAACGTTGTGGGCTTCAAAACCCAAGGCCGAGAGTTTAAAACTGGGCTCTGATACCAAGCTGAAACACCCCAAACCCTACCAAAAAGCCTAACCGGATTTGGTATGTTCCTCGAGTGAAACTTTAGCGAATTTCATTGTAAAGAAATTTTGTCTTTTAAAACATCATTTTAGGAGGAATTAATAAAATCAAAAGGAAACCAAACTTAAGAAAATTTCCTTGAAAACATTTATATATTAAAGACAAAAACCTTTTAAATAATTATTAAAAACCAATTTAGTTATTTAATGGATATTTATTCATGGCAAAATAAAAGTAAATCCAAATACTGAAATTAAAGATAGTTTATAATGGCCTTATTACATAATATTGGCAACCCAAATTAAAGTCTAAGTAATAAAATTTAACTTAAAGAGTTTAAGTTGGAAAATCTCCACAATACTTAATACGAGCTTCGCCACCTCGAAATCCCTTGTCATTCCGATCCATCGCACTACGAGTTATCTGAAAAGTTATCCCATAAAATGGGTGAGTTATAAACTCAATGTATAACACATACACTAAAAAGCCCATTTTATGAAATGCTTTCAAGCCCAAAATTTCACATATGGCCATAGGCCCATTTAATCAAATATTTAGCCCAAAGGCCCATTCAACTCATATTTAGCCCAAAGGCCCATTTTAGTTCAAATTTAGCCCAAAGGCCCATTTAGCTCATAATTAGCCCAAAGGCCCATTTCATAATGAGATCAAGTAATAATCATACAATATTACATAGTTATGTATATGAAATGAAATGCAAGCCAGCCCAACCTAATTATCCATCCGCTACACACCCCGCACCAACCAAAGACAAGTGGGATTACTAAATCAACCCTCCATCCGCTACACACCATCGAAGGCGATTCTTTGCGATCAACATGCACATCGCCCTTATTGTGGCAAAGCCACCAAAGCAGAGATGTGACCGAAGTCACCGATCAAGTCCAAATTTCAAATATGTGACCAAGTCACCAGATTCACATACGTGACCGAAGTCACCGGAGTCAATTATGTGACCGAAGTCACCGGAGCCAAATATGTGACCGAAGTCACCGGAGCCAAATATGTGACCGAAGCCACCGGAGTCAAATATACGTGACCGAAGTCACCAAATTCACATATGTGACCGAAGTCACCAGAAATGTGGTAAAACCACCAGAGTACTTCCTCCTTTATCATATATACCCATATGCCCATGCACATACATATCAACTCAGATTTTCATGCTATTTATCTACAAATCATAATATAGTCATGCTTATTTCATATTAATGCATATAGCAAAATAAATGAATATTGAGGTAACATACACAATTTTGTATACCAATGATTGGTATCCGCAAACAAACATATTATCATATAATCACTTTTAATAATATAAATCTATGGAAATTTTAATGTATGGTTACACACCTAGTAACAGTGAGAACAATACCCTCTAGCTCGTCCACACCTAAATGATTAATACACTCGGTTAGTATAAACTATAACAAAACTATACTTATAAACGATGGATCTAATCCTTACCCTCGGATTCACGAATGACAGTTATTTGCGGTTTTTCTCCACTAGATGGATCAAAACCCGCCGATATTCCACCAACGTAAAGTGGTTCGGTTGTTCGCACTACTTCGAATAATCGATCCTCGTTTGTAGAGGGTCCACAACCGGGTGAAAAGTCTCTAACCCTCGATACTGCTCTTCGTTTGTAGTTCGATGGTAAAGGAATACCTCCCTTCTTCCAAACACTTCGAACGGCTCTTTTCTTACCTATCTTGATGATCTTAGATCGCTCCTAAAAATAACTTAGATTAGTGATCCATCTAAAGAAATTGATATTATCTAAAATAGTAGTCTTACCTTGATGATTCGTATGGTCACTTAAGGGTTGTCCTCAACAAGATCTTTGTAAAAATCTATTCAAGAGATTCGGCCTAGGAGAGAAATAAAAGATTATGATTTTAAGTTTGCTAAAAAAAAACAAATGATGAAAATAATTGATAGAATCTTACTTTGATCACTTGGAGGTTCGGCTTTGAAAAAGAAGAAAAGAATATGATGATTCGGCCTTCACAAAAAGAGAATAAAAATGGTGGTTTCAATATGATGGTTTCGGTTTTGAAGGGAAAGAAGAAAGAGAATGAAAAGTGAAGGAAGTAAAGAGAAAGAGGAGAAGAAAATGATAATGGTGATTTCGGCAATGAGAGAAAGATAAGAGAAAAATAAGATGAAAAGAAAAGAAAAGAGAGAATATGATCAAAGAGAAGGGAGATTGACTATGGATCTTAGATGCATTCGGCAAGAGGAGAGAAAATGAAGAAGAATAATGGTGCTTAATCTTTGTGGTTTTTGGTTTCAAAATGAAAACTAAATGGGAGAAAGAAAGTTGTATTTGGTTCAAGCAATTGAGGCTAAATCAAAAGTGAAAATGTACCAAAATGTCTAAGGTACATTCGGCCAAAATGAAGAAAATTGGTCAAAAAGATGAAAGCTAAAACAAAAGAGAGTTTTTACCTAAACTCTATGGCAAATTCAGCTAGGAGAGAATTTTTGAAAAAAATGAGAAAAGATGGACAAACAAAGACTTTTGGCTAACTTTTCCCCCCTAATGGAAAAGCATAAATTCGGCCACATCAATGCCAACATATCCCCCTTTTTCCTCCTTGTTTCTTCTCTATCCACTCTTGATTTGCTATCAAAGAAATAAACCTCTCCCTTTAGCCTCCATGCCGTCTAGGTTCATGGTCAATTGACCATGAACACATCCCCAAAACATAGCCCAATATCATGCCTTTGTCCCCCTTATCTTATCACCAACTTATGATTTCATGCCTTAAGTTTTTAACTTCCTTTTTCACATAGTCAACAAGCCAAAAATGGATGAAAGCTCATCCACTCTAGAATATTCTTGGCCGACACTTACAAGGAAGAAAACAAAAAAAAAAATTAAAAATCTCCCTAATGTTAGCTAGAAGATTCGAACATAACACCTTAAGCACACATCCATGCATCTTAACCATTTTGCCAATTACTTAACTTATGCTAGAACTTCTTATCATCAATTCTTAAGGCCTTAATAGCTTAGTTCTCTCTCTAATTAATAGAAATTAAAAGTTTAACAAAGCATTCACTTAATAAATGAAGCTCAATTAACTTCCAAAATTGCACTTAATAATGATTAAGCATGCAACATCATTCAATTATGTAAAATGCATAGCCCCTAAATATCAGGATGTTACAGGGTTAGCGTTTGAACCCTTACCTTACACTTGGTTTGGTTTCCTACCAAAACTCGAATCACACAATGATTCCTCTAACAATCGGCCTCCCCCTAAAACACAAACCATTAGCCTCACAAGCCTTTGGCTTAACAAACTCTAAAAGAAAGACCATTAAAGCAACCTCTTACCACCACTTACCCAACGATTAACAGAGAAGGAAGACTCCTCTTGCTTGCTTCGAAAATCCAAAGGCCCTAACGAAATGATTAAAAAAAAGTTAACTCCTTTCAACCAAAACCAACATCAGCTTTAACCAAACCGAAATCGACAACAACCAAGAGAGAAAAGAGATGGCCTTTCGGCCAAAACTCACCTTCTTCAAACGATTGAACCACCAATCAATATTATCACCACACACAAAAATTCGGCCACAAGATACTACTAGGAGAGGAAAGATTTGGCCTTAAGAGAAATGGGAAGAACAATTGGTGACAATCGGCTAAAGAGTTTTGGAAAAGAAAGAAAATAAGAGATGAATAGAGGGAGGGTGCTTTCGGTTTGAAGGAAGAAAAAGGAAGGTATTTTGGAGAAATGGAGTTTCGGCAAGAGGGTATTGAGAGAAGAAAAAGAGAGTATGAGAGAAAGAGAGAAGCTAGTTTCGGCTCAATAGAAATGGAGAAAGTAAGTGGAGAATTCGGTTTAGAAGGCAAGGTAAGTTCCGGCACTTATGAAAGAAAGAAATACAAGATATGTGAGGAAGAAAAATGGCTATTTTGACTTAGCACAAATGAACAAAAGAGAGAGAGAGTTGGAATAGAGCATTCGGCCACCCACCAAATCAAGAGAAGCAAGGTGATTTTCGGCAAGAAAATGCTTGAACTTTCGGTCTCAGAAAAAGAAAAATGAAGGAATTTACTTGAAATTTCAGCTTAGGCTATTGACAAAAAAGAAAAGAACTTTGCTTACTAAACTTGACCGAAAATATACCAAAATGCAAAGTGCATTTCGGCACACTCCTACTACACCAAAACCGGCCACTCACCCCCCCTAAAATCTCCCCAAAATCCAGCCACAACTCCCCCAAACACTCCAAGCCACAACTTCAAATCACCTTGAACAAGTCAACCTCCACCAATCACTCTCCACCCACCATTCAAATCATTTGACTTGGTCCATGGCAGAGTTTGAACTGCCTACAACTTCTCCCCTCCATGCCGTCAAAATGGAAGCCAAAATAGGAGCACTCTGCAGCTTGAACACAGGACCTCCTCCCTGCAAGTGGCGTCACACACACAAGCCTCAACTGGCGCCTATCCTGCCACTCCACCACTTATTTGTTATGCCAAAATTCACCTAAAATATTTATAAACCCCAGCTCCTTGACTCCTCTCACCTAAGCCTAAAAAAAGATTTCTCCTACCACTCAGGCTTACACTAGGCTTACAACTAAGCCCCACAAACATCAAAACAACAACATAGTAGGCCAAACACATGCAAACAAAGCCATAACAAAAATAGCCTCTAACCCGGGATATTACATTTTATATCTCATATTTGTCCACTATTTTTCTTTCATTCGTTTATTATTGTTTTAGCATAATTCTTTTATCTGTTTATTCATGCTATATTATTCTTTAATTATCTATTAGTAGTAATTGTTAATGTGATTTGTAGTTAGGATAAATTGCCATTTGGTAAGTATGTTGTAATTAATGCAATATCCTATTCGAGCCTTCTTTTATAAGAAACACACTTTGCAAAATTTTCGTATTTTATTCAAATATGTTCTTTAAAAAAATAAGGTGATATATAATATTTGGGGCTTCGAGAAAAATTGTGCCCTAACTCACTGGGCTTCGATTTTTATCGTTGAACTTAGGATATTAAGTATCCTTTTTTCTTTTAAAATTGAAACTTATAAACTTCAAATCAAATTATCAAAATTCATAACATTGTATCCTAACTTATTGGATATGATGTTTTGTATCTCGAGGTAAGAATTTTCTATGGATAAAGGCGAGCCTAGTTTAGAAGTCATGAGATGTTACATCCTAACTTATTGGGTATAGCATTTTATTTCTTTGAGATAGATAAATCTTGGTTTTTTTATTTCTTTGAGATAGATAAATCTTGGTTTTCTTTCTAATAAAAGGATCATATTTTAAAATTTTTCAAAATTTCGATACTAGGACATGAGATTATCAATTAGGTACTAAATTTTGGGCATTACGAGGGTGCTAACCCTTTCTCGTACGTAACCTACTCCCGAACCCATTTTCTTGTATTTTATAGACCAAAATCAATGTTTTAAAATAAAACGTTTTACAAGGTGATCCAATCACACCTAATAAAAAGGGATTGGTGGCGACTCCCATTTTTGTTTTTTTTAAGTCGATTCCCATTTTTTAAAACCAACATAAAAATAGTTTCGAAAAAAATAAAAATAATAAAAATCTAAAAGTAGTTAATTCAAGGAATGGTAAAGTAAAATTTCTTTTGATAATAACGTATATTGGTTTGTTATAAAATAATGGGGAAGATTTTTATTATTTTAAATTAATAAAATTATCTTACAATAGAAAATACAATGTTATTGAAGTAAAAGGTAAAATAAAGAAAGAGACAAAAAAATTAAAACGGAGAAAAAATAAGATTAAAGGTGTAAAAGGAAAAATAACCATCAATGGGATGCTAGAACATTTGATTGGAGCATAAAGTTCCAGTAGAGAAATCTGTGTCCAATGCATTGAGTGATGCTCCAATTGTGCTGCTCTTTACAATCCGAGTGGATTGGTATGGTGCAATTAGCGAAAAAGTACTCCAAACACATTGAGATAGGATCAAACGAGCATCGAAAGGAAGCCTTAGATCACAAGGTGAGCCATGGCGAGGTAAGTGATCCAGGAAACAAAATCATTGGAAAGGTAGAACAAGCGAACTTTGGATTAAAGACAATGTGGCTTTCTGTTTGGGCTTAGAGATAGCTTTCTGATAACTTCGCTGCTTACCTTAGGACTAAGTTATTTTCTTTATGTTTCCTTATGTTTGTCCTTATATGTTATCTACGAACTGATATTACTTATTAAACACCTCTGTTTTTAAAATTTAATCAATGTTAGATTGATGTTTTCTTAATTGATAAGTTCACAACTAAGCACTAATATCTAAACCTTGAGTATGTCAAAGGTAATAGCATGAATGTTTTAAAACTGACCAACTTATAGAGTTCACCAAGGTTAGATAGACAAACTACTGTGCTCCACAGACCGAGTAAAGGGTGTTACATTTGTTCGTATCAGAGCTCACCAGGTTGGACAGGTTCACAAGGATATTTAATGTAGCAAGTTCACTAGGTTTGTGAATACTTGAAGTGTCATGCATGAAAACTAGGTTGCACTTTGTCATTACTCACTGGCAAAACCCATTGCTGGTGGAACACTGTGAAGCAGGGAATGACTAAGAAAAGATAATCTTGGAATTTCTTCCTGGAGTCATTTAAGAAGAAATTTTTGGGCTTGTAAGTGAGAATTTATAAATTTGGTGCAAGGCGAATTGATTGTGGCTAAGTGCAAAGAAAAGTTTGTGCGACTGAGCCAGTATGCACCTAATATTGTAACACCCCTTACCCGTATTCAACTCTGGAATCGGGTATGATGCATTACCGGACTTGACTTGCTTGAGCATTCAACTTTGGGCTATAAAATTTGTTTGAATTTAAAACTTTTTTATTTACAACTGTAACGTCCCTATCATGGGTCTACGAGACCCTTTACATATACTCGAGATGCTTCGGGACCAAACCGACACTTTTAAACACTTAGAATTTTTTTTACACAAAACTGGGCCATACACCCGTGTAGAATTATTTTCTTTTCGAACCTATAGGGGTTTTCACACGGTCGGACACACGCCCGTGTGCTCCACACGGCCTAGACACGCCCATGTCCTCGCCGGTGTGGAAAATCCTGAGTATTCTATTTGTGATGTCAGCAACCTCATCTGGGGCACACGGCCTAGGCACACGCTCGTGTGGCTATCTCATGGATGACACTGACTTGCAAGACTAACATGCAGGGGACACACGACCAAGTCACACACCCATGGGACAAACCGTGTGTCACACACGGCCTAGACACACGCCCGTGTGGACCAATTTAAGGCTATTTTCCAAGCCATTTAGCCACCCTCACTTGCACACGTTCACACATCATCACATAGCATTCTCAAGTCATCAATTATAACTCTTGAATTATCACATTTGAATCATGAAAGTCAAACTATCTTCCCATATAGGAGGGAGAACTATTACTAGCACCACTACAATCGACATGAGCCATTATCCATGGCTATACACAACCCAACTATAAACTCTTTTAGGCCAAAACATTTGGATACTTTAACTATGACTTAATTTAACCAAAATAAGATCCCTATACATGCAATATCTCAAGAAGACTTGAAACCTTATACCCGAGTGACTGCTCGATAGTGTGAAAGCATCTCCGACAGTTTCCAACCCGAGCTAGTTAAGTTAACCTATAAGAGATAGGAAAAGAAGAGGAGTAAGCAATAAATCTTAGTAAGTTCATATGCAAATGATAAGCAACTATTGACATTTATTTATTATACTTAACCACAAGGTAATATAATGAGATTTTTACATAAGCTTATGAATACCCTTTCAATCATTCATAATGCTTACTCATTCTAAACATTCACCTGTCTCAAACTCATATCATAAAACATTGTTCATCTTTACTTGTATTTATACCCTACAATTATCACCACAACGCCACATGCAAATTTTACTTAGTCAATTTTCTCAATATCACCTTGGACTAATAATAACTACTCGGTGGTTTCGCACACAGCCCACGATTCAATAATTAATAAGGTGGTATCGTACATAGCCCACCATTAATCTCATACACAGCCCATCGATAACAAATAATAAGGTGGTAACGCACACAGCCCACCATTAATACTATTGGCGATGGTATCGCACACAGCCCATCGCTAACAAATAATAAGGTGGTATCTCACATAGCCCACCATTATTACACATTTACGGATATTTATTCACATACATTTTCCTATTTAGAATTTTCATCTGGGAATATCTTCACACACTATCATTCTTCAATAAATTTATACAATAATCATTCATATTCACGTAATGCATTAATAATATAACATATGCAATCAGGGTGCATTGTTTACACATAACTGACCGTGGTTTCCTCATATACCGAGTTCACCTCAAATGAGTTCTAGGCACATACCTGTACCTCTCATGGTATAACCACATACTTTCTCATTTTCAACATACATATTGAATCATTCAAATTGCTAAAGAATACTCTTAAGTCTCGTACACATAATATCATATCAACATTACACCCCTGATAGGGTCTTACACGAAATATCATATCGATGCTATGTCCCTGACATGGTCTTATACGAAATATCATATCGATGCCATGTCCCTGACATGGTCTTATATGAAATCTCACACCGAGGCCATATTCTAAATATGGTCTTACATGGGACCTTAATTATCATAGTATCATGATATTTGCATTCCCTCTACTCTTAGATTTAATTGAAGAGTTTTATTTCTTGACATCTCGTGAAAACATATTTAATATATTCATAGAGTCAATATACAATTCATACAACATTGAGATATTAAATGCTTCCCTTATAGTTGCATTATTAGCACATGAACTTACCTCGATACCGAAAAGGGTAGAAATGGACCTATTTGTCTATATTTTTGTTTTCCTCCGGTCTAGATTTGAATATCATTTTCTTTGATCTAGAACAATAAAATTTACTCATTCAATCATTTTATAAACATAATACATCATAATCTCTACTTAGGCGAAAATGACCATTTCGCCACTGTGATATGGTAAAATTACGATTTTTCCCCTAGGCTTGTAAATTCCTTTTCATCACATTTTCTCATTAAACAGGTCTACCTGAACATTTATTTCTCTTACAACTACTCATAATTCCATTTATTTTATGCATTTATTACACAATTTTAACTTTTACAACTTAGTCCCATTTAGGTGTTTTCATGGTAACACCTTTCACAAAAGTTGTTCCTTGACTCACTAACATCCATTTTATTCTATAAAAACTCAGAAAATAACATAAACTCTCTAGACTTTCAACCATATTGCAAATTAATCCCCTCATTAGCTAGCTTAAGCTTTGGGGGTTCCAAAAGTACAAAAATTATTAGCTAAAACCACCAAAATCACTTACTTGTGCGAGGATAAGTTGCTAAAATTTAAAAGCTTTCAAAACTCCTATTTTTCTTCCTATTTTCAGTGGAGGAAGATGAGTAAAAAGATGGATATCATCTTTTCTTTATTTTATTATAAAAATAAAATTTTATCACTAATTTCACCAAACAATATGACAAAGTCAATTCTTTGTCCCCTATGGCCGATCAACTCTTAAAATAAGGCCTAATTTCACATTAGGGACCTCCTATTAATACTCATTAGCTATTTGGCACCTCTAGCAATTAAAATAGAACTTTCACATTTTATGCGATTTAGTCCTTTTTCGCAATTAAGCATGAAATCACTAAAATTAAAACACCAAAATTTCTATGCTCCTTTATAATCATGCTATAACCCATGAAATAAAATTAAAATAATTTTCTCTGACCCCAAATTAGTGGTCTCGAGACAATTGTTCTAACTAGCCCCTAAATCAGGCTGTTACAAATATGGTCGCATAAGAAAGAGATTGCTGCAAAAGGTTTGGCTTTGGGCTACATCGCGATATCTAACTTTATCTTGTAGCTCATGACACAACGAGCTTTGGTGATTGGTCTATAAGGCAAAGGCTATTGAGGAGATAAGGGCGGAAGCTACGCGAGCTGCAACAGGGTTTGTGAAACCAGTGTCAGGATAGAATGGTTAAACATCCAAGAGTGATCGTGGCTCACGTAACACCAGCAGAAATGTTAGGCGTAGTTTTTGATCGCCAGGGTAATACCCAAGTTGAAAAGGGAAGTTCACATAGATCGCTAAGTTGGCCACTTTGTGATCACTACGAATGGCGAAACCCTAGGAATAATATAAGGTAACAACTAGAAGCTTTAAGTGCGAGTCTAAGGAACACATGATAAGGGACTACTCAAAACGACAAGAGGGGTTGCAAGCTTAGAACATAAACCCTACACTAGTGCGAGCTGGTGCTCACAGATAAAGTAGAGTAAGAGGTAGTGACACAAGACAAGCTAAGCAATGAACCCTAGCTCACACTGTTCCTACATAAGCTAAGACAGAAGGGTTCGCATGAGTCTATGCAATTAAGGAACCACATGACTAGGGGTTGACGGATGTCATCATAGGTACCTTCACTATACGAACCCTACCATTATTTTCTTTGATTGACTCTAGTTTCTCGCACTTGTATATTTTAAGCGAACTGGCCTATAAGTTGGGTATTTCTGTAGGAAACATAGATAATGGTATAATTGTCACTAGTCTGTTTGGTGAGAGTGTATTGGTAGATAGAGTGTAACGAAGGTGTCCCTTGATGATTCAAAGACATGTCTTCTTCGCTAATTTGATTGAATTTCCCTTTATGTGTTCGACATAATTTTGGGGATGGATTGGCTAACTAAGCATAAGGCCAAAATAGACTTTGTGCTAAAAAGAGTAGCCCTGCAAACTGAGAAAGGAATGGAAATTGTGGTTGAAAGAGAGCGAACCCAATTCCTGTCCAATTTGGTCTTGGTAATAAGAGCAGAGTAGATGTTGGAAAAAGGCCACGAACCCTTCCTTACTTATGTGATGGGCTCACAAGACATGTAACCTTCCCGACCCAGCCTAGACATTATAGTCAAATCGTGAAGGTCACATTGGACACCTTAGTGTTGAACCTACTCCAACGATAGTTTAAAACCTACAAGTACACTATTTTGTAAAATCGAGGTTTCTATTGTTAACTTTGGAAAACATCCATTTACTTAGTCCAACCATGCTTAGGTCAAATTAATGAATTAGGTGAGTTTTTATAAAAACCTTACTGATGGCGTTACCCCAAAAGAAACATTTTGTTATCTTCTTAGTAGTTGAAATTTACCATTACCAGTAAAATTATTAATTTAGCCATATATCATGGATAGTCCACTTCAACATATATAAAAACCGTGTACCTATACCAAATATGAGTGTCATGCATGCATGAAAACCCCCCAAAAACTCAAACAGCCCCAAACCTAGTTTAAAGAAACTTTACAATCCAAAACTAAAAAATAATAATTAATAAAATAACCAAAAAATATAATTAAATTAAAATAATATGACGAGGTGAAGTCCAAAGTCAGCCGTACGTCCGCATGCCAATTCCAATCCTAAGTTCGATCATTACCTGAGTAGTTGAGGTAATGGGGTGAGCTTAACAAGCTCAGTGTGAGGCTAAACAAGCAAGTATTAAGAAATCAAACAAGCAATATCATAGTGGTAGCAATGGCACAATAAAAAATTCTCAAAAATAATTTTAAATGCACATGATCATGATAAATGCATATGTGAGATCCTACCCATACCATCTACTGCACACCACGAGTTCCCAAGAACCCGTCTGCCAAACTCCAACATATATGAGCAAAGCTCGATGTGGTAAAACCACCAATAATTAATAATTTGGTCAAGAACTTAACACATGTGTAGCTACCATAGTATGACATTACAAATATATGAAATCAAGTCATTACTAGCCATTCCAATGGGTAGATTACAAGCATCATTTACACTTACATGCCAATATGGCCAATATAAGCTATACATGCCATTACAACCATAATTACTTTACCAAATTGTACCGACATGGGCCAATAGATAGTGTGAGTGATCTCCACTGAGCTTTCAACCCAATGAGCTATCGATTTTTTCTAAAATAGGGGAAAATAAAATGGGGTAAGCATTGCATGCTTAGTAAGTTCCTATAGCATGGTACTTAACTTACCATTCATTCAATTTTGAGGTAACTATGTAAGGCAGATTCAATCAATTTGACGTCAAGCCCTTTCACATCTCCTCATTGTCCTTGTTAGTCATATATTCCATAGTAACATAAAGACAAGTATGAGCTCAACAAAAATTAAGTTTCTGTTCACTTATGCTATCCACAACATGTATTCATTTAACATGTATAAATCATCTCTTATTATTACAAGCATAGTTTCATAGTAGTTTGTTCAGGGTTCAACTTATTTCATGTCAGACCTTTACTCATATTTTGCGAATATTAAAGGTCACACAAGTTGTAATATCTGGGGTTTAGGGGTCTGGTATTTCTTTCTAAGTTACATGTATGTGGTAGTGTGCTCTATATGGTGTTTATATGTGTTTGGGGGTCTCGGGAAATCTTGAGGCTAAGTTTGGACTTTAGGCAAATTTTTTTTGGGTTAGAGCCTTTAGGGGGAAGCTAGGGGAAGATAGGCCTTAAGAGTTCTTGTGAGGAGTTTATGACACAAGAATCTAGTTGGTAAAGTGGCTAGGAGGTGCCACTTAGAGTACTTGTGGTTGACGCATCAGGGAGTGAGAAGGACCTTGGTTCGAGCAGCTCTAGCAGCATTTTGGCATTTATTTTGCATCAAGGGGAGTGAAGAGTTGAGCGGCAATCAGACTCTGAAGGGATGAGGATGAGACTTGGTCAAGGTGTTTGAAATGGTGGCTAGGAGAAAAGATAGGAGTTTGACTCATTCAAACTCATTCTAATGAGAGGAGGGGAGGAAAAAGTGGAGAGAAAAGGGGGGTGAGAGTTGGCTGAATGTAGGACTTTGGGAGGGGAGTTGCATATTCGGTGGGAAAGCTTGGGTGTGCAGAAATTTAGAGTTGTCAAAGTGCCATTTAGTTACTTTCCTCTAGCCAAAATTTAACTCATTTCTCTCTTTGTACTTATTCTTTTCTTTCGCACCAAAACTACATAGAATTCAACCCTTTTTCTCATTTGTTTGTCTTGGCTGAAACCTCAAAGACCCTTAAGGTCATCCTTTGTGTTCATCTTCTCTTCTTCTCCACTCTCTTCACAAGGCCGAACCTATCTCTTACACTCTACTCTTCTTTTCTTTTTGTTTTAGTGACAAAGCCCTTACCTTTCCTTCATTTTAGAAGCCATTCTTCCCTATACTCTACCCCTTGTGGCCGAATGCTCTACTTTCATTTGGGGTCTTAGCCGAAGCATACCACCATTTCATTCTTTTCTCTTTTCGTGTTATCAAACTTTGCAGAGGCCGAAGAATCAAGTGGTGGCCGAATCTCTTTACCTCTATGGTATTTCGAAATCAATCTTCCTTGGTCAGATCTTTCAGTCGACTGCTAGTAAGTGAGGTAAGTATTCTTTTGTGTCCAAACTTTATCTCTTTCCTTTTTGGATTGTCGAAATCAAGAACTCTAATCCCATTTACCCATTTGACCGAAACCATAAGGGTAGGTTTCGGGATTCTTTGGAGCCAACGTTAAGAGGAAGGGCTTTCGGGATTTGATCGATAAGGTAAGGAGATAGTGCCATTCGGCCAAAGGCCATATCTTTTAAGTGTTAGCCGTTTCTAACTATGGTGTGACAGGAAGGGTATAACAAAGGTATAGGAGGAGTCTTCGGGATTCAGATCTATTTTGGTAAGGGTATTCAGTTAAATTATAGATATGATTCGTTTAGATCTTACGTATCGATTAACCAGGTCTTCTGATTAAGTGATATTCAATAGATGCGAGTACTAGTGGAGGAGAGAAAGGGGTTTTCCCTACCCCTAAGTTCAAGAAATGTTCGCTTTCTGCGGTTTGGGATTGGCCACCGGGGTGTGGGCCAGCGTCGGAGTAGGATCATAGACAGATAGTAGTAGTCTCGTTTAGGGACAGTGTTGACGTTGAGAGTCTAGTGCTTCAAGTTATCAGGT
Source organism: Gossypium rotundifolium (assembly GCA_025506655.1). Lineage (NCBI taxonomy): Eukaryota > Viridiplantae > Streptophyta > Magnoliopsida > Malvales > Malvaceae > Gossypium > Gossypium rotundifolium. The sequence continues at coordinate 66,384,911 of CP106722.1, forward strand.
GTGTGGTTAATTCGCTGTTTCTATGTTTAGTCAATTGATTACATGTGTTATGTGTGTGATAACCGTTACAGTGGTTGTGGTGGATTTGTTATCCTTAATTGGGTATCACAGTAACCAGGTTAGTACTTTATCTAAGGTGTGGATGATTGATTATTGTGGATATTTTGAGCATGTTGAATGCCTACCTAATATGTCCATGCATTATTCTATCATATCATTATAGCATGTTGCATATGCATGGGATCGAGATATATATGTTAAATGAAGGACCAGGTGTACATTAATGTACGTGTGGTGATAGGCTATGTGCCAAATCACGACTTGGTGTCGGCTATGTGCCACATTAAGGGATTGATGCTTGCTTTGTGCTTCATCGCGGTTTGATGATAACCATGGGTCACATCGTGGATATCGAGATTTGGTAACATGGTGATCGGTGGCTATGCCACGTTCTGTTTGGTCACATAGGTGATCAGTGGCTTGGCCACGTTATATTTGGTCACAAGGTGATCGGCGGCTATGCCACGACTTTGGGCAGTTTGACTGCCAAAGAGGTGTGTAGTGGTTGGAGGGCCGATTTAGTAATCCCCTGGTGTGTTATGGTTGGTACGGGGGTGGGTAGAGGATGGATTCTAGGTTGGGTTGGGTAACATATTTGCATCATTATGTGTGGTATGTGGATTGTGTGTTTTGGGCCAAGCTCATTTGGGAAACATGTGAAATAATCGCACACTGAGTCTGTTTGACTCACCCTATTTTCTTAAACAATGCAGGTGATGTGTGATACATGGACCGGGCTGGAGTAGATTCATGGTAGCCATGCAGAAGTTGTTTTAATATTTTATGCACTTAAATTCTTAGTTACTTTTGGGTTAATTTTCTTTTGAATGTAATAAGGCCATTTACATATTTGGGGATTTTTATTTTGTGTCAGTTGGATTATCGATTAAAAACTAAGAACAATTTTGGAAACAATTTACAACTTAAAGATTAAACTCGAGTTTTTTTTTAACCTGAATATTTTAAATATCTCGACTTCTCTTGAAACTTCCAAACGTACAATGTTTTAGACTACACCCGACCTTCAAATTTTTTGTACTTTTATAAACTAAAGAAAATATTTAAAATTCAAAACGTGTTTTTACCCATTAAATCAAATTCTTTTCAGGTATATTTCCTCGTAGCATTTCGAATTCGGTCGTAGCATTTTGGGCCAAGTTTAGGGTGTTACAGTTTGGTATCAGAGCCCAGTTTAAAACTCAGCTTTGAGGGCTTTTGGGCCCAAAACGTCATTCTAAAGTGAGTTTTACTAAAACTTGTATTTTCACACGATGATCAGGTTTTTCTGGCATGGCACCTGAGTCTCCGGCCCGATGTCCACCAGGTAAGTACTTCAAACCGTTGCATGATTTGTATGTAAGGTGATATGGGATCGTAGATTAGTAAGTTAGAGACTATTGAACTCTAGGATTAGCGTACCCCAACACTAAATTTCATAAGACTTAATTTATTTCACCAAAACTCGGGAATAAGTCATGGAGTTCAGGTGTGGTAACAAACATGTGCATGTCTAGGCATGGATTCCGAATGAGCTTGGTATTTAAGCAGTCCTAGTGACTCACCTCCTCTTTTCTAGAATCCTACCTGGTGCGCAGTGATTGTTCACCTCAACCACAAGGGCTTGTTAACGGGCCAAATCTATAAATAAAACCCGAAAGGGACCAAACACTCGATTTTGCAAAACAATCAAATTACCTCGATTTCCAAAATTACTGAAGTACCCCGACTTGTGGAAATTACTAAAATACCCTCAGTTTATGAAATTACCATACTACCCTCGATTTTTACCAAAATACCCCTATTTTGCAAAAATACCAAAATACCCCTATTTTTGCAAAAACACCAAAATACCCCTATTTTGCAAAATTACAAGATACCCCTGATCTGGGAAATTACCAAAATACCCTTATAGGATAAATTACAAAAATACCCCTGGGTTGGGAACGGGTGAAGATGTTCAAAGTGGTGAACGTGTGTAGTGGATAGTACTGATGAATGAATGAGATTTTTTGAGTTAGGGTGGAGGACCTGAGACAAAACTTTGAATGACCGAAAAGAACTACTATTAAATGTCTTTACACAAAATTATGTGTGGATAATCAGTGGAACAATAAGTTAATGCATAAAATTTCTTAAACAGATTAAAAAGCTACGATAGATATGAGTTCTAGGGGGTGAGGTCGTAGTACGCGTGGATGTGGTAGGGGCAGAATGTCAATATCGAAACCAGTTGGGTCTGGTCATGGATCGAGGAATGAAATGACACTGCCTGCAGTAGAAGTGGAGTTCCAAGATCAGACAGGTGGAGACGACGTAGTATCTCAGGCTATGCTGCGAGTCTTGGAAAGAGTTACGAGAGCGAATGTGGGTATCGGGGTCCGAAAGTCTATTTTCGAGAGACTTCGGGCGTATAGAGCTGAGATATTCAGAGGTGTCTCGGGGGTGGCTCTAAATGCAGCGGAGTATTGGTTGGAGGCAGTCGAGAGGATCATGGATGATTTGGACTGCACTGCTGAGGAAAAGCTGAAGGGCACTGTATCTTTATTACGGGATGAGGCCTATCAGTGGTGGCTTACCGTCAAGGAGGGTACTCTAGCGGACCGAGTAGATTGGAGTTACTTCAAGGTGAAGTTTTAGGGGAAGTACGTGGGAGCTAGCTACGTGGACGCACAGAGGAAGGCATTTTTGAATCTGGTGCAAGAGGGTAAGTCAGTAGTGGAATATGAGGCAGAATTCTTGAGGTTAAGTCGGTATGCCAAAGGGATTGTTGCTACTGATTACGAACGCTGCGTGAGGTTTGAGGATGGGCTCCAAGACGAACTGCAGGTGTTGATAGCTCCTCAGCGTGAGAGGGACTTTGCCACTCTGGTGGAGAAATCTCGGATCACCGAAGAAGTTAAGTGAGCTGAAAGGCAGAATAGAGATAGAGATAGTGGCCAGAACAAGAGAGGTTTTGGATCGTTAGGGTCTTCGGGGAGTTTCCAGAAAAAGCATAGGGTGGACAATCCTACTCGTACTACTATGCCGGCTGCTGGGAGTCAGGTCTGTCCATGTGCTCAGTGTGGGAGGATGCATGTAGGAGAGTGCTAGGGAAGGATTAGGGAATGTTTTAGGTGTGGGTCTAAGACTCACTTTGTGAGGAATTGCCCTCATATTGCAGATAGGGCTCAGTTAGTGGGTCAAGGGTATGTGCAGTCAGGAAGGGGTGGTTCACAGGTGATGAGAGGTCGTGGGCCGAGCCGAGGAGGAAATGGTTTTGGCCGAGGTCATGGAGCACCAGGTAGAGGTGCTGGGAGCTCAGAAGTAAGGTAGCCAGGGTTAGTGTGTGCAGCCAGACGTCGTGAGGAGGAGGACGCACCAGATGTTATCACGGGTGCGTTCCTTATTTATGGATTACCCTTTACTGCTTTAATTGATGTTGGGTCAACGCATTCGTATATTGCTAGCATGGTGTCTGGAACCTTGAATGTGAACTCTGAGACTGTCCCTAGATGATTGTACTTAGTCCTTTAGGACAATCTGTGGTAGTAGAAACACTCTTTAGAGACTTACCTTTAGAGGTTCAGGGGGTGCTATTCCCAGCTGACTTGATGGAGCTATTGTTCGGGGAATTTGACCTGATCCTAAGGATGGATTGATTAGTAAGATACCATGCAAATCTAGACGGTGCTGCTAAGCGCATGTCAATAAGGACTCCCAAGAATTATGAGGTTACAATAATAGGTGAGAGGAAAGACTACCTGTCTAACGTAATGTCTGCTCTTAAGGCGGTGAAGATGCTGAATAAACGCTGCTTGGCTTTTCTGATGTTAGTCAGTGCCTTGGATGCTAAGGAGGCAGCTGTGGGGGAGGTCAGGATGGTGAAGGAGTTTGCAGATGTTTTTCCAGAAGAACTTCCAAGGTTACCTCGGATCTAGAGGTGGAGTTTGGAATTGACCTGTTGCCAGGAACAACGACAGTGTCCATCGCTCCTTATAGGATGGCACCAAAGGAGTTGGTTGAACTGAAGGCCCAAATGCAGGAGTTGCTAGATCGCGGGTTTATTCGACCCAGTGTGTCTCCGTAGGGAGCACCAGTGTTGTTCGTAAAGAAGAAAGATGGGTCTATGCGTATGTGCATAGATTACCGCCAGTTGAATAAACTAATGATTAAGAACAAGTACCCGCTGCCGAGGATAGACGACTTGTTTGACCAGCTCAAGGGAGCTGCGGTCTTTTCGAAGATAGATTTGAGGTCGGGATATCACCAGCTTAGGGTGAAAGAGGCTGATATCCATAAGAAGGTGTTTCAGACTCGATATGGGCACTACGAATTCTTGGTAATGCCGTTCGGGTTGACTAATGCACCAGCTGCGTTTATGGACATGATGAATCGGGTTTTCCAACCTTACCTAGATCAATTTGTCGTAGTGTTCATTGACAACATCCTAGTGTATTTAAAGTCGGAGGAAGAACATGATGCACATCTACGAGTGGTGCTGCAAATTTTAAGGGAAAATAAGTTTTATGCCAAGTTTAGCAAGTGTGAATTCTGGTTGAGTGAAGTTGCTTTTCTGGGTCACGTGGTATTCGCGAAAGGAATAAGGGTGGATCCCCGAAAAGTTGAGGCAATATTGGAGTGGAAACCACCTAGGTCGGTAGCTGAAATTCACAGTTTCTTGGGGCTAGTAGGGTACTATAGGAGGTTTTTTGAAGGGTTCTCTTCTATAGCGGCACCTTTGACTAAGCTGTTGAGGAAGGAGGTACCTTTTGTATGGTCAGATAAGCAGCATGAGAGTTTCGAGAAGCTAAAGAGAGTTTTGACTGAGGCCCCGATTTTGATCCAGCCGATGGCGGAGAAAGATTTTGTGGTGTATTGTGATGCTTCTCACACGGGGTTAGGTTGTGTACTGATGCAGGAAGGGAAGGTGGTTGCTTATGCACCCCGACAGCTGAGAGCGCATGAAGTTAACTACCCGACGCATGATCTGGAGTTAGCAGCAGTAGTTTTTGCTCTGAAAATGTGGAGGCACTATCTGTACGGATTGAAGTCAGTGATCTACAAGGACCACAAGAGCCTAAAGTATCTGTTGACTCAGAAGGAGCTGAATTTGAGACAACGAAGGTGGGTGGAGTATTAAAGGATTACGACTGTTCGATTGAGTACCACCCGGGTAAAACAAAAGCGGTGGCGGATGCATTAAGTCAGAATGTAGTGTCAGATTTAAGGGTTATGTTCACACATCTTAGTCTCTACGACGACAGGAGTTTGTTAGTAGAATTGCAGGTGAAATCGACGTGGTTAAGTCAGGTAAAGGAGAAACAGTTGGTGGATGAGGTTTTGAGTACTCGACTTCAGCAAGTTCTGTGTGGGGAGTTAGAGGATTATAGTGTGAACAGTGACGGAGTCCTGTGTTTTCGTGGTAGGGTGTGTATGCCAAAAGATGTAGAACTGAGGCAGAAGATTCTTCGGGATTAGCATGGTAGCCCTTACGCTATGCATCCTGGAGGAAGTAAGTTGTATAAAGACCTACGGGAACAGTTTTGGTGGCCTAGATTGATGCACGAAGTTACAAAATTTGTGGGGAAGTGCTTGACGTGTCAGCAGGTCAAGGCTGAACATCATGTACCTTCGGGGTTGCTACAACCAGTGAAGATTCCATAATGGAAGTGGGACAGGATCACAATGGATTTCATGAGTGGGCTTCCTCTTACGCCTCCTAAGAAGGACTCGGTATGGGTAGTTGTGGATCGGTTGACAAAGTCTGCGTATTTCATACCATTTCAGATTAATTATTCTCTACAGAAGTTAGCGAAGCTGTATGTAGCAGAAATTGTGAGATTGCATGGGGTGCCGATGTCGATCATATCGGATAGGGATCCTAGATTTACGTCAAGGTTTTGGAGGGCGTTATATTAGGCTTTGGGTACCCGATTGGACTTCAGTACGACATTTCATCCACAGTCGGACGGCCAGTCTGAAAGGGTGATTCAGGTGTTAGAAGATATGTTGAGGGGTTGCGTTATCGACTTTAGGGGTAGCTGGGAGGAATTCTTGCCTTTGGCGGAGTTTGCATACAACAACAGTTACCAAGCAAGTATTCGGATGGCGTCGTATGAAGCATTGTATAGGCGGAAGTGTTGGACTCCTACGTGTTGGACATAATTAAGTGAACATCATGTTTTGGGTCCAGAGATAGTGGCAGGATTAGAGGAAAAGGTTAAGGTAATCCAAGCACGGTTGAAGGAGGCATCTGACAGACAGAAGTCATATGCGGATCTGAAGCGGAAAGAGATAGAATTTATTGTGGGTGATAGTGTGTTCCTAAAAGTTTCGCCATGGAAGAAGGTGATGAGATTTGGATGCAAGGGTAAACTGAGTCCCAGGTTTATAGGGCCTTATAGGGTTTTGAAGCGAGTGGGGCCAGTGGCTTATCAGTTGGAATTGCCGTTAGAATTGAAGCAGATGTATGATGTGTTCCACATGTCAATGCTGCGTCGTTATCGATCGGATCCATCTCACGTAGTGCCAGTTGAGGAAGTTGAGTTGAGACCAGATTTGTCCTACGATGAAGAACAGATTCAGATTCTAGAGTGAGATGTGAAGGTACTTCGAAAGAAATCAGTTCCTCTAGTTAAAGTATTATGGTGTAATCATGGGGCAGAAGAAGCTTCGTGGGAACCGAAAGAAGCGATGCGACAGCAATATCCACACTTATTTTTATCAGGTAATTTCGAGGCCAAAATTATTTTTTTAAGGGGGTAGAACTGTAATATCTGGGGTTTAGGGGTATGGTATTTCTTTTTAAGTTACATGTATGTGGTAGTGTGCTCTATATGTTGTTTGTATGTGTTTGGGGGTCGCGGGAAATCTTGAGGCTAAGTTTGGACCTTAGGTAAATTTTTTGGGTTTGAGCCTTTAGGGGGAAGCTAGGGGAAGATAGGCCTTAAGAGTTCTTGTGAGGAGTTTATGACACAAGAATCCAGTTGGTAATATGGCTAGGAGGCGCCACTTAGAGTACTTGTGGTTGATGTATCAGGGAGTGAGAAGGGCCTTGGTTCGAGCAGCTCTAGCAGCATTTTGGCATTTATTTTACATCAAGGGGAGTGAAGAGTTGGGCGGCAATCAGACTCTGAAGGGATGAGGATGAGACAAGATCAAGGTGTTTGAAATGGTGGCTATGAGAAAAGATGGGAGTTTCACTCATTCAAACTCATTCTAGTGAGAGGAGGGGAGGAAAAAGTGGAGAGAAAATGGGGGTGAGAGTTGGCCGAATGTAGGACTTTGGGAGGGGAGTTGCATATTCGGTGGGAAAGCTTGGGTGTGCCGAAATTTAGAGTTGTCAAAGTGCCATTTAGTTACTTTCCTGCAGCCAAAATTTAACTCATTACTCTCTTTGTGCTTATTCTTTTCTTTCGCACCAAAACTACATAGAATTCAACCCTTTTTCTCATTTGTTTGTCTTGGCCGAAACCTCAAAGACACTTAAGGTCATCCTTTGTGTTCATCTTTTCTTCTTCTCCACTCTCTTCACAAGGCCAAACCTATCTCTTCCACTCTACTCTTCTTTTCTTTCCGTTTTGGTGACAAAGCCCTTACCTTTCCTTCATTTTAGAAGCCGTTCTTCCCTATACTCTACCCCTTGTGTCTGAATGCTCTACTTTCTTTTGGGGTCTTAGCCGAAGCATACCACCATTTCACTCTTTTCTCTTTTCATGTTATCAAACTTTGCGGAGGCCGAAGAATCAAGTGGTGGTCGAATCTCTTTACCTCTGTGGTGTTTCGAAACCAATCTTCCTTGGTCAGATCTTTTAGTCGACTGCTAGTAAGTGAGGTAAGTATTCTTTTGTGTCCAAACTTTATCTCTTTCCTTTTTGGATTGTCGAAATCAAGAACTCTAATCCCATTTACCCATTTGATCGAAACCATGAGGGTAGGTTTCGGGATTCTTTAGAGCCAACGTTAAGAGGAAAGGCTTTCGGGATATGATCGATAAGGTAAGGAGATAGTGCCATTCGGCCAAAGGCCATATCTTTTAAGTGTTAGCCGATTCTAACTATGGTGTGACAGGAAGGGTACAACAAAGGTATAGGAGGAGTCTTTGGGATTCAGATCTATTTCGGTAAGGGTATTCAGTTAAATTATAGATATGATTCGTTCAGATCTTACGTATCGATTAACCAGGTTTTCTGATTAGGTGATATTCAATGGATGTGAGTACCAGTGGAGGAGAGAGAGGGGTTGTCCCTACCCCTAAGTTCAAGAAACGTTCGGTTTCTACGGTTCAGGATTGGCCACCGGGGTGAAAAGTTCAAGAACAGTGTGGGCCAGGGTCGGAGCAGGATCGTAAACTGATAGCGGTAGTCTCGTTTAGGGACAGTGTTGACATTGAGAGTCTAGTGCTTCAGGTTATCAGGTGTGTGGTTAATTCGCTGTTTCTATGTTTAGTCAATTGATTATATGTGTTATGTGTGTGATAACCGCTACACGATTGGTTGTGGTGGATTTGTTATCCTTAATTGGGTATCACAAGAACTGTGTTAGTACTTTATCTAAGGTGTGGATGGTTGATTATTATGGATATTTTGAGCATGTTGAATGCCTACCTAATATGTCCATGCATTATTCTATCATATCATTATAGCATGTTGCATATACATGGGATCGGGATATATATGTTAAATGAAAGACCGGGTGTACATTTATGTACGTGTGGTGATTGGCTATGTGCCAAATCACGACTTGGTGTCAGCTATGTGCCACATCAAGGGATTGATGCTTGCTTTGTGCTTCATCGCAGTTTGATGATGACCATGGGTCACATCGTGGATATTGAGTTTTGGTCACATGGTGATCGGTGGCTATGCCACGTTCTGTTTGGTCACATAGGTGATCGGTCGCTAGGCCACGTTATATTTGGTCACAAGGTGATCAGTGGCTATGCCACGACTTTGGGCAGATTGACTGCCAAAGAGGTGTGTAGCGGTTGGAGGGCCGATTTAGTAATCCCCTGGTGTGTTATGGTTGGTACGGGGGTGTGTAGAGGATGGATTCTAGGTTGGGTTGGGTAACATATTTGCATCATCATGTGTGGTATGTGGATTGTGTGATTTGGGCCAAGCCCATTTGGGAAACATGTGAAATAATTGCACACTGAGTCTGTTCGACTCACCCTATTTTCTTAAACAATGCAGGTGATGTGTGATACATGGACCGGGCTGGAGTAGATTCGTTGTGGCCATGCAGAAGTTGTTTTAATGTTTTATGCACTTAAATTCTTAGTTACTTTTGGGTTAATTTTATTTTGAATGTAATAAGGCCATTTAAATATTTGGGGATTTTTATTTTGAGTCAGTTCGATTATCGATTAAAAACTAAGAACAATTTTGGAAACAATTTACAACTTAAAGATTAAACTTGAGTTTTTTTTTAATCTGAATATTTTAAATATCTCGGCTTCTCTTGAAACTTCCAAACGTACAATGTTTTAGACTACACCCGGCCTTCGAAGTTTTTGTTCTTTTATAAACTAAAGAAAATATTTAAAATTCAAAACGTGTTTTCACCTATTAAATCAAATTCTTTTCAGACATATTTCCTCGTAGCATTCCGAATTCGGTCGTAGCGTTTTGGGCCGGGTTTGGGGTGTTACACAAGTAGTAGTACACTCAAGGTGTACAAGTATATAATCAAGGATGAACTTATATTCATCAACCAAATTCCAATTACAAATATCATCATCTCATATTTCCATGTATCAATTATCACATATTATCATTTTCATGTATTTCAGGTAGATACATGTAATAACTTATTTCTTATTCATAATCTTTTCATGTCAAGAGTTTTACCTGTTAAATTTATTTGGAATATCGATGGACACACAGGTAGTACACTCGAGATGTACAAATCAGAATCTGTCAATTCACGTTCATTAGTACCCATAAGGTACAATTTCAAAGAGAGCACTCTCGAGTCACACATGTATACAATAGGATTACTAGTCTAGGCTAAATCCCTTTTATGACATATGCTCTAGTGAAATTGATCTGGATTACTCGTCCAGGCTAAATCCAATATATGTTCGAGAGGAATCATATCAGGATTACCCGTCTGGGCTAAATCCTTTCTGAAATGAGGTCAACAGGATTACTCGATCGAGCTAAATCCCACCAGCAACAAATGCAGGGGCTCATTTATTTCGGGAAATCACATATCCATTGATTTTCCATTTATTCATACGAGATTTAAAATTTTTCAAGCATTATCAGGCATATGATCAATCTCATACTTTTTTCCATTTATACAATTCAAGTGTTCACAATCAACTCAAGCATAAAATTTACATTTTTATCATTTATCATTTATCGGGCATTGTTGTTGATCGGGCACATTTCATTTATCGGTCTTTGAAGAATATGTGATCATTTCACATAATTAAGGCATTTGTAACACCCCAAACCAGGTCTATGCGTCAAGACGAGATTTGGTTTGTCACACAAATCGAACATTCTTTTAAACTTTCTAATGATTTAGGTGAATCGGTACTACATAACCTTTTGAAAATAAAGTTTAATAGAAACCAAGAGAAATAATTTAAATTTGATGAATTTAAGAAACATTAGTTGAAATCTTAACAATTAGTATTTAATTATCAAAAACCTTAAAGTAGTTTTTAAAGAGTTCAAAAGGATTTGAAAATAAGAATAAATAAAGAATCTCATATGTTTGAAAACCCAAAATATTTTAAGGAAGCATTATAGGATTAACAAAATCCCATATTAAATATCTAAAACATAATTCAAATCCATCCCACATAAAATCCTTAAAATTTTAATAGAGGCCTTATTACATCATAACCAAAATAGAAAATTTAAGAACCTACTTAATTAAAGTTCAAAGTTTATTAAACCCATGTTTGCAGTATGGCCTCCACGAAGTCATCCTTGGCTCTAGTCCACATCAATATCCATTACCTGAGATGGAATATTTAAGGGAGTGAGTTATTCAGAACTCAGTGTATAACTCACGTACTATATCCACTGGGCCAGATCATCAAGTCATAATTTTTGGGCTTGAGTCCATAAGCATTTAGTAATGTAATAATTGTAATGTATGCAAAATGAAATTTCCCACCCAAACCTAATTTCCATCTGCTACACACCACCGTACCAACCATCACACTGTGGGGATCAAGTCGACCCACCCAGCCAACACACCAATCGTAGGCATAAAGCCATTTTTATATTTGTGGCGAGCCATAGAACTAGATTGTGACAAAGTCACGAACTAGAGCAATAAGCCATTAAAATATTTGTGGCGAGAGCCACCGAGACTAGAGCAATAAGCCATTTAAATATGTGTGCGAGCCACCGAACTAGATTACAGCAGCAGGCCTTTCTTCTCTTCATCATTAATCCCAACCCATGCAACATGTATGCATAATAGTCTATATACATATAATAATTTAGCAAAAGGCCCAATTTACATGTGAGTCAATATTTCAAGTTTTTATTAAGGCCCATAATACAAAATAAAATTTAGCCCATTTATCAATCTAGCAACTTTGGCCCATTTAACGATCTAACAGGGATTTCGGCCCATTTAACGATCTAGCAGAGTTTTCGGTCCATTTAACGATCTAGCATACTTTTCGGCCCATTTAATGATCTAGCAAAGATTTTGACCCATTTAACAATCGAGCATACTTTTCGGCCCATTTACACATGAGACATAAAATTTACATTTTACCAACTAACTCATTGAGGGCATTTTCGTAAATTTCACAACTTTAACCGTTTTCATGTATTTTCACAAAAATACTATTTATTACGTATTTTTTTTCTGACTTTGTCATCTTTACGATTTTCTCAATACTTACGGTTTAACATCTAACCCGACATAAGTGTGAAGTTACACACCTTGTTATTGTGAGTACTAGACTTTCCCGCTCTTCAATACCTAAATGTAACACGATAGATTAGAGCATTATCATATTTTAAAACTATACTATCGATAAGCGATCTAAATCTTTACCTCGAGATTTGAACCACTTTTATTTTGGTTTCTCCTCGATTGTTGATTCGTTGCGATGAGAATCCACGAGCGAACAAAGGTTGAGAGTCGAATGACTTCAAACAATGGTTCTCCTCGGATGAGGTCCGCAACCGGTGAAAAATCCGGATTCGAAATAGCCCTTCGTTTATACTTAGGGGATTAAGCGGAACCACCCTCTTTCGAAGACTATACCTTTGCCTTTTACGCCCAATCTTGAATGTTTCTAATGACATAAGATCATTAGTCTGACTAATAATTATCGAAATATGGCTAACGATTTTAAAAGATTTGAGATTGGCTTACCACAATTATCCTTGTTCCACGAAGAAACGATCGAGCGATTACGTCCATATCACGAAATCGATTAAATAACTAACTATACTAAAATGACGAATAATATGAGAATCCTTGAATAAACTCCTTACCTTTACTTCTTAAAATTGATTCCAACGATCCACAGTACTCAAGAACACTTTGAGTTTTTGCCCTCCAAAAATCTCACTATTGTCCACGGTTGAAAAGAATTGAGTGAGAAGAATACTTATGACTAAAGGAAAATTCGGTTATGACCAATCAAAGAAAATGAAAGAGATTCGGCACAAGAGCAAACTAACATTCGGCCATGAAAAAAAATATTAGAAAGAAAAGAGAAGAAAAAGAGAAGGAAAAGAATTGGGTTTTGGGAGAATTGTGTATTCGGTGTTGTGAAGGAAAAAGAAAAAGAATGGCCTTCTTTCTTCTTTTACTTTCTTCTTTAAAGTCTCTTCAATATTTTTTTCATGGTAGAATGTTAGTTTCTCTTGAAACCAAATCATATCACTTCCATTTTTCCCATTCTTTTACTTTCTTCAAACTAAAGTCTCTTCAATATTTTTTTCATCAAATCTTTTCAATGTTAGTTATTTCGATAATTGTGTCAATGATCTTATGTCATTAGAAACATTCGTATAAATGAAGGGCTATTTTGGGAATCAGGATTTTCCAGGGTTGCGGACCCTCATCGAGGAGAACCGGTTGTGAAGTCATTCGTACTCCAGAACCTTTGTTCATTCGTGGATTCTCATCGGGCAACGAATCAACAATCGAGGAGAAACCAAAAATAGAAGTGGTTCGAAATCTTGAGGGTAAAGATTTAGATCATTTATCGATAGTATAGTTTTAAAATATGATAGTGCTCTAATCTATCGTAACTATTGAAGAGCGGGAAAGTCTAGTACTCACAATAACAAGGTGTGTAACTTCACACTTATCGCGGGTTGGATGTTAAACCGTAAGTATTGAGAAAATCTTAAAGATGACAAAATCGAAAAAAATACGTAATAAATAGTATTTTGTGAAAATACATGAAAACAGTTCTGATTGTGAAATTTATGAAAATGCCCTCAATGAGTTAGTTGGTAAAATGTAAATTTTATGTCTCATGTGTAAATAGGCCAAAAAGTATGCTAGATCGTTAAATGGGCCAAAATCTCTACTAGATCGTTAAATGGATGAAAAGTATTTGGATCGTTAAATGGGTGAAAACTCTGCTAGATCGTTAAATGGGCGAAATCATTTTGATTGGTCATAACCGAATTTTCCTTTAGTCATAAGTATTCTTCTCACTCAATTCTTTTCAACCGTGGACAATAGTGAGATTTTTGGAGGCGTAAACTCAAAGCGCTTTGAGTAAATCGTGGATCGTTGAATAGATTTTAAGAAGTAAAGGTAAGGAGTTTATTCAAGGATTCTCATATTATTAAATTCATCATTTTAGTATAGTTAGTTATTTAATCGATTTCGTTGACGCATAGACATAGGGACGAATCGCCGATCGCTTTCTTCGTGGAACAAGGATAATTATGGTAAGCCAATCTCAAATCTTTTAAAATCAAGTAGCCATATTTCGATAATTATTAGTCGACTAATGATCTTATGTCATTAGAAACATTCAAGATAGGATGTAAAAGGGTAGTGCATAGTCTTCAAAAAGGGTGGTTTCGCTTATTCCCTAAGTATAAATGAAGGGCTATTTTGGGAATCGATTTTCCACGGGTCATGGACCTCATCCGAGGAGAACCAGCCAGTGAAGTCATTCAGATCTCTAACCTTTGTTCATTCGTGGATTCTCATCGGGCAACGAATCAACAATCGAGGAGAAACCAAAATAGAAGTGGTTCAAATCTTGAGGTAAAGATTTAGATCATTTATCGATAGTATAGTTTTAAAATATGATAGTTTCTAATCTATCGTAACTATTGAAGAGCGGAAAGTCTAGTACTCACAATAACAAGGTGTGTAACTTCACACTTATCGCGGGTTGGATGTTAAACCGTAAGTATTGAGAAAATCTTAAAGATGACAAAATCGAAAAAAATACGTAATAAATAGTATTTTTGTGAAAATACATGAAAACGGTTACAGTTGTGAAATTTATGAAAATGCCCTCAATGAGTTAGTTGGTAAAATGTAAATTTTATGTCTCATGTGTAAATAGGCCAAAAAGTATGCTAGATCGTTAAATGGGCCAAAATCTCTACTAGATCGTTAAATGGATGAAAAGTATGCTGGATCGTTAAATGGGCTGAAAACTCTGCTAGATCGTTAAATGGGCCGAAATCCCTGCTAGATCGTTAAATGGGCCAAAGTTGCTAGATTGTTAAATGGGCTAAATTTTATTTTGTATTATGGGCCTTAATAAAAACTTGGAATATTGACTCACATGTAAATTGGGCCTTTTGCTAAATTATTATATGTATATAGACTATTATGCATACATGTTGCATGGGTTGGGATTAATGATGAAGAGAAGAAAGGCTGCTGCAAAAAATCTAGTTCGGTGGCTCGCCATACATATTTAAATGGCTTATTGCTCTAGTTCTATGGGTTCGCCACAAATATTTTAATGGCTTATTGCTCTAGTTCTGGTGACTTTGTCACATCTATTTCGGTGGCTCGCCACAAATATAAAAATGGCTTTATGCCTACATTGGTGTGTTGGTGGGTGGGTTGACTTGATCCCCACTGTGTGATGGTTGGTACTGGTGGTGTGTAGCGGATGGAAATTAGTGTGGGTGGAAATTTCATTTTGCATACATTACGCTTATTACATTGCTAAATGCTTATGGACTCAAGCCCAAAAATTATGACTTGATGATCTAGCCCAGTGGATATAGTACGTGAGTTATACACTGAGTTCTGAGTAACTCATTCCCTTAAATTTTCCATCTCAGGTAATGGAAATTGATGTGGACCTGAGGCGAGGATGACTTCGTTGAGGCCAAACTGCAAACATGGGTTTAATAAACTTTGAACTTTAATTAAGTAGTTTCTTAAAATTTCTATTTTGGTTATGATGTAAAAAGGCCTCTATTAAAATTTTAAGGATTTTATGTGTGGATGGATTTAAATTATGTTTTAGATATTTAATATGGGCTTTTGTTAATCCTATAATGTTTCCTTAAAATATATTGGGTTTTCAAACATATGAGATTCTTTATTTATTCTATATTTTCAAATCATTTTGAACTCTTTAAAATCTACTTTAAGGTTTTTGATAATTAAATACTAATTGTTAAGATTTCAACTAATGTTTCTTAAATTCATCAAATTTAAATTATTTCTCTTGGTTTCTATTAAACTTTATTTTCAAAAGGTTTTGTAGTACCAACTCACCTAAATCATTAGAAAGTTTAAAAGAATGTTCAATTCGTGTGACAAACCAAATCTCGTCTTGACGCATAGACATGGTTTGGGGTGTTACATTTAATGGTATCAGAGCTAGTTTCAAAACTCGGCTGTGGTTGGGTTCAACAAATAACTTCTACATGAAATTATTTCAATTATGTTTTAAAGATTAGTATGGCACCACAAGCATCCGGCACCAAGTCAAGTAAGTATTCGTTACTAAATGATTATTATGATGATGATATGATCATAGGAACACACTAGAACTTCTAGTTTTAGATGTTGGAAATCGTAGAGATTGAGATTATAGTATGTGTTTGCGAAAAATAACTTTATCTCTCAAATCTCATAAAGCATCGTCAATAAACACTGAAACAATTTTCTGATTCATAAAACTTGTAATCAGATTAAATCGAGTTAGACATTATGAGCTCTAGAGGACGTGGTCGTGGACGCGGTAGACGTGGCCGTGGTAGAGGACGAGGTGCTGCGTCTGAAGCACCAAATCATATGCCGAAAGTGGATGCACCTGCATCACTTGAAAGTGAGACGGGAACACATGATCATATGGAAGAAGATAATGCTTTGACGCAAGCAATGCTGCGAGTCTTGGAAAGGGTCGCTGGAACTAGAGTTGGGCCAACGGCTCGTGGGTCGATATCAGAACAACTCAAGTCTAATGGTGTAGAAGTTTTTAGAGGAGTTTTCGGTGTAGCTCCGAATGTGGCAGAATATTGGCTCGAAGCTGTGGAGCGGATTATGGATGATATGGAATGCACTGTCGAGCAGAAACTGAAAGGAGCTGTGTCCTTGCTAAGAGACGAGGTGTATCAATGGTGGCTTACTGTTCGAGAGGGCACTAAGGCTACATTGATTACTTGGGAATTCTTCAAAGCTGCCTTCCAAGGGAACTATGTAGGAACAAGTTATGTGGACACCCGAAGGAAGGAATTTTTGAATCTAATTCAAGGAAATAAGACAGTGGCAGCGTTTGAGGCTGAGTTTTTACGCTTGACTCGCTATGCTCGGACAATAGTGTCAACGGATCATGAACGTTGTGTACGTTTTGAGGATGGGCTAAATGATGAGTTACGGGTTCTGATTGCCCCACAACAAGTTAGAACTTTTGCCACGCTTGTGGAGAAAGCCAAGATAGCCGAAGAGGCTAAGAACTCAGAATGTCAGAATCGGGAAAGATTTAGAGGTAAAAGGGATATAAAGCATTCGGGTTCTTCAAAAAGGTTTCTAAAGAGGCCTCGGAATGATGAACCAGCTCAAGGTAGAGCACCTGTAGCTAATAATCAGAGTCGAGATTGTGGTGAATGTGGGAAAAGGCATTTTGGAGAGTGATGGAGGAAAATGGGTGCTTGTTATAAATGTGGTTCAATGGATCACCAATATAGAAATTGCCCTCGATGTATGGATACAACTTAGGAAGCTCGTAATACTGATGCACAGCCGGCCAGGGGTATTCAGCAGCCATAGAGAGGCCGTGGACCAGGTCGTGGTGGTAATAGGGCTGAACGTAGTCAAGGTGCACCAGGTCGAGGTAATGGTCCTAGAGGTAACATGGATGCAAGACAGCCAGGATTGGTCTATGCAGTTAGACGCCGCGAGGATGGCAATGCACCTGATGTAATAACTGGTACGTTCTTCATCTTTGATATATACATTATCGCTTTAATAGATATTGGTTCTACCCACTCGTATGTTGCTAGCGCCATATCTGGAAACTTGAATCTAGAATCTAAAATTACCGATAGTGAGATGACAGTAATTAGTCCTTTAGGACAGCGATAATTGCAAATAAACTGTTTAGAGACGTGCCCTTAAAAAATCAAGAAGAAGTATTTTTGGCGAATTTGATGGAATTTCCTTTCGGCGAGTTCGATCTCATTCTGGGCATGGATTGGTTGGTTAAGCATCAGGCGCATTTGGATTGTGCTGAAAAGTGGATGTCAATAAGAACCTCGGATGATAAGGAAGTAATAATGATAGGTGAACGAAGGAATTACTTGGCAAATGTGGTATCTGCGTTGAAGGCAGAAAAGTTGGTGCGGAAAGGGTATGGAGCATTCTTAGCTTTTATTTGTGCTTTGGATGCCAAAGAGTTTTCTGTGGATGATGTGAGAATGGTGATGGAATTTCCAGATGTATTTCCCGATGAACTTCCTGGTATACCTCCAAATCGAGAAGTAGAATTTGGTATTGAGCTTTTGTCCGGAACGACTCCAGTGTCTATTTCTCTTTATAGAATGGCACCGAAGGAGTTGGCGGAGCTTAAAGCTCAAATTCAAGAATTGTTGGATCGGGGATTTATTCGACCGAGTGTGTCTCCATGGGGAGCACCAGTTTTGTTCGTTACGAAGAAGGATGGATTGATGCGTATGTGCATTGATTACAGGCAATTGAATAAATTGACGATCAAGAATAGGTATCCTTTGCCGAGAATTGATGACCTATTTGATCAATTGAAGGGAGCTTCAGTTTTCTCCAAAATTGATTTGAGATCGGGTTATCACCAACTTAAGGTGAAAGAAGCAGATATTTATAAGACGGCATTCCGAACTCGTTATGGACATTATGAGTGTTTGGTGATGCCGTTTGGGTTAACCAATGCACCAGCCGCATTTATGGACATGATGAATCGAGTCTTTCAACCATATTTAGATCGGTTTGTGGTAGTGTTCATAGATGACATTTTGGTTTATTCAAGAAATGATGAGGAACATGACACGCATTTGCGTATAGTATTGCAGTTACTTCGTGATAAGCAACTTTATGCCAAATTCAGTTTATGTGAATTTTGGCTAAAGGAAGTGACATTCTTGGGTCATGTGGTATTAGCTGAGGGAATAAGTGTGGATCCTCGAAAGATTGAAGCTATACTAGATTGGAAACCACCAAAATTGGTAGCTGAAATTCGGAGTTTCTTGGGTTTGGCTGGTTATTATAGACGCTTTGTTGAGGGGTTTTTGTTGATTGTCGCACTCTAACTAACTGCTATGCGGAAAGGAGTTCCATATATTTGGACCTGAAAAATAACAAGAGAGTTTCGAGAAATTGAAGAAGATTTCGACGGAAGCACCAGCTTTGATTCAAATTGGAGGTGGAAAATAATTTTATCGCTTATTGTGATGCGCCTCACACGGGTTTGGGTTGTGTCTTGATGCAAAATAGAAAGGTGGTGGCTTATGCTTCTACGCTTGAGACCGCATCAAGTAAATTACCCTACTCATGATCCTGGAGTTAGCTACAGTGGTATTTGCTTTAAAGATTTGGAGGCACTATCTCTACGGTGAGAAGTCTATCATTTATACGGATCACAAGAGTCTTAAGTACCTCCTTACCCAAAAGGAGTTGAATTTGAGACAACGGAGATGGGTGGAATTATTAAAGGATTATGATTTCTCAATCGAGTATCATCCTGGAAAGGCTAATGTGGTACCTGATGCGTTAAGTCGTAAGGCGGTATCTGATTTGAGAGCAATGTTTTCTCATTTGAGTTTGTATGAAGATGGTAGTCTGTTAGCAGAACTTCAGGTGAAGCCTCTGTGGCTAGAACAAATTCAGGAAAAGCAGTTATCAGATAAAAAGTTGGGACCCTTATTCCAGCAGGTTGAAAGGGGTGAAATAGAGGATTTTGGTATAAACACGAATGGAGTGCTATGTTTTCATGGAAGGGTTTGTATGCCTAAAGACTCAGAATTGAGGCAAATGATTCTACGGGAGGCGCATAGTAGCCCTTATGCTATGCACCCCGGAGGAAATAAGATGTATCGAAATCTCCGTGAATGATTGGTGGCGATTGAAGCGTGAGATTTACGAGTTTGTAGGAAAATGTCGACTTGTCAACAAGTGAAGGCGGAGCATCAATTGCCGTCAGGTTTGTTACAACCAGTAAAGATTCCTCTTTGGAAATGGGAGCGAATAACAATGGATTTTGTTAGTGGGTTACCTTTAACACCTACTAAGAAAAATTTCGTATGGGTAGTAGTTGATCATTTGACAAAGACTGCTCATTTTCTTCCTGTTTGTACGGATTACTCATTACAGAATTTGGCTAAGTTGTATATATCTGAAATCGTGAGGTTGCATGGGGTACCAAAGGTCTATTATATCGCATGGGATCCTAGATTTACATCACGATTTTGGAAAGCTCTGCATGAAGCTTTGGGAACGAAGTTAAACTTTAGTACCGCTTTTCATCCTCAAACAGATGGTCAGTCGGAAAGAGTAATTCAGATATTGGAAGACATGTTAAGGGGATGTGTGATCGACTTCAGAGGTAGTTGGGAGGATTTTCTACCATTGGCAGAATTTACGTATAATAATAGCTATCAGTCTAGCATTCAGATGGCACCCTATGAGGCATTGTATTGTCGTAGGTGCCGTACTCTACTTGTTGGACTGAATTGGGCGAACGCGATGTTGGGTCCTGAGTTGATATCTCAAATGTAAGAAAAGTAAAAGTTATTCGAGCACAGTTAAAGGAAGCTTCGGATAGATAGAAGTCGTATGCAGACCTGAAGCGTAAGGATATCGAGTTTGCTGAGGGAGTGCAGGTCTTCCTGAAGGTCTCCTCTTAGAAGAAAATTTTCAGATTCGGAAAGAAGGGCAAGTTGAGCCCTAGGTTCATTGGCCATATCGTGTGATGAAGCGTGTTGGTCCAGTGGCTTATCTGATTGAATTACCTCGGAGTTGAGTCAAAGTCATAACGTTTTCCATGTTTCCATGCTGAGACGCTATAGATTGGATCCATCGCACATAGTACCGGTAGAAGAAGTGGAATTAAGGCCAGATTTGTCTTTCAAAGAGGAACCAGTGAGAATCTTAGATAGAGATGTTAAGGTACTAAGAAAGAAGACTGTACCGTTAGTCAAAATTTTATGGCATAATCACGGAGCGAAGGAAGCTACATAGGAGCCTGAGGATGCAATTCGGCAACAATATCCTCACCTCTTTTAATCAGGTAAATTTCGAGGACGAAATTTTCTTTCAGGGGGTAGAATTGTAACATCCTAAATATGCAATTATCATTATGATGCTAAGTGTTAGTTCGGGTTTACTTGGAATTAGAATAAATATTAGTAAAGTGTACTTTAATGTAAAGAAATTAGGTGATCTTGAAACATAAGTTAATTAAGTACTAAAAGATGGCATAAGATGAGTAATTGGTAAAGTGGTGATGGCTTCATAAGTTGGACTTGAGGGTAGAGGTTCGAATCACCTAGCATGCAATTAGGGAGTTTTTATTTTTGCTTTATCCTAGCATGTGTCGACTATGGATAAGATTAGGATGAGTTGGATTATTTTTTTTTTTTTTTGGTAAGAAGACTAAGGATTATGGAAAGCTAAAGATAGGGGATAGAATGGCTTGAATTGGAGGATATTGTCTCTCCAACTTAAGGAAAAAGGAGGATAATAAGGCTTAAGAATAGGGAGATGTTTTGGAAACTTCCTAATGGCCTTTTGACCATGTATGTGGACGGCAAAGGGGCTACGGGGGATGGCCGGTTTTGGTTGATTGGTTTGGTAAGCTTGGATGTTGGGAGAACATTTTCTTTTTGGTCATTTGGTACTTGCTTATCAAATTCTCTTCCAAAAGTTTGCTCTCTCCCTAGCCGATTATATCAAAAACCTTGAGGAAACTATAGTAATTTTTACCATCTTTTCTTCTTGATCATTTGATCATTTTCTTTGCCAACCATTCATCCTAGTGTCGAAACTATCATCACACAAAGAAGGCCATTCTTTTTCTTTTTCCTTCACAAAACCGAATACACAATTCTCCCAAAACCCAATTCTTTTCCTTCTCTTTTCTTCTCTTTTCTTTCTATTTTCTTTCTCTTTTCTTCTCTCTTTCTCTCTTGAAACCGAATCATATCACTTCCATTTTCCCATTCTTTTACTTTCTTCAAACTAAAGTCTCTTCAATATTTTTTTTCATGGCCCAATGTTAGTTTACTCTTGTGCCGAATCTCTTTCATTTTCTTTGATTGATCATAACCAAATTTTCCTTTAGTCATAAGCATTCTTCTCACTCAATTCTTTTCAACCGTGGACAATAGTGAGATTTTTGGAGGGCAGAAACTCAAAGCGTTCTTGAGTACTGTGGATCGTTGGAATCGATTTTAAGAAGTAAAGGTAAGGAGTTTATTCAAGGATTCTCATATTATTCGTCATTTTAGTATAGTTAGTTATTTAATCGATTTCGTGATAGGGACGTAATCGCTCGATCATTTCTTCGTGGAACAAGGATAATTGTGGTAAGCCAATCTCAAATCTTTTAAAATCGTTAGCCATATTTCGATAATTATTAGTCAGACTAATGATCTTATGTCATTAGAAACATTCAAGATAGGGCAGAAAAGGGCAGTGCATAGTCTTCAAAAGAGGGGTGGTTCTACTATTCCCCCTAAGTATAAACGAAGGCTATTTCGGGAATGTGGGATTTTCCACCGGGTTGCAGACCCTCATCCGAGGAGAACCAGTTGTTTGAAGTCATTCGTACTCCCGAACCTTTGTTCGTTCGTGGATTCTCATCGGGCAACGAATCAACAATCGAGGAGAAGCCAAAAATAGAAGTGGTTCGAAATCCAGAGGGTAAAGATTTAGATCGTTTATCGATAGTATAGTTTTAAAATATGATAGTGCTCTAATCTATCGTGTTACGTTTAGGTATTGAAGAGCGGGAAAGTCTAGTACTCACAATAACAAGGTGTGTAACTTCACACTTATCTCGGGTTAGATGTTAAACCGTAAGTATTGAGAAAATCGTAAAGATGACAAAATCGAAAAAAATACGTAATAAATAGTATTTTTGTGAAAATACATGAAAACGGTTAAAGTTGTGAAATTTAAGAAATTGCCCTCAATGAGTTAGTTTGTAAAATGTAAATTTTATGTCTCATGTGTAAATGGGCCGAAAAGTATGCTAGATCGTTAAATGGGCCGAAATCTCTGCTAGATCGTTAAATGGGCCGAAAAGTATGCTAGATCGTTAAATGGGCCGAAAACTCTGCTAGATCGTTAAATGGGCTGAAATCCCTGCTAGATCGTTAAATGGGCCAAAGTTGCTAGATTGTTAAATGGGCTAAATTTTATTTTGTATTATGGGCCTTAATAAAAACTTGAAATATTGACTCACATGTAAATTGGGCCTTTTGCTAAATTATTATATGTATATAGACTATTATGCATACATGTTGCATGGGTTGGGATTAATGATGAAGAGAAGAAAGGCCTGTTGCCAAAAATCTACTTCGGTGGCTCTGCCACACATATTTAAATGGCTTATTGCCTCTAGTTCAGTGGCTCTGCCACAAATATTTTAATGGCTTATTGCCTCTAGTTCGGTGACTTTGTCACAATCTAGTTCGGTGGCTCTGCCACAAATATAAAAATGGCTTTATTTCTACGATTGGTGTGTTGGTGGGGTGGGTTGACTTGATCCCCACAGGTGTGATGGTTGGTACGGGTGGTGTGTAGCGGATGGAAATTAGGTTTGGGTGGGAAATTTCATTTTGCATACATTACAATTATTACATTGCTAAATCTGTTTATGGACTCAAGCCCAAAAATTATGACTTGATGATCTGGCCAAGTGGATATAGTACGTGAGTTATACACTGAGTTCTGTATAACTCACTCCCTTCAATTTTCCATCTCAGGTAATGGAAATTGATGTGGGCTTGAGCCGAGGATGACTTCGTGGAGGCCATACTGCAAACATGGGTTTAATAAACTTTGAACTTTAATTAAGTAGTTTCTTAAAATTTCTATTTTGGTTATGATGTAATAAGGCCTCTATTAAAATTTTAAGGATTTTATTTGTGGATGGATTTAAATTATGTTTTAGATATTTAATATGGGCTTTTGTTAATCCTATAATGTTTCCTTAAAATATTTTGGGTTTTCAAACATATGAGATTCTTTATTTATTCTTATTTTCAAATCCTTTTGAACTCTTTAAAATCTACTTTAAGGTTTTTGATAATTAAATACTAATTGTTAAGATTTGAACTAATGTTTCTTAAATTCATCAAATTTAAATTATTTCTCTTGGTTTCTATTAAACTTTATTTTCAAAAGGTTTTGTAGTACCAATTCACCTAAATCATTAGAAAGTTTAAAAGAATGTTCGATTTGTGTGACAAACCACATCTCGTCTTAACGTATAGACCTGGTTTGGGGTGTTACAGCATTTATACATTTCACAAACACAACATTTAATTCAAGCATAAAAATATATACAATTTAGTTGCACGAATTTACCTCGACAAATATTCGTGTAAATAAATCTACTAATTCGACATTTTCCTCTTTCCTCGTTCTAGCTCTGAATTTGGTCTATTCGGATCTATACGAGTTGATTTAATATTAATTTACCACATTTCACATTCAAGTGGACTCAATTTTTATCCTTGGAAAAATTACCATTTTGCCCTTAACTTTTCCATAAATTCTATTTTCGTCCCTAGGCTCGGAAAATGAAACTTGTGCAAATTACTCCGTATTCGAAGCCTAACCAAAGCCCCATTAAAAAAATTTATAGCACATGTTTTCATAAAATATTAGAATTTTTCCTTCAATTTTACAAGTTTACATTTTAGTCCCTAAATCATATTTTCATCAAAAACCACTTTATAACAGTTGTTTATCTATCAATTACCTTTCATTTTCTACCATAAATTTCTAACTTCCAGCATATACATACATGGCCCGTTTTTCATATCTTGATAAATTTTCAATTTAATCCCCCAAATAGATAGTTTAGACTATCCCGATTCTAAAAATATCAAAATTATTAAAAAAGGGATAATGAAACTTACCCAATTTGGCCATGAAAGTTTCTTCTCTGTCTCCTAGGGTTTCCATGTTTTGTTTTGGGGAAGAAGATGAGAAAATAAGATGATATCTATTTTGTCATCTTTTAATTAATTAAGATTTTCACTTTTCAATTTAGTCCTTACCCTTTTTCTATATTTCCATGGATGAGTCACCAAGAAAAATCTACATACTTTTCTTAATGGTATAACTACCATATAAGGACCCTAAGTTTTGAATTCCATAACTATTTAATCTTTATAGCTACTAGAATTCAACTTTTACATTTTTGTGATTTAATCCTTATCGTAATTAAGCACTCAATCGATAAAATTTTTGTACCAAAATTTTCACATGTCATATCTATCACAATACCGACCATATAATAAAATAAAAATAAATTTTATTTTTGGCTCAGATTTGTGGTCCCGAAACCACTGTTTCAATTTCAGCGAAATTTGGGCTGTTACACAAATAATGCGATATAATCGCCAATCCCCTCGGTGCTCCAAATGTAGTGCACTGACTATAAATATATGCAGACTTTATATGCCACTGGTACTCCACGAAACTCTTCCATTAACCACAAAATCTCATCCCAATGCATATGCAATATGTCACACAATCTCATACGTAATCATATCTCAGTACTTTCACATTCATTTGACATGCTTAGCATGTTCTCAATAATCACATAATTTCGATAAATGGAAACAATGTTCCAACTTTCAAATTACCATTACGATGGTATTTATCAATATCGTTAAATTTCACATACTTTACGGATTTTCACTATGCATAAATAACAACCTTTTCGGTACACAATATAACAAATACCTCATGCATTTAGATCATACATAATCTTAATATCTCAACACATCATACAATTCAATCAGACATTCTTATATCTCATAACTCAAATATGCATTACAAACTCAATCAAATATTCATACTATCAGACTAGCAATTTTGCCAACATATTAATCTTTTAAAGCTCAAAACGTACATGGTCCGACCACTCACAAAATCAATAATTTGGATATTAAGCCAATCCAATCAGAAAGCTAATTAATCAAATATAACATGATATTTAATATTTTCAAACAATTTTATGAGTTTAGGACCCACACTTTATTTTTTGCTTCCTCGCAACACACTAGCAAGTCTTCCAATTTTCTTTAATAATTCCTTAAACGAACCAAAGCCAAAATTCAGTATGAATTCAATTAACTTACCCTTAAACCAGCCCCCAAATACCCACTTATGATTTCAAACCAATCGAAAAATTTATAACTAATTTAAAAATTCAAACTAGTTAGATTTCTTACACTGTATCGCTACGAACAATACATACAATCATTCTTCAGCTTTACAGATGATTTGGGGCATTCGGGTCAACACCTAATTCAATTAATACTAGAAAATCAGTCTCTAATTAATGATTAAAATACTTCATCTAATCAATCCATAACATTTACCCAACAATTATGTCAAAATAGAAAACTAGTTACCCTTGATTGCAATTACGTTTCACGATTTGTGAGTTTCGAATGGCCAATCATTTATGAACTGTAATACGCTGATCTAGGGGCTAGTCAAAATAGTGGTTTTAGAACCACTAATCTGAGGTTGGATAAAATTATTTTTATATTATTTTATGTGTTATAGCATGATTACAAGAGTGCATGAATATTTTGGTGCATTAATTTTAGCAATTGCATGCTTAATTGCGAAAAAGGACTAAATCGCATAAAGTGCAAAAGTTCTATTTTATAAGCTAAAGGTGTCTAATATCTGTAGAATATTAATTGGAAGCCCTTATTGTGAAATTAGACCTTTAGAAGATGGAGTGGCCTACCATAGGGGACAAATAATGTCAAAATTGGTCAAAGTTATTGGATTAGGTGGATTAAATTGACTTGTATTAATAAAATAAAGAAAAGAAAGATATCATCTTTCTCTCCATCTTCTCCACCAAAAAGTAGCAACAAAATAGGGTTTTGAGAACTCAAAAATTTCAGCCAAGCTTTTCCCCTTGCAAGTAAGTGTTTTAATGGTCATTCTTTGATAATTTTTATACTTTTGAGACCCTTATAACTTGAGCTTGTTAATGAGGGGACTATTTTGCAAAATGGTTGAAAAATAGGGTTTTTACATTAGATAATTAGTGCTGATTTTTTAAATTTTATGGAAGAAAATGAGTCTTAGTTGTTAAATAAACAACTTTTGTTAAAGGTGTTACGATGAAAACACCTAAAAGGACCTTTTTGTAAAGGTTGTATAATAGGTGGTAAATGTGTGAAATAGTGAGTATTGGGAGTTGTTATAATAATAAATGTTCAGCTAGGCTTATTAAAGGACAAAATTTGATTAGAATCGGTTTATGAGCCTAGGGGTAAAATTGTAATTTTGTGAAAGTCTAAGGGCAAAATGGTAATTTTACCAAAGTATAATTATTGAAATGTATTGATTAATGTGGTAATTAAATGAGTGAATTTTTTTAGTATAGATCAAGAAGAATGAGGAATTAACCTTGTCCGAGGAAAAGGCAAGGTTTTAGAGTAGATCGGCCAATTTGCCTATTTTGGAATCGAGGTAAGTTTGTGTGTAATAAATTCAACATCAGGTTATTAAGTTTTAAAATGTTTGATATTCGTGAAGATGTATATTATTTATACGAAATTGAGTAATGATGTTAAATGAGAAAATGATGAAAATTTATGATGTTAAAGACCCGGTTGGACTTTAAGAAGTGAGAGGATATCATCATCAATACATGAGATTGGTAAGTTCCCGTATAAGACCATGTATAGGACATGGTTTCAGCACTGAATTGAGATCCCATATAAGACCATATCTTGGATATGGCATCAGCATCGAATATGAAAATCGTATAAGACCATATCTGGGATATGGCATCAGCATCGAGATGTGACCCCATGTAAGACCATATTTGGAATATGGTATTGGCATCGTGTTTGTGTGTGTGATGATGATTGTGTATCCTCGGGTATTCCAAGTGATTCATCGGGATTAATAGTTAAGCTTATAACATAGATGAAATTAGTGCTAAAGCTATGTGATGAAGTGATACATGTACATGTGAGTAATTCACGAGAAATGTTTATGATATGTGACATGACATGTAATTGGTAAGAGTAAGCATGAGTAAGTTATGGAAATGTACTTGAGACTTTTTGTTATTCTTTATCCCATGCAATGGATGGATGACATTATGAGCCTTTATGTTACTATTTATTTCTTGCAAACTTACTAAGCTTTATGCTTACCCCTCTCATTTCCTTTTCATTGTAGTATCGTGATGACATCACAAACTAACTAAAACACTACAAAGGCAAGCGCACCTATCGATCAATAGTATAGCTATGGTGAGTTCGAAATATAGTATACACAAGGACTAAAAGTACTAGTAATAACTATCTTTCTATTATTTAGCCTAATAATAAATGGGATTTGTTTTTAATTTAAAACTAACTAATTAACTATGAATATGACAAAGAGTGAAGGAAATAATCGAATAAACCAATGATAAAGACAATACCAAGGGAAGAATCAACCTAGACTTCACTTATTATTCTGACTTTGAATTAAACGATTTATTCACTTGTCTTAATCCGTAGAAATCCGTAAATTATGTTAATATCTCTTTCGAAACTAAGAACAACTAACTCTAGGTTGATTAATTTAAATCTCTTTCTAATTAAAACCCTTATCTTGGCATTAACTCGATTTATGGATTCTCTTATTAGATTTGACTCTAATCTGGCAGATTTATGTTTTCCTATTTCTAGGGTTGCAATCAACTCTGCATAATTATGATAAATCTACTCTTAAACAGGGACTTTTGCTCCACTGAATTAGTACATCAAACTTGAATTAATATCTTGAAAATATTAAAGCAAGAATTAAGAACACATAACTAAGAACAAGAACAAGTATTTATCATGTAATTCAAATAATTAAATAATAAGATCCATCATATGTTTCATCGTCCCTAGGTATTTAGGGAGTTTAGTTCATAATGTAAAAGGAAAACATCTCAAAATTAGGAAAACAATAAGACATAAAGAACCCAAAAACTTGTAAGGAAATTAGATAGAGATCTTCAATATGGAAGGACATCCTGCTTCTTAATTGATTTTGACGGCTTCTTTCGAGTAATTTCTTTGTTCTACTCTGCGTCCCTCATTAGGTCTTTTCTAGTATGTATTTATAGGCTTTAGAGTGCTCAAAATACCTAAAAATTGGCTATTTCCACGTGAAAATGAAATAGGGTGCGGCAGGGACATGGGCGTGTGATCGGCTCGTGTAAGAATGCCCAGGCCGTGTGCAAATCTGACATGGTGCGCAATCAACACGGGCTGGAACACGGGCGTATGTCCAGCCTATGTGGGATTGGCTTGGCTGTGTGGATCCTTAAGATAGCCCATTTTGTCCTATTTTGGCCCTTTTTCTGCTCCTTTTGCTCTCCTATTCTCACCTAAGTATAGAAACATGAAATTAAAGGATTAGGAGCATCAAATTCACTAAATTATATAATAAATCACCCAAAAACATACTAAGCATGGGATTAAAATATGTTACTTTTATGGTTTATCAAATATCCCCATACTTAAGCGTTTGCTTGTCCTCAAGCAAAATCCTCAACTCACAATCAGAATTAAATTCATAATTTTCATCAATAATGTTTTATCATAATTCATAAATAATCACACATTGATAATTTAAATGAAAGAGCATTAAAGATTCAAACAATCCAAGTCACATATTTTTAAAGCATGAAAGCATAGGTATTTGCCCCTATCTAAATAATTACCTTTAATTCAAAATCGACAAGATTTGACATCCTCACTAAATATTCACTCAAATCACTCAAAGTGTTTAAGGTTCAAAGATTAAGCTCTCAAAAGTCAAACATGATACACAAAATGAGATGATACACTAATCAAAAGGTCTTTAAAGGGTTGTAATGGGGCTTGGGTTAAAGGTGTGGATAAAGGTTGAAAAAGAAGGTTAGAGTCGAGATCGAATTGATAAATTACCTACTAGAAAAATAAAAAATACTAAAAAAAGTACAGCAATCGAAATTAAATAAAATCACGAGCTTCTCTCATAAAATGAAATTAATTACTTAGGCTTAAACTAAAAGAACTAGTAATAATATAAATATTTCCACTTTTTTCATGTAATATAAGAGAAACTTTAACAATTGAAGAAAAAGAACATAGTTAGGCAACTAACCAAATCAAATCTCGACAAAAAGGGAGTTAACAATAGGAAAAATTTTCAATGAATCAAAAAGGATGAGTTATGGGTTAACATTAAGGATAGATCAAGAAACGATTTATTAAGCTCAAAGGGGTTTACTAAGGGTTAGTTATAGAGGTAGGCTTTTTGGGATAAGTGGGTTAAAACCTAGGTGCCTTTATCATCTCAGTATATCAAATCAAAGGTGTGGTCTCAACATGTATAATCGAAGCAAGTTTTAGAATAACAAATCAATATTGACACACTCATAACCAATAATAAAGTGAGCAAGAAAAGTGTATGCTCTAAAGGCTCAAAATCTCACAAAAATTACGATTTTTGATGTCAACCTCGTAAATCTCAAACTTCAATGTAATATTTAAATTTAGGGAAACAACCTAGCAATTTTTTTATTATTCTGAAAATAGACTTATCATGTTTGATTCTCTAATGTCTTAAAGTTTAAACAATCAAAGCACATTTACCTATGAATTTAATCTAAAACATATCAATGATAGTCATAAATCAATAAAAATTCATTCTAATAGTAATACGAGAAAATTACTTAAAAATAAGATATAAATCAGGGATTTTCTAATAATCATATAAATAACCTCCCCACACTTAAGATATACATTGTCCTTAATGTGCCAAAATAGATAATAACAATATAATGAGAATATCATAAGAGAGGGAGAGAAGTGAAATTGCCCTGAATTTTGGATGAAATCCGTGGAATAGTGAAAGCGGAATTGTGGATATAGCTAAGTGAAGTGCATGATTCTGAGCAACTATTAAGAAAATAAACACAACTGTGGAAGAAGATTAAGGGATTACTTGATTAGGAACAATCATAAAAACTAAAATAGAGTTCAAAATATAAAATACAAGTCTTTGAAAATTTGATAAGAAACATAAAATAAAAACAGAATAAAAATAAAAATAAAATAAAATAGATAGACTCAAAGGTCCTCATCGTCACATGCATCGTGAGTCATCGGTGCCGAAGATGAAATATGGATATGGTGGAAGATCTGCTGCAATGTAGCCTCAAGACTGTCAAATCACTGAAAGCATTACTGCTCGAAGTGAGTGAGACGCTCGGATATGTCTGTCAAAGTGGTACCAAAAGGAGGAGGTTGGTGACTCGGAGGTGGAGGATGAGTTTGGTCCTCGTGAGAGAGAGGAACATCATTAGGGAAGTCCTCGGGTTCATCCTGAGCATCAGAATGAAACAATATGTATTGGGAAGGATCAAATCCACGACGCCGCTCGATCATCGTCATGTGTAGCATGCTCGAGATGCCCTGAGGGGACATCTGGACAAAAAGTGTAAGTATGGAGGACTGCTTCGATGTGTCGAGGAGACCGAAGTGTCGTGCGGGAGGAGTCACATAAGGGCCTAAGCAGATGGGGCCCTTCTTGTGGCAGTCAGTCTGATGGCAGAAGGATAAAGCGATAAAGTATGCCAGATCAAATATATGGTCATGTGCCATGCTCCATAGATAATAGGCATCACGAGTGTTGACGACTTCGGTGCTCTCTCGCCGTCCTATTAAGGTGTGAGCGAGGAGTGCATGAATATACCATAGGGCTAGAGAGAGAGAAGTCGCCTTCAAGTGACTAGCGTCATAGGGTGTTAGGCCGCCCGTGAGATCAGTCCAACAAATGTGAATGCTAGTGATGAATATGTCGATGGAGCTGAAGGAAGTCCTCAACGCTCATGAACTCCTTTGTGTAGAGTCCCAAAGCAACACCAAACTCTGGGACGCTCATATTTCGTACCAAACCACCAAGGCGAAAAGTGATGGTGCCTGTCTCATCATGGACCGACATGACGCGCTGAAGGTGAAACGTCGAGCAAAATTCCAAAGTAAGCTCCATATATGTGGGCTCGAGGATACTAAAAAAATAGTCCCATGGGACTGTGGTGAGAAAAGCGCAAACCTTATCAATGAGGTGGACCTACTCCAACGTGGTCCAGTCAATGTATCGGCCCAAACCTAGTGGTCATACATGAAGAAGCTGAAATAAGTGCTCCTGTGGCTCTGTAGAAAATCTAAGATAGGGGTGGCGAGCCTGGTAGATGCATTCGAGGAGGAGGTTGTCCTTTTGCTTTTTTGAAGAGGGGGCGGCGACCTTAGTCTTGCCACTAGTATTTTCCATGATGTACCTGAAACGTAAAAGATTTTCAATAAATAAATAATTCAAGCATCACCACAAGCCAAGGATGTATTATCCAAATAGTCTTAAATAACAGTGTATTCCTAAAATAGTGAATTCGAATATCAAGTTATGTTAAAACAAAAATTTGAAATTATTATGAAAAGTTGTGAAACAATAAATAAACAATACTAACTTCATGGTATGCTTAAGAAAAGAGCATTAGCATTAGTAAAAAGGAATAAACTAAAGGTATTTGAAGTAAAATAACATGATCACTAAGAAGCAGTACCAAAATATCGTTAAATATAGTAATGAAGAAAAATAAAATCAAACTAAACAGAGTAAACAATTAAAAGAACTAAGAAATTGGAAACAATAATAAGCCTAATCAAAATAGAAATAAGAATAAAAATAAAAATAAAAAATAAAAAAATATATGAAAGTAAGAGTAATAAAAAACATGAAAGAAAGAATCAAAAATAGGGGAAAAAGGGGTGAACTGACGGTGAGGGGTTGGTAGTCATAGGTGCGGTGGTCGACGATGGCACAGTGATGGGTCGTCTGGGGGACGGCGAGGAGGTCGATGGTGGGGGTCAGGTTGGTTGGGTCGAGTATGTGGGGCTGCGCAAAAGGGAAAAATGGAAGGGGAAAAAAGGAGAGGTAGGGGGTTCGATCCCGCAAGGGAAGAGGAGGAGGGGTTTCGTGGTGCAAAGGAAAAAGAAAGGGGAAGAGAGTGGGGGGTCGACGGTGCGGCGACTTGAAGTGGAAAGGCGGTGACTAGGGTTTGGAGGGTTTAGGAAAAGGAAAGAAGAAGAAAGAAAAGAGTATTGGGGTTTTACTAGGTGACACGGTCGTGTAATAGCTCGTGCCATGCCATACGGCCGTGTCACACGCCCTTGTTTGTCGCGAGATTTATAAGTCTAGTCTTCACACACCCTTGGACACACCCGTATGTACCCACACGGCCGTGTCGCATGACCGTGTGGACTATATTTAGGCCGTGTCTCATGTCAATTGTTGGGAATTCAAGCTCCAGGATCCACATGGAAGAGGGTACACCCATGTGTCTAGGTCGTGTGGGTCAAAAACCTGCATTTAAACATGAAAAAAAGTAAAAATAAACTATTTCGTAGGGTTAGTGCTCGGGTTGCCTCCCAAGAAGTGCTTATTTAGAGTCTAAGCTCGACTTACCTCTCATTCGTATGGTCATGGTGGTTCGAGGAGTTGACACTCCTCTCTTCTGCTATCAGTTCTAATATCAAAATAAGGTTTAAGTCAAGTGCTATTTACCTTAAAAGTGCCTAATTTAGAATGATTTACTTTGACTGTACCGTTTGGAAAAACATGCAGTACCGTAAAAGGAGTTGCTCTATTTGCATTGGGCTTTGAAGTGACAACTCGAGGGTCCACTTTGTCTAACAGTACTTGGTCTCCAACCTTAAATTGGTTTGTTTTATCTTGAAGCTCGTTATGATGTTGTTTAAATTTTACATCGTGTATCCTTGGTTTCTTCTTAACATGCGTCTGGCATTCATCTAGTTCATCTATCCATACAATTCTTTCTTCATGGATTGTTTTATTATTGTCACGAGAACTAGGACATGGCTCGTTTGTGCTTTTTCGAGGTGCTTCCTGCAAAGAGGGTTGGACCACGTAGTTACTCATAGGATTTATACACCCACCTTCATTACTCGATGTCTTAACCGAATCACGAGCCTGAAGAGTGATCGTTTCATCACCTACACGAAATGTGAGTTCACCTGTACCAACATCAATAATAGTTTGAAAGTTGCTAAAATGGGTCGTCCTAAGATTAAAGGTGTGTTACTATCCTCATCTATGTCTAGAACAACAAAATCCACTGGAAATATAAATTTATCGATTTTCACAAGTACTTCTTCAACAATACCTCTAGCAAATATAGTTGTTTTATCTGCCAATTGAATGCTCATCTTAGTTTGTTTAGCTTTCCCAAGACCTAGTTGCTTAAACATTTTATAGGGCATGACATTAATACTTGCCCCAAAATCAGCTAAAGCATTATTTAAATTTAAACTACCAATTAAATAAGGAATAGTAAAACTCCTTGGATCCTTTAATTTGTTGGGTAGTTTATTTTGTAAAATTGCTGAGCAGACTGTATTTAGATCCATGTGTGACGCATCATCTAACTTCCTTTTATTTGCTAAAATCTCCTTTAAAAATTTAACTGAGTTGGGCATCTATCAAAGAGCTTCAATAAACAGTAAGTTAATACGTAACTTTTCCAAGAGTTTAAGAAATTTACCAAATTGCTCATTGGTATGGTCTTTCTTCATCACGTTAGGATATGGCACACGAGTTGTATACTCTTTACTTACTGGTTTTTGTGCACTCTGGCTCACCTCAACCTTACCTTTACTTACCACAATTTCTTGCCTCGATTTAGATTTAGATTCTACTAACCCTTTTTCGCCGCGCACAGTGATCGCATGGAGTTGCTCCCTTGGGTTAGTTTCGGTGTTACTCGGTAAGCTACCTTGTGGTCATTCTGATATCAGCTTAGCAAGCTGACCTATTTGGTTCTCAATCCCTTGAATTGACGCTTGCAAAGTTTTTAGTGCTGTTTCAATGTTTTGAAAACTAGTTTCTGACACCGAGATGAATTTTGTTAGCATCTCTTCAAAGTTCGGCTTCTTTTCCAATTGGTAGGGTTGTTGTTGAAAGCTTGGAGGGATTTATGGTCTCTGATTTCCTTGACCATCCCATATATTGGGATGGTTCCTACAACCTGCATTGTAAGTTTTACTATAGGGATTATTCAGAGGTCTAGAATTATTACCCATATAGTGGGCTTGCTCATTTTATGTGCTCGGGTTGTAAGATAGATATTCTGTGGTTTTCATCCCTCCTCCATTTCTATCGCATTGCATCACCGGATGTACATGTATAGAAACACATAAACCATCAATCTTTTTATTTAAGAGCTCTACCTGGTTTGATAACATGGTGACCGTGTCGAGGTTAAAAACACTAGCGGTTTTTGTCAGCTTTGTCCTCATGACTTGCCACTGATAATTATTCAGTGACATCTCCTCTATAAAATCATAATCCTCCTCAGGTGTTTTGTTATTTAGGGTACAGTCGGGGGCTACATCAATCAGTTGCCTAGTTGAGGGGTCCAAACCATTGTAAAAAGTTTGAATCTGTAGCCATAGAGGTAACCCATGGTGAGGGCACCTTCTCAATAAGTCCTTATACCTCTCCCATGAATCGTAAAGAGTTTCTAAATCCATCTGCACAAAAGAAGAGATATCATTCCTCAACTTTACTATTTTAGCTGGCGAAAAATACTTTAATAAAAACTTTTCGGTCATTTATTCCCAAGTAGTGATGGAACCTCGTGGTAACGAGTTCAACCATTGTTTAGCTTTGTTCCTCAATGAAAAATGGAATAATCGAAGGCGAATGACATCATCAGAAAAGCCATTAATCTTGAAAGTGTCGCAGAATTATAGAAAGTTGGCCAAATGAGTATTTGGGTCTTTATCTTGTACGCCATTGAATTGAACAAATTATTGGATCATCTGAACAGTGTTTGGCTTCAGTTCGAAGTTATTAGCAGCAATAGCAGGCCTCACAATACTCGATTCAGCCCCAGTCAGATTGGGCTTGGCATAATCGTACATAGTACGAGGAGCAGGATTCTGATTCAAAGGATTTGCGGTGACCACAGGAGGTAGCGGATTATTCTGATTTTCAGCCATCTCCTCGATAGTATTGGTATCGTCCTCTTGCTCTTCCTCTATATGTTTTCGACCTTGCCTTACTTCTCTACAGTTTTTGCTAGCAGTACTTTTAATCTCATTGTAAAAAAGAAATGGTCTTGACGGGTCTTTCTAGTCATAAACTAAAAATCCCTGCCAGAAGCAAATAAAAAATAAGTTAGTAAATAAAAATAAAAACACAAATAAATTGCAATAAAAATAAAGATGGCTAAAGTAATAAAAATTATGTTCCTAATATTTTAGTCCCTGGAAACAGCGCCAAAAACTTGATGACGTCACGAACTAACTAAAATATGACAAAGGCAAGCACACCTATCGAACAATAGTATAGCTATGGTGAGTCCGAAATATTGTATCCACAAGGACTAAAAGTACTAGTAATAACTATCTTTCTATTATTTAGCTTAATAATAAAAGTGATTTGTTTTTAATTTAAAACTAACTAATTAACTATGAATGTGACAGAGAGTGAAGGAAATAATCGAATAAACCAATGATAAAGACAATACCCAAGGAAGAATCCACCTAGACTTCACTTATTATTCTAACTCTGGATTAAACTATTTATTCACTTGTCTTGATCCGTAGAAATCCCTAAATTATGTTAATATCTCTTTGAAGACTAAGAACAACTGACTCTAAGTTGATTAATTGAAATATCTTTCTAATTAAAACCCCTATCGTCACGTTAACTCGATTTATGGATTCCCTTATTAGATTTGACTCTAATCCAGTAGATTTATGTCGTCCTATTTCTAGGGTTGCACTCAACTCCGCTTAATTATGCTAGATCTACTCTTAAACAGGGACTTTTGCTCCACTAAATAAGTACATCAAACTTGAATTAATATCCTTAAAATATTAAAGCAAGAATTAAGAACACATAATTAAGAACAAGAACAAGTATTTATCATGTAATTCAGACAATTAAATAATAAGATCCATCATAAGTTTCATCCTCCCTAAGTATTTAGGGAGTTTAGTTCATAATGTAAAAGGAAAACATCTCAAGATTAGGAAAACAACAAGACATAAAGAACCTACAAACTTCTAAGGAAATTGGATGGAGATCTTCAATCTTGAAGGAGATCCTACTTCTGAATTGATTCCGACGGCTTCCTTCGAGTAACTTCTTTGTTCTACTCTGCGTCCCTCCTTAGGTCTTCTCCTAGTATGTATTTATAGGCTTTAGAATGTTTAAAATACCTAAAAATTGGCCTTTTTCGCATGAAAATGAAACAAGTGCGACAGGGACACGGGCATGAGATCAGCCCGTGTAAGAATGCCCAGGCCATGTGCAAATCTGACATGGTTCGTAATCTGTACGGGCTGGAACACGGGCATGTGTCCATCTTATGTGATTTACACGGGCATGTGCTTAGCCCGTGTGGGATTGGCTTGGCCGTGTGGATCCTTAAGACAGCCCGTTTTGTCTAATTTTGGCCCGTTTTTCGCTCCTTTTGCTCTCCTATGCTCACTTAAGTATAAAAACATGAAATTAAAGGATTAAGAGAATCAAATTCACTAAATTATATAATAAATCACCCAAAAACATGCTAAGCATAGGATTAAAATATGTTACTTTTATGGTTTATCATATCACCAAGCTAACTCAGGGATTGTGGGACGTCGGAGTTCAAAATCACACTATCAACTTATCTTTGGTATAACTTAGTTTGATTAATTTTGAGTATGGCATGTATAGGAACTTGGTTATTTTGTGTTATGTCATATTTGTTAGCCAATGTGTGACTATTAATGTCATTAAATTTATTTTGTAAATGGTCATTAGAAATTGGCCAACACTTGATAAGTTTATATATTCAATGAAGATGAAGTTCATGAAGTGCATGCTTGTGTGATGGGATGAGAAATTGATTAAAGAATATGCATGTTGAACGTGGTGTAAACCTATGTACAGATGTCTTGATTTTGGGCATTAGAAGTGCCTTATGGTTATGGTGTATATTGTCTTGAAATGGTAAAAGTGTGGTTGCTTGGTAGGGTGGCAATTGGCTTGGTAGATAGCCTTACAATTGTCCACACGGGTAGACACACGGGCATGTGTCTAGGCCGTGTGTGACACACAGTCAGCCCCATGGGCGTGTTGATAGGCCGTATGTACCCCTACATGCTAAGTTGGTAAGTCAGTATACCTAGTAGTAAACATACGGGCTAAGACACGGTCGTGTGTCTCAACCGTGTGGGAGACACGACCTTAGACACGGGCATGTGCCTGAGCCGTGTGAAGTCTGCACCTGAAATTAGGAAATTAATTTGACACACGGTCTAAAGACATGGGTGTGTGCCTTGGCGTGTGACCTTATAGAGATGATGACATCATATACAAAATGTCAAGGTTTTCACACACGAGTAAAGATACGGGCATATCATGGCCGTGGGAGGGACATGGGCTATGGACACGGGCATGTGTCAGGTCGTGTGAAAACCCTTGTAGGTTCAAAATGAAAAATAAAATCCACACGGATTAGGGACGTGGGCGTGTGTGATGACACGACATGCCCACACAGGCGTGTGCCTCTTCATATGGCCGTGTGGCCCTGTTTTGTGTAAAAATTTCTAAGTGTTCAAAAGTTTTTGGTTTAGTCTCGAACCATTCCTTATGTATGTTTAAGGTCTAGTATACTTATAAGAGGGATGTTATGGTTTCGAATGAGGAGTTTTAAGTAGGAATGAAATTGTATGTTTGAGTAAGTTAAGTACAGTAATACTTCGTACTTGGTTTTGACATTGGACACGGGTAAGGGTGTTACATTTAGTGGTATCAGAGCTACCGTTTAGTCAATTCTCAGATTAACATAGCGTAAGTATGAGTCTAGTTATACATGCCATACGTTTGAGTACTTGCATAATGATAGTGTGACGACTCCTAACGATTTAAATTGTGTTTTTATATAGTAAATGGATCCCGACCGAGTTGTGGTCGATCGTGCTACAAGTAATGTGCCAAGTCTCGCGCAAGAAATTGTGCCAGTAGAAAGTAGACCTGAGACTTTGGGTTAGGGAGAAGAGGCTCGAGAAGCCTTTCTCTATATGACGAGCAACTAGTACATTGAGTTTATTCGAGAAAATCCTAATGCTCAACCCCTTCCACCCGCACCTATTCCTCAGACTACCCCTGTAGCTCCCCAAATTGTGGAAGTAGTAAGAAGAGAAAAGCTTCCGGTTGATAGAATCCAGAAACAAAGAGCTGAGGAATTTTGAGCTAGTAAAAATGATGATCTGGAGAGGGTGAAATTCTTGCTTGAGAATAATATTATGGTATTTCATGAGTTGTCATGCACACCTGAAGAGTGTATGAAGTGTGTGGGATCTCTCTTGAGAGATTTAGCCTATCAGTGGTGGAACATCCTTGTGTCGGTTGTACCAAGGTATAAAGTTAACTGGGAATTCTTCCAAGAAGAATTTCGGAAGAAGTGTATTAGTCAAAGGTTCATTGATCAAAAAAGAAAGGAATTCTTGGAGCTAAAGCAAGGTCAAATGATGGTGACCGAATATGAGAGTTAGTTCGTAAGACTTAGTAAATATTCTCGGGAGTGCATATCGACAAAAGCCATTATGTGCAAAAGGTTTGAGGACAGATTAAATTAGGATGTCCGTTTATTTGTTGATGTCCTATAACTAAAATAATTTGTTGTGTTAATGGATAAAGCTTGTAAGGCCAAAGAACTCAAAGAGAAAAGAAGAGCTGAAATTGAGTCTCTTGACTCGAGGAAGAGACAATTGGGCATATCATTTCAATCCTCATCCAAGAAATCAAAAGAGTTTACTAACCAATCGACCACTTCACCTGGGTTTTCAAATAGAAGTAAGGGTAAACAATACTCGGGATATAAAGCTCAGACCACTTCGGTTGCTAGTGTTGGTAACCCTCAACCAAGTAGACCAGAGTGTTCACAATGTGGCAGACGTCATCCTGGAGAGTGCCGAGCAAACGAGAAAGCTTGTTTCAAGTGTGGATCCCTAGACCATTTTATCGGAGATTGCCCCAAGGTGGGTGAGAAAGAGAAACCTTAGAGTGCAAGACCTAGAAGTACTGCTAAAGGAGGACCACAAAGAAGCCTGAGAAATGAAACAAGTAGTAAGAATACACCTAGAGAGCAGACTGCAAGATTTGAGGGTAGAGCACCTGCGAGGACTTACGCTATTCGCGCTTGCGAAGAGGTGTCCTCCCCCGATGTGATCACGGGTACATTTTCTCTCTATGATACTCATGTTATAAATTTAATTGATTTGGGATCTACCTATTCGTATATTTTCATGAAATTAGTCTTTACTATGAACATGCTTGCAGAGTCTACGAAATTTGTGATAAAAGTGTCAAATCCCCTAGGCAAATGTGTGTTAGTCGATAGAGTATGCAAAGGTTTCCCTTTGATGTTTAGAGGTCATTATTTTCCGACTAATCTCATGTTATTGTCATTTGATGAATTCGATATCATCCTTTGGATGGATTGGTTAACTACTCATGATGTGATAGTGGATTGTGGAAGGAAATTCATTAAGTTAAAATGTGAAAATGGGGATATTCCTTAAAAAAAACATTAACAAATTGAATACTCTCTCTTGGATAAAGGTTTTTCCTTGAAGTTCAGTAAAATATTTTCCAATATTTAGGTTTGCAAAATTAGAGGGTTTGGACCTGCCAATGAATCGAGTTCATTGGTTCTTTTAATTTTTATAGGAGGCATGATATTTCAATCTTAATGCAATACTAAGCAAAAAAAATAAATGGAATAGTAAAAAGTTGAATTTAGGAAACCTTAACCATCAATATATAGAAGAAGTATGTTTGACTTCCTTGCTCCCGCGATATTCCTGTTCCTTGTTGCACCTAGTATAATTGAAGGGTAAAGAAAAATAGAATGTTTAAGAGATTGGGGGTTTAGGGTTTAAGATATTTTGAGAGATTTGAGAGAGTTTAAGGGATTAGGGGTTAAGATATGTTTTAATTAGAAATGAATATGGTTTTAGGTTATAAATAGAGATTTAAAGGGTTAAAATTGTGTTAAATAAAGGGCAGGTCGCTGGGTTCCGCGAACGGGTCAGGTATCATGACATCCTTGGCAGTTTACCTGTGTCGTGACACAGGGGTTCTGTGTTGCGACATGTTTGTCATTTTGGAGGTCTTGGGGAAACTATTTGCTATGTTGTGACCCACTGGTGCCATGTTATGACATCGTTGTGTTCTTCATCGATATTTTTATTCTTTGCATGGTGTCGTGACATAAGGTTGTTGTGTCGCGACACCGACTCTGTTTCAGCCATAAATTCCATCTTGAGGATGTCTTGGTCTAAATATGTATCAAATAAATGTTAGAATCAAAACTCCACGGTTAGTTAAATATATAATAATTTACAACAGTTAAGTAATTCAAATATTTCTAAGTGTTACTGCCGAACTTATCTGATAGTATCATCAATTCATTGATGGATGATTCTCCCATTCTGTCAGCATTAGTCCATCGTCCATTGTGACATTCCACATGCGCTCGCTTGTCCTTTTCCTAAAACCTATTTATTCTTTCTGTACGCATAAGAGGAAGTGTGTCCCTTGATCCGAGAACTTTCTAATTTTTTGCATTGTTCTCCTAACTTTTTCCAACTTTCCTCTTCACTAAATTGATGGTTGCATTTAAATATTTCTTTCTCACCATTAATTTTCATGGTTAATTCGTTCTTTTCTAAATCAATGGTAGACCTAGAAGTAGCCAAAAAGGGATTTCCTAACAACATAGGTATCTCTCGATCTTCTCCAAAATCAAGCACAAAAAATCTGTATTGATAATGAAACTTCGCACTTTGACTAACACATCTTCCAATAACCCTTTTGGATGTACTGATGACCTATCAACTAACTGTAACGCTATTTGAGTAGTTTTAAGACCCCCTAACCTGAGTTTTTTCAAAAATTGATAGAGGCAATAAATTAGTACTAGTTTTTAAATTGCATAGAGCTCTATTAAAGTGAATATTTCATATCTCTATGGGAATAGTAAAAATCCCTGTGTCTTTCAACTCTTGAGATACATGTTTTGAAATAATCATGCTACAGGAAACATTTAAATCAACTTGTTCTCCTACTTTGATTTTTTACGCCTTGCCATCATCTCCTTTAAAAACTTGGCATACTTTGGAACCTTCTCAATTAATTTGATTAAAGGTAGGTTAACATTTAATGTTTTGAACAAGTTCAAAAACTTACAAATTCATCCTCATCTCGCTTTTGTTTCTCTTCTAGTCTTGAAGGGAATGAGATTTTTGCTCTAGCAGAATCTTTAGTTATTTCCTTCTTTGTCTCAGCTGCTGGTGTGGTTACCTCGTCTGGTTCTGGCTCATCCTCTGCCTCTAAGGATACTTCTTGAGGATCGTCATTATTATCTGCAGTTGTCTTTGGAATAGTGGCTTCTGGGCTACTCAATACTTTGCCCGATCAGAGCATAATCGCTTTCACATGCTCTTTACCTTCCCTCCATGGATTGTCTTCCATGTTGTTGGGAATATTTGTGTCAATTTTTATTTTGATGTCACCAATCATGCTTATCAATTAACTCATTTTATCTTCGAGTTTAGTCAATGTTCTTGTTAAATTGGTGCACTCAGATTGCAGCTGCTTGACCTTCGTTCTCATTGACTGTATTTCTCCTTCAATTCTATCTAGACGTTGACCACATGCAGTATGGTCATTTAAGTTGGCCCTATCTTGGGTTTTTTGCAAATAAGGAGGTTGGTAAATAATGTTTTTAGCTTGGTTTGAATTATTACCTACTCCTTGGCTCCCTTCCCATCTCATATTTGGGTGATCTCTATAGCTAGGATTATATATTTTTGAATAAGGTTTCCACCCCTATTCTCGATGTAATTTACATCCTCAATAGGATTGTTGATATAGTGGAAGAGTGGACTATCTCTCCCATGCATAGACGATGTATAACCAGATTTGATACAGTTGAGTCTATCCATTAACTATTGATACTTGTCATCCTCTTGGATAGCTTTTACCGTGGTGGGTTTCTAGCCATATATGAATCAATTGACCACTGACAGGAGTTTAGTGTCATGTTCTCAATGATTTCATATGCATCCTCGTATGTTTTGTTCATAAAGGCTCCTCCTGCTACTTCATCTAATCCAGATCGTGTATTTGCATCCAACCCATTATAAAATACCTACAGTTGCATCCACTCAGGAAATCCGTGGTGCGGGTATTTCTGAATCAACATTTTGAAATGTTCCCATGTCTTATAGAAACTTTCTCCCACCATCTGTCTAAAAACAACAATCTCTCTTCTTAGTTGATATACTTTTCTAATCGGGAAGAACTTCTGTAAAAACTTTTCGGCGAGTTCATCCCATGTCATGATAGACCTTGTGCCTGCGAGTCTAACCAAGAAAAAGCATTATCAATCAAGGAGAAGGGGCACAACCGAAGACAAATAGTGTCATCAGTGACCCTATTATACTTAAAAGTATCATAGAGTTAGAGCAACCATTTTAAGTGCTGATTAGGGTCCTTTGTCATA
Source organism: Gossypium rotundifolium (assembly GCA_025506655.1). Classification (NCBI taxonomy): domain Eukaryota; kingdom Viridiplantae; phylum Streptophyta; class Magnoliopsida; order Malvales; family Malvaceae; genus Gossypium; species Gossypium rotundifolium. The sequence goes on from CP106722.1 coordinate 66,428,247, forward strand.
GTGTAACACCTTATACAGGGCCTGGTCGCCGGCCCAAATATGAGATGCCACACCACCGTCTCGTCTCAATTACGTTAAATAGGAAATTAGGTTCAAGTAATTTGATCATATTTTTTTAGTCGAACAAGTTTTAATACGTTCAAGTGGTTAATTATTAGAATTACTTGAAAAATCTTTCATTAATCAGTCGCACAAATATCCAGAATCATGCATAAAGGCCAATCAAAAAATTTTCATAAAAATGTTCGTAGGTATAAATACTGATAATCAAGTATCGATATTGATAATCAGGTATTGATATTTTCCTATAGTGGTATCGACACCACTTGGAAAAACGATACCAATTGAGAATTTTGTTTCTCAATGAAAAACCCATTTGTCGAAAACTATCGATACCTCTGAACCAAGTATCAATATTTCCTAATCAACATGCATCAAGTACTAAGTTCAAAAATCATTCATACAGCTTATTCGAGAGCATAAAACACCAAAATCGAGTATGAACAACTTTCATCAAGCTAACATCAATGACTAAGTATTCTAACTTTTTAATAACATGAAGTTCACATAAGCAAGCTCAAATGTCCAAAAATCAACAACTTAAATAGGTTCTACCACATTTCCAATTTCCCCAAAACAAATAGAAATAAATAATCACCTACGAAGATTGTTCAGACTTCCTTGGATAACTCCCTTGGAAACCACACTGTCCACATCGTGACAACACTAATCTGCAAATGTTGAAATGAGGGCAAGCTTAGTGAATAAATAGAATAACCATAGCATAAACATGTCATCATGCAACACAACCAATCATTTACTCACAAATAAAACATTCTTAAGCCTAGCATTATCTAATATTAAAACTTGCATTGTCTAGGAGTCTTTTCGTAGCACATATACAAAATCATTCAAGCATAGAACATATTCTACACAATCATATAACATAGTATAAGATGAGATATGATGACACTTGGATTATGAAACATGTAGTGAGCTCTATCATCACTCATCGAATACACGGATCTCCTTATGCAACATAGACTCGTAGAGTCAAACATGTCCCAAAAGTGAAGCGTATAGCTAACATTCTCCTTATTTCCCATTACATGTCCCGTTGAATAGAGCTTTAGCTCACATTCCCTTATCCCTCCAAACATGTCCCAGGGCCTCAACTCCCAAAATCACTATACATATAAGTGAATACTCACAACCTTATGGCATGCCAACTATATCCAATGGTTCCAAGACCACAAGGCCAAAATATTTGAGAAACAACACATATTACTTACCGAGTATCTGTGTACTATCACTGCATTATATCATCTTTTGTAAAACACTAGCATATTCATATAACATATATATTGTACGTTTATTACATTTTACACATTAAGTGAGGATGTCAACCCTTGTCGATTTTGAATTAAAGGTAATTATTCAGATAAAGGGAAAACACCTATGTTTTCGTGCTATAAACTAATGACTTTGATTAGTTGAATCCTTAGGACTCTTTGAGTTAAATGATCCATGTATAAATTATCTATGAAATATGATGAAACATATCAATGAATAATATGAATAGAGGAAGTTCGTTTTAATTGTGAGTTGAGAATTTTGCTTGAGGATAAGCAAAAGCTTAAGTGTGGGGGTATTTCATAAACCATAATATACACATATTTTAATCCCACATTTAGCATGTTTTTGGATGATTTACCCCTTTAATTATGGAAATAGGTGCTCCTAGTCCTTTGTTTTCATGTTTTATACTCAGGGGAGCATCGGAGGATGAAAAGAACAAGAAACAGGCCACAAATGGAGAAAATCAGCCAAAACACAAAATTCACATGGCTTGGGCCCAAGACCACACGACCGTGCCTCTTAAGAAGAGCTGAACACAGCTTGGACCCCAAAATACACGGCTGTGCCTTCTCAACAGGTTCGACCACGGCCTGAAATTAAATCACATGGGTGTGTGCCACGGGCGTGTCCTTACCGTAGAAAAGAAATGTTTCATTCAGATTAGGGTACTTAGAGGCAAAGAAAGGCATTCCAAAAGCCTATATAAAGACCCTAGAGGCCAAGTTTTAAGAAGGCAGTTCAGTTAGGCCTCACTCGAAGAAAGCCAGTTGATTCATCTCAAGAAGCAAGAATCATACTCAAGATGGAGGAACTCTCTTTCAATTCCTTTAGGGGGTTTTAGGGTTTTCTTATGTTGATAAACCATAAAAGTAACATATTTTACCCCATATTTAGCATGCTTTTTGATGATTTAGCCCTTGATTTATGTAAAAAGGTGCTCTTAATCCTTTCTTTTCATGTTTTATACTCAGGAAAGCACCCGAGGATGAAAAGTACGAGAAACGGGCTTAAAATGGGCTAATTTGGGCCAAAGTGGAAATTGGCACGGCCTGGACTTCAAGCCACATGGCCGTGTCTCGTCAATTTACTTCACACGGTCTAGCCACGATTTCCACGGCTGTGCCTCAATCAACAGAATTAAAACACGGCTTGGACGATGATTTACATGGTCGTGCCTAAATCAACAGAATCAGAACACGGCTTGAAGTTGATTTACACAGGCGTGTGCCATGGCCGTGCCCCTATCATGGAAAAGAGGAATTTCACTAAGAAAATGATACTAAGGGAGAAAGAAAAGCATTCCAAAAGCCTATATAAAGACCCTAAGTGTAACCTGAAAGAAGGGCAGTCAGTTAGGCAGTCAGCTAGGCCATGAAGCTGAGCTAGAAGGCTAGCTTTGTGGGAATCACTCGAAGATAGTCAGTTGATCCATCTCAAGAAGCCGGAATTCTACTCAAAATGGCTGATCTCTCTTTCAATTACTTTAGGGGGTTTTAGGGATTTCTTATGTTTTGTTTTATCTTTTCTCTTGAGATGTTTTATTTTATCATTATGAACTAAAGCCTTTAGATACCTGAAGGGGATGAAACCTAGATGAATCTTGTTATTATCTTCTAAATTATATGATAAATACTTGATTTGTTCTTAATTATGTGTGCTTAATTCTTGTGTTAATGTTTCCGGGATATTACTTCAAGTCAGATGTTCTTAGGTGGAGGAGCAAAAGTCCCTGTTTAAGAATAGATCTAGCATAATTAAGTGGAGTTGTTCGTGCGCCTAGAGATAGGGTGACGAGATTTTGCTGGATTAGGGTGAAACCTAATATGGGAATCCATAGATCGATTACTGCTATTCTAGGTGGTTATTAAGTGAGAAAGAGATTTCTATTAATTAACCTAGGGTTAGATGTTATTCGCTTCGAGATAGGGTTTAATATACGTTAGGGAGTCTTACGGATCAAGTCAAGTGAATAAATCGTATGGTTCAGTGTTAGATAATAAGTGAAGTCTAGGTGAATTCTTCCTGAGGGTATCATCGTGATCAACTGAGTTTCTCTTCAAGATTATTTCCCAATTCATTCTTTTTGTCTCTGCGGCTTAGTTTAGTAATTAATTAGTTAATTTAGATTTAATCAACCAAATCATTCAATATTTAGGCTAAATAATAGAAAGAATATGAGTGTTAGTACTTTTAGTTCCTTTGGGTTCAACAATCCGGTCTTGCCTTAACTATACTCCTGTTCGATAGGTGCACTTGCCTTAAGTCATTGTCAGAGTTAGTTTCCAGGTTCGATCATTCTCTTTATAAAATTTAAAACTCGACAATTCTAGACGATCAAGTTTTTGGCGCCGTTACCGGGGAACTAAAATATTAAGAAAGCTCTATTTTTATTACTTTAGCCATTATTCTTATTTTTAATTTATTTTAATTTATTATTTTAGTCTTGCTAAATTTTATTTCTTTTCCTAGCAGGTACCTCTAGTTTATGACTAGACGGAACCCAACAAGACCTCTAGCATACGATAGTGATATCGAAGCTACTGCTCGTAAAAATCGAAAAGAAATCAGGCGAGTCTTAAATTACCAAGAAGAACAACAATAGGACAGATCCAATCTTACTGAAGGGATGGACGAGAATAATCCACCATGAGATGTGGCAGAAAACAATGCTCCGCGTACTATATATGATTATGCTAAACCTCATTTAACAGGAGCAGAATCTAGTATTGTCAGGCCTGCTATAGCTGCTAATAATTTTGAATTAAAGCCTAATACTATACAAATGATTCAATAATTTGTTCAATTTGATGGTTTGTAGGACGAAAACCCGAACACTCATATAGCTAATTTTTTAGAGTTCTATGATGCTTTCAAAATAAATGGCATTTCTGATGATGCCATTCATCTTCGGTTATTTCCTTTTTCATTAAAGAATAAAGCCAAACAGTGGTTGAACTCGTTACCACGAGGGTCAATTACAACATGGGACCAGATGATCGAAAATTTTTTTATTAAAATATTTCCCACCACCCAAAACGGCCAAATTACGGAATGATATCTCTTCTTTTGCCCAGATAGATTTAGAGACATTATACGATGCATGGGAGAGATACAAGGATCTTTTGAGGAGATTTCTACACCACGGATTACCTTTATGGCTTCAGGTCCAAACTTTTTACAATGGTGTAAATCCCTCAACGAGGTAACTAATTGATTCAGCCGCTGGTGGAACCCTAAACAAAAAAACTACTAAAGCAGCCTACGAGTTTATTGAAGAGATGTTGCTAAACAACTATCAGTGGCAAGTTACAAGGACAAGGCCAACAAAATCAGCAGGAGTTTTTAACATCGACGCATTAACCATGCTGTCAAATCAGGTAGAGATGATGAATAAAAAACTTGACAATTTGTGTTCTTTACAGGTAAATCTGGTAATACAATGCGACAAAAGTGGAACTGATCGTGTCAAATAGTCGAGTTTTAATATTTATAAAGAATGATCAAACCTGTAGACTAACTATGACAACGATTGAGGCAAGTGCACCTATCGAACAATAGTATAGTTTAGGCAAGATTATTTTATCAAACCCAAAGGAACCTAAAAGTGCTACTGCTCACTTTCTTTCTATTATTTAGCCTAAAATATGGAGTGATTGGTTTATTAATCTAAAAACTAATGAAAAACTAAACTAGATGCAAAGACAAAAGAATGAAACTTTGGGAAAAGACTGTGGAAAAACTCAGTTGGATTTAGACGATACCCTCAGGAAGAATCCACCTATGACTTCTCTTATTATCTAACTTTTAATTCATATGACTTCTTTACTTAGCTTGATCCATGAGACTCCCTAACCTATATTAAACTCTCTCTCGAGGCGAATAACGTCTGACCTTAGGTTAATTAGTGGAACTCTCGTTCTCTTATAATAACCCCCTAAGGAAGCAAAGAATCGATCAATGGACTCCGTATTAGGTTTCACCTAATCCAAGAAAATCTCGTCACCCTATCTCTAGGCGTGCGATCAACTCCGCTTAATTATGCTAGATCTACTCTTACGCAGGGTCTATTCCTCCTCCACCTAAGCACATCAGATTAAATTAAGCAACATAATTAAGAACAAACTAAGTACTTATCATATAATTTAGAAATCAAATAACAAAATCCATCATAGGTTTCATCCCCTTCAAGTATCTAAAGGGTTTAGTTCATAACAAAATAAGAAAACATCTCAAGAGAACAGATAAAACAAAACATGAGAAATCCCTAAAACCTCTTGAAGGAATTGAAGAGAAGATCCTCTGTCTTGATTAGAACTCCGACTTCTTGAGATGGATCAACTGGCTATCTTCGAGTAATTCCCTAAATAAAAGTTGTTGGCAGAAAACTCTGCCTAAAACTTCCTCCTTTAGAACGGCTACGTTGGGATGTTTATATTGGCTCCTTAGATGCTTTACTTGGCTCCTAAGTACCTCCTTCAAGTAGAATTACTATTAAGGTGTTTAAGTGGACTTAGGAGTATGTTTCTTTAGCTTCAAGCACCCAAATCCGTGTGAAATTGCTCATTCTCGTGGCAGGGGCACGCCCATGGCACACGCCCGTATAAATCGTCTTCAGACCATGTTTCGATTCTGTCGATTAGGGCACGATAGTGTAAATCGTGGCATGGCCGTGTGAAGTAATTTGACGAAGCTTGGTCGTGTGGCTTGAAGTCCAGGCCGTGTTGATTTCTTGGGTTGGCCCAATTTGGTCTGTTTTAACGTTCTTTTTATCCTTAGGTGCTTTCCTAAGTGTAAGACATGAAAAGAAAGGATTAAGAGCATCTTTTCACATAAATCAGGGATAAATCATCCAAAAGCATACTAAATGTGGGATTAGAATATGTTACTTTTATGGTTTATCAAATACCCCCACACTTAAGCTTTTGCTTGTCCTCAAGGAAAATTCTCAACTTACAATTAAAACGAACTTTCCATAATTCATAATTCCTATCGAAAAATGTCTCATCATAATTCATAGATAATTTATACATGGATAATTCAACTCAAAGAGTCCTAAAGGTTCAATCATGATAAGTCATAACTTTGTAGTACGAAAACATAGGTGTCTTCCCTTATCTGAATAATTAACTTTTAGTCAAAACCGACAAGGATTGATATCCTTACTAAAGGTTCACTCAAATCACTCAAAGTGTTTAAGGTTCAAGAATAAGCACTCATAAGTCGAACCTGAAAAGTTAATCCCATATGCTTGCCTGAAAATCAAATCTCCACCACTGTATATGAGATGATACATAGATCAAAAGGCCTTTATCAGGGTTGTAACGGGGTTAAGGTTAAGGGTGTGGATAAAGGCTGAATTAGAAGGGTTAGAATCGAGATCAAATTGACTAATTACTTGATCTAAGAATAATGAACTAAATAGGAATATTTACATCGAATGAAAACTAATAATACCACTATTGATAATTACTCTATAATAAAGAGTATTTTCATCACTTAAAATTTGATAATACTTTAATACGAGCTTTTTCTTCAACAATTGGAATTTAAATGCTCTAAGCTCTTTTATACTACTAATATTGAATACACTTGGTTTTTTTTTTTAAGAACAAACTAAAATATTACATCAGAAATGATAAATGTAACTACTGAACTAATGTAATTCGGTAACTTAATCAAATCAAACCTCGATTAAAGGGTAGTCAAAAGAATGGTGATAACAAATACAAAGGGATTTTGGGTTAATATTAGTGGGTGGGTAAATAAAAAGGTTGTTAGGATTCAATGGGGTTCACTAGGGGTTAATTATGTGGGTAGGCTTTTAGTGGTGTAAATGGGTTAAAACCTAGGTGCCTTTATCATCTCAGTATATCAAATCATTAATGTGGTCTCGACATTTATAATCAAGGCAAGTTCTAGAATAACAGTTCAAAGTGACACACTCATAATCAATAAAGTGAGCACGAAAAAGAATATATGCTCTATAAGGCTCAAAATCTCACAAAAATTATGGGTGTTTTTGACATCAATCCTTATAAATTCCAAATTTCAAGGTAATACTCAAATTCAGTTCAACGACCCATCAATTTTAATTTTTAGAAAGTATACTTATCATGCTCGATTCTCTAGTATCCTTCAAATTTAATCATCAATGCACAATTATCATTGACTTACTGAAAAATATGTCAATACAAATCATAAATCAATAGAAATTTCACCCTAATTAATAATATGAGAAGATTTCTTATGGACAAGACTAAAATTCAGGATTTGAGAATAATGCAAAAAGTTAGGCACTTTTATCCCCGCACACTTAAGTTGTACATTGTCCTCAATGTACAAAGATAGATAAACAATTATGTAATAAAAAGAGAAGGGGAGAAGTAACACTTCCTGAATTTTGGATGATTATGGGAGTTGGCATCTTTTGTGATAGTGATGGTGTTTTCTATGGGCCCGGTGGGGTGGCTATCGAAAAGCATTTTACTAGATGAAGAAATTGGGTAGCCTTGGAAGATATAGTGAAGAAATCTAAAGAAACATTAAGAATAAACTAATAATATAATTAAGGACAAGAAAAATAAAGAGAAGGAGACTAAGAAGAAAACTAAAGTTAAAATAGAATACTAATGGACTGAATAGTCCTTATTGACAGATGGTTCACGAAGTGGGAGTGATTTCTAAGGCTGCGGATTATTGGTGATGGTTGAAGTGGTGTGATTCCCTAGTAGCCTTTAGAACCTAAAACCAAGAAACTAAATTAAAATAAACTAAACTAAGCATAAGATTGTTAAAGAGAAGGAAATTGAACCAAAAGAGAAAAAGAAAATAAAAACTATATGGTCTCAAAGACCCTTGGCTTGGTGTTTGAATGAAGCGGCCGGCATGAACTTATGTAAATCGGTCTCCTATAGGGAGATTATGCTTGCCTTCTTCCACTTCTTCAGCATGATTTTAGTGTTGCTTAAGAGTCTTGGACACTTTTCCTACGGAGAAAGAAAATTTTGAAAGAAAAATAAAAAAGGAAGAAGAGAAAAGATGGGAAGAAGGGGAAGGGCTGTGGGGTTTAAATAGTATCTCAAATCTGGCATGTTCACATGCCCGTGGTCCAGGGGCATGTCGAGTTACATGGCCACCTCGCACGGTCGTGGTGTGGAGCGTGTTGCATTGCCCATGCCCATTCTTGATGTGCCATGCCCGTATCTGAATAGTCAGTGTCGACCACGACTGCGTCGTATGGCCGTGGGTGCTGGTGTGTTGAGTCTCCCACGCCCGTTGGGAGATAGTCAGTTGCTTCACATGGTTTAGGGGCACAGCTGTGCTGATCTGTCGGTGCTCGTGGGGAAGGGTGGTTGGGCCCGCGATGTCTGACGGTGGTTGGCCTGAATTGCACAGCCTCTGCTCTGTCAGTGTGGTGGTTGGGTGGTCCACACGACCACGGACACGGTCGTGTGTAAGGCCATGTGGCCTGAAAATCTGCACTTTTGTATTAGTTTACAACTAATTATTTAGAAAAGAATGATGGAAAGAAAAGAAACTAAAAATAAATTTGAAAGTAAATTGAGTTAGTGCTCAAGTTGCCTCACGAGAAGCGTTCGTTTATAGTCTTAAGCTAGACTGTCCTCAAATTTTGAAAATTTTAGGGAGGTTTAAAGGTTTGAATATCTTCCCTCATGCTCACAGTACTATTTTTGTGACAAAGTTGAAGTCGAGAAGCGTTTACCTTGAAATTGCCAAATATTGGATTGCTTACCTCGACTATTTTGTGTGGGAAGATATCATGTACCTTAAGAAAAATTTCTCCCTTTGCCCTCAGGTCTATTGAAGTGATGTGGGGATCGACATTGTCTAACAGTACCTGGTCTCCTATTTTAAAGTGATTTGATGTCCCTACGAGCTTTTCTGGCTGTTCCTCTGGTTTTACTTCGTGTGGATCCAACTTTTCTTTGACTTGTATCTTCTGCTCTTCTAAATCGTCGACTTTAAGGTTTTGTTTCTTGTGTGATTCTTTTTTGTCGATCTGGGGGCTATGAATTGGCTCAGGTTTGATGCCTTGTGATGTTCCTTGTAGTGAAGGTTGAACAATTAGATTATCTATTGAAGTGAATTTCTGACCTTCATCATCCGTTGTTCTAGCTGAGTCGAGAGCTTGAAGCTTAATTGATTCATCTCCGACGCGAAGTATGAGTTCACTTGTGGCAACATCAATTTTAGTTCTAGCAGTTGCTAGGAATGGTCTTCCTAGAATTAAGGGGATTGAATTATCTTCATCCATGCCTAAAACAACAAAATCTGTTGGGAAAACAAATTTATCGATTTTTACAAGAACATCTTCAATAATGCCCCTAGGCATGACATTTATACTTGCCCCTAGATCAGCAAAAGCATTATCTATAGTTAAACTACCAACTAAGCATGGAATCATAAAACTCCCTAGATCTTTTTGATTCTGCGGTAGTCTATTCTATAACATTACCGAGCATGTTGCGTTTAGCTCCACGTGGTGCTCTTTGTCTATTTTGCATTTGTTTGTCAAGAGTTGTCTTAAAAATTTCCTCGAGTCTGGCATCTGGAAAAGAGCTTCAAGAAGGGGTAAGTTAATATGTAATTTCTTTAAAAGTTTAAGAAACTTATCGAACTGTTCCTCTAAATCATTTCCTTTCAATGCTTCGGGATAAGGTATGCGGGGTTTGTATTCTTTGACTATTGGTTTTGGCTTTTCGTGTGCTACCTCTATTTTACCTTTTTCTTCCTTGGTTTCTTGTGTCGTGGTGGGCTCGTCTACCTTTGTACCCTCTTGAGCTGTAGTGGCTTGGATCTGTTCTTTTGGGTTTATTTCTATGTTGCTTAGTAGACGTCCTTGTTGACGTTCAGAAATCAGCTTTGTGAGATATCCCACTGACCTAGTAAGTTCTCCAACTTGATTCTCGATCCCTTTGATCGATTTTTATTGTTCATCAAGTGCTGCTTCAGTCTTTTGGAAACAAGAATCTGTGGCTGCCATGAATTCCGTCAGCATCTCTTCGAGGTTTGATTTCTTCTCTTGTGGATATGGCTGATTTTGATAATTTGGAGGAGGTTGATGCCTTTGATTTCTCTGATTTCCTTGTCCTCCCCACGAAAAATTTAGGTGGTTCCTCCAACCTACGTTATAAGTGTTACTATAAGGATTATTATTTGATCTAAAATTGTTACCTATATAGTTTGTTTGCTCATGTTCTGCTCCTGGTTGGTAGGGTGGGTACTCAGGATTCGCCACATTCCCACTTGCTTCGCATTGCATTACTGGATGTACCTATGGAGAACATAAATTATCAAGCTTTTTATTCATCATCTCTACCTGTGTTGACAGCATTGTTACTACGTCTATGTTAAAAACTCCTGCTGATTTTGTCAGTTTGGCCCTTGCAATTTTGCATTGATAGGTTGATAAACCGTAAAAGTAACATATTTTAATCCCACATTTAGTATGCTTTTGGATGAATTTATCCTTAATTTATGTAAAAAGGTACTCTTAATCCTTTCTTTTCATGTCTTATACTCAGGAAAGCACCCAAGGATAAAAAGGACGCAAAAACGGGTTTAAAACGGACCAAAGTGGGTCAACCCAATAAGTCGGCACGGCCTGGACTTCATGCCACACAACCGTGCCCCAATATTTAAATTGCACACGGTCACACCCTGATCTACACGATCGTGCCTCGTCGACAAAAAGCCCAACACGGCCTGACCTCGATGTACAGACCCGAAGCATGGCCTCTACCCATATATTGCACGGGCGTGTCATAGCCATGCCTAAATCAACAGAATGGAGACACGGGCTGGACCACGATTTACACGAGCGTGCCTTAGCCGTGCCCCTACCGCGGGAAAGAGCAATTTCACTCGGAATTGGATGCTTGGAGCCCAAGAAACGCAATCTTAAGTCCACTCAAACACTTAGGATAAATTTCACTTGAATTATGAGTACTTAGGAGCCAAGTAAAGCATCCCAAATGTCTATATAAACAATCCAAGGCAACAATTCAAGAGGATCAGGTTTTAGCAGAGTTTTCTGCCAGAGCTTTACTCGTTTAGGGAATTACTCGAAGATAGCCAGTTGATCCATCTCGAAGAGTCGAAATTCTGCTCAAGACAAATGATCTCTCCATCAATTCCTTCAGGGGGTTTTAGGGATTTCTTATGTTTTGTTTTATCTTTTCTCTTGAGATGTTTTCTTATTTTATTATGAACTAGATCCTTCAGATACCTGAAGGGGATGAAACCTGTGATGGATTTTGTTATTTGATTTATTGGTTTATATGATAAATACTCAGTTTGTTCTTAATTATGTGGCTTAATTTAATCTGATGTGCTTAGGTGGAGGAGGAATAGACCCTGCCTAAGAGTAGATCTAGCATAATTAAGCGGAGTTGATCGGGTGCCTAGAGTAAGGTTACGAGATTTTACCGGATTAGGGTGAAACCTAACATCGGAGTCCATTGATCGATTTACTGCTTCCTTAGGGGGTTATTATAAGAGAACGAGAGTTCCACCAATTAACCTAAGGTTAGACGTTATTCACTTCGAGAGAAGGTTTAATATACGTTAGGGAGTCTCACGGATCAAGCAAAGTAAAAAGAAATCATATGAATTGAAAGTTAGATAATAAGTAAAGTCATAGGTGGATTCTTCCCGAGGGTATCGTTTTTATCAACTGAGTTTTCCAAAGTTTTTCCCCAGTTTATTCTTTTGTCTTTGCATTTATTTTAAGTATTTCATTAGTCTTAGATAAGTTAATTAATCACTCCATATTTAAGGCTAAATAATAGGAAGAAAGTGAGTAGTAGTACCTTTAGGTTCCTTGGGTTCGATAAGATATTCTTGCCTGAGCTATACTACTGTTCGATAGGTGCGCTTGCCTCTATTGTTGTCGCAGTCAGTCTACAAGTTCGATCACTCTTTTATAAATATTAAAACTAGGCTGTTTTGCAGCAATCAAGTTTTTGGCGTCGTTGCCGGGGAATTCTAAAATATTACGAAAGCTCTATTTTTATTACTTTAGCCATTATTTCTAATTTTTATTAAATTTCTAATTTTACTAATCTTCTTTCTTTATTAAAATTGCAAGGTACCTCTAGCTTATGACTAGAAGAAACCCTAGAGGACCATTAGAATACGACAGTGATATTGAAGGTACCGCTCACAGAAATCACAGAGAAACTAGACGAGCTTTAGACTACCAAAGAGAAGAACAACAAAACAGATCCAATCCTACTGAAGGGATGGCTGAAAATAATCCGCCTGATGCGCAAGATCAGAATGCTCCGCGTACTATGTATGATTATGTTAAACCTAATTTAACAGGAGTAGAATCTAGTATTGTTCGGCCTGCTATAGCTGCTAATAATTTTGAAATAAAACCTAACACAATACAAATGATTCAACAGTTTGTTCAATTTGATGGATTGTAGGACGAAGATCCAAATACTCATATAGCTAATTTCTTAGAGTTCTGTGATACTTTCAAAATAAATGGCGTTTTTGATGATGCCATACGTCTTCGGTTATTTCCTTTTTCATTAAGGAATAAAGCAAAGCAGTGGTTGAACTCGTTACCACGAGGGTCAATCACCACATGGGACATAATGACAAAAATTTCTTTTAAAGTATTTCCCACCAGCCAAAATGGCCAAATTTAGGAATGACATATCTTATTTTGTGCAGAATGACGCAGAAACATTATATGATGCATGGGAAAGATACAAGGATCTCCTAAGAAGATGTCCACACCACGGATTACGTTTGTGGCTTCAAGTCTAAACTTTCTACAATAGTGTGAATTCTTCAACAAGGCAAATGATTGATTCATCAGCCGGTGGAACTCTGAACAACAAAACTCCTGAAGCGGCCTGCGATTTTATTGAGGATATGTCATTAAACACTTATCAATGGCAAATCACAAGGGCAAAACTAACAAAATCAGCCGAAGTTTTCAACATAGACGCAATGACAATGCTGTCAACACAGGTGGACTTAATGAATAAAAAGCTTGATAATTTATGTTCTTCGCAGGTACATCCAGTAATGCAATGCAAAGTAAGCGGGAATGTGGCAAATGCTGAGTACCCACCCTACCAACCAGGAGTAGAAAACGAGCAGACAAACTATATAGGTAACAATTTCAGATCCAATAATAATCCTTATAGTAATACTTATAACCCAGGTTGGAGGAACCACCTAAATTTTTCGTAGGGAGGATAAGGAAATCAAGGAATTCAAAGGCAGCAACCTCCTCCAAATTATCAAAATCAGCCCTACCCGCAGGTAAAAAAATCAAGCCTTGAAAAGATGCTGACAAAATTCATGGCAGCCACAGAATCTCGTCTACAAAAGACTGATACAAACCTTGATGAACAATTGAAGTCGATGAAAGGACTCGAGAATCAAGTTGGAGAACTTACTAGGTCAGTGGGATACCTGACAAAGCTAATTTCTGAACGCCAACAAGGACGTCTATAAAGCAACACAGAAATAAACCCAAAAGAGCAAATCCAAGCCATTACAACTCAAGAGGGTACAGAAGTAGATAGACCCACATCAGCTCAAGAAAAGAAGGATAAGAGCGAGGTAGCTCAAGAAAAGCAAAAATCGGTAATCAAAGAATACCAACCTCGCCTACCTTATCCTAAAGCATTGAAAAAAGATGATTCAGAGGAACAATTCGGTAAGTTTCTAAAACTCTTGAAGAAATTACATATTCACTTACCTCTTCTTGAAGCTCTTTTTCAAATGCCCGATGCAAGGAAATTCTTAAGCAAGCTCTTGACGAACAAACACAAAATAGATGAAGAGCACCATGTTGAATTAAACGCAACATGCTCAGCAATGCTACAGAACAAGCTACCACAAAAACTAAAAGATCCAGGGAGTTTTACGATTCCATGCTTAATTGGTAGTTTGACTATTGATAATGCGTTAGCTAATTTAGGGGCAAGTATAAATGTTATGCCTTATGCACTGTTTAAACGACTAGGTCTAGAGAAGCCCAAACAAACTAGGATGAGTATTCAACTAGCTGATAAAACTGTTAGAATCCCTAGTGGCATTATTGAAGATGTTTTAGTCAAAATCGATAAATTTGTTTTCCCTGTAGACTTTGTTGTTTTAGACATGGACGAGGATAATTCAATCCCCTTTGATTTTAGGAAGGCCTTTTCTAGCAACTACTAGAACTAAGATTGATGTTGCCATAGGAGAACTCATACTTCGCATGGGAGATGAATCAATAAATCTTCAAGCTCTCAACTCAGCCAGAGCCATGAATGATGAAGGTACGGAAATTACTCTAGTCGATAATCAAATTATTCAACCTTTATTGCAGGAAACACCACATGACATCAAATATGAGTCAAAACATAGCATCTTAGTCGACACAGAAGAATCACGTACACTTAAGGTCGACAAATTAGAAATGCAGAAGACACAAGCAAAGATGGATCCACACAAAGTAAAGTCAGAGGGACCACCAGAACAGCTCATAGGGACAACGAATCACTTTAAAATAAAAGATGAGGTACACAAAATCTTCCCCCACAACACGGTCGATGTAAGCAATCCAATATTCATAAATTCCAAGGTAAACACTTCTCGACCCTAATTTTTTCATGAAAGAAGAACTACAGACATGAGGGAAGATGTTCAAACCTTTAAACCTCCTTGAAATCTTCAACACAAGAATAGTCTAGCTCAAGACTATAAACGAGCACTTTTCGGGAGGCAACCCGAACACTAACAATTTTTACTTTCAGTTTCTTTTCTTTCCATCTTTTTGTCCTAATTATTTCATTGAAAACTAACATAAAAGTGCAGATTGCCGTGCCACACTACTTACACACACCGCGTTCGTGGCCGTGTGGACCACCGTAATCGCCATATCGACAGAAAGAGAGCGGTGCAAGTCAATCCAACCACCCACAGCACGGGCACCGACAAAAATAGCATGGCCGTGCCTCACAGCCATGCTAAGATACTGACTTATTTAGCACAGGCAGACCATGCCCGTACATTTCAACTGTGCTCCTATACTGTCTTTTTAGGAACGGGCGTGCAAACCAACAAAAAGGGCATGAAAGGACAACACACCCCACAACACGGTCGTGCGATACGGCGGTGTGAATCGACACACCCTCGGTACACGGGCGTGGGAACGTGCCAGATTTGAAATCCTATTTAAATTCCCACAGCCCGTCCTCTTTGTCCCATCTTCTTTCTTATTCCTTCTTTCTCTTTTCTTTTAAATTTTTCTCCCTATTCATAGAAAAGATCCAAGACACTTGAGCAACACAAAGATCATGCCGAAAAACGTAAGCATTATCTCCTTAGAGGAGACCTCAACATGAGTTCATACCGGCAGCTTCACTTAATTGACACGCCAAGGGTCTCGGAAACCTTTTTGGTTCTATTTTTCTTTTCTCGTCTCCTTTATTTTCCTTATCTATGCTTCTTTTCTGCTTAATTTAGTTTATTTCAAATTAGTTTCTTGGTTTTAGGTTCTAAAGGCTGCTAGGGAATCACACACCACAGCCTTCAAGGTCACACCCACTTCGCAAACCATCAACAAAAGGACTTCTTAGTCCATTAGTCTTTTCTTTCAATTTCAGTTTTATTCTTAGTCTCCTTCTTTTTATTTCCTTAATCTTTAAATTTATTATTAGTATATTATTATTTCTCTAGATCTCCTGGCTATATCTTCACAGGCTACCCAATTTCTTCATCTAGCAAATTGCTTCTCGGTAGCGACTCCACCGGGCCCATAGAAAACACCATCACTGCCACCAAAGATGCCCGGGATCATCCAAATTTCAGGGAGTGTTACTTTCCCCACTTATCTTCTTGATTTGGCACATAAATTTCATTATCTATCTTTGTACATTGAGGATAATGTACATCTTAAGTGTGGTGGTAATAGTGTCTAACTTTTTGCATAATTGTCAAAACCCTGAAATTAGTCTTGATCTTAAGTATTATTCTCATAATATTAATTAGGATGAAATTTCTAATGATTTATGATTTTTATTGATATGTTTTAGAACAAATCGTAGTTAATTGTGCATTGATGATAAGTCTATTTTTCAAAAATAAAAATTGATAGGTTGTTGAACTAAATTTGAGTATTACTTTGAAATTTGAAATCTATAGGGATTGATGTCAAAAACACCCATAATTTCTGTGAGATATTGAGCCTTATAGAGCATATATTATTTTTCGTGCACACTTTTATTGATATTGAGTGTGTCAACTTTGAACTGTTATTCTAGAACTTGCGTCGTTTATGCATGTCGAGACCACAATAATGATTTGATATACTGAGATGATAAAGGCACCTAGGTTTTAACCTGTTCAATCCACTGAAAAGCCTACCTACACAAATTAACCCCTAGTGAACCCCGTTGAATCCTAACAACCTTTTTATTGACTCTCCGACTAATATTACCCCAAAATCCCTTTGTATTTGTTATCAACATTCTTTTGACTGCCCCTCTATCGAGAATTGACTTGATCAATTGCCAAATTAGGTTATTTCAATTATCAAAGTTCCTTCTATTAAGTTTTACTTAGTTTGTTCTTAAAAAAAATCGAAGTTTGTTCAATAAAAGAGCTTAGAGCAATTAAACTCCAATTGTTGAAGAAAAGGCTCGTATTAAAGTATTATCAAATTTTAAAGTGAAGAAAATACTCTTTATTATAGAGTAATTATCAAAAGTGGTATTATTACTTTTCATTCGATGTAAATATTCATATTTAGTTCATTATTTTTTTTTTGATTAGGTAATTAGTCAATTCAATCTCGATTTTAACTCTCTAATTCAGCCTTTATCCACACCTTTTAACCCAAGCCACGTTACAACCCTAATAAAGACCTTTTGATCTATTTATCATCTCATATACAGTAGTGGAGATTTGATTTTCAGGCAAGCCTATGGGATTAGCTTTTTAGGTTCGACTTTTGAGTGCTTTTTCTTGATCCTTAAACACTTTGAGTGTTTTGGGTGAATCTTTAGTGAGGATGTCTAACCTTGTCAGTTTTGAATCAAAGGTAACTATTTAAATAAGGGGAGACACCTATGTTTTCATGCTACAAAATCATGACTTATCTCGTTTGAATCTTTAGGGCACTTCGAGCTAAATGATCCATGTATAAATTATCTATGAATTATGATGAGGCATTGTCAATGGGAATTATGAATTTTGAAAAGTTTGTTTTAATTGTAAATTGAGAATTTTGCTTGAGGACAAGCAAAAGCTTAAGTGTGGGGGTATTTGATAAACCGTAAAAGTAACATATTTTAATCCCACATTTAGTATGCATTTGGATGAATTTATCCTTAATTTATGTAAAAAGGTGCTCTTAATCCTTTCTTTTAATGTCTTATACTCAGAAAAGCACCCAAGGGTAAAAAGGACACAAAAACGGTTTAAAACGGACCAAAGTGGGCCAACCCAAGAAGTCGGCACAGCCTGGACTTCATGCCACACGACCGTGCCCCAATATTTAGATTGCACATGGTCACACCCTGATTTACACGATTGTGCCTCGTCGACAAAAAGCCCAACACGGCCTGACCCCGATGTACACGGTCGTGCCCTAATTGGTAGACCCGAAGCACGGCCTCTACCCAGATATTGCACGGGCGTGTCATAGCCGTGCCTAAATCAACAGAATGGAGACACTGGCTGGACCACGATTTACATGAGCGTGCCTTAGTCATGCCCCTGCCGCGGGAAAGAGCAATTTCACTCGGAATTCGTTGCTTGGAGCCCAAGAAATGCAATCCTAAGTCCACTCAAACACTTAGGACGAATTTCACTTGAATTACAAGTACTTAGGAGCCAAGTAAAGCTTCCGAAACTTCTATATAAACAATTCAAGGCATCAATTCAAGAGGATCAGGTTCTAGCAGAGTTTTCTGCTAGAGCTTTACACGTTTAGGGAATTACTCGAAGATAGCTAGTTGATCCATCTCGAAGAGTCAGAATTCTACTCAAGACGCAGGATCTCTCCTTCAATTCCTTTAGGGGGTTTTAGGGATTTCTTATGTTTTGTTTTATCTTTTCTCTTGAGATGTTTTCTTATTTTATTATGAACTGGATCCTTCAGACACCTGAAGGGGATGAAACCTATGATGGATTTTGTTATTTGATTTGTTGGTTTATATGATAAATACTTAGTTTGTTCTTAATTATGTGGCTTAATTTAAACTGATGTGCTTAGGTGGAGGAGGAATAGACCATGCCTAAGAGTAGATCTAGCATAATTAGTGGAGTTGATCAGGTGCCTAGAGATAGGGTTACGAGATTTTGCCGGATTAGGGTGAAACCTAATATGGGAGTCCATTGATCAATTTACTGCTTCCTTAGGGGGTTATTATAAGAGAACGAGAGTTCCACTAATTAACCTAAGGTTAGACGTTATTCGCTTCGAGAGAAGGTTTAATATAGGTTAGGGAGTCTCACGGATCAAGCAAAGTAAAAAGAAATCATATGAATTGAAAGTTAGATAATAAGTGAAGTCATAGGTGGATTCTTCCAGAGGGTATCGTCTTTATCAACAGAGTTTTCCAAAGTCTTTTCCCAGTTTATTCTTTTGTCTTTACATTAAGTTTAAGTATTTCATTAGTCTTAGATAAGTTAATTAATCACTCCATATTTAAGGCTAAATAATAGGAAGAAAGTGAGTAGTAGTACTTTTAGGTTCCTTGGGTTCGATAAGATATTCTTGCCTGAACTATACTACTGTTCAATAGGTGTGCCTGCCTCTATTGTTGTCGCAGTCAGTCTACAGGTTCGATCACTCTTTTATAAATATTAAAACTAGACTGTTTTGCAGCGATCATAGGTATTCAATGACATCTCTTCAATAAAGCCGTAAGCCGCTTCAGGAGTTTTGTTATTCAAAGTTCCACCGGCTGATGAGTCAATCATTTGCCTTGTTGAAGAATTCACACCGTTGTAAAAAGTTTGGACTTGAAGCCACAAAGGTAATCCGTGGTGTGGACATCTTCTCAGGAGATCCTTATATCTTTCCCATGCATCATATAATGTTTCTACATCATTCTGCACAAAAGAAGATATGTCATTCTTAAATTTGGTCGTTTTGTCTGGTGGAAAGTATTTTAAAAGAAATTTTTTGGTCATTTGATCCCATGTGGTGATTGACCCTCATGGTATGACTTCAACCACTGCTTTGCTTTATTCCTTAATGAAAAGGGAAATAACCGAAGATGAATGGCATCATCAGAAATGCCATTTATTTTGAAAGTATCACAGAACTCTAAAAAATTTGCTATATGAGTGTTCGGGTCTTCGTCCTGCAAACCATCAAATTGAACAAATTGTTGAATCATTTGTACTGTATTAGGCTTTAATTGAAAATTATTAGCAGCTATAACAGGTCTAACAATACTAGATTCTGCTCCTGTCAAATTAGGTTTAGTATAATCATACATAGTACGCGGAGCATTCAGTTCTTGCACATTTGGCGGTGGATTGTTTTCATCCATCCCTTCAGTAGGACTGGATCTGTCTTGTTCTTCTCTTTGGTAGTCTAAAGCTCATCTAGTTTCTCTGCGATTTTTGTGAGCGGTAGCTTCAATTTCACTTTCGTAAGCTGAAGGTCCTCTCAGGTTCCTTCTAGTCATAAACTAGAGGTACCTGTTAGGAGAAGAAAGAAAGAAATTTAGCGCAAATAAAAAATTTAATCTAAACTAAAAATAAAAGTAATATTGGGAAAAAATAATAAAATAATGGCTAAAGTAATAGAAATAGAGCTTTCTTAATATTTTAATGTTCCCTGGCAACAGCGCCAAAAACTTGATCATGTCAAACAGTCGATTTTTAATATTTATAAAGAATGATCAAACCTGTAGACTAACTATGACAACGATTGAGGCAAGTGCACCTATCAAACAATAGTATAGTTTAGGCAAGATTATTTAAAAGTACTACTACTCACTTTCTTTCTATTATTTAGCCTAAAATATGGAGTGATTGGTTTATTAATCTAAAAATAACTAAAAAAACTAAACTAGATGCAAAGACAAAAGAATGAAACTTTGGGAAAAGACTGTGGAAAAACTCAGTTGATTTTAGACGATACCCTCAGGAAGAATCCACCTATGACTTATCTTGTTATCTAACTTTTAATTCATATGACTTCTTTACTTAGCTTGATCCGTGAGGCTCCCTAACATATATTAAACCCTCTCTCGAGGCGAATAACGTCTAACCTTAGGTTAATTAGTGGAACTCTCATTCTCTTATAATAACCCCCTAAGGATAAAGTAAATTGATCAATGGACTCCCGTATTAGGTTTCACCCTAATCTGGCAAAATCTCGTCACCCTATCTCTAGGAGTGCGATAAACCTCGCTTAATTATGCTAGATCTACTCTTAGGCAGGGTCAATTCCTCCTCTACCTAAGCACATCAGATTAAATTAAGCAACATAATTAAGAACAAACTAAGTACTTATCATATAATTTAGAAATCAAATAACAAAATCCATTATAGGTTTCATCTCCTTCAAGTATCTGAAGGGTTTAGTTCATAACAAAATAAGAAAACATCTCAAGAGAAAAGATAAAACAAAACATGAGAAATCCCTAAAACCCCCTAGAGGAATTGAAGAGGAGATCCTCTGTCTTGAGTAGAACTTCGGCTTCTTGAGATGGATCAACTGGCTATCTTCGAGTAATTCCCTGAATAAAAGCTATTGGCAGAAAACTCTGCCTAAAACTTCCTCCTTTAGAACGGCTACCTTGGGTTGTTTATATAGGCTTCTTAGATGCTTTACTTGGCTCCTAAGTACCTCATTCAAGTAGAATTACTATTAAGGTGTTTAAGTGGACTTAGGAGTATGTTTATTTGGCTTCATGCATCCAAATCTGAGTGAAATTGTTCATTCTCGTGGCAGGGGCGCACCCATGGCACACGCCCGTGTAAATCGTCTTCAGGACGTGTTTCTATTCTATCGATTGGGGCACGACTGTGTAAAACGTGGCATGGCCATATGAAGTAATTTGACAAGGCACAACCGTGTCACTTGAAGTCTAGGCCATGTCAATTTCTTGGGTTGGCCCAATTTGGTCCGTTTAAAGCCCATTTTACGTTCTTTTTATCCTTAGATGCTTTCCTGAGTATAAGACATGAAAAGAAAGGATTAAGAGCACCTTTTTACAGAAATTAGGGATAAATCATCCAAAAGCATACTAAATGTGGGATTAAAATATGTTACTTTTACGGTTTATCAGGAACCGTGGCGAATCCTGAGTACCCGCCCTACCAACTGGGCACAGAGAACGAACAGACGAATTATATAAGTAATAATTTAAGATCTAATAATAATCCTTATAGTAACACCTACAATCCAGGTTGGAGGAACCACCCAAATTTTTCGTGGGGAGGTCAAGGAGGCCAACGAAATCAAGGAAATCAAAGATAACAACCTCCTCTAAATTTCCAAAATCAGCCCTATCCGCAGAAAAAGGAGTCGAGTCTTGAAGAAATGCTAAAAAAGTTCACGGAAAACACAGATGCCCGTCTCTAAAAAACAAATACAGCACCTGATAACCAAGAAATATCGATCAAAGAGATCAAGGACCGACTCAAGGAAATCACTAAAACGGTTGGATAACTCGCGCAGCTGATGTCTGAACGACCACAAGGGCATCTACCAAGCAACACTGAGATTAACCCAAAGGAGCAAATCCAAGCCATAACAGCTCATAGTAGTATAAAGGTAGACAAACCCAGTTCAATACAAGAAGATGAAGTGGAAGAAGATAACATTGAGGTAACACAAGAAAAGCCAAAACTGGTAATCAAAGAGTACCAGCCTCACATACCTTTTCCCAAAGCGTTGAAGAGAGACGATTCAGAAGAACAGTTCGGTAAGTTTCTTAAACTTTTAAAGAAATTACATATTAACTTACAACTTCTTGAACTTCTTTCACAGATGCCAGATTCGAGGAAATTTTTAAAACAGCTTCTGACGAACAAACGTAAGTTAGATGAGGAACCACATGTGGAATTAAACGCAGTATGCTCAGCAATGTTACAGAATAGACTACCATGGAAGCTAAAAGATCCAGAGAGTTTTACAATCCCATGTTTAATTCGTAAACTAACTGTTGATAATGCATTAGCTAATTTAGGGGCAAATATAAATGTCATGCCCTATAAAATGTTTAAGCAGCTAGGTCTGGGGAAACCCAAACAAACTAGGATGAGTATTCAATTAGCTGATAAAACTATTAGAATTCCTAGGGGTATTATCGAAGATGTTCTTGTAAAAATTAGCAAATTCATTTTCCCAGTAGATATTGTTGTCTTAGACACGGATGAGGATAATTCAATTCCTTTAATCCTAGGAAGACCCTTTTTAGCAACTACCAATTGTTGCCACAGGTGAATTCATACTTTGTGTAGGTGACGAATCGATCAGTTTACAAGCTCTTGACTCAGCCAGGACATCGATCAATAAAGGTGAGAAAGTAAATTCATTTGATAATCAATCTATTCAAATCCCACCACAGGAACAACCCCAAAGCTACGAACCTGAACAGAAGCAAGGACCCTGTGCCAATAAAGAAGAATTGTGAAGGAACAAAGCTTTGAGGACAACGAACTAGAAGATTGGAAAACACATTTTAAAGAGAAGCCGAAACCACAAGAGGCAAAACCGAAAGAGCATCTAGAAGAGCTAATAGGGACATCGAATCACTTCAAAATAGGAGATCAGGTACGCAATTTCCTTCCATACGGAACAGTCGAGGTAAGCAATCCCATATTCGACACTTTTGAGGTAAACACTTCTTGACTTAACCTTTATCATGAAAATAAAAGCATGAGGAAAGATATTCAAACATTTAAACCACCATAAGTGTATAAGAAAAAAGGAAAAGTCTAGCTTAATACTTTAAACGAGCGCTTCTCGGGAGGCAACCCGAGCACTAACATTAATTTTTATTTTTTTAGTATTATTTTTATTTTTATTTTTATTTTTATTATCTCTTTTAGAATTTCAATAAACTGAAAGTATAGATTCCCAGACCACAAGGCCTAGCACACGGCCGTGGCTGTGGCTGTGTGGGTACTCCGAATCGCTGTACTAACATGGCGAGAGATACAAGTCAGACAGAATCAATTCACCAAAGTCACAAGCTCACCTACTTCACCACGGCTGCGCGAAGCAGCTGTGGACCAATACTACCTTTTTAGGAATGGGCATGGCGTCTGGAAAATAGGCGTGGTTGAACAAAAATGGCTGTGCGATACGACCGCGTGAAGATACTGACTTATCAACCCCGGGCGTGGCAATAAAAACACGGGCGTGTAGATCCCAACATGCCCCCAAACACGACCATGCAATACAGCCATGTAAATCAACACACCCATGGGACATGGGCGTGGAAAGGTGTCAGGAGCCAAAATTCTATTTAAACTCACCTCCTCCCCCTCTTCTTACTTACCTTCCTCCCTCCTTTCTTTCTTCCTTCTTCTTATCATATTTCACCTCTCGCTTTTTCTTCTAACATTCTTATAACTTTTGAGACACCAAAAACATGCCGAAGAAGCATAAGAGGCCAACCACAGTCTCCTCAAATGAGATCAATTCACATGAGTTCATGCCGGCAGCTTCAGCTACTCAACACGCCAAGGGTCTTCGAAACCTTTTCGATTTTATTTTTCTTTTCTCATCTCTTTTATTTTCCTTCCCTTTGACTATCTTATGCTTAATTTAGTTTATTTTATTCTAGTTTCTTGGTTTTAGGTTCTAAAGGCTGCTAGGGAATCATGCACCACAGCCTTAGAAATCACACACACCTCGCGAACCATCTATCATTAAGGACTCTTCAGTTCATTAGTCTTTTCTTTTAATTTCAGTTTTCTTCTTAGTCTCCTTCTCTTTATTTTTCTTGTCTTTAATTATATTATTAGTATATTTTTAATGTTTCTTTAGATTTCCTTGCTATATCTTTCTAGGCTTCCCAATTTCTTCATCTAGCACAGTGCCTGTCGGTAGCCACCCCAATAGGACCATAGAAAACGCCACCGTCGCCTCCTCCTACAATTCGAAAAGGGAATAAGGATTCATCCAAAAATTTAGGAAGTGTTACTTCTCTCCCGTCTCTTTTGATTTTATTATGACATGATTACATATCTATCTTTGCACATTAAGGGCAATGTACATCTTAAGTGTGTGGGGTAAAAGTACCTAACTTTTTTGCATTATTACCAAATCTCTGAATTTAGTATTGTTCCTAAGTAATTTTCTCATATTATTAATTAGTATGAAATTTCTAATGATTTATGATTTTTATTGATATGTTTTGGATTAAGTCATTGATAATTGTGCATTGATGATTAAAATTGAAGAATACTATAGAATCAAGCATGATCAGTCTATTTTTGAAGAATAAAAAATTTTCTAGGTTGTTGAACTGAATTTGAATATTATCTTGAAGTTTGAAATTTACAGGGATTGATGTCAGAAACACCCAAAATTTTTGAGAGACTTTGAGCCTCACAGAGCATATATTCTTTTTCATGCTCACTTTTGAAACACCCCAAACTCAGCCCATAAGCCCTGACCGGATCTGGTATGTTCCTCGAGTAAAACTTCAATTAAATCTTATTTTGTTTTATTAGATAATATGTTGGTTCTGTAGAAAATAGGTCTATTTAGTAATCACGTTGTAAATGGTGTTTAGATAAGTTGGTGTCTCATTAAAACATTATCTTGATGAGAAAGATTATAAGTTAAAAGTAAACCAAATTTAAAACTTATTATTATTGTGAAAACCATATGTGTTTAGGTGTAAAAATAGTTTAAGTTATTTTTGAAATCATTTAATTATTTAGTAAATATTTGATCGTAGTGCATTAAAAATCTAAAACGTAAATAAAAGCAAATCCATAGCGCCTTATTACAAAAACATAACCCAAAATAAATCCAGAATAACAAAAATAAACGTAGTGGGTTTAATTAAAAGGAAACCGAAATACTGAGTTGAGCAATGGCCACCACATAGTCCTCACTGACCCGATCCATCACGCTAAGCGTCACCTGAAAAGATAACCCACGAGGGGTGAGTCAACATACTCAATGTGTAACATAACACTAAAAACCCAATCGATCATAGCCATAAAGCCCATTTAAATCACCTTTAGCCATAAGCCCATAATATAGCAAATCAGATAATAACAGATTAAATCACATGTACATATATAATGAAATGCAATCTCGAGCCCACCTAGATATCCATCCGCTACACACCACCCGTACCTACCAATCACACCGTGGGGATTACTAAATTGACCCTCCATCCGCTACACACCATTGAAGGTAGTCGCTGCAGTCAACTACACATCTCCCTTATAAATTTGTGGCATGGCCACCGGATAATTGTGACAGAGTCACCGGATTCATAATATGTGAATGAAGTCACCGAATTCATAATATTGTGACCGAAGTCACCGGAAACATAATATTGTGATCGAAATCACCGGATAATGTGGTAAAAACCACCAGAACACTTCCCCTTTATCAATATCACCCATATGCCCAAGCAATTAACATATTATTTCGATATCATGCCATATACCCCAAAAATCATAATGGTATCATGCACATTTCATATTCATGCTTATAGCATTATTAACGAAGTATTAGGGGTAAACATACCTGAATACCATGTACCACTGAATGGTACCCGCAACCATTATCATACATATTTTTCTTAACACATGTAAATCATTAATATTATCGATCTATTAGAAATTTAGTGTAGTGCTACACACCTTGTAATCACGAAGAACGATAGAATACTTAAGATTTCTGACTTTTGCCTACAACGTCGACAGTACCTACATAACACTATATGAGAAATCGATTATCACTAAAAAGATATGGCCTTTGGTCGAATATCATTATCTCCTTACCTTGGATTATTCAAATTCTGAATGATCTCCCCCTAAACGTCGGCTACAAAGGAACCCCGAAACTTTCCTTCAAGATTCGGCCAAAGAAATTAGGAGAATTAGAATCTTGATTTTCGACAGTCAAAGATAAATAAAGGAAAAGAGATTTACCTAAAAGAGATCCTTACCGAAAAAGAATGACCAAAACGCAAATGGTCAAAAACCTCCAAAAAAAAATTCGACAGACGAAGTAGAGAACTAGATTCAAATGAGAAAGATGATAGGTTTTTGGTACTTAGAAGCAATCGGTTTCAATGGTGTCAATGAAGTGAAACTTTTGGCTTTAGAAGAGAATAGCAAGGTTATAGATTCGGCTCTAACAAAATAGAAAGAAAGGAAAAGAAAGGAAAAGTAAAAGAAAAGAAGAAATGATCAAAGAGGCTAAATGGTTTCGGCTATGGAAGAAATTGAACAAATAAAAAGTTTTTGATAATGGTGCACTTTCGGTCAAGTAAAAAGAATGAAAGAAAAATGCCTTCAAAAGCAATAATATTTCGGTACCAAAAAGAAAGAAAAGCTTGAGAGGAAAAGAAGAAAAAGAGATACCAATGGTCAAAGATGGTAGCCAAAACAAAGCAAAATTTTCACCTAATGCTAATGACAAATTCGGCTAAGGAGAAAGATTTTGGAGAAAAGGGAAAAGATGCACAAAATGCTAAGAATTTGGCCAACTATCCTCCCCCTAATCCCATACAATATTCGGCCAACCCCCCTAGCCACCTATGCCATCAACATTCATGGTCAAAATGACCATGAAAAATTTCCAAAACATCACCCATTCATCAAGCCTTATGTCCCCTTATCCTTCCATAACACCTTGATTCCATGCCTTAACTAATAACTTGCCTTTTTCCTTTAGTCTACTATCCAAAAATGAAAGAAAATCCATCCATACCAAAAATAGAGCTTGACCAACACAATAGGAAAGAGAACAAAAAATAAAAATCCTTCCAATTGCTAACCAAGGGATTCGAACCTCTCCCCTCATGCATTCACCCATGCACCAACACCACTTTACCAATTGACTTGTTGTGATTAAAACCTCATACCAATTTTTCTTAAGGCCAATCTTGCTTAGCTCCCCTTTTAAGACTAAAAAAAAAATCTAATATTTTTCTAAAGCATTCTCTTACATTCTAAAATTCCCAAAGTCCTCAAAACACATACAATCAGCACACAACATATCACTACACGCATTCAAGCGAAAAAAATTCATAACCCCTGAATCTTGGATATTACAGTTCTACCCTCCTTAAAAATAATTTCGACCTCGAAATAACCTGGCTAGAACAAGTGAGGGTATTGCTGTCGCATTGCTTCCTCTGGCTCCCATAAAGCTTCTTTCGATCCATGGTTACGCCATAATACTTTGACGAGAGGAACTGACTTCCTCCGTAACACCTTCACATCCCATTCCAAAATCTGAATCGGCTCCTCCTCGTAGGACAAATCTGGACTTAGCTCAACTTCCTCAACTGGCACTACATGAGATGGATCCGATTGGTAACGATGTAACATCGAAACATGGAACACATCGTGCATTTGCTTCAACTCCGAAGGTAACTCTAACTGATATGCCATTGGTCCAACCCACTTCAAAACCCGATAAGGTCCTATAAACCTGGGACTTAACTTCCCTTTGCGACCAAATCTCATCACTGTCTTCCAAGGTGAAACCTTTAGGAACACTTGATCCCCCACAGCAAACTCTATATTCTTCCGCTTAAGATCTGTGTACGACTTTTGCCTATCAGATGCTCCCTTTAATAGAGCCCGGATTACCTTAACCTTTTCTGCAGATTCCTCCACAATCTCTGGACCCAAAACATGACGTTCCCCCAATTCTGTCCAACACGTAGGAGTGCGACACTTCCGTCCATACAGCACTTCATACGGTGCCATCCGAATACTTGCTTGATAACTATTGTTGTACACAAACTCCGCTAAAGGTAAGAACTCCTCCCAGCTTCCTCTAAAATCTATCACACATGCCCTTAACATATCCTCTAAAACTTGGATTACTCACTTAGACTGGTCGTCCGACTGTGGATGAAATGCCGTACTGAAGTCCAATCTAGTGCCCAAAGCCTGATGTAATGCTTTCCAAAACTGAGACGTAAACCTCGGATCCCTATCCGAAATAATCGACAATAGCACTCCATGCAGCCTCACAATTTCAGCCACATACAACTTCGCCAATTTTTGCAAAGAGTAATCAACCCGTACTGGGATGAAATATGCAGATTTCGTCAATCGATCCACTATCACCCATACCAAGACTTTCTTAGTAGGCGTAAAGGGAAGCCCACAAATAAAGTCCATGGTGATTCTTTCCCACTTCCACTGCGGAATCTTTATCGGTCAAGCAACTCAAGGTACTTGATGTCCAAATTTTGACTTTCGACACGTTAAACACTTCCCTACGAATTTCAGAACTTTCGCTTAAGACCAAGCCACCAAAACCGATCCCAGAATCTCGGATAACTTACTTCCTCCGGGATGCATAGTATAAGGGCTACCATGCGACTCCTGAAGAATCCTTTGCCTCAACTCCTGATCCTTCGGCATACAGACCTTACCCTTGAAACACAATGCTCCATCGCTGTTAACACCATAATCTTCCAGCTCCCCATTCTGCACCTGCCGTAGCTTAGCACTCAAATCATCGTCTACCAACTGTCTTTCTTTCACTTGACTCAACCACATCAGCTTTACTTGTAATTTCACCAGCAAGCTTCCGTCTTCATAAAGACTAAGATGTACAAACATCGCCCTTAGATCTAACACCAATTTCTGACTTAAAGCGTCTGCCACCACATTCGCCTTGCCCGGGTGGTACTCTATAGAACAGTCGTAGTCTTTCAACAACTCCACCCACCTTCCCTGTCTCAAGTTCAGCTCCTTTTGAGTCAGTAGATATTTCAGACTCTTGTGGTCCGTATATATCGCTGACTTTTCCCTATATAAATAATTCATCCATACCTTAAGAGCAAAGACTACCGCTTCCAATTCCAAGTCATGCGTCGGATAGTTAACCTCGTGTGGCTTTAATTGTCGAGACGCATAAGCAACTACTTTCCTATCTTGCATCAGAACACATCCTAATCCTGTGTGAGAAGCATCACAATACATCACAAAATCTTTCCCTGCCTCAGGCTGAATCAAAATCGGAGCTTCAGTCAAAACCCTCTTAAGCTTCTCAAATCTCTCTTGCTGCTTATCTGCCCATACGAAAGGTACCTCATTTCTTAACAATTTCGTTAAAAGTGCAGCTATTGATGAAAATCCCTCACAAACCTTCTGTAGTAGCCTGCTAAACCCAAGAAACTATGAACCTCAGCTACAGACATAGGTGGTTTCCAATCTAACACTGCCTCAATCTTCCGAGGATCCACCCTTATCCCTTCTGCAGACACCACATGCCCTAAGAATGCAACTTCCTTCAGCCAAAATTTGCACTTGCTGAATTTGGCATATAGCTTCTTCTCCCTTAACACTTGCGACACTATCCGAATATGCTCATCATGCTCTATCCTGACTTAGAATACACTAGGATGTTGTCTATGAACACCATGACAAACTGATCCAAGTAGGGTTGAAAAACCCGATTCATCATATCCATAAACGCAGCTAGGGCGTTCGTCAATCCGAATGGCATTACCAAGAACTCATAATGCCCATATCTTGTTCGAAAAGCTGTCTTATGGATATCCGCTTCCTTTACCATAAGCTGATGATACCTGACCTTAGATCTATCTTTGAGAATACCATAGCTTTCTTAAGCTGATCGAACAAGTCGTCGATCCTCGGGAAAGGATACTTGTTCTTGATGGTCAGCTTATTCAACTGCCGATAATCTATACACATCCTCATCGTTCCGTCCTTCTTCTTTACGAACAAGACCGGTGCTCCCCATGGAGATACACTTGGTCGGATAAACCCACGATCAAGCAACTCTTGAATTTAAGCCTTAAGCTCAACCAACTCCTTTGGTGCCATTCTATACGGAGTGATAGATACTGGCGCTATACCAGGCAACAAGTCAATCCCAAATTCCACCCCCCGATTCGGAGGCAAACCTGGAAGTTCTTTCAGAAAAACATCCACAAATTCTCTTACAGTCCTGACTCCTTCAACAGTTGCTTCCTTAACCTCCAAGGCACTAACCAACATCAGAAAAGCTACACATCCCTTCCTTACCATCTTCTTTACCTTAAGAGCAGATACCATATTTGATAAATAGTTTCTTCTCTCGCCCATCACCACAACTTCCTTGTCACCAATAGTTCTTATTGACATCCGCTTAGCAGCATAATCCACATTCACACGATACTTCACTAGCCAGTCCATGCCTAAGATCAGGTCAAATTCCCCGAATGGAAATTCCATTAAGTCAACCGAAAACTGCATCCCTTGCACTTCTAAAGGAACTTCCTTAAAGAGCTTATCTACTACTACAATCTGTCCTAAAGGACTAAGTACAGTCATCTTCCTAGGTACAGTCTTAGAGTTCACATGCAGAGTTCCAAATACTTCACTAGTGATGTATGAATGAGTTGACCCCATATCTATCAAAGCAATAAAGGGAAACCCAGAAATAAGGAACGTACCTACTATAACGTCAGGTGCG
The DNA here is from genome assembly GCA_025506655.1 of Gossypium rotundifolium. Lineage (NCBI taxonomy): Eukaryota > Viridiplantae > Streptophyta > Magnoliopsida > Malvales > Malvaceae > Gossypium > Gossypium rotundifolium. The sequence goes on from CP106722.1 coordinate 66,459,259, forward strand.
TCACTATCTTCCCTCCGAGGAACCGCATACACCAAACCTGGCTGTCTCGCCTCAGTGCTACCACTGCCTCTGCTTGGGGTCCCGCGACCTCTACCAGAACCATTACCTCTGCCATTCGGACCATGACCCCTTATCGACTGCTGTCCACCTCTGCCAGCCTGATTAAAACCCTGACCTGCTGGGCGGTTCTCATCTGTATTCATTGGACAATCCTTAATCATATGATCCTTGGACCCGTACTTAAAACATCCCCATTCTTTTTCCAACATTCTCTCGGGTGCATCTTTCCACACTGAGCACAAGCACGGTACTGTCCCCCCGTAGTAACCTACTGACTTTGCGGCCCATCAACTCTAGGTTTCTTTTGAAAATTCTCGGATGACCCTGAAAACCCAAAGTTCCTCTTATTCTTATTCTGACCTCTATCCCGATTCTGTCTCTCGGTTCGATTAACTTTTTCAGCTATCCGTGCCCTATCCACTAAGACTTCAAAGTCTCTTTCCCCGTGCAGAGCAATCAACACTCGTAACTCATCTCTCAATCCATCCTCGAATCAGACACACCGCTCATAATTAGTAGCTACTATCCCTCTAGCATATCGGCTAAGCCGCAAAAACTCCGCTTCATACTCAGCTATCGACTTATTTTCTTGCACTAGATTTAGAAACGCCTTTCTCTAATAGTCGATATAGCTAGCTCCAACGTATTTCCCTTCAAACTTAACCTTAAAATACCCCCAATCCACTCGATCCGCAGGGGTACTCTCCTTGACAGTGAGCCACCACTGGTAGGCCTCATCACGAAGCAGCGAAATAGCACCTTTCAACTTTTCCTCGGTAGTGCAGTCCAAATCATCCATGATCCTCTCGACTGCCTCTAATCAGTACTCTGCTACATTCGGAGCTACCCCAGATACTCCCCTAAAAACCACGGCTCCATTTGATCTAAGTCTCTCAGCTACTAACTTTCGAGCCTCATTTCCCATACTAGCTCCCGCTACTCGCTCTAGAACTTGCAGCATAGCCTGCGATACAGCGTCATCTCCTCCAGTTTGCTCTTGAAATTCTGCCCCTACAGCTGGTGGCGGTGCCTCATTTTTGGAACCTTGACCAGATCTAACTGGTTCCGACACAGCCATTCTGCCTCTACCGCGTCCACGACGACCACGTCCCCTAGAGCTCATGTCTACTTCGCGTCTTATCTATTTTTACGAAAAGTTTTATGCATTAGAGTCTTTTCACTTCTTGTTTAAAGAAAGTTTTATGCAACAGAGTTTATTCAGTGGTTTTTCCGTAGAAGTACACATATACCTAGGGTCCATGTCTCTAAAGTATAGTTTCCTTAGGCTTATCAACTAAAGTATCATACATTCACATCAATTTATCAACAAAAGAACTTACCTGGTGGACCTGGGTCGAGAACTTGGGTGCCACGCTTCTATAAAAATCATTTTAACTAACTAAAAAAAATTTTCAAAAAGTCATTTGGGCCTAATTTTGAAAACGTTGCGGGCTTCAAAACCAAAGGCTGAGTGTTTAAAACTGGGCTCTGATACCAAGTTGAAACACCCCAAACCCGACCCATAAGCCCTGACCGGATCTGGTATGTTCCTCGAGTAAAACTTCAATTAAATCTTATTTTGTTTTATTAGATAATATGTTGGTTCTGTAGAAAATAGGTCTATTTAGTAATCGCGTTGTAAATGGTGTTTAGATAAGTTGGTGTCTCATTAAAAACATTATCTTGATGAGAAAGATTATAAGTTAAAAGTAAACCAAATTTAAAACTTATTATTATTGTGAAAACCATATGTGTTTAGGTGTCAAAACAGTTTAAGTTATTTTTCGAAATCATTTAATTATTTAGTAAATATTTGATCGTAGTAGATTAAAAATCTAAAACGTAAATAAAACAGTCCATAGCGGCCTTATTACAAAAACATAACCCAAAATAAATCCAGAATAATAAAAATAAACGTAGTGGGTTTAATTAAAAGGAAACCGAAATACTGAGTTGAGCAATGGCCACCACATAGTCCTCACTGACCCGATCCATCACGCTAAGCGTCACCTGAAAAGGAAACCCACGAGGGGTGAGTCAACAGACTCAGTGTGTAACATAACACTAAAAACCCAATCGATCATAGCCATAAAGCCCATTTAAATCACATTTAGCCATAAGCCCATAATATAGCAAATCAGATAATAACAGATTAAATCACATGTACATATATAATGAAATGCAATCCCGAGCCCACCTAGATATCCATCCGCTACACATCACCCATACCTACCAATCACACCATGGGGATTACTAAATCGACCCTCCATCCCCTACACACCATCGAAGGTAGTCGCTGCGGTCAACTACATATCGCCCTTATAAATTTGTGGCATGGCCACCGGATAATTGTGATAGAGTCACCGGATTCATAATATGTGACTGAAGTCACCGGATTCATAATATTGTGACTGAAGTCACCGGATACATAATATTGTGATCGAAATCACCGGATAGTGTGGTAAAAACCACCGGAACACTTCCCCTTTATCAATATCACCCATATGCCCATGCAATAAACATATTATTTCGATATCATGCCATATACCCCCAAAATCATAATGGAATCATACACATTTCATATTCATGCTTATTGCATTATTAACAAAGTATTAAGGGTAAACATACCTGAATACCATGTACCACTGAATGGTACCCGCAACCATTATCGTACATATTTTTCTTAACACATGTAAATCATTAATATTATCGATTTATTAGAAATTTAGTGTAGTGCTACACACCTTGTAATCACGAAGAACGATAGAATACTTAAGATTTCTGACTTTTGCCAACAACGTCGACAGTACCTACATAACACTATATGAGAAATCAATTATCACTAAAAAGATATGGCCTTTGGTACAATATCATTATCTCCTTACCTTGGATTCTTCAAATTCCGAATGATCTCCCCCTAAACGTCGGCTACAAAGGAACCCCGAAACTTTCATTCAAGATTCGGCCAAAGAAATTAGGAGAATTAGAATCTTGATTTTCGACAGTCAAAGATAAATAAAGGAAAAGAGATTAACCTAAAAGAGATCCTTACCGAGAAAGAATGACCAAAACGCAAATGGTCAAAAACCTCCAAAAAAATTTGACAGATGAAGTAGAGAAATAGATTCAAATGAGACAGATGATAGGTTTTTGGTGCTTAGAAGCAATCCGTTTCAATGGTGTCAATGAAGTGGAACTTTCGACTTTAGAAGAGAATAGCAAGGTTATAGATTCGGCTTTAACAAAATAGAAAGAAAAGAAAAGAAAGGAAAAGTAAAAGAAAAGAAGAAATGATCAAAGAGGCTAAATGGTTTCAGTTATGGAAGAAATTGAGCAAAGAAAAAGTTTTTGATAATCGTGCACATTCGATCAAGTAAAAAAAATGAAAGAAAAATGCCTTCAAAAGCAGTAATATTTCGGTACCAAAAAGAAAGAAAAGATTGAGAGGAAAAGAAGAAAAAGAGATACCAATATGGTCAAAGATGGTAGCCAAAACAAAACAAAATTTTCACCTAATGCCAATGACAAATTCAGCTAAGGAGAAAGATTTTAGAGAAAAGGGAAAAGATGCACAAAATGCTAAAATTTGGCCAACTACCTCCCCTAATCCCATACAATATTCGCCAACCCCCTAGCCACCTATGTTATCCACATTCATGGTCAAAATGACCATGAAAAATTTCCAAACATCACCCATTCATCAAGCCTTATGTCCCTTATCCTTCCATAACACCTTGATTCCATACCTTAACTAATAACTTGCCTTTTTCCTTTAGTCTACTATCCAAAAATGAAAGAAAATCCATCCATGCCAAAAATAGAGCTTGACCGACACAATAGGAAAGAGGACAAAAAATAAAAATCCTTCCAATTGCTAACTAGGGGATTCGAACCTCTCCCCTCATGCATTCACCCATGCGCCAACACCACTTTGCCAATTGACTTGTTGTGATTAAAACCTCATAACAATTTTTCTTAAGGCCAATCTTGCTTAGCTCCCCTTTTAAGACTAAAAAAAATCTAATATTTTTCTAAAGTATTCTCTTACATTCTAAAATTCCCGAAGTCCTCAAAACACATACAATCAGCACACAACATATTACTGCACGCATTCAAGCGAAAAAAATTCATAACCCCTAAATCTTGGATATTACAACTTTATTGATTATGAGTGTGTCAACACTGAATTGTTATTCTAGAACTTGCCTCGATTATACATGTCAAGACCACCTTTTTAGTTTGATATACTGTGATGATAAAGGCACCTAGGTTTTAACCCACTCACTCCACTAAAAAGCCTACCTTCATAATTAACCCCTAGTGAACCCTTTTTAATCCTAACAACCCTTTTTATTGATTTACCCGCTAATATAAACCCAAAAACCCTTTGTATTTGTTATCACCATTCCTTTTACTACCCTTCTATTGAGAATTGATTTGATCAGTTGCCTAATTACTTTATTTCGATTGATATAGTTCTTTCTTGTATTATGTATTTATTTGATTTGTTCTTAAAAAAAATTGAATCGATCGAAGTAGATTCAGTATTAATAGTATAAAAAGAAAAAAAACGAAGTATATTCATTATCAGTTCTATGTTCTAAGAGCTCGTACGTTTAAATTCAACATCTTGAAGAAGAAGCTCGTATTATTAGTATTTTCATGTGATGTAACTATTCATATTATTAGTTCAATTATTTTTCTAAAAGTTAGGTAACTTGTCAATTCAATCTTGATTCTAAACCTTATAATTCAGCCTTTATCCACTCCTTTAACCCAAGCTACGTTACAACCCTGTTAAAGACCTTTTGATTTGTGTATCGTCTCATATGACAGTGGTGGAGATTTGATTTTCAGGCAAGTTTATGGGATTAACTTTTCGTGTTCGACTATTGAGTGCTTAATTGTGAACCTTAAACACTTTTGAGTGATTTGAGTGAATCTTTAGTGAGGATGTCAATCCTTGTCGGTTTTGAATCAAAGGTAATTATTTAGAAAAGGGGAGACACCTATGTTTTCATGCTACAAATATATGACTTAAAATTGTTTGAATCTTTAGGAGTCTTTAAGTTAAATTATCCATGTATGAATTATCTATGAATTATGATGAGGCATTATTAATAGGAATTATGAATTAGGTAAAGTTCATTTTAATTGTAAGTTGAGAATTTTGCTTGAGGACAAGCAAAAGCTTAAGTGTGGGGGTATTTGATAAACCGTAAAAGTAACATATTTTAACCCCATATTTATCATGCTTTTGGATGATTTAGCCCTTGTTTTATGTAACAAGGTGCTCTTAATCCTTTCTTTTCATGTTTTATACTTAGGAAAGCACCCTAGGATTAAAAGAATGAGAAACGGGCTTAAAATGGGCCAATTTGGGCCAAAGTGGAACTTGGCACGGCCTAGACTTCAAGCCACATGGCCGTGTCTCATCAATTTACTTCACACGGTTTGACCACGATTTACACGATCATGCCTCAATCAACAGAACCGAAACACGTCCCAGACCATGATTTACACAGCCGAGCCTAAATTAATAGAATCGAAACACAGCCTAAAGTTAATTTACCCGAGCGTGTGCCATGGCCATGCCCCTGTCGTGGAAAAGAGGAATTTCACTCGAAAAAGGATACTTAGGGAGAAACAAATGCATTCTAGGAGCCTATATAAAGACCCTAAGTGTAACCTGAAAGAAGGGTGATCAGTTAGGCAGTCAGCTAGGCCAAGAAGTCAAGCCAGAAAGCCAGATTTGTGGGAATCACTCGAAGATAGCTAGTTGATCCATCTCAAGAAGCCAGAATTCTACTCAAAATGGCAGATCTCTCCTTCAATTCTTTCAGTGGGTTTTAGGGATTTCTTATGTTTTGTTTTATCTTTTCCTTGAGATGTTTTATTTTATCATTATGAACTAAAGCTTTTAGATACCTAAAAGGGATGAAACCTAGATGAATCTTGTTATTGTCTTCTGAATTATATGATAAATACTTGATATGTTCTTAATTATGTGTGCTTAATTCTTGTGTTAATGTTTTCGGGATATTAATTCAAGTCAGATGTTCTTAGGTGGAGGAGCAAAAGTCCCTGTTTATGAATAGATCTAGCATAATTAAGCGGAGTTGTTCGTGCGCCTAGAGATAGGGTGACGAGATTTTGTCGAATTAGGGTGAAACCTAATATGGGAATCCATAGTTAGAGTTACTGCTATTCTAGGGGGTTATTAAGTGAGAAAGAGATTTTCGTTAATTAACCTAGGGTTAGACGTTATTCGCCTTGAGAGAGGGTTTAATATACGTTAGGGAGTCTTACGGATCAAGTCAAGTGAATAAATAGTATGGTTCAGTGTTAGATAATAAGTGAAGTCTAGGTGAATTCTTCTTGAGGGTATCATTGTGATCAATTGAGTTTCTCTTCAAGATTATTTCCCAATTCATTCTTTTTGTCTTTGCAACGTAGTTTAGTAATTAATTAGTTAATTTAGATTTAATCAACCAAATCATTCAATATTTAGGCTAAATAATAGAAAGAAAGTGAGTATTAGTACTTTTAATTCCTTCGGGTTCGACAACCCGATCTTGTCTAAGCTATACTCCTGTTCGATAGGTGCACTTGCCTTAAGTCGTTGTCAGAGTTAGTTTCCAGGTTTGATCATTCTTTTTATAAATTTTAAAACTCAACAATTCTAGACGATCATATGTTTTGTTTTATAGTTTCTTATGAGATGTTTTATTTTACTATTATGGACTAAACCCCTCAAATACCAGAGGAGGATGAAACCTAAGATGGATCTTGTTATTGTTTTCTGAGCTGTATGATAAATATTTGATTTGTTATTGACTATGTGTTCTTAATTCTTGTTTTGATATTTCAGGATATTGATTCAAGCATTTATGCTCTTACGTAGAGGAGGAATAGACCCTGTCTAAGAGTAGATCTAGCATAGTTAAGTGGAGTTGATCGCAACACTAGAGATAGGATGACTAAAATCTGTCGGATTAGGGTCAAACCTAATATGGGAGTCCATAAATCGAGTTAATGCAATTCTAGGGGTTTTAATTAGAAAGAGATTTCAATTAATCAACCTAGGGTTAGACGTTAGTAGCCTCGAGAGAGGTATTAATATAAATTAGGGAGTCCTACGGATCAAGTCAAGTGAATAAATCATCTGGTTCAGTGTTAGATAACAAGTGAAGTCTAGGTGGATTCTTCCTCGGGTATTGTCTTAATTAACTGGTTTTTCCCACAAGTATTTTCCCAATTCCCTTTTCTGTGTCTTTATCATCTTTAGCTTAGTAGTTAGTTAATTTTAGGTTATACAACAATTCCCTTAATTCTTAGGCTAAATAATAAAAAGAAAGTTAGTATTAGTACTTTTAGTTCCTTTCGGTTCGATATTCTAGTCTTGCCACTTAACTATACTACTGCTCGATAGGTGCGCTTGCCTCCATCGTTGTCTTAGTTAGTTTCCAGGTTCGATCATTGTTTTTATAAATTTTTAAGACTCTGACACACGATCAAGCAATTCCATACACTCACCACTTTGCGTCTTTTTCAAAAAACGAAACCTTAACTAACGTTTCTCTAACTCATAGCAAGATCTAATGAATCTGAAGCTTAATACATATATTCACACAATAACCACAGTCAAATATGAACCAAATATTCATTCAAACTAACTAAAACACAAGCTTTATGCTAAGTCCCCATGTAACTTAAACTATTAACATGACAACTTTATAAACTGATATCTCGATCTATACTAAACCTTTTTGCTTAAAATCAGTTTTGTTCATCTAATTATTTGTCTATGCCTAATTCACAACCTTCAAACTAGACAAATCTATTCAATTCATGGTATCGACATTTTTGGACATCTTTTAGGCAATTTTCATAAAATTCATTAAAACATGAGAAAACATTAACAAAACTTTAGGATAAGTTTGAAAACTTTCTAATCATGCTAAAACAAGTTGAAAAACACTTTGAAATGAAGTTTTTATGTAAAATTATGAAATCCATCATTAATGATTGGATTTTCGGCTTTTATTTAAAATATGCGATTCAAGGGCTAATAATTCAGTTCTAGAGTCTAAATAACATTAAAAACTTATGAATAAATGAATGATTACCTTTGGAGAAAGAATTGACGAGTTTTGATGAAAATTTGGAAACCCCACGTTTGAAGAAGATGGTGAAATTTTATGGAGTTTTGGGTGTTTTTATTTAAGGTTTATGATAATAAATGACTTTGGAATGATGAGAAATCAATGTATTGTGATTTCGAAATAAAAAAATAAATGGAAATAGCTAGGGAAAGGCAAGGGGCGACACAAGTTTGAAAGGGAGAAGAAACAGACGTGAAAAACATGTTGAAGGGGGTGAAATAGGTTCAATTTTACAAAATGGTAAAATTCAACATAAATTCGTACTATTTTGACTTTGTTACAAATCACTCCCTTTTCAAAATTAAGGGGTTCTAGTTCACTTTTTTCAAAAATTGATTTGGCAGTTCAGGTTTCCTAGTTGAAAACACTATCGAGTACTAATCTTACGAAATTCTGAACTTATATAGGCCAAAATTTCCAAAATACTCCTAAAACTCCTAGCCCCTATTTTGGGGTGTTACACATAGTGCCTCTAAATTGCAAATTATTCTAAATTATCTAAATCATGTCTCAAAGTTATTAGCTGTAATCGTCGGCCTTGCTATACTTTCTTGAACTATGTCTATACTTGGTAAGGCATAATCCCTTAAAGTTCTTTTGTTCTGAGCCATCTGTACATTAGCGGGAAGTTGTTTTATTAGTTGGTTTCCTAGGGCATTATCGCAAGCATCACCAAACAATGGATTTTCATGTGGTAAGTTATCTACAATAGTTAGTGATGGATCTTACATTTCCTGCTAATGCTGTTGTTGTCGGTGATTTATTCAAATTATTCGCTCTGGATTTGTGGCTGTTACAGTAGGTGTGGCCTTATTGCAAGTCATACACTAAATCCAGAAAGAGGAAATTAGTAACAATAAATAAAATAAAATTGTATCTATAGCCTACAAATTTCCTAATTACACTTTTAGAGTGTGAAAATTAAAATCAAACTAGTGACTTTACCTTCCCTGAAACGATGCCAACGACTTGATTGCCTTTGGACGTACTAACGTCCAGAGTGTGAATACTGTAATAAAATATAGAATGATAAGGTGACATCCGTAAGTATACGAGTCGAGTTATAATATAGTGTTACAACGAAGTAGGTGAGTACGTTGAGGATCGTGCCCAAGGGAGGCGGGTGCTAGATAAGTTCTAACCTAAACACTAAAAGAGTTATATTTCATGCCTTTAGACCTAGCTAATTTATTGCACTTAAGTACATTTTATTGCATTTTAGGACATTTTAGTTAGAATTTTTAGTATTGTATTAGGACTTGGATAGTGTTCGAATTAGGTGCTTTTAACCGCTTACGACGGAGTTTTTTGTGCGATAGAAATAGGGTTAGAATGAGGAAATAAATAAGTGAAGTTTTGTCAGGGCAAAGTGCAGCAAATTTGCGAACACGGATGTCGTGGCAATGCCAAAAAGAACTGGTTAACATTTTCAGCACATCAGTACCAATTCAAATTCAAACTTGTACCAGATAAATCCCCCTAAAATATGAGAAGATAATCATGAGCTGTTAGCCAGCCCTAGCCTAATCTATCTATAAAAGCCGATGAGAGATCCTTAGGCGTGGAAGTCGGAGCCAGTCCTTCTTAGTGATCACAGGACATTATGCTACCGAAGTGTGGACTGGACAAGCGAAAGTTGTTTCCCAAAGTTCTTCTATTATTTCCATTAGTGTTCCTTTGAAAGATTGAATTGAAGTAGTTGAACACAATGTCAGATAATATTTTGGTTTGGAATTTTATTTCCCAACCCATGAGCTAAATCTCATAGGGTTGGGATTACTTTCAATGAAACCTTAAATATTTTTATGGATGCAGTATATATCTAATTTACTTTACTATTTCATTTTATTGTTCCTATTTCTTAATTAAAATGCAAATGATCTCTAGACATAGATGACTGTTCACATACTTATAAACTAATTCTAATTTCGAAAGGGTTAGGTTGGTTGGATTAAAATTAAATGAAATGAACAAGTATATTTTATTGAAAATGAAACTAAAATATAACGAAAATACTTGTATTCGAGCTTCTTAAATTTGAAAACTAGTTAATATGCTACACCGATTTATGACATATAAAAAATACAACAGGAAAACCCCTTACCGTGCGTATGTTGCGAACACTTATCACCTTGTCTTGTAACATACCAATTTTAGTTCAATAAAAAGTAGAAATATATCACAAATAAGGATTTTGCCTAATGGTTAGTTAATGGATGTGGAACATGAAAGTTATTTGGAGGTCTCAAGTTCAAGTATCATCTTTTACAAAATAAATTGATGTTTTGCAAATTCCCTTGGTTTTTTTTTTATGTATTGCCATCCAAGCCTCGTAAACCTAGGTATAAATACAATTTTTTATCAAAATAATTAGCTTTTAACTTTATTTTCTTCTCCCTTAGCTGTCCCTAAACCCCTCTCCCTCTCATCATCTTTATTTTGTTTCCTTTTCCCTTTTTCCTCTATTGTTGTCGATACCTACACCTTCCCTTTTAACATCTTTTTCTTTTTCTTTTTGCATCAAGATTGTGCATCATGCTCATCCCTACCTTGCTGCCATTTTTATTCAATTAAATCAGCCCTAAATCTAAAATTTTGAACTCCAAGATCAATCTCAAACATTTCGAAGAAAGTTCCATTGCCGTTTCTCTCAACTAGCTTGGGTAAGGTCTTTTTTATCTTCAATTTATTGATTGATTTTGTCAATAAAAACCTAAATTTCTAGATCTAGGATTTCAGGGAAATTAAATGATTTTGAAGGTATTTTTCTAGATTTTAATGAGATTTCAAGCCGTTTTAAAATTCAACCCCAATTTTGGCATGTAGATTTGGCATTGGCATTGGGTAAGGTCTCTTAGGTAATGATCGAACTTAGGATCGGAATTGGCATGTGGACGTATGTTGGACTTCGAACTTCACCTTGTCATATTATTTTAATTTAATTATACTTTTAGGTCATTTTATTATTACTTTTTGGTTTTGGATTGTAAAGTTTCTTTAAAATGTGGTTTGGGACTATTTGAGTTTTTTGGGGGGTTTTTCATGCATGCATGACACTCATATTTGGTATAGATACATGGTCTTTATATATGTTGAAGTGGACTATGCATGATATATGGCTAAATTAATAATTTGACTAGTAATGGTACACTTTCGCTACTAGTAATGGTCTTTATATATTTTTTCATGCATGATATATAGTATGGTTGGACTAAGTAAATGGACGTTTTCTAAAGTTAGCAATAGAAACCTCGGTTTAACAAAGGAGTGTACTTGTAGGTTTTAAACTATTGTTGGAGTAGGTTCGACACTAAGGTGTCCAATGTGGCCTTCACGATTCAGCCATAATGTCTAGGCCGGGTTGGGGAGGTTACATTTAGTGGTGTTAGAGCCTTGGTTCAAAACCTCAGACTGAGTTTTTTTAAATCTTTTTAAAGAAGGTCGCATGCATGCATACATGAAAAAGGAAATTTTTGGGGAAAATAACCAAACCACTATGGATTTGGAAACAAAATGTGTTTTTACAAGAAACAACAAAGTCCGAAGGTTCGATGCCAAGTCCATAGAAACAAAACTGAATTTCTATTAATATTATAGATACTAGTTCATTAAACTTAATGTAATAATTATAAAAGTGAGTGCGTAAAAGACTAAACAAAGTATTAAAATCTCTTGTAAATTGTAGATTCATAAAACACAAAAATGAATGCACGTGGAATGATAACTCATGGTAGGAGGGATCGTAGGGGGTGACCTCTTAGGGCTCTGGTTGAGTCTGTAACACCCCTTACCCGTATCCGATGTCAGAATAGGATACGAGGCATTACATAACTCATATCACAAACAATCGTACAATTTCGAGTCATAAATTTACGTCCAATTTAAAACCATTCATAATCAACTATAAAGTCCCTAATACAAGCCTATAAGGCCCAAAACATGCTTTGGAGGTGGTTTGGGACTAAACCGAGAACTCAAGAAACTTTTACAAAACTTAGAAATTTTTTGCTAACTGTAGGGCTCACACGCCCTTGTGGTCCAAGGGACACGCCCGTGTGACCCTAGGACAAGCCCATGCTTCAGACCGTGTTCAAATTAGGGTGCTTTTTGACTTGTGCCACACAGTCGTGCCGCACGCCCGTGTGCTAGGCTATGTAGAACACACAGTTGAAACACATGCCCGTGTGCTCAATTCTGGACCTTCTGTTTTTCAAAATTAAGGTGTAGGGGACACAAGGCTAAAACACATGCTTGTGGGGCAGGCCGTGTGTCACACACGGTTTAGAAACACGCCCGTATGTCTACCTGTGAGGACAAAATAAAGAATATTTACCAAGCCATTTGCCACCCTTATTCACACATACACTTACACCAATTCAAAGGCACAAAACATAACATACTTAGGCAACCAAAACATCCTCAATTATGACCAATACATGCCAATACAATATCAACATCTATCATACTCACAACATTTATTAAGCCACAATTGACTACTTTCAAGATACCTAATTGTACACCACTTTATCTTCTCATTAATATACCACATTGCCAAACATTTCACATTCATGTCATAAATCACCTTTCCATCATTCACCAATCATATTATGACCATATCATCAAAGACATTGGCACATATATAAATATACTTAGGCTTACAACCATGATAGCCCAAATAAGCCAATCTACTTGGCCAAATATCAAAACAAACCTTTGACAATCACAAGCTAACACATTGGCTACAATTACAATGGCACATATAATAAATATGACTAAGTCCCTATACATTCCATAACTCAAAATCTTGAATTCATTGATACCAAAATAATTGTTGATAGTGTGTATGGATCTCCGACGATCTTTGACGATCTCCGAACCCCGAGCTAGCTTGATGATACTATATGACAAGGAAAAGAAAGTGGAGTAAGCTATATAGCATAATAAGTTCCTATGCAAATAATGAGCATCATAACCACACATTTAACAGACAATTAACATGATAAAAATTAGCATGAATGTTATTAAAATCTTATAATCATAACTTATTCAATCACCACCTTACCAAGGGTTCATCACATATCGAGCTCATTAGTTATGTGTTTTACGTACATACTTGTACCAACTCGCATCATAGCCATATTCTCTCATAACCTTGACATTCCTGTTGAACACTTAGAATATTAACGGATACTCGGAAATCTTTCACATAAGTGCCATATATGTAGCTAAAGCTACCTCATATCTCATAATAAACAAAGGCTCACTTTCGAGCTATTCACGGGCCTGTTCACACAAGATGTCAGTTAGGACATAGCTACACAGTGCTGCTCACACAAGCTGTCAGGTATCCACAACACATGCTAGACTACCCAGCCACCGATAGGACATACAAGACCAGCACCTGGATCACATAATCGTATATACACATGGGTTCCTATTGACATGTCACTCGTATATATTCTATTCCTAAGGTTCAACCTGGATTTCTCGTTTTTCAAAACTTTTTCGAATACGTCCAAAGAGTCAATCACAATTCATACAATATTAAATCATTTAAAACATAAATATAAAAAATGCATTACTTACATACGAACTTACCTCGATACAAAAATAGTAGAAATGGACCTAATCGTCAAACACTTTTGTTTTCCCCCGATGTAGACTCGAACTTCATTTTTCTTGATCTATAATACCAAATTCATCTCATTTAATCATCACATTATTCATTTCAGCCAAAAAGTCAAATTATGGCAAAATTACATTTTTGCCCCTAAACTTTTGACATTTTATACTTTAGTCCCTAGGCTCGTAAAATGAATTTCATTAAATTTCTTAAAAACCCAAGCCTAGCCGAACCATTTTCATACCCATAACAGCCCACATTTCCCATTTATTCATATTTTGTACTCATTTTATAGGCTTTTACAAATAAGTCCTTTTTGACATTTTTACTAAAAATCACTTAGCAAAAGTAGTTTAACAAACAACAAACATGCATTTTCTGCCATCAAACATCAAAATACATACATGTTCAACATGGGTAAAATTTTAAACTTAACCTTTCTTTCAAATTAGTCCTTGAAATAGCTAAATCAAGCTACAACGATCTCAAAAATATAAAAATCGTTAAAAAGGGGACAATAACGGACTTACAATCGAGCTTGGAAGCTTGGCAAACCCTAGATATGTTTTCTTCTTGTGAATTTCAGCCATGTGGGTGAAAATAGAAAGATGAACATCTTTTATTTGTTAAATTTTGTCTTTATTAACCAAATTACTAAAATGCCCTTAATGAAGAACTTCAAAATTTCACCTATCCATGTCCATTTTTGTCCATACGAATGTATAATGGCCTAATTACCATTTAAGGACATCCAATTTAAAATCTCATAGCATTTAAACACCTCTATCTTCTAGAATAGACATTTTGCATTTATTACAATTTAGTCCTTCTAGCGAAATTGTGTGCTCAAACATCAAAATTTCTGAACGAAAATTTCACGAAATTATTCCATAAAACTGTAGACCATAAAATAATAATAATAATAAAATTTTATTTGTCAGATTTGTGGTCTCAAATCCACTGTTCTGACTAGACCCAAAATCGGGCTGTTATAGAGTCGACTGCACCATTAGGTCTAGAACAAGATAATGAACGAAATGAGGTTAGCAGTGAACCCACTTCTGAGGGTGGGAATATGGAATATGGAAAATGTGAATGATAATGATGTCTATGTTGAGAATGATTCAGTAACTCAGGCTTTATTGAGAGCCTTGAATAGGGTTGCTAGGGCTCCAATATGAGGTGTTAGTCGTGGGACGATTGCTGAAAGGTTCCGCTTTAGTGGGGCAAAATTGTTTAGGGGTATTTTTGAACTACTCCTACAGTGGCTGAGTACTGGATGGAGGCCACTGAACGGATTTTGGAGGATTTTGACTGTACTCCTAAGTAGAAACTTAAGGGTGTCGTGTCTCTATTAAGGAATGAGGCATATCGGTAGTGGTAATTAGTGGTTAGGGGTATGCTTCCAAGGTGTATTGATTGGACTTATTTTTAATAGGTCTTTCAGGGTAAGTATGTGGGCCCTCGCTATGTGAAGGTCTGACAGTTAGAATTTATTGAACTTAAAAAGGGAGACAAGATACTGAGTATGAGGCAGTATTTCTAAGGTTGAGCTACTATGCACCTAGTATGGTGGCGTCTGAGTAGAAAAGGAATTTTTGTTTTTAGAAGGTTCTAAGGTATGACCTCAAAGTACAAGTGGCTCCGCACTAAAAACGTGTGTTTAAGGCCTTGGATTAGAAGACCAAGATTATTGAGGAGATTAAGTTCATGGAGCGTGAGAAGGAAGGGACACAAAGGGATCAATCCAAAAGAGAAATGGGCCATATTGGCCTAAAATCGCGACCTATTAAGCAGACTAGAGAAGCTAGACCACCACAAAATAGGGAGGCAGTAGACCCTAGAGAAAGGCAAATTCAAGTTTGTCACTATTGTCAAAGGCGTCATCCGGGCGAGTGTTAGTGGAGGATGAATGCTTGTTTTGTATGTGGCTCGATGGAGCATAAGATTAGGGATTATCCTCATCAACAAGATCAGGTGCAAGCTCTGGCTCACAATCAGGGCTCAGTTGGGGGTTAAAATTAGAGAGGTAATCAGGGTCCTCAGAGGGGCCATATTCAGAATAGAAATAGGTATGGTAATTGGGGTCAGAGATCACTAGCTCAAGGTGCGAATCGAGTTGAGGTAGGACAACCTGCTTTGGTTTATGCGGCTAGGTGTCGAGAAGATAGTGATGCGAATTACATCATAGTGGTACCTTCACTATTTACTTGACACCTTATTTTTCTTTGATTGATATAGGATATACCTATTCGTATGTTGCTTGTAGTGTGGCTATAAAATTGGAAATTGGGGTAGTGGAAATAGAAAACATTGTAATTGTAGTTAGTCCTTTAGGATCCTCAACATTTGTGAATAGAGTTTGTAAAAGATGCCCTTTAGAGATTCAAAGAGACGTGTTTCTTGCCGATTTGATAAAACTTCCTTTCAATGGATTCGATTTAATTTTAGGGATAGACTGGTTAGTTCAGCATCAAGTTCATTTAAATTGTGCATTGAAGAGGGTGACTTTGGTGACCGAGTCTGGGAAAGAAGTGTTTTTTGTTGGGGAGTATCGGAACTATATTTTTAGTGTAATCTATGCCTTAGTAGCAAAAAAGATGGTGAGAAAAGGGTGCAAAGCATTTTTGGCTTATGTTCGAGATACAAGCGCAATTGATCCTGTGGTTGAAGGTATCCTTACAGTCAGGGAATTTCTCGATGTATATCTGAAGGAACTACCAAGGTTGCCTTCGAAGAGGGAAGTGGAATTCAGAATTGAGTTGTTGTCAGGAATGGAACCGGTGTCCATTGCTCCCTACCGTATGGCACTTAAAGAACTTAAGAAGTTGAAGATGTAGTTGCAAGAAGTATTGGATAGGGGTTTTATTAGACCCATTATTTTGCCATGGGGTGCACTGGTTTTATTGCTGAAAGAGAAAAATAGAACCTTACGGTTGTGCATTGATTATCGGCAACTGAATTAATTAACTATCAAGAATAAGTACCTACTACCAAGGATTGCTGACATTTTCAATCAGTTCAGAGGTGCAACTATCTTTTCCAAAATTAACTTAAGATCTAGGTACTACCTACTCAAAGTGAAAGAGTCCAATATTCCCAAAACCTTTTTTAGGACTCATTATGGACATTCTGAGTTCCTTGCCATGCCTTTTAGGTTGACTAATGTCCTAGAGGCTTTCATGGACCTTATGAATCAAGTCTTTCAACCTTACCTTCACCAGTTCATCGTTGTTTTCATTGATGACATCCTTATGTACTCTAAGATGGAGACTAAGCATGATGAGCATTTGAGGGTGGTTTTGCAAGTAGTTCAAGAAAAGAAACATTTTGCTAAACTGAGAAAGTGTGAATTTTAGTTTAAGTAAGTGATGTTTCTGGGTCTTGTGGTATCGGCTGAGGGCATTCGTGTAGATCCTAAGAAGGTCGAAGCTATCCTAGATTAGAGGCAAACGAAGAATGTTTCAAAAATTTAAAGTTTTTTCAGTCTCGCATGGTATTATCGAAGATTTGTTGAAGGTTTTTTGTAACACCCCTTACCCGTATCCAACGCCAGGACAGGCTGCGAGGCGTTACCTATCTTAAACACATGCATACACGCAATTTGAAATCATAAAAGTCTGTTGAAATTGAAAACTTTTGAAACTTCCTCTAAACATCCTTCGTATGGGCCTACGAGGGCCTATACATCTTAGAAACATTTCGGGATCAAATCGAGTTATTTGGAAAATTTTGGAAAAAATGTCACTAAAAACAGGGGCATACACCCGTGTGGCTTGACAACACGGCCATGCTGAAGGGTAGTGTATCTCACATGGCCTAAGCATATAGGGACACCCATGTCCCATGCCCATGTGGATTTATTTCTCAATTTGAGCCTACAGGGGTTTTCACACGGCCTGAAACACGTCCGTGTCCATGGCCCATGTCCCTCACACGATCATGACACGCCTGTGTCTTGGCCCGTGTGCAAAAACCTTGACATTCTGTTTTTGACATCATCAACCTAATAAGGTCACACGGCCAAGGCATACACCTGTGTTCTTAGACTGTGTGGCGAATTAAATTCCTAAATTCAAGTGCAGACTTTGCACGGCCTGGGCACATGCCCATGTCCTATGGTCGTGTTTTCCACACGGTTAAGACATACAGCCGTGCCTCTACCCGTGTGGTTACTACTAGGAATTCTATTTTGCCAACTCAAGATGCAGGGGGACACATGGCTAAACCACACGCCCATGGGGTAAACTGTGTGTCACACACGATCTAGACACAAGCACATGTGTCTACCCGTGTGGACAAAAACAAGCCTATTTACCAGGCTCTTTCTACCACCCCTACTTGCACCAACATAAGCCATATCAAACAACCTACTCATTCATGCATAAATATACCAATTTCTCAACCATGCAATTGGCACATTCATGATAAACACCATCATTTTCATATATCAACAATAATTATTAGCCATCAACTATGGCCTTATACAAAAAGAATTCATCTTCAAATCAAGCCAACACATTTGGCCAAAACAATATGACACTTGACAATACTAAGTCCCTATACATGCCATACTAAAAAAGATGAAACTAACTATACCAAATGTTTAATTTGATAGTGTGATCGAGTCTCCGACATCATATGAATTCCCGAGCTAACTTGGCCGCTCTCGGTATACAAAATTTTGGCAGTTAGTTCGATTTAGTCCACTATTTTGGTTTTCCCCAGGTCTATGTCCGGATCCCGTTTTTCTTAATTTGCAAAGGTTTAAGTTCCTGAAATTTTTCAAGCTTTCCAAAGCCCCTCTTTGCTGAAATTTTCGGTGGTAGTATGAAGAAGATGAAAAGATGATATCTTTTCTCTTTATTTTATTATTACTAGACAATTAAGTCACCAAATACTCAACCATTTTGACCAAATTTTCATTTCTTTGTCCCATATGGTCAGCCAACATACTCCTAAGGGCCTAATTGCATGTTCAGGACCTCCAATTTAATATTCTATAGCTATTTGACACCTTTAGCTAGTAGAACAAAACTTTTACACATTATGCAATTTAGTCCTTTTTCAAAATTAAGCATGAAATCACTAAAATTAATGCACCAAAATTTTCATGAACTCATATTATCATGCTATAACACATAAAATAATATTAAAATAATTTTCTCTAACCTCGAATTAGTGGTTTCGAAACCACTATTCAGACTAGCCCCAAAATCGAGCCGTTACATTTTTCCTTGATAGCAGCCTCATTGACTTAGCTATTGAATGAGAATACTTATTTTAAGTGGGGAGACGAACAACAGACCAGTTTCAAAAAGTTGAAATCCCTATTGATAGAAGCTCTCATTTTAATTCAACAAGAACCCGGTAAAACATATGTTGTGTATATGCTTCACATGTTGGACTTGGTTGCTTCTTGATGTAAGATAGTAAAGTGGTGGCCTATACCTTGAGAAAGCTTATGTAACACCCCTTACCCGTATTCGACGCAGGAACATGGTACGAGGCATTATCGAGCCTAAACACAAGTAAACATACATTTTTGAGTCATATATTTTTGTTCAAATTAAAACCATCTATAGACACTCATATCGTCCCTAAAACGGGCCTACGAGGCCCAAAACATACATTAGAAGTGGTTTGAGACTAAACTGAGAACTTTAGAAACTTTTGCCAAACTTAGAACATTATCCATGCTACAAAGGTTACATGCCCGTGTGGGTTTAGGACACGCCCGTGTGACTCTGAGACTCACCCGTGCTGTAAGCCGTGTTCAAATTAGGGTTCTCTCTGACTTTGCCACACGGTCGTGCCACACACCCATATGCTAGACCGTGCAGTCGGTTTAATTTTCATAAATTTTCATAAAACAGGTACAGACTTCACACGGTCGGGGCACACATCTGTGTCTAAGGCCGTGTAGCACACATTGCTGAGACGCACGCCCGTGTCTCTACCCGTGTGCTCAATACTGAGCATTAAATTTACAATAATTAAAGTGCAGGGAACACAGGGTTGGGACACATGCCCATGGCACAAGCCGTGTGTCACACACGGCATAGACACACGCCCGTGTGCCTACCTGTGTAGACAAAAACAAGGCTATTTACCAAGCCATTTTGCCACCCTTACTTGCACCGACCTACATAACATATCATAACACCAATCCAAGTATATTTATACAACCGAATCTTCCACAATCAAGGCATTATCATGATATCTATATACTAACATCTATCATGCATAACCCATACATAATTTCTTTTCTGTTCATGCCAATATCACACCTATGATGGACATCTATAATTGAACATACATTTAACCAATATTAACCACCATTCATCACCATACACAAAATGACTCATCTACCATACTTAGTGTAACATCCTTAAACTGAGGTCTCTGCATTTTGCATGTGGTTGCATGTGTTGGTTGATATGTTGTGGGGTCTAGGCATAGCCTTGGGTTAGTCCCAGGTCATGGCTAAAATTTTTTTATAGCACTTAAGAAGAAGGAGCTAGGGGAATTAGGGGCTAAGAGGAGTTATTGGGAGTTTTAGACACAAGAAGTGCCTTGGTAAAGTGGCAAGGAGGCGCCACTTAAATCACAAGGGAGGTGACGCCACAGGGAGCAGGGAGAACCTTGGTTCGAGCTGCAAAAATCTCTTTTCTGCTTACTTATTTTGACGCCACAAGCTAGAAGGAGGGGTGCTCAGGTTGGACTCTGGGGGATAAGGATAGAGGGAGTCAAATAAGATGTAGATGAGGGAATTAAGGAGTTGGGATATTTTCAAACTCATTTGAAGAGAGTTGGCCGAATGGTGGATTGTGGGAAAAGGGGGCTATCGGTTTTGAGGAGATTGTGGTGTAGCCGAATGTCCCTCTAAGCTCTTGAGTGTGACTTTATTTATTTTTCTCTCAAAGTACTTGGCCAAAATTTTCATCTCCCTCATCTCTCTCTTTTTCCTCCTATTTTGCTCAAAGCCGAAAACACCATAGCCAAACCCTTTACACCTATCTTTCCTCTTCTCTCTTTCAAATCCTTTGTGTCGAAAGTCCTCTCATTCATCTTGGCCGAATATTTTGCTCATAAACCCCTCTTCTTGTATTCTCTTTTCATCATCCCAAGTGCCGACATTCATCTCTTCTTGATTCTCTTTGCCGAATCCCAAATCTTGGTGTGGTAAGTCCTTATTATTTCATTACTGCCTTTCTCTTTCTCTCTTTTGGTTTATGGCTGAATCTCTTAGTAGTCTCACCTTCTCTTTTGGTTGTCGATTCTTCTATCTTTGGGAATTAGGGCCGAATATTGGTAAAAGCCAGAGAGATCTTGTGTGTTAAGGTAAGTGTGGTTGTTGTGGTATGGTTTACTCCTTTCGGGATTTGTTGATCATAGCCGAATGGCTATGAGAGTTGATGTAGTGTTAATCAATTGTAGGAAGGTGTGTAGCCGAAACCTCTAACACCATTAAGGGGTGCCGATCTTTGGTGTTTGAGTGAATCGATCATCAAGGTAAAAGATGATAATCCTTTTGGTTTGGGATTTATGTTTTGGCCGAATGGCCTCTAGATTTCTAATGTTGTGTTGTCGATTGTAGGGGAGGTGAAGTAGCGAATCTGATGAAGTTGGAAGATTTGACTACCGATTAAGGGTGTGGCTGATTACAAGGGGGACTTAGTGTGTGGTTTCGGGATTTGGTTGGAAACCAAATCGGCACTAAGGTAAGGAGTTAACCTTGTGCGATTCATCTTTCGGGACTTTGTGAATAAACTGAATGGCTTTAGATCTAAAGGGTGATGTTGGCCGCTTGTAGGTGCAGTAAGGGCATATGTTTCGGGATTTCGTAGTATCGCGTAGTTTCAGGATTTCGCATATAATCAGGTGTGTAACACTTACACACTCTATTAGTATAATGTGCCTAACATAATATTGTTTTAGCAATGAAATCGATGATTATACCTTGTGGGTATGTGCTTGTATTTCAGGTAAGTCCCCTGTTATGTGACTTTTAGTATACATCATCATCAACCGTTGATGCTATGTTATATGTTAATTGCATGATCATTCGATACTATGGCATGTATGTTATGAGCATGATGATGGGTTTGATGAGAGGAGGGGGATGATTTATTTTGGACTGTCACTAGTGGTTTTGACCACACGACGGGTTAGCCCCGTCTTGATATTATATTTTGTGACTAAGTCCCAGTGGTTTTAACCACCAGTGGTTTTGACCATATATCGATTTGTGACTCGTCCCAGTGGTTTGGTACCACAGTGGGTTGGCTCCACGAGAATATTTATGGGATTGTCATTAGTGGTTTTGACCACACGATGGGTTGGCCCCATCACTTGATTTGCGACTCCGGTCATCAGTGGTTTTGACCACACCGATATATTGTGACTACGATCACTAGTGGTTTTGACCACCAGTGGTTTTGACCACATAGGGTAGTTAAAGGTGTTGGGATGGCTAGGTTATAGGTTGCATGTTTTGCATGGTTTGCATATTGCTACTGATAGTTTGTGTAAGTGAATCCATTATCAGGTTGGGGATTTACACACTGAGTCTTAGTGATTCACCCCTTCCCTTATATTTTGCAGATGAGTAGATTGCGGAGATGGAGCCGAAAGGACTCGAGGCGGCCATGCATGTTCGTGGGACTTTGAATTCTTTTAGTTACTATTCAAATTTTAAATTTTGGTTTTGGGTTATGTAATAAGGCCGTTAAGATTTGTTTTGGTTATTTTTATTATTGCTATTATTTTAACTATGTGGGATAAATGATTTTATTAATTAACCAGCAGAACGCAATATTTTTAAAACTATAACTCCTTCATTTTCTTTAAAGCGTTGCCATCAGGTAACATCACTTAAAATATGATAACAAAGATAACTTGAATATTTTCTAAAAACTTGCGACAATAATTAGACTTTAAGCACGGATTTCCAAATGGGTTTTCTAAAGAAAATTATCTGACAAACTTTCGTTTCCAAAACGTTATCATTCCGTGACATGCCAGATCCGGTTGTGGTGTGCTGATCGGGTTTGGGATGTTACACTTAGCACTTAAGAACTTGGACATACAATAACATCATGCATGCACCAATTGAATATCCTCAGCCATTCCAATGGCTAAGTCACAAAGTATTACTTACAAGCCTTCGTCTATGCCAAGTAGCTTGTACATGTCATTATACCAAAATGAATCATTTAACTATACCAAAAAGGAGATTTGTGGATAGTGTGATCTTGCTCCGACCAAATACTCCAACCTTCACGAGCCTTACGAGAACTATAAAACAAGGAATAGTAAAACGGGGTAAGCATTTTCATGCTTAGTAAGTTCGTGTAATAGAAATAAAACTTACCGGTCATGATTATTCAAGTAAGCATACATACGCATTCATTCTATCAATATTTTGACAAGTTACCTAAATACATTTACTCATTAAACAAGTTAATCATACACATCGTGAAGTTATCAAACCAACATAGATGAGCTCACCATAATATAAACTTTCATAACATTTCACTTTTCCATTTTTTTAGGATTTCTTTTCTTTGAAAATTTGTAATTTCAATGGATACCCAGGTAGTATACTAGAGGTATATGTGTCAACCGTCTGTCGATTCAAATCCAAAGTGCTGCTTAAGCACATATTCATAGAGCACACTCTCAAGCCACATTTATATAACAGGATTACCAGTCCAGGCTAAATTCTGTCTTTAACATTCGCTCCCAAGAGCTTATTTAGGATTACTAGTCCAGGCTAAATCCTTTCAATAACGCTAGCTCTAATGAGCTTACTATGGATTACCCGTTTGAGCTAAATCCATTTCATAACATTTGCTCACGAGAGTGTAGCTCAGAAATACCTATCCGGGCTAAATCCTTTCTATATCACTTTGTTCATTTCAAGAAAATTTTTATAATCCATCGAAATACAATGTTCAACCAAGACAATGTCATTTTATTCATGTTTTCCATCTTGTGATTATTTCATAGTGTGTATCATCATATATATTATCTCAATCACACAATTCAATTAAAACATAATAACATACCAAATTAAATTACACAAACTTACCTTGAGAATAGTTCGTATTTGAAGCTCAACTAATCCCAGACTTTTCGTTTTCCTCAATCGAGTTCTGTAATCGGTTGTTCCAGGTCTATATAAGCAAATTCGACTATCAATTTATCATTTTACACAGACATTTACATTCATTTGCATCCTAGAAAAAATTACCATTTTGTCCCTAACTTTTTAACATTTTACATTTTAGTCCCTAGGCTCGTAAAATGAAATGTGTTCAATTTCTTGGTAACCCAAGCCTAGCTGAACCACTTTCATGCTTATTGCAGTCGACCTTTTCCATTAAATCAGATTTTTACTACCCATTTTATAACTTTTTACAATTATGTCCTTTTTTATGCATTTTCATCAAAAATCACCTAGTAAAAGTTGTTTATCACACATCAGATATGCATAATCTATCATTAAACATCAAAATACACATATGTCTAACATGGGTCAAACCCTAGACGTAAACCACATCTTAAATTAATGGTGGAAATAGGTAGATCAAGTGATGACGACTTCAAAAATGTAAAAAGCATTAAAAATAGGGCTAGGATGTTTCAAATTTCGGCACAAAGTAGGAGAAGATGAATAATTTTATTCTTTCATTTTGCTTATTAATTCATTTAATTACTAAATAACCAAAATGCCCTTTTTGCCAAACTTTAAAATTTCACCTAATCATGTCCATTTTTGTCCATAAACTTAACTAAGGTCTAATTATCATATAAGGACCTCTAATTTAAAATCTCATTGCAATTGGGCACCTTTAACATCTAGAATTCAAGTTTTTTACTTTTTACAATTTAGTCCTTGAACTAAATTGAGTTCCCAAATGTCAAAATTGTCAAACAAGATTTTCACAGAATAGTTCCATAAAACTGTATACAATAAAATTACAATAAAAATAAATTTTACTGTGTCAAATTTGTGGTTTCGAAACCACTGTTCCGACTAGACCTAAAATCGAGCTGTTACAACTCCCCGTTTAGGGATTTTCATCCCCAAAAATCTTTTCGAAAAAGAAGTTTGGATATTGTTGGATACTATTTTCTCATAGCCTCCTCAAGTTTCCACGTTGCTTCTTCAAATCCGTGTCTTTTCCACAAGACTTTCACCAGGGCTATACTTTTATTTCTCAACTATTTCACTTCCCGAGCTAATATCTTGATCGACTCTTCGCCATAGGTCATATCAGGTCTAATTTCAACCTTTAAGGGCGAAATCACATGTGAAGGGTCAGATTGATACTGCCGCAACATGGACACATGAAACACATCATGAATCTTTTCCAACTCTATCGATAAATCCATCCGATATGCTATTGGCCCGATTCTTTCAATCACCTCATACGACCCAATAAAACTTGGGCTCAACTTGCCTTTCTGAACAAATCTGAGAACTTTCTACCATGGAGATACTTTCAAAAACACTTTATCCCCTATTTGAAACTCATTTTCTTTTCTTTTCAAATCTGTATATGACTTTTGTCTATCAGAAGTCGCTTTCAAACAATCACGAATTACTTTCACCTTTTCTTCAGTTTCTCTAACTAAGTGAACCCCGTGAATTTGTTTCTCGTTGAGCTCTGTCTAATATAGCGGAGTTCGGCACTTACGGCCATATAATGCTTCATATGATGCCATCTTTATACTTGACTGAAAACTATTGTTGTAGGTAAATTCAACCAACGGTAGATATTTTTCCTAACTACCTTGGAACACTAGAACACAACATCAGAGCATGTCTTCAAGAATCTGAATTGCCCTTTTGGATTGACCGACAATTTGCAGATGGAAAATGATACTAAAATTTAACTTCGTACCTAAAGCTTCTTGCAACTTCTCCCAAAATTGCGAAGTGAAACCCAGATCTCTACCCGAAATAATTAAAATAGGCACCCGGTGCAATCTCACAATCTCAGCGATGTACAATTCAACTAACTTATCAAGTGAGTAGTCAGTACGTACCGGTATAAAATAAGTTGACTTCATCAATCTATCAATGATGACCTATACGACATCTTTCTTTTTTGGGGTCAAAGGCAAGCCCGTTACAAAGTCTATTGTGATTTTATCCCATTTCCACTCGGGAACCATCATTGGACGAAGTAGGCTTGAAGCTACTTGGTGTTCGACTTTCATTTGTTGGAAAATTAAACATTTCGAAATAAATTCGGAGATATCTCTTTTCATACCGGACCACCAATACATTCTCTTCAGGTCATTATACATTTTCGTATTACCCAGATGAACGAATAAACAACCACTGTGTGCCTCTTGAAGAATTTTCTAAATAAGTTCATCATATTTTAGTACACAAATCCTATCTCGAAAAATTAAACAGTCATTGGAACCAATATAAAAAGTTGAGTCATCACCCGATTCACACTGAGCTCTCTTAGCTTTCAATTCACTGTCACATTTCTAAGCTTCGCAAATCTGTTGAAGAAACGTCGGTCTAGCTCTCAATTCGGCTAGAATCAAACCATCATCCGATAAAGTCAGCCTCGTATTCATTGCTCTCAAGGCAAACAAGGATTTCCTACTCAGGGCATCTGCATCTTTCAGTAACTCAAGCCATCTTCGTTGCCACAAATTTAAGTCTTTTTGAGTGATCAAATATTTCAAACACTTGTGATCAGTAAAAACATGGCATTTCTCACCGTACAAATGTTGTCTCCAAATTTTCAAGGCAAAAACTATGGCGGCCAGTTCCAAATCATGCGTCAGGTAATTCTTCTCATGTGGTTTCAATTATCTCGAGGCATAAGCTATCACTTTTCCCTCTTGCATCAACACACATCTAAGACTAATCAATGATGCATCGCTATAAATCACGAATTCCTTTCCCGGCTCGGGTTACACTAAAATCGGTGCCTCAGTCAATAAAGCTTTCAATTTCTTAAAACTTTGCTGACATTTTTTGGACAATTCAAACTTCACATCTTTTTGCAACAATCTCGTCATAGGAGCAACAATCATCGAAACCCTTTGACAAACCGGCAGTAGTAACCGGCTAAGCCCAAAAGCTTCTAACCTCAGATACATTCATCGGTGCTTTCCATTCAACTATAGTAGAAATCTTACTTGGGTCAACTCGAATACCATCACCTGAAACAATGTGCCCCAGAAATCCAATTTTTTGAAGCCAAAACTCACTTTTACTAAACTTAGCATATAACTATTTTTCTCTCAATATCTGTAAAATAGTTCTCAAATGCTTAGCGTGCTCGGATTCATCCCGAGAATAAATTAGAATATCATCAATGAACACAACCATAAACTTATCTAGGTATGGTCTGAAAATCCAGTTCATCAAGTCCATAAAAACTGCAGGAGCATTCGTTAGTCTGAAAGGCATAACAAGGAATTCATAATGCCCGTACCTTGTCCTGAAAGCAGTCTTTGGTACATTTGACTCCTTAACTCTCAACAGATAATAGCTCGATCTCAAATCTATCTTTGAAAACACTGTTGCCCCTTTCAACTGATCAAACAAGTCATCAATTCTTGGTAACAGATACTTGTTCTTTATGGTCACTTTGTTGAGCTGTCGGTAATCGATCTATAGTCTCATAGAACCATCTTTCTTCTTTACAAATAATACCAGTGCACCCTAGGGATAATAACCCGGTCTAGTAAAACCTTAATCTGTCAATTCTTGCAACTAAACTTTCAATTCTTTCAATTTAGTCGGGGCCATCCTATACAGAGCAATTGATATCGGTGAAGTACCAGGGACTAAATTAATACCATGCTCAATTTCTCTAATCGGGGCCAACCCTGGAAATTTCTCTGGAAATACATCTTAATATTCACATACTATCGGCACTGATTCAATTTTTAATTCAGACTCCTTAGTGTTCAATACATAAACAAGATAGGCTTCAAACCTTTTTCTCATGCATTGCTGAGCCGACATAGAAGAAATCACAATAGGTAGTGTATCTGACTCATCTGATTCAACTCGAAGAATTTCACCATTTTCACATTTCAATTCAATAATTTTTCATCTACAATTTACTATAGCATCATGTAGTGTCAACCAATCCATACCCAATATAACATCAAACTCATCAAATGGCAACGACATTAAGTTAGCCGGAAAACAATGACCTCGAATTATCAAAGGACAGTTCTTGCAAACTCTATCAACCAAAACATATTTGCCTAAGGGGTTTGACACTTTGATCACATATTCAGTAGACTCAACAGGTAAATCCTTACTAGATACCAACTTTATGCAAATATAAGAATGGGTTGACCTAGGATCAATCAATACAACTACATTAGTATCATAGAGAAAAAAAGTATCAATGATAACATCGGGCACTGAGGCCTCTTCCCTTGCACGTATGGCATATGGTCTTACTGGAGCCCGTGCCTTGAATCTGGCTGCAGAATCTTTTGCAGTACCACGACTACCATCGGTATTCCCGGGGTGTCATGGAGGTCTACCCCTCAAGGTCAGGTTACTCAATTTAGAAGTTTGTTCGGTATCCTTCTCATCTCTTTTCGGGCATTCCTTAAGAAAGTGATCAAGAGAACCACACCTAAAACACGCCCCACTTTTCATTCGACATTCACATGATGTAATTTATTACATACATTACACCGTGGCTTGGGGTTTCCAACACTCTCTACACTAGTTGCCGAGGGCGATGAAGTCCTCAATTTAGAGCGTTTGGAACTTCTTTCCTTTCCTGAATGTCTCACTGATGGTGTAAAACACTCATGATAACTTCTTAATTTCTTTGAAGCAGGGGGTTGTGTCTTACTCACGAATCTTTTACTCGGAACCTAGGTTTCCCTTTCGAACTTGCTTCTTATCTATACTTAAATCTTCATCTTTCTTGCCCGAACGGCTAGCACGACAAAATCTCTTATTTCGAGAATCCCAATCAGTAGTTTAATGTCTTCGTTCAGCCCTTCTTCAAAGTGTTTGCACATCTTATATTTGGTTTGAACTCATTCCCTGGCATATTGACTCAACCGAACAAACTCTCGCTCATATTCTGACACGATCCTGTCTCCCTATTTAAGCTCTAAAAATTCTTTTCTTCTCTGATCTAAGAACCTTTGGTTGATGTACTTCTTTCCGAACTCCTCCTGAAAGAACTCCCATGTGCAATTTTCCTTCGGTACAACTAAAGATATAGTTTTCCACCAATAGTATGCCGTGTCATTCAGTAAAGATATCACACATTTCAAACATTCTACGGGAGTACATGACAATTCCTCGAAAACCCGTATGGTATTCTCTAACAAAAACTTGGCTTTTTTTGAATCATCGTCGGTAGTTACTCTAAACTCTTCTGCTCCTTATTTTCTTATTTTATCAATTAGAGCCTTTCTAATCCTTTTGGGCTCAACACCCTGTGGCACTTCATAATCAGGTTGAGGGACAGGTGGGGGAGGTCATGGAACAACGGGGTTTATTCTCATCTATTCGCTAAACCATTCATCCATTATTTCGAAGAAGGCTGATTTCGCCTCTTCGCGACCCTCTGATGTGGGTCTCCTACTACTACTAGTTGCGGCTTGTTGCACAAAAGCTTGAGCAGTGCCCTCAGCTTCTTCAGACTCACATCGAGCATGGTTGAAAGATATTTACTTTATGAAAATACATTTAAAAGTGGTCAGAAGTTATCACACTATCGTAATTTATATAATGGCATGTATAGCTAAACTTGTACTTGATACGTTAGTCCTAGAATTGACTAAACCATAGCTCTGATACCATTAAATGTAACACCCCTTACCCGTATTCAAAATTGAAATAGGGTATGAGGCACTACCAGACATAAACACAAGCAAACATGTATTTTTGAGTCATAAATTTTCGTTAAATTAAAACCATCTATATACACACATATCGTCCCTAAAATGAGCCTACGATGCCCAAAACATACTTAAGAAATGGTTCGAGACTAAACTGACAACTTTAGAAACTTTTACCAAACTTAGAAAATTTTCCATGCTATAGGAGTCACACGCCCGTACTGTAGGCCGTGTTCAAATTAGGGTTCTCTCTAACTTTTACACATGGCCGTGCTACACGCCTTTGTTCTAGACCTGCAGTCAATTTAATTTTTATAATTTTTCGAAAAATAGGAACAGACTTCACATGGCCGGGGAACACGCCAGTGTCTAAGGCCGTGTAGCACACACGACCGAGACACATGCCCATGTCTCTGCCCATGTGCTCAATACTGAGCATTCTATCTTGCAACAATTAAAGTGTAGGGGACACACGGTCGAGACACATGCACATAGGGCAATCCATGTGTTATACGCGACATAGACACACACCCATGTGCCTACCCGTGTGTACAAAAACAAGGCTATTTACCAAGCCATTCTGCCACCTTTACTTGAACCAACCTACATAACATAACATAACACCAATCCAAGTATATTCATACAACCGAATCATCCACAATCAAGGCATTATCATGATATCTACATACTAACATCTATCAAGCATAACCCATACATAATTTCTTTTCCGTTCATGCCAATATCACACATATGATGGACATCTATATTTGAACATACATTTAACTAATATTAACCACCCTTCATGGCCATACACAAAATGACTCATCCATCATACTTAGCACTTAAGAATTTGGACATACATTAATATCATGCATACACCAATTGAACATCCTCAGCCATTCCAATGGCTAAGTCACAAAGTATTACTTACAAGCCTTCATCTATGCCAAGTAGCTTATACATGCCATTATACCAAAATAAATCATATAGCTATACCCAAAAGGAGATTTGTGGATAGTGTGATCTTGCTCTGACCGAATCCTCCAACCTTCACGAGCCATACGAGCACTATAAAATAAGGAAAAGTAAAACGGGGTATGCATTTTCATGCTTAGTAAGTTAGCGTAATGGAAAGAAAACTTACCGGTCATGATTATTCAAATAAGCATACATACGCATTCATTCCATCAAATTTTAGCATAAGATAGGAGAAGATGAATGTAACACCCTAGACCCGGCCTAGAAGTTAAGCCCAAATTTGGGAATGTCACATTGAAAGCACAATTTGAAACAATTTTGCTAAGTTAAAATTTAAGGCCTAAAAGCCCAAAATCCTTGAATCTTGTTAGATAGTGATAAAAACCCATTTTATTTTTTTCAGTATTCCGAAAACCATGTTGAAACATAAGAAGTTTACTCAGGTTTAATAATTAAGTAAACAGTTGAAACAATAAAACTCAAATTCCAAAGTCAAATCGGGGTACAAGGCCTTATTACATCCAATGAAAATAAAGCAATTAAAATCATGTCTTTTGAAACAAATAATTAAAACTTCTAAATATCTTGTAGTGTGGCCATCTCTGAGTCCTCTCCCACGTCGAGTCGTTTACTGAGGATCACCTGAAACATTTAATAAAAAGGCTGTGCATTTCGAAACTCAGTGTGTACGACCCTTGGCAAACAATTCAATATTCAATTACACATTAGGCCTAAGCCTTATCGAAAACAGTGATCTTGGGCTTTAGCCCACCATGACCTCATATCATATTACATCATATCACATGAAAACAAGGTTATGCAAAACCCTCCCTAAAAGTCCATCCACTACACTCAATTTCCCTTCCAACCCTGCACTCTTGTGGGGAACCGACCCACCCATCCGTTACACTCCAAAGGTAGCACCAACAGCAACACTACTCAACGTTGCAGTAATGCTGCTAATCATATAATGGTCTTAAAGCCACTGGTGGATCCACGGTCGTTAAGCGACTATGCGGTCCTCAAATTCTTCCTCCGCATCATAGTTCTCACCCATATGCATCCTAAACAGAATATCATATGAATGTCGCATGCACATAAGTAACATCCATAAAATTCATTTTCATCACATAGGGGTATTTTGGTAATTTTCCAAACTAAGGGTATTTTGATAAATTTTGAAACTAAGGGTATTTTGGTAATTTTGTAAAATAGAGGTATTTTAGTAATTTTACAAATCTAAGGATATTTTGGTAATTTCCAAATCAGGGGTACTTGGTCCCTCTCGGGTTTTAGTTATAGACTTTGGCCCATTAACAAGTCCTTGCGGCTAAAGCGAATAGGCACTATGCACCAGGTAGGATTCCAAAGAAGAGGAAGTGGGCCACTAGGACCGCTTAAGTACCAAGCTCTCCCTAGATCCAATCCTAGACATGCATATGTCCATTCCCTAACCCACCGACTTGCTCATAGACAGGTTTAATTATTAGAAGAGTTTTATGTTATTCAAGAGTTTGTCAAACTAGGCCTAGAGTCCATTAAACCCTAACATATATTTCTAGAATCTCATAAGATCCATTAAGCCTATTTCATGTCATATAGCCCATTAAGCCAATTACATGCTCATATAGCCCATCACGCCAATCTCATGCTCATATAGGCCATTGGGCTCAATTACAATCCAACCATACAAACGTTCATTCCAATTCATTATTCATTCTCACATATCAACCATTACCGTTTTGGGCCCATAAGTTCGGTAGGCCCATTTAGCCACATTCAGCTTTTTGACTTTTCGGCATTGCTGATATCGTGTGTGTAGTGTTTGTACACACCTAGTTATTACGACGTGCTATTCTATCCTTTGTCTTGAACCTACAACCAACCAACCTTCAATCAATCATTAAATCAACATATTTTCCAAAAGTCGAAGCCTTACCATAACCTTACCGTGTGCCACACGTTCTAGTAGTCCTTCCTTAGCTACTATTCTGAATATCCCTAGATCTACACTCAAACATATATCGTAAAAAAAATGACTCATATTCCACATAAGTCACCCCTATAGGCCATACTTACATTCGGCCATCCACTAAACCATAACTGAGTCGAGAACACTTACCACTTTGCTAATGATCCTAACCACGCTTGCGATCTCTGAACCTTACCCTTGTTAATACAAAGTTAACGACAATGAGAAGTTAGATAGCCCTTTTGGCTTTTAACAAAACACACTAAGAAGATTGACTAAGTACTTATCGAAATCCTCCTTTGATCCTGCGGCCTAGAAAACTACAGAACAAGATCTGGCTTTTAAACTTGACTAAGAGTGGGTAACAATAGATTTGTGATGAAGGAAAAATAACTAAGAATCGACACAAGTATAGCTATTTGATATAAAGTTGTATTTGACTTTTGAAGAAAGAAAAGGACAAAACACTAATAGGATTTTTAGCAAAAAATGATGGGTTTTTTTTCAGCAAATGGGAGAATTCAACTGAGGGAGAGAAAACAAAATTTCCAAGAACCTCTTAAAGGGATTCAGCACCCTCCTTTTTATAGCCAAAGCTGAATCCTACCTTTTCCCACAGTCCAATTCGACACCAACTCTTCCCACCTCTCATCTTCTAGTTTTTCTCCATGATATCTCCCTTATCTCATCCGAAATTTCCCTTCTTTATTAGCTCACAAGACCAATTCAAACACTTCAACAAAAGAGTCCAAATTCCACACAACTCTAGCCCTCTACTATGCAAAATAAACACTCCAAAAACACCTTACCACTACTCGAACCTTGGACCTCTTCACGCCACCTTGCCACTGGACCATAAGTCCATTTGTGTCCTATTTTCCCCTTAATCTGCTTAAGAGGCCTAATGCCTGAGACTAGGGTCCACTAAAGAAAGAAAGATAAATTTTCCCTATGGTCTTCCTGATCTCTAGGACTTCAAATAATCCCGATAATACCTTAAAATTATTACCCTAAGTGCTACTGATACAAACCAACTTTAGTGCACAGAAATTAAGGTTTCAAGATTTTGGGATGTTACAACCCAATATGCCTAAATCTACTAGGCCCAAATTCGGGGCGTTACAATTCTACCCTTTTTAAAGAAATTCCGTCCTCAAAATTTGCAGCTAACTATTAATCGTACTACCCAAGTCCCACCACTATGCTTTCACTGTGCACTCTAATTCTAAACCCAAGTCCCCTTGGTGACATACTGCATAGACCAAAGCTGGTTGCATCGCCTTAGCATAACCTGCACCTCTACCTGGTGCTCTACGACTGTATTCATTACCATTATCACCCCTAGCTTGTCTGCGGTGCCTTGGTGGTTGTTGACCACCCCTTTGTGGTTGAAAATTACCTCTGCCATTGGCTCGCTCCTGATTTGGCCTTCTCGGGTACACTCTAACCCTATGCTCCATAGATCCACAACCCAAACATGCTCCCATCCTCCTCCAACATTCACCCGGATGCCTACTCTCACACTCAGCATAAATTAGTATTCTGTTATTAGCAACAGCAATAGGGGCCTCAGCTCTAACCGGTCCATTCACTCTGGCCCTCCTTGCAGGCCTCTATTTAGCCCCCGTAGCTTTCACGTTCTGTTTTTTCTTGCCCTTCTACTTTTCTTGGTGGAGGCACTCCATGTGCTTTACTTCCTTTGCTATCTTTGCTTTCTCCACCAAGACTGCAAAGTCCTGCTCCCTCTAGGGAGCTATAAGTACCCTAAGGTTATCCCTTAATCCATCCTCGAACTGTATGCATCTTTCATACTCTGTTGCTACTATCCCCTTGGCATATCGACTGAGGCGCAAAAACTTAGCCTCGTACTCTACTACTAGCTTATCTCCCTAAGTCAAACTCAAAAACTCCTTCCTTCGGGCATCCACGTAGGCCGTTCCTATGTAATTCCCCTAAAATATCAATTTGAAGAACTGATCTATTCCAGTTGGTTACTCTCCTTTACAATCAACCACCACTGATGGGCTTCCTCCCTAAGTAGGGATCTCGCCCCCTTTAACTTTTGTTCTATCGTGCAATCCAGGTCATCCATTATTCTTTCAGTAGCTTCTAACCAATAGTCTGCCACATTCGGGGCCACCCCCGCTACTCATTTGAAAATCTCCGCCCTATTAGCTTGGGGTCGCTCCGCGATTGACCCATGACTTCCCCTACCACTATTAGGCCTAACGACTCTTTTTAAGATTCTTAGCATCGCCTGTGATACTGCATCATCTGTAGTGACAGCCCGTTCATATGGTATTCTTTCAGCTACTGGTGAGGCTAGAGCCTCCCCTACTCTAACTTTCGGCATATGGCCTGACTCGGACGACCCTACCCTAACACTTTCATGGCCTCTGCGGGGGCTACTACGCGTGGAAAAAAAGGGAGAAGAGGAAAGGAAAATAAAGAGAGGATATGGGGGATAGTTCAGCCGTCGGTGAGTCATCGAGGTGGTGGTCGGTGTAGGGGGACAGAGTAGAGAGGTTGTTTGGGTGAGAGAGCGACTAGGGTTGGGGGGAAATTTGGGGAAGAAGGTGAATAGTAGATGGGGGTTTAAATAGGAATTAGGGACCGTGTGTTTCGTAAATATTGGGTTAGGGCGTGTTTGAGTCTTGGCCCACACTCGTGTTTCCTGGGCGTGTTGGGTCGCACGTCTATGTGATGCTTCATTCGTTTCTCTCACGCCCGTGTACAGGTTCATACGACCATGTTAATTAATCAGTATCGACCACAGCCTATAGGCACGGGCGTGTCACACACCCATGTGACTTACTCAGTTTCAACCACTGCTTCTGACACAGGCGTGTCGCATGCCCGTGTCACTTACTCAGTATCGCCCACGGTCTTTAAGGCACGGTCGTGTGGGTTTATCGCATCTCATGTTCTTTAGTTAGTTTCGACCATGGTTACTTCGAACAGCAATGGCATTTT
The DNA here is from genome assembly GCA_025506655.1 of Gossypium rotundifolium. Classification (NCBI taxonomy): domain Eukaryota; kingdom Viridiplantae; phylum Streptophyta; class Magnoliopsida; order Malvales; family Malvaceae; genus Gossypium; species Gossypium rotundifolium. Next base: position 66,494,903 of record CP106722.1, read on the forward strand.
ATCGCAGCTCATGCTTTGGGGAAAATTTTCGTCCTGTTTTCAAACGGTCTCAGCCAGGCCGATGTACCTACTTGTGATGTCCACATGGCCACGACCACACCCGTGTGCAAGACCGTGTGGGTAGGGAAACCTGGGCCTATTAATTTGGTTAGTTTTTAGTTAGGTGCTAAAAATAAAAAATAGACATTAATGAGGTTAGTGCTCGGGTTGCCTCTCGAGAAGCGCTTATTTGGAGTCTAAGCTTGACTCACCTTTCATTCGCATAATCATGGTGGTTCAAGGAGTTGGAACTCCTCATCCCTGCTATCAATTTTGTTAAAATAAGGTTTTAAATGAGTGCTATTTACCTTGAAGGTGCAAATTTTGGAATGAGTTCCCTCGACCGTACTGTATGGGAAAATATTAAGTACCATGAAAAGGGTTGTTCCATTAGGTTCAGAAGTGGCAACATGAGGATCTGTGTTATCCATTAGAACTCAGTCTCCAACCTTAATTTGACTCATTTTACTTTTAGGCTCGTCATGGATCTACTTTGGTTCATCGTGTATTTTCAATTTCTCCTTAAACTGTGTTCGCCATTCATTTAGTTCCTTGACCTGGAGCCTTCGTTCCTCATGAACAGTTTTATTCTCAATATAAGAGCTAGACCATAGCTCTATCATCTTTTTCCGAGGAATTTCCTGCAAAGAAGATTGAACATTAAGTTCACTTACATTAATAGGACTTGTATCATCTTGATCACTAGATATTCTAACAAAATCATGTGCTTGGATTTTAATCATGTCATCACCTACACGAAGTATTAATTCCCCTGTACCAACATCAATAATGGTCCTAGCAGTTGCTAAAAAGGGTCGTCTTAAAATTAAAGGAACGTCACTATCCTCATCCATGTCTAAAACAACAAATTCTACTGGGAATATGAATTTATCAATTTTGACTAGCATATCTTCAATTATACCCCTAGGAAATCTAATGGTTTTATCAGCTAATTGAATGCTCATCCTAGCTTGTTTGGGTTTCCTAAGACCTAGCTATTTAAACATTTTATAAGGCATAACATTGATACTTGCCCCTAATCCAGCTAAAGCATTATTAACAGATAAACCACGAATTAAGCAAGGAATCATAGAACTCCCTGGATCTTTTATTTTCTGGGGTAGTTTATTCTATAAAATTGCTGAGCAAACTGCATTTAGCTCCACATTCGATGCATTGTCTAACTTCCGTTTGTTTGCCAAAAGCTCTTTTAAAAATTTTACTGAATTGGGCATCTACGAAAGAGCTTTAATAAATTGTAAGTTAATATGTAATTTTTTTAAATGTTTAAGAAATTTACCGAATTGTTCATCTGTGCGGTCTTTCTTCGTCGCATTGGGATATGGCACACGAGGTTTATATTCTGTACTTACCAGTTTTGGTTTATTATGGCTTACCTCAACCTTACCTTTATCTACCATGTTTTCTTGCCTCGATTTTGATTCATCTAACCCTTCACTATCGAGAGCAATAATGGCATGAAGTTGCTCCTTTGGATTAGTTTCAGTGTTGCTTGGTAGGCTGCCTTGTGGTCGTTCAGATATTAGCTTAGCAAGCTGTCCTATTTGACTCTCGAGACCTTAAATCGATGCTTGTTGATTTTTGAGTGTAGTTTCAGTGTTCTGGAAGCTCATTTCTAACACCGACATGAATTTAGTAAGCATTTCTTCAAGGTTTGGCTTCTTTTCATATTGATAAGGTGGCTGGAAGCCTGGAGGGGGTTGTTGTCTTTGGTTTCCTCGTCCTCTACATTAAAGGTTTGGGTGGTTCCTCTAACCTGGATTGTAAGTATTACTATAGGGATTATTCAGAGGTCTAGAATTATTACCCATATAGTTCATCTGTTTGCTTTCTATGCTAGGGTTGTAGGATGGATATTCTGTATTGCCCATTCCTCCTCCATTCATATCTCACTGCATCACTGGATGTACCTGCGAAGAACCACACAAACCATCAATCTTTTTATTTAAAATCTCTACCTGGTTTGATAGCATGTTAACTGCGTCGAGGTTGAAAACACCAGTTTGTTTTGTTGGCTTCGTCCTCAAAACTTGCCACTGATAGTTATTCAGTGACATCTCTTCAATGAATTCATAGGCAGCCTCAGGTGTTTTGTTGTTTAGTGTACCGTCAGCGACTGCATCAATCAATTGCCTAGTTGAGGGGTTCACACCATTATAAAAGGTTTAAACCTGTAGCCATAGAGGTAACCCATGTTGAGGGCACCTTTTCAATAAGTCCTTATACCTCTCCGATGCATCGTAAAGAGTTTTTAAATCCATCTGCACAAAAGAAAAGATATCATTCCTCAAATCTGCTGTTTTAGCCTGTGAAAAATATTTTAGTAAAAATTTTTCGGTCATTTGTTCCCAGATAGAGATAGAACCTCTTGGTAAAGAGTTCAAACGCTTCTTAGCTTTATTTCTTAATAAAAAATGGAATAACTGAAGGTGAATGGCATCGTCATAAACGGCATTATTTTTAAACGTGTCGCAAAGAAGTTGGACAAATAAGTATTTGGGTCCTCATCCTGGAAACCATCAAACTGAACAAACTGTTGAATCATTTGAATAGTGTTAGGTTTCAGTTCAAAATTATTGGCAGCAATAGCAGGTCTAACAATACTAGATTCAGCCCCAGTTAAATTGGGCTTAGCATAATTGTACATAGCGCGAGGAGCAGGATTTTGGCTCACCGGATTTACGGCTACCACAAGGGGTAGCGGATTATTATCAACCATCTCTTCGGTAGTATTATTATAGTCTTCTTTCTCTTCCTCTATATATTGTAGACTTCACCTTATTTCCCTACGATTTCTACGAGCTGTGCTTTCTATCTTATTGTTAAAAAGTAATGGTCCTGACGGGTTTCTTCTATTCATAAACTAAAATACCTGTCAAGAGGAAATAAAAGAAAAGTTAGTAAATTAAAATAAAACAAAAAATAAATTGCAATAAAAAATATAATTGGCTAAAGTAATAAAAATTAAGTGTTCGTAATATCTTAGTCCTTGGCAACGGCGCGAAAAACTTGATGGGCTCGAAACTAACTAATATTTCGACAAAGGCAAGCGCACCTATTGAACAGTAGTATACTTGTGGTAAGTCCAGAATATTGTATCCTCAAGGACTAAAATTACTAGTAATAACTATCTTTTTATTACTAGCCTAATAATTAAGGGTTTTTTTTTTTTGTTTTAATCTAAAATTTAACTAACTAATTGACTAACTAAGAGACTGAACGTGACAGAGAGCGAAAGAAGTAATTGAATAAACCAATGATAAAGACAATACCCAAGAAAGAATCCACCTAGACTTCACTTATTATTCTGACTCTGAATTAAATGATTTATTCACTTGACTTGATTCGTAGAAATCCCTAAATTATGTTAGTATCTATTTCGAGACTAAAAACAACTGAATTTAGGTTGATTAATTGAAATCTCTTTCTAATTAAAACCCCTATCGTTGCATTAACTCAATCTATGGATTCCCTTATTACATTTGACTCTAATCCAGCAGATATATGTCACCCTATTTCTAGGGTTGCAATCTATTCCGCTTAATTATGTTGGATCTACTCTTAAACAGAGACTTTTTCTCCACTGAATAAGCATATCAATTTTGAATTAATATTCCTAAAAACATTAAAAAAGATTAAGAACACACAATTAAGAACAAGAACAAGTATTTATCACATAATTTAGATTTATTAAATAATAAAATTCATCTAGGTTTCATCCTCCCTAGGTATTTAGGGAGTTTAGTTCATAACGTGAAAGGAAAACATCACAGAATTAAGAAAACAACAAGACATAAAGATCCCAAAAACTTCTAAGGAACTTGATGGAGATCTTCAATCTTGAATGAGATCCTACTTCAGAGATGATTTTGACAACTTTCTTTGAGTAAATTCTTCGATCTACTCTATATGTCCATTTAGGCCCTCCCCTAGGGTGTTTATATAGGCTTTGGAGCACCTTTCTTGGCCCACAAGTAGTCTTTTTCAAATAGAATTAAACTTGGGTCCGACAGGGACACGCCCGTGTGTGATAGCTTAGGCCATGTTCGATTCTGCTCGTAACACACGGCTGTGTGTTCTACTCGTGTGCTATAGCCCAGGTCGTGTTGATTTCTGAGGTAAGCCCATTTTATCCCTTTTTGGCCCGTTTCTCGTTCTTTTGGACTTTCTAAGCTCTCTTAAGTGTAAAACATGAAATTAAAGGATTAGGAGCATCGAATTCATCAAATCTAATGAAAATTCATCTAGAAATAAGCCAAGCATGGGGTCAAAATATGTATAAATTATGGTTTATCACTTTTCCAACTCAGATGCAAAGCCAAATGATAAGCTACTGGCTCTATCTTCTCGGTAATCTCATACGGTCTGATAAAGCGCAGACTCAATTTGTCTTTCTGGCCAAATCTTAGGATTTTCTTCCATGGTGACACTTTCAAAAATACCTTATCACAAACTTGAAACTCAACCTCTTTCTGTTTCAAATCCACGTAGGACTTTTGTCTATCTGAAGTAGCTTTTAAACAATTGCGTATCACCTTTACTTTCTCTTCAATTTCTCTGACCAAATTGACCCCGTGAATTTGGTTGATCGTATGTCTTTCGAGTTTTAAAATTTATAATGAGTGAGATCGAACCTGGAAACTAATTCTGACAACGATTAAAGGTAAGTGTACCTATCGGACAAGTGGATAATGCAGATAATATGGCAGATAAAGGGAGGAAGAGGTAGTATTATCTAGGATTCTTTTGGAGGTGAGATCAGATAAAGATAAGGGAGGAAATTTAGGATTTATCTGCTGGCCACAATGGTGGTCGAAATTCCAACACTGAAGGGAAGGAGAAATCGGTTCTGATATGATCAAGGGGTGCCAAAATTTCCCTTTATTAATAGATTAGTTTTAGTTTTAAAAAGGGGCATTTTCGGTTTTAGGCAGTAGGTGCCGAAATTTTGCTTAAGTAGGGGGAGATCTCTTCAATTCTAGCATTTGACCCTATTCTCTTTTTTCTTTCCTCTCATCCCCACTTCTATGCAAAAGCCAAAAATTTTATTGTTCTCTTCTCTCATCTTTTCCTCTAAAAGCCGAAACTCATAACTCTTCTCATCTCCATTCTTTTCCTATAACCGAATGATCATTGTTCTTTCCTTTATTCACCTTTTTTCGATTTCTTCATAGCTGAACCTGTTACACTGTCTTTCTTTTGATCTTCTCAGAAGCCAAAATCTGCCAGGAGAAGCCAAACCTGTTGGTAAGTGCCGATTTCTTTTGATCTTTTCTCTTTCGGCTTTGGGGGCCATAGCCAATTGGCTAATGGGTTATAAGGCCATCATTAATTCGATATTCTATTCACTGATCTTGTGTCCTGTTTGGGTGGCATTTCAAGATTTAAAGGAGATCTAACCGCCTAAGTTCCTAGGACAAAAATTGGTAACTTCCTAATCCTATTGTCTTCTTTCGGGATTTCAAGGTAAGGATTTCAATTCTCCCTAAGTTAATCAATCGGTTTCCTTTCTTGTGCATTAACCTAATGCCTCATTAAGCAATCATTATAGTATCCTCTGACTAGGGTCATTCATGGACTCGAATGTCAGCAAATCGAAGGAAGGGGTTGGATCTGTAGTCCCAGCCCCAAAGTTCAAGAAATGCACGGTGTCAGCAGTATGGGATTGGCCGCCGGGTTATGGACCGGTTTCAGAACAAAACCTTAGAAAGTTAGCAGTCGTATCGACTTTTGATAGTGTCGACATAGAAAGTACTATCCTATCGGTAATCAGGTGTGTAGATCTCTATCACACTAGTTAATCTGTATTATATTTATGTTATGGGCTAAAAGCCAGAAAATGAGGCTGTATGAATAGTCGTATTACCTAGAAAGGATAGGCAAGGGATGCCAGGTACATAATCATAGAAACTTCTCTATGTGTATCAAAGTATGTGAAAGTTTGTGATCTGTTTAGATAGTATAATGTTCTGATTCTTGCATGTATGTATGCAAGGGATCGGATTGATATGATGAAGGGGAAGAAGGTCGCATGGCGATCGGTGGCTTTGCCACATAGGTCACATAGTGATCTGTCTTTATGACAGGCAGCACAGCTATCAAAATACTACAATGTATTATTAAGGTCACATGGCGATCGGTGGCTTTGCCATATAGGTCACAGAGTGATCGGTCTTTATGACAGATAGCACAGCTGTCGATATGGTATGTAGTGGATAGAGGGTTGATTGTAGAAATCCCCATGGTGTGATGGTTGGTACGGGGGTGTGTAGAGGATGGACTCTTAGGTTTGGGATGGGCCATGTTGCATGTAAAAATATATTCTATTGCCATTGTGTATGGGCCCAAGGCACATAATGAATTCCTGGGCCTCAAGGCTTTTACGTGTTTTCGGGATTTGTACACCGAGTCTTGATGACTCACCCTTTCATTTCTCCCAACTTTTCAGATGAGCAGTAGATCGTGGACATGGGAGCCTAGGCGGACTCGAGGGGCCATCAAGTCTTTTATCTTCATGGACTATTTTCGATTTTTTTTAAGTTTTAATTTTGGGATTTATTTTTGGGATAAGGCCTCCATAACTTAAGTTATCGAACTATATTTTTTTTATGTTACATCTTATAAACTTATGTTTTCAAAGTCTTAATTATAAAGTGAAAGGAAAATGGGTTTTTCCAGCATGTTCAACACAAATGTTAAAGTTTCTTCAAAAATGTCACAATTAATAATTAATCGGTTAAAATAAACTGAGATTTTCAAAACCCTTCAAGGCAAAGTTTTCAACATTCAACCCACAGCATACCAAATCCGATCATGATGTATGGGCCAGGTTTAGGGTGTTACATCTTTGGTATCAGAGCCCAGTTCAAAACTCAGGCTGTGAAATGGGTCCAGTAGTGATTTGTAAAAGTGGTGTAAGTTTGAGAAAAGTTTGGTTGAGATATGGCCTTTGAGTCTACTGGCACTCGATACACATAGGTAAGTATTCTAAACTCATTATGTGATATGCACGTTGGGTTTGATGGGCTCTATAGGGACGTAGGCTAGTATGCTAGAGTTTATGGACTTTAGGTTTAGTATAAACAATTCTTTAAATCTCATAATACTTAATTTCTAATTAAACATGTCTGTGAACAAGTCACAGGGTTAGGGTGTCGTAACAGGAATACGCATGTCTAAGATTAGATCCAAGAGAGCTTGGTATTTAAGCGGCCCTAGCGGCTCACCTCCTATTCATTAGAATCCTACCTGGTGCGTAGTGACTGTTCACTGTAGCCACGGGGACTTGTTGACGGGCAAAAATTTATAACGAAAACCCGAAAAGGACCAACCACCCTATTTTGCAAAATTACTAAAATACCTTAGTTATGTAAAATTTCTAAAATACCCTCGATTTGTGAAAATTTCCCAAAATACCCTTGGTTTGTAAAATTACTAAAATACCCCCGGACTGCAAAATTAGCAAAATACCGCTATTTTGTAAAATCACTAAGATACCCTATTTTGGAAAATTATGAGAATACCCCTGAGTAGTGAAATGACAAAAATACCCTTATGTGATGAATGTGAGTTCATGGATGCTACTTGTATGTTGATGTGTGATGGTTGAATGTATGTGGATTCTAGAGCTAGGAAATACAGACCTAAGAACTGAACCTTGTAGATAGAGTTCGAATTCAAAAGAACTACTGTTAAAACTACTCTCCATAAGATTGCTTATTATTAATCAGTGGAAGAAATTAATAATTCATAAAATTCCTAATCAGACAAACGCGAATCAGTAGAATGAGCACTAGAGGACGTGGTGTGCGTCGCCGAGGTAGGGGCAGGATTGTTGTGTTGGAACCAGTAGGGTCTGGTCACTAGTCGGGGAATGAGGTACCAGTGCCACTAGCTGTGGAGGCAGAATTTTAGGATCAGACGGTCGGAGATGATGCGGTATCTCAGGCTATGTTGAGGGTTTTAGAGAGGGTTGTTGGGACAGGCACGGCACAGGAGCCCAAAAATCTGTGTCAGAGTGACTTATAGCTAATGTGGCAGAAGTGTTTAGGGGAATTTCTGGGATAGCCCCGAGTACAGCTGAATATTGGTTGGAGGCAGTCGAACGCATAATGGATGATCTGAATTTCACGGAAGAAAAGAAGCTCAAAGGAGTAGTGTCCCTTCTCCGGGACGAAGCTTATCAATGGTGGCTTACGGTTAAGGATGGTACAGTGGCTGATCGTATCACCTTGGATTACTTCAGAACAGAGTTCCAGAGTAAGTACATTGGAACGAGTTATGTGGATGCGCAGCGTAGAGTATTTCTGAATCTGGTTCAGGGAAGTAGGTCGGTGGTGGCGTATGAAGCGAAATTCTTACGCTTGAGCCGTTATGCTCAAGGGATAGTGGCCACAGAACATGAACGGTGTGTTCAATTTGAAGATGGCCTGAAGGATTATTTACGTGTTTTGATAGCCCCACAGTGGGAGAGGGAATTTGTTGTGCTTGTGTAGAAGGCTAAGATAGTTGAGGAGGTAAAGCGAACAGAAAAGCTGAATCAGAATAAAGATAGAAGTGGAAGTGGAAGGAATTTTAGATCGTCAGGAGCAGCTGGGCGTACTCAGAAAAGACCTAGGTCAGATGGCCCGAATCGGGTGGAGAGACTTGCTGCTAACCAGACACGGAGGTCGGTTCACTGTGGTAAATTCCATGTAGGTGAGTGTTGGGCAGGCAGTGAAAAGTGCTTTAAGTGTGGATCTTTGGACCATCAGATTAGAGACTATCCACAGCCACGGAGCGATGTAGGATCCGCAGGGTAGGGAAATGCTCGGCCAAGTAGAGGAGGTCAGTAGCCGCAGAGGGGTCGTGGTCTAGCTAGAGATGGTAACGATTTCAGTCGGGGCCGTGGGGCACCAGGCTGAGGGGCAGGAAACACTGAGGTGAGATAGCTGGGGTTAGTCTATGCTGAAAGACGTCAAGAGGAGGCTGACGCACCGGATGTTATAATCAGTATATTTTTAATATTTGGTTTGCCTTACACTGCATTGATTGACATTGGGTCGACACATTCATATGTTGCTAGTAGTGTGTCTAGAACTTTAAGTTTAGATTCCGAGATTATCCCTAGGGTGATGACTATAATTAGCCCATTAGGACAATCTGTGGTAGTAGATAAACTCTATTGGGAGGTACCCTTAGAAGTTAAGGGAATAGTTTTTCAGATAGATCTGATGGAATTACCGTTCGGGGAGTTCGACTTAATATTAGGCATAGACTGGCTGGTGAAGTATCAAGCTAATTTAGATTGTGCAGCCAAGCGTATGGTGTTGAAAACTCCCAAGGGTGGTGAAGTGTTGGTGATAGGAGAAAGGGGGAACTGTCTGTCAAATGTAGTGTCTGCCCTAAGAGTAGAAAGGAAGGTGAGAAAAGGATGCGAGGCAGTTTTAATGTTTGTTCGGGCTCTGGAAGCCAATGACCTAACTGTTGGGGATGTTAGGACGATGAAGGAGTTTCCTGATGTTTTCCCAAAAGAGCTTCCAAGACTACCTCCGGATCGTGAAGTGGAGTTTGGTATCGATCTTTTTCCAAGAATATTGCTAGTATCTATTGCTCCATATAGAGGGTTTATTCGACCAAGTGTGTCACCGTGGGAGCGTCGGTGTTATTTGTCAAGAAGAAAGATGGATCAATGCGTATGTGCATTGACTATCGTCAGTTGAATAAGCTAACGATCAAGAACAAATACCCGCTATCGAGGATCGATGACTTGTTCGATCAGTTGAAGGGAGCCTTAGTCTTTTCAAAAATAGATCTAAGGTTAGGATACCATGAGCTTAAGGTCAAGGAGGCAGATATTGATAAGACAACTTTTAGGACTCGCTATGGTCATTACGAGTTCATGGTAATGCCATTCGGATTGACCAATGCGCCAGCAACATTTATGGACATGATGAACCGAATATTACAACCCTACTTAGATCGGTTTGTCGTGGTATTCAGAGATGATATACTGGTTTATTCAGGATCGGAGGAGGAACATGACTCACACCTTCGAGTGATTTTCCAGATCTTGAGGAAGAAGCAACTGTATGCGAAAGTCAGTAAGTGTGAATTTTGGCTAAGGAAAGTTACGTTTTTAGGCCATGTTATGTCAGTAGAGGGGATTAGGGTTGACCCTCAAAAAATTAAAGCGGTATTTGATTGGAAGCCGCCTAAGTCCATGGCAGAAATTCAGAGCTTTCTTGGACTGGCCGGGTACTATTGAAGGTTTGTTGAAGGATTTTCTTCAATAACGGCACCATTACTAAGTTATTACGGAAAGGAGTTCTATTTGTTTGGTCCAATAAGTAGCAAGAGAGTTTCGAGAAGTTAAAAAGGATTTTGACGGAGGCTCTGGTATTGATTTAGCCAAAAGCCGAAAAAGAATTAGTAATTTACTATGATGCGTCACACACGGGACTAGGATACGTGTTGATGCAAGATGGAAAGGTTGTTGCGTATGTATCTCGGCAGTTAAGACCACACGAAGCAAATTATCACACCCATGATTTGGAGTTGGCGGCGGTGGTTTTTGCTTTAAGGATTTAGAGACATTATCTGTACAGGGAGAAATCTATTTTTTACACCGATCATAAGAGCCTAAAATACCTTTTAACCCAGAAGGAGTTGAATCTAAGGCAGAGGAGGTGGATCAAGTTGTTAAAGGATTATGATTGCTTGATCGAGTACCATCCGGGTAAAGCTAATGTGGTGGCAGATGCTTTAAGTCGTATAGTAATCTCTAACTTGAGAGTAATGTTTGCTCACCTTAGTTTATACGATGATGGGAGCTTATTGGCTGAACTTCAAGTGAGACCCTCTTGGATCAGTCAGGTTAAGGAGAAGCAGCAGACCGATGAGTTGCTAAAGAAGAAGTTTCATGTAGGATCAAGTGATGGATCGACATACTTCAGTATGAATGAGGAAGGACTGTTATGTCTTCAAGGGAGAGTTTGCATGCCAAAAGATCAGAAATTGAGGTATAGGATTTTGAAAGAAGTGCATGGAAGTTCATACGCTTTGCACCCCAGAGGGAGTAAGATGTATCAAGATTTGCGGGATCAATTCTGGTGGTCGGGCTTGAAGCGAGAGGTAACTGAACTGGTGAGTAAGTGTTTGACATGCCAGTAGGTAAAGGCAGAGCATCAGTTACCATCAGTGTTATTGCAGCCAGTGAAGATTCCACAATGGAAGTGGGAAAGGATCACAATGGACTTTGTTAGTGGGCTACCCCTCACGCCTACTAAGAAAGATTCAGTCTGGGTGATTGTTGATCGTTTGACGAAGTCTGCTCATTTCATACCAGTATGGTTCGATTACCCTCTGCAGAAATTGGCTAAGCTATACATAGCGGAGGTGGTGAGGTTGCATGGAGTACCAGTATCAATCATATCAGACAGGGACCCTAGGTTCACGTCGCGATTCTAGAAGGTGTTGCATAAAGCATTGGGTACGAAGTTGGATTTCAGTACAGGGTTTCATCCTCAGATAGATGGACAGTCTGAGTGGGTAATTCAGATCTTGGAGGACATGTTGAGAGGTTGTGTCATTGATTTCAAAGGTAGTTGGGAAGAATTTGTACCATTAGCGGAGTTTGCTTACAACAACAGCTACCAGTCTAGTATTCAGATGGCGCCCTATGAAGCATTGTATGGGCGGAAGTGCCGTACTCCTACCTATTGGACGAAATTAGGGGAACGTCGAATTTTGGGTCCGAAGTTGGTTACCGAGACAGAGGAGAAGGTTGAGTTAATTCGAGCTCGACTAAAGGAAGCGTCAGACCGACAAAAGTCCTATACAGACTTGAAGCGTAAGGACATAGAGTTTGTAGTGGGTGACAAGGTGTTCTTGAAGGTGTCGCCATGGAAGAAAGTGCTAAGGTTTGGACAGAAGGGTAAATTAAGTCCCAGATTTATCAAACCTTATCGGGTGTTTAAACGAGTGGGGCTGGAAGCCTATCAGCTAGAGCTACCTTCTGAGCTAAGTCAGATTCACAATGTATTCCACGTTTCTATGTTAAGACGTTACCGTTCAGATCCATCCCATGTGGTGTCTGTGGAAGAAATTGAAGTGAGACCTGACCTATCCTTTGAAGAAGAACCGGTAGAAATCCTTGATCATGATGTCAAGGTATTGCGAAGGAAAACAGTTCTATCAGTTAAGGTTCTATGGCAGAATCACGGTTCTGAAGAGGCTACTTGGGAACCAGAGGAAGCGATACGGCGGTAATACCTGCATCCATTCTGATCAGGTAATTTCGAGGCTGAAATTTCTTTAAGAGGGGTAGAACTGTAACATCCTGAATTAATGGGCCTACGCGTTTAATGTGTATGGTTGTGCTTGCTATGCTTGATAGAATGTTTTAAGGGTCCAGAATGGGGTCGAAGTTGGGCCGAGGCCTTAGTCGAATTTTCTGTTTGGACACTCTAGTGGAAAGTAAGTTAGGACAGGGCTTAGAAGACATTACCTGTGAATTAAGACAAAAAAATGGGCTTGTGGCCCAGTGGTCAGTGGCGAGATGTAGGGACTAAGAGTGGCATGTCAAGCTGTTAAGGAGGTCCAAGGTTGGAGTCGCATAAAGCCCAATTCTTTTTAATTAAATTCAACTAATTTTTGGCATTTAAATGGGTAGAGTGGACGACAATAAGGCTTGGAAATAGGAGGATTTATTTGAGTGGATAATGCAGATAATATGACAGATAAAGGAAGGAAGAGGTAGTGTTATCTAGGATTCTTTTAGAGGTGAGATCAGATAAAGATAAGGGAGGAAATTTAGGATTTATCTGCTGGACACAGTGGTGGCCGAAATTCCAACACTGAGGGGGAGGAGAAATCAGTTCTGATATGATCAAGGGGTGCCAAAATTTCCCTTGATTAATAGCTTAGTTTTAGTTTTAAAAAGGGGCATTTTTGGTTTTAGGTAGTAAGTGCCGAAATTTTGCTTAATTAAGAGGGATATCTCTTAAATTTCGGCATTTGACCCTATTTTCTTTTTTCTTTCCTCTCATCCCCACTTCTATGCAAAAGCTGAAAATTTTATTGTTCTCTTCTCTCATCTTTTCCTCCAAAAGCCGAAACTCATAACTCTTCTCATCTCTATTCTTTTCCTATAACCGAATGACCATTGTTCTTTCATTTATTCACCCTTTTTCTGATTTCTTCATAGCTGAATCTTTATAGATCCTGTTACACTGTCTTTCTTTTGATCTTCTCAGAAGCCAAAATCTGTCAGGAAAAGCCAAACCTGTTCGTAAGTGCCGATTTCTTTTGATCTTTTCTCTCTCGATTTTTAGGGCCACAGCTGATTGGCTAATGGGTTGTAAGGCCATCATTAATTCGATATTCTATTCAATGATCTTGTGTCCTGTTTGGGCGGCATTCCAAGATTTAAAGGAGATCTAACCGCCTAGGTTCCTAGGACAAAAATCAGCAACTTCCCAATCCTATTGTCTTCTTTCGGGAATTTAAGGTAAGGATTTCAATTCTCCCTAAGTTGATCCATAGGTTTCCTTTACTGTGCCTTAACCTAATGCCTCGTTAATCAATCATTATAGTATCTTCTGACTAAGGTCATTCATGGACTCGAATGTCAGCAAATCGAAAGAAGGGTTGGATCTATAGTTCCATTTCAAAGTTCAAGAAACATGCAAGGTCAAGAAGACGGATTGGCCACGGTCGTGGACCGACTTCGAACAAAACCTTAAAAGTTAGCAATCGATCGACTTCGATAGTGTCGACATAGAAAGTCTCGTCCTATCGGTAATCGTGTGTAGATCTCTATCACACTAGTTAATCAGATATATGTATGTTATGGGCTAAAAGCCGTAAAATGAGGTTGTATGAACAATCAGACATCGAAAAAGGCGGGCAAGGGATGCAGTGCGAATCATAAATACTTCTCTATGTGTATCGAAGTATGTGAAAGTCTGTGATCTGTTTAGATAGTATAATTTTCTGATTCTTGCATGTATGTATGCATGGGATGGGGTTGATATGATGAAGGGGAAGAAGGTCGCATGGTGATTGGTGGCTTTGCCACATAGGTCACATAGTGATTGGTCTTTATGACAGGCAGCACAGCTATCGAAATACTACAATGTATTATTAAGGTCGCATGGCGATCGGTGGCTTTGCCATATAGGTCATAGAGTGATCAGTCTTTATGACAAATATCACAGCTGTCGATATGGTGTGTAGCGGATGGAAGGTTGATTGTAGAAATCCCCACGGTGTGTTGGTTGGTACGGGGGTGTGTAGAGGATGGACTCTTAGGTTTGGGATGGGCCATGTTGCATGTAAATATATATTCTGTTGCCATTGTGTATGGGCCCAGGGCCCATAATGAGTTTGTGGGCCTCAAGGGTTTTATGTGCTTTCGGGATTTGCATATTGAGTCTTGGTGACTCACCCTTTCATTTCTCCCAACTTTTCAGATGAGTAGTAGATCGTGGACATGGGAGCTGAGGCGAACTCGAGGGGCCATCAAGTCTTTTATCTTCATGGACTATTTTCGATTTTTCTTTAAGTTTCAATTTTAAGATTTATTTTTGTAATAAGGCCTCCATAACTTAGGTTATCGAACTATATTTTTTTTATGTTACATCTTATAAACTTATGTTTTCAAAGTCTTAATTATAAAGAGAAAGGAAAATGGGTTTTTCCAGCATGTTCAACGCAAATGTTAAAGTTTATTCAAAAATGTCACAATTAATGATTAATCGATTAAAATAAACTGAGATTTTCAAAACCTTTCAAGGAAAAATTTTCAACATTCAACCCGTAGCATACCAGATCCAGTCATGACGTACGAGCCAGGTTTGGGGTGTTACAGACAAAAAGAGTTGAACAAAAATGCTCTTGGTTTCTCTAGCTAGCCAAAATTCTCAACACCCCTAATGCCATCATCTAACATTTGGCCACCCCCTTAACAACACTAAACCGAACCCCCCCACACACACACTTCCCACATTTGGCCAATCACTCTTCCTCTCTCCCAATCCCATGATTCTCTCCACCGATCACTCTCCACTCTCTATTCAAACTTGTTGACCCCTTTTTCCTCCTTGAATTGCTCTCTTCCTTTCATTCAAATGTGTTGACCCATTAAACACTCATCCATCAGAGTCCAAGCTGAGAGCAACTCTCCCCCACCTTGGCGTCAAAAAGAAATCCCTCAAAGGGGATCTACGCAGCTTGAACCTGCTCCCTGCCAACTTCCCTGAGGCGTCACCTTCCAGAGCTTTAAGTGGCGCCTCCTTGCCACTTCACCAATAAACTTCTTGTGTCAAAACACACAAACACCAACCCTTAAGTCCTATCCCATTCAGCTCTCCCCTGAAGTGCCTAAAAAGTAAAATTTTTACTAAGGCTTTGGCTTGCCCCTAAGTCATTTCTGGACCCCAAAGCACCCTAAACTAGCATGACAAACATAGCATTCACACACAAACACACAAATGCATATCCCCTAATTTGGGATGTTACAAATTGTGATTTTATGTGATAAGAACTAAATTGCAAAAGTGTAATTTTTGCCAAAAATGTGTAAATTATGCTAAATTAAATGAAATGATGATTAAATAAGTAAAATTTGATATTATATAGATAGAAATAAATTAGATTTGGAGCTAGAACGGGGCAAAATAAAGTATCAGATTAGTTGACCTGATTCGTCGTTATAGTGAACGAGGTAAGTTTGTATATGGTAATTTCATTATAAATGTATGTTAAATGCCTTGATATTGCATAAAATATGATTATGAGATTACTGATAATGTTTGAATTGTGAATATGAATCTACGGATGTGTTCGACGATGAAATCGACAAGTGCAACTTCCTAGTTGAACCTTAGGAATAGATTTTTGATACTGATGATATGTTGTAAGATGATATACTGATTTGGCTTCGGGCCATGCATATCGAATGTGTTGGCTTTGGGCCATGATATCGGCACTACGGGTGCAAGTAATACCTTGATTTGGCTATGGGCCATGGTATAGGTATTCAAAAAATGAGTTACCTTGATTTAGCTACGGGCCATGGTATAGGTACTTCAGGGCTAAGTTGCCTTTTTTTGGCTTCGGGCCATGGTATAGGTACTTATCGATTGAGATATCTGAGTATCCGACTTCTATTCCAAATAGTTTAACAGGTAAACGAAAGATGTGATTGAGTATGGAATTGGTATGAGATGGTACAAGTATGTACAAGAATGGAATTTGTATGAGATGGTACAAGTATGTACAAGAATCGTGCAAGCAATGAATAAATGGAATTTGTTAATTTCATTACTAACCTTGTTAATGAATGTGTGATAGGTTTGTGGAACAATATGAGTTATATTAAGATATGCTTATTCATTTAAATTATGACTCAACGGATATGAGAAAAAGGTAAAGATCGGCAAATTCTTTGATTTGAATTGCTATTGAGAGCATAGAAAAGAATGAGTTTTTGGATGATTGAAATATATTTAGCCATATGCTTGATATGTGAATGCACATAAGTAATGTAAACTTATGTCATAATGTTTTGTAATAATTTGCTAGTTCATGTGATGTTTAAATTGAAAGGCTAATGTTGTTTAGGCTAATGCCAAGGCATTTTGGAGTGACTTAAATGAATTATACTTATAAATTGAAGTTATAATTTTTATTTCTTTGAATTATGAACTTACTAAGCATTTCACACTTATTTTTTGTTAATTTCTTTGTGCGCGTAGATATCAGAAGCTTGTTTGGGTTGGAAATTGGCGGAGATTTCATCACACTATCTATTGACTAGTTTGGTATTGTGGTTTTATAAATTTTAGTTATAATGGAATGTATAAGCTAGATCTGGTATTCTGGTTGTGATTATAGCTATGCGATATGGCTTGTAAATAATGTTAATATTGATGTGTGTTTGGCTATTAGAAATGGTTGATAATGATTTTTGTATGATGTTTATATTGCTTTGTGAGATGGTTTGTTTTGGCATGATTGTAACCAAGATATTATGAAAGTTAAAATGATTATTTGAATTGGTGGATGAAAGCTTCAGAAAGGTCTTATTGTAGCATGAATGCATAAATTGGGATTGATTTGGCTGCTCTTTGTGCATGAAAATTGTACATTTTTCCTTGTGTAGGTACATTGAAATTGGGGTGGCAATTTGGTCTTGTAGATGACCTATTTTTGTCAACACGGGCAGAGACACGGGCGTGTGTCCCCTTGTGTTGATATTAAAATGAAGTCAGTATGCTCTACACGGTCTCATACACGGGCAAGTGACTGGCTGTGTGGCACAAGTCAGTATACCCCCTAAATGGCTAACAGCCTAGCACACGGGCGTGTGACTTAGCTGTGTTGCATAAGTCAATATATCCTGCAAGTTTGGCACGACCTGGGACATGGGTGTGTGGTTGGCCGTGTAACTAGAGTTAGTATGTACCCCCTATTTTCACACAGCCGGTGACACGGGCGTGTCTAGTGGCCATGTGAGACACACGGCCTGCCCATACTAGCGTGTGTCCCCTGTGAAGCAAAAATTTTCCAAGTCTCCCAAATTTATTCTGAATTATCTGTTTAGTCCTGAATTATTTCTAAAGCATGTTTAAGGCCTCATAGGCTATTATAATGGACAAATTGATTTAGATTGATTAATAATTAAATGATTTGATCAAATGTATGTGAAAAGTACAACTGTAACACCCTTAACCCACATCTGTCGCCGAATCAGGGTTAAAGGGCATTATTACACATAATACGAATCCTATTAAATATTTACGACACTAATATTCATAATCAAAGACATAATGGGTAATGTAATATCATAATATCCTTAGCATTTTAAAGAAATAAAATAAAATATAAACATATATATATTATAACCATTTAGCCAATTCACCTAGAAGCATGTTTCATTAAATAAATTTATTATTGCTCATCTAGTCACCCAATATACAATGACCGAATATGCACTGCCCATTATTAATAAACCTAAAGAAATTAACTATCATTCAAAATACACATGCGTAAATATAAAAATATCTAAAGAGACGTATGAAATCTCGTAATTGAATTTAACATTTATCAACCATAGTCCCTTTAAAAGAAATTTCTAACATAACAATTTCCAAATGTAATATCTTTCAATTTAAACTGTATTATAAGATCTACCTCCAATTTGCCATCTATTAAACCAAAAGAAAAAGGCATGGTATAATATACACGAAAGACATATATATATATATAATATATACGCAGATTATGCATACATGCATTAGAGGTTGTGTTTTATAAAGACACAAGCATCCCAGTCAATTACTATCAAGATCCTATTACCATGACTTCACCAATTCATGACCAAACCACTTAAATCGAATTTGATACAAAAGTACCAATGCCATTTATAACCTAATATGCTATATGCATTATAACATTTTCTCCTTGATGTAAACTTGAGTATAACACTTTAATACCTCTTTTTCCTGAATTAATAAATCAAACACACTCACATATGTGCAACGGTTAATTATACATTCATTTACGCATACACATTTTGCAAATTATGCTTACGAAAGATCATCCATTATTACTTTATATATATATATATATATATATTCAAGATAAAAAGTATCTTAACTTAGCCATTTTCGCATGGCTATACTTATATACAAGACAAAATTCATGGTTTTAAAAACTTAGTCTAACCTATACATGCCTTTGATTTAAAAACCAAACTTATAAGTACCAAATAATATGACAGTGTGGATGACTTCACTGATGATCCCCGAGCTCGTAGCTAGATCGTAATCTATAAAACAGAGTAAACAACACATGGAGTAAGCTACTGAGCTTAGTAAGCCTTAAGCAATTAGAACAATATAATCAACTATTCACCATTATACTTTATTGTTTACATAATCTTAGTTTAAACTCATAGCATACATTAATCATCGGGCCATATATCACAAATTTAATAGGTACTAGCTTCAACCTAATTCCATGCATTCAATATACACACAATTATGGGGTTAATTCCACATGACTAATTACCTATCTATAGAATTCCTAATTAGTTAATATACTTGTATATTCATACTCATAAAATCATCAAATGCTTAAATGTTGATCAACTAACATCATCTAATCAATATCAAATTTCCACATATCCAAGATACCAAATGCATAATACTTTATTTAAAATCTACTCAATCACAACTTCATATATATATAAACACACACTTAAGTCAATACATACCTTGTGGCCAAAATTATTTAATTTGCTTAATCAAACTTTGACTTGCTCATTTACCACCATCACTTCCCCATTTTGTAAGTTTACGCTCATATTATAAATCACCAAGATTAAGCACCGCTAGGCAATAAGCCCGCAGAGGTCACCCAGACTAAGCCCCGCTAGGCAATAAGCTCGAATATGTCACCAAGACTAAGCCCGCTAGGCAATAAGCCGAATATGTCACCCAAGACGAGGCACGCTAGGCAATAAGCCCGATTATATCACCAAGACGAGGCACGCTAGGCAATAAGCCCGATTATATCAACGTGGTCAATCATTCCACACACATTTCATCACTATATTACATAACCAATTCAATAAGCTTATTTACTTTAAACAAATAAAATCGTTACGTCTTTGTAAAATCCCACAATTCACATCGAGATACTTATTCATATCACAATATCAAATTATACAAACAATCTAATGTACTTATATGCATTCGCTAAGACAAAATTATGTACTAAAATTTATCAAACATTACCATTTAATATGTTCATAACAATTCTTTGATCTAATTCAATTTAAGGACTTACCTCGGTTGTCGATAGTCAAATATGAATCGCTATTCGAGAACCTTCGTCTTTCCCCGATCTAATTCCGTTTTTCTTTGCTCTTGGTCTAATACACATTAAAATCTAGTTCATTCAAATACATTTCATCTCAATTTAGTCCCAAAACACACAAATGGGCAAATTACCATTTTACCCCTACTATTTTAATACTTTGCAATTTAGTCTTATTTGCATAAAACTCAAAATACATCAAATTTCCCTATACTCCTTAAGGGCCGAATATGTATAAGGACTATACAAGTCTATTTCTTTCATTTATTTTGCAATTAAGCCCCTCTAAAATTTTATTTTTACAAATTGGCCCTAAAAACATAAATTCACCAAAACTTCCAACACATAATATACTAATTTTTAACCTATCTTTCATCTAACATCATCAAACATCAAAAACGTCAAGAATTCATCAATGGCCAATTCATATATACACACTAATCTTAGGAATTCTAGCATGGGTCGGGTAATATACTAAGCAACGATCTCAAAAACGTAAAAATTAACAAAAACCGAGCTAGATTTCTTACCTAATTAAGCTTGAATAAGGCCAAATGTTTCAAGGCTTTTCTCCCCTTTTTCTTTTGTGTTTTTCGGCCAAAAGATGAACAATGCATGGCTTTTTATTTTTTTTTGTTTTATTAACATATATTAATTAGTTTATTTTAACATATAATGTAATAATATATATTATAAAAATTCAAACACTATTACATGCATCAAGGTGGTCGGCCATTAACCTAAAAATGGGCTATTTGCCCTTTTAATACCTCACATTAAAAAGCCAGCTCAATTTAACACATTACACTTTAGTTGGCCACTTTTACTTTTTACGCGATTAAGTCCTTTTTATCAAATTCAATACTTAAACGATAAAATTTTTTCTCTTAAACTTTCACACACATAAATACATACATAATAAACACTAAATATAATATTTAAATATTTCTGCTCGGATTCGTGGTCCCGAAACCACCGTTCGATTAGGGTCGATTCGATCTGTTATAACTCTCTCCTTAAGGATTTTCGTCCCGAAAATCTTACCGTTAAACAACGTCGGATATTGTTGCCTCATTGAATCTTCAGTTCCACGTTGCCTCTTCAACTCGTCGTCGATTCCATAACACTTTCACTAAGGAGATCTTTTGTTTCTTAACTCTTTCATTTCCGAGCTAAAATACGGATCGGCTTTTCCTCATACGTCATATCGATTGTATCTCAATCTCGACGAGCAATCACATGTGACGGATCGATCAGATTCACGAGCATAGAAACATGAAATACATCGTATCTTTTCTAATTCGAGGGTAGCTTCAATCTATAAGCAACAGCCCAACACGCTCAATGATTTCATACGGTCCAATGAACCTCAGCTCAACTTGCCTTTCCTACCAAAACGGAGCACTTTCGTCCACGGAGAAACCTTTAAAAATACACGATCTCCAATCAAATTCAATATCTTTACGCTTCAAATCAGCATAAGACTTTTGACGATCCAAGCGACTTTCAAATTGTCTCTAATAATAGCTACTTTTGCTCAGTTTCTTTAATCAAATCAACCCGTGTATCTTATTTTCACGAGCTCACCAAAGATAATGGTGTTCGATATTTTCGCCCGTATAAGGCTTCATAAGGTGCCATTTTGATACTAGATTGAAAACTATTATTATAAGGAAATTCAATCAAAGGTAGGTATCGTTCCCACGTACCTTCAAACTCGAGAACGCAACATCTCAACATGTCCTCAAGTATCTGAATAGTTCGCTCGGATTGACCATCTGACTGCGGATGGAAAGTTGTACTAAAATGAAGTTTAGTACCTAAAGCATCTTGCAACTTCTTCCAAAACCGCGATGTGAATCTTGGGTCTCTGTCTGAAACAATGGAACTCGGTACACCATGTAATCTCACAATCTGTGATACGTACAATTTAGCAAGTTTATCAAGTGAATAGTGCAGACGATCGGCACAAAATGAGCCGATTTAGTCACCTATCAACTATAACCCAGACGGCATCTTTCCTACTGAGTCATAGGGAGATCGGATACAAAATCCATTGTAATTCTATCCCATTTCCATTCGGTATCATGATTGGTCAAGTAGTCCAGATGGCGCTTGATGCTCGACTTTTACTTATCGATGATTAAGCACTTAGAAACAAATTCAGATATATCCCGCTTCATGCCAGCCACCAAAAGAACTGTTTCAAATCGTTATACATCTTCGTGCTACCCGGATGTATCGATAGTCAACCACTATGAGCCTCACTCAAAATCATCCAGTATCAAATCGAAGTTCTTGGAACACACATTCGGCTTTTAAAATTCAAACAATCATTTGCATCAATCGAAAATCGATTTCGCACTTTTCATCGAATTCGACTAGCAATCAAATCTTCATCAACTTTCATGCATCACAAATTTGCTGAATAAACATCGGTCTTGCTCATAACTCGCTATGATCGAACCATCACTAGACATAGCCATCGTGCATTCATTGCACGAAGAGCAAATAATGATTTCGAGCTAACGATCCGCAACAACGTTAGCTTTTCCGGGTGATAGTCAATCACCAATTCATAGTCTTTCAATAGTTCTAGCCACCGCGTTGTCTCAAATTCAGGTCTTTCGAGTCATTAGATACTTGGACTTTTGTGATCCGAGTAAACATGGCATTTCGCCAAATAAGTAATGATGCCAAATCTTGGTCATGAACACAATGGTCGCAAGCTCTAAATCATCGTCGGGTAATTTCTTTCATGCGGCTTCAATTGTCTTGATGCGAGGCTACTACCCTACCTTCCCGCATCAATACACAGCCCAAACCACTTAAGGAAGCATCGAATACACAACAAATTCTTTACCCGATTCAGCCGAGCTAACACCGAGCTTTGGTCAAAGGGCTTTCAATCGTCAAACTTTTCCGCACTTCTCGACCACTCAAACTTGACATATTTCGTAGTAGCTTTGTCAAAGGTGCAGCTATCACAGAAAAACCTTTCACAAACCGTCTGTAATAGCCAGCAAGTCCCAGAAAACTTCGAATCTCGAAAACATTCTTCGGTGGCTTCCAATCAAGTATAGCCAAAATTTTGTTTGGATCGACTTGAATACCTGATGCTGAAACAACATGTCCCAAGAAGCTGACTTCTTTCATCCAGAACTCACACTTGCTAAACTTCGCATGCAACTGTTGATCTCTCAAAGTTTGTAGCACTAATCTCAAATGATCGGCATGCTCACTTTATTTTTGGAGTAGACCAAGATATCATCAATAAACACTACTACAAACCGATCCAAAAGCGCTCAAGACTCGATTCATTAAATCCATAAAACCGTAGGTGCATTAGTGAGTCCAAAAGGCATAACCGAAACTCAAAATGTCCGTACCTCATCCTAATGCGTCTTTGGCACATCTCGTATCTCGACTCATGAATCGATAATAACTCGATCTCAAATCTACCTTGAAAATATCAAGCCCCTTTCAACCGATCAAACAAATCATCGATCCGAGGTAACGGGTACTTATTCTTTATAGTTACCTTATTCAGTTGCCGATAATCAATACACATTCACATTGTTCCATCTTTCTTCTTCACAAAAAGAACTGATGCACCCCAAGGGGAAAATCTTGGCGTGCAAAACCCCTATCTCATCAACTATTGCAATGCGCTTTCAACTCTTTTTAACTCAGAGGCGCCATCCGACACGGAGCTATCGAGATCGAGTCGTTCTCATTATTAATTCAATGTCAACTCAATCTCTCGTCTGGTGGTAAACCCAGAGTTCTTCAGGAAACACGTCTGGGTATTCACACGCAACCGGTACAGATTCAATATGCTTTTCAGACACTTTATTATCCAGTGCATAGGCCAAATAAGCTTCGCACCCTTTTCTCACATACTACGGGCTAACATTGAAGATATTATCAGGAAACCCACTTAAATCATCGGATTCAATTATGATGATCTCACCGCTCGCATCTCAAATCAATAAGCTTTCTTTTGCAATTCAACACCGCATCATGTGAAGTTAACGGTCCATCCCCAAAATTAGGTCGAACTCATCAAGGGCAACAACATTAAATCTTTGGGAAGCAAGAATCCGAATCATCAATGGGCAACCTCTACATACTTTATTAACAAGTACGCATCTACCCAAAGGGTTGGACACACGAATCACAAACTCGTGAGACTCAATCGCGAGTCTTCTGATTACTAGAGTTTCACACACATATGAATGAGTCGAACCAGATCAATCAATGCAATCACAAGAGTATCATAAAGGGCGAAAGTACCAGTAATGACATCGGGAGGAAGCATCCTCTCTGGCTCGTGTAGCATAAGCTCTAACTGGAGCTCTAGCCTCAGATCGAACTGCAGTGTTCTTCGTTCCTCTCTGACTACCACCTACATTGCCTGAATGTCCGGGTGGCTCGCTTCGATCGACGCTGTTGCTCGACTTAATGTTCGAATCAGATTTCGCTCAACTAATATCGGACATTCTCTAATAAAATGATCTAACGATGCACATTTAAAGCAAGACCGATCATGGAATCTACAACTCCCAGAATGCCATTTCCCACAATGCTTGCATTCAACTCGATTCTGTGGAACGTTACCAACACTAGCCATCGAGGTAGCTCGGGAGCCCACTGGAGGTCGTTCACGTCTAGGTACATCTGAAGTAGCTTTATGTCGGCTGAAATCATCTCTGAACTTTTTAGATGTGGAATGGAAATTCTTACCTGACGATCTCTTTCGAGTGTCACTAGCTTCATCTCGACTTTTTTTTCTCTTTCCGAGCTCTTGATTTTGCAAGCTCGCTCAACTAATGTCACAAACTCTTGAATTTCAAGAATGCCAACAAGCAACTTTATATCTTCATTCAGACTGTCTTCAAACCTTTTACACATAATAGCTTCAGAGAAACACACTCTCTAGCATATCTCACGAGCACGATAAATTTCCGTTCATATTACATCACGGTCATTCGCCCTGTTTCATTCAAGAAATTCTTTTCATTTTGGTCGATGAACCTCTGGTCGATATATTTCTTGCGAATTCATTCGGAAGAAATCCCACGCCACTTTTTCTTTGGGACCACGATACTAGTGTATTCCACGGTGATATGTAGTGTCTTGAAGTAAAGATATAGCACACTTCAAGCATTCCTCCGAGTACAAGATAGCTCATCAAGTACCGAATAGTATTATCAAGCCACATTTCACTGCTCGCATCATCATTATCATTGGCCTGAATTCTTTACCCCAAACTTCTGATTTTATCAATCGGAGGCCAACTAGATCTCATCGGATCTATCATCGGGGGTGCTGAAGGAATCGGAGTTGGATTATTCGGGGGTGGAGGTTTGGGTACAGCTAGGTTAGTCTGAATAAACTGGGTAAACCACTCGTTCATCATCTGGTAGAAGGCTTGTTTAGCCTTTCCCTCATGGCTACCCGAAACTGGTCGAGAGTCAACCGGCACTGATCCGTGTGCACGTTCAGGTGCTACACCCTCTACATCATCCGCTACGGCTCTCTCAGGATCAGTGTCCATTTACTATATAAAACACAGTTCAGAATGTCAGAAGTCACCACACTATCAATATATGAAAAAGGCATGTATAGCTAGACTCACACGCGCTACGGTAGTCCTAGAATCGACTAAACCGTAGGCTCTAATACAAATTAAATGTAACACCCTTAACCCACATCTGTCGCCGAATCAGGGTTAAAGGGTATGATTACACATAATACGAATCCTATTAAATATTTACGACACTAATATTCATAATCAAAGACATAATGGGTAATGTAATATCATAATATCCTTAGCATTTTAAAGAAATAAAATAAAATATAAACATATATATATTATAACCATTTAGCCGAATTCACCTAGAAGCATGTTTCATTAAATAAATTTATTACTGTTCATCGAGTCACCCAATATACAATGACCGAATATGCACCTATCCATTATTAATAAACCTAAAGAAATTAACTATCATTCAAAATACACATGCGTAAATATAAAAATATCTAAAGAGACGTATAAATCCTATGTAATTGAATTTAACATTTATCAACCATAGTCCCTTTAAAAGAAATTTCTAACATAACAATTTCCAAATGTAATATCTTTCAATTTAAACTGTATTATAAGATCTACCTCCGATTTGCCATCTATTAAACCAAAAGAAAAAGGCATGGTATAATATACACGAAAGACATATATATATATATAAAATATATACGCAATTATGCATACATGCATTAGAGGTTGTGTTTTTATAAAGACACAAGCATCCTGGTCAATTACTATCAAGATCCTATTACCATGACTTCACCAATTCATGACCAAACCACTTAAATTGAATTTGATACAAAAGTACCAATGTCATTTATAACCGAATATGCTATATGCATTATAACATTTTCTCTTTGATGTAAACTTGAGTATAACACTTTAATACCTCTTTTTCCTGAATTAATAAATCAAACACACTCACATATGTGCAACGGTTAATTATACATTCATTTACGCATACACATTTTGCAAATTATGCTTACGAAAGATCATGCATTATTACTTTATATATATATATATATATTCAAGATAAAAGTATCTTAACTTAGCCATTTTCGCATGGCTATACTTATATACAAGACAAAATTCATGGTTTTAAAAACTTAGTCTAACCTATACATGCCTTTGATTTAAAAACCAAACTTATAAGTACCAAATAATATGATAGCGTGGACGACTTCACCGATGATCCCCGAGCTCGTAGCTAGATCGTAATCTATAAAGCAGAGTAAACAACACATGGAGTAAGCTCTTGAGCTTAGTAAGCCTTAAGCAATTAGAACAATATAATCAACTATTCACCATTATACTTTATTGTTTACATAATCTTAGTTTAAACTCATAGCATACATTAATCATCGAAGCCATATATCACAAATTTAATAGGTACTAGCTTCAACCTAATTCCATGCATTCAATATACACACAATTATGGGGTTAATTCCACATGACTAATTACCTATCTATAGAATTCCTAATTAGTAGAATATACTTGTATATTCATACTCATAAAATCATTAAATGCTTAAATGTTGATCAACGGACATCATCTAATCAATATCAAATTTCCACATATCCAAGATACCAAATGCATAATACTTTATTTAAAAATCTACTCAATCACAACTTCATATATATATAAACACACACTTAAGTCAATACATACCTTGTGGCCAAAATTATTTAATTTGCTTAATCAAACTTTGACTTGCTCATTTACCACCATCACTTCCCCATTTTGTAAGTTTACGTCAGATTATAAATCACCAAAGATTAAGCACCGCTAGGCAATAAGCCCAGAGTGGGTCAAGACTAAGCCCGCTAGGCAATAAGCCCGAATATGTCACCTGGCACTAAGCACGCTAGGCAATAAGCCCGAATATGTCACCAGACGAGGCCCATTAGGCAATAAGCCCAATTATATCACCTAAGACGAGGCACGCTAGGCAATAAGCCCGATTATATCAACGTGGTCAATCATTCCACACACATTTCATCACTATATTACATAACCAATTCAGCTAAGCTTATTTACTTTAAACAAATAAAATCGTTACGTCTTTGTAAAATCCCACAATTCACATCGAGATACTTATTCATATCACAATATCAAATTATACAAACAATCTAATGTACTTATATGCATTCGGCTAAGACAAAATTATGTACTAAAATTTATCAAACATTACCATTTAATATGTTCATAACAATTCTTTGATCTAATTCAACTTAAGGACTTACCTCGGTTGTCGATAGTCCGTGCGAATCGGCTATTCGAGAACCTTCGTCTTTCCCCGATCTAATTTCATTTTCTTTGCTCTTGATCTAATACACATTAAAATTTAGTTCATTCAAATACATTTCATCTCAATTTAGTCCCAAAACACACAAATGGGCAAATTACCATTCTACCCCTACTATTTTAATACTTTGCAATTTAGTCCTATTTGCATAAAACTCAAAATACATCAAATTTCCCTATACTCCTTAAGGGCCGAATATGTATAAGGACTATACAAGTCTATTTCTTTCATTTATTTTGCAATTAAGCCCCTCTAAAATTTTATTTCTACAAATTGGCCCTAAAAACACAAATTCACCAAAACTTCCAACACATAATATACTAATTTTTAACCTATCTTTCATCTAACATCATCAAACATCAAAAACCTCAAGAATTCATCAATGGCAAATTCATATATACACACTAATCTTAGAAATTCTAGCATGGGTCGGGTAATATACTAAGCAACGATCTCAAAAACGTAAAAATTAACAAAAACTGAGCTAGATTTCTTACCTAATTAAGCTTGAATAAGGCCGAATGTTTCAAGGCTTTTCTCCCCTTTTTCTTTTGTGTTTTTCGACCAAAAGATGAACAATGCATGGCTTTTTATTTTTTTGTTTTATTAACATATATTAATTAGTTTATTTTAACATATAATGTAATAATATATATTATAAAAATTCAAACACTATTACATGCATCAAGGTGGCCGGCCATTAACCTAAAAATGGGCTATTTGCCCTTTTAATACCTCACATTAAAAAGCCATGCTCAATTTAACACATTACACTTTAGTTGGCCACTTTTACTTTTTACGCGATTAAGTCTTTTTTATCAAATTCAATACTTAAACGATAAAATTTTTTCTACGAAACTTTCACACACATAAATACATACATAATAAACACTAAATATAATATTTAAATATTTCTCGGGCTCGGATTCGTGGTCCCGAAACCACCATTTCGATTAGGGTCAGATTCAGTCTGTTACAACAACTATATGTGATATAAGTCTGGTAATGCTCCGTAGCCCTATTATGATGTTGAATATAGGTGGGGGGTGTTACATCATAGGTGGAAACATTTTTGGACAATCCCTAAAGACAATGTTGTGGTCCCTATTATTCAGGAGTTTTATGCGCCTTTACAGGACAAATAATCTAGAAATACTGAAGGTCGTATGTGGGATGTGGTACTTGTATGGGGGAAGGAAGTGCGAGTAACCCCTCGAATTATTTGCAACTTTTATAATGCTTCATACTAAGAGAATGATTTCATTGATGAAATTGATCTAGAATATTTTCGAGACATAGATATGGATAGTATTATAAACTTTTTGACTGAAGGGAGGGATGAATAGAAATATTGCGTAGGTACCAATAGCCAGTATCTTTTCATCAAGCGGTTATATTTTTTGATGCTAAGATGTGGGTACAATTTGTGTGCACACAAATAGTACTTGCTTTAAATGTTTCTAACATTTATACTTTTAGAGCAGTTTTACTCTATGCTATTTTGCAGAAAAGCATGCCGCATTGGCAAATGGATCCATCAGAATATGAAGTGGTGCATCAGTAGCTAGAAGATATGAGTTTTCTTTCCTTATCTAGTGATGGAATTATGCAAAAAGGTCAGTGTACCTATGAAATCCACTGAGCAGTCACTGAAACATTCTAGAAATATCATCGAGGACATCTTGTTCCAATAATTCATTGAGCTTTGAGCCAAACAGATAAAAGATTGTAACAAGCGACAGCAAGAAGTGATATCTACACCAACTTCATCCTAAACAAGAAGTTGGTGAGAGCAGTCATCTAAATTTATATTGGTGATTTAGTGGATGCAATAATCGGGACCAATTTTTTAGGAATTTGCTAGGCAAAACAACATTCGTCTCCCTAACTATACACTTGATATGTTTGGGCCAACAAATTTGGAACAAGAAGAAGAGTTATATGAAAGTAAATAGGAAGAAGAGGATGAGGAGGAGGACGGAAGCAAAAAGATTGAGTCTAAGGAAAGAGATTGAACAATTCTTAATTCTGTTTTTAAAAAAAACTTGTATTTGATCGTGTCAAACAGTTGAGTTTTAATATTTATAAAGAATGATCGAACCTGTAGACTAACTATGACAACGATTGAGGCAAGTGCACCTATTGAACAATAGTATAGTTTAGTCAAGATTATTTTATCGAAGCCAAAGGAACCTAAAAGTACTACTACTCACTTTCTTTCTATTATTTAGCCTAAAATATGGAGTTATTGGTTTATTAATCTAAAACTAATGAAAAACTAAACTAGATGCAAAGACAAAAGAATGAAACTTTGGGGAAAAGACTGTGGAAAAATTCATTTGATTACGATGATATCCTCAGGAAGAATCCACCTGTGACTTCTCTTGTTATCTAACTTTTAATTCATATGACTTCTTTACTTAGCTTGATCCGTGAGACTCCCTAACCTATATTAAACCCTCTCTCAAGGCAAATAACGTCTAACCTTAGGTTAATTAGTGGAACTCTCGTTCTCTTATAATAACCCCCTAAGGAATCAGTAAATCGATCAATAGACTCCCATATTAGGTTTCACCCTAATCCGGTAAAATCTCGTCACCTTATCTCTAGGTGTGCGATCAATTCCGCTTAATTATGCTAAATCTACTCTTAGGCAGGGTCTATTCCTCCTCCACCTAAGCACATCAGATTAAATTAAGCAACATAATTAAGAACAAACTAAGTACTTATCATATATGTAACATCCTAGAATTGGGCCTAGTAGGATTGGGCCCAATAGGCCTTGGTGGTAGTAGCGTTTAAAATTTTTGAGAACAAAAGAATGGTACTAAGGCAAGTTGGACCTATTTGGTGAGTGATTTTGGAAGGTTAGGGGGCTTTTATGAAGTCCCGGGTTCAAGTTAGGCCTTAGGAAAAATTTTGGTTTTAGGTGAAAAAAACCCTGAGAGTTAGTAGTGGGCTTTAAGAATAAAATATGGAGAAAAATGACACAAGTGGAGTGTGTGGTGTAGTGGCAAAGTGATGTCACATAAGAGATAAAGGGGTGACGCCACAAGGAAGGAAGGAGGTCCAAGGTTCAAGTCTTGGCTCCTGCATTTTGGATTTCTTTTTAAATGGACTCTAGAATTTTGCCATATGGTTATATTTAGTTGTGCATGATTTTAGACACAAGAAAGTGAGTGGTCTAGTGGCAAGGCGTCATTAAGGGTGCAAGGGATCTTGGGTTCGAATCTTATGACAAGCAAGGGAGTATTTATTTTGTGAATTGTACAAGAAGAGTTTGAGTTGGATTTAAACTCTGCTAACGGAGGGATCCCACATCGGTAAGATACAAAGAAGGAAGGTGAGAAGCTAGCTATATATAGAGCATTCTATGTGGAGAGTTAATATACCTTGGTGGGCGTTTGGGTACAGACCTAGAGGATAATCGCCAATAGTAGTGAAGGAAAGGCTACTAGAATGTGAGGTACACAGTAAGGTTACGGTGAGGTTTCGATTTTCGATAAGTGTATATTAAATTATGATTAATCATTAGGTGATGTCGATTGTAGGTTTGTGACTAAGGGGTTTACAGCACTCGAGGTTACCAGGTGTGTACAAACACTACACACATGATATCGGCAATGCTGAAAACCCGAAAAGTCAAAAGGCCGAAAGTGGCTAAATTAGCCCTGTGGGCCCTAAGGCTAAGTTTGATAAAATGGTTTGGTTGGTCATACGAATGGAATTAGTCATGCATGATACATGAATTGGATTTGTTTTGGGCCTAATAGGCCATATGATGAGATTTGGGCCTATGGGCCGTAAGGGAGTGAATTGGGCTTAATGGGCTTATGGGGACGTAAACATGTATGTTAGGGTTTATGGACCTTAGGTCTAGTTTGAACAACTCCTAAATTCCATAAGACTTAATTTTTCTAATTAAACATGTCTGTGAACAAGTCGCTGGGTTAGGGTGTGGCAACGGGCATACGCATGCCTAAGATTGGATCTAGGGAGAGCTTGGTACTAAAGCGGCCCTAATGGCCCACCTCCTCTTTTCTGGAATTCTACCTGGTGCGTAGTGTCTGTTCACTTTAGCCGCGAGGACTTGTTGATGGGCCAAAGTTCATAACAAAAATCCGAGAGGGACCAAATACCCTTATATTTGTTAAATTACTAAAATACCCTTATATTGGTAAAGTACCAAAATACCCTTATTTTGTAAAATTACCAAAATACCCCCAATTTGTGAAATTACCGAAGTACCCTCGATTTGCAAAATTACCGAAATACCCCCAATTTTTGAAATTACCAAAATACCTCCGATTTGTGAAATTACTAAAATATCCCTAATTTGCAAAATTACCAAAATACCCTATAGAGTAGAATTACGAAAAACCCTTGGTAGGTAAATTACGAAAATACCATTGGTAGGTAAATTACGAAAATACCATTAGTGGGTAAATTACGAAAATACCTTTGGTAGGTAAATTACGAAAATACCCTTGGTGGGTAAATTACGAAAATACCCTTGGTAGGTAAATTACAAAAATACCCTTGGTAGGTAAATTACGGAAGTACCCTCGATGGGTAAAATGACCGATATGCCCCTAGAGGGTAAAAATTGATGAAAATGCCCCTACATGTTATATGATTATTCTTGTGTGTGATTTATGATTGTTATCGTATGATTATTATTGTATGTTGCATTCATATGTTATTACGTTGCATGGGGATGAGATTATTCGAAAGGGGAAGTGCAGATAGGATCGCATGGTCGCTGACGATGTGGATCCACCGAAGGCTTTAGCCACCGAAAGCGACTATCTTTGCACCGATAAGTTAGTGCCGCAGGGGTGCTACATAAGGAGTGTAGGATGGATGGGTCGATTAAATCCCACAGAGTGCGGGTTGGACAGAGACGGAGTGTAGGGTTGGTATGGGCATTAATGCATTGCATATATGGTTTTATTTGAGATGGGCTCAGGCCGGATAAATATGATTTGTGACATTTATGGGTTAAGGCCCAATCGAGGCTTTTATGGGCTAAGGCCCAATTGCCACAGATTCATGAAATGGGCTTCACCCAAACTGTTGTGATTCATGTTCTTATTGATGAGGGTTATGCACATCGAGTTTTCATAAACTCACACCCTCTTTTAATATTTTTTTCGGTAATCCTCGAAGCGGTTCAACGTGCTAGAGGACTCGAGAGGTGGCCACACTACGAGCGATTTTGGACTTTAGTATTTTACTTATTTTAACACGGGTTAATATTTTGTAATAAGGCCTCTTAAATTCGGTTTTAGTTTTGGATTTTTAATTTATTATGTCTTAAATCTGCTAAACTTTGTATCACGGTTTTCCAAAATAATATCTGCTTTCAAAATACTACAGTTTCGTGAATAGGTCGTAAACATCACCTTTTCATACGTCAGTCATTTTAAATAAGTTTCCGCAACAAATAAAGTTTTTTTTTTGGTAATAACTTTTTAATAAATTTTGATTAATAATAAACAAATGCAAACTGGGACTTTAGTTTTTAATATCAAGAAAGGTTTTCAAATGGAACCATGGTTTCTCGAAAAGCACCCCAATGTGACACGCTAGATTCGGGCCTAACTTCTAGGCCGAGTTTGGGGTGTTACAATATAATTTAGAAATCAAATAACAAAATTCATCATAGGTTTCATCCCCTTCGGGTATCTGAAGGGTTTAGTTCATAGCAAAATAAGAAAACATCTCAAGAGAAAAGATAAAACAAAACATAAGAAATCCCTAAAACCCCTGAAGGAATTTAAGGAGAGATATTCCGTCTTGAGTAGAACTCCAACTTCTTAAAATGGATCAACTAGCTATCTTCGAGTAATTCCCTAAATAAAAGCTCTGGCAGTAAACTCTGCCTAAAACTTCCTCCTTAGAATGGCTACCTTGGGTTGTTTACATAGGCTCTTTAGATGCTTTACTTGGCTCCTAAGTACCTCCTTCAAGTAGAATTACTATTAAGGTGTTTAAGTAGACTTAGGAGTACATTTCTTTGGCTTCAAGCATCCAAATCCGAGTGAAATTGCTCATTCCCGTGGCAGGGGCACGGCCATGGTACACACCCGTGCAAATCGTCTTCAGGCCGTGTCTCAATTTTGTCAATTGGGGAATGGCCGTTTAAATCGTGGCATGGCTATGTGAAGTAAGTGGCAAGGCACGACCGTGTGGCTTGAACTCCAGACCGTGTCGAATTCTTGGGTTGGCCCAAATTGGTCCGTTTTAAGCCCATTTTACGTTCTTTTCATCCTCGAGTGCTTTTCTGAGTATAAACATGAAAAGAAAGAATTAAAAGCACCTTTTTACATAAATCAAGGGCTAAATCATCCAAAAGCATCTAAATATGGGGTTAAAATATGTTGCTTTTATGTTTTATTAGTATTAATTTTTGGATGCTTTTGATTTATACTCTGTAGAAGTAGGATTAATAGTATATTTTTAGTTATATTGCTTTTTTTTTGTAAGTGTTCTATGTAGGAACCCAATACAAAGGAGACAAAAATAATTTGAGTTTTACACCATCAAAGGAGAAAGCACCCACCATTAGAAATTGGAGCAACCAAGACCAATCAAGTAACTTCTTTCCTTATCTTTTTAAGGGCAATACATTGAAGATAATGTGTCAACTAAAGTGTGGGGGTAACATAGAAAAGTTGTTTTGTTTTCAATCTTTACATTTTCTTTGATTTTTCTTGTCTTTTGTGTCCTTAAGCTTGTAGAAATTTAAGTGATTGATTAGGAGCATGTACATAGGTTGCTTGTGTTTAAGAATAAATTTGTCATGATGATAGGTGATTTTAAAATTTTCATTATTAGACTACTAAGTTCTATATGTTACACTATAAATAGGCATTAAGCAATCAATTGTACCAAGTGATATAGAAAATACAAGGAAACGAGCATGCTAATACGAATGATAAATGGTTAAATCTGTAGTTGTTTGGTTGATTAAATTTGTGCATGTTGAGATAATTAGGGACGACTAAGGCTTTGTTTGGAATACATCCAGAGCCAAAAATCTTACCTTTTTTTCACCTTTAGTTCTAATTTTTGAGCCTGTTGACACTTCTTGATGAACCTCATTACAAGCCCCAAGCCCGAAAATGTTAATTTGTATTTTCCCTTTTTTTTGTTCTAAATTGCACGATAATAGATGTCTTGTAATACGTATTGAGGGTTATGTAGATACATCATGGCAAAGTTTGTAAAACTAGAGTGAAATAGGAAAGATTGGTGTGATATAGGAACTATAAGTTAGTCTAATGTGCCAAACAAAAAAGGAAATCCAAAAACAAAGTTTGTACAAGTAGAAAAAATCTTAAATAGAGAAAAAGCATTCATGAGTGAGATGTATTGAAAAAGAAAAAAGAAAAGTCACAAAGTCAAAAAATAAAAGAAAAACTCGTTCATTAGTGCACAAAAACTCGTAAGGCTAGCCATAGTTACTATGTCATGCTATGACTTTGTAACGCCCCCAAATCTTGAAACACTAAATTCTATACACTGAAGTTGGTATGTATAAGTAGCACTTAGAATATTCACTTTAAGGTATTACCAAGGTTATTTGAAGTCTTAGGGATAGGGAAGACCATAGGGAAAATTTTAATTTTTTCCTTAGTGGGACCCTAGTCTCAGGTATTAGGCCTCTTAAATAGATCAAGGGGAAAATAGGACACAATTGGGCCTGTGGTTCAGTAGCAATGTGGCGCCACTTGGGGAGCTATAAGGTGGTGTTATTGTCAGGTGAAGAGGTCCAAGGTTCGAGGCTTAAGAGTGGTGAATTTAGGGGCTTTATTTTTTTGCACATGGAAGGAAGGTAGTGGCGCTAGAGTGGACTCTGGAAGGGAGTGTTTAGGAGAGAAATTTAAGGTAAAGATAATAGAGAAAAGATAAGGGATCGAGGTATGGATGTGTTGGTGTCGAATGGGACTTTGGGGGAAGGTAGTTTGGCTTTTGGCTATAAAAGGGGGATGCAAAATTCCTTTGAAAGGTTCCTTGGGTTTTCCATTACTTTTCTTTTCTCCCCCTCATTTAGTTTCTTCTATTGCCAAATTCTTCTATTGCTGAAAACCATCATTCCTTTTTGCCAAAATCGCTATTGATGTTGCGTTCTTCTTCTTTTTCTAAAAGTCGAATACTCCCTTATAATCGAATAGCCCTATCTTTTTAACAATTCCTTGTTGTTTTTCCTCCATCACAAATCGGTTGCTGTTATCTACTCATAATCAAGTTTTAAAAGCCGGATCTCGTTCAATAACTTTCTAGGCCGCAGGATCAAAGGTTAGATTCGGTAAGTACTTAGTCAACCTCCTTTAGTGTATTTTGGTAAAATCCAGAGGGCTATCTAACTCTTTCTGGTCATTAACCCTGTATTAACAAGGGTAGGGTTCAAAGATCGCAAGCGTGGTAAGGATCACTAGCAAGTGGTAAGTGTACTCGTCTCAATTGTGGATTAGTAAATGGCCGAATGTAAGTGTGGCTTATAGAGCTGACTTGTGTGGAATATGAGTCACTTGATTTTTTATAGTATATGTGTAGGTGCAGATCTAGGGGATATTCCTGAATAGTAGCTAAGGAAGGGCTACTAGAACTGGTGGCACACGGTAAGGTTACGATAAAGCTTCAATTTTTTGGGTAAATATTGTGGTTAAGTGTGTGATTGATTGGAGATTGATATTGGTTGTAGGTTCAAGGCTGGGGATAGTGTAGCATGTTACATTAACCAGGTGTGTACATACTCTTCACACACAAAAAATTGGCAAAAGCCAAAACCCCAAAAAATCAGAATGTCGAAAAGCTGAAAGGTTGGCGCCGGCAACCACACGAGCATACGAACATTTGCATTGGAACATCGATATGATTACTAGGGTCAAGAGAGCAATCTCATGGTCTCGGGCCACTGTTTGGCCGACCGGGCCAAATAGGGTTAAATAGGCCTACCGAGCTCGTGGGCCCAAATCGGCAATAGTTGATAAGTGAAATTGAATGATGGATTATATGGATGGTTGTATGATTTGATTATGATCGGGCTTAATGGGCTACATAAACATGATTGGGCTTAATGGGCTATATGGACATGATTGGGCTTAGTGGGCCTTATGGGATTTTAGAAATGCATGCTAGGGTTTTAATGGACTCTAGGCCTAGTTCTGATAAATTTTTAAACGGCATAAAACTTAATTTAATAATCAAACATGTCTGTGGACAAGTCGCTAGGTTAGAGTGTGGCAATGGACATATGCATGTCTAGGATTGGATCTAGGGAGAGCTTGGTACTTCAGCGGTCCTAGTGACCTACCTCCTCTTCTCTGAGATCTTACCTGGTGCATAGTGTCTATTCACTTTAGCCGTAAGGACTTGTTGATGGGCCAAAGTTCATAACTAAAACTCGAGATGAAAAAATTACAAAAATACCATTGTAGGGTAGATTTACAAAAATACCCCTAGGTAGTGAAATGACTAAAATACCCCTAGGTGCTTAATGTGTGAAAATGTGGATGTTGCATTCATGAGATATATGTTGCACTTGGGTGGGTTTGATGATACAGAGGAAGATATGTGAGGATCGGATAGTCGCCTGACGACCGTGGATCCACTGGTGGCTTTAAGCCCATTATATGCTTAGCAGCCTTGTTGCAACGTTTGAGTAGTGCCACTGTTGACGCTACCTTTGGAGTGTAGGGATGGGTGGGTTGATATTTATATACCCACAGGAGTGTAAGATTGGAAGGGAAATGGAGTGCAGTGTTGGATTTGGGATGGTAGCAATGTATTCGTGTGATACTAATGTGATATGAGGTCATTGTGGGCTAAGGCCCAAGACTATTGATTTTGATAGGGCTTAGGCACAATGTGATAATCGCATGTTGGTTGGATTACCAAGGGTTATACACACTGGGTTTCAAAACTCGCAGCCTTTTATTTAATATTTCAGGTGACTCTCAGTAAACGACTCAACGTGGAATAGAACTCGGAGGCGGCCACACTGCAAACTACTTAGAAGTTTTTAATTAGTTTTGAATGACTTTATTTTAATTACTTTATTTTCATTGGGATGTAGTAAGGCCTTGCATCTCCAATTTTACTTTACATTTGGGTTTTATTA
Organism: Gossypium rotundifolium; assembly: GCA_025506655.1. NCBI lineage: Eukaryota > Viridiplantae > Streptophyta > Magnoliopsida > Malvales > Malvaceae > Gossypium > Gossypium rotundifolium. Next base: position 66,532,854 of record CP106722.1, read on the forward strand.
TTGTTTCAACTGCCTAATTATTAAACTTAAATAAATTTCTAAAGTTTAACATGGTTTTCGAAATAACTATAACAGATGGACGTTTTCTTAAAACATGAGCTTTCATCATAACTTAACAAGTTAAAAGGATTTTAGGCTTCTAAATCTTAGACTTAAGTTTTTAACTATGCAAATTTCCTACTGAACATAAATTTAACTAAACAAAGTCGTTTTAGGATTATCCCTTTGGTGTGACATCAACGGGTTCGGCCATAACGTTTGGGCCAGGTCTGGGGGTGTTACATTTAGTGGTTTCAAAGCCCGATTGCAAAGCTCGGGCTGTGAAATGGGCCTTAGATTTTGGGTTTTTAAAACAAGTAGATTAAAAAAGTTTTTGCAGGATTATTCAAGTGTGGTTCATCAAGCCCTCGATGTCGAGCCAAGTAAGTTTGTCTATTGTTGCACTTATTTAAATTACTGAACTATATTTAGATATTGGGCTACTTTAAACAATAGGTTCTTAGAGACTAAAGCCCGTAGGAAACTTAAGCCTGTAGTGGATTTACGACTGCGAAACAACTTTTAAATTGTTACTTGTATAAGACATGTTCTTTAAACAATGGAACTATGAACTAATTTCATAAAAATTCTAATCCAGAAATACGCATGCAATGATGAGCACTAGAAGCGGTGCAAGAGGCCACGGCAGAGACCGTGGAAGTGTTAGGTCTGAGTCGTTGGCGTCAGGCCAAATACCCAACGTTGGAGTAAAGGAGGCTCCGTGCTCATCAGTAGCTGAAATGGGACCATATGAACGGGCTACCGCTACAAAAGATGCACTATCACAGGTCATGTTAAGGATTTTAATAAGGGACGCTGGGCCCAATAATGGTACGGGAAGTCGTGGGTCGATCGTGGAGTGACTACGAGCTAATGGGGCAGAGATTTTCAAAGGAGTATCTACGATGGCCCCGAATGTGGCGGAGTACTAGTTGAAAGCTACAAAATGGATAATGGACGGCCTGGACTGCACGGCGAAACAAAAGTTGAAAGGGGCGATGTCTTTACTTAGGGAGGAAGCTTATCATAGATGGTTGGCCGTAAAAGAGGGAAACCAACCGGAGCAGATCACCTGGGTGTTCTTCAAATTGACATTCCAGGGGAAGTACATTGGAGCAGGATATGTGGATGCCTAAAAGGAGTTTTTGAGTTTGCCTTAGGGAGATAAGTCGATAACAAAGTCTGAGGTTGAGTTTCTGCGCCATAGTGGATATGCCAAAGGAATAATCGTAACAGAGTATGAAAGATGGGTACGGTTCGACGATGAGTTAAGAGACAACCTTAGGGTACTTATAGCTCCACAGAGGGAGCGAGACTTTGTGATCTTGGTGAAGAAAGGAAATATAACAAAGGAAGTAAAGTGCACAAAGAGCCTCAATCGAGAGAAGGAGAAGGGCAAGAACAAACAGAACGTGGAAACTATGGAGGCTGGACAGAGGCCTACGAGGAGGGCCAAAGTGAATGGGCCGGTTAGAGCTGGGGGCCCTATTGCTACTGCTAATACTGGGATACCACCTTGTGCTGTGTGTAGAAGAGGGCATACGAGCGAATGTTGGAGGAGAATAGGAGCTTGTTGGAGCTGCGGATCTATAGAGCATAGGATTAGAGAGTGCCCGAGAAGGCCAGATCAGGTGCGAGCTAATCACTGTAAAACAGTCTTGTTTTAAAATTTATAAAGAATGATCGAACCTGTAGACTAATTATTACAACGATAGAGGCAAGTGAACCTATCAAACAGTAGTATAGTTAAGGCAAGAATAGCTTATCGAACCCAAGGAACCTAAAAGTACTACTACTTACTTTCTTTCTATTATTTAGCTTGAAATATGGATTGATTGGTTGATTTATCTAAAACTAATGAAATAATTTAAACTAAAATGCAAAGATAAACAAATAAATTGGAAAAAGACTTTGGAAAACTCAGTTGATAAAGATGATACCCCCAGGAAGAATCCACCTATGACTTCACTCATTATTTATCCCTAAACCATATGATTTCTTTATTTAGCTTGATCTGTGAGACTCCCTAACCTATATTAAACCTTCTCTCGAAGCGAATAACGTCTAACCTTAGGTTAATTAGTGGAACTCTCATTCTCTTATAATAACCCCATGAAGAATTAAATCGATTAATGGATTCCCATATTAGGTTTGACCCTAATCCGGCAAAATCTCGTAACCCTGTCTCTAGGTGCCCAATCAACTCTGCTTAATTATGCTAGATCTACTCTCAGGCAGGGTCTATTCCTCCTCCACCTAAGCACAACAGATTAAATTAAGCAACATAATTAAGAACAAACTAAGTATTTATCATATAAATTCAGAAAATAATAACAAAATCCATCATAGGTTTCATTCCCTTCAGGTATCTGAAGGGTTTAGTTCATAACTAAATAAGAAACCATCTCAAGAGAAAAGATAAAACAAAACATTAGAAATCCCTAAAACCCCCTGAAGGAATTGAAGGAGAAATCCTCCGTCTTGAGTAGAATTTTGGCTCTTCGAGATGGATCAACTGGCTATCTTCGAATAATTCCCTAAATGAGCAAAGCTCTAGCAGAAAACTCTTGTAAAACTTGACACCCTTTAATAGGCACCTTGGGGTGTTTATATAGATTTTTGGGATGCTTTACTTGGTTCCTAAATACTCATAATTCAAGCATAATTCATTCTTAGGTGTTTAAGTAGACTTAGGATTTCATTTCTTGGGCTCCAAGCATCCTAATCCGAGTGAAATTACTCTTTCCCGTAGTAGGGGCATAGTCATGGCACGCCTGTGTAAGTCATCTTCTAGCCCGTTTCTCTATTTTGTTGATTTAGGCATGGTTGTGGCATGGCCGTGCATGTCAATCTGGTAGTGCTTGAGTCTCATTAATTGGGGCATGGTAGTAAATTGTGGCATGGTAGTGTGAAGTGAATGGCAAGGCACGGCCGTGTAGCTTGAAGTCTAGGCCGTGTCGATTTCTTGGTTTAGCCCAATTTGGTCCGTTTTAAGCCCGTTTTACGTTCTTTTTATCCTTAGGTGCTTTCCTGAGCATAAGACACGAAAAGAAAGGATTAAGTGCACCTTTTTACATAAATCGAGGATAAATTCATCCAAAAGCATACTAAATGTGGGATTAAAATATGTTACTTTTACGGTTTATCACGAGCCGATGGCAGATGTAATTTTTAGCCACAGAGGGGTTGTCAACAACCACCAAGAGGCCGTAGACAAGCCAGAGGTGGCATTGGCGTAGGACGAGGATGTGAAGCACCAGGCAGAGGTACAAGACAGGCAGAGGTGAGGTAGCTAGCTTTAGTCTATACCGCTCATCGCAGAGAGGAAGGAGATACACCAGATGTGATAACGAGCAGGTTACTTATTCGTGAGCTACCTTACATTACGCTAATTGATGTGGGGTCAACACATTCGTACATTGCATGCAATAGGACTAAAACTGTCGGGGATGAGTTTGAAATAGTTACGAATGAAATGACTGTCTTAAATCCTTTAGGGCAGTCAATGAAAGTTAGTAAGTTGTTTAGGAATGTACCATTGGCAGTTCAAGGAGTTACTTTCTTAGCGGACTTGATGGAATTACCATTTGGTGAGTTCGACCTCATCTTAGGCATGGATTAGTTGACGAGGCATTGGGCAACTTTAGATTGTGCTGCGAAGCTGATGGTGTTAAGAACTGTGGAAGATGATTAAGTAGTAGTGATTGGGGAAAGACATGATTACTTATCGAACGTGATTTTAGCTTTAAGGGCAGAGAAGTTGGTGAGGAAGGGCTGTAAAGCTTACTTAGCCTATATTAGTGATATGGAATCTAAGAGTTTTACTGTTAAGGATTTGAGAATAGTAAAAGAATTCCCTGATGTTTTTCTAGAGGAATTGCCTTGGTTACCTCCCAATAGAGAGGTAGAGTTGGTGGTGCCTAGTATAGCTCCAGTGTCCATCGCACCTTGTAGGATGGCACCGAAGGAGCTGGTGGAAGTTGAAGGCCCATATTCAGGAGTTATTGGACCAAATGTGTCTCTAGGGGGAGCACTGATATTATTCATGAAGAAGCAGGATGGATCCATGAGGATGTGCATGGATTATCGGTAGTTAAATAAGTTAACCATTAAGAATAAGTACCCTCTGCCTGGGATAAGACAGCTTTCAGAACTCATTATGGACATTGTGAGTTTTTGGTGGTGCCTTTTGGGCTAACGAACGGACCTGCTACTTTTATGGATCTTATGAACCAGGTTTTTCAACCGTATCTAGACCAGTTCGTAGTAGTTTTCATAGATGACATCTTAGTATACTTGGGAATGAAGGTTGATCATGATGCACACTTAAGGATTGTGTTGCAAATTCTAAAGGAGAAGTAACTTTATGCTAAGTTTAGCAACTGCGAATTTTGGCTAAGGGAAGTCATTTTCTTAAGGTAAGTGGTCTCAGTTGAGGGGATTACAATTGATCCTCAGAAGGTGGAAGCAGTGTTGGATTGGAAACGACCTAAGACGATGTCAGAATTTAGAGTTTTCTAGGCCTAGTAGGGTACTATAGACAATTTGTTGAAGGGTTCTCCCTAATCATTGCACCCTTGACCAAGCTGGTAAGGAAGGGGGTGTCGTTTGTGTAGACTGATAAACAGCAAGAAAGCTTTGAGAAGCTTAAGAAGGTTTTAACGGAGACCCCTATTTTGATTCAGCCGGAGCCCGGGAAGGAGTTTACGATTTATAGAGATGCGTCACACGTGGGCTTGGGCTGTGTTTTGATGCAAAAAGGGAAGGTGGTTGCATATGCGTTGCGGCAGCTTAAGGCTCACGAGGGGAATTACCCAACCCACGATTTGGAGTTGGCAGTAGTGGTATTCTCACTTAAGATTTGGAGGCATTACTTGTATGGAGCGAAGTGCACCATCTATATGAATCACAAGAGTCTGAAGTACCTTTTAACTCAGAAGGAGTTGAACTTGAGGCAGTGCAGATGGAATGAGCTGTTAAAGGATTATGATTGCACGATCGAATATCACCCGGGCAAAGTAAATGTGGTGACTGATGCGCTAATCCGTATGGCTATATTGGACTTGAGGGCAAGTGAAGCCACTGTGGGTTGACAGATTAAAGTTAAATAGTCATTGGATGAAACTCTGGGTTCTCAATTCAAGCAAATTGAGAATGGGGAAACGATGGATTTTGGGTTAAATAGTGATGGGTTGTTGTGTTTCCGTGGTAGAATTTGTGTGCCAAGGGACGAAGAGCTAAGGAAGTCTATACTGTGGGAAGCGCATAGTAGTTTCTATACTATACACCTTGGAGGTAACAAGATGTATCGGGATTTACGAGAGCTTTATTGGTGGCAAGGATTGAAATGCGAGGTTACAGAGTTTGTGGGCAAATGTTTGGTATGTCAACAAGTGAAAGCAGGACATCAGCTACCATTAGGATTACTTCAGCTGGTTGAGATCCCACTATGGAAGTGGGAGCGGGTTACTATGGATTTCGTTAGTGGGCTACCCTTGACGCCTGCTAAGAAGGACTCTGTGTGGGTTATTGTGGATCAGTTAACTAAGTCTGTCCATTTTATACCGGTCCATACCGACTACTCATTACAGAAGTTAGCAAGGTTGCATGTGGCGGAGATTGTGAGATTGCATGGGGTTTCGGTCTCTATTATATCCGATAGAGACCCTCGTTTTATGTCTCTCTTTTGGAAGAAGTTGCATGAAGCACTGGGTACGAGGTTGGATTTTAGTACAGCATTTCACCCTCAGACTAATGGTTAGTCGGAGAGGGTAATTCAAGTTTTAGAGGATATGCTGAAAGGGTGTGTAATTGAGTTTCAAGGTATTTGGGAGGATTACTTACCATTAGCTGAATTTGCATATAACAATAGTTATCAGGAAAGTATTGGAATGGCACCATATTAAGCATTATATGGGCGAAGATGTCGTACTCTAACTTGTTGGACTGAGTTGGCCAAGCAGCGAGTATTGGGTTCGGAGTTGGTAGTAGACACTGAAGATAAGGTAAAGTTGATTCGGGATCGATTGAAAGAGGCGATGGATAGGCAGAAGTCGTATGCTAACCTCAAATGGAGAGAGATTGAGTATGCGGAGGGGGACTTGGTTTTCCTCAATGTTTCCCCTTGGAAGAAGGTGTCAATGTTTGGTCGGAAGGGCAAGTTAAGCCCTAGATTCATTGGGCCATACCGGGTGTTGAAGCGAATTGGGTCAGTTGCCTATCAGCTAGAATTGCCTTCTGAACTGAGCCAAATATACGATGTGTTCCATGTATCAACGCTAAGGCGTTATCTCTCAGAACCTTCTCACATCATGACAGTCAAGGAGATCGAGGTTAGACCAGACCTAACTTTTGATGAGGAGCCAGTTCAAGTAATTGATCATGATGTTAAGGTGCTAAGAAGGAAGTCTGTCCCTTTGGTCAAAGTGCTCTGGCGTAACCATAATGCCAAGGGGGCTACTTAGGAATCTGAAGAGGCGATGCAACAACAATACCCTTACTTGCTTCAATCAGGTAAATTTCGAGGCCGAAATTTTTTTAGAGGGGTAGAGTTGTAACACCCCAAAATCTCAAAACTCTAAATTCTATGCACTGAAGTTGGTATGTATAAGTAGCACTTAGAATATTAATTTTAAGGTATTACCAGGGTTATTTGAAGTCTTAGGGATAGGGGAGACCATAGGGAAAATATTAATTTTTACCTTAGTGGGACCCTAGTCTATGGTATTAGGCCTCTTAAACAGATTAAGGGGAAAGTAGGACACAACCGGGCCTGTGGTTCAGTGGCAAGGTGGTGCCACTTGGGGAGCTACAAGGTGGCGTTATTGTCAGGTGAAGAGGTCCAAGGTTTAAGGCTTAAGAGTGGCGAATTTAGGGGCTTTATTTTTTTTGCACATGGAAGGAAGGTAGTGGCGCTAGAGCGGACTCTTGAAGGGAGTGTTCAGGAGAGAAATTTAAGGTAAAGATACTAGAGAAAAGATAGGGGATTGAGGTGTGGATGTGTTGGTGCCGAATGGGACTTTGGGGGAAGATAGTTCAGCTTTGGGATATAAAAGGGGGGTGCTGAATTCCTTTTTGCTGAATTCCTTGGGTTTTCCATTACTTTTCTTTTCTCCCCCTCATTCTGTTTCTTCTGTTGTCGAATTCTTCCATTGCCAAAAAACCATCATTCCTTTTTGCCAAAAATGCTATTAGTGTTGCGTTCTTCTTCTTTCTTTGGAAGCCGAATACTCTCTTATAATCGAATAGCCCTATCTTTTTACCGATTCCTTGTTGTTTTCCCTCCATCACAAATCAGTTGCTGTTATCTACTCGTAATCAAGTTTTAAAAGCTGGATCTCGTTCAGTAGCTATCTAGGCCGCAGGATCAAAGGTTTGATTCGGTAAGTATGATAAACCGTGAAAGTAACATATTTTAATCCCACATTTAGTATACTTTTGGATGAATTTATCCTTAATTTATGTAAAAAAAAGGTGCTATTAATCCTTTATTTTCATGTCTTATATGCAAAAAAGCACCCAAGGATAAAAAGGACACAAAACGGGTTTAAAACGGACCAAAGTGGGCCAACCCAAGAAGTCGGCACGGCCTGGACTTCATGCCACACGGCCGTACCCAAATATTTAGATTGCACACGGTCACACCCTAATTTACATGACCGTGCCTCGTTGACAAAAAGCCTAACACGGCCTGACCCCGATGTACACGGCCGTGCCCCAATTGGCAAACTCGAAGCACAGCCTCTACCCAGATATTACACGGGTGTGTCATAGCCGTGCCTAAATCGACAGAATGGATACACAGGCCGGACCATGATTTACACGGGCGTGTCAAGGCCATGCCCCTGCTGCGGAAAAGAGCAATTTCACTCAGAATTGGATGCTTGGAGCCTAAGAAACGCAATCCTAAGTCCACTCAAACACTTTGGACGAATTTCACTTGAATTACGAGTACTTAGGAGCAAAGTAAAGCATCCCAAATGTCTATATAAACAATCCAAGGCAGCAATTCAAGGGTGTCAGGTTTTAGCAAAGTTTTCTGCCAGAGCTTTACTCGTTTAGGGAAATTACTCGAAGATAGCCAGTTTATCCATCTCGAAGAGTCAGAATTCTACTCAAGACGGAGGATCTCTCCTTCAATTCCTTCAGGGGGTTTTAGGGATTTCTTATGTTTTGTTTTTATCTTTTCTCTTGAGATGTTTTCTTATTTTATTATGAACTAGATCCTTCAGATACTTGAAGGGGATGAAACCTATGATAGATTTTGTTATTTGATTTATTGATTTATATGATAAATACTTAGTTTGTTCTTAATTATGTTGCTTAATTTAATCTGATTTGCTTAGGTGGAGGAGGAATAGACGTTGCCTAAGAGTAGATCTAGCGTAATTAAGTGGAGTTGATCGGGCGCCTAGAGATAGGGTTACGAGATTTTGCCGGATTTGGGTGAAACCTAATATGGGAGTCCATTGATCGATTTATTGCTTCCTTAGGGGGTTATTATAAGAGAATGAGAGTTCCACTAATTAACCTAAGGTTAGGCGTTATTAAACCGAGAGAAGGTTTAATATAGGTTAGGGAGTCTCACGAATCAAGCTAAGTAAAAGAAATCATATGAATTGAAAGTTAGATAATAAGTGAAGTCATAGGTGGATTTTCCCCGAGGGTATCGTCTTTATCAACTGAGTTTTCTAAAATCTTTTCCTAGTTTATTCTTTTGTCTTTGCATTTAGTTTAAGTATTTTATTAGTCTTAGATAAGTTAAGTAATCACTCCATATTTAAGGCTAAATAATAGGAAGAAAGTTAGTAGTAGTACTTTTAGGTTCCTTGGGTTCGATAAGATATTCTTGCCAAAGCTATACTACCTTTCGAAAGGTGCACTTGCCTCTATCGTTGTCATAGTTAGTCTACAGGTTTGATTATCCTTTATAAATTTTAAAACTAGATTGTTTTACAGCGATCAAGTTTTTGGTGCCGTTGCCGGGGAATTCTAAAATATTACGAAAGCTCTATTTTTATTACTTTAGCAATTATTTCTAATTTTTATTTTTATTAAATTTCTAATTTTACTAATCCTTTTTCTTTAATAAAATTGCAAGGTACCTCTAGTTTATGACTAGAAGAAACCCTAGAGGACCATTACAATACGACAGTGATATTGAAGCTACCGCTCGCAGAAATCACAGAGAAACTAGATGAGCTCTAGACTACCAAAGAGAAGAACAACAAAACAGATCCAATCCTATTGAAGGGATGGCCAAAAATAATCCGCTTGATGCGCAAGATCAGAATGCTCCGCGTATTATGTATGATTATGCTAAACCTAATTTGACAGGAGCAGAATCTAGTATTGTTAGGCCTGCTATAGCTGCTAATAATTTTGAATTAAAACCTAACACAATACAAATGATTCAACAATTTGTTCAATTTGATGGATTGCAGGACGAAGATCCAAATACTCATATAGCTAATTTCTTAGAGTTTTGTGACACCTTCAAAATAAATGGCGTTTCTGATGATGCCATACGTCTTCGGTTATTTCCTTTTTCATAAAGCAAAGCAGTGGTTGAATTCGTTACCATGAGGGTCAATCACCACATGGGACCAAATGACCGAAAAATTTCTTTTAAAGTATTTTCCACCAGCCAAAACGGCCAAGTTTAGGAATGACGTATCTTCTTTTGTACAGAATGACGCAGAAACATTATATGATGCATGGGAGAGATACAAGGATATCCTAAGAAGATGCCCACACCACGAATTACCTTTGTGGCTTCAAGTCCAAACTTTTTACAATGGTGTGAATTCTTCAACAAGGCAAATGATTGATTCATCAGCCGGTGGAACTCTTAACAACAAACCTCCTGAAGCGGACTACGATTTTATTGAAGAGATATCATTGAACACTTATCAATGGCAAATCACAAGGGCAAACCCGACAAAATCAGCCAGAGTTTTCAACATAGATGCAGTGACAATGCTGTCAACACAGGTGGAGTTAATGAATAAAAAGTTTGATAATTTATGTTCTTCACCGGTACATCCAGTAATACAATGCGAAGCAAGCAGGAATGTGGCGAATCTTTGATGCAAACCCTACCAACCGGGAGCGTAAAACGAAGCGGACAAACTATATAGGTAACAATTTCAGATCCAATAATAATCCTTATAGTAATACTTATAACCTAGGTTGGAGGAACCACCCAAATATTTCATGGGGAGGACAAGGAAATCAATGAATTCAAAGGCAGCAACCTCCTCTAAATTATCAAAATCAGCCCTACCTACAGTAAAAAAAATAAGCCTTGAAGAGATGCTGATAAAATTCATGGCAGCCGCAGAATCTCGTCTTCAAAAGACTGATACAAACCTTGATGAACAATAGAAGTTGAGGAAAGGACTTGAGAATCAAGTTGGAGAACTTACTAGGTCAGTGGGACACCTCACAAAGCTAATTTTTGAACGCCAACAAGGAGGTCTACCAAGCAACACAGAAATAAACCCAAAAGATAAAATCCAAGCCATTACAACTCAAGAGGGTACAAAAGTAGATCGACCCACATCAGCACAAGAAAAGAAGGATAAGACCGAGGTAGCTCAAGAAAAGCCAAAACTGGGAATCAAAGAATACCAGCCTCGCATACCTTATCCCGAAGCATTGAAAAAAGATGATTCAGAGGAACAATTCGGTAAGTTTCTAAAACTCTTGAAGAAATTACATATTAACTTACCTCTTCATGAAGCTCTTTTTCAGATGCCCGATGCAAGGAAATTCTTAAGCAAGCTCTTGACGAACAAACGCAAAATAGATGAAGAGCACCATGTGGAATTAAACGCAACATGCTTAACAATGCTACAAAACAAGCTACCACAAAAACTAAAAGATCCAGGGAGTTTTACGATTCCATGCTTAATTGGTAGTTTGACTATAGATAACGTGTTAGATGATTTAGGGGCAAGTATAAATTTTATGCCTTATGCAATGTTTAAACAACTAGGTCTAGGGAAGCCCAAACAAACTAGGATGAGTATTCAACTAGCTGATACAACTGTTAGAATCCCTAGGGCATTATTGAAGATGTTTTAGTCAAAATCGATAAATTTGTTTTCCCAGTAGACTTTGTTATTTTAGACATGGATGAGGATAATTCAATCCCCTTGATTTTAGGAAGGCCTTTTCTAGCAACTGCTAGAACTAAGATTGATGTTACCACAGGAGAACTCATACTTCGCGTGGGAGATGAATCAATAAATCTTCAAGCTCTCAACTCAGCCAGAGCCATGAATGATGAAGGTACGGAAATTACTCTAGTAGATAATCAAATTATTCAACCTTCATTGCAGGAAACACCACACGACATCCAATCTGAGTCAAACCATAGCATCTTAGTCGACACAGAAGAATCACGTACACTTAAGGTCGACAAATTAGAAGAGCAGAAGACACAAGCAAAGATGGATCTGCAGGAAGTAAAGTCAGAGGGACCGCCAGAACAGCTCATAGAGACATCGAATCACTTTAAAATAAAAGATGAGGTACACGAAATCTTCCCCCACAACACGGTCGATGTAAGCAATCCAATGTTCAGAATTTCCAAGGTAAACACTTCGACCCCAATTTTTCATGAAAGAAGAACTACGAGACATGAGGAAGATATTCAAACCTTTAAACCTCCTTGAAATCTTCAACACAAGGATAGTCTAGCTTAAGACTATAAGCGAGCACTTTTGGGAGGCAGCAGAACACTAACAATTTTTATTTTCAGTTTCTTTTCTTTCCATCTTTCTATCCTATTTATTTCATTGAAAACTAACATAAAAGTGCAGATTTCGTGCCACACGGCCTTACACACTCTTGTGTGCGTGGTAGTGTAGACCACCGGAACCACCACATCGACAGAGGCAGTAGTGCAAGTCAGTCCAACCACCCCCCAAAGTCAAGGATCCAACCACCCACAGCATGGACACCGACAAAAACAGCACAGTCGTGCCTCAAAGCTGTGCTAAGATACTGACTTATTTAGCACGAGCAGACCACGCCCGTCCATTCCGACTGTGCTCTTTATAATGGCTTTTTAGGATCGGGCGTGCAAACCAACAAAACGGGCATGGAAGGACAACACACCCCACAACACGGCCGTGCAATACAACCGTGTGAATCGACACACCCTAGGTACACGGGCGTGGGAACGTGCTAGATTTGAAATCCTATTTAAATCCCCACAGCCCGTCCTCTTTGTCCCATCTTTTTTCTTATTCCTTCTTTCTCTTTTCTTTCAATTTTTTCTTCCTATCCATATAAAAGATCCAAGACACTTGAGCAACACAAAGATCATGCCGAAGAAACGTAAGCATCATCCCCTTAGAGGAGACCTCAACATGAGTTCATGTCGGCAGCTTCACTTAATTGACGCGCCAAGGGTCTCAGAAACCTTTTTGGTTCTATTTTTCTTTTCTCGTCTCTTTTATTTTCCTTATCTATACTTCTTTTCTACTTAATTTAATTTATTTCATATTAGTTTCTTGGTTTTAGGTTCTAAAGGCAACTAGGGAATCACACACCACGACCTTGAGGTCACACCCACTTCATAAACCATCCAACAATAAGGACTCCTTAGTCTATTAGTCTTTTCTTTCAATTTCAGTTTTCTTCTTAGTCTCCTTCTTTTTATTTCCTTAATCTTTAAATTTATTATTAGTATATTATTGTTATTTCTCTATATCTCTTGGCTATATCTTCACAGGCTACCCAATTTCTTCATCTAGCAAATTTCTTCTTGGTAGCCACTCCACCAGGCCCATAGAAAACACCATCACCGCCACCAAAGATGCCAGGGATCATCCAGATTTCAGGGAGTATTACTTTCCCCACTTCTCTTTTTGATTTGGCACATAAATTTCATTATCTATCTTTTTACATTGAGGGCAATGTACATCTTAAATGTGGGGGTAATAGTGTCTAACTTTTTTCATAATTCTCAAAACCTTGAAATTAGTCTTGATCTTAAGTATTTTTCTCATATTATTAATTAGGATGAAATTTCTAATGATTTATGATTTTTATTGATATGTTTTAGAGTAAGTCATAGTTAATTGTGCATTGATGATTAAATTTGAAGGATACTAGAGAATCAAGCATGATAAGCCTACTTTCTAAAATTAAAAAAAAAATTGATGGGTCGTTGAACTGAATTTGAGTATCACCTTGAAGTTCAAAATTTATAAGGATTGGTGTCAAAACACCCATAATTTCTGTGAGATTTTGAGCCTTGTAGAGCATATATATTCTTTTTCGTGCTCGCTTTATTAATTATGAGTGTGTCAACATTGAACTGTTATTCTAGAACTTGCCTCGTTTATACATGTCTAGACCACAATAATGATTTGATATACTGAGATGATAAAGGCTCCTAGGTTTTAACCCGTTCACTAAAAAGCCTACCTATATAAATAACTCCTAGTGAACCCAGTTGAATCCTAACAACCTTTTTATTGACTCACCACTAATATTAACCCAAAATCCCTTTGTATTTGTTATCAAAATTCTTTTGACTACCCCTCTATCGAGAATTGACTTGATCAATTGCCAAATTAGGTTATTTCAATTATCAAAGTTCCTTCTATTAAGTTTTACTTAGTTTGTTCTTAAAAAAATATCCAAGTTTATTTAATAAAATAGCTTAGAGTAATTAAACTCCAATTGTTGAAGAAAAAGCTCGTATTAAAGTATTACCAAATTTTAAAGTGAAGAAAATACTCTTTATTATAGAGTAATTATCAATAGTGGTATTATTACTTTTCATTCGATGTAAATATTCATATTTAGTTCATTATTTTTAGATTAGGTAATTAGTCAATTCAAGCTCGATTTTAACCCTCTAATCCAGCCTTTATCCACACCTTTTAACCCAAGCCCCGTTACAACCCTAACAAAGACCTTTTGATCTGTTTATCATCTCATATACAGTGGTGGAGATTTGATTTTTAGGCAAGCCTATGGGATTAACTTTTTAGGTTCGACTTTTGAGCGCTTTTTCTTGATCCTTAAACACTTTGAGTGCTTTGAGTGAATCTTTAGTGAGGATGTCAATCCTTGTCGGTTTTGAATCAAAGGTAATTATTTAAATAAGGGGAGACACCTATGCTTTTATGATACAAAATCATGATTTAACTCGTTTGAATCTTTAGGGCACTTCGAGCTAAATGATCCATGTATAAATTATCTGTGAATTATGATGAGGCATTGTCAAGACGGAATTATGAATTTTGGAAAGTTTGTTTTAATTGTAAATTGAGAATTTTGCTTGAGGACAATCAAAAGCTTAAGTGTGGGGTTATTTGATAAACTGTGAAAGTAACATATTTGAATCCTGCATTTAGTATGCTTTTGGATGAATTTATCCTTAATTTATGTAAAAAGGTGCTCTTAATCCTTTCTTTTCATGTCTTATACTTAGGAAAGCACCCAAGGATAAAAAGGACGGAAGACGGGTTTAAAACAAACCAAAGTGGGCCAACCCAAGAAGCCGGCACAGCCTGGACTTCATGCCACACGGCCATGCCCCAATATTTAGATTGCACACGGTCACACCCTGATTTACACGACCATGCCTCATCGATAAAAAGCCCAACACGACCTGACCCCGATGTACACGGCCGTGCCCCAATTGGCAGACCCGAAGCACGGCCTCTACCCAAATATTGCACGGGTGTGTCATAGCCGTGCCTAAATCGACAGAATGGAGACATGGGCTGGACCAAAATTTACATGGGCGTGTCAAGGCCGTGCCCCTGCCACGGGAAAGAGCAATTTCACTCGAAATTGGATGCTTGGAGCCCATGAAACGTAATCCTAAGTCCACTCAAACACTTAGGACGAATTTCACTTGAATTACGAGTACTTAGAAGCCAAGTAAAGCATCCCAAACATCTATATAAACAATCCAAGGCAGCAATTCAAGGGCGTCATGTTTTAGTAGAGTTTTCTGCCAGAGCTTTGCTCGTTTAGGGTATTACTCGAAGATAGCCAGTTGATCCTTCTCGAAGAGTTGAAATTCTACTCAAGAAAAAGGATCTCTCCTTCAATTCCTTCAGGGGGTTTTAGGGATTTCTTATGTTTTGTTTTTATCTTTTCTCTTGAGATGTTTTCTTTTTTTATTATGAACTAGATCCTTCAGATACCTGAAGGGGATGAAACCTATGATGGATTTTTTATTTGATTTATTGGTTTATATGATAAATACTTAGTTTGTTCTTAATTATGTTCCTTAATTTAATCTGATGTGCTTAGGTAGAGGAGGAATAGACCCTGTCTAAGAGTAGATCTAGCGTAATTAAGCGGAGTTGATCGGGCGCCTAGAGATAAGGTTACGAGATTTTATCGAGTTAGGGTGAAACCTAATATGGGAGTCCATTGATCGATTTACTGCTTCTTTAAAGGGTTATTATAAGAGAATGAGAGTTCCACTAATTAACCTAAGGTTAGACGTTATTCACTTCGAGAGAATGTTTAATATAGGTTTGGGAGTCTCACGGATGAAGCTAAGTAAAAGAAATCATATGAATTGAAAGTTAAATAATAAGTGAAGTCATAGGTGGATTCTTCCCGAGGGTATCATCTTTATCAACTGAGTTTTCCAAAGTCTTTTCCCAGTTAATTCTTTTGTCTTTGCATTTAGTTTAAGTATTTCATTAGTCTTAGATAAGCTAATTAATCACTCCATATTTAAGGCTAAATAATAGGAAGAAAGTGCATAGTAGTACTTTTAGGTTCCTTGGGTTCGATAAGATATTCTTGCCAAAGCTATACTACTATTCGACAGGTGCACTTGCCTCTATCATTGCCATAGTTAGTCTACAGGTTTGATTATCCTTTATAAATTTTAAAACTAGACTATTTTGCAGCGATCAAAGTACTTAGTCAACCTCTTTTATTGTGTTTTTGTAAAAGCCGGAGGGCTATCTAACTCTTTCTTGTCGTTAACCCTGTATTAACAAGGGCAGGGTTCAAAGATCGCAAGCGTGGTAAGGATCGTTAACAAGTAGTAAGTGTACTCATCTCAATTGTGGATTAGTAAGTGGCCGAATGTAAGTGTGGCTTATAGAGGTGACTTGTGTGAAATATGAGTCACTTCATTTTTTGATAGTATATGTGTGGGTGTAAATCTAGGGGATATTCGTGAATAGTAGCTAAGGAAGGGCTGCTAGAACTGGTGGCACACGGTAAAGTTATAGTAAGGCTTCAATTTTTTGGGTAAATATTGTGGTTAAGTGTGTGATTGATTGGAGATTGGTATTGGTTGTAGGTTCAAGGCTGGGGATAGTATAGCACGTCGCATTAACCAGGTGTGTACATACACGTCACAGAAAAAAATCGACAAAAATCGAAACCTCAAAAAATTGGAATGTCAAAAAGCTGAAAAGCCGAAAAGTTGGCACCGGTAACCACACGAGCATGTGAACATTTACATGGGAACACCGATACAATTACCGGGGCCAAGAGAACGATCTCATGGTCTCGGGCCACTATTTGGCCGACGAGGCTAAATAGGCCTACTGAGGTCGTGGGCCCAAATCGGCAAGAGTTGATATGTGAAATTTAATGATGGATTGATATGGATGGTTGTGTGATTTGATTATGATCGGGCCTAATAGGCTACAAAAACATGTTTGGGCTTAATGGGCTATATGGACATGTTTGGGCTTAGTAGGCCTTATGGGATTTTAGAAATACATGCTAGGGTTTTAATGGACTCTCGGCCTAGCTTTGATAAACTTTTAAATAGCATAAAACTTAACTTAATAATCAAACATGTCTGTAGACAAGTCGCTAGGTTAGAGTGTGCCGATGGACATATGCATGTCTAGGATTGGATCTAGGGAGAGCTTGGTACTTAAGCGGTCCTAGTGACCCACCTCCTCTTCTCTAGGATCCTACCTGGTGCATAGTGTCTGTTCACTTTAGCCACAAGGACTTGTTGATGGCCCAAAGTTCATAACTAAAACCTGAGATGAAAGAAATTATGAAAATACCCCTATAGGGTAGATTTACAAAAATACCCTAGGTAGTGAAATGACTAAAATACCCCTAGGTGCTTAATGTGTGAAAATGTGTATGTTGCATTCATGGGATATATGTTGCACTTGGGTGGGTTTGATGATACGGAGGAAGATATATGAGGATCGTATAATCGCTTGACGACCGTGGATCCACTGGTGGCTTTAAGCCCATTATATGCTTAACAACCTTGCTGCAATATTTGAGTAGTGACACTGTTGGTGCTACCTTTGGAGTGTAAGGATGGGTGGGTTGATGTTTATATCCCCATAAGAGTGTAGGGTTGGAAGGGAAATGGTGTAACACCCCAAACCCGGTCAACACACCACGACCAAATCTGGCATGCTACGGGGTGAAAATGTTTCAATAAACAAGTTCCCCCGATTTACTTCTCATTGAAAACTCTTTAATCGAGTTTAAAGTTTAGAAAAACCTTATACAAGTGATGTTGAAAACATTTTCGTGTTGCTTAACATTCCTGAAAAACACATGCTTAAGAAATCCGTTTGATATGACTAGTTGTTGAAAATTTAGGTTTGAAATCATCTCTATTATTTTTGTCATTACCTTATGAATAATGTCACCCGATGGTAACGTTGTAAAAACCTGATATAGAGTGTAGTTTTGTAAATCCCATTTTAATTTCAGTTACTAAAGCAAATCAGGTTATTAAACATATGCATACAATAATTAAAATAAAATCTAAAAAATACAAAAACCCAACTAATATTTAGCGGCCTTATTACAAAATCAAAACTGAATTTAAGTAGATAAATAAAACTGAAATAGTAACTTAAAAATCAAAACCCATAATAGCATGCATGGCCGCCTCGACTCCTCCCCAGCTCCATATCCGCAATCTACGCCTCATCTGCAAAATATAAGGGAAGGGGTGAGTCACTGTGACTCAGTGTATAAATCCCCAACCCGATAGTGCAAGCACTTACACAAATCATCAGTAAAACAGGCAAATCATGCAACCCCATAACCTAACCATCCAATCCACTTTATCTACCCCGTGTGGTCAAAACCACTGGTGGTCAAAACCACTGGTGACCGTAGTCACAAATATATATCGGTGTGGTCAAAACCACTGATGACCGTAGTCACAAATCAAATGATGGGGCCAACCCATCGTCTGGTCAAAACCACTGATGACAATCCCATAATTATCTTGTGGGGCCAACCTACTGTGGTACCAAACTACTGGGACGAGTCACAATATTCATATGTGGTCAAAACCACTGGTGGTCAAAACCACTGGGACTTAGTCACAAATTATAATATCAAAGATGGGGCCAACCCGTCGTGTGGTCAAAACCACTGGTGACAGTCCAAATAATTCTCCCCTTCCACTCAACAATCCCACCATCATGTCCATATCAATCGTGGCATAATAACATATAATGATGCAAATAACACATGGCATACATTTAACGATGACATGATAGCATATACCGAGATTCATAATCAGGGGACTTATCCAGTGTCCAAGCTCATGCCCACAAGGCATAACTACTGGTTTTAATGGCTATAACAGAAACACAATAAACATGTCAAACTAACAAAATGTGTAAGCGTTACACACCTAACTATTTGTAGATCTAAACGAAGTCCCAAAATGTTAGCCCTCACTCTGCCCTACAATCGGCCAACACACAATTTTAAGATTAAAGCCATTCGGCTAAACACTAAAATCCCGAAGATGTGTCACACAAAGGCACACTCACCATAATGCCATTTTGGTTTCCAACCAAGTCCCGAAACTACTCAAAGGATCTCACTTTACAATCGGCCAAGCCCCTAATCGATAACCAAATCTCAAAATCCACTGTATTCGGCTACTTCCCCGGTACAATTGGCTTAACACATCATTATAAATCTAAAGGCCATTCGGCCATAACATGAATCCCGAAACCAAAAGAGTTTGACACATCCTTACCTTAGTCGACAGATTCGGCCACCAATCAACAAAGTTTCGGCACACCCTAGTGATCTTAGAGGTTTCGGCTACCAACAAAAACAGGAATGGAGTTTAGTATACGGATCTTTAATAGAAGGGGGGATAGAGGGGAAACCACTTACCAAGGGATTTGGCTTGCCTCAAAAAGAAGAAGGTAGATTCGGTCAAGGAGGAGAAAATGCAAGAGGAGAAAAACTGAGGGGCAGAGTATTCGGCTTTAGCAGAGAGTAAAGATAGAGGAAGAAAGTAAAAATAGAAGATCAAGAATTCGGCAAAGAGAAAGAAAACTAGAGATGAGAAGGAATTTCGGCACAAGGAGGTTTGAAAGAAAGAAAAGATAAACAAAAAGAGTTGCTTTCGGCTTTTAACTGAAACAACAAGGGTGGTTCGACCAACAAATAGCAAAGACCGAATGAAAGGGTCACTTAGAGGAGGTTTCAGTTTTATCACTCAAGCAAAGAAAGAAAAAGAAAAACTCCCCAAACCAAAGTACATTCGGTCACCCTCCAAAGAACCCAAACCGATTGCACTCCTCCTCCCCACAGTCCAACTTTCGACCAACACTTCAAGACTCTCATCCACTCATAGTCGTCCCCCTCATCCCTCCTTGAATTCCCCTCATCCACTCGTTCAAACAAGTTTAAATGAGTCCTACACCTATCACTTAAAGTTAGCCTAATCCATATCCTTCCAATAGAGTCCTACCTGAGCACACCTCTTCCCACTTTGGCGTCAAAATAATAAGCAGAAAAAGGGATTTCTGTAGCTCGAACCTGAGCTCCCCCTTCCCTGCATGTGGTGTCACCAACCAAGCACCTTAGTGGCGCCTCCCTTGCCATTTTGCCACTAGATTGTTCGTGTCACAAAACGCTAAGAATATCCTTTAACCCCTAACTTCCTTAGCTCCCTATTCCTAAGTGTCAAAACTAAAATTTTAGCCATGACTCAGGCCTAACCCGAGGTCATGCCTAGGCCCCAAAACATGCTAAACGAGCACAGTAAGCATATTGTCACATACAAACACATTCAAAATGCAGATACCCCGTTTTAAGGATGTTACAGTTCTACCCCCCTTAAAAATAATTTCAGCCTCTAAATTACCTAGTCAGAATAGTTGGGGGTATTGCTGCCGAATCACATCCTCTGGTTCCCACGTGGCCTCCTTCGTTCCATGGTTCCGCTATAACACTTTCACCAAGGGGACTGACTCCTACGCAAGACCTTGACATCCCGATCCAAAATCTGTATCGGTTTCTCCTCGAAAGACAAGTCTGAGCTCACCTCAATCTCCGTAATTGGCACAACATGTGATGGACCTGATCGATAGTGCCTAAGCATCGAAACATGAAAGACGTCGTGAATCTGACTTAACTCTGCTGGTAACTCAAGCTAATAAGCTACCGATCCCACTCGCTTCAACACCGTGTACAGCCAGATAAACCTAGGGCTTAGCTTCCCTTTTTGCCCAAATCTCAGCACTTTCTTCCACGGCGATACTTTCAGAAAAACCTTATCACCCATTGCATACTCTATATCCCTGCGTTTAAGATCGGCATAAGACTTCTACCTGTCCGACGCTTCCTTAAGATGAGCCCGGATCACCTTAACCTTATCTTCAGTTTCTGTCACCAATTCTGGACCCAACATCTACCGTTCACCCAATTATGTCCAACACGTCGGAGTACGACATTTTCATCCATATAATGCCTCATATGGTGCCATCTGGATACTCGCTTGATAACTATTATTATAAGAGAACTCCGCCAATGGTAGGTACTCCTCCCAACTACCACTGAAATCTAGAACACAGCCCCTTAGCATGTCTTCTAAAATCTAAATTACTCTTTCAGACTGTCCATCAGATTGCGAGTGAAAAGCTGTGCTAAAATCCAATCGCATACCCAAAGCCAGATGCAAAGCTCTCCAGAACCTCGACGTGAACCTGGGATCCCTATCTGAGATAATTGACACTGGCACTCCATGCAACCTTACTATCTCGGCCACATACAACTTGGCTAACTTCTGAAGCGAATAATCAACCCTCACCGGTATAAAATGAGCCAATTTAGTCAATCGATCCACAATCACCCAGACTGAGTCCTTCTTGCTAGGCGTAAGGGGTAGCCCACTGACAAAATCCATGGTAATCTTTTCCAACTTCCACTGCGGGATCTTTACCGGCTACAACAGTCTTGATGGTAACTAATGCTCAGCTTTGACCTGCTGACACGTTAGACACTTACCCACAAACTCAGTCACTTTCCGCTTCAGACCTGGCCACCAGAATTGCTCGGCAAATCCCGGTACATCTTGCTACATCTAGGATGCATAGCGTATGGCTTCTATGTGCATCCTGAAGAATCCTTTGCCTCAACTCGACGTCCTTCGGCATACAAGCTTTCCCTTGAAAACACAACACTCCATCGTAGGTCAAGCCGTAACTTTCCAACCCACTACTCTGTACTTGCAACCTCCGAGCATTCAAACCCTCATCCTCTAACTGTTTCTCTTTAATCTGCTCTACCCAAGTTGGCTTAACTCGTAATTCTGCCAAAAGACTCCCGTCGTCATACAGGCTAAGGTGAGCAAACATCGCTCGTAAGTTCATTACCACCTTACGGCTCAACGTATCCGCCACTACGTTAGCCTTACCCGGATGGTACTCAATCGAGCAGTCATAGTCCTTCAACAACTCGATCCACCTTCTCTGCCTCAAATTTAAGTCCTTTTGAGTCAAGAGGTACTTCAAACTCTTGTGATCTGTTTAAACTATCGACTTCTCTCCATTCAAATAGTGCCTCCATATTTTCAAGGCAAAAACCACTGCAGCCAACTCCAAGTCATGCGTCGGGTAGTTACCCTCATGCGGTCTCAGCTGTCGAGAAGCATATGCCACTACTTTCCCTTCCTGCATCAGAACACATCCCAATCCAGTATGTGATGCATCACAGTAGACTGTGAATACCTTTTCTACCTCTGGCTGAACCAGAACTGGAGCTTCCGTCAGAATCTTCCTCAACTTGTCGAAACTTTCCTGTTGTTTTTTCGACCACACAAATGGAACTCCCTTCCTCAATAACTTGGTCAATGGCACCGCGATCAGAGAAAATCCTTCCACAAATCTCTGGTAATACCCTGCCAAACCTAGAAAACTCTGAATTTCTGCCACCAACCTAGGCGGTTTTTAGTACAACACTGCCTCAATCTTGCGAGGGTCCACTCTAATCCCTTCAACAGACACCACGTGACCTAAGAAAGTCACCTCCCTAAGCCAGAACTCGCACTTACTGAACTTGGCAAATAACTACTTTTCCCTCAGTATTTGCAAAACTACCCACAAGTACACATCGTGATCTTCCTCGATCTTTGAGTACACCAATATATCGTCTATAAATACCACGACAAACTGATCCAAGTACTACTGGAACACCCGATTCATTAAGTCCATGAATGCCGCTGGTGCATCAGCCAACCCAAATGGCATTACCAGAAACTCGTAGTGTCCATAACGAGTGCGAAATGCTGTCTTGTGAACATCAGCCTCTTTCACCTTAAGTTGATGATACCCCGACCTAAGATCTATCTTAGAGAAAACTGATGCACCCTTGAGTTGATCAAAAAAGTTGTCAATCCTAGGCAATGGATACTTGTTTTTGATCGTCAACTTGTTCAGCTGGCGGTAGTCTATACACATCTGCATTATACCGTCTTTCTTCTTAACAAATAGCATATGCGCTCCCCAAGGAGATATACTCGGTCGAATAAAACCTCTGTCCAGTAATTCCTGAATTTGAGCCTTCAGCTCCACCAACTCCTTTGGCGCCATTCTATACGGGGCCATAGACTCTGGCGCAGTTCAGGGTAACAGGTCTATACCAAATTCAACTTCCCGATCCGGAGGCAGACCTAGAAGTTCCTCTAGGAATACATCAACAACTTCCCCTACAGTTCAGACACTCTCTACAGCTGCATCCTTGGCTCCCAAAGCACAAACATGCACCATGAATGCCTCACAACCCTTCCTTACCATTTTCTTCGCCTTCAGTGCAGAGACCACATTGGATAAGTAATCTCTCCTATTACCTATCATCACCACCTTCTCACCTTCTATTGTCCTTAACACCATGCGCTTAGCCTCGTAATCCAAACTGGCCTGGTACTTCACCAGCCAACCCATCCTAAGAATCAGATCGAACTCCCTAAACGGCAGTTCCATCAAATCAGCCAAAAGCACGACCCCTTGAAGTTCTAGGAGTACATCCCTATATAGTTTACTTATTTTTATAGAGTGACCTAGAGGGCTTATCACTGTCATCTTCCTAGAAGTAATCTTAGAGTTTAAGTTCATAGCTTCCACTATGCTACTGGCTACGTATGAGTGCGTCAAACCTACATCTATCAAAGCATTATAAGGTAGTCCAAAGATTAAGAACGAATCTATTATGACGTCCGGTGCGTCGCCCTCCTCTCGACGCCTCACTGCGTAGACCAATCCAGGCTGTTTCGCCTCTGTACCTCCTGCACCTCTGCCCGGTGCTCCACGGCCTCTACTAGATCCATTACCTCCCCTGGCTGCACCACGGCCCCTATGTGGCTACTGACCACCCCTCTTGTTCTGAGTACAATTCTGATCCCCAGACTGCAACCTAGCTGACCTCTGTGGACAATCCCTCACTAGGTGCTCCATCGATCCACACTCAAAACATCCTCTGTTTCTTGTCCAACATTCTTCCGTGTGCGGCTTCCCACACCGAGCACATCGTGGCGACCATTGAGTATTAGCAGCAGTAGGCCTAGTAGCTTGGTTCGGCCCACTATATCTACCCCATTTCTGTTGATTTCCCATAGACCCAGATGATCCAAAATTCCTTTTATTCCATCCCCTATCCTAATTTTGCCTTACTGACTGTTCCACTTCCTCCACAACTTTGGCCTTTTCCACTAAGATCGTAAACTCTCTTTCCTTCTGTGGAGCAATCAGTAATTTTAGATCATCCCTCAATCAGTCCTCAAACCTGACACATCGCTCATGCTCCGTAGCCACATTTCCTCGAGCATACCGGCTCAACCTTAAGAATTTTGCCTCGTACTCTGATACGGACGTATTCCCCTGAACCAGCCTCAGAAACGCCTTCTTCTGCGCGTCAATATAACTAGTCCCAACATACTTCTTTTGATAAGCTGCCTTGAAATAATCCCAAGTGAGATCATCCGCTACAGCACCATCCCGAACCGTGAGCCACAACTGGTATAACTCATATCGGAGAAGCGATACTACCCCTTTCAGTTTCTCCTCCGCCGTCATGTCTAAATCATCCATGATTCATTTCGTCGCCTCCAACCAATACTCAGCCGTATTGAGTGCCACACCAGATACTCCTCGGAATACCTCAGCTCCATTAGTTTGGAATCGCTCAGATACAGATTTTTGAGCTCCCGTACCTCCACTTGCTCCAGTCACTCTCCCAAGCACTCGCAGTATCACCTACGACACTGCATCATCTCCCGTCTGATCCTGGTACTCAACCCCAGCAGCTGGTGGTGGTGGTATATCGTTCTCTGACCATTGACCAGACCTAACGGGTTCTGATACAGTCATTCTGCCTTTACCACACCCTCACACATTACGACCACGTCCCCTAGAACTCATGACTATTCTCGCGATTTAATCTGCTTTAAGAAGTTTTATGAATTAGCTTCTGTTCCACTGATTACCCACGAATAAGTTTTGTGTAAAGAGGTTTAGTAGTGGTTCTTTCGATCATTACCAAGTTTTCGTTTCAAGTCTTCTACCCTTATTCAGTGAATCACATTCACTTATCAATAACATCCTCCATCCACACTCCACTTGTAGGGGTATTCTCGTCATTTTACTACCCGAGGGTATTTTTGTAATTTAGCCTATTGGGGTATTTCGATAATAAATCTGGGTTAATTTGGAAATCTTTACAAATCATAGGTATTTCAAAAATTCTAGAAATCGGGGGTATTTTGGTAATTTCATAAACTAGGGGTATTTTCGTAATTTTTCCAAAATATGGTTCCAAGTGATTTTACGAAATAAGGGTATTTTAGAAATTTTCATTTCAAGGGTATTTAGGCAATTTTTTTCATACCGAGGGTATTTTAGTAATTTTAGAAATCAGGGTTAATTTGGTCAATTTACAAATCAGGGGTATTTTGGTCATCCTCCAAATCAAGGTACTTTGGTAATTTTGAAACCATGGGTTAATTTTAGGGTTGTACAAAACAAGGTGGCTGGTCCCTTTCGGGCTTTAGTTATTGAATTTAGCCTGTGAATAAGTCGTCTCAGTTAGAGTGAACCGTCACTGTGCACCAGGTGAGATTCGAGTGAAGAGTAGGTGAGTCATGAGGACTGCTTAAATACCAAGCTCCCCCTAAATCCATTCCTAGACATGCACACAACGGTTGCCACACCCTTAATCTTAGCGATGTAATCACAGGTTTGTTTAGTTGATATTTAAGTCTTATGTACTTTTGCGTTGGAGTGGGCTATTCCTAAGGTTCAATAACTCCTAACCTACTAATCAACAATCCCAAAATACCTATTTCTCCCACATTTAAATCACACAAGGGTTAGGGATACTTACCTGGCAGATCGGTGCCGGAGACTTGGTGCCATGCTGTTCAAGCCATGTACATTTCCCACAAAAACTTTTCAAGACCCTACTTTTAAACTTTTTGGGCCTCAGGCCCACAGCCGAGCTTTTGAACCTAGGCTCTGATACCAAAATTGTAACACCCCAAATCCAGTCAACACACCACGACCGAATCTGGCATGCTACGGGGTGAAAATGTTTGAATAAACAAGTTCCCCCGGTTTACTTCTCATTGAAAACTCCTTAGTCGATCTTAAAGTCTAGAAAAACCTTATACAAGTGATGTTGAAAACGTTTTCGTGTTGCTTAACATTCCAAAAAAATGCATGCTTAAGAAATCCGTTTGATATGACTAGTTGTTGAAAATTTAGGTTTGAAATCATCTCTATTATTTTTGTCATTACCTTGTGAATAATGTCACCCGATGGTAACGTTGTAAAAACCCGATATAGAGTGTAGTTTTGTAAATCCCATTTTAATTTCAGTTACTAAAGCAAATCAGGTTATTAAACATATGCATACGATAATTAAAATAAAATCTAAAAAAATAAAAACCCAACTAATACTTAGCGGCCTTATTACAAAATCAAAATCGAATTTAAGTAAATAAATAAAACTGAAATAGTAACTTAAAAATCGAAACCCAAACTAGCATGCATGGCCGCCTCGAGTCCTCCCCAACTCCATATCCGCAATCTACGCCTCATCTGTAAAATATAAGGGAAGGGGTGAGTCACCATGACTCGGTGTATAAATCCCCAACCCGATAGTGCAAGCACTTACATAAATCATTAGTAAAACATGCAAATCATGTAACCCCATAACCTAACCATCCAATCTCCTTTATCTACCCCGTGTGGTCAAAACCACTGGTGGTCAAAGCCACTGGTGACCGTAGTCACAAATATATATCGGTGTGGTCAAAACCACTGATGACCATAGTCACAAATTAAGTGATGGGGCCAACCCATCGTGTGGTCAAAACCACTGATGGCAATTCCGTAATTAACTTGTGGGGCCAACCCACTGTGGTACCAAACCACTAGGACGAGTCACAATATTCATATGTGGTCAAAACCACTAGTGGTCAAAACCACTGGGACTTAGTCGCAAATTATAATATCAAAGACGGGGCCAACCCGTCGTGTGGTCAAAACCACGGATGACAGTCCAAATAATTCTCCCCCTCCACTCAACAATCCTACCATCATGTCCATATCAATCGTGGCTAATAACATATAATGATGCAAATAACACATGGCATACATTTAACAATGACATGATAGCATATACCGAGATTCATAATCAGGGGACTTACCTGGTGTCCATGCTCATGCCCACAAGGCATAACTACTGGTTTTAATGGCTATAACAGAAACACAATAAACATGTCAAACTAACAAAGTGTGTAAGCGTTACACACCTGACTATTTGTAGATCTAAACGATGTCCCAAAACGTTAGCCCTCACGCTGCCCTACAATCGGCCAACACACAATTTTAAGATTAAAGCCATTCTGCTAAACACCAAAATCCCAAAAATGTCTCACACAAAGGTACACTCACCTTAATGCCGATTTGGTTTCCAACCAAATCCCGAAACTACTCAAAGGACCTCCCTTTACAATTGGTCAAGCCCCTAATCAGCAACCAAATCTCAAAATCCACTGTATTCGGCTACTTCCCCCTACAATTGGCTTAACACATCATTAGAAATCTAAAGGCCATTCGGCCATAACATGAATCCCGAAACCAAAAGAGTTTGACACATCCTTACCTTAGTCGACAGATTTGGCCACCAATCACCAAAGTTTCGACACACCCTAGTGATCATAGAGGTTTCAGCTACCAACATAAACAGGAATGGAGTTTAGTATACGGATCTTTAATAGAAGGGAGGATAGAGGGGAAACCACTTACCAAGGGATTCAGCTTGTCTCAAAAAGAAGAAGATAGATTCGGTCAAAGAGGAGAAAATACAAGAGGAGAGAAACTGAGGGGCAGAGTATTCGACTTTAGCAGAGAGTAATGATGGAGGAAGAAAATAAAAATAGAAGATCAAGAATTCGGCAAAGAGAAAGAAAACTAAAGATGAGAAGGAATTTTGGCACAAGGAGGTTTGAAAGAAAGAAAAGATGAACAAAAAGAGTTACTTTCGGCTTTTAAGTGAAACAACAAGGGTGGTTCGACCAACAAATGGCAAAGACCGAATGAAAGGGTCACCTAGAGGAGGTTTCGGTTTTGTCACTCAAGTAAAGAAAGAAAAAGAAAAACTCCCCAAACCAAAGTACATTCGGTCACCCTCCAAAGAACCCAAACTGATTGCACTCCTCCTCCCCACAGTCCAACTTTCGGCCAACACTTCATGACTCTCATCCACTCATAGCCGTCCCCCTCATCCCTCCTTGAATTCCTCTCATCCACTCATTCAAACAAGTTTGAATGAGTCCTACACCTATCACTTAATGTTAGCCTAATCCATATCCTTGCAACAGAGTCCTACTTGAACACACCTCTTCCCACTTTGGCGTCAAAATAATAAGTAGAAAAGGGATTTCTGCAGCTCGAACCTGCGCTCCCCCTTCCCTGCATGTGGCGTTACCAACCAAGCACCTTAGTGGCGCCTCCCTTGCCATTTTGCCACTAGATTGTTCGTGTCACAACACGCCAAGAATATCCTTTAACCCCTAACTTCCTTAGCTCCCTATTCCTAAGTGTCAAAACTAAAATTTTAGCCATGACTCAGGCCTAACCCGAGGTCATGCCTAGGCCTCAAAACATGCTAAACTAGCACAATAAGCATATTGTCACATACAAACACATGCAAAATGCAGAGACCCCGTTTTAAGGATGTTACAAATGGAGTGTAGAGTTGGATTTAGGATGGGAGCATTGCATTCGTGTGATACTGATGTGATATGAGGTCACTGTGGGCTAAGGCCCAAGACCACCGATTTTGATAGGGCTTGGCCCAATGTGATAGTCGCATGTTGGTTGGATTACCAAGGGTCGTACACATTGAGTTTCGAAACTCACACTCTTTTATTTAATGTTTCAGGTGACTCTCAGTAAACGGCTCGACGTGGAAGAGGACTCGGAGGTGGCCACACTACAAACTGCTTAGAAGTTTTTAATTAGTTTTGAATAACTTTATTTTAATTACTCTATTTTCATTGGGATGTAATAAGGCCTTGTATCTCCGATTTGACTTTACATTTGGGTTTTATTATTGTTTCAACTGCCTAATTATTAAACTTAAATAAATTTTCAAAGTTTAACATGGTTTTCGAAAAACTGTAACATATGGATGTTTTCTTAAAACATGGGCTTTCATCATAACTTAACAAGTTGCAAGGAATGTGAGAGAAGGAAAAATAAAGCAATGAGCGGATAAGGGTCACTAAGTATAGGTGATACCCTTAATACTTGTATATTTTGTAACATATTGAACTTAGATATTTGAGATCAAAAGTGGTAAGTAAAATATTCATCATGTGAAAGTTGTTAGTAAGCTTGATATGCCTAATTCATATGCTTTGAACTTAACACTTGTATGATATTTGCTCAAGGGTCGTCAATTTTGTTTGTCATTTTTTTTATGTTGCTTGAGGACAAGAAATGACTTCAGTATGGGGGAGTTTGATCTATCGTAAATTAGTGTAGCAGATTAGACTAATTTTCACATTTAAGTAGCTCAAATACTAGCATTTTTGTTATATTTTAGTTAAGTTTATTTAGCTTACCTTGCCTTCAAAAAAATGTGCTAATTGATTCTTTTATTGACCTTAAAGGTCAAAGGAGGCCTAAAGGAGAGCTAACACACCTTGTAAATGTGGAAGAGACCATTAGAAGGTATTTTAGACCAATATTGGACGCTATGTTGCAACATGGGAGGCCCGATGTTGCAACATAGAGAGCATAATGGAGAAAGTATGAAATTGTCTTTAATGTCACGACACAGACTGATGGTGTTGCGACATACCCTTGAAGACGTCTCAAGAATGAGTATACTACCACCTTTGTTGCGGCACAGGTCTTGGTGTGTATCGACATCGACTCTGGGACAAAAAATAAACATTAAAGAGGGGCATTTTGGTCTACATAATCAATCTTAAAGCTCGGGAATGTCAACTGACCTAGGGTTAAGAATGACGACCACCTAAAGGCTATAAATTGGCTCCTTTAGCACATATTATGGACACCATTCCATTAGCTTATATTCTTTCTTTAGATTTAGTTTTTTTTTTCTTGCTTTTTTAAGTTTTCTAGAGTTTAGCTTATTTGTCTTTATTTTATTTCAAAAGATTTGAATTATGAAGGAGATTAAATTCTATGGATTCATATTTATTATCAATATCAATCAGGATTTTCTTAAACTATTACTTCAATTCATTCATTATAATTAATTCTTCCATCTATTTCGTGTTATTTATGAAAGCCAAGATGAACTAATCCTTCTATAGGGGACTAGCGAGAGGGTTACTCAACGAATCAACTGTTTAGGAAAGGAAGAACATAAACCAAACCCTAGGCCTGACAACCCCGGGAAGTCATCAAGGCGGGAATTGACCCAAATTTGTCATTGCCCATTCGTGAACACCTTCACCCCAAGCCAATTTAGACTGTGAGCTTGGAAGATAAGTAGATCTTGCTAACTTGTTATGTTAGTGGAAGATCAAAAAAATCCTACTATGGTAGCAACTAGTTGACTCACGAGGAACCCGAAGCAACAGTTGATAGGGATTACCGAAGCGAGCTAATCACCAATAATTAAGATTTGATTTACTCTACTCTTCTATCTCTTGAGTTTTATTTATTTTCTGGTATCTAAGTTTATTACTATAAAAACCATAAAAACCTTCTTTATGCTCTCGTACTATAATTTATTTAAAAGTGCTAATTAGATATTTTTGTGCTTAGATTAGAATTGATCTAACACTCGCCTCCCTTGGGTACGATCCTTGGAGTACTCACCTACTTCATTGTAACACTATATTACAACTCGACTCGTGTACTTATGGATACCTCCTTGTCATTCTATATTTTATTGCAGTATTCACACTCTGTATGTTAGTACGTCTAGAGGTGGTCAATTTTCAGATGAGATACCTGGCATACCTCCAAACCGTGAAGTGGATTTCACCATTGTACTATATCCTGGTATTTCAATAGTTTCAATTACACCCTATTGCATGGAACCTGATAAAACGTAAAAGTAACATATTTTAATCCCACATTTAGTATGCTTTTAGATGATTTATCCCTGATTTATGTAAAAAGGTGCTCTTAATCCTTTCTTTTCATGTCTTATACTCAGAAAAGCACCTAAGGATAAAAAGAACATAAAACGGGCTTAAAACGGACCAAATTGGGCCAACCCAAGAAATCGACACGGCCTGGACTTCAAGCTACATGGTCGTGCCTCGTCAAATTACTTCACACTGCCATGCCATGAATTACACGGCCATGCCCCAATCGATAGAATCGAGACACAGCCTGAAGACGATTTACACGGGCGTGTACCATGGCCGTGCCCCTGCCGTGGGAAAGAGCAATTCCACTCGGATTTGGATGCTTAAAGTCAAAGAAAAACATTCCTAAGTCTACTTAAACATCCTAGGAGGAATTCTACTTGAATTAGGATACTTAGGAGCCAAGTAAAGCATCTCAAAGCCTATATAAACACCCAAGGTAGTAACTAAAAAGGGGAGTTCGACAGAAGCCGAAACAGGGACGATTTTTGGCAGAGGCTTTTCCCGAAGCTTTCATATTTTAGGGAATCACTTGAAGATATCCAGTTGATCCATCCCAAGAAGCCGAAACTCTATTCAAGACAGAGGATCTCTCTTTCAATTCCTTTAGGGGGTTTTAGGGATTTCTTATGTTTTGTTTTATCTTTTATCTTGAGATGTTTTCTTATTTAGTTATGAACTAAATCCCTCAGATATCTAAAGCGGATGAAACCTATGATGGATTTTGTAATTTGATTTCTAAATTATATTATAAGTACTTAGTTTGTTCTTAATTAAGTTGCTTAATTGAATCTGATGTGCTTAGGTGGAGGAGGAATAGACCCTACCTAAGAGTAGATCTAGCATAATTGAGCGGAGTTGATCGGGCGCCTAGAGATAGGGTTACGAGATTTTTTCGAATTAGGGTGAAACCTAATATGGGAATCCATTGATCGATTTACTGCTTCCTTAGGGGGTTATTATAAAAGAATGAGAGTTCCACTAATTAACCTAAGGTTAGACATTACTCGCCTCGAGAGAGGGTTTAATATAGGTTAGGGAGTCTCACGGATCAAGCTAAGTAAAGAAATCATATGGTTTGGGGAATAAATAATAAGAGAAGTCATAGGTGGATTCTTCTTGGGGGTATCGTCTTCATCAGCTGAGTTTTCCTAAAGTCTTTCTCCAATTCGTTCTTTTGTCTTTGCATTTAGTTTAAGTATTTCATTAGTTTTAATAAATCAATCACTCCATATTTCAAGCTAAATAATAGAAAGAAAGTGAGTAGTAGTACTTTTAGGTTCCCTTGGGTTCGATAAGATATTCTTGCCTAAACTATACTATTGTTCGATAGGTGCACTTGCCTCTATCATTGTCATAGTTAGTCTACAGGTTCAATCATTCTTTATAAATATTAAAACTCGACTGTTTGATACGACCAGAACCAAAAGAGCTTAAAGAACTAAAGATACAACTACATGAGCTACTTGATAGAGGTTTCATTCAACGAAGTGTATCCCTTTGGGGTTCACAGTTCCGTTTATGATGAAGAAAGATGGTAACTTAAGGATGTGTATTGACTATAGGCAGTTGAACAAGTTAACTATAAAAAATAGTACCCTTTTTGCCACGAATTGATGTCTTGTTCAACCAGTTGTGAGGTGTCATAGTGTTTTCAAAGATAGACTTGTGGTCCGGCTGCTACTAGCTTAAGTTGAATGAGTCATATGTTTTAAAGACAATATTTCACACAAGGTATGGGCATTATGAACTTTTGGTCATGCCCTTTGGATTAACAAATGCACCTGTTGTGTTCATGGAATTGATGAATCCAATGTTCCATGAATATTTGGATCGATCCGTGGTGGACTTCATAGATGATATCTTGGTGTACTCATCAACCAAAGAAGAACATAATGCTCACCTGCGAACTGTGCTACAGATTCTACGAAAGAAATGACTATTCGTTAAATTTAACAAGTGTGAATTTTGGCTAGGTCATGTGGTTTTGGTAGAGGGAGTTCGCGTAGACCTAAAAAATATTGATGCAATTGTGGAGTTTATATTGCCAAGATATGTTATAGAAGTGCGAAGCTTTTTGGGGTTCGCGGGATACTATCGTAGGTTTGTTGAGGGATTCGCCACTATTGTGACACCCTTAACGAAGCTATTGTAGAAGAAGGAAGAGTTTTCGTGGATGGAAGAAAGATAGAAGAGCTTCGAGAAACTTAAAGTGCCACTCACCAAAGCACCTATATTGATACAACTTGATAAACCAAAATAGTAACATATTTTAATCCCACCTTTAGCATGTTTTTGGATGATTTTTCCCTTTAATTATGGAAATGGGTGCTCCTAATCCTTTGTTTTCATGTTTTATACTCAGTAGAGCACCGGAGGATGAAAAGAACAAATAACAGACCGAAAACAGAGAAAATGGCCAAAGTATGAAATCCACACGGCCTAGGCCCAAGACCACACGGCCGTGCCTCATGAGAAAAGTCGACCGCGGCCTGGACCTTGAAAAACATTACCGTGCCTCACAATAGGATTGATCACGGCCTGGCCACGACTTACACGGGAGTCTGCCATGGGCGTGTCTCTGCCATAGGAAATAAGAATTCTATTCGAATTAGGATACTTAGAGGCAAAGAAACATATTCTAAAAGCCTATATAAAGGCCCTAGAGGCCAACCTTTAAGGGAGCGTTCAGCTAGGCCAAACAGTCGAGCTAGAGTAGTTAACTTTAGGGATTTACTCAAAGAAAGCCAGTTGATTAATCTCAAGAAGTTAGAATTATACTCAAGACGGAGGATCACGCCTTCAATTCCTTTAAGGGGTTTTAGGGATTTCTTATATTTTGTTTTATCTTTTCTTCTGAGATGTTTTCTTTTACAATATGAACTAAACCCTTAAAAACTTGAGGGGGATGAAACCTAAGGCGAATCTTGTTATTGTAATCTAAACTGACTGATAAATATTTGATTTGTTCTTAACTATGTGTTCTTAATCCTTGTTTTGGTATTTCCGGGATATTGATTCAAGCGTGATGTGCTTAGGCAGGGGTAGAAGAGACCCTGTCTAAGAGTAGATCTAGCATAGTTAAGCGGAGTTTCTCGCACGCCTAGAGATAGGGTGACAAAAATCTGTCAGGTTAGGGTCAAACCTAATATGGGAGTCCATAGATCGAATTAATGCAATTCTAGGGGTTTTAATTAGAAAGAGATTCAATTAATCAACCTAGGATTTGATGTTAATAGCCTTGAAGAGAGGGATTAATATAAATTAGGGAATCCTACGGATCAAGTCAAATGAATAAATCGTCCGGTTCAGAGTTAGATAACAGGTGAAGTCTAGGTTGATTCTTCCTTAGGTATTGTCCAAGTCAATCGGTTTTCTCTCAAGTCTTTTCCCCAATTTCTTATTTTTCTTAGCACCTTTAGCTTAGTTAAATAGTTAATTTTAGATTAGATAAAAGTCCACTTAATTCTTAGGCTGAATAATAGAAAAAGAGTTGATATTAGTACTTTTGGTTCCTTTGGGTTTGACAATCCGGTCTTGCCACTAGCTATACTACTATTCGATAGATGCGCTTGCCTCCATTGTTGTCTTAGTTAGTTTCTAGGTTCGATCATTCTTTTTATAAATTTTTAAGACTCGACAGACACGATCAAGTTTTTGGCGTCATTGCCGGGGAACTAAAATATTAAGAACGATTATTTTTTATTGTTTTAGCCATATTATATTTTATTTTTCTACAATTAAATTTTATTTTTACTTTTCTAAATTTTCCTTTTCTTTTTCCTTTTTCCTAGCAGGTACCTCTAGTTTATGACTAGGGAACCCGATAGGACCACTACTTTACGATAGTGATATTGAAGGAACTGTACGCAGAAATCGTAGAGAAGCAAGGCGAAGCTTAGATTACATACAAGAAGATCAAGAGGACAAAACCAATACCACTGAAAGGATGGCCGAGAATAATCCTCCACATCAAGATATGGCCGACCATCATACTCCTCGAACTATGTATGATTATGCTAAACCTAATTTAACAGGAGCTGAATCTTGTATTGTTAAGCCTGCTACAGCTGCTAATAATTTTGAATTAAAACCTAACACTATACAAATGATTCAACAGTTTGTTCAATTTGATGGTTTGTAGGACGAAGACCCAAATACTCATTTAGCTAATTTTCTAGAATTCTGTGATACCTTCAAAATAAATGGCATTTTTGATGATGCTATTCGTCTTCGGTTATTTCTTTTTTCTTTGAGAAATAAAGCCAAACAGTGGTTACATTCCCTTCCACGAGGATCAATCGCTACATGGGACCAAATGACCGAAAATTTTTTATTAAAATATTTTCAACAGGCCAAAATGGCCAAATTAAGGAATGATATCTCTTCTTTTGTGCAGATGGATTTAGAAACATTATACGACGCATGGGAGAGATACAAAGATCTGTTGAGAAAGTGCCCACACCATGGTTTACCCTTGTGGTTGTAGGTCTAAACTTTTTACAACGGTGTGAACCCCTCAATCCAACAATTAATTGACTCAGCAGCTGACAGAACCCTTAATAACAAAACTCCTGAAGTAGCTTATGAATTCATAGAGGAGATGTCCCTGAATAACTATCAGTGGCAAGTTACAAGGACAAAGCCAACCAAAGCAGCCAATGTTTTCAATCTCGACGCGGTCACCATGCTATCAAGTCAGGTAGAGATGATGAATAAAAAGATTGACAGTTTGTGTGATTCTTTGCAGGTACATTTAGTTATACAGTACAATACGAAAAGAGGATGGATGAACAATACAGAATATCCACCTTACAATCCGAGTACTGAAACCGAGCAAGTTTATTATATGGGCGACAATTTCAGACCTCAGAATAACCCCTATAGTAATACTTATAATCCAGGTTGGAGGAACCAGCCCAATTTCTCGTGGGGTGGCCAAGGAAATCAGAGACAACAACCACCCCCTCCAAACAATCAAGGACAACAGCCCTACGCACAGGAAAGGAGACCAAACCTTGAAGAGACACTAGTAAAATTTATAGAATTATCAGAAACCAGCTTCAAAAATACTGAAACGATATTGACTAATCAGCAAACATTAATCCAAGGGCTGAATGATCAAATTAGACAACTAACTAAGTTAATTTCTGTTAGGCAACCAAAAAGTTTAACTAAACAAGAAGAGCAAGTGAGGGCAGCTACACTAAGGAGTGGAAAATAATTGGTTGAAATAAAGAAGAAGATACCACGTGAAACTGATAAGGCAAAGGACGAGGAAGTTGAATATGTAACACCAATACGCGAAGAATGTAAACAATCAATACCATATCCAGCTAGAAGAAAGACTGCCTAGACGCCCAATATGGTAAATTTCTTAAACATTTTAAACAATTACATATCAACTTACCTTTTGTTGAAGCTATTTCACAGATGCCGACATACGTAAAATTTTTAAAAGAGCTTCTAACAAATAAAAGGAAGTTGGAAGAATGATCAAAAGTAGAGCTCAATGAAGAATGTTTATCTATTCTCCAAAACAAACTACCAACAAAATTGAAAGATCCAAGAAGTTTCACTATTCTCTGTTTAATTGGTAGTTTAAACATAAAGAAAGCACTAGCTGATCTAGGTGCTAGTATCAATTTAATGCCCTATAAAATGTTCATGCAACTTGGTCTCGGGGAACCTAAACCCACTGGGATGAGTAGTCAGTTAGCTGACAGATCTGTTAAATATCCTAGGGGAATTATCGAATATATTCTAGTAAAACTTGATAAATTTATATTCCCTGTTGGTTTTGCTGTGCTTGACATAGATGACAATGTTGAGGTGCCTTTAATTTCGGGACGCCCCTTTCTAGCTACTGCTAGGACTGTTATTGATGTGGGTGATGGAAAACTTGCACTGAAGGTAGGTGACTAAGAAATTATTTTTCAAATTTACGATGCTATGCGATATTCTAGAGAACAAGATGATTCCTGTTATTTTATTGATGCCATTGATCATTCTATTCAAGATTCTTTGCAGGAAATCATGCATAACGACATGTTGGAAATGTGTCTTACTCAAGGTGAGGAGGTGGATGATGATACTGATGAATCAGATTCTAACACATTTCCCCCTAGACAAACGAAAGAAGAGGGCATTGAATTAATGAAAAACTAAAACAAAAACCCTCTATTGATGAACTACCCAAATTATAATTAAAACAGTTACCAAAACACTTAGAATATGCATTCCTCGAGGATAATTCTACACTACTAGTGACCATCTCTTCGAAACTGAAACCCAAAGAAAAGGATGAGTTGCTACAAGTACTAAGGGAACATAAAAGGACCATAGCTTGGAAAATTTTTGACATTAAGGGTATAAGCCCATCATTTTGTACTCACAAAATTCTAATGGAAGAGGAGTATAAACCATGCATGCAACCTCAGAGACGATTGAATCCCAACATGAAAGAAGTTGTTAAAGCTGAGGTAATTAAAGTTCTAGATGCTGGAATAATTTATCATATTTCTAACAGCGCTTAGGTAAGTCTTGTGCAGGTTGTTCCAAAGAAAGGAGGGATAACTGTTGTAGAAAAGGAGAACAATGAATTGATTCCTACAAGAACAGTCATAGGATGGAGAGTCTGTGTTGACTATAGAAAGTTGAATGACGCAACCAGAAAAGATCACTTTCCTCTGCCCTTTATTGACCAGATGCTAGAAAGATTATCCGGGCATATGTACTTGTAACACCCCTAACCCGTACCTGTCTCCGGATTAGGGTTATAAGGCATTACCAACTAAATGCCATTCCGAATAGACATTCAATTGAATTCGACACAAGCAAAGCAATCCCTATGTATCACATGACAAAATCTGATATTCATTCGCAATTCTATAATACATATACAAGCATATCAAATTACATCCCGACCAAACATACAATTGATATTATGAACTTATATTGTATGCATTTCCTTATAGCAAGTGTCCCATTTATACTTGCACATGATTATTAAAATATCATGCACCAAATTTGAATACAATCATTAGTGTACCTAAACCTTGAAATTTGTTTATTTAACCATTCAAAGGTTCGGCCATGCTATTACCAAAATCATAAGCATATCGCAGCATTTCAAAAATTGAGATCAAACCTTACAGTTTTCACATACCATTTGAGAATCATGCTTACACAAAATATTACTAATACCAACTACCTAAAGTATACATCATTTACTATATTGCCAAAGCCTCATTCACAACTTAATCATCATTAGTAATGTTTTTTAGCAAGTAACCCACGAATAATCCTTGGACAAAAACATTCATACAAT
This sequence comes from Gossypium rotundifolium, assembly GCA_025506655.1. Lineage (NCBI taxonomy): Eukaryota > Viridiplantae > Streptophyta > Magnoliopsida > Malvales > Malvaceae > Gossypium > Gossypium rotundifolium. The sequence goes on from CP106722.1 coordinate 66,571,115, forward strand.
GCAACATGCCTTTCTCCAAAATAAACCAAACTAAAGGAGTACCAAAAGATGATAGTGTGGTTGACTTTGCTGACGATTTCCCGAGCCCGTGCTTGACCAAAATCTATAAAACAGCACATTGAACACTCACAAAGTAAGCTTACTAGCTTAGTAAGTCTTAAGCAAATACAACATGATATTCAAACATTTAAACTTTTAATCATTAAATTCATGTCAATGAATATAAACATTATAATAAGTAAAATAATCATGGTTGAATACCATCAATATCCTCAACTCAAGTATTAACACTTTATTACCATGAACATATACATCACCAAATCACATAATTATCATAAGTATTTGTATATTCCAAATCAAATGAACACATCATACATATCCATCACATATTCTTCCTTTTTGTACACATATGCAAACACATCCAAACTCATCCTTTCCATTTACTTCTCCACCTAAAGTGATTCATCAATATATATATATATATATATATATATATATATATAAAACTCAATTTCATATATATAGATATATAATATTCATACTTATCAATGATAAGCTCAATAGCACATAATAAAGTTCTTATTAAATTATCAATTTAATTACATCATACTTAACTCAATTGATATTATACTTACTTACTTCATTCCTTACTACAATAGTAGGATACACTTACCCGAGCTATTAGCATATTGCATTAAATATGTCTCACCTTGTTTGATTCATGAATTCTCGGTTTATAACATATCATCAACATTAAGCCTGCTAGGCATCCAAGCCCGAAATATACACCGACACTAAGCCTGCTAGACCAGAGGTCCGAGATTTAAACACCGGCACAAGGCCTGCTAGGCATTTAGCCCGATATAGATCAACGGCACAAGGCCTGCTAGGCATTTAGCCCGAGTGTCAATATAGTTAACCATTCCATACATATTTCTTAATGCCACAACCAACATGTACTACTTATTTTTCATAATTCTATCACATATCAATTTCAAGTAAGCTTATTCACATTACATAAATAAAATCAACTCAACATTATACAACTCACATTCGGCAAATTCATATACACATTCCCAACATTTCAATTTTCAATATTTATTAGAGTACGTAAATAGTTTCTAACATATATTAGCTTAAAGACTTACCTCGACTATCGACGGACAACGTAGACGGCTATTCGATAACCATCGTCTTTCCCCGATCCAATTCTGTTTTTCTTTTTTCTTGATCTAAACACATTAAAGTTCAGCTCATTCAAGCACATTTCATCTCAATTTAGTCCCAAAACACATAAACGAGGCAAATTACCATTTTACCCCTAATGTTTCACATTTTTACAATTTAATCCTATTTGTACAAAACACAAAATACACAAAATTTCACTACATCACCTAAGGGTCGATGTTCATAGGGACTATACAAGTCCATTTATTTCATTTATTTAGCATTTTAGCCCCTCAAAAATTTTATCTTTGCAATTTAGCCTAAAATACTCAAATTTACCAAAATATCCAATTCAAAACTTGTTAATCTATATCATAAGTTTAAAATAAACTCATCAAACATCAACAATCATAAGAAAATGTCAATGGCCAAACATCATGTATGTGTTAATATCAAAATTTTAGCATGGGTCAGCTAATACTCTAAGCAACGATCTCAAAAACGCAAAAATCAACAAAAATGGAGCTAAAATTCATACCTAATTAAGCTTGATATATGCCGAACTTAGCTTGGCTTTTCTCTTTTCTTCAATTGCATGTTTTGGCCGAGAGAAAGATGAAACAAACATGCCTATTTTTTTGTTTTAATTAACATATTTCTCTTGTAATTGTTTGATTACTAAATTAACCTTAATACTTTAATATATAAACAATAATAATAAGGTTAATATTGACATATATCGCCCACTACTCTTAATATGGGCTAATTACCCTTTTAATATCCCATATTAAAAAGCCATTATCAATTTAGCATATTTCACTATAGTTTGTAACTTTTACATTTTACGCGATTAAGTCCTTTTGTCTAATTAAACACTCAAACGATCAAATTTTAATACGAAACTTTCACACATCATAAATCACATATAATTAACACAAAATATAATATTAAAAAAAATTTAGACTCGGATTCGTGGTCCCGAAACCTAATAAATCGTAAAAGTAACATATTTTAATCCTACATTTAGTATGCTTTTAGATGAATTTATCCTCGATTTATGTAAAAAAAGGTGCTCTTAATCCTTTCTTTTCATGTCTTATACTCAGGAGAACACCTAAGGATAAAAAGAACGTAAAACGGGCTTAAAACGGATCAAATTGGGCCAACCCAAGAAGTCGATACGGCCTGGGCTTTATTCCACACGACCGTGCCTTGCTATCCACCTAGACCACGGCCTGTCACCAATTTATATGGCCGTGTCTCATCGACAAAAAGCCCAACACGGCCTATCCCCGATCTACATGGCTGTGCCCCAATTGACAAACCCGAAGCACGGCCTAACCTTATACTTGCACGAGCGTGCCACGGCCGTGCCTAAATTAACAGAATAGAGACACAGGTTGAGCCTCAATTTACACGAGCGTGCCTTAGTCGTGCCCCTGCTGCAGGAAAGAGAATTTTCACTCGGAATAGGATGCTTGGAGCCAAAGAAACGCAATCCTCAATCTACTCAAACACCTAGGACAAATTATACCTGAATTATGAGTACTTAGGAGACAAGTAAAGCATCCCAAAGACTATAAAAACACCCCAAGGCAGCTATTCAAAGGGGGTCGATCATTGAGCAGAGTTTTCTGCCAAGCCTTTCTCATTGAGGGATTATCTCGAAGATAGCCAATTGATCCATCTCGAAGAGTCGGAGTTCTACTAAAAATGGAGGATCTCCTCTTCTCCTTCAGGGGATTTTAGGGATTTCTTATTTTTCGTTTTATCATTTCTCTTGAGTTGTTTTCTTATTTAGTTATGAACTAAACCCATCAGATACCTGAAGGGGATGAAACCTATGACGGATTTTATTATTTAATTCTTTTGGTTTATATGATAAATATTTAGTTTGTTCTTAATTATGTTGCTTAAATTTATCTGATGTGCTTAGGTTGAGGAGGAATAGACCCTGCCTAAGAGTAGATCTAGCATAATTAAGCGGAGTTGATCGGGCGCCTAGAGATAGGGTTACGAGACTTTACCTGGTTAGGGTGAAACCTAATATGGGAGTCCATTGATCGATTTACTGATTCCTTAGGGGGGTTATTATAAGAGAACGAGAGTTCCACTAATTAACCTAAGGTTAGACATTATTCACTTCTAGAGAAGGTTTAATATAGGTTAAGGAGTCTCACGGATCAAGCTAAGTAAAGGAATCATATGAATTGAAAAGGTAGATAATAAGTGATGTCATAGGTGGATTATTCCCGAAGGTATCGTCTTTATCAATTGAGTTTTCTTCGAAGTCTTTTCCCAAAGATTCGTTCTTTTATCTTTGCATTTAAATTTAAGTATTTCATTTGTTTTAGATTAATAAACCAATCACTCCATATTTTAGGCTAAGTAATAGAAAGAAAGTGAGTAGTAGTACTTTTAGGTTCCTTGGGTTCGATAAGATATTCTTGCATGAGCTATACTACTGTTTGATAGGTGCGCTTGCCTCTATCGTTGTCACTGCCAGTCTACAGGTTCGATCACTCTTTTATAAATATTAAAACTAGACTATTTTGCAGCGATCAAGTTTTTGGCGCCGTTTCCGGGGAACTCCTAAAATATTAAGAAAACTCTATTTCTATTACTTTATCCATTATTTTTATTTTTTTATTTTTCTTATTTTTATACATATATTTTTATTTTTCTAAATTTCTTCCTTTTTTTTACAGTAGGTACATCTAGTTTATGACTAGAAGAAATCCGAGAGGACCATTGGAATATGAAAGTGACATTGAAGCTACTGCTCGCAGAAATCATAGAGAAATTAGACGAGCCCTAGACTATCAAAGAGGAGAACAGCAAGGATCCAGTCCTACTGAAGGGATGGACGAAAACAATCCATCGCCAAATGTGCAAGCACAGAATGCTCCGTGTTCTATGTATGATTATGCTAAACCTAATTTAACAGGAGCAGAATCTAGTTTTGTTAGGCCTGCTATAGCTGCTAATAATTTTGAATTAAAGCCTAACACAATACAAATGATTCAACAATTTGTTCAATTTTATGGTTTGCAGGATGAAGATCCAAACACTCATATATATAATTTTTTAGAATTCTGTGATACCTTCAAAATAAATGGCATTTCTGACGATGCCATACATCTTCGGTTATTTCCTTTTTCATTAAGGAAGAAAGCAAAGCATTGGTTGAACTCGTTACCACGAGGGTCAATCACCACATGGGATCAAATGACAGAAAAATTTCTTTTAAAATATTTTCCACCAGCCAAAACGGCCAAATTTAGGAATGATATATCTTCTTTTGTGCAGAATGACGCAGAAACATTATATGATGCATGGGAAAGATATAAGGATCTCCTAAGGAGATGCCCACACCACAGATTACCTTTGTGGCTTCAAGTCCAAACTTTTTACAATGGTGTGAATTCTCCAACAAGGCAAATGATTAATTTATCAGCCGGTGGAACTCTGAATAATAAAACTCCTGAAGCAGCTTACGATTTTATTGAGGAGATGTCATTGAACACCTATCAATGGCAAATTACAAGGGCTAAACTGACAAAATCAGCCGGAGTTTTTAACATAGACGCAGTGACAATGTTGTCAACACAAATGGAGTTAATGAATAAAAAGCTTCATAATTTATGTTCTTCACAGGTACATCCAGTAATGCAATACGAAGCGAGTGAGAATGTGGCAAATTCTGAGTACCCACCTTACCAACCAGGAGCAGAAAACGGGTAGAAAAACTATATAGGTAACAATTTCAGATCTAATAATAATCCTTATAGTAACACTTACAATCTAGGTTGGAAGAACCACCCAAATTTTTCGTGGGGAGGACAAGAAAATCAAAGGCAGCAACCTCTTCCAAATCACCAAAATCAACCTTATCCACCGGAAAAGAAGCCGAGTCTTGAAGAGATGTTGAAAAAGTTCATGTTAGACACAGATGCCCGTCTCCAAAGTACTGACACAACGCTTGATAACCAAGGAATATCGATCAAATAAATCAAGGAACAAGTCGGGGAAATCACTAGGTCAGTGGGACAACTCACAAAGCTTGTTTCAGAACGTCAGCAAGGACGTCTACCAAGCAACACAGAAATAAACCCAAAAGAATAGATACAAGCCATCACATCTCAAGAGGATACAAAGGTAGACAAGGCCACCCCAGTACAAGAAACCAAGGAAGAAACAGGTAAAATAGAGGTAGCACAAGAAAAATCGGTAATTAAAGAGTGCCACCCTCGAATACGTTACCCCGAAGCATTGAAAGGAGATGATTCAGAAAAACAATTCGGTAAGTTTCTAAAACTTCTAAAGAAAATACACATTAACTTCCCTCTTCTTGAAGCTCTTTTTCAGATGCCCGATGCAAGGAGATTTTTAAGACAGCTCTTAACAAACAAACGCAAAATAGATGAAGAACACCATGTGGAACTTAATGCAACATGCTCAGCAATGCTACAAAACCAACTACCGTAGAAATTAAAAGATCCAGGGAGTTTTACGATTCCATGTTTAATTGGTAGTTTAACTATTGATAATGCGTTAGCTAATTTAGGGGAAAGTATAAATGTCATGCCTTATACACTGGTTAAACGACTAGGTATAGGGAAGACCAAACAAACTAGGATGAGTATCCAACTAGCTGATAAAACTGTTAGAATTCCTAGGGGCATTATTGAAGACGTTTTAGTAAAAATCGATAAATTCATTTTCCCAGTAGATTTTGTTGTTTTAGACATGGATGAGGAAAATTCAATCCCTTCAATTTTAGGAAGACCTTTTCTTGCAACTGCCAAGACTAAAATTGATGTTGCCACAGGAGAACTCATACTTCGTGTAGGAGATGAAGCAGTCAATCTTCAAGCTCTCGACTCAGCCAGAACCACAGAAAATGAAGGTAAGAAAGTCGTTTCAATAGATAATCAAATTATTCAACCTCCATCGCAGGAAACATCACGAAGCACCAAAACTGAGCCAACACAAAAGCGTACAATCAACAATTTAGAAGAGCAGAAGATATACACCAAAGAAAAGCTAGATCCACACGAAGTAAAACCTAAGGAACCACCGGAAGAGCTTATAGGAACATCAAATCACTTTAAAATAGGAGACTAGGTGCTGTTAGACAAAACCGATCTTCACATTACTTCAATAGACTTGAGGGCAAATGGATAAATTCTTCCCAAGGTACATGAAATCTTCCCCCACAACACAGTCGAGGTAAGTAACCCAAAATTTGATAAATTCAAGGTAAATGCTTCTCGACTTCAACTTTGTCATGAAATTAAAATTGCAAGCATGAGGGAAGATATTCAAACCTTTAAACCTCCTTGAAATTTTCAAACATGAGGATAGTCTAGCTTAAGACTATAAACGAGTGCTTCTCGGGAGGTAACCGGAACATTAACACTATTTATTTTCAAATTTGTTTTTAGTTTCTTTTCTTTCCATCTTTCTTTCCTAAGTATTTAGTTGGAAACTAACACAAAAGTGCAGATTTCCAGACTACACGGCCTTACACACGGCCGTGTCCGTGGCCGTGTGGACCATCAGAACCGCCACACTCATAAGAGCAGGGCCGTGCAAGTCAATCTAACCACTCCCCAACGTCATGAGTCCAACCACCCTGAAGCACAGGCACCGAAAAAAATAGCAAGGCCGTGCCTCACAACCGTGTTAAAATACTGACTTATTTAGCACGGGAAGACCATGCCTGTGCAGTCCAACCGTTCTATTATACTGATTTTTTAGGAACGGTCGTGCAAACCAACAAAACGGGCGTGGAAGGACAACACACCCCACAACACGGCCGTAAGATACGATCGTGTGAATCGACACACCCTCGGTACACGAGTGTGGGAACTTGCCAGATTTGAAATCCTATTTAAATCCCCACAGCCCGTCGTCTTTGTCCCATCTTCTTTCTTTTTCCTTCTCTCTCTTTTCTTTCATTTTTTTTCTTCCTATTCATAGAAAAGATCCAAGACACTTGAGCAACACAAAGATCATGCCAAAGAAACGTAAGCATCATCTCCTTAGAGGAGACTTCAGCAGGAGTTCATGCTGGCAGCTTCACTTAATTGACACGCCAAGGGTCTCGAAAACCTTTTCGTTTCTATTTTTCTTTTCTCATCTCCTTTATTTTCCTTATCTTTACTTATTTCCTACTTAAATTAATTTATTTCATAATAGTTTCTTGGTTTTAGGTTCTAAAGGCTGCTTGGGAATCACGCACCATAGCCTTCGAGGTCACACCCACTTCGCAAACCATCCAACAATAAGGACTCCTTAGTCCATTAGTCTTTTCTTTCAATTTTAGTTTTCTTATTAGTCTCCTTCTTTTTATTTCCTTACTCTTTAAATATATTATTAGTATATTATTATTTCTCTAGATCTCTTGGCTATATCTTCACAGGCTACCCAATTTCTTCATTTAGCAAATTGCTTTTCGGTAGCCACTCCACCAGGCCCATAGAAAACACCATCACCGCCACCAAAGATGCCAGGGATCATCCAGATTTCAGGGAGTATTACTTTCCCCACTTCTCTTTTTGATTTGGCACATAAATTTCATTATCTATTTTTGTACATTGAGGGCAATGTACACCTTGAGTCTGGAGGTAATAGTGCCTAACTTTTTGCATAATTCTCAAAACCCTGAAATTAGTCTTGATCTTAAGTATTTTTCTCATATTATCAATTAGGATGAAATTTTTAATGATTTATGATTTTTATTGATATGTTTTAGAATAAGTCTTAGTTAATTGTGCATTGATAATGAAATTTGAAGGATACAAGAGAATCGAGCATGATAAGTCTACTTTCTAAAATTAAAATTGATAGGTTGTTGAACCTAATTTGAGTATCACCTTGAAGCTCAAAGTTTATAAGGATTGATGTCAAAACACCTATAATTTTTTGTGAGATTTTGAGCCTTATAGAGCATGTACCCTTTTTCGTGCTTACCATAATTGATTATGAGTGTGTCAACTTTGAATTGTTATTCTAGAACTTGCCTTGTTTATACATGTCGAGACCACATTAATGATTTGATACACTGAGATGATAAAGGCACCTAGGTTTTAACCCGTTCACTACACTAAAAAGCCTACACATACAAATTAACCCCTTGTAAACCCCATTGAATCCTAACAACCTTTTTATTAACTCACCCACTAATATTAACCCAAAATCCCTTTGTATTTGTTATCAACATCCCTTTGACTACTCTTTATCGAGAATTGATTTGATCAATCACCGAATTAGGTTATTTCAATCACCAAAGTTCTTTCCATTATGTTTAACTTAGTTTGTTCTTAATAATAATAATAATAATAATAATTTCAAGTATATATTCAATATTAGTAGTATATAAAAGAGCTTAGAGCATTTAAATTCCAATTGTTAAATAAAAAGCTCATATTAAAGTATTATCAAAATACTCCTTACTATAGAATAATTATCAACAGTGATATTATTAGTTTTCATTCGAAATCAATATTCATAATTAGTTTAATGTTTCTAGTTAGGTAATTTGTCAGGTCAGTCTCGATTAGAACCCTTAATTCAGCCTATATCCACACCTTTAACCCTAGCCCCGTTACAACCCTAATTAAAGACCTTTTGATTTGTGTATCATCTCATATACAGTGGTGGAGATTTGATTTTCAGGCAAGCCGATGGGATTAACTTTTCAGGTTCGACTTAGAGTGCTTATTTCTTGAACTTAAACACTTTGAATTATTTGAGTGAATCATCTGTAAGGATGTCAATCCTTGTCAATTTTGAATTAAAGGAAATTACTTAGATAAGGGGAGACACCTATGTTTTCATGTTACAAAATCATGACTTATCTTGTTTGAAACTTTAGTGCTCTTCGAATTAAATTATCCATGTATAAATTATCTATGATTTATGATGAGGCTTTATTATTAGGAATTATGAATTATGGAAAGTTCGTTTTAATTATAAGTTGAGAATTTTGCTTGAAGACAAGCAAAAGCTTAAGTGTTGGGGTATTTGATAAACCGTAAAAGTAACATATTTTAATCCCACATTTAGTATGCTTTTAGATGAATTTATCCTCGATTTATGTAAAAAAGGTGCTCTTAATCCTTTCTTTTCATGTCTTATACTCAGAAGAACACCTAAGGATAAAAAAAGAACGTAAAACAGGCTTAAAACGGATCAAATTGGGCCAACCCAAGAAGTCAACACGGCCTAGGCTTTATTCCACACGGCCGTGTCTTGCTATCCACCTAGAACACGGCCTGTCACCAATTTACACGGCCGTGTCTCGTCGACAAAAAGCCCAACACGGTCTATCCCCGATCTGCATGGCTGTACCCCAATTGATAGACCCGAAGCACAGCCTGACCCTCGACTTGCACGGGCGTGCCACGGCGTGCCTAAATCAACATAATAGAGACACGGGCTAAGCCTTAATTTACACGAGTGTGCCTTAGCCATGCCCCTGCCGCGGGAAAGAGCAATTTTGCTAGGAATAAGATGCTTGGATCCCAAAAAATGCAATCCTAAGTCTACTCAAACACATAGGACGAATTATACCTGAATTATGAGTACTTAAGAGACAAGTAAAGCATCCCAAAGTCTATAAAAACACCCCAAGGCGGCTATTCAAGGGGGGTCGATCATTGAGCAGAGTTTTCTGCCAAGCCTTTCTCGTTGAGGCATTGTCTCGAAGATAGCCAATTGATCCATCTCGAAGAGTCAGAGTTCTACTCAAGACGGAGGATCTCCTCTTCAATACCTTCATGGGTTTTAGGGATTTCTTATGTTTTGTTTTATCTTTTCTCTTGAGATGTTTTCTTATTTAGTTATGAACTAAACCCCTCAGATACCTGAAGGGGATGAAACCTATGATAGATTTTGTTATTTAATTCTTTCAGTTTATATGATAAATATTTAGTTTGTTCTTAACTATGTTGCTTAAATTTATCTGATGTGCTTAGGTGGAGGAGGAATAGACCCTGCCTAAGAGTAGATCTAGCATAATTAAGCGGAGTTGATCGGGCGCCTAGAGATAGGGTTATGAGACTTTGCCGAATTAGGGTGAAACCTAATATGGGAGTCCATTGATCGATTTACTGCTTCCTTAGGGGGTTATTATAAGAGAACGAGAGTTCCACTAATTAACCTAAGGTTAGATGTTATTCGCTTCGAGAGAAGGTTTCATATAGGTTAGGAAGTCTCACGGATCAAGCTAAATAAAGGAATCATATGAATTGAAAATATAGATAATAACTGAAGTCATAGGTGGATTATTCCCGAAGGTATCATCTTTATCAATTGAGTTTTCTTCGAAGTCTTTTCCCAAAGTTTTGTTCTTTTGTCTTTGCATTTAAATTTAAGTATTTCATTTGTTTTAGATTAATAAACCAATCACTCCATATTTTAGGCTAAATAATAGAAAGAAAGTGAGTAGTAGTACTTTTAGGTTCCTTGGGTTCGATAAGATATTCTTGCCTAAGCTATGCTACTGTTCGATAGGTGCGCTTGCCTTTATCGTTGTTGCAGTCAGTCTATAGGTTCGATCACTCTTTTATAAATATTAAAACTAGACTGTTTTGTAGCGATCAAAACCACCGTTCTAATTAGGGTCAAATTCGGACTGTTACAGTACTACTGTTTTTTGGACAAGCTTTTTGGATATTTTCAAATCCCGATAGGCCCTGAGGATCAAGAGAAAACTACATTCACATGTCCATACGGTACATTTGCTTATCGGATAATGCCTTTTGGATTATGTAATGCTCTTGCTACTTTTTAGCGCTGCATGCTAGCCATATTTGACGAACTTGTGGAAGACATTATGGAGGTCTTTATGGATGACTTCTTGGTATTTGGTAATTCATTCCATCTTTGCCTTTAGAATTTAAAACGAGTACTAATAAGGTGTGAAGAGATGAACCTTATTTTAAATTAGGAAAAGTGTCACTTTATGGTTCGAGAAGGGATTGTGTTAAGGCATAAAATTTCTAGTAAAGGGATTGAGGTAGATAAAGCAAAAGTTGAAACCAGAGAAAAATTACCTCCTCCTAGCTCAGTCAAAGCTATTAGAAGCTTTTTAGGACATGCAGGATTTTATAAAAGATTCATTAAAGATTTCTCTAAAATAGCTAAACCTTTCACGAAACTACTAGAAAAAGATGTACCTTTTGATTTTGATCAGGAATGTTTAGATGCATTTAATACCCTTAAAGATAAATTAATAAATGCCTCCAATTATAACTGCCCTTGATTGGAACTTACCTTTTGAACTAATGTGTAATGCAAGTCATTTTCCAGTAGGTGTAGTTTTGGGACAGCAAAGAAACAAGCATTTCCAGCCAATTTACTATGCTAGCAAGACACTAAAAGCTGCACAAGAAAATTACACAACCACGGAGAAAGAATTACTAGTTGTGGTTTTTGCATTTGATAAATTTAGACAATATTTTATCTTATCTAAAGTTGTCATATACACTGACCATTCAGCTCTGCGTTATCTTTTAACTTAACTCGATGCAAAACCTTGACTTATAAGATGGATTCTACTTTTGTAGGAATTTGACTTGGAAATTCAAGATAACAAAGGAGCTGAAAGTCTTGCAGCAGACCATTTTTCTAGACTTGAAAACCCGCATATCAAAGAACTCGATGAAAGTGAGATAAATGACTCGTTTCTTGAAAAGAAACTCTTTTTAATAACCAACTCTAAGGTAACTTGGTTTGCAGACATTGCCAATTACTTAGCTGCTAACGTCTTACCAAAAAACTTTACACATCATCAAAAGAAGCAATTCTTTGCTAATGTGAAAAACTATTTTTGGGAAGATCCTTTTCATTTTCGCATATGTGCAGATCAAGTGATTCGAAGGTGCGTCACGAAAGAAGAAGCAAGCAAAATCTCAGAGCATTGCCATTCAGAACCTTCAGGGTGACATTACAGCGGGATTAAGACAGCGCACAAAACACTCAAATCAAGTTTTTACTGGCCAACCTTATTTAAAGATGCCAACAGGTATGCTACTTCATGCGATAAATGCTAGAGAACAAGTAATATTTCTAAAAGCAATGAAATGCCTCAAACATATATATTATCATGTGAAATATTCGACGTATGGGGTATTGATTTTATGGGTCCATTCCCTAGTTCCTTTAGAAATAAATACATTTTAGTAGTAGCCGACTATGTGTCAAAATGGGTGGAACCCCAGGCCTTACCTAATAATAATGCTAGAGCAGTAGTAAAATTTCTGAAAAAAAAAAACTCTTTTCTCGATTTGGAACACTTAGAGCAATTACTAGTGATAAGGGCACTCACTTTTGTAATATTCAATTTGATAAAGTCCTGAAGAAATATGGAGTATACCATAAGACAGCCACCCCTTATCATCTTCAAACCAGCGGACAAGTGGAAGTAGCAAATCAAGAACTTAAGAGCATCTTAGAGAAAACAGTTGAAGCAAACAGGAAAGATCGGGCAGTTAAAGTAGATGATGCTTTGTGGGCATATAGAACGGCATTTAAAACCCCCATAGGAACATTCCCACACAAACTCGTCTACGGGAAAAGCTGTTGTCTACCATTTTAGTTAGAGCATAAAGCCTTCTGGGCCATAAAATTCCTAAATTACAATCTTAAACCTGCGAGTGAGAAGAGGATGATACAGTTGAATGAGTTAGATGAATGGCGAGCTAATGCCTATAAGAACTCACGTTTATATAAGAAGGAAACAAAGCGACGTTATGATGCTTATTTAAAGCACTCAAAACAATTCGAAGTAGGCGACTTGGTCCTATTGTACAACTCAAGACTAAAACTATTCCCATGGAAAGCTTAAATTGAGATGGTCAGGTCCATTCGTGATAAAAACTAACTTTCCCTATGGCACAATCGAGGTAGCCCATCCTACTCGTGGCACATTCAAGGTAAATGGTCAGTGACTGAAAATTTATACTGGAAACGATTTTTGGGATATAAGAGAGGAGCTTTGGCTCCATGAACCTCTATTTAGGAATAAAAATAGGGTAAGTCTAGCTAAAGACTCTAAAAGAGTGCTTCTTTGGAGGCAAGCTGAGCACTAACTTTAATAATAATATTTTTTAACACCCAAACTACACGTTTCCCTGCCACATAGCATTGCACACGGGTGTGGCTGTGGCCGTGTGAATACCACGACTAACCGCATGGGCATGGCAAAGGGGGTGTAGAAACAGGACACTAATTTTTCAGGCCACGGGCTCCGACTAACCGGTACAGCCGTGTGACGTGACCATGGACGAAACTGACTAAAAGACACGTGCCTGAAACACGCCCGTTCCGCCCAACCGTGGACGATCCTGAGTAAACGACATAGGCAACTAAAACGCCCGTGCCTGGAGACCGTGGACAACACTGAGTAATAGGCATGCCCGTGAAACACGGGCGTGGGTAACATTTCAAACCACGCCCAAATTTAAAAATCACGAAAAACACGGGCTAAAAAAAAGAAACACAGGCGTGGCATTTGCCCGTGCCCCCTTCTCTATTTAAAGAACATAACCACCGTCTCTCCAAAATCCCCCCAAAAACTAACAGCCCTAGCTGTTTCCCTAAAAATCCCCTACCCAACTCTGGCTACCATCAAAGAAAACTCAAAACTCCTGACTTCCCCCACCCTTTATCTCCCTCCCTCCTTCAAATACACATCAATAGCTAGTCCACACCCGTGCTCAGAGTTTACACACCCACATAAAGTTGTTCCATAATAGTGTTCAATGAATTTTTTGCAGCACATGCCCACCCAAAGCCGTGTGGAAGCTACAGATCTCCATACTGGCATGGCAAAGATAGTACAAGATAGGACATAAATATATCTTTGAATTACGGACTCACCTAACACCACGGCCGTGCGACACAGTCGTGGCTGACACTGTTGAACTTACACGGGCGTGGTAACCTAAATATCAGGCGTGGGAGAAGCGATTGAACCACCACACAGCCCTACGACATGGCTGTGTGACATAACACACCCACGATACACGGGCGTGGGGATGTACCAGAGCTGAAATTTCTATTTAAAATACCCCTCTCTCATTCTCACCCATTCCCTATCCACTCCCCCACTTCCCTTCATCTTCACTTTCTCTCTTCTATTCCATAAAAACCTTCAATCTACGCTTCAACAATGTCAAAGAAATGGAAAGATCCGAGTCCCGTCTCCCTGCGTGAGACAAATCAACATAAGCTCATGCTGGGTGCATCATTAACTCGACAAGCCAAGGGTCTTTGAGACCTTTTAACTTTTATTTTACTATTGCCATCTCCTTTATTTTCCTTTTCCTTATTTTTCATATGCTTAGTTTATTTTATTTTGTTTTAGTTTCTTGGTTTTAGGTTCTAAAGGCTGCTAGGGAATCACAACACCACGGCCTTAGACACCACACCCAACTCAGGAACCATCTACCAATAAGGACTTTCTAGTCCATTAATATTCCCTTTTAGGTTTATTTTAATTCATATTTTCTTTCTTGCTATCTTTATTTACTTTAATTATATAATTAGTATAATTTAAATTATTATTACTAGTTCTTAGCTAATTCTTCACAGGTTACCCAATTTCTTCATCTAGCACAGGAACTAAAGGCGCTCCCTTCAACTTATCTTTGACCTCCGAATCAAGTTTCCACACTTCCAACTCAAGGAATCCATCCAAAAATTTAGGAAGTTTCACCTATCTCCCTCTCTTTTGATTTTCTTATTATATGATTGTTATCTATCTTTGTACATTGAGGGCAATGTACATCTTAAGTGTGAGGGGGTGAAAGTTTATTAGAAAAAGTACCTAACTTTTTGCGTTATTCTTAAATCCCTAAATGATATTCTTTCTTAAAGTAATTTTCTCATATCACTAATTAGAATGAAATTCTTGTTGATTCATGATTTTTATTAATATGTTTTAGATTAAGTCATTGATAATTGTGCAATGATGATTTAAACTTTAAAATACTAGAGAATCAAGCATGATGAGTCTATTTTCAAAAATTAAAATTCTGTTAGGTTGTCTACTTAAATCTAAGTTGTTACCTTGAAGTTTCAAAATTTAAGAGGTTAACATCAAAATACCCATAGTTTTTGTAAGATTTTGAGCCTTTAGAGCATACATTTTTTTCGTGCTTACTTTATTGATTATGAGTGTGTCAACATTGATTTTTTATTCTAGAACTTGCTTCGATTATACATGCCGACACCACGCTATTGATTTGATATACAGAGATGATTAAGGCACCTAGGATTCAACCCATTTATTCCACTAAAAAGCCTACCCTCATAATTGACCCCTAGTGAACCCCTTTGATCCTAACAACCCTTTTCTTTTTGACTCAACCCACTAATATTAAACTGAAACTCATCTCGTATTTATTATCACCATTCCTTTTGATTACCCTTCTATCGAGACTTGTTTTGATTAGTTGCCTAATTAGATTATTTCAGTTGTAAAAGTTCTATTTTATATTTGATTAGCTCTTAAAAAATATTTTGAAAAATCGAAGTATATTCATTATTAGTTATGAGATTTAAGCGAGCCTATACGTTTAATTTCAACATCGTGAAAAAAAAGCTCGTATTATTGGTACTACAAGTTTTCAATTGATGTAATTATTCAAGTTAGTAGTCATTTTTCTAGTTAGGTAAATTTTCAATTCAATCTTGATCCTAACCCCTCTAATTCAACCTTTATCCGCACCTTTAACCTAATCCCCATTACAACCCTTTTTAAAGACCTTTTGATTTGTGTATCATCTCATTTTACAGTGGTGGAGATTTGATTTTCAAGCAAGCCTATGGCAATAAATTTTCATGTTTGACTTTTGAGTGCTTAATTTTTGAACCTTAAACACCTTGAGTGATTTGAGTGAATCTTTGGTGAGGATGTCAACTTTTGTTGATTTTGAATTAAAGGTGATTATTTATGTAAGGGGAAACACCTATGTTTTCATGCTAAAAACTCATTACTTTGATTATTTGAATCTCAAGGACTCTTTGAGTTGAATCATCCATGTATAAATTATCTATGAATTATGATGAGGCATTGTTTATGAATATTATGAATTAAGGAAGTTCATTTTAATTATGAGTTGAGAATTTTGCTGGAGGACAAGAAAAAGCTTAAGTGTGGGGGTATTTGATAAACCAAAATAGTAACATATTTTAATCCCACCTTTAGCATGTTTTTGGATGATTTTTTCCCTTTAATTATGGAAACAGGTGCTCCTAATCCTTTGTTTTCATGTTTTATACTCAGTAGAGCACCGGAGGATGAAAAGAATGAATAACAGGTCGAAAACATAGAAAATGGGCCAAAGTATGAAATCCACACAGCCTGGGTCCAAGACCACACAGCCGTGCCTCGTGAGAAAAGTCGACCATGGCCTGGACCTCAAAAACACAGCTGTGCCTCATCAACAGGATTGACCATGGCCTGGCCACGACTTACACGAGCGTGTGCCATGGGCGTGTCTCTGCCGCAGGAAATAAGAATTCTATTCAGATTAGGACACTTAAAGGCAAAGAAACATATTCCAAAAGCCTATATAAAGACCCTAGAGGCCAACCTTTAAGGGGGCGTTCAGCTAGGCCAAAGAGCTGAGCCAGAGCAGTTAATTTCAAGGATTTACTCGAAGAAAGCCAGTTGATTCATCTCAAGAAGTCAGAATTATACTCAAGACGGAGGATCTCGCCTTTAATTCCTTTAGGGGGTTTTAAGGATTGCTTATGTTTTGTTTTATCTTTTCTTCTGAGATGTTCTCTTTTACAATTATGAACTAAACCCTCAAATATTTGAGGGGGATGAAACCTAAGATGAATCTCGTTATTGTTATCTCAATTGAATGATAAATATTTTATTTGTTCTTAACTATGTGTTCTTAATCCTTGTTTTGGTATTTCTAGGATATTGATTCAAGTGCGATGTGCTTAGGCAGAGGAGGAAGAGACCCTGTCTAAGAGTAGATCTAGCATAGTTAAGCGGAGTTGCTCGCGCGTCTAGAGATAGAGTAAGGAAAATCTATCGGATTAGGGTCAAACCTAATATGGGAGTCTATAGATCAAATTAATGTAATTTTAGGGGTTTTAATTAGAAATAGATTTCAATTACTCAACCTAGGATTAGATGTTAATATCCTTGAAGAGATTGATTAATATAAATTAGGGAATCCTACGGATCAAGTCAAATGAATAAATCGTCCAGTTCAGAGTTCGATAACAAGTGAAGTCGTCCAAGTCAATCGATTTTCTCTCAAGTCTTTTCCCTAATTTTTTCTTTGTCTTAGCACCTTTAGCTTAGGTAAATAGTTAATTTTAGATTAGATAAAAATCCACTTAATTCTTAGGCTGAATAATAAAAACAGAGTTAATATTAGTACTTTTGGTTCCTTTGGGTTCGATAATCCGGCCTTGCCGCTAACTATACTATTGTTTGATAGGTGTGCTTACCTCCATAGTTTCTTAGTTAGTTTTCAGGTTCGATCATTCTTTTTATAAATTTTTAATACTCGATAGACACGATCACAACCAGAGTCTAGAAAGGACTTTGTTGTCTACAGTGATGCCTCACACTTGGGACTTGGCTATGTGCTAATCCAGGATGGAATGGTGGTGGCTTATACCTCGTGATAAGTGAAGCCTCATAAGTGAAAATAACCAACACATGACCTAGAGTTAGCAAAAGTGATTTTCCCACTCAAGATTTGGCAACATTACTTGTATGGTGAGTGATGTACCATCTACACAAGCCATAAGACCCTTAAGTGCTTGGTCACACAAAAGGAAATAAACTTGAGATAGAAAAGGTGGATAGAACTTCTAAAGGACTATGATTGTGCGATAGAATATCACCCTGGAAAGGAAAATGTGGTCATAGATGCCTTAAGAAGAAAGTTAATGAGTGAGTTGCGAGCTTTGTTGGCACAGTTGAGTGTGACTAATGATGAGGGACTGCTCATAGAACTGCAAGTGAAACCAACCCTTTCGTAGCAAATAAAAAAGAAACAAGCCACAGGTGAAGACTTGGCAAAGAGGGTTTGCCAAGTAGAATAGGGTGTACAAAGAGACTTCACACCAAATGAGGAAAAAGTACTTTATTTTCATGGAAGACTCTACCTACCCTATGATAAAGAGCTTTGACATGCAATCCTTAATGAAGCTCATAGTAATCCTTATGCAATAAACCTAGGAAGTAACAAGATGTACCATGATTTTTACGAACTGTATTGGTGGCTTGGTTTGAAGTGAGGTGTCATAGATTTTGTGGAAGAGTGCTTAGTCTATCAAAAAGTGAAAGAAGAGTACCAATATCCTTTAGGATTGCTACAACAAGTCAAAATTCCAAAATGAAAGTGGGAAAGGATCACCATGGTGGAATGTTTGGCAGGATTACCACCAACTTCAACAAAGAAAAATGTGATATGGATGATGGTAGATCATCTTACGAATAGTTTGCACTTGTAACACCCCTTACCCTTATTCTACGTCGGAACCAGGTACGAGGCATTACCTCACTTAACTCACATGGTCATACAATTTTGGGTTATCAAATTTCATTCCAAATTAAAACTTTTTCATTCACATCTCTAACGTACTTGTAATGGACCTACAAAGCCCTAAACATAGTTTTGAAAAGTTTTAGAAATAAATCGAAAGCTTTTACCTGTGGTCGACACTGACTTACATCACATGGTCAGCCATACGCCCGTGTGCTGTACCTATGGTCGACACTGACTTGCATCACACGGTCAGTGACACGCCCGTGTGTTGTACTCATGTGATGATTTAAATTCCAAATTCAAGGTACAGACTTCACACGGCCTAGACACAGGCCCATGTCCGTGGCCGTACCTCCTACACGACTGAGACACACGGCCATGTCTTTGCCCGTATGTTTACTATTGAGCTTACTGACTTGCAATTCTAACATTTAAGGGGACACACGACCTACTCACACACCCAGGCAATTGACTGTGTGTCACACACGGCCTAGACACACGCCCATGTGCCTACTCGTGTGGACAAGAACAAGGGTATTTGCCAAGCTCTTTCATCACCCTAACTCACTCAAGCATAATTCACCCTCCACCAATAATTCAATCATGCATTTTCATAATCAAACAAACCATTCATATACTCTACATAATCATGAATAACCTCTTCTTATCATTGACTGATAGTAAAGATCCATTTATTATGGCAATATACAAAAGATTTCATCTATGGAGCCAACACATTTGGCCATAATAACAAAATAACATACCTAGTCTAGCCCTATACATGCCATTACCGTACTCAAAATGCTAGTTCTAAATATACCAAGATGAACTGATAGTGTAGGTGGTCTCCCAATTATCTTTGTATCCTGACCCGACTCTTTAACACTATAAAACAAGGGAAAAGAAAGGGAGTAAGCTTAAAGCTTAGTAAGTTTACATGTAAAAAATAAACATCATACTATATACTAATCAATAAATAGCATTTCACAATTCAAGATCATGATTACTCATTCACCTCTTACCACATCTCAACCATATCACAACATAATGCTCACATTCATTAACATATGTTCCTGCACTTATTACCACAAGATCATATAATACAACACATAACAATTTCACCATAAATCATTAATAGCAATGACAAATGCTGGGTGGTTTCACACTTAGCCCACCACTAATCTTTAACAGGGTGGTATCGCACATAGCCACCAATGAGAATATTTACGGTGGTATCGCACATAGCCCACCATTAAGAATATTAACGGTGGTATCGCACATAGCCCACCAAATGAAAATATAAATGATGGTATCGCACACAGCCCATCGTAATTAAGTAATATGGTGGTGTCGCACATAGCCCACCGACAAGAATAATTAAGGTGGTATCGCACCCAGCCCACCATTAATTACTACGGGTAATATTCCACACTTATATATCTAATTCAATGTTCATAAAAAAATCATTCATTATCTACCAAAATTAATCCATCTGAATCATATAAGTTCTCAATCATACAGTGCACCAATAAGTAACAACATGTGTATTTAAGATGCATCGTTTACACGTAAACTTACCTCGGTGCAAAACGCGTTAATCAATGATCTATTCCGTAACCTTGCCTTTTCCTCGGTCAAGGTTAATTCCATGCTCTTCTTGGTCTATAACAACAAAATTCACTCATTAAATCATTTTCCAATCATAATACATCATAATCTCTACTTAAGCAAAAATGACCATTTTGCCCTTGTACTATGGTAAAATTATGATTTTGCCCCTAGGCTCGTAAATCATTTTTCATCAAATTTTCTCATTAAACAAGCCTAGCTGAACATTTGTTACTCTTACAACTACTCATAATTCCAACCATTTCATGCATTTATTACCAAATTATAACATTTACATTTTAGTCCTATTTAGGTGTTTTCATGTCAACACCCTTCACAAAAGTTGTTTCTCATCTCCCTAACATCCATTTTCTTCCATAAAAACTCAGATAACAACATAAACTCTCTCATGGTGAATCCCTAAACTTTCAACCATTTGACAAAATTAGTCCCCTCATTAGCTAGCTTAAGTTTTAGGTACTCCAAAAGTACAAAAATCATCAAAAATCATCATCAAAACGACTTACTTGCAAGGATGAGATGTAGCTAAAAATTTGAACTTCAAAAACCCCTATTCTCTCTTCAATTTTTGGCAGATAAGAAGTGTTAATAGTAAAAGATGACAACTCTTTCATTCATCTTATTTTATTTATTTTTTTTATCACCTAAAGTCACCAAATTTTGACTAAAATTAATGCTCTTGTCCCCCTAAGCTATATGGCCGGCCATCACATATGTAATGGCCTAATTTCACTTTAAGTTCCTCCAATTTGATATTATTTGGCTATTAGACACCTCTGCCACTTATAATGGAACTTTCGCACTTTATGCGATTTAGTCCTTTTTCACAATTAAACATACAATTGCTAAAATTAAAGCACCAAAATTTTCATATAGCCATATATTAATGCCATAACACATAAAATAATACTAAAATAATTTTCCTAAACCCTGGATTAGTGGACCCGAGACCATTGTTCCGACTAGCCCCAAAATCGGGCTGTTACAACACTTCCTAGCATTCATACAAGTTACACTTTGCAGAAAGTAGTAGAGCTATACGTCATAGAGATAGTAAAACTCCATGGCGTACTAGTCTCCATTACATCTGATCAAGATCCTCAAATCACTTTGAGATTCTAAAAAATTTTCAAGAAACCTTGGGTTCGAAACTGAACTTCAGTTCTACTTATCATCCATAAATAGATGGCCAATCAGAAAAGGTAATACAGGTACTGGAAGATATGCTAAAAAAATGTGTATTGGAGTTCCTAAAAAGCTGGGAGCGATACCTACCTTTGGCAGAGTTCGCATATAACAACAGTTATAAAGCAAACATCCAAATGGCACCCTTCGAAGAATTGTATGAAAGAAAATGTACAACTCCTTTGTGTTAGGCAGAACTGGATGAAAGGCAAATGGTAGGACCAGAACTAGTTCATGAAAAAGAGGATAAGATCAAATTGATATGCGAAAGGGTGAAGGCTACATCAACCAAAAAAAATCCTATGCTAATCTAAAATGACAAGACATTGAGTACTAAGTGGGCGAGAATGTGTTCTTAAAGGTCTTGCCATGGAAGAAAGTCTTAAGGTTTGGGTGAAAAAGGAAATTGAGTCTACGATTCATTGGTCCTTATAAAGTGGTTGGAAGGATTGGTCCAGTGGCCTATTGACTAAATTTTCCAATTGAAATTGAGCGAATCCATGATGTTTTTCATGTGTCCATGCTAAGGAAGTATCATGCGGACTCATCCCACGTTGTACCAACAGACGAGATAGAAGTGCGATCTAATTTAACATATGATGGAAAACTAATGTAAATTATAGCTCGCAAGGAGAAAATCCTACAAAACAAGAAAATTCCTTAAGCTAAGGTGTTATGGCGAAACCACAAGACTAGCAAAGCCACTTGGGAAACAGAGGAAGCAATAAGGAGTCAATATCCCCATCTGCTCTTATATAGATAATTTTGGGGAAAAAATTCCTTAAGAAGGAGAGAATGTAACATCCTAAGGTATGACTTAAGAGTTTGGGGTTTGGCAAGCAATAGTTCACAAAAAAGTCAAGCAAAACAAGTATTTGCCAAAAGGTCTAGCTAACAGTGTAACGGCCTGAATTTGGGGCTAATCGGAACAGTGGTTTCGGAACCACTAATCCAAGGTCAGATAACATTATTTTTACATTATTTTATGCATTATAGCATGATTATATGAGTGCATAAAAATTTTGGTTCGTTAATTTTAGCAATTTCATGCTTAATTTTGAAAAAGGACTAAATCGCATAAAGTGTGAAAGTTTTATTCTATTAGCTAAAGGTGTTAAATAGCTATGGAATATTAAATTTTAGGTCCTTACTGTGCAATTAGTCCCTTAGAAGTATGTTGGCCGGCCATAGGGGACAAAGAAATAGCAATTGGTCAAAATTTATGGAAATTAGGTGACTTAATTGACTTGTTATAATAAAATAAAAGGGGAAAGCTTCATCTTTTCATCTTCTCCATATTACCACCGAAAATATCAGCAAAATAAGAGTTTTAAAAGCTTGAAATTTTTAGCAACTTACAACCTTTGCAAGTAAGTGATTTTGATGGTTATTTTTAATAATTTTTGTACTTTTGAGACCCCTATTGCATGATCTAGCTAATAAGGGGACTATTTTGCACTATGGTTGAAAGTATTGAGTTTTTCCATGTGAGTATTGTTGATTTCTAAAATTTTATGGAAGAAAATGAATCTTATTTGTTAAATGAACAACTTTTGTGAAATGAGTTTTCATGAAAACACCTAAAAGGACCTTTTTGTAAAGGTTATACAATAGGTGGTAAATGTGTGAAATAATTAGATTTTTGAGCTGCTATAAGCTTAAAATAGATTCGGCTAGGCTTGGTAAATGAGAAAATTTGATGAAAATTGATTTACGAGCCTAGGGGCAAAATCATAATTATGTGAAAATCTAAGGGGAAAATGGTAATTTTGCCAAGGCAGGAATGTCTTGATTTATGTGATGATTAAATGAGTGAATTTTTATCATTATAGATCAAGAAAAATGGGATCCAGACTTGGACTGAAAAAAACAAAAATAGTGGACTAAACCAAACTAGCTGCTGATATTTTGCACACCGAGGTAAGTTGTATGTAAATAATACAATGTTATTGAATTTATGCATTAAGTAATTGATATTGCATGAATTTTTTGAGTATTGTTATGATTATTCATAATTAGAGTTTATGAGATATACTTACGGTTGAACCTTAGGAATAGATTGGATACCCAAGCCATGACAATTGAGTAATTGTGTGCTAGTGTAAGACCATGTCTAGGACATGGAATCAGCCACATTATGGAAGCCAGTGTAAGACCATGTCTAGGACATGGCATCAGCATTGATATGTGTGCTAGTGTAAGACTATGTCTGGGACATGGCATCAGCCACATTATGGAAGCCAGTGTAAAACAATGTTTGGGACATGGCATCGACATTGATATGTGCGCTAGTGTAAGAGCATGTCTGGGACATGGCATCAGCATTGATGTGTGTGATAATGTAAGACCATGTTTGGGACATGGCGTCGGCCACAATTGGAGAGCCAGTGTAAGACCATGTCTGTGACATGGCGTCGCATTGAGATGAGAGCTAGTGTAAGACCATGTCTGGGACATGGCATCGGCCTCTACACGTGAGCCAGTGTAAGACCATGTCAGGGACATGGCATCAGCATTTTCATCCTCTTGTGTGAGGCTTGTCGGGTATCCTTTGGCATTCCAATTGGTTCAACGAGTAAGTTGAAGTTTGTGTCAAAAGTTAGGAAAGTTATGATGATGTTGTGAGTGATACTGGTACTTATGTGAAATTCATGAGAATGAGTTTAAAACTATAATGTATGATTAGTAAAGGTGAAAATGAGTAAGTTATGCCTTTATCAATTCGGGAATCATGTGCAAGTTTATAAAGTGCTTTGAGCATGATAATTCATGGTAATTGTTGATAATTATTTACCTATGACTTACTAAGACTTGTGCTTACTCTCTTTCCTTTCATTTTCTTATAGAGCAGCGAAGCTAGCTCGAGGATCACAGGATGTAGGAGGCTCGATCAAACTATCAATTAGAACTTTTGGTATAGTTAGATTTCTCATTTTGAGTATAGCATGTATAGGAACTTAGTATTTGTCAAGTGTCATATTGTTTTGGCCAAATGTGTTGGCTTGATTAGGAGATGAATTCTTTTTGTATATAAGTCCATAGCTGATGGCTAATATTTATTGTTAATATATGATAATGATGGTGTTTATCACAAATGTGTAAATTGCATGTTTTAGTAATTGGTATAGATATGCATGATTTAATAGGTTGCTTAATATGGCTTATGTTGGTGCAAGTAGAGGTAGTAGAAAGGGCTTGGTAAATATCCTTGATTTTGTCCACACGGGTAGACACTCGGGCGTGTGGCTAGGTCGTGTGTGACACATGGCTTGCCCCATGGGTGTGTGGTTTGGTCGTGTGTCCCCCTGCATCATAAGTTAGCAAAATAGAATGCCTAGCAGCAACCACACGGGCTGAGGCACGGACGTGTGTCTCGAGCATGAGGAGGGCAAACCATAGGACATGGGCATGTGCCCAGGCCATGTGAAGTCTACACCTGAATTTAGGAATTTCATTTGCCGCATGGTCTAAGGACATGGGCATGTGCCTTGGCCATGTGACCATATTAGGTTGATGACGTTAGAAACAGAATGTCAAGGTTTTTGCACACGGGCTAAGACACGGGCGTGTCATGGCCGTGTGAGGGACATGGGCCATGGATACAGACATGTGTCAGGTCATGCAAAAACCACTGTAGGTTCAAATTGAGAAAGAAATCTACAAGGGCGTGGGACACGAGTGTGTTCTTATATGCTTAGGCAGTGTGAATCACACATGGTCTGTCAACATGGCCATGTTAACGAGTCACACAGGCGTGTCACCCTTCCACACGGGCATGTGACACTGTTTTAATAACATTTTCTTTTTAAGAATTTCTAAAGAACTCGATTGATCTCAAAATATTACTAAGATGTGATTTGGGCCTCGTAGGCCCATATTAAAGATATTAAGAGGAAGTCTGAAAATTTTTAATTTTGAACGGACTTTTATGATTCGTAATTGATGGTATGCATGTGTTTAAGTTAGGTAACACCTCGTACCCTGTCCTGACGTTGGATACATGTAATGGGTGTTACATTTAGTGGTATCAGAGCTATAGTTTAGTCGATTCTCGGACTAACCTAGCATGTGTACAAGTCTAGCTATAGATGCCATATATAAATTTTGATAGTGTGACGACTCCTGATAATTTTAAATGTGTTTTATATAGTAAATGAATCCCGACGGAGCAGTGTTGGATGATGTAGAGAGTAATGCGTCGGCTCCCACAGAAGGGACCGTGCCAAATTGAAAGTAGGTTCGTGACACTGAGTTAGGGCGGAGGGGCTAAAGAAACCTACCTCTATATGATGGATGCTTGGTATTTGGAGTTTGTTCGTGCAAATCCGAACACTCCACCTCCTCCACCCCCTCCAATTCCCCAGCCTGCCCTTACAGCTCCCCAAGTAGTGGAAACAATTAGAAGAGAAAAACCTCTGGTTGATAGAATACGAAAGCAAGGGGCTGAGGAGTTTATAGTAAAAATAGATGAGGGCTAAGGAGTTTAGAGTAAAAATAGATGATGACCCAGAGAGGGCAGAATTCTGGCTCGAAAATACCATTAGGGTATTTGATGAGTTGTCTTGCACACCTGAGGAGTGCATGAAGTGTGTTGTGCCACTCCTACGAGACTAAGCCTGCCAATAGTGGAACACCCTTGTGTCGGTTGTACCAAGGGAAAGAATTACATGGGAGTTTTTCCAAGAGGAATTCTGGGAGAAGTATATTAGTCAGAGGTTTATAGACCAGAAGAGGAAGGAATTTCTAGAATTGAAGCAAAGCCGAATGACAGTAACAGAATATGAGCATGAGTTTGTTAGACTCAGCAAATACGCTAGGGAGTGCGTATCTACCAAAGCCATCATGTGAAAAAGATTTGAGGATGGATTGAACGAAGACATCCGATTATTAGTCGGCATTTTAGAGTTAAGGGAGTTTGTGGTGCTTGTTGAAAGAGCTTGTAAGGCCGAAGAATTAGCCAAAGAGAATAGTAAAGCTGATAGTTAGTCTCGTGACTCAAAGAAATGACAGTCGAGGAAATCATTTCAGTCCTCATCTAAGAAATCAAAAGAATTCACTACTCGATCCAATGTGTAACACCCTTTACCCTATCCGATGCTAGAACCGAGTATGTGGCATTACCGTACTTAACTTGCACAAACAAACAACATCGAATCATAAAATTTCATTTCAACTAAAAACTTTTCATTCAAGATCATAACGTCCCTATTATAGGCCTACGACCCTAAACATACATACAGAATTGTTCGGGACTAAACCGAAAACTTTTAAACACTTAGAAAATTTTTACACAAACAGGGCCACACGCCCATGTGGAGAGGGACACGCCGATGTGGGCAGGCCGTGTGATTACACACGCCCATGTCCCTAGTCCGTGTGGATTTTATTTTTCATTTCGAACCTAGAAGGGTTTTCACACGATAGGGCACTCGCTCATGTCCATGGCCTGTGTCCCTCACACGGTCATGACACGCCCGTGTCTTAGCCTGTGTGCAGAAACCTTGATATTTTGTTTCCAACGTCATCATCCTCATAGGGTCACACGGCCAAGGCACACACCCGTGTCCTTAGACCGTGTGGGGAATTAAATTCCTAAATTCAGGTGCAGACTTCACATGGCCTGGGCACACGCCCATGTTTGATGGCCGTGTCTTCCACACAGTTGAGACACACGGCCGTGCCTCAGCCCGTATGTCTACTACAGGGCATTCTAACTTGCCAACTTAGCATGCAGGGGGACACACGGCCTATCAACACGCCCATGGGGCTGACCGTGTGTCACACACGGGCTAGACACACACCCGTGTGGACAATTGTAAGGCTAACTACTAAGCCAATTGCCACCCTGAAAAGCAACCACACTACATTCATCATGCACACTTTACTCATTACTCAAACATTTGCACAATCTTGTACTTCATAAATTTCATCATCATTGAATATATATATAACTTAACAAGTATTTGCCAATTCCAACGACCATTTACAAAATGAATGAGTAGCACTAGTAGCCAACACATTGGCTAACAAATATGACATATCACAAAATAACAAAGTTCCTATGCATGCCATACCTAAAATTAATCAACTTTACTATACCAAAAGAATAGTTGATAGTGTGAATCGAACTCCGACTTCCTTCGACCCCTGAGCTAGCTTGGTGATACTACAAGGAATAGGGAAAAGAGAAGGTTAAGCATAAAGCTTAGTAAGTTTTCATGAAATAAATAGCAACAAAACTGTTACTGATAACATCCATTCATCACACTAAATAATACACAAGTTCTCAAGCACATCGACATAACTTACTCATGCTTATTCTTACCAAATCACATATCATATTTTGCATTCATTTCTCTTAAGTTACTCATGGGTACCTGTATCACTTCATCACATAACTTTAGCACTTTTACTCTCTTAAACATAGACTTAGCTCTTTGCTATCTTTAACATAAACTCTGTTATTTACCCACTGAACCACTAGGAATGTCGAAGGATACTCAATCTCATCTTACATGTAACACGATTCTAATGCCATATCCCAGTTAGGGTCTTACATGGGACCACATCTCGATGCCAATGCCATATCCCAAATATGGTCTTATACGGGATCTCATATCAATGTCAATGCCATATGCCTGTTATGGTCTTATACGGGATCTCATATCGATGTTGATGCCATATCCCAGATCTGGTCTTATACAAGATCGTATATTAATGTCGATGCCATGTCCCAGACATGGTCTTACATGAGATCTCCCTTCGGTGCTGAGGCTATATCCCAAACATGGTCTTATACAGGACCTTCTTTGTCTCATGTTGTGAAAATGGTATCCTTGCTATTCCTAATGTTCAACCGGAACTTCTACTTAACATAATATCATTATATTCTCATCGAGGCATCATTAATCAATTTCATAGAAATAATATGCATTTCTCATGATATCAAGCAATTAAGAATATAATAGCATATGTAGCTTTAGTTTCAAACTTACCTCGATACCAAAATATGTATAGTTGTTCGATTTAGTCCACAATTTTGTTATTTCCTCGGTTTTGGTCCAGACTTCGTGTTTCTTGATCTAAAATAACAATTTCACTTTTTTAATGATCACATTGATTAAAATAACTCATGAATCATACTTTGTCAAAAATTATGATTTTTCCCCTAATCTTATACAAAATTATGATTTTGCCCCTAGGCTTGTAAATTGATTCTAATCAAATTTCCTCCTTTAACAAGCCTAGCTGAACATTTATTACTCTTATAGCAACTCACAATACCAATTATTTCACACATTTACCACCTATTTACAACTATACAAAAAGGTCCTTCCAGGTGTTTTCATGGAAACCGCTTTCACAAAAATTATTTATTTAACAACTAAGATTTATTTTCTTCCACAAAATTTTAGAAATCAGCATGAATTATCAAATGTAAAAACCCTAGACTCTTAACCATTTTGCAAAATAGTCCCCTCATTAGCTAAACCAAGTTACAAGGGTCTCAAAAGTACAAAAATTATAAAAAATGGCCATCAAAACACTTACTTGCAAGGATAAAAGCTTGGCTAAAAATTTTTAGCTTTCAATCACCTATTCTTGCAGGTACTTTCTGTGGAGGAAGAAGGAGAATGAAAAACATGATAGCCTTTCTTTTGTTTTATTCTATTTTATTCAATTAAGTCACCTAATCCACCAAACCATTGACCATGTCTCATTTTTTGTCTCCTTGGTCGGCCAACACTCTCCCAATGGATAAATTTCACATTAAGGACCTCCAATTTAATATTCTATAGCTATTTGACACCTCTAGCTTGTAAAATAAAACTTTCGCACTTTATGCGATTTAGTCCTTTTTCGCAATTTAGCATGTAATCGCTAAAATTAATGCACCAAAATTTTCATACACTCATATAATCATGCTAAAAAACATAGAATAATATTAAAATAAATTTCTCCAACTTCAGATTAGTGGTTGTAAAATTACTATTTCGACTAGCCCCAAAATCGGGCTGTTACACAATGCTTCAATTGGATTCTCGAGCAGAAATAAGAATAAGCAATATACGACGTCTAAGGCCCAGACCACTTCAATTCTGAGTGTTGGTAGTGCCCGACCTAATAGATTGGAATGCTCGTAGTGTGGTAGACGTCACTTTGGGGAATGCAAAGGATATGAAAGAGGCTGCTTCAAGTGTGGGTCATTAGACCACTTCATTTGAAATTGTCCTGAGATGAATGAGAAAGACAAAAAATAAGAATTACGAGTTAGCAATGTACCTCCGAGGGGTAGACCACAGAAGAACACAGAAATTGAGGCTAGCAGTAGAGGTATGCCTAGAGAGTCCACTGAGAGGTCCGAGGGTCAAGCGCTTGTAAGAACTTATGCAATTCGCGCTCGCGAAGAGGTATCATCACCAGATGTGATTGTAGATACTTTTTCTCTTCATGATACCTCTGTTGTTACTTTGATTGATCCGGGGTCTACCCATTCCTATAGTTGTATGAAATTGGAGTCTAGCATGAATATACCTATTGAGTCTATAGAATTTATGATAAAAGTGTCAAACCTGTTAGGAAAGCATGTGATAGTCGACAAAGTGTGTTGAAACTGTCCCTTGATGATTAGAGGCCATTTTTTCGGCTAACCTCACTCTACTATCGCTTGATGAATTTGACCTAATTCTTGGCATGGATTGGTTAAATGTTCATAATGTGTTAGTAAATTGTGGTAGTAAGTTTATCGAACTGAGATGTGAAAATGGGGATATTATTTGGATTGAATTAGGTGAATCAGATAGCTTGCCTGTAGCGATTTCTTCTTTGTTAGCTGAGAAATGTTTGAGAAAATGGTACGAGTCCTATCTTGCATTTGTGTTGAATACTCAAGAGTAAAAAGTAAAGATAGAGTCAGTGTCAGTGGTATGTGAGTATCCGGATGTATTTCCAGAGGAGTTGCTCAGATTACCTCTAATTAGGGAAGTTGAATTTGGTATTGAGTTGGTGTCGAGTTCGGCACC
Source organism: Gossypium rotundifolium (assembly GCA_025506655.1). Lineage (NCBI taxonomy): Eukaryota > Viridiplantae > Streptophyta > Magnoliopsida > Malvales > Malvaceae > Gossypium > Gossypium rotundifolium. The sequence continues at coordinate 66,601,659 of CP106722.1, forward strand.
TATTTTCATTTCTCCATATAGGATGGTTCCGATGGAATTTAAGGTGTTGAAAATCCAGTTGCAGTAGTTAACAGATAAGGGTTTTGCTAGGCCTATTTATTCTCCGTGAGGTGCTCTAATAATTTTTGTGAAAAAGAAATACGGGTCGATGAGATTATGTGTAGACTATCGACAGCTCAACAAGGTTACAGTTAAAAACAAGTATCCTTTGCCAAGGATCGACGATTTGTTTGACCAATTGAAGGGAGCCACAGTGTTTTCTAAGATAAACCTGAGGTCTAGGTATTATCAGCTGAGAGGCAATGAGCAAGATGTGCCGATGATAAACAGTAAAAGCAACATATTTTAGGCCCACATTTAGTATGCTTTTGGATGATTTAGCCCTTGTTTTATGTAAAAAGGTGCTCTTAATCCTTTCTTTTCATGTTTTTGCTCAGGAAAGCACCTGAGGACTAAAAGAACGAGAAACGGGCTTAACACGAGCCAATTTGGGCCAAAAAAAGAAAATCGACACAGCCTGGACTTCAAGCCACATGACCGTGCCTCAAAAATTAACTAAGACACGGCCATGCCACGATTTACACGGCCGTGCCCCAATTGACAGAATCGAGACACGGTCTGAAAACGATTTACACGGACGTGTACCATGGCTGTGCCCCTGCCATAGGAGAGAGCAATTTCACTCGAACTTGGATACTTTGAGGCAAAGAAACACATTACAAAGCCTAATAAAACATCGCGTAGGAAGTATACTTGAATTAGGACAATTAGAGGCCAAGTAAAGCATTCTAAAAGTCTATATAAACACCCTAAGTGTAACCTGAAAGGGGGGCGTTAGGCGGTGAGCTAGGCCAAGGAGCCAAGCCAAGAAGATCACGTTTTGTGGAATCACTCGAAGATAGCCAAGTGGATCCATCTCGAAGAGCCAGAATTCTACTCAAGACGACGAATTTCTCCTTCAATTATTGAAGAGGGTTTTATGGATTTTCTATGTTTTGTTTTATCTTTTCTCTTAAGATGTTTTCTTTATTTGTTATGAACTAAACCCTTCAAATACCTGAAAGGGATGAAACCTAGATGAATTTTGTTACTGATTTCTAAATTATATGATAAATACTTAGTTTGTTCTTAATTATGCATGCTTAATCCAAATCTGATGTGCTTAGATAGAGGAGGAATAGACCCTGTTTAAGAGTAAATTGAGCATAATTAAGCAGAGTTGATCGCACACCTAGAGATAGGGTGACGAGATTTTGCCTGATTAGGGTGAAACCTAATATGGGAATCCATAGATCGATTTACTACTATTCTAAGGGGGTTATTATAAGCAAACGAGAGTTCCACTAATTAACCTAGGGTTAGATGTTATTCACCTCGAGAGAGGGTTTAATATACGTTAGGGAGTCTTACAGATCAAACTAAGTAAATAAATCATATGGTTCAGTATTAAAAAACAAGTGAAGTCTAGGTGGATTCTTCCTGAGGGTATCGTTGTGATCAATTGAGTTTTCTTCAAGTTATTTCCCTATTCGTTCTTTTTGTCTGTCTTTAGCTTAGAAATTGTTAAACTAGATTAAATCAACCAATCACTCCATATTTTAGGCTAAATAATAAAAAGAAAGTAAGTATTAGTACTTTTAGTTCCTTTGGGTTTGATAATCCAATCTTGCCTAAGCTATGCTACTGTTTGATAGGTACACTTGCCTTTAATCGTTGTCAGAGTTAGTCTTAAGGTTCAATCTCATTCATTATAAATTTTAAAGCTCTGATTTCAGCGATCAAGTTTTTGGCACCATTTCCGGGGAACTGAAATATTAAGAAAACTCTATTTTTATTACTTTAGCCAATATTTTTATTATTTTAGTATCTTTTGCTAATTTTATTTATTCATTATTTTTTTCCTATCTAGTACCTCTAGTTTATGACTAGAAGGAACCCGACAGGACCTTTAGAATATGATAGTGAAATTGAAGCTACCGCTCGAAGGAATAGTAGAGAAATTAGGCAAGCCCTAAATTACACAGAAGAAGAGCAAGAAGACAGATCCAATCCTACTGAAGGGATGGACGAGAATAACCCACCACGAGATGTGGAAGAAAACAATGCTCCGCGTACTATGCATGATTATGCTAAACCTTATTTAACAGGAGCTGAATCTAGTATTATTAGACCTACTATAGCTGCTAATAATTTTGAATTAAAGCCTAACATAATACAAATGATTCAACAATTTTTTCAATTTGATGGTTTGCAGGACGAAGACCCAAACACTCATATAGCTAATTTTTTAGAGTTCTGTGATACTTTCAAAATGAATGGCATTTATGATGATGCCATTCGTCTTCGATTATTCCCCTTTTCATTAAGAAATAAAGCCAAACAATGGTTGTACTCGTTACTACGAGGATCAATCACTACATGGGACCAAATGACCTAAATTTTTTTATTAAAATATTTCCCACCGACCAAAACGGCCAAATTGTGGAATAATATCTCTTCTTTTGTGCAGATGGATTTAGAGACATTATACGACGCATGGGAGAGATTCAGGGATCTCTTGAGAAAGTGCCCCCACCATGTTCTACCCTTGTGGCTACAAGTCCAAACTTTCTATAATGATGTAACCCCCTCAACGAGGCAACAAATCGATTCAGCCGCCGGTGGAACCCTGAACAATAGAACTCCTGAAGCCGCCTACGAGTTCATTGAAGAGATGTCACTAAATAACTATCAGTGGCAAGTTACAAGGAAAAATTGACAAAATCAACGAGAGTTTACAACCTTGATGCAGTGACTATGCTATCAAATCAGGTAGAGTTGATGAATAAAAAGCTTGACAGTTTATATTCCTCGTAGGTACACCCAATCATGCAGTGCAACGCAAGTGGAACCGTGGCGAATCCTGAGTACCCACCCTACCAACCAGATGCAGAAACTGAACAGACAGACTATATAGGTAATAATTTCAGATCCACTAACAATCCTTATAGTAATACTTACAATCTCGGTTGGAGGAACCACCCAAATTTTTCGTGGGGAGGACAAGGAAATCAAGGAAATCAAAGACAACAACCTCCTCAAAACTTCCAAAACCAGCCATATCCGCAAAAGAAAAAATGAAGCCTCGAAGAGATGCTAACAAAATTCATGGCAGACACAAAAAATCGTTTCAAATATACTAAGAGAACAGTTAAAGATCAACAAGCACCAGTTGAAAAACTTACTGAATCAGTCGAGGAATTCACTAAGTCGATTAGACTATTCACTAAATTGATCTGTGAAATACGGGTAGAGATGTTTTCTAAAGAAACAAAATAGGTAAAAGCAGTTACATTAAGAAGTGGAAAGGAATTAGTTGAACCAGAGAAAAAATTCCCAGACGAAGATAGCAAAGCAAGAGATGAGAGACTTGAAGATTTAAATCCAGTACGCAAAGAAAGTAAATCACCAATCCCATATCCAGCAAAGTTAAAAAAGGAACGATTAGATGCCCAATACGGTAAGTTTCTCGAACTTTTTAAACAAATACATATTAACTTACCTTTTGTTGAAGCTATTTCATAGATGCCAAATATGCAAAATTCTTAAAAGAACTTCTGACAAATAAAAGGAAGCTTGAAGAAGTATCAATAGTGGAACTTAATGAAGAATGCTCAGCCATCCTCCAAAATAAGTTACCAACCAAATTAAAAGACCCAGGAAGTTTTACTGTTCATTGTTTAATTGGAAGCTTAAATATTAAGAAAGCATTAGCTGACCTAGGTGCCAGTATTAATTTAATGCCTTACAAAATGTTTAAATAATTAAATCTTGGGGAACCAAGACCCACTAGGATGAGTATTCAGTTAACCGATAGATCCATTAAATATCCTAGAGGAGTTATCGAAGATATCTTGGTAAAAATTGATAAATTCATTTTCCCTGTTGATTTTGTTGTGTTAGACATGGATGAAGACATTAATGTTCCCTTAATCCTAAGGCGTCCTTTTCTAGCCACTGCTAGGGCTGTTATTAATGTAGGTGATGGTAAACTTGCATTACGGATAGGTGATGAAGAAATTATTTTTCAAATTTATGATGCCATGCGATATTCTAAAGAGCAAGATGATTCCTTTTATTTTGTTGATACTACTGATCATATCATTCAAAATTCAGTACAAGAACTCATACATGACAAAACAATGGAACTATGCTTGACTTAAGAAGAGGAGGAAGAAGATGAAGGCGATGGGATGAATACATCATCTTTCAGACAAATGAAAGAAGAGAGTATTGCAAACAATGACGAAATAAAACAGAAATCCTCCTTTGATGAACCACTCAGTCTAAAATTGAAACAGTTACCAACACACTTAGAATACGCATTCCTACGGGACAAATCTACACTACCGGTGATTATCTCTTTAGAACCAGAACCCAATGAAAAAGAAGGGTCAATAAAGGTACCAAAAGAACATAAAAAAGCCATAGCTTAGAAAATCTCTGACATCAAGGGAATAAGCCCCTCATTTTGCACCCACAAAATTTTAATGGAAGAAGAATACAAGCAGTGTGTGCAGCCTTAGAGATGGCTAAACCCCAACATGAAAGAAGTAGTCAAAATCGAGGTAATTAAACTTTTGGATGCATGAATAATTTATCCTATTTCTGACAGCACTTGGGTAAGTCCTGTGCAGGTAGTTCCAAAGAAAGGAGGTATGACGGTGGTGCCCAATGAAAAGAATGAATTAATCCCCACAAGAACAGTTACAGGATAGAGAGTATGTATAAACTATAGAAAGCTCAATGTTGCCACCAGAAAAGATCACTTCCCTTTACCCTTCATAGATCAAATGTTAGAAAGACTATCTGGGCATATGTACTACTGCTTCTTGGACAGACTCTCCGGCTAGTTTCAAATTCCCATAGCTCCTGAAGATCAAGAGAAGACAACATTTACATGTCCATATGGTACGTTTTCTTATCGTAGAATGCCTTTTTGATTATGTAATGCTCCTGCTACTTTTCAACGTTGCATGTTGGCAATCTTTGATGAACTCATGGAAAATATCATGGAGGTATTCATGGATGATTTCTCGGTATTCGGCAATTCTTTCAATCTTTTCCTTAAAAATTTAAAACGAGTTTTAATGAGATATGAGGAAACCAACCTTGTTTTAAATTGGGAAAATGTCACTTTATGGTTAGAGAAGGGATTGTATTAGGACATAAGATTTCTAGTAAAGGGATTGAGGTAGATAAAGAAGAATTTGAAACCATAGAAAAATTACCTCCCTCTAGTTCAGTTAAGGCTATTAGAAACTTTTTAGGACATGTAGGGTTCTATAGAAGATTTATTAAAGATTTTTCTAAAATAGCTATGCCTTTGACAAAGTTACTAGAAAAAGATGTTGCTTTCAATTTCAATCAGGAATGTTTAGATGCATTTAAAGTCCTTAAGGATAAATTAATAAATGCTCTGATTATAATTGCACCTGATTGGAACTTACCCTTTGAACTAACGTGTGATGCAAGTGATTTTGCAGTAGGTGCAGTTTTGGGACAACGAAGAAACAAGCATTTTCAGCCAATTTACTACACTAGCAGAAGATTAACACCCACACAAGAAAACTACACCACCACAGAGAAAGAATTGCTAGCTGTAGTTTTTGCTTTTGACAAATTTAGATAGTATTTAATATTGTCTAAAGTTGTCGTTAGCACTGACCATTCAGCTCTTCGTTATCTTTTAAACAAACCTGATGCAAAACCTCGACTCATACGATGGATTTTACTATTACAGGAATTTGACTTGGAAATACAAGATAAGAAGGGAGCTGAGAATCTTACAGCAGATCACCTCTCTAGACTGGAGAATCCACATATCAGATAACTCGATCAAAATGAGATAAATGATTCATTTCCCGAAGAACAAATAGTTTGCAAATATTGCGAATTATTTAGCAGCTAACATCTTGCCAAAAAGACTAACACATCACCAAAAGAAGCGATTCTTTGCTAATGTGAAAAACTATTTTTGGAAGGATCCTTTCCTTTTCCACATATGTGCAGACCAGGTAATTCGAAGATGTGTTACAAAGATAGAAGCAAGCAAAATCTTTGAACATTGCCATTCAAAACCCTTAGGAGGACACTACAGTGGCATTAAGACAACACACGAAATACTTGAATCAGGTTTTTATTGGTCCACTTATTTAAAGATGCCAACAGGTATGTTACCGAGTGTGATAAATGCCAAAGAACATGTAATATTTCTAAACATGATGAAATGCCTCAAACATATATGTTACCATGTGAATTATTTGATGTATGGGGTATTGATTTTATGGGACCATTCCCTAGTTCATTTGGAAATAAATATATCCTAGTGGCAGTTGATTACATGTCAAAATGGGTAGAAGCGGAAGCTTTACCTACCAATGATGCTAGGGTAGTAGTTAAATTTCTCAAGAAACTGTTTTCTCGATTCGGGACACCTAGAGCTATCATTAGTGATAGGGGTACTCATTTCTGTAATACTCAATTTGAAAAAGTTCTAAAGAAATACATAGTACACCACAGGACATCTACCCCATATCACCCTCAAACCAGTCGGCAAGTTGAAGTCACAAACTGAGAACTTAAGCGCATCTTAGAAAAAATAGTTGAATTGAATAGAAAAGATTGGGCAGTAAAAGTAGATGACGCCCTATGGTCATATAGAACAGCTTTTAAAACACCTCTAGGGACATCCCCATACAAACTTGTATACGGAAAAAGTTGTCATCTACCATTTGAGTTAGAACACAAAGCTTTTTGGGCCATAAAGTATTTTATATCTTGATCTTAGAACAGCAGGAAAGAAAAGAATGATGCAGATGAATGACCTGGACGAATGGAAAGCTGAAGCCTATGAGAACTCGAAACTATACAAAGAGGCAACAAAGCGATGCCATGACTCTCGTCTGAAGAAGTCGAAACAATTCGAAATAGGGGACTTGGTTCTACTATACAACTCAAAGCTCAAATTATTCCCTGGGAAGCTGAAATCAAGATGGTCAGGCCCATTTATAATCAAAACAATTTTTCCATATGGCACAATCGAGGTAACTCAACCCACCAAGGGCACATTCAAGGTAAATGGTCACCGACCAAAAGTTTATAATGGTGCAGATTTTAGGGATATAAGAGAGGAGTTTCAACTCCGTGAACCTTCTTTTATTGAAAACAGGGAAAGCCTAGCTTAAGACTATAAACGAGTGCTTCTCGGGAGGCAACCCGAGCACTAATCTATTGACATTTTTATTTCTACTTTGTTATTAATCCAATAAATTACAGGTTGAGGTAACACGGCTCTACACACGGGCGTTCTTATGGTCGTGCGAGAGCTAGGGGACGAGCCGTGGGCATGCCAGTAGCCGTGTGCGAACAGAGAGAATTCTCTTATCGAACACGGGCAAGACACGTCCATCCTAAGTAACCGTGCTTAAATACTGTCTTCCAAAGCACGGGCTACCCATGATCGTGCTTCATGACCGTGGGGACATACTAACTTATCGAATACGGGCAAGACATGCTCGTACTAAGTAGCAGTGCTTAAATACTGGCCTTCAAAGCATGGGCCACCCACGACCGTGCTTCATGACTATAGGGACATACTGACTTATAGAACACAGGTAACACACGTCCGTGTTACGACCGTGCCCAAAAAACCAGTAGCGCCAAAAATTCAAAACCACGAAAAACATGGGCACTTGAAAAAAATAGCATGGACGTGGCACCTACCCGTGCCCCAGCTGCTATTTATACAACTTAACCAAAATCCCTCTCTATTTAACCCTAAAAACAATTTTTACCCCCACACTACAAACAGACGAGGTAGAGCCAGAGGACATTACTGATGATGTCCCATCACCACCACAGGGGGCACCAATTCTGAGCCAGCGGCCACCCCATCTAGTAGCCTCGATGGAAGATATCTCTACATGCCTCACCCAGCTCGAGCAGTATTGTACTCAGTAGTTCACCGACACTGCTCGATGTTTTGATGGGATCGAGGCCACACTCCAGCAAATATGCCATCACTTCCGTCTATCATCCCCAACACCACCACGGGATCCGGCAGATGATGAGGACCTTTAAGTCCTTTCTTATTTTCAGTCCTATTCTATTTCTTTTTTTTCATCTCTATAATTATTGTAACTTTAAACTTTTCTTCATTGCAAATATTTTTTTATGATTGCTTATCTAATATTTGAGTATACCTAACATTTATTTATTTATGCCTCCGACATAGCTAACTAATGACTTCGCAATTTCAATCACACACTCCACATACACAAATCACTAGGAGTAGTTCAATTCTACATAAGTCATCTTCCATCACGACTAATGCCAACTCCCAGAATCATCCAAAATTCAGCAAGTGATAATTTCTCCCCCTATCTTTTGATATCATATGAATTTTTATTATCTATCTTAGTACATTGAGGGAAATGTACATCTTAAGTGTGGGGGTAAAAATACCTAGTTTTTTGCATTATTCTAAAATCCTGAATTTTAGTCTTGTCACTAAGAAATTTTCTCATATTATTAATTAGGGTGAAATTTCTAATGATTTATGATTTTTATTGATGTGTTTTTGAGTAAGTCATTGATAATTGTGCATTGATGATTTATACTTGAAGAATACTAGAGAATCAAGCATGATAAGTCTATTTTTCAAGAATAAAAAATTTTCTAGGTTGTTGAACCGAATTTGAATATTACCTTGAAGTTTGGAATTTACAGGATTGATGTCAAATACCCATAATTTTTGTGAGATTTGAGCCTTATAGAGCATATATTCTTTTTCCTGGTCACTTTATTCATTATGAGTGTGTCAACACTGAATTGTTATTCTAGAACTTGCCTAGATTATTCATATCGAGACCACATTAATGATTTGATATATTGAGATGATAAAGGCGCCTAGGTTTTAGCCCATTCACTCCACTAAAAAGCCTACCTTCACAAATTAAGCCTTAGTGAAGCCATTTGATCCTACGACCTTGTTTTATTGAATTACCCGCTTAATATTAACCCAAAACCCTTTGTATTTGTTATCACCATTCTTTTTGACTACCCTTCTATCGAGAATTGATTTGATCAGTTACCGAATTAGTTTATTTCAGTTGATAAATTTCTTTCTTTATTATGTATTTACTTTAGTTTGTTCTTAAAAAAAACCCAAAGTATATTCAAGCTTTAGTATATGATTAAAGGAGCTTATGCGTTTAAATTCTAATTGTTGAAGAAGAGCTCGTATTAAAAGTATTATCAATAGTAGTATTACCAGTTTCAAAGCAATAATTTATCTTCTAGTTCATTATTCTTGTTAGGAATTGTCAGGGCAATATCGATTTCAAACCTTCTAATTCAGCCTTTATCCACACCTTTAACCTAAGCCCCGTTACAACCCTGTTAAAAGACCTTTTGATTTGTGTATCATCTCATATTACAGTGGTGGAGATTTAATTTTCAGGAAAGCCCATGGGATTAACTTTTCATGTTCGACTTATGAGTGCTTTTCTTGAAACTTAAACACTTCGAGTGATTTGAGTGAATCTTTAGTGAAACCATCAATCCTTATTTAGATAAGAGGAGACACCTATGTTTTCGTGCTACAAAATATATGACTTATAATTGTTTGAATCTTTAGGAGTCATTGAGTTAAATTATCCATGTATGAATTATCTGTGAATTATGATGAGGCATTGTTGATAGGAATTGTGAATAATAGAAAGTTCGTTTTAATTGTAAGTTGAGAATTTTGCCTGGGGACAAGCTAAAGCTTAAGGGTAGGGGTATCTGATAAACCATAAAAGCAACATATTTTAGGCCCACATTTAGTATGCTTTTGGATTATTTAGCCCTTGTCTTATGTAAAAAGGTGCTCTTAATCCTTTCTTTTCATGTTTTTACTCAGGAAAGCACTCGAGGACGAAAAGAATGAGAAACGGGCTTAAAATGGGCCAATTTGGGACAAAAAAGAAATAGACACGGCGTAGACTTCAAGCCATACGGTCGTGCCTCAACAATTAACTAAGACACGGCATGCCACGATTTATACGGCCGTGCCCCAATTGACAGAATCGAGACTCGGCCTGAAAATGATCTACACGGGCGTGTACCATGGCCGTGCCCCTACCACGGGAGAGAGCAATTTCACTCAGATTTGGATATTTTGAGGCAAAGAAACACATTACAAAGCCTATTCAAACATCGAGTAGAAAGTATACTCGAATTGGGACACTTAGAGGCCAAGTAAAGCATTCTAAAAGTCTATATAAACACCCTAAGTGTAACTTGAAAGGGGGCATTAGGCGGTGAGCTAGGCCAAGGAGCCAAGCTAGGAAGATCACGTTTTGTGGAATCACTCGAAGATAGCCAAGTGGATCCATCTCGAAGAGCCGAAATTCTACTCAAGACGGTGAATTTCTCCTTCAATTCCTTCAGGGGGTTTTAGGGATTTTCTATGTTTTGTTTTATCTTTTCTCTTGAGATGTTTTCTTTATTTGTTATGAACTAAACCCTTCAGATACCTGAAGGGGATGAAACCTAGATAAATTTTGTTATTGATTTCTGAATTATATGATACATACTTAGCTTGTTCTTAATTATGCATGATTAATCCAAATCTGATGTGCTTAGGTGGAGGAGGAATAGACCTTACTTAAGAGTAGATTGAGCATAATTAAACATAGTTGATTACATGTCTAGAGATAGGGTGCCGAGATTTTGTCAGATTAGGGTGAAACCTAATATGGGAATCCATAGATCGATTTACTGCTATTCTAGGGGGTTATTATAAGCGAACAAGAGTTCCACTAATAACCTAGGGTTAGACGTTATTCGCCTCAAGAGAGGGTTTAATATATGTTAGGGAGTCTTACAGATCAAACTAAGTAAATAAATCATATGGTTCAGTATTAAATAACAAGTAAAGTCTAGGTGGATTCTTTCTGAGGGTATCATTGTGATCAATTGAGTTTTCTTCGACTTATTTCCTTATTCATTCTTTTTGTCTTTGTCTTTAGCTTAGAAATCATTAAACTAGATTAAATCAACCAATCACCCCATATTTTAGGCTAAATAATAAAAAGAAAGTAAGTATTAGTACTTTTAGTTCCTTTGGGTTCAATAATCCGGTCTTGCCTAAGCTATACTATTGTTTGATAGGTACACTTGCCATTAATCATTGTCAGAGTTAGTCTCAAGGTTTGATCTCATTCATTATAAATTTTAAAGCTCTGATTTCTGTGATTAGTCGAAAACTACATTTCGAATGAGGTATGGCCATTATGAGTTTCTCGTCATGCCCTTTGGTTTAACAAATGCGCCTGCCATGTTTATGGATTAAATGAATCGTATTTTCCGACAATACTTGGATAAGTTTGTAGTTGTTTTTATTGATGGCATATTTATTTATTCTTGGGCTGAGAGTGAGCATGCGGAGCATTTGAGAACTGTTTTGCAAACTTTAAGAGATAAGTAGTTGTATGCTAAGTTTAGAAAAAGTGAGTTTTGGCTCCAAGAGGTTAGATTCTTAAGACATATCGTGTTGGGTGATGGAATTAGAGTTGACCCGAGTAAGATAGCGGCTATTGTTGAGTGGAAACCGCCGAGGAATGTATCAGAGATTAGAAGCTTTTTGGGCTTAGCGGGGTACTACAGATAGTTTGTCAAAAGATTCTCCATGATTGCTACTCCTATGACAAGTTTGCTACAAAAAAAGATGTCAAGTTCAAATGGACAGAGAAGTGCCACCAGAGTTTTAAGAAACTAAAAGCATTGTTGACTGAAGCTCTAATTTTAGTGCAACTGAAATCGGGAAAGGAATTTGTGGTGTATAGTTATACCTCCTTAAATGGATTAGGGTGTGTTCTTATGCAAGAAAGCAAGGTAATAGCCTATGCCTCGAGACAACTGAAGCCACATGAGAAAAAACTATCCGACTTACGATTTATAGCTGGTCGCCATAGTGTTCGCACTAAAGATTTAGAGATACCTTTGTATGGCTAGAGATGCCGAGTGTTCACTGACCATAAAAGTATAAAGTATTTGATGACTCAAAAGGAGTTAAACTTACGACAGCGGAGATGGTTAGAGCTGATAAAGGATTATGAGTTGATAATTGATTTTTACCCTGGAAAGGCGAATGTGGTCACCGATGCTCTGAGTAGGAAGTCATTATTCGCCCTGAGGGCATTGAATACTCAGTTGTATGTGACTAATGATGTTTCAATTTTAGCCGAGCTGAGAGTGAAACCAACATTTTTTTCAAGAGGTCTACGAAGCTCGAAAAGGTGATAAATAGTTACAAGCCAAGATAACTCAGTTTGAGGCAGGTGTTGAATCAGATTTTCGAATTGGTGCTGATAATTATTTGATGTTCCAAGAGAGGATCTGTGTACCCAATGATGAAGAGCTTATTTAGAAAATTTTACAAGAAGCCCATAGTGGTTGTTTATCTATCCACCCGGGTAGTGTGAAAATGTACAATGACTTGAGGAAAATGTATTGGTGGTCGGGAATGAAAAGAGACATCTCCGAGTTTGTCTCTAAGTGTTTAATTTGTCAGCAAGTGAAAGCAGAACAGCAAGTACCTTCGGGTTTACTTCAGCCCGTAATGGTTCCTGAATGGAAGTAGGACCGTATTACCATGGATTTTGTATCTGGTTTGCTGCTGACGCCAAAAAAGAAAGATGATGTATGGGTTGTGGTTGATAGGATAACTAAGTCAGCTCATTTTATACCAGTGCATACCGACTACCCACTTGAGAAATTGGCCGATCTATATGTTTCTGAAATTCTGAGCCTTCACGGAGTACCGTTGTCGATCATTTCGGATAGAGATCTGAGGTTCACATTACGATTTTGGAAAAAGTTACAAGAAGCTTTGGGGACAAAGTTGAATTTTAGTACTGCATTCCACTTACAAACTGACGGTCAATCAGAAAGAGTAATTCAGATTCTTGAAGATATGCTGCGGTGTTATGTTATTGAGTTTCAAGGCAGTTGGGAAAAGTACTTACCATTGGTAGAGTTTGCCTACAACAATAGCTATCAGTCAAGTTTGAAAATGGCACCTTTTGAGGCTTTATATGGGTGTAAGTGCCGAATGCCCTTATATCCGTCTGAACTCAAGGAAAATCAGATACACAGGGTTGACTTAGTCAGAGAAACCTAGGAGAAAGTAAAAGTAATTCGTGGTTGTTTGAAGGCCACTTTGAATAGACAAAAATCCTATGCAGATTTGAAACAAACAGGAATTGAGTTTCGAGTCGGCAATAAAGTGATCTTGAAAGTATCTCCGTGGAAGAAATTCTTCAGATTCGGAAGGAAAGGTAAATAAAGTCCACGTTTTATTGGACCTTACAAGCTAATTCGGCTTCGGCGTTGATATCTGCGCTAGTGTAAGACCATGTCTGGGACATGGCATCAGCGTTGATGTGTGTGCTAGTGTAAGACCATGTCTGGGACATGACATCGGCCACAATTGGAAGGCCAGTGTAAGACCATGTCTAGGACATGGCATCGGCCTCTACATGTGAGCCAGTGTAAGACCATGTCTGGGACATGGCATCGGCATTTTCATCCTCTTGTGTGAGGCTTGTCGGGTATCATTTGGTATTCCAATTGGTTCAATGGGTAAGCTGAAGTTTGTGTCAAAAGTGAGGAAAGTTATGATGATGTTGTGAGTTATACTGGTACTTACGTGAAATTCATGAGAATGAGTTCGAAACTATGATGTATGATTAGTAAGGGTGAAAATGAGTAAGTTATGCCTTTATCAATTCGAGAATCATGTGCAATTTATAAAGTGATATGAGCATGATAATTCATGGTAGTTGTTGATAATTATTTACATATGACTTACTAAGCCTTATGCTTACTCTTTTTCCTTTCAGTTTCTTATAGAGCCGCGAAGCTAGCTCGAGGATCACAGGATTGAGGAGGCTCGATCACACTATCAATCAGAACTTTTGGTGTAACACCCCTAACCCGTATCCGTCGCCGAACTAGGGTTACGAAGCATTATCGAAGAAGATACAACTCAAAACAGGCATATTTTTTTTAACATTTCATGTACACATACATTGCTTATCAATCATAACCAGCAGATATATTTTGAAACAATTAAACAGAGTCATTTGCATATCTTGCCAATACAAATTTCATACCACAATAATAAAACCAAAATCATTCACATCACATCTAACACCTATCTCAAATTTATAACATAATCAATCATTATTAATTAACATTATTAGTCTAATCATTTTATTAAAGTCTAATTAAATAAACATCACTTTTAAAATTTATACATGATTTTAGAACATTGTAACATTAAAACAAAATGGTATCAACCACATATGAATAACATTCAACTATACTTAATATCTTATATACAACTAAATCAAATATGTTCCTCATCATTTTGATTTACAAATTTGAGACCATGACATGTCATAAACAAATATTTTGATGAACATTCCAATATGACATTAAAACACATCGAATACATATGCATATACATTTATAATCTCTCAATTAAATTTCTAAGTCAAATGCATAAACACATACTTGCATGATTCTTCTATTCGAATGGCTAACACCTATAAAACCAATTTAAACATGTCCATCTTTTCATAACCGCAAATATATATAAATTTACAATATCATAAACAAATTATAAAACCAAATTCATATGTAATAAATGCATTCATCCATTATATTACCACCGCCTTCTTTGAATACATATATATATACACACATCATCAAAACCAATTCTAACTTATTAACTATCATCCTTACCAATATTTAAATACATATACAATTTATTGAACACCATTCAGTTAATACCTATATACACATTCAAAGATTCATTTAACCATAGTTCACTTAATAAGTAAATCATCTTTACATAATACATAACAAGCAAACCATTACATCTCATTTAATCTCATTCAACTTACCCAGAACTTCATCACTCAACATAGATAAAATAACATCACGTACATTTTGTTCAAATTCATATTTCAACTAAACTATTCCATCAAAATTGACATAACCAAAATATATGTATCAGCCACATAACCAAGTTCATAATGCCTAATTTCAGAACATTGCACAAACATACTTATTATGAACATATACTCAACCAAATATGCATATGTAACAACTCATTCACAACAACCATTGCAAACCATCAACAAAAATAGAAAATTAATCAAAAGAGGATAAGCTATTTTCGCATGGCTATTAATTGTATACATAGGTACTCAATTCATATCCACCCTTTTACTAAGCTATACATCCCATATATTCGTAATTAACATAACCAAAATACCAAAGTAAGCTGTCGTAGTGTGATAAGTCTTGTTGGCGATCCCCGGCTCGTAACGAATCCAAATTCTATAAAACAGAAACCGACAAAGAAACACAAGGTAAGCTATTTAAGCTTAGTAAGTCAATAACAAAGTAAAGTCAATTAACTTAGCAAAATCACATATACAAAATTATTATCAAGTAACACTTTATACATAATAACAAATAATTACTCAAATATCAAATCAAAGTCACATAATATGCTCTTTGGCCGAGTACACATAGTTGAAGCTTATACACCATTCACATGTTTACACATTAACATCCGTACAATGTAATAAACATATAACTTACCTTTCATTTCTCAACACGGATATATATATACGTACCTGAGTTCTTTTAATTTAAATATCACATTGGCCTTCACTTACACATGCACGTTGAACCATTCGGAATTAAAAAGGATACGCAGATAGTCGGAAGCTCGAACAATGCCAACGTCCCAGACGTGGTCTTACATGTAATCACATATCGATGCCACTGTCCCAGGCAGGGTCTTACACGTAAACACAAATCGATGCCAACATCCCAGACGTGGTCTTACTCGGTAACACATAACGGATATCCTATGTCATATGTATCCTGTCTATTCCTAAGGTTCGTACGGGGCTTACGAATGTCGAATCTCGTTCGAATCAAGCTCAAAATTTATTCAATTATACATAGCCACGTTCGACAATAAGAAAAATAAATTCAGATAATTTAATTCATTTTATAACTAATACATATTCATTGTTATATCAACATTTAAATGCTAGTTGACTTACCTCGGATGTCGTCGACTATTAAATCGGCTACTCGACCACTTTCGTCTTTCCCCGATCAAATTCTGATTTCTTTAATTCTTGATCTAAACATATTCAAATTAAACTTATTTAAACACCAATACACTCAATTTAGCCTAAAAACACATAAATGGGCAAATTACAATTTTTCCCCTAACATTTCATACTTTTTACAATTTAGTCATTTTTGCACAAAACACAAAATACACAAAATTTGACTATACACCTTAAGGCCGAAATATTCCTAGTCCTCATAAAAGTCCATACATTTCATTTATTTCACATTTTAGTCCCTCAAAAATTTATTTTTGCAATTTAGTCCAAATTACTCAATTTCATCAAAAATTTAAAGACAAAACTTGTTAATCTAACACATATATTTCATATTTCATCATCAAACATCAAAAACCACAAGGTATCATCAATGGAAAAACACAAAATCATCATCAAAATCAGAAATTAAGACATGGGTTTTGAATTACACAAAGCAACAACCTCAAAAACATTAAAATTATCAAAAACCGAGTTAAAACTCACCTTGAATCAAGCTCAAAATGGCTGAATGAAGCTTGGGTTTTCTTTCTCTTTCTTTTGTTAAGTTTCGGCTAACTAGAAAAAAAAAATTAACATGGCTTATTTTTTTTTAATTTTAACATATATTAAGTTATAATTAAGTTACCTTTTTAACCTTTTATATTAAATAAACACAACATATAAATTAAGGTCATTATTGGCATATACCGTCCACTATCCTTTGAAATGGGCTATTTTCCCTTTAAGGTCTCCATATTAAAAAGCCACTATCAACTAAGAACTTTACACTTTAGTCTGTAACTTTTACACTTTACGCGATTAAGTCATTTTATTTAATCGGGCACGTAAACGACAAAATTAAGTCATGAAAATTTAACACCAACAAATTCACACATAATAAACATGGAAAATAATTTTAAAATATTTTTTAGACTTGAATTGGTGGTCCCAAAACTACTATTTCGATTAGGGTCAAAATTGGGCTGTTACATTTGGTATAGTTAGATTTCTCATTTTGAGTATGGCATGTATAAGGACTTAGTATTTGTCAAGTGTCATATTATTTTGGCCAAATATGTTGCCTTGATTAGGAGATGATTTCTTTTTGTATAAGGCCATAGCTGATAGCTAATATTTATTGTTAATATATGATAATAATTGTGTTTATCATGAATGTGTAAATTGCATGGTTGAGTAATTGGTATAGATATGCATGATCTAATAGGTTACTTAATAAGGCTTTTGTTGGTACAAGTAGGGGTGGTAGAAAGGGCTTGGTAAATAGCCTTGATTTTGTCCACACGGGTAGACACATGGGCGTATGTCTAGGTCGTGTGTGACATAAGGCTTGCCCCATAGGCGTGTGGTTTGGCATTGTGTCCCCCTACATCCTAAGTTAGCAAAACAGAATGCCCAGTAGCAACCACACGGGCTAAGGAACGGCCGTGTGTCTCAACTGTATGGAGGACACGACCGTAGGACATGGGCATGTGCCCAGGCCGTATGAGGCTGCACCTGAATTTAGGAATTTAATTTGCCACACGGTCTAAAGATGTAACACCCCAAACCCGGCTTAGATATTATGACCGGATCTAGCATGTCATATAGAAGGGTTGTTTAAAACTTGCGCTTTCGTTAAAAGTTTGTATTCCTTCTGAAACTTCAAGTTTTTTTGTTTGAGAAAAATCCAATTTGTTTTATGGTTCTCTTGCAAAAACGTTATTGCTATTGTTTCTGAAGACTTTGTTTATAATCGAAATCAGATTCACTGAATTGCGAAAAAGCGATTTTCTGAAAAGAGTTATCGACGTTTAAGAAAATCCAGAGTTTTATCATTTATAGTTTGAAAGCCGTTCGTTAACATTTTGAAAAACATTAGCATTCAAACGTCTAACAGTTTAGTAATAACCGAATTGAAAGTTAAAAACCAAATAAAATCCCAAAGGCCTTGTTACAAAATATTAAACCCAAATTAAAATAAATTTCAAATTTAAAGTGAAATGGAAATTTACTAAGGTTCCGATGTATGGCCACCACGAAGTACTCCACAGCTCCAAAATCCTCAATGCTGGGGGTCACCTACAAGATTAAGCAGAGGGGTGAGTTACGAGAACTCAGTGTGTAATCCCCTAATCAGACATTAACTGGGCCCGAGCCCATACAGATACAAATTGGGCCTTAGCCCATATAGAAGCAAACTGGGCTGAAGCCCATACAAAAATAGACTGGGCCTTAGCCCTATTAGCATGGTAAAGCAAATGATGCTTGCAACCCAGCCTAATGAGCCATCAGCTCACACCACTCGTACCAGCCCTACACACCTATGGGGATTTCTAAATCAACCTGTCCATCCGCTACACACCTCGATGGCAGTCAAGCTGCTCATCACAGATTTTGTGGTGAAGCCACCAAAATAACATAATACACATGGCATAGCCACTATACAGATTGTGGCAGAGCCACCAGAATATGTGGCAGAGCCACCAGATTACACTTCCTGTGATCATCAATAACCCAATTCCATGCAAAATGTCATGACATAATAATTTAGTGTATGAAAAATGTACTAACATAGCAGATAAACAGAATGCACACAATCATGCTAAACCTACCCTTAAGGGTATAACAGTAATTTACCCACTCAGGGTATTTCAGTAATTTACCCACCAAGGGTATTTTTGTAATTTTTTACCCTCCAGGGGTATTTCAATAATTTACCATCTAACAGCCTTTTCGAAGGCCTATTGCCGCCTTGAGCTACACGAGACCCTTTTAGGGTCTCTACAGAGCTATTGGGCCCAAAACCCATTTTAGGCCCACACGCTCGTGTGGCCTATTTCGCATGTTTCGATCTCAGATTTCTAGATTTCGTAATTGCACTTACACTTTTTCAATTTTCCATCAATTTTTCCCATATGGGTCGAATAGCCTATTGGGCCCGTTAAGCCCGTTTCGACTCGGTTAGGCCTGTTATAGCCCCAACTTCGCGAGAGTGCTCGTGACACTTTCCTTGACTTACCGTCATTACTCAAATTTTGATCTACCACATGAGCACTCGCACACTCGTGTGGGTATAGATGTCGGTTTCTGGCTTTTTGGCTTTTGGTCAATTCGCAAAACATCATATGTAATCACTCAAAGGGTGTAAGATTACACACCTGTTTGCGATTAGCGGCACTCGACACTCTTTCCAAGCACCTGAGATCAATGTTGACTAACAATTAGTCTTAATACAATATCTTCCAACATTATGATTGCTAAAACACTCATCACTTACCCGAAAATCTGAAAATTCCACTACAAGGGAAGATTGTATAACGATCCTTTGGTTTACACCCGTCGAGTCCCTTGCAATATTGAAACTGAGAAGAAGTGTTAACCCTTAAAACTCACATCCAACATAAAAAACACATGGAAGCCTTTCGCCTTGAATAAGGATCAACCAAAGAATAAAAACCTTACCACCAATATTTGGCCTATCACCCACTTACCAAAAGATAAGTGAATGATAAGTGGTAGCAAAGGATGACTTGATTCGGCCCTTACTAAAAGAGAATAACAGGAGATTAAAATAAAAATGAGTGGTTAAGTTCAACTTAGCCAAGAGGTGAGAGTTTCGACTTACGGAAGTCTAGAGAAGAAAGAATGAAAAAATATGAAAGTAGGAGAAAAAACCCTTACCTTTAATCAGAGAGAAGTCGACTGGAAGAAAAAGAGTCGGCACCCCAAAAGTAAAACACCAGGCAATCGGCTACAAGAATCAAAGTAGAGGTAGTGTGGCTATTGATCTAAGAAAAGAGAAGATGTGGATGAAAGGAGAGAGTGGGTAAGTAGTTAGAGAATTCGGCTATTAGCTAATTAAAAAGGCAACCCAATTCAAATGAGCAATTCGGCTTAGGTTCACAGAGAAGAGAAAATGACTAGAAAAGAATTGGAGAAGAAAAGAGTGAGAAAAGGATTTTAACAAGAGGAAAATGCAACTAGGTGACTTGAGATGCACAAAGAAGAAAATACTCAAAATGCACAATTGCAAAGTAAAAACACTCAACAATTTCGGCACTCTCTCTATGCTCAAAACTGAATATGCACTCTTTCAATGACCCTCCCCCTTGACTGAAACTCTCAACCCCCATAATCCCCAAATTCGACCAACCACCCTAATATTTTGAATCCCACAATTCTCTCTTCAAAACACTCCACCATTCACTCTCCAACACCCATTCAAATAATTTGACCAAGTCTTCCCTCTCTCCTGCAGAGTTTGGTCTCCACTCAGCTACCTCTCTTTCCTGAGCACAAAATAAAAGTATCAAATATGTTGCATATGGGATTCGAACACTCTCTCTTTCTGCTTCCCTTGTGATGCCACTCCACTAGGCCATATGCCAATCTTGTGATAGCAAATACACTTAATTAACCTTAAGTCCTGCTTTCACTAGCTCACCCCACTAAAGTGCCCAAAAACTAAAATTACACCAGGACCTGGGCTCGAACCTGAGTGTAACATCCTGATAATTAGGGGTTATGCATTTTACTTAATTGAATGATGTTGCATGCTTAATTATTATTAAGTGTACTTTGGAAGTTATTTTTGAACTTCATTAATTAAGTGAATGCTTAGTGATTAATTAAATTTTTAATAAATAAGATGAAGCTAAGCATGATAGGCTTTATAAATTAATGACAAGGAATTTAAATCATAAGATGAGTAATTGGCAAGGTGGTTAGGATGCATGGATGAGTGCTTGAGGGGAGAGGTTCGAATCCCCTAGTTAGCAAATGGGAGAATTTTTATTTCTTTTGTTTCCTTCCCTATAGTGTCGGCCAAGAACTTTCTAGAGTGGATGAGCATTCTTTTATTTTTGGCTATTTGACCATGTGGATAAGGCAAGCTAAGGACTTATGGCATGAAATCAAAATAGGATGGTAAGAAGGGGGGACAAAAGGCATGATATGTGGGCAATTTTTTGGAAACTTGTTCATGGTCATTTGACCATGAACCTAGACGGTTTTAGGGGCTAAAGGGAGTGGTTAATGGTGATAGCACAATTAAGGTTTGATAGGGAAGAAATGTGGAGCAAAATGGGGGAGTATGTTGGCTTCCTTGTTGGCCGAATTTTGACTTGGGTTAGGGGGTGATAGTTGGCCAAAATGTCTTGCATTTTTGTACATCTTTCCTCTTTTCTCTAAAGGTTTCTCTCCTAGTCGAAATTTGTTGGTGACATTAGGTAAAAGCTTTATTTTGTTTTGGCTTTCAATTTGACCAATTTTCTCCAAAAGCTTCCTTCCTAGCCAATGCCTATTACACAAAAGAGAAGTCTTTTCTTTTCTTTTGATCATCTTGCAATTTACCATTTCGGTTTGAAAGGCCTTTTTAGTTTCTTTTCAAAACACCTTTCTTTCTCTTTGTAACCGAAATTTCAAGTCTTCAAGAATCACTTTCTTTTCTTTCTCCCTTATTGCCGAAACTACAAAAGTTCAAGAACTAATTTTCTTCATTTCTCCCTCTTTGGCCGAATGAGCATAGGTTCCAAAACCAATCTCTTTTCTTTTTGAGAAACAACATCACCATCATCATCTTCTTCCTTTAATCTCTCTCTCTCTCTTTCTCTTTCTCTTTTCTTCCTTCTCTCTTTCCTTCTCTTTTCATATTTTTTTTCTTCTTCATTCTTAACTGAAACCACTATAGACAAAGCACAATATTTCTCTCTTTTTGTTAAGGCCGAATCATCAATTCCTTTCTTCTTTTTGTTCAAGGCCGAACCTTCAAGTGAATCAAGTAAGGATTTTGTCAATCGTTTTCATGCTCTTCTTCTTATTTTAGTCTCATAATCCTTTTATTTTTCCGTCCTAGGCCGAATCCTTGGAAAGGATTTTTAAGGATCTTTGTTGAAGACAACCTTTAAGAAGTGATCTTTCGAAATCATCAAGGTAAGGATTTTAATTTCGATCATATCAATTCTTTTAGAATGGATCACTAATCAACGTTATTTTAGGGGCGATTTAAGACTAACAAGATAGGTAAGAAAAGGGCAGTATGGAGTGTTTGGAAGAGAGGAGGCATTCCTTTACCATCAAACTTCAAACGAAGGGTTGTATCGGCAGTTAAAGACTTTCCACCGGGTTGTGGACCCTCTGCGAACGAGGAGCAATTATTTGAAGTAGTGCGTACAACTGAACCACTTTACGTTGGTGGAATATCAGTGGGTTTTGATCCATCTAGTGGAGAAAAACCACAAATAACTGTCGTTCGAGAATCCGAGGGTAAGGATTTAGATCCCTCATCAATAAACATAGTTTTATTAGTAAAAGTTTATACTAATCAAGTGTGAAAATTAATTAGGTGTTGACGAGCGAGAGGTATTGTTCTCACCATCACGAGGTGTGTAACCTTACATTAAAATCTCATAGATTTACATATATTTAAATGTGATTATCGACCATGTGTATGATTGTGATTTTGGATACCATTCAGTGGTATACGATATTCAGGTATGTTTACCCCAATATTTTGTTCATTTTGCTATATGCATAAATGTGAGATAAGTATGACTATATTATGGTTTGTGGGGTAAATAGCATGAAAATTTATCGATATGTATGTGCATGGGCATATGGGTATTATTGATGAATGGGAAGTATTCTGGTGGTTTTACCACATTTCTGGTGACTTCGGTCACATATTTGAAATCTGGTGACTTCGGTCACATATGTGAATTTGGTGACTTGGTCACATATTTGAAATCTGGTGACTTGGTCACATTTGTCCAGTGGCTTTGCCACAATATTATAAGGCGATGTGCATGTTGACAATGACAAGCGCCTTCGATGGTGTGTAGTGAGATGGAGGTCGATTTAGTAATCCCCACGGTGTGTTGGTTGGTACAATTGGTGTGTAGCGGATGGATATTTAGGTGGGTCGGGTTTGCATTTCATTATTTGTATCTAATCAAGTGATTTTTAGTTGATCTGTTATGAAAATGGGCTTTTGGCCAAATATGACTTAAATGGGCCTATGGCCATATGTGTAATTAATGGGCTTAAAGGCTTAATCAAATGGGTTTTTTTTTTTAATTTATGTGTTATACATTGAGTTTATGACTCACCCTTTTGTGGGATAAACTTTTCGATGATTAAGTAGAGCGATGGATCGAATTGACAAGGATTTCAAGGTGGCCAATGCTCAAATAATGAAGTTTGGAAATTTTCCTACTTAAACTTATTAAGTTAATTTTATTATTTAGACTTTATTATGGGTTTGCCAATTTTATGTAATAAGGCCACTATAAACTATCTTTAATTTTGTGTTTGGAATTATTTTTATTTTGCCATGAACAATAACTATTAAATAACTAGATAGTTTTCGATAAATAAAAATTAAAAATGTTTTTGTCACTAATGTGTATATATATATATATATATGTGTGTTTTAAAGTAATTTCCTTAAATGTGGTTTTCTTTTGATTTATCAATTCCTCCTACAAGTAATGTTTTTAAAAGATATAAATTTTACTTTACAAATTTATTTTTAACCTAAAATGTTAAGTTAATCTGTTCTCTACAAAATCATCAAGTTTTTCTTAAACAAAAATGAGAATTCGCTATAGATTTACTCGAGGAACATACCAAATCTGGTTAGGCTTTTTGGGCTGGGTTTGGGGTGTTTTAGCTTGGTATCAGAGCCCAGTTTTAAACTCTAAGCCTTGGGTTTTGAAGCCCACAACGTTTTCAAAATATGGCCCAAATGACTTTCTGAAAGTTTTCTTAAGTTAAAATGGTTTTATAAGAGTATGGCACTCGGAGTTCTCGGCCCAGATCCATCAGGTAAGTACTTTGATAAAGTGATATGAATGTTTGATAAGCCAAAGGAAACTATACTTTAGAGACATAGACCCTAGGTGTTTGTGTGCTACTACGGAAAAACTACTAAATATCTGTTTCATAAAACTTTCCTTTAATAAGAAGTGAAAAGTCTCTAATACATAAGACTTTTTCATAAAAATAGATAAGACACGTAGTAGACATGAGTTCTAGGGGACGTGGACGTCGTGGACGTGGATGAGGAAGAATGGCTATGTCGGAACCAGTTAGATCTGGTCAAGGTTTCGAAAATGATGCTCCATCACCAGCTGTTGGGGTGGAATTTCAAGAACAAAATGAAGGAGGTGACGCAGTATCACAAGCTGTGCTGCGAGTTTTAGAACGTGTAGCAGAAGCTAGTTCTGGAAATGGGTCTCGAAAGTCAGTGGCTGAGAGACTTAGATCAAATGGAGCTGAGGTTTTCAGGGGAGTATCATGAGTAGCTCCAAATGTAGCTGAATACTGATTGGAGGCAGTCGAGAGGATCATGGACGATTTAGACTACACTGATGAAGAAAAGCTGAAAGGTGCTATTTCACTACTCCGTGATGAAGCCTACCAGTGGTGGCTCACTATCAAAGAGAGTACCCCTGTGGATCGACTGGATTGGGGGTATTTTAAGATTAAATTTGAAGGAAAATATGTTGGAGCTAGCTACATCGACTCCCAGAGGAAGACATTTCTGAATTTGGTCCAAGGAAACAAGTCGATAGCTGAATATGAAGCAGAATTTTTGCGACTTAGCCGATATACCAGAGGGATAGTGGCTACGGAATATGAACGGTGCATCAGATTTGAAGATGGACTTAGAGATGAGCTACGAGTGATGATTGCTCTGCACCGTGAAAGAGATTTTGCAATCTTAGTGGAAAGGGCAAGAATTGCCGAAGAGGCTAAACAATTTGAGAGAGAGTAACCGGACAGAGGCTCGAGCAAGAATAAGAGAAGCTTTGGGTCTTTAGGGTCGTCCGGGAATTTTCAGAAGAAATCCAGAAATGATGGACAGCGAGGTCAACAGACTACTACAGGTGGACAAAATCGTACTTGTACTCAATGTGGAAAAATACACCCGAGAGAATGTTGGAAAAAGATCGGCGGATGTTTCAAGTGCGGTTCGAAGGATCATATGATCAGGGATTGCCAGATGAACTCAGAGAAGAACCGCCAAAGAAGTCGTGGTGCTAATCAAAGGTAGAGGTGGACAACACCGATAAGGGGCCGTGGTCCAAATGGAAGGGTAATGGTTCCGGAGAGGTCGTGAAACTTGAGCAGAGGCGTGGTAGCTCGAGGCGAGACGGCCAGTGTCCGGTGTATGCGATTCGTCGCGAGAGAGGACGATGGCCTTTTGATGTTATCACGCACGCGTTCGATTTCGGGTTGCCCTTTATTGCTTTGATAGATATAGGGTCAACTCATTCCTATATCGCTAGTGAAGTATCTAGAACTTTGCATGTGACTTCACGGCGTACCTAGGAAGATGACTGTACTTAGTCCTTTAGGACATGCAGTGAGTTATGGACAAACTTTTTAAGGAAGTGCCTTTAGAAGTTCAAGGGATATAGTTTCCAGCTGATTTAATGGAGTTACCATTCGGAGAATTCGACCTAATCTTAGGCATGAACTGGCTTGTGAAGTATCGTGCAAATGTAGATTGTGCTGCTAAGCGGATGTCCTTAAGAACTATTGATGACAAGGAAGTTGTAGTGATGGGCGAGAGACGGAACTACTTATCTAATGTAGTTTCCACTCTTAAGGCAGAAAAGATGGTTAGAAAGGGATGTATAGCCTTCCTGATGTTGGTGAGTGCCTTGGAGGCTAAGGAAGCAACTGTTGAGGAGTTAGGGCGTGAATGAATTTGTAGATGTTTTTGGAAGAACTTCCGTGATTACCTCGGATCGTGAGGTAGAATTCGGGATTGATTTATTATTCGAACGGCGCCAGTTTCTATTGCTCCATATAGAATGGCACCGAAGGAATTAGTTGAGCTTAAGGCTCAGATTCAGGAGTTGCTTGATCGTGGATTTATTCGACCTAGTGTGTCTCCATGGGGAGCACCGGTCCTATTTGTGAAGAAGAAGGACGGATCGATGAAGATGTGTATAGACTACCGGCAGTTGAATAAGCTGACCATCAAGAACAAGTATCCTTTGTCGAGGATTGACGACTTGTTCGATCAGCTCAAAGGAGCTGCGGTATTCTCAAAGATTGATCTAAGGTCGGGGTATCATCAGCTTAAAGTGAAGGAAGTGGATATCCATAAGACGGCTTTTCGAACTAGATATGGGCATTATGAATTTTTGGTAATGCCATTCGGATTGGCGAATGCCCCAGCTGCATTTATGGATATGATGAATAGATTTTCCAGCCCTACTTGGATCAATTCGTCGTGGTATTCATAGACGACATCTTGGTGTATTCTAAGTCCGAAATGGAACATGATGAGCATCTCTGGATTGTGTTGCGAGTTTTAAGGGAGAAGAAGCTGTATGCCAAATTCAGCAAGTGTGAATTTTGGCTGAAAGAGGTTGTATTTTTAGGCCATGTGGTATCTGCGGAAGTGATAAGGGTGGATCCTCAGAAGATTGAGGCTGTGCTAGATTGGAAACCACCTAAGTCCGTAACAGAGGTTCGCAGTTTCTTGGGTTTAGCAAGCTACTACAGAAGATTCGTCGAAGGATTCTCATCGATAGTCGCACCTTTAACGAAATTGTCGAGAAAGGAAGTACCTTTCGTGTGGGCTGATAAGCAACAAGAGAGTTTTGAGAAGCTCAAGAAGGTTTTGGTGAAGCTCGGTTTTGATTCAAACTGAGGCGGAAAGGATTTTGTCGTATTGTGACGCTTCTCACGGGATTAGGATGTGTTACGATGCAAGACGGAAGGTAGTTGCGTATGCGTCTCGACGATTAAGACCTCACGAGGTTAATTACCCGACGATAATTTGGAATTGGCATTTGTAGTCTTTGCTCTTAAAGTTTGGAGGCATTATCTATACGGGGAAAAGTCAGTGATATACACGGATCACAAAAGTCTGAAATATCTACTGACTTAGAAAGAATTGAATTTGAGGCAGCGAAGGTGGATAGAGTTGTTGAAAGACTACGACTGTTCTATCGAGTACCACCCAGGCAAGGCGAATGTGGTGGCAGACGCTCTAAGTCAAAAAGTGGTGTCAGATTTAAGGGCGATGTTTGCACGTCTCAGTCTTTACGATGACGGAAGCTTGTTGGCAAAACTTCAAGTTAAACTGACATGGTTGAGTCAAGTGAAAGAGAGGCAGTTAGTAGATGAAGATCTGAGTGAAAAGCTTCGGCAGGTGCAGAGTGGAGAATTGAAAGATTATGGTATTAACAGTGATGGGGTATTGTGTTTTAAAGGTAAAGTCTGTATGCCGATGGATCAGGAGTTAAGGCAAAAGATTCTTCAGAGTCGCATAGTAGCCCTTATGCTATGCATCCCGGAGGAAGTAAGTTATCTTGAGATTCTGAGATCAATTTTGGTGGCTGGACTTAGCGAGAAGTTACGAAATTTGTAGGAAAGTGTTTGACGTGTCAACAAGTCAATTTGAACATCAAGTACCTTCGGATTGCTTGGTAGATAAAAATTTCGCAGTGGAAGTGGGAGAGAATCACCATGGACTTTGTTAGTGGGCTTCCACTTACGCCTACTAAGAAAGACTTTGTATGGGTGATAGTGGACCGATTGACGAAATCTGCACATTTTATCCCAGTTCGGGTTGATTACTCTTTGCAGAAATTGGCGAAGTTATATGTGGCTGAGATTGTGAGATTGCATGGAGTGCCGTTGTCGATTATTTCAGATAGAGATCCGAGGTTTACGTCTCAGTTTTGGAAAGCAGTGCATCAGGCTTTGGGCACCAGATTGGACTTCAGCATGGCATTTCATCCTCAGTCGGACGGTCGATCGAAAGAGTAATCCAAATCTTAGAAGATATGTTAAGGGATGTGATAGATTTCAAGGGAAGTTGGGAGGAATTCTTACCGTTGGCAGAATTTGTGTACAATAACAGTTACCAAGCTAGTATTCGGATGGCACCATATGAAGCACTATATGGACGAAAGTGCCGTACTCCTACGTGTTGGAGACAGAATTAGGGGAACGTCAGATTTTGGGTCCAGAGATAGTGGCTGAATCCGAATAAAAGGTTAAGGTAATCCGGGCTCGGTTAAAGGAAGCATCTGACAGACAAAAATCGTATGCAGATCTAAAGCGAAAAGAAATAGAGTTTGCTGTGGGGGACCAAGTTTTCTTAAAGGTTTTACCTTGGAAAAAGGTGATGAGATTTGGTCGCAAAGGAAAGTTAAGTCCCAGGTTCATAGGACCTTATCGGGTTTTGAAGCGAGTCGGACCTGTGGCATATCAATTAGAATTGCCTTCGAAGTTGAAGCAAATGCATGATGTGTTCCATGTTTCAATGTTATGCCATTACCGGTCGGATCCATCTCATGTAGTGCCAGTCGAGGAGGTGGAATTAAGACCAGGTTTGTCCTATGAAGAGGAGCCAATTCAAATTCTAGAGCGAGATGTAAAGGTTTTACGGAGAAAGTCAGTTCCTCTCGTCAAAGTATTATGGCATAATCATGGATCAGAAAAAGCTTCGTGGGAACCGGAGGAAGCGATGCTACAAACAATACCCTCACTTATTCCGGCCTGTAATTTTGAGGACGAAATTATTTTAAGGGGTAGAAGCGTAACATCCCGATAATTAGGGGTTATGCATTTTACTTAATTGAATGATGTTGCATGCTTAATTATTATTAAGTGTACTTTGGAAGTTATTTTGAACTTCATTAATTAAGTGAATGCTTAGTGATTAATTAAATTTTAATAAATAAGATGAAGCTAAGCATGATAGGCTTTATGAATTAATGACAAGGAATTTAAAGCATAAGATGAGTAATTGGCAAGGTGGTTAGGATGCATGGATGAGTGCTTGAGGGAGAGGTTGAATCCCTAGCTAGCAAATGGGAGAATTTTATTTCTTTTGTTTCCTTCCTATAGTGTCGGCCAAGAACTTTCTAGAGTGGATGAGCATTCTTTTATTTTTGGCTATTTGACCATGTGGATAAGGCAAGCTAAGGACTTATGGCATGAAATCAAAATAGGATGGTAAGAAGGGGGGACATAAGGCATGATATGTGGGCAATGTTTTGGAAACTTGTTCATGGTCATTTGACCATGAACCTAGACGGTTTTAGGGGCTAAAGGGAGTGGTTAATGGTGATAGCACAATTAAGGTTTGATAGGGAAGAAATGTGGAGCAAAATGGGGGAATATGTTGGCTTCCTTGTTGGCCGAATTTTAACTTGGGTTAGGGGGTGATAGTTGGCCAAAATGTCTTGCATTTTTGTACATCTTTCCTCTTTTCTCTAAAGGTTTCTCTCCTAGCTGAAATTTGTTGGTGACATTAGGTAAAAGCTTTATTTTGTTTTGTCTTTCAATTTGACCAATTTTCTCCAAAAGCTTCCTTCCTAGCCGAATGCCTATTACACAAAAGAGAAGTCTTTCTCTTTTCTTTTGATCATCTTGCAATTTACCATTTCGATTTGAAAGGACTTTTTAGTTTCTTTTCAAAACACCTTTCTTTCTCTTTGTAACCGAAATTTCAAGTCTTCAAGAATCACTTTCTTTTCTTTCTCCCTCATTCTTGAAACTACAAAAGTTCAAGAACCAATTTTCTTCATTTCTCCTCTTTGGCCGAATGAGTAGGTTCCAAAACCAATCTCTTTTCTTTTGAGAAACAACATCACCATCATCATCTTCTTCCTTTAATCTCTCTCTCTCTCTTTCTCTTTCTCTTTTCTTCCTTCTCTCTTTCCTTCTCTTTTCATATTTTTTTTTCTTCTTCATTCTCAACCGAAACCACCACAGTCAAAGCACAATATTTCTCTCTTTTTGTTAAAGCCGAATCATCAATTCCTTTCTTCTTTTTGTTCAAGGCCGAACCTTCAAGTCAATCAAGTAAGGATTTTGCCAATCGTTTTCATGATCTTCTTCTTATTTTAGTCTCATAATCCTTTTATTTTTCTGTCCTAGGCCGAATCCTTGGAAAGGATTTTTAAGGATCTTTGTTGAAGACAACCTTTAAGAAGTGATCTTTCAAGATCATCAAGGTAAGGATTTTAATTTCGATCATATCAATTCTTTTAGAACGGATCACTAATCAACGTTATTTTAGGGGCGATTTAAGACTAACAAGATAGGTAAGAAAAGGGCAGTACGGAGTGTTTGGAAGAGAGGAGGCATTCCTTTACCATCAAACTTCAAACGAAGGGCTGTATCGGCAGTTAGAGACTTTCCACCGGGTTGTGGACCCTCTGCTAACGAGGAGCGATTATTTGAAGTAGTGCGCTAAATGAACCACTTTACGTTGGTGGAATATCGCCGGTTTTGATCCATCTAGTGGAGAAAACCACAAATAACTGCTGCTCGAGAATCTGAGGGTAAGGGTTTAGATCCCTCATCAATAAACATAGTTTTATTAGTAAAAGTTTATACTAATCAAGTGTGAAAATTAATTAGGTGTTGACGAGCGAGAGGGTATTATTCTCACTGTCACGAGGTGTGTAACCTTACATTAAAAATCTCATAGATTTACATATATTTAAATGTGATTATATGACCATGTGTATGATTGTGATTTTGGATACCATTCGGTGGTATACGATATTCGTGTATGTTTACCCCAATATTTTGTTCATTTTGCTATATGCATAAATGTGAGATAAGTATGACTATATTATGGTGCGTGGGGTAAATAGCATGAAAATTTATCGATATGTATGTGCATGGGCATATGGGTATTATTGATGAAGGGAAGTATTCGGTGGTTTTACCACATTTCCGGTGACTTCGGTCACATATTTGAAATCCGTGACTTGGTCACATATGTGAATTTGGTGACGGTCACATATTTGAAATCCGGTGACTTGGTCACATTTGTCCAGTGGCTTTGCCACAATATTATAAGGCGATGTGCATGTTGATCGCAAGAAGCGCCTTCGATGGTGTGTAGCGGATGGAGGGTCGATTTAGTAATCCCCACGGTGTGTTGGTTGGTACGGGTGGTGTGTAGCGGATGGATATTTAGGTGGGCCGGGTTTGCATTTCATTATTTGTATCTAGTCATGTGATTATTATTTGATCTCATTATGAAAATGGGCTTTTGGCCAAATATGACTTAAATGGGCCTATGGCCATATGTGTAATTAATGGGCTTAAAGGCTTAATCAAATGGGTTTTTTTAATGTATGTGTTATACATTGAGTTTATGACTCACCCCTTTTGTGGGATAAACTTTTCAGATGATTCGTAGAGCGATGGATCGAATTGACAAGGATTTCGAGGTGGCCAATGCTCAAATAATGAAGTTTGGAAATTTTCCTACTTAAACTTATTAAGTTAATTTTATTATTTAGACTTTATTATGGGTTTGCCAATTTTATGTAATAAGGCCACTATAAACTATCTTTAATTTTGTGTTTGGAATTATTTTATTTTGCCATGAACAATAACTATTAAATAACTAAATAGTTTTCGATAAATAAAAATTAAAAATGTTTTTGTCACTAATGTATATATATATGTGTGTGTTTTAAAGTAATTTCCTTAAATGTGGTTTTCTTTTGATTTATCAATTCCTCCTACAAGTAATGTTTTTAAAAGATATAAATTTTACTTTACAAATTTATTTTAACCTAAAATGTTAAGTTAATCTTCTCTACAAAATCATCAAGTTTTTCTTAAACAAAAATGAGAATTCGCTATAGATTTACTCGAGGAACATACCAAATCCGGTTAGGCTTTTTGGGCCGGGTTTGGGGTGTTTCACTGAGCCTTCCTAGGACCCCCAATCACACCCAAATAACAAGCTTTTCAAGCACAACCCATGCATTAACATAAAAATGGCAGACCCTTATTTTTAGGAAGTTACAGTTCTACCCTCTTAAAGAAATTTCGGTCTCAAAATTTACCTGATTATAATAGGTAAGGGTATTATTGTCGCATTGCCTCCTCCGACTCCCACGTGGCTTCCTCCGAACCGTGATTACGCCACAACACTTTGACTAGCAAAACAGACTTCCTCCTCAACACTTTAACATCCTGATCCAAAATCTGCACTAGTTCTTCTTCAAATGATAGATCAGGTCTAACCTAAATTTCTTCCACCCGTATTATATGAGATGGATCTGAACGGTATCGTCTTAGTATCGAAACACGGAATATATCATGTATCCGATTCAACTCCGGAGGCAACTCAAGCTGGTAGGCAATCGATCCCACACGCTTTACTATCCGATAAGGCCCAATTAATCTGGGGCTCAACTTACCTTTCCGTCCGAATCTCAAAATCTTCTTCCAAGGTGAGACCTTCAAGAAGACATAATCCCCCATTGAAAATTTTATCTCCTTATGCTTCAGATCCGCATATGACTTTTGTCTATTAGAAGCTTCTTTTAACCGATCCCAAATCAACTTAACCTTTTCCTCAGTTTCTAAAATCAATTTCAGACCTAATAACCGTCGCTCACCTAATTCTGTACAATAGGTAGGGGTACGACACCTACGACCATGTAACGACTCGTAAGGTGCCATCGGAATGCTCGCTTGATAGATGTTGTTATACGCAAACTCCGCTAACAGTAAGTAATCTTCCCAACTACCCCTAAAATCAATCACACAGCCCCTTAACATGTCCTCCAGAATCTAGATTACCCTTTTCGACTAACCATCAGTCTGTGGGTGGAACGTTGTGCTGAAGTTTAGTCTTGTACCCAGAGCTTCATGTAACGCCTTCTAGAAATGAGATGAAAATCTAGGGTCCCTGTCTGATATGATAGACACTGGAACCCCATGTAACCGCACAATTTCTACCGCATACAGCTTGGCAAACTTCTGAAGTGAGTAGTCAGTTCAAACCGGTATGAAGTGAGCGGACTTAGTCAATCGGTCAATGATTACCCACACTGAATCTTTCTTAATAGGCGTCAAGGGTAGCCCACTAACAAAATCCATTGTTATCTTCTCCCACTTCCAAAGTGGAATCTTCACTAGCTATAGCAATCTTGAAGGCAGCTGATGTTCCGCCTTCACTTTCTGACATGTCAAACATTTGCGCACAAAGTCAGTAACTTCACGCTTTAACTCTGGCCACCAATACTATTCTTGTAGATCTCGGTATATCTTACTTCCATCGGGATGCATAGTGTATGGGCTACTATTCGCCTCCCTCCGAACCATCTGTCTTAACTCAGAGTTCTTCGGCATACAAATTCTTCCACGAAAACATAATACCCCTTCACTGTTCAGCCCAAAATCCACTGTCTCTCCACTTCCCACTTGCTGAAGCCGAGAACCCAACGATTCATCCAAAAATTCCTTTTTTTTTTAATCTGACCTACCCATGTTGGTTTCACCTGAAGTTCTACCATCAAACTACCATCCTCAAAAAGACTGAGGCGAGCAAATGTTGCTCTCAAGTCAGATACCACCTTCTGGCCTAATGCATCTGCCACCACGTTGGCTTTACCCGGTTGATACTCAATCGAGCAGTCATAGTCGTTTAGCAATTCTATCCACCTCCGTTGCCTTAAATTTAGCTCCTTTTGGGTAATGAGATATTTTAGACTCTTGTGGTTAGTATAGATAATCGACTTTTATCCATACAGGTAATGTCTCCATATTTCCAGGGCAAATACTACTGCAGCTAGCTCTAGGTCATGAGTGGGGTAGTTCACCTCATGTGGCCTAAGTTGACGGGACGCATACGCCACCACCTTTCCCTCTTACATCAGTACACATCCCAAACCTGTGTGGGACGCATCACAATTGATAACAAATTCTTTCCCTGCTTCAGGCTGAATCAACACTAGTGCTTCAGTTAGAATCTTCTTCAACTTTTCAAAACTTTCCTGCTGTTTGTCAGTCTATAAAAATGGTACCCCCTTATGTAGAAATTTAGTTAGAGGTAAAGTGATTAAGGAAAACCCCTCAACGAACCGCCTGTAGCACCCAGCCAAGCCTAGAAAACTTCAGATCTCTAACACTGACTTTGGTTGCTTCCAGTCCAATACAGCTTCAATTTTACGAGGATCAACTCTAATCCCCTTAGCAGACACCACATGCCCCAAAAACGTCACCTCTTTCAGCCAAAACTCACACTTATTGAATTTGGCGTAAAGTTGCTTCTCTCTTAATATTTGCAGAACAACCCGAAGATGCGAATCATGCTCCGCCTCAATTCTTGTAACAGCCCAATTTTGGAACTAGTCAGAACAGTGGTCTTGGGACCACTAAACCGAGGTTGAGGAAAATTATTTTAGTATTATTTTATGTATTATGGTATTAATATATGGCTATATGGAAATTTTGGTGCTTTAGTTCTGGCAATAGCATGCTTAATTGTGAAAAAGGACTAAATCGCATAAGATGCGAAAGTTCTATTTTATAACGTAGGGGTACCTAATAACTATAAAATATAATTTGGAGGATTTTAAAGTGCAAATAGGCCATTTATCTAGTGATGGCTGGTCATAGGAATGAAGGGAGACAATAGCATTAAATGTTGGTCAAATTTGATGGAGATTAAGTGATAAAAAATGATGAAAATGACTAAAATAAAATAAAAAGATGAGATATCATCTTTTACTATTCATGCATCTTCTCCACTGAAATTTGAAGAGAGAATAGGGGCTTTTGAAATTCAAATTTTTAGCTACAATTCATCCTTGCTAGTAAGTCAATATGATGGTTATTTTTGATAATTTTTGTACTTTAGGAGTCCCCAAAGCTTAAGCTAGCTATTGAGGGGACTAGTTTGTGATATGGTTGAAAGTCTAAGGAATTGACATGAGAGTGTTCATGTTGCTAGCTGAGTTTTTATGGAAGAAAATGAATGTTAGGGAGATGAGAAATAACTTTTGTGAAAGGTATTAGCATGAAAACACCTAGATAAGACTTAAATGCAAAGAATGAAATTGTGTCATAAATGCATGAAATGGTGAGAATGGTGAGTAGTTGTAATAAAATTGAATGTTTAGATAGGCTTATTTATTGAGAAAATGTGTTGAAAAATGAATTACGAGCCTAGGGGCAAAATTGTAATTTTACCAATACACAAGGGCAAAATGGTCATTTTACCCTAGTGTAGAATTTGATGTATTATGATCATATAATGATCTAAAGAAATGAATTTTGTTGTTATAGATCAAGAAGAGCGCGAAATTAACCTTGACCGTGAGAAAGGTAAGGCGATCGAGTAAATCGCTAGTTAACACGTTTTGCACCGAGGTAAGTTTATGTGTAACAAGGCATATTTTTGTGAAAATTATATTGCTAATAAGAGTATGGCATGATTGAGAATATATGTGGTACTAGTAGCTTGAAGATAGTAGTCATTGAATAATTATCGTATGAATGATGAAATAATCATGTGAATGTGTAGTAACTAATCTTTTGGTGGGCTGTGTGTGATACCACCGTAACTAATCTTTTGGTGGGATGTGTCTGATACCACCTTAACTAATCTTTTGGTGGGCTGTGTGTGATACCATCGTAACTAATCTTTTGGTGGGTTGTGTGCGATACCACCGTAACTAATCTTTTGATGGGCTGTGTGCGATACCACCATAACTAATCTTTTGGTGGGTTGTGTGCGATACCACCGTAACTAATCTTTTGGTAGGCTGTGTGCGAAACCACTGAGAAATTTGACTACGAGTAATGGATTTGGATATAGTAATGTGATGTATTATGTAACCTTGTGATGCAAAGTGCAGGGGAAACGTTAATGAATGTATGTCTTATGCTTATGATGTGGTTGGATTGTGTGAATGGAGGAATTGAGTAAGCATGATCATGAATGTAGATTGTATCTTGCTTAGTATATAATGTTATGATATTATTTAATACATATTAAAATGCTTATCTTGTTTACACGTAGACTTACTAAGCTTAAAGCTTACTCCCCTTTCCTTTCCCTTATTTCATAGAGATTAAGAGCCGAGCTGGGATACGCCAAAAACTACGAGACCGCCCACACTATCAGCTCATATCGGTATACTTAGACTTAATGAATTTGTAAATGGCATGTATAGGGGCTAGACTAGTTAGATTATTTTGTTATTTTGGCCAAAAGTGTATTGGCTCTTGTTAAAATAATTATTTTGTAAATTGCCAAGATTGATGGCTTACCTTACCATTTATGAAATTATAAGATACCTATGGGATTTCATATTGAAATCATGATTTTTTTTTATTAGTATGATGGATGGAATTATGTAGTATGAGCTATGGGAATGTAAAAAACTTGGCAAATAGCCTTGTTCTTGTCCATATGGGTAGGCATACAGGCGTATGTCTAGACCATGTGTGACACACGATCAGCCCATGGGTGTACAACTTGGCCATGTGTCCTCTACATATTAGCATTTTAGGTCAAAATAGACCACTGACTACCCACACGGGCGTGTCCCATTTCTACATGGGCGTGTGCCCTAGCCGTGGGATTTTGGCAGAATACTGGGATTTTAGGCACGGTTAGAGCAAATGAGCGTGTGTGATTATACACGGGCGTATGTGTCTTCTAACACGGGCATGTACTTACTGTTCAGTTGAGAAAGAAATTTTACGGATCGTTAGATTTCCCGATATAGTCTTGAGAGCCGTCGTATGTACGAGTGAGGCCTTGTAAGTCAAAAATGAAGTTGTTGTAGTGGCTCGAAGAGAGTAGTCGTGTTGCGCCTAAGCGGTGATCAACTAGTTTTGTACGGTGATGCCCGTGCCCGATTTTAATGGGGATTCTGGGTAAGGGGTGTTACATTTAGTGGTATTAGAGCTATGGTTTAGTCGGTTCTAGGACTACTGTAGCGTGTATAGAAGTCTAGCTATACATGCCATAAGCATATAAGGATAGTGTGGTGGATTCTGATGATTTTAAATTTGTTCTATATAGTATATGGATCCCAATCAATCGACTACTGATGACGCAGCTAGTAATGCGCTGACTCTTGCGCAAGGGACCGCACCTTTGCAGAGTGAACCCGAGACTAGAGGTTAAGGAGAAAAGGCTCAGGAAGCCTTTCTTCAAATGATGAGTAACTGGTACACTGAGTATGTACGGGCAAACCCCAACGCTCAACCTCCTCCACCACCCCCTATACCTCAGCCAGTTCCTGTGACTCCTCAAGGTGTAAAGGCGGTGAGGAAAACTAAGCCCCCGGTAGATAAAATTCAGAAGCAAAGGGCTGACGATTTTCGAGCTAATATAGATAATGACCCTGAGCGAGCGGAGTTCTAGCTAGAGAACTCAATGAGGGTTTTTGATGAGCTCTCCTGTACACTTGAGGAGAGTTTGAAATGCGTTGTATCTTTGCTGAGGGACTCAGCATACCATTGGTGGAAAACGTTGACATCAGTGGTCCCTAAAGAGAAGGTAACGTGAGACTTCTTCTTGGAAGAGTTTCGAAAGAAGTATATAAGTCAACAGTTTGTAGACCAGAAACGGAGAGAATTCTTGAGTTAAAGAAAGGAGAAAATGACTGTGGCAAAATATGAGCCTGAATTTGTTAGGCTTAGCAAGTATGCGCAAGAATGTGTATCCACGAAAGCTATCTTATGCAAGAGATTTAAAGATGGATTGAATGAAGATATCAGACTCTTAGTCAGGATTTTAGAGCTAAAGGAGTTTTTGGTGTTAGTGGATAAGGCCAGTAAGGCCGAAGAATTGAGCAAGGAAAAGAGAAAGGCCGTGAATAAGGCCAGGGACGCGAGAAAAAGACCGATGAGTAAATCTTATCAAGCTCAATCTAAGAGGTCCAATAATGTGAACCCTCGTGTGAATGCATCATTCAGGTATTCGCAAAAGGAGCGAGGCAACAATTACTCGGGTTCAAGAGTCCAGGCCACCTCGATGGCAAGTGTGGGCAATCCAATGTCCAAACCGGAGTGCCCAAGTTGTGGCAAACATCACAATGAGGAGTGTTGGGGAAGTAATCAAAATTGCTATAAGTGTGGATCCCCCGACTATTTCATCTAAAACTGCCCTGAAAGAGATGATAAAGAGAAAAAGCAAGATGTGAGATAAAGCAGTGTATCCTCTAGAGGTAGGCCACAAAAGAACCCGGAAGGTGAGACTAGTGGTAGAGGTGTATCACGAGACTCTACTGTAAGGTCAAAGGACCGGACGCCAATAAGAACCTATGCTATTCGCGCTCGAGAAGAGGCATTATCGCCAGATGTAATAACGGGTAATATTTCTCTTCATGACACATTTATTTTTGCTTTGATTGACCCGGGGTCAACCCATTCTTATATTTGTATGAGATTGGCATCTAGATTGAATATGACTATTGAGTCTACTAGATTAGTGGTAAAGGTGTCCAACCCGTTAGGAAAACATGTGTTAGTGGATAGGGTTTGTAAGAACTGTCCCTTGACAATTAGGGGTCATTATTTTCTGAAAGACCTTATGTTGTTTCCGTTTGATGATTTTGATTTGATTCTTGATATGAATTGGTTGAATACCCACAGTGTTTTAGTGAATTGTGGTAGTAAATTCATTGAATTGAAATGTGAAAATGGATATGTTATTCGAGTTGAATCAGGTGAGTCAGATAATTTACCGATGATGATCTCTTCCATGGTGGCTGAGAAATATTTGAGAAAAGGATGTGAGTCATATCTCACTTTTGTACTGAACACCCAAGAGTCTAAATTAAAGATTGAAACAGTGCCGGTTGTATGTGAGTATTTGGATGTATTCCCAGAAGAGTTACCTAGATTGCCCCCGGTTAGAGAGGTCGAGTTTGGAATTGAGTTGATTCTGGGAACGGCACCTATTTTCGTTATAGGATGGCCCCACTAGAGTTGAAAGAACTGAAGGTTTAGTTGCAAGAGTTAATGGATAAGGATTTTGCAAGACCGAGTTATTCACCGTGGAGTGCTCCAGTACTTTTTGTAAAGAAGAATGATGGAACGATGAGATTGTGTATAGACTACAGATAGCTCAACAAAGTAACTATGAAGAACAAGTATCCTTTACCGAGGATAGATGATCTATTTGATAAACTGAAGGGAGCTATGGTGTTCTCCAAGATTGACTTGAGATCCAGTTATTACCAGTTGAGGGTTAAAGAGCAAGATGTTTTGAAAATGGCATTTCAGACGAGGTATGGCCATTATGAGTTTCTGGTCATGCCATTCGGTTTAGCGAATGCTCTTGCGATTTTTATTGACTTAATGAACCGTGTCTTCCGACTGTATTTGGACAAGTTCGTGGTTGTTTTTATTGATGATATATTGGTTTACTCTTGAGATGAGAGTGATCATGCGGAGCATCTGAGGATTGTCTTATAGATTTTGAGAGACAAGCAGTTATATGCTACATTTAGTAAGAGCGAGTTTTGGCTTCAAGAGGTTGGATTCTTAGGACACATTGTATCGGGTGAGGGTATTAGAGTTGATCCGGGAAAGGTCTCTGCTATTGTGGAGTGGAAACCACCGAGGAACGTGTCAAAAGTCAGAAGCTTTTTGGGTTTAGCGAGATACTATAGGCAATTCGTGAAATGATTCTCTATGATTGCTACTCCGATGACAAAACTATTGCACAAGGATGTTAAGTTTGAATGGACTGAAAAATGCCAACAGAGTTTCGAGAGATTGAAAACATTATTGACAGAGGCACTATTTTTGGTACAACCTGAGTCGGGCAAAGAGTTTGTGGTCTACAGTGACGCATCGTTAAATGGTCTCAGTTGTGTGTTGATGCAAGAGGTTAAGGTAGTCACTTACGCCTTGAGACAACTAAAACCACATGAGAAGAATTACCCGACTCATGATTTGGAGTTGACCGCGATTGCTTTCGCGTTGAAGATTTGGTGACATTACTTATACAGTGAGAAGTGACGAATCTTTAGGGAATATAAGAGTTTGAGGTACTTAATGAATCAAAAGGAGTTAAATTTATGGCAACGACGATGGCTTGAATTATTGAAGGACTACGAGCTAGTGATCGACTACCACCCTGGGAAAGTGAATGTAGTTGCAGATGCTTTCAGTAGAAAATCCTTGTATGCTTTGAGAACTATGAGCACGAGTTTGTCATTGCCTGATGATGGTGCTATACTGGCCGAGTTGAGAGCTAGACCACTATTTGCTCAACAAATATGTGGAGCTCAAAGGAATGATAGCGAGATACTAGCTAAAAGAGCTAAGTGTGAATCAGGAGCTGATTCTGAATTTCAGGTAAGTTCGGATGGTTGCTTAATGTTCCATGATAGAATTTGTGTACCTAGAGTGACGAGTTAATCCAAAAAATTTTACAAGAGGCATATAGTAGTTATTTGTCAGTACACCCGGGCAGTACGAAAATGTACAATGATCTGAAGAAATTTT
This sequence comes from Gossypium rotundifolium, assembly GCA_025506655.1. Classification (NCBI taxonomy): domain Eukaryota; kingdom Viridiplantae; phylum Streptophyta; class Magnoliopsida; order Malvales; family Malvaceae; genus Gossypium; species Gossypium rotundifolium. The sequence continues at coordinate 66,642,158 of CP106722.1, forward strand.
ATTGGTGGCCGGGAATGAAAAGAGATATCTCGGAGTATGTAACAAAATGTCTGGTTTGTCAACAAGTGAAAGCTGAACATCAAGTGCCTTCAAGATTACTTCAACTAGTGATGGTTCTCAAGTGAAAGTGGGATCGGGTCACCATGGACATCGTGACGGGGTTGCCTATGACTCCGAAAAAAAAAGATGCTGTGTGGGTTATCATTGATAGATTAACGAAGTTGGCTCACTTTATACTGGTGCATATTGATTATTAGCTGGAAAGGTTAGCTGAGTTGTATATTGTAGAGGTAGTAAGGTTACGTGGAGTGTTTGTATCTATTATCTCAGATAGAGACCTGAGATTTACTTCGAGGTTTTGGATGAAGTTGCAGGAGGCCTTGGGTACAAGATTGAACTTTAGCTGTGCATTCCATCCTTAGACTGATGGTCAATCTGAGAGAGTAATTCAAGTTCTTGAAGATACGCTCTGATGCTGTGTGTTAGAATTCGAAGGTAGTTGGGAAAGATACCTACCCTTGGTCAAATTTGCATACAACAATAGTTGTCAGTCGAGCATACGAATGGCACCTTATGAAGCCTTATATGGTTGTAAGTGTCGGACTCCCTTGTATTGGACCAAGCTGAGTGAGAAACAAATCCATGGGGTTGATTTAGTTAAGAGACTGAAGAGAGGGTGAAGGTTATTAAGGATAGTCTGAAAGCTGCTTCGGATCGACAAAAGTCATACGTGGATTTGAAATGAAAAGAAATTGAGTTTCAAGTGGGTGACAAAGTATTTTTGAAAGTGTCCCCGTGGAAGAAAATATTGAGATTTGGTCGAAAGGGTAAATTGAGTCCTAGATTCATAGGGTCGTATGAGATTACCGAAAGGATTGGGCCAGTGCCATATCGGTTGGCTTTACCGACAGAGTTAGAGAAAATCCACAATGTGTTTCTTGTATCAATGTTAAGGCGTTATCGCTCTGATCCTTCGCATTTAATTCCTCTAACAGAAGTTGAGATACGACCGGATATGACATTTGAGGAAGAGCCGATTAAAATCTTAGCTCGAGAAGTGAAATAGTTGAGGAATAAAGACATAGCCTTAGTAAAAGTGTTGTGGGAAAGACACGGTGTAGAAGAGGCTACGTTGGAACCAGAAGAAGCCATGAGAGAGAAATATCCAAACCTCTTTACCGGTAAGATTTTTTAGGGCGAAAATCCCTAAAGTGGGGAGAGTTGTAACAGCCCGATTTTGGGACTAGTCAGAATAGTGGTCTCGAGACCACTAAATCAAGATCGATGAAAATTATTTTAGTATTATTTTATGTATTATGGTATTAATATATGGCCATATGGAAATTTTGGTGCTTTAATTCTAGCAATAGCATGCTTAATTGTGAAAAAGGACTAAATCGCATAAGATGCGAAAGTTCTATTTTATAAGGTAGGGATACCTAATAGCTATAGAATATAATTTGGAGGATTTTAAAGTGCAAATAGGCCATTTATCTAGTGATGGCCGGTCATAATAATGAAGGGGGACAATAGCATTAAATGTTAGTCAAATTTGATGGAGATTAGGTGATAAAAAAATGATGAAAATGACTAAAATAAAATAAAAAGATGAGATATTATCTTTTACTATTCATGCATCTTCTCCAATGAAATTTGAAGAGAGAATAGGGGCGTTGAAGTTTAAAATTTTAGCTACAATTCATCCTTGCTTGTAAGTCAATTTGATGGTTATTTTTGATAATTTTTGTACTTTAGGAGTCCCCAATGCTTAAGCTAGCTATTGAGGGGACTAGTTTGTGATATGGTTGAATTTCTAAGGACTTGCCATGAGAGTGTTCATGTTGCTAGCTAAGTTTTTATTGAAGAAAATGAATGTTAGGGAGATGAGAAATAACTTTTCTAAAAGGTATTAGCATGAAAGAACCTAGATAAGACTTAAATGCAAAGAATGAAATTGTGTCATAAATGCATGAGATGGTGAGAATGGTGAGTAGTTGTAAGAGAATTAATTGTTTATCTAGGCTTATTTATTGAGAAAATGTGTTGAAAAATGAATTACGAGCCCATGGGCAAAATCGTAATTTTACTAATACACAAGGGCAAAATGGTCATTTTGCCCTAGTGTATATTTTGATGTATTATGATCATAGAATGATCTAAACGAATGAATTTTTTTGTTATAGTCAAGAAGAGCGCGGAATTAACCTTGACCGTAGGAAAGGTAAGGCGATTGAGTAAATCTCTAGTTAACACGTTTTGCACCAAGGTAAGTTTATGTATAACAAGGCATATTTTTGTGAACATTATATTCCTAATTAGAGCATGGCATGATTGAGAACATATGTGGTACTAGTAGCTTGAAAATATTAGTTATTGAATAATTATCGTATGAATGATGAAATAATCATGTGAATGTGTAGTAACCAATCTTTTGGTGGGCTGTGTGCGATACCACAGTAACTAATCTTTTGGTGGGCTGTGTGCGATACCACCGTAACTAATATTTTGGTGGGTTGTGTGTGATACCACCGTAACTAATCTTTTTGTGGGTTGTGTACGATACCATCGTAACCAATCTTTCAGTGGGCTGTGTGCGATACCACCGTAACTAATCTTTTGGTGGGCTGTGTACGATACCACCGTAACTAATCTTTTGGTGGGCTATGTGCGATACCACCGTAACTAATATTTTGGTGGGCTGTGTGTGATACCACCGTAACTAATCTTTCTTAGGCTGTGTGCGATACCACCATAACTAATCTTTTGGTAGGCTGTGTGCGATACCACTGTAACTAATCTTTTGGTTGGCTGTGTGCGATACCACCGTAACCAATCTTTTGGTGGGCTGTGTATGATACCACCGTAACTAATCTTTTGGTGGGCTGTGTGCGAAACCACCGAGAAATTTGACTATGAGTAATGGATTTGGATATAGTAATGTGATGTATTATGTAACCTTGTGATGCTAAGTGTAGGGGAAACGTTAATGAATGTATGTATTATGCTTATAATGTGGTTGGATTGTGTGAATGGAGGAAATGAGTAAGCATCATCATGAATGCAGATTGTATCTTGCTTAGTATATAATGTTATGAAATTATTTAATACATGTTAAAATGCTTATATTGTTTACACGTAGAATTACTAAGCTTAAAGCTTACTCCCTTTTCCTTTCCCTTATTTTATAGAGCTTAAGAGCCGAGCTGGGATATGCCGAAAACCAGGAGACCGTCCACACTATCTGCTCATATTTGTATACTTAGACCTAATGAATTTGTAAATGGCATGTATAGAAGCTAGACTAGTTAGATTATTTTATTATTTTGGCCAAAGATGTATTGGCTCTTGTTAAAACAGTTATTTTGTTAATTGCCAAGATTGATGGCTCACCTTACCATTAATGAAATTATAATATACCTATGGGAGTTCATATTGAAATCATGAATTGTTTATTAGTATGATGAATGGAATTATGTAGTATGAGCTAGGGGAATGTAAAGAACTTGGCAAACAGCCTCTTTCTTGTCGACATGGGTAGGCACACGGGCATGTGTCTACACCATGTGTGACAAATGGTCAGCCCACGGGTGTGCGAGTTGGCCGTGTGTCCCCTACATGTTAGCATTTTAAGTCAGAATAGACCATGGACTACCCACACGGGCATGTCTAGGCCGTATCAAATTAGTCAGTGTCGACCACGGGTGGAAGACACGAACATGTCTTGAGGATATACGGGCATGTCCCATTTCCACATCGGCGTGTGCCCTAGCCGTGGGACTTTTGCAAAATCCTGGGGTTTTAGGCACGGTTAGAGCACATGGGCTTGTGTGATTATACACGAGCGTGTACTTACTGTTTAGTTGAGAAAGAAATTTTACGGATCGTAAGAGTTCACGATATAGTCTCGAGACTCCTTGTATGTACGAGTGAGTCCTTGTAAGTCGAAAATGAAGTTGTTGTAGTGACTCGAGGAGAGTAGTTGTGTTAAGCCTAAGTAGCGATCAACTAGTTTTGAACGGTGACGCCTTGTGCCCAATTCTGGCGGGGATTCCGGGTAAGGGTTGTTACAGTTCTTGAGTACAGCAAGATGTCATCTATGAATACCACCATGAACCGGTCTAGATAGGGTTGGAAAACCCAGTTCATCATATCCATAAAACTGGCTGGTGCATTTGTTAATCCGAACTGCATAACCAAAAACCTGTAATGCCCATAGCTTGTTTGAAAAGCAGTCTTGTGAATATCTTCCTCCTTGACCCTTAACTGATGGTACCCCGATCTCAAATCTATTTTGGAGAAGACCGAAGCTCCCCGTAGCTGATCAAATAGATTGTCAATCTTTGGTAGTGGGTATTTGTTCTTAATAGTTAACTTGTTCAGTTGACAATAGTCAATGCACATACGCATCGACCCATCCTTCTTCTTCATGAACAATACCAACGCTCCCTAGGAGATACACTTGGTCGGATAAATCCACGGTCCAACAGCTCTTGGATCTGAGCTTTCAGTTCTACCAGCTCCTTCGGTGCCATCCTATAAGGGGCGATGGACACCAGGGTCGTACCTGGTAATAGCTCAATGCAAAATTCGACCTCGTGGTTTGGAGGCAATCACAGAAGCTCTTAGGAAAAATGTCTGAGAACTCCTTCACGGTTCGGACATCCCTAACAGACAATTCTTTAGCATCAGATGTATTGACAAAAGCTAGAAACGCCTCACCTTTAACGCACCAACTTCTCGGCCTTTAATGCTGAAATCACATGAGACAGATAATCCCTTCTTTCACCTATCACAATTACCTCCTCACCTTTTGGAGTTTTTAGTACCATACAATTAGCAGTGCAATCCAAGTTCGCACGGTGTTTAACTAGCCAATCCATGCCCAGAATAAGATCAAACTCACCGAACAGCAATTCCATCAAATCTGTCGGAAATACCACTCCTTGAAGTTCTAGAGGCACATTCCTAAACAACTTGTTCACTACCACAGATTGTCCTAAGGGTTAATCATAGACATTTCTCTGGCAGCAATCTCATATTTTATTCCCAGAATCCCAGACACAGTACAGGCAGCATATGAATGGGTAGAACCAATATCTATCAAAGCTGTAAATGGCACATCAAATATAAGGAACGTACCGGTTATGACGTCCGGTGCATCACCCTTCTCCCGATGTCGAGCCGCATAAAGCAACCCCTACTGCCTTGGATCTGTATTACCAGTACCTCTACCCGCTGCTCCACGACATCGTCCAAACCCATTTCCCCCTTTGACAGGACCACGTCCTCTCGGTGGTTGCTGACCATCTTTCCCTGGCTGCACCAATCCCTGACCTACCATCTGCACCCTAATAAGCTCTCGTGGACAGTCCTTTATCAGATGATCCCAAGACCTACATTTGAAACACCCACCAGATCTTCTCCAGCACTCCCCCGGATGTGTTTTCCTACACTGGACACAAGGTCACAACTGACCCACAGCAACAGGAATCCTAACCTGAGCTGGCCCATCTAACTTAGGCCTCTTTTGGAAACCCCCTGAAGAACCTGCTGACCCAAAACCTTTATTATTCTTTGCCATTTCCTTATCTCGATTTTACCTTTCAGAATGCTTCACCTCTTTGGCAATCTTTTCTTTCTCAACCAAAGTGGCAAAATCCCTTTCCCGCTGCGGAGCTATCAGTACCTGTAGCTCATCCCGCAGACCATCCTCGAATCGCACACATCGCTCGTAGTCGGTCACTACTAAACCCCGTGAGTAACTGCTCAAGCGCAAGAACTTTGCCTCATATTCTGCTACCGATTTGCTTCCCTAAACCAGATTCAAAAATTCCTTCTTCCGGGCGTCCGCATAGCTAGCCCCAACATACTTCCCCTAGAAAGTTGTTTTAAAGAAATCCCAGGTGATGTGATCCGCTTGTGTACCTTCCTTCACAGTGAGCCACCACTAGTATGCCTCATCCCTCAGTAGAGATACCGCCCCTTTCAGCTTCTGCTCCACCGAGTAGTCCAGATCATCCATTATTCGCCCCATTTCCTCCAACCAATATTCCACCACATTTGGGGCCACACCAGAAATACCTCTAAAAACTTCAGCCCCATCTGATCAGAGTCGCTCAGAAATAGACCCACAAGCTATCGACCCAGTACTTGCTCCAGTGACCCATTCCAAACTCGTAACATAACTTGGGACAAAGCATTGTCCCCTCCAGTTCGATCGTGAGACCCTGTTTCGGTCACTGGTGATACATGTGCTTCCATTTCAGGCATGTTCCCTGATGCTGAGGATCCAGCCCTAGCACCTCGGCATCTACCACGGCCGCGTCTACCACGTCCACGTCCTCTTGTCCTCATATTACTGAATTGAATTAATCTGATTAGGAATTTTATGAATCAGTATATAATTCAATGTTTATTAACAGACGTTTTATGAAAAGTAGATATAAAAGTTGTTTTAACAGATCAAATTTCCTAATGCCTCAGTCTCTATAGTCTTAGCTCTTATAGCTAGCAGTCTCAGTATACTATCATTAACTCTAATAGTTTCTTACTAAAGTCATTGTATCATATAATCAAACATATAATAAGAGGACTTACATATTTGGTGTCGGGGACTCGGGTGCAATACTTCCAATAAAGATACATTTTTCTAAACCAAATTTCAAAAAAATTTGAAAAAACATTTTCTAACTTATTCTACAGCCGGGTTTTGCAACCTGGCTCTAATACTATAAAATGTAACACCCCAAACCTGGCCTAGACGTTATGATGGGATCTAGCATGTCACATAGAAGGGTTGTTTAAAACTTGGGCTTTCGTTAAAAGTTTGTATTCCTTCTGAAACTTTGAGTTTTGTTGTTTGAGAAAAATCCAATTTGTTTTATGGTTCTCTTGCAAAAACGTTATTGCTATTGATTCCGAAGACTTTTTTATAATCAAAATCAGATTCAGTGAATTGCGGAAAAGCGATATTTTGAAAAAAGTTATCGACGTTTAAGAAAATCCAGAGTTTTATCATTTATAATTTGGAAGTCGTTCGTTAACATTTTGAAAAACATCAGCATTCAAACCTCTAACAGTTTAATAATAACTGAATTAAAAGTTAAAAACAATATTAAATCCCAATGGCCTTGTTACAAAACATTAAACCCAAATTAAAATAAATCTCAAATTTAAAGTGAAATGGAAATTTACTAAGGTTCCAATGTATGGCCACCACGACGTACTCCACAGCTCCAAATCCTCAACGCTGGGGGTCACCTGCAAGATTAAGCAGAGGGGTGAGTTACGAGAACTTAGTGTGTAATCTCCTAATCGGACATTAACTGGACCCAAGCCCGTACAGATACAAATTGGGCCTTAGCCCATACGAAAGCAAACTGGGCTGAAGCCCATACAGAAACAGACTGGGCCTTAGCCCTATTAGCATGGTAAAGCAGATGATGTATGCAACCCAGCCTAATGATCCATCCACTACACACCACCCGTACCAGCCCCACACACCTGTGGGGATTTCTAAATCAACCCGTCCATCCACTACACACCTTGATGGCAGTCAAGCTGCTCATCATAGAATTTGTGGCGAAGCCACCAGAATAACATAATACGTGTGGCATAGCCACTATACAGATTGTGGCAGAGCCACTAGAATATATGGCAGAGCCACCAGATTACACTTCCTCCGATCATCAATAACCCAATACCATGTAGAATGTCATGACATAATAATTTAGTGTATGCAAAAATGTACAAACATAGCAGATAAACAGAATGCACACAATCATGCTAAACCTACCCTTAAGGGTATAACAGTAATTTACCCACTCAGGGTATTTCAACAATTTACCCACCAAGGATATTTTAGTAATTTTTTACCCCCTAGGGATATTTTGGTAATTTACCATCTAACAAACTTTTTGAAGGCCTATTGTCATCTTGAGCGACACGAGACCCTTTTTGGGTCTCTACAGAGCTATTGGGCCTAAAACCCATTTTAGGCCCAAACGGGCCCACACGCTCGTGTGGCCCATTTCGAATGTTTCAGTCTCAAATTTCTAAATTTCGCAACTGTACTTACCCTTTTTAAATTTTCCGTCAAGTTCGCCCATGTGGGCTGAATAGCCCATTGGGCCCGTTAAGCCTGTTTTGGCTCAGTTAGGCCTGCTACAGCCCCAGCTTCGCGAGAGTGCTCGTGACACTCTCTGCAACTTACCGTTATTACTCAAATTTTGATCTACCACTCTGACGCCGCTTTTTCGTGTGGAGTACAGATCTTAGGTTTACGGCTTTTCAACTTTTGGCCAATTCGCAAAACATCATATGTAATCACTCAAGGGGTGTGAGATTACACCTGTTTGTGATTAGCGGTACTCGGCAATCGACGTTGACTAACGGTTAGTCTTAATACAATATCTTCCAACATTATGATTGCTAAAACACTCATCACTTACCAAAAAATCCAAAAATTCCACTACAAGGGAAGATTGTACAACGATCCTTTGGTTTACACTCGTCGAGTCCCTTGCAATGTTTAAATCAAGAAGAAGTGTACCCCTTAAAACTTACATCCAACATAAAAAACACATGGGAGCTTTTTGGCTTGAATAAGGATCAACCAAAAAGCAAAGTCTTACCACCAATATTCGGCCTAACACCCACTTACCAATCAAGTTTCGAAAACCAAGGCTAAGTTAATGATAAGTGGTAGCAAAGGATGACTTGATTCGGCCCTTACCAAAAGAGAACAAAAGGTGTTTAAAATAAAAACAAGTGGTTAAGTTCGGCTTAGCCAAGAGGTGAGAGTTTCAGCTTAGCCAAGTCAAAAGAAGAAAGAACGAAAAACATGAAAGAAGGAGAAAGAACTCTTACCTTTAATCAGAGAGAAGTCGACTGGAATAAAAAGAGTCGGCACCCCAAAAGTAAAACACCAAGCAATCGACTATAAGGATCAAAGTAAAGGTAGGATGGATATTGATCTAAGAAAAGAGAAAAAGTGGATGAAAAGAGAGTGTGGGTGAGTAGTTAGAGAATTCGGCTATTAGCTAATTAAAAAGGCAACCCGATTCAACTGAGGAATTCGGCTTAGGTTCATAGAGAAGAGAAAATGACTAGAAAAGAATTGGAGAAGAAAAGAGTGAGAAAAGGATTTTGACAAGAGGAAAATGCAACTAGGTGACTTGAGATGCACAAAGAAGAAAATACTCGAAATGTACAATTGCAAAGTAAAAACACACAATAATTTCGGCACTATCTCTATGCTCAAGGCCGAATATACACTCTTTTAATGACCCTCCCCCTTCACCAAAACTCTCAACCCCCATAATCCCCAAATTCGGCCAACCACCCTCACATTTGAATCCAACGATTCTCTCCCCAAAACACTCCACCATTCTCTCTCTAACACCCATTCAAATAATTTGACCAAGTCTTCCCTCTCTCCTGCAGAGTTTGGTCTCCACTCAGCTACCCCTCTTTCCTGAGCACAAAATAAAAGTCTCCAATATGATGCATGTGGGATTCAAACACTCTCCCTTTCTGGTTCGCTTGTGACGCCACTCCACTAGGCCATATGCTCACCTTGTGATAACAAAGGCACTTAATTAACCTTAAGTCCTGCTTTCACTAGCTCACCCTACTAAAGTGCCTAAAAACCAAAATTTGACCAATACCTGGGCTCGAACCCGAGCCTCCCTTGGACCCATAATCACAACCAAATAGCAAGCTTATCAAGCACAACCCATGTATTAACGCAAAAATGCCAGACCCCTATTTTTAGGATGTTATAGTTCTACCCCCTTAAAGAAATTTCGGCCTCAAAATTTAGTTGATTAAAATAGGTGAGGGTATTGCTGTCGCATTGCCTCATCCGGCTCCCACGTGGCTTCCTCCGAACTGTGATTATGCCACAACACTTTGACTAACGGAACGGACATACTCCTCAACACTTTAACATCCCGATCCAAAATCTGCACTGGTTCTTCTTCAAATGACAGATCAGGTCTAACCTCAATTTCTTCCACCCGTATTATATGAGATGGATTTGAACGGTATCGTCTTAGCATCGAAACATGGAATTCATCATGTATCCGATTCAACTCCGAAGGCAACTCAAGCTGGTAGGCGACTAGTCCCATACGCTTTACTATTTGATTAGGCCCAATGAATCTGGGGCTCAACTTACCCTTCCGTTCGAATCTCAAAATCTTCTTCCAAAGTGAGACCTTCAAGAAGACATAATCCCCCACTGAAAATTCTATCTCCTTATGCTTCAGATCTGCATACGACTTCTGTCTATCAGAAGCTTCTTTTAATCGATCCCGAATCAACTTAACCTTTTCCTCAGTTTCTGAACTCAATTTCGGACCCAACAACCGTCGCTCACCCAATTCTGTCCAACTGGTAGGGGTACGACACCTATGAACATGTAATGCCTTGTAAGGTGCCATCTGAATGCTCACTTGATAGCTGTTGTTATACGCAAACTCCGCTAACGAAAAGTAATCTTCCCAACTACCCCTAAAATCAATCACACAGCTCCTTAACATGTCCTCCAGAATCTGGATTACCCTTTCCGACTGACCATCAGTCTGTGGTTGGAACATTGTGCTAAAGTCTAGTCTTGTGCCCAGAGCTTCATGTAACGCCTTCCAGAACTGAGATGAAAATCTAGGATCCCTGTTTGATATGATAGACACTAGCACCCCATGTAACCGCACAATTTTTGCCACATACAGCTTGGCCAACTTCTCAATTGAGTAGTCAGTTCGAACTGGTTTGAAGTGAGCGGACTAAGACAATTGGTCAACGATTACCCACACTGAATCTTTTTTAGTAGGCATCAAGGGTAGCCCACTAACAAAATATGTTGTTATCCTCTCCCACTTCTAGAGTGGAATCTTTACCAATTGCAGCAATCCCAAAGGCAGCTGATGTTCCGCCTTCACATGCTGACATGTCAAACATTTGCGCACAAAGTCGGTAACTTCATGTTTTAACCCCAACCACAAGTACTATTTTCATAGATCTCGATACATCTTCCTTCCACTGGGATGCATAGCGTATGGGCTACTATACGCCTCCTGCAGAATCATCTGTCTTAACTCAGAGTTCTTCGGCAAACAAATTCTTCCACGGAAACATCATACCCCTTCACTGTTCAACCTAAAATCCACTGTCTCTCCATTTCTCACTTGTTGAAGCCGAGAACCCAACAATTCATCCAACAATTACTTTTCTTTAATCTGACCTACCCATGTCAGTTTCACCTGAAGTTCTGCCATCAAACTACCATCCTCGAAAAGACTGAGGCGAGCAAACATTGCTCCCAAGTCAGATACCACCTTCCGACTTAATGCATCTGCCACCACGTTGGCTTTACCTAGGTGATACTCATTCGACCAGTCATAGTCTTTTAGCAATTCTATCCACCTTTGTTGCCTTAAATTTAGCTCCTTTTAGGTAAGGAGATATTTTAGACTCTTGTGGTCGGTATAGATAATCGAATTTTCTCCATACAAGTAATGTCTCCATATTTTCAGGGCGAATACTACTGCAGCTAGCTCTAGGTCATGAGTGGGGTAGTTCACCTCATGTGGCCTAAGTTGACGGGACGCATACGCCACCACCTTTCCCTCTTGCATCAGCACACATCCCAAACTTGTGTGCGACGCATCATAATAGACAACAAATTCATTCCCTGCTTCAGGCTGAATCATCACTGGTGCTTCAGTCAGAAACTTCTTCAACTTTTCAAAACTTTCCTGCTGTTTTTCAGTCCATACAAATGGTACCCCCTTACGTAGCAATTTAGTTAGAGGTATGGCAATTAAGGAAAACCCCTCAACGAACCACCTGTAGTACCCAGCCAAACCCAGAAAACTTCAGATCTCTAACACTGACTTCGGTGGCTTCCAGTCCAATACAGCTTCAATTTTACGATAATCGACTCTAATCCCCTCGGCAGACACCACATGCCCCAAAAACATCACCTCTTTCAGCCAAAACTTGTACTTACTGAATTTGATGTAAAGTTGCTTCTCTCTTAATATCTGCAGAACAACCCGAAGATGCGAATCTTGCTCCTCCTCAGTTCTTGAGAACACCAAGGTGTCCTCTATGAATACCACCACGAACCGGTCTAGATAGGGTTGGAAAACCCGGTTCATCATATCCATAAAAGCGGCTGGAGCATTTGTTAATCCGAATGGCATAACCAAAAAATCGTAATGCCCATAGTGATTTCGAAAAGCAGTCTTGTGAATATCTGCCTCCTTGACCCTTAACTGATGGTACCCCAATCTCAAATCTATTTTCGAGAAAATTGAAGCTCCCCGTAGCTGATCAAATAGATTGTCAATCCTTGGTAGTGGGTATATGTTCTTAACAGTTAACTTGTTCAGTTGACGATAGTCAATGCACATACACTTCGACCCATCCTTCTTCTTCACGAACAATACCGGCGCTCCTCATAAAGATATACTTGGTCGGATAAATCCATGGTCCAACAGCTCTTGGATCTGAGCTTTTGATTCTACCAGCTCCTTTGGTGCCATCCTATAAGGGGCAATGGACACTGGGCCATACCTGGTAACAGCTCAATGCCAAATTCGACCTCGCAGTTTGGAGGCAATCCTGGAAGCATTTTGAGAAAAACGTCTAATAACTCCTTCACAGTTCAGACATCCCCAACAGATTATTTAGCATCAGATGTACAGACAAAAGCTAGAAATGCCTCACACTCTTTACGCACCAACTTCTCGGCCTTTAATTGTAAAATCACATGAGACAAATAATCCCTTCTTTCTCCTATCACAATTGCCTCCTCACCCTTTGGAGATTTTAGTACCATACGCTTAGCAGTGCAATCCAAGTTCACACGGTGTTTAACTAGCCAATCCATACCCAGAATAAGATCAAACTCACCGAACGGCAGTTCCATCAAATCTGTCAAAAATACCACTCCTTGAAGTTCTAGAGGCACATTCTTAAACAACTTGTTCACTACCATAGATTGTCCTAGAGGGCTAATCACAGACATTTCTCTAACAGCAATCTCAGATTTTATTCCCAGAATCCCAGACACAGTACAGGCAATATATGAATGGGTAGATCCAATATCTATCATAGCTATAAATGGCACATCAAATAAAAGGAACGTACCGGTTATCATGTTCGGTGCATCACCTTTCTCCTAACATCGAGCCGCATAAACCAACCCCAACTGCCTTACATCTGTATTACCAGCACCTCTGCCCGGTGCTCCACGACCTCATCCAAACCCATTTCCCCCTCTGGCCGAACCACGTCCTCTCGGTGGCTGCTGACCACCTTTTCCTAGCTGCACCAATCCCTAACCTCTACCTACACCCTAACAGGCTCCCGTGGACAGTCCTTTATCAGATGATCCTTATACCCACATTTGAAACACCCACTAGATCTTCTCTAGCACTCTCCCAGATGTGTTTTCCTACACTACGCACAAGGTCACAACTAACCCACAGTAACTGGCATCCTAACCCGAGCTGGCCTATCTAACCTAGGCCTCTTTTGGAAGCCCCTAGAAGAACCTGCTGACCCAAAACCTCTCTTATTCTTGCCCCTTTCCTTCTCTCAATTTTGCATCTTAGAATGCTTCACCTCTTCGGCAATCTTTGCTTTCTCAACCAAAGTGGCAAAATCCCTTTCCCACTATGTAGCTATCAGTACCTACAGCTCATCCCGCAGACCATCCTCAAATCGCACACATCGCTCATAGTCGGTCGCTACTATACCCCATGCGTAACGGCTCAAGCGCAAGAACTCTGCCTCATGCTCTGCTACTAATTTGCTTTCCTGAACCAGATTTAAAAATTTCTTCCTCCGGGCGTCCACATAGCTAGCCCCAACATACTACCCCTGAAAAGCTGGTTTAAAGAAATCACAAGTGATACGATCCGCTTGTGTAACTTCCTTCACAGTGAGCCATCACTGGTATGCCTCATCCCTTAGTAGGGATACCGCCCCTTGTAGCTTCTACTCCACTGAACAATCTAGATCGTCCATTATCCACTCCACTACCTCCGACCAATATTTCGCTACATTTGGGGCCATACCAAAAATGCCCCTAAAAACTTTGGCCCCATTTGACCAGAGTCGCTCAGAAACAGACCCACGAGTTACCGACCCAGTACTTGCTCCAGCAACCCATTCCAAAACTCGTAGCATAGCTTGAAACAAAGCATCGTCCCCTCCAAGTGGATCGTGAGACCCTATTTCGGTCATCGGTGATGCAAGTGCTTCCATTTCAGGCATATGCCCTGATGCTGAGGATCCAGTCCTAGCACCTCGGCCTCTACCACGGTCGCATCTACCACGTCCACATCCTCTTGTACTCATGTTGCTGAATCGAATTAATCTGATTAGGAATATTATGAATCAGTATATAATTCAATGGTTTTTTAACAGATGTTTTATGGAAAGCAGATATAAAAGTTGTTTTCGCATATCAAATTTCCTAATGTCTCAGTCTCTATAGTCTTAGCTCTTATAGCTAGTAGTCTCAATATACTATCACTAACTCTAATAGTTTTTTACTAAAGTCATTGTATCATATAATCAAACATATAGTAAGAGAACTTACAGATTTGTTACCGGGGACTCGGGTGTCATACTTCCAATAAAGATACATTTTCCTAAGCCAAATTTCAAACAAATTTGAAAAAACATTTTCGAACCCATTCCACAGCCGGGTTTTACAACCTGGCTCTGATACTATAAAATGTAACACCCCAAACCTGACCTAGACGTTATGACCGGATCTAGCATGTCACATAGAAGGGTTGTTTAAAACTTGCACTTTCATTAAAAGTTTGTATTCGTTCTGAAACTTCGAGTTTTGTTGTTTGAGAAAAATCCAATTTGTTTTATGGTTCTCTTGCAAAAATGTTATTGCTATTGTTTTCGAAGACTTTGTTTACAATTGAAATTAGATTCAGCGAATTGCGAAACAGCGATATTTTGAAAAGAGTTGTCGACGTTTAAGAAAATCCAGAGTTTTATCATTTATAGTTTGAAAGCTGTTCGTTAACATTTTGACAAACATCAGCATTCGAACATCTAACAATTTAATAATAACCGAATTGAAAGTTAAAAACAAAATAAAATCCCAAAGGCCTTATTACAAAACATTAAACCCAAATTAAAATTAATCTCAAATTTAAAGTGAAATGGAAATTTACTAAGGTTCCAATGTATGGCCCCCGCGACGTACTCCACAGCTCCAAATCCTCAACGCTGGGGGTCACCTGTAGGATTAAGTAGAGGGGTGAGTTATGAGAACTCAGTGTGTAATCTTCTAATCGGACATTAACTAGGCCCGAGCCCATACATATACAAACTAGGCCTTAGCCCATACGGAAGCAAACTAGGCTGAAGCCCATATAGAAACAGACTGGGCCTTCGCCCTATTAGCATTGTAAAGTAGATGATGCATGCAGCCAAGCCTAATGATCCATCCGCTACACACCACCTGTACCAATCCAACACACCTGTGGTGATTTCTAAATTAACCAGTCCATCCGCTACACACCTCAATGGCAGTCAAGTTGTTCATCATAGATTTTATGGCGAAGCCACTAGAATAATATAATACACGTGTCATAGCCGCTATACAGATTGTGGCAGAGTCACTAGAATATGTGGCAGAGCTACCAGATTACACTTCCTCCGATCATCAATAACCCAATCCCATGCAGAATGTAGTGACATAATAATTTAGTGTATGCAAAAATGTACTAAAATAGTATATAAACAGAATGCACACAATCATGCTAAACCTATCCTTAAGGGTATAAAAGTAATTTACGCACTCAGGGTATTTTAGCAATTTACCCACCAAGGGTATTTTGCTAATTTTTATCCTTTAGGGGTATTTCGATAATTTACCATCTATCAGCCTTTTCGAAGGCCTATTGTCGCCTTGAGTGACACGAGACCCTTTCTGGGTCTCTACGAAGCTATTGGGCCTAAAACCCATTTTAGGCCCAAACAGGGCCACACGCTCGTGTGGCCCATTTCGAATGTTTCGGACTCAGATTTCTAGATTTTGCACACGCACTTTCCCTTTTTCAATTTTCCATCAATTACGCCCATGTAAATTTGAATAGCCCATTAGGCAGATTAAGCCGTTTCGACTCGGTAGGGCTCATTCATTGACTTGAGAGTGCTCGTGATAGTCTCCGCAACTTACCGTCATTACTTAACTTTTGATCTACCACTACAAGTGCTCGCACACTCATGTGGGTGCAGATGCCGATTTTTAGCTTTTCGGCTTTTAAAGATTCGCAAAACATCATATGCAATCACTCAAGGGGTGTGAGATTACACACCTATTTGCGATTAGCGGTACTCGGCACTCTTTCCAAACACCTGAAATCAATGTTGACTAAACACCTGAGATCAACGTTGACTAACGATTACTCTTAATACAATATCTTCCAACATTATGATTGCTAAAACACTCATCACTTACCCAAAAATCTGAAAATTCCACTACAAGGGAAAATTCCACTTGAGTCCCTTGCAATGTTGAAACCGAGAAGAAGTGTTAACCCTTAAAACTCACATCCGACATAAAAAAAAAACATGGGAGCCATTCGGCTTGAATAAGGATTAGCCAAAGAGTGAAATCTTACCACCAATATTTGGCCTAACACTTATTTACCAATCAAGTTCCAAAAACCAAGGCTAAGTGAATGATAAGTGGTAGCAACGGATGACTTGATTCGACCCTTACCAAAAGAGAACAAAAGGAGTTTAAAATAAAAACGAGTGGTTAAGTTCAGCTTAGCTAAGAGGTGAGAGTTTCAGCTTAGCCAAGTCAAGAGAAGAAAGAATGAAAAACATGAAAGAAGGAGAAAGAACCCTTACCTTTAATCAAAGAGAAGTTGACTGGAAGAAAAAGAGTCGGTACCCCAAAAGTAAAACACCAAGCAATTGGCTACAAGGATCAAAGTAGAGGTAGGGTGGTTATTGATCTAATAAAAGAGAAGAACTGGATGAAAAGAGAGTGTGGGTGAGTAGTTAGAGAATTTGACTATTAGCTAATTAAAAAGGCAACCCGATTCAAATGAGCAATTCGGCTTAGGTTCACAGAGAAGAGAAAATGACTAGAAAAGAATTAGAGAAGAAAAGAGTGAAAATAGGATTTTGACAAGAGGAAAATACAACTGGGTGACTTGAGATGCACAAAGAAGAAAATACTCGAAATGCACAATTGCAAAGTAAAAATACTCAACAATTTTGGGACTCTCTCTATGATCAAGGCCGAATATGCACTCTTCCAATGGCCCTCCCCCTTGACCGAAACTCTCAACCCCCATAATCCCCAAATTTAGCCAACCACCCCCACATTTTGAATCTCATGATTCTCTCCCCAAAACACTCCACCATTCACTCTCCAACACCCATTCAAATAATTTGACCAAGTCTTCCCTCTCTCCTGCAGAGTTCGGTCTCCACTTAGCTACCTCCCTTTCCTGAGCAAAAAATAAAAGTCTCCAATATGCTGCATGTGGGATTCGAACACTCTCTCTTTCTGCTTCCCTTGTGATGCCACTCCACTAGGCCATATGCTCATATTGTGATAGCAAACGCACTTAATTAACCTTAAGTCCTGTTTTCAGTAGCTCACCCCACTAAAGTGCCCAAAAACCAAAATTTCACCAGGACCTAGGCTCAAACCTGAGCCTCCCCATGACCCCTAATCACACCCAAATAAGAAGCTTATCAAGCACAACACATGCATTAACAGAAAGATGGCAGATCCCTATTTTTAGGATGTTACAAAGGACACGAGTGTGTGCCTTGGCCGTGTGACCATATTAGGTTGATGACGTCAGAAACAAAATGTTAAGGTTTTTGAACACGGGTTAAGACACGGGCGTGTCATGGCCGTGTGAGGGACATGGGCCATAGACACAGACGTGTGTTAGGTGATCGCTGTAAAACAGTTGAGTTTTAATATTTATAAAAGAGTGATCAAACCTGTAGACTGACTGTGACAACGATAGAGGCAAGTGCACCTATCAAACAGTAGTATAGCTCAGGCAAGAATATCTTATCGAACCCAAGGAACCTAACAGTACTACTACTCACTTTCTTCCTATTATTTAGCCTTAAATATGGAGTGATTAATTAACTTATCTAAGACTAATGAAATACTTAAACTAAATGCAAAGACAAAAGAATAAACTAGGAAAAGACTTTGGAAAACTCAATTGATAAGGACGATACCCTCGGGAAGAATCCACTTATGACGTCACTTATTATCTAACTTTCAATTCATATGATTTCATTTTACTTAGCTTGATCCGTGAGACTTCCTAACCTATATTAAACCTTCTCTCGAAGCAAATAATGTCTAACCTTAGGTTAATTAGTGGAACTCTTGTTCTCTTATAATAACCCCTTAAGGAAGCAGTAAATCGATCAATGGACTCCCATATTAGGTTTCACCCTAATCCGGCAAAATCTCGTAACCCAATCTCTAGGTGCTCGATCAACTCCGCTTAATTATGCTAGATCTACTCTTGGCGTGGTCTATTCCTCCTCCACCTAAGCACATCGATTAAATTAAGCCACATAATTAAGAACAAACTAAGTATTTATCATATAAACCAATAAATCAAATAATAAAATCCATCATAGGTTTCATCCCTTTCAGGTATCTGAAGGATCTAGTTCGTAATAAAATAAGAAAACATCTCCAGAAAAAAGATAAAACAAAACATAAGAAATCCCTAAAACCCCCTGAAGGAATTGAAGGAGAGATCCTCCGTCTTGAGTAGAATCCTGACTCTTCGAGATTGATCAACTGGCTATCTTCGAGTAATTCTCTAAACGAGTAAAGCTCTGGTAGAAAACTCTGCTAAAACCTCATGATCTTAAATTGCTACCTTGGATTGTTTATATAGACGTTTGGGATGCTTTACTTGGCTCCTAAGTACTCGTAATTCAAGTGAAATTTGTCCTAAGTGTTTGAGTGGACTTAGGATTGCATTTCTTGGGCTCCAAGCATCCAATTTTAAGTGAAATTGCTCATTCCCATGGCAGGGGCACGGCTAAGGCACGCCCATGTCAATCGTGGTCCAGCCCGTGTCTCTACTCTGTTGATTTAGGCACGGCTATGACATGCCCGTGCAATATCTGGGTAGAGGCCGTGCTTTGGGTCCGCCAATTAGGGCAAGGCCGTGTACATCAGGGTCAGGCCATGTTGGGCTTTTTATCGACGAGGCACGGTCATGTACAATCTAAATATTGGGGCACGGCCATGTGGCATAAAGTCCAGGCCGTGTCGACTTCTTGGGTTGGCCCACTTTGGTCCATTTTAAACCCTTTTTTGCGTCCTTTTTATCCTTGGGTGCTTTCCTGAGTATAAGACATGAAAAGAAAGGATTAACAGCACCTTTTTACATAAATTAATGATAAATTCATCCAAAAGCATACTAAATATGGTCATCCAAAAGCATACTAAATATGGGATTTAAATATGTTACTTTTACGGTTTATCAAATACCCCCACACTTAAGCTTTTGCTTGTCCTCAAGCAAAATTCTCAATTTACAATTAAAACAAACTTTCCAAAATTCATAATTCCCATTGAGAATGCCTCATCATAATTCATAGATAATTTATCCATGGATCATTTAGCTCGAAGTGCCCTAAAGATTCAAACGAGATAAGTCATGATTTTGTAGCATGAAAACATAGGTGTCTCCCCTTATTTAAATAATTACCTTTGATTCAAAATCGACAAGGATTGAAATCCTCACTAAAGATTCACTCAAAGCACTCAAAGTGTTTAAGGATCAAGAAAAAGCGCTCAAAAGTCGAACCTAAAAAGCTAATCCCATAGGCTTGTCTGAAAATCAAATCTCCACCACTGTATATGAGATGATAAACAGATCAAAAGGTCTTTATTAGGGTTGTAACAGGGCTTGGATTAAAAGGTGTGGATAAAGGCTGAATTAGAGAGTTAAATTCGAGATTGAATTGACTAATTATCTAATAAAAAAATGAACTAAATATGAATATTTACATCGAATGAAAACTAATAATACCACTATTGATAATTATTCTATAATAAAAAGTATTTTCATCACTTGAAATTTGATAATACTTTAATACGAGCTTTTTCTTCAACAATTGGAGTTTAAATGCTCTAAGCTCTTTTATATACTACTAATATTGAATATACTTGGATATATATATAAATATTTTTAAGAACAAACTAAAATATTACATCTTAAATGATAAATGTAACTCTTGAACTAATATAATTTGGTAATTTAATCAAATCAAACCTTGATTAAAGGGTAGTCAAAAGAATGGTGATAACAAATACAAAGGGATTTTGGGTTAATATTAGTGAGTGAGTGAATAAAAAGGTTATTAGGATTCAACGGGGTTCACTAGGGGTTAATTTGTGAAGGTAGGCTTTTTAGTGGAGTGAATGGGTTAAACCTAGGTGCCTTTATTATTCAGTGTATCAAATCATTAATGTGGTCTCGATATGTATAAACGAGGCAAGTTCTAGAATAACAGTTCAAAGTTGACACACTCATAATCAATTAAAGTGAGAATGAAAAAGGGTATATGCTCTATAAGGCTCAAAATCTCACAAAAAACTATGGGTGTTTTGACACCAATCCTTATAAATTTTGAACTTCAAGGTGATACTCAAATTAGGTTCAACAACCTATCAATTTTTTTAGAAAGTAAACTTATCATGCTCGATTCTCTAGTATCCTTTAAATTTAATCATCAATGCACAATTAACTATGATTTGTTCTAAAACATATCGATAAAAATCATAAATCATTAGAAATTTCATCCTAATTAATATTATGAGAATAATACTTAAGATCAAGACTAATTTTAGGGTTTTGAGAATTATGCAAAAAGTTAGACACTATTGCCCCCACACTTAAGGTGTACATTGTCCTCAATGTACAAGGATAGATAATGAAATTTATGTGCCAAATCAAGAAGATAAGTGGGGAAAGTAATACTCCCTGAAATCTGGATGATCCTGGGCGTCTTTAGTGGCGATGATGGTGTTTTCTATGGGCGGTGGAGTGGCTACGAGAAGCAATTTGCTAGATGAAGAAATTGGGCTTTGTGAAGATATAGCCAAGAGATCTAGAGAAATAATAATAATATACTAATAATAAATTTAATGATTAAGGAAATAAAAGAAGGAGACTAAGAAGAAAACTGAAATTAAAAGAAAAGACTAATGGACTAAGAAGTCCTTTATTGTTGGATGGTTTGCGAAGTGGGTGTGACCTCGAAGGCTATGGTGTGTGATTCCCTAGCAGCCTTTAGAACCTAAAACCAAGAAACTAATATGAAATAAATTAAATTACATAGAAAAGAAGTATTGATAAGGAAAATAAAGGAGACGAGAAAAGAAAAATAGAACCAAAAAGGTTTTCGAGACCTTTAACGGTCAATTAAGTGAAGCTGCCGGCATGAACTCATGTTGAGGTATCCTCTAAGGAGATAATGCTTACGTTTCTTTGGCATCAAGTGTCTTGGATCTTTTCTATGAATAGGGAGAAAAAATTGAAAGAAAAGAGAAAGAAGGAATAAGAAAGAAGATGGGACAAAGAGGTCGGGCTGTGGGGATTTAAATAGGATTTCAAATTTGGCACGTTCCCACGCCCGTGTACCGAGGTTGTGTCGATTCACACGGCCGTATCGCACAGCCGTGTTGTGGGGTGTGTTGTCCTTCCACACCTATTTTGTTGGTTTGCACGCTCGTTCCTAAAAAGCTAGTATAGGAGCACGGTCACGGTGCACGCCTGTGTTTCAGTCGTGTTCGATATGTCAGTAGCCCCACACGGTTATGAGGCACGCCTGTGTGATTTTATCATAGCCCGTGTTGGAAAGAGAGGTTTTCCCTATTTATGCACGGTTGTGGGCACGCTCGTGTTCAAGTCCGTGTTAATGATCCTGCATTTTTGTTAGATTTTGCAAAACAAAGTTAATGTGTTTAGTGCTCGAGTTGCCTCCCGAGAAGCACTCGTTTATAGTCTTAAGCTAGACTCTCCCTATTTTTAGTTCTAAAGGAAGGCTCATAGAGCATAAACTCCTCTCTTGTATCTCCAAGATCTACACCATTATAAATCTTAAGTCGGTGACCATTTACCTTGAATGTACCTTTAGTGGGATGAATTACCTCAATAGTGCCATATGGAAATATTGTTTTGATCATGAATGGGCCTGACCATCTGGATTTTAACTTCCCAGGGAATAATTTAAGCCTTGCATTGTATAATAGGACTAGGTCTCCTACTTCGAAATGTCTTGATTGCTTGAGGCGGGCATCATGACGCCGCTTTGTTGCTTCTTTGTACAACCTTGAGTTCTCATAGGCTTCCGTTCTCCATTCATCTAACTCATTTATCTGCATCATTCTTCTCTTTCCTGCAAGGTCAAGGTCGATTTAAAATTTTATTGCCCGTAAAGCTTTGTGTTCTAACTTCGAATGGTAGATGACAACTTTTTCCGTATACGAGCTTGTATGGGGATGTCCCTAGAGGTGTTTTGAATACTGTTCTATAAGCCCATAAAGCATCATCTACTTTAACTACCCAATCTTTTCTATTTGATTCAACTGTTTTTTCTAGAATGCGCTTAAGCTCTCGGTTTGCTACCTCAACTTGCCCACTAGTTTGGGGATGATAAGGGGTGGTTGTTCTATGGCAAACTCCAAATTTCTTTAAGACTTTTTCAAATTGTGTATTACAGAAATGAGTACCCCTATTACTGATGATGGTTCTAGGTGTACCGAATCAGGAAAATAGTCTCTTGAGAAATTTAACTACAACCCTAGCACCATTGGTAGGTAAGGCTTCCGCTTCTACCCATTTTGACATGTAATCAACTGCTACTAGGATGTATTTATTTCCAAATGAACTCGGGAATGGTCCCATAAAATTAATACCCCATACGTCAAATATTTCACATGATAGCACATATGTTTGAGGCATTTCATCACGTTTAGAGATGTTACCTGTTCTTTGGCATTTGTCACACGAGGTAACATACCTATTGGCTTCTCTAAATAGAGTGGGCCAGTAAAAACCTGATTCGAGTATTTTGTGTGCTGTCTTAATACAACTGTAGTGTCCTCCTAATGGTCTTGAATGACAATGTTCCAGGATTTTGCTTACCTCTGTCCCTGTAACGCATCTTCGAATTACCCAATCTGTACATATGCAAAAAAGAAAGGGATCCTCCCAAAAATAATTTTTCACATCAGTAAAGAATCGTTTCTTTTGGTGATGTGTCAATTTTCTTGGTAGGATGTTAGCTGCTAGATAGTTTGCAATATTTGCAAACCAGGGTACCTTAGAATGTGTTATAGAAAAGAGCTGTTCTTCGGGAAACGAATCATTTATTTCATTTTCATCAAACTCTTTGGTGTATGGATTTTCGAGTTTTGAAAAATGATCTGCTGCAAGATTCTCAGCTCCCCTCTTATCCTATATTTCCAAGTCAAATTCTTGAAAGAGTAAAATCCATCGTATTAGTCTAGGTTTTGCATCAGGTTTGCTTAAAAGATAACGAAGAGCTGAATGATCAGTGTAAGCAACAACTTTAGATAATATTAGATATTGTCTAAATTTGTCAAAAGTAAAAACTACAGCTAGCAATTCTTTCTCAGTCATGGTGTAATTTTCTTGCTTGCGGTGTTAATGTTACGCTAGCGTAGTAGATTGGTTTGGCGCTTGTCTCTTCGTTGTCCCAAAACTGCACCTACATCAAAGTCACTTGCATCACACATTAATTCGAAGGGTAAGTTCCAATTAGGTGCAATTATAATCGAAGCATTTACTAATTTATCCTTAAGGACATTGAATGCATCTAAACATTCCTGATTGAAATTAAAAGGAACATCTTATTCTAGTAATTTTTAAATCTTCTATAAAAACCTGCGTGTCCTAAAAAACTTCTAATAGCCTTGACTGAGCTAGGGGGAGGTAATTTTTCTATGGTTTCAACTTTTGCTTTATCTACCTCAATTCCTTTACTAGAAATCTTATGTCCTAATACAATCCCTTCTCTAACCATAAAATGGCTTTTTTCCCAATTTAAAACAAGGTTTGTTTCTTCACATCTCGTTAGAAATCGTTTTAAATTTTTAAGGCGAAGATGGAATGATTACCAAATACCGAGAAATCATCCATAAATACCTCCATGATATCCTCCACGAGTTCGTCGAAGATTGCCAACAGGCAACGCTAAAAAGTAGCGGGAGAATTACATAATCCAAAAGGCATTTTATGATAAGCAAACGTACCATATGGGCATGTAAATGTTGTTTTTTCTTGGTCTTCAGGAGCTATGGGGATTTGAAAGTATCCGGAGAGTCCATCCAGGAAGCAGTAATACATATGCCCGGATAATCTTTCTAGCATTTGATCAATCAAAGGCAAAGGAAAATGATTTTTTCTGGTGGCATCATTCAACTTTCTATAGTCTATGCCGACTCTCCATCCTGTAACTGTTCTTGTGGGAATTAACTCATTTTTTTCATTGGGTACTACCATCATTCCTCCTTTCTTTGGGACTACACGCAGGACTTACCCAAGTCTTTGTCGAAATAGGATAAATTATTCTGCATCTAGAAGTTTAATTACCTCGGCTTTGACTACTTCTTTCATGTTGGGGTTTAAACGTCTCTGAGGTTGCACACATGGTTTATATTCTTGCAGAATGTGGGGCTTATTCCCTTGATATCGAAAATTTTCCAAGCTATGGCTTTCTTGTGTTCTTTTAGTACTTTTATCAGTTCCTCCTTTTCTTTGGATTTTAATTCTGAGGAGATGATTACTGGTAGTGTAGAATTGTCTCCAAAGAATGCGCATTCTAGATGTTTTGGTAACTGTTTGAGTTTCAATTTGGATGGCTCTATGATGGAGGGTTTTTGTTTTATTTCATTATCATTCTTGATGCTTTCTTCTCTCCGTTGTTCATATGATGACATTTTCAGATTCAACTCATTTTCTTTATCTTCTTCCCCCTCTTCTTGAGCTAGACACAATTCCAATGTGTCACCTTGTATAATTTCCTATAATGAATTCTTTATTATATGATCAGTAGTGTCGATGAAATAACAGGAATCATCTTGTTCTTTAGAATATCGCATGGCATTGCAGAGTTGAAAGATAATTTCTTCATCACCTATTCTCAGAGCAAGTTTACCATTACCTACATCAATAATAGCTCTAGCAGTGGCTAAAAAGGGACGCCCTAAGATTAAAGGAACATTAATGTCTTAATCCATGTCTAACACAACAAAATCAATAGGAAAAATAAATTTATCAATTTTAACCAAGATATCTTCAATAATTCCCCTAGGATATTTAATAGATCTATCGGCTAATTGAATACTCATCCTAGTGGGATTTGGTTCCCTAAGATTTAGCCATTTAAATAATTTGTAAGGCATTAGATTAATACTAGCGCCTAAGTCTGCTAATGCTTTCTTGATGTTTAAACTACTAATTAAGCAAGGACTAGTGAAACTCCCTGGATCTTTTAATTTTCGTGGTAGTCTATTTTGGAGAAGGGCTAAACATTCTTCGTTAAGCTCTACCATGGATACCTCCTCAAGCTTCCTTTTGTTCGTAAGAAGCTCCTTTAAGAATTTTGCATACTTTGGCATCTCTGAAATAGCTTCAACGAAAGGTAAGTTAATATGTATTTGTTTAAAGAGTTTGAGGAGCTTACCGTATTGAGCATCCAATTGTTCTTTCTTCAATTTTACTGGATATGGAATTTTTGTTTTATTTTCTGTAGGCAATGGATTATTATTTTCACCTTCTACACTCTTTTTCTTGATAATTTCATGTGGTGTCTTTCTTTGTGGTTCAATTAACTCTTTGCCACTCCTTAGTGTAACTGCTTTTACCTGCTGTGTGCCTTTGGAAAAAATCTCTATCCATATTTCACATAATATCTAAATAAGTAGTCCAACGAACGTGATGATTTCTCTTACCTGAATTTTGATTCCCTCGATCTATCTTTGTTGTTCATCGAGTGTTTCTTCAGCCTTTTGAAGACGAGAGTTTGTAGCTGTCACCAATTTTGTTAGAATTTCTTCGAGGTTTGATTCCCCTTCCTGTGGATAAGGTTGTTGAAAATTTGGAGGAAAATCCTATCTTTGATCATTCCTCGAGAAGTCGGGATGGTACCTCCATCCTGTAGTATAAGTGTCACTATAAAAATTATTTTGACATCTAGAGTAGTTGCCTATATAATGGACTTATTCGTTTTTCATGCCATATCCGTAGGGTGGGTACTCAGGATTCGCCATGCCTCTTAGGTTCGAGTTATAATGCATTACTAGGTGTTCCTGCGAGAGATTACTCAAACCATCAATCTTTTTATTCATTATTTCAAACTGATTAGATAACTTGGTGACCACGTCGATGTTGAAAATACTGGTTGATTCAGTAGGAATTGTCCCCATGACTTGCCACTGATAATTATTCAGTGCCATTCCTTTGAAAAACTAGAATTATCTGTCGAAATTTAAATAAAAGAAAAGTTAGCAAAGTAAAAATAGTAATAATGGCTAGAGCAATAAAAATAGAGCTTTCGTAATATTTTACAATTCCCCGGCAACGGCACCAAAAACTTGATCGCTGCAAAACAGTCTAGTTTTAATATTTATAAAAGAGTAATCGAACCTGTAGACTGACTGTGACAATGATAGAGGCAAGCGCACCTATCAAATAGTAGTATAGCTCACGCAAGAATATCTTATCGAACCCAAGGAACCTAAAAGTACTACTACTCACTTTTTTCCTATTATTTAGCCTTAAATATGGAGTGATTAATTAACTTATCTAAGACTAATGAAATACTTAAACTAAATGCAAAGACAAAAGAATAAACTGCGAAAAGACTTTGGAAAACTCAGTTGATAAAGATGATACCCTCGGGAAGAATCCACCTATGACTTCACTTATTATCTAACTTTTAATTCATATGATTTCTTTTTACTTAGCTTGATCCGTGAGGCTCCCTAACCTATATTAAACCTTCTCTCGAAGTGAATAATGTCTAACCTTAGGTTAATTAGTGGAACTCTCGTTCTCTTATAATAACCCCCTAAGGAAGCAGTAAATCGATCAATGGACTCCCATATTAGGTTTCACCCTAATTCGGAAAAATCTCGTAACCCTATCTCTAGGCGCCCGATCAACTCCACTTAATTATGCTAGATCTACTCTTGGGCAAGGTCTATTCCTCCTCCACCTAAGGGCATCAGATTAAGTTAAGCCACATAATTAAGAACAAACTAAGTATTTATCATATAAACCAATAAATCAAATAACAAAATCCATCATAGGTTTCATCCCCTTCAGGTATCTGAAGGATCTAGTTCATAATAAAATAAAAAAATATCTCACGAGAAAAGATAAAACAAAACATAAGAAATCCCTAAAACCTCCTGAAGGAATTGAAGGAGAGATCCTCCGTCTTGAGTAGAATTTCGACTCTTCGAGATGGATCAACTAGCTATCTTCGAGTAATTCCCTAAACAAGTAAAGCTCTAGTAGAAAACTCTGCTAAACCTCATGATCTTGAATTGCTGCCTTGGATTGTTTATATAGACGTTTGGGATGGTTTACTTGGCTCCTAAGTACTCGTAATTCAAGTGAAATTTGTCCTAAGTGTTTGAGTGGACTTAGGATTACGTTTCTTGGGCTCCAAGCATCCAATTTCGAGTGAAATTGCTCTTTTTCGTGGTAGGGGCACGGCTAAAGGCTTGAGTGCAATATCTGGTAGAGGTAGTGCTTGAGTGCGCCAATTGGGGAAACGGTAGTGTACATCGGGTTTAGGTCGTGTTAGGCTTTTTGTCGACGAGGCACAGTCGTGTAAATCAGGGTGTGACCATGTGCAATCTAAATATTGGGGCACGGCCATGTGGCATGAAGTCCAGGCCATGCCGACTTCTTAGGTTGGCCCACTTTGGTCCATTTTAAAACTGTTTTTGCGTCCTTTTTATCCTTGGGTGCTTTCTTGAGTATAAGACATGAAAAGAAAGGATTAAGAGCACCTTTTTACATAAATTAAGGATAAATTCATCCAAAAGCATACTAAATGTGGGATTAAAATATGTTACTTTTACGGTTTATCGTTAGGCTGTGCGAAAACCCCTATAGTGTAACATACTAAATATTTGAGTATCATTATGTTGCTAAGTGTTAGCTCGGGTTTAACTGGAGTTAAAATAAATATTAGTAAAGTGTACTTTAGTGTAAAGAAATTAAGTGACCTTGAAACTTAAGTTAATTAAGTACTAAAAGATGGCATAAGATGAGTAATTGGCAAAGTGGTGAAGGCGCCATAAGTTGGACGTGAGGGAAGGAGTTCAAATCACCTAGCATGCAATTAAGGAATTTTTTTTTTTTTTTTTTTTGCTTTAGCATAGCATGTGTCGGCTATGGATAAGATTAGGATGAGTTGGATTGTTTTTTTTTTTTTTTTGGGTAAGAAGATTAAGGATTATGGAAAGCTAAAGATAGGGGATAGAATGGCTTGAATTGGGGGATTTTATCTCTCCAACTTAAGGAAAAATGAGGAGGATAAGGCTTAAGAATAGGGAGATGTTTTGGAAACTTCCTAATGGCCTTTTGACATTGTATTTGGACGGCATAGAGGCTAGGGGGGATGGCCGGTTTTGTTGATTTCTTTGGTAGGCTTTGGTGTTGGTGAAACACATTCATTTGGTCATTTTTTTTTAGCAAAACATATTTCCTCTCCATCAATTTTCTCTCTAGCCGAAAATTTCTAACAACCTTGAGTAAGCAACTCTTCTTTTGTCATTTTCTTTTGACCACTTCGGTTTAGTAACTCTTTTTCTCTCTAAATCTTTTCTTCTCATTGTGACCAAATGCACTTATGTAAGCAAGGATTTTTCTTTCTTTTGTTTTTCGCATTTTTCCTCCCCAATGCCGAATGCACTTTTCTTTTAAACTAAATTCTCTTTTCTTCTCTTTTCTTTCTCTCTTTCTCTCTTGAAACCGAATCATATCATTTCCATTTCCTCATTATTTTATTTTCTTCTTCATTAAAATCTCTTCAATACTTTCACTCGTGGCCGAATGATAATATGCTCTTGTGCCAAAATTTCTTTCATTTTCTTTGTTTGATCACAACCGATTTCCTTTAGTCATACATAATTTTCTCACTCAATTCTTTTCAACCGTGGACATTAGTGAGAGTTTTGGAAGATAGAAACACAACGTGTTCTTGAGTATTGTGGATCGTTGGAATCGATCGTGAGAGTTAAGGTAAGGAGATTATTTAAGGATTCTCACTTTATTCATTATATTAGTATGGTTAGTTACTTAATCGATTTCGTTATAGGGACGTAATCGCTCGATCGTTTCTTCGAGGAATGAAGATAATCGTGGTAAGCCAATCTCAAATCTTTTAAAAAAATCGTTAGCCTTATTTCGATATTTATAAGTCGGACTAATGATCCTATGTCATTAGAGATTCAAGATAGAGGCGAAAAGGGGTCCATAGTCTTGAAAGAGGCGATTCCGCTAATCCCTCTAAATATAAACGAAGGGCTATTTCGGGAATCCGGGATTTTCCACTGGGTTGCGGGCCTTCAACCGAGGAGAACCAATTGTTTGAGGTTATTTGTACTCCCGAACCTTTGTTCGTTCGTGGATTCTCATCGGGCAACGAACCAACAATTGAGGAGAAACCAAAAATAGAAGTGGTTCGAAATCTAAAGGGTAAAGATTTAGATCGTTTACCAATAGTGAATTTTTTATAAATGATAGTGTTCTAATGGTTCGTGTTACGTTTAGGTATTGACGAGCGGGAAGGTCTAGTACTCACAATATCAAGGCATGTAATTTCACACTTATCTCGGGTTAGATGTTATACCATAATTATTGGGAAAAATCGTAAAGATGACAAAATCGGTAAAATACATAATAATTGGTATTTTTGTGAAAATTTATGAAAATGGTTAAAGTTGTGAAATTTACGAAAATGCCCTCAATGAGTTAGTTCGCAAAATGAAAATATGCTAGATCGATAAATGGGCCGAAAACTCTGCTAGATCGTTAAATGGGCCGAAATCTCTGCTAGATTGTTAAATGGGCCGAAAAGTATGCTAGATCGTTAAATGGGCTGAGAACTATGCTAGATTGTTAAATGGGCCGAAATCTCTTCTAGATCGTTAAATGGGCCAAAAAGTATGCTAGATCGTTAAATGGGCCGAAAACTCTGCTAGATCGTTAAATGGGCCGAAAATCATGCTAGATCGTTAAATGGGCCGAAATCCCTGCTAGATCGTTAAATGGGCCAAAGTTGCTAGATTGATAAATGGGCTAAATTTTATTTTGTATTATGGGCCTTAATAAAAACTTGAAATATTGACTCACATGTAAATTGGGCCTTTTGCTAAATTATTATATGTATATAGACTATTATGCATACATGTTGCATGGGTTGGGATTAATGATGAAGAGAAGAAAGACCTGTTGCCAAAATCTAGTTCGGTGGCTCTGCCACAAAATAATTAAATGGCTTATTTCCTCTAGTTCGGTGGCTCTGCCACAAATATTTTAATGGCTCAATGACTCTAGTTCGGTGACTTTGTCACAATCTAGTTCGGTGGCTCTGCCACAAATATAAAAATGGCTTATTGCCTATGTTTGGTGTGTTGGCGGGGTGGGTTGACTTGATCCCCATAGGTGTGATGGTTGGTACGGGTGGTGTGTAGCGGATGGAAATTAGGTTTGGGTGGGAAATTTCATTTTGCATACATTACAGTTATTACATTGCTAAATCTATTTATGGACTCAAGCCCAAAATTATGATTTGATGATCTGGCCCAGTGGATATAGTAAGTGAGTTATACACTGAGTTTTAAGTAACTCACTCCCTTAAATTTTCCATCTCAGGTAATGGAAATTGACGTGGACTTGGGCCAAGGATGACTTCGTGGAGGCGATACTGCAAACATGGGTTAAATAAACTTTGAACTTTTAAGAAGTACTTTCTTTAATTTGCTATTTTGGGTATGATGTAATAAGGCCTCTATTAATGTTTTATGGATTTTATGTGTGGATGGATTTAAATTATGTTTTGGATAATTAATATGGGCTTATGTTTATCCTATAATGTTTTCTTAAAATACATTAGGTTTCGGACATATGAGATTCTTTACCTATTCTTAATTTCAAATACTTTGAACTCTTATAAAAAATTACTTTAAGGTTTTGACAATTAAATATCAAATGATGAGACTTTCTACTAATGTTTCTCAAATTCATCGAACTTAAATTATTTCTCTTGGTTTTATTAAACTTTATTTTTTTAAAAGGATTTTGTAATTACCGATTCACCTAAATCATTAGATAGACTAAAAAATATTAGGTTTGTGTGACAAACCAAATCTAAATCTTGACGCATAGACACAGTTTGGGGTGTTACATTTAATGGTATCGAGCTAGTTTCAAAACTCATTGTGCTTGGGTTCAACAAATAACTTCTGTATGAAATTATTTCAATTATGTTTTAAAGATTAGTATGGCACCACAAGCATCTGGTACCAAGTCAAGTAAGTATTTGTTACTGAATGATTATTATGATGATGATATGATCGTAGGAACACTCTAGAACTTGTAGTTTTAGATGTTGAAAATCGTAGAGATTGAGACTATAGGATGTGTTTGCGAAAAACAACTTTATCTCTCAAATCTCTTAAAACATCGTTAATAAACACTGAAATAGTATTCTGATTCATAAAACTTGTAATCATATTAAATTGAATTAGTCATCATGAGCACTAGAGGACGTGGTCGTGGATGCCGTAGACGTGGCCGTGGTAGAAGATGAGGTGTTAGAGGTGCAACTGAAGCGCCGGGTCATATGCTAGAAATGGATGCACCTGCCTCATTTGAGAGTGAGACGGGATCACATGATCATATGGAAGAAGATAATGCTTTGACACGAGCAATGTTGCGAGTCCTTGAAAGGGTCGCTGGAACTAGAGTTGGGCCAACAACTCGTGGGTCGATATCGGAATGACTCAAGTCTAATAATGCAGAAGTTTTTAGAGGAGTTTTCGGTGTAGCTCGAATGTGGCGAATATTGGTTGAAGTCGTGGAGTGGATTATGGATGATATGGAATGCTTTGTCGAATAGAAAGCGAAAGGAGCTGTGTCCTTGCTAAGAGGCGAGGCGTATCAATGGTGGCTTCTTGTTCGAGAGGCACGAGGCTACATTAATTACTTGGGAATTCTTCAAAGCGCCTTCAAGGGAAGTATGTAGGAACAAGTTATGTGGATGCGAAGGAAGGAATTCCTAAATCTAATTCAAGGGAATAAGGCGGTGGCGTGATGAAATTTGAGTTTTTACGCTTGAGTTGCTATGCTCGGACAATAGTTTCAACGGATCATGAACGTTGTGTACGTTTTGAGGATGGGCTGAATGATGGGTTGCAGGTTCTGATTGCCCCCCACCAAGTTAAAACTTTTGTCACGCTTGCGGAGAAGGCCAAGATAGCCCTCAGAACGTCAAAATCGGGAAAATTTAGAAGCAAGAGAGATTTAAAGCATTCAGGTTCTTCAAAAAGGTTTCAGAAGAGGCCTCTGAATGATGAACCAGCTCAAGGTAGAGCACCTGTAGTTAATAATCAGAGTTGAGATTGTGCTGAATATAGGAAAAGGCATTCTGGAGAGTGTTGGAGGAAAACGGGTGCTTGTTATAAATGTGGTTCAATAGATCACCAATATAGAAATTGCCCTCGACGTACGGATACGACTCAGAAAGTTCGTATCTTGATGCCACGGTGGCGGAGGTACTCGGTGACCACCGAGAGGTTGTGGACCAGGTTGTGGTGGTAATGGGGCTGGACATGGTCAAGGTGTACTGGGTCGAGGCAATGGTCCTAGAGGTAACACAGATGCAAGACAGCCAGGATTGGTCTATGCAGTTAGACGCCGTGAGGATGGCAATGCACCTGATGTAATAACTGGTACGTTCTTCATCTTTGATGTACCTGTTACTGCTTTAATAGATATTGGTTCTACCCACTCGTATGTTGCTAGCGCCATATCTGGAAACTTGAATCTAGAATCTGAAATTACCGATAGTGAGATGACAGTAATTAGTCCTTTAGGACAGTCGGTAATTGTAAATAAACTATTTAGAGACGTGCCCTTAGAAATTCAAGAAGAAGTATTTTTGGCGAATTTGATGGAATTGCCTTTCAGCGAATTTGATCTCATTCTGGGCATGGATTGGTTGGTTAATCATCAGGTACATTTGGATTGTACTGAAAAGCGGATGTCATTAAGAACTTCGGATGATAAGGAAGTAATAATGATAGGTGAACGAAAGAATTACTTGGCAAATGTGGTATCTGCGTTGAAGGCAGAGAAGTTGATGCGGAAGGGATATGGGGCATTCCTAGCTTTTATTTGTGCTTTGGATGCCAAAGAGTTATCTGTGGATGATGTGAGAACGGTGAAGGAATTTTCAGATGTATTTCCCGAAGAACTTCCTGGTATATATCCAAATCGGGAAGTAGAATTTGGTATTGAGCTTTTCGCCCAGAACAGCTCTAGTGTCCATTGCTCCTTATAGAATGGCACCGAAGGAGTTGGCGGAGCTTAAAGCTCAAATTCAAGAATTGTTGGATCGGGGATTTATTCGACCGAGTGTGTCTCCGTGGGGAGCACCAGTTTTGTTCGTTAAGAAAAAGGATGGATCGGTGCATATGTGCATTGATTACAGACAATTGAATAAATTGACGATCAAGAATAGGTATCCTTTACCGAGAATTGATGACCTGTTTAATCAATTGAAAGGAGCTTCAGTTTTGACCTGTTTAATCAATTGAAAGGAGCTTCAGCTTTCTCCAAAATTGATTTGAGATCGGGTTATCACCAACTTAAGGTGAAAGAAGCAGATATTTATAAGACGGCATTCCGAACTCGTTATGACATTATGAGTTTTTGGTGATGCCGTTTGGATTAACTAATGCACCAGCCGCATTTATGGACATGATGAACCGAGTCTTTCAACCATATTTAGACCGGTTTGTGGTAGTGTTCATAGATGACATTTTGGTTTATTCAAGAAATGAAGAGGAGCATGACACGCATTTGCGTATAGTATTGCAGTTACTTCGTGATAAACAACTTTATGCCAAATTCAGTAAATGTGAATTTTGGTTAAAGGAAGTGACTTTCTTGGGTCATGTAGTATCAGCTGAAGGAATAAGGATGGATCCTCAGAAGATTGAGGCTGTTCTGGATTGGAAACCACCAAAGTCTGTAGCTGAAATTCGGAGTTTCTTAGGTTTGGCTGGTTATTATAGACGCTTTGTTGAGGGGTTTTCATTGATTGCTGCACCCCTAACTAAACTGTTGCGGAAAGGAGTTCCATATATTTGGACTGAAAAACAACAAAAGAGTTTGAGAAATTGAAGAAGATTACAGCGGAAGCACGGTTTTGATTGATAGGAGGTCGGAAAAAATTCTTGTTCTTGTGATCGTCTCACACGGGTTTGGGTTGTGTCTTGATGCAAAATGGAAAGGTGGTGGCTTATGCTTCTTGACAGTTGAGACCGCACGTAGTAAATTACCCTACTCATGATTTGGAGTTAGCTACAGTGGTATTTGCTTTAAAGATTTGGAGGCACTATCTCTACGGTGAGCAGTCTATCATCTACACGGATCACAAGAGTCTTAAGTACCTTCTTACCTAAAAGGAGTTAAATTTGAGACAAAGAAGATGGGTAGAATTATTAAAGGATTATGATTTCTCAATCGAATATCATCCTGGAAAGGCTAATGTGGTAGCTGACGCGCTAAGTCGTAAGGCAGTATCTGAATTGAGAGCAATGTTTGCTCATTTGAGTTTATATGAGGATGGTAGTCTGTTAGCAGAACTTTCGGTGAAGCCCCTGTGGCTGGAACAAATTAGGGAAAAGCAGACATCAGATAAAAAGCTGGGACCCTTATTCCAGCAGGTTGAAAGAGGTGAAATAGAGGATTTTGGTATA
The DNA here is from genome assembly GCA_025506655.1 of Gossypium rotundifolium. Lineage (NCBI taxonomy): Eukaryota > Viridiplantae > Streptophyta > Magnoliopsida > Malvales > Malvaceae > Gossypium > Gossypium rotundifolium. The sequence goes on from CP106722.1 coordinate 66,677,259, forward strand.
AACACGAATGGAGTGCTGTGTTTTCGTGGAAGGGTTTGTATGCCTAAAGACTCAGATTTGAGACAAATGATTCTGCAGGAGGCGCTTAGTAGCCCTTATGCTATGCACCCCGGAGGAAATAAGATGTATCGAGATCTCCGTGAATAGTATTGGTGGCCAGGGTTGAAGAGTGAGATTTTTGAGTTTGTAGGAAAATGTTTGACTTGTCAGCAAGTGAAGGCAGAGCATCAATTACCGTCAAGTTTGTTACAACCAGTAAAGATTCCTCTTTGGAAATGGGAGCGAATAACAATAGATTTTGTTAGTGGGTTACCTTTAACACCTACTAAGAAAAATTTTGTATGGGTAGTAGTTGATCGTTTGACGAAGATTGCTCATTTTCTTCCGGTTCGTACGGATTATTCATTATAGAAATTGGCTAAGCTGTATGTATCTGAAATCGTGAGATTGCATGGGGTACCAGTGTCTATTATATCAGACAGGGATCCTAGATTTACATCACGATTTTGGAAATCTCTGTATGAAGCCTTGGGAACGAAGTTAAACTTTAGTACGGCTTTTCATCCTCAATCAGATGGTCAGTCGGAAAGAGTAATTTAGATATTGGAAGACATGTTAAGGGGATGTGTGATTGACTTCAGAGGTAGTTGGGAGGATTTTCTACCATTGGCAGAATTCGCGTATAATAATAGCTATCAGTCTAGCATTCAGATGGCACCCTATGAGGCATTGTATGGTTGTAGTTGCCGTACTCCTACTTGTTGGACTGAATTGGGCGAACGACAGATGTCGGGTCCTGAATTGATATCTAAAATCGAAAAAAAAGTAAAATTTATTCGAGCATGGTTAAAAGAAGCTTCGGATAGACAGAAATCGTATGCTGACCTGAAGCGGAAGGATATCGAGTTTGTTGTGGGAGAGCAGGTCTTCCTGAAGGTCTCACCTTGGAATAAAATTTTCAGATTCGGAAAGAAGGGCAAGTTGAGCCCTAGGTTAATCGGGCCATATCATGTGATGAAGCGTGTTGGTCCAATGGCTTATCAGATTGAACTACCTCTGGAGTTGAGTCAAATTCATAATGTTTTCCATGTTTCCATGCTGACATGCTATAGATCGGATCCATCTCACATATTACCGGTAGAGAAAGTGGAATTGAAATCAGACTTGTCTTTTGAGGAAGAACCAGTGGAAATTTTAGATCGAAATGTTATAGTGCTAAGAAAAAAGACCGTGCCGTTCGTCAAAGTTTTATGCCGTAATCACGGAGCGGAGGAAGCTACGTGGGAGCCTGAGGATGCAATTCGGCAACAATAACCTCACCTCTTTTAATCAGGTAAATTTCAAGGACGAAATTTTCTTTAAGGGGGTAGAATTGTAACATCCTAAATATTCGAGTATCATTATGTTGCTAAGTGTTAGCTCGGGTTTAATTGGAGTTAAAATAAATATTAGTAAAGTGTACTTTAGTGTAAAGAAATTAAGTGACATTGAAACTTAAGTTAATTAAGTACTAAAAGATGGCATAAGATGAGTAATTGGCAAAGTGGTGAAGGCGCCATAAGTTGGACATGAGGGAAGGAGTTCGAATCACCTAGCATGCAATTAAGGAATTTTATTTTTATTTTTTGCTTTAGCATAGCATGTGTCGGCTATGGATAAGACTAGGATGAGTTGGATTGTTTTTTTTTTTTTTTTTTTAGTAAGAAGATTAAGGATTCTAGAAAGCTAAAGATAGGGGATAGAATGGCTTGAATTGGGGGATTTTGTCTCTCCAACTTAAGGAAAAAGGAGGAGGATAAGGCTTAAGAATAGGGAGATGTTTTGAAAACTTCCTAATGGCCTTTTGACCTTGTATTTGGACGGCATAGAGGCTAAGGGGGGGATGGCCGATTTTGTTGATTGCTTTGGTAGGCTTTGGTGTTGGTGAAACACATTCATTTGGTCATTTTTTTAGCAAAACATATTTCCTCTCCATCCATTTTCTCTCTAGCCGAAAATTTCCAACAACCTTGAGTAAGCAACTCATTCTTTTGTCATTTTCTTTTGACCACTTCGGTTTAGTAACTCTTTTTCTCTCTAAATCTTTTCTTCTCATTGTGACCAAAAGCACTTATGCAAGCAACGATTTTTCTTTCTTTTGTTTTTCACATTTTTCCTCCCCAATGCCGAATGCACTTTTCTTTTAAACTAAATTCTCTTTTCTTTCTCTCTTTCTCTCTTGATGCCGAATCATATCATTTCCATTTTCTCATTCTTTTATTTTCTTCTTCATTAAAATCTCTTCAATACTTTCACTCATGGCCGAATGATAATATGCTCTTGTGCCAAAATTTCTTTCATTTTCTTTGTTTGATCACAACCGATTTCCTTTAGTCATACATAATTTTCTCACTCAATTCTTTTCAACCGTGGACATTAGTGAGAGTTTTGGAAGACAGAAACTCAACGTGTTCTTGAGTATTGTGGATCGTTGGAATCGATCGTAAGAGTTAAGGTAAGGAGATTATTTAAGGATTCTCACTTTATTCATTATATTAGTATGGTTAGTTACTTAATCGATTTCGTTATAGGGGCGTAATCGCTCGATCGTTCTTGAGGAGCGAAGATAATCGTGGTAAGCCAATCTCAAATCTTTTAAAAAAATTGTTAGCCATATTTCGATATTTATAAGTCGGACTAATGATCCTATGTCATTAGAGATTCAAGGTAGAGCGAAAAGGCGGTCCATAGTCTTGAAAGAGGCGGTTCCGCTAATCCCCTAAATATAAACGAAGGGTTGTTTCGAGAATCCAGGATTTTCCACTGGGTTGCGGACCTTCAACCGAGGAGAATCAATTGTTTGAGGTTATTCGTACTCCCGAACCTTTGTTCGTTCGTGGATTCTCATCGGGCAACAAACCAACAATCGAGGAGAAACCAAAAATAGAAGTGGTTCGAAATCCAAAGGGTAAAGATTTAGATCGTTTACCAATAGTGTATTTTTAATAAATGATAGTGTTCTAATGGTTTGTGTTACGTTTAGGTATTGACGAGCGGAAAGGTCTAGTACTCACAATATCAAGGTGTGTAATTTCACAGTTATCTCGGGTTAGATGTTATACCGTAATTATTGGGAAAAATCGTAAAGATGACAAAATCGGTAAAATACGTAATAATTGGTATTTTGTGAAAATTTATGAAAACGGTTAAAGTTGTGAAATTTACAAAAACGCCCTCAATGAGTTAGTTGGTAAATTGAAAATATGCTAGATCGATAAATGGGCCGAAAACTCTGCTAGATCGTTAAATGGGCCGAAATCTCTGCTAGATCGTTAAATGGGCCAAAAAGTATGCTAGATCGTTAAATGGGCCGAGAACTATACTAGATAGTTAAATGGGCCGAAATCTCTACTAGATCGTTAAATGGGCCGAAAAGTATTCTAGATCGTTAAATGGGCCGAAAACTCTGCTAGATCGTTAAATGGGCCGAAAATCATGCTAGATCATTAAATGGGCCAAAATCCCTACTAGATCGTTAAATGGGCCAAAGTTGCTAGATTAATAAATGGGCTAAATTTTATTTTGTATTATGGGCCTTAATAAAAACTTGAAATATTGACTCACATGTAAATTGGGCCTTTTGCTAAATTATTATATGTATATAGACTATTATGCATACATGTTGCATGGGTTGGGATTAATGATGAAGAGAAGAAAGGCCTGTTGCCAAAATCTAGTTCGGTGGCTCTGCCACAAAATAATTAAATGGCTTATTGCCTCTAGTTCGGTGGCTCTGCCACAAATATTTTAATGGCTCAATGCATCTAGTTCGGTGACTTTGTCACAATCTAGTTCGGTGGCTCTACCACAAATATAAAAATGGCTTATTGCCTATGTTTGGCGTGTTGGCGGGGTGGGTTGACTTGATCCCCACAGGTGTGATGGTTGGTACGGGTGGTGTGTAGCGGATGGAAATTAGGTTTGGGTGGGAAATTTCATTTTGTATACATTACGTTATTACATTGCTAAATCATTTATGGACTCAAGCCCAAAATTATGATTTGATGATCTGGCCAGTGGATATAGTAAGTGAGTTATACTTTGAGTTTTAAGTAACTCACTCCTTAAATTTTCCATCTCGGGTAATGGAAATTGGCGTGGACTTGGGCGAGGATGACTTCGTGGAGGCCATCTCGCAAACATGGGTTAAATAAACTTTGAACTTTTAATAAGTACTTTCTTTAATTTGCTATTTTGGGTATGATGTAATAAGGCCTCTATTAATGTTTTATGGAATTTATGTGTGGATGGATTTAAATTATGTTTTGGATAATTAATATGGGCTTATGTTTATCCTAAAATGTTTTCTTAAGATACTTTGGGTTTCAAACATATGAGATTCTTTATCTTTTCTTAATTTCAAATACTTTGAACTCTTATAAAAAATTACTTTAAGGTTTTGACAATTAAATATTAAATGATGAGATTTTCAAGTAATGTTTCTCAAATTCATCGAACTTAAATTATTTCTCTTGGTTTTTATTAAACTTTATTTTTTTTAAAAGGATTTTTGTAATTACAGATTCGCCTAAATCATTAGATAGACTAAAAAATGTTCGGTTTGTGTGACAAACCAAATCTCGTCTTGACGCAGAGACCTGGTTTGGGGTGTTACATGTAGGTTCGAATTGAGAAATAAATCCACACGGGCGTGGGACATGGGTGTGTCCCTATATGCTTAGGCCGTGTGAATCACACTCGGTCTATCATCATGGCTATGTTATCGAGTCACACGGGCATCTGACCCTGTTTTAATAACATTTTCCTTTTAAGATTTTCCAAAGAACCCGATTTGATCTTGAAGTGTTCCTAAGATGTGTTTTGGGCCTCGTAGACCCATATTAAAGATATTAAGAGGAAGTTTGAAATGTTTTAATTTTGAACGGACTTTTATGATTCGTAATTGGTGGTATGCATGTGTTTAAGTTAGGTAATGCCTCGTACCCTGTCTCGGTGTTGGATATGGGTAAGGGTGTTACAAATAAAGGTTCGCTAAATGGATTGACGAACATGTATCCGCCAGAAGATTTGGTGAGCAGATTTTGCTAGTGGGCCTAAAGAATTGCATATATTGGTTTAGGCCTAACAAGATGATATCGCCAGTGGGATTAGCAAACTAGGGTTCGCTAGTAGGTTTGGAAAACAGTGGATCGCTGGTAGGTTGGCAAATTCGAATTTCTAATTTTTGCCATGTTTGAAAAGAACAGTTATCCCAGAATTAAGAAGACAACATGTAGTACAACCCCATTCATACACGTAACTATTTCCTACTTCTATTATAACTAGAGTATCCTAAGAACACAAAAAGATTGAGTACCTACAAATTAAACCCTTTTCCTTTGGAAAATTTCACATTCTGAATTGTCTCAAATTTATCATTGATTATTCTATTACCAAGTTCTAAGAACCCAAGAATTAGCTCTTAGAAATCAAGGTAAGATTTTGTTTCTCTGTTGATGTTTAGAAATGTTTACAACAAAAGAAATTAGGTTCGCTAAAAGTTCGGTATGTGTGAACCTAGGTTTGCTTATGTTTATGTGTGTATTTTTAATGTGTTGTTTGTAACTTATGTATGTATATTGTGAACCCGACAGAACAGTCTACAAGCAGAGACAAAGGAAAAGCGAAGCTTGCTTAAGTTTCAGTGAATTGGTGAGTGTTCAAGGATCGCCACTTGTATATGCAAACCATAGTGTTAATCAGGAGCTTAGGGTTTTGACCTAAGTTCAAAGAGTAAGTATTTTCTATAACTTTTTTCAATGAATGTATTTAAATATGTGTTTTTTATGAATAGCGATATGCGAGCTCTATATGATTTCATGTTTTGCGAGCTCTGTGTTAAGTAAATGATTTCAAAAGATAACCTTCTGAATTTGTTGGATGTAATGGCATGTCATAGGATTGTGAGTATTCACATGTATATTGTATGTTTTAGGTATTGAGGCCTTCGGACAGGTTGGAGAGATAAGAGAATGTCAAGCTAAGCTCCATTCAATAGGACATGTTGGTGTGTTGGAAAGTATTTAGCCTAGTGCTTCACTTCTGGGACATGTTAAGGACTCATTCAGTCATTCTGAGGCGTTATAAGGAGATCCGTTTATCCAACAGGAGCAAACAAGTGAATAAGATTTTGTTTCTGAAATCATAAGTTTTTACTAAGCTATCCGGCTGTTGGTGTTTGCGAAATAGACTTTGCACAAGTAAGGCGAACCTTGTTCGCAATTCAGTAACCATGCCTATGATTCTATTTAACTTATTTTTTTTTTACTGCAACGTGGTTATTCTTACCTGATTATTCACTAAATTCACAAGAACTCACACACTCCTTTCTATACACTGTGGAGATTTTTATTGCAAGGTGACTCATGGTGAGACAAGGGATCAAGGAAGCAAAAACCTTGGAAAGGTAGAACAAATGAACTTTGGATTAGAGGCAATGTGGGTTTCTATTTGGGCTTAGAGATATCTTTCTAATTACTTCGTTGTTTGTCTTAGGACTAAGTTATTTTCTTTATGTTTCCTTATGTTTGTCCTTATATTTTATCTGTGAATCGATATTACTTATTAAACACCTCTATTTTCAAGTGTAAGATTTTAATCCAAGTTAGATTGATGTTTTCTTAATTGATAAGTTCATAGCTAAACACTAATCTATAAACCTTGAGTACACCGAAGGTAGTACCATGAAAGTTTTAAAACTAACCAACTTATAGAGTTTGCCAAGGTTGCAGTGAAGTGACAGGGGTTGAAGCTTGTTATAGTGCGAACCCCAGCAATTGGTGAATTGCTATCTACGAACCCATAAAGTTTTTGGAACCCAGAAACCTTGCGAACTGAGTTTGCATAACCTTAGCTCTTAAAGGTAGCTCGCAAGACCTACCCCATTTAAATAACTTTTCCCTTAAAAAACTTCAAATGTGCAAGCTATGAAGGGGTGAGAACCCCTACGTTAGATAGATGAACTAATGTGCTCCATGAAGTGTATTGTTTTATAAAAACTTAAAGTTTGCATGCTATTAGTTCCTTTCACTAAATTCTATATGTTCCAAGAAAGTTGATAAGTTAACCCCAGCGAAGTAAGCTTGCATGTTACTATCGCTGCGAACCCTAAAGCCTGCGACGTGAGTTCGTGAGCTTGAGTTGTTTTAAATTTGTGCATACTTTACTTCCCTATAAATGTGAACCCTTAACTTATTATATATGTGAAACCCATAAGTATGCAGACCTTATTTTGTGTGCTAGGTGGACTTAAATTTTTTATGAGAGTTCTTATATGATATTTCGCTGCACATTGATAACTTAAGCATATTCTATCTTCTACATGTGGTGCAATGAAGGTTAGGTTAGTTGTTAATGGAGAGTAAAACAGCTGGCTAATGTAGCATTCCATAGCTTGGGTTCGACGACTGGGCTGAGTATGGGGTGTTACACAACCGCTAATGAGACAATAAAAGTGTATAAATAGGTAAAACCCAGGGTAATATTAGGGTAATTTATTCCTAAAATACATCTGATTTAATAAATAAATTACAGTTGTAAAATTCTGCTCATGCGATCGCTAAAGTCATCACTTTTTAATGCTTACATCATGACATCAATCCTATTTTCAACCCTTGATGCTTCGAAGTTTAGTGTCACAACGCTGAGTGTTGATGTCATGACACGACCGTTGTTCATTTATACTTAAGCCCAAATTGATGCCCTACATACTCAAATAACCCATTAGTCATACCCGAGGCCTGAGGTGGCCTAACGGGTCGTCAAAATACTAAAAAACTGCATAAAAATTCTTATTTTACTGAAATTAAACATAAACTACAAGATACTGAAAATGTAATAAAAACAAATAAAAGAGCTAAGAAACAAGCTCGTTAAGTGTCAAAAAGATTCTAATTTTCCATAACAAATTGTGGCAGATCAATATTCAATTTCAAGTGTAAGAAGTGACAATGGAAAAAGAATTTGAAAATCTTTGTTTTGGCAAATTTTGTAATGAACATGGTATTAGCCATAAATTTTTTAAAGAAGTTGTTGAGAGGAAGAATAAGACTCTAGAGGAAATGGCTAGGACTATATTATGAGAATACAACTTACCAATATATTTTTAGGCGGAAACCATAAACATTTACTATTATATTATTATAGATCTATGGTTAGGCTTATTTTAAAGAAAACTTCTTATGAACTTTTCAAAGGAAGAAAGCCGAACATTAGCTATTTTCATCCTTTTGGTTGCAAATATTTTGTTTTAAACAACGGAAAATAAAATTTCAAAAAATTTAATGCCAACAGCAACGAAGGAATTTTTCTTATATATTCCCCAAATTCTAAAGATTATAAAATTTTCAGCAAGAGAACCCTTGTACTAGAAGAGTCTATACATGTGATTTTTTATGAATCTAACTCTCATTGAAGAAAGGAGTCTATTGATCTTAATGATGTAAAAAATTATCAAGCTCATCCTAACAAAGCATCACATGAAGAAAAAATATTAGATGAGATGGTTCAAGAACTCAAAATTGATGATCTACAAGAACCAACTCAAGTTGAGAAGGAAACTAGCCACTCAAGAGAGCTATCATATGTTAAAGATGATCACATTACTTGTAATTATGTTTGTAACGACCTATTTTTAGAAGGATTTACGAAACTCAATTTCGTAAATCGAGTCAATGAAAATATGAGTATAACGGTTTACACAGTTAGTATAAAAATATATTAAAGAAAAGTTAAGTAATTAAATCCAAAAAATCATTAATTATAGTACATAGACTAAATTGTAAAAGTTCAACCGCTATTAAATTTTAATTTAGAAAGTGCATAAGGATCCGATTAGCAAATATGCAAAGGACCTAAATAGTTATTAAGCCATTGTTAATATATAATAGTGGTGATAATGATAACATCCGCCTAGTTTCGTTAAGAAAGATTATATATTAAACATGTTTTAAAGGTTAGAACTTAAGTTAATTAAGCATTTAATTATAATCTTAAACTTAGTATATATAGAAAGTGAGTGGGAGAGAGATGAGAATTATCATCCTTCTTCATTTTTGTTGCCCAAGTGAAGAAGAAAAAAAGAAATTATCCTTTCGAGGAGGATTATGTAGAACAATCTCCTTGTTTTGAAAATCCATAATTTTCTAATCATGTTTTTAAATTGTCCAATGCATAAAAAATAAAAATAAAAACAATATTTTCTTATTTTTATGCTTTTTGACTGATTTTTGGCATTTTATGCAAACTTGTTTTGGTATAAGTAGTATGTAACATCCCTAACCCGAATCCGACGCCAGAACAGGGTTACGAAGCATTACCGAACTTATAACTTATACCATCAAATATTTCATAATCAATTATCATTCAAATCAAAAACCATTCATAATCATTCATATAGTCACTAATACGAGCCCTCGAGGCCCAAAATAGACATTAAAAGTGGTTTGAGACTAAATCGAGTTCTTAAAGAATTTTTAGAAAGACATGGAAAATTTTCAAAGTGCAGGGGACACATGCCCTTGTGGCCAGGCTGTGTGTCTCGCACAGCCAAGGGACACTCCTGTGTCTCAGGCCGTGTGGGCATTGAAAATATGATCACATGGGATCACAACAAGGATTCATTTTCTTCCATTAAACTTCAAAAATAACTAACATGCTCTAATGGTAAAACCCTAAACTTTCAATTATTTTGCAAATTAGTCCCCTATTTAGCTAGCTTAAGCAACAACGATCCCGAAAACATAAAAATCAACAAAAATAGGATGAGATAGCACTTACATGCAAAGGAAATAGTTGGAGAAATTTTTTCTCTTCTCTAATAGTGAAAATCAGCTAGCATGGATGAAATGAGGAAGATGATATCATTTCTTTTATTATTTTAGCCTTTATTTACCTAATTACCTTTTTACCCTTACCTAACTTTAAAATTTTCACAAATACCATACCATGCACATCCACTAACTCAATTTATGGTCTAATTATCATATAAGGACCTCCACTTTAAAGTTCTATAGCTATTTAACACCTTTAGCTAATAGAACACAACTTTTGCACTTTACGGGATTTAATCTTTTTTCACGAATTGAGCATACAAACGGTAAAATTTCTTAACAAAATTTTTATGCAACAATACTATCATGTTGTAGACCACAATATAATATTAAAATAAATTTCACAACATTGAATTTGTGGTCCCAAAACCACTTTTCCGATTTCACTGAAAACGAGTTGTTGCATAGTAAAAGTTTCCTTAGAAGTTTGCCAAATTGGTTTTTTGGGTTATTTCTTCTTGTGGTATCGATGGAAAGAGACTTCTAGCAATACTTAGGCATTTATGTCTATACAAGTGCCCAAGTATCAATAGTTGCGGGCATATATATACCCCAACAACGTTTTACTTTTCTGCATAACACTCCAAACCAATCAAAATATTTCCCCTTCTTTTCTCCTCTTCACCGTTCGATTCCAACCTTCTCTACCCCCACAAATTTTTTTAGTTTTTTTTACTTAAAATTTCTTCAATATTCTTGTCTCCCACGTGCTCTCCATCACTTTCAATAGATTTTCCATAAATAAAATACACCTTTTTCACTCAATTTTTTCCAATTTTCAAAGGTAAACCCTAACTTTTTTTTTTTTTTTCATTTTTCATTTCTTCCTTGTATCTTATGTTAGTTTTAGTGAATATTTGTCAAAATTTGACCATCTAGCACTAAAATTTTCATCTTTGTATGTTGATTTTGATTTCGATTAAAGAAAAAAACAAAGCAGGAAAATAGGCTTATATTGTTATATAAATTTTATTTTTACTATTACATATCACTACATATTTTAATCCATATATAGTTAGTTTTTACTTATTATCTATTTGTATAAATATATTTATATTCTATCTTTACAACTATATATAATGATAGGTTTATATACATAGTGAAAGTATAACTTATGTATATATGCACATATATATTTTTCATATACATATATATTGTTTAGTTTATATATATTTATATCTATTTAGTTATATATTTGTGTATACATCTCTATTGCAACACTTTTTATGTATATATATAATTATTTCGCAAACTATTTAAGTATATTGTATATACGATTCAATTATATATATACATATTCTGGTTTTCCTATCTCTCTACATGGTTTTAATACCATTGTATAGTTTCTAAGATCATCACTTTTGCATCAAATTTGCAGCGTTTGGGGATATAAATTTCTTGTATATGCTCTATTTTTATAGGTACCTACTTTTTAATCGTCTCATTTACCCTTAGTTTACCCTTTGTCTAATCATGACTCCCCGTAGCTTTACTAAAAGTCCTGTTAAGAAGTGTGCTAGGGGTGAATCCTCTAGTACAATCCCAACCCCTTCCTTAGCTAATTGTTTTAAAGAAAATGGCACCCTAGAAAAATTCAATACATACATTGCCACCCAAAATGTCGAAATATCTTGTCCACTAGACCTTAACTTTGTCTCAAATCAACTCGAGTTTAAGTACCTCAATCAACTTCATGATTGAGGTTGGTTACCTTGTCTAAAAATTAGGGGCATTTTCTATGAAAACCTGTTAGGGCTTTTTACTCCAATGCCAAATTTATCTATGGTTTCGATGGTTCAATCGTCATTTTCATCACTTCTTTTGTTATGGGTGAAAAAGTTGAGGTCTTTATTTCTTCTCTTGCGTGACATCTCCCCATTTCAAATAAGGGTGACAGTAACAACCAGGGATTTAAATTGCGGTCGCGGTCGCGTTTTTGGTCGCGTTGCGTTTATCGCGGTTGCGAACATAACGGACGTTATTGCGGTCCTTCTGGGTATCATGGTCATGAATTTTTTAAAATTCGCACAACTTATTATAAAACATAATAAATATAATTATAATTATAAAAGTCACTTTTAATGATTTTTAGAATGTTTTCTAACACTTATGAACTTTTATTAATGTGATATGAGAACATAACTTTTATAATCATTAAATATGCTTACATTTATTTACTGAATTTTCTAAGAATGTTATATTAACTAATAACAAAGTAAAAAAAAAAGGAAATATTAAACATTTATCATATTTAATAAGTTCGAAAGTTTTAAGGATAAAATAATTAAAATTCATACGATAGATGTCTTCAATATTTCTTGTGACTTTGAAGATGGTAAAGATATAGACATTCTATTCGCAAAAGGAAAAAGGAATATATAATTGTATAGATTCTCATTAATTATTTCTATTTACTACCACTTATTATCACTCTCATTCTACTTTAATATATAGTTTAACATGCTTCGACTCTTAATTATCTTTTCATAAAATATACTCCATTCATTTATCTAAAGATATATTTTAAATGTTTTAATATCATCAAAATTAAGAACTTTAACAAAAGTTTTCTTCAAAAAAAATACCTTACAAATAATGGTAGTGGTGCGATTTAGTTTTCACCAATTAGTGGAATGACGAGGAAGATCAAATCCTTCACCTTCACTTTGAGAGCGTTCTTGACTTGATTCTCTTGGCCTTTGTCCAAAAATATATCCAAAAAAAGTAACATTTTCACCTTGGTTTTCATATAATTGATATGGAGGATATATTTGAGGAGGAGGATACATGAGAGGTGGAGGTGGGGATACATTGGTGGTGGAGGATGCATTTGAGGTGGTATGGCACACCATAATTAGGAAATGGTGGGTAATAACCATATGGTTGTGGATAACCATGTGAAGGTTGAAAATATGAAGGTTGTTACGGTGGATAAAACCTTGAGTACTAGTAGATGAATCACTATACCCAAGGTTACTAGAACTCGATCTCCTACCAGATGAAGAGCCTACTGAAGTATGCTTCTTGCCTTTTCCTTTTGATGGAGCTTTAGGTTCACTTCTATCTCTCCTACGTTCAGGAAACATATTTCCATCAAACTCTGATCTATCACGGAAATGTCCACTAGTGGTACCGACCCCATATTCTCCTCCATACCGACTAGAAGACCTAATTTCACCTCTATCACCACTATATACATCATCCTCTTCAATTGGACTTAAACCACCACCATCGAGTCCATCTCCACTCTGACTTGGCGTTGAACTAGAACTTGAATGAGACAAATTCAAGTGATGAGATTGATTAACATCCATCTCATCATCGAGGTATCCACAGGCAACACAAGCATTTTCACCATCTAATAATGGATTCTCTTTCTCATGAAGCCATTCTGATAGTGGATCAACATCTTCAAAGGTATGATCAAGGCTGATAGGATTAAAACTAGCGTTTATATCATCAGTGCTCATTCTTTTTTGATGCCTTATCTTAAGCCTCATATTATAATAGGTAAACACTAGTTTCTCAAGTTTTTATACTTCAACCTATTTCTTGCCTTGGTGTGAATATAACTAAATGTGCTCCAATTTCGTTCACAATTTGATCTTTGAAGTTGTTTGACTAAGCACTTTAATTGCTAATTTTGTAATTCGGAACACATGTGCCGTATATCATCCACCACTCAATTGCATAATATTATTTAAATTTCAAAATAACTTTAAAATGTACAATATAATTAAATAATATAAATTAAATTAAATAATTTAATTAACATTTACGGATTCATTTGCTTCCAAGCTCTTTGTGCTTGTGGAGTACCGAATGTCTCATGTTTATCTCTAAATAGCAACAACTGCATAAATAAAAGATAGAGTAAAAAAATTAAAAATAAAAATTCTATTTCAAATTATGTAACTAAGTTACAAATAATAGTACTTGAATCTAACTTTGATTAACCATTCGACTTGATTATCAAGAGAAGGTTCTAATTTTTCAATTCTTGATCGTGTACCTTCTAATGTTTCTATTAGTACATTCTCAGAATGCTCCACCCCAAATTGAAATTGAGGATTGAGAAAATAACCTAAGTATAATTTATAAGAATATCATCAAATAATAATAATCTAAAGCTTAAAATAATAAAATATAAAAAAAATTTCTTAATTATATGAAACATTTTATCTTACTAGCTGAATGCAAGTCAGAATGCATAAAATTCCATCTATTGTCAATAATCTTTTCGTACTCAGTGAAATATCGACAATCTTGTTGAATTGCTCATTTAGCTCTATCAACAGCCTCATAAATAAAGCCTATTGTTGGTTTTTCATCGCTATCCACAAGTCTCAATACTTTTACTAGAGGCTCGTAAACTTTTATGAGGTCATTGGCCTTTTTCCAAAAATCTTTTCCCAAGACAATTTTTTTGGCTTCATAAGCAGGCCCTGGCTTTTGCTGTCCCCATTTTGATTCTTTAAATTCCTATATATTCATAAGAAAAATTTTAAAATAATATAATTTAAATTATTTGGAACTAATAAAATAATTAAAGGTTGCTATATTTAAGTAATTATATTAACTAATTATAAAATACTAACCTTTGAATTAAACATTTCTCTCAGACCTTGCTTTTGTCTTGTTATCTCTTCAAGTTGAATGAAATGAGTTGCAAATCGAGTAAGAGCAGGTCGAAGTATTTGTTTCCCTTGTGTATATTTCTTCATCAAATCAATCTGTCCAAATGTGATTGTATATAAAACAAGTCACTTTCTTTGCCTCATCTAACACTTTTGCTACCGGGCTTTTTCCCAATGTCTTCAAGGCATAAATCTAAGCAGTGAAATGCAGATGAGGTCCAATATAGGTGTTTTCTTTTCAACATTAATTTTTTCCAGTGACTTTCATTCTTTGCCTCATTATCGATCACTATTTGGACAATGCAATTTTCTCCAACTTCTTCTACAACTGAATCTAACAAATTGTAGTAGAATTCAGCATCTCTACTACGAACACTTGAGGCATCTACCGATTTCCAAAAAATGGTTCCTTTACTACAATAAACAAGGAAATTAATGATGTGCATTTGATTCAAACTGTTGGTCCAACCATCACACATTAGAGTTGCACCCAATTCTTTCCAATGAGTCTTTAGTTCATTTACCCAATCATGAACTCGTTGATACTCTAACTCCAAATATACATTTGAAACCTCATAAGGTGTTGGGAGCTTTACACCTTGTCCAACTTCATTGACACTTGAATTAAGTTATACAACCATGGAGAGCTTGCTAATTGAAAAGGAAGTCTTTCATATATTAAAATTTAGAAACCGCTTCACCTATCTTCCTTGAAAATTCTTTAAAAAAGAGTCATTGACATTTGGTTCCTTTGAACTTTTGCTTCTAACCAATTCAGGTATAGCTCCCCTTAAGGTAAATTCAGACTCACTTGGGATGGATTTTCTTGTTCTTTCCCTATGATATTCTCTAGCTGATCCATGAGAAGATCGCCCTTCTTCATAAATGTTATCATGACCACCAGTACTTCACCTGAATTCTTCCCTTCTATGCCACTCATGTTGTGATTGGATACTTTCTCGAGTTGCTTGCCTTATAGCAGAAACCTCATCAATGAATTCTTCATGTTCATCCTCCTCTTCTCTTATTTGAGATAAGAATTCATCTTTTCTCCTCTTTTTGTCTATTTTCTTTGTGTTGCTTTCTTTCAGTATATTCATCATACTTTCTCTAATGACACTGTTAATAAAATAAAAAATTCACACTTTATATTATTATCAATATTATATAATCTTTATTGATAAATTTACAATAACATTTAAAATAATAATGAAGTATCACATACCAAGTAACATTAGGGCATGGTGCAACATTGCTTGTTTTATGAGCAATGTGCTCCTTAAATCGTGTTATTCCTCCTTTCACAACTTTACCACAAAGTTTACACACGATATTTCCTATCGCATTTGGCACTGGAGTTCCAAAGTGCCCATCTATATCATTACTTGGTGCACCCTCCAATCCTTTAGTCGGGAACTCTTCACGCGGTGGCATGCTTTATTTTTATATATATAAGAAACATAAAATTATATTTAGAAATATAAGTAACTCATTACTTACATTATTAACAATATAATAGAAAAAAAAAAAAGTAAACATCATTAACATGAAAAATTTAAATTTATTGCATAATACATACATAATTTTTTTTTAAAAACAACAATACACCATAACCCATTAGTACTTGGTTCCAAGGTAATTACTAATTAGTTTTTAATATTGAAACAAGTAAACAAATTGAAATTAATGTTTTTCACTTTAAATTTAGAAATTAATAGTTAACTAATACTTTTTAATACAATAAGATCGAATTAATTTTTCTATACATATATAAATAAAATCAAATTCTAATCTCATTTTTTAAATTTTTTATTTTTCAAAAGTTAACTTTTTTTAAATTTTATTCAAACTCGAAGTTAGAACAAGTGAGAATAGTTTTGCCTAAAATATTTCATAATATGCTTATAATGATCCGTTATTATTATTATCATGTTCATGTTTTATTTCAAAATATTTATTTCAAGTCCTTTAAAATTTAATACTATGTGATCCAATCAATATGCAATTTATAACCCACAAAATGAATATATATTCTTGAATAAGTAAGTGAAGTATTATTTTTTTGAAACTAAAATTGAGCTTTATTCTAACAAATCAATAATACACAAAATTAAAAACTAAAAGGAAAAAAATTTAAAAATGAAAGAGTCCGGTCCAATTATAATAAGACTTGGCCCAAGTAAATTTAATTATAGAACAAAAACTAAAATAAAGAGAAAAAATTTTAACCTTAAATAAAATAAAATATTTTTAATTTTAATTAAAAAATTAAAGAACGGCAGATAAAATTTTGTAGCCCTTAAAACCCACAAAATATTTTTAACCTCTAAAACGCCTCTGTTCTCTAATCTCTTCTCTTCTCTCGTCCAGGTCATCATTCAACACTTCAACTTCTTCTTCATTTTTTTTTCAAAGTTTAAATCCTAAAAAGCGATGCAAGAACCACATAAAATTTGAAAGAAAAGCGATGGTGATGAGTTTTAGAAACTCTATCTATAATGATTCGTGACATCCTCCTCTTCCTCTCCTCTGAAATTTTTGCCTATTGGAAAATATGTTGCTGCTTGCTGGCTACCTTCTCCCTTCATCGGTTCATCGGCATCCCTATTAAGTCTCTAAAGAACATATGCAATGCAGATTGAAGACATGCAAGCAAGAACCAAGACAAAATTTCAGGTAACTTACTTGAAAATTATTTGCTGCTCCTTCCTCTGTTCGTTTATTTGCTGCTCCTGCCTCCTGTGTTGTTCAGTTTTTGCCGAATTACAAAAATGTTTGAAATTTTGAATAAGAAACCAACTAACCAAGCACTTTAAAATCGCTCTGAATCTTTGTTGTTTGCTTTTCACTTTTCAGATTCAACATTTCAATTTTCAAGTTCAACTTCTTTTTACTTTTTTTTGATTGAAAACCCTGATTTTGCAGGTAGGGCCATAGGGGAATATATTCCCTTTTGGCTTTTGTTTTATTGTGTTTGTCTGTTTGACATTGTTTTGTTTCTGGTGAATGGTGATGATACTTAACTTAATAGATGAATTTTTTTAACTATAACGGAAAATAACGGGAATAGCGGCCCGTTATTGCCACAACCGGCCGTTATCCATTAAATTGCGGCCGCGATCCGCCGCTATTGGTGTGACTCCGCTTCACACCGCTATTTTCAGCAATAGCGGTTTCGGACGGCGCCGCTACCACTATATAACAGTCGTTATTCTGATAACGGGCCGCTATTTGAATCCCTGGTAACAACCATGGTTTATTCCCTTATGACCTTTTTACCCTAACAACTATGTAGGTGAGCTCGACTTGCAAGATAGGATCCTCCATCTCATTTTTACTTGGATAGTGGCCCTACCAACAAGCATTCCAAATTTCAAAATTCAGATCGTTGGATGTGACATTGCTTTCGTACAAACCCTTTCCTTAATCTTTCCTAAATCATTTTCCTTAACATTGTTGAGATTGTTCGTCTTTCGATATCTAGCAACAAAACTATTAAGTATGGCACATTTCTCACTCATATCTTCTAGGCCCTTAAGTTAAACGTTAATGTTAATCTTGGTCGAGCAAAAACTTCCTATCTCGATATGTCAACTACCTATAGTTTTGGTTGGATCAAACGTGATGGTGAATGGATTTGCAATCCCGAGCGTGCTCATCAAGCTCAACAAGCCACCACTAGTCATCAAAGGGAAGGGGCGCTACTAGAATATGCTCTTCAACAAGCAGATATACTCGCTTTGGCACCTTCTCTGTCCCCTTGTACCCTCACTCTTCTTGATGTGATACATGGGTTGTCTTTGCATGCTGATGCATTAACATCCCATGTATTAGATCAGTACAATCTTTTGAATCAGCGCATCTCGGATCTTGCCTCTCGGTTCCTTCTGCCCCTCGATGCCTAGTTTATTTTGTTGGCTTAAAACTATCCTAGTTGTTTGGTTGGGATATTTGCTACTTAGTTTGCTTTTGCTTTCTTTTATTTCCACTTTAGATGATATTTTCTATGTTTTTAATGTTTGACTCATGATACTTTGGATGCTTTTTATTTGCTAATATGCTTTGGTTTTTATTTTATTAATTTTCTTGTGTTTCTACTTCGTGTCTTTCTACTTTTCATGTGCTTATATGCTTTATTTTATTTTAATTTGTATCCTTTTATCATCTTCTATTTATTTTTTAATTTTTTGTTCTCTCTCGGTTTTTTAAATGTATGTTTCTTTTTATATTACAAAAAAGGAGAAGAAAAGTAAATTTTGGAAGTGAAAATATCTTTATACAAGCTATATGGTTTAAAACATAAAATGATTGTTTATCAACTAATTCTCAAAATGTTTTCATTATTAAAGTTTAAAATCAATTCAAAATTTTAAAAAATGTCTTCATCGAATAAATTTTTAAAAAGAGCTTAACTAGAAAATAATGTTCGAGTAAAAGGGAGATAGCAAATTTTTTCAATGGTTTTGTTATATCAAAAAAGGGAGATGCTTAGCCTTGGTTTTTCAAATGTTTTGATATAACAAACTCAAACTTTAAATTCTCACTTAGTCAAATTTACAATTATTTTGTATAAACCCTCAACATTATTTTCAAAATGTTTAGAAACTCAAAATTGTAAAATGCCTTTGAAAAAAAAAAACTTATTCAAAACAAATTTTACAACTTTGAAACACTTCTACCGATACAAGTGAATAGAAGTATTGGCAAAACCAAGTCAAAGAGTATCCAAAGAATTCTTTCTAACTTCTATCGATGCTTGAGGGCCCTTCTACCAAAACATCCCCAGTTGTATCAATACTTTTGAGGAGTTTACTAGTAGAAGTAAGTCATCGAACTTCTACCGATACAAGTAAGTTAGTGAACAATTTTTAGGTCCCTTGCACCTTCTATCGATATAACTATAGGCACAAGTCTAAACCCTTGAAACCCTTATATTTTTACTAATACAAGTGGACTTCTACTGGCACAAGTCCACTTGTAGTGATACAATTGGTTTGTAGTATGAAATTAATGCTCGAAGTAACTGCAACAACGACTTTAATTGGCTCCCAAAGTCCCTAAGGTTGTTAGAAGGCATAAATAGAGGTCAATATCTCCATATTGAAGACATGAAACAAGTTTACAAAGCCAACTGCACAAAAATCCAATATTTTCATTGATATTCTCTTTGTTCAGCAAACAAACACTTGAGCAACCATCTTTTTTATTCTTTTCAAGTGTTATATTGTCATTGAGTGAGCTATATCATTGTAATATCTTCCTTTAAGAGGAGCATTTAATCCTTATTCTTATTTCCCATCTTTGTAAAGGTTTGCAACCCAAAAACCTTAGGGAAATGGCTTTATCTTACATAATGAAAATGTAGTGTTTTGTAAAAGTTAAACATTGTCCTTGAAAGGTTCAACTATAGTGAATTTGGGAAAGCCTTATTTGTGGTAAGCGAGAGCAGTGGAGGTAGGCCATTGGGATTGAACCACTATAAATACTTGTGTCTATCTTGTTTGCAATATTTTCTTAAAGTTTTTAAAGCAACAATTCACCCCCTCTTAGCATTACCTAGCTTAGCACAATGAATCAAGATTGATATATGTTGGAGATTTTAAAAATAATTTGTAACATCCTAGATTAGGGGTTATGCGTTTGTGCATAATTCATGAGTAGTAGGTTTTGGCAGTGTTTGGAAGTGAATTAAGGGTTTTTAAAATCCTAGGATGGAAGAGAAAGCTTTGGATAATTATTTGTTTTTAAGTTAAAAACAAGAAGTGATGTGGAAAAGTGGCAAGGGACGCCACCTAAGGTGCAAGGGTTATGGCATCAAGTGAAGTACTTTGAGGGAAGAGGTTCGAATTCCATTGTGTGCATCTTTGCTTAATTTTATGAAATAGCATGCTTACTGTGATATGTGGTGTGCATTTTTAGAACCTTGGAAATGTAAGGAAATGTATGGAAATATATGGAAATGTAAGGAAATGTATGGAAATGTATGGAAATGTATGGAAATGTAAGGAAATGTATGGAAATATATGGAAATGTAAGGAAATGTATGGAAATGTAAGGAAATGTATGGAAATGCTAACTTAAAAAGAGGAAAGTGAACATTTATGGAAACTAGGAAAATGATTTAGAAATGATTCAAAAGAGGAAAGTGAACATTTATGGAAACTAGGAAAATGATTTAGAAATGATTCAAAGAGGAAAGTGAACATTTAAAATTAGGAAATGTAAGGAAATGTCAAGTTTAAAGAGCCAAACGAAAATTTTGGAAACTTAGAAATGACATAGAAATGTCGAGTTTTAAAGTTTAAAAGAGGAAATTAAGGCAAGGTGGCCTTAAGAGAAAAAGTATGTGAAATTCGACACACAAACAGGCTTGGAAAAAGTGGCCTGAAGATGCCACTTAGAACCTCTGGAAATGGCGCCACATGCAAGTGTATTTGGGCCAGGGATCGAGTCACTTAGGAAGCAAATAAAAGAAGTTTTATTTTTGCTTCTAGAAGCACAGAGGTGGACGGCACAAGGCTTGCAAAGAGGAGTTTCATTCTCTTTTAAATTGGCTAATTGGCGGATAAATAATGGATTTATTTTAGATTATTTTCAAGAGATAAATGAGGAATTATTCTTTAATTAGGAAAATAAGGAGAAGTGATGGCCAAGTAAGGGACTTTGAGTTTAATAATTTCGCTAAGTAAGGATAGTTGCTGAATTATCTTTTATTTTAGGTGATAATTAAAGAGATAAAGCTATCAAAATAGAAGAGTGATGGCCAAGTAAGGGATTCTAAGTTAGTAATTTCGCTATAAAAGGAAAAGAGAGGCCATTACGCATTATTTTCTATTCTTTGAAAGCCTCGCCAAATTCTCTTCACCAAATCTTCTTCTTCTTTTATTTTTGCCAAGTCGAAATACCTTGTGTTCTAGCAGAATCCTCCATCTTTATTCTTCCTTCTCTTTTCTTTCTAATCCTCCAAAAGCGAAAGTTGTGAGATCATCGTCTAGCCATAACCGAATCTCGAAGGTTGAAGTGAAGGTGCAATCGATTTCTTCAAGTAAGGATAAGATCTCATTCGGTTTCATCCTTTTTCTTTTAAGATTTGCCGAAATCTAGGACTAACCCCATTAATATCTTCTTGCCAAAACTTTGAAGAGATCTTTTCGGGATTTGTTTAAGTCAACTACAAGAAGGAGAAGTTCTTTTCCCGAAGGTACACCATAGGTCGCGTGTTCCCTAGTTATTCGGTGAATTTCGGGATTTAAAATCCACAGGGTAAGCACGTAGGTATGTTCAGCCAAGGCCTATTTTGGATATCTAGATCTATTTCATAATTGTTGAAAAGTCGAAACTAACTTATGTAGAGATCCAGTGTTTTGCCAAATACAAGGAGAAGAATAACAAAGTTTTCGGGATTTGAGTAATAAGCAAATCGATATTAAGGTAAGTTTTAGTACACAAATCCTACTAGGATTTGGTTTTATGGCCAAATGAGTTTTTCATTAAATATTTAATATGGGCCGAATGTAGGGAGTTAAAGATCTAAGATCGGAATTCGGGATTTCAAGTGAAATCGTTAAGCGAATCAGGTGTGTACCCCACACTAAATCTTGATAGATTTATGGCTTTAATTCATTATATGTGTTAATATGAAAGTGTAAGAATATGGCTAAGGTACGGTGTGTACCCACACTATTTCTTAATAAGTTTAAGGCCTTTATTTAATATGTATGTATGTTATACTGAATGTGGAAAATATGGCTAAGTACCATACTATGGTACAAAGTACTAAAATACGTTTCCTACTCCTACTAGGAATATGAATATATGTTATTTTAACATGTGAAAAGTGATAAGAATGTGAATTAAGGCATGATTTTGCATATTGTGTATGAAATATGGGGGCATATGGGTTATATGAAAAGGGGAAGTGAATGTGGTGACCTAAGACTACAAACACGGTGACCTAAGACTGTGATATCTGAATGTGGTGACCTAAGACCACAATAATCTGAATGTGGTCACCTAAGACCACAGAAATCTGAACGTGGTGACCTAAGACCACGAATGCGGTGACCTAAGACCGCGATATGGAGTGTAACGGAAGGAGGGTTGACTTAGTAGTCCCCACGATGTGCAGGATGGTACGAGTGGTGTGGAGCGGATGGCATATAGGTTTGGGTTCGGGTTGCATCATATTGTTTAAATGCTTTATGAACATGAATGATATTGTATGCCTGAAATATTAAATTTTAGTGTTGGTTACACATTGAGTCTGTTGACTCACCCCGTTGTGGGATTACTTTTCAGGTGATGACCAGCGATGGACCGGGCCGGCAGATGCTTAGTGGAGGCCATGTGAAGTTCAAATTTCTTTTATTTGGACTATTTTTCTTTAAGTATTTGAATTTAAATTTTGGGAATTATTTGATGTAATAAGGCCTAGTAGAACTATTTTATTCTGTTTTTATTTAATAAGCTTACAAACTTTTACTTATTAAAAGATTAAGTAAATCTATTTTTAAAACAAAGCCCAAACGTTTTGTCACCTAAAGTAAAGGATTTTAATAATGAAATAAACTTGTTTTCAACTCAAGCCCAACCCAAAACGATCTTTCTTCCAAATCACACAAGTTTTTCCTAAGTAACAAAAGAACTTGAAACGATTTACACCGGGGAACATACCAGAATCGGTCAAGGCTCGTGGGCCAGGTTTGGGGTGTTTCAGCTTGGTATCAGAGCCCAGTTTTAAACTCTAGGCCTTGGCTTTAAGGCCCAAAACGTTTTCAAAGTTAAGCCCAAAAAGAATTTTTGTGAATTAAGTAGGTTTTTTCAGGCATGGCCTACTAAGTCTTCGACCCGCAGTCCACCAGGTAAGTACTTCTGACTTCTGAAGTGATTTGAATATGTAAAATGTATGGGCTTTTATGGAAAAGTAGATTAGTGTGATAAGTATTTGAACCCTAGGACTAGTTACCCCAACAATTACATAAGACTTAAATGCCTAATTAAACAAACCTGTGGTTAAGTCGCCGAGTTAGGGTGTGGTAACTCCTGTGTGCATGCCTAGGAATGGTTTCAGTGGGAGCTTGGTATTTAAGAAGTCCGTGTGACTCACCTCCTCTCTCCACTCGAATCCTACCTGGTGCGTAGCTTTGGTTCACCCTGACCAAGAAGACTCGGTCATAGGCTAAACCCAATAACTAAAACCCGAAAGGGAACTAGCCATGTTTTTTTAATAAGAACCCTAATTTTAAAAACTCTTAAAATCATTTTTCTTTAATTGGTGGAAACTATCTTTTCTACACAATTCTCCGAAAAATTTCTGATTTATAAAATTACAAAAATACCCCTAGTGGTAAAATTACAAAAATGCCCTTGGTTTATACAAATGTCTAAAATACCCACAGTTTTAATCAACATTATCATTATTTTATAACAAGTCCAAAAACCCTTATTTGCAAATTATCAAAAACACCTTGATTTTTGGAAAATTACAAAATTACCCCTAACTTACCAAAATTTCCAAAATGACCCTGATTTCTAAAATTTTTGCAACATCATCGTTTTAGAAAATAAATTTCTCAAAAAGAACCCTCAAAGTTTTGCAAATTTTGAAATATCCCTGAATTATTAAACTTTACAAATTTACCCTGGTTTATTACCAAAATACCCCCGAAATTCAAAATTACCAAAATACCCCTGAAATTTCCAAATTTACCGAAAAGCCCCGGGATTTTAAAATTTTCGAAATACTTCTTGACAAAATTACCAAGGAACCCTATTTGACAAATTACGAAAATACCCTTGTAGGGAAAATTACGAAAATACCCCTGGTAGTGGAAAAACAACAGCAATGAAAACTACAACATTTCTCTGAATGAACGAAAGTTCATAATTGATTGATGGATGTAAATACTGTGTGCATGTATGAATACGAAAGAACCACTTCTAAAAATTCTTTCCATAAAACTTCTTCGCGGTTAATCAATGAAACAAAATTTTTTTAATACATAAAACTTCTTAATCAGATTAAATCGCGACGTTAGAAATGAGTTCTAAGGGACGTGAACTTAGAGATTGTGCCTGGAAAGTATGATGGTTGTATTAAGATCAAAGTGCACAGCGTAAGCATAAGTGCGGTGAAAAGGATTGTACGACTGTTAGTAAGTAATGTCGAGGACGAAATTATTTTTAAGGAGGGTAGAACTGTAACATCCTAGATTAGGGGTTATGCGTTTGTGCACAATTCATGAGTAGTAGGTTTTGGCAGTGTTTGGAAGTGAATTAGGGGTTTTTAAAATCATAGGATGTAAGAGAAAGCTTTGGACAATTATTGGTTTTTAAGTTAAAAACAAGAAGTGATGTGGAAAAGTGGCAAGGGACGCCACCTAAGGTGCAAGGGTTATGGCATCAAGTTAAGTACTTTGAGGGAAGAGGTTCAAATTCCATTGTGTGCATCTTTGCTTAATTTTATGAAATAGCATGTTTGTTGTGATATGTGGTGTGCATTTTTAGAACCTTGGAAATGTAAGGAAATGTATGGAAATGTAAGGAAATGTAAGGAAATGTATGGAAATATATGGAAATGTAAGGAAATGTATGGAAATGTAAGGAAATGTATGGAAATGCTAAGTTAAAAAGAGGAAAGTGAACATTTATGTAAACTAGGAAAATGATTTAGAAATGATTCAAAATAGGAAAGTGAACATTTATTGGAAACTAGGAAAATGATTTAGAAATGATTCAAAAGAGGAAAGTGAACATTTCTGGAAACTAGGAAATGTAAGGAAATGTCAAGTTTAAAGAGCCAAACGAAAATTTTTGGAAACTTAGAAATGACTTAGAAATGTCGAGTTTTAAAGTTTAAAAGAGGAAATTAAGGCAAGGTGGCCTAAAGAGAAAAAGTATGTGAAATTTGACACACAAACAGGCTTGGAAAAAGTGGCCTGAAGATGCCACTTAGAGCCTCTGGAAATGGCGCCACATGTAACACCCCAAACCCGGCCCATGAGTCCTGACTGGATCTGGTATGTCAAGGAGTAAAATGATTTGAAACATTTTGAGTGTCTGGTGAAACCTTGTTAAAAATATGGCTAAGGTATTAAAACAGGGTTTGATAAAACTCAGTTGGGATTATTTTTTATAAACGTGGTTGTGTTGATAAACCCTTTGAAAACGTTTGATCATGTAAAAATTTAAAATCGTCAAGGGTATAGTTGACTTGGTGTATTTTGTTACCCGATGGTAACATCTTTGAAAATTCGTATAAATTGGGAAGGGGTGAGTCACCAAGACTCAGTGTGTAATTTTCCCCACCCAGAAATGAAACTCATACACAGATTATTAATAACATGCAAATATGCAACCCCACTAACCATCCGTACTCCTTTAACTACCCCGTGTGGTCAAAACCACTGGTGGTCAAAAACCACTGGTGACTAGAGTCACAAATCAAATGATGGGGCCAACCCATCATGTGGTCAAAACCACTGATGGCCATAGGTCACAAATATCATAATGTGGTCAAAACCACTGGTGGTACCAAACTACTGGGACTTAGTCACGATTTATCAACGGTGTGGTCAAAACCACTGGTGACCGAAGTCACAATTAAACTGATGGGACCGACCCATCTTGTGGTCAAAACCACTGGTGACAGTCCATAGAAATCATCCCTCTCCTCTCATCAATCCCACCATCATCATGCTTACAAATGTCATAATCCCAAATATCATGCATTTATGTATAGCATAGCATCCAACAGCATATGATGGCATACAAAATCATATATCATAGATCACGTATTAGGGGACTTACCCGGAATCCATGCTTAAGCCCACAAGCAAATCACTACCATAATGATTAAAAGGCACAATATAACAATGTTAATTAATAAAGTGTGTAAAGAATTTTACACACCTGTTACTAACGCGAATCCTAGATCCCGAAGTTTTCAATCTATAGTGCTCTATCCCTTGACCTATATTCGGCCAATCCTCAAGTTAGTGCCATAGGCCTATTCGGCCATGATAATTAAAACCCGAAGGCTCATTTGTGGCACCTACCTTGAACCGATTTGGTTTCCAACCAAATCCCGAAGCCACACACTGGATTCCTTGCAATCGGCCAAACCTTAGATCCATACAATTGATTAGTTTTCAGCTTTTCCAAGTATCTAATGGAAAGACTAAAGAGAATCCCTCAGTAGACTTACCAAATCGATTAGCGAGAGAATGGAGGATTAGATCTCTCGCTTTGAAAATCCGGAGTTCCTAGGTGAAATCGGTTTCAAAAGTGGTTAGCCAAATCATCAATAAATGCTAAATTTCGGCTCTTCCCCTCATCTAAGTCGACAGAGAAAAAGAAAATATGGGAAGAAGGTCCCGGCAAACACTTACCTTCTCAAACCGATTGAAAAAGAAATCCCGAAGAGACTTATACTAACCTTTACATTCGACCAAGTGAGTCTAATGGGAGAGGCAGGATTTCAACAACAAGAGTGGTAGAGGTTCGGCTAATAGAAAAAGAAAAAGAGAAGGGAGAGAAGTAGGGAATTAATGGTGATTTCAGTTTTGAGAAAGAAGAAAGAAAGTAGATGGGAGATAAGGAGATTCGGCCAAAGATGGATTTTGCACAATGTTCTTTGGTATGCTTCAAAGAAAAACAAGGAGTATCAAGGGAAGAGAATGGGGTTTCGGTTTGAATCATCAATGGAAAAGAAGAGTGTTAGCCGAAAACTCCCCTAGGACGCCCTTACCATTCGGCCACCTCCCTCTTTTAGTGATAATATCCACCCTTTAATTATCACCCAAGAAAAACAACATTTATCTTCCATTTATCCCTTAATCTCCTCTTTAAACAAATAAAATAAAAATAAAATACATATTATCACTCTTCTTAGCCGAAATAAACAAGGTTTATCCCTATCATAATAAGAGTCCTTCATGCAAGCCATCAACTCCCTCTCTAATGCCAGCTTGCATAAAAAAAAAACAAAACCAACTGCTGCTCCCTTGGTTCGAACATAAGACCTCACTACCGCAGCCCATCTTACCACGCCCCAAGCCACTCTTCCAAATCGACTTTCATGCTCAAACTCACCCACAAAAATCTTTTAAAGCCTTCTAACTTGGCCCCCTTTCCTTTAGCGCCAAAAAGCCCAAAAAAATAAAACACATCCCCCTTGTAACTCCCAAGATTCGAACCCAAGACCTGCCCAAACGTCACCTCTAAGCCCTTTAGTGGCGCATGGAAGCCACTTTGCCAATTAATTCTTTGTGTCATGCTTTACCCGAAATTTTACTTAACCCCTATCTCACCTAATTCCCTCCTTTTAAGCATTTAAAAAGAAATTTTAGCCCTAAGTCTGACCTAGTTCGGGGTTATGACTAGACCCTAGAACATGCTTAGCAATCATAGTATTCATTTCTTCAAGCACACACATGGGAAAATAATTAAATTACAAACAACCCCTAATTTAGGATGTTACAGTTCTACCCCTTAAAAGAATTTGACACCGAAATTACGGATCGGAAGAGTAGGGGTATTATTGTCACGCATCACATCCTCGGGTTCCCATGTGGCCTCCTCCGTACCATGGTTTCGCCATAGCACCTTCACCAAAGGCACGGACTTCCTTCGCAGAACTTTGACATCTCGATCCAAAATTTATACCGGCTCCTCCTCGAAAGACAAGTCTGAGTTCACTTCAATTTTCGCAACCGGCACTACGTATGAGGGATCTGATCGATAGCGCCTTAGCATCGAAACATGGAAGACATCATGTATCTGGCTCAATTCTGCTGGAAACTCAAGCTGGTAAGCTACCGGTCCCACACGTTTCAACACCGTGTACGGTCCGATGAATCTAGGGCTTAGCTTGCCCTTCCGACCAAACCTCAGCACCTTCTTCCAAGGGGATACCTTCAAGAAGACCTTATCACCCACTGTATATTCAACCTCTCTGCGCTTAAGATCGGCGTAGGATTTTTGCCTGTCTGATGCCTCCTTAAGACGATCCCGAATTACTCTCACCTTATCCTCCATCTCCGCCACTAACTCTAGACGCAACATCCGACGTTCTCCTAGTTTTGTCCAACATGTAGGAGTACGGTATTTTTGACCATACAGCGCCTCGTATGGTGCCATCTGAATACTCGCTTGATAACTATTGTTATAAGCGAACTCAGCCAAAGGTAGGTACTCCTCCCAACTACCACGGAAATCCAAAACACAGCCCCTCAACATGTCTTCCAACACTTGGATGACCCTCTCAGATTGTCCATCAGACTGCGGATGAAAAGCCGTGCTAAAATTCAACTTCGTGCCTAACTCTTGATGTAAAGCCTTCCAGAATCTTGACGTAAATCGGGGATCTCGATCTGAGATAATGGACACAGGTACTCCATGTAACCGCACTATTTCTGCGATATACAACTTAACTAACCGTGGAAGTGAGTAGTCAACCCTTACCGGTATGAAATGGGCCGACTTAGTCAACCGGTCTACTATCACCCAAGCAGCATCTTTCTTACTGGGCGTAAGGGGAAGCCCACTTATGAAATCCATAGTAATCTCCTCCCACTTCCACTGTAGGATCCTTACCAGTTGTAACAGCCCCAATGGCAATTGATGCTTAGCCTTAACTTGCTGGCATGTCAGACACTTGCCCACTAACTCGGTTACTTCTCGCTTAAGACCCGGCCACCAAAATGGCTCCCTTAAATCCTGATACATCTTGTTGCTTCCCGGGTGCATAGCGTACGGACTGCTATGAGCTTCTTTAAGGATTCGCTGCCTCAAATCATCATCCTTAGGCATGCATACTCTCCCCTGAAAGTACAACACTCCATCACTGCTCAACCTGAAACCTTCAGCCTCACCATTCTGTACTTGCAACCTCTAAGTATTCAAAGCTTCATCGGTCATCTACCTTTCTTTGACCTCATTAATCCAAGACGGCTTCACTTGCAACTCTGCCAAAAGGCTTCCATCCTCATAGAGACTTAGGTGAGCAAACATTGCTCGCAAATTCGCTACCACCTTTCGACTCAATGCATCAGCTACCACATTAGCCTTCCTCAAATGGTATTCGATTGAGTAGTCATAGTCTTTCAGCAACTCAATCCACCTCTGCTGCCTCAGATTTAAATGTTTCTGAGTCAAGAGGTACTTCAGGCTCTTATGATCTGTGTAAACTACCGACTTCTCCCCATACAGGTAGTGCCCCCAAATCTTCAAGGTAAAAACCACAGCAGCCAATTCCAAATCATGTGCTGGATAGTTAGCTTCGTGAGGCCTCAATTGCCGTGGACGCATAGCGACTACCTTCCCTCTTGCATCAACACACACCTAAACCAAGATGTCGATGCATCACAATACAGTGAATTCCTTTCACGCCTCAGTGAATCAAGACTAGTGCTTCTGTTAAAATCCTCTTCAGCTTATCGAAACTCTCTTGCTGCTTCTCAGACCACACAAACGAAACTCCTTTCCTCAGCAGCTTAGTCAACAGTGCTGCGATTAAGGAGAAATTTTCCACGAATCTCCTATAATATCCTGCCAACCCCAGAAAACTTCAAATTTTCGTAACTGACTTTGATGGTTTCCATTCCAATACTACCTCAATCTTACGGGGATCCACCCTGATTCCCTCGGCTGAAACAACATGCCCTAGAAAAGTTACCTCCTTGAGCCAGAACTCACATTTGCTGAATTTGGCATACAACTGCTTCTCCCTCAGAACTTGCAGAACCAAATAAAGATGTACGTCATGCTCCTCCTCAGACTTCGAGTACACCAGAATGTCGTCTATGAATACCACGACGAACCAATTCAAATAGGGTTGGAAAACTCGGTTCATCATGTCCATAAACGCGACCGGTGTATTTGTCAAACCAAAAGGCATTACCAGAAACTCGTAGTGTCCATACCGAGTATGAAATGCCGTCTTGTGGACATCAACCTCCTTCACCTTAAACTGATGGTATCCCGACCTAAGGTCAATCTTAGAGAACACCGATGCCCCTTTGAGTTGATCGAACAGATCGTCAATCCTGGGCAAAGGATACCGGTTCTTTATTGTCAACTTGTTCAGCTGTCGATAGTCTATACACATCCTCATTGTCCCATCTTTCTTCTTGACAAAAAGCACTGGAGCTCCCCAAGGCGATACACTTGGTCGGATGAACCCTCTATCCAACAATTCCTGAATCTGTGCCTTCAACTCTACCAATTCTTTCGGTGCCATCTGATACGGAGCTATAGATACTGGCGCGATTTCGGGTAATAGATATATACCAAATTCAACCTCGCGGTCTGAAAGTAGACCCAAAAGTTCCTCTAAAAACACATCAACATAGTCCCTTACAGTCCGGACATCTCTTACAGCAACATCCTTAGCTTCCAAAGCATAGACGTGCACCACATATACTTCACAACCCTTCCTCACCATCTTTTTCGCCTTCAATGCAGAAACCAAATTAGATAGGTAATCTCTCCTTTTACCTATCATCACCACCTTATCACCTTCTACAGTCTTTATTACCATACCCTTAGCTGCGCAATCCAGGCTAGCCTGATATATTACTAGCCAATCTATCCCGAGGATTAGGTCGAACTCCCGAAATGGTAGTTCCATCAAGTCAGCCAAGAACACGACCCTTTAGAGTTCTAGGGGTTCGTTCCTATAGAGTTTACTTACTTCTACAGAGTGACCTAAAGGGCTTAATACAGTCATCTTCCTAGAAGTAAGCTCAAAGTCTAAATGCAGAGTTTCCACTACGCTACTAGCAATGTATGAGTGGGTTGAGCCAATGTCAATCAAGGTACTATAGGGTACACCAAAAATCAAGAACATACCGGTTATGACGTCCGGTGCGTCGCCTTCCTCTTGACACCTTGCGGCATAGACCAAACCAGGTTGCCTAGCCTCAGTACCACCGGTACCTCCCCTCGGTGCCCCACGACCTCTGCCAGCACCATTACCACCTCTTCCTGCACCACGACCTCTCAGAGGCTGTTGGTTATCCCTTCTATTCGGTGCATGATCCTGACCCTCTGATCTCAGTCTAGCTGCCTTTTTCGGACAGTCCCTAACTTGATGCTCCATAGACCCACACTCGAAGCATCCCCGGTTACCATTCCAACATTCCCTCGTGTGAGACTTCCCACACCGGGCACACCGTGGCGGCCATTGAGGATTAGCAGCAACAGCAGGCCTAGCAGCTTGATCCGACCCACCAAACCTTGTTCTCTTCTGCTGATTACCAGAGAACCTTGAAGATCTAGAGCTCCTCTTATTCCAACTCCTATCTTGATTCCGTCTAGCCGACTGTCTTACCCCTTCAGGAACCTTCGATTTCTCCACTAGGACAGCGAACTCCCATTCCTGTTGTGGAGCTATCATCATCCTCAACTCATCTCTCAGCCCATCCTTGAATCTAACACAGCGTTCATGCTCGGTACCCACAATACCACGAGCATACCTACTCAATCAGAGGAATTCAGCCTCATACTCTGCCACTGTCTTATTACTTTGAACCAGGTTCAAGAAAGCCTTCCGCTGTGCATCCACGTAACTAGCTCCTATGTACTTCTTTTGGTAGGCGGCCTTAAAGAATTCCTACGTGAGATCCTCTGCCATCGCTCCATCTCTTACAGTGAGCCACCACTGATATGACTCATCCCGAAGCAGAGATATTATGCCCTTCAACTTCTCCTCAGCTGTGAAATACAGGTCACCCATGATTCTCTCAGTCGATTCCAACCAATACTCCACCGCACTGGGTGCCACTCTAGAAACTCCTCTAAACACCTCCGCTCCGTTAGCCCGGAGTCATTCAACCACGAATTTTTGGGCTCCTACACCCGCTCCTGCCTCAGCAACTCGTTCCAACATTCATAGCACCGCCTGGGATACTACGTCGTTACCACCAGTCTGATCTTGAAACTCAGTTTCCGCCGTCGGGAGATCCGGCATCTCATTTCCAAACCCATGACCAGACCCTGCTGGCTCCGACAAGGTCATCCTCCCTCTACCACGGCCACGGGGCGGACGTCCACGACCTCTTGTACTCATTACTCTTGTTTACGTTTATCTGTTTAAGAATTTTATGCATTAGTACCTTTGTTTCACTTGATTATTCGCGAAGAAATTTTATGATAGGAGTTTTAGGAGT
The DNA here is from genome assembly GCA_025506655.1 of Gossypium rotundifolium. Taxonomy (NCBI): domain Eukaryota; kingdom Viridiplantae; phylum Streptophyta; class Magnoliopsida; order Malvales; family Malvaceae; genus Gossypium; species Gossypium rotundifolium. The sequence goes on from CP106722.1 coordinate 66,709,935, forward strand.
GGTTCTTTCGTATTCATTCATGCACACAGTCTTTCTATTCATTCATTCACAGAGACGTTGTAGTTTTCATTGTGATGGTTTTTCCACTATCCAGGGGTATTTTCGTAATTTGTCCTACAGGGGTATTTTTGAAATTTTCCAAAAATAAAAGTTCTAAGATGATTTTGTCAAAAATTATTTTGGAACTCTTAAATTCTCAGGGTATTTTGAAAAATTTTGAAATTCGGGGGTATTTCGGTAATTTTAGACCTCAAGGGTATTTCGGTAAATTTTCACAAATCAGGGTGAATTTGTAAAATTTAATAAATCAGGGATATTTCAAAAGTTGTAAAACTTTGATGGTTCTTTTTGAGAATTGCATTTTCCAAAACAGTGATGTTGCAAAATTTTGACAATCAGGGTTATTCTAGTAATTTTGTTGTTAGGGGCAATTTTGTAATTTTACCACTAGGGGTATTTTAGTAATTTTTCATAATTAGGGCATTTTCATAAAAATATTTCCAAAATTTGGTTCTGATTGATTTCACAAAAGAAGGATATTTTGAAAATTCTCTATTTGGAAAATTTTTTTCATACGGAAGGTATTTTGGTAATTTACAGGCCAGGGGTATTTTGGTCATTTTCTTTTTTTTTAAAACCAAGGTTTTACTTACTTCAAAACAAAAAGGCTAGTCCTTTTCGGGTTTTAGTTATCAAGTTTAGCCTGTGAGTGTGTTGTCTCAGCTAGGATGAACCGTCACTACGCACCAGGTAGGATTCAAGTGAGTAGGAGGTGAGTCACTAGGACTGCTTAAATACCAGGCTCCCACCGAATCCAATCCTAGACATGCATATAACGATTGCCACATCCCTTGCTCAGTGACAACTCATAGGGTTGTTTAAGGAATTATTAAGTCTTATGCATTGTTTGTTGGGGTATGCTAACCCTAGGGTTCAACAATTCCTTATTCTAATAGTCTACGTTCCCAATTTACCCTTCTACCCCTATCAAATATTCACAAAAATAGATAGAAGTACTTACCTGGGCGGATTGGTGCCGGAGACTCGGTGCCATGCTGTTCAAGCCAAAAACAGTTTCCCAAAACATTCCAATAAGGCCTACTAACAAAAACAAAACACTTTGGGCCTTGGGCCCCCACAGCCGAGTTTTGAACCGGGCTCTGATACCAAAACTGTAACACCCCAAACCCGGCCCATGAGTCCTGACCGGATCTGGTATGCAACGGAGTAAAATGATTTGAAACATTTTGAGTGTCTGGTGAAAACATGTTAAATATGGCTAAGGTATTAAAACATGGTTTGATAAAACTCAGTTGGGATTATTTCTATAAACGTGGTTGTGTTGATAAACCCTTTGAAAACGTTTGATCATGTAAAATTTTAAAATCGTCAAGGGTATAGTTGACTTGGTGTATTTTGTTACCCGATGGTAACATCTTTGAAAATTCGTATAAGATTCTTAATTTGAAAATGTTGCTTTTAACCGATTTACTTAACATTTATAATTTCATTTTGTAATATAGTATAAGTAAATTAAAAACAACTAATTAAACCTCCAAATAATAATTAGCGGCCTTATTACAACCCAAATTAAAAATGTAGAAAGTAAATAAACATGAACGAGAATCAAATAAAATTCCAAAAACTAAGGAACAAGCATGGCCGCCTCGAGTCCTCTCGGCTCCATCTCGCGATCTACTCATCGCAAAATAAATTGGGAAGGGTGAGTCACCAAGACTCGGTGTGTAATTTCCCCACCCGAAAATGCAACTCATACAGATTATTAATAACATGCAAACATGCAACCCCACTAACCATCCGTACTCCTTTAACTACCCGTGTGGTCAAAACCACTAGTGGTCAAAACCCTTTGGTGACTAGAGTCACAAATCAAATGATGGGGCCAACCCATCGTGTGGTCAAAACCAGCGATGACCATAGGTCACAAATATCATAATGTGGTCAAAACCATTGGTGGTACCAAACTCTTTGGGACTTAGTCACGATTTATCAGCGGTGTGGTCAAAACCACTGGTGACCGAAGTCACAATTAAACTGATGGGGCCGACCCATCTTGTGGTCAAAACCACTGGTGACAGTCCATAGAAATCATCCCCCTCCTCTCATCAATCCCACCATCATCATGCTTACAAATGTCATAATCCCAAATATCATGCATTTATGTATAGCATAGCATCCAACAGCATATGATGGCATACAAAATCATATATCATAGATCACGTATTGGGGGACTTACCCGGAATCCATGCTTAAGCCCACAAGCAAATCACTACCATAATGATTAAAAGGCACAATATAACAATGTTAATTAATAAAGTGTGTAAAGAATTTTACACACCTGTTACTAACGCGAATCCTAGATCCCGAAGTTTTCTATCTATAGTGCTCTATCCCTTGACCTATATTCGGCCAATCCTCAAGTTAGTGCCATAGGCCTATTCGGCCATGATGATTAAAACCCGAAGGCTCATTTGTGGCACCTACCTTGAACCGATTTGGTTTCCAACCAAATCCCGAAGCCACACACTGGATTCCTTGCAATCGGCCAAACCTTAGATCCATACAATTGATTAGTTTTTGGCTTTTCCAAGTATCTAATGGAAAGACTAAAGAGAATCCCTTACCGTAGACTTACCAAATCGATCAGCAGAGAATGGAGGATTAGATCTACTGCTTTGAAAATCCCAGAGTTCCTAGGTGAAATCGGTTTCAAAAGTGGTTAGCCAAATCATAAATAAATGCTGAATTTCGGCTCTTCCCCTTATCTAAGTTGACAGAGAAAAAGAAAATATGGGAAGAAGGTTTCGGCAAACACTTACCTTCTCAAACCAATTGAAAAAGAAATCCCAAAGAGACTTATACTAACCCTTACATTCGGCCAAGTGAGTCTAATGGGAGAGGCAGGATTTCGACAATAAGAGTGGTAGAGGTTCGGCTAATAGAAAAAGAAAAAGAGAAGGAAGAGAAGTAGGGAATTAATGGTGATTTCGATTTTGAGAAAGAAGAAAGGAAGTAGATGGGAGATGAGGGAGATTCGGCCAAAGATGGATTTTGCACAATGTTCTTTGGTATGCTTCAAAGAAAAACAAAGAGTATCAAGGGAAGAGAATGGGGTTTCGGTTTGAATCATCAAAGGAAAAGAAGAGTGTTAGCCGAAAACTCCCCTAGGACTCCCTTACCATTCGGCCACCTCCCTCTTTTAGTGATAATATCCACCCTTTAATTATCACCCAAGAAAAACAACATTTATCTTCCATTTATCCCTTAATCTCCTCTTTAAACAAATAAAATAAAAATAAAATACATATTATCACTCTTCTTAGCTGAAATAAACAAGGTTTATCCCTATCATAATAAGAGTCCTTCATGCAAGCCATCAGCTCCCTCTCTAACGCCAGCTTGCATAAAAAAAACAAAACCAACTGCTGCTCCCTTGGTTCAAACATAGGACCTCACTGTCGCAGCCCCCCTTACCACGCCCCAAGCCACTCTTCCAAATCGACTTTCATGCTTAAATTCACCCACAAAAATCTTTTAAAGCCTTCTAACTTGGCCTTCTTTCCTTTAGCACCAAAAAGCCCAAAAAAATAAAACACATCCCCCTTGTAACTCCCGAGATTCGAACCCAAGACCTGCCCAAATGTCACCTCTAAGCCCTTAAGTGACGCATGGAAGCCACTTTGCCAATTAACTCTTTGTGTCATGCTTTACCCGAAATTTTACTTAACCCCTATCTCACCTAATTCCCTCCTTTTAAGCACTTAAAAAGAAATTTCAGCCCTAAGTCCGACCTAGTTCGGGGTTATGACTAGACCCTAGAACATGCTTAGCAATCATAGTATTCATTTCTTCATGCACACACATAGGAAAATAATTAAATTACAAACAACCCCTAATTTAGGATGTTACACCACATGCAAGTGTATTTGGGCCAGGGATCGAGTCACTTAGGAAGCAAATGAAATAAGTTTTATTTTTGCTTCTAGAAGCACAGAGGTGGATGAAGACAAGGCTTGCAAAGAGGAGTTTCATTCTCTTTTAAATTGGCTAATTAGGGGATAAATAATGGATTTATTTTAGATTATTTTCAAGAGATAAATGAGGAATAATTCTTTAATTAGGAAAATAAGGGAGAAGTGATGGCCAAGTAAGGGACTTTGAGTTTAATAATTTCGGCTAAGTAATGATAGTTGCTGAATTATCTTTTATTTTAGGTGATAATTAAAGAGATAAAGCTATCAAAATAGAAGAGTGATGGCCAAGTAAGGGATTCTAAGTTAGTAATTTCGGCTATAAAAGGAAAAGAGAGTCCATTCTGCATTATTTTCTATTCTTTAAAAGCCTCTGTCGAATTCTCTTCACCAAATCTTCTTCTTCTTTTATTTTTGCCAAGCTGAAATACCTTGTGTTCTAGCCGAATCCTCCATCTTTATTCTTCCTTCTCTTTTCTTTCTAATCCCTCCAAAAGCTGAAAGTTGTGAGATCATCGTCTAGCCATAACCGAATCTCTGAAGGTTGAAGTGAAGGTGCAATCTATTTCTTCAAGTAAAGATAAGATCTCATTCAGTTTCATCCTTTTTCTTTTAAGATTTTCTGAAATCTAGGACTAACCCCATTAATATCTTGTTGCCAAAACTTTGAAGAGATCTTTTCGAGATTTGTTTAAGTCAACTACAAGAAGGAGAAGTTCTTTTCCTGAAGGTACACCATAGGTCGCATGTTCCCTAGTTATTCGGTGAATTTCGGGATTTAAAATCCACAAGGTAAGCACATAGGTATGTTCAGCCAAGGCCTATTTTGGATATCTAGATCTATTTCATAATTGTTGAAAAGCCAAAACTAACCTATTTAGAGATCCAGTGTTTGGCCGAATACAAGGAGAAGAATAACAAAGTTTTCGGGATTTGAGTAATAAACAAATCGATATTAAGGTAAGTTTTAGTACACAAATCCTACTAGGATTTGGTTATGGTCGAATGAGTTTTTCATTAAATATTTAATATGGGCTGAATGTAGGGAGTTAAAGATCTAAGATCGGAATTCAGGATTTCAAGTGAAATCGTTAAGCGAATCAGGTGTGCACCCCACACTAAATCTTGATAGATTTGCGGCTTTAATTCATTATATGTGTTAATATAAAAGTGTAAGAATATGGCTAAGGTACGGTGTGTACCCCACACTATTTCTTAATAAGTTTAAGGCACTGTTTAATATGTATGTATGTTATACTGAATGTGGAAAATATGGCTAAGTACCATACTATGGTACAAAGTACTAAAAGGCGTTTCCTACTCCTACTAGGAATATGAATATATGTTATTTTTAACATGTGAAAAGTGATAAGAATGTGAATTAAGGCATGATTTTGCATATTATGTATGAAATATGGGGGCATATGGGTTATATGAAAAGGGGAAGTGAATGTGGTGACCTAAGACCACAAACACGGTGACCTAAGGCTGTGATATCTGAATGTGGTGACCTAAGACCACGAATCTGAATGTGGTGACCTAAGACCACGAAATCGAACGTGGTGACCTAAGACTACGAATCGGTGACCTAAGACCGCGATATGAAGTGTAGGGGAAGGAGGGTTGACTTAGTAGTCCCCACGGTGTGCAGGATGGTAAGGGTGGTGTGTAGCGGATGGCATATAGGTTTGGGTTTGGGTTGCATCATATTGTTTAAATGCTTTATGAACATGAATGATATTGTATGCTGAAATATTAAATTTTAGTGTTGGTTACACATTGAGTCTTGACTCACCCGTTGTGGGATTACTTTTCGGTGACGACCGGTGATGGACCGGGCCGGCAGATGCTTAGTGGAGGCCATGTGAAGTTCAAATTTCTTTTATTTGGACTATTTTACTTTAAGTATTTGAATTTAAATTTTGGGAATTATTTGATGTAATAAGGCCTAGTTGAACTATTTTATTCTGTTTTTATTTATTAAGCTTACAAACTTTTACTTATTAAAAGATTAAGTAAATCTATTTTTAAAACAAAGCCCAAACGTTTTGTCACCTAAAGTAAAGAATTTTAATAATGAAATAAACTTGTTTTCAACTCAAGCCCAACCCAAAAAGATCTTTCTTCCAAATCACACAAGTTTTTCCTAAGTAACAAAAGAACTTGAAACGGTTTACACCGGGGAACATACCAGAATCGGTCAAGGCTCGTGGGCTGGGTTTGGGGTGTTTCATAATTTAAAACCATTTATAAAAGGCTCTGAGCCATCAGGGTTGTTTGGGACCCAAAATGAGGCCCTAGAAGCCAAATCAGGCTAAAAGAGTGCAGTGGCCTAGGTCTAGGGTAGTTGTATCATTACCTCTAGGGAGATGTAATACAACTCCTGTAGAATGATAATTTAAGCTCTTTAGCTCAATTATTCCAAAACAACTGGACCAAAACCTAATACCTAGACCCCCTAGAGCTAGAAATCAATTTAAAAACACTCTAAAACATCCCAAACGCTCCCAAAACATATCAATGGGTTTCAAATCATTATAACTCAATTTCAAAACTCATTTAAACTCAAAGTACAAGACATACGAATGTTCGAAATGAATAACAAAGTAAAACTCACTATAGGAAAACAAACTTTTTGCGACCTTTTTTTGCCTTTAGCGGCGCTTAGAAGTACCGCTAAAACTATTTGGGTGCTTGTAAAGACGCCGCTATAGACAAGACCGCCAAAATTTACAGTGTTTACTTGAAAAAACGCCGCTAAAGATCATGACTTTTAGCGAAGCTTTTATTGAAAACACCGCTAAAAGTCCTAGCCTTTAGCGGCACTTTTTTAAAAATGCCGCTAAAGGTCATGGTCTTTAGTGGCACTTTTCCCACAAACGCCGCTAAAGAACATGACCTTTAGCGATGCTTTCCCCACAAACGCCGCTAAAAACATGATTTTTAGCGGCGCTTCCCCAAAAACGCCGCTAAAGGTCATGAAAAATAAAAAAAATTAAATTCTAAAAATTTAGTGCCGTGTAAATCATATTTTTACAAACTGTAAAAATCTAAAAATCCCACATTTCAAGATCTAAAAATCCAATTAAAAAGAACATGCGCCACCATTGTTACAACCTGTAAAACTGGATCCAAAGATACTGTAAAACTCCAAAGATACAAATGCCCCCATCACATAGGGGTTACATCACTCAATACTTTCTCAGCACTGTACGATTATGACATGTACTGATGTATCATGTTATCCTGTCAATGAAAAAACAACATATGTATCAAATTACTAAGGAGCCAAATCAACCACCAAAGATCTTATTTACTTAGACACTATAACTACTAAAATAAATTAGAACATTAATCCTTAAAACCAGCACACTACCAAAAACTAACAAAGCTAAACCCACGATGAATCTACATTTTGTATTTTTGCATGCCATAATTTCATTTAAATCTACACCCTCAATGTCGAAGCCATTTTTAAGTTTTGTTTAAAAAAGGAGATCGACTTTAAAAAACAGAAATGGAGTCGCCACCAATCTTTTTTTTTACTTAGGTGTGCCTGGATCACCTTATAAAACGTTTTATTTCAAAACATTGGTTCTGGCCTACGAAATATGAGAAAACGGGTTCGGGAGTCGGTTACATACGAGGAAGGATTAGCACCCTCATAACGCCCAAAATTTGGTATCGAACTGATAATCTCATGTCCTAATGTCAAATTTTTTGAAAAATTTTAGAAAATGGTCCTTTTATTTAAAAAAACTAGACTTACCTATCTCAAAGAAATAAACACCATACCCATTAAGTTAGGATATAGCATCTCATGACTTCGAAACTAGGTACAACTTTATTTTAGAAAATTCCTACCTTGAGATACAAATCGTCATATCCAGTAAGTTAGGACACAACATTTTGAAATCCCAAAAATAGATTTTTTATTTGAAATTTGTAAGTTTCGGTTTTGAAAGAGAAGAAATATCTAATACTTTAAGTTCTACGAGAAAAAATCGAAACCCAGTAAGTTAGGGCACAATTCTTCTCGAAGTCCCCAAACATTAAATATCATCGTATATTTTAAAACTATTTGAATAAAATGCTTTAATTCAAAAGGTAAAAAATGGTTTCGTAAGATTTTGCATGAATACATTACAACGTATACATTTAATAGCAATTCTACGTATCTACCAATTATTCTAATAAATAAATAATAGAGAATATAACATAAATATACAAAGAACTATGTTAAGCAATAATAATGATTAAAAGAATATGGATAAATAAACATGTGAAAAATAAATAACAATAATGAAAATTTTCATGAAATAACAAAATTAAGCGAAAAGAGGAGATATATTTAAACTCAAAACAAAATAAATAAATAAAATGGTAATTTTGTAAAAGCAGTTAATATGTATAACAATATAAAAAATTTACAATATAAATAATAAATATATAATTTAATACATACAAAAGAATAATGATTTTTAAATAAAGATATTTTAAAAAAAACATGATATAAATAATATAAGTGAAACATATTATATAATATAAATAAATTTTATACAAAATTAGATTTCATGTGACATTAATATAGAACTATATAATATATAAGATTTTAAAACATAATATGATGACTAATGAATAAATTACAAATAATATATAATGAAATAATATTAAACCAATAAGATGATAAATAATAATAATTTAAAAGAATAATACATATAAAATATATAAACAAATCTTATACTATTAATAAATTAATATACAAGTAATAAAAAATATAGAATATTATTTATGACAAAATAATTTTAATATACTATTAAAGTAATTTAAAATGGAATAAAGTAAAAAAGGATTTGAAAAAGACAATGATTAAATAGCAATTAAAATAGATATAAAAAAGAATAAAACGAAACACGCGTTAAATCCCATGGACTAATATGGCAATTAAGCCTCTTTTTCAAAACGGCGTCATTTCGATTTTTACCTTTAAATGGCTCAAGGATCATATTGAAACGAAATAGAAATTTCAAGGTTAATTTAATAAAGAATAGAAATCTGAATTAAACTAAATTGAAAATAATGAAATTACGGAAGGACTAAAGGGATAAATTTCCCATTTTCTGAAAACACGTGGATCCTGTTCGGGTCTCCGAGTCAACGCGTTGATCTGGCCTTTGAAACGACGTTGTTTTTAGCTTTATGGGCAACCTTCAAAACGGTGCCGTAGGTGTCACCTATATAAGCCAAAACTTAGCCCCAAAATTCATTTCAGAACCCTTTAAAAGAAATTAGAAAATACTCTCAACCCTCCTCTCCTCCGTTCTGGTTTGGTCATCTGACCCTCGAGCTTCTTACTCCACGCGCCACCACGGGCGGTAACCGGAGGCCGAACCTCTTCTTTTCAAGCCCACCAGAAGGTAAACCCCCTTTTTTATTACTATTTTGTAAATAAAACATGCACGAAACATAAAAAATAAGAAAATAACAAAAAATAGAATATAGATCACCTTAAAAAAATTTGTATTCTATTAATGTTTTCTTTTTTTGTATTTCTGTGTATCCTCTATTACAGGTTTTTGATGGGTTTTTACAACCCAAAAGAGAAAAATGAAAAAAGGAAATATGTATTTTTGCCATATTTTCTTGCTATTCTTTCCTTTTCTGTGCAGGTCAAAGGCGGAGAACACGGCAATGAGGTGCGTTGATGGCGGCGTGACTCGCAGACTAAGGCGCGATAGAAGGCGGGTGGCTGCGACGATTGCGCTGGACTCCTGCTTGCGGCGCCTAGGGTTTCCAGAAACCCTAGGCTTCTGCTGAGGCTATTTAATTCTTGGGCCTTTTGGGCCGTACAATTTTGGGTCTGGGTAGGGTAGTTAGGGTATATTGTCTGGGTCAATGATTTTGGGCTAAGGGTGTAACAGGGTAATTGGGCCCACCGTTTAGGTATTGGTTCTGAGTTGGTTTAAAAAGTTCGGTTTGGGCTTTAAGCTCGTTTTATTGTAAATGGACTGTAAGGGACATTTTATTATTTTTTTATTTTTATTCTGGTTTTCATAGGCTAGGCAAAATGGCCTTATTACAGCTGCCCCTCTTTGCTCATTGTCGTGTAACGAGAGTAGAGCAAAGAAAATAAAAGGACCAATTTTGCCCGGTCTTGGTCGAGCCTTGACTTCTTGATCCTTATTTTCTTCAAATGGCTTCCAACTCCACTACAACTTCAATTGTATTTGGAACTTCATCTTGATTTCAATAAGTTTGATGGCTTCGATCTACTTTACTGCAACTTCAGGAAGGCAATATCCATTATCTTTTAATCTGCTCCATGCAGCAAGACTAATGTTTTTTATTTGCTTCTTGCAATTTCAAGAATGCCAAATCTGCTATTTTAATCTGCTCCCTACAACTTCAAGGATTTCCAGACTAATGTCTTTGATCTGCTTCCCGCAACTTCAGGAAGATGAGATCCTCTATCTTCAGTCTACTCCACTACAACTTTAGGGAGATAAGACTGAAAGGTGCTTTTGATCTACTTCCTGCAACTTCAGAAAGATAAGATCTTCTATCTTCAATCTAGTCCACTGCAACTTTAGGGAGATAAGGCTGAAATCTTCTTTTGATCTACTTCCTACAACTTCAGGAAGATAAGATCTTCTTTCTTCAGTCTACTCCACTGTAATTTCAGGGAGATAAGACTAAAATCTTATTTTGATCTACTTCTTGCAACTTCAGGAAGATAAGATCTTCAGTCTTCAGTCTACTCCTCTACAACTTCAGGGAGATAAGGTTGAAATCTTCTTTTGATCTACTTCCTACAACTTCAGGAAGATAAGATCTGTTATCTTCAATCTTCTTCTTGCAGCTTCAAGAAGGCAATATATGTTGTCTTCAGTCTACTCCATTGAAACTTTAGGGAGACAAGGCTGAAAGTGTCTTTTGATCTGCTTCCTGCAACTTCAGGAAGATAAGATATTCTCTCTTCGATCTTCTTCTTGCAACTTCAAGAAGACAAGATCTGTTGTCTTCAGTCTACTCCGCTGCAACTTCAGGGGGACAAGATCTGATGTTTTCGATCTGCTTCTTATAACTTCAAGAATGTCAGATCTATTATCTTTAATACACTCCCTACAACTTTAGGGATTGCCAGACTGATGTCTTCGATCTACTTCCTGCAGCCTCAGGAATGCCAAATCTGCTATTTTAATCTGCTCCCTACAACTTCAGGGATTGCCAAACTAATGTATTCTACTTTGCTACATTGTCCTCTAGAAGACATAACCTGTAGAATGGGTATATGTTTATGTCTAATAATTAGGATGCCTTGGTCAAATACTCCTAACATGGAATGATATATTAATGCAAAATGAGAATGCTTCCTATTTTAAGTGTCATTACTCATTTATCCATTAAAATTTCCTCTTCATTCTTTACAAAGTATCAACCATATTCTGCTAAAATAATTTTCCACATGGTAATTCTGAGTCCTCTCCACATGAACCTTGGGACATGAAGTTTAGTACCTCCCACTGCAACTTCAGGGAAATAACATTTGGTTTCTTCTATCCAATAGGTTACCACTCAGAGGTATAGAACTTGTACCATTTTCCATCAATTTAACTTGTTACACCATTCCCCGGATGGATGAGTCTGAATTTTACATGAATGTAGGGTCTCCCGACAATGATCCCCTTTTATACTTCGATTGACCTTGTTTGTCATTTGCCGATATGGTATCACCAACGAATATTGTCTTATCCAATAAGAATCCGAAGAGATAATCATTTTTCAATGTTTCCAACCCTTAGGCTTGGTGAGTTCTGAATAATAGTCATGTTTCAGATTCCTCATATCATTTAGAAGTTTTCAGAGTAATATGCAAAACTCCTTTTATGAAAGTGTTATCTATTAATCGTTATTTCAATATAAAATGCTTGAAAATGTCACAAAAATGGACAAGAAAGAAATTAATCAGGAGCATGGCTCGAAATAAATAAGTTAGTCAAAGATCACCAAGGCAATAAAAGAAAATTGATTTGAGTGTATCTTGAAAAGAATAAAGCAATCAAAGATAACAAATTCAAAAATGAGTAAGATAAAAGCTAGGTACCCCAGATATTGCAGCCTGAGCTTCTCTGTTCAAACTTCTTGAGAACCATTTTAAACTCGATATGTGTTTAGGGGATCCGAAGTATTTTGTCGATGCCCCCAAGGCGTAACATACTTCCTTATTATTAATTCAAGCGTAGAAAGACTACTGTATGCCCCACTTTTGATCAAAATTTGAGCCGCCCTTTTCGGGTTTTTAGCTCAAAACCCCTTTGGTCTCAAAGCGCCCTTTACGGGTTTTCACCTTGGCCTCTCCTTTTTCTTTTTTTTTTCTTTTTCTTTTCGAGGTGCGCTTTACGGGTTTTCATCTTGGTCTTTCCTCTTTCAGGTCAAATATTTCTTGACTAAACCTGAATTTACCGGATTGGGCAAATCTTCGCCATCCATCTCAGTCAATATTGATGCTCTTCTAGAACAGGTCTTACATAAGTTCTTCCCAATTTGGCATATGCCTTCCTCTGGAATCTTTTTGTAGAAGAAAAATCTTTTAACATTAGGTTTCTTCGTGGAATTTCTTAAGATAAACTTCTTTAACGTAAGTCACATCATCCGGCCGTGACAAATAGCTCTTAACCTTTTCTTCAATTAGGTTCAATTGGCAAAACGCTTCAACTCCATAAACCAATGGTTAGGATGTTGCCCCAGCGAAGGTTCTGGCCGACATTCAATAAGATAGAGGGTAAATGTAGCTTCTTATGCCAATCCTTACAAGTCTTAATCACCCTTTTTTTTTTGTTTTTTTCTTTTTGTATTTTTTCTTTTGGCAACTTTTGTTGCACTATGATATGTTGCCTGATCTTTGGACAAACTGTAAACTTTGACTTTGTACAATTATACATTATTAAACGTGATCCTTTATGGCATTCTTTGCTAGCATCTAATCCTTTCCCTTTTTTTTTTAAATTTAATGACTGTCGACTTTGCAATATTGGCATATGAAGCAACATTCACCCTCTTAGTGAAATAGACAACAACCATGACGGTGATTCAATGTCAACTAGAAACATTTGAAGAGATCGTCCCCATGACATCCATGCCCCACATATAAAAAATTCCAAGAAGAGAATAGAAGAGTCACATAAATCTCGTCTTCTTTAATTTAGTATTTGCGGTACGACTGATGCAATCCATAGTTGACCAATAGTGCCCGATCCTTATGCTTAGCCCGTGTATTAGTGGCCCAGGCATGTCCTAATATGATCATGCGAACATCTTTGAATTCTTGAAAATAACTCAATTATGTCCCACATTAGTTCTGTGATGAGCTAGGCTACAATCTTCACCACTTTTCTAGACTCATAATATCCACTGACCCTTTGTAGAATAAGGCCTGTTTTTCATCATTCTTAACAAATCAAAAGATAAATTATAATCTCTGTCATCTTCAAATTCCTTAGATCCCCTAGACCCATATCTCATTCAAAAAGTGTAACACCCCAAACCCGGTCTATGCGTTAAGACTAGATTTGGTTTGTTACATGGATCGAACTATCTTAATAATTACAGTGAGTGAAATCTTCAAAATAATTCTTAATTAAAGGTTTAATAAAAATCAAAAGAGTATTTTAAATTTGATGTATATTAGAAAATATTAATTGAAAACATCCTTAATATTGTATTATCAAAATCCTTAAGTAAATTTTATAAGAGTTCAAAATACTAAAAAAAAAATTTATAAAGGAATTTCATATATTTAAAACCCAAATTATTTTATGAAAACATCATATAATCATCACCCATATTAAAATGTCCAAAATATAGTTTAAACCAACCACACATAAAATCCATGAAATATTAATAGAGGCCCTTATTACATCAACCCAAAATAGTAATTTATAAAAAATACTTATTAAAAAGTTCGAAGTTTAATAAACCCATGTTTTTCAGTATGGCCTCCACGAAGTCATCCTCGGCCTAAGTCCACGTCAATTTCCATTACGAGATGAAAAATTTGAGGAGTGAGTTACTTAGAACTCAAATGTATAACTCACTTACTTTATCCATTGGGCCGATTATCAAGTTATGGATTTGGGCTTAAGCCCATTAGCAGAATTAACAACATAAATAATGATATGCATGCAAAATGAATTTTCCCTCCCAAACCTAATTTCCATCCGCTACACACCTCCGTACCAACCATCACACCTGTGGGGATCAAGTCAACCCACCCCGCCATCACACCAATCGTAGGCATTAAGCCATTTTATATTTGTGGCAGAGCCACCGAACTAGATTGTGACAAAGTCACCGAACTAGAGGCATTGAGCCAATTATTCTTTTTGTGGCAGAGCCACCGAACTAGATTTTGGCAACAGGCCTTTCTTCTCTTCATCATTTTCCCAACCCATGCAATATGTATGCTAAGTAGTCTAGTTGTACCTACCATTTCTTTTTTGGGGTCAATATCAGCAATGCAGTTCATCCAACGATAAACCTAATTCGAATTAATTATAGAGCTATGACACAATCAAACCCGAACGAACAAAATGTTGAATTGAATCGTACCAGTCTCTACTGGGGGTTATTACTCATTTTTGTACTTGCTGTTTTATTTTCCAAGATCTTTCGTTATTTAAATCGTGTATCTCCGTCACTTGTAGTTATTTATCATTCAATGAATGACTGAAAAATGATTCACGGATTCAATTATAATCTTTCTTACCTTCGAGATAAGCAAAGCATGCAAAGTCGTACTTACTTTACTCTTTCTACCCATCAGGAGAATACAATTTCTTCTCTGTTTCATGATTTTATTAAAAAGGCCAATTAACAAGAATCAATATTTCCAATTTTAATTAAGGCCAAAAAATTACAAAATAACATTTGGCCCATTTAGCAATTTAACATCTTAGGCCCAAATTTACGATCTAGCAAGAGTTCGGCCTATTTATCGATCTAGCAGGGATTTCAGCCCGTTTATCAATTTAACAGAGATTACGGCCCATTTACGATCTATAAGAGATTTCGGCCCAATTTTCGATCTAATAGAGATTTCGGCCCAATTATCGATCTAGCAGAGATTTCGGCCCATTTATTAACAAGCAATATTTTTCGGCCCATCTTCTAATTATCAAACTTATCGGCCCATTTTACGAAGACATGAAAATTTATATTTTACCATCTAACTCATCGAGGGCTTTTTCGTAATTTTCACCATATTAACCGTTTTCATGTAATTTCACCAAATACTAGTTATTACGTTTTATACTGATCTAGTCATTTTTACGATTTTACTCAATACCACGAATGACGTCCAAACCCGAGAAAAGTGTGATGTTACACACCTTGATATCGTGAGTACTAAACCTTCCCGCTCTTCAACACCTAAACATAATACGATCTATTAGGACATTATCATGTATAAAAATATGCTATTGATATTCGATCCAAATCCTTACCCTCTTGATTTTGAATCACTTCAATTT
Organism: Gossypium rotundifolium; assembly: GCA_025506655.1. Lineage (NCBI taxonomy): Eukaryota > Viridiplantae > Streptophyta > Magnoliopsida > Malvales > Malvaceae > Gossypium > Gossypium rotundifolium. The sequence continues at coordinate 66,725,455 of CP106722.1, forward strand.
TCGGTTTCTCCTCGTTTATCGATTCGTTATTCGCTGAGAACCCACTAACGTACAAAGGCTCGGAAGTACGAACTACTTCAAAAAATTGATTTCCCTCGGTTGATGGTCCGCAACCCGGTGGAAATCCTGGACTCCTGAAATCGCCCTTCATTTATACTTAGGGGAAATAGTGGATCCGCCCCTCTTACGAAGACTAAACACCGCCCTTTTCTTCCCTATTTTGAATGTCTTTAATATCAAAAGATCGTTAATCCTAATAATAATATATCGAAATAATACTAAAGATTTTAAAGGCGAGATTTCCTTACCACAAAGATTCTTGCTCCTCAATAAGAGAGTCGACCAAAAACGTTTCTTCAACACCTTAAATCGATTCCAATGTTCTAAGATATACACGAACACTTGAGTTCCGGTCTTCCTCTATTGTACTACAGTATAACGAAAGAAAACATTAATAGATTGAACGATAAATTCGATCTAAGAGATCCTACTTATCATCCTCAAGATTTGGACAAAACCATCATCAACTAATGTAAACTAAAAATAACTCTTACCTAATATCCACGGTTGAGAAGAACGATTGAGAAGGATGTTTATGAGTAGAGAGAGATTTGGCTATGAGAAACCAAAGAAAAGAGAAAATGGTTCGGCAAAGGCACATTAACAATCGGCCATGAGAGAATATAATGGAGAAGGTATGATTGAAAAAAAAATAAAGGGTGAGAGGAAAAGATGATGATGATGGTGATTCGGTTTTCAAAGAGGAGAAAAGAGAAAGTAAGAGATGTGTTTAGGGGCAAGGTACATTCGACAATGGAGAAAGGAAGAAAAAAATGATCTTTGGTGTTGGTAATTTCGGCACTAAGAAAAGGCACACAAAAGAATGCTAAAGATGATAGCAAAAATGACCAAATGGTCAAAAGAATTTAGGCTTACCAAGAGCTCAAATTCGGCCAAAGGAGAAAGGTTGAGAGAAAATGCAAAACTTGCACAAGATGATAGGAATGACCAAAAACAAAATCCCTACCCTAGCCAAGCTACTAGCATAATCGGCCAACCTCCCTTTAGCCATATTGTCAGTCCAAATTCATGGTCAAATGGCCATGAATTTGTTTCAAACCTTTTCCTTGATACTTGCCTCATGTCCCCATATCTTTCCAAAGTTTCTTGATTCCATACCATAAGTTAAAATTACCTTTTTCCTTTAGTCTACTTACCAAAATAAAACAATACAACTCATCCATCCTTATCCCCTTGCCTACACATGCATAGATTAAAGCAAAAAAAAAAAATTTCCTAGATGCTAACCAAGGGATTCGAACCACTCCCCTCATGCCACAACTCATGCGCCAACACCACCTTACCATTACTCATCTTATGCTACACTTTGACACTTATTTCTACTTAAGTATCAATGTCACTTAATCCACTTCATTAATTTCTCAAAATTAAAAATTTATTCCTTTCCCGAATAATTCTAAACTCTTCTTCAGAACTATAATAAACACGAAAAGAAGTAAGAAAATTTTCCTTCATAATCTAAGCACCAAAAACATGCATTAAAATTGATACTCAAATTTTAGGGTGTTACAACTCTACCCTCCTTAAAAAAAATTTCGTCCTCGAAATTTACCTGATTAAAAGGGGTGAGGATGTTGTTGTCGAATAGATTCCTCAGGCTCCCACGTAGCTTCCTCCGCTCCGTGATTACGCAATAAAACTTTGACCAACGGCATGGTTTTCTTTCTTAGCACCCTAATATCTCGGTCTAAGATTTCCACTGGTTCTTCTTCAAAAGACAAGTCTGAATTCAACTCCAATTCTTCTACCGGTACTATGTGCGAAGGGTTCGATCTATAGCGCCTCAACATGGAAACATGAAAAACATTATGAATTTGACCTGACTCCGGAGGTAACTCAATCTGATAAGCCACTAGACCAACACGCTTCAGCACACGATATGGTCCAATGAACCTAGGACTTAACTTGCCCTTCTTTCCAAACCTGAAAATCTTTTTCCAAGATGAGACCTTCAAGAAAACTTGATCCCCCACAGCATACTCGATGTCCTTATGCTTCAGGTCTGCATACCACTTCTGTCTATCGGAGGCTTCCCTCAACCGTGCTTGAATAACTTTTACCTTTTCCTCTGTTTCAGATATCATCTCAGGACCCAACAACTGCCGTTCGCCCAACTCAGTCCAACAAATAGGAGAACGACACCTACGACCATACAATGCTTCGTAAGGTGCCATCTGAATGCTAGGCGATAAGCTGTTGTTATCATAAATTCGCGGTGGTAGAAAATCCTCCCAACTACCCTCAAGTCGATTACACATCCCTTAACATATCTTCCAATATCTCGAATTACTCTCTCGATCGACCATCGATCGAGGATGAAAAGCCGTCTTGAAATTCAACTTTGTCCCCAAGGCTTTATGCAGAGCTTTCCAAAACCGTGATGTAAATCTGGGATCCCTGTCTGATATAATAGATACGGGTACCCCATGCAACCTCACAATTTCAGATACGTACAGCTTCGCCAACTTGTGCAATGAATAATCCGTACGAACTGGAAGAAAATGAGCAGTCTTCGTCAAACGATCAACAATTACCCGAATAGAATTTTTCTTAGTAGGTGTTAAAGGTAACCCACTAACAAAATCCATAGTTATTCGCTCTCATTTCTAAAGAGGAATCTTTACCGGTTGTAACAATCCAAACGGTAATTGATGTTCTGCCTTCACTTGCTGACAAGTCAAACATTTTCCCACAAACTCTGAAATCTCACGCTTCAACCCTGGCCACCAATACTGTTCACGGAGATCTCGATACATCTTATTTCCTCCAGGGTGCATAGCATAAGGGCTACTATGCACCTCCCGAAGAATCATTTGCCTCAGATCTGAGTCCTTAGGCATACAAACTCTTCCTCGAAAGCACAACACACCTTCCGTGTTTATTCCAAAACCCTCGATTCCACCATTTTCAACTTGCTGAAGTAAAGGTCCCAACTTTTCATCTGATGTCTGTTTTTTATTGATTTGTTCCAGCCGCAGTGGCTTCACCTGAAGTTCTGCTAACAAACTCCCATCCTCATACAAACTCAAAGGAGTAAACAATGCTCTCAAATCAGATACTGCCTTACGACTTAACGCGTCAGCTACCACGTTAGCCTTTCCAGGATTATATTCTATTGAGAAATCATAATCCTTTAATAATTCTACCCATCTTCTTTGTCTCAAATTCAACTCCTTTTGGGTAATGAGGTATTTAAGACTCTTGTGATCCGTGTAGATGATAGATTTCTCACCGTAGAGATAGTGCCTCCAAATCTTTAAAGCAAAGACCACTGCAGCTAACTCCAAATCATGAGTAGGGTAGTTTACTTCATGCGGTCTCAATTGACGAGAAACATAGGCCACCACCTTTCCATTTTGCATCAACACACAACCCAGACCCGTGAGAGACGCATCACAATAAACAGTGAATTCTTTTCCAACCTCCGGCTGTATCAAAACTGGAGCTTCCGTCAGAATCTTCTTCAATTTCTCAAAACTCTCTTGTTATTTTTCAGTCCAATTATACAGAAATCCCTTCCGCAACAGTTTAGTTAGGGGTGCAGCAATCAACGAAAACCCCTCTACAAATCGTCTATAGTAGCCAGCCAAACCCAAGAAACTTCGAATTTCAGCTATCGACGTTGGTGGTTTCCAATCCAGAATAGCCTCAATTTTTCGAGGATCCACCCTTATTCCTTCAGCTGATACCACATGACCTAAGAAAGTCACTTCCTTTAGCCAAAATTCGCATTTACTGAATTTGGTGTAAAGTTGCTTATCACGAAGTAACTGCAATACTATACGCAAATGTGTGTCATGCTCCTCATCATTTCTTGAATAAACCAATATGTCATCTATGAACACTACCACAAACCGGTCTAAATATGGTTGAAAGGCTCGGTTCATCATGTCCATAAATGCGGCTGGTGCATTGGTTAATCCAAACGGCATCACTACAAACTCATAATGTCCGTAACGAGTCTGAAATGCCATCTTATAAATGGCCGCTTCTTTCACCTTGAGCTGGTGATAACCCGATCTCAAATCAATTTTGGAGAAAACTGAAGCTCCTTTTAATTGATCAAACAGGTCGTCAATTCTCGGCAGAGGATACCGATTCTTGATCGCCAATTTATTCAATTGTCTATAATCAATGCACATACGCATCGATCCATCCTTCTTCTTGACAAACAAAACTGGTGCTCCCCACGGAGACACACTTGGTTGAATAAATCCCAGATCCAGCAATTCTTGAATTTGAGCTTTAAGCTCTGCCAACTCCTTCAGTGCCATTCTATAAGGAGCAATGGACACTGGAGATGTTCCAGGCAAAAGTTCAATGCCAAATTCTACTTCTCGATCTGGAGGTATACCAGGAAGTTCTTCGGGAAAAACATCTGGAAATTCCTTCACCGTTTTCACATCATTCACAGATAACTCTTTGGCACCCAAAGCACAGATAAAGGCTAGGAATGCTCCATATCCTTTCTGAACCAATTTCTCTGCCTTCAACGTGAATACCACATTTGCCAAGTAGTTTCTTCTTTCACCAATCATGATGACTTCCTTATCATCCGAGGTCCTTATTGACATTCGTTTTTCGGCACAATCCAATTACGCCCGGTGCTTAACCAACCAATCCATGTCCAAAATGATATCGAACTCACCGAAAGGCAATTCCATCAGATTCGCCAAGAACACCTCCTCTTTAATTTCTAAGGGCACACTTCTAAACATTTTATTAACAGTTACCGACTGTCCTAAAGGACTAATTACTGCATCCCACTATCGGTAATTTCAGATTCTAGATTCAGGTTTCCAGATATGGCACTAGCAACATATGAGTGGGTAGAACCAATATCTATTAAAGCAATAACAGGTACATCGAAGATGAAGAACGTACCAATTATCACATCTGGTGCATTGCCATCCTCTCGGTGTCTAACTGCATAGACCAGTCCAGGCTGTCTTGCATCCGTGTTCCCTCTAGGACCATTGCCTCGACCCGGTGCACCTTGACCACGACCAGCCCCATTACCACCACGACCTGGTCCACGACCTCTCGGTGGTCTTTGAGTACCGCTGGGCATTGTGCATCATTATTACAAACTTCTTGAGTCGTATCCATACGTCGAGAATAATTTCTATACTGATGATCCATTGACACACATTTGTAACAAGCGCCCGTTTTCCTCCAACACTCTCCAAAATGTCTTTTTCCACATTCAGCACAATCTCGACTTCTATTATTAGTTACTGGGTGTTCTACCTTGAACTGGTTCATCATTCCGAGGTCTCTTCTAAAATCTCTTTGAAGAACCAGTCATTGTGGTCTCTCTTATTTCTAAATCTTTCTGTTACGGCGTTTCGAGTTCTTAGCCTCCTCGGCTATCTTGGCCTTCTCCACAAGCGTGGAAAAAGTTCTAACTTGCTGTGGGGCAATCAGAACCCTCAGCTCATCATTAAACCCATCCTCGAAACGCACACAATGTTCATGATCTGTTGATACTATTGTCCGAGCATAGCGGCTCAAACGTAAAAACTCAGCTTCATATGCTGCTACTGTTTTACTCCCTTGTACAAGATTCAGAAATTCCTTCCTTCGGGTGTCTACATAACTCGTTCAAACGTATTTTCCTTGGAAGGCAGCTTTAAAGAATTCCCAAGTAATCAGTGCAGCTTCGGTGCCTTCTCGAACAGTGAGCCACCACTGATACGCCTCGTCTCTTAACAAGGACACAACTCCTTTCAGTTTTTGCTCAACAGTGCATTCTATATCATCCATAATCCGTTCCACAGCTTCGAGCCAATATTCAGCCATATTTGGAGCTACACTGGAAACTCCTCTAAAAACTTCTGCATTATTTGACTTGAGTCATTCTGAAATTGACCCATGAGTTGTTGGCCCAATTCTAGTTCCAGCGACCCTTTTTAGGACTCGCAGCATTGCTTGTGTCAAAGCATTATCTTCTTCCATGTGATCGCGTGATCCGTCTCACTCTCAAATGACGCAGTGCATCCATTTTCGCATATGATTTGGTGCTTGATCGTAGCACCTCGGCCTCTACCACGGCCACGTCTCATCGTGTCCACGACCACGTCCTCTAGTGCTCATGATGGCTTATTCATTTTATCGATTACAAGTTTTATGAATCGAAAATTGTTTGATGTTTATTAACGATGTTTTATGAGATTTGAGAGATAAAGTTATTTTTGCAACATATCCTATAGTCTCAATCTCTACGATTTTCACATCTAAAACTAGAAGTTCTAGAGTGTCCCTATGATCATATCATCATCATCATAATAATCATTAAGTAACAAAATACTTACTTGACTTGTTGCTTGGATGCTTGTGGTGCCATAACGATCTTTAAACATAATCGAAATATTTTTCCTACGGAAATTATCTGTTGAACCCAACCACGGTAGAGTTTTTAAATCGGCTCGATACCATTAAATGTAACACCCCAAACTCGGTCTATGCGTTAAGACTAGATTTGGTTTGTTACATGGATCAAACTATCTTAATAATTACGGTGAGTGAAATCTTCAAAATAATTTTTAATTACAAGGTTTAATAAAAATCAAAAGAGTATTTTAAATTTGATGTATATTAGAAAATATTAATTGAAAACATCCTTAATATTGTATTATCAAAATCCTTAAGTAAATTTTTATAAGAGTTCAAAATACTAAAAAAAAATTTATAAAGGAATTTCATATATTTAAAACCCAAATTATTTTAAGAAAAACATCATATAATCATCAGCCCATATTAAAATGTCCAAAATATAGTTTAAACCAACCACACATAAAAATCCATGAAATATTAATAGAGGCCCTTATTACATCAACCCAAAATAGTAATTTATAAAAAAATACTTATTAAAAAGTTCGAAGTTTAATAAACCCATGTTTTTCAGTATGGCCTCCACGAAGTCATCCTCGGCCTAAGTCCACGTCAATTTCCATTACCTGAGATGAAAAATTTGAGGGAGTGAGTTACTTAGAACTCAAGATATAACTCACTTACTTTATCCATCGGGCCGATTATCAAGTTATGGATTTGGGCTTAAGCCCATTAGCGTAATTAACAACATAAATAATGATATGCATGCAAAATGAATTTTCCTCCCAAACCTAATTTCCATCCGCTACACACCCCCGTACCAACCATCACACCTGTGGGGATCAAGTCAACCCACCCCGCCATCACACCAATCGTAGGCATTAAGCCATTTTATATTTGTGGCAGAGCCACCGAACTAGATTGTGACAAAGTCACCGAACTAGAGGCATTGAGCCAATTATTCTTTTTGTGGCAGAGCCACCGAACTAGATTTTGGCAACAGAGCTTTCTTCTCTTCATCATTTTCCCAACCCATGCAATTTGTATGCAAAGTAGTCTATAATCATACCATGATTTTATTAAAAAGGCCAGTTAACAAGAGTCAATATTTCCAATTTTTATTAAGGCCCAAAAATTACAAAATAACATTTGGCCCATTTAGCAATTTAACATCTTAGGCCCAAATTTACGATCTAGCAAGAGTTCGACCCACTTATCGATCTAGCAGGGATTTTAGCCCGTTTATCAATTTAACAGAGATTACGACCTATTTACGATCTATCAGAGATTTTGGCCCAATTTTTAATCTAACAGAGATTTCGGTCCAATTATCGATCTAGTAGAGATTTCGGCCCATTTATTAACAAGCAATATTTTTCGACCCATCTACTAATTATCAAACTTATCGGCCCATTTTACGAAGACATGAAAATTTATATTTTACCATCTAACTCATCGAGGGCTTTTTCGTAATTTTTACCATATTAACCGTTTTCATGTAATTTCACCAAATACCAGTTATTACGTTTTATACTGATCTAGTCATTTTACGATTTTACTAAATACCACAAATGACGTCCAAACCCGAGAAAAGTGTGAAGTTACACAACTTGATATCGTTAGTACTAAACCTTCCCGCTCTTCAACACCTAAACATAATATGATCTATTAGGACATTATCATGTATAAAAATATGCTATTGATATTCGATCCAAATCCTTACCCTCTTGATTTTGAATCACTTCAATTTTTGGTTTCTCCTCGTTTATCGATTCGTTATTCACGAGAACCCACTAACGTACAAAGGCTCTAAGTACGAACTACTTCAAATAATTGATTTCCGCGGTTGATGGTCCGTAATCCGTGGAAAATCTCGGACTCTAAGCGCCTTCGTTTATACTTAGGGGAAATAGTGGATCCGCCCCTCTTACGAAGACTAAACACCGCCCTTTTCTTCCCTATTTTGAATGTCTTTAATATCAAAAGATCGTTAATCCTAATAATAATATATCAAAATAATACTAAAGATTTTAAAGGAGAGATTTCCTTACCACAAAGATTCTTGCTCCTCAATAAGAGAGTCGACCAAAAACGTTCCCTCAACACCTTAAATCGATTCCAATGTTCTAAGATATACACGAACACTTGAGTTCGGTCTTTCTCTCTGTACTACAAGATAACTAAAGAAAACATTAATAGATTGAACGATAAATTGATCTAAGAGATCCTACTTATCATCCTCAAGATTCGGCCAAAACCATCATCAACTAATGTAAACTAAAAATAACTCTTACCTAATATCCACGGTTGAGAAGAACGATTGAGAAGGATGTTTATGAGTAGAGAGAGATTCGGCTATGAGAAACCAAAGAAAAGAGAAAATGGTTCGGCAAAGGCACATTAACAATCGGCCATGAGAGAATATAATGGAGAAGGTATGATTGAAAAGAAAATAAAGGGTGAGAGGAAAAGATGATGATGATGATGATGATTCGGTTTTCAAAGAGGAGAAAAGAGAAAGTAAGAGATGTGTTTAGGGCAAGGTACATTCAAGAATGGAGAAAGGAAGAAAAAATGATCTTTGGTGTTGGTAATTTCGCACTAAGAAAAGGCACACAAAAGAATACTAAAGATGATAGCAAAATGACCAAATGGTCAAAAGAATTTAGGCTTACCAAGAGCTCAAATTGCCAAAGGAGAAAGGTTGAGAGAAAATGCAAAACTTGCACAAGATGATAGGAATGACCAAAACAAAATCCCTACCCTAGCCAAGCTACTAGCATAATCGGCCAACCTCCCCCTTAGCTATATTGCCGTCCAAATTCATGGTCAAATGGCCAAGAATTTGTTTCCAAAACCTTTTCCTTGATACTTGCCTCATGTCCCCATATCTTTCAAAAGTTTCTTGATTCCATACCATAAGTTAAAAATTACCTTTTTCCTTTAGTCTACTTACCAAAAATAAAACAATACAACTCATCCATCCTTATCCCCTTGCCGACACATGCATAGATTAAAGCAAAAATAAAATAAAATTTCCTAGATGCTAACCAAGGATTGAACCACTCCCTCATGCCACAACTCATGCGCCAACACCACCTTACCATTACTCATCTTATGCTACACTTTGACACTTATTTTTACTTAAGTATCAATGTCACTTAATCCACTTCATTAATTTCTCAAAATTAAAAATTTGTTCCTTTCCCGAATAATTCTAAACTCTTCTTCAGAACTATAATAAACACGAAAAGAAGTAAGAAAATTTTCCTTCATAATCTAAGCACCAAAAACATGCATTAAAATCGATACTCAAATTTTAGGGTGTTACAAAAAAGGAGTTAGTAACCACGTCGCTCATGTTGTTGATATCTGGTACCTAGGTACGAAGGCAAAAAAATCCAAAGAATAAATGATTCGAAGGATGATAGTATGGTCATGAATAAAGAATTGATGAATATTGGAAAAAAAAGAATGTACAGTATGAAAAATGAAAAATATTCACTTAAGAAAATGCATTTTATTGAAATAAAATTTCAGACACAAGCCTATTTCACAAGAGGGTTCTTATTGCCTCTAGGCTTAATGCAACAAGCATGTTTTGAATATTACTCTAGATCAGCTCTAAAAATACATGGATCTCTTCCACAGTCCCATTATTCAAAACGTTCCCAAGTACGTAAAGTTTAAAAACATTGTTCCCCGATTCTCTCTTCACTTTCGATTTCTTCAAGGGATCGCAACTTTCTTGTCTCCTTCTTCAATTATCGCATTTATTGCCTCGTCAAAGTGATCAGGTTTTGATGAATCGTCAAACTTCACAATTCTCATTTTAATGAACCTTTCGACCAATTTTTTAAACATAGTACAATTTTCGATTGAGTGTCCCGTTATTCCTACATGGTATTGCATTGAGCGTTCGAGTCATACCATTTAGGATATGGGGGCTGTAATGGCTTCAGATGAAATAGAGACATCACATGTGTGCCAAACAAATTTTGATATAGCTCCTTATACATCATCAGAATTGGCGTAAATTGGAGCTTTTTAGAATTTTACATTGGGGAAACCTGATTGTTGGTGGTTACCGTCCTTGGTTGGTTTAAAGTAATTAGCTCTGAATGGCCCTTGTTATACCTATCAGTACTATTCACTTTCCTTTCCTTCTTCTTCAAGGCCTTTGAAGTCCATTCTCTCCTTTCCTTTTTTTTTACTAGAACAACCGATTTAGTTTGATCATTATTCGAGTCAAAATCTGAACCCATTGGGGAATTTAATAGGGCCGAAGTATTAGTTTGACATTGGGGCTCAATAATGACAGGTACCCCATGTGAATGTGTGTCTGGTTGAGTCAAGACACCTTTTGGGGAATAAACAATGTCTTCCTCATCATCGACACTATTGACCGTTGGGCCACTCCTCTTTTCAACTCTTTCGGCTAGCAACTGGGTTATCTGGCCAATCATATTCTTTTGGAATTCTATCATTTGTTCAAGCATTTCTTGTTGAATCTCGGTCAATTGCCCCTGCATCCGTATTTACATTTTCTTTATTCTTTCCAATCTTTGTTCCATGTTTTTTAGGTTAACTGAAATATTTTTACCTAATTAGGGTCCTTTTGTAAAAATCTAATGCAAATGATGCAATGTAATGCAAATGCATGAATGAAAAGAGGCATCGATTCTGATTCAACTTCATTTTAGAAAACTTTATTAGAAAACAAAATCCTTTACACAAAACGGACTACCATATGCTTTCGCCCTAAGTCCTAAAGTTTTGATTTTCCCAAGCAATAGAGCTAGCTCTTGACTACAATCGGACTGTAGCTCATACTTTTTGCTCAGCGTATCAGTTTGTGCTGCCAAAGTCTGTAGATGATCAGCTACCTCTCAAATCTAAACTATGGCTTCCCCCATGAGAAAATCTCGGCTCCTAACTTGATCATGCAAATGGTGGAGCTCTTCCTTCAAATGCCCTTATCTTGTCTCAAGAAGTTTGATCTGAAGTTCATAATTGTGCAATGTTGCTTCTAACTCTTCAATTTTACCCTTCATTTCCTCGATCTTGTTCATGCTTGACTTTAACTCTATCGTGAATTATGGCTTCGATGGTGATGAAGAGACCGTCCAAGCTTAGCATCTATTTTCAGAAAAGTATTGATCATTCACCCTAGCTAGTGCCATACACTGAGTCACAATGCTATATTCAAAAGGATTCTTTCATTTCCATGGCCCATAAAGATTAGAGTTTTTCCTAACAGGAAGCAGACAAAGAAGGAACTGCGGAGCTCTAGAAAGTTTAGATTGTATCTGTTCAAACCTTTTTTCAACTCTAACCACAGGTGAAAGGCGTCTATTCTGGTTCATCTCATTGAATATATCAAATAGGGGATCAATATGAATTCCTTTCATTTATCCACAACGAATCAAATCCCTTGCAATGTTGTTTGGATCATAATGAGAAACCGAGAAGTTTGGCAGCGGACCTATTGTAAATAAACCTTTTTTACCATCATAGGCAAAATTCTTTCCATCCAAATCATTTTTGTAGGTCTTATGCACTCTGTCAATCACTTTTCTTCCAACACCCTTACCATCCACAAAGTGACCATCTTCATATGAAAGAGAGACGTTGTAATGGTAGAAGTGTCTATCCGTATTACTCAAGCTCACTTTGAAGTGATTAGAGAGTATGGTTACCTTCTGCACTTTAGTTCCAACACCACGGCTTGCCATAGGGTGTCGTACAATCTTCTTCGCATCCGATTTTGCTTTGATCAAAAAAAACATCAAGAGGCATAGGTGGTAGAGATTCTAGCACTGCCCCATTTCCTTCTTGCTAAAACGAATCCATACCGTTCTTTCTCTAATTGCCTTTGCTATATGTGAATGATTGCATTGTCTTCCACTCTATCAAGGAATTCATTCTCCATAACCAGCTTTCTAACTTAGAAACTGATCGTGAATCGATACCTCTTAAAGTATGAAATGATATGCACAAAAGAATAAAACACAACAAGTTAGTAACATGGAATATAAAGCAAGTAAAATAAACACCTATCTGGGTTACCACTAAGGTTTGACATAGTTCTACCTAAGGTAAGAACTTAGGTTTTCTACATGTGGTTTAGCTCTAAAGTTGAGGTACCCGAACCAGGAGATTCCTCGATCCTCACCCATTATAGGCTCATACGAACCGAGTTCGGTTTAGGGGAATACATTTCCCTATGGCTATGAGGAGGTGAAAACCTCATAAAGACATAGGTACGGATGCATCCTGGAAGTAGTCCACTAGCCTATGTAGAGGTGAAAACCTCACAAAAGCATAGCTTCTCGCTCTCACTTAAGGGTGTGACCACGACGGTCATGCAATGCAATGCAGAGAAATATATTTAGAACTACATGCAATAAAAGAACCATATATATTTTTTTAAATTTAGAATTTTAAATTCAGACAAAAGGACATGAAATTATCAATTTTACGGCTTGACTCCCTTATTGTCCCCAGTGGAGTCGCCAAGCTGTCGAAGCCATTTTTCAGGTTTGATCAAAAAACGGAGATCGACTTTAAAAAACAGAAATGGAGTCGCCACCAATCCTTTTTTTACTTAGGTGTGAATGGATCACCTTATAAAACGTTTTATTTCAAAACATTGGTTCTAGCCTACGAAATACGAGAAAATGGGTTAGGGAGTCGATTACGTACGAGGAAGGATTAGCACCCTCGTAATGCCCAAAATTTGGTCCGAATTGATAATCTCATGTCCTAATGTCAAAAATTTTGAAAAATTTTAGAAAATAGTCCTTTTATTTAAAAAAACTAGACTTACCTATCTCAAAGAAATAAACACCATACCTAGTAAGTTAGGATATAGCATCTCATGACTTCGAAACTAGGTACGTCTTTATTTTAGAAAATTCCTACCTCGAGACACCAAACATCATATCCAGTAAGTTAGGACACAATGTTTTGAACTCCCAAGAATAGATTTTTTTTTTTGAAATTTGTAAGTTTTGGTTTTGAAAGAGAAGAAATATCTAATACTTTAAGTTCCACGAGAAAAATTCGAAACCCATTAAGTTAGGGCACAATTCTTCTTGAAGTCCCCAAACATTAAATATCACCGTATATTTTAAAACTATTTGAATAAAATGCTTTAATTCAAAAAGGTAAAAAAATGGTTTCGGTAAGATTTTGCATGAATACATTACAACGCATACATTTAATAGCAATTATACGTATCTACCAATTATTCTAATCAATAAATAATAAAGAATATAACATAAATATACAAAGAACTATGTTAAGCAATAATAACAATTAAAAGAATATGGATAAATAAACATGTGACAAAATAAATAACAATAATGAAAATTTTCATGAAATAACAAAATTAAACGAAAAGAGGGAGATATATTTAAACTCAAAACAAAATAAATAAATAAAATAAAAAATGGTAATTTTGTAAAAGCAGTTAATATGTATAACAATATAAAAAATTACAATATAAATAATAAATATATAATTTAATACATACAAAAGAATAATGATTTTAAATAAAGATATTTTTTTAAAATATGATATAAATAATATAAGTGAAACATAATATATAATATAAATAAATTTTATACAAAATAAGATTTCATGTGACATTAATATAGAACTATATAATATATAAGATTTTAAAACATAATATGATGATTAATGAATAAATTACAAATAATCTATAATGAAATAATATTAACCCAATAAGATGATAAATAATAATAATTAAAAAGAATAATACATATAAATATATATATATACAAATCTTATACTATTAATAAATTAATATACAAGTAATAAAAATATAGAATATTATTTATGACAAAATAATTTAATGTAATATTAAAATAAGTTAAAATGGACTAAAGTAAAAAAAAAAGGATTTTAAAAAGACAGGGATTAAATAGCAATTAAAACAGATATAAAAAGACTAAAACGAAACACGCGTTAAATCTCAGGGACTAATATGAAAATTAAGCCTCTTTTTTAAAACGGCGTTATTTCGAGTTTTACCTTTAAATGGCTCAAGGATCATATTGAAACGAAATAGAAATTTCATGGTTAATTTAATAAAGAATAGAAGTCTGGATTAAACAAAATTGAAAATAATGAAATTACGGAAGGACTAAAGGGATAAATTTCCCATTTTCTGAAAATACGCGGATCCTGTTCAGGTCTCTGGGTCAACACACGAATCTGGCCTTTGAAACGACGTCGTTCTTAGCCTTATGGGCAACCTTCAAAACGGTGCCGTAGGTGTCACCTATATAAGCCAAAAATTTGCCCCAAAATTCATTTCAGAACCCTTTTAAAAAAAATTAGGAAATACTCTCAACCCTCCTCTCCTCCGTTCTGGGTTGGTCATCTGGCCCTCGAGCTTCTTACTCCACGCGCTACTCGCGCCACCACGGGCGGTAATCGGAGGCCGAACCTTTTCTTTTCAAGCTCACCAAAAGGTAAACCCCTTTTTTTTATTACTATTTTGTAAATAAAACATGCACGGAACATAAAAAAAAGTAGAATATAGATCACCTTAAAAAAATTTGTATTCTGTTTCAATGTTTTCTTTTTTTGTATTTCTGTGTATCCTCTGTTACAGGTTTTTGATTGGTTTTTATAACCCGAAAGAGGAAAATGAAAAAAGGAAATATGTATTTTTGCCATATTTGCTCGTTGTTCTTTCCTTTTCTGTGCAGGTCGAAGGCAGAAAACACGGCGATGAGGTGCGTTGATGGCGGCATGACTCGCGGACTAAGGCGCGATCGAAGGCGGGTGGCTGCGACGATTGCGCTGGACTCCTGCTTGCGGCGCCTAGGGTTTCCAGAAACCCTAGGCTTCTACTAAGGCTGTTTAATTCTTGGGCCTTTGGGCTGTACAATTTTGGGTCTGGGTAGGGTAGTTAGGGTCTGTTGTCTGGGTCAATGATTTTCGGCTAAGGGTGTAACAGGGTAATTGGGCCAACCGTTTAGGTATTGGTTCTGAGTTGGTTTGAAAGTTGGGTTTGGGCTTTAAGCCTGTTTTATTGTAAATGGACTGTAAGGGACATTTTATTATTATTTTTTAATTTTTACTCTGGTTTTCATAGGCCGGGAAAAATGGCCTTATTACACTCAATGACCTCGAAAAGAATGAAAAGTTGGGTTGACCCTTAGCTCACAAATCATCAAAAAAGCTAGCTAACTGGTTCAGCTAAAAAAATAATCTAAACAATGTCTGAAATGATCCTTGACTCTTGGCATATACAGGGTACTAGTGCTCAAGCTTGATATATCACTGAAGAAGCTAGCTATTAGCTCAGCAAATGAACTTCTCTATAGGTGGTTTGAAGGACCTCGTACATTTATAATCTGTTTTTTTTTCTTTTTCAAAGTAGTTCGTGGATTTTAGAGAGGGAAACAAGAAAAGGATAGCTCATGGTGTGCACTTAAAAGTCAACAAAAGGCTGAACACAGTCAACTACCACAATGGCTTCTTCCTACAACAAACTACAATAGGTTCAGACAAGCACCTCTATATAGCAGTTTACAACGTATATTCTTCAACATGTAGCCACTTCGTTGAGGACCATTTGTTCCCCAAAAATCATAGGGCATCCACCTGGCATCAGCCACAAGACAGTTAAAATCATCTGTCCTCTAAGCATTAGAAAACTAAGAGTTTCTATATGATAAAATGAACAATAGTCTCTAAACATGCGTCAATCATTTATGGCAGGAGCTCAATTATTTTCCTATGGGAACTGTAAAACTACTGAATCATTCTTGAATTGCAACTAAAGATAAAAGCCAAAAAAAAAAAAGTAGGAAAAATAATTTATTGCAGGTCGTGCAAACTTGAAAGATCTAGTGTGGCATCAGGCGTCATGCATGTAACACCCTAAAAATCTGAGTATCGATATATTGTATGTTTTGGTGTTTAGCTTATGAATGAAAATTTTCTTTTCTTATTTTCATGTTTAGTATTGCCTTGAAAAGGGTATAGAATTATTCGGGTATAGAATAATTTTTAGTATGGAGAATTTAGTGAAGTGAATCAAGTGACCCTGATACTTAAGTTAATTTAAGTGTCAAAAATTAGCACAAGATGAGTAATTGGCAAGGTGGTGTTGGCGCATGAGAAATTGCATGAGGGGAGAGGTTCGAATCCCTTGGATAGCAATTAGGTGACTTTTATTTTTTTCTCTCTTCCCTAATGTGTCGGCCAAGCTTTACTTTTGGATAAGATGGACTAATTTTTTTTTATGGCAAGAAGACTTAAGGTTATGGTAAGCATGAAATAAGGGATAGAATTGTTTGATTTTGGGGATATAATTTCTTAAACTTTGGGAAAGTAGAGGATTACAAAGCATGTGTCAAGGTGGATGTTTTGGAAAGTATTTCATGGCCATTTTGACCATGAATTTGGAAGGCATATTGGACTAGGGGGTGGCCGAATTTTTGTGGTAGACTTTGGTAAGGATGAGTGGTTGGGTGTAATCCCATTTGGTCACTTTCTTTGCTGAATTTAGCTTCATTCTTTTATGAACTCTCACCCTTTTTCTTTCATAATTGAACCACACCAAAATATACCAATCTTCTCACTTGTGCACCTTGGCCGAAACTTCAAAAGACCATAAGGGTCATTTGTTTCTTTTCTTTTCTTACTTGTTTTAGAGTAAGCCGAATCTACCATCTTCTCTTCTCTTCTTTTCTCTTTATTTTGCTTAGGCCGAATCTCTCTCTTTCAAAAGTTCACCATTGCCGCAACCTCTTCAACCCAAAACACCACCATTACCGAATCTCTCTAAACATCATCTCTTTTCTTCTTATTTGTTAAGGCCGAATCTCCCTTTAGACACAAAAGTCGAATCTTATCAAACTTCAATTCCTTCTCTTCTTCTTTTCACAATCCATCAAAAGCCGAAAGCACAAGTAAGTCTTAGCCGATTGTTCATTAAACCTCAAGCTGAAACCTATCAACATTTAGTTGATTTCTTCCCCTATTTCTCCTTCAAAGTCGACCACTTCACTATTGTAGCCGAATCTCTTTGTGGTTTCAAGCAAGGGTGAAATCGATCTCAACGTTAGGGGTAAGGGTTAACTGTCATTCGATTTTCTTTCTTTTTCTTTTGGTTTAGCCGAAATCTAGGGATCTAATCTATATATATACTCTCTTTGGCCGAAACCTTGAAGAAGGATTTCGGGATTCTTTTGTAGCTGACGGTTGGAAGGAAGATTATTCGGGAATTGAGTATCCAAGGTAAGTGAAGTGTGATCTTAGGCCGAAGGCCATGTATTGTGGTTCGTTAAATGTTAGAATCGAATCTAACATAGACCATGTAGGGATTTCGACATCTCCGAGGACAAGTGACATTTTCGGGATCTAGTCAATCAAGGTAAGGGGGTTTTAATATTCGGTCAAGGCCATATTGTCTTTTAAGGTTGGCCGATTCTGACTATAATCTTTTAGGGACAGTTTGATAGGGATAAGCATTTCATTGTTATTCTTGCTAGCGAGAGCGTTGGTATCGATAGTATCGTAATCACTGTTATCAGGTGTGTAGCCCTACACTAAATTTCCAATAATTTGATAGTATTAATATTTGCATGTGTTAATAAGAAATATGTTTGATAATGGTTGCGGGTACCATTCAGTGGTACATGATATTCAGGTACGTTAACCCCCTAATACTTCGTTAATAATGTTGTAAGCATGGATATGAAATGTGTATGATTCCGTTATGATCTTGGGGGTATATTGCATAAAATCTGAATAATATGTATGTGCATGGGCATATGGGTGATTTTGATAAAGGGGAAGTGTTCCGGTGGTTTTTACCACATTATCCGGTGATTTCGATCACAATAATATTATTCGGTGACTTCGGTCACATATTATGATCCCGGTGACTTTGTCACAATTATCCGGTGGCCATGCCACAATTTATAAGGGCAATGTGCAGTTGACTACAGCGACTGCCTTCGATGGTGTGTAGCGGATGGAGGGTCGATTTAGTAATCCCCACGGTGTGATAGGCAGGTACGGGTGGTGTGTAGCAGATGGATATCTAGGTGAGCTCGAGATTACATTTCATTTTATATGTACATATGATTTAATCTGTTGATTATTTGATTTGCTATGTTATGGGTTTATGGCTATATGTGATTAGAATGGGCTTTGCCAAAATGTTATCGCTAAGGCTATAATCAATTGGGCTTTTAGTGTACTGTTACACATTGAGTTTGTTGACTCACCCCTCGTGGGATATCTTTTCAGGTGACGCTTAGCGTGATGGATCGGGTCAGCGAGGACTACGTGGTGGTCATTGCTCAACTCAGTATTTCGGTTTTCCTTTTAATTAAACCTATTACATTTTCTTTTATTATTTCGGGAATTATTTTGGGTTATGTTTTTGTAATAAGGCCACAATTAGCTGTGCTATTTATACGTTTTTAAATTTTTATCCTGCTACGATCAACTTCAACTAAATAATTAAATATTTTCAATAACTGAATTAAATTGTTTTGACACCTAAATACATATGGTTTTCAACTTAATAATAAGTTCTAAATCCGGTTCTTCTTTTGACTTATAAATTTTCTAAAATCATAAAGATAACGTTTTAATAAGATACAACCTTAAATCACAACATGGTTTTCAACAAGAACATATTTCAAATTTATTTTTCTTCGGAATCAACATGTTTTCCAACATAAGAAAAATGAGTTTTCTCAAGGAGCATGCCAGTTCCAGTCGGGGTTTGTGGGCCGGGTTTGGGGTGTTTCAATGCTCCAGAACAGCAATGCATCTCCCATCTTAGGTTTCACACTAAGACCCTTTTTACCATATTCTGACAATTCATTCCACCAAGGCACAGCACTAACATTTGCCTTGGCTGCTGGAAATATTGTCTCACCCCCTTCTTCAACATTTGACCTGCATGAGTAGCAGAAAGTAAGGTAAGAGATACCAAATCCTTTTATTTTTCAAATATAGAAAGATTAGATGAGGAAAGTATTACTCTGAAACTAGATTGGCTACAGAATGCATCATAGACATGTACAGATAAAATTATAGAACTTACAAATACATAAGCACAGTAGCCATCCGCTGGCCTCCATTTTTAGTGTTGAACTAATCAAGGAAGTAATCAAAGCGTGCATCATATTTCTATTCAACTTCATAGTGGAGAACTTGAAGACCTTCTCCATTCTCTGTGCATCACAAAGTTAGCTTTAATTTGTACAAGGAAAAATGTAATAAACCAAAAGTAAATTGAAAACTATCAATTTAACTCGAAAATGAAATAAAAAGATAACAAATTTTTGAAAGATCTAATCTGGACATCAATAGCTGTAAATAATAAATGTGCTAGAGAAAAATGGTACAAGTATTCCATATGCACATGATCACTACTCAGGTTTAACTAAGACTCATAACTAAAGAGTTTTCAGAGAGAGTTTTTGCACAAAAAAGAAGGATTCAATTATAGATTTCAAAGTAAAATACTTATGCAAGGTTTCACTTGGTCTTAGAATCTCATACCTATAGGTATGAAAGTGTAATCGGCTATCCTATTTTCTATGTCCATGATGATTTTATCTTGTCCTCTTCTTAGAAACATACCCAAACTTGTACGCACCTTGTGAGCAATACCAGTCAAATGTGATAAATGTAAGATAAGGTTACATGCACAACTTAAATTAAATTTAACATTAAAAAAGAAAAAAGAAAAAAGAACACCACAAATGCATTTTCTTACTCTAGAAAATTATATCCTCCTTGGTTCAAATGTTCATATAAATCCCTTTATTCGATACTACTAATTTGTTGATGGATTGGAACTTCTTTTTGTAGCATCGAAGTTCCTTGGAAAATAACTATCTGGCAGCATGATTTTCTATATTCAGTGAGCTGAAGCACGAGAGAAATGTAATGTTTTCAGAAACATGGAAGTTGAATCGAATAAAAGGGAAATACAAGCATGATTATGATGTTATTGACAAACCTGGTCGGGTCTTAACTTCTTAAAACCGAATTTATCTGTCCAGATTGATTTAGCTTCTTCAGCAACTTGGAGAATGATATTTTTTGCATTCAAGAATGCCAACAGCTTTTAAATAATCTTTTACATTAAGTATTTCATATATCTCTTGAAATGCAATTAAAATTTTATTTGTTTTAAATAATTAATTATACATTTAATTTTTTTTAAATATGATAAACATACTTAATTCTTAATTCAAGTGTAAAAATAAACCTATTAAAATGTAAAGTCTTGATAATGTTTTGTATAATTTATGCCTATCCTTTTGGAAAAAAAGTATTCTTTAATTTAATTAAGCTAGCTTCTTATTTCATCTAGTTTAGAAATACTTAATTGTCACAAATTATAGAAAATAAAGTTAAAAATAAAAAGTTGGAGAGTAAATTGCAATGGACCAAAATTATAAAACCAAAGGGTAAAATTATCATAAAATCAACATTACTTTCACCTTTCTCCTCTCTAGCAAACTCTTCTATTAATTCCCGTTGTCTTCCCGTCAGATTCCTGTATATAAATCGAGTAAATTTGCTTTCAACTGTAAGTATGCTCCTAGAAACATAGATTTCTGGGGATGATGGAACAACTTTAGAAATTTTTGGCATATAAAACTTACTTTGGGATGCTAACATTGAAATGCACATATTGATCACCAAATGAGTATGAGTTCCTTGTTTTAATTCCTGTTGACAACCCTACACAAATATATCGAAGATAATGCAAGTTAAATCAATGACAGTTACGAGAGGAAGAGGGATTCTGAGTTTTTAGCGTTCTCATTTTTACTTATCAATGAAATTAAATACAGAATTCAACTCAAGCAAAATTAAAATAGAATAAAATAAAGTTACCTATAAAGAAAAGAGAAAATGAAATTTTTAATCCCAGAATTTCAAAGGTGAAAAGACAAAAGTAGAAAATTTTATGCATTCAAATAGGTAAAAGCAGTTCTTGAAACATTAAAAAAATTGAATACACATACACTCAGGCATTTGAATCACATGGCAGGTGCATGAATCCCTACTCAAAGAGGGGGTTTTGAAATTCCTCCCCAAGTCAAAAATATGATTACACTAAATTTAATGAAATGAGAGCATTTATCAAAACATATAAAACACATGAACATACAATATTAGGCAGATCTAGATGGTGGGGAGGTATTACACACCTGGTTACCGCGAAAATCTATTATCCCTAAAGTAGAGCTTTATTTGTCGAATCCCAAAAATCCCTAAGAAAACGTCACCTTCCTACCTTCGGCTTTTCCACCAAATCGGCACAGGAGACTTTTAATGAGATAGATTCGGCTACTAAAAGCAGAGAGGGAAAATCGACAGGCCTTAAATAAGTGTTTTGGGTTAGATTTGAAAGAAAAGAAAGAGTGAAATCGCATAGAATAAAATCCCAAAACTTACCAAATTACTAAGGAGTATGTGGCTTATGGTGCACCTTCGGGAAAATAGAGATCTCACTTGTAGATTCGGCTATGGGAGATGAGGGTATGAACAAAGGAATTTGGCTTTTAGAAAAAGAAAAAGAGAAACTGTAGAGAAGGCTTGGAAATTTCGGCAGAGAATGAGAGAAAAATAGGGTTTCAGAATACCGAAATTGAAGAATACTTCTCCCTATTTATAGAGAAATTTCAATATACCCACACACACAGAGTTGGAATTTCGGCCAACTCTCCCCTCTCCTGATAACCTTCATCTCATCTGATAACTCAATCCTTATCTTACCTTTAAGAGAGCCCACCTTAAATCCAACTCCTCCTTATTAATTATCAGCTTTTTAACAGTTAAAATAAAATAAATAACTCCTAAAAGGTAGCCTAATTACCGTCCACCCCCTTCCCATTTAAGTCCCGAATTTGACCCATCTTGTAGGGCCCAAACTGCCACACAAGGGCCCAAATTCCTCCCCCTTATGGTGCCACCTTATGCCCACTTAATGCACTTTAATTCTTTGGGCCACAAGCCCAGCTTGTCACTTAATTAACCATCTTCTTAAATTATAAGCTAACACCATTTATTAGCCACCTAACCCATTTTTTTTTAAAAGCCTAAAATATCACTTAATTTAAACTCTAATCCATATATTTAATCAAAAAGTCAGCCCAACCTTTACAATCCCAACTTATCATATTAGACTATCATATAAATGAGTAGGCCCACTTTGAGGATGTTACAGTTCTACCCCCTTAAAGAAATTTCATCCTCGAAATTTCCAACTAACTAGAAATCATACTATTTAAGTCTCACCACTAGACTTTCGCTGCGCACTCTAATTTTAAAGCCAAAATAAACACTTAGTATATTATGGTAGGGTACGCACCATTACTCACATCTCGAGTGTCTCTGTCCCCTTGGTGATGTGCTGCATAGACCAAAGCTGGCTGCCTTGCCTCCACATAACCTACACCTCCACCTGGTGCTTCACGACCACCTCTTGCGCCATTGCCACCTCTGGCTTGACCACGACCCCTTGATCCAGGTTGACCACCTCTCCTAGCCTGATCAAAACTTCAGCCCGTTGGCTGTCCCCGATCCATCTGAGGATAGTCCCTAATCAGGTGTTCTATGGATCCACACTTAAAGCACCCACCTGTCTTCACTCTGCATTCCCCATGATGGGTTCTCCCACATATGGAACATGCTTGACTCTGGCCCAATGGAGCACGAGCTGGCCCATCAGTTCTAGGCCTCTTCTGAAAATTCCCAGATGCTCTCGATGGCCCAAAACATCTCTTATTCTCACCCCGATCCTTATCCCTTTCTTGTCTCTCAGCCCATTTCACTTCCTCAGCTATTTTGACTTTATCCATTGGAACCGCAAAAATTCTCTCTCGTTGTGGCGCGATCAAAACCCTGAGCTCATTTCTTAGCCCATCCTCGAAACGAACGCATCGTTCATACTCTGTTGCTACCATTCCTCGAGCGTAACGACTCAAGCGTAGAAACTCAACCTTATACTCAGCCACAGACTTACTTCCCTGTACCAAGTTCAGGAATGCCTTCCTTTGGGCATCTATATAGCTGGCCCCGACATACTTTCCATGAAATGACTCCCTAAAGAAATCCCAGTCAATCAGATCTGCAGCAGTACCTTCTTCCACCCTGAGCCATGTAACACCCCTTACCTGAAACCTTTGCCGGAGTCGAGTATGGGGCATTACTAGACTTGACTACTAGTTTGGGGCATGAAAATTTAAAGCTGTCCAATTGCGTCAGGCTGACTAAATTGTCCATAACTCGAGTTACAAAACTCGAAATTTATATCCGTAAATTTTTATTGAAAATATACTCATATAACTTTTTACCATAATTTTTCCAGAATTTTTCATGTGGCCAATTAGTACAGTTTATTCATCAAAGTTACCCCTATTTCACTGTTTGATAATTCTGACCTATCTTTACTAAAACTCAGTTATCTCATTGCACAAAATTTCAATAATGTCCTTGTTTATTCCAATCAAAAATAGACTCATTAATTATTCTAAACATATAAACTATGCTCCATAATTATTTTTGTACAATTTTTAACAATTTTTCTAAGACAGAACAGGGACTCACGAATTCATTCAGGACAAGTTTCACTAAAACTTAAATATCTCATAATATATAATTCATTTGCCTAACTTGTTTCTTTCATATCAAAATAGACACAATTAACTTTAATTCTATGTCTTATTCACTTTCTAATTCAATTTCACCTATTTTTTGTGATTTTTCAAAATCACCTCACTGCTGTAACTAAAAACTGTTTCACAACAAAAATATGATTAACTAGTTTATAACTTCCTTACTCAATTTATTTAAACTCTATACCTTAACCATACATATATATATTTATACCAGAAACAAATCCCATATATAATTTAGGCCATGAGTATTTCATCCATAACATAATATGAACTAAACTTTCACGATATAACATATGATCGTTTCCCATGTATGATTTAAATCATGTCTGCATGCACATATCTACTGGTATTTTAATGCAAGCTACCATATCAAATATGAAACCCAAACATAACCAAAAGCAACAGCCTTATTCGCAAGGCTATATTTATATTTACAATCCGACATCATTCATTATTTATCAAAACGAAGCCTATACATTCCTTTGATTAAAAGTTTACAAAACATAACTATACCGAAGAGAGTGATAGTGTGGTTGACTGTCTTGATGATCCCCTGAGCCAGTAGTTGAATTATAGATCTATAAAATAGAGCACAAACATAAATAGAGTAAGCTCATTGGCTTAGTAAGTCTTAAGCAGCTTTATAGCTCAACTAGGTATTCAATTAGATTGAATAGAATAGCATTATTAACAATTTATGAACTGACAAAACACATATAAACTACCATGGCCGATTATCAAAGTTCACATCTAGCGAATAATATTCAACATACACTCAAAATATAAAACTTAGCAATGGTGCCCGGATTGCTAATCAATACATATATATTTTCACTTCAACCGAATAATACTTTCTATACACATTTAAAATAAGGGTTCATAATTGAATATATACATTTATCTATATGTATAGTATAGCTCATGGCCAAACTTATATAGGTAAAATTTCTCATATCAATATAATAAACTTAAGTAAGCAAGTAATCATACCAACTCAATATCTTTTCTAATCACATATCTTAAGTACCAAACAAATATATATATAAACACCTTTCTATCAACTTGATTATTCAAGAAGCATCACTTATATCATAAACTTGATTCGATACATGACTTTTAGTCGAACACTACAGTGATAAACCTTAGCTTGTTCAAATACCATCATAACTAGACCATTTCATTCATAAGCATAAGCTCATATTAAAACCATTGATATAAAAACTACTAGACCAAAGGTCTGAGATTTAAACACCGGCACGAAGCCAGCTAGGCATTAAAGCCCGAAATGAATCACCGGTACAAAGCCTGCTAGGTATTAAAGCCCGATAAACAACACCGGCACGAAGCCTGCTAGGCATTAAAGCCCGATAAACGACACCGGCATGAAGCCTGCTAGGCATTAAAGCCCGAAATGAATCACCGGCACAAAGCCTGCTAGGCACTAAGCCCGAATATATCACCGGCACAAGGCCTGCTAGGCACTAAGCCCGAATATATCAATGTGATCAATCATTCCACAATTCGCATTGATACACTTATTCATATCACATTATCAATTTATGAAATCAATCTAATATACATATATGCATTCGGCTATAACATGATTATATACTGAAATTTATCAAACATTATCATTTAATAGGTTCATGAATAATTCTTTAACAAATTTCAGCTTAAGGACTTACCTTGGTTGTCGATAGGCCGTACGAATCGGCTATTCTCCCCGATCTAACTCTGTTTTTCTTTGCTCTTGATCTAAAACACATTAAATTTAGCTCATTCAAGCACAATTCATCTCAATTTAGTCCCTAAGCGCATAAATGGGCAAATTACTATTTTACCCCTAGTATTTCACAACTTTGTAATTTAGTCCTATTTGCATAAAACTCAAAATACATCAAATTTCCCCATACTCCATAAGGGCCGAATATATATGAGGACTATACAAGTCCATATCTTTCATTTATTTTTCAATTAAGCCCCTCTAAATTTTTATTTTTACAATTTGGCCCTAAAAACACAAATTCACCAAAACTTCCAACACATAATATACTAATTTTTAACCTATCTATCATCTAACATCATCAAGCATCATAAACCTCAAGAATTCATCCATGGCAACACTTAAAACATACCACCAAAATCAAAATTCGAACATGGGCTAGTAACTATACATGTTAACCACTTCAAAAATGTTAAAATTTATAAAAATTAAGCTAAATCTCTAACCTTAGTAGAACATGCAAGAAGGCCGAATGATGGAGAGCTTGAATCCTTCTTTTCTTCTTTTATTTTCGGTGATAACAAAGTAAAGATGATGATGTTTGTTTTCTTATATTTTAATGATATAACATTATTATTATATTATTTCATAATACCTTATTTTATCAAATAAAATAAAATTTTAAATCCATCCTACTAACTATTTTATATCATTGTCGTCCACTATTAAAGAAATGGACTAATTGTCCTTTTAGGACATCCACTTAAAAAGCCACAATCAAAAGGTACATTTTACTTTAGCCCGCCACTTTCACTCTTTATGCGATCAAGTCCTTTTTATCAAATTGAGCACTTAAACAATAAAATTTCTATGAAACTTTCACACCTTTTAATTCACACATAATAAACACAAAATAAAATATTAAAATTTTCTCGGACTCGGATTCGTGGTCCCGAAACCACCGTTCCGATTAGGGTCAAATTCGGTCTGTTACAATTCTCCCCCTTAAGGATTTTCGTCCCCGAAAATCTTACCGTTAAACAAGGTTGGATATTGTTGCCTCATTGAATCCTCAGGCTCCCACGTAGCCTCTTCAACTCCGTGACGATTCCATAGGACCTTCACTAACGGAATTCTCTTATTTCTCAACTCTTTTATTTCCCGAGCTAAGATACGGATCGGTTCTTCATCATATGTCAAATTGGATTGGATTTCAATCTCTGCCGGTGTGATCACATGAGACGGATCTGATCTATACTTACGAAGCATCGAAACGTGAAATACGTCATGTATCTTTTCTAACTCAGAGGGCAATCTCAATCTATAAGCAACAGGCCCAATATGTTCAATGATTTCATACGGTCCGATAAATCTTGACTCAACTTGCCTTCCGACCAAATCGGAGTACTTTCTTCCACGGGAAACTTTTAAGAATACACGATCTCCCACCGAAATTCAATGTTTTTACGTTTCAAATCAGCATAGGACTTTTGTCGATCCGATGCGACTTTCAAATTATCTTTGATTATGGCCACTGCATTCATCTCTTTAATCAAGTCAACCCCTGTATCTTATTTTCACGAGCTCACCAAAGATAATGGTGTTCGACATTTTCACCGTATAAGGCTTCATAAGGTGCCATTTTGACACTTGATTGAAAGCTATTATTATAAGCAAATTCAATCAAAGGTAGGTATCGTTCCCACGCACCTTCAAACTCGAGAACGCAACATCTCAACATGTCCTCAAGTATTTGAATAGTTCGCCAGACCGGCCGTCTGTCTGCGGATGGAAGGTCAGACTAAAATGAAGTTTAGTACCTAAAGCTTCTTGCAACTTCTTCCAAAATCGGGATGTGAATCTCGGTCTCGTCTCAAACAATGGAACTCGGTACACCATGCAATCTCACAATCTGTGATACGCATAATTCAAACAAGTTTATCAAGTGAATAGTCCAGACGATCGGCACAAAATGAGCTGATTTAGTCACCTATCAACTATAACCCAGACGGCATCTTTCCCTTTCGGTGTCATAGGGAGACCAGTTACAAAATCCATTGTGATTCTATCCCATTTCCATTCAGGTATCATGATTGGCTGAAGTAGTCCGGATGGCACTTGATGTTCAGCTTTTACTTGCTGACAAATTAAACATTTCGAGACAAATTCAGATATATCCCGTTTCATGCCTGGCCACTAATAGAACTGTTTCAAATCATTATACATTTTTGTACTACCCGGATGTATAGATAATCGACCACTATGGGCCTCACTTAGAATCATCTGTATCAAATCTGAGTTTTTCGGAACACACATTCTGTTTTTAAAATTCAAACAGTCATTTGCATCAATCTGAAAATCTGATTCTGTACCTTTTTTACACTGAATTCGACTAGCAATCAAATCTTTATCAACTTTCTGTGCATCACAAATTTGCTGAATAAACATCGGTCTTGCTTGTAACTCCGCTATGATTGAACCATCACCAGACATAGCCATCTGTGCATTCAGTGCACGAAGAGCAAATAATGATTTCCGACTTAACGCATCCGCAACAACATTAGCTTTTCCTGGGTGATAGTCAATCACCAATTCATAGTCTTTCAACAGTTCTAGCCACCTGCGTTGTCTCAAATTCAGGTCTTTCGAGTCATTAGATACTTTAGACTTTTATGATCCGAATGAATGTGACATTTCTCGCCAAATAAATAGTGACGCCAAATTTTCAATGCGAAAACAATGGTCGCAAGTTCTAAGTCATCGTCGGGTAATTTCTTTCGATGCGGCTTCAATTGTCTTGAAGCGTAGGCTACAACTTTGCCTTCCTCGCATCAAAACACAGCCCAAACCATTTAAAGAAGCATCGAATAAACAACGAATTCTTTACCCGATTCATTTGAACTAACACCGAGCTTCCGTCAAAAGGGCTTTCAACTGATCAAAACTTTTCTGACATTTTTCTGACCACTCGAACCGGACATCTTTCTACAGTAACTTTGTCAACGGGGTAGCTATCATAGAAAAATCTTTCACAAATCGTCGATAGTAAACCGCAAGTCCCGTAAAACTTGAATCTCTAAACATTTTTGGTGGCTTCCAATCAAGTATAGCCGAGATTTTGTTCGGATCAACTCGAATGCCTGATGCTGAAACCACATGTCCCAAAAAGCTAACCTCTTTCATCCAGAACTCACACTTACTAAACTTCGCATACAGCTGATGATCTCGCAAAGTTTGTAGCACTAACCTCAAATGTTCAGCGTGTTCAATTTCATCTTTGGAGTAGATCAATATGTCATCAATAAACACCACCACAAATCGATCCAAAAGCGCCTAAAACCCGATTCATCAAATCCATAAAAATAGCAGTGCATTAGTAAGCCCAAAAGGCATTACCAAAACTCAAAATGTCCGTACCTCGTCCAAATGCGTCTTTGGCACATCTCAGATCTCGACTTGCA
Source organism: Gossypium rotundifolium (assembly GCA_025506655.1). Classification (NCBI taxonomy): domain Eukaryota; kingdom Viridiplantae; phylum Streptophyta; class Magnoliopsida; order Malvales; family Malvaceae; genus Gossypium; species Gossypium rotundifolium. Next base: position 66,754,761 of record CP106722.1, read on the forward strand.
ATCGATAATAACCCGATCTCAAATCTATCTTGAAAATATTGAAGCCCTTTCAACCGATCAAACAAATCATCAATCCGAGGTAACGGGTACTTATTCTTTATAGTTACTTTATTCAGTTGCCGATAATCAATACACATTCGCATCGTTCCATCTTTCTTTCTCACAAAAAGAACTAGTGCACCCCAAGGAGAGAAACTTGGTCGCGCAAAGACCCTATCTGTTAACTCTTGCAACTGTGCTTTCAACTCTTTTAGCTCAGTCGGTGCCATCTGATATGGAGCTATTGAGATCGGAGTCGTTCCCGGAGCTAGTTCAATGCCAAACTCAATCTCTCGTACTGGGGGTAAACCGGGTAGTTCTTTAGGGAACACATCTGGGTATTCACATACAATCGGTACGGATTCAATCTGTTTCTCAGACAATTTATTATCCAGTACATAAGCCAAATAAGCTTCGCACCTTTTCTCACATACTGGCTAACATCGAGGATATAATCGAGGAAACCCACTTATATCATTGGATTCAATTCTAATGATCTCACCGCTCGATGTCTCAAATCAATAAGCTTTCTTTTGCAATTCACCACTGCGTCATGCGCGGTTAACCATCCATTCCCAAAATTATATCAAACTCATCGAAAGGCAACAAAGATTAAATCGATGGGAAGCAAAAATCCCGAATCATCAATGGGCAACTTTACACACTTTGTTAACAAACACACATCTACCCAAAGGATTGGATACACGAATCACAAACTCAAGAGACTCAATTGGCGAGTCTTATGAATACCGTAGTTTCACATACATATGAATGGGTCGAACCAGATCAATCAATGCAATCACAGAGTATCATAAAGGGTGAACGTCACCGTAATGACATCCGAGAAGCAAGCATCCTCTCTAGCTCGAGTAACATAAGCTCTAGCTAGAGCTCTAGCCTCGATCGATCTGTTGTGTTCTTTGTCCCTCTCGACTACCACCTACATTGCCGAATGCTCGGGTGGTCCGCCTGCATCGATGCACTACTCGGTCTAGAGTTTTGTGCTGTATTCGGCTCAGCTAACATCGGGCACTCTCGAATAAAATGGTCTGAGGATCCACATTTAAAGCAAGACCGATCACGAACTCTACAACTCCTAGGATGCCATTTTCCATAATGTTTACATTCAACTCGATTCTGTGGGACGTTACCAACACTGGCCATTGAGGTAGCTCGGGAGCCCACTGGAGGTCGATCGCGTCTAAATGAATCTGAAATAGCTTTGTGTCGACTGAAGTCATCTCTAAACTTCTTAGATGTGGAATGGAAATTCTTACCTGACGATCTTTTACGGGTGTCTCTAGCTTCATCTCACCTTTCTTTTCTCTTTCCCAAGCTCTTGACTTTGCAAGCTCGCTCGACTAGTGTCACAAATTCTTTGATCTCAAGAATGCCAACTAGCAACTTCAAATCTTCATTCAAACCGTCTTCAAACCTTTTGCACATAATGGCTTGGTTGATACACACTCCAGAGCATATCGGCTCAATCGACAAATTTTCGCTCATATTCATCCACGGTCATTTGCCCTGCTTTTAGTTCAAGAAATTCTTTACGCTTCGGTCGATGAACCTCGGTCGATATATTTCTTCTGTAATTCATTCGGAAGAAATCCCACGTCACTTTTTCTTTTGGAACCACTGATACTAGTGTATTCCACCAGTGATAGGCAGTGTCCCGAAGCAAAGATATAGCACATTTTAAACATTCATCTGGAGTGCAAGATAGCTCATCAAGTACCCGAATAGTGTTATCAAGCCACATTTCAGCTCGCTCTGCATCATCATCATCATTAGCCTTGAATTCTTCGGCCCCAAATTTCCTAATTTTATCAACAGGAGGCCTACTAGATCTCATTGGATCTATCATCGGGGGTGCTGAAGGTACCGGAGTTGGATTATTCGGGGGTGGAGGTTGTTGTACAGTTGGATTATTCTGAATAAACTGGGTAAACCATTCATTCATCATTTGGTAGAAGGCTTGTTTAGCCTCTCCCTCGTGGTTACCCGTAACTGGTTGAGAGTCTAGTGGCACTGATCCATGTGCGAGACCAGGCGCGACACTCTCCACATCATCGGCTACGGCTCTATCAGGATCAGAATCCATTTACTATATAAAATACAATTGAAATTGTCAGAAGTCACCACACTATCACATATAAAATTCAAAGGCATGTATAGCTAGACTCTTTTACGTACTACGGTAGTCCTAGAATCGACTAAACCGTAGCTCTGATACCAATAAAATGTAACACCCCTTACCTGAAACCTTTGCCGGAGTCGAGTATGGGGCATTACTAGACTACTAGTTTGGGGCATGAAAATTTAAAGCTGTCCAATTGCGTCAGGCTGACTAAATTGTCCATAACTCGAGTTACAAAACTCGAAATTTAGATCCGTAAATTTTTATTGAAACTAGACTCATATAAATTTGTACCATAATTTTTCCAGGATTTTTCATGTGGCCAATTAGTACAGTTTATTCATCAAAGTTACCCCTATTTCACTGTTTGATAATTCTGACCTATCTTTACTAAAACTCAGTTATCTCATTGCACAAAATTTCAATAATGTCCTTGTTTATTCCAATCAAAAATAGACTAATTAAGTATTCTAAACATATAAACTATGCTCCATATTTATTTTTGTACAATTTTTAACAATTTTTCTAAGACAGAACAGGGACTCACGAATTCATTCAGGACAAGTCTCACTAAAACTTAAATATCTCATAATATATAATTCATTTGCCTAACTTGTTTCTTTCATATCAAAATAGACACAATAAAATTTAATTCTATGTCTTATTCACTTTCTAATTCAATTTCTCCTATTTTTGGTGATTTTTCAAAATAACCTCACTGCTGTAACTAAAACTGTTTCACAACAAAAATATGATTAACTAGTTTATAACTTCCTTACTCAATTTATTTAAACTCTATACCTTAACCATACATATATATATTTATACCAGAAACAAATCCCATATATAATTTAGGCCATGAGTATTTCATCCATAACATAATATGAACTAAACTTTCACGATATAACATATGATCGTTTCCCATGTATGATTTAAATCATGACTGCATGCACATATCTCTTCGGTATTTTAATGCAAGCTACCATATCAAATATGAAACCCAAACTTAACTAAAAGCAACAGCCTTATTCGCAAGGCTATATTTATATTTACAATCCGACATCATTCATTATTTATCAAAACGAAGCCTATACATGCCTTTGATTAAAAGTTTACAAAACATAACTATACCAAGAGAGTGATAGTGTGGTTGACTGTCTTGATGATCCCCTGAGCCAGTAGTTGAATTATAGATCTATAAAATAGAGCACAAACATAAACAGAGTAAGCTCATTGGCTTAGTAAGTCTTAAGCGACTTTATAGCTCAACTAGGTATTCAATTAGATTGAATAGAATAGCATTATTAACAATTTATGAACCGACAAAACACATATAAACTACCATGGCCGATTATCAAAGTTCACATCTAGCTAATAATATTCAACATACACTCAAAATATAAAACTTAGCAATGGTGCCCGGATTGCTAATCAATACATATATATTTTCACTTCAACCGAATAATACTTTCTATACACATTTAAAATAAGGGTTCATAATTGAATATATACATTTATCTATATGTATAGTATAGCTCATGGCCAAACTTATATAGGTAAAATTTCTCATATCAATATAATAAACTTAAGTAAGCAAGTAATCATACCAACTCAATATCTTTTCTAATCACATATCTTAAGTACTAAACAAATATATATATAAACACCTTTCTATCAACTTGATTATTCAAGAAGCATCACTTATATCATAAACTTGATTCGATACATGACTTTTAGTCGAACACTACAAATGATAAACCTTAGCTTGTTCAAATACCATCATAACTAGACCATTTCATTCATAAGCATAAGCTCATATTAAAACCATTGATATAAAACTACTAGACCAAAGGTCCGAGATTTAAACACCGGCACGAAGCCTGCTAGGCATTAAAGCCCGAAATGAATCACCGGCACAAAGCCCGATAAACAACACCAAGCACGAAGCACGCTAGGCATTAAAGCCCGAAATGAATCACCAAGCACAAAGCACGCTAGGCATTAAAGCCCGATAAACAACACCGCACGAAGCTCGCTAGGCATTAAAGCCGAAATGAATCAAGCACAAAGCACGCTAGGCACTAAGCCCGAATATATCACAAGCACAAGGCACGCTAGGCACTAAGCTCGAATATATCAATGTGATCAATCATTCCACAATTCGCATTGATACACTTATTCATATCACATTGTCAATTTATGAAATCAATCTAATATACATATATTCATTCGGCTATAACATGATTATATACTGAAATTTATCAAACATTATCATTTAATAAGTTCATGAATAAATCTTTAACAAATTTCACAGGACTTACCTCGGTTGTCGATAGGCCGCATGAATCGGCTTATTCGAGAACCTTCGTCTTTCCCCGATCTAACTCCGCTTTTTCTTTGCTCTTGATCTAAAACACATTAAATTTAGCTCATTCAAGCACAATTCATCTCAATTTAGTCCCTAAGCGCATAAATGGGCAAATTACTATTTTACCCTTAGTATTTCACAACTTTGTAATTTAGTCCTATTTGCATAAAACTCAAAATACATCAAATTTCCCCATACTCCATAAGGGCCGAATATATATGAGGACTATACAAGTCCATATCTTTCATTTATTTTGCAATTAAGCCCTCTAAATTTTTATTTTTACAATTTGGCCCTAAAAACACAAATTCACCAAAACTTCCAACACATAATATACTAATTTTTAAACTATCTATCATCTAACATCATCAAGCATCATAAACCTCAAGAATTCATCCATGGCAACACTTAAAACATACCACCAAAATCAAAATTCGAACATGGGCTAGTAACTATACATGTTAACCACTTCAAAAATGTTAAAATTTATAAAAATTAAGCTAAATCTCTAACCTTATTAGAACATGCAAGAAGGCCGAATGATGGAGAGCTTGAATCCTTCTTTTCTTCTTTTATTTTCGGTGATAACAAAGTAAAGATGATGATGTTTGTTTTCTTTTATTTTAATGATATAACATTATTATTATATTATTTCATAATACCTTATTTTATCAAATAAAATAAAATTTTTAAATCTATCCTACTAACTATTTTATATCATTGTCGTCCACTATTAAAGAAATGGACTAATTGTCCTTTTAGGACATCCACTTAAAATGTAACATCCTGATATTTAGGGGCTATGCATTTTACATAATTGAATGATGTTGCATGTTTAATCATTATTAAGTGCAATTTTGGAAGTTATTTGAGCTTCATTTATTAAGTGAAGGTTTTGCTAAACTTTTAATTTCTATTAATTAGAGAGAGAACTAAGCTAATAAGGCCTTAAGAATTGATGATGAGAAGTTCTAGTATAAGTTAAGTAATTGGCAAAGTGGTTAAGATGCATGGATGTGTGCTTAAGGTGCAAGGTTGAATCTCCTAGCTAACATTAGGGAGATTTTAATTTTTTTGTTTTCTTCCTTGTAAGTGTCGGCCAAGAATATTCTAGAGTGGATGAGCTTTCATCCATTTTTGGCTTGTTGACCATGAGAAAAAGGAAGTTAAAGAACATAAGGCATGGAATCACAAATTCATGATAAGATGAGGGGGGACAAAGGCATGAAATAGGGCTATGTTTTGGGGATGTGTTCATGGTCATTTGACCATGAACCTAGATGGCATGAAGGCTAAAGGGAGAGGCCTAGTTGTGTAGTAAATTCTTTGGATATGATGGGGAAGAAACAAGGAGGAAAAAGGGGGATATGTTGGCATTGATGTGGCCGAATTTATGCTTTGCCATTATGGGGGAAAAGTTAGCCAAAAGCCTAGGATGTCCATCTTTTCTCATTTTCTCCAAAAATTCTCTCCTAGCCGAATGTGCCATAGAGTTTAGGTAAAAACTCTCTTTTGTTTTAGCTTTCATCCTTTTGACCAAATTTTCTTCTTTTGGCCGAATGTACCATAGTCATTTTGGTACATTTTCACTTTTGATTTAGCCTCAAATGCTTGAACCAAATACAATCTTTTTTCTCTCATTTAGTTTTTATTTTGAAACCAAAAACCACAAAGTTTAAGCACCATTATTCTTCTTCATTTTCTCTTCTCTTGCCGAATGCATCTAAGTTCCATAGTCCATCTCTCTTCTCTTTGATCCTATTTTTTTTTCTTTTCTTTTCACCTTATTTCTCTTAACTTTCTCTCATTGCCGAAATCACCATTATCATTTTCTTCTTATCTTTCTCTTTACTTCCTTCTCTTTTCATTCTCTTTCTTCTTTTCCTTCAAAATCGAAACCATCATATTGAAACCACCATTTTTATTCTTTTATTTTGTGAAGGCCGAATCATCATTCTCTTTTCTTCTTTTTCAAAGCCGAACCTCCAAGTGATCAAAGTAAGACTTTATCAATTATTTTCATCACTTCCTTTCACTTGAATAAGATTGGAAATCATAATCTTTTATTTCTCTCTTAGGCCGAATCTCTTGAAAAGATTTTGAAAGGAACTTTGTTGAAGACAACCTTAAGTGACCATTCGAATCATCAAGGTAAGACTACTATTTTGGATAATATCAATTTCTTTAGATAGATTACTAATCTAAGTTATTTTTAGGAGCAATCTAAGATCATCAAGATAGGTAAGAAAAGAGCCGTTCGAAGTGTTTGGAAGAGAGGAGGTATTCCTTTACCATCGAACTACAAACGAAGAGCAGTATCGGGGGTTAGAGACTTTCCACCCGGTTGTGGACCCTCTGCAAACGAGGATCGATTATTCGAAGTAGTGCGTACAACCGAACCACTTTACGTTGGTGGAATATCGGCGGGTTTTGATCCATCTAGTGGAGAAAAACCGCAAATAACTGTCATTCGTGAATCCGAGGGTAAGGATTTAGATCTATCGTTTATAAGTAGAGTTTTTGCTAACAATAGTATATACTAACCGAGTGTGTTAATCATCTAGGTGTGGACGAGCTAGAGAGTATTGTGCTCACTGTTACTAGGTGTGTAACCATGCATTAAAATTTCCATAGATTTATATTATTAAAAAGTGATTATATGATAATATGTTTGTTTGCGGATACCAATCATTGGTATACAAAATTCAGGTATGTTACCCAATATTCCGTTTATTTTGATATATGCCTCAATATGAAATAAGCATGATTATATTATGAATCGTGGGTACATAGCATAAAAATATGATTTGATATGTATGTGCATGGGCATATGGGTATGTTTAATAAAGGAGGGAGTATTCTGGTGGTTTTACCACAATTCTGGTGACTTCGGTCACATATGTGAAATTGGTGACTTCGGTCCCATATTTGACTCTGGTGACTTCGGTCACATATTTGACTCCGGTGGCTTCGGTCACATATTTGACTCTGGTGGCTTCGGTCACATATTTGGCTCTGGTGACTTCGGTCACGTATTTGAAATTTGGACTTCGGTCAGGTGACTTCGGTCACATCTGTTTTGGTGGCTTTGCCACAATAAGGGCGATGTGCATGTTGACTGCAGCAACTGCCTTCGATGGTGTGTAGCGGATGGAGGGTCGATTTAGTAATCCCCACGGTGTGCTGGTTGGTACGGGGGTGTGTAGCGGATGGATATTTAGGTTGGGCCGGGCTTGCATTTCATGTCATGTGCATAACCATGTAACATTGTATGATAATTATTTAATCTGCTATGAGCTAAAATGGGCCTTTGGGCTAAATATGAGCTATATGGGCCTTCGGGCTAAATATTTGATTTAATGGGCCTTTGAGCCAAATATGAGTTAAATGGGCCTATGGCCATATGTGAAATTTTGGGCTTGAAAGCTTTTGATAAATGGGCTTTTTAGTGTATGTGTTATACATTGAGTTTATAACTCACCCATTTTTATGGGATAACTTTTCAGATAATTCGTAGTGCGATGGATCGGAATGAAGGATTTCGAGGTGGCAAAGGTTTCGTATTAAGTATTGTGGAGATTTTCCAACTTAAACTCTTTAAGTTAAATTTTATTACTTAGACTTTAATTTGGGTTGCCAATATTATGTAATAAGGCCATTATAAATTATCTTTAATTTTGTGTTTGGATTTATTTTAAATTCTGCCATGAATAATTATCAAATATCTAAATGGTTTTCGATAAATTATTTAAAATGTGTTTGTTACTATTATATAAATGTTTTCAAAGAAATGTTCTTAAGTTTGGTTTCCTTTTTATTTTATTAATTCCTCCTAAAAATGAAGTTTTAAAAGAAAAAAATTTCTTTACGATGAAATTCCGCTAAAGTTTTACTCGAGGAACATACCAAATCCGGTTAGGCTTTTTGGGCCGGGTTTGGGGTGTTTCAGCTTGGTATCAGAGCCCAGATTTAAACTCTCGGCCTTGGGTTTTGAAGCCCACAACGTTTTCAAAATTTGGCCCAAAAGATTTTTGAAAGTTTTTCTTAAGTTAAATGGTTTTATAAGAGCATGGCACTCGGAATTCTCGGCCCAGATCCATCAGGTATGTACCTTCATTTGATAAATGATATGAATGTCTGATAAGCCTAAGGAAACTTTAGAGACATGGACTCTAGGTGTTTGTGTACTACTACGAAAACCACTGAATATCTGTTTCATAAGACTTTCTTTTAATAAGAAGTGAAAAGACTCTAATACATAAGACTTTTCAGAAAGCAGATAAGATACGTAGTAGACATGAGCTCTAGGGGACGAGGTCGTCGTGGACATGGAAGAGGAAGGATGACTGTTTCGGAACCAGTTCGGTCTGGTCAAGGTTCCGAGAATGAAGCTCCACCACCGGCTGTTGGGGCAGACTTCCAAGAACAAAATGAAGGAGGTGACGCAGTATCACAAGCTGTGCTGCGAGTTTTGGAACGAGTAGCAGAAGCTAGTTCTGGAAATGGATCTCGGAAGTCTGTAGCTGAGAGACTTAGATCGAATGGAGCTGAGGTTTTCAGAGGAGTATCTGGAGTAGCTCCAAACGTAGCTGAATATTGGTTGGAAGCAGTCGAGAGGATCATGGACGATATAGACTGCACTGACGAAGAGAAATTAAAAGGAGCTATTTCACTTCTTCGTGATGAAGCCTACCAGTGGTGGCTTACTATCAAGGAAAGTACCCCTGTGGATCGTCTGGATTGGGGGTATTTTAAAGTGAAATTTGAGGGAAAATATGTTGGAGCTAGCTACATCGACTCTCAGAGGAAGTCATTTCTGAATCTAGTACAAGGAAACAAGTCGATAGTTGAATATGAAGCAGAATTTTTGCGACTTAGCCGTTATGCCAGAGGGATAGTGGCTACGAAATATGAACGTTGCGTCAGATTTGAAGATGGACTTAGAGATGAGCTAAGAGTGATGATTGCCCCACATCGTGAAAGAGATTTTGCAATCTTAGTGGAAAGGGCAAAAATTGCTGAAGAGGCTAAACGGACTGAGAGACAGAACCGGGACAGAGGTCAGAGCAAGAATAAGAGAAGCTTTGGGTCTTCGGGGTCGTCCGGAAATTTTCAGAAAAAGTCAAGAAATGATGGACCGCGAGGTCAACAGACTACTACGGGAGTGCAAAGTCGTACTTGTTCTCGCAGGGAAAATGCACTCGGAGAATCCGAAGAAAAACCGGCGGATGTTTCAAGTGCGGTTCAAAAGATCACATGATCAAAGATTGTCCGATGAACTCGGAGAAGAACCGTCTAGCAAATCAGGGTGTTAATCAAGCTGATAGAAGTGGTCAACAGCCGATAAGAGGCCGTGGTCCCAATGGAAGGGAAAATGGTTCTGGTAGAGGTCGCGGAACTTCTGGCAGAGGTAGTGGAAACTCTGAGGCGAGACAACCAGGTTTGGTGTATGCAGTTTGCCGCAGAGAAGACAGTGACGCACCTGATGTTATCACGGGTACGTTTTTGATTTTTGGGTTTCCCTTTATTGCTTTGATAGATATAGGGTCAACTCATTCCTATATCGCTAGTGAAGTATCTGGGACTTTGCATGTGACTTCTGAAACTGTACCTAGGAAGATGACTGTACTTAGTCCTCTAGGACAGACAGTAGAAATAAACAAACTCTTTAAGGAAGTGCCTCTAGAAGTCCAAGGGATACAGTTCCCAGCTGATTTAATGGAGTTGCCATTTGGAGAATTTGACCTAATTTTAGGCATGGACTGGCTTGTGAAGTACCGTGCAAATGTGGATTGTGCTGCTAAGAGAATGTCTCTAAGAACTTTTGATGACAAGGAAGTTGTAGTGATGGGCGAAAGACGGAACTACTTATCTAATGTAGTATCCGCTCTTAAGGCGGAAAGGATGGTTAAGAAAGGATGCGAAGCTTTTCTGATGTTGGTGAATGCTTTGGAGGCTAAGGAAGCAACTGTTAATGAAGTCAGAACGGTGAATGAATTTGTAGATGTTTTTCCGGAAGAACTTCCAGGGTTGCCTCCGGATCGTGAGGTAGAATTCGGGATAGACTTATTGCCTGGAACGGCGCCAGTTTCTATTGCTCCATATAGAATGGCACCAAAGGAATTGGTTGAGCTTAAGGCTCAGATTCAGGAGTTGCTTGATCGTGGATTCATCCGACCTAGTGTGTCTCCATGGGGAGCACCGGTCTTATTCGTAAAGAAGAAGCACGGATCGATGAGGATGTGTATAGACTACCGGCAGTTGAATAAGTTGACTATTAAGAACAAGTATCCTTTGCCCAGGATCGACGACTTGTTCGATCAGCTTAAAGGAGCTGCGGTATTCTCTAAAATTGATCTAAGGTCGGGGTATCATCAGCTTAAAGTGAAAGAAGCGGATATCCATAAGACGGCTTTCCGAACCAGATATGGCCATTATGAATTTCTGGTAATGCCATTCGGATTGACGAACGCCCCAGCTGCGTTTATGGATATGATGAATCGAATTTTTTAGCCCTACTTGGATCAGTTCGTCGTGGTATTCATAGACGACATCCTGGTGTATTCTAAGTCCGAAGTGGAACATGATGAGCATCTACGGATTGTGTTACGAGTTTTAAGGGAGAAGAAGCTGTACGCCAAATTCAGTAAGTGTGAATTTTGGCTGAAAGAGGTTACATTTTTAGGACATCCGTATCTGCAGAAGGGATTAGGTGGATTCTCGGAAGATCGAGGTCAGATAGATTGAAACCACCTAAACCGTGAATCGAGGTTCGCATTTCTTGGGTTTAGCGGATATTACCGAAGATTCGTCGAAGGATTTTCATTGATAGCTGCACCTTTAACAAAATTGCTGAGGAAGGAGGTATCTTTCGTGTGGACTGATAAGCAACAAGAGAGTTTTGAGAAGCTCAAGAAAGTTTTGACGGAAGCTCCTGTTTTGATTCAGCCTGAAGCAGGAAAGGATTTTGTCGTGTACTGCGATGCTTCTCACACGGGATTAGGATGTGATTTGATGCAAGGCGGAAAGGTAGTTGCGTATGCGTATCGACAGTTGAGACCGCATGAAGTTAATTACCCGACACATGACTTGGAGTTGGCAGCTGTAGTCTTTGCTCTTAAGGTTTGGAGACATTACTTATATGGGGAAAAGTCAGTGATATACACGGACCACAAAAGTTTGAAATATCTCACGACTCGTAAAGAACTGAATTTGAGGCGAGAAGGTGGATAGAGTTGTTAAAAGACTACGATTGTTCTATCGAGTACCACGGGTAAGGCGAATCGCGTGGCGTACGCCTAAGTCGAAAAGTGGTGTCGATTTGAGAGCGATGTTTGCACATCTTAGTCTCTACGAGGATGGAAGCTTGTTGGCGTAACTTGAGGTTAAGCCGACATGGTTAAGTCAAGTGAAAGAGAGGCAATTAATAGATGAAGATCCGAGTGAAAAGCTTCGACAAAAGCAGAGTGGGAAATTGGAAGATTTTGGTATTAACGGTGAAGGGTATTGTGCTTCAAAGGTAAAGTCGTCGATGCCTTGGGGATCGGGAGTTGAGGCAAAAGATACTTCAGAATCGCATGGTAGCCCCTATGCTATGCATCCGGAGGAAGTAAGTTATATCGAGACTTGCGAGATCGGTTTTGGTGGCCTGGTCTTAAGCGGGAAGTTCTTGAGTTTGTAGGGAAGTGCTTGGCGTGTCGACAAGTCAAGGTGAACATCAAGTACCATCGGGTTGCTTCAAACCGATAAAGATTCCATGATGGAAGTGGGAGAGAATCACCATGGATTTTGTTAGTGGGCTTCCTCTTACGCCTACTAAGAAAGACTCCATTTGGGTGATAGTGGATCGATTGACGAAATCTGCACATTTTATCCCAGTTCGGGTTGATTACTCTTTGCAGAAATTGGCAAAATTATATGTGGCTGAAATTGTGAGATTGCATGGAGTGCCGTTGTCGATAATTTTGGACAGAGATCCGAGATTTACGTCGCGATTTTGGAAAGCATTGCATCAGGCTTTGGGCACCAAATTAGACTTCAGTACAGCATTTCATCCTCAGTCAGACGGTCAGTCCGAAAGAGTAATCCAGATCTTAGAAGATATGTTAAGGGGTTGTGTGATAGATTTCAAAGGAAGTTGGGAGGAGTTCTTACTGCTTGGCGAATTTATGACAACAACAGTTTCCAATCCAAGATACTGGATGGCACCATATGAAGCACTATATGGACGGAAGTATCGCACTCCTACGTGTTGGATGTAATTAGGGAACGATGATTTTGGGCCCGTAGATAGTGTCGAATCCAAGAAAAGGTTAAGGTAATCCGGGCTCGGTTAAAGGAAGCATCGACAGACAAAAATCGACGCAGATTTAAACGGAAGGAAATAGAGTATGCGTGGGAGACCAAGTTTTCTAAAGGTTTCACCTTGGAAAAAGGTGATGAGATTTGGACGCAAAGGAAACTAAGTCCCGTGTTCATTGGACCTTATCGGATTGTGAAGCGGGTCGGATCTGTGGCATATCGCTTAGATTTGCCTTGAATTGAAACAAATGCACGATGTGTTTCATGTTTCAATGTTACGCTATCGATCGGATCCATCTCATATAGTACCATTGAGGAGGTGGAATTAAGATCGATTTGTCATATGAAGAGGAGCCAATTCAAATTCGAGCGAGATGTAAAGGTTTTACGGAGAAAATCAGTTCCTCGTTAAGGTATTATGGCGAAATCATGGATCGAAGAAGCTTCGTGGGAGCAGGAGGAAGCGATGCGACGCAATACCCTCACTTATTCCAGAGATGTAATTTCGAGGACGAAATTATTTTAAGGGGGGTAGAACTGTAACATCCTGATATTTAGGGGCTATGCATTTTACATAATTGAATGATGTTGCATGTTTAATCATTATTAAGTGCAATTTTGGAAGTTATTTGAGCTTCATTTATTAAGTGAAGGTTTTGCTAAACTTTTAATTTCTATTAATTAGAGAGAGAACTAAGCTAATAAGGCCTTAAGAATTGATGATGAGAAGTTCTAGTATAAGTTAAGTAATTGGCAAAGTGGTTAAGATGCATGGATGTGTGCTTAAGGTGCAAGGTTCGAATCTCCTAGCTAACATTAGGGAGATTTTTAATTTTTTTTTGTTTTCTTCCTTGTAAGTGTCGGCCAAGAATATTCTAGAGTGGATGAGCTTTCATCCATTTTTGGCTTGTTGACCATGAGAAAAAGGAAGTTAAAGAACATAAGGCATGGAATCACAAATTCATGATAAGATGAGGGGGACAAAGGCATGAAATAGGGCTATGTTTTGGGGATGTGTTCATGGTCATTTGACCATGAACCTAGACGGCATGAAGGCTAAAGGGAGAGGCCTAGTTGTGTAGTAAATTCTTTGGATATGATGGGGAAGAAACAAGGAGGAAAAAGGGGGATATGTTGGCATTGATGTGGCCGAATTTATGCTTTGCCATTAGGGGGGAAAAGTTAGCCAAAAGCCTAGGATGTCCATCTTTTCTCATTTTCTCCAAAAATTCTCTCCTAGCCGAATGTGCCATAGAGTTTAGGTAAAAACTCTCTTTTGTTTTAGCTTTCATCCTTTTGACCAAATTTTCTTCTTTTGGCCGAATGTACCATAGTCATTTTGGTACATTTTCACTTTTGATTTAGCCTCAAATGCTTGAACCAAATACAACCTTTTTCTCTCATTTAGTTTTATTTTGAAACCAAAACCACAAAGTTTAAGCACCATTATTCTTCTTCATTTTCTCTTCTCTTTCAATGCATCTAAGTTCCATAGTCCATCTCTCTTCTCTTTGATCCTATTTTTTTTCTTTTCTTTTCACCTTATTTCTCTTAACTTTCTCTCATTGTCAAATCACCATTATCATTTTCTTCTTATCTTTCTCTTTACTTCCTTCTCTTTTCATTCTCTTTCTTCTTTTCCTTCAAAACCAAACCATCATATTGAAACCACCATTTTATTCTTTTATTTTGTGAAGGCGAATCATCATTCTCTTTTCTTCTTTTTCAAAGCCGAACCTCCAAGTGATCAAAGTAAGACTTTATCAATTATTTTCATCACTTCCTTTCACTTGAATAAGATTGGAAATCATAATCTTTTATTTCTCTCTTAGGTCGAATCTCTTGAAAAGATTTTGAAAGGAACTTTGTTGAAGACAACCTTAAGTGACCATTCGAATCATCAAGGTAAGACTACTATTTTGGATAATATCAATTTCTTTAGATAGATTACTAATCTAAGTTATTTTTAGGAGCAATCTAAGATCATCAAGATAGGTAAGAAAAGAGCCGTTCAAGTGTTTGAAGAGAGGAGGTATTCCTTTACCATCGAACTACAAACGAAGAGCGATGTCGGGGTTAGAGACTTTCCACCGGTTGTGGACCCTCGCAAACGAGGATCGATTATTCAAGTAGTGCGTATAAACCGAACCACTTTACGTTGGTGGAATATCGGTGGGTTTTGATCCATCTAGTGGAGAAAACCGCAAATAACTCATCATTCGTGAACTGAGGGTAAGGATTTAGATCTATCGTTTATAAGTAGAGTTTTTGCTAACAATAGTATATACTAACCGAGTGTGTTAATCATCTAGGTGTGGACGAGCTAGAGAGTATTGTGCTCATCGTTACTAGGTGTGTAACCATGCATTAAAATTTCCATAGATTTATATTATTAAAAAGTGATTATATGATAATATGTTTGTTTATGATACCAATCATTGGTATACAAAATTCGTGTATGTTACCCAATATTCCGTTTATTTTGATATATGCCTCAATATGAAATAAGCATGATTATATTATGAATCGTGGGTACATAGCATAAAAATATGATTTGATATGTATGTGCATGGGCATATGGGTATGTTTAATAAAGGAGGGAGTATTCGTGGTTTTACCACAATTCAGTGACTTTGGTCACATATGTGAAATTGGTGACTTGGTCCCATATTTGACTCTGGTGACTTCGGTCACATATTTGACTCGGTGGCCGGTCACATATTTGACTCGTGGCTTCGGTCATATTTTGGCTCGTGACTTGGTCACGATTTGAAATTTGGACTTGGTCGGTGACTTGGTCACATCTGTTTTGGTGGCTTTGCCACAATAAGGGCGATGTGCATGTTGACTGCAAAGAATCGCCTTCGATGGTGTGTAGCGGATGGAGGGTCGATTTAGTAATCCCCACTTGGTGTTTGGTTGGTACGGGGTGTGTAGCGGATGGATATTTAGGTTGGTAGGGCTTGCATTTCATGTCATGTGCATAACCATGTAACATTGTATGATAATTATTTAATCTGCTATGAGCTAAAATGGGCCTTTGGGCTAAATATGAGCTATATGGGCCTTCGGGCTAAATATTTGATTTAATGGGCCTTTGAGCCAAATATGAGTTAAATGGGCCTATGGCCATATGTGAAATTTTGGGCTTGAAAGCTTTTGATAAATGGGCTTTTTAGTGTATGTGTTATACATTGAGTTTATAACTCACCCATTTTTATGGGATAACTTTTCAGATAATTCGTAGTGCGATGGATCGGGACAGCAAGGATTTCGAGGTGGCCAGTGCTCGTATTAAGTATTGTGGAGATTTTCCAACTTAAACTCTTTAAGTTAAATTTTATTACTTAGACTTTAATTTGGGTTGCCAATATTATGTAATAAGGCCATTATAAATTATCTTTAATTTTGTGTTTGGATTTATTTTAAATTCTGCCATGAATAATTATCAAATATCTAAATGGTTTTCGATAAATTATTTAAAATGTGTTTGTTACTATTATATAAATGTTTTCAAAGAAATGTTCTTAAGTTTGGTTTCCTTTTTATTTTATTAATTCCTCCTAAAAATGAAGTTTTAAAAGAAAAAAATTTCTTTACGATGAAATTCCGCTAAAGTTTTACTCGAGGAACATACCAAATCCGGTTAGGCTTTTTGGGCCGGGTTTGGGGTGTTTCATAAAAAGCCACAATCAAAAAGGTGCATTTTACTTTAGCCTGCCACTTTTACTCTTTATGCGATCAAGTCCTTTTTATCAAATTGAGCACTTAAACAATAAAATTTCTCTACGAAACTTTCACACCTTTTTAATTCACACATAATAAACACAAAATAAAATATTAAAATTTTTCTCGGACTCGGATTCGTGGTCCCGAAACCACCGTTCCGATTAGGGTCAAATTCGGTCTGTTACAAGCCACCACTGGTAAGCCTTGTCTCGAAGAAGAGACACGACCCCTTTTAGCTTCTCTTCCACAGTAAAATCTAAGTCATCCATTATACGCTCAGTCGCTTCCATCCAATACTCAGCTGTGTTAGGGGATACACCAGAAACTCCCCTAAACACTTTTGCTCCATTGGCCTTAAGCCGTTCTGGCACAGATTTCTGAGCTCCTATGCCCCTGTCTACTCTAGCAACCCTCTCTAAAACCCTCAACATCGCCTGAGATATAACATCATCTCCAGACGCCCCACCCCAAAATTCTCCTTCTATAGCTGACAGTTCTAGCACCTCGTTTCCCGACCCGTGGCCAGACCCTACTGGCTCTGATGCGGTCATTCTACCCCTACCGCGTCCACGCGGCGGACGTCCTCGACCCCTTGAACTCATTCCTCCGATTGACGTTTATCTGATTAAGAATTTTATGGATTATTAGTTTTCTTCCACTAGTTAACCACTAACAGTCTTATGAATAATAGTTTTAAAAGTGGTTCTTTTGAATTCATACACAATACAGTCTCAAGTTTATTCATCCCATCATCATCATTCATGAACTTACGTTCATTACAGAAAAGTGTTGTTGTTGTTGCGGTTGTTGTTGTTTTCACTACCCAGAGGTATTTTCGTAATTTTATCCTACAGGGGTATTTTCGTAATTTTCCAAAATAAGGTCTTTGGTGATTTTGTGAAGTAAGGGTATTTTGGTAATTTTTTAATTTCGAGGGTATTTCGGTAATTTGGAAATCCAGGGGTATTTCGGTAATTTTGAAATTCAGGGGTATTTCGGTAAATTTGAAATTTAGGAGTATTTCGATAATTTTAAAATCTGGGGTATTTCGATAAATTTGAAATTCGGGGGTATTTCAGAAATTTTAAAATCTGGGGGTATTTCGGTAAATTTAAATTTTGGGGGTATTTCGGTAATTTTAAAATCTGGAGATAATTTGGTCATTTTGCAGATCAAGTGTAATTTGGTAATTTTACAAACTTTGATGTTGTTATCAGAAATTTTCACAAATCAAAAATGTTTTCAAAATTTTACAAAACCTTAGGATTTTTTTTTTCAAAACATGGTGGTTGGTCCCTTTCGGGTTTTAATCATAGGGTTGAGCCCATCAACCAGCCCTCGTAGCTAGGGTGAATAGTCACTACGCACCAGGTAGGATTCTATTGAAGAGGAGGTGAGTTGCTAGGACTGCTTAAATACCAAGCTCTTCCTGAATCCACTCCTAGACATGCGTATGCCTATTGCCACACCCTAACTCGACTAAGGTGAACATTCACTATGCACCAGGTAGGATTCCAACGAAGAGGAGGTGAGTCACTAGGACTGCTTAAATATCAGGCTCTTCCGGATCCTTCCTAGACATGCGTATGACGGTTACCACACCCTAGCCTTACGGCTCGTTAACGGGTTTGTTCAGTGAAATTAGGTTTTATGAATTTTAAGAAGTGGTTTAAGCTAAGCCTAGAGTCCATCAAGTTCTAATTCTAGCTTAGTCTACGTCCCACTAGGCCCACTAAGCCCACATATATAAATATCACATAATGGTTCGGAGTACTTACAGCGGACTTGGTAGGAGACACAGTGCCATCTTGAGCTAATGAGACTGTTATTATTTAAAAACATGTATATTTCAAAAGCCCATCTTTAGAAAACATTTTGAGCCCAAAAACTCCTAGAGCCGAGTTTTGAATCGGGCTCTGATACCAATTTGTAACACCCCAAACCCGGCCCATACACTACAATCGGATCTAGTATGTCTCCAAGAAAAATTCTATCGAAACATGTCGTATTTTCAGAAAAGCCCAAATATGTTTTATATAGAATATGCTTTAGTAGAGTAAAAATCTAAACTTAAATACATGCATTTTTAATTAAAATAAAAACTTAAATGACTTAAAGTAATAGAAGCCCATAATAAAATATAATAGCCCATGGCCTTATTACAACGAGATTTGAAGTCCATTAATTAAAAAGATAAAATAAAACTTGAGTCTCTTTTTGCCAAATCTACATATTCTTCTGTATGGCCACCTTCCGTTCCTCTCCAGCCCCATCCGAATCACTAGGTATCACCTGAAATGTTAATTAAAGGGTGAGTCACGAGAGTCAGTGTGCAACCCTCATGCACCACTAGAGTTTGGGCCTTAAGCCTATTAAACAAAATAAACAGTGTAATAATCATAATAAAAATTAATAGCAATTAATATGCAAGGCCCTACCCATTTGCCTAGGTTTCCATCCGCTACACACCCCCGTACCAACTGTTCACACCATTGGGGATTTCTACAATCGACCCACACCGCTACACACCATGATGGCAGTCATGCTGCTCATCCACATATGATGGCCGAAGCCCTTATAACATATAATGGCCGAAGCCCGTATAACATTTAATGGCCGAAGCCCGTATAACAGTTCACGGCATTAGCAGCTACACGTATAACGTATAACTTCCTCCTTTCATCAACCCAGCCCATGCAATCACATACAAGCATTTTACTTATAACATTTAAATAGATTATTTACTAACTTGGGGATCCACTTTTACCCTTCTTGGGGTTGCATCAATAAACCGAGATTTCAGCATTTATCAAAACATATAAAACACATGAACATACAATATTAGGTAGATCTAGATGGTGGGGAGGTATTACACACCTGGTTACCGCGAAAATCTATTATCCCTAACGTAGAGCCTTATTTGTCGAATCCCAAAAATCCCTAAGAAAACGTCACCTTCCTACCTTCGGCTTTTCCACCAAATCGGCACAGAAGACTTTTAATGAGACAGATTCGGCTACTAAAAGCAGAGAGGAAAAATCAACAGGCCTTAAATAAATGTTTCGGGTAAGATTTGAAAGAAAAGAAAGAGTGAAATCGCATATAATAAAATCCCAAAACTTACCAAATTACTAAGGAGTATGTGGCTTATGGTGCACCTTCGGGAAAACAGAGATCTCACTTGTAGATTCGGCTATGGGAGATGAGGGTATGAACAAAGGAATTCAGCTTTTAGAAAAAGAAAAAGAGAAATTGTAGAGAAGGCTTGGAAATTTCGGCAGAGAATGAGAGAAGAATAGGGTTTCAGAATACCAAAATTAAAGAATACTTCTCCCTATTTATAGAGAAATTTCAGCATACCCACACACACAGAGTTGGAATTTCGGCCAACTCTCCCCTCTCCTGATAGCCTTCATCTCATCTGATAACTCAATCCTTATCTTACCATTAAGAGAGCCCACCTTAAATCCAACTTCTCCTTATTAATTATCAGCTTTTTAATAGTTAAAATAAAAGAAATAACTCCTAAAAGGTAGCCTAATTGCCGTCCACCCCCTTCCCATTTAAGTGCCGAATTTGACCCATCTTTTAGGGCCCAAGCGGTCACACAAGGGCCCAAATTCCTCCCCCCTTATGGCGCCACCTTATGCCCACTTAATGAACTTTAATTCTTTGGGCCACAAGCCCAGCTTGTCACTTAATTAACCATCTTCTTAAATTATAAGCTAACACCATTTATTAGCTACCTAACCCATTTTTTTTTAAAAGCCCAAAATATCACTTAATTTAAACTCTAATCCATATATTTAATCAAAAAGTCAGCCCAACCTTTACAATCCCAACTTATCATATTAGACTATCATTTAAATGAGTAGGCCCACTTTGAGGATGTTACATATTTACCTTTTCAATAATGAATAAAACCAAGCAGTGGTTGAATTCTCTTGCACGAGGATCAATCACTACATTGGATCAAATGGCCGAAAATTTTTTGTTAAAATATTTTTCACCGGCCAAAATAGCCAAATTAAGGAATGATATCTCTTTTTTTTGTACAGATGGATCTAGAAACACTATATGATGCATAGGAGAGATACAAAGACCTATTGAGAAGGTGCCCACACCATGGATTACCCTTGTGGCTACAGGTCCAAACTTTTTACAACGGTGTAAACCTTTCAACGAGACAACTAATTGATTCGACAGCTGGCGGAACCCTAAATAACAAAACTCTGAGGTAGCCTATGAGTTTATAGAGGAGATGTCACTGAACAACTATAAGTGGCAAGTTACAAGGACAAGGCCAACAAAAATAGTCAGAGTTTTCAACCTCGACGCAGTCACCATGCTATCAAATCAGGTTGAGATGTTAAATAAAAAGATTGATGGTTTGTGTGGTTCCTCGCAGGCACACCCAGTAATGCAATGTGATTCAAACATAGGAGGTGTTGCGAATCTTGAGTATCCACCCTACAATCCTTGCATGGAAAGCGAACAGATAAACTATACGGGTAGTAATTTCAGACCGCAACATAACCTTTATAGTAATACTTATAATCTAGGTTGGAGGAACCACCCCAATTTCTCATGGGGTGGTCAAGGAAATCAAAGACAACAACCCCCTCCAAACTTCCAACAACAGCCCTACCCACAGGAAAAGAAGCTGAACCTTGAGGATATGCTGACAAAATTCATAGCAGTGTTAGAAACATGTTTCCAAAACACCGAAACAACACTTAAAAATCAACAAGCATCGATTCAAGGGATCGAGAACCAGTTAGGGAAACTTGCTAAGCTAATCTGTGAACGACCACAGGGTAGCCTGCCAAGTAACACTGAGACTAACCCAAAGGAGCAACTTCAAGCCATAACAGCTCAAACTAGTGAAGGGTTAGTGGAATTTGAATCTGAGCCAAGGCAAGAACCTGTGGTAAGTGAAGGTAAGGTTGAGGTAAGCCAAGAAAAACCAAAACCAGTAATTAAAGAATACCAACCTTGAATACCATACCCCAATACGATGAAAAAATACAACACAGGCGAACAGTTCGGTAAGTTTCTTAAACTTTTAAAGAAATTACATATTAACCTACCGTTTCTTAACTCTCTTTCGTAGATGCTAGATTCAAAGAAATTTTTAAAAGAGCTTTTTACAAATAAGCGGAAGTTAGACGAGGATTCGCATGTGGAATTAAACACAGTGTGCTCAGCAATGTTACAAAATAAACTACCGCGAAAATTAAAAGATCCAGGGAGTTTTAGAATTCCATGTTTAATTGGTAGTTTACCTATTGATAATGCTTTAGCTATTTTAGGGACAAGCATCAATGTTATGCCTTATAAATTGTTTAAACAGCTATGTCTAGGGAAACCCAAACAAACTAAGATGAGTATTCAATTAGCTGATAAAACTATTAGAATTCCTAGGGGTATAATTGAGGATGTGCTAGTGAAAATTGACAAATTCATATACCCAGTAGACTTTTTTGTTTTAGACATGGATGAGGACAATAGTATCCACTTAATTTTAGGAAGACCCTTTTTAGCAACTGCCAGAGCTAAAATTGATGTTGATACAGGTGAACTCACACTTCGTGTAGGTGATGAATCAATCAGGCTTCAAGCTCTTGACTCAGCTAGGACATCTAGTGATAAAGGTGAGAACGTACATTCTATTGATAATCATTTAGTTCAACTTTGTTTACAAGAAGCACGGAATTACACAACTAAGCCATATCTTAGACCTTGTATCACTAAAGAAGAAAAAACTTATGTGGAATGAAGGCTTCAGATTGATGAACTAGAGGAGTGGAAGGCACATTTTAAGGAGGAATCAAAACCACATGAAGTGAAATCGAAGGAACCCCCAGACGAGCTTATAGGAACATCAAATCACTTCAAAATAGGAGATTAGGTACTGTTAGATAAAACAGACCCTCGAATCGCCACTTCAGACCTTAAGACAAACGAAAAGGTCCCTTTTAAGGTACTTAATGTCTTCCCATATGGTACAGTCGAGGTAAGCAATTCTACATTCGACACTTTTAAGATAAATGCCACTCGACTCAAACTATATAAAGATAGCATGAGAAAGGATTTTCACCTCTTCAAACCACCATGATCAAGCAGATGAGAGGTAAGTCTAGCTTATGACTTTAAATGAGCGCTTCAGGGAGACAACTCGAGCACTAACCCTATTAATTTTTATATTTTTATTTTTACCTTTCTCTCACCTCACTATAAACTAACCAAAGTGCAGATTTCCATACCACACAGCCTTGCACACGGTCGTGGCCGTGGCCGTGTGGACACTACGAATTTTAGTATAGGGGCATGGAGGAGATCGTGCAGAAATAGGACAAAAATTTTCCCCAAGACACGGGCTCCGAATAAACGCCACGGCCGTATGATGCGGTCGTGGTTTAAACTGCCTAAAGAACATAGGCTGAGATAAATCTACACGGCCGTGCGAGGCAGCCGTGGACGATATTATTAGCTTTTTCACATATCACCGCCACTACCACCTTGAGATCACTCTGATAATGAGGACCTTTGAGTCTTTTTATTGTTTTTATTTCTATTTTTATTCTTATTCTAATTTGTATTTTTAGTTCATTTTTCTTTATTATCAAACTCTTTAAATTTTTAAGTGTAATTTGATTTCTTTTTCTCTGGCTGTTTAAACTCTTGAGTAACTATAACAAACGTCCATGAAATAAGAACTCCCTAAAAACTTTACTGATGACTTCGCAGTTTAAAAAGGTTCAAGGTGCCATTCAAGGAACGAACACACCACCGGAGTATTCTCCACCACCTTGACCTATGTCTAAGTCATCATCATGAATCATCCTCCAAGAATTTCATCCAAAATTCAGGAAGTTTCACTTCTCTCCCTAACTTATGATTTTCTTACTGTACTATGAATATATATCTGTACATTGAGGGCAATGTACATCTTAAGTGCGGGGGGTGAAGTTTATTTTGAAAAAAAAATCCTAACTTTTTGCATTATTATCAAATCCTTGAATGATATCTTGTCTTAAGTAATTTTCTCATATTACAAATTAGAATGAAATTTCATTGATTTATGATTTTATTGATATGTTTTAGATTAAGTCATAGTTAATTGTGAATTGATAATTTAAACTTTAAGATACTAGAGAATCAAGCATGATAATTCTATTTTTCAGAATTAAAAATCTACTAGGTTGTTTTCCTAAATTTGAATATTACCTTGAAGTTTGAAATTTGCAAGGTTGATATCAAAAACCCATAATTTTTGTGAGATTTTGCTCCTTTTAGAGCATATATTCTTTTTGTGCTCACTTTATTGATTATGAATGTGTCAACATTGATTTGTTATTCTAGAATTTGCTTCGATTATACAGGTCGAGACTACATTATTGATTTGATATACAGAAATGATAAAGGCACTAATGATAAAGGCACTTACTCCACTAAAAGCCTACTTTCACAATTAACCCCTAGTGAACCCCTTTGATCCTAACAAACCTTTTATTGACTCACCCACTAATAATAACCCAAAACCCATCTTGTACTTGTTATCACCATTTATATTGACTACCCTTCTATCGAGACTTGATTTGATCAGTTACCTAATTATTTTATTTCAGTAGTCGAATTCATCTTATATTATGTGCTTAACTTGATATGTTCTTAAAAAAATAAATAAATAAATAAATAAATAATAAATAATAAAAAATTGAAGTATATTCATTATTAGTTCTGTGATTAAGTGAGCTTATACGTATTAAACTCCACATCTTGAAGAAGAGGCTCGTATTATTAGTATTACAAGTTTTCAATTGATGTAATTTTTTAAGGTTAGTTCATTTTTCTAGTTAGGTAATTTGTCAATTCAATCTCGATTTTAACCTTCTAATTCAGTCTATATCCACACCTTTAACCCAAGCCCCATTACAACCCTTTAAAGACCTTTTGATTTGTGTATCATCTCAAATTATAGTGGTGGAGATTTGATTTTCATGCAAGCCTATGGGATTAACTTTTCATGTTCGACTTTTTGAGTGCTTAATTTTGAACCTTAAACACTTTGAGTGATTTGAGTGAATCTTTAGTGAGGATGTCAACTCTTAACGATTTTGAATTAAAGGTGATTATTTAGGTAAAGGGAAACACCTATAGTTTCATGCTACAAAAACTATGACTTTGATTGTTTGAATCTTTAGGACCCTTTTTACTTACATTATCAATGTATAAATTATCTATGAATTAAGATGAAACATTATTGATGAATATTCTTGAGATTTTTGCTTAAGGACAAGAAAAAGCTTAAGTGTGGGGGTATATGATAAACCGTAATATATACATATTTTAATCCCATATTTAGCAAACTTTTGGATGATTTATTCCCTAAATTGTGGAATTTGGTGCTCCTAATCCTTTAATTTCATGTTTTATACAGAGGAGAGCACCGGAGGATGAAAAGAACAAGAAGCGGGTCAAAAACGGAGAAAATGGGCCAAAGTACAAATTGCACATGGCCTGGGCCCGAAACACACGGTCGTGCCTCTTTAGCAGATGCGACCACGGCCTGGCCCCAAATCACACGGTCGTGCCACACGGGTGTGTCCCTGCCACAACAAAGAAGGGTTTCATTCAGATTAAGGTACTTAGAGGCAAAGAAAGACATTCCAAAAGCCTATATAAACACCCAAGAGGGCAACCTTAAAGGGGCAATTTAGCTAGGCCAAGGAGCCAAGTCAAAGGGCCAGAATTGTGGGATTCACTCGAAGAAAGCCAGTTAATTCATCTCAGAAGCAGGAGTCATACTCAAGACGGAGGATCTTCCCTTCAATTTCCTTTAGGGGATTTTAGGGTTTTTCTTATGTTTTGTTTTATATTTTCTTCTGAGATGTATTCTTTTATCATTATGAACTAAGCCCCTCAAAAACCTGAGGGGGATGAAACCTAAGATGAATCTTGTTATTGTTTTCTAAACTATATGATAAATACTTGATTTGTTCTTAATTATGTGTTCTTAATTCTTGTTTTGATATTTCAGGATATTGATTCAAGTATTGATGTGCTTAGCCAGAGGAGGAATATTCCCTATTTAAGAGTAGATCTAGTATAGTTAAGCAGAGTTGATCGCAACCCTAGAGATAAGATGACAAAAATCTACTGGATCAGGGTCAAACCTAATATGGGAGTCCATAGATCGAGTTAATACAATTCTAGGGGTTTTAATTAGAAAGAGATTTTAATTAATCAACCTAGGTTTAGACGTTAGTAGCCTCGAGAGAGGTATTAATATAAATTAGGGAATCCTATGGATCAAGTCAAGTGAATCAATCGTCTGGTTCAGAGTTAAATAACAAGTGAAGTCTAGGTGGATTCTTCCTTGGGTATTGTCTCAATCAATTGGTTTTTCCCACAAGTATTTCCCCAATCCATTCTCTTTGTCTTAGCATCTTTAGCTTAGTAGTTAGTTAATTTTAGTTTAAACAACAATTCCTTTAATTCTTAGGTTAAATAATAAAAAGAAAGTTAGTATTAGTACTTTTGGTTCTTTTGGGTTCGACAATTCGGTCTTACCACTAAACTATACTACTGTTCGATAAGTGTGCTTGCCTCAAGTTGTTGTCACAGTTAGTTTTTAGGCTAGATCACTCATTATATAAATTTTTAAGACTCTGACACACGATCACCTTGTAACAACCCATTTTCAGTGAAATTGGAACAATGGTTTCGGGACCACAAATCTGAGCCAAAAAGAAAATTTATTCTAATATTATTGCATGGTTTGTATTATGATAAGAATGTTATATGAAAATTCTGATAAGAAAATTTTATCGATTATGTGCTTAATTATGGAATGGACCAAATTGCATAGAATGCAAAAGTTGAATTCTAATAGCTAATAGGATCAAATAGCTATGGAATTCAAAATAAGATGTCCTTATATAGTAATTAGACCATTAAAAAATGCTAGTAGATATTTTTGAAGAATCATCCATGGGAAAATTAGAAAAGAGTAAGGACTAAATTGGAAACTAAAATAATTAAAAGATGATAAATAATTAAATAGAAATATCATCTTATTTTATATCATCTTCTTCCCTAAAAATACATGGAAACCATAGGAAAGAGAAAACAAGCTTTCTTGGCTTAATTGGGTAAGTATTCTTGTCCCATTTTTAGTAATTTTTATATTTTTGAGATTTGTATAGCTTAATCTATCTACTTTGGGGATTAATTTAAAAGTTATCAAAGTATCAAAGTTTTTCCATGGATGAATATGCTAAAATTTTGAAATTTATGGTAGAAAATGAAAGGTTGTTGATAGATAAACAACTTTTGTAAAGTGAATTTTGATGAAATTATGATTTAGGGACTAAATTATAAAGATGTAAAAGTTATGGAAAAATTATAAATTTTTTGAAATACATGTGTTGTAAATGTTACATGAAAATTTTGGTTAGGCTTGGAATAAGGATTAAGTTGCATGAATTTCATTTTCTAAGCCTAGGGACGAAATTGAAATTTATAAAAAGTTAAGGCGCAAAATAGTAATTTTGCCTAGGGTGTAAATTGAATCCAATTGAGTATGAAATGGATTAAATTGATGATTAAATTCATTTATATAGATCTAAATAACTCAAATTTGAAGCTAGATCGAGGGAAAAAAGTGTCGGATTAGCAGACTTTTAAATACGAACAAGTATCGAGGAAAGTTTGTGTAACCGAATTGTGTTTATTTATATGCTTGAATTGAATGTGGTATGTGATTGTATGAATTATATAAATGTTAAAAAATAAATGAAATAATCATATGTTCAATCATATCCGGAAAATATTAAGTTCCGTTTGAATAATGAAATTTGATGGATATATATGATTTCCCATATTACATGTGGTCCTGCATATGTTGCGGACAGAATATAGCTCGGACGAGCAATCCTGTTATAGCCTTCTCGAGCACCCTGTTATATAGTTCCTGAGAGCATTCTAATCGGTAGTGATTTTGCATGTGTTGCACATTACCGCAACTCTTTGTGAGCGTCCTGTTACATGATTTTATCGATTGTGATCCAGCATATACTGCAGACACAAATGCAGCTCTATGTGAGCGTCCTGATATAGGCTCTTATTGTAACAACCCATTTTTAGTAAAAATTGGAATAGTAGTTTTGAGACCACAGATCCGAGTCCGGGGAGGAAAATTATTTTAATAATATTTTATGATCTATAGTACGACAATAATGTCATGTGAAAATTTCGTAAAATTATTTTATCGATTACATGTCTAATTTGAGAAATGACCAAATTGGACAAAGTGTAAAAGTTGAGTTCTAATAGTTAAAGGGATTAAATACCTATAGACCTTAAAAGTGGAGGTCTTTATATGGTAATTAGTCCATTAAATAAAGTTTGTAGGTATTTTTGGATGAATCATCCATGGAAAATTAGAAAAAGAAAAGGATAAAATTGGAAACTTGAAAAGTTAATGGAAGATAAGTTAAATTAAAGGAATAAAATAATATCATATCATCTTCCCCAAAATAAAAAGCATGGAAACCTTAGTTATGGAGATGGAAGAAAGAGAAAAATTTCTTGGCCAAATTAGGTAAGTATTCAAGCCTCGTTTTTAGTAATTTTCATATTTTTGAGATCGGGATAGCTTAATTTATCTATTTTGCGGGTTACATTTTAAATATATCAAAGTATGGAATTTTTACCATGGATGATTATGCTGGAAATTTGAAATTTATGGTAGAAAATGAAAGATTGTTGATAGATAAACAACTTTTACAAAGTGAACTTTGATGAAAACTTGATTTAGGGACTAAATTGTAAAAATGTGAAATCCATGGAAAAGTTTTGATTTTTATGAAATATATGGGCTGAAACACCCCAAACCCGGCCCAAAAAGCCTAACCGGATTTGGTATGTTCCTCGAGTAAATCTATAGCGAATTCTCATTTTTGTTTAAGAAAAACTTGATGATTTTGTAGAGAATGATTAACTTAACATTTTAGGTTAAAAATAAATTTGTAAAGTAAAATTTATATCTTTTAAAAACATTATTTGTAGGAGGAATTGATAAATCAAAAGAAAACAACATTTAAGGAAATTACTTTAAAACACACATATATATATATATATACATTAGTGACAAAAACATTTTTAATTTTTATTTATCGAAAACTATTTAGTTATTTAATAGTTACTGCTCATGGCAAAATAAAATAATTCCAAACACAAAATTAAAGATAGTTTACAGTGGCCTTATTACATAAAATTGGCAAACCCATAATAAAGTCTAAATAATAAAATTAACTTAATAAGTTTAAGTAGGAAAATTTCCAAACTTCATTATTTGAGCATTGGCCACCTCGAAATCCTTGTCGACCCGATCCATCGCTTCTACTTAATCATTTGAAAAGTTTATCCCACAAAAGGGGTGAGTCATAAACTCAATGTATAACACATACATTAAAAAAAACTCATTTGATTAAGCCTTTAAGCCCATTAATTACACATATGGCCATAGGCCCATTTAAGTCATATTTGGCCAAAAGCCCATTTTCATAACAGATCAAATAATAATCACATGATTAGATACAAATAATGAAATGCAAACCCGGCCCACCTAAATATCCATCCGCTACACACCACCGTACCAACCAACACACCGTGGGATTACTAAATCGACCCTCCATCTCGCTACACACCATCGAAGGCGCTTTGCGATCAACATGCACATCGCCTTATAATATTGTGGCAAAGCCACTGACAAATGTGACCAAGTCACCAGATTTCAAATATGTGACCAAGTCGCCAAATTCACATATGTGACTGAAGTCACCGGATTTCAAATATGTGACCGAAGTCACCGGAAATGTGGTAAAACCACCAGAATACTTCCCCTTCATCAATAATACCTATATGCCCATGCACATACATATCGATAAATTTTCATGCTATTTACCCCACGCACCATAATATAGTCATACTTATCTCACATTTATGCATATAGCAAAATGAACAAAATATTGGGGTAAACATGCTCGAATATCGTATACCACTGAATGGTATCCAAAATCACAATCATACACATGGTCATATAATCACATTTAAATATATGTAAATCTATGAGATTTTTAATGTAAGGTTACACACCTCGTGACAGTGAGAACAATACCCTCTCGCTCGTCAACACCTAATTAATTTTTACACTTGATTAGTATAAACTTTTACTAATAAAACTATGTTTATTGATGAGGGATCTAAATCCTTACCCTCGGATTCTCGAACGACAGTTATTTGTGGTTTTTCTCCACTAGATGGATCAAAACCCGCTGATATTCACCAACGTAAAGTGGTTCGGTTGTACGCACTACTTCAAATAACCGATCCTCGTTAGCAGAGGGTCCATAACTCGGTGGAAAGTCTCTAACTGCCGATACAGCCCTTCGTTTGAAGTTTGATGGTAAAGGAATGCCTCCTCTCTTCCAAACACTCCGTATTGCCCTTTTCTTACCTATCTTGTTAGTCTTAAATCGCCCCTAAAATAACGTTGATTAGTGATTCATTCTAAAAGAATTGATATGATCGAAATTAAAATCCTTACCTTGATGATCTCGAAAGATCACTTCTTAAAGGTTGTCTTCAACAAAGATCCTTAAAAATCCTTTCCAAGGATTCGGCCTAGGACAGAAAAATAAAAGGATTATGAGACTAAAATAAGAAGAAGATCATGAAAACGATTGACAAAATCCTTACTTGATTCACTTGAAGTTTAGGCCTTGAACAAAAAGAAGAAAGGAATTGATGATTCGGCTTTAACAAAAAGAGAGAAATATTGTGCTTTGACTATAGTCGTTTCGGTTGAGAATGAAGAAGAAAAAAAATATGAAAAGGGAAGGAAAGAGAGAAGGAAGAAAAGAGAAAGAGAAAGAGAGAGAGAGAGAGATTAAAGGAAGCAGAAGATGATGGTGATGTTGTTTCTCAAAAAGAAAAGAGATTGGTTTTGGAACCTATGCTCATTCGGCCAAAGAGGGAGAAATGAAGAAAATTGGTTTTTGAACTTTTGTAGTTTCGGCAATGAGGGAGAAAGAAAAGAAAGTGATTCTTGAAGACTTGAAATTTCGGTTACAAAGAGAAAGAAAGGTGTTTTCAAAAGAAACTAAAAAGGCCTTTCAAACTGAAATGGTAAATTGCAAGATGATCAAAAGAAAAGAGAAAAACTTCTCTTTGTGTAATAGGCATTGGCTAGGAAGGAAGCTTTTGGAGAAAATTGGTCAAATTGAAAGCCAAAACAAAATAAAGCTTTTACCTAATGTCACCAACAAATTTCGCTAGGAGAGAAACCTTTAGAGAAAAGAGGAAAGATGTACAAAATGCAAGACATTTTGGCCACTATCACCCCTAACCCAAGTCAAAATTCGGCCAACAAGGAAGCCAACATACTCCCCTATTTTGCTCCACATTTCTTCCCTATCAAACCTTAATTGTGCTATCACCATTAACCACTCCCTTTAGCCACTAAAACCATCTAGGTTCATGGTCAAATGACCATGAACAAGTTTCCAAAACATTGCCCACATATCATGCCTTTTGTCCCTCCTTCTTACCATCCTATTTTGATTTCATGCCATAAGTCCTTAGCTTGCCTTATCCACATGGTCAAATAGCCAAAAATAAAAGAATGCTCATCCACTCTAGAAAGTTCTTGGCCGACACTATGGGGAAGGAAACAAAAGAAATAAAAATTCTCCCATTTGCTAGCTAGGGGATTCGAACCTCTCCCCTCAAGCACTCATCCATGCATCCTAACCACCTTGCCAATTACTCATCTTATGCTTTAAATTCCTTGTCATTAATTCATTAAGCCTATCATGCTTAGCTTCATCTTATTTATTAAAAATTTAATTAATCACTAAGCATTCACTTAATTAATGAAGTTCAAAAATAACTTCCAAAGTACACTTAATAATAATTAAGCATGCAACATCATTCAATTAAGTAAAATGCATAACCCCTAATTATCAGGATGTTACAGTTCTACCCCCTTAAAATAATTTCGTCCTCGAAATTACCTTGCTGGAATAAGTGTCGCATCGCTTCCTCCAGTTCCCACGAAGCTTCTCCTGATCCATGATTATGCCATAATACTTTGACGAGAGGAACTGACTTTCTCCGTAAAACCTTTACATCTCGCTCCAGAATTTGAATTGGCTCCTCTTCATAGGGCAAATCTGGTCTTAATTCCACCTCCTCGACTGGCACTACATGAGATGGATCCGACCGGTAACAGCGTAACATTGAAACATGGAACACATCATGCATTTGCTTCAACTCCGAAGGCAATTCTAATTGATATGCCGCAGGTCCGACTCGCTTCAAAACCTGATAAGGTCCTATGAACCTGGGACTTAACTTTCCTTTGCGACCAAATCTCATCACCTTTTTCCAAGGTGAAACCTTTAAGAAAACTTGGTCCCCCACAGCAAACTCTATTTCTTTCCACTTTAGATCTGCGTACGATTTTTGTCTGTCAGATGCTTCCTTTAACCGAGCCCGGATTACCTTAACCTTTTCTTCGGATTCAGCCACTATCTCTGGACCCAAAATCTGACGTTCCCCTAATTCTGTCCAACACGTAGGAGTACGACACTTCCGTCCATATAGTGCTTCATATGGTGCCATCCGAATACTAGCTTGGTAACTGTTATTGTACGCAAATTCTGCCAACGGTAAGAATTCCTCCCAACTTCCCTTGAAATCTATCATACATCCCCTTAACATATCTTCTAAGATTTGGATTACTCTTTCAGACTGATCGTCCGACTGAGGATTAAATGCCATACTGAATTCCAATCTGGTGCCCAAAGCCTGATGCAATGCTTTCCAAAACCAAGACGTAAACCTCGGATCTCTATTCGAAATAATCGATAACGGTACTCCATGCAATCTCACAATCTCAGCCACATAACTTCGCCAATCTCTGGAAAGAGTAATCAACCCGAACTGGGATAAAATGTGCAGATTTCGTCAATCGGTCCATTATCACCCATACAGATTCTTTCTTAGTAGGCGTAAGAGGAAGCCCACTAACAAAGTCCATGGTGATTCTCTCCCACTTCCACTGCGGAATTTTTATCGGCTGAAGCAATCCCGAAGGTACTTGATGTTCAGCCTTGACTTACTGACACGTAAAACACTTTCCTACAAATTCTGTAACTTCTCGCTTAAGTCCAGGCCACTAAAATTGATCTCGCAAATCTCGGTATAACTTACTTCCTCCAGGATGCATAGCATAAGGGCTACTATGCGACTCCTGAAGAATCTTTTGCCTTAACTCCTGATCCCTCGGCATACAGACTTTACCTTTAAAACACAATACCCCATCACTGTTAATACCATACTCTTTCAATTCTCCACTCTGCACCTGCCGAAGCTTTTCACTCAGATCTTTATCTACTAACTGCCTCTCTTTCACTTGACTCAACCATGTCAGTTTAACTTGAAGTTCTGCCAACAAGCTTCCGTCATCGTAAAGACTGAGATGTGCAAACATCGCCCTTAAATCTGACACCATTTTTCGACTTAGAGCGTCTGCCACCACATTCGCCTTGCCCGGGTGGTACTCGATAGAACAGTCATAGTCTTTCAACAACTCTATCCACCTTCACTGCCTCAAATTCAGTTCTTTCTGAGTCAGTAGATATTTCAGACTTTTGTGATCCGTGTATATCACTGACTTTTCCCCGTATAGATAATGCCTCCAAACTTTAAGAGCAAAGACTACAGCTGCCAATTCCAAATCATGCGTCGGGTAATTAACCTCGTGAGGTCTTAACTGCCGAGATGCATACGCAACTACCTTCCCGTCTTGCATCAGAACACATCCTAATCCCGTGTGAGAAGCGTCACAATACATGACAAAATCCTTTCCTGCCTCAGGCTGAATCAAAACTGGAGCTTTAGTCAAAACCTTCTTGAGCTTCTCAAAACTCTCTTGTTGCTTATAGCCCACACGAAAGGTACTTCCTTTCTCAGCAATTTCGTTAAAGGTGCAGCTATCGATGAGAATCCTTCGATGAATCTTCTGTAGTAGCCTGCTAAACCCAAGAAACTGCGAACCTCTGTTACGAACTTAGGTGGTTTCCAATCTAGCACAGCCTCAATCTTCCGAGGATCCACCCTTATCCCTTCCGCAGATACCACATGGCCTAAAAATGCAACCTCTTTCAGCCAAAATTCACACTTGCTGAATTTGGCATACAGCTTCTTCTCCCTTAAAACTCGTAACACAATCTGGAGATGCTCATCATGTTCCATTTCGGACTTAGAATACACCAGGATGTCGTCTATGAATACCACGACGAATTGATCCAAGTAGGGCTAGAAAATTCGATTCATCATATCCATAAACGCAGCTGGGGCATTCGTCAATCTGAATGGCATTACCAAAAATTCATAATGCTCATATCTAGTTCGAAAAGCCGTCTTATAGATATCCACTTCCTTCACTTTAAGCTAATGATACCCCGACCTTAGATCAATCTTTGAGAATACCGCAGCTCCTTTGAGCTGATCGAACAAGTCGTCAATCCTCGGCAAAGGATACTTGTTCTTGATGGTCAGCTTATTCAACTTCCGGTAGTCTATACACATCCTCATCGATCCATCCTTCTTCTTCACAAATCCACGATCAAGCAACTCCTGAATCTCAGCCTTAAGCTCAACTAATTCCTTCGGTGCCATTCTATATGGAGCAATAGAAACTGGCGCCGTTCCAGGCAATAAATCAATCCCGAATTCTACCTCATGATCCGGAGGTAATCCTGGAAGTTCATCCGGAAAAACATTTACAAATTCATTCACAGTCCTAACTCCCTCAACAGTTGCTTCCTTAGCCTCCAAGGCGCTTACCAACATCAGGAAGGCTACACATCCCTTTCTAACCATCTTTTCTGCCTTAAGAGCAAATACTACATTAGATAAGTAGTTCCGTCTCTCGCCCATCACTACAACTTCCTTGTCATCAATAGTTCTTAAGGACATCCGCTTAGCAGCATAATCTACATTTGCACGATACTTCACAAGCCAGTCCATGCCTAAGATTAGGTCGAATTCTCCGAATGGCAACTCCATTAAATCAGCCGGAAACTGTATCCCTTGAACTTCTAAAGGCACTTCCTTAAAAAGTTTGTCTACAACTACTGTCTGTCCTAAAGGACTAAGTACAGTCATCTTCCTAGGTATAGTTTCAGAAGTCACATGCAAAGTTCCAGATACTTCACTAGCGATATAGGAATGAGTTGACCCTATATCTATCAAAGCAATAAAGGGCAACCCGAAATCGAAATGTACCGTGATAACATCAGTGCGCCATCATCCTCTCTGCGACAAAGCGCATACACTGGACTGGTTGTCTCGCCTCAGAGCTACCACTGCCTCTGCCTGAAGTTTCGCGACCTCTACCGGAACCATTACCCCTTCCATTTGGACCACGACCCCTTATTGGCTATTGTCCACCTCGGCCAGCCTGATTAGCACCCTGACTTGCTGGGCGATTCTTCTCTGAGTTCATCGGGCAATCCTTGATCATATGATCCTTCGAACCGCACTTGAAACATCCACCGGTCTTTTTCCAACATTCTCCAGGGTGTATTTTTCCACATTGAATACAAGTACGATTTTGTCCACCCGTAGTAGTCTGTTGACCTCGCGGTCCATCATTTCTTGATTTCTTCTGAAAATCCCCAGACGACCCTGAAGACCCAAAGCTTCTCTTATTCTTGCTCGAGCCTCTATCTCGGTTCTATCTCTCAGTCCGTTTAGCCTCTTCGGAAATTCTTGCCCTTTCCACTAAGATGGCAAAATCTCTTTCACGGTGCGGAGCAATCATCACTCGTAGCTCATCTCTAAGTCCATCTTCAAATCTGATGCACTGTTCATATTTCGTAGCCACTATCCCTCTAGCATATCGGCTAAGTCGCAAAAATTCGCTTCATATTCACTATCGACTTGTTTCCTTGGACCAAATTCGAAATGTCTTCTCTCGGGAGTCGATGTAGCTAGCTCCAACATATTTTCCTTGAATTTAATCTTAAAATACCCCAATCCATCGATCCACGTGGGTACTCTCTTTGATAGTGAGCCACCACCGGTAGGCTTCATCACGGAGTAGTGAAATAGCACCTTTCAGCTTTTCTTCATCAGTGCAGTCTAAATCGTCCATGATCCTCTCGACTGCCTCCAACCAGTATTCAGCTACATTTGGAGCTACTCCAGATACTCTCCTGAAAACCTCAGCTCCATTTGATCTAAGTCTCTCAGCCACTGACTTTCGAGACCCATTTCCAGAACTAGCTTCTGCTACACGTCCTAAAACTCGCAGCACAGGTTGTGATACTGCGCCACCTCCTTCATTTTGTTCTTGAAATTCCACCCCAACAGCTGGTGGTGGAGCATCATTTTCGGAACCTTGACCAGATCAAACTGGTTCCGACACAGCCATTCTTCCTCGTCCACGTCCACGACATCCACGTCCCCTAGAACTCATGTCTACTACGTGTCTTATCTGTTTTTACGAAAAAGTCTTATGTATTAGAGTCTTTTCACTTCTTATTAAAGGAAAGTTTTATGAAACAGATATTTAGTAGTTTTTCCATAGTAGCACACAAACACCTAGGGTCCATGTCTCTAAAGTATAGTTTCCTTAGGCTTATCAAACATTCATATCACTTTATCAAAGTACTTACCTGATGGATCTGGGCCGAGAACTCCGAGTGCCATACTCTTATAAAACCATTTTAACTTAAGAAAACTTTCAAAAAGTCATTTGGGCCATATTTTGAAAACGTTGTGGGCTTCAAAACCCAAGGCCGAGAGTTTAAAGCGGGCTCGATACCAAGCTGAAACACCCCAAACCCGGCCCAAAAAGCCTAACCGGAATTGGTATGTTCCTCGAGTAAATCTATAGCAAATTCTCATTTTGTTTAAGAAAAACTTGATGATTTTGTAGAGAAATGATTAACTTAACATTTTAGGTTAAAAATAAATTTGTAAAGTAAAATTTATATCTTTTAAAAACATTACTTGTAGGAGGAATTGATAAATCAAAAGAAAACCACATTTAAGGAAATTACTTTAAAACACATATATATATATATATATATATACACATTAGTGACAAAAACATTTTTAATTTTATTTATCGAAAACTATTTAGTTATTTAATAGTTATTGTTCATGGCAAAATAAAATAATTCCAAACACAAAATTAAAGATAGTTTATAGTGGCCTTATTACATAAAATTGGCAAACCCATAATAAAGTATAAATAATAAAATTAACTTAATAAGTTTAAGTAGGAAAATTTCCAAACTTCATTATTTGAGCATTGGCCACCTCGAAATCCTTGTTGATTCGATCCATCGCTTCTCTGAATCATCTGAAAAGTTTATCCCACAAAGGGGTGAGTCATAAACTCATTGTATAACACATACATTAAAAAACCCATTTGATTAAGCCTTTAAGCCCATTAATTACACATATGGCCATAGGCCCATTTAAGTCATATTTCGCCAAAAGCCCATTTTCATAACAGATCAAATAATAATCACATGATTAGATACAAATAATGAAATGCAAACCCGGCCCACCTAAATATCCATCCGCTACACACCACCCGTACCAACCAACACACCGTGGGGATTACTAAATCGACCCTCCATCCGCTACACACCATCGAAGGCGATTCGTTGCAGTCAACATGCACATCGCCCTTATAATATTGTGGCAAAGCCACCAGACAAATGTGACCGAAGTCACCAGATTTCAAATATGTGACCGAAGTCACCAAATTCACATATGTGACTGAAGTCACCGGATTTCAAATATGTGACCGAAGTCATCGGAAATGTGGTAAAACCACCAGAATACTTCCCCTTCATCAATAATACCCATATGCCCATGCACATACATGTCGATAAATTTTCATGCTATTTACCCCACAGACCATAATATAGTCATACTTATCTCACATTTATGCATATAGCAAAATGAACAAAATATTGGGGTAAACATACCTGAATATCGTATACCACTGAATGGTATCCAAAATCACAATCATACACATGGTCATATAATCACATTTAAATATATGTAAATCTATGAGATTTTTAATGTAAGGTTACACACCTCGTGTGGTGAGAACAATACCTCTCGCTCGTCAACACCTAATTAATTTTCACACTTGATTAGTATAAACTTTTACTAATAAAACTATGTTTATTGATGAGGATCTAAATCCTTACCCTCGAGTTCTCGAGCAGCGAGTTATTTGTGGTTTTCTCTACTAGATGGATCAAAACCCCGATATTCCACCAACGTAAAGTGGTTCGGTTGTACGCACTACTTCAAATAACCGATCCTCGTTAGCAGAGGGTCTACAACCTGATGGAAAAGTCTCTAACTGCCGATACAGCCCTTCGTTTGAAGTTTGATGGTAAAGGAATGCCTCCTCTCTTCCAAACACTCCGTACTACCCTTTTCTTACCTATCTTGTTAGTCTTAAATCGCCCCTAAAATAACGTTGATTAGTGATCCATTCTAAAAGAATTGATATGATCGAAATTAAAATCCTTACCTTGATGATCTCGAAAGATCACTTCTTAAAGGTTGTCTTCAACAAAGATCCTTAAAAATCATTTCCAAGGATTCGGCCTAGGACAGAAAAATAAAAGGATTATGAGACTAAAATAAGAAGAAGATCATGAAAACGATTGACAAAATCCTTACTTGATTCACTTGAAGGTTCGGCTTCGAACAAAAAGAAGAAAGGAATTGATGATTCGGCTTTAACAAAAAGAGAGAAATATTGTGCTTTGACTATGGTGGTTTCGGTTGAGAATGAAGAAGAAAAAAATATAAAAAGAGAAGGAAAGAGAGAAGGAAGAAAAGAGAAAGAGAAAGAGAGAGAGAGAGAGAGATTAAAGGAAGAAGATGATGATGGTGATGTTGTTTCTCAAAAAGAAAAGAGATTGGTTTTGGAACCTATGCTCATTCGGCCAAAGAGGGAGAAATGAAGAAAATTGGTTCTTGAACTTTTGTAGTTTCGGCAATGAGGGAGAAAGAAAAGAAAGTGATTCTTGAAGACTTGAAATTTCGGTTACAAAGAGAAAGAAAGGTGTTTTGAAAAGAAACTAAAAAGGCCTTTCAAACCGAAATGGTAAATTGCAAGATGATCAAAAGAAAAGAGAAAGACTTCTCTTTTGTGTAATAGGCATTCAGCTAGGAAGGAAGCTTTTGGAGAAAATTGGTCAAATTGAAAGCCAAAACAAAATAAAGCTTTTACCTAATGTCACCAACAAATTTCGGCTAGGAGAGAAACCTTTAGAGAAAAGAGGAAAGATGTACAAAAATGCAAGACATTTTGGCCACTATCACCCCTAACCCAAGTCAAAATTTACCAACAAGGAAACCAACATACTCCCCATTTTGCTCCACATTTCTTCCCTATCAAACCTTAATTGTGCTATCACCATTAACCACTCCCTTTAGCCCCTAAAACCGTCTAGGTTCATGGTCAAATGACCATGAACAAGTTTCAAAACATTGCCCACATATCATGCCTTTTTCCCCTTCTTACCATCCTATTTTGATTTCATGCCATAAGTCCTTAGCTTGCCTTATCCACATGGTCAAATAGCCAAAAATAAAAGAATGCTCATCCACTCTAGAAAGTTCTTGGCCGACACTATGGGAAGGAAACAAAAGAAATAAAATTCTCCCATTTGCTAGCTAGGGATTCGAACCTCTCCCTCAAGCACTCATCCATGCATCCTAACCACCTTGCCAATTACTCATCTTATGCTTTAAATTCCTTGTCATTAATTCATTAAGCCTATCATGCTTAGCTTCATCTTATTTATTAAAAATTTAATTAATCACTAAGCATTCACTTAATTAATGAAGTTCAAAAATAACTTCCAAAGTACACTTAATAATAATTAAGCATGCAACATCATTCAATTAAGTAAAATGCATAACCCCTAATTATCAGGGTGTTACATGGGCTGTAAATATTACATGAAGGATTCGTTTAGGCTCGAAACAAGGAGTAAATTGCATGAATTTCATTTTTCGAGCCTAGGGATGAAATCGTCATTTATCAAAAGTTAAGGGGCAAAATGGTAATTTTTCCTAAAGTGTAAATTAGACTAAATTGAGTATGAATTACATTAAATTGATGTTAAATTTACTCATATAGATTCGGGTAGACCAAATATGGTGTTAGAACGAGGAAATGAGAAAATGTTGGATTAATAGATTTTATGTACATGGACAATTATCGAGGCAAGTCCGTCTAATTTAACTATGTATGTTATTATGGTTGAATTAAATTGTATGAATGTGATGGTATATATGTATATGATGATATAAAAATTGTATATATATATTTTATGAAATTAAAGATGTTCAATAAAGCTCAATAAATGATAATATCCCATAAATGGTAAGTCCTGGTTGAAAAATGAATATCGATGGATAATGGTAATTTCCTGTGTAAAATGAGGTCCTGCATGAGTTGCAAAAAAGATTTAGCTCGGACTAGTAATCCATTGATCTCATTATGGAAAGGATTTAGCCCGAACGGGTAATCCTAAGTGAACCTCTCGAGCATATGTTTCAATTAGGATTTAGCCTGGACTGGTAATCCTAATTGACTAGATTTAGCATGGACTGGTAATCCAGATTGGACTCTATAGGGAATTCTTTGTCATATAAAGGATTTAGCCTGGACAGGTAATCTGACAAAGCCCTTAGAGTATATGCGTTACAGACAAAATTTAGTTGGACTGGTAATTCTATTGTATAAGATGTGGCTCGAGAGTGTACTTAAAAGGTACTTTTGGATATGAATTGACGGATTATGATTTTGTACACTTTAAGTGTACTACATGAGTATCCATCGATAATTCAAATAAATCCAACGGGCAATGTTCTAACATGAGAAAATACAGATTTGAGATAAATGGTAATAGATTGAGACATGATATGTGGAAGTATGAGATGTTTCTACATGAACATGAAATGGTTTCATGAATATGTTCATCTATGAGAATAGGTTTGTACACTTTAAGATAACTACCCAAGTGATTATCAATACTTCAATTGATTATTGAGTAAGGTTCTGACAAGAAATATACTGGAACTTGAGATGAATTATGATAAACTATACCTAAAATACATGATGAGAATTGCATACATCTTATATGAACACATGATGTGGAAAACCATATGTGCATGAGAATCTAAATATTGATGAGTTCATATGTGTTTTTTGAAGTTTAAATGAAATATGTGACTAGCAAGGGTAATGTGAATGTGTAATAGGGCTTGTGAGATTAAATGGTTGGATTATACCCTATGTATTTATTTTTGATGATGAATGGGTGGTAAGTTTATTACTAAGTTATACAGACTTAATAAGCATTATATGCATACTCCGTTTTACTTTTCCCTGTCTTATAGTAAATCGGAAGCTCGATAGAGATAACTCACACTATCCTTCAATTCAATTTGGAATATAAGGTAAAAAAATGTGGTTACAATGGCATGTATAGGTTAAATTGATCAAGGAATGGCATGAAAATATTTGATAACGACTAGCTATTGTA
Source organism: Gossypium rotundifolium (assembly GCA_025506655.1). Taxonomy (NCBI): domain Eukaryota; kingdom Viridiplantae; phylum Streptophyta; class Magnoliopsida; order Malvales; family Malvaceae; genus Gossypium; species Gossypium rotundifolium. The sequence continues at coordinate 66,796,018 of CP106722.1, forward strand.
ATAGCTAGATTGTAACAGCTATATTTTTGGCCTAGTCGAAACAGTGGTTTCGGGACCACAAATCTGACGTAGTAAAATTCTTTTTTATTAAATTTCTATGGTTTATAGTTTTACAAAATAATTTCGTAAAAATTTCATTCGAAAATTTTGACGTTTATGCACTCAATTTAGTAAAAAGGACTAAATTGTAAAAAGTGTAAAAGTTGAGTTCTACATGCTAGAGGTGTCTAATTGCTATGAAATTTTAAATTGAAGGTCCTTAAATGCTAATTAGACCATTTGTTAAGTTAGTGGACAAAAATTGACATAGTGAGTGTAACACCCCAAACCCGGTCTAAGCGTTACGACTAGATCTGGCATGTCACAAGGAAAAGGTTGTAAGAAGACTTTGAAATCTTGATGAAAACTTGTAAGTTTGAAGTTTTTTTCCCCCTTGTTTCAAGTGAATTTTTGAAAATCAAGGTTTGTAACTTAAGAAAAAGAAAGTTTCGAGTTTAATTTATCGTTATTTTGTTATTGTTGTTAGCATTTGGGAAAAACGGTTGTTTTATGTTACTTCTATTTTGAAAACTCCATTTTAACAATCATGTTTTAAAACGTGTAATAACGTCATGTCATAACTAAATACAAAATGTAAAACCAAATAGTAATTTAAGAGGCCTTATTACAACAACTAAAATCCCCAAATTAAAACAGTCTTAAGAAGAAACTGAGTTTTATTTAAAATAACATGCTATGGCCTCCACGAGTCCCCTCGGCTCCCATGTAACATCCTAAAATTTGAGTTTTTATATGTTGCATTATTTTGGAGCTTAGCTAGTTAAATAATCCAATGTGTGTGTTTAAATAGTCTCGAGAAGGCTCGAGATTTATTTGGTTTTGGAATAATTTTTGGTAATTAGTGCTTTAATGAAGTGGAAGAAGTGACCTTAAATCTTAAGGTAATTAAGTGGTGAAAGTTAGCATAAGTGAGCTAGTAGTAAAGAGGAGATGGTGCCATAACTGTTCCTAGAGGGAAGGAGTTCGAATCCTTTGATGTGCATGTGAGAATTTTATTTTATTTTTTTGCTTTCCTTTCTCATAGTGACGGTCAAGCCTAGTACATATGGTAAGTTGGACTTTTATTTTTATGGTATGGTGGATAAGAGAAAAGGCAAGTTTTAAACTTAAGGAAGGGAATCATATGAAAAAGGTATGTAGGGGGAACACAAGGCTTATAACAGGGAAGATGTTTTGGAAAGTTTGAAGTGGCCAAACTTTGACCTTTTGGCCATGCACTTGGACAGTTTTAGGGGCTAGGGTGTGGCCAAATTTTTGATTGGCTTTTGGTATGTTTAGGTGCTAGTTGGTCACTTTTCATTTTGGCATTTTGGTGTTTCTCATCAAAATTTTCTCTCCAATTTCTTCTCCCTAGCCGAATGTATCATGAACAATAGGTAAACTTTTGTTTTCTTTTTGGCCATTTCATTTTTGACCATTTCGGTCTTATTTGCTTATTCTCTCTAAACCATTTCCTCTTTATGCCGAAACCACATAACCTTGAAGGGCCATTTTTCTTTTCTCTCCTTTTCTTCTTTGCCGAGTGCACTCTAGTCTCAAACCTTCTTCTTTGTTCATCTACCATTCTTGAAGAACCGAAATATAGACACCCTCTTTTCTTCTTCTTCTTCTTCTTGCAAAAACTCTCAATATCATTCCCTCCTTAATATTCACCATGGCCGAATATCTTTAAGCATCATCCTCTCCAATTTTTCACCATAGCTGATTCTCCTACTTCACATATATTTCTTTTTTAACCATTTTTATCTACTCACACGTGATCGATCGGTAAGTGGCTAGTTACAATATTTTGGTATTTTTATTTTACCCTTTTCATTGTGCCGAATCTATATTTTGGTATGGGATGGCCTTTTTGGGTCGAGACCATCATCATACCATACCTTATTCAAAATCTTTTTCTTTGCCACAGAAACGTAATGGAAGGCCGAAACTTGGAGTGTTCGAAATCATCGTGTTATCGCTAGGAATCGGTCCAAAAACTTTAAGGTAAGGATTTCTTTCAAGGATTCCATATTACTCTTTATTTCGTTAAAGATAGGGTTTATTAACCGATTTTATCATAGGGACTCTATTACTTGATTTTCATCCTGTGATCGTAAGGATTTTTTAGTAAGCCGACTTCACTCATAAGACCAATCGTTTTTAATTACGAAATATTAGTTTGGACTAATATTCATTTGTCAATGGCGGCAAACAAGATCGACTCAAAAGGAGTGGTGATTAGTGATAGGAAAAGGAGCGGATTCGCGATCCCCTCTAGATTCAAACAAATGGCCATTTCGACGATCCGAGATTTTCCACCGGGTTATGGACCTTCATTCGGTGAAAATCAATTATTCGAGGTTGTTCGTAATCGTAAAGCATCGACGATCCGAGATTTTCCACCGGGTTGTGAACCGTCATCCGAAGAGAACCGATAAATAGTAGTTATTCGAGATTCTGAGGGTAAAAAATCTAGACCGCTTATCTTAGAATAGATTTATTATAAGTGTTAATGATCTAATCGAGCGTTAAAATATTTTTAGGTGTTGACGATCAGGAAAGTGTAGTACTTACCGTAATTAAGTGTATAATCTCACACTGTTTATCATGGGTTAAATAACTATATCGTATTAATTGCTTAATTAAATCACAAGATAGTGAAATCAGGTAAACTAGCATATTTATCAATTTATCAGTAAAGATTATGAAATCGGTATTAAGACTGAGAATTTTATGAAATTGCCCTCAATGGGCCAAATAGTTAAAAGTGACTATATGGGCCAAATGTGATATCTGATATATGGGACAAATAGATAAAAGTGACTATATGGGCCAAATGTGATATCTAATATATGGGCCAAATGTGATATTTGATATATGGGCCAAATGTGATATTTGATATATGGGCCAAGTGTGATATGAGTTATAAGTGCCAAAATGTGACATGGGCCAGATTGTGAAAATTTTTATAATGGGACGTATGTTTGTAATAATTATATGAATGGATTGTAGTAATTGAATGTGCATATTATATACATGATTTGCATGGGTGGGGATATTTGACGAAGAGAAGTTCTGGTAGCTTTTCTACAAAATTCTGGTGGATTGTCCACAAATTGATATATGGCTTAATGCCCAGTTTGATATATGGCTTAATGCCCAGTTTGGTGTGTTGGCAGGATGGGTGACTAAAGCTCCCCACAGGTGTGTTTGTTGGTACGGGTGGTGTGTAGCGGATGGAAAACTAGGTTTGGTTTGGAAATTGCATAACACATGCATGTTATATATGATATTATGTTATGATTGTAAATGGGCTTTGGCCCAATAAATACTTAATTGAATTTTTGGCCCAGTGACAATGGTAAGTGAGTTACACACTGAGTTCTAAGTAACTCACCCTGTTTTCTTTACCCTCCTAAGGTAATAATCAGTGATGGAGGCTTGGGCCAGGGACGACTCAGTGGAGGCCATACTATGAATTATGGGTTATTTAAATTTCGGATTTCTTGTTAAGTACTTTTTATTATTTTTTCTATTTTGTAATAAGGCCTCTAGTTAAATTTTTATGGATGTTTTACTTGTGGATGAATTTTATAATATTCTTTAAATACTTAAGTGGGATTATTTTTATAAAATAGAAATAAGCGTTTTCTTTAATAAGCGTCTGAAAAGGGTTTCATTCTTAAATAGTTTTAACTCATTAATTTTTACGTAACAATATTTTTAAATTTTTATTTTCAAATTACTTTCGAACTCTTTAAATTTTCTCAAAATATTAAATCAATTTTTCCTAAGTTTCAATTTATAAATTTTTACGTCCCAAATTATTAGATTTAGTAATCAAACTTAGTTTTCAATAACTCCACGTTAAAATATTTTTAAAAAATTTGATTTCTTTAAATCTTTAAAAGACTAGGTGTATGTTCATTCTGTGTGACATGTCAAATTTTGTCTTAACGCATAGACCGGGTTTAGGGTGTTACATTTTATGGTATCAGAGCCTGGTTCAAAATTTGGCTGTAGTTTGTGTTCTAAAATATTTTTTTAAAGCTGTTTTGAGTTATAGAACGTATGTTTCAAAGGTAGTATGGCACCACGAGTATCCGGCACCAAGTCAAGTAAGTGTATTGAAATTTAATCATTATTATTGTTGTGATATGACTATAGGAACATTGTAGAACTTTTAGTTTTAGATGTTGAAACTATAGAGATTGAGACTATAGGATGCGTTTACGAAAACAACTGTACCTCTTATATCTCATAAAATATCGTTAATAAAACACTGAAATAGAATACTAATTCACAAAACTTGTAATCAGATTGAAACGAAATAGTCAATATGAACGCTATAGGATGTGGACGTGGTAGGCGTGGCTGTGGTAGAGGCCGAGGTGCTAGAGTTGTGTCTAAGGCATCGGGACATATACCGAAAACGGACGCACTGACATCACCTGTGTTAGAAAATGGATCACATGACCGTATGAGAGAAGACATTGCTCTGTCTCAAGCAATGTTACGAGTTTTATAAAGGGTTGCTAGGGTTAGATCGGGGCCAGTAGCTCGTGGATCAATTTCAGAGTGACCCAGATCCAATGGTGCTAAGACTTTTAGGGGTATCTCTGGAGTAGCCCCAAATGTTGTGGAGTATTGGCTCGAGGCTGTAGAGGGGATTATGGATGACTTAGAGTGTACTGTCGAACAGAAACTAAGAGGAGCTGTGTCCTTGTTGAGGGACGAGGAGTATCAATGGTGGCTTACTATTCGAGAAGGCACTCAGGCTGAACGTGTTACTTGGGATTTCTTGAAAACTGCATTCCAAGGAAAGTATGTCAGGGCAAGCTATGTGGATGCCCAGTGGAAGGAATTCCTGAATTTGGTTCAAGGAAATAAGATGGTGGTAGCTTACGAGGCTGAATTTCTACATTTGAGTCGTTATGCTCGGACTATAGTGCCAACTGACCATGAGCGGTGTGTACGATTTGAAGATGGGATGAATGATGAGTTGCGGGTACTGATAGCCCCGCAACAAGAAAGGACTTTTGCCACACTAGTGGAGAAAGCCAAAATAGTTGAAGAGGCTAAGAACTCAGAGAGGCAAAATCAAGAAAGAGATAGAGGCAGGAACAAGAGGGACTTTAGGTATTCGGGTCTTTCTAAAAGGTTTTAGAAGAGGCCCAGAAATGATGAACCAGTTCAAGCTAAAGCACTTGTGGCTACCAATCATATTCAACCATGTACTGACTGTGGGAGACGACACTCTGGTGAATGCTGGAAGAGAACCGGTGGATGCTTCAAATGTGTTTCTAAGGATGATCAGCTTAATAATTGTCCTCGAAAAACTGCTCCAACTCAAGAAGCTCATAACCCTGATGCACAGCCAGCTAGAGGCACTCAACAGCCACCGAGGGGCTGTGGACCAGGTCGAGGTGGTAATGGCACAGTTCGAGGTCAAGGTGCACAGGGTAGAGGTAATGGCTTTAGGGGTAACGCGGATGCAAGACAGCCAGGGTTAGTTTATGCAGTTAGACGCCGAGAAGATGGTGATGCCTCTGATATGATAACCGGTACGTTCTTCATCTTTGATGTACCTGTTACTGCTTTGATTGATATCAGATCTATCCATTCGTATGTTGCTAGTGCTATATCTGAAATCTAAATATTAGATATAAGATTACTGATAGAGAGATGACGGTAATTAGTCCTTTAGGACAGTCTGTGGTAGTGAAAAAAATTGTATAGAGACATGCCTTTAGAAATTAAAAGAGAAATATTTTTGGCGGATTTGATGGAACTGCCTTTCGGTGAGTTCGACCTTATTTTGGGCACGGATTGGTTGGTAAAACACCGGGCACACTTGGATTGTGCTGCAAAGCAGATGTCGATAAGGACTTTGGAAGATAAGGAAGTGGTGATGATAGGCGATCGGAGAAACTATTAGCAAATGTGGTATCTGCTTTGAAGGTAGAAAGATTGGTACGAAAAGGGTATGGAGCATTACTAGCCTTCATTAGTGCTTTGGATGCCATGGAATTATTGGTGGAAAGTGTTAGAACGGTGAAAGAATTTTCAGATGTCTTTCCCGAAGAACTTCTAGGTCTACCTCCAGATCGGGAAGTAGAGTTTGGCATTGAGCTTTTGCCCGGAACAGCTCCAGTGTCTATTGCTCCTTATAGAATGGCGCTGAAGGAGTTAGCGGAGCTTAAAGCTCAAATTCAAGAATTGTTGGATCGGGGATTTATTTGACCGAGCGTGTCTCTGTGGGGAGCACCGGTCCTATTCGTCAAGAAGAAGGATGGGTCGATGCGTATGTACATTGATTATAGGCAGTTGAATAAATTAACAATCAAGAATAGGTATCCAATGCCGAGAATCGATGACCTGTTTGATCAGTTTAGAGGAGCTTCAGTTTTCTCCAAGATATATTTGAGATCGCGTTATCATCAACTCAAGGTTAAGGAGGCGGATATTCATAAGACGAAATTTCGAACTCGTTATAGACATTATGAGTTCTTGGTGATGCCATTTGGATTAACCAATGCACCAGCTACATTTATGGGCATGATGAACCGAGTCTTTCAATCCTACCTAGACCGGTTTGTGGTGGTGTTCATAAATGATATCTTAGTATACTTGAGGAATGAAGAAGAGCATGACTCACATCTGCACATAGTATTGCAAATGCTGCGAGAAAAGTAATTTTATGCCAAATTTAGTAAGTGTGAATTCTGGCTGAAGGAAGTGACTCTCTTGGGACATGTTGTGTTAGCCGAAGGAATTAGAGTTGATCCTCGGAAGGTAGAGGCTGTGTTGGATTGGAAACCACCGAAGATAGTGGCAGAAATTCAGAGTTTCCTAGGATTGGCTGGTTATTATAGACGTTTTGTTTAGGGGTTTTCGTTGGTTGTTGCACCCCTAACTAAACTGTTGCTAAAGGGAGTATCATTTGTGTGGGCAGAACAACAGCAAGAAAGTTTTGAAAAACTGAAGAAGATTTTGACGGAAGCGCCAGTATTGATTCAACCTGACGCTAGAAAAAAAGTTTATCGTTTACTATGATGCGTCACACACGGGTTTAGGTTGTGTGTTGATGCAAGGTGGAAAAGTGGTGGCTTATGCATCTCATTAGCTAAGGCCACACGAAGTCAACTATCTTACCCATGATTTCGAGTTGGCTGCAATGGTTTTTGCTTTGAAGATTTGGAGGCACTATCTCTACGGTGAGAAGTCAATTATTTATACGGACCATAAGAGTCTTAAGTACCTCCTTACCCAAAAGGAGTTGAATTTAAGACAACGGAGGTGGGTAGAGCTGTTGAAGGATTATGACTTCTGAATCGAGTATCACCCTGGAAAAGCTAACGTGGTGGCAGACGCATTGAGTCGTATGGTAATATCAGAGTTAAGAGTAATGTTTGCTCATCTCAGTTGTATGAAGATGGCAGTCTACTAGCGGAACTTCAGGTGAAGACTATGTGGTTAGAAAAGATCAAGGAGAAGCAGTTATCAGATGAAAAGTTGGGTCCCTTACTTCAACAAGTTGAAAGTGGTGTAATAGGGGATTTTGGATTTGATAAGGATGCACTACTGTGTTTTCGCGAAAGAATTTGTATGTCCAAAGATTCAGAATTGAGACAAATGATTCTGGGAGAGGCGCATAGTAGCCCTTATGCTATGCATCTCGGGGGAAATAAAATGTATCGAGACCTCCGTGAGTAGTACTGATGGCTAGGGTTGAAATGGGAAGTTACTGAATATGTGAGTAAGTGCTTGACTTGTCAACAAGTGAAGGCAAAACACCAATTACCATCGGGATTGTTGCAACCAGTAAAGATTCCATTATGAAAATGGGAGCGGATAACGATGGACTTCGTTAGTGGGTTACCCTTAACACCTACTAAGAAAGATTCCGTCTAGGTGATAGTGGACCGATTGACGAAGACTGCCCATTTTCTACTAGTTCGTACGGATTACTCACTGTAGAAGTTAGATAAGTTGTATGTATCAGAGATCGTGAGATTGCATGGGGTACCAATGTCTATTACATCGGGCAGGGACCCTAGATTTACATCACGGTTTTGGAAAGCTTTACATGAGGCTTTGGGAACAAAGTTAAAATTTAGCACAGCTTTTCATCCTCAGTCAGATGGTCAGTAGAAAAGAGTAATCCAGATCCTGGAAGACATGTTAAGGGGCTGTGTGATTGACTTCAGTAGGAGTTGGGAGAATTTTCTACCGTTGGCAGAGTTTGCTATAACAATAGTTATCAATCCAGTATCTAAATGGCACCCTATGAAGTATTGTATGATCGTCGGTGTCATACGCCTTGTTAGACTGAATTGGGGGAATGACAGTTATTGGGTCCTGAATTGATATTAGAGACAGAAGAAAAGGTAAAGGTAATTTGGGCATAGTTAAAGGCAGCTTCGGATAGACAGAAATCTTATGTGGATCTGAAGCGTAAGGATATTGAGTTTGTGGTAGGAGATCAAGTCTTTCTTAAGGTCTCACCTTGGAAGAAGATTTTCAGATTTGGAAGGAAGGGCAAGTTGAGCCCTCGGTTCATCGGGTCGTACAGTGTGTTGAAGCATGTAGGACCAGTGGCTTATCAGCTTGAATTACCACCAGAGTTGAGTCAGATTCATAGTGACTTCCATGTCTCTATGTTGAGCCGTTATTGATCGGATCTGTCTCACATAGTACCGATAGAGGAAGTTGAATTAAGGCCTGACTTGACGTTCGAGGAAGAACAAGTGAAAATTTTAGATTGAGATGTTAAAGTGCTGAGAATGAAGTCAGTACTGTTAGTAAAGGTTCTTTGGCATAATCACAGAGCGGAGGAAGCTATGTGGGAGCCTGAGGACACAATTCGACAGCAATATCCTCACCTCTTTTAACTAGGTAAATTTCGAGGACGAAATTTTCTTTAAGGGGGTAGAATTGTAACATCCTAAAATTTGAGTTTTTATATTTTGCATTATTTTGGAGCTTAGCTAGTTAAATAATCCAATGTGTATGTTTAAATAGTCTCGAGAAGGCTCGGGATTTATTTTGTTTTGGAATAAATTTTGGTAATTAGTACTTTAATGAAGTGGAACAAGTGACCTTAAATCTTAAGGTAATTAAGTGGTGAAAGTTAGCATAAGTGAGCTAGTAGTAAAGAGGAGATGGCGCCATAACTGTTCCTAGAGGGAAGGAGTTCGAATCCTTTGATGTGCATGTGAGAATTTTAATTTTTTTTTTTTTTTGCTTTCCTTTCTCATAATGACGGTCAAGCCTAGTAGATATGGTAAGTTGGACTTTTATTTTTATGGTATGGTGGCTAAGAGAAAAGGCAAGTTTTAAACTTAAGGAAGGGAATCATATGAAAAAGGTATGTAGGGGGAACACAAGGCTTATAACAAGGAAGATGCTTTGGCAAGTTTGGAGTGGCTAAACTTTGACCTTTTGGCCATGCACTTGGACGGTTTTAGGGGCTAGGGGGTGGCCGAATTTTTGGTTGGCTTTTGGTAGGTTTAGGTGCTAGTTGGTCACTTTTCATTTTGGCATTTTAGTGTTTCTCATCAAAATTTTCTCTCCAATTTCTTCTTCCTAGCCGAATGTATCATGAACAATAGGTAAACTTTTGCTTTCTTTTTGGCCATTTCATTTTTGACCATTTTGGTCTTATTTGCTCATTCTCTCCAAACCATTTCCTCTTTATGCCGAAACCACATAACCTTGAAGGGCCATTTTTCTTTTCTTTCCTTTTTTTCTTTGCCGAGTGCACTCTAGTCTCAAACCTTCTTATTTGTTCATCTCCCATTCTTGAAAAACCAAAATATAGACACCCTATTTTCTTCTTCTTTTTCTTCTTGAAAAAACTCTCAACATCATTCCCTCCTTAATATTCACCATGGCCGAATATCATTAAGCATCATCCTCTCCAATTTTTCACCATAGCCAAATCTCCTACTTCACACATATTTCTTTCTCAACCATTTTTATCTACTCACACATGATAGATCGGTAAGTGGCTAGTTACAATATTTTGATTTTTTTATTTTACCATTTCCATTGTGCCGAATCTATATTTTGGTATGGGATGGCCTTTTTGGATCGAGACCATCATCATACCATACCTTATTCAAAATCTTTTTCTTTGCCATAGAAACGTAGTGGAAGGCCGAAACTTGGAGTGTTCGAAATCATCGTGTTATTGCTAGGAATCGGTCCAAAAACTTTAAGGTAAGGATTTCTTTCAAGGATTCCATATTACTTTTTATTTCGTTAAAGATAGGGGTTATTAATCGATTTTATCATAGGGACTCTATTACTCGATTTTCATCCTGTGATCATAAGGATTTTGTGGTAAGCCGACTTCGCTCATAAGACCAATTGTTTTTAATTACGAAATATTAGTTTGGACTAATATTCATTTGTGAACGGAGGCATACAAGATCGACTCAAAAGGAGTGGTGATTAGTGATAGGAAAAGGAGCGAATTCGCGATCCCCTCTAGATTCAAACGAAGGGCCGTTTCGGCTATCCGAGATTTTCCACCGGGCTGTGGACCTTCATCCGGTGAAAATCAATTATTTGAGGTTGTTCATAATCGTGAAGCATTGACGATCCGAGATTTTCCACTGGGTTGTGAGTCATCATCAGGAGAGAACCGACAAATAGTAGTTATTCGAGACTCTGAGGGTAAAAATCTAGACCGCTTATCTTAGAATAGATTTATTATAAGTGTTAATGATCAAATCGAGCGTTAAAATATTTTTAGGTGTTGACGATCAGGAAAGTGTAGTGCTTACCGTAATCAGGTGTGTAATCTCACACTATATCTCAAGGGTTAAATAACTATATCGTATTAATAGCTTGATTAAATCACAAGATAGTGAAATCGGGTAAACTGGCATATTTATCAATTTATCAGTAAAGACTATGAAATCGGTATTAAGACTGTGAATTTTATGAAATTTCCCTCAATGGGCCAAATAGATAAAAGTGGTTATATGGGCCAAATGTGATATCTGATATATGGGCCAAATATATAAAAGTGACTATATGGGCCAAATGTGATATCTGATATATGGGCCAAATGTGATATTTGATATGTGGGCCAAATGTGATATTTGATATATGGGCCAAGTGTGATATGAGTTATAAGGGCCAAAATGTGATATGGTCCAGATTGTGAAATTTTTTATAATGGGAAGTATGTTTGTAATAATTACATGAATGGATTGTAGTAATTGAATGTGCATATTATATACATGATTTGCATGGGTTGGGATATTTGATGAAAAGAAGTTCTGATAGCTTTGCTACAAAATTCTGGTGACTTGTCCTCAAATTGATATATGGCTTAATGCCCAGTTTGATATATGGCTTAATGCCCAGTTTGATATATGGCTTAATGCCCAGTTTGATATATGACTTAATGCCCAGTTTGGTGCGTTGATGGGGTGGGTCCCCACAGGTGTGTTGATTGGTACTGTGTGGTGTGTAGCGAATGGAAAACTAGGTTTGGTTGGGAAATTGCATAACACATGCATGTTATATATGATATTATGTTATGATTGTAAATGGGCTTTGGCCCAATAAATACTTAATTGAATTTTTGGCCCAGTGACACTGGTATGTGAGTTACACATTGAGTTCCAAGTAACTCACCTCGTTTTCTTTAAATCTTTAAAAGACTACGTGTATGTTCATTTTGTGTGACATGTCAAATTTGGTCTTAACGCATAGACCGGGTTTGGGGTGTTACATCCCAAGTCCACGTCTTACTGATCACCTGCAAGGTTAAGTGAAAGGGGTGAGTCACCAAGACTCAGTGTGTAAATCCCCCTTAAGTTACATAAAATGGCTCTAAGCCCACAATCACTTATTGGGCCCTAGCCCATCTTTAAATAACATACACGTTTATGAATGCAATGCACCCAACCCAACCTAGATTTTCCATCCTCTACACACCACCCGTACCAGCCCATCACACCGTGGGGATTTCTACAATCAACCCTCTATCGCTACACTCCTTATGTGGCACCTAGCCATTGGTGACAGAGTCACAAAATATCATATGTGAGGCCAAACCACTTTGGTACCAAACCACTAGTGACAATCCCTAATAATCATGTATGTTGGGCCAACCCACTGTGGTACCAAACCACTGGGACAAGTCACGAAATCACATGTCTGTGGTACCAAACCACTGGTGGTTCCAAACCACTGAGACTTAGTCACGGAATCAAGAATGTGGGGCCAACCCACTTGTAGTACCAAACCACTAGTGACAGTCTTAAGCACTTCCCCTTCAATCAACATATCCAACCCATGCATAGCGTATGCAACCAAATGAAAGTATCATGCTATGTCAATGAACAGTATCATTATGGCATACATTTATTAACTCATTCATAACAACAAGGTACTTACCTGGTATTTCACCATACCCACAAAGGCATAACGACTATCCATTAGTCACTTTGGCTTTTCAGCCTCAATTGATTAGTATCATATAATAATATTAAAGTGTAAAGTTTTACACACCTGATTACAAATAGCACTATGCTATCTATGTCGCCACTATCACTAGTAGGCACCACTGCTATCTGCCTACTGTTCTACTCAGAAGCTGGCCCACAACCCGGTGGCCAATCTCGAATAGCAGACACCGCGCGCTTCTTGAATTTAGGGGCTGGGATCAAGGGTCCAACCCCTTCCTTTGCCTGATGGGTATTGGATTCCATCAAAAGATCTTGATAAAAGATACTATAAGGAAATATGGTTGTTCACCAACAACACAGGGTTAAGATAACAAATACGATAAGCGAACCTAAAAGATCCAAAAAGAACCCCTTACCTTGAAATCCTGAAAAGAGATATAGTGCTCAATGATTAACGATTCTGGCTTGAAAGTCAGATGATTTGGTTAGCTTGAATTCCCGGAATACGCACCCCACAAGAGAAACAAGAACACAGAAAATGTCAGTCCAAACAATGGCCTCGCCAAGCCACTTAGCCATTCAGCTTGGCAAGAAAGAAGACAGGAAATGAAAGGGAAAGATTAACTACTTACTAACGGATCCTTGAAATCAAAATCGAAGAAGAATACTCTGCAACCAGGGCTTAAATTCGGCTCACATGTAACAACCGGTACAGGAACAATTTCCAATCAAGTGAAAAAGAAGGAGAAGAGAAACAGGAGGGACGGCTAAGGTATTAGGGTGTAGACAACAGTGAATGGTTGAAAGAGATGATTCGGTCAGGTGATAAAATGAGATGAAAGAAGAAAACCTTATTAGCCAACAGTGAAACGATGTGAAAAGAAAAAGAGTTTAATAGGGGATTCGACAATGATCAAAAATGAGTGAAACAATAAAACAAATGAAATCACCAAACGAGAAAAGAGAGACCCGGCAAAGCTCAAGAGGTTTTGGCGGCACAAGAAAAGAGAGGGGAAAATATGATAAATGAATAATGAGAAAGAAATGAGAAAAGAAGAATAGAATAGAGAGCAACAGGTTTCGATTTTGGCTATCACTAAAATGAAGAAAAAAGTTAAGAGAGAGGAGAGTGTATTTCCTATTCGGTTTCCAACCTGATGCTCAAAGTTACACTAAGGAGAAATCGGCAACACTAAACACCACCAAGCCGATTAAACCCTTGCCAAAAGAGGGACCTAAACCTATAATCCTTAAGATTTTGGCTTACCACCCTCCTAGCCCCAAGACCGAAGCTCTCCCCCCCAACCTTCAAAATTCGGCCAACCAATTCCCAACAAGCCACCACTCCTTAATTACCTCCTACATTCACTCCCATTCATCCATTCAAAAAATTTGAACCATTCAAACCCACCTTTCTCTCTTGGCCTCCCATTCAAAATTATTTGACCAATTCCACTACCACTCTTCAAGGCTCCTAACTGATTCCACCACCCAAGCCTTTGACGCAAGAGCAAAACAAAATAAAAAAAAAAACACATTGTTGGCAACGTGACTGGAACCTGCTCCCCTGAGGCTTCACTTACCTGCTCCCTAAGTGGCGCTTCATTGCCACCTTTCCAAATGAATTCTTGTGTCAACAAACACCCATAGTAAACCTTAAGTCCTGTTTCCAACCAGCTCCCCCTCTAGTGCCCAAAATTAAAATTTTGGCCAATGTTCTGACTTAACCTCGGGCCTTACCCGAGACCCCAAACTCACTCGAACAGCACACCCAGTACACCATACACACAAAAACAAGATAAATGTACAACCCCTAAATCTCGGATGTTACAGTTCTACCCCCTTAAAGAAATTTCGGCCTCGAAATTACCTGGTCAAAAGAGATGAGGGTATTACTGTTGCATCGCCTGTTCTAGTTCCCGTGTAGCTTTCTCAGAACCGTGGTTATGCCACAAAACCTTAACTAACAGAACTATCTTCCTACGCAACACCTTGACATCATGATCCAAAATCTGCACTGGTTCCTCTTCAAAAGTTAGATTAGGCCTTACTTCAATTTCTTCTACTGGTACACTATGAGATGGATCTGAACGATAGTGCCTCAGCATTGAAACATGAAACACATCATGAATCTGAATTAACTCCCAAGGTAGCTCGAGCTGGTAGGCTACTAGTCCCACACGCTTCAATACACGATAAGGCCCAATGAACCTGGGGCTTAGTTTACCCTTCCGTCAAAATATTAGAACCTTTTTCCACTGTGACATTTTTAAGAAAACCCGGTCAACCACTGCAAATTCTATATCCCTCTATTTTAGGTCAGCCTAAGATTTCTGCCTGTCAGAAGCTTCTTTCAACCTAGTCTGGATCAACTTAACCTTGTCCTCTGGTTTCGAAACCAGTTCTGGACCCAATAATTGACGCTCACCCAACTTTATCCAATACGTAGGAGTTTGACACTTCTGACCATACAACGCTTCATATGGAACCATCTGAATACTCGATTGGTAACTATTGTTGTACACGAATTTCACTAACAGTAGAAATTCCTCCCAATTACCCTTGAAATCGATGATACAACCTCTCAACATATCCTCCAAAATCTGGATTACCCTTTCTAACTGTCCGTCCATTTGTGGATGGAATACTGAAATCTAACTTTGTCCCCAAAGCTTGATGTAATGCCTTCCAGATTCTCGACGTAAACCTAGGATCCCTGTTCGAGATGATAGACACTGGTACTCCATGCAGCCTCACAATCTCTACTATATACAGTCTAACCAATCTTTGCAGAAAGTAGTCGACACGAACTGGAATGAAATAAGAAGACTTCGTTAACCGATCCACAATCACCCATACTAAGTCTTTCTTAGTAGGCATAAGAGGTAGCCCACTAACAAAGTCCATAGTGATCCTCTCCCATTTCCATAGTGGAATCTTTACCGGCTGCAATAACCCCGAAGGCAACTGATGGTCTGCTTTTACCTGTTGACATGTCAAACATTTACTCACAAATTCGGTTACCTCTCGCTTCAGACCTGGCCACCAAAACTGTTCTCGCAAATCCCGATACATCTTACTGTCTCCAGGATGCATAGCGCATGGACTACTATGCGCTTCCTGAAGAATCATCTGCTTCAACTCAACATCCCTTGGCATGTAGACTTTCTTACAGAAACACAGAACCCTATAATTGTTTAGACTATAATCTTCTACCCCACCATCTTGTACTTGAAGTAGCCGAGCACTCAATACATCATCCAACAACTGCTTCTCTTTAATCTGACTTATCCATGTCAGTTTCACCTGAAGTTCAGCTAACAAACTCCCATAATCATAGAGACTAAGATGAGTAAACATTGCCCTCAGATTTGAGATTACTTTCTAACTTAGTGCATCTACCACCACGTTAGCTTTACTCGGATGGTATTCAATCGAGCAATCGTAGTCTTTTAACAACTCAATACACCTCCTCTGCCTTAGATTCCACTCCTTCTGGGTGAGAAGATATTTTAAGCTCTTATGATCTGTATAAATGATGGACTTCTCCCCGTACAGATAATGTCTCTAGATTTTCAAAGCAAAAACCACCGCCGCTAACTCCAAGTCATGTGTAGGATAATTTAACTCATGCGGTCTTAACGACCGAGACAGATTCACAACAACCTTTCCGTCTTACATTAACACACACCGTAAACCCATGTGTGAAACATCACAGTAAACCACAAATTCCTTTCTAGCCTCCGGTTGAACCAACACCAGAGCCTCCATTAGAATCCTCTTCAGCTTCTCAAAACTTTCCTGTTGTTTGCCAGTCCACACAAAAGGTACCCCTTTCCGCAACAACTTGGTTAAAGGAGCCACAATCAAGGAGAATCCCTCAACGAATCTTCTATAATACCCAGCTAGACCTAGAAAACTCTGAATCTCTGCCACAGACTTAGGTGGCATCCAGTCCAAGATAGCTTCAACTTTCTGAGGATCAACTCTAATCCCCTCTGCCGACACAACATGGCCCAGAAAAGTAACTTCGCTTAGCCAAAATTCACACTTACTGAATTTGGCGAACAATTGCTTCTCCCTCAGGATTTGTAAAACCACCTGAAAATGTGAATCATGCTCCTCCTCTGACTTTGAATAAACCAGAATATCGTCTGTAAATACTATGACAAAACGATCCAGATAAGGTTGGAATACCCGGTTCATCATGTCCATGAATGCTGCTGGTGCATTGGTTAACCCAAACGACATCACCAAGAATTCGTAATGACCATATCGAGTATGAAACGCCGTCTTCCTTAACCTTAAGCTGATGACATCCTGACCTCAAATCTATCTTGGAGAAGATGAAGCCCCCTTCAATTGATCAAACAAGTCATCAATCCGCGACAACGGGTATTTATTCTTGATCGTCAACTTATTCAACTGATGACAATCAATGCACATACACATTGATCCGTCCTTCTTCTTAACAAATAGTACCAACGCTCCCCACGGAGATACACTAGGCCGAATAAACCCCCAATCCAACAATTCCTGAATCTGAGCTTTCAGTTCCACTAACTCCTTCGGCGTCGTTCTATATGGAGCGATAGACACAGGTGCTGTCCCCGAAAAAAGATCAATTCTGAATTCCACCTCTCGATCCTGGGGTAGTCCTGGAAGCTCTTCTGGAAAAATATCAGGAAACTCCTTCACTGTCCTAACATCCCCCACAGACAACTCCTTGACCTCCAAAGTACAAACCAAAGCTATGAATGCCTCACATCCTTTCTTCATCATTCTTTCATCCTTTGAGGCAGACACAATGTTAGACAAATAGTTCCTCCTTTCACCTATTACCACCACCTCCTTGTCCTCAGGAGTTCGGACCACCATGCGCTTAGTAGTACAATCCAGATTTGCTCGATACTTTACTAACGAGTCTATGCCCAAGATCAAATCAAACTCTCCGAAAGGTAATTCCATTAAATCCACTGAAAAAACCTGTAATATTCGGGACTTAGGAGTTATGCATTTTTACTTGAATGTATTTGATTGCATGCTTGAGTGTGATTTGCATGTGTTTTGGGGGCTTCAAGAACCTTGGGCTATGGGTAGGAGCCTTAGAAGTTATTGGATTTTTAAGTCTAAAAAGGGGAACTAAGGAAGCTGGGCCTTAAGAAGTTTATTGTGTGGTTTAGAACACAAAGAACCCAGTTGATAAAGTGGCAAAGAGGCACCACTTAGGGCCTTGTAGGGTGACGCCACAGGGAGTGAGAAGGGCCTAGGTTCGAGTAGCAAGGGAAGCATTTTTGGAGTTATTTTGCAGGAAGGAGAGGCAGTGTTAGACGGCACAAAGACACTTCAAAGATGAAGTGTAGATTGAGTCAAAGGCTTAAGGATTCAGCTAAGTTAGAGTGAAAAGGGGGATTAGGGTGAGAGAAGAAGAGTTGGCCGAAACACCAACTCTGAGTGTGTGCTTGTGTGTAGCCGAATTTTGGAAGGGAGTTATCATCTTTTTCATTTGTTTTTTTTCCACTTTCTCATCTTTTCTCTTAAGCCAAAATTCTTTTTCTCTTCTTTCTCTTCTACCCAAAATTCCCTAGCCCTAGCCCTCTTCTCCTCTCCAATACTCTCCTAAAAGCCGAATTCTTCTTACTGATATCCCTCCTCCATAACCGAATCTACATGAAAGGTTTCTGTTTCCTGAAGGTGCACCATAAACCGTATACTCCTTAATAATTGGGTGAGTTTCGGGATTTCATTCTATGCGAATTCACTTTTATTTTATTTTCTTTCTTTCTTTCTTCATTTAGATCCAACCCGTAACACTTGTTTAAGGTCTGTCGATTTTTCCCTCTCTGCCTCTAGTAGCCGAATCTTCTGGTAAGTGAACTTCCTATTTCTCTTCTCTCCTTGGCTGTTTTGTGCCGAAATAAAGGATTATAATCCTCTATGTTTCTTTGGCCAAAACCATGAAGGTGATTTCGGGATCCTCCAGTAGCCGACGGTTTAAGGTGATCTTTTTGGGACTTAATATCCAAGGTAAGCAAGGCTTACCATTCGGCCAAGGGCCACTTTTACTTGTTCAAAGGCTATGTCAATTCTAATTATGGTGTCTTAGGGGTTTTCGACAGATCTTCAGGATTTGGCTAAACAATCTAGGTAAGTATTCTAGTGTTTCAGATCTGTTCCTTATTCGTTCAAAAGCTGAAAAACTAACCGTTGAGTGTACTAGTGCCTAGCCGATTGCAAGGGGGATCATCACAAAGTTTCGAGATTTAGATGGTAACCAAATCGGCAGCAAGGTAAGGGTTTTGGTCTCACTAACCCTTCGGGATTTGACTGTTTAGCCGAATGGCTTTTTGCTAATATGCCTAGTGTTGGCCGAATGTAGGAAAGAGGGGTCTAGTGCGTTAGATCGAGATTTTTGGGATTTCAATTAGATCTACAGTAATCAGGTGTGTAACCCTACACTAACTCCTGACAGTTTAATAATAATTATGCTAAACATATGATAGTGATGTGACATATAAACGTGGCTAAGGGTACCAATTCATGGTATAGTAAATTCAGGTACGTTACCCTTTTTTACCCCTGTAAACAATGTTTAATAGCATTGATGTGAAAATATGTGGAATCTTGATATGATTTTAGGATAAGGTAAATGCAATGAAAAATAAGCATGTTTTGTATGTTGCATGGGCATATGGGTGATTATGTGAAAGGGGAAGTGATCTGGTGGCTTCTACCACAATATCTGGTGACTCTGTCACATTATCTGGTGACTATGTCACATAACATAAATCTGGTGACTCTGTCACATTATCTGGTGGCTATGCCACAAATTATAAGGGCAATGTGCAGTTGACTGCAGTGACTGCCTTCGATGGTGTGTAGCGGATGGAGGGTCAATTTAGTAATCCCCACGGTGTGATCAGTAGGTGCGAGTGATGTATAGAGGTTGGATCTAGGTGGTTTGGGTTGCATCATGGTTCATCGTTATTTTATGTGATATATTATGCCTTGTATGTTTTGGGAGTCTGTGATGGATTACATCTTGAGTCTCATTGACTCACCCTTCGTGGGCTAACTTTTGCGAGATGGCACTCGATAGATGGACCGGTCGGCAGGAACTTAGGGGTGGCCATGCACAGCTAAAGTTTTCTTTAGTTTTCTTATTAAGTTATTCTGGTTTATTTTGGCATATATTTTGATGTAATAAGGCCATTAATACTTAACCGTTTTATTCTTCTCTGTGCGTTTTTTTTAATTTTTCTGATATGACACGAACAATACCAATTGTTTTGAAAATCAAACACCAACGTTTTTTTTAGTTAACAATAATATTAAACTCTAAAATTCGGTATTTCTTAAACTTCAAACTTTTGAAATGTGAACTTATCGATTTAGTAAAAATTAAGCTACAACTAAATTTTAAACTTGAGATCAACCCAAATCCATTTTCTTCGAAACCACCACGATTTTTTTCAAAAATGTCATACGAGACTTAACTACGTTTTACTCAAGGAGCATGCCAGACCCGGTCAGGGCTTGTGGGTTGGGTTTGGGGTGTTTCAATTTGGTAGCAGAGCCCGGTTCAAAACTCGGCCTTGAGGGCTTTTTGGGGCCAAAATGTTTTCTTTATTTTGAAATTGAGTTTTACTAGAGAATGAGCAGGTTTTACGGCATGGCTTTTGAGTCTCTACCAAGTCCACTAGGTAAGTACCCCTAACCATTGTGTGGTTTGTATGTGGGAATTATGGAGACGTAGATTAGTATCTTAGGAACTATTTAACCCTAGGATTAGCTTACTCCAACATAGAATTGCATAAAATTTAAAGTCTAACCAAACAAACACGTGGATCGAGTCGTAGGAGTTAAGGTGTGGCAACCATTGTGCGCATGTCTAGGATTGGATTCAGGGGGCGCTTGGTATTTAAGCAGTCCTATGGACTCAACTCCTCTCTGCTCGAATCCTACCTGGTGCATAGTGACGGTTCACCCTAACCAAAAGGACTCAATCACAGGCTAAATTCAATAATTAAAACCCGAAAGGGACCAGTCACCTTGTTTTGTATTGTTCTAAAGTTAAACCTTAATTTTGAAATTACCAAAATACCCTAGATTTGAAAAATAACCCAAATACCCCTGATTTACAAATTGACCAAATTGCCCCTGGTTTGTAAAATTACAAAAATACCCTCGATTTATAAAATTGCCATACTACCCTCAAACTTTATCAAAATATTCCTATTTTTGTAAAAATACCAAAAACCCCTATTTTGTAAAATTTCAAGATACCCTGATTTGGAAAATTACTGAAGTACCCCGGGATCACAAAATTACCAGAACACCCCTATTTCACAAAATCACCAAGGACCCTACTTTGGAAAATTACCAAAATACCCTTATAAGACAAATTACAAAAATACCCCTGGGGTGGAACGAACGGAAATGTTCGAGAGATGAATGTGTGTAGTAAATACTATTGAATGAGTGTGTTTTCTCTGAATTAGGGTAGAAAACTTGGAATGAAAACCTTGAAATGATCGAAAGAACTGCCCCTAAATTTCTTTAGATAAAATTATTCATGGATAATTAGTGGAACAAAAATGAATTCATAAAATTCTTAAGCATATTAAATCACGAACGTAGACATGAGTTCTAGAGGACGTGGCCATAATGTGTGTGGCTGTGGTAGAGGTTGAATGACCGTGTCGGAACCCGTTAGGTCTGGTCAAGGGTCTGAGAATGAAATGCCACCACCACCAGCTACTGGTATGGAATATCAGGATCAGACGGGGGATGATGCAGTATCACAGGTGATGCTGCGAGTTCTAAAAAGGGTGGCGGGAGCAGGTGGAGGCATGGGAGCTCGGAAGTCTATACCTGAGCGACTCCGAGCTAATGGAGCTGAGTTTTTTCGTGGTATATCCGGTGTGGCGCCCAATATGGCTGAGTATTGGTTGGAGGTGATGGTGCGAATTATGGATGATTTGGACATAACTGCCGAGGAGAAACTAAAAGGGGTAGTGTCGCTTCTCCGCGATGAGTCATACCAATGGTGGCTCATGGTTCGGGATGGTGCTACCACAGATGATCTTACTTGGAAGTACTTTAATGCAGAGTATCAGAAGAAGTATATTGGGAGCAGCTATGTTGACGCACAGAGGAAGGCGTTTCTGAGGCTGGTTCAGGGAAATAAATTTATAGCGGAGTACGAGGCAGAATTCTTAAGGTTGAGCCGATACACTCGAGGTATAGTGGCCACGGAGCATGAACGATGTGTCTGATTTGAGGACAGACTAAGGGATGACCTGAGATTGTTGATTGCCCCATAGCAGGAGTGGGAGTTTGCTGTGTTGGTAGAAAAGGCTAAGGTTGCTGAAGGAGTTAAGAAGTCTGTAAGGCAGAACACGGACATGAACAAGCAAAAGAGAGGTTTTGGATCATCAGGGTCATCTGGGAATGTTCAAAAGAGACCTAGAACGGATGGGTCGCGGGGTCAGCAAGCTGCTACGAGAGGACACTACCGTACTTGTGCCCAGTGTGGAAAGATGCACTTGGGAGAGTGTTGGAAAAAGACGGGAGGATGTTTCAAGTGTGAGTCCAAGGATCACATGATTATGGACTGTCCCATGAAAACAGATGGAAGCTGAACCGTAAGTCAGAGTCCTAATCAGGCTGGAAGAGGTGGACAGTAACCACCGCGGGGTCGTGTTCCGGCTGGCAGAGGTAACAATTTTGGTAGAAGTCGGGGAACGCCGGGCAGAGGTGTTGGTAACACGAAGGCGAGACAGTCGGGTCTAGTGTACGTAGTTCATCGGAGGGAGGATGGTGACGCACCTGATGTCATATCGGGTATGTTCCTTATCTCTGGATTACCCTTTATTGTGTTGATAGATATTGGGTCAACTCATTCATACATTGCTAGTAAGGTGTCTAGAACTCTGCATGTGAACTCTGAGACTATACCTAGGAAGATGACTGTACTTAGTCCTTTAGGGCAATCAGTAGTGTTAGACAAACTCTTTAGGGCAGTACCTTTGGAAGTTCAGGGGGTGCAATTTCTGGATGACTTAATGGAGTTGCCATTTGAGGAGTTTGATCTAATCTTAGGCATGGATTGGTTAGTGAAGTACCATGCGAATGTGGATTGTGCTGCTAAGCGTATGTCATTAAGAACTCCTGACGACAAAGAAGTTGTAGTGATGGGCAAGAGACGGAATTGCTTGTCAAATGTGGTAACTGCCCTTAAGGCAGAGAAGATGGTGAGAAAAGGGTGTGTAGCTTTCCTGATGTTGATCAGTGCCTTTGAGGCTAAGGAAGCAGCTGTAGGAGGAGTTAGAATAGTAAGGGAATTTGTGGATGTCTTTCCAAAGGAGCTGCCTGGGTTACCCACGAATAGGGAGGTGGAGTTTAGAATTGACATATTGCCGAATACAGCTCCTGTGTCAATCGCTCCGTACCGAATGGCACCAAAGGAGCTAGTAAAGCTCAAGGTCCAGATCCAAGAGTTACTCGATCGTAGGTTTATTTGACCCAGTGTGTCTCCATAGGGAGCACCGGTCCTATTTGTGAAGAAGAAGGACGGGACTATGCGCATGTGCATAGACTACCGGTAGTTGAATAAGCTGACCATCAAGAACAAGTATCCATTGCCAAGGATAGATGACTTGTTCGATCAACTTAAGGGGGCCGCAGTATTTTCGAAGATAGATCTAAGGTCAGGATATCATCAGCTTAAGGTGAAGAAGGCTGATATCCATAAGACAGCTTTTCGGACAAGGTACGAGCATTATGAGTTCTTGGTAATACCGTTCAGATTGACAAACGCCCCAGCTGCATTCATGGACATGATGAACCGGGTTTTCCAACCTTACCTGGATCAGTTTGTCATTGAGTTCATAGACGACATTCTAGTGTATTCCAAGTCTGAGGAAGAACATGATGAGCATCTTCGAGTTGTGCTACAAGTGTTAAGGGAAAAGAAGCTGTATGACAAGTTCAGCAAGTGCGAATTTTGGCTGAAGGAAGTTACGTTCTTAGGGCGTGTGGTGTCTGCCAAAGGAATAAGGGTGGATCCTCAGAAGATTGAGGCAGTATTGGATTGGAAACCACCCAAATCTGTGGCTGAGGTTCATAGTTTCTTTGGGTTAGTAGGCTACTACAGGAGATTTGTTGAGGGATTCTCGTCGATAGCAGCACCTTTTACGAAGTTGTTGAGAAAGGAGGTACCTTTCCTATGGGCGGATAAGCAGCGGGAGAGTTTTGAGAAGCTTAAGCAGGTATTAACAGAAGCTCTGATTTTGATTCAGCCTGAAGCAGGGAAGGACTATGTTGTATATTGTGATGCTTCCCATACAAGATTGGGATGTGTCCTTATGCAAGACGGGAAAGTGGTCGCTTATGCGTCTCGACAATTGAGGCCACATGAGGTTAACTACCCGACGCATGATCTGGAGTTGGCGGCGGTTGTATTCACTCTTAAAGTGTGGAGGCACTACTTGTATGGAGAAAGGTCAGTGATCTACACGGACCACAAGAGCCTGAAGTATTTGCTGACTTAGAAGGAGCTGAATTTGAGATAGCGTAGGTGGGTGGAGCTGTTGAAAGATTACGATTGCTCAATAGAGTATCACCCGGGTAAGGCGAATGTTGTGGCAGATGCCCTAAGTCGGAAAGTAGTGTCGGATCTGAGGGCGATGTTTGCACATCTTAGCCTGCATGACAACGAAAGTTTGCTAGCTGAGTTACAAGTTAAGCCGACATGGTTGAGTCAGGTGAAAGAAAGATAGTTGGTGGACGATGATCTAAGTGCTAAGCTACAACAAGTGCAGGATGGGAAATTGGTGTAAACAGTGATGGAGTGCTGTGTTTTTGGGGTAAGGTCTGTATGCCAAAGGATGAGGAGTTAAGGCAAAGAATTCTTCAGGAATCGCATAATAGCCCTTATGCTATGCATCTTGGAGGAAGTAAGTTATATAGGGATCTACGGGATCAGTTTTGGTGGCCTGATCTTAAGCAGGAAGTTACAGAGTTTGTAGGGAAGTGCTTAATGTGTCAGCAAGTCAAAGCTGAACACCAAGTACCATCAGGGTTGCTTCAGCCGATAAAAATTTCGCAATGAAAGTGGGAGAGAATTACCATGGACTTCGTTAGTGGGCTTCCCCTTACGCCTACTAAGAAGGACTCGGTATGGGTGATAGTAGATTGGTTGACGAAGTCTACACATTTCATACTAGTGCGGGCTGACTATTCATTGCAGAAATTGGCAAAGTTGTATGTAGCAGAAATCGTGAGGCTGCACGGAGTGCCGGTATTGATTATCTCGGATAGGGATCCGAGGTTTACATCTCGGTTCTGGAAGGCACTACATCAAGCTTTGGGCACCAGATTGGACTTCAGTACGGCATTCCATCCGCAGTCGGACGGCCAGTCTGAGCGGGTAATTCAAGTGCTAGAGGATATGTTGAGAGGTTGCGTGATAGATTTTAGAGGGAGTTGGGAGGAGTTCTTGCCTTTAGCAGAATTTGCGTACAACAATAGCTATCAGGCAAGTATTCGGATGGCACCGTACGAAGCGCTGTATGGACGGAAGTGTCACACTCCTACATGTTGGACGGAATTAGGAGAACGTCAGATTTTGAGTCCAAAAATGGTGGCAGAATCGGAGGAAAAGGTTAAGGTAATTCAGACACAGTTGAAGAAGGTATCTGATCGGTAAAAGTCATACGCAGATCTTAAGCGGAAGGAGATTGAGTTTGCTATGGGAGATTATGCGTTTCTTAAAGTTTCGCCATGGAAGAAAGTAATGAGATTTGGTCGCAAGGGAAAGTTAAGTCTTAGGTTTATAGGACCTTATCGGATTCTGAAACGAGTTGGTCCAGTAGCATATCAGTTAGACTTGCCTACGAAATTGAAGCAGATGCACGATGTGTTCCACGTTTCGATGTTACTTCTTTATCGATCGAATCCATCTCATGTGATACCAGTTGAGGAGGTGGAGTTGAGACCAGATCTGTCTTATGAGGAAGAGCTGATTCAGATTCTGGAACGGGATGTGAAGGTGCTTCGGAGGAAATCGATCCCTCTAGTCAAAGTGTTATGGCGTAACCATGGATTGGAAGAAGCCTCATGGGAGCCAGAGGAAACAATGCGACAGCAATACCCTCACTTGTTTTAGCCAGGTAATTTTGAGGAAGAAATTATTTTAAGGGGGTAGAACTATAATATCCAGGACTTAGGGGTTATGCATTTTTACTTGAATGTATGTGATTGCATGCTTGAGTGTGATTTGCATGTGTTTTGGGGGCTTCAAGAACCTTGGGCTGTGGGTAGGAGCCTTAGAAGTTATTGGATTTTTAAGTCTAAAAAGGGGAACTAAGGGAGCTAGGCCTTAAGAATTTTATTGTGTGATTTAGAACACAAAGAACCCAGTTGATAAAGTGGCAAAGAGGCGCCACTTAGGGCCTTGTAGGGTGACGCCACAGGGAGTGAGAAGGGCCTAGGTTCGAGCAGCAAGGGAAGCATTTTTGGAGTTTTATTTTGCAGCAAGGAGAGACAGTGTTGGACAGTACAAGGACACTTCAAAGATGAAGTGTAGATTGAGTCAAAGGCTTAAGGATTTGGCTAAGTTAGAGTGAAAAAGGGGATTGGGGTGAGAGAAGAAGAGTTGGCCAAAACACCAACTCTGGGTGTGTGCCTGTGTATAGAAGAATTTTGGAAGGGAGTTATCATCTTTTTCATTTGTTTTTTTCCACTTTCTCATCTTTTCTCTCAAGCCAAAATTCTTTTTCTCTTCTTTCTCTTCTAGCCAAAATTCCCTAGCCCTAGCCCTCTTCTCCTCACCAATACTCTCTTGAAAGCCGAATTCTTCTTGCTTATATCCCTCCTCCATAACCGACTCTACAAGGAAGGTTTCTGTTTCCCGAAGGCGCACCATAAGCCACATACTCCTTAATAATTGGGTGAGTTTCGGGATTTCATTCTATGCTAATTCACTTTTATTTTCTATTCTTTCTTTCTTTCTTCATTTAGATCTAACCCGTAACACTTGTTTAAAGTCTGTCGATTCTGGTAAGTGAACTTCCTATTTCCCTTCTCTCCTTGTCTGTTTTGTGCCGAAATAAAGGGCTTTAATCCTCTATGTTTCTTTGGCCAAAACCATGAAGGTGATTTCGGGATCCTCCAGTAGCCGACGGTTTAAGGTGATCTTTTCGGGATTTAAGATCCAAGGTAAGCAAGGCTTCCATTCGGCCAAGGGCCACTTTTACTTGTTCAAAGGCTATGACGATTCTAATTATGGTGTCTTAGGGGTTTTTCGACAGATCTTTGGGATTTGGCTAAACAATCTAGGTAAGTATTCTAGTGTTTCAGATCTGTTCCTTATTCGTTCAAAAGCCGAAAAACTAACCGTTGAGTGTACTAGTGCCTAGCCGATTGCAAGGGGGGATCATCACAAAGTTTCGGGATTTGGTTGGTAACCAAATCGGTAGCAAGGTAAGGGTTTTGGTCTCACTAACCCTTTAGGATTTGACTGTTTAGAATGGCTTTTTGCTAATATGCCTAGTGTTGGCCGAATATAGGAAAGATGGGTCTAGTGCGTTAGATCGAGATTTTTGGGATTTCGATTAGATCTACAGTAGTCAGGTGTGTAATCCTACACTAACTCCCGATAGTTTAATAATAATTATGCTAAACATGTGATAGTGATGTGACATATAAACGTGGCTAAGGGTACCATTTAATGGTACCGTAAATTCAGGTACGTTACCCCTTTTTACCACTGTCAACAATGTTTAATAGCATTGATGTGAAAATATGTGGAATCCTGATACGATTTTAGGGTAAGGTAAATGGCATGAAAAATAAGCATGTTTTGCATGTTGCATGGGCATATGGGTGATTATGTGAAAGGGGAAGTGATCTGGTGGCTTCTACCACAATATCTGGTGACTCTGTCACATTATCTGGTGACTATGTCACATAACATAAATCTGGTGACTCTGTCACATTATCTGGTGGCTATGCCACAAATTATAAAGGCGATGTACAGTTGACTACAGTGACTACCTTCGATGGTGTGTAGCGGATAGAGGGTTGATTTGGTAATTCCCACGGTGTGATCGGTAGGTACGGGTGATGTGTAGAGGTTGGATCTAGGTGGTTTGGGTTGCATCACGGTTCATCGTTATTTTGTGTTATATATTATGCCTTGTATATTTTGGGAGTCTGTGATGGATTACATACTGAGTCTATTGACTCACCCGTCGTGGGCTAACTTTTTGCAGATGGCACTCAGTAGATGGACCGGGTCGACAGGAACTTAGGGGTGGCCATGTACAGCTAAAGTTTTCTTCAGTTTTCTTATTAAGTTATTTTGGTTTATTTTGGGATATAATTTGATGTAATAAGGCCATTACTACTTAACTATTTTATTCTTCTCTGTGCTTTTTTTTAAATTTTTCTGATATAATACGAACAACACCAATTGTTTTGAAAATCAAACACCAACATTTTTTTTTGGTTAACAATAATATTAAACTCTAAAATTCGGTATTTCTTAAACTTGTAACTTTTGAAATGTGAACTTATCAATTTAGTAAAAATTAAGCTACAACTAAATTTTAAACTCGAGATCAACCCAAATCTATTTTCTTCGAAACCACCACAATTTTTTTTTCAAAAATGTCATACGAGACTTAACTACGTTTTACTCAAGGAGCATGCCAGATCCGGTCAAGGCTTGTGGGCCGGGTTTGGGGTGTTTCAAAACCACCCCTTGAACTTCTAAAGGTACATCCCTATAAAGTCTATTTACACAACTGATTGTTCTAACGGGCTAATTACGATCATCTCCCTAGAAGCAATTTTAGAGTCTATGCTTAAAGTTCAAGATACTACACTAGCGACATAAGAATGTGTTGATCTTATATCAATTAATGCAGTATAAGGGAACCCATAAATAAGGAATGTACCGGTTATGATGTCCGGTGCATCTCCCTCTTCTCGACTTCTGGCTGCATAGACTAGCCCAGGTCACTTTGCATCACTGCTCCTAACACCTCTGCCTGGTGCTCCACGTCCATGACCAAAGCCGTTACCCCCTCTGGACCAACATCTTTGTGGTTGCTAGCCACCTCTACCTGTCTGAACATAACCTTGACCCGTTGATTGTGCTCTGCCCCTCTCTTGTGGATAGTCCCTTATTCGATGCTCTGTAGGCCCACACTTGAAACAGCCTCTACTACCAGGCAAACACTCACCAAAGTGAAATTTATCACATCAGGCACACCTCGAAGGCCGACTATCAACAACAGGTCTCACAACACGATTCGGCCCCTCAACCTTAGGCCTTTTTTGAAACCTCCCAACTGATCCTGACGAACCAAAATTCCTTTTATTTCTATTCCTCTCCTGATTCTGCTTTTCCGACTGCTTCATCTCCTCGGCTATCTTAGCCTTTTCCACAAATATAGCAAACTCTCTCTCTCACTGTAGAGCTATCAGCACTCGCAAATCATCTCGCAACCCATCCTCAAACCGAGCACAACACTTATGGTATGTGGCCACAATACC
This sequence comes from Gossypium rotundifolium, assembly GCA_025506655.1. Lineage (NCBI taxonomy): Eukaryota > Viridiplantae > Streptophyta > Magnoliopsida > Malvales > Malvaceae > Gossypium > Gossypium rotundifolium. The sequence continues at coordinate 66,825,057 of CP106722.1, forward strand.
CCAGGCATAACGGCTTAGACATAGGAATCTGCCTCATACTCGGACATCGACTTACTCCCCTGAACCAGATTTAGAAATGCCTTACGCTGTGCATCCACACAACTTGATCCGACATACTTCCCCTAGAATGCTGCCTTAAAGAAATCCCAGGTGATACGATCAGTCATTTTACCATCCTTGATCGTGAGTGACCACTGATACACCTCGTCCCGAAGAAGAGACACGACTCCTTTCAACTTCTCCTCTGCTGTGAAGTCAAGATCACCCATTATACGCTCAATTGCTTCTAGCCAATATTCAGCTGCGTTGGGAGCTACACCAGAAATGCCCCTAAACATCTCCGCCCCATTGGCTCAGAGTCGTTTCGACACAGATTTCTAAGCCTCAGTGCCCATACCTGCCCAAGAAACTCTCTCCAAGACCCCTAACATCATCTGAGACACTGCATATCCCCACCTGTTTGGTCCTGAAATTCTGCTCCACCGCTGGTGGCACTGGTATCTCACTTTCTGACCCATGACCAGATCCTACTAGTTTCGAAACAGTAGTCTTGCCCCTACCACGACCACGTACATTACGTCCACGCCCCTGAGTGCTCATGACTATCATTTGCGACTTAATCTGATTAAAATTTTTATAAGTTTGTGTGTCTTTCACTATTTAACACCGAGTAGTTTTATGAGAAATAGTCTTAGAGAGTAGTTTTCGTAAGACACCCTTAAAATGTTTCAATCTCTAAGGCTCGTGTCTCTTAAAACTAGCAAACATACCCAGTCATACCTACAGCCATTTCATGCATACACCAATAATAGTTTAGAACACTTACCTGTGTGGATCAGGTGCTGGTAATCTCGGATGCCATATTTCGATCAAAATATTTCCTCCAATTCACATTGATTTAAGAAAACACTGTTGAACCAATTTCACAGCCCGAGTTTTACAAACCTTGGCTCTGATACCAAAATTGTAACACCCCAAATTTGATCTAAACATTCTGACCAGATCTGGTATGTCACAAGGAAAAGGTTGTTAGAAGACTTTGAAATCCTGATGAAAACTCTTAAGTTTGAAGTTTTTTTTCCCTTGTTTCAAGTGAAGTTTTGAAAATCAAGGTTTGTAACTTAAGAAAAAGAAAGTTTCAAGTTTAATTTATCGTTATTTTGTTATCTTTGTTAGCATTTGGGAAAAACAGTTGTTTTATGTTACTTCTATTTTGAAAACTCTATTTTAACAATCATGTTTTAAAACTTGTAATAACATCATGTCATAACAAAATACAAAATGTAAAACCAAGTAGTAAGTTAAGAGGCCTTATTACAACAACTAAAATCCCGAAATAAAAATAGTCTTAAGAAGAAACTGAGTTTTACTGAAAATAGCATGCTATGGCCTCCACGAGTCCCCTTGGCTCCCAAGTCCACGTCTTACTGATCATCTACAAGGTTAAGCAAAAAGGGTGAGTTACCAAGACTCGATGTGTAAATCCCCCTTAAGTCACATAAAATGGCTCCAAGCCCACAATCACCTATTGGGCCCTAGCCCATCTTTAAACAACATACATGTTTATGAATGCAATGCACCCAGCCAAACCTAGATTTTCCATCCTCTACACACCACCCGTACCAGCCCATCACACCGTAGGGATTTCTACAATCAAACCCCCATCCGATACACTCCTTATGTGGCACCTAGCCACTGGTGACAGAGTCACAAAATATCATATGTGGGGCCAACCCACTTGTGGTACTAAACCACTAGTGACAATCCCTAATAATCATGTATGTCAGGCCAACCCACTGTGGTACCAAACCACTGGGACAAGTCAGGAAATCACATGTATATGGTACCAAAACACTGGTGGTTCCAAACCACTGAGACTTAGTCATAGAACCAAGAATGTGGGGCCAATCCACTTGTGGTACCAAACCACTAGTGACAGTCTTAAGCACTTCCCCTTCAATCAACATATCCAACCCATGCATAACGTATGCAACCAAATGAAAGTATCATTCTATGTCAATGAACAGTATCGTTATGGCATACATTTAATGACTCATTCGTAACAACAAGGTACAAACCTGGTATTTCACCATACCCACAAATACATAACGACTATCCATTAGTCGCTTTGGCTTTTCAGCCCTAATTGATTAGTATCATATAATAATATTAAAGTGTGAAGTTTTACACACCTGATTACAAATAGCACTATGCTATCTATGTCGCCACTATCACTAGTAGGAACCACTACTATCTGCCTACAGTTCTACTCAAAAGCTGGCCCACAACCCGGTGGCCAATCTCTAATAGTAGACACCGCGCGCTTCTTGAATTTAGGGGCTAGGATCAAGGGTCCAACCCCTTCCTTCGCCTGATGGGTATTGGATCCCATCAAAAGATGTTGTCATAAGATACTATAAGGAAATATCGTTGTTCAACAACAACATAGGGTTAAGATAACGAATACGACAAGCAAACCTAAAAGATACAAAAAGAACCCCTTACCTTGAAATCCCGAAAAGAGATATAGTGCTCAAAGATTAATGATTCTGACTTGAAAGTCAGATGATTTGGTTAGCTTGAATTCTTAGAATACATGCCCCCCAAAGAGAAACAAGAAGATAAAAAATTTCAGTCCAAACGATGGCCTCACCAAGCCACTTAGCCATTCGGCTTGGAAAGAAATAAGACAGGAAATAAAAGGGAAAGATTAACTACTTACTAACGGATCCTTGAAATCAAAATCGAAGAAGAATACTTTGTAACCAGGGCTTAGATTCGGCTCACATGTAACAATCGGTACAGAAATAATTTCCAATCAAGTGAAGAAGAAGGAGAAGAGCAACAGGAGGGACGGCTAAGGTATTAAGGTGTAGGCAACAGTGAATGGTTGAAAGAGATGATTCGGCCAAGTGATAAAATGAGATGAAAGAAGAAAACCTTATTAGCCAACAGTGAAACGATGTGAAAAGAAAAAGATTTTAATAGGGGATTCGGCAATGATCAAAAATGAGTGAAACAACAAAAGAAATGAAATCACCAAATGAGAAAAGAGAGATTCGGCAAAGCTCAAGAGGTTTTTGCGGCACAAGAAAAGAGAGGGGAAAAATATGATAAATGAGTAATGAGAAAGAAATGTGAAAAGAAGAATAGAGTAGAGAGCAACAAGTTTCAGTTTTGGCTATCACTAAAATGAAGAAAAAAGTTAAAAGAGAGGAGAGTGTATTTCCTATTCGGTTTCTAACCTTAAGCTCAAAGTGACACTACGGAGAAATCGACAACACTAAACACCACCAAGCAGATTGAACCCTTGCCAAAAGAGGGACCTAAACCTATAATCCTTATGATTTTGGCTCACCACCCTCCTAGCCCCAAGATCGAAACTCTCCCCACCAACCTTCAAAATTCGGCCAACCAACTCCCAACAAGCCACCACTCCTTGATTACCTCCTACATTCACTCCCATTCATCCATTCGAAAATTTTGAACCATTCAAACCCACCTTTCTCTCTTGGCCTCCCATTCAAAACTATTTGACCAATTCCACTACCACTCTTCAAGGCTCCTAACCGATTCCACCACCTAAGCCTTTGACGCAAGAGCAAAACAAAATAAATAAATAAAAAAAACACATTGTTGGCAACGTGATTGGAACCTGCTCCCCTGAGGCGTCACTTACCTGCTCCCTAAGTGGCGCCTCCTTGCCACCTTTCCAAGTTAATTCTTGTGTCAACAAACACCCATAGTAAACCTTAAGTCCTGCTTCCAACCAGCTCCCCCTCTAATGCCCAAAATTAAAATTTTGGCTAAGGTTCTGACTTAACCTCGGGCCTTCCCCAAGACCCCCAACACACTCAAATAGCTACCCAGTACATGAGACATACAAAAACATGATAAATGCACAACCCTTAAATCCCGGATGTTATAGTGAGATAAAATTTCAAAGTTTTAAGTGAAGTGCATTTTGGTCAATTGGCAAATAAATGAATAAAAAAGGAAAACCGAGCCAAAATCTTATCCATCTTCTCCCCATTGTGCCTAATATTAGAAGGAAGACATAGCTAGGATTTGGTAAACTTTCAAGCTTGATTGCAAGTCCCTTCGTGCCCCGTTTTTAATGCTCTTTACATTTTTAAAGTCGTTTTCACTCGATCTATCTATTCTACCATTAATTTAAGGAATAATCAAGGTCTAGGGTTTGACCCATGTTAGACATTTGTATATTTTGATGTCTAATTGTGGAAAATTAATGTTTGGTGTTAGATAAACAACTTTTACAAAGTGATTTTTGATGAAAATGCTTAAAATGATCTATTTGTAAAAGTTATAAAATATGTAGTAAAAGTGTGTTTTAATGGAAATTGGGGCCTGTTATAGTTATAAAAATGGTTCGGGCAGGCTTGTACATGAAATAAATTGAACACATTTCATTTTACGAGCCTATAGACCAAAATGTAAATATGTCAAAGTTTAGGGGCAAAAATGTAATTTTTCCATAATAAGATTTTTGGACAAAATTGAATAATGTGAATAATAAATGAGTTAAATTTGCTATTATAGGTCAAGGGAAATGAGGTTCGCACCTAGATCGAGAGAAAATCAAAGTATTTAACGATTAGGCCCTATTTCTACTATTTTTGAACCGAGGTAAGTTCGTATGTAAATAATGCATTGTTATTTATGCTTTAATTACTTTAATATTGTATGAGTTGTGATTTACTCTTCGAACGTAATCGAGAAAGTTCAACAAACAAGAAATCCCGGTTGAACCTTAGTAATAGTTAGGATACAAATGTCATGACATTAGTGTTATTTGAGATTTAATGTAAGACCATATCTGGGATATGGCATCGATATGAGATTTCATGTAAGACCATAGCTGGGCTATTGGCATCGATACAAGATCCCATGTAAGACCATATCTGAGATATGGCATTGGTATGGTATTGTGTGTGTGAGATTCACGAGTATCCTTTAGTATTCCAAGTGGTTCAACGGGAAATTCAATGGGAGTGTCAAAGTTGTAAAAGGTTATGGTTATGTTGGGAGTCAGTACAGGTACATACGTAAAACTCATTGAATAATGAGCTCAATATGTGATGAACCCTCAGTAAGGTTATGAATAAGTAAGTTATGATTAGAAGACCTAAATACTATTTATGCCAAGCTTATCATGTTATTTGTATGTTACATGTGTGCTTATAACACTTATTATTTGCATAGGAACTTACTAAGCTATATAGCTTACTCCCATTTATTTTCCCTTGTCTTATAGTGTCACCAAGCCAGCTCGGGGATCGAAAACTGTCGGAGATCCGCTCTCACTATCAACTCAATATTTTGCATGTATAGGGACTTGATCTTTTTTTTATGTGTCATAATTGATTTATCCAAATGTGTTGGATTATGTTGGTTGATAATTCATTTGGTAAATGGCCATTGAAATTGGCTAATATTGGTTTAAGTATATATATGCATATAATGATGCTTTTCATGGATGTGGGAAATTTGCATGGTTTGAGTTGATAAGTATGTGATGGTTGTATGTGATAAATGATAGCATGTGAATGATGTATTCATATCTTGTTTGTGGCTGATTTGGTTGTATGTCTCTGTTTGGTATGGTTCTATGTTTGTTGTGTAGGTTTGTGCATGGAAGGGTGACAAAATGGCTTGGTAAATAGCCTTATTTTTTTCCACATGGGTAGACACACGGGCGTGTGTCTAGGCCGTGTGTGACACACGGCTTCCCTCATGGGCGTGTGTTTCGGCCGTGTGTCCCCTGCACCTTAATTTTTGCAAAAAAGAATGCTTAGCATTGAGCACACGGGCAGAGACACGGGCGTGTGACTCAGCCATGTGGATGGCACAGCCTCAAACACGGGCGTGTGGCACAAGTCAGAGAGCTCACTATTTTGAGCACGACCTATAGCACGGGTGTGTCTGAGGGTCACACAGGCGTGTCCCTTGGACCACACTAGCGTGTGACCCCTGTTTTAGTGAAAAATTTTCCAAGTGTTGTATGATTTTCTAAAGTTCTCGATTTAGTCCTGAACTACTTCCAACGTATGTATTGAGCCTCGTGGGCTCGTTTTAGTGACAATATAAATGTATGTTAAAAGTTTTAAATTTGGATGGAAATTTCATCTCGATTTTGTATGTTTTCTTGTGTTTATGTCTTGTAATGCTTCGTACCCTATTCCGACGTCGAATACGGGTAAGGGGTGTTACATTTAGTGGTATATGAGCTACGATTTAGTCGAGTCTCAGACTAACGTAGTGTGTGTAAGAGTCTAGTTATACATGCTATAAATGAACTGTGATAACAACTTTAAATTGTGTTCTCATATAGTAAATGGATCCCAATTGAGCTGAGGTGATGGAGTTGAAAGTAATACGCCGGTTCCCGCTTAAGGGGCAGCACCGTCTGATAGTACACCTCCTACGATAAGTCAGGGAGAAGGGGGTAGGGAAGCCTTTCTCCACATGTTGAATAAGTGGTATACGAAATTTGTTCAAATAAATCCAAATACCCAACCTCCTCCACCCCCACCTATTCTTCGATTAGTTCCCATAGCTCAACAAGGTATGTGTAACATCCTGAATTAGGGGTTGTTTTCAAATTAATTATTTTCATGTTCTTGCTTGAAAAGAAATGAATACTATGATTACTTGACATGTTTTAGGGTCTAGTGATAACCTCGGGCTAGGCCTGACTTAGGGCTAGAAGTTTTTTTTTTTTTTTGGCACTTGAGAAGAGGAAGCTAAGTGGATGAGGCTTTAAAAATTTTTTGGTGCAAAACATGACACAAGAGATCATGTGATAAGGTGGCCTGGGACGCAATCTTAAGGGCTTGGAAGGTGGCGTCAAAGGGGAGCTTCAAGGGAAGAGGTTTGAATCTTGGTAGTCACAAGGGGGATGTGTTTTATTTTTTTTTTTTTGGGGCTTTTTGGTGTTAAAGGAAGGGGGCTAAGCTTAGGGAGGCTTTAAAAGATTTTTATGGGTGAGGTTGGACATGAAAGTCGAATTGGTAAAGTGGCATAGGGCCTTGGTGAATGCCGCACAAGCAAGGGGGGAGGAGGACTTGAGTTCGAGTCACGGTGGTAGCATAGGGGTTTTTCTTTTATTTTTTTTTTACAAATTGGCGCCTTGGAGAGGGAAGTGTTGGACGGTAATTGGGACTTTGGAAGGATAGGGATAAACATCATTTTTTTAATTTGAAGAAGTGATTAGATAAAATTTATCAAAAAGGGTGAGAGTTGGCCAAAGGTGGGATTGTAGGCAAAGGAGGCTATCGGTTTTGGGAGCATAGGTATAGCCGAATGTCTTCCCCCTAAACTCATTTGATGCTTATTTTCTTTTCTCTCAAGTACCTAGCTGAATTCTTCATCTCCCTCATCTCTTTCTCTTTTATTTTGTTCTTTTCTTTCTTGAAACCATAAAACCGAAAACACCATAACCAAACCCTTACCCTCGTTTTGTCGTTCTCTTCTCTCAAACCCTCTGCCGAATTCCTTTTCTTTCACTTCATTGATCTCTTCATCCTCGAACATCTACAGAAAGGGGGCCAAAATTTTAGTCTAGTTCTCTTGTTGGCCGAATCTCTTGGTAAGGATAATCTTTTCTTTCCTTGACCGATTTTGTGTAGTGACTAAAATTCACTACTCTTCTATCTTCTTTCTCCATTCTAGATCTTAGTGTTAAAACTCTGTTCTTGTTCTTTGAAGGAGCCAAAAACTATTGACATCAATTAGGGGTGCCGAATATTGGTGTGATTTGCCAAATCCATCTTTAAGGTAAGGGTGCGGTAACTCTTTTTCCTCTTTCGGGATTTATGTTTTGGCCGAATGGCCTTTAACTTCTCTAATGAAGTGATAAAAGCCGATTGTAGGGAAGGTTATTGCCGAATTCAGGGAGCCTATTGGGATTTGATTCTTCAAGGTAAGGCATATATAATATTCGGCCAAGGGCTTTGAATATGGATTTCTGTATTAAGTCGAATCTGACATATGGTGTGTAGGATCTCGACTACTCAAGGCGCAAGTAGCAATTTTGGGATTTCGATTCATTTTGGTAAGTAATAGATAGTTTCGGCCAAGGGCCATTTGTTAAAGAATTTATGTCTAATGCCGAAACTAAAATGTGCCATATAAGGATCTCAACGATTTCGGGAATAAGTGCAGTTTTAGGATTTGGTAGGAGACCAAATCGGCAACCAAGGTGAGTGTTATTTCGAGTACGACATATCCTTCGGGATTATTTGGTTTAGCCGAATAAGGCCTCTTTGGATACTAACCTATAGTGGCCGAATGTAGGGCAATACGGGATTACGTTCGGGATTTCTCTTTAGATCTACGATTAGGCAGTGTGTAAACTCTTACACACTTTATTAGCATGATTTATGCTTATTATGTTGCTGTATAACCTCTCGTGTTGTGACTTTGCCTTGTGGGCATAAGCTTGGATTCCGGGTAAGTCCTCTATTACGTGATCTATGATGTATGTTTGTGTATGCCATCATATGTTGTTGAATGCTATGCTATACATAAATGCATGATATATGGGATTATGATATTTGTTATGTAAGCATGATGATGGTGGGATTAATGAGAGGAGGGGGATGATCTCTATGGACTGTCACCAGTGGTTTTGACCACAAGATGGGTTGGCCCCATCAGATTTATTGTGACTTCGGTCACCAGTGGTTTTGACCACACTGTTGTTAAATTGTGACTAAGTCCCAGTGGTTTGGTACCACCAGTGGTTTTGACCACATATTGATAAATTATGACCTATGGTCATCAGTGGTTTTGACCACACGATGGGTTGGCCCCATCACTTGATTTGTGACTCTAGTCACCAGTGGTTTTGACCACTAGTGGTTTTGACCACACAGGGTAGTTTAAGGAGTATGGATGGTTAGGTTGGGTTGCATGTTTCCATGTTATACTAATAATATTTGTATGAGATGCACTTTCGGGTTGGGGATTTATACACTGAGTCTTGGTGACTCACCCCTTCCCATATTATTTTGCAGATGAGTAGATCGAGGAGATGGAGCCGGAGAGGACTCGAGACGGCCATGCTTGTTCTTTGGATTTGGAATTTTATTTGATTCAGTTCAAGTTTATTTATTTTCTAAAATTTTAATTTGGGTTGTAATAAGGCCGCTAGTTTATTATTTTGGATGTTTACATAGTTTTTTTTACTTTACTTATACCATATTACAAATGAAATTATAAAATGTTAAGTGAATCGGTTAAAAGCAACATTTTCAAATTAAGTAACTTTTACGAGTTTTCAAAGATGTTACCATCAGGTAGCAAATCAACCCAGTTAACAATAACTCTGATGACTTTAAAATTTTAAATGACCAAATGTTTTCCAAGGTTTTCAACTCAAAAACAATCCCTCCTGAGTTTTATCAAACACTGTTTTATAACCTTAACAGTATTTTCAAATTTTCACCAGAAAATCAAAATCTTTCAAAACGTTTTTACTCCGTGACATACCAGATCCGGTCAGGGCTCATGGGCCGATTTTGGGGTGTTACAGTATGGAATTTGTAAGAATGAACAAGCCACCGGTTGATAATATTCAAAAGCACGGGGCTGAAGATTTCAAAGCTAATGCGGATGATGATCCCAAGAGAGCCGAGTTTTGGCTTGAAAACTCCATCAAGGTATTTGTAACATCCCAAAATTGGGCCGACAAGAGTTGGGCCCATTGGGCCTTGGGAACGGGAGCGTTTAAAATTTTTAAGAATAAGAGAACTGCATTAGTATAAGTTGGACCTATTAGGTGAGTGGTTTTGAAAGGTTAGACGGCTTCTATGAAGTCACGGGTTCAAACTTTGGCTTTAGGAAAATTTTGGTTTTAGGTGAATAAAACCCTGTGAGTTAGTAGTAGGCTTTAAGAATAAAATGTGGAAAAAAAATGACACAAGTGGAGTGTGTGGTGTAGTGGCAAAGTGACGCCACATAAGAGGCAAGGGGGTGACGCCAAAATGGGAGGAAGAAGGTCCAAGGTTACAGTCTTGGCTCTTGCATTTTGGATTTCTTTTTAAATGGACTCTAGAATTTTTCCATAGGGTTATATTTAGTTGCGCATGATTTTAGACACAAGAAAGTGAGTGGTTTAGTGGCAAGACATCATTAAGGGTGCAAGGGAGCTTGGGTTCGAATCTCATGACAAGCAAGGGAGTATTTCTTTTGTGGATTAGACGAGAAGAGTTTGAGTTGGATTTAAACTCTGCTAACGGAGGGATCCCAAGTTGAAAAGATACAAAGAAGGAAGGTGAGAAGCTAGCTATATATAGAGCATTCTATGAGGAGAGCTAATATACATTGGTGGGCATTTGGGTGCAGACCTAGAGGATAATCGCCAATAGTAGCAAAGGAAGGGCTACTATAACGTGAGGTGCACGGTAAGGTTATGGTGAGGTTTTAGTTTCCAATAAGTGTATATTAAGTTATGATTAATCGTTAGGTGATGTCGATTGTAGGTTAGTGACTAAGGGGTTTGCAAGTGCATGGTTACCAGGTGTGTACAAATACTACACACACGAAATCGGCAAAGCCGAAAGTGGCTAAATGGGCCCGATGGGCCTTGAGGCTAAGTTTGATAAAATGCTTTGGTTGATTGTATGAATTAAGTTAGCCATGCTTGATATATGATCTGGATATGCCTTGGGCCTAATAGGCCATACGATGAAATTTGGGCCTAATGGGCCGTAAGGTTGTAATTTGGTTTTGATAGGCTTATGGGGACGTAGACATGTATGTTAAGGTTTATAGACTTTAGGTCTAGTTTGAACAAGTCTTAAATTCCATAAGACTTAATTTTCTAATTAAACATGTCTGTGAAAAAGTCGCAGGGTTAGAGTGTGGCAACGGGCGTACACATGTCTAGGATTGGATCTAGGGAGAGCATGGTACTTAAGCGGCCCTAGTGGCCCACCTCTTCTTTTTTGGAATCCTACCTGGTGCGTAGTGTCTGTTCACTTGAGCCGCGAAGACTTCTTGATGGGCCAAAGTTCATAGCTAAAACCTGAAAGGGACCGAAATACCCCCGATTTGTAAAATTACCGAAATACCCCCGATTTGTAAAATTACCAAAATACCCCCGATTTGTGAAATTATTAAAATACCCCTAATTTGTAAAATTACTGAAATACCCCTAATTTGTGAAATTACTGAAATACCCCCAATTTGTGAAGTTACCGAAACACCCCTAATTTGCGAAATTATCAAAATACCCTCGATTTATGATATTACCAAAATACCCCCGATTTGTGAAATTACCAAAATACCCCCGGTTTGCAAAATTATTGAAATACCCCTGATTTGTGAAGTTACCAAAATACCCTCGATTTACAAAATTACCAAAATACCCCTAGTTTGCAAAATTACCAAAGTACCCCCAATTTGTGAAATTATCAAAATACCCCTAATTTGTAAAATTACCAAAATACCCCCTAGTTTGTGAAATTACTTAAATACCCCTAATTTGTGAAATTACCAAAATACCCCTGAAGGGTAGAATTACGAAAATACCCCTAGGTAGTGAAATGACAAAAATACCCCTATATGACGAATATAAGTTTATGGATGTTACTTGTGCGTTTGATGCATTCATATGATATTCTGCTTAGGATGCATATGGGTGGGAATTATGGTACGGAGGAGTATTTGAGGATCGCATGGCCGTATGGTATGGATCCAGGATCGCATGGCCGTATGGTATGGATCCGCATGAGCTTTAGCCATCGGCGACCATCTTTGCTTGTGTGCCATTAATATGGGCTTCATGCCGTAATTATGGGCTTTGTGCCAATACTGAAGGCTTTGTGCCAATCATATTTACTGTGGCTTTGTGCCTAACATATATTTATTGATGACTCTGTGTCAATATTTGAGGATCGCATGGTCGTATGGTATGGATCCACTGGAGGCTTTAGGCCCAATATTTGATTAGCAACTTTGCTGCAACGTTCGGTAGTACCGTAATCGGGCTACCCTTGGTGTGTAGCGGAGGGGTGGGTCGAGCTAGAATTCCCCACAGGAGTCATAAGGTTGGAAGGGAAATGGTGTGTGTAGCGGATGGATTTTTGGTGTGGGTTTTGCATTATCTTATGTGTATATGATGCGTTATGATATGATATGAGGTTATTGTCGGCTAAGGTTGATAGGGCTTAGGCCCAATGTGGATATTTGTAAGTGATTTGTTTTCCAAGGGTTGTGCACACTGAGTTTCGAAACTCACAACCATTTAATTTAATGTTTCAGGTAATCCTGAATAGATGACTCGACGTGGGAGAGGACTCGGAGATGGCCACACTACAAGAGGCTTGAATTTTCATTTATTTGTTTCAAAATACATGTTTTATTTACTTAATTTTTAGTGGACGTAATAAGACCCTGTACTCCGTTTTTACTTCAAATTTAATTTGGGTTTTGGGATTAAATGTTTATTTAATTATTAAACCTAAGTAAGCTCTATGTTCAAACTTGGTTTACTAAATGCTTAAAATAATAAAATGGGTTTTTTTTATCTTTAATTAATATGTCTATTAGATTTTGGGCTTTTGGGCCTTAATTTCTTAATTAGCAAAACCGTTTTGAATTGTGCCTTTAATGTGACATTCTGGATTTGGGCCTAACTTGTAGGCCAGGTTTGGGGTGTTACAATTATGGTATCAGAGCTCAGTTGCAAAGCTCGAGTTGTGAATGGGCCTTGGATTTTGGGGTTTTTTAAAAACGTTTTGGCAGGATTCTTGAAGTGTGGTTCATCGAGCCCTCGATGTTGAGCCAAGTAAGTTTTTTGTTATTGTTTAAATTATTGAACTGTATAGATAATGGGCTACTTAAAAATAGGCTTTTAGAGACTAAAGCCCATAGGAAACTTAAGCTTGTAGTGGATTCTCGACCGCGGAGTAACTCTAAGAAATTGTTGTTACTTACATAAGACATGTGCCCTAAACAAGCGGAAATAAGTACTAATTTCCTAAAATTCTTAAATTAGAGTGCGCAGCAAAAGCATAGTCGTGTGACATGAGCGGTGTGTTTAGTAGTTAGTTGGAAATTTTGAGGACGAAATTTCTTTAAGGAGGGTATATTTGTAACATCCTGAAATTGGGCCTAGAAGAATTGGGCCCATTAGGCCTTGGACACGGGAGCGTTTAAAATTTTTAAGAATAAGAGAACAGAATTAGTATAAGTTGGACCTATTAGGTGAGTGATTTTGGAAGGTTAGGGGGCTTCTATGAAGTGTCGGGTTCAAACTTTGGCTTTAGGAAAATTTTGGTTTTAGGTGAATAAAACCCTGTGAGTTAGTAGTAGGCTTTAAGAATAAAATGTGGAGAAAAATGACACAAGTGGAGTGTGTGGTGTAGTGGCAAAGTGACGCCACATAAGAGGGAAGGGGGTGACGCCAAAAAGGAAGGAAGGAGGTCCAAGGTTCAAGTCTTGGCACTTGCATTTTGGATTTCTTTTTAAATGGACTCTAGAAGTTTGCCATAGGGTTATATTTAGTTGCGCATGATTTTAGACACAAGAAAGTGAGTGGTCTAGTGGCAAGGCATCATTAAGGGTGCAAGGGAGCTTGGGTTCGAATCTCATGACAAGCAAGGGAGTTTTTATTTTGCGGATTAGACGAGAAGAGTTTGAATTGGATTTAAACTCTGCTAATGGAGGGATCCCACATCGGAAAGATACAAAGAAGGATAGTGAGAAGCTAGCTATGTATAGAGCATTCTAAGAGAAGAGTTAATATACATTGGTGGGCGTTTGGGTGCAGACCTAGAGGATAATCGCCAATAGTAGTGAAGGAAGGGCTACTATAACGTGAGGTGCATGGTAAGGTTACAGTGAGGTTTTGGTTTCCAATAAGTGTATATTAAGTTATGATTAACCGTTAGGTGATGTCGATTGTAGGTTCGTGACTAAGGGGTTTGCAATGCGCGTGGTTACCAGGTGTGTACAAACACTACACACACGAAATCGGCAAAGCCGAAAGTGGCTAAATGGGCCTAGAGGGCCCTGAGGCTAAGTTTGATAAAATGCTTTGGTTGATTGTATGAATTATGTTAGCCATGCTTGATACATGATCTGGATATGCCTTGGGCCTAATAGGCCATACGATTAAATTTGGGCCTAATGGGCCATAAGGTTGTAATTTGGTTTTAATGGGCTTATGGGGACGTAGACATGTATGTTAGGGTTTATGGACCTTGGGTCTAGTTTAAACAACTCTTAAATTCCATAAGACTTAATTTTCTAATTAAACATGTCGTGAACAAGTCACAGGGTTGGAGTGTGGCAACGGGCGTACGCATGTCTAGGATTGGATCTAGGGAGAGCTTGGTACTTAAGCGGCCCTAATGGCCCACCTCCTCTTTTCTCGGAATCTGCTGTGCGTGAGTGTCTACATTCACTTTAGCCAAGACTTGTTCATGGGCCAAAGTTCATAGCTAAAACCCGAAAGGGACCGAAATACCCCCGATTTGTGAAATTATCGAAATACCCCTAATTTGTAAAATTATCGAAATTCCCCCGATTTGTAAAATTATTGAAACACCCTTGATTTGTAAAATTACCGAAATACCCCTGATTTGTGAAATTACTGAAATACCCCCAATTTGTGAAGTTACCGAAATACCCCCAATTTGCGAAATTATCAAAATACCCCCAATTTGTGATATGTCTAAAATATTGTAAAATTACCAAAATACCCCCAGTTTGCAAAATTACTGAAATACCCTAAATTTGTGAAATTACCAAAATACCCTCAATTTACGAAATTACCAAAATACCCCTAGTTTGTGAAATTACCAAAGTACCCCCGATTTGCAAAATTACTGAAATACCACCGATTTGTGAAATTACCAAAATACCCCCAGTTTGTGAAATTACTGAAATACCCATAATTTACGAAATTACCAAAATAACCCTGTAGGGTAGAATTACGAAAATATCCTTGGGTAGTGAAATGACGAAAATACCCCTATGTGACGAATATAAGTTTATGGATGTTACTTGTGCGTTTGATGCATTCATATGATATTCTGCTTAGGATGCATATCGGTGGGAATTATGGTACGGAGGAATATTTGAGGATCGCATGGCCGTATGGTATGGATCCACATGAGCTTTTAGCCACCGAAAGCGACCATGCTACACCGATAATGTTATCGAGGGCTGTGTGCCATTAATATGGGCTTCGTGCCATAATTATGGGCTTTGTGCCAATACGAAGGCTTTGTGCTATTATTATGGCTTTGTGCCAACCATATTTATTGTGGCTATGTGCCTAACATATATATTGATGACTCTGTGTCAATATTTGAGGATCGCATGGCCGTATGGTATGGATCTAGGATCGCATGGCCATATGGTATGGATCCACTGGTGGCTTTAGGCCCAATATTTGATTAGCAGCTTTGCTGCAACGTTCGGTAGTACAATAACCGGGCTACCCTTGGTGTGTAGCGGAAGGGTGGGTCGAGCTAGAATTCCCCACAGGAGTCATAAGGTTGGAAGGGAAATGGTGTGTGTAGCGGATGGATTTTTGGGGTGGGTTTTTCATTATCTTGTGTGTATATGATGCGTTATGATATGATATGAGGTTATTGTGGGCTAAGGCCTAGACCACAGATTTTGATAGGGCTTAGGCCCAATGTGGGTATTTGTAAGTGATTTGTTTTCCAAGGGTTGTGCACACTGAGTTTCGAAACTCACACCCCTTTAATTTAATGTTTCAGGTAATCCCGAAGAGACAACTCGACGTGGGAGAGGACTCGGAGATGGCCACACTACAAGAGGCTTGAATTTTCATTTATTTGTTTCAAAATACATGTTTTATTTACTTAATTTTCAGTGGACGTAATAAAACCTTGTACTCCATTTTGACTTCAGATTTAATTTGGGTTTTGAGATGAAATGTTTATTTAATTATTAAACCTAAGTAAGCTCTTATGTTCAAACTTGGTTTACTAAATGCTTAAAATAATAAAATGGTTTTTTAATCTTTAATTAATAAGTCTATTAGATTTTGGGCTTTTGGGCCTTAATTTCTTAATTAGCAAAACCGTTTTGAATTGTGCCTTTAATGTGACATTTCGGATTTGGGCCTAACTTCTTGGTTGGGTTTGGGGTGTTACAGTATTTGATGAGTTGTCCTGCACATTGGATGAGTGTTTATAGTGTGCCATCTCACTTTTGAGAGATTCTGCATATCACTGGTGGAATACACTGGTATCGATGGTACCAAGAAAGAGGAGTTCCAAAAGAAATATATTAGTCAACGGTCCATCGATAAAAAACATAAGAAAATTATTGAGCTGAAGCAAGGCAGGATGTCAGTTATTAAATATGAGCGAGAATTCGCCAGACTTAGTAAATATGCTTAGGAGTGTGTCTCTACCGAGGCTATCATGTGCAAGAGATTCAACGATGGTTTGAATGAGGATATTCGTGTGTTAGTTGGAATTTTCGAGCTAAAAGAATTGGGGATGTTAGTTGAGCAAGCTTGTAAGGCCGAAGAGTTGAATAAAGAGAAGAGGAAAGCTGATCTTGAAGCTAGAGATTCAAGGAAGAGACCTATGAGTAAGTCATTTCCGTCACAGTCAAAGAAATCTAAAAAGATGTATTCCCGTTCGAATGTTTCAGTGGGGTATTCACATAGAGATTGTGGGAAGCAACACTTGAGTTTTAAATCTCAAGCTATTTCTATGGCAAGTGTTGGTAATGTAAAGTCTAATAGACTTGAGTGTCAACATTATGGAAGAAGACATCCTGGCGAGTGTAGAATTAATGATCGGGCTTGCTTTAAGTGTGATTCTCAAGAGCATTTTATCTGAGATTGTCTTGAAATGACTGAGAAAGAAAAATTTCAGAGTGCAAGTCCGAGTAATACTACTAATAGGGGTAGACCACCGAGAAATACCAGAAATGGAGCTAGTAGTAAAGGTGTGACAAAAGATATAGCTATGAGATCCAAAACTCGAGCACCTGCTAGAGCCTATGCCATCCGTGCTCACGAAGAAGCGACATCTCCCGATGTTATCACTAGTACTTTTTCTCTCTATGATACTAATGTTATTGCATTGATCGATTCTGGATCGACTCATTCTTATGTTTGTGTGAAATTAGCAGCTAGTAAGAGCTTGCCAGTTCAGTTTACTGAGTTTGTGGTTAGAATGTCAAACCCCTTAGGTAAACATGTATTAGTTGATAGAGTTTGCAAGAATTGTCCCTTGATGATTCGAGGTCGCTATTTTTTGGCTGATTTAATGTTGTCTCCATTTAATGAATTCGATGTTATTTTGGGTATGGATTGGTTGACACTCCATGATGCCATAGTAAACTGTAAAAGAAAGATTATTGAACTGAAATGTGAAAATGGTGAAATTCTTCGGATTGATTCAGATAAGTCGGTGAGTTACCTATTGTGATTACTTTGATGTTTGCCCAAAGATATGTGAGAAAGGGTTGTGAAGCTTATCTAGCTTATGTGTTGAATACAAAAGTGTCTTCGTTGAAAATTGAATCAGTTCCGATAGTTTGTGAATATCTGGATGTGTTCCCGAAAGAGTTTCCAGGGTTGCCACCGGTTAGAGAAGTTGAGTTTGGTATTGACTTAATACTAGGGACCTTGCTGATATCTATTGCTCTGTATAGAATAGCTCCAACTGAATTGAAGGAATTAAAAGACCAGTTGCAAGAATTGACAGATAAGGGTTTTGCGAGACTGAGTTATTCTCTCTAGGGTGCTCCAGTGTTATTTGTAAAGAAGAAAGACAGATCTATGAGACTTTGTATCTATTATCTACAGCTCAACAAGGTGACTATAAAGAACAAGTATCCTCTGCCGAGGATAGATGACTTGTTTGATCAGTTGAAAGGGGCAACGGTATTCTTGAAGATTGATTTGAGATCTGGCTACTATCAGTTGAGAGTTAAAGAGTCGGACATGCCGAAAACCGCATTCAGAACAAGGTATGGACACTATGTATTCTTTGTTATGCCTTTTGGATTAATAAATGCACTTGTTATTTTTATGGGCTTGATGAATAGAATTTTCCAACCATATTTGGACAAATTTGTGGTTGTGTTTATTGATGACATTCTAATTTATTCCCGAGATGAGGCCGAACATGTTGAGCACTTGAGAATTGTATTGTAGATTTTGAGAGATAAGAAGTTGTTTGCTAAATTCAGTAAAAGTGAGTTTTGGCTCTGAGAGGTCGAATTTTTGGGACACATTGTTTTTGGAAATGGTATTCAGGTATATCCGAGTGAGATTTCAGCAATTGTTGAGTGGAAACCGCCAAGAAATGTATCGGAGGTTCGAAGCTTTTTGGGCTTATCTAATTATTACCGACATTTTTTCAAAGGATTTTCGATGATTGCTACTCTTATGACTAAGATATTTAAGTTCGAATGGTCAGAAAAATGTCAGCAAAGCTTTGAGAAGTTGAAAACATTATTGACTGAAGCGCCAGTTTTAGTACAACCTAAACCAGGAAAAGAATTTGTGATTTATAGTGACGCATCACTGAATGGATTAGGATGCGTGTTGATGAAAGAGGGCAAAGTGATAGCTTATGCCTCGAGACAGTTGAAACCGCACGAGAAGAATTATTTGGCTCATGATTTGGAATTAGCCGCAATTGTGTTTGCTTTGAAAATTTGGAGACACAATTTATGTAACACCCCTTGCCCGTATTCGAGCCAGAACAGGGTTGGAGGCATTACTTAGATAACCTTGCTTAAACATCTAAAATAGGATTATAAAATTTTGTTTAACCCTAACGCCTACACATAATTGGCCTAGGAGGCCCAAAACATACATCTGAGAAATATCGAAATCTTTCCAGGAGCTTTCATGAGTTCAGGGAACTTTTTGAAAAAACAGAGGCCACATGCCCCTGTAGGCCTAGGGACATGCTCGTGTACCCCTGAGGCATGCCCGTGTCTTCCACCCGTGGTTGACATTAACTAATTTCACACGGCCATAGCATGCTCGTGGCCCTGGCCCGTGTGTAAAACCTTAGTATTATGACTTATCCACATGGCCTATACACACGCCCGTGTACTCCAGCTATGTGATGATTTAAAATCCTAAGTGCAAGGTGCAGACTTCACACGGCCTGGGTACACGCCCATGTGCTGGTCGTACCTCCTACACGGTCTAGACCCACGCCCATGTGTCTACTTATGTGGTCAATTAGCAGGCTATATACCAAGCCATTTCCACCCTAGAATGCACACATACATATTTCCATCTAAAACAATACAACTCTTATCCCATAAGCAAGTCTAAGAACACATTTCAACATACAAGATAATTACAGGGACACACACTTCATGAATTTCATCTTTATTAAGCAAAAGAGTTTTCCAAGCATTTGCCTCACTCATAAGGCCATTTACAAAATGATTTCTTGTTTTCTAACTTACATAGCCAACACTTTGACTAACAATTACAACATAACAAAATACTCAAGTCCTATACATGCCATTATCAAAACAAGTCTAAAATTGTTATACCAAAATGCTGTCGATAGTGTGATTTCTAAACTCCTACGTCCATGATCTTCAAGTTACCTTGGCAATACTACAAGAAAGAAGGGCAATGAAAACGGGATAAGCATAAAGCTTAGTAAGTTTGCATGGAAATAAATAGTAATAATAAACTCATAAAATAATTCATCCACGGTATTAGCTAACCGTACACAAGCCAAGTCTTCTTGACAATACTTACAATTTCCCTTATCTAGCACATACCGTGTCACATAGCGAAAATGGTTCTTCGTGACTCATTCACGAGTACCTGTATTCACTCATTCACATGACTTAAATATCATTCACATCCCTATTTCTAAGTTCATCTACTTATCCCACTATTCACAAGAGATAGTCAAAGACGTGTCATTACTATAAGTATAAAGCCAATGCCACATTCTCGAGGTGGTCTTACATGGAATCATCTCTAGATGCCAATGCCATATCCCAGATAAGGTCTTATATGGGATAACCTCTAAGTGCCAATACCATATCCCGGATATGGTCTTATATGGAATTTCCTATCATGTATCGATCCATATCCCGGATATGGTCTTATACAATTTTCATATTCATTACCGAAGCCATATCCCAGATATGGTCTTATACAGAATCTCAACTCGGTGCCGAGGCCATGTCCTGAACATGGTCTTATACGGGACCTTATCTATTTCACATCTCAATGATAGCATTTTTATAGTTAATATGGCCCATTAGGACTTCAACATCTCATTTACATTAACTACTCAATTTAGTAGTGCATCATGCATTAATACAATGCCAAGCATTTCTTAACATATTAACATAAATGTTGCTTATATCACATACAAACTTACCTCATTTTCAAAATTAGCTAGTTCTTCAGTTCAGTCCAAGACTTTATTCTTTCCCCGATCGAGGTGGATTCTTGACTCCTCTTACTCTATAATAGCAATTTAGCTCATTTTAATCACTACATTAATATAAGCATTTCAAAAATCATGTTTAGGCAAAATTACTATTTTGCCCTTAGACTTTGGCAAAATGACCATTTTGCCCCTAAACTCAGAAATAAGTTCTAATCACACTTCTAAGTTTAGCAAGCCTAGGTGAACATTTAATGCTCTTAAAGCTATCATCAAAAATAAATATTTCATATATGAACTGCAAACTTAATAACTTTTTCATCAAGGTCCTATTTGGTGTTTTTATGCTAACACCTTCCACAAAACTTGTTCATCTAACAAGTAAGACTTATTTTCTTCCATAAAATGAAGAAATTAACAATGATAACTCTCATGGTAAAACTCTAACTTTTCATAATATTGCACAATAGTCCCCTCATTTGAAAGCTTAAGCTTTGGGGGTCTCAAAAGTACAACTATTTTCAAGAAAAGGTCACTAGAACACTTACTTGAATGGATGAGAGCTTGCTAAAATTTTGAGCATTCAAAAACCCCTATTTTCTTGCTATTTTCAGTGGATAAGGATGATCAAAAAGATGGATATCATCTTTTCTTTATTCTAATATTAAACTAACAATTTAGTCCACCAAACACTACTAACTTTGACCAATTTGGTCAATTCTTGTCCCCTATGAAGCCTATGGCCGGCCAAGCCTTTAAAAGGGGCTAAATTTCCTTTTTAAGACCTCAAATTAACAATCTATGGCTATTTGACACCTTTAGCTTATAGAATGGAACTTTCGCACTTTATGCGATTTAGTCTTTTTTCGCGATTAACCACAAAATCGCTAAAATTAAAGTGCCAAAATTCTCATGTACATATGCTATCATGTTTTAACTCATAATATAGCATGAAAATAAATTTATCTAATCTCAGATTAGTGGTCCTGAGATCACTATTCTGGCTAGCCCTTAAATCGAGCTATTACAATTTATACGGTGAGAAGTGTCATGTCTTTTCTGATCATAAGTGTTTAAAATACTTGATGACTCAGAAAGATTTAAACTTGTGACAATAGAGATGGCTCGAGTTACTGAAGGATTATGAGCTAGTGATTGACTATCACCCGGGTAAGGCAAATGTAGTCGTGGATGCATTGAGTAAAAAGACTTTGTTTGATTTCAGAGCAATGAATACAATGTTAACTTTTTCTGATAATGGTTCTATCCTAGCCAAATTGAGAGCTAGACCATTATCCCTTCAACAAATTTGTGAAGCTCAGAAATGTGACAGTGATTTACAAGCCAAAAGAGCTCTGTGTGAATCGAGTAGTGAATCAGACTTTCAGATCGGTTTTGATGATTGGTTAATGTTCCGAGATAGAGTATGTGTACCGAAAAATGATGAGATTATTCAGAATATTCTTTATGAAGCACATAATGGTTGTTTATCTGTTCATCCGGGAAGTGCGAAGACGTACAATGATTTGAAAAAACTATATTGGTGGTCAGGTATAAACCGAGATATCTCTGAATTTGTATCGAAATGTTTGATTTGTCAGCAAGTGAAAGCCAAAAAACAAGTACCCTCGGGTTTACTTCAGCTAATGATGGTACCCGAGTGGAAATGGAATAAAATTATGATGGACTTCGTGACGGTTTACCTTTGACTTCGAAAAAAAAATATGTTGTTTGGGTCGTTATTGATAGATTGACGAAATCATTATTCCATTACGTATTGATTACTCACTTGACAATATAGTTGAATTGTACATTACTAAAATTGTGAGATTACACTCGTGCCTATTTCTATTATCTCAGATAGAGATCCGAGGTTTACTTCGTGTTTTTGGAAAAAGATGCAAGAAGCTTTTTGTGCAAAGTTAAACTTTAGTATCGCATTTCATTCATAAACCGACGGCCAATCAAAGAGAACGATTCAAGTTCTCGAAGATATGCTTCATTGTTATGTTTTAGAATTTGAGGGTAGTTGGGAAAAATATCTACCATTGGTCGAATTTGCCTATAACAACAGTTTTCAATTGAGTATAAAGATGGCACCATATGAGGCATCGTATGGTCGCAAGTGTTGAACTCCGTTGTATTGGATAGAGCTCAGTGAGAAATAGATTCATGGGGTTGACTTGGTTAGAGAAACCGAAGAAAAGATAAAGGTAATCAGCGATTGCTTGAAAGCAGCTTTAGATCGACAAAAGTTGTACGCAGATTTAGAAAGAAAAGAGATCGAATTTCAAATTGGTGATAAAGTATTTCTGAAAGTATCTCCATGGAAGAAGATTCTGAGATTTGGCCGTAAAGGGAAGTTGAGTCCACGTTTCATCGGGCTGTATGAAGTTATTGAAAGAATAGGGCCAGTGGCATATCGGTTAGCTTTACCGACAAAGTTGGAAAGAATTCACAATTGGTTTCATGTGTCAATGCTATGACGATATCGTTCTAATCCTTCACATGTGATTTCTCCATCAGAGATTGAGATTCGACCGGATATGATGTACGGTGAAAGGCCGATCAAGATCTTAGCTCGAGAAGCTAAATAGTTGAGAAATATGAGTATAGCCCTATTGAAAGTTTTATGGCAAAGACACGGTGTTGAGGAGGCTATGTGGGAACCTGAGGAAGCTATACAAAGACAGTACCCAAACCTATTTTCTGGTAAGATTTTTGGGGACGAAAATCCCTAAGGGGGAGAGTTGTAATAGCCCGAATTTGGGCCTAGTCAGAATAGTGGTTTTGGGACCACAAATCCAATGTAGTAAAATTCATTTTTATTACATTTCTATGGTCCACAGTTTTAAGAAATGATTTCGCAAAAAATTTGTTCGAAAATTTTGACGTTTGGGCACTCAATTTAGTAAAAAGGACTAAATTGTAAAAAGTGCAAAAGATGAGTTCAACATGCTAGAGGTGTCTAACTACTATAAAATTTTAAATTGAAGGTTCTTAGATGGTAATTAGACCACTTGTTAAGTTAGTGGGCAAAAATAGACATGGTGAGATAAAATTTCAAAGTTTTAAGTGAAGGGCATTTTGGTCATTTGGTAAATAAATGAATAAAAAGGGAAAATCAAGCCAAAATATTGTCCATCTTCTCCCCCTTGTGCTGAAAATTATAAGGAAGACATAGGTAGAGTTTGGCCAACTTTCAAGCTCGATTGTAAGTCCGTTCTTGCCCCGTTTTTAATGCTCTTTATATTTTTGAAGTCATTATCACTTGATCTATCTATTTCTACCATTAATTTAAGGAATAATCAAGGTCTAGGGTTTGAACCATGTTACAAATATGTTTGCTTTGATGTTTAATGGTGGAAAATGAATGTTTGGTGTTAGATAAACAACTTTTACTAAGTGATTTTTGATGAAAATGCTTAAAAGGACTTATCTATAAAAGTTATAAAATATGTAGTAAAAGTGTGTTTTAATGGAAATTGGGGGCTGTTATAGTTATAAAAATGGTTCGGCTAGGCTTGTACATCAAAGAAATTAAACACGTTTCATTTTACGAGCCTAGGGACCAAAATGTAAATATGTCAAAGTTTAGGGGTAAAAAATAAATTTTCCATAATAAGATTTTTGGATTGAATTGAATAATGTGAATAACAAATGAGTTAAATTTGCTATTATAGATCAAGAGAAATGAGGTTCAGACTTAGATCGGGGAAACACAAAGTATTTGACGATTAGGTCCCATTTCTACTATATTTGTGTCGAGGTAAGTTTGTATGTAAATAATGCATTGTTATTTATGCTTTAATTGCTTTAATATTGTATGAATTGTGATTTACTCTTCAAACGTAATCGACAAAGTTCAACAAGCGAGAAATCTCTGTTGAACCTTAGGAATAGTTAGGATACAAATGTCATGACATTAGAGTTATTTGAGATTTCATGTAAGACCATATCTGGGATATGGAATCGATATGAGATTTCGTGTAAGGCCATAGCTGGGCTATTAGCATCAAAATAAGATCCCATGTAAGACCATATCTATGGTATTGTGTGTGCGAGATTCCCGAGTATCCTTTAGTATTCCAAGTTGTTCAACGAGAAATTCAATGAGAATGTCAAAGTTGTAAAAGGTTATGGTTATGTTGGGAGTTGGTACAGGTGCGTACGTAAAAATCATTGAATAATGAGCTCAATATGTGATGAACCCTCGGTAAGGTTATGAATGAGTAAGTTATGATTAGAAGACCTAAATACTATTTATGCCAAGCTTATCATTTTATTTGTATGTTACATGTATGATTATAATGCTTATTATTTTCATAGGAACTTACTAAGCTATATAGCTTACTCCACTTTCTTTTTCCTTGTCTTATAGTGTCACCAAGCCAGCTCGGGGATCGAAAACTGTCAGAAATCCACTCACACTATCAACTCAATATTTCGGGTACCATTGATTTTGATATTTTGAGTTATGGCATGTATAGGGACTTGGTCATTTTGTTTTGTGTCATAATTGATTTAGCCAAATGTGTTGGCTTTTGTTGGTTGATAATTTATTTTGTCAATGGCCATTGAAATTGGCTAAGATTGGTTTAAGTATATATATGCATGTGATGATGCTTTTCATGGATGTGGGAAATTTCATGGTTTGAGTTGATAAGTATGTGATGGTTGTATGTGATAAATGATAGCATGTGAATGATGTATTGATATCTTGTTTGTGACTGATTTGGTTGTATGTATATTTTTGGTGTGGTTCTATGTTTGTTGTGTAGGTTTTTGCATGGAATGGTGACAAAATGGCTTGGTAAATAGCCTTATTTTTTCCACACGAGCGTGTGTCTAGGCCGTATGTGACACACGACTTGCCCCATGGCGTGTGTGTCGGCCGTGTGTCCCCTGCACCTTAGTTGTTGCAAAACAGAATGCTTAACATTGAGCACACAGGCAGAGACATGGGCGTGTGTCTCAGCCGTGTGGACAGCATGGGCGTGTGCCCTGGCCGTGTGAAGTCTACACCTATTTTATAAAAAATCATGAAAATTAAATTGACCACACGGCCTAGCACACGGGCGTATGGCACGGCCGTGTGGCACAAGTCAGACAGCTCCCTATTTTGAACACGGCCTATAGCACGGGCTTGTGACCCCTATTTTAGTGAAAAAAATTTAAATGCTGTATGATTTTGTAAAGTTCTCGATTTAGTCTTGAGCTACTTCCAACATATGTATTGAGCCTCGTGGGCTCGTTTTAGGGATGATATGAATGTATGTGAAAAGTTTTAAATTTGGTTGAAAATTTCATCTTGATTTTGTATGTTTGCTTGTGTTTAAGTCTGGTAATGCCTCGTACCCTGTTCCAGCTTCGAATACGGGAAAGGGGTGTTACATAGATATGGTTATGTTTTAGTATAATTATAATCTATAATTATATAAAGTATGAATAATCAAGTTATGATAATAGTCATGTTAGACAATGGTAAAAACATAACTATGAAGCTAGGTAAAAACATACTATATTAATAGATGAAATAACCTTAGCTATAATGTTTGAATTGGTTAGTATGAATTGGTATGTTTTAGTGTAGGTAAATGGTTAAATTTGGGTGACAAATGAAGCTAGGAAGTGGCTTTGTTTTGTCCACACGAGTAGACACACGGGCGTGTGGCATGGCCATGTGCACAAGTCAGAGAATTACACGGGGTAAGACATGGCCTGTAGCACGGGCATGTCTAGAGGTCACACGAGCGTGTCCCTAGACCAATCGGGCGTGTGAGCCTTGTACTTGAGAAAAATTCTTAGTGATATCGATTTAGTCTCGTTTTGGTTCTAATGTTCGTTTTGGGCCTCGAGGGTCCAATCAAGGGACGTCATGATTGTTCTCGGGAAATGAATAGTATTTTTCTTGAATAATGTAAAAATGTTCTATAATCATCCATAATGCACTATAACCCTATTTCAACGACGAATACGGGTTAAGGGTGTTACATTTATTGGTATCAGAGCTATAATTTTATCGATTCTCGAACTGAACGTATCATATGTGAAGTCTAGAAATACATGCCATTATATAACCTGTGATAGTGTGATATCTCCTGACTTTGATGATAAATTGTTTTACAAATAGCCAAAGATATTTTCCAATCGAGCTAATTTTGATAATTCCGAAAGGGATACTCAAGTATTTGAGAAAAATGTTATTTATGATGAAACGAATTTCGAAAATGTACAGATAAATGTTTTATAGTACATGAGAATGATAAATGTTATGTTATATGAGTATATATATATATGAAACTCAAATTATGAGGCTTTACGATCTCCACCCCTTTATTAGTACAGTTATATGTAATGAAATTCATACGATTTATATTGATTTAGTTCAAAAGTGTGTAACTGAAGTGTTCAGTGGTTAAATGATAAATAAAAAAGTTAGAACTGAGAATGGGTTAGTAATTAAAGATGGGTTCTGAAGAGAAATATCAGATTTTTCTTAAAACTATTTGGATACACATGCCACTATTAAAGGAAAAAGTTATTCATGGGAAATTGATTTATTCAGATATGGTATTTACAGAATGGGTTAATTGAAAATTCCTTTCGAATTAGTTCCTTGAGTGAACTAAATGATGTGAAATTATTGACGACTATAATGTCAGTGGCTTAGTGGTGAAATTGCAAAAATATTTGAATACAACTGTTATAATCGAGTATATTACAACAATCTCTTCTATATGAGTATTCTATATGTACTGTTATTCTTAGAGGTATATATATATATAACTATTTATGTTTGGATGCTATAATCATTATATGGAAAGGTTGGCTAAACATGGTAATAGACAGAAATTATTATAAGTCTGGTTGATTCATAAGTGGCGTTGCTCTATCTTTCTCTAGTCTTCTAATTTAGCATGTTTGATAAAATTGGTATGATACTATCTTCTACTTTTTTTGATTGAAGTTCTGAATGGAAAATGTGCAAGTTATACTGTCGTTAATATGACTGTTTAGAGTATGAATGTGCAAGATTACTCTTTTTGATTTTCTTTGAGATGTCATCAATTTCTTTATTACTGTTATCTTCTCAGAAATTCAGTATAGCTTCGCAACTTGGATTTCATTATCTCGAATTTCTTGTCATTATTATGGGTTGCCTATAAAGAACATTCATTGACTGAAGGTAATTACATGTATTACTGCTATAAATCCTGATTTGATGATGGAAGTCAAGTGAGATGGATTTCACATTATAGAGATTTTATTTTGACACTGGTTGTTATTGGGATTACTTCCGATTTTCCTCTTCTATTTGGAAAACATTATTGAAGTCGAGGTATTGTTTTATCTATATTGTTGAAGCATTGGATTTATTATAGCACCATGGTTTAGAATTTATCTAATGATTGTGACTTTGGAATAATTCAAGGCCTTGATGTTAATTATTGAAATAGCTACATCAATGACATCGTTATTGTAGAAAGATGTAAGATTGGAATGGATCAATAAATGGTAGTAAAGTTTTGATTAGTTAGACGCTCTATTAATTGAAGCATTAGTTTTAGTTCAGCCTGAATCAGGTAAGAAATTCATTATTACAATGATACATCATTGAATGGATTAGATTTTATTTTGATGAGGGAAGGCAAAGTAATGGCCTATACTTTCAAACAGTTAAAATCATAGGAAGGAATTACTCGATATATGATTTGGAATTGGCGATTATTGTGTTGGTACTGAAAATTACTGATAATAAAACTTTAAAATACCTGATGGTGCAGAAAGATTTGAATCTAATACAACAAAGATGGCTTGAATTATTGAAAGACTCTGATTTGGAAATTGAGTATTATTCGGGAAAAGTAAATATAGTTGATGATATTCTAAATAGAAAATCTCTGTTTGTTTCATGAGTAATAAATATCCGATTGCTATTATATAATGAAAGATTACTTTTAGTTGAGAAAAGCTAAACCGATGCTTCTACAACAGATTGGTGAAGCCCAGAAAAGTGAAAAAGAGTTATAAGTTAAATGGGTATAGAGCAAAACAAATTCTAATTCAAAATATCAGATAGGATCTGATGACTATCTGTTATTTCGAAATAGAGTCTGTGTACTGAAGAATTCAGAGCTTGTACAGAAAATTTTATACAGAACTCACATTGGTAATATATATATCATCCAGGAAGCATGATAAATTGAAAAAGATGTACTGGTAAATCAGAATGAAATGTGAAGTTTCTGAAATTATACTTAAATGTTGGATATGTGAGTAAGCTAAAACCAAACAACAAGTACTGATTTCTTCAGGACTGTTACAGCCAGAGACGACACTAGAACTGAAATGAGGTAAAGTTATTATAAATTTTATATCGGAATTACTCTTGTTTCAGAAAAAGAAAGATGTTACGTGGGTAATCATTAATTGTTTGATGAAGTTTATACATATTATTCTAGTATAAATGGATTGCTCATTTGATTGATTGAATGAGATATATGTTTCCGAGATTATCAGGATATATGGAGTATCAGTCTCCTAAATGTTTGATAGAGCTCCACCGTTTATGGTTCATTTCCTAAATTTGAAGCAAATTATACGAAGTTCTGGGTACATGGTTACAAATTTTTGATATCGCATTTTGCTTCCAAACTGATGATTAGTTTGAGTGTGTTATTCAGATTTTTGAAAGTATATTTTGGTGCTATATATTAGAATTCAAAGGTAAATAGAGAAGAAATAGTTGTTGTTAGTAAATTGCAAATCATAACAATTTTCAGTTAAGTATTGAAATGGCATTATATGATCCTCTATGTAGTTGTAAATGTAAAACACCATATTGTTGGATTGAGCTTAATAAGAAAAGATATGTGGAGTTGATATGATCCGTAAAACAAAAGAAAAAATAGATGAGATCCGAGATAGGTTTAAAACAACCTCTGATTGTCAGAAATTTTATGTGAACTTTAAATGAAAGGAAATAGTGTTTTAAGCTAGTGACAAAGTGTTTCTGAAAAATTTGCCATTGGAAGAAAGTTTTTCGGTTTGACTGTAAAGGTAAATTAAGTCCTTGATCTATTGAATTACATGAAATTTGTTGAAAGGGTTGGAAGTGTTACTTATCGGATAGTGTTACCGCTAGAGTTTGATTGAATTCATAAAGTTGTCTTGTAATTATAATATGATGGTATTAATCAGATACATTATTAGTTATTCCTCTAATTGATATTGAAATTTAGCTTAACATAAGTTATAGTGAAGAATTGATTAGAATTATGGCACATGAAGAGAAAGAACTGAGAAATAAAAGGTAGCTTTAATAAAAGTTTTCTAAAAATGATTTGATATAGAGAAAGCTACCTATTTATTGCTATAATTTTTGAGGACCAAAATTTTTAAGGCGGAAGAGTTGTAACAGCCCATTTTCGGTAAAAATAGGAACAGTGGTTTCGGGACCACAGATTCGAGTCTGGAGATGAAAAGTATTTTAATAATATTTTATGATCTATAGTACGACAATAATATCGTGTGAAAATTTCGTAAAATTTTTTTACCGATTACATGTATAATTTGATAAAGAACCAAATTGCACAAAGTGCAAAAGTTGAGTTCTAATAGTTAAAGGGATTAAATAGCTATAGAACTTAAAAGTGGAGGTCCTTATATGGTAATTAGACCATTAAATAAAGTTAGTAGATATTTTAGATGAATCATCCATGGAAAATTAGAAAAAGAAAATGATGAAATTGAAAACTTGAAAAGTTAATGGATGATAAATTAAAGGAATAAAATAATATCATATCATCTTCCCCAAAATAAAAAGCATGGAAACCTTAGTTATGGAGATGGAAGAAAGGCCAAATTAGGTAAGTACTCAAGCCCTGTTTTTAGTAATTTTCATATTTTTGAGATCGAGATAGCTTAATTTATCTATTTTGGGGGTTAAATTAAAAAGATATCAAAATATGAAATTTTTACCAGGATAATTATGCTGGAAATTTGAAATTTATGGTAGAAAATGAAAGATTGTTGATAGATAAACAACTTTTACAAGAATTTTGATGAAAACTTGATTTAAGGACTAAAATGTAAAAATGTGAAATCCATGGAAAAATTCTGGTTTTTATGAAATATATGGGCTGTAAATATTACATGAAAAATTTAGTTAGGCTCGAAACAAGGAGTAATTTGCATGAATTTCATTTTTCGAGCCTAGGGACGAAATTGTCATTTATCAAAAGTTTAGGGGGAAAATGGTAATTTTTCCTAAAGTGTAAATTGGACTAAATTGAGTATGAATTAATTTAAATTGATGTTAAATTTACTCGTACAGATCTGGGTAGATCGAATATGGAGTTAGAACGAGGAAAGGAGAAAATATTGGATTAATAGATTTTATGTTCACGAACAATTATCGAGGTAAGTTCGTGTAACTTAACTATGTATGTTATTATGCTTGAATTAAATTGTATGAATGTGATGGTATATATGTATGTGATGCTATTAAAATCATATATATATTTTATGAAATTAAAGATGTTCAATAAAGCCCAATAAATGATAATATCTCATAAATGATAAGTCCTGGTTGAATAATGAATATCGATGGATAATGGTAATTTCTCGTATGAAATGAGGTCCTGAATGAGTTGCAAAAAGGATTTAGCTCGGACGAGTAATCCATTGATCTCATTATGGAAAGGATTTAGCCCGGACGGGTAATCCTAAGTGAGCCTCTCAAGCATATGTTTTAATTAGGATTTAGCCTCGACTGATAATCCTAATTGACTGGATTGAGCCTGGACTGGTAATCCAGATCAGACTCTATAGAGAATTCTTTGTAAAATAAAGGATTCAGCCTAGACTGGTAATCTGACAAAGCCATTAGAGTATATGCGTTACAGACAGAATTTAGCCTAGATTGGTAATTCTGCTGTATAATATGTGGTTCGAGAGTGGATCTAAAAGGTACTACTAGATATGAATTGATAGATTATGATTTTGTACACTTTAAGTGTACTACATGAGTATCCATTGATAATTAAAATAAATTCAATGGGCAAAGTTTTGACATGAGCAAATATGGATTTGAGAGAAATGGTTCTAGATTGAGACATGATATGTGGAAGTATGAAATGTTTATACATGAACATGAAATGGTTTGATGAATATGTTCATCTATGAGAATAGATTTGTACACTTTAAGATAACTACCCAAGTGATTATCAATACTTCAATTGATTATTGAGTAAGGTTCTGACAAGAAATATACTGGAACTTGAAATGAATTAATATAAAGTATACCTGAAATACATGATGAAAATTGCA
This sequence comes from Gossypium rotundifolium, assembly GCA_025506655.1. NCBI lineage: Eukaryota > Viridiplantae > Streptophyta > Magnoliopsida > Malvales > Malvaceae > Gossypium > Gossypium rotundifolium. The sequence goes on from CP106722.1 coordinate 66,856,802, forward strand.
TACATGTTATATGAACACATGATGTGGAAAAACATATGTGCATGAGAATCCAAATATTGATGAGTTCATGTATGTGTTTTTTGAAGCTTATATGAAATATGTGACTGAAAAGGGTGATGAGAATGTGTGATAGGGCTTGTGAGATTAAATGGTTTAATTATACCCTATGTATTTATTTTGATGATGAATGGGTGGTAAGTTTATTACTAAGTTATACGGAGTTAGTAAGCATTATATGCTTACTCCATTTTATTTTTCCCTGTCTTATAGTAAATTGGAAGCTTGTTGGATTGGAAGCTCGACGGAGATCACTCACATTATCCATTAATTTAATTTGGTATATAAGGTAAAACAAATGTGGTTATAATGGCATGTATAGGTTAAATTGATCAAGGAATGGCATGTAAATATTTGATAATGACTAGCTAATGTAATAACTAGATATGGTTATGTTTTAGTATAATTATAATCTATAATTATAAAAGTATTAATAATCAAGTTATGATAATAGTCATGTTAGACAATGGTAAAAACATAGCTTTGAAGGTAGGTAAAAATATACTATATTAAGAGATGAAATAACCTTAGCTACAATGTTTGAATTGGATAGTATGAATTGGTATGTTTTAGTACAGGTAAATGGGTAAATTTGGGTGACAAATGAAGCTAGGAAATGGCTTTGTTTTTTCCACACGAGTAGACACTGGTGTGTGTCTAGACTGTGTGTGACACATGGCCTAGCACACAGACGTGTGGTATGGCCGTGTGCACAAGTCAGAGAGTTACACAGGGTAAGACACAGCCTGTAGCACATGCATGTCTAAGGTTCACACGGGCATGTCCCTAGACCACACGGGCGTGTGAGCCTTGTACTTGAGAAAAATTCTTAGTGATCCTGATTTAGTCCCGTTTTGGTTCTAATGTTCATTTTGGACCTCAAAGGTCCAATCAAGGTGTAACATCTCGAAATAGGGCCTAAACGGAATAGTGGTTGCGAAAGTTAAGTTTAGTAATGCCTCGTGCTCGACTCTGGCAACGGTCTCAGGTAAGGGGTGTTACACAAGGGACGTCATGATTGTTCTTGAGAAATGAATAGTATTTTAATTGAATAATGTGAAAATGTTCTGTAATCATCAGTAATGCTCTGTAACCCTGTTCTGGCGACGGATACGGGTTAGGGGTGTTACACTTATGAGCTTCCTAACATGGATCGTGTAATATCCGGGAATTGGGGCTTGTGCATTTTTTGCTTAATTGCATGTGCTAGTGTGCCTATGTGTATTATGAATGAATCTTATGAATTTTGTGAACTCTAAAGTGTAGTGAATGCCTTAGAAATTATTCGAGTTTAAGTTTTAAAAGGGGAAGCTGGGATGAGGAGGCCTTAAGGGAATTTGTGAGGAAATTTAGATACAAAGATGGCCTTGGAAAAGTGGCAAGGGACGCCACCTAAGGTGCTATGAAGTTGCGTTAAAGGGAGCTTTAGGAGGGAGGAGCTTCGAGCTACAAAAGTTGCATTAGGGGCTTTTATTTTTGCGTCAAGGAGGGGAGGAAGAGTTGGACGGCTTGGGACTTTGAAGGATGAAGATAAGCCTTGTTTTTCTTTTAAAATACGGCTAAGAAGAGTAGGATAAATGTGGATTTATTTTATTTATTTTGAATGTGTGTTAAAGAGATAAAATAGGAGAGAATTTTGGGATTTGATAAGGGACATAGTAGTGGCCGAATGAGGGGCTCCTTGTGTTGGTATATTCGGTCATGTGTAGGGGGATAAGTGCCGAATTTCATTTGTTTCTTCTCTAGTGCTTCTTGCCGAAATTTGTATCCAAGAAAAATCCTCTCCTTTTCTCATTTATTTTGCTAAGGCCGAAACTCCATCATCACTCACCATTGCTGAATTTCTTCTCACTTCCTCTCCTATTCTTCTTTGTTTTCTTATAATTTCAACTCCATACCTACCCTTTTGAAAGCCGAATATTTTGCCATCATTTGAGAAGTTAGCTGAACCTTGTAGCCTCTTTTTCCTCTTTTCGTTGCTTGGAACTTTAAAGAAACACCATAGCCGACTCCATCTTGAGCCATAGCCGAATCTCAAGGGGGCCTTATTCTCCTTTTTTTGTCGCAAGTCTTAAAAGCTGAGACTTTTTTTTTTCTTCAAGCAACGATAGTGGTAAGTATTTCCTTAGAAATCAGCTTTGGATTCTTTTCATTTAGTGTACCGAAATCAAGTGTTTGGCCTTGATTTCTATGGACGGCCGAATGTCCATTAAGCCTTAACATGTGTTCTTTTGGTATTAGTCGAAGGAAGGAAGCATTAAGGAGTTTTCGGGACTTGTAGTGATCAAGGTAAGCATTTTGTGATATTCGGCCAAGGGCCATTATCTTAGATTATTGTTATAGCTGATTCTAACAATGGTTAAGCAGGGATTTCAGTAACCTCAGGAACAAGTAGTGGTTTTCGGGATTTAAGATCCACAAGGTAAGTGAACCTGAACAATTGGCCAAGGCCATATTTAGGGATTCCAATCTATTTCTTATTTGTTTAAAAGCCGAAACTAACCAGGTCAAGTGATTGAGTGTTAGCCGATTGCAAGGAAGAAAGACTACAAAGTTTTCGGGATTTGATTAGTAGTCAAATCGGTAGCAAGGTAAGAAGTTGGTTGCGTTAATCCTTCGGGATTTGGCTATTTAGTCGAATGGCTCTTTGTTAACATGTTTAGGGTTGGCCAAATGTAGGAACTAAGGATCCAGGACGCTAGATCGAGATTTTCAGGATTTCTGTGAATTCGCTAAGTAAATTAGGTGTGTACCCCACACTAGCTCTTAATAGATTTAAGGCATCAATTTAATGATGTGTTTATAATAATATGACCTATGGCTAACCATACAATGGTACAAAGTAACCAGGTACGTTTACCCACTCCTACTATGAGTATTATATGATCTGTTATGGCATATATGTGAAACTACAAAAATGTGAATAAGGAATATGACATGGTTAATGCATAATTGTATGACATGGGGTGTATGGGTGATATGTAAAGGGGAAGTGATAGGGTGGTATTATACCACAATATCTGAATGTGGTAACTTATGTCATGAAATCTGAATGTGGTGACTTATGTCACAAAATAATTATCTGGTGGCTATGCCACAATATTTATAAGGGTGATGAGCATGTCGTCTGCAGCGACTACCTTCGATGATGTGTAGCGGATGGAGGGTCGACTTAGTAGTCCCCACGATGTGATTGTTGGTACGGGTGATGTGTAGCAGATGGTTATCTAGGTTTGGGTTCGGGTTTGCATCATTGATTATATATGTTTACTATGTATGATTTGACATGCCTAAATTGATTGAGACTTGTGTTGGTTGTTACACACCGAGTCTGTTTGACTCACCCCATTGTGGGATATTTTTCAGGTGACACACAATAATGGACCGAGTCGGCAGGAGCTCAATGGTGGCCATGCTTAGCTCAGAGACTATTTTATTTTTATTAGTTTTTAATATTTAAGTTTTGAACTATTTCGGGTTTTGTTTGATGTAATAAAACCATAAGTATTAAACAGTTTATGCATGCATTTTAATTATTTTAGTATGATACTATTTTTTTATTAATTTAAAGTTAAAGTCAATTTTTCTTAAATGTAAATATTAAACGTTTTGACACCTGATCAACTCCGTTTTTAATTTTGAACCCAACCCAAATCAATGGTTCTTCAAAAACACACAAGATTTTGGAAAAGTCCAAATAAGTTTTGAATGGTTTTTCACTAGAAGCATACCAAATCCGGTCAGGGCTTGTGGGCCAGGTTTGGGGTATTTCAGCTTGGTATCAGAGCCCGATTCAAAACTCAGCCTTGAGGGCTTTTTGGGCCCAAAACGTTTTCTTTCTTTTGAAATTGGATTTTATTAAGAAATGAGTAGGTTTTTCTGGCATGGCACCTGAGTCTCCGGCCCGAAGTCCACCAGGTAAGTACTCCTAACCCTTCTGTGATTTGTATGTGGGATCTATAGGGACGTAGATTAGTAAATTAGGAATTAAACCCTAGGATTAGTCTACTTCAGCACCAAGATACTTAAAACTTAAAGTCAATCAAACAAATATGTGTCTAAGTCGCCGAGTTAGGGTGTGGCAACCATCGTGCGCATGTCTAGGATTGGTTTCGGTGGGAGCTTGGTATTTAAGCAGTCTCAGTGACTCACCTCCTCTCCACTCGAATCCTACCTGGTGCGTAGTGACGGTTCACCCTAACCAAGAGGACTCAGCCACAGGCTAAATCCAATAACTAAAACCCGAAAGGGACTAGCCATATTTTTATAAAAACCCTATTTTTAAAATCACCAAATTACCCCTTTGATTCGTAGGAAAACTATTTTGAAAATTTTCCAAAATATTCTTGATTTACAAAGTTATCCGAATAACCCTGGTTGAATAAAATTACTAAAATGCCCTTGGTTCATAAAATTTCTATACTGCCCACAGTTTTTATCAAGATTTTTCTTACCTTATAAAAATATTCAAAAACCCTATTTTTTGCAAAATATTAAGATACCCTGATTTGCAAATTGACCGAATAACCCCTAACCTGTACAAATGACCAAAATACCCTTAGTGAGGAAAATTACCGAAGTACCCTCAAATTAGAAATCTTTAAAAATACCCTTATTTCACAAACCAGGAACAGTCACCAGGAACCATATTTTGTGAAAAAATTTACCGAAATGACCTTGGCTTGTAAAATTACAAAAATACCCTAGTGTATAAAATTACCATTTTACCCTTGAAATTTTCGTGTCAAGTATTTCAATTTTGAAAAAAAAACTATATACCAAAGAAAAAAAATTTTTGCTTTGTGAAATTTTCAAATACCCTAATTTGGAAAATTACCAAAATACCCCTGTAGGATAAAATTACGGAAATACCCCTGGGTAGTGGGAAACAATAACCAATGACAACTACAATATTTTTCTGTAATGAACGCAAGTTCATGAGTGTGATTGAATGAATGAATTGAGACTGTATGTGTATGAAATCGAAAGAACTACTCCCTATAACTATTGAACATAAGACTGTTCGTGATAAATCAGTGGAACAAAACTAATTCATAAGATTCTTTAATCAAATAAACGTGATTCAGAAGCATGAACTCTAGGGGACGTGGTCGTAACGTGCGAGGCCGTGGTAGAGGCCGAATGACTGTGTCAGAGCCCGTTAGGTCCGGACAAGGGTCTGAAAATGAAATGCCACCACCACCACCAGCCGCTGATGTCGAATATTAGGATCAGACGGGGGATGATGCAGTGTCACAAGCGATGCTGCGGGTTTTGGAAAGGGTGGCTGGAGCGGGTGGAGGCATGAGAGCTCGAAAGTCAGTACCTAAGCGACTTCGAGCCAATGGAGCTAAATTTTTCCGTAGAGTATCTGGTGTGGCACCCAATATGGCCGAGTATTGGTTAGAGGCGACGGAACGGATTATGGATGACTTGGACCTAACTGCTGAGGAGAAGCTGAAAGGGGTAGTGTCGCTACTACATGATGAGCCATACCAATGGTGGCTCACAGTTCGAGATGGTGCTGCCGTAGACGATCTTCCTTGGGAATATTTTAAGGCGGCATATCAGAAGAAGTACATAAGAACTAGTTATGTGGATGCGCAGAGGAAGGCGTTCCTGAGGTTGGTCTAGGGGAATATGACTGTAGCGGAGTATGAGGCTGAATTTCTAAGGCTGAGCCGTTATGCTCGAGGTATCGTACATGAGCGGTGTGTCCGGTTTGAAGATGGACTGAGGGATGATCTAAGGTTGTTGATAGCTCCACAGTAGGAGCGGGAGTTTGCCGTATTTGTAGAGAAGGCTAAGGTAGCCGAAGGAATTAAGGACTCTGTGAGGCAGAACACGGATCGAAATAGGCAGAAGAGAGGCTTTGGGTCATCAGGGTCTTCAAGGAATGAGCAAAAGAGGCCTAGAATTGATGGGCCGCGAGGTCAGCAAGCTGCTACTAGAGGGCAGTACCGTAGTTGTGACCAATGTAGGAAGATGCATCTAGGAGAGTGTTGGAAGAAGACGGGAGGATGTTTTAAGTGTGGGTCCAAGGACCACATGATTAAGGATTGTCTTATGAGAACCGAAGGGGGTTGGCCAGTAAGCCAAGGTTCTAACCAGGCTAGAAGAGGAGGACAGCAGCCACCGCGAGGTCGTGGTTTAGCTAGTAGAGGTAACGATACTGGTAGAGGACGGGGAACATTGGGCCGAGGTATCGGTAACACGGAGGCCAGGCAGCCAGGTTTGGTTTATGCGGTACGTCAGAGGGAGGACGGAGATGCACCAGACGTCATAACCGATACATTCCTTATATTTGGCAAGCCTTATGTTGCTTTGATTGATGTGGGCTCGACCCATTCTTATGTTGCATGTAGAGTAGTTGAAACTCTAGGAATAGCCTCTGAACTATCTGATAGGGAGATGACTGTAGTAAGCCCATTAGGCCAAACTGTAGTGGTGAATAAGATGTTTGGGAGTGTACCTTTGGAGCTTTAGGGAGCGGCATTACCTGCCGGCTTAATGGAATTACCCTTCAGAGAATTTGATCTTATACTTGGCATGGACTGGCTAGTGGAGCATCGGGCTGTATTGGATTGTGCAGCCAAACAAATGGAGTTAAAGACCCCAGAGGATGAGGTGATAGTTATGATAGGGGAAAGAATAAACTACTTGTCTAATGTAGTTTCAGCCTTAAAAGCTGATAAAATGGTTCGAAAGGGGTGTAAGGCATTTTTGGCTTTCGTTAGTACTTTGGATGCGAAAGAAGGGGGAGTTAGTGGAGTTATAACCGTAAGGGAGTTTGTGGATGTGTTTCCAGAGGAATTACCAAGAATACCCCCGGACAGCGAGGTGGAGTTTGGAATTGACTTGTTGCCGGGTACAGCTCTTGTGTCAATTGCCCCATACAGAATGGCACCAAAGGAGTTGGTTGAGCTCAAGGCTCAAATTCAAGAGTTGTTAGACCGTGGGTTTATCCGACCCAGTGTGTCTCCATGTGGAGCACCGGTCTTGTTCGTGAAGAAGAAGGATGAAACTATGTGCATGTGCATAGATTATCGCCAGTTGAATAAGCTAACCATCAAGAACAAGTACCGTTTACCAAGGATTGATGACTTGTTCGATCAGCTTAAGGGGGCCGCTGTATTCTCAAAGATAGATCTAAGGTCTGGATATCATCAGCTTAAGGTGAAGGAGGCTGATATCCATAAGACAGCTTTCCGGACAAGGTACGAGAATTATGAGTTCTTGGTAATGTCGTTCTGATTGATAAACGCCCCAGCCGCATTCATGGACATGATGAACTGGGTTTTCCAATCCTATCTGGACCAGTTTGTGGTTGTGTTCATAGACGATATATTGGTGTATTCGAAGTCTGAGGAAGAACATGACGAGCACCTCCAAGTTTTGTTGCAAGTATTAAGGGAAAAGAAGCTCTACGCCAAGTTCAGCAAGTGTGAATTTTGGCTTAAAGAGGTTACGTTTTTAGGACATGTGGTATCCGTTGAAGGAATAAGGGTGGATCCTCGGAAGATTGAGGTAGTTTTGGATTGGAAACCCCCTAAGTCTGTGACGGAAGTTCAAAGTTTCTTGGGATTGGCAGGCTATTATAGAAGGTTCGTGGAAGGGTTCTCATCAATAGCCGCGCCTTTGACAAACTTACTAAGGAAGGAGGTACCTTTCGTATGGACCGATAAGCAACAGGAGAGCTTTGAGAAGCTTAAGAGAGTCTTAATCGAAGCTTCAGTTTTGATTCAGCCTGAGGCAGGGAAGGATTTTTTGGTGTACTGTGATGCCTCCCATACAGGATTGGGAGGTGTCCTTATGCAAGACGGGAAGGTAGTTGCTTATGCGTCTCGACAACTAAGGCCACACGACGTTACCTACCCAATGCATGACTTGGAATTGGCGGCAGTGGTCTTTACTCTTAAAGTATGGGGCACTACTTATATAGAGAGAAGTCCGTAATCCACACGGACCACAAAAGCCTTAAGTATCTGCTGACTCAGATGGAGTTGAATCTGAGACAGCGAAGGTGGGTGGAATTATTGAAAGATTATGATTGTTCTATAGAATATCACCCAGGCAAGGCGAATGTGATGGCAGATGCCCTAAGTCGGAAGGTAGTGACGAATCTGAGGGCAATGTTCGCACATTTAAGCCTCTATGACGATGGAAGTTTGCTAGCAGAGTTGCAAGTTAAGCCATCGTGGCTGAATGAGGTGAAAGAGGGTCAGTTGGCGGATGAAGATCTAAGTGCTAAGTTTCGACAAGTGCATAGTGGGGAGTTGAAGGACTATGGTATTAATGGCGAAGGAGCATTGTGTTTCAAGGGTAAGGTCTGTATGCCAAAGAACAAGGAGTTAAGGCGGAGAATTCTTCAGGAATCGCATAGTAGTCCTTATGCTATGCATCTTGGAGGCAGTAAGATGTATAGAGATCTAAGGGAACAATTTTGGTGGCCTGGTCTTAAGCGGGAAGTTACCGAATTTGTAGGGAAGTGCTTGACATGTCAGCAAGTTAAGGCTGAACACCAAGTTCCGTCAGGGTTGCTTCAGCCAATAAGGATTCCGCAGTGGAAGTGGGAGAGAATTACCATGGACTTCGTTAGTGGGCTTCCACTTATGCCTACTAAGAAGGACTCGGTATGGGTGATAGTGGATCGACTGACAAAGTTCGCGCATTTTATTCCAGTACGGGTTGACTTTTCTCTGCAAAAGTTAGCAAAGTTGTATGTAGCTAAGATTGTAAGGTTGCATAGTGTGCCAGTGTCGATTATCTCGGATAGGGATCCAAGGTTCACGTCTCGATTTTGGAAAGCTCAACCTCAGGCCTTAGGCACCAAATTAGACTTCAGTACGACTTTTCATCCATAGTCAGACGGCCAGTCTGAACGGGTGATCCAAGTGTTAGAGGATATGCTGAGGGGCTGTGTGATAGACTTCAGAGGAAGTTGGGAAGAATATTTACCTCTAGCGAAATTTGGGTACAATAATAGCTATCAGGTGAGTATACGGATGGCACCGTACGAAGCATTGTATGGTTGGAAGTGTCACACCCCTACATGTTGGACGGAATTGGGAGAACGTCAGATTTTGGGGCCGGTAATTGTGGCAGGATCTAAGAAGAAGGTTAAGATAATTCGAGTACGGTTGAATGAGGCGTCTGATGTGCAAAAGTCATACGCAGATCTCAAACGGAAGGAGATCGAATTTGCTGTGGGAGATCAAGTGTTTCTCAAAGTTTCACCTTGGAAGAAGGTGATGAGATTTGGTCGCAAAGGGAAGTTAAGTCCTAGATTTATAGGACCTTATCGGGTATTAAAACGGATTGGACCAATGTCATACCAGTTGGAGTTGCCTTCGAAATTGCAGCAGATGCACAATGTATTCCATATATCCATGCTACGTCGATACCGATCGGATCCATCTCACGTAGTTCCGGTTGAAGAGGTGGAGCTGAGACCAGATCTGTCTTATGAGGAAGAGCCGATTCAGATTCTGGAACGAGATGTGAAGGTGCTTCGGAGGAAGTCGATCCCTCTGGTCAAGGTGTTGTGGCGTAACCATGGATTAGAGGAAGCTTCTTGGGAGCCGGAGGAAGCAATGTGACAGCAATACCCTCACCTATTCTAGTTAGGTAATTTCAAGGTCGAAATTATTTTAAGGGGATAGAACTGTAATATCCGGGAATTGGGGCTTGTGCATTTTTGCTTAATTGCATGTGCTAGTGTGCCTATGTGTATTATGAATGAATCTTATGAATTTTGTGAACTCTAAAGTGTAGTGAATGCCTTAGAAATTATTCGAGTTTAACTTTTAAAAGGGGAAGCTGGGCTGAGGAGGCCTTAAGGAAATTTGTGAGGGAATTTGGACACAAAGATGGCCTTGGAAAAGTGGCAAGGGACGCCACCTAAGGTGCTATGAAGTTGCGTCAAAGGGAGCTTTAGGAGGGAGGAGGTTCGAGCTGCAGAAGTTGCATTAGGGGCTTTTATTTTTGCGTCAAAGAGGGGAGGAAGAGTTGGACAGCTTGGGACTTTGAAGGATAAAGATAAGCCTTGGTTTTCTTTTAAAATTTGGCTAAGAAGAGTAGGATAAATGTGGATTTATTTTATTTATTTTGAATGTGTGTTAAAGAGATAAAATAGGAGAGAATTTTGGGATTTGATAAGGGACATAGTTGTGGCCAAATGAGGGGCTCCTTGTGTTGGTATATTCGGTCATGTGTAGGGGGATAAGTGCTGAATTTCATTTGTTTCTTCTCTAGTGCTTCTTGCCGAAATTTGTAGTCAAGAAAAATCCTCTCGTTTTCTCATTTATTTTGCTAAGGCCGAAACTCCATCATCACTCACCATTGCCGAATTTCTTCTCACTTCCTCTCCTATTCTTCTTTGTTTTCTTATAATTTCAACTCCATACCTACCCTTTTGAAAGCTGAATATTTCACCATCATTTGAGAGGTTAGCCGAACCTTGTAGCCTCTTTTTCCTCTTTTCATTGCTTGGAACTTTAAAGAAACACCATAGCAGACTCCATCTTGAGCCATAGCCAATCTCAAGGGGCCTTATTCTCCTTTTTACATGCAAGTCTTAAAAGCGAGACTTTTTTCTCTTCAAGCAATGATAGTGGTAAGTATTTCCTTAGAATTTGATTTTGGATTCTTTTCATTTAGTGTGCCGAAATCAAGTGTTTGGCCTTGATTTCTATGGACGGCCGAATGTCCATTAAGCCTTAACATGTGTTCTTTTGGTGTTAGTCGAAGGAAGGAAGCATTAAGGAGTTTTCGGGACTTGTAGTGATCAAGGTAAGCCGTTTGTGATATTCGGCCAAGGGCCATTATCTTACATTATTGTTATAGCCGATTCTAATAATGGTTAAACAGGGATTTCGGCAACATCAGGAACAAGTAGTGGTTTTCGGGATTTAAGATCCACAAGGTAAGTGAACCTGAACAATCGGCCAAGGCCATATTTAGGATTCAATCATTTCTTATTTGTTTAAAAGCGAAACTAACCAAGTCAAGTGATTGAGTGTTAGCCGATTGCAAGGAAGAAAGACTACAAAGTTTTCAGGATTTGATTAGTAGTCAAATCGACAGCAAGGAAAGAAGTTGGTTGCATTAATCCTTCGGGATTTAGCTATTTAGCCGAATGGCTCTTTGCTAACATGTTTAGGGTTGGTCGAATGTAGGAACTAAGGATCTAGGACGTTAGATCGGAATTTTCGAGATTTTTGTGAATTCGCTAAGTAAATCAGGTGTGTACCCTACACTAGCTCTTAATAGATTTAAGGCATCAATTTAATGATGTGTTTATAATAATGTGACCTATGGCTAACCATGCAATGGTACAAGGTAACCAGGTACGTTTACCCACTCCTACTATGAGTATGATATGATCTGTTATGGCATATATGTTAAACTATAAGAATGTGAATAAGGAATATGACATGGTTAATGCATAATTGTATGACATGGGACATATGGGTGATATGTAAAGGGGAAGTGATCTGGTGGTATTATACCACAATATCTGAATGTGGTGACTTATGTCACGAAATCTGAATGTGGTGACTTATGTCACAAAATAATTATCTGGTGGCTATGCCACAATATTTATAAGGGCGATGAGCATGTCGTCTGTAGCGACTGCCTTCGATGATGTGTAGCGGATGGAGTGTCGACTTAGTAGTCCCCACGGTGTGATGGTTGGTACGGGTGATGTGTAGCGGATGGTTATCTAGGTTTGGGTTCGAGTTTGCATCATTGATTATATATGTTTACTATGTATGATTTGACATGCCTAAATTGATTGAGACTTGTGTTGGTTGTTACACACTGAGTCTATTTAACTCACCCCATTGTGGGATATTTTTCAGGTGACACACAATAATGGACCGGGTCGGCAGGAGCTCAATGGTGGCCATGCTTAGCTCGAGACTATTTTATTTTTATTAGTTTTAATATTTAAGTTTTGAACTATTTGGGTTTTGTTTGATGTAATAAGGCCATATGTATTAAGCAGTTTATGCATGCATTTTAATTATTTTAGTATGATACTATTTTTTATTAATTTAAAGTTAAAGTCAATTTTCTTAAATATAAATATTAAACGTTTTGACACCGATCAACACTGCTTTTAATTTTGAACCCAACCCAAATCAATGGTTCTTCAAAAACACACAAGATTTTGGCAAAGTCCAAATAAGTTTTGAATGGTTTTTCTCTAGAAGCATACCAGATCCGATGAGGGCTTGTGGGCCGGGTTTGGGGTGTTTCAGATCGCTTGACCTCCCTAGTACCTTATCCAGTGCTCCCTAATATTAACTTTTCGGAGTTATCTGTTAAGCTCTATGAGCTCCCTGAGTAAAACTCTTATGAGTTTCTTGTTTAGCCCGGATAAGTGTCTTGTTATATGGCTCATCTAAGCATCCTGATATGTGGCTTGAGAGTGTGCTCTCTGATTATGTGCCCTAATGGGTACCCGTGATTATGAGTTGACGACTTACTATTTTGTATACCTTGTGTGTACTACCTGAGCTGAGTATTCATCGAAATTTCAATGATTCGACGGATAAATCCCTAAAATGAGAAATTAAGAGGTTAAATGAATTATATCTTGAGTGTTCCTAAAATACCTGAAAGTGTAACATGATGAACTCATCCATGTTTAATTGATGCATAAATGAAATATGTGACTAATTTGCTTACTTGAGTGTATGTGATTAGGCAAATTGCCAATTTGTTGGGAATCATGTTATTATATATTTATTTTTTGAATGTGATTGGTAAGTTTAATTCCTGTTATACAAATTTACTAAGCATTAAATGCTTACTAGGTTTTATTTTATTTGTTTTATAGTGTTCAAAAGCTCGTTAAGGTTGGAGAACGGTCGGAGAATCATCACACTATCCTCCAGCTTTTTTTGGTATAAAAAGTAATCTTATTTTGATATAATGGCATGTATAGGTTAACTTGGCCTATGTTGGCATGTAAATAGTTGTTTGTAACTTAGCCATTGGAATGGCTAAAAATGGATTGTTTTGGTATGTTATTATAAGGTTATATATCATGTTTAGCTTATATGTATGTGGTTTGGTTAAATTAAATAAGGGTAAAATAAAAATCATTACAAGAAGGTAAGTTTAATCATATGAATAGGTGATACTATTTCATACATGTTAATTGTAACATGCAAATTTCAGTGAAGTCGGAATAGTGGTTTCGTAATCACAAAATCGAGCCAGAAAGATAAAATATTTTAATATTATCAAATAATTAGTAGTGTGATAGAATGATTGCATGAGAATTTTGATGAGAAAATTTTATCAATTAGGTGCTTAATTGTAGAAATGACTAAATTGCATAAAATGCCAAATTTGAATTCTAGTAGCTAAAAGGATTAAATAGCTATGGAATTCAAAACTTGAGGTCCTTAATTGGTAATTAGACCATTGATGAAAAATATGTAGATATTTTTGGTGAATCATCCATGAAAAAATTAGAAAAGGCTAAGGACTGAATTGGAAATGAGAAAAATTAAAAGATGATAATTAATTAAATAAGATATCATCCTATTTTCATATCATCTTCCCCAAATATTTCCATGGAAACCCTAGGAAAAGAGAAAACAAGCTTTCAAGGCATAAATTGGCATGTTATTATGTCCCGTTTTTAGTAATTTTTATATTTTTGAGATCGGGGAAGCTTAATTTCTATATTTGGGGGGTTAAGTTGAATAGATATCAAAGTATAGAAAATTTTCCATGGATGAATATGCTGAAATTTAAAAGTTTATAGTAGAAAATGAAAAGTTGTTGATAGATAAATAACTTTTACAAAGGGAAATTTGATGGAATTTTGATTTAGGGACTAAATTGAAAAATGCTAAAACACATGAAAAATTATGAAATTTTGAGAATACATGTGCTGTAAAAGTTATATTAGAATTTTGGTTAGGCTTGGAATAAGGATTAAATTGCATGAATTTCAATTTTCGAGCCTAGGACGAAATTGGAATTAATCAAAAGTATAGAGACAAAATGGTACTTTTGCCAAGATTGTAAATTGAGTTCAATAGAATATGAAATGGATTGAATTGATGATTAAATTCATTTATATAGATCCAGAAGTACCAAACAATGAGCTAAATAGAGGAAAGAAAAAGATTTCAGATTAGTAGATTTTATATACGAACAAATATCAAGGTAAGTTCGTATAACTTAAATGAGTATGGAAATGTATTGATTTGAATGTTATATTACATTGATTATGTTATATGAAATCATGTATGTGAATTACATATGTATAGCAATGAATGTAATGATACATGTTTGGAAAATTATTGAAAAAGGGTTGAATTCCTTGAATGTTGAACTTCGATGGATAAAAGGTGATTTCCCTAATGAAACTGCATGTGTTTGAAAATGGATTTAGCCCAGATGGATAATCTGAAAAGAGCTTCTCGAGTATATGTTTAAATTAGGATTTAGCCTGGACTGGTAATTGTAATTGACTGGATTTAGCCTGGACTGGTAATCCAAAATGAACTCTATAGGGAATTCTTTGTCATATAAAGGATTTAGCCTAGACTGGTAATTCGACAAAGCCCTTAGAGTATATGTTAAAACTAGAATTTAGCCTAGAATGGTAATTCTACTGTGTAATATGTGGCTCGAGAGTGTACCTATAAGGTACTGCTGGACATGAATTGACAGATAATGGAATTGTGCACCTCGATTGTACTACTTGAAATGTCCATCGAAAATTCAATGATTCAACGAATAAAATACGCATATGACATGATGAGCTCATCTATGCATATTGGTATATTCGTGAATAACATGTTGGTTGAATGTATGTGAATAGGCAAATTGCCAAAAAGTTGGAAAGCATGTTTTGTATGGTTAATATATTGAATGAAATGGTAAGCTTAGTTTATGTTATACGAGCTTACTAAGCATAATATGCTTACTAGGTTTTATTTTCCCTGTTTTATAGTGCTCAAAGCTCGGGAAGGTTGGCAATTTTTCGTAGCAAATCATCACACTATCAACTTATTATTTTGGTATAAAAGAAAATTTTATTTTGTTAATGGCATGTATAAGCTAACTGTACCATCCCAAATTGGGCCTAGAAGGATTGGGCCCATTGGGCCTTAGGCGTAGGAGCGTTTAAAATTTTTGGGAACAAGAGAACGGCTTTAATGCAAGTTGGATCTAGTAGGTGAGTGATTTTGGAAGGTTAGAGGGCTTCTATGAAGTCTCGGGTTCAAACTTTGGCTTCAGGGAAATTTTGGTTTTAGGTGAAAAAAACCCTAGGAGTTAGTAGGTAATGTAGAGAAAATGACACAAGTGGAGTGTGTAGTGTAGTGGCAAAGTGATGCCACTTAAGCAGCAAGGGAGTGATGCCAAAAGGAAGGAAGGAGGTCCAAGGTTCAAGTCTTGGCTCTTGCATTTTGGTTTTCTTTTTATATGGACTTTAGAATTTGGCCATAGATTTATATTTAGTTGCGCATGATGTTGGACACAAGGAGTTAGTTGGTAAAGTGGCTAGTGGCGTGGATTTTGCTATAGGGGAGCCTAGGTTCGAATCTCATGACAAGCAAGGGAGTATTTATTTTGCGGATTGGACGGGAAGAGTTTGATTTGGATTTAAAATCTACTGAAGAAGGGATCCCACATCGAAAAGATACAAAGAAGGAGTGTACCTGGTTGGCATTGGGCATAGGAGTGCTCGGAGCGCAGTTTAGCAGCTTCAGATTCCTATCAGGTGTGTATTCTCTCTACTTTAGTTGTAGAGCGGCAAATGCCGAAATGCCGGTGACACGGCGATAGTAACCACACGAGCGTGCAAGCGCATGTGTGGGGCTTCAACGCGATATAGTTGAGGCCATCAGTAGTGTTCTTGTGGGTGTGGACTGTTGGGCCACGATGGCCCGAAAGGGGCCAAGTGGACCCAATGGGCCCGGGGGCCCATATGAGTAAATTGGATGATTGAGTAGTAGATAGTGAACTAGACTATGTGAATCTCAAATATGTGGCTAGGTTTGGCTGAATGGGTCACACGAGTGTGTGGGCCCACTTAGGTCGAGAATGGGCCTTAAGCCCATTCGTATCATTATCTTTATTTAGAATACTTGAGTCGTTCGAGGCGACAATAGACCTTCTGTTGGGTCGTTAACACTTGGTTTGCAAAATTACCAAAATATCCCTAGTTTGTGAAATTACCGAAATACCCCTGGTTTGTGAAATTATCAAAATACCCCTAGTTTGCAAAATTACCAAAATATCCCTAGTTTGTAAAATTACCGAAATACCCCCAATTTGTAAAATTACCGATATACCCCTAGTTTGTAAAATTACCAAAATACCCCTGGTTTATGAAATTACCAAAATACCCTCGATTTGTGAAATTACCAAAATCCCCCAATCTGTAAAATTATCGAAATACCCCCAGTTTGCAAAATTACAGTTTTACCCCTAAATAACAAAATGACCGTTGTACCCTCGTGGTAGTACTAGCATTTTATGTGTTAATTGCATAATTGATTATGCTTGAGATACACTTCATACAGGAATTAGTTATGAGTAGAATTACCGAACTACCTCTGAAGGGTAGGATTATCGGAATACCCTTATAGGGTAAAATGACTGATTTGCCCTTATAGGTAAGTGATTGGCTTGTGCTATGATATGACCGGTTTGGCTATGGTTATATGATTGATATGCTTCTATTACATGTTTAAATGATTGTTATTGAGCATAGCCATTCTACATACACGTGTAATGATTGAGCATGACATGTACGACATATTGCATGAGGTTGGGTTATTGATGATCGGGGAAGTGTATATCGGTGGCTTTGCCACATTCTGTATAATGGCTATATGCTAACCTAAATATGGCTCCGTGCTATCTTGATTATGGCTTTGTGCCAATCGTATTTACCTGAGGCTGTGTACCGATTATATTATCGTTGCTGATGGCTATGTGCCAAACATAATATAGTTATTGATGACTCTGTGTCAATCATATTTACCCAGGGTTGTATGTTGATTCTACTATTATATCGGTGGCACTGTCACACTAAAGGATGGTTTGGTGCCTCATTATCGTATCGGTGATTTGATCACATGTTGATCGGTGGCTAGACCACGTTATATTGACTTTGAGCGGTGTATGCATCAAGATGACTGCCAAAGAGGTGTGTAGAGGATGGAGGGTTGATTGTAGAAATCCCCACAGGTGTGTTGAGGATGGACTTATGGAGCGGAGTGTAGAGGATGGAATACTAGGTTGGGCTGGGTTGCATTGCATTCACTATTTATGCCATGTTGTTAGGGCTACGACCCAGTTCAACTTGTATGGGCTTCGGCCAATTTCATTACTGTGAGAGCTAAGGCTCAACGTGCTTCTGTGGGCTTAGGCCCAATTATCGTTCGTATAGGGGATTACACACTAAGTACTCGTAACTCACCCCTCTGCTTAATTTTGCAGGTAATTCCTAGCTTTGCAAATTTGGAGTCAAGGTGAACTCTATGGTGGCCTTACATCGTATCTTAATAAATTCCGTTTTGCGGTACTATATATTTTATTTAAATTTGGGTTTTTGTTTTGTAATAAGGCCTTTGGTATTTTGTTTTGGTTTTAGCTTTTAATTCGGTTACTGCTTATTAATTTTGAATGCTCAATTTGGGACTTTCTAAAACATTAATAACTGTTTTTCTATAATGTTAATACACAGCTTACAAACTATAATGGATAAAACTCTGGATTTTCTTAACATTGATAACTCTTTTCAAAATATCGCTTGTCTACAATAATTTAAATGTTGTTTTTCTGAAACTCATTGAGTTGGATTAATTATAAACAAGATCATCGAAAATAGCAACGAAAATGTTTTTGCAAAGAGAACTATAAAACAAATTGGATTTTTTTCACAAGCAACAAAACTTGATATTTTTAACGAATGCGCAGATTCTTTAACAACCTTTCCATGTGACATGCCAAGATCCGGTCATAACGTCTAGGCCGAGTTTTGGGTGTTACACTAACTAAATCAAATGATATTGTGTAAGTAATGAATGAAACTTAGTCACTGGAATGGCCAATACACTTATGTTTTGATATATGTTATGGTTGAATCAATACATTAACTAAAATGATAAGTATTGTAACACCCTAAAAATCCGAGTATATATATATTGCATGATTTGGTGTTTAGATTTTAAAGGAAAAATTTCTTACTTTTATTTTAGTGCTTATTGAAGTCCTAAAGAGGAGTATAGCATAATTTGGATAAGGAATAAATTTAATAATTGAGAATTTATTGAAGAGAAGCAAATGTCATTAAGACTTAAGTTAAATTAAGTGTTAATGAGTGTCATAAGTTGAGTACATGGCATGGTGGTGTTGGCGCATGAGTTATAGCATGAGGGAAGAGGTTGAATCCTTGTTTAGCATCTAGGTAAATTTTATTTTAATTTTTCGCACATGTATAGCAAGTGTCGGCCAAGAGTATATATGGTAAGTGTTGACCATGTTATTTTTGGTTAGTGTATCAAAGGATTAAGGAAATAGTTAACTTATGGCATGGAATCAAAAACTTAAGGAAAGATAGGGGGACATAAGGCAAATATCAAGGAAGAATTTTGGAAACAAAATCATGGCCAATTGACCATGTTTTGACGACAACTTGGTATAGGGAGGAGCCAAATTTTAGTATTAGTTTGGCTAAGAAATTAATTTTCTCTTTGGTCATTCCTTGCACCTTGTGCAGAATTTTTGTTTTCTCTTCTCAACTTTTCATCTTGGCGAATTGTGCATTTGGTAAAGCTCAAATTTTGTGATCAATTTGGTCATTTTTTTATTTCTTTAGCCATTGCTTTGTGTCTTTTCTTTGAGTGCGAAATCAACTATACCAAAAGGACCATCCTTTCTCTTTTCTTTTACCATGGCCGAATGTACTAGCTCCTAAAATCCATCTTTTCTTCTCTTCTCATTGAAATCAAACAACATCATCACCATCTCTTCTTTCATATTTTAATTCCTCTCATTCAAAGTTTCTCCATCAAACACTCTCATGGCGAATGCTAGAGTGCCCTTAGTCGAATCTTTATTTCTTTTCTTTGATCATACATAACGAAATCTTCATCCATCACAAACACCTTTCTCAATCTTTCTTTTCGATCGTGGATTATAGGTAAGGGGTTCTTTTTTTTCGTTTTCGACTTATTAATAGTGTTATGGCCGAATATTAATGGTGTTATGAAGGACTATTTGGATCGAAATAAACGTTCGTTCTAATAATGTTTCATTCGTTATTATATAGTGCAATAACGGAAGATCGGAACTCAAGTGATCGGGAGAATCGTAGAAACGTTGGAATCGATTTATTGTGGTAAGGAAATCACATCCTTTTAAAGCCTCTAGTACTATTTCGATATTATTTTAGATTTAACTAATATCCCTTTGGATCTTGAAGACTTTCAAAATAGGGAAGAAAAGGGCGGTGGTTAGTCACGTTAAGAGGGGCGGATCTGTAAATCCCCCATTTAAACGAAGAGCGGTTTGGCGGTCAGGATTCTCCACCGGTTGCGGACCATCTTGAAGGAGTCAATTATTTGAAGTGGTACGAACTTCCGAGCCTTTATCGTTGGTGGATTCTCGCGACTAACGAACCAATAAGCGAGGAGAAGCCGAAAATCAAGTGATTCAAAATCAAGAGGGTAAGATTTTGGATCTATTATCGATTAAGTATGTTTGTACGAAATAGTGTTCTAACGGATCGAAATATGTTTTAGGTGCCGAGGAGCGAGAAGGATTAGTACTCTCGGTATCGAGGTGTGTAACTTCACCCTATTTCTTGGTTGGATGTCAATTTCGGTACTGAAGTAAAATCGTAAAAACGACTAGATCGGTAAAAAAAACGTAACAACTGATATTTTGGTGAAAATACGTGAAAACGACTAAAATCGTGAAAATTTCGAAAATGCCCTCGAGAAATTACTTGTTAATATGTAAATTGTATGTTTCGATAAATTGGGCCAAAATACTCTAGTTCGATAAATTGGGCCAAAATACTCTAGTTTGATAAATTGGGCCAAAATACTCTAGTTCGATAAATTGGGCCAAAATACTCTAGTTCGATAAATTGGGCCAAATTACTCTAGTTCGATAAATTGGGCCAAAATACTCTAGATTGATAAATGGGCCAAAGCCCACTAGACTGCTAAATGGGCAAATTGCTAAATTATTTTTATGGGCCAAATGAAATGTTTAATGATAAACCCACCATTATGAAGAATTTTTTTTATGACTATATTTTGATATATACGCATAATTGCATGGGGTGGGGCATATGAAGAGAAGAATGGCCAGTTGCCAAAAATCTAGTTCGGTGGCTCTGCCACAATTATGGCTTATTGCCTCTAGTTCGGTGGCTTTTCCACAAATAATTAAATGGCTTATTGCCTCTAGTTCGGTGGCTTTGTCACAAATAATTAAACGGCTTATTGCCTCTAGTTCGGTGGCTTTGCCACAATTATAAAAAAAGGCTTAATGCCTACGATTGGTGTGTTGGCGGGGTGGGTTGACTTGATCCCCACAGGTGTGATGGTTGGTACGGGGGTGTTAGCGGATGGATATTAGGTTTGGTTTGGGAAATTCATTTTACATGCATTTTTAAATTATTTTATTTTATGATATATTGTTGAATTCGTGATTGGGCTCAAGCCCGACATAATATCTTGATGATCGGCCCAATAATGGTGGTAAGTGAGTTGCACTGCGAGTTCTAAGTAACTCACCCCTTTAATTTTCCATCTCGTAATGGAAATTGACGTGGACTTGGGCCGAGGATGACTTCGTGGAGGCCATCTTGCAAAACATGGGTTATTTAAACTCGAACTTTTTAATAAGTATTTTTACTATTTTGGGTTATTGTAATAAGGGCCTCTATAAATAATTTATGGATTTTATGTGTGTTTGGTTTTAAACTATACTTGGGACTTTTAAATATGGGCTATGATTATATGATGTTTTTATTAAAATAAATTTGGGTTTTCAAGTATATGAAATTCTTTTATAAATATTTTATTATTGTTAACTCTATAATAAATTACCTAAAGGTTTTGATAATACAATGTTAATAATTTTTTCAACTAATGTTTTCTAATATTTATCAAATGCAAATACTCTTCTAATTTTATTAAATCCTGTAATTAATATTGTAGCTTTCAACTTATTGAAGATTTAAAAATAGCTCGATTCATGTAACAAACCAAATCTAGTCTCAATGCATAGACCGGGTTTGGGGTGTTACAAGTATGAACATCAAATGTTGCAAATTATGTACATTGAATAAAAGTAAGTTATTAAACACAAATATATGATGAAATGTATTAGTTTGGATGATAGAAATTGACTTGAATTATACTTGCAATTGGTTGGATTATACTTGTAAGTGTTGGTGCAGGATGATGGAAAATTTGGGTGAGAAATGAGTGTAGGAAATGGCCTTATTTTGTCCACATGGGTAGACACATGGGCGCGCACACGTCCTGGTACATGGGCATGTTATCTGGTCATATGTCCCCTGCATTTTAATTTTGAAAAACAGATTGCTCAGAATTGAGCACACGAATAGAGACACGAGCGTGTGTCTCAGCCGTGTGCGTGACACGGCCTTGAACATGAGTGTGTGTTACAGTCGTGGGAAACCTGCACCAAATTCAAATTAAATTAATTAACCACACAGCCTAGCACACGGGCGTGTGCCATGGCCGTGTGGCGCAAGTTAGATAGCAACCTAAATTGGACATGGCCTGATGCACAGGCGTGTATATGCGTCAGACGGGCATGTCCCTTGGACCACACTGGCGTGTGAGCTCTACACTTTAGAAAAATTTTGAAATTTTGCTAAAAATTCCTAGAGGTTACGAATAAGTCCCAACTTAATTGTAGTGCTTGTATTGGGCCTCGATGGTCCATTTAAGGGACGTTCTTAACAACCTTGGTTAATGAATAGTGATTTACATGATTTATCTGAAAATGTTCTGAAAAGTTTCGGTAATACTCTGTAACCCTATTCCGGTGATGGATATGAGTTTGAGGTGTTACATTTATTTGTATCAGAGCTGCGGTTTAGTCGATTGTTGGACTAACGTAGTAAGTATGAGTTTAGCTATACTTTCCATTATATAATTGTGATAGTGTGATATCTCCTGACCATTTTTAAATGTATTTTTCATATAGTAAATGTCTTCTGACTGAGCTAGAGCTGATCCTGAGGAAGCTAAGAGTACTGCTCAAGCTTTCGTACAAAGAGCTACATCTAGTAGTAGAAGGCCCAAGTCTGAGGGCTGAGATGATGAGGGAAAAGCTACATTCTTTCAAATAATAAATGAATGATTTACACAATATATAAGAACAAATCCTGTTGTTCAGCAACCTCCCCCACCTGCTCCTCAACCAATTCCGAAGATGCCATAGGGTACTGAATCAGTTAAAATTGGTAAGGCTCCAATTGATAAAATCAGAAAATATGGGACTGAGGAATTTAGAGCTAATATAGATGATGATGCAGAAAAGGCTGAGTTTTGGTTGGAGAATACTATTTGGGTATTAGATGAATTGTCTTGTTCACCAGTCGATTGTCTGAAATATGCATTTCTTTATTGAAGGACACAACATATTATTGGTGGAAAAGTATAACTTCTGTCATTTCAAAAGAAAACATTACATGGGAGTTCTTTCAAATAGAATTCAGAAAGAAATATATATATGTCAAAGATTCTTAGACCAGAAAATAAATGACTTCTTAGAACTTAAATAAAGGAACATGACATTATCAGAATATGAATGGGAATTTGTTCGACTAAGTAAATATGCTCAAGAATGGGTTCAAACTGAGGCTAAAATGTGAAAATGATTCGAAGAAGGGCTGAATAAAGATAATAAACTATTGATTGGTATTCTTGAAATAAGAGAATTTGCAATATTGGCTGATCGAGCATTAAAAGTAGAAGAATTAAGCAAAGAAAAGAAACAAGTTGAGAGAGAAGCTCAGATTTTTGGTAAAAGACTTGTGGGAAAATCCCAATCATCTGTTTCAAAGAAATTAAATAGATAGCAAGATCGTTTTACAGCATTTGCTGCGTATTTTGGAAAAGAGCGGGGTTCTCAACGGTCTAACTCGAGATCATCGTCCCCATTAGTAACCAGTGTTGGTAATGTCGGCAATCCAAAGCTGAAATGTAACATCCCGAGATTGGGCCTAGAAGAATTGGGCCCAATGGGCCTTGGGCGTAGGAGTGTTTAAAAATTTTTGAGAACAAGAGAATGGCATTATTTCAAGTTGGACTTATTAGGAAGGTGATTTTGGACATTTACGGGGTCCTAGGAAGCTTTGGGTTCAAGTTTGGCTATGGGGAAAATTTTGTGTTTAAGCCTATTAAGGGGAGAGAGTAAGTGACCTTAAAGTTTATGGAAATAAATGAGTAAATGGTTAGCACAAGTGAGCTATTAGTGAAGAGGTTATGGCGCCACATGTATTACCTTGAGGGAAGAGGTTCAAATCCCTTTGTGTGCATTGTGACTTTTATTTTTTTTCTTTCCTTCCTTAATGTGTCGGTCAAGGAGTATTTATGACAAGGGTGGACTTCATTATTTTTGGTAAGGTGGCTAAAAAAATAAGGCAAGGTTGAGGTTAGGGAAAGGAATCAAAAGGAATAGGTAAGTAAGGGGACAAGAGGCTTATTTCATGGGTGGTGTTTTGGAAAGTTTGGGTGGCCAAACTCTTATCCTAGGGGATGAATGTGGATGCTTGGGGCTAGGATGATAGCCAATTTGGTGCTTGATGTTTTGGTAAAAACAAAAGTGTCAGTTTTGGGTCAAAATACCAATACCATCATTGTATTTTTTTTCTCTCAAAACTCCCTCTCCTAGCCGAATATGGTTATTGGTAATTGGTAAGATTTTGGTTGTTTTGGCCAATTCTTTATTGACAATTTGGTATCATTTTTCTTTTCTCCCCAAACTCCTTTTGTTCTCCTTGCCGAATCTACACAACTTGGAGAGTGCAAATTCCATTTTTTTTCTTCTTGCCGATTGTACCCCAAACTTTGAGACCATTTCTTTTGTTCACTCATCCTTCTTGAAAATCGAAACACTTCAACCACCTTGATACATCTTCTCCTTTCTTTTAATCATTTCTACTCATTTGTGCTGGCACTCACTCGTTTGATCAATCGAGTTATAGTGGAAGGCAGAAACTTTGACTTATCCGTAGCCATTGTACAATCGTTAGAAATCGGAACTAATAAGTAAGGGATTCATCATGGTTCTTTTTGGATCTTTTCGTTGACCAGTTATTTTGCTTAACGAGATAGTGGTTGTGACTAATCGATTATATTTTTAGGGACTAAATCGCTCGATCTATCCCTCGTAATAAGAGACTCGGATTGTTGGTAAGTGATATAGATTGTTAATCAATCGCAATACTTAGATGAAATTGTAAATTGGGTTTGGACTAATTGTTGATCGATTGTACTTCTAGGTGCCGCGAAGAGTATCGTGTTACGGATCCCGTAATAAGATGTGTAATCCTGTACCTTTCGTATACATATCTGAAATGGTGTGTAATCTCACACTTGCCTAAAAGTTTGTATGAAATTTTCTGTGAATTGGTCAAAATACCGAAGAAAACTAAAAATCGACATCCGTAATCACTCGGGCGCGCGTATGATCGTAGTGGTAATTATATTTTGTAATAAAATAGTTTCTGTTAGAAACAATGATGTGTTTTTGAAAAATCACGAAAAATAAGGGAAAGGGAATTAGAAAGTAAATGAGAAATAAAATAAAAGCTTACTGTGTCTATTTTGATAAGAAAGAAACGGAGAAGGAAAAGGAATTTTATATTCTGAGATATGTTAATTTTAGTGAGTCTGGTTCTGAATGATTTCGTGGTTTCCTAATCTATCTTGGAAAAATCATATAAAATTGTACAAAGTGAACTATAGGATATAATTTATATGTATGGATTCCTTAGTGATCCTATTTTCAATAGAAATAAGTGGGAGCAGTATATAAAAACTGTACAGTGAGATATTTGAAATTAAAGAAGGAGAGGTCAGAATCGTTGGACAGTGAAACAAGGGAAACTTTAAGGAATAAATTGTACTAAATGGTTAAGCCAAAAAAATTCTGGAAAAATTGTAATAAGAAGATATATGAGTCTAGTTTCAAGAAAAATTTACGGATTAAGATTTTGAGTTTCCTAACACAAGTTATAGTCAATTTAGTCAGTACGACGCAGATGGATAGTTTAAATTTTTATGCCCAAATTAGTAGTTAAGTCTGGATTGCGAAATTACCAAATTACCCTTAGTGGGTTGTAACACCCCAAACCCGGCCCATGAGTCCTGACCGGATCTGGTATGTCACTGAGTAAAACGGTTTGGAACATTTTGAGTGTCTGGTGAAAACTTGATAAAATATGTTTAAGGTATTAAAACAGTGTTTGATAAAACTCAGGAGGGATTGATTTTTATAACCATGGTTGTGTTGAAAACCCTTTGAAAACACTTGATCAGTTAAAATTTTAAAATCATCAGGGTTATAGTTGACATGGTGTATTTTGCTACCCGATGGTAACATCTTTGAAAACTCGTAGAAGTTATTTAGTTTGAAAATATTACTTTTAACCGATTCACTTAACATTTATAATTTCATTTGTAATTTAGTATAAGTAAAATAAAAACAACTATGTAAACATCCAAATAATAATTAACGGCCTTATTACAACCCAAATTAAAAATGTAGAAAGTAAATAAACATGAACAGAATCAAATAAAATTCCAAAACCAAGGAACAAGCATGGTAAACCGAGTCCTCTCGGCTCCATCTCCATGATCTACTCATCGCAAAATAATTTGGGAAGGGTGAGTCACCAAGACTCGGTGTGTAAATCCCCACCCGAAAAATGCATCTCATACACAATTTATTAATAAACATGCAACATGCAACCCAACTAACCATCCATACTCCTTTACTACCCGTGTGGTCAAAACCACTGGTGGTCAAAACCACTGGTGTCTAGAGTCACAAATCAAGTGATGGGGCCAACCCATCGTGTGGTCAAAACCACTGGTGGTACCAAACCACTGGGACTTAGTCACAATTTAACAATAGTGTGGTCAAAACCTTTGGTGACCAAGTCACAATAAATCGATGGGGCCAACCCATCTTGTGGTCAAAACCATCGGTGACGATCCATAGAAATCATCCCCCTCCTCTCATTAATCCCACCATCATCATGCTTACATAACAATTTGTCATAATCACATATATCATGCATTTATGTGTAGCATAGCATTTAACAGCATGTGATGGCATACTCAAGCATATATCATAGATCACGTAATAGGGGACTTACCCGGAATCCATGCTTAAGCCCACAAGCAAATCACTACCATAATTATTAACAAGGCAACAATATAGCAAAGTTTACTAATAAAGTGTGTAAAGAGTTTACACACCTGTTACTACCGAAATTCCTAGATCCCAAAGATCCGATCTACGATGCTAGATCCTTTGACCCTAAATTCGGCCAACAACAAGGTTAGGAACTTAGGCCTATTCGGCCAAACCAAATAATCCCGAAGGATACGATGTACTCGAAATAACACTCACCTTAGTTGCTGATTTGGTCTCCTGAAACGGCACTTATTCCTGAAATCGTTGAGATCCTTATATGGCACATATTAGTTTCGCATTTAAACATAAACTTTTAACAAATGGCCCTTGGTGAATGATGTATAAGCCTTACCTTGAAAAATCAAATCCAAAGCTCCTTCAATCGGCTATGGCCTCCCTACAATCGATTTAATCACATTAATAAGAGTCATAGGCCATTCGCCATAATCTTGAACCTAAAGAGGTTATTACCCTTACCTTAATGACTATTTAGGCCCTAAACACCACAAGTCAGCACCACTTGGTGTTGTTAGGGGTTCGACTACCTTCAATGAAGAGAAAAGAACTGAATGCTAGAGTGAAACAGCACCTTTCTTTAAGGGGATTCGCCAAGTGGATCTTAATAGGAGAAGAAAAGATTTGATAAAAGAGTGGAAGAGGTTCACTAATAGAGAAAAGAAGAAGGAATTAATCGTGGTTTCGACTTTGTAAAAGAAGAAAGGAAGTAGATGGGAGATGAGGAGATTGACTGACAACCAAATGAAAAAAAGAGAACTTCTTTGAATGATTTTTGACACCCTTGCTTAACACATAACCGAATATGGATGGCCCTAAGGAGTCCCAAAACCGGCCATCACCCCTCTCTTTTGTGATAATTTCAGCTTTTAATTATCACCCATTCAATCAAAATCAAAAGCAATATTTATCTTCCCTTAATCTCCTCTTTGAGCAAATATAGATTATCAACAACACTTACTCTTTCAGCCCAATCCTATAGCAAAAATTAAGCTTTATCCTTATCAATTTAAGAGTCCAAAATCAAGCCATTACTCACTCTCCCATTCACGCCGACTTCCAAACAAGAAATAAAATGCCAACTGCAGCTTCTTTGGTTCAAACCCAGGACCTGGTGGAGGCAAACTGCACCCACGCCTCTAACCATTCTGCCAAGTCGTGTCTTTGGTGACATAACCCCGTCACAAATTCTTTTAAGAGCTCCCTTCTTTGCTTTAACTCCTAAAACGAAAATAAAAACACCCACTGCTTCTAGCGTGACTCGAACTTGAGTCCCTTTGCCAACACCCTTAAGTGGCGCCCCAAACCACTCCACCAAACGACTTTCATGTCCAAACCTTACCCACAAAATCTGTTAAGGCCTTCCAACTTAGCCCCTTTCTTTAACTCCAAAAAAAGCCCAAAAACAAAATGCATTCCCCCCTTGTAACTCCCAAGAATCGAACCCAATACCTGCCCATTCGTCACCCCTAAGCCTTTAAGTGGCGCATGAAAGCCACTTTGCCAATTAACTCTTTGTGTTAAGCTTCACCCGAAATTTTACTTAACCCCTATCTCACCTAATTCCTTCCTTTTAAGCACTTAAAAAGAAATTTTTAGTCCTAAGTCAGGCCTAGCTCGGGGTTATTTCTAGACCCTAGAACATGCTTAGCAATCATAATATTCATTTCTTCAAGCACACACATGGGAAAATAATTAAATTACAAACAACCCCTAGTTTAGGATTTTACATGGGTAATATTACCAATTTATGAAAATGCCCTTATGGGTCGAATTACCAAATTACCCTTAGTGGGTAAGATTACTGAATAACTAAAGTGCCCCTAAAGGGCCGAAATACAATATTGCTTAATGGACTGAATTGACATATTACCTTATAGGTCGATTGGACATATTGATTAATGGGCCAATCTGATATTTTGATAAATGGGCCAATTTGTTATTTTGATAAATGGGCCAATCTGATATTTTGATAAATGGGCCAATCTGGTATTTTGATAAATGGGTCAATCTGATATTTTGCTAAATGGGCTAATCTGATATTTTGCTATATGGGCCTAATTGATAATTTGTTATAATGAGCCGTACTTTTGTAATAAATATACGAATAAATTATTGTGATTTGTTATGCATTATATACATGATTTGCATGGGATGGGATAATGATGAAGAGAAGTTTTGGTAGCTATGCTACATAAATTTGGTGGCTCTGCCACAAATCTGAAAAATGGCAATGCCATGTAAATTCTGTTAATCTGGCGGCTTGTCCACAGATTTGATATAAATGGCTTAATACTTATGTTTGGTGTGTTGGCAGGGTGGGTTGACTAAAGATCACCCACAGGTGAGTTGGTTGGTACGGGTGGTGTGTAGCGGATGGAAAACTAGGTTTGGTTTGGGAATTGCATTTCATATTCATGTTATATTCATTACATTATTATTGTATGTGGGCTTAGGCCCAAATAATTGCTTAATGAGATTTTGGCCCGATGAACAATGGTAAGGGATTTTACATTGAGTTCTTGTAACTCACCCCTTTTTCTTAACCACATAGGTAATGCTCCGTGAATTTGGACTTGGAGCCACGGATGACTCGGTGGAGGCCATACTTGAAATGGTGTTATTAAATTTTAAATTTCTATTTTGTTTATTTTATTATTTTGCTATATTGGTTTAAGTTGTAATAAGGCCTCTGGAGTATTTTGTTATTTGCTTTATGGTTGATATACTTATTATTTTGCTTAATTTGTTTTAAACGAGAATTTTTCTAAAAACTTAAATAAAGATTTTCCAAAATCGATTAACAAATGAATTTCATAATAAACTTTATAAATATTTTAACACGAAAGTTATTTTCTCGAACTATCAAACAATATTTTCAAAAGTTCACGGTTTTAAAGTTCACTACCTTGATTGTTGACTCATCAATCAATCTCTCAAAAATACTTGTATTTTATCTACGTTTCCGCAACGATTTCAAAATACTTCTGCAACTCTCTTTCTAAACATCACTTATTTGAAAATTGTTTATTTCAATTACATTTTCACCACCAAAAAGGTTTTTCTTAAAAGATAATTACATTTTTAAGTAGTTAACAATTGCTTAAGTGTTTTGGGTTTTAACAAAGAGGTTGAAATTTTCAAACGAGTTTTTTTTTTTTGTGACATGCCAGATTTGGGCCTAACTTCTAGGTCAATTTTGGGGTGTTACATGAAATGTAACTACTGCAATAAGTTTCATTTTGGGGAATGTCGTCTAAAAAGTGGGGCTTGCTATCTGTGTGGTTCTTTTGATCATTTCCTCAAAGATTGTCCAGAAAAAGGGGAAAAAGAGGTTGAACAGATTTCAAAACTGATTAATACTGTCTCTAGAGGTAGACCACCTCGACACCCTGCAAATGTCGGTGGTAGTCGAAGTGCTAACAAAAAAATTAACAGTCATATCTGAGGTACGAGCACCGGCGAGAACCTATGCTATACGTGCCAGAGAGGATGTCTCTGCCCCAAACATCATTACTGGTACATTTTCTTTACTTGGCATGATATTATTACTTTAATTGATCCCAGTTCCACACACTCATATATATGTACAAAATTAGTAAATGTTAAAAATTTATCAGTTGAATTCACTGAATTTGTAGTGAAAGTTTCAAATCCTCTGGATCAATGTGTGATGGTGGATAAAGTTTGTAAAGACTGTCCATTGATGGTAAAGGGTAAATGCTTCTCAGTTGATTTAATGTTACTGCCTTTTGATGAATTTGATATAATTTTGGGAATGGATTGGTTAACCCAGCATGATGCAGTAGTGAATTGTAAACAATTGTGTTGAAATGTTAGAATGGTGAGTTATTCCATGTTGAATCTAATAGATTAGATGGGTTGTCTAATGTGATTTCAGTAATAATAGCACAAAAATGTATCAAAAAGAGATACGATGCTTATCTTTCTTATGTATTGGACACAAAGGTAACTAAGTCAAAGATTCAGTTAGTGCCAATAGTGTGTGAATTTCCTGATGTGTTTCTGGAAGAATTACCTAGTTTTGGCACCAGTTAGAGAAGTAGAGTTTTCTATAGACCTTATTCTGTGAACAACACCAATAGCTATAGCACTTTATAGAATGGCTCCAGCTGAGTTGAAAGAGTTGAAAGCACAGTTACAAGAATTAATTGATAGAGGCTTTGCTCGACCCAGTTTCTCACCTTGGGGTGCACCGATTTTATTTGTGAAGAAGAAAGATGGATCTATTAGGTTATGTATTGATTACAAGCACCTAAATAAATTTACAATAAAGAATAAGTACTCGTTGCCTCGAATAGATGACTTATTTGATCAGTTAAAAGGGGCTATTGTATTTTCAAAAATTGATCTTCGCTCGGGTTACTATCAGTTACAGGCAAAGGACTCAGATGTTCCAAAAATAGCTTTTAGAACCAGGTATGGTCACTATGAGTTTTTAGTGATGCCATTTAGGCTGACTAATGCACCGGAAGTGTAACAGTCCAGTTTAGACCAGGTCGGAATAGTGGTTTTGGGACCACAAATCTGAGTTAGAAAAATAGTTTAATATTATTTTCTTTGTTTATTGTATGTGAATTGACATGTATGAAAGTTTCGTGTTTTAATTTGATCGTTTATGTGCTTAATTTGCAAAAAAGGACTTAATCGCATTAGATGCAAATGTTGGCTACTAATGTGTAAGTGCTGAATTGCTATTGTTTTTATATTGTGAGGTCCTTAAAATGAAACTTGACCACTTATAATGTGATGGACGGTAGTGGACATTAATTATATGGTTTACATATTATTTTATTATGGTTAAAATGGTAATTTTTGTATTAACATATGATTAAATAAATAAAACATAAAATTCATGCATTTGTTCATCCATTCTAGCCAAAAATAAGAGAAAGAAAAAGGGTTTTAAGCTTTCTTAACATTTGGCCATTGAAAGCTTTGATTGAGGTATGTTTTTTATTCTGTTTTTGATAATTTTTACGTTTTTGAGATCGTTGTTTGAAATACTGTAAAGCCCATGTCTCAATTTTTGAATTTGATGATGATTTTGTGTTTTTCCATTGTTGAAAGCTTGTGGTTTTTGTTGTTTGATGATGGAAAAATATAGATATGTGATAGATTAATATGCTTTGTCTTTGGATTTTTGATGAATTTGAGTAATTTGGGCTAAATTGTGAAAATAATAAATTGAGGGACTAAAATATAAAATAAATGAAATGTGTGGACTTATATGAGCTTAGTGAATATTCAGCCAAGCTATTATGTAATGAAATTATATTTATTTTGTATTTTGTGAAATAGGGACTAATTTGTGAAAATGTGAAATGTTAGGGGCAAAAGTGTAATTTATCCATTTATGTGTTTTTGGATGAATTTAATTGAATATGTGATAAAATAAGTTAAATTGGTATTAAATTTAGTGTAACAGCCCGATTTTGGGGCTAGTTAGAATAGTGGTCTCGGGACCACTAATCTGAGGTTGAGGAAAATTATTTTAGTATTATTTTATGTGTTATGGAATTAATATATGGCTATATGAAAATTTCGGTGCTTTAATTAAGCAATTGTATGTTTAATTGTGAAAAAGGACTAAATCGTATAAAGTGCAAAAGTTCCATTATAAGTGGTAGAGGTGTCTAATAGCCAAAGAATATTAAATTGGAGGTCCTTAAAGTGAATTTAGGCCATTAGATGTGTGACAGCCAGCCATATAGCTTAGGGGGACAAGAGCATTAATTTTAGTCAAAATTTGGTGACATTAGGTGATAAAAAATGAAGAAAATAAGATAAAAAGATGAGATATCATCTTTCTTCTTCCATCGAAAATTGAAGGGAAAATAGGGGATTTTAGAGACCAAACTTTCAACCAAGCTATCTACTTGCAAGCAAGTGATTTTGGTAATTTTATTTGATGATTTTTGTACTTTTGGAATCCACAAAGCTTGGGCTAGCTAATGAGGGGACTAATTTGTTAAATGGTTGAAAGTTTAGGGACTTTCCATGAGAGAGTTTATGTTGCTAGCTGAGTTTTTATGGAAGAAAATGAATGTTAGGGAGATGAGAAATAACTTTTGTGAAAGGTGTTGTCATGAAAACACCTAAATGGACTAAGTTGTAAATGTTGTAATTTGGTAATAAATGCATGAAATAGTTGAAATTTTGAGTAGTTGTAAGAGTAATAAATGTTCAGGTAGGCTTGTTTAATGAGAGAATGTGATGAAAAATGATTCACGAGATTAAGGACAAAATCGTAAATTTTGCCATAGCACAAGGGCAAAATGGTCATTTTGCCTAAGTAGAGATTATGATGCATTATGATTAGAAAATAATTGAATGAGTGAATTTTTTTGTTATAGACCAAGAAGAGTGCGAAATCAACCTTGACCGAGGAAAAGGCAAGGTTACGAAATAGACCGTTGATCAATATGATTTGCACCGAGGTAAGATAATGTGTAAAAGATGCATCCTAAATACACATGTTGTTACTTATTGGTGCATTGTATGATTGAGAACGTGTATGATTCAGATGGATTGAAGTTGGTAGATAATGATTAATTTCTGTATGAATGTTGAATTAGATATGTAAGTGTGGAATATTACCTGTAGTAATTAATGGTGGGCTATGTGCGATACCACCTTAATTATTATTGTTGGTGGGCTATGTGCAATACCACCTTATTACTTATTTACGATAGGCTGTGTTCGATACCATCGTTTATATTATCATTTGGTGGACTATGTACGATACCACTGTAAATATTCTTGTTGGTGGGCTTTGTGCGATACCACCCAGTTAAAGATAAATGGTGGGCTAAGTGCGAAACCACCGAGTGTTTGGTATTACTAAGAATGGCTTATTGTGTAACTGTGATGTGTTGTTTCATGTGATCATGTGGTGATTAAGTGCAGGAATGTATGCTAAATAATAAGAGCATCTGGTTTGTGACATGGTTGGAATGTGGTAAGAGATGAATGAGTAAGCATGATCTTGGATTGTGAAATGCTATTTATTGATTAGCACATGTTATGATGTTTATTGTTTACATGTAAACCTACTAAGCTTAAAGCTTACTCCTTTTCTTTTCCCTTGTTTTATAGTGTCAAAGAGCCGGGTTGGGATACGAAGATAATTGGAAGATAACCCACACTATCAACTCATCTCGGTATATCTAGATTTAGTATTTTGAGTATGGCATGTATAGGGGCTAGACTAGGTGAATTGTTTTGTTATTTTGGCCAAGTATGTATTAGCTCCTTATAGATGAATTCTTTTATACATGGCCATAGTTAATGGCTCAATACTATCAATCAATGGAATGAAAAGTTATTCATTAATGTGTACGGTGTATGATTGGGTTATTTGGTTATGAATATGTATGAAAGAATTGACGGTTGAGGAGGAATTAAGCTTGATTGAATTAGGGTGATGGAAGAGCTTGGCAAATAGCCTTGCTCTTGTCCACACGGGTAGTGGAAACACGGAAATTTATACACTTTTTCATGCCCTTTTGAACTCAAATTTATGCAGTTTCGATTAAATTCTTGTCAAAAAATAATTAAATTTTCCTAAAAATATGAACATGATGAATTTTAATTAATTTTATAGTCAATTTTGATTTTTTTGACTATTTTCAACAGAATTGCACAAAGGACAAAAATTGGCTCGGCAGACACTGCTCGAGGAATAAACTCGGGAAGCAATTTGAAGTATCAAGGCAAATTTATTTCCAGCCCAAGACGGTCCAATTATGAACATTTATTTATAATTTAATTAATTTTAATTTATTCCCAATTTATTTTGGGCAAAATAAATTAATCTTAATTAATTATGAAAAAGGCCCAGTTGAACCACATCAGTT
Source organism: Gossypium rotundifolium (assembly GCA_025506655.1). Lineage (NCBI taxonomy): Eukaryota > Viridiplantae > Streptophyta > Magnoliopsida > Malvales > Malvaceae > Gossypium > Gossypium rotundifolium. The sequence goes on from CP106722.1 coordinate 66,891,220, forward strand.
GAACCAAACTGGTTGAACCGAACTGAGCAAAGAGTTGGGCAGCCCAAACCGTCCATAGTCTGGCCCAAATCAGCTTATTAGCTGATTAATTAAGCTTGCAAAGAAGCCCTTGAAGACTTTTCAAAGTTGCATTCAACCCCCTCCAAATTTAGTGGCTTTATAGATTTGCCCCGTGCCATATTTAGCAAGGTTGAAACCATCAACTTTGCCACATAGATGGCCGGCCAATGGAGGTCTCTTTGGCTGCTATTTTTTGCTATTTTTAGCAGCCACAACCACCCCTTGATGATCATTCAAAGCATCTCTCAATCCTTCATTTCTCATTCACTCTCTCATTCTCTCCTCTCTCCATTCTCTATTCTTTTCCATTTCATTTCCCCTCCTTCTTGTGCCGATTTCCCCTCTTAGAAAAGAAGTGTTTTTCTAGCCATTTGGAGCAGCAAGTGGAGTGTTCATAAGCCACCTTGATCACCGAGGACAACGGAGAATGAAGAACGGAGCAATCAATCAAGCTACGGAGAAACACCGGATTTGTTTCTTGTTCCCTATCTCTTTAAATTTCGTTGTTGTTTTGACAAACATGTTTATGAATATTTATGCTATTGGAATGGTTAACTTAATCATCTTAGCTTGAATTTAATTCGTGTTGGATTGATTGCATGTCATCCTCTTTAATTATTAAAACTGTGTTTATACTGTTAAAGGCCTCGGTAAAATGCTTGGTTAAGTAAAATCATGTTTAAGTTATCTGGCATTATATATAACACCCCAAACCCTGCCCAGAAGTTAGGCTAGAATCTGGTGTGTCACAATGAAGAAAACGTATAAAGGATCTTGTGATTCATAATAAAATAGGTGTAATTGAAGAAAACAAGTTTGATTAGAAATATTTGATAAAAATACTACTAATCTTTGAAAGGCTGATTGAAGAATCGATATTTGAACTAGTGATCTTTTAAAATCGTAACTTTTGAGAATAGCGCCAATAATACGAAAGTAAATTGAAGTTAAATTATTTATAAATATTTTTGTTATAAAATCCATTTGTTAATCAAATCAATTTTGGAAGCTGTTATTTAAGATTTTAGAAAATTCCCATTTAAAATAATTTAAGAAAAATAATAAATACGTCTAAACTTAAAGCAAATTAAATTTTATCCCAAAGGCCTTACTACAACTTTAAAACCCATATAGTAAAAGTAATCAAAAAAACAGGGAAGAATTTAAAATTCAAAACACCATTTCTGAAGTATGACCTCCACCGAGTCATCCATGGCCCAAGTCCACATCACTGAGTATTACCTACAAGGATCAAGAAAGAAGGGGGTGAGTTACAAGAACTCAGTGCATAATCCCCTTACAGTCATCCACTGGGTCTGAACCCAAAAAGCAACATCTTGGGCCTGAGCCCACATAGCATAATCTTGGGCCTAAGCCCATTTACATAACAGAATATGTATATGTGCAATGTATGTAACCCAACCCATGCATCCATCACACCCCCGTACTAGCCTATCACACCTGTGGGGGTCAAGTCAACCCACCCCACCAATCACATCGAATCGCAGGAAAATTGCCATTTATCATAATTTATTGTGGCCAAGTCACCGATATCATATGGAAACATTATAATAAACATTTTATTGTGGCAACGCCACCAAGCTACACTTCTCTTCATCATTTTTCCCAACCGATGCAATATATGAAAATGCATCATACATAATAAACTGTTCACATATAAATAGCAACCATTAATCAAGTAATTTATTACAATGACTCGGCCCATTAAGGCATTCTAGCAAATCGGCCTTTAGGGGCATTGTCGTAATTTAGCCCATAAGGGCATTTTCATAATTCGACCCATAAGAGCATTTTCGTAATTCGATAATCTCGCAACCCAAGGGTCGATAATTTATCATCCAAGGGTATTTTTGTAATTTCGCAACCCCGGACTTAACTACTAATTTGGGGCATAAAAATTGAAATTGTCCATCTGCGTCACATTGACTAAATTGACTATAACTCGAGTTAGGAAACTAGAAATTTAGATCCGTAAATTTTCCCTGAATCTAGAGTCATATATCTCCTTACTACAATTTTTCCAGAATTTTTGGCTTAACCATCTAGTAAAGTTTATTCATTAAATCTTCCCCTGATTCACTGACCAACGATTTTGACCTCTCTTACCCTAAATCCAAATATCTCTCTTTACGGTTTTCTTATATTGTTTGCACTTCTTTCTATTGAAAATAGGCTCACTAAGGAATCTATACATATAAATTATAACTCATAATTAACTTTGTACAATGCTGAATGATTTTTTGAAGCCAAAATAGGGAATCACAAAGTCATTCAGAACCAGTCTCACTAAAATTAAAATATCACAGAATATAAAATTCCTCTTCCTACTCTATTTCTTTCATATAAAGATAGACACAATAATATTTAATTCTATATCTTATTAACTTTATAATTCCTTTTCTCCTTTTTTTTTGTGAATTTTCAAAATCACATCATTGCTGCTAACCAAAAACTGTTTCATTGCAAAATACGGTTACCACTACGAACATACGCACGCCCGAGTGGTCACAAATGCCAGTTTCTGATTTTTTTATCTTTCCACCGAATCACAAAACATTTCAAGCAAATATTCAGAGAGGCATGAGATTACACACCATTTCAAACATGTATTCAGAAGGGGTATGAGATTACACACCATATTCGGATTTCCTATAGAACCACTCTTCATTGCCCCCACAATCGTGATCCTTCCTTAGTAGGTTCTAAAATCCAGCCTTGCACATTGGCTATTGCAACGAGTTCCTAAAGTAAATAAGTGATATACCAAAGGGGTTAGCCTTCATCCAATATTCGGCCCTTCCATAAGAGTAACAAGTTGATATCATCACCACAAAATAGAATCACATGAGCGGCGCAAAACTTCGAAATAAAGAGTAACATCTTGCCACCAATATTCGGCCTAATCACTCACTTACCAATCAACTTCCAAAACCAAGGCTAGAGAATGATAAGTAGCAGCAAAGGATGGCTTGATAGTTTCGGCAACCAAAGAAGAATGAATAGTGATGGATTAAGGCTTACAGCACAACAAGGGGACAAAATGAACAATGACTAGGTATTTCAGCCTAAACAAGAGAAAAGTAGTTGGTAAAGAAAATGCCAAAATGAACAAAGCTTTGCAAAATGGCCAAGAGAAATTTGGCTCTCCCTTTCCCCCTACAAACCGTGTATTACCTTTTGCCTAAAGGAAAAATGTTGACCAAAATCCTTTCCAAAACATCTTCCTCTCTTTGGCCAACATGTTCCTTACTCTTTCCTTTTCTTCTTTCTTCTTTCCATCCACTCATCCTTACCTTATTTCCTTAGCTAACTTTTCAAAATTAAAAAGTCCTCCTTACCTAAAATAACACCATGGCCGACACTATGGATGAATATTACAAAAAAAAAAAATAATCAAAATTTGCACCAAGTGGGATTCGAACCTCTTCCCCTAAAACCCTTCATGTGATGCCACATCCTCTTTACCATATGCTCCTTTATGCTAGCAATTTACTCACCTATTTCCATAAGCATTGATGCCACTTACCTTCTCCTCCTTAAAGGCATAAACACAAAAATTTTCCTATAGCCTATCTTGAACCGGAACTTCCTAGAAACCCCGTGACTTTCCAAAATCACCTTTCTATTAAGTTCAACTTGAAATAATGCCCCTCTTGTTCTCCAAAAATTTTAAATTCTTCCGTGCTCAAGGCCTAGTGGGCCGTATCCTACTAGGCCCAATTTCGGGATGTTACAATTCTACCCTCCTTAATGAAATTTCATCCTCGAAATTTCCAACCAACTACTAAATGCACTGCTCAAGTCACACCACTATGTTTTTGCTGGGCACTCTGATCTTAATAACACTAATGTACTTTTAACTTAACCTTGAATCCTCTTACACACAACCAAACATCTAACCATAGAAGCAAGCGGTTATCTACCACTTACTTAAAATTTCTACATTCAAACATCTCGTCTAACCAAAACATACCTGACTTGATTGTGGTAAAGCAATCCCGAGCCTTATTCTCCTTAGACCCGCATCTCAAGCATGTTCCTGACCTCCTCCAGCATTCTCCTGGATAACGCCTTCTACAATAATCGCAAGCTGGAAAGTTTGGACGTGCCTTAACATGTTTCACAGAACGAGACTACGACCCCAGAGAACTGCGATATCTTTTCTTCTTATAGTCCATAGACCCGACTCAGAGTGCTTCACCGATTCTTTTGACCTCCTCCAATACCTCCTTAACTATCTGAGTCAGCTCATCAACCCCAACTCAATCATAAGATCCCGTCTCAGCCACTGTCGATGCCAGCGCCTCCCTTTCGGGCACATGCCATAGTGCTAAAGATCCAGCCCTAGCACCTCGGCCTCTACCACTGTTGCGTGTACCTCTTCCACGATCTCTAGCGCTCATGTTTGCTAAGTCATTTTGATCTTATTAAGAGTCTTATGAATCAATATACTATTCAATGTTTTATTAAACAATGTTTTATGAAGTATAGGAAGTAAAGTCATTTTCGCAAAATGTATCCTATAGTCTCAATCTCTATAGTTTCAGCTTCTAAAGCTAAAAGTTCTAGAGTATTCTATTTTGTGAAATTTTTCTTACCACAGTAATAACACAATAATCATAAAATGAAAACAAATTGATTTGATGCCGGATACCCGTGGTGCCATACTTCCTTTAGAACATACATGTATAAATTAAAATTTTAAACAGCTTTAAAAATGTTTTTGTACCCAAACCACAACTGAGTTTTTCAACTGGGCTCTGATACCATAAAATGTAACACTCCAAACCTGACCCAGAAGTTGGGCCCGAATATGGTGTGTCACAATGAAGAAAACGTATGAAGGATCTTGTGATTCATACTAAAATAGGTGTATTTGAAGAAAACAAGTTTGATTATAAGTATTTAATAAAAATACTACTAATCTTTGAAAGGCTGATTGAAGAATCGATATTTGAACTAGTAATCTTTTAAAATTGTAACTTTTGAGAATAGCGTCAATAATACGAAAGTAAATCCAAGTTAAATTATTTATAAATATTTTTGTTATAAAATCCATTTCTTAATCAAATCAAATTTGGAAACCGTTATTTAAGATTTTAGAAAAATCCCTATTTAAAATAATTTAAGAAAAATAATAAATACGTCTAAACATAAAGCAAATTAAATTTTATCCCAGAGGCCTCATTACAACTTTAAAACCCATATAGTAAAAGTAATAAAATAAACGGAGAAGAATTTAAAGTTCAAAACACCATTTCTGAAGTATGGCCTCCACCGAGTCATCCATGGCCCAAGTCTACATCACTGAGTATTACCTACAAGGATTAAGAAAGAAGGGGGTTGAGTTACAAGAACTCAGTGCATAATCCCCTTACTGTCATCCACTGGGTCTGAACCCAAAAAGCAACATCTTGGGCCTGAGCCCATATAGCATAATCTTGGGCTTAAGCCCATTTACATAACAATATATATATGTGCAATGTATGTAACCCAACCCATCCATCCATTACACCTCCGTACCAGCCTATCACACCTATGGGGATCAAGTCAACCCTTCCCGCCAATTACACCAAATCGCAGGCAAATTGCCATTTATCATAATTTATTGTGGCCAAGCCACCGATATCATACGGAAACATTATAATAAACATTTTATTGTAGCAATGCCACCAGGCTACACTTCCCTACATCATTTTTCCCAACCCATGCAATATATGAAAATGCAGCATACATAATAAGATGTTCACATATAAATAGCAACCATTAATCAAGTAATTTATTACAATGACTCGGCCCATTTAAACAATACTAATTCGGCCCATTAAGGCATTCTAGCAAATCGACCCTTTAGGGGTATTTTTGTAATTCGGCCTATAAGGGCATTTTCGTAATCCGATAATCTCGCAACCCAAGGGTATTCGGTAATTTATCATCCAAGGGTATTTTCGTAATTTCGCAACCCCGGACTTAACTACTAATTTTGGGCATAAAAATTGAAACTATCCATCTTCGTCACGTTGACTTAATTGACTATAACTCGAGTTAGGAAACTCAAAATTTAGATTCGTAAATTTTCCTTAAATCTAAACTCATATATCTTCTTACTACAACTTTTCCAGAATTTTTAGCTTAACCATCTAGTACAATTTATTCATTAAAGGTTCTTCTGATTCACTGACCAACTATTCTGACCTCTATTACCCTAAATCCAAATATCTCACTGTACTGTTTTCATTTGTTGTTTCCACTTGTTTCTATTGAAAATAGGCTCACTAAGGAATCTATACATATAAATTATAGCTCATAATTCACTATGTAAAATTTTTATTGATTTTTCCAAGACAAAACAAGGAACCACGAAGTCATTAAGAACCAATCTCACTAAAATTAAAATATCACAGAATATAAAATTCCTCTTCCTACTCTGTTTCTTTCATATAAAAATAGACACAATAATATTTAATTCTATATCTTATTAACTTTATAATTCCTTTTCTCCTATTTTTTTGTGATTTTTCAAAATCACATCACTGCTGCTAACCAAAAATTGTTCATTGCAAAATACGGTTACCACTACAAACATACGCACGCCCGAGTGGTCACAGATGCCGATTTCTGATATTTTGATCTTTCCACCGAATCACAAAACATTTCATGCAAATATTCAGAGAGGTATGGGATTACACAACATTTCAAACATGTATTCGGAAGGGGTATGAGATTACACACCTTATTCGGATTTCCTAAAAAAACCACTCTTCGTTGCCCCCACAATCGTGATCCTTCCCTACTAGGTTCTAGAATCCAGCCTTGCACCTTGGCTATTGTAACGAGTTCCTAAAGTAAATAAGTGATGTACCAAAGGGGTTAGCCTTCATCCAATATTCGACCCTTCCACAAGAGCAAAAAGTTGATATCATTACCACAAAATAGAATCACATGAGCGGCGCAAAACATCAAAATAAAGAGTAACATCTTACCACCAATATTCAGCCTAATCACCCACTTACCAATCAACTTCTGAAACCAAGGCTAAGATAATGATAAGTAGCAGCAAAGGATGGCTTGATAGTTTTGGCAACCAAAGAAGGATGAACAGTGATGGATTAAGGCTTACGGCACAACAAGAGGACAAAATGAACAATGACTAGGTATTTCTGCCAAAATAAGAGAAAAGTAGTTGGTAAAGAAAATGCCAAAATGAAAAAAGCTTTGCAAAATGGCCAAGAAAAATTCGGCTCTCCCTTTCCCCCTACAAACCGTGTATTACCTTTTGCCTAAAGGAAAAATGTTGACCAAAATCCTTTCCAAAACATCTTCCTCTCTTTGGCCAACATGTTCCATACTCTTTCCTTTTCTTCTTTCTTCTTTCCTTCCACTCATCCTTACATTATTTCCTTAGCCACCTTTCCAAAATTAAAAAGTCTTCCTTACCTAAAATACCACCATGGCCGACACTATGGATGAATAGCACAAAAAAATAATCAAAATTTGCACCAAGTGGGGTTCGAACCTCTTCCCCTAAAGCCCTTCATGTGATGCCACATCATCTTTACCATATGCTCCTTCATGCTAGCAATTTACTCACTTATTTCCATAAGCATTGATGCCACTTACCTTCTCCCCCTTAAGGGCTTAAACACAATAATTTTCCTGTAGCCTATCTTGAACCCGAAACTTCCTAGAAACCCCGTGACTTTCCAAAATCACCTTCATATTAAGTTCAACTTGAAATAATGCCATTCTCTTGTTCTCCAAAAATTTTAAATGCTTCCATGCTCAAGGCCCAATGGGCCCAATCCTACTAGGCCCAATTTTGGGATGTTACATTATAATTATTTAGATAGCTAATGAATTTATTATTTAAACTTATTGAAATTGTAATTAATGGACACAATACTTAACCTGTGCATGTTTAATTCTTCTAAGGTAGCTGAAGGTGAAATTAGCATTGTATTTGGCGATACATATGCCTTGCATAACTTGCAAGATTTTTGTGATTAAATTGTTTCAAGGTAAGGATACTTTGTTACCTCATATGATCTTTTATATGCTTATTAGGTTGAATTAATCGGTTGAATCACTTAGGAATATGTGAGAGATTGTTTAATTTAATAAGTATGTATGTGAAAAAAAAGGTTTACTTTTATAAATCTGTTTTATCGGTCAAATTGGCATGGGGATATGTACAAGAGATAAATGGATTTTTTATTTGTAAATATGTTCATAAGTTAGCAAATTACATAATTGTCATGATTTAACAATTATAAATACAAGTTTAATAATTCTAAGGTAAGGAATGTTATTAATCCAACACAATTATATCATCTTTATTAAATCGATTTTGAAATTGTGCACTAGAATTTTATTTTACTTTACTTTGTTTTTTTATTTTTTTAAATATTTCTTAAATCAAAATATTTTTCCCTCACCAAAGTGTTCGAAATCATTTTCATAAATAATTCTTTTACAGTCCCTGTGGGTACGATAACCCGACATTTACTTGTCACTTTATTACTTGTTACGATTGTGTACACTTGCACATTTCCACCGTTCCATGTTTTTGGCACCGTTGTCGGGGACTGTTTTTCAAAGCCATTATTTGTGAATCTATTTTACATTTTGGATTATTTATTTTCGTATTGAAATTTTTACTTAATTAACTTTTCTATGAATATTTCAGGTGTTTATGAGTATTGACCAGATTATTGACTTACTCCCTATGGACCTTGAAATAGAACGAACCTTTCGACAACGAAGAAGGCAAGCAAACTAGAGATGGACTGAAGAAATGAACTTTGAGAATGTGAACCAAGGAAATAGAGCAAACCCTGCTCAGAATCCTATCTTTATTGCTGATGATAGGGATAGAGCCTTAAGACAATATGCCATGTCAGTATTTAACGATCTTAATTCGGGTATTAGGAGACCCGAAATCGAGGTACAACAATTTGAGCTGAAGCCAATCATGTTCCAGATGCTTCAGACTGTGGTCCAATTTAGTGGAATGCCTACTGAAGATCCTAACCTTCACTTAAGACTATTCATGGAAGTGAGCGATTCTTTCAAGTTAGCCAGAGTTTCTGAAGATGCCTTACGACTGAAATTGTTCCCATATTCCTTAATGGACAGAGCTCGTGCCTGGTTGAACTCATTGCCACCGAACTCCATTTTTACATGGAAAAAATTAGCTGAGAGATTCCTCATGAAGTATTTTTTGCCAAGGAAGAAAGCTAAGCTAAGGAACGAGATCACTGCCTTCCACCAAATGGATGATGAGTCCTTGTATGAGGCATGGGAAAGAATTAAAGAGTTATTACGAAAATGCCCTCATCTTGGAATCCCACATTGTATTCAACTTGAGACATTCTATAATGGTCTTAACGCCCACACAAGGATGGTAGTGGACGCCTCTGCTAATGGTGCTCTCCTTTCTAAGTCTTATAACGAGGCTTATGAAATTATTGAAAGGATTGCCAGCAACAATTATCAATGGCCAACCAGTCGTGCAACATCAGGAAGACGATTCGCTGGAATTCATGAAGTAAACGCTCTTACTTCTCTCGCATCTCAGGTATCATCAATATCCTCAATGCTTAAAAACCTTACTACTAATGGGTCTAATAGTTTTGCAGCACAGCCACCTAATTAATTCGAGAACATAGCCTATGTCTATTGTGGGGAGGGACATTTGTTTGAAGAATGTATGTCAAACCCAGAATCTGTATACTACATAGGTAATCAAAACCAATACCGAGGAAGGCAAAGGCTGCAATCAAACTTTCATAACCCATCATGGAGAAACCACCCGAACTTCTCCTAGAGTAACCAAGGGGCTGGAACCAGTACCACTTACACCCAACCCAGACCAACCTAGCTGCCTAGTTTTTCGTAACAAGTTCAGAAACTAGTTCAAGCTGAAACATCCAATAGTTTGGAGAGTTTGATGAAGGCATACATGGAAAAGAATGATGCCTTAATCCAAAGCCAAGTAGCTACATTGAAGAATTTGGAGAATTAAGTGGGTCAGCTTGCTACTGAACTCAGGAACCGGCCACAAGGTGCCTTACGTAGTGACACAGAAAATTCGAGAAATCTAAGAAAGGAGCATTGCAAAGCGTTGACATTGAGGAGTGGAAAGATAGTAGAGCCCAACACTTTCGAAGTTGAAAAGGAGCAAGCTGATGCTCAAGACTAAGAAGAAGTTCAACCAAGTGTTGAAACCCCAGTTTCACTAGAACCGAAATCCGTAAAACCCGACAAAGTAACCTCAAGACCAGTCAATTTTGATCAACCAACAACTTCATTAGATGCAAAATTACCGCCAAAGGTGAATCAACCAGAATTAGTTCCAGTAATGAAACAACCACCACCCTACCCTTAAAGACTTCAGAAGCAGAAGCAGGAGATTTAATTCAAGAAGTTCCTTGACGTACTCAATTAACTTCACATCAACATCCCGTTGGTCGAAGCACTCGAGCAAATGCTGAACTACGTCAAGTTCATGAAAGATATCTTAACAAAGAAACGAAGACTTGGACAGTTTGAATCGGTAGCTCTGACGAAAGAATGCAGTGCATATCTTCAGGACAAACTACACCCAAAACTGAAGGATCCTGGATGTTTTACCATACCATGCAACATTGGATCAACATATCGTGGTAAGGCATTATGTGACTTAGGTGCAAGTATCAACTTGATGCCTATGTCAATATTTAGGAAGTTGGGGATAGGAGAAGTTAGACCAACTACGGTTATACTTCAACTAGCAGATTGATCCTTAGCGCATCCAAAAGGAAAAATCGAGGACGTATTGGTACATGTAGAGAAATTTATTTTTCCTGTTGACTTTTTAATTCTAGACTTTGAAGCTAACAAAGAAGTGCCAATTATCCTAAGAAGACCATTCTTAGCAACTGGAAGGACCCTTATTGATGTGCAAAAGGGCGAGCTGACTATGCGTGTTCAGGATGATCTGGTAACATTTAATGTTTTTAAGTCAATGCAATTTCCTGACAGGATGGATGATGCTCTACAATATCCAGCTTAGAGGAATTAATAGTAGAGAAGGAACTTAACTGTGTTGATGACCCACAGGAAAGAATTTTGACAACGGATCCCCCAAATGATGAAGTGGAGGATGAATATTTAGCTGTGCTAGAAGCTAATCAATACGGATTTAACCTGTAATCCCGTTTTAAATCTTTGGAATTAGAGAAAAGAGATTACATCTAGCTAAAAGCATCAATCGATGAGCCACCTAAGTTAGAACTCAAGGTATTACCTTCACACTTAAAATATGTTTATTTAGGTAACGCCTCTACTCTGCCTATGATTGTTTCAGCAGAATTAACTATTGAACAAGAAGATAAACTTATCATAGTTTTGAAACAATTCAAGAGGCTATCGGATGGACCACAGCCGATATTCGCGGTATTGCATGCACAAGATCATATTAGAAGATGGTGAGAGAGGAATGATTGATGGACAACGGAGACTGAACCCCATCATGAAAGATGTCATGAAAAAGGAAATTATCAAGTGGTTGGATGCAGGTATAATTTACCGCATCTCAGACAGTTCATGGGTGAGTCTAGTCCAGTGCGTGTCGAAGAAAGGAGGTATCACAGTTGTGGAGAACGAGAACAACAAGTTGATACCAACTAGAACAGTTACAGGATGGAGAATTTGCATCGATTATCAAAAGCTGAACAAGGCGACTAGGAAAGATCACTTTCCTCTGTCGTTTTTGGATCAGTTGCTGGATAGACTCATAGGACGAGATTACTACTATTTTCTTGACGGATACTCAGGGTATAATTAGATTACAGTAGCACCAGAAGATCAACACAAAATGACATTCACCTGTCCATACGGTAAATTTGTATTTAGACGCATGCCATTTGGTTTATGTAATGCACCAGCTACATTTCAAAGATGTATGATGTCTATTTTTACTGACATGGTTGAGAAGTACTTGGAAGTTTCATGGAGAATTTCTCAGTATTTAGAGATACTTACGAGGATTGCTTAGCCAATCTAGCTAAGGTACTGAGGCGATGCGAAGAAATGAATCTTGTAGTTAACTGGGAAAAGTGCCATTTTATGGTACGAGAAGGAATTATTCTAGGGCATCAGATAACGAGACATGGGATTGAGGTGGACAAGGAAAAAGTAGACGTTATTGGGAAACTCCCACCTCCAACATCTGTAAAAGGTATTAGAAGCTTTTTGGGCCACGCCGATTTTTATCAAAGATTTACCAAGGACTTCTCCAAAGTGGCTAAACCCTTATACAAGTTATTGGAGAAAGACTCAGTATTCAAGTTTGATAAGGAATGCTTAAAAGCCTTCAATGATCTAAAGAGTCGATTAGTCACGGCACCCATAATCGTCACACTAGACTGGGATTCGCCATTCGTGTTGATGTGTGACACAAGTGACTTTGCCATTGGAGCTGTCTTGGGCCAGTGAAGGAACAAAGTTTTTCATCCCATCTACTACACAAGTAGAACCCTAACTGAAGCTGAATTGAACTATACGGTAACAGAAAAAAGAGTTACTTGCTATTGTGTTTGCTTTTGACAAGTTTTAATCTTATCTTGTAGGTACCAAAGTGATTGTCTATACGGAGCACTCCACAATTAAGTCCTTATTGGCCATGAATGATGCTAAGCCGAGACTGATCCAGTAGATGCTTCTACTTCAAGAGTTCGATCTAGAAATCCAAGATCGAAGGGGAGTAAAAAACCAAGTAGTAAATCACTTATCCAGATTGGAGCCGCAAGAGAAAAATTCTCCATTTGTACCGATCCATGAGACATTTCCAGATGAACACATATTGAAGGTAAATCATGTCCATAATACTCCTTGGTTTGCTGATTTTACTAACTATTTAGCTTGTGGTTTGATGCCGATTGATAAAATGTATCAGCAAAGGAAAAAGTTTCTTTACGATGTGAAGTACTATTTCTGGGAAGAGCCATATTTGTTTAAAAAGTGTGCAGATTAGATGATTAGGAGATGTGTGACAGAAGATGAAATACCAGAGATTTTATACCACTGTCATTCAGCTCCGAGTGGGGGACACTTTGGAGGTACTCGTACAGTAGCCAAAGTATTGCAAGTCAGATTCTTTTGGCCAACACTATTCAAGGTTGCATACGCTTATGTAAAAAATTATGATCGATGTCAGAGGGTTGGAAATGTCACCAACAGAAATGAGATGCCTCGAACAAATATCATTGAGGTAAAATTGTTTGATGTTTGGGGCATTGACTTTCTTGGTCCCTTCCCTCAATCTTCTAGTCACAAATACATATTAGTAGCATTAGATTATGTGTCCAAGTGGGTGAGGCTGAAGCTTATCCGATGAACGATGCTAAAGTTGTGATGAAGTTCTTGCAGAAACATGTGTTCACAAGGTTCAGAACCCCAAGAGCTATTATTAGTAATAAAGGGGCCCATTTTGTGAACAAGTGGTTAAAATGGTTGCTAGATAAACATGGAGTGAAACATAAGGTTGCTACAGCTTACCATCCGCAGACAAATGGGCAAGCTAGGCTAGCGAATAAGAAGATCAAAGGCATACTTGAGAAGGTAGTTTGCCCGAACTGACGAGATTGGTCCAAAAGACTAAATGATGCTTTATAGGCTTATAGAACAGCATACAAGACACCTTTAGAAATGTCGCGCTACAGGTTGGTCTTTGGGAAAGCCTGTCATCTACCTTTGGAGTTAGAACACAAAGCTTACTGGGCCCTTCGACGACTCAATTTGGATCTCAAGCTTGCTAGAGAAAAACGAATGCTCCAACTCAATGAGTGTAATAGCCCGATTTAGGGCCTTGTCAGAATAGTGGTGTGAAGCCACGAATACGAAGTGAACTTATGAGTTTTTAAGGTTTATACTTTGTTTGCATGCTAGTGTAAAGGTTTCACAAAGCAATTTTATTAAATTGAGTTTGATGGGTCCAAAAGGACTAAATTGCAAAAGTTGCAAAATATGAGTTTCTAGAAGCTTTTTGCATGAAATAGCTTTAGAATATTAATTAGAAGTCCTTAAATAGCAATTTTCCCAAATTATAATTTTTGGTCAAAAATGGATATGACTTAATAAAGTGAGAAAATTTTAAGAGAAGGGTATTTTGGTTATTTGTCTAATAAATGATTAATAAGGGAAAAAGATGACAAAATTCATTCTCATCTTCTTCCTCTTGTGCCGAAAATTCAGGAGACTTCATAGCTAGGGTTCTTCAATTTTTCAAGCTTACTAGTAAGTTCATTTTAGCTCTATTTTTCATATTCTTCGTATTTTTTAAGTTCTCATATTATGAATTAGCTATTTCTAGCTATAAAATGAGCTAAGATGCATGTTCAAAAATCTACCCATGAATGAGATGCTTGTTGAATGATGTTTTATGGAAATTTATGAGAGTTTTATGTTAGACAAACATCTTTTCCTTTGTGAATTTCATGAAAAGTGATAGTATGGACTCATTTGTAATAGTTATGAAAATTGGTCATACATACTAGAAATAGTGAGAATTGATGATTGTTATAGTAGAGATAATGAATCAGCTAAGCATGAAGTTTAAGAAAGTTGAATGAAAATCATTTTACGAGTCTAGGGGCAAAAGTGTAAATATGAGAAAGTATAGGGGCAAAATAGTAATTTTTCCAAAGTATGAGTTAAGAGTCAATTTAGTCAATGTGAGTATTAAATGATCTATTTATGATTATAGATCAAGAAAAACGAAGCCTGGATCAAAACCGAGGCAAGAACAATGTTGAGGACTAAATTGCATATCTACATGCATTTTGTATATTGAGGTAAGTTTGTATGATTTCTAAGCTTTATGATTTTTATCATTGAATTGCTTAGTATAATGTAAACTCTTTTCATGGAATGTTTACTGTTGTGTTAAACAAAGAAATCAATGAAATTAAGTAAGAGCAAGTCCCGATTGAAGATGAATTCCCTGATATACTCGATCTACCACATTATGAGAGCCAGTGTAAGACCGTGTTTGGAACATGGCATCGGCAATCATTGAACAGTTATCATGTAAGTCCAAGGCAAGCTTGGCATTGAACAGTTATCATGTAAGTCCAAGGCAAGCTTGGCATTGAACAGTTATCATATAAGTCCAAGGCAAACTTGGCACTGAAAAGCTATCAAGAGAAAGAGATCCCATGTAAGTCCAAGCCAATGCATGGCATTGGTGAGAATAAGAACATGGCCTTGAAACCAAGATGAGCTATTCCATGTAAGACCATATCTAGGATACGACTTTGACATCAAGTTACGTGGGATGAGATTTAGTATCCTCAATTATTCGCAGAAATTCATCGGGCAAATGAGTAAAGTTAAAATAAGATAACAAGAAAGCTAAGTAAGCAAAGCTATTACCAAGTTGAAATTGAGTATTATTTATGTTATGAATGATGAATTAGAGAGTATGATTATTAAATTAAAGTATGTTGATTCATGTGATTAAGTGATACAGGCACCATGTTTACCTTACAAGTATGAGGATCGTAAGTATCATGAGACATGTGAGAATTAGTAAGAGTAAGTAAGCTCTATAGCTAAAATTATGATACTATTGTTATGCCAAATGGTTTATATTAAGCAAATTTATTCATCTGTGTTTTACATGCAAACTTACTAAGCTAAATGCTTATGTCTTTAATCCTTTCTTTCTATGTAGTCCCGCTAAGCTAACTTGTGGATCGCTGGAGTTAGAGCTCGGAGCACACTATCAATCTCTATTTTGGTATTGCCAAGTTGTTTATGTTAAGTATGGCATGTATAGGAAACATTCATTTTGAGAATATGTTTTAAGAAGGACCATTGTATGGGCAACCAAGTTTATTATTCTTTTGTATATGGCAAAGTGATTGGCCAAAAATGACTAAGTATGTATGTTTATTGAGATCAATGAAGCATGTAGTATTGGTTATGAAATGTATTGAATTGAACTTGAGTTGGTTTTGATTTCAGGTGGCAAATGGCTTGGTAAATAGCCTATAAGTGCCCACACGATTAGACACACACGGGCTTATGTTTAGGCCATGCGTAACCTGTACCTTATTGTTTTAACTCAGAATAGGTCACGGACAAGTTCCATGGCCGTTTTCTTAGGCCGTGTGTGATACACGGTTAGAACATGGGCATGTGCCCTAGGCCATGTGAAATAAGTCAGTATGTCAAGGTTTATCACACAGTTTATGTCTACGGGCATGTCAAGGCCGTGTGTAATTAGTTAGTGTCGACCACAGGTGGAAGACATGGGCATGTCATGTAACACCCCAAGCCAGGTCTATGCGTCAAGACGAGATTTGGTTTGTCACACAAACCGAAAATTTTTTTAGTCTATCTAATGATTTAGGTGAATCGGTAATTACAAAAATCCTTTTAAAAAAAAATAAAGTTTAATAAAAGCCAAGAGAAATAAATTAAGTTTGATGAATTTGAGAAACATTAGTTGAAAATCTCATCATTTAATATTTAATTGTCAAAACCTTAAAGTAATTTTTTTATAAGAGTTCAAAGTATTTGAAATTAAGAATAGATAAAGAATCTCATATGTTTGAAACCCAAAGTATTTTAAGAAAACATTATAGGATAAACATAAGCCCATATTAATTATCCAAAACATAATTTAAATCCATCCACACATAAAATCCATAAAACATTAATAGAGGCCTTATTACATCATACCCAAAATAGCAAATTAAAGAAAGTGCTTATTAAAAGTTCAAAGTTTATTTAACCCATGTTTGTAGTATGGCCTCCACGAAGTCATCCTCGGCCCAAGTCCACGTCAATTTCCATTACCTGAGATGGAAAATTTAAGGGAGTGAGTTACTTAAAACTCAGTGTATAACTCACTTACTATATCCACTGGGCTAGATCATCAAATCATAATTTTGGGCTTGACTTCATACACAGATTTAGCAATGTAATAACTGTAATGTATGCAAAATGAAATTTCCCACCCAAACCTAATTTCCATCCGCTACACACCACCCATACCAACCATCACACCTGTGGGGATCAAGTCAACCCACCCCGCCAACACACCAAACATAGGCAATAAGCCATTCTTATATTTGTGGTAGAGCCATCGAACTAGATTGTGACAAAGTCACCGAACTAGAGGCATTGAGCCATTAAAATATTTGTGGCAGAGCCACCGAACTAGAGGCAATAAGCCATTTAATTATTTTGTGGCAGAGCCACTGAACTAGATTTTGGCAACAGGCCTTTCTTCTCTTCATCATTAATCCCAACCCATGCAACATGTATGCATAATAGTATATATACATATAATAATTTAGCAAAAGGCCCAATTTACATGTGAGTCAATATTTCAAGTTTTTATTAAGGCCCATAATACAAAATAAAATTTAGCCCATTTATCAATCTAGCAACTTTGGCCCATTTAACGATCTAGCAGGGATTTCGGCCCATTTAACGATCTAGAATGATTTTCGGCCCATTTAACGATCTAGCAGAGTTTTCGACCCATTTAACGATCTAGCAGAGATTTCAGCCCATTTAACGATCCAGCAGAGTTTTCGGCCCATTTAACGATCCAGCAGAGTTTTCGGCCCATTTAACGATCTAGCATAATTCTTGGCCCATTTAACGATCTAGCATATTTTCAATTTACCAACTAACTCATTGAGGGCATTTTCGTAAATTTCACAACTTTAACCGTTTTCATAAATTTTCACAAAAATACCAATTATTATGTATTTTTCCGATTTTGTCATCTTTACGATTTTTCCAAATAATTACGGTATAACATCTAACCCGAGATAAGTGTGAAATTACACACCTTGATATTGTGAGTACTAGACCTTCTCGCTCGTCAATACCTAAACATAACACGAACCATTAGAACACTATCATTTATTAAAAATACACTATTGGTAAACGATCTAAATCTTTAGCCTTTGGATTTCGAACCACTTCTATTTTTGGTTTCTCCTCGATTGTTGGTTCGTTGCTCGATGAGAATCCACGAACGAACAAAGGTTCAGGACTACGAATAACCTCAAACAATTGATTCTCCTCGGTTGAAGGTCCGCAACCTGGTGGAAAATCTTGGATTCTCGAAACAGCCCTTCGTTTATATTTAGGGGGATTAGCGGAATCGCCCCTATTTCGAAGACTATAGACTACCCTTTTCTACCCTATCTTTAATCTCTCTAATGACATAGGATCATTAGTCCGACTTATAAATATCGAAATATGGCTAACGATTTTTTTTAAAAGATTTGAGATTGGCTTACCACGATTATCTTCGTTCCTCGAAGAAACGATCGAGCGATTACGTCCCTATAACGAAATCGATTAAGTAACTAACCATACTAATATAATGAATAAAGTGAGAATCCTTAAATAATCTCCTTACCTTAGCTCTTACGATCGATTCAAACGATCCACAATACTCAAGAACACGTTGAGTTTTTGTCTTCCAAAACTCTCACTAATGTCCACGGTTGAAAAGAATTGAGTGAGAAAATTATGTACGACTAAAGGAATTCAGTTGTGATCAAACAAAGAAAATGAAAGAAATTTTGGCACAAGAGCATATTATCATTCGGCCATGAGTGAAAGTATTGAAGAGATTTTAATGAAGAAGAAAATAAAAGAATGAGAAAATGGAAATGATATGATTCAGTTTCAAGAGAGAAAGAGAGAAAGAAAAGAGAAGAAAAGGGAATTTAGTTTAAAAGAAAAGTGCATTCGGCATTGGGAAGGAAAAATGAGAAAAACAAAAGAAAGAAAAATCCTTGTTTGCATAAGTGCTTTCGGTCACAATGAGAAGCAAAAAATTTAGAGAGAAAAAGAGTTACTAAACCGAAGTGGTCAAAAGAAAATGACAAAAGAATGAGTTGCTTACTCAAGGTTGTTGGAAATTTTCGGCTAGAGAGAAAATGGATGGAGAGGAAATATGTTTTGCTAAAAAAAATGACCAAATGAAAGTGTTTCACCAACACCAAGGCCTACCAAAGCAATCAATAAAACCGACCATCCCCCCTAGCCTCTATGCCGTCCAAATACAAGGTCGAAAGGCCATTAGGAAGTTTCCAAAACATCTCCCTATTCTTAAGCCTTATCCTCCTCCTTTTTCCTTAAGTTGGAGAGACAAAATCCACCAATTCAAGTCATTCTATCCCCTATCTTTAGATTTCCATAATCCTTAATCTTCTTACCAAAAAAAAAAAATCCAACTCATCCTAATCTTATCCATAGCCGACACTTGCTATGCTAAAGCAAAAAAATAAAATTCCTTAATTGCATGCTAGGTGATTCGAACTCCTTCCCTCATGTCCAACTTATGGCGCCTTCACCACTTTGCCAATTACTCATCTTATGCCATCTTTTAGTACTTAATTAACCTAAGTTTCAAGGTCACTTAATTTCTTTACACTAAAGTACACTTTACTAATATTTATTTTAACTCCAATTAAACCTGAGCTAACACTTGCAACATAATGATACTTGAATATTTAGGATGTTACAATTCTACCCCCTTAAAGAAAATTTCATCCTTGAAATTTACCTGATTAAAAGAGGTGAGGATATTGTTGCTGAATTGCATCCTCAGGCTCGCACGTAGCTTCCTCCGCTCCGTGATTACGCCATAAAACTTTGACCAATGGCACGGTCTTCTTTCTTAGCACTTTAACATTCCGGTCTAAAATTTCCACTGGTTCTTCCTTAAAAGACAAGTCTGATTTCAATTCCACTTCCTCTACTGGTAATATGTGAGATGGATCCGATCTATAGCGTCTCAGCATGGAAACATGGAAAACATTATGAATTTGACTCAACTCCGGAGGTAGTTCAATCTGATAAGCCACTGGACCAACACGCTTCATCACAAAATATGGCCCGATGAACCTAGGGCTCAACTTGCCCTTCTTTCCGATTCTGAAAATTTTCTTCCAAGGTGAGACCTTTAGGAAGACCTGCTCTCCCACAGCAAACTCAATATCCTTCTGCTTCAGGTCAGCATATGATTTCTGTCTATCCGAAGCTTCTTTTAACCGTGCTCGAATAACTTTTACTTTTTCTTCGGTTTTAGATATCAATTCAGGACCCAACATCTGTCGTTCGCCTAATTCAGTCCAACAAGTAGGAGTATGGCACCTACGACCATACAATGCCTCATAGGGTGCCATCTGAATGCTAGACTGATAGCTATTGTTATACGTGAATTCTGCCAATGGTAGAAAATCCTCCCAACTACCTCTGAAGTCAATCACACATCCCCTTAACATGTCTTCCAATATCTGAATTACTCTTTTCGACTAACCATCTGCTTGAGGATGAAAAGCCGTACTAAAGTATAACTTCATTCCCAAGGCTTCATGCAGAGCTTTCCAAAATTGTGATGTAAATCTAGGATCCCTGTCTGATATAATAGACACTGGTACCCCATGCAATCTCACGATTTCAGATACATACAGCTTAGCCAATTTCTGTAATGAATAATCCGTCCGAACCAGAAGAAAATGAGCAGTCTTCGTCAAACGATCAACTACTACCCATACAGAATTTTTCTTAGTAGGTGTTAAAGGTAACCCACTAACAAAATCCATTGTTATTCGCTCCCATTTCCAAAGAGGAATCTTTACTGGTTGTAACAAACCTGACGGTAATTGATGCTCCGCCTTCACTTGCTAACAAGTCAAACATTTTCCTACAAACTCAGAAATCTCACGCTTCAACCCTGGCCACCAATAATGTTCACGGAGATCTCGATACATCTTATTTCCTCCGGGGTGCATAGCATAAGGGCTACTATGTGCCTCCTGCAGAATCATTTGTCTCAAATCTGAGTCTTTAGGCATACAAACCCTTCCACGAAAACACAGCACTCCATTCGTGTTTATACCAAAATCCTCTATTTCACCTCTTTCAACCTGTTGGAATAAGGGTCCCAACTTTTTATCTGATGTCTGCTTTTCCCTGATTTGTTCTAACCACAGGGGCTTCACCTGAAGTTCTGCTAACAGACTACCATCCTCATATAAACTCAAATAAGCAAACATTGCTCTCAATTCAGATACTACCTTACGACTTAGCGCGTCAGCTACCACATTAGCCTTTCCAGGATGATATTCGATTGAGAAATCATAATCCTTTAATAATTCTACCCATCTTCTTTGT
This sequence comes from Gossypium rotundifolium, assembly GCA_025506655.1. Lineage (NCBI taxonomy): Eukaryota > Viridiplantae > Streptophyta > Magnoliopsida > Malvales > Malvaceae > Gossypium > Gossypium rotundifolium. Next base: position 66,912,499 of record CP106722.1, read on the forward strand.
CTCAAATTCAACTTCTTTTGGGTAAGGAGGTACTTAAGACTCTTGTGATCCGTGTAGATGATAGACTTCTCACCATAGAGATAGTGCCTCCAAATCTTTAAAGCAAATGCCACTGCAGCTAACTCCAAATCATGAGTAGGGTAATTTACTTCGTGCAGTCTCAACTGACGAGAAGCATAAGCCACCACCTTTCCATTTTGCATCAACACACAACCCAAACCCGTGTGAGACGCATCACAGTAAACAGTAAATTCTTTTCCAGCCTCCGGCTGAATCAAAACTGGTGCTTCCGTCAGAATCTTCTTCAATTTCTCGAAACTCTCTTGTTGTTTTTTAGTCCAAATATATGGAACTCCTTTCCGCAATAGTTTAGTTAGGGGTGCAGCAATCAACGAAAACCCCTCAATAAAGCGTCTATAATAACCAGCCAAACCTAAGAAACTCTGAATTTTAGCCACCGACTTTGGTGGTTTCCAATCCAGAACAGCCTCAATCTTCTGAGGATCCACCCTTATTCCTTTAGCTGATAACACATGACCCAAGAAAGTCACTTCGTTTAACCAAAATTCACATTTATTAAATTTAGCATAAAGTTGTTTATCACGAAGTAACTGTAATACTATATGCAAATGTGTGTCATGCTCCTCTCCATTTCTTGAATAAACCAAAATGTCATCTATGAACACTACCACAAACCGGTCTAAATATGGTTGAAAGACTCGGTTCATCATGTCCATAAATACGGCTGGTGCATTGGTTAATCCAAATGGCATCACCAAAAACTCATAATGTCCCCATCTTATAAATATCTGCTTCTTTCACCTTAAGTTGGTGATAACCCGATCTCAAATCAATTTTGGAGAAAACTGAAGCTCCTTTCAATTGATCAAACAGGTCATCAATTCTCAGTAAAGGATACATATTCTTGATCATGAATTTATTCAATTGCCTGTAATCAATGCACATACGCAACGATCCATCCTTTTTCTTAACGAACAAAACTGGTGCTCCCCACGGAGACACACTCGGTTGAATAAATCCCTGATCCAACAATTCTTGAATTTGAGCTTTAAGCTCTGCCAACTCCTTCGGTGCCATTCTATAAGGAGCAATGGACAGTGGAGCTATTCCGGGCAAAAGCTCAATACCAAATTCTACTTTCTGATCTGGAGGTATACCAGGAAGTTCTTTGGGAAATACATCTGGAAATTCCTTCACCGTTCTCACATCATCCACAGATAACTCTTTGGCATCCACAGCACAAATAAAAGCTAGGAATGCCCCATATCCCTTCCACATCAACTTCTCTGCCTTCAACGCAGATACCACATTTTCCAAGTAATTCCTTCGTTCACCTAACATTATTACTTCCTTATCATCCAAAGTTCTTAATGACATCCGCTTTTCAGCACAATCCAAATGCGCCCGATGCTTAGCCAACCAATCCATGCCCAGAATGAGATCAAATTCGCCGAAAGGCAATTCCATCAAATTAGCCAAAAATACTTCTTCTTGAATTTATAAGGGCACGTCTCTAAACAGTTTATTTATAATTACCGACTGTCCTAAAGGACTAATTACTATCATCTCACTATCGGTAATTTCAGATTCTAGATTCAAGTTTCCAGATATGGCGCTAGCAACATACGAGTGGGTAGAACCAATATCTATTAAAGCAGTAACATGTACATCGAAGATGAAGAACGTACCAGTTATTACATCAGGTGCATTGCCATCCTCGCGGCGTCTAACTGCATAGACCAATCCTGGCTATCTTGCATCTGTGTTACCTCTAGGACCATTGCCTTGATCCAGTGCACCTTGACCACGTCCAGCCCCATTACCACCATGACCTGGTCCATGACCTCTCGGTGGCTGCTGAGTACCTCTGGCCGGCTATGCATCAGTATTACGAACTTCTTGAGTCGTATCCGTACGTCGAGGGCAATTTCTATATTGGTGATCCATTGAACCACATTTATAACAAGCACCGCTTTCCTCCAAGACTCCGAATGCCTTTTCCCACATTCAGCACAATCCGGACTCTGATTATTAACTACAGGTGCTCTACCTTGAGCTGGTTCATCATTCCGAGGCCTCTTCAGTAACCTTTTTGAAGAACCTGAATGCTTTAAATCTCTCTTGCTTCTAAATTTTTCCCGATTCTGACGTTCTAAGTTCTTAGCCTCTTCGGCTATCTTGGCCTTCTCCACAAGCGTGGCAAAAGTTCTAACTTGTTGTGGGGCAATCAGAACCCGCAACTCATCATTCAGCCCATCCTCAAAACGTACACAACGTTCATGATCCGTTGACACTATTTTCCGAGCATAGTGACTCAAGCATAAAAACTCAGCCTCACACACTGCCACTGTCTTATTCCCTTGAATTAGATTCAGGAATTCCTTCCTTCGGGCATCCACATAACTTGTTCCTACATACTCCCCTTGGAAGGCAGCTTTGAAGATTTCCCAAGTAATCAATGTAGCCTCAGTTCCCTCTCGAACAGTAAGCTACCATTGATACGCCTCGTCTCTTAGCAAGGACACAGCTCCTTTCAGTTTATGTTCGACAGTGCATTCCATATCATCCATAATCCGCTCCACAGCTTCGAGCCAATATTCTACCACATTCGGAGCTACACCGAAAACTCCTCTAAAAACTTCTACATTATTAGACTTGAGTCGTTCCGATATCGACCCACGAGTTGTTGGCCCAACTCTAGTTCCAGCGACCCTTTCAAGGACTCGCAACATTGCTCGTGTCAAAGCATTATCTTCTTCCATATGATCATGTGATCCCGTCTCACTCTCAAATGAGGCAGGTACATCCATTTTCGGTATATGACCTGGCACTTCAGTTGCACCTCTAACACCTCGTCCCCTACCACGGCCACGTCTACCGCGTCCACGACCACGTCCTCTAGTACTCATGAAGACTAATTCGATTTAATCTGATTACAAGTTTTATGAATCAGAATACTATTTCAGTGTTTATTAACGATGTTTTATGAGATTTGAGAGATAAAGTTGTTTTTCGAAAACACATCCTATAGTCTCAATCTCTACGATTTTCAACATCTAAAACTAGAAGTTCTAGAGTGTTCCTACGATCATATCATCATCATAATAATCATTCGAATCTGAATACTTACTTGACTTGGTGCTTGGGATGCTTGTGGTGCCATACTAATCTTTAAAACATAATTGAAATAATTTCATACGAAATTATTTGTTGAACCCAACCACGTAGTGTTTTGAAACTAGCTCGATACCATTAAATGTAACACCCCAAACTGTGTCTATCGTCAAGGCGAGATTTGGTTTGTCACACAAACCGAACATTTTTTAGTCTATCTAATGATTTAGGTGAATCGGTAATTACAAAAATCCTTTTAAAAAATAAAGTTTAATAAAACCAAGAGAAATAATTTAAGTTCGATGAATTTGAGAAACATTAGTTGAAAATCTCATCATTTAATATTTAATTGTCAAAACCTTAAAGTAATTTTTTATAAGAGTTCAAAGTATTTGAAATTAAGAATAGATAAAGAATCTCATATGTTTGAAACCCAAAGTATTTTAAGAAAACATTATAGGATAAACATAGGCCCATATTAGTTATCCAAAACATAATTTAAATCCATCCACACATAAAATCCATAAAACATTAATAGAGGCCTTATTGCATCATACCCAAAATAGCAAATTAAAGAAAGTACTTATTAAAAGTTCAAAGTTTATTTAACCCATGTTTGCAGTATGGCCTCCACAAAGTCATCCTCGGCCCAAGTCGACGTCAATTTCCATTACCTGAGATGGAAAATTTAAGGGAGTGAGTTACTCAAAATTTAGTGCATAACTCACTTACTATATCCACTGGGCCAGATCATCAAATCATAATTTTGGGCTTGAGTTCATAAATGATTTAGCAATGTAATAAGCGTAATGTATGCAAAATGAAATTTCCCACCCAAACCTAATTTCCATCCGCTACACACCACCGTACCAACCATCACACTGTGGGGATCAAGTCAACCCACCCCGCCAACACACCAAACATAGGCAATAAGCCATTTTTATATTTGTGGTAGAGCCACCGAACTAGATTGTGACAAAGTCACCGAACTAGAGGCATTGAGCCATTAAAATATTTGTGGCAGAGCCACCGAACTAGAGGCAATAAGCCATTTAATTATTTTGTGGCAGAGCCACCGAACTAGATTTTGGCAACAGGCCTTTCTTCTCTTCATCATTAATCCCAACCCATGCAACATGTATGCATAATAGTCTATATACATATAATAATTTAGCAAAAGGCCCAATTTACATGTGAGTCAATATTTCAAGTTTTTATTAAGGCCCATAATACAAAATAAAATTTAGCCCATTTATCAATCTAGCAACTTTGGCCCATTTAACGATCTAGAAGGGATTTCGCCCATTTAACGATCTAGCATGATTTTCGGCCCATTTAACGATGTAGCAGAGTTTTCGATCCATTTAACGATCTAGCATAGTTCTCAGCCCATTTAACGATCTAGCGTATTTTTAATTTACCAACTAACTCATTGAGGGCATTTTCGTAAACTTCACAACTTTAACCGTTTTCATAAATTTTCACAAAAATACCAATTATTACGTGTTTTACCGATTTTGTCATCTTTACGATTTTCCCAATAATTACGGTATAACATCTAACCCGAGATAAGTGTGAAATTACACACCTTGATATTGTGAGTATTAGACCTTCCCACTCGTCAATACCTAAACGTAACACGGACCATTAGAACACTATCATTTATTAAAAATACACTATTGGTAAACGATCTAAATCTTTACCCTTTGGATTTTGAACCACTTCTATTTTTGGTTTCTCCTCGATTGTTAGTTCATTGCTCGATGAGAATCCACGAACGAACAAAGGTTCGGGAGTACGAATAACCTCAAACAATTGATTCTCCTCGGTTGAAGGTTTGCAACTCGGTGGAAAATCTCGGATTCCCAAAACAGCCCTTCGTTTATATTTAGGGGGATTAGCGGAACCGCCCCTCTTTCGAAGACTATGGACTGCCCTTTTCTGCCCTATCTTGTATCTATTTAATGATATAGGATCATTAGTCCGACTTATAAATATCGAAATATGGCTAATGATTTTTTTTAAAAGATTTGAGATTGGCTTACCACGATTATCTTCGTTCCTCGAAGAAACGATCGAGCGATTACGTCCCTATAACGAAATCGATTAATTAACTAACCATACTAATATAATGAATAAAGTGAGAATCCTTAAATAATCCCCTTACCTTAACTCTTACGATCGATTCCAATGATCCACAATACTCATGAACACGTTGAGATTCTGTCTTCCAAAACTCTCACTAATGTCCACGGTTGAAAAGAATTGAGCGAGAAAATTATGTATGACTAAAGGAAATCGGTTGTGATCAAACAAAGAAAATGAAAGAAATTTTGGCACAAGAGCATATTATCATTCGGCCATGAGTGAAAGTATTGAAGAGATTTTAATGAAGAAGAAAATAAAAGAATGAGAAAATGGAAATGATATGATTCGGTTTCAAGAGAGAAAGAGAGAAAGAAAAGAGAAGAAAAGAGAATTTAGTTTAAAAGAAAAGTGCATTCGGCATTGGGGAGGAAAAATGAGAAAAAAAAAAAAGAAAGAAAAATCCTTGTTTGCATAAGTGCTTTAGGTCACAATGAGAAGAAAAGATTTAGAGAGAAAAAGAGTTACTAAACAGAAGTGGTCAAAAGAAAATGACAAAAGAATGAGTTGCTTACTCAAGGTTGTTGGAAATTTTCGGCTAGGGAGAAAATGGATGGAGAGGAAATATGTTTTGCTAAAAAAAATGTCCAAATGAAAGTGTTTCACCAACACCAAGGCCTACCAAAGCAATCAACAAAATCGGCCATCCCCACTAGCCTCTATGCCGTCCAAATACAGGGTCAAAAGGCCATTAGGAAGTTTCCAAAACATCTCCCTATTCTTAAGCCTTATCCTCCTCCTTTTTCCTTAAGTTGGAGGACAAAATCCCCTATTTCAAGCCATTCTATCCCCTATCTTTAGCTTTCCATAATCCTTAATCTTCTTACCAAAAAAAAAAAAAAAACAATCCAACCCATCCTAATCTTATCCATAGCCGACACATGCTATGCTAAAGCAAAAAAATAAAATTCCTTAATTACATGCTAGGTGATTCAAACTCCTTCCCTCATGTCCAACTTATGGCGCCTTCACCACTTTGCCAATTACTCATCTTATGCCATCTTTTAGTACTTAATTAACTTAAGTTTCAAGGTCACTTAATTTCTTTACACTAAAGTACACTTTACTAATATTTATTTTAACTCCAATTAAACCCGAGCTAACACATAGCAACATAATGATACTCGAATATTTAGGATGTTACATGTCAAGGGGTATACGGGCGTGTCCCAAGCCACATGGGCGTGTGACCCCTGCTTCAAAGAAAGGTTTTTGATTAAGTTCCAAAAGTTTTAAGATATGTGTTTAAAGCCTCGTAGGCCCATGAAATGTATGGTTAGACTAGGAAAGAGAAATTTTTAAGTCGGAACAAAATTTTACAGCCCGTTAGTGTATGTTTAAGTGAGTTCAAGCTTGGTAATGCCTCATATCTAGTCTTAGCTTCAGACTCGGGTATGGGGTGTTACATTTAGTGGTATTAGAGCTACGATTTAGTCGATTCTAGGACTAACGTAGCCTGAGCACGAGTCTAGCCATACATGCCATACGTAAGAATGTTTTTATAATGATAGTGTGACAGCTCCTGACAACTTAAATTATGTTTATACTTATAGTTAATGGACCCCGATAGAGCTGAGGCAGATGACGTAGAAAGTAACATGCCTTCTCCCGCTGAAGGGACGGTGCCTAATGAGAATGAGGATAGACCCACTATGGTGAGTCCATAAGGAGGAGAAGAGGCTAGAGAAGCCTTCCTCCATTTGATGAAAACATGGTATACAGAGTTCGTTCGTGTTAACCCAAATGCACAACCCCCTCCACCCCGCCTATTCCACAACCTGCTCTAATAGCCCCTCAAGTAGTAGAGGTGGTAAGAGGAGATAAACCTCCAATTGATAGGATCAGGAAACATAGAGCAAAAGAATTCTGGGCCAGAAAAGATGATGATCTGGAAAAAGCTGAGTTCTAAATAGAAAATACCATCAGGGTATTCAACGAGTTGTCACGCACCCCTGAAGTACTCATGAAGTGTGTAGTCTCTCTTTTAAGAGATTCTGCTTACCAATAGTGGAACACCCTTGTGTCGATAGTATAGAGGGAAAAGATTACATGGGAATATTTTCAAGAAGAGTTCAAGAAAAAGTATATCAGACAAAGGTTTGTAGACCAGAAAAGGAAGGAATTCTTAGAACTGAAGCAAGGCAAAATGTTAGTGTCTGATTATGAGTGTGAGTTTGTACGACTCAGTAAGTACGCTCACGAATGTGTGTCCACCGAGGCCATCATGAGTAAAAGATTTGAAGACGGGTTGAATGAGGATATCAAACTATTTGTTGCTGTCCTAGAACTAAAGGAATTTGTTGTGCTAGTAGAAAGGGATTGTAAAGCCGAGGAATTAGTAAAAGAGAAGAAGAAATCTATAATTGATGTGTATTTTCCTTAAATTTTAATTGATGTGATTCAAAAATGAAATGATCAAATTATGGTGCTATGGTTTGGTTGTATTCGGTCTTGTTGCATGATTTTTAAACAGGTAGATACGGCATAGTAAGCAAGCAAAATTTTAGGTACATTGTTCATGATTATGTTTTAGTTAGTTATATATATATATATTTCCTAGAAGTGTGACATATGTTTGTGTATATTCGGATGTGATAGAAGTTTGTTAAAGAATAGGTAATTTATGAAATTTGATAGAACCATTATCCATAAGTTTAAGTAGATATTATATGCACGTTTAATGAACTTAGTGGGTGTTATAATTATTCGAATTTTCTATAAACATATTTATATAATCATCAAGCAAATTTAAAGGTTAGTAATCATTGGTGTGAATAACTAATTATGTTTGTATGTGATTGAATATACATGTGATAAATTGGTTGGTGTAAGTTAACCTTTGATAATCTTTTTATATTCGGCCACCCTTTATAAAATGACCAAATGAATAGTGCTCTGTAGTTTGAATGAGATTACTTATTTTATTATGCATAATGCAATTGATATTATATTTGTGATGATTTGTTTATCATAATATCATTTCTTAGGCATTAAGATTCAAGTGATTAAATGAACTTAGTGGTTAGTTGAGTAGCATCTTGTAACCCTAATCCGGTGACGGATAGGGGTTAGGGGTGTTACAGACTTACACGAAGTCTTTCTTGTTCTCACCAATGCCATGCCTTGGCTTGGACTTACATGGGATCTCTTTCTCTTGATAGCTTTTCAATGCCAAGCTTGCCTTGGACTTACATGATATCTATTCAATGCCAAGCTTGCCTTGGACTTACATGATATCTGTGCTTGATTGCCGATGCCATGCCTTGGCTTGGTCTTATACGGACATTCTTATCTCATGTGGTAGATCGAGTATCCTAGGAAATTCATCTTCAATCGGGACTTGCTCATACTTAATCTCATTGATTTCTTTGCTTAACATAACATTAAACATTCCATGAAAATAGTGTACATTATACTAAGCAATTCAATGATAAAAACCATAAAGCTTAGAAATCATACAAACTTACCTCAATATACAAAATGTATGTAGATATGCAATTTAGTCCTCGACTTTGCTCTTGCCTCGATTTTGATCCGGGCTTCTTTTTCTTGATTTATAATAATAATTCAACTCATTTAATAATCACATTGACTAAATTGGCCCTTAACACATACTTTAGCAAAATTACTATTTTGCCCCTAAACTTTCTCATATTAACACTTTTGCCCCAAGGCTCGTAAAATGATTCTCATTCAACTTTCATAAACTTCATGCTTAGGTGACTCATTATCTCAACTATAGTAATAGCAAATTCTCACTATTTCTACCATGTATGACCAAATCTCATAAATTAACAAACTAGTTCCTACATGCATTTTTCATGAATTTCACATAGAAAAATATGTTTATCTAACATCAAACTCTCATAAACTTCCATAAAACATCATTTAACAAGCATTTCATTCATGGGTAGATTTTTGAACATGCATCTTACTCATTTTATAGCTAAAAATAGCTAATTCATAGTACGAGAACTTCAAAAATACGAAGATTATTAAAAACGAGGCTAAGATGAACTTACTAGCAAGCTTGAAAAAAATGAAGAACCCTAGCTATGGAGCCTCCAAATTTTTGGCAGTGTGAGGAAGAAGATGAATAGATTTTTATCATCTTTTTCCTATTTTAATCATTTATTAGGCAAATGACTAAAATGCCCTTCTCTTTAAAAATTTCTATTTTACTAACTCATGTGCAATTTTGTCCAAAAATTATAATTTGGTAAATTGCTACTTAAGGACTTCTAATTGATATTCTAAAGCTATTTCATACAAAAAGCTTCTAGAAACGCATATTTTGTAACTTTTGCAATTTAGTCCTTTTGGACCATTCAACTCAATTTAACAAAATTGTTTCATGAAACTTTTACACTAGCATGCAAACATGGCATAAACCTTAAAAACTCATAAATTCACCTCGGATTCGTGGCCTCGCACCACTATTCTGACTAGGCCCTAAATTCGACTGTTACACATCTTCCCCTTTTAGGGATTTTCGTCCTCGAAAATCGTACTGGAAAATAAGTTCGGGTACTGGTTTCTCATGCTCTTTTCTGGTTCCCATGTAGCTTCCTCTATCCCATGCCTTTGCCACAATACTTTCACTAGAGCAACAATTTTATTTCTTAGTTGTTTGACTTTCCGAGCTAAAATCTTGATTGGTTCTTCATCCTAAATCATGCCGGGATGAATCTCTATCTCTGACGGGGTAATTACATGTGAAGGATCTGATCGGTAGCGTCTCAACATTGACACGTGAAACACATCATGTATCTTTTTTAACTTTGATGGCAAAGCCAATCTGTAAGCTACCGGCCCAACTTTCTTGGTAATCTCAAACGGTCCAATAAAACATGGACTTAACTTGCCTTTTTGGCCAAATCTGAGAACTTTTCTCCAAGGTGACACTTTCAAGAAAACTTTATCCCCGACTTGATACTCTATCTCTCTTCTCTTTAAGTCCGAATAAGATTTCTGTCTATCTGATGCAGTTTTTAAACATTCTCGTGTCACTTTCACTTTCTCTTCAGCTTCTCTAACCAAATCAACCCCGTGAATTTGGTTTTTTTTTTAGTTCAGTCCAAAATAAAGGCGTTCTGCACTTATGCCCATATAGAGCCTCATAAGGCGCCATCTTTAAACTCGAATGAAAGCTATTATTGTAGGCAAATTCTACCAATGGGAGAAACTTTTCCCAACTGCTTCGGAATTCTAGAATACAACATCTAAGCATATCCTCGAGTACTTGAATTAATCACTCTGACTGACCGTTAGTTTGAGGATGAAAAGCTGTGCTAAAACTCAATGTTGTACCCAAGGCTTCTTGCAACTTCTTCCAAAATTTGGAGGTGAATCTCGGATCTATATCCAATATGATTGACAAAGGAACTCCATGAAGTCTTACTATTTTAGAAACATATAAGTTTGCCAGCTTTTCGAGTGAGTAGTCAACTCGTACAGGTAAGAAATGAGCTGACTTCGTGAGTCTATCAACTACAACCCATATAGAATCTTTCTTGCTCGGTGATAATGGTAATCTTGTTACAAAATCTATAGTGATACAATCCCATTTCCACTCGGGTATCATAATTGGTTGAAGAAAACCCGAAGGTACTTTGTGTTCAGCCTTTACTTGCTGACAAATCAAACATCTTGAAACGAACTCTAGAATATCTTTCTTCATTCTCAGCCACCAATACAATTGCTTCAAGTCATTATACATTTTGGTACTACCTGGATGTATAGATAGACATCCATTATGTGCCTCATACAAAATTCGCTGAATAAGCTCCTCTTTTCTCGGTACACGAACTCTATCTTTAAACATTAAGTATCCACTAGAATTAATCTAAAAATTAGATTCAACATCTAACTCGCACTGAGTTCTCTTGGCCTGTAACTATTTGTCTTCTTTTTGAGCTTTAGTGATCTCTTGAAGGAGCATTGGTCTAGCTTTTAACTCAGCTAGAATAGAACCATTGTCAGATAAGATCATCCGTGAATTCAATGCCCTTAATGCAAAAAGGGACTTCCTGCTCAATGCATCGGCAACCACATTCGCCTTTCCTGTATAGTAGTCAATGACCAATTCATAGTCCTTTATCAACTTTAACCATCTCCATTGCCTTAAGTTCAACTCTTTCTATGTTATCAAGTACTTCAGAATTTTTTGATCAGTAAAAATCTGACATCTTTCACCATATAAATGGTGTCTCCAAATCTTCAAAGCGAAGACTATAGCAGCCAACTCTAAATCATGTGTCGGATAATTCTTCTCATGAGGCTTCAACTGTCTTGAGGCATAAGCAATCACCTTTCCTTCTTGCATGAGTACACGGCCTAATCCATTTAAGGATGCATCATTGTAAATCACAAATTCTTTCACTGTCTCGGGTTGTACTAAAACTAGAGCTTCTGTCAACATTGCTTTCAATTTCTCAAAACATTGTTAGCATCTTTCTGTCCACTCAAACTTCACATTTTTCTGTAACAATTTAGTCATCGGGGTTGCGATAATAGAAAACCCCTTAACAAATCATCGGTAATAGCCAGCTAGGCCTAAGAAACTCCTAATCTCAGAGATATTACTCGGTGGTTTCCAGTCTATTATAGCCAAAATCTTGCTTGGATCCACTCGGACTCCATCTCCCGAAACAATATGTCCCAGAAATCCTACTTCCTTGAGCCAAAATTCAGTTTTACTGAACTTGGCATACAACTGATTTTCTCGTAGAATCTGTAAAACTGTCTGTAGGTGCTCAACATGCTCATTCTCATCCTGGGAATAAATCAATATGTCTTCAATGAAAACGACTACAAACTTGTCGAGGTAGGGTCTAAAGATGCGGTTCATTAAGTCCATAATACTGCAGTAGCATTGGTCAAACCAAAGGGCATGACTAAGAATTCATAATGCCCATATCTTGTTCAAAAAGCTATCTTGGACACATCTGAATCCTTTACTCTTAACTGATAATACCCTGATTTCAAGTCTATTTTGGAGAACACATTAGCTCATTTCAATTGATCGAACAAATCATCGATCCTAGGCAATGGGTACTTGTTCTTCACTGTCACTTTATTAAGTTGACGGTAATCTATGCACAATCTCATGATGCCATCTTTCTTTTCACAAATAAAGCTAGAGAACCCCAGGGAGAACAACTCAACCTAGCAAAGCCTTTATCTGTCAACTCTTGCAATTGTATCTTCAGCTCTTTTAACTCTGTTCGAGCCATTCTATAAGAAGTAATAGATATCGGTACAGCACCAGGAGCTAACTCAATATTGAACTCAACGTCCCTAACTGGTGGTAGTCCTCGTAATTGCTCGGGAAAAACATCCACATACTCACATACTATCGGTACTGACTCAATCTTTAACTCTATTTCTTTTTCATTCATCGCAAAGGCCAGATATGCTTCATACCCTTTTCTTAAGTATCTCTGTACCATCATATGAGAAATCACTACCGACGACCTGCTCTGTTCATTAGATTCTATATGAAGAGTGTCTCCATTCTCACATCTCATCTCAATGTATTTCTTCCCACAATTAACTATTACATCATGGGTGGTCAACCAGTCCATACCAAGAATGATGTTGAACTCATCAAATGGTAGCAACATAAGATTTGCTTTAAAATAATGACCTCTAATCATTAATGGGCAATCTTTACATACTTCATTAACTAACACTCTCTGGCCTAAATGATTAGACACCTTAACCATAAATTCTGTAGAATCTATAGGCATATTCATACTGGATACTAGTTTCATACAAATATAAGAGTGTGTGGATCCGGGATCTATTAAAGCAATAAATTTGATATCATAAAGAGAAAAGGTACCCGTAATAACATTAGGAGAAGATGCCTCTTCGCGAGCGCGAATGGCATAAGTCCTCGCAGGTGCTCTACCCTCGGGTTTCACAGCCTGATCTCTAGGGTTACCTCTTCCACTTGCCCCACTCCCTAGGTTTCTCTGCGGTCTGCCTCTGACCATACCCCCAGGTCTTGGGTTCTGAGTTCTCTCTTCTTTCATCATTTCGGGACAATCTTTTATAAAGTGATCATGGGATCCACATCTGAAACAAGCATTTCCATGTGCTCGACATTCACCAAGATGGCGTCTGCCAAACTGTGGGCATTCAGGTCTATCAAATCAAACGCTCCTTACACTAGCAACTGAAGTAGTTTGTGCTTTATTCCTAGAATTCTGCTTACTCTTTTCCTTCTTTGAAAACCCAGTGGAAGTAGCCGATTGGGTAGGGAAATCTCTTGACTTATTGGATGAAGATTGGAATGACTTATTCCACTGTCTCTTTCTAGAGTCACGAGACTCTATTTCAGATTTTCTCTTCTCTTTTACTAACTCTTTGGCCTTACAAGCCCTCTCTACTAACACCACAAATTCTTTTAATTCGAGGATAGCAACAAATAACTTGATATCATCATTTAGTCCATCTTCAAATCTCTTACTCATGCTGGCTTCAGTGGACACGCATTCTTGAGGCTATTTGCTGAGTCGTACAAACTCTCACTCATAATCAATCACTAACATCTTGCCTTGTTTCAGTTCTAGGAGTTCCTTCCTTTTTTGGTCCACGAATACTTGACTGATATACTTTTTCATGAACTCTTCTTGGAAAAATTCCCATGTGACCTTTTCCCTCGGTACTACCGACACAAGGGTGTTCCACCATTGATAGGCAGCATCTTTTAAAAGAGACACTACACACTTAATACATTCCTCAGGTGTGCATGACAACTCATTAAACACCCTGATAGTATTTTCTATCTAGAACTCAGTCTTTTCTTGATCATCATCTTTTCTAGCCCAAAATTCTTCTGCCCCATGTTTCCTGATGCTATCAATTTGAGGTTTGTCTCCTCTTACCACCTCTACTATTTGAGGGACTGCGGGGATAGGTTGTGGAAAAGGCGGGGGTGGAAGGGGTTGTACATTCGGGCTCGTACGAATGAATTCCATGTACCATGTATTCATCATATGAAAAAAGGCTTCTCTAGCCTCTTCTCTTCATTCTTGACTCACCGTAGTGGGTCTATTCTCATTCTCATTGGGCACCATCCCTTCAGTAGGAACCGGCACGTTACTTTCTACATCATCCGTCTCAGCTCTTTCGGGATCCATTTACTATATGTATAAACATAATTTAAGTCGTCAGGAGTCGTCACACTATCATTATAAAAACATTCCTACGTATGGCATGTATAGCTAGACTCATGCTCGTGCTACATTAGTCCTAGAACCGACTAAATCGTAGATCTGATACCATTAAATATAACACCCATACCCGAGTCCAATGCTAAGACTGGATACGAGACAATACTATGCTTGAACTCACTTAAAACATGTACTTACGGGCTATAAAATTTTGTTCAGAAATAAAAACTTCTCTTCCTTAGTCTAATCATACATTTTATGGGCCTACGAGGCCTTAAACATGTATCTGGAAACTTTTAGAACTCAAATGAAAAATTTCCCTTAAAATAAGGGTCACATGCCCGTATGACTTGGGACACGCCCGTGTACCCCTAACACATGCCCGTGCCTTCCAACTGTAGTCAACACTAACTAATTACACACGGACGCCCGTGGATGTAAACCTTATGCTATACCTTGATATACTAACTTACACACACGGTCTGGGGCACATGCCTATGTTCTGATCGTGTATCACACATGGCCTTAACAAATGACCGTGGGATTTGCCCGTGGCCTATTCTAACTTAAAACACTAAAGTGTAGGGTACGCACGGCCTAGACACACGCCCGTGTGTCTAACCATATGGGCATATAGAGGCTATTTGCCAAGCCAATTGCCACCCTGAAATCAAGACCAAAATTATACCCAATTCAATACATTTTTCATAAACATTACTACATGCTTCATTGATTTCAATATACATACATACTTAGTCAATTTTGGCCAATCACTTAGCCATATACAAAAGAATAATAAACTTAATAGCCAACACTTTGGCTCTTCTTAGAATATATTCTCAAAATGAAATGCTTCCTATACATGCCATACTTAGTAAAATAACTTGGATATACCAAAATAGCGTTTGATAGTGTGCTCCGAGCTCCAATGACGATGATCCACGAAATTGACTTGGCGGAACTACATAGAAAGAAAGAATAAAAGACATAAGCATTTAGCTTAGTAAGTTTGCATATAATGCATATAGCAACATACTTGATTAATGTAAACCATTTGACATAAACAATGGTATCATAGATTTCAGCTATAAAGCTTACTTACTCATACTAATTATTACATATCTCATGATACTTACTAGTCTCATCTCCGTGGGATAAATAAGGTACCTATATCACTTTATTACATTGATCAGTATACTTTAAGATGATAATCATAATCTTTCCTTCATCATTCATAACATGAATAATACTCATTTCCAACTGGATAATAGCTTTGCTTACTTATCTTTCTTGTTATCTAATTTTAACTTTACTCATTTGCCCGATGACTTTCTGCGAATAATCGAGGATACTAAATCTCTTCCCACGAGCTTGATACCGAAACCATACCCTAGATACGGTCTTACATGGAATATCTCATCTTGGTTTCGAGGCCATGTTTTCACATGGACTTATACGAAGTCTTTCTTGTTCTCACCAATGCCATGCCTTGGCTTGGACTTACATGGGATCTCTTTCTCTTGATAGCTTTTCAATGCCAAGCTTGCCTTGGACTTACATGATATCTGTTCAATGCCAAGCTTACCTTGGACTTACATGATATCTGTTCAATGCCAAGCTTGCCTTGGACTTACATGATATCTGTGCTTGATTGCCGATGCCATGCCTTGGCTTGGTCTTATACGGACTTTCTTATCTCATGTGGTAGATCGAGTATCCTGGGAAATTCATCTTCAATCAGGACTTGCTCATACTTAATCTCATTGATTTATTTGATTAACATAACATTAAGCATTAATTCCATGAAAATAGTGTACATTTTACTAAGCAATTCAATGATAAAAATCATAAAGCTTAGAAATCATACAAACTTACCTCAATATACAAAATGTATGTAGATATGTAATTTAGTCCTCGACTTTGCTCTTGCCTCGGTTTCGATCTGGGCTTTGTTTTTCTTGATCTATATTAATAATTCAACTCATTTAATAATCACATTGACTAAATTGGCCCTTAACACATACTTTGGGAAAATTACTATTTTGCCCCTAAACTTTCTCATATTAGCACTTTTGCCCCAAGGCTCGTAAAATGAATCTCATTCAACTTTCATAAACTTCATGCTTGGGTGACTCATTATCTCAACTATAGTAATAGCAAATTCTCACTATTTCTACCATGTATGACCAAATCTCATAAATTAACAAACTAGTCCCTACATGCATTTTTCATGAATTTCACATAGAAAAAGATGTTTATCTAACATCAAACTCTCGTAAACTTCCATAAAACATCATTTAACAAGCATGTCATTCATGGGTAGATTTTTGAACACGCATCTTAGCTCATTTTATAGCTAAAAATAGCTAATTCATAATACGAGAACTTAAAAAATACGAAGATTATTAAAAATCGGGCTAAGATGAACTTACTAGCAGGCTTGAAAAAATAAAGAACCCTAGCTATGGAGTCTCCAAATTTTCGACATCTGAGGAAGAAGATGAATATATTTTTATCATCTTTTTCCTATTTTAATCATTTATTAGACAAATGACTAAAATGCCCTTCTTTTTAAAAATTTCTATTTTACTAACTCATGTCCAATTTTGTCCAAAAATTATAATTTAGGAAAATTGCTACTTA
Source organism: Gossypium rotundifolium (assembly GCA_025506655.1). NCBI lineage: Eukaryota > Viridiplantae > Streptophyta > Magnoliopsida > Malvales > Malvaceae > Gossypium > Gossypium rotundifolium. Next base: position 66,929,604 of record CP106722.1, read on the forward strand.
AGGACTTCTATTTGATATTCTAAAGCTATTTAATACAAAAAGCTTCTAGAAACTCATATTTTGTGACTTTTACAATTTAGTCCTTTTAGACCATTCAACCTCAATTTAACAAAATTGCTTCATGAAACTTTTACACTAGCATGCAAGCATGACATAAACACCAAAATATCATAAATTCACCTCAGATTCGTGGCCTCGCACCACTATTTTAACTAGGCTCTAAATCGGGCTGTTACACTTACTCTGTGTATGTTTGTTCTATTTTATAGATCATCAAAGCTATTGAAGGCTTCGGACCGTCGAGGATCATTATCACACTACTCAAACTATTTTGGTCCTTTGGAAGTGTGTATATAGCTAAATATGGCATGTATAGGCTAGTCATTTGGAATGTGTTTGAGATTTAAATAGCCACGTGATTTGGCTAGATAAATGTTGGTTATATGCATGAGTGAATATCATATATGATGCATGTTTTGGTATGGATTGATAGCAAATGAAATGGTCAAGGCTATGGTAAGCATATGAATGCAATATGAGTATGTATGTTTGATCAATGAAATTGTTAAATGAAAGGTAAAATGTGGAGAATGGTTGATTATTTTATATATCTTTTATTAACAATTGTACATGAAATGAATTAGTGTGTTGCTTGTAGGGTTGACCCTAGTATGGTGTCATTTTGGCCTTGCAAGTAATCTATTTTGCATACACGGCTGTGGCACACGGGCGTGCCTTGTGACCGTGTGAATAAGTCAATAGCTAGCCTAATGTTACATGACCATGGAACATGGGCGTGTCTGGTGGCCGTGTCGAAAATTCAGTATACATGCTCTGTTTTGGCACGACCATGACACATGGGTGTATCTAGTAGCCGTGGAAGGCACACAGTCTGCCCACACGAGCGCGTGACCTCTATAACTTAGAAAAGTTTTAAATTTTTTGAGAAACTCTATATATGTTCGATTTAGTCCTAACCCTATTCTAAAGCATGATTAAGGTCTCCTTGACCTATAAAAGGGACACTTTGATTGTGATTGATGAATTGTGTTATAAAAAGTCTTTAAAAGTTTTTGATCTATCTGATAACGCCTTTAACCCTAATCTAGTGACGGATATGGGTTAGGGGTGTTACATTTGGTTGGTATCAGGGCTACGATTTAGTTGATTCTCGGACTAACATAGCATGTGAGAGTCTAGCTATACATGCCATATATCTAAAATGTGATAGTGTGATGAATCCTGACGTGTAAAATGTGATTTTCGTATAGTAATGGATCCCAAAAGAGCCGTAGCTGACGATGTAGAAAGCAATGCGTCTACTCCCACTCAAGGGACAGCGCCATCTGAATTGAGACCGGCTACGAGTAGTCAAGAGGGAGAAGCTAAACAAGCTTTATTCTAAATGATGAGTGAGTGGTTCACTCAGTTTGTAAGAAATAACCCGACTATTTTACAACCTCCGCCCCCAGTTAATCCCCCTCAGACATCAGTTAAGCCTTCGACTATGAATCTGAATTTATTGAACAAGCCTCCGGCTGACAAAATCTGTAAGTATGAGGACGAAGAGTTCAGGGCCACTAATGATGTTGATGCTGAGAAAGCTGAGTTTTGGTTAGAAAACACTATCCTGGTATTTGATGAGATGTCTTTGACTCTGGAAGAAAGTATTAAATGTATTATTTCCTTGTTATGAGACGCGACCTATCAGTGATGGAAAACTTTAATTTTTGTTGTTCCAAAGGAACGGGTTACTTGGGATTTATTTTAGATTGAGTTCTAGAAGAAATACATTAGTCAGAGATTCATTGATCAGAAATGAAATTTTTTTTTGGAATTGAAGTAGGGTCGCATGTCTGTCACTGAATATGAATGAGAGTTCGTGAGGCTAAGTCAATATGCCCGAGAATGTGTATCATCTGAAGCAATAATGTGTAAGAGATTTGAAGATTATCTTAATGAAGATATCTATTTGCTAGTCAGGATTTAAGAGATAAAAGAGTTTGTTGTGCTTATTGACTGAGCGTGCAAAGCTGAGGCACTTAGTAAAGATAAAAGAAAAGTTGAGTCTAAAGCTAGAGACGTGAGAAAGAGATTTTCGGGTAAATCATTTCAGTCTGCTTTGAAGAAATTCGGAGATGAACAAAGTCGTCCGAGAGCTAATGTAGGACATTCTAGTAGAGATCGAGCTAGATCATATTCGAGTTCTAAAGCTCCGTCAACTTCAACGGCAAGTGTTGGAAATGTTCGATCCGAGAAACCTTAATGTAAACATTATGGAAAAAGGAATTCGGGAAGTTGTAGGTTAAATGATCAAGCCTGCTTCAGATGTGGATCATTAGATCATTTCATTCGTGATTTCTCAAATTCAGTTGAACAAGAGACTACCCTGAATTCGAGATCCGATAATACTCCAGTGAGAGATAGACCTTCCCGAAATGTAAGAAATGTCAGTGGTAGTCAAAGAACAATAAGAGATACTGTTGCGAGATCCAAAGCTAGAGCACTTGCCAAAGCGTGTGCTATCTGAGCTCATGAGGAAGCTTCATCTTCGGATGTTATAACGGGTACATTTACAATTTATAATACTTCTGTGATTGCACCCTGGTTCTACTCATTCGTATATATGCATGAACTTAGTATCCAGTAAGACTTTGCCTGTAGAGTCTACTGAATTTGTTATAAAAGTATCGAACCCCTTAGGTAAAAGTGTCCTAGTTGACAAAGTATGCAAGAACTGTCCATTAATGTTTAGAGATATATGTTTTCCTGTTGATATGATGCTATTACCATTTGATGAGTTTGATATCATTTTGGGTATGGACTGGTTGACATTTCATGATTCTGTTGTGAACTATAAAAGAAAGAATATTGATTTGAGATGTCCGAATGATGAAGTTGTCTGAGTCGAGTCTAATGCTTTGAATGGATTGCCTGCTATGATATCTGTTTTGAAAGCTCAAAGTTATGTGAAAAAGGGTTATGAGGTGTATTTTGCTTATGTGATTGATTCGAAAGTGTTTGGAAAGAAAGTTGAGTCAGTGCTAGTTGTTTGTGAATTTTTTGATGTATTCCCTGAAGAATTATTGGGATTGCCTCTGATACGTGAAGTTGAATTTGGTATAGATCTGTTGCCTAGTACAACTCCTATTTCGATAGCTCCGTATAGAATGGTACTAACAGAGTTGAAAGGGTTAAAGTCACAGCTGCAAAAGTTAATGAAAGAGGGTTTGTGAGACCGAGTTTCTCACCTTGGGGCGCTCCTATTTTGTTTGTGAGAAGAAAGACGGCACGATAAGAATGTGCATTGACTATCTTTAGTTGAATAAAGTGACTATAAAGAATAAATATTCGTTGCCCAGGATTGACGATTTGTTTGATCAGCTAAAAGGAGCCACCGTATTTTCAAAGATAGATTTGAGATCGGGTTACTACCAGTTGAGGGTAAAAGTCTCAGACATTCCAAAAAATTCTTTCAGAATGAGATATGAGCATTATGAGTTTTTCGTTTGCCTTTCGGATTAACGAATGCTCCTACTGTCTTTATAGATCTTATGAACAGAATTTCCAGACCACATTTAGATCGATTTGTTGTTGTATTCATTGACGATATCTTGATTTATTCATGGGATGAAACTGAACATGCTGAACATCTGAGAATTGTGTTGTAAACTCTGAGAGAAAAGCAACTATATACGAAATTTAGTAAATGTGAATTCTGGTTACGTGAGGTTAGTTTTCTGGGACATATTGTATCAGCCTCTGGAATACGAGTTGATCCGAGCATGATTTCTGCTATTCTAGAATGGAAACCTCTGAAAAATGTGTCAGAAGTCCGTAGTTTTTTGGGACTCACTAGTTATTATCGAAGATTTGTAAAAGGACTCACGATGATAGCTACTCTGTTAACTAGATTGCTTCAGAAAGATGTGAAGTATGAATGGTCCGATAAGTGTCAGAAAAGTTTTGATCGATTAAAACCTCTGTTGACTGAAGCTCCAGTTTTGGTACAACCAGAATTAGGCAAAGAGTTTGTAATTTACAGTGATACTTCTTTGAATGGTCTGGGATGCGTACTAATGCAAGAAGGCAAAGTAATAGCTTATTCATCAAGACAATTGAAGTCGCATGAAAAGAACTATCCGACGCACGAACTTGAGCTAGCCACGATTGTGTTTGCATTAAAGATTTGGCGACATCATCTGTTCGGTGAGAAATGTCATGTATTTTCAAATCATAAAAGTCTGAAATACCTGATGACCAAGAAAGTTTTGAATCTGAGATAGAGAAGATGGTTAGAACTGTTAAAAGATTATGAACTTGTAATAGATTATCATCCAGGCAAAGAAAATGTTGTAGCCGATGCATTGAGTCAGAAATCACTATTTACATTGTGTGCTTTGAATGCTCAATTAGATCTGTCTGATGATAGTTCAATGATAGCTGAATGGAAAGTGAAACAATTGTTTTTACAATAAATATGTGATGCTCAGAAGATTGATAATGAAATTTTAGCGAAACGAGCTCAATGTAACTCGAACTCTGATTCTGAATTTTGAATTGATGATAATGATTGCTTGAGATTCCGAGATCGATTTTGTGTTTTGAGAAACCCAGAGTTGATTCAATTAATTTTGAATGAAGCACATAGCAGTCGACTATCTGTTCATCCGGGTAGTACGAAAATGTATCTTGGTCTGAAACAACACTATTGGTGGTCTGGTATAAAACGAGATATTTCTAACTTTGTGTCGAATGTTTAATCTGTCAGTAAGTTAAGGCTGAACATCAGGTTCTATTTGGTTTGTTACAACCGATTCTGATTCCCGAGTGGAAATGGGATAGAGTGACAATGGATTTTGTTTCGGGATTACCTCTGACTCAGAGAAAGAAAGATGCGATTTGGGTGATAGTTGATCGATTGATGAAATCTGCCCATTTTATTCCGGTACGATCTGAATACTCACTTGATAGATTAGCTTAGCTTTATATTTTTGGGATTGTGAGATTACACGGGGTGCAACTATCCATTGTTTCAGATAGAGATCCGAGGTTCACTTCACGACTCTTGAAGAAATTACAAGAAGCTTTGGCACAAATTACATTTCAGTACAACTTTTCACCCTCAGACGGATGGTCAATCCGAGTGGATTATTCAAATTCTCGAGGACATGTTAAGATGTTGTATCCTTGAGTTTAATGGCTCGTGGGAATAGTACTTACCACTGATTGAATTTGCATATAACAACAGTTTTCAGTCGAGCATTAAAATGGCACCTTATGAAGCTTTGTACGGACATAAATGTTGAACACCTTTATATTGGACCGAGCTCATTGAAAGTAAGTTACACGGGGTCTATTTGATAAAAGATACATAACAGAAAGTGAAAGTAATCCGTGACAGTCTGAAAGCAGCATCTGATCGTCAGAAGTCTTATGCAGACTTGAAACGAAAAGAGATTGAATTTGAAATCAGTGACAAAGTGTTCTTAAAAGTGTCTCTGTGGAAGAAAGTATTTCGATTTGGACGTAAAACTAAGTTAAGTCTGAGGTTCATCGAATCGTATGAGATCATTGAACGTATTGGGCCAGTTGCGTATAAATTATTGTTGCCCTCTGAGCTAGAAAAGATACATAATATATTCCATGTTTCGATGCTCCATAGATACCGAACTGATCCGTCACATGTGATTACTCTGTTTGAAATTGAAATTCGATCTGATATGACTTATGAGGAAGAACCAATCCGTATCCTAGCTCGTGAAGTGAAAGAGTTGAGAAACAAAAACATTCCATTATTAAAAGTGTTATGGCATCGACACGGAATAGAAGAGGCTACGTGGGAGCCTGAAGATTCAATGAGACAGCAATATCTGAATCTGTTTCACGATAAGATTTTCGAGGACGAAAATCCCTAATGGGGGAGAATAGTAATAATCCAATTTAGACCCTAGTCAGAAAAGTGGTTTTGGGACCACAAATCCGAGTTAGAATAATATTTTAATATTATTTTCTGTGTCTACAATGTATGATTTAGCATGTGTGAAATTTCTGTAAAATAATTTTTCTGTTTATGTGTTTAATTTGAACAAAGGGCTAAATCGCATAAGTTGTAAAAGTAGCATTCTTTTTTATTAATGGCCTAATTGATTGGCTTTTATATATGAGGGCCTTATGAGACAATTAGCCCATTAATAAAGATGGTGGATGGCCATGGATGGTTATGCCCTTAAATGAATAAGTTTAATATGTTGTAATAAAAGGTTAATTTTGTTAATGGATTAATGATGTTAATTCATAATAAAACAAAAGAAAATTTGATAATGGAAATGTTCATCCTCTTCCACCGATTTGAGAAATAAAAAGAAAGGGTTTTAGCTCTTCAAATATTCGACTATTAAAGTCTTTGATTCAAGGTTAATTTTTGTTTGATTTTTTATAATTTCTATGTTTTTGCAATCGTTGCTTCGTATGCTATAAAACCCATGTTGTAATTTGAAGAATTGATGATGTTTATGAGATGTGCCATTGATGAAATGGTGATATTTGTGATGAATATGGGTGTTAAATGAAATATATGTGTTTAATAAAGATGTTTTGTTCTTTAATTTTTGATGGATTTAGCTAATTAGGGCTAAATTGAGAAATTGAAATTTTGAAGGACTAATTTGTAAAATAAATGAAATATATGAATTGATATGAGTATAGTGAGTATTCGGTCAAGCATGGGCAAAAGCAAATTTTGTGCATTTTGTGAATTTGTGAAATAGGGACTAAAATGTCCAAATGTGTAAATGTGAGGGCTAATTTGAAAATTACCCTAAATATGTGTTTTGGATTGAATTGAATAATTTGATGAATGAATCGGTTAAATCTGTATATGTATAGATCAAGAACCTTAGATCGCAAGAAAGTGAAAGTAGTTGAATATCTGAATCCGAGGTAAGTCGATATACAAATAAATGTATTTGAATTGAACTATTTGTGCATATATGAAATTTGAATTGACATGAATATTCATTGAGATGGAATGTATGTGAAATCCGAGTTTGCGGATAAGTCGACAAGTTATATAAGTCTGAGAAGTCCTGTATGAGCCTAGGAATAGATAGGATTGCATATGTCATGACATAGGTGTCTGTTACGTGATATCATGTAAGACCACATCTGGGACATTGGCATTGATTCAAGATTTCGTGTAAGACCACGTCCAGGACGTTGGCATCAATATGAGATTTACGTGTAAGACCATGTTTGAGACATTGGCATCGTATTTGATTCGTCTAAGACCCTGTCTGGGATAGTGGCATCGATATCTGATCACATGTAAGATCACGTCTGGGACGTTGACATTGTACAACTATTCTGAGCTTTCTGAATATCCTATTTAGTTCCGAAAGGTTCAACAGGCAAGTCCAAGAAACGAACGACTATGTGATTTGAATATCTGTTTTAGGTACGTTTGAAAAGTACACTATGTGTGTATGAGAGGTAAGTTTCTATATGAACTTACTAAGATGAATGTGTATTGAAATGATGAGATATTATGTGAATATAAGCTTGGATGAGCTATGAGTATTTGTAATATTAGAGTTGAAGAATGTGGCAAGTTATGGCTAAGTAAATAAGCCAAGGATTATGTGATGCGACTGCAATGAGAACCTTTAATGTCATTGTATAAATATGGTTATAAGCATGTTATGATAAGTTTATTTGTATATGACTTACTAAGCTTTTGAAAGCTTACTCTGTGTATGTTTGTTCTGTTTTATAGATCGTCAATGCTACTGAAGGCTCGGGACCATCGAGGATCTTCATCATACTACTCAAACTATTTTGGTACTTTGAAAATTTGTATATAGGTAAATATGGCATGTATAGGCTAGTCATTTGGTATATGTTTGAGATGTAAATAGCCATGTGATTTGGCTAGATAAATGTTGGTTATATGCATGAGTGAATATGATATATGATGCATGTTTTGGTATGGATTGATAGCAAATGAAATGGTTAAGGCTATGGTAAGCATATGAATGAAATATGAATATGTATTTTTGATCAATGAAATGGTTATATGAAAGTTAAAATGTGGAGGATGGTTGATTATTTGATATATTTTTGATTGTCAATTGTACATGAAATAATTAATGTGTTGCTTGTAGGGTTAACCCTAGTGTGGGTGGCATTTTGGCCTTGCAAGTAATCTGTTTTGTATACACGGTTGTGGCACATGGGCGTGCCTTGTGACCTTGTGAATAAGTTAGTAGCTAGCCTAATGTTACACGGCCATGGCACACGGGCGTGTCTAGTGGCCGTATGGAAAAGTCAGTATACATGCTCTGTTTTGGCATGGCCATGACACATGGGTGTGTCTAGTAGCCATGGGAGGCACACGGTCTGCCCACACGGGCGTATAACCTATCTAACTTAGAAAAGTTTTAAATTTTTTGAGAAATCCTATATATGTTCGGTTTAGTCCCGATTGTATTCTAAAGCATGATTAAGGTCTCCTTGACCTATAAAAGGGACCCTTTGATTGTGATTGATGAGTTGTGTTATGAAAAGTCTATAAAATTTTTTGATCTGTTCTGTAACGCCTTTAACCTTAATCCGACGACAGATACGGGTTAGGATTGTTATAAAAACATTATCGTGGAAAATGGTGAGATTGATGGTCAACATAGTTGCAACGGCAATTCTAGGAAGATGACTCAGCACTCTATCCATGTCACACTCAGCCAGCTAGAAGTATACCAGAAAAGCCACCCTAAAAAAGAGGAGAAACAAATGTGTGCTAAAAGGGACGAATCCACCCAATAAAAGTGTAACACCCCAAATTTTTGGGCCTAGTAGAATTGGGCCTATTGAGCCTTGGGCATGGGAGTATGTAACATTTTTCAGAACAAGAGAATGGCACAAATGCATGTTAGATCTATTAGGTGAGTGATTTTAGAAGGTTAGGGGGCTTCTATGAAGTCCTGGGTTCAAGTCATGTCATTGGAGAAATTTTTATTTTTTAGTATTAGGGGAACCCTGACTCCTATTATTAAGCATTTTAAGTAATTAAGATTAAATTGTGACACAAGAGGAACTTGTGGCTTAGTGGCAAGTGGCGTAGGGAGTGCAGCATAAGGTCTGAGGTTCAAGTCTCTTGAGGAGAAATGGAGGTTTTATTTTTTAGCATGGATGGCAAAAGTTGTGGTGGATTCAAACTTTCGAAAAGTGGTTGTGGACTTGGTAAAAGGGGGAGAGTATCATGGAATAGGGATGATGGTTGATGGGGATTTGGAAGAGGAAAATGTGGAGAGATTTAAGGGGAGAATTAAGGGAGTGATTTATGGAGAAAAAGGTAGAGTTTGAATTGATGAGGGTTTGTGTCGAATTGGTATAGGAAGCTTAGGAAAATTTGGCTAGGAAGGTTTTTCTCATCGTCGGCTTCAAAGATTAATAAGGGGGCATTGCCAAATTTTGCTTTTCTTTTTCCAAATTCGACTCTTTTGTTTTTTGGTGCTGGAATTGTTCTTTTCGTTTTCTTTAACCGAGCCTTTTTCTTTCTAACCATTAATTGTTAGCCGACTATAGGGAAACTTATTCTTTTATTCTCTTCTTTCTCGTCTTGTGCTCTCTTGGAGGTCAATTGTTTTTCCCTTTTCTTGGCAAAATACTCTAGCATCTTTCGAGTAGGTTGCTATTGCCGATTATTTCTTCCCTTAATTATTCTTTACCTTTGTCGAACCTTCATGCTCCCTCTCCTCCAATCTGTCATTAGCATTTACCTCTTCTTTTGTCTTTGACCAAATATATCTACTCTTTCCCCCTCATTTCGGTTGTTTCGGTTCTCCTCTCTTTCTGTGTGTTGGGTTAGTAAAATAATTTCCCCTAGTCATTCACTCTGTTTTCGGCTAGTAAGGGTTCTCTGATGAATTGATAAGTGCTCTTTGTTTACTCTTGTTTCTCTCCACCATTGTGGTCCTTTCTTCTAACATCTTTCTGTGTTGCCGATTCATGAAAAAAGGTACAAGTGTCTCGACTCTTGTGTGTGGGTATAGGTCGATTTCTTCTATGGATCGTTCTTAGTTCTACGTAGTGGTAAGTTGTCGTTCTTTTGGTTCTAGTTATTTTTTGTTCATGGTAATAGTTAAAGAGTTTAAGATACAATGCAAGTTGTACCAAGGATTGGTAATCAATCCTTAGTTAGCGATCTAAGGGAAATAGATCGCTTGGTACTCAGTCAAGGTATGGTAGAGAATATCCTTTTAGGGATTAACTACTTTCGATCATTAATGCATGGAAGACTGATCGTGTCCATGATAAGTCTTAATATTTATAAAATGAATAATCGAGCCTAGAAACTAACTATCACCGTGATTGAGGCAAGTGCACCTATCGAACAGTAGTATAGCTTAGTGGCAAGACTAGAATGTCAAACCCAAATGAACCAAAAGTACTAGTATTGACTCTCTTTTTATTATCTAGCCTAAAAATAAAAGTGATTACTGTTTATTTAACTAATTACTAAGCTAAGGATGCCAAGACACAGAGAATGAATAGGGAAAATACTTTTGGGAAAAATCAATTGATCAAGACAATACCCGAGGAAGAATCTACCTAGACTTCACTTGTTATTTAACTCTAAACCAGACGATTTATTCACTTGACTTGATCCGTAGGATTCCCTAATTTATATTAATACCTCTTTCAAGGCTACTAACGTCTAACCCTAGGTTGATTAATTGAAATCTCTTTCTAATTAAAACCCCTAGTGTTGCATTAACTCGATCTATGGATTCCCATATTAGGTTTGACCTTAATCAGGTAGATTTTCGTTATCCTATTTTTAGAAGAGTGATCAACTCCGCTTAATTATACTAGATCAACTCTTAAACAGAGACTTTTGCTCCACTGAATAAGCACATCAGTACCTGAATCAATATCCTGGAATATTAAAGCAAGAATTAAGAACACATAATCAAGAACAAATCAAATATTTATCATATAGTTCAGAAAATAATAACAAGATTCGTCTTAGGTTTCATCCCCCTCAGGTATCTGAGGGGTTTAGTTCATGCTTATAAAAGAATATGTCTCAAAAGAAAAATAACAAAACATAAAGAAAACCCTAAAACCCCTTGAAGGAATTGAAGGAGAAATCCTCAGTCTTGAGTGTGATTCCGGCTTCTAAGATGGATCAACTGGCTTTCTTTGAGTAATTCCCTGTATTCAGCCCTCTCTGGCTGCAGGCTACCTCCTCTTTTAGGATACACTTATGGTGTTTATATAGGCTTTTGAAATGTCTTTCTTTGCCTCTAAGTATCCTTTTCTGAGTGGAATTAAAACAGGACACGGCAGGGACACGCCCATGTGGTTCGAGCCCAGGCCCGTGTTCGATCCTGCTAAAGAGACACCGCCGTCTGGTGAGTTCTAGGTCATGTGGATTTCTTAGAGTTCTAGGTCATGTGGATTTCTTACTTTGGCCTGTTTCTCGTTCTTTTCATCTTCCTATGCTCTCCCGAGTATAAAATGTGAAAACAAAGGATTAGGAGCATCAAATTCCACAAATAAAAGGGATAAATCATCCAACAGTATGCTAAATGCGGGTTTAAAATATGTATATATTACGGTTTATCAAATACCCCCACACTTAAGCTTTTGCTTGTCCTCAAGCAAAAATCTCAACTCACAATTCGAATTAACTTCCCTCGATTCATAATTCTCATCAACAATGCCTCATCATAATTCATGGATAATTTATACATGGATAATTTAACTCAAAGAGTCCTAAAGATTCAAACAATCTAAGTCACAAGTTTGTAGCACGAAAACATAGGTGTTTCTCCTTATCCGAATAATTACCTTTGATTCAAAACTGACCAGGATTGACATCCTCACTAAAGATTCACTCAAATCACTCGAAGTGTTTAAGGTTCAATATAAGCACTCGAAAGTCAAATATGAAAAGTTAATCCCATAGGCTTGCATGAAAATCAAAACTCCACCACTATAGTGTGAGATGATACACAAATCAAAAGGTCTTTAAAAGGGTTGTAATGGGGCATGGGTTAAAGGTGTGGATAAAGGTTGAATTAGAGGGTTAAAATCGAGATTGAATTGACAAATTACCTAACTAGATTAATGAATAATTACATCAAATAATACAAGCTTCTTCTAAAGATGTGAATTTAACTGTTTAAGCTCATATAACATAGAACTAATGATGAATAAATTTTCTAACTTTTTTTCTTTTTTCAATCAAGAACAAATCACAAAAATATAATTTAAAAATTGAACTAAAGAATGTAGTTAGGCAACTGATCAAATCAACTCTCGATATAAGGGTAGTCAGGAGAAATGGTGATAACAACTACAAGATGGGTTTTCAGTTAATATTAATGGGTGAGTCAAGAAATGGTTTGTTAGGCTTAAAATGGGTTTTCTAAGGGTTAATTACGAAGGTAGGCTTTTTAGTGGAATGAGTGGGTTAAATCATAAGTGCCTTTATCATCTTTGTATATCAAATCAAAGGTGTGGTCTTAACATGTATAATCGAAGCAAGTTCTAGAATAACAAATCAATATTGACACACTCATAATCAATAAAGTGAGCACCAAAAATGTATGCTCTTAAGGCTCAAAATCTCACAGAAAAAATATGGTTTTTGATGACAACCTTGTAAATTTCAAACTTCAAGGTAATATTCAAATTTAGGTCAACAACCTAGCAAATTTTTAATTTTGAAAAATAGACTTATCATGCTTGATTCTCTAGTATCTTAAAGTTTAAATCATTAATGCACAATTAATTATGACTTAATCCAAAACATATCAATAAAATTCATAAATCAATGAAGTTTCATTCTAATTAGTAATATGAGAAAATTACTTAAGACAAGATATCATTCAAGGATTTAAGAAAAATGAAAGATGTTAGGAAATTTTGAAATTCACCCCCCACACTTAAGATGTACATTACCCTGAATGTACAAAGATAAATATTCATAATATAGTAAGAAAATCGTAAGGTAGGAAGAGAAGTGAAACTTCCTGAAGTTTGGGTGGAGTCAAAGAAAAGAAACATTGTAAGGTTGGGCAGAGAAGGTAGATACTCCAGTGGTGGTGTGGCCGTTCCTTAACAGCCCCTTGAACCTAAATTAAAGAAAGCAAAATATACTAAAATAAAGTAAGGATAGGAATGATAAAGGGAAATAATTTAAAAAAGAAAAGAAAAGAAAAAATAAACATCCGTTGTAGAGGTCACCACGCCCATGTTAATAAATTAGTGTTTCCCACGGCCGTGGTGGTGGTGCACGGGCGTGGTGGTCTTACACGTGCTAAAGGCATGTGGCGTGTCACACGCCCATGTGATTCACTCAATATCAACCACGTTGCCTCGCACGGCCTTGTCGATTTATCTCAGCCTGTGTTCTTTAGGTAGTTTCGACCACGGCCGTATCGGACGGTCGTGGCATTTTATCGTAGCTGGTGATTTGGGGAAAGTTTTCGTCCTTAGACTGCACGGTCTCTGCCACACTGATGTGCTAATCTGTGGTGTCCACACGACCATGGCCATGCCCGTGTGTAAGGCCGTGTGGTAGGGAAACCTACGCTTCATCAATTTGGCTATTTTGTAGTTAGATGCTAAAAGTAAAAGTAAAAATTAAAAATTAAAATATGAAAACTAATGGGGTTAATGTTCGGGCTACCTCCCGAGAAGCGCTCGTTTAAAGTCTTAAGCTAGACTTACCTCTCATTCTCATATTCATGGTGGTTTGAAAAGTAGGAACTCCTCATTCTTGCTATCATTTCAGTTATCTATATATAATTTAAGTCGAGTGGAGTTTACCTTAAAAGTGCCAAATGTAGGATTCGTTACCTCGACTGTGCTGTATGGAAAGACATTCAGTATTGTAAAAAGGATCTCTTTGTTTGTATTAAGGTCTGAAATGGCGATTCGAGGGTCTTTCTTATCCAACAATACTTGATCTCTTATCTTAAATTGGGTTGTCCCATTTTTAAGTTTGACATGGTTTTACTTTGGTTCTGCTTCGTGTGTTTTCAATTTTTCCTTGACGTGTGGCTCCCACTCGTCTAGTTCATCGACCTAAAGTCTTTATTCCCCATGAGTTACTTCTTTATCGGCACGGGGTCTAGGATCAGGTTCAGTGGTGTAGCGTTGTGGTGTAGCGTTGTGGTGTTTCCTGTGAAGAAGGTTAAACCAATTGGTTATCAATAGAATTTATATTCTCACCTTTATCACTCGATGTCCTAGCCGAGTCAAGAGCCAGAAGAGTGATCGTTTCGTCACCTACACGAAGTGTGACTTCACCTGTGCCAACATCAATTTTAGATCTGGCAGTTGCTAGAAAAGGTCTTCCTAAAATTAAAGGAATTGTATTGTCCTAATCCATGTCTAAAACAACGAAGTCTACTAGGAATATAAATTTGTCAATTTTCACTAGTACATCTTTGATTATACCCCTAGGAACTCTAATGCCACGTTTGGTTCGCTGTAATGGAATAGAGCTGTAATTGAATAGAGGTGTAATGGAATAGAGGTGTAATGGAATTGAGCTGTAATAAGTAATTTAACTGTTTGGTTGAATAGAATGGAATAGAGCTGTAATAGAATTCTTGTGTTTGGTTGAATGGAATGATGTTGTAATAGCATAAGAAAAAGAACTAAAATGACCAAAATACCCTTAGCAAAAAAATTTTTAGGTAGATATTATTGTTATTGTTATTAAATTTTAATAAGGTTATTATTGAAAATAATTTAATATAAATAATAAATAATTTAATCATATTTTAACATAATTATTATTAAGTATAATTTAATAAAAATATAATTTAATAACATGCTTAATATAATTATTATTATATGAATTAAAAATCAAAATATATAATACTATAAAAATATATACTATCAAAATACTACCTTTCAATTTTCATATTGAATATTTCAATTTCTATCCAACTTTTGCCTTAGTTCCAACTTAGTCCCTAAACCGAGACTAACTTTTATTCTTCACAGCTTAACTTAATATTTCTAACTAAATTCAACTTTCTAATTTCAGATTAAACCATAATTTCGAAATTATTTCATTTAGTCCATACTATTCAAAACTTATGAATTACTTTACAATTCAATCCTTATTTCATTCTTAACTTGAATTTCTATCAATTTAACCCTTAATTCATCATTTTATTCAACATGAACAATGTCTAATAATTAACTATCTTTCAAAATATCAACTTAATCGCATCAAAACATTTTTCCAAGGCTTCTAAAACATCAAAATTAAGTAAAAAGGGCTAAATTGACTTACCTATAAAACTTTCAAACTTCAAACTTTTAATTTTCCCTTTTCTTCTTTCTTTTCTCTTTTCTTTCTTTCCTTCCCCGCTTCTCTATTTCGTTTGGCTTTCTCATTGTTTCTAATTCTACTCTTTTCTTTCTTTATTTCATTAAACCTATATATATATATATATATATATATATATATATAATATAATAACTTAATAGATATCTATTATAAAAATCTATTTAATAACAAATATTCTTTTAACATTTGTATCCATTTATATTATCACACTATAAATATCTTTTACTTAATAATAATATATAATTTAATAATATACTTATATAATAAGTAAATATACATGTATTTTACAAATATATGTATATTAGTATCACACATATCACCATATGCACCATACATTTGTCTTAATTTAATTTATTCTTCACATAATATCAATTTAATAATAATAAATACATTAAATATTTACTTAAATAATAAGTAAATGCATGCATGTATTACAAATGTATGTACAATATTTATTACACATGTATTTTATTTTTAATGTCTAAGTAAAGACAACACCCAAAGAAACATTCAATTGCCAAAGAAATAGCATGTGCCTCGCTAGCAACTGTGGATCGCAAAGATTTGATGCATCATTGTCAAGACTCCACTCAATTCTCGCCAATCACAAACCAATGTCACAAGAATAAAGTTATTAAGCAAGAAACTATGGAATAGTTGTAAGTCTACATACCAATGTATTGTTAATGGAGGGATGCATCCGATACATCAATTCATTTAACTAAGAGGACATCTCTAAAGTCTAAAACTATCTCGCATATATATTGAGCTATGGCCTATGAGCTATGTGCGATGAAACCAATATGACCTAGGAAATTTCTATTGTATTTCAAAGATTTGGCCACCAGTGAAACTCATTTACGATTTTTCAATAGGATCATTCTTTTACGATGTATTTTTACAGATAAGTAACTAAATCTAGCGATTAAGAACACTCTGAGGTGGCACCTTTGAAGAATTTCATTCTAGTAATAACAATCCATCGCTACTTATGCAAAATAAAACAAAAATCGACTACCACATTTGCAATCATTTGTAATACTCGGTTCTATGAAATTATTTCCTTTCTTTCTTCCAGACAAGAAGATGGACACATTTCATATTTTCAATCTTCTACATTCTAGCAATTTTAATTCCAATTAATTGCAAATGCCGAAAAGAAACCATGTCATCTTTGGAAAACAGTGGCAACGCATTTTTTTTTTCTTAATTCCAAAGTTGCTGGATCAAATGAAACAAAAATTCAATTTCTCGTTTTATCTACAGATACTAAGGATAAACATAGCCAACGATAGCAAAGAACATTGGACAAGATGAACTACAAATCCAAAATTTAAAACAAGAAAGAAAGCATATCACCTTTAGCTTTGCTCTCGAACATCCCCAAGAATCGCCGCCAGCTCTCTTCACTTGTCTCAATAAACTAACAGATAGAAAATGATGTTAGAGAAGGGTTTAATGTGTCCTCGGTATCTCATCGCATTAAAATAAACTCTCCAAGTTGAAAGTGTCTAAATGTAAAAATCATAATGAACAAGAAAATAGTCCGTTATCATAAGTTAATAGACAAAGCAGTTCACGGCAGAATAATAGATGATAGAGAACAAAAATTGAGAAAGAAATATGGCGGGGTTGAAGTGAAGGAAAATTTGAAAGTTTAATCTCACGAAGAAGCTAAAATTTATTCAACCTCACGAAAATCAAACAGTGAAACAACGACAAACTACAGATTTTCAAATAAATACACCTAGAGACGATCAAATCCTTGTGAACAGGAAACTTAATGAACAATATTTCACCTGTACACTTGAAACAACTCGAGCAAGAGCTTTAACCATACCCTTCACGACATTTGTGTTCTTTGGGTGCCTGAAAGAGCAAATTCATGAGATTACTCTTATTTTCCAAAAATTAACCAACTAGTGAAAAAGGAGAGGAGGGAAGAAACAAGAACAAACTTTGATATCAAAAATTGAGTAACAAATGACTAATTGAAATTTGAATATAGATGCAAAAACCAATGAGTTATCAGCTAAATTAGCATTAAAACAAGATAGGCCACCACATAATTCACCAAACTAACAAATAAAATCATTAAATCCATCCAATCAGCCTAAAACCTAAGAGGACAGGAATGGCCAACTGCAATGTAGGCGGTGCAACAAGAGAGGAATAGTGCCATGCGATCACAAAACGATAAAAGCTCTTGCTTGCAAAATCGTGGTGCATCCCAAAAACTTATAATGGAAGGTTACAAATGCAAAATGGCAAGGTACAAGCAACAATGATAAAGGTAATGCTTTCCATACCTCGGGTTCAGTCTCGTGAATGATATGGTGGGACCGCAATACTTCCAAACCGACTCCTACAAAGGAAACGAATGGCTACTCGATATAATGTTTAAATGAAGAAACCTTGCTATGATGATAAAAATAAAAATAAAAATAAAAATAGCTACCTAGTTCTTTGCATGAATCTCCCAACTAATTGCTCTTGAACTCTTCCATAACGTCGAATGTAAGAGGCTAGGTTTCCTCCAACACGTAACTCAAGGACCAGAACAAACAACTTTCGATGAAAATTAAAGAAAAATCAGCCCATTCTTATGTGGAAATTAGAGTAGAAAAACATATATACAATGTATTCTAAATAATCAGCACTTGATACTTGACTTTAACGTATTAACTATTAAGCAAATTATAATATCAAATCCCAACACAAACCAATTGGTAGAGAAGCATTGCTAGAAACTAGAATAAGTGTCTTATTTAATATTACTGGCATTACTTATGAGCTTTTTCATTTGTTTAGAGCTAGGATTACCATGGTTATACAATCTTCTAAAATAACTATAACAAATGCTTAAAAATTAAAAGGATTGACATTGACTAATAAATTGCCCATTCCTCAGTAATAGCTACAAAACAACGAAATTTCCAAGTTGACAAAGAGAAATCAAATCAGTTAATCCATCAAACCGTGGGATTAAAGAGAATATATCAAATGGGTATTCCAGAAATGACCGAAAAATCATAAACAACCCACTGTTGGAATCGAAAAACCAGAAGAAAGAAAAGAGAGAAAGCCAAAAAAATGAATAAACCTGTAAAACGTGAAAGAAGGCGAAAAACAGAACTTTCACGTAGATTTGATTTTAGCAAATAGTCTCCGATTGTGAAGGGTTCCAACAGATAGGGCATGGCAGCTATGCCTTGGGGCTCCATTAGATTTCTTTCATGTTGTTGTTGCAGTCCATATTTGTTGCTAGACTTTTCTCGTTGGTTACTTGGCTTGTTCTTGGCGAAGGAGAAAGTCTGAAGGAGATTCTGAAGGAGATTTTGGGAAAAAATTTCTTCATTTCTATTCGGCGATGGAAGGAATGGTATTCAGAGCTTTCAGCACTGAATCCCTATTACGTCTTTGAGGGAATAGAAGTGTAATAAGTATTGCCACCGAATAAAGAAACGGTGAACCAAACAAAAGCATTAAATGGGCCCACGGAATAAGGTGTAATGGCTACCAAACACCCCGTAATAGTTTTATCAGCTAATTGAATGCTCATCCTAGTTTTTTAGGTTTCCCTAGACCTAGCTGTTTAAACATTTTATAAGGCATAACGTTTATGCTTGCCTCTAAATCAGCTAAAGCATTATTAACAGATAAACTACCAATTAAAAATGAAATTGTAAAACTCCCTGGATCTTTTAATTTTCGTGGTAGTTTACTTTGCAAAATTGCTGAGCACACTGCGTCCAACTCCACATGTGATGCTTCGTCTAACCTACATTTTTTCGTCAAGAGCTCTTTTAAAAAATTCCTTGAATCTAGCATCTGCGAAAGAGCTTTAAGAAATGGTAAGTTAATATGTAATTTCTTCAGAAGTTTTAAAAACTTACTGAATTGTTCATCTGTGTTGTCTTTCTTCATCGCATTGGGGTATGGTATTCGAGGTTGGTACTATTTCATTACCGGTTACGGTTTATCATGGCTTGCCTCAACCTTACCCTTATTTACCACAAGCTCCTGCATTGGCTCAGGTTCAGATTCTACTAACCCTTCACTATTTTGAGTGGTAACGACATGAACTTGCTCCTTTGGGTTTATTTCAGTGTTGCTTGGTAAGCTACCTTGCAGTCATTCAAAGATGAGTTTAGCAAGTTGTCCTAATTGGTTTTGGATCCTTTGGATTGATGCTTGCTAATTTTTTTTGTGTTGTTTCGGTGTTTTGGAAATGAGTTTCTGACCCCCGATGAATTTTGTAAGCATCTCCTCAAGGTTCGGCTTTTTCTCTTGTGGGTAGGGTTGCTGTTGAAAGCCTGGGAGGGGTTGTTGTATCTGATTTCCTTGGCCACCCCACGAAAAATTGGGGTGGTTCCTCCAACCTGAATTGTAAGTTTTACTATAAGGGTTATTTTAAGGTCTAAAATTATTACCCATATAGTTCATCTGTTCGTTTTCTATGCCAGGGTTGTAGGGTGGGTATTCTGTATTGTTTGTCCCTTCTTCGTATGTATCGTACTGCATCACTGGGTGTACCTATGAAGCGCCAAACAAACTATCAATCTTTTTATTTAACAGTTCTACCTGATTTGATAGCATGGTCACTACATTGAGGTTGAAAACACTGGCAGCTTTTTTTGGCTTTTTCCTCGTAACTTGCCACTGATAGTTATTCAGTGATATCTCTTCAATGAATTCGTAGGCAGCCTCAGGTGTTTTGTTGTTCAGGGTACCGCCGACGGCTGAATCAATTAACTGTCTAGTTGAGGGGTTCACACTTTTGTAAAAGGTTTGAACATATAGCTATAATGGTAACCCATTGTGAGGGCACCTTCTCAGTAGATCCTTGTATCTCTCCCATGCATCGTATAGTGTTTCTAAATCCATCTGCACAAAAGAAGAGATAACATTCATCAACTTAGCCGTTTTAGTCGGCGGGAAATATTTTAATAAAAAAATTTTCAGTAATTTGATCCCATGTAGTGATTGATCCTCGTGGAAGAGAATTCAACCACTGTTTGGCTTTATTCCTCAATGAAAAAGGAACAACTGAAGACGAATGGCATCATAAGAAACGCCATTTATTTTGAAGGTATCATAGAATTCAAGAAAATTTGCTAAATGAGTATTTGGGTCTTCATCTTACAAACACCAAATTGAACAAATTGTTGAATCATTTGTACAGTGTTAGGTTTCAGTTCAAAATTATTAGCAGCAATAGCAGGCCTAACAATTCTCGATTCAGCTCCTGTTAAATTAGGTTTAGCATAATCATACATAGTACGAGGAGCAGGATTTTGATTCACCGGGTTTGCGGCAACTACAGGAGTGTTATCAGCCATCTCTTCGGTAGTATTGGTTTCGTATTTTTGCTCTTCTTCTATGTAATTTAGGCTTTACCTTATTTCTCTACTATTTCTGCAAGCAGTACCTTCAATATCACTGTCGTAAATTAAGGGTCCTGCCGGGCTCCTTCTAGTCATAAACTAGAGGTACCTATTGTAACACCCCAAACCCAGTCTAAACGCTACGATCAAATCTAGCATGTTACTAGGAAGAAAACGTTTTACAAACCATTATGTCGACTTGATTTGAAAGGAAAACTTGTGGTGTAGTTAAGAAAATTGTGGCAAAACTAGGTGAATTGTTAAAACATTTTGAAACTTAGTTTAGCGTGATAGAATTATCTTGTTGATTATTATTCATTCGATGTATATCTTTAGAAAAAAAACTCAGAAAATTATCTTAAGATTAAAAAAATGTTCATGTCATAAATTACTTGGCACGCCTTTTTTGTTTTATGATAGTTTAAGGAAAAACAGAACAGATAACAATAAAACCCAAAGCAAATCTTAAGTGGCCTTATTACAAACTGAAACCCAACTTAAAGTAAATAAGAACTAAATTCAAATTAAATATTGAAATTAAATGTTGAGCATGGCCACCACGAGTCCACCCCGGCTTCGGATCCACAACTTAAGCATTATCTGTAAAATGTAACGGAAGGGGTGAGTCACCGAGACTCAGTGTGTAAATCCCCATCCCAAAAGATGTTATACTCTTACACAGATTCATATAATATTATGCATGTCACGCAACCCACTGCCTAATTATCCATCTGAGTCTCCCAAATCTACCCCTTTGTGGCACCTAGCCACTGGTGGTACCTAACCACTGGTAACCGAAGTTACAAATATTCATGTGTGGGGCCAACCCACTTGTGGTAAATAACCACTGGTGACGATCCCTTAAATCGATATGTGGGGCCAACCCACTGTGGTACCTAACCACTGGGACAAGTCACAAAATAAGCACATGTGGTACCTAACCACTGGTGGTTCCAAGCCACTGAGACTTAGTCACAAAATCATGATATGTGGGGCCAACCCACATGTGGTACCTAACCACTGGTGACAGTCTGATGAATCATGCCTTCCCCCTCCTCTCATTATACCCATATGATATGTATATGTTTCTTAATACAATATAATCATGCTTAATGCATAGGAAAATACAACATGGCACACACAGGTTTCACATAGATCAAGCACGATATTCACCATAATGGACTTACCCGGAGTCCTTTCTTATACCCGTAAGGGTAACGTAATGTTTCCCACTATTATTTCAGCTTTTAACAAACACAACATTTAACATAACAACATATGAAGTGCGTAAGAGTTACCCACCTGATTCTCGTACTATCGCACTCACTGCTTTAACACTATCGTTACTCGAGACTACCACTATCGGCCTAGGATCTTTCTCTGATGTCGGCCCACACCCCGGTGGCCAATCTCGCACTCCTGATACTGCTCGCTTCTTATATTTAGGGGCTAGGCTTACAGATCCAACCCCTCCTATCACTTGGCTGACATTTGAGTCCATAACAATCCCTTGGTCACTAAACTGAATTTAAACGATGAGATCAAATTTAAGAGATAATCATAATACTTAAAACGTAACCCTTACCTAGATTGTCAAATCCCAAAAATCCTCAAGAAAGCATTACCACCCTACCTACATTCAGCCAAGCATCCAACATTAGACAAACACGATTATCGCACCTACGCTTGATGAGACCCGGTAAAAGAGAAAGGGTAAGGGAGTGGCCATTCGGTCGAACCTATTACCAACACATACCTTTGGCTTTTTTTACAGTTCGGCATGAGAGATCACAGCAAGAAAGAATTTCGGCTTGAGGGGAGAAGATGAGAAAGAAAGAAAAAGATGACAAAGGTGATCACTTGCCTACTAATTTTAGCATATCAACCGAATTTCACCCCCTCCCAGAGTTGGATTTTTAGCCAACTCTGGTGTCACCTGATAACTCTTATCCCTTGTTATCCTAATCTAAATCCTTCCTTCAAAAGAGGCCTTCTTAGCACCAACTCCTCCCTTCATATTATCAACAAAAAAAAAGAATTAAAACTCCTATTTCTAGCTATTGTGCCGTCCTCTCTTCCCCCCTTGGAGTGCTGAATTTTACCCCAAAAAATTGGTCCCCAAGCGGCAGTACTTGGCCCAAATCCCTTCCCTTAATGACGCCGCCCACTTGCTCCTTGCAGCACCACCAAACTTTGGGCCACAAGCCCACCTTGCAATTTAAACACAGATACCCATTTTAATTATGTCCTAGCGCTCTTCATTAGAAAATTAACCCAGGTTTCAGCCCAAACCTGGGCCCAATTCGCACCTCTAAACCTCAAGCTAACACTTTAACCCTACAACACACAAAATGCATAGACCCACTTATTCAGGATGTTACACCTATCAGGAATAAATAAAAGAAAAATTAGCAAAGTTAAAATAAAAATATAAGTAAATTGCAAAAAATAAAAAATGGCTAAAGAAATAAAAATTGTGTTCCTAATATTTCAGTTCCCTGGAAACGGTGCCAAAAAATTGATCGTGTCCATGCTAAGTCTTAATATTTATAAAATGAATGATCGAGCCTAGAAACTAGCTATCACCACGATTGAGGCAAGCACACATATCGAACAGTAGTATAGCTTAGTGGCAAGATCGGAATGTTGAACCCAAAGGAACCAAGATTACTAGTACAGACTCTCTTTTAATTATCTAGCCTAAAAATAAAAGTGATTAATGTTTATTTAACTAATTACTAAGCTAAGGATGCCAAGACACAGAGAATGAATAGGGAAAATACATTTGGGAAAAATTAATTGATCAAGACAATGCCCGAGGAAGAATCCACCTAGACTTCACTTGTTATTTAACTCTGAACCAGACGATTTATTCACTTGATTTGATCTGTAGGATTCCCTAATTTATATTAATGCCTCTTTTGAGGCTACTAACGTCTAACCTTAGGTTGATTAATTAAAATCTCTTTTTAATTAAAACCCCTACTGTTGCATTAACTCGATCTATGGATTCTCAAATTATGTTTGACCCTAATACGGTAGATTTTCGTCGTCCTATTTCTAGGAGTGCGATCAACTATGCTTAATTATGCTAGATCTACTCTTAAACAGGGACTTTTGCTCCACTGAATAAGCACATCAGTACTTGAATCAATATCCTGGAATATTAAAGCAAGAACTAAGAACACATAATCAAGAACAAATCAAATAGTTATCATATATTTCTGAAAACAATAACAGGATTCATCTTAGGTTTCATCCCCCTCAGGTATCTGAGGGGTTTAGTTCATGCTTATAAAAGAATACATCTCAGAAGAAAAATAGCAAAACATAAAGAAAACCCTAAAACCCCTTGAAGGAATTAAAGGAAAAATCCTCAGTCTTGAGTGTGATTCCAGCTTCTAAGATGGATCAACTGGCTTTCTTTGAGTAATTCCCTGTATCCAACCCTCTCTGGCTGCCTCAGGCTACCTCTTCTTTTAGGATACACTTAGGGTGTTTATATAGGCTTTCAGAATGTCTTTATTTGCCTCTAAGTATCCTTTTCTGAGTGGAATTAAAATAGGACACGACAGGGACACGCCCGTGTGATTTGAGCCCAAGCCCGTGTTTGAGCCTGCTAAAGAGACACGGCCATGTGGTGAGCTCCAGGCTATGTGGATTTCTTACTTTGGCCCATTTTCTCCGTGTTTGGCCCGTTTCTCATTCTTTTGATCCTCCTCTCCTCTCCTAAATATAAAATGTGAAAACAAAGGATTAGGAGCATCAAATTCCACAAATAAAAGGGATAAATCATCCAAAAGTATGCTAAATGCAGGTTTAAAATATGTATATATTATGGTTTATCGAATACCCCCACACTTAAGCTTTTGCTTGTCCTCAAGCAAAAATCTCAACTCACAATTAGAATTAACTTCCCTCGATTCATAATTCTCGTCAACAATGCCTTATCATATTTCATGGATAATTTATACATGGATAATTTAACTCAAAGAGTCCTAAAGATTCAAACAATCTAAGTCACAAGTTTGTAGCACAAAAACATATGTGTTTCCCCTTATCCGAATAATTACCTTTGATTCAAAACTGACAAGGATTGACATCCTCACTAAAGATTCACTCAAATCACTCGAAGTGTTTAAGGTTCAATATAAGCACTCGAAAGTCAAATATGAAAAAGTTAATCCCATAGGCTTGCATGAAAATCAAATCTCCCCCACTATAGTGTAAGATGATACACAAATCAAAAGGTATTTAAAAGGGTTGCAATGGGGCTTGGGTTAAAGGTGTGGATAAAGGCTGAATTAGAGGGTTAAAATTGTGATTGAGTTGACAAATTACCTAACTAGAAACAATGAACTGATTAATGAATAATTACATCAAATAATACGAGCTTCTTCTAAATATGTGAATTGAATTGTTTACGCTCATAGAACACAGAACTAAAGATGAATAAATTTACTAACGTATTTTGTTTCTTCAATCAAGAAAAATCACAAAAATAGAATTTAACAATTGAAATAAAGAATGTAGTTAGGCAACTGATCAAATCAACTCTCGATATAAGGGTAGTCAAGAGAAATGGTGATAACAAATATAAGATGGGTTTTAGGTTAACATTAATGGGTGAGTCAAGAAACGATTTGTTAGGCTCAACATGGGTTTACTAAGGGTTAATTACGAAGGTAGGATTTCTAGTGGAATGAGTAGGTTAAATCATAAGTGCCTTTATCATTTTTGTATATCAAATCAAATGTGAGGTCTCAACATGTATAATCGAAGCAAGTTCTAGAATAACAAATCAATATTGACACACTCATAATCAATAAAGTGAGCACCAAAAATGTATGCTCTTAAGGCTCAAAATCTCACAAAAAAATATGATTTTTGATGACAACCTTGGAAATTTTAAACTTCAAGGTAATATTCAAATTTAGGTCAACAACCAAGCAAATTTTTAATTTTGAAAAATAGACTTATCATGCTTGGTTCTCTAGTATCTTAAAGTTTGAATCATCAATGCACAAATTAACTATGACTTAATCCAAAACATATCAATAAAATTCATAAATCAATAGAAGTTTCATTCTAATTAGTAATATGAGAAAATTACTTAAGACAAGATATCATTCAGGGATTTGAGAAAAATGCAAGATGTTAGGAAATTTTGAAATTCACCCCCCACACTTAAGATGTACATTGCCCTCAATGTACAAAGATAGATATTCACAATACAGTAAGAAAATCGTAAGGTAGGGAGAGAAGTGAAACTTCCTGAAGTTTGGGTGGAGTCAAAGAAAAGAAACGGTGTAAAGTTGGGCAGAGAAGGTAGATACTCCGGTGGTGGTGTGGTCGTTCTTACACAGCCCCTTGAACCTAAATTAAAGAAAGCAAAATATATTAAAATAAAGTAAGGACAGGAATGATAAAGGGAAATAATTTAAAAGAAAGGAAAATAAAAAATAAACATCCGCTGTAGAGGTCGCCATGCCCATGTTGATAAATCAGTGTTGCCCACGGCCGTGGTGGTGGTGCACGGGCGTGGTGGTCTTACACGGGCTAAAGGTATGGGGCATGTCACACGCCCATTTGATTTACTCAGTATCGACCACAGCCACCTCGCACGGCGATGTCGATTCATCTCAGCCTGTGTTCTTTAGGCAGTTTTGACCATGATTGCATCGCACGGCCGTGGCATTTTATAGTAACCCGTGTTTTGGGGAAAGTTTTTGTCCTTGGACCACACAGTCTCTGCCACGTCGATGTCCAAACCCGTGGTGTCCACACGGCCACGGCCACACCTGTGTGTAAGGCCGTGTGGCAGGGAAACCTACGCTTCATCAATTTTGCTAGTTTGTAGTTAGATGCTAAAAGTAAAAATAAAAAATAAAAAATAAAAAAATGATAACTAATGGGGTTAGTGTTCGAGTTGCCCCCTGAGAAGCGCTCGTTTAAGGTCTTAAGCTAGACTTACCTCTCATTCGCACATTCATGGTGGTTTGAAGAGTAGGAACTCCTCATTCTTGCTAGCAATTCGGTTATCTATATGTAATTTAAGTCGAGTGGTGTTTACCTTAAAAGTGCGGAATGTACGATTAGTTACCTAGATTGTGCCATATGGGAAGACATTCTGTATCGTGAAAAGGATCTATTCGTTTGCATTAAGGTCTGAAATGGTGATTCGAGGGTCTTTCTTATCCAACAATACCTGATCTCTTATCTTAAACTGGGTTGTCCTATCATTAAGTTTGACATGGTTTTGCTTTGGTTCTGCTTCGTGTGTTTTTGGTCTTTGCTTGGCGCGTGGCTTCCACCCATCTAGTTCATCGACCTGAGGTCTTTGTTCCCCAAGAGTTACTTCTTTATCGGCACGGGGTCTAGGATCAGGTTCAGTGGTGTAGCTTCGTGGTGTTTCCTGTGAAAAAGGTTGAACCAATTGGTTATCAATAGAATTTATGTTCTCATCTTTATCACTCGATGTCCTATCCGAGTCGAGAGCCTAAAGAGTGGTCGTTTCATCACCTAAACGAAGTGTGAGTTCACCTGTGCCAACATCAATTTTAGATCTGGCAGTTGCTAGAAAGGGCCTTCCTAAAATTAAAGGAACTGTATTGTCCTCATCCATGTCTAAAACAATGAAGTTTACTGGGAATATGAATTTGTCAATTTTCACTAGTACATCTTCGATTATACCCCTAGGAACTCTAATAGTTTTATTAGCTAATTGAATGCTCATCCTAATTTGTTTGGGTTTCCCTAGACTTAGTTGTTTAAACATTTTATAAGGCATAACGTTTATGCTTGCCCCTAAATCAGCTAAAAGATAAACTACCAATTAAAAATGAAATTGTAAGACTCTCTGGATCTTTTAATTTTCATGGTAGTTTATTTTGCAAAATTGCTGAGCACACTGCGTTCAGCTCCACATGTGATGCTTCATCTAACCTCTATTTTTTTGTCAAGAGCTCTTTTAAAAATTCCCTTGAATCTGGCATCTAAAAAATAGCTTCAAGAAATGGTAAGTTAATATGTAATTTCTTCAGAAGTTTAAGAAACTTACTGAATTGATCATCTGTGTTGTCTTTCTTCATCGCATTAGGGTATGGTATTCGAGATTGGTGCTATTTAATTACTGGTTTCGGTTTATCATGGCTTGTCTCAACCTTACCCCTATTTACCACAAGCTCTTGCCTTAGCTCAGGTTCAGATTCTACTAACCCTTCACTATTTTGACCGGTAACGACATGAAGTTGCTCATTTGGGTTTGTTTTAGTGTTGCTTGGTAAGCTACCTTGCGGTCGTTAAGTTGTCCCAATTGGTTCTCGATCCCTTGAATTGATTCTTGTTGATTTTTGAGTGTTGTTTCGGTGTTTTGGTAGCGAGTTTCTAACATCGCGATGAATTTTTCAGCATCTCCTCAAGGTTCGGCTTTTTCTCTTGTGGGTAGGGTTGCTGTTGAAAGCCTGGGAGGGGTTGTTGTCTCTAATTTCCTTGGCCACCCCACAAAAAATTGAGGTGGTTTCTCCAACCTAGATTGTAAGTATTAGTATAAGGGTTATTTTGAGGTCTAAAATTATTACCCATATAGTTCAACTATTTGTTTTCTATGCCAAGGTTGTAGGGTGGGTATTCTGTATTGTTTGTCCCTCATCCGTAAGTATCGTATTGCATCACTGGGTGTAGCTGCGAAGAGCCGTACAAACTATCAATCTTTTTATTTAACAGTTCTACTTGATTTCATAGTATGGTCACTGCATTGAGGTTGAAAACACTGGCAGCTTTTGTTGGCTTTGTCCTTGTAACTTGCCACTGATAGTTATTTAGTGACATCTCTTCAATGAATTCGTAGGCAGCCTCAAGTGTTTTGTTGTTCAGGGTACCGCCGGCGACTAAATCAATTAACTGCCTAGTTGAGGGGTTCACACCATTGTAAAAGGTTTGAACCTGTAGCCATAATGGTAACCCATGGTGAGGGCACCTTCTCAGTAGATCCTTGTATCTCTCCCATGCATCGTATAGTGCTTCTAAATCCATCTACACAAAAGAAGAGATAACATTCCTCAACTTAGCCGTTTTAGCCGGCGGGAAATATTTTAATAAAAAATTTTTGGTAATTTGATCCCATGTAATGATTGATCCTCGTGGAAGAGAATTCAACCACTGTTTGGCTTTATTCCTCAGTGAAAAGGGAAACAACCGAAGATGAATGGCATCACAAGAAACGCCATTTATTTTGAAGGTATCACAGAATTCTAAAAAATTTGGTAAATGAATATTTGGGTCTTCGTCTTGCAAACTATCAAATTGAACAAACTGTTGAATCATTTGTATAGTGTTATGTTTCAGTTCAAAATTATTAGCAGCAATAGCAGGCCTAACAATTCTTGATTCAGCTCTTATTAAATTAAGTTTAGCATAATCATACATAGTACGAGGAGCAAGATTTTGATTCACCGGGTTTGCGGCAACTATAGGAGGTAGCGGATTGTTATCAGCCATCTATTCGGTAGTATTGGTTTCATCTTTTTTCCCTTCTTCTATGTAATTTAGGCTTCGTCTTATTTTTCTACGATTTCTGTAAACAATACCTTCAATATCACTGTCGTAAATTAAGGGTCCTGTCGGGTTCCTTCTAGTCATAAACTAGAGGTACCTATCAAGAACAAATAAAAGAAAAATGAGCAAAGTTAAAATAAAAATAAAAGTAAATTGCAAAATATAAAAAATGGCTAAAGTAATAAAAATTTAGTGTTCCTAATATTTCAGTTCCCTAGCAACGGCGCCAAAAACTTGATCATGTCCATGCTAAGTCTTAATATCTATAAAATGAATGATCGAGCCTAGAAACTAACTATCACCACGATTGAGGCAAACGCACCTATCGAACAGTAGTATAGCTTAGTGGCAAGATCGGAATGTCGAACCTAAAGGAGCCAAAATTACTAGTACTGACTTTCTTTTTATTATCTAGCCTAAAAATAAAAGTGATTAATGTTTATTTAACTAAATACTAAGCTAAGGATGCCAAGACACAGAGAATGAATAGGGAAAATACTTTTGAGAAAAATCAATTGATCAAGACAATACCCGAGGAAGAATCCACCTAGACTTCACTTGTTATCTCCGAACCAGACGATTTATTCATTTGACTTGATCCATAGGATTCCCTAATTTATATTAATACCTCTTTCAAGGCTACTAACATCTAACCCTAGGTTGATTAATTGAAATATCTTTCTAATTAAAACCCCTAGTGTTGCATTAACTCTATCTATGGATTCCCATATTTGGTTTGACCCTAATCCGGCAGATTTTCATCGTCCTATTTCTAGGAGTGCGATCAACTCCGCTTAATTATGCTAGATCTACTCTTAAACAGGGACTTTTGCTCCACTGAATAAGCACATCAGCATTTGAATCAGTATCCTAGAATATTAAAGAAAGAATTAAGAACACATAATCAAGAACAAATCAAATATTTATCATATAGTTCAGAAAACAATAACAAGATTCGTCTTAGGTTTCATCCCCCTCAGATATTTGAGGGGTTTAGTTCATGCTTATAAAAGAATACATCTCAGAAGAAAAATAACAAGACATAAAGAAAACCCTAAAGCCTCCTGAAGGAATTGAAAGAGAAATCCTCAGTATTGAGTGTAATTCCGGCTTCTGAGATGGATCAACTGGCTTTCTTTGAGTAATTCCCTATATTCAGCCTCTCTGGCTGCCTCAAGCTTCCTCCTCTTTTAGGATACACTTAGGGTGTTTATATAGGCTTTCGGAATGTCTTTCTTTGCCTCTAAGTATCCTTTTTCGAGTGGAATTGAAATAGGTCACGACAGGGACAAGCCCGTATGATTCGAACCCAGGCCCGTGTTCGAGCCTGCCAAAGAGACACGACTGTGTGGTGTGGTCTAGGCCGTGTGGATTTCTTACTTTGGCCCATTTTCTCCGTTTTTGGCTCATTTCTTATTCTTTTCTTCCTCCTATGCTCTCCTAGGTATAAAACGTGAAAACAAAGGATTAGGAGCATTAAATTCCACAAATAAAAGGGGCAAATCATCCAAAAGTATCCTAAATGTGGGTTTAAAATATGTATATATTACGGTTTATCAAAGACTGATTGTAATTTTTGGGTTAAGTATAGGTCGGTGTTCTTAGGTTTCGCGAAAGCTTGCAATCAGGTGTGCAACTTTGTACTCTGTTGATGAACGGCTGAAAAGCCGAAAGTGTGTATTAGTACCATAATTGCTAATCAGTCAAAAGCCGAGAGAGTGTGAAATGCCGGAATGCCAAAAAGCTGAAAAGCCGAAGGATTGGGTTTTTGGGCCACATGAGCGTGCGAACGCTCATGTGATCAACCGAGTTCACAAAACGTGGGCATATGACGAGGAAGGCCGTCATGAGCGATCTCATGGGCTTAGGCCAGAATGGGCAATATGGGCCGAATGGGCTCGTGGGCCTACGTGGGTAAACTTCACTGTTAAGTGGGACGTAGATAGACTTGTCATGTTGCACACATGACTTAGGTAGTTCTAGGCCTCGTTGGGCCGAAGTAGGTTGTGTGGGCCCACACGGATAAAATGTGTGTGATGTGGTAAGTGCTGTTTGGAATGTGATGTTTGCATAACTGTGGTTGTTTCTGGGCCAAATGGGCCACACGAGTGTGCGGGTCCACTTGGGCTGAGTGTTGGGCCTTAGGCCCATTTACACCGTTGTGACTATTTAGGTTACTTAAGTTGCTCGAGGCGACGGTGGACCTTCTGTTGGATCGATGAGACCCGTTTTAAAAAATTACTAAAATATTTCGGTTTGCAAAATTACTAAAATATCCCCAGTTTATAAAATTACTGAAATATCCCCTGTTTGCAAAATTACTGAAATATCCCCAAATTATAAAATTACTGAAATATCCCCAGTTTGCAAAATTATTGAAATATCCCCAGTTTAAAAAATTACTGAAATATTCTTAGTTTGCAAAATTACTGAAATATCCCCAGTTTGCAAAATTACTAAAATGTCCCCAGTTTGCAAAATTACTAAAATACTCTCGATTTACAAAATTACTGAAATACCCCTGTAGGGTAGAATTACCAAAATACCCCTATATGGTAGAATTATCAAAATACCCCTAAAGGGTAGAATTACCGAAATACCCTTATAGGGTAAAATGACTATTTTGCCCTTGTGGGTAAATGGCTGACTTAGACTGTGTTTTAACCGAATTGACTGTGGGTGTGTGACTGATATGCTGTTAATATATATTGAAATGACTGTTACTAAGCATGGCCATTTTGCATACACGTGTAATGATTGAGCATGACATACACGACATATTGCATGGGGTTGGGACATTGATATAGAGGAAGTTCTGATAGGGTCGCACGGGTCACGTGACGACTATGGATTCAGTATTGATCTGTTAAGGTCGCACGGGTCGCATAAGATGATTGTGGATCGATGGACGGCTTAAAGCCGCGTAATCTGATTATGGCTCTATGCCATCTTGATTATGGCTCTATGCGCTCTTGATTATGGCTTTGTTCCAATCGTATTTACTCGTGGCTGTATGCCTAACATATATATCGATGACTCTGTGTCTATCATATTTACCCAAGGCTGTGTGCCGATTATATTACCGTCGCTGATGGCTATGTGCCAAACATAATACAGTTACTGATGGCTTTGTGCCAATTATAATACCGCTACTAAAGGTTTAAAGCAGCATATATATACTAGCAGCTTTGCTGCGGTTATGGTTAGGGCTGAACCAGTGCTAACTTTGGTGTGCTAGCTAGGTGGGTTGATTTTATCCCGACGTAAGTGTAGGGTTGGTAGGGTGGTGCGTTGGCTAGATCGGGGTGGGATGCATCCTCATACTGTTGCATATTTGTTTATGAGATCTGTCACTGTACTGGGCTTAGGCCCACTTGTTCTATTTTTGGTTTGGGCTAGGCCCAATTGATTCTGTTATGGGATGTGACCCAAATGATATTGTAGTGGGCTTTGGCCCACGTACGCATTGATCTGGACTGTACTAGTACGGTTAAAGGGCTTTGGCCCAAACCATTTTGGTTTCTATTCTGTATACTGAATATTACTTTAATAAGGGGATTACACTCTGAGTTTTTGTAAACTCACCCCGTTTTTAACTGTGCAGGTAATCCCGAGCCTTAGATGGATCAGTGCTATGAGGGACTCGGAGAAGGCGACACACTGCTTATGTTTTCTGTTTTGATTGCTTATATTCAAGTATTTTGATTTGGGTTGTAATAAGGCCTCTTTAAGTTTCTGGATTTTAACTTTGGGCTTTTATTTATGTTTGAATTATATCCGTTAGAATTAAATCATGGTTTTCCAAAATGCTAATAGTTTTTAAAACAACAATGTGTTTTCGCTACATTTTCGGAATGGTTTCGCGACTTAATCTTTTTCATAAATCGATTACTCTCAAAATTAGCTTCCGCAATCAAAAAGATATTTTGGGAATAAAACTAATAATTTTTTTAATGTACCACTTTTTAAAAATAAACTAACGTAAGTGGGATTTTACTTAAGCTTTCTTTAAGAAGGGTTTTCAATGAAAACATGGTTTTTGAAAAACACTTAAATACAACATGCCAGATTCGATTTAAAATATTTTAAATGCATGCATGCAAGCTCTAGACATAGCTGGATGTAGGTTGTGTTCTTAGGTGTATTTAATTATGAAAATGTTAAGTATACTGGATCTTGAATTGTTTGATACAAGTGAATACTCGACAGAATATTTGTAGCACTCTAGACATAGATGTTGCGAGTTGTATAGAGAGGAATGTTCATTACAGTTATCAGTCCCAAGTTCTGTAAACATACATGAACTTAGATTTTTAGCTTAAAATGTAGTTATCGAGAGAGGTAGGTCATAGTAGCGAATCTCTAGGCAATAGGTAGACAATATTTTGCCACAACATTATTTTTATATGAACATTTCACTTGAATAATTCCAACCCTATTCGTTCAACAATAGAAATACTCTTGATATTCTCTAAGATTTTCCACATCATTTTATTTTCCATATCAATTATTTTTTTGCTATCATTTAATTTCAATAATTCATTATTCAAACTTCTTATTCATTCTGAGATTAATCCATGATATTCTGGTATAGTTAACAGGATCATAATAACTACTCAATTTCTTACCAATTTTCGATCCCTGCAGAGATGATACTTACTTATCACTTTATTACTTGAATGACGTGTACACTTGCACAATTGCATTAGTTATTTTACACGCAACAAGTTTTTGGTGCCGTTGTTGGGGATCAGTGACATTGGTGAAAAGTTGATATGCTATTATTCATGTTATTTTTGTTAGAGATGTTAAATTTTATTTTATTTTTCAAGTTTGCATTAGTGCTTGAGAAGAAGTATTCAAGAGGATACTGAACATCATTTTGATTCTAAAATTGAAAGGACATTAAAGCTAAGAAGAAAAGAGTTAAGAGAAATGGAGAGAATTAGAAATGATCTAATCAAAAAAGATCAAGTACTTCAAAATGAAAGGAATGCTGATATTACTCGAATCATAGATGATAGAGACAAATCCATCAAAGAACATGTAGCGTCTATCTTAAATGATCTAAATCCATGAATTGTTAGGCCATATATTCAAGCTCAACACTTTGAATTAAAACTAGTAATGTTTCAGAAGCTGCAAACGATAGGGCAGTTTAGTGGTTTACCTACTGAAGATCCAAGATTGCAATTGAGACTTTTTCTTGAAGTCTGTGACTCATCCAAGCTATAGGGTGTCCCTGAAGACGCCTTTAGATTAAAATTATTCCCTTATTCATTGTGAAATCATGCCAGATCATGGTTGAATGCGTTACCATCAGGTATAGTGGCATCTTGGAATAAAATGTGTCAGAGATTTCTTCTTAGGTACAATCCTCCCAACATGAATGTCAAGCTTAGGAAATACATTACATCGTTTAGGCAATCGGAAGATGAAACATTATATGAAGTATAGAAGCATTTCAAGGAACTAATTAGAAAATACCCGATACATGGTTTTCAGCATTGGACACAGATAGAAATGTTCTGTAATAGATTAAATACTCATATGTGAATGGTGGTGGATGCATCTGCTAATGGGACATTTCTTGACAAATCCTATAATAAAGCATATGAAATTCTGGAAAGAATATCAAATAATGATTATCAGTACCCTACTACCAGAGTTGGTACTGGTAGAAGAGTTGCTGAAGCAATAGAGCTTGATACAATTACATCTTTAACAGCTCAGGTATCATCTTTAACAAATATGACTAAAACTCTAAAAAAACCCTCTGCAATGCAGGAGATGAATGTTACAGAACTGGCATGCGTATACTGTGGATTAGATAATGTTTTTGATAAATGCCCATCCAATCCAGCCTCTACGTATTACATGGGGAATTTTAATCATAGCAACAACAATCCCTATTCCAACACATACAATCCAGGGTAAGAACAGCATCCAAATTTTAATTGGAGTAATCAGGGAATGGGAAATGCCAACAATGTTAATCGACAGAAGGTGGCTGGTGTACCACCTGGATACAGTCAAATAATGCCATGGAAAATTTACAACAAAGTTCGTCATCTTCAACATCAACTATGAAAGCTCTATTAAAGGAGTATATGGTTAAGAATGATGCGATTATTTAGAGCCAAACAGCTTCCTTAAGAGCTCTGGAGAATCAACTAGGATAAATTGCCACTGTATTAACTTCCAGACAACAAGGAGCATTGCCTAGTGCCATAGAAAATTCACGATCTCAAAGAAAGGAATAGTGTATGGCCATAACACTTTGGAGTGGCACTCAGCTGCTAGGAGTTGTGAATGATGCCTTTATTTTAGAGAAAAGTTCATAAGTTCCCGAAAGCACAACTTTCAAATCAGTAGTGGAATAAACTACAAAAGACAGGAGTAAACAGAAGCATACAGAAGCAAATTTTAGTAAAGCCAATACTAATGCCATGGAAAAGAACCCTCAACAAATGGAATGAACGCCACTGCCACTTTTCCTTAGCGTTTCCAAAAGTCGAAGCAAGATGCTCAATTCAAGAAATTTCTGGAGGTCTTAAAGCAATTACACATTAACATACCTTTGGTGGGAGCATTAGAGCAAATGCCTAACTATTTGGTGGGAGCATTAGAGCAAATGCCTAACTATGTGAAATTCATGAAAGATATCCTATCCAATAAGAGAAGGTTATGGGATTTCAAAACTGTTGCACTTACTGAAGGGTGCAAAGTAATGCTGAAGAACAAACTGCCACCAAAATTAAAAAATCCAGGGAGTTTCACTGTACCCTACTCGATTAGAAACCATTATATAGGCAAAGCATTATATGATTTAGGTACAAGTATCAATCTAATGCCTATTCCTGTTTTCAAGGAACTTGAGATAGGAAAGGCAAGACCTGCTACAGTTACACTACAATTAGCTGATAAATCATACGTCCATCCAGAAGGTAAAATTGGAGATGTACTGGTAAAAGTTGACAAGTTCATTTTTCCAACAGATTTTATTATTCTAGAATGTGAAGCAGATAAAGAGGTACCCATAATACTTGGACGATCTTTCTTAGAAATTGGTAGATACAAAAAAGTGAATTAACCATGAGAATTAATGATCAATAGTTGACAACTTGTCTGATGCTTTAAAATGTACAGACCTAAATAAAGAATACCATGATGTTGAATTTGTTGACATTGTAATTCAAGAAAAATTTGTAGGACATATGCACAACAATTCTGATGTAGACTCTGTTGAATTGAATGAAATAGAATTAACTAAAGAATCTAGAAAACTGATGGAAATTCAACAATCTGGAAATGGATTCAGGAGGTTCTTTGAATCATTAGACTTACCAGGTCAATCTTTCAACCCTTCTTGATAGTCAATAGAAGATCCACCTATGCTGGATTTGAAGCCATTACCAATGCATTTAAAGTACACTTGTTTGGGAGATAACGATAGATTGCCTATGGTTATCTCTGTCGAGCTTACAATAGACTAGGAGATGCAATTACTAGAAGTCTTAAAAAAATCTAAGAAATCTTTAAGATGGTTAATTGCGGATATCAAGGAATTAGCCCATCAATCTGCATGCACAAAATAATACTTGAAGATTTTCATGGTAAATCTATTGAACAGTAAAGAAGACTCAATCATGTCATGAAGGAAGTAGTTAAAAATGAGATTATCAAATCGTTGGATGCTGGAATTATATACCCAATTTCTGTTAAAATATTTGTCTTTTTGAAAATTCGCGTCTTATCTTACTGCTAGCAGTTATAAATCAAAACGATCAAAATCCCAAATTTAAAATAAAAATCCAAAGAGGTCATTATTACAGTAGAATACCCCAAAAATTAAATCGAAATCATAAAATACTAAATCGAATTAGATAGGTCATGTGGCCACCGTTGAGTCCTCCGTTGCACCGATCCACATATGTCTAGGGATTACATATACAGTTAAAACGGAAGGGTGAGTTTGCAAAAACTCAGTGTGTAATCCCATATAAGCAAACAGATAGAAAACAAATAGAGTCTGGTCCTAAGCCCCTTTTCAGTATCAGTGTTAATATCAGTTTGAGATTTTACCCGTCTCAGTACAGAACAGTCATGTGTTTGGGCCCTGGCCCATTACAGAATCAATGATCAGTGCAGTAACAGATTTAAACAGTATACAAGTCCTACCCATCCATCCTCCACACTCCATCTCCGTCCAACCCTACACTTCGTGTGGGGATATAATCAACCCACCTATCCCTACACTCTAGAGAATACCGAATGCAGCACTATACAGAAATATGCAGCTGGGCTGCCAGTAATTTAGGCTCGAAGCCTCTCAGTACACTTCCCCCGATCAATATAAAACCCATCCCCATGCAATGCATCATGCAATCATGTCATGCCATACCATGGTATCATACACATATTCAGTACAATTTAAATAGCATGCTAAAATACAGTCACACATGTACCTATACATATTTATATCACACTGGGGCATAACAGTCATTCAGTTAATTAGAGGTCTAAGTGAGCTTACCGACCCAACAGTAGGTTCACAGTCGACTTAGGCGACCCGTGCGACCTTAGCAGTCAAACAATAAAAAATGGGCCCACAAGCCCATAATGCTAGCCCATATGCGCCCACACGCCCCAAAATGGCTTTAGACATGTGGATCACATGGCCTAGCCCAATAATTCCCACACGCTTGTATGCTTTGCTTGTGTGGGGCCCAACGGCCCAATTTGGCCCGGCCCATAAAATTGTACATGGCTGACCTCATCGATCACACGCCTATGTCTAGTCACACGGCCTACCACAGGGGTAACTGCAAGCCTGTGTAGCATTGATGATTCACCCTTTTCGGGTTTTTGTCGATTTTCGATTGTAGAACAGTGTTTACACACACCTGTCACGAATTCGATGCCGGAACACTCCCTAAGCCCGAATGCCTATCAAAGGTCATTTAAAACCAATTAGCAGATGAATTCACAGGTCTCGATAATCGTTAACAGTATTAACTTGACTTACCGCCAAAGAAGACCCTTCGCTAACGTCGTTAAACCGAGAACCACGAGCACCCTAGAAACTTCATTTAGCCAAAATAACGCCACTTAATCACTTAAAGTTGCACCAAATCGAAACGCATAGTCAAACCCAAAAACTAAATTCACAATGTTACCTTCACATGCACCAACGGGGTTTCGCACACTTTGCACGCCAATCAAAGATCACCAGTCCGCTGAATA
Organism: Gossypium rotundifolium; assembly: GCA_025506655.1. Classification (NCBI taxonomy): domain Eukaryota; kingdom Viridiplantae; phylum Streptophyta; class Magnoliopsida; order Malvales; family Malvaceae; genus Gossypium; species Gossypium rotundifolium. Next base: position 66,968,172 of record CP106722.1, read on the forward strand.
ATTCCTACCAACAAAACCCCTCATAAACAATATTCCAAAAAGAAAAGTTAGAGTTAGCACTCACCGAAACTTACAGAACCCACAAAATTAGGAGTTGTGCGTAAGAGAAAGAATGAATCAGATAAAAGAGATGAAAAGGAAAAATGGAGGGAGGGAAAAGGTTCGGCCAAAGAGAGGATAGAGAGAACATTTTTTAGTGGGGTAGGAGAAGAAGAGAAAATCGGTAAACAATGAGGGGAGGAAGTGATTGCCATAGGGAAGAATGAAGTCAAAAAAGAAGAAAAAGAGAGAAACTAGTTGGAACCCTTAGCAATATTCGGCCTTTAAGAATGGAAAACAATTGACAGAAGCCAAAATTAGGAGAAAACCAAACCCCAGTTGAAAATTTGAGAGAGCAACAAGGAATTCAATTCGGCACCAACTCTCTCTTCATATCCCTAAAATCTCTCCTTAAAATCCTCCCTCTTATCTCACCAAAATCCTCTCAACAACCGAAACCAACCCTCAGTCAAACTCTTCAGTATTTTGGCTGGACTAAAATACCAACACAACACAAGTAATAAAATAAGTTCCTCCTCGTTTGTACCAAGACTCGAACTCCAGACCTCCTGCCCATAAGCTCTCCACTTAACAGCCAGACCAGTAGGCCTATTCTGACATATTTTGCCAACATTTGTTTATAAGCCTACTGTTTAATGATAGGGGTTTATTCAATTAAAAACAAAATTTTTCCTAAACTAAGGCTTGAACCCAAGACTTCTTAGACACTCCTAGAACACTTAACCACTGAAGTAGATACAAATTTGTGTCACGAACATACAAAAATAAATATTAAATATTTTTGGGACGTTACATCAACAAAGTAATGAAGAAGGACCATTTCCCTCTGTCTTTTATAGATTATATGTTGGACAGATTAGTCAGGAAAGCCTTATACTATTTTTTAGATGGCTGCTCAAGGTACAACCAAACTGTCATATCTCCTACTAATCAAGAAAAGACTACATTCACCTCTCATTATGGAGCATTTTCTTTCAGAAGAATGACATTTGGGTTATGTAATGCCCGAACAACATTCTAGTGTTGCATGATGGAAATATTTTCCAACATGGTGGAGAAATTTCTTGAAGTAATCATGGATGATTTCTTGGTGCTTGGCAAAACTTTTGAAGACTACTTGAAAATTTTGAAGTTAGCACCGTGCCGATGTCAAGAAGCAAATTTTGTACTGAATTGGGAAAAATGCCACTTCATGGTTTGTGAAGGCATTGTTTTGGGCCACAAGATTTTATAGTAAGGAATTACCGTCGACAAAGTAAAAATAGAAGTCATTGAAAAGTTGCCACCACCTACTTCAGTAGAAGGAATCAGAAGCTTCCTTGGTCATGCTGGATTTTACCATCGCTTTATCTAATATTTTTCTAAGATATCCAAACCTCTATGTCAATTGTTGGAACAAAACAAATCATTTCATTTTGATGAGTTATGCTCAAAAGTGTTTGAAGAGTTAAAGGAGCAATTAATTATAGCACCTATAGTTACTGCACTAGACTGGACTTTACTGTTCGAACTGATGTGTAATGCAAGTGACTTTGTTGTAGGAGCAGTTCTGGGGCAAAGAAAAGCCAAGATGTTTCATGCTATATATAATGCCAGTCATACGTTGACAGATTCACAACTAAATTATACCACCACAGAGGAAAAATTGTTAGGTATTTGCTATTGAAAAAATTAGAGCTTATTTGTCATAATTTATACAGACCATTCAACTATTAAATACTTGATGACGAAAAAAAAGGCCAAGCCCATACTCATTAGATGGATATTGTAACTGCATGAATTTGATTTGAAGATCAAAGATAGGAAAGACATTAAAAATCAAGTGGTTAACCATTTGTCATGATTGGACGCAAGGACTAATTATGGTGATAGTCAAATGATTAAAGATGAATTTCCTAATAAGTAGTTATTGTAGGCTAGGGCATTGCCATGGTATGTTGATATTGTTAACTTTCTAGTCAGTGGGTTGCTGCCACCTACGTTCAATCATCAAGGACAAAGGAAATTCCTTAACGATGTCAAGCAATATTACTGGGATGAGCCATTTCTATTTAAGTAGTGTGCAGATTAATAATTTGAAGATGTATTCTGGATGATGAAATTCAAAGTATCCTGCATCACTGTCATTCTACACCTTATAGCAGACATTTTGGAAACATGTGAACTACTACAAAGGTTCTCCAATCTGATTTTTATTGGTCCACCATGTTTAAAGATGCTCATGAGTTCTATCAAAGTTATGACCGCTGTCAAAGAACTGGTAACTTATTAAGAAGACATGAAATGCTGTTGCAAAATATTTTAGAGGTGGAATTATTTGATGTATGGGGAATTGATTTTATGGGTCCATTTCCACCATATTGGGGCAAGACCTACATTCTTGTCACTGTGGATTATGTCTCCAAATGGGTTGAAGCTATGGCTTTACCTGTAAATGATGCCAAATCAATTCTAAGATTCTTGCATACAAATATTTTTACTAGAATTGGTACCTCTCGTGCCTTAATTAGTGATGAAGGTTCACATTTTAATTGTAGATTAGTTGCCAACGCTCTAAGTAGATATAGGGTTAAACATAAAATTGCCACGACATAGCACCCACAAATAAATGGACAAGCTAAAATATTGAACAGAGAAATCAAACAAATTCTGGAGAAAGTTGTCAATCCCAACCGCAATGGTTGATCAGCAAGGTGGGATGAAGCCTTATGGGCTTATCGCACAACTTTTAAGACACCATTGTGAATGCCACCTTTCAAGATTGTCTATAGTAAAGCATGTCACTTTCCAGTGAGCTAAAACACAAAGCATTTTGGGTAATCAAGAAACTAAACATGGCCTGGGGTGCTACTGCCACTCATCGCTTACTAGATCATAATGAGATGGATGAATTTCGAGCCCAAGCTTATGGGAATGCTAGGCTGTACAAAAAAAAAAAAAAGCGATGACATGAAAAGAAAATTTTGCCACGGCAATTTGTACCTGGACATCAAGTCTTACTCTTCAATTCCAAACTTAAATCATTTCCCAACAAATTAAAATCGAGATGGTCTGGACCATTCGAAGTCGAGCATATATACCCTCATGGATCTATTGACATTAAAGATGGAAAAACAGGATCCACTTTCAAAGTCAATGGTTAATGCTTGAAAGATTATTTTGGAGCTCCTATAATGCACGATAAAAAATTTATTTTTCTTCGAAATACTTAATATTGTTCTCTTGCAGAAATTTTATTCATTTATTTTATTTTAACATTTTTCTTATTTGTTACCCTAAAGATGGAAAAACAGGATCCACTTTCAAAGTCAATAGTTAACGCTTGAAAGATTATTTTGGAGCTATTATAATGGACGATAATAAATTTATTTTTCTTCGAAATACTTAATATTGTTCTCTTGCAGAATTTTTATTCATTTATTTTATTTTAACTTTTTTCTTATTTGTTACCCAATAAATTTATTTAACTATTTAGGAAAAAAAGCTCCAAGATTTTGTCAATTTTCTTGCTTGTTTTGTTTACATTTGGTGTCCATCTTTGTTCGTTTTAAAAGAATAATTGAATGGTGAGTGTTGTGTTTTTGTGTGTCCCCGTTTTTGTGGGGTTTTCAAAGACTTAAAAGTGGGTTTTTTGAGGCAAGGACGGTTCTATTGTGTGGAATGTATAAAAGCGAACACCTGGCTTTAGGGGTGACAGAGGGAACAGTGTTCTTCCTGATCGGTGATTTCTGTCGTTTTCTGTGCACGCTCTCTTTCCCTGTATCTTTTTAAGTTTCTTACATGAATCCGTCATACTTTGCATGATTTCGTGGTTCTATGTTTTTTACTTTTCTTACATTTTCTTTACTGCATGCATACGTCTTTTTGATTTTCCTTAATTGTTCTGTTTACATAGAATTTTTTACTCATTAAATTTTCTCCTATTCTGTTTCTTTTGTACGTAGGTTTTTAGGGTTTTGTTTAGTTTTCTTTTATTTTGCTTTTCTCTTTTGCTGGTAAAACGGTTTTCTGTTTCCTTCTCATAAATTTTCCTATCACTAAGGGCTGCTTGCTTTCTCATCGAGGTTTTGCTGTACTAAGGGGGCTACAACTCAGGTTTCTTGCCCGATTCTATTAGGCTTGAAGGACGGTCTCCTTTAACAATCTTTAAGTTTTCATAAAGACTGCGTTTCTTGCTGTTTTTAACTTTCCTATTATCTGCTTATTGTTTATTTTTTCTAGAGTTGTTTGTTTTCTTTTATGTTTCCTTGTGGTTTCCTTTTAGCCTTTGGTTTCTTTGGGTTAAGTGGGACTGCTTTTGCTCTATGTTGCGGTGTTTTTGCTGCTTTCCTCTCTGATTTCACGCATGGCTGATGATATCAATAAGTTATTGGAAAGGCTAAACTTCTCAGAAGAAAAATCAAAATGAGTGATTAGTACGAACAGGAATCTACCAAACCTACAAGGTCACAAGGCGTGGGCAGTGGGAAAGATAATGTCTGGGGAAAAAATTAACAAAGCAGCCATGTATCGTGTTCTGAAATCATTATGGTTTACCAAGGAAGCAGTCAGTTTTGTCGCTTTAAATGAGAGGTTGATACTTGTGAAATTCGGGAATATTGACCACAGAACAAGAATCTTGAACCTGACTCTATGGCTTTTTGACCAATGCCTATTCGCGATGCTACCGTTTGTTAAAGGTCAAGAGATGGACGACTATGCATTTAATATTGCTCTATTTTTTATTTGAATCTACAACATTCCCTTTGAGCAAATGGATAGATAGGTAGCAATCGATGCTGGAGAGGCGATAGGGGAGGTTGTGGCAATTAACTGGCGGGATAGGATGGAGGTTGGACTGAATACATAAGGATTAGGGTTAAAATTTTTGTTTTAAGACCTCTTCGACGAGTTGTTCACTTGGTTGGAAATGAGGGGACCGAAACTATATGTGCCATCAAGTATGAAAGGCTTCCCATTTTCAGCTACATATGCGGTCTCATTGGACATACTATATAGAGATGTATTAGAAAAGAGGAACATATTGAAACGAGTAACCTAAGTTTTCAATATGACAGCTGGCTAAGAGCTCAATAAGGGGGGTCAACCCACAATAGAAGTAACTAGCGAAATGAGATTGAAATATTGGAGAAAAAAACAATCTCGAGTGAAGAGAATAATGGAAACAAAGCTGAGAATGAGGATGGAAATAATATAACAAGTCTAAAGGCAAAAGAAAAAGTCAGAGTCGGGGAAGAAGAGTCAAAATGTTTGTAACAACCCGTTTTTAGTCAAATTGAAACAGTAGTTTTTGGACCACAAATTCGAAGTTAAAATATTTATTTTATTATCATTTTAATGTTTACAGCATAATTGAGTGATTGTGTGAAAATTTCGTTAAGAAATTTTATCGTTTGATTAGTCAATTTGAGAAAAAGGACTAAATCGCGTAAAGTGTAAAATGCATGTTCTATTAGTTAAATGTGTCTATTAGCTACGGATCATTAAAATGGAGGTCCTTATGTCGTAATTTGACCATTTGACACTTGAGTGGACATATATGGTTATTTATTAAGGTGTTTTAATGGTTTAATTATAAGGTTAATTTGGTAAATTGGTTAATAACATAAAATAAATAACAAAATCAATTTATCATCATCTTTTCACTATATCTAACAGAAACTTAAAGCCATTTTTGTCTTCAACATTCGGCACTCTTTTTTTCATCAATTAGGTATGTGTTTTTGATCCATTTTTGATGATTTCTATGTTTTTGTGCTCATTGCATCTAGTACTAACTAGCCGAAGGACTAATTTGCAAAATTGTCAAAGATTGTGAATGTTGCCATTGATGAATATGTATGAGTTTTGATGTTTGATGATAGATTTTGATTAATTGTTGATAGTTAAACAAGTTTTGTTAAGTGATTTTGAGTGAAAATACAAAATAGGGATCAAATTGGGAAATGTGTAAAATTAGTGGTTAAAATGTGAAATAAATGAAAATTATGGGTTTCTAGGGGCATTATGATAATTCGGCTAGCATGGGTATATTTGAAATTTCACTAATTTGTTATTTTGTGTAATAAGGACTAAATTGGGAAAAATGTGAAAGTTTAGGAGCAAAGGTGTAAATGTGTTTTAAAGTGTGATTTGGACTAAATTGAAAGAATATATGATTAAATAAGTTAATTTTGAATATATTTAGATCAAGAAAAGCGGAATTCAGATCTAGATTGGGGAAAAACGAAAGTTATCGATTAATCGACTAGATTTGTCGTTTTAACATTCGAGGTAAGTTCGTATGTTATAATTTCATTTTAAATGTATTTTATATGCTTTTATATAGCATAAATTGTGATTATACGATTACAGACGAGTTCGAAAATGATTCGATGAAGATTCGACAGTTGAAATCCCGATTGAACCTTAGGAATAGTTTAGGATGCTAGTGACATGTCATTAGGTATACTATAGTTGGATTTGAAGTGAAGTCAATATGCTCCACACGGTCTCACACACGGGTGTGTAACACCCCTAACCCATACCCGTCGCCTGAACAAGGTTTCGGAGCATTACCAGAACATTCAGAATATTTTTAAGATAATTTATACAATTTCTATTCATTTACCAAGATCATCCATATTGTCCCTTGATCATCCCTCGAGGCCCAATACGAGCATTAAAATCAAATCGGAACTTAATCAGCACCTCTAAGAATTTCTTGTAAAATTACAAAAATTTTCTAAGGTGTAGGACTTGTAACATCCTAAATTTATGGGCCTATGCATTTAGTGTGGGGATATGTTTAATTTGTTAATTTAAGTGATAGGGGTTCAAAATTGGGTTTAAGATTAGGGAAAGGCCTTGATTGAATTATTTTAAGGTGGCGTCATTAACAATAAAAGAGGCCCAAGTTTTGGCATAAGGAGCCCATGTTTTAGGGCCATTTTGGCACCTAAAATGAAGCAAGGAGTGATGCCACACACAAGGAGTTAGAGGCCCAAAATTTAAGTTTAATAAAACCCAAATCTTTTAATTTAAGTGAGTTAAATTTAGGCATTAAGATTTGATGAGGTGGACGGCTACAAGGCTCAAAAATAGGAAGATTTAGATGGATTTTATAATTGATAAAATAGTAGATAAAAAGGAGAAAAGTTAGGAGCTTATCTTCAAGGGAAGTGTTGGCCGAAAATCCACTGCCTAGAGGAGTGTAAAATTTGGCTACTGCATGGCAAAGAGGGTGCCGAATTTCCCCTCTCTTTTAGCTTGAATTTAAGGGCGATTTTAGTTTTTAGCAGTAGGTGCTGAAATATCTATAAATAGGAGGGGCTAGCTCCTTGTTTCTGACACTGAAAACCCTAAATTCCTCTCCCATTGTGTCGAATTTCCCTAGCTTCTCCTTCTCCAATTTCTTCAAAAGCCGAAACTCTTCTCCACTTTTTCCTCCTTGTGCCGATTTATCTAAAAAGCCGAAGCATCCATAGTCTTCTCTTTCATTCATCTTATTTGAGAATTAGTTCTATAGTTCCGGCATTTAAATCTTCCATTGGCATTTTCGAATCCTCTTTCTAGTGCTAGCCGAATCTCCTATGTTAATGTAAGTGTCAATTTTTGATTAGTTCTCATGATCTATTCCCGGTTCTTGAAAGGCAAAAGCCAAAAGCTAAATAGTTTAATGGTTTTATGATGGGCGGCAATTCGAGATTTGAAGGAAGCTTGGTCAATTAGATCTAAAAGCTGAAAATATCTAGTCTCCATTTTCGGGATTTTTAAGGTAAGAAGATTTCCCTAGATTTCTATTAGATTTGATCATTATATGCAAGATCTTAAGGCTATAATGAGAATTAACGATTAAATATTGTGATAGTAGTTCTGATAAGGACTTGTGATGGAATTAAATATGAATCAAGTAAAGGAGAAAATACCTAAGTTTAAGAAAATAGCAGTATCTGCCATTCGAGATTGGCCACTTGGTTGTGGACCGGCTCTGAACAACACCTTAGGTAGATAGCAGTAGTGTCGACTAAAGATAGCGTCGACATAGAAAGCATCATCTTATCGGTAATCAGGTGTGTAGATCTCTAACACACTAAGAAACCTGTATGTATGACTATATATATGTTATGGGCTTAAAAGCCGGAATGAGGCAGTATAGACAGTCGAATGGAACCCTAAAAGGGTTAGGCAAGGATGCCAGGTACGTAAACATATAACTCCCTATGTGTATCAGAAAATATATATGATTGCATGATGTTTTCTTTATGTGTATGCATGGGGTGGGAATATGATATTGAAGGGGAAGTGCATGATAGGCCACTTGGTGACCGGTGGTGGAAATCCCACATATACAAATTTAGGTCACATAGTGATCGGTGGCTATGCCACATTCAATGATTCCTAATTAATAGGAATAGGCAGTGCGACTGTCGTTTTGGTGTGTAGCGGATGGAGGGTTGATTGTAGAAATCCCCAAGGTGTGATTGTTGGTACGGGTTGGTGTGTAGAGGATGGAAACCTAGGATGGGTTGGGTTATTCATTATTTATCGTTTACCATGTGATTATGATTGTTACCTTCATGTATGGACCAGGGCCCATAATGTGTTTGTGGGCTCGGGTCGTTGTGTGTTTTGAGATTTATACACTGAGTCTTGGTGACTCACGCTTTCCTTTTCTCTACTCTTCTAGATGAGCAGTAGATCGTGAACATGGGAGCCGAGACAGACTCGAGGGGCCATCAAATTTTATTTCTACAAATTATTTTTGGGATTTCTTCAAATTTTATTTTATTTTATTTAGGAATATTTATGTAATAAGGCCCCTAGTTTTATTCAACTAAGAAGCTTTCAATGTTATGCAACTTATGAATTCATGATAAGGTTTATTTATACTTAATAATAGTAATACAAGGGATTTTAAGTTTTAAAATGTCACTTATTTATCCAAATAATGTCCAATTGACTTACGATTTCCATAACGAACAAAGCAAAAGTTTTCAATGTACAACTCATAGCATACCAGATCTGGTCGAAACGCATGGGCCGGGTTTGGGGGTGTTACATTTTGGTATCAGAGCCTAGTTCAAAACTCGGGCTGTGAAATGGGACTAGAGGTGTTTTGGAAAAAAATTTTAGAAAAATGTCTGGTTTGAGGATATGTCTTTCGAGTCTACCGGCACCCGATCCACGCAGGTAAGTATTCTAAACTCTCTGTGTGTTATATATATCTATGTGGGCTTGATGGGCTTTATGGGACGTAGACTAATTAGATCTAGAACTTGATGGACTCTAGGCTTAGCTGAAACAACTCCTTAAATTTCATAAGACTTAACCTCACTAAACAAAACCCATGAACGAGTCGCAAGACTAGGGTGTGGCAACAGGCATACGCATGTCTAGGAATAGATCCGGAAGAGCTTGGTATTTAAGCAGTCCTAGTGACTCACCTCCTCTTCGCTGGAATCTTACCTGGTGCGTAGTGGCTGTTCACTCTAATTATGAGGACTTGTTGATGGGCCAAACCTATAATTAAAACCCGAAAGGGACCAGCCCCCTTATTTTGCAAACAAAAACCTCTAAGTTTTGTAAATTTCCAAAGAAATACACTTGATTTGTGAAAATTTCCAACCAACAGTGAATTTGTAAAATGCCTATGTTTTGAAAATTTACCCAAAAACCGTATGTTTACAATAGTAACTAGATTTTTTTTCAAAATACCCATTCGGAAAAAAATAATAAAAAATAAAAAATGCAACGACAACAAAATATCCCTGATTTGAATAAAATTACCGAAATACCCCTAGATGTCAAAATTACTGAAATACCCCCTGATCTCAAAAATTACCGAAATACACCCGGATTGCAAAAAAAATAAAATACCAAGGAACTTTATTTTGAAAAATTACGAAAATACCCCTGTAGGATAAAATTACGAAAATAGCCCTGGGTAGTAAACCAACAACAACAACAACACTACTTTTCTGTGATGAACGTAAGTTCATGGATGTTGATGATTGAATGTATGTGTTTCTTAGAGGATACGAACTTGAGACTGTATTGTGAATACGAATTTGAAAGAACTACTTTTAAAACTATTATCCATAAGACTGTTCGTGGTTAATCAGTGGAAGAAAACTAATAGTTCATAAAATTTCTAATCAGATAAACGTGAAGCGATAGAATGAGTACAAGGGGTAGAGGAAGTCCGCCACGTGGTCGTGGTAGGGGTAGGATGACTCTGTCAGAACCAGTAGGATTTGGCCACGGGTCAGGAAACGAAATGCCAGCTAAAGAGGTCGAATGTTAGGATCAAACGGTCGGAGATGATGCTGTATCTCAGGCGATGTTGAGGGTTTTAGAGAGGGTTGCTAGAGTAGGCATGGGCACAAGAGCCCGAAAATCTGTGCCGGAGCGGCTTAGGGCCAATGGGGCAGAAGTGTTTAGGGGAATTTCTAGTGTAGCCCCAAGTTCAGCTGAGTATTGGTTGGAGGCGGTAGAACGAATAGTGGATGATTTGGATTTCACGAAGGAGGAGAGGTTGAAAGGGGTTGTGTCCCTCCTGAGGGATGAAGCCTATCAATGGTGGCTTACAGTTAAGGATGGTACAGTGGCTGACCGTATCACCTGGGATTTCTTTAAGATGACATTTCAGAATAAGTATATTGGATCGAGTTATGTGGATACGCAGTGCCGAGCATTTCTGAATCTGGTTCAAGAGAGTAGGTCAGTGGCTGCGTATGACGCTAAATTTTTACGTCTTAGCCATTATGCTCGTGGGATGGTAGCCACGGAGCATGAACATTGTGTTAGGTTTGAAGATGGTCTGAGGGATGACTTGCGTGTTTTGATAGCCCCACAGTGGGAGAGGGAATTTACTGTGCTTGTGGAAAAGGCTAAGATAGCTGAGGAGGTAAAGCAGACTGAGAAACTGAATCGGGATAGAGATAGGAGTGGAAGTAAGAGGAATTTTGAATGGTCAAGGGTAGTTGGGCAAACTCAGAAAAGACCTAGGTCAAACAGGATGAGAGACCGGCTGCTGCTAACCATACACAAAAGTGTGCTCGATGTGGTAAGTTCCATACCGGTGAGTGTTAGGCAGGTACTGGAAAGTGTTTTAGGTGTGGATCTACGGACCACCAAGTTAGAAACTATCCACAGCAACGGGGCAGTGAAGGGCCCATAGGTCAAGAGAATACACCACCGGGAAGAGAAGGTCAACAACCACCAAGGGGCCATGGTCAAGTCAATGGTGGTAATGGCACAGGACATGGTCGTGGATGTGCAGGCTATGCTGAGGCGAGGCAGCCAGCCTTGGTCTATGCAGCACGTAGCCAAGGGGACGAGGACGCCCTAGATGTGAATATCGGTGCGTACCCTACCATAGTATACTAAGCGTTTATTTTGGCTTTAGAATAAGAGTGCGCAGTGAAAGCATAGTAGTGTGACTTAGGTAGTTTGATTACTAGTTAATTGGAAATTTCGAGGACAAAATTTCTTTAAGGGGGTAGAACTGTAACATCCAAAATTTATGGGTCTATGCATTTAGTGTGGGGATATGTTTAATTTGTTAATTTAAGCGATAGGGGTTCAAAATTGGGTTTAGGATTAGGCAAAGGCCTTGATTGAATTATTTTAAGGTGGCATCATTAACAATAAAAGAGGCCCAAGTTTTGGCCGCAAGGAGCCCATGTTTTTAGGGCCATTTTTGGAACTTAAAATGAAGCAAGGAGTGACGCCACACACAAGGAGTTAGGGACCCAAAATTTAAGTTTAATAAAGCCCAAATATTTTAATTTAAATGAGTTAAATTTAGGCATTAAGATTTGATGAGGTGGACGGCTACTAGGCTCAAAAATAGGAAGATTTAGATGGATTTTATAATTGATAAAATAGTAGATAAAAAGGAGAAAAGTTGGGAGCTTATCTTCAAGGGAAGTGTTGGCCAAAAATGCACTACCTAGAGGAGTGTAAAATTCAGCTACTGCATGGCAAAGAGGGTGCCGAATTTTCCCTCTATTTTAGCTTGAATTTAAGGGCGTTTTCAGTTTTTAGCAGTAGGTGCCGAAATATCTATAAATAGGAGGGGCTAGCTCCTTGTTTCTGACATTGAAAACCCTAAATTCCTCTCCCATTGTGCTGAATTTCCCTAGCTTCTCCTTCTCCAATTTCTTTTCTCCAATTTCTTCAAAAGCCGAAACTCTTCTCCACTTTTTTCCTCCTTGTGCCGATTTCTCTAAAAAGCCGAAGCATCCATAGTCTTCTCTTTTATTCATCTTATTTGAGAATTAGTTCTATACTTCCGGCATTTAAAACTTCCATTGGCCTTTCCGAATCCTCTTTCTAGTGCTAGCCGAATCTCCTATGCTAAGGTAAGTGTCAATTTTTGATTAGTTCTCATGATCTATTCCCGGTTCTTGAAAGGCAAAAGTCGAAAGCTAATAGTTTAATGGTTTTATGATGGGCGGCAATTCGGGATTTGAAGGAAGCTTGGTCAATTAGATCTAAAAGTCGAAAATAGCTAGTCTCTACTTTTGGGATTTTTAAGGTAAGAAGATTTCCCTATATTTCTATTAGATTTGATCATTATATGCAAGATTTTAAGGTTATAATGAGAATTAACGATTAAATATTGTGATAGTAGTTCTGATAAGGGCTTGTGATGGAATTAAATATGGATTAGGTAAAATAGAAAATACCTAAGTTTAAGAAAAGAGCAGTATCTGCCATTCGAGATTGGCCACTTGGTTGTGGACCGACTTCTGAACAATACCTTAGGTAGATAGCAGCAGTGTCGACTAAGGATAGCGTCAACATAGATAGCATCGTCTTATCGGTAATCAGGTGTGTAGATCTCTAACACACTAATAAACCTGTATGTATGACTATATATATGTTATGGGCTTAAAAGCCGGAATGAGACTGTATAGACAATCAAATGGAACCCTAAAAGGGTTAGGCAAGGATGCTAGGTACGTAAACATAGAACTCCCTATGTGTATCAGAAAATATATATGACTGCATGATGTTTTCTTTATGTGTATGCATGGGGTGGGAATATGATATTGAAGGGGAAGTGCATGATAGGTCACTTGGTGATCGGTGGTGGAAATCCCACATATACAAATTTAGGTCACATAGTGATCGGTGGCTATGCCACATTCAATGATTCCTAATTAATATGAATAGGCAGTGTGACTGTCGTTTTGGTGTGTAGCGGATGGAAGGTTGATTGTAGAAATCCCCAAGGTGTGATGGTTGGTACGGGATGGTGTGTAGAGGATGGAAACCTAGGATGGGTTGGGTTATTCATTATTTATCGTTTACCATGTGATTATGATTGTTACCTTCATGTATGGGCCATGGCCCATAATGTGTTTGTGGGCTCAGGTCATTGTGTGTTTTGAGATTTATACACTGAGTCTTGGTGACTCACGCTTTTCTTTTCTCTACTCTTCCAGATGAGCAGTAGATCGTGGACATGGGAGCCGAGATAGACTCGAGGGGCCATCAAATTTTATTTCTACAAATTAATTTTGGGATTTCTTTAAATTTTATTTTATTTTATTTAGGAATATTTATGTAATAAGACCCCTAGTTTTATTCAACTAAGAAGTTTTCAATGTTATGCAACTTATGAATTCATGATAAGGTTTATTTATACTTAATAATAGTAATACAAGGGATTTTAAGTTTTAAAATGTCACTTATTTATCCAAATAATGTCCAATTGACTTACGATTTCCATAACGAACAAAGCAAAAGTTTTCAATGTACAACTCGTAGCATACCAGATCTGGTCGGAACGCATGGGCCGGGTTTTGGGGTGTTACAGGACTCACATGCCCGTGTGGTCCAAGCGACTCGCCCATGTAACCCTTAAACAAACCCATGCCTCATGCCGTGTCCAATTTAGGGTGCTCTCTAACTTGTGCCACACGGCCATGCCACATGCCTATATGCTAGGCCGTGTGTTAATTTAATTTAATTCGAATTGGGTGTAGGTTTTACACGGCAAAGACACAGGCCCGTGTTCTAGGCTGGGCGGCACACACGGCTGAGACACACACCCGTGTCTCTGCCCGTGTGCTCAATTCTGAGCATTCTGTTTCTCAAAATTTAGGTGCAGGGGATACACAGCCTAACCACATGCCCATGTTACTAGGCCGTGTGTCACACACGGTCTAGACACATGCCCGTGTGGACAAAATAAAACCTTTTCTAGCTTCATTTCTCACCCAAAATTTCACCCAAAACCTGCACTAGAAACACACACCCAATGCCAACCAATTCAAGCATTCAAAATAAGCAATTCCATCATTCAACATAGCATTTCATTTCAAGAACAAGTGTTTATAAGCTTACCTTGGTTTAACTCATGCAATAACAACATTAGACCACATATACTCAATATAACACATGTGTATTTATGTATCGAAATAATCTACTTAGTCATACCAAAATGTACCATTACTAGCCATTCCCATAGCTAGCTTACAAAAACATTATTTTCAAGCCACTATTGGCCAAGATGTCCTATACATGCTGTTATTCCAAAATGATTTTTACTAAGTATACCCAAAATGCTAGTTGATAGTGTGACAATGCTCCAACGATCTTCTAACCTTAGCGAGCTTCCGAGCACTATAAGACGGGGGAAGACAAAGGGGGTAAGCATTACATGCTTAGTAAGTTCTTATAACAGAAACTAAACTTACCAATCTTGTTTATTAAAAATAAACACACAATAACATGATTTCCATCCACTAGTAATATGGCCTAAACACATGCACTCAATCAAACATGTTAGTCATCAAAATCTTCATATCAATAAAATAAACATAGATGAGCTCATCATGCAATATTCTTTCAAGTCATTACCATTTGATCACACAATTTCCATACCACGTCAAGAGTTCTAAGTCCATTGAATTATTTAAATTTCGATGGATGTTCAAGTAGTACACTCGAGGTGTACGATTCATTAATCTTTCAATTCTCATTCAAGGATACCCCTTAGGGTACTTAGTCATGGGACACACCCTCGAGTCACATATTGTGTAACAGGATTACCATTCTAGGCTAAATCATTTATATAACGTGTGCTCATAAGAGCTTAATTAGGATTACCAGTCCAAACTAAACCCAAATCATAATGTTTACTCGAGAGGTTTCGTGTCAGAATTACCCGCCCGGGCTAAATCTTTTATATGGAAAGATCAATAGGATTACTCGTACGAGCTAAATCCCGTCCGCAACAAATGCAAGACCCCATTCATTTCGAGAAAGCACATCCACCCATTGGAACTCAATATTCAATCGGGACTTAACCTCTTTTCACCATTTCAGGCATGTATTTAAATTTTCATATGGAAATTAAATAATACACATCAATATAAATTACATTACGCACAATACAACACTCAATTAACATAATTACATGCTCATTTAGGTTACACGAACTTACATTAACACTTGTTCGCATTAAATCCACTAATCTAAAATCTTTTCTTTTCATCGATCTAGCCTCGAGTTTGTGTTTTTTGGATCTATATAAATATCTTTAATCATCAATTTCTCATTTTTCATACTCATAGGGACTCAATTTACGTCCTAGGAAAAATTACCATTTTACCCCTAACTTTTACATAAATTCTAATTTCATCCCTAGGCCCAAAAAATGAAACTTGTGCAAATTAATCCCTATTCCAAGCCTAACCAAAGCCCTATTACAAAATTTATAGCACATGTATACATAAAATTTTAGAATTTTTCCTTCAATTTCACAAGTTTACATTTTAGTCCATAAATCAAGTTTCCATCAAAAATCACTTTGTAAAAGTTGTTTATCTATCAATAATCTTTCATTTTCTACCATAAATTTCTAATTTCTAGCATATACATCCATGACCCATTTTCCAACCTTGATAACTTTTCAAATTAATCCCCTAAATAGAGAGATTAAGCTATCTCGATTTCAAAAATATCAAAATTACTAAAAACAGGACAAAGGAACTTACCCAATTAGGCCTTGAAAGCTTCTTTTCTCTCCCCTAGGGTTTCCATGTGTTTTTAGGTTAAAGATGAAATAAAATAAGATGATATCTTTTATCATCTTTTTAATTAATTAAGTTTTCACTATTTCCAATTTAATCCTTGACCTTTTTCTATAATTCCATGGATGAGTCACCATAAAAATCTACATACTTTTCCTAATGGTTTAATTACCATATAAGGACCTCTAGTTTTGAATTTCATAGCTATTTGATCCTTATAGCTACTAGAGTTCAACTTTCGCATTTTATGCGATTTAATCCTTTTCGTAATTAGGCATTAAATCGATAAATTTTTTGTGTCAAATTTTTCACACGACATATCTATCATATTACGGACCATCTAATAAAATAAAAATAAATTATATTTTGGGTCAGATTTATGGTCCCGAAACCACTATTCTGACATCACTGAAAAATAGGTTGTTATAGGGCGGGTGATCGGCCGTGTGGCACAAGTCAGTATACCCCCTAATTGGCACACGGCCTAGCACATGGGCGTGTGACTTGGCCATGTTGCATAAGTCAGTATACCCTATAGGTCTTGCATGGCCTAGCACATGGCTTGGTAGACGGGCGTGTGTGGCCACTTCGAATTAGTCCCAAACCACTTCCAAAGCATGTTTAAGGCATCGTAGGCTCTTAATAAAGACAAATTGATTGAGATTGAATGATGAATAATTGAATTGAGCAAATGTATGTTAAATAGTTGTTTAATTATTTCGTAAGTCTGGTAATGCTTCGTAATCCTATTTCAGCGTTGAATACGGGTGAAGGGTGTTACATTTATTGGTATTAGAGCTATGGTTTAGTCAATTCTAAGACTAACGTAGCATGTGTGAAAGTCTAGCTATACATGTCATATATAAACGGTGATAATGTGATGACTCCTGACATTTAAAAATGTGTTTTTATATAGCAAATAGATCCCAATCGAGTGAAAGTAATGCACTTGCTCCTACGCAAGGGGCAACGTCGTCTAATTCTAGACTCGCATCGGGTAGCCAGGGAGGAAAGGCTAAAGAAGCCTTCTTCCGAATGATGAATGAGTGGTTCACTCAATTTATTCGTACAAACCTGGCTGCTCAACAACCTCCACCCCCTCCTAATCCCCAATCTGTATGCGTAGCTCCTTAAGGAGTCGAGCTTTTAAGATTGAACAAGCTTCCAATTGATAAGATCCGTAAACATGGGGCTGAAGAGTTTATAGCTAATGTTGATGATGAACTTGAGAGAGTTGAGTTTTGGCTTGAAAATACAATCCGAGTGTTTGATGAACTTTCTTGTACATCGACTGAACGCTTAAAGTGTGCTATTTCCCTTCTGAAAGACTTTGCATATCAGTGGTGGAATACGTTAGTATCAGTGGTGCCGAGGGAGAGAGTCACTTGGGAGTTCTCTCAGACCGAGTTTCAAAAGAAATACATCATTCAATGGTTCCTGGATCAAAAGCATAAAGAGTTTTTATAACTAAAACAAGGTCATATGAATGTAACTGAATATGAAAGAAAATTCATGCAGTTAAGTAAATATGCTCGAGAGTATGTTTCTACTGAAGAGATAATGTACAAGTGGTTTGTTAATGGGCTGAACGAAGACATTAAACTTCTAGTTGGGATTTTAGATTTAAAATAATTTGTTATGTTAGTTGATTGGGCTTGCAAAGCTGAAGACTTTAGCCTAGAAAAGAAGAAAGTTGGTTCAGAGGCTAGAGATTCGAAGAAAATATCAATGTATAAGCCTTATCATTCTTCATCAAAGAAATTCTGAGATTAGTTTAGTCGATCTAATGCATCAATGGGATATCAAAATAGAGATCGTGGAAATCAACCTATAAATTCTAAAGCTCAAGCTACATCCGTCTCAAGTGTTGGAAGTGTGAGAAATAACAAACCCGAGTGCCAACAGTGCGGGAGAAGACATTTTGGTGAATGTTTGAATAAGAGTACTAAAGCTTTCTTTAAATGTGGTTCGCCAGATCACTTTATCCAAGATTGCTTAGAGTTATCTGAGAAAGAAAAAGTTCAGAATATAAGATCGAGTAATATGACTGTAAGAGGGAGACCACCGAGAAATACGGGAAATGTATCCAGTGGTAGAGGTATAACTAGGGACTCAATTGTGAGATTCGAGGCCAGAGCACTTGCTAGAGCCTACGCCATTCGCGCTCGCGAAGAAGGGTCAACCTCAGATGTTATTACTGGTACATTCTCTCTTTATGATACTAATGTGATTACTTTAATTGACCCTGGATCGACACACTCATATATATGTATGAATCTTGTGTTTAATAAGAGTTTGCCTGTCAAGTCTATTGAGTTTGTGATTAAAGTATCAGACCCCTTAGGCAAATATGTTTTAGTTGATAAAGTCTGCAAGAATTGTCCTTTAATGACTCGGGGTTACTATTTTTCGATTGACTTGATGCTTTTACCATTTGATGAGTTCGATGTGATTCTGGGAATGGATTGGTTGACTCTGTATGATGCTATTGTGAACTATGTACCAAAGATTATAGAATTGAAGTGTCAGAATAATGAAAATTTTCGGATTGAGTCAAATGAATCGAATGAATTACCTGTTGTGATTTCATCTATGTCAGTATAGAGATGTGTGAAAAAAGGTTGCGAAGCTTATCTTGCTTATGTTTTGGATGCAAAAGTGTCTGAATTAAAGATTGAATCAGTGCCAGTTTTCTGTGAATATCTGGATGTATTTCCTGAAGAATTATCGGGGTTGCCACCTATTAGAGAGGTTGAATTTGCTATTGAATTAGTACCAGGAACTTCACCGATATCTGTAGCTCCTTACAGAATGGCTCAGATAGAGTTGAAAGAATTGAAAGCTCAGTAATGATACGAACTTGATTCGATGTTGATTCGAGTTGTTTAGATTGCCGAATCGAGAAATTGAGTAAGTTGTGATTCATTTCAAGAAAAGGCTGAAAAACATATAAAAGATAGGATCAAGTAGAGGTTCAAAGAATGTTTAGGAAAGGAATGGATAGGTTTAGCTAAGTCAAAGGCTGAACCAACAATATAGAGATTGTTGACCCAAGACTTACAAGCACTTATATGGATAAGAAAAGTGAAATCAGCAAATAAACCTTGTGTAACAGCTCGATTTAGGGCCTAGTCAGGATAGTGGTTGCGAGACCATAAATCTGAAGTAAAAACATGTGTTTTATGATTCTATGAGGCTATTTACATGTTTTCATGATTGTGTAAAAATTTCATGAGGAAATTTTATTAATTAGTGACCAATTTGTCCATTAGGACTAAATTGTAAAAAGTAGAAAATATGATATTCTAGAAGATTTAAGTATGAAATAGCATTAGAAAAATTACTAGAGGTCCTTATTTAGCAATTAGACCATTATATGTTGAGATGGACAAAAATGGACATGGGAAGGAAAAATCTTAAGAAAAAGGCATTAAGGGTATTTTCGTCATTTAGTAAATAAAAGATTAAAAGGGGAAAACAAAGCCAAAATCTTGTCCATCTTCTTCTCCCATGGTCAAAAATCACTAAAGAAGAGATAGTTAGGGTTTCTTCATCTTCCAAGCTTGATTGTAAGTACCAACTAGCCCTGTTTTTAATGTTCTTCGTATTTTAGAGATCCTCGTAGCTCGATTTAGCTATTTCCAGCTATATTTTGAGCTAGGGTTTATGTTAAAAATTTACCCATGTTTAGAGACAAAGTCTGTGTACTGAGCAATGATAAGCTTATTCGACAAGTTTTGCACGAGGCACATAGTGGATGTCTATGTACATCCAGGCAGCACTAAAATGTATAATGACTTGAAGAAATGGTATTGGTGGCCAAGTATGAAGAAATATATTTCTGAATTTGTATCGAAATGCTTGATTTGTCAGCAATTGAAAGCGAAACACCAAGTACTTTCGGGTTTGCTTCAACCTATTATGGTTCCCAAGTGGAAATGGGACCGTGTTACTATGGACTTTGTAACGGGTTTGTCGTTGACACCAAGCAAGAAAGATGCCGTATGGGTTGTGGAAGATAGACTTACGAAGTCGGCCCATTTCATACCTATACGCATGGATTATTCACTTGATAAGTTGGCAGACTTGTATGTTTTAGAGATTGTAAGACTACATAGAGTGCCTTTATCGATTATATTGGATAGAGATCTGAGATTCACATCTCGTTTTTGGAAAAAGTTGCAAGAAGCTTTGGGCACAAAATTGTGTTTTAGTGCAGCTTTTCACCCACAAATTGATGGACAGTCAGACAGATTAATACAGATACTTAAGGATATGCTCCGGTCTTGTGTTCTTGAATTTTAGGGCAGCTGGGAAAAATATTTACCATTGGTAAAGTTTGCCTACAATAACAGTTTTCAGTCGAGCTTGAAAATGGTGCCTTACGAGGCTTTGTATGGGCGTAAGTGTCGAATGCCTGTATATTGGATTGAACTCATGGAAAATCAGATTCACGGGGTTAATTTGGTTAGAGAAACCAAAGAGAAGGTAAAAATAATCCGTGATTGTTTAAAAGCTACTTCTGATAGACAAAAATCCTAATCGGATTTGAAACGAAAAGAGATTGAGTTTCAAATTGGTGATAAGGTATTCTTAAAAGTGTCACCATGGAAGAAAGTTCTCAGATTTGGCCGGAAAGGCAAATTAAGTCCGCATTTCATTGGACCATATGAAATTACCGAGAGGGTAGGGCCGATAGCCTATCGATTGGCTTTGCCATCCGAATTAGAAAAGATTCATGATGTGTTTCACCTGTCGATCTTATGTCATTACCGATCAGATCCTTCGCATGTTATTACACAAGGTTGAAATTCAACCCAGCATGACATATAGTGAAGAACCGGTTAATATTCTAGCACTGAAGTCAAACAACTAAGGAATGAAAGTATAGCTCTTGTGAAAGTATTGTGGCAAAGACATGGGGTAGAAGAGGCTACATAGGAGCTCGAGGAGGCTATGAGAAACCAGTACCCAAACCTCTTTGGCGGTAAGATTTTCGGGGACGAAAATCCCTAAGGGCTTGAACTGTAGCAACTCGATTTAGGGCTTACTCAGAATAGTGGTTGCGAGACCACAAATTCGAAGTAGAAATATGTGTTTTATGATTCTATAAGGCTATTTATATGTTTTCATGATTGTGTGAAAATTTCATGAGGAAATTTTATTAATTAGTGATCAATTTGTCCATTAGAACTAGATTGCAAAATGTGGAAAATATGAGATTCTAGAAGATTTAGGTATGAAATATAATTAGAATTATTACTAGAGGTCCTTATTTAGCAATTAGACCATTATATGTTGAGATGGACAAAAATGGACATGGGAAGGAAAAATCTTAAGAAAGAGACATTAAGGGTATTTTTATCGTTTGGTAAATAAAATATTAAAAAGGGAAAACAAAGCCAAAAGCTTGTCCATCTTCTTCTCCTATGGCCGAAAATCACTAAGGACATAGCTAGGGTTTGTTCATCTTCCAAGCTTGATTGTAACTACCTCCTAGGCCCATTTTTAATGTTCTTCGTATTTTAGAGATCCTCTTAACTCGATTTAGCTATTTCTAGCTATACTTTGAGCTAGGGTTTATGTTTAAAAATTTACCCATGTATGACATGCATGTATTTTGATGATTTATGGAAGAATATGAAAGTTTGATTTATGATAAACATCTTTTTCTAAGTGATTTTCATGAAAAATGCACAAAAGGACCCAATTGTAAAAGTTATAAAAATGGTCATACATTAGTGAAATAGGGGAAATTGGGGGCTGTTGTAGTTAAGAATATGATTCGGCTAGGTTTAATATACAAGAAAGATGAATAAAAATCATTTTACGAGCTTAGGAGAAAAATGTACTTATGTGAAAGTTTAGGGGCAAAATTGTAATTTTTCCAAAGTATGATTAATGAGTCGATTTAGTCAATGTGAGTATTAAACAAGTTAAATTGTCATTATAGATCAAGAAACACGAAGCCCAGACCAAAAGTGAGGCAAGAACAATATTGTGGACTAAATGGAATATTTTCACACATTTTGAGTATCGAGGTAAGTTTGTGTGAAATTAAGGTTACATATGTTATTATGTTTAAATTACTTATTATTATGAGAAATGAAAATTATTTCCATGAAGTTGATTTATGATACCTCGATGACAAAATGATGAGAATATGTTAAGTTGAAGTCCGGGTTGGAGAGTCGGAATAACGAGGATACCTATGTCACGACATGAGATAATGAAGGTCCCGTATAAGACCATGTCTGGAACATGGCATCGGCACTGAATGTAGGTCCTGTATGAGACCATGTTTAGGACATGGCATCGGCACTGAATGTAGGTCCCATAGAAGACCATGTCTAGGACATGGCATCGACACTGAATAAGAAAGGTCCCGTATAAGACCATGTTTAGGACATGGCCTCAGCACCAAAGGAAGATCTCGTGTAAAACCATGCCAGGGACATGGCATTGACATCTATATACAATCTCATATATAACCATGTCTGGGACATGGCATCGACATCGAGCTAAGAGATCCTGTGTAAGACCATATCTGGGATATGACATCGGCATCACGAAGTGATCCCATGTAAGACCATATCTGGGATTTGGCATGTAACAACCCTTAACCGTATTCTAAGCTGGAACCAAGTACAAGGCATTACCGTACTTAACTCACATAGTCATACAACTTCGGGTTACCAAATTTCATTCCCAATTTAAAACTTTCCCATTCACATATCTAACATCCTTATAATGGGCCTACGACGCTCTAAACACACTTCCGAACGGTTTCAAAAATAAATCAGAAACTTGCATGCACTTAGGAAAATTTTACCTAAACAGGGGTCATAGGCCCTTGTGGTATTTCACATGCCCATGCCTTGCACCCATATCTTGCCTTTTTTATGAATGCTAAAGAAACTGAGTTAAAGATTGAATCAGTGTTGATAGTATGTGAGTACTTAGATGTCTTCCCAGAAGAATTGCTAAGGTTACCTCCAATTAGAGAGGTTGAATTTGACATTGAATTAGCCCCTGATATTGCACCTATATCGATCGCTCCATGCAAAATGGACCCAACTGAGTTGAAGGAATTGAAGGCACAGTTGCAAGAGTTAACAGACAAAGGTTTTGCAAGACCGAGTTACTCTCTATGGGGTGCTCCCGTGCTATTTGTGAAAAATAAAGATGGTTCCATGAGATTATGCATAGACTATCGGCAGCTTAAAAAGGTAACAGTGAAGAACAAGTACCCATTGCCAAGGGTCGATGATTTGTTTGATCAATTAAAGGGAGCCACTGTGTTTTCCAAGATAGACTTGAGATCCGGTTATTACCAGTTGAGAGTCAAAGACTTAGATGTGCCAAAAACTACATTTTGGATAAGGTATGGACACTACGAATTTTTAGTCATGCCTTTCGGTTTAACAAATTCCCCTGCTATGCTTATGGATTTAATAAATCGTATCTTTCAGCCATACTTGGATAAATTTGTCGTGGTTTTTATTGATGACATATTAATTTATTCTCGTGATGAGCATGAGTATGCCGAGCAATTGAGGACGGTTTGCAAATTTTGTGAGATAATCAGTTGTATGCCAAGTTTAGCAAAAGTGAGTTTTGGCTTAAAGAGGTTGGATTTTAGGGGCACATTGTCTCAAGTGATGGAATCCGAGTTAACCCGAGTAAGATTTCAGCTATTATTGATTGGAAACCGTCGAGAAACATATTAGAGGTTAAAAGTTTTCCGGGCCTAGCTGGCTATTACCGATGGTTTTTCAAGGGGTTTTCTATGTTAGCTACTCCGATGACGAGGTTGTTACAGAAAGATGTAAAGTTTAAAGGGACAGAAAAGTGCCAACAAATTTTTGAGAAATTAAAAGCATTGTTGACTGAGGCTTTGATTTTAGTGCAACCTGAACTGGGAAAAGAATTTGTGATTTATAGCGATGCATCTCGTTTTTGGAAAAAAGTTGCAAGAAGCTTTGGGCACAAAGTTGAGTTTTAGTGTAGCTTTTCACCCACAAACTGATGGACAGTTAGAGAGATTAATACAGATACTTGAGTTGAATATTAAGGCAGCTGGGAAAAATATTTACCGTTGGTAAAGTTTGCCTACAATAACAGTGTTCAGTCGAGCTTGAAAATGGTGCCTTACGAGGCTTTGTATGGGCGTAAGTGTTGAATGCCTTTATATTGGATTGAACTCAAGGAAAATTAGATTCACGTGGTTGATTTGGTTAGAGAAACCAAAGAGAAGGTAAAAATAATCCGTGATTATTTAAAAGCTGCTTCTGATAGACAAAAATCCTACTTGGATTTGAAACGAAAAGCGATTGAGTTTCAAGTTGGTGATAAGCTATTCTTAAAAGTGTCACCATGGAAGAAAGTTCTCAGATTTGGCCGGGAAGGCAAATTGAGTCTGCGTTTCATCAGACCATATGAAATTACCGAGAGGGTAGGGCCAGTAGCCTATCGATTGGCTTTGCCATCCGAATTAGAAAAGATTCATGATGTGTTTCACGTGTCGATGTTACATCATTAACGATCAGATCCTTCGCATGTTATTAGACTGACAAAGGTTGAAATTCAACCCGACATGACATATGGTAAAGAACCGGTTAAGATTCTAGCACTGAAGTCAAACAACTAAGGAATAAAAGTATAGCTCTTGTGAAAGTATTGTGGCAAAGACATGGGGTAGAATAGGCTACATGGGAGCCCGAGGAGGCTATGAGAAACCAGTACCCAAACCTCTTTGCCGATAAGATTTTTGCGGACAAAAATCCCTAAGGGAGGAGAATTGTAACAACCCGATTTAGGGCCTACTCAGAATAGTGGTTGCGAGACCACAAATTCGAAGTAGAAGTATGTGTTTTAAGATTCTATGAGGCTATATATATGTTTACTTGATTGTGTGAAAATTTCATGAGGAAATTTTATTAATTAGTGATCAATTTGTCCATTAGGACTAAATTGCAAAAAGTGGAAAAATGAGATTTTAGAAGATTTAAGTATGAAATAGAATTAGAAAAATTACTAGAGGTCCTTATTTAGCAATTAGACTATTATATGTTGAGATGGACAAAAATAGACATGGGAAGGAAAAATCTTAAGAAAGAGGCATTAAGGGTATTTTTATCATTTGGTAAATAAAATATTAAAAAGGGAAAACAAAGCCAAAATCTTGTCCATCTTCTTCTCCCATGGCCGAAAATCACTAAGGAAGACATAGCTAGGGTTTGTTCATCTTCCAAGCTTGATTGTAAGTACCTCTTAGCCCCGTTTTTAATGTTTGTCGTATTTTAAATATCCTCGTAGCTCGATTTAGCTATTTCTAGTTATGTTTTGAGCTAGGGTTTATGTTTAAAAATTTACCCATGTATGGCATGCATGTATTTTGATGATTTATAGAAGAATATGAAAGTTTGATGTATGATAAACATCTTTTTCTAAGTGATTTTCATGAAAAATGCATAAAAGGACCAAATTGTAAAAGTTATAAAAATGGTAAACATGAGTGAAATAGGGGAAATTGGGGGCCGTTGTAGTTATGAATATGATTCGGCTAGGTTTAAAATACAATAAAGATGAATAAAAATCATTTTACTAGCCTAGGGGCAAAAATATACTTATGTGAAAGTTTAGGGGCAAAATCATAATGTTGCCAAAGTATGATTCATGAGTCAATTTAGTCAATGTGAGTATTAAACAAGTGAAATTGTCATTATAGATCAAGAAACACGAAGCCTGGACCGAAACCAAGACAACAACATGATTGTGGACTAAATCGAATATCTACACACATTTTGAGTTGTAATATCCCGGGATAGGGGCTATTTTGTTATGGCATTGTTTGCATGTTATTGGCCTGCTATGTTGTTGTTCTTGATGTTTGGGGCTTAATTGTAAGCCTGGTGTAAGCCTGAGAGGTAGGAAAAATTTTAGTTTTAGGCTTAGGTGAGAGGAGCTGAAGAAGCTGGGGTTAATAAGTATTCTTTGGTGAATTTTAGCACAAGAAAGGAGCTGGTGGAGTGGCAAGCTAGGCGCCACTTGGAGCTTGAGTTGGCGTCACTTGTAGGGGGAGGAGGTCCTAAGTTCAAGTTGCAGAAGTCCCACATTTTGCTCCCATTTTGACGGCATGGAGGAGGAGGAGTTGTTGGCAGTTCAAACTCTGCCATAGACCAAGTCAACTCACTTGAATGGTGGGTGGAGAGTGATTTGTGGAGGTGGACTAGTTCAAACTTGTTTAAATGGTGGGCAAGGAGTGAATTAAGGAGTGAGTTGGGGGTTTAACTAATTCAAATCGGTTTGAATTAGTGGCCATAAGTGTTTGTGGGTAGTGGCCGAATGTTGGGGTCTTTATGGGGGGGATGAGTGGCCGGTTGGTAAATGAGTGGAGAGGAGTGCCGAAATGCACTTGGCATTTTGTGCATTTTCGGTCATTTGGTGTCAAAAACCAAATTGATTTCTTTTGTCTAGCTAGCCGAATTTCAAAGGAGATTCTTTCATTTTCTACTCCTTGAAACCGAAAGTCCAAGCAACCTTTGCCAAATTTGTTTTGTTTTCTCTCAATTTTCTTGGTAGCCGAATGTTCTTTGCTCCCTCTTTTTCCTCTTCATTTGTGTAAACCAAAATTAGCTTCTCTCTTCCTCTCATACTCTCTTTTTCTTCTTGAAATCTCCTTAGCCGAAACTCTATTCTCCAAAATACCTTCCTCCATTTCTGTTTCTTTTTAAAAACCGAAAGCATCTTTCTTCTTCTTTTTCACATTTTTGTTGTGGCTGAATAGCAACCCCTTTTCTTTACAACTTTCTCTTGTGTTTCCTTTCTTTGTGTAAGGCCGAATCTTGGTGGTTGTTATTAGCAATCATAGCCGAAACTTTCCTCTACTAGTAGTTGTCTTGTGGCCGATTTTTGTGTGTGGTGATAATCTCGTTTGGTTGTTCAATCGTTAGAGAAGGTAAGTACAAGGCCAAATGGTTATTTCCTTTCTTCTTGTTCTTTGTCGACTTTGGTTTAGTTAGAGCCAATTTTGGCTCTTGATGTAAGGAGTTAACCCCTTGTGATTAAACCGATTTCATTATAGGACATCCGGATTTTGGAAACAATCGAGAGAAGCCTTCTTTTTCTGTTAAGCAATTGGTAAGTGGTGGTAAGAGTTGGTTCTTTTAGTCTATTCGTTTAGTTTTCATTAAGCCAAGTCACTAAAGTATTAACCGTTTTCTTGTTAGGGTGTGCCGTTTGCTTAAAGAGGAACCATTGTTTGGTTCGGGATTTGGTAGGAAACCAAATCAAGTGTAAGGTAAGGGTTAAGCGTTAACCCTCTTGATTTATTTGGTTTTGGCCGAATGGTATAAGTGACTAATCTATGTTTGGTCGATTTTAGGAGCAAGGTAATCGAGGGATTTAGATCGGTCCGTTTGGATTAAAGCTTGTGTTTGATCAGGTGTGTAAACTAACACACTCTTTATTTAGTAATATGCTTAATAACCTGATTGCTTAATAAAGCCGAAACGGTATGGATGATGGATATGATACCCTATGGGGTATGAGCACGGATTCGGGTCAGTCCGTTTCATTACGAGTTTTATTATTGGTATGATAACATGATATATGATGTATGTGTTATGAGATGCTACATTAATCATATTAGCATGATTTGCATGATTTGCATGATTTGCCTCAATATGGTATGTTTATGGGTGATTTGAGAGGAGGGGGAATATGATATCCGTGTCTTTGGGACACCAGAGGTTTGGCACCTCCAGTGGTTTGGTACCACAGATTGATTATTGTGACTTTGGGTCACCAGAGGTTTGGCACCTCAGCGTCTCGTCCCAGTGGCTTAGCACCACAGTGGGTTGGCCCCATGGTTGATTTTACAGGATCGACGCTAGTGATTTGGTATCACACGATGGGTTGGCCCCATCATTTGATTCGTGACTGCGGTCACCAGTGATTTGGTATCACACTTGTGTCTTTGGGACACCAGAGGTTTGGCACCTCATAGCGACTCATCCCTGTGGTTCAACACCACCGTGGGTTGGCCCCACTTTTGAGATACGGGATCATCGCCAGTGATTTGGTATCACACGTGGGTTGGCCCTACAAATGGACTATTCGTGACTTTGGGTCACCAGTGGTTTGGCACCACATTGATGGATATCGTGACTTTGGGTCACCAGTGGGTTGGCACCACCAGTGGCTTGGTACCACACGGGGTAGAAAAGGTGTTATGGATGGTTAGGATCGGGTGCATTAATTGTGTTGCTTTGTTATGATGTGTGTTAGTATGTTGCATATCTTTGGGAGGATTTATGCTTTGAGTCTTGCGACTCACCTTCTCCCTTATCATTTTCAGGTGACACTTAGATCGCGGACACGGAGCCGGGAGGACTCGAGGTGACCATGCCATGAATAAATTAGGTCTTGCACGGATTTTAAAAAAAAAACTTGGTACTTTACTTTATTTATTTCCATTTGGTTTTGTTGGGTTGTAAAAGGCCTTTTTAAATTTTACTTTGGTTGTTCATATGCTTAAGTTTGATTTCGAATATGCCTTAACAAATACTTGGGTTAATATTGAGTAAAACTTGGAAAGATAAGGTTTTCAAAACTACAAAGCGACATGTTTTAAACTTTACCATTGGGTAACACGCTCTAATTTAAAATGAATGCAACTCGAATGATTTCCAAATTTAAACTAAGTTCGAAATGTTTTCAAGCAACTAAAAATGATAAACTCGAATTTTCAAATGATATTTCTACTGAATTCAATTAAGTTTTCAAAACTTCCGGGATATCAAAATTCACTATCGGTTTTAAACAATCATACCCTAGGTTTTAAAAAAAAACGACAAAGAGTTTTCATCAACACTGTAACCTAAACTTAACCTCCCAATTACAAATTTCCCCGTAACATACCAGGTTCGGTCGTGGTGTTTTGGCCGGATTTGGGGTGTTACAATTGTGGTATCAGAGCTAAGTTTAAAGGCTCGGCTGTGGGCCCGAGGCCCAAAATGTTTTAAATTCTGGTTTTAAGTGTTTTGGTTTTAAAGTATATGGTTTGAAAGGCATGGCACCGAGACTCCGGCACCAATCCGCCCAGGTAAGTACCCCTTATTATTGCTTGAGATTTTTGATGTGATGTGACCGAATGACTAGCGGTAGTAATCTACTTTAGAAACTGAAATCAATAGGACTCTGTGGACTTGCGGAAACAAAACTTCTTTAATAAGCAATATTCATAAGACTTTACTTTTAAACAGTGGAATAATTACTGATGCATAAAACTCTTTAAATCAGACCAGTAGAGATCTTAGTCATGAGCGCTAGAGGTGGACGTGGTCGTGGACATGGTCGAGGTAGGATGACAGTTTCTGAACCCGTAGGATCTAGTCAGGGGTTAGAGAATGAGATACCGATACCACCACCAGCTGGAGGTGGTGAGTTTTAGGAACAGACTGAGGACGACGCAGTGTCACAGGCGATGCTGCGAGTTCTGGAAAGGGTAGCTGGAGTAGGTGGAGGCGCAGGAGCTAGGAAATCTGTGCCTGAGCGACTTCGAGCAAACGGGGCTGAGGTATTCCGGGGTGTGTCCGGTGTGGCTCCCAGCACGGCAGAGTATTAGCTGGAAGCGATGGAGCGGATCATGGACGATCTGGACCTGACTGCTGAAGAGAAGTTAAAGGGGATAGTATCACTTCTTCGAGATGAGTCATACCATGGTGGCTCACGGTTCGGGATAGTGCTGCAGCAGAGGATCTTACGTGGGATTATTTCAAGACTGCTTATCAGAAAAAGTACATTGGAGCTAGCTACATCGACGCGCAGCGAAATGCATTTTTGAGGTTAGTACAGGAGAGTAAGTCTGTGTCGGAGTACGAGGCAGAGTTCTTGAGGCTGAGTCGGTATGCTAGGGGTATGGTGGCTACTGAACACGAGAGGTGTGTTCGATTCGAGGATGGTCTGAGAGATGAATTAAGGTTGCGGATTACTCCACAGCAAAAGCGTGAGTTCGCTGTCCTGGTAGAAAAGGCTAAGGTAGCCGAAGGGGTTAAAGAGTTCGTGAGGCAGAACTTGGATAGGAACAGGTAAAAGCGGAGTTTTGGATCTTCTGGGTCGTCAGGTAATCCTCAAAAAAGGGCTAGACAGAGTGGGCCAAATCAGTCTGGTAGGGTCATTACTGCTAATCAGGGACCGCCACAGTGTAACCGTTGTGGGAAAGCTCATTGGGGAGGATGCTAGACTGGTGGAAAAAGGATGTTTCGAGTGTGGCTCTTTGGATCATCGTGTGAGGGACTGTCCACGTAAGTTGGCTAGGATTTA
Organism: Gossypium rotundifolium; assembly: GCA_025506655.1. NCBI lineage: Eukaryota > Viridiplantae > Streptophyta > Magnoliopsida > Malvales > Malvaceae > Gossypium > Gossypium rotundifolium. Next base: position 66,998,591 of record CP106722.1, read on the forward strand.
GTCTGAGAGTCAGGGCCGTACTCAGTTCAGGAATAATGGACCACCATCGCAGAGGGCCCGTGGTAATGGCAGAGGAGGTAATAGTTCTAGTCGGGGCCGTGGAGCACCGGGCAGAGGTGCAGGTAGTTCTGAGGCCAGGCAGCCTGGGCTAGTGTATGCAGCAAGGCGCCGAGAGGAGGGCGACGCACCGGATGTCATAACCGGTACGTTCCTAATCTTTGGTTCTCTATTTATTTCTTTGATTGATGTGGGTTCAACGCATTCATACGTTGCAAGTAGCATAGTGAAGACCATGGATTTAGACTCTGAGATATCTTCTAGGCAGATGACTGTAATTAGCCCTTTAGGTCACTCTGTAGTTGTAGATAAGCTGTATAGAGATGTACCTCTAGAACTCCAAGGGGTAGTGTTTGTGGCTGATCTGATGGAACTGTCGTTTGGGGAGTTCGATCTAATTCTTGGGATGGACTGGTTGGTTAAGTACCAGGCGAAGTTGGATTGCGCGGTTAAGCGCATGGTTCTAAAGACGTCGGAGGGTGATGAAGTGGTTATGATAGGTAATAGGAGGGACTACCTATCCAATGTGGTATCTGCTCTGAAGGCTGAGAAGATGGTCAGAAAGGGCTGTGAAGCATATGTGGTTCATGTGTATGCCTTGGAGGCTAAAGAGTCTGCTGTAGGGATGGTTCGGACAGTTAGGGAATTTGCTGATGTATTTCCTGAGGAGCTTCCAGGTTTGCCAACGGATTATGAGGTAGAGTTTGGGATAGATTTGTTACCTGGAACCGCGCCAGTGTCTATTGCTCCGTATAGGATGGCGCCAAAGGAGTTAGTGGAGCTTAAGGCTCAGATCCAGGAGTTGTTGGATCGAGGTTTTATCAGGCCAAGTGTTTCACCTTGGGGAGCGCCGGTACTCTTTGTCAAGAAGAAAGACGGTACTATGCGGATGTGTATAGACTATCGCCAGTTGAATAAGCTGACGATCAAAAACAAGTATCCGTTGCCATGGATAGATGACTTGTTTGATCAGCTGAAGGGTGCATCGGTATTCTTGAAGATTGATTTAAGGCCTGGGTACCACCAGTTAAAGATGAAAGAGGCGGATATCTGCAAGATGGCATTTCGTACTCGGTATGGGCACTATGAATTTTTGGTAATGCCGTTTGGGTTGACTAACGCGCCGGTAGCATTTATGGATATGATGAATAGGGTGTTCCAGCAGTATTTGGATCAGTTCGTCGTGGTTTTTATTGACGACATCTTGGTGTATTCAAGGACTGAAGAGGAGCATGATGCGCATTTGCGGGTGGTATTACAGATTTTGAGGGAGAAGCAGTTTTATGCTAAGTTTAATAAATGCGAGTTCTGGCTTAGAGAGGTGACATTCTTGGGTCATGTAGTGTCGGCTGAGAGGATTAGAGTGGATCCTCGAAAGATTGAGGCGATTTTGGATTGGAAGCCGCCTAAGTCAGTAGCTGAGATTCAGAGTTTTCTGGGCTTGGCAGGATACTACCGAAGATTTGTAGAAGGATTTTCGTTGATCAAGACCGATGACCAAATTGTTAAGAAAAGGGTTCCGTTCATTTGGACTGAGAAGCAGCAGGAGAGTTTCGACAAGTTGAAGAAAATTTTGACTGAAGCTCCGGTTCTAATTCAACCTGAGGCAAGAAAGGAATTCACAGTATATTACGATGCATCACATACAGGTTTGGGTTGTGTACTGATGCAGGAAGGGAAGGTTGTGGCTTACGCATCTCGGTCAACTGAGGCCACATGAAGTCAATTATCCGACGCACGACTTGGAGTTAGCGGCAATAGTCTTCGCTTTGAAAATTTGGAGGCACTACTTGTACGGAGAGACATCAATAGTCTACACAGATCACAAGAGTCTGAAGTACCTTTTAACTCAGAAGGATTTGAATTTGAGACAGCGCAGATGGATTGAGTTACTAAAGGATTACGACTGTTCGATTGAGTACCATCCGGGCAAGGCTAACGTGGTGGCAGACGCGTTGAGCCGAAAGGTTGTTTCAGACTTAAGAGCGATGTTTGCCCATTTGAGTTTGTATGACGACGAAAGTATTCTGGCAGAGCTGCAGGTTAAGCCTACTTGGGTTGAGCAGATTAAGGAAAAATAGTTAAAGGATGAGGTTTTGAGTGCGCGGAGGTTGCAGGTGCAGGATAGTGGGTTGGAAAGTTACAGTTTGTCTAGTGATGGAGTGCTGTGTTTTCAAGGGAGAGCTTGTATGCCTAGGGATATTGAGTTAAGGCAGAAGATTCTTCAGGACGCACATAGCAGCCCCTACGCTATGCATCCTGGAGGTAGTAAGATGTATCGGGAACTAAAAGAGCAGTTCTGGTGGCCGAGTCTGAAGAGGGAAGTGACAGAGTTTGTAGGGAAGTGTCTGACATGTCAGCAGGTCAAGGCCGAACATCAGATGCCGTCAGGGTTGCTTCAGCTAGTGAAAATCCCACAGTGGAAGTGGGAAAGGATAACTATGGATTTCGTCAGTGGATTACCTCTTACGCCTAGCAAGAAGGATTCAGTTTGGGTAATTATGGATCGTCTGACTAAATTAGCTCACTTTATTCCGGTGAGGGTGGATTACTCACTTCAGAGGTTAGCGAAGCTGTATGTGTTAGAGATAGTGAGGCTGCACGATGTGCCAGTATCGATCATCTCGGATAGGGATCCCAAATTTACGTCAAGGTTCTGGAAAGCGTTGCATCAGGCTCTGGGTACACGGTTGGATTTCAAGACTGACATTTCACTGCGAATCGACGGGCAATGTAAAGGGTTATCAGATCTTAGAGGATATGTTACGAGGTTGTGTCTTGGACTTCAGGGGTAGTTGGGAAGAGTTTCTACCATTGGCTGAGTTCGCCTACAACAATAGTTACCAAGCAAGCATCAAGATGGCACCATATGAGGCGTTGTATGGTAGGAAGTGTCACTCACCTACTTGTTGGACGGAGTTGGGTGAACGTCAGTTGTTGGGACCAGAGTTGGTTGCTGAGACCGAAGACAAGGTTAAGTTGATTCAGGCTCGGTTGAAGAAAGCTTCAGCAGAGGCGAAGTCTTCTACCGATCTCAAGCGTAGAGATATAGAGTTTGCCGTGGGTGATAAGGTCTTTCTGAAGGTCTCGCCATGGAAGAAAGTGTTGAGGTTCGAAAGAAAAGGCAAGTTAAGTCTGAGGTATATTGGGCCATATAAGGTATTGAGACGAGTGGGACCGGTAGCGTATCAGCTTGATTTGCCAGCAGAGCTGAGTTAGATTCACGACGTATTCCACGTTTCGATGCTTAGGCGATATCGTTCAGATCCATCGCACGTGGTAGCAGTGGAAGAGATCGAGGTAAATCCAGATTTGACCATAGAGGAAGAACCTATGCAGATTCTATATCGAGATGTGAAGGTTCTGCGTAGGAAGTCTGTGCCTTTGGTAAAGGTACTATGGCGGAATCATGGCATGGAAGAAGCTACGTGGGAACCCGAGGATATGATGAGGCAGCAATACCTGCAACTCTTCTGACCAGGTAATTTTGAGGTCAAAATTATTTTTAAGGGGGGTAGAACTGTAATATCCCGGGATAGGGGCTATTTTGTTATGGCATTGTTTGCATGTTGTTGGCCTGCTATGTTGCTGTTCTTGATGTTTTGGGGCTTAGTTGTAAGCCTGGTGTAAGCCTGAGAGGTAGGAAAAATTTTAGTTTTAGGCTTAGGTGAGAGGAGCTAAAGAAGCTGGGGTTAATAAGTATTCTTTGGTGAATTTTAGCACAAGAAAGGAGCTGGTGGAGTGGCAAGCTAGGCGCCACTTGGAGCTTGAGTTGGCGTCACTTGTAGGGGGAGGAGGTCCTAAGTTCAAGTTGCAGAAGTCCTACATTTTGCTCCCATTTTGACGGTATGGAGGAGGAGGAGTTGTTGACAGTTCAAACTCTGCCATAGACCAAGTCAACTCACTTGAATGGTGGGTGGAGAGTGATTTGTGGAGGTGGACTAGTTCAAACTTGTTTAAATGGTGGGCAAGGAGTGAATTAAGGAGTGAGTTGGGGGTTTAACTAATTCAAATCAGTTTGAATTAGTGGCCATGAGTGTTTGTGGGTAGTGGCCGAATGTTGGGGTCTTCATGGGGGGGATGAGTGGCCGATTGGTAAATGAGTGGAGAGGAGTGCCGAAATGCACTTGGCATTTTGTGCATTTTCGGTCATTTGGTGTCAAAAACCAAATTGATTTCTTTTGTCTAGCTAGCCGAATTTCAAAGGAGATTCTTTCATTTTCTACTCCTTGAAACCGAAAGTCCAAGCAACCTTTACCGAATTTATTTTGTTTTCTCTCAATTTTCTTGGTAGCCGAATGTTCTTTGCTCCCTCTTTTTCCTCTTCATTTGTGTAAACCGAAATTAGCTTCTCTCTTTCTCTCATACTCTCTTTTTCTTCTTGAAATCTCCTTAGCCGAAACTCTATTCTCCAAAATACCTTCCTCCATTTCTGTTTCTTTTCAAAAACCGAAAGCATCTTTCTTTTTCTTTTTCCCATTTTTGTTGTGGCCGAATAGCAACCCATTTTCTTTACAACTTTCTCTTGTGTTTTCTTTCTTTGTGTAAGGCCGAATCTTGGTGGTTGTTATTAGCAATCATAGCCGAAACTTTCCTCTCATAGTAGTTGTCTTGTGGCCGATTTTTGTGTGTGGTGATAATCTCGTTTGGTTGTTCAATCGTTAGAGAAGGTAAGTACATGGCCGAATGGTTATTTCCTTTCTTCTTGTTCTTTGTCGACTTTGGTTTGGTTAGAGCCGATTTTGGCTCTTGATGTAAGGAGTTAACCCCTTGTGATTAAACCAATTTCATTATAGGACATCCAGATTTTGGAAACAATCGAGAGGAGCCTTCTTTCTCTATTAAGCAATTGGTAAGTGGTGGTAAGAGTTGGTTCTTTTAGTCTATTCGTTTAGTTTTCATTAAGCCAAGTCACTAAAGGATTAACCGTTTTCTTGTTAGGGTGTGCCGTTTGCTTAAAGAGGAACAATTGTTTGGTTCTAGATTTGGTAGGAAACCAAATCAAGTGTAAGGTAAGGGTTAAGCGTTAACCCTCTTGATTTATTTGGTTTTGGCCGAATGGTATAAGTGACTAATCTATGTTTGGTCGATTTTAGGAGCAAGGTAATCGAGGGATTTAGATCGGTCCGTTTGGATTAAAGCTTGTGTTTGATCAGGTGTGTAAACTAACACACTCTTTACTTAGTAATATGCTTAATAACCTGATTGCTTAATAAAGCCGAAACGGTATGGTTGATGGATATGATACCCTATGGGGTATGAGCACTGATTCGGGTAAGTCCGTTTCATTACGAGTTTTATTATTGGTATGATAACATGATCTATGATGTATGTGTTATGAGATGCTACATTAATCATATTAGCATGATTTGCATGATTTGCACGATTTGCCTCAATATGGTATGCTTATGGGTGATTTGAGAGGAGGGGGAATATGATATCCGTGTCTTTGGGACACCAGAGGTTTGGCACCTCCAGTGGTTTGGTACCACAGATTGATTATTGTGACTTTGGGTCACCAGAGGTTTGGCACCTCAGCGTCTCGTCCCAGTGGCTGAGCACCACAGTGGGTTGGCCCCACGGTTGATTTTACGGGATCGACGCTAGTGATTTGGTATCACACGATGGGTTGGCTGCATCATTTGATTCGTGACTGCGGTCACCAGTGATTTGGTATCACACTTGTGTCTTTGGGACACCAGAGGTTTGGCACCTCATAGCGACTCATCCCTGTGGTTCAACACCACCGTGGGTTGGCCCCACTTTTGAGATACGGGATCGTCGCCAGTGATTTGGTATCACACGTGGGTTGGCCCCACAAATGGACTATTCGTGACTTTGGGTCACCAGTGGTTTGGCACCACATTGATGGATATCGTGACTTTGGGTCACCGGTGGTTTGGCACCACCGGTGGTTTGGTACCACACGGGTAGAAAAGGTGTTATGGATGGTTAGGATCGGTGCGAGAATTGTGTTGCTTTGTTATGATGTGTGTTAGTATGTTGCATATCTGGAGGGGATTTATGCATCGAGTCTTGCGACTCACCTTCTCCCTATCATTTTCGGTGACACTTAGATCGCGGACACGGATAGGGAGGACTCGAGGTGACCATGCCATGAATAAATTGGGTCTTGCACGGATTTTAAAAAAAAACTTGGTACTTTTCTTTATTTATTTCCATTTGGTTTTGTTGGGTTGTAAAAGGCATTTTTAAATTTTACTTTGGTTGTTCATATGCTTAAGTTTGATTTCAAATATGCCTTAACAAATACTTGGGTTAATATTGAGTAAAACTTGGAAAGATAAGGTTTTCAAAACTACAAAGCGACATGTTTTAAACTTTACCATCGGGTAACACGCTCTAATTTAAAATGAATGCAACTCGAATGATTTCCAAATTTAAACTAAGTTCGAAATGTTTTCAAGCAACTAAAAATGATAAACTCGAATTTTCAAATGATATTTCTACTGAATTCAACTAAGTTTTCAAAACTTTTGGGATATCAAAATTCACTATCGATTTTAAACAATCATACCCTAGGTTTTAAAAAAAACGACAAAGAGTTTTCATCAACACTGTAACCTAAACTTAACCTTCCAATTATAAATTTCCCCGTAACATACCAGGTTCGGTCGTGGTGTTTTTGCCGAATTTGGGGTGTTACATGAGTACCAATGTAAGTATGTGTGAAATTGAGGTTACATACGTTATTATGTTTAAATTACTTATTATTATAAGAAATGCAACTTATTCCTATAAGTTGATTTATGATACCTCGATGAGAAATTGATGCGAATACGTTAAGTTGAAGTCCCCGTTGGAGATTCAGAATAACGAAGATACCTATGTCACGACATGAGATAAGGAAGGTCCCGTATAAGACCATGTCTGGGACATGGCATCGGCACTGAATGTAGGTCCTGTATGAGACCATGTCTGGGACGTGGCATCAGCATCGAATAAGGAAGGTCCAGTATAAGACATGTCTAGGACATGGCCTCGGTACCAAAGGAAGATCTCGTGTAAGACCATGTCCGGGACATGGCATCTACATCTATATACGATATCGTACAAGACCATGTCTAGGAGATGGCATCGACATCAAGCGAAGAGATCCCGTGTAAGACCATATCTGGGATATGGCATCAGCATCACGAGGTGATCCCTTGTAAGACCATATCTGGGATATGACATGTAACAAACCTTACCCGTATTCTACACCAGAACCGGGTATGAGGCGTAACCATACTTAACTCACATGGTCAAATAACTATGGGTTACAAATTTCATTCCCAATTTAAAACTTCCCCATTCACATATCTAACATCCTTATAATGGGCCTACGAGGCCCTAAACACACTTCCGGATGGTTTCAAAAATAAATCAGAAACTTGCATGTATTTAGGAAAATTTTACCTAAATAGGGGCTATAGGCCCGTGTCGTATTTCACACGCCCGTGTCTTGCACCCGTGGTCGACACTGACTTCAATCACGCGGTCAGCCACACGCCTGTGTGCTATACCTGTGGTCGACACTGACTTATTCCACACGGCCTGTCACACACCTGTGTGCTTCAGCCATGTGGTGATTTAAATTCCAAAATCAAGGTACAGACTCCATACGGTCTAGGCACACGCCCATGTCCGTGGCCGTGCCTCCCACACGGTTGAGACACACAGCCATGTCTCTGCCCGTGTGCTTACTATTGAGCTTACTGACTTGCAATTCTAACATGCAAGGGGACACACGACTTGCTCACACACCAATGCAATTGACCGTGTGTCACACACGGCCTAGACAAACGCTTGCATGCCTACCCATGTGGACAAGGAGAAGGCTATTTGCCAAGCTCTTTCATCACCCTAACTCACTCAAGCATAATTCACCCTCCACCATCAATTCAATCATGTATTTTCATAATCAAACAAACCAATCGTATACTTTACACAATCATGAATAACCTTTTCTTATCATTGATTGATAGTAAAGAGCCATTTACTATGGCAATATACAAAAGATTTCATCTATAAGGAGCCAACACATTTGGGCACAATAACAAAACAATTTACCTAGTCTAGCCCCTATACATGCCATTGCCATACTCAAAATGCTAGCTCTAAATATACCGAGATGAGTTGATAGTGTAGGTGATCTTTCAATTATATTTGTATCCCGACCCGGCTCTTTGACACTATAAAACAAGGGAAAAGAAAGGGAGTAAGCTTAAAGCTTAGTAAGTTTACATGTAAACAATAAACATCATACTATATGCTAATCAATAAATAGCATTTCACAATTCAAGATCATGCTTACTCATTCATCTCTTACCACATTTCAACTATATCACAACATAATGCTCACATTCATTAACATATATTCCTGCACTTATTACCACAAGATCACATGATACAACACATAACAATTTCACAATAGATCATTCATAGCAATGCCAAACACTCGGTGGTTTCGCACTTAGCCCACCATTAATCTTTAACAGGGTGGTATCGCACATAGCCCACCAATAAGAATATTTACGGTGGTATCGCACATAGCCCACCAAATGATATTATAAATGATGGCATCATACACAGCCCATCGTACATGAATAATATGATGGTATCGCACATAGCCCACCAACAAGAATAATTAAGGTGGTATCACATGCAGCCTACCATTAATTATTACGGGTAATATTCCACACTTACATATCTAAATCAACTTTCATACGAATATTATTCTTTATCTACCAATTCAATTTATTTGAATCATATATATATTCTCAATCTTACAATGCACCTGTAACAGCTCGACTTAGGGCATAGTCAGAATAGTGGTGCAAGACCATAAATTCGAATTAGAAATATGTGTTTAAATGATTTTACAAGGCTTATGAGGTGTTTTCATAATTGTGAGAAAGTTTAATGAAGGAATTTTATTAGTTAGTGAATAAATTGTCTATTAGGACTAAATTGCAAGAATTAGGAAATATGAGATTCTAGAAGATTTAAGTATGAAATAGTATCATAAAAATTACTAGAGGTCCTTATTTAGCAATTAGACCATTATTTTTTATGATGGACAAAAATGGACATGGGAAGGAAAAATCTCAAGAAAGGGCATTAAGGGCAATTTGGTAATTTGATAAATTAATGAATTAAAAAGGGAAAAAGAAGTCAAAAATGGTGTTCATCTTCTTCCCCTTGGCCAAAAATCACAAGGAAGACATAGCTAGGGTTTCTTCAACTTTCAGGCTTGATTGTAAGTGCCTCCTAGCCCTATTTTTAATGTTCTTCGTAATTTTGAGACCTTCGTAGCTCGATTTAGCTATTTCTAACTATATTTTGAGCTAGGGTTTATGTTCAATAATTTACCCATGTATGACATGCATGTATTTTGATGTTTTATGGAAGATTATGAAAGTTTGATGTTGGGTAAACATTTTTTCTAAGTGATTTTCATGAAAAATGCATGTAAGGACTAAATTGTGAAAGTTATGAAAATGGTCATACATGAGTGAAATAGTAGAATTGAAGGTTGCTATAGTTAGAAAAATGATTCGGCTAGGCTTAAAATACAAGGATGGTTAATGAAAATTATTTTACGAGCCTAAGGGTAAAAGTGTAATTATGAAAAAAGTTTAGGGGCAAAATTGTAATTTTGCCAAAGTATGAATAATGAGTCAATTTAGTCAATGTGAATATTAAACAAGTTAAATTGTCATTATAGATCAAGAAACGCGAAGCTTGGATCGTAACCCAGGCAAAAATAAGGTTGAGGACTAAATTACACAATTCTACACATTTGTTGTTATGTTTAAAATTAATTATTATTTTTTATGAAATGCATATTCTTTACATGAAACAATCATTAATACTATGATGATAAAGTGAAGGAGAATAAGTAAGCAAGTAAAAGTCCCGATCGAAGTCTCGGAATAGTGAGGATTCCTATGTCATAACATGAGCCAAGGAAAGCCCGTGTAAGACCATGTCTGGGACATGGCATTGGCATCAAGAAATGTAGGTCCCGTGTAAGACCATGTCTGGGAAATGGCATCGGCACCGAACGTAGATCCTGTGTAAGACAATGTCTGGGACATGGCATCAGCATCGAATAAGGAAGGTCTCATGTAAGACCATGTCTGGAACATGGCATTGACATCATATGAGGCAGGTCTCATGTAAGACCATGTTTGGGACATGGAATTGACACCATATGAGGTAGGTCTCGTGTAAGACCATGTCTGGGACATGGCATCGACACTATATAAGGCAAGTCCCGTGTAAGACCATGTCTGGGACATGGCTTCGGCACTAAAGGAAGATTTTGTGTAAGACCATGTCTGGGACATGGCATCGATATTAAGCTAAGGAATCCCTTTTAAGACCATATCTGGGATATGGCTTTGGCATCAAGACATATGTTTGACAAGGTTGAGTATCCTCCATTATTTCGGGAAATTCAGCGGGCAAAAGAATTAAGTATGAGAAAGGTAATAGATAAGATGAGTAAGTAAAATTGATGATGAGATAAGTTGTATGAGAATGATTAAAAGTACATGTAAGCTAAAACAGATCAAGGTTCAAATTTTGACCATGGTAGTTTAAATACTAAACCATGTAATCAGTGATATAGGTACTATGAATAAATACAAGATAAGGTAACCTTAAGGTGATGGGTAAGTATGAGTAAGTAAGCCTTAGTACGTGAGTTTTATGTGTACTTATTTCATGATGAATGAGTTTATTTAAAGAAATTATGTTGTTACTTAAGATTTCACGCAAGCATACTAAGCTATAAGCTTACCCCTATCTTTTCCCTTTTTCCTTGTAGCTTCACCAAGCTAGTTTGGGGATCGTAGAACATCAGAGCTTGGATCACACTATCAACCATTATTTTGGTATAGCAAAGTTTATCATTTTGAGTATGGTATGTATAGGAGTTTGACCATTTTAAGTTATGTCATATTGAAAGAAAATGTTAGCTATCAAATTTGTGCATTCTTTTATATATGGCCATTAGAAATTGGCCAATATTTGCTAAGTTTTAAACCTTTTATGATGATGAGGTTATGCATTTAAGTTTATGTAATGGATGAAATAATTGAGATACTTGAAATGAATCAAGGGTGCTTATGTTTCAGGGTGGCAATTGTCTTGGAAAATTCCTACAGTTGTCCACACAGGCGTGTGTCTAGGCCATGTGTGACACACGGTCAGTCCCATAGGCGTGTAAATAGGCCGTGTGTCCCCTACATAAACCTACGAGAAAATGATTCATCACACGGGCATGTGCCTTGGTCGTTTGCCTTGGCCATGTGCCATTAAAGGTTTGATGACATCATAAATAGAGAGCTCCAAGGGTGGAGGACTCGGGCGTGTCTAGGCCGTGTGAAGGACACGGGTTATAGGCACGGGCTTGTGCTCAGTCATGTGAAATAAGTCAGTGTCGACCACGAGTGTCGAACACAGGCATGTCTCAAAGGCAGACGGGCGTGTCCTTTGGACCAAACGGGCATGTGGCCCTTGTTTAGGCAAAAATTTTTTAAGAGTGATAGAGTATCGGGATGAACTACGAAACTCTCGAGACTTATGATTAAGGCCTCGTAGGCCCATTATGTATACAATATGATTAAAGAAGGAAAGGTTTTAAAATGGAACCAAATTTTATGTCTCGTGAATGTATGATTAAGTAAGGATAAGTACGGTAATGCCTCGTATCCAGTTCCGGCGTCGGACTCGGGTAAGGGGTGTTACAGCACCAATAAGTAACAACATGTATATTTAAAATGCATCGTTTACAACACTTACCTCGGTGCAAAATGCATTAATCAACGGTCTATTCCATAACCTTGCCTTTTCCTCGGTCAAGGTTGATTCCACGCTCTTCTTGGTCTATAACAATAAAATTTCACTTATTCAATTATTTTCTAATCATAATACATCATAATATCTACTTAGGCAAAAATGATCGTTTTGCCCTTGTACTATGGCAAAATTATGATTTTCCCCTAGGCTCGCAAATCATTTTTCATCACATTTTCTCATTAAACAAGTCTAGCTGAACATTTATTACTCTTACTGTAACACCCCTAACCCGTATTCGTCGCTGAACTAGGGTTACGAGGCATTACTAATTCGGATATAACCTAGAACAAACATTAATATCTTTACAAATATTTCGTAAGCTAATTATAGAACATATTACTTCAATACTTGTGTACATTAAACCGAATAATCCATATCACACGACTTATTGTCCTTTAGTGTATCTAACATAAACAATTACACAACATGGTCAAGTAAAGATTTTAAATGTCATAGTGATATGCGCATTTAACATTATCATATATGAATCATTTTCAAACTCCAATGACAAATTAAAACATACCCAAGTTTCATATCAAAAATCATATTTAGACACCATTAGTTCAACCATACAAAGAGCTTTCAATTCGGTCATCAAATAGCCTTAACATTCACACTAAATTTCTCCATTCAATAATAAGCAAATCATACTATTTTCATTTTTCGAATATTAAGCATATCATGTCTAAACATCATTCAATCTAACATTCAAGAAATTAAATAAAAATTCGAACCTAATAACCAACTATCCAAGAATAATATATGTATATACTCACTTACACAAACTGAATCAAAATAGCCAAATATAATCATGCATTATTGAACTTAATTCTTATCTAGTAAGTGACCAAATCAAATACACACACACATGTCATAAACATTATTTAACAAATATATATCACATACTATAACTTAAACATGCATCCATCATTTACTTCATTGCCTAAACCGAATATTACACCATGCTTACCAATATTCATTGCCGAATCATATATCCAAACATTATAAATGTATATACCATATATTAAGCTCATCAACATGAACTAATTTATAAGTCATTCATGTCATAACCTAACATGCACAGATAATAGTACCACTCTCACTCATGATTAAACCATATTCAAGCATAAATGATAATTCATGGCATGAGCAAACTATATCATCAAAACACGAAACAGGTTATCCAAAATAGATAGCCATTTTCACATGACTAGCATATTTACACGATTACAAAACATTAGTTATACTGTTTAGTCTAACCTATACATGCCCTTTTAAATACCAAACTAAGTTATTCAATACCAAAAGAAAGTCGATAGTGCAGTTGACTTCTTCCCAGATCCTTCTAGTCCGTAGCTTGTACCTAAATCTATAAAACAAGGGTAAACAAGAATACACACAATAAGCATGCTAGCTTAGTAAGTCTCTAGCAGTATTTATGACATATACACACATATGTACCATCATAGCCGAATATCAATGTTCATATATAGCAAAACCTTATTCATCGTATACTTAACTTGTAAGACTTATCGAAAGTATCTTGATCGATAAATAAAGTCATATGCAATTCCACATACAACCGAATAACATCTTCAATATACATCTAAAATGATCTCACATAATTGAATGTATACAAATATATATGTATATAAAGCATGGCCAAAACTATATATATATATATATAATATAATTTCTCCTATATGCAAATAATCCATATCAACTCAATGTCATTTTTATTCGCATACCTTACATACCAAATGCACTAACACATTTCTATCAACTTACGATTTGATCAACATCACATATATCATGAACTTGATTCAATATATACCTTTTGGCGAACATAATCCATCATATAAAAATATATAATTTGACTTTTATCATTACAAATACATAAATAGGCCAAATCATGTATTTGTTCAAATAGATTAGCACATATTTCATATTTACATAACCATTTATCATTTCAAATAATCAACTTACCTTGTCACGTACCAATATAATAAGTTAATTTCCTTTTTCTTTTTAGAGCTTATAGCTCAATCTACTATGTATATACATCTCCGATTCTCTATTTTAACTTATCACCCAAAAAAGCACGCTAGGCATTAAAGCCCGAATTAAGTCACCCAAGACGAGGCCCGCTAGGCATTAAAGCTCGAAATGAATCACCAACCTTTGGGCACGCTAGGCACAAAGCTCGACATATAACACCCAAGACAAAGCACGCTAGGCATTAAAGCTCGAATGAACCACCAAGACAGGATTCGCTAGGCTTAAAGCACGAAATAAGTCACCCAAGACTAGGCACGCTAGGCTTAAAGCCCGAGATATCATCATTTTCAACATTTCAATGAACATGTCAATAGTATCATAACCACTTATCACTTAGATATAATAATTCTATCACATTTCCAATTCAACTAAGCTCATTCATTTTCACGAATAAAACTATTATAACATTGTACAATAAAACACTACATTCGCTATCGCATGAAAATATACCCAAATTTATCAAAATTGTCATTTAATACTTTCATAAAGCATTCTTTAATATAATCCGACTTAGGACTTACCTCTACTGTCGATAGACCGTCTTGAATCGGCTATTCGATAACCTTTGTTTTCCCGATCCAAACTGCTTTTTCTTTGTTCTTGATCTAAACACATAAAAATTTAACTCATTCAAGTACATTTCAATTCAATTTAGTCCCAAATCACATTAATGGGTAAATTACCCTTTTACCCCTAGTGTTTCACATTTTACACTTTAGTCCTAATTGCACAAAATACAAAATACACATTATTTCAACACAACACTCAAGGGCCGAATATGTATAAGGACTACATAAGTCCATTTCTTTCATTTATTTTTCATTTAAGCCCTCTCAAATTTTTATTTTTACAAATTAGTCCTATTTACTAAATTTTCACTAAAACTTCAATACAAAACTTATCAATCTTAATCCTATCTTTAAATTAAATTCATCAAACATCAATTATCATATAACAATGTTAATGGTCAACCTTAAACATGCTCGATTTAAAAATTACAACATGGGTGGCATTACTGTTCAAGCAACGATTTCAAAAACGTAAAAATTAACAAAAACTAAATTCAAACTAACCTTGAAATCAAGCCTCTAATTGCTGAAAATCAAAGAACAAAACCTTCTTTTCTTTCTCAATATTCGCCATGTGAGAATGATAAAGATGGTGGCTTTTGTTTATGTTATTTTATCATATAATAAAAGTAATTATTTAATTACTAATTTAACCTTTAATATAAAATAAAAACTAACATATAACTTAAGGGTATTCTTGACATAAGCCACCCACTAACTCAAAAAATGGGTTATTTACCCTTTTAATGCTCCACTTTAAAAAGCCATCATCAAATAGGAACTTTACACTATAGTTTGAGACTTTTAAAATTTACGCGATTAAGTCCTTTTTGTCAAATTAAGCACCCAAATAATGAAATTTTTCTACAAAACTTTCACACATTTTAATTCACACATATTAAACACAAAATAAAATATTAAATTATTTCTCAGACTCAGGTTCGTGGTCCCGAAACCACCATTCCGATTAGGGTCAAATTCGGTCTGTTACAACTCTCCCCCTAAAGGATTTTCATCCCCGAAAATCTTACCGTTAAACAATGTTAGATATTGTTGCCTCATTGACTCTTCAGGCTCCCACGTAGCCTCTTCAACTCCGTGCCTTTTCCATAGTACTTTCACTAATGGAATTTCCTTGTTTCTTAACTCTTTCTTTTCCCGAGCTAAAATATGGATCGGTTCTTCCTCATACGTCATATCGGGGCAGATTTCAATCTCAGATGGTGTGATCACATGAGACGGATCTAATCTGTACTTACGAAGCATCGAAACATGAAATACGTCATGTATCTTTTCTAACTCAGAAGGCAATTTCAACCTATAAGCAACAGGCCCAAAACGTTCAATAATTTCATAAGGTCTGATGAATCTCGGACTAAGTTTGCCTTTTCGACCAAATCAGAGTACTTTTTTCCACGGAAAAACTTTCAAGAATACTCGATCTCCAACTTGAAATTCAATGTCTTTACGTTTCAAGTCAGCATAGGATTTTTGACGATCTGAGGCAGCTTTCAAATTATCTCGATAATAGCCGCTTCGCTCGGTTTCATTAATCAAATTAACCCTGTATCTTATTCTCACCGAGCTCATCCAAAGATAATGGCGTTCGACACCTTCGCCTGCATAAGGCTTCATAGGCGCCATTTTGATACTAGATTGAAAGCTATTATTATAAGCAAATTCAATCAAAGGTAGGTATCGTTCCCACGCACCTTCAAACTCGAGAGCGCAACATCTCAACATGTCCTCAAGTATCTCGAATAGTTCGCTCGATCGATCGTCTCATTCATGGATGAAAGGCTATACTAAAATGTAGTTTAGTGCCTAAAGCATCTTGCAACTTCTTCCAAAATCGCGATGTAAATCTCGGTCTCGTCTCAAACAATGGAACTCGGACACCATGCAATCTCACAATCTGCGATACATACAATTCAAAGCAAGTTTATTGAGTGAAAAGTCTGCATTTAACCAAGCACAAAATGAGCTAATTTAGTCAGTCTATCAACTATAACCCAGACGGCATCTTTCTTACTCGGTGTCATAGGAAGACCTAATACAAAATCCACTGTAATTCTATCCTATTTCCATTCAGGTATCATGATCGGCTAAAGCAACCCAGAAGGCACTTGATGCTCAGCTTTTACTTGCTGACAAATTAAGCACTTTGAAACAAATTCAGATATATCTCGTTTCATACCAGGCCACCAGTAGAACTGCTTCAAGTCATTATACATTTTCGTGCTACCTGGATGTATCGACATCTGACTATTATGAGCTTCTTTCAATAACATCTGAATCAAATCCATGTCCCTCGGTACACACATTCAGCCTTTGTATCTCAAGCAGTCATTATCATCAATTCGAAATTTTGACTCTGCATTATTTCCACACTGAGCCCGTTTGACAGTCATATCTTTGTCTGCTTTTTGTGCATCACAAATTTGCTGAATAAACATCGGTCTTACTTTTAACTCGGCTACAATAGAACTATCACCTGATATAACCATCTGTGTGTTCAATGCACGAAGAGCAAGCAATGATTTTCAACTTAATGCATCTGCAACAACGTTAGCTTTCCCAGGATGGTAGTCAATCACTAACTCATAGTCTTTCAATAGTTCTAACCATCTATGTTGTCTCAAGTTCAAACCTTCTTGAGTCATCAAATATTTAAGACTTTTGTGATTCGAGTAAACATGACATTTCTCGCCAAATAAATAATGACGCCAAATTTTCAGTGCGAACACAATAGCTGCAAGTTCTAAGTCATGCGTCGGGTAATTTCTTTCATGCGGCTTCAATTGTCTTGAAGCGTAGGCTACAACTTTGCCTTCCTGCATCAAAACGCAGCCCAAACCATTCAAAGAAGCATCAGAATAAACAACAAATTCTTTACCCGATTTAAGCTGAACTAACACTGGAGCTTCTGTCAAAAGGGCTTTTAGCTGATCAAAACTTTTCTGACACTTTTCTAACCACTCGAACCTGTCATCTTTCTGCAATAACTTTGTCAACGGGGTAGCTATCATAGAAAAACCTTTCACAAATCGTCGATAGTAACCCGCAAGTCCCAAAAAACTTTGAATCTCGGAAACATTTTTTGGTGGCTTCCAATCAAGTATAGCTGAGATTTTGTTCGGATCAACTCGAATGCCCGATGCTAAAACAACATGTCCCAAAAGTGACCTCTTTCATCCGTAACTCACACTTACTAAACTTCGATACAACCGCTGATTTCGTAAAGTTTGTAGCACTAATCTCAAATGCTCAAGATGCTCGATTTCATCTTTGCAGAGATCAATATATCATCAATAAACACTACCACAAATCGATCCAAAACTGCCTAAAAACCCGATTCATCAAATCCATAAAAAAACAATAGTGCATTAATAAGCCCAAAAGGCATAACCAAAAACTCAAAATGTCCGTGACGTCGTCCGTAATGCGTCTTTGGCACATCTCGTATCTCGACTGCAACTCATAATAACCCGATCTCAAATCTATCTTGAAAATATCAAGCCCCTTTCAACCGATCAAACAAATCATCAATTCGAGGTAACGGTACTTATTCTTTATAGTTACCTTATTCGGTTGCCGATAATCAATACACATTCTCATCGCTCCATCTTTCTTTCTCACAAAAGAACTGGTGCACCCCAAGGAGAGAAACTTGGTCGCAAAGCCCTATCTGTTAACTCTTGCAATCGTGCTTTCAACTCTTTTAGCTCAAGAGGTGCCATCCGATATGGAGCTATTGAGATCGAGTCGTTCGGTGCTAATTCAATCCCAAACTCAATCTCTCGAATCGGGGTAAACCGGTAGTTCTTCAGAAACACATCCGGTATTCACATACAATCAGACAGATTCAATCTGCTTCTCGACAATTTATTATCCAGTACATAAGCCAAATAAGCTTCGCACCCTTTTCTCACATACTTCAGGGCAAATATCGAGGATATAACTGTAGGAAACCCACCTAAATCACTGGATTCAATTCTAATGATCTCACCGTTTTGATGTCTCAAATCAATAAGCTTTCTTTTACAATTCACCACCGCATCATGCGGTTAACCACCCATTCCCAAAATTATATCAAACTCATCGAAAGGCAACAAAGATTAAATCGATCGGGAAGCAAAATCCCGAATCATCAATGGGCAATCTTTACACACTTTATTAACAAACACACATCTACCCAAAGGGTTGGATACGCTGAATCACAAACTCAGAGACTCAATCTGGAAGAGTCTTATCAATACCGTAGTTTCACATACATATGAATGGGTCGAACCAGATCAATCAATGCAATCACAAGAGTATCATAAAGGGTGAAAGTATCGGTAATGACATCCGAGAAGCAAGATCCTCCTAGCTCGAGTAACATAAGCTCTAGCTGGAGCTCTAGCCTCGATCGAATCACTGTGTTCTTCGTCCCTATCGACTACCACCTATATTGCCGATCGCTCGAGTGGTTCGCCTCGCCGATGCATCGCTTCGGTCTAGAGTTTCAGGTCAGATCTCGCTTAGCTAACATCGGGCACTCTCGAATAAAATGGTCTGAGGATCCACATTTAAAGCAGGACCGATCACGAACTCTACAACTCCCAGAATGCCATTTTCCATAATGTTTGCATTGAACTCGATTATGTGGAACGTTACCAACACTAGCCATTGAGGTATCTCGGGAGCCCACTGGAGGTCGATCACGTCTAGGTGAATCTGAAGTAGCTTTATGTCGGCTGAAGTCATCTCTAAACTTCTTAGATGTGGAATGGAAATTCTTACCCGACGGTCTCTTACGGGTGTCTCTAGCTTTTGTCTCAGCCTTTCTTTTCTCCTTCCCGAGCTCTTCAACTTTGCAAGCTCGCTCGGCGAGTGTCACAAACTCTTTGATTTCAAGAATGCCAACAAGCAACTTTAATTCTTCATTCAAACCATCTTCAAACCTTTTGCACATAATGGCTTCAGTTGATACACACTCCTGAGCATAT
Source organism: Gossypium rotundifolium (assembly GCA_025506655.1). Lineage (NCBI taxonomy): Eukaryota > Viridiplantae > Streptophyta > Magnoliopsida > Malvales > Malvaceae > Gossypium > Gossypium rotundifolium. The sequence continues at coordinate 67,018,137 of CP106722.1, forward strand.
CGGCTCAATCTGACAAATTTTCGCTCATATTCGTGCACGGTCATTTGCCCTCGCTTTAGTTCAAGAAATTCTTTACGTTTCGGTCGATGAACTTCGGTGATATATTTCTTGCGAATTCATTCGGAAGAAATCCCATGTCACTTTTCTCTTGGAACCACTGATACTAGGCAGTGTCCCGAAGCAAAGATATAGCACATTTCAAACATTAAATCGAGTGCAGGATAGCTCATCAAGTACCCGAATAGTGTTATCAAGCCACATTTCAGCTCGCTCTGCATCATCATCATCATTAGCCTTGAATTCCTCGGCCCCAAATTTCCTGATTTTATCAACAGGAAGCCTACTAGATCTCATTGGATCTATCATCGGAAGTCTTGAAGGTACTGGAGTTGGATTATTCGGGGTGGAGGTTGGTGTACAAAGGATTAGTCCGGATAAACCGGAAAACCACTCATTCATCATCGATAGAAGGCTTGTTTAGCCTCCCCCCCGTGCCTACCTGAAACTGGTCGAGAGTCTTCCGGCACTAATCTATGTGCACGGTCAAGCGCCACACTCTCCACATCATCCGCTACAGCTCTTTCAGGATCAGTGTCCATTTACTATATAAGACACAGTTCAGAATATCAGAAGTCACCACACTATCGATATATAAAAAAAAGGCATGTATAGCTAGACTCACACGAGCTATGGTAGTCCTAGAATCGACTAAACCGCAAGCTCTGATACCAATAAAATGTAACACCCCTAACCCGTGTTCGTCGCTGAACTAGGGTTACGAGGCATTACTAATTCGGATATAACCTAGAACAAACATTAATATCTTTACAAATATTTCGTAAGCTAATTATAGAACATATTACTTCAATACTTGTGTACATTAAACCGAATAATCCATATCACACGGCTTATTGTCCTTTAGTGTATCTAACATAAACAATTACACAATATGGTCAAGTAATGATTTTAAATGTCATAGTGATATGCGCATTTAACATTATCATATATGAATCATTTTCAAACTCCAATGACAAATTAAAACATACCCAAGTTTCATATCAAAAATCATATTTAGACACCATTAGTTCAACCATACAAAAAGCTTTCAATTCGGTCATCAAATAGCCTTAACATTCATACTAAATTTCTCCATTCAATAATAAGCAAATCATACTATTTCATTTTTCGAATATTAAGCATATCATGTCTAAACATCATTCAATCTAACATTCAAGAAACGAAATAAAAATTCGAACCTAATAACCAACTATCCAAGAATAATATATGTATATACTCACTTACACAAACTGAATCAAAATAGCCAAATATAATCATGCATTATTGAACTTAATTCTTATCTAGTAAGTGACCAAATCAAATACACACACATGTCATAAACATTATTTAACAAATATATATCACATACTATAACTTAAACATGCATCCATCATTTACTTCATTGCCTAAACCGAATATTACACCATGCTTACCAATATTCATTGCCGAATCATATATCCAAACATTATAAATGTATATACCATATATTAAGCTCATCAACATGAACTAATTTATAAGTCATTCATGTCATAACCTAACATGCACAGATAATAGTACCACTCTCACTCATGATTAAACCATATTCAAGCATAAATGATAATTCATGGCATGAGCAAACTATATCATCAAAACACTAAACAAAGTTATCCAAAATAGATAGCCATTTTCACATGGCTAGCATATTTACACGATTACAAAACATTAGTTATCTTGCTTAGTCTAACCTATACATGCCCTTTTAAATACCAAACTAAGTTATTCAATACCAAAAGAAAGTCGATAGTGCAGTTGACTTCTTCCCAGATCCTTCGAGTCCGTAGCTTGTACCTAAATCTATAAAACAAGGGTAAACAAGAATACACACAATAAGCATGCTAGCTTAGTAAGTCTCAAGCAATATTTATGACATATACACACATATGTACCATCAATATTTATGACATATACACACATATGTACCATCATAGCCGAATATCAATGTTCATATATAGTAAAACCTTATTCATCGTATACTTAACTTGTAAGACTTATCGAAAGTATCTTGATCGTTAAATAAAGTCATATGCAATTCCACATACAACCGAATAACATCTTCAATGTACATCTTAAATGATCTCACATGATTGAATGTATACAAATATATATGTATATAAAGCATGGCGAAACTATATATATATATATATATAATATAATTTCTCCTATATGCAAATAATCCATATCAACTCAATGTCATTTTTATTTGCATACCTTACATACTAAATGCACTAACACATTTCTATCAACTTACGTATTTGATCAACAACACATATATCATGAACTTGATTCAATATATACCTTTTCACGAACATAATCCATCATATAAAATATATAATTTGACTTTTATCATTACAAATACATAAATAGGCCAAATCATGTATTTGTTCAAATAGATTAGCACATATTTCATATTTACATAACCATTTATCATTTCAAATAATCAACTTACCTTGTCACGTACCAATATAATAAGTTAATTTCCTTTTTCTTTTTAGAGCTTATAGCTCAATCTACTATGTATATACATCTCCGATTCTCTATTTTAACTTATCACCGGCAAAAAGCCTGCTAGGCATTAAAGCCCGAATTAAGTCACCGGCACGAGGCCTGCTAGGCATTAAAGCCTGAAATGAATCACCGACACTAGGCCTGCTAGGCACAAAGCCTGACATATAACACCGGCACAAAGCCTGCTAGGCATTAAAGCCTGAAATGAACCACCGGCACAGGGCCTGCTAGGCTTAAAGCCTGAAATAAGTCACCGGCACTAGGCCTGCTAGGCTTAAAGCCCGAGATATCATCATTTCCAACATTTCAATGAACATTTCAATACTATCATAGCCACTTATCACTTAGATTTAAGAATTCTATCACATTTCCAATTCAACTAATCTCATTCATTTTTCACGAATAAAACTATTATAACATTGTACAATAAAACACTACATTCGGCTATCGCATGAAAATATACCCAAATTTATCAAAATTGTCATTTAATACTTTCATAAAGCATTCTTTAATATAATCCGACTTAGGGACTTACCTCTTTGTCGATAGACCGTCTTGAATCGGCTATTCGATAACCTTTGTTTTTCCCCGATCCAAATCTGCTTTTTCTTTGTTCTTGATCTAAACACATAAAATTTAACTCATTCAAGTACATTTCAATTCAATTTAGTCCCAAATCACATTAATGGGTAAATTACCCTTTTACCCCTAGTGTTTCACATTTTACACTTTAGTCCTAATTGCACAAAATACAAAATACACATTATTTCAACACAACACTCAAGGGTCGAATATGTATAAGGACTATATAAGTCCATTTCTTTCATTTATTTTGCATTTAAGCCCTCTCAAATTTTTATTTTTACATATTAGTCCTATTTACTAAATTTTCACTAAAACTTCAATACAAAACTTATCAATCTTAATCCTATCTTTAAATTAAATTCATCAAACATCAATTATCATATACTTGTTGTTAATGGTCAACCTTAAACATGCTCGATTTAAAAATTACAACATGGGTCGGCTACGGTTCGAAGCAACGATTTCAAAAACGTAAAAATTAACAAAAACTAAATTCAAACTAACCTTGAAATCAAGCCTCTAATTGCTGAAAATCGAAGAACAAAAACCTTCTTTTTCTTTCTCAATATTCGGCCATGTGAGAATGATAAAGATGGTGGCTTTTGTTTATGTTATTTTATCATATAATAAAAGTAATTATTTAATTACTAATTTAACCTTTAATATAAAATAAAAACTAACATATAACTTAAGGGTATTCTTGACATAAGCCACCCACTAACTCAAAAAATGGGTTATTTACCCTTTTAATGCTCCACTTTAAAAAGCCATCATCAAATAGGCACTTTACACTATAGTTTGAGCCTTTTAAAATTTACGCGATTAAGTCCTTTTTGTCAAATTAAGCACCCAAATAATGAAATTTTTCTACGAAACTTTCACACATTTTAATTCACACATATTAAACACAAAATAAAATATTAAATTATTTCTCGGACTCAGATTCGTGGTCCTAAAACCACCATTCCGACTAGGGTCAAATTCGGTCTGTTACACTTACAACTACTCATAATTCCAATTATTTCATGTACTTATTACACATTTTCAATCTTTGCATTCAAGTCTTATTTAAGTGTTATCATGTTAACACCCTTCACAAAAGTTGTCCCTTAACTCACTATCGTTCATTTTCCTCCATAAAAACTCAGCAAACAACATGAACACTCTCATGGCAAGTCCTTAAAATTTTAACCATTTAACAAATTAGTCCCCTCATTAGCTAGCTTAAGCTTTGGGGACTCTCAAAGTACAAAAATTATCAAATAAAACCACCAAAATCACTTACTTGGATGAGGATTGAATGGCTGAAAGTTTGAGCATCAAAAACCCTATTCTTTCTTGAGAATTTCGATGGAGGAATAAATGGGAAAAATATTACGTCTTTCTTTCTTTATTTTATTCCTCTTATTTTATTCATTAATCACCTAACACTACCAACTTTGACTAATTTAAGCTCCTTGTCCCCCTATAGCCGGCTATTGCCTATAAAAAGGCCTAATTGCACATTTAGAACCTCAAATTAAACTTTTATAGCTATTTGACACCTCTGGCTTATAAAATAGAACTTTCGCACTTTATGCAATTTAGTTCTTTTTTCCCAATTAAGCCTGTAATCGCTAAAATTAAAGCACCAAAATTCTCATTCATCATTATAAACATGTTACAACACATAAAATATTATCAAAATAATTTTCCCCAACCTCAAATTAGTGGTCCCGAGACCACTGTTCTGACTAGCCCCAAAATTGGGTTGTTACAACTTTCCCCTCCTTTAGAGATTTTCGCCCCCAAAAATCTTACTGGTAAAAAGTTTGGATATTGTTCTCTCATGGCTTCTTCCAGTTCCCACGTAGCCTCTTCCACACCATGTTTTTGCTATAACACTTTCACTAAAGCTATGCTCTTATTCCTCAAATGTTTAACCTCTCGAGCCAATATCTTAATCGGCTCCTCTTTATAAGTCATGTCCGATCGTATCTCAACTTCCATTGGAGGGATCACATGCAAAGGATCGGAATGATACCACCGTAACATCGATACATGGAACATGTTGTGTATTTTCTCCAACTCTACCGACAGAGCTAACCGGTAAACCACTTACCCAATCCTTTTGGTAATCTCATACGGCCCTATGGATCGTGGACTCAATTTGCCATTTCGACCAAATCTCAATATTTTCTTCCATGGGGATACCTTTATAAATTCTTATCGCCCACTTTTAACTCAATTTCTTTCCTTTTTAAATCTGCGTATGATTTTTGTCTATCCGAAGTAGCTTTCAGACTATCTCGGATCACTTTCACTTTCTCCTCGGTCTTTTTAACTAGATCGACCCCATGAATTTCTTTCTCACTAAGCTCGGTCCAATATAAGGGAGTTCGACACTTGTGACCATATAAAGCATCGTACAGTGCCATCCGTATACTCGACTGATGACTATTGTTGTAAGCAAACTCAACCAAAGGCAGATATCTTTCCCAACTACCTCCAAACTCTAACACAGTATCAGAGCATATCCTCAAGGACTTGAATCACTTTTTCAGACTGGCTGTCAGTTTGCAGATGGAATGCAGTACTAAAATTCAACCTTGTACCCAAGGCTTCCTGCAACTTCTTCCAAAATCTCGAAGTAAATCTAGGATCTCTATCCGTGATAATAGATAGAGGCACTCCATGTAATCTCACCACTTCAGCAATATACAACTCGACCAACTTATCAATGGCATAATCAACATGCACCGGTATAAAGTGAGCCGACTTCGTTAGTCTATCGACAATAACCCACACAGCATCTTTCTTTTTCGGAGTCATAGGCAACCCTATCACGAAATCCATGGTGATCCGATCCCACTTCCACTCAGGAACTATTATCGGCTGAAGTAGTCCCGATGGTACTTGATGCTCGACTTTCACTTGTTGACAGATCAAACATCTTGTCACTAACTCAGAGATGTCTCTTTTCATACCCGACCACCAATAAAATTTCTTCAAATCATTATATATTTTCGTGCTACCGGGATGTACTGACAAGTGACCACTGTGTGCTTCATGCAAAATTCTCCGAATCAATTCATCATCTTTATGTACACAAATCTGATCATGAAACATCAAATAACCATCTAAACTCACTCGAAAATCAGAATCATTTCCCAACTCGCACTGAGCTCTTTTAGCTTGTATCTCGCTATCATTCTCTTAAGCTTCACATATCTGCTAAATAAATAACGGTTTAGCCCTCATCTCGGCCAATATAACTCCATCATTAGACAATGCTAAGTTAGTACTCATAGCTCTCAAAGCATACAAAGATTTTCTGCTCAAGGCGTCCGCAACTACATTCGCTTTCCCCAGATGGTAATCAATTACTATCTCATAATCCTTCAATAATTCGAGCCACCATCGATGTCTCAAATTCAAGTCCTTTTGACCCATCAAGTACTTCAAATTCTTATGATCTATGAAGATTCGACACTTCTCACCATATAAATAATGGCGCCAAATCTTCAAAGCAAAAACAATTGTAGCCAACTCCAAATCATGAGTCGGATAATTCTTCTCAAACGGTTTTAGTTGTCTTGAGGCGTAAACTACTACCTTACCCTCTTGCATCAACACACAGTCGAGTCCATTAAATGATGCATCACTATATACTACAAACTCCTTGCCCTACTTAGGTTGTACTAAAATCGGTGCCTTATTCTATAATGTTTTCAATCTCTCAAAGCTCTATTGGCATTTCTCGGTCCATTCAAACTTAATATCCTTATGCAGCAGTTTTGTCATCGGGGTAGCAATAATGGAAAACCCTTTTACGAACTTCGGTAGTACACCGCTAAACCCAAAAAACTTTTGACTTCTAACTTGGCGGCTTCCACTCCACAATAGCCGAGATCTTACTCGGGTCAATTCTAATACCATCACCCGACACAATGTGCCCTAGAAATCTGACCTCTCGGAGCCAAAACTCACTCTTGCTAATTTTAGCATACAACTACTTATCTCTTAAAGTCTGCAAAAAAATTCTCAGATGCTCCGCATGTTCACTCTCATCCTGAGAATAGACTAATTTGTCGTCAATAAAAACGACTACAAATTTGTCCAAGTACGGTCGGAAGATGTGATTCATCAAATCCATAAAAATCGCAGGGGCATTCGTTAGACCAAATGCCATGACAAGAAACTCATAATGGCCATACCTCATTCAAAATGTAGTTTTCGGCACATATTGCTCCTTAACTCTCAACTAATAATAACCAGACCTTAGGTCTGTCTTGGAGAACACCGTAGCTCCCTTTAGTTGGTCAAACAAGTCACCTATCCTTGGCAAGGGATATTTATTCTTCACTATTACCTTGTTAAGCTGTCTGTAGTCTATACACAATCTCATTGACCCATCTTTCTTTTTCAAAAAAAATACCGGAGCACCCCATGGTGAGTAGCTCGGTCTTGCAAAACCCTTATCTGCTAACTCTTGCAACTGCATCTTTAGTTCTTTCAACTCCAATGGTGCCATCGTATATAAAGTAATGAAATAGGTGATGTTCTTGGAATTAACTTAATTCCAAACTCCACCTCTATAACTGGAGGTAATCCGAGTAACTCTTCCGCGAACACATCTGTATATTCGCATACCACCGACACTAATTCAATCTTTACCTCTGACTCTTGAGTATTTAGCACAAAAACAAGATAAGACTCATATCCCTTCCTCAAATATTTCTCGGCTACCATAGTTTAATTTATCACTGGCAGATTATCCAATCTACCTGATTCAACTCGAATGACATCCCTATTTTCACATTTTAATTCAATATACTTGCTACCATAGTTCACTAAAACATTATGGGCAGCCAACCAATCCATGCCAAGAATAAAATCAAATTCATAAAACGGCAACAACATAAGGTTTGCCGAAAAATAACAACCTCTAGCTGTCAAAGGACAATTCCTATACACCTTGTCAAGTAGCACATGTTTCCCTAACGGGTTTGACACTTTTACCACAAATTCTGTAGACTCAACAATCATGCTCATACTAGATGCCAATTTCATGCAAATGTATGAATGGGTAGACCTCGGATCAATCAAAGCAATAACAAAGGTGTCATGCAGAGAAAAAGTACCCGTTATCACATTTGAAGATGATGCCTCTTCGCGAGCACGAATGGCATAAGTCCTTGCAGGCGCCTGACCCTCCGGTCTCACAATAGAATCTCAAGGCGCACCTCTACTACTAGTCCCACCTCCTGGGTTCTTTGTGATCTACCCCTCGAAGGTGCATTTCTTGATCTCACTTATTGCTTTCTTTCCTTTTCCTCCCTCTCTGGACAATTCCGGATGAAATGGTCGGGTGAACCGCACTTGTAACAATTTCGGTTGTTTTCCCAACACTCCCTAGGTTGCTGCCTACCACAATTTGGACACTCCGATTTGGACTTCAGGTTGCCCACATTTGCCATCGAAGTGGCTTGAGCTCTCGAGCCCGAGCATGTATTACCTCGATCTCGATGTGAACGTCCAGGTGACGCTATCGTCCGAGTGTTCATTTCCTTGGATCTCTTTGATTGAGTTTGGTATGATTTACTCATTGTCCTTTTTCTTGCATCTCGGGCTTCACTCACGGCTTTTCTATTTTCCTTATTCAATTCTTCGACCTTATATGCCCTATCAACCAACACCACAAACTTTTTTAACTCTAAAATCCCAACAAAAAGTTTAATATCCTCGTTCAGCCCATTTTCAAACCTCTTGCACATGATAGCTTCTGTAGACACGCACTCTTGCACATACTTGCTGAGCTTAACAAACTCACACTCATATTCTACCACAGTCATATTTCCTTGCTTCAACTCAAGGAATTCTTTTTGTTTCTGGTCCATAAATCTTTGGCTTATATACTTCTTTCGAAACTCTTCCAAAAAAAAAAGTCCCACGTTACCATCTCTTTTGGAAACACTGAAGTTAACGTCTTCCACCAATTGTATGCCAAGTCCCTCAGCAGGAGATTTCATCAAACACCCTCATTGAGTTCTCAAACTAGAAATCTGCCCTATCAGGGTCATCGTCTATATTGGCTCTAAATTTCTCTGCCCCTTGCTTCTGAATCCTATCTATCGGGGGCTTGGTCACCCTCACTACATCTATATCTTGAGGAGCCATAAGAACTGGCTGAGGTATAGGAGAGGGTGGAGGAGGTTGAGCATTTGAGTTTGCTCGTACATACTCCGTGTACCGGTTACTCATCATTTGGAAAAAGGCTTCCCGGGCCTCTTCTTCTTGACCCTTAGTCTCGGGTCCACTCTCTATAGGCGTGGTCCCTTGCGCAAGAGCCGACGCGTTCCCTTGCGCAGGAGCCGGCGCGTTACTAGCTGCGTCATCAGCAGCCGTTTGATCGGGATCCATTTACTATATAAAAACAAAGTTTAGAATTGTCAGAAGCCACCACACTATCAATATACATTTATGGCATGTATAGCTAGACTCTAACACACGCTATGGTAGTCCGAGAACTGACTAAACCGTAGTTCTGATACCACTAAATGTAACACCCCTTACCCGTATTCTAGGCCAAAATTGGGTACGAGGTGTTATCGTACTTAACTCACATGGTCATACAACTTTGGGTTACCAAATTTCATTCCCAACTTAAAACTTTCCCATTCACATATCTAACATCCTTATAATGGGCCTACGAGGCCCTAAACACACTTCTGGATGGTTTCAAAAATAAATCAGAAACTTGCACGCACTTAGGTAAATTTTACCTAAATAGGCGCCACATGCCCGTGTGAATTGGGACACGCCCGTGTGGTATTTCACACGCCTATGCCTCGTGGTCGACACTGACTTGTATCACACTGTCAGCCACACACTCATGTGCTGTACCCGTGGTCGACACTGGCTTATTCCACACAGCTTGTCACACGCCCGTGTGCTTCAACTATGTGGCAATTTAAATTCCAAAATCAAGGTGTAGACTTCACACAGTCTGGGCAAACGTCCATGTCTGTGGCCGTGCCTCCCACACGACTGAGACACACGGCCGTGTCTCTGCCCGTGTGTCTACTACTAAGCTTACTAACTTGCAATTCTAACATGCAAAGGGACACACGGCCTGCTCACGCACCCATGCAATTGTCTATGTGTCACACACAGCCTAGACACACGCCCGTGTGCCTACCCGTGTGGAAAATAACAAGGCTATTTGCCAAGCACTTTCATCACCCTAACTCACTCAAGCATAATTCACCCTCCACCATCAATTCAATCATGCATTTTCATAATCAAACAAACCAATCATATACTCGACACAATCATGAATAATCTCTTCTTATCATTGATTGATAGTAAAGAGCCATTTACTATGGCAATATACAAAAGATTTCATCTATAAGGAGCCAACACATTTGGCCACAATAACAAAATAATTTACCTAGTCTAGGCCCTATACATGCCATTGCCATACTCAAAATGCTAGCTCTAAATATACCGAGATGAGCTGATAGTGTAGGTGATCTTTCAATTATCTTCGTATCCCGACCCGGCTCTTTGACACTATAAAATAGGGGAAAAGAAAGGGAGTAAGCTTAAAGCTTAGTAAGTTTACATGTAAACAATAAACATCATACTATATGCTAATCAATAAATAGCATTTCACAATTCAACATCATGCTTACTCATTCATCTCTTACCACATTTCAACTACATCACAACATAATGCTCACATTTATTAACATATATTCCTGCACTTATTACCACAAGATCACATGATACAACACATAACAATTTCACAATAAATCATTCATAGCAATGATAAACACTCAGTGGTTTCACACTTTGCCCACCATTAATCTTTAACAGGGTGGTATCGCACATAGCCCACCAATAAGAATATTTACGGTGGTATCGCACATAGCCCACCAAATGATATTATAAATAATGGTATCGCACGCAGCCCATCATACATGAATAATATGATGGTATCGCACATAGCCCACCAACCAGAAGAATTAAGGTGGTATCGCACACAGCCCACCATTAATTACTATGGATAATATTCCATACTTACATATCTAATTCAGCTTTCAAATAGAGATTATTCTTTATCTACCAATTTAATTATTTGAATCATATATATATATATATATTCTCAATCTTACAATGCACCAATAAGTAACAACATGTATATTTAAAATGCATCGTTTACACATAAACTTACTTCGGTGTAAAATACGTTAATCAATGATCTATTCCGTAACCTTGCCTTTTCCTCGGTCAAGGTTGATTCCACGCTCTTCTTGGTCCATAACAATAAAATTTCACTTATTCAATCATTTTCTAATCATAATACATCATAATCTCTACTTAGGCAAAAATGTCCATTTTGCCCTTGTATTATGGCAAAATTACGATTTTTCCCTAGGGTCGTAAATCATTTTTCATCATATTTTCTCATTAAACAAACCTAGCTGAACATTTATTACTCTTACAACTACTCATAATTCCAATTATTTCATGCACTTATTACACATTTTCAATATTTGCATTCAAGTCTTATTTAGGTGTTTTCATGCTAACACCCTTCACAAAAGTTGTTCCTTAACTCACTATCATTCATTTTCCTCCATAAAAACTCAGCAAACAACATGAACACTCTCATGGCAAGTCCCTAAACTTTCAATGTAACATCCTGATAATTAAGGGTTATGCATCTTTACTTAATTGAATGATGTTGCATGCTTAAATATGTTTGAGTGTATTTTGGAAGTTATTTTTGAACTTCATTAATTAAGTGAATGCTTAGTAAAACTTTTAATTTCTAATAATTAAGATGGAGCTAAGCATGTTAGGCTTTAAGAAATAATGACAAGAGGTTTTAAGCATAAGATGAGTAATTTGCAAGGTGGTTAGGATGCATGGATGAGTGCTTGAGGGAGAGGTTGAATCCCTAGCTAGCAAATGGGAGGATTTTATTTTTGTTTCCTTCCCTATAGTGTCGACCAAGACTCTTCTAGAATAGATGAGCATCTTTTTAATTTTGGCTATTTGACCACATGGATAAGGTAAGCTTAAACTTATGGTATGGAATCATGAAAGGATGATAAGATGAGGGGGACAAAAGGCTTGAAGTAAGGGCTTTGTCTTGGAAACTTTTTCATGGTCATTTGACCATGAATCTAGTTGGTTTTAGGGGCTAAAGGGGATGGTTAATGGTGATAGCAAATTAAGGGTTGACGGGGAAGAAACAAGGAGGAAAAAGGGGGATAATGTTGGCATTGGTTGGCTGAATTTTTGCTTTCCCATTGGGGGGAAAGTTGGCCAAAAAGTCTTGCATTTTTGTGCATCTTTTCTCAATTCTCCAAGAGCTCTCCTCCTAGCCGAATTTTGCTATTGTCATTAGGTAAAGTTTTACTTTGTTTTGGTTCTCATTTTGACCATTTTGGTTAAAATTCCTTTTCTCTCAAATTGTGGTCTTCTTTAGTCATAAGCATCAAAAGATTGGAAAACATTTTTCTTCTTTTCTTTTTCCTTCATTGCCGAATCTACCAAAGTTCAAAGAACCATTTTTCTTCAATTTCTCCCTCTTGGCCGAATGCACATTGGTCCCTAAACACATCTCTTTTCTTTTGAGAATCAACATCATCATTATCTTCTTCTTCTTTTAATCTCTCTTTCTCTTTCTCTTTTCTTCCTTTTCTTTTTCCTTCTATTTTCATTTTTTCTTTCTTCTTCACTCTCAACCAAAACTATTTTCTATCAACACCAAAATCAACATACTTTCCATCTCTTTTGTCAAACCAAATCACCTTTCTTTTTCATCTAAATCTTTCTTTTCTATTATTGAAAACCGAAACCATTTTAGCCATAAATCACTATCTTTTTCTCTTTTCTTTTCTTTTTGTTCAAAACGAATCATCATTCTTTTTCTTCTTTTTGTTCAAGGCCGAATATTCAAAGTGATCAAGTAAGGTTTTGTCAATTGTTTTCTTTATTTCTTTTTACTATAGTTGATTTAGAAAACATAAATCCTCTTATTTTTCTCTCTTAGGCCGAATCCTTGGAAAGGATTTTTAAGGATCTTTGTTGAAGCCAACTTTTAAGAAGTGATCTTTCGAAATCATCCAAGGTAAGGATTATTAATTTCGATCGTATCAATCCTTTTAGAATGGATCACTAATCAATCTTATTTTAGGGGTGGTTTAAGACTAACAAGATAGGTAAGAAAAGAGCAGTACGGAGTGTTTGGAAGAGAGGAGGCACTGTTTTACCATCAATTTCAAAAGAAGGGTCAGATCGGTGAAGAGATTTTCCACCGAGTTGTGGACCCTCTGCTAACGAAGGTCGGTTATTTGAAGTAGTACGTACAACCGAACCACTTTATGTTGGTGGGATATCAGCGGGTTTTGATCCATCTAGCGGAGAAAAACCACAAATAACGGTTGTTCGAGAATCCGAGGGTAAGGATTTAGATCTTTCGTCAATAAATATAGTTTTATTAGTAATAGTGTATACTAACCAAGTGTGATAATTAATAGGTGTTGACGAGCGAGAGAGTATCGTTCTCACGGTCATAAGGTGTGTAACCCTACATTAAAAACTCATAGATCTATTTTTATATGTGATTTTATGACAATGTGTTTAATAATAATTTTTGGATACCATTCAGTGGTATACGATATTCAGGTGTGTTTACCCCAATATTTCGTTAATTTTGCTATATGCATAAAATGTGAAATAAGTATGATTATATTATGATTTTGGGGTAAATGGCATGAAAACTAAATGATATGTATGTGCATGGGCATATAGGTATATTTGATAAAGGGGAAGTATTCTGGTGGTTTTACCACAATATCTGGTGACTTCGGTCACATATTTGAAATCCGGTGACTTCGGTCACATATGTGAATCTGGTGACTTGGTCACATATTTGAAATCCGGTGACTTGGTCACAATTTTGTCTGTGGCCTTGCCACAAAATTATAAGGGCGATATGCATGTTGACTACAGCGCCTTCGATGGTGTGTAGCGGATGGAGGGTCGATTTAGTAATCCCCACGGTGTATTGGTTGGTACGGGTGGTGTGTAGCGGATGGATATTTAGGTGGGCCGGGTTTGCATTTCATTATGTGTATCTAATCATGTGATTTTTAATGATTATTATTTGATCTACTATGAAAATGGGCTTTTGGGCTAAATATGAGCTAAATGGGCTTTTGGGCTAAATATGAAATTTGAATGGGCCTATGGCCATATGTGTAATTTTGGGCTTTAAGGCATATGATAAAATGGGCTTTTTAATGTATGTGTTACACATTGAGTTTATAACTCACCCTTTTGTGGGATAACTTTTGGATGATTCAGAGTGCGATGGATCGGTTGACAAGGACTCAAGTGGTGGCCAATGCTCATATCAAGTATTTTGAAGATTTTCCAATTTAAACTTATTAAATTTTATTACTTAGACTTTATTATGGGTTTGCTATTTTTGTAATAAGGCCACCATAAACTGTTTTAATTTTTGTGTTTGGACTTTTATTTTGCCATGAACAAATATCTATTAAATAACTAAATGGTTTTTCGATAAATAATTTAAAAATGTTTTTGTCACTAATATATATATATATGTTTTAAAGTAATTTCCTTAAATTTGGTTTTCTTTTAATTTATTAATTCCTTCTAAAAAAAATAATGTTTTAAAAGACGTAAATTTACTTTACAATTTGATTTCAACCTAAAATATTAAGTTAATCTGTTTTCTACAAAATCATCAAGTTTTTCTTAAATAAAACGAGAATTTGCTAAAGTTAGATTCAAGGAACATATCAAATTCGGTTAGGCTTTTTGGGCCGGGTTTGGGGTGTTTCAACTTGGTATCAGAGCCCAATTTTAAACTCTCGGCCTTGGGTTTTGAAGCCCACAACGTTTTCAAAATATGGCCCAAATGACTTTTTGAAAGTTTTCTTAAGTTAAAATGGTTTTATAAGAGCATGGCACCCGAGTTCTTAGCCCAGATCCATCAGGTATGTATCTTTATTGATAAAGTGATATGAAAGTCTGATAAGCTTAAGGAAACTATAACTTTAGAGACATGGACCCTAGGTGTATGTGTTCTACTACGAAAAAACCACTGAATATCTGTTTCATAAAACTTTCTTTTAATAAGAAGTGAAAAGACTCTAATACATAAGACTTTTTCGTAAAAACAGATAAGACGCGTAGTAAACATGAGTTCTAGGGGACGTGGTCGTCGTAGACGTGGACGAGGAAGAATAGCTGTGTCGAAACCAGTTAGATCTGGTCAAGGTTCCGAAAATGAAACTCTGCCACCGGCTGTTGGGGTGGATTTTCAAGAGCAAAATGAAGGAGGTGACACAGTATCACAAGCTATCTCATGAAGTTTTAGAACAAGTAGCGAAGCTAATCTTCGAAATGGGTCTCGAAAGTCAGTAGCTGAGAGACTAAAATCGAATGGAGCTGAGGTTTTCAGGGGAGTATCTGGAGTAGCTCCAAATGTAGCGGAATATTGGTTGGAGGCAGTCGAGAGGATTATGGACGATTTGGACTGCACTGCTGAAGAGAAATTGAAAGGTGCTATTTCACTACTTCGTGATGAAGCCTACCAGTGGTGGCTCACTATCAAGGAAAGTACCCCTGCGGATCGAGTGGATTGGGGGTATTTTAAATTTAAATTCGAAGGAAAATACGTTGGAGCTAGCTATATCGACTCTCAGAGGAAGACATTCCTGAATCTAGTGCAAGGCAACAAGTCGATAGCTGAGTATGAAGCAGAGTTTTTGCGACTTAGCCGATATGCCAGAGGGATAGTAGCTACTGAATATGAACGGTGTATCAGATTTGAAGATGGACTTAGAGATGAACTGGGAGTGATGATTGCTCCGCACCGGGAAAGGGATTTTGCAATCTTAGTAGAAAGAGCAAGAATAGCTGAAGAGGTTAAGCGGACTAAAAGACAGAACCGGGACAGAGGCCAGAATAAGAATAAGAGAAGCTTTGGGTCTTCAGGGTCATCCGGGAATTTCCAAAAGAAACCAAGAAATGAAGGACCGCGAGGTCGAGATCACTGGTGGACAACATCGTGCTTGTGCCCAATGTGGGAAGATGCACCCGGGAGAATGTTGGAAAAAGACCGGGGGATGTTTCAAGTGCGGATCTAAAGACCATATGATCAAAGATTGCCCAAGAATTGAAAAGAACCCTTGATGAGGTCGGGCGTTAATCAGGCTGGCAGAGGTGAATAGCAGCCAATAAGGGGCCGTGGTCCAAATGGAAGGGGTAATGGCTCTGGTAGAGGTCGTGGAACTTCAGGCAGAGGCAATGGTAGCTCTGAGGCGAGACGGCCTGTGTCGGTATATGCGTTTGTCGCAGAGAGGATAGTGGCCTTTTGATGTTATCACGATGCGTTTCGATTTCGGGTTGCCCTTTATTGCTTTGATAGATATAGGGTCAACTCATTCATATATCGCTAGTGAAGTATCTGAAACTTTGCATGTGACTTCTGAGACTGTACCTAGAAAGATGACGGTACTTAGTCCTTTAGGACAGACAGTAGTTATAGACAAACTTTTTAAGGAAGTACCTTTAGAAGTTCAAGGGATACAGTTTTTGGCTGATTTAATGGAGTTGCCATTCGGAGAATTCGACCTGATCTTAGGCATGGACTGGCTTGTGAAGTATCGTGCAAATGTGGATTGTGCTGCTAAGCGAATGTCCTTAAGAACTGTTGATGACAAAGAAGTTGTAGTGATGGGCGAGAGACGGAACTACTTATCTAATGTAGTATCTGCTCTTAAGGCAGAAAAGATGGTTAGAAAGGGATGTGTAACCTTCCTGATGTTGGTGAGTGCCTTGGAGGCTAAAGAAGCAACTGTTGAAGGAGTTAGGACTGTGAATGAATTTGTAGATGTTTTTCCAGAAGAACTTCCAGGATTACCTCCGGATCGTGAAGTAGAATTCGGGATAGATTTATTACCTGGAACGGCGCCAGTTTCTATTGCTCCATATAGAATGGCACCGAAGGAGTTAGTTGAGCTTAAGGCTCAGATTCAGGAGTTGCTTGATCGTGGATTTATCCGACCTAGTGTGTCTCCATGGGGAGCACCGGTCCTATTTGTGAAGAAGAAGGACGGATCGATGAGGATGTTAATAGATTACTGGCAGTTGAATAAGCTGACCATCAAGAACAAGTATCCTTTGCCAAGGATCGACGACTTGTTCGATCAGCTTAAGGGAGCTGCGGTATTCTCAAAGATTGATCTAAGGTCAGGGTATCATCAGCTTAAAGTGAAGGAAGTGGATATCCATAAAACGGCTTTCCGAACTAGATATGGGCATTATGAATTTCTGGTAATGCCATTCGGATTGACGAACGCCCCAGCTGCGTTCATGGATATGATGAATCGAATTTTCCAGCCCTACTTGGATTAATTCGTCGTGGTGTTCTTAGACGACATCCTGGTGTATTCCAAGTCCGAAATGGAACATGATGAGCATCTCCAGATTGTATTGCGAGTTTTAAGGGAGAAAAAACTTTATGCCAAATTCAGCAAGTGTGAATTTTGGCTGAAAGAGGTTGCGTTTTTAGGCCATGTAGTGTCGGCAGAAGGGATAAGGGTGGATCCTCGGAAGATTGAGGCTGTGCTAGATTGGAAACCACCTAGGTCTGTAACTGAGGTTCGCAGTTTCTTGGGGTTAGCATGCTATTACAGAAGATTCGTCGAAGGATTCTCATCGATAGCTGCACCTTTAACAAAATTGCTGAGAAAGGAAGTACCTTTCGTGTGGGCTGATAAGCAACAAGAGAGCTTTGAGAAGCTCAAGAAGGTTTTGACTGAAGCTCCAGTTTTGATTCAGCCTGAGGCAGGAAAGGATTTTGTCATGTATTGTGACGCTTCTCACACGGGATTAGGATGTGTTCTGATGCAAGACGGGAAGGTAGTTGCATATGCATCTCGACAGTTGAGACCTCACGAGGTTAATTACCCGACGCATGATTTGGAGTTGGCAGCAGTAGTCTTTGCTCTTAAAGTTTGGAGACATTATTTATATGGGGAAAAGTCGGTGATATACACGGACCACAAGAGTCCAAATATCTACCGACTCGTAAAGAACTAAATTTGAGGCGTGAAGGTGGATAGAGTTTTGAAAGACTACGATCGTTCTATCGAGTACCACCCGGGCAAGGCGAATATGGTGGCAGACGCTCTAAGTCAGAAAGTGGTGTCAGATTTAAGGGCGATGTTTGCACATCTTAGTCTTTACGATGACGGAAGCTTGTTAGCAGGACTTCAGGTTAGGCCGAAATAGTTGAGTCAAGTGAAAGAGAGGCAATTGATAGACGATGATCTGAGTGCAAAGCTACGGCAGGTACAGAATGGAGAATTGGAAGATTTTGGTATTAACAGCGATGGGGTATTGTGTTTCAAAGGTAAAGTTTGTATGCCGAGGGATCAGGAATTGAGGCAAAAGATTCTTCAGGAGTCGTATAGTATCCCTTATGCTATGCATCCTGGAGGAAGTAAGTTATACCGAGATTTGCAAGATCAGTTTTGGTGGCCTGGTCTTAAACGAGAAGTTACGGAGTTTGTAGGAAAGTGCTTAACGTGTCAGCAAGTCAAGGCTAAACATCAAGTACCTTTGGGATTGCTTCAGCCGATAAAGATTCCACAGTGGAAGTGGGAGAGAATCACCATGGACTTTATTAGTGGGCTTCCTCTTACGCCTACTAAGAAAGACTCTGTATGGGTGATAGTGGATCGATTGACGAAATTTGCACATTTTATCCCAGTTCGGGTTGATTACTCTTTGCAGAAATTGGCGAAGTTATATGTGGCTGAGATTGTGAGATTGCATGGAGTGCCGGTGTCAATCATTTCAGATAGAGACCCGAGGTTTACGTCGCGATTTTGGAAAGCATTGCATTAGGCTTTGGGTACCAGATTGGATTTCAGTACGGCATTTCATCCACAGTCTGACGGCCAATCTGAACGAGTAATCCAAATTTTAGAAGATATGTTAAGGGGTTGTGTGATAGATTTCAAGGAAGTTGGGAGGAATTCTTACCGTTAGCGAATTTGCGTACAATAACAGATTACCAAGCCAAGATTCGGATGGCACCATATGAAGCACTATATGGATGGAAGTGTCGCACTCCTACGTGTTGGGATGTAATTAGGGAACGCCGATTTTGGGTCCGTAAATAGTGGTTGAATCCAAGAAAAGGTTAAGGTAATCCTGCTCGGTTAAAGGAAGCATCGGCAGCAAAAGTCATACGCAGATCTAAAGTGAAAGGAAATAGAGTTTGTTGTGGGAGATCAAGTATTCCTAAAGGTCTCACCTTGGAAAAAGGTGATGAGATTTGGTCGCAAAGGGAAGTTAAGTCCCAGGTTCATTGGACCTTATCGGGTTTTGAAGCGGGTTGGATCTGTGGCAGATCAGTTAGAATTACCTTCGGAGTTGAAGCAAATGCACGATGTGTTCCATGTTTCAATGTTACGCCGTTACCGGTCGGATCCATCTCATGTAGTGCCAATTGAGGAGGTGGAATTAAGACCAGATTTGTCCTATGAAGAGGAGCCAATTCAAATTCTGGAGCGAGATGTAAATGTTTTACGGAGAAAGTCGGTTCCTCTCGTCAAAGTATTATGGCATAATCATGGATCAGAAGAAGCTTCGTGGGAACCGGAGGAAACGATGCGACAGTAATACCCTCACTTATTCTAGCCAGGTAATTTCGAGGACGAAATTATTTTAAGGGGGTAGAACTGTAACATCTGATAATTAGGGGTTATGCATCTTTACTTAATTGAATGATGTTGCATGCTTAAATATGTTTGAGTGTATTTTGGAGGTTATTTTTGAACTTCATTAATTAAGTGAATGCTTAGTAAAACTTTTAATTTCTAATAATTATGATGGAGCTAAGCATGTTAGGCTTTAAGAAATAATGACAAGAGGTTTTAAGCATAAGATGAGTAATTGGCAAGGTGGTTAGGATGCATGGATGAGTGCTTGAGGGGAGAGGTTCGAATCCCCTAGCTAGCGAATAGGAGGATTTTAATTTTTGTTTCCTTCCCTATAGTGTCGACCAAGACTCTTCTAGAATGGATGAGCATCTTTTTAATTTTGGCTATTTGACCACATGGATAAGGTAAGCTTAAACTTATGGTATGGAATCGTGAAAGGATGATAAGATGAGGGGACAAAAGGCTTGAAGTAAGGGCTTTGTCTTGAAACTTTTCATGGTCATTTGACCATGAATCTAGTCGTTTTAGGGCTAAAGGGATGGTTAATGGTGATAGCAAATTAAGGGTTGATGGGGAAGAAACAAGGAGGAAAAAGGGGATAATGTTGGCATTGGTTGGCGAATTTTTGCTTTGCCATTTGGGGGAAAGTTGGCCAAAAGTCTTGCATTTTGTGCATCTTTCTCAATTCTCCAAGAGCTCTCCTCCTAGCGAATTTTTCTATTGTCATTAGGTAAAGTTTTACTTTGTTTTGGTTCTCATTTTGACCATTTTGGTTAAAATTCCTTTTCTCTCAAATTGTGGTCTTCTTTAGTCATAAGCATCAAAAGATTGGAAAACATTTTTCTTCTTTTCTTTTTCCTTCATTGCCGAATCTACCAAAGTTCAAAGAACCATTTTCTTCAATTTCTCCTCTTGGCGAATGCACATTGGTCCCTAAACACATCTCTTTTCTTTTCAGAATCAACATCATCATCATCTTCTTCTTCTTTTAATCTCTCTTTCTCTTTCTCTTTTCTTCCTTTTCTTTTTCCTTCTATTTTCATTTTTCTTTCTTCTTCACTCTCAACCGAAACTATTTTCTATCAACACCAAAATCAACATACTTTCCTTCTCTTTTGTCAAACCAAATCACCTTTCTTTTTCATCTAAATCTTTCTTTTCTTTTATTGAAAACAGAAGCCATTTTAGCCATAAATCACTATCTTTTTCTCTTTTCTTTTCTTTTTGTTCAAAACGAATCATCATTCTTTTTCTTCTTTTTGTTCAAGGCCGAATATTCAAAGTGATCAAGTAAGGTTTTGTCAATTGTTTTCTTTATTTCTTTTTACTATAATTGATTTAGAAAACATAAGTCCTCTTATTTTTCTCTCTTAGGCGAATCCTTGGAAAGGAT
Source organism: Gossypium rotundifolium (assembly GCA_025506655.1). NCBI lineage: Eukaryota > Viridiplantae > Streptophyta > Magnoliopsida > Malvales > Malvaceae > Gossypium > Gossypium rotundifolium. The sequence continues at coordinate 67,039,482 of CP106722.1, forward strand.
TTTAAGGATCTTTGTTGAAGCCAACTTTTAAGAAGTGATCTTCAAATCATCCAAGGTAAGGATTATTAATTTCGATCGTATCAATCCTTTTAGAATGGATCACTAATCAATCTTATTTTAGGGTGATTTAAGACTAACAAGATAGATAAGAAAAGAGCAAGACGGAGTGTTTGGAAGAGAGGAGGCTTTGTTTTACCATCGAATTTCAAAAGAAGGGTCAGATCGGCAGAAGAGATTTTCCACCGGTTGTGGACCCTCTCGCTAACTAAGATCGGTTATTTGAAGTAGTACGCATACAACCGAACCACTTTACGTTGGTGGGATATCGTGGTTTTGATCCATCTAGCGGAGAAAACCACAAATAACGATTGTTCGAGAATCCGAGGGTAAGGATTTGGATCTTTCGTCAATAAATATAGTTTTATTAGTAATAGTGTATACTAACCAAGTGTGATAATTAACTAGGTGTTGTGAGCGAGAGAGTATCGTTCTCACGGTCATAAGGTGTGTAACCTACATTAAAACTCATAGATCTATTTTTATATGTGATTTTATGACAATGTGTTTAATAATGATTTTGGATACCATTCGGTGGTATAAGATATTGGTATGTTTACCCCAATATTTCGTTAATTTTGCTATATGCATAAAATGTGAAATAAGTATGATTATATTATGATTTTGGGATAAATGGCATGAAAACTAAATGATATGTATGTGCAAGGGCATATGGGTATATTTGATAAAGAGGAAGTATTCTGGTGGTTTTACCACAATATCCGGTGACTTCGGTCACATATTTGAAATCCGTTGACTTCGGTCACATATGTGAATCTAGTGACTTCGGTCACATATTTGAAATCCGGTGACTTCGGTCACAATTTTGACTGGTGGCCTTGCCACAAAATTATAAGGGCAATGTGCATGTTGACTGCAGCAACTGCCTTCGATGGTGTGTAGCGGATGGAGGGTCGATTTAGTAATCCCCACGGTGTGTTGGTTGGTACGGGTGGTGTGTAGCGGATGGATATTTAGGTGGGCCGGGTTTGCATTTCATTATGTGTATCTAATCATGTGATTTTTAATGATTATTATTTGATCTGCTGTGAAAATGGGCTTTTGGGCTAAATATGAGCTAAATGGGCTTTTGGGCTAAATATGATCTAAATGGGCCTATGGCCATATGTGTAATTTTTGGGCTTTAAGGCATATGATAAAATGGGCTTTTTAATGTATGTGTTACACATTGAGTTTATAACTCACCCTTTTGTGGGATAACTTTTCAGATGATTCGTAGTGCGATGGATCGGGTCAGCAAGGACTCCGTGGTGGCCAATGCTCATATCAAGTATTTTGAAGATTTTCCAATTTAAACTTATTAAATTTTATTACTTAGACTTTATTATGGGTTTGCTATTTTTGTAATAAGGCCACTATAAACTGTTTTAATTTTTGTGTTTGGACTTTTATTTTGCCATGAACAAATATCTATTAAATAACTAAATGGTTTTTCGATAAATAATTTAAAAATGTTTTTGTCACTAATTTATATATATGTTTTAAAGTAATTTCCTTAAATTTGGTTTTCTTTTAATTTATTAATTCCTTCTAAAAAATAATGTTTTAAAAGACGTAAATTTACTTTACAATTTGATTTCAACCTAAAATATTAAGTTAATGCTTTTCTACAAAATCATCAAGTTTTTCTTAAATAAAACGAGAATTTGCTAAAGTTAGATTCGAGGAACATATCAAATCCGGTTAGGCTTTTTGGGCCGGGTTTGGGGTGTTTCATTCAACAATTTAAGAAATCAGTCCCCTCATTAGCTAGCTTAAGCTTTAAGGACTCCAAAAGTATAAAAATTATCAAATAAAACTACCAAAATCACTTATTTGGATGAGGATTGAATGGCTAAAAGTTTGAGCTTCAAAAACCCTATTCTTGCTTGAGAATTTCGATGGAGGAAGAAATGGGAAAAAGCTGATATCTTTTTTTCTTTATTTTTTCCTCTTATTTTATTCATTAATCACCTAACACTACCAACTTTGACTAATTTAAGGTCCTTGTCCCCCCTATGGCTGGCTATTGCCTTTAAAAAGGCCCAATTGCACATTTAGAACCTACAATTAAACTTCTATAGCTATTTGACACCTCTGGCTTATAAAATATAACTTTCGCACTTTATGCGATATAATCCTTTTTCCCAATTAAGCCTATAATCGCTAAAACTAAAGCACCAAAATTCTCATGCTTCATTATAAACATGTTATAACACATAAAATTTTAACAAAATAATTTTCCTCATCCTCGTATTAGTGGTCTTGAGACCACTGTTTTGACTAGCCCCAAAATCGAGCTGTTACATGGCATTGGCAACGTAATACATGTAAGATGAGATTGAGTATCCTCCGACATTCCAAATAGTTCAATAGGAAAAAAGTGACATTTAAGCCAAGGATGATAATGAGCTAAGTTTATGTTCAAGATAGCATAAGTGCTAAACTATGTGATGAAGTGATACAGGTACCCATGTGTAAAATATGAGTTTTGAAACCGAATGTGATATGTGATTGGTAAGAGTATGTAACACCCTTAACCTGTATCTGTCGCCGGATTAGGGTTATAAGGTATTACCGAACAAGACACAGTTTAGCACAATCATTTATTTATTAAACCAAATACACATATTTCATTTACAATAATAAACAAATTCAAGAATTTGTATAAAATATGGCTCATACATAACCCATACTACTATTTCATACCAATCAAGATTTACATTACAAACCATGTGTCGTAATTCAATTACATCATTACTCATAGTTTATACAAGTTTCAAAACAAGCTTTCATATATCAAAACCATATTGCACATGTTTCATATTTCTCAAGTCCAAATCATATCACTTCTATGACATTCGAATACTTAAAAATATCCAAGCATGTATCATTCATTTACCATATTAAATACATGTTAATACATCTTTTTCATTAGCCAAATATCAACATACCATTTCCTAATTTTTGCAATTGTGCATATTAAAACAAAATGACTCATATTAATCTATTAAAATTTCATTCACATATGTGCCATTCGAACATTATAGCATGACCGAACATACCCATCATGCTATTATAGTATGCGCATAATTCTTAATACGAAGCCATGTCAAACCATAATTATCAATTCAACATTATCTCATTTTATTTAACCAATTTTGTGTCTATGCCAATTCACCAGTTATGCATATTAATCTAGGTTAAGTAATCCACACGACATAGTAAGCATATATATAAGCATTTAACATGAACCCATATTAGCTCAAAATTCAAAGTTCAAACCAACATATACATATTACGAACAAGGTCATTTATGCATTAGTTTAGTAGCACTTAAACTAAGCCATTTTTGCATGGCCAAAACTTACATCATTAAAGTGCTACTAGGTAATTATCTAGCCTATACATGCCTTAAGTTGAAACTCAACTTTTAAAAGTACCAGAACGAATCGATAGTGTGGATGACTTCGTTGACGATCCCCTAGCTCGTAGCTTGATCAAAATCTATAAAACAGAATGTTGAACACATAGAGTAAGCTAATTTAGCTTAGTAAGTCTTAAGCAATTATGATACACCTAATGAATGTTCAATCATTTTAAAACAATCAAGAAATGGCATCAAATAACATAGCTTAACTCGAAAGTCCTTCAAAACCAAATGCCTTTGCTTTAATTAACATAACATTTATCATTTCCTTACCATTAGTATACAACTTACCAACTAAACATCAAATTCAAAATATAAAACATCCTTTCTTTATAATATCTTCATAATACACATACATGAAACTCAATAAGCTCACATAAATATTCAAACTAGTAAAGGCCATGTACATCCAATTACCTCTTTAATTACATAAACACATATTCATTTAAATTCTCATATATCCAAGCATCTAATATTAATATTTCAAAGCTTAGTACTTAAATGATCTTCTAACGATGAATGCTAATGCTCATTTAGCTTAACCATCATCACTATTTTACCTTTAAACTTCAATTTATAATCTCATCATATAGTTCACATATAGATTGAATACTCTTTTCCAACTACTCATATTTTTTATACACATAATTCAATAGGATCACATATATCTGTATATACAATAAGTATATGCTTTACACTTAGTAATTTCACATAAAAGGAAGTATATTCATATATATATATATATATATATATCCATGTCACATTTCATACATTCGTATACATGGCATCAAAATAATCCCAATATGTCACGTAAACATGAGCATAAGGCTGAATATATAGGATCAATTAGTATCATTCATATCAACATATACTTATACGAATACCTTTAACCACTTTATGCTTTCATATAACCAATTTCCTCATGGCATAATTTATACACAATTGCATCTACCAATTCTATATCACATTTCCTTCACCAATTCATTTACTTATTATCATTATATATATATATATATATATATATATATATATGTATAATACATGAATATGAATAGCACATACCTTGCAATCAAATTAACAAATTCATTTTCAAATACTTAGGCTCACTTGTTTCATTTCATGACTTTACTTGTACATAAACTAAGTTTGAAGTTTCAACTCACCGGTATAAAACCTGCTAGGCATTTGCCCGAATCTCACATACTGGCACTAGACATGCTAGACTCAAGGTCCGAAGGTCAAACACCGGCATTTAACCTGCTAGGCAATAAGACCGACATAATTCATTGGCACAAGGCCTGCTAGGCATTAAGCCCGATAAAGATCACCGGCACAAGGCCTGCTAGGTTCGAAGCCTGATATAAATCACCAAAGACAAGGCACGCTAGTCAATAAGCCTGATAATCTTTCACCCAAGACAAGGCACGCTAGGCTCAAGCCCTGAACATTCATATTATTGACATCTCATTCACACCACATACTATCAATATCACATATATTTCATATAATTCAATTCACTTTCACATAACAACCGAGCATATCTATTACACATTACTTTCAACAATTAAAACTCAATCCAATATCATATCCCTACATTCGGCCATTTGATATATTTATGCTTAAAATATTCAAATTTCATCATTTATTATATTCACAAATAATTCTTTGACTTATATTTGCTTAAGGACTTACCTACTTTGTCAATGGACAACGATCTAGGCTTATTCGATAATCTTCGCCTTTCCACGATCCAAATCGATTTCTTTGTTCTTGATCTAAACATATTTAAAATAAGCTCATTCAAGTACATTTCATCTCAATTTAATCCCAAAACACATAAATGGGCAAATTACCATTTTGCCCCTATTATTTCACATTTTACAATTTAGTCCTATTTGCTTAAAACACAAAATACACATAATTTGAATAAATACCTTAAGGTAGAATATCTATAGCGCTCATACAAATCCATACATTTCATTTATTTCACATCTAAGTCGCTCTAAAATTTAATTTTCACAATTTAGCCCTAATTATTTAAATTTATAAAAAATTCAAGAACAAAATGTGTTCATCTAGCACCTATCTTTCATTTAACATCAATAACCATCAAAAAGCTTAAAATATCATCAATGGCATATCACACAAACATTATCAATTCACAAAATTAGTACATGGGTTTGATAGTTCTCGAAGCAACGATTACAAAAAACGTAAAAATTATCAAAAATCGAGCAAAACACATACCCGATTTAAGCTTTAATAGTGCCAAATATCAAAGCTCATCCATGGCTTCTTTTTTTCTTCCACATTTGGCCGTCCATGAAAAATATGATCACCATCTTTATTTTTGTCTTATTTTAACATATAACATTAATTAAAATGGATTACTATTTTACCCTTTTAAAAATAATATACTTAACATATATTTTAAGGTCATTTTAGACCATTGCCACCCACTAACTTGTAGAATGGGCTAATTGCCCTTTTAGGACTCCATATTAAAAAGCCATTATCACTTTAGCACTTTTCACTATAGTGTGCAACTTTTACACTTTACGCGATTAAGTCCTTTTTGTCAAATTAAAAACTCAAACGATAAAATTTTCTTATGCAACTTTCACACACATTAATAAACATATAACAAACACCGAAAATAATATATAAAAATTTTTTGGAGTCAGATTCGTGGTCCCGAAACCACCATTCCGATTAGGGTCAAATTCAGACTGTTATAGAGTAAGTATGAGTAAGTATGTTAAAGTACTTGAGAAATTGAGTTGTTATTGTTCAATGATATGAATTGATTTTATTACGAGACCCTATTTTGTTATTTTAAATTCATGCAAACTTACTAAGCTTTATGCTTACCTCTCTCTTGTCCCTTTTATTGTAGTATCACCAAGCTAGCTCGGGGATTGTAGGACGTTGGTGCTCGGATCACACTATCAATTATTCTTTTGGTATAGTAAACTTGATTTATTTTGAGTATAGATCTTGGGTTATGTCATATTTGAAAGCCAAAGTGTTGGCTACTAATGTTATATACTCATTTTGTATATGGCCATTGGGAATTGGTCAATATTTATCAAGTTTTATATTTTAATGATGATGAACTTTATAAAGTGAAAGCTCATGCAAATGATGAAGTAAAGTGTGAAGTGTATGAATGATGATTAGTGGTTCTCCATAGTGTATTATTTCCATGTTATGTATTGCTTGTGTTGGTATATATGTGTTTAAGTTTCAGAGTGGCAAGTGGCTAGGAAAATAGTCTTCTAATTGTCCACACGGGTAGACATACGGGCGTGTGTCTAGGCCGTGTATGACACACAGTCAGCCCCACATGGGTGTGTTGATAGGCCATGTGTCCCCTGTATCAATTTGCGAGAATTCGATTCATCACACTGGCCAGCACACGGGCGTGTGCCTAGGCCGTGTACCCTTAAGAGTTTCCTGACGTCATAAATAGAGAGTCACACGAGCTGAGAACACATGTGTGTCTAGGCCGTGTGAGGAACGCAGGACATAGACACGGGCGTGTGTCCGGCCGTGTGAAAACCCCTATAGGTTTGAAATGAAAAAAATTCCACACGGGCTAGGAACATGGGCGTGTAGCCCCTGTTTAGGCAAAAAATTTCTAAGTGCGTAAAAGTTTTTGATTTATTCTCGAACCCTTCCGTATGTATGTTTAAGGCCTCGTAGGCCCATAATAAGAATGTTATGAATATGAATGAGAATTTTCAAGTTGAAATGAAATTTTATAGCCCGATGTTGTATGTTTAAGCAAGTTAAGTTCAGTAATGCCTCATATCCGGTTCTGGCATTGAATACAGGTAAAGAATGTTACATTTAGTGGTATCAGAGCTACGATTTAGTAGATTCTTGGACTAACATAGCGTATGCATAAGTCTAGCTATACATGCCATACATGTGAGTATTTATGTAATGATAGTGTGATGACTCCTGACGATTTAAATTGTGTTTTCATATAGTAAATGGATCCCTATAAAGCTGTAGGAAATGATGTAGAAAGTAACACGCCAGCTCCCGCTGAAGAGATGGTGCCAAATGAAAATGAGAATAGACCTATGACTGTGAGTCAGAGAGAAGGAGAAGAGGCTAGGGAAGCCTTTCTCCACATGATGAATGCATGGTACACAGAGTTCATTCGTACAAACCCAAATGCACAACCCCTTCCACCCCTACCTATTCCTCAACCTACCCCTGTAGCTCCCCAAGTGGTAGAAGTGGTAAGAAGAGAAAATCCTTCGGTTGATAGAATCTGAAAATAAGGAGCCGAGAAATTTTGAGCTAGTTAAGATGATGATCCGGAGAGGGCAAAATTTTGGCTTGAAAATACCATTAGGGTATTTGATGAGTTATCTTGCATGCCTAAAGAGTGCATGAAGTGTGTGGTGTCTCTCTTAAGAGGTTTCGCTTATCAGTGGTGGAACACCCTCGTGTCTGTTGTACCAAGGGAAAGGATCACATGAGAGTTTTTCCAAGAAGAGTTCCGGAAGAAGTACATTAGCCAAAGGTTTATCGAACAGAAAAGAAAAGAATTTCTTAAACTAAAATAAAGTAGAATGACAGTAACTGAGTATGAGCGTGAGTTCGTGAGGCTCAGTAAATATGGCAAAGAGTGTGTATCCACTGAAGTCATTATGTGCAAAAGGTTTGAAGACAGATTAAATGAAGATATCCGATTGTTTATTGGCGTCCTAGAATTAAAAAAATTTGTTGTGTTAGTGGACCAGGCTTGTAAAGCTGAGGAGTTGGTTAAAGAGAAAAGAAAAGTTGAAATGGATTCTCGTGACTCAAGAAAGAGACAACTGAGTAAGTCATTTCAGTCATCATCTAAGAAGTCAAGAGATTTTCCTACCCGATCAACTACTTCAGCTAGGTTTTTGAATAAGAGTAAGGGTAAACGATACTTGGGGATTAAAGCTCAGACTACTGCAGTTGCTAATGTTGGGAACACACGACCTAATAGACTGGAATGTTCGCAATGTGGCAGACACCACCCCGATGAATGCCGAGCACATGAGAGAGCCTGTTTCAAGTGTGGTTCCCAAGATCATTTTATTAGAGAATGCCTGAGGTGGTTGAAAAAGAGAAAATTTAGAGTGCAAGATCAGGAAGCACCACTAGAGGGAGACAATAGAGAAACCCGAGAAGTGGGATAAGTAGTAAGAGTACACCTAGAGAGCAGGCTGCGAGATCCGAGGGTAGAGTGCCTGAGAGGACTTACGCATTCGCGCTCGCGAAGAGGCATCATCCCCTGATGTAATTACGGGTACATTTCCTTTTCATGATACTAAGGTTGTTGCTTTAATTGTTTCGGGATCTACCCACTCATATATTTGCATGAAATTAGTATCTAGTATGAACATGCCTGTAGAGTCTACAGAATTCGTAATAAAAGTGTCCAACCCATTAGGTAAATGTGTACTAGTGGATAAAGTATGCAAAGATTTCCCATTTATTATTAGAGGTCATTGTTTTAAGGTGAATCTCATACTATTCCCATTTAATGAATTTGATATAATTCTTGGTATGGACTGGTTAACCGCTCATGATGTGACAGTAAATTGTGGAAAGAAATACATTGAATTGAGATATGAAAACATGGACACTCTTTGTGTTGAATCAAATGAACAAGACAAATCGCCTGTAGTAATTTCTCATATGTCTGCCCAAAAGTATGTAAGAAAGAGATATGAAGCGCATATTGCCTTCGTTATGAATGCTAATTAAACTGAGTTAAAGATTAAATCAATGCCGATAGTATGTGAGTACCCAGATGCCTTCCCAGAAGAATTGCCAGGGTTACCTTCGATTAGATCGGTTGAATTTGGCATTGAATTAGCCATTGGTACTGCACCTATATCGATCACTCCATACAGAATGGCCCCAACTGAGCTGAAGGAATTGAAGGCACAGTTGTAAGAGTTGACGGACAAAGGTTTTGCAAGACCGAGTAACTCTCATAGGGTGATCCCGTGCTATTTGTGAAAAAGAAAGACGATTTCATAAGATTATGCATATATTATCGGTAGCTTAATAAGGTAACAGTGAAGAACAAGTACTCATTACCAAGGATCAATGATTTGTTTGATCAATTAAAGGAAGCTACTGTGTTTTCCAAGATAGACTTGAGATCCAGTTATTACCAGTTGAGACTCAAAGACTTAGATGTGCCGAAAACTGCATTTTAGAAAAGGTATGGACACTACAAATTTTTAGTCATGTCTTTCGGTTTAACAAATGTCCCTGCTATGTTTATGGATTTAACGAACCGCTTCTTTTGGCCATACTTGGATAAATTTGTCGTGGTTTTTATTGATGACATATTAATTTATTCTCGTGATGAGCATAAGCATGCCGAACACTTGAGGACAATATTGCAAATTTTGCAAGATAATCAGTTGTATGCCAAGTTTAGCAAAAGTGAGTTTTGGCTCAAAGAGGTTGGATTTTGGGGGCACATTGTCTCAGGTGATGGAATCTGAATTGACCCAAATAAGATTTCAGCTATTGTTGATTGGAAACCCCGAGAAACGTATTAAAGGTTAGAAGTTTTTTAGGCCTAGCTGGATATTACCGATGATTTGTCAAGGCATTTTCTATGATAGCTACTCTGATGACGAGGTTGTTACAAAAAGATGTAAAGTTTGAATAGACAGAAAAGTGCCAACAAAGTTTTGAGAAATTAAAAGCATTGTTGACTGAGGCTTCGTTTTTAGTGCAACCTGAATCGGAAAAAGAATTTGTGATTTACAGCGATGCATCCTTGAATGAATTTGGCTGTGTGCTTGTGCAAAAGGGCAAGGTGATAGCATATGCCTCTAGATAGTTAAAGCCGCATGAGAAGAATTACCCGAGACATGACATAGAGTTGGCTGCTATTGTGTTTGCACTAAAGATATGGAGACACCATTTGTATGGTGAAAAATGTCAGATCTTCATCGATCATAAAAGCCTAAAGTAAATGATGATTCAAAAGGAATTGAACTTAAGGCAACGAAGATGGCTAGAGTTGATAAAGGATTATGAGCTAGTAATTAACTATTACCCTGGAAAGGCGAATGTAGTCGTCGATGCTTTGAGTAGAAAATCCTTATTTCTATTGAGGGCTATGAATACACGGGTGACTTTGTCAAACGATGGTTCCATTCTAGTTGAGTTTAGAGCTAGACCAATGTTTCTCCAAGAGATCTGCGAAGCTTAAAAAAGTGATAGTGACTTACAAGCCAAGAGAGTTCAGTGTGAATCGGGTATTGAGTCTGACTTTCAGATTCATTCTGATGGATGCTTGATGCTCATAGGCAGATTCTGTGTACTGAGGAATGATGAGCTTATTCGACAAGTTTTGCACGAGGCACATAGTGGATGTCTATCTGTACAGCTATGCAGCACTAACATGTATAATGACTTGAAGAAATGGTATTAGTGGCCAAGTATGAAGAAAGATATTTCTGAATTTATATCAAAATGCTTGATTTTTCAGCAAGTGAAAGTGGAACACCAAGTACCTTCAGGTTTGCTTCAACCTATTTTGGTTCCCGTTAGGAAATAGGACCGTGTTATTATGGACTTTGTAACGGGTTTGCCGTTAACACTGAGCAGGAAAGATGTCGTATGGGTTGTGGTAGATAGACTTACAAAGTTAGCCCATTTCATACCTGTACGTGTGGATTATTCACTTGATAAGTTGGTAGACTTGTAAGACTATACGGAGTGCCTTTATCGATTATATCGAATAGAGATCCGAGATTCACATCCTATTTTTGGAAAAAGTTGCAAGAAGCTTTGGGCACAAAGTTGAGTTTTAGTACAGCTTTTCACCCACAAACTGACGGACAGTTAGAGAGATTAATACAAATACTTGAGGATATGCTCTGGTGTTGTGTTCTTGAATTTCAGGGCGCTCGGAAAATATTTATCATTGGTAGAGTTTGCCTCCAATAACAGTTTTTAGTCGAGATTGAAAATGGTGCCTTACGAGGCATTGTATAGGCGTAAGTGTCGAACGCCTTTATATTGGACTAAACACAAGGAAAATCAGATTCACGAGGTTGATTTGGTTAGAGAAACCAAAGAGAAGGTAAAAATAATCCGTGATTGTTTAAAAACTATTTCTGACAGACAAAAATCCTACTCAGATTTGAAATGAAAAGAGATTGAGTTTCAAGTTGGTGATAAGGTATTCTTAAAAGTGTCACCATGGAAGAAAGTTCTCAGATTTGGTCGAAAAGACAAATTGAGTCCGCGTTTCATCGGACCATATAAAATTACCGAGAGGATAGGACCGGTAGCCTATCGATTTGGCTTTGCCGTCTGAATTAAAAAAGATTTATGATGTGTTTCAGGTGTCTATGTTACGTTGTTACCGATCAGATCCTTCGCATGTTATTACACGGACAGAGGTTGAAATTCAACCTGACATGACATATGGCGAAAAACCAGTTAAGGTTTTAGCATTGGAAGTCAAACAACTAAGGAATAAAAGTATAGCTCTTGTGAAAGTATTGTGGAAAAGACATAGGGTAGAAGAGGCTACATGGGAGCCCGAGGAAGCTATGAGAAACCAGTACCCAAATCTCTTTGTAGGTAAGATTTTCAGGGATGAAAATCCCTAAGGGAGAGGATTATAACAACCCGACTTAGGGCCTAGTTAGAATAGTGGTTGTGAGACCACAAATTCGAAGTAGAAATATGTGTTTTATGATTCTAGGAGGCTATTTATGTGTTTGCATGATTGTGTGAAAATTTCATTAGGAAATTTTATTAATTAGTGATCAATTTGTCTTTTAGGACTAAATTGCAAAAAGTGAAAAATATGAGATTCTAGAAGATTTAAGTATGAAATAGCATTAGAAAAATTACTAGAGGTCCTTATTTAGCAATTAAACCATTATATGTTAAGATGGACAAAAATGGACATGAGAAGGAAAAATCTTAAGAAAGAGGCATTAAGGGTATTTTTTGTCATTTGGTAAATAAAATATTAAAAAGGGAAAACAAAGCCAAAATCTTGTCCATCTTCTTCTCCCATGGCTGAAAATTACTAAGGAAGACATAGCTAGGATTTGTTCATCTTCCAAGCTTGATTGTAAGTACATCCTAGCCTGTTTTTAATGTTCTTCATATTTTTTAGATCATCGTAGCTCGATTTAGCTATTTCTAGCTATATTTTGAGCTAGGGTTTATGTTTAAAAATCTACCTATGTATGACATGCATGTGTTTTGATGATTTATGGAAGAATATGAAACATTGATGTATGATAAACATCTTTTTCTAATTGATTTTCATGAAAAATGCATAAAAAGGCCAAATTGTAAAAGTTAGAAAAAATGGTCATACATGAGTGAAATAGGAGAAATTGGGGGCTGTTGTAGTTAAGAATATGATTCGGCTAGGTTTAAAATATCAGAAAGATGGATAAAAATCATTTTACGAGCCTAGGGGTAAATATGTAATAATGTGAAAGTTTAGGGGAAAATTGTATTTTTTCCAAATTATGATTCATGAGTCAATTTAGTCAATGTGAGTATTAAACCAGTGAAATTATCATTATAGATCAATAAACACGAAGCCCAGACCAAAACCGAGGTAAGAACATGATTGAGGACTAAATCAAATATCTACACACATTTTGAGTACCGATGTAAGTTTGTGTGAAATTAAGGTTAATATGTTATTATGTTTAAATTACTTATTATTATGAGAAATGCAAATTATTTCCATGAAGTTGATTTATGATACCTCGATGAGAAATTGATGCGAATATGTTAAGTTGAAGTCCCGATTCAATATTCGAAATAACGAGGATACCTATGCCACGACATGAGATAAGGAAGGACCCGTATAAGACCATGTCTGGGACATGGCATCGGTACCGAATGTAGGTCCCGTATAAGACCATGTCTAGGACATGTCATCGGCACTGAATGTAGGTCCCATATAAAACCATGTCTGGAACATAGCATCGGCACCGAATAAGGAAGGTCCCATATAAGACCATGTCTGGGACATGGCCTCGACACCAAAAGAAGATCTCGTGTAAGACCATGTCTGGGACATAGCATCTACATCTATATACGATCTCGTATAATACCATGTCTGTGACATGGCATCGACATCGAGCTAAGAGATCCCGTGTAAGACCATATCTGGGATATGGCATCGGCATCACGAGGTGATCCCATGTAAGACCATATCTGGGATATGGCATTGGCATCGTAATACATGAAAGATGAGATTGAGTATCCTCTGACATTCCGAATAGTTTAATAGGCAAAGAGTGACATTTAAGTCAATGATGATAATGAGCTAAGTTTATGTTCAAGATAGCATAAGTGCTAAACTATGTGATAAAGTGATACAGGTACCCATGAGTAAAATACGAGTTATGAAACCGAATGTGATATTTGATGCGTAAGAGTAAGTATGAGTATGTCAAAGAACATGATAAATTGAGTTGTTATTATTCAATGAGATGAATAGATTTTATTACGAGCCCTTATGTTGTTATTTTAAATTCATGCAAACTTACTAAGCTTTATGCCTACCTCTCTCTTTTCCCTTTTCTTGTAGTATCACCAAGCTAGCTCGGGGATCGTAGGACGATGGAGCTTGGATCACACTATCAATTATTCTTTTGGTATAGTAAAATTGATTTATTTTGAGTATGGCATGTATAGGAACTTGGTCATCTTGGGTTATGTCATATTTGAAAGCCAAAGTGCTGGCTACTAATGTTATAGACTCATTTTGTATGTGGCCATTGGGAATTGGTCAATATTTGTCAAGTTTCATATTTTAATTATGATGAATTTTATGAAGTGAAAGCTCATGCAAATGATGGAGTAAAGTGTGAAGTGTATGAATGATGATTAGTGGTTCTTCATAGTGTATGATTGCCATGTTATGTGTTTCTTGTGTTGGTATATGTGTGTTTAAGTTTTGAGGTGGCAATTGTCTTGAAAAATAGCTTTCTAATTGTCCACACGAGTAGACACACAGGCATGTTTCTAGGCCGCGTGTGACACACGGTCAGCCCCATGGGTGTGTTGATAGGCCATGTTTCCCCTGTATCAATTTGCGAGAATTCGATTAGTCACACGGGCTAGCACACGGGCATGTGCCTAGGCTGTGTGCCCTTAAGAGTTTGCTGATGTCATAAATAGAGAGTCACATGGGCTGAGGACACAGGCCATAGACACGGGCGTGTGAAAACCCATATAGGTTCGAAATGAAAAATAAAATTCCACACGGGCTAGGAACATGGGCGTGTGGGCTTTGTTTAGGTAAAAAAATTTTAAGTTCGTAAAAGTTTCCGATTTATTCTCGAACCCTTCCGTATGTATGTTTAGGGCCTCGTAGGCCCAGAATAAGAATGTTATGAATATGAACGAGAAGTTTCAAGTTGAAATGAAATTTTATAGCCCGATGTTGTATGTTTAAGCAAGTTAAGTTCAGTAATGCCTCATATCTGGTTCCGACATTGAATACGGGTAAGGGGTGTTACACCTTGACCCACTATCTAATGAGATAGGAACCGAAGGTATAATGAATGCCACACTTAAAGTGATAAGTTCGAAAAACAAAGAAAGGATAAAACACCACAAACCTAGCTTGATAAGTCAGATCAGTCCCAAAAAGAACAAAGAGATTTGGACTCTCACAAGTTTCAAATACTTCATAAATTTATCAAAAATCCTTATTTTCTAGCAATCAAATTAACAAACTAAAATTAAAAACTTTATTTCGCTCTTAGGCCCTTCGTGCTTGGGCCAATTTCGATGCCGTCGAGGTGTATAGAAACATGATGCGGCTGGGATGGCATCAAGTTGCAAGAGTTAACATATAGAGGTTTTGCACGATCGAGTTTTTCACCCTGGGGTGTGCCTGTATTGTTCGTATGCTAAATCGTATACCTTTCGTAAATGAAAAAGAACAAAAAGAAGTAATGGGGAGAACAACAAGGAGAGTCCTAGTAGAATGGTTCAAAGGAAATTAATGGACATTCTTTCACCATCTAAGGTGGTGCCTAGTGATCAGGCCTGCGAAGAGAAATGAAGCTTTTTTGCTAGAACTGTCATGGGCTTGGGAACCCTGGGATAGTTCGGGAACTCAAGCAACTCATTGTTGCGAATAACCCTGATGTTGTCTTTTTATGAATAACCCTGATGTTGTCTTTTTATGTGAGACAAAAATGCATTTTATGAACTTTACCCATGTTCGTCATATTTGTAGGATGTCAGGTTGCTTGGATATGAATTTGGAAGGTCGACGTGGTGGTTTGGTGTTGATGTGGCTATACAAAATTATTCTAGTCAACATAGTGATTCCCTTGTTAAAATAGAGGGGCAAAACAATTTTTGGTTCACGAGGTTTTATGGTCATGTTGATCCGACCCTAAGAAATCACTTTTAGGATATCCTTAGAACAGTGGGAAGCCCAGTTAGGGAAGATTGGATCATAGGTGGCGACTTCAATGCTATCATCAAATATGTAAAAAAAAAAAAAGCTAGGGGTAGAAGGAAATACATGGTGTTAATGGAAGGGTTTAGAGATGTAATAGAGGAGCTGACTCTCGTTGACATCAAAATTGACAAGGGTTGGTTTATACGAGTTAATAATCGAGAAGGTAGGAATATGATAAAAGAGAGGTTGGATAGATTCTTAATCTCTGCAAATGCTATTGATAATTTCCCCTTCCTTGTGAAAAACTTGGTAAGACAAGCAAACTCTGATCACGATGCTATATTATTGGACACTATGGGTCGAAAGCCTAGAGAGGACTTTCAAGACTCGAAACTGTTCTTTAAATTTAATGCGTACTGGGCGAAAGAGAAAGAAGCTAAGGATATCATTAAGCAAGCTTGGAGCAGTAACGTGATTAACATCATCGAGAAATTTCAGAAAGTGCACGAGGTGCTTGGCCCTTAGCAATATTAGCGGTACAGGAAGATGAAAAATCGTATTCGTCATTTGGTTGCTCATATTGATAAGCTCATTGATGGACCTTATATAGAGTTTACTGCCAATATGTTAAAAATTTCTCATAACAAGCTGGGGCATGTTTATGCTAAAGAGGAGAGCTACTGGGCTCAAAAATCGCGCATTCGTTGCCTTAAAGAGGGCAATAGAAATACCACATTTGGGCCACTAGCAGGTTAAAGAAGAATAAAATTGAGGGGCTGAAGGATTCAAATGTTATTTGGGTGAGAGATACGAATAACATTTGTAGGGTTGCTCGAGACTATTTTTACAATCTTTTTAAACCGAAGGCTTCCAATCATGATGTTAATTACTTGAATTACATTCAAAGGTGTGTCACTCAGAATGTTAACAACATGCTGACTAGACAAATTATGGACGATGAGATCCTTGAAGCGTTCAATCAAATGGACCCCCGTAAAGCTCCTAGTATTAAAATTTGGATGTGGTGGGTAAAGATATTCTAACTCTTTGACATGATATTTGAGAAGACAATAAGGACATTTCTAGTCTTAATGATACGAAGATCCTCCCCATTCCTAAGATAAAGGACCCTATTGATATGACTAACTTTCGACTTATTAGCTTGTGCAGGGTGATCTACAAAATTATTTTTTAAGGTTTTAGCAAATCGACTAAAGGTTGCTCTTCCCTTTTGTGTCAGTCAAAATAAAAGTGCTCTCGTCTCAGATTGCATGATTCATGATAACATCCTTATTGCTCATGAGTTGATTCACTATTTACAGAATTTAAAAAAAGGCCCAAACAAAGGTTTTTTATCAAGCTCGATATGAGTAAGGCTTATGACTGCATCGAGTGGAATTTTCTTAAGAAGGTAATGGAAAAATGGGCTTTGGTGACAACTAGATTGAAAAAATCATGTGTTGTGTTTAGTCGGTGAGGTACGTGGTTGAGTGCAACATGGTCCTCTCGAAAGCTATTACTCCCAAGCGGGGTCTTCGTCAAGAGGACCCCCTCTCCCCTTATCTCTTTTTATTTTGCATGGAGGCTTTATCAAGAATGCTTATACATGCTCAAGATACTAGTCATATTTGATGTATTCGTGCTAGCCAAAATGGTCTTGTATTAACCATTTGTTTTTTTTTTGTCGAAGATGCCCTTCTTTTTATTAGGAATTAAAGAAATGAAGTCAATGCCATTATGAAAATCCCGACTTATGCTTTGTCAGTTTTTCTTGCTCCTAGGGGTACTTTAGAGGACATGCAATCAAGAATACGTCAAATGTGGTGGGCATGCAAAGAGAAATGGAGAGGTTGGGCAATGCTTTCATGAGACAAAATTTGCTTACCTAAAGGCATGAGAGGGCTTAGCTTTAGAGACCTACGTCTTTTCAACTTGGCTCTTCTTGGCAGACAAGTTTAGAGGCTTCTCACCCTCAAAGACACGTTATGCTATCGAGTGCTTAGCTCAAAATACTTCCTTAATGGCGATCTCTTCCACCCTAAAAAAGTTGATAAACCATCTTACACTTGGTCTAGCATCTTTACGAAAGCAAAGGCTCTTGAAAGTGGCTTCGGTTGCCAAGTTGGGGATGGGAATAACATTAATATCTGTGAATATAATTTGGATTTTGAAGGGTTAAACGGTGAGTCCCTGTGCATGTCTGCTTCAACAATTCTCGAATGTAAAGTTCGTGATTTATGGATTAATAACCCTCCAAGCTAGAACAATGATAGGGTCTGTGAGCTTTATGGCACTCTTGTAGGGGATCAAATCTATAATTGACCTATTATTTCCAATGGCCTGAATGACAGAATGATATGGCTTCATAATCCCCATGGCTTCTACAATTCTAAGTTTACCTATTCGTGGCTTCTTCTCAAGCAAGTTGGCTTTGGTCCGCATAGAATTGTTTTTGCAAGACAATTTGGAAGCTCAAAACCCTCCATAAAATTCGGGTTTTTTGATGGCGAATGGGTCATGATCTGCTTCCTACGAATGCCAAAATTTCCTCCATTCGATAGAACTTTAGGAGGGACTGCCCTAGGTGTGGTGCAAGTGTAGAAACTTTCATTCACGCCCTTAAAGACTGTCCTACTGGTCGTGCCATCCTTACCCTTGTGGGTTTAGATAGTAGACTCCTCGACAAAGATTACCTCTACTGTGTTGACTGGCTCAAAGATGTTATGCGTATCTTGGACAGAAAAGTTGTTGAAGACTTTATAATGACACTTTGGAACAGCTGGAAAAACCGCAACAATTTTGTCTTTCGTGGGAAGAAAGATGAATCTCGGGTCGTTTGGGATAGCGCTAGAATGCTTTGTCATGATTTCTGAATCCATAATTTGGTTAATAAGTCGGTTCTTCCATTAACTCCTGGTGTTCAGAAATTGGAGAAGCCATCATGTAGGACCGTAAAGATAAATATCGATGCTACTGTCCTCAACAACAAAACATGCTTTGGTGTAATTATCCGTGACTGCGATGGTTTTGTTTTTGGTGGAGGAGGTGGCTTCAAGGATGAGTTAATGACAACAGAATGGGTGGAGTTATATGCTTTTGAGGAGGGCCTTAAGCTTGCGCATTCTTTTAATATTGATAATGCCATTTTGGAAACTGATTGTGCCAGTCTTGTGAACAGATCCAAGAAATGTAAAGAGGATATTACAATTATTGGCCATCGCATTAAGGAGATGTATAAAACATTGGAGATGTTTACTACTGCAGATGTTAAGTGGGCCAATCGAAGTTACAATAACGTTGTGGACTTTATTTGCAAATATGCTATTTTTAATAATTGTAACATGTTGTTTGGTATGGATTATCCTAGAGACATCCATGATATTGTAATTCGTGACTCTTTTAATTGAGTTTTGACCTTTGGGTCTTTTTGTCAAAAAAAAAAAAAAATCATTTATTTTCTTTTTTACAGGTTTCTTTTTGGGCCAAAGTACATACAAATTGAAGCCATTAGCCCAATTATTTCAATTTTCATAAATTTGCGCTAATACATTTTCTTTTCCGGCTAAATGCCAATTGTGTTACCTTGTCTGACCATGATTAAAGCCAATCTTGTCGCACACATTACAACTTCTTCTCTCCCACGTTTTAACATAACTGATTCAATTTCTTCCCACATTTTCATCCCATTTCATTTTGGGCTTTTACTTTTTTTTTTTTTTTCATTCATAACCGAAATAAAATCTAGCCTTTCAATAGCTTCACAAACATCTTCTTCTTCGACCTCTGCCTCTTCACACACCTTCTTCAGTAAACTTGCTGAAGATAAATACCATAAAAATATTTCCAAAAGACCATACTACATGGAAAAAGGAGTCTTTTTTTAGGATGTTCCCTTTATGGGGTATATAGAGGAAATCTCATCAGTTGTCAAAAAGCATGGATGGGAAATCTTTTGTCTCCATACTGACGATGTCCTCCTAAAGGTAATGAAAGAGTTTTATGCCCACATTACTTCTCCTGACAACGCATTTATATACATGCGTGGCACATCAGTTCTATTTTATAAAGACTCCATCAATGCCCAATATGGATTGTCTGAAGGTCTTGACCAGCATGTTGACTTTGTGAAGATAGTGTCCCCAGAGCACTTAATCTAGGTTCTCACTGATGTTTGTATGGAAGGTACACAATGGTCAATTTCAAGAAATGACTGTTACAACGTTGACAATGTCATATTGAAGCCTCAATGTAAGATTTGGTACTATTTATTGAAAACCCGTCTCATCCCTTCTACACATAATGCTACAATCTCAAAGGAGCGATTATTGCTTCTCCAGTCCATAATGGTAGGCCGAAAGTTAGTCTTGGAAACATTATCTTTCGTGAGATTCATCATTGTGCCCAAAAGAATGCTAGCACCTTAAATTTCCCCTCACTGATCACTGCACTCCACCAAAGAGTCAAGGTTCCCCTGTCACCAAATGCAGACCACCTTCCAAACAAAGGGGCTATTACTACGCACATTGCGCTGAAACTGGCTGGCGAAGAAGTGCCAAGTCAATGACTGAGCTGTGAATGATTGAAGCTGTAGAGGGTTTGAAATAATAGTTTTGTTTGTTGGAAAAAAAAACATCATAAAATGCTTGTCATTGACTTTGGCAAAGCTCAATAGGAAATGGCCATCTTTTGGAAATATGTTCGCCAATGTGATATTGTCATTCGTAAATCCCTGCAAAAGAACTTACGCCCAATCGCACCATTTCATGTTTTTCCTGAGGAAATGCTATTGAATCCTGAAGCAAAAGATGAAAGCCTACTATTGCTCTCACGCACAACCAAGAACTAGAGAGAGATGAAGTTAGGACAGAATCTGTCCACACTGAATCTGATAATGATGGAATGGATACCAGTCAGACTACTGCACCTGCACCATAATCCAAGGCCCCTATGACTGCCCAGGAATGTTCAGTTCATCAACTTATTGATGAAATCATAAAGTCAGATACAGAGATGATGAGGAAGAGGTGCCCATCAACCAACTTAAGAGAAAAAGATTCAAGAAAGCTGCTGGTAAAACCGTTCAAGCTGATAGTGATGACTCGGATAGGCCGCAACATTACAAATAAGCTACAAAGAAATGTACACAACCCAAGTAAAGTAACATTCTTCCTATCCAAGCTTTGATTTTGATAATTTTCAGTCATTTTAGTTCATATATGTTCATTGCATTCATGTAGCTTTTATTCATTTAATTCTTTCATGTTCATGCATTAAGGATAATGCATCCTTTAGGTTTGGGGTGTGTTGTGCATATAGACTGTATTGTTAATTGTTCATATAGTCCTTTTAACATAACATTCAATTTCCATTCAACTGCCTGATTATGTGAATATATGATTATCAATGATGCTCAATGAGTATATTAACTCTTCTTTGTAAACTTAGAAAATATTGTGATAGTTGTTTAGGCTTGTTTAGCATAGGACAGTTCTTGAAAATGAATTTCTAAAAGTAGAATAATTGAAATGAAAATGCAATTAGGCTATAGTAGCATTATTTGAATAAATTTAGGACTTCTTGACTTAAATTCAGTATAGTAATAGTGTATAATTTATATCATGGTAAAATAATATGAATACTCCAATGTTTGAACCTATTGAGTAAGTCAGTAATATTTTGTTTGCTCCATTATATTGGGGACTGAAAAATGGGTTCAGATATGAGTGTTTTTCTATAATAAAAAAAAATAGTGTACATATTTTAGGGACACTCCACTGAATTTTGAGGCTAAATTGCTAAGAAGGTAGTTGTTTTCTCCATCCATCTTTTTAGTTAAAAGCTTTTGTTTCATGAGTGATTTATATTCAAATTGTGACATGATATAATACATGGCAGTCTAGTGTATGCTCCAATGAGGTTGTCAAGTATAAAATCATGTGATAATATGAAATCCCTTGAAGAATTTTGGGCTGCAAATTGAATAGTTGTAAAAAAAAAATTGAGTTTAGGAGAGAGATAACCTAGGTATATTCAGAAGAAATCTGCTATAGTTTTAATTGTTGAAATATTTAAGAACTTTTACCTTTAGGAAACATTTTCTTCAATTCATTTGCTAAACCAGTTTACAAGAACTGTAAGCAATTTTTCTTTGTTTCAGTAGGAGATTGCTGAGAATAGAGGTACACAGTATGCTCATTATGATTTGGTAATATAATTGGTGACTGATTGTTTTGGCAATTCCTTACATTCATACACATGCATACATCGTTTGCTTGAGGACAAGCAATAATTCAGGTTCGAGGGTGTGATAACTCTTGAAAAGAGTTATATTTTAGGCCTCTAAATGGAATTATTTGCTTGTAATTAAGTAAATACATTTGCATTTTTAGGATGAATTTAGAACATTGCATAACAAAGCTTGGATTGAGCTATAATAGTCATCATTTATTACTTTTATTACTTGGGGAAGGAAAAGTTGTGGTTTTCGTCGGACACAGGTGCAGGTAAAAGAAGAGGATGAAGAGGATGCAGGAGGAAAATAAGGGAAGTGAAACATTGCCGTGGCAAATGGTGAGATTGATGGTCAACATAATTGCCATGGAAATTCTAGGAAGATGACTCAGCACTCTATCCACTTCACTCTAAGCCAGTTGGACATGCACCAGAAAAACCACCATGGAAAAGAGGAGAAATAAATGTGTGTTGAGAAGGACGGATCCACCTAATTAAAAAAATATGAGAGAAGAAGAAAAAGAATTAGAGGGAATTAGCGTGAGAAAGAAACTTGTGACAACAAATTTCTCTCTGCCAAAAAAGAACTCCATTGGAGAATTCCAGAGAAAGAGAGGGTAGCAGCTTAGAAGAGAGCAGAACACAGACGCGAGGAAGGCCAAAAGAAATCTATCCTAAATTCACGAGAAATTTGAAGATAAAAGAGAAGCTGGAGTGTGGCGAGGATTCCTGTAGTTCTTCCTTTATTTTCTAGATTGACATTTCTGTGATTCAAAAAATTATTTGACAAATGTTGATGAATGATTTTATTTTGATGTTTACTTTTCCACCCATGAACTAAATCTTTTCTGGGTTAGAGTTTTTTGGGTGAAAGTTTTATCATCTTTAGTAACCATGATTTGAGATTATCTATATAACTGTTTCATTTGTTTTAAAATATTTTAAATACATGCATGCAAGCTATAGACATAGTTGAATGTAGGCTGTGTTCTTAGGTGTATTTAATTTTAAAAAGGTTAAGTATACTGGATCTTGAATCGTTTGATACAAGAAAATACTCGATAGAATATTCGTAGCACTCTAAACATAGATGTTGCGAGTTGTACATAGAGGAATGTTCATTGCAGTTATCAATCCCAAGTTCTACAGACGTACATGAACTTAGATTTTTAGCTTAAGATGTAGCAATTGAAAGAGGCAGGTCACAGTTGTAACACCCCATACCCGAGTCCGAGGCTAAAACCGGATATAAGACATTACCATGCTTGAACCTTCTTAAACATGTACTTACGGGCTATAAAATTTTGCTCAAATTGAAAAATTCTCTTTTTTAATCAATTCATACATTTTATGGGCCTACGAGGCCTTAAACTTACGTCTGAAAATTTTTGGAACTCAACTGGAAACTTTTTCTCACAACAGGGGTCAAACGCCCGTATGACTTGGGACACACCCGTGTACCCCTAAGACATGCCTGTGTCCTTCACCCGTGGTCGGCACTGACTAATTACACACGGCCTTGACACGTCCGTGGCCCTAGACCGTATGCCATACCTTGACATACTAACTTATTCACACGGCTTGGAGCACACGCCCATGTGCTAACCGTGTGTCACACACAGCCTATACAAACGGCAGTGGGGTTAGCCGGTGGTCTATTCTAACTTAAGACACTAACATGCAGGGAACACACGGCCTAGACACACGCCCGTGTGTCTATCCGTGTGGGAACTTAGAGGCTATTTACCAAGCCAATTACCACCCTGAAATCAAGATCAATCTCAAGCCAAATTCAACAATTCAAATACTTCGTCTAACATTAACAAAGATGCATACTTTATTGATATAAATATACATACATACCTAGTCAAACTTGGCCAATCTCTTTAGCCAAATACAAAATAATAATAAACTTGATAGCCCACACCTTAGCCCTTCTTAAGAGATATTTCAAAACGAAATGCTTCCTATACATGCCATACTTAATATAAATAACATGGCTATACCAAAATAGAAAATGATAGTGTGCTTCGAGCTCCGACTTTAATGATTCACAAGTTAGCTTAGCGGGACTACATAGAAAGAAAGAATTAAAAACGTAAGCATTTAGTTTAGTAAGTTTGCATGTAATACACATAGCAATATAATTACTTAATCAAAACTCATTCATCATAAATAAAGGCATTGCCTAACTCATGTGTTTGAGCTTACTTACTCTTGAGGATTCTTACATAACTCATGAAACTTACTAGTCTCAACTTCATCATTCACCACATGTATAATACTCTTAGTTAACTTTAACTAGTATGACTTGATGATAGCTTTACTTACTTAAATTCTTCCATTCTCATTCAATCTTTACTCTTATGCCCAATGAATTACTATGCAACACCCCAAACCCGGTCTATCCGTTAAGACCAGATTTGGCATGTCACACGAAATGAACATACATCTAGTCTTTTAAAGATTTAAAGAAATCAGATTTTCAAAAACGTTTTGATATGAAGTTTATTGAAAACCAAAGTTGATTGCTAAATCTAATAATTTGAGGTGTAAGGATTTATAAAATGTAACTTAGAAAAGTTAATATTTTAAGAAGATTTAAAAGAGTTTGAAAATAATTTTGAAAAAAAATAGAATGACATTGTTAACAGAAAATTTTTCGAGTAAAAATATTTAAGAGTGTAACCCCTTTCTTTTTGAGAAAAACATTTATTTCAATTTTAAGATAAATCCCACTTAGAGTATTCAAGCAATTTATAAAATCCATCCAAAAATAAAACATCATTAAAAATTTATCCAGAGGCCTTATTACAACATAATCTTAAATAGCAAAATGATAAAAAAATACTTAGAAGAAATCTGAAATTTAAATAACCCATTATTCGTAGTATGCCTCCATTGAGTCGTCCACGGCCCAAGCCTCCGTCACTGATCATTATCTGAGAAAAGTAAGGAAAACGGGGTGAGTTACTTAGAACTCAGTGTGTAACCCACTTTCCGTTGTCACGGGGCCAAAAATTCAATTAAGCATTTATTGGGCCAACGCCCATTTACAATCATAACATAATATCATATATAACATGCATGTCTTATGCAATTTCCCAACCAAACCTAGTTTTCCATCCGCTACACACCACCCGTACCAACCAACACACCTGTGGGGAGCTTTAGTCACCCACCTCGCCAACACACCAAACTGGGCATTAAGCCATATATCATACTGGGCATTAAGCTATATATCAATTTGTGGACAAGCCACTAAAATTTTGTAGCAAAACTACCAGAACTTCTTTTCATCAAATATCCCAACCCATGCAAATCATGTATATAATATGCACATTCAATTACTACAATCCATTCATATAATTATTACAAACATACGGCCCATTATAAAAATTTTCACAATCTGGCCCATATCACATTTTGGCCCTTATAACTCATACACACTTGGCCCATAAATCAAATATCACATTTGGCCCATATATCAAATATCACATTTGGCCCATATATAATATATCACATTTGGCCCATATATCAGATATCACATTTGGCTCATATATCAAATATCACATTTGGCCCATATAGTCACTTTTATCTATTTGGCCCATTGAGGGCAATTTCGTAAAATTCACAGTCTTAATGCCAATTTCATAGTCTTTACCGATAAATTGATAAATATGCAAGTTTACCCGATTTCACTATCTTGTGATTTAATCAAGCGATTAATACGATATAGTTATTTAACCCATGAGATCCAGTGTGAGATTACACACCTGATTACGGTAAGCACTACACTTTCCTGATCGTCAACACCTAAAACTATTTTAACGCTCGATTAGATCATTAACATTTATAGTAAATTTACTCTAAATTAAACGGTCTAGGTTTTTACCCTCGGATTCGCGAATAACAACTATTTTCCGGTTCTCCCCATTGACGGTTCACAACCCGGTGGAAAATCCCAAATAGCTAATGGCTCAGAACTGCGAACAACCTCGAATAGTTGATTTTCACTGGATGAGGGTCCACAACCCGATGGAAAATCCCGGATCGCCGAAACAGCCCTTCGTTTGAATCTAGAAGGATCGTAAATCTGGTCCTTTTTCGATTGCCAAACCCTACTCCTTTTGATTCGATCTTGTTTGCCTCCATTGAACAAATAAATATTAGTCCAACTAATATTTCGTTATTATAACCGATTGTTCTTATGAGCGAAGTTGGCTTACCACAAAATCCTTGCGTTCACAGGATGAAAATCGAGTGATAGAGTCCCTATGATAAAATCGGTTAACCAACACTATCTTTAACAAATAAAAAGTAATATAGAACCCTTCGAAAAATATCCATACCTTGAACGATGAATTTTCCTTTTTCACACGATCTTCCTATGGCTAGAATCGATTAAGCGATGTCGAAATAATCGGCACTCCATTACACCACTACAAGAAGAAAGGTTTTGTTTGAAAGAGAACAGAAGATGATTTCGGTCAAAAAGACCCTCCCAAATCAACATATGAATTTCGGCAATAGAGGAAAAATAAAATAATTGAAAAGAGTGTTCTTACCGATTGTTCAAAGATGACCACTCGAATGAAAAAGAGGGTTAAATGGAAAATGGAAGATTCGACTATAGTGAAAATATTGGAAAGGATGATGATCAATAGCATTTGGCCATGGTGAAATATTAAAGAGGAAGTGATGTTTGAGAGTTTTTGCAAGAAGAAAAGAAGAAGAAAATATGGTGTTTATGTTTCGGGTTTCCTTTCAAGAATGGAAGATGAACAAAGAAAAAGTCTTGAGGCTAGTGTGCATTCGGCAAGAGAAGAAAAGAACAAAAAGAAAGAAAAAATGCCCTTCAAGATTGTATGGTTTCGGAACAAAGAGAAAAAGATTTTAGGGTGAATGAAATATAATACCGAATTGGTCAAAATGAAATGGCCAAAACAAAACACAAATTTTACCTATTGCTCAAGACACATTCGGCTCGGGAGAAGAATTTGGAGAGAAAGATTTTGGAGAGGAAAAACTTTTGATACTCCAAAATGCCAAAATGAAAAATAACCAAACTAACACCTACCTTACCAAATGCTAACCAAAAATTTGGCCATCCCCCCAAGCCCCTAAAATCGTCCAAGTGCATGGCCAAATGGTCAAAGTTTAGCCACCCAAACTTTCCAAAACATCTTCCTTGTTATAAGCCTTATGTTCCCCCTACATGCCTTTTCCATTTGATTCCTTTCCCTATGTTTAAGCTTGCCTTTTCTCTTAGCCACCTTACCATAAAAATAAAAGTCCAACTTACCATAAGTTACATGTTTGGCCGACACTATGAGGAAGAAAAGCAAAAAAAAAAAAAAAAAAAAATCTCACATGCACACCCAGGGATTCGAACTCCTTCCCTCAAGGAACACATATGGCGCCATCTCCTCTTTACTAATTGCTCTTTTATGCTAACTTTTTACCACTTAATTGCCTTAAGCTTTAGGGTCACTTGTTCCATTTCATTAAGGTACTAAGTACCAAACATTATACCAATACCAAATAAATCCCGAGCCTTCTCAGGACTATTTAAACACACACATTGGATATTTAAACTAGCTGAACACCAAAATAATGCAACATATAAAAAAAAAAACTCATATTTTAGGATGTTACAATTCTACCTCCCTTAAAGAAAATTTCGTCCTCGAAATTTACCTGGTTAAAAGAAGTGAGGATATTGCTATCGAATTATCTCCTCAGGCTCCCATGTAGCTTCCTCCACTCCGTGATTACGCCATAAAACCTTGACTAATGGTACAGTTTTCCTTTTCAGCACCTTTACATCTCGATCTAGAATTTTCACTGGCTCTTCCTCAAATGACAAGTCAGGCCTTAACTCAACTTCCTCTATCGATACTATGTGAGATGGATCCTTTCGATAACGGCTCAACATTGAAACATGGAAAACACTATGAATCTGACTCAACTCCGGAGGTAATTC
This sequence comes from Gossypium rotundifolium, assembly GCA_025506655.1. Lineage (NCBI taxonomy): Eukaryota > Viridiplantae > Streptophyta > Magnoliopsida > Malvales > Malvaceae > Gossypium > Gossypium rotundifolium. Next base: position 67,067,622 of record CP106722.1, read on the forward strand.
AAGCTGATAAGCCACTAGTCCTACATGCTTCAACACACGGTACGGCCTGATGAACCGAGGGATCAACTTGCCCTTCCTTCCAAATCTGAAGATCTTCTTTCAAGGTGAGACCTTTAGAAAGACTTGATCTTCTACCGCAAACTCAATATCCTTATGCTTCAGATTCGCATAAGATTTTTGTCTATCCGAAGCTTCCTTTAACCATGCCCGAATTACCTTTACCTTTTCTTCCATATTTGATATCAATTCAGGACCCAATAATTATCGTTCCCCCAATTCAGTCCAACAAGTAGGAGTACGACACCTACGACCATACAATGCTTCATAGGGTGCCATTTGGATACTGGATTGATAACTATTGTTATCATAAACTCGCCAAGCGGTGAAAATCCTCCCAACTCCCTCTGAAGTCAATCACACAGCCCTTTAACATGCCTTCTAGGATCTGGATTACTCTCTCCGACTGACCATCCGTCTGAGAATGAAATGCCGTACTAAAATTCAACTTGGTTCCCAAAGCTTCATGTAAAGCCTTTCAAAACCGTGATGTAAACCTAGGGTCCCTCTCCGATATAATAGACACTGGTACCCCATGCAACCTCACGATCTCTGCTACATACAACTTGGCCAACTTTTGCAATGAGTAATCCATTCGAACAGGTAGAAAATGGGTAGTCTTAGTCAAACCGATCCACTATTACCCCACCGAAATCTTTCTTAGTAGGCGATAAAGGTAACCCACTAACAAAGTCAATCGTTATCCGTTCCCATTTTCATAATGGAATCTTTACCGGTTGCAACAATCCCGATGGTAATTGGTGTTTCGCCTTCACTTGTTGACAAGTCAAGCACTTACTCACATATTCAGTAACTTCCCGTTTCAACCCTGGCCACCAATACTGCTCACAGAGGTCTCGATACATTTTATTTCCCCCGGGGTGCATAGCATAAGGGCTACTATGCGCCTCTTGCAGAATCATTTGTCTCAATTCTGAATCTTTGGGCATACAAATTATTCCACAAAAACACAGTACTCCATCCTTATCAAATCCAAAATCCCCTATTACACCACCTTCCACTTGCTGAAGTAAGGGACCCAACTTTTCATCTGATAACTGCTTTTCCTTGATCTGACCTAACCACATAGGCTTCACCTGAAGTTCGGCTAGCAGACTACCATCTTCATACAGACTGAGATGAGCAAACATCGCTCTCAACTCTAATATCACCTTACGACTCAACGCGTCTGCCACCACATTAGCCTTTCCAGGGTGATACTCGATTGAGAAGTCGTAATCCTTCAACAACTCTATCCACCTCCGCTGTCTCAAGTTCAACTCCTTTTGAGTAAGGAGGTACTTTAGACTCTTATGGTCCATATAAATGATCGACTTCTCACCATAGAGATAGTCCTCCAAATCTTTAGAGCAAAAACCACCGCAGCTAACTCCAAATCGTGAGTAGGATAGTTGACTTCGTGTGGCCTTAACTGACGAGATGCATAGGCCACTACTTTTCCACCATGCATCAACACACATCCTAAACCTGTGTGTAATGCATCGCAGTAAACGATAAACTCTTTTCCAGCCTTAGGTTGAATCAGTACTGGTGCTTCCGTCAAAATTTTCTTCAGTTTTTCAAAACTTTCTTGCTGTTGTTCTGTCCACACAAATGATACTCCCTTTTGCAACAGTTTAGTTAGGGGTGCAGCAATCAACGAAAACCCTTCAAAAAAAGTCTATAATAACCAGCCAATCCTAGGAATCCCCAAATTTCTGCCACTGTCTTCGGTGGTTTCCAATCCAACACAGCCTCTACCTTCGAGGATCAACTCTGATTCCTTCGGCTGACACAACATGTCCCAAGAAAGTCACTTCCTTCAGCTAGAATTCACACTTACTGAATTTGGCATAAAGTTACTTTTCCCGCAATATTTGCAATACCATCCGCATATGTGAATCATGCTCTTCTTCATTCTTTGAGTATAGCAAGATATCATCTATAAAAACCACCACAAACCGGTCTAAGTAGGGTTGAAAGACTCGGTTCATCATGTCCATAAATACAGCTGGTGCATTAATCAATCCAAACGGCATCACCAAGAACTCATAATGTCCATAACGAGTTCAAAATACCGTCTTATGAATATCCTCCTCTTTAACCTTGAGTTGGTGATAACTCGACCTCAAATCTATCTTGGAGAAAACTGAAGCTCCTCTCAATTTATCAAATAGGTCATCGATTCTTGACAATGGATACCTATTTTTGATCGTCAATTTATTCAATTGCCTATAATCAATGCACATACGCATCGACCCATCCTTCTTCTTAACGAACAAGACTAGTGCTCCCCACGGTGACACACTCGATCGAATGAATCCCTGATCCAACAACTCTTAAATTTGAACCTTAAGCTCTGCTAACTCCTTCGGTGCCATCCTATAAGGAGCAATGGATATCGGAGCCATTCCGGGCAAAAGCTCAATGCCAAACTCTACTTCCCGGTCTAGACGTAAACCCAAAAGTTTCTTGGGAAAAACATCTGAATATTCTTTCACCGTTCTAACATCTTCCACCGATAATTCCTTGACATCCAAAGCACTAATGAAGGCTAGGAATGCTCTACACCCTTTTCGCACCAACTTTTCTGCCTTTAAAGCAAATATCACATTTGCTAAATAGTTTCTCCATTCGCCTATCATCACCACTTCCTGATCTTCCAAAGTCCTTATCGACATCTACTTTGCATCACAATCCAAGTGCACCCGGTGTTTTACCAACCAATCCATGCCAAAAATAAGGTCGAACTCATCGAAAGGCAGTTCCATCAGATTCGCCAAAAATATTTATCTTCGAATTTCTAAGGGCACATCTCTAAATAATTTATTTACTAGCATAGAATGTCTTAAAGGACTAATTACCGTCATCTCTTTATCAGAAATCTCAGATCTAATGTTCAAATTTCCAGATATAGCACTAGAAACATACGAATGGGTAGATCCGATATCAATCAAAGCAGTAACAAGTACATCAGAGATGAAGAACGTACCGGTTATCATATCAAGGGCATCACCATCTTCTCGGCGTCTAACCGCATAAACTAACCCTGGCTGTCTCGCCTCTGCGTTACCCCTAAAGCCATTACCTCTACCCAGTGCACATTGAACTCGAACTACGCCATTACCACCTCGACCTGGTCTACGACCCCTTGATGGCTGCTGAGTGCCTCTAGCTAGCTGTGCATCAGAGTTATGAGCTTCTTGAGTCGGAGCAGTCCTTCGAGAACAATTCTTAAGCTGATGATCCTTAGAACCACATTTGAAGCATCCACCGGCTCTCTTCTAGCATTAACTAGAGTGTCGTCTCCTACAGTCATCACATGGTTGAATCTGATTGGTAGCCGTAGGTGCTCTAGCTTGAACTGGTTCATCATTTTTGAGCCTCTTCTGAAACCTATTAGCAGGACCCGAATACCTAAAGTCCCTCTTGTTCCTGCCTCTATCTCTTTTTTGGTTTTGCCTCCTCCGAGTTCTTAGCCTCTTCAGCTATTTTGGCTTTATCCACAAGCATGGAAAAAGTCCTTTCTTGTTGTGGGGCAATCAGTACCCTCAACTCATCATTCAATCCATCTTCAAAACGCACAGAGCGTTCATAGTCAGTTGGCACTATAGTTCGAGCATAACGACTCAAATGTAGAAATTCTGCTTCATAAACTGCCACCGTCTTATTTCCTTGAACCAGATTTAAGAATTCCTTCCTTTGGGCATCCACATAGCTTTCCCCAACATACTTTCCTTGGAATGCAGTTTTGAAGAAATCCCAAGTAATACGTTCGGCCTGAGTGCCTTCCCGAACAGTGAGCCACCATTGATATGCCTCGTCCCTCAACAACGACATAGCTCCTCTTAGTTTCTGCTCTGCAGTACACTCCAGGTCGTCCATAATCCGCTCCACAGCCTCGAGCCAATGCTCCACAACATTTGGGGCTACTCTCGAGATACCCCTAAAAGTCTCAGCACATTTGATCTGAGTCGCTCCGATATTGATCCACGAGCTACTGGTCCTGATCTAACCCCAGCAACCCTTTCCAAAACTCGTAACATTGCTTGAGACAGAGCAATGTCTTCTCTAATACGGTCATGTGACCCATTTTCTGACACAGGTGATGCCGGCGCGTCCATTTTCGACATATGCCCTGATGCCTCAGACACCACTCTAGCACCTCGGCCTCTACCACAGCCACGTCTACCACGTCCACGTCCTCTAGCACTCATATTGACTATTTTGTTTCAGTCTAATTACAAGTATTATGAATTAGTATTCTATTTTAGTGTTTTATTAACGATATTTTATGAGATATAAGAGGTAGAGTTGTTTTCGTAAACGCATCTTATAGTCTCAATCTCTATAGTTTCAACATCTAAAGCTAAAAGTTCTAGAGGGTTCCTATAGTCATATCACAATAATAATAATAATAATTAAATTTCAATACACTTACTTGACTTGGTGCCGGATACTCGTGGTGCCAGACTACCTTTGAAACATGCGTTCTATAACTCAAAATAGTTTTGAAAAAATATTTTAAACCCAAACCACAGCTAAGTTTTGAACTAGGCTTTGATACCATAAAATGTAACACCCCAAACCCGGTCTATGCGTTAAGACCAGATTTGGCATGTCACACGAAATGAACATACATCTAGTCTTTTAAAGATTTAAAGAAATCAGATTTTCAAAAACATTTTGATATGAAGTTTATTGAAAACCAAAGTTGATTGCTAAATCTAATAATTTGAGGCGTAAGGATTTATAAAATGTAACTTAGAAGAATTACTACTTTAAGAAGATTTAAAAGAGTTTGAAAATAATTTTGAAAAAAATTTAGACTGACATTGTTAACAGAAAATTTTTCGAGTAAAAATATTTAAGAATGTAACCCCTTTCTTTTTGAGAAAAACATTTATTTCAATTTTAAGATAAATCCCACTTAGTGTATTCAAGCAATTTATAAAATCCATCCAAAAGTAAAACATCATTAAAAAATTATCCAGTGGCCTTATTACAACATAATCTTAAATAGTAAAATGATAAAAAAAATACTTAAAAGAAATCTAAAATTTAAATAACCCATTATTCGTAGTATGGCCTCCACTGAGCCGTCCACGGCCCAAGCCTCCGTCACTGATCATTACTTGAGAAAAGTAAGGAAAACGGGATGAGTTACTTAGAACTCAATGTGTAACCCACTTTCCGTTGTCACTGGGCCAAAAATTCAATTAAGCATTTATTGGGCCAAAGCCCATTCACAATCATAACATAATATCATATATAACATGCATGTGTTATGGAATTTTCCAACCAAACCTAGTTTTCCATCCGCTACACACCACCTGTACCAACGAACACACCTGTGGGGAGCTTTAGTCACCCACCCCGCCAACACACCAAATTGGGCATTAAGCCATATATCAAACTGGGCATTAAGCTATCTATCAAACTGGGCATTAAGTCATATATCAATTTGTGGACAAGCCACCAGAATTTTGTAGCAAAGCTACCAGAACTTCTCTTCGTCAAATATCCCAACCCATGCAAATCATGTATATAATATGCACATTCAATTACTACAATCCATTCATATAACTATTACAAACATACGACCCATTATAAAAATTTTCACAATCTGGCCCATATCACATTTTGGCCCTTATAACTCATATCACACTTGGCCCAAATATCAAATATCACATTTGGCCCATATATCAAATATCACATTTGGCCCATATATCAGATATCACATTTGGCCCATATAGTCACTTTTATCTATTTGGCCGATATATCAGATACACATTTGGCCCATTTAGTCACTTTTATCTATTTGGCCCATTGAGGGAAATTTCGTAAAATTCACAGTCTTAATATCGATTTCATAGTCTTTACCAATAAATTGATAAATATGCAAGTTTACCCGATTTCACTATCTTGTGATTTAACGAAGGGATTAATACGATATAGTTATTTAACCCATGAGATACAGTGTGAGATTACACACCTTATTACGGTAAGCACTACACTTTCCTGATCGCCAACAACTAAAAAAATTTTAACGCTCGATTAGATCATTAACACTTATAGTAAATCTGCTCTAAATTAAACGATCTAGGTTTTTACCCTCGAATTCGCGAATAACAACTATTTACCGGTTCTCCTAGTTGACGGTTCACAACCCGGTGGAAAATCCCGAATAGCTAATGACTCAGTACTGCGAACAACCTCGAATAGTTGATTTTCACCGGATGAGGGTCCACAACTCGGTGGAAAATCCCGAATCGTCGAAATAGCCTTTCGTTTGAATTTAGAAGGGATCGTAATCCACTCCTTTTTCTATCACCAATCACTACTCCTTTTGTTTTGATCTTATTTGCCTCCATTGAACAAATAAATATTAGTCCAACTAATATTTCATTATTATAACCGATTGTTCTTATGAGCGAAGTTGGCTTACCACAAAATCCTTACATTCACAAGATAAAAATCGAGTGATAGCGTCCCTATGATAAAATCGGTTAATCAACACTACCTTTAACAAATAAAAAGTAATATAGAACCCTTCAAAAAATATCTTTACCTTGAACGATGAATTTTCCTTTTTCACACGATCTTCATATGGCTAAAATCGATTAAGCGATGTCAAAATAATCGGCACTCCACTATACCACTACAAGAAGAAAGGTTTTGTTTGAAAGAGAAAAGATGATGATTTCGGTCAAAAATACCCTCTCAAATAAACATATGAATTTCGGCGATAGAGGAAAAATAAAAGAATTGAAAAGAGTGTTCTTACCGATTATTCAAAGATGACCACTCGAATGAAAAAGAGGGTTAAATGGAAGATGGAAGATTCGGCTGTAGTGAAAATATTTGAGAGGATGCTGATCAATAACATTCGGCCATGGTGAAATATTAAAGAGGGAGTGATGTTTGAGAGTTTTTGCAAGAAGAAAAGAAGAAGAAAAATGGGGTGTTTATGTTTTGGGTTTCCTTTCACGAATGGAAGATGAACAAAGAAAAAGCCTTGAGGCTAGTGTGTATTCGACAAGAGAAGAAAAGAAAAGAAAGAAAAAAAAATGCCCTTCAAGATTGTATGGTTTCGGTACAAAGAGGAAAAGATTTTGGGGAGAATGAAAGATAATACCGAATTGGTCAAAATGAAATGGCCAAAAGAAAACACAAATTTTACCTATTGCTCAAGACACATTCGGCTGGGGAGAAGAATTTGGAGAGAAAGATTTTGGAGAGGAAAAACTTTTGATACTCCAAAATGCCAAAATGAGAAATAACCAAACTAGCACCTACCTTACCAAATGCTAACCAAAAATTCGGCCACCCCCTAGCCCCTAAAACCATCCAAGTGCATGGACAAATGGTCAAAGTTTAGCCACCCAAACTTTCCAAAACATCTCCCTTGTTATAAGCCTTATGTTCCCCCTACATGCCTTTTCCATTTGATTCCTTTCCCTATGTTCAAGCTTGTCTTTTCTCTTAGCCACCTTACCATAAAAATAAAAGTCCAACTTACCATAAGTTACATGTTTGGCCGACACTATGAGGAAGAAAAGCAAAAAAATAAAAAAAATAAAATAAAAATAAAAATAAAAATAAAAATAAAAATCTCACATGCACACCTAGTGATTCGAACTCCTTCCCTCAAGGAACACATATGGCGCCATCTTCTCTTTACTAATAGCTCTTTTATGCTAACTTTTTACCACTTAATTACCTTAAGCTTTAAGGTCACTTGTTCCATTTCATTAATGTACTAAGTACCAAAAATTATACCAATACCAAATAAATCCCGAGCCTTCTTAGGACTATTTAAACACACACATTGGATATTTAAACTAGCTGAACACCAAAATAATGCAACATATAAAAAAAAATTCAAATTTTAGGATGTTACATACTATGAATAATCGAGGATACTAAATCTCATCCCACATGTATCTGGATGCCAACTGTAACAGTCCAGTTTATAGCCTAGTTAGAATAGTGGTTTTGGGACCACAAATCTGAGTCCATAAAATATTTTAATATTATTTTTAGTGCCGTTGATATGTGATTAAGCCTGTGGTAAATTTCCCTGAATTAATTTGTCTGTCTATGTGTTTAATTTGGCAAAAGGATGAAAATGCATTAAATGTGAAACTTGTATGCTATTTGTGAAAGTACCTAAGTGTTGTGGCTTTGTAAAGTTGAAGGCCTTAAATGGAAATTAAGCCATTACTATAGGAAGTGGATGACATTAAATGTGATCTTATATATATATATATATATATATTATATGTTTATTTAAATTATATGTTTTCATAAGTTTATAATAAATGTTAAATTAGTATATTAATTTATAAGTTATAATATTATATCAATAAAAAGAAAACAAAAGAAAGTGACTTGGTTATTATCACCATTTGGCCAAACGTTTTAAAGAAAAAGAAAGAATAAAAGCTTAAGGGTTCAGTTGGTTTCAAGCTTGAATTCAAGGTTAGTTTTTGATCCATTTTCGATAATTTCTACGTTTTTGTAATCGTTGCTTTGAGAGCTATCAAACCCATGTCTCAATTTGATGAATTGATAATGTTTGTGTGAGATGCCATTGATGAGATGTTAAGCTTTTTGATGATTTTTGGTGTTAAATGAAAGATATGAATTAGATGAACATACTTTGTTCTTGAATTTTTGATGAATTTAGCTAAATAGGGCTAAATTGAGAAAATGGTATTTTGAAGGAAAAAATAGCAAATTTGATGGAAAATATGGACTTGTATGAGATGTATATGCGTTTGGCTAAGCATGTGTATGTGTGGATTTTGTGAATTTGATGTTTTGAGAAAAATGGAATAAATTGATAAAGTGTGCAAAAATGAGGGTTAATTTGCAAATAGCCCTAAATGTGTGTCCATGGATTGAATTGTATGAATAAGTGAATAAAAGGGTTAATTCTGAATATGTTTAGATCAAGAACCGAGGAAAACAGACTTAGATCGTCGGAATGTGAAAGTAACTGAGTAGCAGTTTTTATTTCGATAAACCGAAACCGAGGTAAGTCACTATGCAAATAAACGTACTTGCATGAAATTGTAATTGTTTATATGACTAATGTTGATAATGGATGCTTATGAGAGGATTATGCATATAAATTCTGTGATAAGGTTAATCTAGTAAGTAAGTTCAGATATAATACTTGCCATTAAATTTGTATCTATGTGATGAAAAATGAATGAATGTATATTAATGAAATAGAAATGTGTTATGTATGAGTTTGAGTATTGAGGCACTAAGTGTGCAAATTTAGAAACAAGACAGAGACGATTAGTACTGTGTGTGCAAAATAATAGAAGCTTCGACTTAATGAGTTGGCACTGTGTGTGCGATACCGAGATAAGCTCGGTTTAAAATAAAGGCACTAAGTGTGCGATGTTATTAAGTTCAGTTTTGTATTAATGCACTAAGTGCGCGATGTCATTTAAGTTTCAACAACGAATCACGGCACTAAGTGTGTGATTATAAGAAATGAATAGCACTGTGTGTGCCATATGAAAACTTCGGCTTATTGAATTGGCAATGTATGTGTGACATCGAAAGAAGTCGATTAAAAGAATAGGCATTAAGTGTGCGGTTATGAGAAATGAATAGCACTGTGTGCGCGATGATATGAAAGTTTCGGCTTTTTGAATTGGCACTATGTGTGCGACATCGAAACAAGTTGATTAAAAGAATAGGCACTAAGTGTGCGATTATAAGAAATGAATAGCACTGTGTGTACGATGATATGAAAGCTTCGGCTTATTAAATTGGCACTGTGTGTGCGACATCGAGACAAGTCTATTAAAAGAATAGGCACTAAGTGTGTGATGATTAATATGCTTCAATTATGTATATAGCACTGAGTGTGCGATTAAGTTGAATGAATATTAAAGGACGATCGACATGTAATATCGAACATTGAATAGCTTGGAAGTTGAATAATTATGTGGTAGATAAGGTATGTATTGAACCTTTGTGGTTGATGAGTTATAAACAAGCTATGAATGAGTGAATGAGTATTTTAGCTGTCTAGGACGTTGGTATTGTACAATCATTCTGAGTTTCCGAGTATCTTATTAGATTTCAAACTGTTCAATGAGTAAATTGAGCTATGAACAATTACGAGAATGTATATTCGTTTCAAATACGTTTGGCATGCACATTAAGTGTGTATAAAAGGTAAGTACCTATATAACTTTGACTTGAAGAAAGGTATGATTGAATATTAGAATGAAATGAGATGCAAGAATGTTTATGTAACACCCCAAACCCGGTCTATGCATTGAGACTAGATTTGGTTTGTTACATGAATCGAGCTATTTTAAAATCTTCAATAAGTTGAAAACTACAATATTTTTTTTTATTACGGGTTTAATAAAAATCAGAAGAGTATTTTAATTTGATGAATATTAGAAAACGTTAGTTAAAAAAAAAATATTATTAACATTGTATTATCAAAACCCTTAGGTAATTTGTTTAAGAGTTAACAATAAGAAAATATTTATAAAAGAATTTCATATACTTGAAAAACCCCAAATTATTTTAATAAAAACATCATATAATTATAGCCCATATTTAAAAGTCCAAAGTATAGTTTAAAACCAAACACACATAAAATCCATAAATTATTTACGGAGGCCCTTATTACAATAACCCAAAATAGTAAAAATACTTATTAAAAAGTTCAGAGTTTAATAAACCCATGTTTTGCAGTATGGCCTCCACGAAGTCATCCTCGGCCCAAGTCCACGTCAATTTCCATTACCTGAGATGGAAAAATAAAAGGGGGTGAGTTACTTAGAACTCAGTGTATAACTCACTTACTTGTCCACTGGGCCAGATTTTCAATTTACGGGGTTTGGGCCTTGAGCCCATAAGCAACAAGTAATAATATAATGAATAATATAATTAATAGCATGCATGTGAAAAATGAATTTTTCCCTCCCAAACCTAATTCCATCCGCTACACACCCCCGTACCAACCATCACACCTGTGGGGATCAAGTCAACCCACCCATGTGAGACCAATCATAGGCATTAAGCCAAATTATATTTTGTGGCATAGCCACCGAACTAGATTGTGACAAAGTCACCGAACTAGAGGCATTGAGCCAATTATTATTTTGTGGCAGAGCCACCGAACTAGAGGCAAATAGCCATTTATAACTTTTGTGGCAGAGCCACCGAACTAGAGGCAAATAGCCATTTATAACTTTTGTGGCAGAGCCACCGAACTAGATTTTGACAACAGGCCTTCTTCTCTTCATCATTTCCCAACCCATGCAATATGTATGCAATAGTAAACTATGGTCATACAAAATTTTATTAAAAGGCCCATTACAAGAGTTAATATTTCCAAATCTTTATTAAGGCCCAAAAATAACACTTTGGCCTAATTAACTATTTATCAACTTAGGCCCAATTTTACGATCTAGCAAGTATTTTAGCCCAATTTACATTCATATAGAGATTTCGGCCCGATTTTCAACTTAACAGAGTTTTCGGCCCATTTATCGATCTAGCAGAGATTTCGGCCCAATTTACAACCAAACAGAGGTTTCGGCCCGATTATCAATTTAACAGAGTTTTCGGCCCAATTATCGATCTAGCATATTTTACGGCCCATTTTCACGAAACATACAATTTACATATTAACAAGTAATTTCTCGAGGGTGTTTTCGTAATTTTCACGATTTTAGTCGTTTTCACGTATTTTCGTCAAAATATCAATTGTTACGCTTTATACCGATCTAGTCATTTTTATGATTTTACTTCAATACCGAAATTGACATCCAACCTGAGAAAAAAAGTGTGAAGTTACACACCTCGATACCGAGAGTACTAATCCTTCTCGCTCCTCGGCACCTAAAACATATTTCAATCTGTTAGAACACTATTTCGTATAAACATACTTAATCGATAATAGATCCAAAATCTTACCCTCTTGATTTTGAATCACTTCGATTTTCGGCTTCTCCTCGTTTATTGGTTCGTTAGTCGCCGAGAATCCACCAACGTATAATGGCTCAGAAATTCGTACCACTTCAAATAATTGACTCCCTTCGGAAGATGGTCCGCAACCCAGTGGAAAATCCCGGACTGTCAAAATCGCTCTTCGTTTAAATGGGGGATTTACAAATCCGCCCCTCTTAATATGACTAACCACCGCCCTTTTCTTCCCTATTTTGAAAGTCTTCAAGATCAAAGGAATATTAGTTAAATCTAAAATAATTTCGAAATAGTACTAGAGGCTTTAAAGGATGTGATTTCCTTACCACAATAAATCGATTCCAACGTTTCTACGATTCTCCCGATCACTTGAGTTTCGATCTTCCGTTATTGCACTATATAATAACGAATGAAACATTATTAGAACGAACGTTTATTTCGATCCAAATAGTCCTTCATAACACCATCAATATTCGGCCATAACACTATTAATTAATCGAAAATGAAAAAGAAGAATCCCTTACCTATTTTCCACGATCGAAAAGAAAGGATTGAGAAAGGTGTTTGTGATGGATGAAGATTTCGGCTATGTATGATCAAAGAAAGAAAAAGAAAAGTTTGGCTATGGGCACTCTAGCATTCGGCCATGAGAGAGTTTGATGGAGAAACTTTGAATGAAAGGAATTAAAATATGAAAGAAGAGATGGTGATGATGTTGTTTGATTTCAAAGAGAAGAGAAGAAAAAGATGGATTTTAGGAGCTAGGTACATTCGGCCATGGTAAAAAGAAAGGAAAAAGAATGGCTTTTGGTACTAACAATTTCGGCACTAAGAAGGAGCACAAGAGAAAACTCAAAAGATGCACAAAAGTGACCAAATGGTCAAAAGAATTTGGCTTTACCAAGGTTCAATTTCGGCCAAAGGGGAAAATTGAGAAGAGGGATGAAAAATTCTGCACTAGGTTGCTAGGAATGACCAAAGAGAAAAAATTCATTTCTTAGCCAACTAACACTAAAATTCGGCTCCCTCCCTATACCAAGTTGCCGTCCAAAAACATGGTCAATTGGCTATGATTTTGTTTCCAAAATTTTTCCTTGATATGTGCCTTATGTCCCCCTATCTTTCCTTAAGTTTTTGATTCCATGCGATAAGTTAACTATTTCCTTAATCCTTTGATACACTAACCAAAAATAACATGGTCAACACTTACCATATATGCTCTTGGCCGACACTTGCTATACATGTGCAGAAAATTAAAAATAAAAATTCATCTAGATGCTAAACAAGGATTGAACCTCTCCCTCAAGCTATAACTCATGCGCCAACACCACCATGCCATGTACTCAACTTATGTCACTCATTAACACTTAATTTAACTTAAGTATTAATGACACTTGCTTCTCTTCAATAAATTCTCAAATATTAAATTTATTCCTTATCCAAATTATGCTATACTCTTCTTTAGGACTTCAATAAGCACGAAAATAAAAGTAAGAAATTTTTCTTTAAAATCTAAACACCAAATCATGCAATATATAAATACTCGGATTTTTAGGGTGTTACAACTCTACCCTCCTTAAAGAAAATTTCATCCTCGAAATTTACCTAATAGAAAGAGGTGAGGGTATTGTTGCCGAATTGCATCCTCAGGTTCCCACGTAGCTTCCTGCACTCCGTGGTTACGCCATAGAACTTTGACCAACGGCACGGTTTTCTTTCTTAGCACCTTGACATCTCGGTCTAAGATTTCCACTGGTTCTTCTTCAAAAGACAAATCTGAATTCAACTCCAATTCTTCTACCGGTATAATATGCGAAGGATCCGATCTATAACACCTCAACATGGAAACATGAAAAACATTATGGATTTGATCCAATTCCGAAGGTAACTCAATCTGATAAGCCACTGGACCAACACGCTTCAGCACACGATAAGGTCCAATTTATCTAGGACTTAGCTTGCCCTTCCTTCCAAACTTGAAGATCTTTTTCCAAGGAGATACCTTCAAGAAAACCTGATCCCCCACATCATACTCGATATCCTTTCATTTCAGGTCTGCATACGACTTCTGTCTATCTGAAGCTTCTTTCAACCGTGCTCGAATAACTTTTACCTTATCCTCTGTTTCAGATATCATCTCAGGACCTAACATCTGTCGTTCGCCCAACTCAGTCCAACAAATAGGAGAGCGACACTTACGACCATACAATGCCTCGTAAGGTGCCATCCGAATGCTAGGCGATAGTTGTTGTTATCTGTGAATTCGCGGTGGTAGATAATCCTCCCAACTACCCTCAAGTCGATTATACATCCTCTTAACATATCTTCCAATATCTCGAATTACTCTCTCCCGTGACCATCGACCGAGGATGAAAAGCCGTACTGAAATTCAACTTTGTCCCCAAGGCTTCATGCAGAGCTTTCCAGAATCGTGATGTAAACCTAGGGTCCCTATCCGATATAATAGATACAGGTACCCCATGCAACCTCACAATTTCGGATACGTAATATTTCGCCAACTTCTGTAATGAATAATCCGTACGAACTGGCAGGAAATGAGCAGTCTTCATCAACCGATCAACAATTACCACACGTAATTTTTCTTAGTAGGTGTTAACGGTAACCCACTAACAAAATCCATAGTTATCCGCTCCCATTTCCAAAGAGGAATCTTTATCGGTTGTAACAATCCAGACGGTAATTAATGTTCTGCCTTCACTTGCTGACAAGTCAAACATTTTCCCACAAATTCTGAAATCTCACGCTTCAACCCTGGCTACCAATACTGTTCACGGAGATCTCGATACATCTTATTTCCTCCGGGATGCATAACATAAGGGCTACTATGTGCCTCCCGTAGAATCATTTGCCTCAGATCTGAGTCCTTAGGCATACATACTCTTCCTCGAAAACACAACACACCCTCCGTGTTTATTCCAAAATCCTCGATTTCACCATTTTCAACTTGCCGAAATAAAGGTCCCAAATTCTCATCTGATGTCTGTTTTTCCTTGATTTGTTCCAGCCACAGAGGCTTCATCTGAAGTTCTGCTAACAAACTGCCGTCCTCGTACAGACTCAAATGGGCAAAAAATGCTCTTAAATCAGATACTGTCTTACGACTTAACGCGTCAGCTACCACGTTAGCCTTTCCAAGATGATATTCGATTGAGAAATCATAATCCTTTAATAATTCTACCCATCTTCTTTGTCTCAAATTTAACTCCTATTGGGTAAGGAGGTATTTAAGACTCTTGTGATCCGTGTAGATTATTGACTTCTCACCATAGAGATAGTGCCTCCAAATCTTTAGAGCAAAGACAATAGCAGCTAACTCCAAATCATGCGTAGGGTAGTTTACTTCATGTGGTCTCAATTGACGAGAAGCATAGGCCACCACCTTTCCATTTTGCATCAACACACAACCCAAACCTGTGTGAGACGCATCACAATAAACAGTGAATTCTTTTCCACCTCCTTTGAATTAAAACCTGGAGCTTCATCGGGATCTTCTTCAATTTCTCGAAACTCTCTTGTTGCTTTTCAGTCCAAATATACGGAGCTCCCTTTCGCAACAGTTTAGTTAGGGGTGCAACAATCAACGAAAACCCCTCTACAAAACGTCTATAGTATCCAGCCAAACCCAAGAAACTCTGAATTTCAGCTACCGATGTTGGTGGTTTCCAATCCAGAATAGCCTCAATTTTCTGAGGATCCACCCTTATTCCTTGGTGATACTACATGACCAAGGAAAGTCACTTCCTTTAGCCAAAATTCGCATTTACTAAATTTGGCATACAATTGTTTATCACGAAGTAGTTTGTAATACTATCCGCAAATGCTGGTCATGTTCCTCCTCATTTCTCGAATAAACCAATATGTCATCTATGAACACTACCACAAACCGGTCTAAATATGGTTGAAAGACTCGGTTCATCATGTCCATAAATGCAGCAGAGTGCATTGGTTAGTCCAAACGGCATCACTACAAACTCATAGTGTCCGTAGCGTGTCCGAAATGCCGTCTTATAAATGTCCGCTTCTTTCACCTTGAGTGGTGATAACCCAACCTTAAATCAATTTTGGAGAAAGCTCAAGCTCCTTTTAATTGATCAAACAGTCGTCAATTCTCGGCAGAGGATACCGATTCTTGATCGTCAATTTATTCAATTGTATCGTAGTCAATGCACATACGCATCGATCCATCCTTCTTCTTGACGAACAAAGCTGGTGCTCCCACGGAGACACACTTGGTCGAATAAATCCCGATCCAACAATTCTTGAATTTGAGCTTTAAGCTCACCAACTCCTTGATTGCCATTCTATAAGGAGCAATGGACACCGGAGTCATTCCGTGCAAAAGCTCAATGCCAAATTCTACTTCCCGATCTGGAGGTATACCAGGAAGTTCTTCGGGAAATACATCGGGAAATTCCTTCACCGTCCTTACATCATTCACAGATAACTCTTTGGCATCCAAAGCACAGATAAAGGCTAGGAATGCTCCATATCCTTTCCGCACCAACTTCTCTGCCTTTAATGCAGATACCACATTTGCCAAATAGTTCCTTCGCTCACCAATCATTATGACTTCCTTATCATCCGAGGTTCTTACTGACATTCATTTTTCAGCACAATCCAATTGCGCCCGATGTTTAACCAGCCAATCCATGCCCAGAATGAGATTGAATTCGCCGAAAGGTAGTTCCATCAAGTTTGCTAAGAATACCTCCTCTTGAATTTTCAAGGCACGTCTTTAAACATTTTATTAATAATTATTGACTGTCCTAAAGGACTAATTACTGTCATCTCATTTTCGGTAATTTGATTCTAAATTGTGTTTCAGATATGGCACTAGCTACATATGAATGGGTAGAGCCAATATCTATTAAGGCAATAACAGTACATCAAAATGAAGAACGTGCAGTTATCACATCAGGTGCATTGCCGTTCTCGCGGTGTCTAACTGCATAGACCGACCCAGCCGTCTTGCATCGCATTTCCTTTAGGACCATTGCCTCGACCCGGTGCACCTTGACCATGTCCAGCCCCATTACCACCACGACCTGGTCCACGACCTCTCGGTGGCTGCTGATTACCTCTGGCCGGCTGTGCATCATTATTACGAACTTCTTGAGTCATATCCATACGTCGAGGACAATTTTTGTACTAATGATCCATTGAACCGCATTTGTAGCATGCGCCCGTTTTCCTCCAACATTCTCCAAAATGTCTTTTCCCACACTCAGTGCAATCTCGACTTCGATTATTTGCTACCGGGGTTCTACCTTGAACTGGTTCATCATTCTGAGGTCTCTTCTGGAATCTCTTTGAAGAACCAGATTACTATGTCTCTCTCTTGTTTTGGAATCTTTCTGTTCGCTGTTCAATTCTTAGCCTCCTCGGCTATTTTGGCCTTCTCCACAAGAGTGGAAAAATTTCTAACTTCGTGGAGCAATCGAACCCTCACTCATCATTAAGTCCATCCTCGAAACGCACACAACGTTCGTGATCTGTTGCTACAATTGTCCGGGCATAGCGGCTCAGACGTAAAAACTCAGCTTCATATGCTGCCACGGTCTTACTTCCTTGGACAAGATTCAGAAATTCTTTTCTTCGAGCGTCTACATAACTCGTTCCAACGTATTTTCCTTGGAAGGCAGCTTTAAAGAATTCCCAATTAATCAGTGCAACTTCGGTGCCTTCTCGAACAGTGAGCCACCACTGATACGCCTCATCTCTTAATAAGGATACAGCTCCTCTCAGTTTTTGCTCGACAGTGCATTCCATATCATCCATAATCCGTTCCACAGTTTCGAGCCAGTATTCAGCCACATTCGGAGCTACACCAGAGACTCCTCTATAAACTTTTGCATTATTTGACTTAAGTCGCTCTGAAATTGACCCACGAGTTGTTGGCCCAATTCTAGTTCCAGCGACCCTTTCCAAGACTCGCAGCATTGCTTGAGTCAATTTATTATCTTCTTCCATGTGATCGCGTGATCCCGTCTCACTTTCAATTGACGCAGGTGCGTCCACTTTCGGCATATGATTTGGTGCTTCATCGTAGCACCTCGGCCTCTACCACGGCCACGTCTACTGGCGGCCCACGACCACGTCCTCTAGTGCTCATGATAGCTTGTTCGTTTTATCGATTACAAGTTTTATGAATCGAAAATTTGTTTCGTGTTTATTAACGATATTTTATGAGATTTGAGATATAAAGTTCTTTTTCGCAACATATCCTATAGTCTCAATCTCTACGGTTTTTCACATCTAAAACTAGAAGTTCTAGAGTGTTCCTATGATCATATCATAGTAATTATTAAGCAATAAATACTTACTTGACTTGTTGCGGATGCTTGTGGTGCCATACCGATCTTTAAAATATAATTGAATGATTTCATATGAAATTATTTGCGAACCCAAACCACGGTAGAGTTTTTGAAAGCGCTCGATACCATTAAATGTAACACCCCAAACCCGGTCTATGCATTGAGACTAGATTTGGTTTGTTACATGAATCGAGCTATTTTAAAATCTTCAATAAGTTGAAAACTACAATATATTTTTTTATTACGGGTTTAATAAAAATCAAGAGTATTTTAATTTGATGAATATTAGAAAATGTTAGTTAAAAAAAATATTATTAACATTGTATTATCAAAACCCTTAGGTAATTTGTTTAAGAGTTAACAATAAGAAAATATTTATAAAAGAATTTCATATACTTGAAAAACCCCAAATTATTTTAATAAAAACATCATATAATTATAGCCCATATTTAAAAGTCCAAAGTATAGTTTAAAACCAAACACACATAAAATCCATAAATTATTTATAGAGGCCCTTATTACAATAACCCAAAATAGTAAAAATACTTATTAAAAAGTTCGAGTTTAATAAACCCATGTTTTGCAAGTATGGCCTCCACGAAGTCATCCTCGCCCAAGTCCACGTCAATTTCCATTACGAGATGGAAAAATAAAAGGGTGAGTTACTTAGAACTCGGTGTATAACTCACTTACTTGTCCATTGGGCGATTTTCAATTTACTGAGGTTTGGGCCTTGAGCCCATAAGCAACAAGTAATAATATAATGAATAATATAATTAATAGCATGCATGTGAAAATGAATTTTTCCTCCCAAACCTAATTCCATCCGCTACACACCCCGCACCAACCATCACACTGTGGGATCAAGTCAACCCACCCGCCATCACACCAATCATAGGCATTAAGCCAAATTATATTTTGTGGCATAGCCATCGAACTAGATTGTGACAAAGTCACCGAACTAGAGGCATTGAGCCAATTATTATTTTGTGGCGAGCCATCTGAACTAGAGGCAAATAGCCATTTATAACTTTTGTGGCGAGCCACCGAACTAGAGGCAAATAGCCATTTATAACTTTTGTGTGTGAGCCACCAAACTAGATTTTGACAACAGCCTTCTTCTCTTCATCATTTCCCAACCCATGCAATATGTATGCAATAGTAAACTATGGTCATACAAAATTTTATTAAAAGGCCCATTACAAGAGTTAATATTTCCAAATCTTTATTAAGGCCCAAAATAACACTTTGGCCTAATTAACTATTTATCAACTTAGGCCCAATTTTACGATCTAGCAAGTATTTTAGCCCAATTTACATTCATATAGAGATTTCGGCTCGATTTTCAACTTAACAGAGTTTTCGGCCCATTTATCGATCTAGCAGAGATTTCGGCCCAATTTACAACCAAACAGAGGTTTCGGCCCGATTATCAATTTAACAGAGTTTTCGGCCCAATTATCGATCTAGCATATTTTACGGCCCATTTTCACGAAACATACAATTTACATATTAACAAGTAATTTCTCGAGGGCATTTTCGTAATTTTCACGATTTTAGTCGTTTTCACGTATTTTCGTCAAAATATCAATTGTTACGCTTTATACCGATCTAGTCATTTCTACGATTTTACTTCAATACCGAAATTGGCATCCAACCCGAGAAAAAAAGTGTGAAGTTACACACCTCGATACCGAGAGTACTAATCCTTCTCGCTCCTCGGCACCTAAAACATATTTCAATCCGTTAGAACACTATTTCAGATATAACGCATTTAATCGATAATAGATCCAAAATCTTACCCTCTTGATTTTGAATCACTTGATTTTCGGCTTCTCCTCGTTTATTGGTTCGTTAGCACGAGAATCCACCAACGATAATGGCTCGTAAATTGCATACCACTTCAAATAATTGACTCCTTGGAAGATGGTCCGCAACCGGTGGAAAATCCTTGATGCCAAACCGCTCTTTGTTTAAATGGGGATTTATGATCCGCCCTCTTAATATGACTAACCACCGCCCTTTTCTTCCCTATTTTGAAAGTCTTCAAGATCAAAGGAATATTAGTTAAATCTAAAATAATTTTGAAATAGTACTAGAGGCTTTAAAGGATGTGATTTCCTTACCACAATAAATTGATTCCAACGTTTCTATGATTCTCCCGATCACTTGAGTTCCGATCTTCCGTTATTGCACTATATAATAACGAATGAAACGTTATTAGAACGAACGTTTATTTCGATCCAAATAGTCCTTCATAACACCATCAATATTTGGCCATAACACTATTAATTAATCGAAAATGAAAAAGAAGAATCCCTTACCTATTTTCCACCATCGAAAAGAAAAGATTGAGAAAGGTGTTTATGATGGATGAAGATTTCGGCTATGTATGATCAAAGAAAGAAAAAGAAAAGTTCGGCTATGGGCACTCTAGCATTCGGCCATGAGAGAGTTTGATGGAGAAACTTTGAATGAAAGGAATTAAAATATGAAAGAAGAGATGGTAATGATGTTGTTTGATTTCAAAGAGAAGAGAAGAAAAAGATGGATTTTAGGAGCTAGGTACATTCGGCCATGGTAAAAAGAAAGGAAAAGAATGGCTTTTGGTACTAACAATTTCGGACTAAGAAGGAGCACAAGAGAAAACTCAAAAGATGCACAAAAGTGACCAAATGGTCAAAAGAATTTGGCTTTACCAAGGTTCAATTTCTACCAAAGGGAAAATTGAGAAGATGGATGAAAAATTCTGCACTAGGTTGCTAGGAATGACCAAAGAGAAAAATTCATTTCTTAGCCAACTAACACTAAAATTGGCCCTCCCTATACCAAGTTGCCGTCCCAAAACATGGTCAATTGGCTATGATTTTGTTTCCAAAATTTTCCTTGATATGTGCCTTATGTCCCCTATCTTTCCTTAAGTTTTGATTCCATGTGATAAGTTAACTATTTCCTTAATCCTTTGATACACTAACCAAAAATAACATGGTCAACACTTATCATATATGCTCTTGGCCGACACTTGCTATACATGTGCGAGAAAATTAAAATAAAATTCATCTAGATGCTAAACAAGGATTGAACCTCTCCCTCAAGCTATAACTCATGCGCCAACACCACCATGCCATGTACTCAACTTATGTCACTCATTAACACTTAATTTAACTTAAGTATTAATGACACTTGCTTCTCTTCAATAAATTCTCAAATATTAAATTTATTCCTTATCCAAATTATGCTATACTCTTCTTTAGGACTTCAATAAGCACGAAAATAAAAGTAAGAAATTTTTCTTTAAAATCTAAACACTAAATCATGCAATATATAAATACTCAGATTTTTAGGGTGTTACAGTTTAAGAAAGACTTGTATATATATACATATGATTCTCGTATGAATGAATGTGGCAATTGTGTCCAAGTATATGAACCAAAGCAATATGTGATAGTTTGCTAATTAAATGTTATGTGTCAATGTAATTTATGCGTATATGTCTTTATGCTAAGTTTATTTGTATTATGGCTTATTAAGCTTTGCAAAGCTTACTCTGTGTGTGTGTTTTTCTCTGTTTTATAGCTCGTCAAAGCTACTGAAGGCTCGGGACCGTCAAGGATCGTCATTACACTACTAAACTCATTTTGGTACCCTTTTGAAAATGTATATAGCTAATTATGGCATGTATACGCTAGATATGTGTATATGTTTAAGAAGTGAACTTAGCCATGTGTTTTTGCAAGTTTTGGGTTGTTTTAAGGTTTGAATGAATGATTCATATGATTTATGTTTTGGTATGGCTTGATGCATATGAAATGGTCATTTCGGTATGTATTTGGTTGCCATATATGCATGACATGTGATGAGAATGGTTGCTTGTAGGTATGACCCATTTGGGTGGCATTTTGGTCTTACAAATGACTTATAATGTTACACGGTCTTGGCACACGGGCGTGCCTAATAACTGTGGGGTAAAATCAGTAGCTAGCTCAAGAAGTACACGGTCATGACACGGGCATGTCTAGAGGTCGTGTGAGAAATGGCAGTATATTACCTTGTAGGACCCGACCTTAGCACACGGCCGTGCTTGGTAGCCGTGTTGGTTTTGGCAGTATATGACCACGGGGAGGGCACACGGGTGTGTCAAGTAGCCGTGGGTGAGGCACGGCCTACCCCCACGGGCGTGTATCCCCTGTATTTAGAAAAGTTTTTATTTTTCCATGAAATTTTGTATATGTTTCGATTTAGTCCCGACTCGGTTCATAAGCATGTTTAAGGTCTCGTTGACCTATTTAAGGGACATTATGAATGATATTGATGAATGATTGTGTGAAATTCTATAATGCCATACTGAAATTCAACTTGGTTCCCAAAGCTTCATGTAAAGCCTTTCAAAACCGTAAGTAAACCTAGGGTCCCTGTCCGATATAATAGACAATGGCACCCCATGCAACCTCACGATCTCTGCTACATACAACTTGGCCAACTTCTGCAATGAGTAATCCATTCGAACAGGTAGAAAATGGGTAGTCTTAGTCAACCGATCCACTATTACCCAAACAGAATCTTTCTTAGTAGGCGATAAAGGTAACCCAATAACAAAGTCCATCGCTATCCGTTCCCATTTCCATAATGGAATCTTTACCGGTTGCAATAATCCGGATGGTAATTGGTGTTTTGCCTTCACTTGTTGACAAGTCAAGCACTTACTCACATATTCAATAACTTCTCGTTTCAACCCTGGCCACTAATACTGCTCACGGAGGTCTCGATAAATTTTATTTTCCCCGGGGTGCATAGCATAAGGGCTACTATGCGCCTTTCGCAGAATCATTTGTCTCAATTCTGAATCTTTGGGCATACAAATTATTTCGCAAAAACACAGTACTCCATCCTTATCAAATCCAAAATCCCCTATTACACCACCTTCCACTTGCTGAAGTAAGGGACCCAACTTTTCATCTGATAACTGCTTTTCCTTGATCTGACCTAACCACATAGGCTTCACCTGAAGTTCGGCTAGCAGGCTACCATCTTCATACAGACTGAGATGAGAAAACATCGCTCTCAACTCCAATATCACCTTCGACTCAACGCGTCTGCCACCACATTAGCCTTTTCAGGGTGATACTCGATTGAGAAGTCGTAATCCTTCAACAGCTCTATCCACCTCCGCTGTCTTAAGTTCAACTCCTTTTGAGTAAGGAGGTACTTTAGAATCTTATGGTCCATATAACTGATCAACTTCTCACTGCAGAGATAGTGCCTCCAAATCTTTAGAGCAAAAACCACCGCAGCTAACTCCAAATCATGAGTAGGATAATTGACTTCGTACGACCTTAACTGACGAGATGCATAGGCCACCACTTTTCCACCTTGCATCAACACACATCCTAAACCTGTGTGTGACGCATCGCAGTAAACGATAAACTCTTTTCCAGCCTCAGGTTGAATCAGTGCTTGTGCTTCCGTCAAAATCTTCTTCAGTTTTTCAAAACTTTCTTACTGTTGTTCTACCCACACAAATGATACTCCCTTTCGCAATAGTTTAGTTAGGGGTGTAGCAATCAACAAAAACCCCTCAAAAAAATGTCTATAATAACCAGCCAGTCCTAGGAAACTCTGAATTTCTGCCACTGTCTTCGGTGGTTTCCAATCCAACACAGCCTCTACCTTTGAGGATCAACTCTGATTCCTTCGGCTGACAGAACATGTCCCAAGAAAGTCACTTCCTTCAGCCAGAATTCACACTTACTAAATTTGGCATAAAGTTGCTTTTCCCGCAATATTTACAATACCATCCGCAGATGTGAATCATGCTCTTCTTCATTCTTTGAGTATACCAAGATATCATCTATAAACACCATCACGAACCGGTCTAAGTAGGGTTGAAAGACTCGGTTCATCATGTCCATAAATGCAGCTGGTGCATTGATCAATCCAAACGGCATCACCGAGAACTCATAATGTCCATAATGTGTTTGAAATGCCGTCTTATGAATATTCGCCTCTTTAACCTTGAGTTGGTGATAACCTGGCCTCAAATCTATCTTGGAGAAAATTGAAGCTCCTCTCAATTTATCAAACATGTCATCGATTCTCGGCAATGGATACCTATTTTTGATCGTCAATTTATTCAATTGCCTATAATCAATGCACATACGCATCGACCCATCCTTCTTCTTGACGACCCCTTGGTTGCTGCTGAGTGCCTCTAGTTGGCTGTGCATAAGAGTTATGAGCTTCTTGAGTCAGAGCAGTCCGTCAAGGACAATTCTTAAGCTGATGATCCTTAGAACCACATTTGAAGCATCCGCCGGCTCTCTTCTAGCATTAACCAGAGTGTCGTCTCCTACAGTCAGCACATGGTTGAATCTGATTAGTAGCCGCAGGTGCTCTAGCTTGAACTGGTTCATCATTTATAGGCCTCTTCTGAAACCTTTTAGCAGGACCCGAATACCTAGAGTTCCTCTTGTTCCTTACTCTATCTCTTTCTCGATTTTGCCTCCCTGAATTCTTAGCCTCTTCAACTATTTTGGCTTTCTCCACAAGCGTGGAAAATGTCCTTTCTTGTTGTGGGGCAATCAATACCCGCAACTCATCATTCAATCCGTCTTCAAAACGCACAAAGCGTTCATGGTCATCAGTTGGCACTATAGTCTGAGCATAATGACTCAAACGTAGAAATTCTGCTTCATAAACTGCCACCATCTTTTTTCCTTGAACCAGATTTAAGAATTCCTTCCTTCGGGTATCCACATAGCTTTCCCCAACATACTTTCCTTGGAATGCAGTTTTGAAGAAATCCCAAGTAATACGTTTAGCCTGAGTGCCTTCCGAACAGTGAGCCACCATTGATATGCCTCGTCCCTTAACAACGACACAGCTCCTCTTAGTTTCTGCTCGGCAGTACACTCTAGGTCGTCCATAATTCGCTCCACATCCTCGAGCCAATACTCAGCAACATTTGGGGCTACTCCCGAGATACCCCTAAAAGTCTCAGCACATTTGATCTGAGTCGCTCCGATATTGATCCACGAGCTACTGGTCTCGATCTAACCACAGCAACCCTTTCCAAAACTTGTAACATTGCTTGAGACAGAGCAATGTCTTCTCTAATACGGTTGTGTGACCCATTTTCTGACACAGGTGATGTCGGCGCGTCCACTTTCGGCATATGCCCCGATGCCTCAGACACCACTCTAGCACCTCGGCCTCTACCACGGCAACGTCTACCACGTCCACGTCCTCTAGCGCTCATATTGACTATTTTGTTTCAATCTGATTACAAGTTTTATGAATTAGTGTTCTATTTCAGTGTTTTATTAACGATATTTTATGAGATATAAGAGGTAGAGTTGTTTTCGTAAACGCATCCTATAGTCTCAATCTCTATAGTTTCAACATCTAAAGCTAAAAGTTCTAGAGGGTTCCTATAGTCATATCACAATAATAATAATTAAATTTCAATACACTTACTTGACTTGGTGCCGGATACTCGTGGTGCCAGACTACCTTTGAAACATACGTTCTATAACTCACAACGGTTCTAAAAAATGTTTTAGAACCCAAACCACAGCTAAGTTTTGAACCAGACTCTGATACCATAAAATGTAACACCCCAAACCCAGTCTATGCGTTAAGACCAGATTCGGCATGTCACACAAAATGAACATACATCTAGTCTTTTAAAGATTCAAAGAAATCAGATTTTCAAAAACATTTTCATATGAAGTTTATTGAAAATCAAAGTTGATTGCTAAATCTAATAATTTGAGGCTTAAGGATTTATAAAATGTAACTTAGAAAAATTACTATTTTAAGAAGATTTAAAAGTGTTTGAAAATAATTTTGAAAAAATTTAGACTGACATTGTTAACAGAAAATTTTTCGAGTAAAAATATTTAAGAATGTAACCCCTTTCTTTTTGAGAAAAACATTTATTTCAATTTTAAGATAAATCCCACTTAGAGTATTCAAGCAATTTATAAAATCCATCCAAAAGTAAAACATCATTAAAAATTTATCCAGTGGCCTTATTACAACATAATCTTAAATAGTAAAATGATAAAAAAATACTTAAAAGAAATCTAAAATTTAAATAGCCCATTATTCATAGTATGGACTCCACTGAGTCGTCCACGGCCCAAGCCTCCGTCACTAATCATTACCTGAGAAAAGTAAGGAAAATGGGGTGAGTTACTTAGAACTCAGTGTGTAACCCACTTTCTGTTGTCACTGGGCCAAAAATTCAATTAAGCATTTATTGGGCCAAAGCCCATTCACAATCATAACATAATATCATATATAACATGCATGTGTTATGGAATTTCCCAACCAAACCTAGTTTTCGATCTGCTACACACCACCCGTACCAATGAACACACCTGTGGGGAGCTTTAGTCAACCACCCCGCCAACACACCAAATTGGGCATTAAGCCATATATCAAACTGGGCATTAAGCCATATATCAAACTGGGCATTAAGCTATATATCAAACTGGGCATTAAGCCATATATCAAACTGGGCATTAAGCCATATATCAATTTGTGGACAAGCCACCAGAATTTTGTAGCAAAGCTATCAGAACTTCTCTTCGTCATGCAAATCATGTATATAATATGCACATTCAATTACTACAATCCATTCATATAACTATTACAAACATACGACCCATTATAAAAATTTTCACAATCTGGCCCATATCACATTTTGGCCTTTATAACTCATATCACACTTGGCCCAAATATCAAATATCACATTTGGCCCATATATCAAATATCACATTTGGCCCATATATTAGATATCACATTTGGCCCATATTGTCACTTTTATCTATTTGGCCCATATATCTGATACACATTTGGCCCATTTAGTCACTTTTATCTATTTGGCCCATTGAGGGCAATTTTGTAAAATTCATAGTCTAAATATCGATTTCATAGTCTTTACCGATAAATTGATAAATATGCAAGTTTACCCGATTTCACTATCTTGTGATTTAATCAAACGATTAATACGATATAGTTATGTAACCCATGAGATACAGTGTGAGATTACACACTTGATTACGGTAAGCACTACAATTTCCTGATCGTCAACACCTAAAAATATTTTAACGCTCGATTAGATCATTAACACTTATAGTAAATCTACTCTAAATTAAACGATCTAGGTTTTTACCCTCGGATTCGCGAATAACAACTATTTGCAGGTTCTCCCGGTTGTCACAACCTGGTGGAAAATCCCGAATAGCTAATGGCTCAGTACTGCGAACAACCTCGAATAGTTGATTTTCACCAGATGAGGGTCCACAACCCGGTGGAAAATTCCGGATCGTCGAAATAGCCCTTCGTTTGAATCTGGAAGAGATCGTAAATCCACTCCTTTTTCGATCACCAATCACTACTCCATTTGATTCAATCTTATTTGCCTCCATTGAACAAATAAATATTAGTCCAACTAATATTTCGTTATTATAACCGATTGTTCTTATGAGCGAAGTCGGCTTACCACAAAATCCTTACATTCACAAGATAAAAATCGAGTGATAGCGTCCCTATGATAAAATCGGTTAATCAACACTATATTTAACAAATAAAAAGTAATATAGAACCCTTCAAAAAATATCCTTACCTTGAACGATGAATTTTCCTTTTTCACACGATCTTCCTATGGCTAGAATCGATTAAGCGATGTCGAAATAATCGGCACTCCACAATACCACTACAAGAAGAAAGGTTTTGTTTGAAAGAGAAAAGATGATGATTTCGGTCAAAAATACCCTCTCAAATCAACATATGAATTTCGGCAATAGAGGAAAAATAAAAGAATTGAAAAGAGTGTTCTTACCGATTATTCAAAGATGACCACTCGAATGAAAAAGTGGGTTAAATGGAAGATGGAAGATTTAGCTATAGTGAAAATATTTGAGAGGATGATGATCAATAACATTCGGCCATGGTGAAATATTAAAGAGGGAGTGATGTTTGAGAGTTTTTGCAAGAAGAAAAGAAGAAGAAAATAGGGTGTTTATGTTTCGGGTTTCCTTTCAAGAATGGAAGATGAACAAAGAAAAAGCCTTGAGGCTAGTGTGCATTCGACAAGAGAAGAAAAGAAAAGAAAGAAAAAAAATGCCCTTCAAGATTGTATGGTTTCGGCACAAAGAGGAAAAGATTTTAGGGAGAATGAAAGATAATACCGAATTGGTCAAAATGAAATGGCCAAAACAAAACACAAATTTTACCTATTGCTCAAGACACATTCGGCTGGGGAGAAGAATTTGGAGAGAAAGATTTTGGAGAGGAAAAACTTTTGATACTCCAAAATGCCAAAATGAAAAATAACCAAACTAGCACCTACCTTACCAAATGCTAACCAAAAATTTGGCCACCCCCCTAGCCCTTAAAACCGTCCAAGTGCATGGACAAATGGTCAAAGTTTAGCCACCCAAACTTTCCAAAACATCTCCCTTGTTATAAGCCTTATGTTCCCCCTACATGCCTTTTCCATTTGATTCCTTTCCCTATGTTCAAGCTTGTCTTTTCTCTTAGCCACCTTACCATAAAAATAAAAGTCCAACTTACTATAAGTTACATGTTTGGCTGACACTATGAGGAAGAAAAGAAAAAATAAAAAATAAAAATCTCACGTGCACACCTAGGGATTCGAACTCCTTCCCTCAAGGAACACATATGGCGCCATCTCCTCTTTACTAATAGCTCTTTTATCCTAACTTTTTACCACTTAATTACCTTAAGCTTTAAGGTCACTTGTTCCATTTCATTAATGTACTAAGTACCAAAAATTATACCAATACCAAATAAATCCCGAGCCTTCTCAGGACTATTTAAACACACACATTGGATATTTAAACTAGCTGAACACCAAAATAATGCAACATATAAAAAAAATTCAAATTTTAGGATGTTACATACTATGAATAACCGAGGATACTAAATCTCGTCCCACATGTATCTGGATGCCAACTGTAACAGTCCGGTTTATACCCTAGTCAGAATAGTGGTTTTGGGACCACAAATCTGAGTCCATCAAATATTTTAATATTATTTTTAGTGCCGTTGATATGTGATTAAGCCTGTGGTAAATTTCCCTGAACTAATTTGTCTATCTGTGTGTTTAATTTGACAAAAGGATGAAAATGCATTAAATGTGAAACTTGTATGCTATTTTTTCAAGTACCTAAGTGTTGTGGCTTTGTAAAGTTGAAGGCCTTAAATGGAAATTAAGCCATTACTATAGGAAGTGGATGGCATTAAATGTGATCTTATATATATATATATATTATGTTTATTTAAATTATATGTTTTCATAAGTTTATAATATATGTTAATTTAGTATATTAATTTATAAGTTATAATATTATATCAATAAAAAGAAAACAAAAGAAAGTGACTTGGTTATTATCACCATTTGGCCAAATGTTTTAAAGAAAAAGAAAGAATAAAAGCTTAAGGGTTCAGTTGGTTTCAAGCTTGAATTCAAGGTTAGTTTTTGATCCATTTTCGATAATTTCTACGTTTTTGTAATCGTTGCTTTGAGAGCTATCAAACCCATGTCTCAATTTGATGAATTGATAATGTTTGTGTGATATGCTATTGATGAGATGTTAAGCTTTTTGATGATTTTTGGTGCTAAATGAATGATATGAATTGGATGAACATACTTTGTTCTTGAATTTTTGATGAATTTAGCTAAATGAGGCTAAATTGAGAAAATGGTATTTTGAAGGACAAAATAGCAAATTTGATGGAAAATATGGACTTGTATAAGATGTATATGCATTTGGCTAAGCATGTGTATGTGTGGATTTTGTGAATTTGATGTTTTGAGAAAAATGGACTAAATTGATAAAGTGTGCAAAAATGAGGGTTAATTTGCAAATAGCCCTAAACGTGTGTCCATGGATTGAATTGTATGAATAAGTGAATAAAAGGGTTAATTTTGAATATGTTTAGATCAAGAACCGAGGAAAACGGACTTAGATCGCCGAAAAGTGAAAGTAACCGAGTAGCCATTTTCATTTCGATAAATCGAAATCGAGGTAAGTCTCTATGCAAATAAACGTACTTGCATGAAATTGTAATTGTTTATATGAATAATGTTGATAATGGATACTTATGAGAGGATTATGCATATAAATTCCATGATAAGTTTAATCTAGTAAGTAAGTTCGGATATAATACTTGCCATTAAATTTGTATCTATGTGATGAAAAATGAATGAATGTATATTAATGAAATAGAAATGTGTTATGTATGAGTTTGAGCATTGAGGCACTAAGTGTGCGAATTTAGAAACAAGACAGAGACGATTAGCACTGTGTGCGTGAAACAATAGAAGCTTCGACTTAATGAGTTGGCACTGTGTGTGCAATACCGAGATAAGCTCGGTTTAAAATAAAGGAACTAAGTGTGCGATGTTATTAAGTTCAGTTTTGTATTAATGCACTAAGTGCGCGATGTCATTTAAGTTTTGACAACGAATCACGGCACTAAGTGTACGATTATAAGAAATGAATAGCACTGTGTGTGCAATGATATGAAAGATTCGGCTTATTGAATTGGCACTGTATGTGTGACATCGAAACAAGTCGATTAAAAGAATAGGCACTAAGTGTGCGGTTATAAGAAATGAATAGCACTGTGTGTGCAATGATATGAAAGATTCGGCTTATTGAATTGGCACTGTATGTGTGACATCGAAACAAGTCGATTAAAAGAATAGGCACTAAGTGTGCGATTATAAGAAATGAATAGCACTGTGGTGCGATGATATGAAAGCTTCGGCTTATTGAATTGGCACTGTGTGTGCGACATCGAAACAAGTCGATTAAAAGAATTGGCACTAAGTGTACGATTATAAGAAATGAATAGCACTGTGTGTGCGATGATATGAAAGCTTCGACTTATTGAATTGGCACTGTGTGTGCGACATCGAGACAAGTCTATTAAAAGAATAGGCACTAAGTGTGTGATGATTAATATGCTTCAATTATGTATATAGCACTGAGTGTCCGATTAAGTTGAATGAATATTAAAGGACGACTGACATGTAATATCGAGCATTGAATAGCTTGGAAGTTGAATAATTATGTGTTAGATAAGGTATGTATTGAACCTTTGTGGCTGATGAGTTATAAACAATCTATGAATGAGTGAATGAGTTCCATCAAGAACCTTCGAACATTGGATTAAAATGTAAGATGGGAGTTCCATCAAGTTTTACCAAGCATGTTGTAGGAGTTTTGGCCTGCTCCAAACCCACCGCATTAGGTTCAACAATTAAATCCTGCTCATGCTCCAATCCTGCATCTTTTTGTCCAAAAAGTAAATCTCTTTTTTTCTCCAAGCCTGCTTCTTTCTGCTCAGCCCACTCCATGTGTTGCTGGCCCTCCGCCTGTTCTGGCCCAGTGTCCAAGTCCCCTAATGCTGCAGACCTCACCAAGCCCTATTTACTAATGTCTGTCCTAGGCTAGTAGGCCTCACCGACTTTTTTGGCCCATTATTGCCACTCTGGTCCAGCGACAACCTTCCCATGTTTTCCTTCTCCACCGACCCAGCTTTTGATCCCTTCAAAATTGCCTTTTAATTTTTTAGCAAAATCCCTCCATATGAAATTAATTCCCAAACTTTCAGATTCTTCATCCTCAAATCTCGTTAAATCAATTTCCAGCAGGGCAAATTTGGAAGTCGTTTGAAATTTTTCTGGGATCTTAGCTTAATGATTCCTATTCCTAGCTTGATTGTGCCGTGATTTACGTTTAACAACCACCAAAGGGTCGAAGGCTTCCCCTGTCTTCGCTAGAGCAGAGCCATTCACCGCCGAATTAGAGGCTGTAACATCCTAAAATTTGAGTTTTTATATGTTGCATTATTTTGGAGCTTAGCCAGTTAAATAATCCAATGTGTGTGTGTTTAAATAGTCTCGAGAAGGCTCAGGATTTATTTGGTTTTGGAATAATTTTTGGTAATTAGTACTTTAATGAAGTGGAACAAGTGACCTTAAATCTTAAGGTAATTAAGTGGTGAAAGTTGGCATAAGTGAGCTAGTGGTAAAGAGGAGATGGCTCCATAACTGTTCCTAGAGGGAAAGAGTCCGAATCCTTTGATGTGCATGTGAGAATATTTTTTTTTTTTTTGCTTTCCTTTCTCATAGTGACGGTCAAGCCTATTATATATGGTAAGTTGGACTTTTATTTTTATGGTATGGTGGCTAAGAGAAAAGGCAAGTTTTAAACTTAAGGAAGGGAATCATATGAAAAAGGTATGTAGGGGGAACACAAGGCTTATAACAAGGAAGATGTTTTGGAAAGTTTGGAGTGGCCAAACTTTGACCTTTTGGCCATACACTTGGACGGTTTTAGGGGCTAGGGGGTGGCCGAATTTTTGGTTGGCTTTTGGTAGGTTTAGGTGCTAGTTGGTCACTTTTCATTTTGGCATTTTGGTGTTTCTCATCAAAATTTTCTCTCCAATTTCTTCTCCCTAGCCGAATGTATCATGAACAATAGATAAACTTTTGCTTTCTTTCTGGTCATTTCATTTTTGACCATTTCGGTCTTATTTGCTCATTCTCTCCAAACCATTTTCTCTTTGTGCCGAAACCACATAACCTTGAAGGGCCATTTTTCTTTTCTCTCCTTTTTTTCTTTGCCGAGTGCACTCTAGTCTCAAACCTTCTTCTTTGTTCATCTCCCATTCTTGAAGAACCGAAATATAGACACCCTCTTTTCATCTTTTTTTTCTTTTTGCAAAAAACTCTCAACATCATTCCCTCCTTAATATTCACCATGGCCGAATATCATTAAGCATCATCCTCTCCAGTTTTTCTCCATAACTAAATCTCCTACTTCACACATATTTCTTTCTCAACCATTTTTATCTACTCACACGTGATCGATTGGTAAGTGGCTAGTTACAATATTTTGGTATGGGATGGCCTTTTTGGATCGAGACCATCATCATACCATACCTTATTCAAAATCTTTTTCTTTGCCATAGAAACATAGTGGAAGGCCGAAACTTGGAGTGTTCGAAATCATCATGTTATTGCTAGGAATCAGTCCAAAAACTTTAAGGTAAGGATTTCTTTCAAGGATTCCATATTACTTTTTATTTCGTTAAAGATAGGGTTTATTAACCGATTTTATCATAGGGACTATATTACTCGATTTTCATCCTGTGATCGTAAGGATTTTTTGGTAAGCGACTTCGCTCATAAGACCAATCATTTTTAATTACGAAATATTAGTTTGGACTAATATTCATTTGTCAATGGAGGCAAACAAGATCGACTCAAAAGGAGTGGTGATTAGTGATAGGAAAAGGAGCAGATTTGCGATCCCCTCTAGATTCAAACGAAGGGCCGTTTCGGCGATCCAAGATTGCAACACCCCAAACTCGGCCCATACATCATGAACAGATCTGGTATGCTACGGGTTGAATGTTGAAAACTTTGCTTTAAAGGGGTTTTGAAAATCTCAGTTTATTTTAACCGACTAATCATTAATTGTGACATTTTTGAAAGGAACCTTAACATTCGTGTTGAATGTGCTTGAAAAGCCCATTTTCATTTCACTTATAATTAAGACTTTGAAAACGTAAGCTTATAAACTGTAACATTAAAAAAAATAGATCGATAACCTAAGTTATGAAGGCCTTATTACAAAAATAATCCCAAAATTAAAACTCAATGAAAAACCAAAAACAATCTATGAAAATAAAAGACTTGATGGCCCCTCGAGTCTGCCTCGGCTCCCATGTCCACGTTCTACTGCTCATCTGAAAAGTTGGGAAAAATAAAAGGGTGAGTCACCAAGACTTAGTGTGCAAATCCCTGTAACAGACCGAATTTGACCCTAATCGGAACGGTGGTTTCGGGACCACGAATCCAAGTCTGAGAAATATTTAAATATTATAATTTAAATTTATTATATGTGAATTAATGTGTGTGAAAGTTTCGTAGAAAAATTTTATTGTTTGTGGATTTAATTTAGAAAAAGGACTTAAACGCGTAAATGGTAAAAGTTGCAAACTATAGTAAAATGCACCAAATTGATTGTGGCTTTATAAATGGAAGTCCAGAAAGGGCAATTAGCCCATTATTCATGATAGTGGACAGTAATGGTCTTACATGACCTTATGGTTATGTTTTGAATTTTTATTATTAAAAGGTTAGTTTAGTAAATTGATAAATAAGTAATATATGTTATTATTATTATCAAAATGAAACCATGCTTGATTAAGGTAAGTTTAATCTTTGGTTTTTGTTGATTTTTACGTTTTTGAGATCGTTGCTTCGTATATTACCCGACCCATGCTTGAATTTTTTAGAATCATGTGTATATGAGGTTTCGCCATTGATGTGTTCTTATGGTTTTGATATTTGATAGTTTTAGATTAAAGATGTGTTAAAGATTTACAAGTTTTGTATTAGAAATTTTGGTGAAATTTTGTATTTAGGGCTATTTTGTAAAAATAAAATTTTAGAGGGACTTAATTGTAAAATAAATGAAATGAGAGGGCTTATAAAGTCCCTAAGAATATTCGGCCCTTGTATAGTCTTGGCAAATTGTGTGTATTTTGTGTTTTGTACAATTAGGACTAAATTGTAAAAATGTGAAACCTTAGGGGCAAAATGGTAATTTGCATGTTTATGTGTTTTGGGACTAAATTGAATTGAAATGTACTTGAATGAGCTGAATTTAATGTGTTTTAGATCAAGAGCAAAGAAAAATAGAATTGGATCGGGGAAAGACGAAAATTCTTGAATAGCCGGTCTAAGTTGTCCGTCGACAGTCGAGGTATGTCCTTAAGCTAAAGTATGTTAAAGAATTATTTATGAATAGGTTCAATGAAATTATTTGATAAATTTGAGTATGAATATATGTATTAGCCGAATGTAAAGGCTTTAAAATGGATTAGATGTGTTTTTGTATATATGATAAGAATTTGTACATTAGTGGTGATATGTGAATGTGAATTGTGTATATGTTTAGTTAATGATGTTAGTGTTAAGGAATGAAATTTGATGGACTGGTTTATGAATTATTGCGGGCTTATTGCTTAGCAGGCCTTGTGCCGGTGATTTGATTCGGGCTTATTGCCTAGCAGGCTTAGTGCCGGTGACATATTCGTGCTTCATGCCTAATGAGGCTTAGTCTTGATGATATATTAAGCTTCGTATGTAGGTGAGCTTAGTGCTTAGGTGACATATTCGGCTCCGTGCCTAGCGTGCTTAGTCTTGGGTGACTTATTCGGGCTTAGAGCCTAGCAGGCTTCTTCTGGTGATATGTTTAGGCTTCGTGCCTAGCGTGCTTAATCTGGGTGATACTTTAAAATGAAGAAACCATAATTTATCGAGGTGTAACATAGTGAAACTATTGAGTTAAAAACTCAGGTAAGCTTAAGTCCCATTGAATTCATCAGAAGTAAGGTAAG
The DNA here is from genome assembly GCA_025506655.1 of Gossypium rotundifolium. Taxonomy (NCBI): domain Eukaryota; kingdom Viridiplantae; phylum Streptophyta; class Magnoliopsida; order Malvales; family Malvaceae; genus Gossypium; species Gossypium rotundifolium. The sequence continues at coordinate 67,103,444 of CP106722.1, forward strand.
TTGTGATTAATGTTACTTGAGTTGAAATATTATGTTAAGAATAGTGTTATGTGAATTTGAGCTAGTAATCGACATGTAATATATGTACTTTGTGCTTTGATGAGTTGTAGGTTGATGGTAGTGAAGTATAAGTAATTGAGTTAATACATCACTAGTATTCGGTTTTGTATCAATTGCATATCGAAATATACATATACAATGTTTTACATTTATTGATTAAAAATGTTAAAGTGCTTGATTAGTGAATTATCTTTTACTTAAGATTTACTAAGCTAGTGATCTTACTTGTGTGTGTTCATTGTTTCGTTTTATAGATCATTGATTCAACTACGGGCTCAGGGGATCATCAAGAAAGTCGACCACACTATCACTCTCTTTGGTATATATATGTTTTGTTTACTTTTTGAATCAAAGGCATGTATAGGCTAGCTAAGTTTTCGAATGATATTATGATAATGTATAAAAGCCATGCGAAAGTGGCTAGTTCTTAATGTTGATGCTCGATGGTATAAATCTATCCTTGATGTGATATGCGTGAATGTTTAATTTGGAAAATGAATGAGGATGATACATATATGTATATATGTTTCATGCTGAATAGGTATGTTTGTGCATGAATGATTGCCGTGAGGTCATTAGGTGTAAATTTGTTAACTGTTGGAAATGGACATAGGTAGGAATTTATTAAGAATGGGATTAGTCTTGATATATATATAACTTTCGAATGTATGTTTATGTATATTAGTCATACGAAAATGATTCAAATTGGATCATTAAAATTTAGCGTGGTTATTATGAATTCTTAAATCAAGTGTTAAGAGTGTTTGTTTTATCAATTTAGCTACGGGTTAATTATAGTTAACATTTGGTTGCTATGTCTCGTAAGCAAAGTGGTGAACGAGTTGATTTATGTATATGATAGGTGTGGTGTCTGTGTAAATTGAATTTCATTGAAGTAATTATGGACTTGGACATTTAAAGAGATGTTGTCTGTGTTTTAATGTTTAAGATTTGACTTTTGAATTTATAGAAAATATGCGTACCATACATATATGTTTGTATAAGTTACAATAATAGATTCGAACATGTATAAGTTATCATAATTACATATGTGATTAATTTGTTATTATAAAGAGAAATTTTTGTGAAGTTGGTTTTGTTATATGCTAACATAGATTTGGATCTTTGATAGGTGAATATTCGTAAATAGAAAATAGTATGTCTTGTCTGTGCAATGTATTTATATATTTGATATATATATATATATATATTATGCTGTGTTATAAATTTGTAACATATATAATTATTGATGTAACACCCCAAACCCGGCCCACGAGTCCTGACCGGATCTGGTATGTTACTGGGTAAAAATAATTTGAGTCAATTTGAAAGTTTGGTGAAAATTCGATAAAATTTGGCTAAGGTGTAAAAAGGGTGTTTGAAAACTCAGTTGGGCTTTTTATAAATACAGTTGGATTGATAAATCCTTTGAAAACATCTGATCATGTAACATTTAATAAATCAGGGTTATAATTGACTTGGTATAGTTTGTTACCCGATGGTAACATCTTTTAAAAACCCGTAGAAATTTATTAAGTTTGAAAAATTACTTTTAACCGGTTCATTTAATATTTATAAAATTCCATTTTGTAACATAACATAAGTAAAATAAAAATAACATCCACATAATAAATAGCGGCCTTATTACAATCCCAAAATAAAAACTTAGAAATTAATAATTTTAACTAAAGCAAAGTAAAAATAACTCCAACGACAAGCATGGCCGCCTCGAGTCCTCTCCGGCTCCATCTCCGCTATCTACTCATCTGCAAAATGTTAAGGGAAAGGGGCGAGTCACCAAGACTCAGTGTGTAAATCCCCCACCCGGAAAAGCACTCATACACAAGATATTAATTAACATGCAAATATGCAACCCAACCTAACCATCCATACTCCTTAACTACCCCGTGTGGTCAAAACCACTGATGACTTAGAGTCACAAATTAAATGATGGGGCCAACCCATCGTGTGGTCAAAACCACTGATGACCATAGGTCACAAATAATCAAGTATGGTCAAAACCACTGGTGGTACCAAACCACTGGGACTTAGTCGCAAATAATCAATCGATGTGGTCAAAACCACTGATGACCATAGGTCACAAATAATCTGATGGGGCCAACCCATCTTGTGGTCAAAACCACTGACGACAGTCCATAAAATCATCCCCCTCCTCTCATCAATCCCACCATCACATGCTTATACATCAATTATCATATATCATGTCATAGCATTTAACATACTGTGATGGTATGCAAATCGTATATCAAAAATCACAAGTTAGGGGACTTACCCAGATACCGTGATTATGCCACAAACTAATCGCAACCAAAAGATTAAAGGCAACATTTAAGTCATGAAATTAATATAGTGTGTAGTGAGATCTTACACACCTGTTACTATCAAAATTCCTAGATCCCGAAAAGCCGATCTACGATGCTAGAACTTGACCCTACATTCGGCCAATTGTCAGTGTTAATACCAAAGGCCTATTCGGCCATATCTACTCAATACCAAAAGTTCTCACCTTGAACGGATTTGATTTCCAAACAAATCCTGAAGCCTTAATTAGTCCCTAAATCATGGCACTCATTAGTTTCGGCATTTAACAATAGACTTTTTAATAGATGGCCCTTGGCCGAATGATGTATAAGCCCTACCATCACTTACCAAAATCGATTGCTAGAGGGTTGGATTGAGTACATCAAAATCCCGGAGTACCTTATGGGAAATCGGTTCCTAAGAAGAGAAATAGCTAACCACACCATCAATAAATGCCGGATTTCAGCTAGCCATAACAAGAACAAAGATTTAACACAAGAGAATCCCTTACCACACTATGAAAATTGGCAGCACCCTATTGGGGATGTGAGATTCGGCCTAAGCACAATTGGAAGGGCTGAAATTTTAGTGAAGGAGGAGGGTAGGTTCGACTAATGGAGGAAGAAAAAGGAGAAGGAAAAGAGGTAGGGGATCAATGGAGATTTCGGCTTGTAAAAGAAGAGAAGAGATAGATGGGAGATTGAGGGAGATTTTGGCAGCACAATGAAGAGAGAAAGAAGAAAAGAATTTGCTGGAATTTTGACACTTCTTTGCTGTAACAAAAATCAAATATGGACAGCCCCCAAGGAGTCCAAATTTCGGCAAACACTCTCCCTTTAAGGTGATAATTCTAGCTTTGAATTATCAAAGATAATGCATGATTTATCTTCCAATTAATCTCTTAATCTCCTTCAACAATTCAAAAGCAAATAAGCCACTAATAACTCCCCTCTTCCGGTAGAATATGAGCAAAAAATAAGCTCAATCTTATCACTTGAAGAGTCCAAATTGCAGCCATCACTCCCTCTCCACCTTGACCTAAAAAAAATAAAACCCAATTTGTCTTCTTTGGGGTTGAAACCAAGACCCACTGCCGCAACCCCCTTAAGCGCCCGACCAACTCTCCCAATTGACTTTCATGTCAATTTACTCCACCATTTAATTATAAGGCCTTCTTCCTGGTCTTCTTAACGCCAAAAAGCCCCAAAATAAAATGCTCCTTGAGTCCCTTGTGTCTCGAACTCGAGACCTTATACCAAGGCCCTTAAGCCACGCCCCAAGCCACTCCACCGAACCTATCTTTCATGTCACAAACCTCCTTCATTTAATTATAAAGCCTTCCTAGCCCTAACGCCCAAAAAGCCCACAAGGAAAAAAACATTTCCCCCTTGTTACTGCCGAGGCTCGAACTTCCTCCCTAGCAACCCCCTTAGGCACACCAAGCCACTTGTGCCAAGCCTATTCTTTGTGTCATAATTCGCCCAAATTTCCCCTTAACCCCTTTCTCACCTAGCTCCCTTCTTTTAAGTACTTTAAAAAGAGATTTTTTTTTAATTCCAAATCCGACCTAATTCGGGGTTATTTCTAGACCCTAAATCATGCCAAATAAAGTCATATTATTTATTTCTTTAAGCACACATGGGAAATTAATTGAATTACAAACAACCCCTAATTCAGGGTGTTACAGTTCTACCCCCTTAAAAAGAATTTCGGCCTCGAAATTACGGATCGATCAAGAGTGGGGTATTCGCCGCATCACATCCTCGGGTTCCCATGTGGCCTCCTCCGTACCATGATTCTGCCATAACACCTTCACCAAAGGCACGGACTTCCTGCGAAGAACCTTGACATCCCGATCCAAAATTTGTACTGGCTCCTCCTCGAAAGACAAGTCCGGGCACACCTCAATTTTCGCTACTGGCACTACGTGTGAGGGATCTGATCGATAATGCCTCAGCATTGAAACATGAAAGACATCATGGATCTGGCTCAATTCCACCGGCAACTCGAGCTGGTAAGCCATCGGTCCCACGCATTTCAAAATCGTGTACTGTCCGATGAATCTAGGGCTTAGCTTGCCCTTCCGGCCAAACCTTAGCACCTTCTTCCAAGGTGATACCTTCAAGAAGACCTTATCGCCCACTGCATACTCAACCTCTCTGCGCTTAAGATCAGCGTAGGATTTCTGCCTGTCCGACGCCTCCTTAAGACGATCTCGAATCACTTTGATCTTATCCTCTGTCTCTGCTACTATCTCTGGACCCAACATCCAACGTTCTCCTAGTTCCGTCCAACATGTAGGAGTAAGGCACTTCCGACCATACAGTGCCTCATACGGTGCCATCTGAATGCTCGCTTGATAACTATTATTATAAGCGAACTCTGCCAACGGTAGGTACTCCTCCCAACTACCACGAAAATCTAAAACACAACCCCTCAACATGTCTTCCAACACTTGGATTACCCTCTCCGATTGTCCATCAGACTGTGGATGGAAAGCCGTGCTGAAATTCAACTTGGTGCCTAACTCCTAATGTAAGGCCTTCCAAAATCTCGATGTAAACTGGGGATCCCGATCTGAGATAATGGACTCTGGTACTCCATGTAACCGTACTATCTCGGCTATATACAACTTAGCTAACTTTTGAAGCGAGTAGTCAACCCTTACCGGTATGAAATGAGCCGACTTAGTCAACCGGTCTACTACCACCCACACTGCATCCTTCTTACTGGGCGTAAGGGGAAACCCACTCACAAAATCCATAGTAATCTCCTCCCACTTCCACTGTGGGATCTTTACCAGTTGTAGCAGCCCCGATGGCAATTAATGCTCAGCCTTAACTTGCTGGCATGTCAAACACTTGCCCACTAACTCGGTCACTTCCCGCTTCAGACCCGGCCACCAAAATTGCTCCTTCAAATCTCGATACATCTTGCTGCTTCCTGGGTGCATAGCGTACGCACTGCTATGAGCTTCTTTAAGAATTCGCTGCCTCAACTCATCATCCTTAGGCATGCATATTCTCCCCTGAAAGTATAGTACTCCATCACTGCCCAAACTGAAACCTTCGGTCTCACCATTCTGTACTTTTAACCTCCGAGTGCTCAAAGCTTCATCGGTCAACTGCCTATCTTTGACCTCATCAATCCAAGACGGCTTCACTTGTAATTCTGCCAAAAGGCTCCCGTCCTCATAAAGACTTAGATGAGCAAACATAGCTCGCAAATCCGCCACCACCTTTCGGCTCAATGCATCAGCTACCACATTAGCCTTCCCCGGATGGTATTCGATTGAGCAATCATAGTCCTTTAATAACTCAATCCACCTCCGTTGCCTCAGATTCAAATCCTTCTGGGTCAGGAGGTACTTCAAGCTCTTGTGATCTGTGTACACCACTGACCTTTCCCCGTACAGGTAGTGCCTCCAAATCTTCAAGGCGAATACCACAGCAGCCAATTCCAAGTCATGTGTCGGATAGTTGGCTTCGTGAGGCCTCAATTGTTGTGACGCATAAGCAACCACCTTTCTTTCTTGCATCAGCACACACCCTAGTCCGGTATGCGATGCATCACAGTACACAGTGAACTCCTTCCCAGCCTCAGGCTGAATTAAAATCGGTGCTTCTATCAGAATCCTCTTCAGCTTATCGAAACTCTCCTGCTGCTTCTCAGACCACACAAACGGAACACCTTTTCTCAGTAGCTTAGTCAATGGGCTGCAATCAAGGAGAAGTTTTCCACAAATCTCCTATAATATCCGGCCAATCTTAGAAAACTCTGAATTTTCGTAACAGACTTGGGTGGTTTCCATTCCAACACCGCCTCAATCTTACGGGGATCCACCCTGATTCCCTCGGCTGAAACAACATGTCCTAGAAAAGTGACCTCCTTGAGCCAGAACTCGCATTTGCTAAACTTAGCGTACAGCTGTTTCTCCATTAGAACTTGTAGAACCACATGAAGATGTGCGTCATGCTCCTCCTCAGACTTCGAGTACACCAAAATGTCGTCTATGAAGGCCACGATGAACCGATCCAGATAGGGTTGAAAAATCCGGTTCATCATGTCCATAAACGCGGTCGGTGCATTCGTCAGACCAAAAGGCATTACCAGAAACTCGTAGTGTCCATACCGAGTACGGAATGCCGTCTTATGAACATCAGCCTCCTTCACCTTGAGCTGATGGTACCCTGACCTAAGGTCAATCTTAGAAAACACCGATGCCCCTTTAAGTTGATCGAACAGATCGTCAATCCTGGAAAAAGGATACCGGTTCTTTATAGTCAACTTGTTCAACTGCCGGTAGTCGATACACATCCTCATTGTCCCATCCTTCTTTTTGACAAACAGCACTGGAGCTCCCCATGGCGATACACTTGGTCGGATAAATCCTCTATCCAACAACTCCTAGATCTGTGCCTTTAACTCTACCAATTCCTTCGGCGCCATCCAATACAGAGCTATTGATACTGGAGCAGTTCTGGGCAATAGATTTATCCCAAATTCAACCTCACGGTCCAGAGGTAGACCCAGAAGTTCCTCTGGAAACACATCCACATAGTCACTTACCGTCCGAACATCTCCCACAGTGACATCCTTAGCTTCCAAGGCACAGACATGAACCACATAAGCTTCACAACCCTTCTTCACCATCATTTCCGCCTTTAATGCCGAAACCAAGTTAGATAGGTAATCTCTCCTTTTACCTATCATCACCACCTTTTCTCCTTCCTCGGTCTTTAACACTATGCGCTTAGCCGCGCAATCCAAGCTAGCCTGATACTTCACTAGCCAATCCATCCCGAGAATTAGGTTAAACTCCCGGAATGGTAGTTCCATCAAATCAGCCAAGAATACAACCCCTTGGAGTTCTAGGGGTATGTCCCTATAAAGTCTACTTACTTTTATAGAGTGACCTAGGGGGCTTAGTACAGTCATCTTCCTAGAAGTAAGTTCAGAGTCTAGGTGCAAAGTTTCCACTACGCTACTAGCAATATACGAGTGGGTTGAGCCAATGTCAATCAATGTATTATAAAGCACACCAAAGATCAGGAACATACCGGTTATGACGTCCGGTGCGTCGCCCTCCTCTTGACGCCTCGCGGCATAGACCAAACCAGGTTGTCTAGCCTCAGTACCACCGGTATTTCCCCTCGGTGCCCCACGACCTCTGCCAGCACCATTACCTCCTCTTCCTGCGCCACGACCCCTTGCTGGTTGTTGATTATCCCTTCTGTTTGGTGCACGATCCTGACCCTCTATCCTCAGTCTAGTTGCCTTCTTCGGACAGTCTCTAACACGATGCTCCATAGACCCACATTCAAAGCATCCACGATTACCATTCCAACAATCCCCCTTGTGAGACTTTCCACACCGATCACACCGTGGCGGCCATTGAGAATTAGCAGCTTGAAGATGAGCCTAGCGACTTGATCGGACCCACCAAACCTTGTCCTCTTTTGCTGATTACCCGAAAACTTTAAAGGTCTGGAGCTCCTCTTATTCCAATTTCTATCCTGGTTCCGTCTAACGAACTGCCTTACCCCTTCAGCAACCTTAGATTTCTCCACTAGGACAGCAAACTCCCTTTCCTATTGTGGAGCTATCATCATTCTTAGCTCATCTCTCAGGCCATCTTCAAACCTGACACAGCGTTCATGCTCGATACCCACAATACCACGAGCATTTCTACTCAATCGGAGGAACTCGGCCTCATACTCAGCCACCGTTTTATTTCCCTGAATCAGGTTTAAGAAAGCTTTCCACTGCGAATCTACGTAACTAGTTCCGATATATTTCTTCTGGTAGGCATCCCTGAAGAACTCCCAAGTAATATTTTTCGCCACCGTTCCATCTCTCACAGTGAGCCACCACTGGTAAGACTCATCCCAAAGCAGAGAGATGATACCCTTCAGCTTCTCCTCAGCGGTGAAATCCAAATCACCCATAATCCTTTCAGTGGATTCCAACCAATACTCGCAAGCCTTTGGCGCTACTCGGATACTCCTCTCGAATACTTACGCTCATTAGCGAGTCATTCACCACAAATTTACGGTTTACACACGCGCTTGACCTCGAGAACCTCGTTCCAATACTCATAATCTGACTTTGTGATACAACATCGTTACCACCGTCGATCTTGGAACTCGATCTCATGCCACAGATCCGGCATCTCATTTTCGGACCCATGACCAGACCTCGTGGGCTCCGATAGGGTCATCCTACCTCTACCACGGCCACGCGGCGGACGTCCACGACCTCTTGAACTCATTCTAACGATCGCGTTTATCTGTTTAAGAATTTTATGCATTACTATTTCTTTTGGTTATCCGCGAATAAATTTTATGATAGGAGTTTAGAAGTGGTTCTTTCGTAATCAACCAAGCACACAGTCTTTCATTCATTCATTCCAGAGAGACGTTGTAGTTTCATTGTGATTGTTTTTCCACTACCAGGGGTATTTTCGTAATTTGTCCTATAGGGGTATTTTTGTAATTTTTCAAAAATACAGGTTCTCGGATGATTTTGTCAAAAATTATTTTAAAACTTTTAATTTCTGGGGTTTTTGAAAAATTTTGAAATTCGGGGATATTTTGTTGATCTTGAAACTCATGGGTATTTTGGTAATTTTTCACAAATCAGGGTGAATTTGTAAAATTTAGTAAATCCGCGATATTTTAAAAGTTGTAAAACTTTGAAGGCTCTTTTGATAATTGTATTTTCCAAAATAGTGATGTTGCAAAATTTTGAAAGTCGAGGGTATTACGGTAATTTGGTAGGTTAGGGCAATTTTATAATTTTCTAAAATTATGACGTTTTTGCAATTTAAGGTTTTTGAGCACTTTATCTATAATGAAAATTTTGACTGTAACTATGGGTATTTTGGGAATATCATAAATCAAGGGTGTTTTTGTAATTTTACCCCTAAGGGTATTTTCGTAATTTCTCACATAATCAGGGCATTTTCACAAGAATGATTTCCAAAAATTTAGTTCTAAGTGATTTCACAAAAGGAGGATATTTTGAAAATTTCTATTGAAAACTTTTCATATGAAGGGTATTTTGGAAATTTTCAAGCCAGGGGTATTTTGGTCATTTTTTTTAAAAGCTAAAGTTTTAATTTATTTCAAAAACAAAACGGCTAATCCCTTTCGGGTTTTAGTTATCAAGTTTAGCCTGTGAGCTCGTCGTCTCAGCTAGGATGAACCGTTACTACGCACCAGGTAGGATTCAAGTGAGTAGGAGGTGAGTCACGAGGACTGCTTAAATACCAGGCCCCCACCGAATCCAATCCTAGACATGCGTATAACGATTGCCACATCTTTTGCTTAGTGACAACTCACAGGGTTTGTTTAGAGAACTATTAAGTCTTATGCATAGTTGAGGTATGCTAGCCCTAGGGTTTAATAATTTCTATTCTAATAGTCTACGTTCCCATTTTACCCTTCTACCTCTCATCAAAAGAATTCACAGAAATTGATAGAAGTACTTACCTGGGTGGATAGGTTCCAGAGACTCGGTGCCATGCTGTTCAAGCCAAAACAGTTCCTCAAAACATCATAATAAGGCCTACTAGCAAAAATCAAAACATTTTGGGCCTTGGGCCCCCCACAGTCGAGTTTTGAACCGGGCTCGGATACCAAAAATGTAACACCCCAAACCCGACCCACGAGTCCTAATCGGATCTGGTATGTTACTGGGTAAAAATAATTTGAGTCAATTTGAAAGTTTGGTGAAAATTCGATAAAATTTGGCTAAGGTGTAAAAAAGGTGTTTGAAAACTTCGGTTGGGCTTTTTATAAATACTGATTGGGTTGATAAATCCTTTGAAAACATCGATCATGTAACATTTAATAAATCGAGGTTATAATTGACTTGGTATAGTTTGTTACCGATGGTAACATCTTTTAAAAACCCGTAGAAGTTTATTAGGTTTGAAAAATTACTTTTAATAGGTTCATTTAATATTTATAAAATTCCATTTTGTAACATAACATAAGTAAAATAAAATAACATCCACATAATAAATAGTGGCCTTATTACAATCCCAAAATAAAAACTTAGAAATTAATAATTTTAACTAAAGCAAAGTAAAAATAACTCCAACGACAAGCATGGCGCCTCGAGTCCTCTCGGCTCCATCTCGCGATCTACTCATCTCGCAAAATGTTAAGGAAAGGGTGAGTCACCATGACTCGGTGTGTAAATCCCCACCGGAAAAGCACTCATACACAAGATATTAATTAACATGCAAATATGCAACCCAACCTAACCATCCATACTCCTTAACTACCCGTGTGGTCAAAACCATCGATGACTTGGAGTCACAAATTAAATGATGGGGCCAACCCATCGTGTGGTCAAAACTACTGATGACCATAGGTCACAAATAATCAAGTATGGTCAAAACCACTGGTGGTACCAAACCACTGGGACTTAGTCACAAATAATCAATCGATGTGCTCAAAACCACTGATGACCATATGTCACAAATAATCTGATGGGGCCAACCCATCTTGTGGTCAAAACCACTGACGACAGTCCATAAAATCATCCCCCTCCTCTCATCAATCCCACCATCACATGCTTATACATCAATTATCATATATCATGTCATAGCATTTAACATACTGTGATGGTATGCAAATCGTATATCAAAAATCACAAGTTAGGGGACTTACCCGGATACCGTGATTATGCCACAAGCTAATCGCAACCAAAAGATTAAAGGCAACAATTAAGTCATGAAATTAATATAGTGTGTAGTGAGATCTTACACACCTACTACTATCGAAATTCCTAGATCCCGAAAAGCCGATCTACGATGCTAGAACTTGACCCTACATTCGGCCAATTGTCAGTGTTAATACCAAAGGCCTATTCGACCATATCTACTCAATACCAAAAGTTCTTACCTTGAACGGATTTGATTTCCAAACAAATCCCGAGGCCTTAATTAGTCCCTAAATCATGGCACTCATTAGTTTCGGCATTTAACAATAGACTTTTTAATAGATGGCCCTTGGCCGAATGATGTATAAGCCCTACCATCACTTACCAAAACCGATTGCTAGAGGGTTGGATTGAGTACATCAAAATCCCAGAGTACCTTGTGGGAAATCAGTTCCTAAGAAGAGAAATAGTTAACCACACCATCAATAAATGCCGGATTTTGGCTAGCCATAACAAGAACAAAGATTTAACACAAGAGAATCCCTTACCACACTATGAAAATTGGCAGCACCCTATTGGGGATGTGAGATTCGGCCTAAGCACAATTGGAAGGGCTGGAATTTTAGTGAAGGAGGAGGGTAGGTTCGGCTAATGGAGGAAGAAAAAGGAGAAGGAAAAGAGGTAGGGGATCAATGGATATTTCGGCTTGTAAAAGAAGAGAAGAGATAGATGGGAGATTGAGGGAGATTTCGGCAGCACAATGAAGAGAGAAAGAAGAAAAGAATTTGCTGGAATTTTGACACTTCTTTGCTGTAACAAAATCAAATATGGACAGCCCCCAAGGAGTCCAAATTTCGGCAAACACTCTCCCTTTTAGGTGATAATTCTAGCTTTGAATTATCAAATATAATGCATGATTTATCTTCCAATTAATCTCTTAATCTCCTTCAACAATTCAAAAGCAAATAAGCCACTAATAACTCCCCCTCTTCCAGCCAAATATGAGCAAAAAAATAAGCTCAATCTTATCACTTGAAGAGTCCAAATTGTAGCCATCACTCCCCTCTCCACTCATGACCTAAAAAAAATAAAACCCAATTTTTCTTCTTTGGGGTTGAAACTAAGACCCACCTTGCAGCCCCTTAAGTGCCACTGACCAACTCTCCCAATTGACTTTCATGTCAATTTACCCCGCCATTTAATTATAAGGCCTTCTTCCTGGTCTTCTTAACACCAAAAAGCCCCAAAATAAAACGCTCCTTGCGTCCCTTCTGTCTCGAACCCGAGACCTTATACCAAGGCCCTTAAGCCACGCCCCAAGCCACTCCACCGAACCTATCTTTCATGTCACAAGCCTCCTTCATTTAATTATAAAGCCTTCCTAGCCCTAACGCCCAAAAAGCCCACAAGGAAAAAAATATTTCCCCCTTGTTACTGCCGAGGCTCGAACCTCCTCCCTAGCAACCCCCTTAGGCGCACCAAGCCACTTGTGCCAAGCCTATTCTTTGTGTCATAATTCGCCCAAATTTCCCCTTAACCCCTTTCTCACCTAGCTCCCTTCTTTTAAGTACTTTAAAAAGAGATTTTTTTTAATTCCAAATCTGGCCTAATTTGGGGTTATTTCTAGACCCTAAATCATGCCAAATAAAGTCATATTATTTATTTCTTTAAGCACACATGGGAAATTAATTGAATTACAAACAAGCCCTAATTCAGGGTGTTACAATTGACATGTGTTTGATTTGAACTTAGGAGTATTAAGGTTCGAAATTTTGATAATAAGATAAGTGTATTAATGTATTTCATTTGAAACATGGAAGTAATGAATGTCTAATCGAAATGTCTATTTTTAAGTGCATGTTATTAGGTAATACCTCATAACCCAAATTTGGCGACAGATACGGGTGAGAGGTGTTGCAAGCCGGAAAACACATTATGGTCCTTGGCCCATACACAATGGAAACAGATTATTTTCATGCAACATGGCCTATCCCAAACCTAAAAGTCCATCCTATGCACACCCCCGTACAAACCATCACACCGTGGGGATTTCTACAATCAACCCTCCATCTGCTACACACCATATCGACAGTTGTGCTGCCTATCATAAAGACCGATCACTATGTAACCTATGTGGCAAAGCCACTGATCTCCATGCGACCTTAATAATACATTGTAGTATTTCGACAGCTGTGCTGCCTGTCATAAAGACCGATCACTACGTGACCTATATGGCAAAGTCACCGATCGCTATGCGACCTTCTTCCCCTTCATCATATTAATCCCATCCCATGCATACGTACATGCAAGAATCAGAACATTATACTATCTAAACAAATCACAGACTTTTACATACTCCAATACACATAAAGAAGTTTCTATGATTATGTACTTGGCATCCCTTGCCTACCCTTTTTGGGTAACACGACTGTTCATACAACATCATTTTTTGGCTTTTAGCCCGTAACATACATATAATATAGATTAACTAGTGTGATAGAGATCTACACACCTGATTACCGATAGGATAGTACTTTTTATGTCGACACTATCAGAAGTCGATACGACTGCTAACTGCCTAAGGTTTTGCTCCGAAGCCGGTCCACAACCCGGCGGCCAATCCCGTACTGTTGACACCGCGCGTTTCTTAAACTTTGGGGCTGGGACAAAGAGATCCAACCCCTTCTTTCAATTTGCTGACATTCGAGTCCATGAATGACCTTAGCCAGAGGATACTATAATGATTGCTTAACGAGGCATTAGGTTAAGGCACAATTAATCGAAAAGAAATCGATTAAACAACATAGGGAGAATTGAACCCTTACCTTGAAATCCCGAAAATAATAATATGGTTCAAACGTTAATGATTTCTAGCTTAGAAACCTAGGCGATTAGATCTCCTTCAAATCCTAGAATGCCACCCAAAAAGAACATGGGATCAGTGAAAACGTCAAACTATAGATGGCCTAACAACCAACTAGCCATTCGGCTATGGTCTTAAAAATCGGAAGAGAAGAAAAAAGAACAGAAGAAATCGGCACTTACCTTAACATAGAGAATTTGGCAACTCCTAACGAATTTCAGCTTTTGAGAAGATCAGAAAGAAAAGATGATCTCAAGAGATCTATGAAGATTCGACTTTGATGAAGAAATCAACAAAGAGAAAAGAATAGACAAGGGTATTCGGCTATGGAGATGAAAGCAGAGAAAAAAATAGAATTTCGGCTTTTGTATAAAAGCCGAGATGAGAGAACAAGATTAGGGGTTTCGGCTTTTGAATAATATGAGAAGAGAATGGGAAATAAAACCCTAATACCAAAAATAAAAAGATATTCCCTCCACCTAAACATAGAATTTCAGCACCTACTACCTAAAACCCAAAAATGCCCCTTTTTAAAACGTCAAACTAAGCTATTAATCAAGGGAAATTTTGGCACCCCTTGGATATACCAAAACCGATTCCTCCTCCCCCTCAGTGTTGGAATTTTGGCCACCACTGACCAGCAGATAATTCCTAAATTTTCTCCCTTATCTTCATCTGATCACTCATCCTCAAGTGGCCTAGATAACACTACCTCTTCCTTCTTTTTATTAGTCACTTTATCAGCCACACTATCCACATCATCCATTCCATTAATCTCCTACTTCCAAGCATCCTAGCCGCCCCCAACTCTCCTCTCCTTTAACGCCAAAAATATTTAAAATAAGTGGGTAATGCGACTCGAACCTTGGACCTCCTCAGCTGATGCCACCTCCCTGCTCCCTAAGTGGCTCCACTTTACCACTGGGCCACAAGCCCACTTGCGTCTTAAAACACAGATAACATCTTTTAAGCCCTATCCTAATTGTCTTTCCACTAGAATGTCCAAACAGAAAATTCCATTAAGGCCTCGGCCCAATCCCTGAGCCCATTCTAGACCCCTAAAACATTCCATCAAGCATAACAAGTACAACCACACACATTAAACGCATAGGCCCATTAATTCAGGATGTTACAGGGATTTTTCACCGGGTTATGGACCTTCATCCGGTGAAAATCAATTATTCAAGGTTGTTCGTAATCGTGAAGCATCAACAATCCGTGATTTTCCACCGGGTTGTGAACCGTCATCCGGAGAGAATCGGTAAATAGTAGTTATTCGAGATTTCGAGGGTAAAAATCTAGACCGCTCATCTTAGAATAGATTTATTATAAGTGTTAATGATCTAATCGAGCATTAAAATATTTTTAGGTGTTGACGATCAGGAAAGTGTAGTGCTTACCTTAATCAGGTGTGTAATCTCACACTGTATCTCATGGGTTAAATAACTATATCGTATTAATCACTTGATTAAATCATAAGATAGTGAAATCGGGTAAACTAGCATATTTATCAATTTATCAGTAAAGACTATGAAATCAATATTAAGACTGTGAATTTTACGAAATTGCCCTCAATGGGCCAAATAGATAAAAGTGACTAAATGGGCCAAATGTGATATCTGATATATAGGCCAAATAGATAAAAGTGACTATATGGGCCAAATGTGATATCTGATATATGGGCCAAATGTGATATTTGATATATGGGCCAAATGTGATATTTGATATTTGGACCAAGTGTGATATGAGTTATAAGGGCCAAAATGTGATATGGGCCAGATTGTGAAAATTTTTATAATGGGCCGTATGTTTGTAATAATTATATGAATGGATTGTAGTAATTGAATGTGCATATTATATACATGATTTGCATGGGTTGGGATATTTGACGAAGAGTAGTTCTAGTAGCTTTGCTACAAAATTTTGGTGGCTTATCCACAAATTGATATATGGCTTAATGCCCAGTTTGGTGCGTTGACGGGGTGGGTGACTAAAGCTCCCCACAGGTGTGTTGGTTGGTACGGGTGGTGTGTAGCGGATGGAAAACTAGGTTTGGTTGGGAAATTACATAACACATGCATGTTATATATGATATTATGTTATGATTGTAAATGGGCTTTGGCCCAATAAATGCTTAATTGAATTTTTGGCCCAGTGACAATGGGAAGTGAGTTACACACTAAGTTTTAAGTAACTCACCCCGTTTTCTTTACCCTCCTCAGGTAATGATCAGTGATCGAGGCTTGGGTCGGGGACAACTCAGTGGAGGCCATATTACGAATTATGGGTTATTTAAATTTTGATTTCTTTTTAAGTACTTTTTATTATTTTTGCTATTTTGTAATAAAGGCCCGTTAAATTTTTATGGATGTTTTACTTGTGGATGGATTTTATAATATTCTTTAAATACTTAAGTGGGATTATTTTTCTTAAAATAGAAATAAACACTTTTCTTAAATAGACGCATTTAAAAGGTTTCATTCTTAAATTGTTTTAACTTAAATTATTTTAACTCAGTAATTTTTCTATAACAATATTTTTAAATTTTGTTTTCAAATTACTTTCGAACTCTTTAAATTTTCTCAAAATATTAAATCAATTTTTCCTAAGTTTCAATTTATAAATTTTTACGACCCAAATTATTAGATTTAATAATCAAACTTAGTTTTCAATAACTCCACGTTAAAATGTTTTTAAAAAATTTGATTTCTTTAAATCTTTAAAAGACTAGGTGTAGGTTCATTTTGTGTGACATGTTAAATTTTGTCTTAACGCATAGACCGGGTTTGGGGTGTTACATTTTATGGTATCAGAGCTTGGTTCAAAACTCGGCTGTGGTTTGGGTTATAAAACATTTTTTTAAAACTATTTTGAGTTATATAATGTATGTTTCAAAGGTAGTATGGCACCACGAGTATCTGGCACCAAGTCAAGTAAGTGTATTGAAATTTAATGATTATTATTATTGTGATATGACTATAGGAACACTCTAGAACTTTTAGTTTTAGATGTTGAAACTATAGAGATTGAGACTATAGGATGCGTTTACGAAAACAACTCTACCTCTTATATCTCATAAAATATCGTTAATAAAACGCTGAAATAGAATACTAATTCTTAACACTTGTAATCAGATTGAGACGAAATAGTCAATATGAGCGCTAGAGGACGTGGACGTGGTAGACGTGGCTGTGGTAGAGGCCGAGGGTAATATCCCGGGTTAGGGGGCTATTTTATTTTGGCTTTGTTGCATGTGACTGGTGTGCTATGTTGTTGTTTTGATGTTTTTGGGGCTTAGTTATAAGCTGGGTGTAGGCCTGAGTGGTAGGAAAAATCTCTGTTTTTAGGCTTAGTTGGGAGGAGCTAAAGGAGCTGGGGTTTATAAATATCTTTAGGTGAATTTTAGCATAACAAATAAGCTGGTGGAGTGGCAAGTTAGGCGCCACTAAGGGCTTGGATTGGCTTCACTTGCAGGGGGGAGAGGTCCTGTGTTCAAGCTGTAGAGTGCTCCCATTTTGGCTTCTATTTTGACGGCATGGAGGGGAGGAGTTGTAGGCAGTTCAAACTCTGTCTTGGACCAAGTCAAATGTTCAAATGGTGGGTGGAGAGTGAATTTAGGAGGGAGACTAGTTCAAACTAGTTTGAATTGATGGCTTGGAGTGTTTGAGGGAGTTGTGGCCGAATGTTGGGGAGATTTTGGGGGGAGTGGACGGTTTGGTATGTGGGAGAGTGGGAGTGCCGAAACTCCTTTTCCATTTTTGTGCATTTTCAGTCAAAAGCATTTGGTAAGCCAAATTCTCCTTTAGTCAAAAGCTAGCCAAAATTTCAAGTGTATTTCTCTATTTTCCTCCTTAAACCGAAAGTTCAAGCATTTTCTTGCCGAAAACTTCTTTGTTTCTCTTGATTTGGTGTGGCCGAATGTTCTTTCCCATTTCTTCATCGTCATCTTGTGTAAACCGAAGCTAGTATCCCTTCTTCCCATAATGCATTGCCTTTCTTAAAACTTGTGCCAAACTCCATTCTCTAAAATACCTTTCTTTTCTTCTTTCAAACCGAAAGCACCCTCCCTCTTTTCATCTTTATTTCCTTTTTTTTCCAAAACTTCTTAGCCGAATCTTTCTTCAACCTTTGCCGATTTCTTTTCTCCTTTTGAACCGCATTTCTTTTGCTTTGTACCTTCGAAGACTCTAGCCGAATCTTCCTTTGTGTGAAGCCAAAACCTTTCTCCTTTTTGTTAAGGGTGTTAGCCGAATCTTTTCTCTCCTAATAGTTCTTCATTGCCGAATATTAGAGGAGTGTTGACCTTGTTGGGCCTTTGTTGTAATCGGTTTAGAAGAAGGTAAATGCTTGGCCGAATGGCCATTTCTCCCCTCTCTTGTGCTTTATCGATTTTGGATTGCTTAAGGGCTGATTTCGGCATTTGTTGAAAGGAGTTAACCTTTGGTTTTGGTAATCGATTTCGTTATAGGGCCTTTGGATTTCGGAAGCAAGCAAGAGGAGTCTTCCTTCTCTGTTAATCGCTGGGTAAGTGATGGTAAGAGGTTACTTTAATGGTCTTTCCTTAGAGTTTGTTAAACCAAAGACTAGTGAGGCTAATGGATTGTGTTTTGGGGAGGCCGATTGTCGGAAGAACCATTATTGGTTGGGTTTGGTAGGAAACCAAACCATTCGCAAGGTAAGGATTCAAACGCTAACCCCCTTTGGTTTCTATTTTGGCTGAAAGGTATGAGTGCTAATCTATGTTTGACCGATTCTAGGAGCAAGATAATCGAGGGATTTGGATCGATTCGTTGGGTTAAGCTTGCGTGTTAACAGGTGTGTAAACTAACACACCTTTTTACTGAGTAATATGTTAATAACTTTGATTGTGTAAAGTGAAACAAGATGGTTGGTGATGTAATACCCAATGAGGTATGGATACGGATTCGTAAGTCGTTTCATTACGAGATCTCAGAGTGATATATGATATCATGATTTTGGTGTATGTATTATGAGATGCCATGTTAAGCATGTGAGCATGATTGCATGATTTGCACGATTTGCATTAGTATGATATGTTATTGGGTGATATGAGTGGAGGGGAATATGATATCCGTGTCTTTGGGACACCGGAGGTTTGGCACCTCCGGTGGTTTGGTACCACAGATTGATTATTGTGACTTTGGGTCACCGGAGGTTTGGCACCTCCGCCTCGCGTCGGTGGCTTAGTACCACAATGGGTTGGCCCCACGGCTGATTTTGGGATTAACGCTAGTGATTTGGTATCACACGATGGGTTGGCCCCATCATATGATTCGTGACTACGGTCACCGGTGATTTGGTATCACATTTGTGTCTTTGGGACACCGGAGGTTTGGCACCTCATAGCGACTCGCCCTCGTGGTTTAACACCACCGTGGGTTGGCCCCTTGTTGAGATACGGATTGTCGCCGGTGATTTGGTATCACACGGGTTGGCCCCACGATTGATGATTTGTGACTTTGGGTCACCGGTGGTTTGGCACCACATTGATGGATATCGTGACTTTGGGTCACCGGTGGTTTGGCACCACCGGTGGTTTGGTACCACACGGGTAGAAAAGGTGTTACGATGGTTAGGATCGGGTGCATTAATTGTATTGCTTTGTTATGATGTGTGTTAGTATGTTGCATATCCGAGGGGATTTATGCACCGAGTCTTGCGACTCACCTTCTCCCTTATCATTTCGGTGACACTTAGATCGCAGAACGAGTGGGGTGGACTCGAGGTGCCCATGCCATGAATAAAAGTCGAATTTGCACTGATTTTAAACTTGGTACTTTGCTTTATTTATTTTTCATTTGGATTTGTTGGGTTTGTAAACGGCCTTTTTAAATTTTACTTTGGTTATCTTTATGCTTAAAGTTACTTTCAAATATGCCTTAACAAACTAATTGGGTTAAAACTTGCTAAAACTTGGAAAGATGAAGTTTTCTTCAAACTGCAAAGCGAGATGTTTTAAACATTACCATCGGGTATCACACTGTAATTCAAGATAAATGAAACTCAATTGTCTTCCAAACTTGAATGTGATTTCTTATTAACTTAAAAATGTGTTTAAGCAACAACAAGGATTACTTAAATTTCTAAATGAGATAAACTGGTTTTACTTACATATCTGATTAAGTTTTCAAAATTTCTGGGTTTTCAAATGCACCATCGATTTTAAAACAGTCATCCTCGAGATTTTCTTCAAGTGCAAAATTTAGCGAGATGATTTTATCAAACTCATAAACTTAAACCTAAACCTCTCAAATACCTTTTTCCCTGTAACATACCAGATTCGATCGTGGTGTATTGATCGGGTTTGGGGTGTTACAATTATGGTATCAGAGCCAAGTTCAAAGGCTCGGCTGTGGGCCCGAGGCCTAAAAAGTTTTAAATACTGGTTTTAAGTGTTTTGTTTTAAAAAGAATATGGTTTGAAAGGCATGGCACCGAGACTCCGGCCCCAATCCGCCCAGGTAAGTACCCCTTACTATTGCTTGTGATTTTGATGTTGATGTGAGTGGATGACTAGCAATAGTGGATTACCTTAGAGACTGAAACTGATAGGACTCTGTGGACTTGCGAAAACAAAGCTTCTTTAATATTCATAAGACTTTGCTTTTTGAACAGTGGAATAATTACTGATGCATAAAATTCTTTAAATCAGACAAGATTTTAGTCATGAGTACACGAGGTGGACGGGGTCGTGGACGTGGTCAGGGTAGGATGACAGTTTCTGAACCCATAGGATCTGGTCAGGGGTCAGAGAATGAGATCTGCATCGCCACCGGTGGAGGTGGTGAGTTTCGAGAATGATCGGGACGACGCAAAGGTCACAAAGCGATCTTCTTGAGTTTTGGAAAGGGTAGTGGAGTAGGTGGAGGCACGGAGCTAGGAAATCGTGCTGGCGACTCCGAGCAAACGGGCCGAGGTATTTTAGGGTGTGTCGGTGTGGCTCTCAAAGACGGCGGAGTATTATTCGGAAGCGGCAGGCGGATCATGGACGATCTGGACTGATCATCAAGAGAAATTAAAGGGATAGTATCACTTCTTGAGATGAGTCATACCCGATGGTGGCTCACGGTTCGGACAATACCGCAATGGAAGATCGACTTGGGACTATTTGAGGTCGCTTATCGGAAAAAGTACATTGGAGCTAACTACATTAATGAGCAACGGAAAGCATTTCGAGGTTAGTTCGGGAGCAAATCGTGTCGAGTACGAGGCGAGTTCCTCAGCCGAGTCGGTATGCTAGGGGTATGGTGGCTACCGAACACGAGAGGTGTGTTCGTTTGAGGATGGCCTACTGAGATGAATTAAGGTTCTTGATTGCTCCCAGCCAGGAGCGTGAATTTTTATCTGGTTGAAAAGGCTAAGGTAGCCGAGGGTATTAAGGAGTCTGTGAGGCAAGGCATGGATAGGAACCGACATAAGAGGAATTTTGGGTCTTCTGGGTCATCAGGTAATCCTCAGAAAAGGGCTAGACCGAATGGGCTGAATCAGTCTGGTAGGTTTGTTGCTGCTAGTCAGGGACCGCCGCAGTGTAACCATTGTGGGAAAGCTCATTGGGAAGGATGTTGGACTGGTGATAGAGGATGTTTTGAGTGTGGCTCGCTGGACCACCGTGTGAGGGACTGTCCGTGTAAGTTGGCTAGGATTCAGTCCGAGAGTCAGGACCGTACTCAGTTCAGGAATAATGGACCACCATCGCAGAGGGGCCGTGGTAATGGCAGAGGAGGTAATGGTTCTATCGGGGCCGTAGAGAACCGGGCAGAGGTGCAGGTAGTTCTGAGGCCAAACAGCCTAGGCTAGTGTATGCAGCGAGGCGCCGAGAGGAGGGCGGCGCACCAGACGTCATAACCGGTACGTTCTTAATCTTTGGTTCTCCATTTACTGCTTTGATTGATGTGGGTTCAACGCATTCATATGTTGCAAGTAGCATATTGAAGACCATGGATTTAGACTCTGAGATATCTTCTAGGCAGATGACCGTAATAAGCCCTCTAGGTCACTCTGTAGTTATAGATAAGCTGTATAGAGATGTACCTCTAGAACTCCAAGGGGTAGTGTTTGTGGCTGATCTGATGGAGCTGCCGTTTGGAGAGTTCAATCTGATTCTGGGGATGGACTGGTTGGTTAAGTACCAGGCGAAGTTGGATTGCGAGGCTAAGTGCATGGTTCTAAAGACATCGGAGGGTGATGAGGTGGTTATGATAGGTATTAGGAGGGACTACCTATCTAATGTGGTATCTGCTCTGAAAGCTGAGAAGATGGTCAGAAAGGGCTGTGAAGCATATGTGGCTCATGTGTATGCCTTGGAGGCTAAAGAGTCTACTGTAGAGACGGTTCAGACAGTTAGGGAATTTGCCGATGTGTTTCCTGAGGAGCTTCCAGGTTTGCCACCGGATCGTGAAGTAGAATTCGGAATAGATTTGTTGCCCGGAACCGCGCCAGTGTCTCCGTATAGGATGGCGCCAAAGGAGTTAGTGGAGCTTAAGGCTCGATCCGTGGAGTTGTTGGATCGTGGTTTTATCGAGCCAAGTGTTTCACCTTGGGGAGCGCTTGAGTACTTTTGTTAAGAAGAAAAGCGGTACTATGCGGATGTGTATAGACTACGCTAATTGAATAAGTCGACGATCAAAACAAGTATCCGCTACCACGGATTGATGACTTGTTTGATCAGCTGAAGGGTGCGGCAGTATTCTCGAAGATCGATTTGAGGTCTGGGTATCACCAGTTAAAGGTGAAAAAGGCGGATATTTGCAAGACAGCGTTTAGCCACTCGGTATGGGCACTATGAATTTCGGTAATGCCGTTTGATTGACTAACTACGGCAAAGATTCATGGATATGATGAGTAGAGTGTTCCAAAGAAGATTTGGATCGGTTAAATCGTGGTTTTTATTGACGACATCTTGGTGTATTCAAGGACTGAGGAGGAGCATGATGCGCATTTGCGGGTGGTATTGCAGATTCTGAGGGAGAAATAGCTTTATGCAAAGTTTAGTAAATGCGAGTTCTGGCTTAGAGAGGTGACGTTCTTGGGTCATGTAGTGTCGGCTGAGGGGATTAGAGTGGATCCTCGAAAGATTGAGGCAGTTGTGGATTGGAAGCTGCCTAAGTCAGTAGCTGAGATTCAAAGTTTTCTGGGTTTGGCAGGATACTACCGAAGATTTGTAGAGGGATTTTCGTTGATCGTAGCACCGATGACCAAATTGTTAAGGAAAGGGGTTCCGTTCATTTGGACTGAGAAGCAGCAGGAGAGCTTCGACAAGTTGAAGAAGATTTTGACTGAAGCTCCGGTTCTAATTCAACCTGAGGCAGGAAAGGAATTCACAATTTATTGCGATGCCTCACATACAGGTCTGGGTTGTGTGCTGATGCAGGAAGGGAAGGTTGTGGCTTACGCATCTCGGCAGTTGAGGCCATATGAGGTCAATTATCCGACGCACGATCTGGAGTTAGCGGCTGTAGTCTTCACCTTGAAGATTTGGAGGCATTACTTGTACGGAGAGAGATCGATAGTCTACACAGATCACAAGAGTCTGAAGTACCTTTTGACCCAGAAAGAGTTGAATCTGAGGCAACACAGATGGATTGAGTTGCTAAAAGACTACGATCGCTTTCGATTGAGTATCATCCGGGCAAGGCTAACGAGTGGCGCACGCGTTGAGCCGTAAGGTTGTTTGGACTTAAGAGCGATGTTTGCCCATTTGAGTTTGTACGACGACGGAGTATTCGCAGAGTGCAGTTAAGCCTACTTGGGTTGAGCGGATCGAGAAAACAGTTAATGGATGAGGTTTTGAGGCGCAGAGGTCACAAGTGCGTAATGGTGGTTTGAGGGTTACTGATTTGTCCGGTGATGGAGTCTTTGTGTTTTCGGGGAGAGCTTGTATGCCGAGGGATATTGAGCTAAGGCAGAAGATTCTTCAGACGCTCATATAAACCCTACGCTATGCATCCTAGAGGTAGCAAAATGTATAGGGATCTCAGAGAGCAGTGCTGGTGGCCGGGTCTGAAGAGGGAAGTGATAGAGTTTGTAGGGAAGTGTCTGACATGTCAGCAGGTCAAGGCCAAACATCAGATGTCGTCAGGGTTGCTTCAGCCAGTAAAGACTCCACAGTGGAAGTGGGAAAGGATAACTATGGATTTCGTCAGTGGATTACCTCTTACGCCTAGCAAGAAGGATTGATTTGGGTAATTGTGGATCGATCGACTAAATCAGCACTTTATCCGGTGAGGGTGGATTACTCACTTGAGGTTGGCGGTTGTATGTGTCGAGATAGTGAGGTCGCACGGTGTGCCAAGATCGATCATCTCGGATAGGGATCCGAGATTTACGTCAAGGTTCTGGAAAGCGTTGCATCAGGCTCTAGGTACACGGTTGGATTTCAAAGACGGCGTTTCATCCATGATCGACAGGCAATCGAAAAGGGTTATCTGAGATCTTAGAGGATATGTTACGAGGTGTGTCTTGGACTTGTGGGTAGTTGGGAAGAGTTTCTACCATTAGTGAGTTCGCCTACAACAACAGTTACCAAGCAAGCATCAAGATGGCACCATATGAGGCGTTGTATGGTAGGAAGTGTCGCTCACCTACTTGTTGGATAGAGTTAAGTGGACGTCAGTTGTTGGGACTAGAGTTGGTTCTTTGAGACCAAGACAAGGTTAAGTTGATCTGAGCTCGATTGAAAGAAGCTTTTAACCGGCGAAGTCTTATGCCGATCTTAAGCAGAGAGATATTGAATTTGCGGTGGGGGATTAAGTTTTTCTGAAGGTCTCACCATGGAAGAAAGTGTTAAGGTTCGGAAGGAAAGGCAAGCTAAGTCTGAGGTTTATTAGGGCCGTATAAGGTGCTGAGACGAGTGGGACCCATAGCATATCAGCTTGAGTTGCCAGCAGAGCTAAGTCAGATTCACGACGTATTTCACATTTCGATGCTTAGGCGGTATCGTTCAGATCCATCGCATGTGGTAGCAGTGGAGGAGATCGAGGTGAATCCAGATTTGACCATGGAGGAAGAACCTGTGCAGATTCTAGATCAGGATGTGAAGGTTCTGCATAGAAAGTCGGTGCCCTTGGTTAAGGTACTATGGCGAAATCATGGCGTGGAAGAAGCTACGTGGGAACCCGAGGATATGATGAGATAGCAATACCTGCAACTCTTCTGATCAGGTAATTTTGAGGTCGAAATTATTTTTAAGGGGGGTAGAACTGTAATATCCCGGGTTAGGGGGCTATTTCATTTTGGCTTTGTTGCATGTGCCTGGTGTGCTATGTTGTTGTTTTGATGTTTTGGGGCTTAGTTATAAAATGGGTGTAGGCTGAGTGGTAGGAAAAATCTGCTTTTAGGCTTAGTGGGAGGAGTCAAGGAGTGGGGTTTATAAATATCTTTAGGTGAATTTTAGCATAACAAATAATTTGGTGGAGTGGCAAGTTAGGCGCCACTAGGGGCTTGGATTGGCGTCACTTGCAGGGGGGAGAGGTCCTGTGTTCAAGCTGCAGAGTGCTCCCATTTTGGCTTCTATTTTGACGGCATGGAGGGGAGGAGTTGTAGGCAGTTCAAACTCTGCCTTGGACCAAGTCAAATGTTCAAATGGTGGGTGGAGAGTGAATTTAGGAAGGAGACTAGTTCAAACTAGTTTGAATTGATGGCTTGGAGTGTTTGGGGGAGTTGTGGCCGAATGTTGGGAAGATTTTGGGGGGAGTGGACGGTTTGGTATATGGGAAAGTGGGAGTGCCGAAACTCCTTTTCCATTTTTGTGCATTTTCGGTCAAAAGCATTTGGTAAGCCAAATTCTCCTTTAGTCAAAAGCTAGCCGAAATTTCAAGTGTATTTCTCCATTTTCCTCCTTAAATCGAAAGTTCAAGCATTTTCTTGCCGAAAACTTCTTTGTTTCTCTTGATTTGGTGTGGCCGAATGTTCTTTCCCATTTCTTCTTATTGTCATCTTGTGTAAACCAAAGCTAGTATCCCCTTCTTCCCATACGTGCATTGCCTTTCTCTTAAAACTTGTGCCGAAACTCCATTCTCCAAAATACCTTTCTTTTTCTTCTTTCAAACCGAAAGCACCCTCCCTCTTTTCATCTTTATTTCCTTTCTTTTCCAAAACTTCTTAGCCGAATCTTTCTTCAACCTTTCCCGATTTCTTTTCTCCTTCTGAACTGCATTTCTTTTGCTTTGTACCTTCAAAGACTCTAGCCGAATCTTCCTTTGTGTGAAGCCAAAACCTTTCTCCTTTTTGTTAAGGGTGTTAGCCGAATCTTTTCTCTCCTAATAGTTCTTCATTGCCGAATATTAGAGGAGTGTTGACCTTGTTGGGCCTTTGTTGCAATCGGTTTAGAAGAAGGTAAATGCTTGGCCGAATGGCCATTTCTCCCCTCTCTTGTGCTTTATCGATTTTGGATTGCTTAAGGGCCGATTTCGGCATTTGTTGAAAGGAGTTAACCTTTGGTTTTGGTAATCGATTTCGTTATAGGGCCTTTGGATTTGGAAGCAAGCAAGAGAGTCTTCCTTCTCGTTAATCATTGGGTAAGTGATGGTAAGAGGTTGCTTTAATGGTCTTTCCTTAGAGTTTGTTAAGACTAGTGAGGCTAATGGATTGTGTTTTAGGGGGAGGCCGATTGTCAGAAGAACCATTATTGGTTCGGGTTTGGTAGGAAACCAAACCATTCGCAAGGTAAGGATTCAAACGCTAACCCCCTTTGGTTTCTATTTTGGCCGAAAGGTATGAGTGCTAATCTATGTTTGACCGATTCTAGGAGCAAGATAATCAAGGGATTTGGATCGGTTTGTTGGGTTAAACTTGCGTGTTAACAGGTGTGTAAACTAACACACCTTTTTACTGAGTAATATGTTAATAACCTGATTGTGTAAAGTGAAACAGTATGGTTGACTGATGTAATACCCAATGAGGTATGGATACGGATTCGGGTAAGTCCGTTTCATTACGAGATCTGTAGTGATATATGATATCATGATTTTGGTGTATGTATTATGAGATGCCAGGTTGAGCATGTGAGCATGATTGCATGATTTACACGATTTGCATTAGTATGATATGTTATTGGGTGATATGAGTGGAGGGGGAATATGATATCCGTGTCTTTGGGACACGGAGGTTTGGCACCTCCGGTGGTTTGGTACCACAGATTGATTATTGTGACTTTGGGTCACGGAGGTTTGGCACCTCGCGCCTCGTCCCAATGGCTTAGTACCACAATGGGTTGGCCCCACGGTTGATTTTACGGATTGACGCTAGTGATTTGGTATCACACGATGGGTTGGCCCCATCATATGATTCGTGACTATGGTCACCAGTGATTTGGTATCACATTTGTGTCTTTGGGACACGGAGGTTTGGCACCTCATAGCGACTCGTCCCTATGGTTTAACACCACCGTGGGTTGGCCCCCTGTTGAGATCTGGGATTGTCGCCGGTGATTTGGTATCACGTGGGTTGGCCCCACGATTGATGATTTGTGACTTTGGGTCACCGGTGGTTTGGCACCACATTGATGGATATCGTGACTTTGGGTCACGGTGGTTTGGCACCACCGGTGGTTTGGTACCACACGGGGTAGAAAAGGTGTTACGGATGGTTAGGATCGGGTGCATTAATTGTATTGCTTTGTTATGATGTGTGTTAGTATGTTGCATATCTGAGGGGATTTATGCCTTTGAGTCTTGCGACTCACCTTCTCCCTTATCATTTGGTGACACTTAGATCGTGGACACGGAGGGGTGGACTCGAGGTGCCCATGCCATGAATAAAAGTCAGATTTGCACTGATTTTAATCTTTGTACTTTGCTTTATTTATTTTTCGTTTGGATTTGTTGGGTTTGTAAATGGCCTTTTTAAATTTTACTTTGGTTATCTTTATGCTTAAAGTTACTTTCAAATATGCCTTAACAAACTAATTGGGTTAAAACTTGCTAAAACTTGGAAAGATGAAGTTTTCTTCAAACCGCAGCGAGATGTTTTAAACGTTACCATCGGGTATCACTGCGTAATTCAAGATAAATGAAACTCAATTGTCTTCCAAACTTGAATGTGATTTCTTATTAACTTAAAAATGTGTTTAAGCAACAACAAGGATTACTTAAATTTCTAAATGAGATAAACTGGTTTTACTTACATATCTGATTAAGTTTTCAAAATTTTTGGGTTTTCAAATGCACCATCGGTTTTAAAACAGTCATCCTCGAGATTTTCTTCAAGTACAAAATTTAGCGAGATGATTTTATCAAACTCCTAAACTTAAACCTAAACCTCTCAAATACCTTTTTCCCTGTAACATACCAGATTCGGTCGTGGTGTATTGACCGGGTTTGGGGTGTTACACCGAGGTGCTAGAGTTGTGTCTGAGGCATCGGGGCATATGCCGGAAATGAACACGCCGGCATCACCTGTGTCGAAAAATGGATCACATGACCATATGAGAGAAGACATTGCTCTGTCTCAAGCAATGTTACGAGTTTTGGAAAGGGTTACTGGGGTTAGATCGGGGCTAGTAGCTCGTGGATAAATTTCGGAGTGACTCAGATCCAATGGTGTTGAGACTTTTAGGGGTATCTCTAGAGTAGCCCCAAATGTTGCGGAGTATTGGTTTGAGGCTGTAGAGCGGATTATGGACGACCTAGAGTGTACTACCGAGCAGAAACTAAGAGGAGCTGTGTCCTTGTTGAGGGATGAGGCGTATCAATGGTGGCTTACTGTTCGAGAAGGCACTCAGGCTGAACGTGTTACTTGGGATTTCTTTAAAACTGCATTCTAAGGAAATTATGTCGGGGTAAGCTATGTGGATGCCCGGAGGAAGGAATTCCTGAATCTGGTTCAAGAAAATAAGACGGTGGCAGCTTACGAGGACGAATTTCTACGTTTGAGTCGTTATGCTCGGACTATAGTGCCAACTGACCATGAGCGTTGTGTACGATTTGAGGATGGGCTAAATGATGAGTTGCGAGTACTGATAGCCCCTCAACAAGAAAGGACTTTTGCCACACTAGTGGAGAAAGCCAAAATAGCTGAAGAGGCTAAGAACTTAGAGAGGCAAAATTGAGAAAGAGATAGAGGCAAGAACAAGAGGGACTTTAGGTATTCGGGTCCTGCTAAAAGGTTTTAGAAGAGGCCCAGGAATGATGAACCAGTTCAAGCTAGAGCACTTGCGGCTACCAATCAGATTCAACCATGTGTCGTTCAGGAGGCGACACACGGTGAATCTTTGAAGAGAACCAGTGGATGCTTCAAATGTGGTTCTAAGGATCATCAGCTTAAGAATTTTCCTCAACAAACTGCTCTGACTCAAGAAGCTTGTAACCCTGATGCACAGCCAGCTAGAGGCGCTCAACAGCCACCGAGGGGCCGTGGACCAGGTCGAGGTGGTAATGGTGAAGTTCAAGGTCAAGGTGCACCGGGTAGAGGTAATGGCTTTAGGGGTAACGTGAAGGCGAGACAGCCAGGGTTAGTTTATGCGGTTAGACACCGAGAAGATGGTGATGCCCGATGTGATAACCGGTACGTTCTTCATCTCTGATGTACCTGCTACTGCTTTGATTGATATTGGATCTACCCATTCGTATATTGCTAGTGCTATATCTGGAAATCTAAATATTAGATCTAAGATTATTGATAGAGAGATGACGGTAATCAGTCCATTAGGACAGTCTGTGGTGGTGAAAAAATTATATAGAGACGTGCCTTTAGAAATTCAAAAAAAATATTTTTGGCAAATTTGATGGAACTAGCTTTCGGTGAGTTTGACCTTATTTTGGGCATGGATTGGTTGGTAAAACATCGGGCACACTTGGATTGTGCGGCAAAGCGGATGTCGATAAGGACTTTGGAAGATAAGGAAGTAGTGATGATAGGCAAAAGGAGAAACTATTTAGCAAATGTGGTATCTGCTTTAAAGGCAGAAAGATTGGTGCGAAAAGGGTATGGAGCATTCCTAGCCTTCATTAGTGCTTTGGATGCCACGAAATTATTGGTGGAAAGTGTTAGAACGGTGAAAGAATTTTTAGATGTCTTTCCCGAGGAACTTTTGGGTCTACCTCCAGATCGGGAAGTAGAGTTTAGCATTGAGCTTTTGCCCGGAACGGCTCCGGTGTCCATTGCTCCTTATAGAATGGCGGCGAAGGAGTTAGCGGAGCTTAAAGCTCAAATTCAAGAATTGTTGGATCGGGAATTTATTCGACCGAGCGTGGCTCCGTGGGGAGCACCAGTCTTGTTCATCAAGAGGAGGGATGGGCCAATGCGCATGTGCATTGATTATAGGTAGTTGAATAAATTAACAATCAAGAATAGGTATCCATTACCGAGAATCGATGGCCTGTTTGATCAGTTGAGAGGAGCTTCAGTTTTCTCCAAGATAGATTTGAGATCGGGTTATCATTAACTCAAGGTTAAGGAGGCGAATATTCATAAGATGACATTTCGAACTCGTTATGGACATTATGAGTTCTTGTTGATGCCGTTGGGATTGACCAATGCACCAGCTGTATTTATGGACATGATGAATCGAGTCTTTCAACCCTACCTAGACCAGTTCGTGGTGGTGTTCATAGATGATATCTTAGTATACTCGAGGAATGAAGAAGAGCATGACTCACATCTATGCATAGTATTACAAATGCTGCGAGAAAAGCAACTTTATGCCAAATTCAATAAGTGTGAATTTTGGCTGAAGGAAGTGACTTTCTTGGGACATGTTGTGTCAGCCGAAGGAATCAGAGTTAATCCTCGGAAGGTAGAGGCTACGTTGGATTGGAAACCACTGAAGACAGTGGTAGAAATTTGGAGTTTCCTAGGATTGGCTGGTTATTATAGACGTTTTGTTGATGGGTTTTCATTGGTTGCTGCATTCCTAACTAAACTGTTACGAAAGGGAGTATCATTTGTGTGGGCAGAACAACAGCAAGAAAGTTTTGAGAAACTGAAGAAGATTTTCACGGAAGCGCCAGTACTGATTCAACCTGAGGCTGGAAAAGAGTTTATCATTTATTGTGATGCGTCACACACGGGTTTAGGTTGTGTGTTGATACAAGGTGGAAAAGTGGTGGCTTATGCATCTCGTCGGTTAAGGCCGCATGAAGTCAACTATCCTACCCATGATTTGGAGTTGGCTGCGGTGGTTTTTGCTTTGATGATTTGGAGGCACTATCTCTTGAGAAGTTGATTATTTATACGGACCATAAGAGTCTTAAGTACCTCCTTATCCAAAAGGAGTTGAATTTAAGGCAACAGAGGTGGGTAGAGCTGTTGAAGGATTACAACTTCTCAATCGAGTATCACCCTGGAAAAGCTAACGTGGTGGCAGACGCATTGAGTCATAAGGTAATATCAGAGTTAAGAGCAATGTTTGCTCATCTCAGTTCGTATGAAGATGGCAGTCGACTAGCGGAACTTCAGGTGAAGCCTATGTGGTTAGAACAAATCAAGGAGAAGCAGTTATCAGATGAAAAGTTGGGTCTCTTACTTCAACAAGTTGAAAGTGGAGTAATAGGGGATTTTGGATTTGATAATGATGGAGTACTGTGTTTTCGCGGAAGAATATGTATGCCTAAAGATTCAAAATTGAGACAAATAATTCTGCGAGAGGCATATAGTAGCCCTTATGCTATGCATCCCGAAGGAAATAAAATGTATCGAGACCTCCGTGAGCAGTATTGGTGGCCAGGGTTGAAATGGAAAGTTACTGAATATGTGAGTAAGTGCTTGACTTGTCAACAAGTGAAGGCGGAACACCAAATACCATCAGGATTGTTGCAACAAGTAAAGATTCCATTATGGAAATGGGAGCGGATAACGATGGACTTCGTTAGTGGGTTACCCTTAACACCTACTAAGAAAGATTCCGTCTGGGTGATAGTGGACCGATTGACGAAGACTGCCCATTTCCTACCAGTTCGTACAGATTACTCACTGCAGAAGTTGGCTAAGTTGTATGTATCAGAGATCGTGAGGTTGCATGGGGTACCAGTGTCTATTATATCAGACAGGGACCCTAGATTTATATCACGGTTTTGGAAAGCTTTACATGAGGCTTTAGGAACAAAGTTAAACTTCAGCACGGCTTTTCATCCTTGGTCAGATGGTCAGTCGGAAAGAGTAATCCAGATCCTAGAAGACATGTTAAGGGGCTGTGTGATTGACTTCAGTGGGAGTTGGGAGGATTTTCTACCGTTGGCAGAGTTTGTGTATAACAATGGTTATCAATCCAGTATCCAAATGGCACCCTATGAAGCATTGTATGGTCGTAGGTGTTGTACTCCTACTTGTTGGACTGAATTGGGGGAACGACAGTTATTGGGTCCTGAATTGATATCAGAGATGAAAGAAAAGGTAAAGCTAATTCGGGCACGGTTAAAAGAAGCTTCGAATAGACTGTGAATTTTACGAAATTGCCCTCAATGGGCCAAATAGATAAAAGTGACTATATGGGCCAAATGTGATATCTGATATATGGGCCAAATGTGATATTTGATATATGGGCCAAATCTGATATTTGATATATGGGCCAAGTGTGATATGAGTTATAAGGGCCAAAATGTGATATGGGCTAGATTGTGAAAATTTTTATAATGGGCCGTATGATTGTAATAATTATATGAATGGATTGTAGTAATTGAATGTGCATATTATATACATGATTTGCATGGTTTGGGATATTTGACGAAGAGAAGTTCTGGTAGCTTTGCTGCAAAATTTTGGTGGCTTGTCCACAAATTGATATATGGCTTAATGCCCAGTTTGATATATGGCTTAATGCCCAGTTTGATATATGGCTTAATGCCCAGTTTGGTGTGTTGGCGGGGTAGGTGACTAAAGCTCCCCACAGGTGTGTTGGTTGGTACGGGTGATGTGTAGCGGATGGAAAACTAGGTTTGGTTTGGAAATTACATAACACATGCATGTTATATATGATATTATGTTATGATTGTAAATGGGCTTTGGCCCAATAAATGATTAATTGAATTTTTGGCCCAGTGACAATGGTAAGTGAGTTACACACTAAGTTCTAAGTAACTCACCCCCTTTTCTTTACCCTCCTCAGGTAATAATCAGTGATGGAGGCTTGGGCCGGGGATGTAACACCCCAAACCCATACGTTACTGCTAGAATTTAACGGTATGTCACAGGGTGAAGTGTAATCAAGTCTCAATTAAATCTTAGAAAAACCGGCGATTTGGAAGAAAACTTTTTCCGAGTATTACATAATCTTTTGAAAACATTGATGTTTAGATTAAAGAAACTCCACTTTTACTTTAATATTTAAACTGCCGAGGTGTCGAGTTTGCTATAAATAGTAAAAAAAAAAACCCAAGTACAACCTTGAAAGGCCTTATTACATAACGAAAAGCCTAAATTTAAAAATAAGCTTATAGTAATACCGAAACTATAAAGAAAAGAAATCAAAATTATAGCCTCCACGAGTTTGCCTCGGCTCCTGCATCCACGAGCTACTGCTCACCTGAAAAGTTAAGGAAAAGGGGTGAGTCACCAAGACTCAGTGTATAAATTTCCCACATTATACATACAGCATGAAGCCCATAGTCACACATTGGTCTTAGCCCACATATCAACATACAACATATGAAATGCAAATAGCCTAACCCAAACCTAGTTTTTCCATCCACTACACACCAACCCGTACAAACCCGTCACACCATGGGGATTTCTACAATCAACTCTTCATCTGCTACACTCCATCACACGACATGTCATCTTTGCCAAATATACACGATCATTAGATGACCAAATAATATTTCGTGGCACAGCCACCGATCACTGTGTGACCAAATAAAATATATATATTCATCGTGGCAGAGCCACCGATCACAATGTGACCAAAAATAATGTATGAACATATGTATATATATCGTGGCAAAGCCACCGATCACTACGTGACCAATTAAGCACTTCCCCTTCATATCAAACCCATACCCATGATCTACATACAAATCCTAACAATGCAACATACTATTTATAACACATCAATTTGCCATACATACATTCGGCTATGCAAAGCAATGATACGGTCACGTGCCTGACAATCCTAGCCTTACCCTTAAGGGCATCACGACTGTCTACACAACCCTTTTTCCGGCTTTATTTATTTTTCGTTTGGATTTGTTGGGTTTGTAAACGGCCTTTTTAAATTTTACTTTGGTTATCTTTATGCTTAAAGTTACTTTCAAATATGCCTTAACAAACTAATTGGGTTAAAACTTGCTAAAACTTGGAAAGATTAAGTTTTCTTCAAACTGCAAAGCGAGATGTTTTAAACGTTACCATCGGGTATCACACTGTAATACAAGATAAATGAAACTCAGTTGTCTTCCAAACTTGAATGTGATTTCTTATTAACTTAAAAATGTGTTTAAGCAACAACAAGGATTACTTAAATTTCTAAATGAGATAAACTGGTTTTACTTACATATCTGATTAAGTTTTCAAAATTTTTGGGTTTTCAAATGCACCATCGGTTTTAAAACAGTCATCCTCGAGATTTTTTTCAAGTACAAAATTTAGCGAGATGATTTTATCAAACTCCTAAACTTAAACCTGAACCTCTCAAGTACCTTTTTCCCTGTAACATACCAGATTCGGTTGTGGTGTATTGACCGGGTTTGGGGTGTTACACTGAGGTGCTAGAGTTGTGTCTGAGGCATCGGGGCATATGCCAGAAATGAACATGCCGGCATCACCTGTGTCGAAAAATGGATCACATGACCATATGAGAGAAGACATTGCTCTGTCTCAAGCAATGTAACGAGTTTTGGAAAGGGTTGCTGGGGTTAGATCGGGGCTAGTAGCTCGTGGATAAATTTCAGTGTGACTCAGATCCAATGGTGTTAAGACTTTTAGGGGTATCTCTAAAGTAGCCCCAAATGTTGCGGAGTATTGGCTTGAGGCTGTAAAGCGGATTATGGACGACCTAGAGTGTACTACCGAGCAAAAACTAAGAGGAGCTGTGTCCTTGTTGAGGGGTGAGGCGTATCAATGGTGGCTTACTGTTCGAGAAGGCACTCAGGCTGAACGTGTTACTTGGGATTTCATCAAAACTGCATTCTAAGGAAAGTATGTCGGGGCAAGCTATGTGGATGCCCGGAGGAAGGAATTCCTGAATCTGGTTCAAGAAAATAAGACGGTGGCAGCTTACGAGGTCAAATTTCTACGTTTGAGTCGTTATGCTCGGACTATAGTGCCAACTGACCATGAGCGTTGTGTACGATTTGAGGATGGGCTAAATGATGAGTTGCGAGTACTGATAGCCCCGCAACAAGAAAGGACTTTTGCCACACTAGTGGAGAAAGCCAAAATAGCTGAAGAGGCTAAGAACTTAGAGAGGCAAAACTGAGAAAGAGATAGAGGCAAGAACAAGAGGGACTTTAGGTATTCGGGTCCTGCTAAAAGGTTTTAGAAGAGGCCCAGGAATGATGAACCAATTCAAGCTAGAGCACTTGCGGCTACCAATCAGATTCAACCATGTCTTGTTGTGGGAGCGACACTGTGAATCTTTGGAAGAGAACCAGTGGATGCTTCAAATGTGGTTCTAAGGATCATCAGCTTAAGAATTGTCCTCGACAAACTACTCTGACTCAAGAAGCTTGTAACCCTGATGCACAGCCAGCTAGAGGCGCTCAACAGCCACCGAGGGGCCGTGGACCAGGTCGAGGTGGTAATGGTAAAGTTCAAGGTCAAGGTGCACCGGGTAGAGGTAATGGCTTTAGGGGTAACGCGAAGGCGAGACAGCCAGGGTTAGTTTATGCGGTTAGACACCGAGAAGATGGTGATGCCCGATGTGATAACCGGTACGTTCTTCATCTCCGATGTGCCTGCTACTGCTTTGATTGATATTGGATCTACCCATTCGTATATTGCTAGTGCTATATCTAGAAATCTAAATATTAGATCTAAGATTATCGATAGAGAGATGACGATAATTAGTCCATTAGGACAGTCTGTGGTGGTGAAAAAATTGTATAGAGACGTGCCTTTAGAAATTCAAAAAAAAAAAAATTTTGGCGAATTTGATGGAACTAGCTTTCGGTGAGTTTGACCTTATTTTAGGCATGGATTGGTTGGTAAAACACCGGGCACACTCGGATTGTGCGGCAAAGCAGATGTCAATAAGGACTTTGGAAGATAAGGAAGTAGTGATGATAGGCAAACGGAGAAACTATTTAGCAAATGTGGTATCTGCTTTAAAGGCAGAAAGATTGGTGCGAAAAGGGTATGGAGCATTCCTAGCCTTCATTAGTGCTTTGGATGCCACGAAATTATTGGTGGAAAGTGTTAGAACAGTGAAAGAATTTTTAGATGTCTTTCCCGAGGAACTTTTGGGTCTACCTCCAGATCGAGAAGTAGAGTTTAGCATTGAGCTTTTGCCCGAAACGGCTCCGGTGTCCATTGCTCCTTATAGAATGGCGGCGAAGGAGTTAGCGGAGCTTAAAGCTCAAATTCAAGAATTGTTGGATTGGGAATTTATTTGACCGAGTGTGGCTCCGTGGGGAGCACCAGTCTTGTTCATCAAGAGGAGGGATGGGTCGATGCGTATGTGCATTGATTATAGGTAGTTGAATAAATTAACAATCAAGAATAGGTATCCATTACCGAGAATCGATGACCTGTTTGATCAGTTGAGAGGAGCTTCAGTTTTCTCCAAGATAGATTTGAGATCGGGTTATCACCAACTCAAGGTTAAGGAGGCGGATATTCATAAGATGACATTTTGAACTCGTTATGGACATTATGAGTTCTTGTTGATGCCGTTGGGATTGACCAATGCACCAGCTGCATTTATGGACATGATGAATCGAGTCTTTCAACCCTACCTAGACCAGTTCGTGGTGGTGTTCATAGATGATATCTTAGTATACTCGAGGAATGAAGAAGAGCATGACTCACATCTATGCATAGTATTACAAATGCTGCGAGAAAAGAAACTTTATGCCAAATTCAATAAGTGTGAATTTTGGCTGAAGGAAGTGACTTTCTTGGGACATGTTGTGTCAGCCGAAGGAATCAGAGTTAATCCTCGGAAGGTAGAGGCTACGTTGGATTGGAAACCACTGAAGACAGTGGTAGAAATTTGGAGTTTCCTAGGATTGGCTGGTTATTATAGACGTTTTGTTGATGGGTTTTCATTGGATGCTGCACCCCTAACTAAACTGTTGCGAAAGGGAGTATCATTTGTGTGGGCAGAACAACAGCAAGAAAGTTTTGAGAAACTGAAGAAGATTTTCACAGAAGTGCCAGTACTGATTCAACCTGAGGCTGGAAAAGAGTTTATCGTTTACTGTGATGCGTCACACATGGGTTTAAGTTGTGTGTTGATACAAGGTGGAAAAGTGGTGGCTTATGCATCTCGTCGGTTAAGGCCGCACGAAGTCAACTATCCTACCTATGATTTGGAGTTGGCTGCGGTGGTTTTTGCTTTGATGATTTGGAGGCACTATCTCTACGTTGAGAAGTCGATTATTTATACGGACGATAAGAGTCTTAAGTACCTCCTTATCCAAAAGGAGTTGAATTTAAGACAACAGAGGTGGGTAGAGCTGTTGAAGGATTACGACTTCTCAATCGAGTATCACCCTGGAAAAGCTAACGTGGTGGCAGACGCGTTGAGTCATAAGGTAATATCAGAGTTAAGAGCAATGTTTGCTCATCTCAGTTCGTATGAAGATGGCAGTCGGCTAGCGGAACTTCAGGTGAAGCCTATGTGGTTAGAACAAATTAAGGAGAAGTAGTTATCAGATGAAAAGTTGGGTCTCTTACTTCAACAAGTTGAAAGTGGAGTAATAGGGGATTTTTGATTTGATAAGGATGGAGTACTGTGTTTTCGCGGAAGAATATGTATGCCTAAAGATTCGGAATTGAGACAAATGATTCTGCGAGAGGCGTATAGTAGCCTTATGCTATGCATCCCGAAGGAAATAAAATGTATTGAGACCTCCGTGAGCAGTATTGGTGGCCAGGGTTGAAACGGAAAGTTACTGAATATGTGAGTAAGTGCTTGACTTGTCAACAAGTGAAGGCGGAACACCAAATACCATCAGGATTGTTGGAACAAGTAAAGATTCCATTATGGAAATGGGAGCGGATAACGATGGACTCCGTTAGTGGGTTACCCTTAACACCTACTAAGAAAGATTCTGTCTGGGTGATAGTGGATCGATTGACGAAGACTGCCCATTTCCTACCAATTCGTACAGATTACTCACTGCAGAAGTTGGCTAAGTTGTATGTATCGGAGATCGTGAGGTTGCATGGGGTACCAGTGTCTATTATATCAGACAGGGACCCTAGATTTATATCACGGTTTTGGAAAGCTTTACATGAGGCTTTGGGAACAAAGTTAAACTTCAGCACAGCTTTTCATCCTTGGTCAGATGGTCAGTCGGAAAGAGTAATCCAGATCCTGGAAGACATGTTAAGGGGCTGTGTGATTGACTTCAGTGAGAGTTGGGAGGATTTTCTACCGTTGGCAGAGTTTGTGTATAGCAATGGTTATCAATCCAGTATCCAAATGGCACCCTATGAAGCATTGTATGGTCGTAGGTGTTGTACTCCTACTTGTTGGACTGAATTGGGGGAACGACAGTTATTGGGTCCTGAATTGATATCAAAGAGGAAAGAAAAGGTAAAGGTAATTCGGGCATGGTTAAAGGAAGCTTCGAATAGACTGTGAATTTTACGAAATTGCCCTCAATGGGCCAAATAGATAAAAGTGTCTATATGGGCCAAATGTGTTATCTGATATATGGGCCAAATGTGATATTTGATATATGGGCCAAATCTGATATTTGATATATGGGCCAAGTGTGATATGAGTTATAAGGGCCAAAATGTGATATGGGCTAGATTGTGAAAATTTTTATAATGGGCCGTATGATTGTAATAATTATATGAATGGATTGTAGTAATTGAATGTGCATATTATATACATGATTTTCATGGTTTGGGATATTTGACGAAGAGAAGTTCTGGTAGCTTTGCTGCAAAATTTTGGTGGCTTGTCCACAAATTGATATATGGCTTAATGCCCAGTTTGATATATGGCTTAATGCCCATTTTGATATATGGCTTAATGCCCAGTTTGGTGTGTTGGCGGGGTAGGTGACTAAAGCTCCCCACAGGTGTGTTGGTTGGTACGGGTGGTGTGTAGCGAATGGAAAACTAGGTTTGGTTTGGAAATTACATAACACATGCATGTTATATATGATATTATGTTATGATTGTAAATGGGCTTTGGCCCAATAAATGATTAATTGAATTTTTGGCCCAGTGACAATGGTAAGTGAGTTACACACTAAGTTCTAAGTAACTCACCCCGTTTTCTTTACCCTCCTCAGGTAATGATCAGTGATGGAGGCTTGGGCCGGGGATGTAACACCCCAAACCCAGCCTATACGTTACGACCAAATATGGTATGTCACAGGGTGAAGTGTAATCAAGTCTCAATTAAATCTTAGAAAAACCGGCGATTTGGAAGAAAACTTTTTCCGAGTATTACATAATCTTTTGAAAACATTGATGTTTAGATTAAAGAAACTCCACTTTTACTTTAATATTTAAACTGCCGAGGTGTCGAGTTTGCTATAAACAGTAAACAAAAAAAAAAAAACCCAAGTACAACCTTGAAAGGCCTTATTACATAACGAAAAGCCTAAATTTAAAAATAAGCTTATAGTAATGCCAAAACCATAAAGAAAAGAAATCAAAATTATAGCCTCCACGAGTCCGCCTCGGCTCCTGCATCCACGAGCTACTGCTCACCTGAAAAGTTAAGGAAAAGGGGTGAGTCACCAAGACTCAGTGTATAAATTTCCCACATTATACATACAGCATGAAGCCCATAGTCACACATTGGTCTTAGCCCACATATCAACATACAACATATGAAATGCAAATAGCCCAACCCAAACCTAGTTTTTCCATCCCCTACACACCAACCCGTACCAACCCGTCACACCATGGGGATTTCTACAATCAACTCTTCATCTGCTACACTCCATCACGACAGTCATGCTGCCAAATATACACGATCATTAGATGACCAAATAATATTTCGTGGCACAGCCACCAATCACTGTGTGACCAAATAAAATATATATATTCATCGTGGCAGAGCCACCGATCACAATGTTACCAAAAATAATGTATGAACATATGTATATATATCGTGGCAAAGCCACCGATCACTACGTGACCAATTAAGCACTTCCCCTTCATATCAAACCCATACCCATGATCTACATACAAATCCTAACAATGCAACATACTATTTATAACACATCAATTTGCCATACATACATTCGGCTATGCAAAGCAATGATACGGTCACGTGCCTGACAATCCTAGCCTTACCCTTAAGGGCATCACGACTGTCTACACAACCCTTTTTCGCTTTTCAGCCCATACAAACGTTAGTACAAATAAAGTATAGTGTGTGAAGGTTTACACACTTGATAATGCGCACGATGACACTCTCTATGTTGACACTATCACTATCTGAAATTACCGCTATCTGCCTACTATTTTGCTCAGAAGTCGGCCCACAACCCGATGGCTAATCCCAAACAGCAGACACTGTGTGTTTCTTGAACTTTGGGGCTGGGACTACAGATCCAACCCCTTCCTTCGATTTACTGAAATGCGAGTCCATGAATGATCTTGGTTAGAAGGTACTATATTGAAACGATGATCGCTTAACGAAACATTAGTTTAAGACACAAACAACGAAAGGAAACAGATTGATCAACTTAGGGAGAATTAAATCCTTACCTTGAAATCCCGAAAGAAATAATATGGTTCGAACATTAACGGTTTCTGGCTTAGAAACCTAGGCGATTAGATCTCCTTCAAATCCTAGAATGTCGCCCAAAAAGAACACGAGATCAGTGAAAAACATCAATCTAATGATGGCCCTAACAACCAACTAGCCATTCGGCTTTGGTCTCCAAAAGCCAAAAAAATTTAAAAAAAATAATAGTACAAGTCGACACTTACCTCAACAGAAGATTTTGGCTACCACTTGCGAGAAGATTCGGTAATGCCAAAGAAGAAGATTGAAACGGGGTAATTGAGATCTAACAGTTTTCGGCTTTTAAGAAATATTTGAAGAAGAGATGAACAGATAAGAGGCTTAGGCATTTTCGGCTTTAGAAGAATAAAGTTAGGAGTTTTTCGATTTTGGCAGAAAAAGAGAAGAAGATGAACCCTAAATTGCCGAAAATAGAGGAGAGAAAATAAAAGCTATGCTCTTAGGAAAATAATGAATTTCGGCACACCCTTAGCCAAAAATAAATGAGAATTTCGGCATACCCTTAGCCACTTCTAGTCGTTTCCCTCCTTGCATTCAGTGTCCCACACTCTGCCACCTCTTCCACCTCTATCCTATCCCACATTTCCCTTTTATCCTCATCTTCCTTTCTTCTGACTCAATCCACACTCACTCTTGTAGAGTCCTAACTGAAACCACCTCTCACTCCTTAGCCGGATATATTAAAAAAAAAAAACACTCCTTTTGCTTAACATGGGATTCAAACCTGCTCCCTTCAAGCCCTCCTTGTGGTGTCACTTACCTATGCCCTTAGTGGCGCCTCCTTGCCACTTTACCAGCAAGATTTTTGTGTTAACTTTCCCATTCAAGTACCCTTAAGGCCCACTTCACCTAGTTCTCCCTTGCAGAGTCTAAAAACAAAAATTTCTACCAAGGCTCAGGCTTAACCTCTAGCCTCCTTGAAAGCTCTAAACACACCAGACACACACACACAGAGCATGGCATACACACACAACACATCACAAATGCAAAGCCCCTAATCTAGGATGTTACAGTTCTCCCCCCTTAAAAGAATTTTGTCCCCGCAATTACCTGGTCAAAAGAGGTGAGGGCATTGCTGTCGTATAACATCCTCTGGCTCCCATGTAGCTTCCTCTGATCCATGATTATTCCATAGAACCTTAACCAAAGGGACCGATTTTCTTTGCAAAACTTTAACATCATGCTCCAAGATCTGAACTGGTTCCTCCTCAAAAGATAAATTAGGTTTTACTTCGAGTTCCTCCAACGGTATCACATGAGATGGGTCTGTACGGTAACGTCGCAACATTGAAATATAGAACACATCATGGATCTTACTTAGCTCCGAAGGTAGCTTAAGTTGATAAGCAATTGGCCCTACACTCTTTAACACCCGATAAGGCCCGATGAACCTAGGGTTTAGCTTACCCTTCCGTCCAAACCTTAAAATTTTCTTCCACGGTGATACCTTCAAGAAAACCTGATCACCCACTACAAATTCTATGTCCCTCCACTTCAGGTCAACGTAGGACTTCTGCCTGTCTGACGCTTCCTTCAACCTAGCCTGAATCAACCCAACCTTATTCTCTGTTTCCAATACTAGTTTCGGACCCAAAATCTGTTGTTCACCCAACTCCGTCCAACATGTAGGAGTACGACACTTCCCTTGTACACGCCTTTATATGGTGCCATCCGAATCTTCGGATGGTAGTATTTGTTATTATATGTGAATTACGCCAATGGAAGGAATTCTTCCCAGCTACCTTTGAAATCGATAATGCAACCTCTCAACTTGTTTTTCAAAATCTGTATCACCCTTTCTGACTGTCCGTCCGTCTATGGATAAAGCCATACTAAAATCCAACTTTGTACCCAACGCTTGATGTAACGCCCTCCAAAATCTTGATGTAAACCTAGGATCCCTGTCCGAGATAATGGACACAGGTACTCCATGCAACCTCACAATCTTCGCTATATACAACTTAGCCAACCTTTGTAGAGAGTAATCAACCCGAACTGGCATAAAATGAGTGGACTTCAACACCCGATCTACGACTACCCATATCAAATCCTTCTTAGTAGGCGTAAGAGGTAGCCCACTAACAAAATCCATAGTGATTCTCTCCCATTTCTATTGGGGGATCTTCACCGGGTACAATAACCCCGAAGGCAACTGATGCTCTGCCTTTTACCTGCTGACATGTTAAACATTTACCCACAAATTCAATTACCTCCTGCTTCAGATCTGGCCACCAAAATTGTTCTCATAAATCCTGATACATTTTACTTCCTCCCGGATGCATAGCATATGGGCTACTATGCGCTTCCTAAAGAATCATCCACCTCAATTCCACGTCCCTCGACACACAAACCTTTTTCCAAAAACACAGAACCCCGTCATCGTTCAGATTATAGTCCCCTACTTCACCATGTTGCACTTGAGATAGTCGGGCACTCAAGTCATCATCCTGCAACTGCTTCTCTTTAATCTGATTTATCCATGTCGGCTTTACCTGAAGCTCAGTTAATAAACTCCCATCCTCATACAAGCTCAGATGAGCAAACATTGCTCTCAGATCTGAGATTACCTTCTGACTTAGCACATCCGCCACCACGTTGCTTTACCCAGATGGTATTCAATCGAACAATCGTAATCCTTTAGTAGTTCAATCCACCTCCTCTGCCTCAAGTTCAACTCCTTCTAGGTGAGGAGATATTTCAAACTATTATGATCTATAAAAATGACGGACTTCTC
Source organism: Gossypium rotundifolium (assembly GCA_025506655.1). Taxonomy (NCBI): domain Eukaryota; kingdom Viridiplantae; phylum Streptophyta; class Magnoliopsida; order Malvales; family Malvaceae; genus Gossypium; species Gossypium rotundifolium. The sequence continues at coordinate 67,146,931 of CP106722.1, forward strand.
TCTATACAGATAGTGTCTCCAGATCTTCAAAGCAAAAACCACTACCGCCAACACTAAATCGTGGGTGGGATAAATCAGCTCATGCAATCTTAACTGTCGAGACGCATAAGCAGCCACTTTTCCACCTTGCATCAACACACATCATAACCCGGTGTGTGAAGCATCACAATAAACCACGAACTTCTTTTCAGCCTCCGGTTGAATCAACACCGGAGCTTCCGTCAACACCTTCTTCAACTTTTCAAAACTTTTCTGTTGCTTGTCACCCCACACAAAAAGTACTCCCTTCCTCAACAACTTGGTTAAAGGTGCCGCAATCAAGAAAATCCTTCAACAAATCTCCTGTAATAACCAACAAGACTCAGGAAACTCTGCATTTTCGTCACAGACCTGGGTGCTTTCCAATCCATGATAGCTTCAACTTTTCGAGGATCAACTCTAACCCCTTCTGCCGATACCACGTGTCCTAGAAAAGTAACTTCCCTTAACCAAAATTCACACTTACTGAATTTTGTGTATAATTGTTTCTCCCTCAGGATTTGTAGTACCACTTGCAGATGCGAATCATGCTCCTCCTCCGACCTTGAATACACCAGGATATCATCTATAAATACTACCACGAACAGGTCCAAATAGGGTTGGAACACCCGGTTCATCATATCCATAAACGCCGCTGGTGCGTTAGTCAACCCAAATGGCATTACCAAGAATTCGTAATGTCCATAACAGGTCCTGAAAGCTGTCTTATGAATATCCGATTCTTTAACCTTAAGCTGATGGTATCCTGATCTCAAATCTATCTTTGAAAACACTGGCGCCCCTTTCAGTTGATCGAACAAGTCATCAATCCTTGGCAACGGATACTTGTTCTTGATAGTCAACTTGTTCAGCTAATGGTAGTCAATGCACATACGCATTGATCCATCCTTCTTCTTGACAAATAACACTGGCACTCCCCAAGGCGATACACTTGGTCGGATGAAACCCCGATCCAACAATTCCTAAATCTGGGCTTTCAGTTCTAGGAACTCTTTCGGCGCCATTCGATATGGTGAAATGGATACTGGTACTGTTCCTGAAAGAAGATCAATTCCAAATTCCACCTCACGATCTAGAGGTAGTTTGGGAAGTTCTTCTGGGAAAACGCCAGAAAACTCCCTTACCGTTATAACATCCCTCATAGTTGAATCTTGGACCTCCAAAGCACAAACAAAGGCTACGAATGCCCTACACCCTTTTCTCATCATCCTTTCAGCTTTTAGAGCAGATACTACATTAGACAGGTAGTCCCTCCTTTCACCTATTACTACCACCTCATCGTCCTGACTAGTCTTTAGTGCCATACGCTTGGCTGCACAATCTAGATTCGCTTGATATTTCACTAACCAGTCCATACCTAAGATCAGATCAGACTCCCCAGAAGACAGTTCCATTAAATCCACCGAAAAAACTACCCCTTGCACTTCTAGAGATACATCCCTAGACAGTCTGTTCACCACTACCAACTAACCTAGCGGGCTAATTACAGTCATCTCCTTAGGAATAATCTCAGAGGCTATACTTAAGGTTCCAGATACTATACTAGCAACATAAGAGTGCATCGATCCAATATCAATTAACGCAGAAAAAGGAAAACCAAAAATAAAGAACGTACCGATTATGACATCCAGTGCATCCCCCTCCTCTCGATATCTTGCTGCATAGACTAACCCTGGTTGTCTTGCATCGGTGTTCCCTGCACCTCTACCTTGCGTTCCACGGACCTGACCATAACCATCACCCCTTCTGGCTAGGCCGCGACCTCTCTGTGATTATGGACCTCCTCTACCAGGCTAAGCATTAGTCTGTCCTACCAGCTCTATGCCACCCCGATCCTGTGGACAATCCCTAACCAGATGATCTGAGGACCCACACCTAAAACATTTCCTATCACCTACCCAACATTCGCCCAAATGAAATTTATTACACCGACCACACCTCTGAGGTCTACCATTTCCCCCAAATCTCACACCCTGACTCGGCCCATCCATCTTAGGTCTTTTCTGAAAACGCCCCTTTGACCCTGACGACCCAACATTCCTCTTATTCATATCCTTATCTCTACCATTATTCCACTTTTCAGTTCGCTTAACTTCCTCGGCTATCTTAGCCTTTTCCACTAAAATCGCAAATTCCCGCTCTCGTTGTGGAGCTATCAACACACGCAAATCATCCCTCAAACCATCCTTAAATCGAACACAACGCTCGTGTTCCGTAGCCACTATCCCTTGGGCATAACGACTCAAGCGCAGAAATTCCACTTCATAAGCAGCTACTAATTTACTTATTTGAATCAGATTCAAAAATGCCCTACGCTGCGCATCCACATAACTTGATCCAATGTACTTATTCTAGAATGCCAACTTGAAGAAATCCCAAGTAATGCGGTCAGCCACCGCACCATCCCTGACCGTAAGCCACCATTGGTATGCCTCATCCCGAAGAAGAGACACCACTCCCTTCAACTTCTCTTCCTCCGTGAAGTTGAGATCATCCATTATACGCTCCACTGCTTCCATCCAATACTCAGCTGTACTAGGAGCTACACCAGATATTCCCCTAAACACTTCTGCCCCATTGGCTCTAAGTCGCTCCGGCATAGATTTTTGAGCTCTCGTACCCATGCCTGCTCCCGTAGCTCTCTCTAACACACGGAGTATCACTTGAGACACCACATTATATCAGCCCTTTGGCCTTGATACCCTGCCTCCACAGCTGGTGGCACTGGTATCTCATTTCCTGACTCATGACCAGACCTTACTGGTTCCGACACAGCAATCCTACCTCTACCTCGGCCACGCACACCACGCCCCCTAGTGTTCATTTCTAACGTTCACGATTTATCTGGTTAAAAATTTTATGAATTAATAATTTCTTCCACTGATTAATAACGAACAATCTTATGGAAAATAGTTTCAATAGTAGTTCTTTCGAATTCGAGATTATATCTACAGAGTTCAGTCTCAAGTCTGTATCTCCTAGTTCTAGAAATCACATATATTCAACAACCATACGCATTCCAAACAGGGTATCACATAACTGCATCAAACACAAAGGTGACATCCATAACCTCACCTTCGTCACACAAGGGTATTTTCGTCATTTCACTACCCAAGGGGTATTTTCGTAATTTCACCCTACAGGGGTATTTTTGTAATTTCACAAAATAGGGTATCTTGGTGAATTTACAAAATAAGGGTATTTTAGTAATTTAAATAAATCGAGGGTATTTTGGTAATTTTCTCAAACCTAGGTATTCGGGTATTTTACAGAACTAGGGGCATACGAGTAATTTTACAAAAATAGGGTATTGATCCCTTTCGGGTTTTAGTTATGAATTTTGGCCCATTAATAAGTCCTCTCAGCTAAAGTGAACAAACACTACGCACCAGATAATATTCTAGTGAATAGGAGGTGGGCCACTAGGACCGCTTAAATACCAAGCTCTCCCTAGATCCAATCCTAGACATGCATATGCTCGTTGCCACACTCCAACCCAACGACTTGTTCATGGACATGTTTAACTAGAGAAATTAAGTCTTATGGATTTTAAGAGTTGTTTAACTAGGCTTAAGGTCCATAAACCCTAGCATACCTGTCTATGTCCCCATAAAGCCCATCAAGCCCAACATACATACCATATCAAGGGTTAGAATACTTATCTGCGTGGATTAGGTGCCGCTAGACTCGAAGGCCATATCTCAACCCAAAACATTTTTCTTAAACTCACATCAAACTATAAAACACCACTGAACCCATTTCACAGTCTGAGTTTTGCAACTGGGCTCTGATACAAAAAATATAACACCCAAAACCCGGCCCATACATTACGACCGAATCTGGTATGTCACAGGGTGAAGTGAAATCAAGTCTTAATTAAATCTTAGAAAAACCGACGATTTGGAAGAAAACTTTTTTCGAGTATTACGTAGTCTTTTGAAAACATTGATGTTTAGATTAAAGAAACTCCACTTTTAATTTAATATTTAAACTGTCGAGGTGTCGAGTTTGCTATAAATAGTAAATAAAAAAACCCAAGTACAACCTTGAAAGGCCTTATTACATAACGAAAAGCACAAATTTAAAAATAAGCTTATAGTAATGCCGAAACTATAAAGAAAAGAAATCGAAATTATGGCCTCCACGAGTCCGCCTTGGCTCCTGCATCCACGAGCTACTGCTCACCTGAAAAGTTAAGGAAAAGGGGTGAGTCACCAAGACTCAGTGTATAAATTTCCCACATTATACATACGGCATGAAGCCCATAGTCACACATTGACCTTAGCCCACATATCAACATACAACATATGAAATGCAAATAGCCCAACCCAAACCTAGTTTTTCCATCCGCTACACACCAACCCGTACCAATCAATCACACCGTAGGGGTTTCTGCAATCAACCCTCCATCGCTACACTCCATCACGACAGTCAAGCTGCCAATTAGGTGACCAAATAATATTTCGTGGCACAGCCACCGATCACTGTGTAACCAAATAAAATATATATATACATCTTGGCAGAGCCACCGATCACAATGTGACCAAAAATAATGTATGAACATATGTATATATATCGTGGCAAAGCCACCGATCACTACGTGACCAATTAAGCACTTCCCCTTCATATCAAACCCATACCCATGATCTACATACAAATCCTAACAATGAAACATCCTATTCATAACACATCAATTTGCCATACATACATTCGGCTATGCAAAGAAATGATACGGTCACGTACCTGGCAATCCTAGCCTTACCCCTAAGGGCGTCACGACTGTCTACACAGCCCTTTTTCCAGCTTTTCAGCCCATACAAACGTTAGTACAAATAAAGTATAGTGTATGAAGGTTTACACACCTGATAATACGCACGACGACACTCTCCATGTCGACACTATCACTAGTCTAAACTACCGCTATCTGCCTACTATTCTGCTCAGAAGCTGGCCCACAACTCAGTGGCCAATCCCAATGAAACACCCCAAACCCGGCCCACGAGCCCTGACCGGATCTGGCATGCTTCTAGAGAAAAACCATTCAAAACTTATTTGAACTTTGCCAAATTTTGTGTGTTTTTAAAGAACAGTTGATTTGGTGTCAAAACATTTAACATTTATTTTTTTAAGAAAAGTTACTTAAACTTTAAATTGATAAAAATCGTATCCTACTAAAATAATTTTAAAATGCATGCATAAACAGTTTCATACTAGTGGCCTTATTACATCAAATGAAACCCGAAATAAATCCAAAACTTAAATATTAAAAACTAATAAAAATAAAATAGTCTCTGAGCTGAGCATGGCCACCATTAAGCTCTTACCGACCCAGTCCATTACTGAGTGTCACCTGAAAATATATCCCACAACGGGGTGAGTCAAACGGACTCAGTGTATAACCACCAACACAAACTTTCAATCAATTTAGGCATGTCAAATCATACATATAAAACATATATAATCAATGATGCAAACCCGAACCCAGACCTAGATAACCATATATAATCAATGGTAATTTTATAAACTGAGGGTATTTTTATAATTTTTCAAACCAAGGCATTTCGGAAATTTTTTTTGCAAAATATGGTTCCTGGTGACTTTTCAAAACAAGGGTATTTTAGAAATTTTAATTTTGAGGGTACTTTGGTAACTTTCTACACTGAGGGTATTTTTGTCATTTGTACAAGTTAGGGGTAATTGGATCAATTTGCAAATCAGGGGTATTTTGGTCATTTTTTTAAAATGAGGGTATTTTTGGAATTTTAAAATCACGGTTTGTCTTTAGAATTTCACAAAACAAGGTGACAGGTCCCTTTCGGGTTTTAGTTATTGAGTTTAGCCTGCGACTGAGTCCTCTTGATTAGGGTGAACCGTCACTACGCACAAGGTAGGATTCAAGCGGTGAGGAGGTGAGTCACTAGGACTGCTTAAATACCAAGCTCCCATTGAATCCAATCCTAGACATGCGCACAACGGTTGCCACACCTTTAACTCGGTGACTCAGACACAGGTTTGTTTGGTTAGACTTTAAGTTTATGTGTCTTGGTGTTGGAGTAAACTAATCCTAGGGTTTAGTATTTCCTAATCTACTAATCTATGTCCCTATGATTCCCACATACATCTCACAAAAGAGTTAGGAGTACTTATCTGGTGGACTTCGGGCCGGAGACTCAAGTGCCATGCCAGAAAACCTGCTCATTTCTTAGAAAAATCCCATTTCAAAAGAAAGAAAACGTTTTGGGCCCTAAAAGCCCTCAAGGCTGAGTTTTGAACTGGGCTCTGATACCAAGCTGAAACACCCCAAACCCGGGCCACGAGCCCTGACTGGATCTGGCATGCTTCTAGAGAAAAACCATACAAAACTTATTTGAACTTTGCCAAATTTTGTGTGTTTTTGAAGAACAGTTGATTTGGTGTCAAAACATTTAACATTTATTTTTTTAAGAAAAGTTACTTAAACTTTAAATTGATAAAAATCGTATCCTACTAAAATAATTTTAAAATGCATGCATAAACAGTTTCATACTAGTGGCCATATTACATCAAAGGAAACCCAAAATAAATCCAAAACTTAAATATTAAAACTAATAAAAATAAAATAGTCTACGAAATGAGCATGGCCACCATTAAGCTCTTGTCAGGCCGGTCCATTCTTGAGTGTCACCAAAATATATCCCACAGCAGGATGAGTCAAGCGGACTCGGTGTATAACCACCAACACAAACTCTCAATCAATTTAGGCATGTCAAATCATACATATAAAACATAAATAATCAATGATGCAAACCCGAACCCGAACCTAGATAACCATCCGCTACACATCACCCGTACCAACCATCACACCGTGGGGACTACTAAGTCGACGCTCCATCTGCTACACATCATCGAAGGCAGTCACTACAGATGACTTGCACATCACCCTTATAAATTCGTGGCATAGCCACCAGATAATATTTTGTGATGTACGTCACCACATTCAGATTTCGTGACATGAGTCACCACATTCAGATATTGTGGTATAAACCACGGATCACTTCCCTTTTCATATCACCCATATCGCCATGTCATACAAATCATGCCAATAGCTTATCTTATGCCTTATTCACATTAATTCTGATTTCACATGTGTGCCATAATGAGATATTCATAATATTATAACCACGGTAGTAGTAGGTTAACGTACCTAAGTACTTTGTACCATTGCATGGTACCCTTAGCCACATTTTACATATTCTTATTAACACATTTATTAAAACATTACCATAAATCTATTAAGACTTAGGGTTAGGGCTACACACCTGATTTACTTAACGAGTTCAGTGAAATCCCAAAATCCCGATCTAATGTTTAGATCCTTAGTTCCTACATTCAGCCAATCACTTAGTGTTTTAGGAAAAAGCCTTTCGGCTAAATAATCAAATCCCGAATGATTATTGCAACCAAAATCCTTACCTTGCTGCTGATTTGATTACTAATCAAATCTCGAAACTTTGTGATGTTCCCTCTTGCAATCGACTAGACACTAAATCACTTAACTAGTTAGTTTTCGGCTTTTGAATAAATACGGAATAGATCTGAAACACCAAATATGGCCTTGACTGAATATCATGTGTACTTACCTTGCAATTTTAAATCCCGAAAGTGGTTACTTGCTTTGAAGTTGTCGAAATCCCTACTTGTCAATTGTTAGAATCGGTTTTAATACATGGAAATTATGAAGATGGCCCTTGGCCAAATATTCACTTACCTTGTTTGACTAGATCCCGAATTTAACCCTTGCTCTTGATGATGCCAAAATTCCTATAGGCATGTGTTAGATCCAAACCATCATTTAAACACAATAAATGGCCTTCAGCCCAAAACCACACTCATTTACCTTAGATCTAGAAATCCCGAAGAACTCCTCCTTGTAGTCGACAACAACCAAATCCCGAAACCCCTTCATTATTTCGGCCAAAGAATAGTAAAAGAGATTAGATTCCAACTTTCGGCTAAAAGAAAAAGGAATAAACGACAACAACAGAATCCTTACCCTTACTAAAATCGACAGCACTCCTGCTTGCCACCACAGAAGGATTCGGCTATAGGCTAAATGTTGATCAACAAGTTTTGGCTTTTGAGAGTTTAATGAACCAATCGGCTAGGAGTTATTTACGTACTAGGCTTTTGATTAACAATAACAAGCTGTGAGCAAAGAAGGAAAAGAATGAGATGGAGACTTAATGATGATTCGCTTGAGAGAGAGAGAAGAAGAAAAAGATTTGAGAAAAGAAAAGAAGAAGAAAATGTTGACAAGACTTAATGCAATTTTGCTTAAGGGGTTTGGTGACGAATTTGTTAACCAAGAAGTCCCTTGGCCGCCAACACTCCTCTCTCCATTAAATCCCCTTTTCACTCCACCTTAGCTGAATCTTTAAGTTTTAACTCAATCTACACTTCACCTTTGAAGTGTCCCCTGCAAATCCACTACCTCTCCTCCTTCTGCAAAATAAAACTCCAAAAGTGCTCTCCTTGCTACTCGAACCTAGGCCCTATTACACAGCTTGTGGTGTCACTTACTAAGGCTTTAAGTGGCGCCTCCAAGCCACTTAAACAAGCCCATCTTTGTGTCATATTTCCCCTACTAATCTTCTTAAGGCCTCTTAGGCTTAGCTCCCTCTTTGAAACTTAAAATTAAATAATTTCTAAAGCATTTATCTACACTCTGAAGTTCAAAAAATTCGTACAACACAATCAGAACACACATAGGCATGCTACTTCATACAATTTAGCATTCATACAATTTAGCATTAATGCATAAGCCATAAATCCGAATATTACACCCAAATAGTAGACACTGCGCATTTCTTAAACTTTGGGGTTGGGACTACAGATCCAACCCCTTCCTTCGATTTACTGACATGTGAGTCCACGAATGATCTTGGTCAGAAGGTACTATATTGAAACGATGATCGCTTAATGAAACATTAGTTTAAGACACGAACAACGAAAGGAAATCGATTGATCAACTTAGAGAGAATTGAAATCCTTACTTTGAAATCCCGAAAGAAATAATATGGTTCAAACGTTAACGATTTCTGGCATAGAAACCTAGGCGATTAGATCTCCTTCAAATCCCAGAATGCCGCCCAAAAACAACACGAGATCAGTGAAAAACATCAATGTAATGATGGCCCTAACAACTAACCAGCCATTCGGCTTTGGTCTCCAAAAGCTAAAAAAAATTAAAAAAAATAATAGTACAAGTCGACACTTACCTCTACAGAAGATTTTGACTACTACTTGCGAGAGGATTCGGTAATGCCAAAGAAGAAGATTGAAACGGGGTAATTGAGATCTAATAGTTTTTGAATTTTAAGAAAGATTTGAAGAAGAGATGAACATATAAGAGGCTTAGGCGTTTTTAGCTTTAGAAGAATAGAGTTAGGAGTTTTTTGGTTTTGGCAGAAAAAGAGAAGAAGATGAACCCTTAATTGTCAAAATTAGGAGGAGAGAAAATAAAAGCTATGCTCTTAGGAAAACAATGAATTTTGGCACACCCTTAGCAAAAAATAAATGAGAATTTCGGCATACCCTTAGTTACTTCTGGCCGTTTCCCTCCTTGCATTCAATGTCCCACACTCGGCCACCTCTTCCACCTCTATCCTATCCCACATTTCCCTCTTACCCTCATCTTCCTATCTTCTGACTCAATCCATACTCACTCTTGCAGAGTCCCACCCGAAACCACCTCTCACTCCTCAGGCGCATATATTAAAAAAACACTCATTTTGCTTATCATGGGATTCAAACCTGCTCCCTTCAAACCTTTCTTGTGGCGTCACTTACCTATGCCCTTAGTGGCGCCTCCTTTCCACTTTACCAGCTAGATTTTTATGTTAACTTTCCCATTCAAGTACCCTTAAGGCCCACTTCACCTAGTTCTCCCTTGCAGAGTCTAAAAACAAAAAATTTCTACCAAGGCTCAAGCTTAACCTCAAGCCTCCCTGAAAGCTCTAAACACACCAGACACACACACACACATCATAGCATACACACACAACACATCACAAATGCAGAGCCCCCAATCTAGGATGTTACAGGGGACGACTCAGTGGAGGCCATACTACGAATTATGGGTTATTTAAATTTCAAATTTCTTTTTAAGTACTTTTTATTATTTTTGCTATATTGTAATAAGGCCTCTAGTTAAATTTTTATGGATGTTTTACTTGTGGATGGATTTTATAATATTCTTTAAATACTTAAGTGGGATTATTTTTCTAAAATAGAAATAAACGTTTTTCTTAAATAAACGTACGGAAAGGGTTTCATTCTTAAATAGTTTTAACTCGGTAATTTTTCTGTAACAATATTTTTAAATTTTTGTTTTCAAATTACTTTCGAACACTTTAAATTTTCTCAAAATATTAAATCGATTTTTCCTAAGTTTCAATTTATAAATTTTTACGACCCAAATTATTAGATTTAGTAATCAAACTTAGTTTTCAACAACTCCACGTTAAAATGTTTTTAAAAAATTCGATTTCTTTAATTCTTTAAAAGACTAGGTGTATGTTCATTTTGTGTGACATGTCAAATTTGGTCTTAACGCATAGACCGGGTTTGGGGTGTCACAGAGGCTACCCCTTGACTGCTAATTGTGATCTTACCTGTCAAAGAAAAAGGGCAAACATTTTTCAAATGTCCATATCTATACTAGTCCAGATTTCTTGAGCAAGAGAGTATACAAAAGAAAACCAAATTTGATATTTTTCTCGATGCCTTGCTTAGGCTACAAAAATGCCTATTTATCGTAAAAATTCTAAACTCAATTTTATTTACATTTCAAAACTGAATAGTATCCTGATAAGGATGACTTAAATGTTAGCTTCATGGTTGCTTCCACGTAGCTTCCTTGATGTGATGGTTGCTTCCATATTACTCAAGCTTTTATGGTTACTTCCACGTAGCTTCCTTGATGTAATTATTGATGTGATGGTTGCTTCCACGTTCTCATCATCAATTTATGGATGGTGTTTTCCTCCAATATTGAATGCTCCTTTCTTGGATGTCATTCTTCCACGTGTTGTGTTTTGTCGTTATCCTTCTTGGATATTTTTGAGATTCATCTCCTCTATTTCATCGAGATGTAATTACTCTGGTGAAGGAACTGGTGTATTCTAGCTTTCCCACGTGTCTTTGATTTTCATTGCTTTCAGATAATCGTCGATCTCCAGATCAGCTATCTTTTTTAATAACTGAAAAGCTTCTTCATTTCTTTCTTCATGGATTTTTCCAGTGTCATATGCTAAAATTCTTTTACCATCGGTCCAAAGCATAAAAGTATTTTGTTGAAGTAGATACTGGGCCTTGGTCATTATATCAATTCAGGCTTGGATTTGATAATTGGAAAAATTATTATAACACTTGTCAATGGTTTTTGTCAAGTGTTGATCATCTTCGTTAACTGCTGAGAGGGATCTTCCCCAAAGTATTGTATGAATAGTCCAGATTTGATATGGCTGATAAAATTTTTCTTTTTCAGCAATACTAATAAAACTGTTTATTTCTATATGAAAATAGTAGACAAAATCGTCTATATTTGTAAAATTTATTAATCTAATTTTACTATAGCAGGAAAATCTTTTAATAAATGAAAAGAAAGATTTTGGACTGTTATTTCTTTAACAAATCCCCATTCAATACTGGTTATATCAAATGGTTCATGATCAAGTCTGAATTTGATAGTAGGAAATTGTTCTCCTATATCATTAGTAAAAACATAAGCTTGTAAAAAGTATTTTGAAAATGTTTCTTTATACTGAACTTGCTGGTTGCAAATAGCTCTATTTATTTTTGAAAAAATATCTGGTGGTAGAATTTGTCTACATTTGTTATATGTACATATTCTAAACATTTTATTAATAATAGGACTGTTTGTTCCTTTATTAATAAAATATTGAAATATATCAAGAAGATTGTTTATCTCTTTAATATCCATATATTCGACTAGGATCGCATCCCAATCTCTGTATAAAATGGATTTTAGTAATAAATCATCAGATTTATTTTCTTCAATTGTTTTTTTTCAACTAAGAAATTTGAAAATTGCGTAAGAGCTCTTCGGAAGTTTGCTCTTTGTTCGGTAATATGAGTTTTCCATATTTTGTTTATAAAATTATAATATTCTAAAGGTAATCCTGGATTATAAAAATCTTTTATTCCAGGAATTTGTTGTTTTTTCAACAAATTTTCTGTTTCTTTTATAATTTTAGCATAGCTTTTTTGATATACTGAATAAGGATCTTGAGAAAAATTAAAATAACTCACCGTGTTTGGTGATTGTGTTCCAAATGGTTGGCTTACCATTGGATGTGGTACATAATATCCTTGATTAGAATAAAATGGTACTTGAGTGGGTGCAGTGATGAATCCTTGTTTAGAATTTACCGTTTTCCCTTTGTTGGGTTTTTTATGGACAGTTGTCCATTCTCCAACTTTTTCTAGAGGTTTTTTACATCTATCCATAAGGTCTGCTAAGAAAATCAGCAATCATATTATTAGTACCTTTTATGTATATAACTTCAAAATTAAACTGGCATAATTCATTGTACCATCTAATTCTTCTTGGTACAGTTTCTAAACTTTTATTAGTTAGAAATTATTTAACCTCTTGATTATCAGTTTTTATGATCAAATGTTCAGGTGCTAAATAAATCAAGAATTCGTTTATTACCATTTTATTGCTAATAATTCTTTTCACATATAGCATAATTTATTTCATTAGGTTTGAATTTTCCTAAACTATAACCACAAATTAATTCTTCATTATTAGCTGTTTTAGCTTTTAATACACATCCCTAGTTTTTTTTTTTTTTTGAGGCATCTGTTTCTAAAAATAATTTATCACATTGTTTAGGTAAATAGACTTTAGGAATATAATTTATTTAGGACTTTATTTGTTTTATAATGTACGAATCTTTTTAGACCAATCAAAAGGTTTATCCTTTTTAGTTTTCATATATCTCATCTAATTTTTAGATAAGTTAGGAAAGAAATTTCTACCATAATTAACAATTCCTAGAAATTGTTGAAGTTGTTTCTTATCAACAATATTTTAGGAAATTCTTTTATTTTTACTATAATATGATCTTGGAGTTTAAGACCATCGGTGATAATATTAATCCTAAGAATTCTATTTCAATTTTTTCTAATTCAATTTTCTTAGGACTTAGAATAATTCCATGTTTTATAAATTCTCTGGATATAATATTTAAGTGTTTTCTATGATTTTCTAATGTATCCGAGAATATTAAAATATCATCTATATATACTACATAGAATTTTTTATATTTTTTAAATATAGAGTCCATCCATCGTTGGAAGGCTTGTGGTGCATTACATAATCCAAATGGCATTGCTCTCCATTGGTAATGTCCATTAGGTGCACTAAAGGCTGTTAATGGCTTGGATTCTTCTGTTAACATGATTTGCCAGAATCCTGATTTACAGTCAAATTTACTAAAATATTTTGCTTGTTTAGCTTGATTAATTAAAACTTTCTTTCTTGGAATAAAATAACCATAAAAAATAGTATTTTGATTTAATCTTTTATAGTTAATAACCATTCTAACTTTTCCCTTTTTATTTCAAACATGATTTCTTACCATAAAAGCATGACTAGAATGTGGACTAGTAGTTTCTTCTATTAATCTTTTTTCTAATAATTCTTTTATTGGTATTTCAAATTCATCTATATCTTGTTTAGTATAGGTCATAGGTTTTACTCTAATAATTTTATTAGGATTTTCTAATTTAATAGTACAATATCTAGGACTATTTTTCCATAATGTTAATGGTTCTTCACTAAAATTATTTTCTAATATTTTAAACAACCAATGATTTGGTTCAAGTTGTTTACTCTGCTCTTTCCTAGGTGGTGTAAAGTCCTAATCACAAATAAATTTTTTGATTGTCGACTAAAGGTATTTCTACTGGAGTATTTTCAGTAGTTAATATAACAAAATTTTTATCTATAGAGAATGGTAGATGTTGATATATAAAATTATTACGTAATAAATATCTCCATGCATTTCATGAAAACATAATATTTTAGGTATCACAAATCTTACATTATTTATGTATATCGGTATATTTTTTGCTTTAAAAAGAATTAAAGTTTCATTACCATCTACTCCAACATGACTCTTATTGGATTTCTCATAAGTTCCCATTTTACGATGGAATAGCATTTTCTCTACAGCTACTAGTTGTAGCTCCTGTATCTAATAAAGCATTTAAAGAATATGAATTATATTCTCTAAATTGAAATGTAATTTGTAACACCCCAAACCCGACCTAGAAGTTAGGCACGAATCTGGCGTGTCACATGGAAGTATTTTTTTTTCAAAACCATCTTTGCGATTGTTAAAAACTTGTTTGAGAATTACAGCCTTTTTGTTAAAACCCAAAACACTTAAGCAATTGTTATCTACTTGAAAACGTAATTATCTTTAAAAACCTTTTTGGTTATGAAAACATATTTGAAATAACAATTTATGAAAATATGATGTTTGGAAATAGAGTTGCAGAAGCATTTTGAAAACATTGCGGAAACGTAGATAAAATACAAGTATTATTGAGAGATTGGTTGATGAGTCGAAAATCGAAGTAGTGGACTTTAAAATTAGGACTTTTGAAAATGACGTTGAAATTTTGAAAGAGAATCCGAGTTAAATTATTTGTAAATGTTTGCTATAAAATCCATTTATTAATCAATTTTGAAAACCATTATTTATATTTTTAGAAAATTCCTTTTTAAACAATTTAATAAGAATAATAAAAACATCCCAAACATAAAGCAAAATAAAATAATCCAGAGGCCTTGTTACAACACATAACCCAAAATAGTAAAGTAATAAAGTAAACGAAGTAAGAAATTAAAGTCCAAATAAAACCATTTCTGAAGTATGGCCTACACCGAGTCATCTATGGCCCCAAGTCCTCGTCACTGAGCATTACCTACAAGGGTTAAGAAAAAAGGGGGGTAAGTTACAATAACTTAGTGTGAAATCCCCTTACCATCATCCACTGGGTCGGAACACACATGGTAATATTTTGGGCCTAAGCCCATTTACAATAACAATAATTTATCAAATATAACATGTGCATGAAATGCAATTTCCCAAACCAAACCTGAATTTCCATCCGCTACACACCACCCGTACCAACCAGCACACCTGTGGGGATCATCAGTCAACCCACCCCACCAACACACCAATCGCAGGCATTAAGCCATTTATAACAATAATTCGCAGGCCAGTGGCTATTTATAATCGCAGGAATTTAGCCATTTATGTAACATCCTAAACTAGGGGCTGTTTGCAATTTAATTATTTTTCCCATGTGTGTGCTTGAAGAAATATGTATGCTTGAATGCTTAACATATTCTAGGGTCTAGTCATAACCCTAGGCTAGGTCTGACTTAGGGCTGAAATATCTTTTTAGTGCTTAAGAGGAGGGAGCTAGGTGAGATAGGGGTGAAGAGAAAATTTCGGGAGAAGCATGACACAAGGAGCTGGTTGGAAGAAGTGGCGTTGGGCAACCTTAAGAAATTTGGAAATGACGTCTGGCCATGCAGTCTTGGGTTCGATTCTTTGGAGTGGCATTTGGAGTTTTAATTTTGCATTAGGTTTAAGGTGATGGGCTAGGAAGGCCTTAAAAATAAAAAGGTGGGGATTTTGGACATGAAAGTCGGATTGGTAAAGTGGCATAGGGCCTTGGTGAATGTCGCCCAAGCAAGGGGGAGGAGGACTCGAGTTCGAGTCACGGTGATAACATAGGGTTTTCTTTTATTTTTTGCAAGTTGGCGCCATGGAGAGGAAGTGTTGGACGGCAATTGGGACTTTGGAAGGATAGGATAAACATCATTTTTTTCTATTTTATTTGAAGAAGAGATTAGATAAAATTTATCAAAAGGGGTGAGAGTTAGCCGTATAGTGGATTGTGGGCAAGAGGGCTATCGGTTTTAGGGAGTTCTTAGTAGGGCCGAATGCCTTAGACTCATTTGTTGATTGTTTTTCTTCTTTTCTCTCAAATAGCTAGCCAAAATTTCCATCACCTTCATCTCCCTCTTTTCCCTTTGAAGTTTTGAAGCCAAAATCACCACCCTCATCTTGTTTTTCTTCTCTCCTCTTCACCATATTTTGTGCCAAACCTCCAAGCTTTCCTTTTGTCTTGCTTTGGCGAATAGCAAGAAACCTGATTCTTTTCTGGATTTCTTCTTCAAATCATCGAGAAGGGGTAAGTGGACATGGTAGAATGACTTTTGTTTGAATTATGGTTATGGTAGAATGGCCTATGACTCATATTAATGTGATTAAACCGATTGTAGGGGAGGCCATAGCCGATTGAAGGAAGCTTTCGGGATTTGATTCCCCAAGGTAAGCTGGTAAGTAATATTCGGCCATAGGCCTTGGTTGAGCATATATGTGCAAGCCGATTCTAACAAATGCTGTGGTAGGGATCTCGACAGGTCAAGTGACAATTTTGGGATTTCGGTAAGTTTGGTAAGTGGTTAGTCATATTCGGCCAAAGGCCATTTTTGGTATCTAAAGTATAACCGGTTATGTGTCATGGATTTAGGGGCTAATCGGCCAAGGCAACCAAAGGCTTCCGGGATTTCGTTTTACTTTGGTAAGTGATGATAAGATTCAGCCTAGGGACATATTTTGGTTATGAACGCGATTGGCCCTTCGGGATCATTAGTTTAGCCGAGTGGCTATTAGATCTAAGAGATTATGTGTTGGCCGATTGTAGGGGGAAGCAACCTCTCGAGATTTCGCTAGTATATTCGGGATATGCTAGTCTCACGAGTAGACAGGTGTGTAAAACTCTTTACACACTTTATTAGTTAGCATTGCTATTATGTTGCCTTTTAATCATTGTGGTAGTGATTTGCTTGTGGACATGAGCATGGATTCCGGGTAAGTTCCTTATTACGTGATCTATGATGTATGTTTGTGTATGCCATCATATGCTGTTGAATGCTATGCTATACATAAACGAATGATATATGGGATTATGACATTTGTTATGTAAGCATGATGATGGTGGGATTGATGAGAGGAGAGGGATGATCTCTATGGACTGTCACCAGTGGTTTTGACCACAAGATGGGTTGGCCCCATCAGATTAATTGTGACTTCGGTCACCAGTGGTTTTGACCACACCGTTGATAAATTATGACTAAGTCCTAGTGGTTTGGTACCACCAGTGGTTTTGACCACATATTGATAAATTGTGACCTACGGTCATCAGTGGTTTTGGCCACACGATGGGTTGGCCCCATCACTTGATTTGTGACTCTAGTCACCAGTGGTTTTGACCACCAGTGGTTTTGACCACACGGGGTAGTTTAAGGAGTATGGATGGTTAGGTTGGGTTGCATGTTTGCATGTTATACTAATAATTTGTGTATGAGTTGCATACGGGTTGGGGATTTATACTTTGAGTCTTGGTGACTCACCCTTCCCATATTATTTTGCGAGATGAGTAGATCGGAGATGGAGCCGAGAGGACTCGAGGTGACCATGCTTGTTCCTTGGATTTGGAATTTTATTTGATTCAGTTCAAGTTTATTTATTTTCTAAATTTTTAATTTGGGTTGTAATAGGGCGCTAGTTTATTATTTTGGATGTTTACATAGTTGTTTTACTTTACTTATCTTTGTATTACAAATGAAATTATAAAATGTTAAGTGAATCGGTTAAAAGCAACATTTTCAAATTAAGTAATTTTTACGAATTTTCAAAGATGTTACCGTCGGGTGGAAAAATTCACCAAGTTAACAATAACTCTGATGACTTTAAAATTTTAAATGACCAAATGTTTTCAAGGGTTTTGAACACAAGCATGTTTATAAAAAATCAATCCCTCCTGAGTTTTATCAAACACTGTTTTATAACCTTATCAGAATTTTCAAATTTTCCACCAGAAAATCAAAATCTTTCAAACATTTTTACTCCGTGACATACCAGATCCGGTTAGGGCTCATGGGCCAGGTTTGGGGTGTTACATTTTTGGTATCAGAGTCCGGTTCAAAACTCGGCTGTGGGGGCCGAGGGCCCAAAACATTTTTGTAGGCCTTTGTGAACTATTATGGAAATGGTTTTGTTCTGAACAGCATGGCATCGAGTCTCCGGCACCTATCTTCCCAGGTAAGTATCTCTGACTGTTCTGTGAATACTTGATAAGGGTAAAAGGGTAACTTGGGAACGTAGAATAGACTGATAGGTACTTGAACACTAGGACTAGTCTATCCCAACTACTTCATAAGACTTAATTGCTTAATTAAAACAAACCTATGTCTAAGTCGCCGAGTTAGGGTGTGGTAACCACGGTGCACATGTCTAGGATTGGTATTCGGTGGGAGCTTGGTATTTAAGCAGTCCGCATGACTCACCTCCTCTCCACTCGAATCCTACCTAGTGCGTAGCTTCGGTTTACCCTAACCAAGAGGACTTAAACATGGGCTAAACCCTAACTAAAACCCGAAAGGGAACTAGCCGTATTTTCATAAAAACCCTAGTTTTAAAACTCTTAAAATTTCTTTTTAATTTGTGAGAACTATTGTTTTACAACATTTTTCTGAAAAATATCCGATTCGTGGAATTACTAAAATACCCTTAGTGGTAAAATTACAAAAACGCCCTTGGTTTATGAAATTCCCAAAATACCCACAGTTTTAATCAAAATTTCCATTACATATAAAGTGCCCAAAAACCTTAATTTGAAAAATATCGAAAATATCATGATTTTAGAAAATTACGAAATTGCCCCTAACCAACAAAATTACCAAAATGACCCTGATTTTCAAAATTTTTGCAACACTATCAACTTGGAAAACAAATTCTCAAAAAGAGCCCTCAAAGTTTTGCAACGTTTGGAAATACCCCGAAATCATCAAACTTTACAAAGTTACCCTGATTTATTACCAAAATGCCCTTGAGCTTCAAAATCACCAAATACCCCGAATTTCAAAATTTTTCAAAATACCCCAAAAATTTACAAGTTCCAAAATACTTTTTGACAAAATCATTCAAGAACTTCTATTTTTGAAAATTTACAAAAATACCCCTGTAGGTTAAAATTACAAAAATACCCTCGGGTAGTGAAATGATAAAAATGCTCCTACACGTTAGTTATGGTCTGTGAATGTTGTTTGTGTGATGGATGTACTTAGAACTAGGAGATAAGTCTGAAACTGGAACTATAGGTAGATTCGATTTCGAAAGAATCACTTCAAAAAAATTAATTCCCATAAAATTGCTCGTGGGTAAACAGTGAACAGTATTAATAATGCATAAAATTCTTAATCAGATAAACCGCGAACGAGAAGAATGAGTACAAGAGGTCGTGGACGTCCGCCGCATGGCCGTGGTAGGGGTAGAATGACCTTGTCGGAGCCAGCAGGGTCTAGTCATGGGGTCTGGAAATGTGATGCCGGATCTGTCGGTGGCAAAAACTGAGTTTCAAGATCAGACCGGTGGTAACGATGTAGTATCCCAAGCTGTACTACGAGTGTTGGAACAAGTTGCCGATGTAGGCACGGGTGCAGGAGCCCGTAAATCTGTGGTTGAACGACTCTGGGCTAACGGAGAAGAAGTGTTTAGAGGAGTTTCTGGAGTGGCACCCAGTGCGGCGGAGTATTGGTTGGAATCAACTGAGAGGATCATGGATGACCTAGATTTTACTGCTGAAGAAAAGTTGAAGGGTATAATCTCTCTGCTTCGGGATGAGTCATATCAGTGGTGGCTCACCGTAACGGATGGAGCGATGGCGGAGGATCTCACATGGGAGTTCTTTAAGGCTGCCTGCCAAAAGAAATATATAGGAACTAGCTACGTGGATGCGCAGCGGAAGGCTTTCTTGAACCTGGTTCAGGGTAATAAGACAGTGGTAGAGTATGAGGCCGAATTTCTCCGATTGAGCAGGTATGCTCGTGGTATTGTGGGTACCGAGCATGAACGCTGTGTCAGATTCGAGGATGGGCTGAGAGATGAGTTGAGGATGATGATAGCTCCACAACAGGAACGGGAGTTCGCTGTCCTAATGGAAAAGTCTAAGGTTGATGAAGGGGTAAGACAGTCTGTTAGACGGAATCAGGATAGGAGTTGGAATAAGAGAAGCTCCAGATCTTCAAAGTTTTCTGGTAATCAGCAGAAGAGGACAAGGTATGGTGGGTCAAATCAAGCTGCTAGGCCTGCTGCTGCTGCTAATCCTCAATGGCTGCCACGGTGTGCTCGATGTGGGAAGTCTCACACGGGGGAGTGTTGGAATGGCAATCGGGGATGTTTCGAATGTGAATCCATGAAACATCGAGTTAGGGATTGTCTGAAAAAGGCAGCTAGGCTGAGGTCAGAGGGTCAGGATCGTGCACCAAATAGAAGGGATAACCAACAGCCACCGAGAGGTCGTGGTGCAAGAAGAGGAGGTAATGGTGTCGGCAGAGGTCGTGGGGCACAGAGGGGAGGTACCGGTGGTACTGAGGCTACGCAACCTAGTTTGGTCTATGCCGCGAGGCGTCAGGAGGAGGGCGATGCACCGGACGTCATAACCAGTATGTTTTTGATCTTTGGTGTACCCTATAGTACCTTAATTGACATTGGCTCAACCCACTCATATATTGCTAGTAGCATAGTGGAAACTCTGCACTTAGACTCTGAGCTTACTTCTAGGAAGATGACTGTATTAAGCCCTCTAGGTCACTTTGTAGAAGTAAGTAAACTCTATAGGAATGTACCCCTAGAACTCCAAGGGGTTGTGTTCTTAGCTGACTTGATGGAACTACCGTTTTGGGAGTTTGATCTAATCCTCGGGATGGATTGGCTAATAAAGTATCAGGCTAGCCTGGATTGCATAGCTAAGCGCATGGTATTAAAGACCGTGCAAGGTGATGAGGTGGTGATGATAGGTAAAAGGAGAGATTACCTATCTAATCTGGTTTCTGCGTTGAAGGTGGGAAAAGATGGTTAGGAAAGGTTGTGAAGCATATGTAGTGCATGTCTCTGCTTTGGAAGCTAAGGGTACAACTGTGACAGATGTCTGGACCATAAGGGATTATGTTGATGTGTTTCCAGAGGAACTCTCGGGTCTACCTCCGGACCGTGAGGTCAAATTTGGTATAGATTTGTTACCCGAAATCACGCCGGTATCTATAGATTCATATTGGATGGCGCCGAAAGAATTGGTAGAGTTGAAGGCTCAGATCTAGGAATTGTTGGATAGAGGGTTCATCCGACCAAGTGTATCACCTTGGGGAGCTCCAGCGCTTTTTATCAAGAAGAAGGATGGGACAATGAGAATGTGCATAGACTATCGACAACTGAACAAGCTGACAATAAAGAATAGGTATTCGTTGCCCAGGATTGATGATTTGTTCGATCAACTCAATGGTGCATCGGTGTTCTCTAAGATCGACCTTAGGTCAGGGTACCATCAGCTTAAGGTGAAGGAGGCTGATGTCCACAAGATGGCATTCCGTACTCGGTATGGGCACTACGAGTTTCTGGTAATGCCTTTTGGTTTGACGAATGCACCAGCCACGTTTATGGACATGATGAACCAGGTTTTCCAACCCTATCTGGACCAGTGCACTGTGGTGTTCATAGACGACATTTTGGTGTACTCGAAGTCAGAAGATGAGCATGACGCACATCTTCATATGGTTCTGCAAGTTTTAAGGGAGAAATAGTTGTATGCCAAATTCAGCAAGTGTGAGTTTTGGCTTAAGGAGGTAACTTTTCTAGGGCATGTTGTTTCAGCCGAGGGAATCAGGGTGGATCCCCGTAAGATTGAGGCAGTATTGGAATGGAAACCACCAAAGTCAGTTGCGGAAATTTGGAGTTTTCTGGGGTTGGTAGGATATTATAGGAGATTCGTGGAAAATTTTTCTTTAATCGCAGCACCGTTGACCAAGCTGCTGAGGAAAGGTGTTCTATTTGTGTGGTCTGAGAAGCAGCAAGAGAGTTTCGATAAGCTGAAGAGGATCTTGTGAAGCACCGATCTTGATTGACTGAGGCGGAAAGGAATTCATTGTGTATTGTGATGCATCGCATACTAGTTTAGGGTGTGTGCTGATGCAAGAAGGGAAGGTGGTCGCTTATGCGTCATGGCAGTTGAGGCCTCACGAAGCTAACTATCCAACACATGATTTGGAATTGGCTACTGTGGTTTTTGCCTTGAAGATTTGGAGGCACTATCTATATGGGGAGAAGTCGGTAGTGTACACAGATCACAAGAGTCTGAAATACCTCTTGACTCAGAAAGATTTAAATCTGAGGTAGCGGAGGTGGATTGAGTTGCTGAAGGACTACGACTGCTCAATCGAATACCATCCGGGTAGGGCTACTGTTGTAGCTGATACATTGAGCCGAAAGGTGGTAACGGATTTGCGAGCAATGTTTGCTCACCTAAGTCTCTATGAGGATGGGAGCCATTTGGCAGAGTTGCAGGTGAAGCCGTCTTGGGTTGATGAGGTCAAAGAAAGACAGATGACCGACGAAGCTTTGAGTGCTCGGAGGTTGCAAGTACAGAATGATGAGGCCGAAGGGTTCAGCTTGGGTAGTGATGGAGTGTTGTATTTTCAGGGGAGAGTATGTATGCCTAAGGATGATGATTTGAGGCTGTAACACCCCAAACCCGGCCCAAACGTTATGACCGAATTTGGTATGCTACCGAGAAAACATTTTTAAAAAAATCCCTTTAAGCCGTTTTAAATTTTGATAAAAGATATTGTTTTGGTTTAATAATTTATTAGGTCAGGTTATTCTGATTCAAGTGTACCGATGGCACAATAAAACATTTTGCATATTAATTTGAGAAAACATGTGTATCCATTTTCAAGTCATTAAGTTATTAAACAAATTATCCAAAGCAGATAAAATAACCAAAATATAATCCTAGTAGGCCTTATTACAATTTAAGCAAAATAACCAATAATAAAATAAAAGTAGTTCATAAATCATTTAATCCAAATGTTCCTTTGCATGGCCACCTCGAGTTCTTACGGCTCCTTATCCGCGATCTATGAGTCACCTGAAAATTTAAAGGAGAAGGTGAGTCACCAAGACTCAATGTGTAATCCTTCCCCGATTTAGTGAAACACATACACAAGTCATAATCAATTAACATGCAAAAGTTTAATATGCACCCAACCTAGCCATCCAAACGCCTTTCTCTACCCCGTGTGGTGCCAAACCACTGGTGACTTAAAGTCACATATGTGATACCAAATCACTGGAGATACCAAATCTCTGGTGTCCGAAGACACAAATCGGATGATGGGGCCAACCCATCGTGTGATACCAAATCACTGGCGTCAATCCCATATCTCAAAGTGGGGCCAACCCACGGTGGTGCTAAGCCACGGGGCGAGACGCTATGAGGTGCCAAACCTCTGAAGGTACCAAACCTCCGTGGCCAGTAGTCACAATGTGTTACCAAAACAACGGTGTAAAATCGACACGAATATCAACGCCCTCCACTCATTTGATCCCACATAAATCAATAATATTTAATTAACAATTGTCATGCCAATAGATTTATTAATCAATATCCAACAGATCTATCATGAGCCATATATTATAAGCCACATATACCAAATATACCATGCTTCCCAAAAGCATCAAAAGAAAGCTCATAGCAACAAAGACTTACCAAAATCCTTGTCTATATCATGATGGTATTACATCCGAATCTACACAAACTGATGAAGCATACATATAACACTTAGCATATTAAATAGTTATAAGGTGTGTATGTACACACCTTTCACCAACGATAGTCCTAATCCTCAAAGAGTCAATTGGCCACACAAGATTTCTTGCTCCTATATTCGCCAAACACAAGAGTTAGGGACATGGACTATTCACCAAACCAAATAATTCTACTGGGGTTATCATATGAACCCAAAACCTCACCTAATCGCCGAGTACTAACTACGACAGCAGTGCGAATCGCTTCACTTCCTACAATCGGCAACCATTAAAAATAATAGCCTTGACTTTAGAATAAACAAAAGAATAATCCCTTAAAATAAATCCTTACCACCTTCAATATTCGCCAAGATACTTCTAAGCTGGAAGAAGAGAGTTTCGGCACACCCAAAGGAGTATATTCGGCCAATAAAGAAATTATTGTGAAGAAAAGAGAAATAGGGGATTCGGTTTTGAAAAGAAAAGAAAAGTAGTAGATGAAAGATAATGGTGTAGGAGATTCGACCAAAGTTTAGAAAATGGAAGAAAAAGAGAGATAGAAGGAATGATATTCGATCACCACAAACTTTACCAAAGAAGAAAATGCACAAGATGAAAAAAAAAATGTAGTTTGGTTCAAAAGACAAATGAGAGAAAGAAAATGGTATTTTGTTTTCAACAAAATGAAGTTGTCTTCAAAAGAAATTTTGCACTAAAAACACCCTAGACATTCGGCCAAAGATGAGAGCTTTTTGGAGAGGAAAAACAAACACAAAATGATACACAAAACAAAAGTTTGGCCAACATCCCCCAAGCTACCTACCAAAATTTGGCCACTCCCTTAGCCTTACATGTCAGTCCACATACATGCATTAAGGCATAGGATTTCTTTCAAAACATTCTCCACCTTTCATGCCTTTGTCCCTCATAATACCATAAACTCAAGATTCTTATCCCTATCTTCAAGCTTTCCTTAAGCAAAATTCAACTTACCAAAGATGAAAATCCAACCTATCATAAACATAGGTTGACCGCCATTAATGTTAAAATACAAAAAATAAACTTTCAAATTGGTAAACATACTACTCGAACCTCTAACCTCAAGCCACCTTTCAAACTCCTTAACCAACTTGCCACTTACTCCTCTTGTGCTTTAATTAACACTTAAATTAACTTAAGTGCTAAGCTCACTTAATCCACTTCATTAAATAAACCATACTAAAATTACTCTACTAAACCGAGCATACTAAAGACCCTAATTTAGTCTTATAACTCTACGAATAATATCACAAAAATTCATACACAAGAAAAATAATTCAATCACAAATAACCCCAATATTAGGATGTTACGGTTCTACCCCTTAAAATAATTTCGACCTCGAAATTACGATCGAAAAGGTGGGGTATTCGCAGATCACACTCTCGGGTTCCACGAAGCTTCCTCGATTACCATGGTTTTGCCATAGTACTTTCAACAAAGGTACTGACTTCCAACGCAAAACCTTGATATCTCGATCTAAGATTTGGATTGGTTCCTCCTCGAAAGATAAATCCGAGTTTACCTCAATCTCTTCCACAGGCACAACGTGTGATGGATCCGACCGATATAGCCTAAGCATCGACACATGAAAGACGTTATGAATTTGATTCAACTCATTGGCGATTCGGTGATAAGTCTGCTGGTCCTACTCGCCTCACTATTACATATGGGCCGATGAACCTTGGGCTTAGCTTCCCTTTTTACCCAAATCTCAAAACCTTTTTCCAAGGTGACACCTTCAAAAAGACTTTATCTCCTACTGCATACTCCACTGCCTTACGCTTAAGATCGACATCGACTTACGCCTATCGGATGCCTCCTTGAGGCGAGCCGAATCACCTTAACTTTTCTTCGGGCCAGATACCAACTCGGACCCAAAACTTGTCATTCACCCAACTCCGTCCAACAAGTAGGAGTTCGGCATTTCTGTCCATACAGTGCTTCATATGGAGCCATCTGAATGCTCGCTTGATAACTATTGTTATAAGCGAATTCCGCCAACGGTAGATACTCTTCCCAGCTACCACTAAAATCCAGAACACAACCTCTCAGCATATCTTCTAAGATCTGAATCACTCTCTCCGATTGTCAGTTAGTTTGCGGATGAAAAGTTGTGCTGAAGTCCAATCTCATTCCCAAGGCTTGATGCAAAGCTCTCCAAAACCTTGACGTAAATCTAGGATCTCTGTCTGTAATGATCGACAGTGGTACCCCGTGTAATCTCACTATCTCAGCCACATACAACTTAGCTAACCTCTGAAGCGAATAATCTACCCTTACCGAAATGAAATGAGCTGACTTAGTCAGACGATCCACAATCACCCAAACCGAATCCTTCTTACTAGGCGTAAGAGGTAATCCACTGACAAAGTCTATGGTGATCCTCTCCCACTTCCACTGAGGAATCTTCACCGGCTGAAGTAACCCAGATGGTGGCGATGTTGACTTTGATTTGTTGACACGTCGACACTTACCCACGAACTCGATTACTTCGCTTGACACTGCCACCAAAATTACTCTCTCAAATCCGATACATCTTGTTACCTCGGGATGCATAACATATGGGCTACTATGTGCATCCCGAAGAATCCTTTGTCTCAACTCCACATCCTTGACATACAAGCTCTCCTTTAAAGTACAAAACTTCATCTTTGGACGGACTAAAATCCTCTAATCCACCATTACGAACTTGTAACCTCCGATCATTCAAACCATCATCCTCTAAGCGCTTCTCCTTAATCAGATCTAACCAAGTCGGCTTGACTTGCAATTCTGCCAAAAGACTCCCATCGTCGAACAGACTAAGTCAAGCAAACATTGATCTTAAATCCGATACAACCTTAAGGCTCAACGCGTCTGGCACCACGTTAGCCTTACCAGGATGATACTCGATCGAACAGTCGTAGTCCTTCAACAGTTCAATCCACCGACGCTGCCTCAAATTCAAATCCTTCTAAGTCAAAAGATACTTAAGACTCTTGTGATCCGTGTAGACTATCGACTTCTCCCCGTACAAATAATGCCTCCATATCTTCAAAGCGAAGGTTACAGCCGCTAACTCCAAGTCGTGCATTGGATAGTTAACCTCATGCGGTCTTAGCTGACGGGATGCATAGGCCACTACCTTCCCTTCTTGCATCAATACACATCCCAAACCAGTATGGGACGCATCACAGTAAACCGTAAACAACTTTCCTGCCTCAGTCACATGCGAACGAGCTTAGTCGAATCTTCCTTAGCTTGTCAAAACTTTCATGTTGCTTCTCCGTCCACACAAATGGAATTCCCTTTCTTAATAACTTAGTCAACGGTGCCGCGATTAAAGAGAATCCTTCCACAAACCTCGATAGTACCCCACCAGACCCAAAAAACTTTAAATTTCTGCCACCGACCTAGGCGGTTTCCAGTCCAACACCGCTTTGATCTTGCGAGGATCTACTCTAATCCCTTCACGACACTCGTGACCTAAGAAAGCCACCTCTCTAAGCCAAAATTAGTACTTCTTGAATTTGGCATATAAGCTACTACTCCTCGGTGCTTGTAGAACTATACGCAAATGCATGTCATGTTCCTCCTTCGTCTTTGAGTAAACCAATATGTCGCCTATGAACACCACGACAAATTGATCCAATCTTCTTGAAACACCCTATTCATTAAGTCCATGAATCTTTTGCGGTGCATTGGTCAACCCAAATCGCATCACCAAAACTCGTAATGCCCATACCTTGCGAAATGCCGTCTTGTGCACATCAACCTCCTTCACCTTGAGTTGATGATATCCCGACCTCGGATCTATCTTGAGAATACCGATGCACCCTTGAGTTGGTCAAACAAGTCATTAATCCGAGGCAGCGGATACCGTTTGATCGTTAACTTGTTCAATTGGCGGTAGTCGATAGACATCCGCATTGAACCAAATCCTTCTTCTTGACAAACAAGACAGGTGCTCCCCACGGAGATATACTTGGTCGGATAAATCCTTGGTCCAAGAGCTCACGAATTTGAGCCTTGGTTCCACCAATTCCTTTGGTGCCATTGACGGTGCTATGAACACGGTGCCATTAGGGTAACAAGTCTATACCGAATTCAACTTCCGATCCGAGGCAAACCGAAAGTTCTTGAAATCGTCGCATATTCCTTCTGATTCGAACATTCCCCACGAAAACTCTTTAGCTTCCAAAGCACACACATGAACTACGAACGCCTCACAGCCCTTCCTAACCATCTTCACAGCTTTCAACATAGATACCACGTTGGATAGATAATCTCTCCTATTACCTATCATGACCACTTCTTCACCTTCAACCGTCTTCAAAATCATGCGCTTAGCAGCGCAATCCAAACTTGCTTGGTACTTGACCAACCAACCCATCCCAAGAATCAGATCGAACTCTTCAAACGGCAGTTCCATCAGATCAGCTACAAACACTACCCTTTGGAGTTCTAGGGGTACATCTCTATCTGACTTATCTACTTCTACAGAGTAACCTAAAGGACTAAATACGGTCATCCTCCTAGAAGCGACCTCGAAACTAAACTCATGGTCTTAACTATGCCACTAGCAACGTAAGAATGCGTCGAACCCACATCTATCAAAGCAGTATATGGGACACCAAAGATTAAAAACATACCGATTATGACGTCCGGTGCGTCTCCCTCCTCACGACGCCTCGCAGCATACACCAAACCAGGCTGCCTAGCCTCCGTGTTGCCAATACCTCTGCCAGCTGCTCCGCGACCTCCACTAGAGCCATTACCACCTCTACCATTACCACGACCTCTCTGCGGTGCTGGTCCCTCCTTTCTGAACTGAGCACGACCTTGACCCTCTGGCTGATTCTTTGCCAACTTCCGTGGACAATCCCTCACACGGTGATCCAAAGACCCACATTCAAAACAACCCCTCTCACCGGTCCAACATCCTCCCCAATGTGACTTCCCACAGCGGTTGCACTGAGTTGGTCTCTGATTAGTAGCCATGGGCCTTCCTGCCTGATTCGGCCCATCCTGCCTAGCCCTCTTACGGCGTTACCGATCGAGACGATCCAAAGTCTCTTTTTTCGTTTGTTTTATCATAATTACATCTCACGGACGCCTTGACCCCTTGGCTACTTTAGCCTTTTCCACCAAAAAAACAAACTCACGCTCTGCTTTGTGGAGCAATTAGCGATCTCAAGTCATCCTCGGTCCGTCTTCAAAGCGGACACACCGATCATGCTCCGTTGATATAATTCCCTGAACATAGCAGCTCAGTCTCAAGAATTCTGCTTCATATTCTGACACAGACTTATTTCCTTGTACCAACCCCAGAAAAGCTTTCCTCTGTGCATCAATGTAGCTAGTGCCCACATACTTCTTCTGATAAGCAGTTTTGAAATACTCCCAAGTAAGATCGTCTGTCGTAGCACTATCTCGAACCATGAGCCACCATCGATATGACTCATCCTTGAGAAGCGACACCGCCCCTTTCAGTTTCTCCTCATTTGTCAAATCTATCTCATCCATGATTCTTTTGGTCGATTTTAGCCAATACTCAGCCGTATTGGGCGCTACACCAGATACACCTCAGAAAAATTCAGCTCCGTTAGCTCGAAGTCTCTCAGGTACCGATTTTCGAGCTCCTCCACCTCCACCCATTCCAGCTACCCTTTCCAGAACCCGCAACATCGCTTGTGACACTGTGTCATCACCCGTCTGATCCTGCTCTTCGGCTCCAAAAGTTGGGGGTGGTGGTGGCGGTGGTATATCGTTCTCAGATCCCTGACCTGACCTGACAGGTTCTGATACGGTCATCCTACCCCTTCCGCGTCCACGACGACCACGTCCTCTAAAGCTCATTCTAACTATCACACTTTAATCTGATTAGGAAATTTTATGAGTTAGTACATGTTTCACTTGGTTATCCGCGAAGAAATTTTATGAAAAGAATTTAATAGAGATTCTTTCTATCAAACAGAGTTTTAAGTCTTCTATCTAGTTTACATAGAAAAGTACATCCATTCCTAATACCTTTCATACCTATGCACTCTTGAGCATTTACATACATTTCTAACCTGTGGGTATTTTCGTCATTTTTCCTCTGTGGTATTTTTGTAATAAACCGAAAAAATTTGAAAACTTTAATAAATCAAATCATTTTGTAATTTCTAAAATCGAGGAGTATTTTCAAAAATTCTTCAATTTAAAGGTATGGCGGAATTTTGAAAACTAGGGGTATTTTGGTAATTTTTTTTAAACCGGGAATATTTGATAATTTTTGAAGATGAATTTGTCCTACTATCTAAAAGAGATAATTTAGTGATTTTAAAACCGAAGTTTTCCTTAAAACATGACTAGTCCCTTTCGGGTTTTATTTAGGGTTTTGCCTATGATCGAGTCCTCTTGGTTAGGGTGAATCGAAGCTACGCACTAGGTAGGAATCCCGCGAAGAGAAGGTGAGTCACGAGGACTGCTTAAATACCAAGCTCTTTCGGATCCAATCCTAGACATGCGCACCAAGGTTACCACACCCTAACTCGGCGACTTGGTCACGAGTTGGTTTTAATTAGGCCATTAAAGTCTTATGAGTTTTGTTGGGGTGGACTAGTCCTAAGGTTCAACACCTATCACACTAACTACGTTCCCTACCTACCCTTCTATAATAATAATCCATACAAAAAGTTAGAGGTACTTACCTGGGCGGATTGGTGCCGGAGACTCGGTGCCATGCTTATTCAAAACCAAAATATTTCAAATAGGCCTACTAAAAACATTTTTGGTCCTTGGGCCCCCACAGCCGAGCTTTGAACTGGGCTCTAATACCAACCCTAAACCCAGCCCAAACGTTATGACCGAATTTGGTATGCTACCGAGAAAACATTTTTAAAAAAATCTCTTTAAGCCGTTTTAAATTTTTGATAAAAGATATTGTTTTGGTTTAATAATTTATTAGGTCGGGGTTATTCTGATTCAAGTGTACCAGATGGTACAATAAAACATTTTTATGTATTAATTTGAGAAAACATGTGTATCCATTTTCAAGTCATTAAGTTATTAAACAAATTATCCAAAGCAGATAAAATAACCAAAATATAATCCTAGTAGGCCTTATTACAATTTAAGTAAAATAACCAACAATAAAATAAAAGTAGTTCATAAATCATTTAATCCAAATGTTCCTTTGCATGGCCACCTCGAGTTCTTAGGCTCCTTATCCGCGATCTACGAGTCACTGAAAATTTAAAGGAGAAGGTGAGTCACCAAGACTCAATGTAATCCTTCCCGGTTTAGTGCAACACATACACAAGTCATAATCAATTAACATGCAAAAGTTTAATATGCACCCAACCTAGCCATCCAAACGCCTTTCTCTACCGTGTGGTACCAAACCTTTGGTGGTGCCAAACCACGGTGACTTAAAGTCACATATGTGATACCAAATCTTTGGAGATACCAAATCTACGGTGTCCGAAGACACAAATCGGATGATGGGGCCAACCCATCGTGTGATACCAAATCACCGGCGTCAATCCCATATCTCAAAGTGGGGCCAACCCACGGGTTTGCTAAGCCACGAGGGGCGAGACGCTATGAGGTGCCAAACCTCTGGAGGTACCAAACCTCTGGTGACCGTAGTCACAATGTGTTACCAAAACACTGGTGTCCGTCGACACGAATATCACTGCCCTCTCCACTCATTTGATCCCACATGATTCAATAATATTTAATTAACAATTGTCATGCCAATAGATTTATTAATCAATATCCAACAGATCTATCATGAGCCATATATTATAAGCCACATATACCAAATATACCATGCTTCCCAAAAGCATCAAAAGAAAGCTCGTAGCAACAAAGACTTACCCAAATCCTTGTCTATATCATGATGGTATTACATCCGAATCTACACAAACCGATTAAGCATACATATAACACTTAGCATATTAAATAGTTATAAGGTGTATATGTACACACCTTTCACCAATGATAGTCCTAATCCTCAAAGAGTCAATTGGCCGCACAAGATTTCTTGCTCCTATATTCGGCCAAACACAAGAGTTAGGGACATGGACTATTCAGCCAAACGAAATAATTCTACGGGTTCTCATATGAACCCGAAACCTCACCTAATCGCCTTCGAGTACTAACTACGACAGCAGATGCAGCGGATCGCTTCACTTCCTTACAATCGGCAACCATTAAAAAATAATAGCCTTCGGCTTTAGAATAATCAAAAGAATAATCCCTTAAAATAAATCCTTACCACCTTCAATATTCGGCCAAGATACTTCTAACTGGAAGAAGAGAGTTTCGGCACACCCAAAGGAGTATATTTGGCCAATAAAGAAATTATTGAGAAGAAAGGAGAAATAGGGGATTCGATTTTAAAAAGAAAAGAAAAGTAGTAGATGAAAGATAATGGTGTAGGAGATTCGGCCAAAGTTTAGAAAATGGAAGAAAAAGAGAGATAGAAGGAATGATATTCGGTCACCACAAACTTTACCAAAGAAGAAAATGCACAAGATGCAAAAAAAAAATGTAGTTTGGTTCAAAAGACAAATGAGAGAAAGAAAGTGGTATTTTGTTTTCAACAAAGTGAAGTTGTCTTCAAAAGAAATTTTGCACTAAAAACACCCTAGACATTCGGCCAAAGATGAGAGCTTTTTGGAGAGGAAAAACAAACACAAAATGATACACAAAACAAAAGTTTGGCCAACATCCCCCCAAGCTACCTACCAAAATTTCGGCCACTCACCTTAGCCTTACATGCCGTCCACATACATGCATTAAGGCATAGGATTTCTTTCCAAAACATTCTCCACCTTTCATGCCTTTGTCCCCTCATAATTCCATAAACTCAAGATTCTTATCCCTATCTTCAAGCTTTCCTTAAGCAAAAATTCAACTTACCAAAAGATGAAAATCCAACCTATCATAAACATAGGTTGACCGGCCATTAATGTTAAAATACAAAAAAAATAAACTTTCAAATTGGTAAACATACTACTCGAACCTCTAACCTCAAGCCACCTTTCAAACTCCTTAACCAACTTGCCACTTACTCCTCTTGTGCTTTAATTAACACTTAAATTAACTTAAGTGCTAAGCTCACTTAATCCACTTCATTAAATAAACCATACTAAAAATTACTCTACTAAACCGAGCATACTCAAGACCCTTAATTTAGTCTTATAACTCTACGAATAATATCACAAAAATTCATACACAAGAAAAATAATTCAATCACAAATAACCCCAATATTAGGATGTTACAGAGGCAGCGAATCCTTAAAAAAGCTCATTGCAGTCCGTACGCTATACACCCG
Organism: Gossypium rotundifolium; assembly: GCA_025506655.1. Lineage (NCBI taxonomy): Eukaryota > Viridiplantae > Streptophyta > Magnoliopsida > Malvales > Malvaceae > Gossypium > Gossypium rotundifolium. The sequence continues at coordinate 67,180,056 of CP106722.1, forward strand.
GGAAACAGCAAGATGTATCGGGATTTAAGGGAGCAATTTTAGTGGCCGGGTCTTAAGCGGGAAGTAACCGAGTTGGTGGGCAAGTGTTTGACATGCCAGCAAGTTAAGGCTGAGCATCAATTGCCATCAGGGCTGTTACAGCCGGTAAAGATCCCACCGTGGAAGTAGGAGGAGATTACTATGGATTTCGTAAGTGGGCTTCCCCTTACGCCCGGTAAGAAAGATGCAGTTTGGGTGATAGTAGACCGATTGACTAAATCGGCCCATTTCATATCAGTAAGGGTTGACTACTCGCTTCAAAGGTTAGCCAAGTTGTATATCGCAGAGATAGTGCGGTTGCATGGAGTACCGGTGTCCATTATCTCAGATCGGGATCCCCGGTTCACGTCAAGATTCTGAAAGGCTTTACATCAGGAGTTAGGCACGAAGTTGAATTTTAGCACGGCTTTTCACCCGCAGTCTGATGGACAATCTGAGAGGGTAATCTAAGTGTTGGAAGATATGTTAAGGGGCTGTGTTTTGGACTTCCGTGGTAGTTGAGAGGAGTACCTACCTTTGGCAGAGTTCGCTTATAACAATAGTTATCAAGCGAGTATTCAGATGGCACCGTATGAGGCATTGTATGGTCGAAAATGCCGTACTCCCACATGTTGGACGGAACTAGGAGAGCGACAGATGTTGGGTCCAGAGTTAGTGGCGGAGACAGAGGATAAGGTTAGAGTGATTCAGGCTCGTCTTGAGGAGGCATCGGACAGGCAGAAATCCTACGCTGATCTTAAACGCAGAGAGGTTGAGTATGCAGTGGGTGATAAGGTTTTCCTGAAGGTATCACCTTGGAAGAAGGTGCTGAGGTTTGGCTGGAAGGGCAAGCTAAGCCATAGGTTTATCGGGCCGTACACAGTGTTGAAACGTATGGGACCGGTAGCTTACCAGCTTGAGTTTCCGTCAGAATTGAGCCAGATCCATGACGTCTTCCACATTTTGATGCTGAGGCACTATCGGTCAGATCCATCACACGTAGTGCCGGTTGCAGAAATTAAAGTGAACTCGGACTTGTCTTTCGAGGAGGAGCCAGTACAGATTTTGGATCGAGATGTCAAGGTTTTGAGGAGAAAGTCAGTACCTTTGGTAAAAGTGTTATGGCGAAACCATGGTAAAGAGGAGGCCACATGGGAACCCGAGGATGTGATGCAGCAGTAATACCCCCAACTCTTCTGATCCAAATAATTTCGAGGCCAAAATTATTTTTAAGGGGGTAGAACTGTAACATCCTGAACTAGGGGCTGTTTGCAATTTAATTATTTTTCCCATGTGTGTGCTTGAAGAAATATGTATGCTTGAATGCTTGACATATTCTAGGGTCTAGTCATAACCCCGGGCTAGGTCTGACTTAGGGCTGAAATATCTTTTTAGTGCTTAAGAGGAGGGAGCTAGGTGAGATAGAGGTGAAGAGAAAATTTTGGGAGAAGCATGACACAAGGAGCTAGTTGGAAGAAGTGGCGTTGGACAACCTTAAGGGCCGAAAGTGACGCCTGGCGCAGGTCTTGGGTTCGAGCTGCTGGAGTGGCATTTGGAGTTTTAATTTTTGCGTTAGGTTTAAGGTGATGGACTAGGAAGGCCTTAAAAATAAAACGGTGGGGATTTTGGACATGAAAGTCGGATTAGTAAAGTGGCATAGGGCCTTGGTGAATGCCGCCCAAGCAAGGGGGAGGAGGACTCGAGTTCAAGTCACGGTGATAGCATAGGGGTTTTTCTTTTATTTTTGCAAGTTGGCACCATGGAGAGGGAAGTGTTGGACGGCAATTGGGACTTTGGAAGGATAGGGATAAACATAATTTTTTTTTCTATTTTATTTGAAGAAGAGATTAGATAAAATTTATCAAAAAGGGTGAGAGTTGGTCGTATAGTGGATTGTGGGCAAGAGGGCTATCAGTTTTAGGGAGTTCTTAGTAGGGCCGAATGCCTTAGACTCATTTGTTGATTGTTTTTCTTCTTTTCTCTCAAATAGCTAGCCAAAATTTCCATCACCTTCATCTCCCTCTTTTCCCTTTTAAGTTTTGAAGCCGAAATCACCACCCTCATCTTGTTTTTCTTCTCTCCTCTTCACCATATTTTGTGCCGAAACCTCTAAGCTTTCCTTTTGCCTTGCTTTGGCCGAATAGCAAGAGAGCACAGATTCTTTTCGGGATTTCTTCTTCAAATCAGTCAGTAAGGGGTAAGTGGACATGGCCGAATGACTTTTGTTTGAATTATGGTTATGACCGAATGGCCTATAACTCATATTAATGTGATTAAACCGATTGTAGGGGAGGCCATAGCCAATTAAAGGAAGCTTTTGGGATTTGATTCCCCAAGGTAAGGTGGTAAGTAATATTCGGCCATAGGCCTTGATTGAGCATATATGTGCAAGCCGATTCTAACAAATGCTGTGGTAGGGATCTCGACAGGTCAAGTGACAATTTCGGGATTCCGATAAGTTTAGTAAGTGGTTAGTCATATTCGGCCAAAGGCCATTTTTGGTATCTAAAGTATAACAGGTTATGTGTCATGGATTTAGGGGCTAATCAGCCAAGGCAACCAAAGGCTTTCGGGATTTTGTTTTGCTTTGGTAAGTGATGATAAGATTCGGCCTAGGGCCATATTTTGGTTATGAACGCGATTAGTCCTTCGGGATCATTATTTTAGCCGAGTGGCTATTAGATCTAAGAGATTATGTGTTGGCCGATTGTAGGGGGAAGCAACCTCTCGGGATTTCGCTAGTATATTCGGGATTTGCTAGTCTCCCGAGTAGACAGGTGTGTAAAACTCTTTACACACTTTATTAGTTAGCATTGCTATTATGTTGCCTTTTAATCATTGTGGTAGTGATTTGCTTGTGGACATGAGCATGGATTCCGGGTAAGTCCCCTATTACGTGATCTATGATGTATGTTTGTGCATGCCATCATATGCTATTGAATGCTATGCTATACATAAACGCATGATATATGGGATTATGATATTTGTTATGTAAGCATGATGATGGTGGGATTGATGAGAAGAGGGGGATGATCTCTATGGACTGTCACCAGTGGTTTTGACCACAAGATGGGTTGGCCCCATCAGATTAATTGTGACTTTGGTCACCAGTGGTTTTGACCACACCGTTGATAAATTGTGACTAAGTCCCAGTGGTTTGGTACCACCAGTGGTTTTGACCACATATTGATAAATAGTGACCTACGGTCATCAGTGGTTTTGACCACACGATGGGTTGGCCCCATCACTTGATTTGTGACTCTAGTCACCAGTGGTTTTGACCACCAGTGGTTTTGACCACACGGGGTAGTTTAAGGAGTATGGATGGTTAGGTTGGGTTGCATGTTTGCATGTTATACTAATAATTTGTGTATGAGTTGCACTTCCGGGTTGGGGATTTATACACTGAGTCTTGGTGACTCACCCCTTCCCATATTATTTTGCAGATGAGTAGATCGCAGAGATGGAGTCGGAGAGGACTCAAGGCGGCCATGCTTGTTCCTTGGATTTGGAATTTTATTTGATTCAGTTCAAGTTTATTTTTTTTCTAAATTTTTAATTTGGGTTGTAATAAGGCCGCTAGTTTATTATTTTGGATGTTTACATAGTTGTTTTTACTTTACTTATACTGTATTGCAAATGAAATTATAAAATGTTAAGCGAATCGGTTAAAAGCAACATTTTCAAATTAAGTAATTTTTACGAGTTTTCAAAGATGTCACTGTCGGGTGGCAAAATTCACCAAGTTAACAATAACTCTGATGACTTTAAAACTTTAAATGATCAAATGTTTTCAAGGGTTTTCAACACAACCATGTTTATAAAAAATCAATCCCTCCTGAGTTTTATCAAACACTGTTTTATAACCTTATCAGAATTTTCAAATTTTCCACCAGAAAATCAAAATCTTTCAAACGTTTTTACTTCGTGACATACCAGATCCGGTCAGGGCTCATGGGCCGGGTTTGGGGTGTTACAATTTATAACAATAATTCGCAGGTCAGTGGCCATTTACAATCGCAGGCATTTAGCCATTTATAAAATTAGGCACGAAGCCATATATCCAACTGGGGACTAAGCCATATATCAATTTGTGGACAAGCCACCAGAATTTTGTAGCAAAGCTACCAGAACTTCTCTTCGTCAAATATCCCAACCCATGCAAATCATGTATGCATATTCATTTACAATAATTCATTCATATAATTATTACAAACATACAACCCATTATAAAAAAATTTAAACAATCTGGCCCATATCACATTTTGGCCCATATAACAAATATCACATTTGGCCCATATAGCAAATATCACATTTGGCCCGTATATCAAATATCACATTTGGCCCATATAGCAAATATCACATTTGGCCCACATATCACTTTTATCGATTTAGTCTATTGAGGGCAATTCTGTAATTTGGCCCATAAGGGAATTTTCGTAATTTTACTCGTCGAGGGTAATTCGGTAATCTCGCAACCCAGGCGTATTTTGGTAATTTACCCTCTAAGGGTATTATGGTAATTTCACAACCTAGGCTTAACTACTAATTTGGGGCATAAAAGTTTGAAACTGTCCATCTGCGTCATACTTACTAAATGGACTATAACTCATGTTAGAAATCTAGAAATCTAAATCCATAAATTTTTCTTGAAACTAGACTCATATTTCTTCTTACTACAATTTTTCCAGTATTTTTAGCTTAACCATTTAGTACAGTTTATTCCTTAAAGTTTCCCTTGTTTCACTGTCCAACGATTCTGACCTCTCTTACCCAAAATCCAAATATCTCACTGTACAGTTTTCATATACTACTCCCACTTGTCTTTATTAATAATAAGAATCCATACATATAAATTATAACCCATAATTCACTTTTTACAATTTTATATGATTTTTCTAATACAGATCAGGGAACCACGAAGTCATTCAGAACCAGTCTCACTAAAATTAACATATCTCAGAATAAAATATTCCTTTTCCTTCTCCCTCTCTTCCATATTAAAGTAGACACAGTAATCTTTAATCTGATATCTTACTCACTTTGTAATTCCTTTTATCCAATTTTTCGTGATTTTTTAAATACACATCATTGCTTTAAATCAAAGCTGTTTTATTACAAAACATGATTACCACTACGAGCATATGCACGTCCGAGTGATCACGGATGCCGGTTATCGGTTTTCTTTAGTATTTCTACCGAATCACAGAATATTTCTTGTAAAATTTCAAAGAGATGTGAGACTTACTCACCATTTCAAACATATATTCGAAAGGGTACGGGATTACACACCTTGATTACGAGTTGTGCTTTCTACCGATTTCAACACCTATATTGATAGTTGATAGAAGATTAGTCTCAACTTCGATAATCGTAACTAGAAACACTTTATTAGGCTAACTCCACTTACCACAACTGTGATCTCCCCAGATGCACGAAGAATCGATCCAACCAACAATAATCAATTAGCCAACCTTCAATCCGATTAACTCAATAACCAAATGGAGATATCGAATGGACTATGAAAGATCTTCCTTACCTTAATCGATTATAATCCCGTTTCTCACAATCGTCCTATGACTATGTAACACCCCAAACCTGGTCTATATGTTAAGACGAGATTTGGTTTGTCACACAGATCTAACATTCTTTTAATCTTTCTAATGATTTAGGAGAATCGGTATTACAAAACCTTTTGAAAATAAAGTTTAATAAAAACCAAGAGAAATAATTTAAATTCGATGAATTTGAGAAACATTAGTTGAAAATCTCATCATTTAATATTTAATTGTCAAAACCTTAAAGTAATTTTTTATAAGAGTTCAAAGTATGTGAAATTAAGAATAGATAAAAAAATATCATATGTTTGAAACCCAAAGTATTTTAAGAAAACATTATAGGATAAACATAAGCCCATATTAAATATCCAAAACATAATTTAAATCCATCCACACATAAAATCCACAAAACATTAGTAGAGGCCTTATTACATCATACCCAAAATAGCAAATTAAAGAAAGTACTTATTAAAAGTTCAAAGTTTATTTAACCCATGTTTGCAGTATGGCCTCCACGAAGTCATCCTCGGCCCAAGTCCACGTCAATTTCCATTACATGAGATGGAAAATTTAAGGGAGTGGGTTACTTAAAACTCAGTGTATAACTCACTTACTATATCCACTGGGCCAGATCATCAAATCATAATTTTGGGCTTGAGTTCATAAACAAATTTAGCAAAGTAATAACTGTAATGTATGCAAAATGAAGTTTCCCACCCAAACCTAATTTCCATCCGCTACACACCACCCGTACCAACCATCACACCTGTGGGGATCAAGTCAACACACCCCGCCAACACACCAAACATAGGCAATAAGCCATTTTTATATTTGTGGCGAGCCATTGAACTAGATTGTGACAAAGTCAAGAACTAGAGGCATTGAGCCATTAAAATATTTGTGGCGAGCCACAGAACTAGAGGCAATAAGCCATTTAATTATTTTGTGGCGAGCCACCAAACTAGATTTTGGCAACAGCCTTTCTTCTCTTCATCATTAATCCCAACCCATGCAACATGTATGCATAATAGTCTATATACATATAATAATTTAGCAAAAGGCCCAATTTACATGTGAGTCAATATTTCAAGTTTTTATTAAGGCCCATAATACAAAATAAAATTAGCCCATTTATCAATCTAGCAACTTTGGCCCATTTAACGATCTAGTAGGGATTTCGGCCCATTTAACGATCTAGCATGATTTTGGCCCATTTAACGATCTAGCAGAGTTTTTGGCCCATTTAACGATCTAGCATACTTTTCGGCCCATTTAACGATCTAGCAGAGATTTCGGCCCATTTAACGATCTAGCACAGTTCTCGGCCCATTTAACGATCTAGCATACTTTTCGGCCCATTTAATGATCTAGCAGAGATTTCGGCCCATTTAACGATCTAGCAGAGTTTTCGGCCCATTTATCGATCGAGCATATTTTCAATTTACCAACTAACTCATTGAGGGCGTTTTCATAAATTTCACAACTTTAACCATTTTCATAAATTTTCACAAAAATACCAATTATTACGTATTTTACTGATTTTGTCATCTTTACGATTTTTCCCAATAATTACGGTATAACATCTAACCCGAGATAAGTGTGAAATTACACACCTTGATATTGTGAGTACTAGACCTTCCCGCTCGTCAATACCTAAACGTAACACGAACCATTAGAACACTATCATTTATTAAAAATACACTATTGGTAAACGATCTAAATCTTTACCCTTTGGATTTCAAACCACTTCTATTTTTGGTTTCTCCTCGATTGTTGGTTCGTTGCCCGATGAGAATCCACGAACGAACAAAGGTTCGGGAGTACGAATAACCTCAAACAATTGATTCTCCTCGGTTGAAGGTCCGCAACCCGATGGAAAATCTTAGATTCCCGAAATAGCCCTTCATTTATATTTAGGGGGATTAGCGGAACCGCCCCTCTTTCGAAGACTATGGACTGCCCTTTTCTGCCCTATCTTGAATCTCTCTAATGACATAGGATCATTAGTCCGACTTATAAATATCGAAATATGGCTAACGATTTTTTTTAAAAGATTTGAGATTGGCTTACCACGATTATCTTCGTTCCTCGAAGAAACGATCGAGCGATTACGTCCCTATAACGAAATCGATTAAGTAACTAACCATACTAATATAATGAATAAAGTGAGAATCCTTAAATAATCTCCTTACCTTAACTCTTATGATCGATTCCAACGATCCATAATACTCAAGAACACGTTGAGTTTTTGTCTTCCAAAACTCTCACTAATGTCCACGGTTGAAAAGAATTGAGTGAGAAAATTATGTATGACTAAAGGAAATCGGTTGTGATCAAACAAAGAAAATGAAAGAAATTTTGGCACAAGAGCATATTATCATTCGGCCATGAGTGAAAGTATTGAAGAGATTTTAATGAAGAAGAAAATAAAAGAATGAGAAAATGGAAATGATATGATTCGGTTTCAAGAGAGAAAGAGAGAAAGAAAAGAGTAGAAAAGAGAAATTATTTTAAAAGAAAAGTGCATTCGGCATTGGGGAGGAAAAATGAGAAAAACAAAAGAAAGAAAAATCCTTGCTTGCATAAGTGCTTTCGGTCACAATGAGAAGAAAAGATTTAGAGAGAAAAAGAGTTACTAAACCGAAGTGGTCAAAAGAAAATGACAAAAGAATGAGTTGCTTACTCAAGGTTGTTGGAAATTTTCGGCTAGAGAGAAAACGGATGGAGAGGAAATATGTTTTGCTAAAAAAAATGACCAAATGAATGTGTTTCACCAACACCAAAGCCTACCAAAGCAATCAAAAAAACTGGCCATCCCCACTAGCCTCTATGCCGTCCAAATACAAGGTCAAAAGGCCATTAGGAAGTTTCCAAAACATCTCCCTATTCTTAAGCCTTATCCTCCTCCTTTTTCCTTAAGTTGGAGAGATAAAATCCCCCAATTCAAGCCATTCTATCCCCTATCTTTAGCTTTCCATAATCCTTAATCTTCTTACAAAAAAAAAAAAAAAAAAACAATCCAACTCATCCTAATCTTATCCATAGCCGACAGATGCTATGCTAAAGCAAAAAAATAAAATAAAATAAAATAAAATAAAATTCCTTAATTGCATGCTAGGTGATTCGAACTCCTTCCCTCATTTCCAACTTATGGCGCCTTCACCACTTTGCCAATTACTCATCTTATGCCATCTTTTAGTACTTAATTAACTTAAGTTTCAAGGTCACTTAATTTCTTTACACTAAAGTACACTTTACTAATATTTATTTTAACTCCAATTAAACCCGAGCTAACACTTAGCAACATAATGATACTCGAATATTTAGGATGTTACAATTCTACCCCCTTAAAGAAAATTTCGTCCTCGAAATTTACCTGATTAAAAGAGGTGAGGATATTGTTGCCGAATTGCATCGTCAGGCTCCCACGTAGCTTCCTCCACTCCGTGATTACACCATAAAACTTTGACCAACGGCACAGTCTTCTTTCTTAGCACTTTAACATTCCGGTCTAAAATTTCCACTGGTTGTAACATCCTAATTATTCGAGTATCATTATGTTGCTAAGTGTTAGCTCGGGTTTAATTGGAGTTAAAATAAATATTAGTAAAGTGTACTTTAGTGTAAAGAAATTAGGTAACCTTCAAACATAAGTTAATTATGTACTAAAAGATGGCATAAGATGAGTAAGTGGCAAAGTGGTGAAGGCACCATAAGTTGGACATGAGGGAAGGAGTTCGAATCACCTAGCATGCAATTAGGGAGTTTTATTTTTTGCTTTAGCCTAGCATGTGTCGGCTATGGATAAGATTAGGATGAGGTGGATTGTTTTTTTTTTTGGTAAGAATGTAACATCCTGAATAGGGCCTATGCATTTCCAGTTTAATTGTATGAAATGACAAGTTTCAAGTACTATGAATAAATTTTTGATACTTTTGGAAATCTAGAAATGCATGAAAATGGAAAGGAAAATGGAAATGAAAATGAAGATAGAAATGAAAATGGAAATGGAAATGGAAATGAACACTTTTGGAAACTTAGACATTTTGGAAAGTGAACATTTTGGAAACCTAAGTAAATTAGGAAAGTGAACATTTTGAAACCAAGCCAAAATAGGAAACTTGAACATTTTGGAAACTTGAGCATTTGGAAACTGAACATTTTGGAAACTTGAACATTTTGGAAACTTGAACATTTTGGAAACACGAACATTTTGGAAACCTAAACATTTTGGAAACCTAAACATTTTGGAAACACGGAAAATCTGAGCAGCGAAAATTTTAGGAAACTTAAAATTGACCGGAATGTTGAATTTAAGAGCCCAAAGGGAACTTAGGGCCAAGTGACCCTAACAATATCTGAGACATGACATTTGCCCCAATAACGAACTTGGAAATGTGGCTGAAGATGCCACCTAAGGTCTTAGGAAATGGCCCAAATACAAGAGGTTTTTGGGCTCGAGTTTGAGTCATCCAGAAGCAAATAATGAAGGCTTTATTTTTGCTTCCGTAAGACCGAGGTGGACGGCATGGGTTTGTAGAAAAGGAAGAGTTTTATTCACATAAATATGTGAATAATAAGAGATAAATAAAGGAGTTTTATTCACATAAATATGTGAATAATAAGAGATAAATAAAGGAGTTTTATCCACATAAATATGTGAATAATAAGAGATAAATAAAGGAGTTTTATTCACATAAATATGTGAATAATAAGAGATAATATTATCTTAAGGAGAGTGGTGGCCAAGTCAAGGACTCTTGGCCTAGCAAATTGGCTATAAAAGGAGAACCCAAGGTCTTTTCTCTCATCTTTCCAAGTAGCCAAAATCCTTTGCTCTCTCCCTCTGCCGAATTTTCTTTCTATCTTTTCTTCTTCTCTTTTCTTCATCTGTCAAGCCAAAACCTTTTTCTTTTGATCCCTGATTAAATCTCCATAGTCGAAACCCTGAAACTCTAGGCAAGGAAGCAATCGGTCAAGGCATTAAGGATCTTTTTACAACTGTCGAATACAAGGAGGAATCTTTCGGGAAATCTAAGGATCCAAGGTAAGATATTTTATTCGATTAAAGGTTATGATGTATATGTTAGATTAGATCTAACATGAAAATTTCGACAGACATATAGGGCAAGGAATTCTCTTCAGATTTGGAATTTGTATGGTAAGTGATATTCGCCAAGGCTTAATTTTGGTATTTGGAATTATTTTCATTATTTCAAAAGCGAAAACTCACATGGTTGCATGATTTAGTATTAGCCGATTTCAAGGAAAAAGGATACTAGTAATTTGGATTTGATTTACAATCATCCAATTCGGCAACAAGGTAAATAATACAAATCCTACTAGGATTTGGTTTTAAGCCAAATAGGTTTGTTAATATGTTTTAATATTTGGCGAATTTAGGAGATAAAGATCTAGATCGGTAGATCGTTCTTTGGATTTCAAGGAATCTATTAAGCCAATCGGTGTGTACCCTTACTATTCTTGATATATTATGGTTAAATATTTTAATATATGATATGAATAATAATATGAATGTGGCTATGTACCACACATGTGGCAAAAGTACCAAGGCACGTTTCCTACTTCTGATAGGAATGTGGAAAATGTTATTTAATAACATGCGAATATAAGAATATGAACATGGGATTAAACTATGCTATATATATATATGTTTTGGGGCATTTGGGTTGTATGAAAAGGGGAGAACAGTGTTGACTTGGTCTCACCTGTGAAGGTGTTGACTTGGTCTCACCAACGAAATATATCGACTACGGTCACATTGCGAAATTTTGGTAACCGGTTACAATAGTGTCTAATGACACAACGTGGAGAGTAGCGGATGGAGGGTTGACTTAGTAGTCCCCACGGTGTCTTTGGTTGAGTGCGGTGGAGAGTAGCGGATGGCATATAGGATTTGGGTTTGGGTTGCATCATAATTTCATTATTGTATGGACTTGATGATTTAAGCGTGAATGCTGAATTATTGATTGATAGTATTGTGTGCACATTGAGTCATTGACTCACCCCATTGTGGGAATTATTTTTCGGTGATGAGCGTTGTGAATGGTAGGTAGACCATGAGGAGGCCATGCATCACTTGAAGAATTTATTCAATTTGGACTTTATTTAATTTTAATACCTTTTTAATTTTATTTTGGGTTTATTTGTTGTAATAAGGCCATAAGGCCCGATGGATTATTCCTTGTTTTTACATTACTTTTAATATTTTGCTAAGAACTATTTTGGACATGTTACATCAAATTGGATTTACAAGATTAAATAGATGGGTTTTCAATCTAAGCCCAACTCAAATCAATAGTTTTCTAAAACTTTACAAATTTTCTCTAAGTATCAAATGTGTTTGAAAGCAGGTTTACTTTAGGAACATACCAGATCAGGTTCGGGCTCGTGGTAGGGTGTGGGGTGTTTGACTTAATATCGAGCAGTTTGAAACTCTCGGCTGTGGGCTCAGCCCAAAACGTTTTCAAAGCGAGCCAAATGATTTAATTTTAAGCGAGGCTTTTGGCATGGCCCCTAAGTCTCAAACCATGATCCACCGGTAAGTACCCTAACTTTATGTGTGATTACATGATTTATATAAGGGTAGAAAAGGCATGGAGCGTAGAATAGAATAATAGGAACTTGAACCTAAGATTAGACTACTCAAGCGTAACACATAAGACTTAATGCACTAAACCAACCTATGGCTAAGTCACCGAGCTAGTGGTGTGGTAACCCATATACGCATGTCTAGGAGTGGATCAGGAAGAGCTTGGTATTTAAGCAGTCCTAGTGACTCACCTCCTCTTCGCAGAATCCTACAGTGCGTAGCTTCGGTTCACCCTAACTCGAGAGAGCTCGGTGGTGTGGCAACCTCAGACGCATGTCTAGGAATGGTTTGGTGGGAACTTGGTATTTAAGCGATCCGTGACTCACCTCCTCTCCACACGAATCTCACAGTGCGTAGCTTTGGTTCACCACGACCAAGAGGGCTTGGTCATAGGCTAAACATAATGACTAAAACCAGAAAGGAACTAGCCATGTTTAAAAAAAAAAGAAGAGAGAACAAAACAACAAACCCTAGTTTTCAAACCTTTAAAACTTTTCTTCTAAATCTGAGAAAATTATTTTACAACATTCTCGAAAAACTCGATTTGCGAAAATTACAAAAATGCCCTTAGCGGTAAAATTACCAAAAGCATACGGTTTGTAAAATGTTCAACTACTTAACAACATTATCAAAATTTCATGATTTCATAAACATTCAAAACCCTAATTTGTAAAATCTTTGAAATACCATGATTTTGGAAAAAATTACAAAATTACCCTAACTTACAAAATTACCAAAATGACCACGACTTCCAAAATTTACGCAACATCCCCATTTTTGAAGGAACAATTTTCGAAAAGAACCCTCAAAGTCTTACAACTTTTGAAATACCCCAAATTTATTAAATTTTACAAATTTACGATTTGTGAAAAATTACCAAAATACCCACGAGGTCAAAAATTAAAATACCCTGGTTTAAAAAAATTTCCAAATTACCCCTAGACTTTGAAGTTTTCAAAATAATTTTTGACAAAATCACCAAGGAACCCTACTTTGACAAATTACAAAAATACCCCTGTAGGACAAAATTACGAAAATACCCCCGGGTAGTGGAAAACAACAACAAACAACAAAAACTACAACGTTCTTTGAATGAATGGAAGTTCATACTTGTTTGATGAATGAATGGAAGAATGGAAAAGACTGTGTGCATGTATGAATACGAAAGAACCACTCCTAAACTCTTTTTCATAAAATTTCTTCGCGAGTAATAAAGTGAAACAAGTACTAATGTATAAAACTTTTAAATCGATTAAATCATGACGTTAGAAAATGAGTTCTAAGGATGTGAACTTAGAGATTGTGCCTAGAAAGTATGATGGTTCTATTAAGATCGAGTCTTGCACGTAAGCATAAAAGCGGTGAGAAAGATTGTCTGTTGTCGATAAGTAATTTCGAGGACGAAATTATTTTTAAGGAGGGTAGAAGCGTAACATCTGAATAGGGCCTATGCATTTCAGTTTAATTGTATGAAATGACAAGTTTCAAGTACTATGAATAAATTTTGATACTTTTGGAAATCTAGAAATGCATGAAAATGGAAAGGAAAATGGAAATGAAAATGAAGATAGAAATGAAAATGGAAATGGAAATGGAAATGAACATTTTGGAAACTTAGACATTTTGGAAAGTGAACATTTTGGAAACCTAAGTAAATTAGGAAAGTGAACATTTTGAAACCAAGCCAAAATAGGAAACTTGAACATTTTGGAAACTTGAGCATTTTGGAAACACGAACATTTTGGAAACTTGAACATTTTGGAAACTTGAACATTTTGGAAACCGAACATTTTGGAAACCTAAACATTTGGAAACCTAAACATTTTGGAAACACAGGAAAATCTGAGCATGCGAAAATTTTAGGAAACTTAAAATTGACCCCGGAATGTTGAATTTAAGAGCCCAAAGGGGAACTTAGGGCAAAGTGACCCTAACAATATACAGTACATGACATTTGCCCCAATAACGAACTTGGAAATGTGGCCTGAAGATGCCACCTAAGGTCTTAGGAAATGGCCCAAATACAAGAGGTTTTTGGGCCTGAGTTTGAGTCATCCAGGAAGCAAATAATGAAGGCTTTATTTTTGCTTCGTAAGACCGAGGTGGACGGCATGGGTTTGTAGAAAAGGAAGAGTTTTATTCACATAAATATGTGAATAATAAGAGATAAATAAAGGAGTTTTATTCACATAAATATGTGAATAATAAGAGATAAATAAAGGAGTTTTATCCACATAAATATGTGAATAATAAGAGATAAATAAAGGAGTTTTATTCACATAAATATGTGAATAATAAGAGATAATATTATCTTAAGGAGAGTGGTGGCCAAGTCAAGGACTCTTGGCCTAGCAAATTTGGCTATAAAAGGAGAACCTAAGGTCTTTTTCTCTCATATTTCCAAGTAGCCAAAAATCCTTTGCTCTCTCCCTCCGAATTTTCTTTCTATCTTTTCTTCTTCTCTTTTCTTCATCTGTCAAGCCAAAACCTTTTTCTTTTGATCCCTGATTAAATCTCCATAGTCGAAACCCTGAAACTCTAGGCAAGGAAGCAATCGGTCAAGGCATTAAGGATCTTTTTACAAGCTGTCGAATACAAGGAGGAATCTTTCGGGAAATCTAAGGATCCAAGGTAAGATATTTTATTCGATTAAAGGTTATGATGTATATGTTAGATTAGATCTAACATGAAAATTTCGACAGACATATAGGGCAAGGAATTCTCTTCAGATTTGGAATTTGTATGGTAAGTGATATTCGGCCAAGGCTTAATTTTGGTATTTGGAATTATTTTTCATTATTTCAAAAGTCGAAAACTCACATGGTTACATGATTTAGTATTAGCGATTTCAAGGAAAAAGGATACTAGGAATTTTGGATTTGATTTACAATCATCCAATTCGGCAACAAGGTAAATAATACAAATCCTACTAGGATTTGGTTTTTAAGCCAAATAGGTTTGTTAATATGTTTTAATATTTGGCCGAATTTAGGAGATAAAGATCTAGATCGGTAGATCGTTCTTCGGGATTTCAAGGAATCTATTAAGCCAATCAGGTGTGTACCCTTACTATTCTTCGATATATTATGGTTAAATATTTTAATATATGATATGAATATAATATGAATGTGGCTATGTACCACACATGTGGCAAAAAGTACCAAGGTACGTTTCCTACTTCTGATAGGATTGTGGAAAATGTTATTTAATAACATGCGAATATAAGAATATGAACATGGGATTAAACTATGCTATATATATATATATATGTTTTGGGGCATTTGGGTTGTATGAAAAAGGGGGAGAACAGGTGTTGACTTCGGTCTCACCAACGAAGGTGTTGACTTCGGTCTCACCAACGAAATATGTCGACTACGGTCACATTGCGAAATTTTGGTAACTTCGGTTACAATAGTGTCTAATGACACAACGTGGAGAGTAGCGGATGGAGGGTTGACTTAGTAGTCCCCACGGTGTGCTGGTTGGTACGGGTGGAGAGTAGCGGATGGCATATAGGATTTGGGTTTGGGTTGCATCATAATTTCATTATTGTATGGACTTGATGATTTAAACGTGAATGCCTGAATTATTGATTGATAGTATTGTGTGCACATTGAGTCTGTTGACTCACCCCATTGTGGGAATTATTTTTCAGGTGATGAGCGTTGTGGACCGGGTAGGTGAGACCATGAGGAGGCCATGCATCACTTGAAGAATTTATTCAGAATTTGGACTTTATTTAATTTTAATACCTTTTTAATTTTATTTTGGGTTTATTTGTTGTAATAAGGCCATAAGGCCCAGTGGATTATTCCTTGTTTTTACATTACTTTTAATATTTTGCTAAGAACTATTTTGGACATGTTACATCAAATTGGATTTACAAGATTAAATAGATGGGTTTTCAATCTAAGCCCAACTCAAATCAATAGTTTTTCTAAAACTTTACAAATTTTCTCTAAGTATCAAATGTGTTTGAAATGGGTTTACTTTAGGAACATACCAGATCCGGTTCAGGCTCGTGGGCCGGGTGTGGGGTGTTTCAAAGAAGACTAAGGATTATGGAAAGCTTAAGATAGGGGATAGAATGGCTTGAAATGGGGGATTTTGTCTCTTCAACTTAAGGAAAAAGGAGGAGGATAAGGTTTAAGAGTAGTGAGATGTTTTGGAAACTTCCTAATGGCCTTTTGACCTTGTATTTGGACGGCATAGAGGCTAAGGGGGGGATGGCCAGTTTTGTGATTGCTTTGGTAGGCTTTGGTGTTGGTGAAACACATTCATTTGGTCATTTTTTTAGCAAAACATATTTCCTCTCCATCCATATTCTCTCTAGCCGAAATTTGCCAACATACTTGAGTAAGCAACTCATTCTTGAGTCATTTTCTTTTGACCATTTCGGTTTTGAAACCTTTTTCTCTACCAAGTCTTTTTTTCATTGTGACCAAAAACTCATAAGCAAACAAATATTTCTTCTTTTCATTTTTTCTCATTTTTCCTCCCCTATGCCGAATGCAAAATTCTCTTAAACTCCATTCTCTTTTCTTATCTTTTCTTTCTCTCTTTCTCTCTTGAAACCGAACCATATCATTCCATTTTTCCTATTCTTTTATTTTCTTCTTCATTAAAATCTCTTCAACATTTTCTCTCATGGCCGAATGTTAGTTTGATCTTGTGCCGAATCTTTTTCATTTCTTTGTTTGGTCATAATCAAATTCTTCTCACTCAATTTTCTTTTCAATCGTGGGCAATAGTGAGATTTCTGGAGGGTAGAAACTCAAGTTGTTCTTGAGTATTGTGGAACTTTGGAATCTATCTCAAGAATAAAGGTAAGGAGATTTTCTTTAAGGATTCTTATTTTATCCATTATATTAGTATAGTTAGTTATTTAATTGATTCCGTTATAGGGACGTAATTGCTCGATCGTTTCTTCGAGGAACGAGGATAATCGTGGTAAGCCAATCTCAAATCTTTTAAAAAAAATCGTTAGCCATATTTCGATATTTATAAGTCGGACTAATGATCTTATGTCATTAGAGAGATTCAAGATAGGGCAGAAAAGGGCAGTGCATAGTTTTCGAAAGAGGGGTGGTTCCGCTAATCCCCCTAGGTATAAACGAAGGGCAGTTTCGGGAATCTGGGATTTTCCACCGGGTTGCGGACCTTCAACCGAGGGGAATCAATTGTTTGAGGTTATTCGTACTCCTGAACCTTTTTTCGTTCGTGGATTCTCATCGGGCAACGAATCAACAATCGAGGAGAAACCAAAAATAGAAGTGGCTCGAAATCAAAAGGGTAAAGATTTAGATCGTTTACCCATAGAATATTTTTTTAATAAATGAAAGTGTTCTAATGGTTCGTGTTACGTTTAGGTGTTGACGAGCGGGAAGGTTTAGTACTCACAATATCAAGGTGTGTAACTTCACACTTATCTCGGGTTAGATGTTATACAGTAATTATGGGGAAAAAATCATAAAGATGACAAAATCGGTAAAATACGTAATAATTAGTATTTTTGTGAAAATACATGAAAACGGTTAAGTTGTGAAATTTACGAAAACACCCTCAATGAGTTAGTTGGTAAAATGTAAATTTTATGTTTCTTGTTAAATGGGCTGAAAACCTTGCTAGATCGTTAAATGGGCCGAAACCCCTGCTAGATCGTTAAATGGGCCGAAAATCCCTACTAGATCGCTAAATGGGCCGAAAAGTATGCTAGATCGTTAAATGGGCCGAAACACCTGCTAGATCGTTAAATAGGCCGAAAATCCCTGCTAGATCGCTAAATGGGCCGAAAAGTATGCTAGATTGTTGAAATGGCCGAAATCCCTGCTAGATTGTTAAATGGGCCAAAGTTGCTAGATTGTTAAATGGGCTAAATGATATTTTGTATTATGGGCCTTAATAAAAATCTGAAATATTGATTCGCATGTAAATTGGGCCTTTTTGCTAAAATCATCATATGTAAATAGACTATTTTACATACATGTTGCATGGATTGGGATTAATGATGAAGAAAAGACAGGCCTGTTGCCAAAATCCTGTTCGATGGCTCTGCCACAAAATAATTAAATGGCTTATTGCCTCTAGTTCGGTGTCTCTGCCACAAAATAATTTAATGGCTCAATGCCTCTAGTTCGGTGACTTTGTCACAATCTAGTTCGGTGGCTCTGCCACAAATATAAAAATGGCTTTATTCCTACGATTGGTGTGTTGGCGGGGTGGGTTGACTTGATCCCCACAGGTGTGATGGTTGGTACGGGTGGTGTGTAGCGGATGGAAATTAGGTTTGGGTGGGAAATTTCATTTTGCATACATTATAGTTATTACATTGTTAAATTTGTTTATGGACTCAAGCCCAAAATTATGACTTAATGATCTGGCCCAGTGGATATAGTAAGTGAGTTATACACTGAGTTCTAAGTAACTCACTCCCTTAAATTTTTCCCATCTCAGGTAATGGAAGTTGACGTGGACTTGGGCCGAGGATGACTTCGTGGAGGCCATACTGCAAACATGGGTTATTAAACTTTGAACTTTTATTAAGTACTTTCTATAAATTACTATTTTGAATAAGATGTAATAAGGCCTCTATTAATGTTTTATGGATTTTTATGCGTGGATGGATTTAAATTATGTTTTGGATATTTAATATGGGCTTATGTTTATCCTATAATGTTTTCTTAAAATACTATGGGTTTTTAAATATATAAGATTCGTTATCTATTCTTATTTTCAAATCCTTTGAACTCTTATAAAAATTACTTTAAGGTTTTGATAATTAAATATTAAATGATGAGATTTTCAACTAATGTTTTTTTTTTCAAATTCATCGAACTTAGAATTATTTCTCTTGGTTTTTATTAAACTTTATTTTCAAAAGGGTTTTGAAATACCGATTCACCTAAATCATTAGATAGACTAAAAGAATGTTCGATTTGTGTGATAAACCAAATCTCTTCTTAACGCATAGACCGAGTTTGGGGTGTTACATTTAATGGTATCAGAGCTAGTTTCAAAACTCGGTTGTGGTTGGGTTCAGCAAATAACTTCTGTATGAAATTATTTCAATTATGTTTTAAAGAATAGTATGGCACCGCAAGCATCCGGCACCAAGTCAAGTAAGTATTCGTTAATGAATGATTATTATTATGATGATATGATCATAGGAACACTCTAGAACTTTTAGTTTTAGATGTTGAAAATCGTAGAGATTGAGACTATAGGATGTGTTTGCGAAAAACAACTTTATCTCTGAAATCTCATAAAACATCGTTAATAAACACCGAAACAATTTTATGATTCATAAAACTTGTAATCAGATTAAATCGAGTTAGACATTATGATCACTAGAGGACGTGGTCGTGGACGCGGTAGACGTGGCCGTGGTAGAGGGAGAGGTGTTAGAGGTGCAACTGAAGCACCAAATCATATGCCGAAAATGGATGCACTTGCCTTATTTGAGAGTGAGACGGGATCACATGATCATATGGAAGAAGATAATGCTTTGACACGAGCAATGTTGCAAGTCCTTGAAAGGGTCGCTAGAACTAGAGTTGGGCCAACAACTCGTGGGTCGATATCGGAACGACTCAAGTCTAATAATGCAGAAGTTTTTAGAGGAGTTTTGGTGTAGCTCGAATGTGGCGAATATTGGCTCAAGTCGTGGAGCGATTATGGATGATATGGAATGCTTCGTCGAGCGTAAACCGAAAGGAGCCGTGTCCTTGCTAAGAGACGAGGCGATCAATGGTGGCTTCTCGTCGAGAGGGCACCGAGGCTACATTGATTACTTGGGAATTCTTCAAAGTCGTCTTCCAAGGGAAGTATGTAGGAACAAGTTATGTGGATGCCCGAAGGAAGGAATTCCTAAATCTAATTCAAGGGAATAAGACAGTGGCAGCGTATGAGGCTGAGTTTTTACGCTTGAGTCGCTATGCTCGGACAATAGTGTCAACGGATCATGAACGTTGTGTACGTTTTGAGGATGGGTTGAATGATGAGTTGTGGGTTCTGATTGCCCCACAACAAGTTAGAACTTTTGCAACGCTTGTGGAAAAAGCCAAGATAGCCAAAGAGGCTAAGAACTCAGAACGTCAAAATCGGGAGAGATTTAGAAGCAAGAGAGATATAAAGCAATCGGGTTCTTCAAAAAGTTTTCTGAAGAGGCCTCAGAATGATGAAGCAGCTCAAGTTAGAACACCTGTAGCTAATAATCAAAGTCGAGATTGTGCTGAATGTGGAAAAAGGCATTCTGGAGAGTGCTGGAGGAAAACAGGCGCTTATTATAAATGTGGTTCAATGGATCACCAATATAGAAATTGCCTTTGACATACGGATACGACTCAGGAAGTTCGTAATACTGATGCACAGCCGGCCAGAGGTACTCAGCAGTCACCAAGAGGTCGTGGACCAGGTCGTGGTGGTAATGGGGCTGGATGTGGTCAAGGTGCACCGGGTCGAGGCAATGGTCCTAGAGGTAACACAGATGCAAGACAGTCAGGATTAGTCTATGCAGTTAGACGCCGCGAGGATGGCAATGCACCTGATGTAATAACTGGTACGTTCTTCATCTTTGATGTACCTATTACTGCTTTAATAGATATTGGTTCTACCCACTCGCATATTGCTAGTGCCATATCTGGAAACTTGAATCTAGAATCTAAAATTATCGATAGTGAGATGACAGTAATTAGTCCTTTAGGACAGTCGGTAATTGTAAATAAACTATTTAGAGACGTGCCCTTAGAAATTCAAGAAGAAATATTTTTGGCGAATTTGATGGAATTGCCTTTCATGAGTTCGATCTCATTCAGGCATGGATTGGTTGGTTAAGCATCGGTAGCATTTGGATTGTCTTTGAAAAGCGGATGTCATTAAGAACTTCGGATGATAAGGAAGTAATAATGATAGGTGAACGAAGGAATTACTTGGCAAATGTGGTATCTGCGTTGAAGGTAGAAAAGTTGGTGCGGAAAGGATATGGAGCATTCCTAGCTTTTATTTATGCTTTGGATGCCAAAGAGTTATCTGTGGATGATGTGAGAACGGTGAAGGAATTTCCAGATGTATTTCCTGATGAACTTCCTGGTATACCTCCAGATCAAGAAGTAGAATTTGCATTGAGCTTTTGCGGAGCAGCTCCAAAGGTCCATTGCTCCTTATAGAATGGCAAGAAGGAGTTGGCGAGCTTAAAGCTCAAATTCAAGAATTGTTGGATCGGGATTTATTCGACCGAGTGTGTCTCAAGTGGGGAGCACCGTTTTGTTCGTTAAGAAGAAGGATGGATCGATGCGTATGTGCATTGATTATCGGCAACTGAATAAATTGATGATCAAGAATAGGTATCCTTTGCCGAGAATTGATGACCTGTTTGATCAATTGAAAGGAGCTTCAGTTTTCTCCAAAATTGATTTGAGATCGGGTTATCACCAACTTAATGTGAAAGATGCAAATATTTATAAGACGGCATTTCGAACTCGTTATGGACATTATGAGTTTTTGGTGATGCCGTTTGGGTTAACCAATGCACCAGCCACATTTATGGACATGATGAACCGAGTCTTTCAACCATATTTAGACCAGTTTGTGGTAGTGTTCATAGATGACATTTTGGTTTATTCAAGAAATGAAGAGGAGCATGACACGCATTTGCGTATAGTATTACAGTTACTTCCGTGATAAGCAACTTTATGCCAAATTCATAAATGTGAATTTTGGCTAAAGGAAGTGACTTTCTTGGGTCATGTGGTATCAGCTGAAGGAATAAGGGTGGATCCTCGGAAGATTGAGGCTGTACTGGATTGGAAACCGCCAAAGTCGGTAGCTAAAATTCGGGGTTTCTTAGGTTTGGCTGGTTATTATAGACGCTTTGTTGAGGGGTTTTCGTTGATTGCTGCACCCCTAACCAAACTATTGTGGAAAGGAGTTCCATATATTTGGACTGAAAAACAACAAGAGAGTTTCGAGAAATTGAAGAAGATTCTGACGGAAGCACCAGTTTTGATTCAGATAGAGGCTAGAAAAGAATTTACTGTTTACTGTGATTTGTCTCACATGGGTTTGGGTTGTGTGCTGATGCAAAATGGAAAGGTGGTGGCTTATGCTTCTCGACAGTTGAGACCGCACGAAGTAAATTACCCTACTCATGATTTGGAGTTAGCTGCAGTGGTATTTACTTTAAAGATTTGGAGGCACTATCTCTACAGTGAGTAGTCTATCATCTACACAGATCACAAGAGTCTTAAGTACCTCCTTACCCAAAAAGAGTTGAATTTGAGACAAAGAAGATGGGTAGAATTATTAAAGGATTATGGTTTCTCAATCGAGTATCATCCTGGAAAGGCTAACGTGGTAGCTGACGCGTTAAGTCGTAAGGCGGTTCTGAATTAAGAGCAATGTTTGCTCATTTGAGTTTATATGAGGATGGTGGTCTGTTAGCAGAACTTCAGGTGAAACCTCTGTGGTTAGAACAAATTCAGGAGAAGCAGATATCAGATAAAAAGTTGGGACCTTTATTTCATCAAGTTAAAAGGGGTAAAATAGAAGATTTCGATTTAAACACGAATAGAGTATTGTATTTTTGTGGACGGGTTTGTATGCCTAAAGACTCAGATTTGAGACAAATGATTCTACAGGAGGCGCATAGTAGCCCTTATGCTATGCACCCCGGAGGAAATAAGATGTATCGAGATCTCCGTGAAACGATATTGGTGGTGGTTGTTGCGTGATATTTACGAGTTTGTAGGAAAATGTTTGACTTGTCAACAAGTGAAGACGAGCATCAATTGCCGTCAGGTTTGTTACAACCAGTAAAGATTCCTCTTTGGAAATGGGAGCGAATAACAATGGATTTTGTTAGTGGGTTACCTTTAACATCTACTAAGAAAAATTCTGTATGGGTAGTAGTTGACCGATTGTGAAGGCGCACATTTTCTTCCGGTTAAATACGGATTATTCATTACGTAAATTGGCAAAGTCAGTATGTATCTGAAATCGTGAGGTTACATGGGGTACCAGTGTCTATTATATCAGACAAGGATCCTAGATTTACATCACGATTTTGGAAAGCTCTGCATGAAGCTTTGGGAACAAAGTTAAACTTTAGTAGGGCTTTTCATCCTCAGTCAGATGGTCAGTCGGAAAGAGTAACTCAGATATTGGAAGACATGTTAAGGGGATGTGTGATCGACTTCAGAGGCAGTTGGGAGGATTTTTTACCATTGGCAGAATTTGCATATAATAATAGCTTTCGATCTAGCATTCAGATGGCACCCTATGAGGCATTGTATAGTCGAGGTCTTGTACTCCTACTTGTTGGACCTGAATTGGGCTAACGGCGAGATGTTGGGTCTGAGATGATATCTAAAAGCAGAGGAAAAGGTAAAAGTTATTCGAGCACGGTTAAAGGAAGCTTGGATAGAGCGAAGTCATATCACGGACACTGAAGCACAAGGATATCGAGTTTCTTTGTGGGAGAGCGAGTTTTCAAGGTCTCACCTTGGAAGAAAATTTTGATTTGGAAAGAAGGAAAGTTGAGCCCTAGGTTCATTGGGCCATATCGTGTGATGAAGCGTGTTGGTCCAAGTGGCTTATCGATTGAATTACCTCCGGAGTTGAGTCAAATTCATAATGTTTTTCATGTTTCCATGCTGAGACGTTATAGATCGGATCCATCTCATATAGTACTGGTAGAGGAGGTGGAATTAAAATCAGACTTGTCTTTTGAAGAAGAACCAGTGGAAACTATAGACCGAGACGTGAGAGTACTAAGAAAGAAACCATGCCGTTGGTCAAAGTTTTATGGCGTAATCACGGAGCAGAGGAAGCTACGTGGGAGCCTGAGGATGCAATTCAGCAACAATATCCTCACCTCTTTTAATCAGGTAAATTTCGAGGATGAAATTTTCTTTAAGGGGGTAGAATTGTAACATCCTAATTATTCAAGTATCATTATGTTGCTAAGTGTTAGCTCAGGTTTAATTGGAGTTAAAATAAATATTAGTAAAGTGTACTTTTGTGTAAAGAAATTAGGTAACTTTGAAACATAAGTTAATTATGTACTAAAAGATGGCATAAGATGAGTAAGTGGCAAAGTGGTGAAGGCACCATAAGTTGGACATGAGGGAATGAGTTCGAATCACCTAGCATGCAATTAGGGAGTTTTATTTTTTGCTTTAGCCTAGCATGTGTCGGCTATGGATAAGATTAGGATGAGTTGGATTGTTTTTTTTGGTAAGAAGACTAAGGATTATGGAAAGCTTAAGATAGGGGATAAAATGGCTTAAAATGGGGGATTTTGTCTCTTCAACTTAAGGAAAAAGGAGGAGGATAAGGCTTAAGAGTAGGGAGATGTTTTGGAAACTTCCTAATGGCCTTTTGACCTTGTATTTGGACGGCATAGAGGCTAAGGGGGGGATGGCCGGTTTTGTGATTGCTTTGGTAGGCTTTGGTGTTGGTGAAACACATTCATTTGGTCATTTTTTTTAGCAAAACATATTTCCTCTCCATCCATATTCTCTCTAGCCGAAATTTGCCAACATACTTGAGTAAGCAACTCATTCTTGAGTCATTTTCTTTTGACCATTTCAGTTTTGAAACCTTTTTCTCTCCCAAGTCTTTTTTCATTGTGATCGAAAACTCATAAGCAAACAAATATTTCTTCTTTTCATTTTTCTCATTTTTCCTCCCTATTAGAATGCAAAATTCTCTTAAACTCCATTCTCTTTTCTTATCTTTTCTTTCTCTCTTTCTCTCTTGAAACCGAACCATATCATTCCATTTTTCCTATTTTTTATTTTCTTCTTCATTAAAATCTCTTCAACATTTTCTCTCATGGCGAATGTTAGTTTGATCTTATGCCAATCTTTTCATTTCTTTGTTTGGTCATAATCAAATTCTTCTCACTCAATTTTCTTTTCAATCGTGGGCAATAGTGAGATTTACGGAGGTAGAAACTCAAGGTGTTCTTGAGTATTGTGGAACTTTGGAATCGATCTGAAGAATTAAGGTAAGGAGATTTTCTTTAAGGATTCTTATTTTATCCATTATATTAGTATAGTTAGTTATTTAATCGATTCCGTTATAGGGACGTAATCGCTCAATTGTTTCTTCGAGGAACGAGGATAATCGTGGTAAGCCAATCTCAAATCTTTTAAAAAAAAATTGTTAGCCATATTTCGATATTTATAAGTCAGACTAATGATCTTATGTCATTAGAGAGATTCAAGATATGGCAGAAAAGGGCAGTGCGTAGTTTTCAAAAGAGGGGTGGTTCCGCTAATCCCCCTAGGTATAAACAAAGGGCAGTTTCAGGAATCTGGGATTTTCCACCGAGTTGCGGACCTTTAACCGAGGAGAATCAATTGTTTGAGGTTATTCGTACTCCCAAACCTTTGTTCGTTCGTGGATTCTCATCGGCCAACGAATCAACAATCGAGGAGAAACCAAAAATAGAAGTGGTTCGAAATCAAAAGGGTAAAGATTTAGATCGTTTACCCATAGAATATTTTTTAATAAATGAAAGTGTTCTAATGGTTCATGCTACGTTTAGGTGTTGACGAGCGGGAAGGTTTAGTACTCACAATATCAAGGTGTGTAACTTCACACTTATCTTGGGTTAGATGTTATACCGTAATTATTGGGAAAAAATCGTAAAGATGACAAAATTGGTAAAATACGTAATAATTAGTATTTTTGTGAAAATACAAGAAAACAGTTAAGTTGTGAAATTTATGAAAACGCCCTCAATGAGTTAGTTGGTGAAATGTAAATTTTATGTTTCTTGTTAAATGGGCCAAAACCCCAGCTAGATCATTAAATGGGCCGAAACCCCTGCTAGATCTTTAAATGGGCCGAAAATCCCTGCTAGATCGCTAAGTGGGCCGAAAAGTATGCTAGATTGTTAAATGGGCCGAAATCCCTGCTAGATTGTTAAATGGGCCAAAGTTGCTAGTTTGTTAAATGGGCTAAATGATATTTTGTATTATGGGCCTTAATAAAAATCTGAAATATTGATTCGCATGTAAATTGGGCCTTTTTGCTAAAATCATCATATGTAAATAGACTATTTTACATAGATGTTGCATGGGTTGGGATTAATGATGAAGAGAAGAAAGGCCTATTGCCAAAATCTAGTTCGGTGGCTCTGCCACAAAATAATTAAATGGCTCATTGCCTCTAGTTCGGTGGCTCTGCCACAAAATAATTTAATGGCTCAATGCCTCTAGTTCGGTGACTTTGTCACAATCTAGTTCGGTGGCTCTGCCACAAATATAAAAATGGCTTTATGCCTACGATTGTTGCGTTGGTGGGGTGGGTTGACTTGATCCCCACAAGTGTGATGGTGTCACAATCTAGATCGCTAAATGGGCCGAAAAGTATGCTAGATCATTAAATGGGCCGAAACCCCTGCTAGATCGTTAAATGGGCCGAAAATCCCTGCTAGATCGCTAAATGGGCCGAAAAGTATGCTAGATTTTTAAATGGGCCGAAATCCCTGCTAGATTGTTAAATGGGCCAAAGTTGCTAGTTTGTTAAATGGGCTAAATGATATTTTGTATTATGGGCCTTAATAAAAATTTGAATATTGATTCGCATGTAAATTGGGCCTTTTTGCTAAAATCATCATATGTAAATAGACTATTTTACATACATGTTGCATGGGTTGGGATTAATGATGAAGAGAAGAAAGGCCTGTTGCCAAAATCTAGTTCGGTGGCTCTGCCACAAAATAATTAAATGCCTCATTGCCTCTAGTTCGGTGGCTCTGCCACAAAATAATTTAATGGCTCAATGCCTCTAGTTCGGTGACTTTGTCACAATCTAGTTCGGTGGCTCGCCACAAATATAAAATGGCTTTATGCCACGATTGGTGTGTTGGCGGGGTGGGTTGACTTGATCCCCACAGGTGTGATGGTTGGTACGGGTGGTGTGTAGCGGATGGAAATTAGGTTTGGGTGGGAAATTTCATTTTGCATACATTACAGTTATTACATTGTTAAATTTGTTTATGGACTCAAGCCCAAAATTATGACTTGATGATCGGCCCGATGGATATAGTAAGTGAGTTATACACTGAGTTCTAAGTAACTCACTCCCTTAAATTTTTTCCCATCTCAGGTAATGGAAATTGACGTGGACTTGGTAGAGGATGACTTCGTGGAGGCCATATCGTAAACATGGGTTATTAAACTCGAACTTTTATTAAGTACTTTCTATAAATTACTATTTTGAATAAGATGTAATAAGGCCTCTATTAATGTTTTATGGATTTTATGTGTGGATGGATTTAAATTATGTTTTGGATATTTAATATGGGCTTATGTTTATCCTATAATGTTTTCTTAAAATACTATGGGTTTTCAAACATATAAGATTTGTTATCTATTCTTATTTTCAAATCCTTTGAACTCTTATAAAAATTACTTTAAGGTTTTGATAATTAAATATTAAATGATGAGATTTTCAACTAATGTTTTTTTTCAAATTCATCGAACTTAGAATTATTTCTCTTGGTTTTTATTAAACTTTATTTTCAAAAGGGTTTTGAAATACCGATTCACCTAAATCATTAGATAGACTAAAAGAATGTTTGAGTTGTGTGACAAACCAAATCTCGTCTTAACGCATAGACCGGGTTTGGGGTGTTACACTGGTTCTTCCTCAAAAGACAAGTCTGATTTCAATTCCACTTCCTCTACCGGTAATATGTGAGATGGATCCGATCTATAGCGTCTCAGCATGGAAACATGGAAAACATTATGAATTTGACTCAACTCCGGAGGTAGTTCAATCTGATAAGCCACTGGACCAACACGCTTCATCACACGATATGGCCCGATGAACCTAGGGTTCAACTTGCCCTTCTTTCCGAATCTAAAAATTTTCTTCCAAGGTGAGACCTTCAGAAGACACGCTCTCCCACAAGAACTCGATATCCTTTCGCTTGTGTCAAGATACGATTTACATCATCCAAGCTTCCTTTAAGCGTGCTCGAATAACTTTTACTTTTTCTTCGGTTTTAGATATCAATTCAGGACACAACATCTGCCGTTCGCCCAATTCAGTCCAACAAGTAGGAGTACGAAACCTACGACCATACAATGCCTTACAGGGTGCCATCTGAATGCTAGACTGATAGCTATTGTTATATGCAAATTCTACCAATGGTAGAAAATCCTCCCAACTACCTCTGAAGTCAATCATACATCCCCTTAACATGTCTTCCAATATCTAAATTACTCTTTCCGACTGACCATCTGATTGAGGATGAAAAGCCGTACTAAAGTTTAACTTCGTTCCCAAGGCTTCATGCAGAGCTTTCCAAAATCGTGATGTAAATCTAGGATCCCTGTCTGATATAATAGACACTGGTACCCCATGCAATCTCACGATTTTAGATACATACAGCTTTGCCAATTTCTGTAATAAGTAATCCGTACGAACCGGAAGAAAATGAGCAGTCTTTGTCAAACGATCAACTACTACCCATACAGAATTTTTCTTAGTAGGTGTTAAAGGTAACCCACTAACAAAATCCATTGTTATTCGCTCCCATTTCCAAAGAGGAATCTTTACTGGTTGTAACAAACCTGACGGTAATTGATGCTCCGCCTTCACTTGCTGACAAGTCAAACATTTTCATACAAACTCAGAAATCACATGCTTCAACCCTAGCCACCAATACTGTTCACGGAGATCTCGATACATCTTATTTCCTCCGGGGTGCATAGCATAAGGGCTACTATGCGCCTCCTACAGAATCATTTGTCTCAAATCTGAGTCTTTAGGCATACAAACCCTTTCACGAAAACACAGCACTCCATTCGTGTTTATACCAAAATCCTCTATTTCACCTCTTTCAACCTGCTGGAATAAGGGTCCCAACTTTTTATCTGATGTCTGCTTTTCCCTAATTTGTTCTAACCACAGGGGCTTCACCTGAAGTTCTGCTCACAGACTACCATCCTCATATAAACTCAAATGAGCAAACATTACTCTCAATTCAGATACAGCCTTACGACTTAGCTCGTCAGCTACCACATTAGCCTTACCAGGATGATATTCGATTGAGAAATCATAATCCCTTAATAATTCTACCCATCTTCTTTGTCTTAAATTCAACTTCTTTTGGGTAAGGAGGTACTTAAGACTCTTGTGATCCGTGTAGATGATAGACTTCTCACCGTAGAGATAGTGCCTCCAAATCTTTAAAGCAAATACCACTGCAGCTAACTCTAAATCATGAGTAGGATAATTTACTTCGTGCGGTCTCAACTATCGAGAAGCATAAGCCACCACCTTTCCATTTTGCATCAGCACACAACCCAAACCCGTGTGAGATGCATCACAGTAAATGGTAAATTCCTTTCCAGCCTCCGGCTGGATCAAAACTGGTGCTTCCGTTAGAATCTTCTTCAATTTCTCGAAACTCTCTTGTTGTTTTTCAGTCCAAATATATGGAACTCCTTTCATAGCGACTTAGTTAGGGGTGCGAGAATCAACGAAAACCCTCAACAAAGCGTCTATAATAACCACCAAACCTAAGAAACTCAATTTTAGCTACCGACTTTGGTGGTTTCCAATCCAGAATAGCCTCAATCTTCCGAGGATCCACCCTTATTCCTTCAGCTGATACCACATGACCCAAGAAAGTCACTTCTTTTAACAAAAATTCACATTTACTGAATTTGGCATAAAGTTGCTTATCACGAAGTAACTGCAATACTATACGCAAATGCGTGTCATGCTTCTCTTCTTTTCTTGAATAAACCAAAATGTCATCTATGAACACTACCACAAACCGGTCTAAATATGGTTGAAAGACTTGGTTCATCATGTCCATAAATGTGGCTGGTGCATTGGTTAATCCAAACGGCATCACCAAAAACTCATAATGTCTATAACGAGTTCAGAATGCCGTCTTATAAATATCTGCTTCTTTCACCTTATGTTGGTGATAACCCAATCTCAAATCAATTTTGGAGAAAACTGAAGCTCCTTTCAATTGATCAAATAGGTCATCAAATCTCGGTAAAGGATACCTATTCTTGATCGTCAATTTATTCAATTGTCTGTAATCCATGTACATATGCATCGATCCATCCTTTTTCTTAACGAAAAAAACTGGTGCTCCCCACGGAGACACACTCGGTCGAATAAATCCCCGATCCAACAATTCTTGAATTTGAGCTTTAAACTCCGCCAACTTCTTCGGTGCAATTCTATAAGGAGCAATGGACATTGGAGCTGTTCCGGGCAAAAGCTCAATACCAAATTCTACTTCCCGATCTGGAGGTATACCAGGAAGTTCTTCGGGAAATACATCTGGAAATTCCTTCACCGTTCTCACATCATCCACAAATAACTCTTTGGCATCCAAAGCACAAATAAAAGCTAGGAAAGCCCCATATCCCTTCTGCATCAACTTCTCTGCCTTCAACGCAGATACCACATTTGCCAAGTAATTCCTTCGTTCACCTATCATTATTACTTCCTTATCATCCGAAGTTCTTAATGACATCCGCTTTTCAGCTCAATCCAAATGCGCCCGATGATTAACCAACCAATCCATGCCCAGAATGAGATCAAATTTGCCGAAAGGCAATTCCATCAAATTCGCCAAAAATACTTCTTCTTGAATTTCTAAGGGCACGTCTCTAAGCAGTTTATTTACAATTACCGATCGTCCTAAAGGACTAATTCATCATCATCTCACTATCGGTAATTTGATTCTAGATTCAAGTTTCCGGATATGGCGCTAGCAACATACGAGTGGGTAGAACCAATATCTATTAAAGCGATATGAGCACATTGAAGATGAAGAACGTGCAGTTATTACATCGTGCATTGCCATCCTCATGGCCTAAGCGCATAGACTAATCCTAGTCATCTTGCATCGTGTTACCTCTAGGACCATTGCCTTGACCGGTGCACCTTGACCACGTCTAGCCCCATTACCACCACGACCTGGTCCACGACCTCTGGTCGCCGAGTACCTCCGCCGGTGCGTGCATCAAGATACGAACTTCCTGAGTCATATCCGTACGTCGAGGGCAATTTCTATATTGGTGATCCATTGAACGAAATTTATAACAAGCACCCGTCTAAGTTCATCATTCCGACTCTGATTATTAACTATAGGTGCTCTACCTTGAGCTGGTTCATCATTCTGAGGCCTCTTCAGAAACCTTTTTGAAGAACCTGAATACTTTAACTCTCTCTTGCTTCTAAATTTTTCTCGATTTTGACGTTCTAAGTTCTTAGCCTCTTCGGCTATCTTAGCCTTCTCCACAAGCGTGGCAAAAGTTCTAACTTTTTGTGGGGCAATCAGAACCTGCAACTCATCATTTAGCCCATCCACAAAACATACACAACGTTTATGATCCATTGACACTATTGTCCGAGCATAGCGACTCAAGCGTAAAGACTCAGCCTCATACGCTGCTACTGTCTTATTCCCTTGAATTAGATTCAGGGATTCCTTCCTTCGGGCATCCACATAACTTGTTCCTACATACTTCCCTTGGAAGGAAGCTTTGAAGAATTCCCAAGTAATCAATGTAGCCTCAGTGCCCTCTCGAACAGTAAGCCACCATTGATACGCCTCGTCTCTTAGCAAGGACATAGCTCCTTTCAGTTTTTGTTCGACAGTGCATTCCATATCATCCATAATCCGCTCCACAGCTTCGAGCCAATATTCTGCCACATTCGGAGCTACACCGAAAACTCCTCTAAAAACTTCTGCATTATTAGACTTGAGTCGTTCCGATATCGACCCACGAGTTGTTGGCCCAACTCTAGTTCCAGCGACCCTTTCAAGGACTCGTAACATTGCTCGTGTCAAAGCATTATCTTCTTCCATATGATCATGTGATCCCGTCTCATTCTCAAATGAGGCAGGTGCATCCATTTTCGGCATATGACCCGGCGCTTCAATTGCACCTCTAACACCTCGTCCTCTACCACGGCCACATCTACCGCGTCCACGACCACATCTACCACGTCCACGACCACGTCCTCTAGTGCTCATGATGATTAATTCGATTTAATCTGATTACAAGTTTTATGAATCAGAATACTATTTTAGTGTTTATTAACGATGTTTTATGAGATTTGAGAGATAAAGTTGTTTTTCGCAAACACATCCTATAGTCTCAATCTCTACGATTTTCAACATCTAAAACTAGAAGTTCTAGAGTGTTCCTACGATCATATCATCATCATAATAATCATTCAGTAACAAATACTTACTTGACTTGGTGCCCGATGCTTGTGGTGCCATACTAATCTTTAAAAAATAATTGAAATAATTTCATACAGAAGTTATTTGTTGAACCCAACCACAGCCGAGTTTTGAAACCAGCTCTGATACCATTAAATGTAACACCCCAAACCTGGTCTATACGTTAAGATGAGATTTGGTTTGTCACACAGATCAAACATTCTTTTAATCTTTCTAATGATTTAGGAGAATCGGTATTACAAAACCTTTTGAAAATAAGGTTTAATAAAAACCAAGAGAAATAATTTAAATTCGATGAATTTGAGAAACATTAGTTGAAAATCTCATCATTTAATATTTAATTGTCAAAACCTTAAAGTAATTTTTTTATAAGAGTTCAAAGTATTTGAAATTAAGAATAGATAAAAAATCTCATATGTTTGAAACCCAAAGTATTTTAAGAAAACATTATAGGATAAACATAAGCCCATATTAATTATCCAAAACATAATTTAAATCCATCCACACATAAAATCCATAAAACATTAATAGAGGCCTTATTACATCATACCCAAAATAGCAAATTAAAGAAAGTACTTATTAAAAGTTCAAAGTTTATTTAACCCATGTTTGCAGTATGACCTCCACGAAGTCATCCTCGGCCCAAGTCCACGTCAATTTCCATTACCTGAGATAGAAAATTTAAGAGAGTGAGTTACTTAAAACTCAGTGTATAACTCACTTACTATATCCACTGGGCCAGATCATCAAATCATAATTTTGGGCTTGAGTTCATAAACAGATTTTGCAATGTAATAAATGTAATGTATGCAAAATGAAATTTCCCACCCAAACCTAATTTCCATCCGCTACACACCACCTGTACCAACCATCACACCTGTGGGGATCAAGTTAACCCACCCCGCCAACACACCAAACATAGGCAATAAGCCATTTTTTTATTTGTGGCAGAGCCACCGAACTAGATTGCGACAAAGTCACCGAACTAGAGGCATTGAGCCATTATAATATTTGTGGCGAGCCACAAGAACTAGAGGCAATAAGCCATTTAATTATTTTGTGGCGAGCCACCGAACTAGATTTTGGCAACAGGCCTTTCTTCTCTTCATCATTAATCCCAACCCATGCAACATGTATGCATAATAGTCTATATACATATAATAATTTAGCAAAAGGCCCAATTTACATGTGAGTCAATATTTCAAGTTTTTATTAAGGCCCATAATACAAAATAAAATTTAGCCTATTTATCAATCTAGCAACTCTGGCCCATTTAACGATCTAGCAGGGATTTCGGCCCATTTAACGATCTAGCATGATTTTTAGCCCATTTAACGATCTAGCAGAGTTTTCGGCCCATTTAATGATCTAGCATACTTTTCGGCCCATTTAACGATCTAGCAGAGATTTTGGCCCATTTAACGATCTAGCATAGTTCTCGGCCCATTTAACGATCTAGCATACTTTTCGGCCCATTTAACGATCTAACAGAGATTTCGGCCCATTTAACGATCTAGCAGAGTTTTCGGCCCATTTATCGATCTAGCATATTTTTAATTTACCAACTAACTCATTGAGGGCATTTTTGTAAATTTCACAGCTTTAACCGTTTTTATAAATTTTCACAAAAATACCAATTATTACGTATTTTACTGATTTTGTCATCTTTACGATTTTTCCCAATAATTACGGTATAACATCTAACCCGAGATAAGTGTGAAATTACACACCTTGATATTGTGAGTACTAGACCTTCCCGCTCGTCAATACCTAAACGTAACACGAACCATTAGAACACTATCATTTATTAAAAATACACTATTGGTAAACGATCTAAATCTTTACCCTTTGGATTTCAAACCACTTCTATTTTTGGTTTCTCCTCGATTGTTGGTTCGTTGCCCAATGAGAATCCACGAACGAACAAAGGTTCGGGAGTACGAATAACCTCAAACAATTGATTCTCCTCGGTTGAAGGTCCGTAACCCGGTGGAAAATCCGGATTCTCAAATGACCCTTCGCTTATATTTAGGGGATTAGCGGAACCGCCTCTTTCAAGACTATGGACGCCCTTTTACTTTCTATCTTGAATCTCTCTAATGACATAGGATCATTACTCCGACTTATAAATATCGAAATATGGCTAACGATTTTTTTTAAAAGATTTGAGATTGGCTTACCACAATTATCTTTGTTCCTCGAAGAAACGATCGAGCGATTACGTCCCTATAACGAAATCGATTAAGCAACTAACCATACTAATATAATGAATAAAGTGAGAATTCTTAAATAATCTCCTTACCTTAACTCTTACGATCGATTCCAACGATCCACAATACTCAAGAACACGTTGAGTTTCTGTCTTCCAAAACTCTCACTAATGTCCACGGTTGAAAAGAATTGAGTGAGAAAATTATGTATGACTAAAGGAAATCGGTTGTGATCAAACAAAGAAAATGAAAGAAATTTTGGCACAAGAGCATATTATCATTCGGCCATGAGTGAAAGTATTGAAGAGATTTCAATGAAGAAGAAAATAAAATAATAAGAAAATGGAAATGATATGATTCGGTTTCAAGAGAGAAAGAGAGAAAGAAAAGAGAAGAAAAGAGAATTTAGTTTAAAAGAAAAGTGCATTCGGCATTGGGAAGGAAAAATGAGAAAAACAAAAGACAGAAAAATCCTTGCTTGCATAAGTGCTTTCAGTCACAATGAGAAGAAAAGATTTAGAGAGAAAAAGAGTTACTAAACCGAAGTGGTCAAAAGAAAATGACAAAAGAATGAGTTGCTTACTCAAGGTTGTTGGAAATTTTCGGCTAGAGAGAAAATGAATGGAGAGGAAATATGTTTTGCTAAAAAAATGACCAAATGAATGTGTTTCACCAACACCAAAGCCTACCAAAGCAATCAACAAAACCGCCATCCCCCTAGCCTCTATGCCGTCAAATACAAGGTCAAAAGGCCATTAGGAAGTTTCCAAAACATCTCCTATTCTTAAGCCTTATCCTCCTCCTTTTCCTTAAGTTGGAGAGACAAAATCCCCGATTCAAGCCATTCTATCCCTATCTTTAGCTTTCCATAATCCTTAATCTTCTTACCCAAAAAAAAAAAACAATCCAACTCATCCTAATCTTATCCATAGCCGACACATGCTATGCTAAAGCAAAAAAAAAAAAATCCTTAATTGCATGCTAGGTGATTCAACTCCTTCCTCATGTCCAACTTATGGCTCCTTCACCACTTTGCGATTACTCATCTTATGCCATCTTTTAGTACTTAATTAACTTAAGTTTCAAGGTCACTTAATTTCTTTACACTAAAGTACACTTTACTAATATTTATTTTAACTCCAATTAAACCCGAGCTAACACTTAGCAACATAATGATACTCGAATATTTAGGATGTTACAGACTAGAGATGATTAGGCAATGTTGTGGTATTCGGCCTCCCTCTATATCACTACGAAGAAGAAAACGATCTCGTATGATAGAAAGTATGGTGATGGTCTAGGTCAAAATGACCATCCAAAAACCAAAGTATGGATTCGGTCATAAGAGAAGAAAATAAAACACTGGAAAGAATACTTACCGGTTGCTTAAGGAATGAGAAAGAAAGAACGACGGAAAGGTTTCGGTTATGGAGGAGAATGAACAATGATATTCGTCTAACAAGGAGATTAGACAAAAGATGAATATGTGGCCAATTCAAGAGAAGAGAAAATACATTATTGTGCTAGAAAATTTTGGCAAAGAAAGTAGCAAAAAAAGAGAAGATGACACAAAGGTTGCAATAGGATTTTTGGCCAAAACAAAACTATGGCCTTACCAAATGCCAAGGTAAAATTTTTAGCCACCTATCTACCTCAAAACCGTCCACATGCATCCCCCCCTAGGATAAGAGTTTGGCCACCCAAACTTTCCAAAACACCATCCACAAAATAAGCCTCTTGTCCCCCTTACTTACCTATTTCTCTTGATTCCTTTCCCCAACTTCAACCTTGCCTTATTCTTATAGCCACCTTACCAAAAATAATGAAGTCCACCCTTGCCATAAATAGTCATTGGCCGACACTTAAGGAAAGAGTGCAAAAATATTAGCCAAACATTCCACACAAAGGGATTTGAATCTCTTCCCTCAAGACACTTCACTTAAAGTCATAACCTCTTTACTAATTTCTCACTTATGCTAACCATTTATTCATTTATTTCAATAAGCCTTGAAGCTACTTACCATCTCTCCTTAAAGTGCTAAAATACCAAATTTTTCCTAAGGCCCAATTAAACCCGAGACTTCATAGAAACCCTGTAAACTCCAAATTCACTTAACTAACAAGTCCAATTTGTAATAATGCCATTCCCTTGTTCTCAAAATTTTAAACATTCCTATGCCCAAGGCCCATTGGGCCCAATCCTACTAGGCCCAATTTTGGGATGTTACATAATTTCAATATAAGTGTAATATTTCCTGGGTTGAAAATATTACATATCTTTTTGACCAAGTTTCATTTGTTGAATTATTGGTTTTTCTTTTATTTTTGTGTCTTTAGAAATTTTTCCTAATTTATTAGGGTAATATACTGGTTTTAATTCTATAGGTAAATATTGGTTTTTCCAATATTCTATATTTTTACCATAAAGATCTTGTTTATCAATTTCCCTAGGTTTCAGTATTTCATAATCATATGGATCTACTTGTTCAGTATCCATGGGTTCAAGAATTTCTATATTTTCATCCTGTTCTGTTGAAGTGTTTTCTTCATCAGAATTATGACTAGTGACATTTATATCAACATTAGAATTATTAGAACTACTACTACTTTCTGTAGTATCATAATTTAACATATAATGATAATTATATTTTGTAAATAGATCTTTATGTTTTTCATAAAGTTCTTCTATTAATTTTAAATATTCTACCTCTTCATATTTATCATCCTGCTTTAGAAAATTGGTTTTTCCAATGTATATCTTCAATTCCATAAGGCTTGCTAAGAAAATAAGCAATCATTAGTACAAATAAATTTAGGATTTTCTACTAGTGGTATTTCTATAGAAGTTTTTCTATTGTTAACATAACTGATTTTTATTAATAGTAAATGGTAAATATTGATTTATAAAATTATTTCCTAATAAAATATCACCATTCATATCGGAAAAACATAATAGCTTTGGAATTATAAATTTAACATTATTAATATAGATTGGTATATTTTTTGCTTTGTAATAAATAGTAGTTTTATTACCATTTATTCCATTAATAGTTATTGTCTTTTTGACAGGTTTCCAATGTTCTTCAGGAATAGCTTTCTTTTTACAACTACTGGTTGTAGCTCCTGTATCTAATAAAGCATGTAAAGAATACGATTTATATTCTTTATTATGTAATGTAATTTCAATATATTTATTTTTATTACAATACTGAAAATTAATAATATCTTCTATTGAAGATTGTATATCTTCTATTCTAGTGTTTCTAGAATTTCTACTGGGTGTAGTAGGAAAAATAGGAATATGAACTGTTTTCATACCTATTGGTGTGGAAGTATTTTCCTCTTCTTCCTCTATTTGAGAACTAGAGGGTAAAACTAAATTATCATCTGTATTAGTTATCAAATTATTTTTAAAATATAGCTTATCTCCAGATGACACATATTCTATAGTACTTACTGGTTTAGAAGTACTTGCATTATTAACCTTTTCTATCATCCAGTCTTTTGGAATTGATAGGTCTTTTAAATGTAATAATTTTGGTTGAATTTCTGTGGTAAACTTATTAGGCTCAAAAAGTTCAATTATTTTATTATTTATTTCTTTTATTTCTACCTCCGCTGTATTAGTATATTCATTAATAGAAGTCCAGCTGATTGCTAAGTCATCTGCTAAATCACTAATATCAGAATTTTTTGTCTGAATTCTAAGACAAACACTCTTCTATTAGAGGATCTGTAATGGATATAAAGTAATTTGGTTTAACTTTAAATCCTATAACTCTTGTATGTAAATTAGATTGAATTCCTCCAATAAGTGCTTTTATTGGATTCTCAAATCTTTTATCTAATAATACTGCTATTATAGGAATATCATGTCCTTTTCTAAATAAAGCTCTAATTGTTATCATAATTATTCCTAAATGTATATACCTAACTTGAAGAAATTTTTCTTAATCCTTTTATCTTATCTTTAGTAAATAATGGGATTTCATTAATCCTCCTTTAGTATCCTTAGCGATCGTGTTACCGCTAATTTTCTCTATTTGTCTTTGTGACCATATTTTAAACTTAGAAATTTTATAAATTTCTTCTTTAGAAATATGATTTTTATTAATTTTTTCTATTATATCATCAAGAAAGTCTATTTCTTCTCCGATTAAATTTCCTAGTTTAATATCCTGTTGTTCAAAACTAGGAATTTCTTCTAATTGATTTTTAGAACTATTTCCGAACATAAAAATATATTCATCAGAATCTGTGTCAGACTTTATTTCAGATATTAATTCATATAATATTTCAGTAGGATTTATTTCCTCACTAAAACATATTTTTAAATCTTGTTCTTCAAGATTTTTTTATCATTTTCTAGCATTTTTCCTTTGTTAGGACAATTTGTTGCTATGTGATTGATCTTCTTCATCGCATATAAAACATTTACATATTTGTTTTTAGTATTATTAGAAGTTTTATTCTAACAAATTTTTCTTTTTATTATTATTATTACTTAGTATAATTTTTATTACGGTTTCATCTAGCTAATTTATATTTTTACGTTTTTATAAGTAGTAGGTCGTATAGAATTACAACCAAACTCCCATTCATTTTCTAACATCTTTGTACAATATTTATGACTTAATTTATTTTTTACTTGTTTAGTAGCTTTACTCTGTAAACAATGTAATATAATTCTTTCTTTAGCAAAATTAATTCTATTACCTATAGAATCTATATTTGCTAAATCCATTCCAGTGTCATTACTATGTTTTACAATAAAAGAAGCATATTTATTTATGAAAATCTCATCCCAAGGTGGTGGTAACTTATGAAAATATTAGTTTTCCAAAATCTATACTATCATTTTTAACTCTTGATATTCATGAAGAAATTTTTTAGAGAATTCTTCTAAATATCATATCTCACAGAATTTTAATTTTGACAGAAAATAGCTAGATTTGCTATCCTGATCTTTTTTATTAGTATAACCACAAAATTCTGTTTCTAGAATTGAAGTTAACCCTTTTAGTAAATCTTTAGGGGTACTTATTTGATTAATAAGTTGACCCTTTTATTCTTTTCCTTTCTCAGATTCTTCTCATTGTTTGAGAAATTGTAGAACATCTCCTTGAAATGTTCCTACAAAATAATTTAAAAATTTTTCTTTTGACCAAACGGTACTGTTGTTGTTTACAACAATAGTCATTGATTGTGCCCAATCATCTATAGTTTTTTCATAGTCTGATAAAGGAATATTAGTTAAATCTAAATATACTCCTCCTTGAGCTACATTTCTTTTATTTAAATCATCAACCTTATAAGGTATAGGTATAGGTTGACTAGTTTCTCTTGGGGTTTCCAGTTTTATATCATTAGTAGCTATAGTCTCGAATTGATCACTTAATAATCTTATTGTGTTTTCAACATTTTCATAATTTTTATTAATAGATCTGAGATAATAATCTGTTTGAAGATCCAAATCTATTTTCCTTTTACCATAAGGATCTTGTTTATCAATTTCCCTAGGTTTCGGTATTTCATAATCATATGGATCTGCTTGTTCAGTATCCATGGGTTTAGGAATTTCTATATTTTCATCCTGTTCTGTTGAAGTGTTTTCTTCATCAGAATTATGACTAGTGACATTTATATCAACATTAGAATTATTAGAACTACTACTACTTTCTGTAGTATCATAATTTAACATATAATGATAATTATATTTTGTAAATAGATCTTTATCTTTTCATAAAGTTCTTCTATTAATTTTAAATATTCTACCTTTTCATATTTATCATCATTTTAGAAAATTGGTTTTTCCAATGTTCTATAAGATTTTATAAGATTCAAAATCATATTTTTCTTATTTTTTAATTTTTCTCTTTTTGTTTTTCTTTTTTATTATAGGTAGAAGATTCATTCAAGATTCATTTTCATCGATAAAGTTAATATAACATTACTATTACCATAATATAAAGGACCTAAATCTAAATCGAAATCTATATTATTATTATTATTATTATTATTAACTTGATCTAATTTATTATTAACATTAGATAAGAGTTCTTTAGATTTGTTGTTCAAATCTAAATCATTACTTCTCCCACATTATCTACTTTTTCTTCTATTTTACTAACTTCATTATATATTTTATTAAAATATATAGATGTCATATCTATTAAACTATTGATACCTTTACTAAGATAGAAATATTATTTTCATTCTTAGAGTCTATATGCATAGTATGATTACAAGTTTTATCTTTATATAAACAATCAATTTGTAACATCCTAAATAATTGAGTACCATTAAGTTGTTAAATCTTAGTTCGGGTTTACTTGGAGTTAGAATAAAAATATTAGTTAAGTGTACTTTAGAGTAAAGAAATTAGGTGATCTTGAGACATAAATTAATTAATTGCTAAAAGATGGCATAAGATGAGTTAAGGGCATAGTGGTGATGGCGCCATGAGTTGGACATGAGGGAAGGAGTTCGAATCACCTAGCATGCAATTAGGAATTTTATTTTGCTTTAGCCTATCGTGTGTCGGCAAGGAGATAAGGTTAGGATGAGTTGGATTGTTTTTATTTTGGTAAGAAGATTAAGGTTTTGGAAAGCTAAAGATAAGGGCTTGAATTGGGGATTATGTTTCTTCAACTTAAGGAAAAGGAGGGGAAAAGGCTTAAGTGTAGGAAGATGTTTTGAAACTTCCTAATGGCCTTTTGACCATTGTATTTGGACGGCATTGAGGCCAAGGGGGATGGCCGGTTTTGGGTTGAGAGGATGGTAAGCTTGGATGTTAGGAGAACTCTTTCATTTTGGTCATTTTGGCTTAAGCAAAGTGTTTATTTTTCCTTTTCATCTATCTTTCTCTTTAATAATTTTACCAAATACCTTGAGGAAACTATAGCCATTTCTTTTACCATTCTTTCTTTTTGATCATTTGATCACTCCTTTGCCAACTATTCCTCCTTGTGTCGAAACCATCATCACACAAAGAAGGCTAATCTTTTTTTTTTCTTTTTCCTTCACAAAACCGAATGCACAATTTTTCCAAAACCTAATTCTTCTCTTTTCTTCTCCTTTCTTTCTCTCTTTCTCTCTTGAAACCGAACCATACCATTCTATTTCCCTATTCTTCATTTTCTTCTTCATTACAATTTTCTTCAATTTTTTTCATCCATGGCCGAATGTTAATTTATTCTTGTGCCAAAAATTTCTTTCATTATCTTTGATCACAACCGATTTTCTTTAATCATAACCGAATTTTTTCTTACTCAATTATCTTTCCAATCATCGACATTAGTGAGATTTTGGAGGGTAGAAACTCAAGGTGTTCTTGAGTATTTATTTTGAAACTTTGGAATCGATTTCAAGAATCAAGGTAAGGTGATTTTCTTTTAAGGATTCTTATTCATTATATTAGTATAGTTAGTTATTAATCGATTTCGTTTTTAGGGTCATAATCGCTCGATCGTTTATCGAGGAATGAAGATAATCGTGGTAAGCCAAATCCCAAATATTATAAAACGTTAGTCATATTTCAATACTTATAAATTGGACTAATGATCTTATGTCTTTAGAGACATTCAAGATAGGCGTAAAAGGGCGTCCATAGTCTTGAAAGAGGCGGTTCGTTAATCCCCTAATTATAAACGAAGAAATTTGTTTTGAATTTGGGATTTTCCACCAGGTTGCGGACCTTCAACCGAGGAGAATCAATTGTTCGAGGTTATTCGTACTCCCGAGCCTCTGTACGTTCGTGGATTCTCATCGGGCAACGAATCAACAATCGAGGAGAAACCAAAAATAGAAGTGGTTCAAAATCAAAAGGGTAAAGATTTAGATCGTTTATCAATAGTGTATTTTTGATAAATGAAAGTGTTCTAATGGTTCGTATTACGTTTAGGTGTTGACGAGCGGGAAGGTTTAGTACTCACGATATCAAGGTGTGTAACTTCACACTTATCTCGGGTTAGATGTCATACCTAGTATTGAGCAAAATCGTAAAAAAATGACAAAATCGGTACAATACGAAATAATTGGTATTTTAGTGAAATTACATGAAAACGGTTAAAATTATGAAAATTACGAAAACGCCCTCGATGAGTAGTTGGTAAAATATATATTAAATGTCTCATGTGTAAATGGGTCGAAGATGTGTTAGATCGTAAAATGGGCCGATAAGTATGCTAGTTAGTAAAATAGGCCGAAATCTTTGATAGATAGTAAAATGGGCCGAAATCTTTGATAAATAGTAAATGGGCCGAAATCTCTGCTAGATCGTTAAATGGGCCGAAATCCCTAATAAATACTAAATGGGCCGAAATCTCTACTAGATTGATAAATGGGCCAAAATCTCTACTAGATCGATAAATGGGCCGAAATCTCTGTTAGATCGTTAAATGGGTCGAAAACCCTGACAAATTGTTAAATGGGCCGAACTCTTTGCTAGATCGTTAATTGGGCCTAAGATGCTAAATTGCTAAATGGGCTAAATGTTATTTTGTAATTTTTGGGCCTTAATAAAAACTTGAAATATTGACTCATATGTAAATTGGGCCTTTTTGATAAAATCATCATATGTACATAGACTATTTTGCATACATGTTGCATGGGTTGGGATTAACGATGAAGAGAAGAAAGGCTGTTGCCAAAATCTAGTTCG
Source organism: Gossypium rotundifolium (assembly GCA_025506655.1). Classification (NCBI taxonomy): domain Eukaryota; kingdom Viridiplantae; phylum Streptophyta; class Magnoliopsida; order Malvales; family Malvaceae; genus Gossypium; species Gossypium rotundifolium. The sequence continues at coordinate 67,223,359 of CP106722.1, forward strand.
GTGGCTTTGCCACAAAATAATTACATGGCTCATTGCCTCTAGTTCGGTGGCTCTACCACAAAATAATTAAATGGCTCATTGCCTCTAGTTCGGTGGCTCAGCCACAAATATTTTAATGGCTCAATGCCTCTAGTTCGGTGACTTTGTCACAATCTAGTTCGGTGGCTCGCCACAAATATAAAATGGCTAAATGCCTACGATTGGTGTGTTGGCGGGTGGGTTGACTTGATCCCCAGGTGTGATGGTTGAATGCGGGTGGTGTGTAGCGGATGGAAATTAGGTTTGGGTGGGAAATTTCATTATTTGCATGCATCTCATTATTTATATTGTTAAACTGTTGATAGGCTCAAGCCCAAAATAATGATTTGATGATCGCCCAATGGATAAAGTAAGTGAGTTATACTTTGAGTTCGAGTAACTCACTCCCTCAAATTTTTCATCTCGTAATGGAAATTGACGTGGACTTGGCCGAGGATGACTTCGTGGAGGCCATCTTGCAAACATGAGTTTAATAAACTTTGAACTTTTAATAAGTACTTTCTTTAATTTTCTATTTTGGGTATGATGTAATAAGGCCTCTATTAATATTTTATGGATTTAAATTATGTTTTAGATATTTAATATGGGCTTATATTTATCTCATAATGTTTTTCTTAAAATACTTTGGGTTTTTCAAACATATGAAATTCCTTTATCTATTTTTAAATTTTAAATATTTTGAACTCTTATAAAATTACTTTAAGGTTTTGATAATTAAATATTAAATGATGAGATTTTCAACTTATGTTTGTCAAACACATTAAACTTAAAATTATTTCTCTTAGTTTTATTAAACTATATTTAAAAAAAAAGGGTTTTGATATACCGTTTCACCTAAATTATTGAGATAGTTCGATCTATGTAACAAACCAAATCTCGTCTTAAAGCATAGGCCGGGTTTGGGGTGTTACATTTAATGGTATCAGAGCCAGTTTCAAAAACTCAGCTGTAGTTGGGTTCAACAAATAACCTCTGAAATCATTTCAATTATATTTTAAAGATCAGTATGGCACCACAAGCATCCGGTAACAAGTCAAGTAAGTATTTATTACTTAATGATTATTATGATGATATGATCATAGGAACACTCTAAAACTTCTAGTTTTAGATGTTAAAAATCGTAGAGATTGAGACTATAGGATGTGTTGCGAAAAACAACTTTATCTCTCAAAACTCATAAAACACCGTTAATAAACATCGAAATAATTTTACGATTCATAAAACTTGTAATCGATTAAATCGAATTAGTCATCATGAGCACCGGAGGACGTGGTCGTGGACGCGTAGATGTGGCGATGGTAGAGGACGAGTCTTGCAAATCAAGTACCAAATAATATGCCGGAAATGGATGCACCTGCGTCACTTGTAAGTGAGACGGGATCACAGGATCATATGGAAGAAGACAATGCTTTGACGCAAGCAATGCTGCGAGTCCTGGAAAGGGTCGCTGGAACTAGAATTGGGCTAACAACTCGGGGGTCAATTTCGGAATAACTCAAGTCAAATAATGCAGAAGTTTTTAGAGGAGTTTCAGGTGTAGCTCCAAATGTGGCTGAATATTGGCTCGAACCTGTGGAGCGAATTATGGATGATATGGAATGCACTGTCGAGCAGAAACTGAAAAGAGTTGTGTCCTTGCTAAGAGACGAGGCGTATCAATGGTGGCTTACTATTCGAGAAGGCACCGAGGCTACACTGATTACTTGAGAATTCTTTTGTAACACCCCAAACCCGGCCCACGAGTCCTGATCGGATCTGGTATGTCATGGAGTAAAAGCGTTTCGAAAGACATTGATTTTCTGGTGAAAAATTTAAAATAATACTGCTAGGGTTTTAAAACAGTGTTTTGATTTAAACTCGGGAGGGTTTATTTTTATAAACATGGTTGTGTTGAAAACCTTTGAAAACATTTGATCATTTAAAATTTAAGGAACTTTCAAAACCATGATTGACTTGGTGAATTTTGTTACCCGATGGTAACATCTTTGAAAAACCCGTAGAAGTTATTAAGTTGGAAAAAGTTACTTTTAACCGGTTTACTTAGCATTTATAATTTCCTTTTCGTAATATAGTATCAATAAAACAATTATACAATCATCCAAATAATAACTAGCGGCCTTATTACAACCCAAAATAAAAGACTTAGAAAATAAATAAACTAAAACTGAATTAAATAAAGTTCCAAATCTGGAAAACAAGCATGGCCGCCTTGAGTCCTCCCCGGCTCCATCTCCGCGATCTACTCATCTGCAAAATAGTATGGGAAGGGGTAAGTCACCAAGACTCAGTGTGTAAATCCCCCACCCGGAATTGTAACTCATACACAAGATATTAATAAACATGCAATTATGCAACCCAACTAACCATCCATACTACTTTACAACCCTGTGTGGTCAAAACCACTGGTGGTCAAAACCACTGATGACTAAAGTCACAAATCAAATGATGGGGCCAACCCATCGTGTGGTCAAAACCACTGATGACCATAGGTCACAAAATATCATAATGTGGTCAAAACCACTAGTGGTACCAAACCACTGGGACTTAGTCACAATTATCATTGGTGTGGTCAAAACCACTGGTGACCGAAGTCACAATAAATCTGATGGGGCGAACCCATCTTGTGGTCAAAAGCACTGGTGACAGTCCATAAAATCACCCCCTCCTCTCATCAATCCCACCATCATCATGCTTACATCACAAATATCATATATCATGCATTTAACAGCATATGATGGCATACACATACATCATAGATCATGAGATAGGGGACTTACCCGAAATCCATGCTTATGTCCACAAGCACTACCACAATGATAAGAAAAACAACAATATAGTCATGTAAACTAATAAAGTGTGTAGTGAGTTTTTACACACCTGTTACTACCGAAATTCCTAGATCCCGAAGATCCGATCTACTATGCTAAATCCTTGACCCTATAATCGGCCAACAACAGGGTTAGGGACTTAGACCTATTCGGCAAAACCAAGTAATCCCGAAAGATACGATGTACCAAAAATATGGCCTTTGGCCGAATGTGCTTAACCACTTACCAAACTCACTGAAATCTCGAATTTGTCACTTGTCCTGTTGAGATCCCTACCAAAAACACTTGTTAAAAATGGCTTGCACACTAATACATAATCAAGGCCTATGGCCGAATGTTACTTACCACCTTACCTTAGGAAAACAAATCCCGAAAGCTTCCCTCAATCGGCTATGGCCTCCCTACAATCGGTTTAATCATATTAGTAAGAGTCTTAGGCCATTCGGCCATAACCTTGAACCTAAAAGAGGATATCGCCCCTTACTTTGATGATTATTTCGGCCCTTAATCACCACAAGTCAGGACCACTTGGTGTTGTGAGGGGGGTTTGGCTACATTTAAGGAGAAGAAAAGAACTGAAAACAACACCTTTCTTTAAGGGGGATTCGGCCAAGTAGATCTCAATAGGAGAAGAAAAGAAAAAGAGTGGAAGGGTTCGGCTACTAGGGAAAGAAAAAGAAGAAGGGAATTTTGAAGATTTTTGGCAAAGGCTAGAGTGATTTCGGCCAGCAGCAAATTAGAAAAAGAAGAAGAGAACTAGCTATGTGAAATTCGGCACTCCCTTGCTTAACACATAACCGAATGATGGCCTTAAGGAGTCCCAAAATCGGCCATCACCCCTCTCTTTAGTGATAATTTTAGCTTTTATCCAATTACATTTATCTTTTATTTATCCCTTAATCTCCTCTTTAAACAAATATAATGAAAATAAACTACTGACAATGCTACTCTTCAGCCAAAAATTAAAAGAAAAATAATGTTTTATCCTTATCACCTTAAGAGTCCACAATCAAGCCAATACTTTCCCCTAACGCATGACTTGCATAAAAAAAATAAAACCTCATCGTTTGTATATTTGGTTCGAACATAGGACCCGGTGGAGGCAAACCACATGACCCTCTTAAACGCCCCATGCCACTCTTCCCAATTAACTTTCATGTCATAAAACCCCATCATTTAATTTTAAAGCCTTCCTACTTAGGCCCATCACCGCATATATATATAAAAAAAATACAACACCAAAACGCCGCTCCAGCCACTCGAACCTATGACCTGCGCCCATCTTCACCTCCAACTCTTAAGTGGCGTATGGAAGCCACTTTGCCAATGAGTTCTTTGTGTTAAGCTTCACCCGAAATTTTACTTAACCCCTGTCTCACCTAATTCCCTCCTTTAAACACTTAAAAAGAAATTTTTAGTTCTAAGTCAGGCCTAGCTCGAGGTTATTTCTAGACCCTAAAACATGCTTAGCAATCAAAGTATTCATTTCTTCAAGCACACACATGGGAAATTAATTAAATTACAACAACCCCTAATTTAGGGTGTTACAGTTCTACCCCCCTTAAAAAGAATTTCGGCCTCGAAATTACCTGGATCAGAAGAGTTAAGGGTATTGCTGCCGCATCACATCCTCGGGTTCCCATGTGGCCTCCTCTGTACCATGGTTTCGCCATAACACCTTTACCAAAGGCACTGACTTCCTCCTCAAAACCTTGACATCTCGATCCAAGATCTGTACCGGCTCCTCCTCGAAAGACAAGTCCGAGTTCACTTCAATTTTCTCAACCGGCACAACGTGTGAGGGATCTGATCGATAACGCCTCAGTATTGAAACATGGAAGACGTCATGTATCTGGCTCAATTCTACTGGCAACTCAAGCTGGTAAGCTACCGGTCCCACCCGTTTCAACACCGTGTACGGTCCGATGAATCTAGGGCTTAGCTTGCCCTTCCGGCCAAACCTCAGCACCTTCTTCCAAGGTGATACCTTTAAGAAAACCTTATCACCTACTGCATATTCAACCTCTCTACGCTTAAGATCAGCGTAGGATTTTTGCCTATCCGATGCCTCCTTCAGACGAGCCCGAATTACTCTAACCTTATCCTTCGTCTCTGCCACTAACTCTAGACCCAACATCTGTCGTTCTCCTAGTTCCGTCCAACATGTAGGAGTACGGCATTTCTGACCATACAGTGCCTCATACGGTGCCATCCGAATACTCGCTTGATAACTATTATTATAAGTGAACTCTGCCAAAGGTAGGTACTCCTCCCAACTACCACAAAAATCCAAAACACAGCCCCTCAACATGTCTTCCAACACTTGGATGACCCTCTCAGATTGTCCATCAGACTGTGGGTGAAAAGCCGTGCTGAAATTCAACTTCGTGCCTAACTCCTGATGTAAGGCCTTCCAGAATCTTGATGTAAACCGAGGATCCCAATTTGAGATAATGGACACCGGTACTCCATGCAATCGCACTATCTCGACGATATACAACTTGGCTAACTTTTGGAGTGAATAGTCAACCCTTACCGGTATGAAATGGGCTGACTTAGTCAACCGGTCTACTACCACCCAAACTGCATCTTTCTTACTGGGCGTAAGGGGAAACCCACTTACGAAATCCATAGTAATCTCTTCCCACTTCCACTGTGGAATCTTTACTGGCTGTAACAGCCCCGATGGAAATTGATGCTCAGCCTTAACTTGCTGGCATGTCAAACACTTGCCTACCAACTCAGTTACTTCCTGCTTAAGACCTGGCCACCAAAACTACTCCCATAAATCCCGATACATCTTGCTGCTTCCCGGGTGCATAGCGTACGCACTGCTATGAGCTTCTTTAAGGATTCGTTGCCTCAAATCATCATCCTTAGGCATGCATACTCTCCCCTGAAAGTACAACACTCCATCACTACCCAAGCTAAAACCTTCAGCCTCACCACTCTGCACTTGCAACCTTCGAGTATTCAAAGCTTCATCAGTCATCTACTTTTCCTTAACCTCATTAATCCAAGACGGCTTCACTTGCAATTCTGCCAGAAGGTTCCCATCCTTATAGAGACTTAGATGAGCAAACATTGCTCGCAAATCCGCTACCACCTTTCGGCTCAATGCATCAGCTACCACATTAGCCTTCCCCGGATGGTATTCGATTGAGCAGTCGTAGTCCTTCAACAACTCAATCCACCTTCACTGCCTCAGATTTAAATCTTTACGAGTCGAGGTACTTTGACTTTTGTGATCTGTGTACACTATCGACTTCTCCCCATACACGTAGTGCCTCCAAATCTTCAAGGCAAATACCACAGTAGCCAATTCCAAGTCATGTGTCGGCTAGTTAGCTTCGTGAGGCCTCAACTGCCATGACGCATAAGCAACCACCTTCCCTTCTTGCATCAATACACACCCTAAACCAGTATGTGATGCATCACAGTACACCGTGAACTCCTTTCGGCCTCAGTGAATTAAAATCGGTGCTTCGCCGTAATCCTCTTTAGCTTATCAAAACTCTCTTCGCTTCTCGAGACCACACAAACGGAACCCTTTTCTCAACGGCTTAGTCAGCGGGTCTGCGATTAAGGAGAAATTTTCCACAAATCTTGGTAATATCACGCCAACCCGAAAACTCTAAATTTTAAGAAGCGACTTTGGTGGCTTCCACTCCAATACCGCCTCAATCTTACGGGATCCACCCTAATTCCCTATTTGAAACAACATGCCCAAGAAAAGTTACCTCCTTGAGCCAGAACTCACATTTGCTGAATTTGGCGTACAACTATTTCTCCCTTAGAATTTGCAGAACCACATGAAGATGTGCGTCATGCTCCTCTTCCGACTTCGAGTACACCAAAATGTCGTCTATGAAGACCACGATGAACCGATCCAGATAGGGTTGGAAAACTCGGTTCATCATGTCCATAAACGCTGCCGACGCATTCGTCAAACCAAAAGGCATTACCAGAAACTTATAGTGTCCATACCGAGTACGGAATGTCGTCTTATGGACATCAACCTCCTTCACCTTAAGCTGATGGTACCCTGACCTAAGGTCAATCTTAGAGAACACCGATGCCCCTTTGAGTTGATCGAACAGATCGTCAATCCTGGGCAAGGGATGCCGGTTCTTTATTGTCAACTTGTTCAGTTGCCGATAGTCTATACACATCCTCATTGTCCCATCCTTCTTCTTAACAAAAAGCACTGGAGCTCCCCAAGGCGATACACTTGGTCGGATGAACCCTCTATCCAACAATTCCTAAATCTGTGCCTTCAACTCCACCAATTCTTTCGGCGCCATCCGATATGGAGCTATAGACACTGGCGCGGTTTCGGGTAACAAATCTATACCAAATTCAACCTCACGGTCCGGATGTAGACCCAAAAGCTCCTCTAAAAACACATCAACATAGTCCCGTACAGTCCGGACATCTCTCACAGCGACATCTTTAGCTTCCAAAGCACAGACATGCACCACATAAGCTTCACAACCCTTCTTAACCATCTTTTCTGCCTTCAACGTAGAAACCAAATTAGATAGGTAATCTATCCTTTTACCTATCATCACCACCTCATCACCTTCCACGGTCTTTATCACCATGCGCTTAGCTGCGCAATCTAGACTAGCCTGATACTTTACTAGCCAATCCACCCCGAGAATTAGGTCAAACTCCCGGAACGGTAGTTCCATCAAATCAGCCAAGAACACGACCCCTTGGAGTTCTAGGGTTACGTTCCTATAGAGTTTACTTACTTCTACAGAGTGACCTAAAGGGCTTAATACAGTCATCTTCCTAGAAGTAAGCTTAGAGTCTAGGTGCAGAGTTTCCACTATGCTACTAGCAATGTATGAGTGGGTTGAGCCAATGTCAATCAAAGTACTATAGGGCATACCAAAAATCAAGAACATACCGGTTATGACGTCTGGTGCGTCGCCCTCCTCTTGACGCCTCGCGGCATAGACTAGACCAGGTTGCCTAGCCTCAGTACCACCGGCACCTCCCCTCGGTGCCCCACGACCTCTACCAGCACCATTACCTCCTCTTCCTGTACCACGACCTCTTTGTGGCTGTTGGTTATCCCTCCTATTCGGTGTACGATCCTGACCCTCAGATCTCAGTCTCGCTACTTTCTTCGGACAATCTCTAACTCGATGCTCCAAGGACCCACACTCGAAGCATCCCCGATTACCATTCTAACATTCCCCCGTGTGAGACTTGCCACACCGAGCACACCGTGGCGGCCATTGAGGATTAGCAGTAGCAGCAGGCCTAGTAGCTTGATCTGACCCACCAAACCTTATTCTCTTCTGCTGATTACCCAAAAACTTTAAAGGTCCGGAGCTCCTCTTATTCCAGTTTCTATCTTGATTCTGTCTAACCGACTGTCTTACCCCTTCTGTAACCTTTGATTTCTCCACTAAGACAGCGAACTCCCGTTCCTGTTGTGGAGCTATCATCATCCTCAGCTCATCTCTCAGCCCATCTTCGAATCTAACATAGCGTTCATGCTCGGTACCCACAATACCACGAGTATACCTACTCAACCGGAGGAATTCAGCCTCATACTCTGCCACTGTCTTATTGCCTTGAATCAGGTTCAAGAAAGCTTTCTGCTGTGCATCCACGTAGCTAGTTCCAATATACTTCTTTTGATAGGCATCCCTAAAGAATTCCCAGGTGAGATTTTCTACCACCGTTCCATTCCTTACAGTGAGCCACCACTGATATGACTCATCCCGAAGCAAAGAAATTATACCCTTCAATTTCTCCTCAGCTGTAAAATCTAGGTCATCCATGATCCTTTCTGTTGCTTCCAACCAGTACTCCGCCGCACTGGGTGCCACTCCAGAAACTCCTCTAAACACCTCTGCTCCGTTAGCCTAGAGTCGTTCAACCACAGATTTACGGGCTCCTGCACCCGCGCCAGCCTCAGCAACTCGTTCTAATACCCGTAACACCGCTTGGGACACTACGTCGTTACCACCAGTCTGATCTTGGAACTCAGTTTCCACCGCCGGCAGATCCGAAATCTCATTTCCAGACCCATGCCCGGACCCTGCTAGCTCGGACAAGGTCATTCTACCCCTTCCACGGCCACGGGGCAGACGTCCACAACCTCTCGTACTCATTTCTAACGATTGCGTTTATCTGTTTAAGAATTTTATGCATTAGTACCTTGTTTCACTTGATTATCCGCGAAGAAATTTTATGATAGGAGTTTTAGGAGTGGTTCTTTCGCAGTCATACATGCACACAGTTTTCCATTCATTCATCCAAAGAGACGTTATAGTTTTCATTGTGATTATTTTTCCACTACCTAGGGGTATTTTCGTAATTTTTCCTACAGGGGTATTTTTGTAATTTTCAAAAATAAAAATTTCTCAGATGATTTTGTCAAAAATTATTTTGGAACTCTTAAATTCTCAGGGTATTTTGAAAAATTTTAAAATCCGGGGGTATTTCGGTAATTTTGGACCTCAGGGGTATTTCGATAATTTTTCACAAATCAGGGATATTTCAAAAGTTGTAAAACTTTGATGGTTCTTTTTGATAATTGCATTTTCCAAAATAGTGATGTTGCAAAATTTTGAAGATCAGGGTCATTCTGGTAATTTTGTTGGTTAGGGGCAATTTCGTAATTTTACCACTAGGGTATTTTAGTAATTTTTTTTCATAACAAGATTTCTAAAATTTAGTTCTGCTTGTTTTCACAAAATAAGGATATTTTGGAAAAAAATTTTTAGAAATTTTTCATATGGAGGGTATTTTGGTAATTTACAAGCCAGGGGTAGTTTGGTCATTTTTCAAACTGAGGGGTATTTTGGTCATTTTTTTTAAAACAAGGTTTTAATTACTTCAAAACCAAAACGGCTAATCCCTTTCGGGTTTTAGTTATCGAGTTTAGCCTGTGAGTGTGTCGTCTCAGCCAGGATGAACCGTCACTACGCACCAGGTAGGATTCGAGTGAGTAGGAGGTGAGTCACTAGGACTGCTTAAATACCAGGCTTCCACCGAATCCAATCCTAGACATGCATATAACGATTGCCACATCCCTTGCTCAGTGACAACTCACAGGGTTGTTTAGGGAATTATTAAATCTTATGCAATGTTTGTTGGGGTATGCTAGCCCTAGGGTTCAACAGTTTCTATTCTAATAGTCTACGTTCCCAATTTACCCTTCTACCCCAATCAAGTATTCACCAAAAATAGATAGAAGTACTTACATGGGCGAATTGGTGCCGGAGACTCGGTGCCATGCTCTTCAAGCCAAAAATAGTTTCAAAACATTCCAATAAGGCCTACTAACATAAACAAAACATTTTGGGCCTTGGGCCCCCACAGCCGAGTTTTAAACTGAGCTCTGATACCAAAAATGTAACACCCCAAACCCGACCCACGAGTCCTGACCGGATCTGGTATGTCACGGAGTAAAAGCGTTTCGAAAGACATTGATTTTCTGGTGAAAAATTTAAAATAATACTGCTAGGGTTTTAAAACAGTGTTTTGATTTAAACTCGGGAGGTTTATTTTATAAACATGGTTGTGTTGAAAACCTTTGAAAACATTTGATCATTTAAAATTTAAGGAACTTTCAAAACCATGATTGACTTGGTGAATTTTGTTACCCGATGGTAACATCTTTGAAAAACCCGTAGAAGTTATTAAGTTGGAAAAAGTTACTTTTAACCGGTTTACTTAGCATTTATAATTTCCTTTTCGTAATATAGTATCAATAAAACAATTATACAATCATCCAAATAATAACTAGCGGCCTTATTACAACCCAAAATAAAAGACTTAGAAAATAAATAAACTAAAACTGAATTAAATAAAGTTCCAAATCTGGAAAACAAGCATGGCCGCCTCGAGTCCTCCCCGGCTCCATCTCCGCGATCTACTCATCTGTAAAATAGTATGGGAAGGGGTGAGTCACCAAGACTCAGTATGTAAATCCCCCACCCAGAATTGTAACTCATACACAAGATATTAATAAACATGCAATTATGCAACCCAACTAACCATCCATACTCCTTTACTACCCCGTGTGGTCAAAACCACTGGTGGTCAAAACCACTGGTGACTAAAGTCACAAATCAAATGATGGGGCCAACCCATCGTGTGGTCAAAACCACTGATGACCATAGGTCAAAAAATATCATAATGTGGTCAAAACCACTGGTGGTACCAAACCACTGGGACTTAGTCACAATTATCATCGGTGTGGTCAAAACCACTGGTGACCGAAGTCACAATAAATCTGATGGGACGAACCCATCTTGTGGTCAAAACCACTGGTGACAGTCTATAAAATCATCCCCCTCCTCTCATCAATCCCACCATCATCATGCTTACATCACAAATATTATATATCATGCATTTAACAGCATATGATGACATACACATACATCATAGATCATGAGATAGGGGACTTACCCGAAATCCATGCTTATGTCCACAAGCACTACCACAATGATAAGAAAAACAACAATATAGTCATGTAAACTAATAAAGTGTGTAGTGAGTTTTTACACACCTGTTACTACCGAAATTCCTAGATCCCGAAGATCCGATCTACGATGCTAAATCCTTGACCCTATAATCGGCCAACAACAGGGTTAGGGACTTAGGCCTATTCGACAAAACCAAGTAATCCCAAAGGATACGATGTACCAAAAATATGGCCTTTGGCCGAATGTGCTTAACCACTTACCAAACTCACCGAAATCTCGAATTTGTCACTTGTCCTGTTGAGATCCCTACCAAAAACACTTGTTAAAAATGGCTTGCACACTAATACATAATCAAGGCCTATGGCCGAATGTTACTTACCACCTTACCTTAGGAAAACAAATCCTGAAAGCTTCCCTCAATCGGCTATGGCCTCCCTACAATCGGTTTAATCATATTAGTAAGAGTCTTAGGCCATTCGGCCATAACCTTGAACCTAAAAGAGGATATCGCCCCTTACCTTGATAATTATTTCGGCCCTTAATCACCACAAGTCAGCACCACTTGGTGTTGTGAGGGGGTTCGGCTACCTTTAAGGAGGAGAAAAGAACCGAGAATAGCACCTTTCTTTAAGGGGGATTCGGTCAAGTAGATCTCAATAGGAGAAGAAAAGAAAAAGAGTGGAAGGGTTCGGCTACTAGGGAAAGAAAAAGAAGAAGGGAATTTTGAAGATTTTTGGCAAAGGCTAGAGTGATTTCGGCCAGTAGCAAATTAGAAAAAGAAGAAGAGAACTAGCTAAGTGAAATTCGGCACTCCCTTGCTTAACACATAACTGAATGATGGCCTTAAGGAGTCCCAAAACCGGCCATCACCCCTCTCTTTAGTGATAATTTCAGCTTTTATCCAATTACATTTATCTTTTATTTATCCCTTAATCTCCTCTTTAAACAAATATAATGAAAATAAACTACTGACAATGCTACTCTTCAGCCAAAAATTAAAAGAAAAACAATGTTTTATCCTTATCACCTTAAGAGTCCGCAATCAAGCCAATAATTTCCCCCCTAATGCCAGCTTGCATAAAAAAAATAAAACCTACTGCTACTGTATATTTGGTTCGAACACAGGACCTGGTGGAGGCAAACTACTGCAGCCCTCTTAAACGCCCCATGCCACTCTTCCCAATTAACTTTCATGTCATAAAACCCCATCATTTAATTTTAAAGCCTTCCTACTTAAGCCCATCACCGCATATATATAAAAAAAATACAACACCAAAACACCGTTCCAGCCACTCGAACCTATGACCTACGCCCATCTTCACCTCCAACTCTTAAGTGGCACATGGAAGCCACTTTGCCAATGAGTTCTTTGTGTTAAGCTTCACCCGAAATTTTACTTAACCCCTATCTCACCTAATTCCCTCCTTTACACACTTAAAAAGAAATTTTTAGTTCTAAGTCAGGCCTAGCTCGGGGTTATTTCTAGACCCTAAAACATGCTTAGCAATCAAAGTATTCATTTCTTCAAGCACACACATGGGAAATTAATTAAATTACAACAACCCCTAATTTAGGGTGTTACATCTTTAAAGGTGCCTTCCAAGGGAAATATGTTGGAACAAGTTATGTGGACGCCCGAAGGAAGGAATTTCTGAATCTTGTTCAAGGGAGTAAGATAGTGGCAGCGTATGAGGCTGAGTTTTTACGCTTGAGTCGCTATGCTCGGACAATAGTGTCAACGATTCATGAACGTTGTGTGCGATTCAAGGATGGGCTGAATGATGAGTTGAGGGTTCTGATTGCCCCACAACAAGTTAGAACTTTTGCCACGCTTGTGGAGAAGGCCAAGATAGCCGAAGAGGCTAAGAACTCAGAACTCAAAATCGGGAAAGTTTTAGAAACAAGAGAGATATAAAGCAGTTGGGTTCTTCAAAAAGATTTCTGAAGAGGCCTCAGAATGATGAACCAGCTCAAGGTAGAGCACCAGTAGCTAATAATCAAAGTCGAGATTGTGCTTGAATGTGGGAAAAGGCATTACGGAGAGTCTTTGGAGAAAGGCGGCGCTTCATTACAAATGCGGTTCAATGGATCACCAGTATAGAAATTGCCCTCGACATATGGATACGACTCAGGAAGTTCGTAATATTGATGCACATAGGCGGAGGTACTCGTGACCACGTAAAGGTCATGGACCGGTCGTGGTGGTAATGGGGCTGGACGTGGTCAAGGTGCACCGGGTCGAGGCAATGGTCCTAGAGGTAACACGGATACAAGACAGCCAGGACTGGTCTATGCAGTTAGACGCCGCGAGGATGGCAATGCACCGGATGTAATAATCTGATACGTTCTTCATCTTTGATGTACCATTATCGCTTTAATAGATATTGGTTCTACCCACAAATGCGTTGCTAGCGCCATATCTCGAAACACGAATCCGAATCTAAAATTACCGATAGTGAGATAGCGATGAATTAGTCCTTTAGGACAGTCGGTAATTGTAAATAAACTGTTTAGAGACGTGCCCTTAGAAATTCAAGAGGAGGTATTTTTGGCGAATTTGATGAAATTGCCTTTCGACGAGTTCGATCTCATTCTGGGCATGGATTGGTTGGTTAAACATCGGGTGCATTTGGATTGTGCGGAAAAGCGGATGTCAATAAGAACCTCGGATGATAAAGAAGTAATAATGATAGGTGAACGAAGGAATTACTTGGCAAACGTGGTATCAGCGTTGAAGGCAGAAAAGTTGGTACGAAAAGGGTATGGAGCATTCCTAGCTTTCATTTGTGATTTGGATGCCAAAGAGTTATCCGTGAATGATGTGAGAACGGTAAAGGAATTTTCAGAAGTATTTCCCGATGAACTTCCTGGTATACCTCTAGATCAGGAAGTAGAATTTGGTATTGAGCTTTTGCCCGGAACGGTTCTAGTGTCCATTGCTCCTTATAGAATGGCACCAAAGGAGTTGGCAGAGCTTAAAGCTCAAATTCAAGAATTGCTGAATCGGGGATTTATACGACCGAGTGTGTCTCCGTGGGGAGCACCAGTTTTGTTCGTGAAGAAGAAGGATGGATCGATGCGTATGTACATTGATTACAGACAATTGAATAAATTGACAATCAAGAATAGGTATCCTTTGCCGAGAATTGATGACCTGTTTGATCAACTGAAGGGAGCTTCAGTTTTCTCCAAAATTGATTTGAGATCAGGCTATCACCAGCTTAAGGTGAAAGAAGCAGATATTTATAAGACGACATTTCGAACTCGTTATGGACATTATGAGTTTGTAGTGATGCCGTTTGGATTAACCAATGCACCAGCCGCATTTGTGGACATGATGAGCCGAGTCTTTCAACCATATTTAGACCGGTTTGTGGTAGTGTTCATAGATGACATTTTGGTTTATTCAAGGAATGATGTGGAGCATGACACGCATTTGCGTATTGTATTACAGCTACTTCGAGATAAACAACTTTATGCCAAATTCAGTAAATGCGAATTTTGGCTAAAGGAAGTGACTTTCTTGGGTCATGTGGTATCAGCTGAAGGAATAAGGGCGGATCCTCGGAAGATTGAGGCTGTACTGGATTGGAAACCACCAAAGTCGGTAGCTAAAATTCAGAGTTTCTTAGGATTGGCTGGTTATTATAGACGTTTTGTTGAGGGGTTTTCGTTGATTGCTGCACCCCTAACTAAACTTTTGCGGAAGGGAGTTCCGTATATTTGGACTGAAAAATAACAAGAGAGTTTCGAGAAATTGAAGAAGATTCTGACAGAATCACCAATTTTAATTCAGCCGGAGGCTGGAAAGGAATTTACTATTTATTGTGATGCGTCTCACATGGGTTTGGGTTGTGTGATGATGCAAAATGGAAAGGTGGTGGCCTATGCTTCTCGTCAATTGAGACCGCATGAAGTAAACTACCATATTCATGATTTGGAATTAGCCGCAGTGGTTTTTCCTTTAAAGATTTGGAGGCACTATCTCTACGGTGAGAAGTCTATTATCTACACGGATCACAAGAGTCTTAAGTACCTCCTTACCCAAATGGAGTTGAATTTGAGACAAAGAAGATAGGTGGAATTATTAAAGGACTATGATTTCTCAATTGAATATCATCCTGGAAAGGCTAACGTGGTAGCTGACGCGTTAAGTCGTAAGGCGGTATCTGATTTAAGAGCAATGTTTGCTCATTTGAGTTTGTATGAGGATGGTAGTTTGTTAGCAGAACTTCAGGTGAAGCCTCTGTGGTTGGAACAAATCAAGGAAAAGTAGACATCAGATAAAAAGTTGGGACTTTTATTCCAGAAAGTTGAAAGGGTGAAATAGAGGATTTTGGTATAAACATGAATGGAGTCTTTGTGCTTTCGTGGAAGGGTTTGTATGCCTAAAGACTCGAATTGAGGCAAATGATTCTCTGAGGCGATAGTAGCCCTTATGCTATGCACCGGAGGAAATAAGATGTATCGAGATCTCCGTGAGCGATATTGGTGGCGGGGTTGAAGCGTGAGATTTACGAGTTTGTAGGAAAATGTTTAACTTGTCAACAAGTGAAAGCGGAGCATCAATTGCCATCAGGTTTATTACAACCGGTAAATATTCCTCTTTGGAAATGGGAGCGTATAACTGTGGATTTTGTTAGTGGGTTACGTTTAACACCTACTAAGAAAAATTTCGTATGGGTAGTAGTTGACCGTTTGACGAAGACTGCTCATTTTCTTCCAGTTCGTACGGATTATTCATTACAAAAATTGGCTAAGTTGTATGTATCAGAAATCGTGAGGTTGCATGGGGTACCAGTGTATATTATATCAGACAGGGATCCTAGATTTACATCACGATTTTGGAAAGCTCTGCATGAAGCCTTGGGGACAAAGTTGAATTTCAGCATGGCTTTTTATCCTCAGTCTGATGGTCAGTCGGAAAGAGCAATTCAGATATTGGAAGACATGTTAAGGGGATGTGTGATCGACTTCAGAGGTAGTTGGGAGGATTTTCTACCATTGGCAGAATTCGCGTATAACAATAGCTATCAGTCTAGCATTCAGATGGCACCCTATGAGGCATTGTATGGTCGTAGGTGTCGTACTCCTACTTGTTGGACTGAATTGGGTGAACGACAGATGTTGGGTCCTGAAATGATATTTGAAACAGAGGAAAAGGTAAAAGTTATTTGAACACGGCTAAAGGAGGCTTCGGATAGATAGAAATCGTATGCAGATTTGAAGCGTAAGGATATCGAGTTTGTTGTGGGAGACCAGGTCTTTCTGAAGGTCTCACCTTGGAAGAAAATTTTCAGATTCGAAAAGAAGGGCAAGTTGAGCCCTAGGTTCATCGGGCCATATCGTGTGACGAAGCGTGTTGGTCCAGTGGCTTATCAGATTGAATTACCTCCGGAGTTGGGTCAAATTCATAATGTTTTCCATGTTTCCATGCTGAGACGCTATAGATCAGATCCATCTCATATAGTACCGGTAGAGGAAGTGGAATTAAATTCAGACTTGTCTTTTGAAGAAGAACCAGTGGAAATTATAGACCGGGATGTTAAAGTGCTAAGAAAGAAGACTGTGCCATTGGTCAAAGTTTTATGGCGTAATCACGAGTGGAGGAAGCTACGTGGGAGCTCGAGGATGCAATTCAAGACAATATCCTCACCTCTTTTAATCGTAAATTTTGAGGACGAAATTTTCTTTTAAGGGGTAGAATTGTAACATCCTAAATAATTGAGTACCATTAAGTTGTTAAATGTTAGTTCGGGTTTACTTGGAGTTAGAATAAAAATATTAGTCAAGTGTACTTTAGAGTAAAGAAATTAGGTGATCTTGAGACTTAAATTAATTAATTGCTAAAAGATGGCATAAGATGAGTTAAGGGCATAGTGGTGATGGCGCCATGAGTTGGACATAAGGAAGGAGTTGAATCACCTAGCATGCAATTAGGAATTTTATTTTGCTTTATCCTATGCATGTGTCGCAAGGAGATAAGGTTAGGATGAGTTGGATTGTTTTATTTTGGTAAGAAGATTAAGGTTTTGGAAAGCTAAAGATAAGGGCTTGAATTGGGGATTATGTTTCTTCAACTTAAGGAAAAGGAGGGAAAAGGCTTAAGTGTAGGAAGATGTTTTGAAACTTCCTAATGGCCTTTTGACCATTGTATTTGGACGGCATTGAGGGTAAAGGGGATGGCCGGTTTTGGGTTGAGAGGATGGTAAGCTTGGATGTTAGGAGAACTCTTTCATTTTGGTCATTTTGGCTTAAGCAAAGTGTTTATTTTTCCTTTTCATCTATCTTTCTCTCTAGCCGAATTTTACCAAATACCTTAAGGAAACTATAGCCATTTCTTTTACCATTCTTTCTTTTTGATCATTTGATCACTCATTTGCCAACTATTCCTCCTAGTGCCGAAGCCATCATCACACAAAGAAGGCTAATCTTTTTTTTTCTTTTTCCTTCACAAAATCGAATGCACAATTTTTCCAAAACCTAATTCTTCTCTTTTCTTCTCCTTTCTTTCTCTCTTTCTCTCTTGAAATCGAACCATACCATTCTATTTCCCTATTCTTCATTTTCTTCTTCATTACAATTTTCTTCAATTTTTTTCATCCATGGCCGAATGTTAATTTATTCTTGTGCCAAAAATTTCTTTCATTATCTTTGATCACAACCGATTTTCTTTAATCATAACCAAATTTTTTCTTACTCAATTATCTTTCCAATCGTCAACATTAGTGAGATTTTGGAGGGTAGAAACTCAAGGTGTTCTTGAGTATTTATTTTGAAACTTTGGAATCGATTTCAAGAATCAAGGTAAGGTGATTTTCTTTTAAGGATTCTTATTCATTATATTAGTATAGTTAGTTATTAATCGATTTCGTTTTTAGGGTCATAATCGCTCGATCGTTTATCGAGGAACGAAGATAATCGTGGTAAGACAAATCCCAAATATTATAAAACGTTAGTCATATTTCAATACTTATAAATCGGACTAATGATCTTATGTCTTTAGAGACATTCAAGATAGGCGTAAAAGGCGATCCATAGTCTTCGAAAGAGGGGCGGTTCCGTTAATCCCCCTAATTATAAACAAAGGGCTGTTTCGGGAATCTGGGATTTTCCACCGGGTTGCGGACCTTCAACTGAGGAGAATCAATTGTTCGAGGTTATTCGTACTCCCGAGCCTCTATACGTTCGTGGATTCTCATCGGGCAACGAATCAACAATCGAGGAGAAACCAAAAATAGAAGTGGTTCAAAATCAAAAGGGTAAAGATTTAGATCATTTATCAATAGTGTATTTTTGATAAATGAAAGTGTTCTAATGGTTCGTATTACGTTTAGGTGTTGACGAGCGGGAAGGTTTAGTACTCACGATATCAAGGTGTGTAACTTCACA
Organism: Gossypium rotundifolium; assembly: GCA_025506655.1. Lineage (NCBI taxonomy): Eukaryota > Viridiplantae > Streptophyta > Magnoliopsida > Malvales > Malvaceae > Gossypium > Gossypium rotundifolium. Next base: position 67,242,074 of record CP106722.1, read on the forward strand.
CTTATCTCGGGTTAGATGTCATACCGTAGTATTGAGCAAAATCGTAAAAAAATGACAAAATCGGTACAATACGAAATAATTGGTATTTTGGTGAAATTACATGAAAACGGTTAAAATTATGAAAATTACGAAAATGCCCTCGATGAGTAGTTGGTAAAATATATATTAAATGTCTCATGTAAATGGGTCAAGATGTGTTAGATCGTAAAATGGGTAGATAAGTATGCTAGTTAGTAAAATGGGTGAAATCTTTGATAGATAGTAAAATGGGTCAAATCTTTGATAAATAGTAAATGGGCGAAATCTCATTGGATCGTTAAATGGGCCGAAATCCCTAATAAATAGTAAATGGGCCGAAATCTCTGCTAGATCGATAAATGGGCCGAAATCTCTGCTAGATTGATAAATGGGTCGAAATCTCTGTTAGATCGTTAAATGGGTCGAAAACCCTGACAAATTGTTAAATGGGCCGAACTCTTTGCTAGATCGTTAATTGGGCCTAAGATGCTAAATTGCTAAATGGGCTAAATGTTATTTTGTAATTTTTGGGCCTTAATAAAAACTTGAAATATTGACTCATATGTAAATTGGGCCTTTTTGATAAAATCATCATATGTACATAGACTATTTTGCATACATGTTGCATGGGTTGGGATTAACGATGAAGAGAAGAAAGGCCTGTTGCCAAAATCTAGTTCGGTGGCTTTGCCACAAAATAATTAAATGGCTCATTGCCTCTAGTTCGGTGGCTCTACCACAAAATAATTAAATGGCTCATTGCCTCTAGTTCGGTGGCTCTGCCACAAATATTTTAATGGCTCAATGCCTCTAGTTCGGTGACTTTGTCACAATCTAGTTCGGTGGCTCTGCCACAAATATAAAATGGCTAAATGCCTACGATTGGTGTGTTGGCGGGGTGGGTTGACTTGATCCCCACAGGTGTGATGGTTGGTACGGGTGGTGTGTAGCGGATGGAAATTAGGTTTGGGTGGGAAATTTCATTATTTACATGCATCTCATTATTTATATTGTTAAACCCGTTGATAGGCTCAAGCCCAAAATAATGATTTGATGATCTGGCCCAATGGATAAAGTAAGTGAGTTATACACTGAGTTCTGAGTAACTCACTCCCTCAAATTTTTCATCTCAGGTAATGGAAATTGACGTGGACTTGGGCCGAGGATGACTTCGTGGAGGCCATACTGCAAACATGAGTTTAATAAACTTTGAACTTTTAGTAAGTACTTTCTTTAATTTGCTATTTTGGGTATGATGTAATAAGGCCTCTATTAATATTTTATGGATTTAAATTATGTTTTAGATATTTAATATGGGCTTATATTTATCTCATAATGTTTTTCTTAAAATACTTTGGGTTTTTCAAACATATGAAATTCCTTTATCTATTTTTAAATTTTAAATATTTTGAACTCTTATAAAAATTACTTTAAGGTTTTGATAATTAAATATTAAATGATGAGATTTTCAACTTATGTTTCTCAAACACATTAAACTGAAAATTATTTCTCTTGGTTTTTATTAAACTCTATTTTCAAAAAAAAAAAAAAAAGGGTTTTGATATACCGTTTCACCTAAATTATTGAGATAGTTCGATCTATGTAACAAACCAAATCTCGTCTTAACGCATAGGCCGGGCTTGGGTTGTTACATAATTTCTTTCATATTATTTATCTCTGGTACCTAAGACCTTCTGTTATCTTAAACATCTTCACACAATGCCAACAACGTCCTACACGGACTCAAATGGCAAAAAGAAGACAGAAAAATAGATATATGGGTTTTAAGATAAATAACAGTGAAATAAACGGAATTGAAGATAAAAGAAACAGAAAATTTGTTGAAAAAACAAAAAATTCTTGAAATTTCTTAAATAAAAGATTTTTATAATCCAGGATTACCTTTAGAATATTATAATTTTATAAACAAAATATGGAAAACCCATATTACCGAACAAAGAGCAAACTTTCGAAGAGCTCTTACGCAATTTTCAAATTTCTCAGTTGAAAAAAACAACTGAAGAAAATAAATTTGATGATTTATTACTAAAATCCATTTTATACAGAGATTGGGATGAGATCCTAGTCGAATATATGGATATTAAGGAGATAAATAATCTTCTTGATATATTCCAATATTTTATTAATAATGGAACAAACAGTCCTATTATTAATAAAATGTTTAGAATATGTCTATATAACAAATGTAGACAAATTCTACCACCAGATATTTTTTCAAAAATAAATAGAGCTATTTGCAACCAGCAAGCTCAGTATAAAGAAACATTTTCAAAATACTTTTTACAAGCTTATGTTTTTACTAATGATATAGGAGAACAATTTCCTACTATCAAATTCAGGCTTGATCATGAACCATTTGATATAACCAGTATTGAATGGGGATTTGTTAAAGAAATAACAGTCCAAAATCTTTCTTTTCATTTATTAAAAGATTTTCATGCTATAATAAAATCTAGATTAATAAATTTTATAAATATAGACGATTTTGTCTACTAAAAATTTTATCAGCCATATTAAATCTAGACTATTCGTACAATGCTTTGGGGAAGATCCCTCTCAACAGTTAACGAAGATGATCAATACTTGACAAAAAACCATTGACAAGTGTTATAATAATTTTCCAATTATCAAATCCAAGCCGAAATTGATATAATGACCAAGGCCCAGTATCTACTTCAACAAAATACTTATATGCTCTGGACCGATGGTAAAAGAATTTTAGCATACGACACTGGAAAAATCCAGGAAGAAAGAAATGAAGAAGCTTTTCAGTTATTAAAAAAGATAGCTGATATGGAGATCGATGATTATCTGAAAGCAACGGAAATCAAAGACACGTGGGAAAGCTAGAATACACCAGTTCCTTCACTAGAGTCATTACATCGCGATGAAATCGAGGAGATGAATCTCAGAAATATCCAAGAAGGATAATGACAAAACACAACACGTGGAAGAATGACATCCAAGAAAGGAGCATTCAATATTGGAGGAAAACACCATCCATAAATTGATGATGAGTAACGTGGAAGCAACCATCACATCAACAATTACATCAAGGAAGCTACGTGGAAGCAACCATAAAAGCTTGAGTAATATGGAAGCAACCATCACATCAAGGAAGCTACGTGGAAGCAACCATGAAGCTGACATTTAAGTCATCCTTATCAGGATACTATTCGGATTTGAAATGTAAATAAAATTGAGTTTAGAATTTTTACTATAAATAGGCATTGTTGTAACCTAAGCAAGGCATCGAGAAAAATATCAAATTTGGTTTTCTTTTGTATACTCTCTTGCTCAAGAAATCCAAGAAGTCTTTCTTGATCATCCTCTTGTAAATTATCCTTGTAAATTATCTACTACCTTTTGAGCAATAAAAACCTACGATATTATAATAGCCTTCCGTCCACTAATACTCATTTCTTGTACAGAAATCCTAGTAATCACAGGAATAAGATCTAGACCAGAACCACACTAGGGAAAGGCCTCAACGGATTAAAATTAACCGTCCACGGCTGAACTGTGAGATAGTGGCCAAAAACCACCCTAGGTCCTTGTGTCAAAACCATCTTGTAATCATCTTTGTCTTGAAAACGAACCAATTAGTATTCATTTTCTACATCCATTAATCGAAAGGGCTTATATGGTTTTCAAAGACTCAAAATTCAGTTGAAAAATATACCATATCCAATATTACACCTCAGTAATTTTACCACCACCATGGTTTCCATGTCTTTGACCAGAATTTTCTTGATTCTATCAGAGAAACCAATGGCAGGGATACCATTAACAGTGGATCTAAGGATGTCTTCATCTTCAAAATCGAAGTCTCCATCAAAAGTCTTGCTCGGGTTCATGGAGGAGACCAAATATCTAGAACTTTTTCTCCCAAGCAATTTATCTTTCCACGAAGGACCACTCACCAGGGCCATGTCCACCACCATGTTTTCTACTGTATTTTCATCAATATCCTTGAATCTTACTTTTTTGGTGTTACAGTCTTCGTTAGAACCATCGCCGTCACTTAGACAATCACCAGACTATTATGACTTTTATTTTTTAAATTTGTATAAATTTAGCAAACTATTAAATTATTTTCTCCTTATTGAACTATTAAGACTCTTCACTTTTAAAAATTTATATTAAATTAATAATTTGATGAACATGTGTAGATATCATTTTATAAAGAACATTTTTATATAATTTTTAATTTAATTTAATTATTTTATATTATTTAAGTAAGGTTATAAATAAAAAATATCTATGCAAATAATTTACTTTCCTTTCTACACATTAATCAAACAAGAAATATATTTTGTTTTTCTTTTATTATTACTTATCCAAATATAGGATTAAATAAGAATATTACTATTGATTATTTATTAATAAATTTTTATTTAAATTTAATCTGTTAGGTTAATAGAATATGATGAAAAAAATAAAAGATCTGGTAAAGTATATTGATTTCTCAAAAATTTACCGATCTACGTTGTTTTTGGAGAGAAAAAGGAAAACACGTTCTATAGGGTCTGCTTTTGCTGTCACATCAGTGAAAACGCACTTTGTAGAATGCATTTTTAGAAGAGAGAATAAAAACATTCCTAGTAGGGCACGTTTTCTTCCCAATAGCATCTTTTCTAACGGCTACAAGGACTCCAACAACCATAAAATTCCCTATATAAACCCCTCCAAACTTCATTCTTTTCAACCAAATACTCAATACTAATTCTTCCATTTTATGTTCTCAATCCTCAATTTTCAATTTTTGATCCTCGGTTATTATTTTTAAATTTTATTCTCTTCGATTTTATTTTATTCATTATAATTTTTAAAAGACAAATCAACTTATTCATTTGGATGACAAGCATATTTCCGGTATTCAATTACAAATGATAAGAAAATTTATTAAATTATTTAATTTTAAATAGTTAATTATTATATTTTTTAGATTGTAAATTTTTTATGTTTTACTCAGCTCGAAGATCGGATTTTTGAGACGTACATAAACATTTTAAGTGAAGGTGCACTGGATGTCATTTATAGACACTTGCGAGATGCATGATTTTTATACGTGGCTCGCATGCTCGAGGGGACTAAATTGGATCTCTCCCACTTATCAATGCTTTGGTCGAAAGATGAAGACTGGAGATACACACATTTCATCTTCTCTGTGGCGACTATACAATTACACTCGAGGATGTTACTTTAAAACTCGGCCTACGATTCGATAGGCAAGTTGTTACAGGGCCAGTTATTAGTGTTGATTGGAGTGCAACATGCGAGCAACTACTAGGGAAGGTGCTGAACAAGTTTAAGGGTAGCTAGATCGAGATGAGATGGTTTGAGGACAACTTCCAAACTATCGAGGCTTCTGCTAGTGATGTTGAAAAAGAATGATTTGCGTGCGCATTCATCTTGTGGTTGATCGGGGGTCTACTAATGCCAGATAAATCTTGCAATCTGGTACATTTAAGGTGGCTACTATTACTAGTCGACTTGAAAGAAGCGGGAAGACTTAGATATGAATCAGCGGTGCTTGTGACATTGTACAGAGAAATGTGTTGAGTGATGATACCCGAAAAAGTTAAAATCAACGGTTGCATGCTCCTTCTTCAATGTGGGCATAGTATCGACTACCATTTTTATGCCCTAGAATGGAACTCCCTTATGAATTCTCATTCATAATATGGTAAAATTCATTTGATAATATCATTACTGTTTTTATTTTTCATTGTTGTGATTTTGAAATAACATATTATTTAAATAGATGGAACAACCCCGCGAGACACAATAGTATACTGACCGAGCTTAAGGATTGGGCTAGCTTTAAAGCAACAAACCGAAGATGAGGTTAGGTTATCAATTTCAAAGTTATATAATATTTATTTTAGCACTTGAAATTAAATATTAAGCAGGAACTAAAAATTACAAAATTGTACTCTAGTTTGTATGGATGCCATATGTGGATCCAAGGATTCAAGAATGCATCCTAGTCAAATTTTTGGCCAATCAAAACATCTAGTACATCAAAGTGTCATTGGTTATTTTTGCAACGGTGGAGATGCACGAATCCGACCAAGTGATGTGGTAGTTCGGGTGTACGTAATGTGTAACAACCCATTTTTAGTGAAATCAGAATAGTGGTTTCAGGACCACAAATTGGATGAGTAAATATTTATTTTTTTATTTTAATTTCTATAGCATGTTAGTAGAGTTGTATAAAAATTTTGTTAAGAAATTTTGACCTTTGCATGCTTAATTAAGTGAAAATGACTAAATTGTAAAAGTAGAGTTCTAGCAGTTAAAGTATCAATTAACTATAGAACTTTAAAGTGAAAGGATTTAGATGATAATTAAGCCAATAGAATAGTTAGTGGAATTATATGGCAAGGTTTTATTGAAATTTATAAAGTCTTTAAAGGTTATTTTGTTAAATAGACAATTAAATTAAAATGTTAAGTAAATTAAAACAAACGGATGTCATCTTCTTTGTTGATAACCTTAAAAGAACCGAAAATTCATTGTTAAGAGAGGGGAAGCTTTTGGCTATGAAAAATCCTTCATGTAAGCTAGGTTTTCAAGCCCATTTTTAATGATTTTTATGTTTTCGGAGTCGTGGTAGCTTATAAACTAATTTGCAAAATTGTTAATGGTGTAGGGTTTCATCATGAATTTTCTTGCATGATTTATGAATTTTTAATGAAAGATTATGAGTCCTTGTAGATAAATAAATAAGTTTTGTAAAGTGATTTTCGATGAAAATGTCATTTAGGGACTTATTTGTAAAACTAGTGATATACCATGGTTAAATTGTGAAATGATGATTTGTATAAGTTGATATGGGTTCATAATAGATGCGGCTAGCATGAGTTAGGGATGAGAATGCTTAGATTTCAATTTATGAGTTTAAAGACTAAATTGTAAAAAGGTTAAAATGTTAGGGGAAAATTTTAATTATGTATAAATGTGGATTATAGATTGAATTGAATGTTTAAGATTGATTGAAACACTTAACTGAATATAATTGTTTATTTAGATAATGATAAATCTCAACTAGATTTAAACCGAGGAAAGAAAAAAGTCACGAATTAGCTCGATCGTACTTTTACGCTCTAGTTGTCAGGTAAGTTCATAGTATTTCTATACGCAATTGAATTTCTACTTGTATGTTTACAATATAGTTATGTAATTAATTGCTTATACTTAATTATTCATTGAATTGCACATACGTGCCCCTGTTTGTACTTTGGTACCCCTAAATTACACATACATGCCATTGTTTGTACTTCAGTACCCCTAAATTGCACATGCGTGTCCTTGTTTGTACTTCGATACCCCTAAATTACACATACGTGCCCCTGTTTGTACTTCAGTACCACTAAATTGCACATGCGTGCCCCTGTATACACTTCGGTAACTTTAAATTGAGTAAAATATAAGTTGCATTCAGTTGTTATTAAGTTAAAAGATTAACTATGTTCTTACTAAGCCCTGTAAGCTTATACATTTTTGTGTATTGTTTTGTAGATCGTTATTGCTGACTTTTGGACAGATCGAATCTTCGGCTCGCACTATCTGCCGATGTTGGTAGTTCTTATGCTCCATAGGGTTGTGGCATGTATATGTGGCTATATAGGTTGTAATGGTACGTTATGACAAGATACTAAACTAAGTTGTTACATACATTACTAAGATTGTAAATAGGTATCTTTTTGGTTTGGTTAGAATGGTTTGGAAGTAAACACTGGTGGCGTGTTTTGACTTGTAGGTGACTTAAGTTACAATGCTTTATATGGTCTCAATTATGGTATGCTTTGAGATGATATTGCTTTAGATGTATATGTTAGAATTATGGTCAGTTATGCATAAGTTGGATGTGATTCAGGTGCCTTTCGGCATATTGGTTGGATGTATTTTTGGCCTATATAATTGTTCTTATTACGCATGTTTTGGTATTTTTTGATGCTTTGATTATATATGCATATTACTTGTAGGAACATGCTTGAATGGGTGAAAGAAATGACTTGATTTTGGCCAATTTCTTGTCCACACGACCTAAGACACGGGCGTGTGTCCTCTATAGGTTTTTATCGTTACAAGTCAAGCAGTTACACGACCTAGCACACGGCTTGACACATGGACGTCTAAGCCCATTTCGAGAGTTACACAGCCTGGCACACGAGCATGTAGCTTGGCCGTGTGACCCAAGTCAAAGAGTTACATGAGCACGGATACGGGCTAGGGCACGACTGTGTGTCCCTATTTCGAGTGTTACACGGCCTGAGGCACGGGCGTGTGTCTTAGTCGTGTGAGTCACACGACCACATGACCCCTACAGTTTGAATTTTTCTAACTTTTTATTCAATGTTTCAAATGTTCCTGGTTTAGTCCTGAATCATTTCTAAAGTGATTCTAAGGCCCTGAGGGCTTGAATAAGGGATGATATGCATGTATATTAATGGATTATGCTATGTTTATTGAAATGTTTGTAAATGAATGATTTTAGGTTATGTTTATTCGGTAATGCTCCATAACCCTATTCTGGCGACGGATATGGATTAGGGGTGTTACATTTAGTTGTATTAGAGCTACAGCTTAGTCTATTCTAGGACTAACGTAGCAAAATAAAGTTTAGTATACACATGCCACATATACACTATAATAGTGTGACGTTTTTGATCTGTTCTAACATTTTGTTTCTTATAGATTTACAATGTCAACTGAATCAAGTCGAGCTATAATTAATGAAGTTGAAAGTAATGTTCAAGCTTCGAATCTGGAGGCAAGCAATAGTTCACCTATTATACAATCCATGGGTGATGAGATAAAAATGTATTTCTTGGAATGATAAACCAACGGTTCAACGAATTCAAGCAAACAAATCTCGCAACTCCACCACCTCCACCCCTTGTTGTGCCTTTAGCACATCTGAATACTCCAAACCATGTACCTATAACGGTTACCTAGGTATCTACTGACAAAATTTAGAAATATGGAGAGGAAGAGTTCAAAGGTACGGTAGAAGATGATCCGTCAAAAGCCGAGTATTGGTTATTGAACACAAAGATAGTTTTTGTGGAGTTATTGTGCACCCCTGAAGATTGCTTGAGGTGTGCGGTGTCCTTACTAAAAGATGAGGAGTATCTATAGTTGGATACTTTGAGTACGATGGTATCAGATGATCGGGTTTATTGGGACTTCTTTAAAAATGAATTCAAGAAAAAGTATGTTAGCTGGGTGTTCATTGACTGGAAAAAGAAAGAGTTTCTCGAGTTAAAACAAGGAAACCGGATTGTAGCTGAGTATGAATGTGAATTTGTACAATTAAGTAAGTATACTCATAACATCATATCAAATGAAGGGGAAATGTGTATTAGATTTGAAGATGGGTTGGACGATGAGATCCATATGGCTATAGCAGCATTAAAATTACGAGATTTTGTAGAACTTTCAGAGCGGGCTCAAAAGGTAGAAGAGATTTGTAAAAGCAAACGACAATCAAACTCGAGATTATAACAAGAGGGGGTCCTTCAAACCTACTTAAACATCTCTATGGAAGAAATTTAGAAATGACACCAGTCGATCAGTTGCTCCTTCAGAGTTTGTTAATATAAAGAAACTAAGACAAAGCAATTTCTAGTCAGTCAACTCTCCAGCTTCAAGTGTTGGAAGTGTAAAAAATGTAGAGAGAACCGTTCCAGTGTGTGATGAATGCAATAAAAGACATTTCGGAGAGTGTCAATCAAAATTGAGAGCTTGTTTCCGCTGTGGGCCTACTGACCATTTTCTTCGTAACTATCTAAAGAAGCACAATGATTTTGGAAATCAGTCAAATAATACTGACGTAACTTCTTGGAGTGGTAGACGATTTGGAAACATTAGAAATACTACTCTCGATTAAGGAAAGAACAACAAGATAAACGAATGGTCTGAAGCGAGAACACCAGCCAAACCTATGCAATCTGAGCTCGAGAGTAAGCTACTGCTCCAGATGTTATTGCGGGTGTTTTTTCTCTATTTGATATTAATGTATATGCATTGATTGATCCTTGATCAACTCATACGTATATATGCACTACATTAGTAAACAAAAACAAAATACCTGTTGAATTCACTGAATATATTGTTTTAGTTAATCAGTTATGTTTTAGTTAATCAATTATGTAGACCATGTCCACTAAAAATTAGGGGTTACGATTTCTTGACTGGTTTGATGCTGTTACCCTTTGATGAATTTGATGTAATTCTGGGTATGGACCAGTCTACATGATGCTATTGTGAATTGTGGAAGAAAACAAATTGTGCTAAAATGTCGGAATGGTAATCGGGTCTGAATTGTGTCAGACAGATTGGATGGTACATCTAATATAATCTAAGCTATGACGACACAGAAATATGTTAAAAAGGGCTATGAAGCATATCTCGTTTACGTAGTTGATTCCAGGGTTTCAGAATTGAAATTACAATCAGTTCCTTTTGTATATGAGCTCTTGAATGTTCTTCTAGAAGAGTTACTAGGGTTACTACCGATCTGAAAGGTTGAGTTTGCTATTCATTTAGTTCCGAGAACATCTCTGATGTCGATAACTCTTTACAAAATGTGCAATAGCCCAAAATAGGGCCTATTCGAAACAGTGGTTCCGAGACCACAAACTTGAAATAAAAATATTTAATTTATGATTGTTTTAGAGTCTATGATATGTTTGGTTGATGGTGTGCAAATTTTGTTAAAGTAATTTCTATTGATAAAGTGCCCAATTTTATTATTGGGATTAAATTGCATTAATTGCAAAATATGAGTTCTAGAACATAAGTACTTTATTTAAGTGGGGGTTTAAACTAGAGGTCTTTAAATGACAAATAGACCATCATATTTTGTTATGGACAAAACTAGTCATGGAAGGGTAAAAATTGAAGGTTTAGTAAAAAGGGTATTTTTTTCATTTGGGTGTTTTAAGGCATAAAAGACAAAATTAAAACAAAAAAATTGGCTCATTCTCTTCTCCATGCTGCCAAAATTTTTAAGAAGCCATGGCTAGGGTTTCAAGCTTTTTCAAAGCTCAATTGTAAGTGCATTTGAGCCCGTTTTTAATATTCTTCGTATTTTTGAGATCCTAGAAGCTTAACCTTTTTATTTTTACCATTTATTTGCACGAAAAATGAAGTTTAAAAATTTACCCATTCTAGATATTTGTGCATTTTGATGTTTAATGGTAGAATAAGGGTGCACGAGGTTAGAAGAACGATTTTTGTTAAGTGATATTCGTTGAAAATGGTTAAAATGGGTTAATTAGTAAAAGTTGTAAATGCTCCTAAAAGTGTGAAATAATAAGAATTTGAGGTTGCTTTGGAAAAGAAAAAGGGTCGGTTGACCTTGAATTTTATAGAAATTGAATAAAAGTCATATTACGAGCCTAGGGGCAAAATCGTAATTATGAGAAAGTTTAGGGGCAAAATTGTAAATTCTCCGTCGTATGATTTTTGTATTAAAATGAGTAACGTGAGTGATAATTAAGTGAAATGTGACATTTTAGATCAAATAAATCGATATTTGGACCAAGTACAGGGAAATGTCAATCAAAATGACCAATTCGCGTCGAGGTAAGTTCATATGGTTAGTTTATAGTGAACGATTATTAAATTTGAATTGAGATGATGTATTATTTTATATATGCTTGTTATATAATCATGACTTTATGCAAGTACGAGATTGGATTGAAGGATCAATCGTGAGAAATGTAGGGTCAAGTACATTCGTACTACGACTCGTGATGAATTGACGGAAAAGACCATGGTTGGACCATGGCAGTGAGTGTGCCAGTGTAAGACCATGTCTGGGACATGGCATTGGCCTTATGTTGTGTCAGTGTAAGACCATGTCTAGGACATGGCATCGACACCGAGATGAGTATGAGCTAGTGTAAGGCCATGTCTGGGACATGACATCGGCACAAATAGGGGAGACTCAGTGGAAGACCATGTCTGGGACATGGCATCGGTACTGATATGTGATCCCATGCAAGACCATATCTAGGATATGGTATTGGTGTCCTACTAGGTGTTTGATATATCCTGAACATCCCTAATATTACAGGTAGTTCAATGGGAAATTCAAAGAGTATGCTCAAGATAATAAGAGTAGGATATGTGAGTACTATGACTAGGCTCAGGTATGTATATGAGACTTATAAATAATGTGCTCGGATTATGATGCATTATTTATAAGGATGCAAACGAGTAAGATGTGTCTATGATCACTTGATTGTTATTTGCCAAGTTATAATATGCACTGGTGTGAGTGTGTATAAATGAAAGTGAACACAAAGAATTAATGAATGAGTGAAATTGACATTAAAATAGTTGTGGGTAGCAGCATTAGTATAACTTTGAAAAAATCACCACAAATGGTGGAAATTTAATTAAAGGCTGGGTGCAATACAAAATTAAAGCTTAATGAGTCTATTTTTTTTATAAAAGAAATAGAGTAAGCAAAAGAAGTGTGAATTATGAGATATTTGAATTTTAGTGAGACAGAGTCAGAATGAGTTTTGGAAACCCTTGTTCCAACTTTGGAAAATTAGTAAAAATTGTAAAAAAAATAATTATAAACTATAATTCATATGCTTCAAATCCTTAATAAGTTTATTTTCAAGTGAAATAAATGAGAACATCATATGAATTTTATAGGAGGAGAAAATTGATTCGTAGTGAAGAAGTGTTAGAACTGTTGGACAGCAAAATAGGGGTAAATTTAATGAATAAATTGTATTAATTTGCTAGACCAAAAATTCTAAAATTTCTCTGGTAAGAAGTTATGTGAGTCTTGTTTCATGGAAAATTAACAGTTCTTCATTCAGAGCTTTGTAGCTCGAGAAATAAATAATTTAGTGGTAGTGACTCAAGTAGACAGATTAATGTGAACATGAGTAATAAGGTATAAGCATGTGATATGATGATTATATCATCTTAAGAAATTATTGTGAGGATTTACCCACACAAGTTTATTAATTTCTTGTTATTTGCATATGAACTTACTAAGAATTTATGCTTACTTCCCCTCTCTTTTCCCTTGCCTTGTAGTATCGCCAAGTTAGCTCGGGGAACGGTGGACGTCGAAGATTCGCTCACACTATCAATTGGAACACTTGGTATATCTAGATACATTAATTTTTGGGTTATGGCATGTATAATAGGCTTGGTCGTTTTGTCATATATGTCATATTTCTTATGGCCTAAAATGTTGGCCCTTATATAAATGTTCATTTTGATTAAGGCTATCTATAGATGGCCAATATTGATGGTTGTTATACGCCTATGATGTGGTTATTCATGTATGTGGTAATTGCATAATTGAGATGTTGTGGATGTGGTTTACAAATGATTTCATGAATGAGAATGTGTATGGGAATGTGTATGCAAAATTAGATATTCGGATGTCCAATTATAGCATGACACATGTTGACGAAATGGATACAAGAGAGTTTGTGTTTTAGAGTGGGGAACTAGCTTGGAAAATAGCCAACTTCCAGGCCACACGGGCAGAGACACGGCTATGTGTCTCAGTCATGTGACAGACACGGCCTAAGGACACGGGCGTGTGCCAAGGCCATGTGATGCTATTTTGATGATGATGTCATAAACAGAGAGTTACACGGGTTAGGAACACGGACGTGTCCCAGACCACACGGGCGTATGACCCCTGTTTTGACAAAATTTTCTAAATTTTCCCAAAAGTTTCCCAAGTTCTCAGTTTAGTCCCGAACCATCTTAAAAGATGTTTTGAGCTTTATAAGCCCATATAAGGGACAAAATGAATGTGTTAGAAAAGTTTTAAATTTGACAAAATTTTATGACCCAATTTTATATGTTCAAGAAATTTTAAGTCCGGTAACACCTCGTACCCTATTCCGGCATTGTATACGGGTAAGGGGTGTTATAGAATGGCACCTACAGAGTTGAAAGACCTGAAAGCAAAGTTGCAAGAGTTGAGAAACAGAGGTTTTGCTCAACCCAATTTTTCTCCTTGGGGTGCTCTAATGTTATTTGTTAAGAAAAAGGACGGGGCCATGCGATTATGTATTGACTATCGACAACTCAACAAAGTCACGATCAATAACAAGTATACATTGCCACATATTTCCAATTTGTTTGATCAATTGAAAGGTCCGATAGTATTTTCAAAGATTCTTAACATCCAAAAATTTGAGTATCAATATGTTGCTTGTCTTTGGTGTTAGCTCGGGTATAATTTTATTGTGTGCTTAATATAGTCTTGAAAAAGGCTCGGGTTTACTTGGAATTAGAATAAATTTTACTAAAGAGTACTTTAGTGTAGAGAAATCAGGTGACCTTGAAGTTAAATTAATTAAGTGATAAAAGATGGCATAAGATGAGTAATTGGCAAAGAGGTGATTGCGCCATAAGCTGGACTTGAGGGGAGAGGTTCGGATCTCCTAGCATGCATTTTGGTGACTTTAATTTTTGCATCTATATGGCATGTGTCGGTCATGGATAAGGATTAGGATGAGTTGGATTAAATTTTTATGGTAAGAGGACTTAAGGTTATGGTAAGCATGAGTTAAGGGATGGAATTGCTTGACTTTGGGGATAGGATTTCTCAAACTTAAGGAAAATGGAGGATGGTAAGGCTTGAGTCTAGGTTGATGTTTTGGTAACTTTTTCATGGCCATTTTGACCATGAATGGGGACGGTTTTGTAGACTAAAGGAGGGAGCCGATATTGGGTGGTGAATTTTGGCGATAGGCTAGTTTGGTTGGTAGCTTTGGGGGGTATTACCTTTTGGTCATTTTTGCTTTTGGAAAACACTTTCTCTCCATCCATTTTTCTCCCTTGGCCAAATGTATTGGTATAGAAGAAAAAAAAACTTTTGTTTCATTTCTTATGGCCATAGTTTTGACCATTTGATCACCTTATTTTTGCAAAACCTCTCCTAGTGCCGAAACTACCAACACAACAAGCCATAGTTTTCATCCCCCATTGCCGAATGCACCATTGTCTTAAACACTCTCTCTTTGCTTTTCTTTTACCTTGGATAATTTAATTATAAACCTATCATTCTCTTTCTCTTTCTTTCATCTCTTATTTTCTTTTCAACCATACTTTCTTCATTATTTTTCTCTCATGGCCTAATGTTAGTGACTATCTACCTAAACCGAAAGTTTCTTTACTTTTCACATATTCTTTCTTCTCAATTCTGTTTTATTCAAACTTTGAATATTCGGCAAGAACCCTCTTTGATAGTTTTAATTTTGTTCTTATTTGCTTTATTGCCGAATCCTTAAGTTGGTTTTAGAAAGCCTTTTGACCGAAATCTTCATCCATTTCTCTTAAATAAATTCTCTTCATTTTATAGTGAAATAGAGAAAGGCCGAAACTCAAGTGTTCGTAAGTGTCGTGAATCATTGGAATCGATTTAAGGTGTTAAGGTAAGGGATTATTAAGGACTCTTATATTACTCGACATACTGATATAGATGGATTATTAATCGATTTTGTTTTAGGGGATGTTATCGATTGATTGTCATATTTTGGAACGAGGATATTTGTGGTAAGCCAATCTCACTCTTAAAATCGTTAGTCATAATTTCGATAATTTATTAGTTGGACTAATGATCTTTTGACAATAGAGACAATCATGATAGGGACGAAAATGGCGGTAAATAGTGTTCGGAGGAGGGGTGGTTCTGCTATTCCCCCTAAGTTTAAGCGAAGGACTGTTTTGGGAATCCGAGATTTTCCACCAGGTTGTGTACGCTCATCCGAGGAGAACCAGTTGTTTGAAGTCATTCGTACTCCCGAACCTTTGTTTGTTCGTGGATTTTCATCGGGTAACGAACCAACAATCGGGGAGAAACCGCAAATAGAAATGGTTTGAAATTCTGAGGGTAAAAGTCTAGATCGTTATTCTAAGATTCGATTTGTAAATAAATAATAGTGTTCTAATTTATCGTGATGTGTTTAGGTATCGATGAGCGGGAAAGTCTAGTTCTCACAGTAACCAGGTGTGTAACTTCACACTTATTCCGGGTTAGATACTATACCGTAAGTATTGGGATAAAATCGTAAAGATGGCAAAATCAGAAAATGCGTAATAATTAACACTTTTGTGAAATGCATGAAAACAATTAAAGTCGTGAAATTTATGAAAAATGCCCTCAATGAGTTAATCGGTAAATAATAAATTTTAATGATAGATCGTTAAATGGGCCGAAAAATGTTAGATCGTTAAATGGGCCAAAAAAATGCTAGATCGTTAAATGGGCCGAAAAAAAGCTAGATCGTTAAATGGGCCAAAAATCTGCTAGATCGTTAAATGGGTAGAAAAATGTTAGATCGTTAAATGGGCCAAAAAATGTTAGATCGTTAAATGTGCCGAAAAATGCTAGATCGTTAAATGCTAGATCGTTAAGTGGTCTGAAAATTTGCTTGATCGTTAAATGGGCCAAAAATCTGCTAGATCGTTAAGTGGGCCGAAAATCTGCTAGATCGTTAAATAGGCCAAAAATCTGCTAGATCGTTAAATGGGCTAAAAATCTGCTAGATCGTTAAATGGGCCGAATCTGCTAGATCGATATATGGGCCAAAGTTTGCTAGATTGGTAAATGGCTATATGTTATTTTTGTCTTATGGGCCAAAATGAAAATTTGAAATATAGACTCACAAGTATTATGAGTTTTTGTTAAATTATCATATGAATATAGATTATATGCATACATGATTGCATGGGTTGGGATAAATGATGAAGAGAAGAAAGGCCTGTTGCCAAAATCTAGTTCGGTGGCTCTGCCACAAATATTTTAATGGCTTAATGCCTTTAGTTCGGTGACTTTGTCACAATCTAGTTCGGTGCTGGATCACAACATTTTTAAAAATGGCTTTATGCCTACGATTGGTGTGTTGGTGGGGTGGGTTGACTTGATCCCCACAGGTGTGTTGGTTGGTACGGGTGGTGTGTAGCGGATGGAAGTTTGGTTGGGAATTTTATTTTATATGCATTTTATTTATTATATTGTTACATTCATATATGAGCTCAAGCCCAAAATAATTACTTTATGATCCGGCCCAGTGGATATGGTAAGTGAGTTATACACTGAGTTCTGAGTAACTCACTCCGTTTAATTATCCATCTCAGGTAATGGCAATTGACGGAGGCTTGGGCCGAGGATGACTTCATGGAGGCCATACCTCGAACATGGGCTTTATAAACTATGAACTTTTAATTAAGTGAATTTTTTTAATTACTATTTTGGGTATGATGTAGTAAGGCCTTTATTAATATTTCATGGATTTTTATGTGTGGATGGATTTAAATTTTGTTTTAGGTATTTAATATGGGCTTATGTTAATCCTATAATGTTTCCTTAAAATACTTTGGTTTTAAAACATATGAGATCCTTTAACTATCCTTGTTTTCAATTTCTTTTGAACTCTTTAAAACTACTTTAAGTTTTTTTTGACAATTAAATACTAAATGATAAGATTTCAACTAATGTTTCTTAAATTCATCAATTTTAAATCATTTTTTTCTTGGTTTTTACTAAACTTCACTTTCAAGAGGTTTTGTAGAATGGTTTCACCTATATCATTAGAAAAATTAAAAGGATGTTCGATCTGTGTGACAAACCAAATCTCGTCTTAAGGCATAGACCTGGTTTGAGGTGTTACATTTAATGGTATCAGAGCTGGTTTTAAAACTCGACTGTGGTTGGGTTCAGTAAATAACTTCCGTCTGAAATTATTTTTAAAGTTAGTATGGCACCACAAGCATCCAGCACCAAGTCAAGTAAGTATTCATTACTGAATGATTATTATGATGATATGATTATAGGAACACTCTCGAACTTCTAGTTTTAGATGTTGAAAATTGTAGAGATCGAGACTATAAGATGTGTTTGCAAAAAAATAACTTTATCTCTTGAATCTCATAAAATATCGTTAATAAACTCTGAAACAGTTTTCTAATTCATAAAATCCGTAATCAGATTAAAATGAGTTAGTCAGTATGAGCGCCAGAGGACGGGGACGTGGTAGACGTGGCCGTGGTAGAGGCCGAGGTGCTAGAGCTGTGTTTGAGGAATCGGGACATATTCTGGAAATGGATGCACCGGAATCACCAGCGTCGGAAAATGATTCACAAGAGAATAGGAGAGAAGATAATGCTTTGACACGAGCAATGTTACAAGTCCTTGAAAGGGTCGCTGGATCTAGAACTGGGCCAGCAATTCGTGGGTCGATATCGGAGCGATTGAAATCAAGTGGTGCTGAGGTTTTTAGCGGTGTCTCAGGTGTAGCTCCAAATGTTGCTGAATATTGGCTTGAGGCGGTGGAGCGAATTATGGACGACCTAGAATGCACTATAGAACGGAAACTAAGGGAAGCAGTGTCTTTATTAAGGGACGAGGCATACCAATGGTGGCTTACTTCCGAGAAGGCACTGAAGCTACATTTGTTACTTGGGAATTCCTCAAAGCTGCCTTTCAAGGGAAATATGTAGGAATAAGTTAAGTGGATGCTCAGAGGAAGGAATTCCTGAACCTGATTCAAGGAAATAAGACAGTGGCAGCGTATGAGGCTGAGTTTTTACGCTTGAGTCGCTATGCTCGGACAATAGTGCCAACGGATCATGAGCGCTGTGTACGCTTCGAGGATGGGCTGAATGATGAGTTGCGGGTTTTGATAGCCCCACAACAAGTTAGAACTTTTGCCACACTTGTGGAGAAAGCCAAGATAGCCGAAGAGGCTAAGAGCTCAGAACGTCAGAACCGGGAAAGAGTTAGAGGCAAGAGAGATATAACGTATTCGGGTTCTTCAAAAAGGTTTCAATAGTGGCCTCAGAATGATGAGCCAGCTCAAGGTAGAGCACCTGTGGCTATTAATCAGAGTCGAGACTGTGCTGAATGTGGGAAACGACATTCCAGAGAGTGCTGGAGGAAAACTGGTGCTTGTTATAAATGTGGTTCAATAGATCATCAATATAAGAATTACCCTCGACGGATGGATACGACTCAGGAAGCTCGTAATCCTGATGTACAGCCGACCAGAGGTACTCAGCAGCCACCTAGAAGCCGTGGACCGAGTCGTGGTGGTAATGGGGCTGGACGTGGTCAAGGTGTGCCGGGTCGAGGCAATGGTTCTAGAGGTAACGCGGATGCAAGACAGCCAGGATTGGTCTATGCAGTTAGACGCCGCGAGGATGGCAATGCACCTGATGTGATAACTGGTACGTTCTTCATCTATGATGTACCTGTTACTGCTTTGATAAATATTGGTTCTACCCACTCGTATGTTGCTAGTGCCATATCTGGAAACTTGAATCTAAAATCTGAAATTACTGATAGTGAGATTGAAACACCCCAAACCCGGCCCAAAAAGCCTAACCGGATTTGATATGTTCCTCAAATCTAACTTTAGCAAATTCTCGTTTTATTTAAGAAAAACTTGATGATTTTGTAGGAAACAGATTTAACTTAATATTATAGCCTGAAATCAAATTTTATAGTAAATTTATGTCTTTAAAAACATTACTTTTAGAAGGAATTAATAAATTAAAAGAAAACCAAATTTAAGGAATTTACTTTAATATATATAAATATTAGTGACAAAACATTTTTAAATTATTTATCGAAAAACCATTTAGTTATTTAATAGATATTTGTTCATGGCAAAATAAAAGTCCAAACACAAAAATTAAAACAGTTTATAGTGGCCTTATTACTAAAATAGCAAACCCATAATAAAGTCTAAGTAATAAAATTTTTATAAGTTTAAATTGGAAAGTCTTCAAAATACTTGATATGAGCATTGGTCACCACGGAGTACTTGCTGACCCGATCCATCGCACTACGAATCCTCTGAAAAGTTATCCCACAAAAATAGGTGAGTTATAAACTCAATGTGTAAACATACATTAAAAAGCCCATTTGATCATAACTTTAAAGCCCATTAATTACACATATGGCCATAGGCCCATTTAGCTTATATTTAGCCCAAAAGCCCATTTTCATAGCAGATTAAATAATAATCATTTAAATCACATGAATATGTACAAATAATGAAATGCAAACCCGGCCCACCTAATATCCATCCGCTACACACCACCCGTACCAACCAACACACCGTGGGGATTACTAAATCGACCCTCCATCCGCTACACACCATCGAAGGCGATTCTTTGCAATCAACATGCACATCGCCTTATAATTTTGTGGCAAGGCCACCAGACAAAATTTGTGACCGAAGTCACCGGATTTCAAATATGTGACCGAAGTCACCAGATTCACATATATGTGATCGAAGTCACCGGATTTCAAATATGTGACCGAAGTCACCGAAAATTGTGGTAAAACCACCAGAATACTTCCCCTTTATCAAATTCACCCATATGCCCATGCACATACATATTATTCATTTTTCATGCCATTTACCCCAAAATCATAACAAAATCATACTTATCTCACAAATATGCATATAGCAAAAATTAACAGAATATTTGGGGTAAACATACCTGAATATCGTATACCACTGAATGGTATCCACAATCATTTTCAAACACATAGTCATATAATCACATTTAAAAGTAGATTTATGAGATTTTATTGTAAGGTTACACACCTTATGACCGTGAGAACGATACTCTCTCGCTCGTCAACACCTAGTTAATCATCACACTTGGTTAGTATACACTATTACTAATAAAACTATATTTATTGACGAAAGATCTAAATCCTTACCCTCAGATTCTCGAACAACCGTTATTTGTGGTTTTTCTCCGCTAGATGGATTAAAACCCGCTGATATCCCACCAACGTAAAGTGGTTCGGTTGTACGTACTACTTCAAATAATCGATCTTCGTTAGCAGAGGGTCCAAAACCCGGTGGAATATCTCTTACCGCCGATACAGCCCTTCTTTTGAAATTCGATGGTAAAACAGTGCCTCCTCTCTTCCAAACACTCCGTACTGCTCTTTTCTTACCTATCTTGTTAGTCTTAAATCACCCCTAAAAATAAGATTGATTAGTGATCCATTCTAAAAGGATTGATACAATCAAAATTAATAATCCTTACCTTGGATGATTTCGAAAGATCACTTCTTAAAAGTTGGCTTCAACAAAGATCCTTAAAAATCCTTTCCAAGGATTCGGCCTAGGAGAGAAAAATAAGAGGATTTATGTTTTCTAAATCAACTATAGTAAAAAGAAATAAAGAAAACAATTGACAAAACCTTACTTGATCACTTTGAATATTCGGCCTTGAACAAAAAGAAGAGAATAAAATGATGATTCAGCTTGCACAAAAAAAAAAAAAAGAAAAGAGAAAAAGATAGTGATTTATGGCTAAAATGGTTTCGGTTTTCAATAAAAGAAAAGAAAGATTTAGATGAAAAAGAAAGGTGATTTGGTTTGACAAAAGAGAAGGGAAGTATGTTGATTTTGGTGTTGATAGAAAATAGTTTCGGTTAAGAGTGAAGAAGAAAGAAAAATGAAAAGAGAAGGAAAGAGAAAAGAAAGAAAAAGAGAAAGAGAAAGAGAGATTAAAAGAAGAAGATGATGATGATGATGTTGATTCTCAAATGAAAAGAGATAGGTTTAGGGACCTATGCACATTCGGCCAAGAGGAAGAAATTGAAAAAGAAAATAGTTCTTTGCACTTTGGTAGTTTCGGCAATGAGAGAAAAAGAAAAGAAGAAAAAATGTTTTCCAATCTTTTGATGCTTATGACTAAAGAAGACCACAATTTGAGAGAAAAAGTATTTTAACCAAAACGGTCAAAATGAAGCTAAAACAAAGAGAAATTTTTACCTAAACTCTTTAACAAATTCGGCTAGGAGAAAAAAACTTTTGGAGAAGTGAGAAAAGATGCACAAAAATGCAAGACTTTTTGGCCAACTTTCCCCCCTAATGGCAAAGCAAAAATTCGGCCAACCTATGCCAACATTATCCCCCTTTTTCCTCCTTGTTTCTTCCCCATCAACCTTTAATTTGCTATCACAATTAACCATCCCCTTTAGCCCCTAAAACCGACTAGATTCATGGTCAAATGACCATAAGAAAGTTTCCAAGACAAAGCCCTTACTTCAAGCCTTTTGTCCCCCTCATCTTATCATCCTTTCATGATTCCATACAATATATTCTTGCTTACCTTATTCATATGGTCAAATAACCAAAATTAAAAAGATGCTCATCCATTCTAGAAGAGTCTTGGCGACACTATAGGGAAGGAAACAAAATAAAATCCTCCCATTTGCTAGCTAGGGATTCGAACCTCTCCCCTCAAGCACTCATCCATGCATCCTAACCACCTTGCCAATTACTCATCTTATGCTTAAAACCCCTTGTCATTATTTCTTAAAGCCTAACATGCTTAGCTCCATCTTAATTATTAGAAATTAAAAGTTTCACTAAGCATTCACTTAATTAATGAAGTTCAAAAATAACTTCCAAAATACACTCAAACATATTTAAGCATGCAACATCATTCAATTAAGTAAAGATGCATAACCCCTAATTATCAGGATGTTACAGTTCTACCCCCTTAAAATAATTTCGTCCTCGAAATTACCTGGCTGGAATAAGTGTGGGTATTGCTGTCACATCGCTTCTCCGTTCCCACGAAGCTTCTTCGATCCATGATTACGCCATAACACTTTGACGAGAGGAACCGACTTTCTCAGTAAAACCTTTACATCTCGCCTCCGAATTTGAATTGGCTCCTCTTCATAAGACAAATCGGTCTTAATTCCACCTCTTCAACGGCACTACATGAGATGGATCTAACCAGTAGCGTAACATTGAAACATGGAACACATCGTGCATTTGCTTCAACTCAAGGTAATTCTAACCGATATGCCACAGATCCGGCCGCTTCAAAACTCGATAAGGTCCAATGAACACGGGACTTAGCTTCCCTTTGCGACCAAATCTCATTACCTTTTTCCGGGTGAAACTTTTAGGAAAACTTGGTCCCCACAAGAAACTCTATTTCTTTCCGCTTTAGATCTGCGTCGACTTTTTTTCTGTCGGATGCTTCTTTTAACCGAGCCCGCTTACCTTAACCTTTTCTTTGGATTCACCACTATTTACGGACCCAAAATCGATGTTCCCTAATTACATCCAACACGTAGGAGTGCGGCACTTAGTCAAATAGTGCTTCATATGGTGCCATCCGAATCTTGGCTTGGTAAGCTGTTATTGTACGTAAATTCGCTAATGGTAAGAATTCCTCCCAACTTCCTTGAAATCTATCACACAACCCTTAACATATCTTCTAAGATTTGGATTACTCTTTCAGATCGACCATCCGACCGAGGATGAAATGCCGCATCAAGTCCAATCTGGTACCCAAAGCCCGATGCAATGCTTTCCAAAACCGCTGACGTAAACCTCGGGTCTCTATCTCAAATGATTGACACCGGCACTCCATGCAATCTCACAATCTCAGCCACATATAACTTCGCCAACTTCTGTAAAGAGTAATTAATTCGAACTGGGATAAAATGTGCAGATTTTGTCAATCGGTCCACTATCACCCATACAGAGTCTTTCTTAGTAGGCGTAAGAGGAAGCCCACTAACAAAGTCCATGATGATTCTCTCCCACTTCCACTGTGGAATCTTTATCGGCTGAAGCAATCCCGAAGGTACTTGATGTTCAGCCTTGACTTGCTGACACGTTAAGCACTTTCCTACAAACTCCGTAACTTCCCGCTTAAGTCCAGGCCACCAAAACTAATCTCGCAAATCTCGGTATAACTTACTTCCTCCAGGATGCATAGCATAAGGGCTTCTATACGACTCCTGAAGAATCTTTTGCCTCAATTCTTGATCCCTCGACATACAGACTTTACCTTTGAAACACAATACCCCATCACTGTTAATACCATAATCTTCCAATTCTCCACTCTGCACCTACCGAAGTTTTGCACTCAGATCATCGTCTATCAATTGCCTCTCTTTCACTTGACTCAACCATTTCGGCCTAACTTGAAGTTCTGCCAACAAGCTTCCGTCATCATAAAGACTAAGATGTGCAAACATCACCCTTAAATCTGACACCACTTTCCGACTTAGAGCGTCTGCCACCACATTCGCCTTGCCCGGGTGGTACTCGATAGAACAGTCATAGTCTTTCAACAACTCTACCCACCTTCGCTGCCTCAAATTTAGTTCTTTCTGAGTCAGTAGATATTTCAGACTCTTGTGGTCCGTGTATATCACTGACTTTTCCCCGTATAGATAATGTCTCCAAACTTTAAGAGCAAAGACTACTGCTGCCAACTGCAAGTCATGCGTCGGGTAATTAACCTCGTGAGGTCTTAACTGTCGAGACGCATATGCAACTACCTTCCCGTCTTGCATCAGAACACATCCTAATCCCGTGTGAGAAGCGTCACAATACACAACAAAATCCTTTCCTGCCTCAGGCTGAATCAAAACTGGAGCTTGGTCAAAACCTTCTTGAGCTTCTCAAAGCTCTTTTCATTTATCGCCCCACACAAAAGGTACTTCCTTTCTCGGCAATTTCGTTAAAGGTGCAGCTATCGAAGAAAATCCTTCAACAAATCTTCTGTAATAGCCTACTAACCCCAAGAAACTGCGAACCTCTGCTGCAGACTTAGGCGGTTTCCAATCTAGCACAGCCTCAATCTTCCGAGGATCCACCCTTATCCCTTCTGCAGACACCACATGGCCTAAAAACGCAACCTCTTTTAGCCAAAATTCACACTTGCTAAATTTGGCATAAAGTTTCTTCTCCCTTAAAACTCGCAACACAATCCGGAGATACTCATCGTGTTCCATTTCGGACTTAGAATACACCAGGATGTCGTCTATGAACACCACGACGAACTGATCCAAGTAGGGCTGAAAAATCCAGTTCATCATATCCATGAACACAGCTGGGGCGTTCGTCAATCCGAATGGCATTACCAGAAATTCATAATGCCCATATCTAGTTCAGAAAGCCGTCTTATGGATATCCACTTCTTTCACCTTAAGCTGATGATACCCCGACCTTAGATCAATCTTTGAGAATACCGCAGCTCCTTTAAGCTAATCGAACAAGTCGTCGATCCTCGGTAAAGGATACTTGTTCTTAATGGTCAACTTATTCAATTGCCGGTAATCTATACACATCCTCATCGATCTGTCCTTCTTCTTCACAAATAGGACCGGTGCTCCCCATGGAGACACACTAGGTCGGATAAATCCATAATCAAGTAACTCCTGAATCTGAGCCTTAAGCTCAACTAACTCCTTCGGTGCCATTCTATATGGAGCAATAGAAACTGGCGTCGTTCCAGGCAATAAATCAATCCCGAATTCTACCTCACGATCTGGAGGTAATCCTGGAAGTTCTTCCGGAAAAACATCTACAAATTCATTCACAGTCCTGACTTCTTCAACAGTTGCTTCCTTAGCCTCCAAGGCACTAACCAACATCAGAAAAGCCACACATCCCTTTCTAACCATCTTTTCTGCCTTAAGAGTGGATACTACATTAGATAAGTAGTTCCGTCTTTCGCCCATCACTACAACTTTTTTGTCATCAACAGTTCTTAAGGACATTCGCTTAGCAACAAAATCCACATTTGCACGATACTTCACAAGCCAGTCCATGCCTAAGATCAGGTCGAATTCTCCGAATGGCAACTCCATTAAATCAGCCAAAAATTGTATCCCTTGAACTTCTAAAGGCACTTCCTTAAAAAGTTTGTCTATAATCATCGCTCATCCTAAAGGACTAAATACGATCATCTTCCTAGGTACGATCTCGGTTACATGCAAAGTTCCGGATACTTCACTAGCGATATATGAGTGAGTTGACCCTATATCTATCAAAGCAATAAAGGGCAACCGTAAATCGAAACGTGCGTGATAACATCGGTGCATCATTGTCTTCTCTGCGATTTAATCGCATATACCGACATGGTCGTCTCGCCTCGAGCTACCACGCCTCTGCTCAAGTTCCACGACCTCTACCGAGCCATTACCCTTCCATTTGGACCACGGCCCCTTATCGGCTGCTGTCCACCTATGCCAGCTTGATTAACACCCTGACTTGCTAGGCGGTTCTTCTCTGAATTCATCGGGCAATCTTTGATCATATGGTCTTTAGATCCGCACTTGAAACATCCCCCGGTCTTTTTCCAACATTCTCCCAGGTGCATTTTTCCACATTGGTCACAAGCATGATGTTGTCCACCCGTAGCAGTCTGCTGACCTCGCGGTCCTTCATTTCTTGGTTTCTTCTAAAAATTCCCAGATGACCCTGAAGACCCAAAGCTTCTCTTATTCTTATTCTGGCCTCTGTCCCGGTTCTGTCTTTTAGTCCGTTTAACCTTTTCAGCTAATCTTGCTCTTTCCACTAAGATTACAAAATCTCTTTCACGGTGCGGAGCAATCATCACTCACAGTTCATCTCTAAGTCCATCTTCAAATCTGACACACCGTTCATATTCCGTAGCCACTATCCCTCTGGCATAACGGCTAAGTTACAAAAATTCTGCTTCATACTCAGCTATCGACTTGTTGCCTTGCACTAGATTCAGAAATGTCTTCCTCTAGGAGTCGATGTAGCTAGCTCCAACGTATTTTCCTTCGAATTTAATTTTAAAATACCCACAATCCAGTCGATCCACAGGGGTACTTTCCTTGATAGTGAGCCACCACTGGTAGGCCTCATCACGGAGTAGTGAAATAGCACCTTTTAATTTTTCTTCAGCAGTGCAGTCTAAATCGTCTATGATCCTCTCGACTGCCTCCAACCAGTATTCTGTTACATTTGGAGCTGCTCCAGATACTCCCCTGAAAACCTCAGCTCCATTCGATCTAAGTCTCTCAGCTACTGACTTTCGAGACCCATTTCTAGTACTAGCTTCTGCTACTCGTTCCAATACTCAAAGTGCAGCTTGTGATACTGCGTCACCTCCTTCATTTTGCTCTTGAAAATCCACCCCAACAGCCGGTGGTGGAGCTTCATTTTTGGAACCTTGACCAGATCTAACTGGTTTCGACACAGCCATTCTTCCTCGTCCACGTCCACGACGACCACGTCCCCTAGAACTCATGTCTACTACGCGTCTTATCTGTTTTTACGAAAAAGTCTTATGTATTAGAGTCTTTTCACTTCTTATTAGAAGAAAGTTTTATGAAGTAGATATTCAGTGGTTTTTCCGCAGTAGCACACATACACCTAGGGTCCATGTCTCTAAAGTTATAGTTTCCTTAAGCTTATCATACATCACTTATCAATAAAGATACATACCTGATGGATCTGGGCTGAGAACTCGGGTGCCATGCTCTTATAAAACCATTTTAACTTAAGAAAACTTTCAAAAGTCATTTGGGCCAACTTTTGAAAACATTGTGGGCTTCAAAACCCAAGGCCGAGAGTTAAAAGCGGGCTCGATACCAAGTTGAAACACCCCAAACCCGCCCAAAAAGCCTAACCGGATTTGATATGTTCCTCGAATCTAACTTTAGCAAATTCTCGTTTTATTTAAGAAAAACTTGATGATTTTGTAGGAAACAGATTTAACTTAATATTATAGCTTGAAACCAAATTTTATAGTAAATTTATGTCTTTTAAAACATTACTTTTAAAAGGAATTAATAAATTAAAAGAAAACAAAATTTAAGGAATTTACTTTAATATATATATATATTAGTGACAAAAACATTTTTAAAATAGATATTTGTTCATGGCAAAATAAAAGTCCAAACACAAAATTTAAAACAGTTTATAGTGGCCTTATTACTAAAATAGCAAACCCATAATAAAGTCTAAGTAATAAAATTTTTATAAGTTTAAATTGGAAAGTCTTCAAAATACTTGATATGAGCATTGGCCACCACGGAGTACTTGCTGACCCGATCCATCGCACTACGAATCATCTGAAAAGTTATTCCACAAAAATGGGTGATTTATAAACTCAATGTGTAACACATACATTAAAAAGCCCATTTGATCATAACTTTAAAGCCCATTAATTACACATATGGCCATAGGCCCATTTAGCTCATATTTAACCCAAAAGCCCATTTTCATAGCAGATTAAATAATAATCATTTAAATCACATGAATATGTACAAATAATGAAATGCAAACCCGGCCCACCTAATATCCATCCGCTACACACCACCTGTACCAACCAACACACCGTGAGGATTACTAAATCGACCTCCATCTGCTACACACCATCGAAGGCGCTTCTTTGCAGTCAACATGCACATCGCCCTTATAATTTTGTGGCAAGGCCACCAGACAAAATTTGTGACCGAAGTCACCGGATTTCAAATACGTGACCGAAGTCACCAGATTCACATATATGTGACCGAAGTCATCGGATTTCAAATATGTGATCGAAGTCACCGAAAATTATGGTAAAACCACCAGAATACTTCCCCTTTATCAAATTCACCCATATGCCCATGCACATACATATTATTCATTTTTCATGCCATTTACCCCAAAATCATAACAAAATCATACTTATCTCACAAATATGCATATAGCAAAAATTAACAGAATATTTGGGGTAATCATACCTGAATATCGTATACCACTGAATGGTATCCACAATCATTTTCAAACACATAGTCATATAATCACATTTAAAAGTAGATCTATGAGATTTTATTGTAAGGTTACACACCTTATGACCGTGAGAACGATACTCTCTCGCTCATCAACACCTAGTTAATCATCACACTTGGTTAGTATACACTATTACTAATAAAACTATATTTATTGACGAAAGATCTAAATCCTTACCCTGGTTCTCGAACAACCGTTATTTGTGGTTTTCTCCGCTAGATGGATCAAAACCGTTGATATCCCACCAACGTAAAGTGGTTCGGTTATGCGTACTACTTCAAATAACCGATCTTCGTTAGCAGAGGGTCCACAACCCGATGGAAAATCTCATCACCGATCTGACCCTTCTTTTGAAATTCGATGGTAAACAGTGCCTCCTCTCTTCCAAACACTCCAGATCGCTCTTTTCTTACCTATCTTGTTAGTCTTAAATCACCCCTAAAAATAAGATTGATTAGTGATCCATTCTAAAAGGATTGATACGATCAAAATTAATAATCCTTACCTTGGATGATTTCGAAAGATCACTTCTTAAAAGTTGGCTTGAACAAAGATCCTTAAAAATCCTTTCCAAGGATTCGGCCTAAGAGAGAAAAATAAGAGGATTTATGTTTTCTAAATCAACTATAGTAAAAAGAAATAAAGAAAATAATTGACAAAACCTTACTTGATCACTTTGAATATTCGACCTTGAACAAAAAGAAGAGAATAAAATGATGATTCAGCTTGCACAAAAAAAAAGAAAAGAGAAAAAGATAGTGATTTATGGCTAAAATGGTTTCGGTTTTCAATAAAAGAAAAGAAAGATTTAGATGAAAAAGAAAGGTGATTTGGTTTGACAAAAGAGAAGGAAAGTATGTTGATTTTGGTGTTGATAGAAAATAGTTTGGGTTAAGAGTGAAGAAGAAAGAAAAATGAAAAGAGAAGGAAACAGAAAAGAAAGAAAAAGAGAAAGAGAAAGAGAGATTAAAAGAAGAAGATGATGATGATGATGTTGATTCTCAAAAGAAAAGAGATAGGTTTAGGGACCTATGCACATTCGGCCAAGAGGAAGAAATTGAAAAAGAAAATAGTTCTTTGCACTTTGGTAGTTTCGGCAATGAGAGAAAAAGAAAAGAAGAAAAAATGTTTTCCAATCTTTTGATGCTTATGACTAAAGAAGACCACAATTTGAGAGAAAAAGTATTTTAACCAAAATGGTCAAAATGAAGCCAAAACAAAGAGAAATTTTTACCTAAACTCTTTAACAAATTCGACTAGGAGAAAAAAAACTTTTGGAGAAGTGAGAAAAGATGCACAAAAATGCAAGACTTTTTGGCCAACTTTCCCCCTAATGGCAAAGTAAAAATTTGGCCAACCTATGCCAACATTATCCCCCTTTTTCCTCCTTGTTTCTTCCCCATCAACCTTTAATTTGCTATCACAATTAACCATCCCCTTTAGCCCCTAAAACCGACTAGATTCATGGTCAAATGACCATAAGAAAGTTTCCAAGAGAAAGCCCTTACTTCAAGCCTTTTGTCCCCCTCATCTTATCACCCTTTCATGATTCTATACCATATCTTCTTGCTTACCTTATTCATATGGTCAAATAACAAAAATTAAAAAGATGCTCATCCATTCTAGAAGAGTCTTGGCCGACACTATAGGGAAGGAAACAAAAATAAAATCCTCCCATTTGCTAGCTAGGGGATTCGAACCTCTCCCCTCAAGCACTCATCCATGCATCCTAACCACATTGCCAATTACTCATCTTATGCTTAAAACCTCTTGTCATTATTTCTTAAAGCCTAACATGCTTAGCTCCATCTTAATTATTAGAAATTAAAAGTTTCACTAAGCATTCACTTAATTAATGAAGTTCAAAAATAACTTCCAAAATACGCTCAAACATATTTAAGCATGCAACATCATTCAATTAAGTAAAGATGCATAACCCCTAATTATCAGGATGTTACAGAGATGACGGTAATTAGTCCTTTAGGAAAGTCGGTAATTGTAAATAAATTATTTAGAGACGTACCCTTAGAAATTCAAAGAGAAATATTTCTGGCAAATTTGATGGAATTGCCTTTCGGCGAGTTCGATCTCATTCTGGGCATGGATTGGTTGGTTAAGCATCGGGCGCATTTTGGATTGTGTTGGAAATCAGATGTCAATAAAGACTTCGGATGATAAGGAAGTAGTAATGATAGGTGAACGAAGGAATTACTTGGCCAATGTGGTATCTGTGTTAAAGGTAGAAAAGTTGG
Source organism: Gossypium rotundifolium (assembly GCA_025506655.1). Classification (NCBI taxonomy): domain Eukaryota; kingdom Viridiplantae; phylum Streptophyta; class Magnoliopsida; order Malvales; family Malvaceae; genus Gossypium; species Gossypium rotundifolium. Next base: position 67,272,978 of record CP106722.1, read on the forward strand.
TACGAAAAGGGTATAGAGCATTCCTAGCTTTTATTTGTGCTTTGGATGCCAAAGAATTATCAGTGGAAGATGTGAGAACGGTGAAGGAATTTCTAGATGTATTTCCCGAAGAACTTCCTAGTATACCTCCAGATTAGGAAGTAGAATTTGGTTTTGAGCTTTTGCCCGGTACGGCTCCAGTGTCCATTACTCCTTATAGAATGGCACCGAAGGAGTTGGCGGAGCTTAAAGCTCAAATTCAAGAATTGTTGGATCGGGGATTTATTCGACCGAGTGCATCTCCGTGGGGAGCACTGGTTTTGTTCGTTAAGAAAAAGGATGGGTCGATGCGTATGTGCATTGATTACAGGCAGTTGAATAAATTGACGATCAAGAATAGGTATCCTTTGTCGATAATTGATAACCTGTTTGATCAATTGAAAGGAGCTTCAGTTTTCTCCAAAATTGATTTGAGATCGGGTTATCACCAACTTAAGGTGAAAGAAGCAGATATTCATAAGACGGTATTTCGAACTCGTTATGGACATTATGAGTTTTTGGTGATAACGTTAGGGTTGACCAATACACCAGCTGCATTTATGAACACGATGAATCGGGTCTTTCAACCATATTTAGACCGGTTTGTGGTAGTGTTCATAGATGACATTTTGGTATATTCGAGGAATGAAGAGGAGCATGACTCATATTTGTGTATAGTATTGCAGTTACTTCGAGATAAGAAACTTTATGCCAAATTCAGTAAATGTGAATTTTGGTTAAGGGAAGTGACTTTCTTGGGTCATGTAGTGTCAGCTGAAGGAATAAGGGTGGATCCTCGGAAGGTTGAGGCTATACTGGATTGGAAACCACTGAAGTCAGTAGCTGAGATTCGGAGTTTCTTGGGTTTAACCGGTTATTATAGAAACTTTGTTGAGGGGTTTTCGCTGATTGCTGCATCCCTAACTAAGCTGTTGCGAAAGGGAGTACCATACGTATGGACTGATAAATAGTAAGAGAGTTTCGAGAAATTGAAGAAGATTTTAACGGAAGTACCAGTACTGATTCAACCTGATGCTAGAAAAGAATTTATCGTTTACTGTGATGCGTCACACACGGGTTTAGGTTGTGTGCTGATGCAAAATGGAAAAGTAGTGGCTTATGCTTCTCGTCAGTTGAGATCACACGAAGTAAACTACCCTACTCATGACTTGGAGTTAGCTGCGGTAGTGTTTGCTTTAAAGATTTGGAGGCATTATCTCTACGGTGAGAAGTCTATTATCTTTACGGATCCCAAGAGTATTAAGTATCTTCTTACTCAAAAGGAGTTAAACTTGAGACAAAGAAGATGGGTGGAGCTGTTAAAGGATTATGATTTCTCAATCGAGTATCATCCTAGAAAGGCTAACGTGGTAGCAGACGCGTTAAGTCATAAGGTGGTATCTGATTTGAGAGCAACGTTTGCTCATCTGAGTTTGGATGAGGATGGTATTCTGTTAGTGGAACTTTAGGTGAAGCCTCTGTGGTTAGATCAAATCAAGGAAAAGCAGATATCAGATGAAAAGTTGGGACCCTTATTTCAGCAAGTTGAAAGGGGTGAAATAGGGGATTTTGGTATAAACACGGATAGAGTGTTGTGTTTTCATGGAAGAGTTTGTATGCCCAAGGACTCAGATGTGAGACAAATGATTCTATGGAAGGCGCATAGTAGCCCTTATGCTATGCACCCCGGAGGAAATAAGATGTATCGAGATCTTCGTGAGCGATATTGGTGGCGGTGGTTGAAGCGTGAGATTTTTGAGTTTGTAGGAAAATGTTTGACTTGTCAACAAGTGAAGGCGGAGCATCAATTACCGTCAGGTTTATTACAACCGGTAAAGATTCCTCTTTGGAAATGGGAGCAGATAACAATGGATTTTGTTAGTGGGTTGCCTTTAACACCTACTAAGAAAAATTTTGTTTGGGTAGTAGTTGATCGATTGACGAAGACTGTTCATTTTCTTTCAGTTCGTACGGATTACTCATTACAGAAGTTGACTAAGATGTATATATCTAAAATCGTAAGGTTGCATGGGGTTCCAGTGTCTATTATATCAGACAGGGATCCTAGGTTTACATCACGGTTTTGGAAAGCTCTGCATGAAGCTTTGGGAACAAAGTTAAACTTTAGTACGGCTTTTCATCCTCAGTCAGATGGTCAGTCGGAAAGAGTAATTCAGATATTGGAAGACATGTTAAGGGGTTGTGTAATTGACTTCAGAGGTAGTTGGGAGGATTTTCTACCATTGGCAGAGTTTGCGTATAACAATAGCTATTAGTCTAGCATTCAAATGGCACCCTACGAGGCATTGTATGGTCGTAGGTGTCGTACTCCTACTTGTTGGACTGAATTGGGTGAACGGCAGATGTTGGGTCCTAAATTGATATCTAAAATGGAAGAAAAGGTAAAAATTATTTGAGCAAGGTTAAAAGAAGCTTCGGATAGACAAAAGTTGTATGCAGATCTGAAGCGTAAGGATATTGAGTTTACTGTGGGGGATCAGGTCTTTCTGAAGGTCTCACCTTGGAAAAAGATTTTCAGATTTGGAAGGAAGGGCAAGTTGAGCCCTAGGTTCATTGGACAATATCGTGTGATGAAGCGTGTTGGTCTAGTGGCCTATCAGATTGAATTACCTCTAGAGTTGAGTCAAATTCATAATGTTTTCCATGTTTCCATGCTGAGGCGCTATAGATCGGATCCGTCTCACATAGTACCGGTGGAAGAAATAGAGTTGAGATCAGACTTATCTTTTGAAGAGGAACCAGTGAAAATCTTAGACCGAGATGTTAAGATGCTAAAAAAGAAGACCGTACCATTGGTCAAGGTTTTATGGCGTAATCACGAAGTGGAGGAAGCTATGTGGGAGCCTGAGGATGCAATTCGGCAATAATATCCTCACCTCTTTTAATTAGGTAAATTTCGAGGACGAAATTTTTTTAAGGGGGTAGAATTGTAACATCCAAAAATTTGAGTATCAATATGTTGCTTGTCTTTGGTGTTAGCTCAGGTATAATTTTATTATGTGCTTAATATAGTCTTGAAAAAGGCTCAGGTTTACTTGGAATTAGAATAAATTTTACTAAAGAGTACTTTAGTGTTGAGAAATCAGGTGACCTTGAAGTTAAATTAATTAAGTGATAAAAGATGGCATAAGATGAGTAATTGGCAAAGAGGTGATGGCGCCATAAGCTGGACTTGAGGGGAGAGGTTCAAATCTCCTAGCATGCATTTTGGTGACTTTAATTTTTGCATCTATATGGCATGTGTCAGTCATGGATAAGGATAAGGATGAGTTGGATTAAATTTTTATGGTAAGAGGACTTAAGGTTATGGTAAGCATGAGTTAAGGGATGAAATTGCTTGACTTTGGGGATAAGATTTCTCAAACTTAAGGGAAATGGAGGATGGTAAGGCTTGAGTCTAGGTTGATGTTTTCGTAACTTTTTCATGGCCATTTTGACCATGAATGGGAACGGTTTTGTGGACTAAAGGAGGGAGCCGATTTTGGGTGGTGAATTTTGGTGATAGGCTAGTTTGGTTGGTAGCTTTGGAGGGGTATTACCATTTGGTCATTTTTGCTTTTGCAAAACACTTTCTCTCCATCCAATTTTCTCCCTTGGCCGAATGTATTGGTATAGAAGAAAAACAACTTTTGTTTCATTTCTTATGGCCATACTTTTGACCATTTGATCACCTTATTTTTGCAAAACCTCTCCTAGTGCCGAAACTACCAACACAACAAGCCATAGTTTTCATCCCCTATTGTCGAATGCATCATTGTCTTAAACACTCTCTCTTTCCTTTTCTTTTACCTTGGATAATTTAATTATAAACCTATCATTCTCTTTCTCTTTCTTTCATCTCTAATTTTCTTTTCAACCATACTTTCTTCATTATTTTTCTCTCATGGCCGAATGTCAGTGACTATCTACCTAAACCGAAAGTTTCTTTGCTTTTCACATATTCTTTCTTCTTAATTCTGTTTTATTCAAACTTTGAATATTCGATAAGAACCCTCTTTGATAGTTTTAATTTTGTTCTTATTTGCTTTATTGCCGAATCCTTAGGTTGGTTTTAGAAAGCCTTTTGACCGAAATCTTCATCCATTTCTCTTAAATAAATTATCTTCATTTTATAGTGAAATAGAGAAAGGCCGAAACTCAAGTGTTCGTAAGCATCGTGAATCGTTGGAATCGATTTAAGGTGTTAAGGTAAAGGATTATTAAGGACTCTCATATTACTCGACATACTGATATAGATGGATTATTAATCGATTTCGTTTTAGGGGATGTTATCGCTCGATTGTCATATTGTGGAACGAGGATATTTGTTGTAAGCCAATCTCACTCTTAAAACCGTTAGTCATAATTTTGATAATTTATTAGTCGGACTAATGATCTTTTGTCAATAGAGACAATCAAGATACGGATGAAAATGGCAGTAAATAGTGTTCGGAAGAGGGGTGGTTCCGCTATTCCCCCTAAGTTTAAGCGAAGGACTATTTCGGGAATCCGAGATATTCTACAGGGTTGTGGACGCTCATCCGAGGAGAACCAGTTGGTTGAAGTCGTTCGTACTCCTGAACCTTTGTTTGTTCGTGGATTTTCATCGGGTAACGAACCAACAATCGGGGAGAAACCGTAAATAGAAGTGGTTCGAAATTCTGAGGGTAAAAGTCTTGATCGTTATTCTAAGATTCAATTTGTAAATAAATAATAGTGTTCTAATTTATCGTGATGCGTTTAGGTATCGACGAGCGGGAAAGTCTAGTTCTCACAGTAACCAGGTGTGTAACTTCACACTTATTTCGGGTTAGATACTATACTGTAAGTATTGGGATAAAATCGTAAAGATGGCAAAATCAGAAAATACGTAATAATTAACACTTTTGTGAAATGCATGAAAACAGTTAAAGTCGTGAAATTTATGAAGAGCGCCCTCAATGAGTTAATCGGTAAATAATAAATTTTAATGCTAGATCATTAAATGGGCCGAAAAATGTTAGATCATTAAATGGGCCGAAAAATGCTAGATCGTTAAATGGGCCAAAAATGCTAGATCGTTAAATGGGCCTAAAATCTGCTAGATCGTTATATGGGTCGAAAAATGTTAGATCATTAAATGGGCCGAAAAATGTTAGATCGTTAAATGGGCCGAAAAATGCTAGATCGTTAAATGGGCCAAAAAATGCTAGATCGTTAAGTGGGCCGAAAATCTGCTAGATCGTTAAATGGGCCAAAAATCAGCTAGATCGTTAAGTGGGCCGAAAATCTGCTAGATCGTTAAATGGGCCGAAAATTTGCTAGATCGTTAAACGGGCTGAAAATCTGCTAGATCGATATATGGGCCAAAGTTTGCTAGATTGCTAAATGGCTATATGCTATTTTGTCTTATAGGCCAAAATGAAAATTTGAAATATAGACTCACATGTATTATGAGTTTATGTTAAATTATCATATGAATATAGATTATATGCATACATGATTGCATAGGTTGGGATAAATGATGAAGAGAAGAAAGGCCTGTTGCCAAAATCTAGTTCGGTGGCTCTGCCACAAATATTTTAATGGCTTAATGCCTCTAGTTCGGTGACTTTGTCACAATCTAGTTTGGTGTTGCACCACAACATTTTTAAAAATGGCTTTATGCCTACGATTGGTGTGTTGGCGGGGTGGGTTGACTTGATCCCAACAGGTGTGTTGGTTGGTACGGGTGGTGTGTAGCGGATGGAAATTAGGTTTGGTTGGGAATTTCATTTTACATGCAGTTTATTTATTATATTGTTAAATTCGTATATGAGCTCAAGCCCAAAATAATTACTTTATGATCTGGCCCAGTGGATATGGTAAGTGAGTTATACACTGAGTTCTGAGTAACTCACTCCGTTTAATTATCCATCTCAGGTAATGGCAATTGGCGGAGGCTTGGGCCGAGGATGACTTCATGGAGGCCATACTTCGAACATGGGTGGTATAAACTATGAACTTTTAATTAAGTGATTTTTTTTTTAATTACTATTTTGGGTATGATGTAATAAGGCCTTTATTAATATTTCATGGATTTTTATGTGTGGATGGATTTAAATTTTGTTTTAGATATTTAGTATGGGCTTATGTTAATCCTATAATGTTTCCTTAAAATACTTTGGTTTTTAAAACATATGAGATTCTTTAAATATTCTTGTTTTCAAATTCTTTTGAACTCTTTAAAAACTACTTTAAGTTTTTTTTTTTTTTGACAATTAAATACTAAATGATAAGATTTCAACTAATGTTTCTTAAATTCATCGATTTTAAATCATTTTTTTTCTTGGTTTTTACTAAACTTCACTTTCAAGAGGCTTTGTAGAACGGTTTCACCTAAATCACTAGAAAAATTAAAAGGATGTTCAATCTGTGTGACAAACCAAATCTCGTCTTAACGCATAGACCTGGTTTGGGGTGTTACAAGATTGATGTTCGTTCTAGTTAATATCAGTTGCAAGTCAAAGACTCAGATGTGTCGAAAACCGCGTTCAGGACCAAGTACAGACATTATGAATTTTCATGATGCCATTTGGTTTGACTAATGCACCTGCAGTATTTATGGATTTGATGAATAGAATCTTCAGACCGTATTTAGACAAATTCATTGTGGTATTCATTGATGGTATCCAGATTTATTCACAAGATGAGATAGAGCATGCCAAATATTTGAGAATTCTGGCTTTGAGAAGTCAAATTTTTGGGACATGTTGCTTCGGTCAACAACATTAAGGTTGATTCGAACAAAATTTCAACTGTTTTTGATTGGAAGCTTTTGAGAAATGTATCTGAGAGTAGAAGTTTTCTAGGTTTAGCTAGATATTATAGGAGGTTCGTCAAGGGATTCTTGATGATTTCTACACCATTGACGAGATTATTGCAAAAAGATGTTAGATTTGAGTGTTCCGTGAAATGATAACAAAGCTTCAATCAATTGAAAGCAATGTTAACCGAGGCACCCGTGTTAGTTCAGACAGAGTTTGATAAAGAATTTGTGATTTATAGTGATGCTTCGTTGAACTATTTAGGTTGTGTTTTAATGCAAGAGGGCAAAGTGATAGCATATGCTTCTAGACAGTTGAAACTGCATGAAGAGAATTATCTGACACATGATTTAGAGCTTGCAGCAATTGTATATGCTTTGAAGATTTGGCAACACCATTTGTACGGAGAAAAATGTCACATCTTCATAGATCATAAAAGTATGAAGTACTTAATGTCACAAAAATATTTGAATTTGAGACAACACATATGGCTAGAATTATTAAAAGACTATGATTTGATCATTGATTATCATCCGGGAAAGGCTAATGTTGTTGCTGATGCTTTAAGTAGAATGTAACACCCCAAAACCCAGCCTAGAAGTTTTGACCGAATCTTGAAGGTTACATTGGCCCCCAAAAGTGGCAGAAACAAAAACTTTAATTCAAACCAAGAAAACCTTTTTGTTCATTATGTTTGAAACAATATCAAACAGACGTCAAACATTTGGAAATAAAATCCACAGTTTCTAAACTTCAGTCCAAATAACACCTTACGAAAATCTAGCATAAAAACTTGTACCACAATTTATATAATCATTTTACAAACTGACTTAAAATTAACTGTATAAAACTTATGAGATTTTACTTAAACTGAATCAAACCATATCTTTCTAAGATCTCTAGTATACTGAGTCCAGCTCTAAAACACGAAATGTACCTAAAAGGAAAAAACACTACAGAGATGAGTTACACGAGCTTAGTGTGAGTCCGAAACATAAACAGATGGCAAAAGATGGAGTGACATAATAAATACTTCAGACAAGCATATTTATAAAAATATCACTTACAAAAGTCTCAATCAGTATGGCAAATACAATATCAAACCACATAAATGATATTTCAATCATACGCAATGATCAGGACATATTACATGACATTAACTATATTATCAATAACTAAAGGTTTACCCAACCAGAAAAAATATCTTAACAAACAGAAGTATATTCAGATGAGAATGAATGCACAAGTCAAAATCCCACCCTACCAACCAAACACCACTTCGTCCATCTAGCACACCACATAAGGGCTATGGTAGGCCCGTCCACCTTGCACACCACATAAAACCATAATAGGTTCATCCACCCTACACACCACAATGTGGAACTATGCCACTTGAGTAACTGTATACAGCTGAGCTGATATACTTATAGAATAGTGTGGTAAATCGTTGTACAAAAGTATTGTAGTTAAAACTACTAAGTCTATCCTCCTTCTTTTCATAATCAGATCCCAAAAATTTCATGCTATGCAACAATGCACACATTACGTCAACAATATACAAAAATAGACATTAACATTTCTAGTTTGAATAGATTAATATTTGATTACACTTGTATTCTAATATTCAGTTACGACAACAATAATAAACTCATACTTATTCATCACATAAACGAGCAATAAAATTAAAGCCCATAAACACATATATATACATGAACTAAACTAAATTAAGTCCCAAACCCACTTACCGAGGCTTGAATGAGGTCGGATTACACAGAAACATAAAACAAACAATTTATGACTCAAAACAAAAATTCTACAAAATAGGGCCACATGGTCGTGTGCACCAACTGTAACAACCCGTTTTTAGTCAAATCAGAATAGTGGTTTTGGGACCACATATACGAGTTCAAAATAATTATTTTATTATTATTTTATTTCCTATAACATGATAGTATGTTTGTGTGAAATTTTCGTTAAGAAATTTTATCGTTTGAATGCTCAATGTGATAAAAAGGACTAAATCACGTAAAGTGTAAAACTTGAGTTCCAATTATAGCATGATACATGTTGATGAAATGGATACAAGAGAGTTTGTGTTTTAGAGTGGGAACTGGCTTGGAAAATAGCCAACTTCCAAGCCACACGGGCAGAGACACGGCCATGTGTCTCAGCCATGTGACAGACACGGCCTAAGGGCACGGGCGTGTGCCAAGGCCATGTGACCCTATTTTGATGATGACATCAAAAGCAGAGAGTTACAAGGGTTAGGAACACGGGTGTGTCCCAGACCACACGGGCGTGTGATCCCTGTTTTGACAAAATTTTCTAAATTTTCTCAAAAGTTTCCACAGTTCTCAGTATAGTCCCAAACCATCCTAAAAGATGTTTTGAGCTTTATAAGCCCATATAAGGGACAAAATGCATGTGTTAGAAAAGTTTTAAATTTGACAAAATTTTATGACCCGGTTTTACATGTTCAAGAAATTTTAAGTTCGGTAATGCCTCGTACCATGTTTCGGTGTTGGATACGAGTAAAGGGTGTTACATTTAGTGGTATCAAAGCATGGTTTAGTCGATTCTAGGACTAACCTAGCATGAGTACGATTCTAGCTATACATGCCATGTTGAACTGTGATAGAGTAACGACTCCCAACCCTGATCAGAATTATTTTATTAGGCAGATGCGCTTTCCAACCGAGCTAAGTCTGATAGTTCAGAAAGTGTGTTTTGATAAGCCAAACTTGGGAATGTATGGAGGATAATTCAGGATGTGTATGTGATAATGAATAAAGTGTGACAATTGCAAATCTAAAGTTAAGCATAAAATGTTATGAATGTTATGAAAAAGGATTTAGCCTGGAATGACAATACGGATATATCATAGACGACTTTAAAGTATGTCCTGAGAATTTTATGCCAAAAAGGACACTTGTGAACATGAATTGGATGAAACCTTGATATACTTACTTTGGTCATAATATCTGAATAAACTAAATTGAAATAGTTCAATAAGAGTTATAAAGTGTTAAGCACCCATGCTTGATTGTGTCAGTATGAGATTATATGTTTATTTAGTAGGTAAAGTGAATGTGATGAGTAAACTTATTCAAGATTTATTGAATATATTTATAAGTGCACTTGTTTGCCTAATATGATTACAAATTTTTTGAGACATGAGTATATAAGTTAAATTACTTGAAGCAAACTGTATGACTGTGATAAAATTTTGATGATAATATGTGTCAAAATTACTGACTAAGTGAATGAATTCATGATTAATAGACTGCATGAATAAGTACGTTCATTTGCATAAGGTGAGCAGAAGGTTATTATTGGATGAACATTCATGTCCATTTGCTTAAAGTAAATTGCATGAACGTAATAGTGTGTTAAAAGCTTATAAGTGTTAAGTTATGTACCTGTGTATACGAGAATAGAGTTAGAGGTTTTACAACCTTACCCCCTTACTAATGAGGTAAATCATAATAAATTTCATGAGATTCATGCCGAATGTGTTCATAAGTGAGAGGTCAAAGAGTTGAAGGACAGGTTGATTGAAAACGTGATTGAAGTTAAAAAAATAATTTGACAATTGATTACACTCACAAAAGGAATGCCAGGTTATTATGAAAATCATCCGGGTTTCGCAATGTTACAGTTAAGGAAAAAGTTAATATTGACTAATCTACTTGTTCGGGGTTCTTATCATATGAAAATGCTAGTTGATTTCAGAGATAGATGAAATGTAACACCCCTTACCCCTGTCCGACGCCAGGATAGGATACGAGGCATTATTGTACTTAACCTTACTTGAACATGCATTCTTGAGCTATAAAATTTCATTCCAACTTAAACATTTTATCTTCTTATTCATAACACTCATTTTATAGGCCTATGAGGCCATAAACTGACATCCAGAGGATTCCGAAGATCAACCAGGAACTTTAACACTCTTAGAAAATTTTACTTAAACAGGAGCCACACACCCATGTTGTCCAAGGGACACGCCCGTGTGCCTAAGACATGCCCGTGTTCTACACCCGTTGTAACATCCTAGAATTAGGGGTTCTACAGTTTATGCTATTGTATGTGTTTGGCTTGTTTAGCATGTTATTTTGGTGTGTTTAGGGGTCCTGGGCACTTTAAGGGGGAGAGCTAGTGGAGGCAGGCCTTAAGATTGTTTACTTGTGTTTGTTGACACAAAAAAAAAGAGTGTGGTGTGGTGGCAAGGTGACGCCACTTAGGGAGCAAGGGAATGACGCCACAAGGGAACAGGAGGGGAGAAGGAGTTCGAGTCTCATCTACAACATGTGGAACTTTATTTTTGCGCTTCAGAAAAGGAAGAAGTGACATTTGGCTGGGACTCTTCATGGTGGTTGTTTAATGAGCCAAATTATTTGAATGCATGGACAAGAGAGCTTGGAGGAGTTTGAATTAGTTAACCAATTCAAATGGGTGATGGAGAGTGAAACAGGGAGCAAATCAAGGAAGTGGAGAGGTGAGTGAGTGTTGGCCGAATGTTGGAGAGTGGGGGGGAATTTCGACTATACGTTGTTGAGGCTAGGGAGTTGCGGCATTGGTGGTGTGTGTTAGCAAAATCGAACTTGGTGAGAGTGTTGTGCAGAATGCTAGAGTTTCTTTAACTCTTCTTTTGACGTTTTGAGTGTGAACTCTTAAGGCATTTTTCAGGTTGATTACTTTTAAAGCTTGTGCCGAATCCTGCAAGGTCTTTTCTCCATCTTTTCCCTTTAAAGTTGTTATTTTCTTTTCTCCTTTGTTTATAGTTTAACTGAAGCACTTTTCTTCTACAATTCTCCTATTTTCTTCATCTTTTCTTCTTGCACATTAATTTCTTTTCTTCTCTAGCCGAAGCTTACTTCTCATCCTTCTCTCTTTGTGTTTCGTTTCTGCACCTTTCACCATAACCGAACCTCTATCCCTCCTTTTTACTTCTCTACTCTCTCCATTAAACCGAAACTCCTACTCCTCTTGGTTATTGACTAGTTTTCTCCATAGTCGAATTTTGTTCTTCTTCGTTACTTTTCGTTCTTTCTATTCTTCATTTTCTTTTGCTAGCCGAATCCCCTTTGGCACCAAACTAAATCTATTCTTACACTTTATACTATTAACCGAAAGTCTCTTTTGATCACAGAAAGTCTCTTCAATCGGTTTCTGTTGGTGCAAGGTAGGGAAGACTTTTTCATTTCTTTCTCTATTTTTTTCTTTTGGTTTTGTGTGGTCTTAGCCGAATGGCTATTTTACTCTTCTTTTTAGTTCGCAGCTAATCCCTCCTTCTTCTTCTCCCGTTATAGAACATTTACTCTGGGAAATCCCAGTAGCCGAATGTGTTGTAGTCCGAAGCCTGAAGGTCTGTTGATTGCCGAATCTTACCATTTCATTCAGATTCTTAAGGTAATGAGTTTTCTTTTGTTTTATACGATTAGACTCTCTTCCATTTTTCTCTTCCTTAATCAAATCTTTTGGTTAGACAACCTACGTTTCTTTTTGGGTACTTATCAAGGCTCTCTTCATGGATACGAGCGCTAGCCATACCAAGGGAGTATCGTTAAAGGAGCCTGAGGAGAGTGAACCCGTAATCTCTACTCCTAAGTTTAAATGGTGTACTGTGTCCGTGGTTCGAGACTTTCTACTTGGTTGTGGTAGGGAGACGACATCTGCTTGGGATAGACAAATCGCGATTATTCCTGCTAGTGAGAGTGTCGACATAGAGTGTTTAGTCTTACGCGTAATCAGGTGTGCAATGCTCACACTTTTCTTTACTATTTCGCATTGATAAATGTGTTGGCTAAAAGCCGATATGACTGTGTGGACAGTCAAGATGCCCTTGTGGGTAAGGTTGGAGACACCGGGTAAGTACTTCTATGATTCTACTTTCGAATGTATGTATGTATGATGTAATTATCTGTTGTACATTGGTAGTATGTTTGCATTCATCTCAGTATGATAATATGTTGCATGGGCTTTGGGATATGATGTAAAAAGGGGAAGTGTGATTCAGTGACTGTCACAGTGGTTTGGTACCACAGTGGCTTGGCTCAACATAACTTATTCAGTGACTATGTCTCAGTGGTTTGGTACCACAGTGGTCTGGCACCATATATATAATTATCAGTGATTGTCACAGTGGTTTGGTACCACAGTGGGTTGGCCCCACATGTATTTATCAATGACTATCACAGTGGTTTGGTACCACAATAGGTTGGCCCCACATATACATTTATCAGTGACTCTGTCACAGTGGTTTGGAACCACAGTGGTTTGGTACCATAGTGGCTTGGTGCCACAGGTGTTCAGCTGGTTCAGGTGATATAGATGATGGAAAACTAGGTAGGGCTGGGTTACATTGCATACACTTGTATTATGTTGGGTTGTGGGGGCTAAGGCCCGATGCGTATCTATGGGCTTCAGGCCAGATTGCATTTGTAAGGGGAATTACACACTGAGTCTTGGTGACTCACCCCTTTGCTTATTCTTGCAGGTAACTCTTAATCGCGAATTTGGAGCCGAGGTGGACTTCGAGGTGGCCATGCATTACTTCTTACATAAATTTGTATTCTTTATTTAAAATTATGTTAACTTCGGATTTTGTTATGTAATAAGGCCTCCATAACTTTAATTTGGGTTTTTTTCTTTTAATGGGGTTGTTATTATATTATGAACTGCTAAACACAAGGTTTTCCAAAAAGATATAAATAAATGTTTTCCCAAAATATTAACAAGCGGATAACATGCTGATTAATAACTCAATTCAGAAATATTAATAACTCAATTCAGAAATTTACTTTAAAACCCCAAACATTGTTTTCAAAATGACATGTTTCGGAGTATCACTAGTTTTCGGTTTTCGCATCTCAAAACTATTTTTCGACTAATAGTTCTTCTAAATAAGAGTTGGTAAGAAACCTTTAAACTGGATGTTATTTTCAAGATAGAAACACGAAACAAAAAGCTTTCAAAATTGCGATGATTCCTTCATATTCCAAAGATCTTTTAAACAACTTTTCCTTGTGACATACCAGATCCGGTTGTAACGTTTTGGCCGAGTTTGGGGTGTTACACCCGTGGTCGACACTGACTTATTTCACACGATTGAGCACACGCCCGTGTCTATAACCCGTGTCCTTTACACGGCCTTGACACGCCTGTATCCTCTACCCGTGGAGCTCTCTATTTATGACATCATCATACTCTTAATAGCACACGGTCATGGTAAATGCTTGTGTACTGGCCCGTGTGATGAATCCTATTTTCGTAAATTAATGCAGGGGACACACGGCCTATGAACACACCCATGGGGCTGACACTGTGTCACACACGGCCTAGACACACACCCGTGTGTCTACCCGTGTGGACAATTATAGGGCTATTTTCCAAGCCAATTGCCACCCTGAAACATAAACACAATTATACTATCTTAAACAACTCAAATATTCCATCCATTACATAAATTTAAATGCATAAACTTATCATCATGAAAGGGTATATAACTTAACAAATATTGACCAATTTCTAATGGCCATATACAAAAGAATGTCTAATCTTAATAACCAAACCTTTAGCTCACAATATGTCATGACCAAAATGATCAAACTTCTATACATGCCATACTCAAACTTAATTAACTTTAATATATCAAATTAGTGGATGATAGTGTGATCCAAGCTCCAACGTTTGTGATCCCTGAGCTAACTTGGTGAACCTATATGGAAAAAGGAAAGGAGAGAGGTAAGCATATAGCTTAGTAAGTTTGCATGAGGATTTAACAAAACAATATAATAGCTTATAATTAAATTCATCCCTCATAAGTCTAAAGCAACATAAATCTCAAGTACTTGAACTTACTTACTCTTACTTACTCGTACTTACTTTTTCTCATCACTTACCACATTATAATTTCATAGTTGTAATTAAATTAGGGTACCTGTATCACTTGATCACATAGATTAGCACTTTTGCTAATATAACATGAACATTAACTCATTATCTTCCTTAACTTAGGTAGAATTCTTTATTATTCTTGAATAACTTAACTTGCGTTATTTTGCTCACTTAGCTTTCTTGTTACTTCTTTCATACTTGTCTCTTTTGCTCGTTGAATTACTCGGAATGTTAGAGGATACTCAATCTCGTCAAACATGTATCTCGATGCCAATGCCATATCCCAGATATGGTCTTACATGGGATCACCTTATGATACCGATGCCATATCCCAGATATGGTCTTACATGGGATTCCTTAGCTTGATGTTGATGCCATGTCCCAGAAATGGTATTATACGAGATCTTCCTTATATGTTTCCTTTGAAACTTACCATTTCCATGTCTTGACATGGTCTTACATGGTATCCTTGCCTTATGAACTCACCAATGCCATGCCTTAGCATGGTCTTACATGGGATCCTTGCCTTTTAGTAATTTATCAATGCCATGTCTTGACATGGTCTTACATGATGTCCTTGCCTTATTCGATGCTGATGCTATGTCTCAGACATAGACTTACATATGATCTACGTTCGGTGCCGATGCCATGTCTCGGACATGGTCTTACACGGGACTTACATTCCTTGATGCCGATGCCATGTCCTAGACATGGTCTTACACAGGCTTTCCTTGTCTCATGTTAGCACATAGGTACCCTCGTTATTTCGATTCTTCAATCGGGACTTTCACTTACTTATTCTCATTGATTTCCTTATTAGGCATTATCAATCAACTTTATGAAAATAATGTACATTGTACGATTTAGTAATTAATTTAGTTGTAAAAGTAATATGTAGCTTTAAATTCTTGTAAACTTACCTCGATACTTAAAATGTGTAGAGTTGTGCAATTTAGTCCTCGACCTTATTTTTGCCTCAATTTCGGTCCGGGCTTCGTATTTCTTGATTATCAAGCTTGAAAGATGAAGGAACCCTAACTATGTCTTCTTTGTGATTTTCGTCCAAGGGGGAGGAAGATGGACACTAATTTGACTTCTTTTTCCTTTTAATTTTTTAATTTACCAAATGACAAAAATGCCCTTAATGATTATTTCTTAAGATTTTTCCTTCCTATGTTCATTTTTGTCCATCTCAACATATAATGGTCTAATCGCTAAATAAGGACTTCTAATATTTTTTATAATTCTATTTCATACATAAACCTTCTAGAATCTCATATTTTCTAATCCTTGCAATTTAGTCATAATGGACAATTTGTTCACTAATTAATAAAATTCCTTCATGAAATTTTCACACAACCATTCAAATACCGCATAAGCCATTAAAAACATATTTCTTCTTTGGATTTGTGGTCTCGCACCACTATTCCGACTAGGCCCTAAGTCGGGCTGTTGCAATCCCCCCTTAGGGATTTTTATCCCCGAAAATCTTACCGATAAAAAGGTTTTGGTATTGATTCCTCATAGCCTCCTCGGGCTCCCATGTAGCCTCTTCTACCCCATGTCTCTACCATAATACCTTCACAAGAGATATACTTTTATTCCTTAATTTTTTGACTTCCCGAGCTAGAATCTTAACTGGTACTTTACCATACATCATATCAGGTTGTATCTCAATGTAACATTCAAGATTTAGAGGCCTCACATTTTAATTTATTTCTATGTGCTAGTATGCTTTGGATGTTGTTAGAGTGTGTTTGGGGGCTTCGAGAAACCTTGGGGTTAGGTAGGCGCCTTAGTAAGCCTTTAGGGGAGAGCTAGGGGAACTAGGCCTCAAGGGAATTAATGAGGAGGTTATGACACAAGAAAGGAAGTGGTGGAGTGGCAAGGTAACACCTAGGAGCAAGGGGAGTGTTTGCGTCACAAGGAGTTCCAAGGGGGAGGAGGTTCGAGCAACAAGGGAAGCATTTTTTAGTTTGTTTTTGCGTTAAGGGGAGTGGAGAGTTGGATTCGGCTATGGCACTTGGAAGAGGGAAGTTTGAATGGGTCAACAATTAAAATGAGTGGCTATGAAGGGAGATAAGAGTTTGAATCATTCAAATGTGTTTGAATGAGTGGAGTGAAGGAAAATGAGGAGGGAAAAGGGGGATTTGGTGAAGGGAGGAGTGTTGGCCGAATTTGGGACTCTAGGGGGATGGTATTTTCAGTCATGTAGGGGAGAGTAGGTGTCAAATTTGTGAGTGTTCATCTTTTGGGCAATCTCTTTTTTCTCTTCTCTAGTCTCGTGCTAAAAATCATTTGGCATTTTCAAGTCTTTTTCTCTTTTGTCTCTTAGCCGAAATCTAGGTGACCATTTGGTGCATTTTGATTATTTCTTTTCTTTTTATTTCTTCTCTAAAGCCGAACCATACCTCTCTCTCTTCTTCTCCTCTTTTCTTTTCATATTGGTAGCCTTAACCTTTCACTTTATTTTTCAAGCCGAATAACCCTTCTAGCCTTTGAAACCTTGGCTGAATCTTCCATTCATCATTACTTCTCACTTTTCGATTATCTTTTGTTGAGGGAGCGCTGTCATTCATCTAGTGTCAACTCTTTCAATCGATTTCTACTATTGGGGTAAGGGGTTCTTTTCTATTTTGAATATTTCTCTTTCTTTTTGGTTTTACCGAAACCAAAAGTGTAATCTTATTTTATTGGTGTGACCGAATCTTTATAGAGCTTTAACCTTGCGTTCTTCTGTTTGAAGCCAGCGTTAGGGGTGTTAGTGATCTTTCGAGAATCGATCAATCAGGGTAAGAAGGTATTTGGTTCGGCCAAAGGCCATTTCTTTTGGACAATCGGTGTTAGGCTGAATCTAATATTGATTTATGTAGGGATTTCGATAGCTTTCAAGTACAAGTGAGAACCTTCGGGATTTGGGTCGACTTTGGTAAGGTTATTCAATTAGTATAATTATTTAGTCTCTTTTATATTTGATTTAACGTTTGCCCGGGTCTTCTGATTAAGTTATTATTCGATAGATACGAGTTCCAGCCAAGGAGAGAAAGGGGTTGGATACGTAGTCCCTACCCCTAAGTTCAAGAAGCGGTCAGTTTCAGCGGTTCGGGATTGGCCACCGGGGTGTGGGCCAACGTCAAAACAGGATCGTAGGAAAATAGCGGTAGTGTCGGTTAGTGATAGCGTCGACATTGAGAGTGTGGTATTACGGGTTATCAAGTGTGTAATTAGCACACTGTTTCTTTACTTTACATGTTTAAATTAATTAAATGCATGTGATATGTGTGGTAGCCGAGTTAGTGGCTGTGGTGGTATCGTTACCCATAAAGGGGTAATCCGGTAATCAGGTTAGTATATTTCCTATATCAAAAACGTGGTGGGATATATGTCTATGTAAGCATGTAAAATATGTATACCTGGACATGTTCACACGTTTAAGGCCATATCATCATAACATGTTGCATGTACATGGGGGTTGGTATATATTGTAAAGCGGAAGTGTGTATATAAGTGTTTATATATATTTATATATTCGTGGATTAATGATTGCTTCGCGCCACAGTCTCATCATGGATATTGTGCTCTTAATCACGTGGATATGTGGCTAGACCACTAAGTGGACTTTGAGTAGCATGACTGCCAAAGAGGTGTGTAGCAGATGGAGGGTCGATTTAGTTATCCCCTGATGTGTGGTGGTTGGATATACGGATGATGTGTAGCGGTTGGATATTAGGTTGGGTTGGGTTAACATAATGCATGATAACACGCGGTATATTGACTTGATGTGGTTTTGGGGGCTAGGCCACGAATCCGAGGTAAATTTATGAGTTTTTTTTAAGGTTTATGCCACGTTTGCATGCTAGTGTGAAAGTTTCATGAAGCAATTTTGTTAATTTGAGGTTGAATGGTCCATTAGGACTAAATTGAAAAAGTTACAAAATATGAGTTTCTAGAAGTTTTTTGTATGAAATAGTTTTAGAATATTAATTAGAAGTCCTTAAATAGTAATTTCCCAAATTATAATTTTTGGACAAAAATGGACATGAGTTAGTAAAATGTGAAAACTTTTAAGAGAAGGGCATTTTGGTTATTTATTAATTAAATGATTAAAATAGGAAAAATATGATAAAAATCTCATTCATCTTCTTCCTTGGTGCCAAAAATTTGAAGAACCCCATAGCTAGGGTTTGTTCATTTCTCAAGCTTGCTAGTAACTTCATCTTAGCCTCGTTTTTAATATTCTTCGTATTTTATAAGTTCTCGTATTATGAATTAGCTATTTTTAGCTATAAAATGAGCTAAGATGCATGTTCAAAAATCTACCCATGAATGATATTCTTGTAAAATGATATTATAAGGAAGTTGATGAGAGTTTGATGTTAGATAAACATTTTTTTCTAAGTGAATTTCATGAAAAATGCTAGTTGGGACTAGTTTGTAACTTTTATGGAAATTTGTCATACATGGTAGAAATAGTGGGAATTTGTTATTGCTATAGTTGAGACGAAGAATCAGCTAAGCATGAAGTCTAAGAAAGTTGAATGAGAATCATTTTACGAGCCTTGGGGAAAAAGTGTAATTATGAGAAAGTTTAGGGGCAAAATGGTAATTTTACCATAGTAGGATTTATGGGTCCATTTAGTTATTATGAGTATTAAATGAGTTAAACTATTATTATAGATCAAGAAAAACGAAGCCCAGATCAAAACCGAGGCAAGAATAAAGTCGAGGACTAAATTGCATATTCCCGTACATTTTGTACATTGAGGTAAGTTTCTATGATTTCTATGCTTTATGATTTACATCATCGAAATGCCTAGTGTAATGTATAATAGTATCATGAAAATGTTTAATGTTATGATAAACAAATAAATCAATGAAATTAAGCATGAGAAAGTCCCGATTGAAGATGAATTACCTAGGATACTCGATCTACCACATGAAATGAGAAAGTCTGTATAAGACCAAGCCAAGGCATGGCATTGGCAATCAAGCAAGTTATCATGTAAGACCAAGACAAGTCTTGGCTTTGAAGAGTTATTATGAGATGAAGACCCTTATAAGCCCAAGCCAAGGCATGGCATTGGTGAGTCTCCCAGCAAAGATGTCATGTAAGTCCAGGATAAGTCTTGGCATTAAGAAGCTAGTAAGAGATAAAGATCCCATGTAAATCCAAGCGAAAGCATGAAATTGGTGAGAACAAGGAAAATTTCATGTAAGACCAAGCCAAGGCTCAGCATTGATCAGTTCATGAGCAAAGATACCAAGTAATACCATGCCAAGACATGGCAATGGTAAGTTCCCAAGGGAACACACGAGAAAGACTTCGTATAAGTCCATGTCAAGACATGGCCTCGACACCAAGATGAGAAATTCCATGTAAGACCGTCTCTAGGATATGGCTTTGGCATCAAGTCATATGTGGGTCGAGATCTAGTATCCTCGGTTATTCACAGAAATTCATCAAGCAAAAGTGTAAAGCTCAAAAAAGATAATAAGAAAGCTAAGTAAGTAAAGCTACTGTTAAGTTGGAAATGAGTATTGCCATGTTATGAATGATGAATGAAAGATTATGATTATCATGTTAAAGTATACTGATCAATGTGATCAAGTAATACAGGTACCTTATTTATCTCTCAAGTATGAGACTTGTAAGTATCATGAGATATGGAAGAATCAATATGAGTAAGTAAGCTTTATAGCTGAAATTTATGATACCATTATTTATATCAAATGGTTTATATTAATCAAGCATGTTGCTATGTGTATTATATGCAAACTTACTAAGCTAAATGCTTACGTCCTTATTTTTTTCTTTCCATGTAGTCCCGCCAAGCTAATCTCGTGGATTATCGTCATCGGAGCTCGGAGCACACTATCAATCACTATTTTGGTATAGCCAAGTTGTTTATGTTAAGTATGGCATGTAAAGAAAATTCATTTGAGTATATGTTTTAAGAAGGGCCAATGTATAGGCTATTAAGTTTATTATTCTTTTGTATATGGCTAAGTGATTGGACAAAGTTGACTAAGCATGTATGTTCAATGTTATAAATGAAGCATGTAGTATTATTCATGAAAGATGTAGTAACTTGAGTTGTTGAATTGAGTATGAGATTGATCTTGATTTCAGGGTGGTAGTTGATTTGGTAAATAACCTTCAAGTGCCCACACGGATAGGCACACGGGCGTGTGTCTAGGCCGTGCGTACCCCGCACCTTTATAATTGAAGTCAGGATAGGCCACGAAAATATCCCACGGCCGTTTGTTTAAGTCGTATATGACACACGGTCAGAAAATGGGCGTGTGCCCCAGGCCGTGTGAAATAAGTCAGTATATCAAGGTATAGCACATAGTTTACGTATACGGGCGTGTTAAGGTCGTGTGTAATTAGTCAGTGTCGACCACGGGTGGAAGACACAGGCATGTGTTAGGAGTACACGGGCGTGTGACCCTTGTTTTAAGAAAAAGTTTTCATTTGAGTTTTGAAAGTTTCCAGATACGTGTTTAAGGCCTCGTAGGCCCATGAAAGGTATGATTTGACTAAGCAAGAGAAGTTTTTAATTCGGAACAAAATTTTATAGCCTGTAAGTACATGTTTTAAGTGAGTTCAAGCATGGTAATGTCTCGTATCCAGTCTTAGCATCGAACTCAGGTATGGGGTATTACACGCAATCCGAGTCGAGACCCGTATCGAGTAGCCAGAGAGGAGAGGCTAAAGAAGACTTCTTTCAGATGATGAATGAGTGGTTTATGGAGTTTGTTCGAACAAATTCGACTGCTCAACAATCTCCACCCCACCTAGTCCCCAACTGATCCCCGTAGTTCCTCAAGGTTTGGACCTCTATGATTGATTAAGCTGCCAGTTAAGATTCAAAAATACGAGGCTGAAGAGTTCAGAGCTACTATTGACGATGATCCCGAGAGAGCCAAGTTTTGGCTTGAAAATACTATTTGGGTTTTTGGTGAACTTTCTTGCAAACTAGCTGAGTGTTTAAAATGTGTCGTATCACTTCTGAGGGACACTGCGTATCAATGGTGGAATACTTTGGTATCTGTGGTACCGAGAGAAAGAGTTACATGGGAATTCTTTCAAGCTGAGTTTAGAAAGAAATACATTAGTCCACGATTTATCGATCAAAAATGCAAAGAGTTTTTGGAGTTGAAACAAGGTCGTATCTCTGTGATTGAATACGAGCAAGAGTTTGTAAGACTTAGAAAATATGCTCGAGAATGTGTTTCCATTGAGGCAATTATGTGTAAAAGATTCGAAGACGGATTGAATAAAGATATCAGATTGTTAGTCTGGATTCTAGAGTTGAAAGAAATTGTTGTGCTAGTTGACCTAGCTTGCAAAGCAGAGAAATTGGGAAAAGAAAAGAGAAATGCTAATTTTGAGGCTAGAGATTCAAAAAAGAGAGCAATGAGTAAACCATATCAATCCTCGTCAAAGAAATCATAGGATTTGTGTTGTCATCCGAATGTTTCACTGGGATATGTTAATAGAGATCGTGGGAAGCAATATTCAAGTCCTAAAGCTCAAGCTACTTCGGTGTCAAGCGTCAGTAGTGTGAGAAATAATAAACCTAAGTGTCAACAATATGGAAGGCGACATTTTGGAGACTGTTGGATGAATAACAAATGTTGTTTTAAATGTAGCTAGCAAGATCATTTCATTCGAGATTGTCCTAAATTACTCGAGAAAGATAGATATCAGAATGTAAGATCAAGTAATACAGCTACTAGAGGAAGACCACCGAGAAATACGGGGAATGTGTCCAGTAGCAAAGGAACGACAAAGGACTCTGTTATGAGATCTAAAGCTAGAGCACCAACTAGAGCTTATGCTATTCACGCTCGCGAAGATGCGTCGTCACCAGATGTTATCACCAGTACATTTTCTCTCTATGACACTAATGTAATTGCATTGATTGATCCTGCATTGACTCATTCATATGTTTGTGAGAATTTAGTGTCTAGTAAGAGTTTGTCTATCGAGTATACTAAGGTTGTGATTAAAGTGTCGAACCCCTTAGGCAAGTATGTTCTAGTTGATAAAGTTTGCAAGAACTGCCCTTTGATGACTCGGGGTTACTATTTTCTGGAAAATTTGATGTTATTACCGTTTGATGAATTCGACGTAATTCTGGGTATGGTTTGGTTGACGCTACATGATGATGTTGTGAATTGTAGACGAAAGACTATTAAACTGAAATGTCAGAATAGTGAAATCCTTCGAATTGAATCAGATGAGTCGAGTGGATTGCCTGTTATGATATTGTCGATGTTAGCTTAGAGATATGTGAGAAAAGGTTGTGAAGCTTATCTTGCTTATGTACTGGATACAAAAGTATTTGAATCGAAGATTGAATCAGTACTAGTGGTTTGTAAATATCCGTATGTATTTGCAGAAGAGTTGCTCGGGTTGCCACCGATCAGAGAGATCGAGTTTGCTATTGAATTAGTATCGAGAACATCACCTATATCGGTAGCTCCATATAGAATGGCTCCGAAAGAATTGAAAGAGTTGAAAGCTCAGTTGCAATAGTTAATCGATAGAGGTTTTGCATGACCTAGTTTTTCGCCTTGGGGTGCACCAATATTGTTCATAAAGAAGAAAGACGGATCAATGAGACTTTGCATTGACTATCGTCAGCTCAACAAGGTTACGATTAAGAATAAGTATCCTTTGTCGAGAATAGATGACTTGTTTGATTAGTTAAAAGGGGCAACATTGTTCTCGAAGATTGATTTCAGATCCGGCTATTATCAGTTGCGAATTAAAGATTTAGATGTGCCGAAAACTGCATTCAGAACGAGGTACGAGCATTATAAATTTCTTGTTATGCCTTTTGGATTGACTAATGCTCCTGTAATTTTTATGGATTTGATGAATCAAATTTTTAAACCGTATTTAGATAGATTTGTTATTGTATTTATTGATGACATTCTGATCTATTCACGAGATGAGTCTGAGCATACTGAACATTTTAGAATTGTGCTACAAACCTTTAGAGATAAGCAACTGTGCTAAATTCAGCAAATACGAGTTTTGGCTTCGAGAGGTTGGATTTTTAGGACATATTGTTTTAGCGGAAGGTATACGAGTTGACCCTACCAATATTTCTGTAGTTATCGATTGGAAACCACTAAGAAATGTGTCCAAATTCAAAATCTTTCTGGGATTAGCTGGCTACTATCGATATTTTGTAAAAAGATTCTCGATAATTGCTACAACAATGACCAGATTGCTACAAAATGATGTAAAATTTTTGTGGTCCAAGAAATGTCAACAAATTTTTGAACAGTTGAAAGCATTATTAACTGAAGCACTAATTTTGGTTCAACCTAAGCCAGGTAAAGAGTTTGTGATTTTTAGTGACGTGTCATTGAACAGTTTGGGTTGTGTTTTGATGCAAGATGGCAAAGTGATAGCTTATGCCTCAAGACAGCTGGAACCACATGAAAAGAATTATTCGATGCATGATTTAGAGTTGGTCGCTATTGTTTTTGCATTGAAAAATTGGCAACATTATTTATACGGTGAAAATTGCCACATCTTTACCGATCACAAAAGCTTGAAGTATATAATGACTCCGAAAGATTTGAATTTGCAACAACGAAGATGGCTCGAGCTGTTGAAAGATTATGAGTTAGTGATTGATTATCATCTAGGGAAAGCAAAAGTAGTTACGGATGCTCAGAGTAGAAAATATTTATTTTCTTTGCGAGCGATGAATACGCAGTTAACCTTGTGTGATGATGGTTCAATTTTGGCTGAATTAAAAGCTGAACTAGTATTTCTTCAACAAATTTGTGAAGGTCAAAAGTGTGATAATGAGTTGCAAACTAAAAGAGTGCAATGTGAATCGACTAGTGATTTAGATTATCATATTGGATCTAATGATTATTTAATGTTCTGAGGTAGAATTTGCGTACCAAAGAATTCCGAGCTTATTAAAAATATTCTACATGAAGTACACAGTGGTTGTTTATCTGTTCACCCTGAGAGTACTAAAATGTACAATGATTTGAGACAGTTGTACTGGTGGTCGGGCATGAAATGAGACATTTTAGAGTTTGTGTCGAGATGCTTGGTTTGTCAACAAATTAAAG
This sequence comes from Gossypium rotundifolium, assembly GCA_025506655.1. Lineage (NCBI taxonomy): Eukaryota > Viridiplantae > Streptophyta > Magnoliopsida > Malvales > Malvaceae > Gossypium > Gossypium rotundifolium. Next base: position 67,297,793 of record CP106722.1, read on the forward strand.
CTGAACATCAAGTGCCTTCGTGATTACTACAACCCGTGATGATACCAGAATGGAAATGGGATAGAATTACGATCAATTTTGTATTAGGGTTGCCCCTGTCTCTAAAACATAAATACGCTATTTGGGTTGTCGTTGATCGACTGACGAAATTGGCACATTCATTCCGGTACGTATAGATTATTCGCTTGATAGATTAGCTGAATTGTACATCTCTGAGATTGTTAGATTGCATGGGGTACTAGTTTCTATTATTTCGGATAGAGATATGAGGTTTATGTCATGATTCTGGAAGAAATTACAAGAAGCTTTAGATATGCGGTAACATTTTAGTACTGAATTTCATCCACAAACTGACGGTCAGGCTGAGAAAGTAATTCATATTCTCAAAGATATGCTTCACTGTTGTGTTTTGGAATTTGAAGGCAACTGGGAAAAATATTTGTGTAACACCCCAAAATTTGGAATTTTATATGTTGTATTGTTTTGGTGTTAAGTTAGTTAAATTATTAATTTTGTATGTTTGGGAGATCCTGAGAAGGCTCGGGGTTTATTTGGACCTAGTAAAAATTTTTGGAATTTAGCACTTTAAGGAGATGGAGTAATTTGGGAATAAATGAGTAAATGGTTAGCATAAATGAGCTATTAGGAGAGAGGATATGGCACCACTTGTAGTACCTTGAGGGAAGAGGTTCAAATCCCTTTGTGTGCAAATTTTTTATTAATATTTTTGCACTCTTTCCTTAAGTGTCGGCCAAGAGGTATACATGGCAAATTGGACCTCTTTATTTTTGGTAAGGTGGCTAAGTAATAAGGAAAGGTTGATGTTGGGGAGAGGAATCAAAAGAATAAGGCAAGTAAGGGGAGCATGTGGCTTATTTCATGGAGAATGCTATGGAAAGTATGGTTGGAAAAATGTTGACCCTTATGACTATGAATGTGGACGGTTTTTAGAGCAAGGGGTGATAGCCGAATTTTGTTAGTGCCTTGGTAAGGCTTTAGTGCTAGTTTTGGTCATTTCCATTAGCATCAAGTGTGCCATTTTCTCAAAAAATTCTATTCTCTTAGCCGATTTTGTCTTGGGCAATTGGTAAGAGTTTTGGGTATTGTTTTGGCCAAAATTTCATTTTGCAACTTTTTTGACATTCTTCTCTTCTCTCCAAATTTTCCCTCTTGCTGAATCTTCAACTTGAGAGTGTGCATATTCTCTTATTTCTTTCTTCTTGTTGCCGAAAGTACACTAACAATTGAGATCAAAATTGTTCTCTCTTCTTTCTTGAAAACCAAATTAGTGAACCGTTCTTTTTCTTCTTCCTTCTTTTCTTTTTTCACAAAACCCTTCAAGCATCTCTTCTACTCTAATCCATTTCACCATAACCGAATTTTGTGCTCATTATTTCTCCATAGCCGAAACCTTTTTATCCCTCCATTAATCTTTCTTTTTTTCATTCGAGTTGTCACTTATCCCTTGATCAATCGGTAAGTACTCTTTTCAACTTTTTATTTTCTTTTCTCTTATGACCGAATCCATACTTTAGTTTTTCGATGGTTATTTTGACTGAGGCCATCACCTTATTTTCTTTCATTCGAAATCATTTTCTGCCTCGTAGAGATATAGTGGAAGGCCGAAACTTGGATTTTCCAAAGTCATCGTATAATCGCTAGAAATCGTTCCTAAAATCTTTAAGGTAAGAGTTCTTCACGGATTCTACAATCACTCTTTATTCATTAAGATGTTATTAGTATGGTGATTATTAATCGATTGTAACTATCGGGACTAAATCGTTTGATCTATCCACTCGTGGATCACTCGAAAAATTTGTGGTAAGTCGATCATTCACCCTTGGACAATCATTTTATCGTAATATCGATCTATATAAGATCTAATCGAATGAAGGCTTGTGGTACCGAATCGAAAGGAAAATCGAGTAGATATCTCAAAAGGAGTAGATTAACGATCTCAACTCCTAAATTCAAGCAAAGGGTTGTTTCGGCGACTCGAGACTTTCCATCGGGTTGTGGACCCTCATCCGGTGAGAATCGACTATTCAAGGTTGTTTGCAATTTTGAGGCATCAATGATTCAGGATTTTCCACCATGTTGTGGACCATCATCCGGGGAAAATCGACAAATCGTAGCTGTTCACGATTTCGAGGGTAAATTTTAGATCGTTTGTTTTAAAGTAGATTTATTAAATCACGTATATCGACTAATCAAGCGTCATAAAATTTTAGGTGACGACAAATGAGAAAGCGTAGTGCTTACGGTAATCAGGTGTGTATTCTCACACCGTATTCCATGGGTTAAAGACTATTATCATATTGGTAGTAAATCGCTTGATTAAGTCGTATCTTGGTGAAGTCGGAAAAAGATTGGCTTAGATCTCATTATTTGATAAAATTGATAAAATCGATATATTTTGCTATGTGGGCCAAATCGATATATTTTGCTATGTGGGCCAAATCGATATATTTTGTTATGTGGGCCAAATCGATATAATTGCTAAATGGGTCGATTGATAAAATTGCTATATGGGCCAATCTAAAAATTTACGAAATGGCCAAGATGATTCTCTGCTCAATGGGCCAACTTGATAAATTATTGTAATGGGCCATAATTTTTGTAATAAATATACGAATAAATTATTGTGATTCATTATGCTTTATATACATGAATTGCATGGGATGGGATAATGAAGAAGAGAAGTTTTGGTAGCTCTGCTACATAATTTTTGTGGCCCTGCCACAAATTTGTATAGTGGCAATGCCACATAATTTTTGTTATTCTGGTGGCTTGTCCACAACTAAATTTGCTATAAATGGTTTAATGCCTGCGATTGGTGTGTTGGCGGGGTGGGTTGACTAAAGATCCCCACAGGTGTGTTGGTTGGTACGGGTGGTGTGTAGCGGATGGATTACTAGGCTTGGTTTGGGAATTGCATTTCATATACATGTTATATTTTGTTATATTATTGTTACTGTAAATGGGCTTAGGCCCAAATAATTGCTTAATGATATTTTGGCCCAGTGGACAACGGTAAGTGGGTTACACACTGAGTTCTAGTAAATCACCCCCATTTTTCCTTATCCTTTTCAGGTAATAATCAGTGATGGAGACTTGGGCCGTGGATGACTCGGTGGAGGCCATACTACAAAAACGGTTTAATTTTGAAAATTGGATTTCTTTAGTACTTTTAATTACTTTGCTATTTGATTTAAAGTTGTAATAAGGCCTTTGGATTTATTTTTGTTTTGTTTATTGTTTGACGAATTTATAATTTGCTCTAAGTATTTCAAATAGAAATTTTTCTAAAATCTTAAATAAACATTTTCTTAAAATGAATAAATAAAAAGGGTTTCATAGTAAACTTTTATAAACATATTTTAACTCGAAAATCTCTTTCAAATTTTTCTCAAACCATTAACGATATTTTTAAAGCTACGACTTATAAGATTTTCATATCTTAAATTTATTAAATTATCAATTGATCTTTACTCAATAATATCTTTTTAAAAATTTCTTTTAAAATGGGAGTCGTTTTAATTGAACTATTAATGAAAAAGGGCTTAGTAGTATTTTTCTCATGTGACATGTCAGTTATGGCCTTAACGCATGGGCCAGGTTTGGGGTGTTACATTTTATGGTATCAGAGCCCGGTTCAAAACTCGACTGTGGTTTGGGTTCAAGAATATTTTCAAAACTGTTTTAAAATGTAAAAATTTAGATCGTATGTTTTTAAAGGAAGTGTGGCACCATGGGTATCCGGCACCAAGTCAAGTAAGTGTATGTTATTATTGTATGATTATAATGGTTATGATATGACTGTAAGAATACTCTAGAACTTCTAGTTTTAGGTATTGAAACTATAGAGATTGAGACTATAGGATGCAATTACGAAAACAATTTTACTTCTTATGTTTCATAAAACATTGTGTAACAAACACCAAAATAGTATACTGATTCATAAGACTTTTAATCAGAATAAATCGAATTACCCAATATGAGCGATAGAAGACGTGGACGCGGTAGACGTGGCCGGGCTAGAGGCCGAAACGCTAGAGTTGCGTATGAAGCGTCGGGCCATATGCTGGAAATGGATGCACCTGCGTCACCCATGACTGAAAATGGATCATAAGACCGTATGAGGGAGGACATCGCTCTATCCCAAGCAATGATGTGAGTCTTGGAAAGAGTTGCTAGGGCTAGAACTGGGCCAGCAGCTCGTGGGTCAATTTCGGTGCGACTTAGATCAAATGGGGCTGAGGTTTTTAGGGGTATCTCGAGTGTAGCCCCAAATGTAGCAGAGTATTGGCTCGAGGTAGTGGAGCGGATCATGGATGATTTAGATTTCACTGCTGAGCAGAAACTGAGAGGAGCTGTGTCCTTGCTGAGAGACGAGGTGTATCAATGGTGGCTTACTATTCGAGAGGGCACTCAGGCTGATCGTGTTACTTGGGATTTCTTTAAAACTGCATTTCAAGGAAAATATGTTGGGGCTAGCTATGTGGATGCCCGAAAGAAGGAATTCCTAAATCAGGTCTAAAGAAGTAAGACTGTGGCAGCTTACGAGGTAAAATTTTTACGTCTGAGTCGTTATGCCCGGGGTATAGGGCCAACTGACTACGACCGCTGCATGCAGTTTGAGGACGGGTTGAGTGATGACTTACGGGTACTGATAGTCCCACAACAAGAAAGGAATTTTGCCACACATATGGAGAAAGCCAAGATAGCTGAAGAGGCTAAGCACTCGGAGCGGCAAAACCGAGAAAAAGATAGAGGCAAGAACAAGAGGGACTTTAAGTACTCAGGTCCTGCTAGAGGGTTTTAAAAGAGGCCCAGGAATAATGAGCCAGCTCGAGTTAGAGTACCAGCTGTTACCAATCAGATACAGCCATGTGCGAACTGCGAAAAATGACACTCGATGAATGATGGAAGAGAACTGGTGGTTGTTTTAAATGTGGTTCCAAGGACCATCAGCTTAAAAATTTTCCTCAACAGACTGCTCAAACTCAAGATGCTAATAACTTTGATACGCAGCCAGCTAGAGGTACTCAGCAGCCACTGAGAGCCCGTGGGCCAGGTCGAGGTAGCAATGGCATAGGACGAGGTCAAGGTGCACCGGGTAGAGGTGCTGGTTTCAGAGGTAACGCGGAGGTGAGGCAGCCAAGGTTGGTTTATGCAGTTAGACACTGAGAGGATGGCGATGCACCTAATGTGATAATTGGTACGTTCTTCATATCTGATGTACCTGTTACTTCTTTGATAGATATCAGATCCACCCATTCATATGTTGCTAGTGTTGTATCTGGAAATCTGAACATTAGATTTGAGATTACTGCTAGAGAGATAAAGTTAATTAGTCCTTTAGGACAATCTGTGATAGTAAATAAATTGTTTAGAGATATACCCTTAGAAGTTCAAGGAGAAACATTTTTGGCAGATTTGATGGGACTTCCTTTCAGTGAGTTTGACCTTATTTTAGGCATGGACTGGTTGGTGAAACACCGTGCTAACTTGGATTCTGCTGCAAAGTGGATAACGCTAAGAACTCCGAAAGATAAGGAAGTGGTGATGATAGGTGAAAGGAGAAACTATCTATCAAATGTAGTATCTGCCTTAAAGGCAGAAAAGTTTGTGCGAAAAGGGTGTAAAGCATTCCTAGCCTTCATTAGTGCGTTGGAAGGTGTTAGAACGGTGAAAGAGTTTTCGGACATCTTTCCCGAGGAACTTCCTGGATTGCCTTCGGATTGGGAGGTAGAGTTTGGCATTGAAATATTGCCAGGAATGGCTCCGGTGTCCATTTCTCCTTATAGAATGGTGCTGAAGGAGTTAGCAGAACTTAAAGCTCAAATTTAGGAGTTGTTGGATCGGGGATTCATTCGACCGAGTGTGTCACCGTGGGGGCACCGGTCTTGTTCGTTAAGAAGAAGGATGGGTCGATGCGTATGTGTATCGATTATAGGTAGTTGAATAAGCTGACGATGAAGAATAAATATCCGTTGCCGAGAATCGATAACCTATACGACCAATTACGAGGAGCTTCAGTTTTCTCGAAGATAGATTTGAGATCTGGTTATCACCAACTTAAGGTCAAGGAGGCAGACATTCATAAGACTGCATTTTGAACTCGTTATGCGCATTATGAGTTCTTGGTGATGACGTTCGGGTTGACTAACGCACTAGCCGCATTTATGGACATGATGAACCGTGTCTTCCAACTCTATTTAGATCGATTTATAGTGGTGTTCATAGATGACATCTTGGTTTACTCGAAAAATAAAGAAGAGCACGATTCGCATCTGTGGGTGGTATTGCGGATATTGCAGGAAAAGTAACTTTATGCCAAATTCAGTAAGTGTGAATTTTGGCTGAAGGAAGTGACCTTCTTGGGGCATGTTGTGTCGGTCGAAGGAATTAGAGTTGATCCTCGGAAAGTAAAGGCTGTGTTGGATTGGAAACCACCGAAGTCAGTGGCTGAAATTTGGAGTTTCTTAGGGTTGGCTGGTAATTACCGACATTTTGTTGAGGGGTTTTCATTGATTGCTCCACCCCTAACTAAATTGTTGCGCAAGGGAGTACCTTTTGTATGGTCAGATCAGCAACAAGAAAGTTTTGAGAAATTGAATAAGATTTTGACAGAAGCGCCAGTACTGATTCAACCTGAGGCTGAAAAAGAGTTTATTGTTTGCTACGATGCATCACACACGGGCTTAGGATGTGTGTTGATGCAAGGTGGAAAAGTGGTGGCTTATGCATCTCATCAGTTAAGATCGCACGAGGTGAATTATCCCACTCATGATTTGGAGTTGGCTGTGGTGGTGTTTTCTTTCAAGATTTGGAGACACTACCTATACGGTGAGAAGTCGATCATCTATACGGACCATAAGAGTCTAAAGTACCTCCTTACCCAAAAGGAGTTGAACTTAAGACAGCGGAGGTGGATAGAACTATTGAAGGATTATGACTTCTCAATCGAGTATCATCCTGGAAGGCTAATGTGGTGGTAGACGTGTTGAGTCGTAAGGTGATATTGGATTTGAAAGTGATGTTCGCTCATCTCAGCTTGTATGAAGATGGTAGTTTGCTAGCCGAACTTCAAGTGAAGCTTGCATGGGTAAGTCAGATTAAGGAAAAATAGCTATTAGACGAAAGGTTGGGTTCCTTACTTCAGCAAGTGGAAGGTGGTATAATAGGGGATTTTGGATTGAATAGTGATGGAGTACTGTGTTTCCGCGGAAGAATTTGCATGCCTAAAGATTCGAAATTGAGACAAATGCACCCCTGGGGAAGTAAAATGTATCAAGACCTTCGTGAACAGTATTGGTGGCCTAGGTTGAAGCGGGAAGTTACTGAATTTGTGAGTAGGTGCTTAACATGTCAACAAGTGAAGGCGAAACATCAATTACTGTCGGGATTACTACAACAGGTGAAGATTCCCTTATGGAAATGGGAGCGTATAACGATGGACTTTGTTAGTGGGTTACCCTTAACGCCTACTAAGAAAGATTCCGTCTGGGTAATAGTGGATCGATTGATGAAGACTGCCCATTTCCTACCTGTTCGTACGGATTATTCATTGCAGAAGTTGGCCAAATTGTACGTAGCTACGATCATGAGGTTACATGGGGTACCCGTGTCTATTATTTCAGACAGGGACCCTAGGTCTACATCACGGCTTTGGAAAGCATTACATGAATCTTTGGGAACCAAGCTTAATTTCAGCACGGCAGTTCATCCTCAGTTGGATGGTCAGTCGGAGAGAGTAATCCAGACTCTGGAAGACATGTTAAGGGGCTGTGTGATTGACTTCAGGGGTAGTTGGGAAGACTTCCTACCATTGGCAGAGTTTGCTTATAACAATAGCTATCAATCCAGCATCCAGATGGCACCTTACGAGGCGTTGTATAGACGTAGGTGTCGTACTCCTACTTGTTGGACTGAATTGGGGGAGCGACAGTTATTGGGTCCTGAACTGATATCGGAGACGAAGGAAAAAGTGAAGGTAATTTGGGCACGGTTAAAGGAAGCTTCAGATAGACAAAAATCATATGCAGATCTGAAGCGTAAGGATATTGAGTATGCGGTGGGATATCAAGTCCTTCTAAAGGTCTCACCTTGGAAAAAGATCTTCAGATTTGGAAAGAAGGGCAAGTTGAGCCCTAGATTCATCGAACCGTACCGTGTGTTGAAGTGTGTTGGGCCAGTAGTTTATCAGCTTGAGTTACCTCCGGAGTTGAGTCAAATGCATAGTGTATTTCATGTTTCATTGTTAAGGCGTTACCGATTGGATCTGTCTCATATCGTACCAGTAGAGGAAATTGAGATAAGACCTAATTTGTCATTCGAGGAGGAACCAGTGCAAATTTTAGATCGGGACATTAAGGTGGTGAGAAGGAAGTCGGTACCATTAGTCAAGGTATTATGGCGCAATCACAGAGCAGAGGAAGCTACGTGGGAGTCTGAGGACACGATCCCGCAGCAATATCATCACCTCTTTTAATCAGGTAAATTTTGAGGACGAAATTTTCTTTAAGGGGGTAGAATTGTAACACCCTAAAATTTGGAATTTTATGTGTTATATTGTTTTGGTGTTAAGTTAGTTAAATTATTAATTTTGTATGTTTGGGAGGTCCTGAGAAGGCTTGGGGTTTATTTGGACCTAGTAAAACTTTTTGGCATTTAGCACTTTAAGGAGATGGAGTAAGAGACCTTAAAGCATTTGGGAATAAATGAGTAAATGGTTAGCATAAATGAGCTATTAGTAGAGAGGATATGGTGCCACTTGTAGTACCTTGAGGGAAGAGGTTCAAATCCCTTTGTGTGCAAATTTTTTATTAATATTTTTGCCCTTTATCCTTAAGTGTCGGCCAAGAGGTATACATGGAAAGTTGGACCTCTTTATTTTTAGTAAGGTGGCTAAGTAATAAGGAAAGGTTGATGTTGGGGAAAGGAATCAAAGGAATAAGGCAAGTAAGGGGAGCATGTGGCTTATTTCATGGGGAATGCTATGGAAAGTATGGTTGGCAAAATGTTGACCCTTATGACTATGAATATGGACGGTTTTTGGGGCAAGGGGTGATAGCCGAATTTTGTTAGTGCCTTGGTAAGGCTTTAGTGCTAGTTTTGGTCATTTCCATTGGCATCAAGTGTGCCATTTTCTCAAAAAAAATCTATTCTCTTAGCCGATTTTGTCTTGGGCAATTGGTAAGAGTTTTGGGTATTGTTTTGGCCAAAATTTTATTTTGCAACTTTTGCGACATTCTTCTCTTCTCTCCAAATTTTCCCTCTTGCCGAATCTTCAACTTGAGAGCGCATATTCTCTTATTTCTTTCTTCTTGTTGCCGAAAGTATACCAACAATTGAGATCAAAATTGTTCTTTCTTTTTTCTTGAAAACCAAATTAGTGAACCATTATTTTTCTTCTTCCTTCTTTTCTTTTTTCACAAAACCCTTCAAGCATCTCTTCTACTCTAATCCTTTTCACCATAGCTGAATTTTGTGCTGATTATTTCTCCATAGCCGAAACCTTTTTATCTCTCCATTAATCATTCTTTTTTTTCATTCGAGTTGTGATAAACTATAAAAGTAACATATTTTAATCCCACATTTAGTATGCTTTTGGATGATTTATCCCTGATTTATGTAAAAAGGTGCTCTTAATCCTTTCTTTTCATGTCTTATACTCCAGAAAGCACCTAAGGATAAAAAGAATGTAAAACGGGCTTAAAACGGACCAAATTGGGCCAACCCAAGAAATCGACACGGCCTGGACTTCAAGCCACACGGCCATGCCTTGCCATTTATTTAGAACACGGCCTCACCTCGATTTACACGGCCGTGCCTTGTCGACAGAAGTCCAACACGGTCTGGCCACGACTTACATGGGCGTGTGCCATGGGCGTGCCCCTACCACGGGAATGAGCAATTTCACTCGGATTTGGATGCTTGAAGCCAAAGAAACATACTCCTAAGTCTACTTAAACACCTTAATAGTAATTCTACTTGAAGGAGGTACTTAGGAGCCAAGTAAAGCAACTAAAGAGCTTATATAAATAACCCAAGGTAGCCGTTCTAGATAATCAAGTTTTAGGCAGAAGTTTTCTGCCAGAGCTTTTATTCAGGGAATTACTCGAAGATAGCCAGTTGATCCATCTCAAGAAGCTGGAGTTCTACTCAGGACAGGAGATCTCCTCTTCAATTCCTTCAGGGGCTTTTAGGGATTTCTTATGTTTTGTTTTATCTTTTCTCTTGAGATGTTTTCTTTTTTTTTTTTATGAACTAAACCCTTCAGATACTTGAAGGGGATGAAACCTATGATGGATTTTGTTCTTTGATTTCTAAATTATATGATAAGTACTTAGTTTGTTCTTAATTATGTTGCTTAATTTAATCTAATGTGCTTAGGTGGAGGAGGAATAGACCATGCCTAAGAGTAGATCTAGCATAATTAAGCAGAGTTGATCGTACGCCTAGAGATAGGGTGACGAGATTTTGCCAGATTAGGGTTAAACCTAATATAGGAGTCCATTGATCGATTTACTGCTTCCTTAAGGGGTTATTATAAGAGAACGAGAGTTCCACTAATTAACCTAAGGTTAGACCTTATTCACCTTAAGAGAGGGTTTAATATAGGTTGGGGAGTCTCACAGATCAAGCTAAGTAAAGAAGTCATATGAATTAAAAGTTAGATAACAAGAAAAGTCATAGGTGGATTCTTCCTGAGTGTATCGTCGTAATCAACTGAGTTTTTCCACAGTCTTTTCCCAAAGTTTCATTCTTTTGTCTTTGCATCTAGTTTAGTTTTTTTTTTTCATTAGTTTTAGATTAATAAACCAATCACTCCATATTTTAGGCTAAATAATATAAAGAAAGTGAGTAGTAGTACTTTTAGTTTCCTTTGGGTTCGATAAAATAATCTTGCCTAACTATACTATTGTTCGATAAGTGCACTTGCCTCAATCGTTGCCATAGTTAGTCTACAGGTTCGATCATTCTTTATAAATATTAAAACACGACTGTTTGACACGATCAAGTTTTTGGCGTCGTTGCCGGGGAACACTAAAATATTAAGAAAGCTCTATTTCTATTGCTTTAGCCATTATTTTATTATTTTTTCGTAATTTACTTTGATTTTTAGTTTAGGTTAAATTTTTTATTTACACTAAATTTCTTTCTTTCTTCTCCTAGCAGGTACCTCTAGTTTATGGATAGAAGGAACCCGAGAGGACCTTTAGCGTACGAAAGTGACATTAAAGCTACCGCTCGTAGAAATCGCAGAGAAACTAGACGAGCTCTAGAGTACCAAAGAGAAGAACAACAAGACAGATCCAATCCTACTGAAGGGATGGACGAAAACAATCCACCGCCAAATGTGCAAGAACAGAATGCTCTGCATACTATGTATGATTATGCTAAACCTAATTTGACAGGAGCAGAATCTAGTATTGTCAGGCCTGCTATAGCTGCTAACAATTTTGAATTAAAGCCTAACACAATACAAATGATTCAACAGTTTGTTCAATTTGATGGTTTGCAGGACGAAGATCCTAATACTCATATAGCTAATTTCTTAGAGTTCTGTGATACCTTCAAAATAAATGGTGTTTTTGACAATGCCATACGTCTTCAGTTATTTCCCTTTTTATTAAGGAATAAAGCAAAGCAGTGGTTGAACTCATTACCACGAGGGTCAATCACCACATGGGATCAAATGACCGAAAAATTTCTTTTAAAATACTTTCCACCAGCCAAAACGGCCAAATTTAGGAATGACATATCTTTTTTTGTGCAGAATGATGCAGAAACATTATATGATGCATGGGAAAGATATAAGGATCTCCTGAGAAGATGTCCACACCATGGATTACCTTTGTGGCTTCAAGTCCAAACTTTTTACAATGGTGTGAATTCTTCAACAAGGCAAATGATTGACTCATCAGCCGGTGGAACTTTGAATAACAAAACTCCTGAAGCCGCTTACGACTTTATTGAAGAGATGCCGTTGAATACCTATCAATGGCAAATTACAAGGGCTAAACCGGCAAAATCGGTCAGAATTTTTAACATAGACGCAGTAACAATGCTGTCAACACAGGTGGAAATGATGAATAAAAAGCTTGATAATTTATGTTCTCCACAGGTACACCCGGCAATGCAATACGAAGCAAGTGGGAATGTGGCGAATCCTGAGTACCCACCCTACCAACCAGGAGCAAAACATGAGTAGACAAACTATATAGGTAACAATTTCAGATCCAATAATAATCCTTATAGTAACACTTATCACGCAGGTTGGAGGAACCACCCAAATTTTTGGTGGGGAGGACATGGAAATCAAGGAAATCAAAGGCAGCAACCTCCTCCAAATTATCAAAATCAGCCATATCCATAAGAGAAAAAATCAAAGCTCGAAGAGATGCTGAAGAAATTCATGGCAGCCACAGATTCTCATTTTCAAAAGACTGAAGTAGCACTTGATGAACAACAAAAATCAATCAAAGGGATCGAGAATCAAGTTGGAGAACTTACTAGGTCAGAGGGACATCTCACAAAGCTGATTTTTGAACGTCAACAAGGACGTCTACCAAGCAACACAGAAATAAACCCAAAAGAACAAATCCAAGCCATCACAGCTCAAGAGGGTACAAAGGTAGACGAGCCCACCATGGCACAAGAAACCAAGGAAGAAAAAGGTAAAATAGAGGTAGCACACAAAAAGCCAAAACCAATAATCAAAGACTACAAACCTCACATACCTTATCCCGAAGCATTGAAAGGAGATGATTCAGAGGAACAGTTCGGTAAGTTTCTTAAACTTTTAAAGAAATTGCATATTAACTTACCCCTTCTTGAAGCTCTTTTCCAGATGCCAGACTCGAGGAATTTTTTAAGACAACTCTTGACAAACAAACGCAAAATAGACGAGGAGCACCACGTGGAACTAAATGCAACATGCTCGGTAATGTTTCAAAATAAACTACCGCAGAAACAAAAAGATCCAGGGAGTTTTACGATTCCATGCTTAATTGGTAGTTTAACTATTGATAATGTGTTAGCTGATCTAGGGGCAAGTATAAATGTCATGCCTTATGCATTGTTTAAACGACTAGGCCTAGGGAAGTCCAAACAAACTAGGATGAGTATTCAACTAGCTGATAAAACTGTTAGAATTCTTAGGGGCATTATTGAAGATGTTCTTGTAAAAATCGATAAATTTGTTTTCCCAGTAGATTTCGTTATTTTAGACATGGATGAAGATAATTCAATCCCCTTAATTCTAGGAAGACCTTTCCTAGCAACTGCTAGAACTAAAATTGATGTTGCCACAGGTGAACTCATACTTCGCATAGGAGATGAATCAATTAAGCTTCAAGCTCTCGACTTAGCCAGAACAACGGATAATGAAGGTAAGAAAGTCACTTCAATAGATAATCAAATTGTTCAACCTTCACTACAGGAAACATCACAAGGCATCAAACCTGAGCCAACTCATAGTCCCCAAATTGACAAAGAAGAATCACAGAAGAAACAAAACCTTAAGGTCGACGATTTAGAAGAGTAGAAGATACAAGTCAAAGAAAAGTCGGATCCACACGAAGTAAAACCAGAGGAACTGCCATAAAAGCTCGTAGGGACATCAAATCACCTTAAAATAGGAGACCAGGTACTGTTAGACAAAGTCGATCCCCACATCACTTGAACAGACCTGAGGGCAAAGGGAGAAATTCTTCTTAAGGTACACGATATCTTCCCATACGAAATAGTCGAGGTAAGCAATCTAATATTTGGCAATTTCAAGGTAAACGCTTCTTGACTTCAACTTTGTCACAAAAATAGAACTGTGAGCATGAGGGAAGATATTCAAACCTTTAAACCTCCCTAAAATTTTCAAAAACAAGGACAGTCTAGCTTAAGACTATAAACGAGCGCTTCTCGGGAGGCAACCCGAGCACTAACTCAATTTATTTTCAAATTTATTTTCAGTCTTTTCTTTTCATCTTTCTCTCTAAATATTTATTTTAAACTAACACAAAAGTCTGATTTCAGCCACACACCGTAGTGTCTGTGGCTGTGTGAACCACCGAACCATCGCACTGACAGAGTAGAGGTCGTGCCATTCAGGCCAACCACCGCCAGACGTCACGGGGCTAACCACCCTTCCCCACGAGCACCTATAGATCAGGACGGTCGTGCCCCTAAACCATGTGAAGCTACTGACTATCTCCCAACGGGCGTGGCTAACTGAGAAACGGGCGTGGGAGACTCAACACGCCTGTACCCACGACCGTGCGACGCAGTCGTGGTCGACACTGACTACTCAGACATGGGCATGGCACATCAAGGATGCTCGTGGGCAATGCAACACGCTCCACACCATGGCCATGCGAGGTGGCCGTGTGAATCGACACACCCTTAAACCTTTGAAATACTATTTAAACCCTACAGCCCTTCCTCTTCTTCCCATTTTATTTCTTATTTCTTCTTTCTTTTTCCTTCAAAATTTTATTTCTTCTTTTAGAAAAAGTGTCAAGACTCTTAAGCAACACCAAAACCATGCCGAAGAAGCAAAAGAAGGCAAGCATAATCTCCCTATGGGAGACCGATCTACATAAGCTCATGCCGGCCGCTTCATTTAAACAATAAGCCAAGGGTCTTTGAGACCATATAGTTTTTATTTTCTTTTTCTCTTTTGCTTAAATTTCCTTCTCTTTAACAATCTTATGCTTAGTTTAGTTTCTTATTATTAGATTCTAATGGCTACTTGGGAATCATGCCACCACGACCACCACTAGCACCTCCGTCGCCCTAGAAGCCACACCCACCTTGCGAACGATCCTTCAATAAGGACTTAACAGTCCATTTATTTTTTATTTTCACTTTAGATTATTTTCTATTTTAATTCTCGTCTTCTTTCTTATCTTCATATATATACTTAGTTTATTTTAAATATGTCTTAATAATCCCTGGCTAATTCTCTACAAGCTCCCCAATTTCTTCATCAAGCGTAGAGATTGTTGGTAGCCACCCCACCAGGACCATAGAAAACGCCACCACCGCCTCCTCTAACTACCTTCTACCATGAGCACTGCCAACTCCTGGAGCCATCCAAAAATCAAGAAGTCACTTTACCCCTTATCTTTTGATTTATCCCATAACTGTCATTATTCATCTTTGTACATTGAGGGCAATGTACATCTTAAGTGTGGGGGGTAAAAGTGTCAAACTTTCTGCATTATTCTCAAAATCCTAAATTTAGTCTTGATTCGAAAGTATTTTTCTCATATTACTAATTAGGATGAAATTTCTAATGATTTATGATTTTTATTGTTATGTTTTAGATTAAGTCATAGTTAATTGTGTATTGATGATTAAATTTGAAGAATACTAGAAAATCAGGCATGGTAAGTCTACTTTCTAAAAATTAAAATTAATGGGTCGTTGAACTAAATTTGAGTATTTCCTTGAAATTTGGAATTTATAAGGATTGATGTCAAAACACCCATAATTTTTGTGAGATTTTGAGCCTTATAGAGCATATATTCTTTTCATGCTCACTTTATTGATTATGAGTGTGTCAACTTTGAACTGTTATTCTAGAACTTGCCTCATTTATACATGTCGAGACCACACTTTTGATATGATATACAGAGATGATAACGGCACCTAGGATTTAACCCACTTACTCCATAAAAAGCCTACCTTCACAAATTAACCCCTAGTGAACCCCGTAGAATCCTAAAAATCTTTTTATTGACTCACGCACTAATATTAACCCAAAACCCCTTTGTATTTGTTATCACCCTTTCTTTTGACTACCCTTTAATCGAGGTTTGATTTGATTAAGTTACCAAATTATATTAGTTCAGTAGTTACATTTATCATTTATGATGTAATATTTTAGTTTGTTCTTAAAAAACCCAAGTATATTCAATATTAGTAGTATATAAAAAACTTAGAGTATTTAAATTCCAATTGTTGAAGAAAAAGCTCCTATTAAAGTATTATCAAATTTTAAGTGATGAAAATACTCTTTATTATAGAGTAACTATCAATAGTGGTATTATTAGTTTTCATTCGATGTAAATATTCATATTTAGTTCATTGTTTCTAGTTAGGTAATTTGTCAAGTCGGCCTCGATTCTAACCTCTAATTCATTTTGTATCCACACCCTTAACCTTAGCCCGTTACAACCCTGATAAAGACCTTTTGATCTGTGTATCATCTCATATACAGTGGTGGAGATTTGATTTTCAGGCAAGCCTTTGGGATTAACTTTTAAGGTTCGACTTATGAGTGCTTATTCTTGAACCTTAAACACTTTAAGTGATTTGAGTGAACCTTTAGTGAGGATGTCAATCTTTGTTGGTTTTGAATTAAAGGTAATTATTCAGATAAGGGGAGACACCTATGTTTTCGTACTACAAAGGTATGACTTATCGTGATCGAATCTTTAGGAATCTTTTAGTTGAATTATCCATGTATAAATTATCTATGAATTATGATGAGACATTGTCGATAGGAATTATGAATTATGGAAAGTTCGTTGTAATTGTAAGTTGAGAATTTTGCTTGAGGACAAGCAAAAGCTTAAGTGTGGGGGATTTGATAAACCATAAAAGTAACATATTTTAATCCCACATTTAGTAAGCGTTTGGATGATTTATCCTGATTTATGTAAAAAGGTGCTCTTAATCCTTTCTTTTCATGTCTTATACTCAGGAAAGCACCTAAGGATAAAAAGAACGTAAAACGGGCTTAAAACAGACCAAATTGGGCCAACCCAAGAAATCGGACTACCGGACTTCAAGCCACACTACGTGTTTTGCTATTTATTTAGAACATGGCCTCACCCCGATTTACACGGCCGTGCCTCATCGACAAAAGTCCAACACGGTCTGGCCAGGACTCACACGGACGTATGCCATAGGCATGCCCCTACCACGGGAATGAGCAATTTCACTCGAATTTGGATGCTTAAAGCCAAAGAAACATACTCTTAAGTCTACTTAAACACCTTAATAGTAATTCTACTTGAAGGAGGTACTTAGGAGCCAAGTAAAGCATCTAAAGAGCCTATATAAACAACGCAAGGCAGCCGTTCTAGATAATCAAGTTTTAGGAAGAAGTTTTCTACTAGAGCTTTTATTCAGTGAAGTACTCGAAGATAGCCAGTTGATCCATCTCAATAAGCCAGAGTTCTACTCAAGACAGAGGATCTCCTATTCAATTCCTTCAGGGGGTTTTAGGGATTTCTTATGTTTTGTTTTATCTTTTCTCTTGAGATGTTTTCTTATTTTGTTATGAACTAAACCCTTCAGATACCTGAAGGGGATGAAACCTATGATGGATTTTTTCTTTGATTTCTAAATTATATGATAAGTAAAGAAGTCATATGAATTAAAAGTTAGGTAACAAGAGAAGTCATAGGTGGATTCTTCCTGAGGGTATCGTCATAATCAATTGAGTTTTTCCACAGTCTTTTCCCAAAGTTTCATTCTTTTGTCTTTGCATCTATTTTAGTTTTTTTTCATTAGTTTTAGATTAATAAACCAATCACTCCATGTTTTAGGCTAAATAATAGAAAGAAAGTGAGTAGTAGTACTTTTAGGTTCCTTTGGGTTCGATAAAGTAATCTTGCCTAACTATACTATTGTTCGATAGGTGCACTTGCCTCAGTCATTGTCATAGTTAGTCTACAGGTTCGATCATTCATTATAAATATTAAAACTCGACTGTTTGACACGATCAAGTTGTCACTTATCCCTTGATCAATCGGTAAGTACTCTTTTCAAATTTTTATTTTCTTTTCTCTTATGACCGAATCCATACGTTGGTTTTTCGATGGTTATTTTGACCAAGACCATCACCTTATTTTCTTTCATTCGAAATCAATTTCTGCCTCGTAGAGATATAGTGGAAGGCCAAAACTTGGATTTTCCAAAGTCATCGTATAATCGCTAGAAATCGTTCCTAAAATCTTTAAGGTAAGAGTTCTTCACGGATTCTACAATCACTCTTTATTCGTTAAGATGCTCTTAGTATGGTGATTATTAACTGATTGTAACTATAGGGACTAAATCGTTTGATCTATCCACTCGTGGATCACTCAAAAAATTTGTGGTAAGTCAACCATTCACCCTTGGAAAATCATTTTATCGTAATATCGATCTATATAAGATCTAATTGAATGAAGGCTTATGGTACTGAATCGAAAGGAAAATCGAGTGGAGATCTCAAAAGGAGTGGATTAACGATCTCAACTCCTAAATTCAAGTGAAGGGCTATTTCCGCGATTCGAGACTTTCCACCAGGTTGTGGACCCTCATCCGGTGGGAATCGACTATTCGAGGTTGTTCGCAATTTTGAGGCATCAGCGATTCGGGATTTTCCACCGGGTTGTGGACCGTGGATCTCATTATTTGATAAAATTGGATAAAATCAATATATTTTGCTATGTAGGCCAAATCGATATATTTTGCTATGTGGGCCAAATCGATATATTTTGCTATGTGGGCCAAATCGATATATTTTGCTATGTGGGCCAAATCGATATATTTTTTTATGTGGGCCAAATCGATATAATTGCTAAATGGGCTGATTGATAAAATTGCTATATGGGCCAATCTGAAAATTTACGAAATGGGCCAAGATGATTCTCTGCTCAATGGGCCAACTTGATAAATTGTTATAATGTGCCATAATTTTTGTAATAAATATACGAATAAATTATTGTGATTCATTATGAATTATATACGTGAATTGCATGGGATGGGATAATGAAGAAGAGAAGTTTTGGTAGCTCTGCTACATAATTTTTGTGGCCCTGCCACAAATTTGTATAGTGGCAATGCCACGTAAATTCTATTATTCTAGTGGCTTGTCCACAAATAAATTTGCTATAAATGGCTTAATGCCTGCGATTGGTGTGTTGGCGGCGTGGGTTGACTAAATATCCCCGCAGGTGTGTTGGTTGGTACGGGTGGTGTGTAGCGAATGGATTACTAGGCTTGGTTTGGGAATTGCATTTCATATACATGTTATATTTTTTTTTATATTATTGTTATTGTAAATGGGCTTAGGTCCAAATAATTTCTTAATAAGATTTTGGCCCAGTGGACAACGGTAAGTGGGTTACACACTGAGTTCTAGTAACTCACCCCCGTTTTTCCTTATCCTTTTTAGGTAATAATCAGTGATGGAGACTTGGGCCGTGGATGACTCGGTGGAGGCTGTTCTATAAAAACGGTTTAATTTGGAAATTTGGATTTCTTTAGTACTTTTAATTACTTTGCTATTTGAGTTAAGGTTGTAATAAGGCCTCTGGATTTATTTTTGTTTTGTTTATTGTTTGACGAATGTATAATTTTCTCTAAGTATTTGAAATGGAAATTTTTCTAAAATCTTAAATAAACATTTTCTTAAAATGAATAAATAAAGAGGGTTTCATAGTAAACTTTTATAAACATATTTTTAACTCGAAAATCTCTTTTAACTTTTTCTCAAACCATTAACGATATTTTTAAAGCTACGACTTATAAGATTTTCATATCTCAAATTTATTAAATTATCAATCGATCTTTACTCAATAATATCTTTTTCAAAATTTGTTTTAAAATGGGAGTCGTTTTAATTGATCTATTAATGAAAAAGGGCTTCGTAGTATTTTTCTCATGTGACATGTCAGATCTGGCCTTAACGCATGGGCCGGGTTTGGGGTGTTACAATTTTCCATTGGTTGAATTCGTGTATAACAATCAATCGAGCATTCAAATGGCATTGTATGAAGCATTGTATGGTCGTAAATGCCGAACTCCATCGTACTGGACTGAGCTGAGTGAGAAAAATATCCACGGGGTTGATTTGAATAGAGAGACTGAAGATAAAGTGAAAGTAATTCGCGATAGTTTGAAAACAGCGTCAAATCGACAGAAATCGTATGTGGATTTAAAACATAAAGACATTGAATTTTATATCAGCGATAGAGTATTCTTGAAAGTATCTCCGTGGAAGAAGATTCTTCGATTTGGTCACAAAAGGCAAATTGAGTCTGCGATTCATCAGACCGTATGAGATTATAGAAAGAATAGGACCAGTGGCATATCGGTTAGCTTTACAGTCAGAGTTAGAAAAGATCCACAATGTATTTCACGTGTCGATGTTACGATGGCATATATTAGATCCATCAGATATCATTTCTTCGAAAGAAATTGAATTTCAACCTGACATGATGTATAGCAAAGAACTGATTAGAACTTTAGCTCGAGAGGTTAAAGAATTGAGAAATAAGGACATAGCTTTTGTAAAAGTACTTTGGCAATGACACGATCTTGACGAAGCCAAGTGGGAGCTCGAGGAAGCTATGAGAAAAGAGTACCCTAACCTCTTTTCTAGTAAGATTTTCGGGGATGAAAATTCTTAAGGGGGAGAGTTATAACAGCCCGTTTATAGTTAAATCAAAACAGTGGTTTTGGGAACACAAATCTAAAGTCAAAATAATTATTTTATTATTATTTTAATGCCTACATCATTATAGTATATTTGTGTGAAATTTTCGTTAAGAAATTTTATTGTTTGAATGCTCAATTTGATAAAAAAGACTAAATTGCGTAAACTGTAAAACTTGAGTTCTAATAGCTAAAGGTGTTTAATAGCTATGGAACCTTAAAGTGGAGGTCCTTATGTGGTGAATTCCCCCCTTTTTTATGATAGTGGATGATAATGGCTTGGTATAAGTGAAATTTGTAATGTTGTAAAACGTTAATTTTGGTATTTAGTAATTAAAGTTAATAATAAATAAAACCAAATTAAACACCACCTTTTATCATCTTTCTTTAACCAAAATTCACCAAGAAGAAAGCCATTTTTGTGCTTAACTTTCGATAATATTTTCTCCTTCAATTATGTATGCATTTTTGTTCCGTTGTTAATGATTTCTATGTTTTTGAGATCATTTTAACTTAATCTAGCTAGCCCAAGGACTATTTTGCAAAAATTTTAAAGGTATAGGGTTTTGCCATTGATTAATGTTGATTTATTTTGATGTTTAATGGTAGAAAATGCATGCTTGTTGTTAGATAAACAACATTTGTAAAGTGATTTTTGACAAAATTGTCAATTAGGGGTTAAATTGTGAAATTTGTAAATTTTGTCGATAAATTGTAAAATAAATGAAAAATATGGACTGCTAGGGAACTAATTGAAATTTGGTTAACATGGGTTTTGGTTGATTTGCATGAATTTGTATTTTTTTGAGATAAGGACTAAATTTCAAAAGTGTGAATTATTAGGGGCAAAAGTATAAATTTGCCTTAATGTGTATTTTTGACTAAATTGAATAGAGAGAATATTAAATAAGTTAATTTTGATTATATTTAGATCAAGAAAGGTGAAATACAGATTTAGATCTGGTAAAGAATAAGGTTTCGGACTAATAAACTTATTTCACCGTTTTTGCATTCGAGGTAAGTTCGTATGTGTTAAACATTATTTTACTTGTGTTTTAATGCTTTGATATTACATAAATTGTGAATACGACACTGCTGACTTGTTCAACGACGATTCGACAAGTGAGAAAGTCCCAATTGAATATTAGGAATAGATTACGATACAAATGACATGCCATTAGGGGTTATGTGATTGGTACTGGTTTGTACGTCCTACCGGTGGCTGAGTTATCCTGCATGTGCTGCGGATACTCATCAACTTGTGTGAGCAGCACCGTGTAGCTTTGTTATGACCATCATCTTGTGTGAGTAGACTTGTTGATAGCTCGAGAGTGAGCATTATATGCGATATGAGATTGAGATAGCTTCGGCTATATATGTGGCACTTAGGGTGCGAGTTTCTCGAGTATCCGGTAGTATTTTGAATGGTTCAATGGGTATGTCAAAAATGTGGATAAGTATGAGTTTGATACGAGATGGTACAGGTATGTACATGAACCGAGCAATACATTGAAATGAGAAAAATTATGAAAGTTACATCTAACTTCATGAATACAATTGTGGTAGGATAGTGATTCACTATAAGCTATGTTATGTTATATTTTATTTGCTTAATTTGAGCATATATGATGAGTTGATTTAAATGCTATGCAAACTTACTAACCTTTATAGCTTACTTTGTTTAATTTTCAATGTTTTATAGTGAAATTTAAGCCAGCTTGGATTCGGGAGTTGTCGGAGACTTCATCACACTATCCAACTATCACTTTGGTACTTTTGAACTTAAGTATTTTGTGTATATGGCATGTATAGGAGTTTGGTCATTTTGGTACATATGTAATAGTAATGAATTTAGCCATTTGAGTTGGCTTGTAAATGTTTAATGTTTGGTTTTGTATATAGCCATGAGAGTTGGCTTATTTTGGTAGATTTGGATGTGTATATATTTGTGAAAATAGCTCTTGTTATGTGTTTGATTATGGATATGTGATGCTAGTTGGTATTTGGTAATTAAGGGTACTAAATATTTGAGAATTTAATTTGGTATGTTTGTGAGATTAGGCCAAATAATGCATGTTTGAAAAGTGTCCATTTAGTTGAGTTGAGAATGTGAATTTTGGTATAAAATGGAATAGCATATTGTAGTATATGTGTACCTTGTTATTGGTATGAAAATGATTTGACTGATGCTTGGTTGAGATTTGATGAATGCCTACATATGCTATGTTTTGGTGCCAATTAGATTGGTTTAGGGGTGTACAAGTTTAGATGGCAAAATGGCTTGGTAAATAGCCTATTTTTGTCCACACGGGCATCTGTCTCAGCCGTGTGTGACACACGGTCAGGTTACACTGCCGTGTGTCCCCTGGTGTTGAATTAAAAATCAAATCAGTATCAACACGGGCGTGTGATTGGCCGTGTGGCCTAAGTCAGTATACCCTAAAGGTTTGACACGGCCTGGCACACGAGCGTGTGTGCCCATTTTTAGGGCACACAGGCTAGCCACACGGGCGTGTGTGTTGGTTATGTGACCTAAGTCAGAGAGTTACACGGGGTCGGGCAGGGGCTGGGACACGACCATGTGATCCCATTTCAAATGTCCGCACGGCCTGTGACATGAGCGTGTCTTTTGCCGTGTGAGACACACGGCCGGGCCGCATGGACAAGTGTCCCCTGCATTTTGCAAAATTTTCTAAGTGTTCCAAAAGTTTCCTAAGTTATCGGTTTAGTCCCGAACCACCCGAATGCATGTTTTAGGCCTCATAGGCTTATACTAGGGACGATATGAATGATGTTGAATGATGATTATTTGGAACATTGAAAATGTATGTGAAATGTAAGTGTAATTGTATAATATGTTCGGTAATGCTCCGTAACCTTATTTTGACATTGAATACGGGTGAGGGGTGTTACACCGGTCGTGTGGGGGTCTACAGGCCATGTGAAGGCCATACACGCTTGTATGGAGGGGAATGTAACACCCCTTACCTGTATTTGACAACTGAACCGGGTACGAGGCATTTCCTTACTTAACTTGCTTAATCATACAACATCGACTCATAAAATTTCATTTCAAATTAAAAACTTTTCATTCAAGACCTTAATGTCCTTAATATAAGTCTACGAGACCCTAAGCTTGTACCCAAAATGATTCGAGACTAATCCAGAAACTTTTGAACAGTTAGACAAATTTGACATAAAACAGGGCCACACGCCCGTGTGAAGGTAGGAACACGCCCGTGTGGCATATCACATGCTCGTGTTCCACACCTGTATGGATTTATTTTCCACGAGGAACCTACAGGGGTTTTCACATGACCGGACACGCGCCCGTGTCCATGGCCGGTGTCCCTCACACGGCCATGACACACCCATGTGTAACAACCTTGACATTCTGTTTATGACGTCATCATCTCAATAAGGTCACACAGCCAAGGCACACGCCCGTGTCCTTAGACCGTGTATCGAATTAAATTCCTAATTTTAGGTACAGACCTCACACAGCCTGGGCACATGCCCGTGTCTTAGGCCGTGTCTCCTACATGGTTGAGACGCACGATCGTGTCTCAACCTGTGTGTTTACTACTAAGCATACTAACTTGCCAACCTAGCATGCATGGGGACACACGGCTTATCAACACGTCCATGGGGCTAACCGTGTGTCACACACGACCTAGACACATGCCCGTGTGTCTACCGGTATGGGCATTTATAAGGCTACCTACCAAGCCAAATGCCACCCTACAAAGCAACCATGCTTATACCAATTTAATTCAACATATAACATGACCATAAGACACTTCTAAGAACTCATAATCAAGACATCCACAAAAGCATACACTTCATGTGTTTCGTCATCATTGAATATATAAACTTGTCAAGTATTAACCCATTTCCAATGACCACTTACAAAATGGTTTTCACAACATTAATAGCCAACACTTTGGCTAACAAATATGACATAACAAAATGATCAAGTCCTATACATGCCATACTCAAAATAAATCTAATTTTGCTTTACCAAAGAGAAGTTGATAATGTGATTTCCGAACTCTAACATTCCACGAATTCCTGAGCTAGCTTGGCAATACTACAAGGAAAAGGGAAATGAGAGGGGTAGGCATAAAGCTTAGTAAGTTTGCATGAAATAAATAGCAACATAAAGGCTTATAATGCCATCCATCCATTGCATTGAATAAGAACACAAAGTCTCAAGCACATTGCTATAACTTACTCATGCTTACTCTTACCAATTACATGTCATATCACATATCTCATACATTTCTCCTGAATTACTCAAATGTACTTGTATCACTTCATCAGATATCTTTAGTACTAATCTCATCTCTATTATAAGCTTAGCTATTTACCCATTGAATTCATTTGGAATACTCAAAATTACGTATTATGATCATTTACATAATTGCGACACCAATGCCACATCCCAGATGTGGTCTTATATGGGATCACCTCTAGATGCCAATGCCATATCCTAGATATGATCTTATACGGGATCTCATATCGATTGTCGATGCCATATCCAAGATATGGTATTATACGATTCTCATTGTTGATGCTGATGCCATATCCCAGATATGGTCTTATACGAGATCTCAATTCAGTGCCGAGGCTATGTCCCAGACATGATCTTATACGGGACCATCTCAAGTCTTGTTGATATTATTCTCTCATTTATTATAGTCTAACTGGGACTTCAACATTACAATTCTCATCATTTTCTCATCCAACCTCATTGCTCAATTTCATGGAAATGATATACATCTTAACTAATATCAACATTCTAGAATTCAATAACATGATGTTGAATTTATTACACACAAACTTACCTCGATTTCAAAATAGGCCAAATTGCCGATCTAGTCTGATACCTTGCCTTTTCCTTGGTCAAGGTTAATTCTTCATTCTTCTTGATCTATAATACCAATTTAGCTCATTTAATCACTATATTAATCAACACATTTCAATAATCATACTTTGGAAAAATTACCATTTTGCCCTTAGACTTTCACAAAATGACAATTTTACCTCTAGGCTCGTAAATCAATTCTAATCGAATTTCCTTCTTTTACAAGCCTAGATGAACATTTATTACTCTTGTGGCAACCCTCAAAACTCATTATTTCACACATTTAACACTTATTATATAACCTTTACAAAAAGGTCCTTTTAGATGTTTTCAGAGTAACATCTTTTACAATAGTTGTTTATTTAACAACTAAGACTCGTTTTCTTCCATAAAATGTAGCAAACAACATAAATGCTCAAATGGAAAAACTCTAAACTTTCAACCATTTTGCAAAATATTCCATTCTTTAGCTAGCTTAAGCTTTAGGGGTTCCAAAAGTACAAATATTATCAAGAAATGATCATCAAAGCACTTACTTGTAAGGAGAAAAGCTTGCTAAAATTTTTGAGCTCTCAAACCCCTATTTTGCTGCTAATTTTCGGTGGAAAGGATGAGTGAATAGAAAGATATCATCTTTTCTTTATTTTATTTTATTTCATCAATTTAATCCACCTAATCCACCAACTTTGACTAATTTTGACTTCTTTGTCCCCTGTGGCCGGCCACCCTATTTTCTAAGGGTCTAATTGCACATTAAGGGCCTCCAATTAATATTCCATAGCTATTAAACACCTTTATCTTGTAAAATAGAACTTTTACACTTTATGCAGTTTAGTCTTTTTTCGTAATGAAGCATGCAATCGCTAAAATTTAAGCACCAAAATTTTCATGCAGCTATATAATCATGCTATAACCCATAAAACAACATTAAAATAATTTTCTCCGACCTTGGATTAGTGGTTCTGAAACCACTATTCTGACTAGCCCCTAAATTGGGCTGTCACAATTCTCCCCCTTAAGGATTTTCGTCCCTGAAAATCTTACCGGTAAAAAGGTTGGGATATTGGTTTCTCATAGCCTCCTCGGGCTCCCATGTAGCCTCTTCTACGCCATGCCTTTGCCATAATACTTTCACAAGGGCTATACTTTTGTTTCTCAATTGTTTGACTTCTCGTGCCAAAATCTTAACCGGCTCTGATCTGTAGCGACGCAACATACACATGTGGAAGACATCATAGATCTTTTCCAACTCTAGTGGCAAAGCCAAACGATAAGCTACTGGTCCTATCCTCTAGGTAATCTCATATGGTCCAATAAAGCGCGACTCAATTTGCCTTTCCGGCCAAATTTGAGGGCCTTATTCCATGGTGATACTTTCAGGAACACTCTATCACCTACTTGAAACTCGATTTCTTTCCATTTGAAATCCGCGTAGGACTTTTGTCTATTTGAGGCTGCTTTTAAACAATCACGTATCACCTTTACTTTCTCTTCAGTTTCTCTAACTAAATCAACCCCGTGAATCTGGTTTTCTCTGAGTTCTGTCCAATACAAGGGCGTTCGGCACTTATGCCCATACAATGCCTCAGAAGGCACCATCTTCAAACTTGACTAAAAGCTATTATTGTAAGCGAATTCCACCAACGATAAGTATTTCTCCCAATTACCTTGAAATTCTAAAACACAACATCAAAGCATGTCTTCAAGTATCTGTATTACTCTCTCTGACTGCCCGTCAGTTTGTGGATGAAAAGTTGTACAAAAGCTCAATTTTGTGCCTAAAGCCTCTTGCAACTTTTTCCAAAACTGTGATGTAAATCTCGGATCTCTATCCGAAATAATCGACAATAGTACTCCGTGAATTCTTATTATTTTTGTCATATACAAATCCGCCAATTTATCAAGCGAGTAGTCAACCCGTACTGGTATGAAATGGTTGACTTTGTGAGCCTATCGACCATGAGCCATACGACATCTTTCTTTTTCAGTGTCAATGATAAACCCGTCACGAAGTCTATAGTAATATGGTCTCATTTCCACTCGGGAACCATAGTAGGCTAAAGTAGACCCGAAGGTACTTGGTGTTCAGCCTTCACTTGTTGACAAATTAGGCATCTCAATACAAACTCAGAAATGCCTTTCTATATACTCGGCCACTAATACCACTTCCTCAATTCGTTATACATCTTCGTGCTGCCTGGACATATAGACAAACATCCACTATATGCTTCATGCAGAATCTTTCGGATAAGTTTATTATTTCTGAGTATACATACCCTATCTCAGAACATCAAACATCCATCAGGACTTACCCGAAAGTCTGACTTAACATTTGACTCACCTTAAACTCTTTTAGCTTGTAAATTATTGTCGCCTTTCTAAGCTTCACAAATCTCTTGAAGAAACATTGGTCTAGCCCTCAACTAGGTTAGAATAGAACCATCATCTGACAAAGCTATTCGTGTATACATGGCTCTCAACACAAACAAGGATTTCCTACTCAAGGCATCGGCGACCACGTTAACCTTTCCCGGATGGTAGTCAATTACTAGCTCATAATCTTTTATTAGCTCTAACCATCTTCTCTGCCTTAGATTCAACTCCTTTTGAGTCATCAATTACTTTAAGCTCTTATGATCCATGAACACCTGAAATCTCTCACCATATAAATGGTGTCTCCAAATCATTAGTGCAAAAACAATTGCAGCTAACTCCAAATTGTGGGTCGGGTAATTCTTCTCGTTCGAATTCAACTGTCTAGAGGCATATGCAATCACCTTGCCCTCTTGCATGAGTACACAACCTAATCCATTCAAGGATGCATCGTTGTAAGCCGTAAATTCTTTTCCTAGCTCAGGTTGCACTAAAACAGGAGCCTCAGTCAAAAATGCCTTTAGTTTCTCAAAACTCTGTTGGCATTTTTCTGTCCATTCAAACTTTACTTCTTTTTATAGCAACCTTGTCATTAGAGTAGCTATCATACAAAATCCCTTGATAAAACATCTATAGTAGCCAGCTAGGCCTAGAAAAATTCTAACCTTGGTTAAATTCCTCAGTGGCTTCCAATCCACAATTGCTGAGATCTTATTCGGGTCGACTCTAATTCCATCTCCCGAGACATTATGCCCCAAAAACCCAACTTCCTTAAGCCAAAATTCACTTTTACTAAACTTGGCATATAATTGGTTATCTCTCAAAATTTGCAAAACTGTTCTCAAATGCTTAGCATGCTCGTTCTCATCCCGAGAGTAGATCAATATATCATCGATAAAGACTACCACAAATTTATCCAAATACGGTCGAAAGATACGATTCATTAAATCCATGAAAACTGTAGGGCCATTTGTTAACCTGAAAGGCATGAACAAAAATTCATAGTGGCCATACCTTGTATGAAATGCAATTTTCGACATATCCGAGTCCTTGGTTCTCAACTGATAATATCCCGACCTCAAGGCTATCTTGGAAAATACTGTGGCTCCCTTCAATTGATCAAATAAATCATCGATTCTTGTCAACGGGTACTTGTTCTTCACAGTAACCTTATTGAGCTGCCTATAATCTATACATAACCTCATGGAACCATCCTTCTTTTTCACAAATAAAACGGGAGCACTCCACGGAGAAAAACTCAATCTTGTGAAGCATTTATCTGTTAGCTCTTGCAACTGCGCCTTCAGTTCTTTTAGCTCGGTTGGAGCCATTCTGTAACCTTGGTAATTCCTCTGGGAAAACATCTAGATACTCATGTACTATGGGCACTAATTCAATTCTTAACTCAATCTCTCTAGCATTCATCATAAAGGCAAGGTAAGCTTCGTACCCATTTCTTAGATATTTCTGAGTTAACAAGAAAGATATCACTAATGGCAATCTGTCTTGCTTATCTGACTCAACATGAATAAGATCCCCACTTTCACATTTCAACTCAATAAACTTCTTTCCACAATTCACTATCACACCATGAATGGTTAACCAATCCATCCCAAGGATGACATCGAATTCATCAAACGACAATAACATGAGATTAGCCAAAAAATAATGACCCCTAATCATCAAAGGGAAACTTTTGCATACTTTATCGACCAATACACATTTGCCTAAGGGATTTGACACTCTTATCACAAATTCAGTAGACTCCACAGGCATGTTCATGCTAGAGACTAATTTCATGAAAATATACGAGTGGGTAGATCCCGAATCAATTAAAGCTATAACATGAGTATCATAAAGAGAAAATGTACCCGTGATCACATCGGGGGAGGACGCCTCTTCGCAAGCGCGAATGGCATATGTCCTCGTCGATGCTTTGCCCTCAGCTCTTGCAGTCTGCTCACTAGATGTATTCTTACTACTCATTTCATTTCCCTGATTTCTCTGTGGTCTTCCTCTAGCAGTACTTCCTGGTCTTGCATTCTGAGGTTTCTCTTTCTCACCCTCCTCGGGGCAATCTCTAATAAAGTGATCTTGAGATTCACACTTGAAACAAGCTTTCTCGTTTGCTCGACACTCCCCAAAATGACATCTACCACACTGCAGGCATTTCAGTCTACTCGATCGAGCGTTACCAACACTAGCAACTAAGTGGTCTGAGCTTTAGACCCTGGGTACCATCTACCCTTACTTCTACTTGAAAATCCAACTGATGTGGCTGATTGAGTATTGAAATCTCTTGAATTCTTGGATGAAGATTGAAATAACTTGCCTAACTACCTCTTCTTCAAGTCGTAATACTCGATTTCAGCCTTCCTTTTCTCTTTGACCAGTTCTTCGGCCTTACAGACTCTAACTACTAGCACCACAAATTCTTTTAGTTCTAGGACACCAACAAATAAACGGATATCCTCATTTAACCCATCCTCGAACCTTTTACACATAATGGCTTCTATCGATATGCACTCTCAAGTGTATTTGCTGAGCCTTACGAACTCACGTTCGTATTCTGTCACCTTCATTTAACCTTGCTTTAGCTCCAAGAACTCTTTTCTTTTTAGGTCAATAAACCTTTGACTAATGTACTTCTTCTGGAACTCTTCTTGGAAGAATTCCCAATTAACTCTCTCCCTTGGTACCACTGACACAAGGGTGTTCCACCACTGATAGGCTGAATCTCTCAAGAGAGGTACCACACACTTCATGCACTCTTCAGGCGTGCATGACAACTCATCGAATACCCTGATGGTATTCTCAATCCAGAATTCTGCCCTCTTCGGATCATCATCTTTACTGGCTCGAAATTCCTCAGCTCCTTATTTTTGGATCCTATCGACTGAAGGTTTTTCTCTTCTTACTACCTCTACCACTTGGGGAGCTACAAGAGTGGGCTGAGGAATAGGTGGGGGCAGAGGGGTTGAGCATTCAAATTTGCTCAAATATACTCAGTACACCAGTTCTCATCATATGGAGAATGGTTTCTCGAGCCTCTTCTCCCTAACCTAAAGTTTTGGGTCACTCTCTGTTAGTCCAATCCCTTGCGCAGGAGTCGGCGCATTACTTACAGCATCATCGGCTGCAGCCCGATCGGGATCCATTTACTATTTTAAAAAATAACACAATTCAAATCGTCAAGAGTCATCACACTGCCATTATGAAAGTACTCCTATATATGGCATGTATAGCTAGACTCATACTTACGCTATATTAGTTTGAGAATCGACTAAATTGTAGCTCTGACACCACTAAATGTAACACCCCTTACCCATTTTCGACAACTGAACCGGGTATGAGGCATTACCGTACTTGCTTAATCATACAACATCGACTCATAAAATTTCATTTCAAATTAAAAAAATTTCATTCAATACCTTAATGTCCTTAATATAGGCTACGAGACTGTAAACTTGTACCCAAAATGATTTGGGACTAATCTAGAAACTTTTGAACACTTAGACGAATTTGACATAAAATAGGGCCACACGCCCGTGCGAATGTAGGAACACACCCGTGTGGCACATCACATGCCCATGTTCCACACCTGTGTGTATTTATTTTGCACTACGAACCTATAAGGATTTTCACACGGCCTGAGACATGCCCGTGTCCATAGCCCGTATCCATCATACGGCCATGACACGCCCGTGTCTTCGTCCGTGTGTGAAAACCTTGACATTCTATTTATGATGTCATCATCTAAATAAGGTCACACGGCCAAGGCACACACCCGTGTCTTTAGACCATGTATCAAATTAAATTCCTAATTTTAGGTGCAGACCTCACATGGCCTAGGCACATGCCCGTGTCTGAGGTCGTGTCTCCCACACGGTTGAGACACACGGCCGTGTCTCAACCCATGTGTTTACTACTAAGCATACTGACTTGCCAACCTAGTATGCATGAGGACACACGGCCTATCAATACGTCCATGGGGCTAACCGTGTGTCACACACGGCCTAGACACATGCCCATGTGTCTACCCGTGTAGACATTTGTAAGGCTATCTACCAAGCCAAATGCTACCCTACAAAGCAAACCATGCTTATACCAATTTAATTCAACATAAAACATGACCATAAGACACTTCTAAGAACATATAATCAAGTCATCCACAAAAGCATACACTTCATGTGTTTCATCATCATTGAATATATAAACTTGTCAAGTATTGGCCCATCTCGAATGACCACTTACAAAATGGTTTTCATAACATTAATAGCCAACACTTTGGTTAACAAATATAACATAACAAAATGATCAAGTCCTATGCATGCCATACTCAAAATAAATCTAATTTTTCTATACCAAAGAGAAGTTGATAGTGTGATTTCTAAACTCTAACTTCCACGAACTCTCGAGCTTGCTTGGTAATACTACAAGGAAAAGGGAAATGAGAGGGGTAAGCATAAAGCTTAGTAAGTTTGCATGAAATAAATAGAAACATAAAGGCTCATAATGCCATACATCCGTTGCATTGAATAAGAACACAAAGTCTCAAGCACATTGCTATAACTTACTCATACTTACTCTTACCAATTACATGTCATATCACATATCTCATACTTTTCCCTTGAATTACTCACATGTACCTGTATTACTTCATCACATATCTTTAGTACTAATCTCATTTCAATTATAAGCTTAGTTATTTACCCATTGAATTCTTTTGGAATACTCAAAATTACGTATTATCATCATTCACATAATTGTGACACCAATGCCACATCCCAGATGTGGTCTTACATGGGATCACCTCTAGATGGCAGTGCCATATCCCAGATATGGTCTTATACGGGATCTTATATCGATTGTCAATGCCATATCCCAGATATGGTATTATACGATTCTCATTTTCAATGCCGATGTCATATCCCAGATATGGTCTTATACGGGATCTAATTTGGTGTCGAGGCCATGTCCCAGACATGGTCTTATACGGGACCATCTCAAGTCTTGTTGATATTATTCTCTCATTTATTATAGTCTAACTGGGACTTCAACATCATAATTCTCATCATTTTCTCATCCAACCTCATTGCACAATTTCATGGAAATGATATACATCTTAACTAATATCAACATTCTAGAATTCAATAACATGATGTTGAATCTATCACACACAAACTTACCTCGATTTCAAAATAAGCCAAATTACCGATCTAGTCCGATACCTTGCCTTTTCCTTAGTCAAGGTTAATTCTTTGTTCTTCTTGATCTATAATAATAATTCAGCTCATTTAATCACCATATTAATCAACACATTTCAATAATCATACTTTGGAAAAATTACCATTTTGCCCTTAGACTTTCACAAAATGACTATTTTACCCCTAGGCTCATAAATCAATTCTAATCGAATTTCCTTCTTTTACAAGCCTAGATGAACATTTATTACTCTTGTGGCAACCCTTAAAACTCATTATTTCACACTTTTAACACCTATTATAAAACCTTTACAAAAAGGTCCTTTTAGGTGTTTTCATGGTAACACCTTTCACAACAGTTGTCTATTTAACAACTAAGACTCATTTTCTTCCATAAAAATGTAGCAAACAACATAAATTCTCACATGGAAAAACTATAAACTTTCAACCATTTTGCAAAATAGTCCCCTCTTTAGCTAGCTTAAGCTTTAGGGGTTTCAAAAGTAAAAATATTAACAAGAAATGATCATCAAAGCACTTACTTGTAAAGAGAAAAACTTGCTGAAATTTTTTAGCTCTCAAACCCCTATTTTGCAGCTAATTTTTGATGGAGAAGATGAGTGAATAGAAGGATATCATCTTTTCTTTATTTTATTTTATTTCATCAATTTAATCCACCTAATCACCAACTTTGACTAATTTTGACTTCTTTGTCCCCTATGGCCTGCCACACTATTTTTTAAGGGTCTAATTGCACATTAAAGACCACCAATTAATATTCCATGGCTATTAAACACCTTTAGCTTGTAAAATATTACTTTTTCACTTTATGCAATTTAGTCCTTTTTCGCAATTAAGCATTCAATAGCAAAAATTTAAGCACCAAAATTTTCATGCGCCTATATAATCATGCTATAACCCATAAAAAAACATTAAAATAATTTTCTCCGACCCCGGATTAGTGGTTCAAAAACCACTATTTTGACTAGCCCCTAAATCGAGCTGTCATAGGGGCACACGCCCATGTGAGCATCCCATGTAACTCACTGTCGAAAAGTGCCAAAAATAAAGAGCATAGGAGACACGGCTGTGTGGAGATCTCACACACCCATGTGGCCAATTCGTGTGGAACGAAAACCCTAATTTCCCAATTATGCATGGTCGTGTAGATCGCCTGTATGGCCACCCGTGTGGTCACGAAACCACACCAAAACTGCCTAAAATTTGTGTTTTTGACATCAAAATGATCCCCATCCTTTGGAAACCTAGAATTATGCCAAAACATACAGAATTTCATGCAATTCAGTAACAATACGATACATCAAATAACCAATTTCAGACACACACAATACACAATTGGATTCTACTACAATTTGATACCGAAGTTGAACCGTTTTCAGAACACACACCTTAGAACGTGATATCAAGTAGCAAGGATCTTTTGATTCACTCTCACCAAACTCTTCGAAAACCTCAATTTCACACATAAACTTAAACTATAAGAACTTCAATTAACAAATATTAGAAACAGAAACTGTAAAAGCTTATTTTTAGTCAAATCAAAATAGTAGTTTTGGGACCACAAATTTGAAGTAAAAATAAGTATTTTATTATTATTTTAATGTTTACAACATGATAAAATGATTGTGTGAAAATTTCGTTAAGACATTTTATTGTTTGAGTGATTAATTGGATAAAAAGGACTAAATCGCATAAAGTGCAAAAGTGATGTTCTAAAGGCTAAAGGTATAAATAACTCTAAAATTAAATTTTGAAGGGCCTTATGTTGTCAATATACCATTTTTATTATGAGTGGACAAATATGGCCATTAATTAGATGATTTTAATGGTTAATTAAAAGGTTAAATTAGTAATTTAGTAAATAAAGCCAAATTAAATAAAAACAACAAATTGTATCATCTTTTAGCCATTTTCTCCAATGAAAATTATAAGAAAAAGAAGCCATATCTAGGGTTTTAAGCATTCGGTTCAATCTCAAGCTTGCATGTAAGTGAATTTTGTCTTGTTTTTAATGATTTCTATGTTTTTGGAGTCGTTGTAACTTAATCTAGCTAGCCCAGGGATTAATTTGCAAAATATTTAAAGGTTTAGGGTTTTTCCATTGATAAATCTATGTGTATCTTGATGTTTGATGATAGAAAATGTATGCTTGTTGTTAGATAAACAACATTTGTAAAGTGATTTTTGACAAAATTATCATTTAGGGATTAAATTGAGAAATGTTGAAATTTTGTAGTTAAATTGTTAAAAAAATAGGCTACTATAGTAATAAGATAAATTCGGCTAGCATGGGTAGGGATCTAATTGCATGAATTTGTATTTTTATGAGATAATGACTAAATTGTAAATACGTTGAAATATTAGGGGCAAAAGTGTAAAGTTGCTATAGTATGCTTTTTTGGGCTAAATTGAATAGAAGGATAATTAAATAAGCTGGATTTTGATATTATATAGATCAAGGAAAGCGAAGTTCGGATTTAGATTGAGGGAAAAATAAAGTTTTAGATTAGTCAATCTAATTCTTCATTTTTGCAATCGAGGTAAGTTTGTATGTTAATAAGCATTTGTATAATTGTGTTTTAAATGCTTTATTATTTAATTATTTGTGAATACGACCTTGCAGATATAATCGACAAAGATTCAGCATTGAGAAATCCTGATTAAACCTTATGAATACACTAGGATACGAGTGACATGTCATTAGGGGTTATTATTGTTTTGGGTGCTGGTCCGTACGTCCTACCGGTGGCTAAGTTATCCAGCATGTGTTGCAGATTCTCGTCAGCTTGTGTGAGCAGCACCGTGTAGCTACGTCATGACCTTCAGCTTGTGTGAGCAAACCCGTTGATCGCTCGAGAGTGAGCATTATTGAGATATGATATTGAGATATCTTCGACTATGTATTGGCACTTCGGTGTAAGATTTTATTGAGATAGCTTCGGCTATATATATTGGCACTTAGGGTGCGAGATTGTCAAGTATCCTGTATTATTCCAAATGGTTCAACGGGTATATCGAAGATATGAAATGGTGAGAAATAGATACATATCAATACAGGTATGTATGGAAACTATATGTGCATTGAACATATGGAAGAAATGAGTTCATGGTTAAATAGGTGATTTGAATACATGTTAATATTGTGATTAAATATTTTATAGTATGTTATATGCCTATTTTGAATGATAATTAAATGGCGAGGTTTGCTTATTATTTTCATACGGGCTTACTAAACTTTATAGCTTACTTTGTTTAATTTTTTGTGTTTTATAGTGAAATCAAAGCTAGCTTGGATTTGGGGATCGTTGGAGACTTCGTCACACTATCCTACTATCTCTTGGGTACTTTTGACCTTGAGTGTTTTAAGTATATGGTATGTATAGGAGTTTGGTCATTTTGGTGTATGTGTTGTTAATGAATTTAGCCATTTGAAATGGCTTGTAAATATTAAGAGCTTGGTTTTGTATATAGTCATGTGGGTTGGCTTAATTTGCTGGTTTCGTTATGTATATATATGTGTGTATGGCTTATGTTGTGAATTTCTATTGATAGATATATGATGATTGTGGATTATAGATATGGTGGATGTCAAGTGGTTGACATTGGAGAAGATATATGCTTATGAGTTTGAGTATAATGATGCATGTTTGAAAGTGTTTAATTAGTGGAATTGTATAAGTGAAATTGGTATAAATGGAATGGCCTATTTTCTGGTTTGTGTGTATTGTGGAAAATAGTATTGAGTTAGCATGAGTTATGTTTGATTATGTTTGGTTGAGGATATTAGAATTCCTATTTTTATGCCATGAATTGTGGCATTTGAGTTTGGTGTAGGTACTTGCAAATTGGGTGGCAAATTAGCTTGGTAAATAGTCTATTTTTGTCCACATGGGCAAAGACACAGGCATGTGTCTTAGCCGTGTGTGACACACGGTCAAATTACACGACTGTGTGTCCCCTGGTGTTGAATTAAAAATCAAGTCAGTATGCTCCACACAACCCAGCACACGGGCGTGTGACTTTGCCGTATGGCATAAGTCAGTATACCCTACAGGTTTGGCACGGCCTAGTACACGGACGTGTGTGGCCTTTTTTAGGGCACACGGGCTTGCCACACGGGCGTGTGTGTTGGCCGTGTGACCCAAGTCAGGGAGTTACACGGGGTTGGACATGGGCTGGTACACGGCCATGTGATTTCAATTCGAATGTCTACACGGCCTGTGACATGGGTGTATCTTTGGCCGTGTGAAAAACATGGGCATGCGTCTCCTGAAATTTGAAAAATTTTCTAAGTTTCGTAAAAATTTCTTGAGCTTTTGGTTTAGGCTCGAACCACTTTTAAAGCATGTTTAGGGCCTCGTAGGCTCGTATTAGAGACAATGTGATTGAGTTTGAATGATGATTGCATGAAATTTGAAAATGTATGTGAAATTATTGTTTATTTGTTTTATAAGTCTGGTAATGCTCCATAACCTTATTCCGGCCTTAAATACGGTTGAGGGGTGTTACATTTATTGGTATTAGAGCTACGATTTAGTCGATTCTAGGACTAACGTAGCAGATGTGAGAGTCTAGCTATGCATGCCATATATAACCTGTGATAGTATGATATCTTCTGACAATTTAAATCATGTTTTCATATAGTAAATGGATCCCAATCGAGCTGTAACTAATGATGTTGAAAGTAATGCGCCTACCTCCATTCATGGGGTAGCACAATCAGAGTTGAGATCGGTATCAAGTAAATAGGGAGGAGAGGCTAAAGAAGCCTTCTTCCAGATGATGAATGAGTGGTTTACGAAATTTGTTTAGATAAATCCGGCTGCTCAGCAACCTCCACCCCTACCTAATCCTCAATCGGTTCCCATAGCTTCTCAAGGTGTAGAACTTCTACGACTGAATAAGCCACCTGTGGATAAAATCTGAAAATATAGGGTTGAAGAATTTAGAGCTACTGTTGATAACGATCCTATGAGAGCCAAGTTTTGG